>BSBN01001011.1:0-5000000 GCA_027924645.1 Cunninghamia lanceolata
GAGAGAGAGAGAGAGAGAGAGAGAGAGAGAGAGAGAGAGAGAGAGAGAGAGAGAGAGAGAGAGAGAGAGAGAGATTTAACCAAATTTTCCCATTAAATCACACAACTATTTTTCCTCTTCCTATGTCATATATTCATTTTGTTTGAATCAAACACATTTAGAAAAATGAGCATACATCACAAGGGATTTCCCAAGAGAGAGGTTTGCTCCCTCTTAACACCAAACCATTTACAGTATTATTGAGCCAAGGCATTTACATTTCTATACAAAATACAACTTGCACCAAAAGCCACAAAATTGCCTCAAGAAGACCTCTTTCATAGTATTTCTCCATAGATCCAAGAAAACCTGCAAGATAAATAAACCTTTCCCATTACTAAGGGAAGCTCACCTCCCATACTTAGGCTTGTTTGTAAGCCACCCCTAGGATAGGAGGCCAACAAGAACTAGTCTCATACACACACATAAGGGATTCCAAGCATACTCACAAAAAACACATTAACACCCATCCCAAGGGATCTTAACAACTAGATCCATGAATATGTATTTCAAGGGAGAGAGTGGACTTGCTCACTCAAGGGGAAAGAATATCAATAATAATAGAACCCAAACTCATTTCTCAAAACCTCATAACCTCTTTCTATGAAATAAATAAACTTATGGCCCCAAAAACCCAAGGCACTCATGCCATCCAAACTCATACCAAGATCTCCTAAAACAAGGCCACAACCTACCAAATCTCCTTATCAAGGAAAGGATTTCCCCGAGGAGGTTCACTCCTCTCTAACCCTACATAAGGTGAGATCTCTCACATGTAGAGCTCACTCCAAAAACCTTTTACCCTTCACAACATAGAAAGCAAAACACATAAAACAAGCACATAAACATGCCTAAAAACATATATGAGATAAAATGCAAAAGCAAGAAGATCTTGAAGCCTTGTGAGCCTACCTCTCAAGTCTCAAGTGAAAGAAGATGGTGAAGCCTTCCAAGATCCAACTCCAAATCTCCTTAGCACAATCTACCTTCCAAGCCAAAGATAATTCCCAAAATCCAACTCCAAAAACTAAAACAAAGAATCCTTCTCACCTCAACAAGAGGGAGATAAATAGGTCTCCAAAAACCATCCCCATTAATGAGGAGGTGACACTTGTCACCTTCTCATTCACTCTCCCAAGCACAACTCCCCACATGTTCTCTCACACATGTGTGAGATATTGAGGAGTAGAGAGGTGGCACTTGTCAACCTCTCATTCCTCCTCAAGAGTACATCTCCCCACACTTCTCCTCACACATGTGTGAGACATGGGGAAAATGGAAGTACTTAGGGTTCTCTTCCCAAGGGATCTTACAATGTGTGCTCACACATGTGAGACCCTTGGGATTCCCCCAAGCCCTTAGATGAACCTAGGGTTGTGGGATTGGGATGTAGTAAGTCACCCGACCCTCATCCCAAAAACCCTAATCTCACCACTTAACTCCCATGGTCAAATAGAGTAGTAAAATATGAGTTAAAACTCATGATTTGAGGTCTATAAGGTACCTAACCCATAGGTACTTGACCTAGGACCCTTAAACACATGAAATTAACATAAAAAAGCTCAAAAATCATCATTTAAAAATCCCTTAAAACCAATGGACAAAAATGGACACATGGATGACACTCATCATCGACCTCATCTAAGTCAACCTTAGTAGACACAATTAAAACCAAAATAAATTAATAACACAATACATTCATGCTCAAACAACATATAACTTTTGTCCACCTTAGGGACTAGGTTGGCATCATGGGGTACTTACTAGGCATACTTGTGAGACCTTTGATTTCCATTGGCCATGGAAATAACCTGTACACTTACAGACACATCAATAGTCCAATGTATATCATAGTTGAAGCAATCCAAATTAAGCACACATGAGGTCACCCGAGTTCATACATTTCAATTAGGTCACTTCCATAACACATGGTAAAATTCACTATATTCCCAAATCAATTTACTTTCCAACAACACAATCTTGATCATGAAATCATAAATCAATAGACTAGTCCATCATCTCAAATTAGCTCATCCTATAAATTCATTACATCATGTAATTCAATCCATTCATCATCATAGAAGTAGAATATAACCTAAGCATGTATAGATACATCATCAATAATATAACAACACATCTATCTACTCAAAACACAAAATAAATGCATTGAAAGTCTAATGGATGGGATCAACAATCCCCAATAATGTCAAGTGTCAAAATATAATCCATAGATAACAAGTCTCATAGGTCAAATCAAGAGATGTAATAAAGGTGGCCTAACAACATCACGAAGGATCCTTTTCAAGAACAATCGAGTGATATACAATCAATTGAAACTAAGGTGTACATCTCCTATGCACTACTCAAATCAAACACAACTACCTTATAAATAGATCCACAAGAACCCATGTCATCTCTTCGACAAGGTCACCATACCATATACCAAATCCTAAGCCTATATAAAGCAATACAATTAGGTCTAATAGTGCCACTAAACTTGTCGCACAAGGGTGGGCCTCACATCCTTCCCCTATAGCTAAACTTCCTCCTAGAAGTTAACAAGGAGGTAAGGGATATTATCCTACCCTCAAGCCATGCCAACATGGCAGTGAGCTCAAAATAATCTCTACTTTAACAGTAAGAAAAGAAATTAAGAACCTAATAAATTAATCACTTAACAATTAATCTAAATGATACCCTCCCCCAATTAGGAGAAGTCAAGTATCTAAAACAACGCATTCACCAAAACTTTACTATCATTAAAAACACAAGAGGCATTAGATGCCCTAAGACAGATCGCCAAGAATTTCAAGGTTATAAAAGATGAAGTCACACCAAGAAGGTTAGCACCATTATAGGCCTTTTTGACATCACTAACTAACTTTACCAGACTCATGTTCTCTCTTAGCCATCTGAAATAATTTAGACTAACGAAGAACAACAAAAGGGAAATTTGGGAAATCCCACTAGTCATAATAATCATACTGATCGTAGCCCCAAACACACATTTAACTCATCATACCACCAATGCTAAGCCTTAACTCTTTAGATTCCATGCAAAACGCATGGGACTCACAAGTCTTGACTACCTCTTCTATCAACAAGTCTTAACTAGACCACCAAGGTCAATTTTGTAGAATAGATAAGATCCATAACACGTCCATGTGTTCCTAGCATCAAGGAACAAAAAACTAAACACCCACGTCACTACAAAACTCAAGAGTCAACCTCTAACCGATTGAAGAATTCAAAAAACTTTTAACACAAGGGAGCCAATAGCATGAGGATAGTGGGTCTACACAACAACAGAAGGATCTCAAGGTTTTCCAATCTGACTACTCCAAACTTTTCTAGCATTCTTCTCTTATTAGCATAAATATTTATCCTCCCAAAACTTGAAGTACTAGAGTAATTCTCGTCAAGGCTCAAGGTCAACAAGGAGTTATGACCAACCTTTGCTGACTTGATCTACAATTCTCAACCTTACAATATCATAACCAAGACCAAATATTCTAATTTTCCTCTCACCAAATACCTCTTATGGGTAGGTTAGATTACATAAGTCACATCAATACACATGTACCAATAGTAGAAACAATGAGCAAATCCTAAAAATAACAATCTCGCAAAAGATAAGCTTTTAAATCAAATTTAACAAATAAAGTTCAAAAGAATAAGATTCAAAAGATGAAGCAACTTTAAAAGATAAATGAATTTCAAAAGTGGCACCAAAATTCAACATTCAAAATTTGAATCAAAATATGATTAAACAAGTCCTTTGTCATGTCCCATTACCAACTAACAATAATCGTAGCCAATATACGATTAAGGAAATCGTCAATTACTTGATCAAAGAACAGACGAATTGTTAAGAGAATACAAGTGATTATGCATAATGATTTAGACAATACATGTGATTACCAGGAGAGGTGAGGTCTCTTGGAAAGGTGGCAACTCTTGGATAAAAGCAAAGAATCTAAAGAATATAAGAGGGATCATCAGCAATAATCTCAGGGGCAAATATTATCAAATCTTCTCTCTTAGACAACAATCTACTATTAAATGCAGACATTGTAATAGTAGGAAAATAGAGTTAAGAGAGCCCGATGGTATTTATGCTGTGATTGAAGGTTAAATGCGTCCTTGGGTTAATTGATCTGCTTTCACCAAGGCAACAACATCAATTTGGAGGAATAGTGATATGCACAAGGATCATCTTATAGATATTTGGACGGATCTGCATTCTTCCAAGTTAGCAACCTGAGTGGAGGACCAGCTTTATGGCTGTAGGCATCACACCATCATAATAGAGACCTCATTTAGTATTCTAAGGAGAATCACATACTTCAGTGGTAGCATAAGGTAGCGAACAGTCCAAGATCATACTCATTCACTATTAAGGCAGCAGATACCAATCAACTATCGTTATAGTGACAAGGAATCATAATAAGGAAACAATGACTAGTTGAAGACAAATTTGGCATTGTATTTGAGCCTGTATTTCATAGTTCATAGATTTTATGTCAGAGACATTTGTAATTGGAAAAAGTTAGTTCAGTTTATTAGCATAATTAAAAAGAACCAAATAATTTCATATAAAACCTAGAAGGGGACATTACAAGTGGTATCAGAGCTACGTCCTGCCAACCTGTGAGAATATTGTATGCAAACATATAGAAGGCCAAGAAGCAGCCAAGTAAGGATGAACAACGAATTGAGAGCCTTCATTGAAGTAACCACAAGGAATTTGAATGATCAAAATCAAGCTACTCAAGCCCTTTTGTAAACTGTGCAAACCTTGAGAAATGACATGGAAACTTTAAAGGCACAAACAGCTAATGGGAAGGAAGTAGCTTCTAATCAAGCTGAAAATAGCAACGCTTTGTCAAGTTCAAGGATTCCACTACCATCCTTCCTACCAAGTGAAGAAAATCCAATAATGGAAAACGATACCCCCCAAAGCATGAGCACGAAAGACATGATGAGAGCTTATGCCAACTTAGAACCCGAACTAAGAAGAATGGTGTCCTTTACCGAATATAGCAATTCAAAAAGGAATGAGTTAACAAGAAGAGAGAAA
Organism: Cunninghamia lanceolata; assembly: GCA_027924645.1. NCBI lineage: Eukaryota > Viridiplantae > Streptophyta > Pinopsida > Cupressales > Cupressaceae > Cunninghamia > Cunninghamia lanceolata. The sequence goes on from BSBN01001011.1 coordinate 5,120, forward strand.
AGACCCGCTAACAAGGACTTGAAGAAAAAAGCCAACAAAATCAATTTACCTCATTTTGATGGAACACATAAGTTGTCACCTCATGCATGGTTACAAAAACTAAATGACTATTTTCTTCTTAACCCCATGACGGAGAAAGACGCCCTTCAATTTGCCATCCTACATTTGGAAGGCTTAGCATATGAATGGTGGCATAACGGGAAAAAAACTCAAGGACATGATTCCATCACATCCTATGTGGAATTTTCCAATAAGTTCCTCAAAAAATTTGATAGAAGACATCCCCAACAAGACTTCCAGGATTTAACCTTAATAAGACAATGTGGAACTGTGGATGAGTATGTGAGTGAATTTGAGAAAGTAGCCATTCGAGTCCCCGGAATAGATGATGAAAGACTCACATTCCTATTTGTTCAAGGTTTGGATGAGAAGCTAAGAGGATTGGTAGGGGCTCTAAGACCGTCTACCATGGATGATGTCATCGAAATGGCAACTCAATTAGAAACTAGTAAGACCCCTCAACTATTCACCAAACCTATGCATAAGAAAGAAAATCTTAATAAGAATCCATGTCGTAAATGCGGGGAACCATGGCAATCAAGACATATATGTGTAAGGAATGAAAAGAAATACGAGAAACCATATCTTTCTTATAATGGTCGGGAAGAGCTAAGAAAGAAGGGTCTTTGTTTTGATTGCAAGAAGGAATGGGAGAAAGGACATGTTTGTGAACAAGACAAAAAAGTGTGTTTTAAATGCAAAGAAGCATGGAAACCAGGGCATAGATGTGGAACAAGAGCTCAAGCACACAATATAGAAGTCATATTCAACAAAGAAAGTCAAGAAGAAATCAAGGTAACTCCAAGTAAAAGAAGAAAAGAGAATTGATTTTAGAACCAAAAGAAAATGTAATGAACTCACATGGGCCAAAGGGGTTTTGCCTTCTAGTGAAGGGCTCTGCCTTTGGGTCTAGGATCAAAGTGCTCTTCTAGATACACCACTCATGATGAGGAATGATAAGTCCACATAAGCCAAAGGGGTTCTGCCTTCTAATGAAGGGTTCTGCCTTTGGGTCTAGAGAGAAATATGCTCTTCTAGATATGCTACTTATGATGGAAGTAATAAGTTCACATGAGCCGAAGGGGTTCTGCCTTCTAGTAAAGGGTTCTACCTTTGGGTTTAGGAGAGAAGTGCTCTTCTAGATACGCCACTCATGATTAGGAATGATAAGTCCACATAAGCCAAAGGGGTTCTGCCTTCTAATGAAGGGTTCTGCTTTTGGGTCTAGAGAGAAATGAGCTCTTCTAGATACACCACTTATGATGGAATTAACAAGATCACATGAGCCAAGGGGGTTCTACCTTTTAATTAAAGGGTTCTACCTTTGGGTCTAGAGAGAGATATGCTCTTCTAGATATGCCACTCGTGATGGAAATGACATGCTCACTTGGGCCAAAGGAGCTCTGCCCTTGGGCCTAAAGAGTTGGAACATTAAGATACCCTTTTGAAACCTCACTCCTCCATCAGAAGTATAAGGAGACCTTAGGGAAGTATAGTAAATAAGGAAGTTAATTTCACTAATCACAAGACCCATGAACTAAATTCATTTCTTCCAAGAATCTTCTTTGAATTCTTCTCTTGATTTATGTAACATAATACCGATACTAAGTCAAATTATGGGCCCATAACCCACAAACTCCCAGGATCATTCTTCATCTATGACACTATATTTCATCAAGCACATCGCTTTTCAAATCTTCTTTAGTTAGGAACATGACTCTTCTCAATTTGAGGTCAACAACATATAACAAGTACAAGACTAAATCTCAAGATGCATCTTGGAATCTCAATTATCTCAAATCTTCTTAATCTATGATACTTGCATCTCATCATTATTATTTAAAACATCAAACAAATGCTCTCTTGATCACAAATTCTCTCTCATGGAATCACAATCATTTCACTCAAACATGTTCATTCTAAATCAAAACCATGACTTCGTCTCAATGCATTGAAGGTAGATATTAAAGTGCAAGGTATTGAAACAACTCATCATGATTGCTTGAGGACAACCAATTTTGAGTGGGGAGGGCTGTCATGTCCCATTACCAACTAACAATAATTGTAGCCAATATACGATTAAGGAAATCATCAATTAAGTGATCAGAGAATGAACGAATTGTTAAGAGAATACGAGTGATTATGAATAATGATTTAGACAATACATGTGATTACCAGGAGAGGCAAGGTCTCTTGGAAAGGTGGCAACCCTTGGATAAAAGCAAAGAATGTAAAGAATATAAGAGAGATCATCAGCAATAATCTCAGGGATGAATATTATCGAATCTCCTCTCTCAGACAACAATCTACTATTAAATGCAGACATTGTAATAGTATGAAATTAGAGTTAAGGGGGCCCGATGGTATTTATGCTATGATTGAAGGTTAAATGCATCCTTGGGTTAACTGATCTACTTTCACCAAGGCAACAACATCAATTTGGAGGAATAGCAATATGCACAAGGATCATCTTATAGATATCTAGATAGATCTGCATTCTTCCAAGTTAGCGACTTGAGTGGAGGACTAGCTTTGTGGCTATAGGCATCACACCATCATAATAGAGACCTCATTCAGTATTCTGAGGAGCATCACATACTTCAGTGGCAGCATAAGGTAGTGAACAATCCAAGATCATACTCATTCACTATTAAGGCAACAGATACCAATCGGCTATCATTATAGTGACAAGGAATCATAATAAGGAAACAATGACTAGTTGAAGACAAATTTGGCATCGTATTTGAGCATGTATTTCATAGTTCATAGATTTTATGTCGAAGACATTTGTAATTGGCAAAAGTTAGTTCAGTTTACTAGCATAATTAAAAAGAACCAAATAATTTCATATAAAACCTAGAAGGGGACATTACATCCTTGAGGTAAGAGGACTATAAGAAAGTTAATTGGCTACGTAGCCCAAGAAAAGAATCCCAATACTGTTGGTTTTGCAATCAATAAATTTCATCAATAAGTAAATAATTATCTTCAACAATTTTACCAAAATCGCACATTACAACATCATATGTATATAACATAGTCACAAAAAGGGAGAAGAGGAATAGTTGTCACACTCTAAACTAAGATCAAGAATGTCTCATCTAAACGAACACCCACATGTTCTATGCAAACTAGGACATGCTTGGAATTGAGTGCCAAAGTTATGTATCCTAAGAGTCACCTTCACAATAGAGCCTTCAAATCTTCTGAGCAAGGAACACATACCAACTTCCCCAAGGATACTACCAAACACCATCTTAAAATCTCCAACTCACTTCCATAACTTACATTTACACAATGTAGTTCATAAATACAACAACTAATCTTGCTCAAGATACCAAGATACTAGAGTGAAAACCATTCCATACCAACCCTAGTTGTGACTAACATCACAACAACTATCATAGCATAAATTCCATGTGACAAAGTTAGAAAACCCCAACCAAAGTGTCCACAATTTAAACTCAAAGTTCAAAACCATTGTCTTCATAATGCCCATAACATCATGCAATGCTAAGGACCTAATAAATATAGAAGTACAAGTCTAGTACCAAAGGAGAATCAGGCACATGAAAAATAATTTAAAGGCATGTAGCGATCTCAATATGTTTTCCTTCAATAGTACACCCAAATAAACAACCCAATGGAAACATCTATGTCAATCACACATGTCGTCCACAACACTTCTCCACTAAATAACAATAGGTACAATTACCAAGGTTACCATTACTTACAAATCAAACTCAACTTCCCAACACATACTTTCAATCCCAAACACTTCCAAGATAACCATTCAAGTGACTATTCACATCCATTACCCTAAATCAAGGTGTGTGAATCCCTATTCGATTCAACACCTAGAATTAATGCATTCCATAACATAATATCTTTCAATTTTTTTATGAACATCATCGTGGGATCATGCAACCAATTACACCAAGGGACTTATCCTGACACTTTTCAAAAAACCATCAAACCTAATGGTTCAAGAAATAAGTTTTGACACTACCACTATCATGTTGCAACAACTATGCAAACACCTCAAGCATCTCATGCATTCTTCCATAATACAAGGCAAGGTAGTACTACTAGAGGGTTTTCACAACAACCCAAGAGGACAAGCATAACCAAATTTTAACTTTATTTACTATAACCCATATCTCCATCATAAGGCTTCACTACCACCTTCTAAGAACAAAGACATAAGTTTCTCCCAAGTGTGATTCATCACCTTAACTAGACATAAATACATGCAAAAACCAACAAAACAAGGGTGGAAAGGGAGGAATCAAGTTTCTCTTAAGTTCTTATTTAATAAGTAACTATAAAATTACACACACAAATAGATCTTACTCCTCGACTATCATTACATGGTTCAAACATCATGTAATAAAACACCTTTATACCATCAACCAATGAGGTACCATTCTGTAAGAGAAAATACCGCATTATAAATTAATTCTAAGAGTAGTGCATAGCCTTTATAAACACTAGACACCAATGTGTTATTAGGAGATTATCTAGATGTGGCAACAAGTGTCACAAGATTCACAAGGAAGTGGTTCTCAAAGCCACTACTATCCTTCCACTTAACCAAAAAGCATACATAAGAAGATAACCATAAAAGGCCTTACACACCACACTCTTTTAACATACACTACCCCATCCTCAAGATGAGGGTACCAAAACAACTCTTATGAGAGAATATACCATCTTTATCCTCTTTTCACTCTTTAAGTGTGGTGTAGTCATGGTAGGAGGGTTTAAAGAATGAACTATCCAAACCATGCAGCTAGAGTAAACACAACGGAAACAACATAATCATAGAATGTAATGGAAGATTCATCTATTCAAAATATCAAAGAATTACAATGCTTATATGCTGGCAACATGCAGGTACAATCAAAGGGGTCATAGGCCTGCTTTTCAGGTTACAACAGATATGCAAGATATGGCATTGAAGTGCCTTCCGAAAATGAAATCAAACTCTAAGTCACATTTAAAACTACTACCTTCCTAGTACATCTAGGAGATCTATATATATCATCTTCAATCTCGAATCCTCCATGTTGGCCACAAGAGGTTACAATCGCCAATGAACGATGTAACGTGTAGAAACAAGTAGGTCGACCTCCAACATATGGTAATGCTCTGTAAATGGATGAAACTTGGTGTGGACCTTAAGGAAGATCTATATGATCCTTATGTGTCATGTATGATGTTTCATTTGGCTCCACAAGTCATGGAAGTGCTCCACAAACCTTCTCCTTCAATTGGTTGTCTGGATGCTTTGTTCTATGAAAGTTGATGATCTTCTGATAGCGATAATTCTTAGAAAAGAAATCCAAATCACTTGAGATCTGAATATGATGTAGATGACATTATGTAGATGTTAAGTATTGCTTTGTCATCCTTGATATGAAGATATGGCAAAATGTAGTACAAAATGTTGAAACTGCAAATGACTGAACTGAACTAAAAATGAAAGAAAAGAAAGAATGCAAATATTTTTGGTTGATGCAAGATTTCTTTGCAACCTGGGAATCTCCTGTATCAAACACTTGGGGTTTTTTAAAAAGTGAGTCCTTCAGTTTGTTGGGGCTAGAGGAAAACCAAGGTAGTCTACCTCAACCAGAGAAATTCATGATGAATCTTCTTCCGATCTTCCTTTCCACTTGACTAGGTTTTCTTTGTACTGCTTGCCTCTAGTACTGCATCCAACTCTATTGTCCAAGATGTTCTCTATTTTCTTATGTTGTTTTTGTGGTAACTAATACTTCAATCCATCTTCAATGATGTCACTTTATTCTCCCTCATGATATTGATATAGGTCTGCAATGTTGAATATAGGTGATATACCCAATGTCTCTGGTAGCTCCACTTCATATGCATTTCCTGAATCAAATTTCTTTAGTATCCTACATGGTCCAAACTTCTTCATCTTTAGATTTTTGTTAAGTCCCCACTAGAAATCTCTCCTTTCTCAGATATACCAATATTTCACCTCCCACTAAATATTCTTTATGTCTCTTCTTCGCATCTGCTTTCTACTTATACTTACTATTCATCTCATCCAAATGCTTCCTGACCTGATTATGTAGTGTCTTCATGTATCCTGCAAATTCTTTTGCCTCTACACTTCTCTTATTCTCCATAATGATGTCTCTCAACTTTGCAACTCCTCTAGGTTTCACTTCAGTCACAACTTCAAATGGTGTCTTCCCTGTATTCCTATTCACTGAATTATTGTATGCAAACTCTGCTTGCAGTAGAATTAGATCCCAATTTCCTGCCTTATCTCCTACTAAACATCTCAACAAGTTTCCCAAACTCCTATTTACCACTTTTGTTTGTCCACCTGTCTGTGGATGAAATGTTGAACTAAACTTTAGGTCCATCTTCATTTTCTTCCAAAATGTCCTCCAAAAATATTCAATGAATCTTGTATCTTTATCTAAAATTATACTCTTAAGTAATCCATGCAATCTCACAATCTCCTTGAAAAATAGGTTAGCAACATACACTGCATCATTTATCTTCTTACAAGGAATGAAATGTGACATCTTTGAAAATCTATCCACTACTACAAATATAGAATCATATCCCCTCTGTGTTCTTGGAAAACCTAATATTTAATCCATGCTTATATCTTCCCAAGGTCCCTCTGGTACTGTCAAAGATTTATACAATCTAGTTTATGACTACTCCCTTTTGTAACTTGACATATTCTACAACTCTGCACAAACTTCCTTACATCCTTATATATCTAAGGCCAAAAGTAATTTTCACTTACCAAAGCTACTATCTTGTCAATCCCAAAATGTCCTACTAATCCACCACTATGTTTCACCTTGATCAAATTATCTCTCATTGAACTCCTAGGTATACACAGTTAATTTCCTTTGAACAAGATATCCTCTTGAATGAAATAATCCAACCACTTACTTCTGTCTATCATAGTAGGTTCCCTACATGCTTTCCATGCTTATGCAAAATCAAGATCATCTTCATACATGTGTTTTAGCTCCTCAAATCCTAATACTTCTACCCTCATCTCTGTCAACAAATTCCTTCTTCTGCTCAATGCATCTACAAATTTGTTTGACTTCCCACTCCTATGCTTCAATACAAATGTGTAACTCTACATGAACTCTACCCATCTCATATGTCTCTAATTCAACTTTCCTTGACTGCTCAAATATTCTAAAGCTTGATGATTAGTGTACACCACAAATTCCTTAGGCAACAAATAATGTCTCCACTTCTTCAAAGCTTGAAGTATGATAGAACTCTTGATCATAAAATGAATATCTTCTCCTTGCACCATTCAACTTCTCACTAAAATATGCTACTAGTCTCCCTTCTTGACTTAGTACTTCTCCTATTGCATTCCCACTGGCATCACAGTCTACTTGAAATACTTTGTTAAAATCCAGTAATGCTAACACTATTTGCTCTGTCACTTTCTACTTCAACAATTCAAAACTCTTATTAGCTCCTGATGTCTGATTAAAATACTTTCTATCACCTCTCATTGTCTCTATCATAGGTGTGCATACTGAACTGAAATTTCTAATGAACTTCTAGTAGAAACTTGCTAATCCATGAAATGATCTGACCTCTCCAATGTTCACAAGTATTGGCCACTCAACAATTGCTCTAACCTTCTCAAGGTCCATCTTCAATCCTTCTGCAGAAATCACAAATCCAAAATATATTAATTCTTCCTTCATTAAACTACATTTCTTAATGTTTATTAGCAATTTCTCTTCTCTCAACCTCTACAATACTTGTCTAATATGCCACAAATGTTATTCATTTGTTCTACTAAAAATCAAAATATCATCCAAGTATACAATAACAGACTTACCAAAGAATTTCTTCAAAACCTCATTCATTAACCTCATGAAAGTACTCGATGCATTAGTCAATCTAAAAGGCATCACTAACCATTCATAGAATTCCTCATTTGTCTTGAATGCAGTCTTCCACTCATCTCCTTCTCTGATCCTGATCTGATGGTATCCACTCTTCAAGTCTATCTTTGTGAAATACTTTGCTCCACTTAAATAGTCCATAATGGCATCCATCCCTGGAAATGGAAATCTATACTTAACAGTGATCTTATTGATTTCTCTAGAGTCTATACACATCCTCCATTCTCCAGCTTTCTTTGGTGCTAGTACTACAGGTACCACACATGTGTTGCAAGTATGTGCCTAATCAGTGTTGTCATTGATGTCAACATATTCTTGTCGTCATTAGTGTCAACTATATCTTATTCTATTACTTGTTTAGAAGACTTGTATGTTGAGGATATTGAGAAAATTAGTCTCGCTGGAAGAAACAAGTGAGTTACAGAGAAGTGCAGTACAGACAGTGAGTTGTATGCTAAAGATCAGTCCGGTAAACTCCTATGCATTTATTCCTTCTTGAAGATCATGGTTTGTGGATTGGAAGTAAGTTAGAGGTATGTCTGAGGATGCTATATTTTGGGTCTAATCCATCCACATGAAGATCTGAGTGAGTTGTGTTCACCAGAGTGAAACCTTCTTTTTCTATAAGTTCAGTTGAGATAGGAAGACAGTATTTGGCTCTGCATTCCTCCACAATAAAGTGTTTTTCTCTACGGTTCTAGAGGGAAGTCTGGGATGATGATAAATGCCTACAATTGCAATGGTTCATGGTTTGGTGGTCCGCAAGCTATCTTTATTTTATGACAGTTGAAGACAGAAAAGTTCATGTACTCTAGTGAGAAGATTCCTATGAATAAAGTGGTTAAGGTTTGTGTGGTTACTCCTGATGATTATAGCATTCTTGTGGATGTCTCCTAATCATGTTCCTATATGGACTTTAGTCCGTGTTAAGAAATTGAGATGGTGTGTGAAGATTGTTCCCAGATAACGTAGCGTGTAACCAGTCTTGGCTGACCTGGTTGATCCCAGTGATTTCAGAGATCTCTAGAAGATTGTGGAAGCATGTTGTGGCATGGAAGGTCATGTTTAAGTCCCAGCTAAGGCATGGCATGATCCACATTTTATTCCCTTTGCATGATGTTGCAATAGGTCAGGACCTATATTGTAAATATTTGTAATACTGACCTTGGAGATTGTTCCAATGGTTGATGCCGACCTTGATAATCATTCCAAGGTTGATGTAGTGTATAAATACTTGTAGTTGAGTCATGGAAAAGGTGTCCTTGAGTGGAAATGATAAGATATTAAGAAACATCCAAAGGCAGACCAGAGAAGAGGTAGAGGAAAGAAGAAGAGTAGAACAGACAAAGAGCAGGGCAGAGGAAGAGCAGAGCTGAGGAATTGTTTATTCACAATAAAGAAAGGTGTTGATTGTGGTAGTGAATCTGGCAGTAAGCCACTAGTAGGGTTTAACAACCCTTATTGTAATCTTGCTAGGTTTAGGGTTGAGGCAGTGAGTCTGCTAGACCTAGTTGTTCTTCATGGCAGTAAGCCAGTATGTTTAGGCCCATGGGGTGACCAAGCCTGGACATCACTATTTCAAGATTGCAATATATATTTAGAGTTAATCCTCTCTGTGGTTTTTCCCCACCTTGGGGTTTTGCACGTAAATCTGGTGTCTCTTGTGTTTGATGTTGTATCTGTGGTTAAGTTTTTGATTTCATGCACTAATTGTTAAATCATAATAATTGTAGATAAGTGATCAATGTTTAATTGTACAAAGTGTTTAAGTTTTTGTGACAACTGATTCACCCCCCCTCTCAGTTGTCTGGCGCATATCAACATGGGCTTAAACTTTCTCTAATCAATCCTTTATTCAACAACTCCTGTATCTATCTATTCAGCTCCACATTCTCTGCTGGTGTCATCTAGTGTGCTACTTTGTTAAGGAAACTAGCTCCAGGTATAAGTTCCATATGATGAATGATACTCTAGATTGGTGGCAATCCTTCAGGTACATTATCTGATATGATGTCTTCATACTCTATCAACAATTCAATTATTTTCTCTAGCAGTGGTTCTTCTTCTTTTTTGGTAACAGTATCTACACTTAGGGTTCCACACTTCTTTGGAATTAAAGAAAAACACATTTTTTCATGTCTCAATCCATCTAAAAATTTCCTTCCATCAACCAAACAAATCCTAGCAGTTCCACATACTTCACTCTTAGGCTCATCTTCCAAAGGTATAAAGATATGTTTCTTCCCATTTGATGTTATAGTATAAGTATTCTTTCTCCCATCATGTATAGATTTTGTATCATATTGCCATGGTCTCCCCAACAGTATATGACATACATCCATTGGCATAATATCACACAATACCTCTTCATTATAAGATCCTATATGAAATTTCACCAAACATTGTTCACTCACTAGTACTTTATGCTCATCTTGAATCCATGCTATCTGGTAGGGCTTAGGGTGTTTCAATGTCTCTAGGTTCATCTTAGTCACCATCTCCTCTGAAACTAAATTATTAGTACTACCACTATCAATGATCACTTTACAACATTTACCTCCTAATTTTCATCTTGTCTGGAACACACTTTTCTTCTGTGGTGGTTTCTCAGTTGTTTATGCTTGAAATAATGCTCTCCTCATGAGTAATGATTATTCTTTCTCTAGTTTTCCAATAGAACTAGGTGATCCAATAGGTTATTCCTCCACATAAGTTTCTCTTACACTGTTCTCTATTCTCTTGTTTGTACTTCCCTGATGACATTCAAAGGCTCTGTTTCCTTCACCTCCACACTTAAAACAAGTTCCTCTAAATGACCTTTTATCAAACCATCTTTCATCTATCTTGTACCCTTCATTGCAGTAAGAATTATGAGTCCCTCTATTGTTGCAGTAGAAACTTCTGTCATCTCTTCCTCTGTAGTATGAATTATTGTCCTTTTCTTCCTTCCGGTATAGGCTACTTTCTTTGTTTTTCTCTGCATAAGGTATTTCTCCTCTGGAATATGTTCTACCTCTTTTAAATTTACCTTCTCTACCTCTCTATCTTTTCTCATGCTTCTTATTCAACTTGTCTTCAACTTTCAATGCAAACTGGTATGCTTCTTCTGTTGTTGTCATCCTTACCAAACTTAGTCCTTGAATATTCAATCTCAATCTATTTATGTATCTTGCCACTTTTTCCTTGCTTCACTATGTCCAATCCTTATGATCATCTTATGAAATTCCTCAGTATATTCCTTCATAGATTTCTCCTTTTGTCTTAGGTTCTGTAATCTCTTCAACAATTCTAACTCATAGTTAGCAGGTATGAACTGATTCTTCAACTTTGTCACCATCCTATCCCATTTCATGATCTTTTCTTTCCCTCTCCTATTCCTATCCAACTAAACTTCTTTCCACCAAATAGAAGCATGTCCTTTCAACTTAGTTTTTGCAAATCTCACTCTCTTTGGATCTTCAATTTCTTCATATTCAAAGTATTCCTCCAATTCATTTGTCCAATCAATCAATTCCTTTAGATTCATATTTCCATTATTGTTTGGTAATTCCATTCTAGGTTTCTTACCAATCTTAGAAATAGCTTTCAACATCTTCACTTGATCTAATTCTTCTTCTTCTAGGGATTCTTCATTTTGGTCAGCTAATTGAAATTCTTCATCATCACTTTCAACTTCATGTCTACGATTTAGTCCTCTTCTTTTATCTTCTTCTATAGCATCCAATCTAACCTTCATTGTCCTCATCATCTCTATCATTTCTTCCATTCTTCCAGCAACATTGACTATAACAGGCATCCTCCTTGGCAGCATCTCTTCCTAGGATCCAGTGTAACAACCTCAATTCAGCACTCTATTGACAAACACATGTGGACTACCTCAGGTCAACACTTTATTCACCTCAAGATCTTATGGAATGCCTTCACTTCCCAAAGGATTCAAAACTTCACTCTGATACCACTTGGTGCAGTCATGGCAGGAGGGTTCAAAGAATGAACTGTCTAAACCATGTAGCTAGAGTAAACACAACGGAAACAACACAATCATAGAATGTAATGGAATCTTCATATATTCAAAATATCAAAGAATTATAATGCTTATATGCTGGCAACATGCGGGCTACAATCAAAGGGCTCACAGGCCTACTTTTTGGGTTACAATAGATATGCAAGATATGGCATTGAAGTGCCTTCTGAAAAGGAAATCAAACTCTAAGTCACATTCTAAAACTACTACCTTCCTAGTGCATCTAGGAGATCTATATATATCATCTTCAAGCTTAAGGAATCCTCCACATCAGCCACAAGAGTTTACGATTTCCAATGAAAGATGTAATGTGTAGAAACAAGTAGGTCAACCTCCAACATATGGTAATGCTTTGCAAATGGATGAAACTTGGTGTAGACCTCAATGAAGGTCTATCTAATCCCTATGTGTTGTGTATGATGTTTCATTTGGCTCCACAAGTCATAGAAGTGCTCCACAAACCTTCTCCTTCAACTCGCTATCTGGATGCTCTATTCTGTGAAAGTTGATGATCTTCTAATAGCGATAATTATCAGAAACAAATCCAAATCACTTTAAATATAAATATGATGTAGATGACACTATTTAGATGCTAAGTTGTACTCCACAAGCCTTGATATGAAGATGCGGCAAAATGTAGTACAAATTGCTAAAACTGCAAATGACTAAACTAAAAATGAAAGAAAAGGAAGAATGCAAATATTTTTGGTTGATGCAAGATTGCTCTACAACCTGGGATGCTCCTACATCAAAATGACAATTGTCCATTAGGGTAACTTAACCCTATATCCTAAGTCAAAGGACACCTAGAGATCTTCAACTTCTTCACAACTCAAACATGATTCTACTAAATAAGATAGGAAATTGCCCCACAAAACAAGGGTTATCGAGACAAAACTAAGTGGGGGTAAATGTAATAAGGTACATGAGTCTTTGCCCAAGGTTAGTGTACCACTTTAATACATTTCTTTCCTCCTACCTGGTAGGGTAAACACAACTCAACATTCTCATAAAAGGTAAGTCTCATACGACATGATAGCACTCACAACTTGCAACATGCCACTCAAACATTCACCAAGGTAAAGCTTTAAGGTAGCCATAAGAGATAAAATTTACCACAATAACACCTTTCCAATGGTGCAATACAAAAAGGTTGTCAACAATCTCTATTGAAGGATCAAATTATGCCATTCAACTAGGAAAAGGAGTAAGGCATTACGAAAATAGATCACCAAGCAAAACTTAATCAAATAACCTCTTACTAGGATAAAATTAACAAGATGTTGGCTAAGCTCTCTCAAAATTAGGACTTTCAAGGTCTCTAATTCACTCTATTTGTTGTGATTATACTCCCCAAGTAACTATGATGCTAAGTCATACATGGGGGTTAGCGGAAAGCAAAATCAAGGGAAACTAGTTGTTCCCATGCAAGGTGTCCTACAAACTTATCACTAACCAAGCAAGAGTTTGACATGTGACTCAAGGATGCACAACCAACAAGTTGCCCTATTTGGACCTACATTTTCATGAACATGTTAGCCCCTGGTCTCATATGTCTAGGCTTGCTAAACCCTTGTAAAACCCTAAAAAAGCCTAGAACCTTGTTGAAATTTCTTTTGTGCACCCCTCATTTTTATTTTCCATTGACTATTGATAGACCGTCCTCATTGTTTTAACTTTCCATTTATGTATCTTATGTTGTGCTTTTACCGGCTCCCTTTGCTAGGTTGTCAGTCCAGGGCCTTCTTTAAAAGCAACCCTTTTGCACATGCTGCAAATGATCTTTAAGTTGTGCCCAGTTGGCAAGCCATGGTGTTGTGTTCCTATTTTGTAGAATCTTTTACCTTTGCCAGACCTTATTTTTTCCTCTTGTGGGGTTACAAAGGTACTGCTATCATTCGATGTGTCATATCTGTTCCAAGGTGTCACTTGTTTCGCTGTAGATTGCTTCATTGATAGGACCGACCACAAAGTTTTAGTGAGACTGCAAAAGGTGTGATGTGGATTGACATGTATACCATGTCCATAATGTCAACCAAAGAAGCATTTCTCTAGGATCATGTACTTTGCCAAGGCCTCAATTAGCTCACTGCAAGTTGGTGAAAGCACCACTTTGGCATAAAAGTGCCAGCTCATAAGTAACATCCTTCACTGCTAGGGAAAATTCAAACCCTGCTGATAATCCTTGATCTAAAGAGATCTACGGTAGGTATTCAAAGTTTAGAACAACTATCAATCCTCTCATGTTCAAAATTAATGGCACCCTGCATGTTTTAAGAGCCCTTCAGCCCATTATTCTACATAATTGACTGCACCAATTTAATCCCTAAGCTCTGCAATTGTATCCTAGCCAAAATTTCTTAGTCTTCTGCATCAAACAAAGGATCATTCAACCAACCAAGAGTCAGTAATTACTGCTAAAAACCTGTAAGTGCTCCTTTCTTTCTCAAGTGTATTAGGTTTTCTTTTCCTAAGAATTGTAGTTTCAGTTAAATTGTGCCAATTGCTAGTGTTCCTAATTCTCTAAAATCTGCTTAAAGGGTTACCCACTTAGAGAAAATAGTTGTACAGGGTTGCTCGAAGAATTACTCAAAAACAAAAAACCCTAAAACCCTCACACAGTCAATATGGCTAGCTTGTCCCAAAAGCCTATGAAAACAATAGATAGAAAAAGAGAGGGAATTAAACAATGATAGTGTAACCCAATTTCTTGGGTTCTCCAAGAGACCCCACCAGTTACCTGGTTCATGCATATTGGCAATAGACTCTCTGATACTCATGGAGGTTGCATGGATGCTATCCTCCCAATTGATGGGTACACACATTGTTTAAGTATCATTTCTGCAAATGTCAAAGGAGGAGGCCAATGAATAATCCATGGAGGTTAGGATTGGGTAGGTTGGTAGTCACCAATGTCTTTGTTAATGTTGAGATGATATTGTTAGATTTAGGACAAACAACTGAGAGGGGGGGTGAATCAGTTGTCAAAAACTTTCTTTCCAATTATACACTTAAATCCTCTTAGTGATTTAGCAGTATATCAATAAATCAATCATGGAAACATAATGCATTAAATCAAGAGCAGAAACACATCAACACATAAGACACCAAGATTTTGACGTGGAAAACCTGGTTAAGGGAAAAACCACGGGGTGATTAACCAAAGATTGTATTCTTTGTTAGAAGGATAGAAAGAACAAAATGGCACATGCCAATTAGGGCTCATTGCCCGAGCACACTGCTCACAAGAGGCCCACTTCCTACAAGAGACACACTGTCTACAAAATGATAAGTATCACATACTTGAAGTAGAGAATAGCATCTTCACCATGCTTGAATCAGTTCCATTTAAGCCCAAAACTTCTACTCTACCTTTCACTCTCTTCCTCGCTACCACACTCACATCTCCACAAAACACACGTTGAAATGACTTTACAATCCCTTATTTATACAAGGCATCAACTTAGGAATAATCATCTAAGTTAGCAAACATCTATAAGAACATCCACAAGATGTGTAATACATTCAGTTGGCCAGTCTCAGGAAGAACACCATCATCCAGAAGTTATTCTTAAATTGTGAACTCCAACTCCAGTGCGGACCATCAACATGAACTGGACATGATCCAAAGATCTTCACAAGATTTCCTGAATCACCAAGAACATCCACACTTCATCTGCTTACTAAAATCCTTCTCTCCTTCATCTAGAACCTCAAGAACATAGTCTGTCATCACTGTCACAAAGGAATAGATGCTTGCGGACCTTCAAACCACGAACCAATCAATTTAACATTTCACAAAGACTTCCTCAACACTCCCTCAAATCCACAGAATAGGATAATGCATTTATGGATCTCACCAGACCTATCTGTGTCACTCTATCACCTCTGAACACCTGCCAGAACTGGTTTTACTTGGGTGGCCACAACTCCTTTAGATATTCATGCAAACCTATGAAAGTTTAACTAGATCATCTTAAGACTCATATCTACAAACCCTTTGAACTGCATCCTCTGATAGTCATCTTATCTTGGATCTTTACCTTACTGTCTTCACTGTTCTTCTCTGTTCCTGATTAGGACTAATTTTCTCAATATCCTTAGCACTCAGCTCATCCAATCCTTTTCATCAGTGCAACAAGAGTATGTTGACATCAATGACAACACTGGTTAGGCCCATACTTGCAACAATCTCCCCCTTTGTCATTGATGGCAACATATGATGTGAAAAACTATTTTAACCATCAAGACAAAAACTTCTCCTTACTGTCACAACTCCCTCTATCAGCAACAACCATTCACATGTCTTCTTTTTCTTTACTACTCCCCCTTTGATCATCAACCACTTGTTTTTCACATGTCTTCTCTCCCCCTTTGACATCAATGGCAAAGGGCTCATACTTGCAACTCCAACACTTTATAATCATACCAGCTGCTCCTCTTGAGTGGCAGCACCCTATCATCAATCCAGACCACAAGATATGACTGTGATATCTACCAGACTAATGCACTCTAGTGCACCTTAGTTCATTACCGAAGGGGCCATAGCCCCTAACTTCTCCCTGAGATACTCAAAAGAGTCCTTAGGTATAGGTTTAGTAAAGATGTCTGCAATCTGATCCTTGGATGGCACAAACTCCACTCTGACTTCATTCTTGTTCACTTGTTCTCTTAAAAAGTGAAAATTGATGGATATATGTTTAGTCTTTGAATACAACACCAGATTCCTAGATATATTTATTGCACTTGAATTATCACAGAAGATTGTGATAGGCTCCTCATATTCCACTCTTATGTCTCTTAGCATTTGCTTCATCCACAAAAATTGAGTGCAACTACCTACTGCTGCAATATATTCTGCTTCTGCAGTGGATAGAGATATTGCCTCTTGTTTCTTGCTTAGCCAAGAAACCAATCTCTTCCCCAAAAAGAATGCTCCACCACTGGTACTCTTCCGGTCATCCACATCTCCTACACAATATGAATCTGTATATGCATGAAGAGAGAAATCATGATCTCTGGGATACCACAATCCATACTCAACTGTCCCTTTTAGATATCTAAAAATCCTCTTGATTGCCATGACATAAGATTCTCTAGGATCAGCTTGAAATCTAGCAACAAGACCCACAACATTCATAATGTCAGGTCTAGTTTGAGCGAGATACAACAATCCTCCAATCATTGACCTGTACTTTTTCTGATCAGCCTTAGGAGAGTCATCATCTTTACCTAATTTACATCTGGTTGCCATGGGAGTATTCATTGGTTTTGAGTCTGCCATCCCAAATTTCTTCAACAATTCTTTCACATATTTGGTCTGAGAAATGAAGATTCCTTTCTTTGTTTGAGTGATTTGTAGACCCAAGAATAAATTCATTTCCCCAAGCATGGACATCTCAAATTCACTTTTCATTTGATTTGCAAAAGTTTTACACATACTATCTCTTCCTCCAAAAATGATATTATCAACAAACACTTCAACAATCAAGATGTTTTCATGATCAATTTTGAAATACAAATTACTGTCAGCAGTACCATTGTTGAAACCAATCTTCAAAAGATGCTTATCCAATCTTTCATACTAGGCTCTTGGGGCTTGCTTTAGTCCATACAAAGCTTTTTTCAACTTGCAGACCATATCACCATGATCAGACAATTGAAATCCATCTAGTTGCTCAATGTATACTTCTTCCTCCAAGTCACCATTCAGGAAGGCAGACTTGACATCCATTTGATATACTTTGAAGTCCTTGAAGGTAGCAAAAGCAATAAATAATCTGACTGCTTCAATTCTTGCCACCGGAGCAAAAGTTTCTTCAAAATCAACTCCTATTTGAGAGTAACCCTTGCAGACCAATCTGGCTTTGTTTCTGATTACTTCACCAACTTCATTCAATTTGTTCTGGAAGACCCATTTGGTTCCAATCACATTCTTGTTTCTAGGTCTAGGAACAAGATCCCAAGTGTGATTTTTCTCAATTTGCATCAGGTCTTCCTCCATTGCTTTAGTTCAATTTTCATCATTGCAAGCTTCATTTACTGTCTTAGGTTCAATCTTTGAAATCAAACAGTACTCATCTAAATCTTGAGCAATTCTCCTTCTTGTTTGTACACCTTTGCTTTTATCACCTATGATCTGATCTTCAGAGTGGTTCAGTCTTACATACCTGGGAACTTTGGGGGTTTCATGCACTTCTGATTCTTGATCAGGCTCATTGAAACTCATCTCTTCTTCCTGATTTACCAGATTAGTTTGAATCTAAATTGTAGACGGGGCTTGGGCTCCTTGAATCAAAACACCATTCTCATCATCTTCATCATATTCATAAAACCTTGAGGGTTTTTCAATTCCTTCATCAACCTTCACATTTGTATTTTCTATAATCTTTCTCAATCTCTTGTTATAACAACGGTATGATTTACTTTGAGTAGAGTAACCCAAGAATACTCCTTCATCACTTCTAGCATCAAACTTGCCTAGATCTTCATCTCTTTTGATGTAACATTTGCTACCAAAGACTCTAAAATACCTCACAGTAGGAGTGATGCCAAACCAAAGTTCATAAGGAGTCTTACCGGTATTGCTTCTAATTTGAACTCGATTGAGAGTATAGACTGCAGTGCTGAGAGCTTCTCTCCAATAGATTTGAGGAACATTTGCTTCCATCATCATTGTCCTAGATGCTTCCTGGATGGTCCGGTTCTTTCTCTCCGCTACTCCATTCTGCTGAGGAGTCCTAGGAGCAAACAACTATCTCTTTATTCCATGTTTCTCACAGAATTCTATGAACTCACCGGATGTGAATTCTCCACCTCTATCAGACCTTAGACACTTTAATTTTAATTCAGTTTCATTCTCTACCATAGCCTTGAATATTTTGAATTTCTCAAAAGCTTCTGATTTCTCTTTCAGAAAAGTTACCCACATCATCCAGGAATAGTCATCAATTAGTAACATGAAGTATCTATCACCTTGCACACTCCTGATTCTTTTCGAACCACATAGATCAGTATGAACCAAGTCCAATATTCCAGTAGAAGATTGTTCTTTGCTTTTAAAAGAGACTCTACTTTGTTTTCCCAACTGACATTCTTTGCACAAACTATTTGTAGGTTTCACCAGTTTTGGAAGATCTCTTATAGCCTGAGTGTTGCTTATCTTGATGATATTATCAAAATTCACATGACACATCCTCCTATGCCATAGCCAACTCTGATCAATTTGCACAAATAGACAACTTTTACCGGTACCAACTAAATGGAATATATTACCTTTTGTCTGAGTACCGGATGCAATCTCTATTCTAGAACTTTCAAAGATCTTGTATTTTCCATTCTTGAATTGGAGATCATAGCCTTTGTCCACCAACTTTCCAACACTGAGAAGATTGTGCTTCAATCCTTCAACACACAGTACATTACCGGTTTTGTTCTTTCCATCAAAAGAAATAGTTCATCTACCTTTGATTCTACTAGTAGAATTATCACCAAACTTTACCACTCCTCCTTCATACCTTTCCAAATCTAAGAACTTATTTTTGTCACCTGTCATATGGTGAGAGCATCCACTATCAATGACCCAATCATCCTTTTCTTCAACTTGGGCAGCCAGAGCTCTTTCTACAACTTTATGATTGATAGATTCAAAGGGCATTGGATCTTCTTCCTTGATGGCAATAAACACCCAATCATTTCTGGATTTGTTTCCTGTCTCTGATTCATCATCTGTTACTCCTTCATTATCATCCTCTTCATGAACATAGTAACAATTCTTTTGGAACCTTGATCTATTAGGATTTGGCCTTGAAAATCTTTTCAGACACTTTGAGGCAAAATGACCAATCTTATTGTAGTTAAAACACTTAAAAGGCAATTTCCCTTCATACTTATCAGATCCTCTTGGCAGTCTTTTTGCAATAAGGGCTTCAAGTTGAGTAGTTTCAGTTTCTTCTTCTTCCAAGTCTTTTCTTGCTTTTTCATTCCATGATAGTTTCCTTGAAGAGTTCTCTCCTGGATCAAACCTTTGTTTTCCTTTTACAGAAGCACTGGATTTGAATGTTGATTCAGTCTTGGGGGGCATCTCCAAACTCAGTCATTTCAAATGCAGCCAATTTACCAGCCAATTAAATTGTTGTGATAGTTGTATGGGCTCTGAATTCTTCAATGGCAACAACCTTGATTTTATAAGAAGCAGGAAGGGATCTGAGAATTTTGCCAACAATCTCATCTTCATCCAAGACTCCACCAGCACATCTAATTCCACAAACAAGCTCATTTACTCTTGGCATAAAAGTAGTGATGTTTTCATCTTCTCTCATCTTCAAATTTTTGAATTTTCCTTTTAGACTTTGTAGCCTTGCACATTTGACATACTTATCTCCTTCATGTAGAGTTTCCAATTTTTCCCAAATCTCAAAAGCAGTTTGTAGGTCAACAACATTTGTCAGCTCTGAATCAGACAATGCACTTAGAAGAGCTTCTATAGTCCACAGATTGTTTTCAGCATCTGTGATTTCATTTGGGGCCTTCGGACCACCCTGTGGAGGTGTATACTTTGTTGTAGCCATGGTCCAGTACTGCATTCCAATACATTGCAAGTGACACTTCATGCGACTTTTTCAAAGATTAAAATTGGTTCCATCAAACTTTGGACTAGCCTTCTTGTAGGACGACATCCTGGATCTCCTCAAGCGGTTAAGCTCTTTTAGAGGAACTTGGCTCTGATACCAATTGTTAGATTTAGGACAGACAATTGAGAGGGTGGGTGAATCAGTTGTCAAAAAATTTCTTTCCAATTACACACTTAAATCCTCTTAGTGATTTAGCAGTATATCAATAAATCAATCATGGAAACATAATGCATTAAATCAAGAGCAGAAACACATCAACACATAAGACACCAAGATTTTGATGTGGAAAACTCAGTTAAGGGAAAAACCACGAGGTGATTAACCCAAGATTACATTCTCTATTAGAACAATAGAAAGAACAAAATAGCACATGCCAATTAGGGCTCACTACCTGAGCACACTGCTCACAAGAGGTTCACTGCCTACAAGAGACACACTGTCTGCAAAATGATAAGTATCACATACTTGAACTGGAGAATAGCATCTTCACCATGCTTGAATCAATTCCATTTAAGCCCAAAACTTATGCTCTGCCTTTCGCTCTCTTCTCGCTACCACACTCACATCTCCACAAGACACACTTTGAAATGACTTTACAATCCCTTATTTATACAAGGCATTTACTTAGGAATAATCATCTAAGTTGACAAACCTCTATAAGAACACCACAAGATGTGTAATACATCCGGTCGGCCAGTCTCAGGAAGAACACCATCATCCGGAAGTTATTCTTAAATTGCGAGCTCCAACACCAATGTGGACCATCAACATGAACTGGACACGATCCAAAGATCTTCACAAGATTTCCTCAATCACCAAGAACATCGACACTTCATCTGCTTACTGAAATCCTTCTCTCCTTCATCTGGAACCTCAAGAACACAGTCTGTCATCACTGTCATGAAGGAATAGATGCTTGCAGACCTTTAAACCATGAACCAATTGATTTGACACTTCACAAAGACTTCCTCAACACTCCCTCAAATCCATAGAATAGGATAATGCATTTCCAGATCTCACCAGACCTATCTGTGTCACTCTGTCACCTCTGAACACTTGTCAGAACCAGTTTTACTTGGGCAGCCACAACTCGTTCAGATCTTCATGCGGACCTCTGAAATATTTACTGGATCATCTTAAGACTCATATCTACAAACCCTTTGAACCGCATCCTCCGATAGTCATCTTATCTTGGATCTTTACATTATTGTCTTCACTGTTCTTCTATGTTCCTGATTAGGACTAATTTTCTCAATATCCTCAGCACTCAGCTCATCCAATCCTTTTCATCAGTGCAACAAGAGTATGTTGACATTAGTGACAACACCGGTTAGGCCCATACTTGCAATAGATATAGGCATTGGTCAAGAATTATTCTCCTGAGGACAAGGTCATATATACTCATAATGGAAGCGTCATGGTCAAACTGGACCATGAGTATATTTGTTAGGTCTTTATGTTAGACCCTAACTTGCATGTACCATTGAACCAGGGGGCCTTACTCTCATAATATCATAGAACAAGTGCTGCTTATAAGGTGAAGTTCCTTCCTTTTCACATGCCCAGAGAGGATGGCAAGTTGCATAAATTCAAAGATGATGAAAAGGAACCTTTTAGTTATGATATTTTTGAAGATTATTTTTAGAAGACATATTTTACAGTGTGCCAGGTGTTGGGGGTAGATGCTACTATTCTAATGCCTACTACCACTATGGTTCTAGCAACTGATAGTTAGAAACAGGATAACAATACCCATTTTGATTATCATACATAGAGGACAAGCTCAACAAGGACTTGACAAGCCTGAAGAATAATATCTCTATTGTTCACTTCAAGTATTACTCTCTTTTGTGTCATATGATATTGTTTGTAGGGGTGGAAAAAAGAACATGGTTGCCACCTCTGAAGATCAGGACAACATATGAGTTTGGTAATGTATACCCTATTAAGGAATGGACATTCATTTGGGATAGCAAATGCTCCAGGTCTAGATATTTGGTTTTTGAAGAATTCTTTGTCAAGCAAATCCTCAGGGGACTTGGTCATCAAGATTATAGAGTATCACATAATATTCAAAGATTTTTGAGACCAAAGGATATGTCCCCTAACCTTGGCATTGGCCACAATTGGGGTGATTGGTTCCTCTATCGAGAGGTTACTATTATCAGAGTATATGGATTTGAAGGGATACCTCACTTCTTACTAAGGATAGTCCCTGATAGAGTTGCATTCATAAAAATTATGTGGCAAATGAATGAGTCTGATAAGAGTCACTTCAGAAATTTCAAGAAAGCTTCTTTCCCTCCTATAACTATTGCTTTTTCTAATTTCCTAGTTACATCAAAAGAGGGACTGGAACTATTAGCAACAAAATTGTAGTACTATAAGATGCATGTAGGTAATCCAAGGAAATGTGACCCAGAGACATTCATAAATAATGATAGATTGGCAAATGACTCTACATGTTATGCACATGAATTCCACCCCCTTGAAGATATTATCAGAAATAGTGTCATAGATGAAGAAGTTAATTAGAGGGTCAAGACATGGAAAAGGATCCTCAAAGTAGAGGGGTATAGACTAAGGGCTAATCCTACCTATAAGGGGATTTCAAGAATATTTTAGACCCTGTTGAGGGAGTTAGGACTATGATGCAAAATGCCAATAAATTATGTTCTAATTTGCCTATTATTCCTGTTATCACTTAGAATTGCACCCTACTTGGAGACAGTCCAACCATTTTAATGACATAATGGGAATGATCTTAGGGTATGGGACCTTGCAATTTTGAGATCAAACCTCTAGTTAAGGCTGGTTCCTCTTTCTAAGCTTAAGGCTTAAAGAAATTAACTAACTCTAATGCTAAACTTACAAGGAGAAAAGGGGTAGAAAGAATACATAAAGGAAAAGGTGATGCACCAAATTCATAAGGTGTATTAGTTGAACTGAACCAACACAACAATTATCTCACTCCCTAAAATAAACTCACACAGACTTGCAACCTTGATAGAGGCTTCAAATAGAAGACCATAAACTATGAAGGAGTCATTTTACTATCATTTCTAGAAATGTCAAAGGAGGAGGCCAATGAATAATCCATGGAGGTTAGGATTGGGTAGGTTGGTAGTCACCAATGTCTTTGTTAATGTTGAGATGATACAAGCATTGGTTAGGAATTATTCTCCTGAGGACAAGGTTATATATACTCATAATAGAAGCGTCATGATTAGACTAGACCATGAGTATATTTGTTGGGTGTTTATGTTAGACCCTAACCTGCATGTACCATTGAACCAGGGGGCCTTGCTCCGAGAATATCACAGAACAAGTGCTACTTATAAGGTGAAGTTCCTTCCTTCTCACATGCCTAGAGAGGATGGCAACTTGCATAACTTCAAAGATGATGAAAAGGAACCTTTCAGTTATGATCCTTTTGATGATTATTTTCAAAAGACATATTTTGCAGTGCGCTAGGTGTTGGGGATATATCCTACTATTCTAATGCCTACTGCCACTATGGTTCTAGCAGTTGATATTCAGAAATGAGATAACAATACCCATTTTGATTATCATACATAGAGGACAGGCTCAACAAGGACTTGACAAGCCTAAAGAATATTATCTCTATTGTTCACTTCAAGTATTACTCCCTTTTGTGTCATATGATATTGTTTGCAGGGGTGGAAAAAAGAACATGGTTGCCACCTTTGAAGATTAGGACAACATATGAGTTTGGTATTGTATACCCTATTCAGGAATGGACATTCATTTGGGATAGAAATTGTTCCATGTCTAGATATTTGGTTTTTGAAGAATTATTTGTCAATAAAATCCTCAGGGGACTTGGTCATCAAGATTATAGAGTATCATAGAAGATTCAAAGATTTTTGAGACCAAATGATATGTCCCCTAACCTTGGCATTGGCCACATTTGGGGTGATTGGTTCTTCTATTGGGAGGTTACTATTATCAGAGTATATGGATTTGAAGGGATACCTCACTTCTTGCCAAGGATAGTCCCTGATAGAGTTGTATTCTTAGAAACTATGTGGCAAATGAATGAGTCTGATAAGACTCACTTCAGAAATTTCAAGAAAGCTTCTTTCCTTCCTACAACTATTGCTTTTTCTAATTTACTGGTTACATCAAAAGAGGGACTGGAACTATTAGCAGAAAAATTGCAGTACTATAAGATGCCTGCAAGTAATCCAAGGAAATGTGACCCAGAGAGGTTCATAAATAATACCAGATTGGAAAATGACTCTGCAGGTTATGCACATGAATTCCACCCCCTTGAAGATATTATCAGAAATAGTGTCACAGATGAAGAGGCTAATCAGAGGGTCAAGATATGGAAAAGGATCCTCAAAGTAGAGGGGTATAGACTAAGCACTGATCCTACCTATAAGGGGGATTTTAAGAATATTTCAAACCCTGTTGAGAGAGTTAGGACTATGATGCAAAATGGCAATGAATTATGTTCTAATTTTCCTATTGTTCTTGTTATCACTTAGAATTGCACCCTACTTAGAGATAGTCCAAGCAGTCTAATGAAACAATGGGAATGATCTCAAGCTATGGGACCTTGCAATTTTTAGATTAGACCTCTACATAAGGTTGGTTCCTCTTTGTAAGCTTAAGGCTTAGAGAAATTAACTAACTCTAATGCTAAACTTACTAGGAGAAAAGGTGTAGAAGGAATACAAAAAGGAAAAGGTGATGCACTAGAGTCATAAGGTGTATTAGTTGAACTAAACCAACACAACAATGATCTCACTCCCTAAAATAAACTCACATAGACTTTCAACCTTGATAGAGGCTTCAAATAGAAGACCATAACCTATGAAGGAGCCATTTTACTCACAAGATAGATCACCACTTCAAGTGAAACATAGAGACAAAGTACAAGAGAGGTGAAATATTAGAGATTTATTGATCATGAAGGTCAAATGACCATTACAAAGAGTAAATAACCTAATACAAAGCAATAGACACAAAATAATCACATACATTCATGGTTGGACAATAGACTAGCGACATCAAAGGCTTGAAAATGAGCACAATACATCAGATCTAGTTGTTCTGTAAGTGCATTACAAGGTTTGGAAGTAACAAAGAAATTTGACCAACATAACAACCCAAAAAATAACTAACAATAACCCCAAATACATCTTTGAATCATGCATATATAGCTTTTACAATTATACTATAGCAGTCATGGCATGGAAGGAGAAGCCAACAAGAAGGGACATCGACCATTTTGCATTAACTCAAACTAGCATCCTCTAAAATGTGCCCTAGCTCAAATCCTCAAAATTTGTCATGAAAGGAATGCTTGCCCATGCCACAAGTACAAAGAATTTAATGTAGATGAGGAATAGTGGCATGGGGAAGTGAGAATACCATCTACTGCACAAAAACAAGCCCTTACAAAGAATTAATGGTGACCAGGAGAGTCACTAGCCAATCAAATCATATTTTCTCTATGAAGAAGGAAGCCATCATAGTTTTAGATTTCATACCTTTGGCCCTCTACCTTATCACTTGCAAAAAGGAGGTGGAAGGCAAAAACTCCAAGCTCCAACATTTACACTTAGTAGATTTTTGCAAGAGGGAAGAGTTAGAGTTCGCCCATCAAGCCTTTTGCCTTTCACCTTCCAAAGAGGAAAGGAGAAGAGGGAAGGTCCAAACTCTAAGCTTTGAAGAATGTTGAACACTTAGAGAAATTTGCAAAGAATAAGGCAGCGTTTGGGACCTTGGTATTTGGCATGGTTGAGAGGTAAAGCCTAAACCTCGACATCTTGACAAGGTAGAAAAACACATGGAAAAATCTGAAATTTCTGGGACTAAACCATTTTTTGATGTTTTTCCTTACATCCTCAGAAGGGGAAACACTAGGATCTCATGGATCTTAGACTATTTGGCCAAGGGGACAAAATAGGATAACATTTTAGTGACTATGTTGGGGTGTTTGCCTACCTAAACACTAGTATCTAGAGGCCTATCCATCCATTGGGCACAGAGTCAAAGGGCCAACAACAAGAACATGGGTTGGTCAATATAACTAAGCATGCCCCTGAGAACAAAACAAAGAAAACCAAGCATGCATTCTCCTAATGAGAATGTAGTGGAGTGAAAGGGCACTTATTGAAAGGAAACCTAAAATAGAAACAAAACTAACCTACACCTAAACTAACCAACTAGAACTGACCTTAAACAAATCCATTACCTGGTTCTTCAAAATAACTGCCCTTTCTCAACAATTTGCAATGATTTACATTCTTGTGGGTAGTTAACAAGAGGTAGGGGAGGGATGGGCATACAACAAATTGACAAAACACTTCCCCAAGAAACAAGACAAACTCACTTACCCACTTGAACTAATTGTTGATGTAACTGCCTGGAAGTGGATAAATGGGCTAATCCCACTTATTTTGATGTTCAACTTCATTCTGGAGTGAGCATGACAAAAGGTGACTCTTCATGATATATTCCCAGTTGGGCCAAATGCCTTATAGGGAATCCCCTTGAAATGACATGCCTCTACTATGATTCTAGCTCTTGATGCTACTGGTCTGAATGCTCTGATCCTTGTATGTCAATTGGAGGAATAACTACCTCCTCAATCTACTAAAATGGCTCAAGATTTACGTCATTTACAGGCACTGATTTACTATCCAAGTTTGAGTAGAAAACATCAAGCTCATCCTAGAAATGAGCCTCCTTCAAGTCCTCTACACTCTTTAGTATAGGACCACTCATATGTTCATCTTCATGGGCTGGAATTTTAATATTTTTCTTGTCCTCAACCTGCAACAATCCTCTATCATTTTCACTACTCCTATGCTGTTGTGTATCCATTGTCACCTACTTGTCTTCTTCATTTTCAATGTAACGAGGTAGTTCATGAAACAAGGTAGCATCATCCACTTGCCAATTCAAAAACACACATTCAACCTACATTTTCCTTTGTCCCACCATAGCCTGCTAACTAGATCCAATCTATTTTTTGGGATTGCTGATGGATTGCATGGATGGTGCCACTCATAACCTTGAGTCAGGTTGTTCTGAATTGGAACAAGCATGCATGATGTACTTGTAGAAACTAATTTTATGGATTTTAGGGACCTAATATGGCTCAGTTGATTTTGTCTTTGATTGTTCCCCTATTAAAGATGCTTGCTAATGGATATGGCTGATTAGGAGCTTGGTATGACACATTAGCTATAGGAATTGGTGTCATAATTGGCTAAAAGATTGGGGATTCTAGAAATAATGGCATTGGAGGCCTAGGAGAAATCTTTCTAGCCAAAATTAGATAGTTTTCTTCCCTAATAGATACCTCATAGGCATCGAGTAACACATCCCCTCCTAGAGACTAGATCATGACATTGATATCACTGTTCAGGGATCTCAAAAAATACAAGAAGGCAACATTGGGGGAAGGTCTCACTAATGGTGAAATTCTGTACGAAGTTTTTTGAAATCTAAAATTAAAATCCACCATGAATTCATAGGGAGCTCTTTTAATAGTGGCTAGTTGCTCTATTAGAGACAAATGATCCCCATTATCTTCAAAACGCTGATAGGGCCTATCTCCTAACTCATCCCATTCATGAATTGAATTTGCAAGTAACTCCCTACACCACTGTTGAGCTTTTTATTTCAAGGAAGAAGCAAGGAGCCTTAATGCAACATTATCTTGGGTAACATTGTGAATGGAGCATACACTGGCAATGTCTTGGATGTGCTTCATGGGTGTGCTAGTGTTTTCACCAGTGAAAAAGGGAATAGCATTTAGAGCTAAAACTGGGATGTCATCATATCATGCAAGGTTGAGAGGGCTTCCACCATTAAAGGCCACAAAGGGTCTATTTCTTGGCAGGGCCATGATAGTGGTGTGAGTGTTATGATGGGTGTTTGGGAGCCTATTCTTGATGGGGGGAAAAGACCATGACTTCCATAATAGCTTGACATACTAGGGCATTGAAAAGCAGAGATGTATCAAAATATTCTTTGAAAATAAGGGTAGCAGGTCTGCTTTTGGAGACTAGAAACGTACCAGAAGAAAGTCGCCATGTGATTTGAGATGCTTCTAAAAGATGGAAAAGACCAAAAGTATCACCAAACTTTGATCTTTGATGAATATTTAAGCACTCGGGCTGCTTTCGGTAGTAGATTTGTTCAGTAGAGTCACCATGGTGCTTGTGAAGACTACCTTGAATGGCTAAATGCAATGAAGAACACACCAAATCCTTCAATGGATGATAAAGTTCATCATACTTGTCCCACTGGGTGTGCTAGAAACTGTTATCACTTAGAATTACACCCTGCTTGGAGATAGTCCAAGCATTCTAATGACACAATGGGAATGATATCAAGGTGTGGGACCTTACAATTTTGAGATTAGACCTCCAGATAAGGTTGGGTCCTCTTTCTAAGCTTAAGGCTTAGAGAAATTAACTAACTCTAATGCTAAACTTGTTAGGGGAAAAGGAGTAGAAGGAATACAGAAAGGAAAAGGTGATGCACTAGAGTCATAAGGTGTATTAGTTGAACTGAACCAACACAATAATGATCTCACTCCCTAAAAGAAACTCACACAAACTTACAACATTGACAGAGGCTTTGAATATAAGACCATACCCTATGAATGAGTCATTTTAATCATAAGATAAATCACCACTTCAAGTGAAACATAGAGACAAAGTACAAGAGAGGTGAAATATCAGAGATTTATTGATCATGAAGGTCAAATGACCATTACAAAGAGTAAATAATCTATTACAGAGCAATAGACACAAAATAATCACATATATTCATGGTTGAACAATGGACTAGAGACATCAAAGGCTCAAAAATGAGCACAATACATCAGATCTAGTTGTTTTGTAAGTACGTTACAAGGTCTGGAAGTAACAAAGAAATTTTCCCACCATAAAAGCCTAGAAAACAACTAACAACAACCCCAAATACATCTTTGACTCATGCATATATAACTTTTACAATTACACTATAACAGTCATGGCATGGAAGTAGAAGTCAATAAGAAGGGACGTTGACCATGTTGCATTAACTCAAACTGGCATCCTTTGAAATGTGCCCTAGCTTAGATCCATGAAATCTACCATGAAAGGAATGCTCGTCCATGCCATGGGTACAAAGAATTCAATGCAGATAAGGAAAAGTGGCATGGGGAGGTGGGAGTACCATCTGATGCACGAAAATAGACCCTTACAAAGCACTAATGGTGACTAGGAGGATCGCTAGCCAATCAAATCATGTTTTCTCCATGAAGAAGGAAGCCATAGGAGTTTTAAAGTTCAAACCTCCGGCCCTCCGCGTTATCACTTACAGAAGGGAGAAGGTGGAAGGCAAAAACTCTAAGCTCTGCCATTTACACTTAGCAGATTTCTACAAAAGGGAAAAGTCAAAGTTCATCCATCTGGCCTTCTGCCTTCCACCTTCCAAAGAGGAAGGGAGAAGAGGGAAGGTCCAAACTTTGACCTCTGAAGAACGTTGAACACTTAGAGAAATTTGCAAAGAACAAGGCAGAGTTTGGGACCTTGGGCTTTGGCACAGTGAAGAGGTGAAGCACAAACTCTGACATCTTAACAAGGTAGAAAAACATAAGGAAAACTCTAAATTTTCTGGGACAACCATTTTTTGATGTTTTTCCTTACATCCTCAGAAGGGGAAACACTAGGATCTCATGGATCTTAGACTATTTGGCCAAGGGGGGCAAATAGGATAATAGTTCCTAAAAAGGCACTTGCCACTTCCTCATCAAAGGTTGCATCTAGTTCTCAAGCCCCTAGGGTTGTTATCTTCCTTCATCATGTCTCTCCTCGGTGGTCCCCTGCTCCTAGTTTCTCAGTTGATGAAGATGAAACTCTAGATTCACCTAACATGATGGAGGTAATGCAACCTTCTATGGTTAATACATAGACTCCTCTAAAGGAAAGAATGATTATTACTTTTGAAGAGATTGATGAAGTATCAGATGATGTGAGAGCACTAGCAAGCCAAAAATTCATTGATGATGATTCTTTTATTCATTCTAAGGAATTTAAGGGTTTTAGTTTGAAAGTAAAGGGACAAGAGATATTGAAAAAGGTTAAGGGATTGACCTTTGAAAATAAAGAGCAAGCTATTGAAGAATTCTGGAATAGGGTGCATAAATAGATGGATGGAATAACCTCAGAGAGGAAGGGAAATTGTCAGGGCAAGTGGTTGTATGTTACTACCAGGATGGGATATATCATCTGCAATAGCATTTCATACTATCATAATACAAGAGAATATCAATATAATAGAAGAATTGGCCCAAAAGATATATTCTAGATCAACCTTTGACCCAGACTCAAATGCTCTATCTATTTGATCAATATCCCCTGCAAGTAATAAGCCACGTGTTATTGATGACCCTATTATGATTACTAGGAATCTTATAGTGCACATATTGGAAGATACTTCCTTCATTCAAGCTTCTACCTTGACCATTCATGTTGCTACATTTACAGAACCATCAGTTAAGAAAATACAAGTAGATATGGAGAAATTGAGTAAGCATAATCTATACTTGCAAGAGAGATTGAATGTGGTCAATAATGCACTCCCACCAATCACCCTTTCAATTCCCTCAAAGGAAGAGGAAAGACTTAAGGGGGAGTTGAATAGAAGTCAGGTCACGGAAGAAGATGCATTGAAGAAGTGAAACAAGTAAAGTTGGATTTTGACATATAGAGCCTATTGAGTAGGAAGCTAGAAAGAATAATGCTCTATGTGGATAAAATTTGGGAATGTCATTGTGCCTTAAGGAAAATACTTGAAGAGCATATAATGTTGGAGATCAGGGTTGGGACATGGGAAAGACACATGACACCCATGGTCCTTACTTTTAATGTCCTAATAGAAAAGCATTTTTTATGATGAAGATGCTATTAACCATCTAACAGAGTGGCCCTATTAGAGCCACTAGGAGAATAGTATGGAGACATAAGAAGTGTTAGAATAAGGGCAGGCAACTGAGAGGGGGGGTGAATCAGTTGTCACAAAACTTTAACACTTGCTGTAATTAATTCTTCTCTATCACTTATTAATAGATCATTATTATAACCATGAAAGCATGAATCAATAACACATGAGCAAAAACACAAATAACACACTTGACACCAAGATTTTTAATGTGTAAACCTAGTTAAGGGAAAACCATGGTGGAGGCTAATCCACAAAGATTAATACCCTATTAAAAGTATTACAAATGGGGAAGGCACATGCCTTTGGGCTCACTGCCTAGAGCTCACTACCTATAGAAATGATTACAAGAAGATTATAGAGTGTTTGAACTGATGAATAGCATCTACCAATGCAAGAATCCAGTTCTGGTTAAGTACAGAATACTGATCTTACACACTTCATCCTTGCTCTGCCCTGTTTACTGTTCTGCCATTATCTGATCCTTAGATCTCTTCTCTTTCACACTTCTTTCTACCTTTTTTGCACTCACTCCATCATAATATCACAATTCCTCACTCAAAAGACTCGAATCCATCAGCCATATATATATGCATCAAGAGATTCAATCAACTATAGTTGACATCAAGAAAACTTAGAACATTTATTAAGAACTCTGCTCTGTTGGCTGAATCCATACATAACAACAATGTGGACCAAAATCTTGTGTTCTAAAATCATCAATCATGTTGGCTAATATCACTGATTATCACAAATTGCATAACCGACATCTTTTCTTCATCTGGACCAAGATCAAATGCTAGGTTGGCCTATTCTTCTTCTGACTATACTTATTAACTAGAACCCAATACTCAGATCCTTATATCTTTTGAATCCTTCATCATTGAAGGCTAAGATTCTAGATTTAGATAGTCCTAACAATCCTTATCACTCCCTTAGATCTACAGCACATTATGATCTACCACCAGAGAGATCCAAACCAAGAGACTAGACCCTATCACATGCTCTGTTACTAACATCTAGACTTAGACAAATCCTCACTCTAACTTCTGGTATGAACAAATCATGTAATGCAGATGTGTAGGATAGACTTAGTTGACATCAATGAAAACACCTATCATGCGTAGCAGTGTCTCTTGCCAACAATCTCCCCTTTGGCATTGATGGCAACACTTAGTAAAAAATGACTAAGTGTCAGAATAACTCCCCCTTACTAAGTACACTTATGCTTTTCATTGTTCTCCAATGCTCCCCCTTTTCTAGATTCCTCATTTTTCACTGCTCTTCACTCCCCCTTTGACATCAATGGAAAAGGGTGGGATCCGCAAATCAAAATTTACACAAAAATTCTATATACTAGGCCGCATATGTACAAACAATCCTTAAGTCCTATTTACATATACTTGAGTACATCTCCAAAAATGTTCTTCAATTGTGCCAGCTTGCTATCCTGGCAGCTCTTCTTCATAGTGTTCAAAATTGAGATATGGCCACTGAATAGGACAGCTTGTGATTCTTTCATTCGCAAATCAATGGGATCAATTGATTGAGTTGCAGTTTGGGCTTCAGTTAAGGCATTGAACATTGCTTCCATTTTGGGGCAAATTAGTCCCTGGAGCTCACTCATCCTGACCTCTATGCTCTCCTTTTCTTTTGCCAATTTCTTTATATCTTCAATCAAGCTGATCACCTAACCTTCCTTGCTTGCCACTGATGTTGTCACATGATCAAAAGAATTTGATACACTAGATGATTTTTGCTTAGACACTTTTATTTTATCTTCAAGATCTTCTAAAACTTTAGGATAGGATAAGCAAAATTTATATACATTTCCTCTTCTGTAAGAGCATTTTGAATACTCTTTACATTGGCATCCAACACCATTCTATCAACTCCAATCAAACCTTTAAGAGCATCAAATATTTTATCGTTGAATTCCTTTTGGACCTTGACCTCTACAAATTTCTCTAAAAATTCAAAATGAGAGCTTACCGAGTTTTTCAAGTTCTTTAACTATCCGGAGGGGGATGCTAAAGAATCCTTCTGGTATGTTGGCATGATTTTCTCTAAAATCCTTGATGCCAAACCAAGTAGCTTGCTATCTTCTATGTGAGACTTCAGTATATCTTCTCTTGCTTTGGCTTGAGCTATAGAAGCCAACTTTATCTTCTGCACTGGAGATAAGGTATCAAAATTTATTGGACCTTGAATTATGTCTTGATCTTCTTTAATTTGTTTGTCTCTTTCCAGAATTTCCTTCACTACTTCTGCAGTGTCTCTTGCCCAAAATGATGATGTATCTATATGATCCTTACCGGTACTATCAACCGGATTGTCCTACTTGGGCTCTTCATCAACCTTTGTAATCTCTACTTCATTTTTATTATTCTCCTTGGCCTTTTCTGCTTCTTGGTCCTCTCCTTCTTCTAATTCATGCTATTTATTCTTCAATGAATCATCTTCAATTTGATCATCTGCTTGAACGTTCATCTCTATATCTTCTTTGCAAGATTGATCTGGAGGAGTTTGAATACCTCCTATATCATCAGTTTCATCTATCATCTTTACATCTTCCTTGTTTATTGCTTGCTCTTCTAGAATAGAGAAGTCATCTAGCTTAGTTTGCTGCTCATTGATCTTCAATTCTTCAACATCTGGAATTGAGGAGTCAATCCCATCATCAATCTCTTTTTCAACAATAGGAAGATTATGTTTTTTCAATGCATTTAGAAGAATCTCCTAAGTATCTTTGGCCATCTCATCTATTTCACCAAGCATGAGTTTATTCATTCTCTTCTTACTCCTGAAGTCATCCTTCACTTCTTTGTTCATATCATGTTCATCTAATCTAGAGTAATCTGAGGGTACAAATTTATCAACACATGCTCGCTAATCTCCATGTATTTACCTTTTGCATCATCTTTTCTTAACTCCAAAATATCTGCAAGACTTTTTGGGATTTCAGAAGTTATTTCAATCAAAGCCTTATTGTAGATGTTCAAATATTTGACGGTTGCTTCTTCTAGAACCCTCTTATCAGCATCACTATAATGATCAAAGAATTTAGTCATTGGCCTTAAGGTACAATCTACAGTGATTGATTTGATGATGTCATCCATAGAGAGAGTAGACTTTTCAACATATGTTTTAGTCTTTTGCCTCTTGCTTGCTCTTTTGCTTTCAGAGGGCTTCTCCTTAGACGCCTTGGCTTCTTTTGTACCTGATGCCTTTAATTCTTTGACTTTAGCATCAGAATCAGTTTCTTCTTCATCATTCTGCATGCTTTTATATGTCTAGGAGGCCTTAGTTTTCACCCTTTTCCCTTCTTTTTTGGATGATTTGCCTTCTGATTTCTCAAGTTTGGCAGGTTTTGGGGGAACAAGGGTAGCAATAGAGCTTATGGTTTTTCTAGGCTGGCTGAAGGAGGCTTCCAGAGCAATTCCTTGTTTCTTATCCTACTTCTCCTTCTCAGCTTTTTCTATCCTTTCTTTGTTCTGCCTCACAGCTTCCTTAGTTATGCCAATACTTTCAGCATACATCTCTACTTGCTTCTGAGCTTTCCTTTTGATTTCTGGTCTTCTGAGCTCAACATGTAATTTCATACTTAGCTCTTTATACATTCCAAATCTTTCAACTATGGTATCCTTTGACTTGCTTAAAAGGTGTTAAGCATACATGTCTAATACTTGTTCATCAACTTCATAACCCATAGGCATAATCCATACCATTCTTGGTTCAATAGCTTCCATTAAGTACTGATCTGTATCTACCATAAAACATATTGTATCCTTGTATTTTTCAACTATAGAGGAAGGAATTCTCTCCCTTGAATGCATCATGCTCTGAAAATTCTTGAAAAATCCCCAAAGATTTGTCCTTTGGGCATTGGCATCTCCAATATTGTTCAAGTACTCTCTTATCTAAATAGCAACAGGTTTATCACTGGTCCAACACATGCTTTTCTTGCCAGGTAACTCGTTCATGAAATAGAAGAACAAACATAAGACCAGTGTACCATATTTGAAGGTGTTCTTATCATCCTTCTTTACCTTATTCAAATTTTCCATCAGCTGGTTCTGCAACAACTCACACAAGTCATAGTCAACATTCTCTCTCAACATCTGATAAGCTACATAGATAGATGTACCGGATATAGAATTTTCCCTATTGGAATGATAAATCTTGTATCTAATCACCATTGAAGCAAACTTAACATCTAGATCAATAATATCATTGATAGTCATTGCCCTTTTGTCAAATCTTGAACTGGTAGCATCAGTCACAGTTTGATTCTTTATAGCCTTCAACATTGGTAGTCCATCAGATGAGTTTAACCCTTGATGGCATCCTTGGTGATTTTGAAAGGTTTCACTATCCATATAAACTCATCATGCATATGGCTTAAGACATACTGGACCCATTCATCTTCAACGAAGCATGGAAACCCTATAACCTGAATGAAATATTTATCATGCAGTGCCTTATACTCAGGTTTAAGATAGTGAATTTCATCCCTTAGATGATTCTTAAACAAATCTACAAAGTTTGAGTCTCCAAATTCATCTATGCTGGCATGAATGTAGGCCCTAATATCCTCAACATGTAATACACCATACAGAACCTTGAAAATGCACCTAACGGGTCGACTTCTACTAATTTGTGTGGATGTTTCTTAAATTTGGGTCGAGACCTCTCAGTAATATCAACAACTAATGGTGTAGCCATTGCAAAAGATCACAAGTTCAAAGTTTTGTAGAAAATACCTTTTTCTTCACAGAGTTAGGGTTAGTAGATGAATTCGTCGGTTGCACTTCAAATCCTTGAAATCTTAGCTCAGGTGCTCTTCTGCTTGCTTTCTTCGAATGCAAAGTGATCCAAATGCTTGAATGAATGACCTTTTTATCCTCCACAAAACCTAATTCTTCATTGTAATAAATGCTCTTCCCTAACACATCCAATTGCACTATTTTTGTATACAGTCGATCTTTAATTGCTCCGCAATTAGTCACATTAGCTTATTTTGTTCTAGAATTAGCTTCAATAGATCTGCAATTGGATTCTCTACCTTCATTCATTGTGCCAAATTCAAGCACCCACTTACTGGCTAGGGGAAGTAGATTTTCAAGGCAGCTCCCCCTGAGCCAGAGCTCCTAATTCAATTCTCGGAGGAATTATCAGCACCAGATTCTGATGGGGATCCATTATCAACATTCATTTCACCTTTCTTTACCCATGTTTTTCTCATTTCATTTTGGACCTCATTCACATTAATTTTACCCTTGCCTTTGTCTTGTTTCTGCATGTTTTGGTTTATGTTTACCAGACCTTGTCTATTATTCCTACTTTGACAAAATCTTGCAATATGACTAGATCTATTACAATTAAAGCACACAACATTTCTTTGCTTATTTACTTGATTCCCTCTTGATCTGCACTGATTGGCCATGTGTCCAGATCCATTGCATGCAAAATAGTAGCCATTAAAGGAATTGCAATTTCCTCTATTGTTAGAGTTATTCATTATCATACTTTTGCATTCATTGGATCTATGACCATACCTCTTACAATTGAAGCATTGACTGGAGAAGGATGGACTACTTTGATTCACTCTACTTCTGCATTGAGTAGCTCTATGAACAAATTTATTGCACTTGAAACAATTGCCATTGAAATATGGATACCTTTGAGCACTGGGTTGTCTTATTAGAGGTCTTCTAGGATTCCTTCTTTGATTTCTTGCATCAGGATTTCTTTAACTGGATCTAGAGCTTTCGCCTTTCTCGAAACCCAGACCATGCTTATCATTTGCCTTCTTCTGACTGTCAAGTAGCACCTCAAGTTTAGCTGAGCTTATCTTGAATTTATCTTTATATTCATTTGCAACTTCTAGGTCATGTTTGAGAATGACAATTTGCCTTTCAATTTCTTTTTTCATTGTCTTTGCTTTCATGTAGATCAGACTCTAGATGGCCAACAATTCCATCCAATTTGCAGTATTCTTCTATTCTTTCTTTCAGAGTTTGTTTTAGGTCTTCTTCAGTCTTCTTTCTTTCCTCAATTTTTTTGGTTAACCTCATCACCCCAGATTCCATTTCATGTTTTAGAATAGAAACTTCTTTTGCCAGCTTCTCACATTCCTTTACCTTCTTCTTTAGAGCCTCATCCATGTCATTGTCTAGATTCTAATTTCCTAGTTGAATAAGTAGCTCCTTTCTCTTTTCATTAGATTTGCTCAATTTCTCTTTTAAGGTCTCAATGAAGTCTTCAGCATCTTTAAGGTTTTCTTGCAGTTCTTTGACATCTTCTCTGGACTGATCAAGATCTTCCAAAGCAATTTTAAGTTGTTCCTGAAGGTTGTATGAATCCATTTTAATACCTTCCCAGATCTTCCTTAAGCTGTTAAACTTCTTTCAAGGAACCTGCTCTTATACCAATTGTTAGAATAAGCGCAAACAACTAAGAGGGGGGGTGAATTAGTTGTCACAAAACTTTAACACTTGCTGCAATTAATTATTCTCTATCACTTATTAACAGATCATTATTATAACCATGAAAGCATGAATCAATAACATGAGCAAAACCATAAATAACACACTTGACACCAAGATTTTTAACATGGAAACCCAGTTAAGGGAAAACCATGGTGGAGGTTAATCCACAAAGATTAATACCCTGTTACAAGTATTACAAATGGGGAAGGCACATGCCTTTAGGCTCACTGCCTAAAGTTCACTGCTTAAAGAGGCTCACTGCCTACAAAAATGATTACAAGAAGATTACAGAGTGTTTGAACTGATGAATAACATCTACCAATGCAAGAATTCAGTTATGGTTAAGTACATAATTCTAATCTTACACACTTCATCCTTGCTATGCCCTGTTTACTGTTCTGCCATGATCCAGTCCTTAGATCTCTTCTCTTTTGCACTTCTTTCTTCCTTTTTTGCACTTACTCCATCATAATATCACAATTCCTCACTTAAAAGACTCGAATCCATCGGCTATATATATATGCATCAAGAGATTCAATCAACTGTAATTGGCATCAAGAAAACTTAGAACATTTATTAAGAAATCTGATCTATCAACTGAATCCATACATAACAACAATGTGGACCAAAATCTTGTGTTCTAAAATCTTCAATCATGTCAGCCAATATCACTAATTATCACAAATTGCGAACCAATAGCTTTTCTTCATCTAGACCAAGATTAAATGCTAGGTCAGCCTGTTCTTCTTCTGACTGTACTGACTAATTGGAACCTGATACTTAGATGATTATATCTTTTGAATCTTTCATCATTAGAGGCTAAGATTATAGATTTAGATAGTCCTGACAATCCTTATCACTCCTTTAGATCTACATCAAACTATGATCTACCACCGGAGAGATCTAGACAAAGATACTGGACCTTGTCACATGCTCTGTTACTAACATCCAGACTTAGACAAATCCTCACTCTGACTTCTAGTATGAATAATCATGTAATGTGAATGTGTAGGATAGACTTAGTTGCCATCAATGAAAACACTTGTCATATGTAGTAGTGTTTCTTGCCAACAAGAAGTTCACTGAGGAATTTTCTAAAGAGCTCACATACTTTCAAAGGCTACATGGGCCATATTTGCCACCATTAAGAAGGGAAGATAAGACACTAAAAACTCTTGAGGAGTGGAGAGAAGAATGTTGAAGGCTCACGACCCCTATCATCCTTTGAGATCAATGATGATGAGGAAAAAATTATCAATAATCTGAGTGCAACCTTGGATGAGTTGTCAAGACTTAAATTTAAAATAGCAATGATCATTCTCTTAGTCACCCTCCCTGCCAACCAGAAATACAAGAAGCATTTGGTAGAAGTGTATCAGCATTTTCCACCTTAGTAATAGTGGGGTGTGTTTTGTCATCTAGTAGATTACCCCCTTTGGAGATCTTCATCAAATGGCACCCACATACAAAAAATGCACACAGATATGAATTTAATTTAACATGAAGGTTGCACTCATGCTTGTGTCATCCTTTTGAGGAAATGTACATACCAAACATACGGTTGCAACTCTCAGGCATGGATGAAGTTAGTTTCAAGAGAATGAATATCTTCCTTGAATTTTATTCCAGCAATGTAGTTTCTTTCAAATGTGTTTTGTCTTTTATACCTAAAAGATGCCTTTGGCATATTCTCTTCTAGTAAGAAGTTGTACATGGCTTGAAGCTTATTTTTCTCCCTTGTTTCTATAAAAGGGAATCCATGGCCATTTTGTAGGGGTTCTGAATCTCTATTTTGGGCAATAGTGTATTTTATGTCTTGGTCTAGAGTAAATAGAAGAAAATTGCATATCAATTTGTGTTTAAATCTATAGAGCAATGGATCATTTTCAAATTTGAAGATATTGTCATACTGGTAATAAAAAATTCTCCATATTGTACAATTAATGAAATTAGTATGAATGTTGAATATCAAGGATATTTTGATTCATCTTTGCAATTCTCTATACTGTGTGTATTATCTCTGGCTTTCTCTCAAGGACAGAAATAATTGCTTGGAAAATACTCTGTTAAT
This sequence comes from Cunninghamia lanceolata, assembly GCA_027924645.1. Taxonomy (NCBI): domain Eukaryota; kingdom Viridiplantae; phylum Streptophyta; class Pinopsida; order Cupressales; family Cupressaceae; genus Cunninghamia; species Cunninghamia lanceolata. The sequence continues at coordinate 45,313 of BSBN01001011.1, forward strand.
TTCATTCTGCACTATGGTTTAAAGGATAGTTTTGTATTCCTAAGTATAAGAGTCATTAATGCAAGGTATTGATTCCATTAGTCTATTTGTAATGAAGTAAAATTACTTGAATGATACACTTATTTTGTTCAACTTGACTCTGTAACCCTGTGGATTAGGCATCAATCTCACGTTGGGTTGATATGTTGATTTAGATCCATCCCAACAATCAAAATCATTTCTATTTTTTTTATTGCTCTAAGAATAGAATTGGATTTATAATTGTTCTCAATCATGGTTTAAACTGAGTTGCTAGAGGATTAAGCCAATCTGATAAGAATCAATCATTTCCTTCATATATTTTCATTGAGAACCTTTTTGTTTTATAGAAACATCCTAAACAAGTTCAAAATATCTTTAGATGTTGCGAAGGGTGCACCCACCTTGGTCTTGCAAAACCAAAAGTGCAGAGGATTCCAACTCCTTGTTGAATCATGTTCATTGGCCACTAACCTAGAATCCTTAAGTATGAGAAATTGGATAAATCTTTAAAGGATTCAAATAATCAGTTGGAAGAACCAACATACCCAACACAAACACTTGTACACATCTAGAGTTCCTAGTGTTTGAAACTTGGGCTTTGATACGAAATGTCATACCCACATTTTACACGTGGACATGAAAATAAAACTAACAAAAATTTTCTAACTTGACGCTAAAACCCCCTCGTGTGCAACATGCACACTTGACGGTATATGCACTTAACATTGTTACATGAGCAACTAGCATTGAACATGCCACATGAAAGTGAGACAAAAACAAAAGAAGTCAAGGAAGTGCAAAGTGTTGCAAGTATGAGGTGAGCCAGTGTTGTCATTGATGTCAACATACTCATACTGCATTGACAAGAAGGATTTGATGAGCTTTGTGCTGAGGATATTAAGAAAATTAGCCTCAGTCAGGAACAGTGAAGAACAGTGATGAGAAGAAGGTAAATGTACTGTATAGGTTGAGAACCGGAGGATGCGGATTAAAGGGTTAGTAGATATGAGTCTTGAGATGTTACAATTAAGATTTCAGAGGTCCGCATGAAGATCGGAAGGAGTTGTGGCTGCCGGTATAGAACCGGGTCCGGCAAGTATCCGGAGGTGACAGAGGATCACAAAAAGGTCTGGTGAGGTCCGGAATTGTATTATCATAATCTGCGGATTGGAAGGAGTGTTTGAGATGTCCTTGTGATGTGTCATCCTGATTTGTGTGTGATTTGGAGGTCCGGAAGTACCTCTTGCATTATGACAGTGGCGACAGACTGTGTTCTTGAAGTTCCGGATGAGGAAGACAAGAGATCCCAGTAAGCAGAGGAAGTGCGGATGTATCCGGACATTCAAACAGGCTTGTGAAGGTTCTTGGATCATGTTTAGGTTGTGTTGTTGGTCCGCATTGATGGTAGAGCCCGGAATTGAAGTTATTCTTCCGGATGAAGTTCTTGCTCTGTGTAGCCGACCGGATGAGTTGTTCATCTTGCGAATGTTCTTGTGATGGCCGACCGGATGTGTTATTCATCTTGCGGATACTCCTATGGTTGTTTGCCGACTTAGATGCTTGTTCCTAAGTCGATGTCTTGTATAAATAATGATTTGTGAGTTCATTTCAGTGTGTGGTGTGAGGATGAGTATGATCTAGTGAAGAAAGGTGCGAAAGGCAGAGCAGAGATTGTTGGGCTTAATTGGAACTGATCCGGACATGGTAGAGATGTCATTCTCCAGTTCAAGACCGTGATTTTCATCACTTTGTAGACAGTGTGTCTCCTTGTAGGCAGTGGGCCTCTTTGTGAGCAGTGTGCTCGGGCAGTGAGCCCTTATTGGCATGTGCCATTCATTTTTCTTTATTCTTCTAACAGAGAATAATTCTTGGGTTAATCACCCCGTGGTTTTTCCCTTAACCGGGTTTTCCACGTCAAAATCTTGGTGTTCAATGTGTTGATGCTTATCTGCTCTTGTGTTTATGTATTATGCTTCCATGGATGATTATTTGATGTGCTGCTAACTAACAACAGTGAGTTAAGTGTTTGAATGACAAGAAGTTTTATACAACTGATTCACCCCCCCCTCTCAGTTGTATGCCCTAGATCCAACAATTGGTATCAGAGCCAAGTTCCTCTGACAAGAGCTTAACCACTTGAGGAGATCCAGGATGTCGTCATACAAGAAGGATAGTCCGAAGTTCGATGGAACCAACTTCACTCTCTGGAAAGGTCGCATGAAGTGTCACTTGGAATGCATGGGAAAAGCATACCTGGGTATGATTTCAAAACCATATGTACCTCCACAAGGTGGTCCGACAACTCTGAATGAAATCACAGAAGCTGAAAACAATCTGCGGACCAAGGAAGCTCTTCTAAGCGCATTGAATGACTCAGATCTCTCGAATGTCATTGACCTACCCACTGCATATGAGATCCTAACTAAACTGGAACTTCTGTATGAAGGAGATGAGTTTGTCAAAAGTGCAAGGTTGCAAAGTCTGAAAGGGAAATTTGAAAGACTGAAAATGAGAGATGATGAAAACATCACTACCTTTATGCCAAGAGTAAATGAGCTGGTATGTGGAATCAGAAATGTTGGTGGAACTTTAGATGAAAATGAGATTGTCTGCAAAATCCTAAGATCCCTTCCTGCTGCCTACAAAATCAAAGTTGCTGCCATTGATGAATTCAGAGCCCACACAACTGTCACAAGAGAACAACTGGCTGGCAAACTAGCTGCATTTGAAATGACCGAGTTTGGAGATGATCCTCCCAAGACTGAATCTGCTTTCAAAGCCAGTGCCTATGTGAAAGGCAAACAGAGATTTGATCCGGGTGAAAACTCATCAAAGAAAATGTCATGGTATGATCAAGCAAGAAGAGACATGGAAGAAGAAGAAGCAGAAACAGCTCAACTTGAAGCCCTCATTGCAAAGAGACTGCCAAGAGGATCCGGTAAGTATGAAGGAAAACTACCCTTTAAGTGTTTCAACTGCAATAAGATTGGTCATTTTGCCTCAAGATGTCCGGAGAGATCTGCAAGATCTAATACTCACAGACAAAGGTTTCAAAAGAATTGCTATTATGTTCATGAAGAAGATGACAATGAAGGAGTAACAGATGACGAATCAGAACCAGGAAGCAAATCCAAAAATGAGTGGGTGTTTATAGCCATCAAGGAAGAAGATTCCTTGCTCTCTGAATCTGTCAATCACAAAGTTGTTGAAAAAGCCTTGGCTGCTCAAGTGGAAGAAAAGGATGATTGGGTTATTGACAGTGGATGTTCTCACCATATGACTGGTGACAAGAATAAGTTCTTAGACTTGGAAATATATGAAGGAGGAATGGTAAAGTTTGGTGACAATTCTGCTGGCAGAATCAGAGGTAGGGGAACTATTTCCTTTGATGGTAAGAGCAAAACAGGTAATGTACTGTATGTTGAAGGATTGAAGCACAATCTTCTCAGTGTTGGTCAGTTAGTGGATAAAGGCTATGATCTCCGGTTCAAGAATGGAAAATGCAGAATCTTCACAAGCTCCGGAACTGAAATTGCATCCGGTACTCAGATAAGAGGTAACATCTTTCATCTGGTTGGTTCAAATAAAAGTTGTTTGTTTGTTCAAATTGATCAGAGTTGGTTATGGCATAGAAGAATGTGTCATGTAAATTTTGATAACATCATCAAAATAAGCAATACTCATGCTGTGAGAGATCTTCCAAAGTTGATAAAACCTACAAATAGTGTGTGTAAAGAATGTCAGTTAGGCAAACAAAGCAGAGTCTCTTTTAAAAGCAAAGATCAGTCTTCTACCGGATTGTTGGAATTAGTACATACTGATCTATGTGGACCAACAAGAATCAAGAGTCTGCAAGGTGATAGATATTTCATGTTGTTAATAGATGATCATTCCCGGATGATGTGGGTTACCTTTCTAAAAGAAAAATCAGAAGCTTTTGAGAAGTTCAAAATCTTCAAAGCTATGGTGGAGAATCAAACCGGATTGAAACTAAAGTGTCTAAGGTCTGATAGAGGTGGAGAATTTACATCTGGTGAATTCATTGACTTTTGTGAGAAACAGGGTATAAGGAGACAGTTGTCTGCTCCTAAGACTCCACAGCAGAATGGAGTAGTTGAGAGAAAGAACCGGACCATCCAGGAAGCTGCTAGGACAATGATGTTGGAAGCAAATGTTCCTCAAATGTTTTGGAAAGAAGCTATCAGCACTGCAGTCTACACTCTCAATCGAGTTCAAATCAGAAACAACACCGGTAAGACCCCCTATGAACTCTGGTTTGGCATCACTCCTACTGTGAAATATTTCAGAGTATTTGGTAGCAAGTGTTATATTAAAAGAGATGAAGATCTAGGAAAGTTTGATGCTAGAAGTGATGAAGGAATTTTCTTGGGCTACTCCACTCAAAGCAAAGCATACCGGTGTTACAATAAGAGATTGAGGAAGATGATAGAAAGCACCAATGTGAAGGTTGATGAAGGAATTGAGAAGCCTTCAAGATTTTATGAGTTTGATGAAGATGACCAAGACAGTGTTCAAGGACCTCAATCCTCTCCGGTGAGACAGAGTCAGCCTGATCCGGTAAATCAGGAAGAAGAGTTAGATTTGAATGAGGCTGATCAAGAAACAGCAGTGCTGGATACTCCCAAAATTCCAAGGTATGTAAGACTGAATCACTCTGAAGATCAGATCATAGGTGACAGAAGCAAAGGTGTACAAACTAGAAGGAATATTGCTCAAGATCAGAATGAATGTTGTCTAATTTCAAAGATTGAACCTAAAACAATAAATGAAGCCTGCAATGATGAAAACTGGACCAAAGCAATGGAAGATGAACTGATGCAAATTGAGAAAAATCATACTTGGGATCTTGTTCCCAGACCTAGAGACAGGAATGTAATTGGAACCAAGTGGGTCTTCCGGAACAAACTAAATGAAGCTGGTGAAGTAATCAGAAACAAAGCTAGATTGGTCTGCAAAGGCTACTCTCAAATAGAAGGAATTGACTTTGAAGAGACTTTTGCTCCGGTAGCAAGAATTGAAGCAGTCAGATTACTTCTTGCATTTGCTGCCTTCAAAGACTTCAAGGTATATCAGATGGATGTCAAGTCTGCCTTCCTAAATGGTGATCTGGAAGAAGAAGTCTACATTGAACAACCGGATGGATTTCAATTGTCTGATAATAATGATATGGTTTGCAAGTTGAAAAAAGCTTTGTATGGATTGAAGCAAGCCCCAAGAGCATGGTATGAAAGGTTGGATAAGCATCTTGTGCAGATTGGATTCAACAAAGGTACTGCTGACAGCAACTTATATTTCAAAATTGATCATGAGAACATTCTGATTGTTGAAGTGTTTGTGGATGATATCATTTTTGGAGGAAGAGATAGTATGTGTAAAACTTTTGCAAATCAGATGAAAAGTGAGTTTGAAATGTCTATGCTTGGTGAAATGAATTTCTTCTTGGGTCTGCAAATTACTCAAACAAAAGAAGGGATCTTCATTTCTCAGACCAAATATGCGAAAGAATTGTTAAAGAAATTTGGTATGGAAGACTCAAAGCCTATGAACACTCCTATGGCAACCGGATGTAAGTTAAGCAAAGATGATGATTCTCCAAAGGCAGATCAGACAAAGTATAGATCAATGATTGGTGGATTGTTGTATCTCACTCAAACTAGACCAGATATAATGCAAGCTGTTGGTCTTGTGGCAAGATTCCAGGCTGATCCTAGAGAATCTCATGTTATGGCAATCAAAAGAATTTTTAGATACTTGAAAGGGACAGTTGAGTATGGTCTATGGTATCCTAGAGGTCCGGATTTCTCTCTTCATGCTTACACAGATGCAGATTGGGTAGGAGATGTGGATGACCGGAAGAGCACTAGTGGTGGAGCATTCTTTTTGGGGAAGAGATTGGTTTCTTGGCTAAGCAAGAAACAAGATGCAATATCTCTGTCTACAACTGAAGCAGAATACATTGCAGCAGTAGGTAGTTGCACTCAAATCTTATGGATGAAGCAGATGCTAAGAGACATCAAAGTTGAATATGAGGAGCCTATCACAATTTTCTGTGATAATTCAAGTGCAATTAATATTTCCAAGAATCCGGTATTGCATTCTAAGACTAAGCACATATCTATCAAATTTCACTTTTTGAGAGAACAAGTAAACAAGGAAGAAGTCAGATTGGAGTATGTTCCCTCCAAGGATCAGATTGCAGATATCTTTACAAAACCTCTTCCCAAGGACTCTTTTGAATATCTCCGGGAGAAGTTAGGGGTCATGGCCCCTCCGGTGATGAACTAAGATGCACTGATGTGCATCAGTCCGGTGGCTATCACAGTCATATCTTGTGATCCGGACTAATGGGGAGCTGCAACTAAGGGGGAGCAGCTGGTATGATTCTGATGCATGAGAATTGCAAGTATGAGCCCTTTGCCATTGATGTCAAAGGGGGAGAGAAGACATGTGAAAAACAAGTGGTTGATGATCAAAGGGGGAGCAGCAAAGGAAGACATGTGAAGAGTTGTTGTTGATAGGGGGAGCTGTGACAGAAAAGAGAAGTTCTTGTCTTGATGGTTTTTCACATCATATGTTGCCATCAATGACAAAGGGGGAGATTGTTGCAAGTATGAGGTGAGCCAGTGTTGTCATTGATGTCAACATACTCATACTGCATTGACAAGAAGGATTTGATGAGCTTTGTGCTGAGGATATTAAGAAAATTAGCCTCAGTCAGGAACAGTGAAGAACAGTGATGAGAAGAAGGTAAATGTACTGTATAGGTTGAGAACCGGAGGATACGGATTAAAGGGTTAGTAGATATGAGTCTTGAGATGTTACAGTTAAGATTTCAGAGGTCCGCATGAAGATCGGAAGGAGTTGTGGCTGCCGGTATAGAACCGGGTCCGGCAAGTATCCGGAGGTGACAGAGGATCACAAAAAGGTCCGGTGAGGTCCAGAATTGTATTATCATAATCTGCGGATTGGAAGGAGTGTTTGAGATGTCCTTGTGATGTGTCATCCTGATTTGTGTGTGATTTAGAGGTCCGGAAGTACCTCTTGCATTATGACAGTGGTGACAGACTGTGTTCTTGAAGTTCCGGATGAGGAAGACAAGAGATCCCAGTAAGCAGAGGAAGTGCGGATGTATCTGGACATTCAGACAGGCTTGTGAAGGTTCTTGGATCATGTTTAGGTTGTGTTGTTGGTCCGCATTGATGGTAGAGCCCGGAATTGAAGTTATTCTTCCGGATGAAGTTCTTGCTCTGTGTAGCCGACCGGATGAGTTGTTCATCCTGCGAATGTTCTTGTGATGGCCGACCGGATGTGTTATTCATCTTGCGGATACTCCTATGGTTGTTTGCCGACTTAGATGCTTGTTCCTAAGTCGATGTCTTGTATAAATAATGATTTGTGAGTTCATTTCAGTGTGTGGTGTGAGGATGAGTATGATCTAGTGAAGAAAGGTGCGAAAGGCAGAGCAGAGATTGTTGGGCTTAATTGGAACTGATCCGGACATGGTAGAGATGTCATTCTCCAGTTCAAGACTGTGATTTTCATCACTTTGTAGACAGTGTGTCTCCTTGTAGGCAGTGGGCCTCTTTGTGAGCAGTGTGCTCGGGCAGTGAGCCCTTATTGGCATGTGCCATTCATTTTTCTTTATTCTTCTAACAGAGAATAATTCTTGGGTTAATCACCCCGTGGTTTTTCCCTTAACCGGGTTTTCCACGTCAAAATCTTGGTGTTCAATGTGTTGATGCTTATCTGCTCTTGTGTTTATGTATTATGCTTCCATGGATGATTATTTGATGTGCTGCTAACTAACAACAGTGAGTTAAGTGTTTGAATGACAAGAAGTTTTATACAACTGATTCACCCCCCCCTCTCAGTTGTATGCCCTAGATCCAACACAAAGTGCCTTTTGCATTCCCTGTATACGAGGGTTAACCTACTAGGTTTGTGCGTCACCACAAGTGTCTCCAAGAGGGGTAGTCTCCATTGAGAAACCATCCCTAGGGTTGCCAACGTAAAAGTGAGAAAAAAGGTTCTGACCTAAGTCGAAACCCTAACCCTAAAAATCAAATAACCAATTAAATTAAACTATAATGCAGAAGAAGATAAAACTATAATCTAATTTAATTTAACATTAATAATCTAGCCACTAAAATAATTAAATTTAATTCCTTTCAAGAAATCTAACTATGATAAATTAAAATGGGAGACCTTTAAATCAACTATACAAAAATAAAATTTAACCATCACAATAATTTGTCATAGAAATAACTAACTCAATGCCCATTTAAAACCCTGGTCCAACTGTCTGGTCTCCAAGAAAATGGATAGCATAACTTTACATGAGCGACTAATTTTCCAAATTTTGACAGCATAACTTTATAAAAGAGAACTAGTGAGCAACTTAAAATAAGTGCAATAAATTAAAATTTGAACTATAGAACCTTACCAAATAATCTGATTTTCACTAAAGAGGATTTGAAAAGAAAAAGGGGTTTAAAAATGTAAAAGGGTTTAGGGTCCCTAAACATTAGGGCAACCCTCACCAACCCTAAAAGTTTATAAAAGCACTCTAACACTCCCTTTCTCTCAAAAATGTTTGTTGCTTGTGTGTAGGTTTGATTTGGAGGAATTAGGGAAATCTCTTCCTTGGAAAAGATATATAAAGATCTCCTAGATTCATTTGGAAGTAGTTCTAATAGATAGGATAGCTCAGAGTTTTAGAGTTAGAAGTTCTAAAAGGTGAATGTGCCTAATTGTCATATCTTTCATATAATTGTTTGTAAGGAGGATTGTAATGCCCATGCGACAGGTCTGTGATCCTTATTGTAATCATTTATGAAGTTGAATCAATTAAAATTCCAATTTGTAATAGTCATTGTGTTTATTCTACTGTGTTTACTCTAAGGCTACACCATTGGACAGTCCTATCCCTAGACCCTCCATCTGTAACTGCACCAATAGTGTTGTTAACGATAAAAACAACACGGGGATTGGGAACAATATATCCCAATGATGGTTATTGGATTGTTTTTTAGGACTAAAGATGACTTGTAGTGAGATAGGGAACAAATCTTGTGGATGTTTTTGGATGGTTTAAGGGTGTTGGGTGAGACTTTCTCAGATTTGGAAGGCTTGCACATGGATGAGGTGTCTTATGGATCATGCTTTAAACTTGGATTATGTTTGGTTAAGAATTTACTTGTGGTTATTGTCTTAATGGTGGAACTAGTGACAAGGGAAAAGATAAGCCTAGAGACAAGTATGGAAGCGGATCAGATGAAATGGTTGATGGATATGAGCTAGGGTGAGATGGAGAAGAGATGGATTGATGGAAGGATGTATGGTGAGATCATCAAGGACTTTATCAGAATGGGATAACATGTTTTATCCAAGATACGGGGATGGATAATGTTATGTAGGTGATGGTGTGACATTAGATGGTGTGGAGCCAATGGATGGCCATGTCAAGAGTGTTGCAAAGCATGTTTTAGGTTTTCTCCCCCAATTCTTATCAAGTTCAAAGGGAGGATGGATTGGATAAGATAAATGGATTGTGTAGATATGATGGATGGATGTGATGGGAGGGATAAGTATGGCTGAATGGATGAGATAACTTGCCCATAAGTGTAATGGTACATAGATGGATTTTACTCATGATGCCCATGAATGGGTTTTCATCATGGTACTTTACCAAGGCACCATAAGAAGTGTTTTTCACCATTGGACAAATTTTATTTCTCTTTACTATTTTTGATTTTTTTATTTTAAAAAAAAAAATTGCATAATTTTGAATTATGTTGCTTTAGGTGTCAAAGGCCTACCTAGCTGATGTAGTTGATTTGGGGGCTACTTCCATGACATGCAATAGTAACCTACTTTGTGTAATTGTATGGCAAGGATCATTCCACTAATGTACAATCTGCAAGTGTTGTGATGCTCTTTTGATAGCTAGATTAGCTTTATCCGAATGTGCAAATCTCAATAGGGTACCATCATAGCCCTTATGGTAAAGTGTCAATGCCAGGATATGACAAGTTCAATATTTTAAGTTCTTAGATGTGATGTGTGATTTTGCATGTGGATGGGGATGTTGGATGTGGAATTAGGTGATTGAGGTTTGTAGGATTTAGATGGATAGATTGATGATTTAGATTGGGTTGGAGGATTCTTGACTTGCCATACTTGGGATGGTGGATTATGGAGATTGGATTTTGGATCAGGATGTTGATTAGGACCAACATTTGTAAACAATCTAGAAGGCGGTGTACACCTATTATATGCGATGTGCATATTTTGATGTGACTCCACATTTTGAGTCATAGAAGGATTTGGATATTTGGTACAAACATTCTTATATAATTTGGAAGGTGATGGACACCTATTATATGCAAGGTACATCTTTTGATGTGGCTCCATATATTGAGTGAATGTTGGATTTGGATATTTAGGACCAACATTCTTATACAATTTAGAAATTGGTGGACACCTATTATATGCAATGTGTGACTTTTGATTGATTGCTTCCTTGTGATATTTTGCTTTGATCAGATTTAGCACTTCACTTTGCTTTGGGAGCCATATCACTTTTGGCTTTTCTTTTAATTGTTGAATTCATGTCACTTTTTGGATTCATTTGGATCTTTTGATTGATTTAATTTTCTACTTGTTTCTTATTTGGTGATTGATGTTGATACTTTTCTTCATTGTGACTCTTTGCTTGATACGATGTATAAGCATGTTGGTCCATTAATGGGTTTAAGATGTTGGAGGTGAAGGTTGATGGGATGGTTGGAGGTTGGGGTGAAATGATTAGTGGAAACACAATTATTTCAAGGGTTATGCATGGCCTCTATTGTGACATTTGCATTTGATGAAGGTGACCTAGCAATCATTGAAGGATCACTAACATCATTAGACTTATTGTAGCCAATGTCTTGATGCACATGATTGACATATACTTGTACATGGCCTAAGATTCCTTGCTCATGAAGGCCCAAGCCTTTGCCATTTTAACCCATGAGTTGACACATTTGATTTGCGATTGGATACTTGTTGCATTGAACATGATGCTAGCCCATTAGTGTATTTCTAGGAACCATTAGAAATTGCAATTGGCTCATCTACAAGGAGAACATATTTGACAAAGGTGGTTGGGTCAACTTCATAAAATAGTTGTGATTTCTCCTTGTTTATGATCATAGTGGAATATTGACCAATGATATGCTCAATTTGATCAATATTATCTTGTGAACCCTCATTCTTGATGGAATCCATGTCATTTATTTGATCATCTATGTGTCCAAGGGAAGCAAGACTCTCATCTTGGGAAATGGAGGTTTTTGGAGTATAGATGTGATCAACTTTGATTTTGTGGTCATCGATGGGATACATGTGGTTGAGGGGATTAGTTTGGGCTTCTTGGTTATAGATGGGATCTTGATCAAAGATTGGACTCGTTTGGATAGGATTTTGATCAAAGATTGGATTATTTTGGATAGGATTTTGATCAAAGACTAGATTGGTTTGGATTTCATGACCATCTATGTGGAACTTTTGAGTAACTTGATTTAGATTTAGAATGGAGATTTTTTTGTTATGTTGTGGGCTTGGCTCTTGACTTAAATCCAGGTTCAGATAACATGATGTGAGTTTGGATAGGGATGAGGGATTCTCGAACGAGCTCAGTATTTTGGCAGGGAAATAATGGATCTTGTTTAGGAAGCTCTTGAGTGGGCTTAATAGGTAGTGGAACACATGATGGTGTTGTGGACATCTATTTCTTGTATTTTTTGGTTTGTTGTTTATCCCATGTGATTAGTGCTTGGACAAAGTCTTTAGTATATGGATGAGACCAATCAAATTTATAAGGATGGGTGTGTTTTGGATAGGATGAGCTAGAGTATTTGGATGAGGATGCAGATGATAAGGAAGATGTGGATGACTTGGTGGACTTAAAGGATCTAAAGGATTTAAAATATTTGAGTGACAATGATTGGGAGGAGGTGGATGTGAATGTTTTGGGAGATTTAATAGAGGTGGAGGAGTTGAAGGACTTTATTAACAATGATTGGAGGGTTTGGATGAGTTGGATGTAGGAGACGAGGTAAATTCCTCTAGGAGGACATTTCCCTTGCAAAGGATGGGATAAGGATGACTCTCAAACCTTTGATTTTGGTTTATGAAGTAGCTAACAGTAGGGCATGTCCTAGGCTTTGGAGGATATAGGTGTTTATAGTTAAGAATGGAGGATCTATGAGAGGCTTGCCCATGACTATCTCATCAATGATGTTTTGGTCAATACTATCATTATCATCATAGGAATCATATTCAGGCTAGTTGACATCATCATCATCATGTTCAAACGGCTCATATTTTGGTTGGTAAACAATACTATCATCATCATCATCATATGAATTGTATCTTGGTTGATTAACAAGCCTATAAAAGTCATTTTGTTTGTCTTAATTTGGGAAGAGGATTTTATCTAAGGGGTTCATGGTATTTGTTTTACCCTTTATTATGATATTTGGCCTTGCTTTGATTTTGATTTTTGGCTTTGTTTGTGTGGGATATGGGTCTATTATTTTGGTTAGGTCCTAGGATTTGATTATATGGATGTTTTAGATTTTAGATGATTTGGATCTTGAATAGTTTTGGATTTGACTTGGATAATTTGGATTTAGGATGTCCCTATGATTGAGTTTAATTTTAGAGACCCAATGATGAGGTTTGGATTGGATGATGATTGATGCTAACAATTAACCTTTGAATTAAGGTTGGATCGATTGGGCTTTGACCTTTCAAGGATTTATGTGGATAATAGGATGGTGTGGATTAATTTTGATGGTGATTAGGATTGGGATGACAAGGATTAGTAGGTTTTATGGAGTTTTGGGAGAATATTGTTTTATGGAGTTTCAAGAGATTATTTTGGAAAGAATATTGTTTTATGTTATGGGAGTTAATTTGATGTGATATAAAGGGAGTTTTTCTAATATGATATGGGAGTTAATATTTATGGGAGTATATGTTATGATAAGGGAGTTGTTGATCATGGGAGATATTATTTACATGGGAGTTTATGTGCTATATGGGAGTTGATGTTGTGATAAGGGAGCTACATTTGTAAAAATGGGAGTTTTTTCTAAACTGAGATTATTCTTAATTGTTCAATGTTCATAATTGTATAAGTTTCATGATCAACTCCTTTTGTGGTATTTGTTAGAGCTCCATGTGGTCTGAGACCACCACATTCCCCTCCTCCTCTTAGGTGGCTCGTTGGAAGTCATGCGGTGATGGTAATGTTAAGTTTTGTGAGCATATTTGAAATTTTTTTTGGTTATTTTCTTCTTTAATTGAGCCAGCAATTTCAAATTTCTTTAAGATATTTGTTTGATTGTCCTTTTGCCTCAAGGACTACTTTATTAGGGTTTTTGGTTCTGAATTGAACTGTTGTTTTCCACTTTCTAATATTTTTTTATATGAAGTTTTATTTATTAATTGATCAAAAATTTAATTCATTGGAAATTTCTTTATTTTGAGGCTTTATTAGTGTTTATTGTTGCTGGCTTTAGTGAAGTAATGTGAATTGTGTAGATTACCATACCGAAGAGAGGTCCCTGGTAGGTTATATGGGGGAGTAGATGGCCTGGGGAATGTATATTGTGAAATTGTGTAGGATCTATTCTATGGTATTATGGTTCAATTTGGCACTAATCTTCAAAATCCCATTGAAAATATACATGTTGTATAGAATTAATATTTGTGGTCTTTAATGTTAAGAGTTGTTATAAAAGAATATGTTATAATGAATTTGATTATCAGTAATATATTGATGATATAAATATGCTTCTAGGATAAGTAATGATGATATTACAGAATTGTAATGGAAAGAATGGTATTTTCTGATTGTTGTGAGTTGCTTGGGAAAGTTTTATGGGTTGACCCTAACTTAGCCGAGGTAAGGAAAAATCTATTGTAATTTCTATTTTATATGGACTCTATGATGTGAATGAGTGTATGCAACTGAAATTTGAAAGAAATTAGTTCTATTATTATTGATGAATTCTTATTTGAATGTTATTATGATTATTGGTGTTGTGATGGAGGGTTTTTGTTGGGAGTTGATGATATGTGAAATGATAATCTATGTTTTGGGAGTTGATTATTTTTGGGAGTTTTTGGGAGATTATTGGTTTATGGAGTTTTGGGATAATACTGTTTTATGGAGTTTTAGGAGATTATTCTGGAAAGAATATTATTTTATGGGAGTTTGGGAGATTATTGTTTATGGGAGTTGTGGCTAAAGGGAGATTCTAGGAGTTGTTGATAAAGGGAGTTAATGTTTAATGGGAGGTTTGTTATATTGGAGTAATTGTTGTTTATTGAGAAAGAAAGTATGATAGATTTATGAAGTAGATTCTTGAATATGGTATGGTTTCTCTTTAATTTTTTGAACATCAAGAAAATGTTTCTCTTTTAATGCTTGGGGGTGGATTCGATTGGATGAATCCTAAGGTTGGGTGGTGAGAAAATCTAAACTGTTACTAATTCTGTAGTTGAAGATCAAGTGAGCTAATTTGGAAAGATATAATTTTGTACACAAATTTATAGACTAAATCTATTTCTTGTGATATGAAGATTGGTATTGAAGAGCGAAAGGAATTCCTTCAGTAAATGAATCTATAGAAGATTGGAACAGAACAATGCTATTGTGCATGTAATTATTTCCACAAAATTTTCTTTATTTTGAGTTAAAATGGAAAAAAGAATATCTAGTCGACTTAGTAATTTTTTTTATGAAAACTAACTTTTGTTGGAAGTGTGAAGTAAGGAAATATTCATGCCTCATGATGAATTCCAGGAGGAAGTCCATTTTTAGGGGGGAAGTATGTAAGGACATCTAATTTTTTTTACTTATTAAAAAAATAATTATGGAATTATTATATTGTTAAGAATAATTAATTAGATTGTTGGGAATATGTATTTAGATGATTTAATTGCCATGCCACTTGCAAGAAATGGTCATGTAAATCAAGAAAGGTTAATGAGAAAGTGGGGGGAAAAGAGTTGTGTCACTCTGACTTCCTAGTTTAGGTTATAACAACATTTAGACTTTCTGAATATGATATCTTAGCTCTATTGAGCACCAAATTCAATAGACCAATATGATAGGAGATTCTTTGTGTGTGAGATTTGGAGAAAATTAGGGCACAATCCTTGCATGTATGAAAAGTAGAGAAG
Source organism: Cunninghamia lanceolata (assembly GCA_027924645.1). NCBI lineage: Eukaryota > Viridiplantae > Streptophyta > Pinopsida > Cupressales > Cupressaceae > Cunninghamia > Cunninghamia lanceolata. The sequence goes on from BSBN01001011.1 coordinate 60,595, forward strand.
AGATTTAGCCAGAGGTCTAAATAGCAGGGAGGGAAGGATGAATATCTAGGTATGAAACTTTTTAGTTTTTGACATATAATATCATGATTGAGATAATCTGGATCATTCATATTTTATTTTTGGTGGCTTTGTAAGGGAGATGGTCAATCAGTTTGCATGTTTTGTCTATGTCTTTCTCCATTTATACATGTAAATTTGCAAGATATTTTACAACTGCTGATTGCATTCTCTTGAAAGTATTTAAAACCTTTTCTTAAACAATTCATTCTATGCAGTTCCTCCATGAGATGCCTTATCATTATGGCATTCTATCAAGTAGTCTACGTGTGTTGTCTTTTCACCTTCTAAAACATTTAGAGTATGTCATGTGATAATCGCATTTGATGATTTGTGTGCATTTACTTTGATTCCTAGTTCCTATATTCATGTGAGAACTATAGGCTCCTAGATAACACATCCATACATCCATCACAGGATAGATTGACATCATAAGATAAAGTTTAAGGTGTCCTTAAGATAGCTAGAGCCATCAATAAGGTAAATCTTGCACACATATGCAGCTGTAAATCAATAAGAGATACTCATGTAGGCACATCTTTTATAATGATGCATTCTGGAGTGCTTCATTAATTCCATAGTTATTTTGAGAGCACTCATGTTAAATCTATTTTATGCATATCCTGTAATCATTGCCTTCCATAAAACTGTCATTCCATGAGACATTTTGTCAAACGAATTTTACACCATCTTTTACATAACATTATACCCCCATTTATTTGGCAGATAAGGGATCTTGGTAGATATTGAAGACTAGTAAATAGGATTATTTTTGGATGACAGAGGTTATAGAATGTGATACAAAAGGCCAGCAAAATTAACATCTTTAAGTTTAGCCCAATCATCAACCAATAATAAGAATGGAGGATCTTAGTCTATAACTATTGGCAATGTTCATCTTGTTTGTATTGTATATCTTTTTAGTCCTCCATGGGAAAAATTTTAAACACAAAATTATAGTCTAAATGTGTTTTGTGTTATACCTGTAGAATCATATATGAATAGAGGCTTAGGAGTATTTCCTGTAACATTGTCTCTTGATTTGGATCCTAAATTACATTGTGTTTTCCTTTTTAAGGTCATTGCCATCCTCTACTCATCTTTAATTCTTTAGCATGAAGGAATTGGACATTATGCTCTCTTCTCAGTACCTACCCGAGGACTCCTCTTCATATCCTGAAGTAATGTAGACATGTGTTTCTTGGAACTTTCTTTAGTCTGCTTTTTCATCACTCAAGGGTAATTTTTCTTAATCTTAATAACATGTATGTCAAAGGTAGAAGTAGGAACCCTAATATTTCAACATTAATTTACTTCTTCCATGGTATTTCATGTTACTTCAGGGTTGTGTAATTTGGCACTATTTTGTTATTATGTTGAATTGCTCTTATGAAAAGTGCATGCATAAACTTTAGAAATTCTTATGGTATCATTCTTGCCTTATCAACTTTTATTTAGGTCAACCCTAAGGGAACCAAGTTAGTGACAATGAATTCTTCATTTAAAAGATTAAGGTGCCTAAAATAGGGCTTATGGTAGAACTAAAAAAAATACACTCTTGTAATCTCTCATTAATTTGCATTATGCCATCCAACATATGGGTACTTCATATCATTTATTGATTGATTCTTAAAATTGGTTATAATCATCTCTTAATGTGCTTGTTTCTTTCTTCCTATAATTAATATATATAGTTTAAGATTAGATTACTTCTAGATACATAGATCATTGTTGATTTGATTTTCTTCCAATGCATTCTTTCTTAATACATGTGCAAGGGAACTAGTAAAATGTAGCAATAGATTTTAGATTTGATAAATAACTCATCTTATTTTGGGAAAATGTAATTTGGTTTAGGAAGGAGGTTACCTTATTGTTTAGATAGTATCTTATTTGATTAAATTTTATTTTATAGAATATTTGATGAATCTTACAAAGATAAATAGTAGTTCTTTAGTTTAATTTTTTCTTGGATATTAAATAGTCTTAACTTATTATTAAGAATGTATGTAAGATGTTCAAATATGGAATTAGGTAGAGATTTATGGATAATAGAAAATCATACCATGAGATTTTAGATGTGGAATTTTATGTTATTTTTTCATCTTTATTAACAACTTGAGTGTAATGTCCCGTAGGATGGTGGTGGGTGATGTGCCCCACCAGGTGGGAGATGGACTCCACCTCAAGGGAGATGTGCCCCTTCCCAGCTCTTGTGGCCCAAGGTCTCCTCGTAGATGCTTCAGTGGGGAGATGAGCCCCCACTCTTAATGCTGGGGGGGCACCATTCACCATCAGTCCAAGGTTTTGGCATAGTGGTTGCCTTACCTTGGTATCAGAGCCGAGGTTTGGAGGTCGAGACTCTTCGGGATGAGTGGACTGTAATGTCCCATATCCTTGCGATGGGTGATGTGCCCCACCGAGTGGGAGATGGGTCCCACCTCAAGGGAGATGTGCCCCTTCCCAACGCTCGTGGCCCAAGGTCTCCTCGTAGATGCTCTAGTGGGGAGATGAGCCCCCACTCTTAACATCGGGGGGTGCCATTCACCATCAGTCTAGGATTTTGGTGAAGTGGTTGTCTTAGCTTGGTATAAGAGTCAAGGTCTCAAGGTCAAGACTCTTTAGGGTGAGCGGACTATAATGTCGCATAGGCTGGCAGTGGGTGATGTACCCCACTAGGTGGGAGATGGGCCCCACCTCAAGGGAGATGTGCCCCTTCCCAGCGCTCGTGGCCCAAGGTCTCCTCGTAGATGCTCCAGTGGGGAGATGAGCCCCCACTCTTAATATTGAGGGGCACCATTCACCATTAGTCTAGGCTTTTGGTGTAGTGGTTGCCTTAGCTATTATGAAGGTATTATATATCATCATTTAACATTTACTGGTAACATTGATTAAGTACTAAATATATTTTGATATTTTGTTGTGTGAGAAAATTACTAATGACCTTTTCATAAATGTGTTTGATAGCATATCATGCCATTGGCAATTAGGGGGGATTCCTATCTTACAGTTGACCTAAGGAATGTCATAAGTCGATTGTCAGCAGTTACAAGGTATGTGGCTATATGAAATGTTCATGTGTGAGAGACATAGAGATATTATATTGCATTTTAATTTTTGACTAAAGGTTCATAATAATTTACTATTCTTATATTAGGTGGGTGACCTCCAAGGAGATCCACGAATGTGAAGTGCCAAAATCAAAGAAAGAAATTGCAAAAATTGTATGTGTATTTGAGAAGGAGCTCCCTACAAGTTTCATGGACCTACAAGTCCATTTACCTATACACCTAGTTGATGACATTGAATTGGCGGGTGTCATATCAACGAGGTGGATGTTTTTCTTAGAGAGGTATATGAAAACTCTAAAAAGATATGTCTAACAAAAGGCACATCCAGAGGGTTGCATGGCTGAAGGGTATGTATTGAATGAAGCATTTTTCTTCCTATGTGAATTCTTTCATAAGGATTTTGAAGATGGGCCATGCTTCTGGGATGAAGAACGAGCATCAATATTATTGATGGAGAAAAACCACAATCTAATGGTGTTCAAGTAGAAATTAGTAAGTAAATTACGATCAGTGTGGTTATTTTTCTTGCAATCATTAATTTACTCTATAATTTATTTGTCAAATTAACAGCATGACATTTGGAGTTTGAAATAAACATGTTGACATGTAATAGGTGTATATGAAAGAGCTATACTCGACAAGTTCATTCTATACCACATGAAGTTTATGAACAAATGGATTGATTTGTATGATAAAAAGACATAAGTGTTAGAAGCAAGGAGATAGTTTAAGAGATTGAACCCAAGGAATACTCCACTTCCCACTGTTCTGCTTAGGGAATGGGGCAAATATTGCACACTAGAATGGGTTACTGAACAAATTCAAAATCAAATAGAAGATGCAGGTATAGATTCAAACATAATAGAAGATGAAATCAACATGTCTAGAGGATGTGAAAGAAAGGTACAGTTGGAATTTTACAAAATGTTGTTTCCTTACAATTTTGACACTATTAACTATTTTAATATTCATCATTATATTTGGTTTCATTGAAATAAATGTTCTTTCACAGGTGAGGAAATATCTAGCAATGTGGGCATATGGTCGACATTATCGTGTAGAAAGTGTAGATGTAAAGAGATGATCCTTCGATTGTGCCATCATGGTTGACTTCAAGCAACCCAGTCGATCAAGTTTAAAAGATAAGAATATAATTGAAGGGAATCTACAATATGTTAGAAAAATACAAGAAATTATTGAGTTGGATTACCACTCTTTTAAATGTTGTATTTTTAAGTGTATATGGCATGAAGCATTTGAGAGGACACGAAGACATGATACCCATAGTGGATTGTTTTCTATAGATTCCTCATGTTTCTTACTAGAGGATAAGGAGCCTTATGTTCTACCAATTCATTGTGAGCAGGTATTTCTTAAACTCAAACAAGAAATGGTAGTGATCATTAATCTATTAATCCATAGTTTATTGCGAATATATACATGTGTTTATTAATCAATAAAATTGTTATACCATACTTCTAATATATGTATGTTGTTCATGTGCAGGTATTTTTCTATGAAGATATTTTGGACCTGAAATGGATATTTGTCATACATTATGATCCAAGATTAAGGCATGTATTTGATGATGCATTAGTGGATACTAAGCAAAACAATGATGGCCAACAAAATGAGAGAGAGGTATTAGAGAACATCGAAGAAATTGACATCCATGATGATGTTGAAGATGGTTATGTTCGGGCACAAGAAGACAACAATCCAGAGTTAGATGATGTTATGGAAGACAACAATATGGATGGTCTAGAAAATGATGATCCAAATACATTTGGTAACAATATAGATGGTCTACAGTCAAATTTCAATGATGATGAAGATGATGCAGGTCAAGATGAGGATGATGAAAATATTAAATACTTGAAAGAACATATGAACATTGACAATGATACACCGGATGACATTGTAGAAAACAATAATGTTAATGACCAATACTTCTAAATTTTAAGATTTATTTGCAATCCATGTTTAAAAAAGGATGATTCGTATGGCCTAAACTTTGAAATGCTTCAGTAATATTATTTGTGTCAATACAAATTACCTATTGCAATATCCTTAAATTGTTCAATCTTTGGTATGAATTGTTGGTAGAAAAAATTAGGATTACTTGGATGCAATTTCCTTTTAATTGCTTTATATTTTGCTTGAATTCCAAGGTCTCAACCTAATCCTCATTTTGCACTAAGAAGAAACCTTAGGCTTAACTCTACAATGGCCTCAATTCATTGCAAGGAAGTTAAGATTGAGGATTTGATGACTACTACATATTTTAATGGGGAAGATGTTTTTCATCATGTTGCACATATGGATAGGTAAGGCATGAATCTTACTACACAAATACTTATATTAGACCTTTACGAATTTGAGCAATAATGTTAATTATTCAAATTTGATTAATGTTCTTCATAACTTGTTAATGGATAATCCTTATGTGATGGAAGTATTAAGTGATATAGGTCAAAGGATAAGCTCATCAAGTTCCTTAAATAGTGTGTCTCCTCCCCTTCCTTCACAAGCCTCTTTGTCTAGTGTGCCTCCTTCCACATCTTCTCCTACATTAGCCAGACCACATATTTCTTCTCTTCTCTGTATTACTTATCAATTTTTCATAGCTCCTATCATTGTACCTACTTCTCATATCGTACCTTCCACTCATCCCCTGATTGTGTTTACTTCTCACCCACTACTCATGTTCCCACTTCTAGTGCTGTCATTCCAACTTCATTCTTTGTCCCCCAATCAACCTACACTCCACGTATTCTCTCATGTTGCCACTTCCACTCAAATTTTAATCATAACTCCTAATGTTCATCCTTCCAACATAGATGTCATCCTTAAAAGAATTGATGAGATGCAAAGTAAAGTTGATGCATTACCCCTAGTAATCAAAGGATATCATAGGAGAAATCAAACATAATCCACTTTCATTTGAGTTATTGCTTATCCATTTCTAGTTTGTTTGGTGGCCCCTAGTTTTGTAATGTATAGTGGTAAAGGGGACCTTATGACACAATTGGGATTTTGTTTTGATTATGTTTATGATGATAAACTTTTTACAAAGCTCTTCCCTAGAAACTAAAAGGACTATGCAATTGAATGGCTTTATTCTCTTCCTCATAGTTCTATTCATTCCTTCAATGATTTGGCCAATGCTTTTGTACATCACTTTAATGTCAATATTGGTTTTGTTGGTACTCAAATTTGAAAATTATAAAACCCTAAAGATATGCCAAATCTTATGATTAGGTTTTATATGTGAATTTGGCCAACTAACAGAATTGATCAGATAAACAACATTTAAAAACAACATGAATTTGATAAATTTTATGCATAAGGCATTACTCATTTAAAAACAACATGAAATTGATAAATTTTATGCATAAGGCATCCAACATATAACTCATAAACTTACAACACAAAATAGAGAAACCCAGAGAGCCTGTATTTTCATTACTTCTCCAAATTTTTCCAAGTCTTCAACAACATTAAAATGAGTGATACAGTTCCATTATATAACAAGAACGTGTACCCTCAAAAATTAATACATTGTCTTTCAAATTCAATGAATACAAAGAAGCACCCAAAGGCGCTAAGGAAACATTAATTGCACCAGAGGAAAAAGAAAAGGAGTGGTTCACCTTGAGAAACACAAGGAGCTGCCTAGGGATCTGCATTGTTGTGGTTAGAAGATAGTAGCCAAGTTGTCTTTCTTTAGGTCCATATCTGTCCTGCCACATACTATATATACTCTCAATCAGCCAAGGAAAAGAGATGACTTCTGCTATCTTACTATTGTGGCTGACATATTGTGCATCTAGGATACTTTTGACATTTTTACCAAATAAATCAAATGTGATGTCCATCACATGTAGCCTTTCAAGTGTCCAACTTAACACATGCCGAGATAGATCTCCCTTATCGCAACAATATGGAATTAATTGATTACCATTATCTATGATTTCTTTCTTCCACTTGTTCATGTCCTTTGTTGTCCCATCATCTTTTAAAATGTGAGGTAACCATTTTGTGTCCAGCTTCTCAACTGCTTGCATTTTATCCCTTATTACTGTATCCAATTTTAATTGATAAGTAGCCACCTCCTTAAATTTTTCCAACATTCCTAATACCAACTACAACTCAAGAGGAGCATCTGGATCATATCTAGAACACCTAAGAAAGTCTCTAATTTTTCCAATCCTTGGTAACCAGCTGGTCTTCATAGTTGATAGCTTATGTTTATCTGATTCATGCTTTTCATGTGCTATCCTTAACAGAGAGTAAGACCTATGGGTCTCCTCCAACCTGGCCAATATCCTATTGATTCTATACAAGATTTAATTTGTGGCTACACCTTCCACTTTTCCTTCTACTTCTCCTTTCAACTTCTTATTTTCCTCTTTCAGCTCCTCTATTTCTTGAAGCAAGGGTTGTGTATCCACTGGTAATGACTCTGTAGTTTGTATAATTGGAGGTGTTTGAGATGGAACAACTTCTAATTGAGTTTGACTCTCATAAACATTAAGTCTGGCCATTTCCTTTGTATATTTCCCCAATAATTCACTGTAATCTTTCTATAGTTTGAGTGTCATTGCCTCTGCAAAATGTGATGTCTATACATTCAAGCTAGCTACCTGAGGAGCAGGGGTGTCTGACACCCTCTTGATGATCACATTACCAGTCAATTCTTCCAAACCTACCTTTGGTTTCTTATAATTTGGGGCCAATGCCCAGATAGCCAAGGTATTGAATTTAGGGTCAAAGATAGCACCCTGCAATGCCCTCTTGGCTTGTTCCTCACTTACATCTACATCATCCCGGGTAATAGTATCAAATGCAATAGCATCTGACAATGTCCAGTGTGGCAATAGTAGGATTTTGCTTCTCTTCACAAGTGCTCTCCTTCCTCAAGAGTCATGGCACTGATGTCCTTGTTCACTTCACTCAAAACCCTCCTTGTGATAGCATCATACTCTGAAGGGTTTGCACCACTTTTTGCTTCTTCTATCTTTTTCTAAAATTCTTCACTCCTCATTCTCAACACAAAGGATTTGAATTCTAGAGTGGAAATGAATGCATCATCAAAGATAAACTAATTGCACACCACCTCCCTCACATCTTTGGTGCCCACCTCATTGTTGATTGTAGATCTTGTCAACCTATTTTCTAGGGAGGCATATGGTTCTATCCTCGGGGGAGAATGCAATTGATGTGAGGGTTGTGGGTCTTGTTCATCTATCATCTTCTCCTCCAAATTCACAACTTCCATTTCTTATTTTGTTTCAAAATTAATTATTTTTTCTCTCTTTGGGGCAGGGGCTTCAGGGGAGTTAGGGGAACTTTTTCTAATGTACTTACCCCTTGAACTGCTTGGCTAATATGTGGGCCTCTCTTCTCCAATAGGTGCCTCAACAATCAATTCATCTCCTTTAGCAAAGAACATTTTGATTCTCTCAATGGGGTTTTGAATATCAATGAAATCCCCTTGATATGTAGAGTTAGCATTCATTTTCCTTTTCTCTGCATCCATTATCAATTTCCACTTATTTCTCAAGAAAAACACTTGTTGCATTGATTCACAATTTCTGATAGTATCCTCATCAAACAGGACATGGTGCAGGTATGCAGGCCTACAAAATTTATGCCTTGTGTCATGAATAAAACCTTCAGGATCAAAGAGTCTTATTTTCTCCATACTCATCCTATAACATTGCAACATGAGACCAGTTTGGTCCAAGCCACTCTTATCAATTGTAATAAAATCATGAAGCTTCAGAGATGTTGGGATAAGAGATCCCTTCTTATGCTTTCTAAAGTGTTCCTTGTCTGCTTCATTTAATTGTCTGAAGATCTCCATAAATCCTATTCTTCTAGGCACAAATTTTGGTAAGGAATAGGGCAGAGCCTCACACCCATAGAATATGATACAAGTTGTATTTTCATGTAAAAACCAATCTCCCCAATTGTGATTGATCTTTAGATAGGGGGTCCTCTCCACTAGTCTCAGAAAATCCTTAATCTCCTTGGGTATCCTCTCTGTAGCTGGCTCCAGGAATCCCAATACTTTCCTCACAAAATGCTCCTCAAAAGTGACATAGCTAGCATAATTGAAATGCATGTCTAGCATGCAGGTCCACATCTGAACTGGCATGGCCTTGCCTTCTACATTAGTCATTCTCAAATGCAACTCCTTGCCCCAATGGCCAGACAGAGAAAATAGGATCATGTGGCACATTAACGAATACCAAGTGAATTTTACATGGGGACCTGGAGTGTACATATTGTTCTTAATGGCCATCATCTGCTCATGCATCCTTTTTGACAAGTAACCTACATAATCATATGGCTTCTTGGATCCATAATCTTGGATATATGTTTCCATCATCATCAGAAACACCGGTATTCTATCTGATGCATCTCTTTCGACCACATGACACAAGCTATGATAGGTTTTAACAAAATATTCCATGAACAAGCTACATCGGAGAGGCTCTTCTTCTGAGTCAAGGATTTTGATCAAAGCTCCATCAACTCCTTTTAATCTATGCTTGGCCAATTTATGAGACCTGTATGCATATCTAAGAGTTTTGTATTTTTCCCTGAAAGCATTCAAATCTATGGGTATACCCGTAGTAGGGTCAAGTTTGAAGATAGTGGTAATATAGGCCTTAGTGAATCTAATGATAACACTGCTATTTCTAGACAAGACATACATGGTCTTAGGGTCATACCTAGTTGCTACAGCTCTCATCAAGTTTGTGTTTACGAAGACATCAGGGCATATTAATTTAGCTAAGGGTCCATGCATGGCAGATTGGGCCTCTGTAATCACTTTGATTGTGCCAATGCTCAAATAGACTCCAAGCAGATATAGGGATCCTAGCATCTCGACAATCTACACAAAGATCATATATATATATATATATATATCATTTCTTCCAACCTCTCCTAAATTTGTTAGAGGTATCTTAGATGATCTGGGGCACTAAGTCATGATATCTTCATCCAAGCTACATTTTGAGGTTGAAGCCTAGCCCAACTAACTCATATTGTAGTTTATGTAGGCAACCTAGGGCTTATGCAATTAACGACTGCCCTAAATATCTTAGAAAATTCTTATAGATAGAGAACTAAGTGCAGGGGAGAGATAATGACTTACTAGTTTTTGACACCGCAGAGGTACAGAATTGTTTCCCCTTGCTCATTTTGATGATTCTCTAGCTATAAACACTATTGCTCCTTGAAGAATGACGGAAAATACCTTGAATTATGTTGTTATAACATCAAATTCCTGTACCATTTTGCATATTAATGGAGGCCGCAACAACTATAACTCTACTCATGCCATAGTCACTCGAAGGTTTTCTTTGTTTGCATTTTTGAATTCAGACCGTTGATCATTTGTCACCTTTCTGAAATCCATAGCCTTGATTCACTGACTAGATTTGACAATCTTAGTCATCTTGGTTGACAAGTCACCACCCAATGAGAATGAGCCAAATCATCTATACTTTCCTCGCACATCAAATCATCTTTTGCATGGATTGGACGTGAGTCACCTTTTCGTGGTGTCACAGTTGAAGAGGGTCTACCATACATCTACCGTGTGATGGTGTGACATAGCACCCATGCGCCTTTATTATACTTTCTTTTTAATATGTGGATGCCATGTGTTGTCATCTCACCATCTCATGGCAAATATTCCCTCTATAAAGATTCCCCTATGCTAGCATGCATCTGTTGGATCTTAAGTTTTCTCTGACGTGTGGTGGCAGACAGTTGGCTGAGGTGAACACTTCATAGGTAGGTTGGTTACATGGATAGGTGGTGGCCTATCATGGTGTCACGGTCAGGTACTAACGTCATCCTGACATGCTCCGGGAATGTGTGATTTTCATTTTATAAGACTTTAAGACCTACCGGCGGCAACAGGTAACAACTAGGTTAAGGGTCCGATCAACCCATGGGCACTAAGACTTAAGGTTGTGACTTAAAAGATCAGCAACTGATGATAATGGTCAACACAAGAATATAACAATAAAGTGCATGACCTAAAGGAAAGGGGCAAAGGGCTTTCAAAACCAGAGTTAGAATTTTTTTTGAAAACCTAAAACCCTAACCCAAGGGGGAACCACCATGGCCATGGTAAGATTTAGGTGTCTACATTTCTAACAGTGCATTAGTTTTTGGGTCGATGAATAATGATCACAATTTATCTTTGGTAATGTTTTCCTTCACCATATCATTAGACAATTTTGAGGAACAAAATTGATGAAAAATTTCTCTATGGGTTGCCCATGTATTTATTTTCCTTCACTAAGATAGACTGAAGGAATAGGAGAGCATCAAACAAGAATCAAATGAGTGCAATCATGATTATGTTATTGGATTTCAAACTTTGTCAACAAAAAATACACTATCAAATTCCTATTGATAAATTACAAAGAATATTTGTTAAGGGCTTATTACCTACTATCCAAGCCGAGACAATGTACCTAAACAACTATTATTCTTCCATGGATTTGTGTGCAAATGTAAGAAACATTGAATTGAAACTTCTTAAGTCTAATGCACTTAAATATGGATCTCATCCTTCAAATTTCAATAGGAAAATTTAGTTTTCAAAAGGGTGAAAATAAGTAAGAAAATCAACAAAATGCTCACCATGTTGCAGTTAATTTACAGTTAACTTTAGATGTTATTTAATCTAATTCCTAAGGTGAACTAAGGGACAATCTTATATTATCTATTAATGTAATAAGATCATAGAATACATAAAGGAAAATAGATATGTAAACCAAAACACATTCAAATATAGAAGGTTTCTAACATATATGTCACTTCTATTCAAAATGAACAAAAGAAATATGCAGAGAGGTAAGATGAACAAATGTACTCAAACTTGTATGGTACCAACCAGATCATTGTGGCATGTGGCATACATGGACATCACCATGTGTCAAATGCATATAGTGCCAATTATATGATCATGTTTTGCAATACAACTGTCATTATAAGGTGGTACATTTGTATGGAATAATAACATGTGGTTGTTGATGTTCCATGTGTCTAACTAGACACCAACATGTGTAGCAATGTGTATAACCACACTATCTAGATCCTTGAAGATCCATAAACCCTGAACAATGCCCCTAAACCCTAAACCCTAACCCCTAACCCCTAAACCATAAACCCTAAATAATGCCCCTAAGCCCTAACCCATAAACCCTAAACCCAATAAACCCTAAACCCCTAAATCCTAAACTGCAAACCCCTAAACCCTAAACACTAAACCCAAGCAACCCTAAACCTCTATCTCCCTATCTCCCTATCTCTATCATTCATCTACCTACGTCTCTGGCCATGTCCCTCACTCTCTATATCTCCCTATGTCTTTGGCCATGTCCCTCACTCTCTATATCTCCCTATTGGTCCTCTCTCTCTCTAAACACTAAACCCTAAACCTCTAAACCTTAACCCTTAAACCATAAACCCTAAACCCTAAATAATGCCCCTAAACCTTAACCCCTAAACCCTAAACCTGAGCAACCCTAAACCCCTATCTCCCTATCTCTCCCTTATCTCCCTCTATCGTCCCTCTACCTCTTAATCCTTCTCCCTATTTCTCTGGGCATCTCGCTCACTCTCTATCTCCCTATATCTCCCCTTTGTCTCCTCTATCTCTCTTGATCTGTCTCCTCTCTCTCTAGCTAGCTGATGAGTGTCAAATTGCACTCATAAAATACACCCCTTTTTGCCTCTCTTTTTTCCCTATTCAGTTCATCTTCCTTGTGTCTGCACTCAAATAAGTTAGCAAGATTGTTCTATTTTGTGATTAATTAAGATAGATTACTTGAGATTAGAATTTCTAATTAGATGACTAATGTGCATGGGATTAATGGAAAAATGCAGAATTTCTCTTTCCTTTTTGAATCAGCAGGTGTAAATGTCAAAAACAGCGATTTTGTGCATCTCCGGAGATCGTCTTCAATGATCTCCAGAGACCATAACAAAGAACAATGACACCTGGAGTTTTGAAGATATGGGGAATGACTCTCCGGAGCTCTGCAAGTGTCTAGAATATCTCCGGAGCTGCAGACAGGAACAGCTATCTCCAGTGCCTTCTGAGAACGGGGCATGTTCCAGACAGTGCTGCCACCCAGACACTTCGCAGCAATCCTAATACCCCCCTCACTTCACTCAAATCATCACCTGAGTGGTGAAGGGTCAACTATCAGTTAAACTGCTGAAGTTTTATCTTTCCAAAGATTTTGCATGAGTTATGAATTGAACTAATCCAATATTCTTATTTTCAGGGCTTTGATGCCCAAGTGTATTAAGACCTAAACTTAGACCTCTGAGTGGACTTCTGTTCCACTCAAGTCTACCTTTCTTGAATGGTGATCTTTCATAAGTTAGATAGTTAAGTACAAATAAGAGATGGTGTCATCTCCTAGAAAGACTAATAGATAAGTTCAGTGATATATCATCACTCTTTTTATATATACTTTCAGAAATAGTAATAGAACAACAATGATAAAATTATTCTAATTTTTTCAGAGATTTCAGTTTTGCTATAGCCATACATTTTCATGAATATAGAAATGAATGAATTGGACTGAATTTAGTGTAGATCATCTTTTGTGCTAATTTCTTGCAATAGCCTTCAGCCTCAAAGGTGCGGAGCAAGGGCCCACTCTCACCAATCAGGCAGGAGGCTAGTATCTCTATTTTATTGTTTCAAGTTTTCTTTTATAAAGGTGTTTCCTATTTTAATAGATAGATGCATGTTATTATTTCTTTGCTTTGAGTACATTTCCTGTTTTCTTCTATTTTACAAGCATTCATTCCATTTATCCAACAAGCAGATAGATTAGTCATTCTTTTAAGCATTAGGATTAGCTATAAAATGGTCACTTAGAATCCCTAGTTGCAGATAGCCATGGACACAGCCCTAGTTCTTTGACATCTGAAAATAGATTAAATGATGAGGTACAGCGACAACCTATCACTAGCTATCTCCGAACCTGAGCAACCCTAAACCCCTGAACCCTAAATCCCTAAACTCTAAATCCAATCAACTCTAAACCTCTATCTCCATATCTCTCCCCTATATATCTCCCTATCTCTATCATCCCTCAATCTCTCAATCTCTCTCCCTATGTCCTTGGCCATGTGCTAAACCCTAAACTCTAAACCCTAAACTTGAGCAATGCTAAACTCATAAATGCTAAAAAATGCCCCTAAACCATGACCCCTAACCCCAAGCAACTCTCTCTCTCTCTCTAGATCCCACCAATTTTTCCCTATTTTACTATTTTCCACCTCTCCTCTCATTATTCTTTCCATCCAATGAACTTTAGTTTTATCTTGTTTCCATTTCATCCTGCCAATTTATATCCTCATCCCTCTTTTCATGTCCTAGTTTTCTTGTTTCCATTTTCTTAGTTGATAAGGGAGACAGATAGAGATAAAGAGAGAGAGAGAGAGTCCTAGTTTTCTTGTTCATTTCCGTCATCGATAAGGGAGAGGGAGAATTAATAGAAGGGAGAGATAGGAAGATATAGGAATGATAGTGGGAGAGAGGCAAGAGATAGATTAGATATAGGGAGAGATAGCTAGGTAGAGAGAGATAAAGAGGAGGCAAATAGGGAGAGATAGGGAGATAGACTAGAGTGACTAGAGAGATGTCTAGAGAGATAGGGAGATAGAGGAGTGATAGGGGAGAGAGAGGCAAGAGATAGGGAGAGATATATAGGTAGAGAGAGAGGAGATAGATTGGGAGAGATAGAGGAGACAAAGTGAGAGATAGGGAGGTATATAAAGAGTGAGTGAGATGTCTAGGGAGAGAGATTGAGAGGTAGAGGGATGATAGAGAGAGGGAGATAAGGGAGAGATAGGGAGATAGAGGTTTAGGGTTGCTCAGGTTTAGGGTTTAGGGGTTAGGGGTTAGGGATTAGGGGCATTATTTAGGGTTGAGGGATTTAGAGAGAGAGAGAGACTTCTTTTGACATGCAACTGTAAACCCTAAATAATACCCCTAAACCCTAAACTCAAGCAACCATAAACCTTTAAACCTTAAATAATCCCCCTAAACCCTAAACCCTAACCCCTAACCCCTAAAACATATATAAACCCTAAATGATGCCCCTAAGCCCTAACCTGTAACCTATAAACCCTAAACCTGAGAAACCCTAAACCCGTAAATCCTAAACCCCAAACCCCTAAACCCTAAACCTCTATCTCCCTATCTCCTAGCTATCTCTATCATTCCTCTACCTCCCTATGTCTCTGGCCATGTCCCTCACTCTCCATATCCCTATCTCTTTTGGTTATGTCTCTAGCCATATACCTCACTCTCTCTATCTCCATATTGGTCCTCTCTCCCTAACACTAAACCCTAAACTGTAAACCTTAAATAATGCTCCTAAACCTTAACCCCTAACCCATAAACCCTTAACTTGAGAAACCCTAAACCCCTATCTCTATCGTCCCTCTACCTCTCAATCCTTCTCCCTATCTCTCTGGATATCTCACTCACTCGACTCTATCTCCCTATCTCTCTCCTCTGTCTCCTATATCTCTCCCTATCTGTCTCCTCTCTCTCTCTCTCTAATATCTCCCAGCCCGAGTAACCCTAAACCCTAAATCCAAGCAACTCTAAAACTTGATATCCCTATCTCTCCCCTATCTCCCTATCTCTATCATCCCTCTACCTCTCAATCTCTCTCCCTATGTCCCTGGCCATGTGTCTTACTCTCTATCTCCCTATCTCTCTCCATAGTCTCCTTTATATCTCCTTATCATTCCTCTCTCTCTATAAACCCTAAACCCTAAACCTCTAAACCTGAACCCCTAATCCCTAAACAATAAACCCTAAACCCTAAATAATGCCCCTAAACCCTAACCCCTAACTCCTAAACCCTAAACCCCAAACCCTAAACCCCAAACCCAAGTAACCCTAAACCTCTATCTCCCTATCTCTCCCCTCTCTCCCTATCACCTTTGTCCCTCTACCTCTCAATCTCTCTCCCTATGTCTCTGGCCATGTCCCTCGGTCTCTTTCTCCCTATCTCTCCCCTCAATCTCCTCTATATCTCCCTATTGGTCCTCTATCTCTCTCTAAACCCTAAACCCTAAACCTCTAAACCTTAACCCCTAACCCCAAAACCATAAACCCTAAACCCTAAATAATACTCCTAAACCCAAGTAACCATAAATTAGGCACTAAATTAAGCGCTAAATAAGGCACAAAATCAAGTGCTAAATCAAGTGCTAAATAAGGCACTAAATAAGGCACTAAATCAGGCGCTAAATTAGGTGCTAAATTAGGCGCTAAATTAGGCACTAAATTAGGTGCTAATTGGCATTTAATTTAGCACCTACTTGTTCTGATCAATGCAAAAAATGCCAAAAATAGTGCCATCCTGATAAATAGTGCTGACTTTTTCAAAAAATTGGAGAAAAATACATTAAAATAGTGGGTGGAAGCAAAAAATAGAGAAAAACAGGGAGCTAATCACATGGATTTGTTGTAGTGAGAGAGCCATTAGGATCTCTCATTTTGTTCTAGTCTATGGAAGAGAGGCTAGACTGCCTATATCTTTAGAATTTCCTACACTAGATCTGGTTCATTAATTGGTGTTAGAAGGAGAAGACATGAGGTCTGTTAGGATGGATGAGTTAGTTGAGCTAGAAGAGGAAAGACAGTTAGCCATGATCACATCAAAAGAACATTAGATGTAGACTAAAAAGTATTTTGACAAGAAGGCCAAGGTCCAGACCTTTAAAGAAGGCGATCTTGTCTTGAAATGGAATGCAGACCAAGCCAAACTAGGAGGCCACACTAAGTTTGATGCACTTTGGAGTGGACCTTATGTCATCATCAGCAACAAGCAAGAAAATGACTTCATTCTTTCAAGGTTGGATGGTGAAGTTCTCCTAATCTCAGTTAATGGGATCCATCTCAAACCCTACCATTAAGGTTGGTCTGAGATCTTGTATATATTGTTTTAGTTTATTTTTGTTTTAGGTTTCCTTTCCATAAGTCCCTTGCACAGGCTGCATTGTCATTAGGAGAATACATGTCTTGTTTCTTTTTGTGGTCATGTTTTGAGGCAAGTTTTAGTTTTCCCAACATATTTTAGACTTGACTCTATACCCAATGAATGCTTAAGGCCACTGGTTTCCATTTTTTTAGCAGCCAAACAACCATGAGAAGTTGCCAAAATGTTGACCTATTTTACCCCCTTGGCCAAACAACCCAAACCAAAAAATCTCTAAGTGTTTTCCTTCAAGCCCTAGGTCTCTTCCTGTCATCCATTGCTAAAAATGTTATAATTTTCATCAATACCGCATCCCCACGGGTATGTCTAATGAACCCTTGCGAGCTTGCAGGAGCTAGGGTACAATCTGGTTGTTTACCGCATTACCACAATCGTCATAAGAAGAGTTCGCAAGGTCGTGGGAGTAAATGAAGTGGTGTGAAACACTTACCGCAACATCGGAAGTCTGTGTAAATCGTGGTGGGCCAGCGGTAACGATCTAACTGTCACCACATTGCCACGGAGGATGAGGGAGAAGCCCGCCGGAGCATGGCAAGAAGGAACCAGTTACCACGCTACCACAATGGTTTGCGAAGGAGCCCGTGGGATTGTGATGAGAATTTAATGCTAACCATATAGTGGTCACCACACCCCCATGGCAGTCAGTAAGGAGGCTCACGGTCCTGCGGTGAAAAGGTGCCAAGGTAAAGCTAGTCACCGCACCCCCACGGTGGTTTCAAGTGGAGCCAGTGGTAATGTAGTATAAAGGATTTCAGGCAGTATATAATATGACCCCGCGGTCCCGTGGTAGTTGTTAGAGTGATCTGCAAGTTGGTGGAAAAGGGTTGAGTGCTCACCACTGTCTCGCAGAGGTCTCAAGTTAAATATGCGAGCTAGCGATATGAAGCAGAATATAAAGAGTAGCCTGCAGCCCCACGATAATTGTGCATAACATCAAATATAAGGTACGGGATTGTGGTAAGTCTCAGTTGGCATCAATTTACGTGATGATTCAGAGCCAATGAAGACACATAGAATCAAGGGGGTTTGAATATAAAGTGTTGTAAAAGCTTTTCTCGGGTGACTTGTCTCAGATGCCGTCAATACAGATCTAATCTTCTCAACCACTCCTTATTAGATATTTGTAGCATTTATGGTTGTAGGTTGATGAATCAATTGTTCACATTGAGGGGGGGAAATATCTTTCATCTACCCAGGTCTCCAGATATTTTTTGCTGTTAATTCTTAGAGATAAACATCCTTCAGACAGAGACATTTTCTGACAGAGCCCGTGGGTTAATTTATTGTAACCAAATTATTTGAAATTAGATGCTATATATGCATAAATGTAAGATGTAAAAAAGGTTGGAAAATAGTTAGTCTGATGCTTCTGTATTCTAAATAGAACTTTCCTCTATTCTAACTATGCCTCTTAATCAATACATATGGTGTTTTACTTTTTCATGCTTTTAACTCTATGTAGTCTTAGAATTGGCCATTGTTTATGAATGTTTAATTCCTGGCAATCCGTTCTTTGCCTCTATTAAAGTCTTCATGATCTATGTAAGTTTATCAGCTGTATTTCTTTATTTGTGCATCACTGCTCTATGAATGTTCTTTATTCAAACCTAGTGTATCACCTCCCCTTCATTTTCAATTTTTACTCCCTCTTCCTCTTTTCCTATTAGTTGAATAGCTTAGGTTTAGTCTTAGGATCACTGAATCTCTCAATTAGAAAAGGAACAAGCCTCTCTCTAGAGATTCAGCCTCCCTGTAGGGTCCCACACTTGAAGGTCCTCTCAATGTTTCACTAGATTGTTGGAACCCTAATTTTAGCCTTCAAATCTGGGTGCAAATCTTTGTGACAACATGTAGTCTAGTTTAGGTGATGAAATCGAGGGAACCAACCCTTCATCTGGAGGTCTAGCTTCAAGTTTTGCAAGGTCCCACACCTAGAAGCTATTCCCATTGTATCACAGGGTCTTGTTAGATCACATTCAACAAGAGGGTGTAATCTCATTGATAACAGTTTTTGGCATGCTCAGTGGGACAATGTGATGAACTTTTCATCAAAATACTGAGAGATTTGGTGTTTGTCTCAGTATTATTAGCCTTTGGAGGCAATACAAACAACACCATGGTGACTCTAATCATATATCAGCTAGTTTTAGTAGTCTAGATACATGCAACTAATGAGGTTGGTGCTATTTGTTAGTTTTCTATCATTTGAAAGTTTTTTCTTAGCACCTGGTGACTCTATTTGGTTTTATAACTCACATCCTAGTGTTTCAAGACCTTGTTGTCTATATTCATTCCAAATTTGTAATCTAGACTTGCATATGCTTCATGTTTTACCCTTGCAATGTCTAGTTATCAACACCACAATGATTATTCTCCTCCATTTCATGAAAATTTAGGCTTTTGGCCTCCAAACAACCCTTCTCCTCATTGCAACTAGCATTACTAGTAGGAGCATTTTCAAACCACTCTAGTTTATCCTTGTTTGCAACTTGTTCATGCCTATAGTTATCCTTGTGAAACCTATTTTTCTCTAAATCAAACAGGCAACCTCCCTAGACAATCCCAAAATGATACTGATTTGGGTAGTATCAAGAGTTTGTTGTTGGATTTCCAATGGTAGTTTTTGGAAATAGATAGAGAAAAATAGTAGAATGTGCAACAAGAGGATCTATCCTATCAGGGTTTTTGTTATCCGTAGGAGGCATAAAAAAGAAGGGTGCATGAAGAAGAATGCTTGAACATGCAAATTGCATCCAAGAACGAACAAATGAAGCAAATGATGGCTCAAATACAAAGGTATGAAACCCAATCAACCCCTTACATTCCTAGTTTCAGTTCAACTCTTCCTGTAATGATGAATCATCCTTTGAATGAAGAGGTTGCTAAGTCCAAGTTTCCTAGTTTTAAACAAGAAAAACCTCTTGAATCCTCAAGTAAGCCTCCTTGTGTCAAAATTCCAAGTTTTAGGAGTGATCCTTCAATCCAACAGCTAATTCATAACAAAGAACAATCCATAATACCTCATATTCATCTTAGTAATGAACATTATAACCTCACTTCATCAAATGAACTCTTTTTCCCTCCCACCATCTCCCTTTTCAAAGGAGGACCCATTATATGGAGAGAAAATGAAGGCTATGTAGGTGAAGAGGAGAATATTTCAAGTGAAGATGATGAGGAGATAACTATTTGCAGCCCCTTTTGTGCCACCAAATCAAAAAAATCAGACATGGAGCAAGAGGAAGAATATGGTCTTGATGAAGAGGAATCCACTCTCTCAAGTCAAGAAACTTCCCTCAAAGCTGATTTGTAAGATCTCAACTAGTTGGAGGAACTTCCTTTCTATTGTACATAAGAGTTTGAAGCTGATATAACAAATAGAAGTTTGTTGGAAGAGGATATCTCATTGTTTGAACATTTGCCTTCTTTCATTGAAGAAGAAAAGCCTTAATTGGAAGGTACTTCTTTGGGTAATAATGGGAATTTGTAGCTTGAATCAGCTGTTCCTAAGAACCTTCCAAGAGATGATAGCTTTGATGAGATATTGACTGTCCTAATGGAAGAAGATGATCCATTGACCATGGAGGAGGAATTCACATGGAAAGTTATCATGCAAGGTGAAGATAATGATATCATTTCTAGTATTTCAAATTGTTTTCTCACTTGTCCAAACATAGAAATGAAACAAGACAACCATGAACAAAAGGAGGAAAGGTTTGAACAATGCAGCCATGATAACATTATATCAACTTTCTTGGACTCTTTGAAGGAAGAAAAAGAAAACCAAGAAGTTTCAAATTAGCTGCTTGTCACACAAGAACACTATGAAAGTAAGATGAAGGACACCATCACACCAAATGAAGAAAAGGAAGCAATTAGCCCAAAGCTTTCAAGGGGATGTCCTATCAGACATCTAACTAGGATGGAAACCAACAATGCATCATAGTTCATTCATACACCCAAGCATGAGGATTCTATTGAAAGAGAGCATACTCGGCTATCCTATCCACTCCAAAACAATAGTATAAATGGTCAACATAAGTGGGTAAGAGAGTTTATTTTCTCTTTTCAAGAGGAATTGCAACAGTTGTTTAAACATCTATTCTTTCTCCATCTCATTTTGGCTATCCAAAAACATGAGGAATACTTCAAGTTACTCAGGAAAGGTAACTATTTTGAATAACTAGCCAATGGTTTTGTTTAAGTAGTCTTTCTTATTGTTTAGTCTTGGGTAGGTAGGTCAGTTTGTTGTAGTTTGTTTGCCTCCAAGTGCTGATGCACAAGTAGTTAGTTGTCTTTAGGTAGTCTTGTGTTCTATCTTGTTGTTTGGAAGGTACTAATAACTCTAACTCAGGTCTATTTCTGATTTGGTTTTTGGTCTCTTGTGACTCTTTGCCCAATGGAAGTAAAAGCCAACTGGTCTTTAATGCTTTGCAGGCAAGTAATATGTAGAAGTTGCCAAAAATGTTAACATATTGTGCTTATATGGCTCAATAGTAGACTTAGGTTTTCTGAGAGGGTTAATGAGTCTTAGTTAGTGGTTCAAGGGATCTTGTGTCATTGTTGCAATGTGAAAGTTAGGTCCTTTCATTCTTCTTCTTTGATGCTTTTTGAGTTCTTGGTCTATGTCAATGATAAATTAAGGTTGTATGGTGATATAAAGTGATAAATGTGTCTCATTATATTAATGTTACACGTTGAAGTCTAAAATCTTACAAAAAATCTACCTTAATCTTTCCAAAAATCTCATACACTCCATGCAGGGAATATCTCCTTTCAAAAAGTGGTCAAAGCTTTAGCAAGTTTTTTAGGTTTGTTTTGGATCTTTAATGAGTTTGGTCATTTTTGAGGGTTTTGAAACTAATATACAGGTGTCCCAACTTGACATAGAAAGATACTAGCTGGATACAACTCTAGTATCCATAACAACAAAATAGTTTATGAGGCACACATAGTAGGGAGTTTTCTAGAGTGCATAAGTAAGAGAAAAACTCAAGAGACCTATGCAACCAATGGAAGATATAGTGTTTATGGGACTATGATGTGATAGTAAGGATTTATAGCAAAGTATACTAGGTAGGAGAGGAAGAAGGAACACCATAAAAGGGTTGAAGAGAGTTAACCCTTGTTGGAATCCTCATTTCTCTTTCAAGGAGAGCCAAAAAGGTAATGAAGAATGGTAAAAGGATGGTAGATTTTCTAGAGCCTATGCAAATGCATAATTTGTCTCAAGATCTTTTATAATGTTGTTAGGTTTCTGAAAATCCTTCAGTATGGTCTAATCCTGCTATCTGCATGTAGTAAGGTTTTCAATAGTGGCATGTTTCAGGGTTTAAGGAGATGTCATGAGAGTTGTGTGTGCAGGGATCTAAGAGATAGTGAAAGTTTTTAAGAATCCTTTCACTACTAGTTGTCAAAAATATGTAGGTGCAAGGTTTTAGATGTATTGTAAAACTATTAAGAAGCCACCAAGGTTTTACTCCCTATCAAAAACCTTATGATCCTTAATAGGTCATGCTCAAACCTCCATACTCATAGATGGAACATCATCAAATGTAGCAATGATGAAGGATAGACTGTGATACAAGAGAAAGGAATATTATACACATGAGAAAAGATGTATGTCTCCAAGTTTGAAGGGTGCAGTATGTGTACAATGACTATTCTAAACCTACAGATACAATGTTTCTAATATATACTGTCATAGACAGAGGGGACTACGAGAAATAGTGAACATACCATTGGAAATAGTGGGAATAGAGAAGGAACAGTCCATGAATGTTTTTGAAGGGACAACAAAACACTTTTATAGAAATACAGTCAAGGAGTGGTGATGATAACAATTAGCAATAGTAGTATAGGATTGTTACATAGGATCTAGAGGGTAGTCACTAGTCTAAGTAATAGTATTGTAGGGAAAAGAACAACAAAACAAGGATATTGGATAGCTATGATAAATAGACTTATACAGAGGTGATATGAAGCATCAATGGGTCAACAATGAAGAGCAAAGAAAATAGTGACACTGGTAGAATCTCTCTCTAGGTTTTGTGGCAAAAATGAAGGTATACATGAATGAATAGCATGGAGACAAACACAAAGCACACAACAATCCTTGCATGCATAAGGGCATAGATGCCCATTAGGTCTTTTTATAAGACTATCACCATTTAAGACTGCATAACAATGTTATAATGACAGTCAGCAAGGAACGTTATACTAACTTGAGTTAGTTTCCCACTGCACGTGCTTTTATTAGCTTGTTTTCAAGAGATTTGAGCCTAAACTCTACTATTGGATAAAGTAGTTTATTGTCAAGTATGATAGTTTGGTGTAGAGTCAACAGAAGGCATGACATGAGTATTTGCAAGAAATATGAATGAGGACTAAGTTGTAGGTTTGGAGATCTTCAATGAGACCCTTGACAATGTAAAGGCCATTGAAAGGATTGATAAATAAATAAAGGAATAAGATATAGTGTATGAGAATGCATATGTATCTTGTATGATCTTTGGAGTTTTTGAGAGACATTCTTCAAGGGAGGAAGTAACCTAAGCCTTTAAAGGAGATAGCAGTCACCTTGATTGTCAGCAAAAGGAAGAAAAGGTAGTCATGAAAGATTGTTACAACAAGTAGAAAGTAGTCATGAACTGTTGTCACAAGATCCTAGAAAAACAATCAAGTAATGACTGTTATAAAAGAAGGAAAAACAATCATCTTTATGACTGATATGAAGAGTATGCAGAGGTCCCTTAACAATGAGGCATAGAAGAATGTAACAGTTTATAAGAGCTGGGCAGTGGTGAGATAATGATTTGGACCTGTCAAGGACTAGGAGAGCTTTATCCAAGCATGAAGAGTAGCAGTCATCAGTAGTTTATGACAGTCAGTAGTTCAGGGATGACTGATAAAGGTTTTGTGATGATAATTAGTTTTCCATCTTCTATAGAAGGCCATGTCTTCAAATATGTAGCAAGGGATTTTGTTTCAAGTAGTGGAAACCAAGAAGACTTAAAAATAAAAGTGGATGTATGAGTGTTTTGGATAGGAATCACCATCAATTTTAGGGACAATAGTCATATAGGGCAATAGAGGCCTATATAGATTGCATGATGAGTTTAGGAAGAAAGTGTTCAAATGCACAAGACAACTGAGAGGGGGTGAATCAGTTGTCACAAAACTTCAACAATTTCTGCATCTTAAAACATCATCCACTTATTTACTGTTATTATGATTAGAACATGAAAACATAGAATCGATAATTCTAACACAACTTCAAGATCATACATAATAGACACCATATTTTTACATGGAAAACCCGGTAAAGGGAAAAACCACGGTGGGGGTCAACCCACAAGATTTTTATGTAAAGCACAATACCAAAAATCAGAAGGTTCACTGCTCAAAAGATGGCTCACTACCAATGGGTGGCTCACTTCCAAGGGGTGGCTCACTGCCAAGGGGTGAATTGCTATAACATCTACAACATGTTTGATTACAGTTCCATTGAAGTGCAATACAACTCTTTTTCTCTACTCTACCTTTTACACTTCTTCACTTAGATTTGCATTACACACACAGGGACAAGTTTTCCATGACTTGATTACAAGTATAAATACCCTACATCAACCTTGGAATGTTCATCAAGGTCAGAATTAAATTTGTATTACATTCATTAAACATTGGGCCACTTTCCAAAGTGTACATACAAAAATAGGTCTTGACCTAATACAAAATTATGCTAAGAAGAAGATATAAAATTGTAAGCAGATCATGTTACACCTTAGCTATAGCCCAAAAATGTCTGTCCATGCTACGCCATGCTTCTACATTCTTCAATGAATTTCTGTAATTAGTGGAATCATCTGAGTCAGCTAAGACTAGAGCTTACACTATGATATCTGGGAACAATCTTCAATTCTAATCCAAAATACTCCTCACAGACCAATGCAAAGGTAGGAACACAATCAAGAGACATGCAAAAGCACGTTGTAGTCACCAAGAACATCCACACAACATCTAACCACTCGAACCATGAGATTTCTCCAATTGGAGAATAAGAACTCAACTGTCATCAACTACCACTAAAGAAAGATCACTTGTGGATTTCCAAATCATGAACCATTACAATTATAGGTGTATATCATCATCCCAGACATCACTCTAGAACCGGAGACTAAAATACATAATTGTAGAGGAATGCGAAGCAAAATACTTTCTCCCAGACACCAGTGAATGAACAAAAAAAGTAGGTTTTACTCTGGTGAACACGACACATTCAATTATTCATACCAGAGGCTCAAACACATAATGTAGCATCTTCATACATGCTGTTGGTTTTTCTTCTGAATCAGCATTAGGGTTTGCCACTTCTAATGCACAGGTAGATTCAGTCAACTGAATACAGGAGGTTGCGTGAGCTCCTCCCCTTCACTTCTGGTTCTGCCACACCAAGGGGGGTGTCCCTATTTGATAAAAGTATAACCTTGACTAGCTCAATGACAGAAGGATTTAACTTGACATCAACAGGCAGAATACTCTCATGTATGGACCAAGATTTGTGTAACAAATCACAAGGTTGGCAACATTCTTGGACTTGATGTCTGGTTGGGTATGAGAGCATGCAGGGATCCTAATCCTACTCCTACAACTAACAGGTGGAAGGATGAAATGGTTTGATTTGATTTTTGGATGCAAAGCTGGACATGGTATATAACCTCAACACAGAGCTAGATTGGTGCCTATCCAAGGCTTGGAGTCAGTAGACATACACCTATGAATGATCAGCATGAACAACTAAAACTAGATTTCAGGGGGATATACATGATATCTGCCTTACAGATATCTCCCAATACAGAGTGTTAAGCTGTCTATACTTATGGCATCCCTATTGCAGTATACCCTTCCCAATATTCAATCTAAAAATAGTTTAATCTACCCCTTGAGCAGAAGTTAAAAGATTAAACATTCAACACAGGAATTCTATGTTCTAGAATCTCAGACATTCCTTGAATGCCTGGACTCAGAAGAAAGATACATGCAAAACTGGAGACAGAATCAGCATAACACATGCAAACATAGCATTATTCATATAAAATTGACCATGAAATCAGTGGATTCATGCACAAACGTACAACAGGAGATACATAAACTCGCAAGTTTTGCTGCACAGAGCAACCAAAACTAGTTGTATCTTATTATAGAGCTAAAATGTCTAGTTTTCAACAACATCAAAAATGGTAACACAGTCTGCCTATATTGGCCAGAAAGTGTACTCGCAGCAATTAATTACATGGTCAAAAATCAAAAATCCGCCAGATACAGACTCCACAAAGGAATGGCACTTAGAAGTTATTGCAGCAATAGACAAGAGAAGCCTCGAGCCTTGCACCGCCATCTGGGAGTCTTCACTCAAAAATCAAGTGACATGATCATGTGTACCATTGCCCATACCTCTACACCGTCGCCATTAAAGGCCTCAACCACCCGCGGCCTACCTGGAAACCGTCGCTGCGTTCAAACAGAAGTTCCCGCCAAAATGCACTTTACTAAAGTTTCAAATGTGCAGGAAGAATAGTCCCACATTGGTGTCATGGAGACTCCTTCAATACCTTAAAAACATGGTCGCGAGCATAATAGGTGTCGAGCGCCTTTTGCCGCGCTCGACGCATAAGCCTTCTCCAAAAGCCCATCGCCAAAACCCAAGCCATCGGCACACCCCAGAATTCTCCTTCCGATCTCAACGGTCTCGCCGACTGCTACCTTCGCTTCCCCATTGGCCAGAGATGCATCATCGGGCCAACCATCCAAACCTTCACCGATCTCATCAGTTACACCGATGAAGCCACCGCAATCCCCTGTCGGCTAGACCAATACCATCGGCCAAGCAAAAGATCCCTCTGCCGATAGACCACACTCTCACTGATGCACCAATGAATTATACTCTGCTCCTTCATCGGCGAGACCTCCCACTGTCGGCCCACCACAATCCATCCTCGCCGACAACACAAGTCACACCGAAGACCATACACAACACTTCCCTTCATCGGCCAGAGATTAGTCTATCGGCCAACCATTTCACTGTTCACCCGACAATACAACCCATGCCGATAGACCCTAGCTCTTCCCCTTCCGTCGGTGTAACACACACCATCGGAGCATCCAAAAAGCTTCCTGCTGATCTCAAAGGTCATGCCGATGACATCTTCGCCAGCCACACACTGCTCCTCCATCGGCCAAACTCCTTACATCGGCGGGCCACAAATTTGCTTCGCCGACAGCCAAACACACACCAATGGACATCCATCGGCCAGACCAAAACAATTGAAGCACTCAAGAAATCTTTCGCTGATGAGGCTTATCACTCTGATAAGACCAAAAACGTAAAGCACTAAACTGTTGAACCATTGAACCACGAATTGGTTCAACCCGATGGTTCAACCAAGAAGTTCAATGCCAAACGGAGCACTTCAAAAAGAACATTCGCCGAACATAAACACAAAGCCTCGAACCGTTGAACCCTAAACCAAAAGGGTTCAACACTAGGGTTCAACATGATGGTTCAAACATCAAAAATAATACTCCATAGGCAAAAAAGCTTCGAACCATTGAACCTTAAACCAAAACAAAAAGGTTCAAGCAGGAGGTTCAACGATGCAATATTTGCGCAAGGCAAACGCATAATGCGACCCGTTAGAAGAAAAATGAACCTCGAACCGCTGAACCATTGAACTTAGAGAAAAAGGGTTCAAGTTCAAACCAAAATGTCAAAGACACAAAAACGAACTCATGCCGATGGAGAAAAGACGAAGACCCTTCCTCAAGAAATGAGATGCAGATGCTGAAAAACACTGAAGGGGTGCCAAAACTTAGAACCTTTTGGATATTTCAGGATGGTGCCTGCATGAAAATTGCTAAATTAACTGACAGTGAATTCAGGCACCAACAGTGGCTCTGATTGGGGACGTGCAGGTGCAAGATTGTAGTGAGAACCCCAGATCTCTGGGATGCAGACCAGTGCCTTATCCATTGGGCATAGAGTCATGAAGTTACCATGATCTGCATCACCAATCAAACTTGATGGCCTAAGGCCACCAAGAAAAGGAAAACCAATATTTCCCCTTGTCAAACACCTTGTTCTCATCTGCATACACTAGGTCAAGCCTGAGAGTGCTACCATGATCTGACCATAAGCTACCTTGGTCATTTGCATGTTCAACCTTCTGATTCAGTTTGTCACTATCACCCTTATGCAAACAACCCTCAGCATCAGGCAACAAATGGATGCAGAATGTATCAAGCAATGCATACTCAAATGGCATAGAACACAGGTTATCATCACTATGCATTGCAAAATGATCTCCTAGCTAGACTGAAAATTGAAAGCACTCGAAGTCCACCACACAACTAGGAAAAATAGGGCTCTCTTTATACACTGGCCTCTCAAAAGAAAAGCTTTCAAATTCACAATTGTGCACATCATGCACACAACCAATAGCAGCACCAAACTGGAAAAGATCAGGCTCTGGCATCTTTTTACAATCTGGCACATCTTTACAATCACTTACCTGATGTATGTTGTTTCCTCTTTCATCAGAATGAGAAATAGAATCCAAGTCAAAAACAATGTCTAGATCCTCACCATACTCAGACAGATCCTCATCATCACATGTGTCATAAATGGGTGACCCAGGTGCATCAGTTTCATCGTAGTATGCCATTGGTTCATGGGCAGCAGAGCACGCATTTTCATCACCAATGGATTCACTCTGTGGAGGAGTATCAGCCTGTGTGTCATAAGCAAAACAACCATCGAATGAAAAATAATCATGCTCTGCACTAGCACTTATTTCAATTTCTGACTGCTCTTCATGATCTCCATGTGTTTGAAAGGTAGGCAATGGGTCACACATGGGACTGTTTTTCTGTTTGCTTATACCTTCTCTGTCTTGAGTACAATACTCACAATTGTCTCCACAGGTCCATTCCAAAAGTTTCTCATTACTATCCACAACCTCGTTGTGGTTTTCATGGCCAGCTGCCTCATCATTGCAATGGGAGTCTTCATTAGTTCCTTCATTGGCATCCTCAACTGGTGAACAATCTAGTTGAGCTGTATTGTTAGCATTATGTTTAGATACAACAGTCTCAACCTTTATGCTTTCATTTTCATTTTTATCTGTACATGATGCTTTAATTATTTGGTCATTTGTAGCTTCACAACTATTTTTCACACCAAAGCCTATGGACAGGGGTTTCAACAAGTGCTCATTTCTGATTTTTTCTATATTTTCTATGAACTTGTATGCCATCTGCATACTTGTCACCTTGAAATCCCTCAGTAATGCACTAGAGCCCTCCTCAAAAGCCTCAAAGAATATGCCTACACAGGCTGAAATATCAGGTCTAAAGACTTCTGGGATCTGTGAAAAGGCTACTGCAAACCTATGACTGAAATCAACACATGGCTCTTCATCTTGTTTTCTGATTCTCATCAATTCTGCAACAAGATCAGCCGGTTCTTTTGCAAATTCTTCCTTGAAACAGTCAGCAAGCTCATCCCATTAGGCAAAGGATCCTTTTGAAAAGCTCAAATACCAGTCTTTTGCTTTTGCATCAAAGGACCTAACAAAAAACCTCATCCACATATCCTCATCTCTGAATGAATGCTTTCCCATGAACTCATGAAAATTTTGGATATGTGCATTCCCATCACATACACTGTGACCACTAAATCTGGGCATCTGATAGTATATCCTAGCAGGCATAGTTTCTACTTTATAGTCAACCCATGACAAATCTAATTGGTCATACAAAGGATCAAAAGGGGTGGTAGGAGGTTTAGCTTTCTGACTGGCAGACACAACAGGCTTATTGTTTTTTAACTGGGCCTACTCAGCCTCTAAGAATATCAACCTATTTCTTATCTCTTCTATTCTTTTATCCAACATTTCACCACTGAGTATGGGATAATTCATACTTGGATTCATAAAAATCTTACTCTTAGACATCCTTTGTCTGCCTAAGACCTAAGGTTTCCCCTGGCATCTAACTTATGCAGTAAAACAGCAAATATAAAGGGGAAGGAACAAGGTACCTTTTCTCATACAGATGCTAAAGTCTGAACAGCACATTTTTGTCACAACACACATCAACTTTTCATGTGCATTTAGATCTTTTGCAGAGTCGCCACCTCTCTAGAGAGGACAAAATTTACAGCAGCTGAAAGCTCAACACATATTTTTCTGAGTTCATACCACCAGCAGAACATCATCATTCACACGAAAGACTCCCCAGCAGAGTCACCATTTTTGTTGGTGACTCGGATGGGCACACAGATATTTCACCAGGGAGGACAAAAATAACAATTTTCAAATCACCATCCCCAGCAGAGTCACCATTTTTGTTGGTTTTTCTTCTGAATCAGCATTAGGGTTTGCCACTTCTAATGCACAGGCAGATTCAGCCAACTGAATATAGGAGGTTGCGTGAGCTCCTCCCCTTCACTTCTGGTTCTGCCGCACCAAGGGGGGTGTCCCTATTTGATAAAAGTATAACCTTGACTAGCTCAATGACAGAGGATTTAACTTGACAGCAACAGGCAGAATACTCTCATGTATGGACCAAGATTTGTGTAACAAATCACAAGGTTGGCAACATTCTTGGACATGATGTCTGGTTGGGTATGAGAGCATGCAGGGATCCTAATCCTACTCCTACTCCTACAACTAACAGGTGGAAGGATGAAATGGTTTGATTTAATTTTTGGATGCAAAGCTGGACATGGTATATAACCTCAACATAGAGCTAGATTGGTGCCTATCCAGGGCTTGGAGTCGGTAGACATACACCTGTGAATGATCAGCATGAACAACTAAAACTGGATTTCAGGGGGATATACATGATATCTGCCTTACAGATATCTCCCAATATAGAGTGTTAAGCTGTCTATACTTATGGTATCCCTATTGCAGTATACCCTTCCCAATATTCAATCTGAAAATAGTTTAATCTACCCCTTGAGTAGAAGTTAAAAGATTAAACATTCAACACAGGAATTCTATGTTCTAGAATCTCAGACATTCCTTGAATGCCTGGACTCAAAAGAAAGATACATGCAAAACTGGAGACAGAATCAGCATAACACATGCAAACATAGCATTATTCATATAAAATTGACTATGAAATCAATGGATTCATGCACAAACTACAACAGGAGATACATAAACTCGCAAGTTTTGCTGCACAGAGCAACCAAAACCAATTGTATCTTATTACAAAGCCAAAATGTCTAGTTTTCAACAACGTAAAAAATGGTAACACAGTCTGCCTATATTGGCCAGAAAGTGTACCCGCAGCAATTAATTACATGGTCAAAAATCAAAAATCTGCTAGATACAGACTCCACAAAGGAATGGCGCTCAGAAGTTATTGCAGCAACAGACAAGAGAAGCCTCGAGCCCTGCGCCGCCATCTGGGAGTCTTCACTCAAAAATTGGGTGACATGATCATGTGTACCATTGCCCATACCTCTACACCGTCGCCATTAAAGGCCTCAACCACCCGCGGCCTACCTGGAAACTGTCGCTGCGTTCAAACAAAAGTTCCTGCCAAAATGCACTTTACTGAAGTTTCAAATGTGCAGGAAGAATAGTCCCACATTGGTGCTGCGGAGACTCCTTCAATACCTTAAAAACATGGTCGCGAGCATAATAGGTGTCGAGTGCCTTTTGCCGCGCTCGACGCATAAGCCTTCTCCAAAAGCCCATCGCCAAAACCCAAGCCATCGGCACACCCCAGAATTCTCCTTCCGATCTCAACGGTCTTGCCGACCACTACCTTCGCTTCCCCATCAGCCAGAGATGCATCATTGGGCCAACCATCCAAACCTTTGCCGATCTCATCAGTTACACCAATGAAGCCACCACAATCCCCTGTCGGCCAGACCAATACCGTCGGCCAAGCAAAAGATCCCTCTGTCAATAGACCACACTCTCACCAATGCACCAACGAATTATACTCTGCTCCTTCATTGGCAAGACCTCCCACTGTCGGCTCACCACAATCCATCCTCACCAACAACACAAGTCACGTTGAAGACCATACACAACACTTCCCTTCATCGGCCAGAGATTAGTCTATCGGCCAACCATTTCACCGTTCACCTGATAATACAACCCATGCCGATAGACCCTGGCTCTTCCCCTTCCGTCAGTGTAACACACACCATCAGAGCATCCAAAAAGCTTCCTGCCGATCTCAAAGGTCACGCTGATGACATCTTCGCCAGCCACACACTGCTCCTCCATCGGCCAAACTCCTTACATCGGTGGGCCACAAATTTGCTTCACTAACAGCCAAAGACACGCCGATGGACATCCATCGGCCAGACCAAAACAATCGGAGCACTCAAGAAATCTTTCGCCGATGAGGCCGATCACTCCGATAAGACCAAAAATGTAAAGCATTGAACTGTTGAACCATTGAACCACGAACTGGTTCAACCCGATGGTTCAACCGAGAAGTTCAATGCCGAACGGAGCACTTCAAAAAGAACATTCGCCGAACACAAACACAAAGCCTCGAACTGTTGAACCCCGAACCAAAAGGGTTCAACACTAGGGTTCAACGCGATGGTTCAAACATCAAAAATAATACTCCATAGGCAAAAAAGCTTCGAACCATTGAACCTTGAACCAGAACAAAAAGGTTCAAGCGGGAGGTTCAACGATGCAATATTTGCGCAAGGCAAATGCATAATGCGACCCGTTAGAAGAAAAATGAACCTCGAACCGTTGAACCATTGAACTTAGAGAAAAAGGGTTCAAGTTCAAACCAAAATGTCAAAGACACAAAAACAAACGCATGCCGATGGAGAAAAGACGAAGACCCCTCCTCAAGAAATGAGATGCAGATGCTGAAAAACACTGAAGGGGTGCCAAAACTTAGAACCTTTTGGATATTTCAGGATGGTGCCTGCATGAAAATTGCTAAATTAACTGACAGTGAATTCAGGCACCAACACATGCCTCTAAATATCTTCCAATCTGTAGACCAGGATATTCAATCAACAAAAAATGCAGAGCAATCTTTTGCACTTTCTTTTATGAGCAACACATTGTCTTCACTACAATTTACTGCAATTCACTGTTTCTTCTGGAGGGGCAAATTTTCTCAATATCCTCAACATATAAAGCTTCTAAACAAATAACAAAATAGGATATAGTTGACACCAATGACAACAAAGATATGTTGACATTAATGACAACACTGATTAGGCACATACTTGCAACAATCTCCTCGTTTGTCATTGATGGCAACATATGATGCGAAAAATGACAACAACCATCAAGACAAGATTCTCCCCCTTCCTCTTTACACATCTACACTCTTTCTCTCTGAGTTTTTCACATGATTTCGCTCTCCCTTTGACATCAATGGCAAAGGGCACATACTTGCACTTTGCTTCTTTGATCCAACTCTCCTCTGAACTCTCTGACTACTCCCCCTGAGAAGTAGCCCTTAAAGCATCAATCCTGATCTAGAGGTGGGACTCTAAACACCACCAAACTGATGCACTCTTGTGCATCTTAGTTTACAGCAGGAGGGGTGATAATCCCTAACTTTTCTTTGAGATACTCAAACGTATCCTTAGGTAGAGGCTTGGTGAAAATGCCTGCAATCTAATCTTTTGTAGATACATACTCCAGCTTGACTTCATTCTCTATCACCGTTTCTCTCAGAAAGTGATATCTTATGAATATATGTTTTGTCCTTGAATGTATTACTAGATTCTTTGATATGTTTATGACACTTGTATTGTCACAAAAGATTGCAATTGGATCTTCATACATAACTCTAATGTCCTTCAATGTCTGTTTCATCCATAACACTTGAGTGCAACTGCATGCTGCTGCAATGTATTCTTCTTCTGCAGTAGATAGAGATATTGAGTCTTGTTTCTTGCTTAACTAGGATACCAACCTTTTTCCTAAGAAGAATGCACCTCCACTTGTACTTTTCCTATCATCCACATCTCTGGTCCAATTTGCATCAATGTATGCACTGAGAGTGAAATCATTGTCTTTTGGATACCACAAACCATAATCCATTGTGCCTTTCAAATATCTTAGTATTCTCTTGACTGTCATCACATGTGACTCTTTAGGTTCTTAAAATCTTGACACAAGACAAACTACATGCATTATGTCAGGTCTAGTTTGAGTCAAATAAAGTAATCCTCCAATCACAGATCTATACCTTTTCTAATCTGCCATAGGCAAGTCATCATTTTTGCTCAACTTACAACCAGTTACCATGGGAGTGCTTACCAATTTAGAGTCTTCCATCCCAAACTTCTTTAACAACTCTTTCACATACTTAGACTAAGAAATGAAGATACCTTTATCTGATTGATTAATTTGCAGACCTAAAAAGAAATTCATCTCACCAAACATGGACATTTCAAATTCATTTTGCATTTCCCTAGCAAAAACCATGCACATACCTTCATTGCCTCCAAAGATAATTTCATTAACAAAGACTGCAACAATTAGGATTTGTTCATCATTGATCTTGAAATAGAGATTGTTGTCGATAGTACCATTACTGAACCCTAACTATATCAGATATTTATCCAATCTTGCATACTAGGCTTTGGGGACTCATTTTAGTCCATACAATGCTTTCTTCAATTTGCACACCATGTCACCCTGATCTAATGACTAGAATCCTTCCAGTTGTTCAATATAGACTTCTTCCAATTCTCCATTCAAGAATGCAGACTTCACATCCATTTGATATACCTTGAAATATTTGTAGGATGCAAATGCTAAAAACATTCTTATTGCTTCAATCCTTGCCATTGGTGCAAATGTTTCCTCAAAATCTATTCCTTCAACTTGAGAGTATCCTTTGCATACCAACCTTTCTTTGTTTCTTACCACTTCACCATTGTCATTCATTGTGTTCCTAAAGACCCATTTGGTGCCAATTACATTTTTAT
This sequence comes from Cunninghamia lanceolata, assembly GCA_027924645.1. NCBI lineage: Eukaryota > Viridiplantae > Streptophyta > Pinopsida > Cupressales > Cupressaceae > Cunninghamia > Cunninghamia lanceolata. The sequence goes on from BSBN01001011.1 coordinate 95,805, forward strand.
CTACTAGTCTAGGAACAAGATCCCAAGTCTGATTCTTCTCTATCTGTATCAGTTCTTCTTTCATAGCCTTTACCCTATTTTCATCATTGCAAGCTTCATTCACAGTCTTAAGTTCAATCTTGAGATCGGATAGAAATTCATGTGTTCTTTTGCAGCTCTTCTTCTGGTCAGAATTCCTTTGCTCTTATCTCCTATGATTTGATCTTCAGAATGATTAAGTTTTACATACCTTGGTGTCTTGGTGACAATTTCTGGACCTTGTTCCTCTTCATGTAAACTGTCTTCATGCTACACCACTTCTTTGCTTGTTGAAACATCTAATTCATCTGATTCATATCCACTTGATCCTAAACACTTTTCCTTGCTTTCATCAACTTTAAGATTTGCACTCTCAATGATCTTCTTCAGCCTCTTATTATAACACCAGTAGGCCTTGCTCTTGGTGGAGTAACAAAGGAAGATTCCTTCATCACATCTAGCATCAAACTTACCTAGATCTTCTCTTTTGATATAACATTTTTTACCAAAAACTTTGAAGTATTTTACTATAGGAAATTTTCCATACCACAACTCATACAGGGTTTTGGTGCTATTACCTTTGACTTGAACTCTATTTAGAATGTAGATAGCTGTCTGAATAGCCTCTCTCCAGTATACTTTTGGTAGGTCAGCCTCCTTCATCATGGTTCTAGCAGCATCTTAAACTGTTCTATTCTTCCTTTCAACAACTCCATTTTGTTGTGGAGTCCTAGGTGTTGATAACTATATTTTTATCCCTTGCTCTTCACAGAAAAAGTTGAATTCATTTGATGTAAACTCTCCTCCTCTATCAGATCTCAAACATTTGATCTTCAAATCCATCTAATTCTCAACCATTGCCTTAGACGCCTTGAACTTATCTAGGGCTTCTACTTTTTCTCTCAAAAAGGTAACCCAAGTCATTCTAGAATAATCATCAATAAGCAACATAAAGTACCTGTTTCCTTGCAAACTTCTTACTCTGGTAGGTCCACACAAATATGTATGTGCTAGCTCTAGCAATCCTTCAATAGATTGATATTTTCTCTTGAAACTTGTTCTTGTTTGTTTCCCAAATTGGCATTCCTTGCAAATAGGATTAGTAGGCTTTACTAGTTTAGGCAAATCTCTGACAACCTGTGCAGAACTTATCTTCACAATGTTGTCAAAATTGATGTGACACAACCTTCTATGTCATAGCCAACTTTCATCAGTCTGAACCAATAAGCCATAGTTATCATTTCCTTTTAGCTAATAGATATTACCTCTGGTCTTTTTACCAGTTGCAATCACTGTTCTAGAGCTTTCCATGATCTTGCATCCATTGTCCTTGAATCTCAAATCATAACCTTTGTCACACATCTGACCAACACTCAAAAGATTGTGCTTTAATCCTTTCACATACAAGACATCTTCAGTATTATGCTTGCCATCAAAAGAAATGGATCCTTTTCCACAATTCTTACTAGTTGTATCATCTCCAAACCTAACCAGTCCTCCATCATATCTTTCCAAATTTACAAACTTACTTTTGTCACTAGTCATGTGATGAGAGCATCCACTATCAATAACCCATTCATCTTTGTCTTCAATAACCTAAGCAGCCAAGGCACTTTCCATTTGTTTTTCTTCCTTCACACAGCTAGAAGGATTAGTAGACACAGGTTCTTCTTTAATAACAATAATCAAGCATTCATTGCTAGAAGTACTAGCATTATCTGGTTCACCATCTGATACTCCATCATTATCAAGATCTTCAACATAATAACATTTCTTTGGGATCCTAGGTCTATCAAGTCTTGGCTTAGGAACTCTTGTGGGGAATCTAGAAGCACAATGACCAACTTTACCACAACTGAAACATTTGAAAGGTAGTTTGCCATTGAACTTACCAGTACCTCTAGGTAGACTATTAACAAAGTTGGCTTCAAGTTCTTTAAGACTATAATCGGGTTCCACCTTGTACTTGTCAGATCTGGGGGTTCTTTCTGAAGTGTTGGCCTTGAAAGCAGTCTCTGTCTTTAGAAGTGAATCACCAAGTTCTCTCATTTCAAAGGTTGTCAGCTTCCCGACCAACTGATCTTTTGTAATCTTTGTCATTGTCATTACTTCTTCAATTGTGGCCACCTTATGACTATATGATTTAGGTAGTGATCTAAGAATTTTGTTCATAATTTCAATATCCTCAATTTTTCCTCCCACACTTCTAATGCTACTCACAAGTTTGTCGACCTTTTGTATGAAGGATGTTATGTTGTCATCTTCACTCATCTTCAAGCATTCATATTTTGCCTTCAAACTCTACAACTTGGTGCTCTTCATAGATTCATCTCCTTCATATAGATTCTTCATCTTTTCCCAGATTTCATAAGCAATTTCCATCTCCATGATCTTTGTTACTTCAGTGTTGGATAAGGCACTTACTAAGGCATCTTTGGCTTTTATGTTCAACTCAAATTTCTTGATCTCATCTTCAGTTTGTAGACCATTCTTTGGTATTTCATACTTATTTTTAGTTATTTTCCAAACACTATAACCCAAGCAGAGGAGATGGGTTTTCATGTGGATCTTCCATATGGAGTAGTTCGTTCCATCGAACCACAGGCTTTCCTTCTTATACGACATCCTGGATCAGCCTCAATCGATCAAGCTTTCTTTCGAGGAACTTGGCTCTGATACCAATTGTTGAAATGCACAGGACAACTAAGAGGGGGGTGAATCAGTTGTCACAAAACTTAAACAATTTCTGCATCTTAAAACATCATCCACTTATTTACTTTTATTATAATTAGAACATGAAAACACAGAATCAGTAATTCTAATACAACTGCAAGATCATACACAATAGACACCAAATTTTTACGTGGAAAACCCTGTAAAGGGAAAAACCATGGTGGGGGTCAACCCACAAGATTATTATGTAAAGCACAATATCAAAAATTAGAAGGCTCACTTCCTTGGGGTTCACTGCCAATGGGTGGCTCACTACCAAGGGGTGGCTCACTGCCAAGGGGTGAACTGCTATAACAACATCTACAACATGTCTGATTGCAATTCCATTGAAGTGCAATACAACTCTTATGCTCTGCTCTGCCTTTTATACTTCTTCACTTAGATTCACATTACACACACAAGGACAAGTTTTCCATGACTTGATTACAAGTATAAATACCCTACATCAACCTTCAAATGTTCATCAAGGTCAACATTACATTCAAATTACATTCATTAAACATTGGACCACTCTCCAAAGTGTACATACAAAAATAGGTCTTGACCTAATACAAAATTATGCTAAGGAGAAGATATAAAATTGTAAGCAAATCACACTATGCCTTAACTAGAGCCCAAAAACATTCGTCCATGCTACACCATGCTCCTAAATTCTTCAATGAATCTCCACAATTAGTGGAATCATCCGAGTAAGCTAAGATTAGAGCTCGCACTATGATATCTGGGATCAATCTTCAATTCCGATCTGAAATACTCCTCGCAGAACAATGCAAAGGTAGGAACATGATCATGAGACATCCACGAGCACGTTGTAGTCACCAGGAACATATGCACAACATCTAACCACTCGAACCATGAGATTTCTCCAACCGAAGCATAAGAACTCAACTATCATCAACTACCACTAAAGAAAGATCGCTTGCGGATCGCCAAATCATGAACCATTGCAATTGTAGGTGCATATCATCATCCTAGACATCACTCTAGAACCGCAGACCAAAATACATAACTACGAAGGAATGTGGAGAAAAATACTTTCTCCCAGACACTAGTGAATGAATAGAAAAAGTAGGTTTTACTCTGGTGAACAAAACTTCCTCAGTTCTTCATACCGGAGACTCAAACTCAAAATATAGCATCTTCAGACATGCCTCTAAATATATTCCAATCCGCAGACCAAGATATTCAATCAACAAAAAATGTGGAGCAATCTTCTGCACTGTTCTTTTATCAGCAACACACTGTCTTCACTACAATTTACTGCAACTCACTGTTTCTTCCGGAGGGACAAATTTTCTCAATATTCTCAACATATAAAGCTTCTAAACAAATAACAAAATAGGATAAAATTGACACCAATGACAACAAAGATATGTTGACATCAATGACAACACCATTTAGGCACATACTTGCAACAGAAAGCACAAGGAGTATACAAGGGTAGAGATAATCTTAGTGACCAGAGAAGCCTATCAAAGACTTAAAGATTGATAAGGGTTATAGAGGCAACTTGTAGAGCACTATACATAAGTAGAAGCCTAAATTTTTGCAAGAGAACCATGTGATTGGTGTCTTGTGGGAAAATAAGAGGGACAATAGGTTGTGGCTTGCTCCTATTGAATGAAAGGATTACATACTAGGAGGTATTAAAATAGTCCAAAGATGAAATGAGTTACTATAACCTACATACTTCTAAGAAGTTGATCAAGCACTAAGAGAGAAAGGATTCTTGAAGCTTCATATGTCTTTTAGAGGGTTCTATATGATCTTAAAAGAGTATTGTAATAAATATCAAAAGACCACAGGCTTCCAAGCCTTATGAACTTAAGGATAGAAGTGACTACAAGTTTGTCAAATACTTGTAAGGTTTTCTTCTAGAGGAGTTATGCAAAGATAGTGTTAATTGTGTCTAAGGTAATAAAGGACTGTCAAGAACCTCAAAACAACAACATGGTGTGTTAGAGGTTGGTGACAGCAAAGAAGACAAACCTGTCCATAGTGTTTTAAGAATATATGATCTTCATTGGTAATTCTAGGGAACTAGAAATGAAAAGGAGGATGATAGGCTAACTAAAGACTTGATGTTGAAATACACTTGGTGTATTTCAAACTGTTGAACCTGAGAATCCACATTGTAGGATAAGGTTGGTTATAAGAACTAAAATGATCATCATTAAGGAAGTTTGGACTTCTAGAAGGACTAATTCTCTAATCATATGCCTTAGGGAGTCCTAAACAATTGAAACTTATGGAGAACACATGTCCTATACTTCTGCAAGGTTGAGTTTGAGAAAGTGATGGGCAGTTGAGCATTTCCCAAACATCTAGGGGGAAGTCAAGCATCTTGAAAGTATCTAGGAGCCTAAGAAGGAACATGTAGAGTAGATAAAGATGGAAAAAATCAAACATCTATCATCCTCAATGACTACCAAGAGTTTTCAAGGAGTTAGGTCAAGCAAGGACTCTTCATGGGTGTCGAATGTATGTTGAATCGGCATTGATTCTTATTTTATCAAATCCTAGATTCTCTCCTATGCTTAGGAGGAGATATAGGATGCCTAGGTCAGTTTGTAAGGTAGTTCTTACTGGTTTTAAAAAAAAGGGAGTACTTGTTGTGGAGAAAAGGGGATTGTAACCTGAAACAAGGTTCTTTTTCTATTTTTTCTACATGTAACCCATTATCATCATAAAATAAAACTTGTACAATAGCTTTGTTGTAACTTTTTGATCAATAAAGAAAGCATTTTTACCTTCTCAATCTGATCTATTGTGTGTGATTGAGTGATCTGATGTATATTTATGTGATTTACATACAAATCCTTGAATGTATGTCTCATTTTTAACACCTTTATACAGAAAATGCATGATTTGTGTAGGTTGTAGGTTGTGTCATGATGTCAAATAGTCCTTAGTTGTGAGAGAATCTTCATTTTTCCTTCTAATATTGCAAATATCTAAACCTTCCTATGAAATATTGATACATGAACATGAAATAGATGTGAGTTGTGTCTTGAAACTAGCTAATCTATTGAACATATTATGTATTTTAAGTAGTAGTACATGTTTTAAATATTTGGTGCATCCCCTTACCTTGGGATTTAGGCTTATATTATGTCATTTTTCTACCCTTTTCCTATGAGAATAACAGTAGGTTGTCTAGTTTAGGTGATGAAATCGAGGGAACCAACCCTTCATCTGGAGGTCTAGCTTCACGTTTTGCAGGGTCCCGCACCTAGAAGCTATTCCCATTTTATCACGGGGTCTTGTTGGATCACATTCAACAAGAGGGTGCAATCTCATTGATAACAGTTAGGGGAGTGGGTGAGAGGAGTTGTTTCTCCATACTCTCCATCTACTATGCATGCCTACCCCCACGGGAGTGGTAGAGAGAATATAGGGTGATACAATTAATATCTACCCATGACTATGGTTGGGTGGATTAAGTAGGAGGAGAGGAAAGGTTTTTGGAGGAGGAAACAGGGAAAGGAAAAAGAATGGGAGAAAAGAAGAGAAAGAACAAGGGAATTGTAGCAAGAACTATGGTTAAGAATTGGGACTACTGATCAACAGATAAGTCTATTACTATGAATACGTTTTGAATAAACCATCTTGCTATCATATAATTCTATTGGTATCAAATGAAAAGATAGAAATTGTATTGTAGTTGTAGTGAAAATAGAACTATCTCTATATATTGTGAATGTGGTTTATATATTTATATTTATCCTCTACAAAGGAATCTTACTATTTGAAATACATTACTATAACCTAGAATGAGGAATAGAATGTATATTTTGTTGATTGTAATCTCTAACGTATAGCTGATGCTTAGACATATTGAATAATCTAATACATCTGAGTAGTGTTGTGTGGTTACACAACACGCCCCATTTTGACTTGACAAAATAGGGACCCAACTTTTTGTTTGGTTTTTCTTGTATTTTCTGCTTGTTGGTGGTCTGGTAAAAGTAAGTCAATGCAGATGATCCTGCATAAAGGGGATTGGGTAAGTCATCATGATGAGGTCAGTTTTTTTTTTCAAAGTTAACATTTCATGTCAATAACCTCATGGGTGGATAGAGTACAAAATTTCATGTAGGTTTGCCTTTTGGATCACCTCGATATTCCTTAGGGAACAAAAGTTATGATGAGTCAAAGATCTGGTCAAACCTGATATTCTGAGGGGAGGATCATATTTTTCAACATCAGTCACCTTACGAAAGATCACCCTGATATTTGAATATCACCCAGATATTTGAATATCAGCCTGTCGCAAAATATCACCCTGAGCCAATATCCTGCTGACGTCATCCAAACCTGGTAAATGAAGAAATAAACATACCGATGAAGTCACCATCCTTTTCACCTCACGGAGGTATATTTCCAAACATGACCTGTCTTACATAACATGATGATGATGTCATAAAGCCACAATGCTGAACCAAGTCATTATCCCAATGGCGTCATCCTGATATTTCAGCAGGAGGTCATTTCAATCTAGGGGTGATATCATAAACATCACCAAACATCCCGAACATCCCTTGATATTTTGAACATCACCTGATATTCTCAACCCAACCTGATGTTTTGACATCAGCCTTTTCACCTAAAACGGATGATCATATTATACCAAGGGGGTGATATTATCAATATCACCTGATATTCAGAATATCACCCGATCTTCAGAGATCACCCCGCGCCTCGCCGCCATAACATTAAATGCATACAGATGTAGTAGGTGGTTCCCGCCGATTATGAACCCGATACATACACTTGTTGAGATCTCAGAGTTTCGTACAGCAAAATCCACTGTTGCAATTAATTTACATTTAATTTGCCCTAAGTACCCAATGCATAGGTTTAAAATGAATTTACCGAGTCATTTTGCACTTACCTTGCGATAAACAAGTTTTTACAAAGCAAAGTTCACAAATCCTCATAAGGTCACCTGTGGACGCATATAGCTTGTACCAGAGTGGGATATGAGAGCACTGTTGGTAATTGAATTTATTTCAAATGATCATTAGCATAATCAAGAGGATAAGCGCATCAGGCACTCATGGCGGACAAGCGGTTAGCTAAATCAGAGGCAAAATTCCTAAAACTGATGTTTGCTCATCCTAGAGGTGTTCAATTCAAATACAGAGCCATTACAGATACACACCAGGGAAATACAAATCTGGCTACTTGGTCAGTAAAGATGAGTGATGAAAAGAATAACAGTGCCCTGCTGGATGCAGTTTTTGTATCTGGGATGTGGAATGCGGCCAGTTTTCCCTATTCCATGGAGACCCCTGAGCTAGTTATTGAGTGTGCAAGAAACTATAACCCAGAAACAAGGAGGATAGAGAAGCATGGTAGAATATATGCTGATCTGTTAATCAAGGGTATTGCTGCCACTTTCAATTTGCCGTTAGGTAAGAAAGTTGCCAACATAGATTTGAGGAAGTCGGAAGCAGAATATGAGAACAACAAGAAGTCTACTAGGAAGAAAATGTATCAATGGAGGGCAAAAAATAGTCCTTATCATGCAATAGCTAAACTTCCTGTACATTTGTATAAATTCAAGTTTGATGATGAGTACCAACACATGATAGCATTGCTAAGCAGAGTGACAGGCTAGCCTGATGCTAGAAGTTTTAAGGACTGGATGTATGCAATCATCTTGATGTGCCTCTACACAGACAACAAACCAATGTGGGCCAAGATGATAAGTGATTCTCTGGATGAGTAGCTGATGAACCTAGGAGGTCCAGATTGTTCCTTCTATATGACCTCGTATATAGTTTATTCATGTGCTTACAAGGGTACATTTGATGCATTGATTACAGATGGAAAAATTGGAGGCACAACCAGTGATGCACACATATTGGATCATCATCCCCAACTGCAAAGAGTGAATTACCTCCAGGATTACAAGCTGGTAAATGATGCATTCTTAATGCACCTAGTGAGAACAATGGAGGAAGATAGAACCAAGAGACTAAGCATGGAGGCTCAGGAAGTTATCTACAGGCATGGAGCCTGGTTTATTCAATTTGCCACTTTCTCCTATATTAGGATTGAAGGTTTTGAGGGGAAGCCTCTCATGCTTCCAAGGTACCCTACAGATGCAGTTGTCTTAATGGAGTTTCTAAGACAAATCTCTACAATACTGAATGCCTATAAGGCAAACAACAAGCTTCCACTAGTTTTGTTTCTAGTTACAATGGGTTGGTATATGTGCCCAGATTTTGAGAATATAAAGAAGGCCATAGATGGTCTAACAATGATGAATTTCTATCCTTTTTCATTAGTAAGATAATATAATCTATATGGGAGGATGCAGAAGATCATGGGGAAACCCATCCATCAAGGAACCTTGAAGACTTCTAGGTAGATTGTGAAGATGAAGCTAAAGCCTGAAGAAGAAGGTATCAAAGGTTAACATTGAACCAAATCAACACCTTTGATTGCATCTCCATCCCAGCACAACTTAAGAAGGATGATGGAACGATACTGGCTGATGAATATGAAGAGAAAAAGATATATAATGATACCATCTCTGCACCAGATCTCACTATATAGGAGGATATCTCTTTAGATCCATTCACAGGCAGGATATTACAGCTAACCCACGCTTGGGTGGATGAGCAGATAAATGTACTGAAGAAAAAAGGTGTTGTCATCACAGTGGACAGCAAGAAGAAAAGACAGGAAATTGCTTAAGATGAATATGATGACTTCTTAATTGAGAAGAGAAAGACTAAAGGAGAAAAGGTACCACCTCCTGAGAAAAGCAAAAGACCTCCAAGAGGTAAGAAAATTGATACTGAACCCAAAGGGGTTCTAGTGGAAAGGGTGGTAGTGCTAGTTGAAGATGCATCAGGATCCAGACAGGCATCAGCATCATCAGCACAGCCTCCTTAGGATAAACAAAAGGCTAAACAGATCTAGAAGCCAACCGTACAACCTACCATTGCATATGAGGAGGATCAAGCCTCGCATAAGAATAAAGAGAAGGATGTCCCTTTAGAAGAAGAATCTGAAGAAAAGGGAGGCCCTATATCCTTCACAAGGAAGAAAAAAGCACCTCAGGTGGTAGCCAATATGCCTAAGAAACCAAGGAATTCTATGAGAGGTGAAATAAAACAAACTCCCATAATGTTGAGGGGAGTAGGTGGAGAAGTATTTAAGAAGGAATTGCAACATAACGTCCCACTTCCCACCATTGTGAAGTTTAAAACTGAACAAGCAGAAGAACAAGTAAAGGGAACCTCTAAAGCACTTCAGAGTGGTTTAATCTCATTAGATGAGACAGTCGACCTATCTGCTAATGAGGTGGTGAAGGATGTAACTTCATAAAGAATGGAAACCCTTGTTGCTGGCACTCAGATAACTCCTCGTGGAACTCCATCAGTACAAATAGTGTTAGTGGAGATGAAGCAAGTGGAATTAGGGAAAGAGAAGAGCCCAGAAAAGGTAGCCCAAGAGATGGGGCTTGATACATTGGTTAAGCAGGTAACCAGTCCTGCAGTAATTGATCTCACCTATAGATAGGATGCAAGTCCTAAAAATCAAGAAAGTATTCAAGATAAAGAAGAAAATGCTGAGGAAGTAAAGATGGCAGAGATAGAGAGCCACACTTTGGATATGGGTGAGCAACAACAAAAGGAAGTACCTATTGGACCCAAGATAGTTGAAGTCCAGGATAAGGAAAGAGAAGAAAGGGATACATCAAATGATCCTACCCTAAAGGTGCAAGAGGTAATTGTTACAACTGTGGAACAAATTACAGTTCCAGATCAGGTTGGTATACCTAAGATAGATACAAGGACATCCACAGAACCTAACATGCCTCATGATGAGGAAATCACCAAAGTGGATGAGAAGCCCATGGAGGAAGCAAAAGATCAAGATCAAGATAAACATGAAGAAGATCAACAAGATCACCCTCCAGAAAAGGAAGTTCCTCAACAGGAGGATATACCTAAAGATCACCTTCATGAGGAATGTCATAAGGAAGAAAAGAGAAGATCACCCTCACCATCGAACATGATGGTGGATACCGAAGATCAGGGTGATCATCATGATGGAGACCAACAATCAAAGGATCCAATTCCTCAGTGGATCGAGAAAGAAATTGGCCAAGAGTCAGGCATAGGGATACATGAATTTGATGTATCCACATTATTTACAGAAACCCTAATAAAGCTAAAGAGGAAGGCTAGAATAACTTCTGCAATATGAAGGGATCCTAATACAGGCAGGAGAACAACCCAGGTAGCTATTCCTACAGTTGATAAAGAAAAGGGCAAGATCAGTCTGGATGAATTCCAGATTACTATAGTAGATTTGGGATTTGCCAATGAGGATCAGGAAGGCCAAGAAGGTAAGGACATTATTGATTCATTAACTCAAAGAGTTAAAAGAGAGAAAGAGAAGAATAAGCAGCACAAAGAGCACATTGCTCAGCTGCATGCATATATAATAGGGTTAATTAACACTGATGATACATCTAGTGATCATGCAGTCCCATTGACTGCTATTTCTCAAGAGAAGGTCAACAAGTTGAACCTCATGAAACATGAATCAATAATAATGTTGAAATGGATGTCATCCACGCTCGATGGAGCTAAGGAAGTGACAAAGGCCTCTTTGAAGAGGTGGAATTCTTTGGGCACCTCCAGGAGAAAAGTAGATAAACTACAGATGGAGATCGGCAAGAGGTCATTTCAGTTAGAAAAGGTCATGAGCATTTTGGATGAAATGAAGAGCATTGATCCACACATTTTAATAAAGAATCAAGTACTAAATAATAACATGGCCCTATTGATTGATATCTGGAATAAAGACATCAGGTTTGAATGTGATGTGCTTAAACGATGCAACAGTAAACTAAGGAATATCAGCATGAAGATACATGATATGATGTCCCATGAGGCTGATGTTTTGGAAACATTAGAAGGAAAGGCCAAGGGAAAGATAGAAAATCAGGATGAAGAGTTTGTCATCAAAGCTCTACATAGTAATTTCCAGCTAGTTGCTGAAGATTCTATCAACCACCTGACAGAAGATTTGCTGGATAAAATAATAAGAATAAAGGTCAAGGTGGAAGATTATAAAGAAACATCTAGTAGCAGGAGGAGTAAATTGGAACCTTTCTGGAACAAATATCAGGTGCATAAACATGCCATCGCCAAAGCGAGAACTCAGGATGGCGGAGAAGTGGAGAAGATGGTGCAAGCATATGAGAATATCAGGACAGCTATGCAGGTCCATATTCAAGAGGACAATCATCATGATGATGAGGATAGCGAAAGCATTGAAAGTGATGATCATGACAATAAAGATGATGATGAGGATGCATCATAAAGGGAATATATGCATCAGGTACTTATGAAAATATAGGTTGCCTAGATGGTTGCCAGGTTGCCTAGATGGTTGCCAGCTGGTAATCGATGCCACATGATAAGGTTGACGAAGTCAAAGAGAAATGTGAACCGTAGATTTTTATAGATAAATCTTGATCATGGATCAATTGTAACCACTTCCTCACCTTGGTCTATAAAAGGTGCAGGGATGCCTTATTTTAAACATTAGAAACTTAATTGAAATCTGTTTGCTGAAATATTCAGGGCTCATTTCAAAGTTGTTGTATACATATATGTTCCTGCATACTTAATGAATGAGGAGACTGTTTTGATTACAATCCATCATAAATGTTGAGTAATCAGTGTGTGAATTCTTGATATATGCTTTGATTTGCTGCATCCCTTGGAGTGCATATTAGCTTGCATGTGTTGTCTTCATACCTTTCCTTTGAAGTTAGCATCGACTGTATCTAGCTGTGGAATGTCCTGGTGAACATATGGTTTGATTTCTTCTCTTCATGACTATATCTGATTGTATATGTGGCTCAATAGCTGAAGGTTCAACTTTAATTTGAAGTATTTCTTTCAATTTCAGAGCATTTCATCATCATAATTGCAAATAATTGATAATCTTAAGCAAATAATACAAATATGTAGACATCCCATAGATAACTAAACATATTAAGCATATTTGAGGTTAAAGCATGCCAAAATGACAAATATCATGCAAATATTTAAAGATAGACACAATATTTGAAGCATATCCTATGTAGAATAGCTCTCTGTGCAGCATCATTACAGGAAACATTATCTTACTGATGAGATCTAGGTAAGGCCCCAAAATAGAAATAGCAACACACATCAACCTCTGAGTAATGTCAGAAGATTAAGACCTAATCAACGAAGACTTGGGATCATGAATTCTCTGAATTCATTGTATCTTTCAAGATGAATAAAGGTTAATGTGTACTTTTGTTCTATGTTTGTTTATGAATAACATCATGATTAACATCAATTGGCGCTAGAAGGAGGGCCTTAGGACGAGGATCATCAGGACGAGGATCATCATTAGTTCTTCAGGTGATGATAAAGATTGTAAGGTAACACTCAGACACCACTAAATTTCTAGAGTTAGACATAAATATTTGCTGTTCTGAGTTGATATATGCTAATCCTGTGTAAAGTTTTTGAAATCAGTCATAAATATTGTAATCTTCACAGTGGATCAACATGTATTTGCAAAGATCTACCTTATTTCAGGTAAATTTCTCCAAGCTTTGAGGTATCCTGCTTTAGAAACCCGATATCAACCTGCGAGTGTTGCCAAACCAAAAATCACCTCATATTTGCAGTATAGCCACAAATATTCTGTAAATACTAGGTCAATTTCCAATCCTAACCATAAATATAGTCACTGCTGGTATATTCCAACTGGTATTTACAAAGTTCCAGCCAATTTGCCTCAAAATGGAGAAATCCTGGCTCACAGGATAAATACCAGGTCTAGATCCAGTGGAATATTTGAAGAATTACCTGTCAGGGGGTTTAGACCTAGAACTGTGGAAATCCATCACACTCCAAGATCTAGTGCATCAGGAGCGTCACCAGAGCCTCCTCCTGTAACTCCTATTGGTTTGCAAGTACCTTCAGGGTTATCTGTGACACCTCCTATCCAACCTTAGCCAACTGTACCACAGGCTCAACCTCCTCCGGTCGCAATGTCATTCTTTGCAGCAGAGTCACCTTTAACCTTCACTACATATCACAAGTTGCCAAAGAATCCAGACAAACTCTATCCAAAATATCATCCGTATTAAGATGCGAATGATCATATCAGGACCTTCAAAGAAGCTTGTTGTAGGGCCAGAATAGAGCATCAAGATGTTGTATGCAGACTATTTCCCTTTTCCTTAGGAGAAGAAGCTTACAATTGGTATATTAGTCTTGGCCGATCCTTAGTCAGATCATGGGATGTCCTGGAAAAGGCATTTATGGATAGATTCAAAGTACCTATTGATCCTTCCATGAACTATCATCTATTTGCTACAATTAAATGGTTTGAGGGAGAACCTATTGCCAATTATAATGCTAGGTTCCAGAAAATGCTATCTAAGTTAGTTGCTCCATATGTTGTAGCTGATGCAGCTGCTAGGAGTATCTATTATTCAGCCCTAGATCCTTTAACTTCCATGTTCATCAGGAGAGCACACCTTGAAATCATAACGTTAACAGGAGCTTTTCAGGAGGTTATCAAAGTGAATCAGCAGTTAATCCCTTGTCCTACTCCGAATATTGCATTCTCTACACTGTCTAGCATGTATCCAACATATCCTACACAATATCCTCCCCAACCACAGTATAATGGAGCCATGATGCCTCCAGCTACAATGCCCCCAGCAGTGATGCCAACACCTCTACAGATATCTCCATTAAGCATCATGCCACCTCCTAATGGGAATGGCCAAGTGCCACAGTATCCTACGCAAACACAAGTGTCCCAAGGTGTGGATCAGAACAATAATACTAGATCCTCTTTCTTCAAGCCTTAAACTGAAAATGTAGTGGCTAAAGCTCAGGAGGAGAAAGAAGAAATCAAAGAAATATCAGCTCAGCTAAGGAAGCTTACAACTGAGATCACTCATTTGAGAAGCCAAAATTTCTACTCTCAGCCTAATTGAAACAAAGGCTATAACAATGATAGACCTAGTTATCCTGATAGGGGGTACAACAACAATAATTACAATAATGGTGGTAACAACAATCCTCCTAGATAGCCTAGAGTATGGAATTCTAGGCCAAATAATGGTTCCTTACCATCACCCCTAGATAATCAGTCACCTGGTGAAACCAAACAGACTACCAGGGTCAACCTTGTTGAGGCGGCCCTCACCAATTGGTGTAGAATACACAATACAAAATTAGATTGTCCACAATTTAGAATTGCTGCTAGCATTTTCTAGACAGAAGTGTCTAATACTTCTGGAAATCCCCTTCAGGTGGAGGGAAATGAAATTGTCCCGTGTGGATATGACTCTACATTTGTATTGGAAAGTTATACTGATCAGCATCATTAGCAGACTATGTCATCCCACTAGAATTACAACCTGGCATGTGAAGAATCTGCCATGGCTTTTGAGTCAAATTATGTTTTCCACTTTGAAGATGAGAACGAGCCCTCAAATGAGCCTGAGGAGGTGCATGCTTACTAGCAGCAGTATTAGGGTAAGCACAATTATAATATGAGAAGTAACTCCAACAGACCTACTGGTCCATTAACCAGTTCCTTGCCTCTGAATAATTTTAACACACCTCTTGATCCCAAGGCAAGTAACAATCTGGGATTTCTAAAGGTAAATGCACAGTATCTGTCACCATAAAACACAGTATCAAAAGCTATTGGCCTAACTCATGAATCTGACAAACTAGTCACATATCTGGCAGATGAGATGAAGAAGATAAAGATCAGCCTGTCTCTATCAGAGTTGTTGAAAACTCCTGCAATTAAGAAGGTGTTTATAAAATCACTAGATGATCCTACTCCTAGAGAGGATAGTCATTCCCCAGGTCATCCTAGCAATAGGGATCATGCTGCTAAAGATAACACTGTCAAACATAAAGTGCCAGCTACGGTCCAAGCTGCAGAAACCTCCCACATGACCTTGTACAGGGACAAAAGCGAGCCACCACCTTTCCTCCTTACCATAAGGATGTTTAGCAAGAATTTACACAACAGTTTGGTAGATTCAGGTGCATCTACAAATGTCATGCCTCTGTCTATATGCAACGCTTTAGGACTGCATCCTGCTAAATCCCTAAAGAAGGTGACACAGCTAGATAAAATAGAAGTGTGGTAGGAGAGTTAACCCATATCCACATACAACTAGCATATGATCCTAGGATCCAATATTACATCGATATCCAGGTAGTAGATATACCTGATACATACGAGATGTTGCTCAGTAGAGACTGGTCTAAAACCCTCAACGGATATATATCCACCGACTTGGTGCAGGAGCACCCGCACATGATCAGGATATAGGTCCGCATGATGACATACATGATCAGGATATCAGATAGTTATCCGCATGATGACAGGGCAGTAGGCTATTTTTAGTATGTTTGACTTATCATGTAATAAGGTCCACTGTGACCGATGCTATGTAATAGTTCAGCATAGGAGTATGTGTAGGCAGTTAGAGATCGGGATAAGGGATTCTGAGCTGTCCTCTCTCCCAGCTGCTTGGAAGCTCCCAGCCGCTGGGAAGTGATGTTAGTAGTACTCGAAGGATTTGTTATATATACCTTCGATCTGTAGGGTTTAGAAAGATAGTTTGATATTGATGTTGCTAGATGTACTGGTGTTGTGTTGAGTTGATATTCAGGAGAGCAGTTCAGACATTGTGAAGCTGTATTCAGGACATTGAATTTCAATTGAATAAGATCTCGTCTTTTGCATTATCTGTTTGCATCTGTGTTGATTTCCTTTCCGTTTTGCAAGTTAATGGGCACTTTCAACCCTTCCACCGGTTGATCCTGCAAATCGGTGGAATGGTCCTGTATCATAGCTTAGATTGCATTTGTGTTTTCTGTTTATGCATTGTATTGTTCAGGAGATCTATTAGGAGCATGCTGTAAGTCAGCCTAGCATCCTCATGTGCTAGGTCTAGAAGATAAGTTGTTAGATTTTGGTTTGAAGGTGATCCGGCCCGGTCGTCACATGATCTTTGTGAAATTATGCAGTTGTGAGTGTTTTCATGCAGTGGAAGGATACACAGGAGTCTGCATGTGCGTTTCCAGTCGGAACGAGCCGCATCGTCATCTGCGAATCCATCGCCATCAGGATCGGGTCATGAAGTTGTTGAAGTTTGCATGTTGCAGGTGCATCATGATGTTTTGAGTTGGATATATACTCAGTGTATATATCGCAGTCAGGATCATCTCTCGGGGAAGGTCATCATCCGCATATCGCTAACGGATGCGGGTGTGAAAGTTGAGTTTTTTTGGCTAAGAGTTGAAGAGTTCATCAGGATGATGTGTGACGTCATCGTCATCAAGATATGACGTCATCGTCATCAGGATATTAAGAAATCCCTCTATGCGAGTTTATGCTGTCGTCGCTAAGGGTTTAGGCATCGGCGAAGGCAGAAAGTCGTTAAGCATCATCAGGAGGTTTCGAGGAACCGGATGACCAATATCATGATGCTGTTGCTTGTATCGTCGGGCAGTGGAGCGTCGAAGGCAAGTTGTTGAAGTGCAACGTCATCAGGATATTTGGAGCAACCGGATATTGGGATATCCTGCTGACGAAGGTGATATTGAATATCATGATGATGCCGCTTGTATTTGGCACCCGATGAACAGTGCAACCGGAGGATGTTTGCGCCCGTTGATTATCATGATGATGATGATAGGCGACAGACGGAGGAGGTAAATAGTAATCGACAGGAGGATATTTGTGATCATCCGAAATATGATGATGCTGTTGAAATGTGATGATGCTGTTGGCGTCCTTAGGAAATATGATGATGATGTTCAGCCGATAGACATTTTTATCAGGTTGTTTGTACAGGTGGCAGCCCCTTCCTGTTAAGTTTCCTCCGTTGCGTCCCACTCTGCATCATAGTGGTATCAGAGCAAAGGTTAGGATCTTTTGGAAAAGATAAGCAGGATGTCAGACGAAGAAGGAACATCTGAGTTCCCAACAAAGATGACCAACGCTGAGTTGGCAGTTCTGGTGAAGAAACAGATTGCGGAAAGCAGGGCCGTGAAGGCTCAGAATCAGGAGTTGAAAGATGAGTTAGCAAAGTTGAGGAGCAGAGTAGGTTCTGGTAGAGAAGATGATAGGGAAGAAGAGGATATCCCTAATTGGAGCGAGGAGGTCGTTCCTGCAGACCAGAGGCCGCTGTTGAATGCCCTCAAGGCCATGGAGAGGAGAACCATGGA
Organism: Cunninghamia lanceolata; assembly: GCA_027924645.1. NCBI lineage: Eukaryota > Viridiplantae > Streptophyta > Pinopsida > Cupressales > Cupressaceae > Cunninghamia > Cunninghamia lanceolata. Next base: position 113,852 of record BSBN01001011.1, read on the forward strand.
TGTGAAGCTGGATTTGCCAGTGTTTACAGGTAAGATGGACCCTGATTCAGTAATGGAATGGATAGATTGTCTGAACAATTTCTTTGTAACAGAGGAGATACCAGAACAGCAGAGAGTGAAGATAGCACAGTCAAAGATGAAAGAAGCTGCCTTGACATGGTGGAACTTTGTTCAGGATGATAGAGTGCAGGAGGGAAAACGTAGAGTTGCCACATGGAAGAAGATGATGGAATTGGTAAAGGAGGCTTATATTCCTTTGGATTACAGTATCCAGTTACACAAGAGGAAGCAGAACCTGAAGCAGAAGGAGCTAGATGTCAGCTCATATACAGAAGAGTTCATGAAACTCTGTATGAAGACAAAAGTGAAGAAGAAAAGGTAGCCAGATACCTGAATGGACTGAGGTTTAATATTCAGGAAGATCTCAGTCTGCATAACCCAGATACAGTGCAGAAAAGCTTTCAGTTGGCATTGAAAGTGGAAGAAAAGCTGAAGAGAAAACAAGACCAAAACAACAGAGGAAGAGGAAGACAACAAAGAGGTGGAAGAAGTCCTTTCAGAGGCAGAGGACATGGACAGGGATATCAAGGAGAATCCAGTCAGGACAATAGCAAGGGCAACAATAGTCAGAATCAGCGAGAGAATTTCAGTCAGCAAGGAAACTTCAGAGGCAGAAGACCTTACAGAGGAAGATCCCAGGGCAAAGGATCCATCAGGTGTTACAACTATAATAAAGAAGGCCATATAGCCAGCAGATGTCCAGACAAGGCCACAAGCTCAGCAGGAGAAAGGAGGACAAATCTGGTCAATGAACCTGATAATCAAAGCAGGACAAGCTCTAATGATTTCCAGAGTGTGAATGGTCCTGAGAATTATGGATATCCAGAAAGTGGAGAGTCCCTGATGATGAGAAGAACAGTAACTACCATGAAGGTACCTGATAAAGAAGCCCCTCAGAGGAAGTCCCTTTTCAGAACCACTTGCAAAGCAGGAGGTAAGGCTTGTAAAGTTTTGATTGATTCTGGTTCTACTGAGAACTTTGTGTCTGAAGAAATGGTGGTGAAGCTGAAGCTTAGGAGATTGCCTCATCCATCTCCATATAAAGTCTCATGGCTTACTCAAGGTCAGCAGACAACTGTAGAAGAGCAGGCTTGGGTAGAGTTTCAGATTGGTGGATATAAGGATAAGTTGTTGTTTGATATCACCAAGATGGATGCTTGCAACCTTTTGTTTGGAAGGCCATGGCAATATGATCTAAAGGCACAGCATGATGGTGTTAAAAACACCTATAAAATCACTAAAGATGGTAAAGATGTAACACTCTTCCCATTGAAGGAGAAAGAGGAGAAGTCTAAAGGCAAAGAAGTGAAGGTCATGCTGATGGAAGGCAAACAGTTTATGAAAGAAGTAGCAGCAGAAGGTGCAGTTGCATATGCCCTAATCCCCTGTATGAGTGTGAATAAGAAACAATAGCAAGAAGCCAAGAAGGAGAAGAAGCCAAGGTTGATAGACCCAGCTGTCCAAGAGTTATTGGATAAGTACAAAGGTGTTATCTCAGAGGGAATGCCAAGATCCCTACCACCTGTCAGAGATATCAGTCATTGCATAGACTTGATTCCAGGGTCTACACTCCCAAATAAAGCAGCTTATAAGCTTACCCCAGAGCAGAATGCAGAAGTAGCCAGGCAGATTGAAGAATTGATGAATTCAGGTTTGATTGGCAAGAGTCTGAGTCCATGTGCAGTACCAGCTGTACTAGCACCAAAGAAGGAAGGCACTTGGAGGCTTTGCACCGATTCTAGAGCCATCAACAAGATCACAATCAGGTATAGGTTTCCAATCCCCAGAATTAAGGATTTACTTGATTGTTTGGGAAATGCCAAGTACTTTACTAAAATAGACTTGAAGAGTGGATACCATCAGATAAGGATTAGACCAGGTGATGAGTGGAAGACAGCATTCAAAACAAATGAAGGTTTGTATGAATGGAAGGTTATGCCATTTGGTTTGTCTAATGCCCCTAGTACTTTCATGAGGCTGCTGAATGAGGTTCTGAAGGAATTCATTGGTAAGTTTGTCATAGTCTATTTAGATGACATTCTGATTTTCAGTAACACCAGAGAAGAACATCTCAGGCATATAGATCTGGTTCTCAAGAGGCTACATGAAGAGAAGCTGATGATAAACTTGGACAAGTGTTTGTTCATGAAACAGGAGATCACATATTTAGGTTTTGTCATCTCACAAGGAAAGCTGCAGATGGATAAGGAGAAGGTGAGTGCCATATTGAATTGGCCAACTCCACAGACCATGAATGAAGTCAGAAGTTTCCATGGGTTAGCAACCTTCTACAGAAAGTTCATCAGAGGGTTCAGTCATATTTGTGCACCCATGCTAGATACCATTAAAGGAGGACAGAAGTGCAGGTTTGTTTGGACTCAAGGAGCAGATGGTTCCTTTGAGGCATTGAAGAGGAAGGTGGCACAGCAGCCAGTCCTTGCACTTCCAGATTTCAACAAGATCTTTCAGGTAGAGTGTGATGCCAGTCACATGGCCATTGGAGCAGTACTCAGTCAAGAGGGTAGACCAATTGCATTTTTCAGTGAAAAGCTCAATGATGCTAAGAAAAGGTATTCATCATATGATCTGGAAATGTATGCTTTAGTTCAGTCCCTAAAGAAATGGAGGCATTACCTGATGCCAAAGGAGTTCATAGTCTTCACAGATAATCAAGCTTTGAGTTTCATCAACAGTCAGGAGAAGCTGAACCACAGACATATGAAGTGGGTAGAAACACTACAGGCTTTCACTTTTACCTTGAAGCATAAGAAAGGGGTTAAGAACAAAGTTGCAGATGCTTTGAGCAGGAGAGTTCTCACAGTAAATCAGATTCAGTTAGAGAGTGTTGGCATTGACTCACTCAAGACCATGTATGAGTCTGATGCTGATTTTGGAGAAATGTATCAGGTCTGTACTTCTTTTGGGGAGAAATACCATGCTGAGTTCTCTGAATACCTGATCCAAGATGGATTGCTGTTCAAGGGTGGACAGTTGTGTATTCCCAGATGTTCTATGAGGTTGAATATAATCAAGGAGAAACATTGTGGAGCAATGGCAGGTCATTTTGGTCTAGACAAGACTCTTGATCTGGTCAGGAGGCATTATTTCTAGCCTAAGTTGCAGTCAGATGTCAGGAAATTTGTAGAAACCTGTGTAATTTGTCAGAAGGCTAAAGGCAGGTCAACTAATGCAGGGTTATATCAGCCCTTACCCATTCCCTCCAGACCATGGGAAAGTATCAGTATGGATTTTGTTTTAGGTTTGCCAAGGACCAGGAGAGGATTTGACAGTGTCTTTGTTGTAGTGGACAGGTTCAGTAAGATGGCACATTTCTTGCCATGCAAAACCACTGCAGATGCCTCATATATTGCAGATTTATTCTTCAGGGAAATTGTCAGAATTCATGGGTTGCCTTTGAGCATAGTTTCAGACAGAGATGTGAAGTTTGTGGGTCACTTCTAGAGAACCCTATGGAGGAAGCTGGGAACCAATTTATCATTTTCCTCTGCATATCATCCTCAAACGGATGGACAAACTGAGGTTGTGAACCGTTTCTTAGGGAATCTACTTAGATGCTTGACAAAACAGCATGGCGAGAAGTGGGACAATATTCTGTCTCAAGCGGAGTTTTCATATAATGATACTGTCAACAGGAGCACAGGAAAATCGCCTTTTCAGGTAGTGTATGGAATGCATCCCAGAGGTATTTTAGAGTTGCGAGAGCTACCTACAGCAGATCCTGTTAGTGCAGACGGAGAAGCTTTTGCTGAAGCAATCAAAGAAGTTCATGATCAGGTTCAGACCCAACTCCAGCAAACCACTTTGAAATATAAGGAGTATGCTGACAAGCAGAAGAAGGATGTTCAATTTGCTGTTGGCGATTTGGTTTGGGTTCACTTGAAGAAAGACCGGCTCCCTAAGGGGAAGTATACTAAGCTCATGCAAAAGAAAGTTGGACCATGTCCGATTTTGCAAAAGTATGGACAGAATGCTTATAAGATCCAACTACCACCTGATCTTGGTTTATCTCCTATCTTCAATGTATGTGATTTAACTCCATACAAGGCTAATCCAGATGCAGATCAGGATATCCTACAGGATACAGTTGCTGAAGACATTCCTCCACATGATCCTCCACAGATACAGCAGATTTTGGACACTAGAGTGGTCAAACAGACCAGGAACAAGAAGTACTTGGAGTACCTCGTCTCTTGGAAGGGACAGCCGAACTCTGAAGCAGTATGGATGACTGCCGAACAGATACAGAAACATGGTGCCGACCTTGATACTCTCATCTCAAGTGGACTTGAGATTTCTTCTTTTGGGGAGTATGGTGCAGGAGCACCCGCACATGATCAGGATATAGGTCCGCATGATGACATACATGATCAGGATATCGGATAGTTGTCCGCATGATGACAGGGCAATAGGCTATTTTTAGTATGTTTGACTTATCATGTAATAAGGTCCACTGTGACCGATGCTATGTAATAGTTCAGCATAGGAGTATGTGTAGGCAGTTAGAGATCGGGATAAGGGAGTCTGAGCTGTCCTCTCTCCCAGCCGCTTGGAAGCTCCCAGCCGCTGGGAAGTGATGTTAGTAGTACTCGAAGGATTTGTTATATATACCTTCGATCTGTAGGGTTTAGAAAGATAGTTTGATATTGATGTTGCTAGATGTACTGGTGTTGTGTTGAGTTGATATTCAGGAGAGCAGTTTAGACATTGTGAAGCTGTAATCAGGACATTGAATTTCAATTGAATAAGATCTCGTCTTTTGCATTATCTGTTTGCATCTGTGTTGATTTCCTTTCCGTTTTGCAAGTTAATGGGCACTTTCAACCCTTCCACCGGTTGATCCTGCAAATCGGTGGAATGGTCCTGTATCATAGCTTAGATTGCATTTGTGTTTTCTGTTTATGCATTGTATTGTTCAGGAGATCTATTAGGAGCATGCTGTAAGTCAACCTAGCATCCTCATGTGCTAGGTCTAGAAGATAAGTTGTTAGATTTTGGTTTGAAGGTGATCTGGCCCGGTCGTCACATGATCTTTGTGAAATTATGCGGTTGTGAGTGTTTTCATGCAGTGGAAGGATACACAGGAGTCTGCATGTGCGTTTCCAGTCGGAACGAGCCGCATCGTCATCTGCGAATCCATCGCCATCAGGATCGGGTCATGAAGTTGTTGAAGTTTGCATGTTGCAGGTGCATCATGATGTTTTGAGTTGGATATATACTCAGTGTATATATCGCAGTCAGGATCATCTCTCGGGGAAGGTCATCATCCGCATATCGCTAACGGATGCGGGTGTGAAAGTTGAGTTTTTTTGGCTAAGAGTTGAAGAGTTCATCAGGATGATGTGTGACGTCATCGTCATCAGGATATGACGTCATCGTCATCAGGATATTAAGAAATCCCTCTATGCGAGTTTATGCTGTCGTCACTAAGGGTTTAGGCATCGGCGAAGGCAGAAAGTCGTTAAGCATCATCAGGAGGTTTCGAGGAACCGGATGACCAATATCATGATGCTGTTGCTTGTATCGTCGGGCAGTGGAGCGTCGAAGGCAAGTTGTTGAAGTGCAACGTCATCAGGATATTTGGAGCAACCGGATATTGGGATATCCTGCTGACGAAGGTGATATTGAATATCATGATGATGCCGCTTGTATTTGGCACCCGATGAACAGTGCAACCGGAGGATGTTTGCACCCGTTGATTATCATGATGATGATGATAGGTGACAGACGGAGGAGGTAAATAGTAATCGACAGGAGGATATTTGCGATCATCCGAAATATGATGATGCTGTTGAAATGTGATGATGCTGTTGGCGTCCTTAGGAAATATGATGATGATGTTCAGCCGATAGACATTTTTATCAGGTTGTTTGTACAGGTGGCAGCCCCTTCCTGTTAAGTTTCCTCTGTTGCGTCCCACTCTGCATCACGACTTCAGTCATATGTGGTTACCTTGGAAAGGGATACCTAACCAGATAAGAATAGAAGCTGAGCCTAGAATGAAGCACATGATCACTGAATATAACAAAACAAACGAGATCATGTACGTGAATGTTGAACCCAGAGTTTATGCTATTAAACCGCATACTATCAGGATAGAAGAGATCCTGATGCTTGACTTTCATCATCATGATGATGATCACCAGGAGGACCTAACGACTACAGAACCTGATAATGATCATGGAGATGAAACAGAAATAGATCATTTCAAAAGTTTTGAAATACACTTGTCTAAACAAGTAGGACGTTGTCGATTATTAGATATACGTGTTCATGACGTTCTAATTAATGGTTGGTACAGATTACACGACGAGGCACATTCAGAGAAAACTTGTGAAACATGCTTAGATATGATGGAGCTGGAGTAGACATGCAGTTTGGCTTCATCATTATCTGAGGTAAGTTCTGCATTTGGTGATGATGATGATACTAATTTTTGTTTGTCTTCTACAGGAAGCACAAGTGTGGTAATAAGTCATGATGAGGGTCATATTCTGAGAATAGAAGAAATTCTGGTATATGACCAGATAAATGTTAAGAAGAAAGAGAAAATCATCCCTAGGAGTGATTGTCTAATGGAGTCAGATTATGAATTATCTGATGAAGACAGAGGCAGTAACCTGACCAGATTTGAGGAGTTTTTATCAAGAGAAATTAAAAAGATGATAGAACAAAAGAAGCATCCACAAGATGCACTAACTGAAGGATGGTGTAGGTTGCATGAGGCACCTCACTCAAAAACCACCTACTCGTTCTATTTGCATATTTTAAAGAGCCACATAATGCATAATTCAGAAGATCATCCTCCTGATATTGAAACAAAAGAAGAAGCATCAGCGTCCCAAAGGAAGGAGAGGATGAGTTCTAAGAAAGCTGAGATTCCTAAGTTAAAATGGATATCAGGTGGAGCAGCGGCTAGAGCTGCGAAGAAGAAGGAAGGCTTACCTAAGCCTCCTGCTAAAGATAAACTGTGGATCCTGAGATTTGATGGATCTAAATCCAAACAAGGTGCTGGTGTAGGAATTGATCTCATTGACACATCAAGAAAATCTTACCTAGTAGCCTATAGATTATAGTTCCCCTGCACTAACAATGTAACAGAGTATGAAGCTCTGATTCATGGGATACTGTTTTCTCTTAAGAAGAAGGTAAAAATTCTGCATGTCTTTGGAGACTCAGAATTAGTTGTTAGATAGGTAAGAGGAATTTACTCTTGCAACTATAAGAAATTGTCAAATTATAGACACAGAGTATGGGATTTGATTGAAGACTTTGATGCGTTTAATATTACCCACGTTCCTAGAGAACAGAACCATAGAGCAGATTCTCTAGCCCAGGCTGCTAGTACCTTAGAGCCATTGTCTATATCAGGTCTAAAGAGGTTTTCAGTAGAGCTGGTATCGGTGCCATCAGTACCTGATAATGTTACTAATCTCCAGGTTTTTGACGATGATTAGCATATCCTAGATTTCATCTCCAACAGAGACATATTTGATGCTCAGATCATAGATGAGAACAATACAGATGAGTATGTCTGGGAAGATGAAGAAATATTAGAGCTGCCTAGCAATAGGATTCCCAAAGGTATGATTGAGTTAGAGAGAGCCTTTGACTTGGATAATATGCTGAAGCAGAAAGATCTTCCAAAAGCTGATGGAGGACAGTATTCACAAGTGAATATTGGACAAAATAATGACAAGAGAAATGTCTTGATTGGTAAGGTTTGCACACCAGAAGAGTTAGAAGGAATAACTCAGGCCCTTAAGGATTACATCCATGTCATTGCATGGACTTATGATGAGTTGAAGACATATGACACATCAGTCATAACTCACACTATACCTCTCAAGCCAGATGCTAAACCTTTCAGACAGAAGCAAAGGCTAGTCAATGTTTTACTTGAACCAATAATTTTTTAAAAAGTCAAGAAGCTATTAAATGTCAGGATCATATTTCCTGTGAGGCACTCCACTTGGGTGGCTAATCTAGTGCCAGTAAGAAAGAAGAATGGAGACATCAGACTGTGTGTGACTTCAGGAACCTGAACAGAGCATCAGAGAAGGACAATTATCCTTTGCCTTCCCTAGATGAAGTCTTGCAGATTGTTAATGGTGCAAAAATAATGTCCTTTCTGGACGGCTTCTCAGGATACAATCAGGTCATGGTTGACAAGATTGACAGACTAAAAACTGCCTTCACCACAAAGTGGGGGATATTTGCTTATAGATGCATGCCATTTGGGCTAATAAATGCTGGAACAACATTCCAGTGAGCAATGGACATAGCCTTCAGAGGCTTAATAGGAAAATGTATAGTCATATACATGGATGACTTAACAGTGTTCTCTAAAGAGAGAAGCAACCATGTAGCTGATCTCAGAAATGTATTGAAAAAGTGTGAAGAGTATGGGATATCCTTGAACCCCAAGAAATGCATATTCAGGGTGACAACAGGGAAGTTACTGGGCCACCTAATAACTAAAAATGGGATTATCATAGATCCTGATAGGGTGGAGTCCATTATGAAATTACAGCTTCCTAGAAGCAAGAAAGAGCTTAAATCTTACTTTGGTAAGATAAATTTTGTCAGGAAGTTCATCACTGACTTTGCTAAGATAGTTAGACCATTAAATTCTATGCTGAAGAAGGATGCAAAGATTGAGTGGACACCAGAGGCAAGAGCTACTTTTAAAGACATAAAGAAAGCTATATCCGAAGCTCCTGTCCTCATCAGTCCAGACTACACTAGAGACTTCTATATCTATTCATTTGCTTCAAAGCATACTTCTGTAGCAGTGCTCACTCAAAGGAATGAAGAAAAAGAAGAGAAACCTATAGCATTCATGAGTTGTCCTTTCAAAGATGCTGAATTAAGATATGTAGATGTTGAAAGGTAGGCGCTTGCTTTGGTCAAAGTAGTGAAGAAATTCATGCATTATATCTTGAGAAGCAAGGTGATTGCTGTGGTACCAGATGTAGCAGTGAAGATGATGTTAATGCAGAGTGAGCCTGGTGAAAAAAGGGTGAAGTGGATCACAGTCCTACAGGAATATGACATGGAAATCACACCCATGAAATTGGTAAGAGGACAGGCTTTAAGCCAAATGATATTAGAGATTGATCCAAACATCACAAGTCAGCAATATGTTATCAATGAAAAGGACAATAGAGAATGGTACTCAGATATCAGGCATATCCTGATCACTGGAAGGTGTCCTCCTAGACTGCAGGCTTCACAAAGAAGAGCCTTGAAGATAAAATCCCAGAAGTACATGATGAAAGCAGGAATACTTTTCAAGAAAAATTATGAAGGAATATACTTGAGATGCTTAGAAAGGCCAGAAGTAGATAAAGTTTTATCAGAGCTGCATGACAAGTTTGGAACAACACATGGCTCATCCTTGGCCACTACACATGCAATCCTCAAAGCAGGATATTATTGGCCCACAATTTTCAAGGATACAGCTTGAACACGTTAAATGCTGTCATGTATGTTAGGTAGCTGCCAATAGAGAGAGATATGCTGCACAACCTTTGCAACCAGTGATGGAGGTGCGCCCATTTGTACAATGGGGCATGGATTTTATAGGACCTATTAATCCTCCATCATCCTCAGGCCACAGGTATGTTTTAACAATTACTGATTATTGTACCAGGTGGATTGAAGCCACTAGCAGCAAGACATGTAGCGCAGAAGATGTAATCAAATTTTTGGAAAGTAACATAGTCACTAGGTATGGGGTCCCCTATGCTCTGGTAAGTGATAATGGCTCTACTTTTACTCAACCAAATTGTCAAGTTGGGCCTTTGACTATGGGATCATACTGAAGTTCTCATCTAATTATTATCCCCAAGGGAATGGATTGGCATAATCCACTAACAAAAATTTGCTGAATATCATAAAGAAGTTAGTAGACAAGAACCCTAGGGAATGGAACACACTTTTAAAGTATGACTTATGGGTAGACAGAACCAGAAACAAGGCTGCATTAGGAAACTCACCTTATCATTTAGTCTATGGGGTAGATCCCATCCTCCCTATTAATCTGAAGATTCCTACCTTGCAGTTTGCCCAAGAGTACCTAGGCATAGACAATAACCAAGAGATCAGGTTGCTTCAGCTGATGCACTTGGAAGAGAAAAGAAGTCAAGCGATTGATCAATTTTCCAAACATCAGGTTGTTGTCAAACACTAGTTTGACAAAAGAGCCAAAGTTAAAGCATTCAGGATATCTGATTTAGTCTTGATGTGGGATAAAGCCCATGAGAGGAAAGGAGACCATGGTAAGTTTGATAAATTATGGATAGGTCCCTTCCAAATTTCTGAGATTTTAGGAGACAACACTTTCAAGCTTAAGAACTTGACAGGTGAGGATGTTCCATTACCAGTTAATGGACAGTTCCTCAAACATTATTTCCAAGCCTAAGTAGCTTCATGACAGTCATGTGTATCATAATGTACATTTGTATAGTTGTTTGTACAGTGTTTTGTTTTGTTTTTGCTTTGTTTGCTTGTTGAGTTTTGGTTTTGGTTAGTCAGGATGATGCAGCTCATCACCCCAAAAAATAACAAAATCATTAAGATTCAAGTGATGAGAACACATTTACATATAGGTTGTGGCTCATTTTGAGAAAGTCATCATGATCAGGTCTGTGATATCTTTTCATCAGGGTACCTTTTCTTAACCAAAGTGATTTCTTCACAATGACACCTAACAGCCTTAGGTTTGTTGAACACACAAGTATAGGTGTTAAGTGAAAAATCTAAAGGGACTCCCTTGCTACCAATGCAATCTCCAACCTAAAACAACAAGTGACCATACCTTGCATTTTGAGCTTACATGATGATATCAGATATATGAAGTATAAATTTTGAAAAAAAAATATAATATAATAATAAAATTAGGCCATCTAAGTAACCTTACCGGGGCTATAGACACCTGCTGGCAGTGGGGCTCTACTTAGGGGGATTGTATAGATAATCTTGCTGGGGCTATGAACACCTGCTGGCAGCAAGGCTCTATCCAGGTTGGCTATGAGGGATGATCTCCAACTATGTAGCTTAACATCAGTTACTCATGTTTTCAACTTGCTTTCAAGATGAGGATAATTAATCATTTACACACTATTGATCCTTTGTTAGCATTGTTACCATGAGGACATTTTGTCATTCAGAAAGATTATGATGCTTATGCTTAGAAAGAGTTAGAATGCTATGTTAGAATGTGTTCACATCATTTGAATCATTGGAATTTTGATGTTTTCTTTGGCAGCAAGTTGTTGTGTGGTTACACAACATGCCCCATTTTGACTTGACAAAATAGGGACCCAACTTCTTGTTTGGTTTTGCTTGTATTTTCTGCTTGTTGGTGGTCTGGTAAAAGTAAGTTAATGCAGATGATCCTGCATAAAGGGGATTGGGTAAGTCATCATGATGAGGTCAGTTTTTTTAAAAGTTAACATTTCATGTCAATAACCTCATGGGTGGATAGAGTACAAAATTTCATGCAGGTTTGCCTTTTGGATCACCTCAATATTCCTTAGGGAACAAAAGTTATGATGAGTCAAAGATCTGGTTAAACCTGATATTCTGAGGGGAGGATCATATTTTTCAACATCAGTCATCTTACGAAAGATCACCCTGATATTTGAATAACACCCAGATATTTGAATATCGGCCTGTCACAAAATATCACCCTGAGCCAATATCCTGCTGACGTCATCCAAACCCAGTAAATGAAGAAATAAACATACCGATGAAGTCACCATCCTTTTCACCTCGTGGAGGTATATTTCCAAACATGACCTATCTTACATAACATAATGATGATGTCATAAAGCCACAACGCTAAACCAAGTCATTATCCCGGTGGCGTCATCCTAATATTTCGGCAGGAGGTCATTTCAGTCCAGAGGGTGATATCATAAACATCACCAGACATTCCGAACATCCCCTGATATTTTGAACATCACCCAATATTCTCAACCCAACCCATTGTTTCGACATCAACCTTTTCACCTAAAATGGATGATCATATTATACCAAGGGGGTGATATTCTCAATATCACCTGATATTCAAAATATCACCCGATCTTCAGAGATCACCCCGCGCCTCGCCGCCATAACATTAAATGCATACAGATGTGGTAGGTGGTTCCTGCTGATTATGAACCTGATACATACACTTGTCAAGATCTAGGAGTTTCATATAGGAGAATCCACTATTGCAGTTAATTTGCATTTAATTTGCCCTAAGTACCTGATGCATAGGTTCAAAATGAATTTACTGAGTCATTTTGCACTTACCTTACGATAAACAAGTTTTTACAGAGCAGAGTTCACAAATCCTCATAAGGTCACTTGTGGATGCATATAGCTTGTACCAGAGTGGGATACGAGAGCACTGTTGGTAATTGAATTCATTTCAAACGATCATTAGCATAATCAAGAGGATAAGTGCATCAAGCACTCATGGCAGACAAGCGGTTAGCTAAATTAGAGGCAGAATTCCTAAAATTGATGTTTGCTCATCTTGGAGGTGTTCAATTCAAATACGGAACCATTACAGATACACACCAGGGAAATACAGATTTGGCTGCCTGGTTAGTAAAGATCAGTGATGAAAAGAATAACAGTGCCCTGCTGGATGCAGTTTTTGTATCTGGGATGTGGAATGCGGCTGATTTTCCCTATTCCATGGAGACCCCTGAGCTAGTTATTGAGTGTGCAAGAAACTATAACCCAGAAATAAGGAGGGTAGAGAAGCATGGTAGAATACATGCTAATCTGTCAATCAAGGGTATTGCTGCCACTTTCAGTTTGTCGTTAGGCAAGAAAGTTGCCAACATAGATTTGAGGAAGTCGGAAGCAGAATATGAAAACAACAAGAAGTCTGCTAGGAAGAAAATGTATCAATGGAGGGTGAAAAATAGTCCTTATCCTACAGTAGCTAAACTTCCTATACATTGGTATAAATTTGAGTTTGATGATGAGTACCAGTACATGATAGCATTGCTAAGCAGAGTGACAGGCCAGCCTGATGCTGGAAGTTTTAAGGATTGGATGTATGCAGTCATCTTGATGTGCCTCTACATAGACAGCAAGCCAATGTGGGCCAAGATGATAAGTGATGCTCTGGACGAGTAGCTGATGAACCTAGGAGGTCTAGATTGTTCCTTCTATATGACCTCATATATAGTTTATTCATGTGCCTACAAGGGTACATTTGATGCATTGATTACAGATGGAAAAATTGGAGGCACAACCAATGATGCACACATATGGGATCATCATCCCCAACTGCAAAGAGTGAATTACCTCCAGGATTACAAGCTGGTAAATGATGCATTCTCAATGCACCTGGTGAGAACAATAGAGGAAGATAGAACCAAGAGACTGAGCATGGAGGCTTAGGAAGTTATCTACAGGCATGGAGCCTGGTTTATTCAATTTGCCACTTTCTCCTATATTAGGATTGAAGGTTTTGAGGGGGAGCCTCTCATGCTTCCAAGCTACCCTACAGATGCAGTTGTCTTAATGGAGTTTCTAAGACAAATCTCTACAATACTGAATGCCTATAAGGCAAACAACAAGCTTCCACCAGTTTTGTTTCCGGTTACAATGGGCTGGTATATGTGCCCAGATTCTGAGAATATAAAGAAGGCCATAGATGGTCTAACAATGATGAATTTACAGCCTTTTCCATTAGTAAGATCATATGATCCATATGGGAGGATGCAAAAGATCATGGGGAAACCCATCCATCGAAGGAACCTTGAAGACTTCTGGGCAAATTGTGAAGATGAAGCTGAAGCCCGAAGAAGAAGGTATCAAAGGTTAACACTGAACCAAATCAAGACCTTTGATTGCATCTCCATCCCAGCACAACTAAAGAAGGATGATGGAATGATAATGGTTGATGAATATGAAGAGAAAAAGATATATAATGATACCATCTCTGCACCGAATCTCACTATACAGGAGGATATCTCTTTAGATCCATTCACAGGCAGGATATTATAGCTAACCCAAGCTTGGGTGGATGAGCAGATAAATGTACTGAAGAAAAAAGGTGTTGTCATCATGGTGGACAACAAGAAGAAAACATAGGAAATTGCAGAAGATGAATATGATGAATTCTTAATTGAGAAGAGAAAGACTAAAGGAGAAAAGGTACCACCTCTTGAGAAAAGCAAAAGACCTCTAAGAGGTAAGAAAATTGATACTGAGCCAAAAGGGGTTCTAGTGGAAAGGGTGGTAGTGCCAGTTGAAGATGCATTAGGATCCAGACAGGCATCAACATCATCAGCACAACCTCCTTAGGATAAACAAAAGGCTAAACAGATCTAGAAGCCAACCGTACAACCTACCATTGCATATGAGAAGAATCAAGCCTCGCATAAGAATAAAGAGAAGGATGTCCCTTTAGAAGAAGAATCTAAAGAAGAGGGAGGCCCTATATCCTTCACAAGGAAGAGAAAAGCACTTCAGGTGGTAGCCACTACGCCTAAGAAACCAAGGACTTCTATGAGAGGTGAAATAAAACAAACTCCCATAATGTTGAGGGGAGCAGGTGGAGAAGTATTTAAGAAGGAATTGCAACATAACGTCCCACTTCCCACCATTGTGAAGTTTAAAACTGAATAAGCAGAAGAACAAGTAAAGGGAACCTCTAAAGCACTTTAGAGTGGTTTAATCTCATTAGATGAGACAGTCGACCTATCTGATGATGAGGTGGTGAAGGATGTAACTTCACAAAGAATGGAAACCCTTGCTGCTGGCACTCAGATACCTCCTCGTGGAACTCCATCAGTACAAACAGTGTTAGAGGAGATGAAGCAAGTGGAATCAAGGAAAGAGAAGAGCCTAGAAAAGGTAGCCCAAGAGATGGGGCTTGATACATTGGTTGAGCAGGTAACCAGTCCTGCAGTAATTGATCTCACCTATAGACAGGATGCAAGTCCTGAAAATCAAGGAAGTATTCAGGATAAAGAAGAAAATGCTGAGGAAGTAAAGATGGCAGAGTTAGAGAGCCACACTTTGGATATGGGTGAGCAACAACAAAAGGAAGTACCTATTGGACCCAAGATAGTTGAAGTCCAAGATAAGGGAGGAGAAGAAAGGGATACATCAAATGATCCTGCCCTAAAGGTACAAGAGGTAATTATTACAACTGTGGAACAAATTACAGTTCCAGATCAGGTTGGTATACCTAAGATAGATACAGGGACATCCACAGAACCTAACATGCCTCATGATGAGGAAATCACCAAAGTGGATGAGAAGCCCATGGAGGAAGCAAAAGATCAAGATCAAGATAAACATGAAGAAGATCAACAAGATCACCCTCCAGAAAAGGAAGCTCCTCAACAGGAGGATATACCTAAAGATCACCTTCATGAGGAACGTCATGAGGAAGAAAAGAGAAGATCACCCTCACCATCGAACATGATGGTGGATACCGAAGATCAGGGTGATCATCATGATGGAGACCAACAATCAAAGGATCCAATTCCTCAGTGGCTCGAGAAAGAAATTGGCGAAGAGTCAGGCATACGGATATAGGAATTTGATGTATCCACATTATTTACAGAAACCCTAATAAAGCCAAAGAGGAAGGCTAGAATAACTTCTGCAATATGAAGGGAACCTGATACAGGCAGGAGAACAGCCCAGGTAGCTGTTCCTACAGTTGATAAAGAAAAGGGCAAGATCACTCTGGATGAATTCCAGATTACTACAATAGATTTGGGATTTACCAATGAGGATCAGGAAGGCCAAGAAGGTAAGGACATTATTGATTCATTAACTCAAAGAGTTAAAAGAGAGAAAGAGAAGAATAAGCAGCACAAAGAGCACATTGCTCAGCTGCATGCATATATAAGAGGGTTAATTAAACCTGATGATACATCTAGTGATCATGCAGTCCCATTGACTACTATTTCTCAGGAGAAGGTCAACAAGTTGAACCTCATGAAACATGAATCAATAATAATGTTGAAATGGATGTCATCTGCACTCGATGGAGCTGAGGAAGTGGCAAAGGCCTCTTTGAAGAGGTGGAATTCTTTGGGCACCTCCAGGAGAAAAGTAGATAAACTGTAGATGGAGATCGGTAGGAGGTCATTTCAGTTAGAAAAGGTCATGAGCATTTTGGATGAAATGAAGAGCATTGATCCACAGATTCTAATAAAGAATCAAGTATTGAATAATAACATAGCCCTATTGATTGATATCTGGAATAAAGACATCAGGTTCAAATGTGATGTGCTTAAACGATGCAACAGTAAACTAAGGAATATCAGCATGAAGCTGCATGATATGATGTCCCATGTGGCTAATGTTTTGGAAACATTAGAAGGAAAGGCTAAGGGAAAGATAGAAAATTAGGATGAAGAGTTTGTCATCAAATCTCTACATAGTAATTTCCAGCTAGCTGCTGAAGATCCTATCAACCACCTGACAGAAGAAGTGCTGGATAAAATAATGAGAATAAAGGTCAAGGTGGAAGATTATAATGAAAATCCAGTAGTAGGAGGAGTAAATTGGAATCTCTCCAGAACAAATATCAGGTGCATAAACATGCCATCGCTAAAGCGAGAACTCAGGATGGTGGAGAAGTGGAGAAGATGGTGCAAGCGTATGAGAATATCAGGATAGCTATGCAGGTCCATAATCAAGAGGACAATCATCATGATGATGAGGATAGTGAAAGCATTGAAAGTGATGATCTTGACAATAAAGATGATGATGAGGATGCATCATAAAGGGAATATATGCATCAGGTACTTATGAAAATATAGGTTGCCTAGATGGTTGCCAGCTGGCAACCGGTGCCACATGATAAGGTTGACGAAGTCAAAGAGAAATGTGAACCGTAGATTTTTATAGATAAATCTTGATCGTGGATCAATTGTAACCACTTCCTCACCTTGTTCTATAAAAGGTGCAGGGATGCCTCATTTTAAACATTGGAAACTTAATTGAAATTTGTTTGCTGAAATATTTAGGGCTCATTTCAAAGTTGTTGTATACATATATGTTCCTGCATACTTAATGAGTGAGGAGATTGTTTTGATTACAATCCATCATAAATGTTGAGTAATCAGTGTGTGAATTCTTGATATATGCTTTGATTTGCTGCATCCCTTGGAGTGCATATCAGCTTGCATGTGTTGTCTTCATACCTTTCCTTTGAAGTTAGCATCGACTGTATCTAGCTGTGGAATGTCCTGGTGAACATATGGTTTGATTTCTTCTCTTCATGACTATATCTGATTGTATATGTGGCTCAATAGCTGAAGGTTCAACTTTAATTTGAAGTATTTCTTTCAATTTCAGAGCATTTCATCATCATAATTGCAAATAATTGACAATCTTAAGCAAATAATACAAATATGCAGACATCCCATAGATAACTGAACATATTAAGCATATTTGATGTTAAAGCATGCCAAAATGACAAATATCATGCAAAGATTTAAAGATAGACACAATATTTGAAGCATATCCTGTGTAGAATAACTCTCTGTGTAGCATCATTACAGGAAACATTATCTTACTGATGAGATCTACGTAAGGCCCCAAAATAGAAACAACAACACACATCAACCTCTGAGTAACGTCAGAAGATTAAGACCTAATCAACGGAGACTTGGGATCATGAATTCTCTGAATTCATTGTATCTTTCAAGATGAATAAAGGTTAATGTGTACTTTTGTTCTATGTTTGTTTATGAATAACATCATGATCAACAAGTAGGAAGCCTTGCGGTCATGCCTAAGATGTTATATATCTTTTCTTAGATAATGAAGTAGGAATAGCTTCGTTAGTATGTAGTTAAGATTGTGCCTTGGTATTTTTAACATAAGTATTTGTATTACAACCAAGCTTCTGTATTGTAGATTTTCATTGTGTTATATATATATATATATATATATTGAAGCTCACTATGATATAGTTACAATAGAGCTCATTGTGTTTTATATATTTAAACTTACCATGTTTTACACTAAGTTCACTGTGTTATTATTTAAGTTTACTATATTTATACTATGACCGATAGTATCCTAACCAGTAGGCTAATTATATGGACGAATGTGTTGATTCTTATTAGGCTGATTATATGGTCGACTATGTTTTTCTTATTAGGTTGAGCATAGCCAAATGTATCATTAATACATGGTTGAATGTATCATCAATACATGGCCAAATGTATTACCAATACAAGACCAACTGTAATATCATACAAGGTCGACTGTAATATCATACAAGGTCAACTATATAATATTTATTAGGCCCGGTTATATTATCAATGCATGGCCGACTGTGTTATATATATTATCCACAGTAATATTTTATAGTAGGCAAATGTGTCTTAAGAGTGGCCAAGTGTTCTAAGGACACTTAGAGCCTATCTTGATCAAGATTAAGTCAGCAAGAAGTACTTGACTGTTATTCAAAACCAAGCTGGTTGTAGAATTTTATTATGGGTTAATGTGTACTTAAAGAGATCTAAGTATAGGTAGTTTTTTGTGAAAACAAAGTATTTATCCCACAACAGTAGCCATTCATGAAGATATAGAGTATTTTGAAGAGCTTTATTAGTAGCTAGTTCAGAGTCAAAGTCATAGAGAAGGAACTATAGAAATAGACTATTATCATTAAGTAGATAAAGAAGAATTAGATGGATCTAGAAGCTATTTTTGAGTTATCTTAATATATGCATATTCTAATTTTATAGAGGAATGATCTTTAAACCTTAGAGAGATATACTCAATTCAGTAATGATAAGTTGTAATATTGTTTCCTTTATTAATATGGTATCTCTTTTATGTACATGAGGAAGTGTAATCGATTCAGAGGTACAAGAAACTATAGTCATCTTTGATAGATTATAAGTCAAACGACTAAATTACTTGACTACATAGATAGAGTCTAAATTATAAAAACCCTATGGTACAAATGTTAGAATCTTGCTTGTTTAGAGAAAACAATGAGTATGAGAATAGGTTGACAAGCTATTGAGTAGATGGTAGGATGTCATAGACCTATGATTGCAAGGATGCAAAGAGGGACAAAATATATGTTATATAGTAACCTAATTTCTCACCTTAGACTTGTTAAAATGACTAGTAGATAAGGATTATGATATATCTTTATAGCCAGTATGTTGGCAAGAGACACTGCTATGAAGAAGACTAGAATTTTGTCATTGATGGCAACAAGGCAAAGAGGATACATCAGCATGACAAGGAGACATCATTCTGGAAGATCAACTTGGATTAGCAATAAGGCACAAAAGCATTCAAGTCCAGAAGGCCAAAATGACTAAGTATGGACAGTGTTCGGAGTAAGGGACAGAAAGTGAATCAGTATGCCTCTGTAGATGAAGACTTGTAAATGCAGTTTAGGTATGATGACTTATTTCATGATGATATATTCCAGTGTTCAAGTCATGACTTCCTCTGGAAGTCATTTGGAGAAAATGTCTAAGTCTGGATGAACTGAGATAAGACAAGCAATGTGTACAATGCAAAGTAAAATGGTCTGCATTCCTCCACAAGTACATATTTTGTTATGCATTTTTGAGGCAACTAAAAGATATGTCATGACTACCTAAATCTAAGATTATAGCCTTTGAAGTTCAACAGATCACATTCTACAAGCTTCCCAATATCGGCTTCCAGTTTGACAGTATTTCTCTATGACAGTGCAACAGTTCCAAGCTCTGCATTTTGACATACAAGTTTATCTAGTTCCATAGATCTAAAGGCTTGTTAAGAGGTCACAAATGATTGTTGGATATGATTTATTAAGTCTCCTATGGTCTGCAATATAAGCTATGATATGACAGATGAATTGATTAAGTATGTTCTTAAGGAACAAGCCGACAGGCATGGTAGATCCTTATGCGGAGAAGTTATAGCATCTGGATAATTAATCTAAGTGGTTATATGATTGGGGCTGACCTATGTGAAGAATTGTACATGTTTGTTTGAGTCTGCAATGCAGATTGTACACAAGATCAAGCCGACAGAGTACAACTCTTTGTTTACACATTTCAGGTTTAGCTTGCTGACCTAATTAAGATATAAATCTTGTTGCAGATATATATATCTGATGAATTCATTTTGGTGGTATGTAGTATGTGCAAAGAGGTATTTTGTGTGTGAAAAGCATGCGAAGATAAGGCAACAACTAGCAGAAGAAGAGAGATCTTATCCCCAAATAAGAGCAGAGTAGTGAAACAGGGCAGCTAGAGATGAAGAGTGTTGAATTAGTTTTTATGTGCTTCATTGGAGATACAATCATGCATGTGTAGATGCAATCTAAGCAGTTTGACCTGGTAGTGAGCCATTCTTCCTTCTTCTTTCTTTCTCTAGGTAGTGAGCTTGTTTTGGCAGTGAGCATTTCTTTTGGGCAGTGAGCCTTATTGTAATCTATTATTGTGCTATAATAATATATTGTGAGCTAACACTCACTGTGGTTTTTCCCTTTTTTGGGTTTTCCACGTAAAAATCCTGGTGTTCATGTGTTATGTCTTTATGGTTGTTGTTTCTATGCTTATTCTGCTTTCATGTTATTAATTTTAGAAATTGGATTAATAAACTTATTAAGAAGTGGTTTTGTGGAATACTGATTCACCCACCCTTCTCAGTATTCCTTGCTATCAACACAGTATGGTATAAGCAAGTCGAAAAGAATTATTTTATGAGATTAAATAGAGTAATAAGAATGTTGTCTCCAAGTCAAGAAAAGAGTGAGTGAACATATGACTATATATATATATGAAAATATGGCCAAAGTAATGCAAAAGTCACTACTTGTATTGTTGGTTCACGGTGTACTAGATAAGCTAAACAATCATAATAGGTCATACATAGCTAGAGCTAGACTAGAGTTGTAACCCGATTGTCTTTAGCTAGGACACAACACTAATTCTCAAATGGAATATATAATCAGTTGATTCTCATTATCTATTACCCTCATGAAGGGAAGGGCCACTTCCAGGAAGGAAGGTGTGAAGGAGACCGTTGGTCTATGGTTGGAGGAAAAGCACCAAGGTGATGCTCTCTCTCTCTCTCTCTCTCTCTCTCTCTCTCTCTCTCTCTCTCTCTCTCTCTCTCTCTCCTGCAATTGACTGTCAAAGACTTGTGAACAAGAATACATTCCTTATTTTGTATATGACATTGATACAAATTGTAAGTCATAAGAAATATGACAAAATGGAGATATTTCATAAACTATTAGTCGTATGTGAAGTGATCATTTTTTGTAACATGTATATTGTACTTGGATATTACAAATGTAATTTATTTTTTAAGAACATTTCTCTAGTTCAAAAAAAAGGTGAGAATATTTGGTTAATTATGTTTGAGTTAATCTAATATTCTAGTTGGGATGTTACACATTAAAAGTAGGCTAAGAAATGCTAATAATTTTTATAGGTGACATCTAAGAGAAATTTCATACTAAATTTTCTAACATACTCATGAAATTTCCTATAATGCCTTTTTCTTTTTATGTGGTGTTAACGTGCAAGGTAAGGTTGTCATTTATTTTTTCCCTTGTCCTTGATTATGTCTATCATTTTATTTTTTATTAGTCCTATAGGTTATGATTCTTCGTTTAAAAACTAAAGATTGATATCATCAAATTTGGTTCACACACACATTAAAACCAAAACAATCTATATGATTCACTCATCAAGACCTTCAAATTGTACTCTATTTAATAGATTAAATTCTTTATAAAAACCCATAGGATCATGACTTTTTATAAGAATCATGTGCATATCCTTTATCTAAATAGTTTATGGAAAGAAATTTTTTACAAGACTAAGTCTTATACATTTTTACTAGATTGGGTCCTTATAAAGTTTTAATAGGCCCTAAAATCTTATAAAATTCAAAAAAACCATTTTTGAAACATCAAAAGAAAAATATGTCGAGTCTCTTCCTTCATGGGTCTTGTATCTTAAAAAAACTGAGGAAACATGTAAAATGCTATCTTTTCTTATTAGAGTTTTTTACTATAAAAACATGTAAAATCCTAAAAGTTGCCTCCTAAATAAGTTGCAATCCTCAATATTATCGGTCGAAGCCTCTTCTTACTAATGAAAAGACATTCACATCCGCCTTTCTAAGGAGTCACCTCCTTTTATCTATTATAAAAAGAAATCTCAATTTTCTAAAGCTAAGATCCTAATCTCTAAAGAAAAGAACCCATATTTTTTAAATAAGAGACTCATACGATTTATGAAGTAAGATTTATAATATTTATAAAGTAAGATTTAATTTATAAAATTCCTTATATTTATAATTTATAAAAGTCCAAATTTCTAATATTTATAAATTAAGATTATCATTTATAAATAGTAAGGTTAATAAAAAGTAAGTTTAATAAAATAATTTATCATTTATAAATAGTAAAGTTAATAAAAAGTAAGTTTAATAAAATAATAATAAGATTAATTAAAAGTAAAATTAATGATGTGTTTACAAAACATGGGGTGAATAATAATGGGAGGATGTTAAATGGGAGAGTAAATAGATTTGGTGAATTAACTTCTTTTTTGTTTTGCATATTTTGTAATTTTTAAAAAAAATTACTTGCATTTCTTTTCAAAATTGTTATTGTAACTTGGTTACTCATTATTCAGTCTCATTCAAATCCCTCTCGACAAGAAATTTTAAGCTTTGGTGTGGTATTTGCATAACATTTTACCACAATGCTTTATTTTAATGAGCACGAATAAGAGCCAACATTTCTGGGTCATAAACATAAAATAATTCTCTATGCTCTTCGACTTCAAAATCAAATTGCAATACAAAAGATTGTGGTATAAGTTGTGAAAAATAGAGAGCTACCTATTGTACTACAAAATATATTTGCACCAACCATCCTTGGGATGAGGATGAGAGAAAGAGAGCAGGTAGTAATATGTATCTTCACAAAAGTTTGTATGCATATTAAAAAGACAATAAAAGGTCATCCTCTCTAGATATCACTCTCTACTAAATTCCCAATTTACTAGGAATATTCATACTATGATGTAATTTATGAAAGCTTAACAATTATATTATATTATATGTATATTTACTTTTGTTGGTTGATAACCCATGCGGCATAGGTTTAGCTTCATCATTCTCAAATTCTAAAGGTTGTCATTCAACATATCCTTTAATCACTCTTGCTTCATATTCATGCCTATGGTAGTAAGGGGGAGTTAAACCCATAAAACACTCTTATGAGTGCTCTTCATTATACCCCACAATCATTTCACATGCCTATATAGCTCAGAGTTGAAATTAAATATATTTTTTTAACTCCAACTGACTCACTTTCACGAATTTATAATATCAAACTATACATATCTATACTATATTATACAAAATGTATCTATTGTAGTCTCTTCTCTCAAGGCAAGAAACTTAAAACGAGTTTCTCTATTTCCTTCTTTAATGTACATTACAATTCTTGTTATGACCATGGACAATATGATATTTAGAGGCAACTTAATGATTGGAGTTCTGACTTCATGGGATCCCCCTGTCCATTGAAGGTAAAACTTATTGGCTAACTTCTTAGAAGGTAACATTAAACCTCACATTCTCCAAGGCCAAGAAATTAGAGACCCTCTCCTAAAAACACAACCATATTACTATTTTTATGTTAAAGAGAATCATCACCTCTAAAATTAAGAGATGTCATATAATTTGCATTGTCATACATATAAGATAGTGTCATATGTAAATGCTACAATTTTAGATAAATTATTCTTTATATTTAAATAATTTGATAAAAACCTTGGATAAGTTTGCAAGGCTAGCAGATTGATAACATTGGATATTAGTTATTTGAAAATTGTTATAATCAAGAAACAATATTATCCTAATAGTCATGGAGAAGAGAGGCCAATTAAGGGGCAATACTACAAGCTAAAAAGGTATGTACAAATGGATAAAGACATCCAAGATGACATTTTGATACAATATATAAACATTTTTCACAACTATCTAAAGAGGTCAGTATTTTTTCTAAAACTATAAAATTCTTAGGTATAAAAACAACTACTTGTAATGGGTGGTTGTCACCCTATTACATTGTCTAGGGAGCAAGCCTGGAAAATATAGCTCACCCATTGCAAGTTATTTTTTTATGGAGCATTACTATATGTTTGATGACTATTTATTTTCCTTATAGAAACATGGCAAATTATACATACTTATACTTATAAAAATCCCTTATGATCTTCTTAATAAGATTGTTAGATCATTTTTAAAGTATTGTCATAGCATATTATATGAACTGACTTATTTAATTATGGGTTTTTATTATTTTTGCACCAAAAATAAATTGTATTGATTGTTAGTGTAGGTTTTTATTTCTTAGATGGGTTATTTATTTTTCCTATATTCCTAGGTTTTTCCTACACTTTTAATTAATCTCGCTTAGGTTAATAAAGCATGTCTTATTAGGTGAGTGGTTGCGAGGTGTCACCTTCCTACATGTGAGCATCCATTAGCTATCTTGGGAAGATACTTTGCTATCTTTAGTCCGATAGATGGTTGCTCCTCATTGGTCGGTGTTGCCACCTCCTCTCTCTTCCTAGTCTATATAAGCATGCTACCTGGCTTGTATTTGGTATCTTTTACTTTTGCATCCTCTTAATACTATTTTGCTTCTAGCATTTGCATTACTCTCTTGGAGACTAACTCTGTGTTGCTATTTTGATTTCGTAGCATTTGCATTCATAGTTTTAATATCTATTCTTTGCACTAGTTTTCTGAGTTATTAATCTTTTCAGATTCTAACATGGTATCAGAGCTATTCTATGTGTAAGAGTAGATTTTAGTTTCCATATTTGAGAGATTTGGGGGGGCTAATAAATCTCATTGCAGGTTTTCAAAAAACCTAGTATGCTCTTCTCTTGCATCTTCAGATGATCTTGAGAATCAGAAAAGTTTGACGGAAATTTTTTTAATCTCTGGGGTTGCATATGTGTTTATGAAATCTGGGTGATTGCAGTATTTTTGGTTATATTGGCAGCATTTCCGGCTGTTCCAACGCGTCCAGGAGGCTTGAGAAAGTCAGATTTGGCTTTCGTTTCACCGAAATCGGAGATCGTCATACACAGTTGCGGAATCGGGGTTTCGAGCTCAAATCTAACAACCAGCTTGCATATTTGGTCTTTTGAATCAATATTGCAGGTTCCAACATCTGATTCAGCCTTTGCATGTCATTTTTTAGTTGTTGGGGTCATTTTTTGTAGCTAAAGACATTCTATTTAGATTGGAGCAACATCTTCTGTGCATTTGCAAGAAAAATGCCTTCTGGGTTTTGTTCGCAGCACAGAAAAACCATTTGGGTATCTTTCCATTTTTGCATGTAGTCTGTATATTTTGTAGAAACGCACTCAAAAAGCTACAGCAAGACCACTCTCCGTTGGCAGCTGCAGTTTTGAAGACAGTTTTCAAATGCTTCGTTCTTGCTCATACGGACTCCTTTTCCCACGAATTTTTTTTTTATTTTGGCTATTTTTTCATGCTTTATGCACTAGTATAGTTGTTTTTTGATTTTGATGCCAAGATTTTTTAGAAATTGCAGATTCTCAGTTGTGACATTGCACGATTATCGTTTTGGGAACTTCGGAGGATCATAACTTTCACATATGACCTCGTATCGAGGTGATTCTTTTTTTGAAAGTGCATGATTTTTCGAGTAAATTGCAGTGGTGTTGTTTATTTCTCTAGATATTATGCCAAAGTTGTATTTTCAGCATATGCTCTTCATGAGGGTTTTGTAATGCATTGAAATCAAGACCACTTAGTATTTATTGCTAGTGGTAGTTGTAAACACACTAATATAAAGTGCCAAATCATATTTTCTTTGGGGGGGTTCTTTGATTGAGTGAAAAGGGGGGGTTGTCTTGGTTGGGTTCTCTTCTTTTCGACACTTCTTCTCTAAATTTCTTCATCATGGATCAAACAAATCTGCCTATCCTAACTCCATACAATTACTTTGAGTGGAAATCACGCATGACAATTCACTTAAGGAAAGCTGGATTAAATAGGATAACTATGGGACTTGAAACTGAACCTACTAAAGATGAAGATAAGCCTAAGTGGTTTAACAAATGTGATGAGGCATATGGAACATTGTGTTTGTCTGTTTCTCCTGATTTGCTCTTTCACATTGAGTCTTTGAATACACCAAATGAAATATGGACAAAGCTAGAAACACTATTTGGCACACAAAATTCAATGAGGGGTCATATGTTGGAAAATGAACTAATTAGTTTAAGTCTAGGCAATTTCAACACAATCTAGGATTTCTTCACCAAATTGAAATCACTAAGGCTGCAGTTAAAACAATGTGGAATTGAAAAGAAAGATGAACAACTGATTCTTAGTATTTTCTCTAAGCTAAGTTCAGAATATTCTGTGTTTGTTTCTACTTTATATGCTACTAAGGGTGCACTTGGTACTCAATTCACCATGCCATCTTTAGATGATTTTGCTGTCAATCTCACTCAGGAACAGGACAAGCTAATCCAAATGGGCACTCTTAAGTCCTCTAAGTCACATGCCTTGGCTGCCAACCAAGGCACAAAAGAATAGAAAGGACAAAGTAGTAACAACAATAGTAAGGATAAGAAACAAAAGAATAGCAAGGAGAAGAAGGATCAGATAACGGTTGCTTCAAAAGCAACTAATGAGACCCAATATTCCAAGGGCGACAAGCCTAAGAAAGAGAGGGTCCAATGTGCCTATTGTAAAAGACCCGGTCATGATGAACATAAATGTCTGAAAAAACAAATTGATCACTTGACACACATTCTTGAGAAGAATAATATCAGTGTTCCTGAGTCTGTCAAACAGAGTTCTAATGAGGGGTCTAATAAGGCAAAAGAAAACAACAAGGGAAAAGGAAAGGGCAAGGCCCTTGTTGCAGTTGCTTCTTCACCATCCACTTGGGTTCTTGATTCGGGTGCTTCGCACCACATGGCTTCATCTAAGGAAGAACTTGCATCCTTGGAGCTGTGTACTATGCCTTCTATTTTGATGGGTGATAACACTCCTGTTGAGGTGTGTGGGAGAGGGTCTGTTGATGTGGGGGATGGCACATTCCATGATGTTCTTTGTGTGCCCTCATTATCAACTAATCTCCTATCGGTATACCAGATCACTCACACAGGTTCAGGCAAGCGGGTTGAGTTCACTCCTGATTTAGTGGAGATTCGTGAGTTGCAGTTGGGAGAGCAGATCATCAGTCACGGCTCTATCTATTTTCTCACTTTGTTCCTGATCCTCCTTCGACTATTTTGCTCACTCATTCTAATGATGTGAGTAGATTATGGCATGAGCGGTTTGGCCATCTTAACTTCCGCTACTTGCAGCAGCTCAACCAGCAGAGCATGGTCACAGGGTTGCCTTCAGTTCAGTTTTCAGGTGGTGTTTGTCAAGGTTGCATTCTTGGTAAGCATCCTAAGGAAAAGTTTGACAAAGGTAAGGCATGGAGAGCTTCACAGATACTGGAGTTAGTTCACAGTGATTTGGCTGGTCTATTTCAGCATCCTTCTTTCAGCAGGGCTAGATATGTCCTCACATTCATTGATGACTTTTCTCGAAATACTTGGGTGTATTTTCTCAAACAAAAGTCAGAGGTATTTGATCATTTTTAGGATTTCAAGACTTTTGTAGAGAAGAAATCCAGGAAAGCCATCAAAGTTTTGCGCACTGACAATGGTGGTGAGTATGTCAACCATCAGTTTGAGAGGTTTTGCACTTCAGAGGGGATTGATTTGCAGCATTCAGTTCCATACAATCCTCAGCAGAATGGTGTTGTAGAACGGAAGAATAGGTCCTTGAAGGAAATGGCGAACTGCATGATTCACTCCAGATCTCTTGCACCACAATATTGGGCAGAGGCCATTAACTGTGCTTGTTATATCCAGAACTGTGTTCCTCACTGAGCCTTAAAGGGAGTCACTCCTTTTGAAGCTTGGAGCGGTCGGAAACCATCAGTTAAGCACTTTCAAGTTTTTGGTTCTCCTGCATGGGCCCACATTCCTACAGAGAAACGCAAGGCCTTGGATCCACAGAGCAGACCTTGCATATTTGTAGGCTATCCTGATGGTGTGAAGGGTTATCAGTTGCTCCACCCTACTACACATGAGTTGTTCATTGAGAGGAGTGTTCAGTTTGAGGAGGGCTCTTCGAGCTTACTTTCTATCACTTCTCCAACTCCTTCTACTTTGACATTGGAGTCACTTGGGATACATGACAGATCTTCTGATGAGTCAGATTCACCTGAGCAGTCTTCTACCTCCACTTCTGATGCAGAGAGTGATTCAGAGGACTCACCTCCTTCCTCTCCTAGTCATCATTCAGAGGTTGATGATTCTCCTCCAGATTCTCCATCTTCCGGTCCACTTTGGGCTAGACAGACCTTGCAGTTTGCAGGTGATTGGGTTGGGGATCCATCAGACACCAGGCGAACTCGTTCACAGTTCCAGGATGCTCCACATGTCTTCATTGCTACTACCTCAGATCCATAGTCTTTTCATGAGGCTTCTAGTATTCCTGAGTGAGATACAGCTATGCAGGAGGAGTATAGTTCTTTGATGAGGAACCACACTTGGGATCTTGTCCCTCTTCCTAAGGGAAGAAAACTTGTTCGATGTAAGTGGATCTATCAGACAAAATTTGCAGCAGATGGGTCGGTTGACAAGTATAAGGCTTGCTTGGTCGCCAAAGGATTCTCCCAGGTTCCTGGGATTGACTACTCTGAGACTTTTGCGCCAGTTGCCTGAATGAATTCCATCCGACTTGTTCTTGCCATTGCTGCAGCTAATCATTGGGAAGTACACCAGATGGATGTGAAGAGTGCTTTTCTTCACGGTGACCTTCAGGAGGAGATGTACATGGAGCAGCCACAAGGGTTCCTTCAGGATTCTTCACTTATGTGCCTTCTTCGGAAGTCTCTCTATGGCCTCAAACAAGCTCCTTGGGCCTGGTATGCCAAGATGGATTCCTTTCTTCTATTAGTTGGGTTCACTCGGTGCCATTCTAATCCCAATGTCTACATTCTGTAGCAGGATGATTCACTCCTCTTTCTAGTTCTATATGTTGATGACTTGCTGATCACAGGGAGTTCTTCATCCACCATTGGGGCTGTCAAAACTGCCCTTCATGATAGGTTTTTGATGACTGACTTGGGCTTGTTGCATTACTTTCTCGGGATTGAGATCTACCAGTCTGCTTCTGGGATCACCATCAACCAGTCCAAGTATGCTCTAGATTTGCTCTCGAGGTTTCATATGGCTGACTGTAAGCCTGCTCCGACTCCCTTTCTTTTTGGAGTCAAACTTGAGGCTCAGTGTTCTTCTCCACTTGTTGATGGCACTTTGTACTGATAGCTTGTTGGGAGTCTCATTTATCTGACTCATACGAGACTCGACATTTCATATGCTGTAGGCATGGTCTCTTGATTCATGCAGGAGCCTCATGAGCTACACTGGAAAGCAGCCAAGCGGATCCTTCACTACATTCAGGGTTCTCACAGTTTTGGGATTCACTATGCAGCGGGTATTGAGCTTGACTTGGTGGGCTACACAGATTCAGATTGGGCGGGCGATTCTCAGGATCGCAAGTCTACTTCAGGTTACAGCTTCTCACCTGGTTCAGGTCCTGTTTGTTGGTTGAGCAAGAAACAATCTACTATTGCTCTATCTTCTACTAAGGCCGAGTATCGGGGGGCTGTGAATGCCGCCACTGAGGCCATTTGGCTTCAGAATCTTCTCACTGAGTTTGGTATCCAGATCAGACGGCCATCAGTCATTTTTTGTGACAACCAGAGTGCCATTCAGATCTCATGGAATCCAGTCCATCATCAGCGGACCAAACACATAGAGGTCCACATGCACTACATCCGGGAGCTCATCCATGGCCACGTCATCGACCTTCGCTACTGTCTAACTTCTGAGCAGGTTGCTGATATCTTCACCAAACCCTTCACTGAGAGCAAGTTCCTTCATTTGCGAGCTTTGCTGGGGGTGCGGGATGCTTCATCTTCTGGGGGGCTTCTTCCTCTCACTCGGAGTCCTGACTCTCTCTACTTTTGGGGGGGTCTCTTTTCTCTCTCTTTGGGGGGGAATTTTATGTACATGGGTACCTCATCAGGCTTGATTTGCCGGGACCCATTTCTACATCCACCTAAGCTTCGCTTATTGGGGGGTGTTAGTGTAGGTTTTTATTTCCTAGATGGGTTATTTATTTTTCCTATATTCCTAGGTTTTTCCTACACTTCTAATTAATCTCGCTTAGGTTAATAAAGCATGTCTTATTAGGTGAGTGGTTGCGAGGTGTCACCTTCGTACATGTGAGCATCCATTAGCTATCTTGGGAAGATACTTTGCTATCTTTAGTCCGATAGATGGTTGCTCCTCATTGGTCGGTGTTTCCACCTCCTCTCTCTTCCTAGTCTATATAAGCATGCTACCTGGCTTGTATTTGGTATCTTTTGCTTTTGCATCCTCTTAATGCTATTTTGCTTCTAGCATTTGCATTACTCTCTTGGAGACTAACTCTGTGTTGCTATTTTGATTTTGTAGCATTTGCATTCATAGTTTTAAAATCTATTCTTTGCACTAGTTTTCTGGGTTATTAATCTTTTCAGATTCTAACATTGATTAATATATTACTAACTATGTTGGTAACCTTATTGATGGGACATATACCTCAATCTATGTCTTCAAATTATGGTGCAACTGCTAGCACATGGATGGAGTAATATTTAAACAACTATCTTCTATAACTCTTTAATCAAAAGTTGACTACAAAGTCACTATAAAAGAATCAATGTGTTTAGTAGATTACTGGAAATGATTTTCATTTGAGTACTATTATAGGTCCCACCTTATTATATGATAAAGCTATTTACTCTTACTCAAGACTCCTATTTCTAGAAATAAAACACATTTGAAGTTCATGAGCACTACCTTCAAAGGAAATCCCTTTCATCCTAATATTATTCTCCAATTTTGTAAGATTGATTATCATATTATAGATATACCATTTCAAGAAGATTTGGGCTAGGCTCCGATTAATCATAAATATATATATATATATATATATATATATATATATATATATATATATATATATATGTATGTATATATACATATATATGTATATATATGTATATATACATATATATATATATGTATGTATATATATGTATATATATGTATATATATATAAATAAATATATATATATATACATATATATATATATATATGTATATATACATATATATACATATGTATATATACATATATATACATATATATATATATATATGTATGTATATATAGCATCAAACCTCTATGCAGTACCAAATTCTCTAAACTCAAATCAATGCTTGGCCATCGAGGGGAGTGTGAATTCCAATAGCACCTCTAGATGTAAGACCTAAGGCATAAAATAAGACCTTAGGCATTTTAATGCCTCAGGATGTAAGGAGTTGCCATTGAGGGGGAAATAGTATGTCTAACAATGGCAACTCTATGTAAGACCTAAAAGACAAAAAGTAAGACATCTAGGCTAACTGGACTTGCATTATATGTAAGCCCTATTGGTATATTAAAAAAATATTCTCTCTGTAAATCTTCCACTTGTAAAATCATTGTATTATGCAAGACCTACAGGCAATATCTAATGAATAGGGGAGGCTGGTTTGAGGAGTTTCGAGCTCCAACAGAAAAATTGTAAGACCTTGCATCATTTTTTAAAACATGAGATTATAAATTGTGACAAGATGAATTTCATGTAGTTCAGAATACATGCTCTTCATTTTGGCATATATTTGTGTCCCTTTTTATCACTGTCAAAGAAAACCTACTTTATTGGGGTACTTCATTTTTTCTTTTATAGAAATTGACATGTGATGTGCCCTATTAACATTAAGGGGGGTGTTAGAACATAATGTTATTAGGGGTCATACCCTTATAACATTTATATAATGTTCTAATATAAGGTTATAAAACCTTATGTTATAAAGCATATACCATTTTAAATTAATAATCTAATAACTATTAGATTATTGATTATTTACAAATGGTTACTTTGAATGGGTGTGACTAATACCCCTTTAGGTATTATGCCACCCCTTCTCCTTTATTTAAGGAGGTTTCTCTCTCATTTGAGAGAGTGTGAATTTGGATTTTTATAGTGAATTATATCACTATGCACATGAGGTATTATTGGCCATGTGGAAGTATGTAGAGGAGTATATCCCTAGGTTTAGTCTATTCTTTAATAGACTATATTTTGTAAGTGTTTTAATAAAATGATGTTTTATGGGGTTTTTTTACCTGAAAGGGTTTTCCCCATGTATATCTTGTGTAATGTGTTAAATATATGCTTGTATAATGATCATTCTATTTATTTTATATTTTCTTTATAATGATTATTATACTAAGATCCTAATTTCTAACAAAAATTAATGTTACTTTTAAAAAAAATGACTATCTATAAAATTGAAAAATATATACAAGGATGAACAACCTAATAGATGAAACTATGGGACTCAAATGGGTTTTAATGAAGAGTGCCCTTTTAAATACATGTGAATAATTGGGTTGCTAAATTTTTTGATTAAAGGTAAAGAAAGGGGGTTTGAAACATACCCCATCCTTTTTACAATAGAACACTAAAGAGATAGTAGAACTACCACCCTCAAATTATGCTAACAAAAGGATAGTGAAGAGGAACAACAAAGCTACAACAATGGTGCAATAAAGTAGAGACAAAACAACAACAAAACATACATAACCTAAGGCACATGATTATAGTAAATTTATGGATATAGCCTTCTCTTATTCATCTTTCAAGAATTGGAGATTCTTATCCACAAAATCCATAATCTAATCAGCTGACACACTATCCTTACCCATCTACTTGCTACATGTCCTTAGACTAGGTCCCTCTTAGATTAGATTACCCTAGGACTTCAAACCTTCTTGTAGCATGTGTATGCTATTGGTACAATTTTCAATAGTTGTCTTGCTGTCATCCACAACTCTCTTGATGTTCTACTTGACATATTCCCACTCACCCTCTTGAAAACTAAGCCTTTCATTCTACTTGTCCTTGTCTTAATCTATAATCTCCTCCAAAACATTCCATTGTGACTGATTCAATTTGGCATCTTCAAAAATTAAATGTTTTCTCCATTACGCCTATGATGGAGTAGATAAGTCTTGAGATCTAGTCTTTTAACCTCTAAGAAAAACCACTTCAAAATATTATAGTGAACAACAATTTCCTTTTCCAAGCTACAAGATTTCACCCCCAACAACTCAATGGATGGAAGAAAAATCCTTGATCCCTGAGATTGAGTGGAAAAAAAATTTGGTAGGAGTAGAGAAAAAGCTAGGGCATAAGCCTTCAACCTTAAGGAAACCAATCTTAGCAACAAAATCGTCTTTCTCAAATATATTTTCTTTACCCTTCTACTAGGAATTCACTTCACATCTAAATAATATCCAAATTCTTACACTTATTTTGAGTGGATTTAGTAATTGTTTAAGCCATGAAAGCCTCAACCTCATCATCTTCTTCTAGTAATAAAGTTCTAGTGATTCATGGAATATTTCCAACATTTTAGCCAAATTTTTGGTTCTTAACATTGAAGTTTGTATTTGTTAGGAACCTTATATAGAATTGACATATGGATATTTAACATGGCTAGAATTCCATGTGGATATTTAATGTTGCCATAGTTCCAATCATGATACTATAGAAATGTGCTTTTATCATAGAGGTTTTATGAGAAACTGATGTAAACCACTTATGAAGACTCTTTATCTTCTTTCATTAAGTCTTTCCCTATAGAAAAGTGATAATAAAATATTGGGGGTAGAGAAGGGATACTTGTGATTGAGGAATGAGATATCTATTGTAAGGTCAAAAATTACGTAGTTCACAGTTTTGAACTTATGTTTCTATACTCATTTTGGTGTCTACTCTTGTAGTCATGTTTTAGGAATTATTTAACCTATTTTCTTGCTTAAACCTATTAGTGATATGCATTTTACACATGACCAAACACCCATTTTGTTCTTCTCCCAACAAAAAAAAATGAAATTGGAGACTTGGTGTCTAAAGGAGAGTAACACACCCAAAATTCTAGTGTATAAGTTTGAATTCAAATTTTAATCTTTGCTAGTGGTTGGAGCCCTAACCCTAATGTTCCCTTACAATGTTTTTAAGGGTTACATATCTAGGAACACACTATTAAACCATATCTCACTCTCATCTTGAAATCTTCTACAATCTCTATTCTTGCTCTCTCCACTCAAGCTTCATTCTCTCATATTTGGATTCCAATTTCAACCCTAATGTTCCCTTACATTGTTTTTAAGGTATACCTAGCTAGGAGAACACTATTAAACTATCTCACTCTAATCTTTTAAGGTTCTACGATATCTATTCTTGATCTCTCCACTTGAACTTCATGCTCTCACATTTGGATTCCATTTTTTTCTATAATATTTTAAATATCTCCCTTGGCTTCTCCCACATCCTCCATAGCTCCAAACTCTTGCAAACCACCATTTTGATAGATCACCATCCTCATCACCTCTATTTCACCTTTCCTCACTCCATAGATAGGTGATTCATCCATTCTTTTTCCAAAAAACCTAGCTCTTGAATTTCACTTTGTAATGCCCATGATTCCCATAATGACAAAATCTCGTAAAAAATGTGCAACCAGCAATTTTTTATTAAACCTTTGAAGAGGATGCAAATGACAACAAGATTTTTTTTCACAAGTGAACAACACCTAATATCGACTCAAGTTCTGAAGTACTAGAGACATGAGATGCAAGGAACCAAGTCTCAAAGGTGGGAGAAACAAGGTGGAGGAAATGGTTGCAATAAGTTTTCAAGTATAAACACTTAACTACACTAGGGTCATTTACTATTTTACTTAGTTTATCTTCATTATAGAAGAGTAACTTCAAAGTTGTATGATTGACAGACACCCTAGAGATTGCTAAAAAAGTGTTGTGATATGTAGTTACAATAAGTAATTATATATTTATACATTTTAATGTAGTCAATATAATAAATTAATATATTAAAAATCTTTTTTTGAATAAAATATTTACTTCTTTCCAATTGTATATATAGGTATATTTAGTAAGTTAAGCTATTCATTTGATATATGTTAACCTAATATATAATGTTATCAATGTATTAATATATTTGAGTAAGATAAATATAATCCCATGAATTTCTATTGTATATTAAGTATAGCATGATCTCTGTCTCTCTCTCTCTCTCTATGTGTGTGTGTGTATTTCAATATTATATCCATATTTGAATATTATTTTGGTATAAAAATTATGCATATATATTTAAGGCATGTATTTAAAATATAGATTCTATTATTCTTATACTCAATATATATTCTATTCATAAATACACATAGGAATATCAACACTTTTCATAAGCATGGTATTTCCATAGTCCATAATAGTTGCAAAATGTTTCTAGATTCATCTGTGTTGCAGTTTTTATTTCGACATTTCAAATCATACGTAATGATCCATCATTAGGAAGAACAATGAGAAGAGAATGATTGAAAATATTTGCAGGGTGAAATAATATGAATAGGGGGGCAAGGCATAAAAGTGGGAAGCTGACAAAAGAGAAAACAATAAATAAAGAAAGAACACTCAAATAAAAATGAGTCAAATTTAAAATAAAATATAATAAATAATATCTAAATTATATTTAAAAAGAACAATGACCCAAAAAAATATTTAAAACTATAATAAAAGTAATATATATTAACTTATTATGATATAAAATAAATAAAGAAGAAGGAGATTGGATAAGAAAAAAAAAGTAAAAATAAGGGAAGGTGTTTGGCCAAAAATAATGAAAAAATCATAAAGAAAGAGCACCAAAAAACTAAGTTATAAATTAAAATAAAATATATTATATCTTATAATTAATACAATATGTTATATGTAACATTATTGTATAATATATAAAATATAAATCATATCATCAAACACTATTATATAATGATGGATCATTATGTATGATCCAAAACATTGAAATAAAAATTGCAAAATAGTTGGATCCAGAAACATTTTGCAACTTTTCATAAGACATTTCAAATTTATATATTATATAAACTTGGAATCTTATAAAATATAAAAATAGAAAACCATATTTAAGTTTTTACCAAAACACAATGAATCATTCATAACCAAATTTCACATAGAGAACTATGATTACTCAATTTACCACATGTATATTTGACAATAAAGAGGCATGATAGTAATGGAGCCCGACAAATTACAAGTTCATGTTTCTATTTCTCTTTGAGTGCATTATACTAGCTAAATATGGCTTTTCAATTTGCAAAACACCTACTAGTAACTATGAAATGGAAACATGTACATGGAAATTACAATTCAACCAACTATAAGTTTCATACTAATTATAGAAGTGAAATGTAATGTGATTGAATTTAAGAGTTTTGTTCCTTTAATTAATAAAGAATACTACACAACTAAGGTTAAGAACAAGAGTCTCCATTTCTCTATTTGATGAACTTAGTGATACTACAAGAATGAAGAGTTCCAAAGAAAAATAAAGCCAACCAAAGGCACTCACCTCCCTACCATGTGACATCAACAAGCCATATAAGACTTTAGCCAATCCTTGATCCAAGAGACCAATCCAAAACTTGGCAAAGACACACTTAATCACAACAATTTCAAGGCCAACAATAAGAACATAAAAGGATTGAAGTACACATTGAACCTAGTCTTCAATTCATTCCAAAAGAGGCCAAAACCAAGATTACAACACATGCAACACAAGATTACCCCACCAATAGGGGTGAAAAAATAAACAAAGAAGACCATCTAATTAATATAAAATCCATCAAATCAAGGTGGCTTGAAGTCAAATCACTTTAGAGAACTTTGTATCATATCAACAACCTTATCCTTTAAGTCAATTTAGTTGAATTCCTTTCTAGTGGAATTCCCATTTTTTAGTGCCACTCTTGAATCTCAATAGAGTAAGGGGCTGCTAGTATGCTTCTTGACCTGAACCATCTTCCTATTTTCCTTGTTAGAGGCCATCAGGGTGGGTGAATTCCAAGGCCCAAGTGTAGGGCTAAGGGAATTTATATCATGGAGCTCCCCATCTAGGCCCTCCCTAACAGTTTTCTTCTCCTTGTACAAATATCCTCTAGTATTCTCACATAGGATGAGACTTGCTCTCAAAAAGAATATTACCATTTGAATTAGTCTTGTCTGAAAGAGGATAAACCATGCCTCCATTACACCCAAGGGGAACTTCATCCATATCCCAAGGTAGAGAAGGTTCCTTATAATCCTTTTGTAGGATAATAAAGGTTAAATTACACAAGTTACTTCCAAAACCATAGAAGTACTTATCCAATGATTACAAGATCTTAGATAGTGGGAGAGAACATAAAGAAATTTAAAAAATGTAAAGAAAACCTTCCCAACATTCATATTTAAGGATTTATTGCACATTTAAGTTTTAAAAAGAAATAATCATAACTTTCTCATATCCTGTGATTGGAAAATGAAAAGCACAGAGTGATCTATCATAAGCAAAAAGGACTTTCAAAAATATGAAGAGGACATGTCCTCAAATGGTAGGACACTACTAAAAAAGGTAGGACTCTAACACAAATGATAGGATGCTACCATAATTCTACATTTTCTCGCAAACAATACAAAGTTTGAAGCTTAAAATGCATAGGGTCTATAATATGCCTTTCTAGACTCTCATAATGGAAAAGTAGAATTATGAATTCATTAGGATAGTAAAGCAACTCTCAAAAGGTGAAAACACATATAAATGCACACTTAACTACCAAAGATAAAAATTAAGCCATAAGACCTTAAAACCTACAACTAAGCATATATTTTGATGTAAGAAGTCTATAGACCTACACTATAGTGCATTCAATCACAAACTTTCCCAACCAAATGATCAAACTTTCAAATATTAAAAATGAACAATTAGAAAATAATAATTTGATTTCCTTTATTCAAAAGAATGTCTAAAACAACATAATTTATAATTTTCCTTCAAAATGCAATATACAATTACCTTCCTCTCCATTTAGAATTAAAATGAAATGAATTAAATTCAATTATAAGAGTCCATAAAAGAGGGCCAATGAATAGAGAGCTACCTTGTGACTGTATTAACATAATCAAGCAATGTAGATGTCCATGTTACTCTACTCAATCCCCAAGCCATGGAGAAGAAACCATGGATTCACAAACTCAAGTTTTACTATTAAGCATACTTAAGGTTTACCACAAGACACAAAAACCCACTCAAAGGTCCATCATAAGAACTCCCATAAGGATTTAAATCAAATTTCTCGTATAAGATTCTAATAACTTCTCACAGGGAATGATCACAATAAACTACTATTATTTTAACACAAAGGTAAGAGTAAGGGCTTAAAAATAATGAAGGTATTTATCCTCATCATTAATAAAATCTATGTGTTTCTACCAAGAGAACTCAAAACAAAATCAATATGGGATTTAAATAAGGGCTATTCAAGGTTTCACACAAACCATCTATTCTTAAAAACCAAGCCACCACAAGACCTACAAAGGTTTCACAATAAAATCATTGAATTCAATCACAAGAGTCCATCAATTGACAACAAGGGTTTGAACACAAATGTTCAACACAAAACCCAAGAAAGGAAAATAATGGTTTAAATAAATATAGAACCACATCTCCAACATAAATTTTTCCTTTCAATATAAGGAAGAAACTATCACAACAAGATATAAATGCATCAAGACACATATGTTACAAATTCTACCAATGAAGGTATCACAAACATCATTTCAAATCATATTTTCCTATGAAGAAAGAGGGAAATAAAAATTAATCAAGCAAATAAGAATACCTTCCTTTTCTTCTAAAAGTGAACAAGATGAAGAAGAGACAACATTAAATCCTCCCAGGCCTTTGAAGAATATTCACAAAACAACATATGAGCTCCATCAAGCTCCAAATCAGCCCTAGAGAGAAAAGTCTCCATTAAACACCCAAGAGAGCTCATGTAAGCTCAAATCACACATTCCTAACTATGTGGGAATGACACCTAACCATTGGAAGAATACCCACAAACATCAAGAAAAACATCCACAAAGGAATACAATTCCAAATTTCTCATGAACTCTTAAACCCTCCAAAACTCTATTAAAAAGTTTCCCAATCTTTTGCTCCCAAAACCTCATTACCAAATTCAAACAATCAATCTAAGATAGGAATATCTCTCCACATAAATCATAGGGTTAAATGACTCAAGCCTGATTCTCACATGTCCTCACCAATTGATTAGTGATATGTGTCTATTCTCCCACAAAGAAACCCATGCCCAAAAAGGTAACCAAAAGGTAACTCTCAAAATAGTGGATGGTCCATATATAAAACAAATAAGATAAATAACATTATCTTAAACAACTAAAATTGATCTAGGGGTATTCACAAAAAGTGGGACTTGTAGTAAAACTGAGACCATACTTATGTGGCTTGTAGAAATTGTGGGGTACTTCTCATATTTTTGGTACACTAGAGCACTTCCCAGATGCTCTAGGGAACACAAAGACCCATATCTACTCTCCAAAAAATGTCACACATGATTCAATAGTAGCACAACACACTTTGAAGAGACAAATATTTCTATGCCATACATGCCTCAACCAAACTTCTTGTGGTTTCTACCATAGCTCTAGTAGGATCTAGCACACTTCCTAGTGAAACCACAACATCTAGTTCACAACCAATCTCATCCTAAGCATCATTATGTAATATTTAGATAGAACAATTAGATCAAAATCCAATTTGGTACATATAAGGCTCATGGTATGCTAGGTCATTTTCCAAACCATCAAGAACACAACAATTAGTTGAACTCCACAACCACCAAGGGATAAGTGGGAAATTAAGGAAATGGTTCCACTTGTTAAGAAGATGGCTAAACTTCACACCATATTTTGGTTTCCATGTCATGAATCCTTGTAAACTATATATACACATTTCTATAAAATAGTTTAGACATAAAGATAGTAATCAGAAGATAGGAGATAAATAGCCATACGCTTTTCTCGAGGGTATGACATGTGTGGAACAATTAGTAGAGTAAAAATACATTATCTATTTAGTTCTATATCCTTCTATATCTATGTTAATTATTTATAATTATAAGCTTCTATATTTGTAATAACTCAACCAAATTCTCAACTAGAAAGTTGTCCCTTAGGTTGTTTCCCTAGCCCCAAAGTAGTGGTTTCATAGCTTAGCCTTCATCTTGTATGTCTTGTATAATGTGCTCATAGGCTGTCATTCTATTCCAAGATGGCCAAGCCTATGTAAGAGGAGGTATAATCCATGATCAAAAGTGAGATCAAGGAAGAACTCATGGATTAAAGCAATTTATTAAACTAATGTGTAGAGATCCCAAGAAAGGTGGAGCCATTCACCTAATCATGTATCAAAGCTTTTGGAGGTTGAGTCCCCCCAAGATTTAGGTAAACCTAGATGTTCTAATGTTTAATGGTAA
The DNA here is from genome assembly GCA_027924645.1 of Cunninghamia lanceolata. Classification (NCBI taxonomy): domain Eukaryota; kingdom Viridiplantae; phylum Streptophyta; class Pinopsida; order Cupressales; family Cupressaceae; genus Cunninghamia; species Cunninghamia lanceolata. The sequence goes on from BSBN01001011.1 coordinate 154,603, forward strand.
GATTGATACAATTACTATAGAAAATTGGTTAGACCAACTTGAATCTTACTTTCCAAGAATGATTTTAATAATGATGAAAAAATTAAGATTGTCCTCCTCAAAGTCTCATCACTTATTAAAAAAAGTGGTGGCAAGCCCATACGCTTGTGAGGAAGACCAAAGTGGAGAGAGGTTTGAACAAACTTGGAATCAATTCCTAGAATCTCTCAAAGATGACTTTTAATTGAAAGATGTATATTTTGACTACTACATGCAATGGTTATTGTTTCAATAGGGACATGGATAGTCATTCTAATAATACATAGACACCTTTCACAAGCTTTATGCAAGGCTAGGCTCATTTGAGTTAAAGAAACATTGAGTCCTCAAATATTGGAGTAGATTGCACCAAGAAATTTGGTCCAAAATATAGTTGATCAAGGTCAAAAGCATGGGAGATGCCTATTTATATGCAACAACCATTGAGGAGGAGTTTAATAAAAAGAGAAAGAAAGAAGCAACTAGTGCACCAAAGAAGACATTGCCTTCATATAAGAGCAAATTTTCCAAGACAAGTATATAATGCAACAAATTCCAGTTGCAATCATTCCAATATTGAGTGTCATGCCCAAAATAATCTACTCACAATAGTAAAAGTAGAAGAGGTTGATGTTAATCCCTCAAATGGAGTCATTGATATAAATCGTAATGTCCTAGTCAACAACACAAACAACAACCCTCTTAACAAAGGAATTTGAAGTATAGAAGATATTTTGGTCAAAAATGTGGGTGAAAAGGAAACAACTAGACTTCATGATCAATGGAAATAGTATGAAGAATCAAATCTCTTCAAAAATCATTGAGATATTGAAGCTTCCAACCATGCCTCATTTGCAACCCTAAAAACTAGGATGACTTAGCTCTAGCAAGATCTAAGGCATAAAAGTCACCCTCCAACATCATTTCTCACATGTTATCCATCCTTTTTAGGAAGACATAGTTTGTGATGTAATGCTAATAGAGGTATGTAAAATACTTCTTAGACATCCTCACATGCATAATCACAAGTGTGTGTACAATGACAATCCTTGCAATGTAGTTGTGATAATGGGCAATAAGAAATACCAAATTTATGAAGTGAATTCAAACTCAAAACATGTTGTAAAGAAGGTCATGTCTTACAACTATTTATACTTAACATTTCATATCTCACTTCTAGTCATTGACTAGCCTATTATAACAAAGACAAGCTAGATTTTAGAAACCATTTACACCTAGGACTACTCTATTCTTGTACACAAAGTTGATAGAAAGGGTTATCTCACATAGCAAGGAAAATGGTACACAAAGAAATAAATATAAGTCAAGTCTTGGTACCTAATTTCTAGACACAATGCAATCAAGACTCATGCAATAAAACCGAGACCATACTCATGGCTTGAAACAACTATGGGGATACTTCTCATTCTATGGTATGTTAGAGCTCCTCTCAAATGCTCTCTAATAAATACCATATATGCTCTCTAATAAATACCACACATGCTTCACTAGAAACACAACACACTTTGTAGAGAGACATTTCTATGGAAAATATGCCTCAACTAAACTTCTCATGGTTCTACTATATATCTAGTAGGGTCTAACACACCTCTTGGTGAAATCACGGTCTAGTTCACAACCAATCTTGCCTCAAAATCCTAAGCATCACTTTGTATTCGCTATATATAATAATCAATACGATGACCAAGTTGACACCTATGAGGCTAACAATGCAAAAATCGAGTTGCTAACCATGCCTCATTTATAACCTTAAAATTTGGGATATCTCAACTCCTATAGCATCCAAGGTATAAAATTCAACCTCAAATGCCATTTCTCATATGTTATTCATCCTTTTTAGGAAGACATAATCTATGGTGTAGTTCTAAAAGAGGTATGCAAAATTCCTTTTAGACACACTTACATGCATAGTCATAAGTGTGTGGGCAAGGTGTTGGTTCCCAAATCTACATACATCAAATTTTGAAGATTTGCCAATTATTATGATCAAATTTAATGGGCAACTTGGCCAACTAACAAGAAATTGTTCACACCTATCTCCCCTACACTTCAGACTCTATCAAACCTAGGGGTATCCCTAATTACAAAGTCAACAGATTTGTCTTTCACTATATCAAGCAAAAATGTTCTCATATTTTTATACCAAGATGTGTAAGATTAACCTCAAACTGGCAATATTCTTGGATTATATTCACTGTTTAGACCTCAGAACATGCAGTACCTAAACTAAGACAAAACATAAATAGATTCAAATGATTTTTTCTTTAAATTATTAGGTTTTCTAGACCTTTGGGCAAATTTGCTCTAGTTCGATGCTTTATCAGGGCAACAGAGTCAAACCCAGCAGTGTAAATGCTTCATCATGGCACCAAAACTTCATATCTAGAGGACTCATAATAATAGTATTATTGCATTACAGTAATATGTCCAAGAAAGGGTATAATTTGTGATTCTCCTTCACTAACCTCAATACATCACACTTTCCCCCATATCTTATCTAAAGAAAGTTTAATTTGTTACTTGAATAGAAGGAGAAAATTAGATATACAATATAACAAATATATATTGATGAGTTCAGTAACCCTTACCAACTTTACCCAAAAGAAAAATGATCATATTCAAGCAGACAATCACATATAACACACACAGCAAGTGTTTTTCATATAACTCAATCTGGAGAGAAATAATGTCATTCAGAAATTTATTCACTTACATAACAAGATATGCCCCTGCAACCCAAAATTCAGTCACCTCCTCCTACAGAATGATATTTCCCAAATGTGTGGATAACTTGTATCTAAATCCCAGAATCCCTCTACTACAACTTTTTCAAGCTCTATATATAAAGGAAATAAACTATGTCAGCCAAGAATTCCCTCCACATTTTAATTACACCCTTTGTTTTTTTATTTAATATTTGTGACTTGGGAATTTGTATCTCTTCTTTGATTTTCTAACTTTAAAACAATTCCCTTCAACAAATCTTTTTGTGACATGGAATGAGATTGATACTGCTACTCAAAAAGGTTTACAATAATATTTTGGTTTTCAAGAATATTCTGGTAGGTCTAAAAATTCTTGGGCAATTTTAGATAAATGCCCCTTTTGTTTCAAATTTAGACTTAGAGAATGAGCTATCGGGTTGTGAACATGACTCCCTATATTTCAATCTCCATCCGTTGAGTGTTAGGGCTCCTAAAACTATTAAGGTAGCCACCACAGTTAGATTAGAAGGCAATCAAGACTGCCTTTGCAAGGGAGATCCTACAGATGTCTCCATCATTCAAGTAATTACTTCTTTGAATTTGTCAATAGAGTCCTAATTCTTCGTCACCAACTAGGTTACCCAAACATAATGATGCAGGAGCATCCCTGGTTTAAGAGCAATCTTGCATCAACCAAAAACATTTGCATTTTAGTTTGTTTGCAGTTCAGTTTATTTCTTTTCATTTTCCAGTTCAGTTAGTAGCAGTTTCTATATTTTGGTCTGCATTCTACCACAGTTACATTTCAAATCTTACAAAGATGGACTTAGCATCTAGATTCATTCATCTACATCATACCCAGAATTTAGAGCATTTGGATCAGTTACCAGAAAGTTATCGCTATCAGAAGATCAATTATTTTCTCAGAACTGAGCATCCTGACAATCTCAAACACATCAGCTGAAGGAGAAGACTTGTGGAGCATTCCTCAACTTGTGGAGCTTATAGACACATCATTTAATGATATTTGGTTCATGGCCGACGTTCCTCGAGATCTGCACATCATTCCATTCATTCGCAGAGGTGTTCTACACGATTAGGTCTAACCTATCTGTGTACACATGTTACAGCTCTTCATTGGAGTTTGGGATCTTCCTTGGCTGACGTGGAGAAATATTTTGTACCGAAGATGATATATATTGATGTAATAGATCCCTAGGAAAGGAGATTTGGATAGTTAGTGATTGATTCATAATCCTTAGTTTAGAATTTGAGCGAAGGGACTTCAAAGCTATATCTTGTCCATATTCTGATATTCTATAATCAAGCCTTTGAGCCCTAAAGGTAAGCCTACATGTTGCTAGCTGATCTGTATTTGAATTCTTTGATATACTGAATGACTAAATTTGCATTTGTTTCATATCTTTGAGTTGTTTCCATTGTGTTTACTCTTGCTGCATGGTCTGGACAGTTCATTATGTGAACCCTCCTACTATGATTGCACCAAGTGGTATTAGAGCGAAAGTTTGAATCTTTGGGAGAGAATTGAGTGAAGTTGGTAAAGGAATTCCATAAGATCTTGCTATGGACAGACTGCCAAATTGAGGTAGGTTACTTGTGTCACAACCGATTGCCGATTGTGAGGCAGTTGTCACCTTGTAGCCCGATCGCCAAACTTGAGGCAGTTTGCACTTGATCCTAGGAAGATGCCACTGAGGAGAGTTGCTGATGTTGGAAAAATGGTTGGTAGGATGGATGAGATGATGGAAATGATGAAAATAATGTGAATTTGATTGGATACCATTGAGGAAGACAGGCGAAGAGGATTGACACCTAGACCTAATGTTGAAAGTGATGATGAAGAAGAATTTCAATCTGTTGAACAAATTGGTGAAACCCTAAGAGGTGATGAAGAAGAAGAATCATATCAAGTCAAGATCTTGCAAGCTATTTCAAATATTGGAAAGAGACCTAGAGTTGATGTACTGAACTATACTCATAATTTGAACCCTGAAGAATTGATTGAATGGATAAATGACATGGAAGAATACTTTGAGTATGAAGAAGTTGAAGATCTGGAGAAGGTGAAATTTGCAAAGACAAAGTTGAAAGGACATGCTGCTATATGGTGGAAAGAAGTTTAGTTGGATAGAAATAGAATAGGAAAAGAAAAGATTACAAAGTGGGATAGGATGGTGACAAAATTGAAGAATCAGTTTATACCTGCTGACTATGAGTTAGAACTATTGAAAAGATTACAGAACCTGAGACAAAAGGAGAAATCGATGAAGGAGTATACTGAAGAATTTCATAAGATGATTATAAGGGCAGGACATAGTGAAGAAAGCAAAGAGAAAGTGGCTAGATACATCAATGGACTAAGATTGAACATTCAAGAAGAACTAAGTTTGGTAAGAATGACATCTTTGGAAGAAGCATATCAGTTTGCCCTGAAAGTTGAAGAGAAGTTGAATAAGAAGCATGATCAGAGATAGAGAGGAAGAGGAGGTAAATTTTAGAGAAGAAGAACATTTTCTGAAGGAGACAGATCACATCTGGAGTAGAACAAGTTTGACAGCACATTCAAGAAGGAGGATAGAGATAATAATGCTTGCCGGAGAGATGACAAATTTTTACTGAAGATGAAACCCTAATGCATACCAGAATGAAGGATACAGAAGAGAAGGAAGAGGATTTGATAAGAGAACATTCAGAGGCACTTGTTTCAAGAGTGGAGGTGAAGGACATAGAGAATTTGAGTATAATCAAGGGAGTACAAGCAAGAGAATATAGAACAGTGGAAGAGCAACTCATGTTGAAGAACCTGTTGGATCACCCAGTTCAGTTGGGAAACCAGAGAAAGGAGAATCATTGGTGATGAGGAGAGCCCTATTTCAAGCAGAAACAAATGAGGAACCACCGCAGAGGAAGATTTTGTTCACAACCAAATGCAAATCAGGAGGTAAATGTTGTAAAGTTGTAATTGATAGTGATAGTTCTGATAACCTAGTTTCAGAGGAGATGGTGATTAAGATGAAGTTGGAAAGATTGAAACACCCTAAGCCCTATCAAATAGCATGGATTCAAGATGATCATAAGGTACTGGTGAGTGAACAATGTTTGGTGAAATTTCATATTGGATCTTATCATGATGAAGTCTTGTGTGATATTATGCCTATGGATGTATCTCATATTTTGTTGGGTAGACCTTGGTAGTATGATAGGAAAGCTATACATGATGGGAGAAAGAATACAAATACTATAACATCAAATGGGAAGAGAATTACTTTGATTCCTTTGGAGGATGATCCTAAGAGTGAAGTATGTGGAAATGCTTGAATCTATTTGGTAGATGGAAGAAAACTTTTGGATGGTTTGAGACATGAGAATATGTGTTATGCTTTGATTCCTAAGAAGCCTGAAACCTTGAAGAAGGAGAATGAAGAATCACAACTGGAAGAGATAAAAGAGTTGCTGATAGAGTATGAAGACATCATATTAGATAATGTACCTAAAGGATTACCACCAATCAGGAGTATCAGTCATCACATGGATCTTATATCGGGAGCTAGTTTGCCTAACAAAGCAACACATAGAATGACACCGATAGAGAATGAAGAACTAAATAGATAGATACAAGAATTGTTGAGGAAAGGTTTGATCAGAAAAAGTTTGAGTCCTTGTGTAGTACCTGCAGTGTTAGCACCTAAGAAAGATGGAGAATGGAGAATGTGTACTGACTCTAGAGAAATAAACAAGATCACAGTTAAGTATAGATTTCCTTTACCTAGGATGGATGATATCATGGATTGTCTGAGTGGAGCAAGATATTTCAAAAAGATAGATTTGAAGAGTGGATACCATTAGATCAGAATCAAAGAAGGAGATGAATGGAAGACTGCTTTTAAGACAAATGAAGGATTGTATGAGTGGTTAGTGATGCCTTTTGGATTGACAAATGCACTGAGTACTTTCATCAGATTAATGAATGAAGTCTTAAATAATTTCTTGGGTAAGTTTGTTATTGTATACTTGGATGATATTTTGATTTTCAGTAAGTCAAAAGAGGAAGATTTGTGGCATATTAGACAAGTTTTGTAGAGACTGAGAGAAGAGAAATTGTTGATAAACATCAAGAAGTGTAGTTTGATGAAGGAAGAATTGGTATATTTGGGATTTGTGATTTCTGCAGAAGGATTAAAGATGGACCCTGAGAAAGTAAGAGAAATTATTGAATAGCCTACATTGGAGAGCATTGGAGAGGTTAGATCATTTCATGGATTGGCTAGTTTCTACCAGAAGTTCATTAGAAATTTCAGTTCAGTTTGTAACCCTATGATAGAGACAATGAGAGGTGGCAGAAAAGATTTTAAGTGGACATCAGGAGCAGATAAAAGTTTTGAACTATTGAAGCAGAAAGTGACAGAGCAACCTGTTTTAGCATTACCAGATTTCAATAAGGTATTTCAAGTTGATTGTGATGCAAGTGGGAGTGTAATTGGAGCAGTATTAAGTCAAGAAGGTAAGCCCGTAGCATATTTCAATGAGAAGTTGAATGATACGAGGAGAAGATATTTAGTTTATGATCAAGATTTCTATGCTATAATTCAAGCCCTGAAGAAGTGGAGACATTACTTGTTGCCTAAAAAATTTGTGTTGTATACAGATCATCAAACTTTGCAATATTTGAATAGTCAAGGTAAGTTGAATTAGAGACACATGAGATGGGTAGAGTTCATACAGAGTTATACTTTTGTGTTGAAGCATAGGAGTGAAAAATCAAACAAAGTTGCAAATGCATTGAGTAGGAGAAGAAACTTGTTGGCAGAGATGAGAGTTGAAGTGTTGGGATTTGATGAATTGAGGAACATGTGTGAGGGAGACACTGATTTTGCAGAACCTTGGAAATCATGTAAGGAATCTATTGTGACAGATAGGAGTAAGTGGTTAGATTATTTCATTCAATAAAATATGTTGTTCAAAGGAAATTAGTTATGCATACCTAGGAGTTCGATGAGAGACAATTTGATCAAGGAGAAGCATAGTGGTGGATTGGCAGGACATTTTGGCATTGACAAGACAGTGGCTTTGGTGAATGAAAATTACTTTTGGCCTCAGATACATAAGGATGTTAGGAAATTTGCGCAGAGTTGTAGAGTTTGTCAAGGTGCAAAAGGGAGTAGTCAGAATACTGGATTGTACAAACCTTTGACAGTATCAGAGAGACCTTGGGAAGACATAAGCATGGATTTTGTAATGGGATTACCTAAGACACAGAGAAGATATGATTCAGTATTTGTAGTGGTAGACAAATTTTCAAAGATGACTCATTTCATACCTTGTAAGAAGACAACTGATGCAGTGCATGTACCAGACCTATTTTTCAAGGAGATTGTAAGATTGCATGGATTACCTAAGAGCATAGTTTAGACAGAGACACAAAGTTTGTTGGATACTTCTGGAAGACACTTTGGAAGAAGATGAAGATAGAATTAAAGTTCATCTCAACATTTCACCCATAGACTGATGGACAGACAGAGGTAGTGAATAGGAGTTTGGGAAACTTGTTGAGATGTTTGGTTAGAGAAAAGGTAGGAAGTTGGGATTTGATTCTTTCACAAGCACAGTTTGCATATAATAATTTAGTGAATAGGAGTACTGGAATAACACCTTTTGACATTGTTACTAGAATAAACCCTAGAGGAGTTGAAGAATTGAGAGACATGGGTACAAAAGAAAAGAGAAGTGCAGAAGTAGAAGAATTTGCAGATCACATGAAGACAGTGCATAATCAGGTGAAGAGGCATTTAGAAGATATGAACATCAAACATAAGGAGCAAGAAGATGAGAAGAGAAGACATAAACAATTTGCAGTAGGAGATGAAGTGATGGTATACTTGAGAAAAGAAAGATTTCCAATTGGGACATATAACAAGTTAAAGATGAAGAAGTTTGGACCTTGTAGGATACTCATAAATTTTGATTCAGGAAATAAATATTATGAAGTGGAGCTACTAAAGACATTGGGTGTAACACCTATTTTCAACATTGTAGACCTATATCAATATCATGAAGTAGAGTTCAGTGACATCCATGAAGAAAACTTGAAGAGGTAGTTACCACAACATGCACCGAAGTAGATTGAGAGCATTTTGGACAGTAGAATTGAACACAACACTAGAGGAAGACAATACAAAGAATATCTTGTGAAGTGGAAAGGCAGACTAAAAGAAGATTCATCTTGGATTTCTCAAGCTGAGGTGGACCGTCTTGGTTCTCCCCTAGCCCCAACAAAGTGAGGGACTCATTTTTTCAATAACCCTAGATGTCTGATGCAGGAGCATCCCTGGTTCAAGAGCAAACTTGCATCAACCAAAAACATTTGCATTTCAGTTTGTTTGTAGTTTAGTTTATTTCTTTTCATTTTCCAATTCAGTTCAGTCAATAGCAATTTCTGAGTTTTGGTCTACATTCTACCACAGTTGCATTTCAAATCTTGCAGAGCTAGACTTAGCATCTAGATTCATTCATCAACATCATATCTAGAATTCAAATCATTTGGATCAGTTACCGGAAAGTTATCGCTATCAGAAGATCAACTATTTTCTTAGAATAGAGCATCTTGATAGTCTCAGACACATCAATTAAAGGAGAAGACTTGTGGAGCTTAAAGACACATCATTCAATGATCTTTGGTTCATGGCCAACCTTTCCCAAGATCCTCACATCATTCCATTCATCCACGGAGGTGTTCTACACGATTAGGTCTAACCTATTCATGTACACACATTACAGCTCTTCATTGGAGTTTGTGATCTTCCTTGGTCGATGCGGAGAAATCTTTTATACCGGAGATGATATATATTGATGTAATAGATCCCTAGGAAAGGAGATTTGGATAGTTAGTAATTGATTCATAATCCTTATTTTAAAATTTGAGCAAAGGGACTTCAAAGCTATATCTTGTGCATATTATGATATTATGTAATCAGGCCTTTGAGCCCTAATGGTAAGCCCGAATGTTGCCGGTCATTTTATAGTTGAATTCTTTGATATATTGAATGACTGAATCTACATTTGTTTCATATCTTTGAGTTGTTTCCATTGTGTTTACTCTTGTTGCACGGTCTAGACAGTTCATTCTGTGAACCCTCCTACCGTGACTGCACCACATAATATCCTTCCTCTATTGCACATGTATCTTTGATGAGTGTCATCTAACAGAGGAAAGGGGAGAGAGCAATATGATGCCTCTTTGCTTGAGTGTATGGGCCCCAATTTTGACTGAGGTGGTTGGAATTTCATCAACTTTATCCACCTCATATGAGTAGATACATTCAGTTGGAGCCTTTGGATAACCTAAACCCTTCCTCACCAAAGTGACAACACTTAGCAGTGATCCTGAAGAACTAGCAAGGCTACTAATGCCAAAGATTCACATTCTTACCAATCCTCCCATCCCCTAGTCATTATTTACCCCTTCCTTAATTCAGAATGAGCAAACCTGCAACCAAGAGTACATGGGCATACTATAGAGGATAAAATAAACAAGGCATAAAAGGAAATGTTTTGCACAATATCCATGGTGAAAGTTGATGCAAGATGTTACAAAAACATTTCCATTTATAGCAAAAATGAGAAGAGGTCCTTTGCCTAAGAATTTTCCACTTTCCAACAACCTCCATAATTCCATTCTAGGTGCTTGTAGGCTTTGCACACTTGAATCCATATCTGGATATATTTGAAGATCTGATTGTGACCTCCAAAGCAGGAAATGGAGGTGCAAGCTAGTGATAGTTTACTAAAACCTGACTACAAATAGCTCTTGCATAGACAACAAATGTATGGCCTATTTACCAAAGTTTAATTGAAGATCAGGATCTGATCAAGAAGTGTACTCCTTGTCAAATCGCATCCCTATATACTCAAACAATGCTCTTCAACTTTGTGGGCTCAAGCTAACACCAAAACATAACTAATATTCTAAAAAACTAGGCAGAACTTGCCATGCAACAATTGTTCTACTACTAATGCCAACATACTCAACCAAACTGCTTATGAATGAAAATTAGAATTTAAACTTAAACTGTCAATGTGAAATACATTAGAATAGGATCAATAGCTCAAAATGTCCCAAGGAGAAATAAAATCCATCGTGGAAGTTGAAAAGTCATCGGCCAATTAGAAAGTATCAATAGAGAAATCTCTTCCAGTTAAAGGATATGTGACCTTGCCACGTGTCACCTTATCACACTAGCATAAGCCCAGAAGGAACCCCCACCACCACCCTTGCACTAAGCACTAGGTTTAGCTTGCTTGGACTGGACAAGGACCCACTCGACACTTGTCACTTCATCACAGCGGTGCAAGGCATATTCTTTGGTATATTTCTACTGTGCACTCATGTGATCCAATGAGGATCGAGCATAACTTGGATATTCAACTAATAAGACTTAGGGCCCACCTGCTTGGAGATATACAATCATCACATCAGTGCGGCTCTGACAGATCTAATAGATTTGAAGCTCGTGATGCCGTGAGAACCATCGATTTGTCTTCAAGGAGATTAGACTTAGACTTAGGAAATATTTGCATGCGTGGGGGAAACCAGTGACTAGGCCCAAGGGGCCAGTTGTGAACAAGGCCTACGACATAAGGTTACAAGTTAAGTCCAAGATGACCACCTATTACAAGTCAACACAAAATTATAACATAGGCTTACACAAAAGGCTAAGGGTTTAAGGTTTAAGCTTTTTACACTTAGACTTAGCCAATTGCAAGGGTTTTAGACTAGAGGGCAAGAAAATTATGGGGGTTCCACCAGTGGCTCTAGTTGGGGATGCATGCCTCCTATAGGCATGGCATGATTCCAAATGTCTCTAGGGTGCAAACCAAATTCCAAATCCATTTGGTTGTTTTGTAACTGCTTCATCACACTAAAATCATATCTACAATTTTCATTTGGTGGCCTCAAGCCACCAAAAATGAAAAACTAGTACTTGCCTCTGTCAAATACTTTGTTTTCAGTAGATAGACCGGATCTCAATTTGGAAGTAGTATGTTCACTTATATTGTCAAGGAAATATACCATCACATCTCTGATTGTGCCATGGTCAATCATATTAATCCTCACTTTGTAATCAATAACTAATTGAATAGCACCAAAAAATGATAGGTACAAAAAACATGCACGTCAAATATGTCATTCTTATATTTACAATGCTTTTGATGAACAAATTTATTGCTATGCATCCTTAGATATCCATCACATTGATCTGAGGAACAAACTATTTCATAGCCCACTAGGTGACTAGGCTCTTAAACTTTGGCCTCATTTCTTACTTCCATATCAAATTTGGAGCATTCATATAATATCTCTAATGACCCCTATTGTAGGTTATCTCTATCACATACTAGCCCCAAATTAGAACAAGTGAAAGACTCATTCACAACTATTGAATCTATATTTGGAGGTTACCCTCTTTCAAGCAAGAAATCACTTTCTATATTAAGCATGAAATACTCATACATAGGCAACACTTGCACTTGCTTTGTTGAACACTAACTTTCACATTCATACAAACCTTTCAACCCTAAAGTAAAGACTTGTAAAGCATGCTCATATAAGTAATCATAATCAATTAAGAACTAATCATACTCACAGTTACCATGACCAACAAGTTGAAAGAGCTCATTTTTAGAATTATACTCATATCCCTTGTTATTATGCTCAACAATTTCATCATTAAATTCCACCTGGAATGCCTCAAAAGAAGGATCGAAAAAATTAAAATATAGCCCATTGTCAAAAGCTTCATGATTACTCTTACCACAGATATCACATTCAATACTATCCTTTGCTATATCAATATGAACATATGAAATTTGTCCACTCACAATAGAGTAGGCACCTTCATTAATGTACTCATCATTGAAAGTAAATGTTTCAATTTCAACATTGTACAAACGATTGTCATCCTCAAAGAAACATTCATATTCAACACCCATACATATTTCATCACTTGAGGGGTTCACATATGGGTATGAATTCTAAAGAGTATCAACAAGTTCTCTACTGTTGTGCAAATCAATATCTCCCATCCAAAATAAAGGTTTCTATCTCTGCTTCATATAAACTATTATGAACAGCTATAATATTGTCACCATTGCTAGAATTGTAAATGGAGATATCAAATCTATCATCCATGTGTTCCTATAATTCTTTAATGACAAGATTGTTGCAAGAAGTAACTTCATGTATATCTTTGCAATCATTGTCTACACATTTTTCTCTCATAGGCTGATCTCAAACTTTAGTCTCTTTATTACAAACTTGATCTTCATGTTGTACCATGAACTCTTCATCCTTATTCCTCATACCAAGCCTTTCCTTACTCTCATCAATCAAACAACTATAACCATCACTATTTTGAGATGAAATAATAGAAAAATTCTAAGGCATAGAAAACATACCCCCTGATTTGCTTTGTATATCTGCATGAGAGCTTTTGTAGTACCCTACATTTGCAATCATATGTCCTTTCATCAACCCATATTTCTGATTATGTTTGTGATAGGTGAAAAATAGATATGCAAACATAAACCAAAGGGGAACATAAAACAAATACAAATCACCTCCTTTACACAAACAAATTGCCCACACCGATCGAGTGAATTGAAATACACCCTATTCCAATTAATTGCTCCTTTCTTTTCAATGTGGATTTCTCTATAATTGTAACGTAAATTTCATCTCCCAAGGAATGATTACGACAACATAAGTTTACTTAAATGAGAGATGATTAAAAATGGAGAAAGAGGCTTCTTTTATAGACCTGTGAGATAACAGATCTATGGTTGAGGATGTTCAGAAAGATCAACGGTTGAGGATGGTTGAGAGAATGTGCACAAATCAAAGAAGGACAAGTGTTTGAGCTCCTTCATGTATCAAGGGAGTTAACATAATTGATTGAGGAGTTGACTGAATAGATTGATCAGTGAACTGAGTTGATTGATCGGTGAACTGAATTGAATTGATTGCTTAGTGAACTCAATTGATTGACTACTCAACTAAATTGATTGATTAGTTAACTAGATTGATTGACTAGTCAAATGAATTGATTGATTAGTAAACTAATTTGATTAATGAGTCAGCTCTTTTGATTGATTGTTAATTGATTTTGACTGGAGGAATTTATGGTGGGTGAGGATAAATGGGAAATTAAATAGATAATTATTTAATTTCCTGTGCACATGGGATAATTGAATTAAATATTAATTTTAATTCAATTTGGAGGAAATAGATTATTTAAATAAATATTTTTGAATTTATTTAAAGTGGAGGGAAATTAGAATATTAAATAAACAATTTTGATTTTATTTATTTAAATTGGACAAATAATGATTTAATTAAATAACTTGGATTATTTAATTAATATGGAGTAATAAATATGATTTAATTAAATAATTGGAATTATTTGATTAATATGGAGGATAAAATTGATGATGATCAATAGATGAACTTAATCAAATAATTAAGAATTATGTAATTAATGAAGTATGACAGATGAAAGCTTGATGTGGAATAGGTCAATTTTAGGTGTCTACATGTTGCCTCTCTTTGAGATGGTGTTGCAAAGTAACATCATTTCAAAGAATTTTAAAACATAGTGCTATGTTGGATAGAAGAAGATTTTGGTTTAGAAGAATAATATGATTGGATTAGCAATGATGATGCCCCAGTCAGGTAGAGGAAGTACCTAGTAAATTAATTAATAGGTTGAATGATGCCCCCTTGAGAGGACAAACGAATTGGAAGAATATGAGTGTGATCTTGAAATGAATGGATATGAAGAAAATAAGGGGATAGAAGATGGAGAATAACAAAGAGAAAAATGGAGAAGATAAAAGGATATATGATGTACAAATGATAATCAAATGATGAGGATAGAATAAATGATTGAATGGGAGAAGTTACACTAATATGTATAATAGAGCAATCCTTTATTTTGATATAGAATAAGGATATTATGCACCAAGGTATAAGAACCAGGGTGACCATGTATCCAATGCATAAGACAATTGACTCTACAAACAAACGGTTTGAGTTTATTACTACTAGGTATAATAGAAACTTGTCGGATAAATGAATGGAAAATAGTCTTAGCGTAGAATAGTCTTAATACAAAGAAGGTCTTTACAGAGCCTTAGATGTAAAATATATTGATATGCAAGATGCTAATCTCATCATACACAAGATAGATATTAGACCTCATAGGAGAATAAAATCATCCCTCAAACACAACATACGAAAGCAATGACTATGCCCCAATCCATATTGTTGTCGCCACATTACCAAGATTATAGATAAATAAAGATAGCTTTGACTAAGTAGTTAGATTGGAGCAAAAGATAAAGCAAAAGCAAAAAACAACCAACGAATAACATAGATAGACAACCAACATGTTTTCTTGCCAAAGCAAGTATTCTAGAAAGATTTGAGGCCTTATCGTAGGAAAGATGTATCCGTTAAAGGCTTTGGATCCAAGATGTATGGATATACCTAGATATAGGCAAATGATATGCAGAGACATATTGCTATTTTAGGAGTAGTCTTTTTGTTTCAGATTTGATAAGAACTTTTAAACTTCCACAAGGATGCATAATTCGTTTGTGCAAAGGAGGTAATTTGTATTTTTTTATGTTCCTTTTTGGTTTATGTTTGCATATCCGCTTTTCACATTTTGTGTTGATGGAAGTGAGGATGGATAATAAGAGTGTTGATGGATTTTGAGGATGGATAATGAGGGTGTTGATGGATTTTGTTGATAAATATGAATTTATTATGGGTTGAGATGGAGGATGGGGTGTATCGTATGTGCTTGAGTACTAGATGCTCCATTTGTATTCCAGACTACCTACATACCCTGTATCCACGGGATCAAGGCACATTACGATGATGATGATGATATGTAGTTCTGGGTTGCAAGTGATGAATGGGTTGATTGATGAAGGGATGAATTGATTGATCAGTGAACTGAATTGATTGCTTAGTGAACTCAATTGATTGACTACTCAGCTAAATTGATTGATTAGTTAACTAGATTGATTGACTAGTCAACTGAATTGATTGATTAGTTAACTAATTTGATTGATGAGTCAGCTCTTTTGATTGTTTGTTAACTGATTTTGATTGGAGAAATTTATGGTGGGTGAGGATAAATGGGAAATTAAATAAATAATTATTTAATTTCATGTACACATGGGATAATTAAATTAAATATTAATTTTGATTCAATTTGGAGGAAATAGATTATTTAAATAAATATTTTTGAATTTATCTAAAGTGGAGGGAAATTAGAATATTTAAATAAACAATTTTGATTTTATTTATTTAAATTGGACAAATAATGATTTAATTAAATAATTGGAATTATTTAATTAATATGGAGGATAAAATTGATGATGATCGATAGATGAACTTAATCAAATAATTAAGAATTATTTAATTAATGAAGTATAACAAATGAAATCTTGATGTGGAACAGGTCAATTTTAGGTGTTTATAATTTTCTATGTCCATTGCACCTGCAAAGGCTTGATGAAGTGTAGCAGGTTCCTTATCTCACAACATGTAACTCATTTCCTCTTCTAATGCACCTAGATAAACAACTAAACAAAATGCATCATTTGGGCTTATGTACTATGGGATACTTTGATTGATTTTGAAAATCTTAAATTAAAGGCTAGAATTAATTCATCCTCCTTTTGAATGTTCATAAAGTTTAGAACCAATGAAACCATGTCAAACCTTTCACCAAACTGTTCTACAAATGCAACTTTGAACTTAGTACATGAAGAAATAGAATCCTCAGGTAAGAATGAAATCCAGTCTCTAGAATCATTTTGCAAAGTTTGAACAAAAAGTCTCATAATAACATCCTCATTTTCAATCTCAAAATCAGCCATTAAATCACAAAAATCCTACAAATGCTTATCTACTAACCCTAAATTTTTTCCATTATATTTTAGCAAACACTTTCTAACTTCACTAGAAATAGCATTTGGGTATCCATGAATACCATTAAAATTCAAATCTTTGTATCTTTTAGCAACTAGACAATTCATTTTGACATCTGATTTGAAAATGCAAGCAAAGTGGAGTACCTGTGAGTGTATTGCAGCCTCAACTAGGTCTAGAGTTGCCACATCTCAAAGAGGACAAAATATCAATCAGCTTTTTGGGTTGATCCTTCCAGCAGAGCCCCTTTTACAATCTTTCAAACAAGCTACAACACTTTCCAAATTAGATATGAAGACACATCAATATCTAACCCTAATGATTAGGTTAGAAAATATCTTGACTCTTTCTTAATGGATAACTGAGCGTGTCCCTAGGGTATGTGGAGGATCATCATGGGGCAAATAGTGGCAATGGAAAAAAATTGCGTCTTTACTTAGCCAAATTCGTGAATTGGCCAACTTTGACTTTCATAGGCATGTTAAAAATATCCGTTTTGGTTTGGATACCATACCAAAATGGATATCCATTTTGTGGGTCCCAAAACAAATATCTATTCCAAAATGGATATCCATTCCAAAATGGATATTCGTTCCAAAATGGATATTCATTTTCTAGAAATGAATATCCATTTCCTGGAACTATACAAATGTTTTTTTTATTCTTTTCATTGGTTTATGCTTAGAACTTACAATTCAACTTGCAAATTCCTATTGTTACATGGTTAACATCTCTCTCTCTCTCTCTCATAATCCTTAGTGAGTCTTGTTTGCAATGTGTGAGATGCACTAAGAAAACCTTAGGCTTGATGTTGAATTGGTAGTGGTTGGTAAATCTATACATCAGGTCTAAATTGAATTCATAGAACCAAGTAGTAATGTGTCAAACCGTACAAGGGCATATTATATCAATGTGGAGGGAAAATTCTTAGCAAGGACATAATCATCAATGGTGACAATTGTGGCCTGGACAAAGAAGTGTCTCATATGTGCAATGAGATCACCTTGGACATTATATTATCAAATTTAAGAAAGACCATTTTATGAGGAGATGGCTGTAAGATGATGTCAATTGATAGTGGTGATTTAATCCATCCTATTGATGAGGAAGGAGGAGGAGGAGGAGGGTTAAGGTCTTCTAATTGCACTTACAACACCTTGAGTTTTGTGTAGATATAATTATAATTGAGAATATGTGTTAGATAAATTTCACATGGTGGAGGGATGAGTGATGATTGTTGTGGAAATGTTATGGTCAAATGTGTTATGAAAAGGAGGTGGCATGGGTAGTGGGCTATCAATGTTGGGAAAGGGTTAGGGAGGATGTAATGGAGGAAGGGATGTGTGTAATGGTATGATGTCTCAAGGACTGGGAAGAACGGATGGTGATTCATAAGATAATATGAAGAATGATGGTAGAGTGAATTGGCATTGTGGTATCTGTAGCATGTCATGGGGTGAATCATGTGTTAATACAAGTTGTGGAGTGAGAAAGGGGTGGTATGGGTATGGTTGAATGGAGTAATGAGGTGATTTAATTGGTGATGACCTAGGTGAAGTGAAGGGTAAGGTGTCTTATGTGGGATTGCTAGAAAGTGTGATTGGTAATGGTGGGGATAACTAAATGTCATCTTCTAAGGGTTCAAATGTGAGTAAAGTGTAAGATGGGGATATGGGATAATCCATGGTTTAATTATTATTCAAGGGAGACTCTTAAAATGATTATCAATGATGGTGTCGATAGGGGGAATGGAGTCTATGAATGTAGTTGTGGGAATGTGAGCTATGACATTAGGATTGTATTGGATGAATAATGGAAAGTAGGGGCACTTATCTAGTGATGGAAGGAGCCACATGATCAAATGATGTTTGGGGAAGGGCTTTTCTTAGGAAAGTAAGGATTTGAGTGAGGGTCTAGGATTTGGTGGAGAAGAATTTATGGAAAATTTGGAGGTCATTAAAATTGACACGAATAGAATAAGTACAAGACATGGCTAAGGATAAATGGTAGGCTCAAAATAGTATAACTAGGACTATGATGATGAAGATGGAAAGAAAAGTCAACAACAATAGTATGATATAGGGATAGGATTAGAAAAAAAGAGTACTACACCTAGCAAGATGAAATTGAGGACATAATGCAAAGTTAACATGACATGAACTCTCTTGGAAGGCTAAACATGGACTATAAGAAGATTGAACTAGTTGGATCTGTTAGGCTCGCCAAATGAAAGAACCTTAAAGGTTAACCTTAATTAGGTAAGGTTATTTTTTAGTGTGGTTGTTTGTGCAACAATGTGTAAATTAATGTTACCTAAGGATAAATCTAACTATACTAACATTTCAATAACCAAGAGAGCTAGGACTAACAATTCGACTAAAAACTTGACAAATAATACAATTTAGACACATGTAGCACTTGGAAAAGTGTTAAATGTGTAAAACAATGAAAAAGTGGTATTAGTTGCACCTATGTAGAGAAGTGGTCTTTATGAAAGATGCTTAGAATTATGTTATATATCTATTTGTGAAGTTTGGAGGTGATTGGACCTAAAGGATATGACCACCATATGCAAAATAGCCTACCTAATGTATGTGCATGCAGAGAGAGAGAGAGATACATATAGAGGGGTAGAGATAGAATGAGAGGATTGAGAGAGAGAGTCCTAGTTTTCTTGTTTTCATTTCCTTCATTGATAAGGGAGAGGGAGAGATAGAGGGGGAGAGATAGGGAGATATAGGAATGATAGGGGGAGAGAGGCAAGAGAGAGAGAGAGAGAGATAGGGAGAGATAGCTAGGTAGAGAAAGATAGAGAGGAGACATATAGGGAGAGATAGAGGAGATAGAGGGGAGAGATAGGGAGATAGAAAGTGATCGAGATGTCTAGAGAGATAGGGAGATAAGAGGCAAGAGATAGGGAGATAGAGAGTGAGTGAGATGTCCAGAGAGATAGGGAGAGAGATTGATAGGTAGAGGGATGATAGAGAGAGGGGGATAAGGGAGAGATACCTGGAGATAGAGGTTTAGGGTTGCTCAGGTTTAGGGTTTAGGGGTTATGGGTTAGGGATTAGGGGCATTATTTAGGGTTGAGGAATTTAGAGAGAGAATTCTTTTGACATGCAACCATAAACCCTAAATAATGCCCCTAAACCCTAAACCCTAACCACTAACCCCTAAACCATAAACCCTAAATAATGCCCGTAAGACCTAAGCCCTAACCTCTAAACCCTAAACCCCTAAATCCTAAACCCTAAACACCTAAACCCTAAACCTCTATATCCCTATCTCCCTATCTCCCTATCTCTATCATTCATCTACCTCTCAATCTCTCTCACTATGTCTCTGGCCATGTCCCTCACTCTCTATATCTCCCTATTGGTCCTTTCTCTCTAAACACTAAACCCTAAACCTCTAAACCTTAACCCCTAAACCATAAACTCTCAACCCTAAATAATGTCCCTAAACCTTAACCCCTAACCCCTAAACTCTCTCTCTCTCTCTCAACCCCAAAACCCTAAATAATGCCCCTAAACCCTAAACCTCTATCTCCCTATCTCTATTGTCCCTCTACCTATCAATCCTTCTCCCTATCTCTCTAGACATCTTGCTCACTCTCTATCTCCCTATCTCTCCCCTCTGTCTCCTCTATATCTTCATATCTATCTCCTCTCTCTCTTTCTAGATATCTCTCTATCTCTTGCCTCTCTCCCCCTTATCATCCCTCTATCTCCCTATCTCTCCTGTCTATCTCTCCCTCTCCCTTATTGATGAAGGAAATGAAAACAAGAAAACTAGGACTCTCTTTCTATCTCTCTCTCCTAGGGAAATTAGAAAGGAAAAGGAAAACTAGGAAACCTAGGAAAAGGATTTAACTAGGAGGTAGATAGGTCAGAGAGAGAGATAAACATATAGGGAGAGAGGGTGAGATAGGGAGAGGGGCGATGGAGAATTTTTGAGTTTATATGAAAACTATTGAACAATGATAAAATGTAATGTGGTAGGATGTGGTGAGTTTTAGATGTTGCGATATAGCATGGAGATATGTCTACATGTGGTGATGCTATGGAAATTTAACCATGAGTCATTTGAAGAAGTACTCACAACTACATATTTAATTGTGCTAGTAGAAGCATAAATAATAATGCACGTGCACTTGTAGCAGAGTTGAAGTTCATGTGGAACAATCTAGAGGCTTGGTTATGTTAAGAGAATCTTCTACAATACTACAAGTTGAAAGAATTGGTTGGATGGTTGTATGTGTTACCACAAGCTTGTGGTTGGTAGTGGTGGTTATACAAGAAGACATGAATACATTGACTATACTTAGTAATAAACTATTGATAGTTAGTAACAAACTAACAAATAATGAAAAGAATAGGGTAAAGCACAACAGATATCCATTTTAGAGTTTTAGATGTTGTGATATAGCATGGAGATATGTCTACATGTGGTGATGCTATGGAAATTTAACCATGAGTCATTTGAAGAAGTACTCACAACTACATATTTAATTGTGCTAGTAGAAGCATAAATAATAATGCACGTGCACTTGTAGCAGAGTTGAAGTTCATGTGGAACAATCTAGAGGCTTGGTTATGTTAAGAGAATGTTCTACAATACTACAAGTTGAAAGAATTGGTTGGGTGGTTGTATGTGTTACCACAAGCTTATGGTTGGTAGTGGTGGTTATACAAGAAGACATGAATTCATTGACTATACTTAGTCATAAACTATTGATAGTTAGTAACAAACTAAAAAATAATGAAAAGAATAGGGTAAAGCAAAACGGATATCCATTTTGGGCAACCTAAAATGGATATCTGTTGTGCAAAACATAAAAAAGGGAAAATGATATTTTACCAAAACAAAACAGATATCCGTTTTGCTTCACTTTTGCCTTATATGTAGGCTTGGGACTGTCATAGTTGACTTTCCCTCAATTCTAACATTTTTGTAGGTTTCACTCTCTTCTTCAAACTTCACCCTTCGTGCTGACGATTATTTTTTATGCAAAATTGATAAAACGGAAAGGGTTTATAGAAGAAATTGTTCAATTTCTAAAAATATAAGATTTGTTTGGTTATCATTTTATTAAATAATCATTAATAATTTTCTATATAGTGTGTGTCTGAAATCATGATGGACACATTGATTGAAAAACACCCATAATTTTCAAACCATTTCACCTTTTTGAGATTCGAAAGCTGGATCACACTCTATGCTTTTCTGGCTATAGGTTAAAAAAATAAAATTGAATTCCAATTTTTTTATCGAGTTAGGTTGGCTGGAAAATTACTTTTTACTTTTAAAAAAGGTCACAGTAAAAAAATCATAACTAATTATTTTATTGGAAAAAAATATCGAAAAAATATGTGTCACATCTGGGCATGAGTCCTCTACTTATTTTGAAAGTTTCAAAAAAAATATTTTTTTTGCTCATAGTTAGGTTGGTTGGAATGACACCCACTTTTTATTTTTTTCTGAAAAATTTGATAGTTGTTCATTGAAATATTCATTTTTCACTAAGTAAATTTAGTTTTAAAAAAATAGTAGCCCATAAACGAGATTCAATTCTCTACAAATTTCGTTCTTACATCTTTTTCAAATTGTGTAGATAATCCATTCAAATTTTCATATGAACTTGATTAAGTCTAATTTTTTGTATTTTCATTGCCACTTAGAGGTATGGTTTGGCCCATCATGATCCTGCACATACCCCCCAGTAGAGTCACCATTTTGTTGGTTCCCAAATCTGCATACATCAAATTCTAAAGATTTGCCAATTCTTATGATCAAATTCAATGGGTGACTTGGCCAACTAACAGAAGATTGTTCACACCTATCTCCCCTATGCTTCCTAGGGGATATCCCTAATTACAAAGTCAATAGATTTATCTTTCACTATATCAAGCAGAAATATTTTCATATTTTTATACCAAGATGTGTAAGGTTAACCTTAGACTGACAATATTCTTGGATTATCTTCACTATTTAGACTTGAGAACATGTAGTACCTAAACTAAAATAAAACAAAACATAAATAGATTCAAATGATTTGTTTTTAAATTCTTAAGTTTTCTGGACCTTTGTGCAAATTTGCTCCAGATCGGTGCTTTATCAGGGCAACGGAGTCAAACCCAATAGTGTAAATGCTTCCTCATGGCACCAAAACTTTATATCTAGATGACTCATAATAATAGTATTACTGCATTACAGTAATATGTCTGAGAAAGAGTATCATTTGTGATTCTTCTTCACTAATCTTTCAATACAACACACTTTCCCCCATTTCTGATCTAAAGCAAGTGTAATCTATTACTTGAATAGAAGCAAAAAATTGGATATACAATGTAGCAAATGTATATTGATGAGTTTAGTAACCATTAGCAACTTTACCCAAAATAAAAATTATCATATCCAAGGAGACAATCACAAATAACACATAGCAAGTGTTTTTCATATAACTCAATCTGGAGAGAAATAATGTCATTCAAAAATTTATTCACTTACATAACAAGATATGCCCCTGCAACCCAAAATACAATCACCTCCTCCTACATAATGTTATTTCCTAAAAGTGTAGATAGCTTGTATCCAAAGCCTAGAATCCCTCTACTACAACTTTTTCAAGCTCTATATATAAAGGAAATAAACTATGTCGGCCAAGAATTCCCTCCACATTTTAATTACACCCTTTGATTTTTATTTAATATTTGTGACTTGGGAATTTGTATTTCTTCTCTGATTGGCTAACTTTAAAACAATTCCCTTCAACCAATCTTTTCATGACATGAATTGGGATTGATACTTCTTCTCAAAAAGGTTTACAACAATATTCTGGTTTTCAAGAATATTTTGGTAGGTCTAAAAACTCCTAGGTAATTTTAGATAAATGCCCCCTTTTGTTTCAAATTCAAACTTATAGCATGAGCTATCGGGTTGTCAACATGACTCCCCATCTTTCAATCTCCATCTACTGAGTGTCAGGGCTCCTGGAACTATTGAGGTAGCCACCATCAGTTGGATCAGAAGGCAATCATGACTTCCTTTGCGAGGGAGATCCTGCAGATGTCCCCATCATTTAGGTACTTACTTCTTTGACTCTGTCAACAGAGTCCTAATTATTCATCACCAACTGGGTTACCCAAACATAATATCCTTCCTCTATTGCACATGTATCTTTGATGAGTGCCATCTAATAAAGGAAATGGGAGAGAGCAAAATGATGCCTTTCTGCTTGAGCGTATGGGCCCTAAATTTGACTGAGGTGGTTGGAATTTCAACAAGTTTGTCCACCTCAACTAATCAGATACATTTAGTTGGAGTGTTTGGATAACCTAAATCGTTCCTTACCAGAGTGATAACACTTAGCAGTGGTCCTAAGGAAGCAACAAGGTTGTTGATGCCAAAGATTCCCATTCTTACCAAATCCTCCCATCCCCTAGTCAGTGTTTACACCTTAACTAGGAATGAGCAAACCTGCAACTAGGAGTATAGGAGCATATTGCTTCAAGAAACAGATGATAAAAGCAACAAAGAAGAAAAGGAAATGTTTTGCACAGTATCCATGGTGAAAGCTAATGCAAGCTATTATGAAAACACTTCCATTTATAGTAGAAATGAGAAGAGGCCCTTTGCCTAAGTATTTTCCACTTTCCAACAACCTCCATAATTCCATTCCAAGTGCTTGTAGGCTTCACACACTTGAATCCATATCTGGAAATATTTGAAGATTAGATTGCGACCTCCAAAGAAGGAAATGGAGGTGCAAGCTAGTGATAGTTTACTAAAACTTGACTACGAACTACTCTCGCATAGACAACAAATGTCTAACATATTTACCAAAGTTCAATTGAAGATCAGGATCCGTTGGGGAAGTGTATTGCTTGTCAAATCACGTCCCTCTATACTCAAACAATGCCCTTCAACTTTGCAGGCTTGAGCTAACACCAAAGCATAGCTGATAATCTCAAATACCAGGTAGAACTTATCGTGCAACAATTATTCTGTTGGGTCAATGTCCAAAGTTGTGTCACACTTTTATAAAGAAATGACCAACACATATCTAACTTTTTAACTTGAATCACTAGAAAGTGACGTATATGTTCTGAATTTTATAATGATGTAAACTAATAAAATGTAGTTTTTTAGTGTATTTTATGTTTGTATTTAAAAAAAAAAATTAAAAAATTATTTAAATGTACTATTTTATAAAATTGACACTATAATTTAGTTGCTGATAAAATGCTGAAAAATACAGTTGAGTGGGACGTCAGACTTTACATGGTAAATTTCATTTATTTTCCTTCTATATTTTTTGTGTATTCATAACTCAAAACTTTAGTGCATGGATTATTTTCCCCTAATTTGATAAATATATATTTTTAAATAAATCTTGGAAGTTGTGTGTAATGAAAACATAACTGTTTCGATGGGATGTCAACTTTTGTTTTGATTATTTATCCAAAATAGGACAAAATTTATATCATCTTGACAAGGAACCTCTCCTTTAGTGCATCATATTTTTTCAATTTTTTTTGATAAACTTTACTATTTTTTCTCGAGAGGACAATCAACACTATATTTTGGTGCTAATGGCCTACTTTTAGTAGAAATAAAAAATAAAATATAAAAACTAATTGAAATGTTTAAAAATATATATTTTTACAAATTAGACTTATAGATCTACAAAAAGGTGTTTTTAGATTCTTTTAAAATGATTATTTGCATAAGTAGGAGTTGTTAGAACATCAAGTTTTTCAAATAATTTCATTTTTTTGGTAAATGAGCCCCAAAGTGATGCTACATATGTTTTTAGTGGATTGTTCCAATTGGAAAGTTGCCTAGATCTCATTTAGCTAGAATAAATCCAGATAGGACATAAGTTTCACCAAAGTTGACTTTTAGTTGGAAATACTTAAATTTATTTATGCAAATAAGTTGGCCCAAAGTGTGACACAAATTTGAACTTTTACCCTACTACTAATGCCAACATACTTAACTAGACTAATTATGAATGAAAATTAGAATTTAAACTTGGACCGTCAATGTGAGATACATCAAAACAAGATTGGTGGCTCATAATGTCCCAAGGAGAAAGAAAATCCACCATGGATGTTGAAAAGTCATCGGCCAATTAGAAATTGCCAACAGAGAAAGCTCTTCTAGTTAAAGGAGTTGCAACCTTGCCACATGTCACCTTATCATAGTAGTGCAAGCTCAAAGGGACCCACACCACTGCCCTTGTGATAAGTGCTAGCTTTAGCTTGCTTGGACCAGACAAGGACCCACTCAAGACTTGTTACTTTGTTGCAGCGATGCAAGGCATATTCTTTGGTAGCTTTCTACTATGCACTCATGTGAGCTAATGAGGAGTGAGCACGAATTAGACATTCAACTAATAAGACTTAGGGCCCACCCGCTTGGTGATCTACGGTCAGCGCATTAGCGCGACTCTAACAGATTTGGAGCTTGCGATGCTACAACAATTGTCGATTTATCTTCAGGGAGTTTAGACTCAGACTTAGAAAATATTTGCATGCATGGGGGAAACTGGTGACTAGGCTCAAGGGGTCAATTATGAATGAGAGCTAAGACATAAGGTTATAACTTAAGTTTAGGATGACTGCCTATTACAAGTCAACACAAAATTATAACATAGGCTTACACAAAAGGCCAAGGGTTTAAGGTTTAATATTTTTACACTCAGACTTAGCCAATTGCAAGGGTTTTAGACTAGAGGGCAAGAAAATTATGGGGGGTTCCACCACAAGGTTAATCCTTACAGTGTAGCTAAGATAGTGGGAATAAGAAATACTAGATTTATGAAGTGAAATCAAGCTCAAAACCTATTGTACTAGCTCCAAAGAAGTTCATTCCTTACAACTATGTATACTTAGGATTTCACATCTCACCTTGAGTTGCTGACTAACCTATTGCAGCAAAGATACACTAGATCTTGGGAATCATTTACACCTAGAACTACTCTATGCCTATACACAAAGTTGTTAGAAAGGAGCCAACTTCCATAGCAAGCCAAATGGTTCATGAAGCAATAAATCGAAGTCAAGGCTTTGCACTTGCTTCATAGACACAACACAATCATGACTCTTGCTTCATAAGGGAGGCAATTGATCTAAGAGGATTCACCAAAAGTGGGACTTACAAGAAAACTAAGACCATACTCATGGCTTGTGACAACTATGGGGTATATCATGCACATAACATATAATAAAAAATAGATCCTCTATTTAGTTCTATATCTTTCTATCTTTACATGTTATTAATTTCTGTTAGTAAGTTTCCGCATATGTAATAACTCAATTAAATTCTCATCTAGAGAGTTGTCTCCCTAGCTATTCCCTTGGACCTTGGAGAAAAAATCCAACTCTTCAAGAGGATAAATAAAATAACCATGAAAAACAAATACCTTCAACAAGCTAGGTGAACACACATGGAAATATTTTACAAAGGTGGATTGAGTAACACTTAAGACCCAAAATACCTAAAATAATTCAAATCAAATGAAATTAAGAAAGAGAAATAAATTCCACAATTCATTTAAATTGAATTAAATCAAATCACATAAATTTCAACCCATTCAACCGTGGAATTCAACATAGCATTAAACACAATATATTTAAACTATGAAGATACAACCACAATTGCTTACAAGTGTCAGAGTGTCCCTTATGACTACATGACAAGGCAAAACTAGATAAACATAGTAAGGGTTTTGTTCATCCATGAGGTAGAATAAGATAGTACTAAAGGATGACCCATGGTTATAACTTCTCCACATGCTTTATGTTGGCCAATACTTGTTAAGTCCTTGCACACTCAATGCATAGATCAAATCTCATCTCGAAAATCACAGGCAAAGCAATAACATGTTAGACTAATATATCAACATGTGGATTACCATGGATTGAAAACATGGTCAACATCACATAATAGTTTATTCAATAAACATAAGCCCACTATACATTACAGTGATTAGATCACATCACCTAAACACCACATAATTCCAATTACATCATATCTCAATAAATTAATTATAATTAATCTCATGAACATCACATAAATAATTTTCTAATCTTACAATTATTTTATATAGCACAATAAAAATTAAACATGACTCAAACAAAACATAAATATTGAATTATAATAAATAGAATTAACATTATACATCATCACAATCATTATATCATTACACACCCATATAAATCATCTATCTATCAAATAAGCCCTAAAACATAGAAAAAACATAAACAATAATTTGTAAGAATATGATAAGAGCTAGAGAATAGTGGGCCTTGCAATTGACATGGGTAGGCCAATTTCACCATTACACCTATATATATATATTAAAAGTAAAAAAAGCCTATTCTAGTGTTAAAGTAGAATCCCACAAAATAAACCATGTGAATAGACATTACACTTAGTAGTCCCCGGTCACATTACTCCAATTAGATGCTAATGGAGAGAGCAATGACAAATGGTATTTAATATCTTTTCGAGTCTTTTGTTCTAGCAAGTTCAAAAACTATAATCCATAGATCAACAGACTACCAAGGGACGTGTCAAAATTAACACACATGTTCATGTATAATTCTCAAACCTGTAAGAAATATAGACACATCATAACCTAATGAAATTCCTTATAAGAATAAATATTCCCCATCTGTTGAACCAGAAACAGTTAAGAGCAAAATTGCATGACATATTTTAGTGCAGTGTGGAAGTGATCAGTCAGGATCTAAGCATGGCAGAAGCAGAGATAATAGCAGAACAAGATTACCCATGGGTATGGGCTTCTCATAATAAATATAAACTTTTAAGCGGTAATGGAATCCCTGCAATTGGGCTTGGAACTTGGAAAGCAGGCAATCTTGCTGGGGATGCAGTTGTCAATGCCATAGTGCAGGATGGTTACCGCCATGTTGATACTGCACCAGAATATGCTATACAAGAAGAGGTCATATCTGTTTATACTGCCACCCAATTTTTTACAAGTGCTAAATAAATTAGCAAATTCTTTATCTGTATTGTCCTTGGCCTTAGAAATGAATTTTTAGGCCACTATATTAATTCAAAAGACATGGTGGTTGTGCAGGTGGGAAATGGACTGAGGGCTGCCATGGATGCAGGCATTGAGCGCAAAGATCTCTTTGTTACATCTAAACTTTGGTTGGTGTATTCCATGTCCTCCCATAGTTTTGTTATAATTTGTTTCAAGTTATGTTATTGCTCTCTCTCTTATATTTTTTTTAAAAATTGGCAGGTGCACTGAAATGTCTCCAGATAGAGTGAGACCTGCTCTTAATAGAACTCTCAATGAACTACAGCTGGACTATCTTGATCTATACATGGTACACAACCTGCCATGTTTAAGTAGGAGTAAAATAATAGGATGAAAATTGGGTTAGAAATTAGTAGAATTCTATATATATATATATATATATATATATATATATATATATATATATATATATATATATATATATATATATTTTATATTCCTAATTCATCACTTCATCACCTTTCATGGTATAAAATTGGATTTGAATATTGTATCAGTAGCCTTGTCCATAGGATCCATCTCCTACATTTAAGTGTGATAAAATTTCAGGGTATGAGTTTATATTGACATTCTCCGAATAGAACAAATAGAACTTTAAGTTGCAAAAAGAGTTGCATACAAATTTTGTATGCAACTGGTTTGGGTTGTCCCATAAATCCTGTTAAATTCATAGATGTTGATTACAATTCTTTCATCTAGTTTTGTTTCTACAAATTCAGAATGTAAATTGGGAGTATGATTTAAGTTTAAATGAATAGGCAAACCTATGCAAGCCCATGCGAAGGGGAGTAATTAGCGACTTATGAGTTAATAAACATGTAATCCATATAAGTTGCAGATCCATTGGCCTTTCCGCTTGAGAGATGGAGCAAGCAGGCCTCCCAAAGCCGGTGATGTGTTAGACGTAGACATGAAGGGGGTGTGGAGAGAAATGGAAAAGCTGGTAGCAGACAAGGTGGTTCGTGAAATTGGGATCTGTAATTTTACTGTGAAAAAGCTTGAATCTCTACTTACGCATGCTACAATAATGCCTTCTGTATGCCAGGTATTATTTCTCATAAAAAACTTGCAAGATGATGATTACTTCTTCTTTTGAAAATTCAAGTCATACAACATTCTTGGAAAGAGAATAATGGAAATCTTGGAAAGAGAATAATGGAAATCTTACAGACTATGTGAAAATCACTGCAAAATGTTTCTCATATATATATATATATATATATATATGAGACATTTTGCAGTGATTTTCACAGTCTTACATAAACTTGTGTAACAAATATTGGATTGTCCATCCTAGTACAAACACATTGGATGCTTATTGTATCTAATTTTTTTATCTTGTACAAACACATTGGATGCTTGTTGTATCTATTTTTTAAATCTTGTGTAACCCTGACCTGAATTCTTAATTTAATTGAACTTCATCCTACCAGTACATGAAGGGGGTGTGGAGAGAAATGGAAAAGCTGGTAGCAGACAAGGTGGTTTGTGAAATTGGGATCTGCAATTTTACTGTGAAAAAGCTTGAATCTCTACTTACGCATGCTACAATAATGCCTTCTGTATGCCAGGTATTATTTCTCATAAAAAACTTGCAAGATGATGATTACTTTTTCTTTTGAAAATTCAAGTCATACAACATTCTTGGAAAGAGAATAATGGGAATCTTACAGACTATGTGAAAATCACTGCAAAATGTCTCTCATATATATATATATAAATGAGACATTTTGCAGTGATTTTCACAGTCTCACATAAAATTGTGTAACAAATACTGGATTGTCCATCCTAGTACAAACACATTGGATGCTTATTGTATCTAATTTTTTTATCTTTTACAAACGCATTGGATGCTTGTTGTATCTATTTTTTTAATCTTGTGTAACCCTGACCTGAATTCTTAGTTTAATTGAACTTCATCCTACCAGTACATGCAAACTTCTAAACGTCCGACAATACCAGATTTAGCGCACTCTGGCATTGGATACACAAATTATCAATTTCTTATCAATTCCTTGACCTAAGACCTAAGGTCCAAGGGGTATGCAATTAAATTATCAATTCCTTGACCTAAGATCTAAGGTCCAAGGGGTATTGTTTTCTTATCCAAGGGGTATTGTTTGTGTACACAAACTCATTCTTATCCAAGGGGTATTGTTTGTGTACACAAACTCATTCTTAGTTGAGGTTAAGGGGTATGCATTCTACTTCCTTGACCTAACTAAGGGGTATGCATTCTAAACTCATTCTTAGTTGAGGTTAGTTGAGGTTAAGGGGTATGCATTCTACTTCCTTGACCTAACTAAGGGGTATGCATTCTACTTCCTTGACCTAAGATCTAAGGATTGAAGGGTATGCATTCTTAGTTGAGGTTTGAGGGTATGCATTCTACTTCCTTGACCTAACTAAGGGGTATGCATTCTACTTCCTTGACCTAAGATCTAAGGATTCAAGGGTATGCATTCTTAGTTGAGGTTTGAAGGGTATGCATTCTACTTCCTTGACCTAAGATCTAAGGATTGAAGGGTATGCATTCTTAGTTGAGGTTTGAGGGGTTGAGGTTCGAGGAGTATCTTTCTATTAAATCCATTTGGAGTATATTTCCAACTCTACATGAATTATCACTTAAAGGGTATGCATTCTTGGTTGAGGTTTGAGGGGTTGAGGTTTGAGGGTATCTTTCTGTTAAATCCATTTGGAGTATATTTCCAACCTTACATGAATTATCACTTAGTGGGTCTGAGGGTATCATGAATTATCACTTATCACTTAGTAGGTCTGAGGGTATCATGAATTATCACTTAGTAGGTCTGAGGGTATCATGACCTATCACTTAGCAGGTCTGAGGGTATCATGAATTATCACTTAGTAGGTCTGAGTATGTTTCTAACCTTACATGAATTAGGTGTGAGGGTATCATGAATTATCACTTAGTAGGCTGAGGGTATCATTCTACCAAAAACCTTTGTATCTCTGTCTGAAACTATACTCTTATTCTTATGTAATCCATGCAATCTCACAATCTTCTTGAAAAATAGGTTTCCAACGAGCCATTTCTGCGTTGCTTCTTCGGGTGAACCTCCATTTTTTTTAATTTGCATTCAAACTTTCACTTAAAAAATGTAATTTTTATTTAAAGCTTCTGACTTTTTATAATATCTTTTATTTATTATGAAATAAAAGTGATTTTTATTAAGAGTTTGTGAGTTTTACTAAAAAAAATTTATAAAATAAATTTCATAGATTTAGTTTTTGTTTTTTTCAAAACAAATTTCATTAAAAAATATAAATGCAGCTTTTAATTATTATGGAAAGTAGTTTTATTTTTTTTTAAAGATAAATGTGTGAAGTTTTTTTCATAAAAATATAACATGCAGTTTTTGAATTTTCCTACTTTTATTCTCAGTGTTTTACATTATAATAAATCTAAAATTTTGAAAAATTATATGTAACTAAAATTTGTTTCTTTTATGCAACCTCTAAATATCTCATTCCTAGTTTCTGGTAACATAGGGTCTGAGGGGTATGCATTCTTATCTGAGGTCTGAGTAATTCACTTAGCTGAGTAGGGTCTGAGGGGTATGCATTCTTATCTAAGGTCTGAGTAATTCACTTAGCTGAGTAGGGGTATGCATTCTTATATGAGGTCTGAGTATTCACCTAGTTGAGGTCTGAGGGGTATGCATTTTTAGCTGAGGTCTAACTTTCAAATTCATTTTGGAGTATTTTTCCAACTTTTAGCTGAGGTCTAACTTTCAAATTCATTTGGGAGTATTTTTCCAACTTTACATGAATTATCACTTGGGGTATGCACTTTGTCAAATTCATTTGTAACATATTTCCAACCTTACACTATCACTTGGGGTATGCACTTTGTCAAATTCATTTGTAACACATTTCCAACCTTGCACGAATTATCACTTCTTAGTGAGGTCTGAGGGGTATGCATTCTTAGCTGAGATCTGAATTATCACTCCTTAGTGAGGTCTGAGGGGTATGCATTCTTAGTTGAGATCTGATTCATTTGGAGTACTTCAACCTTAAATGAATTATCACTTGGGGTATGCACTTTACCATATTTGTTTGGAGTATATTTCCAACATTACACGAATTATCACTTCCTTTTGGATGCATTCTTCCAAATTCCACCAAATTTGTTTAGATGCAATCCTCACTTTTAACCTCACTCTTTTAATTATCACTTGGGGTATGCACTTTGCCAAATTTATTTGGAGTATATTTCCAACATTACACGAATTATCACTTCCTTTTGGATGCATTCTTCCAAATTCCACCAAATTTGTTTAGATGCATTCCTCACTTTTAACCTCACTCTTTTAATTATCACTTGGGGTATGCACTTTGCCAAATTTATTTGGAGTATATTTCCAACATTACACGAATTATCACTTCCTTTTGGATGCATTCTTCCAAATTCCACCAAATTTGTTTCGATGCATTCCTCACTTTTAACCTCACTCTTTTGAAGTGTGGATATACTTTTAGAGTACTTGAATCTTTGTATTCAAGAAGACTTACCCTTTGAGCCATTCAACTTCACTAATAGATCAGTACACTACATTTAAACTTTGACTTTTGCCATTAAGATAATAATCCTTTTTTTTTGTTTTGTTTTTCATATTCTTACCCTTCTTACCCTTTTTTTTCCATGGTGCAAGGTGGAGATTCACCCTGGCTGGAGAAATGATCTAAGAATTTTAATTTTAATGCATATTCTCTTACTTTTTTTTCATAGTGCAAGGTGGAGACGCACCCTGGCTGGAGAAATGATTTTTAATTTTGCCAATAATCTTAATGCATATTCTCTCTTTTTTTTTTCCTGGTGCAAGGTGGAGATGCACCCTGGCTGGAGAAATGATAAGATTTTTAATGCTTGCAAGAAATACAACATACATGTTACTGTGAGCCAACAAAAATTCAGTTACATCTGAATATTCATTTATAGGGTTTTTTTGGGTCTTAAATCTCTACTGTTTTCTCATGATGATAATGATAAACAACAATCCTGCAGGCATATTCACCACTGGGTTCACAGGGGAGCCAACCAAGAGATCTTATTAATGATGAGACAGTTAAAATGGTATGTATATGAATCCTTAGTTCTTGTAAGTATAAAATCAATAAGTTTATAAGGCTTAGAACGATGGAAGGTTTGACACAGTGAAATTCTTTTGTCATATTCAGGTTGCTAAAAGAGTGGGTAAGACACCAGGGCAGGTGCTTCTAAAATGGGCTCTTCAAAGAGGAACAAGTACCATTCCCAAGTCCACCAACCCTGAAAGAATAAGAGAAAACATTGAGGTGTTTGGATGGAACCTTCCTGAATTGGAATTCAATGTCCTAAGTAGCCGTCCGGATCAGGTTTGATATGCATAAAATTGAGATTACCACATAAGTGCTGCTCATTATAATTTTATTCCAAGTTAGTTTGTTTTATTTCTGATAGAGATGATTATGCTGAGCAGAGAAGGGAGTTGGATGGTGCATAATTGTTTGTGTGTCCAGAGGGACCCTATAAATCAGTGGAAGAGCTATGGGATTATGAATGAGGTTACATCCTGTACCAAATTCTCTGCATGACTTCTTCTTACCAATTTTTATGGGTTCTCATGTACATTGCTTGATGTAATTTTTTTTCCTTTTACCATGACATATTTTCCTTCCTCTATGTTTTAATGGTCCATTCAGGAAAGGAGGAGGAAAAAAGTTAAATAAATAAGAAACTTAAGCTTTCTATCTCCAAATCCATTTTCCAATGTATATATATATGAGCGGAAAGAATCTGCCTCCTCTCCTCTTTAGTATTTTTATGATGAATAGTGCACTCTCTATCTTTTGGATATTAAATAGTTTTTGCTGTTTTGAAAGACACCAATCTAAATGTTAAGGAGGCACTTTGATTTTATCTTTCGCCCACATTGTAATGTTTTAATTAAGTTTTTTTTCGTTTATTTTGAATAATAAATAAATTTTCTTTTGTATTTTTAAAACTAACAATTTTCAGTTTGAATTAGCTTTTCTATGTGTTTTGGAAGTTGAGATGTATTTCTGCGAGAAATAAAATGTATAAAATTTTAAACCTTAGATTATTGAATTGCTTTTCTATGTGTTTTGGAAGTTGAGATGTATACTATGAGTGATCTGGGTTTAATTAAACAATAAAACAAGAGGAGGCAAGAGAGGCACGATCGCACTCAATTCAAGTCAAAAGGGAAATAAGCACCCTAGTAACTATTTTTTATTTCATTACACATTAAATCGACCAAGCAACTCCTATCCAATTTAGAAGTGCCAGCTTCATAGACTTACCAATCATAGACTTACCAATCATAGTGTCACATTTGTGATGAACATTTACCAATCATAGTGTCACATTTGTGATGAACATTTACCAATCATAGTGTCACATTTGTGATGAACATTGTATAGGGAAAAACAAGCACAAGAATTTAAAAAAAAAAAATCTTTCAAATCAATTGTAGAGTTGAAGGGGAGCAAAGAATTAAATTCATGAGAAAAAGTGTCAAGGAGAGAGAGGGGAGTATGGTGCGACAAATGAGAAGACTATGTTAAGACTAGAGCATAGTATGGGAAAAACAAACAAAAGTATAAATAAATTAAAAAGAACTTTCAAATCAAAGATTATGTTAAGATGGAGCATAGTATGGGCAAAAACAAACAAAAGTATAAATAAATTAAAAAGAACTTTCAAATCAATTGTAGAGTTGAAGGGGGGCAAAGAATTAAATTCATGAGAAGTATGGTGTGACAAATCAGAAGACTAGAAAAAACGTCAAGGATGGAGAGGGGAGTACGGTGTGACAAATGAGAAGACTAGGAGCATAGTATGGGCAAAAACAAACAAAAGAATAAATAAATTAAAAAAATCTTTCACATTTCAATTGTAGAGTTGAAGGGGGCAAAGAATTAAATTCACGAGAAAAAGTGCCAAGGACGGAGAGGGGGGTATGGTGTGACAAACGAGAAGACTAGGAGCATAGTATGAACATCCATCAATGCATAAATTAGAAGTTTGGTGGGGAAATGGGGAGGCGTCTTCCAAAGCATAAAGGATAGAGGAATTTCGGCATAAAGGATAGAGGAATTTTAGGAGGGAAGGTAGAAAGAAAATTTGGGTCAAGAAAGATGGAGGCGAGCTAGAAATTTGTGACTCTTTTGAGGGGACTGATTTCTTGCAAAGGGGACTGATTTCTTGCAATGATATGGCATGACAACAACGTGGAGTGGGTTACAAAAGTTAGAGGTAAGAAAGTAGGGGAGTTTCTTTTTAGGGAATGGTGTTTCATGGACTAGCCTCCATGAGAAGAGATGATTCCAACACCTACATCAAAAATATCTCCAACATCATTCCTAGAGCCGAGTACATTCCTCCTTCTCTTTACTTTCCTAAAATAGTATGTACTTTTGAATTATTCACTCCTACAGCTGAAAAATAGTTCATCTAGGCTAGTTATGGGACATGTAGGTGATAGTTTATTTGTAGCTGTTGTAGATAAGGGATTATTAGGTGACAACTTAGAGAATAAAATAACCATCCCTCTCCACTCACCTATATGGTAAACATGCATGCAAATTGTGGAAGCCTGAACAAGGCAAGTGAGTTGTTTATATATTTGTATACATGTATGTCTATGTATGAGAGCATGGCCACACATGGGTGTGTATATACTACATATAGACATAAATAGATATAGACAATTGTATATATGTATGCATATGGAAGTCAACCTTCCCTTAATCATTTTTAATTGGCATTGAATAATGAGTGATTATAGTGTCCAAAGGTCCAGGATTTATTCTCATGAAAATATAGAAATAATTTTTATTCACTCTTTTGTAACCAGTAGGCATGGTAGAGACTTATTAAATCTATGATTTACAATTATTGCTAGATCTTATAGTTTGAGCCTGGTTGTGTGTTTATATCTATTGTAGAGTCCAATCCTGCATGAGATCTTATCGCTATAATTATTAGAGTTTTTGAATAAAACCATAGCTTGGAAAGTCAAGGATGCAAAGATCTCTAGGTGGTCTTGGCTACCTAAGCTTGAATAAGGCTGATTGATAGTTACTTCTTATCCATATCAGTGACTAAGATGTTTGAAATAAACTCAAATTGGTTTTATGCTCCTAACTACCTTGGAGTTGGTTGTACAAACTTTCTTCTTGAATGGACTATTATAAGAATATGGGATTGTCCATTAAAAAAAACATTGTCTCCCTGAATTAGTAAATCATGGATTTTTTGGGTTATCAAACTTCTCTAAACATCGATGGTACATATATACTTTGTTCTAATTTGTAAATGTATTATATTTTAGAGCATAGATTTGAATGTATTTTATAGGGTATAGTGGAATGTTATACAACTATGCACTAATAGTAAAAGTGAATACTTGATATTATTATTAGCCCTCGACTATGATAGATATAAAGAGATTTAAGGGATTGATTTATGCTTTTTATTCTTGGGTAGATGGCACCATTGTCTTGTTTTACCTGTTGGCTCTAAGTACGTGATGGTATCATTGTAGAATCCTCTATTAAATCTAAGGGGAGTCTAAATATGCTACATAGAATGTTAACCTCTTTTAATATCCTATTAGCATTATCTTGCTTACTCAAGATTTACTTAATATGAGCCTTGGCTTATGGTTGCATAATATTGTAAACGATAATGACTTAATGTAGAAGCACTCAATCCATAATGTATTCAACATATTTTGATGCTGCAAGTTAATACTTATGGTAGGGCCATTTTGGATTTGGGGTAAAGGATTTATATGACTCCATGATGTCTATTGACCTCTTAAGAATACAAACCTTGGTATTGGAACTACCATGTGAAGTGAGGTAAGCAAATTATAGTTGTGCCATTTTGTTGTATTCAATCATGTACTAGATGGAGGGCAAACATCATTCAATTTAATGGCATAGTTGAGATTGAGTTAAGAGATAAATCATCTGTAATCATATTGTATAGCATCTCCTTATACCTAATTTCTAACCAATAGGATCATATTTATTTATAAGTGGCAAGTGCGAATATTACATGTTATCAGAAAATGTGAACAATAGTAATAAGCAACTAATCATCCAATAACTCAATGGAAAGTGATGTAAATACAAATAATCGAAGATTATACCTTCAATGACCGTTTTACCTCTGTGCTTCCATTGTTCGCCTATTTGCTCTTGATCTTGATGGTAATGGAGCTCTCAGAAGTGTGCACTTCCTTGCTGTTGAAGATGACAAGAGTAGAATAGCTATGATATGGATTATGCAATGGAGACTAAACTACAATGCAACTATAATGGATATGGATTGATAATGGAGACATGATGATGATAATGGATTTATAATGTAAATGCAATGAAGGTGGTTTTGCCAAAGGCACGCTGTAATGATTCTTACAGAGTAAGGTTCCTTAAGCTTAGATGGATATGAAATGAGAGTATGAAGATCTTGCTTATGTAGGCTAAGGGAAGATCAAATCCAAGTGTCAATAGATCCATGACTGGAGGAATTACTTGTGAGGTGTATGGTTGAGAAGACTTGAAAGAATGTGTGTGAATCAAGAGAGGACAAGTGTCCAAGCCTTCTTCATGAGTTTATGGAAGTTAATAGAATAGATTGAAGAGTTAACTAAGATGATTGATCAGTTAACTAGGTTGATTAGGGAGTCAACATAATAGATTGAAGAGTTAACTCAATTGTCTAATTAGTTAACTATTTTGATTGATGATTTAACTAATCTGACTAGAGGAGAAATGGGACATGTGGGCGAGGGAATATTAGCTAATTAAATATTAAAATATTTAATTACATGCGCAACATGGTGAGGTGGAAAGGTGAGGTGGATTTAAGAAATTAGGACTTTGGGATAGAGGAATTTAGGATTAAGTAAATAATTTAGAATTATTTAATTATGTGAGACATTAGAAGAATTAGGGAATTTTGATTAAATAAATTGATTTTATTTAATTATTGGATGGATGTGAATCATTTAAATAAATTAGAATATTTATTTAATTGATAGAGGAATAAGAATTAAAATAAATATTAAAACATTTACTTAATTCGACACGAGTCACTTTTAGGTGTATACATTTTGTCCCTCTTTGATGCAATGTGTTTTATCACGTTGTTTCAAAGAATTAAAAATTTTGTGATCGATACATGCTCTAGTTTGCCCCTAGTACAGGTTATGACGTTAGGATGCCCCCTCGGGAGATTGGAGGGGAAGAAACTGATAGGATGACGGACAATCTCATGATGAGATAGGTTGATAGGATAGGTTACGCAGATGATGAAATCAGGGGGACCTAGAAGAAAGACTATGTGAAAATCATGCCCTAGCATGGACAAGGTCAAGCACCTCTCATTAGGGTTCCATGTGCTATACATAGGAGTTTGGGTTCACAATTCACTCATTTGTACACTTGCCTTTGAGAGAGAGATTTTAGGAGATCAGAGCCTTTTGAGCATAGAGCAGTCAGCGAAGATGCATAAGGTTCCTATTGAGCTTCATCAATTCGAGCAGATCCGACGGTTCAACTGTTCAGTAGACTACAGGCCACCGGTAAGTACACCTTCGTTTCTAGCCTAGGGTTATTAATGATATCAATAAATGTAGGCCAAAGGTTTAGGTTTTGTATAAACCGAATGGCAGAACTATGCATATGATGCGCGATACCATGCATATGACACGATTCTGCGCATATGATGCTAGAATCAACACATATGCAATTTTTGCACATGCGCTTGGGGATACGGTGCATACAATATTTTACTGCGCATTTGATATGGTGCTGCGCAAACAAGTTTATGCTACGCATCTAACGAATAGTCCTATGCATTCAAACTAAATAAGAACATATAAGTTGCTTCTGCGCATATGAGGTAAAACTACGCATCTAACAGGCAAAACTGCGCAAATGATCTTGGTTTATCAAATCACTTAGAAATTTTGATAAAGTTGATTGTGCGATTGATGATGGTCAACTAATAGGTCATCTCTGAGATTGATTGAATCTCTGGAGAGATAATAGGAAAGTGTTCATGTTAGAATTGCTAAGTTTTTTATGTTGGATAGATAGATTTGCAGTTTAGTCGATTTTGATTGATTAACGCACGTTCACTTGTTTGCAGGAGGAGTTAGATGATGTCCTCATGTCGAGGGAGTAGTTTCTAGTTACCCAGATGCCGAGGCCTTACCTTACTGAGACTGATTTACTTGTTATTGGATCAGTTGGGTTGACGTTTGTGCTTTTCATGCCCGAGATTAGGGCCAATCTCAGCATGCTGACTGCTCTAGTTGAGAGATTGCACAGTGAGGACAAGACTTTTCACCTTCCCACTAGGAAGATTACATTGATTCTAGAGGATGTACACAAGATTCTGCACATACCTATTGATGGAGAACTCATTGAGTATGAGCCACAAACTGGGGTAGGATTAGACGAGTGCAGACGGGTATTTGATGATGATGAGATCAAGGGTACTAAAATCAGCTGAGTTGACATGGTGGCTTACTAGATGAGCGTCTTCCTTTAGTTGTGGCAGGGTTGATTAGAGGTATCGTCTACCCCAATAGATAGTCACGTGGATTTGTAGTTAGATGGGGTCAAGTACTAGAGTGGATTACGATGGAGGGGTCTAGATATGCCTAGGGCATTTGCATCCTTGCTCACCTGTATCATGATTTGCACCAATTTGTGTATGATGTCTCTTCCAGCTTGGCTTGTGGGGTTTCACTATTACAGATATGGGCATGGACTCATATAGCCATCACTCGTCCTATTGGCATTGGCACTTGGGGTAGGGATAAGCCTTACTCTGACATGTTTCAGGACATGATGGGGACCTAGCCCATCCTATGAGGCAACTCATGATGAGTTTCTATACATTCCATATCAGCCTTGGCCGATGCATAGGGCAGTGGCAGTCGCGGGTATGACATAGGACTATTTTGACTGGTTTGCAACACATCCTTTTTCCCACTACTCCAGACTAGGGGAGCAAGCCCCGATTCTGGATGATTGGGAGGGGTACGATGAGGGGCCACAGAGGTGACCCAGGAGACGTAGAGGATGGGGAGGCAAAGGTGGCCGAGGTGGGGATAATAATGGTGATGGAGGAGGTCATGATGGTGGTGGCAGAAGAGGAGGAGGAGGTCAGGATGGTGGTCACAATGGCGGTGATGGGGATGATGGTAAAGATGGAGATGGGAGGAGGGTTTACTGACGGATAGATCCTGCCTAGCATGCTCAGCTAGCTTTACAGGCACAAGTTCAACCTTGAGTGCATCCATAGGGACAAAGGCCAGATGATAGGGTGATAGCAGGGTTACGAGCCCAGCTGGATCAGGCATAGTCTATGCTAGCATAGCAGCAAGAATAGATAGGGTAGATGCACGCACAAATTACACAATTGCAGAGTGACCTACAGACCACCTGACTAGAGAGAGACACATCTTTTTAGAGGTACAGGAGGGCAAAGGTACTCCTATAGTAGGTTCAGCAGACGACGGGACAGGGTCCCACTGGCCAGACCGTTATAGAGATGGTTAGGGTGAGTTAGGAGATCTTCTATTGGTGGTCCCTTTATGAGCAAGCTGTACCACCAGAGTGCAGGGTAGGTAGCTACCAACCCAGTTACTGCAATAGGTCATAGAGGGAACTTACAGAGAGCAGCAGGGTGATGGGACCTATGGGGCTTCCTCCCAGACCACTAGAAGAGGGTGCACTAGGGATAGGGACATCACGTGGGGGAGGAGGAGGAGGTATCTGTTGATTATAGGATAGACAACTGAGAGGGGGGGTGAATCAGTTGTCTCAAAAACTTCTTTTCCTTAATTTCTTAAAGCATAATAATGATCATGAAAACATAATGCAATAACTCAAAAAGTAGAAACACATTCACCACATATGACACCAAGATTTTAGCATGGAAAACCCAGTTAAGGGAAAAACCATGAGGTGACTAACCCAAGATTGTATTCTCTATTAAAAGAATAAGAAGAACAAAATGGCACTTGCCAATTAGGGCTCATTGCCTGAGCACATTGCTCACAAGAGGCCCACTGCCTACAGGAGACACATTGTCTACAGAATAATATAAATATTACATACTTGAACTGGAGATTAGCATCTTCACCATGCTTGAGACAGTTCCATTTAAGTTCAACACTTCTGCTCTGCTTTTCGCTCCTCTCCTCTCTATCACTTTCTCATCATGACCACGGATACTTTTGAATGACTTTGCAATTCTTATTTATACATGACATCAAATTTGGAATGATCATCAAGTCGACACAAC
The DNA here is from genome assembly GCA_027924645.1 of Cunninghamia lanceolata. NCBI lineage: Eukaryota > Viridiplantae > Streptophyta > Pinopsida > Cupressales > Cupressaceae > Cunninghamia > Cunninghamia lanceolata. Next base: position 196,812 of record BSBN01001011.1, read on the forward strand.
ATACTTTATTTTATTACAGAGTAATTACAAAAGTACAACTTGACTTGTTACAAAAACCTCATGTGTATCACCACACTATCGGCCACACATATCTGGGACTTTAGTCTTCTTTAAGGAACACACCATGCTTCGCAGAGCATCTTTAGGATCATGTGCAAATCATCCAGTTGGCCAAGATTAGGAAGAACACCATCACCCAAAGATGAATCTTCAATTACGATCTCAATCTTCAATGCAGACCGCCAACACGAACTGGACACAATCTAGAGACCCCCATAAGCTTGCTTGAATCACCAAGAACATCTGCACCACTTGTGCTTACTGTAGTCATTCACATCTTCATCTGGAACCTCAAGAACACAGTCAATCATCACTGTCACAATATAAGGATTTCTTGTGGACCTCCAAACTATGAGCCAATTGAATTGTTAATTCACATTAGTTTCCCAAACATGCCACCAAATCCACAGAACAAGATATTGCATTTCTAGATCTCACCGGACCTATTTGTGCCACTCTGTCACCATTGAACAGCTGCCAGAACTAGTTTTACTCATGTGGCCATAACTTCTTCAAATCTTCATGCGAACCTCTGAAATCTTGATTGGAGAACCTTCAGACATGTCTACAAACCCTTTGATGCGCATACTGTGATCTTCAATTGGATGGGATCTTTGCTTCATAGAACTTCATTGTCTTCACTGTTCTTCTCTGTTTCTAATGGGGCTAATTTTCTCAATATCCACAGCACACAACTCATCCAATTCTTGACATCAATGCAACAGGAGTATGTTGACATCAATGACAACACCGATTAGGCCCATACTTGCAACAAACTCCCCCTTTGTCATTGATGGCAACATATTATATGAAAAATTGTTTTGACCATCAAGACAAGAACTTCTCCTCACTAGCTCCCCCTAACAACATTAATCATTCACATATCTTTTATTTCTTCATTTCTCCCCCTTTGATCAACAATCTCTTTTGTTTTTCGTGTGTCTTCTCTCCCCCTTTGACATCAATGGAAAAGGGCACATACTTGCATCAAATACTTCAAAATCATACAAATTGCTCCCCTTGAGTAGCAACTTCCTATCATCAATCCAAACCACAAGATATGACTGTGAGATCTACTGAACTAATGCACATCAGTGCACCTTAATTCAGAACCGGAGGGGTAATAACCCCTAACTTCTCCCTGAGATACTCAAAAGAGTCCTTAGGTAGAGGTTTAGTAAAAATGCCTGTAATCTGATCCTTTGAGGGTACAAACTCTAATTTGACTTCATTCTTGTTCACCTGCTCTCTCAAAAAGTGAAACTTGATGGATATATGTTTTGTCTTTGAATGCAACACCTAATTTTTTAATATATTTATTGCACTTGAGTTATCACAGAAGATTGTGATAGGTTCTTCATACTCCACTCTGATGTCTCTTAGAATTTGCTTCATCCACAATACTTGAGTACAACTACCTGCTGCTGCAATATACTCTACTTCTGCAGTGGACAGAGATATTACTTCTTGTTTCTTGCTTAGCCAAAAAATCAATCTTTTCCCCAAAAAGAATGCACCACCACTGGTACTCTTCCGGTCATCCACATCTCCTACCCAATCATCATTTGTATATGCATGAAGAGAGAAATCATGATCCCTAGGATACCATAAACCATACTCAACTGTTCCCTTCAAATATTTGAGAATTCTCTTGATTGCCATGACATGAGACTCTTGAGGATCAGCTTGGAATCTGGCAACAAGACCAACAACATTCATAATGTCAGGTCTAGTTTGAGTAAGGTAAAGTAGTCCTCCAATCATTGACCTATACTTTTTCTGATCAGCCTGAGGAGATTCATCATCTTTGTTTAGCTTACATCTGGTTGCCATAGGAGTGTTCATTGCCTTTGAGTCTTCCATCCCAAATTTCTTCAACAATTCTTTCACATACTTGGTCTGTGATATGAAAATTCCTTTCTTTGTTTGAGTGATTTGCAGATCTAAGAAGAAATTCATTTCCCCAAATATAGACATCTCAAATTCACTTTTCATTTAATTTGCAAAAGTCTTGCACATACTATCTTTTCCTCCAAAAATGATATCATCAACAAATACTTCAACAATCAAGATATTTTCATGATCAATCTTGAAGTACAAGTTACTGTCAGCAGTACCTTTGTTGAAATCAATCTTCAAAAGATGTTTATCTAATCTTTCATACCAAGCTCTTGGGGCTTGCTTGAGTCCATACAATGCTTTCTTCAACTTGCAGACCATATCACCATGATTGGATAATTGGAATCCATCTGGTTGCTCAATGTATACCTCTTCTTCCAAATCACCATTTAGGAAGGCAGACTTGACATCCATCTGATATACTTTGAAATCCTTGAAGGCAACAAAAGCAAGAAATAATCTAACTGCTTCAATTCTTGCCACCAGAGCAAAAGTTTCTTCAAAGTCAACTCCTACTTGAGAATAACCCTTATAGACCAATCTGGCTTTGTTTCTGACTACTTCACCATCTTCATTCAGTTTATTCCGGAAGACCCACTTAGTCCCAATCACATTTTTTGTCTTTAGGTCTGGGAATAAGATCCCAAGTGTGATTTTTTTCAATTTGTATCAACTCTTCCTCCCTTGCTTTAGCCCAACTTTCATCATTGCATGCTTCACTTACTATTTTTGGTTCAACCTTTGAAATCAAACAATACTTCACTGAATCTTGAGCAATTTTTCTTCTTGTTTGAATACCTTTGCTTCTATCTCTATGATCTAGTCTTCAGAATGATTCAATCTTACATACCTAGGAGTTTTGGGAATTTCTTGCACTTCTATTTCTTGGACAGGTTCATTCAAACTTATCTCTTCTTCCTATATTTTAGGATTCTCTAGATTAGTCTGAATCTAAACTGCAATTGGGGCTTGTTCTTCTTGGACTGAAACATCATTCTGATCATTTGCTTCATACTCATAAAACCTTGAGGGATTTTCAATGCCTTCATCAACCTTCACATTTGTACTTTCTATAATCTTTCTCAATCTCTTGTTATAACACTGGTATGCTTTGCTTTGAGTAGAGTATCCCAAGAATATTCCTTCATCACTTCTAGCATCAAACTTTCCAAGGTCTTCATCTCTTTTGATATAGCACTTACTACCAAAGATTCTAAAATATTTCACAGTAAGGGTGATGCTAAACTAAAGTTCATAAGGAGTCTTACCAGTATTGCTTCTAATTTGTACTCAATTAAGAATATTGACAACAGTGCTTACAGCTTCTCTCTAATAGATTTGAGTGACATTTGCTTCCATCATCATGGTTCTAGATACTTCTTGGATGGTTCAGTTCTTTCTTTCCAATACTTCATTCTGCTGTGGAGTCCTTGGAGTAGATAACTGTCTTTTTATCCCATGTTTCTCATAGAATTCTATGAACTCTCCAGAAGTGAACTCACCACCTCTATCAGATCTGAGACATTTTATGTTTAACCCAATTTCATTTTCTACCATAGCCTTGAATATTTTGAACTTCTCAAGTGCTTCAGATTTCTCTTTTAAGAAAGTCACCCACATCATCTGGGAGTGGTCCTCAATTAGTAACATGAAGTATCTATCACCTTGCAGACTCCTGATTCTTATTAGTCCACATAGATCAGTGTGCACCAAGTCTAACAATCTGGTTGAAGATTGTTCCTTACTTTTAAATGTGACTCTGTTCTGCTTACACAACTGACATTCTTTGCACAAACCGTTAATAGGTTTCACCAATCTTGGAAGATCTCTTACAGCATGGGTGTTGCTTATCTTAATGATATTATCAAAATTCACATGACACATTCTCCTATGCCACAACCAACTCTGATCAATTTGAACAAATAAGCAACTTTTACCAGTGCCAACCAAGTGAAAGATGTTGCCTTTTGTTTGAGTACCGAATGCAATCTCAATTTTGGAGCTTTCAAAGATCTTGCATTTTCCATTTTTGAACCAGAGATCATAACCTTTGTCTACCAACTACCAAACACTGAGAAGATTATGCTTTAGACCTTCAACATATAGAACATCATTGGTTTTGTTATTTCCATCAAAAGAAGTGGTTCCTCTACCTTTGGTTATGCCAAATAGAATTATCTCCAAGCTTTACAACTCTAGCTTCATATCTTTTTAGGTTTATGAACTTATTCTTATCGCCAGTCATATGGTGAGAGCATCCACTATCAATGACCCATTCATCCTTTTCTTCAACCTGAATAGCTAGAGCCCTTTCTATCTTAAGATTGGCAGATTCAATAGGCTTTGGATCTTCTTCCTTGATGGAAATAAACACCCAGTCACTTCTGGATTTGATTCCTATCTCATATTCGTCATCTATTACTCCTTCATCATCATCTTCTTAAACATAGTAACACTTCTTTTGAAATCTTGATCTATTAGGGCTAGGCCTTGAAAATCTTTCCGAACATCTTGAGGCAAAATGACCAATCTTGTTGCAATTGAAACATTTGAAAGGCAATTTTCCTACATACTTACTGGATCCTCTTGGCAATCTTTTTGTAATAAGGGCTTCAAGTTGAGTAGCTTCTGCCTCATCTTCTTCCAAATCTTTTCTTTCTTTTTCATACCATGATAATTTCTTCGAGGAACTCTCTCCTGGATCATATCTTTGTTTACCTTTTGTAGGTGCACTAGCTTTGAATGTAGATTCAGTCTTGGGAAGAGCATCTCCAAACTCAGCCAATTCAAATGCAGCTAACTTCCCAACCAATTGATCCCTAGTAGTTTTTGATAAAGATCTGAATTCCTCAATAGCAGCAACCTTGTGTTTGTAAGAAGGAGGTAAGGATCTAAGAACTTGTTGGTACCCATTTTGGTCTGGATCTGAGCGCAGATGTTGGAGGGTTTTTTCTTTTTGGGCCCTAAGTTTCCTTGTTCATCGCTGTGACTTTCTCTATCGGCGAAACTTCTTTTTGAGTGCTCAGATTATGATTGAACCATCGTTTTGAACCACCGCGTTGAACCCTTTTGGTTCATGGTTCAACGGTTCAAGGCTTTGTGTTTGTGTTCGGCAAGTGTTCTTTTTGAAGTGCTCCGTTCGGCATTGAACTTCTCGGTTGAACCATCTGTTTGAACCGGTTCATGGTTCAAAGGTTCAGAGCTTTATGTTTTTGGTTCATCGGAGTGATCAGCATCATCGGTGAACTGTTTCTTGGTCCCTTCGATAGGTTTGGTTTAGCCGATGGATGTTCATCGGCATAACATTGAAGATCGACATAGGCATTTTGGGCTTGCCCGATGGTGTATGTCACACCGACGGAAGGAGGAGGCCAAGGTCCATCAGCGTGAGTTGTGTTGTCGGTGAGCATCTTTTCTGTTACGCTGATGGTCTATGTCTTGGCAATGGGTGTGTTTGGAGTGAACCATCGGGATGACTTAGTATGTCGGCGAGGGAATTTTGGGCTAGCCCGACGGTTGTTGTCTGGCTGATGAAGTATGTTTTGGTGGCCATCGAGGAGATTCGTATTGTCGGTGGGAGTCTGGAGAGTTAGCCTAATGGTCAGTCTCTGGCCGATGAGGGGAATGTAGTGAAACGGTCGACGAGACTGTTGAGGTCGGCCAGAGGATTTTTGGATGCTCCGATGGAGGGAGTCACGCCGACGGGGGTGCAGAGTGTAGTTTGTGGTCACCGGCCAGACTATTGATGTCGGGATGAGTTTTGTGGAGTTGGCCAATGGTTCTTCTCTGGCCGATATGGAAGTTGTAGGCTTTCGGGAGGTGTCGTTGGCGAGACTTGATAGATCGGCAGGAGGATTTGGGAGTGTGCCGATGGCTCAGGTCTTGGCGATAGGCTTTGGACAAAGGCTTATGTGTCGAGCATGGCAAAAGCGCTCGACATTTGTTATGTGTGCAACCATGTTTTTAAAGTGCTAAGGGAGTCTCCGCACTATGCATGTGGGATTAATCTCCCTGCATTATTTTGAACCTGTGGTAAACGCTTTTTGGCGGGAACTTCATTTTGATTGCTGCGACTGATTTCTCGATGGCCGCGAGTGGTTGAGACCTTTAATGGCAACAATGCAGAGATATGGGCAATGGTACAAGCGATTAGGTTGCCCAATTTTTGAGTAAAGACTTCCAGATGGCGGCGCAGGGCTCGAGGCTTCTCTTGTCTGTTGCTGCAATAACTTCTGAGCGCCATTCCTTTGTGGAGTCTGTATCTGACATTTTTTGATGTCCATCATGTAATTAATGCTGAGTACGCTTCTTTGGCTGTTATAAGCAGGAAGTGTTACTCATTTTGTTGTTGTTGAAAACTAGACATTTTGGCTCTGTAAAAAGATACAACTGGTCTTGGTTGCTCTGTGCAGCAAAACTTGCGAGTTTATGTATCTCCTGTTGTACGTTTGTGCATGAATCCACTGATTTCATGGTCAATTTTATATGAATAATGCTATGTTTGCATGTGTTATGCTGATTCTATCTCCAGTTTTGCATGTATCTTTCTTCTGAGTCCAGGCATTCAAGGAATGTCTGAGATTCTAGAACATAGAATTCCTGTGTTGAATGTTTAATCTTTTAACTTCTGCTCAAGGTGTAGATTAAACTACATTTAGATTGAATATTGGGAAGGGTATATTGCAATAGGGATGCCATAAGTATAGACAGCTTAACACTCTGTATTGGGAGATATCTGTAAGGCAGATATCATGTATATCCCCCTGAAATCCAGTTTTAGTTGTTCATGCTGATCATTCACAGGTGTATGTCTACCGACTCCAAGCCCTGGATAGGCACCAATCTAGCTCTGTGTTGAGGTTATATACCATGTCCAGCTTTGCATCCAAAAATCAAATCAAACCATTTCATCCTTCCACCTGTTAGTTGTAGGATTAGGATTAGGAACCTCTGCATGCTCTCATACCTAACCAGACATTATGTCCAAGAATGTTGCCAACCTTGTGATTTGTTACACAAATCTTGGTCCATACATGAGAGTATTCTGCCTGTTGCTGTCAAGTTATATCTTTCTATCATTGAGCTAGTCAAGGTTATACTTTTATCAAATAGGGACACCCCCCTTGGTGCGGCAGAACCAGAAGTGAAGGGGAGGAGCTCACATAACCTCCTGTATTCAGTTGGCTAAATCTGCCTGTGCATTAGAACTGGCAAACCCTAATGTTGATTCAGAAGAAAAACCAACAAAATGGTGACTCTGCTGGGGAGATCAATGTCATATCCATGAAAGTTTGAGTCTATGAGATTGAAGAATTAGGCCTGGATGTGTTTGTTGCAGCAGAGAAAAGGGTTGTATATGTGACTCTGCTGGTGGATGACCCAGAAAGAAAGAAATCAATTTGCAGCTTCAGCTTGTTTGAAGATCATTCCTCTTCAAGGAGGTGGCGACTCTGCATCAAAGAACCTGATAAAAGAACAAAATCAGTCAGAGAAGAATTTGCAGCTCCTGCAACATATCCAGGTATTTCATATTGTTTGACAAACTCCCTATTTGGTGAGATAGCACTGGTTAAAAGGGAAACATTGGTGAAAGCAGAGCTTGCATGCTTTTATTAGAACTTATTCTGTATTTCAAAGGGCATGCAATGTTGCTAAAAAGACTCATTTAAAGGACTTTAGGAAAGTTTGAAAAAATAGTCTAAATTTTGAGTGCCTAAAGTCATTGTTTGTAGAAAATCTGAGTAGAGAGGAGGGTTGCAAAAACATAAAGGATGTATTATCAGCCTATGCACCCTTGTGAAGTGTCAAGTGCAAAAATGTATAGTAGTCAGTCCCAACAATGTAATAAAAGAAGTTTCAACATAGACAAATATAAGCCCATAAATTTCAGTGGCATTTGTGGCTATCCAAATGCTCTTCCGCCTAAAATCAGAATTTTTTTGCCTAAATTTAATGGTATAAAGGATGAATCAGCTGAGAGACACTTGCAGTAGTTTATGAATGTGATAGATGACTTTGAGATTGACCATGAGGATGTGGTTATGAGATTATTTGTTCAATCTCTAGATGAAGATGCAAGGGACTAGTTTTCCTACCTTCCAGCTCACTCTGTCAGCTCTTGGCATGGTTTTAAATCTGCATTTCTAGTACAATATGGTGAAAGAATATCTGAATATGCAGTTATTAGTAATTTTATGTACATCCATATTGAAGAAGGTGAGTTGATCCCAGCCTTCAACCTCATATTTATGAGGGCATTGAATAGAATTCCAGAATGCATGAGACCTAATGATGCACTGTGCTTAGTTGTCTATTTGGGAGCTTTTGATAAGAAAATGAGTTACAGATTAAGAGACAAGGAGCCCACCACATTGCATCAGGCACATCAGTTTGCAATAGATATTGAAAACAATTAGAGGTATGAAATACAAAAGGGTTATTTTTCTAAAAATTTTTGTTGTCCTGCAGCCGCCGATGTTAATGAAAGATTTAATTCAGGAGTTGACAATGAATGTCAAAGTATTCACACCCCTGTTGTCCCAGTTTTTGCATCATTTCAAGTTGATGATGTTTTTGTTATAAAGGAGGATATCTTGTTTTGCCCAACAAATGAAGTTGAAAACAATGGTTTTTCAAGTAGTATTTGCATGCCAGTCCTCATCAAAGAGCCTTCATGTTTAAATGATCCAGTTGTGCAAAGTTGTGATCATGTGGATCAACAGTCAGTATCAGTTTCATCAGGAAGTATTAGAGGGCTAGAAAATGATGCAGATAGTTCAACTTCAGAGTACATTGAAACAGCAGAAATCTTGTATATGGGGCAATCAGATGATAAAAATGATATCCATGATCAATTCATGGACCAGGTTTGTTCTTCTTATGACTCTGGATCTGATAGTAATGAAGAAGAGTTGGAGTGTTATGAAGAAGAAGCAAAGGCCTTTGCATTGACTGTTAATCCCCTTTATGATGAGCCTCTGGATGCATTTGGTGTTGTGAGTCCTGACTATCAGTGGTGCAGGATTAATCCTCTTTTTGAGGATGATGATGAATATAAAGAGACAGTTGACCTAGGTGATGCATCAGTTTGTGAGGGGGGGGCATATGAATTAAGTATCTTCAGTTCTTGTGAAGATACTATGGATTTGCAAACTGTAAATAATGGATGTTCATCATCACCTGGTTTAGATATGTGCAACATTGGGTGTGTGGATCAGGATTTATTTTCAATATCAATAGATATTGGGGGTCTCATTTTTTTTAAGTATTTTGAGTTTTTGGATCAGTTGGATGAGTGCCTGATGGTGTGCAGTAGCCAGATAAATGATGAAGACTGCCAAGAGCAGTATGATGTACCATCTGAAGAGTATAACATGCATATGTTGCTTAATACTGAAGGATTTTTTAGCATGTATGGCTGCATGTTTGATTTTGAAATACAGAGTGACAGAGGCAGTACTACAAGTGGCAAGATGTCAAAAATGGTGGAATATCTAATTGAGCAGATGACCTTATGGGCAAACTATGCCAATTTTTTTAGTTGGGATTGGGATCTTTTAGTTTGGAATCAGGCATTTGGCAGGAAAAAATTTTGGTTCTTCCTTTTTGGCTACCCGGGGCCACCCAAGTGATGACTAAAATATAGTTTTTGTGCAGGTTGGTGCAATGATTGACTCTGTTGCCCAATAAATATGGCCCAATCTGCGAAACTAGAGATTCTAGGGTCCTCGCTACAGTTTTGCACTTACACATCCCCAGACAGAGCCAGTGTTGGTACCCATTTTGGTCTGGATCTGAGCGCAGATGTTGGAGGGTTTTTTCTTTTTGGGCCCTAAGTTTCCTTGGTAATCGCTGTGACTTTCTCTATCGGCAAAACTTCTTTTTGAGTGATCAGATTATGATTGAACCATCGTTTTGAACCACTGCGTTGAACCCTTTTGGTTCATGGTTCAACGGTTCAAGGCTTTGTGTTTGTGTTCGGCAAGTGTTCTTTTTGAAGTGCTCCGTTTGGCATTGAACTTCTCAGTTGAACCATCCGTTTGAACCGGTTCATGGTTCAAAGGTTCGGAGCTTTATGTTTTTGGTTCATCGGAGTGATCGGCATCATCAGTGATATGTTTCTTGGTCCCTCCCATAGGTTTGGTTTGGCTGATGGATGTTCATCGGCATAACATTGAAGATCGACATAGGCATTTTGGGCTTGCCTGATGGTGTATGTCACACCGACGGATGGAGGAGGCCAGGGTCCATCGACATGAGTTGTGTTGTTGGTGAGCATCTTTTCTATTACGCCGATGGTCTATGTCTTGGCGACGGGCGTGTTTAGAGTGAACCATCGGGATGACTTAGTATGTCGGCAAGGGAATTTTGGGCTAGCCTGATCGTTGTTGTCTGGCCGACGAAGTATGTTTTGGTGGCCATCAGGGAGACTCGTATTGTCGGTGGGAGTGTGGAGAGTTAGCCTAATGGTCAGTCTCTGGCTGATGAGGGGAATGTAGTGAAACAGTCGGCGAGACTGTTGAGGTCAGCCAGAGGATTTTTAGATGCTCCGATGGAGGGAGTCACGCCGACGGGGGTGCAGAGTGTAGTTTGTGGTCATCGGCCAGACTATTGATGTCAGGATGAGTTTTGTGGAGTTGGCCGATGGTTCTTCTCTGGCCGATATGGAAGTTGTAGGCTTTCGGGAGGTGTCGTTGGCGAGACTTGATAGATCGGCAGGAGGATTTGGGAGTGTGCCGATGGCTCGGGTCTTGGCGATAGGCTTTGGACAAAGGCTTATGCGTCGAGCGCGGCAAAAGCGCTCGACATTTGTTATGTGTGTGACCATGTTTTTAAAGTTCTAAGGGAGTCTCCACACTATGCATGTGGGATTAATCTCCCTGCATTATTTTGAACCTGTGGTAAACGCTTTTTGGCGGGAACTTCATTTTGATTGCTGCGACTGATTTCTCGATGGCCGCGGGTGGTTGAGACCTTTAATGGCGACAATGCAGAGATATGGGCAATGGTACAATCGATCAGGTTGCCCGATTTTTGAGTAAAGACTTCCAGATGGTGGCACAAGGCTCGAGGCTTCTCTTGTCTGTTGTTGCAATAACTTCTAAGCGCCATTCCTTTGTGGAGTCTGTATCTGACATTTTTTGATGTCCATCATGTAATTAATGTTGAGTACGCTTCTTTGGCTGTTATAAGCAGGAAGTGTTACTCATTTTGTTGTTGTTGAAAACTAGACATTTTGGCTCTGTAATAAGATACAACTAGTTTTGGTTGCTCTATGCAGCAAAACTTGTGAGTTTATGTATCTCCTGTTGTATGTTTGTACATGAATCCACTGATTTCATGGTCAATTTTATATGAATAATGCTATGTTTGCATGTGTTATGCTGATTCTGTCTCCAGTTTTGCATGTATCTTTCTTCTGAGTCCAGGCATTCAAGGAATGTCTGAGATTCTAGAACATAGAATTCCTGTGTTAAATGTTTAATCTTTTAACTTCTGCTCAAGGGGTAGATTAAACTGTTTTCAGATTGACTATTGGGAAGGGTATACTACAATAGGGATGCCATAAGTATAGACAGCTTAACACTCTGTATTGGGAGATATCTGTAAGGCAGATATCATGTATATCCCCCTGAAATCCAGTTTTAGTTGTTCATGCTGATCATTCACAGGTGTATGTCTACTGACTCCAAGCCCTGGATAGGCACAATCTAGCTCTGTGTTGAGGTTATATACCATGTCCAGCTTTGCATCCAAAAATCAAATCAAACCATTTCATCCTTCCACCTGTTAGTTGTAGGATTAGGATTAGGAACCTCTGCATGCTCTCATACCTAACCAGACATTATGTCCAAGAATGTTGCCAACCTTGTGATTTGTTACACAAATCTTAGTCCATACATGAGAGTATTTTTCCTGTTGCTGTCAAGTTATATCTTTCTATCATTGAGCTAGTCAAGGTTATACTTTTATCAAATAGGGACACCCCCCTTGGTGCGGCAAAACCAGAAGTGAAGGGGAGAAGCTCACGCAACCTCCTGTATTCAGTTGGCTGAATCTGCCTGTGCATTAGAACTGGCAAACCCTAATGCTGATTCAGAAGAAAAACCAACAAAACTTTGGCAACAATCTCATCTTCATCCAAAGTTCCACCAGCACATCTAATGCTACAAACAAGCTCATTTACTTTTGGCATAAATGTAGTGATATTCTCATCTTCATTCATCTTCAAGTTTTTGAATTTTCCTTTCAAACTTTGTAGCTTGGCATGTTTAACATATTTGTCTCCTTCATGTAGAATTTCCAGCTTTGACCAAATTTCATATGCAGTTTTTAATTCCATAACATTTATCAACTTTGTATCAGATAAGGCACTTAGTAAGGCTTATTTAGCTCGAAGATTATCTTCAACATCTCTAATTTTATCTAGAGTTGTCAAACCATTCTTTGGAGGAATATACTCTTTTATAGTCATGTTCCAATATTAAACTCCCATACATTGCAAGTGACATTCCATGTGGCTTTTCCAGAGAGTGTAGTTCATTCCATCAAACCTCAGACTATCCTTCTTGTAGGAAGACATCTTGGATCTCCTCAAGCGGTTAAGCTCTTTTAGAGGAACTTAGCTCTGATAACAATTGTTGATTATAGGATAGACAATTGAGAGGGGGGTGAATCAATTGTCTCAAAAACTTCTGTTCCTTAATTTCTTCAAGCATAATAATGATCATGAAAACATAATGCAATAACTCAAAAAGTAGAAACACATTCACCACATATGACACCAAGATTTCAACATGGAAAACCCGGTTAAGGAAAAAACCACGAGGTGACTAACCCAAGATTGTATTCTCTATTAAAAGAATAAGAAGAACAAAATGGAACTTACCAATTAGGGTTCACTGCTCGAGCACACTACTCACAAGAGGCCCATTGCCTACAGGAGACACACTGTCTACAAAATAATATAAATATTACATAATTGAACTAGAGATTAGCATCTTCACCATGCTTGAGATAGTTCCATTTAAGCTCAACACTTCTGCTCTACTTTTCGCTCCTCTCCTCTCTATCACTTTCTCATCATGACCACAGATACTTTTGAATGACTTCACAATTCTTATTTATACATGACATCAACTTTGGAATGATCATCAAGTTGGCACAACATACTTTATTTTATTACAGAGAAATTACAAAAGTACAACTTGAATTGTTACAAGAACCTCATGCGTATCACCACACTGTTGGCCACACATATCTAAGACTTCAATCTTCTTTGAGGAACACGCCATGCTTTATAGAACATCTTCAGGATCATGTGCAAATCATCCGGTCAGCCAAGATTAGGAAGAACACCATCACCTAAAGATGAATCTTCAATTACGAGCTCAATCTTCAATGTGGACCACCAACACGAACTAGACACAATCTAGAGACCCCCATAAGCTTGCTTGAATCACCAAGAACATCCACACCACTTTTGCTTATTGTAGTCATTCGCATCTTCATTTGGAACCTCAAGAACACAGTCAGTCATCGTTGTCACAATATATGGATTGCTTGTGGACCTCCAAACTATGAGCCAATTGAGTTGTCAATTCACATTAGTTTCCCAAACATGCCACCAAATCTTTAGAACAAGATATTGCATTTTCGGATCTCACTGGACCTATTTGTGCCACTATCACCACTAAATAGCTGCCAGAACTAGTTTTACTCATGTGGACATAACTTCTTCAAATCTTCGTGTGGACCTCTAAAATCTTGACTGGAGAACCTTCAGACACATATCTACAAACCCTCTGAGGCGCATACTCTGATCTTCAACTAGATGGGATCTTTGCTTCATAGAACTTCACTGTCTTTACTGTTCTTCTTTGTTTCTGATGGGGCTAATTTTCTCAATATCCTCAACACACAACTCATCCAATTCTTGACATCAATGCAATAGGAGTGTGTTGACATCAATGACAACACTGGTTAAGCCCATACTTGCAACAGTACCTCGCTGCCATAGCTAGCACCATTAGGGGGGAACCATTCCTAGCTGCTTTGAGACAAGTATTAGTTTTTGAGTACCTTTGTTTGGACATGTATACACCACCTTAGTTTGGACACTTCAAGATGTATTATTATTTTGACATCATTGTATACTTGGACACTTTTATTCTTTTTGATGATGATTATATGATATCATGATTTGACTAACTATGATCATGATCTATTGTGATGGACAGGACTTACATTATGATGATATGATATGCTATGCTTATAGATGACCTATTTGGTTTATGACTCTGATACAATTATTTATGTTTATGAGATGGACATGATGATCTATATGATGACTTTACATGATTATGGTTGTATGTGATGTGTCTAACATGTTTATTAGATTCTATGATGTACTTTATGTTTATACGACATGATGTTTCTATGAGCTATATGATGGATGTGATGATCCTATATGTTCACATTCTATGAGGATCTAATGTAGACACTGTGATAACTTAGATGTTTATTTATGTTGTTTGCCATTGTTTTATTTATGGATGATGATCTAATATGCAAATGCGACGATAGCTATGTTTTTGTGGGATTTTTGGTTAATGTAATGTTGTGGTGACTCATGCATCTAAATGACAACATTATATGTAAAACATGATCCAAATGTTTATTACCATTAATGCATTTTATGCGATGATACTATATAATGACACACCTATTCATGACATGCAAATGAATTGTTTTTGTTGTTCTAGGTATACTCAATCTCAATAAAAATACACTTAAATGGACTTGAATAACTAGGATAAATGAATGAGTTAGAAGAAATAACTTGGATAAATGGATAAGTGGATCTTTCGACACTTGGTATTTGGTCCATGATGCAATGCTTATAATGGAATGATATGCAACTTGATATGTATGGATGTGGATTTTTTCATCTTCATGTATGCAAGTATTTGAAGTACTTTGTTTCATCATTGAACATTTTTTTTTGTTTCTTTTCTCTTTAAAATGTTTTAAGAAAATACAAGCATCAAGTTATAATTAAACCATGATGACCCAAGTATTACTTACATGGATTTTGATATAGAAAGTTGATACAAGCATCTAGTCAAAATTGAATCTAGATGACCTGAGTATTTCTTGCGTGTGTCAATAGACAAGGACTTCTCTATTTCATGTTCAGACCTAGAACATCCTTAATGATCTTTTGTTGATCATGTCTTTAGACAAAGTCGTCACATTACTAAATATTGATCCATAAACAACAAAAAAATAAGATAATTATGCCCCCATCATAGCTCCTCTAGTTTTTTTGACATTCTTGAGTAGCATAGAAAGACATAATAACAAAAATCAAGACACTGCAACTTAACCTTTTAATAAGCACAAAATTTCTTGGCATAGTTATGTTTTCTTGCAACAAAATAGATACAATAATCATGGTGGTTGAGGCTCAATTGTGTCTTGCTTATGGGTCTAGTTCTTGTGTCAAACATTTTGTTGAAAAAGTGTGTTTGTAATCTTGTCCGTTGTTTGGTGATGGTATCGTGATCCTTATTGTTATCCTCTGAGGTTTGTGACATTCAAGAATCCAATTCTTTAACTAGGTCAAGGATTTGCCCCCAGTCAAGTAAAGGATTGATTCATTGAGGATGAACTAATAATGGACCTAAAGAAATGGGCCCTAAGGGCCTGACCTAGTGCATCAGGGGCTCATTGATAAATGGCCTTGCCTACATGATGACGTAGAGGCAACGCAGTTCAGGGTACGAACTTTGTGAACCTAAGACCTAGGTGATGTGTAAATGGTGTTGAATTGGATGGAAAAAAGGATGGGTGATAAGGGATGGAATGGATGGGAAACCTCAGGGGCTCATCAAGGATGGCCTTGCCTACGTGATAGGTCAAAGGCGACGTAGTTTGACAATGGTTCAATGGATTGGTTGAGGATGGATGACAAGATGGATGCAAGTTTGGATTAGCTAACTGGTGGAAGAAGGCGATAAGGATGATCGAACAAGCCATGGTAAGTGCCTTGATGTGATTGGGTGAATGCAGTTAGGAGGGATGTATGAGAAACAAGGTCCAAAAAGATGGAGGAGGTGGTTTATCACAAGGAGTGCATGTTTACTAGGTTTTCATCACTTGCTTTTATTTGCACAATAACTAAAATACACATGATGCCTGTTTACCATGTTTTCATCATGGTATCTATCCAAGGCACTTGATTACCAGGTTTTCACCAAAGGATGATTTTTGTGTCATTTTTCCATTTTTTGATTTTTTTGCTATTTTTCCATTTTTATTTTTATTTTTGCAATTTTTGAATTTTTTTATTTTTTTCTATTTTTAACTCCCTCGCATTGGGTTTTAGGTGTAGAAATTATGAAGATGCATGTTGTTGATGGGATCATTGAACAATTCACCTTCTAATGTAGCCAATTGATAAGCACCTGATCCATAGGTAGTAATGCTGAAATAGGGGCTCAGCCAGTTGGATTCAAACTTACCTTTCTTCTCTATATCTTGTTGATTCATGGGATTCTCTCTGAGGACTAGGTCACCAACTTGAAATACCCAAGGTTTGACTCTGTGATTATAACTCCTGGACATCCTTTGTTGATAAGACTTGAGATGGTTAAAGGCATGTTGTCTTCTTTCTTCAAGCAACTCTAACTCTTGAAGCTTGGAAACTCTGTACTCTTCATCAGCTATGAGGCCTTTTAACAATACTCTTAAGGATGGGATCTTGACTTCAATGGGAAAGATGGTTTTAGAGCCATAGACAAGGGAATATGGCATTGCACCTGTGGATGTACAAATACTTGTGTGGTAGGCCCACATCGTAGGATTCAATTGGATGTCCCAATCGTGACTGACATCATTGACAATATTTTTTAGGATTTTTAAGATGGTTTTATTTGATACCTTTGCCTGGTCATTTCCTTGGGGGTAATATGGGGTGGGAAAGTGGTGTTGGGTGTGGAATTTGTCACATATCTCTTCTTGGTTTTTAAATGGTCTTTCATTATCAGTGATAATGGATAAAGGGATACCATAGTGACAAATGATGTAATTCAAGATGAAAGAGGTGATTTGTTTGCCTGTGACATTAGCGAGAGGTACGGCTTCAATCCACTTCGTAAAGTACTCAGTGGCGGTGATTATGAATTTATGGCTGCTGGATGATGGAGGGTGTATCTTGCCCACTAAGTTGAGTCCCCATTGATAGAAAGGCCAAGGAGTCGTTAAAGGCTGCAGCTCCTATGCTGGTGCATGTACTAGGTTCCCATGGATTTGGCATTTCTTGCACTGCTTCACAAAATGATAGGAATCTTTTTCAATAGTTGGCCAATATTATCCCATATGGATGAGTTTCTTAGCCAGGGTAGGACCACTAGAGTGGGTCCCGCATATACCATCATGAACTTCACTTAGGGCCATTTGATATTCCTCACTATCGAGACACCTCAGGAGAGTACCATCAAGTCCTCATCGATATAGGGTGTTGGTAATTATGGTAAAACTAGAGGCTTGACAAATAAAGGTTCTCTTTTGATTACTTGATAGATCAGGAGGTAGGGTGTTCTCTTTTAGACAGGCAAATACTTTTCTGTATAGGGGAGAATCGGATCCTACGATATGGCAAATGATGTGGGATTTTGGGGTGTCTTATGCAAGATGGGACACTGGCTCTACCAAGAACTCATAACGTGATTGGTTTTTAGGAATATTGAGGAGAGATGCAATTGTTGCCATGGTGTCTGTTGCTTTGTTCTCCAACCTTGGTATCTGCTCAAAAGAGATCACAACAAAGTATTCTTTGAAGTCATCTACCATACATTTATATGGTATTAACTTCTCATCCTTTGTTTGATAGTCGTTGTTCACGTGGTTGGTAACAAGTTGAGAGTCACCATACACATGAAGTTCTATGATCTTCCATTCTACTGCTAGCTTGATGCTAATGACTAGGGCGTCGTACTCCGCCACATTGTTAATGCATGGAAAGAGTAGTCTGTATGACTTAGGAATGGTGTCGCCATTGGGTGTGATCAATAAGATACCTACTTCGGACTTGTGTTGAGTGTATGATCCATCAAAGTAGAGTTTCTAGGGTGTTGTTGTGATGTTAAAGATGTACTCATCTGGAAATTCAAAGCTCAATGGATTGTCATCTGTTAAAGGTGCATCTGCCAACTGATCTGCAATCACTTGCTCCTTTATTGCTCATCTATCTACATACTCGATGTCAAATTCACTGAGTATCATGACCCATTTTGATATTCTACCTATTAGGGTAGCTTTGTTGAGCAAGTATTTCAATGGATCATTTTTTGCTACTAGCTTGATGGAATGTGATAGCATGTAATGTCTCCATTTTTGTGAAGCAAAGACCATAGTGAGACATGCTCTTTCAATTGGGGTATATTGTAGCTTGTAGCCTACCAGTGTTTGGTTGATGTAGTAGATAGCTTTTTCTTTTCCTTCATGGTTCTGTTGTGCTAGCAGAGCTCCCAGAGCTGTTGGTGTGGCTAAAATGTAGAGTAGCAATGGCTTGCCTTGAATTGGTGGCATTAATATAGGTGGATTCATCAAATACTCCTTTAGATATTGAAATGCTTGCTCACACATGTCATCCCATTTGAAAGGAATGTTTTTGTGTAAAAGATGTGTGAATGGGTGACACTTATCTGCCAGCTGAGAGATGAACCTTCTGATGGATTGCAACTTTCCTTGTAGAGATTGTAGTTGACTCAGATTCTTAGGTGGTAGCATTTCCATGATTGCTTTGACCTTGGCCGAGTCCATCTCTATTCCATTAGCTGATACAATATATCCAAGGGGTTTATCAGATGTGAATCCGAAAACACACTTTTTTGGATTTAACCATACATTGAATTGCTCTAGTATTGTGAAGATATTGTCCATGACTTGTAGATTCCCTTCTCTAGTTTTTGATTTGGTGAGGATGTCATCTATGTAATCTTCCATGATGGTATGCATCATTTCATGAAATATTGTTGTAATTGTCCGCTGATACGTTGCCCCTGCATTCTTTAGCCTGAATGGTATGACACACCAACAATAGGTGCCCTTGGGACAGGTGAATGTTGTTTTATATTGATCCTCTGGAGCTATCTTGATTTGGTTATATCTGGACAATCCATCCATTAAAGACAACATGGCGTGCCCTATTGTAAGGTCTACAATGATGTCGATGTTAGGCAGAGGGAAGTCATCTTTAGGAAAAGCCTTATTCAGATCCCTGAAGTCCTTACGTAGTCAAACTTTTCCATCTAGTTTGGAGACAGGCACTATGTTTGAAATCTACTCTGGATAGTCTATTGGTCTGATAAACCCAACATCTAGCAGCTTCTTCAGTTCTTCTATTACCATTAGTGCGATATGCGGATGCATCTTCCTCAGTTTTTGTTTAACATGCTTAGCTCCTAGAGCTAGCGATAAGTGATGCATTATAAGGTTTGGATCTAGACTTGGCATATCTGCATATGACCAAGCAAAGTTGATTTGTTTCTTTTCAAAGAATTCAGAGAACTCTGGCTTCTCTTGTGCAGTTAAAGATTTTGCCATATGGATCATCTTTGGATTGTCACATGTGTTGACGTTGATCTGTTCTGCTGGTTCCATCAAGATTGTGGATCTCTCTTGATGTGTTAGATTGGGAAGAGGGTCAAGCCTTTCATCCTTTGGCACCTTAGAGAGGTTTTCCCCGTTGGATATGTCCTTTATATTTTTACTATTTTCATGATCTAACACTGCCGCAGAGCAGTTTTCACCATTAGATCTATCTTTCATTTTTACATTTTTGAGATTGAAAGGCTTGGCACTCTCTCCAAAATAATCCATGTCATTGAGTTCTATGGCATAGCCAACTCTGTGATCCCCTATGGGTATATGGTCTCTAAGTTCTAGAAAATTGATGATGGCCTCTGTTGGCAAGAGACACTGCTTCATATTGATAGGTTTTATCATTGATGGCAACTAAGATCATCCCAATCATCCGCATAACACAATTTGTTCACACCAAAAGTTAGAATCAGAATTTGTCTAAGTCTGAGTAGTTAGGAACAGAGCAAGTGACAGGGTCTGGTATCTTGGTTCGGATCTCTCCAGTGGAAAGGCATGATTTGCTACAGATCTAAGGTAGTTATAAGCATTGTCAAGACACTCTAAATCTAGAGTTTTTCCCTCTAGTGATGAAGGACTCAAAAGATAGTAGCCTCTGAGTATCAGGTTTCAGTTTGACAGAACAGACCGAAGAACAGGCCAACCTTGTGAAGGATCTTAATTTTAGATGTATAGAAGTTGTTTATTGGGCAATTGGTGATGATTAGTGATGGTAGCTGACATGATTGATGATTTACGAATGCAAGTTTTGGTTTGCATCTCATATTATGTATGGATCTAGCTGACATAATAGAGTACTCGACAAAGTTTTAAATGTTCTTGAAGCCAACTGGTAAAATGATTGTAGATCATGTTGCGGATATATATAGCCAATGGAATTGGATGATTTTTAAGTGTGTGTGTGCGAACAAGATGTGAGAAGAGCAAAAAATCTAAGGTGCGAATGAAGGCAGAGCAGGAAGAAGAGCGAGTAAATATGAAATGTGTAAGATCAGTTTTTGCACTTAACCAGAACTGAAACTCTTGCATGGGTAGATACTATTTATCAGTTGAAAATCTCTGATATTCTCTTGTAATCTTTCTATAGGCAGTGAGCTCTAGGTAGGGAGCCTGAATGCATGTGCATTCCCATTTGTAAAAGTACTTTTAATAGGCTATTAATCTTTGTGGGTTAACCCCCATCGTAGTTTTTCCCTTAACCGGGTTTCCACGTCAAAAATCTTGGTGTCAATTGTGTTATTTATGTTTCTACTCATGTTATTGATTGATGCTAAAATGTTTATATCATTAATTTGATTGTAAGTTGTAAATGAAGATTAAAGGTAGAAAAGATTAAAATATCTGGCAACTAATTCACCCCCCCTCTCAGTTGTCCGGACCTAAACCACTAATTGGTATTAGAGCAATGTTCCTTTTGAAAAGTTTAATAGCTTAAGGAAGATCTAGGAAGGTAGTAAAAATGGATGAATATAACCTTTAAGCAGTCCAAAGTAGAAGTCCAAGAGTTGCAAGATAATCTCAAAATGGCTAAAAACTTCATAGAGATTTTAAAAGAAAAATTGAGCAAATCTAATGCAAAAGGAAAGGAGCAACCTTTTCAATTGGAAGACAAGGCCCTGAAAGAGAAAACAAAGGAATGTGAAAAGTTAGCTAAAGAAGTTGATGTCCTAAAACATGAGATGGAAACTGGGGTGATGAGACTAACCAAGGAAATTGAAGATATGAAGAAAATTAAAGAAGAAATGAAGCAAAATTTGAAAGAGAGAATTGAAGAATGTTGCAGATTGGATGGAATAGCTGGTCTCCTAGAATCTAATCTACAAGAAAGCAGAAACAATGAGAGAGAACTTGAGAGATAGATTATCACTCTCAGACGTGACCTAGAAATTGCAAATGAGTATAAGGAGAAGTTCAAGATAAGCTCAACTAAACTTGAAGCACTAATTAAAGAACAAAAAAAGGATGATGACAAGCATGAGAAAGGTGAAAGCTCCAGATCTGGACCAAAAAATTTTCAACCAAGGAATAAAAGAAATAGAACTAGAAAACCATCGATAAGACAACCTAATGCTCAAAGATATCCATCATTCAATGGAAATTGTTTCAATTGCAATAAATTTGGTCATAGAGCTATTTAGTGTATAAGTAGAGTAAATCAAAATGATCCATCCTTCTTCGGTCAATGTTTCAAGTGTAAGAGGTATGGTCATAGATCAAATGAATGCAAAAGTATGATAATGAATAATGCTAACAATAGAGGAATTAGCAATTCTTTCAATGGTTATTGTTTTGTTTGCAACAGGTTCAGACATATAGATAATTAGTACAGATCAAGGGGAAATCAAGTTTATAAGAAAAGAAATGTTGTGTTCTTTAACTGCATTAAATCTAGTCATATTGCAAGATTCTGCAGAAGTGGGAACAATGGAAGAAGAGGTCTAGTAAACAGAAAACTAGATGAGCAAAAACAAGACAAAGGCAAAAGAAAAATTGATGTGAATGAGATACGGAGCGAAATGAACAAGACTTGGGTAAAGAAAGATAAAATAAACAATGGTGATGGGTCTGCACTGAAATCAGGTGTTGACAATTCCTCCAGGATTTAAGTCAGAAGTTCTGGCTCAGGGGGAGCTACATTGAACATCAAATTCCCCCAGTTAGTAAGTGGGTGACTGAATCTAGCACAATAAAAGAGAATATTTTGAATTGGCTCAGAACCTTTGGAAGGATTTCTGGAAGAAAAGATGTTGATATGAAAACTTGTGGAGTGATTCATGAAGAACTATCAAAAATAGAGTAATCGGATATAGTTAAGGCAACACATTTATTATAATGCCAAATTAGGTTTTGCAAAAGATAAAAGGTGACTTGGTCACTCATTTGAATCACTTTGCATTCAAAGGAAACAAGAAGAAGAGCATTCGAGCTGCAAATCCAGAGACTGAGGCACAAAGAGCGAATTCAATCGACAATTGATCAACCCTAACCCAACGAAAGAAAAAGGTACCTCTCTGTAAAGCTTTTAATCTGAAATCTGTTGAGATGGCTACTCCTCATGTTGTTGACATTACTGAAAGGCCTCGACCCAAATTTAAGAAGCATCCTCACAAATCAATAAAAGTCGACCCGTTAGGTGCTCTTTCAAGTGTTCTGTATGGTGTGCTGCATGTTGAAGACATTAGGGTTTATATTCATGCAAAGATAAATGAATTTGGAGATTCAAGGTATGTAGACTTGTTTGAGAAACAACTCAGGGATGAAAATCACAAACTTAAACCCAAGTATAAGACACTATAGGATAAACACTTTATTCAAATTATGGGGTTTCCAACATTTGATGAGGATGAATGGGTCGATATGTTTTGAGTCAGATGCATGATGAATTCATTTGGTTGTTAAAACAATTCAAGATTACCAAGGATGCTATCAAAATTATAATTGGGTTAAACTCAACTAGAGGATTGCCCATGCTGAAAGCCATGAAAAACCAGACAGTGACAGATGCTACCAGTGTGAAGTTTGATAGAAGGGCAATGACCATTAATGATATTATAGAATCAGATGTCAAATTTTCCTCCATGGTGATTGGGTACAAGATTTACCACTCGAGTAGAGAAAATTTTGTTTCTAAAAAATCCATATATGTTGCATACAAGATGCTAAAGGAAAATACTGATTATGACTTGTGTGAATTACTACAGAATCAACTGATTGAAAATTTAAACAAAATCAAGAAAGATAAGAAAAACACTTTCAAGTATGGTACATTGGTTCTATGTTTATTCTTTTACTTTATGAATGAGGTACCTAGGGTAAAAGGTGTGCACTGGACTAAGGATGAATCAGTTGCCATTCAGACCAGAGATCATCTTCACAGCATTGATGATTTCAAAGCTCAGAAAACTACAATATGGGGTTACTTCAAGAATTTTCAGAGTATGATGCACTTAAGGGAAAGAATCCCTAAATCAATTGTTGAGAAGTACAAAAATGAAATATGCTTAATGGTTGATATTGATCAGTGTCTAATGGAAGTAGTGGAACCCAGAACTGCTTGGATCATGCCCATGGGATATGAAGTAGATGAAAAAATCTTGAATATGTATGCTCAACATCTTCTAAGCAAGCCTACAGACACAACGGTTGAAAGATTTGGAACTTATGAGGAGCTGAATTTAAAACTACATATTGAGCTCAGAGAACCTAAAACCAATAGGAAAGTAAGAAAACAAGTTGAGTAGTTAGCTAAAAATCTGGGCCTAACTAAGGAGGTTGTGAAGAAATTTAGAGAAAGAACTGAAAAGGTTGAGAAAGAGAAACAAGATAAGAAATAAACATGTGCTCCGGTGGAACTCTCTTCCACTTCAAGAACTACTCAGAGCTCTACTGCTGCCCCTGTTCCTTCCAAGACTATAAAACTGGAAACAAAATCATCCAGAAAATGGGAGAAAAGGAAGAAAACAAAAGCATCCTGGACCTATGAAAGCATAAGAGAAGAAGAAGAAGAAGAAGATAAAGATTCTGACATTGAAATCAAGGAACTAAAGGCCACCAGAACAAAAGCTGCAAAAGTAACCAAAGAAAAGTCCTTCAGAAGCAAAAGGGCTAGTAAAAAGTAAAAGATAGAAGCATATGAGGAATATGTTGAGAAGCCCACACTTTCCCTGGAAGATGTGATAAAGTCAGTCACTGTAGATGGTAATCTAAAACCCATGATTGAAATCTATGATGAATATAGTGATGTGGATAAAAGGGTGTTGGAGGAAGCAACTGTTAGATATCTCAACATCTACAACAAGGCACTAATTGAGATAACTTTTGAGTCTGGAAAATATTTTGGAGTTGAGAAAAGAAAATGCCAAGAGCAAGGACATGGAGATCAGGGAACATGAGCTAATAAAATTGTGTCCTTAGATTTCACTTGATCAAATAGATATGATATTTAAGGAAGTCAAAGATGACTTTAGAAGCAAAAAGAGAATGAACAAACTCATGCTTGGAGAAACAAGTGAAATCATTAAAGAAACTCACGAAATTCTTTTGAAAACATTGAAAAAGCACAATTTTCCCATAGTCACAAAAGAAGTTCCAGATGGTGAAGAAGAGAATATCATTGAGCAACAATCTGAGTTCGGTGAAGTCTCTATTCCGGAAGTGGAATAAGAAAATTAGGAAATGATGGATAAAGTAGTTGATACATGAGATACTCCTAATCCACCTGATCCGTCAGGAAAAGAAGATAATATTACTACTTCATAGAGCCCTCCGGATCAGGTAGCAAGTGGTGAACAAATAGGAAAGAGTTCCTTTGCAGAGAACATAGAGAAAAGTAAAGCAGAAAAAGAGGAAGAAAAAGGAAAGAAAGATAAAGAAGAAGATGGTGCAAATGTTGAAACACCTAAAGAAGATACTAAGAAATCTGATGAACAAAAGGATGGTTTAGAAAATGTTGCAAGAGACACTACAGATGCAATGAAAAGTCTTCTTGAAAAAGAGATGATTGAGCTTGATGAGCCTGAACTACTCCAAGGTCTAGCCAATCCAGATGCTCTCTCTCTAATTCAATTGATGAAAATAGCACCATTCACCCAAGTAAAGGCTAGAGAAAAGATGTTAAAGTTCCACATAGAGGACAATGAGCTACTGGGGCTTGCAACCGGGATTTTGGAAAAGTTAATGCCTTCCTACTAGAAGAGTCCATTTGATTCCCCCTCCGAACATCTAAAAAATCTTGTAAGTTCTGTAAATACTCATTTTGAGTCCTTTGAGAAGTCTACAGAGACAAAAGTCAGAAATGAGTTTTTAAATAAGAGACTTAGTGAAATTAAGAGTCTAATAGGGTATGAAATGACTATACTTTCTATTAGTATAAAGAGTGTCCAAAATGCTCTAAGTGATGGAAGTGATATATATAAATTTTGTCTATCCTAGCCCAAAGTAAGTGAGGATATTGAAAAGAAGATAAAGGAACAAGAACTAAAATTATCAAATCTATCGAATAATTTTGATCCTCTAACTATTTCACCCATAAGTCAGGAATGTCAAGTAATTAGCTTGACTGATGAGATAAAGAGACTTGTTAAAGAGAAAGGCAACATTATGAAGAGAATGTGTGAACTCTAGGGATTGATTGCCCCTAAGTTAGAGACAATGTATAATGCCCTATCTAAAGCTCAGACTGTAATTCAAACTAGTGATCCATCAGATCTATCAAAGGCAGAAGCATGTTCATTTTTGTTGAGTGGGCACATCTCAATTTTGGATGGAATGAAGAGTATTTGGGCCTCTAAACTTGTGCAAATAAAAACCAGCTTTGCAGACATTCTCGAGTTTATGTAAATAGAACTTAATGATTAGTTGTACATATGCGGTAGTATATACATAATTTTTAGAAAATTTTGGCTTGAGACCCCACCCTTTGCAATTGATATCAAAGGGGGAGTGAAGAGTAGTGAAAAATGAGGAATTGAACAAAGGGGGAGCTTCAGAACTAATAGAGAAGCACAAATGTACAGAGTAAGGGGGAGCTACATTAGACACTTAGTCATTTTTCACTAAGGTTGCCATCAATGCCAAAGGGGGAGATTGTTGGCAAGAGACACTGCTTCGTATTGATAGGTGTTGTCATTGATGGCAACTAAGATCATCCCAATCATCCACATAACACAATTTGTTCACACTAGAAATCAGAATCAAAATTTGTCTAAGTCTAGGTAGTTAGGAATAGAGTAGGTGACAGGGTCCAGTATCTTGGTCTAGATCTCTCCGGTGGAAAGGCATGATTTGCTACAGATCTAAGGTAGTTGTAAGCATTGTCAAGACACTCTAAATCTAGAGTTTTGTCCTTCGGTGATGAAGGACTCAAAAGATAGTAGCCTCTGAGTATCAGGTTTTAGTTTGACAGAACAGACCGAAGAAGAATAGGATGACCTTGTGAATGATCTTAATTTCAGATGTATAGAAGTTGTTTTTGGGCAATTGGTGATGATCAGTGATGGTAGCTGACATGATTGATGACTTGTGAATGCAAGTTTTGTTCTGCATCTCATATTATGTATAGATCTAGCCGACAGAACAAAGTACTCAACAAAGTTCTAAATGTTCTTGAAGCTGACTGGTAAAATGATTGTAGATCATGTTGCGGATATATATACCTGATGGAATTGGATGATTTGTAAGTGTGTTTGTGTGAACAAGATGTAAATTTGAGAAGAGCAGAAAATATAAGGTGTGAATGAAGGCAGAGCAGTAAGAAGAGTGAGTAAAGATGAAATGTGTAAGATCAATTTTTGCACTTAATTGGAATTGAAACTCTTGCATTGGTAGATGCTATTTATCAGTTCAAAATCTCTATTATTCTCTTGTAATCTTTCTGTAGGTAGTGAGCCTCCATTTGAGTAGCGAGCTCTGGGCAATGAGCCCAAATGAATGTGCATTCCCATTTGTAAAAATACTTTTAACAAGGTATTAATCTTTGTGGGTTAATCCCCACCGTGGTTTTTCCCTTAACTGGGTTTCCACGTCAAAAATCTTGGTGTCAAGTTTCTGCTCATGTGTTATTGAATGATGCTAAAATGTTTATATCATTAATTTGATTGTAAGTTGTAAAGGAAGATTAAAGGTAGAAAAGATTAAAATATCTAACAACTGATTCACCCCCCCTCTTAGTTGTCTAGACCTAAACCAACAGGCCTCATCATTCTGAAAGGTATCTAGCTCAGGGGTAGAGTCTTGTAAATCCCAATCTATGAGTTTTGGATGCAATAGTGGTAACAGGTCGTCGGACTAGTCTAGTTCTAGGCTAGTGGGGGTCAAGATGGAGGAGTTAAGGTGGTTATTGTAAGAATTGACAATGCCTACAATGGTACTCTCCACAAGTTGATCTGTCAAGTGTGGTATCATTCTTTCCTCACAAAACTCACTATCATTATTATGTGAATCGGACTCTAGCGGTCTATCCCTTGGGCTTTGTCTCTCATGAGTTGTATGGAGAGGGATATATTCATGTACCACACCAACATCTTTTTCATCACAAGATAGTTCAGAGAGACTATCCCATTCATACTCATTGGAGTCTGTGTCACTCCATCCTTGAAGTTGGTGAATTTGCTCTACTAGGTTAGTAGCAGATGTTTTTGGTTGTTTGGCTTTATGCTTGTCTGTTCCCTTGGTCTTTTCTTTGCCAGTGTAACCTAGCCGTGTCTCGAGCTGTTAATGAAGGAGGTCGAATAGGTTCAAGGATACCTTCTTTCCTCAATCCTATGGGCCCATGACCTTCATATCCCACTCTTTGTAGTATTGTGAATCCTTGACCATATTGTTTGGTATGCAATGTGGATTGATGGTCTTGTGGCTTGGATAGACTATCATCATCCTTATATAACCATTGTAGTATGTATTTTTCATCACTCTCATCTTCGAGGCTTCCTCATTTTACAAACGGACCTTTAAGAGTTTCTAATACTTTGGGTTTGCTCATGGATGGATTTCCATATGATCTGGGGGATATAGGTAGCTATGCTAAGCAAAAGGATTATGCGATTGTATATTCACTGACACCCTTTTCTTTGAGCTTGAGGTTGATTTCAAGTGCTTTAGATGTGGAAGGGAGTGAAGTTGGGTCAACACAGGATGAGGATGAAGCAGAGGCACAGTTATTAGGAATTACAACGTTAGGTTTGGATTGTATGGAGTTGCAATATTGAAATGGATTGGGATCGCCTTGGATGGTCATCTCTTGGCCTTCATGGGGGAATTTGATACACTGGTGATAGGTTGATGGTACCACCTTTATTGCGTGTATCCAAGATCTTCCAAGGAGAATATTATATGCAAGTTCCATGTCAAGCACTTGATACACTACATCCTTTACTACAGGTTCCACTATGATAGACAAAACAATAGTTCCCTTTGAAGTTATTTCTTCTTCATCGTAAGCTTTGATGGTGATTTTCTTTTTAGGGTTGATAGCATTCTCCAAAAACCCCAATGCAAGGATTAGCTTTAAGGTGCAAATATTTAAACCCACTCCTCGATTGATTAGAACCCTTTTTATTTTATGTTTGTGGATGAAGGCTTCAATGTGGAGAGACGCATTATGTGGTTGGGTGATTGGCATGTCATCCTTTTCAGTGAATGATAGGAAATGAGGTGTGGTAAGATGACCTACCATAGTCTGAAACTACTCCTTGGTGAGGTTTGTTGGGATGGTGATTTCTGAAAGAGCTTGGTCGAGTATGGCTCTATGGGACAGTGATAGATGCAAAAGTTCTAAGATGGAAATGTGTGCGGGTGTCTTGTGAAGTTGATCCAGGATGTTGTACTGGTTGGATGGAGAGGATGGTTTGGACGGAGCTCCCTTGAGAGTAACCTTTCCATCACAAGTGGTCACATTACAATCAAGGGTTTTATTTATAGTGATTGTGCATTGATATGTGAACCACTTTATGAAATGTGGTTAACAACATAGTCATAAGACACATTTGTATAATTTGCATTGTTAGACCCACTTTTGTTTTGATTTGAAGAACCTCCCTTCTCATAGTTGGGGAGTGGATTCTTGAATGCTATGTGATCATCATTAGAGGTAGGCCCATCAAGTGAAACCCATTTTTGATCCAACAAGTCTTGAATGGTGTGCTTGAGAGAGTGTTAGTCGTTAGTTTTGTGTCCCTTGTTTTCGTGATATTAATAGAAATCATTATCTTTCCACCAAGGAGGTTTAACTTTTGGTTCATAATCCCGTATCATTGGAAGCGTGATGAGATTATTTGATATTAGCTTTCGTAGGGTGAATTCTAGTGTTTCCCCTAGAGGTGTGAACTTTCTTCGAGGAGGAAAGTTTGTAGACCGTGATTCGGTGTTTTGCTGTTTGTTTTGTGGGGGGTTGTTTTGTGGTCTTGATAAGTTGAAATTTGGTAGCTTGGGTATCACATTTTTGGCATCAACCACCCCATCATTCATGATATTCTTATTTTTGGTCCAAAATCGTGCCTTATCAATGTTAACATTTACACTAGGGGTGTCTTTATAAAGTTTTATTTGACCCTTTGTGATCAAAGCTTTTTCAATGAGTAAACTCATCTCAATGACCTTACTAAAAGAAATAGAGAACTGGATTTTTATTTGGTAGCTATTGATGATGATTGTTAATCATAACAACATGCATAAAATTTGCAAACAAACCTTTATTATCTTGAAAAGTATGATCAATTTAGGAGAAATTGATGACTCCAAGTCCCCGTTGATCAAGTCATGATCTTCTAACGTTACTCAGAGGTTGATGTGACATGTTGTTTTCCAATTCAAGGGGTCTTACACTGTTTGGATGATAAATGGTTGCCTATATATCTGGTTCTACATCTTTTTCCTATAAATTTACTTCACAAACAAGGTTATTTCTACTATGCTCCACAGATTATTGTTATATTTATAAGTTTGATCAATTCTTTTGAGAATTTACTGTTATAAACTTATTTTATGCTTTTGCACTATGTATTTAGTCAAATAATGTGCCTATAAGCAGGTATTTGCATGTGTATTATTGATATTAATGTATATTTGCATGATATTTATCATTATTAACATGCTTTTGCTCAAAATATGCTCTGTGTGTTCAATTATTTATGGGATATAGGCATATTTTATCTTATTTGCTTAAAATTGTATGTTATTTTCAATTATGAAGGTGATTTGTAATGAAATTCAAGAAAACTCAAAGAAATACTTCTAAATTTGGTGAACCTTTAGCTATTGAGTCACATACATTCCAGATATAGTCATGAAGAGAAGAAATCAAACCATAATTTCACCAAGATGTTCCACAGCTAGGTATGGTTGATGCCAACTTCAAAGGAACAAGGAATGAAAATAACATATGCTGACTGACAAGCACTCCAAGGGATGCAACTAATCAATGCATATATCTAGATCTCATTCACTGAGTACTTAAGATTTACAATTATTTGTAATCAAAACAACTTTTCTTTCATTAAGTATTCAAAAGACACGCACATTCACAAAAGCCTTGAAATTAGTCCTGAATGTTTCAGCAATCTAACTTCAATTAAATTTCTAATAATATAGAGAGTGCACTCCATCTCCTCTTATAGAACAAAGAGAGGAGGTGGTTACACATGACCAATGGTCAAGATTTGTCTATTTCTATCAATGGTCAATATCATCACATTGACTAAGTCAACTACTGTTAACAAGAGCACAGGTTACTAGCTGGCAACCATCTGTTGGATTCAAGCATCTCTTATGCTGATTATTCATATGACTCTATCATCATGCATCCTTATTTATTCTTTATCTTCTTCTTCTTCACCACTTTCATCTTCTCCATCAATAGCATCTTCATCATCATTTTCTTCATCATCATCATTTTCTTCAGCATTGTTGATTTGATGTAGATCTCCTCTTATGTGTACCTTTATAGTTGCCCTAATAGATTCATATAATTGTACTATTCTATCAACCTCACCTCCATCTTGTATCTTAGCTCTCACTGCAGCATGCCTGTGGGAATGAAATTTCTCTTGAAGGGCATCCATCTTTCTCTTCTTGATGTTTAATGTTTCATTGTATGTCTCCACCCTGACCTTTATCCTCATGACTTTGTTTATTAGTTCTTCTATTAAATGGTGCAGGGGATCCTCTGCAACTTGCTTGAAATTATTATGGAAAGCCTGAATAGCAAAATCAGTATCTTGATTTTCAATTTTCCCTTCTACCTTTCCTTCCAGAGCTTCCAGGGTTTCTGCTTCTTTTGCCATAAGGTCATGTAATTTGATGCTTATATCCCTGAGTTTGCCATTCCATCTCTTCAAGATGTCACATTCAAATATAGTGTCTTCATACCAAATACTAAGCAAATGAGAAGTACTATTATCTAGTATTTTATTATCTAGGAGTATCTTCACATCAATTCTTTTCATTTCTCCCAAAGCATCTAGTTTCTTCTCCAGCTTGACAGATCTCCTGCCTACTTCATTTTGTAGGTTCTCTACTTTACTCTTCAAAGCACTAAGAGAATTCCAACTTTCTAAGGAGGTCTCCACCACATCCTCAGCCTCAAAAATAGAAGACATGAACCACTTGTCCATTAGTTGTGCCTTATGCTTCATCAGATCCAATCCTATAGCCTCTTCTTGTGATATAATGGTTAATGGAGTGGCTGTACTAATAAGTGTATGCTTAGGATCAATCAATCCTTTAATAAAAGAATGCAACTGAGCAATGTGCTCTTTATGTTTCTTATTCTTATCCTTTTCTCTTTTCACCCTTTGGATCAAAGAATCAATAATTTCTTTACCTTCCTGACCTTCCTAGTCCTCATTTGCAAAACCTAGATGAATATTAGTTATCTAAAATTCATTAAGGTTTATTTTACCTTTCTCCTTTTCAACTGTATGCAAAGCTACTTGAGCTATTCTCCTACCTATAGTAGGGTCTCTTCTTATTGTAGATGTGAGCCTTGTCTTTCTTTGAGGTTTCATCATACTTTCAGTAAATAATGTAGAAACATCAAAATCTTGCACCTCATCAACTTGTTGCAGATTTACCTCATGTTGCAACCAATAAGGAACATCACCCTTGGGCTCTTGATGATCATCTTTCGTATTTTGAGTATATTGGGACTGTACATTAGGCCCTACCCTCAATGGTGAATTTTCTTTTCTTATTTCTTCCTCCTGCACATTCTCATGAGGGGACCTCTGTTGAGGTGCCTCTTGCCGAGGGATTTCTTCCTGAGGTGGAGGATTCTATCGAGTGTGCATACCTTGATCTTCTACCTCCTTATGTAAGTTCTTTTCAGAAGCTTCTTGAGCCTTTTCCTTTTACCCATCTTGTGGCACATTGGTCTCTTGAGAGGACTGTGTATTTAGGCTTTGGGAATCATTCAAATTGCTCTTAGTTAGCTTTTCTGTTTGTTTGTGTTGACGTGCACGTTGTGTCAAAATCTATTCTTCATCTTTTGATGTATTAACTTCTTCCAAATTCAACTCTTTCTCACCTGATTGTTCTTCTAAACTTGGATTTTCACCTCGATCACTTCTTTCATCATGTGGTGAAAAAAGGCCTTGGTCTTGATCATGATCCTTATCTTTATTCTGATCACCCCTATTCTGAAGTTGTGCTTCTGGTTGTGCTTGTCCTATAGGTGCATTAAACTATTCTTTATTTTGGTCAGGTGTCATATCACCAGCTTCTATATGCACTATATCATCAACCTTTTGAGGTTCCAGTGATTGATCCTTCTCTTTATTCAGGTTCAAATCCTCTTGGTACGTTAAGTCTATTACAGCAGGATGAGTGACCTACTCTACTAAATTAGTCAACCCTATCTATTGGGCTATTTCCTCAGGATTATCATATTTTGTTTCATCCATGCCACCCTCCTCTTGGTGTGTCACTTTCTAGGCCATGGGGGTCCTATGAGGGGTCATCTTAGTATTAGCTACTAAGGTCTCCATATGCTAAGCAGCCACATTCTGAACTACTTCATCATCCGACAATTCTACAGTGTCATCAAGAGGAAAGGGGGACTCTTTACTAACCATATGCATTTCTTTTTCTTTTTGCTCTTCCATATTTTTATTCTTAAATTGAGTTATTTCAGGAATGGGGACTTCGTGTTGTAGTTCCCTCATGAAAGCCAAACCACCCACACCCCTTAATATGATAGGGTCAGTGCTAACATTTCCTCTCATGGATGTCTTCTGCCTTTTTGGTGGTGGTACTTGAACTGTACTTTCTTTCTTTTCTTCTTTGTTAGAAGTAGATCATCTTTGGGTTATTTATTCAATTACTCTTCTTCCCAAGGATTTTCTTCCAGTGGTTTATCTTACAGTGACTCATCCTCTATTTGTTCCTCTACTTCTTCAAGAATAGGTTTTAATACCTTCTTGCTTTTCTTCTCAGCAGGTGATCGTTGGGATGTAGATGCGGGTGCAGAGTTGGATGAACCATCACCTTTTGATTGAAGTCTTTTAATAATTACCCCTTGCTACACAGGAGTAGCCTTCTTGCCCTTGCTTGATGGCTTTTATTCCTCAACAGGTAATCTCTGTCCATTGAATTTCCTCTTTTCAATGAGGAAGTCATCATAATCTTCTTCAGATACCTGTCCCTTTTTCTTATTGTCAATGATAAGGGCTATACCCTTCTTTTTCAACTCAGTGGCCTTAGTCTTTACCCAGCTTTGGGTCAATTAGATAACCCCCTTCATTATTTTATCTAGTGAGTTCTCTAGCCGTGTCAAATCACAGCCGAGATGGTGTCATTATACACCTTATTGTCTTAATATTCATTAGACATTATTTTCCCATCATCCTTATGTAACTGTGTTGGCACTGGAATGCAATCAAAAGTCCAGATCTGATTGAGTGTGAACCTTTGATAATTCCTTCTCCTGACTTCTTATTCATCATCACAATCAGCCCAATAATCTTCAATATATTTTTGATGTACTTGCTTCCCTAATAGCTTCTGCATTCTGCCATATGGGTCATATGACCTAGCTATAGAAAATGTCCTTAGATACACAAGCTTTAATCCTCTAATGGCATCTATAATGTTTTGTCTATCAGGGCACATATACTAGCCCATGTATACCAGGAATAATACAGGAGGGATCTTCTTTTTTTCCAAGTGAGCCTCAACTGAGGTTGACACTTGTCTACCAAATTCCATCAAGATGACCCTATCAGTAGGCTATCTTGGTATCATGAGGGGCTGCCCCTCAAATCCTTCTATTTTATATATGAAAAGGTAGGGAACTGGATAAATAATCCCTATGCTTGTAAATGATTGCCTAAGTTTGCATGCTCAATCTCTTGGTTCAGTCCTCTTCCATGGTTCTGACCAAATGCATAGAAAATGCATCATTTACCAATTTGTAATCTTGGACATATGCTCTCCTCTATAATTGTGGGTAATGATACGATATATAAAGGTCACCAGGATTGCTTCCAACCCTGCCCATTATCTTTAAAGCATCAAATGTCCCCCTGAAAGCATAGGCGTATACAACATAAGAAGTCATATGAAATATGCAAGCTTTGCCTCCCAGCCTTCTCATGCCTTCATCCAAGCTATCGCTGATGATCTTGGCCCACAGAGGTTTGCTATCTAAATACAACACCATTTGGATGATCCCATACATCTAGTTTTCAAAGTTCTCAGTATGCTGCCTGCCAGTCATTCTGTTCAACAAGGCAATCATATACTAATATTCATCATCAAAATCAAATTTGTACAAGTATTTAGGCAAATTAGAAGCAAACTTATAAGAGCTACCCCTACACCTCCATGGATACATGATCTTCCTGGCTTGCCTTTCATTGCTATGGTATTATTTCTCTAGCCTACTTGGGCTTACACTGACCACCTTATCTCCTACAGTCAGATTAAATGCAGAAGTGATGCCCTTGATTGAGAAATCGACATACACTCTGCCATGTTTTCCTAATCTTCTTTTCTCTGGGTTGTAATTTCTTGCACATTCCACCACTAACTCAATGGCTTCCATTGCATATGGGAATCCCATGGCGTGCCACATACCAGTTGTGAATATCCTATCCAGTATGAGGTTGTCACTCTCATTATCCAACCTCCTCATCCATGCATCCAAATCTGTCTTTCCTTGATGCATGTCATCTATTACCCCATATCTGAATCCCACTCCCTCAGGTTGTACGAACATGGGCTTTAAGAATTCAGAGTCAGATCTGTTCTTTCTAACATCCATTGGATCTTGCAATAGAGACATGCATTTCTTACCCTAGGGTGTATGTATGGAGAGGGTTCATGGAGATCATGTGTTTCATAACAATAATTCAATGTTTTGATTCATTTCATGCACGTCATATCGATAATCCTAATTAAAACCATTTTACCTAACGATTTCAGTAAACGACAAAAGAGAGGGTTTCATTTTACTTACCTGATAATCGCTTTCCCTCTTGTTCTATGACTGGTAACAGTCTCAACATGAATGCATTGTATCATCCGTTCCGTTCCATTGAAGATCACACTCTGTTTGTAGATGATTGTGAAGCGCTATCTTTCTAAGCTCTGTAACTTCAATTATCACAGGGTGTATGTAAATAACCCCAAATTTTACTTTTAAACTGAGTAATAGGACAAATTAGGGTGTATGTGTTGTTTTGATTAAATCCATCGATCATTTGCATGAAGTTTGCAGATCTTGCCAAGTGTCATAATTACATTTGAAATTAACAGGGCGCGAACTACCGTTGGACTCACATTTAATGTTGGAGGGTGATCGTTTAGAGGATCAGGGATATTTGAAAATATGACCCTCCCACAGGATAATTATTCATTAATGATCAAGGTGATATGGTCAACTTTTGACTTACGAATATCCTCCTCATTTTAGGATGTAAGGGTAACGTCATCATCATATGGACTTCAACAATTATTTACGAAAGATAATGTCACCATCATATTTGATGAAGGTCAGGGATATTATGAAATGTGACCTCCTTGAGTGAAGATCATGATGACATCATCATTCTGTTATGTTTTCTTTGTTTCCAGGTTAAGATGATATCATCATATTTAGAAA
This sequence comes from Cunninghamia lanceolata, assembly GCA_027924645.1. NCBI lineage: Eukaryota > Viridiplantae > Streptophyta > Pinopsida > Cupressales > Cupressaceae > Cunninghamia > Cunninghamia lanceolata. The sequence goes on from BSBN01001011.1 coordinate 233,032, forward strand.
TATGACCCTCTAGGGGTCAGGGCAATGATTACGTCGTCATCATGGTGATTTCTTTTATTCATTGGAACTGAATGATGTCATCATTATACCTATGAAGGGTGATATTCGCAAAAGGGTGATATTTTGAAAGATGAGGGATATTAGGAAACATGACCCTCCGAGAATATCACAAGTCCTTGATGGGTAACTATTCATCCTTATTTAAATTTGACATTCCCATATATGGGATCAAATAGGCATCGGGTGATCCTCTGAAGTCAAGGTCATCTAAGGAAATATGACCCTATGGGAAATATCTGGGTTGACCTGACTTTGACTTAGAATTACTTTCTACCCTTAAACAATATCAGGGTGATTCAAAAGACAAACCTGCTTAGAATTTTGTATTCTTTCCAATTATGATGCTAATGATAGCAAATTCTAACTTTGATAATTGGTCCCTCCTTGTGGTACACATGCATAAGCAAAGGGTGACATGACTAAATTTTACCAAACTACCCAAAGCAAAAAGCAAACAAGCAGAAGCAAGAAAAGGTTGGGTCCCTGTTTTGCTAAGGCAAAATGGGGCATGTTGTGCAACTACATAACAACTTGCCACCAAAGAAAACAACCAAATTTAAATGATTCAAGTGACAGGATCACATTCTAACATAGTATTCTAACTCCTCCTGAGAATAAGTATTATGACCTTTCTAAATGATATAATGTTCACTATTGCAACAGTGCTAGTAAGGAATTCAAGTGTGTGCAAATGATTAATTATCCTCATCTTGAAAGTAAGTTGAAAACATAAGTAGCTAGTGTTAAGCTACATATTTTGAGTTCATCCTTCATAGTTGACTAGAATAGAGCCTTGCTTCCAGCAGGCGTCCATAGCCCCGATAAGGTTATCTATATAATCTCCCTAAGTAGAGCCCCACTGCCAGCAGGCGTCCATAGCCTCGGTAGAGTTACTTAGATGGCCTAATTTTATCCTTTTGTAATTTGAATATTTTCTTTTTATTCATATGATATCATCATGTAAGCTCAATATGCAAGGTGTGATCACTTTCTAATTTAGGTTGGAGATTGTAATGGTAGCAAGGGTGACCCTTCAGATTTTTCACTTAACACCTATACTGATGTTTTTCATAAACCCAAGGCTGTTAGGTGATTCAATGTGAAAATTTCCTCAAGTAAGAAAAGGCACCATGATGAAAAGGATATCACAGACCTGATCAGAGACACTCCTTAACATGAGTCATAACCTATATAGGAATTTGTTCTCATCACTTGAATCCTAACAATTTGGTTGGTTTCTTAGGGTAATAAGGTGCATCATCTTGTCTAACCAAAACAAAGACTCAACAAAACAAACAAACAAACACATAGACAAAACAAAACTATACAAACAACTATACAATATGCACATTATGGTGCAAATGACATACCTGACTTTGTTTAAGCTTGGAAATAATGTTTTAGGAACTGTCCATTAACTGGCAATGGAACATCCTCACTGGTTAGAGTCTTAAGTCTGTAGGTTTTATCTCCTAAGATTTCTAAAATTTGAAAAGGACCTATCCAAAGTTTATCAAATTTACCATGCTCACCTTGTCTTTCATGCACCTTATCCCACATAAGGACTAGATTTGAAATCCTAAAATCTTTAACTCTGGCTCTCTTATCAAACTAATGTTTGACCACAGCCTGATGTTTAGCAAACTGATCAATTGCTCTGTCTCTTTTCTCTTCTAGGTGCATGAGTTGAAGTAATCTAACTTCTTGTTTGTTATCTATGCCTAGATATTCTTGTGCAAAATACAATGTAGGGATCTTTAGGTTTACAGGGAGGATAGGATCCACCCCATACACTAATTGATAAGGAGAATTTCCTAATGCAGCTTTCATCCTGGTTCTATCCACCCACAAGGCATACTTTAAGAGGGTATTCCACTCCCTAGGGTTTTTCTCTATCAATTTCTTTATGATATTCAACAAGTTCATATTCATTGACTTTGCTAAGCCATTCCCTTGAGGATAATAATTTGAAGAAAATTTCAAAATAATTTCATGATCGAAAGCCCAACTAGACAATTTTAATGATGCAAAGGTAGGTCCATTATTGCATACCAAAGCATAAGGAACTCCATACCTGGTCACTATGTTGCTTTCTAAGAACTTGATCACATCATCAACATTGCATGTCTTACTGCCAATTGCTTCAATCCACCTGGTGCAATAATCAGTGATAGTCAGAACATACCTATGGCCTAAAGATGATGGAGGATTTATGGGTCCTATGAAATCCATCCCCCACTGAGCAAATGGCTACATCTCCATCATTGGTTGCAGGGGTTGAGCATCATAATTTTCTCTATTGGCTACAACCTGACATGTATGGAAACACTTAATATGTTCAACAGTGTCCTTAAAGATGGTGGGCCATTAGTATCCTGCTCTTAGGATAACATGAGCGGTAGCTAGATGCGATCCATGTGCGGTTCCAAACTTATCATGTAACTCTGCTATCACTTTATCTGTGTCTTGCCTTTCTAGGCATCTGAGATATATTCCTTCATAGTTCCTTTTGAAAAGGACTCATTTTATCATATACTTCTGTGATCTTATCTTCAAGGCTCTCCTCTGTGAGGCTTGCAAGCTTGATGGGCATCTCCCAGTAATCAAAACATGCCTGATGTTTGAGTACCATTCTTCAGTTTCTCTAGTGTTCACCACATATTGTTGGTTCATGATGTTAGGATCAATTTCTGATATCATCTGACTCAAAGCTTGTCCTCTTACTAACTTCATGGGTGTTATATCCATATCATACTCTTGGACAACTGTTATCCATTTAGCTCTCTTTTCACTAGGCTCACTCTGCATCAGGAGCATTTTTACTGCTGCATTTGGTACTACAACAATTATGTTACTTTTTAAAATGTAATGTCTGAACTTCTTGACTACTCATACCAGAGCAAGAGCTTGTCTCTCAACATCCATGTATCTAAGCTCTGCATCTTTGAATGGTCAACTCATAAAAGCTATAGGCTTTTCTTATTTAGCCTCATTTCTTTGTGTTAATACTGTTGCTGATGTATACTTTGAAGCAAATGAATATATGTAAAAATCTCTTGTATAATATGGACTTATAAGAATAGGAGCATCAAATATAGCTTTCTTAATATCCTCAAACGCTGCTCTTGCTTCAGGAGTCCATTCAATTTTGGCATCTTTCTTGAGCATTGCATTTAGTGGCCTGACAATCTCTGCAAAGCCAGTAATAAATTTCCTAACAAAATTTATCTTACCAAAATAAGATTTGAGTTCCTTCTTACTTCTAGGTAACTGTAGCTTCATGATAGAGTCCACCCTGGCAGGGTCAATGATGATCCCATTTTCTATTATTAAATGACCTAGTAACTTACTTGTGGTTACTCTGAATATGCACTTCTTGGGATTCAAAGATATACCATAGTGTTCACACTTTTTAAGCACTTTCCTAAGGTATTCTATGTGATCACCTCTCTTTTTGGAAAAAAAACTATCAAGTCATCCATGTATATGACTATGCACTTACCAATCAGGCCCCTAAAAGCTATATTCATTGCTTGTTGAAAGGTGGTTCCAACATTTATCAATCCAAAAGGCATGCACCTATAAGCAAATATACCCCACTTGGTAGTGAATGCAGTTTTTAGTCTATCTATTTTATCTACCATCACTTGGTTATAACCTGAGAAACCATCCAAGAAATACATCATCTGTGCACCATTAACTATTTACAAGACCTCATCCAATGAAGGTAAAGGATAGTTATCCTTTTCAAATGCTCTGTTCAGATTTTTGAAGTCTACACCTAGCCTGATATCACCATTTTTCTTTCTCACAGGGACCAAATTGGCCACCCATGTGGAATGTCTTATAGGAAATATGATCCTGGCATTGAGCAGTTTCTTAACTTCTTCAAAGATGATGGGTTCTAATAAGGCATTGACTGGTCTATGTTTTTGTCTAAAAGGCTTGATGTCTGGCTTCAATGGTATAGTATGGGTGATGATTGAAGTGTCATTAGTTTTTAACTCATCATAGTTCCAGGTGATAACATGGATGTAATCCTTAAGTACTTGGGTTGTCCCTGCCATTTCTTCTTCTGTACACACTTTACCAATTAGGACATTCCTTTTTTCTTCATTTTGTCCTATATTGACTGGTGAGTATTCTCCTCCATCAGTCCTTGGGAGATCTTTCTATTTTAACATATTGTGCAAGTCAAATGCTCTTTCTAATTCTATCATCCCCTTGGGAATTTTATTACTAGGTAGATCCATGATCTCCTCCTCTTCCCAAGTATGATCCTCCACATTTCTTTCATCTATGATCTATGCATCAAACACATCTCTGTTTGATATAAAATCTAAAATGTGTTGGTCATCATCAAACACCTAAAGATTGGTAACATTATCTGGTACGGAGGGTACTGATATTAATTCAACTAAAAACCTCTTCAAACCAGATATGGATAATGGTTCCAAAGTGCTTGCAGCTTGATCCAGAGCATCTACTCTATGATTTTGTTCTCTGGGCACGTGTGTGATGTTGAATGCATCAAAATCTTTGATCAAGTCCCACACCCTGTGTCTGTAATTAGATAGCTTTTTGTAATTGCAAGAATATATGCCTCTAACTTGTCTTACCACCAATTCTGAGTCTCCATAGACATGCAGAATCTTTACTTTTTTTCTTGAGTGCGAACAATATTCCATGAATTAAATATTCATACACTGTCACATTGTTTGTGTATGGGAATTGTAATATATATGCTGCTAGATAGGATTTTCCAGCTGGATCGATAAGATCTATCCCTACTCTAGCTCCTTGTTTTGATTTAGATCCATCAAACCTAAGGATCCATGGCTTATCTTTAGTCAAAGGTTTATTAGGACCTTCCCTTTTCTTTTTAGCTCTGGCAGCTACACCACCTGATATCCATTTCAGTTTGGTGATTCATTCTTTTCTACTTTTACTTTCTCTGACCGATGTAAAACTGGTATTTGCTTGTTTTCTTTACTGTCAATGGAGTGATCTTCTGAATAAAGCATAGTATGCTTCTTTAAGATATGCAAGCATAATGAGCAAGTAGTCTCTGAGTGTAGTGTTTCATGTAGTCTACACCATCCTTCAATTAGAGCGTTATGTGGAGAAGTATGTTGCAACAACATCCTTTGAATCTGTTTTGACAAAAAACTCTTCAATATTAGTCAAGTTACTTCCTCTATCTTCATCAGAAAATTCATAATCTAATTCAATCAAAACAATCAGTTCCTGGGGTGATATTTCTCTCATCCTTAGAAATGCGCCCAATATTCATCAGGATCTCTTCTAAATTATGGACGTAGGCTTCATCCTGATATGTAGCTTCCTCTACTCTTGCAAATGATGAACAAGAACCAGTATCACTATGACTATCTACATGACTTACTTCAGGTGATGATAATCCCTTTTCACTACATGTCTGTTCTAGCTCCATCATGTCTAAGCAAGCATCACAAGTTTTTTCAAATGTGCCTCATCATGCAACTTGCACCATCCTTCAATCAAGACATCCTCATTAGACATATTTAGCATTCGACAATGTTGCATTTCTTTAGATAAATACAATTCAAAATTTCTAAAATGATCTACTTCATTATTGTCCTCTGACCTACGATCTGACTCTACAATTACTCCATTATCTTGGTGATCATCCCTATGAACATGAATATCATACACGGGGATCTCCTCTATCTTGACTGACTGAGGTCTGATGGTGTAAACTCCAAGTTCAACATCCACATACATGATCTCATTGGTGTTATTATATTCGGTGATCATGTGTTTCATCCTAGGTTCAACATCTATCCTAATCTAATTGGGAATCCCTTTCCAAGGTAGCCACATGTGAGTGAAATTAGTAGACATGTATCCATTAAGTGTCTTTGACCAATCCCTACTAAGCAACATTCCATATGTATTAGGTATGTCTACTACCTGTATATCAATGTAGTATTGGATCCTTGGATCTGATGCTAATTGCATATGAATGTGAGTTAATTCTCCTACAACACTTACCTCAGTTTTGTCTAACTATGTTACCTTTTTTAATGACTTAGCAGGATGTAACCTTAAGGCACTACATATGGTCAATGGCATTACATTGGTAGATGCACTTGAATCTACCAAGCAGTTATGTAAGTTCTTACCAAACATCCTTACGGAAAGGAGAAATGGAGGTGACTCAGTCTTGTCCCTATAAAGGGTCATGTGTGAAGTTTTCGCAGATTGGACAGTAGTTGGGACTTTATGTTTAACATTATTATCCTTAGCTGCTTGATCCTTGTTCAAAGTCTGATTTGAATTAGGGGAATGACTATCTTCTTTTGGTACAGGGTCATCTAAGGATTTCATGAATGCCTTCTTAATAGCTAGGGTTTTAAGCAATTCTAATAGCGACAAACTGATTTTGACCTTTTTTATTTCATCTGCTAAGTATGTGACCAATTTATCAAATTCAAGAGGCTGGTTACTAGCTTTTGTCACTACATTTTGTGGTGCTAAATATTGAGCATTAACCTTAGGGAATCTAGGGTTATTGCTTGCCTTTGGATCAGGAGGAGTATTAAAATTATTAAGAGGTAAAGATGTGGTCAAGGGACTAGAAGGTTTATTTGAGTTATTCCTGAGGTTATAATTGTTTCTACCTTGATACTACTACTGGTAAGCATGTACCTCCTCATGTTCAACTGATGGCTCATTCTCATCCTCAAAAGGAAAAACATAATTCATTTCAAAAACCATGGTTGACTCTTCACTTGCTAGGGTGCAATTCTCATGAGATGAGATTATTTGCTGATGAGGATGATTGACAAAACTCTCCAACCAAGAGTAGAATCATATCCACAAGGGACAATTTCATTTCCTTCAACAAAAGGAGGATTACCTGTGGTATTGAATACTTCAGCCTGAAAGATGTTGGCTACTATCCTAAACTAAGGACATTCTAAATCAGCATGAGCATTGGTATTATGTATCCTACACTAGTTGGTAAGGGTTGCTTCTGCCAAGTTCACTCTAGTGATCAATTTAGGTTCACTAGGAGGCTGATTATCTAAGGGTGATGGCAAGGAACCATTATTTAGCCTAGTGTTCCACACTCTAGGCTATCTAGGTGCATTATTGTTACCACTGTTGTTATTGTTACTGTTGTAGTTCTTATCATTGTTATATCCCCTCTCAGGATATCCAGATCTGTCATTATTATATCCTCTACTTTGATTTGGTTGAGAATAGAAATTCTGACCTCTCAAATGAGTGATTTCAATTGTCAGTTTTCTTAACTGTGCTGATATCTCTTTAATTTCTTCCTTTTATTCTTGAGCTTTAGCTACTACATTCTCTGACTAAGGTTTGAAGAAAGGAGATCTATTATTGTTATTTTGTCCTACATTCTAAGGTACTTGTGTATGTCCTAGATATTGCACTATTTGGCCATTTCCATTTGGAGGTGGCATGACGCTAAGTGGAGGTACTTGTAAAGGACTTGGAATTATATCTGGAGGCATCATAGCTCCATTGGCTGTTGTTGAGCAGGATATGCAGGGTGTGCAGGAAATGCTATGTTTGGTGTTGGAGCAGGGATCAATTGCTGATTAACTTTTATAGCTTCTTCAAAAGCTCCTGCCAGAGTTGTGACATTAGGATGTGTCCTCCTAATGAACATAGAAGTCAGGGGATCTGAGGCTGAATAGTATATAATCCTAGTAGCTTCATCTACTATGGTATATGGAGCTACCAACTTTGAAAGCATCTTTTGGAATCTAGCATTAAAGTTAGAAATAGGCTCTCCTTCAAATCTCTTGATTGTAGCAAACAGGTGATAATTCATTGAAGGATCTATAGGTATTTTAAATCTATCCTTGAAAGCTTTCTCTAAGGTGGCCCATGAACCAATTGAGCCTTGGCCAAGACTGATATACCAATTATATCCTTCTTCTCCTAAGGAAAATGGAAATAAAATGCATACCACATCGTGATGTTCAATCCTTGCTCTACAACAAGCTTCCTTGAATGTTCTGATGTGATCATCAACATCTTACTATGGATGATATTTAGGACAAATCTTATTAGGATTTTTAGGTAAAGGATGATATGCATTGAAGGTCAAAGGTGAGTCTATAGCAAAGAACGACATAGTGACCAATGGTGGTTGGACTTGAGGGGTAATAGGTGGTCCTGTAGGTGTTTGTAATTTAACATGGGTTATTGGAGTATTCCCTAGCAAAGATTCTAATGTACTGGAACCAGGAGTGTGATGAATGTCTATAGTTCTAGGTCTAAGTCCATGGATAGGAAGTTCCTCAAAAACTCCATCGGATCTAGACCTAGTATTTGGCCTGAGAGCCAGGGTTTCTACAATTTATGAAAATTTGACTTGGTTTTCTGTAAAGATCAACTGAACTGACCAAATAAAGGAGATATTTACAACCAGAATTTAGAACTGACTAGATACTTATGCAATATTTGCATGAAACCTATAAATATTTGCAAATACTGGATTTCTAGACACAGATATCAAGATATCTAGTGACAAGCAAATTAGAACAAAGGTTTAGCAGGAAGACCTAAACAATGACTCAACTTTCAAAGATTGCAAGAATTGATTGTAAAGTTTGAGATATCTATGCTCAATTCTAAAATATTTATGATGAACAGGTATGAAAGGATACAAAACAAGCAAATATTTGCAAGAACACTCAAAGCATGAAGAATTGTGATGAGCTTTGAGAAGATTACCTTGTTTCAACCATAGGGATATGCATATGCAATAGATTTACCTTTTAAACATGAAAGAAATCCCTCCTTCTAGCACCAATTTATGTTGATGATGATTGTTAGTCATAACAACATGCATAAAAATTTGCACAACAAACGTTTATTATCTTGAAAAGTACGATCAATTTAGGATAAATTGATGACTCCAAGTCTCTGTTGATCAGGTCATGATATTCTGACATTACTCAGAGGTTGATGTGACATGTTATTTTCCATTTCAAGGGGTCTTACACTATCTGGATGATAAATTGTTGCCTATATATCTGGTTCTGCATTTGTTTCCTATAAATTTACTTCACAAACGAGGTTATTTCTACTATGCTCCATAGATTATGGTTATATTTATAAGTTTGATCAATTCTTCTGAGCATTTACTGTTATAAACTTATTTTATGGCTTTGCACTATGTATTTAGTACGATAATGTGCCTATAAGCAATTATTTGCATGTGTATTGTTGATATTAATGTATATTTGCATGATATTTATCATTATTAACATGCTTTTACTCAAAATATGCTCTGTGTGTTTAATTATTTATGGGATATAGGCATATTTTATGTTATTTGCTTCAGATTGTATGTTATTTTCCATTATGAAGGTGATTTGTAATGAAATTCAAGAAAACTCAAAGAAATACTTCTAAATTTGGTGAACCTTTAGCTATTGAGTCACATACATTCTAGATACAGTCATGAAGAGAATAAATCAAACCATAATTTCACCAAGATGTTCCACAACTAGGTACGGTTGATGCTAACTTCAAAGGAACTAGGAATTGAAACAACATATGCTGACTGACAAGCATTCCAAGGGATGCAGCTAATCAATGTATAAATCTAGATCTCATTTACTGACTACTCAAGATTTACAATTATTTGTAATCAAAACAATTTCTCTTTCATTAAGTATTCTAAAGACATGCACATTCACAAAAGCCTTGAAATTAGTCCTAAATGTTTCAACAATCTAACTTCAATTAAGTTTCTAATAATACGGAGAGTGCATTCCATCTCCTTTTATAGAACAAAGAGAGGAGGCAGTTAGACATGACCAATAGTTAAGATTTGTCTATTTGAATCAATGGTCAATATCATCACATTGACTAAGTCAACTATTGTTAACAAGAGCATACGTTGCCAGTTGGTAACCATTTGTTGGATTCGAGCATCTCTTATGTTGATTATGCATATGACTCTATCATCATGCATCCTTATTTATTCTCTATCTTCCTCTTCTTCATCACTTTCATCTTCTCCATCAATTGCATCTTCATCATCATTTTCTTCATCATTGTAGCTTTGATGTAGATCTCCTCTTATGTGTACCTTTATAGTTGCCATGATAGATTCATATAATTGTACTATTCTATCAACCTCACCTCCATCTTGTATCTTAGCTCTCACTGCAGGATGCTTGTGGGAATGCAATTCCACTTGAAGGGCATGCATCTTGTTCTTCTTCATGTTTAATGTTTCATTGTATGTCTCCACCCTCACCTTTATCCTCATGAATTTGTTTATTAATTCTTTTGTCAAATGGTGCAGGGGATCCTCTGCAGCTTGCTTGAAATTATTATGGAAATCCTGAACAGCAAAATCAGTATCTTGATTTTTAATTTTCCTTTCTACCTTTCCTTCCAGAGCTTCCAGGATTTTTGCTTCTTTTGCCATAAGGTCATGTAATTTGACGCTTATATATTTGAGTTTTCCATTACATCTCTTCAAGATGTCACATTCAAATCTAGTGTCTTCATGCCAAATATTGAGTAGTTGAGAAGTATTATTATCTAGGAGTATCTTCACATCAATTCTTTTCATTTCTCCCAAGGCATCTAGGTTCTTCTCCAGCTTGAAAGATCTCCTGCCTACTTCATTCTACAACTTGTCTACTTTACTCTTCAAGGAACTGTTGTGTGATTACACAACACGCCTCATTTTGAGTTGACAAAACAGGGACCCAACTTTTTGGCTTGTGTTTTGTGCTTTCTGGCGGTCTGGTAAAAGTAACTCATGCAGATCATCATGCATTGAAAGGCTGGGTAAGTGATCATCATGAGGTTAGTTTGTCAAATTTCGTATTTTATTCCAGAAACCTCATATTTAGAAAGAGCATTAAATTCCATGCAGGTTTGTCTTTTACATCACCCTGATATTCGTCAGGATGTGAAAGTTATGAATGGTCAAAGTTTGAGTCAAACCTGATATTCCTAGGGGAAGGGTCATATATCGTAACATTAGTCATATTATAAAAGGTCACCCCGATATAGTATATCACCTGATAAAATCATGCGGTCCAAATATCTGGACATCAATTTTAGGTGATAGTAACCTTTACCTGTCAATAGACATATACATTTTGCGAGGATCATATTTTTCAAAGTAGCCTGATATTTCATAATATCCTCCTGCAGTGAAATATCCCCTAAGCAAATATCCTGATGATGTCATTCAAGTTTGATAAATGAAGAAACAAACATGATGATGACATCATCATCACATTTACCTCTCGGCAAGATATTTCATAAACATGATCTTGTTCCCATAACATGACGATGACGTCATGATGCCTTGCTGATACACTGAGCGAATATCAGGATGATGTCATCTTGATATTTCAAAAGAGAGACATGTAAGTTTATTCGGCCATCATCATCTTTGAAACATCACCTGATATATCAAGATATCCTCCTGATGTGCTAAACATAACCAAAGGGTGTGTTCGTCACCTGATCTTGTCAACGATAGTTTTTCCTCTCAAGGAGGATGATCATATTAAACATGACCTGATATTTTTGAATATCATCCTGTCTTGCGAATATCACCCTACTCCCGTTGCCGCCATTAACATTTAATGTGCACAGACATGGTAGGTGGTTCCCGCCGACCACGAAACCTGACAAAACACCTGGCAAGATCCTGCGTTTTCACATGGATAATCAACGAGTAAAATCTAATCTGTTAGGGTTGCCCTAATTTTACCCTAAGTGCATTGTTAAAAGGGTAAATTCATCGTCATTTCAAGTTTACCTTGTGATAAAATTGTTTTTATAGAGCACTAGCTTCCATATCATCATACAGGCAATAGTTGCACGAATTGAGCTCACAGACAAAAGGAAGTGCATGATCATCAGCTGAATTAAAAGCATTGTCAGAAGTCCACTGGAATAAAAGGAAATTTGCATATCTAGGTAAGTAAATGAAACCCTCGTCATGTTGTTTCTGTAATAGTCAGGTATGGGTGGTTAATCTAAAGTTCTGGTTTATGCATCCATATGATTAAGTAATGTTGAACATATACAGTAGGCATGATGATTAGTAAAGTTAATTGTAATATGCATGCATATGTATACCCATTGTAAGACAAGATTTTGTTAATCGCAGGCACCCATGGCTGACAAGAGGTTAGTTATGTGTCAAGTAGAATTTGAGAGGCCTATGTTCTCCTCCCAAAAGGGTGTCCTGTTCAAATATGGTGCAATTACGGATACCCATCAGGGGAGCACCAATTTGGAAGCATGGTCAGCCAGGTTGAATGATGAGAATAACAAGAGTCCTATGCTGGATGTAGTTTTCGTATCCAAGATGTGGAATGCTATCGATTTTCCATACTCCATGGAATCTCTGAAACTAGTTGTCGAGTGTGCCAGGAACTACAATCCAGAGACCAGGCAGGTGATGAAGCATGGGAGGATATATGCTGACCTATTCATCAAGGGTCTTTCCAAGACATTTGGATTGCCATTGGGCAGCAAGGTTAAAAGTGTAGACCTGAAGAAGGCAGAAAAAGAATATGAAAACAACAAGAAACAAGCCAGGAAGAATATGTATCAATGGAGGGCTGAAAATAGTACATATACTATAGCAACCAAACTTCCTGTGCATCTATTCAAATATGATTTTGCTAATGAATATCAATACATGATTGCACTACTGAACAGAGTAATAGGCTAGCCTGACGCTGGTAGTTTTAGAGACTAGATGTATGGTATAATAATGATGTGTTTGTATTCAGATATCAAGCCACTGTGGGGCCAGCTAATAAGTGATGCTCTGCATGAGCAGCTGATGAACCTAGGAGGTTCAAATTGTGCTTTCTATATGACATCATACATCGTCTACTCCTGTGCTTATAAAGGCACATTTGATGCACTGGTTATAGATGGGAAAGTCACAGGAATGGTCAATGTTGTGCATATATGGGATCATCATCCTCAGCTGCAAAGAGCCAATTACCTCCAGGATTACAAACTATTCAATGATGCATTCTCTATGCATCTGGTGAAGACCATGGAGGAGGACAGAACAAAGAGATTGAGCATGGAGGCTCAAGAGATAATTTACAGGCATGGAGCCTAGTATATTCAGTTTGCCACCTTTTCCTACATGAGGATTGAGGGTTTTGAAGGAAATCCCCTCATGCTGCCAAGGTATCCCACTGATGCAGTAATACTGATGGAGTTCATCAGGCAAAGCTCCACAATAATAAAAACATACAAAGATGCAAAGAAGTTGCCACCAATCTTGTTTCCAGTCACCATTGGCTGGTACATGTGCCCCAATTTAGAGAACATAAAGAAGGTGATGGTCACCTTGAATAAAATGAACTTGTAGCCTTTTCCGTTAATAAGACCATATGATCCTTATGGTAGGATGCAGAAAATAATAGGAAAGCCTATTCATCAGAGGCACCTAGAAGACTTATGGGCTGACTGTGAAGATGAAGCGGAAGCAAGAAGAAGAAGATATCAAAGGCTAACTTTGAATCAAATCAGAACCTTTGATTGCATCCCCATCCCCCAACAATTGAAGAAAGATGATGGCAGGATAATTGCAAATGAGTATGAGCAGAAGAATATATATAATGATACCATCTCTGCACCTAACCTCACCATACAAGAGGATATATCCTTGGACCCCTTCATTTCCAGGACCATACAACTAACCCAAGCCTGGGTTGATAAACAGATAGGGGCATTAAAGAAGAAGGGTGTTGCCATTATGGTGGACAACAAGAAGAAGGGGCAGGATATTCTCGATGGGGAGTATGATGACTTCCTGAATGAGAAGAGAAAGTCTAAGGGAGATAGACTCCCTCCACCACAACAATAGAGCAAAAGACCCCCAAGGGGCAAGAAAGTAGATAAGGACCCCAAAGAGGTTATTATTGAAAGGGTAGTATTTGTAGCTGAGGAGGCAGTAGCATCAGGATCAGGATCTAGATCAGGATCAGCATCCCCTCCAAGGACAAGGAAAGGAAAGTCCAAGAAGAGTAAGACAGTAGAGGCTGGAATTATTGAGACCCTAGAAGAGGGTCAATCCTCAAGAAAACATGATGAAGAGGATATCCTCATGGAGGAAGAGCCTGAAGAAGAAGAGGCTCCTTTGGTAATAAAAAGAAAAAGAAAAGCTCCACAGGTGGTGGTGTCCACCCCACCTAAGAAACTGAGAACCTCCATGAGGGGTGAAATAAAACAATCCCCTACATTGTTACAAGGGGCAGGTAGTGAAGTGCATAGGGAACTTCAGCACAATGTTCCACTTCCTACCATTGTGAAGTTTAAAACTAAACTTGCAGAAGAGCAGATGAAAGAAACCTCGCCAGGAGGTCATATCTCGTTAGAGGAGACAATTAACCTATCTGATGATGAGGTTGTGAAGGAGGTATCTTCACAAAAGATGGAAACCCTTGCTACAGGTACGCAAATGACCCCTCATAAGACTCCAACAATTCAAACAATACTGGAGGAGATGAAGCAAGTGGAAGCTAAAAAGGAAAAGAGCCCAGAGCAAATAGCCCAAGAAATGGGACTAGATACACTAATTACAGAGGTGACAAATCCTGTGGTGATAGACATAATAGAGAAACAGGATGTAAATCCTGAACACCCAATAGGATCACCTGACAAAGAGCAACCTGCAGAAGAAGTAAAGATGGCAGAACCAGAAGGCCATGCTTCAGAAATAAGCCAACCAGGTGCACAAGATCCGTCAACGGAACCTGCTGTAGTAGAGGTTTAGGAAAGGAAAGCTGATGAGAAGGGAGTGGCAGAAGATCTTGCTGCTAAGGTTCAAGAAATAAGTGGCACAAGTGCAGAACAAATTGTGATTACAGAACCAGCACCAGCACCTAAGGAGACTTCTCAATTATCCACAACTGAGAATGTTCTTTAGTAGGAGGAACAACTAAAGGAGGATGAGGTAATGACAGAAAAGGCTCATGATCATCATGATCAGCATATGGATACATCACAAGATCCTCCACCTCAAGCAGATGCTCCTCCGAAGAAAGAAGTTCCTCATCAGGAGGATGTGCCACAGGATCAACATCAAAGTGAGCATCATGAAGAAGAGACAAGGAAATCACCTTCTCCATCACATATGCTGACGGAAACAGGAGACCAGGGTGAACAACATGATGATGCAGAGAAACATGATCAGGTACCTCCGTGGTTGGAGAAAGAGGTAAATACAAAAGAAGAATTTGAAATTCATGAATTTGATGTCTCCACCTTATTCTCTGAGAAGATAATAAAACCTAAGAGGAAGGCCAGAATGACTTCAGCCATCAAAAGAGATCCAACAACTGGGAGGAGGATTGCACAGATTGCAGTACCTACTGTGGAGAAAGAAAAAGGTAAAATTACCTTAGATGAGTTCCAGATCAGCACAGTGGACTTAGGATTAGCCAATGAAGACCAAGAGGGTCAAGAAGGCAAGGATATTGTTGATTCTTTAATTCAAAAGGTGAAAAGAGAGAAGGAGAAAAATAAGCAACACAAAGAGCACATTGCTGAGTTGCATGCCTACATAAGAAGGCTAACCAATACTGAAGATACTTCAACTGAACATGCAGTCCCATTGACTGTTATTTCTCAAGAAGAGGTGAATAAATTAGACCTCATGAAACATGAGGCATCTATACTAAGGAGATGGATGTCATCCACATTGGGTGATGCAGAGGAAGTAGTAAAGGCCTCTTTAAAAAGGTGGAATACTCTCAGCGACTCCAGTACCAAGGTAGACAAATTGCAGATGCAGACAGGAAAAAGGTCTTACCAACTGGAAAAGGTATTAAATATCCTAGGAGAAATAAGGGGGATAAATCCTCAGCTGCTCATCAATAAACAGGTACTAAACAATAATACTGCCTTGTTGATTGACATATGGTATAAGGACATTCAATTTGAATGTGGAGTACTTAGAAGATGCAATAATAAACTGAAAGATATCAGCATGAAGTTGCATGATTTAATGTCTGTTGAGGCAGAAATATTGGAAACACTAGAAGGAAAAGTGGAAGGGAAAGTTGAAAATCAAGATGAAGAGTTTGCCATCAAAGCTTTACACGGCAACTTCCAATCAATAGCGGATGATCCACTTGTTCACTTAACAGAAGAAGTCATAGATAAAATAATGAGAATCAAAGTCAAGATGGAGAATTATAATGAGATGTTGCAAGACAAGAAGAACAAGCTGGACATCAACAGACACAAATATGAGGCACACAAGCACGCCATGATCGAAGCAAAGACTCAAGATGGTAGGGAAATAGATAGAATTGTGCAATTATATGAACAGGTCCGGAGCATCATGCAACCTCATATGCGGGTTCATCATCATCATGATAATGAAAGTTCAGGAAGTGATGCACCTGGTGATGAGGAGCATGACTCAGATAAAGTAGATGATGATGCATCATAGAGGGAATATTAGCATCGGATACTTAGTGAAAATGGGTTTTTTTAGATAGTTGCCAGTTGGCAACTTGTGCCATTTTGTAAAGGTTGACATAGTCAAAGGAAATATTAACCATAGATATGCATAGATGAATCAGGATCGCTGATCTTTTTGTAACGGATTCCTCACCTTATTCTATAAAAGTTGCAGGAATGCTTCATTTTGAACATTCAAAACTTAATTGAAATTTGTCTGCTGAAATATTCAGGGCTCATTTCAAAGCTTTTTGTATACATTTATATCTTTGCATACTTAGTAAATGAGAAGACTGTTTTGGTTACAATTCATAGTAAATCTTGAGTAACTAGTGTGTGAATTCTAGATTAATGTGGTGATTGGCTGCGTCCGTTGGAGTGCATGTCTACTTACATATATTGTTTTCATACAATTCCTTTGAAGTTAGCACCTACTGTATCTAGCTGTGGAATGTCTTGGTGAACATATGATTTGGTTTTCTTCTCCTCATGACTATATCTGATATGTATGTGGTTCAATAGCTGAAGATTCATCTTTCATTTGAAGCATTTCTTTCAATTTCTTTAAATTTTAGAACATTTCACTATCATAATTACAAATAATTGAACATCTAAAGTAAATAATACAAATATGTGGACATCTCGTAGATAAGTGGAAATATTTAGCATATTTGAAGCTAAAGCATGCATTACTGATAAATATCATGCAAATATTTGAGTATAACTGTATCATTGAATCAAATAACTATGTAAAATGACCTCTCTGTGAAGAATCTTTGCAAAAATAGCGTCATGATGATGAACTCTATGTAAGGCCCCAAAATGGAAACAGCAATGCACATCAACCTCTGAGTAATGTCAAAAGATTAAGACCTAATCACCGGAGACTTGGGATCATGAATTCTCTAAATTCATCGTATCTTTCAAGATGAATAAAGGTTAATGTGTACTTTTATTCTATGCTTGTTTATGACTAACATCATGACCAACATAAATTGGCGCTAGAAGGAGGGCCTTTATCTGAAAGAACACGATCATCATCATTATTTTCAGGTTTGATGATGCAGAGAAGTAAGGTAACCCTAGTGCATTCATGAAATTCAAATATCGCTCAAATATTTACTGTAAGAGGCTTGTAAATGTTCGTTCTATGTAAAGTTCCTGAAATTAGTCATAAATATTGCAAGCTCTACAATAGATCATCATGAATTCACAAATATCAACCAATGATAAGTAAATCCATTCAAGATTTGAAGAGTTTTGGCCTTAGAAACTTGATATCCTGTGGTAAGAATCATTATAGCTCAAATATCCTTTCATATTTGTCATATCTTTGCAAATATTTCGTAAATATTTAGTCCGATCAATCATTCGATTGCAAATATTGTCTCAACCAGTGAAATTCATTCAATATTTATGATCATCTGGTTAGTTTCAGCCAATTTGCCTCAAAATTGAGAAATCCTGGCTCACAGGATAAATACCAGGTCTAGATCTAGTGGAATTTTTAAAGAATTGCCTGTTAGAGGTTTCAGACCTACAACTGTAGACATCCATCATACTCCCGGGTCTAGTGCATCGGGAGCTTCACCAGAACCTCCTCCTGTAACTCTTGTTGGTTTGCAAGTACCTTCTGGGATATCTGTGACACCTCCTGTTCAACCTCAACCCCAGGTCCAACCTCAGCTAGCTATACCACCAGCCCAACCTCCTCCGGTCACAATGTCTTTCTTTGTAGCAAAATCACCTTTAACCTTCAATGCATATCATGAGTTGCCAAAGAATCCAGACAAACTTCGTCCAAAATATCATCCTTATCAGGATGCTGATGATCATATTAGGACATTTAAAGAAGCTTGCTGTAGAGCCAAAATAGAACATCAAGATGTTGTGTGCAGATTATTTCCTTTTTCCTTAGGGGAAGAAGCTTATAATTGGTTTATTAGTCTTGGTCAAGCCTCTATTGGTTCATGGGTTGTTCTAGAGAAAGCCTTTCTTGATAGGTTCAAGGTCCCTATTGATCCATCTATGAATTACCACATGTTTGCTATAATCAAAAGATTCGAGAATGAGCCTATTGCCAATTTTAATGCTAGGTTCCAGAAAATGCTATCCAATTTAGTTGCTCCTTATGTAGTAGCAGATGCTTCTACTAGGAGTATCTATTATTCAGCCCTGGATCCATTGACTTCCATGTTCATCAGGAGAACACATCTTGAGATCACTACCTTGACAGGAGCCTTTCAAGAAGCTATCAAAGTAAATCAGCAGCTAGTCCCAGCTCCTACTCCAAATATTGCATTCCCTACATTGCCTGGCATGTATCCAACATATCCTGCACAACATCCTACATCATATCCTGCACAATATCCTAATAGTGCAATGATACCTCCAGCAGTCATGCCTGCACCTTTGCAGGTGCCTCCATTGAGTATCATGCCACCTCCTAATGGGAATGGCCAGATGTCACAATATCCTGCACAAATTCAGACACCGCAGGGTGTTGATCTATCTAACAATAACCATGGATCCTCTTTCTTCAAGCCTCAAAGTGAGAATGTAGTAGCCAAAGCTCAAGAAGAGAAGGAGGAAATTAAAGAAATTTCTGCTCAACTGAGAAAACTCACCACAGAAGTGACACATTTAAGAAATCAAAGTTTCTATTCCCAGTCAAATCAGAATAGAAATTACTCCAATGATAGACCAAATTATCCAGATAGAGGATACAATAACAACAATAATTTCAATAATAGTGGTGGAAATAACAATAATCCTCAAAGACAGCCTAGAGTATGGAATTCCAGGCCAAATAATGGTTCATTACCATCACCCTTAGATAATCAACCATCTGGTGAAGCTAAACAGACTACTAGAGTCAATCTTGCTGAGGTAGCCCTCACCAACTGGTGTAGGATCCACAACACAAATGCTCATGCAGAGTTAGACTGTCCACAATTTCAAATTGCTGTTAGCATTTTTCAAACAGAAGTGTATAATACTACAGGACATCCACCTCAGGTAGAAGGTAATGAAATAGTTCCTTGTGGATATGATTCAGCCCTAGTGCTAGAAAGCTATACTGATCATCAAAATTATTCTCATACATATGAAGAATCTGCTTTAGCTTTTGAGTCAAATTATGTCTTCCCTTTTGAAGATGAGAATGAGCCTTCCACTGAACATGAGGAGGTGCATGCATACCAGCAACAATATCCTGGTAAACATAACTATAACTTGAGAAGTAGCTCCAACAGACCTACTGGTCCACTGACGTCATCTCTACCTCCAAATAATTTCAATACACCTCCTGATCCCAAAGCAAGCAATAATCTTGGGTTTCCCAAGGTAAATGCCCAATATCTGTCACCACAGAATACCGCATCAAAGGCTGTTAGCTTGCCTCATGAGTCTGACAAACTTGTTACATACTTGGCAGATGAGATGAAAAAGATAAAGATCAACCTGTCTTTATCAGAGTTATTGAAAACCCTTGCAATCAAAAAAGTATTCATGAAGTCACTAGATGATCCTGCTCCTAAAGAGGACATTCCTTCTCCAAGTCATCTTAGCAATAAAGATCATGCTGCTAGAGATAGTAATATCAAGCCTAAAGTGCCAGCTACTGTCCAAGTTGCAGAAACATCACATATGACATTATACAGAGATAAGAGTGAGTCACCACCTTTCCTCCTTACCATAAAGATGTTTGGAAAGAATTTACACAACTGTCTAGTAGATTCAGGTGCATCTACAAATGTGATGCCCTTGTCCATATGCAATGCCTTAGGGCTACATCCTGCTAAATCCCTAAAAAAGGTGACATAGCTAGATAAAACAAAAGTGAGTGTAGTAGGAGAACTGACTCATATACACATGCAACTAGCATCTGATCCTAGGATCCAATATTACATTGATATCCAGGTAGTTGACATACCTAATACATATGGGATGCTACTTAGCAGAGACTGGTCAAAGACTTTGAATGGATATATGTCCACTGACTTCAGTCACATGTGGTTACCTTGGAAAGGTCTACCAAACCAGATAAGAATAGATGCTGAACCCAGAATGAAGCACATGATAACTGAGTATAATAAAACGAATGAGATCATGTATGTTGACATTGAGCCTGGAGTTTATGCCATTAGACCACAAACTATCAGGATAGAAGAGATCCTGATGCTTGACTTTCATCATCATCATCATCATCATCATCATGATCATTAGGAGGGTGTGCCAGTTGTAGAAACCAATAATAATTTTGAGAATGAAAATGAAATAGATCGCTTCAGAGACTTTGAGATGCATCTGTCCAAACAGGTAAAGCGTTGTCAATTGTTAAATGTATCTGCTAATGATATTTTGATTGATGGATGGTGCAAATTACACAACGAAGCACATTCAGAAAAGACTTGTGAAACATGCTTAGACATGATGATGTTGGAGCAGACATGTAGTGAGGCATCATCATCATATTCCGAGGTAAGTTCTCAATTTGGTGATGATGATGATACTGATTCTTTTTTGTCTTCTGCAGGAACCACAGAAAAAGTGATAGATCATGATGAAGGTCATAAATAGAGAATAGAAGAAATTCTAGTGTACAATCAGATAAATGTTAACAAAAAAGAAAAGATCACCCCAGGGAGTGATTGTCTGATGGAGTTAGACTATGAATTGTCTGATGAAGACAAAGGCAGTAACTTGACCAGATTTGAAGAGTTCTTGTCTGGAGAAATTAAGAAAATGATAAGACAAAAGAAACATCCACAAGATGCACTAACTGAAGGTTGGTGTAGGCTGCATGAGGCACCTCATTCGGAGACCGCCTATTCGCTATGTCTCCACATTTTGAAGAAACATACAGGGCCTGATCCAAAAGATCATCCTCCTGATGATGGAAAACAAGAAGAAAAATCAGCTTCTCAGAAGGAAGAAAAGATGAAGTCTAAGAAAGCTGACATTCCTAAGTTAAAATGGATATCAGGTGGAGCAGCTGCCAAAGCTACAAAGAAAAATAAAGGTTCAGCTAAACCTCATGCTGAAGATAAGTCTTGGATCCTTAGATTTGATGGATCCAAATCCAAGCAAGGAGCTGGAGTAGGGATTGATCTTATTGATCCATCAGGAAAATCCTACTTAGCTGCATATAGATTATAGTTCCCCTATACTAATAATGTGACAGAGTATGAAGCTCTGATTCACGAGATACTGTTTGCTCTCAAAAAGAAAGTGAAAATTCTGCACGTCTTTGGAGACTCAGAATTAGTTGTCAGACAACTAAGAGGAATCTACTCTTGCAACTATAAAAAATTGTCAAATTATAGACACAGAGTGTGGGATTTGATTGAGGACTTTGATGCATTTAACATCACCCATGTTCCTAGAAAATAGAATCACAGGGCAGATGCACTTGCCCAGGCTGCCAGTACATTGGAGCCACTATATATATCAGGTCTGAAGAGATTTTTAGTAGAATTGGTATCTGTACCATCAGTACCTAATAATGTTACCAATCTTCAGGTCTTTGATGATGACCAACACATTCTTGATTTTATCTCCAACAGGGATGTATTTGATGCTCAGATTATAGATGATAATAGTATGGAAGATCATGTCTAGGAAGAAGATGAAATATTAGAGTTGCCTAGCAACAGAATTCCCAAAGGCATGATTGAATTAGAAAGAGCCTTTGATTTGGATAGTATGCTGAAGCAGAAGGATCTTCCCAAAGCTGATGGAGGTCAATATTCACAAGTGAATATCGGACAGGATGATGACAAGAAAAATGTCTTGATAGGTAAGGTTTGCACACCAGAAGAGTTAGAAGGAATAACTCAGGCCCTTAAGGATTACATCCATGTAATTGCATGGACTTATGATGAGCTAAAGACATATGACACATCTATCATAACTCATACTATACCTCTCAAGCCAAATGCTAAACCTTTCAGACAGAAGTAAAGGCCAGTCAATGCTTTTCTTGAACCAATAATATTTGAAGAAGTCAAGAAATTATTAAATGCCAGGATAATCTTTCCTGTAAGGCACTCCACTTGAGTGGCAAATCTAGTGCCAATTAGGAAGAAGAATGGAGACATCAGGCTATGTGTAGATTTCAGGAATCTGAACAGAGCATCAGAAAAGGATAATTATCCTTTACCCTCATTAGATGAAGTTCTGCAGATTGTAAATGGAGCTAAAATGATGTCCTTCTTGGATGGCTTTTCAGGATACAACCAAGTGATGGTTGATAAAATTGACAGATTGAAAATTGCCTTCACCACCAAGTGGGGGATATTTGCATGTAGACGTATGCCATTCAGACTTATAAATGCTGGAGCAACATTCCAACGAGCAATGGACATAGCCTTCAGAGGCTTAATAGGAAAATGTATAGTCATCTACATGGATGACTTGACAGTATTCTCCAAAGAAAGGAGAAATCATGTAGTAGATCTCAGAAATGTGCTGAAGAAATGTGAAGAGTATGGAATATCACTGAACCCCAAGAAATGCATATTTGGGGTGACAACAGGAAAGTTATTAGGCCATTTGATAACTACAGATGGAATCATCATTGATCCTGATAGGGTAGAGTCTATCATGAAAATACAACTTCCTGGAAGCAAGAAAGAACTTAAGTCTTACTTTGGTAAGATTAATTTCGTAAGAAAATTCATCACTATTTTTGTAGAAATAGTCAGACCACTAAATGCTATGCTGAAAAAAGATGCCAAAATTGAGTGAACAGCAGAAGCTAAAGCTGCTTTTGAGGACATAAAGAAAGCCATATCAGATGCTCCTGAACTCATCAGTCCATATTACACAAAAGATTTCTACATCTATTCATTTGCTTCAGAACATACCTCTGCAGCAGTGTTAACTCAAAGGAATGAAGAAAAAGAAGAGAAACCAATAGCCTTCATGAGTTGTCCTTTCAAGGATGCTAAACTATGATATGTGGATGTTGAAAGACAAGCACTTGCATTAGTTAGGGTAGTAAAGAAATTCAGGCATTATATACTAAGAAGCAAGGTGATTGCAATAGTGCCTGATGCAATAGTGAAGATGCTGCTCATGCAGAGTGAGCCTGGTGAAAAAAGAGCCAAGTGGATTACTGTATTACAAGAGTATGACATGGAAATTACACCAATGAAGCTGGTAAGAGGACAGGCTTTAAGCCAAATAATATCTGAAATTGACCCAAACATCACAAGTCAGCAATATGTTATCAATGATAAGAACAATAAGGAATGGTATTCAGATATCAAGCACATCCTGATTACTGGAAGATGTCCTCCGAGATTGCAAGCTTCACAGAGAAGAGCCTTGAAGATAAGGTCACAAAAGTATATGATGAAGGGAGGAACCCTATTCAAGAAGAATTATGAAGGAATATACCTGAGATGCTTAGAAAAGCTAGAAGAAAATAAGGTCCTATCAGAGTTACACGACAAGTTTGGAATAGCACATGGATCAGCCTTGGCCACGACACATGCAATCCTCAAAGTAGGATATTATTGGCCTACAGTTTTTAAAGATGCAGCTGGTCATGTTAAATGTTATCATGTATGTTAAGGTGCTGCCAACAGAGAGAAATACGTTGCGCAACCCTTGTAGCCAGTGATGGAAGAGCGCCCATTTACACAATGGGGCATGGACTTCATAGAACCAATCAATCCTCCATCCTCCTCTAGCCATAGGTATGTCTTAACCATTACTGACTATTGTACCAAATGGACCGAGGCTGTCAGCAGTAAGACTTGTACTGCAGATGATGTCATTAAATTTCTGGAGAGCAACATTGTCACCAGGTATGGAACTCCTTATGCTTTGGTAAGTGATAATGGTTCTGCCTTCACTTCAACTAAATTGTCAAGTTGGGCATTTGATCATGGGATCATACTTAAGTTTTCATCTAACTACTATCCCCAAGGGAATGGATTAGCAGAATCCACCAACAAGAATTTACTGAATATCATAAGAAAACTAATAGAGAAGAACCCTAGGGAATGGAACTCATTTCTGAAATATGCCTTATGGGTAGACAGAACTAGAATGAAAATTGCATTAGGAAACTCACCTTTCCAATTGGTATATGGGGTGGATCCTATCCTTCCTATAAACTTGAAAATTCCTACTCTGCAGTTTGCCCAAGAATACCTAGGCATTGATAATAAACAAGAAGTCAGGTTGCTTCAGTTGACGCACCTAGAAGAGAAAAGGAGTCAAGCAATTGACCAGTTTGCAAAACATTAGGTTGTTGTCAAATGTTGGTTTGATAAGAGAGCCAGAGTTAAAGCCTTTAGGATATCTGATTTAGTCCTGATGTGGGATAAAGCACATGAGAAGAAAGGTGACCATGGCAAATTTGATAGATTATGGATAGGTCCCTTTCAAATTTCTGAGATACTAGGAGACAACACTTATAGGCTTAAGAACCTGACAGGTGAGGATGTCCCATTACCAGTCAATGGACAATTCCTCAAACGTTATTTTCAAGCTTGAGTGATGTCATGACAATCATGTGTATCATATTGTACATTTGTATAGTGTCTATACAGTTTGTTTTGTTTTTGTTTGTTCTGTTTTGTTTGTTGAGACCTTGTTTTGGTTAGTCAAGATGATGCACCTCATTACCACAAAAAATAACTAAATTGATAGGATTTAGGTGATGAGATCAGATTTAGACATAAGGTTGTAATTCATCCTGAGAAGTATTCATGATCAGGTCTGTGATATCCTTTCATTAGGGTGCCTTTTCTTGATCAAAGTGAATCAATCACCATGACGCACGTAATGGCCTTGGGTTTGTTGAACACACAAGTATAGGTGTTAAGTGAAAAATCTAAAGAGACTCCCTTGCTACCAATACAATCTCCAACCTAAAGCTACAAGTGACTATACCTTGTACAAATGAGCTGACATGATGATATCAAATACAAATTTTAACAAAAAAAAATTGAGAAAAGAAATAAAATTAGGCCATCTAAGTAACTCTACCGGGGCTATGAATGCCTACTGGCAGTGGGGCTCTACTTAGGGAGATTGTATAGATAACCTTGCCAGGGCTAAAGACGCCTGCTAGCAGCAAGGCTCTATCCAGGTTGGCTATGAGGGATGATCTCAAACTATGTAGTTTAACACCAGTTACTTATGTTTTCAAATTGCTTTCAAGATGAGGATAATTAATCTTCTGCACACACATGATCTTTTGTTGGCATTGTTACCATGATGAAATTTTATCATTCATAAGATCATGATGCTTATGCTTAGGAAGAATTAGAATACTATGGATGAATGTGATCACATCACTCGAATCATTGGAATTTGTTTGTTTTCTTTGGTGGCAAGTTGTTGTGTGATTACACAACACGCCCCATTTTGACTTGACAAAACAGGGACCCAACTTTTTGGCTTGTGTTTTGTGCTTTCTGGCAGTCTGGTAAAAGTAAGTCATGCAGATCATCATGCATTGAAAGGCTAGGTAAGTGATCATCATGAGGTCAGTTTGTCAAATTTTGTATTTTATTCCAGAAACCTCATATTTAGAAAGAACATTAAATTCCATGCAGGTTTGTCTTTTACATCACCCTGATATTCGTCAGGATGTGAAAGTTATGAATGGTCAAAGTTTAAGTCAAACCTAATATTCCAAGGGGAAGGGTCATATATCGTAACATCAGTCATATTATAAAAGGTCACCCCGATATAGTATATCACCCGATTAAATCATGCGGTCCGAATATCTGGACGTCAATTTTAGGTGACAATAACCTTTACCCATCAATAGCCGTATGCATTTTGCGAGGATCATATTTCTCAAAGTAACCCGATATTTCATAATATCCTCCTGCTGTGAAATATCCCCTAAGAAAATATACTAATGATGTCATTTAAGTCTGATAAATGAAGAAACAAACATGATGATGACATCATCATCACATTTACCTCTCGGCAGGATATTTCATAAACATGATCTTGTTCCCATAACATGACGATGATGTCATGATGCCTTGCCAATACACTGAGTGAATATCAGGATGATGTCATCCTAATATTTTGAAAGAGAGACATGTAAGTTTGTCTGGTCATCATCATCTTTGAAACATCACCTGATATATCGAGATATCCTCCTGATGTGCTAAACATAACCAAAGGGTGCGTTCGTCACCTGATCTTGTCAACGATAGTTTTTCCTCTCAAGGAGGATGATCATATTAAACTCGACCTGATATTTTTGAATATCATCCTGTCTTACGAATATCACCCCACTCCCGTTGCCACCATTAACATTCAATGCACGCAGACATGGTAGGTGGTTCTCGCCGACCACGAAACTCGACAAAACACCTGGCAAGATCCTGCATTTTTGCGCGGATAATCAATGAGTAAAATCTAATCTGTCAGGGTTGCCCTAATTTTACCCTAAGTGCATCGTTAAAAGGGTAAATTCATCGTCATTTTGAGTTTACCTTGCGATAAAATTATTTTTACAGAGCACTAGCTTCCATATCATCATATAGGCGATAGTTGCACGAATTGAGCTCATAGATAGAAGGAAGTGCGTGATCATCAGCTGAATTAAGAGCATTGTCAGAAGTCCACTTGTATAAAAGAAAATTTGCATATCTAGGTAAGTAAATGAAACCCTCATCCTATTGTTTCTATAATAGTCAGGTATGGGTGGTTAATCTAAAGTTCTGGTTTATGCATCCATATGATTAAGTAATGTTGAACATATACAGTAGGCATGATGATTAGTAAAGTTAATTGTAATATGCATGCATATGTATACCCATTGTAAGACAAGATTTTGTTAATCGCAGGCACCCATGGCTGACAAGAGGTTAGTTAAGTGTCAAGCAAAATTCAAGAGGCCTATGTTCTCCTCCCAGAGGGGTGTCCTGTTCAAATATGGTGCAATTACGGATACCCATCAGGGGAGCACTAGTTTGGAAGCATGGTCAGCCAGGTTGAATGATGAGAATAACAAGAGTCCTGCACTGGATGCAGTTTTCGTATCCGGGATGTGGAATGCCATCAGTTTTTCGTACTCCATGGAATCTCTAGAACTGGTTGTCAAGTGTGCCAGGAACTACAATCCAGAGACCAGGCAGGTGATGAAGCATGGGAGGATATATGCTGACCTATCCATCAAGGGTCTTTCCAAGACATTTAGATTGCCATTGGGAAGCAAAGTTAAAAGTGTAGACCTGAAGAAGGTAGAAAAAGAATATGAAAACAACAAGAAACAAGCTAGGAAGAATATGTATCAATGGAGGGCTGAAAATAGTACATATCCTGTAGCAGCCAAACTTCCTGTGCATCTATTCAAATATGATTCTGCTGATGAATATCAATACATGATTGCACTACTGAACAGAGTAACAGGCCAGCCTGATGCTGGTAGTTTTAGAGACTGGATGTATGGTATAATAATGATGTGTTTGTATTTAGATATCAATCCACTGTGGGGCTAGCTAATAAGTGATTCTCTGCATGAGCAACTGATGAACCTAGGAGGTTCAAATTGTGCTTTCTATATGACATCATACATCGTCTACTCCTATGCTTATAAAGGCACATTTGATGCACTGGTTACAGATGGGAAAGTCACAGGAACAGTCAATGCTGTACATATTTGGAATCATCATCCCTAGTTGCAAAGAGCCAATTACCTCCAAGATTACAAACTGGTCAATGTTGCATTCTCTATGCATCTGGTGAGGACCATGGAGGAGGATAGAACAAAGAGATTGAGCATGGAGGCTCAAGAGATAATTTACAGGCATGGAGCCTGGTATATTTAGTTTGCCACCTTTTCCTACATGAGGTTTGAGGGTTTTGAAGGAAATCCCCTCATGCTGCCAAGGTATCCCACTGATGCAGTAATACTGATGGAGTTCATCAGGCAGAGCTCCACAATAATAAAAACATACAAAGATGCAAAGAAGTTGCCACCAATCTTGTTTCCAGTCACCATTGGCTGGTACATGTGCCCTAATTTAGAGAACATAAAGAAGGTGATGGTCACCTTGAATAAAATAAACTTGTAGCCTTTTCCATTAATAAGACCATATGATCCTTACGGTAGGATACAGAAAATAATAGGAAAGCCTATTCATTAGAGGCAACTAGAAGACTTCTGGGCTGACTGTGAAGATGAAGTGGAAGCAAGAAGAAGAAGATATCAAAGGCTAACTTTGAATCAAATCAGAACCTTTGATTCCATCCCCATCCCCCAACAATTGAAGAAAGATGATCGCAGGATAATTGCAGATGAGTATGAGCAGAAGAAAATATATAATGATACCATCTCTGCACCTGACCTCACCATACAAGAGGATATATCCTTGGACCCCTTCATTTCCAGGACCATACAACTAACCCAAGCTTGGGTTGATGAATAGATAGGGGCATTGAAGAAGAAGGGTGTTGCCATTACGGTGGACAACAAGAAGGGGTAGGATATTCTCGATGGGGAGTATGATGACTTCCTAAATGAGAAGAGAAAGTCTAAGGGAGATAGACTCCCTCCACCACAACAACAGAGCAAAAGACCCCCAAGGGGAAAGAAAGTAGATAAGGACCCCAAAGGGGTTATTATTGAAAGGGCAGTATTTGTAGCTGAGGAGGCAGCAGCATCAAGATCAGGATCAGCATCCCCTCCAAGGACAAGGAAAGGAAAGTCAAGAAGAGTAAGACAGTAGAGGCTGGAATTACTGAGACCCTAGAAGAGGGTCAATCCTCAAGAAAACATGATGAAGAGGATATCCTCATGGAGGAAGATCCTGAAGAAGAAGAGGCTCCTTTGGTAATAAAAAGAAAAAGAAAAGCTCCATAGGTGGTGGTGTCTACCCCACCTAAGAAATTGAGAACCTCCATGAGGGGTGAAATAAAACAATCCACTACATTGTTACAAGGGGTAGGTAGTGAAGTGCATAGGGAACTTCAGCACAATGTTCCACTTCCTACCATTGTGAAGTTCAAAACTGAACTTGCAGAAGAGCAGATGAAAGAAACCTCGCCAAGAGGTCATATCTCGTTAGAGGAGACAATTAATCTATCTGATGATGAGGTTGTGAAGGAGGTATCTTCACAAAAGATGGAAACCCTTACTGTAGGTACGCAAATGACCCCTCATAAGACTCCAATAGTTCAAACAATACTGGAGGAGATGAAGCAAGTGGAAGCTGAAAAGGAAAAGAGCCCAGAGCAGATAGCCCAAGAAATGGGACTAGATACACTGATTACAGAGGTGACAAATCCTGCAGTGATAGACATAACAGAGAAACAGGAAGTAAATCCTGAACACCCAACAAGATCACCTGACAAAGGGCAACTTGCAGAATAAGTAAAGATGGCAGAACCAAAAGGCCATGCTTCAGAAATAAGCCAACTAGGTGCACAAGATGCATCAGCGGAACCTACTGTAGTAGAGGTTCAGGTAAGGAAAGCTGATGAGAAGGGAGTGGTAGAAGATCCTGTTGCCAAGGTTCAAGAAATAAGTGGCACAGGTGCAGAACAAATTGTGATTACAGAACTAGCACTAGCACCTACGGAGACTTCTCAATTATCCACAACTAAGAATGTTCTTCAGCAGGAGGAACAGCCAAAAGAGGATGAGGTAATGACAGAAAAGGATCATGATCATCATGATCAGCATATGGATACATCACAAGATCCTCCACTTCAAGAAGATGCTCCTTTGGAGAAAGAAGTTCCTCATCAAGAGGATGTGCCACATGATCAACATCAAAGCGAGCATCATGAAGAAAAGACAAGGAAATCACGTTCTCCATCACATATGCTGACGGAAACAGGAGACCAGGGTGAGCAACATGATAATGCAGAGAAACATGATCAGGTACCTTCGTGGTTGGAGAAAGAGGTAAATACAGAAGAAGAATTTGAAATTCAAGAATTTGATGTCTCCACCTTATTCTCTGAGAATATAATAAAACCTAAGAGGAAGACCAGAATGACTTTACCCATCAAAAGAGATCCAACAACTGGGAGGAGGACTGCACAGATTGCAGTACCTACTGTGGAGAAAGAAAAAGGTAAAATTACCTTAGATGAGTTCCAGATCAGCACAGTGGATTTAGGATTTGCCAATGAAGACCAAGAAGGTCAAGAAGGCAAGAATATTATTGATTCTTTAATTCAAAAGGGGAAAAGAGAGAAGGAGAAAAATAAGCAACACAGAGAGCACATTGCTAAGTTGCATGCCTACATAGGAAGGCTAACCAATACTAAAGATACTTCAACTGAACATGCAGTCCCATTGACTGTTATTTCTCAAGAAGAGGTGAATAAATTAGACCTCATGAAACATGAGGCATCTGTACTAAGCAGATGGATGTCATCCACATTGGGTGATGTAGAGGAAGTAGTAAAGGCCTCTTTAAAAAGATGGAATACTCTCAGCGACTCCAGTACCAAGGTAGACAAATTACAGATGCAGACAGGAAAAAGGTTTTACCAACTGGAAAAGATATTAAATATCCTAGGAGAAATAAGGGGGATAAATCCTCAGCTGCTCATCATTAAACAGGTACTAAACAATAATACTGCCTTGTTGATTGACATATGGTATAAGGACATTCAATTTGAATGTGGAGTACTCAGAAGATGCAATAATAAACTGAGAGATATCAGCATGAAGTTGCATGATTTAATGTCTGTCGAGGTAGAAATATTGGAAACACTAGAAGGAAAAGTGGAAGGGAAAGTTAAAAATCAAGATGAAGAGTTTGCCATCAAAGCTTTACACGGCAACTTCCAATCAATAGCGGATGATCCACTTGTTCACTTAACAGAAGAAGTCATAGATAAAATAATGAGAATCAAAGTCAAGATGGAGAATTATAATGAGACGCTGCAAGACAGAAAGAACAAGCTGGATAGCAGCAGACACAAATATGAGGCACACAAGCATGCCATGATCAAAGCAAAGACTCAGGATGGCGGGGAAATAGATAGAATTGTGCAATTAGATGAACAAGTCCAGAGCATCATGCAACCTCATATGCGGTTTTATCATCATTATGATAATGAAAATTTAGGAAGTGATGCACCTGGTGATGAGGTGCATGACTCAGATAAAGTAGATGATGATGCATCATAGAGGGAATATCAGCATTGGATACTTAGTGAAAATAGGTTTTTTTAGATAGTTGCCAGCTGGCAACTTGTGCCATTTTGTAAAGGTTGACGTAGTCAAAGGAAATATTAATCGTAGATACGCATAGATGAATCAGGACCGCTAATCTTTTTGTAACGGATTCCTCACCTTATTCTATAAAAGGTGCAGGAATGCTTCATTTTGAACATTCGAAACTTAATTGAAATTTGTCTACTGAAATATTCAGGGCTCATTTCAAAGCTTTTTGTATACATTTATATCTTTGCATACTTAGTGAATGAGAAGACTGTTTTGGTTACAATTCATAGTAAATCTTGAGTAACCAGTGTGTGAATTCTGGATTTATGTGGTGATTTGCTACGTCCGTTGGAGTGCATGTCTACTTACATATATTATTTTCATACAATTCCTTTGAAATTAGCACCTACTGTATGTAGCTGTGGAATGTCCTGGTGAACATATGGTTTGGTTTTCTTCTCCTCATGACTGTATCTGATATGCATGTGGTTCAATAGCTGAAGATTCATCTTTCATTTGAAGCATTTCTTTCAATTTCTTTAAATTTTAGAACATTTCACTATCATAATTACAAATAACTAAACATCTAAAGCAAATAATACAAATATGTGGACATCTCGTAGATAAGTGGAAATATTTAGCATATTTGAAGCTAAAGCATGCATTACTGATAAATATCATGCAAATATTTGAGTATAACTGTATCATTGAATCAAATAACTATGTAAAATGACCGCTCTGTGAAGAATCTTTGCTAAAATAGCGTCATGATGATGAACTCTATGTAAGGCCCCAAAATGGAAACAGCAATGCACATCAACCTCTGAGTAACGTCAGAAGATTAAGACCTAATCACCAGAGACTTGGGATCATGAATTCTCTGAATTCATCATATCTTTCAAGATGAATAAAGGTTAATGTGTACTTTTATTCTATGCTTGTTTATGACTAACATCATGACCAACAGGAACTAAGAGAATTCCAACTTTCTAAGGAGGTCTTCACCACATCCTCAGCCTCAACAATAGAAGACATGAACCACTTGTCCATTAGTTTTGCCTTATGCTTCGTCAAATCCAATCATGTAGCCTCTTCTTGTGATATAATGGTTAATGGAGTGGCTGTACTAACAGGTGTATGCTTAGGATCAATTAATCCTTTAATAAAAGAATGCAACTGAGCAATGTGCTCTTTATGTTTCTTATTCTTATCCTTTTCTCTTTTCACCCTTTGGGTCAAAGAATCAATAATGTCTTTACCTTCTTGACCTTCCTGGCCCTCATTTGCAAAACCTAGATGAATATTAGTTATCTAAAATTCATTAAGGTTTATTTTACCTTTCTCTTTTTCAACCATGGGAAAAGCTACTTGAGTTGTTCTCCTACCTATAGTAGGGTCTCTGCTTATTGCAGTTGTGAGCCTTGCCTTTCTTCTAGGTTTCATCATACTTTCAGTAAATAATGGAGAAACATCAAAATCTTGCACCTCATCAACTTGTTGCAAATTTACCTCATGTTGCAACCAATAAGGAACATCACCCTTGGGCTCTTGATGATCATCTTCCTTATTTTGAGTATCTTAGGACTATGCATTAGGCCCTGCCCTATGGTGAATTTTCTTTTCTTATTTATTCCTCATGCACATTCTCATGAGGGGACTTCTATTGAGGTGCCTCTTGCTGAGGGGTTTCTTCCTAAGGTGGAGGATTCTATGGAGTATACATACCTTGATCTTCTACCTCCTTATGTAAGTTCTCCTTAGGAGCTTCTTGAGCCTTTTCCTTTTGCCCATCTTGTGGCACATTGGTCTCTTGAGAGGACTATGTATTTAGGCTTTGGGAATCATTCGGATTGCTCTCAGCCAGCTTTTCTATTTGTTTGTGTTGACCTACACCTTGTGCCAAAATCTGTTCTCCATCTTTTGATGTATTAACTTCTTCCAAATTCAACTCTTTCTCACCTGATTGTTCTTCTAAACTTGGATTTTCACCTTGATCTCTTCTTTCATCATGTGGTGAAAAAAGGCCTTGGTCTTGATCAAGATCCTTATCTTTATTCTGATCACCCCTATTCTAAAGCTGTGCTTCTGGCTGTGTTTGTCCTATAGGTGCATTACCCTATTCTTTATTTTGGTTGGGTGTCATATCACCAGCTTCTATATGCACTATATCATCAACCTTTTTAGGTTCCAGTGACTGATCCTTCTCTTTATTCAGGTTCATATCCTCCTGGTTCCAGTGACTGATCCTTCTCTTTATTTAGGTTCATATCCTCCTAGTATGTTAAGTCTATTACTGTAGGATGAGTGACCTACTCTACTAAATTAGTCAGCCCTATCTGTTGGGCTATTTCCTTAGGATTATCCTATTCTGTTTCATCCATGCCACCCTCCTCTTGGTGTATCACTTTCTGGGCCATGGGGATCCCGTGAGGGGTCATCTTAGTATTAGCTACTAAGGTCTCCATATGTTGAGTAGCCACATCCTAAACTACTTCATCATCTGACAATTCTACAATGTCATGAAGAGGAAAGGGGGACTCTTTACTAGCCAAATGCATTTCCTTTTCATTATGTTCTTCCATATTTTTAGTCTTAAATTGAATTATTTCTGGAATGGGGACTTCGTGTTGTAGTTCCCTCATGAAAGTCAAACCAACTGCACCCCTTAATATGATAGGGTTAGTGCTAACATTTCCTCTCATGGCTGTCTTCTGCCTTTTTTGTGGTGGTACTTGCTGTACTTTCTTTCTCTTCTTCTTTGTTATAAGTAGATCATCATCTTTGGGTTCTTTATCCAATTGCTCTTCTTCCCAAGGATTTTCTTCCAATGGTTTATCCTGCAGTGACTCATCCTCTATTTGTTCCTCTGCTTCTTCAGGAACAAGTTTTACTACCTTCTTGCCTTTCTTCTCAATAGGTGATCGTTGGGATGTAGATGCAGGTGTAGAGGTGGATACACCATCACCTTTTGATTGAAGTCTTTTAATAATTACCCCTTGCTATGTAGGAGTAGCCTTCTTGCCCTTGCTTGATGGCTTTTCTTCCTCAATAGGTAGTCTCTCTCCATTGGATTTCCTCTTTTCAATGAGGAAGTCATCATAATCTTCTTCAGATACCGTCCCTTTTTCTTATTGTCAATGGTAAGGGCTATACCCTTCTTTTTCAACTCAGTGGCCTTAGTCTTTACCCATCTTTGGGTCAATTGGATAACCCCCTTCATTATTTGATCTAGTGAGGTCTCCTCTAGTTGTGTTAGATTAGGAGCCGAAATGGTGTCATTATACACCTTATTGTCTTCATATTCATTAGACATTATTTTCCCATCATCCTCATGTAACTGTGTTTGCACTAGAATGCAATCAAAAGTCCAGATCTGATTGAGTGTGAACCTTTGATATTTCCTTCTCCTGACTTCTTGTTCATCATCACAATCAGTCCACTAATCTTTAATATGTTTTTGATGTAATTGCTTCCCTAATAGCTTCTGCATTCTGCCATATGGGTCATATGACCTAGTTATAGAAAATGGCCTTAGATACATGAGATTTAATCCTACAATGACATCTATAATGCTTTATCTATCGGGGCACATATACCAGCCCATGTATACTGGGAATAATACAGGAGGGATCTTCTTCTTTTCCAAGTGAGCCTCAACTAAGGTTGACACTTGTCTAACAAATTCCATCCAGATGACCCTATCAGTAGGGTATCTTGGTAACATGAGGGGCTGCCCCTCGAATCCTTCTATTCTTATTTACGAGAAGCTAGGGAATTGGATAAACCATCCACCATGCTTGTAAATGATTTCCTGAGCTTCCATGCTCAATCTCTTGGTTCAGTCCTCTTCCATGGTTCTGACCAAATGCATAGAAAATGCATCATTTACCAATTTGTAATCTTGGAGATATGCTCTCCTCTATAATTGTGGGTAATGATCCCATATATTGAGGTCACCAGGATTGCTTCCAACCCTACCCACTGTCTTTAAAGCATCAAATGTTCCCCTAAAAGTACAGGCATATAAAACATAAGAGGTCATATGAAATATGCAATCTTTGCCTCCTAGCCTTCTCATGCCTTCATCCAAGCTATCACTGATGATCTTGGCCCAGAGAGGTTTGTTATCTGAATACAACACCATTTGGATGATCCCATACATCTAGTTTTCAAAGTTCTCGGTATGTTGCCTGCCAATCATTCTGTTTAACAAGGCAATCATATACTGATATTCATCATCAAAATCAAATTTGTACAAGTATTTAGGCAATTTAGCAATAGCCTTATAAGAGCTACCCCTACACCTCCATAGATACATGATTTCCTAGATTGCCTTTCATTGCTACGGTATTCTTTCTCTAGCCTACGTAGTCTTACACTGACCACCTTATCTCCTACAGGAAGATTGAATGTAGAAGTGATGCCCTTGATTGAGAAATCAGCATACGCTCTGCCATGTTTTTCTACTCTTATGTTCTTTGGGTTGTAATTTCTTGCACATTCCACCACTAACTTAATGGCTTCCATTGCATATGAGAATCCCATGGTGTGCCACATACTAGTTGTGAATATCCTGTCCAGTATGAGGTTGTCACTCTCATTATCCAACCTCTTCATCCATGCATTCAAATCTGTCTTTCCTTGATGCGTGTCATCTATTACCCCATATCTGAATCCCACTCCCTTAGGTTGTATGAACATGGGATTTAAGAACTCGGAGTCAGATCTATTCTTTCTAACATCCATTGGATCCTATAATAGAGACATGTATTTCTTACCCTAGGGTGTATGTATGGAGAGGGTTCATGGAGATCATGTGTTTCATAACAATAATTCAACATTTTGATTCATTTCATGCATGTCATATCAATAATCCTAATTAAAACCATTTTACCTAACGATTTCAATAAACGACAAAAGAGAGGGTTTCATTTTACTTACCTGATAATCATTTTGCCTCTTGTTCTATGACTAATAATGGTATCAACGTGAATGCACTATATCATCCATTCCGTTCCGTTGAAGATCATGCTACATTTGCAGATGATTGTGAAGTGCTAATTCTGAGCTCTGTAAACTTCAGTTATCACAGGGTGAATGTAAATGACCCCAAATTTTACTTTTAAACTGAGTAATAGGACAAATTAGGGTGTATGTGTTGTTTTGATTAAATTCATCGATCATTCGCATGAAGTTTACAGATCTTGCCAAGTGTCAGAATTACATTTGAACTTAACAAGACACGACCTACCGTTGGACTCACATTTAATGTTGGAGGGTGATCTTTTAGAGGATCAAGGATATTTGAAAATATGACCCTCCTGTAGGATAATTATTCAGTAATGATTAGGGTGATATGGTCAACTTTTGACTTATGAATATCCTCCTCATTCGAGGATGCAAGGGTAACGTCATCATCATATGGACTTCAACAATTATTTACAAAAGATGATGTCACCATCATATTTGATGAAGGTCAGGGATATTACAAAATGTGACCTCCTCGGGTGAAGATCATGATGACATCATCATGCTATTATGTTTTCTTTGTTTTTGGGTTAAGATGATGTCATTGTCATATTTAGAAATATGACGAATGTTTAGAAATATGACCCTCTGGGGGTCGCGGCAATGATTACGTCATCATCATGGTGATTTCTTTTATTCATTGGAACTGAATGACATCATCGTCATACTTGAGAAGGGTGATATTCGCAAAAGGGTGATATTTTGAAAGATGAGGGATATTAGGAAATATGACCCTTCGAGAATATCACAAGTCCTTGACAGGTAACATTCATCCTTATTTAAATTTGGCATTCGCATATAAGGGATCGAATAGGCATCGGGTGATCCTCTTAAGTCAGGGTCATCTAAGGAAATATGACTGATAATTAGAAATATGACCCTATGGGAAATATTTAGTTTGACCTAACTTTGACTTAGCATAACTTTCTACCCTTAAACAATATTAGGGTGATTCAAAAGGAAAACTTGCTTAGAATTTTGTATTCTTTCCAATTATGATGCTAATGCTAGCAAATTCTAACTTTGGCAACTAACACCTCCTTGTGGTACACATGCATAAGCAAAGGGTGACATGACTGAATTTTACCAAACCACCCAAAGCAAAAAGTAAACAAGTAGAAGCAAGAAAAGGTTGGGTCCTTGTTTTGCTAAGGAAAAATGGGGCGTGTTGTGCAACTACACAATAGTAGCTTAGATCAATGTGTAGGTTATGGACAGACATTTCAAGCATTTGTTTTTTTGGTATATGATAAGGACACTTGCTAGCTAGTTGTCTCCATCTTTGTAAGAAAGAGGCGAAGGATTCTCCACCCTTTTGTTTAGTGTTACAAAGATCTAACATTGAGATTTCATGCTCAATGTTATAGGAGAAATGAGTGACAAACTTATCCACTAGTTCATTGAAGGTTCTGATGCTGGGAGGTAGACGAGAGTACCATTCCATAGCTTGTCCTCCCAAGCTCCTTGGGAATAGTCACATGAGGTAGATGTCATTGTGGGTGACTTCGAGACATGTTGCACTAAATTCTCTAATGTGGTCTCTTGGATCACCCTTTCCTTTATATTTGACAAATTTTGGTACCTCAAATTTTGAGGGGAAAGGTATCATGATCAAGGTTTTGTCAAAAGGATATGGTGAAATATCCTCTAGAGAATATTGTTTCATGGATGCTCCTATTTGAATGTCTATGAGCTATTGTTGTAAGGCTTGGATTTGTGTTGTCAATACATCCAAGGGGTTGATGGTATCCTCAACCTTCTCTGTTTTGGAAACCTCTTGTGTGATCTTGGGAGTTTCCATGTCATTCATAGAGGTGGTGTATTTTATGGTGGAGGTGTCAAAATCTATTGGAAGTTTGGCCCCTTGTTGTTTTAGCATAAAGAAATACATTTGAGGCTTCATGTTTAGGACCTTGTCGATCATCCTTTGAAATTTGAGTCTTGTGAAGCACCAATTACTTCCTCATACAAGATTTCTTCCTCTCCCTCACTGTGAGATTGAGATGGTATGTCATTGTTCAAATGATCCATATCTTACTTTTCTTTGGATTTTGACCTAGTTGCAACCATAAAAACCATTTGATGGGGGTGAATGTTGGATGAAAAATGCTTGTGAATGGATGTTTTGGTGTGGTTGAGATGAGAAGATTTTTCCTAAGGTTTGAATTTTGATTTACTATTTTCTCAAACAAATGTGCTCTTGAGGTAAAAGATAGTCAAAGTAGGGAGAGTTGATCACCATTATTGATATGGACTACTTTTATCAAGATTACACTAGTGTAGTTCTGAGATGAAAGATGATATATCCTATTATGAAACCAACTAGATTTTTGTTTTATGTTTTGGAAGATTTTAAGGACACCTTAGTAGGAAACTTGGTTTGCTTTGTTTGATGTTCTTACTATGGATGATATGGAAAATGGAAACAGTTTGGAAAAAGGATGTGAAATGGATTTCTATGGTTTTCCTGAGATCATAAACAAGGTCTATGCAATAATGGGTATCCAAAACTAGTTCAAGATTTTCTCAAAAGTGTATGGAATAGCTCTCTATTTTGCATGCGCAGCTTCAGATGCATAGGAAAAATGGTCAAATGCATAGTGATATAGGTCAAATGCATAGGTCTGGTTGAAATGCACTAATTTTTGAATGTGCATCTCTGTGGTTTGCATGCGCCACTCTATACATCAAATGCGCGAAAATATTGTATGCGTAGCAAAATGTCTCAAGTGCACCATAGAATTGGTTAAATGCATAGTAGGATCAAATGTGCAACAAAACTTGTCATATGCATAGCAAGATGATTTAAATGCGCAGTAGGATTAAATGCGTAGCATAACTTATCATATGCGCAACAGGATGGTTCAAATGCACAGAACTGCAGCTAGTGTTGTTTTTTTTGTTGCAATTTTTCTAGATCTTGGCTTGTTTTCACAATGGTTCTTTGAAGCAAGTCTGGTAGTTTGGCTGATGATTTATATCAATCAGTTGCAAGAAAACACGTCAAACAAGAGGATTCCATGTTGTTTGTACAAATTTTTGACGAACAAAGCAAGCACAATCCCAAGGTTGGCAAGGACAGTATTTGATGAGTTCCAACTTAGCTTTTACACCAGCCACTTGCATAAAGGTGAACAGCTAGTAACTTGGTAGCACTTGCTCCCCTCTACGGCCCTCACTTCTCATGCATACCAAGTTACAGTTCCTTCAAAGAGTTGAACTTTTCTATTTCCACACTAAATGAGTGTATGACATTGGACAACACTAGAGGTTCCTCCTCTTGTGTCACCAAATAGGGGATTTTGGCTTACTAGAACAAAAGGATTTTAGTCAAGGCATCCATTCAGGTGGTTACACATGTGGCCATTCACTCCGATAAGGAGGCTTCCCAGCCTATAAAGGTTACACTCCACAAGGTTTTGGGGGAAACATTGGTTGGCATAACACAACAGCACCCATTGCTTGCAACTTTTGTTACAAACACAATTTATTTATAGTGACTTGGAGGTGGCTTGGCTTTAGCCCATTATCACTTAAGGTCACCCCACTTGGAAGGAAGGAATTCCAAGGGTAGGCCTCTCTAAAGGTTAAACATGCAAAATGATAAGTTTAGCATTTTGGTCACCCAGAAAAGGGGAGAACATCATCCTATTATCATTCTGAAAACATGAAAACACTGGTTCTTTATCCCCCTAGTTAAAAGAAAAATAACTAAATGTGTTAACTCTACCAAGCACAAAAAATTGTAGCAAGATAACAATAACTTGGAAAAGATTGTTATTTTAGCCTTCTAACAAATCTAGGTGTAGATTGTTTCTTGAAGAAATAAACAAGTGTTACTTTCCCCTATTAAGCTATGTGATGGATTGTAGTGCAAGATAGTAAAAACATAAAGAAATTGTTTAGTTTTAACCCCTAGGTTGGGACTAGATGCAAGTTGTGATGCAACAAAATGATTTACTTTCCTCCTAGTTATGTCTATGTGATGATTTGCATGAACATATTAAGTTACTCCCTCCTAAATAGTTCTAAGTAGCTTAATAATGCAGCTAAAATGACTAAGTCCAACTCCTAACACCTGCAAATGAGAGTTAGTATAGAAGATCTGACAAACACATCACAACTTTCTCTGACAAATCATATGTGTGGATTTGCAGGTCATATGCGCAATACTGTGATTCATATGCGTAGATTTATAAAAGCATAACAATAAGGATTAAATGTGTAGGACTGCACTTTGGATGCACAAAAAGATCAGAAGAGCAGCAAAACTTGTCAGATGCGCACCAGGATGTGTCAGATGCATAGAAAGATTGGATGCGGTGCAAAAAGTGTTAAATGCGCAGAACTAGAAGTTATATGCGTAGGAATGACCTATCGTGATAGAATCTTCACATAACACTCAAATCAAAGTTAAAAATAGGGCAAGGCCCCATGGTGGGTGCTAGAAATGTTATTAGAAAATGTGAATAATAGTAATAAGAAACTAATCATCCAATAACTCAATGGAAAGTGATGTAAATACAAATAATCAAAGATTATACCTTCAAAGACCGTTTTACCTTTGTGCTTCCATTGTTCACCTATCTACTCTTAATCTTGATGGTAATGGGGCTCTCAGAAGTGTGCACTTCCTTGCTATTGAAGATGACAAGAGTAGAATGATTATGATATGGATTATGCAATGGAGACTAAACTACAATACAACTATAATGGATATGGATTGATAATGGAGACATGATGATGATAATGGATTTGTAATGCAAATGCAATAAAGGTGGTTTTGCCAAAGGCATGCTGTAATGATTCCTGTAGAGTAAGGTTGCTTAAGCTTAGATGGATATGAAATGAGAGTATGAAGACCTTGCTTATATAGGTTAAGGGAAGACCAAATCCAAGTGTCAATAGATCCATGACTAGAGGAATTACCTGTGAGGTGTACGGTTGAGAAGACTTGAGAGAATGTGCGCGAATCAGGAGAGGACAATTGTCCAAGCCTTCTTCATGAGTTTATGGAAGTTAACAGAATAGATTAAAGAGTTAATTGAGATGATTGATCAGTTAACTTTGTTGATTAGGGAGTCAACAGAATAGATTGAATGTTAACTCAATTGACTAATTAGTTAACTGTTTTGATTGATGAGTTAACTAATCTGACTAGAGGAGAAATAAGACATGTGGGTGAGGGAATATTAGCTAATTAAATATTAAAATATTTAATTACATGTGCAACATGGTGAGGTGGAAAGTTGAGGTGGATTTATGAAATTAGGACTTTGGGATAGAGAAATTTAGGATGAATTAAATAATTTAGAATTATTTAATTATGTGAGACATTAGAAGAATTAGGGAATTTTAATTAAATAAATTAATTTTATTTAATTATTGGAGGGATGTGAATCATTTAAATAAATTAGAATATTTATTTAATTGATAGAGGAATAAGAATTAAAATAAATATTAAAACATTTACTTAATTCGACATGAGTCACTTTTAGGTGTATACATTACATATTTAGTCAACTAGACTATTTTAAGAGTTTTGGATTGCACATAAGGTAATTGAAATTAGAAAGTTAAGATTATTATTATTACTATTATTATTGTGTAAATCTTTGTATGGTGATCTAATGGATCTAATGTTGCCAACTGTCTTGGGTACGACTCAAATATTGTTCATACTTAAAGCAAGTTTATAATTATGGTTGTAAGTCTTTTGAAGTTTGGATATCAATATATGGCCTTGTTGATGCATGATGTGTTTTGATCAAGTGGGATGTCATAATATAATATGATATGATGCTTGATATCATTGAATCATATTATAGTAAGACATCACATCAAACCATATTGGGGCTTACATAACTATTGCATTGCTGAGATGTTTTAGCTATTGTTGTCCTATGATCTAATGTGCCGAGATTTATTTTATATAGATGATATTGTTATGTATAATTTATGTGTATGGATTCCAATTTGAATATATATCCTTGTAAGTCACTATTGTCTAAGGTGTGTCATTAAGATGGGCGATATTTTAATGCTTAGTGAAATATAAAGATGATTGATAACTGGGGCCCTCATATGTAGAGGTAGTTTAGAAATCATGTTCTTAGTAATGTGCCATCATAGCATGTTGAACTAATTCATTTGGGTAAAATTATATATAGTTGTAATTTGTTTCATCTACATGATCTTCCTTGGTTAAGCTAGTCCCTAGGTTTTTTTTAGGGAATTATGTAACAAGGCTAGGAATCATTGAGGGCTATACCTTGCTAATGTTTATGTTTCTTTAGAGATTAAGGTGAGGAGAACTCCATTGGACTTTTATCTTGTTTGGAAGTAGGTATGTAGGTAGTTCCTTGGTGAAGGATACCTGTGGACCCAAGTCCATAGGGGAGGGTTTTGGGGACTTGCTCCAAGGTATGGGGTGTTCCTAACTTGATCAACCTTCCCTCTTTAACTTTATCCCTCTTTAGTATGTTTCAACTTGAGGCTGAAACTACATTAGATGGATATGAACTCACCTTCCAATTAATATGTCCTAACTATATAGGCCTGAGCTGATAAAAATGTTAATATTAGGTGTGTCATACACCTTGCAAGTCCTAATATTTGAAATATTTATTTATTTGTATTTATTATGCATGCACATATTTTGGGCATCTCACTTGGAATGACACTATGTGTCACTTGTAGTTTGTATTTTGGTAATTTATATTTATCACTTAGTGTCATGGAAGTTGCTAAATTAAACTATGACAACTTGTAATGTGTGTAAGAGTTACTAGATTGGAAAGAGCTTGAAAGAGGGAGTTACCTTAGAAAATTGAAAAGCATGATTTTAGGAGCTAAGAATGGAGTGTCATATTTGGAGAGTCAGTTATGATTTAACAGGTGCAAGTAACTTTCTATTTTATGGTGGATTTGATTGAAACTCCTATAAATTGAATGCTTGAGGAGTCATTTGTGAGATGGGGAGAGTTTTATGCAGGGTTATGCTACCAATTTTCCTCTAGAGAAGCAAGATGTAAATCTCCATGTTAAGGCTTTGATCCTACACGTGTATTGTAGCATGTTTGTTGTTGTAGATTAATACATTTGTTCAATTCTTTGGAGTGTGGGGTTTTTTATCCGAAAGGGTTTTCCCCATGTATATTGGCATCTCTTCTCTTCTGTCTATCTTTCTTCTATTCTTCTTCTTTCATGT
Source organism: Cunninghamia lanceolata (assembly GCA_027924645.1). Lineage (NCBI taxonomy): Eukaryota > Viridiplantae > Streptophyta > Pinopsida > Cupressales > Cupressaceae > Cunninghamia > Cunninghamia lanceolata. The sequence continues at coordinate 277,008 of BSBN01001011.1, forward strand.
TCTTAAAGTGTTGATTTACATGCTGCTATGCTACTAAAATTTACTTGGATCTGTAAGCTACATTGTCTTTACTCTAATGGTTAATGCAATGGGAAATCAACTGTTTGCTTTTTCTTTAAGGGCATAGTAGTTTTTGCGGGTATCAAGTTATTGAATATTTGATTAAGAGAAGCATAAGATACTAGAAGGTGCATACTAGGTTGTCTTTCCCTTTCAATTAGTATCAGAGCTACGGTGGTTCCATGTTATGTGTTGGTTCAATAGTGTTTAAGGTTTTGGGTGTTTCTTCTATTGTGATTTCATAGCCTAAAAATCTTGAGGGAATTTGTAGGAAAGAATTGGATGATTATTAATCCTTGTTTGAGTGGACATTTTGTAGTTGATCTTATTTTTCTAAGTATAGTAGTTGTTTGAAGGAGGAGAGGATGGAGTTTTTTGGAGTTGATCATGTGGTTACATTTAATATGATATTGATCTAGAGATCCTATTTGATAGCATGTAATAACCCTCATACATGGTGGTTGTGTTCTTTCATTCTATGGTCATTTGCAGTAAAGTATTCATGTTGGGTGTTTGTTCTTGGCTCCCTGATCACATGGAGACACTTGGGTCAAGTCATGACTATGGTTTGATGTGCTTATGTTGGGTGCTTGGCTTTAGTCCCTGGCATTGGAAGGCACTATTTTGTTAACCTTGAATGCATGTAGGTTGTGGAGTTGATCATTGGATGATTTGAAAGCTTCTGGAACAACCTAGCTCCTCTATATGCTTGTACATGGTGGTTGTGGAGTTGACCTACAAGTGGGCCTAGAGTTCTTGGATCTCTTCTTCCTTTTGGTTGGTTGTACTTGCATGACTCGGTTTAATATTGATTTGATCTGAGGGTTTTGTTGATTTTTTGTTCAAAATTTATGGTTACACTTATTTGTTCTATTCCATTGTCCTGGTTTAACTATTTTTGTGTTTTTTAGATTTGTGGGTCTTCCAGATGATAAGTGGATATGGATTTACATGTGTGTCAGTGACATGGTGATTTTGCAAGTTTTACATGGTCAATTAAAACTTGTGGTTTTGAAGATTTGTGAATAAACTATTTTTCAGATTATTAATCCATGGAGGTATTTCTGGATGTAAGATAGTTGCAAGTTTGTAGGTATGCTTTGTGCATGGTTTGAGGAGGTTATTTGTAGCTTTCTTAGCGAGGAGATGTTGGTATGTGATTAGTCACTCATCATTTCTATAGTAATTTCTTGATGGGTTCCTTGACTATGGTTATTCATTGTAGATTTATTTGGCAAATTAGATTTGGAGTTGATCTAGTGTTTGAGTCTTGAAATCTACATGGTATCTTCTTTGTAATATCAGTTTGTAGGTTACTAATGTGATGTTGAGTTTGCATGTTTCTTTTGGGATCTATGGGTTATGTAGTTTTGTGGATTAGCTACCCATTGGCTGTAGTGGGATGACTTTGATGTGGACTATCTATATCCACATATCTTTTTATTATTTTTGCAGATTCAGCTAGTTGGCCTTGTCTGTGGTCATTTGTACATTGGTATGTTGCATTGGGATGAGAGGATGGATGATTAAAGTGTTTGGATAGTCAGTTATTGGAACTTGTATCAATTTTATCATGATGTCATAGATAGATTGGTTACATAGTTTAGTGTGAGCTTTTGACAATGATAGTTTTATATTCTTGACTTGGAGATCTTGGTCCCACTTTATTCTTTTATGTTGCTGATATTGCAATTGAAGTATTTGATTATGTTAGAGGCATGGATGATCTTCATTTAGAGGATGGTTATCATGATGCTTTGGATAGATTAGTATCATAGTTTCAGTGGGAGCTTTGTCAGTGACGTGAATCTATCATTTGGTGATGGATGATCTTTTATAATAGTTGTAGGTGTCATGGTAAGGCTCTTGGATTATGATTCTTATATGTTGTGAAAGTATTTTGACATCTTGAGTTCCATTGTAGAGGAAGGTTATCTTCATGTGATTAGAGATGGTATTGTGCCATGATGGACTCTTGATTCTAGATTGGAGTTTTGGCATGATGGTGCCCCTTTGGCAAGATATGTTCATTAGAGAATTTGATATCCTAGGAGGAGATGTTAAATCACAATGTCATGTGTGTTCCTAGATTTTGCAGACATGCAGTGGGAGTTTTGACAGTGGTCTGGTTAAGGGCTTTGGTTTTCAGTATTAATCATTTTCTTGAAGCTTCATATTTTTGCAAGTTGTATTTGAAGTTAGCATGAATTGATTGTTGGATTTTCATGGATACTAGAGAGAATTGAGGTGAGGCTAGAGATCTCTTGTTGTGGGGATCATCTATTGAAATGGTGACATTTCAGTAAAAAGACCAAGGAGCCTTCACCTAGGTTTGGACATGAGTTCATGTTTGAGCTTGAGAGGAGATTATTCTTAGAGAGAGTCTATGAGGCTTAGTCTATCTTAGTAGAGCATTCTCAATCCCCACTCTTAGTTCACTCAACAGAAAATGATATGAAAGGTATTACCCATGTTGTTTTAGATTCATTTTGTTTTATGTTTTCTCATGGATATGGATCTTTAGTTATAGTTTATAGTTCTAGAGGGTTCATTTGAGGAGTATTTGGCATGGTTATATCCTTGGGTATATGGTTTTATTTATGAGAAGTTTTGGAGATGTTATTGGGTTGAATTCCTATTTATAAAATGGATTTGAGTTTGATCTTCTTTGAGTAGAGATGCTTACATCCATTTTGGTTATATGAGATAAATATGTTTTTTTTTATCTAATGAGATTGAATGCTTGGGTGTTGTTAAGGCTTTTCAGTTGGGATTTTGTGACTCTTACTTGGCACAACTTAGCACTTGGTAGTGTTGGTAGAAGGATGTGATATGGTTTGCAATTTCTCTTTATGGTCTTATGTTCCTTCCTAGAGGTTCTTAATCATCTAATACGATCATTGGGTTTGTGGTCATCTATTATTGTTGTACTTTATTATTTTTTAGCAATAGTATGTGTTATTTTAATGTATATCATTTGAGATGTGGAGGACTTGGGAGAAGTGAAGGAGATCAAAGGTGAGAGGATGCACAGAAAATTGTTTGTGGAAGTATGCTCTATTTTGCAACACAGTTTGTAGATCATTGTGATTGTTCTTTATGTTACATGATTTGATTATTAGCCACAATTTTTATGTAAGTGTTGATTGGTAGACTTTGAATTTCTTTGGTTGACATTTATCATGTAGTATGAGTCCTATAATGCATGTGTTTCTTTGGTAGATTATTTTTCATTGGATTGCAGTATCAAGGATCTTCAGATTTTTTTCACATCCATGGCTTTGGTGTGTTTGTTATCATGGGAGATGGTAACTTTGAGCAAGACAATGGATTATACAAGGATGAGAGCTGTAGTATGGGTTGGATATGTCATGTGCAAAAGGTCTATCAATGGTGGGTTTTTTAGTTGGATGTAAATAGCTAGTTGTGGTTGTTGTTCTAACCATTCTAGAGCATTCATGCTTGATCTTGCTTTGGAGGAAGTTTGGGCTTCTAAGTTGTGTTCTAATGGGTTTGAAGCTGGATACATTGGTGTGTCTATGTGACATTTAGTGTTTCATCATTTATTTGGATTTCTAATCTTTTCTCATGTTGGTGATCACTTGGAAGATGTTGCAGGTGCTTTTGTAAAGCTTGTGAGCATAATATAGTTCAATTGAGATAGTATTATAACATTGGTGGTTCATAGATTGGTTGTGTTTCCCTTTAGATCTTACAAGTTATATGACAAGTGGGAGAATGTTGGGATTAGGTGTGTCATATGCCATGCAAGTCTTGATATTTGAGATATTTATTTATTTATATTTATTATGCACACACATATTTTGGGCATCTCACTTGGAGTGACACTATGTGTCACTTGTAGTTTGTATTTTGGAAATTTTTATTTGTCACTTAGTGTCATGGAAGTTGCTAAATGCAACTATGACAACTTGTAATGTGTGTAAGAGTAGCTAGAATAGAAAGAGCTTGAAACAGGGAGTTACCTTGTAAGCTTGACAAGCATGATTTTAAGAGATTGCAAAATTTTAGGAGCTAAAAATGGAGTGCCATATTTGGAGAGTCAGTTATGATTTAACATGTGCAAGTAAATTTCTATTTTATGGTGGATTTGATTGAAACTCCTATAAATTGAATGCTTGAGGAGTCATATGTGAGGTGAGGAGAGTTTTGTGTAGGGTTATGCTATCAATTTTCCTCTAGAGAAAAAAAATGTAAATCTCCATGTTAAGGCTTTAAGCCTACACGTGTATTGTAATATGTTTGTTGTTACAAATTAATACATTGGTTCGATGCTTTGGAGTGTGGGTATTTTTATCTAAAAGGGTTTTCTCCATGTATATTGGTGTCTCTTCTCTCTTGTCTATCTTTCTTCTATTCTTCTTCTTTCATGTTCTTAAATTATTGATTTACATGTCATTATGCTACTAAAATTTACTTAGATTTGTAAGCTACATTGTCTTTCCTCTAATGGTTTTAATGTGATGGGAAATCAACTATGTATGTTTCCTCTTTAAGGGCATAGTAGTGTTACTAAATTATTTGTAGTTGTTTCAAAAGGAGTAAAAGAAAACTTTTAAAGTTAAATGCAATTAGTGAATGTATGATTTATTTACAAGAAAAAACAAGGATCACTTGTCAAGATAATCTGACAGTCCAATCAGGACTGTCAGACCATCCTGACAAGTGAATATCTAATGGCAAGATATCAGACAGTCAATGAATGACAGAACAAATCTATCTGGTTTTATCTTTCAGTTACATGAGATAATTGAATTATTCAAGTGATCACATTTCAGTGTGAAAGAAAGGTACTTATAAAACTATCATTTCAAATCATATTTTGAACATATGTTTCATATCAGTTTCAGTTATTCTATCCTATACATTTGATTCAAAAAGAAACATACATAAATCAATTGCGTAAGGTAAAGTATTTGATCATGTTTAAAGAAATGTTTAAATGTGTCCCACACAAGCCATGGGAGTGACTAAACTGAGCAATGCAGACATATGTAAGCTATACATCTGATGATAAAAGGAAAGAAAAATAAGAGAAAGAACATATGAGAATATTAAATATCCATCATTGCCTTTTATCAGAAGGTTGATCTCATCAGTTGATAGCTGTTCTTCATGTCCTTGTCTTTCAGCTCCTAATCATGCCAGTGTACCTGCAAAAAATTAGGGAGAAGCCCTATTAGAAGCTTAGGATATTTAAAACTATCACATGTTTTCATCAACAGACATATCAGCTTGCAAACATTATGCATCTTATGTGAATGGATCAAATCAGACATGCAATAAATTAGATCATCATGAGAAAGATCAATCAACTTCAAGAGGTATGTTTTATGCTAACTTGTTTGTTCATTGTGCAGGTATAGGAAAAGTGATGTTGCTAATTTGAACACATTAAAACATGTGGAGAAAATGTGGCTCCCACAAGGGTAGAGCCCAGCATGTTTTCCTTCTTATTCAATTAAAAAGGATATTAGATTGCAAAAGATAGAGTGCATTATTCAATAAAATACTATGCATCAAAATAGTTAACTGACAAAGGGAGTGATGTCATCATGATAAAAGTGAAGAGGAGCAGTTGCTACTATAAAATAAGGCCACTTAATGAACAAATTGCAATAAATCAGATCAGTCATGATTTAAATTGCTTCATCACATGTTATAGGAGAAGCAATGATCCTGATTAGATGTCATGCAAGTACAAGTGCAATGATCAAAGGAATGGTACAATTCAAAACTTGTCAAATTGATAGATACAAAAGTGCAATCATGAGAAGGTATTCTTCTTTATTTCTATCATCATTGGAATATCTTTCTGTTGTTCATATGTGTGCTATAAGTATGACAGTTATCTAGGTAGGTCAAACATCATGTGAAATCAGGCCTTAAGATGTCATAAAAATACACGTGTAATGAAGGACAACCTTGTAATAAATGTATAATCAAATGAATGAAGTTTATCCAAGACTGTCATGAAGTGATCAAATAACAACCTCATAGAATGAAGATTTACATGAAGTGGAGGCTACAAGAGCCATTACAAAAATGATTAATTGTCATGATATTATATCATACATGCTATCAAAACTGTGATGATACCCTTTAAAGACAAATAGAGGAACAATGATGCCAAATAACAGTGCCATAATAGCAATTTATGAGGCAATAGGTGTTTTTATCAGTGTGCAAAAAGTACAGTGTCTTTGTTACAGAAGAACATAAATGTTAAGGCATAATAGGGTATAGTCATATCATGCCAAGGTTCAGTCCTCATACATCAAGGACACTGCAAGTGCTAGAAGGATAATAGAAACAAATGCAATCACCTTTGATCATGAAAGGAACAACTTTATGTGGGGAAATCACAATATGAGTAACAACCAAGAGAGTAGTTCAAAGTAGCATCAGACTATTTAAAGTGGCATCATACAATAACACACAAGTATGCACCAGACAGAAACCGTTCATCATTTGTTCTATGTGCAATACAAATCAATGTAGCTATGGGTGATAGTTTGAGAAAGATTACACCATGTTCATATCATGAAATGAAGTTCTTACATATGCCACAGAATGGAACATTATGCCATCATTAGATACTTATGTCATATTAAACATTATGAAGTGACAAAAGCTACAGAAGATTAATTTCTGAAGGTTCATAACATACAAGAGACAGATTAAGCAAAAAGACAAATGTTCAAATTCATGTCATAAATGAAGACACAGATGAGAGAACAATGAGAGGGTTCAATTTTAAAGATATTACCTCTTGTATATGCCAAAATGACAAAAGGAAAGAGAAATAAACAAGGATGGATTTTTCTTTTGTTTCTATTTTCACAAATGTAAACAACAGGTTCAATTCATTCTTGAATGCTCATGACATCATTTTGTTTAAAAGTCACAGTTAAAAGAAAGGAAAGTGTACTGTTACAAGTAGCCAGAATGAAGAAAAGAAAAGCTATAGAATATGATTATGTTGAAATCCATGGCCGAGAAGATAAAAAGTTTTTGTTAAATTCAAAAACCCATTACAAATCTTGAAACCCTTGACACATTTTTGTATATAGTCAAAGTAAATGCTGTAGAAAAGGTGAAAATGTATAGCCGTTACAAGAAGGAGAGCTCGTTCTTACAGAAATGATAAAACCTTGACTCAACATTTTGAAACCCTCATGTTTTATATCTGTAGAAACATGAAAAGATGTACAGGAAGCAACATATAGATGCAACCATTGCCAGAAAAGGCTTTTTTCTCTTAAGAAATATCAAACCCTTGTTGGTATTTGAAACCCTTACAAAATTTTTGTGTCTATAGTGGAGCCAAGAGAAGAGAAGGAGTTTTATAGCCATGACCATGGCAGCAAAAAGTCATTTCTTAAAGAATGTAGAAGACCCACTACTTTTTTTTATCTTTGAAACCCTTGTCATTTTGCAATCTCAGGATAAAAGAAAATGAGATACAACATAGAGACAAGAAACTCACCTTTCTCTTGTTTAAAGAAAGCATTTAGTCATGGCCTTCATTTTATAAGCTTCTCAGATTATAAGTTTCAGTTACATATGAAGAAGCATATAGAGACAAGAAAAGCTTGTTAAGAGATTGATAGTGTATGCTAAACACACAACTGTGGCCAGGTAAAAAGAAAGAACAGAAAGATGACAAGAAATTTCCAGTAAAAGTTTAGAAGAACACACTCACCTTTTTCCTACATTACAATACCTTTAGAAGACTCAGAGAAGCACCAAAATGAAGAAAAAATCAGAGAGAAAGATATTTTTCCATGAAACCCCAGCCGTCAGCTTTGAGGTTGCAGAGCCAAGTGCAAGATAAAGATAGCAAAAGAATGACAACTTTTAGGGTTCATTCATTCTTTTTGTTTGATGGGATCTTCTTTTTTCTCATCTATTTTGACTTTGCAAAATAAATCAAATTATTACCTAATCCAAACCGAGGTCAAGACTTGAGGTCTTGATAACCTAATCATTATGCCAAGGAGGGGCCCGTGGGCCAAAAGCATCATTTATTTTACATTTGAAATGTTATTAAGTCAAAGACTGAAATCATTCAAAGGTAAGGATTAATACCTTAAGCTTTTTATTTCCCTTTGCCACATAATGGTTGAAAAACATAGTGGTCGATGATTCCTTTTACCATATGTAAACAAAGTTAAATATTCCTCATATGCATGGAGACTAAGTATGGTCAAATCCCTTCATACCTTATGCATTTCGAATGCATCAAAAGTTAAAACAAGAAGTGAATCATGAAGAAAAGGTGTATAAAAGGTGGTAGGTAATATGACTAATATGGATGAGGTAAGAATGAACAATACATTATCAAAGTCAATGTGTTCATAAGGAGGTAGATGATATGGATAGGATAAATGTTTTATTTGCATGGAGATATGAGGATAAGGTGATAGGTTATGAGGTGATGCATGTGGATATGGGTAAGGTCAAATACAAGATGGCAGAAATGCATTATGAATGATTATAGTATGAAGGTAATGATGCATATGTAATGCAACTAGATATTTGTTTTCTTTTGCAAATGTAATGGAGTGATAAGGGAATATTCTTATGCCTTAAGTGCATGTGTTATGCAACTAGGAAGTTTTATTTTGCCTAGAGTAATAAGGTGATGATGATGTAATTAACATTCCTATTGATAATTCATCATATTATTTTACATGTAAATTACCTATTTTTTTTACATTGAGGCATAAGGGGGGTAATATTTTTCATTCTTTCATGTATGAAAACCTAATTTTTGGCATCAAATCATGCAAAATTGTGCAAATTAGGTAAATGTAAAAGGAGAGATAAGGTATATTCTTTTCTTCCATTTTTTCATAATTTTACAACTATATATCATGTAAACAAATTAATAAAGTAATATTTTATAAATTACTCTATTATTTTGTCAGAAGTTGTAAAATTGGAGAAATTAGACAAATTGAAACTCATAATAGAGTAAGTCATGCAAATGATTACTTTATTAATTTTCCACATGATCTACACATTTAAAATAATGCAAAAATGGAGGAGTTAAGTTAACTAAGGACTTTTAAGGACTTTTACATGGCTTGGGGGTCAAAATAGACAAAATTGGTCAACTCTTGGGTCAAACACATGGAGACTAGCAGATTGGAGCTATTTTTGCTCTTTTTGAGGCCGTTTTGACCCTTATTTTTAGGGATTTCATTGTTTTCTCATGGATCAAATTGGAGAGCTTATTTTTAGAGGTAGTTAACTATAGTTGATTTTTCATGCCTCTTGGAGAGAGCAAACTATATATTGTAAAGAAAAACTTAGGTTTTTCTAGTTCTAGCATTCTTTTCTCTTTTACACATTGAGAGACAGAGTTTGTTTGTAACTCATTTTTATAGTTCTTGCCTTTTTGCTCTTTACACTTTGAGAGAGAAAGAGGTTTTGTAACTCACTTATTTGCAGATTTATAGAGATTACAGCAGGTTATAGGTTCTATACATTGGCTTATGCAATTGTTTCCTTTATTTTTCAGTTTGATCAAGTATCTACCTTACATCAATGCAACTTGTATGAGTGATTTGATGAGATTTTATTGTGTTTAACTTCAAATCCTTTAAAATCATTATCTCATTAGTACTTGTTTGTGTTAGATAGAATTGAAAATCACAGGTCTTAGGTTGTGCAATTGGAAAACCTTTCTTTTATGTTGAGAAAAATCCCTTTTCCTTCAAATAGAAATATTTTCTAGCCTCCCTTAGAAACATTTTTGTGATCAATTTGCTGAAAGTGGTATGTGTGGATAGATTTTCTGAGATCTCTTGTGAGTTAGATTGCCAAGTTTTCATCATCGTTAGGTGCATCACCATATTTTTACAATTTTTTTCTTTTAGAAAGATCCTTTTTACCCTTTTTCACATCAAAGTCATAGATCCAATTGAATATTTTTAAAGGAACCATCCCATAATTTGGAGGTTCAAACTTGACATAGGTCACCCACAGCCTGAGTTTGATCCCATGTTTCGAAGGATTGCTGAGTATCACAACTTTGCATCACGGGTGTAATCCTAATTGACAACAAGTAGTATGTGCTTGTATCAAGTTTTGGTGGATAGACTCATGAAATATGCTCACATCTTTGCCATTTATTCAAATTACAAATCACCACAAGCTATTGATTTATTTTTTTAAAAGTGTTTAGGCTCCATGGGCTTCGTAAAAATATTATGAGTGATAGAGATAGTAGGTTTCGAAGCTTGTTTTAGCAAAAACTCTTTTATTTAACAAGAATCGAGCTTACCCCTAGCACTAGCTACCACCCCCAAATTGATGGGCAAACTGAAATTGTGAACAAATAGGTGGAAGGCTACTTGAGAAATTATGTGGCAAGTCATTAAAAGGCATGGATCCAATGACTCTATCTAGGAGAGCATTGTTATACCACCACTTATGACATGTCTATTGGAATGACATTATTTATGGATTTATATGGATATGAAGCTCAATCCTTTGTTGATCTTGTTATTTCCAACAACAGGGTTCTAGGAGCTAGTGACTTGGTTAATCAAATATTTAAGAAGTCTTGAAAACACTCAAGAATAATCTCTAGCAAGCACAAAACTAACAAAAAATTTATGTAGATTGACATAATTTGGAGAGAACTTTCAAAGTTGGAGATATGGTGTTTTTGAGATTGCAACCTTACAAGTAATCTTCTATCAAAGTAAGTGGGTCCGAAAAGCTCAAGCTTCATTTCTATGGGCCTTACAAAATTTTGAAGAGGATTTGTGAAGTTGCCTACGAGTTGGAATTGCCAGAAGGAAGTAAGATTCATAATGTGTTTCACGTGTCTTGCCTCAAAAAGTCACTTGGACAACATATTGTTCCTTCAACAGAGCTGCCTCCACTTGATGAGGAGGGAAAATGGTTTTGGTTCCTAAAATAATGGTGGACATTAGGGAGATCATTGAATACTTAGTTCATTGGAAGAATATCCCTATGTAAAATGCAACATGGGAAGGATCACAGATTTTGGAGCATCAAAACTTGCAATTGTTTGTAGGCAAATAATTCCAGGCATGACAAACTGTCATGTCCCTTTTTTTGGCCCTAGGTATTTGACATAGTCTCTTAGCCTATTTTCTAACTGTCCATAGGTTAATGGGTTGGGTTAGGGAAATATTTTAATTTAAAGTTGGTCTTATTATTATTTTTACTAGCATTGTAAGAGAATAAATTTATTTATTATTTATAGACTACTTAAATGGGGCACAATAAAGTCTTATGTAACTCTTAGTGATATTTTAGTATTTTGTGGTAGAGTTAAGTAAATTAAAAATATATTTTTAAGTGGGAAAAATGTTTTTTCTTATTTTATTTCTCTGGGAGTCTATAAAAAGAGAATGCGAGCTCATTTGCAATTCTTTGCCATTTTATCTAAAAACCCTTTATATTCAAAATTGAGCCTTGTGTTCATTTATTTGCTCTAGGACAAAAACCCTATTTGAAAATGGAGTTGAGGACAAAAATCCTCCATTCCAAAAGAGTAATTCCATCCAGGGATTATCATTGAGCTGATATTGCATTGTACTTTCAAATTTTTAGTGTGTGATGATTTCAATTGTTTTATGTGGTGTGAAATATCTAGAAAATATAAAGATATATAAGTGTTGTTTCTAGATTTCTATGTGGTGTAATTTTAATAGTTTTTGTGTGAATACTTGAGATTTGAGAAGATATCAAAAATCATTTTCTTGCAAATCCTAACAATTTTCTTTTGTTGGGCATAGATATTTCCATTGCTTATGTAGGTTGTGCTAATCTATACCTAGCCGCATTGTTTATGAGTTGATTTATACATTACACCTATTGTTGTTGGTTGTACCTTTAATTTGTTGTTGTCTAAGCCTTAGCTACACTTCACACACAATCATTTGGGGTGATTGGGCAGTTTAAAGGAGGCACATCCTATTCTTAGTGATGTTCAAACTCAGTCATACCATTCTTAAGGAGGTCATGCAACTGCTAGAAAAGAGTCATTACTTTTGCTAGGTTGTTTTGGGATTGTAACTCACTGTTTTACCTTATTTTAAACTTGCTTCCACTTTGAGATTTGTGCAATAAGTTCTTGGATTTGCTAGATATTAGTTGGGTAATTTTTTGGATTTCTACATTATCCTACATAGTTGCAACATTCTGGTATTCCATCTTAGATTTTCCATTAGATATTGTGTATTTCAGGCTTTCATATGTTGGTTTAACTAATTCCAGAATAACTCCCACATGAGATAGTTTAGTATTATTGTGAAAGTTTTAGCTTATATAATCATTTACCATAATCTAGAAGGTTTTACCACTAGGTTTATTTACTTTCTTGCTCTTGCATTGTAAAAATGATTGGATGACATAGATGCCAAGAGTCACATTTCATTATCCATCAATTTGGCATTGATCCAGATTTGTTTGTTATCTACTAGTTTGGCATTGATTATATCTATAATTTGTAATCAACCAATTTGGCTTGATTATTCATATATCAGCTGCTAATTTGGCATTGATTATAAACTATGTGGCTTGCCACCAGTGAGTTATACTAGTTACTTTCTTGTCCACATCCTAATTTTTGTATGCTCTCACCTTGCCCACATTGGGATCTTGGTTATCAAAAAGAGCTTGGGTTTGCGTTGATTATAAAAATTTGGTGATATTGTGCTAATTATCTAGTTAGGAACATTACATATTATTTATTGGTAATAATAAGGGGATGATTAGAGAGCTAAAAACTTATATTTCTAGTGCATTTAACATGAAGGATTTAGGGGAAACAAAATACATTCTTGGGATGGAGCTCAATAAGGACTAGGTACACAAAAGACTTTGGTTAAGCTAGAGTAAGTATGTTAATACTAATTTGTAGCAATTTTCTATGCATGACTATAAACTAATTAGTACATTCCTTTACCTATTAGCACTAAGCTTTCATTAGATATGTGTCCTAAGTTAGATGATGATTTTGAGGTTACGTTTAATGTGCCTTATGTTAATGTTGATAGTAGCCTAATGTATATAATGGTTTGTACTAGATTGGATATTGTCCAAGCAGTAGAACTTCTTAATAGGTTTATGTCTAACCCTAGTAAGGAGAATTGGACTTATGTTAAAAGGGTGTTTAGATATGTAATAAAAAAATTCTGATTATTGTTTGTTATCATTGTTCTAATGATGTGGGCAAGACATTGGACATACATGGCTTTGTTGATGTAGATTGGGCAAGTGAATTGGATAGTTGAAGGTCCACTAGTAGCTATGTGTTTTCTTTGTTTGGAGTTGTAGTTAGTTGGATGAGTAAAAGGCATCCCATGGTTGTCCACCATCGAAACAAAGTATATGGCTACTACACATGCTTATAAAGAAGCAGTATGGTTACAAAAATTGTGTTCAGGTATTGGTTTTGATTGTAGTGTGGTTCTAATTAGATGTGATAGTCTGAGTGCTGGTAAGAATCCCATGTACCATGCTCGTATCAAGCATGTTGTTGTGTAGTATCACTTTGTTTTGAAGATTTTAGAGAATACTAAGATCTTGTTATAGATAATTGACACTCTTGAGAATGTTGCATATTTACTTATGAAACTAGTGAGCATGGATAAGTTCATTTAGTGTAGGGAGGCCATGGGCCTTGTAACTTGTACGTGATTTATTTTATGTCATTACAATGTATAATATCAAGTGGAAGAATGTTAGGATTAAGGTGATATTGACCTTGCAAATTTGATGTACTTTCACATGTCTCCAACATATTGGGAATGGGTAGTTTGACATCCATGTAGATGGTTGAGAGATAATATTTTATTATTATTTTCCTTGATACTTAGAATATTAGTTGTAATGGCATTCAAAAGGGGAGTTATAGTTGGTAGGAGTTACAATCATATTTGTCATGAGGATTAATTGTCCATCTTAGTGCTTGGGAGTTACTTTGTAATAATGGAGCATCTTGGTGGGTCTCATATGAGTTGTCCACTCCATTTTGGAGCACTATGCTTTGGGAAGTGTGTCTTTGTGAGTTACTAGTCAAAGATGTTTATGAATAATGATGGGAGTTACATTCTATTTTAGGAGGTTTCCCATATGGGGTGGGTCATTGGACTTTTACATGGAGGTTATGGGCACCTAGTTTGGGCCTATGGTATTTACTCCTTGTATTGTAAACCACTCATGTTTTCTTGTTCCATTTGTTTTGTAAACCACTCATAGATATAGTATATTATTTTTGAGGTACACATGTGTTACCAAAATGTCAAGTTAGCTTGAAGAGTGGGAGTTTGTTGTGTTAGGAAAATGCCATGCATGCACCTTTAGTACTCTAATATTTTCTAAACATTATGATATAAGTGCAAATAAACTATGCCCATAAACTGGAAACAAGACACAAAATCATTTCCCTCATTAACCCTTGAAGGAAAATATCACCATAATCAAATCTAAAAAAAATTAGCAGCATTCTGGGATATAAACAACACTTAAAAAGAACAAGAACAAGAGAGGAAGAAGAATGAAAATAACCACAAAAAAGAAGTGACACAAACACACCTTAGGAAAACCCTTTCAAGAAAAACTTAGCCTCCAAAATAGATATTTCCAATGTATTTTTAGCAACATCAATGGTTACAATACATTCATGGGATATCTATGTGAGATTTAATGAGATTGACATTCTTCCTTGTTTGGTGCAAAATTAGTATCATAACCCTACAAAACACCTTCCATACATCCTCTATCCCATACCTCCATTATATAGACTTAAGAAGGCCTAGAAAATCACTAAAAAATAATACCATTGGACAAAACAAGGTCCCAAAATACCATGGTATGAATTCTCATGACTCTTCCATGTGTGGAGCCATCCTAAAATAGAAAATAACTCTTACGCAAGTGTCTTTGACTTCCATTATGCAAGCTGTCATATGTAACTCCATAGCACTCCCCCATGAAGTACTAATTACATCTCATGTCCACTAATAATAGGTGATTCTCTTACAAGTCCATGATATAACCCCTTATTCAATGCCTCATTAAAAACAATATTTTTCATATCCCTATAAAATAATAAAACAATTGCATATGTCCCCACCCTCACATGGGCATCTCATTTTCCCATTCCATGACTTTTAGAGACCATACTTTATTTACGCGTTTACTAAATAATTAAATTACATAGACACTTAGGATATGCAAGGTGAGTAGCTCATTTAATCCTAACATGTCATATCCATGTACTTAAAGATTAATAACATTTGTTGCTTGTTGTATTTAAATTTTCTAAACCTGCAAACAAATTTTTCCTATGTTTGGGACTTATGACAAAAAAGTTGTTGGTGTTGAGGAACACAGTTGGAATTTGCTATGCTAGGTACAAGAGGTAAATTTCTCCCTTTCTTTTGCCTTAGTCAACGCCTTACATCAATTTAACAACTTTTAATAAACTTGGAAGACAAGAAGCAACAAATGTAATTGATGTGGCTACAATAATCTAAGGCTTTTGAACTTTGATGTAATGGATGTTGGAATGACCTAGTGCAAGAGCTACGGTTTCATCATGTGTTGATGCAAGAGCTAATGTAGAAATTTGAATAGTGATTGACAAGTGATCCTTTTGATTAGGTACAAAGGGGTTGTCCTAATGACCCATGATAAAAATGACATAAGGGTGGTGTTCTTTATACTTGTCTTAGATGCACAATTTGAAAACTTTGGTGTAGGAAACAACTGATAATAACTAGTCAGAGGTAGGTTGGCTTGGGCCTAAGAGAAATTTAAATTTTGATGAAGCAATTCAATCCCACATATATCTAGATCTAACTTGAGTTAAAACCATACCTATAGTTTCAAAGTGAAAGGAGGAAATTATAATTTGATACCTAAAAATGTTTTGTGTGGGGATTAAATGTTGTTTTGATAGTTAATCTAAATCTGAAGTTAATAGGAACACCAAATCAATCAAAATTATATACTAGGACATTATATTTAAAACACATTAAAAAAGTGAAAAACAAAAGATAAAACTACAGAGTATATATTATTCACCCTTTCTATTATAATAATTTTAAAAAAAAATACATTAAAGACCAAACCACTAAAATAAAATAAAATGGTTGGTTGGTAATTTATTGATTACAAAATATTGTTATCAATGATATGAATGAAAAAATGTTTACTATCACCCAATAAGAACTATAAACCATGATGGTTAGATGAAAAACAAGGCCATGGTACCATTTCTTGTTAGTCCCAGTGTCTTGTTTATTTGAAACAATTTTGGCATTGTCTTACAGGAAATTGCATTTATTTGCGTTGGGCGTATTAAAAAGCCAAACCATGAAACATAATGGTGATGTTGACTTTAAAGTTCCAATTCTCTCAAGTTCTGACGTCTCTAATTCAATGGTGAATACTTGAATAATAGGTTGTTATATTCCTAAAATAGAGAGATTTTTCCCTCATGGTGGTGATGTATCTGGTTGAGCGTGAAATCAAGCTTCATGCCTGCTGATTGCATCCTATGAATGAGTTTTATGACCTCATTATCATACCCATTTTGAGCATATCCAACAATCATAGCATTCCACGAGACATCTTGTTTAGGCATTCTATCAAACACCTTTTGGGCAATCTCTACAGTTTGGTGTTTTGCATACATTAGCAATAAAAACATTAGCCACGACCAAATTCAACTCGTTGCCAGTTTTGTTGACATAGGCACGGACCTACTCACCATGTTCTACAGCTTCTAAACTAAGACATGAACTAAGAGTAGTTACATGTGTATAAATCTGGCACAACACCTACTCGTTGCATTCTACTTGGGTAGGGGTTTGCTCAATTCAACTGTAATGAACTGCTAAAACTCATTGGTTATTTGGTAATAAATAGGGTTGGTTCTAAAAATTCAAAAAATTACACCATTTCAAACTCTTTATTTGCAGTGGTCTTGATGCATGAAACAATATGCCCTAGTTTTGGTAGACCTGTTTCTACATGGAGATCACATCTTCATTTGATATGCAGATGAAGATTGATGTCCAGATGCTTCCACATTTTGCATTTTGCACTTTGATAGATGTCTATACCCTATTTTGAGTTCTCCAAAACTGCCCTTCTAGCATTTGTTTGCTACTGCTCAGCCTTATTTTTCACATGCATTTGATCCTAGGTTAAAGGCAAAGGAATAATGTTTACCATTCATGTTCCTCATCTCATCTTAGAGAACCAATAATTCTATTTTTTTTTACATATCTTATTACTTATATGACTCCAAATTCTTTTATCTATACTCACTCTTCAATATTTTCTTTAATATATTGTAATCAAGAAAATTTGGATAAATGCAAGATAAAACAATATAATGCAAATTACCTTTTACCCAAAACTTTATCGAATACCTCGAATGATGAATGCATGATTATTTTGCTCAATTTATTGAATGTTGATCGCTCACGTTCGCAACATAATGTTGGATGAAGATTGATGGAAGAAGATAGATAGAAAATAGATAGAGGATTGGAAGAAGATTGGAGGTAGATTTGGGCTGAGTAAGGATATTTATAGACATAGGGTTGATTTTTGATGTGGAGGGAAGAAGATGAGATAAGGATTTGATTTGATTTGATTTTTGCTTTATTAGACAAAAGAGGAAATAAAACAAGATAAGATATTATTTAGAAAGATAGAAAGTGATTTGATTTTCTACTTTAAAGGAAATAAATCCTAAAAAGATGAGAGGAATAATAGATGAAATATCTAATTAAATAAATTAATTAGATATGTATGAGTTGTATTTTAGAAAGAAAGCAAGAGGATTTTTATTAGGATATTATTAATTAAATAAATATTTGATTTATTTAATTAATTTGGATTGTGGTGAGGGATGATGTGGAAAGATAATTAAATAAATGAAATTTATTTAATTATAGAAAATGACTAATTAAATCATTAAAAATAATTGTTTAATTAGAGGGGATAAATGACCATGAATAATTAAATAAATCTTAATTTATTTAATTATAGAAGATAGGATTATGGGATTGAAAGGGGAATAAAAGAAATTAGTCAAATAAATAAAATTTATTTAACTAATTAGGTGATGACATGGGTGCCTAGGGCAAAACATGCTAGTGACAAGGTGTTGCAAGACATGGACATTTTTGGGTGTCTACATATATGTTGTAGCATTTTATTATTTTATTTTATTTGAAATTAAAGCAATCTAGTTTCTAGATTAATTTGATGTCCACTAAAATTTTGCATTTTAATAAAATATGTTGTTAAAGAATAGAGAGCCACTTAATATAATTATATTTGTAACGTTAAGGCAATGAAAAAAAGAATAATTATTGGCTGATATCTTCCATGCTTTTATAGGCCAGCATGGAGAGATGCACTATGTATGCTAAGAAGTCAAGGTATGTCAAATATGCGGAGGAAAAGAATACAGATGACAAGAAATATATTCTGCTAAAATGTGCGACATTATAATCTGTTTATAAAGAATGTAATACAATAAGTAAAGATGTGTTAAATATGTGAATTGTAAACCATGGAATGTAGATGGTGATAAATAGAGACCACAACATGTGTAGTTGTTTTAATCTGTCCATAGTTTCTAAAACTAGCCACCACATCAGTACATTATCATGGGAAACACTTCCTCTCAAGTCTTCTTCAGCATTGATTTTGATGACTGGCACTGAATAAAAATACTGTTGGGATACATTGGTGTTAAAATCATTAGGGTGGATGTACCTTGTTGTCATACTCTGACTTTGCACATCATGTGATCAGAAGTGTACATGTTCCAGCATATATAGTATGACTGTGATGGCCATCTCAATAATGAGAGGAGCAGGTGTGAAATACCTTATTATTATATCCAATGGGTGTGCTTCCTATTTTAAAATGACAAGATTCTATAAGAAATGGTAAAAGGGATCAAAATGTACTATGCCAGTAGACATGAGATATGCTAATCAATAAGTTATAATGGACTAATTTATTATACGCTATTTTTCTTCATTTGATACTCTCAATTTAACTTATTAAATAGAGAACAAGATAAACTGGAAGACAAATAGAAGGCCACTAGAAGCTTGCTCTAGTTTCATTCAATTACTTTTTTGTCTTTGCAATATCTAATAAGGTTTCCAAGTTTTTTGATTGCATACCAGGTCTGTATGTTGTGGCCATCTATGCTAATGATAGGTTTGTATTAGAGAAGTCAAAGAAATTGCAGTGTGGGTGAGACTTCATAATGTCATTGTGCCACTCCATGATTTAGAATTCAGTTATAGCATAAAGTGGGAGGGTTCTCAATATTGGCATGGATCAAGGTTTGTTCTTGCATGAATTGATTCCAAGTGTAGAGCACTGTTACAGATTTGGAAGAAATTCCCTTACCTTAGATTTTTTCACACTGCATATGGTATTAAGTGATAACTTGGTCTGCCTTTATATCAAACCTTTGACTTACAGGCAGCTTCATGAACATGGAAGGTCAAATTATAGCTTGTGTTAGTTTGTGAGCTTAATGACCATGGAAGGTCAAATTATAGCTTGTGTTAGTTTGTGAGCTCTTATAGTATATAAACAATTTGTTAATTGTTGCATTGCATATAGAAGTTCCTTTTGGTTTGTGTTTAGCATTGTTTTTATAGTTATAGCCTATTTCCATATCAATGGTTATGCTATTAATTTACAAAGGCATTTTAAATCAATGCTTAGAAAGCAGATAGCTTGCAATACAAGTGCACAAGAATAAATCTGGTGACTCCATTACAATTGTGTCTAGTGCAATATTTCTTCAAGTTCCATTTTAGGGCTTACTAAGTTGTTGTAGTGAGATTCTAAGCAAGAGCAATTGCAACAGAATATGGGCTAGGCTTTTGCTTTGGTATTTTGGGACTTTATTGTGTTGGTGAGGGTAATTCACTGTCATTTTCTTGTTCTTTACCACTGTTGAATTTATCCTCTTCAACTTTTATATGCCATTTGCAACACTGGTGCATTTTAATCCATCTTGGAGGTAAAAAATAATATGCCATCTTCAATTGTTCTCTGTAGTTTTTGGAGATGGTCAAAGATTCAAAGAATCATAAATAAGTACTAAAATATTATGGCATATCAATAGCATTGCTATTCTTATTTTCCTACAGGTTGATGGTAATCAAGGAAAAGATAGTTTGTATGGTTCTTGTTATAATTGTGTCTCTCCTTCTTCAGTGATATTATGAATGTTTATCGTTAAATGTCTTGATATGTTATCAAGCTAATTTGTTTTCTTGTCTACCTGATCTATGTTGAGTTCAGGTGCATACATGATCAAAAGATATTCTGCGATACATTTCACTTAGAAGATGAAGGTTGGAGGACTTGCAATGTGTGTAATAAGGTGAGAAGACACAAGTTCATGTTGTACATTGTCATAAAATTTACATGTTAGGACAAGAAATTTTTAGTTGTAGACTGGTGTGAAGGATAGTTTATTTTAGGTGTCTATTTATCACCATGGGCATGATAGTTTCATTACTTCTATGATATATCTTCTAAATTTATAGGACCCATCATGTATCAGTTTTCATATGAAAAGTAGTGTGATTTTTTAGTAACTCCTAGTCACTATCCTCAAATGTAGGATAGATCTCATGAAGAGTTGCTTTTGCAATGCATCCATTGTGGATGTATTGCCTTTGCCTATTCATTTTCAGACAAACATAATTTGAGCTATTTTCATAGACATTTTTTTGTCTTCTGCACTTTGGCTTGCTACAAAAAATATAGCAATTCTTTAGCTATTTTCATAGACATTCGTAATGTCATGTGAAAGGGCTTCCAAAAATAATTGTGAAAGCATGGTATTGACATGACATATATTTAATTGTCTCTTAAGTCATCTTATCTTGTTTCCTGTAATTGCAACTCTCTTAAAATTAATTATACTACATTCATATTGGTATTTTCTACATTGCTAATTTTTGTAATGATCATTCAATAATATTATATCTGCATTTGTATTTATATCATTTTTCAGGTTGTTAGTTTTCCAAAGTTTCTTTTGCCATTTTTTGCATGCTCTTTTAGCCTTGCAACTAGCAGGGACTCTGGCTGCATTACAGTTCTTGTTACTTTTGGTTTGCAATGCTAATTTTGAAAAAAACTATTTGATTATAAGGATTGAAAGGGCATAAACATCTTTGTTGTAAAGTGGTCTCAAAGTGTTGCTTTCATTTCACTACTTGTGCCATTGGTTTGTCTTCCCAAAAAAGTCTCACTACAGGCATAGGTAACATGAGAGGTCCAAATCATACCACATCCATAGATCACAAAACATTGTAAACATCTATTGAATTGTAACAAGTATGCTAATATGTTCAAGTGGTGGCATACACACTTCGTTTAGAGAATACTACACTAGCGAGAAACCAAATCTCATACTATGCAACAAGAATTCATGGGGCTTCTAAACAAGATAAAAGAAATGAAAAAAATTATCATCAATAGATCTTGCTAATAAATGAATCTTAATTACATATTTTGAGAACAACAAATTGAGCTACAAGCATGCCAATGCTAATACAATAGACTAGACTATGTAAGACTCCCAACATTAAGTAACTCTATCCAAGGAAATTTAAGAATTGTTTTAAAATGAATATTGAGTTAACACTTCTAAGCACTAAATTAAGTTTTTTTATATTTCATAAACAATGTACTTGTTTGTTTTCTTTTTAAATGATGTTGAGCAGGAGGTGTGCTAATCGGGAAGATGGTTTGAACTGAGTCGGGGTTGCTTCCATTCAGGGGTTGTAGGTTTTTGACAGGGTTGCTCCTAGGGGTTTGGGTGCCTTGAGTGTTGGGATTACTGGTGCTCCTGCCCAGGATTCTAGTCTTGGTGTTTCTTGTGGTGGCTCTACTGTTCCCTCAGCTGATAAGAAGCTTTCAGGTCTGGGTTCAGGTGGCTCCCTTGATGTTGGCTTTAGGGATGCCATAAGAAGCATTTTTCTGATGTTGTGTTAAATGCTCATGCTCAGACTCTACCTGCTCAAGCTAGGGCTAGGCCTTTACCCTATGCCTATGCTTCCCCTATTGTGGTATGTGGACCTAAGATTGTAGAAAATGAAAATTTCTATTTGAGACATGGAGTGGTCTACAAGTTTAATGGCTTGTGGCCCTTACTTCCTAATCTCCATGGTTGGGTTGTGATCTCCTGGAAGCCTCTTGTCTCTAGGCAGATTAAACTCTTCCCCTGTGCAAGAGGGTTCTTCATCACAACCTTCACTTCCTTCGAGGAGAGAGACTGAGTGCTAGATAGGGGTGGTTGTGGGGTGATCATTCCCTAGCCATCAGGCCTAATTAGACTCACTCTTTCAATCCTCTTACATAGCTGATGAATACCAGACTAGTTTGGGTCTGACTGCCTAATCTCCCTCTTCAGTTTTGGGAGGAGTCATGTTATGAAGCTATTGGCAACACCATTGGGATCTTTTTGAAGGTGGACTCTATGACTTGAAATCTTGGGCACACCATGGTGGCTTGTATTTTAGTTGATATGGACATCTTCAAACCTCTCCATGGAGATGTGGTCTTGATGGTGGAGGAAAGACCATGGACATAGCTTCTAGACTATGAGGTCCTCCCTTTTCAGTGCAAGAGATGTTTCTCCGTTGGTCACATGGCCTCTGGTTGCCCTCTTGCTCCCTGCAAGGGTGCGACAACCTGGTGGAAGGATGCTCTCACTGAACATCTCATGGTGGGCACTCCCTCTATTGGTTCCTCTAATGAGGATGTTCCTTCCTTGGCTAAATCTTTATAGGAGATTGAGTCTCCCTAGGAATTGTTGGTTTTTCTTCTGAATCAACATTAGGGTTTGCCACTTCTAATGCACAGGCAGATTCAACCAACTAAATACAGGAGGTTGCGTGAGCTGCCTCCCCTTCACTTCTGGTTCTGCCGCACCAAGGGGGGGTCCCTATAACTCAAGATGTAACCTTGACTAGCTCAAAGATAGAAAGATCTAACTTGACAACAACAAGCAGAATACTCTCATGTATGGACCAAGATCTGTATGATAGATCACAAGGCTGGCAACATTCTTGGACATGATGTCTGGTTGGGTATGAGAGCATGCAGGGGGTTCCTAATCCTACTCCTACAACTAACAGGTGGAAGTATGAAATGGTTTAGTTTGAATTTTGGATGCAAAGCTGGACATGGTGTATAACCTCAACACAGAGCTAGATTGGTGCCTATCCAGCGCTTGGAGTCGGTAGACATACACCTGTGAATGATCAGCATGAATAGCTAAAACTGGATTTCAGGGGGATACACATGACATCTGCCTTACAGATATCTCCCAATAAAGAGTGTTAAGTTATCTCTACTTATGGCATCCCTACTGCAGTATACCCTTCCCAATGTTCAACCTGAAAACAGTTTAATCTACCCCTTGAGCAGAAGTTAAAAGATCAGACATTCAACATAGGAATTCTATGCTCTAGAATCTAAACATTACCCAAATATCCAGATTCAGAAGAAGAATACATGCAATACTGGAGACAGAATTAACACAACACATGCTAAGATAGCATTACTCATATAAGATTAACCATGAGATCAGTGGATTCATGCCAAATCATACAACAGGAGATACATAAACTCACAAGTTTAAGCTGTACAGAGCAACCAGATCAGCTTGTTTTGAATTACAGAGCCAAAAATCTTCAACTTTCAACAACCACAAATGAGTAACACTTCCTGCTTATAACAGCCAGGTAGTGTACCACAGCAATCAATTACATGGTTGACCAAAAATCCTGCCAGATACACAGTATCAGCAAAATGGCGCTCAACGCATTACCAGATTGGCGCCCAAACATGAATGCAGCAGGTAGGGGAGGAGACAGGAAGATATCTCGAGCCCTGCGCCACTGTCCGCTGATGTACACCTTCAATCAGGTACTAGATCCGCCCATACCTCTGCAACCTTCGCCATTAATGGCGCACCAACCCGCGGCCTTGGGAAAAACATCTAACAGTCGATCGCAACCATTTCCCGCCGAGATTCATCATCATGATATTTCGAATATGCAGGATATCAATTATCCCACATGCACCCCGCAGCAACCTCATTAACACTTTATATACTAGGTCATGAGCATATATGATGTCGGTGCTTTTGCTCCTGACGACACTAGTATAAGACTCCATCATCATCATCCTCCAGCAGCATGATATCCTGTCGCTTGAAATATCACCCTGACGTCAGCATCATATTGCAATATAACCTGCATGATAATCGCCTTCATCCGCACAACCTGATCCATCGGAAGAACATCCTCCTGCTGAGCCTATACCAAAAGTCTGGCCGATGAACATCCTGATGACGTCATCGTCATATCCTGCTGACGTCATCATCAGATCTGCCTACTGCGCACCTCCTCATATCCGGATGACGTCATCATCATATTTGCAAATATCGGGGGATCTCCACAAGATGATCAGTGTTAGAAATATGACCCCCCCGGACCTTGATGACATCATCATCATATCGACATCAGTATGATATTCGGAAGATAACCGGATATTTGGAAATATCATCCTGATGCACAAACATCATGTTGCACTGTAGCTCCACTATAAGATCGGGGCGATAGATGAATATGATGATGCTTGAAAAGATCACCCCCCACTAGATAATGCACGAAGCCGGTAGGCGGATATCTCCTTGATATCAGCATCATCATGACGCTGGAACAAATATACATCTGGGTGATATTCAAAAATGAAAATATCACCCCCTCCTTCGGAAATATCATGATGCAGATAGGCAGAGAAATAGATATCACCCTGACATAAAATGACGTCAGCATCATCAGGATGATAAAACAATGAACATGAAGTGATACAACATCATCAGGATGATATTGACTAAGATCATCCTGACGTTCAAAATATGATGACCCCAGTGAATATCGGGTCACACTTAGAACTCTTCAACAACATCATCAGGATGATCATAACCAAGATCACTCGATGATAAAAATATCACCCCGGCGAAATATCATGAAGGCAGAAAATATGATGACCCCCGCAAGCAACACGGTGATAACTGGAAATATGATGATGATGATGACGACCCTTAAGAAAGAACAAGTCAGGTCGAACAACTCAAAGAATAACCCCTTCAGAATATTGGGGCAACATCATCATCATGTCTGGGCAAGGTGATAATTGGAAGATCACCGAATACTTGAAAAATCACCCCCGCAAGCAAATCAGGGCGCACTGTAGCTCATCAGCAGGATCAGGATGATATCCAAACATCACCCGATAGTGAAATATGATGATCCTGATGAGAAACCGGTCGACAGAGAACATGATGATGCTGACCACCATCGAAGAAAATATGATGATGATGACCTCCTCCTCAAAGAAAATATGATGCTGCAGCTGAAAAATACTGAGGAGGTCCAACACTTAGAACATTTTTTGGATACTTAGGGAGAGTGCCTGCATGAAAATTGCTCAAAAAACTGCCAGTCAATTCAGGCACTAACACTGGCTCTGTCTGGGGACGTGCAGGTGAAAACCTGCAGCGAGAACCAGATCTCTGGGATGCAGACCAGTCCCTTATCCATTGGGCACAGAGTCAAATACTGCACCGACCTGCATCACCAAACACACTTGATGGCCCAAGGCCACCAAGAAAAGAAAAACATGTATCTCCCTTTGTCAAATATCTTGTTTTCATCTACATGCACTGGGTCGAGCTTGGAGATACTACAAAGATCCACCCACAAACAAATCTTGTCATCTGCATATTCAACCCTCTGATTTGGCTTGTCATCATCACCCTTGTGCAGATAACCCTCAGCATCATGTGACATGTGGGTGCAGAATGTATCAGGCAATGCATACTTATACTTATCATCTATATCATCATCATGCATTGCAACATGATCTCCTAGCTGGACTGAAAATAGGAAACACTCAAAGTCCACCACACAGCTAGGAAGATCAGGGCTCATTGTATTATATGCTGGCACATCAAAAGAAAAGCTTTCAAAATCACAATTGTGCACATCATGTACACAACAATCAGTAGCACCAGGCTGGAAAAGATCAGGCTCTGGCATCTCTCTCAAATCAGGCACATTTTCACAGTCACTTACCTAATGTATGTTGTTTCCTCTTTCATCAGGATGAGAAACAGAATCCAAGCCAAAAATAGTGTCTAGATCCTCACCATACTTAGACAGATCCTCATCACCATATGTGTCATAAATGGGTGACCCAGATGCATCAGTTTCATCATAGTATGCCATTTGTTCATGGGCAGCAGAGCACACCTCTTCATCACCAATGGATTCACTCTGTGGAGGAGTATCAGCCTGTGTGTCATAAGCAAAACAGCCATCAAATGAAAAACAATCATGCTCTGAACTAGCACTTATTTCAATTTCTGACTGCTCTTCATGATCTCCATGTGTTTGAAAGGTAGGCAATGGGTCACACATAGGACTGCTTCTCTGTTTGCTTATATCTTCTCTATCTTGAGTACAATACTCACAATTGTCTCCACAGGTCCATTCTAAAAATTGCTCATTGCTGTCCACAACCTCGTTATTATTTTCATGGTCAGCTGCCTCATCATTGCAATGGGAATCCTCATTAGTCCTTTCACTGGCATCCTCAACTGGTGAACAATCCAGTTGAGCAGTATTGTTAGCATTATGTTCAAATACAGCAGTCTCAACCTCTATGCTTTTATTTTCATTTTTATCTGCACATGATGCCATAATCATTTGGTCATTTGCAGCTTCATAACCATTTCTCACACCAAGGCCTGGGGAGAGGGGTTTCAGCAGGTACACATTTCTGATTTTTTCTATCTTTTCTATGAACCTGTATGCCATCTGCATACTTGTCACCTTGAAATCCCTCAGTATTGCACTAAAGCCCTCCTCAAAAGCTTCAAAGAATATGCCAACACAGGCTGAAATATCAGGTCTGAAGACTTCTGGGATCTGTGAAAGGGCTATTGCAAACCTATGACTGAAAACAACACATGGCTCTTCATCTTGTTTTCTGATTCTCATCAATCCTGCAACAAGATTAGCAGGTTCTTTTGCAAATTCCTCCTTGAAACAGTCAGCAAGCTCATCCCAACAGGCAAAGGATTTCTTTGGAAAGCTCAAATACCAGTCTTTTGCTTTTGCATCAAAGGACCTAACAAAAAACCTCATCCACATATCCTCATCTCTGAATGAATATTTTCCCATAAAACTTTGAAAATTTTGGATATGTGCATTCCCATCACATACATTGTGACCACTAAATCTAGGCATCTGACAGTATATCCTAGCAGGCATAGTTTCTACTTTATAATCCACCCATGACAAATCCAGTTGGTCATACAAAGGATCAAAAGGGCTGACAGGAGGTTTAGCTTTCTGACAGGCAGACACAACAGGGTTACTGCTTTTTAACTGGGCCTGCTCAGCCTCTAAGAATATCAACCTATTTCTTATCTCTTCTATTCCTTTATCCAACATTTCACCACTGAGTAGGGGATAATTCATACTTGGATTCATAAAAATCTTACTCTTAGACATCCTTTGTCTGTCTAAGACCTAAGGCTTCCCCTGGCATCTAACCTATGCAGTAAAACAGCAAATAAAGGGGAAGGAACAAGGTACCTTTTCTCATACAGATGCAGAAAAATGAACAACACATTTCTGTCACATCACATACATCCATCTTTCATGTGCATTTGGATCTTTTTTGCAGAGTCGCCACCTCTCCAGAGAGGACAAAATTTACAGCAGCTGAAAGCTCATCAAATATGTTTCTGAGTTCATTCCACCAGCAGAGCAAAACTTCACCAGAGACTGCAGGATATCACTTTACATCAACATCCCCAGCGGAGTCGCCAATTTGTTGGTTTTTCTTCTGAATCAGCATTAGGGTTTGCCACTTCTAATGTACAGGCAGATTCAGCCAACTAAATACAGGAGGTTGCGTGAGCTGCCTCCCCTTCACTTCTGGTTCTGCCGCACCAAGGGGGGGTCCCTATAAATCAAGATGTAACCTTGACTAGCTCAAAGATAGAAAGATCTAACTTGACAACAACAAGCAGAATACTCTCATGTATGGACCAAGATCTGTATGATAGATCACAAGGCTGGCAACATTCTTGGACATGATGTCTGGTTGGGTATGAGAGCATGCAGGGGGTTCCTAATCCTACTCCTACAACTAACAGGTGGAAGTATGAAATGGTTTAGTTTGAATTTTGGATGCAAAGCTGGACATGGTGTATAACCTCAACACAGAGCTAGATTGGTGCCTATCCAGCGCTTGGAGTCGGTAGACATACACCTGTGAATGATCAGCATGAATAGCTAAAACTAGATTTCAGGGGGATACACATGACATCTGCCTTACAGATATCTCCCAATAAAGAGTGTTAAGTTATCTCTACTTATGGCATCCCTACTGCAGTATACCCTTCCCAATGTTCAACCTGAAAATAGTTTAATCTACCCCTTGAGCAGAAGTTAAAAGATCAGACATTCAACATAGGAATTCTATGCTCTAGAATCTAAACATTACCCAAATATCCAGATTCAGAAGAAGAATACATGCAATACTGGAGACAGAATTAACACAACACATGCTAAGATAGCATTACTCATATAAGATTAACCATGAGATCAGTGGATTCATGCCAAATCATACAACAGGAGATACATAAACTCACAAGTTTAAGCTGTACAGAGCAACCAGATCAGCTTGTTTTGAATTACAGAGCCAAAAATCTTCAACTTTCAACAACCACAAATGAGTAACACTTCCTGCTTATAACAGCCAGGTAGTGTACCACAGCAATCAATTACATGGTTGACCAAAAATCCCGCCAGATACACAGTATCAGCAAAATGGCGCTCAATGCATTACCAGATTGGCGCCCAAACATGAATGCAGCAGGTAGGGGAGGAGACAGGAAGATATCTCGAGCCCTGCGTCACTGTCCGCTGATGTACACCTTCAATCGGGTACCAGATCCGCCCATACCTCTGCAACCTTCGCCATTAATGGCGCACCAACCCGCGGCCTTGGGAAAAACATCTAACAGTCGATCGCAACCATTTCCCGCCGAGATTCATCATCATGATATTTCGAATATCCAGGATATCAATTATCCCACATGCACCCCGCAGCAACCTCATTAACACTTTATATACTAGGTCATGAGCATATATGATGTCGGTGCTTTTGCTCCTGACGACACTAGTATAAGACTCCATCATCATCATCCTCCAGCAGCATGATATCCTGTCGCTTGAAATATCACCCTGACGTCAGCATCATATTGCAATATAACCTGCATGATAATCGCCTTCATCCGCACAACCTGATCCATCGGAAGAACATCCTCCTGCTGAGCCTATACCAAAAGTCTGGCCGATGAACATCCTGATGACGTCATCGTCATATCCTGCTGACGTCATCATCAGATCTGCCTACTGTGCACCTCCTCATATCCGGATGACGTCATCATCATATTTGCAAATATCGGGGGATCTCCACAAGATGATCAGTGTTAGAAATATGACCCCCCGGACCTTGATGACGTCATCATCATATCGACATCAGGATGATATTCAGAAGATAACCGGATATTTGGAAATATCATCCTAATGCACAAACATCATGTTGCACTGTAGCTCCACTATAAGATCGGGGCGATAGATGAATATGATGATGCTTGAAAAGATCACCCCCCACTAGAAATGCACGAAGCCGGTAGGCGGATATCTCCTTGATATCAGCATCATCATGACGCTGGAACAAATATACATCCGAGTGATATTCAAAAATGAAAATATCACCCCCTCCTTCGGAAATATCATGATGCAGATAGGCAGAGAAATAGATATCACCCTGACATAAAATGACGTCAGCATCATCAGGATGATAAAACAACGAACATGAAGTGATACAACATCATCAGGATGATATTGACTAAGATCATCCTGATGTTCAAAATATGATGACCCCAGTGAATATCGGGTCACACTTAGAACTCTTCAACAACATCATCAGGATGATCATAACCAAGATCACCCGATGATAAAAATATCACCCCGGCGAAATATCATGAAGGCAGAAAATATGATGACCCCCGCAAGCAACACGGTGATAACTGGAAATATGATGATGATGATGACGACCCTTAAGAAAGAACAAGTCAGGTCGAACAACTCAAAGAATAACCCCTTCAGAATATCGGGGCAACATCATCATCATGTCTGGGCAAGGTGATAATTGGAAGATCACCGGATACTTGAAAAATCACCCCCGCAAGCAAATCAGGGCGCACTGTAGCTCATCAGCAAGATCAGGATGATATCCAAACATCACCCGATAGTGAAATATGATGATCCTGATGAGAAACCGGTCGACAGAGAACATGATGATGCTGACCACCATCGAAGAAAATATGATGATGATGACCTCCTCCTCAAAGAAAATATGATGCTGCAGCTGAAAAATACTTAGGAGGTCCAACACTTAGAACATTTTTTGGATACTTAGGGAGAGTGCCTGCATGAAAATTGCTCAAAAAACTGCCAGTCAATTCAGGCACTAACAGGAACCTCTTCTAGTTAACCCTTCAGTGGATCCATTGATGCCTCATACTGTTGTCACTACTCAGGCAGAGCCTATTCAACCCTCGTTGATCACCCCTGCTAGTCCTTTGATTGCTCCTAACTCCTCTTCTTCACTGCTGGCTCCCTCACTACATAGTGGTTCATTGCCCATGGTGGCTATTGAGGATCCGCTCCTCTATCCTTGCTTGGTGGACTTTAATTCTGAGTCTTCTTGGTCTAATGTTTGGAGAAAGAAGAAGGGACTCCCTAATTTTGTCATTGCTTCACGGCCTAGGGTTAAGGGAGTCAGATTTGTCCCCTCAGGTTCTGGGGTTGTTTAGTCCTTGTCTATTGTCTGACTATTATTTGTCAGCTATTCTTGTCTTGTTTTTGTTTTGTGCGTGGCCTGTTTTGGCCTGTTTTGTTGAGCCCAGGTGGCTCTTGTTTGTTAAGGGTTTTGCCCTTGTTTTCTCTATTTTGTGCCTCTATGGCTGATGTGTAATAGGATCGACACCCTTTTTTGCTGCTTACTTTATCAAAAACAATGTACTTGTTTTAAATTTTGTAATTAATAGATTGAAAATCACTTTAGGTAAAATAAATAATGGATTAAATTTAGAATATATATATATATATATAATTATCTTAGATTTTTAAACAAAATATAGAACACCATGTAGAGTGAGAATATTTTTGGAAAAAATAGTATCTTCTTAAGGCAAACTCCTAAAATTTAACACCCAAAGAATAATTTAATTATTAAAAAAATCAGGCACTAATTCAATGAAAACATTATGCTATTGTATAACAATTAGCTTACAAAACAAAAGTAATGGATTTTTTTTCCTTAATCTTCACCTTATTTAACTTAAATGGAATTTTAAGGGACTCATTATTTATAACTAAACAATTATAGCTTATAAATGTTGAACTATTTGACAAATTCAAAGAGCATTCATTTTGTAGTAATTTCTTTAAATTAGTGTCCTTTCAACAAACTTTTTGTTGCATTTCTATAAGTCACAAGCCACTCTTTTCCATATATATATATATATATATATATATATATATATATATATAGAGAGAGAGAGAGAGAGAGAGCATAAAAATTATTTTATGTTTAGGTTAATTTTACAATGTCAAATATGGAATTACAAAGTCATTGTTTTCAACCACTTAGGTAACTATTAAATACCCATATAACATTTACCTAAAAACTGCTTAACTAAAAACAATTAAACTAGTCAAAAAATTAATATAAAACTACAACCTAACTATATGATGTAATAATTATAATATTCCCCTATCCCCCCTTAATTACATCATATTTATATTGAGAGAGGGATATCAAAAACTAGACTAGGACAAACACTACAATCCAAACAACCACCTGTTCATTGTCATGGCCACAAAGACTTACATTGCCCTAGGTACCAAAATTGTTCTTCCTTCACTATCTTGGCTACCAAAACTTCATTGCATTGGTTACTAAAACTATTCATCCTTCACCTATCATAGACAACAAAACTTCATTTCATTGGTTACCACAATTGTTCCTCATTCACTTGTCTTGGACACCAAAACTTCACTACATTGGTTACCAAAACTTCTTCATCATCACCTATCATGGCTACCAAAACTTCATTGTTTTGGTTGCTAAGCCACCTTCATTGCCTTGACCACCAAAACTTCTCATTATTTTGGTTACAAAAATTTTGGATCACATTCATTGTTTTGGCCGCCAAAACTTCGCATTGTCATGGTTACCAAGACTTTGGATCACAACTGTGAACTACCCCCAATGATCCAAAAAGGAAAGAATATAAAAATTTGAGGCTTCCCATGTAATTGATCATTTTCGAGTTGATAAGTTAGCTTGAGATGGGGTTATTCCTCCAACCTCTTCTTTGACCCCTTAAACTCTAATAGGTAGATGTAATTTCAAGGTTCTAAAAGCCAAAACACAAAATGTAAAACAATTTTGCCCATTTATAAAAAATGGGGTATTAATTTCGACCAACAATATACCCATTACAAATGATATCTCCAAAAACACTTGAAAAAACTCCAAAAAATTGAATCTATAATCCCTTAAACTAATTGTAAATACTTTGATAATCTTCTCATTACCAATCAAGCTACACATTTTAGTACTTCTTTATGCAGTCATTAAAAATCACATGCTATCAACAATTCTAAACAACAAATCTCATCCTTACCAATGTTTTCCTTGAGCAATCCTTTTCAACTTTAATTCTAGAATATGTCCCTTTTCGAAATTTCAAACTCCCAAAATTTGCTTAGAATTTTATTTTGAAATTGTAAAATCAAAAGAAAGAGGTCTCCATCTTTTACAATTTTCTTTCCACGTCAAATTATCACCATTAGTCCATAGGCTTTTGATCTATTGGTGAAGATGAAAAGTTCTAAACGAACCCACTATAAATAAAGTATTGCTGAGTGCAAGGTACTAACATCATAAGGAATGAGGTTGTGATTATGCCCTGACCGACTTTACCCCTTAGTTATTTGCTCTTAACTGAAATGATTTCAGCCTAAACTTGTGCTCTGCCTCAAGTAGCTAAACAATTATGTGGGTTTGATATAAAACTCTCCAACAAAAAAAATTTCAGTCACATTAGTAACCAATTCTACTATTGAATTTGTGACAACAAGATAAAGCAAAGAAAGCAAGAAAGAAAGAAAGCTTATCTTTGAAAGAAAACAAAAATCTTTTGTTTTAAATCTAGTTTTTTCCTAAAGAAAGAAAAAAACTTATTTCTTATAAATTTAGTGAAGGCATTTATGTTGAAGATATTTTATATCTTTGTAGCCTTTTAAAAGGCAAGGAATTGTAATTGTAGCTGCATGAAGATAGTAAATTTTTCTTCTGAACAATAAGAATACCGATACTTTGCCCTGTAGATATTTCTCTTGCATATTGCTGGAAATTTACCATGTAAATCCTTGTGTCATTGATGTGTGATCTTTATTCTGTTTATTCATTATTCTATTATTGTCTCTATTTTCTTTGCAACTAACTTGTGCTGCAATATTATGCGATTTTGGGTTTTAAGTTTATTCTTTAAATCTGAAGAAATCTCAACAAGTGGTATCAAAGTTTTATTTTGCAGTGGCTATGTTAGGATTTGGTGTTTATTCTACAACATCAACTAGCAAAGGTTTCAAATACAAGGTTTGAGGTGGAGAAATTTAATGGGAAGGATAACTTTGACTTGTAGAAGCTCAAGACGCTTGATCTGTTGGTACAACAAGGATTACACAAGGCATTGGTAGGAAAGACAAAGAAACCTACGAATATGACTAATGAGGACTGGGAAGATCTAGATACAAGAGCTCTCAGCACAATTCGATTATGTTTGGTAGATGATGTTCTTTTTAATATTGTTGGAGAGGAAATAGTAGCAGGCTTATGGAGCAAAATGGAGAGCCTTTACATGACAAAATCCTTGATAAACCTAATCTACTTGAAGAGGCAGCTATATAGTTTGCGAATGAAGGAAGGTATCAAAATTGTTGATAATTTAAATTTTTTCAATACTCTTATATGCCAATTAACTAGTATGGGTGTAAAAATTGAAGATGAAGACAAGGCAATTACATTATTGTGTTTATTGCCTAAATATTGGAATCACTTAGTCACTTCCATTAGCTTTGGCACAATTGACATCCTTGAATTTGATTCTATTGTGGGAGATTTGTTGTCTGAGAAGGTGCAGAGGAAATCTAATATAGAAACCTCCACTCCAGAAGCAGTGGTGGCTAGAGGTTGATCCATAGAAAAGGGGGAAAATTCGAGAGGTACATTGAGATCTAAGTCAAAAAGACAAAAAGGGTAAAGGAAAATGTTGGTATTGCAACAAAAATGGGCATCTCAAGAAAGACTGTTGGAAGAGGAAAGAAGACAATGATGAATCTAAAAAGGAATCAAATCAGGTTGAAACAATTTCAAGTATAGTTGATGAAGTACTATTTGTTGGCAATATGTGTTGTCATTGATGTCAACTCAATATGTGTCAACTTGAGGTTAGGATTGTATAGAGTTTTTGTATAGAAGTTGAAGAGACTGAGAAATGGGTAGATATAATATAGTTGATGGATAGTGGAAGATTTGAGAGAGATGGTAAATGACATAGTTGGAGACATGGGGTTGGCATGTTTAGGGCAAGTTAGTTTGGAAGACCTAGTAGATGGAGAGGAGTTGTCTAAGTATGAGGAAGAATGGTGATTAATTGATGTCTAAGTGTGATGTGGAGGTTAGTACACTTGTCCTAATATGTTTCCTATATGCCTACATTGATATCCTACCAGTTTGGTGTACCACACTTAGAGATAACTTGCAGAAGTTTTGTTAAGGCATTTATAGTGTATACTCTAAGGCAGAGTCATAGTGTTTTGGTTTGCATTCCTCCGCAGAGCAAGATTTAGTCTTACAATTCACAAGATAAGTTAATTGGTATATGCATATGTTATATCCAAGAGCTTAAGTCTTTATACCCTCAGTAGTGAAAGTTATAAGTGACAGAGTTCCAGTATGTGATTTGACAGAGTAAAGTAATGGTGAAGACTTGTTTGAATGCTCCACATTCCTCTAGAAATGAATATTTGTTCATACAATTTTGAGGACATGCTTAGAGATGTTTAATGCATGCTACTTTGCAGTATCAAGTAATTCAATGGTCTACAAGTTCAGTTTTCAAATGACAAAAGTGCTATAGATGACTCCAGATGCCTAACTGGTCTCAAAATACATGTTTGAGTACTTGTGCCAGATGAAGAATATATAGATCAACAATTTGAAATTATGTGATCATTCTACATGTCTCAATACATCTCAAGTTTTAAGCACATGTAAATCTTTCTTGTTTCCTATATCGCATAAAGTGTTCAAGATAGTTTGAGTTATATGACTGTTGATTACAGTACAACTGAGTTAATTATTTATGAATTCCTCCAAAAGTGTTAGATGTGGTTGTACAGATATGGGGATATGTTCAGAGTGGTTTATAGGTTCATTCATAAGAGTTTCAAATGTTTTGGTAAACCACAATGTACTATTCTAAGTTTTGATATGTCACGGTCGATCTAGAATGCTCTATTTTCATCAGTTCAACACGTTTCTTCTTTTAGAGATGTACATAATGATAAGATATTTCAGGTGAATGGTGTAAGGATAGTGTTGATAAGGTACATTACTCATATCTTGGTTTGCATGATGTTTTTGGTGTCTCCTCAGTGATGCAAAGATGGATAGTTAGCAATGTTAGTGTTATTTGGGCTGACAGTCTAGTTTCTTTTGTGTGGTTGATCCTGATCAATTGGTTTGGCATTGAAGGATGTCTCATGATGTATTTGATCCTATTATGCAATGTGTAGTGATCCACACCTCATAATATACTTGTTTTGAGCTAACCTATACAATATCACACATTTCATCTAGAGGATATCTTAGTGCCAACCTGATTGAAGTTTTGAGTTGTGGAGGGTATTTATAGAAGAACAAAATCATTTGTGAAGTGGTAGAAGATAGATTGATGAGTGTGTTAAGAATGAAGTGTGCAAAATCAGAGTGATGGGGTAATTGTGTGAAATAAGGAACTGCAACATCAACATATGATAGATGCCTTCTTTACAATAGTTCAGGTTTATGTTTTCATTGTAATTTTCATGTATCCTGCTATCAGATTAGTGAGTCTCCTTAGCAGGTCTTTGTATCTTGTCCTAAGGTTGTAGCCTTGGTTTACAAGTTAGTAGGGATTAGTAGCTTCCTTGTGTTGTAGCCCTAAAATAAAGTTGTAATCTTTTATAGCATTGAGCTTCATATATTGTGAGTTAATCCTCACCGTGGTTTTTCCCTCATTGGGTTTTCCACGTAAAATTCTTGGTGTCTTTATGTGATGCATGTTTTACTTTCTGTTCTTCTTCTTTTGGTTAAAATGATTTTATGGTTAAGTTGTAAATGGAATTATTTTAAAGTTTAAGAATAGACTAATTCACCCCCCTCTCAGTCTCCAGATGTGTTCAACACTATATGTTTGTATTATTTCACAATATCATGAGGAATGATTATTAGATTATGGTACTTCACATCACATGTGTCCACATAGAAGTTGGTTTTCTTCTTACCAAACTATTGATGGTGGTGTTGTTCTTATGGGAAATAATTTTTCTTGTGAGACTATTGGGATTGGGAGCATTAAGATTAAAATGTTTGATGGTATTGTGAGGACTTTGATAGAAGTAAGACATGTAACAAAACTTTAAAAAAATTTAATTTTCTTGGGAGTTTTGGATTCTAGAGGTTATAAATTTACATGTCAAGGTGGATCACTGAAAGTGTCCAAGGTTATTATGGTGGTAATGAAGGCTACAAATATTGGGAACCTTTACAAGTTATAGGGGAGTACTAAAATAAGTGAAGCAATGGTGGTATCTGAAAAAGTAAATGAATCTACTCATTTATGGCATTAGTGATTGGGCCATATGAGTGAGAAAGGGTTAAAGGTACTGGTAAACTATAAGATACTCTCAAATTTAAAATCTTTGAATTTGAATTTCTATAAGTATTGTGTTTTTGGAAAGCAAGGTAGACAAAAGTTTAAAACAAATAGTCATACAAGTAAGGGTATCCTAGATTATATTCATTTAGATGTTTGGGGGCCATCCCCTATAGTTTCATTTGGAGGATCATCATATTTTATGACATTTATAGATGATTACTCTAGAAAAGTGTGGGTCTATATTCTTAAAAGGAAAGTTGATGTGTTTAATGAATTTAAGTAGTTTGAATCTTTGGTTGAAAAGAGTATTGGAAAGTCAATCAAATGTTTAAGAACATATAATGGAGGTGAGTTCATATCTTTGGAATTTGAAAATTATTACAAGGAAGCTAGGCTTGAAAGGCATAAAACCACAATTTACACCCCTCAGCAAAATGGTGTTGTTGAATGCATGAACAAGACTCTTCTAGAGAGAGCAAGGAGCATACTCAGTAATGCCAAGTTGGAGCAAGAGTTATGGGAAGAAGCAGTCAATACAACATGCTATCTGGCAAATCAGTCACCATCAGTTGCAATAGAGTGTAAGATTCTTGAAGAGGTATGGAAAGGTAATTCTTGTGATTACTCATATCTAAAATTTTTTGGTTGTGATGCTTATGCTCTTATTTCAAAAGATTGACGTTCTAAATTGGACCCTAAGTCAAAGAAGTATGTCTTTGTTATGGTGATGGAGTTAAGGGATATATACTGTGGGATTCTACTACCCACAAAATCATCATTAGCAGAGATGTAGTTTTTGATGAATCTTCTCTTAAAATCAGACATAGTAGAAGTTGAAATGGAATAGGAACAAGTACCAGAACATCAACAAATTCAGTTAGAAATTCAACCATCTTCAAAAATGGGGGAGCAAGAAGAATCTTCTGAAGAAGAAGATGAGGATGCAAAAAATATACAAGAAAATATGGAAATGCCACAACCAACTCTAAGGAGATCTACATGAGTTGTAAATCCTCCTAAGAGGTATGATGATTATAATTTATCTATTGCTTTGATTTCTAATGATGGGGAACCTAGTTGTTATCAGGAGGCAATGAATGATATTGAAAGTGCTAAATGGAAAATATAAATGAAAGAAGAAATGTATGCCTTGGAGAAGAATAAAACATGAGACCTGGTAGAACTTCTAAAGGGGAGAAAAACTGTGTTGCAAGGTGTGCACCCTTGGTCTCCTTGTGTTGTACAGTGCAGCACTGCATTCATGACAAGGCTTAATTACCTCTCGTGGGTTCATTAACTCTAGCGGTTGTATTGGGCATTAACAGGTTGATCTTTTGGTGCAACGACAACCGTCTTGCTAAAAATTAGTATCAGAGCCTGGGTCACGGGTTCGAACTCCTCGCTTGTGCTAGGGGGATTGTTGCAAGGTGTACACCCTTGGTCTCCTTGTGCTATGCAATGTAATACTTGGGTTCCCGACAAGGCTTAACCACCTCCCGTGGATTCATTAATTCTGTCAGTTGTATCAAGCATTGACAAGTCGATCTTTTGGTGCAACGACAATCATCTTGCTAAAAATTGTTGGCTGCAAGTGGACTTACAAACTGAAGAAAGGTGTTGATGATAAAGGTGAAAGGTACAAAGCAAGACTAGTAGCAAAAGTGTTTGCTCAAAAGGAAGGCATTGATGTCTATGAAATGTTTTCACTAGTTATTAAGCTTGTTTCTATTTGGGTAGTATTGGCATTAGTTGATTTATTTGATATAGAGTTAGAGCAGCTAGATGTTAAACAACATTTTTACATGGAGATTTGGAAGTATATATATATATATATATATATATATATATATATATATATATACATACATACATACATATATATACATACATACATACATACATACATATATATACATACATATATATATACATACATATATATACATACATATATATGTATATATACATTTATGTATATATACATATATATGTATATACATACATATATATATATGGAACAACTAGAAGAGTTTGTTCAGGATTGCAAAAGAAAATTTGTTTACAAACTTAGGAAGTCATTGTATGTCTTAAAGCAATGACCCAGGCAATAGTACAAGATGTTTGATTCCTTCATGGTGAGCCAAAATTTTACAAGAAGTGAGTATGACCATTATGTTTACTTCAAAAGTTTGGAAAATGGTTTATTTATTATCTTGGTGTTATATGTTGATGATATGCTTGTAGCAAGCAAAAGCATGATAGAGATCAACAAGTTAAAGGCTTAGTTGGCTAGGACTTTTGATATGAAGGATCTAGGAGTAGAAAAACAAATTTTGGACATGGAGATACACAAAGACAGGAAAAATGGTAACCTTTGGTTACCCCAGCAAAAGCATGTGGAGAAAATTCTTATGAGATTCGGTATGAATAATGTAAAACTAGTAAATATCCCTTTGGCTTCCCATTTTAAGCTTTCTTCAAGTTTATGTCCTAGTACTAAAGAAGAAAAGGATTATATGTCTCGTGTACAATATGCTAATGCAGTAGGAAGTTTAATGTATGTGGTGGTATGTACAAGACTAGATATTTCACATGTAGTTGGTGTTGTCAATAGATACATAGAAAATATAGGTAAAGAACATTGGGCAACAATGAAATGGGTGCTTCATTATCTCAGAGGCACAAGTGATTATTGTATTACCTTTAATGGTTGCAACGATTTGGTTTGTGGATATGTTGATTCATATTTTGCAAGTGATTTGGACAAAAGAAGATCTACCTCAAGTTATGTCTTTACTCTTGCAGGAGGCACTACAACAAATCCCTATGATTAGCTTCCTTTTTTGCTTCCACCCACTATTTTAATGTATTTTTCTTCATTTTTTTGAAAAAGTCAGCGCTATTTATCAGGATAGCGCTACTTTTTGCATTTTTTGCACCGACCAGAACAAGTAGGCACTAAATTAGGTGCAAATTAGCACCTAAATTAGCACCAACTTTAGCACCGACTTTAGCTCCTACAGTAGCGCCTAATTTAGCGCCACATTTGATGTCTGATTTAGCGCCTATTTTAGCAACTGCATTAATGCCTTATTTAGCACCTTATGTAGAACCTAAATGTAGCACTTGATGTAATGCCTGTTTTAGCACCTAATTAAGCACCTAATTTATGGTTACTTAGGTTTAGGAGTATTATTTAGGGTTTAGGGTTTTAGGATTAGGGGTTAAGGTTTAGAGGTTTAGGGTTTAGCATTTAGAGAGAGATAAAGGACCAAAAGGGAGATATAGAGGAGACTGAGGGGAGAGATAGGGAGATAGAGAGTGAGGGACATGGCCAGAGACATAAGGAGAGAGATTGAGAGGTAGAGGGACAAAGCCAATAGGGAGAGAGGGGAGAGATAGGGAGATAGAGGTTTAGGGTTTAGGGGCATTATTTAGGTTTAGGGTTTATTGTTTAGGGGTTAGGGGTTCAATTACTTAGAGGTTTAGGGTTTAGGGTTTATAGAGAGAGAGGAATGATAGGGAGATATAGAGGAGACTGTGGAGAGAGATAGGGAGATAGAGAGTGAGGCACATGCACATGGCTAGGGACATAGGGAGAGAGATTGAGAGGTAGAGGGATGATAGAGATAGGGAGATAGGGGATAGATAGGGAGATAGAGGTTTAGAGTTGCTTGGATTTAGGGTTTAGGGGTTTGGGGTTTAGGGTTGCTCAGGTTTCGAGATAGCTACACATGCACAGAGAGAGAGAGAGACTACTAGAGTGAGCAAGATATATATCCTACACTAGAGAGATAGGGAGAAGGATTAAGAGCTAGTAAAGGGACAATATTAGAGATAGGGAGATATATAGGGGTTTAGGGTTTAGGGGTTAAGGTTTAAGAGCATTATTTAGGGTTTAGTGTTTAGAGAGAGGACCAATAGCTGGGAGATATAGAGAGTAAGGTACATGGCCAGAGACATAGCTGGAAGAGATTATAGGGATATATATGGAGAGTGAGGAACATGGCCAGAGACACAGGGAGAGAGATTGAGAGGTAGAGATGATAGAGATAGAGAGATAGGGAGATAGAGGTTTAGGGTTGCTTGGGTTTAGTGTTTAGGGTTTTGGGGATTGGGGTTTAGGGTTTAGGATTTAGGGGTTAATTAGGGTTTCTTAGGTTTAGGGTTTATGGGTTAGGGGTTAGGGGCATTATTTAGGGTTTATATATGTTTTAGGGGTTAGGGGTTAGGGTTTTGGGGAATTAATTATTTAAGGTTTAGAGGTTTAGGGTTGCTTAGGTTTAGGATTTAGGGGCATTATTTAGGGTTTACGATTGCATGTCAAAAGAAGTCTCTCTCTCTCTCTCTAAATCCCTCAACCCTAAATAATGCCCCTAATCCCTAACCCCTAAACCCTAAACCTCTATCTCCATATCTCTCTAGATTGACATCTCACTCACTCTCTATCTTCCTATCTCTCACTCAACTATCTCCTCTAATATCTCTCCCAATCTATCTCCTCTCTCTCTACGTACCTATCTATCTCTCCCTATCTCTCTATCTCCCTATCTCTCTAGACATCTCTCTAGTGATCACTCTATATCTCCCTATCTCTCCCTTCTATCTCCTCTATCTCTCTCTATGATCTGTGTCCTCTCTATTTCTCTCTACCTAGCTATCTCTCTCTGATCTCTTGCCTCTCTCCCCTATCATTCCTATATCTTCTTATCTAGTCTCCCTTCTATTAATTCTCCCTGTCCCTTATCGATGAAGGAATTAATGAATAAGAAAACTTATAGGACTCTCTCTCTCTCTCTCTCTCTCTCTCTCTCTCTCTCTCTCTCTCTCTCTCTCGCTTTGTCTTTGTCTCTATCCATCTCCCTTATCAACAAAGCAAATGGAAACAAGAAAACTAGGACATGATTAAAAGAGGGATGAGGATATAAATTGGCAGCCAGATGAAATGGAAACAAGCTGATAAAACTAAAGTTCATTGGATGAGAAGAATGATGAGAGGAGAGGTGGAAAATAGTAAACTAGGGAAAAATTGGTAGGATCTAAAGGGAAATTGGAAAGGAAAAGGAAAACTACAAAAGCTAGGAAAAGGATTCAATTAGCTAGGAGCTGGTAGATAATATATAGGTCAGAGAGATAGAGAGACAAAGTTGGGGTTAGCAGTCAGGGTTTAGGGGCATTATTTAGCATTTATGAGTTTAGCATTGCTCAAGTTTAGGGTTTAGAGTTTACTAAGGTTTAGGGTTTAGGGGCATTATTTAGGGTTCAGGGTTTATGGTTTAGGGGTTAAGGTTTAGAGGTTTAGGGTTTAATGTTTAGAGAGAGAACCAATAGGGAGATATAGAGAGTGAGGGACATGGCCAGAGACATAGGGAGAGATATTTAGAGGTAGATGAATGATAGAGATAGGGCTAGATAAGGAGATAGCGAGATAGAGGTTTAGAGTTTCTTGGGTTTAGTGTTTAGGGTTTAGGGTTTTGTGGTTTAGGATTTAGGGGTTTAGGGTTTATGGCGGGTCAAGGTCGGGTTAGGGCTTAGGGGCATTATTTAAGGTTTATGGTTTAGGGGTTAGGGGTTGTAAGGAAATGAGTGCAACTTAGAATGAACATCTAATAATAGTGGTGTCTTTGGTAACTTTAAATTTCATTAGATTGCCTCAAAAATACTCACAACTATGCCACAAAGCAGAATCAAACATAGTTCATTTCCAACATTAACCCTTAGAGGAAAGTACAAGCAACATTAACAAGTTTCAACAACAAGCATTATACAATTTCAATAATAGAACCATTAAACATGAAAGATGGAATAGAAGAGATGAACACAGATTTACGTGGGGAAAACCCTTTCAAGTAAAAAACCCCACACTCGAAAAGCCCAGATCGCCATTGTATTATTCAACAACAGAAAATACAGTTATAATACAATTCAAGCACTAAGCCCTTTCATGGAGATTAACATCCTGTTCCATCTAGAGATTATTCAAAAGTCACTCCTCTTCTCTCTATTTGTCTCTCATCACACTATCCTCTATTACCATAATGGACCAGACTGTTACAAAAGGCAACCGTTCAATTGACAATATTTGTAATATGCATTGCCAATACAATGTTGGATTTTCTGTCCTTCTGTCATGTCAAGGAGGCCATGTCACCACTATCAAACCATTCCCAGTACCCTAGCTCATAACTGTTTCCACGACTGTTCAGATTTGTGAGACCTTAATAGTCTTACATGCACCAGTCGATGACCACTTTTGTAGTATATGTACATGACCGCGAGATAGTTAACCATCAACACTTTTGCTGCCGACGAGACCAACAGTCTACAACTAACGACCATCGAGAAGACCCTGGCCGATGTCACATCGGAGTGACCACAACTAATGGAGTGACTTTTCTAAACAGTGCCGATAGTTATAATCTTGTCGATCCATAACCTCCATCGGAAAGACACAAACCATCGGAATGACCTTTCAAAGCCAAACCAACAACTATTGTTACGCCGATACAGAGCCTTCATCAGAGTGACCCAGAGTGCTAGAGAGAGTCATAGCAACATGTCAGGTCTCACTGATGTCAACCTTCATCGGAGTAACACAAAGACCCTATGAGACTCTTACCTAAGTGTCATGTC
Organism: Cunninghamia lanceolata; assembly: GCA_027924645.1. Lineage (NCBI taxonomy): Eukaryota > Viridiplantae > Streptophyta > Pinopsida > Cupressales > Cupressaceae > Cunninghamia > Cunninghamia lanceolata. The sequence goes on from BSBN01001011.1 coordinate 320,944, forward strand.
CCACTGATGCCAAGCCCTCATTAGAGAGACGCAAAGCACTGGAGAGATAACTTCTAGTCACGCTAATCTCAAAAGTCACGCTGATACACTACACCAAACTTGTTGGTCCATCATTGGGACAAGTACCTTAGTCCCACTGAAATGATCAACACTTGCTGATGCCTATAAATATGAGACACATGTACTCAACAATCTACATTTTGACACCTTTAATATGATTTTGAGTCAAATAGGTTCAATAAATGTTAAACTTGATGCGGAAGACAAATGTATCTTCTCACTTTTTTCTTTACCCAAAAATTAGGAGAACATAATGCTTGTTATAAATGGCAGTGTTGCAAAGGTGACTATGGAATCCTTTAATGTTACAATGCTCAATGGAGATATGAGGATAAAGTTCAATGATGAAGGTTCTAAGGAAGCCTTGCATGTTCTGCAAAGGCCCAAGGACAAAAGTGGATCTAAAGGGGAATGGTATAAATATCAATCCAAGTCAAGAGGAAAATCTAGAATCCCTAGGAAGATAAGAGTAAAGTTTTGGAAATATGGAAAAAGAGGACAACTGAAGAAGGAATGCAAAAAATCATTTAATCACTACCAAAATCTCATGATCATTATTCTAGTAGAAAATCCTAGTTTTCATTCTTTTTCATTATGCATTAGTTAATCACACACTTCACATTTGACATCATGCTAAAAAGATCAAATAAGTTTTGCATTTCTTCTCAACTATTTCATTTCTCTATCTTAATTACTTAATATCTCAATATTTTATTCTACTCTCAACTCCTTGTACTTTCAAGTTTAATTAAATCTAGGATTGGACTTAAATCTTCTATTATAGGGTATGATTTATTTCCCTACATTTCTTTGAACTCACAATTTCCATACCTATGTTTAGGATAAAAAAAGATTGACTTTTTATTTTGAGATTTTTGTGGTTTGCATTTGTTGGAAACAAGCCAATGCCTTTAATTTTGCATTCCTATGAAACATCTAGGATCCTTATGTCCCCTTCAACAAAGTACTAGGTCAAACCCTCACCTTGCAAACATGACTACCTCTTCCTCCTACTTCCTATGACGATCACATGTTGCATTCTAATGATGAAGAAGAATATTATGATCATGATGTCTTTATTAAAAGTGTTGAAAATGAATAGAAACATGAGATCGTTGATAAATTGAAATATTAGTGCAATAAATTAGCTAATATAGATGATAATATGTCCACTTCATATTTCATTGATGGTCTTACCCAAGTACTTATCACAAGATAACATGGCATAGATACAATTAAGGATATATATGAAAAATAATTAAAGATAAACAAATTTAATTAACATTTATTGCCAACAATTCATACCAAAGATTGAACAATTTAAGGATATTGCAATAGGTAATTTGTCAACAACTGAACAATCCATTTAATTAACATTATTACCAACAATTTAATCATCCTTTTTTAAACATGGATTGCAAATAATTCTGAAAATTTAGAAGTCTTGGTCATTAACTTTACTGTCTGCTACAATGTCATCCAGTGTATCATTGCCAATGTTCATATGTTCTTTCAAGTATTTAATATTTTCATCATCCTCATCTTGACCTCCATCATCTTCATCATCATTGAAATCTAACTGTAGACCATCTATATTGTTACCATATGTATTCGGATCATCATTTTGTATACCATCCATATTGTTGTCTTCTATAACATCATCCAACTCTAGATTGTTGTCTTCTTGTTCTTGAACATAACCATCTTCAACATCATCATGGATGTCAATTTCTTTGATGTTCTCTAATACCTCTCTCTCATTTTGTTGGCTATCATTGTTTTTCTTAGTATCCACTAATGCATCGTCAAATACATGCCTTAATCTTGGATCATAATGTATGACAAATATCCATTTCAGGTCCAAAATATCTTCATAGAAAAATACCTGGACATGAACGACATACATATATTAGATATATGTTATAACAATTTTATTGATTAATAAACACGTGTATATATTCGTAATAAACTATGAATTAATAGATTAATGATCACTACCGCTTCTTGTTTGAGTTAAAGAAATACCTGCTCACAATGAATTGGTAGAACATAAGGCTCCTTATCCTCTAGTAGGAAACCTGAGTAATCTATAGAAAACAATCCACTATGGGTATCATGTCTTTGTGTCCTCTCAAATGCTTCATACCATCTACACTTAAAAATAAAACATTTAAAAGAGCGGTAATCCAACTCAATAATTTCTTGTATTTTCCCAACATATTGTAGCTTCCCTTCAATTATATTCTTATCTTTTGAGCTTGATCGACTAGATTTCTTGAAGTCAACATGATGCCACAATCGAAGGATCATCTCTTTACATCTACACTTTCTACACAATAATGTCGACCATATGCCCACATTGCTAGATATTTCCTCACCTATGAAAGACCATTTATTTCAGTCAAAACAAATATAATGATGAATATTAAAATAGTTAATAGTGTCAAAGATGTAAGGAAACAACATTTTGTAAAATTCCAACTGTACCTTTCGTTCACATCCTCTATACATGTTGATTTGATTTTCTGTTATGTTTGAATCTATACCTACATCTTCTATTGGATTTTGAATTTGTTCAATAACCCATTCTAGTGTGCAATCTTTTCCCCATTCCCCAAGCAAATCAGTGGGAAGTGGAGTATTCCTTGGGTTTGATCTATTAAATTGTCTCCTTGCTTCTAACACTTCTTCTCTCTTTTTATCATACAGATAATCCATTTGTTCATAAAGTCCATGTGGTATAGAATGAACTTGTCAAGTATAGCACTTTCATCTACACCTATTACATGTCAACATGTTTATTTCAAACTCCAAATGTCATGTTGTTAATTTGACAAATAAATTACAGAGTAAATTAATGATTACAAGAAAAAAAACACTCTGATCATGAATTTACTTACTAATTTCTACTTGAACACTATTAGATTTTAGTTTTTCTCCATCAGTAATATTTGATGCTTGTTCTTCATCCCAGAATCGTGGACCATCTTTGAAATCCTTACCACAAAATTCACACAGGAAGAAAAATGCTTCATTCAATACATACCTTTCAGCCATTCAACCCTCTGGATGTGCCTTTTGTCAGACATATCTTTTTAGAGTTTCCATATCCCTCTCAAATAAAAACATCCACCTCGTTGATACTAGACCTGCCAATTCAATGTCATCGACTAGGTGTATAAGTAAATGGACTTGTAGGTCCATGAAACTTGTAAGGAGCTCCTTCTCAAATACACATACAATTTCTACAATTTCTTTCTTCCATTTTTGCACTTCACATTCATGGATCTCATTCGAGGTCACCCACCTAATATAAGAATAGTAAATTAGTATGAACCTTTAGTCAAAAATTAATATGCAATATAATATATCTATGTCTCTTACACATTCACCACATACCTTGTAAATGTTGACAATCAACTTATGGCATTCCTTAAGTCAACTGTAAGACAAGAATCCCCCCTAATTGCCAATTGCATGATATGCTATGAAACACATTTATGAAAAGGTCATTAGTAATTTTTTCTCAAACAACATAATGATATCAAAATATATTTAGTACTTAATCAATGTTACTAGTAACTGTTAAATGATGATATATAATACCTTCATAAAATTATGAAAATCATGTGTTTTAAATCTTGTGATATGTCCATCAACTGTAAAAGCTTTAGCCAATGATGACCCATATCTAGTAGGTGTCCTTATTGAACAGATGACATTTTTTAGTTGGTCTAGCTTTTTTTTTTCAAAATCCATGGAGCTTCTGCATATGTTTCATTTTCCATGTTTGGCCACAAATATTTTCTATCAATTTTGGTACGCGAAAGAGCAATCTCTCTCCTCGAAGACAAGGTGTCCTTATCTTTGCCTGATATATGTCAAAATATAGAATCTAGGACATTTTTGAAGACATGCATAGGATCTAATAGGTGAGATATTAATAGATCCTTCTAGTAAGGGAGCTCATAAAATATGGATTTCCTTTTCATTCCTTCTGGCATATTAACTACAACTTGTTTTGGTTCTTCAATTGAATCACCTTGATCAAAAAAATCCTCCCAACCTTTCAATTCAGCATCTTCATACTTCTTAAGCCAATCACCTAGACCCATAATCATGGGATGGCCTTTATTTTCAACTTTTCCATCAAATTGATTCTTCAAGCGATTTCTAAACTTATGATCTAGTGGTAGAAAAAACCTATTGTTTGTGTAAATAAATTTATGTAGATCTTTAGAATACCGCCCTTGAAATTGTTCTGCACATCTTGGACATGCAAATATCCCCTTTGTTTGAAGCCTTGCAATTCAATAAGTAATGTTAATAACATCAAAAAAATAGTATAAAACTAAGTATGAATGTTGGGATGAAAATAAATTATGAGTGTAAATATGTAAATATTTTATCTTACCAGAACAAACACCAAGTCCTGGGAAATCATGAATAGTCCAAAATAGCACATCATACAATATGAAGGACCTATTTGATGGGGAATGTGATATGTCATACATTCTTATGCCTTTCCATAGCAGTTGCATCTCATCAATAAAAGGTGCAAGATAAACATCCATGTTTTTAACTTGATGTTTTCCTAGAATAATGAGAGTTAGCATAAGGTGCTCCTTTCTAACACTCATCCATGGGGGAATATTGTATACTATCAATCTGACTGGCCAAACACTATAATTTGAGCTCAGGAAAGAGAATGGGCACACTCCATCAATTGCAAGACCAAACCCGATACTACGGGGTTCATCTTTGAATTTTCTTGGCCATTTTTCCTCTATGTGTTTCATTGCTTTAGAGTCGGATGGAATTCACATGAATCCATCTTTACTCCTATTCTTTGCATGCCAGTCCATCAATTGTGCAAGTGACTTGCAACGAAACATTCGTTGAAGTCTAGGTATAATTGGCATGTGACGTAAAACCTTCTTTGGAACTATAGGACCTTGTACATCTATATGATATCTCTTCTCTTTGCATACAGGGCATTCTACCTTGTTTTGATATTCATCTTTGTATAAAATGCAATCATTTTTACATGAATGAATTTGCTTATATTCAATCCCCAACTCAAATAACAACAGATGCGCCTCTCTAAAAGTTGATGGCAACACATTATCTTCAGGGAATATTTTAGGTTTTAGTGCTCTGTAAGATTGCCAGAGATTAAATCAATTGAATGCTTTGACTTATGATGAACATGTTTGATATGTCAATCTATACTAATTGATAAATGTTTACGAATTATGTACACCAATTGACAATCACAAAGTAAGAAATAGATTTCAACTCACTTCAGTAGGGTAGTGAATCCTTTGTCTGACCAACCAAATAGTGACTTGATTTCTAATAATATTATTGTGCAAGCTAGTTTTGAGGTTCTACTTGCACCCAATTTGAACACGGGTGTCTTCACTTCTTGCTTGATGGAGTCTTTCAGGTTGTTATCATCAACATTATGTTGGTGGTAATTACCCCTACTATCATCGTTACTGTCAACTATATGATCATTATTGTCATTAGTGTTTTCATCCCCAAAGAAATCTATAATCATTTCATTCAATCCTTCTTCATACACTGTATTTTCACTATCATGATCATCATCATTAAGGCTAGATGGCATGTCATCAGTGTATGCAGATCTCATTAGCTTTTCAAATTTCTCAGCTGGTAGTGTTCTCTTCAATAATGCTCTTTTCACCATGGTATTATTTAAAGGATGGTTTGGATCATCCCGTCCAAATCTTAATAACCCAGTTTGATCTTGGGTATTAGTATGTGTTTCATCAACATCTTCTACCTATCAACAAACACAAGCATTATTGAATGTTTGGCAACAATTGGATAAATCATAAATGTATCAATTTCAAAGAAATATAATCAAATATGGCTTAAAAAATAAAAATATTGGTTGTATGAATATATATACATCAATTGAATAATGGAACATTATTTTATAGACTACCTTTTTTATACAATAATTTAAATAAAACACAATTTGGACAACATAGTTTATAAAACATCAATCGACACTCATTTATTATTCTTTGGTTTTCTACCCTTAAGAACATCCTTAGGGAGACCTTGTTCTTCCCTCTTCTTTCACGCAGGAGTGCATTTTAAGAAGGGGTAATCAATCAATAACTCATCCCCAATGGTAAGGTCCATAATAGCCTCAACCATTATCAATCTATCAACCTCTCTTTCCATATCTCCATCTTTATCATTTATAACATCAACAAATTGACAATTCAATCTTATAGTAGCATCCCTTCCCTTACTACTATTTATAAATCCTACAATATTTTTGTGTGTCTATGCACGTCCATCTATATACATAAGATGACCTCTATTCATTTCTTTTCCACTTTCCAATTGGAGAGGATGTGTATACATATTCAAATTTAGACCATATGTTGACATGCTAGGCTTATATTCTGCTAGCCTTCTCCATTCAACACTATAATATGATGGACCATAACATGGCATTAATCTCCTAGTGGTTTGTTCTAAATTATTTCTATGTTTAGATCCAACATGTACATTTTGGACAATAAAGAGGCCTAGATTCTCTCCATGAATATTGGAGGGTCGTATCATGTAGTTGTATCCCCAAAATTAAAACACCTCGTACACTCTAGGTAGTTGTTGATCACTAGGCCAAGCACAATATAGTCGATGATCAAATGTCTCTTTGTAAATTGATCTCAAACTTAGGGGCAAGTCATCATCTCCATCACATTCATTCTCATAGGGTATGTAGTCCACCTTCCCCTTGTCTTTAAGCAAATTATGCATCTTTAAACCGGTTCTTGTTCTATTGCTTGTTTTCATCAATTCCTCATCTTCCAAGCTAGTATATTAGCACATATTTTTGTTAGTTGTACCATCTGATAAATGATCATTGCCTTCTAGGCTAGAAGTTGGTGATCCAAGAAACTTTAAACAAAGAACTTTATCCTGCAAGTATCCTTTAAGAAAAAAATTAGTTATTTAAATAATATAAAACAATGTTTAAATGAAGTATAAATGTTATTTATATCAATTTGGAAAAATCCTTACCACAATTCCTATTGGATTTGAATTGATTGTAGGAGGAATACTACTGACTAGAAGCTCATCATATATGTAATGTCTTTATACAATGACTTGTTTGAATTGTTTCTTTCCACAACATATAGAACATCCACAAACAACAATTTTCTCAAAGTATTCATCCCATGTACTATAGTCCTAACCAATCTCTTGTTCAGTGCAATCATTTGTTGTGTCAGCATGATCCATTGTCATATCCTCTTCCACCCACTGTCATCTATGTGATTTAATAGTTTTAAGTCCATATCCACGTACATATATTTTTTGTTTTGTAGTTGAATGCTTAGGCTCTGCATTTTCTCCAATCTCCATCGAAAATAATCAACAACATGCATTAATTTATGTCAAGATTGGATAATACATTATAAATTTCAATAATACTGTGAAAAAAGATGGACGTATCACAAAATGCCATTAGATCATATTTTCCTAAGGAAATTGGATTTGAGTACCTGATTTCCCGCTTCATCCATTGTGTCCTCATTTGATATGACATGATCTGTTGCCATGGCCTCATCCAATTATATCATTTCAACGAATATGCTATCCAACATAAAACCTCACTTTACTTATATATTTGACATATTGATATCATGTTTTGGCCATCCTAATTTTCAAACTTTTCCCTCAATCATAGAATCACATTTAATCACCATTCCTATGCATTTTCAACCAATAAGTTTGACCTCAGAGGCCTTGTGGACCAAAAAATGACTTTATCTCCTCTATGTTGTAGCATTTGTGAATTCATAAACACCTTCCTCCTATTCGTGAGGCTGCTTTCTCTTCTTACCTCTATTGTATCTGCAGATTTCGTTGTCATATCTATTTCCACCCACTTTCCTCTCTACAATTTAGTAGTTCTATGTCGTCCACGTCCTCTCTCCATGGCCTCCTTTGGATCCTGCAATACACAACAATGATAATAGTCACATAACAGCTATGCACCAAGAGAATACTCTTGAATTTATCTTGTTAATACACTCGCTTTTCATTAAGATGCACTATGAAAAACAAAATAGGACATTGCAACATTTTGTTCTTCAGAAAAAGTTTACACGCGAAATTTTGACAACTAGAGCTCAAATCTTATGATTACAAGATGACTACAAATTCACATCAAAAAGACATTTATTTCATATTTGACTCTCCTTTTTCTTTTATGGGTCATTTTAAGGCAATCTATATCTCTCCAAGTGACCATAAAATCCTCAAAACTATCATAGAGCCCTCAAAACAGTCTCAAAGAGTCTTTGGCACCAAAATTTTAAATTCTTGATGAAGAGAAGGATAATTTGGATGTTAATTTTGAAATCACATCATTAGATATTTGTTAGGTTAATCCTAGCCATTGGATATTCTTTAATTATAGGGACATTATGTTATATTTCACCATTACCTTTCACTCCAAAATTAATGGTTTCCTTTGAAAAGAAAACCCTCCATTAGCTATCATAACCCCAAATATTTGTTGAAGTGAACTTAAACATTATGTGAAATTGTCATTGCTCATATTAAGCACCTACCTCCCTTCTTAGTGGTCCCACATGTGTGATGTATGTGAATGAGTCATATGGTACCTGTGCTACATGTTTAAAGTTTGAATTTTGCTCATATTGTTGGAAAAAGGCCCAAAAAGACCTTTGATTTTTGAGTTTTATACTCTATAACATGCATCTTCTTGATATTTTCATCTAATCTATGACATGTTGTCTTTGCATTTCAATGAGATCAATTCTTGAAAAATGACAATCCAGAGGTTAAAGAGACAAGTTGATACCTTACCTAAGTTGTCATGTTCTTGAAACCTTGTCACTATAAAGAGGAGATATCTAGAGAGTAATGTCACAAGGACATAACCAAGGCATGCACTATCATGAGCCATAGGGACAACTTACTACACCATCCAAAACTCCATTTAAACTAGCTACTATCAATAATTCACATTATTGGGGACTGTCATGAAGAAAACACCATGCATAGGACTGTCATAGTCAAAGTGGAGAGGATTGTCTAGTCATTGTATGACTATCATAATAGCTAGTGGGTTAGTTACCATGCTTCAACCAAAAATAGGTTAATGAGAACATAGAAATGAAAATTACAATAACATAAGCACACTCCATAAGCTGCCAATTTAGTCCCAAAATCATGTCATCATGATAGTAAGAGAAGAGTTGTTTGGGTTTTCCAAAACCATATCAGTTACATAAGGATTATCACTAACCATCTGTGTAAGGTCATGAAAGAGTGAGTCATTATTGAGCTAATCATAAGAGAAGGATGAAGTCAAAATGCTATCATGGAAACAAGATATAGTTACTTATTATAAGGACAATCCAAATTTGGTGAGGTTACATTTTTATCAACTTTCAAGCAAAATACATTGTTTTGCCCTGATCGGCGCTAAATTAGGCGCACTTTACGCCATCTTTGGTGCCCCAAATAGATTACATTATTTTCCTAAAAGTCGGCAGTAAATTTGACGTTAATTGCTCTAACTATAGCGCCGACTACTGGATCAAAAAAAATTTACAAAATTCTGGCCTGCACATACCCAAAACAAAAAAAACAAAACAAAACTTTAATATTGATTTTTGGCGTTCATTTTTTGTTTAGAGATTGAGTGTTTGGGTTGGAGTCCCGCCTGAATTAATATATGAGAAAAATGTCATGCAAAGAGAGGAGAAATTTGATTTAGTTTTCAACACCATAGGTAAGGTTACAATTACAATAAAAAATGTTCGTTCCCAAATATATTTTTGTTTTGATTAAATGGAGAGGATTGTGAAGAAAGGGTTGTAAATAATATTTTGTTTACAGGTGAATCATTCAAGTCTCATGTGGTTGCAAAGGAGGAGGGTAAAATTGTAGACATTGCATTATTTCCTCTACATTCGAGAGCAGTGAATGCATTTTTCAAACGCCAATACCTAGGTTCGCTTATCATTACCATCAATACCTTTCTTTGAAAACAACTTTCTCACTTCCTAAAAAAGTAGTCGAGTGCTTTAGGACAAGTCGATTGTGAGTAAACTAGAATTAGGGCTTTTGAGACAAGGGTGAGCAAACTAAAACAAAGGTTGGTCAAGACAATACGAGGAGATAGGGCTTTTGAGATGATGGTGAGCAAACTAAAATTAGGCTAGGAACTATAGATTCCCTCCCAAGGCACCAATTGATTCATAGGAAAACAACTTCATGATTTTCTCTATAAAGTAAAGGTCAAAAACCTTGAGGAATACAGAAAACCTAGACAAAAACTTTCATACCTGGTAGTGTGTACTTCATTTGCCTCCATAGACTGAACGAAAATAATTTTCCCTAGGTCGCCTCAAAATGTCAAGCAATAGAGGGAAGAGAGAAAAGGGAGCAGACTCTGGCCACAATGAGCTAATTCATTGTCAATTTATAGATTTGTAAATGTTTCCATTGTTTCTTTAATTTTTAGTTTTTAGTTTTTTATTTGTAAATTTAAAAGAAGAAATTTATTTTATAGGAACATGATACTGACAAAGATAAAGAGGCATTGTCTTCCATATTGGGGGTAGAGGCAGTGAACAAATTGGATGGTGTGGACTTGACAATGCTTGCCAGATACATAGAAAAATGATTTGGTAAAGACGCTAAAACATTACAACCAAATCAACAATGTCAAAGGGAATCAATTGATTCCCCAACTAGTCATGGATCGAGCAAAAGATCCATGAGGAAATCAATAACAATAACCTCTAAGAATGTGGAATAGGGAATAGAGGCTTCTAATGTCTGACCCACTCCTGGGACACAGACTTCTTCGACCACCACGCCATGTTTTGCATCTTGCATTGGTACCTACAATACCAAGATAGAATACAATGTGGTTTTAGGGGACATCCAAATGATGGATGCTAGAAAAACATTTGTGAATAGGTTGAAGGAATCATGCCTTCAATGGTTCAAAGACCATCTACATTTGCCATTCTCAAAGATACCCATGCACCTTCAAAAAGCACTTATCCAAGACATGGAGACTGAATTTGGCACAGGTTGGTCTGTAAAGAAGATAAAGCTATGAATGTCTCAAAACTGCATGAGATTTCGGTGCAACCAAACAAAGAATATAAAAAAACTCCCTCCTGAACAAAGGCTCAAAAAAAGGCTAATTGATGTAAGTTTGAAAGTATGGAAAGAGCTTGTAAAAGCATATGAGAAGTCTGATGCACAGAGGAAGTCCAGTGAGGAGAGTACGCAGGTATTTGAATTTGCTCATAAGATTATATCAAATTTATTAAATGATTTTTAAATTTTATTTGTGCATAGTTAAATTGAATTAGTATATGTTTCAGGACAAGGCCTCCAAGGCTAGGCTTAACAAACTTTGTGCCACACATCACAGTGGCCAGAAAGGTTTATAGGACTTGATCTATACATTTGTAAGTATATTTAATAAGTTAAATTATATATATTTTTTAATTTCCTAGGAAAAAGTAAATGATTGCATATTAATTAGTTTAACTAGTCCATGTGCCATGTTTTGATAGGAGAGATATGGCCGGCATCCAAGCCAAATTGAAAAGGAAATGTTACAAAGCAAAAAGTGGACAGATTTTGTAATCTAGATGGAGAAGAAGGTATCAATAGTTGACTTTCAATAACTTAGTTGGATATTGTTGTGTTAATATGTCAATTTGAATTTCTTGTTTTGAGTTGTTTATTGATGTGTAGGATGAGTTCTAAAGTACTTCTCTGTTGGCCCTAGCGCCCTTAAATGTAAGATTTCTCTTAGATGACAAATGATTACTCTTATATCTTTGGGGACCCTTCTTGGTGCCATTAGGATCATAATGAGTATACTAGTCTTGTGCTTGCTTGCTTGTAATCTCTTTAATCCAAAACAACAAGTGACACTAAATTCAAAACCCTAAAGTTTAGAGATATTGATACCCTTCTATTCCCTATTTGTTCAGAAGCTGATAACGTGTGATCTCTCTAAGAGAATCAGTTTTTGAGTCAATTTCTACCCACTGAGATATCAAAAAATGGCTAGGTAGAAGAAGAGAAGTAGAAGTGGTACTGTTGTTGAATCTTCTAGTGCCATTGCTGGTGCAGGGGGCACTCAGTATTCATCCAGAAGGTTGAGAGGAATTGTTGCTCATTAGATGAGTTTTGAGTTGTTTATCCCTATACTTCTATTTGCCAGGATTGTGAGGGAGGTAACTGCACATTATACTTTAGAGGTGAATCGATGGACTGTTGAAGCTTTACTCTTATATCTTTGGGGACCCTTCTTGGTGCCATTAGGATCATAATGAGTATACTAGTCTTGTGCTTGCTTATAATTTGAAGCCTATTCATTTTATGTCAAACCACTTGGTAGGCATACTTATCTGTCATATGTGAGTGTACATGCTTGATTTCGACTTCCCACGATTAGATTGGACAAGGTTTTGGAGTGCCAAGTTAAAGGGTTCTAGTGGTATCTGGTGGTACCCACATTATAGGGTTAGGGTTTTAAGTTGAGTCTGCAAGCCTATATTTTTATTCCTTTAAACCCCTTAATGCCTTAAGTTTTCTTATCCTTTGGCCTCTTGCACTTTATCTTTTAAAACTGCATTGACTTCCTGTATTAAAGGGCAATTGTCTTGAGGTCTTCTTAGAGGGGTGATATGTGACTAGGGTATGAAGACTAGGACTTTGTATGTAATCTTAAGCACTCCTTTCTAATTTTTTGGAAGCCTTCTTCACTAATACATAAAGACTGTTAAGACTCCTATGATAGTGCATTAGAGAGGCATTGAAATCACAAAGGAGATAAATGTTATTAGGCCATCACCCAATGGAGAAGGGATTGTCATAAAGAGCATGACATCATTACCTTGTCATAGTCACAAAGGGGATAGTCTTTGTGGTGATAATTAAAGTCACTAAGTTTACATCCACCTTCCTAGGGTCTGCAGAAATGCCTGAAGTTGAATATGCCTATTTTAAAGATCTTGCCATGAGTATTTTCCATGTTTTTACAAATGGAGACCTCCCCAATCCTCATCTCAAGTTTCAAATGCACAATGAAATGATGGAGGACAATCATAACTGTCATAATAGTACATTAGCATTTTTTTGTCTCAAGTTGGCCCTTGAGACTGCCAAGGGGATAAATATAGAGTTGGGATAATGGTTTTTGTTTAAAAACCTTGTGTCTGTTGGAACTGGAAAATTTCACATTATTCATCTGCTAAAAATTCACCAAGTCTCCACATAATGTGACTAATGTCCCTCATTTTAGAAACCAACCACCAAAAATTTGTGTGACAAGATCCATTTCAGAATCTGCACATAAATAATCTGATGAATATACCTAGCTCTCTGACCACAGCCTAATTTTGATACTATGTAATCTATATCAGCAAGACCTTAAGTAACTCACCCTGAATAGAAAAATACATTCTTGAAGTATAATGTGATAATCGGTGAGAGATGATTGATGTCTGAACGATCAAAATTTCATATGTCAAAAGATCAAGGATACATTCTATATGTATCACTGATGCATATTCATCGGTGTGAGTAGAATAATCAGAGTGAAATCCTAAAGTTACACTGAGCCTTTAAGTCACACCGACCAATGCCTCATCACCAGGAAGCAAACAATCTCTCCCTGATGCGTACTATTAAGACTATCGGCGTGACATATACAATTGGAATGAAATCCTTAAGCTTCCTTGACCACAAAAGTCACCCCGACACAAGAGACAAAATGCTTTTGGTAAGACTCTCGCTGATATGTTCTAATAAAAATGAGCGATGGAGATAAGATCATCGGGAAGACCTAACCCAATGGGAGACTATCATATTCTCTTGACAATGGAGATTGGCATGCTGATAAAGATGAGGTAACCCCTATCTGTTAAAGAAACACTCACTGATGCTAAGGAGAAGGTTCACCACACCTAATCAAAATGACATCGGGATGAAAATTATAATATCTCCCTAAAATGACAATAAAGGGTTCATAACTCTATGAAAAGAGTATTTCGTGGAGACACCAACGCACCCTTGGTGACCAACTAGAAACATATGAAAGAAAATGGTGCCAAAACAATATGAAGATCGATGAAAGAATAAAATGGTCTCACCGGTATGATAAAAAGAGCATCACCCTAACATTTTGAAATTCATGAATTCCCTGCATTCAATTCCGGTAGCAGCCATTAATGGCTGATTGAACATAATGCCCATAAAAATCAACACAAAAGCCATTCTGATCCCACTAAAATCAACACAAGGGTTGCAAACGGAGAAGGAATTCACTGGGAATCAGGAGATTTGTGTGGAGCATATATAGGTAAGTCCTTGAACTTTCTTTGATACAGTCAAGTTTTGGTATAAAATGGAAGGCTCCTCTGAAACAAAGAAAAGGCAACACATTGAAAAGAGCCAAACCAAGGGCAAAAAATAGAAAATTGAAGGGAGAGAAAACACCAGAAAGGAAACTAAACCAAGATCTTGTGGACCAATTGCCTAGTTCTGGACCAAAGGCCAGAAGAACTGAACAATTGAGGGCAAATGTGGAAAAACTCAAAGATAAATACAAATATGTCATAAATATATGGACTCCTATCTGAGGGTATGAATTATTCATGTTCCACTATCACAGGAGACATAGGATGAAACCTGTCTACAACCCCTGGCAACTAAATTTAGGGAAATTAATAGTCACATATGTTTTTGTCAATATAGACCTTTTGAAACTGCTAGCTTACCATTATGATCTCAACCAAAAGGCCATAAGCAATCTATAGGGAAAGCCCTTGTTTCATATATCTAAAAATGCAATTTGTGAAGTTTTTGATTTAAATGACACATATAACACCCCTATCATACATGAAGCCCTAGAAAAGGAATATTTCAGATTGGATACCACATATAAGGGCTGGAGACTGCCATTACATAGGCCATGGAATGAGGGGAATCTAGTGCCATTTGAAGAAGGGGATGAATCACTGTTTCATGTCGAGTTGTTCAAACCTTACCTGAGATACACATATTACTCAGTGGGGCAAGTGTTGGGAACTGAAGTTCTAGAATTTATGTCCATAGTGCCCATGGTTATCTCTACAGATATCCAGTGCCATCATGCCAGGACATTTGACTATGCTACTTCTATTTTTAAGGAAATAGACTTAGGTCTGATGGCCTTAAAGAATAGTTCCCCCACAGTTAGCTTTAGACATTATTCTATTCTCATGCATATAGTTTTGTATTTTGGACAAGAATTGAATCTATGGCTAGAGCAGTTGAACATTTCACAAATTGATAAAGATGGTCAATCATTGCCCTCACAATTATGGACTTTAATATGGGACAAGAAGTTTGTGAATTCCAGTTATGTTCACTTTGAATAATTCTTTGTAAAAACCCTGTACAGATGTTATGGCTACCCATGCAGTTACACTTTGTCAAAATAAATTAAAAGGTTTTTGATACCCAAGGATTTTGATGGGCCACCTACTATAAACCACAATTGGGGGGATTGGTATTATTTTCATGATTCCACAATGATCAGAGTATACGGGTTTGAGGATACCCCTTTTATGTTGCCAAAAACTATACCAGATAGGGTGGCATACTTGGAAATAGTCAGACAGCTTGACTACTCAAATGTGATGAATCTTAGTACATATGATAAATAGTCTTTTATGCCAAGTACCTTATGTTTTGGTGACTTTACTGTGTTAGCTAGAGAAGGTTATGATCTCATTCTTGATAAATTGTCTCATTTTAATCTTAGGAAAGCATTATAGAGAAAATTTTTTGACCTAGAGAGCTTTATTGATTATGCTAAGAAGAAGCAAAAACTAAGTGGATATACCCATGTACCTTACTGTCATGATGATGTATTTAGAAATTTGGAACAAGCAAATGTTGAAATAGCCATTGATGAATATAATCAGAAAATAAGGGAAAGAAGAAGGGAAGCACAATAAATTGAAGTGTTTTCCTCTGACAGTGAAGGGTCTGTGGCCTTTAAACCCCATGACTTTTCTGATACAATTTCAAAATGTAGAATTGAACCATACCAACCCCCGGAAAGAGGATTGGAAATTGAAGAAATAGGGGATAATGATGCTAGACAGGTTGCATATAAATCTTTTATTTTAGATGACCAGTTTATTCATACCCCTGAGTTCAGATCCTTTTTGTACAAACACAAGGGGAAGGCTATTAGAGAATCAGTCTCAGATGTTACACCAGATAACTAGACACAGTTAATGAATGCTTTAAAAGTAAAAGTTGAAAAGGAGATGGAAGATATGACTCCTAAGAAAGGAAGGGAGTTGCTCAAAGAATCTGGTGTAATGACCTTCTCGGGTCTTGATTTGAATTCAACACTTGTTTTTGATAGTTTTCTGCACAATAATGATACAAAACACAAGCTTAGTTCTGAAGGGGTTGTTGAAGTATTTACTACAACAAAATACAATCCAGATGAGAACTCCCTCATGATATGGGCTCTATACCCAACAAACAAAAAGCATGATGCCATTGACATTGAAAAAGCTTTTAGCCATGTTATGACATTAAAAGATGGAGAAAATGATCCAGTCGTTACAATAGAACTTGGAGTAAATGTGATAAAACTAAATAAAGCTCAAATTCAGTTGTTGATAAAGGAGAGGGATACCTACAAAATGAGTTGGGAAAGGTTAAAAAAATAAAATGATTTCTTAAAGGATTCAGTCCCTCTTAAAATGATTACACAAGCATAAAGCTCACAACAAGTCCAATCACCCTCAAAAGATCAAATGGCACGGGTCAGAATAGATACACTCACTACAGTCCTACAGAATAGGCATGGTCATCTGATGCAATGGATGCCTAAATTATGGGATATTTTCTCTGAAAACCAAAAGGCCATTCAAGAACATGAAAGAATAAATAACAAAATACACGATAAGTTACATGAAATATAGGGTAAACACACCTCTGACAGTGCAAGCACATCTGATGCAGACAATCTTATTAAGAAGCATAAGAAGTACCATGGTAGGCTCCAAGATGAAGTGAAAGAATGCATGGAGACTTCTCATATAGGTGTACCTATGTTACTCAAGAATGACAAAGATTTGAAGAGTAAGGATGAATGGGTCAAGGAGTGTCAGGGAATATTAGATGAGGCCCTAGAAATTGTAAAACATGAAGATTCGGCATCCAAGGAAGCTTGCTCGCATCTGGAGAAGATGGTTTAAATAGAGGTGGACGTTAGGGATGCCATTGAGTATGTAGAGACACACCTGAGCCAGAAATATTTGGATCATCTTGCTCAAATCTACTTATGGCTCAACAGGGCTTAGTATTAAATGTATTTCTTTATTTTCATAATTTTTTTAGTTCTCAAAAGCCACTATGAAGAGATGTGGTCTCTTCACTAATATTGATATAAAGGTTAAAACATATGATGGTCATAAGATCATTGATTGATAGGTATCTCTCTTTAATTTGAAGAAGACTGTATATATTACATATAGAAAGAAGATATATTGTCAATTCTATTTTAATTAAAGAATTTCAGTTACACATGTTTATTTTTTTAAAAACATAATGGAGAATAATATTTCTACATGGTGATTTATTTCTAGTGTTCAACAATTGTGTTAATTTTCATGATTATATGTTATTGTGCTATCTCCAAAGTGGTTCTATTGAATTATTCAAATTTACATTTGTCAGGGCATATTTGTTGTCACTGTGTGAAGTTCTTTGATTGGTTTCTAGTTGATGTGAATTAAAAATCCTTTCTAATAATTGACTTTAATTAGTTCTTGTCAATGATTAGATCCTTTTGAAGAAGCTATTGTGATTGGTTACCATCAACTCAAGAATTAAATTCCTTTCGTAATTTCACAGTAATTCAAGGGAATATCATTGGGATTATATAAGAAGAGCACTGTCACATACAAACCTGCACATTTGCACAAGGTGTAAATATCCAAAGTGCCCAACTGTTAGAGTTAAGCTAGAAGATAAGCTCACCAATCACATACATCTATTTCCATTCACTAACTCAAATATCCCAATAGATTTAGGCACTAGTCTTACTCATTTTCATTAGTTGAACATATCCATTAGTTTTGCCTTGATATTGCTTATACAATTTATACCAAATTAAAATTATACCATTTTCAATCACTGTTTAGACATTAGAAGTAAAAAGTAGGCAGCAAGTAATCATCTATTCAACACCATTTGCCACTGTGGGTATATCCATCACTCAGCCAAGATCACATATCCACTTAATTTGCTTCATTAGTAAGGTGCACCCGCCTAGGTCTAGCAGAACCTAAAGTGCAAGGAGTCATCAACCCTATAGGTTAACTCCATTTCATTAGTTCAAAAATGTTGCAAATCTAAGCATACAGCCTTTCATCCTCTTAGCATTTGCAACCTGCATTTTTGAGACCTAACAGTGTCATTGACCTAATATTTATTTGTGGCAACTATCCCAATAGTCTAAAGATTACAAATTGTTGTCAAGAAATGACTGTCATAGTTAAGTGTGGTACAATGATACAATTTCATCTTGGTTGAGTATTGTATAAATCTCAAGCTATTTAGAATGCATGGGGTATTAGGGTGTGGTTTCACTATATAGTGAACCATCAAGTGATTTTTTCAACCCAATCTTGGCCTCTATAGTACCCAGTGTGAAGAACAAGATAGTGTTGTTTAAGAATCTTGTTATGGTCACAAATGAGGGCAATCTTAGCTATCATAACCATAGTTGGAATCCCTTGTTACCATAACATACGTGACCTAAAACCATAACTCTACGGTATGAGTTGTTTGAAAACCAAATTCCACAAACTTTGCCACCATCCTCCCTGCCTGTGTCAAAATGGGAGTTTTGGAATAAGGTATGGACATCCATCAATACATAAAGTATAGAGGAATTTTGTTAGATGTTGTAGTTGCAATTGCCCTGTTAGACATGTATACAAAATGTGGAAGCATTGACAAGGCACATGAACTGTTTGACAGAATGCCTCAAAGAAATGTGGTCTCATGGACTATAATGACTGCAGGATATGCACAAAATGGATTTGTTGAAAAGGCTTCAGAAATTTTAAAGAAAATGCAATTGGCTGGTGTAAAGCCAAATTCCACAACCTTTGCCAACATCCTCCCTGCCTATGTCAAAATGGGAGCTTTGGAATAGGGTATGGACATCCATCAATACATAAAGGATAGAGGAATTTTGTCAGATGTTGTAGTTGCAACTACCCTATTAGACATGTATGCAAAATGTGGAAGCATAGACAAGGCGCGTGAACTATTTGATAGAATGCCTTAAAGAAATGTGGTCTCATGGACTGCAATGACTGTAGGATATGTACAAAATGGATTTGTTGAAAAGGCTTCAGAAATTTTAAAGCAAATGCAATTGGCTAGTGTAAAGCCAAATTCCACAACATTTGCCAACATCCTCCCTGCCTATGTCAAAATGGGAGCTTTGGAATAGGGTATGGACATCCATCAATACATAAAAGGATAGAGGAATTTTGTCAGATGTTGTAGTTGCAACTACCTTGTTAGACATGTATGCAAAATGTGGAAGCATAGACAAGGCACGTGAACTGTTTGACAGAATGCCTCAAAGAAATGTGGTCTCATGGACTACAATGACTACATGATATACACAAAATGGATTTTTTGAAAAGGCTTTACAAATTTTAAAGAAAATGCAATTGGCTAGTGTAAAGCCAAATTCCACAACCTTTGCCACCATCCTCCCTGCCTGTGTCAAAATGGGAGCTTTCGACCAAGCAATTTGTAGCACTTAAGGTTATGTAATAGAATTTACAGTTGATAGTTAAATTGTATAACAAATTTTTTTATGATCTTTACTAATGTTTATTAGAATTGTTGCATGTTTTACATCATTGGAATGGCATATTAGCTATAACTTTTTAAAAATTTTATTATGGTATGTGCACTTTGATATGATGTAATATGATTATGGTTTCGTTTCATATGTTGTAATATTAGATATATAATAGAAAAATAAATTATTGCATGAAATAAATAATAACTTTTTAGTTTAAATGTTTTTTTTGTAGAACATAGGTCTTCTAGAAGATCAAGATGATCCTCCTGATAGAGATCCAAATTATGTTGGTTCTGGTTCTGGTACAGATCACATGGCAGAGGATGATGATGACGCAGATACAGAAGACACTGAGGTCGATGACGATGATGATGATGACAATGATGGTGATGATGATGAGGCAATTGCTCATAGTAGCCAATGACATTCATGATCATATAGACTGCATCATGAATCATTGTTGATATATTGTTATGATGCCTCTTTTAATAGTCACTAGCTATCATATGTATCATTTTCACAGCCTGCAGTACCATATTAATGAGTTGTATCATAAATTTATGTATCATTTTTACTTATATCATTTGTACATGTATTATTTAGACATGTTATTGATCTTCTTGCATATTTGACTTTCACTTGTTTTAGTTATATATGATGATGATCTTATCCGTATTGACTTGTTAATTTATATATATTGAAAGTGGTCAATGATTTTTGGATGGATATTTATTATGTATAATGATTTTAATTTACTGCTCAGGATGGATGTTGTCAAATTCAATTAAATTATAGATATTTGACTCACTTGTTTTAATTATAGATGATGATCATGTTATAATAATTATCTTGTTATTTAAGCATATGAGTTAAATAATTAAATTACTTACTTTATAATCATATGAGTTATTTAAGAGGCATGATATATTTAACTAATTAAATTGAAATAAAACATATTAAATTAATAAATGTAAGCAAAACAATAAGCATTTTTAGAAGCAACAAAAGACACAAAAATGGAAGCAAAATTGGAAGCAACAAGCGACGTTATATCGGAAGCAAAATTAGAAGCAAAATTTGAAGCACAACCGAACACAAAATTGGAAGCCAAACTAGAAGTAAAACTGGAAGCAAAACTAAAAGCAAAATTGGAAGCAAAATTGGAAGAAAAATCAGAAGCAAAATGGGAAGCAAAACTAGTGTCATGCCCACATTTCCCATGTGGTCATGACACACAACACACGTATCATGTCCACATTTGACATGTGGTCATGACATGAAAAATGAAAAACTTTTCTACCTATCCCTAGGAACCCCCTTGCACGCGTTTGCATGCTCGGTGGCAATATGCATGAGGCGTAAACATGTCAAACATATTCAGAAAAGCGCGCCTTCCTTCGCAATCCCTTGTGTGATGAAAGTCAACTAGGGAAATAGGCGACGTGAAACATGCCGCTTCTAGGGTTAGGACGTTTCAAATCTGAACCCTAAGTTTCCTAGGTGAGAAGGCGATTTTGTCAAATTCAAAACCAAACTCTATCTCTAATACAAAAATGAAATCAAAAATGTAAAATATGAAAATAAATGGCATAATAGACGCATGATAAAATGGAGTGATAAAATGAAAGTCAATAAAATGTCATAAAAATAAAACCCTAAAAATCTAGGAAAAATTTGACAGCATAACGCATTTTCAATAATCGAATTAAAAATTTTAAAAATAAAAACTCCAACAAGAAATCAAAGCAAATTTAGAAAGAATAATTAAACTTAAGGAAAAATTAAAAATTAAATACTTGCCAAGGCCAAATAAATTGACCCTACAATTAAATATTAAAATTTAAAAATAATTAAATGACACAAAAATAAACTTTAAAATTAAGTCTGTTGATAAATATAATTTTGACATTATATTTATTAACTAACTCGAAAATAAAAGAAAAAGGGGAAAGATTAAAATACCTTTCCTGTAAAATAAATATAATAAAACCGATTAAAATAAAAAAAATCAAGTAAAAGTCTTCCCATTACAAGGACCTCAAACGCGCTAGGGAAATAAAATAAATGTCCCAATTAAATAAATTATAAAGGGAACACACTTCCCATTTAAAACAAAATTAACCCATTCCCCTTAAAATACATTTCCACAAGGCATTAAAAATTAAAACCCTCAAATAAAATTAAAACAACTCAAATGAAGCACAAAGAATTCAAAAAAAATTCAAAAAGGCCCAAGGGCAAAAATGGAGGGAACATAATTTCCCGTGCACAAGGGAGAAACCAAAAATAGAGAATTAGATTTAAATAATAAAATAAAATCCTCACATCCTTAACTCACCCTAATCCATTTTTATAATCATTTCCACAAAGAAAAACCCTAATCTCTTATTTTATTCTTTTCTTTTTGGCAAAACCCTAACATGCTATTTTGTTTTGTTCTCTCATTGTTTTTCTTTTCTCCTTTTTTGTTTTCTTTTCTCTCTTGTTTTGCAGGTTGGGGATTTCCTCTACGATGGCTTGGCAACCATGAAAATACCTCATGGAGGTATATTTTCTTTGGATATACACAGTAGGGTTTCTCCCTTTTTTTGTATATATATATATATATAGTTATGCAGAAATAAAATACACGGCAAACGAACAGAGGCCGAAGGGATGAAGGGCAGTGTGAGAGGTAAAAGGCTGACGGCCATTTGGAAGTCCTACTGCTACTGTCTTAAGGAAGAGAGGTTAGTGGGGGGTTTGAGCGCCATGCGGGGGTCAAAGGGTAAGGGGGAAGGGATGTGGGGAGGAGGCCATGCCTCCACCCACACCCTTGGGTGTGGGTGGGGGCACAGACCCCTCCCCACACCCCTTATAACAAAGGATCACTAGACTATGGGTGGTTGCTATGGCTGCCGCTCATAGTCTTCCCTCATTTTTTTTATAAAGCTTAAAACGTACAGTAAGAACCTTGGCTCTACAGTCTCATTCATTTCGGCAGAACATGAATACTATTTAGTTTATATTTTAGTTGGTATATCTAAATATATATGTTATTCTGTCTATATATATATATATATGTTCAATAAAGCTAAACATAAATGTATTTTTTTATATTTGTATATATATATTTTAATATATATACAATGACATAAAAATGAACATATATATATATATATATATATATATATATATATATATATATTACACTAACTTTCTCAATAACAACAATTTAAATACTATAGAATACTAATTTTTAGTTTTGTATCATAAAATAATCCAGTAGCATCTTTTTTTTTCTTTGAAGATTTAAATATACAGAAATACTTTTTTTTTTTATAAAATCTATAAGGTAGGAAATATAATTTCATTTAAATTTTCAACAACTTATTTTCACAAACAGGTATTAATAAACATGAAAATTTTAGTGCAAACATAACAGAAAACAATACATTTAATTTCTCTTTTTTCTTTTCTAGCATACACTAAAATTTATTCAGCAACACATTTTTTTTTTGTAAAAAAAATGACAGCAAGTGTATTTTTTCTTGCATTTCTCCTATACTCAGAAACTCAACAACATAGAGTAGTAAAAAACTTTTGTTGAATAAACCATAAGAGTGGTCACATTACATTCTCACACAACAGCCAACATAATGGATAGTAATAAACTTGCCGAAAATTACAATAGGCCCTCAAGGCCATGGCTCAAACAACCAACAAAATAATATAGCAAATGAGGTGAAAACAAACTTCTCCAAGCTCCATTTCTTTCCAACTAAAATCCTGCAATAAGCAACACAACAAAAGGGGAACCAAGCCACTATGAAATGCCCTCCTCCCTACCGTAGACCCGCAAGTGGGTCACCCCCGAGATAGGGAGATAGGAATCACATGGTTGCACGCACACACACACACACATCACAACAATCAACACAAAAATAACTCAACAATAACCTAAGGATTAACACATAACAAAACTCATGAAAATGAGTTTGATGGTGGTAGGGAATGGACCCCTCAACTTAAGAAGCCACTCCATGATCTCAAAATCACCAAATCTCAAGGCCTCAAGCCATAACCACCAAAAATACATATCTCCAAATACTCAAAAAAACTATCATGGCACTCTTGCCATCCAATGTTCTCAACATCAAGAAAAACCCCTTAAGGCTATAAGTAGCACAAATATGGCGGTGACCTTGAGGAGGTTCACTCTCCCCTACCCCAAACAAGTTGAGCCTTACCTTCAAATGGAGGTGCTCTCACCAAACTCCCAACCCACATAAAAATGAAACAACAAACAACAAAAATCCACAAACACAACATAAATGAATATGCAAGGGTAAATGAACATAGTCATGGAGCTTACCTTCAAAAGCCCTAAAAATGGAAGCACGTTTGGTGAAGAGCTCCAAGCTTCTCTAAATCTTCCAATCTCCAAAATTTTCTCTAACTCCCCAAAAGAAAACTCCAAGAATAGAAAGAAAATTGAAAATACAAGAACCCCACACTCCTCAACAAGAGGAGGTAATATAGGCCTTCTAATTTGGCCTTGAGGAATGAGAAAGTGACACTTGTCACCTTCTCCTTCCTCTTCCCATGCCACTTGCAAGGGAGGGGAAGTGTGAGGGTGACAAGTGTCACTCTCCAATTCCATCTCAATCCTCACCTTATCCACTTGTGCTCTCGCACATGTGTGAGAGAACAAGTGGTGAGGTGGCAAATCCCTTCAAGCCTCCATGAGGATAAGGGATGCCATATGGCATGCTCTTATTCTCCAAGGGAACCATCTCCCTCCAAGATGCTCTCACACGTGTGTGAGAGTCTTGGAGGAAGATCCCACACACTTGGGAGTCTTGGAGACCTCCAAAGTCTTCTTGGTGAAGGGATCCCCAAACTTTGGGAAGGGAGATGAGTCTTTCCCAAAGCATGACTCATCTCCCACCCTTATCCATTTAAAAATTCGTCACTTTGACTAAACCTCAGTTTAGAATGACCAAAAGTGAGTTACCCTAAGGTCTAGTTAGTCAAAATTGACCCTAGACCCATGGGTAACCACCCAAGGTAAGTTTGGGACACTAAGGTTCACCTAGGGAGTCATAAATTCACTTTAAATGGCCCAAAAAAAAAAAACAATACCAAGTGGTGTAAAACAATAAAAATTATACAACACATGATGTAAATTAATTAAACAAAAGGGGGTACTAGGCCAAAATAATAAAACCACAAGTACTTAAACAACATTCGAATCAAACGTGATCCTCATCCCTCTTGGGAATGGATCGGTTTCACAAGGAATAACATATGTGTGAATACTACCTCTAATTTCTCGTGGCCTAGGAATATACTCCTATACATCTAGATCAAGTTTCAATCATATCATGAATAATCATAGCTGAAGCAACTTTGAATTAAATTCACGTCATTGAATACAACATTAATCACCTACAACATAATTCAAGATTAGTTGCATTTTCTATCTAATGTCACATAACCATCATCACATAAAGAACTAGAAACCATATCAATAACATCATCTAATATATCTCGCATGTCTAGTCTCAACATAGCATCCAAATATGATCAAATTGAATCACCATATGTCTAATCAATGTCAAATCAAAATCAGGAGATATAATCAAATCTACATAATGGAACAATAGTCTCTAAAAGTATGATAATGTCATCAAATGAAATGTAAAATGATCAAAAATATGGAAGGAAAAATAATCGGCCTCACATCCTCCCCCCTAAGACTAAACTTCCTCCTGGAAGTCGTCAAAAAGGTGGGGATAAATTGCCCTCAAACTAGCTACATCCTCCCAAGTTATTGCGACCTCATCATAACGATCCCACTGGACCCTAACTTGGTCTAGCTCTTGACCTCGAAGGCCCAGCGTTCGACGAGCCAATATACGAATTGGATCCAAAGCCAAATGCCCATCCACCTCTACCTGTAGAGCACTCCAGTCTAATACATGAGATAAATTAGATATATATCGCCTCAATATAGAAATATGAAAGACATCGTGGATACACGACAGGCTAGATGGTAATGCTAGACGATAGGCAACATGTCCTATCCACTCCAAGATTTCAAAAGGTCCTACAAAACGTGGTGCGAGCTTAGAGCCCTTTCTATAAAGAATTGGACTCTTGTGTGGCCACACTCTAAGGAATACCCTGTCACCCACTGAGAAGCTCCGATCAGTTCTCTTAGCATCGGCATACTTCTTCTGTCTATCCTGTGCCTCCTGAAGTCTCTACCTAATTAGTGTGACCTACTGCTCCATATCCTGAACTAACTCTGGACCAATCACAACCCTGTCCTCTATCTGATCCCAACTCAATGGTGTCCTGCATGGTCTATCGTATAAAGCCTGAAAATGAGGCATACCCAACGATCTGTGATGCCCATTATTGTAGGAAAACTCAACTAGATACAGATACTCCTCCCATCTAGACTGATGGTCCATAACATACATACAAAGCATGTCCTCCAACACTTGATTCACCCACTCTATCTGCCCATCTGTCTCGAGATGATAAGTGAAGCTAAAGTTGAGCTGTATGCCCAATGCCTACTGTAAAGCTCTCTAAAAGGTTGAAGTGAACACTAAATCCCTGTCAGAAACGATGCGGTGAGATACTCCATGTAATCTCACAATATCATCTAAGAATACTCTCGCCACTACTGGTACATTGTATGTCATGCATACAGGTGAGAAATGCGCCACCTTGGTCAACTTGTCAACTATCACCATGATGGCATCATTGCGATGTGAAGACATAGGAAGACCAACAATAAAATCCATGGAAATGGTATCCCATTTCCACTCAGGTATCTCGTGTGGGTATAAAAGACCCACTGGATGCTGATGCTCGGCCTTGACCCTCTAGCACTCAAGGCATCAAGCAACAAACTCTGCAATATCTTGTCTCATACCTGCCCAATGGTATTGCTATCATAGGTCGACATACATATTCTTCACCCCTAGATGTGTTGCATATGGTGCTCTGTGAGCCTTTGATAACACTACAGTACGTAGGTCACCTGCACGAGGTACATAGATGTATTGTCAATGATGAAGTAACCCATCTACCTCAAGTGAGTACCCTACAAACTTGCCCACAAGGGCCTTCTGTGAACTGATCTCCTGCTGCACCTCAGGACACCACTCATCCTCAGGCAGATGTTGAATAATGCATCCTCTCAAGTCCACACTTAGAGTCAAGGTCAAGATCTCGTGGTGCCTCAGACTCAATGAGTTAGCTACCACGTTCTCCTTCCTTTTGATGTAGTGGACATCAAAGTCATAGTCGCAAAGAAACTCCATCCAATGCTACTGACAGGCATTCAGATTCAGCTGTGTAAATATATACTGAAGGCTGTCGTGATCTGAATGAAGCTCAAAGAGATGACCTAGTAAGAAATGTCTCCAACGAACTAGAGCATGAACCACTGCCGCTAACTCCAAATCATGAGTGGGGTAGTTCAGCTCATGGGTCTTAAGCTTTCACGACTCATATGTGATCGCTCTACCACCCTGCATAAGCACGACTCCTAAACCCTCAAGTGATGCATCCATGCAAACCATAAAATCTACTGCAGGATCAGGAACCATTAAAATGGGAGCACTGGTAAGATGCTCCTTGAGGACCCTAAAAGCCCTCTCACACTACTCAGTCCATAGAAAACTCTTCCCTTTCAGTTGAAGGGAAGTGATGGGGTGCGCTATCTGATAAAAACCCTCAACAAATCTATGGTAATAACTAGCTAACCCCATAAAACTCCTGACCTCTGTCATAATGGTGGGTGCTAGCCAATCTCTGATAGCCCTGATCTTCGATGGATCTACTGAGATTCCATCGCTAGATAGGATATGCCCCAAACATTATACCTTTGTCCTAAAAAATGCACACTTTGCCAAGTTCCCATAAAGATTCTACTCCCTCAAACACTGTAGAACCTGACGTAGGTGCTCCTCATGCTCCTCCTTGGTCTATGAATAGATCAAAATGTCATCGAGGGAAATAATCACGAACTAATCCAAGAAGGTACGGAACACCCCATTCATGAGACTCATGAACATTGCAGGGGCGTTCGTCAAACCAAAGGGGACCACAATGAACTCATAGTGGCCATAACGAGTCCGGAAGGTAGTCTTATGGATGTTTGCCTCTATGATACGCAACTGATGGTACCCAGACTTCATGTCAATCTTAGAGAACACCTTGGCTCCCTGCATCTGATCGAAGAGATCGTCAATCTTGGATAGAGGATAATGCTTCTTCACCGTCACCTTATTCAACTACCTATAATCCATACATAATTGAAGAGACCCATGCTTCTTCTTCACGAAGATGACAAGAGCACCCCAAGGTGAAACTCTCGGTTGAATGTGCCTCTTCTTGAGCAAGTCCTCAAGCTATAACTTGAGCTCATGAGTGGTCATCCTGTAGGGTGCATGAGATACTAGCTCGGCACCCGACACTAAGTCAATATGAAAGTCTACCTCATGACAGGGTGGCATCCCTGGTAACTCTACTAGAAACACATCAGCAAACTCTCTCAGGATGGGATGATCATCCAAAGATGTCTCAGGCTCGTCATCTGATCTGTCAACTCACTATGATAGCGAACATCTGGCATCCCTTCCGCATGTAGCGCTTAAGCTGCTGAGCAGATTTCATACACACTGCCATGGGCTTTTGAATGCCCACTATCTCAACTGATGTACCATGATTGTCTAAGCAGTTAATCACCTTTCGGCGATAATCTAGCTTAACTCGATGGGCCGCAAGCCAGTCCATACCCAAAACCACATCGTAGGATCCTAATAACATTACTCTAAGGTCAAAAACCATGGAAAAGGGTCCCAAAGAAATTGTATAGTTGCAGACTAAGGCATCTACTGTCATCTTGGCCCCTGAGGCCAACTCAACCACCCACCTATCACCCTGCCTAGAGGCCACCAGCCTACAACGCTCCACTAATGATGGAGAAATGAAAGAGTCAGTAGCACCAGAGTCAAAGAGAATAGAAATGGAGACACCCCCTATCATACCTGATGTCTCAATCACTGATGCCTAAAAATCAGCCTGGTGGTTATCAACTGCTGTGAACATATGGTGGAATCTACCCACATCTCCTACCGTCTGCTCTAATCCTCCTACATGAGGTTGTCCCCCTACTATAAAGCCCTGCATACACTCTCTAGCTAGATGTCCCACTCCACCTCACACATAACATGGGCCCCTAGCCTGTACCTGTCCAGTCTGAGTCCTAATCAACTGCTGCTGTGTAGATCTATCTGTGGACCCCTTTAACCCTTTTATGACTGTTGCAACCTCATGGATCCCGTAGGTGGTCCCTGCTACCTTTGATCTCTACGTGGTCCCTACTACTGCCAACCTCGATTATGCCCCCATGTGCCCTCTATTGTGGCCTGGGTCTCTGCTGCTATTGTGGGGGCCTAGGAGGTAAGGATGTGGAACTAAATCCTCCTCTCTAAGGTGGTGGTGGTGGTCTGCAGTAACTTTGTTGATGTTGTTGTTGCCCATGATCCTGAAACTAAGGGCATGAACTCTGCCCTCATCCTTGTATCTCCTCAGCTATGTATGCCTTCTCAACAACATCACTCAATGTCTAGGGGTTTGCCATGCGTACATGCCCTACTATGCTATGGTTCAATCCTCTGATAAACTTATGAACTAGGAGTTTCTCGTCATGGAGATACTCCGCATATCGAGACAACTCGATAAATCTACCCTCATATTGAGCAATGGTAAGTCCTCTATGCTGAAGGTCGTGAAAATCATCTATGTGATGCTACCTGTAGTGATCTAATAAGCATCACACATTGAAGCACTCAATGAAAGTCTCCCATGTGAGTGTGTCCAATAATAGATGGTACTTGCACTCCTCAGTGTGCCACTAGGTAGCTACTGTATCTCGCAATAGGTGGACTGCCACACGTGCCTTCGTGTTTCCCTCATAAAGATGCAACGCAAAGTATTTGTCTAAGCTAATGAGCCAGGCCTCTACCTCAACTCCCTCTGTAGTCTTGGTGAATGTAGGAGGATTCAGCCTCAACAAATCCCTGATGGGATCTCCTCAGTCTCTGTGCCCTCTGATAGGCTCATCTGCATAATAATCATAAGGCCTGTGCACAATTTGTTCCACTCGCACTGCCTCCTCACGCCTAGCATGACATGGAGGGCTCATGCTATGGGCCCTGTCGGCTGATCCAACCTCCTCTACCGTCATATCTGGTACCTCAACATATGGCTCCACATGTGGTGCCTCTCGTGGCTCAATGCGGGGCTCCACACATGGCTTGACATATGACTCTGCTCGTAGCTCCACACATGGCTCCTCTCACAGATCGTCACGGGGCTCAACATGTGGCTCTATGCGTGGCTCAACTACGACTGGTGGTAGCCTATCTAACACTGCTTGTAGTGCCCATAATATCTGTGGCCCAATATCTAGTATAGGTAGGGCTGGTGGTGCCTACAGTACCTGTGGG
This sequence comes from Cunninghamia lanceolata, assembly GCA_027924645.1. NCBI lineage: Eukaryota > Viridiplantae > Streptophyta > Pinopsida > Cupressales > Cupressaceae > Cunninghamia > Cunninghamia lanceolata. The sequence goes on from BSBN01001011.1 coordinate 351,490, forward strand.
GCTGGCAGTGTCTGTCCCTCAGCTGAAGAATCACTATGCACCTTGGTGGACTTAGTGTGGCAGGATTGCGCTCACCGAACTCATCGGGGAGGCATCCTACAAAAATGAGGTAACCACAAATTAATCAAAGTTGCAGAAATAATAATGTGCCCTAAACAAGTCCAGTGTTAAAACTTGGGCTCTGATACCAAATGTCATGCCCACATTTCCCATGTGGTCATGACACACAACACATGTGTCATGTCTACATTTGACATGTGGTCATGACACGAAAAATTAAAAACTTTTCTAGCTATCCCTAGGAACCCCCTCGCACGTGTCTGCATACTCGGTGGCAATACGCATGAGGCGTAAGCATGCCAAACATATTCGGGGAAGTGCACCTTCCTTCGCAATCTCCTGTGTGATGAAAGTCAACTAGGGAAATAGGCGACGTGAAATGTGCCGCTTCTAGGGTTAGAACGTTTCAAATCTGAACCCTAAGTTTCCTAGGTGAGAAGGCGATTTCGTCAGATTGGAAACCAAACTCTATCTCTAATACAAAAATGAAATCAAAAATATAAAATATGAAAATAAATGGCATAATGGACGCATGATAAGATGGAGTGATAAAATGAAAGTCAATAAAATGTCATAAAAATAAAACCCTAAAAATCTAGGAAAAATTTGACAGCATAACGCATTTTCAATAATCGAATTAAAAATTTTAAACATAAAAACTCCAACAAGAAATCAAAGCAAATTTAGAAATAATAATTAGACTTAAGGAAAAATTAAAAATTAAATACTTGCCAAGGCCAAAAAAATCGACCCTACAATTAAATATTAAAATTTGAAAATAATTAAATGACACAAAAATAAATTTTAAAATTAAGTCCGTTGATAAATCTAATTTTGACATTATATTTATCAACTAACTCAAAAATAAAAGAAAAATGGGAAAGATTAAAATACCTTTCCCCGTAAAATAAATATAATAAAACTAATTAAAATAGAAAAATCAAGTAAAAGTATTCCCATCGCAAGGACCTAAAACGCGCTAGGCAAATAAAATAAATGTCCCAATTAAATAAACTATAAAAGGGAACACACTTCCCATTTAAAACAAAATTAACCCATTCCCTTAAATACATTTCCACAAGGCATTAAAAATCAAAACCCCCAAATAAAATTAAAACAACTCAAATGAAGCACAAAGAAGTCAAAAAAATTTTAAAAAGGCCCAAGGGCAAAAATGGAGGGAACATAATTTCCCGTGCACAAGGGAGAAGCCAAAAATAGAGAATTTAATTTAAATAATAAAATAAAATCCTCACATCCTCAACTCACCCTAATCCATTTTTATAATCACTTCCACAAAGAAAAGCCCTAATCTCTTATTTTATTCTTTTCTTTTTGGCAAAACCCTAACATGTTATTTTGTTTTGTTCTCTCATTATTTTTCTTTTCTCCTTTCTTATTTTCTTTTCTCTCTTGTTTTGCAAGTTGGGGATTTCCTCTACAATGGCTTGGCAGCCATGAAAATACCTCACGAAGGTATATTTTCTTTGGATATACACAGTAGGGTTTCTCCCTTTTTTGTATATATATATATATATATACATTTTGTGTATATATATATATATACATGTAGTTTAAATCTGAGAGTGTATAAGATCTAAATATTTTTGTTCAACCACAAATATATATATGCAGAAATTAAATACACAACAAAAGAATAGAGGCCGAAGGGATGAAGGGTGGCGCAAGAGGCAAAAGGTCGACACCCATTTGGAAGTGTTGTCGCTGCTGTCTTAAGTAAGGGAGGTTAGTGGGGGGTTTGAGCACCGTGCGAGGGTCAAAGGGTAAGGGGGAAGGGATGTGGGGAGGAGGTCATGCCTCCACCCACACCCCTTAAAACAAAGGATCACTAGACTGTGGGTGGTGGCTATGGCTGCCGCTCACAGTCTTCCCTCATTTTTTTTATAAAGCTTAAAATGTACAGTAAGAACCTTGGCTCTATAGTCTCATTCATTTCGACAGAACATGAATACTATTTAGTTTATATTTTATTTGGTATATCTATATATATATGTGTGTGTGTGTGTGTGTGTGTGTGTGTGTGTGTGTGTGTTATTCTGTATATATATACACAGTATTAAACAACAGTTTGTTCAATAAACCTGAACATAAATGCATTTTTTATATCTGTATATATATATCTACTTATATATATATATATATATATATATATATATATATATACAGTGATATAAAAATGAACAGAAAGTTTGAATTGCCAAAATAATATATATATTACACTAACTTTCTCAATAACAACAACTTAACTACTATAGAATACTAATTTTCAGTTTTGTATCATAAAATAATCCAGTAGCATCTCTTTTTTTTTTTTGAAGATTTAAATATATAGAAATACTTTTTTTTTAATAAAATCTATAAGGTAGGAAATATAATTTCATTTAAATTTTCAACAACTTATTTTCACAAACAACATATTAATAAACATAAAAATTTCAGTGCAAACATAACATAAAACAATACATTTAATTTTATTTTTTTTTCTAGCATACACTAAAATTTATTCAGCAACACATATATTTTTTTTTTGTAAAAAAATGACAGCAAGTGTATTTTCTCTTGCATTTCTCCTTTACCCAGAAACTCAACAACATAGTGTAGTAAACAATTTATTTTTAATAAACCATAGGAGTGCTCACATTACATTCTCACACAACAACCAACATAATGGATAGTGTATGCAGCCAACATAGATTTTAATAGAAGATTTGAAAATGTATTTTGCAAAACCCTAAAATCTACATTAAGTGCACCAAAAGGATAATTGCAAACTATTGAAACTCGGAAAATTAAATGTTACCGAAATCGATTAAATGTGGTTGCTCAGAATAGTAGCATAACTCCAATGTAAATGTTGCCGGGGGCCATAAATGATGGATGAGCTTGATTTTATAAAGTTTTGGGGACGGTTTCAAAAGTGGTTTGATCGGTTGAACGAGAAAAGGTAGGTAAAAAGGTGGTTAGGGTTATGATAACGGGCTTGTATTATTTTTTGTGAAATAAATTTAGGTTAAAGTTTGGATAAAATAATAAATTAAGTTGATTTAATTTATTATTTGTAGGGAGGTGTTGTGGTTTATGGATAAATAATAAATAATTTGAATTTATTATTTACGAAATATGGTATAAAATGGTAAGATTTATTTAATTAATTAAAATTAATTAAATCTTTGGATGAAGGATAACTTAGGACAATTTTTTTGATGCCTACATTTTGCCCCTCTTTGAGACAATGTTGCAAAGCAATATTGTTTCAAAGAAGATTAAAACATAGGTTTTTGGATGCACATTAGGAAATGGAGGGAAGGATGATGGAGTTATGCTGATTAAACTTTGAGCAACCTGGTGTTTGATATAGCACCTGACATTATGCACCGAGGTATAAAGACCAGGGTGACGATGTGTCAAATGCAGAAAGGAGGAAAGTCGCAAGCAAGCATATGCCTAATGGCACCATGATATGAAAGACCATGATGACGGTGTGGCAGGTATGTTGCAAGGACCAATAATAGACACAAAAACATCAATGAGTCAGCACACGCGAACAAAACAAGCAAAAACATGCATACACAATGTTGCCCCTAGACAAAAAAGAAAAAGAAGGATCAAAAGACTTAATCATGATAAGCGGTAAGATAGGCAGTAAGATCTCAAGCCAAAGACTAATACGATAAATAGATAAGTGCCATGTTGCGGGAACGATATATCCCTGGATAAGATAAGGTAAATAAAGGATGGTTGGCTTGGGGGATCTACAACTTAGTTACTACAATCAAGATCGAATCACTAGGTGTTTAAGTTCCATAATTTAGTCTAAGAGTTTCAAAGTGTTTTTGAGATATGGCTTGGAATGTACGAGTGCCAAAAAATTGGGTTGTGTTTGTTTTATTGGAAATTTTGTGTTTGCATGAAGTGAAATGATTGGATGGAGGAGAAGAATGAAGACATAGTGCTGAAAAAAAATGTTATTACGGAATTGCATGAGACTGGAAAGGCAGACAAACTCAAGAGTCTATTATGAGGAACTCAAAGGTACCAAGACACATAGATCTACACAGGTGGACAAAAGAATACTAGGATGAGAGCAGGTGAAGGAATGGGAAAGGACTAATGGACAAGCTAGTGATAACGGAACGTAGAATAGCTGGCGAGACAATGCAATATGACCAGATGATACTGAGTAGATGCGTATGGCAAGATATGGATGGGAGCAAAAGGGAGGACATATTTTATTATGGATGGGAAATGGATGATGGCGAGATGGATGATGTGAAAAAGCTACCTAAAGGATGGTGGGGACAGCTTGAATTCTACACATGGCGCCTGCGAACAGGTTTTCACCATGGTACTTATCCAAGGCGCCACCGAAGTGGTTTTCACCATTGGACGAAATGATTTTTCTTTACTATTTTTTATTTTTTATTTTTATTTTTTTATTTTTACTTTTTTAACTGGGATACTCCGAGTCAGGTATAGAACCGTTTGAGATGGGCTATGTTGATAGGCTCTTCCAAAGGTTGACCTTCCGGAGTGGAAAGCTGGTAAGCTCCTGATCCATAGCTCTTGGTTACGACAAAAGGTCCCAACCAGTTAGGTTCAAACTTCCCTTTCTTTGCACGATCAGCCAAATTCCTTTGATTTTCTAGTAGAACAAGATCTCCAAGCTCAAATTTACGAGGCTTAATTTTCTTGTTGTAACCTCGGCGCAGGCGATTTTGATAAGCTTTTAGATGATTAAGAGCTGTAAGTCACTTCTCGTCCAACAATTCAAGCTCTTGTAGTCTTGATATCTGATACTCCTCATCTGAAATCAAGTGTTGTAAGGATACTCGCAAGGAAGGGAGCTCGATCTCAATGGGTAAAATAGCTTCTGAACCATATACCAAGGAATATGGTGTAGCACCAGTAGGAGTACGGATACTAGTTCGATAAGCCCAAAGAGCAGGATGAAGTTGCAAGTGCCAATCACGGCCAGCCTCGTTTACTGTTTTCTTCAAGATTTTCAAAAGAGTCTTATTAGTTGCTTCAGCTTGGCCATTACTTTGCGGATAATAGGGGGTAGAAAAGTGATGTTGGATTTTGAATTTATTGCAAAGCTCTTTGACATCTTGATTCTTAAATGGGCGACCATTATCTGTGACTATGGCTTGAGGAATACCATAGCGGCAAATGATATAATGGAAAATGAACTTAGATATTTGCTTTCCCGTAATGTAAGTAAGAGGAATTGCTTCAACCCATTTAGTGAAGTACTCAGTAGCAGTGATAATAAATTTATGACCATCTGAGGAGGATGGATGTATTTTTCCAATGAGATCGAGCCCCCATTGTGAAAATGGCCATGAAGTAGTGATAGTTTGCAGTTCTTGTGCTGGTGCATGAATTAGATCACTATGTTGCTGACAAGGTACACATTTCTTAACAAATTCATGCGCATCCTGCTCCATAGTAGGCCAATAGTATCCTGTGCGAAGCATTTTCTTGACTAAGGATGAACCTCCAGAATGAGCACCACAGATGCCTTCGTGTATCTCATGCAAAGCAGTTTGGGCTTCTTCCAGGTTAAGACATTTAAGCAAAACACCATCTAGTGACCTTTTATAAAGCGTATCACCGAGGAGGACATATTGGGAAGAACGACGAATGAAGGAGCGATGTTGGGATTTGGAAAGATTTGGTGGAATGATTTGGGCATGAAGGTAATGGTAGATCTCATTGAACCAAGTGGAGTTAGGACCAACGATATCACATACCAACTCTGATTCTGGGATATCAAAAGCTGGTACAAACAACTTTTCTATTAGGAATTCAATTTTGTGATCATTCCCAGGTATCTCTATCATTGAACCAATTGTGGCCATAGCATCAGCAGCTTTATTATGAAGCCTTGAAATCTGTTCAAATGTGATCCTGTTGAAATATGTTTTGAATGTATCCACTAGTTTCTTGTATGGCTTTAACTTTTCATCCTTTGTTTGATATTCGTTGTTTACTTGCTTGATCACTAGTTGAGAATCCCCATGAACTTGTAAGTCTTTGATATTCCAGGTTATAGCCAATTTTAATCCTTTGATTAGTGCTTCATATTCGGCGATGTTGTTTGTACATGGAAATTGAATGTGAAATGATTTTGGTATATAATCGCCTTGAGGTGTAACAAAGAGTATTCCAACTCCGGAGCCACGTTGAGTATGAGAACCATCAAAATATAATTGCCAAGAGGGAATAGTTTCTATGTTCAAGATTGATTCATCAAGAAATTCAGTTACCATTGGATGATCTGATTCTATAGGTGCTTCAGCCAATTGATCTGCTATTACTTGTCCTTTTATAGCTTTTCTATCAACATACTCAATGTCAAATTCACTAAGCATCATCACCCATTTTGCCATACGTCCAGTCAGGGCTGCTCTAGATAGTAGATATTTGAGAGGATCAATCTTTGATATAAGCTTAGTCTGATGACTCAACATGTAGTGCCTAAGCTTTTGTGATGCAAAGACAACTGCGAGACATGCCTTTTCAATAGGTGAATAATTTACTTCATAGCCCACCAAAGTTCTACTGATATAATAGATTGCTCGTTCTTTACCACTATCATCATTTTGTGCTAACAAAGCCCCTAATGCTGCTGATGTTGTTGAAATGTATAAAATAAGGGGTTTTCCATGAATAGGTGGTGCTAACACAGGAGGAGATCCCAAGTATTCTTTAAGTTTATTAAATGCTTCTTGGCAATTTTGATCCCAAATAAATTGTGTGTTTTTCTTCAACAAGTGAGTAAATGGTTGACACTTGTCAGCAAGCTGAGCAATAAACCTCCATATGGATTGTAATTTTCCTTGCAAAGATCTAAGTTGTTTTAGATTTTGAGGAGGAGGCATTTCCATTATAGCTTTGACTTTTGCTGGATCAACTTCAATTCCTCTTCTGGAGACAATATAACCTAAGAGTTTTCCAGATGTTACTCCAAATACACACTTCTTAGGATTTAGTCTGACATTGTACGTTTCAAGACGATCAAAAATGTTTTCCAAAACATATAGGTGCCCCTCTCTGGTTTTTGATTTGGCAAGTATGTCATCTACATAATCTTCCATTTGTTTATGAAGCATATCATGAAAGATAACAGTCATTGCTCTTTGATATGTGGCTCCGGCATTTTTTAGACCAAAAGGCATGACAAGCCAACAATATGTTCCCCAGACACAAATGAAAGAAGTTTTATGTTGATCTTCTTCAGCTATTCTAATTTGGTTATAACCAGAAAATCCATCCATCAATGATAACATCTCATGTCCTGCTGTCAGATCCACTATGATATCAATGTTTGGTAACGGAAAATCATCTTTTGGACAAGCTTTGTTGATGTCTCTGAAATCATTACAAACTCTGATGGTTCCATTTGGCTTGGCTACAGGTACAATGTTTGAGATCCACTCAGGGTAATCTATCGGTTTGATGAAACCAACTGCCAAGAGCTTTTCTTACTCTGCCTTGACCATTAGAGCAATTTTGGGATACATCTTTCTCAATTTTTGTTTGACTGGTTTTGTTCCAGGACGGACTGTTAAATGATGTACTATTAGTGATGGATCTAATCCTGGCATATGTGCATAGGACCAAGCAAAATTGATTTCTCATTTTTTGAAGAAAGAATTGAAGTCCCGAGTTTCAAATTTTGATAATGACTTTGCTGCATATGTGATCTTGGGTTCTTCTGTAGTTCCAAGATTCATCTCTTGTGTCTGTTCTATGAGAATAGTGGACTTTTCTCGGTGTGCCCCCACTTTGGGAAGGTTAAATTCCTCATCCTCTGGCGCCTCAGAAAGGTTTTCACCAGTGGATACGTCTTTTATTTTGATTTTTGCATCGTCCGAAAGTGCCACAAAGTGGTTTTCACCAGGGGACGTTATTTTTACATTTTCATTTTTTTGACTAAGGAATTTAACAGATTCCCCAAAGTAGGCATCGGAGTGTAGTTCAATAGAGTAACCAATCTTGTGATCTCCGATAGGTAGATGAGTACGAAGCCCCAGAAATTCACCAATAGCTTCATCATTTTCAAAGACATCAAGAACAGGAGGTCCGTGTTGGTCCCAGTCAATGAGATCTGGATAAACAAGGGATAATGAATGAGAGGAAGTGGACGGGGTGGATGAGGACGATGGTTGATCAAAGGAATAGGTGATGGTATAGATGGAATTATCCTCGAAGACATCGGCGGCCGCTTCAAAAGGATCTATGAAAGTGTCTCGATTAAAGGACTCAACTGCGGGAAAAGCTTTCGCCACTTCGTCTAAGATAAACTCAACATCAGGTGACTCACGCTTGGTGGATCCAAACCCTAGCCCAGCATGCTTAGGTCGGCGATGAAATTCTAAAGGCTCTAAGATTCCTTGTTGCTGTTGCCCAAGCCGACCTTCTGTATAGCCCAACTTTTTAATGATAGGATAACCTCTGTGATATATACTCAATGGTAATTGTCTCTGTTCATCTTCATCGCTATAGAGCCATTTAGAGATGTCATCTTCAATGGTTTCTTGACTTAGTTGCCCCCAATATTTGAAGTCTTTCAACTGTGGATGAGTAATCAAGACATGATTAATCGGACGAGGTCGCCCATAGCTCTTAGGTGAAAGAGGAAGTTCATTGATATGAAACAGAGTGTACTCCCCCATGCCTGTAGCACTGATCTTAGCCTTGATCTCCAATCGGGAAGTGGATGGTGTGGATGAAGAAGACGGGGTGAGGGTGGATGGGTCAATGTATTTGGATGATGGTTGGGCAACCTCATTAGTTGGGCAATAATTTTGATGTCGATAAGGACCCTCCAGTCGTCTACAGTATTGAAATGGGCGTGGGTCTGCCTGTATGGTAATCTCACGATCATTAAATGGGAATTTTATGCATTGGTGGTACGTGGAAGGGACGGCTCTCATGGCATGAATCCAAGGACGCCCTAGGAGAATGTTATAGGGGAGATCAAGATCTAAGACCTGACATGTAGTTTCCATTGTAATAGGGCCAACCTTGATTGGGAGTTTAATTGTACCTGCTGATTTTCTTTCTCCGTCATCATAAGCTTTGATCGTAATTTGATATTTCTCATCAATGTTCTCATCGGAGTATCCCAGTTGTTTTATTAATTTGAGGGTACATAAATTCAAAGCTGATCCACCATCTATTAGGACTCGTTTCATGAAATGTTGTTTGACAATAACTTCTAGATGAAGGGCTTCGTTATGGAAATGTTCTGGAGAGGAGTTTTCTGGTTCTATGAAGATGAGGCGAGGAGTGGATGTAAGAGCCCCCACCATAGCTTGGAATTGATCTACGTCAATATCACCTGGTACTTGAGATTCTATAAGGGCTTTATCCAAGATTTGTTTGTGTTGGGGAGACATTCTTAAAAGCTCTAGGATTGAGATCTGGGTAGGTGTCTTTTTCAATTGATCCTGGATAGTATATTTAGGTACATTATGGGATAACACATGAGGTCTCATGGGGTTATGGGATGCAATAGGAGGAGGAGTTCCCTGAACAGTAATACGACCCCTTCGTGTAGTGACATCACACGCGGGAGTTCGACCTCTAACAGTTATAACATTGACACGAGGATATGAAACTTCAATACGGCCAACTACGCTATGGTTACTATAGTCATAATGAACTTCATTGTGTGATGTGTTATCAACATTATTGGCTCTATTATTTTTTTGTCCATGTGGAGGAAATGGTTCTTGGTAGGCTTTGAGTTTCTCATTGGGAGACTTATGAGGTATTTGATCTATGTGTATCTCTCCTTGATCAATTAGATCTTGGACATAATGCTTCAGTCTTATGCATGAATTAGTAGCATGCCCATTGACACGGTGGTATTCACAATATTGATCTTCTCGGAACCAACGGGGTTTTGGTCGATTGTCATCATAAGGTTTACTAGTGTCAGGAAGTTCAATCATGTTTGCTTGTTTAAGTTTCCGAAATATGGATTCAAGAGATTCTGTTAAATCTGAAAATGTGCGTGGTGGTCGCAAACCTGGAAAGGTAAATTTCTTCTGTATATGTGGTGGACGATCTCGAGGTGTATTCTGAGTTGATGAAGAATTGAGGACAAATGGTTTGTTTTGCACATGTTGAACATGTTTTGTATCAGTGATTCCATCATTCACAATATTCTTGTTTCGATTCCAATATCGGGATTTATCATTGTTTTGGTTATTGGAATCACGATTGTAATTGTCTTTGTAAATTTTGATGAGACCTTTGTTGATAAGAGCCGTTTCAATCATCTTCCCTTTTGTCATGATTTGTTCAAATGAATCAGAACATTGTACTTGTAAGTGAAAGGCCAGTTCTTGATTAAGATTTTGCACAAAAATTGGAACGAGTTGTTTCTCAGGAATGTGACAAGGGAGTCGACTGACAATATGCCTCCATCGTTGTAGAAACGAAGTAAGGGTTTCCCCTCCTTTTTGTTTGGTGTTATAAAGGTCTTGCATGGAAGTGTCTTGTTCAATGTTGTAGGCAAAATTTTTGACAAATTCTTCTGCTAGTTGTTCAAAAGATGTGATGTTTCCTGGGAGACGTGAGAACCATTCAAGGGCTGAGCCAGCCAAACTTTTAGGAAAAAGTCTCATTAAGTATGTAGGTTCATGTCGAAATTCCATGCATGCGATACAGAATTCACGAATATGATCGCGAGGGTCACCTTTTCCTTTGTATTTGTCAAATTTTGGTATTTCAATGTTTGTAGGAAAAGGTACCATGATTAGAGATTTGTCAAATGGATCTGGGTATAGTTCTGCAAATGAGTATTTCTTTTGTCGAGCACCAATCCGATTATCAATGATTCGTTCAATTTCATCTTGAATGGGTGGAGTGGTGATTGATTGATTGTGTAATTGCGTTTGAGGTGATGTTTGAGGGTGATGTTGTGACGATGATTGGGATTGTTGGACTGATTGGAGTCTCAAATTTTTTTGTAGCGATTGGGCAAGCTGTTGTTGTGATTGAGCGAGTTGTTGTTGTAGCTAAAGGATTTGGGGATCAACGGGTTTTGAGGATGAGACATTGGTAGGGTTATAATTTCGTGAAATTGAGGGTATGGAAGTGGATATCAGTTTTGGTTGAGCGTTGATGTGACGGATGTGGATAGAAGAAGTTTGAGGTATGGAAACATGAGTCGCATTGGGAATTAATTGAGATGAGGGAATGTTGGAGGTTTTCGGTATGGAAGATATAGATTGTGAGATACCTACTGATGAAATGGAAGAGGTTGTGAGAGATGATGCTAATGAAGGAAATGAGGAAGATGACTGAATGGGTTGAATTACGGGGATAGATTGTGAGATTCCTAATGGTGGAATTGATGGAGGTGTAATTGATGACTGAATAGGTTGGAGCACGGGAGGACAATAGTCGGGAGGTATCCCCAATGTGTAAGTATGTGATGAGATAGACATAGGTGTTGAAAATGATTGATGGGAAGAGAGAGATGGGATTGTAGAAATAGAAGTATCTTGTGGTCCCAAGGTAAAATTTTGTGGTGGTGTGATAGATGAGGTGGATTGGAACACGTTTGACATAGGTGTTGAAAAAGATTGGTGGAGAGAGGAAGTAGCCTGAGCTTTGGCTTTAGCTTTTTCTGCTTTTCTTCGTGCTCTTTCTCTCTCATAAATATCATCAGGGACTCTAGCTCCACAATCATAAAGGTATTGCATAAAATAATCAGGATCATGATCCATAGTGAGATGAACAAGTTGCAATGTTTCAGGATCTTGTTCAATTTGAAGTGCAATTGGATTCGTTTCAGCATAGTCATTTGTGGGTTTAGGAGTTTTGGGAGTAACTGGTTGGTCGGATACGTCATCTCGAACATCTACATAGGTTGAAAGGTCTCCACATGGATCATTATGAAAATGTGATGATGATCCAGTATCTTGTTGGGAAGGATTGATTTGCTCATGGATGGGCTCTTCTTCGAGGAATCTTAAGGATTGAGGTTGCCAGTTTTGAGGAGTGAAATCCATATTGTTTTTCTTGGCTTGGGCACGGGTAGTAACCATGAAAATAGAGGACAATTGAAATGTTAAAAAGCTCTCAAATGGATACGTATGGATGATATGAAAGACTCCAAAAGTGGGGATAAATGATATGGATCAAGATGTAGATATGAATTGTTTGATTTAAGATAGAAATAGAGTCAAAAGGGTGACTCAAAGAGACTGGATGGACCTTAGGATTAGATACGGATAAGGGGCTCCTTTAAAACACTCAGGGTGATGATATGCCTAAGGAAGAAAGGAGACCAAAATGCCACCTCTACTCAAAGGAAGACAGGGCTTATTGAGTAGAAAAGATAAGATGACAAAGATACACTAACTTAAGAATGGTCAGGGCCTCTTAAGCAAATGGATCGTTATGGGATTGATTAGGAAAAGGTCTGTCTCTTAATTGGATGTTGATATATGATCAATAGGACAATGGGGGTCTACAAACTAGTGAAAAGAGATTTTGGGAATGGATATGGATGAATGATCAATCGAAAGAGCTTCTTGTGATTTAAAAATGACAAGATTCCACTTGAGATGTGCCACGAGGATAAAAAGATTCTCAATTTTGAAAGTCCAGCTGATGATGTGGGGAGACAACTTATAATGGTGATGATGATTAAATCTGCACACACAACAATCATATAAGACACACAACTTGATTGGTTGTTTTTTTTTTTGTGACACCTGGATGTTTTGCAAACACTTGTAAACATACACGATCCTAGGCTAGGAAAGGACAATACTTGTTGAGTTCCCACTTGGTTTTACCCAGCCGCGCCTACTTATGGTGTATAGCTCCAGGAACTTGGGGCACGGGCTCCCCCTTACAGTGCACTCACTTCTCAGGCACACCAAGTTCTAGGTCCTAGGACGCGCAGATCCTAAGGTACCTTACTATCTCTGCCATAAGCCGCGAAAATATGGGACGGCTATCAGAGTTTCCTCCTGTATCAACAAGTAGAGGGTTTTTGGCCACTACACAAAAGGGTTCTAGTGAATATCCGGGGGACCGGCACCTTACGAGCGTCCAGCAAGCCACTAAAGGCTTTGACTAACCCTACTAGGAGTTTTAATATACACAAGGTACACCTCCTTTCGAGCTAGCACTGTACGGTAAGCGCTAATACCGGTTAGACTTGGCTTTCACCTTATCCTCAATTTATATAGCAGGCCGGACGAAAGTCCCGCTTGGGGTCGCAAATGAGTTCTCCTTGCGGATGTGTCTCAAGAGCAGGCCCACTCTAAGGATAACAAAAGCAAGGAAACACGTTGTTTTTGATCTCCCAGATCGCATGAAACGCAAGGAGAGAGCATACACAACGCCTTTGCCTCACACTCGCATGGGGTTCATTTTAATTCCAAATCCAAATGTGTGGGTGGTTGTACAAAATGTCAAAGAAAATGCTTTTGATTCTCAAGATCGTCGAATGGCACAAGAGAAGAGCATACGCATTCAATGACAAAATTGCAAGCCACAAGACATCGCAAACACTTGTTAATTTTAACCCTTGCTTATGATGTGATCTAATCTATAAAATGAAGACAAAATGTTTCAAGATTAGATTCTTTGACAAGCGGTCCTGCAAAAAACTAATTAGTAGTTTGCAAAATAGTCTTTGACAGGCGTAAAAGCTACAAGTGAAATGAATGAACCCTGCCAAAAGCACATAAGAACATTAACACACAACAAGAAGAAAGTATTCGATGTTTTGCAAAAAAAAAAAAATGAAAGTCTGAATTGCAAATGATTATACTAGAAAATCTGAGATGAATTTGAGAAAAAGACTTTCACCACAATGTAGTTGTCTAAGTTATCTTTCCAACGCCTGCAAAAATGTGAAAATCTGATGACAAGTGACAAAGTTAGGCCTGTTTACACAAAATAGCCTCCAAGGGCTAAAAACGGACACTCTGGAGGTTTGTTAACTGGCAGTTTGATCTTGAAGTAATCACACGTCGTGGTTAAAGTGTGCGGCTAAGTTTTGGTTGTTAGGGTTATTCTTGACTGCGACAGTTTAAATTTTTGGTTGGCAACGTTGAAGACCTGTTTGGGAAAGAATGGTTTCTGGCAGATTACTGTTCAATGTGTCATAAATAACATCTATTAAATTTGCTGCAAACTAACATTGATAAGTAAAACCATCATAGTGAAAATTCCAAATTAGAAGGTCAGTTTATTAGTGTGTCATCAAAATGCACTGGCGCTACACATATATTTCCCACCTGCAACTATATTTATTGACAGAGAGTAGAGTAATGAGAAAGTGAGATATTCGGCTATCACCTCAATACGAACAATTTAAAGACACACAGAACAAAATGTAATCGCTTTTTCTTACCAGGGATTAGATAGGCATTTCATTCACTTTATATTCATAGTTTGAAGGATGGTTTTATTTTGTAGATAATTCTGTGTATTTATAAACTATAATTGACATAATTTATTAGCATTAACAAACACAAAACTGTTTAGCATTAACAAACACAAAACTGTTGCTCCAAGGCGGTTAGGGTTAAAGATGACGACCAAAAACCTCTGCACAATGAGATTCAACCCAAGGTTAGATTGTGATCAGGAACACCACATATCTCTCACCTGTCATCTTAAGAACTAGCCATTATAACATGATCAACATTTAATTGCAGTGATTTTATTTGCGCTAGCCGTGGGCTTGGATAGACTTACCAGAAGATTCAAGGAGTATACTGATATGAATAGTTAACGAGTTTAGCAAATTTTCTGGTGTGAGCCAGGCGCTCCAAGGAATACACCGCTATGAACAACCGATGAGCTTAGCAGATTTTCCAACAAGAATTTACTTACGGCAGAAGGTTTTAGGAATACGCCAAAGACAGCCCAAGCTACTAGCGGTTGCACCCACTGGAGATTCAAGGAATACGCTGACAGAAACAAATGAGAGGTTTTTAAAAAAGTAACGTTTTGAGCATAAATTTGTTTAGGGCATAAGACAATTTTCTTAGCACTATAATGCTCAGATATAAAAGGTTATTGGATAGCACACTTTCCGCAAATGTGGAAGCTTAGACAAAGAAAGTAATATGTTTGATAAATGCATATGTTGAGTAAGTTTTGAAATATGGATATTCTTAAAAAAGCACAGCCCACCGATCAAAATTAGCTTTGAATGGCATACATTCCAAAATATAAGATAATGTATTATGCCTTTCTTACACAAGAATTGTTCGTTTGAGAAAATGAAAGAACTAAGGCAAAATATATTCGTGGCTCCAAATCATAAGAACTCAAGACAACTTAACTCACTATACCATTGTTACCCGTTTCGGTGTAGTTCCTTTGATTTTGCAGTGTATTCCTTGACCTTTTATCAAATAAACAAAAGCAAGGTTTTCCAGTTGAAGATCAAACCCCGAACAAAGGATTAATAAACCTGCAAGCTTTCAAACCAAAAACACTTGCAACTGAATGATCAGAGGGGGTTCACGTCGGGTTCACCATTGTATGCAGCCAACATAGATTTTAATAGAAGATTTGAAAATGTATTTTGCAAAACCCTAAAATCTACATTAAGTGCACCAAAAGGATAATTGCAAACTATTGAAACTCGAAAAATTAAATGTTACCGAAATCGATTAAATGTGGTTGCTCAGAATAGTAGCATAACTCCAATGTAAATGTTGCCAGGGGCCATAAATGATGGATGAGCTTGATTTTATAAAGTTTTGGGGACGGTTTCAAAAGTGGTTTGATCGGTTGAACGAGAAAAGGTAGGTAAAAAGGTGGTTAGGGTTATGATAACGGGCTTGTATTATTTTTTGTGAAATAAATTTAGGTTAAAGTTTGGATAAAATAATAAATTAAGTTGATTTAATTTATTATTTGTAGGGAGGTGTTGTGGTTTATGGATAAATAATAAATAATTTGAATTTATTATTTACGAAATATGGTATAAAATGGTAAGATTTATTTAATTAATTAAAATTAATTAAATCTTTGGATGAAGGATAACTTAGGATAATTTTTTTGATGCCTACAGATAGTAATAAACTTGTCAAAAATTACAATAGGCCCTCAAGGCCATGGCTCAAATAGCCAACAAAATAATATAGCAAATGAGGTGAAAATGAGATTCTCCAAGCTCCATTTCTCTCCAACTTAAATCCTGCAATAAGCAAAACAACAAAAAGGGGAACTAAGCCAATACGAAATACCCTCCTCCCTACTGTAGACCTGCAAGTGGGTCACCCCTGAGCTAGGGAGATAGGAATCACACGGTTGCACACAAACACACCACAACAATCAACACAAAAATAACTCAACAATAACCCAAGGATTAACACAACAAAACTCATGAAAATGAGTTTGATAGGTGTAGGGAATGGACCCCTCAACTCAAGAATCCATTCCATGATCTCAAAATCACCAAATCTCAAGGCCTCAAGCCATAACCACCAAAAATACATATCTCCAAATACTCAAAAAAACTATCATGGCACTCTTGCCATCCAATGTTCTCAACATCAAGAAAAAGCCCTCAAGGCTATAAGTAGCACAAATATGGGGGTGACCTCAAGGAGGTTCACTCTCCCCTACCCTAAACAAGTTGAGCCTTACCTCCAAATGGAGGTGCTCTCACCAAACTCCCAACCCACATAAAAGTGAAACAAAAAACAACAAAAATCCACAAACACAACATAAATGAATATACAAGGGTAAATGAACATAGTCATGGAGCTTACCTTCAAAAGCTCTAAAAATGGAAGCACGTTTGGTGAAGAGCTCCAAGTTTCTCCAAATCTTCCAAACTCCAAAATTTTCTCTAACTCCCCAAAAGAAAACTCCAAGAATAGAAAGAAAATTGAAAATGCAAGAACCCCACACTTCTCAACAAGAGAAGGTAATATAGGCCTTCTAATTTGGCCTTGAGAAATGAGAAGGTGACACTTGTCACCTTCTCCTTCCTCTTCCCATGCCACTTGCAAGGGAGGGGAAGTGTGAGGGTGACAAGTGTCACTCTCCAATTCCATCTCAATCCTCACCTTATCCACTTGTGCTCTCACACGTGTGAGAGAACAAATGGTGAGGTGGCAAATCCCTTCAAGCCTCCATGAGGATAAGGGATGCCATATGGCATGCTCTTATTCTCCAAGAGAGCCATCTTCCTCCAAGATGCTCTCACACATGTGTGAGAGTCTTGGAGGAAGATCCCACACACTTGGGAGTCTTGGAGACCTCCCAAGTCTTCTTGGTGAAGGGATCCCTAAATTTTGGGAAGGGAGATGAGTCTTTCCCAAAGCATGACTCATCTCCCACCCTTACCCATTTAAAAATTCGTCACTTTGACTAAACCTCAGTTTAGAGTGACCAAAAGTGAGTTACCCTAAGGTCTAGTTAGTCAAAATTGACCTCAGACCCATGGGTAACCACCTAGGGTAAGTTTGGGACACTAAGGTTCACCTAGGGAGTCATAAATTCACTTTAAATGGCCCCCCAAAAAAAATAATAATACCAAGTGATGTAAACAATAAAAATTATACAACACATGATATAAATTAATTAAACAAAAGGGGTACTAGGCCAAAATAATAAAACCACAAGTACTTAAACAACATTCGAATCAAACGTGATCCTCATCCCTCTTGGGAATGGATTGGCTTCACAGGGAATAACATATGTGTGAATACTACCTCTAATTTCTCATGGCCTGGGAATATACTCCTGCACATCTAGATCAAGTATCAATTATATCATGAATAATCATAGCCAAAGCAACTTGGAATTAAATTCATGTCTTGAATACAACATTAATCACCTACAACATAATTCAAGATTAAACTGCATTTTCTATCTAATGTCACATAACCATCATCACATAAAGAACTAGAAATCATATCAATAACATCATCTAATATATCTCGCATGTCTAGTCTCAACATAGCTTCAAAATATGATCAAATCGAATCACCATATGTCTAATCAATGTCAAATCAAAATCAAGAGATATAATCAAATCTACATAATGGAACAATAGTCTCTAAAAGTATGATAATGTCATCAACTGAAATGTAAAATGATCAAAAATACGGAAGGAAAAATAATCAGCCTCACAACTAGAAGCAAACTTGGAAGCAAAATTGGAAGCAAAACTGGAAGCATAACTAGAAGCAAAATTAGAAGCAAAATTGGAAGCAAACCTAGAAGCAAAACAAGAATTAAAAATAGAAGCAAAACTAGAAGCTTAATTGGAAGAAAAACTAGAAGCAAAACTGGAAGCAAAACCAGAAGCAAAACTGGAAGCAAAATTGGAAGCAAAACCAGAAGCAAAACCCGAAGCAAGACTTAAAGCAAAAGTAGAAGCCAATCTAGAAGCAAAACTGGAAGCAAACTTGGAAGAAACACAAGAAGCAAACCCAAAAGCAAAATCATAAGCCAAACTAGAAGCAACAAAATTTGGCACCAAATCTGGCGTTAATCCTGGCACAAAATTCTGGTGCTAAACAAGGCACTAAACCCGGTGTGAAACTCGGCATTACAATCGGTGCTAAACCCGGTGCTAAAGTGAAATGCAGTTTGGAACCGAGTTTTGCTCTGGCATTTGGCTCCAATTCATGAACTTAAATGCACTAAAATCTAGTGCTATTTTAGGCGCTAATTGCCTATTTTGTTGTAGTGAGGACCTATTTGTTGGATGCCAAATCTTCAAGAAACAATTGCTTTGTCCGCTACTGAGGAAGAATATATCATTGTCTCACATGTATGTAAAGAGGTAATTTTGTTAAAGGGTCTTTTGGGTGAGTTTGCAAAAATACAGGATAAGGTGAATGTATTCTATGATAGTCAAAGTGCTCTTTATTTGGCTAAAAATCAATCTTATCACAGTAGGACCAAGCATATTGAAATTAAATACCATTTTGTAAGACAAGCTATTGATGGAGGTGTAGGTCTTGAGAAAATGCATACGAAAGAAAATTGTGAAGACATGTTTACAAAACTAGTACTACTAGAGAAGTTGAGGTGGAGTTTGGCTTCTCTTGGCTTGCAAAAAAGGTGATGAATGGGCATGAACAAGTATCAGATAAATTGTTGTCAAGGTGGAGATTGTTGGATTTGTGACAACAAGATAAAGCAAAGAAAGCAAGAAATAAAGAAAGCTTATCTTTGAAAGAAAATAAAAATCTTTTGTTTTAAATCTAGTTTTTTCCTAAAGAAAGAAAAAAAACTACTTTCTTCTAAATTTAGTCAAGGTAGTTATGTTGAAGATATTTTATATCTTTGTAGCCTTTCAAAAGGCAAGGAATTGTAATTGCAGCTACATGAAGATTGTAATCTGAACAATAAGAATATTGATACTTTGCCCCGTGGATGTTTCTTTGGCATATTGTTGGAGCTGTAAATCCTTGTGTTATTGATGTGTGATCATATTTATTATGTTTATTCATTATTATGTTAATGTCTCTATTTTCTTTGCAACTAACTTTTGTTGCAATATTATGTGATTTTGGGTTTTAAGTTTATTCTTTAAATATGAAGAAATCTCAACATCTACTATACATAATACATGTGAAGTAATCTATAGACAACATGTTTTTTTTTTTCAAAAATGGTCTTCTCTAAGGGTGGCTGTGGGAGCCACAACAATGAAAGTTGCTTTGTCTTTGGCAAGAAAAAATCTTCTCTTCTAAAGAAACGAGTAAAAAAAATTGGCATATGAAATTCAGATAAACTATTCACCAAGAAACCATACTCATAATAAAAGTTGTCTGGCCACTTTAAACACAGCCTGCCACCACACTTTAAACAAAAAAAAGACAAGATTAAAAAATGATAAATACTTCTCCTTTCATAATACCATACACTCTAGCTATGACAACTTCTTTTGTATATTGATCAACTCTTCATATAATTCATTTAGGTCTTCACACAAATGCCCCTCATGGTATAATAGTGCTCACAATTCCACTAATTGATTTATTTTCCAGTGTCAAGACAATTGTACTCCTGAGATAAGTTGGTACCAATCATCTTCTTTATGCAACCAATCTATATAATGCAGTAATCAAAATTTTAATTTTCATTCTATTTCTAATTTTGCCATAGCTTTATATTACTGTAGGTTTTAGGATCAAATATAAAAATAATAATAATAAATTATATATAAATAATGTAAAAGAATACAAATTATATTATGTTTGGGTTGATTTTACAATGTCAAATATGAGTTTATATAGTCATTTCCTTTTAACCACAGATAATTATCAAATATAAGTATAACACTTAAAAACTATCTAACTAAAAACTATTAAACTAATAAAAACATTAATATAAAACTATAATCTAAACATATAATATAATAATTCTAACAACATCAACATTAAAGATAAAATAAGCAAAAAAATAAATGTACCTCGAATGTGATCACCAGATCATGAATGAATACTGAATATTCATTTTGTGATCTTTAAATAAGAATGTCTGTTCTTTTTCCTTGCATTTATTATTAGAAACATCTAACCACCTACTATTTTCTCAGTTTTAGTAGCACTCTTAAATCAAGCTTATGAGCAGAAAAATGAGTCAAGAATAAAACAAAAAGGCAGTAATTTTCTAATTTCCTCTATTCATTATGCTTGCATTAATAATAGAAAAATTATTTAGTGGTTTATAGGTAATTAATCTTTTCAACATGAACTTGCATGAAATACAACCTTCTGTAATGGTGAGCAAATCAACATGCATGCATCAAGAGAAATATTGAAAGCAACTAAGTAGCATATGTTTAAAGATTCTTTATAAATAGGACAAATATATAGATAGATGATAGATGTTTTTCTATGTAGCAAATGATTAGAGATTGTGATGAAATAGAGTTTGTATTTCCAATACTCCATAAACTTTATTTCATCACACACAACATATTGAAGTACATCATCATGTTTTCTATGAGAATAAAACATTACACTCTTGGATATCTTCAATACGCTTTGATAATGTTCGTAGCCTTTAACTATCAACCTTCATTGTGCTTGTCAATTAAACCATCATGTTTGAACTTGGTTTTGAACACCCAATTATAATCAATGGCTTCTTTGTACTAGCAGCTAAAGGTACCAACTCCAATGTCTGGTTTTCATGAATTGAATCCATCTCCTAATTCGTAACACATTGCTAATTTTCTTCTTTTAACTACCTCAAAAGTGGTTGGTTCATGAGCACTTATAACAATTGTCATGGGTGTGTGTAAGAAGTTGTGTCCACTTATTGGCCAAAAAGTGGAAGTGTTTTCCCTGATTTTCAGAATTTGTCACATTTGACCTAAAAATTTGAAGCACTTAAAGGTGAAATCTTGGAAAAAGCCACTAAATATGAAATGTAGTACTCAGAGTCTAGTTTCCAAATATGTAATTTTTTTCAATACCTAGATGATAGAAATTGATTTTGAATAGGTGTTTCTAAAAAACACTGTTTAAAAGTCATTTTTTTTACTATACCATGTACATGTGCGTCATCCATATTTTGACCTAAATAATCATATTTTTCAAATCTTTTTGGGAAAATATTTGTAACGCACTGAAGCACGTTTTCCATTATTTTTTGTAATTTTTTATTGAATATTTTTTTTATTAATTTTTTATTGGCCATTTTTAGTCTTATAAAAAATCATCATGTACGTCACGCATAAGATGACCTAAACTTAACATTTTTTTAATTTTTTTAAATTAAAAAGAACAGTCTAAAACACGTTTTCCTACAAATTTTTTTACAAAAAAATATTTTAATAAAAAGTTATTAAAATACTAAAAAACCTTGATAATTCAAGTTTATGGACCTATTTCATCAGAAATTGATTAAAAAATAGAAAAATTAATCCAATTGTAAAAAAAATTACATATTTGGAATCTACACTGTCTCATCTATAATGGGTTTTAATTTCATCAAAATATTTTGCAAAATAGACCTTCAAATATATGCCCAAAGTCACTATTTTGTTGTGACATTGACAAGACCTTCAAGTTGCAGGTCAAACCAGGTCCAGAGGTTAGGGTCAGGTCCCCAAAGAATTTCCTGAACTGGGTTATAAAGCAAAACCTGAGCTTAAAATTCAAATTTTTAATAATGGGATCTCGTTTCTTACTACATCGGTGCAAAATAAAACGGTATCCCATTTATTATTTGTCTGTTTTTTTAATAAGACTGTACTATGACTATCAGCCCTACAACTTGCTCTGTAGTATGGCCGATAGCGACACTTGCAACATTCTCTACCATCTTTTTTTCTTTTGCAGGTTCATCAACTTGGAATATTGTTTGAATTTTGATAGAAGCCATCATTGAGACACTGTTTGAATGAAATTTTGTTGAATTGGTACTTGTTTGAAGGACTTGAACAAAGAAGAAAGGCTTGCAAGTTTTTGACATTCATTTGTACATGCTTCATAAATTTTTTAATCATGGGATCACAAAGTCGTAATAAGAGGAAAGATAGGAAGCTATTAATGCCTGAAGAAATTGAAGCAAAGAGAGAGGAGGCAAAAAGACAAAGAGATAGAAGAATTAAGATTCAATCAATGAATAATGCTGAAGCATCCAATTCCACAACTATTGAAGATAAAAACATTGAGGAGACCATGGATGTAGACGATGCAAATTTGCAAGAGGTGAATGTGGAAACTAATACGATTATACAAACTACTCCTGGTATGTCTTCAAATCCCTCTGTCAATGCTATGGAAAATGTTTCAATAGGCACAAATCTAGGTATTTCTTCAAATCCACCTTTGAATGAAATGGAAATAGTGTTGATAGGATATTTAAAACAAGTTGGATATAACAATGTTGAGATTGATAATATTCATAGAGATCAAAATTTGAAACAAATTGTTGTTGAAAATGAAAATGAAAACCGTTTTGTTGTTGAAAATGAAAACAAAAATCCTTTGTTGAAAATGAAAATGAAAACTATTTTTTTGTTGAAAATGAAAATCGTTTTGAAGTTGAAAATGAAAATGAAAATCTAGGATGTGATGTTGAAAATGAGAATTTTTTTTTCAAAATTGAAAGAGATGTTTTGGATAATCTTCCTGGTAAAATTTCTTGGAGACAAATAAGAACATATGCCAATAGATTATACAAGAAATTTTTTCATCATAAAAAACTATCATTTCAATGTCAACTAATGTGTAATTAATGAGAATGTGGAAAATAAAAAAAGTAATGAAAATGTTAGACATTTTTGTTAAACCAAGAAGAAAAGATCAATCACTAAAACATGCTATGTCTACTGTTGCTAGTGCCGTTGAGTCTATTGGAAGTAATAGTCCATCCAAAGATAAGAATGCATCAAGACGAGCTATAACAACTGCTATAGTGAATAAAACAACTTTGAATAGAAGAATAGTAAGCAATATTAGTGGAATTCTAAAAATACATCCTAAAACATTGGTAAGACCGGTAAAAAGAAGAGAAAGTATAGAAAATGATCCAATTAACCAATGTTGGAGTTTTAGTGGTTGACTCTCGAGATCTGACATGAAACTGAATGTTGAAATCAGATCTTTGATTGAAAAATATTGGCATGATAATACAAGGGTATCATCTAATGCTAGAGATGTTTTAAAATTAAGAGTGGCGTCCAAAGTTTGCGATCCTCATCGAAAACACCTATTAGATACAATGCAAACTCAATTTTATAAAAAATTTTGTGATGAATTAGTGTTACCTGGTAATATTAAAAAAAGTCAAAGATCTTTTGAAAAATGCAAAAAATGATATGTAAAGATTAATAAGCAACGAATATCTTGTTGTTGTAAAATGCATGTTCAATTTTGTTATTATTATGATGTGTTTCAATATATACGTTGTACTTTACATCATAATATGATTATACAGGAATGTGATATTAATATGCCAACTGAAGCAAAAAAAGAGTTTATATCAAGTTTGTTCTTTGAAAGATCTAATGAAAAATTATTTATTTAAGTTAATGTATTTCTGGACAATGCACTAGTTGTGGCAATCTTTCTTTGTTAAGAGTTTGTATGCATGAAAGTGTTGAAAATGATTTTGGACAACAATTAGTGGATGTTAAAAGATTTAAGAATATTGAATATTCTTTAAAAGATGGAAAATTTGGAAAGCGTTGTGATTTAATTACAGAAAAGGTTAGTGTGCATGCATTCATATCAGAATTTAAGAGTAAAATTGTACCAAAATATGTCAAGCACTCTCAACAAGCTCGATGGCTTGATGGACAATTTCGTGAATGTAGAAACACATTTCCAGTTGGTACTATACTATCAGTGGTTGATTTTGCAGAAAACTATACTTTAGCTCCTCAAGAGGAAATTCAATCACAATATTACAATTCAGTGCAAGTTGCTATGTTTGTTCATATTGTTTATAGACATGTAGATGATAGCACAGAGAATGATAGAAAAGTTTCGAGGGAGTATCATTTCTATTTGAGTCACAATCGGTTACACTCATCAGAGTTTGTTCAATATTGTTTCAATATATTTTATACAAATTTAAGAGAAAGAGGAATCCAGATGACTGAACATCTTATATGGTCAGATAATTGTATGGGGTAGTTCAAGAATGCTCGAATGTTCTATTGGTTAAGTAGGGTTCACAAGGAGAATAATATCCAACGTATGTAGAATTTTTTTGACGCTGGACATGGTAAAGGAGAACATGATGGAGTTGGTGCGTGTGTTAAAAGAATTCTTGCTAGACAACAATTAAAATTTGAGGATGTAGTAAAATTTAAAGATGCACGTGGGATTGTAGATTGGTGCAATACAAGATTATGTACACCTGGATCAAGCGAGTACTCTACAGTTCATCGATTCTTTTGGTTGGTTGAAGAAAAAAATATTTTACCTAGACTTGATTGCCAGACACTCAGTGGATCTACTAAATGGCATTCATTTAGGAGTTCAAATGCAAGTACATGGACTATCTGGACAAGGGAGCTTGCATGTTTTTGTCAGTTTTGTATATTAGGAGATTGGGAAGCATGTGAGAATATAGAATGGGTTGAAGAGTGGAAGCAAAGACCATTGACACTTGCATAAGCACATGATCAAAGTGAAACAACAATTGAAGACAATGATCAACTGTTTTCATCAGACGATTATGACCGTGTTTCAGACCTTGTACAAGAAGGTAATTTAATTCAAATTATTTCATTTTATTTCACTTCATTACTAATTTGTAGTGCTTTTATTTATTTATGTGTACATATGAATGCATGTATGTTGATTGGTCAAAATTTATGGACATGTGCAAGTTATTGAATCAAAATTTGTTTGAAGGACATGTGTATGTTGTTGTTGCACCAAAGAATAATGAATAGGAAACTGAATATTGGTTGGCTCGTTGTGTGGAGACTAAACATAAGTTAACAACACCTCGAGAAGATGATGATGGCTTTCCTTATCCAACAGGTTTGGTGATCCCCTTAAGACATCCCCTTAAGAAAATTTTGATAACAAGTCTTTGATCCCCTTAAGCAAATTTTAAGAACTTCTTTGATCCCCTTAAGCAAATTTTAAGAATTTCTTTGATGATGGCTATCATTATCCAATAGGTTTGGTGGTGGTTGTTGGCACTTGGCTATGGAAATACCTAATAAGGAAGAATGGTTTGCTTGCATTTGAATATTATGAAACACATAAGAAGATTATACACTACTCACATTTGGTGTTGGCAACAAATATAAAACTGGAGAGGTATCGTGGAAAACCTACAAATAAAGAGCTATGGATAATTTCTATGGAAGACCATGAGACAATCATCGATGCATTGGAAAAAAGAGAGGATGGAGATGGTACAATGGAATAAGTAAATACAGGTAAATATAGTTAAATAGATTTATATTGTTCTTTTAAATACATTAAATACATGTTTTGATATTTGTTGTACGTTATTATTTGAAATTGATTTAAATTGTCCTTTTATATCCTTAGGCCATCATCACAAATTCATCACATACTTTGAAACAAAAACTTGAGAGGCACTTGTAAATACAGGTACAAATTGTGTATATCTAGATAGTTTTATATAAATTAAAATACATGTTTTGATTCAAATATATTGATAAATTGCTTGTATTATTTTTATATCAGGTGGCATGAAGACCTGCTACATTCCCCACAAGTTTTGGATTTTCTTGAGATGGCATAACCACATTTTGTAAGCATTATTTTGAGTTGGCATATATGTACATACACAATTACATTATTACACATTTTATACACAAATTTGTATACATGTGTATGTACACAATTTTATACTCTAGACTATTAAATTTATCAAAATTATTATTCTATATATTTGATTTGTTAAATGCGCATGTTTTTCTAATTTGAATTTACTTTAAATTTAATTTTATTATATTGTTAAATTTGGTTGCCTTGGGCAACTTCACCAAATTTTGATAACTTAAGACGTCCCCTTAAGACATCGTAAATTAGGACCCCTTAAGACATCCAAAAAGTTAGCATCAAGTTGTAGGTTAATTAAAATGGCTATCAAATATAGGGCCATCAATTGCAAATGATAGGTGTCTAGGTAGGGAATGTAATCACATTTTCATTTTTTCAATTTTCATGTTTATTTTTCAATTTTTGAGTGATCTAGAGTTTGGTGGGGTGTGGCCTAGGTCACCCTTTTACCATACTTGGTCACTTGTTTTGGTAAGGAAAATCACCTGAGTGTCCCTTAGGATGTTTGGGCAACTTGCAAGGTTGCTTAGCAAAAATTATCAAGTTGCATCTTTTGCCAAGAGTGATTTAAAAATATGCATTTTTAGGTGTTTTGACTATTTAGACTTGGGTTTTTCATGTTTTTCTAATTTTTTAATGTTTTAAACTTTTTCAAATTTTTGGCTTTTACATTTTTACAATTTTTTAAGTTTTTCTAATTTTCAAAGTGATGAGTGTGTGCTTGTGTTGACAAGACACATATATTCATTGGAATGTGACTAAGGAGCAAGCTTCGTTGGTGAGTAGTGTGTAGGAGCTCTCTACAACAAATCAAGTTGCCCTATGACAAGGTTGGATAAATAGAGTGGTGTAGGTTCCTATTGTGTTATCCTTATCACACATTTATTATGACATACTAACCTATTTAGATGTAAAGGGTAAAATTTTATATTTTCCTAGCATTTCTAGAGGGTGGATGATTACACTATATGACATCTACTAGATTTTGGGTGTCCCTATCTAGAGACAACTTGACATAGGCAAAGTGGGCATCAAAGCATGAGAGACTAGCTTGGGCCACTTTCTTGGGAATTAAGAGACCAAGAAATAGGAAGGGAGTTTATCTAACTTTAGTTCAAACACCTAACATTTTTCCCCTATGGAAGGTCATGATTGGCTTAATAGCTTAGCACTTGTGAAGGACTAAAAATGTCCACTTTCTCATATGGTTGTGGGGTCCTATCATTGAGCAAGTGGAGTTAGGTAAAGTTTATGCATGGGGGATTGACATCCTACCTTCAAGTTCTACCATGACCTTTATTAGATTGTGCACCATAACGCACTAGGATTTAGTCATCCTTCTCTAGTTATGGTATGGATATTGGAGCATATTAGACCCTATTAATGGCCCGTGCCCACACCAGATCTTTCACTTCCTTGAGGTATCAAGTAGTGTTGATTGGGTTACTATGGCACATGATTACACAAACAATGGTGACTTTGACTAACATAGACATTATTACAAACCCCTACATAGAGATAGAGAGGAGATGGGTAGGAGATGACATGACTAGATATTATTGAAAAGGGGTGAAAAACATGGTTTAGTGGATCTATTCATTAGATAGTCACACAAGTGCTCTAATAGCTTAGGGAGGACTTTCTAAAGGATTTCCCCTAGTACACTCCCATGCTACAAATCTACTTAAGATTTAGTAGAGGTTGGTCAAGGGACACTCCCATGGACTCTTACACTAGGGACTCCTATTACATGGTCAACACAAGAACAAGCACCAAGGCAAGGATAAATATAACTATAACCATGCTAGGGTCATTTAATTTTTTATTTAGAGAGTGATCAGGATGATAGAGAGGATGAGGGGTCCAATGATGATTACTATCCTAAGGTGGAGGAGGATGAGAATGCATCAGATGAGGTTGCTCCTAGTTTATAGGTAATTCCTCTAACTTAGTTGATCTAGAAGAGAAGATGTGAGAGATTGATCCCTCCTAGTAGGCAAGAGATCGTCATGAGTATCTCACTTCTTATTTCTTTGTTTTGATTTGCTTAGAATTTTATTGCTTAAAATTTGACCAGGACCTAAATATGCATACCGTGAATGAATGTCCAGGAACTTTATTAGGACCTCATCACTACATATTCTTGTCCCCACCATGAGGGGAGAGGGAGAGAGAGGAACTCTTAATGGATGAAAGGATAATTGTAATTTTGTAGGCTAAAACATAAATTTTTTCTCCCAATTACCATGCAAACTAACATATTACATCTTTGAGGGTTACAAAAGACACACTGGAGACCCTATTTTCTTTACTAGAGTATGATCATTAGAGGATCAAGAGCTCATAATTTATTTGAGGCTCCTTTGATAGATCAACACTCTGACACTTGTAGAGATTTTTGCCTTGCCCCTTGCATGGGGAGACTTTGTACTCGTGTATACTTATTTTGATCATGTACCTCCCATGATGGAGCCTATGTACTCAGTTATTATCAAATTTATATATGACAATTGATTATTTCTATTGATGTCAATCTATATCTTATTATGGTTGATCTCATTTACATTTCTTTTCCTTCATGCACATGGTTAGATTAGAATTTGATTTATGATTATTTAGGGATGCGTGTATATGTATGTATGTGATGTTATGCTTTTATAGTTTATGATGTATATGCAATGTATGTATGCATGGCTAACAGATATGTATGGATGCACCTGAACTAACATGATGGTTTTACATGATTATTACTTTGACATGTGTATGATTTTGTTATGGCAGGATTGCATTTATTGTGTGACATGTATATGATATTGATAGTGTGGTTGCTCTTTATAAGGTTTTTAACTTAAGGGATTGTAGGTTGACTACATAAGACAACTCATTAAGCTTTCATAATGCAAAAATTGGGGGATCAAGTAGCAACAAAAAAGGTGATCGAAACAATTTTGGTATGATTACAAATATATAACCTTACAAAATCCATAATTATAAACTATAAATAAAACAACAATATCCACAAGAAGAAAACAATGCCTACTTTGCTCAAATAACCCACACAAGAACAAATAGAGGAAGGTCAGGTTGTATAAACTCTAGGTCCATGTTCAAAAAATATGTAAAGTCCACGTTAAACAATATATATAAAGTCCATGACAAACAGTATATAACATAGTCCATGAAATAGTCAAATTATGTAGCCCATGTTCAATAACCTATCACATACTATCGCTGTCATCAAGAGTCCTCTTCACACCATGCGAACTACTTAGATGACCTAAATCACTCTATAGAAGAGAAAGATTTAGATGAAATTAGATGTAAGATGATTAAAAATGATTTAATGACAATTTTTAAATTTATAATAAATATCATAAAATTAAATTACCATGTGAAGCTGAGAGGCATGCTTTGGTGCACCTGGACCTGTCTCTACATGCTCTGAATCAATCTATTTAATACAAGAGAAAGTTCAAGTTGAAATTAGATGTAAGACAATTTTAAAAATGATTTAATTCAATTTAATTTATAAGTTATCATATTTAAATTATTATATTGTAAGAGGAACTTGTTGTGCATCCTCTATTCTAGGACTTGTCTCTATAGGCTTAGCTACATGACATGTCTCAAGCTATAAAAGAAAAAAAAAATTTAACACATGTCAACATATATATCTATCAAGAAATTTACTTCAAGTTCACAATGCTTATTTTAATTGAATTTAAATATAATCTAAATTTTAAATTATACTGTATCAGGCTGCCCATCTCCTCTGTCCTCCTGCTCTACATGTGTTGTGTGTTGATGAAATGTGTCACTAACAAGCTCCTACAAGGTCATTTATAAGTTAGCACATGTGTGTACAAATTAGGTTTTAAAACATATATATAATTGACTTGTGTACATGTTATATGTTTTTGAACAACCTGAAATGCAATCGACTCCTAATATAAACTTGGATTATCCAAGTGTGCTGCAATGCCCATCCTCATTGTTGTGTCAACCTGCATAGACATATTTTTAATATATATTAAATAGTACATGTGCACATTTTCAGATATAGTGATATCAAAATAGAAAAATCTAAGTATATATAGTTTTTTAAAACAATATACATACTGTAAGAGTGTTATGTGAGATGCCCAATGATGGAGGAGTGCTCAAGACACCCTGAGATGGAGGATTCAATGTGGAAGATCCCTGAACTAGTTCATAAAAAAGTTCATAAATATTTAATGGTACACACATTCAAGACTGAATTACAAATTAAAATCAAGTAAATAAAATTAATATTTAAAATATAAATCATTGAAAATGTACCCCAAATGGGTGCCCGAGATGAACAGGTGTCGATGAAAAAATAATTTGATCAATGGTCCCTATTGCCATCATCTACACCAAACAATTTGATTGTTAAAATATTACAATTTAATTGATCTATATGTTGATTAAAAACATGCTTAAAAAATTGTTATAAATTCAACATGTGTACATAACCTATATATACCTGTGTCAAATGATCAGTGGGATGATCCTCAGCAAATAGATAATCAACAAATGATTCAGTGCCCACATTATCAAATGATGCATGTGTAGCTGAAGTGGGTGCAGCTGCCTGATAAGGTCCATAACACAACTGTTTGCAACTCGTACATATATGAGGCATCGACACATGTGGAGTGGTACTAGGACCACTTCCATCATCAACTCCTCCATGCTCTCTAACCCGAGCTTACCATCATAGAAGTCTGCTCATGTAGGCTACTTGAGAGTGCACTCAATGTGCCTAGTGTGGATACCACTGCACGATACTAGAAGGGAGAAGGAATGGCAGCAATAGGAGGGTCAATAAGAGGTTGAACAGGCATGGGTCATTGGGGATCAACCTGTGCCCCCAACCTCTATTGTGGCATGCTACACCAATACCCTGGAATGATCTAAAATCAAAGTAGTTGGGTTTTTTATTTAGAACAAAATCTGCATATAATTTTCTCAAAAAATATAAAGGAACCTCACAATTAGCATGAGGTGGATAATCAAACACCATCCACCATCTATCCCAAAAATTGGTAGACATTCCTTCATGCCTACACCACCTGATTGATATTCTTTTCTTATTTGCAGGAATAGGTTCATTTGTAATGGGATGTCTAAAATATTGCGCTAAATGAGCTTTTGTGATTTTAAGATCCAAAATACTCTTATAGGAGAGGCCATCAGCATAAAATTGGTGCCTCTCCTCTCTCCATTTCTGGAATCCATCAAAGTCTGAGTCAATAGACCTCACAGAATCTACAATGTTTTGCATCAAAGCTACAAAACATACCACGTGAGGTGGCATGAATTGTTCATTGTGAATGGAATTCAATTTTTCTTGTATGGAATCCACATTTTCATTAATTATGGCTCGCAAGCGAGCTTGGTCAGTTCCAGGTGGGGGTGGAGGTGGGGGTGGAGGTGAGGCATCTGGAGCTGGGGCATCTGGCGCTGGGGGTGGGGCTGGGGCTAGGGCTGGGGCTGGGGCTGGGGCTGGGGCTGGATCATCTTGTGCATTGAGGAAGTCCTCAACATCAAAGTGAATATCATCTAGATTCATGATATATATATAAAAATAGATATGAACCTGCATATATACATATAAACATACAAACTTGAGTACAAATTTAAAATTAAATCAAGAATATATATGTTTCATGAAATTACACTTGAAATAAATTTAAATTAAACATATAGATAATGTATACATGCATGTACAAATTTCAAAATGTAAGAGAGCTATTATATAACTTGAACTAGATGTAATTTTTAAATTGAAATCAAGGGATTTTCATTCGAGAGCTAAATTTTGATTCTTATAGTGAGGGAGAAAAGAAAGATCAATTTAATACTCTACAGATCAATTTAATAGTAGGGCTATTAGGACTACCATAATGAATTTGTTCTCAAGGTTTGTTATCATATGTTAGGTCCAAGGTTTCAATTTTGTTAATTTTTCTATTTAGTTGGCTATTGGTTTGATGTTAAATACTCATTCTAGGAGATCCAACATTTCCTATGGCAAAGCTACAAATAGTTTGTAATGGTTTTGGATGAATTTAGAATCTAACTAAATATGACTAATAAGCTTGGTCAACAAACATGTCATGCTTGCATTGGTTTGAGCATTGGATCAATCATGAATTCATAAATTGGATATATGTGTTCAAGAGTATGTGAAAATTTGAGTGAATCCTTACCATTTGATAGGAAAAAGGAAATCATTGAATGTGAACTTTAGTATCTTGTATAATGTTGTCATGACCATTAAGGACTGAACAAATTAATTGTTATTAAATTCCTAGATTGTTATATGGACCTTTAAGATAGCCTTAAACCAATAACAGACTTGTCATGAGGGACAATGAACTACAAAGGGACAATGAAATTGTTGCTAAGATGTAAGACTCCTCTAGAGATTCAATTGCATTATCTAGATAATCAAAGAGACATATAACCATACATGCGGTAACGATTAAATCTTCCACTTTTAAGATAGATGATGAGGTAAGAACGTTGGGATGCTTTGTTTAACTTGTGATTGTAGGGATGATCTAGCTAGAAAAAGACATTAGTTGATGGTGAACTAGCTTGATTTTGTTTCCTATTTCCTATTTGCAATTGTTGTTTTCTATTTAGTTGTTAGTCACTTGACTCTTATGTGTGTTAAATTTAGCTTCAGACTAAGCCCATTTAATTTAAAGTCTAAATAGTCTTAATTTGCACTAGATCTTAACACTAGATGATTGTCCCAAACCTTAAGAACAATTTAAAACTCTATTTTACTATCAATATATATCAATGAAGGGTGAATGTCTAGGATTGGGTGGATGGATAATAGGAGGAAATGGATTAGGATTGGGAGTGATCAAACTTAATAGAGAGGGATGGCATATAGGTTTGTCTTTGTAATATAGTTCATAGTACATCTATAGAGGTCATTTAAGAGAGGTGATTTAAATTTAGGATGTGAAGTTGGAGGATTAGATGGTGGTGAGGGTAATGAAGGGATTGATGGATTAGAAGGTGGATGGACCAATGAATTAGGATTGGGATTACATGGTGGTGTTGGGATAGGACTAGTAGGCTCTTGGATAGGCATTAGATTGGATGATGATGAAGGATACCCATAAGATGCATAATCTAGAGTGGTGTTCCCCTTGTCAAATGTAACATAAGGACTTAAGGACACTTGATCTTGGTGAAAATGGTAACTTGGACTTGCACGTTGTTGTTGCGAAGGAACTTGATAGTCTTGTTCAAAATATATGCATCATGATCTACAAGGTTCTCATGATCATTGGGAGGAAATTAGGGACCTCTTAGGATTGTGACTTTGGGTTTGGCATTGTCAACCTGGAGAGGTTGTGTGGCATATCTCTATAAGAGGATGAAGGGTGATAGGAGGTTGTAGGATGGCTAAAATCATTCACATGACTATAATGTTCAAGTTTAAATCAAGATATGCATCATGGTCTACAAGGTTCTCTTGTTCAAAAGGTTCTACAAGGAACTCACAATCATTGGTACCAAATTCAAGACCTCCTATTATGACCAGGGGTTTCCTATTGATTATGAGTTCAATAAGCTTCTTTTTTATTGTCACAACCATTTTGGACAAAAGAAATGAATTAGAATAGATGCATCTATGCTATTGAATGATGCCATAGAAACTAGTGGACTATTGTACCACCTAGGTAGAATCATAATGAACATCTGCTTGAGACTATAACTAGACTTGGAAAACTACCTTAAGGTGGATATCTTGTGCATGCCACATGATCTGAAAACCTAAATTTGGTGAAGTTGTAGGCTATGGCAACCAAATTTGATAATGGAGATCTAGGATTGACTACTAGTTGCCTAGGACTAATCTGAGTATGAAGATGAATATATTATGATGATTTGTGATTTAAATTTAATGAAGAATTTGATGCTTTGATTAACTTGTGATTGTAGGGATTCAACTAGCTAGAAAAAAATATTAGTTGATGGTTCTAGCTTGATTTTGTTTCCTATTCATACGTATTTGCAAAATTATTGTTTTCTATTTAGTTGTTAGACCCAACTCTTATGTGTGTTATTTAGCTTGAGACTAATCCCATTTAATTAGTTTAAATAGTCTTAAAATTTGCACTCTCTTAACACTATGATTGTCCCAAACCTTAAGAACAATTTAAAACTGTATTTTACTATCAATATATATCAATGAAGGGTGAATGTTTAGATGCATCTATGCTATTGAATGATGTCATCTAGAAACCAATGGACTATCATACCACCTAGGTAGAATCATAATGAACATCTACAAGACTATAACTAGACTTGGAGAACTACCTTGAAGTGGATATCTTGTGCATGCCACATGATCTGAAAACCTAAATTTGGTGAAGTTGCCTATGGTAACCAAATTTGATAATGGAGATAGGATTGAAGTTACTAGTTGCCTACCTGACTAATCTAAGTATGAAGATGAATATATTCTAATGATTTGTGTTTTAAATTTAATGAAGAATTTGATGCTTTGTTTTTAACTTGTGATTGTAGGGATTCAATCTAGCTAGAAAAAGATAAATTAGTCAAGATGGTTCTAGCTCGATTTTGTTTCCTATTTCCTATTTGCAAAATTATTATTTTCTATTTAGTTGTTAGTCCCAACTCTTTCCTTTTAAGAAGTATATCAAATCTAATGTAGTAGTAGATACTTCTACATATACAAGTTTCTGTTAGGAGAAAATATCTTTTGCCAAATTTGTATAGAGTTGTCTATAGTGTGTTCCAGGGTAATCAAATGATGTAAGTCACAATTTAGAGGGTTGAGGGATAAGTTTGTGTTGAGTCTACAGGAGGTGTTTTCTTACATAGACCTCTCCATAATCTAGGTGTCTCCATGTCTAACTCAAATGTTTCAAGGCATATTATATCCAGATTAATGATAACATTTTATATATATGACTATGAGATCCACGATCATATCAATGTTTGGTAGAGAAAAGTTATCTTTAGGGTATCCTTTTTTGATGTCTCAAAAGTTAGTGCAAACATGAATTCCCTTAGTTTTCTTGCTAACTAAGACCACATTAGAGACCCATTTAGGATAAGTAATAGTTTGAATGAACCCCACATCCAAGAGTTTATACAATTCTTCTTTGACCAAGAGGGCTACTTGTGGGTACATTTTGCGTAGCTTTTATTGAATAGGTTTGGCATTGAGGTGAACCACAAGATGATGCATGAATTTAAATATGGAGTCTAAAGGCATATCACCATAAGACCACATGAAGAAATCAGCGTAATCTTTAAGGGTGATGGTTATGCCTTCTTTGATGTCAAGGTCCAATGGAGCTTCTATCTTAGAGAGTTTAGGGTCCTCTTCTATTCACAGGTTGATGTCTATAGCATCCTCAACAAGGAGAGGGGAGCCATCTTGTATCTAAGTGGTATCTAATGGAAGGTGAAGTTTTTCATTGAGGAGCTCTTGGGAAGTGTCCATTTTTATTGTATCATTTTAATCAATCACAAGTTTCTTCTTATATCTTGTTGCTATTCTGCCTACTAGGGTGCATTAGGACTAAATGGTTCTTCTTTCTCTCCAAAATAAGCATAGGTGTTAAGTATGGTGGAAAAGTCTTTCTTATGATTATAATGGGGATGTGGTCTTGAAACTTCATAAGTTTCATGATGGCTTCATCATTTTGGAAAACATCAAATCATAAAGGGTCGTGTTGGTCCCAATCGATAAGCTCAAGGTATTATAGGTCTAAGGAGATGGTGAGGAAAGTGACCTATCATGAAAGAGGTTAGTGTTGGCAAGATCTTCGTAAGGATCATGAGTGGGGCCTACATCAATGTTATTAAGATTAGGGGAAGCATTACCAATGAGGTTAGGCTCGTATCACAATTAACATCATGATGTTCATCCCGGGGGCATAACCTAGCTAGTGAGGACAGCTACAAGTGTCTCTAAATTTACATTTGTTGGCTTGATTTCATTCTTGATTAGTTGGCTATCACAAAAATTGTAAAATTTTCTCAATTCTTGATTAGTTTGTTGCCTCTAAAGTTTTGATTATGAAGGACGTGATAAAGGTTTTATTATGGTTTGTTGTAATTTTTTTACATGATAGTTACCTATTCAATAATGCCTTTAAAATACAATGACATACATTGATATAAGTAAATTTTATAAAAAAACCAAATATATATATCATCCCAATGCTATATAATTTTTGACAGTTTGTTCAAAATCTCTCCTTTCATATGATACAGTCATTTCAAAATTTCAATTGTATTTTACAGCTAAAATGTCTAAATACAGCCATTCAACACTCAAATTGAAATCAAATTTTGACAGTTTGTTCAAAATCTCTCCTTTCATATGATAAAGTATTTTCAAATTTTCAATTGTATTTTACAGCTAAAATGTCTAAATACAACTATTCAATTCTCAAATTTAAACACAATTTTGACAGTTTGTTCAAATTC
The DNA here is from genome assembly GCA_027924645.1 of Cunninghamia lanceolata. NCBI lineage: Eukaryota > Viridiplantae > Streptophyta > Pinopsida > Cupressales > Cupressaceae > Cunninghamia > Cunninghamia lanceolata. The sequence goes on from BSBN01001011.1 coordinate 388,356, forward strand.
TATCCTTTTATATGATATAGTCTTTCAAAATTTCAATGTATTTTACAACTAAAATGTCAAAAAACAACTATTGATTTCATAAACAAAAACCCTAAATAATAGTTTACAATTTAAATTTTGATTGTATTTTACACCAAAACAAACAAGGGAAAATTCAAAAGATTCATTGCTAAATTGTAGAAGTGGAAAAATCCACTTACCTATTGTTTTGATGGTGACTCAACTCGGGATCCCGTTCTCAACTATCACCTATCACTGAGAAAAATGGGGTCTCTGCCATTTTTTAAAAATTTAATACTTTTTCAAAACGGGATCCCATTTTTTGGTTCTAGGTTTAGGATCCCGCTAAGGAATGGGATCCCGTTTTATAGAAACGAGATCCCATTTTTTAGAAATGGGATTCCATTTTTAGTTACCTAATTTCGGTTTTTTTTCTAACTCTGAAACTTCCACCTTAAGTGGACACAAGTTCTTGCATTTACCCTCATCAATGGACAATTGATCTCATAGTCGTACAACTTTATGGGTGTTCTTCTTACTCTTTTTGTCTCCTTAGAGGAACATTGGATTATTGAGTAGATAACAAGCTTAAATTTGACTCATCAATACCATCTCTTTCTTTAGCTAATTCAATAGTTCAACCTTTTTGGGTGAGTATGATGATGTATCATTATCATCTTACTCTTCTCACAAATCAACTTGGTGAGCACTTGGAAGGTGAGACTCTTCCTCTTGTTTGCCTTAAGATCATACAACCTATTGGGATTCCTATTTTCAAGCCAAGTATTTACAAAATCTTACCTAATCCTTCAAAATTTCCTAAGGGGTCCCTATGCTTTTACCCTGGTGCATGTTGTTGAAACCTTGATTTTGGCTAAGTTTGAAAACCTAAAAATTTGGCTAAGTCTAAAATTTGATGGATCCTCCAAATTCTAGAATCTATAGTTTAACTCTTATGGATCCAAAACCTATCTCAAACATTTTGACAGTATATTTTAAAATAACTTGAAATATAAGTCTTATACTTAAATGATACTTTAAAATATACTATCCTTTCAAGATTTTGGGACCAAAGTGCATTTCGGGATTGCGAGACCAAAGTGGATTTTAGGACCAAAGTGCATTTTGGGATTTTAGGACCAAAGTGAATTTTAGGATTTCGAGACCAAAGTGAATTTGGAGATTTCAACACCAAGTTGGATTTCAGGACCAAAGTGGTTTTTCGAACCTATTCCAAAAATCTTCTCAGACCCCCTGAATTTTCAATACCAATTTGAAGATGCAAAATATTGACTTTTCAAAAACAAAATTTGAGGAAAGGGCTAAGATTTTCATGGAGTTTTGGGACAAACTTTTAGTTTTGACTTTCGACACTTTTGGTCCCATTGGGATTTCAGGACCCGATTGGACTTTTGGACCTTTTCCAAAAGGTCCAAAAGTTCAAAGTCCTCCTGCCGACCTGACACCTGCTGAAGGCCCAAGATTGTGTTGAAATGCACCAACAACTTTAAGGATCATCATTAATGTGAAATGGGTAGTTGAATTTTATGTTTTTATTGTAGTTGGTGGGGTTGTTGGGGTTTTTCCCACCCATTTCATCCTCATATTTGAGTTGTGAAGGCTATAATGGCAAGTTTGAAACTCATTTCAAGGTTTGGATCTGTTACCTCTCAATCTGACTGGATGCTTATTCCTAGTTGTCCCTACAAGGTAGCCATCAATGATCGATAGGATTCCTGGGCCAGCAGCTAACAGTACAAGAGATAGACTCTATAGATATCTCCTCTTCTTCTTTAGGCTCTGCAGAACCAAGGGGGGTATTCCCTATTCAACATCCATGAGATATGGTATGAAAGGACTGGGATGCTGACACAAAGCAGATAACTCCTCTATTTTGCAGACCAAAACTATGAGATAAGAGCAAAGGGACTAGCTTTGGGCCTATATTCAGTTGTAGACAGAGGATTTTGGTCCTAAAAATACTTCTAAAGTCCTAAAGGTTTTGAAATTGAAGTTTGAGTTTGTTTTGTATTTGGATGCAAAACTAGGACTTTGGTTGCGACCTCAATACAAGACTAGATTGGTGCCTATCCAGGGCTTGGAGTCAATAGACATACACATGTGAATGTACACATAAACCCATATTAATGACTGAGTTTCAAGGGCGTTGTTTAATATCTGCCTTATAGATACTTCCTAGAATTGAGTATTTAGTTACCTCTGCTTAGAGGATCCTCACTGCAATATATTCTTCTTAACACTTTAACCTAAAACATTTAATCTACTCCTTGAGTAGAAGTAAAAGACCAAGCATTCAACATAACAAATCTATATTCAAGAATTTTAGACACCCCTTAACTGTTTAGATTCAAAAGGAGAATACATTCAATTTGGAGACAAGTAATAGAACACATGCAATGAAGCATTACTCATTTAAATCAACATGAAAATAGTAAGTTTATGCATTAAACAGACAACATGAGATTCATAAACTCACAAAAACATCCAAAACAAGGCCACCAATGAAGTTGTATCTTATCACAACACCAAAAATTCATCCAGTTTTCAACAACACAACAAGTAACACAGTTTGACATTTATACCAAGACTGTATACCTAGCAAAAATTAATTACAAGGCAAAAGAAAATTTACCAGATTCAACGCATGAGGAATGATGCCCAGAAATATTCAACATTGTGGGGAGACAGAGAGGAATGAGCAGATGGAATCAGGATCTGCACCACCATTCAAGGACATTCATCTTCAATCAGGTTGTTGAACCATCCATCACCGACCCATACCACTGCAATTCTGCCATTAACGCTTCGGCTACCCACAGCCCCTCTGAAATGTAGCAACAGTGTACTTCTAAAAATTTCCCGCTCAAAAACTGCCGCACAGGCTCAAGAAAAAATCCATCGCTACAGGTTTAAAACAAGGCCGTCAATCCACTCCTATTGCTAAGATCCACAGCCTCAAAATCACATTGACCAGGTCGCCAACCAATTAGATTGTGCCACGTAGGCACCTTTTGCTATCGTTGGCCTATCACTTCTTCATTTTGCCATTTTTGCCCTTGTATATGCATAAACATATGCATATACAATCGCCACTGTTCACCTGTCAAAAACCCTTGTATATGCAAAAGCAAATGCATATAAAACTATTCATCATACAAGGCAGACTCCAAACTGTTATAGAGCAAATTGGAATTTTTAATCAGGTCCACCTTGTATCCTCTTTCCTTGCATATTTCCTTGTATATGCGCATATACATTCTCCTTATACATACAAGGTAGATTTCAAATTTTATGAAGCTTGCTGAAGTTACTTTGAAATCTGTCTTGCATCTTAACCCTTGTATCTTTTGAATGTACACTGGGACATACAAGTGCCCAATATACATGCTGTAGACCCCATTAATTGTATCTTTGTTGCCTCGTATGTTGACGAATATACAAGGCCCCTTGCATATACCCTTTTATACAACTACAGAATCTGCGACGGAATATTCCAGGAATGCATCTAAACGCAAACATACATTCGCTCCTATTTATACAAACAGGGAATCTTTCCTGGAATATGCCACCTTTGTATATTTTTTCTTTGCATACCTACAATGTATCTTTTCTCTTGTACATAGCCGTTGTATGTCTAAACATACAAAGCAAATATACATGCAACTTGATATACAAATAGGGAATATTCCCAAGAATCTATGAAAGATTCCTCCTTTATATATGCACATTCTCAAGCCTGATATGCACTCAAAAATGCATATAACTCATTTTTTCAAAAGCCGATGGAGATTTTTGACCCGCCAATGCACATTTTGACCTGTATGTATATACAAACACCTTTGTATATACAAAGACACTTGCACCTTAACTAATTTTTTGCATTTTTTACAACTGAAACCAAAGTGCTCATGCAGGCGGTAACATAGGCTCTGATTGGGGACATGCAGGCGCAAGACTGCAGTGAGAACTAGATCACTCCGAGCCAAACCAGGCAAAACGCAAAACTCAAAATATGACCGACTATACAAGGCATGTACAAAATATTTACACCTAGTTTATAGTGTGCACATAAGATGATCACTTACAAAAAATAGGGCTTCAGGGACTGACCGTGCACTGGCAGTTCCAGCGATTCACCACTTAGTGCCTGGAGAAAGTAGGAATCTTCTCCACGAATATCACTAATTTGATATGGATCCATCCATAATGGCTCAAATTTGCCATGCTTACCCTTTTCTTGGCTCCTTGCATTCCAAATTAGGACCAAGTCATGTATTTGGAACTTTCTTTCCTGCGCTTTTCTATCAAACAAATATTTCATTTTTTGTTGTTTCTTGATATTTGTCATATGTGCCTCTCTTCTGATTTCATCCAATGTAACTAGCTGATTTATCCTTTTAGTCATGGAGTCCTTAATCTCTGTATCATTCTCTTGTAGAAATCTGTAAACTGGCAGAAGGTTGTGCACAGGTAGCCTAGCTGGTGCACCATACACTAATTCAAAAGGTGACCTTCCAATTGATTCCTTCACTGTCATCCGGTTGGCCCATAGTGTCATCTTTAACTTTGAATGCCATGCCCTCTTGCTCTTATCTAGCATTCTCTTAATGATTTTCATGAGGCTCTTATTGCTTGATTCTGCTTGACCATTTCCTTGTGGGTGATATGGTGATGCATATGACAGACTGATCCCATATTTGTTGCAGAAATCAACAAATTCTCTAGATCTGAAGCACATGGCATTGTCCATGACAATTGTAGCTGGCACTCCAAATCTGATAATAATGTGCTCTAAAACAAAATCCATCACCACTTTGCTCATAGCTTTCTTAGTTGGAATGGCTTCAACCCACTTGGTAAAATAATCAATAGCAATCAAAATCCAATTGTGTCCTCCACTCAATTTTTCTGAAATTTCCCCTATAAAATCAATTCCCCACTACTGAAATGGGGCCTCTATAGTTATAGTCCTAAGGGGCAATGCACCTTCATATTTTAGCTTCCCTGAGAACCTTTGGCAAGGATCACATTTTCTTACCAACTTTTGTGCATCTGAGAAAGAGTTGCCACCAATATCCTGCTCTAAGAATTTTGTGGGTTATTGTCTTGGCCGCGTAATGTCCACCACATCCTCCTATCTGTAGATCATTTAAAATATCAACAACCTGATCCTCATTCACACATCTGAGTAGTACACCTTTAGGATTCTTCCAATACAGCTCTCCTTGAAGAATTATGTATTTGATTGCATGTAACTTCAAAGTCCTTTTCTGACTATCACTAAAGTGGGAAGGACAATTCAAATTCTGCAAATAATACACTATGTCCTTATACCATTCAGACTCTGACATATTTATAATTTCATTATGCACAACATTCACTTGGCATGCCTCCAGATTTGACTGTGTCATCAGTTTTGCAAAACCTTGTCCCCTTACCAGCTTTGTGATCTGTATCTCTATGTTGAACTCTTGTAGTTTATTTATCCATCTGCATCTCCTTCCAGTTACCCCCTGTTGAGTGAAGATATCTTTGACTACTACATGAAGCACATATGCAATTGTCCGAGAGCCTAACAAATATGGGCTGAAACTTTTGACTGCTCTAACCAGTGCATATGCTTGTTTCTCCATGATGTCATACTTTAATTCAGCAACCTGCAATGACCTGCTGAAGAAAGCTATAGGCTGTTCAAACCCTTCTTCATTTTTCTGCAATAAACATGCAGCAATAGTATGGAAAGAAGCAAATGAGAATAACTGAAATGGCTTAGAAAAATTGGGAGACTTTAACACAGGAGCCATCTTTATAGCCTCTTTTATGTTCTGGAATGATTTAGCTGCTTCATCCTCCCATGTGACAGTTGCACCTTTCTTCAACATTTTGGAGATATCTTTTGTGGTCTCTACAAAGTTAGGCACAAATCTTCTTACAAAATTAATTTGTCCAAAGAAGGACTGAACACCTTTCACTGTTTTAGGGATCTGAATTCTGTCAATTGCGGCCACCCTTTCAGGGTCAATCCTAACTCCATCCTTGGAAACAATGTGTCCAAGCAATTTTTCTTCTACTACCCCAAAAGCACACTTCTTTGGGTTGAGTGAGATGCCATATTCTAATGCTCTAACAAAAATTTGCTCCAAATGCATATAGTGTTGCTCTTCCCTTTTTGAAAAGGCAGTTAAGTCATCTTGATATATAGCCAGGATTGAGTCAATCAATCCTGCAAAAGCCACATCCATGGCCCTTTGAAATGTATCACCAGCATTTGTCAGTCCAAATGGCATACTCACATATACATAGGTTCCCCATGGAGTGGTGAAAGTGGTCTTGAATTGTTTTGATTCTTTCACCTTCACCTGATTGTACCCTAAAAATCTATCCATCATGGACAAAAGTTCACAGCCAGTCACCTTCTGCAACATAGCTTCCATATTGGGCAGTGGATAATTGTCCTTCAAAGAAGATACATTCAGATTTCTAAAGTCCACACAAAGCCTTATTTCACCATTCTTTTTTCTGACTGGGATGAGGTTAGACACCCAAGTTGAGTGTCTGATAGGCATAATTATTCTAGCCTCCCTAAGCTTCATAAGTTCTTGCATTTTAGGAGCTAAAGTAGGGTTGATAGGTCTTTGTTTTTATCTGAATGGTTTAGCTCCAGGCTTCAAAGGGATTTCATGCCCGAATAGATCCTCTCTATAAGCTTTCAAGTCCTCATATGACCAGGCAAGCACATGCTTATATTTTCTCAGTAATGTAATCAGCATAGCTCTGATGTGTGGTTTTAGCTGTTTACCAATATATACCTTTTCGGGGGCCTGAGATGCCCCCAGGTTTATCTCCTCTAAATCATTCTTGTTTGTTGGAGATGCCTTTGTAACAAATTTTTCCCTGTTGTCAAAAGCTCTCTCTAAAGAAACCAGCCCTCTAGGGATCTTATTTGTCTTGAGTTGAATTATTTCTTTCCCTAAGAGAGTGTCTTTTCCATCTACAACTTCCACAAAATTCTGGAAATCCATTTCTTGGTTCTCATACTCATCAATGCAATGTAAAAATCTCAGTAAATCTTTGTCATCATCAAACACTTGCCAGCTACATACATTATCTGGCATTGCAGGTCTGAGTTTGACTTCAACATTTGTAACATCTGATAGAGTGATATCATCTGGCCTTATGGCTACATTGGTTAGAAAATCTGCCCTGACATTTTTTTATCTCTCTATCCAGTTTATTGAAAAAACATCAAACAATTCAATTGTATCCCAAACAGCATGCTTATACTGTTTTAATCTCTTATTTTTTGATGCATACTTATCTCTAACCTGGGAAATAATTAATTCTGAATCACCAAATACTTTGAGCATCTTAATTCCATGATTTAGAACCACATTCAATCCTAACAGCAGAGCCTCATACTCTGCAATATTATTTGTACAGGCAAACTTCAGCAAGAATGAAAATTTTAGAAGCTTACCAATTGGAGACAGAAACACAACTCCAACACCAAAGCCTTCCTTTGAACAAGCTCCATCAAAATACATGGTCCAGAGACCCTGATGGTCAAACTCTTGAATGCACATGTCTCTCCCTTTACCCTCTTCATCATCTAAGACAACTCTGAAATTATCATAGTCAGTATCCACAAAACATATATGCTCCTCTGATTTTTGATCCTCAACTGTTTCCAATGATCTTTCTTCTCTAATCAATTTAACATCCTTGTCATTCATAGGGATCATAGCATATGACAAATCTAATTGCATACTCCCACCAATTAATGTTGCCCACCTTCTTGACAACAACATGCCATACTGTGGCTTGATATCAACAACTGTTATGTTCATTTTGTAGGTCTTATCAGGATAAGCCGCCAGTTTGAAGTCAACATCTTTCATGATTCCAATGACAGGTACCTCCCTAGCATCCATTGCATAACACTTCCCACACGCTTTGTCTATTTTTAATCCATCTTGCTACATGATAGCCAAAGGCATGATGTTTGTGGACGCTCTAGAGTCAAGCATACAATTCTTAATTACTTTTCCATTTATGACAAGGGAGACATAAAACGGTTCCACTTGTGAAGGACATTTTGTCATGGTCAGCCCTAGATATACTTCAAGAACTTTATTTTTATCAATACACAAGGCCTGTTCCTACCCTGAGGTTCATCACTCAACTTGGCTTGATAGGGTACTCCTGAAATTATGGACACTGCTTTATTTTTGAATTCTTTCACTTTCATCAGCTCCATCAGTGGAATAGAGACTTTTATCTGTGATAAGACTTGAGTCATATCAAATGGAGAATAATTTTAAATAATAGTTGTAACTTGCTCCACAATTTTACTTCTACCCTGGGATGACCCAGCCTTATTTTTTAAGGCCCCTTGACTATCATTCTTAACCTGAAAGTTTTTTCTTTGATCCTCAGCCTAGGGAATTCTATTTTCTGGTCCTTGAGGATCATGACCTGTCTTCTATTTAAAATTTTGCTTATTATTGTTCCATTGTTTCTTATATGTTTTAGTCCCCTTATGACTGTGCACTGGTTGATTCACAGGAGTATTCTCTGGTTGGTGTGAGTTACTTGCCTAAGCTTTACCCCTGAGGTTGTAATTGCTTTTAACTTGAGCCACTGTTGTAGCTGTGAGGGCTCTAATTTCTTCATCAGAAGGTCTCCTCAAATTACTAAAAAATTATGTGAATCCTGAGCATAGGCATAATTATCTTCCTCATCCTCATCATAGGGAAACTACTACCAGACCTGAATCTCATCATTTGCACTTACATAAGCATCACGAGAAGAGTATTCTCTATTTGTAGATAGCATATTGACATTCTCATCTTCCATGCAATGCGGCTCATTACACTCATCACAGGCAACAACATTGTTGTATAGAGATTGAGCAATCATACATTGTGACTGTGAGTGAGGTATTTGACATATGATACACCATGGAGTGTCATCAACCATATTAACAGTTTTCTTCAAAGGATCAGGAGTTTCCTTAACATTTTGAGCTCTTTGATTTGTATTGTTGTATGGGAGGATGGGTTTACCATTATGCCAATTGGTATGATATGGCATGTCATGTAATGATGGTCTTCTTTCTTGCCTTTGGTAAACTGGTCTGTCAGGACCTATCCCCTTTTCATTTTTAGCCATTCTATAACCTAGGTCCTTGACAATAGTTATCAATTTGTCTAATTTATCCTCAGAAGTATATGCACTGCCCTGAACAGTTTCAGCTTTAGTATTTGGGTTTTGCAGAATTTTTACATCATCTCTTCTATTTGTCTTACCAAATGCTTTTCTATTATTTTCAATATTTATTGCAATCTTGAAGGCATCTCTAAGGCTAGCAGGGCTTTTATCTCTCAATCCATAAGTTTTTTTGGCATCAAAAGTATTTATGTACAACACTATGCACATAGGTTCATTAGGTCTCAAGTCCTGTGGCAATTTGTTTAATACCTTAGTGAATCTAGCATTGAAATCAGCAACCTGTTCATTTGATCCTTTGGTGATGCCAATAAATTCATTAATGAAGAAACTAGGATCAGTTTTGTCACCATATTGTTCTTTAAATATCCTCCTGAAATCCTCCCATGATGAAATGCTTCTGTCAGGTAGACCTTTATACCATTCCTTGGCTTCATCAACTAAGGATTGCATAAATGATTTCATGAAAACATCCTTATGCTCAACCCCAAAGTTGTCCATGATATTTTGAAAATATTTTAAATGGTCTTCACCTGATATAGTATTATTTCCTAAAAATTTAGGCACTTGCAGCCTCACATGTTTGTCAATAAGATTGGGGTAACCAGGAATGCCATCAAAAACCAATTGTCTGAATTTGTCCAGCTGCATCGGCTGTCTACCAAACTTATTAGCATTTGCATTATGATTTCTTACATTATTTAATGGTACTCTAGCATTATTTGCATTCTGTCTTTGATCATTGTGCTGATCCTGTACTTCATTCCTGTGTTGATTTCTTTGCATATTTGCATTGCCAAGGGTAGGAACAGAATCATTATGAGTAACTCTCAGAGCTTGCACTCTCTGTTTCATGTCATCTTTGATTTTCATAGCCTACAGATATTCTAATTTTGCTCTTAAGCTTTTGATTTCTTCAGCTAACTGTTCCTCTTTTGGGCATAGAAGAGGATGGTCCCACTCCATTTTGGTCATCATTATCTTCATCCCTTGGAGACTCAACCTCTTCAAATCTATCACTGGGATCTAAGAAAGGGTGTTCTTGAAAATCTCTGACCTTATTCTCAAAGCACCACCTTGTTGTTTCTCATATACATTTTGGATTTTACCTTCTGTGTTTGAAAAATAAGGCATTGTTTGCTCTGAAGATCCTAGATTATCCTGAATAAAATCATTTTTCATGGGGCTAGGAGAACCATCTTGACTGGCTCGAATAGTCCCTTTTTTCCTATACATCATTTTTATGGGTAACTCTTCAAACAGAGTGTTACACTGGGATCTTCACCTTTGCATACAAATTTTTACTTTACCGGCTGGGAGATTGGTTCGGAGTTGCCACCTATTACTAGGAATTATTTTCTTTTAAAATCTGGGTTCTTTCACAAAGAATTCCTTAGTAGAGTCGCTAAATCTGTTACCTCTCAATCTGACTAGATGCTTATTCCCAGTTGTCCCTTCAAGGTAGCCATCAATGATCAATAGGATTCCTGGGCCAGAGGCTAACAGTACAGGAGATAGACTCTACAGATATCTCCTCTTCTTCTTTAGGCTTTGCAGAACCAAGGGGGGTATTCCCTATTCAACATCCATGAGATATGGTATGAAAGGACTGGGATGCTGACACAAAGCAGATAACTCCTCTATTTTGCAGACCAAAACTGTGAGATAAGAGCAAAGGGGCTAGCTTTGGGCCTATATTCAGTTGTAGACAGAGGATTTTGGTCCTAAAACTATTTCTAAAGTCCTAAAGGTTTTGAAATTGAAGTTTGAGTTTGTTTTATATTTGGATGAAAAACTAGGACTTTGGTTGCGACCTCAATACAAGACTGGATTGGTGCCTATCCATGGCTTGGAGTCAATAGACATACACATGTGAATGTACACATAAACCCATATTAATGACTGAGTTTCAAGAGGGTTGTTTAATATCTACCTTACAGATACTTCCCAGAATTGAGTATTCAGTTACCTCTGCTTAGAGGATCCTCACTACAATATATTCTTCTTAACACTTTAACCTAAAACATTTAATCTACTCCTTGAGTAGAAGTAAAAGATCAAACATTCAACATAGAAAATCTATATTCAAGAATCTTAGACACCCCTTAGCTATTTAGATTCAAAAGAAGAATACATTCAATTTGGAGACAAGTAATAGAACACATGCAATGAAGCATTACTCATTTAAATCAACATGAAACTAGTAAGTTTATGCATTAAACAGACAACATGAGATTCATAAACTCACAAAAACATCCAAAACAAGGCCACCAATGAAGTTGTATCTTATCACAGCACCAAAAATTCATCCAGTTTTCAACAACACAACAAGTAACATAGTTTGGCATTTATACCAAGACTGTGTACCCAACAAAAATTAATTACAAGGAAAAACAAAATCCACCAGATTCAATGCATGAGGAACGGCGCCCAGAAATATTCAATGCTGTGGGGAGACAGAGAGGAATGAGTAGATGGAATCAGGATCCACACTGCCATTCAAGGACATTCATCTTCAATCAGGTTGTTGACCCATCCATCACTGACCCATAACGCAGCAATTCTGCCATTAACGCTTCAGCTACCCATAGCCCCTTTGAAATGTAGCAACGACGTACTTCTAAAAATTTCCCGCTCAAAAACTGCCGCACACACTTAGGAAAAAATCCATCGCTGCAGGTTCAAAACAAGGCCGTCAATCCACTCCTATCACTAAGATCCATGGCCTCAAAATCACATTGACCAGGTCACCAACCAATTAGATTGTGCCACGTAGGCACCTTTTGCTATCGTTGGCCTATCGCTTCTTCATTTTGCCATTTTTGCCCTTGTATATGCATAAACATATGCATATACAATTGCCACTATTCACCTGTCAAAAACCCTTGTATATGCAAAAGCAAATGCATATACAACTGTTCATCATACAAGGCGAACCCCAAACTGTTATAGAGCAAATTGGAATTTTTAATCTAGTCCACCTTATATCCTCTTTCCTTGCATATTTCCTTGTATATGCGCATATACATTCTCCTTATACATACAAGGTGGATTTCAAATTTTATGAAGCTTGCTGAAGTTACTTTGAAATCCGGCTTGCATCTTAACCCTTGTATCTTTCGAATGTACACTGGCACATACAAGCGCCCAATATACATGTTGTGGACCCCATTAATTGTATCTTTGCTGCATCGTATGTTGCCAAATATACAAGGCCCCTTGCATATACCCTTTTATACAACTGCAAAATCTATGACAGAATATTCCAGGAATGCATCTAAATGCAAACATACATTCGCTCCTGCATATACAAACAGGGAATCTTTCCTGGAATATGCCACCTTTGTATATTTTTTCTTTGCATATCTGCAATGTATCTTTTCTCTTGTACATAGCCAGTGTATGTCTGAACATATAAACCAAATATACAAGCAACTTGATATACAAATAGGGAATATTCTTGGGAATCTATGAAAGATTCCCCCTTTGTATATGCACATTCTCAAGCTTGATATTCACTCAAAAATGCATATAACTCATTTTTTCAAAAGCCGATGGAGATTTCTAACCTGCCAATGTACATTTTGACCTGTATGTATATACAAACACCTTTGTATATACAAAGACACTTGCACCTTAACTGATTTTTTGCATTTTTTACAACTGAAACCAAAGTGCTCATGCAGGTGGTAACAAGATCTTTGGTGATGACTGGAGGTTGTGCAGGTTCAAAAATACTTCTACGGCTCCAAATCATGCCATGTCCAGTTGCAGAGAAGTAATGGGGTGGTGAAACAGATGAAAGATAGTGTGCAATAGGGGTTGTGCAAAGAATGTCTCCATGATTGTTTGTATGTATTTAGATCACATTTGCTGATAAGTTTGTATTAGGCATTTGAAAATGTGACATTTTAAATATATTACAAGCTTTGTAATTGTCATATGTTCTTTACATTTGAATGCATGTAGTTCGTTATAGATTACTAAGTATGTTTGAAGCACAAAACTTGCAATCTGATATAGTATATGCTTAGATCATTTTTTTGTTTCCTTTCCATTGTTTTCTTTTGTCGAGTGTGACTCTGTGGCCCAATTGGATTGGCACCGATCATAGCTCCATCAAACCAATCTCATATTATTTAAAACAAACAAACATTTACCAGTGGTTTAAGGGAATAACCATCTTTCCTGTTCATGCATACTTGCATAGTTTGTATCAGCTATATAGGGGTTTTGTGATAGTCAGTTGTTCTTGGTTCGGTGACAATTTTGGGATCAAGATAACAATTTGGGTGTGGTTGTTCATTGGTTTTTAGTTGTTCATTTGGTTTGAACTCAATACCTATTAAGGTATACCCCTTGGAATATCCCTTTAGAGCCTAGCTGAGCTCAAAGTGTAGGGGATTAAACCCACTCCCATAGAGTTGACCTTCAACCCTCCACATTCTGTTGATGAACCGATTATGCTTGCATGATGACAACCCTACCCTTGTGAGTGTGATTCCATCCTAGGAAATGGAGCTTAGATTTTGGGACCCAACAAAATGGTGTCATTGTCAGGGATAAAGTTACTTTAACCATTGTCGGGTTTTAGGCAACTGGGGCATTTTTCATGCCTCTGTAACAATAAGTCTGCAGTTTGCATTTCAGTGTGTTTGGATAAGTTGACAACTCATCAACTTACACAAATAGATTGGCGCCATTCCTGGGGGTAAAGTAACTTTAGCCATTGCTAAATTTTAGTCAACTGGAAATATTTTCAACACCTCTATAACAATGATTTGCAATTGTGCATTTTATTTGGGTAAGTTTGGCATCTCGTCAACTTACTCCAACAGAATGGTATCGTTACCGAGGATAAAGTTACTTTAGCCATTGCCAACTTTTAAAAAGATGGAGTATTTTCATGCCTCTATAATAGTAAGTCTGTAATTTGCATTTCAGTGTGTTTAGATAAGTTGGCAACTCGCTAACATATGCCAACAAATTAACATTGTTGTTAGGGATAGATTATTGTTGGGTTGGAGAGAATTTGAAGACTCTACTAGTTGGAGAGTATGGAATTATTTTGCAGCCTTGAAGATCAGTCACACTTCAAGGAATTCCTCTTTGGAAGAGGTGGTGACTCTGTTGTCAAAGGACAGAAGTTTGTTGTTGCTTCCCCCTAGTTTTTGTTGGTGATTTGAAGATCCCATCTCAAGGTGCAGCAGCTGCTGAAATAAAGGTACATGGTTTCTTTCTTCCTACCTTTGCAGATTGTTGTTCATGTCATGTTGAAGGGAAAAATTTGTGTGCCTCTATTTTCTAACTTGCATTATAGGATGTTTTAGTCATGGAAGGTTGGTATGGATATGACTATTCTAGGGTTGCTCTTTCATCTGAGTCTTCTTATGTCTTAGACCCTAGAAACTACATTGGTGTGGATTCCCATGATCATCCTAGCAATACATATTCCTGTCATGGATTTGCATGTTATACAAACCAAAACTTATATGCATCCATACAAAATCAAAATGACTTAGCAATGCAGCAATGTAAAATTGACAAGACAAAACAGTTGCTAGAGTTCTTATGCTAGCAAGAAGAAGAAACATAAAATCAAATTAAGCTGCTAGAGTCTAGGTTGCAGTCCAATACATTCATTGATACCCTAAGAAATCAAATTGCTTAGTCCCCTACTCCTCCCTTAGATCTAGTATACAATTAGCTAGACCTTTCATGGGTTGACTACAAAAAATGAGGCATGCCAACCAAGGTCTATAGCCAGTTTCCCAAGTTTGATGGGTACAATATTTGGCAAGGGGATACACATGTTGATGTATTCTCATAATTCATAGAAGAACATCAATTTGAGGATGAGGATACACACATGAGATTTTTTGTAGGTCATTACATAGAAAGGCAAAAGAATGGTTCCAAAAATTTCTAGGGTAGTCCTTTGCCTTGTGGAATAAACTTGTGGCAGCATTTGAAAATGAATTCACCAAAGGTCTTGACCCTATTGATCTTGTCATAGAGTTGGAAAAATTTTAAAGACAAGAGGGAGATTCAAGCAAGAATTTTGGTCACAAGTTTGTTGTTACTCTTTCCCATATTCCTGAAGATTTTAGACCTAACATTCCCACTTGCATTGATATGTGTGAGAAGATTTCAAAATAATGAGTATGCAGCAGGCATAGTTTTCCCTAGACTCCATGGAGAAAATGAGAGATGACTACATAGAGGGTTTTTATCCACAAATGCATGTGTTGCTGGTAATAAACATGTTAATATGAACAACAGTAGTGTGGATACAAGCAATCAGGTGAATGCAACATCAGATGATGATGATTGTGTAGTCAAGAGGGTAGAAAGTAAAGGTGGTGCATTATATAATAGTGATGCAGATGATGAAAGTTGTGTATGAACAAACCTTCTATTGGATAGTTCATCAAGTGAAAATGATAATGATAGAACCAATGGTGATTTCCACTTAATGTCGAGGTATGTGGCTCAATGAACAATGAGGATGTTGTGTACAGGGATGAATAGTTAGTGAGATCAACTTGTAAGGTTGATCATACTAAATATACACATGTATGTGAAATAGGGGATGAACAAGAATCTTGTTTCTTATTTGATATGCTACCCTCTTTTTTTCTTGTTTGTGATGGTGAAGTAGTTAGTGTTTGTTTGCATGAGGATCAGATGGAGGTGGCTACATTTGATGATAACTGATCAGAGATAAATGTTAGTGCAGCCGTGGAATTTTAGTATGAAGAACTTGTTGATGAATGTGAAGACAGTGATCATGTGGACACATATGACAACCTATTTCTTTGGTGCAAGGTATGTTGTCTTCCCCATGTTGAGTGTGCTTCAAGTCAGCCACAAGGAAATGATATGAAAGAAGTGTGTCATCAGTCTTGTTGCAGCAGTGAGTATGACACAACAGATAGCCAGAGTGGACTTGAAGCAAAGAGACAATTTGAAGAACATGGTTCTTCACATGAGGTGTCTCATGGTATTGATTTGTGTGCTAATGGTTTGGATTGCAACATGAGTCATACTTATGATTTAGAAATTAAAATTTGTAGCAACACATATGAAAGTTGTAGCAGCACATATGAAAGTTGTGTTCAAAAGGTTGGTGGAAATGCAAATGAATATAAGTCTTTCCACTTTGATGTGGAATGTTTATTAGTTCTTGGATGTGTTGGTGCTGCAGTAGAGGTTGAGTCCTTTGTATGGGACATTGATGTGAATGAGCAGTAAGGCATGTGTATGCCTGAACTCCAACAGATGGCAACCCAACTTGAAGGTGTACCCGAGTTGGAGTCTTTTTAGTTTACTCTGCAAGATGAAGTGTCTTCTCTTGTGGATCAACAGTGCATTCAAGCACAGTTCGTCTTGCCATGTGAATTAGAGGTGTTTTCCTTTCCCCTCAATTTGCATGAAGAGGTCAATACGTATGATAGTGTGGCAGTTGATGAAGGATGCTTCCTTCCATCTATCTCTTTTGGTGCTGAACTAGTTCTATATTTGTCACCCCTTGTTGCTGAGAACAAACATGATGTAGTATGGAATAGGTTGAGCACCTATTATTTGTGGCTTCCCTATAGTAGTGTTTTCAATGGTGAAGTTTGTCTTCATGTCATGTATAGTGATTGCAGATTGGTGCATGTAGATGAATGACTTTAGTTGTTCTACCCAGGTGATGAAAATTGTTTTGGTTTGAGGGAGATCAACTCCTTCATTCAATTTGTCTTTGACAGAGGCAAGTAGTTTTGGTCATCTTGTGTAGGTTTGACCTACAGGTGCCTGCAACTTTTGATTACAGTTGACTTTCCTATTGTGCCCCCATGCTTATGACTATACATATGTCTTGCACATACACCCTTGATGTAAATATGTTGTTCCCCCTATTCATTTTTGTTTTTTGGTCTACTCTGGAGATTCTGGATTCTTGTTGTACCACTACTTGGCACATGTCCCCAACTAGAGCCACTATTGGGATTTCTATTTTCAAGCCAATTATTTGCAAAATCTTACCAAATCCTTCAAATTTTCCTAAGGGGTTCCTATGCTTTTACCCTGATGCATGTTGTTGAAACCTTAATTTTGGCTAAGTTTGAAACCCTAAAATTTTGGCTAAGTTTGAAATCTGATGGATCCTCCAAATTCTAAAATCTGCAGTTTAACTCCTATGGATTTGAAACCTATCTCAAACATTCTGACAGTATAGTTTACAATAACTTAAAATATAAGTCTTATAATTAAATGTTATTTTAAAATATATGCTCCTTTTGGGATTTCGAGACCAAAGTGGATTTTGAGACCAAAGTGAATATCGGGACCAAAGTGGATTTTGGGACCGAAGTGGATTTCGGGACCGAAGTGCATTTTGGGATTTCAGGACCAAAGTGCATTTTAGGATTTCATGACCAAAGTGGATTTCGGGACCAATTAAATGTTATTTTAAAATATATGATCCTTTTGGGATTTCAAGACCAAAGTGGATTTTGAGACCAAAGTGAATATCGGGACCACTATGCATTTTGAGATTTCAAGACCAAAGAGGATTTTGGGACCGAAGTGGATTTCGGGACCGAAGTGCATTTCAGGATTTTGGGACCAAAGTGCATTTTAGGATTTCAGGACCAAAGTGGATTTTGGGACCAAAGTTAATTTCAGGATTTCAAGACCAAAGTGGATTTCGGGGCCAAAGTGCTTTTTCAGACCTTTTCCAAAAATTAGTTGGGATAAGTTGCCATTAACTTGCAATCCTAACCAATTCATGCATCTCCAAAGTTCTTGGAATGTGTTCCAAAACACATAAGGAGTTTAAGAGATTAATTATTATTTAATTATATCACTTGGCTTATTGTAATCAACTCCTAATTGATAGGGTCAAACTTGGGCGTCCACTTTTGGAGTGAGGTCCATGAAGACTTGTTGATAACTCCTTGAAGTCTATTTTGAGAGTTTGACAACTCCTAGTGGGTGGGATTTATCTTGGGTGCCCACTTTTGGAGGTAGCCTATATTTAGACTTGGAATTTGTTTTTTTATGTACATGAGTGGATATTGTTGATGCACTTTGCATAAACATGATGTAGGAGTTAACAGAGGAGTTAAGAGATGTATGATATTTGCATGAACATGATACAATAGTTAACAATGGATTTAGAGATACATGATATTTGCATGGATATAATGTTGGAGTTAACTCAAGTTTTAGAGATGTATGAATTGTATATTGCTTGCATGTTGTTGCATGTCACTTGTATGTCCTTGCATGTTGTTGCATGTTGCTCCTATGGACTTGCATGTGTTTGCATGTTGTTGCATGTGCTTGCATGTTGTTGCATGTCACTTGCATGTTGTTGCATGTTGTTGCATGTTGCTCCTATGGACTTGCATGTGTTTACATTTCAGTTATATGGACTTGCATTTTTTGCATGTTAGTTTTGTAAGGTTGCTTGCAAAACACTCCAACTTCAGAAACTTGCAAGACAATTCATCTTAGAGTTTCAGCTAATGGGTATCTCTTGCATTTTGCTATAGGTGTTTGCATGTCACTTGCATGTACAAAATAAGTTAATTTAGAATAATATTGGGGACATCAATTGTGCAAGTTGTTGCATGAGAATTGGTGTGTGTTGATCCCTTTAGTTGACTGAAATAGATTGGGCTAACATGGACACCCAATCTTGAGACTTCAATTGTTGCTTTTATTTGGAAATGTTATTTCTATTGACTAAGTTTAAGTAGGATAACTTGGGTGGCCACAATCAAGACTAACAGTTAATTGGGTGCTTGGTACAGTTAAGTTGACTTTAGTCTTCTCTATTTAGAGTGCTTGGGTTTTGCATGAGGACTTGTCTCATTTTATCAATTATAATTTATTGTAATTTGAGTTTCAAGCTTTTGAATTAAGAAGATTTTGTAATTAATTAAAAATCAAAATGCATTTTCCAGAGAAATATTTGAAGCTTTCATATAGAAACTTTGAACTTGGAGGAAAAAATGCATTACAGAAATTACAACATAACAGGTTTACAGGTTTGAAGATTGAAGAAGCTTTAGAAGTGCATCAAGGATCAAAAGAATTTTAGTATTGAACGAAATATTTCACAAGTGATTTAATACAAGCATAAACACCTTTGGTGTGGATTTTTTTCTCAAAAGGGTTTCTCCATGTAAATACTTGTCTTCTTCTTGCAAGCTATTTTCTTCTATTACATTGTTTAAATTGGAGAAATACTATAACATATAAATTGAAAGTAATTTTTAGAAAATGATATTAATTTTAGATTTGAAAACATTTTAAAGCTACATAGCTACAACTTTACCTTATCCTCTCTCCTATTTTCCAACATGTGGTATCAGAGCCATTGGTTGTAGTGAGAAAGGGATGCTTTTTCTGAAGTATTGAAGGTATTTTGGTTACAGGGAAAGTTCTATGTGTTAACATTGTTTTGCAGATCTGTAAGTTTGGAAGCCATGGTATTTAACTCTCAGATGGATATTTTCAAAAGACTCTTTGTTGGGATCTTGAGGCTCAAGGTTATGGATCTTTATGGAGTTGATCACATGATAGTGATTTGGAGCTCTATTTTGACAATATGTGTGTATTCTCTTGTTTGGTGGTTTTATTCCTTTACCTTGTGGTCATGTGCAGTGAAAGGGTGTTTATGTTGGATGGTTGCTTATTCTACCTTGATCACATGGAAAAACACTCACTTCTTGGACTACATTTTGGAGTGCTTATCTTGGGTTCATGGTTTTAGTTCATGGTTACATGAAAGCACTAGATAATTTATCACTGGTTGTATGTAGGTTGTGGAGTTTGTATTTCTATTATATGGACACTCTTGAACAACTTGGTTTTCTCCTTTCTCATATTCATGTTATTTTAAATATGTAGGTTTTCACAATTTTACTATTTCAAAAGATTGTGGGTTTGTAAATCTGTGGTATTCCATTATTTCAGATGACATATTTGATGGTGTTCATTGGTGTGAATATTTGGATGTTTAAATGGTTTCAAGATTTATAGAGATATGGTTTTGTAGGTTTTACATGTTAACCAAAATATGTGGTTTGTAGATCTGTGGAAAACTGTGTTCAGACACTTTCTGGATGGAAATAATTTTAGATGTGTAGGTTGTTTGTTGGGTTCTTATGATCTATGGTTTCTTCTATGTGGATTTATTTGGAAAATCAGATCTAGAGTTGATTCTAGTGTTTAAGTCTTGGAAATCTACATGCTATACTTGGTTACATTTGTTCTACATGTGACTAATGTGGGGTTGAATCTATTTTTTCAAATATTAAAGGTTGAAACACTGATCATGTTTTTTCTCCTATGAGATGTTGCATGTGTGTAGATCTTGTGAATAAGCTGATATGGGTTCTATTTGGTTAGCCTCTTCTTGGTCACCTTGATTTCATTGGTATTTTTTGTACTGAGACAAAAGGGTAGCTTGGAGTACCTGATTTAGTTATTCATTGGGATCTAAAGCAGTAAAATTATGTTTCATGAGAAGCTTTTTTCACTTTCAGTGGAGTTTTGGTAATGATCTTGATCATGATACCATGCATAACTTGGTATCACTTTCAGTGGGAGTTTTGTGTAGTTACATAATGTGTTCTATCTTTTTTTGTTTCGAGATATTGGTTCTAAACTGTTGTTGTTGCAATGTTGTAATCCATGCATAATCTTTTATTAGAAGATGGATGATCTTTTGTAATGGTTGTTGGTGTCACAAGGAGCTCTTGGATTATGTCTTTAGTTTGTAGTAAGGGTTCATTGACATTTTTTATTCTATTGACAGAGGATGCTAGATCTTCATGTTATATGAAGAGGTGTTGACATCTTGGTTTTCCATGGAGGACTCTTGGAGTTTTTGGTGAGGTGTTGAGTTTATAACTTATCATTTTTTGATATATGATCCTTAGTTTAGAGGATGTATAGTATTATGCCATGATGTGCTCTTGATTATGAGTTAGAATTTTTGGCATGATACAGGTGCTCTTAGGAGCAAGATATGTTCATTGGAGCATATGATATTTTAAGAAGATGTTAGATCATGATGTCATGATATGTTCCTGATTCTATAGTTAGAAATTTGACCATGGTTTGGTTAGTTCTCTTTGGTTTTGAAGTATTAATCATTTTCTTAGAGCTTCATGTTTGTGCAGATTGCATTTGAAGTTGGCATGGATTGATTGTTGAAAACTCATGGATACTAGAGAGACATGGTTGAGGCTTGATATCTCTTGAACTTAGAGATATGTGTTGGAAAGATTTCTCATTATGAGATGTTAACAAAAAGACCGAGGAGCCTACACTTGGAAATGGATGTGAGTCCATTATAGACCTTATGAGAAGGTTGTCTTTATTATAATCTTTTATTGCTTGGTGTTATATGCAAGGACAATCTTGTATCCCACTCTTGGTCTACTCGGCAGGTAAATGATCTAATAGGTGTTGCTGACCTGATTATTAGATGCATTATTTATATGTATCTTGTCTTCTCTTTTATACTAGTCTTGAGAAGGAATGTTGAGAAGTAGATGAATGGGTTTATGAATTTATGTTCTCATTATTATTTGATCTTGAGCTAGGGAACTAGTTCTGAGGATTTATTCTGGAGAGGTACATAAATGGTTTGTGGTCTTTGGGCTTATTCCCTTTTGTTGTGGGGATGTTTGGCTAATTTGATCTACTTTTAGTGAGAGGTTAACATATATTGTTTCCATGTTTTTGTCATAATTTGGATGTTAGATGTTGATACCCTTTCAATTTGGGAGTGTTGAAAGAGATCTTACTTTATACAGTTTGGCATAGGTTAGTGTGGTATAAAGACATGGTATGATTTTGTAGGTTTTCTCTTTCTTGGTATTTTATCTTCTTAAAGGTTCTCATTTTTATGGATTTGAGGTTTGTATTGGAGTCAAATGTTATTGTTAACAATAGTTTGGTAGCTCCTTGATCTCTTTCTTCATTGCTTAAGAGGACTTGGGAGAGTTATTCAGAGATTGGTAATGAGAGATGTTTTATGCTTATCATTATATGCTTTGACACTATATGGTAGAGGAGAAGTGCTATAGGAGTATTTGTTAATGCCGTAATCTTATTTTCAGATTTGGCATTACCTATGTAGTGGGAGTTCCTAGATATGTATGCTCTTTTTGTCATGATATCCTCGGTTGTCTCAGTTTGCAATTTATTGATGTGAAGATGAGTTTGCATGTTACATTTGTTTTGGATCTTTGAGTTTTGTAGTTCTGTGGATTAACTACCCCTCAGCTATAGTGGGATGATTCAGATGTGGACTATCAATATCCACAGATTTGTTTAGTGTTATTGTAGATTTTATTTGTTGGCCTTGTCTTTGGTCATTTGTACATTGGTATGTTGCATTGAGATGGGACGATGGATGATTAGCAAGATTGTTTTACAGGGACTTGATTGCAGTTTTGGGTTGGTATGTTGATGTCATGGAGTTCTACCTATGATGGTTTGTTAACCTTGGTTTTTTGAGGTATGGATATTTTGGATGAGCTAACAACTTGTTTTGGTTGCTTTTCCATTTGGTATGAGTGTAACAGACACTCAAAGTCTTATGTTATCATATGATTTGATGCTTGTGTTCATGTTGAGATTGGTGCAAGTTCCAATGACAGTTGATATGTTTCACCTTGGCTTGTTTCTTTCTTATCATGGGTGACATGATGTGAGGAGTTCTTGTTTGAGATGATGGCTATCATGGTTTCTTTTGTAGGTATCTTGTTGGAGCACAAAATCATGTTGAAGAAGCAATGGTACATTGATGGCTAGGGATGTTTTTCCCTATGATTAAAATTTTGATTATATCAATTAGAGTAATTGCAATGTATAATGTCAAGTGGGAGAATGTTGGGATAGGTTGCCATTAACTTGCAATCCTAACCAATTCATGTGTCTCCAAAGTTCTTGGAATGTGTTCCCTAACACAAGAACTTTGAGAGATTAATTATTATTTAATTATATCACTTGGCTTATTGTAATCAACTCCTATTGATATGATCAAACTTGGGAATCCACTTTTCGAGTGGAGTCCATGAAGACTTGTTGACAACTCCTTGAAGTCTATTTTGAGAGTTTGACAACTCCTAGTGAGTGGGAGTTAACTTGGGCGCCCACTATTGGAGGTGTCTTATATTTAGACTTTGAGTTTGTTTTTTTATGTACATGAGTGGATATTATTGATACACTTTGCATGAACATGATGTGGGAGTCAATAGAGGAGTTAGAGATGCATGTTATTTGCATGAACATGATATAATAGCTAACAGTGGATTCAAAGATGCATGATATTTGCATGGATATAATGTTGGAGTTAACTAAAGTGTTAGTGATGGATGAATTGGATATTGCTTGCATGTTGTTGCATGTCACTTGCATGTGCTTGCATGTTGTTCCATGTTGCTCCTATGGACTTGCATGTTGTTTAATGTCACTTACATGTGCTAGCATGTTGTTGCATGTTGCTCCTATGGACTTGCATGTGCTTGCATGTTGTTGCATGTCACTTGCATTTTGTTTCTCCTATGGACTTGCATGTGCTTTCATGTTGTTGCATATCAATTATATAGACATGAATGTCAGTTTTGTGAGGTTGCTTGAAAAACACTCCAACTCTAGAAACTTACAGACTAGTTCATCTCAGAGTTTCAATTAATGGGTATCTCTTGCATGTTGCTACAGGTGTTTGCATGTCAGTTGCATGTACAAAACAAGTTAATTCAGAATAATATTGGGGACATAAATTGTGCATGTTGTTGCATGACAATTGGTGTGTGTCAATCACTTTAATTGACTGAAATAGATTGGGCTAACTTAGGCACCTAATATTGAGACTTTCAGTTGTTTCTTTTATTTGGAAATGTTATTTCTATTAACTAAGTTTAAGTAGGACAACTTGGGCACCCACAATCAGGACTGATAGTTAACAGGGTGCTTGGTACAGTTTGACTTTAGTCTTCTTTATTTGGAATGCTTGGGTTTTGCATGAGGACTTGTCTCATGTTATCAATTACAATTTATTGTAATTGAGTTTCAAGATTTTGAATTAAGAATCTTTTGTAATAAATTAAAAAGCAAAATGTATTATCTAGAGAGAAAGATTTGAAGCTTTCATATAGAAGCTTTGAACTTGTAGGAAAAAAATGCATTACAGGACTTACGACATAATAGGTTTATGGGTTTGAAGATTGAAGAAGCTTTAGAAGTGCATCAAGGATCAGAGGAATTTTAGTATTGAATGTAATATTTCACAAAAGATTTAATACAAGCATAAACACCTTTGGTGTGGAGTTTTTTCCCAAAAGCGTTTCTCCACATAAATACTCGTCTTCTTGCAAGCTATTTTCTTCTACTACACTGTTTAAATTGGAGAAATACTATAACATATAAATTGAAAGTAATTTTCAGATTTAGACATGCTATTAATTTCATATTTGAAAACATTTTAAAGCTACATAGCTACAACTTTACCTTGTCCTCTCTCTTGTTTTCCTACAAAATTTTCTCGGACCCGTTGAATTTTCAATACCAATTTGGAGATGCAAAAAATTGAGTTTTCACATAATTTTTTGAGGAAAGGGCTAAGTTTTTCATGGAGTTTCAGGACAAACTTTTAGTTTTGACTTTTGACACTTTTGGTCCTGTTAGGATTTCGAGACTCGATTGGACTTTTGGACCTTTTGGACTAAATTCTCCTGCCGAAGGCCCAGAAATGCATAGAAACATGCCAACAACTTTCAATATCATCATTAATGTTAAATAGGTAGTTGAATTTTATGTTTTTATTGTAGTTGGTGGGGTTGTTGGGGCTTTTCCCACCCATTTCATCCTCAGATTCAAGTTGTGAAGGCTATAAAGGCAAGTTTGAAACTCATTTCAAGGGTTGGTTCTTTGGTGGTGGTTAGAGGTTGTGTAGGTTCAAAATACTTCTATGGCTCCAAATCACGCCATGTCCAACTACAGAGAAGTAATGCGGTGGTGAAATAGATGAAAGATAGTGTGCAGTAGGGATTGTGTAAAGAATGTCTCCATGATTGTTTGTATGTATTTAGTGTTTTCCTCTTATCACATTGTCTGATAAGTTTGTATTCGGCATTTGAAAATGTGATAACATTTTAAATCTATTACAAGATTTGTAATTGTCATATGTTCTTTGCATTTGAATGCATGTAGTTTGTTCTAGATTACTAAGTATGTTTGAAGCACAAAACCTGCAATCTAATATAGCATATGCTTAGATCAATTTTTCTTTGTTTCCTTTCCATTGTTTTCTTTTCTATCACCTGTTAGTCTATGGCCCAATTGGATTGGCACCAATCTTCGCTCCATCAGACCAATCTCATATCATTTAAAACAAACAAACATTTACCAATGGTTTAAGGGAAGAACCATCTTTCATGTGCATGCATACTTTCACAATTTGTATTAGCTATATAGGGATTTTGTGATAGCTAGTTGTTCTTGGTTCAGTGACAATTTTGGGATCAAGATAATGAGTTGGGTTTGGCTTTTCATTGGTTTTTATTTGTTCATCTAGTTTGAACTCAATACCTCTTAAGGTATACCCCTTGGAATATCCCTCCAGAGCCTAGCTAAGCTCGAAGTGTAGGGGACGAAACCCACTCCTGTAGAGTTGAGCTTGAACCCTCCATGTTCTATTGATGGACCGATTATGCTTGCACAATGACAACCCTAGCCTTGTGAGTGTGATTCCATCCTAGGAAGTGGAGCTATGGTTTTGGGACCCAACACAACCAATAGGCTTTACTAAAGTCATTATATCCAACAAGGATGCATTTTTGGCTCTCATCATCAAATTTTCTTCTCTTCTCTTTTGGAATGTGTCTATAAGCAATGCTCCCAAAGATTCTTAAATGCCTAACCAATGGTTTTTCGCCTGACCATGCTTCTTATAGAGAGATGCTTTCCAAACTTTTAATCAAACTACTATTAATCAAATAAGCCACTATATGAAGTATTTCTCCCCATATTATATCTCCAAGATGGCATTCCTTGAGCATTAATTTAGCTTTTTCTTAGAGTACCATGTTCATTCTTTTAGCTACTCTATTATGTTGTGGAGTATATGGAGCTGAGAGTTGCCTCTTGATTCTTTTTTCTTTGCCAAAGTTGACAAAATTGTCTTAGGTATACTTTACATTATTTGATCTCAACATTTTAATTTTTTTGTTATATTCAATCTTGACTTGGTGTACAAACTCTTTGAGAACATCAAATGCTTCAGACTTGTTCTTTAGAAAGTAAACCCATACCTTTCTAGTGAAGTCATTGATGAATGTCATGAAATATTGATATTTTCCTATGGAAATTGTCTCCATTGGTCCACAAAGATCAGAATGAACTATCTTGAACTTCTTGGAGGTTCTCCAAGCTTTCCCATAATCAAATTTTTTTCTCTATGTTGTTTCCCCATAACATAGGCTTCACAAAAACACTTCTCTATAGTGATGGGTTATCATGTCATATTTTCTTAATAACTTAAGTGAGGACCCAAAAGCCCATTTCCCTTATTTCTTGTGGGCTAAGGAAAAAACTTAGGTCCCATTAACTTCATTTTAAAAGGACAACTTATATATATATATATATATATATATATATATATATATATATATATATATATATATATATATATATATATCTATATATATATATATATATATATCTATATATATATATATATATATATATATATATATATATATATATATATATATATATATATATATATATATATATATATAAAGTGGCTGTCTAAATGGGGCATTATAAGGCCTTATGTAATATTTTATTAAAAGGTATTTTTAAATACTTTTGCAAGGAATTTTAGGAGAGAAAAAGAAATTCAAATGAAAAGGTGGTTACAAAAGGAAGAGATTGGCATAGAAGAAGACATCTATTTTTATTGTTATCAAACCTTTTTTTTAGAGTTGAGCACTTGTGTTCATCTTCTTACTTCGGGACAAAAACCCTTTAGGTGCAGGAATCTAGAGGAAAAAATCACTCTTGGTTTCCATTTTGGACTGGAGGATGAAAACCCTCTTGTCCATTTGAGGTGATTCCATATAGGGATCACAATTGTGCTAAAAGATTGAAGTTTATTCTAGTTTGATTTTGAGGATTTCTAGTTGTGTTGAAATTTGTAGACTAGTTCTAGATTTTCAATGTGAAGGATTCCATGCTGATATGTTATAATCTAAGTAGCAAATCTTAATCATTGCATTGTTAACCCTGCTCATACCAATTTCTAGCTCAGTTGTACATCATATAAGATCGTTCACTACAACAAAACAGGCAATTAGCACCTAAATTAGAATTGGAATTTAGTGCATTTGAGTCCATGAATTGGACACTTCTACTAGCGCCAAACTTGGCACCCAATTGCATTTCACTTTTGTGTTGGATTTAGCGTTAGGTTTAGTGCCGGTTATAATGCCAAGTTTAGCACCAGGTTTAGCACTGGATTTTAGTTCCAGGTTTAGCACCAGATTTAGCGCTAGATTTTGTTGCTTCCAGTTTGGCTTTCGATTTTGCTTCTGGTTTTGCTTCTTGTGTTGCTTCCAAGTTTGCTTCTGGTTTTTCTTCTAGTTTTGCTTCTAGTTTTGCTTCCAGTTTTACTTCTAGTTTTGCTTCCAGGTTTGCTTTCGATTTTGCTTCCAATTTTACTTCCAGTTTTGCTTCCAGGTTGGCTTCCAATTTTGCTTCTGGTTTTGCTTCTGGTTTTACTTCCAGTTTTGCTTCCGGTTTTGCTTCCAATTTTTCTTCTAGTTTTGCTTCCAATTTTGCTTCCAATTTTGCTTCCAGTTTTGCTTCCAGTTTTTTTTCTAATTTTGCTTCTATTTTTGCTTCTAGTTTTGCTTCCAATTTTGCTTCTAGTTTTGCTTCCAGTTTTGCTTTCGATTTTTCTTCCAATTTTGCTTCCAGGTTTGCTTCCGGTTTTGCTTCTGATTTTTCTTACAGTTTTGCTTCTAGTTTTGCTTCCAAGTTTGCTTCCGATTTTGCTTCCGGTTTTGCTTCCACTTTTGCTTCCAATTTTGCTTCCGATTTTGATTCAAATTTTACTTCCAGTTTCGCTTCCAATTTTGCTTTTGGTTTTGGTTCTATTTTTACTTCCAATTTTGTGTCCAATTTTGCTTCCAATTTTTCTTCTAGTTTTGCTTCTGGCTTTGCTTCCAATTTTGCTTCCGATATAATGTTGCTTGTTGCTTCCATTTTTGCATCTTTTGTTGCTTCTAAAATTGCTTCCATTATTACTTCTTTGTTTGCTACCTAAATTGCTTCTATTTTTGCTTCCTAGATAATGCCAAGTTTTGCTTCCAAGATTGCTTCTAGTTTGGCTTCGATTGTTGCTGTTTGCACCAGATATAGATTTTATTGAAAAGACTTTACAATTAAAACCCTAAAACCTATAATGATAATGATAAATTATGCAACAGATATGCAACGGGAAGATAATGATAAATTATTGAAACCACGTAAAATAAATGTTACCGAATTCGTTTAAATGTGGTTGCTCACGATTTTTGCATAACTCCACTGTAAATGTTGTCGAGCTAATAAATGAAAATGAGTTTGATTTTTATAAAGTTTTGGGGACAGTTTTAAAAGTGGTTTGATCAGTTGAATGGGAAAAGGTAGGTAAATAACGAGTTTTTGGTTATGTGAATCGTAAATAATAAATTAATTTTATTAATCTTAATTTATTATTTATAGGAGGATTTTAGGTTTCGTAAATAATAAATTAATTTTAATTTATTATGCACAGGATATGGTAAAAGGTAAAGATATTTAATTAATTAATTAAAATTAATTAAATTTTAGGGGATTAAGGGTGGATTAAAGATAAATGGAAATTTAATTAATTAATTAAAATTAATTAAATTTCATGTGAAGGGAGGAATTAGGAAATAGATCATAGGTCAATTTTTTATGTCTACATTTTGCCCCTCTTTGAGATGATGTTGCGAAGCAATGTCATTTCAAAGAAGATTAAAACATAAGTTTAGATTTGGATCTTGGGTAGGCTGGGGCTTATATGGGGCTCATAAAAATGAAGCATTGGCTCATAAAAATGAAGTACTAGTAGATAATGAGATAATGCCCCCTCAAGAGGATATGCAAGGATGAAGGATGTGGATAGGCTTTTGAAAAAGGAAATGAAGGGGAGGATGGGGAGTTATGCATATTAAACTTGGAGCAACCTGATGTTTGATATAGCACCTGACATTATGAACATAAGAGGAAGTAAACTTAGAGCATTTAAGTCTGAATGCACAAAAGGTATTATATGACCTTAGATGCAAAAGATAATGCAAAAAGTTATTCCAACAGACACAAGATATGAATATTAGCTGGAATGATGTGATTCAAACGCAACATGAAATGATGACACACACAAGCAAGCAAGCAAGCAGGCACAAATGATTCAAAAACAAACAAGGTGTTGCCCCTATCAAGCTAAAAAAATTGATGATCGATTGGATTGATTAATGTTGATAATGATGATGATCGATAGATAGCATTGTTGATGTGGGAACGATTTATCCTGAGAACAACGCGAGGATTTGATTAATAGCGTTGTTGATGTGGGAACGATTTATCCCAAGAACAACGCAAGGATTGTGTTGTTGATAGGGGAACGATATATCCCGAGAACAACACTAGGATTGGGAACGATATATCCCATTGATGATGATGATTGATTTGGAAGAATTGATTGGATTGGATATGGATTGATTGATTTGATTTTTGTTGGATATTTGATTTTTTTTGTATTTTGGAAATATTGTGATTTTTTTTTTTTTTTGCTTTTCAAATGTTATGATTTTTTGGATTTTTGGCATGGGATTGTGTGTAGATAGCCTTTGAATAGATACCAATGACAAGGGAAAACCAAACCACAAGGCAAGGATCAATAATGAATGGGGATGAACAATAGTGAATGCAATAGATAAAAGGATTGGATGAATGGGTAAGAGGATGGGTGATAGGATAAAGGTAGGATTATGGCTGGATAAAAGAATCGGCAATAGGATAAAGGTAGAAATATGGGATTGGGGATAGAAGGACAATGAATGGGAAATATATGATAGATGGATGAATTGAACTGAATATGGATGAAAGGAACTGAGGATGTGATCTCAAAGGATTACGTCACATAGGAATAACCTGCCCCCTCCTCTATATTATGCCTTAGGATTTAGTGGGGTGATGCTGATTAGGATGCATGATAGGGATAATAGTTGAAAGGGACGAATGGAATTAGTAGTGGATGGATGTATGGAGGATATTTTTAGAAACATATGGATGGAATTTTGAGTATGACAAGATGTGTCTAAAAGCATTTTCAACATTGTGCCCCTACTCTTATCAATATCAAGAGGAAGGGAATATAGATGGATAGTGCAATAAGGAAGGTATGATAGATATGATGGATAAGGATGTCAAGATAAGATGGAAAATGAAAGGATAGGATATGCAATGGGTAGATAGGATATGAGATGGGATAGATGTGACAACATGCCCCCAGGTGTAAAGCACATAGATAATCATCTACTCATGATACCTGTTTGCTAGATTTTCATCATGGTACTTATCCAAGGTGCCTATTTACCAAGTTTTCACCATTGGACGAAATGGTTTCTCTTTACTATTTTAATTTTTTCTTTTTTTTGTAGGGGATAAATGGATGGAACAGATGGGGGACTCAAGAGTTTGTTCCTATAGAAATGTCCCAAGATGGATAACTCACAGACCATGTCAAATGTCATTGTGCTCATAGATGTTGGTAAAGAATTGTATAAGAGGGTAATAAAGTAAGGAGATAGCATAGTATAAATGGAGAGTGGACTATGTATAGATCATTTATATTTAATCATGATGGGTGTTAGGATGGAAAGATAGGGAATAGTGGGTTATGATGAGGATCATGGATGAATATATGCACAAGGATGGATGGAAGGTTTATTCAAAAGCATGGACCATAGGATTATGCTGGAAGAAATAAGTAGGATAGCAAATGGGAGATGGGAGGATGGATGTATGTGGGAATGTTGTGGAGTGGAAGGGAACCAAGACCAATGGTTGCACACAATGAAATGGATTTTGAAGCTTGGAAGGGGGATTTGGGAGTAATGGAGATGTTATCTTAGGGATTTTCCTATTTAGGTCTTTAGGAACCCAAATGGACTTATGAATTTTAGGATTTTGTGATAGGGAGCGGGATATTTGGGATTTTAGAATTGTGGATGATCCATTTGAACTAGATACTTTTTGCTTGGGGACCCAAACCATTTTGGTTTTGAAATTATCTTTTTGAGATGTGGACTTGGGTAGCATTTTTGAATTTTGATTTTGCTTTGATTCTTCGCATTTGTGCCATATGGCATGAGAATTATTGGGATTTTTGGCTTTATGGGTGGAGGCATCCAAATTTTTATTTTTGAATCCCATAGGGGTGTTTAGGATAGCTTCATGTTTATTCAATGTGTGCATTTGTTGATCATGATTAGGAATTGTAGGGGATTTATGGGAAAAGGATGTATGAATGGATTTGTGGTTAAAGCGATAAGGAGATTGGAGGATGGGAATATTAGGAGTTGGAAGGAGTGAAGGTAAAGTGGATGGAGGGATGTTTGGAGTTGGTAGAAGTGGAGGTAAAATGGATGGAGGAAGATGAATGGTCACATGCTTTTTGGGTTTATAGGATAATGGAGGAGGAATGGAAACATATGTATTATGGGTACGATGAAGTGCACCTAGTTTGGGCTTAGATGGAGTGGATTTAGGAGGCAGAAATGTGGTACCAACATCTTGATATTGCTTACCTTGGGGTGTATAACCAATACCATATGAGTGTGGCAGGACTTTGACATGGATGGGTTCCAAATTACCTTGCTCGTGAAGGCCTAAGCCTTTACCTTGATAGTTCATGTTTTGGAACATACGATGCGCAATGGGATGCTTATTTTTGAGGATACAAGACATGCATTCCTTATTGGATGAGGAGGGTGAGGTGGCAGATATAGGTTGTTGTTCTCCTAGGGAAGAACATTCATTTAGGAATGTAGGAAGAATAATAGGATATGATGGTGGATTTGAAATGGTATCATTATGAGATGGTGAAGGAGAAATAGGATCTTGATTATGCTCATGAAGATTCAATGTATTTGTTTGATTATCTATGTGCTTGTGGGGACCAAGTATCTCATCAAGGGAAGTGGATATTGTGGGATGATGGATATGAGTGGTGGAGGTTTTTTGAACATGGATAGTATTGGGACTGTGAATGGAGGAAGTGAGAAGCTCTTGATCATAGATAATATCTTGATCATAAAAAATATATAGGTTATGTATAGGTTGAATGGAAGACCTTTGATCTTGATTTGGTAAGGAGCAAGGATGATCATGTTTTAGAGTTGACTCTTGACATAAATCTTGAGTTTGGATAGGAATGGAGGTTTCTTGGATAGATTCAATGTATGGTGGAGAATGAATTGGACTTATAATAAGTAGATCTTCGAGAACTTTTGAAGGTTCTTGCATACTTTCAAGAATAGGCATTTGATGGCATTAGGGTGATAGTTGACTCCTTGTGAGTATCCAATGGATCACATCCTTCATTAGTACATGGGTGGATGGACAATATAATGGATGGAGAATAATGGTAGATGGTGTAGGCTTAGAATTTAATGGAAGGATAATGGGGTTAGGTATGATAGGAGTGGGATTAGGATCAGGTGGATGGACAAGAGGATTGGGATCTGGGTTAGCTAGGGAGATGATATGATTGGCTATGATAGGATCAAGACTTGGATTGGGCTTAGGTTGATAGATCATGGGATTGGGCTCAGGTTCCATAGGGATGGATGGATGAGGAGGACTAGTGGAAGGATTGGTGTACGATTCCAAACTTGAGATGGTGTCTCCCTTGTCAAGAGTATCATTAAGAAGATTTGTGAATTCATGCTCATGTTGTGGAGGATTTTGAGATGGATATTGAGGAATATTCACGAGATTGGTTGATGTGGAGGGACTAGGTTGGCATGATGATGGGGGTGACTCATAGAATTTAGGTTGAATTTATTGATGTTGTGTGGATGATGGTGGTGAAGGTAACAAAGGGATTGATGAATGAGAAGGTTGGGGGACCAATGGATTAGGATTGAAATTAGATGGAATTTTTTGTTGTTGCATAGATAAAGGTATGGTGGATGATGTGTTAAATGAAGGTTGTGGTTTTTGGGCTAAGATTTGTTGTTGTTGAAGGAGGGCTTGTTTTTCTTGGCTTTGTTGTTGAAGATATAAGGTGAGGGAACTTGGTATGTGTGAAGATGAAGCATGGGTAGAGATCTAGACCTGTGAGGTTTGAGGTAAAGTTATTGCTGAATAGGTTTGAGGTATAGATGTGTTGGGTTGATATGAGTGGTAGATTGGTTGTGATAAAGATTCATAAGAGGTAGATGGAGATGACTTATAGAGATGGGGTGTTGATGTGATAGATAATTGTGATAGTTGTGCCAATTGAAATTTAAGATCTGCCTCATGTTGTTGTGATTGAGCAAGTTGTTGTTGGAATTGGACAAGTTGTTGTTGTAGCTGAAGGACTTGCGGATTAATGGATGTTGAAGTTGAGACCTGGGTTGGATTATAGTTTTGTGAGGTTGAGGGCATGGATGGAAAACCTTGGGTTGTGTTGAGATGATAAGAATTGAATTGTGGATAATGATCATCATAGATATGTTGAGGCTCTTGTATTTCCTCATATTCTTGAGATGATAGTGATGTTGGTGGAGGCCAAAATGGGGAGATATATGGTTCATGGGTATCGAAATATGCATCATGATCTATCAAATTCTCATCATTAATATATCTAGGTGGGCCTCTGCAGAGTGTGAGTTTTGGTTTTGGAGTTGTCCTAGAGTTTTTGATGGTCACAACCATTTTGACAAATAAGGATTGGACTAGGTGGGAAATGGATGGATCAGTTGAAAGAGTTTCTTAGGATTCAAAGTGACAAGGTTCCACTTGAGATGTGACATGGAAGGATGATAGGTTCCTAATTCTGAAAGCCAAGTTGATGATATAGGAGACAAGTTGTAGTGATGATGATGATTAGGCACACACAATCATATAAGACACACAACAATTTGATTGGTTGTTTTTGATGACACCTTGATGTTTTGCAAACACTTGTAAACATGCACAATCCTAGGCTTGGAAAGGACAATACTTGTTGAGTTCCCACTTGGTTTTTACCTAGCCGTGCCTACTTATGGTGTATAGCTCCAAGAACTTGGGGCACTGGCTCCTCCTTATAGTGCACTCACTTCTCAGGCACACCAAGTTCCAGGTCCTAGGATGCACAGATCCTAAGGTACCTCGCTATCTCTTCCATAAGCCACGAAAATGTGGGATGGCTATCAGAGTTTCCTCCTGTATCAACAAGTAGAGGGTTTTTTGGCCACTAAACAAAAGGGTTCTAGTGAATATCCGGGGGACCGGCACCTTACGAGCATCTAGCAAGCCACTAAAGGATTTGACTAACCCTACTAGGAGTTTAATATACACAAAGGTATGCCTCCTTTCGAGCTAGCACTGTATGGTAAGCGCTAATACCGGTTAGACTTGGCTTTCACCTTATCCTCAATTTATATAGCGGACCGGATGAAAGTACCACTTGGGGTCGCAAATGAGTTCTCCTTGCGGATGTGTCTCAAGAGCAGGCCCACTCTAAGGATGACAAAAGCAAGGAAACACATTGTTTTTGATCTCCCAGATCGCACGAAATGTAAGGATAGAACATACACAACATCTTTGCCTCACACTCACATGGGGTTCATTTTAATTCCAAATCCAAATGTGTGGGTGGTTATACAAAATGTCAAAAGAATGCTTTTGATTCTCAAGATCGCCGAATGGTGCAAGAGAAGAGCATACGCATTCAACGACAAAAT
The DNA here is from genome assembly GCA_027924645.1 of Cunninghamia lanceolata. NCBI lineage: Eukaryota > Viridiplantae > Streptophyta > Pinopsida > Cupressales > Cupressaceae > Cunninghamia > Cunninghamia lanceolata. The sequence goes on from BSBN01001011.1 coordinate 423,632, forward strand.
TGCAAGCCACAAAACATGGCAAACACTTGTTAATTTTAACCCTTGCTTATGATGTGATCTAATCTATAAAAAAGAAGACACGCTATTTCAAGATTAGATTCTTTGACGATCGATCCTGTAACACACTGATTAGTAGTTTGAAAAATTTATCTTTGACAGGCATTTAGCTGCAAGAAAATTTTAGACCAAGACAAAACAATCCTGCAAAAACCCACACAAAAAATATTAGTGCACAACAAGAACAAAATGTTTGATGTTTTTGAAAATGATTGAATTTTAGAGAATTATACTAGAAAATCAGATATGAATTTGACAAAATGGATTATATCACAATGTAGTTCTCTAAATCAGCTTTCTGACACCTACAAAAACATGAAAATCTGATGACAAATGAAAAAGTTAGGCCTGTTTACATAGAACAGCCTCCGAGGGCTAAAAAATGGCACTCTGGTAATTAACTAACTCCGCTGTTGGCCATTTCACCTCTTTTGGTCCCAAGCATGGTTTAAGAAGTCCTTGTGGGTAATGTCACTGTACCAATGTAATTAAGTTTATATGTAACCACTTGCATTGATGCAATATCTAACAGTCAAAGATTTCTTGTGGTCAATGTAACTGCCAGTGAATTTTTCTTACAGCGTGAGACCACTTTCTGAGCTTTTTTTGACATCGCTGTTTAGAAAGAACCGTGGGGTTTTAGTAGCTTTTGTAGCCATTCAATGGAATGATTTCAATGAAATTTCTTGGCATGAGACAATTTCCCTAGCACTATAATGCTTGATATAAAAACCATCGGATAGCAACAACCAAGAGTTTTAGAACATTTTTGAATGAATGCTTTCTTTTTTGACAATGTGAGAACAATTGTCCAGCACGATAATGAATAGATAAAGAAACAACATCAGTTTAAGGAAAATGTCAATGTAACGATCAATGAATTTATAATAAATATATATATATATATATATATATATATTTTGCGTGAATTTGATTTATGGCATGAGAGGAGGCTTCCAAGACTTATCAGTTAAGATTTACACAACAGATCCCAGTAATATCTGTCGTTTACACTATGCAACACATTTCAATGAAATCTTCAAATGCCAAGTAAGCAACCAGCAACCACGGGTTAATAAACATAAATCGTAACCAATGGATATTACAAATAAACAACAGCAGTGGTTCTCGAAAGCTCTGCTAAATTCCCTTGTTTAGAAACAAAAAGAAAATTGCTACCAGTCATAAGTCATACAAGCAGCAACAAAGCTTAAGATTTTTATCAATGCAAGCAGCAACAAAGCTTAAGATTTGTGGGAAATAACATACTAGATTTCTAGGTGATAATACAACTAATAAGTGGCACATAACATATACACTTGATTAAAGATAGTGTCATCCATTGCTTGCAAGCTACTCTCATACAAGCACGGGATGCACCTCTTACTCCACAACCATGATTATAAAACCAAATCTTGCAAGCCTTCAAACCAAACCACTTGCCAACAAATGATCAAAGGACCTTTTTCACGTCGGGTTCACCATTGTTTGCACCAGATATAGATTTTATTGAAAAGACTTTACAATTAAAACCCTAAAACCTAATATCAAATGCAACAAGAAGATAATGATAAATTATTGAAACCACATAAAATAAATGTTACCGAATTCGTTTAAATGTGGTTGCTCACGATTTTTGCATAACTCCACTGTAAATGTTGTCGGGCTAATAAATGAAAATGAGTTTGATTTTTATAAAGTTTTGGGGACAGTTTTAAATGTGGTTTGATCAGTTGAATGGGAAAAGGTGGGTAAATAACGAGTTTTTGGTTATGTGAATCGTAAATAATAAATTAAGTTTATTAATCTTAATTTATTATTTATAGGAGGATTTTAGGTTTCGTAAATAATAAATTAATTTTAATTTATTATGCACAGGATATGGTAAAAGGTAAAGATATTTAATTAATTAAATTTTAGGGGATTAAGGGTGGATTAAAGATAAATGGAAATTTAATTAATTAATTAAAATTAATTAAATTTCATGTGAAGGGAGGAATTAGGAAATAGATCATAGGTCAATTTTTTATGTCTACAGTTGCTTCCTTTTTTGCTTCTAAAAATGCTTCTTGTTTTGCTTACATTTATTAATTTAATATGTTTTATTTCGATTTAATTAGTTAAATATATCATGCCTCTTAAATAACTCATATGATTATAGAGTAAGTAATTTAATTATTTAACTCATATGATTAAATAACAAGATAATTATTATAACATGATCATCATCTATAATTAGAACAAGTGAGTCAAATATCTATAATTTAATTAAATTTGACAACATCCATCCTAAGCAATAAATTAAAATCATCATACGTAATAATTATCCATCCAAAAATCATCGACCACTTTCAATATATATAAATTGACAAGTCAATAATGATAAGATCATCGTCATATATAACTAAAACAAGTGAAAGTCAAATATGCCAATAGATCAATAACATGTCTAAATGATACATGTACAAATGATCTAAGTAAAAATGATAAATTATGTAACTCAAAATGATACAAGTCAAGATGATACATGTCCAAATGATATAAGTCAAAATGACACATAAATTTATGATACAACTCATTAATATGGTACTGCAGGCCATGAAAATGATACATATGATAGTGACCATAAAAAGAGGAATCATAATGATATATCAACAATGATCCATGATGTAGTCTATATGATCATGAATGTCACTGGCTACTACTAGCAACTGCCTCATCATCATCATCACCATCATGATTATCATCATCATGATCATCATCATCATGATCATAATCATCATGATCATCATTGTCGTCATCATCATCATCGGCCTCGGTGTCTTCTGTATCTGCATCATCATCATCTTCTGCCATGTGATCTATACCAGAACCAACATAATCTAGATCTCTATCATGAGGATCATCTTGATCTTCTAGAAGACTGGTGTTCTACAAAAAAAAAAAACATTTAAAATGAAAAGTTATTATTTATTTCATGCAATAATTTATTTTTCTGTTATATATCTAATATTACAACATATGAAATGAAACCATAATCATATTACATCATATCAAAGTGCACATACCATAATAAAATGTCAAAAAAGTTAGAGCTAATATGTCATTCCAATGATGTAAAACATGTAATAATTCTAATAAACATTAGTAAAGATCATAAAAAAATTTGTTATAAATTTAACTATCAACTGTAAATTCTATTACATAACCTTAAGTGTCACAAATTGCTTGGTCCATGTATGTTCTTTTTCACTATTGATCTAATAACTTGCATTAGACAAAAACATTAAAGAGTTTTTAAGTAGCAGTTGATTAAATTCTCTTACATGTCATTAAGGAATGCATAGTTTTTTGTCAATAATTATTTAAGGTTCATGAGTAACCTTAAGATAAAGGTCTATTTTGTTTGAAAAAAAAATGAAGTTAGCAATATGGCTTTATCTGGCCGATTTTAGAAAGAAAAAATGTTAGCCCTATTCCCACTCACAGGTCTTCAATGTGAGTGGGAATAGGGCAAATTTGGGGATTCGAAAAGAAAGATAAAGTTTAGGGTGTCTTCAAGATAGCCACACGGGCAAGGAGATCAACCATGCACATATAATGATCAACTATAGGTGTAATGCAATAAGGGTTACAAATGTGATTGAAGTATGTACAACTCTCATCCACTAAACCTGTATGGCTGCATGCACCTAGAATACAAGAAAAGCTTACAATGTTAGGATATGTTCCAGAGTGCTTAATTAATTCAAAGATTTTGAGAGCGTCCTTGCAAAATCCATTTTGTGCATATCCTACAATCATTGCATTCCATGAGATGACATCTCTTTGAGGAATTATGTCAAACAGTTCATGTTTTTTGTCTTTGATTCCATATTTTGTGCATATCCTACAATCATTGCAGTCCATGAGACCACATTTCTTTGAGGCATTCTATCAAACAGTTCACGTTCCTTGTCTATGCTTCCACATTTTGCATACATGTCTAACAAGGCAGTTGCAACTACAACATCTGACAAAATTCCTCTATCCTTTTCTATTTATGATGAAAAAAGTGCCACACTATGGGGCATACAACTACAAACTATCTAATGGTGGGAGATCAAGCTATTAATGCCATATACTTCCCTCTTGATCAACAGATACCTAATTGCATCATATGTCATGAGACTCATGAAATTGTCTACTACTGCAAAAGTGAAAGGATGTTCCTATCAATTACTAGTGCAAGGTTTGTGACACATTAATCTCTTGAAGGCAAGGATAGAAGTTAGTTCAAATGGAGGTGGGCAGAATGAGTGTAGAAGTACTGCTAAAGTGCAAATTAGTTGCAGACTCGACATAGTCCGTCTGCTCATTTCCTAGCCTTGGGATCTGCAGGCTTTGATGAAGCCTCTCACAGCTTCTATAAAACAAGAGGCCACCATAGGAGAAGTAGGAGAATCCTCAAGTGGGATACAATGGCAGACTCTAAGAACAAACCTACAAATGGAGGTGGTCTAAATGATACAAATGTACCACCTTCCCATAGGTGGAAAAATCCCACACATGGAATGGTGATCCTTGGGATTGGAGGTCGGGGGAGAACTTGCCCACAGGCTTCTTTTTAAGCTAAGGTGAGATTGAAGCAAATTATGTTGTTTGTTCTCAGGAATGGTCCAAATGAAGTGATGCCTCAGCATTTCAGAGTGGAGTGCCGCTGCGAGGAGGATGAAACTAGAGGGCAACAAATTGCGTACATGTTCAACAAAGCCTCTGATGAAGAAAAGTGGCCATCTTGAAAGTGATCGAGGCTAGTTTGTGGTTAGGAGGGCACACACATGACGGACAAGTGCTGGAACATTTTTTCCAAAACTATGTATAGGTTGTGGGAGCAAGGTGGTGCAGGAGCACCTACCTGACAGCTGGCCTTCATGAGGCAGTTAGTTAGTTTGAGTCTTGTTTATGTTTTCAAGAAGGTCTGATAAGACCAAATGCATGTAATAAGGTCATGCTGACCATGCTAAGGTCATGCTGATCATGTTTTACTATTTTTAGGTAGTTTGTTAGACAGTTGTCATGCTGTAGGACCGGTTGGATCTCCCAGCCGCCTGGAGAGAGTTCCCAGCCACTTGGAGTCGAGTAGTAGTACTCGCAGGAAAACCTATATATGCATGAGGATCGGTTGGTATTGGAGATATCATCGATCAGACTTTGCGAGAGTGAGAGAGAGAGAGAGAGACTGATCATTGTATTTGCATCTTTTGAAATCAAATAAAGTAATCCTGTTTGTGTTCATCCTCTGTTGAATTCCATTATTTGATCGATTTGCAGGTTTGGTGGTTTCATGGATTTGCTGATCCATTCCACCGGTTGATTCGTCGGATCGGTGGAATGGCGATGTACAGTAGGTTAGGTTTTAGTTTGTTTGTTTGCATGCAGGTGTGCAGGATCACCGTCGAGAGATGTTGAGGACCCTAGCATGGGTATGTGCTATGTCGTGTTAGCTGTTAAAGTGTGGAAGATCACCCTGGAAGTGGATCGGGTCATCCCAGGAGGATCGGCGAAGTGAAAATTTGCTAAGGCTGAAAGTTTGTCAAAACGGCATCATCAGGATAATTTGGTGAATATCCTGCAGTCGCTTTGGACATCGTCATCCGAATAAGTGAAGATGAGCATGATGCTATCGATTGCATGAAGTGAATAAGCGTCGGGGTGATCATCATCAGGAGTTGCCGAGGAGGAGTGCATCGGCATCAGGTAGAAGATCAGGTTGATCGCGGGCCGAAAAAAAGTTAAGTTTGGCCAACAGCAGGATATGACGTCATCATCATCAGGATATACGTCATCAGGATATTTCGGAGCAGCAGGATATTGAGGAGCTGCAAGTGACGTCATCGTCATCAGGATAATCGTCATCAGGATATCGGGGTGACGTAAGCATTGAGGGGACGGTGCGTGGAGTTAAGGTTTGTCATCATCAGGATATATGGGAGGAACCAGATGTTCCATATCCTGCTGATTAACATGATGTTGAACATCATGATGCTGAAGATAGTGAAGACAGAAGTTGTCGGTGAGATGAACAGTGGACGTCAGGAGGATGTTCGCGCTTGCCGAACATGATGATGCTGCCGAACATGATGATGCTGCTGGCAGGCGAAAGTGCGAAGGCTTGTCATCAGGAGGATATCGGTCGGCGACAGTAAATATGATGATGCTGACAGTGTTAAGGAAAACATGATGATGATGATGATGATGATGATGATGATGATGAGGGGTTGCGGACATCCATGCTATGTGTTAAGGTTATAGTGTGGATGCCTCTGCATCATAGTGGTATCAGAGCTCAGCAAAAGGTCTGGGCTGTTGTGTGTTGATTCTGTCACCGAAAGGGCAGAGGTAGAGTTGATTGTGTGTGTTGTGTGTTGAGTGAGAGGTTGACAAAATGCCTCCAAAAGGTAGTGGTACTGCAAGGGAATTGCAGGAGATGAAGGAAAAACATGCCAGAGAGATGAGAAAGATGAAGGAGCTTGCTGAAGCACTTCAAGCCAGGCTTGTAGCCCTGGAAAAGAACAAAAAGAGGGAAGTGGAAGACAGTGAGTCTGAAGAAGATGAAGATGCTGTTGAAGAGTATGAAGAGGTAGCTGAAGATCTGGATGCTGAAGACCAGAAATTTGCAAAATTGTTAAAGGCAGTGCAGAGTGATAAACCTAAGGTAAAGGTTGATGTTTCCAAGTATAATGGAAGCTTGAATGAAGATGAGTTGCTGGATTGGATTGCTGCACTGGATAATCACTTTGAATGTGAAGATGTTGATGAGGATCAGAAGGTAAAGATTGCAAAGACCAAGTTAGGAGGTCATGCTTTGGTATGGTGGGATTATGTACAATCTGAGAGAAGGAAACAAGGGAAGTCAAAGATCACTTCATGGGATAAGATGGTAGCAAGGATCAAAGGTAAATTCTTGCCAAGGGATTATGAAATTCAGATGTTTAAGAAGCTGCAATTTTTAAGGTAGAAGGAAAGGGATGTGAAGGCATATACTGAGGAGTTTTATAAATTGAGTATGAGGTCTGGTCATCACGAGAATGAGGTAGAAAAGGTGGCTAGGTACTTGGCTGGTTTGAAGTTGAACATACAGGATGAGTTAGTTTTAGTTAACCCTAAGAATGTGGAGGATTGTTACCAAATGGCAATCAGGATTGAAGAAAAGATGAATAGAGGACATGATAAGTCCATGAGAGGAAGAGGAAACAATATGAGGGGAAGAGGAGCAGCCCCTACACAAAAGCAAACCAATGAGGGTCAAGAAGACACTGGTAAAGGACAGGGGCAGTCTGATTTCAGAGGTGGATGGAAAGGTAATAAAGGAAGATTTGGAGGTGGTAGAGGTTCTACTACATTTTCAGGAAAGTGTTACACCTATGGTGAGTTTGGTCATCCATCTTTCAAATGTCTAAAAAATAAAGGTTCATCATCTAGAAATGATAGAACAAATGACAAGAGAGTACAACTTGTACAAGAAGAGAAAGTAGAGCAAAGTGTGCAGAGTTCAAACACTAATCAAAGAGATAAGGAGCCTGACTATTATGCATATCCTGAGGAGGGAGAAGCATTGATGCTTAGGAGAATTAGTTTGCAGGCATCAAAGGATCTGATGCAAAGAAGAGCTCTTTTCAAGACCATATGCAAGAACAAAGGTAAGGTATGTAAGGTTGTCATTGATACTGGTTCAACAGACAACATGGTATCTCAGGAAATGGTGGATAAACTGAATTTGGAAAGGATTCCACACCATCACCCTTACAAGGCATCTTGGGTGAGTGATAGTCAATCACTTTTTGTCTATGAACAGGCATATGTGGATTTTCAGATTGGAGCATATCATGATAGGGTTTTGTGTGATATTTTGCCCATGGAATGTTGTCACCTACTGTTGGGTAGACCATGGCAATTTGATAGAAGGGTATTGTATGATGGGTATGCTAATACCTACACCATCCAGAAAGATGGGAAGACTATGAGGTTGATGCCATTACAGGCAGATGCTGCAGTACAGGGGGCAGCCAAAATCATTTTAATGGGAAAGAAGGAGTATGTGCAGATGCCTATAGGAGCAGGCATAAAGGCAGTTGAAGACACTGTAGGGAAAGAAGTTGTTAAGGACAACAGGTTGAAGAAAGTTCTAGTTTTGACTGACAGAGGTCAGCAGCAGGTGCAGAAACAGGTTTGCACACAGCAACCAGTTGAGAGGGATGACAAGGATGTTGTCATAGTTGGGACTATTGTTTGTCCTATACAGGTTGACAGGAAGACAGAGTGGAACATTGCAGAAGTTCAAAAGGCAGTTCAGACAGAGGTTCTGGTCAGACAACCTGCCAAACACAGGGTATGTGAGAGAAAGGCCTACATTGACAGGCATGAGGATTTACTTGCCAGAAAGCAAGTTATAGTTCAGAAGTCTTGGAGCAGCCAAGAGCCAGCAGAGGATAAAGCTGGAACAGGTCAGAACACTGACATGACAAGGTGTACAGGTGGAGGACTTCCACAACCTAAACTCATGGGACATGTGTTCTTTTCTGTTGGGGAGTATGGTGCAGGAGCACCTACCTGACAGCTGGCCTTCATGAGGCAGTTAGTTAGTTTGAGTCTTGTTTATGTTTTCAAGAAGGTCTGATAAGACCAAATGCATGTAATAAGGTCATGCTGACCATGCTAAGGTCATGCTGATCATGTTTTACTATTTTTAGGTAGTTTGTTAGACAGTTGTCATGCTGTAGGACCGGTTGGATCTCCCAGCCACCTGGAGAGAGTTCCCAGCCGCTTGGAGTCGAGTAGTAGTACTCGCAGGAAAACCTATATATGCATGAGGATCGGTTGGTATTGGAGATATCATCGATCAGACTTTGCGAGAGTGAGAGAGAGAGAGAGACTGATCATTGTATTTGCATCTTTTGAAATCAAATAAAGTAATCTTGTTTGTGTTCATCCTCTATTGAATTCCATTATTTGATCGATTTGCAGGTTTGGTGGTTTCATAGATTTGCTGATCCATTCCACCGGTTGATTCGTCGAATCGGTGGAATGGCGATGTACAGTAGGTTAGGTTTTAGTTTGTTTGTTTGCATGCAGGTATGCAGGATCGCCGTCGAGAGATGTTGAGGACCCTCGCATGGGTATGTGCTAGGTCGTGTTAGCTGTTAAAGTGTGGAAGATCACCCTGGAAGTGGATCGGGTCATCCCAGGAGGATCGGCGAAGTGAAAATTTGCTAAGGCTGAAAGTTTGTCAAAACGGCATCATCAGGATAATTTGGTGAATATCCTACAGTCGCTTCGGACATCGTCATCCAGATAAGTGAAGATGAGCATGATGCTATCGATTGCATGAAGTGAATGAGCGTCGGGGTGATCATCATCAGGAGTTGCCGAGGAGGAGTGCATCGGCATCAGGTAGAAGATCAGGTTGATCGTGGGCCGAAAAAAAGTTAAGTTTGGCCAACAGCAAGATATGACGTCATCATCATCAGGATATACGTCATCAGGATATTTCAGAGCAGCAGGATATTGAGGAGCTGCAAGTGACGTCATCATCATCAGGATAATCGTCATCAAGATATCGGGGTGACGTAAGCATCGAGGGGACGGTGCGTGGAGTTAAGGTTTGTCATCATCAGGATATATGGGAGGAACCGGATGTTCCATATCCTGCTGATTAACATGATGTTGAACATCATGATGCTAAAGATAGTGAAGACAGAAGTTGTCGGTGAGATGAACAGTGGACGTCAGGAGGATGTTTGCGCTTGCCGAACATGATGATGCTGCCGAACATGATGATGCTGCTGGCAGGCGAAAGTGCGAAGGCTTGTCATCAGGAGGATATCGGTCGGCGACAGTAAATATGATGATGCTAACAGTGTTAAGGAAAACATGATGATGATGATGATGATGATGATGATGATGATGAGAGGTTGCGGACATCCATGCTGTGTGTTAAGGTTATAGTGTGGATGCCTCTGCATCACAAGGCTTTGGGGGCTAAGAGCTGCGATGAGATTGGTGAGGGAAGATCTAATGGACATGGTTAGGACTACCATGGATGGTGTGGCAATGGATCCGGAACAAGGATTTGCTCTTGCCACCCTCAACATAAATGAGGAGAAGAAGAAGAAGATGGAGTTGGACAAAGCCTTGGCCCTCTACAAAAAGGGTGTGGAGAAAGAAAATAACATAGGAGAGTTTTTGAAATTCCTAGAAGCCAACCCGATTCTGATTGATGAAAATGTAATAGCTAGGATAGTGGATATTGCTGAAGGCATAGGTTATATATATCACTAGATGTAATGCCTCAGCTTTCTATGTAAACCTTTTTTTGATATTTTAATATAGGGAGCTACCCCCATATCTGGTAGTATTTACCAAAAAAAAAACATTTCTTTGAGGCATTATGTCAAATAGTTCATGTGCCTTGTCTATGCTTCCACATTTTGCATACATGTCTAATAGGGTAGTTGCAACTACAACATCTGACAAAATTCCTCTATCATTTATGTATTGATGGATGTCCATACCCTATTCCAAAGCTCCCATTTTGACACAGGTAGGGAGGATGGTGGCAAAGGTTGTGGAATTTGGCTTTACACCAACCAATTGCATTTGCTTTAAAATTTCTGAAGCCTTTTCAAAAAATATATTTTGTGCATATCCTGCAGCCATTGTAGTCCACGAGACCACATTTCTTTGAGGCATTCTATCAAATAGTTCATGTGCCTTGTCTATGCTTCCACATTTTGCATACATACAAAATTCCTCTATCCTTTATGTATTGATGGATGTCCATACCCTATTCCAAAGCTCCCATTTTGGCACAGGCAGGGAGGATGGTGGCAAAGTTTGTGGAATTTGGCTTTACACCAGCCAATTGCATTTGCTTTAAAATTTCTAAAGCCTTTTCAACAAATCCATTTTGTGCATATCCTGCAATCATTGCAGTCCATGATACCACATTTCTTTGAGGCATTCTGTCAAACAGTTCACGTGCCTTGTCTATGCTTCAAAATTTTGCATACATGTCCAATAGGGTAGCTGCAACTACAATATCTGACAAAATTCCTCTATCCTTTATGTATTGATGGATGTGTTGGGACAAAAATTTGAACCCTAAAGAATTCACCTATAAGATCCATTTCCCGTCATGTACTTTTCATTTATTTAATCAACGTTCCCATCATATCTACCTTCAACCCATGAAAAATTCATATACGGTGTGTCAAAGCCTTACTCTTTATGGAAGAACCTTCGACATATCGGTAGGACGTCTTCAAAAATCACTTCGACACCTTGAAAAATGTTAAAAGGTGATCAAGAGGTTGGTGTGACACGTTTAATGTGTCACACTGATAAAATGATTAAATCAATATCCGCATACATGAACACTTGACAAGTATTTCGAGCTGACATTTCGAGTTTGAAGAGACAAAGATATCAAAGTGTCAGGATGAATCTTTCTGAGGTCTCTTCGACATTCTGGCCTGAAAGGAACCTATCAATGAGATTTCAAAATATAGAAGTAACATTCCATTTCGGCATGACGGGGTGACTTAGAGATATGTCCTACCGAACGACTGATATTTTGAAGTGTCAAAGGGAGTCCATTTTTTAGTCTCCTTGAAAAAATGAACACACTGATAATTAAGAAAACATCAAGGAAAGGCACATATATCGAAAGGACGGGATTTTGGCAAGACCACCATTTGAGCTATAACGAGGTCCTGATAAATAAAGAAATAATAAATCCTTCAAACGAAATGATTATTTTGGCGAGGTGATAGGAGGTGATATGTTACAAAAATTTAATGTTTCCTTGATGATTTGAAAGCCTCCATTAATGATCAGAGTAGAGTAAAATGGGAAATCTTAAAATATTTGGTTCAGTATGCAAGCATGGGAGCTAGGGAAAGCATCTACAACTGATAGAGTCCAGTTTTCCAAGTAAGTATTCTGAAGCTTAAGCTTTCTGATTTGGAATTGCATCTAAGAAAAATCTCTTACATTCCATCATGGAAGAAACATATGATAACCCTAAGGCTAAAAGGCAAAAGTTAAATGAAAGACACCTAAACAAGGACTTAATAGACCAATGTCCAGAATCAAGGCTAAAATCCCAGAGGAATGCCTAATTAAATCCAAACACAGATAAATTAGAGGATGAATACAAACAAGTAGGATATGTGTGGACTCCCATAAGGGGGTATGATCTTTTCATCCACCACTACAAGAAAATGCATAGGCATTCCCCTATGTCAAACCGATGGTGGCTGAATTTAGGAAAGTTGGTAGTGCCAAATGTTTTTGTGAATGTGGAATTCTTGAAAATGTTAGCTAAAAGCTACAACCTGCAGAATTATATGATTGAATTGAAGGATGGTACGTGATTTTTCCCTATCACCCAGGACTACATTTCAATGGTGTTCCAACTAGATAGTAGCTTTGATGTGAAACTCAGAATTAGATATTTAATTGGTGAATATTATAACTTGAGTAACAATTACAAAAGATGGAGGTTGCCTATGCATCAACCTCATGATGGAAACAATAAATTAAGGGCTTTTTCAGTTGATAGGATCCCCCATTTTCCATTGAACTATTTGAAGAATACTTTTAGTATACTTATTACTCTATATGCCAATTGTTAAGAGTGGAGGCCTCAATGTTTATGGAAGTAGATCCCATGGTTTAAACAACTGATATCCAAAGCCAACAAGCCCTATATTTTGATTATGTTGAGTTCTTAGCTAGTACCATTCACAACAAACCGGTTTCCATCAAGGGAGGAGGTAGTAAATTCAGGCATTACTCCCTATTAATGCATCTCATTTTGTATGAAGGCCAAAACTTGGGATTGTGGGACAAATGCATGGGAGTAAGGGACTTGGATATAAATGGAGATGTGAAGCCCATCCAAAGATGGACTACCATAAGGGACAATAGGTGTGAAAAATCTCATTATATATATTTTGAAGAGTACTTCATGAAACCAGTGTATAAACACTTAGGGCATCCTTATAATTACAACCTATCACCTGAAATTTAGAAGTTTTTGAGACCAAAGGACAAGTATGAAACTCAAAAATTTGCTTATAATTTGGGAGATTGGTATTCTTACACTGACTGTACAAAAATAAGAGTGTTTGGGTTTGAAGGGTCTCCTCTGCTACTACCAAAAACTTGTCCTGATAGGGTGTCTTATCTAGAGATTGTAAGATAGCTTGCTCTTTCTGATTTTATGCACTTAAAAAGACATAATAAGCAGTCTTTTATGCTAGGCACTTTATGTTTTGGTGATTTCATAGTTATGTTTGACCAAGGGTACCAGTTAATTGACAAAAAATTAGAACATTATAGGCTACCATCAAGGAGTTGCAAAGAAAGCTTTGATCCAGAAGGTTTCATAAACAGTTTCAAGACAAAATAAAAACTTAGAGGATATGACCATGTTTTATTTGTTGATGATGACTTGGTTAGAAACTATGATGAGCAAGCTACAATTGAAAGAAGATATTTGTATTATAAGATAACACTTGCTGAGGCTTGGAGGGTAGCCAAAAACCCCACTTATAGCAGATCTTTCATGGATGTGAATGATCCTATTGAAAGGCTAGATACATTGATAATAAATGTTGCAGATTTGATTCAAAATGTCCCTTCCTATGTTTTTGAAAGAAAAGGAAAAGCTATTAAAGGAACTCAAGCAGAAGATGAGATTCCTATTTGCCAATTATCTCCTCAACAAACTCCAGAAATTTCTTTTGAAAAAGAAGGTGAAGAGGGGAAAAATAAAGACTTGCAAGCATCCTCTTCACTTATTAAGGAATATGAGCCCCCTGTGGATAGAGAGGAAGGCAGAATAGAAACTTTTGATGAATTAATAGATGATGTGAGATATTTGGCCAGTCAAAAATTCATTGCAGATGCTAATTTCATTAAAACCTTAGAATTCAAAGCCTTCTTTTATGAATACAAAGGAAAACATGCTAGGGAAAGGATGAAGGACATTACTCCTAAAGTTCAAGAGGAAGTTCTACAAGAACTTCAGTCAGAAATAGACAATGCCATGAATGACATGACACCAGAAAAAGGTAGATAATTGCTCAAAGAAGTAGGAGTGGTATTGGTCCCTAGGTGGGACATGACTTCAGCCATTGTTTTTGATACCTTCAGAAAGAATCAAGAAAAGAAAATGTAGCTTAGTATTGAGGTATTGGATAAGATTAAGAATGGATTAGGCTATGACCCTGATAGAAAGATATTGCTAATATGGTCCCTCTATCCTTTACATAAGAAACCTCAGGTTATAAATAATCCTGATGAAGCATTTGGCCATTTGTTGATGTAGAGAGTTGAGGACATAGACCCTCTTGAAACTACTAACCTCAATATCAAGATTTACTAAGGCTTAGATTGAGCAGTTGATAAAGAAAAACAATGCTTATATGGCTGAGAATACAAAACTAAGACAAGAGGTGGCCACTTACAAGGATAGATTGCCTTCAAGTTCTTATTCACCCTACCTAGAAAAAGATCAAAAGATCCTTGAAGCAAAAGCTGATTCAAATTACTGGAAGAACAAAGTAGAAAAGTTTCAAAAGAAAAGTGAATAGTTTGAGGTTGAAATAAAATCAATCAAATACCACATGGCCTCAACATTGATCAAAAGAATATTTGATAAAATAATGAAGTTTAGTGACCAAACCTAGAGTATGCATAAAAGGACATATCTTGCACTTCAAGAGCATAAAAGGCTTCATTTGAGGCTATTAGAAATGAAAGAAGAATTGAGTGCTAAGTCATGTCTCTAGGGTCAAATACTTGAGGAATATAACAACTTAATTGTCGAGCATGAAAAGTATAACACTACATTAACTGATGACCTAAATGATTTTGATCAAAACCTTGAGTTAACATTTACAAACTTCTTTTCTAGAAGTGATCTTTGAGATAAGGATGATTGGGTAAGGGAAATGAGTCAGATGCTGTAACCACTCTTGGATAAGGTGAATGATGAAGAAAAAGTATTGGATAATACCTATCAGTGCCTTGAGAAGCTATTCACCCTAGAATTTGATATAAGTGATATAATTTGTTCAGATACATGTGTTCAACATGAGTACATTGATCACCTGGCCAGAGTAAACATGTTTATATCTAGGTCACAGTGAATATACAGGAGTGTGGAGATACATTTTTGAGCAGATACCTTGGACATGTCAAAACTGATCCTGAAGAGATGACTTTACCAGACCTATGGGTCATGAGTCTACCTCTGATGAATAACTGAGCACAGTATTGATCGCCTTGCATATCTGAAATTTTTTTTCTTATTTCCTTAATCATTGCATTAGTTAGGAGTATGTTTATGAAAAGGCATGTCCTTTCGGCCTGAAGCTTGTTTCACATCCCATAAATAGGGGATACCAAGGCGGCTTCAAATTATGAGAACAATTACAAGACTCTTTAATATATATATGTAAATCTAAAACCTACAATACTTATGTTATGTTATATTCTCATGTGCTCTGAACTTATCATTTAATGCAAAGGAGTAGAAGTTATTTGGTGGATTATATTTTTGGTGTTCAATTATTGCGTGGAATTTCATGTTTATGAGCTGTGTGGTTGTCTCCAGAATGATTTCTTAAATCAATTCAAATTAATATATCAAGGGTATGTTTAATTTATGAGAGCACAATTGTTGTTTTTGTGTGATCAATTTAATTGTTTTATGTGGAAAGTTGATTTAATTCCTACTAAAGTTGCCTATGTTTATTGGTCTCTACCTAAGAGTTAAAAATACTTTAAGATTGGTCATCTTGATAGGTTTCCTTTCCACTTAAATAAAAATCCTTTCCTACGATCACAACGATTTAAGAAAATTTCATTGGGATTAGTAAGAAAAACCATACAACTCAACATCTTTGTACATCTACACAAGGTGTAGATTCACCTAAGTGCCCAGTAATCTAAGTTAAACCAATTATAGGGATCCATATACCATTAACTTTTGACTCTATTTCCCAATAGATGAAAGCACTGGTCATCACAAATATCATTTCACAATCCTATTCATAATTTTCAAACTTTAAACAATTTCATTAGGGACTAATAGGTAAAACTCTGCATCTACCTCACACCTATGTTCCATAGTGAGTAGATTGATCAAAATCAGAATCAATTTTAGGCTTTCAAAATCTACTTTATCATTCAGGTACACCTGCCTAGGTTTGCAGAGCCTAAAAGAGTAGGAGGTTTTCAATTACATAAACCTTGTTTCATTAGCCAAAAATGTATTAAAAGATTGGCACCTTCTTATGGTTTAATAACCAACATTTTTGAGACCTAACAAGATGTCCATACCCTATTCCAAAGCTCCCATTTTGACATAGGCAGGGAGGATGGCGGCAAAGGTTGTGGAATTTGGCTTTACACTAGCTAATTGCATTTGCTTTAAAATTTCTGAAGCCTTTTCAACAAATCCATTTTGTGCATATCCCGTAGTCATTGCAGTCCATGAGACCACATTTCTTTGAGGCATTCTGTCCAACAATTCACGTGCCTTGTCTATGCTTCCACATTTTGCATACATGTCTAACAAGGCAGTTGCAACTACAACATCTGACAAAATTCCTCTATCCTTTATGTATTGATGGATGTCCATACCCTATTCCAAAGCTCCCATTTTGACACAGGCAGGGAAGATGCTAGCAAAGGTTGTGGAATTTGGATTTACACCAACCAATTGCATTTGCTTTAAAATTTCTAATGCCTTTTCAACAAATCCATTTTGTGCATATCCTGTAGTCATTGCAGTCCATGAGACCACATTTCTTTGAGGCATTATGTCAAACAGTTCATGTGCCTTGTCTATGCTTCCACATTTTACCTACACGTCTAACAGGCAGTTGCAACTACAACATCTGACAAATTCCTCTATCCTTTATGTATTGATGGATGTCCATACCCTATTCCAAAGCTCCCATTTTGACACAGGTAGGGAGGATGGCGGCAAAGGTTGTGGAATTTGGCTTTACACCAGCCAATTGCATTTGCTTTAAAATTTCTAAAGCCTTTTCAACAAATCCATTTTGTGCATATCTTGCAGTCATTGCAGTCCATGAGACCACATTTCTTTGAGGCATTCTATCCAACAGTTCACGTTCCTTGTCTATTCTTCCACATTTTGCATACATGTCTAACAGGGCAGTTGCAACTACAACATCTGACAAAATTCCTCTATAGTTTATGTATTGATGGATGTCCATACCCTATTCCAAAGCTCCCATTTTGACACAGGCAGGGAGGATGGTGACAAAGCTTGTGGAATTTAGCTTTACACCAGCCAATTGCATTTGCTTTAAAATTTCTGAAGCCTTTTCAACAAATCCATTTTGTACATATCCTGCATTCATTGCAGTCCATGAGACTACATTTCTTTGAGGCATTCTATCAAATAGTTCACATGCCTTGTCTACGCTTCCACATTTTACATACATGTCTAAAAGGGCAATTGCAACTACAACATCTGACAAAATTCCCCTATCTTTTATGTATTGATGGATGTCCATACCATATTCCAAAGTTCCCATTTTGACATAGGCAGGGAAGATGGCAGCAAAGGTTGTGGAATTTGGCTTTACACCATCCAATTGCATTTGCTTTAAAATTTCTTAAGTCTTTTCAACAAATCCATTTTGTGCATATCCTGCAGTCATTATAGTCCATGAGACCACATTTCTTTGAGGCATTCTGTCAAATAGTTCACGTACCTTGTCTATGCTTCCACATTTTGCATACATGTCTAATAGGGCAGTTGCAACTACAACATCTAACAAAATTCCTCTATCCTTTATGTATTGATGGATGTCCATACCCTATTCCAAAGCTCCCATTTTGACACAGACAGGGAGGATGGTAGCAAAGGTTGTGGAATTTGGCTTTACACCAGCCAATTGCATTTTGTTTAAAATTTCTGAAGCCTTTTCAACAAATCCATTTTGTGCATATCCTGTAGTCATTGCAATCCATGAGACCACATTTCTTTGAGGCATTCTGTCAAACAGTTCATGTGCCTTTTCTATGCTTCCACATTTTGCATACATGTCTAACAGGGCAGTTGCAACTACAACATCTGACAAAATTCCTTTATCCTTTATGTACTGATGGATGTCCATACCCTATTCCAAAGCTCCCATTTTGACACAAGTAGGGAGGATGGTGGCAAAGGTTGTGGAATTTGGCTTTACACTAGCCAATTACATTTGTTTTAAAATTTTTGAAGCCTTTTCAACAAATCCATTTTGTGCATATCCTACAGTCATTGCAGTCCATGAGACCACATTTCTTTGAGGCATTCTGTCAAACAATTCATGTACCTTGTCTATGCTTCCACATTTTGCATACATGTCTAACAGGGCAGTTGCAACTACAACATCTGACAAAATTCCTCTATCCTTTATGTATTGATGGATGTCAATACCCTATTCCAAAGCTCCCATTTTGACATAAGCAGGGAGGATGGCGGCAAAGGTTGTGGAATTTGGCTTTACACCAGCCAATTACATTTGCTTTAAAATTTCTGAAGCCTTTTCAACAAATCCATTTTGTGCATATCCTGCAGTCATTGCAGTCCATGAGACCACATTTCTTTGAGGCATTCTATCAAACAATTCACGTGCCTTGTCTATGCTTCCACATTTTGCATACATGTCTAACAAGGCACTTACATCTACAACATCTGACAAAATTCCTCTATCCTTTATGTATTGATGGATGTCCATACCCTATTCCAAAGCTCCCATTTTGACACAGGCAGGGAGGATGCTGGCAAAGGTTGTGGAATTTAGCTTTACACCAGCCAATTGCATTTGCTTTAAAATTTCTAAAGCCTTTTCAACAAATCCATTTTGTGCATATCCTGTAGTCATTGCAGTCCATGAGACCACATTTCTTTGAGGTATTTTGTCAAACAATTCATGTGCCTTGTCTATGCTTCCACATTTTGCATACATGTCTAATAGGGCAGTTGTAACTACAACATCTGACAAAATTTCTCTATCCTTTATGTATTGATGGATGTCCATACCCTATTCCAAAGCTCCCATTTTGACACAGGCAGGGAGGATGGCGGCAAAGGTTGTGGAATTTGGCTTTACACCAGCCAATTGCATTTGCTTTAAAATTTCTAAAGCCTTTTCAACAAATCCATTTTGTGCATATCTGTAATCATTGCAGTGCATGTGACCACATTTCTTTGAGGCATTTTGTCAAATAGTTCACGTGCCTTGTCTATGCTTCCACATTTTGCATACATGTCTAACAGGGCAGTTGCAACTACAACATCTGACAAAATTCCTCTATCCTTTATGTAATGATGGATGTCCATACTCTATTCTAAAGCTCCCAGTTTGACACAGGCAGGGAGGATGGTGGCAAAGGTTGTGGAATTTGGCTTTACACCAACCAATTGCATTTGCTTTAAATTTTCTGAAGCCTTTTCAATAAATCCATTTTGTGGATATCCTGTAGTCATTGCAGTCCATGAGACAACATTTCTTTGAGGCATTCTATCAAACAGTTCAAGTGCCTTGTCTATGCTTCTACATTTTGCATACATGTCTAATAGGGCAGTTGCAACTACAACATCTGACAAAATTCCTCTATCCTTTATGTATTGATGGATGTCCATACCCTATTCCAAAGCTCCCATTTTGACACATGTAGGGAGGATGGTGGCAAAGGCTGTGGAATTTGGCTTTACACTAGCCAATTGCATTTTCTTTAAAAATTTTGAAGCCTTTTCAACAAATCCATTTTGTGCATATCCTGCAGTCATTGCAGTCCATGAGACCACATTTCTTTGAGGCATTCTATCAAATAGTTCACTTGCCTTGTCTATGCTTCCACATTTTGCATACATGTCTAACAGGGCAGTTGTAACTACATCATCTGACAAAATTCCTCTATCCTTATGTATTGATGGATGTCCATACCCTATTCTAAAGGTCCCATTTTGACATGCAAGCAAGGAGGATGCTAGCAAAGGTTGTGGAATTTGGCTTTCAAACAACTCATACTCATAGAGTCATGGTTTTAGGTCACGTATGTTATGGTAACAACAAGGGATTCCAACTATGGTTACAATAGCTAAGACTACCATCATTTGTGACCGTAACAAGGTTCTTGGACAACACTATCTTGCTTTTCACACTGGGTACTATATAGGCCAAGATTGGGTTGAAGAAATCACTTGATGGTTACCTATATAGTGATACCACACCCTAATACCTCATTCGTTCTAAATAGCTTGAGATTTATACAACACTCAACCAAGATGAAATTGTATCACTGTACCACACTTAACTATGACAGTACCTTCTTGACAACAATTTGTAATCTTTAGACTATTGGGATCCTTGCCACAAATAAATATTAGGTCAATGACACAAGGGTTTTAAACAAAAACCATAATCTCAACTCTATAACCATCCCCTTGGCAGTCTCAAGGGCCACCTTGAGACAAAAAATGCTAATGTACTATTATGACAGTTATGATTATCCTCCATCATTTCATTGTGCATTTGAAACTTGAGATGAGGATTGGGGAGGTCTCCATTTGTAAAAACATGGAAAATACTCATGGTAAGATCTTTAAAATAGGCATATTCAACTTCATGCATTTCTGGAGACCCTAGGAAGGTGGATGTAAGCTTAGTGACTTTAATTACGACCACAAAGACTCTTTATGACAATCCCTTCTCCGGGTGATGGCCTAATAACATTTATCTCCTTTGTGATTTCAATGCCTCTCTAATGCACTATCATAGCAGTCTTGATAGTCCTTATGTATCAGTGAAGAAGGCTTCTAACAAATCCAAAAGGAGGGCTTAAGATTACATACAAAGTCCTAGTCTTCATACCCTAGTCACATATCACCCCTCTAAGAAGAACTCAAGACAATTATCCTTTAATATAGGAAGTCAATGCAGTTTTAAAAGATAAAGTACAAGAAGCCAAAGGACAAGAAAACTTAAGGCCTTAAGGGTTTTAAAGGAATAAAAATATAGGCTTGCAGACTCGACTTAAAACCCTAACCCTAGGTGGGTACCACCAGAACCCTTTAACTTGGCACTGCAAAACCTTGTCCAATCTGATCGTGGGAAGCTGAAATCAAGCATGTACACTCACATATGATAGATAAGTATGCCTACCAAGTGGTTTGGTACAAAAATGAATAGTCTTCGAATTATAACCCTTCAAAGTAGTCCACTGGAGTATTTGTACAGGTGCATTTTTTAGTGCTCCAACCAGATTTTTCATCATGGGAACCTAAAATTTTTACAAAAAATGGTAGGAAATTTTAGGTTCCAACAAGTTCATTAGTTGGAGGCAGGAAAACAAGGGTTTTTTGTTCATTATTAGCCCATTAAAATTAAGCATATGAGATAGCATGGCACACACAAAATGTTGTGGATAATGACCACAAGATTAGGTTATGCAACCACTTTTTGTAAGCAAGCACAAGACTAGTATACTCATTATGATCCTAATGGCACCAAGAAGGGTCTCCAAAGATATAAGAGTAATCATTTGTCATCTAAGAGAAATCTTACATTTAAGGGCGCTAGGGCCAACAGAGAAGCACTTTAGAACTCATCCTACGCATCAATAAACAACTCAACACAAGAAATACAAATTGACATATTAACACAACAATGTCCAACTAAGTTATTAAAAGTCAACTATTGATACCTCATTCTCCATCTAGATTACAAAATCGGTCCACTTTTTTCTTTGTAACATTTCCTTTTCAAATTGGCGTGGATGCCGACCATATTTCTCCTCCTATCAAAACATGGCACATGGACTAGTTAAATATGCAATCATTTACTTTTTCCTAGGAAATTAAAAAAATATATCATTTAACTCATTAAATATACTTATAAATGTATAGATCAAGGCCTGTGAACCTTTTTGGCCACTGTGATGTGTGGCACAAAGTTTTTCAAGCCTAGCCTTGGAGGCCTTGTCCTAAAACATATACTAATTCAATTTAACTATGCACAAATAAAATTTAAAAATTGTTTAATATATTTGATATAATCTTATGAGCAAATTCAAATACCTGCATACTCTCCTCACCAGACTTCCTCTGTGCATCAGACTTCTCATATGCTTTTACAAGCTCTTTCAATACTTTCAAACTTACATCAATTGGTCTTTTTTTGAGCCTTTGCTCGGGAGGGAGGTTTTTTATCTTCTTTGTTTGGTTGCACCAAAATCTCTTGCGATTTTGAGGCATTCGTAGCTTTATCTTCTTTATAGACCAACATGTACCAAATTGAGTCTCCATGTCTTGGATAACTACTTTTTGCAGGTGCAAGGGTATCTTTGAGAATGGCAAATGTAGATGGTCTTTGAACCATTGAAGGCATGATTCCTTCAACCTATTCACAAATGTTTTTCCGGCATCTGTCATTCAAACTTTCCCTGAAACCACATTGTATTCTATCTTGGTATCGTAGGTACCAATGCAAGATACAAAACATGGCGTGGTGGTTGAAGAAGTCTGTGTCCCAAGAGTGGGTGGGACATTGGAAGCCTATGTTCCCTGTTCCACATTCTTAGAGGTTATTGTTATTGATTTCCTCCTAGATCTTTTGTTGAATCCAGGACTGGTTTAGGAATCAATTGATTCCCTTTGACACTATTCATTTGGTTGTAATGTTTTAGGGGATTTACCAGATCATTTTTCTATGTATCTGGCGAGCATTGTCAAGTCCACACCATCCAATTTGTTCACTGCCTCTACCCCCAATATGGAAGCCAATGCCTCTTTATCTTTGTCAGTCGTATGTTCCTATATATATAAAATAAATTTCTTCTTTTAAATTTACAAATAAAAAACTAAAAACTAAAAATCAAAGAAACAATGGAAACATTTACAAATCTATAAATTGACAATGAATTACCTCATTGTGGCCAGAGTCTGCTCCCTTTGTTCTCTTCCCTCTATTGCTTGACATTTTGAGGTGACCTAGGGCAAATTATTTTCATTCAGTGTGTGGAGGCAAATGAAGTACACACTGCCAGGTATGAAAGTTTTTGTCCAGTTTTTCTATATTCCTCAAGGTTTTTGACCTTTACTTTGTAGAGCAAATCATGAAGTTGTTTTCCTATGAATCAATTGGTGCCTTGGGAGGGAATCTATAGTTTTGGGCCTAATTTTAGTTTGCTCACCCTTGTCTCAAAATCCCTATCTCATATTGTCTCAACCAACCTCTATTTTAGTTTGCTCACCCTCATCTCAAAAGCCCTAATTTTAGTTTTCTCACAATCAACTTGTCTTAAAGCACTCAACTACTTTTTTAGGAAGTGAGAAAGTTGTCTTTAGAGAAAGGTACTGATGGGAATGATAAGTGAACCTGGGCATTAGGGTTTGAAAAATGTGTTCACTGCTCTCAGATGCAGAGGAAATAATGCAATGTCTACAATTTTACCCTCCTCCTTTGCAACCACATGAGACTTGAACGATTTGCCTGTAAACAAAACAATATTCACAACCCTTTCTTCACAATCCTCTCCATTTAATTGAAACAAAAATATTTTTGGGAATGAAAAACTTTTATTGTAATTGTAACCTTACCTATGGTGTCACAAACTAAATTGAATTTCTCATCTACTTGCTTGTTTTTCCCTTTTTTCTCCTCTCTTCGCGTGATGTTTTTCTATTTTTTTCTCTTCTAATTCACACGGCGTTTTTCTCCTGTAACTATCAAATTTCTCATTTAATTCAGGCGGCAAGTTTTTATTTTTTGCTTTTAACTTATAGGTCTTGCCATTGCCAAAATAAGGGTGAACACAAAAAACCCAAATGCTTGATCTCTGCACGCCAAACACTCGATCTCCAAACAAAAAATGAACACCAAAAATCAATAAAGTTTTGTTTTGTTTTTTTTGTTTTGAGGTATGTGCAGGCAGGAATTTTTTAAATTTTTTTGATCCAGTAGTCGGTACTATAGTCGGAGCAGTTACTGCCAACGTTTAGGCCAAAATGTAATCTTTTTGGGGCGCAAAAGGCGGGGCAAAGTGCACCTAATTTAGTGCCAATCAATGTAAAATGATGTATTTTGCTTGGAAGTTGATAAAAAAGTAACCTCACCAAATTTGGATTGTTCTTATAATAAGTAACTATATCTTGTTTCCATGATAGCATTTTGACTTCATGCTTCTCTTATAATTAACTCAATAATGACTCACTCTTTCACGACCTTACATAGATGGTTGGTGACAATCCTTATGCAAGTGATATGGCTTTGGAAAAACCAAACAACTCGTCTCTTACTATTATGATGACATGATATTAGGACTATATTGTCAGCTTATGGAGTGTGCTTATGGTATTGTGATTTTCATTTCTATGTTCTCATTAACCTATTTTAGGTTGAAGCATTGTAACTAACCTACTAGCTATTATGACAGTCATACAATGACTAGACAATCCTCTTCACTTTGACTATGACAATCCTATGCATGGTGTTTTCTTCATGACAGTCCCCAATAATGTGAATTATTGATAGTAGCTAGTTCAAATGGATTTTTGGATGGTGTAGTAAGTTGTCCCTATGGCTCATGATAGTGCATGCCTTGGTTATGTCCTTGTGACATTACTCTCTAGATATCTCCTCTTTATAGTGACAAGGTTTCAAGAACATGACAGCTTAGGTAAGGTATCAACTTGTCTCTTTAACCTTTCGATTGTCATTTTTCTAGAATTGATCTCATTGAAATGCAAAGACAACATGTTGATTGATGACTAACTACATTATTACTATGATAGTGACTTAACTTGGTCACAAGATTAATGAGACAATTTTATAGTAATAACTCTATGGATGCATACCTAGCTATCCTAGGTGTACTATGGCAATAATTTAATGTTGCTAGTGTTGCTTTTAAACCTCCTATGGTTGTTACCTATGCCTCATGGTATGACAACCTCTACAATGTTAATCCTCATGATCCAACTACAATAGTAGATCAACACTATGATGGTCCCCTGACTTATCATTTTGACACCAATTATTTTAGTTGGAGCCATGACCTTCCATCTAACATTTGAGAGTTGGATTTGGGATTAAAGAAAACCTTAAGATATGTGATAGGAGATTGACAACATTTTAGCTAAGTCATGAAAATCTTTGTTTATAGTATGTGACTTTACTATAATCTTGAGGCCTGATTTAAGAGGCCATGAACTATCTCCTTCACTATCTAACAACCTTCCACTTCCTCACATACCTGTGATAGTCCTATCTATACATCTAGTTATTCCTTAGATCTTTTCAATCCTTAAGACATGATGACAACGTCCCTAAATACCCCAACTACAACTCAATCATATCAAAATTTCATTGTAATTTCACTCTCCTACCATGACTGCATACTCCTCCTTCATCCTTTGTGACATAGATCACAGGCTTGTCACATCAATGTTAAGGGCTCAGAATTTCATCACATAGGAAAGCATGTTACCAAGATTTGATGGATTGCCCATTAGACAATCAAATCTTGGTACTCAAAGGATCTTTGCCTCTCTCTTACACCATCCCATTTATCTTCTTAATTGTTACAAACCCTACAAGCAAAAGAAAGGATCATTAAGTCTTTCAATATATCTATACATCAATTATAACATCAAACCCACTACTAACACTCCAAAATATCAAACCCTAGGTGACAAAACTCTCACATTTGAGGGAAAAAAATTAGAATAAATGTTGGATTTCATGGTAACTCAAAACTTCCCTCTCTCAAACTAATGACTTATTGCATATATGGTTTGAAAGAATAGAAACTAGTTATAGATTAGATGAAAAGATCAAGGAGATGCATGTTATAGAGTATAAAACTCAAAAATCAAAGGTCTTTTTGGGCCTTTTTCCAACAATATGAGCAAAATTCAAACTTTAAACATGTAGCACAGCTACCATATGACTCATTCGCATACATCACACATGTGGGACCACTAAGAAGGGAGGTAGGTGCTTAATATGAGCAATGACAATTACACATAATGTTTAAGTTCACTTCAATAGATGGTTGGGGTTATGATAGCTAATGGAGGGTTTTCTTTTCAAAGGAAACCATTAATTTTGGAGTGAAAGGTAATGGTGAAATATAACATAAAGTCCCTATAATTAAAGAATATCCAATGGCTAGGATTAACCTAACAAAGATCTAATGACATGATTTCAAAATTAACATCCAAATTATCCTTCCCTCCATCAATAATTTAAATTTTTGGTGCCAAAGACTCTTTGAGACTGTTTTGAGGGTTCTATGATAGTTTTGAGGGTTTTATGGCCATGTGGAGAGATATAGATTGCCTTAAAATGACCCATAAAAGAAAAAGGAGAGACAAATATGAAATAAATGTCTTTTTGATGTGAATTTGTAGTCATCTTGTAATCATAAGATTTGAGCTCTAGTTGTCAAGATTCTGCGTGTAAACTTTTTCTGAAGAGCAAAATGTTGCAATGTCCTATTTTGTTTTTCATAGTACGTCTTAATAAAAAGCGAGTGTATTAATAAGATAAATTCAAGAATATTCTCTTGGCGCACAAAGGTTATGTGACTATTGTCATTGTTGTGTATTGCAGGATCCAGAGGAGGCCATGGAGAGAGGATGTGGATGTCATAGAACTACTAAATCATAGAGAGGAAAGTGGGTGGAAATAGATATGACAACGGAATTTGCAGATACAATAGAGGTAAGAAGAGAAAGAAACCTCAACCAAAGGAGGAAGGTGTTTATGAATTCAAAAATACTACAACATAGAGGAGATAAAGTCATTTTTCTGTCCACGAGGCCTTTGAGGTCAAACTTATTGGTTGAAAATGCACAGGAATGGTGGTTAAATGTGATTCTATGATCAAGGGAAAAGTTTGAAAATTAGGATGGCCAAAACATGATATCAATATGTCAAATATATGACTAAAGTGAGGTTTTGTGTTGGATAAAATATTTGTTGAAATGATATAATTGGTGTACTAAACATTATTTACTATGTTGTGTATTATAGGGGCCAGACGAGGCCATGGCAACAGATCGTGTCATATCAAATTAGGGCACAACAGAAGAAGAGGGAAATTGGGTACTCAAATCCAATTTCCTTAGGAAAAAATGATCTAATGGCATTTTGTGATACGTCCATCTTTTTTCACAGTAGTATTGAAATTTATAATGTATTATCCAATCTTGACATAAATTAATGCATGTTGTTGATTATTTTAGATGGAGATTGGAGAAAATGTAGAGCCTGAGTGTTCAACTAGCAAACAAAAAAGATATGTACGTGGACGTGGACCTAAAACTATTAAATCACGTAGACGACAATGGGTGGAAGAGGATATGACAATGGATCCTGCATACATAAGGACTATAGTACATGGGATGAATACTTTGAGAAATTGTTGTTTGTGGATGTTCTGTATGTCATGGAAAGAAACAATTCAAATGAGCGATTGTACAAAGACATTACATATATGATGAGCTTCCAGTTGGTAGTATGCCTCCTACAATTGATTCAAATCCAATACGAATTGTGGTAAGGAATTTTCCAAATTGATATAAATAACATATAATACTTCATTTAAACATTGTTTTATATTATTTAAATAACTAATTTTTTTCTTAATGGATATTTTCAGGATAAAGTTCTTGGTTTAAAGTTTCCTGGATCACCGACTTCCATCCTAGAGGGCAATGATCATTTATCAGATGATACATCTAACAAAAATATGTGCCAATATACCATCTCAGAAGATGAGGAATTGATGAAAACAAGCAATAGAAGAACCGGTTTAAAGATACATAATTTTCTTAAAGACAAGGGGAAGGTGGACTACATACCCTATGAGAATGAATGTGATGGAGATGATGACTTGCCTCTGAGTTTGAGATCCAATTACAAAGAGACATTTGATTGTCGACTATATTGCGCTTGGCCTAGTGATCAACAACTACCTAGAGTGTACGAGGTGTTTCAATTTTGGGGATACAGTTACATGATACAACCCTCCAATATTCATGGAGTGAATCTAGGCCTCTTTACTGTCCAAAATGTACATGTGGGATCTAAACATATAAACAATTCAGAACAAACCACTAGGAGATTAATGCCATATTATGGTCCATCATATTATAGTGGTGAATGGAGAAAGCTAGCAGAATATAAGCCTAGCATGTTAGCATATGGTCTAAATTTGAATATGTATACACATCACCTCCAATTGGAAAATGGAAAAGAAATGAATAGAGGTCATCTTATGTATATAGATGGACATGCATACATACACAAAAATATTGCAGGATTTATAAATAGTAGTAAGGGAAGGGACCCTATTGTAAGACCGAATTGTCAATTTGTTGAGGTTATAAATGATAAAGATGGAGATATGGAAAGAGAGGTTGATAGATTGATAATGGTTGAGGCTACTATGGACCTTACCATTAGGGATGAGTTATTGATTGATTACCCCTTCTTAAAATGCACTCTTGCTTGAAAGAAGAGGGAAGAACAAGGTCTCCCTAAGGATGTTCTTAAGGGCAGAAAACTAAAGAATAATAAATGAGGGTGGACTAATGTTTTATAAACTATGTTGTCAAATTTGTGTTTTATTTAAATTATTGTATAAAAAAGGTAGTCTATAAAATAATGTTCCATTATTCAATTGATGTATATATGTTCATACAATTTATATTTATATTTTTTAAGCCATATTTGATTATATTTATTTGAAATTGATACATTTATCATGTATCCAATTGTTGCCAAACATTAAATAATGTTTGCATTTGTTGATAGGTAAAAGATGTTGATGAAACACATACTAATACCCAAGGTCCAACTGGATTATTAAGATTTGGACGGGATAATCCAAACCATCCTTTAAATAATACCAGGGTGAAAAGAGCATTATTGAAGAGAATACTACTAGCTGACAAATTTGAAGAACTGATGAGATCCACATACATTAATGACATGCCACCTAGCCTTAATGATGATGATCATGATAGTGAAAATGCAGTGCATGAAGAAGGATTGAATGAAATGTTTATAGATTTATTTGGGGATGAAAACAATGGTGACAATAATGATCATATGGTTGACAGTAATGATGATAGCAGGGGTAATTACCACCAACATAATGTTGATTATAACAACCTGAAAGACTCCATCAAGCAAACAATGAAGACACCCGTGATCAAATCGAGTCCAAGTAGAACCTCAAAACAAGCATGCACATTAATATTATTAGAAATCAAGTCACTATTTGGTTGGTCAGACAAATGATTCACTACCCTACTGACGTGAGTTGAAATATATTTCTTACTTTGCAATTGTCAATTGGTGTACATAATTCGTAAACATTCATCAACTTCATTTATATTTCTTTAAGGGGATTTTAAAACCATATATTGTATATAAACAATCCTAGTATAGATTGACATATCAAACATGTTCATCATAAGTCAAGCATTCAATTGATTTAATCTTTGACAATCTTACAGGGCACCAAAAACTAAAATATTCCCTGAAGAGAATGTGTTGCCATCAACTTGCAGAGAGGCGCGTCTATTATTGGTTGAGTTGGGAATTAAATATAAGAAAATTCATTCATGTAAAAATGATTGTATCTTATACAAAGATAAATATCAAAATAAGGTAGAATGCCTTGTATGCAAAGAGAAGAGATATCGTACAAATGTACAAGGTCCTACAGTTCCAAAGAAGGTTTTACGTCACATGTCAATTATACCTAGACTTCAATGAATGTTTCATTGCAAGTCACTTGCACAATTGATGGACTGGCATGCAAAGAAAAAGAGTAAAGATGGATTCATGTGAATTCTGACCGACTCCAAAGCAATGAAACATATAGAGGAAAAATGGCCAAGAAATTCAAAGATGAACCCCGTAGTATCAGGTTTGGTCTTGCAATTGATGGAGTATGCCCATTCTCTTCCCTGAGCTCAAATTATAGTGTTTGGCTAGTTGGATTGATAGTATACAATATTCCCCCATGGATGAGTATTAGAAAGGAGCACCTTATGCTGACTCTCATTGTTCCAGGAAAACATCAAGTTAAAAACATGGATGTCTATCTTGCGTCTTTTATTGATGAGATGCAACTGCTATGGAAAGGCATAAGAATGTATGACATATCACGTCCCCCATCAAATAGGTCCTTCATGTTGTATGGTGTGCTATGTTGAACTATTCCTAATTTCCCAGGACTTGGTGTTTGTTCTGGTAAGATAAAATATTTACGTATTTACACTCATAATTTATTTTCATCCCAACTTTCATACTTAGTGTTGACGCCTGAATTGACTGGTGGTTTTCTGAGCAATTTTCATTCAGGCACTCTCCCTAAGTATCCAAAAAATGCTCTAAGTAACGGACCTCCTCAGTATTTTTCAGCTGCATCATCATATTTTCTTGAGGAGGAGGTCATCATCATCATGTTTGTTTCCATGAGGGTCAGCATCATCATGTTCTTCGTCGACCGGTTTCTCATCGTCATCATCATATTTCGCTGTCGGGTGATGTTCGGGTTTTATCCTGATGATGCTGACGAGCTACAGTGCGCCCTTATCTGCTTGCGAGGGTGATGTTTCAAAGTCTCCGGTGATCTTCCATTTATCACCTTGCGCGAGCATGATGATGATGTTGCTTATTCTTTGAGTTGCTCGACCTAACTTGTTTTATCCTAAGGGTCGTCATCATCATCATTTTTTCAGTTGTCATCCTGCTGCTTGTGGAGGTCATCATATTTTCTGCCTTCATGATATTTCGCCGGGGTGATATTTCTATCATCGGGTGATCTTGGTTATGATCATCCTGATGATGATGTTGAAGAGTTTCAAGTACGACCCGATATTCACTAGGGTCATCATATTTCGAACGTCAGGATGATCTTAGTCAATATCATCCTGATGATGTTGTATCACTTCTTGTTCTTTGTTTCTCATCCTGATGATGCTGACGTCATCCGTATATCAGGGTGATATTTTTCTTTCTGCCTAACTGCATCATGATATTCCGAAGGAAGGGGTGATATTTTCATATCACCCGGATATAAGTTTGTTTGTTCGAGCATCATGATGATGCTAATATCAAGGAGATATCCGCCTGTTGGCTTCGCGCATTATCTCCGGGGGGTGATCTTTTCAAGCAGCATCATCATATTCAGTTATCGCCCCGATCTTATAGAGGAGCTACAGTGCAACCTGATATTTGAACATCAGGAGGATATTTCCAAATATCCGGTTGTCTTCCGAATATCATGATGATGTTAATATGATGATGTCGTCATCAAGGTCCCGCGGGGGTCATATTTCTAACACTGATCATCTTGAAGAGACCTCCTAATATTTGCAAACATGATGATGACGTCATCCGGATATGAGGAGGTGTGCAGTAGGCAGATATGATGATGACGTCAGCAGGATATGATGATGACGTCATCAGGATGTTCATCGGCCAGACTTTTGTTATAAGCTCAGCAGGAGGATGTTCCTCCGAAGGATCAGGTTGTGCCGATTATCATGAAGGTTATGTTTCAAATATCATGATGACGTCAGGGTGATATTTCGAACAACAGGATATCATGCTGCTGGAGGATGATGATGATGAAGTCTATACTAGTGTCGTCAGGAGCAAAAGCGCCGACATGATATATGCTCATGACCTAGTATATAAAGTGCAAAGGAGGTTGCTGCGGGGTGCATGTGGGATAATGTTATCCTGCATATTCGAAATATCATGATGATGAATCTCGGCGGGAAGCGGTTGCGACTGTCTGTTTGATGTTCTTCCCGAGGCCGCGGGTTGGTGCGCCATCAATGGTGATTGTTGCAGAGGTATGGGCGATGGCGTGGACGAATGTTGTACCTGATTGAAGATCTGAATCCCTAGGCGGCGGCGCAAGGCTCGAAAAATCTTCCTGTCTCCTCCCCTACCTGCTGCATTCAAGTTTGAGCGCCATTTCTATGGTACTGTATATCTGGCGGGAATTTTGGTCAACCTGGTAGTTAATGCTGAAGACACCCTCCTGCT
Organism: Cunninghamia lanceolata; assembly: GCA_027924645.1. NCBI lineage: Eukaryota > Viridiplantae > Streptophyta > Pinopsida > Cupressales > Cupressaceae > Cunninghamia > Cunninghamia lanceolata. Next base: position 455,851 of record BSBN01001011.1, read on the forward strand.
ATATAATGCAGATGGTGTTGATCATTCAAGGTTGTTGAAAGTTGTAGATTTTTGGCTCTGTAATCCAAAACCAGCTGATCTGGTTGCTCTGTACAGTTTTTCTTGTGAGTTTATGTATCTCCTGTTGTAGGACTTGGCATGAATCCACTGGTTTCATGGTTGATCTTATATGAGTAATGCTACCTTAGCATGTGTTGTGTTAATTATGTCTCCAGTATTGCATGTATCCTTCTTCTGGATCTGGATGTTTGCTTATGTTTAGATTCTAGAGCATAGAATTCCTATGTTGAATGTCTGATCTTTTAACCTCTGCTCAAGGGGCAGATTAAACTGTTTTCAGGTTGACCATTGGGAAGGGTATACTGCAGTAGGGATGCCATAAGTAGAGATAGCTCAACACTCTATATTGGGAGATATCTGTAAGGCAGATATCATGTGTATCCCCCTGAAATCCAGTTTTAGCTATTTATGCTGATCATTCACAGGTGTATGTCTACTGACTCCAAGCCCTGGATAGGCACCAGTCATGCTGTGTTCTTGTGTTATACACCATGTCCAGCTTTGCATCCAAATTCAAACTAAAACACTTCATACTTCCACCTGTTAGTTGTAGGAGTAGGATTAGGAACCCCCTGCATGCTCTCATACCCAACCAGACATCATGTCCAAGAATGTTGCCAGCCTTGTGATCTATCATACAGATCTTGGTCCATACATGAGAGCATTCTGCCTGCTGTTGTCAAGTCAGATCTTTCTATCTTTGAGCCAGTCAAGGTTACATCTTAAGTTATAGGGATACCCCCCTTGGTGCGGCAGAACCAAAAGTGAAGGGGAGGAGCTCACGCAACCTCCTGTATTCAGTTGGCCTGAATCTGCCTGTGCATTAGAAGTGGCAAACCCTAATGCTGATTCAGAAGAAATGTCAACACTTAGTTTTATACTATTTTTTGATGTTATTAACATTGCTTATTGAAATGCAAGGCTTCAAAGAAAGGGGATATATGCATGTCCAAGATGTGCAGAACAATTTCAAGGGCAGTATACTAAAGATCTATATAAATTTATTTACGCAAACAACAGGGTTTTTCTACCACTAGATCATAAGTTTAGAAATTGCTTGAAGAATCAATTTGATGGAAAAGTTAAAAATAGAGGCCCTCCCATGATTATGGGTCTAGGTGATTGGCTTAAGAAGTATGAAGATGCTGAATTGAAAGATTGGGAGGATTTTTTTGATCAGGGTGATTCAATTGAAGAACCAGAACAAGTTGTAGTTAATATGCCACAAGGAATGAAAAGGAAATCCATATTTTATGAGCTCCCTTACTGGAAGGATCTATTAATATCTCACCTATTAGATCCTATGCAGATCTTCAAAAATGTCCAAGATTCTATATTTCGACATATAGCAGGAAAATGGAAGGACACCTTGTCTTCGAGGAGAGATATTGCTCTTTCACATACCAAAATTGATAGAAAGCATTTGTGGCCAAACAGAGAAAATGAAACATATGCAAAAGCTCCACGGATTTTGAAAAAAAAAAGAGCTAGACCAACTAAAAAATGTCATTTGTTCAATAAGGATACCTACTAGCTATGGGTCATCATTGGCTAAAGCTTTTACAATCAATGGACATATCACAGGATTTAAAACACATGATTTTCATAATTTTATGAAGGTATTATATAGATTGATTAAGTACTAAATATATTTTGATATTTTGTTGTGTGAGAAAAAATCACTAATGACCTTTTCATAAATGTGTTTGATAGCATATCATGCCATTGGCAATTAGGGGGGATTCCTATCTTACAGTTGACTTAAGGAATGCCATAAGTCAACTGTCAGCATTTACAAGGTATGTGGTTATATGAAATGTTCATGTGTGAGAGACATAGAGATATTATATTGCATTTTAATTTTTTACTAAACATTCATACTAATTTACTATTCTTATATTAGGTAGGTGACCTCCAAGGAGATCCACAAATGTGAAGTACCAAAATGGAAGAAGAAAATTGCACAAATTGTATGTGTATTTGAGAAGGAGCTCCCTACAAGTTTCATGGACCTACAAGTCCATTTACTTATACACCTAGTCGATGACATTGAATTGGTGGGTGTCGTATCAATGAGGTGGATGTTTTTCTTTGAGAGGTATATGAAAACTCTTAAAAGATATGTCTGACAAAAGGCACATCCAGAGGGTTGCATGGCTAAAGGGTATGTATTGAATGAAGCATTTTTCTTCTTGTGTGAATTCCTTGGTAAGGATTTTGAACATGGGCCACGCTTCTGGGATGAAGAACAAGCATCATATATTATTGATGGAGAAAAACCAAAATCTAATGTTGTTCAAGTAGAAATTAGTAAGTAAATTCATGATCAGTGTGGTTTTTTTTCTTGCAATCATTAATTTACTCTGTAATTTAGTTGTCAAATTAACATGACATTTGTAATTTGAAATAAACATGTTGACATGTAATAGGTGTAGACAAAAGTGCTATACTCAACAAGTTCATTCTGTACCACATGGACTTTATGAACAAATGGATTAATATGTATGATAAAACAAGAGAAGAAGTGTTAGAAGCAAGGAGACAATTTAAGAGATCAAACCCAAGGAATTCTCTACTTCCCACTGATCTGCTTGGTGAATGAGGTAAAGATTGCACACTAGAATGGGTTACTAAACAAATTCAAAATCAAATAGAAGATGCAGGTATAGATTCAAACATAACAGAAGATGACATCAACATGTCTAGAGGATGTGAAAGAAAGGTACAGTTGGAATTTTACAAAATGTTGTTTCCTTACAGTTTTGACATTATTAACTATTTTAATATTCGTCATTATATTTGTTTTCACTGAAATAAATTGTCTTTCATAGGTGAGGAAATATCCAGCAATGTGGGCATATGGTCAACATTATCATGTAGAAAGTGTAGCTGTAAAGAGATGATCCTTCGATTGTGGCATCATGGTTGACTTCAAGCAATCCAGTCGATCAAGCTCAAAAGATAAGAATATAATTGAAGGGAATCTACAATATGTTGGGAAAAATACAAGAAATTATTGAGTTGGATTACCGCTCTTTTAAATGTTGTATTTTTAAGTGTAGATGGTATGAATAATTTGAGAGGACACGAAGACATGATACCCATAGTGGATTGTTTTCTATAGATTCCTCATGTTTCCTACCGGAGGATAAGGAGCCTTATATTCTACCAATTCATTGTGAGCAGGTATTTCTTTAACTCAAACAAGAAGTGGTAGTGATCATTAATCTATTAATTCATAGTTTATTTCTAATATATACATGTGTTTATTAATCAATAAAATTGTTATACCATACATCTAATATATGCATGTCGTTCATGTGCAGGTATTTTTCTATGAAGATATTTTGGACCCGAAATGGATATTTGTCATACATTATGATCCAAGATTAAGGCATGTATTTGACAATGCATTAGTGGATACTAAGCAAAATAATGATGGCCAACAAAATGAGAGAGGGATTAGAGAACATCGAAGAAATTGACATCCATGATGATGTTGAAGATGGTTATGTTCAAGCACAAGAAGACAACAATCCAAAGTTGGATGATGTTATGGAAGACAACTATATGTATGGTATACAAAATGATGATCCAAACACATTTGGTAACAATATAGATGGTCTACAGTTAGATTTCAATGATGATGAAGATGATGTAGGTCAAGATGAGGATGATGATAATATTAAATACTTGAAAGAACATATAAACATTGACAATGATACACTAGATGACATTATAGCAGACAATAATGTTAATGACCAAGACTTCTAAATTTTTAGAATTATTTGCAATCCATGTTTAAAAAAGGTTGATTAAATTGTTGGCAATAATGTAAATTAAATGGATTATTCAATTGTTGACAAATTACCTATTGCAATATCCTTAAATTGTTCAATATTTGGTATGAATTGTTGGAAATAATGTTAATTAAATGGATTGATTAATGTTCTTCATAACTTGTTAATGGATAATCCTTATGTGATGGAAGTATTAAGTGATATAGGTCAAAGGATAAGCTCATCAATGGATTGATTGATGTTCTTCATAACTTGTTAATGGATAATCCTTATGTGACAGAAGTATTAAGTGATATATGTCAAAGGATAAGCTCATCAAGTTCCTTAAATAGTGGGTGTTACCTTGTTTCACCAATGACAATTTACTTTCATGTTTGTTGGTGGCTTCGGAACAGATTAAGGAGCTTATGTAATTTTGTCAATTAAATCATCCGCTTCACTTAACCCAATCTGGCATATGATTTGGATTAATGTTTTCTATAAATCATTAAACCCTGCACCTAAAACAAAAAAACAAATTTGGATTTTGAAAATATATACAAGGGAATGATTTTCAAAAGAGAAAGACCGGTGCCTGCCACATGAGGAGTTTGTTTATCTTTAATTATTTTTCATATATATCCTTAATTGTATCTATTCCATGTTATCTTGTGATAAGTACTTGAGTAAGACCATCAATGAAAAATGAAGTGGACATATTATCATCTATATTAGCTAATTGATTGCACAAATATTTCAATTTATCAACGATCTCATGTTTCTATTCATTTTCAACACTTTTAATAAAGAAATCATGATCATAATATTCTTCTTCATCATTAGAATGCAACATGTGTTCATAATAGGAAGTAGGAGAAAGAGGTAGTCATGTTTGCAAGGTGAGGGTTTGACCTAGTACTTTGTTGAAGGGGACATAAGGATCCTAGATGTTTCTTAGGAATGCAAAATTAAAGGCATTGGGTTGTTTCCAACAAATGCAAACCACAAAAATCTCAAAATAAAAAATCAATCTTTTTTTATCCTAAATATAGGCATGGAAATTGCGAGTTCAAAAAAATGTAGGGAAATAAATCATACCCTATAATAGAAGATTTAAGTCCAATTCTAGATTTAATTAAACTTTAAAGTACAAGGAGTTGAGAGTAGAATAAAATATTGAGATATTAAGTAATTAAGATAGAGAAATGAAATAGTTGAGAAGAAATACAAAACTTATTTGATCTTTTTAGCATGATGTCAAATGTGAAGTGTGTGATTAACTAATGCATCATGAGAAAAGAATGAAAATTAGGATTTTCTACTAGAATAATGATCATGAGATTGTGGCAGTGGTTAACTAATTTTTTGCATTCCTTCTTCACTTGTCCTCTTTTTCCATATTTCCAAAACTTTACTCTTATCTTCCTAGGGATTCTAGATTTTCCTCTTGACTTGGATTGATATTTATACCATTCCCCTTTAGATCCACTTTTGTCCTTGATGAAGGGGATAAATCACAAAACACACAACAGAAATGGAACACAGAAAATAGAATATTTCTTTATTGATTTGGAAAAATCATTACATTACATAATCTCAATTACAATAAAAGGAATCAATCCTCCACAGGCTGCAACGCACTACAGCTACACACCACCAGGCTTTGGAATCTTCTGCCTTCTGCTACCCCAAATCAGCTAGGGTTTCTATTTTCCCACCTATTCTTGACTCTACACTTTCCCCCTTAACACTAATACTGCCTAGGGTTCCCAAAATAGTCATAAATAGTACTTTTTGGCAACCTCCAGCTAAATTTCAAAATTTGCAACTCCCTCCAAAAGTAGGTCAACTTCCGAGAAGCATAACTTTTGATCCAGGTGTCTAATTGACGAACCGTTTTAAGCGCTAGAAATCTCGTGATGTGAACTATCACGCAAGAAATATGTGAATAGATTTTTATCAATTCGAGATATTATGGGATGTTTTAGTGCCTCATATCTCATTTCAAAAAAATTTAGGGGCTTTTCAGAAAACAAAAACTTTAATATCTTTCATCTCACAAATGATCTTTGCCTGATTCCTTCGCCAAAGGTCTTATATTTCTGTTATGAAGCTTTCTGTAACTTTTCACCTCAATCCATGCCCAAATGCAAACTTTCCTAAAATGGCAGGTAAACTTTCAAAAACTAGCAGTTTGCTATTTTTAGCAATTTTGGAAAAAAATGAAAGTCCTACATCATTATTCTGGATATTATGGAACCAGAAACACTAATTATGGAAAGAAATGAAAATAACTACAATGATTTTGAATTAACTTCTTTTTGGGTGATGCAAGATTGCCCTTACGCCACTAGATGCTCCTGCATCAGACACCAAGGGTAATTTGAGAAGTGACCTTGTCACATCTCAGATGTTTGTGTGAGGAAAACCCAAATGGTCAACCTCTACCTTAGACAACTAAGAAGAATCTTCAATAGGCCTTCCTTTCTATTTCACCAGATATTCTTCATATTGCCTATTATGAGTACTTCTTCCACATGGCTATCCAAGATCTCTTCTATCTCCTCCATTGAAGTAGATGTCAGAATACTCCACTATCCTTCTGTTGGTCCATCCTCTATTCCACCTTCATGATATTCTAATAAATTAGCAATGTTGAAAATATGGGAAATGTTGATCCCACTCGGCAGCTCTACCTCATATGCATTTCCTGAATCATGTTTCTTCCAAATTTTGCATGGTCCAAATTTCTTCATTTTCAACTTATTGTATGTTCCAATTGGGAACCTTTATTTTCTCAAGTGAACCATGACTCCATCACCTACTTGGAATTCCTTATATCTCCTCTTTTGATCCGCCTTAGCCTTGTATTGAATATTCATCTTATTAATGTGCTTTTTCACCTCTTCATGCAAATTTTTCATGTGTTCTGCAAAGTCTTTAGCCTCGACACTTATCTTTTCTCCTTTGTCTAGCTTCCTGAACTCTGAAGCATTTCTTGGACTATTGCCATATATAATCTAGAATGGTGATTTACCAGTACTCCTATTGACAGAATTGTTGTAAGCAAATTTTGCCTGTGGTAAAATCAAATCCCATCCCTTGGGCTTATCTCCTACTAAGCATCGTAGTAGGTTACCCAAACACCTATTCACCACTTCCATCTATCCATCAGTCTATGGATGGTGTGTAGAACTAAAATTCAAATCTGTTTTTAACTTCTTCCACAATGTCCTCCAGAAATAACCAACAAACTTTGTATCCTGATCTAAAACTATGCTCTTTGGTAGACCATGTAATCTCACCACCTCCCTGAAAATAATTTTGCAATATGAACATCATCATTAGTCTTCTTGCAAGGAATAAAATGTGCCATCTTCAAGAATCTATCCACCACCACAAAAATGGAATCGTGTCCTCTTTGTGTCCTTGGTAAACCAAGAACAAAATCCATACTAATATCATCCCATGGCTTCTCTAGTATAGGTAGTGGTTGATATAGACCTGTATTTTGACTTGCTCCTTTTGCCATCTAACATACTCTGCAACTCTACACAAATTTCCTCACATCCTATTGCAACTATGGCCAATAATAATTTTCACTGACAATATCAATAGTCTTATCTTGACCAAAGTGTCCAACCAATCCTCCATTATGCTTCTCCTCAATCAAGTTCTCTCTCATGGAACTCCTCAGAATGCACAACTGGCTTCCTTTAAACAACATGCCATCTTGGATTATGAAATCCAACCATTTTGTCATGTCCAAAGTAATAGGTTCCAAACAAGCTTTCCAGGCCTCTGCAAAATCTGGATCTTTAGGATACAAACTTTTGAGCTCATCAAGCCTAACAACCTCTATCTTCATTTCTGTCAACAAATTTTGCCTTCTGCTCAAGGCATCTACAACTCTGTTGGACTTCCCACTCCTGTGCTTCAAAACAAAAGTATAACTCTGTAAAAACTCAACCCATTTTAAGTGCCTCTAGTTCAACTTTCCTTGACTATTAAGATACTGAAAGCCTAATGATCAGTATATAAAACAAACTCCTTTGGCAACAAATAATGTCTCCATTTCTTCAAAGCCTGAACTATTACATAAAACTCTTGATCATAAACATAATACTTTTTCTTGGCATCATTAAGCTTCTCACTAAAATAGGCAATGGGCTTACCTTCTTGGTTCAAAATAGCTCCTATAGCATTGCCACTAGCATCACAATCTACCTGAAATACCTAATTAAAATCTGGAAGTGCCAAAACAAGTTGCTCTGTGACTTTCTTCTTCAATGTATCAAAGCTTTTATCTACTCCTTTAGTCCATCTAAACTCTTTTCTATCCCCTCTCATTGTCTCTGTTAGGGGTGCACAAATGCTACTAAAATGTTTGATAAACTTTCTGTAAAAACTTGCCAAACCATGAAAAGATCGTACCTCTATGGCACTCCTTGGCATAGGCCATTCAAGGATAGCTCTCACCTTCTCTGGGTCCATCTTAATACCTTCCTCTGAGACAACAAATCCCAGGTATACCAACTCCTTTGCAAAACTACATTTCTTCAGATTAATCAACAACTTCTCCTCCCTCAGCTTCTCTAGAACTCTTTTGATATGCATCAAATGCTCATCATAAGTCTTATTGAAAATCAAAATATCATCCAAATAAACAATAACAAAACTTCCCAAAAATTCTTTCAGTACCTCATTCATGAGCTACATGAATGTGTTCGGTGCATTGGTTAGCCCAAATGGCATGACTACCCACTCATACAAACCCTCCTTTGTCTTGAAGGTTGTCTTCCATTCATCTCCTTCTCTGATTTGGATCTGGTGATACCTACTCTTCAAGTCAATCTTTGTGAAGTACTTGGCTCCACTCAAACAATCCATTATGTCATCCATTCTTGGTAATGGAAACCTATACTTGATCGTGATCTTATTTATGTCTTGAGAATCTGTACACATTCTCCACTCTCCATCTTTCTTTGGTGCTAGTACTGTAGGTACTACACATGGACTCAGGCTCTCCCTTATTAGTCCCTTAACAACTCGTGGACTTGTCTGTTCAACTCTTCATTCTCTACTGAAGTCATTCTGTGGGCTGCCTTATTTGGCAAACTAGCTCTTGGTATCAAATCCATTTGATGACTTATCTTCCTCACTGGTGGTAAACCTTCTAGTACATTATTAGAGAAAATGTCTTGAAATTCTTCCAACATATCTAAAACTTCTGCTGGTACATCTTCACATTTCTCTTGACTAATCTTAGGAATCGATGCAAAACAATGACACTCATGCTTCATACCCTCCAAAAATTTCCTACCATCTACCAAGCAAATTCTGGTAGTACTACATACCTTTCCTTCCACCTCCTTCAAGGGCTTCAACTTGTGACGAACTCCATCCTTTGTTAGGGAATATGTGTTTGCATGGCCATCATGGATAGTGTTCCTATCATACTGCCACGGCCTCCCCAACAGCATATGACATGCATCCATCAATATCATCACACAGCACCTCATCATGGTAATCACCAATCTTGAACTTCACTAAACACTGCTCATTGACCAAAGCTCTATGGTCCTTCTGCAACCATGCAATCCGGTATGGATATGGATGCTTTCTTCTTGTCAACTTTAACTTGTAAACCATCTCCTCTGAAACAAGATTATCAGTGCTTCCACTATCAATAATAATATCACAACATTTACCTTCACATTTTCACCTTGTGCAGAATAAACTCTTCCTCTGATTGGGTTCTTTCTCCTCATTCAACAAAGTTCTTCTGAAAACTAGGGTTTCTCCCCTTTCTGCATCTTTAGAGTGCTCAAATTGCGCATCTTTATCGACATGTGCAACTCATGCATTACCTTTAGGTCTTCTATTTGTCCTTTGTGAGGCCAATTATTTTTCCTTCCTTATTTTGATCATTATGCATTTCAGTTAATGACATTTTCAGACTTTTAGAGTCTATGGTTTCATTATAGAAACTTGATTATTCTCCTGATTTTGATATGACATTGATTAGACATATGGTGATTCGATTTGATCCTATTTTGTTGCTATTTTGTGATCCGACATACGAGATATAGTAGATGATGTTTTGTGATGTGATTTCTAGTTATTTATGTGATGATGATTATTTGACATGTGATAGAAAAATGCAGTTTAATTCAGAATTATGTAATAGATTATTATTGTTGTATTCAATGGCATGAATTTAATTCCAGTTGCTTGGGCTATGATTATTCATGATATGATTGACACTTGATCGAAATGTGTAGGATTTACATTCCCAAGCCAAGGGAAATTGGAGGTAGAATTCACGCATATGTTATTCCCTATGAAACCAATCCATTCCCAAGAGGGATGAGGATCGCGTTTGAACTTGAGTGGTGATTTAAGTGCTTAATTTAATTTTTATCATTTTGGCCTAGTACCCCTTTGTTTAATTAATTAATATTATGTGTTGTATAAATTTTATTGACTTATACCACTTGGTAATTATTTTTTTATTTTTGAAGCCATTTAAAGTGGATTTATGACCCCTAGGTAAACCTTAGTGTCCTAAAATTTACCCTAGGTGGTTACCCATGGGTCTAGGGTCAATTTTGACTAACTAAACCTTGGGTTAACTCACTTTTGGTCACTCTAAACTAAGTTTAGTCAAATTGACGAAATTTGAATTAGCTAAGGGTGGGAGATAAGTCATGCCTTGGGAAAGACTCATCTCCCTTCCCAATGTGTGGGAATCCCTTCCCTAGGAGGACTTGGGAGGTCTCCAAGACTCCCAAGTGTGTGGGATCTTCCTCCAAGACTCTCACACACGTGTGAGAGCATCTTGGAGGGAGATGGCTCTCTTAGAGAATAAGAGGATGCCATATGGCATCCTTTATCCTCATAGAGGTTTGGAAGGGAATGCCACCTCACCACTTGTCCTCTCACATGTGTGAGAGCACAAGTGGATAAGGTGAGGATTGATATGGAATTGGAGGATGACACTTGCCACCCTCACACTTCCTCTCCCTTGCAAGTGGCATTGGAGGAGGAAGGAGAAGGTGACAAGTGTCACCTTCTCATTCCTTAAGGCCAATTTAGAAGGCCTATATTACCTCCTCTTGTTGAGGAGTGTGGGGTTCTTGCATTTTTAGATTTTCTTTCTATTTTGAGCAATTTTGGGAAGTTAGAGAAATTCTTGGAGATTGGAAGGTTTGGAGAAGCTTGGAGCTCATCACCAAACGTGCTTCTATTATAGGGATTTTGAAGGTAAGCCTCATGACTATGTTCTTCACCCTTGCTTATTTATTGTGATGTGTTTGTAGTTTTTTTTGTTGTTGTTTAATTATATTGTGTGGGATGGGAGTTTGGTGAGAGCACCTCGATTTGGAGGTAAGGCTCAACTTGTTTGGGGTAGGGGAAAGGAACCTCCTTGAGGTCACTCCCATTTTTGGTGTTATTTATGGCCTTGAGGGCTTGTTACTTGTTGTGGAGATTATTTGAATGGCAAGAGTGCCATGGAAGTTTATTTTGAGATATTTGGAGAGTTGTGGTTTTGGAGGTTTTGGCTTGAGGCCATGAGACTTGGTATTTTATGTTTTTGAAGTAGAGGGGTCTATTTCCTACCCCCATCAAACTCATTCTCATATGTTGTGTTATGTGTTCATCCTTGGGGTTTATTTGTGTTGTTGTTGCTTGATGTTTGTTGTGGTGTGTTGCAACCGTGTGAATCCCTACCTCCCTAGCTCAGGGGTGACCCACTTGTGGGTCTACGGTAGGGAGGAGGGCATTTCAAAGTGGTTGGGTTTTCCCTTGTTGTTGAGTTTTATTACAGGTGTTTTAATGAAGAAATGGAGCTTGATGAGAAGTCCATTTTTGTGTTGCTTGGTCCTTTGTTATTGTTTGTTGAGCCATGGCCTTTGTGGCCCTATTGTATTTATTTTTATCAACGTATTATACCCTTGGGGTTGGATTGAAATGTAAAACTTTTTTATTTTATTTTATTCAAATGCTGTTTATTCTCTATGTGTGGATTTTATGGTGTTGAGTAATGTATGAGAAACTATCCTTTTGATGTCATGTTCTTTCTTTACAAAAAAATATACACAGTAGTTGATGAATATATTTATTGCTCACAAAAGAAAGAAAGAAAGAGAAGTTATAAACATTTGCTTCTATTTTATTACTTTGAATGTTTATATTATTAGTTGCTGTCAGAAAAGTTAAATGAGAATGCTTATTCTACCATATAGGTTTATTTCAAAACAAAAATACATCTCTATTATTTTATGTTTCAAAAAGAAAGTTAATACTAGGTTATCTATTTATGATTCTGAAATGAAATATTAGTATACATAAAAAAAATTAGAGTTAAATGAGAAAGTTAGTAATCTGTTATTTAGACCCATGTTTTAGGAAAATAAATGCAATGGGTATATATATATATATATGGGTATATGTATATATAAATATATAAATATATATATATGTGGGTATATATATATATAAATATATAAATATACTTGGTTGTTTTATTCTTTAAAAATCTATTGCTGTTCATTTTATTTTTCATTATCACTGTGTATATACAGAAAAAAATAGAAGAAAATGTTGCAAGTATGGGTTTAACTAGTGTTGTCATTGATGTAAATATACTCATATTGCATTAATGAGAAGGATTGGATGAGCTGTGTGCTGAGAATATTGAGAAAATTAGTCTCAATCAGGAACAGTGAAGAATAGTGATGACAACAAGGTAAAAGTCCAAGATAGGCTGAGTATCAGAAGATGTGGTTTAAAGGGTTTGTAGATATAAGTCTTGTGATGCTCCAGTAAAGTTTTTAGAAGGTCCGTATGAAGATCTGAATAAGTTATGGTCGCTCAAGCAGAACCGGTTCTGGCAGGTGTTCAGAGGTGACAGAGTGTCACAGATAGGTCCGGTGAGATCCAGAATTTCATTATCCCGTTCTGCAGATTTGAGGGAGTGTTGAGGATGTCCCTATGAAGTATCAACTAGATTGGTTCATGGTTTGAAGGTCTGGAAGAGCCTATTCATTTGTGACAATGACGACAGATTGTGTTCTTGAAGCTCCAGATGAAGGAGAGAAGAATTCGAGTAGGATGATGAAGTGCGGATGTTCTTGGTGATTCAGGGAAGGTTATGATGATCATTGGATCATGTCCAATTCATGTTGGTGGTCTGCATTGAAGTTAGAGTTTGCAATTGAAGAATTACCACCGGATATTGGCGTTCTTCTTGAGACTGGCTGACCAAATGTATTACATGTCTTGCTGATGTTCTTGTAGGTGTTTGCTGACTTAGATGATTGTTCCTAAGTCGATGCCTTGTATAAATAAAGGATTGTGAAGTCTTTTTGAAGTATGTCTTGCGGTGATAAGTGTGTGGTAGCGAAGAGAAGTGCGAAAGGTAGAGCAGAAGTATTGGGCTTAAATGGAACTGATTCAAGCATGTTGAAGATGCTATTCTCCAGTTCATAAAGGTGATACTTATTCCTTTGTAGACAATGTGTCTCTTGTAGGAAGTGAGCCTCTTGTGAGCAGTGTGCTCAGGCAGTGAGCCCTAATTGGCATGTGCCATTTTGTTCTTTCTATTCTTCTAACAGAGAATACATTCTTGGGTTAATCACCCCGTGGTTTTTCCCTTAACTAGGTTTTTCACATCAAAATCTTGGTGTCATATGTGTTGATATGTTTCTATTTTTTTATTTGAATGCATTATGGTTCATGATCAATATTATGCTAATCACTAAAGAAAATTCAAGTGTTTAAATAGAGAAAGTTTCACATAACTGATTCACTCCCCCCTCTTAGTTGTATGCCCTAAGTCTAACAATTGGTATCAGAGCTAAGTTACTCTAAAAGGAGCTTAACCACTTGAGGAGATCCAGGATGTCGTCATACAAGAAGGATAGTCCAAAGTTTGATGGAACCAACTTTTCTCTTTGGAAAGGTCGCATGAAATGTCACTTGCAGTGTATGGGAATGGTGTACTGGTCCATGGTCACAAAAGCGTATGTACCTCCACACGGTGGTTCGACAACCCTAAATGAAATCTGCGGACCAAAGAGGCTCTTCTAAGCACATTAACTGACTCAGAGCTCTCAAATGTTATTGACCTACCAACTGCCTATGAGATCTGAATTAAACTAGAACTTCTACATGAAGGAGATGAGTATGTTAAATGTGCAAGGTTACAGAGTCTAAAAGGGAAATTTGAAAAATTGAAGATGAGAGATGATGAAAATATTACCACTTTTATGCCAAGAGTGAATGAGTTGGTTTGTGGAATTAGAAATTCTGGTGGAGTCTTGGATGAAAATGAGATTATTGGTAAGATTCTTAGATCCCTTCCTGCCTCTTACAAAATCAAGGTTGCTGCCATTGATGAATTCAAAGCCCATACAACTGTCACAAGAGACCAATTGGCTAGCAAACTGGTTGGTTTTGAAATGACTGAATTTGGAGATGATCCCCCCAAAACTAAATCTGCATTCAAAGCTAGTGCCTTTGTGAAAGGTAAACAAGGATTTGATCCGAGAGAGAACTCATCAAGGAAATTGTCATGGTATGGAAAAGCAAGAAAAGACCTAGAAGAAGAAGAAGTAGAAACTGCTCAACTTGAAGCCGTCATTGCAAAGAGACTACCAAGAGGATCCGGTAAGTATGAAGGAAAATTGACTTTTAAGTGTTTTAACTACAATAAGATTGGTCATTTTGCCTCAAGATGTCCGGAAAGATTTTCAAATCCAAATCCTAACAGATCAAGGTTCCAAAAGAATTGTTACTATGTTCATGAAGAAGATGATAATGAAGGAGTAACAGATGATGAATCAGAGACAAGAAACAAATCTGGAAGTGAATGAGTGTTTATTGCCATCAAGGAAGAAGAACCAATATCCTCTATATCTATCAATCATAAAGTTGTAGAAAGAGCTCTGGCTACCCAAGTTGAAGAAAAGAATGATTGGGTCATTGACAGTGGTTTCTCTCACCACATGATAGGTGATAAAAATAAGTTCATAGATTTGGAAAGGTATGAAGGAGGAGTGGTGAAGTTTGGTGATAATTCTGCTGGTAGAATCAGAGGAAGAGGAACTATTTCTTTTAATGGAAGAAACAAAACTCGTAATGTACTATATGTTGAAGGGTTGAAGCACAATCTTCTCAGTGTTGGACAGTTGGTGGACAAAGGTTATGATCTCTGATTCAAGGATGGAAAATGCAAAATCTTTGAAAGATCCAGAACAGAGATTGCATCCGGTGCTCAAACTAAAGGTAATATCTTCCACTTGGTTGGTACTGGTAAAAGCTGCTTATTTGTTCAAGTTGGTTAGAGTTGGTTATGGCATAGAAGGATGTGTCATGTGAATTTTGATAATATCATCAAGATAAGCAATACTCAGGCTGTAAGAGATCTTCCAAAATTGGTGAAACCTACTAACGGCTTGTGCAAGGAATGTCAGTTGGGTAAGCTAAGCAGAGTCTCATTCAAAAGCAAAGAACTATCTTCTACTAGATTATTGGACTTAGTTCACAAAGATCTTTGTGGTCCGGCAAGAACCAGAAGTATGCAAGGTGATAGATACTTCATGCTACTAATAGATGACTATTCTTGGATGATGTGGGTAACCTTTCTAAAGGAGAAATCAGAAGCTCTTCAGAAATTCAAAATATTCAAGGCTATGGTAGAGAATGAAATAGGAATAAAGTTGAAATGTCTAAGGTCTGATAGAGGTGGAGAATTCACATCCGATGAGTTCATAGAATTCTGTGAGAAACATGGAATCAAGACACAGTTGTATGCTCCTAGGACTCCACAGTAGAATGGAGTAGTGGAATGAAAGAACCGGACCATCCAGGAAGCATCTAGGACCATGATGATGGAAGCAAATGTTCCTCAGATCTATTGGAGAGAAGTTGTCAGCACTGCAATCTATACTCTTAATCGAGTTCAAATCAGAAGCAATATTGGTAAGACCCCTTATGAACTCTGGTTTGGCATTACTCTTACTGTAAGATATTTTAGAGTATTTGGTAGCAAGTGTTACATCAAAAGAGATGAAGATTTAGCCAAGTTTGATGCTAGAAGTGATGAAGGAATATTCTTGGGTTACTCTACTCAAAGCAAAGCATACCGGTGTTATAACAAGAGACTAAGAAAGATGTTAGAAAGTACAAATGTGAAGGTTGATGAGGGAATAGAGAAACCCTCAAGGTTTTATGAGTATGATGAAGATGATCAGAATGGTGTTCTAGTTCAAGGAGCTCAATCCTCTCCTGAAATTCAGATTCAGACTAATCCGGTAAATCAGGAAGAAGAGATAGGTCTGAATGAGCCTGATCAAGAAGCAGAAGTGCAAGAAACTCCTAAATTTCTAAGGTATGTAAGATTGAACCACTCTGAAGATCAGATCATAGGTGACAAAAGAAAAGGTGTGCAAACTAGAAGGAAAATTGCTTAAAATTTAGATGAATATTGTCTGATTTCAAAGATCGAACCTAAGACAATAAATGAAGCCTGCAATGATGAAAACTAGACCAAAGCAATGGAGGAAGAGTTGATGCAAATTGAGAAAAATCACACTTGGGATCTTGTTCCCAGACCTAGAAACAAGAATGTGATTGGAACCAAATGGGTCTTCCGAAACAAACTAAATGAAGTTGGTGAAGTAATCAGAAATAAAGCCAGATTAGTCTGCAAAGGCTACTCTCAAATAGAAGGGATTGATTTTGAAGAAACCTTTGCTCCAGTGGCAAGAATTGAAGTAGTCAGACTATTTCTTGCATTTGCTACCTTCAAGGATTTCAAGGTGTATCAGATGGATGTCAAGTCTACCTTCTTGAATGGTGACTTAGAAGAAGAAGTGTACATTGAACAACTGGATGGTTTACAATTATCTGAGCATGGTGATATGGTCTGCAAATTGAAGAAGGCACTGTATGGACTAAAGCAATCCCCTAGAGCCTAGTATGAAAGATTGGATAGACATCTTTTGAAGATTGGTTTCAACAAAGGTACTACCGACAGTAACCTATATTTCAAAATTGATCATGAAAATATCTTGATTGTTGAAGTATTTGTTGATGATATCATATTTGGAGGAAGAGACAGTATGTGTAATACCTTTGAAAATCAAATGAAAAGTGAGTTTGAGATGTCAATGCTCGATGAAATGAATTTCTTCTTGGGTCTGCAAATTACTCAGACAAAGAAAGGAATCTTTATCTCTCAGACCAAATATGTGAAAGAATTGTTGAGAAAATTTGGAATGGAAGATTCAAAGCCAATGAACACTCACATGGCAACTGGATGTAAGTTGAGCAAAGAATATGACTCTCCTAAGGTAGATCAGACAAAGTACAGATCAATGATTGGAGGATTATTGTATCTCACTCAAACTAGACCAGATATAATGCGGGTTGTTGGTCTTGTGGCAAGATTCCAGGCTGATCCCAGAGAATCTCATGTCATGGCAATCAAAAGAATTTTTAGGTACTTAAAAGGAATAGTTGAGTATGGTCTCTGGTATCCTAGAGATCATAATTTTTCTGTTCATGCATATACAGATGCAAATTGGGCAGGAGATGTGGATGATAGGAAGAGTACAAGTGGAGGAGCATTCTTTTTAGGAAAAAGATTGGTTTCTTGGCTAAGCAAGAAACAAGAGGCAATATCCCTATCTACAACTGAAGCAAAATATATTGCAGCAGCAGGTAGTTGCACTCAAGTTTTGTAGATGAAGCAGATGCTAAGAGATATTCAAGTAGAATATGAGGAGCCTATCACAATTTTCTGTGATAATTCAAGTGCAATAAGTATTTCTAAGAATCCAATGTTGCATTCTAAGACTAAGTATATATCTATCAAGTTTCACTTTCTAAGAGAGCAAGTGAACAAGGATGAAGTCAGATTGGAGTATGTGCCCTCCAAGGATCAGATTGCAGATATCTTTACTAAACCTCTTCCCAAGGACTCTTTTGAGTATCTCAGGGAAAAGTTAGGGGTTATTACCCCTCTGGTGATGAACTAGGATGCACTGATGTGCATCAATCTAGTGGATATCATAGTCATATCTTGTGATTTGGATTGATGTTGGGGAGCTGCTACTCAAGGGGAGCAGCAGGTATGAGTCTAAGGTGGTGAAATTGCAAGTATGAGCCCTTTGCCATTGATGTCAAAGGGGGAGAGAAGACATGTGAAAAACAAGTGGTTGCTAATCAAAGGGGGAGCAGTAAAGGGAGAGAAGACATGTGAATGGTTGTTGTTGATAGGGGGAGTTGTGACAATAAGGAGAAGTTCTTGTCTTGATGGTTTTTCACATCATATGTTGCCATCAATGACAAAGGGGGAGATTGTTGCAAGTATGGGTTTAACCGGTGTTGTCATTGATGTCAACATACTCATGTTGCATTAATGAGAAGGATTGGATGAGCTGTGTGCTAAGGATATTGAGAAAATTAGTCTCAATCAGGAACAGTGAAGAATAGTGATGACAACAAGGTAAAAGTCCAAGATAGGCTGAGTATCAAAAGATGCAGTTTAAAGGGTTTGTAGATATAAGTTTTTTGATGTTCCAGTAAAGTTTTTAGAGGTCCGCATGAAGATCTGAATAAGTTATGGTCACTCAAGTAGAACTGGTTCCGGCAGGTGTTCAGAGGTGACAGAGTGTCACAGATAGGTCCGGTGAGATCTAGAATTTCATTATCCCGTTCTACGGATTTGAGGGAGTGTTGAGGATGTCCCTATGAAGTATCAACTAGATTGGTTCATGGTTTGAAGGTCCAGAAGAGCCTATTCATTTGTGACAGTGATGGCAGACTATGTTCTTGAAGCTCTTGATGAAGGAGAGAAGAATTCCAGTAGGATGATGAAGTGCTGATATTTTTGGTGATTCAGGGAAGGTTATGATGATCATTAGATCATGTCCAGTTCATGTTGGTGGTCCGCATTGAAGTTAGAGTTTGCATTTGAAGAATTACCACCAGATATTGGTGTTCTTCTTGAGACTAGCTAACCAGATGTATTACACGTCTTGCAGATGTTCTTGTAGGTGTTTGCTGACTTAGATGATTGTTCCTAAGTTGATGCCTTGTATAAATAAAGGATTGTGAAGTCTTTTTGAAGTGTGTCTTGCGGTGATAAGTGTGTGGTAGCGAAGAGAACTGCGAAAGGCAGAGTAGAAGTATTAGGCTTAAATGGAACTGATTCAAGCATGCTGAAGATGCTATTCTCCAGTTCATAAAGGTGATACTTATTCCTTTGTAGATAGTGTGTCTCTTGTAGGCAGTGAGCCTCTTGTGAGCAGTGTGCTCGGGCAGTGAGCCCTAATTGGCATGTGCCATTTTATTCTTTCTATTCTTCCAACAGAGAATACATTCTTGGGTTAATCACCCCAAAGTTTTTCCCTTAACTGGGTTTTCCACGTCAAAATTTTGGTGTCATATGTGTTGATATGTTTCTACTTTTTGATTTGAATGCATTATGGTTCATGATCAATATTATGCTAATCACTAAAGAAGATTCAAGTGTTTAAATAGAGAAAGTTTCGCACAACTGATTCACCCCCCCTCTTAGTTGTATGCCCTAAGTCTAACAGAAAATACATATGTTACATTTTTCCTATATATATTATAATATGTATATACACTTATATATATATAATAAGTGCATACATATATAGATATACATTAATAAAAAGAAGAAATATATATACTGTGATATTTTAAAATAAACTATAAGTATCATTCTGAGTATATATATGTATATACACACACACATATATATATATACATATATTTATGTATATATATAATATATATTTAAACCATCCATATGCAATAAATGTAAGTAAATGAATGATGCTTTATTATAGTAAAATAATTGGTAAGTGGGATTGATATTTGCGAAAAAAAAAGTGAAAGAGCAGAACTCCCACGACAAATCTATGATGACAATAGAATCAATGCTGAAGATAGGGTAGAGCACCCTAGCAGCGATCTGCCATGGAAGGAGAAGAGGTCTTATGGGGGTTGGGCTCCCCCTTCACAAGCCCACTTGGAACAAGGCTGGCAAGTTGTGAGGAGGAGGAAATCACAGTGGGGAATTAGGGCAAACCATGCTTCAAGAAGGAATGACCAAGCCAGGGTTTCTGGGATTTGGGCTATCCCAATTACTGCAGCAACCCCAGCATTTGCAACTAGAGCAAACCGTACTTCAATAGGTAGGGAAAGAAGCCATACTATTCAATTCCCCCTTGCTATCTCTCAACCTCTCCTTCGAAGGAAAAAAGTTGTGGAGGGTTTCTCAAAATTGGCCCCTAGGATCTCTCATTCGAAGCTTCCTTTAAACAATACGATGATTACAAGAATACCTCCTCATCAGTCAATTACCCAAAACCCTAATTTCAAAATCACCAGGACCAACATTTGGGGGAGGGGCAATAACCAGTTTGCAACTCAAGAGCAGGCAATCCCAAACCACCCTTGGTCAAGGCTACAAATGAATTCAAGGTAGTATCAAAATCCTGAGACCTTGGGTAAGAAAGCTTTGGTAAATATTAGCAGTATCTACTCAGATGGTCTAGGGAATCACTATAGAACCCATGGCTTCTTTATACGGTGATGTGGGATTGGGCAGCCTGTGAAGGAAATTATGAATTGGGTCGAGACCCTCCTCAAAGATCAGGTAAGTATCACTATCACTTCTGAAGATTTCATTTTCATTGATTGCAAAAGTGTAGACCTTAAAAAAGAAATTTTAAATAGTAGAAGATTCCTCTTCAAAGGGTATAAATTTGAATATGTAGACTGGCAACCAAATTTTGACCCAAGTAAAATGAAACTTAAAGTTGCCAGATGGGTCAAATTACCAAATCTCCCGGTGGAGCTCATCCATAGCAAAATCCTAAGGGAGATAGGTAATCACTTGGGAGAACTCATAACAATTGAGAAGGACTTCTTAATCCATTCAGATGTTCTCCTATCAGTAAAAATGGATATAAGCATTAAAAACATCAAACCTCTTGAAATTAACACAAATATGGCTAATTATAGTATCCAACCAGTATTTCACCAGGGTCCCCCCAGTAATACAATCAATAGTACTTCAAAGAGACTAACCAACAAGAATCCCAATCCCCAGCCGTCGGGTGTCAACATTAGATTTAATGATAACAAGGGCAGATTTATAGTGGATTATCAGAGAACCAACCCTCTGACCCTTAATGGCAGAAGCGATTTGGATGGGCAAACTCATAACCCAAGTATGGTAAAAGCCCTACCCAGAAAAAAGCCCTAAACCCTCTCAAAATACCATAAGAAATAACTAGAGTCAGAATTACGATCTCATTTTACAGAACTTTAACCTTACATAGGAAAACACAGGCAAAGAAACATACGCAGCAGCTAAGCCTCCAGAGCACATTTATAAACCTCAGAAAGGTGATGGTAGGAAGGAGCTTGAAGAGGGAGAAGTCCCTTTTGAAGAAAACATAAATATTATTCCTCCAGTAACGGAAGGTAAAACAGAACCAGAGGTATTAGAGACCCCAGAATGGGTCCCCAACACTTATGAAACAAAGGAAAAACATAAAGAGATTGGATATCAAAAGATATCCACATATATGATTAGCCATAGGGAGCTAGAGGGAATATGCAATGAGATCCTCGACGAGGCATCAGAGGAAGTAGTAATTGAGGAGGCAAATAAAGAGAAGGAAAAGCTAATCTCCAAGATCCTGGAACTTGAAGAATGGGAGAAAAGGTAGGAGAATAATATAGAGGACCCAAAAGAACAGGAAGATAGAGAGTTAGAGGAAGCAGACCCAAGGTTGGGAATTGCAATAACCGATTTTGGTAAGGAGACTCCAAATTGTACCAAAAGTAATAAAAAAGGGGTAGGAAATCATGTCTAGAACTAAGAGAGAAAGCAGGCGAGGCAACTGATCAGACCAAGATAACCTCACTTTTTAATGTAGGGAAGGGGAAGTACCTTCCTAAGGCACCATGAGAGTCTACACTTGGAATGTTAGGGGTCTTAAGGCCCCTAACAAACAGTGAATCATAAAACGTTGTTTAACCAACACAAAACCAGATATACTAATACTATAAGAAACCAAACTTAATAAAGAGGAGATAGAAGCTCTAAATAAGAAGCTAGGAATATGGGAGCTAGCAAGAGTTCCAGCTGAAGGAGCTTTGGGAGGCCTTGGGATAATCTGGGATCCTAGAGCGGTTTCATTCTCAGTGATAAGTTGTAGGAAGAACTAGATGGTTGGGAATGTCAGAAGCATCAAAACCAATCTAAACTTTTTTCTCCTTAACATTTATGGCCCTTCTCAGAACCAGGATAAGAGAATAGTCTAGATAGAAATAGAACAATTCTTGGGAACCTTACAAGATCAAGTTTACATTCTGGGGGGAGACTTCAATGCAATATTGGATCCTAAAGAAAAACTAGGAGGTCATGTTAGATTATCTATAGTAGTGAAAGACTTTAAAGACTGAGTTTAGAAGAACAATTTACTAGAAATTAAAACTGTACATGAAGGTTTTACATGGAACAACAGAAGAGAAGGTTTCAGTAATATTACAGAAAAACTTGATAGATTCTTGTTAAGAGGTAATTGGGCCCAATTCCCTTACTTTCTAACGGCAGAGATCTTACCATACTCAGGTTTTGATCACTACCCAGTTCAGTTGAGTATCTCAGAAGATTGCCAACCCAAATGTTGCCCCTTTAAATTTGAAAAAATGTGGGTCAAAGATAACAACCTTATTACCCTAATTGAGCAATGGTGGAAAGAAACTAGAATATCTAGATATAAGCTTTTTTGTTTAGTATCCAAATTGAAAATTATTAAATGTAAGCTTCTAAGCTAGAACAAAACTAACTTTGGTAATATCTTTGAGTCCAAAACTAAGCTAGAAGAACTGGAAAACCTAAATAGAAACGTGATTACCAGAGGAATGGATGATGAATCATATTCAAAAGAAAAACAACTGAAAATTGAATATGAAGATATCCTAGCCAAAGAGGAAATCTTTTGGCATCAAAAGTCAAGAGAAACCTGGCTGGAAGAGGGAGACAAGAACACTAAGTTCTTTCATAATAGCACCAAAGCACGTAGAAACGTAAATAGAATCCTCAAAATAAAAGATGCGAATAATGTATGGATCAAAGATCCTCATCAAATTGCACATGAAATGGTTAGGTACTTTGAAAATATTCTTAATAATCAAGAAGGATCAAATTGCTTGCACCAACAAACCATTTTGGAAGATATCCCAAGGATTATTTCAGAGGATCAAAACAAAGCTCTCAATGGTAAATTTACCATAACTGAAGTAGAGTTGGCAATCTCTCAAATGCAACTAGATAAAGCACCTGGTCCTGATGGTTTCCTAGCTTTCTTCTTCTAAAAATGTTGGCACTTCATAGGAGATGAAGTAGTCAAAGCACTAGAAGGGGTAAGAAACTCGGGAAGTATTCTCAAAGAGGTAAATAACACTTTTCTTACACTCATTCCAAAAAAAGAGAAACCAAAATTTCTAGGGGATTTGCGGCCTATATCTTTGTGTAATACTATTTATAAATCCTCACTAAAACCCTGGATAATAGAATTCAGACTGTTCTTCCAGATATAATAAGTGACAAGCAAACAGGGTTTGTTCCAGGTAGATCTATTTTTGATGGAGTTATTATAGCCCAAGAAGCCATCCATACCATACAAAAAAACAAAAAACCTAGTATGCTAATTAAACTAGATATCAGTAAGGCCTATGATAAGGTAGACTAGCATTTCCTTTGCAAAACCCTAGAGGCTTTTGGTTTTACTAAACAGTGGATAAACCTCATTTATGAATGTATTTCTAATCCTAAGATCTTAGTTTTAATCAATAGAACTCCAGAAGGTTTTTTTAGCATCTCAAGAGGATTGAGACAAGGGGATCCCATTTCCCCTTTTCTCTTTATTATAATGGCAGATGTACTAGGGAGAATGATCTCCAAGGCCAGAGAAGAAGGGAAGATCCAAGGTATCAAAATTACTTCCGGTGTCGACCCTACAACTCATCAACAGTTTGTAGATGACACTATGCTCTTCAGTATGGGGAGTATGGAAGAAGCTAGGGTGTTCAAAGATATCCTGAACTCCTACTGTAGGGCCTCTGGATAGGAGGTAAATGCTGATAAATCAGCAATTTATTTTTTCAACATTGGATCCTAAAACTGAAAAAGAAATATGCAGAATCCTGTCTTATAAAAAAGGGGAAATGCCTTGTAAATATCTAGGCATTCCCTTGAGTAAGAGCAATAAGGCTAATAATCTCTGGGATCATATTACTTCTAAGATCAAGAATAGAGCAGAATCTTGGAAAGGCAAATGGCTCTCCTCAGCAGGCAAAGTGACAATGTTACAATCGGTTCTCTCAGCTATCCCAATTTACCAATTATCTTGTATGAATCTTCCAGTAGGTAAACGGGATGAAATCAACAAAACTCTAAGAACTTTCCTATGGCAAGGTTCAAAGGATAAAAAGAAAATGGTACTTGTGGCTTGGGACAAGATTTGTAGACCAAAAGAGGAAGATGGCCTGGGCTTAAAAAACTTCAAAGAATAGAGTAAGGCTTTAAGCGCTAAACTTGTATGGAAAATGTATCAGCAGCCCGATTCAAAGTGGGTTAAGATCCTTAGAAACAAATATCTTAGAGGGGAGGAACTGACTCTCCTTTTTAGAATGGCTAACCCACCTAAAGGATCTTGCATCTGGAATTTTATGATGGATTGTAGGAAGCTCATAATGGACAAATTGACTTAGAGTTTAGGAGACAGTAACCTAGCACTTTTCTGGGATGACTCATGGGGGGGTATGAGGCAATACGCAGCATGGATAACTTAGAGAATGCCAAAAAGATCCTAGAAACCCATTGGGGGAAATATGTAAAAGATTATATAGATTTCCCCAATCTTGAGGAGATTAAGGGGTGGAAATGGAAACCCCTGGATAATATGAACATTCTGGATAATGAGAAAAAGAAACTACTTGATATCCTTAACAATAGGAGGGTATCTCTCAAAGGAGACTTAGATAGATTAGTCTGGGACAGGGCTAAATCAGGAAATTATAAAACCAAGGATGGTTACAAAACTTTAATCAGACAACAACTAAGACCAAAATCAGAGTTACCACTAAGACTGTGTTGGGATAAGAACTGTCTCCCAAAGGCTGGGTTGTTTGCTTGGTTGGCCATGCAAAAAAAAATCCTAACTGCAGATAGGTTCTCCAAGATGGGATATGAGGGGCCTAGCAGATGTTCCCTTTGTGAAGAGGATCAAGAAACAGCAAACCATATTCTCCTCAATTGTCAATTTTCTAATAAATGTTGGAATTGGCTAAGTAATAAGATGGGATGGGTTATTGCCATGCCTAATAACATTCTGAACCTTTTCCAATGTTGGCCTGGGACTCACAAACAAAGCATCTACCATATGCTATGGACAATTTCCCCTTTGATCATGGTTTGGGAGTTGTGGAAAGAAAGAAATAGAAGAATCTTTAAAGAAAGAAAAATGACTTATGGACAGCTAATTATTAAAATTGAGGCCGTTATTATAGAAATAGCCAATAGTAGGATTCTAAATAACTCCAAAAAAGAATCCACAGTGACACACTAGGATCAAAAGATGCGGGGGAGATGGGCAGGACTAAAACTGCCCTCCTTTGTGGGACCAAGTAACCACAACACCACCAACAAGAGACAGGAATGTAAGTGGCAACCTCCTAAAGAAGGGTGGTTCAAGCTCAATTTTGACAAGGCTTCTAGGGGCAACCCGGGAGTCGTAGGAATAGGTTGCGTAATCCATGATTCTAAATCTAGAGAAATAGCAACCTTAGCCAAACCCCTAGGAGAAACAACAAACAATATAGCAAAATTAACCACCCTAATTGAAGGTCTAAGAATCTACAAAGACATGAGAATTAAAAAATTAGAGATCGAAGGAGACTCTGCGATCGTTATTAATGGCTTAAAGAAAGGGAATATGGCTAATTGGAGACTGAATTCCCTGTTGACTAATGCCCTCGACATCATTGCTTCTTTTAGAAGGTGCACATTTAATCACACCTATAGAGAGGGTAATAGCAAAGCAGACTCCCTTGCCAACAAAGGGGCTGATGGTTTTTGCCTATCTGATATAGCTAACACCGATGAAGTATTATCAGAATCAAACTGAAACAATGGAGGAAAGTTGTTCTGAGGCCAATCAGTTCATTACTTATTCTAATAACATACCATGGAGTGTGAACTACCTCTAGGCATCTTCATATTTTCTACCCTTTAGACAACAATGGAGTATAATAGAGCAATTAAGAACACTTTTCATATTCCCAACCGGTTGGGTAGATCTCAAACCCTTTCTAGTCAGGTGTAGATAATTCCAAATTAAAGATTTGAAGTCGGATAGCGATGTGAAGTCCATTCTTTCAAATTAACTAAGAGTTAAAATCAGTCTTCTTTGAATCAGATGGTAGAGCATATTAGGAACTATGGTAGCTTCAAGTTCCCAAACTGCCCAAACAATTTTATATGACATTGGGGAGAAACAGTGATCCTCTTTCCCTTGAACTCAATTTTGAATCCCTGTTTCTACTCTCATACTCAGCTATTATTTCCTATTCACATGCTCCAATGACTTATATTTACTACGATCCTCTACATCTCTTATAGAAGCAGAGATTTCAATTTTGGGCTATAAAAGTTGGTCAGAACTGTGATAGCAAAGATGGAGGGACTTCGTAGGGTCTTTCTTTGATTTCCTCTATAATAATATTTCTTCTGTTCAAACAATGATCTAATTAAACTTATTATTAGGCTTCTGCCTGCCCTTAAAGACTCTTTCATTGAAAACCTGCAATCTCATATACGAGATAAGATTTTATTGATGTGTTATCCATCATTTAGGCATCTCTGCAAGACACTCCACGTGATAAGAATGAAATTTTCTTGTGTTCTTACTCACTTTTTTCCAACCAAACTAAAAAATATTTCGCCCAAAATCAGAATAAACAACTAATATATCCCATGAATTTTATCACAAATAATGTAAAAGGCCTCAATTTCTTAACATCGGCAAGACCTTCCTTTTGTTATATCGATCCATGCTCCATGAGAAACTAGTTGAAATGGCTATCAGCATGATAATAAGGATCGGGGAGAATGTTTTGAAAGACACCGATGGAGAAAGTGGCACTTATGACCTTTCATCGAGGAGAAAATGCATGGTCACGCCGATCGGCATAAAGAAATACTATTGGCGAATACTCTACAAACCCTCCCGACAATATAAGTCATGCCAATAGTGGAGTTCGGTAAGACTCTCACCGATCATTTAGTGGAATGGAGGGAACTAGTAGTCATCAACAGGAGATAAGCATTAGAAAGAAAAATCAAGGAGTTTCTGATACTCTAAAGTCTCACTGATTCAAGAAAAGTGCTTTAGCGTAGCTTACACCGATATGCATGAAGATCCGGACCTGATGACTTTTCATAGAACTGGACCCGATCAAAGAGTTAAATCCTTAAGAATTTTTAGTGAAGTCTGTGATGCATACAAGATGCAAATACAATTGCATAAAACATGTGGATACAAAAATACAAATGCATGAAAATGCATAAATAGAATATGCAAGCACCAAAGATGAATACATGGGCCCCACCACAAACAGATATACAAATACATTTGTATAAGACATACAAATATTAAACACACAAAGACAGAAGCCTGTATCAGTGTATGTATTATCACTTGTATATGATATACATATACAAAGCCAGACACGATTGGAAAATTAAACATTGTGAACTTTATGTGGGGTCTGCGTTTGTATGTAAGAAATGTATGTATCCAATATACAAAAAGGTGATATGCACTTATGGATTAGAACCCAGAATTAAATACGGAATAAAGTGCATTTGTTCATAACAAAGATAAGGAATCAACGTCATGGATATTTGTATATGTGCATGTATATGATATACATGGAAATATACAAGAGAATAATATACAAAACCCAACATAATTGGAGATTTGAACATTGTATACATCGGGTGGGGACCACATATGTGTGTTGGAGATATATCTATATGAGGCCTTTCTTGTGTTCTTACTCACTTTTTTCTGACCAAACCAAAAAATATTTCACCCAAAATCAGAATAAACAACTGATATATCCCATGACTTTTATCACAAATAATGTAAAAGGCCTCAATTTCTTAACATCGACAAGACCTTCCTTTTGTTATACCGATCCATGCTCCATGAGAAACTAGTTGAAATGGCTATCGGCATGATAATAAGGATCAGGGAGAATGTTTTGAAAGACACCAATGGAGAAAGTGGCACCGATGACCTTTCATCAAGGAGAAAATGCACGGTCACGCCGATCGGCATAAGGAAATACTATCGGCAAATACTCTACAAACCCTCCTGATAGTATAAGTCATGCCGATAGTGGAGTTTGGTAGGACTCTCACTGATCATTCAGTGGAACGGAGGGAACTAGTAGTCATTGGTAGGAGAAGCATCGGAAAGAAAAATCAAGGAGTTTCTGATACTCTAAAGTCTCATCGATTGAAGAAAAGTGCTTCGGCGTAGCTTACACTGATATGCATGAAGATCCGGACCTAATGACTTTTCATAGAACCGGACCTGATCAAAGAGTTAAATCCTTAAGAATGTTCAGTAAATTTCGTGATGCATACAAGACGCAAATACAATTGCATAAAACGTGTGGATACAAAAATACAAATGCATGAAAATGCATATATAGTATATGCAAGCACCAAAGATGAATACATGGGCCCCACCACAAATAGATATACAAATACATTTGTATAAGACATGCAAATATTAAAGACACAAAGACATAAGCCTATATCAGTGTATGTATTATCACTTGTATCTAATATACATATACAAAACCAGACATGATTAGAAAATTAAACATTGTGAACTATATGTGGGGTCTGCGTTTGTATGTAAGAAATGTATGTATTCGATATACAAAAAGGTGATTTGCACTTATGGATTAGAACCCAGAATTAAATATGGAATAAAGTGCATTTGTTCATAACAAAGATAAGGAATCAACATCGTGGATATTTGTATATGTGCATGTATATGATATACATGGAAATATACAAGAGAATAATATACAAACCTGACATAATTAGAGATTTGAACATTGTATACATCGGGTGGGGACCACATATGTATGTTGGAGATAGATGTATATGATATGCAAGAAAGTAATACTACAAGATATATACAAAGGTGGATCTGAAGATAATTTCAATTTATCTCATAAACCCAATAAACAAACAACAACTTCAACTGTGAAGACAACTCTAAATTGAAATGGCTTTGGTATGTTGGAAGAGGATACTAGAGTGTTATTCCTTAGCTTTGTCTCTTCTACTGAAAATCTTTAATTGAAGTACGTAGTTTCAATCATGTATGTTTAAGCTTGAGGTCCTTCTCTGTTCACATGCTTCGGAGGTACCACCTTTCTTATCTATCATTTATATATCTATTTATACATATATAAATTATATATATAGATAAATGTAAAACTATAGATTCAAGGCTTTCTAAATATGCACAACTCCCGTCAGCACGGGGCTCAAGACCCAAGCAGGAAGAGTTTAAGATATGATATGATCTCCATAATCGTTTAATAATGACATTATGTGTGAAGCATATTGTCTCGATGCATTGATTGAAACTTGAATCTCTACTGTCATGTGAGAAGGCAGGTAATGAGAAAGGCAATAATGAGGTCTCTAGTCTATCAGGCCATCAGTTCAGCTCATTTGAGAGATTTAATTGATGTGATTTGACAGGTAACAATGTTATCTATGATGGGTTAGAATTTCGATGGAATGGTAATTTTGGTTTATCATCATTATTAAATGAAGTGGTTGATCACTTACTTATGCCCACATGTAGATATATATGTCAGTATTTATACAGTATATATATATATATATATATAGATGTTGGCATATACAGTGGATCATTCAACCAAAATGGGATGTCCCACATAACCGGATTTAAGTTAACATTGAAGCAAGTTTGTTTGATTATTTATGATAAGCTTGGCAAGAGCAGGTATTTTACTCTTTCATCTCAGGCAAAGGTTTTAAAGAACTAACAGATGGTTGTAGGAGAATGAATTATATATTTTTTGTATAGCTAACATGCGAAAAGAAGTGGTAGTTTTCTTGTGGTTTCAAGTTAGACAGGTATATTGGTAGGAGCAAGACAGAAGAAGCCCTTTCAATTGGATAATAGACAGTTGATCTAATGTTATATGTCATGGAGGTCATCCTAGGAGCCAAAGAACCAAAAGACATACAGTAAGAGGATATCAAAAGAAAGGCCATGGATAAGGGCGATGTTTGCACTTGTATCTCAGTGTTTGTATAAGAAAGGATGTTTCCTTGTTGGGCTTGTCCCCATATAAGTTTCATAAATAAATAGTATGTACTGGACTGCAAAAGTCTCAGGATAGACAAGAGGTTTTCTTTGCTCTGTTCTTTCCTACCAGTGCCCGCACTGAACAAAGTTGTATTTTATAACTGATTTTATATATTAATGGCCTTGGCCTTTTACCAATCAAATATATATATATATATATATATATCAAAAATTATTTTAAACCAAAAAGAAAAAAGAGAGATCAAAATTTCTAATGGCGGACTATGTTTTCTGTTGTTAGTAAATTGTTGAAAAAAATAATGTTTGGGGTGGGGCTGTGGTGGGCGGCACCCACCACAGACCCCACCACTACCATAGTTTTAGCATAGGGTGTGGGGAGGGGGTTGGAACCCCAATCCACACCCCTCCCCACCGTTCTCCTTTTACAGTTGCATTCAACTATTATCAGCGCCCTCCCACCATGCTCCCCACATCGTCCCCTCCACACAACGCCGTTGAAACCCGTGGACTTCGCAGTCTCCCGCCACCTTCAACCCCCATCTCCTCCTTGCCGCTGCTTCCCACGTGGCCTCCCCACCATTCCCCTTTCAAACTGTGCCTGACGGCAATGTCGTTGCCTCCCCGTCATTCGGCCTCACACTACCCTGCAACAAGATTTTAAATCTTAACATATACATTTTATCTCTACTTTGATACCTATATATATCACGCTGTCACAAAAATAAAGAAGAAGAAAAAATATAGAATAAACCAATAGTTAAATGGGACTCTTGTTAGCAGAATGCATACCTTCGTGAGGTTCATCAATGGCTGCCATGGAACCCTAACTTGCAAACAAGAAGAAAACAAAACAAGGAAGAACAAAAAAAAAAGAATGAATGAGATAGAGGATTAGGCAACAAAACAAAGAGAAAACAATAAAATACAAATTAGGGCTCCTCTATTTTTGAAAACCAATTTTTTAAATTGTGAGGAGAATATGAGGAAGTTGTTTTTATTTTTTTTTTTAAATTCTCCATTTTGCCTTGTCTTTTAATTCTTGGGTTCATTTAATTTTGTCTTTAATTTAAATGGGGTTTTTTTTTTTTTTTTTTTTATTGCCTTGTGAGTATATTTTATTTTAAAGTGAGGGATTAATTTTGTTTAAATTGGGAAGAGTATTCCTTTTGTATTTAATTCATTTTAGTTGGGATATTTAATTTATTTTTTCCTAGCGTGATTTTATCATTTTAATCGTTTATCAATTTTACTATTATTTTACGGGAATGAGTATTTTAATCTCTTCCCTTCTCCATTATTCCGAGTTCGTTAATAAATGTAATGCCAAAATTATATTTATTAACGGACTCAAATTTGAAATCCAATTTGGTATCTTGCTATTATTTTATTTCTAATTTTTAATCTTTTATGCAAGGTTGAATTCTTTGACCTTGGCAGGGTATTTATTTGTTATTTTATATTGCTTTAAATACGTTCTTAAATTTAAATTTTTATTCTTAAATTTTGTCTAATTTCTTATTGGTGTTTTATTTTTAAAATTTTTAAGTTGATTATTAAAGACGCATTAATTTTACGTTATTTTTATTAATTTTTATTTCACCATTCCACTTTAATCATGCGTCCATCATGCCATCATTTTCTTAATCATTATTTTGATTTCATTTTGATCCAAGTTAGGGTTAGTTTTCAAATCTGGCAGAATCATCTTCACACCTAGGAAACTTAGGGTTAGGATTAAATTCATTCTAACCCCTAAAGCGACACACTTCGTGTCGCATACCCCTTAGACGGCTATCATCATGCAAGGGACTGCGTGGGACAACACACCTCCCTAAATTATGTTGACATATTTATGCCTTATGTGTATTGCCACCGAGCATGTAGACGCGTGCGAGGGGGTTCCTTGGGATAGGTAGAAAAGTTTTTTGTAATTCGTGTCATGACCACATGGTAAATGTGGACATGACATGTTTGTTGTGTGTCGTGACCGCATGGGAAATGCGGGCATGACATCCTTCCTTGATGTTGTGGGCACTCGTATGCTCGATGTCCTTCTTCTCCACATTGGAAATAGGTTCCTCTGAAACCTCCTCTTCCAGGTCCTTGCCTAGGTTGGCCTCTTCCTCTTCCTCTTTACTCACCATTGTTCTGGTCATGAGGGTGGTAGACATTGTCTCCTCTTTGATTCTAACTAGTCCCACCTTCTTCACTTTCCTTTTGATCTTCATTACAGCCCCCATATGGTCTTCCACTAGTCCTTCTGCCTTGACCTCTTCCCCTTTGCTTGTTGTCAAATATTTTATTCAACTTCTCTTCCACATTCAAGGAAAATTGGTATGCATCTTCTATGGTGGTCATTCTAACCAAGCTCAGCTCCTCTTGAATACTTGGCCTTAACCCATTAATGTAATGGGCTACCTTCTCCTTGTTGGGCTCTGCATGGCTTGTCCTGATAGTAATCTTATAAAACTCTTCTATATACTCCTTGACAGACTTGTTACCTTGCTTCAATCCTTGCAACATCTTCAGCAACTCCATCTCATAGTCCACAGGAATGAACTGCTTCATTAGTTTCTCAACCATCTGATCCCATCAGATAATCTTTCCTTTTCCTCTCTTATTCCTCTCTAATTAGACCTCCTTCCGCCAAATACTGGCATGGCCCTTCAACTTTGTGTTTGCAAACTTGACCTGATTCAGGTCCTCCACATCTTCATACTCAAAATACTCCTCCATGTCATTGATCTAATCAATAAGCTGTTCCAGATTCAAATCTCCAGAATATGTAGAAACTTTGATCCTAAGTCTCTTTCCGATCTTCGCAATGGCCCTCAACAACCTAACTTCTGCAAGATCTCCTGCAGCTTCTTGTTCTTCCTTAGATAGCTCTTCTTCAGCTTCATCTTCACTTTCTTCTCTTGTTCTCAGCTCAAACCCTCTTCATAGATCCTCTTGTAATGCATTGATTTGCCTTTGTAGGGCTCTAAAACCCTCTTCGATCAAAGCATTCCTCCCAATACAATGTCTTTGTGGAGGCATCTTGATCTCTACAGCAAACCCACAACCTTAGGTCCTGGTGCAAACTGCCTCACGGTCGACGATCTATCTACACACTCAGGAACCCTTGCTCTGATACCACTTGATGAAGGGGGTAAATCACAAAACACACAACAGAAATGGAACACAGAAAATAGAATATTTATTTATTGATTTGGAAAACTCATTACATTACATAATATCAATTACAATTAGAGGAATCAATCCTCCACAGGCTGCAACGCACTACAGCTACACACCACCAGGCTCTGGAATATTCTACCTTCTACTACCCCAAATCAGCTAGGGTTTCTGCTTTCCCATCTATTCTTGACTCTACACTTTCCCCCTTAACACTACTACTGCCCAGGGTTCCCAAAATAGTCATAAATAGCACTTTTTGGTGGCCTCCAGCTAAATTTCAAAATTTGTGACTCCCTCCAAAAGTAGGTCAACTTCCGAGAAGCATAACTCTGATCCGGGTGTCTGATTGACGAACCGTTTTAAGCACTGAAAAGATCTTGATGTGAACTATCATGCTGGAAATATGTAAATGGATTTTTGTCAACTTTTTGAGACATTATGGGATGTTTTAGTGCCTCATATCTTGTTTCAAAAAATTTTAGGGCTTTTTAGAAAACAAAAACTTTAATATCTTCTAGCTCACAAATGATCTTTGCATGATTCCTTTGCCAAAGGTCTTATATTTTTGTTATGAAGCTTTCTATAACTTTTCACCTCAATCTATGCCCAAATGCAAACTTTCCTAAAATGGCAGGTAAACTTTCCAAAACTGGCAATTTGTTATTTTTAGCAGTTTTGGAAAAAACTAAAAGTCCTACATCATTATTCTGGATATTATGGAACTAGAAACACTAATTATGGAAAGAAATGAAAACAACTACAATGATTTTGAATTAACTTCTTTTTGGGTGATGCAAGATTTCCCTTACACCACTGGATGCTCCTGCATCAATCCTTGGGCCTTTGCAGAACATGCAAGGCATCCTTAAAACCTTCATCATTGAACTTTCTCCTCATATCTCCATTGAGCATTGTAACAATAAAGGATTCCATAGTCACATTTGCAACACTACCATTTATAACAAGCATTATGTTCTCCTAATTTTTGGGTAAAGAAAAAAGTGAGAAGATACATTTGTCTTCCTCATCAATTTTAACATTTATTGAACCTATTTGACTCAAAATCATATTAAAGGTGTCAAAATGTTCTACAGTAGAATATCCTTCCTTCATTTTTAATTAATATAAACATCTTTTGAGATATAACTTATTACTTTATAATTTTAGTTTGATAAATATCACCTATCCTCTTTTGTAATGTGAATGCAGGGGTCTCTTTTGATTTGAATAACAAAGAAAAAGTAAATTGGAGACAACCAGATAAATTATTAGCAATACAATTCAACAAACAAATGAGAACCAAAATTTGACCACCATAGAATAGCAACTTTTATATTGATTTGCTTCAAAGTACGGACAGTGCAATGTCTCTTTCAAAAAATCAAAATCTCAGATAGATTTTGAGCCATAAGGTCTTGGTTTCCTTTTATAAAGGAAGTAACAAGCTTTAGACCTTTCACATTCAAAATGGCTCTTTGTATTCCTAACCCTTGATATTACAATATTTGTCTTTTATAAGTCCAATTTAGATTTTCAAATATATTTGAATACATTTTGAAAACATGAAGAAAACATAAAGAGACACAAAGAGAGTGTTCAAGATGTGGTGGTGCTATTTAATGCCATCATATGGTTCATTGCTCCTCTGTACCTGAACCTGTGTTGCTGATGATTCATCTCTAAGATATTTCTCCTCCCATTTATATATTATAAAATCACTAGGCCATTGGTAATCTTGAATCTGAAGCAAGTTCTCCTAGTGATCTTTCCATCTTTTATCAAGCAAAGCTCTAACATTCATCACAAATTTTGCATACCTAGCATCCAAGGCAATTACTTGGTCCAATATCATGTTGAAATTGAGAATGCTGACATCTCCATCCTTCTTCAAAAAATCCATAACTTGGAATACTGTTTGGCTAAATTCCATCTTCCATGTGTCAATACTTTTGATTTTCTCTTCTTCTGTCAGTATGAAAGGAATAAATTTATGCTTGAACGTAGTAAAAGATTCAACCTTTGCTTGCATCTTCTAGCTTTCCCCATTCACATATTGGTATTCATCAATGATCATTTTGACTATTTTCTCAGTGGGCTTCAAAGTTGTAGGGGCATCAAGATTCCTTTGCACTACTAAGCACATCTTAACCAAATTGTGATGATAGGGTTGTCATTTTTTAAACAACAAATCTAAAATAGAGAAGTGTATCTTCAATTGCTCAATGGCCTAAGATAAAGAAGAGTAGCAATCATGCACACTCCCAAGCTTATCCACAACCAATTTTACTCTATGCTCCAAAAATTTCTCAAAAATTTCAAAAACTTTCATCTTTGCCTCATTCTTTGTCATTTCATTTTGTTTAGTCAAACTTTCAATTTCCTTTTCAAATTTCAATCTTGTTGCATTAAATTCTTCAGTAGACATTGTGACATCACTAGTTGTTTATGGCACAGGGAGCTGATAGTGTACAATGGCTTGACTTTGAGAAGAATTCACAGCTTGCAATTATTTCTTTAATTTCACATTTTCAAAATACAATTTGTTTACTTCATCATTCATTACTTTTTGAGTTTGCTCATAATCTGTTAGCCTTTGTTCTAACCTCTTCACAACAACATGAGTAAACATATCAGTATGAACATTGAGAGCAGTTGTTTTTGTTGCTAATGTATCTTGTAAAGTCTTTACCACAGCTATATCCCTCATTTATTGAGCAATATCAAGCAATCTTGGTTTGCTTGTATTTTTCTAAGTAGTCCAGATTGCAAGGGTCTCTATCTTTGGATTAAAACCACATCAAAAAAGATATCATAAAAAGGATATCATACAAGTGGTTGTACATCATCAAAAGGATATCATACAAGTGAAGTTTTCCTTGTTATGCCTTTGTCTTGGTTTGCAGTTAACCCAACAAAGAATAATAGAAGCCATACCATCATCTCAGCGATTGTACAACTTGGTTATCCTCAGTCACAACCAATTTATTTCAAGGTCTGACTGGTCTCTACTCTGTAAAATAGTACGACATTTGTGAGTGGGCATTCTTTGTCATTTAAATATTTTAAAAATTGTTTGATATTTGAGTTTGTTGAATAATAAATGTAAAGTTTACGTGTTGCAACTTGCATCAATATTTATTAGTTTTTAGATTACTACAATATTAGTAATAACATTTGATGTTTAAGGGTTTCCAAAATTATTTATGGTATTTATTGCTGCTATTTAGTATTTGTTTTACATTTATTCCAGTATCACATAAGCCATAAAACAAAACAATTGCAAGGTTTATGAATATTTTGAAAACAAACACTATAGTGGTATCAGAGTTGTGATCTTCTCAGCCTGTGAAGAGAAAGAAGCTATGGATCATCTTATTGATTTAGTAAAATAAATGAATGGAAGATTAGAACAAGAAGCACGAATGAAGATTCAAAAGTTAAAGAACTAGTTATTGGAACAGTATATTATTAGCTTTGAAGATCTAGCTTTATTATAATGATAATTAAATACAAAATGATTACGAAGATATTCAATATTAACAAAGGAGTGAAAGCCTCCTTTAATCAGGTTACAAATGACTTATCCACTAAGGATAAGAACAACTAATAAATAAAAGGATAAGAATGACAACTAAAAGAATAAACAATATTCTTAAAGTCTATCATAAAGACTAATTGACCATTATAAACTAAATATTACATTAATACATTAATACCCTCCCTTAATGGTCAATCCACTAACTACACCAAGATTATCCCAAAATTTTACAAATTTGTCAAGACTTAAAGACTTAGTAAGTATATCTACAGTTTAATCCTCAAAAGGACAATATTGCAACATAATTGATCCATCTTCTACAAGTTGTATGATGAAATGACAATATAGCACCACATGTTTTGTTTGCTCATGGACGATTGGATTCTTGGCAAGTTTTAGCACCCCTTGATTGTCACAAAACAAGGGTGAAGACTCTGCTTGAGATATCTGCATGTCTAAAATCATCCTTCAGAGCCATACTACCTCACATGTTGCTTTTACAATTTTATCAAGATTCTAGTTTTGTAGAGGAAAGAGCTATTGCTTTCTTTTTCTTGTTTGTCCATGTGGCTACGCCTGTGCCAAGGATGGAAACATGTCTAGAAGTGGATTTTATGTCATCAATAGAACCTTCCCAATCTGAATCTGTGAACCCAACTAGCTTAGGATCTTTGCTTCTACTATACAGAATACCAAAGTCAAATGTCCCTTTCACATATCTCAACACTCTCTTCATTGCAATCCAATGTTCCTCTTTTGGTGTTGTCATGAACCCAGAAATAAAACTTAGAGCATAGCTCAAATTAGGTCTAGTGGCTATAAGGTTGCCCACTAGTTACATGTATGTTGACTCATTTACTACCTTTAAGTATGTTTTGGTTGAAAGCTTCCACCCTTTTTCATAGGTGTGGATGAGATTTTACAATCTTTCATTTTGAACTTGTCAAGAAAACTTCTACAATATTTGGATTGAGAAATAAAAGTACCATCACCTATTTTCCAAACTTCTACACATAGGCAGTAATGTAGGAGGTCTAGATCAGTCATGTCAAAAGCTTTATTTAAATTACATTTGATTTGTTTAATCAAATGTGCCTCACCACTTGTAATAATGATATCATCTTCATAAATGACTAGTAAAACGATCTCATTGCCTATGCTTTTGATGTACAAATTTGGATCCAAAGGACTCTACTAGAATCTTTGTTCAACCAAATACTTGTCAATTTTGATTTACCATGCCATGGGTGCCTGCTTCATGCCATATAGAGCTTTCTTTAGTCTACATACAAGATGATCTTTTTCTGCAACTTGAAAACCCTAAGGTTGAGACATGTACACTTCTTCCTCCAAGTCTCCATTGAGGAAGAAACTTTTTATGTCCATTTAATGACTTTCCATCCAAACTATGCTACTGTGGCTAGAACTAAATAGATGGTGCTCATCTCTGTTGTATTAGTAAAGGTCTCCTCATAATCAATGCCTTCTCTTTGTGAGAACCCTTTTGCACTTGTCTAGAGTACTATCATCTTTTTACTTGAATTTGTAAACCCATTTGCAACCAATGGGTTTCTTCCTTGGTGGAAGATCTGAAAGATCCCAAGTCTTATTTTCATAACACTTTCATGGTCGATTGTCATGGCCTTTTCCCATTCGTGTTTTCCTTTTTCCTCTCGAAACACCTATGGCTCATAAACTCCATGAATGTTAGCCAGTAGAGAAAAGTTAAATGTGTTCTACTTGCTCTTGCATCTTGATGATCTCCCTCGATCATTTCACTTACTCAAACATCACTAATGGTGCTTTCCCACCACTTTAGTCTCTTTTTAGGAACCTCTCCATCTAAATCATTGTTGTTACCATGACTTGGGCTGCCTATTTCTATGTCATTTGGCTTCTGATCTAGGTTATCATCAGTGAATTTAGGTATATTTACCTATCTGGGAGACTCCTCATGCTTAGAATCCCCCCCTTCAGGTGGAGCTTCATGAAGCTAAACACTTGAATCATTAGCCTTAACAAACTAGTCTTCAGTAATCTTGATTATTGAAGAAAGTTGGATAG
The DNA here is from genome assembly GCA_027924645.1 of Cunninghamia lanceolata. NCBI lineage: Eukaryota > Viridiplantae > Streptophyta > Pinopsida > Cupressales > Cupressaceae > Cunninghamia > Cunninghamia lanceolata. Next base: position 494,988 of record BSBN01001011.1, read on the forward strand.
GCCTAGTTTCCTCATCAATCACAACATCCTTGCTAAAAGTCAAGCAATTAGTGTCAACACCAATCAACCTGTAGGCCTTATGATTGTCATTGTACCCTGTAAGCATTAATTTCTTACTCTTAGGGTCTAACTTGGTTCACTTTGCATCTAGGATCTAGGTATATGCAATGGAACCAAAGACCTTAAGATGACTAATTTTTGGTTTCCTCCTAGACCAAGCTTCCTTTGAGGTCTTCTCCTTTACTGCCTATGTTGGAGACCTATTGAGTAAATATTCTATAGTATAGATTACCTCAGCCCAAAACTTATTGGGAACACTCATGTTCTTCATCATACATTGGGCCATCTATGTAATAGTATGGTTCCTTCAATTAATTACTCCATTCTGTTGTGGAGTATAGGGTGTTGTATATTGTTGTTTTATATTGTGTTTAGCACCAAAGTCATTGGATTCATTTGAATAGAATTCACCTCCATTATTAGATCTAAAAGTGATTAATGCACAATTGGACTCTTTGTCTACTAATGCATTAAACTTTTGAAATTCCTTAAACATGTCTTATTTTAATTTCTTAAAATACACCCACATTTTTCTACTAAAATCATCTATAAACAAAAGAATTTGGCACTGATGTCATGTTCATTGGTCCACAAATGTCTACACGAACCAATTGTAGGACTCTCTTGGCTCTCAAAGTCTATCCATCTACAAATAAAGTTTTGTGCTATTGCTATTGGATATCAAGTAAACCATCTACCAAATTCTCTCAAGCCAACTGAGAGAGGTAGGATAATTTGAAGTGCCTCTACTGTTGATGCCAAAGTGTACTAATATTAGATGCACTCTTGGTTGCTAATGGACACTCCTGAACCTGTTCAATATCAACCAACTAATACAAACCATGATCTTTGATACCATCTACAATGGTTTTCTTGGTTTCCTTATTGACTATATAGAACTTATGTTTGCTAAAGATGACTTCCAGATTGGGACAATGACACATAATCTAACTCACAAAGAGTAAATTAAGCTCCATTCTTGACACATATTGAGAAAAATTAAATTTTTCACTCCAAAGGATATTTGCACATTCCCTTTTCCAACAACTGTGTACTCCTCACCACCATCGAAGATCACTGAATCAAAGCAAGCCATGTACTATGTGAACTAATCTTTCTTGTGGGTGAAATGATGAGATGCTCTGAAATCTGTGTACACGCAAATGACTTTGACAGATTTGTTGGTTGTTTGGCCATGAATTCATAGAAGGTTGATTCCTTCTCCTTAGAATGTTCTACAACATGATCCTTTCATGGAGGCCCTCCCTGGTTGGATTTTTGTTCAACCAATCTCTTTCTCCAGTGATTCTTCATATGACCCATTTTACCACAATAATGACAAGTGATATTTTTTAGAGTTTTCAAAGTATCCTCATTGTTACCTTTCTTCTATGGCCATTTGTTTTTGCTCTTTTCTTTGGCTACAAACACCTGGTCCACACTCTGGGTATCACTGTTGCTACCAAACTACTTCTTCCATCTGTCCTATTGCAAGAAATTATTATATAGCTCTTTGAACTTGAAGTCAACATTGGTAGAGGTAATATTGAGTGTCTCAATAAAATGCTCACAGCCCTGTGGTAATCTTTTCAGTGTGATTACCACCATGTCCTCATCTTCTATCTTTTGACCTATGGCTGACAATTGAACATGGATATCCTTGATCTTGAGCATATTCTCCTGCAAAGACACTTTCTCATCCATCATGATTGAAAAGAGCATATTCTTCAAGAAGAAGACCTTGCCTTTATCTGAAGTCTCATGCAGATCTTGCAGGTGCTTCCATGTAGAGGTTGTACTTGTCTAAACTTTCAATTACATTTCATTAGTCACTATAAGCACCAAAATCATGCACAACCTCCACGAGGACCCCGATGATAAGTCATAATCCTTGTCAAGTACATGTAAGTGTGAAATAACATCCTCTTAGCAACAATTCACTTGGTGGCATGTCTTTTCTTCTGCCTTGTGTTGTTTCCTCTCTCTCTCTCTCTCTCTCTCTCTCTCTCTCTCTCTCTCTCTCTCTCTCTCTCTCTCTCTCTCTCTCTCTCTCTCTCTCTCTCTCTCTCTCTCTCTCTCTCTCTCTCTCTCTCTCTCTCTCTCTCTCTCTCTCTCTCTCTCTCTCTCTCTCTCTCTCTCTCTCTCTCTCTCTCTCTCTCTCTCTCTCTACACTTGTCGATTTGTGTTTCTTGTGCTTGCGACCCTATTCATAAGCCTTGTTTACATCTTTTAGGTGATTTTTCACCTTTCCCCAATGTTTTTCATCCATTCCCACCCCCTAGAGGCCTTCTAGAGGTCCTCCCTAACCATCTCCCACTTTCATTTTTTAGTTTCACTCAACCAATCCAAATCTCCCCCTATTATTTCTAGATCTCCCCCTAAAAATCCTACTTTTGCAAGTGGAGATTTGGATTTTCACACATGATTGACCTATTTCCAAAGGCAGATCCCCTTCTTTTTATCCCCTCTCTCATCACTCATCATGCACTTCCACCCAGGTGCCCTCCTCTGAGGGTCACCCATGGGTCACCCTAGGGCGACCCTGATTGGTGAAAGGGGTGACCCTGTCATGTTTTCATCTGTAGAAAGACTCAAGTTTCTAACTCAAATTAGCTCTGTTTTCACCTATTTTTCTTCCTATTTGCATGGATTTTCATGCCTAATATAGAGTTAACTATTTCATGCACCTGCACATGCATAATTAGCTCCATTTCATATTTAATTAATAATTCATGCATTCCAGTGCATTCCCATGCACATCTCTTTCTTCACCTCTGCTTGAGTGATAAGTTTTTTATTGGGTAGATCACTCCAATTTTAGCCCATATCACTCTTGAGTCTTCTAAGTTAACTCTCCAATCAAATTGATTTAACTCTCCTTCTTGTTCACCCCTCATCCCTTCTTTTAGCCTATAAATACCCCCTACCTCAATCACAAAGGGAGGTAATTTCATTTGTGCACACAACTTTTGCAAGTTATTGCTCTCCAAATCAATCATTCTCATGCTCATACAAGACATAGGAGCCTTTTTCTTTTATTCGTTATAGTTTTCATACAAGCTCGTTACTTATCCATATGCTGCTCACATCAAGCCACAATGCTCATCAAAGATCTCATTGTGCTCTATTTTCAAAGCTTCAAAGGTTATTTTTCTTCCATTTTCATCTTGTTGCTAAGAGGATCACCCCGTTGCTACAAGAGGATTCGAGGTTGCAATTACAAGGATTTATGAGGGTAGCAGAGGCTCACGCATCTCCAGGTTCCTTCATGCTTTTTTTATTTCATAGTAATTATATAATCAAAACTTTGCTCTTGGGATAAGTAAATACATGTTTGCTTTTTCCTTGATAAGCTAAGTAGATTTACATTGTTAAATTAGTTTCCCTTTCCAAAGTTTATAGATTAAAAGAAATTTAATTTCTTAGATTAGTTTAACCCACATGTTTAGAAAATAAACAAAAACATTGAATACATTGCATCAGATAACTTCATCATAGCTTGCATACATTTTCTAATTCCTAGATTAAGAAAAAGTACTTTGATTTCCAAAAACATAAAAAACCACAAAAAGAAGTTTTGCATTCATTTAAGCTTGCATTCATATAAAAATCAAAAAGAATAAAAACATTAGAAACATAGAAGGCTCGCAAACCCTTGATCCCATCACAAGGTCAACCATAGTAAAAAATTGGTCAAAACCCTTGATTTCATCACAAGGTCCAACAAAGTCAAACCTGAGGTCAAACAAACCCTAGGTCAAGTCAAGGTTGGTTCACAATCGTGTATCTCTTGTCTCAGCTCATGAATGTGCCCTGGACTTAGAGGTGAGTGGGTGAGGGTGATCCTCGATAAGATAGAGGAGATCCACCCAAGACAACAATAGGACCCATTAGTCCTACAATAACAAGAAGAATTCAAAAACCTCCTGATACAACAAGTAGTCATACAACAATACGAACAACAACAAGTAATCAACAAGAACAATAGTTGTCCCACACAATGGTGGAATATCAAGAATCCAAACAAGAGAATGGTGACTAGTGACCCTTCGGGTCATATAGTTATCTTTATAACCATGATCACAAAACACTGTAACCACACAAGTGCACAACATAGACCCCTCTCCATGAAGTCTAGCTCTCCAATGAGCCAGATTGCCCCTATGTCTCACCTCCTCTCGACTAACTATTCCCACGAGAGTGAGAGTGACATGGCAGTTTGCCTCATGGCAAGGAGGGAAGGGTCTGTGCGCATGCCAAAATTGACTCCACCGCCCCAAGGCCACCGACATCATGATTTTGAGTGTACATATTTTGGTGAACCTGACATGAACTACAAAATCCTTATGGTTATGTTGTTTGCATTCCAAAATCTCAGATCCCATCAAAAACATTAAAATCCTTCAAACATTTTCACTTTATCCTTCATAGCCATTTCCACCACTTCCGCCTTCATCACTTTCACCATCATTCATTCCATTTATTATGTGGTGTCTATGGCACCCCCAAATATAATGGAATTGGATCTAAACTTAGAAAATGTTCCCTCTAGGGAACCAGAAACTCCCTCCTTCGACAGGTATGTGCCACCTCACCCAGATGCACCAATCACAAATTGCTATGATTACAAAGACTCTAACTATGAACAAGACCAAAGAGATCTTAGGCATTCTCTATCTTTTAACAATCCTGCTTGAGAACATAAACCTGCCATACCAAATGCACCTCACAATGCTAGGAGAATATTGCTAAGATTAGAAATCCATCATCTGGATCAACCATCCACAAGTACCTCCAATACTCATCTCAATGAGGAAGTAAGAAGGTTGGAAAGACACTTGCAAGAGGCAAGAGATGCTCAAAAAGCATTGAAGATTTCCCTATGGGAAGAACAAAAAGAAAACACTGTGTGAGAAGAAGTACAGAATCATGACAATAGTCGAAGGGAAAACCCTAGAAATGAGGAAGTACCTAGAGGTCCCACTCCTATAGACCTAATTGCAACTCTTGTGCAAAGGATTAGAACCTTGGAAGCAAAGAAACCTGCTCCTAACAGAAGTCATATGACAACATCCTAATTAAACAAGACCAGGGGGCATCTCAGAATCCCGCTACCTCAACTACTACTTCAAAAATGCAAGTAACAACACATTCTTGAATGGAGACCCTCTTGTTCAGAATAATCAAACAATGCTAGGAAGCCAAGCAAATCAAACGATAGGTTACCAAAACCCTCATATGGCGTTAATGCTATCAACTCCTCAATCACAAAGTGCCTTTCTAGGGACATACCTAGAGTACTTGAAATAACCACTTGACTTGAACATAAGAATCATTTAGTTGCCTCAACTATTACCTGATCTCCTAAAGTTCAAAGAAGAGGGTGATCCAAATTTGCACATCAAATCTTATACTACCGTGATAAGAGAACTCCTCCCTTGGGATGGGCTTATCACTAAGATATTTCCAAAGACCCTAGAAGAAATAGCTTTGGAATGGTACTCTCTTACCAGAAGCTTCAATACACTCATTCAGAAAGTTGATTGGAGAGTTTGTCATGGATTTCAACAGGAACAAACTCGTGAAGACAGGGATCAGAGAGTTCCTGACAATGAAATAAGAGTCAAACAAATCAGTAGCCCACTTTGTTACCTGATGGAGACAAATTCTCTATTCCTCAACTAGTGCCTTGAACATGGACCATTGTGAGTTATGCAACGTTTTCTTACATGCCTTAAACAAGGATATGAGAGAAGACGTTTAGAAGTTACCCTATAAATCCTATAAAGAAGCCTTGGAAAGTGCTTTAAGGATCGATCGAGATGCCATCAATAGTGGTAGAAGGGTTTACGAGTCAAATGGAAAGTTGATGAGGGAGGACATAGGGAACAATGCTCCTATCATCAAGATTCTTAAAAACAATAGAAATGCAACAACAGATGGGGTGATAGATCAACCCCCGGTCGGGAAGGTAAGAGATCATTATAACAAAAGAGACTATTACCTTCCTAATGTTAATGCAATTAATCAGCCCAGAAACAATGTATACTACCCAAGAGATAATTATCAGAATTGGAATCACAATGGAAATGGTAATGACAAAAGGTATGAAAGACCTCCTTATGAGAACAATCAATTTTGTTATTTTCATAGAACAAGGGAGCATAGTATATAATCTTGTAGGGAATATAACAAATTCGTAGTGAGATTATCAAAAGACCAATAGCGGTTGTTCATAGAAATGTTCTTGAATCCACAAGAAGTCACACTGAATAACAAAGGAACAAGACAAACCCAAGCCCTAATAGCTCCACAGAATGCTAACATGAGAATCTATCAGGACCCATTTCCTGTGCATAAGGATAAAGAAGCAACAAATCAAAATGAAGTAGCCCAAGGTAGCAACACCAATGTCCCACCATAGTTAGGAAAGAAAGGAGAAGCTAGGATGATGGGGTTGGTTGAAATACTACATAATGAAGAAGAGGAAGAAAACCTTGAGAATGAACAAGAGAAAACATATGAATGTACCGTCTCGGTAGTGGAACTAATACCAGCTCTAATTGGACCTTACGAACTCATAGAAGATCTAAATAAAACCTATGCACACATATCATTCATTGAATTGCTCAGGAATTCTCCCTCACACCGCTCAGCACTATTGAAAGAAATAGGGTTGAAGTATCTTGATCAAATTACATTTCCACCTAGTGAGCAGATCAACCACGTAGACTATGACATAAGCCACCAAATTCAGAGCTCAAAGACCTAGGTTTCTTCTTTGACTTAAAACAAATGCCTTCTGAGGTAGAGTTAACCAAGAAAGGAGACCCTGCGTTGTACTTGCAAGTGTGGATCTATGATACCTATATCAAAAGAACACTAATTGATGATGGGGTGGTAGTAAACATAGTTCCATTCTATCTTTTAGAAAGAATGGGTTATGGCCACACTAATATCACCGCTTCTAGAGACACTCTAAGTGGGTACGATAATTTAAAAGCTACCACGATAGGAAAGATCACGCTTCTTGTAACTCTATGGCCAAAAATTGTCCCAACCACATTTTATATCATCAATAAGATCACAAGATATAATCTGCTTCTTGGAAGACCATGGATACACAAGAAGAAAGTTGTGCCATCTACGTTATAGCTTGATTCCTACATCTGGGGAAGGTGGACATCATGAAAGGAGACCCAAAACCTTTTAGCATGCTAAAACTGAACACATCAAAAAAATGTATAGGCATCCCCATAGATTATGAGATTCCTATAAATAATCTTTATATTCCTAGTCCTACGCCGCAGATAATATCATTAGAAATCCTAGAAAAGACTATAAACATTACAGAGATAAAAGCCTTAGAAAGTGACGCATTATCAAAATAAAAAGAGGTTATTCCCAAAGAAAATACAGTAAAGATCATGGAATGGATAGAGAAGGATGGACCTCTTCAATTCCCTCTAGAAGTAATCATGATCGATATTCAACCAGTGTTTGAAATGACTACGTTAGATTTGAGATATGCAGACCCTCATACTTTCTCAGATCTTGAAGAGGAAATGACAGAAAGTTACACTCCTTTATCACCCTTGAGTGAGTCATGTATCCCTGACACACCAGAATAGAGTGAATTGTATGAGCCTCTTAAACCCATAGAAGAGTCATATAGACCATTAGCACCTAATGAGGATGGGAATTCTATTGACAACAAATCAACCAACATAATAGGAGTCCCCCTCAAGATGTTCATGGTATCTCAACCACAAGTGCAACCTACCACTTCTGCCTCAGTGTGGTCAAATGAGCTTGGAGAATAGGAGGCACCCTTAGTACAAATTGAAATGGTTGAGAGACTCCCAAACAAAGATGAAGAGAGTGAGGGTACATTTTACAAAGAATGGAAAATGTGAGTATCCATTAGAACTGATGATGTAAGGAAGCTATATTGGATATTCTATGGATTTGAGGCCTAAGCCTAACAAAAGGATGAGTATAAGATTTGTCCCCCTGATGAGCAAAGGGAACCTCAAACCCCCTTTGAATTATTCCAATTTTTACAGAACATTCAAGATAGACAAGACGTAAAGATTTACATGAAAGAACAATTCGACATGCTAATGGAATTGCTATGATGCGATGGAGTCTTGTATTGGACCCCTACTCATCAACAAGCCTTTTGAGACTTACTTCATCTCACATTACCAAAAGAAACCACTAAGTTGGAAATGATATAATCAAATGATAAACCCTACAGGATAAGAGAGCTTGTCCTAAGAAGAGGTAGCATGAAAAACAAGAAGAGAAGATGAAAAAGAACATTCACAAAGGACTGGAAAGGGCCTTACATGGTTAAAGAAGATGTCGGAAATAGTTGTTGGGAATTAAGTTGTCTCAACCTTTGCAAGTTCCTAGCATTTATTATTTAATTATATATTTATTTTTTCCTATTATTGTAATTTCTATGCAAATCTTATTTTATCACTTTGTGGGAGTTGGCACAGTGATGTGTTATCCTACATGGAAGGTGACTAGATGTATTTTTTTCCTCATATGAAGAGATACACATCCCACTTTGTAGTAGAAGACTTTTGCCACGTGTCAGCATATTTTGGGTGTTTAAGAGGTTTATGGCACGTAAGAGTTACGACAGATTCCTATAACAGAATATATGACATGTAAGAGCTAGAAATAGAAGATCCTATAACAGGTATGACAAATGTCAGGAAGCATCTTTGCATGGAGGAAGTAGGTGCCCAAGTTTGACTATGACAGGTTGTAAGAGAATCTGCAATTACTATTCAGTTATTACAGATTCTCTTACAGTTGTAAGAGTTGTCATAAATGATGGATTTTATGACATTGTAAGAGCATTTGTCATACCTTAATTGGGCAAATTTGGGGCACCCAAGTTGGGGGGTTGTAGGGGATGAAAGAGAATCTCTTACAAGTGTCATACGCATGTTTTATGGCCTTGAAAATTGGGCCACATGGATTTGGACGAGTTTCTTCTGTGACTTGCTCTAGAAGCTACCTCCATTTTGTACTACTTCTCTTTATATACAGGTGCTTGGAGTTGGAGATGTGTGTTGTTCATTTTGCAAGTATTGAAATGATGTTGGAATCACTCCAGACTTGACACTGTGACTATTCATGAAAGAGCTTGGCTCTGAAACTGTGTTGTAACCATTCCTTGTTTATTGTAATACATTGAGTTGTGCTTTGGAGTGTGGGGTTTTTCACCTGAAAGGGTTTCCCCATGTATATCTTATGTTTTTTGTGGTTTGGCATTGTTCTTGCATTTGAATGTGTGTTAATCTCTCTATTAATTATGAATCTTAGTTGTAACTGTAAATATTTAAAGAAATATTTGTACTACTTCCCCTCACTAGGTTGATGTAGGAAGATGTTTCCGCCTACCTTGCTTCCTTTTAGTTGGTATCAGAGCCTGGCCAGTTTTGGTCCTAGTTGTTGGGTCAAGGGTTTTTTGTACTAACCTTCGATTAAGTGAGAGTCTTGCAGAGTATTTTGTGACCTTGTTGCAATGAGAAGATGACAAGCACATCTGGGAGATTCAAGATTGAAAAATTCAATGGAGACAACTTTGAGTTGTGGAAACTCAAGATGGATGATATGCTAGTTGATAGAGACGTATGGATTGTGATATGAGAAACCAAACCCCAGAGCATGTAACAAGAAGATTGGGATCAAATGGATTAGAAATCCAAGGGTCTCATAAGGCTCTATTTGGCTGATTCTATGCTCCTGAACATCCACAAGGAGAAAACTGCAAAAGACTTGTGGAAGAAGTTTGGTGATGTATTCAACATGATTGTTGCTCAATTGACCTCTGTTGGTGTGAAGATGGAGGAGGAGGATCGTTGCATGACATTGTTGCGTTCTTTACCAAATTCATGGGACCACCTTGTGATGGTCATTGGGAGTACCACTACCACCTTCAAGATGGATGAGGTGGTTTCTTTGTTGTTGTCTGAAGAAATGCGGAGAAAGTCTTCCAAAACGGCTAAGGAGGCTCTTGCAATTCGTGGTAGGTCAAAGGAAAAATGAAAGAAGGACAAGAAGAAAGAAGACAAAGGAAGATCTAAATCTCGTGGGAGATCAAAGTCTCCTAGAAAGTCCAAGGCCTTATGTTAGAACTATGGCAAACCTGGGCATTTCTACAAGGAGTGCAAGGAGGAGAAAAAGAAGAAGAAAAACCATGATTCTACCTCTGACAAGTCCTCTCAAGATGATGGAGAAGCATTTTTCACTTCCTTGGAAACACATGCATCCAAAGATGTGTGGTTAATTGATTTTGGTACATCGTTTCATATGACATCCCATAAAAACTAGTTCTTGAAGTACGAAAAGTTTGATGGTGGGAAAGTGTACCTAAGTGATGACTCTCACCTTGAAATAGTTGGTCGTGGAAGAGTTGTGATCAGATTCCCTAATGGTCGAGTGAAGGGGATCAATGGTGTAATGTACATCCTTAGGTTGGCACAAAACCTGTTATCTATAAACAAACTGAAGAATGTGGGTGTGCAGGTTATTTTCTCGAATGAAGGATGCAAGTTGATGAGAGGAGATATGGTGTTGGCTAAGGGTGTTCATATTAGCACTCTATTTCAGCTTGATGCATGTGCGGTTCAATACAATAGTGCCTCTATTTCAAAGAAGGGAGCTTTAGATTCTTCATCCTCACCATCAAAACTAGAAACCTAGAAGATTGTAGCATCTACTTCTGATGGTCTTGCATTCTAGGTACCCAAGGGTACTCATTCTATGGAAATGAAACTTCCTGCTGAGAAAATAATGTTGTGGCACCAAAGGCTTGGCAATATTGGTGAAATGGGTTTGAAAACCTTGAAAAATAAAAACTTCGTTGAGGGTATGGATGATTGTAACCTTGAGTTTGATTTCTGCCAACATTACATATATGGAAAACAAGATCATGTTTAGTTTTACCATAGTACTCATAAATCTTTTGACATGTTGGATCTAGTTCACTCTGATATTTTTGGTCCTGTTAATGTTCCTTCAATTTTAAAATCTATATATTTTGTTTCATTTATTGATTATTACAGTAGCAGGACATGGGTGTATTTCCTTAGGATTAAAACTAAAGTTTTTGCAAGATTCAAAGAGTTCAAAGCTCTTGTAGGGAATCAAAAAGATAGAAAGATTTAATGTTTGAGAACTGATAATGGTGGTGAGTTTTGCTCTGTAGATTTTGACAAGTTCTATAAAGAACAAGGTATTGAGAGGCATAAGACAATTCCGTATACTCCTTAGCAAAATGGAGTTGCAGAAAGAATGAATAGAACGTTGATGGAGAGGGCTAGGAGCATGTTAAGTGGAGCTGGCCTAGAACAAAAGTTTTGGACTGAAGTTGTTGCTACTTCTTGTTACGTGGTTATCGGGTCTCCTACATCAATGCTTGTTAACAAGACCCCTATGGGGGCATGGTCTGGTAAGAAACCTTCATTAAGACACATTTGAGTATTTAGTTGAGGCATATGCACATGTGCCTAAGGAGAAGAGGTCCAAGTTGGAGAACAAGGCAATTAAATGTATCTTCATCGGTTATGGTATTGGTGTGAAAGGGTACAAGCTATGGGATCCAGTGTCCGAAAGAGTTCTATATAGTAGAAGTGTGATATTCAAAGAGATCAATCCTTCTTTTATTGTTCTATATCTAGACAAAGAAGAAAATAAAGATGATGTGATTCAGCTTCCTCCTACCCTTGAAGAAGTTGAATCGAAGACACCAGTTGGACTTGATGATGAGGAGAGCTTTGAAAGTTTAGAAGAAGAAGATGAAGAACCTCAACCTCAACCTATGAGGAGGTCCATGAGAATAAGGTGGCAACTTGAAAGGTTTGTTTATTCATTGCATGATTCTAATTATATTTTTTCTTTGATTTCTAATGTTGATGAGCTGAGGACCGTAAGGGAGACTATGGGTATGAAAGATGAAGGTTCTTGGAAGGAGGCCATGGCAGAAGAGATGGATTCTTTGGAAAAGAATAATACTTGGGACTTGGTGCCTTTGCCTGAAGGAAGAAAGCCTATTGGATGCAAATGGGTGTTTAAGAAGAAGTTTGGTTCAGATGGCAGCATTGAGAAATATAAGGCAAGGAAGGTCATGAAAGGGGTATTCATAGGTGGAGGGAATTGACTATGGTGAGATTTTCTCTCTAGTTGCAAAGCTGACATTTATTCGGTTCCTGTTATCTCTTGCAACAACATATGATTTAGAGGTGGAGAAAATGGATGTGAAGACAACATTCCTTCATGGTGACTTGGAGGAGGAAATTTATATGTCACAGCCATAGCACTACATTGTGAAAGGTAAAGAAAATTTGGTTTTCAAGTTAAAAAATCTTTGTATGGTCTTAAGCAGTCTCCTAGGATGTGGTACCAAAAGTTTGATGCCTTTGTGTTGACTATTAGATTTCTAAGATCGAAATCAGATCATTGTGTTTACTTCAAGTTTGATAATGATCACATTCTCATTATAGCATTGTATGTCAATGATATGTTGCTAATTGGGAATGTTCAAGGTTTGATTTTTTATTTGAAGTCTCAGTTGTCAGTGCAGTTTGAAATAAAAAATTTAGGGGCAGCTAGGTCCATTTTGGGAATGGAGATCAAAAGAGACAAAGCAAACAAAAACTTTGGTTAGGCCAAAGTAAGTATGTGCAGACCATGTTGAAGAAATTTAGCATGGAAGATTACAGACCTTTGAGTGTTCATGTTTTGATGGGGACAAAGTTATCTATTGAGGATTGTACGAAGTCTCCTTCTGAGATGGAGGATATGAGTAGAGTAACTTATGCTAGTGTGGTTGGCAGTTTGATGTATGCGATGGTATGTACAAGACTTGTGAGGCCTACCTTTTTCATTCCCGTTTATTTGACTATTTACTTTACTGTTGCTGATACATTTAGACTTGTGGGACTGTTGATCCTGAATTCCTGAACAATTAGACTTTATGATGTTATGGGGAAACTAATTGGATGATGTTAGATAGATGCTTTATATTATGGGAAAACTAATTGGGTGATGTTAGATAGATGCTGTATATTATGAGAAAACAAATTGGGTGATGTTAGATGATTTATATTATGATGTTAAAGGAAAACTAATTGGGTGATGTTAGATAGAAATTGGTTTTGTGATTTAATCTTGGGAATAGATGTTTGAAATGCAGAATTCGGAATCTAACTGTAATGTGACTTCCTTTATACTTATGTGAACTAGTGATATTTTATGCGAATGTATGTTTTAAATTCCTTCGGCTATGATATTTATATGTGGAATTAACTTTGCAATTGAGTGTGTAGGTATTTCTAACAAACCACAGAAATTGGAGACCATCCCACACTTGATGTTGTAATCCATTGTGAAGCCGATCTAGTTCCACAAGGAACCAAGATCAACTCTGTGTATGATGAAATGTTGTAATGTTAATTTGCATGTGGTTAATTGGGTTAAGTCTACCCTCTTTAAATTTGAATTATAATTTGTGTTGTAAGAATTTTGTCTTTGAATTACATTTTAAATTTTAAATTTTTAGAGACCCTTTTCATGTGTTTTAACTTGACCCTAGGTGCTCTAACTAGGCTAAACTTGACCCTGGGTCATACCCCATGGGTCTAGGGTCCTTTTTGACTTGGGTAAACTTTGGTAAACCTCCATATGGTCACCTTAACTTCACACTGAAGTTAAGTGACGAAATTGGAGGCATGGGAGGGAGAGGATGAGTGGTACCAACACTCAACCCCATCCCTTTTCACTTCCCAAGGTTGGAGATGACTCCAAGACCCACCAATTGTGGAGGACTTGACTCCAAGTCTCTCTCACAATTGGTGAGAGTACCCTTGGAGTTGAGTGGTCCCTCTTGAGAGAAAAGGAAGGGGACACATGTGTCACCCATTCCCTCTTTAACTCCTCCTTTCTCTCCCACATGTTGGAGAGAGGACAAGTGATAAGGGGTGAGGGAGACTTGGGGATGGGTGAGTGACATGTGTCAACACCCATCCCTTGGGACATGCTTGTATTGGGGAGGAAGAGTGAGGAGGTGACAAGTGTCACCTCTCCATTCCTTTAAGCTCATGGGTTGAGCTTATTTTAATCCCACTTGGGAGAAGGTGAGGGGTTGTTGAATTTTTAGGAATTTTAATTGTTTGAATTTGAATTTGGGAAAAAATATAGAGGGAGTTTGGTGGCTTATGTTGGAGGAGATTTTGGAGAAGATCTACATCAACTTCTTCCATAATAGGGCTTTTAAAGGTTGGTTTTCAAGGCTAAGGCCTTCCTTTTGTATTTTAGTTTGCTTGCATGATGCATATATGTGTGGTTTATTTCCTTGAGTGTAATTGTTATTGTGGGGAAATTTGGTTGGGTGTTGTAAGAGCCTCTCCCACTTGGGAGAAGATGCTCAACAAGTGTGGGGTAGGGGAGGAGTGATCCTCCTCAGGGTCATTACCTAGTTTTTGGGGTGTTGTAAGCCTTGAGGGCAATATATGTGATTTTGAGCAATTTGAGACATGGCTTGAGAGCCAAAATATGGAGACTTTTGGAAATTTTGTTAAATGTGATGGATTGAGGCCATAAGAGAAATTGTGTTGGGATATTTGTAGGAGTGGCACTCTTGAGTTGAGTGTGTCCACTCCCCTACCCCTTTGAACTCACCTTGGTTGAGTTTGTGTGTTCTGATTATCTATGGATGTAATATTGTGTTTTGAATGTTTGTGTGCCTTGTTGTGAAGTGGAATGAGACCCTAGGTGTGTGGATGACCTCCCTAGCTCAGGGGTGACCCTCTTGTGGATCTATGGTAGGGAGGAGAGAAAGATGTGTGGTTTTCTTCCCCCTTGTTGTAATATGCATGTCATTGGAGCTAAATGAGAAGTTGGAAGAACTCCTTGTGCTTGGAGTTAATATTTTATTTTCCTTTACTCTTTAAGCTCTTAAGAAAGAGTTTGGTCTATTTCGGAGCTTCATCTTTGTTCATTTTCAAAGAGGAGGACTTGTCTCTCTCTTGTTGTAAAATTGTGTTTCTTATGTTGTGTGAAAGTCATCTTTGAAAGTTACAATTTGTTGATTTATTTTTTTATCATCCAAATATAAATGAAGGAAGAAAATTTGTATTTAAAAGCTATTTCTTGTATGAAAATTTCAAATATTTCATTTAGCAAGTTGAGGCTTAGTTGATATTGTGATTAATATGAAAATTGTATAGTGTTGTTTGTGAAAGAGAGAAAATTAGTGGTTGTTAAATGTTAGGAGTATCTAATTAATTTCTTTTGTTCTTTCTTTACAAGTGTAGTTATTAAAAAAAAAAAAGCAATGGATTCAAATTGTGAGAAAAATATGGATTCTTGCCTAAATGAGCAATTGACCAAAAAATGCATATATATCTTGGTTTAATTGTTTAAAAATTATTATTGTAAGTGTAGGGGAAAAAGAAAATAGTTGCAAAATAACAATTATATATATATATATATATATATATATATATATATATACACACATAATTTATATATATTTTTGAATAGTTCAAATGAATGTAATTTTTTGTGTATTTACAGATAAATTGACCTTAATAGGCTATCAAATAAAATTATAGTTAACATTTTATATACAAAGGTATTTATATATGTAGCAAAATATATATATATATACATATATATATGTAAATATATTATTTTATTGCATTTTTATATAAATTGTGAATATGATACTTCTGTATGTGTATATATATATATATAACAATAAATGAATCTTAATATAATTAACATAACATAAAAAATAAAATACTGAGCAAATATTAAGGAGACTGTATTTTCTCTTGTAGTCACGTTTTATGTCACAGAGAACACAATATAAAAATAATAATGTTAAGGGGTGGGGGTTCGAACCCCCCCACCACTGTTCTTTGTTTCTGTGTGTTGGGTGTGGGGAGGGGGGCGAAGCCCCTACCCACACCCCATTGAATGGGATGTGGTGGGGGCTCCATCCCCCTCCCCACACTCCCCTCTATGCCAAAACCCCCGCGGATCCTCCGCTGTGCACCCTACAACCTCTGCCTACATTGAAACGACCGTGGCCCGTCCTCCAAACTGCCACCAGTCTCTGCCGCCAACGTTTCCCCTCCACTGCGGCTCTGCTACCTTACCCCTCTCTGCAGCCTGCCACCAATACCTTCCTCCTCATTGCTGCCGCTGTTTCCTCAAACCTGCCAATAACAAACAAACAAAAAAATATTTGTTAGGGTTTTTCTTTACATTTCCCACAAATGAAAACACAAGGAAATATAAATATACTTTTATTTAAAAAAAAAATACCTTGCTCTTAAGCACTATATATATATTAATTAACAGAAGCCATCATATGCATTTCATATGTGGCCATTTAAAATTCAACCTGCAACAACGAAACAAAGGCAAATTGAGAAAATGAGAAAAAAAGAGAAAGAAAGATAAAAGTGAAAACAAAGAGGAGAAAATTAGAAAATAGGTTTTTCACTCATAAAGAAAATATTATTTTATTGATGGAGTAATTTAGGGCTAAGAGTACTAATTAAAAACTTAATACTCTTTTAAGCATGTTGTGGCCTATTTAATTAACAAAGTTAATTCAAACGTTGATTTAAACCTAGAAACGGAAACCTAGTAAACTTCATCAAACGAAGTTAGTAAATCCTGATTCTGAGATCTGATCTACCAAGAAATTAGGAATAATGTAAATGATGCAAAGATAACTCTGATTGATTGAAAACGTGAAGGAGAACAAATGTTTGGACTTTGTTGAAAAATGTTTTAAATTTAGAAAACGTGAAGGAGAACAAATTAATATTAAATTTTAGAAAACATGAAGGAGAACAAATGTTCGGACTTTGTTGAAGAATGTTTTCAAATTTAGAAAATATGAAGGAGAACAAATTAATATTAAATTTCAGAAAATGTGAAGGAGAACAAATGATCGGACTTTGTTGAAAAATGTTCAATTAACTTAATCAACTATATTACCAATGCAACTAGTGTGATGTAAGAAATTTATTAACCCAAATCAGGAAACCTCTTGATCAAATTTAGTGTTAGTATAATAAACCCTACTCATGCCTATGAGGCGTTATGCTAGATTTTCCTAGAATCTAGGGTTTAGTTAGGTTAGGGAAGTTTAACCCTATTGGCGACGTTAACCACGTCACGATGACCCCCTTGATGGCCTTCTTACGATTGGTATGCGCATGTGTACGTATTACCCTGCTTTCATCTATTTTGTTTACGCCTTAGAGTACGCCACTGAGCACGCTTACGCGTGTGAGGGGGTTTCTAGGGAAGCGTGGAGAAATCTTTTGATATTTCGTGTCATGACCACATGACAAATGTGGACATGATACATGTGATGCATGTCGTGACTGCATGGGAAATGTGGGCATGACAAGACCAGACATTGCCCAAGTAGTGGGAGTCCTTAGTCAATTCATGGCTAATCCTAGACGAATACATTGGGATGTGGTTAAAAGAGTTTTTAGATATCTATGGGGTACTTCTGAGTATGCCTTGTGCTATCATGGTGATCCTACTAATACTCAACATTCTGTGAGTATTCATGGATTTGTAGATTCAGATTGGGCAGGTGACATTGACAGCAGGAGATCCACTAGTGCTTATGTGTTCACTATGTTCGGTGGTGCTATTAGTTGGATGAGTAAGCAACAACATATGGTCGTTTTGTCCATGACTGAAGTAGAGTACATGGGACCTACTCATGCTTGTAAGGAAGCCATTTGGCTTAAGAGATTGTGTTCTGACATTAGGTTTGATGCAGAGAAGATTACCATTTCTTGTGATAGCCAGAGTGCCATATGTTTGGTGAAGAATCCTACTTTCCATGTGAGGACCAAGTACATTGATGTGTAGTACCACTTTGTATGTGATATGGTAGAGGATGAGAAGGTGAATTGGAAAGATTGATACTTTGGCTAATTTTATAGATTCCTTGACGAAGCCCATGAGCACAGAAAAATTTAGATGGTGTTCGGAGTCTATGGGCCTCTTGGCCCCTACTAATTAAAATATTGTCATTCTATTGGCTCTTGAAAGGTGTTTGACAAGTGGGAGAATGTTAGGAATTAAGGTGTCTCAACCTTTGCAAGTTCCTAGCATTTATTTAATTGTATATTTATTTTTGCCTATTATTGTAATTTCTATACAAATCTTATTTTGTCACTTTGTGGGAGTTGGCATGGTGATGTGTCATCCTACATGGAAGGTGACTAGATGTATTTTTGTCCTCATATGAGGAGATAGGTGTCCCACTTTGTGGTAGAAGGCTTTTTCCATGTGTCAGCATCTTTTGGGTGTTGCAAGAGGTTTATGACATGTAAGAATTATGACAAATTCATATGATAGAATCTATGACATGTAAGATCCAGAAATAGAAGATCCTATGATAGGTGTGACAAGTGTTAGGAAGCATCTTTGTATGGAGGAAGTAGGCACCCAAGTTTAACTATGACAGGTTGTAAGAGAATTTACTATTAATAGTCAATTATGACATTATCTTACAACTGTAAGAGTTGTCGTATATGACAAGTTTTATGACATTGTAAGAGCATATGTCATACCTTAATTGGGGAAATTTGGGGCACCCAAGTTGGGGGGTTGTAAGGGATGAAAGAAAATCTCTTACAAGTGTCATACACATGTTTTATGGCCTTGGAAATTGGGCCACATGGATTTGGACGAGCTTCTTGTGTGACTTTCTCTAGAAGCTACCTCCATTTCATACTACTTCTCTTTATATACAGGTGCTTGGGGTTGGAGATGTGTGTTGTTCATTTTGTAAGTATTGAAATGATCCAGAATCACTCCAGACTTGACGTTGTGACTACTCCTGAAAGAGCTTGGCTCTGAAACTATGTTGTGACCATTCCTTGTATATTGTAATACATTGAGCTATGCTTTGGAGAATGGGGTTTTTCACCCGAAAGGGTTTTCCCCACATATATCTTGTGTTGTGGTTTGGCATTGTTCTTGCATTTTAATAATCTCTCTATTAATTGTGAATTTTAACTATAACTATAAAGATTTAAAGAAAAATTTGCACTACTTCCCCTCATTAGGTTGATGTAGGAAGTTGTCCCTGCGTACCTTGCTTCCTTTCAATGGTGCCTATCTCCTATCCACAATGGAGGGAGAGGAATTTGGTGAAACAGTCAGTGCCTTTCACCTCAAGAAATATTATGTTTGAAAATCATAAAAAGTATAAAACATTAAAACACAAAAATAATTATAAAAAATAAAAAATGTCAAAAAAATGAGTGATCAAAATAAGAGTAGTGAGATAAATGAGAATTGAGAAATTTAATTATTGCATATCAAAAGTTCCAAAAGCATTCATTCAATAAAAGTCAAAAATCCAAAAAAAAAAGAGAAAATCAAGTGAGGCATTCTAGAAAATACAAAAAATGTAAAAAATACAAAAAAAAAGAGAGTTACAAAAAAAGAGTGAAAGAGAGAATATTATTGAATATCTGTACTCTTGGGTGGAGATTAGTCTAAGCTCAAAGCTTTAAGGGTGACATTCAAATAGAGAAAATAAAAGAGAAAGGTATAAAGCATACACACGCAGTTGAGCAAAGCCAAGAATCTAGTAGTCTTTAGGATCATTTTCTATCTAAGGACCTTGATTCTTTCTAATTTATCCTTTATCTTGGGTCTATCTTGCTTGCCATTTATGATCTAAGTCTAGCGAACATCAATAAAATTTGTTATTTGTCTAAGTTAAAATCTTGTCAGATTGTCTTATCTAGATAAGGATCAGTGTTTAACCTTTAACAAAGCCCAAATTTAGAAAACACTCCATTTCACTCCCACTCCCCACTTGAGTTCTAAATCCCCATCTCATAGACGTGAATAGATCTCCTATACTAGAATAACCCGCAATCCTCTGGATTGAAAATCATAATAAAGAGCGGTCATATTGTTTGTTCCACAATGCATTCATACCAAAATCAAAATAAAGTCACAACACAACAAAGTCAATGTCATAACTCATGACATTCCATAGAAGTAAAAATATTTCATTTCAGCATCCCTTGTGTTCTTAAATCTGCATATCCTAACCTGCATTTCATACCTGTTCCACAAAAAATTACAAAAACATGTCATCGTTGTCATACTTGCATTGTTAGAGTTGAAGGTCAAAACATAATCAAAGAATTCTCAAACTTCCAAAGTGCACAAGAGATGAGTACCCATATGATAGCAAAAACCATAAAAAGACAAACTTTCATCGATATATCAGAAGTTTACATTTTTTAAAGAGAGTACAAGAGCTAGGACAAAATGCTCTCAAGAAAAAGTAAGGCTCCCCATGCAAGGGTGTACAGTTTCAAGAAAAGAAAAATAAAGTCAAGGGCGATTCCCTCCAATGGAACCCTCAGGACTTCTTCTCCTCTATCTGTGTGTACCGCTAGTTGCTCCATGAGACCTATGTGAGCAAGGTGCCTTGCTATGAGTATGGGAATGTGAAGCTCTCGCAGTGCTAAGCTCACATTATCGAATCCCAAGGTGAGCCATCTGACAAAGCACCTGATTCTCACCCCTAAGGACAAGATTCTCAGCCTTCAAATAGAAATCTCCTAACACCCATGATAAGAAAGAGCAAAAGTGTTAGTGTGTCGCCTAG
Source organism: Cunninghamia lanceolata (assembly GCA_027924645.1). Lineage (NCBI taxonomy): Eukaryota > Viridiplantae > Streptophyta > Pinopsida > Cupressales > Cupressaceae > Cunninghamia > Cunninghamia lanceolata. Next base: position 515,758 of record BSBN01001011.1, read on the forward strand.
CTGTAGGGGGCACGCCAGGGTCAACCAAAAGTGTCTCTCGGGTCAGCCTAGTGAAAGGGGCAGCCAAATCAACATTGATCTCATGAATGAAACCCCTCCACTCCTCAGTGCTACCTGCAAAACAAAGTAAAGATGAAAAGTGTGATGATTCTTGACGAAAAGGAAAGAAAAGGAAAGACATTGAGAAATTGGTAAAACAAGTGTAGACTTACATGGATAACTAGGCTGCCAAGTAGGATCCAATTGCTACAACTATGCATCATCTGTCGGTCCCTCATCTAACAAGTCATCCCCATTAGGAACGTAGTCCTCGTCAGTAGAATCTGAATCATTTACCACAATGAGCCCATGGGAAGGAGCTCCTCTCCCTCCCCTCTGTCGTCCTCTCGAAGTCCTAGCAACTTTGGTAATCAAAACTCCATGAGTCAAAGGGGTCCAAGCAACGGTTCTCTAGCTAGTCTTACCCATCTCTTGAACAAATTTGTACATCAAGTGGATACTAGGGGAAACTCCTCAAGAAAGTCCTCGCCAAAATGTTGTGAGACATGCTCAACACGATGAGCCTCGACTAGACCATTACGATCCGAAAGCTCTAATATGCTAAGACAGTGCTCCTTGATCTGACAATCATGAGACCATACACCCTCCATATCTATACAAGGGTCATAAATCATATCTGCATCTATAAGGGTAGCCACAACACGTAAAGAAGTATCAAAGTGGCCCACATGAGCTCACCTAGCTACCCTCAGTAGTCATCTGTCAGGAAGAGAAATCTCATTCTGAGAAGACCTGATGTGCTCAAAGATCCAAGTCATGATCAAAGAAGAGTGGTTGAAAGAAAGAGCTCCCTGTCATGCAATATGATAGAAATCCCTATAGACCATGGCCAAGATGTCCGGTCCCCAAGCATAGACCCTGCCCAACTCAATACCCTATATAATTGCTGCTTAGTACCATCTCAAGTGAGTCAAGGCTTTGTATCCAGACAGCCTCAATGCGATCAGACCAATTAGAACCCTCCTTAAATGAGGAAAGTGAAGTTGTGGCACAGAGGTAAGTTAAACTCCAGTCTGGTCCTCAGGGCAAGTCACCCCAATGATCTGTGCCCAAGAAGCCTTGTCCTCGAGGAATTGCTAGCTAGTAGAATGAGTGGGTGTCCTCTCACATGAACCCCTAGAATTCGGTAGACATCATACAGAGTGATCATCCACTCTCCTAAAACCTGAGGGAATCTAAAAGTGTTCATGTCTATGTCCCAATAAGTTAGGATGTCATAACTAATGCATGCCATAGGATGTACAACTAACACATGGAAAACCCTAGCCAAGCTTGCTCTACTCAAGACAACAAGCTCATCAGCAGACAAAATGAAGCATACATCTCTGAAAGTCATAATTTCTCCCAACAATCATTCCAACAAATTCGCATATCCTACCAATCAAAAAAGAACTTTAGATTAGATCTCGTCAACTCAGAAAACCCCTAAAAATCATAAAACTTACAAAAAATATCACAAAAAAAATGTATAAACCATCAAAATTGCAATAAATTGATGAATTTAGTAATCCGATTAGATCAAAACATAGTGCAAAAAAGTCAAAAAACATCAAATTTTACTTAGAATTTATCTATTAGGGCCACCCCTTTCATCAAACTGGATCTCCCCTAGGCGACCCAGATGTTCAACAGGATCTCCCCGAGGCGACCTTGTTGCACGGGTATGTTGGAATTAGGTCACACAACTGGGAGGTGAATTAGTTGTCCCATAACTTTAACCTTTTCATCTTTTAATCTTCTTTCACAACTTACAAACAGATTAATGATGTAAATATTAAAGCATGAATCAACAACACATGAGCAGAAACATAATGAACACACATAACACCAGAATTTTTACATGGAAACCCGGTTAAGGGAAAACCACAGTGGGGGTTAACCCAAAAGATTCATACCCTGTTAAAAGTACTTAAAAGTAATGGGAAGGCACTTGCCTTTGGGCGCACTACCAAGAGCTTACTACCTACAGGAGGCTCACTGCCTACAAGATTTTATGTTTAATACAGAAAGAATGAACTGAGAAATAACATCTTCTTCATGCCTAGTTCAGTCCCATTGATAACTCACAAAACTTCTGCTCTGCCCCCAAACACTTCTTCTCTATCTCTTGATCCTTTACTGCTCGTGTTCTTCTGCTCCTCCTCTCCTCTATTCTACCTCTACACCTTTCTTAGGATTTTATCATTTTCATACAAGGACAACTTTCCACAAGTATTTATACACTTCGTCAACCTTGGAATGAACATCAAGGTCGGCTTGACTCAATGCAGATCACTGTACTGTTGGTAAAACATAGTTGGTACTTGAATCTTCCTCAAACAGCACTCCACGCTTCATAGAACCTCTCTTAGATCATCTACAACATGCACAAAGCCTCCGGTCGGCCAAAATTGGGAAGAACAACAACACCAAGGAAGAAATCTTCAACAACGATCTCAATCTTAAATGCAGACCTCCAACACAACAGGCACATGATTCAGAGACCTCCACAAGCACATTGAATTCAACAATAACATCTGCACTACTCAAATCATCAGAATCACTTGCATCTTCATCCAGAACCTCAAGAACACTGTCTGCCATGACTGTCACGCTAGAAAATTACTTACGGACCTCCAAACCACAAACCACTTGAGTTGAGGATATACACTGACTTCCCAAGCATGCCTCTAGATCCACAGATCATTTTTTTCATTGCGGAGCAATCCAGACCAATTTCCTGTCACTTTGTCTCTTTTGAACACTGCAAAACCTAGTTCTACTCAGATGGCCATATCTTCTTCAAATCTTCATGCGGACCTCTCAAATCTTAACTGGAGCTACTTCAGACAATCCTCTACACACCCATATGGTCCACATACTTTGATCTTCATTCCTCTAGAAATGCGAAGCAATCTACTTCACTAATCTGCAATGATTCTCCTATTTTTGACAAAGGGATATGTTGACATCAATAACAACACATCATAGGCACATATTTGCAACAATCTCCCCCTTTATCATTGATGGAAACATATGATGTGAAAAACTGATTCAACCATCAAAACAAGGATTTCTACCCCTTTCTCTTATATCACTCCTGCAACCACTTTCTTCACTGCTTCCCCTTTCATCAGCAACTAGTTTTTCACATGACTTCTCTCCCCATTTGACATTAATGGCAAAGGGCACATATTTGCAATCTTTTCTCCCCCTTTTGTTTCAGATTGATCTCCAAAATTTGCATACTAATTACTCCCCCTGAGTAGTATATCCTTAACATCAATCCAGATCACAAGATATGACTTTGAATTCCACCGGGCTGATGCACCCTAGTGCATCTTAGTTCTGATCAAGAGGGGTAATAACCCCTCGCTTCTCTCTAAGATACTCAAAAGTATCTTTGGGTAGAGGCTTAGTGAAGATATCTGCAATCTAATCCATTGAAGAAACAAACTCCAATCTAACTTCATTCTCATTAACCTTCTCTCTCAAAAAGTGAAACTTGATTGATATGTGCTTTGTCTTTGAATGCAACACTAGATTCTTTGACATGCTTATTGCACTTGAATTATCACAGAAGATTGTAAGAGGCTCCTCAAACACAATTCTGATGTCCTTCAACATTTGCTTCATCCACAGAACATGAGTACAATTCTTTGCTTCTGCTATATACACTACCTCTACAGTAGACAAAGATATTGCCTCCTGCTTTTTTCTCAACCAAGAAACCAATCTTCTTCCCAAGAAGAATGCACCACCACTAGTACTTTTCTTGTCATCCACATCTCTTGCCCAATCAGCGTTTGTATATGCATGAAGAGTGAGGTCATTATCCTTAGGATACCATAAGCCATAATCAGATGTTCCCTTTAGATATCTGAAAATTCTTTTGACTACTACAACATGGGATTCCCTAGGATCAACTTGAAATCTAGCAACAAGGCCAACTACATTCATAATATCAAGTCTGGTTTGAGTCAAATAAAGCAGTCCTCCAATCATTGATATGTACCTTTTCTAATCTGCCTTAGGGGAATTGTCATCTTTACTTGACTTGTATCTGGTTACCATAGGAGTGCTCACTAGTTTTGAATCCTCCATTCCAAACTTTTTAAACATCTCTTTCACATACTTGGACTGAGATATGAAGATCCCCTTATCTGACTGAGTGATCTGCAGACCTAAGAATAAATTCTTTTCACCAAACATGGACATCTCAAATTCACTTTGCATCTGATATCAAATACTTTAACATGCTCTCATTTCCACCAAAGATGATATCATCAACAAATACCACAACAATCAAGATGTGTTCATGATCAATTTTGAGATAAAGATTACTGTCAGCAGTGCCTTTGCTAAAGCCTAACTTTAGTAGATACTTATCTAGTCTTGCATACCAAGCTTTTGGGGCTTGTTTAAGTCCATACAATGTTTTCTTCAATCTGCAGACCATATCTCCTTGATCAGACAAGTGGAATCCTTTTGGTTGTTCAATGTAAACTTCTTCATCTAACTCTCCATTCAGGAATGCTGACATGACATCCATCTGGTAAACTTTGAAATCTTTAAAAGAGGCAAATGCAAGAAACAATTTAACTACTTCAATTCTTGCCACCGGAGCAAATGTTTCTTCAAAATCAATTCCCTCTACCTAAGAATATCCTTTACACACCAATCTTGCTTTGTTCCTCACAACTTCACCATCTTCATTCAGTTTATTCTGGAAGACCCATTTAGTTCCAATTACATTTTTGTCTTCAGGTCTAGAAACAAGATCCCAAGTATGATTCTTTTCAATTTGCATTAATTCTTCTTCCATTGCTTTTACCCAATTTTCATCATTACAAGCTTCATTCACTATTTTTGGTTCAATCTTTGAAACCAGACAATACTCCTCTTGTACTTCAGTAATTTTTCTCCTAGTTTCAACACCTTTATTCTTATCTCCTATGATCCGATATTCAGAATGATTTAACCTTACATACCTGGGGGTCTTAGGATTTTCTTCAACTTCTAATTCTTGAACTTGTTCCTCAACATTGTCAATAACTTCTGGAGTAAACTGGACTTCATTTGGACTTTCATTTTGATCATTTGATTCATATCCACAAAACCTTGAAGGTCTCTCCTTGCTTTCATCAACCTTGACATTAGCATTTTCAACAATCTTTTTCAATCTCTTGTTAAAGCATCGGTATGCCTTGCTTTGATTAGAATATCCCAAAAATATTCTTTCATCACATCTTGCATCAAACTTGCCTAGATCTTCATCTCTTTTGATATACCATTTACTACCAAAAACTCTGAAATATTTCACAGAAGGAGCATTACCAAACCACAGGTGATAGGGAGTTTTACTAGTATTACCTTTGATATGCACTCGGTTGAGTGTAGACAGCAGTACTCAGAGCCTCTCTCCATTAGACATGTGGAACATTTACCTCCATGATCATGGTTCTAGCAGCCTCTTGAATAGTCAGGTTCTTTCTTTCCACAACTCCATTCCACTGAGGAGTCCTAGGACAAAATAATTGTCTTCTTATCCCATGTTTCTCACAAAATGAATTAAACTCACCGGAAGTGAATTCTCCACCTCTGTCAGATCTCAGACACTTTATCTTTACACCAATCTCATTCTCCACCCTAGCCTTGAACACATTGAATTTGTCAAGAGCCTCTGATTTCTCTCTCAAGAAAGTGACCCACATCATCCAAGAGCGATCATCAATTAGCAACATAAAGTATCTGTCTCCTTGTAGACTCCTAACTCTGGCAAGACCATGCAAATGAGTGTGCAAAAGATCCAGCAATCCACTTGAAAATAGTTCTTTGCTTTTGAATGAAGTTCTGCTCTATTTGCCCAATTGACATTCCTTGCACATGCTATTAGCAGGTTTCACAATCTTTGGAAGATCTCTTACAGCCTGAGTTGCACTTAGCTTGACAATGTTGTCAAAGTTTACATGACACATTCTCCTATGCCATTACCAACTCTGATCAATATGAGAAATCAAACAACTCTTACCAGTACCACTTAAATGAAAGATATTACCACTAATCTGAGTACCAGATGCAAACTCAATTTTGAAGCTTTCTAGAATTTTGCATTTTCCATCCTTGAATCAAAGATCATATCCCTTGTCAACCAACTATCCAACACTGAGAAGATTATGCTTCAACCCTTCTCCATACAAGACATCATTAGCGTTGTGCTTACCATCAAAAGAGATGGATCCTCTACCACGGATTCCGCCAGCTGAATTGTCTCCAAACTTCACAATTCCACCTTCACACCTTTCCATACTTACAAACATATTCTTATCACCTATCATATGATGAGAGCATCCACTATCAATCACCCATTCATCCTTTTCTTCAACCTGAGCAACCAAGGCTCTTTCCACATTTACATAGCTAGCAAATTCAGTAGGCACCAGATCTTCTTCTTTGATAGCAATGAACACCTATTCATTTCTAGAGGTACTTCTATTATCAGATTCATCATCAGTGACTCCTTCTTCAGCAACTTGTTGGACATAGTAGCATTTCTTATGAACCCTAGGTCTATTAGGGTTTGTCTTTGAAACCCTCTCTGGACATCTTGAGGCAAAATGACCAATCTTATTGCAAGAAAAATATTTGAAAGACAACTTTCCTTCATACTTATTAGATCCTCATGGTAGTCTTTTGGAAAAAAGAGCTTCAAGTTCTTCAAACTCTGATTCATCTTCTTCAAGTTCCTTGCTTGCCCTCTCATATCTACTTAATCTTCTTGAAGAGCTTTCACCTGGATCAATTTTTTGCTTTCTGGAAACACTGGCCTTAAATGCAGATTCAGACTTAGGAAGAGAATCACCAAACTCACTCATTTCAAATGGTAAGAGCTTGCCAACCAACTGATCCCTTGTAACCATTGTCAAAGTCCTGATCTCTTCAATGTCATCAACTTTATGCTTGTATGCTGCAGGTAAGGATCTGAGTACTTTGGCAACAATTTATGATTCTTCCAATTTTCCATCAGCACACTTGATACCGCTCACATGTTCATTCACCTTTTGCATGTAGGAGGTAATATTTTCATCTTCACTCATCCTTAAACTTTCGTATCTACCCTTCATGCTCGGTAGCTTAGAACATTTGACATGTTCATCACCTTCATATAGAGTTTCCAACTTCTCCCAGATTTCATGCGTAGTTTTCAATTCTAGTACATTTGTCATCTCTATATCAAACAGGGCACTCAACAAGGCTTCTTTAGCTCGAATATTGTTTTCAGCATCTTTGAGTACATCTCGAGTTGAAGGACCTTTCTTTGCAATCTTATACTCATCCTTAGTTATCAACCAATAAGGATCACCCATACATTGCAAATGACACTGCATGCGCATCTTCCAAAGCATGTAATTTGTTCCATCAAAACTTGGATTGTCCTTGTAAGTCGACATCCTAGATCTCCTCAAGCAGTCAAGCTTCTTTCAGAGGAACTGGCTCTGATACCAATTGTTGGAATTAGGTCAGACAATTGACGGGGGAGAATCAGTTGTCCCACAACTTTAACCTTTTCTTCTTTTAATCTTCTTTCACAACTTACAAACATATTAATGATGTAAACATTAAAGCATGAATCAACAACACATGAGAAGAAATAAAATGAACACACATAACACCAAATTTTTTACGTGGAAACCTGGTTAAGGGAAAACCACAATGGGGGTTAACCCACAAGATTCGTACCCTATTAAAAGTACTTAAAAGAAATGGGAAGGCACTTGCCTTCGGGCGCACTGCCCAGAGCTCATTGCTCAAAGAGGCTCACTGCCTACAAGATTTTATGTTTAATACTGAAAGAATAAACTGAGAAATAGCATCTTCTTCATACCTGGTTCAGTCTCATTGATAGCTCACAAAACTTCTGCTCTGCCCCCAAACACTTCTTCGCTATCTCTTCATCCTTTACTGCTCATGTTCTTTTGCTCCTCCTCTCCTTTGCTCTGCCTCTGCACCTTTCTTAGGATTTTATCATTTTCACACAAGGACAACTTTTCACAAGTATTTATATGCTTCATCAACCTTGGAATGAACATCAAGCTCAGCTTGACACAATGTGGATCACTGTACTGTCGGTCAAACATAGCTGGTACTTGAATCTTCCTCAAACAGCATGCCACGCTTCATAGAACCTCTCTTACATCATCCACAACATGCACAAAGCATCCGGTCTGCCAAAACTGCGAAGAACACCAACACCAAGGAAGAAATCTTCAACAACGAGCTCAATCTTCATTGCGGACCTCCACTACAGCAAGCACATGATCCAAAGACCTCCACAAGCACATTGCATTCAGCAATAACATCCGCACTACTCAAATCATCAAAATCACTTGCATCTTCATCTAGAACCTCAAGAACACTGTCTACCATGACTCACACTAGAAAGATTGCTTGCGGACCTCCAAACCATGAACCACTTGAGTTGAGGATACACACTAACTTCCTAAACATGCCTGTAGATCCGCAGATCATAATTTTTCATTGTGGAGCAATCCGGACCAATCTCCTGTCACTTTGTCTCTTTTGAACATTGTAAAAACTGGTTCTACTTAGATGGCCATATCTTCTTCAAATATTCATGTGGACCTCTCAAATCTTAACTGGAGCTACTTTATACAATCCTCTACACATCCATATGGTCTGCGTACTTTGATCTTCATTCCTCTGGAAATGCGGAGCAATATACTTCACTGATCTACATTGTTTTCCCTATTTCTGACAAAGGGATATGTTGACGTCAATGACAACACATCGTAGGCACATATTTGCAACAATCTCCCCCTTTGTCATTGATGGCAACATATGATGTGAAAAACTGATTCAACCATCAAGACAAGGATTTCTCCCCCTTTCTCTTATATCACTTCTGCAATCACTTTCTTCACTGCTCCCCCTTTCATCAGCAACTAGTTTTTCACATGGCTTCTCTCCCTGTTTGACATCAATGGCAAAGGGCACATATTTGCAATCTTTTTTCCCCCTTTTGTTTCAGACTGATCTCCAAAATTTGCATACTAACTACTCCCCCTTAGTAGTATCTCCTTAACATCAATCCAGATCACAAGCTATGAGTGAATTCCATCGGACTGATGCACCCTAGTGCATCTTAGTTCTGATCAGGAGGGGTAATAACCCCAAGCTTCTCTCTGAGATACTCAAAAGTATTCTTGGGTAGAGGCTTAATGAAGATATCCGCAATCTGGTCCTTTGAAGAAACAAACTCCAATCTGACTTCATTCTCATTAACCTTCTCTCTCAAAAAGTGAAACTTGATTGATATGTGCTTTATCTTTGAATGCAACACCGGATTCTTTGAGATGCTTATTACACTTGAATTATCACAAAAGATTGTAATGGGCTCCTCAAACACAATTCTGATGTCCTTCAACATTTGCTTCATCCACAGAACTTGAGTACAATTGCTTGCTGCTGCTATATATTTTGCCTCTGTAGTAGACAGAGATATTGCCTCTTGCTTTTTTCTCAACCAAGAAACCAATCTTCTTCCCAAGAAGAATGCACCACCACTAGTACTTTTCTTGTCATCCACATCTCGTGCTCAATCAACATCTGTATATGCATGAAGAGTGAGGTTATTATCCTTATGATACCATAAGCCATAATCAGATGTTCCCTTTAGATATCTAAAAATTCTTTTGACTACTTCAACATGGGATTCCCTAGGATCAACTTGAAATCTAGCAAAAATGCCAATTCCATTCATAATATCAAGTCTGGTTTGAGTTAAATAAAGCAGTCCTCCAATCATTGATCTGTACCTTTTCTGATCTTCCTTAGGGGAATTGTCATCTTTACTCAACTTGCATCCGATTACCGTAAGAGTGCTCACTGGTTTTGAATCCTCCATTCCAAACTTTTTTAACAACTCTTTCACATACTTGGACTGAGATATGAAGATCCCCTTATCTGACTGAGTGATCTGCAGACCTAAAAAGAAATTCATTTCACCAAACATGGACATCTCAAATTCACTTTACATCTAAACATCAAATACTTTGCACATGCTCTCATTACCACCAAAGATGATATCATCAACAAATACCTCAACAATCAAGATGTGTTCATGATCAATTTTGAGATAAAGATTACTGTCAGCAGTGCCTTTGCTAAAGCCTAACTTTAGTAGATACTTATCTAGTCTTGCATACCAGGCTCTTGGGGCTTGTTTAAGTCCATACAATGTTTTCTTCAATCTGCAGACCATATCTCCTTGATCAGACAACTGGAATCCTTCTGGTTGTTCAATGTAAACTTTTTCCTCTAATTCTCCATTCAAGAATGTTTACTTGACATCCATCTGGTAAACTTTGAAATCTTTGAAAGCAACAAATGCAAGAAACAATCTGATTGCTTCAATTCTTGCCACCGAAGCAAATGTTTCTTCAAAATTAATTCCCTCTACCTGAGAATATCCTTTACACACCAATCTTGCTTTATTTCTCAGAACTTAACCACCTTCATTCAGTTTATTCTAGAAGACCCATTTAGTTCCAATTACATTTTTGTCTTCAGGTCTAGAAACAAGATCCCAAGTATGATTCTTTTCAATTTGTATTAATTCTTCTTCCATTACTTTTACCCAATTTTTATCATTACAAGTTTCATTCACTATTTTTGGTTCAATCTTTGAAATCAGACAGTACTCTTGTACTTCAACAATTTTTCTCCTAGTTTGAACACTTTTAATCTTATCTCCTATGATCTGATCTTCATAATGATTTAACCTTACATACTTGGGAGTCTTGGGATTTTCTTCAACTTCTAATTCTTGAACTTGTTTCACAACATTGTCATTAACTTTTGGAGTAAACTAGACTTCATTTGGACTTTCAGTTTGATCATCTGATTCATATCCACAAAACCTTGAAGGTCTCTCCTTGCTTTCATCAACCTTGACATCAATCTTTTTCAATCTCTTGTTAAAGTACCGGTATGCCTTGCTTTGATTAGAATATCCCAGAAATATTCCTTCTCACATGTTGCATCAAACTTGCCTAGATCTTCATCTCTTTTGATATACCATTTACTACCAAAAACTCTAAAATATTTCACAGAAGGAGCATTACCAAACCACAGTTCATAGGGAGTTTTACCAGTATTACCTTTGATATGCACCTGGTTGAGAGTGTAGACAACAATACTCATAGCCTCTCTCCAATAGACATGTGCAACATTTGCCTCCATCATCATGGTTCTAGAAACCTCTTGAATAGTCCAATTCTTTCTTTCCATAACTCCATTCTGCTGAGGAGTCCTAGGAGCAGATAATTGTCTTCTTATCCTATGCTTCTCACAAAATGAGTTAAACTCACCGGAAGTGAATTCTCTACCTCTATCAGATGTCAGACACTTTATCTTTACATCAATCTCATTCTCCACCCTAGCCTTGAACACCTTGAATTTGTCAAAAGCCTCTGATTTCTCTCTCAAGAAAGTGACCCACATCATCTGGGAGTGATCATCAATTAGCAACATAAAGTATTTGTCTCCTTGTAGACTCCTAACTCTGGCAGGACCACACAAATCAGTGTGCAAAAGATCCAGCAATCCAGTTGAAAATTGTTCTTTTCTTTTGAATGAAGTTCTGCTCTGTTTGCCCAACTGACATTCCTTGCACATGCTATTAGCAGGTTTCACAATCTTTGGAAGATCTCTTACAGCCTGAGTTGCACTTATCTTGACAATGTTGTCAAAGTTTACATGACACATTCTCCTATGCCATAACCAACTCTGATCAATCTGAGCAATCAAACAACTCTTACCAGTACCACTTAAATGAAAGATATTACCTCTAGTCTGAGTACTAGATGCAATCTCGATTCCGGAGCTTTTCAGAATTATGCATTTTCCATCCTTGAATCGGAGATCATATCCCTTGTCAACCAATTGTCTAACACTGAGAAGATTATGCTTCAACCCTTCTACATACAAGACATCATTAGTGTTGTGCTTACCATCAAAAGAGATGGATCCTCTGCGACGGATTCTGCCAGCTAAATTGTCTCCAAACTTCACAATTCCACCTTCATACCTTTCCATACTTACAAACTTGTTCTTATCACCTATCATATGATGAGAGCATCTACTGTCAATCACCCATTCATCATTTTCTTCAACCTAAGCAGCCAAGGCTCTTTCTACATTTACACAACTAGCAAATTCAATAGGCACCGGATCTTCTTCTTTGATAACAATGAATACCCATTCATTTCCAAAGGTACTTCCGTTATCAGATTCATCATCAGTGACTCCTTCAGCAGCTTGTTGGACATAGTAGCATTTCTTCTAAACCCTAGGTCTGTTAGGGTTTGTCTTTGAAACCCTCTCTGGACATCTTGAGGCAAAATGACCAATCTTATTGCAAGCAAAACATTTGAAAGTCAACTTTCCTTCATACTTATTTGATCCTCTTGGTAGTCTTTTGGCAAAAAGATCTTCAAGTTCTTCAAACTCTGATTCATCTTCTTCAAGTTCCTTCCTTGTCCTCTCATATCTAGTTAATCTTCTTGAAGAGCTTTCACCTGGATCAAATTTTTGCTTTCCGAAAACACTGGCCTTAAATGCAAATTCAGACTTAGGAAGAGAATCACCAAACTCACTCATTTCAAATACTGAAAGCTTGCCAACCAACTGATCCCTTGTAACAGTTGTCACAGTCCTTATCTCTTCAATGGAAACAACTTTATGCTTGTATGCCGTAGGTAAGGATCTGAGCACTTTGGCAACAATTTTTTATTCCTCCAATTTTCCACTAGTACACCTGATACCACTCACAAGTTCATTCACCTTTTGCATGTAGGAGGTAATATTTTCATCTTCACTCATCCTTAAACTTTCGTATCTACCCTTTAGGGTCTCTAGCTTAGCACATTTTACATGTTCATCACCTTCATACAGGGTTTCCAACTTCTCCCAGATTTCATGCGCAGTTTCCAATTCCAATACATTTGTCATTTCTGTATTAGATAGGGCACTCAACGAGGCTTCTTAAGCTCGAATGTTATTTTCAGCATCTTTGACTTCATCTGGAGTTGAAGGACCTTCCTCTAGAATCTTATACCCATCCTTAGTTATCAACCAATAAGGATCACCCATACATTGCAAATGACACTGCATGCACATTTTCCAAAGACTGTAATTTGTTGCATCAAATCTCAGACTGTCCTTGTAAGTCGACATCCTGGATCTCCTCAAGCAGTCAAGCTTCTTTTAGAGGAAATGGCTCTGATACCAATTGTTGGAATTAGGTCGAACAACTGAGAGGGAGGGTGAATCAGTTGTCCTACAAATTTAACCTTTTCTTATTTTAATCTTCTTTCACAACTTACAAACAGATTAATGATGTAAACATTAAAGCATGAATCAACAATACATGAGAAGAAACAAAATGAACACAGATAACACCAAAATTTTTACATGGAAACCCAGTTAAGGGAAAACCATGGTGGGGGTTAACCCACAAGATTCGTACCCTGTTAAAAGTACTTAAAAGAAATGGGAAGGCACTTGCCTTTGGGTGCACTGCCCAGAGCTCACTGCTCAAAGAGGCTCACTGCCTACAAGATTTTATGTTTATTACAGAAAAAATGAACTGAGAAATAGCATCTTCTTCATGCCTGGTTCAATCCCACTAATAGCTCACAAAACTTTTGCTCTGCCCCCAAACATTTCCTCTCTATCTCTTCATCCTTTAATGCTCTTGTTCTTCTGCTCCTTCTCTCCTCTATTCTGCCTCTGCACCTTTCTTAGGATTTTATCATTTTCGCACAAGGACAACTTTCCACAAGTCATCCACAAGCATTTATATGCTTCATCAACCTTGGAATGAACATCAAGGTCAGCTTGACTTAATGCTAATCACTATACTGTCAGTCAAACATAGCTAGTACTTGAATCTTCCTTAAATAGCACGCCACGCTTCATAGAACGTCTCTTAGATCACCCGCAACATGCACAAAGCATTCGGTCAGCCAAAATTGGCAAGAACAACAACACCAAGGAAAAAATCTTCAACAATGAGCTCAATCTTCAATGCGGACCTCCAACACAGTAGGCACATGATCCAGAGACCTCTACAAGCACATTGAATTCAACAATAACATCTGCACTACTCAAATCATCAGAATCACTTGCATCTTCATCTGAAACCTCAAGAACACTATCTGCCATGACTGTCACACTAGAAAGATCGCTTGCAAACCTCCAAACCATGAACCACTTGAGTTGAGGATACACACTGACTTCCTAAACATGCTTCTAGATCTGCAGATCATAATTTTTCATTGCGGAGCAATCCAGACCAATCTCCTGTCACTCTGTCTCTTTTGAACACTGCAAAACCCGGTTCTACTCAGATGGCCATACCTTCTTCAAATCTTCATGCGGACCTCTCAAATCTTAACTGGAGCTACTTCAGACAATCCTCTACACAACCATATGGTCCGCGTACTTTGATCTTCATTCCTCTGGAAATGTGGAGCAATCTACTTCACTGATCTGCACTATTTCCCCTGTTTCTGACAAAGGGATATGTTGACATCAATGACAACACATCATAGGCACATATTTGCAACAAGGGAGATCTCCACTAGGCGACCTGCCTGGAAAGAGGGGTGACCCTATGTGAATATCTCCCGAACTAAAAGTGCTCTAAAAACCTTGTTTCTCAACTGGTTTCAACAAATGAAAAACCAATCTTACTCTAAACAACAAAACAAAGACAATGCAACAGATAAAAACATCAAAAACGAACAATTTCAAGAGATTTTTCATAAAATTCAACCTAGGGTTTAGAGAAGGGTTTTTCACTGTTTGTGTACCTGATTCTCAGCGGCAGAAGAAGAGGCAGCTATCTTCGCGATCTCCTTCGCAATATCTACCCAATGATTGCTCACACGATCGATTTCGTTGCCGATTCACTCAAATTTCACTAATTTGCATACTTTTTCCTCTCCCTTAGCTTAATTTCCTTTATGCATTCTTAGATTAGTTTTTGCTTTTATGCATCTCTCGTGCGTTCATTTTGTATGCATTCATACCTACAGGTCTCACCGATAAAGGCAAACAACTAATCGAGTTCAAACGATCTATGGTATATTCGTTATTTCAGTTTTCATTATTTGTTTTGATATATTTAGATGTTGAACTAATACTAGTTATTGCAGATACAATTGTGAGAAAATCGACAATAGGTAAAGCCTAGTTTGGGAATGGTACCTACCTTTCATGTAGACTACCATCCCCAAGGGGGCAAATATGTAAGCACCAAAATGACGCACAGCCTCCACAAGGACCCCGATGTTGTGTCATAATCCTTGTCACGTACATGTAAGCATGAAATAACACCCTGTCAGCAAAAATTATCTTGGTCACGTGTCTTTTCTTTCGCCTTGTGTTGTTTCCCCTTTGTCATTTTCTCTCTTCACTTTCGACACTTGTCAATTTGCATTTCTTGCGCTTGTGGCCCTGTTCCTAAGCCTTGTTTGCATCTTGTAAGTGAGTTCATAGATTAAAAGTTATTTCCTTTCTTAGAGTAATTTGACCCACATATTCAGAAAACAAACAAAAACATAGAATACATTGCATTAGATAACTTCATCATAACTTGCAAACATTTTTTGATTCCTAGATTAAGAAAAAACACTTTGATTTCCAAAAACATAAAAAAGCACAAAAAGAAGTTTTGCATTCATTTAAGCTTGCATTCATATAAAACTCAAAAAGAACAAAAATATTAGAAACATAGAAGGTTTGGAAACCCTTGATCCCATCACAATGTCAACCATAGTCAAACATTAGTCAAAACCCTTGATTTCATCACAAGGTCCAACAAAGTCAACGTAAAGTCAAACCTTAGGTCAAACAAACCCTAGGTCAAGTCAAGGTTAGTTCACAACAGCCTATCTCTTGTCTTAACACAAATGTGCCCTGGACTTAGGGGTGAGTGGGTGAGGGTGATCCTCGACGAGATAGAGGAGATCCATTCAAGACAACAATATGACCCAGTAGTCCTACAACAAGAAAAATTTAGACAACTCCTGATACAAGCAATCATACTACAGTACAAACAAGAAATAATCAACAAGAAAAATAGTTGTCCCACACAACAGTCGAATATCAAGAATCCAAACAGGAGAACGGTGACTAATGACCCTTCGGGTCATATAGTTATCTTTACAACCACGGTCATAGAACATCATATCCACACAACATCATATAAGATATCATACATCATCAAAAGGATGTCGTACAAGTGAAGTTTTCCCTACTGTGCCCTTGGCTTGGTTTGCAGTTAACCCAACAAACAATTACGATAGTTGTACCATCATCCCATCAATCATGCAACCTAGTTATCCTTAGCCGTAGCTAGTTTATTACATGATTTGATCAGTCCCTACTTTGTACAGTAGTACAATACTTGTGAGTGGGCATTCTTTGTCACTTAAATATTCTAAAATTTGTTTGATATTTGGGTTTGCCAAATAATATATGTAAATGGTACTTGATGTACCTTGCATCAATATTTATCAATTTCAGATTGCCGCAATTTCAACAATAACATTTGATGTTTACGAGTTTCCATAATAATTTATGGTATTTTACTGCTACTTTTCAATATTTGTTCTACATTTATTCCAATATTGCATAAGCTAGAAGACGCAAATAAAAAATATAGGGTTTTTGAATATTTTGAAAAGGGACATTACATGGGTGAAAGACTATATACTATGTTTTGATTGAACATTTCCTCTAGTGACTCAAAGTTAATATGGCCAAGTCTTTCATGCCATAACTGACTTCTTAAAGCAACACTTGGAACTAAGGCTTTAAAAGAGTTTGCCCTTCACATACTAATTTTCCCTTACTATCAAACAACTTACAAGTTCCCTATTAAAAAATGACCATGTTTTTTACAATGATCGAGGATAAGGTTTTTCTTTAGTCTTGGAACAAGTAAACCATTACCAATACATGTTTTACCTTGAGTTGGAACATTGAGGGGAGCTCTACCAACTCCTTCAACATGTAGTTGTGAATCATCTCCAAATGTAATGTCTCTTGATTGCTTTGTTACATTTCTCAAGTTTTCAGTATTACTAGTCATGTGATGAGTAGCACATAAATCAATGATCTAGATATCATTGTTTTTGACATATTTGGAAGCATCTATTGAAAACAAATTGTGATGTTCATCATCATCTTCAATATTTGCATCAGCTATCATACCTCGTTTACTTTTGTAACATTCTTTTGATGCATTAGCACTAAAATGACTAACAATTGGAATAATAGCAAACCTTTCCTTTCTTCTATTAACCATTATCCACAAGAAGACGCCATTGACATTGAGGCTTCTTACCCTCAAACTTAGAAGAAAAAGCATTTGCTGATTCAACTTCATCATCTCTATTAAACATTTCTTCATATTGTAATTGCACACCCTCCAAACCATTGATTTCAAGGTTGTCAATTTTCCACTCAAATGACTTTGACAAAGTATTAAGGGTTATGCAAATGAGATATTTATCAACAATAGTTTCACTTGCATTAATGAGACAATTTTAAATACCCCTGAGCTTTGAGATATGTTTAGTTACTAATCTATCCACTCTTAGATTGTATAACTAAGTTTGGAGCATGTGTGCTCTCATGTCATTCTTGTGGTCAAAGATTGTGGTGATTACATCCCAACCTTCTTTTGGTGTGGTTGCATTCTGCACATTCTTTATCAATGTACCATTGATAAACAAGTTTATCAAGGCCAGTGCTTGATGTAATTTCTTGTCAAAATCTTCTTGTAAACAAGCATCGAAATGATATCTTATTGCAATTCCGTTGAGACGGTGGTGAGGTTTGACAAAAGAAAAATGCTTTTAATTTGATAATGCCATTCTCCATAGTTGTCAGCACTAGTCAACTTATTGGAGATGGCACCCAATATATTATTTTTCATTCTCCAAAACTTGTTTAAAGAGCATATATTATTTTTCATTCTCCAAAACTTGTTTAAAGAGCAAAAAAATTGCTAGCCCAGCAAAAATTATTTCTGCTTCTATACTATATTAAGGCAAAGCCTTAATAACAACTCCCCTTTGCTTTAAACTTTATTAAAGTCAGAGCTTTATATTTTACACTGTGACCTCTCTTTATATAGAATCATGAGTTTATTGTCTTCAATTACAAGCTCCCATTTATGCTGGTTGCTTCAATATAGAATCTGCTATAGAAAAGAAATTCTCAGTCTTTAAGGTTTAGCAATGATCTATGTGATTAATGCTACAACCTTGCTTGCTTACACCACAAAATACGATGTTAAAACTCGTCTTCAAACAGATACAACTATTGCAGCCATCAAAATACTATCCTTCAGCAGCATTCACATTCAAACTGGCAGAATGGAAGCTGTGTTATATATTCCCATGCTTTTGTCAAGCACTTCAGCAAGGATGCTGCTCAGCATTCTCATTCACAATATATTAAAACAAACTATGTATTCACAGGAAAAAGAACATTTGATATCAATAGCTGCATTTTCTTTGTGCTACGTAATCATTCAATGGCCCTATCACTACTCCTTTGGCAGCTCTCCAGCATGATTTAGTGTTAGCAGTAAATAAATAGTTTGGCAGCTTGTTTGGTCCCTTCACCTGTTTACAGACAGAAATAATATAGGTCTGATACCAATTGTTGAAATTGTAGATCTTTGATTAGATTTTCTCTATATTATTTAGGGATCCAAAGATCCTTTAAATAGGACAAATATATAGACAGATGTGTCTCTACGAAACAAATGCTTAGAGATTGTGTCGAAATAGAGTTTTTATTTCCAACAAAACCTTCTCAATGCCAGGCTAATAAGTATATAACCATGCAACAAGAAATTGATATAGCAGACTTCAAACCAGAAACTTTTTCAGTTTAGTTATAGAAACACTTCTTTCACAGCCACCAATCCCTTCCTAATGCTTGCAATACATCAGATCCAACTCTTGGTAACCTTGGATATGTAGGAAACAATATTACAGAAATAGTCATCTCTTAAAACTTTCTAGTTACATGCTATTTCTAGCACAATTGGGAGATCATGGAGCCAACAAACTTACTTTGCTTCTTGGCTACATAATCTCTTGTAAATTTACCACCAGCAAGCAGACTTATCTCTCCTGATTTGATTGAGTCATCTCTACAATGGCAAAATTTACAAAGGCAGCAGAAGTTTGTGAAAATGTCATGGAAAACAAATACCACACTTTTGAATAAAAGTTCACTAGTAAAATACTAAAAAGCAATTTGTAAAGATCTAACAAAGATGCCAAACTCTTGTAAGATGAGGTCAACAGAGATTAAAATAATCAATATCTGCTACCACAATAAACAGCATGTACACATGTAATCTTACTTGTGACCAATATCTAGCACAAAATGTTGATACATAAAACTCTGCTGATAATGACTATCTATAATTCGTGTTCCATGGCATCTGAATTTAGGATGCATAAATTATCTTTAATCATGGCATGTGAATCTAATACATAAACATGTAATGGAGTAAAAAATTAATGTAAGATAGGAATATCGAGAAACATGATTTACATATGCTGACAAGACAGACCCACAAAAGTCAACTCCTTATTAAAGAATTCTATGAAACCAGTTCAATCTGACAAATTCTGTTCGTAAAACATAATTTATTTGCATGAAAAAAACTCCACAACGCTGATCATTAATGTAATAGTGGCATTATATATACATAGGATTTCAATTCTTTACCACCATGACATCATGCACAAAGATGATGAATGCTTGTCTGTTCATGACCATCCTAGAACATAATCTAGCACATAAACAATCGCTAAAGTTAAAGGATACATAAGGAAGGCAACAAAACTCATCCACAAGGGGAAAGTCGTTCGAAAGCTGCCCAAAAGACCCATCACTAAAACAACAAGCAATATAACTAGCACTTCAGCTGAAAAGTCCCATTCCAAGCCACGGATATAAACAATGGCTAAGAAGATTCCCAAACATAATGTATTATTCATGGTCACTGCACCGTATATCTGCAACATAAAATTCACTGATATTTAGGCTGGATATAAGTAAAATCCTTTCTTTGTATACACCAAAGTGTGTAAAGCATGATTTAATGCTTAAACAAGTATGAAAACCTGCATTCTTCATTATTCACTTATTGCCAGTATTCCTGACTGCAGTATTGACTTGTGATTTAATATAAGATGCATGCTTCTAAAAGAATGAAAGCAATATGTATTGCATTCAAAGAATAAAATATGGCATAGTTTAACCCGGAAACATGAGCAATATTTTATCATGATGGCAAAGCCCAAATGGAATCAAAATTTTCTTAAATGCATAGAATTTTATATTATAGGAATACATTTTATTATCTAAAGCTAAATGAAGATGCGAGAATTAAAAGTCACCAATGTAAGGTCCACTGCTAATGAGGCTGATAAAATTTGGAATTGGATTAATATCAAGAACATACAAAGAATTGCAGGTGTATTTTCTGATTCATAGTGCATTATGTTAAGTCCATCTAGACTAAAGTCCAACAGAAATTTTGATCTCTAATGGACCATTGTTTTGGTCACAGGTTCAGAGAGGAGGAGTGGACAGTGCCGTTTGGTGCTTATTCAATCAATAAATAGGAGTTGACAAGGCAAGGAGCTGGAAGTCAGAAACAGAACCCTGAAGCCAGGTCATATCAACGTGTGATGCTTGTCGTGAGATAAGCTAACAAGGGCATCAGCACATGGAACATTAGGAGCCTTCAGTTGAAACAGGCACAGGAATTTCAACTGGAAAGTATCTTGACATCCAAGCCTTGTAAAGTTTTACCTATTATTATTTTGGTCACAGGTTCAGAGATAACGAGTGGACAGTGTCATTTGATGCCTACTCATTCAATAACAGGAGTTGACGAGGCAAGGAGCTGGAAGTCCGTAACCGACCCCAGATGTCAGGTCATATCAACCTGAGACGCTTGTTAGAAAATAAGCTAGCAAGGGCATTAGAACTTGGAACATTAGGAGTCTCCAGTTGAAACAGGGTTAGGAATTTCAACTGGAAGGTAGCTTGACATCCAAGCCTGTAAATAAATACATTAAATAATTTAAATTTTACATCTACTCAGTTCTGTTGACTACTTTGTCAGCAATAGGGAGGGAGTTGAGCAGAGGTGAGCAGAATATCCAAAATATGACATTGGCAGTGTTTCCATGCTCCAAAGAGAACAGTGTCTCAATATGCACCTGCAGAATGTGTGATATTTCTATTGGAAATAAGTAAGTCATTTTTCCAGTAGATTTTTAACCCGAAGGGATGTTCTCCACATAAATTTGGTGTTACTTTTGTGTGCGTCTGTGCAAGTGTGAGGTTTGCTCTTGAATAATGACATTGGCAGTGTTTCCATGCTCCAAAGAGAACAGTGTCTCAATATGCACCTGCAGAATGTGTGATATTTCTATTGGAAATAAGTAAGTCATTTTTCCAGTAGATTTTTAACCCAAAGGGATGTTCTCCACATAAATTTGGTGTTACTTTTGTGTGCGTCTGTGCAAGTGTGAGGTTTGCTCTTGTTTTAGGGAATAGTTCCATCTATTTTCTGCATAGGAGATGTCACATGAGCACTTAATTTTAATAACTTCAGTGCTGTTATCATGAATTTCCGTGAGTGCCCATTGAAATAAGCAAATATAACATTGAATGTATCAGTGCAATGAAACGTATCAGCTGTGATTTGTGCAATTAAAGATCAAATTTTGTATCACAGCACTTTCCCTTGAACTTAGAGGGTTTGTCATAGCCATGGGAAGAAAAGTAAGGCAAAGCTCCACAAGAGTCATATGAAAGCTCAAGCACCCCACAAGAACTAGAAGCTGCAGAAAGAAGTCCAGCATCTAGAAGCAAAAAATCAGAAGTTGTAGACTGAATTCTAGGAGTAAAAAGATTTACTCATCGATGTTCTGCAAAAGATAAATATGAATAATATACAATCCAAATGTAAAACAAGCACTAATTGAATGGCCAAGGAAGAATGTAAAACAATTCTAATGGAGAGACAACCTTCCCATGAAAAGGAACGTAACCTATGCTACACCAAGTTCCCAGGACAAGGATGGCAGGGGATGTGTTTCTCAGATGGATTTTTTCATTTTGGGAGGCCATTTTTTAGGGGATGGCAGGAGACAGCTATTAACATAATAAGGAAATTTTTAAAAATATAGAAAATTTAAAAAAATTCATATGATAACATTGATGAGGCATTCATCATATACAATAAAGAACCTTAATACATAATATTAGAGTTGAATTGAGATCTCACATGACAGTTGACAAACAAATTTAAAAAATTATATTGCTTTCATTGTCAATGTGCATATATATTATATACAATTACAACATGTTGGTGTCAACCACCAAGCCCAGGATCACAACCTGCAAATAAATCTTCACAGACGAGAGAAGCAACACAAGGCTATTTCACCAGAGATGAAAATATTGAATGAGATGATAAATTACATAGTATACAAGCCTTTTAAAGGCATGAACTATGTGACGGGTGAACAACTACCCGATACGGGAAAAAACCACCTATGTGATTAACCCTAAGTGAAAACTTAACTCTACACTAACACCCCCCCTTATGTGCAAACTTAGGGAGAATTATTATGTATAATCAAGATGCAATATGGGTCCCGGCTACACAACCAGGTTAGGTACCCATTTACAATGCAAAAAAGAAATCTCTCACAACCGGAGAAAAGGAGAAAAACCCTATGGGAAAAAACTCCTCTCCAAAAGAAAGAAAAGAAAAACAAGATGCATGGATGGAGGACTCAATAACACCCCCCAAGGACTACATACATCATGTATATACAATCAATGACCCCCCCATAAGAGGGAAAGAGAGAGACTATGTAGCCCCCCACAATGTGTAATCGCCTGCAAAAATGGCAAGTGCCTGAAGACAAAACATGATCCAATGTTGACAAACAACTTGTCTTCCTTTCGGAAGAAACAAAACCAAGTACAAATGCAGGTATGCTTCCCATTCTCGATAGGAATAGCAAGTGAAATTCAAATGTAGGATGATAATGTCTCTGAAATCTGCTCATGTGTCGCCAAGACCTTGGAAAATGATGCCACGAACCAATCAGGAACATGCCCAATCACAATAGAAGGTGACAAACAAGGTACCACTGGAAACTGATTTTGAACATTCTCCAAAGACAGAGATGGAGTGACAACAGTTGTACCACAACTATCATCAAATAGAAAAATTAATGCCTCAAATGTGTCTTCCAATTCTAAAATGTGAGATTCCACAAACAATGAACCAATGTCCAGCAAATAGGAATCCCATTCAAGAAGACAATGATAATCCTCTTGTTCAGGAATGATGGATGTACTTAATGAAGGTGGACCAACTATCTCTAACAAAGAATCAAGAACCTCTGACGCAACTGCAACCTCGTCTGAAGTCTCAAAAACCTCCAAAGGATCACAAGCATGGTTTATCTTCTCTGAAGAACAAAGAGACACATTGGAATTGGAAGGAGGGTCATCGAGAGATGGCGGAGGATCGTGATCTCCATATGATTCTCGAATGTAAGTCCAAAGAGCATAAGGGCAATCAAAATGAATAAGAGATTCCAAAAAGTCCTTGTCATTTATATGCTCAAAAATACCTCCAAAGTCTCTAGCCCTAAATCCTTTCTAAATCATATTCCCACAAGGTGTGTCTAGAATAGGAGCTTCATTATACAAATACAGCAATAGATTGTGCTCACTAAGATGAGTGAGAATAAATTCACTCCACTGCCTATAGTTTCCTTTCTCCAAAGAAAAACCCATTAATGCTATTAATTCTTCAAAAAAACACAAAGATAGTAGCTTCCATATGTAGAAACCTCCAAAATAGATGATGGCAATTGTGCCAATCAATGACAATTTGTACGTTGTTCCACCAAGCAAGCATGCTCATCAACCACAGATCCACAAACCTCTGAGTACTTCACAAGCACAATATGAGTGACAAGATATAAAAAATGCAAGGAGGCCTACTGCGGGGCAAATATGGGATAAATGTCAAAATAGATCCAAAGGATGGCCGTGGTCCCCACCAGCTCAAAACAAACCCTAAAGTAATATTTGATGGCAACTTTAGAGATTTGTAAAGTCTGCCAAAAATGCTATATCGGCCAAAATGTTGTCACGCCCAAACTCAGAGCGATCTGGATCTGATCTGCGCAGGTATGCACTCCAATCTCTCTAGAATGAAACTGCCCTCTATGGAAATGTGTTGAATGTTGCACGCTGATCTCTATGGATTGCGTTGAAATTTCAGCACGAATAGTATATATGCATGGTGAAATAAGTCGCCCTTTGCATAGGAATTTTTGGGCTTCAAACACCCTTGCTCACCAAAATCGGCCTTGATGATGGTTTTGACCAACACTAGATTGCGCCTTTCCACAGTGCCACAAACTGCAGCCAACAATGAGAAAACGCCCCTTCAAAAAAAATGCCTCCTCACGGCAATGAAACCTCACTGTAAACCAGAGAAATAGTGCCTCAAATCCAACACTAAATCGGCCCTTCCATCAACAGGAAAAATCGGCAATAGGCAACTTTGAAATTTAACAAATTTCAAATGCCGAAACAACTGCAACAAATAGATGATCTCAAACTCTTCTGATGAAAACTCTCAATGGCGGAAGAAAGGGCAGGTTGAAGGCTCTGATACCATGTTGGTGTCAACCACCGAGCCGAGGAAAACAACCTGCAAATAAATCTTCACAGACAAGAGAAGCAACACAAGGCTATTTCACCAGAGATGAAAATATTGAATGAGATGAGATATTACATAGTATACAAGCCTTTTAAAGACATGAAATATGTGACGGCTGAACAACTACCCGATACGGGAAAAAAACCACCTATGTGATTAACCCTAAGTGAAAACTTAACTCTACACTAACACAACAAAATGCCCCAAAGATGGAAGTTTCAACTACAAAATGATCAAAACATAAACAATATGCTGCTGCCCCTAATTAGCATCTACTAACACTACATCAAAATCGGAATTGGGGTCTGAGTCTGAGTCATGGCCATTACGAGGGACTACCTCATCCAATGGAATCCCAACCAATCCTTCCTGTGTCTCCTCACCATCAACTTGTGTGGCATCTTTGGAATCAAAATTCCAACATGTAGCTGGAGTTTGATGATACTTAGGAATTTGTCTATCATGAAGTCGCAAAGAACTATGCACGACCACCAACTTCTTCAATCGTCAAGAGGTTTGCCCATTCCTCTTGATTGACTATATCAAGTTGTAAGTGGGGTTGAGGGGTAGTGCCCCTCGCAGCAGTCTAGGAGCAACACCCATAGCGCACCTCTAGTGTATGTCATTTTACATAATTTTATTGCTTTTAAGTTAATGATGTAGTTTTGATGCTCTCCTACCTTCTTCTCACTGTTGTTCTCTTCTCTTCTCACAATTGTTCTTCTTTGTCTTCTTCTTCACGATATGGAAAATGACAATTTGAGTTAGTTTTTTGTTTTTAGTTGTTAGTGTGGCTTTTTTAGGTTTAG
The DNA here is from genome assembly GCA_027924645.1 of Cunninghamia lanceolata. Classification (NCBI taxonomy): domain Eukaryota; kingdom Viridiplantae; phylum Streptophyta; class Pinopsida; order Cupressales; family Cupressaceae; genus Cunninghamia; species Cunninghamia lanceolata. Next base: position 541,501 of record BSBN01001011.1, read on the forward strand.
GGTTGGTGTAAAGGGGTGTAGGGGTCCTTGTGGGCCCCCGATCCCTTTTTTTCAGTTTTGTCTTTTTTTTCTAAATTGCATTTTATTTTGACTAGGCTCTAGGAAATGGCTAGCCATCCTCAGGACGATTAGGGGACGTTTGGGCCGTCCTAAGGATACCTAGTTGTCCCCTACTATACCCTATCGTACCTAGAGAATCTAGGCATTTCGGAAACATTTTCGAAATTTTTGACAATCGGTGACAACGAGGGGCCGTTTCCAACCCGTCCTCACATCCTCGAAAAGTCCCCTATAGGAAATGGGCCTAAAATCATAGGGGAAACTTCCAGGGTACATAGAAGATAATAGATGTGAAGTCAAAACCTGCCACCTGTCTAGCCATTTTGAGGTCTAGAAGAGAAAACAATAATAAGGGTATTGCAACAAGGTATGCATAGCATTATTCCAAGTCTTCTATTATTGGCAATCCTTGTAGAAGAAGGTGCCATATGCAGGGCATGCAGGTTTTGGGTAAGTATTCCAGCAATATGCAGAACAGCATGACTAGAAAAGAAAGATGATTACTACCTTGAGGAAGGGTTGTATGAGTTGGATGGATTGTGTGTAGCCCAAGGGGATATCCAGTTTTGACTTACAAGGGAGGACTGTACCTCTAAATTAGGGGCTACTTTGGGAATGAGAAAATAGTTTCCAACTTGCAGTGGCATGAATATTGATCCAAAATGCAACTAGATGTAACAAGATTCATTTCTGGGAATGCAATATGGAGCAATAGCAAGCCAAGTAACCAGAAATTAGGATTGTATGCACAGCTGCTAGTACTTAACCAGCCATGGGAGAGCATATCCGTGGACTTTCTAAGCAATTTGCTCAAGAGAAGGCAAGGCAAACACCAAAATAGTTTTAGCAAGCTGTAGGGGTGTTGTTCACGCAAGAAGATAGTATTGCATCAAGAAACCACCAAACAAATTTACTCAAAGGTGTTGATGTGCTTTAGGTTTCCAAAACCTATCATGTTTGACAAAGATACAAATCTTTATCAAGTTTCGGACCACTTTGAGGCTTTGTGGGGAAAGATAGCTGAAGCGTTCCACCACACAAATCATTCGCACATGGACAGCCAAATTGAAGTCCCAAACTGAACATTGGTGTAACAATTGAGGAGATATAACCAGAAGAATCCAAAGACTTGAAATAAAAGGGGTTGTCTATAATCTACAAATATATGTTACGTTCTGCCTATTTGCCACAAACACTATGTGATGTTATATAGAAGCAAGAAGATGCAACAAGAGGAGGACACAAGTGTGGAAGCAACCAAAGGTACCAAATTCATTTTCAGGATTGGAATTTCATCAAAGAGTGCAAAAGAAAGTCCCGAGGTTACAATCAAGTGCAGGCTCTGTCATGATGAACATAGAAAAAAGCATCAACTATGAGTTGGAGACATGTTATGGCTTAACATAGGCAATGATAAGCTTCAAGGACAAAGTAAGGATCTCAAATCAATTGTGCACAACACGTGATTTAGTACAGCAGGTTGGGGTCAGGATAAGAGCACTGCATTCAAGGTAAATCTGTCCTTGTGCTTGCATTTGTAATCAGTTGTGATTTTAGAGAACTTAGCACTTCGAAGTTTCGAACCATCAACGCTTGATGGAGAAGACATAAAGAACAGTTTTGCCTTCAACTGAAGACTACCACCTAATTCTCAGAAGATGGCTGAGGGTATGATGTTGCAGTGAAAAAATCAGGATATGTGTACAGGAGATCAGGAATATGTTTGGGTTTATCTTAAAGGGAAGCTTCCAAGCAAAGGTAGGAGATAATCTATATAGAAGACAGAGGAGGAATTTCCTCAATTTTTCCACTCAAACTTTTGAAGACCATAAACCTTCCCTTAGAGAGGTATAACCTGTAATGGATCAATTTTTCAGTTACAGGCTCAGAAATGATTGGTGGTCAGTGCCACTTGGCACCTACTCACTCAACAATAGGAGTTAACAAGGCAACAAGCTCGAAGTCAAGTACCAAACCCTTGAAGACAGATCATAGTAACCCATAGTAGCATTCCATTTACACAGCATAGGAAGAGTATAAATGGAATTCAATTCCCGGGTTTAAAAAGAGAAAACTTGGCAAAAAGTCAGGAAAACAATGTACTATTTGTAAAAATGCATTAATAAACAAAAATTGTTATTTCATATCGAATATAGTATAGATAAAAATAGACTTTAAACATTATAAAAATGCTAATTATAAAAGATTGCAAAAAGTATCATTTTTACTTGTACCTAGGAGTGTTCATATAAAAAACAAATGGTTGCCCTAGACTAGTAGGTTGTTCTATCATGAAGCATGGCCTATTATTTTAGAGGTAGCCCTATGTTTTTTACTTAAACCTTCATTTTGGTTTAAATTTGAACTTCTAAAAGAAATCTATTCAAAGTAAAACCTAAAGAAAATTCAAATACACTAACCCTAAACCAAAAATGTTCAGTCTGCCTTTGCTCTGTATTTTTGTCTCTAAATATAAACGTAAGCCAAAAAAAGATATATATATAAAAAATTCAAGACCATTTCTTGAAAAACTCATGAAACAGACACAAAAAATGCGTGTTCTGCTTTTGCTCTGTATTTTTCTGTCTCTAAGTATAAACATGAGCAAAAAAAAGATAGATATACAAAAATAAAAATCACTTTATCAAAAACAATGGAAACAGCAAAGGAGGTGCGACAGCTTGTGATTACTTGAGATTAATCATGGATTCTTCAATGTAATGCTACTATGGGTCATACCAATCCCAGCCACTTTTCACCCAATAATTTAAACCCCAGTAGAGTATTCTCCATATAAATTTGGTATTTCTATTGTGTCGTGTGATGTTGTCCTGTACTTCTTCACAGTATTTCTATTTATTTTCTTAGGAGTTGTCAAACAAGCACTTAATTTCATAAAATTCAGTAGCGAATAAATATTTAAGATGTACACAGGTAAACATTCTCTTTGCTTTTATCTGGAATCAAAATGTCAACACGATTGGTTCCAGATAAGAGCAAAGAAAAATTCAGTAGCATTTTATTGGGTCTCAGATTACTTTAGTCATATGCACATTGAAATCAACTATATAACATTGAACGTATCTAAGCAGTGAATCGTATAAACTATAAGTTTTGCAACTAAAAATCAAATTGTGTTTGAACCAGCTCCTATGCAATAAATTTTGAAACATTAAATAGGTACTGCTTAAATAGTAGGTGAAATCATTGCCTATAAATCACATACAGTTCATTGCAGATGAAATATCCCACTTATGCTTAGCCAAATTTTTTGCTAACTTTTCTAATTACTTACTTCAATCGATCAACATCAAACATGAATAAGATCAACATGAATTGAACATCAAGGAAGTTGAGATATCTTATTGCAATTGTCAGTCCACATCTTATTACATTCAACAGATGCTTATTAGCATCTATGTTCAACTTATTACAAACATTACAAAAGATAAGCCTTGGCGCCTAGATTGAACAATGAATATATTCCAACTACAAGTATCTTGTCTTCAACTCGCAAGTGTCTTCATGATGTCTTCAAATGCAAGTAGCTTCGTATTGCAAGTAATGACTTCAATCTTGCACAATGATGATAACTGAATGTTTAACACCTCTCAAGAGATAAGGGAGCATCACCTTATCAAGGTTGAGGGAGCATCAGCCCAACAAGCATGAAATACGCAAATTTCATGAAAAAAGCATAAAGCTTACAAAGAAATATCAAATAGCCAAAGATACAAAATGAAGTCGCTCTTCTCCTTTTATAGTGCTCCTCAAGAGCAAGAGGCAACCACGGCACGTTTTCCAATGAGCATATTCTAGAGGAATATTCTATTGGAATTACTCATTTGAGTTGGAAGCCTTATCATCACGCTACCCAAGGTCACTCTGGGACCTGTTGTGACCAAATCACACATCGCCCCATTGGAAATGGGGACCCCTCTTTTCTTGAGCTCTGATGCTTTTTCATTTAGTTCTGAATAATGTCCTGGGTTCATTTCCTCTGCCAATCAAACAACGAGTCTCTCTCCTAGAAGATTTTGCTTTATAACTAGAGGTCTCATCTGGAAATGGAGAGTCTTGATCAAATTCCATCCAAATAATGAACATTGAGATCAATCTTGATGTATGTTTGAGACCCTGAAAATGACTAAGTCTGGTAGCCTGAAATCTTGAAAATCTTGAAAAATTGACTAACTCTGAAATCTGGTGGATCCTCCAAATTCTAGATTTTGCATGTTAAATCTGGTGGATTCGAGACCTATCTCAAACATCCTGAAAGGTTTATTGAAAAATATTTAAAGTATAAGAAATTCAATCTCTCAACTTATACTTAAATGTATTTTTCAATATACCTTTACCCTGAGAGACCCTGAAAAACGGCCAACTACTCTAGAGTATCTAAAAACTTCATCCAGTGCGACAAAGATAATAGTGGCGCAAAATCTTCATGAAGTGCGCTTTCAATCAGAGAACAAGATGATGATCTCTTGCGCCCAAGGATGGGATGATTCCTTTCAAGTTTTAAAGTGATCATTCAAGAGGATTCACAATTCTGATCCAATGCACCATTGAGGTGAAGATCAATATCTGAAAGCAATACGCTACTTATGGAATAACCTCAAGGAAGATCTCAAACTGCTCATCCAAAGCGCCCATCCTTTAAAAGATTTAAGATCAGCATCTAATGCACCATATATAAAAGGAGGTTATTAATTGGTTTTTGATGCACTTTTAAGGTGAACTCACTACCCTTATCCCATGCGCCAACCTTTAAGAAGATCCTTAACCTTAGATCCAATGCGCTAAAAGGTAAAAGGTGCTACAAGAAGAACTTGAAGTTTTAATCAAAAGCGCCAAAGGGGGGAATAAGGTTGAAATGGCAAAGCTTAGGATCATGAGATTGTAAGGAGAAAGGAAGAAGACCTGAAACATTAGATCTGCTGCGCCATCCTAAGAGGATCTCAAACTCTCCATCTGCTGCACTAGGGGTAATTCAAGTAGAAGAAGAGCTCAAACATTGGATCTAATGCGCCAAGGATAGAAGAAGAAGAAGATTTTGTAATCCTTATCTAATGCGCCAGCCCTTAAAGGATGTGGAGAGTCGGATTCAAGGCACTGAAATCAAGGAGGAATCTGAATTCCCAACTAATGTGCCATTATGAGTTTCAAGAGGAGTTTTGTGATGAGTCTTAAGAGGGGTTTAAGACTTTTAACTTTTGCAAATTATGAACATATTACAAGGAGAATTTAGAGTTTTAACCAATAGGTTCATAGCAAGAGAGGATTCTAAGTTTTGATTCAATATGCTGTTATTACTAAGATAGAAATGGTTTTAAGAAGAGTTCAAATCCCAGATCTAATGTGCTGCTCCAAAGGTAAAACATAAGAAGATCTAGAAAACCTGATCCAATGCGCTTAAAGGGAAAAGACATTTTGCTAAGTGTTTTGAAGACTTTTAGGAGGATCTTGTAACTTTCAATCAATGCGCCACCTAGGGGAGTCTAATTTAACATTAAAGCAGCTTTCAAACGAAGATCCTAAGATTCCAATCTGCTGCGCCACCTTATGGAGGGGAGTGAAGATCAAGTTTTGAAAAGCATTTGAAGAAGACATCAAAAGTATCAACTAATGTGACCAAGGTGAAAGTGATCCGCCAAGAGTAAAAAAGGTTTAGAAGGGATGAAGACCCCAAGCACTAGATCTAATGCGCCAGTTTGGGAAATAGATAAGGAAGAAGTATCAAAACTCAAATTCAAGAAATTGTAAGGAGGATTCTAAGTCTCCCAACCAATGCGCCTAGCTAATGTAAGGATTCCAAACTGTTAATTGTTGCGCCAGGGGTTGATAGGAGGATGGAAGTATTTTGAGATTGTTAGGGAGAACTCAAAGTCCCAATCCAAAGCGCCCTTATAGAGGATGACTTTGTTGATTTTAAAAGGAAGAACCTAACATCCCAATCCAATGCACCAATTTTAAGGAGATAAGTGTTGAGTTTTTTGAAAGAATATCAATGAGGATTCCGAGTCTTCATTCAATGCGCCCATTCTCAAAGGAGAAAATCTTAAGCTTGATCTAGATTCGCTACTTACAAGAAGATCTACAATCCTAAACTCTTGCGCCAATTTAGAAGATAAACTAAAGATTGAATGTCATTTCAAGGAGAATTCAAAGTATCAATCCAGTGCACTCATAGCAAGAAGAAAGCTGTTGTACCCAACTACTGAGCCCTTGTGATTTCTCAACATTTTTTAGGAAAAAGCAAGCTTTGTATGGGAATTGGCATCACATTAAATATAGAGAAATTAAATTAAATGATTTGCACTTCATTTAATAGGGTCGGCCTAGGTAGTTAGGAAATTTTTTAATGCTAGTTTTGCATTTATACTTGCTGTTGTCTTCATTTTCATCATCATCAAGGAGCGAATTCACTCTGGAGAGCAGAAATAAGGTAATTCTTGTAAAGTGCAGATCTGATTTTATCAAAGTTAAGTTGGAATTTGATCAAATTCTGAAGGTATCAACTCAAGTCAGCCTATTAGGTAAGTCTGATCTGAGCATCTCTTTTTATTTTAGTTTGTGTTTTTTGAAAATTGTCCAAGTGTTGGTAAATTATAAGAAGATAAGTGGATTTATGATGAATTCCTTGAGTCTAGATGTCATTATTTTCTTGCAAAAGCTTTCTATTACAAAGATTAAAATCAGAAGTCTAATGCATTAAGGAAGCTGAAGTAGGTTGTTGATCATTTATATTCGAGGTTGCTCATTCATGTCAAGTTTGTAGGATCATGGCAATGACTTCGAAGGAGAGGCAACCAAGGATCCGCATGGATGCTAAGGGCAAAGTTCCAAAATTGAAGATCGTTTCAAGGTGGACAAACGTCGAAGACACGAACATGGGCAACAACAACCTAGAAGATGTCAAGTCTGTGCTTTAGGAACCCACTGGGGGTAGTCTTGCTAGAGCCATCATGAGAAGTGGAGCTATTGAAGCTGCTTGTTTTCCACCAGCTCTACCTTGTTCAGAGATGATCATTGAATGTGTTAAAAAGTATGACATGGATAATAGGCAAATTGTGGCCAAGGATGGAACAGTATTAGCTTATTTGCAAAAGGAGGCAATCGGAGAGACCTTCAATATTCCAACTAAGGATAGGATGATCAGTATTTCTATACAGCAAGGTCAACAAGAATATGATGCTGATTCAAAGACGAAGTTGCAGGAAATGAAGAGGGAATGGATGGCTAATCCATCCATAAAGTTTAATAATAATAATCCTCCACAGTTTCACAAGTCAGACTTTCATCCTGAAATCGGATACTTGGTCATGTTCCTCAACAGAGTGACAGAAATGCCACAATCCGTAACCTTTCAATCATGGATGTATTCTTTCATCAAGCTGGTCCTCAAAGGGAAGATGATTGATTGGGCTGGCCTCATTAGTCAGAGTATACATGAACAGCTTATTGATTTTTCAAAGACCAAATCATTCTATGAGTTCTTATGTGGTGTATCTTCTAGCAAGGAATGAAGTCTATTCAGGTTTGACTAGAAAAGAAGTTGGAAGACCATTGGGCTAGTGTAAAAGATGAGGATGATCTTCGAACACTCCAGTGTTCAAGACTCACATGGGATTTAGTTAGAGCATCCAAAGTATTCAGAATCCCGGATCAGTTCATAGAGGATGACACTATGTTGATAGATGAATTTGAAAAGATAAAGGATTCACCTTATACAGTTGATTGGTCAAGGAGGGATGTCTCCGAAGAGGAGTTGATGGAGCCAGTCTTAGTCATGACACAAGCATGTATAACTCAGCTACTACAAGAAATGAATGAAGAAGGACAAGTTCTTACATACAACAAGATGGATGACAAAGAGCCAGAACAACATAGTGCACATAGTGGACTCCAGCATAGTGGAGGTGATCAAGGTGATAATCTAGTTAGAAAAAGGAAAAGACCTAGTCAAGACCAAGGAGAATCAAGTCGAAGACCTAAGAAGAAGAATAATCCATCTACTTCATCTAGTCTACACGAAGGTACTTCAGATATTCAGAATTCAATACAAGAAATTGAAGTAGTGGAAGAAACTGCTTTGATTCCATCCGAAGAAATTCATTCAAGTCCAACTATTGTAATAGAGGAAGATGATGTTGATCAAGATGAGGAAGGTCAAGCAGAATCTGATGAAGAAGTCGCACGTGTACAACATAATCAAGTACAAAGACAACAGGTCTTTCAGCGTTTCCACCTTGGTTGAGACAGAGAATTGAAGAAAGTACAATCATAGAAACATATCAGCCTGCTCCAGTTGGAGAATTGCTTGTAAATGCACAGAAGAGTAATCGAAAGAAGAAAGCAACTGTCTTTTCCAAGATTACTCAGGATTCTTTTGGAAATAGAAAGGTACATGTAGTTGTTCCTAGAATTGAAAAGAAGAAAGCAACTGTCTTTTCAAAGATTACTCAAGATTCTTCTGGAAATAGAAAGGTGCATGTAGTTGTTCCTAAAATTGAAAAGAATCTAGAAGATATGGCACCTGAAGATTACAATATGACCACTATTGGCATGGGTCTAATCACAGGGGAACAGATACAGGAGGAACTTCAAGAATCAGTGAATAGTGTAAGAATCATGTTAAAACAAGAAAGAGAAGCTAAGCTAAAGGTTGAACAGGATTTCAATACACTGAATCAATACATTCAACAAGTCATGCAACCTATCCAGCAGAAGGAAGCCACTCCAATACCTCCATCCATTCTTCCACAAGAAACAGTGTCTCAAGTTGAAAATATGAGAACTTCATCTCAGATAATGAAGGGATGGATAGAAAAGACGGAAGAAAAAGCATATACTTATCTTGAAGAAATTGTGCAAGTTTGTGACAAAATCATTAATCTCAAGGATAGAGTTCAAGCTTTATTAAAGAGTCATGCAACCTATCCAGCAGAAGGAAGCCACTCCAATACCTCCATCCATTCTTCCACAAGAAACAGTGTCTCAAGTTGAAAATATGAGAACTTCATCTCAGATAATGAAGGGATGGATAGAAAAAACGGAAGAAAAAGCATATACTTATCTTGAAGAAATTGTGCAAGTTTATGACAGAGTCATTAATCGCAAGGATAGAGTTCAAGCTTTATTAAAGATATGTGTTGAGTTCAAGCCTATCAAGGAGCAATACATGCCGCAGCTCAAGGGTTTGATGGAAACTCCATTGGAAGATCTAGTTCACAATAAGGTGGTTGATCAGAATACTCCACATGACTTCACCACTTGGTATTTTTCCTTTCACAACAAAGGACAGTTGGTTGATAAAATTGAAGTGGATATGTCTAGAATAAGAAGTGTTCTTCTAAGGACAAAAAATCATGTATACACTGCATTGACAACAATATGTAATCCATATGAGGAGATCACCATTGAGAACATGAAGCAACAGGGCAAGGCATTCTATTTTCAGGATGATGGGATCGATGAAGGACAATTGGATAGCATATTCACACTTGCATTTCATCTTGGAGCAAATAAGTCCTGGATAACTGACTGGGAAAAGAGACTTGGCGTCTATGAATCGGATGTGGCAACGGCAGAAGGATCCATTAATGCTGCGACAAGTGTACCAATAGGAGATGTTGCTTAAGTTGTGTCTAGGTTCATTGCATCTCATAGTACTATCATGTGAAAGGGATGTGATGTGGCATCCTTATCTTCTTGGGAAGCGTGCCTTCATTGCCTCCTTCATTTACTAAAGATAGCCTCTTTCATTTAATAAAGATAGGCGTTGGTTATAACTACTTGTGATGTGGCATGATCTGGTCCATTGGCTTGGCCGATTGATCTTGACCCTTCATACATTTTGAGGTCTCTAAAAGGGCTCCTTTTGCTCTCATTTGTAAGATGGAAGACTCTGGAATTGTTGCAAGAGCTCTCTGGAATAATATAAGACTCACTGTTTTGGTGACTCTATATATGTTTCTAAGTGTTGCATGGTTTGGATTTCTTCAAGCGAGTATGAAGATTAGATTAAGTTTTCTTTAAGTATATGTTAGTTGGTGGAAGGCTTTATTACTATTTGTGGTGAAACCGTTATGTTCACACCATTTGTAGTTTGTGGCTTGCAAACTGCAGTGTATGGTTAGTCTGAACGAAACTAAACTTCAATTTGATCCCTATGTTTGTTAAATGTTTCATGAGCATAAGTGATTTAAACATCTTGTAAAACCTTAGAAGATTGCATCAATTTTGTGTAGTTGTTTGACTTGGCAAAGCAAGATTTGGTTGGATTTCACTTGAGCAATAATTATCCTTGCATCTAGGATTAGATTAGTGTTACTACACCTTTCATCTTTTGTCTTTTCTTTTATCAATTTGGTTAGAATTAGGATTCAGTACTTCATTGCCATATCATACGTCGTAGATTGTAGTACTTAGATATTCCAGTGTTTACCTTTTCTTCCATTGAATCAACAACTTGTCGAACAATTGTGTAAGTCTCTTTGTGTTTACCAGCATAATGATACTTAGTCATTGAGCTATCTCTTACAAAATCATAAGAAAGGAACCTTGGAGTCATCTTGTTTGATCACTCTGTTCAGCATTCGAGAGGCTTTGCTCAAGAGAGGGTTAGATACTCTGTATTTCACTCTATTGTTGACTTGTCTAAAAACAAACATCAACAAGACCCACTGCTGGCACAGTGCTCAATGAAGGTTAGGCACATATTGGAGGATGCAAAGATCAAAACTGGCGCCTCTTCCAAGCTAGGCACACTTTTGAGGTGGCAGAGGCTAGAAGGTGTGCCTCATCAACAAAACTTGTCTTTTGACACTTAACCAATTTTCCAAACACTGGCACAAGCTATAATTCTCTCCCATGTGATGTTTACTTGCAAGTTGATGAAGGATCCAAGTGAGGCGCATATCCAAGGTGGAACAAGAGGCAAAGTGTGCCTCAAGCAACATGATGTTCTCTTGTCATTGATCAGGATCTTAGTTAGATGAATGATCCCTCAAGCAAGTTTTACCTCTTTAAACAAGATGGAAGATCAAATTGTGACTTCAATATCCCTATCTAGCTTTACGCGCATATTCAGTGTTCTAGAGCCATGAGATTGCGCCTAGCATCTTGGAGGTGAGATTCAACTTCGTTCAAATCTTCAAAGTTTCTCCAAAGCTTCTCCACATGCATCTTAGCCAATATCAATGATGATGTCTTAGAATCCCTTCCTTAGGCGCAATTTGAGCTTCCTAGAGAAGGCGCACATATGAGGTTGAAGATGACTAAAAGTGCGATTCATGATCCTTGAACAAACTTTTAACTTTTGGTGCACAACTTGACATTGCAAATCACTTCCTTGTTTAAAGCGCAGTTCCAATGTCCCAGAGGCATGATCTAGTGCCTCAAACACCTAGGTGCACATTTTGAGTTTTTTGATCAATGATTGGCGCCTTACTTTTCCTAGGCGCACATTAGGTGTTATTGAGTGTCAAACTAGCGCCTTGACTCCTAAGAGCTCCTCCTTCTTACTTAGGCACATGTTCAAGGTTCTTGAGTCATGGATTAGCGCCTTGCTATTCTAAGCGCACATTTGTGCGTGAAGAAAGGTAGATGTGCACCTAAGTGCCTTTGTCACTTTAATGTCTTCAATCACTACAAGCTTCTAATCATCCGGTGCTCATCCTCTTGGATCAACTCTCCTTATACCCAAGGTGCAACTTGGAGGTGTTTCAACATAAAAAGTGCGCCTAAGTGTTGACAAGAGTCTTCCTTCCTTCCTTAACCATTTGATGTTTTCCAATACATGTTTGAAAGTCTAGAAACCATCCATCATTGAAGCACTCAAGAAATGTCTTCATGCTCATGTTTGAACGAATCCTATCCAAGGCGCATTTTGATGGTTGAACAAATGAGAAAATGCGCCTAGCACTAAGACAACCTTATGTCACTTGATAGAGGTCTTGACCTGCAAAACAAAAAGTTCGTTAGCCAAAACCAAGTTCATTCCCTTATCTTACGTATTAGCCCACGAGAATGATGAATAGGCTAATCCGTGTTCATTGTTTACTTATGCCGGAAACGGGGACATGATAGTCTCCTCTTCCCGGGATTGCTTGTCCTCAAGCAATCGAAGGTTAGGACGCTATAAAATCTTTTCTCCTTCCCAAGTAGCATCCTCCATTGGCAACCCTTTCCACTTCACCAAGTATTCTCTTATGCTCTGGTTGCGTAGTTTCTTCTCCATCATATCCACCACACTTTCAGGTTCAAGGGCAAGCATTCCTTCTTCATCCAGTGGTGGAAGTTCGTCAGATGAAACCACATGCTGTCCTAGTGCCTGTTTGAGACACGACACATGAAACACATTATGTATGCAGCTTCCAGCTGGCAAATCAAGTTCATATGCCACTTCTCCTACTCTTCTCAGCACCTTGTAGGGTCCATAAAACCTGGGTTTCAACTTCTATGTACCTGACTTCTTCAAAGAGCTTTGCCTATACGGTTGAAGGCACAAAAACACCATATCACCTACTTCAAAACTCCGTTCAACCCGGTGTTTGTCGGCATACAACTTTTGTTGGTTTTGAGCCCTCTGCAAATTCTCCTTAAGAACTCGCAAGATATCTTGCGTGTCCTGCATCAACTCCTTTGCTCTAGGAGCTCGGCTGTCATCCAAGGCCAGATCAACAAAAGAAACTGCATCATATCCATACAACGCATGCAAAGGAGACATGCTAATTGACATGTGGAAAGTGGTATTATAGCAATATTCCCCTAAGTGTAACCACTTTATCCAAGCACGCTGATGATCCGACACATAATTTCGCAGATATCCCTCAAGCCACTTATTGACTATTTTTGTTTGCCCATCTGTTTGAGGATGATAACTTGTGCTTCGTGTTAAGTCAATTCCTGCCAATCAAAATAGCTCTCTCCAAAATACACTGATAAACCTGCTATCTCGATCACTGACTATGGTCTTTGGAAGGCCATGTAATCGGAACACTTGCCGAAAGAACAACTCAGCAACCTACAATGTTGAAAACTCAACTGGAATTGCAAAGAAGTGAGCATACTTAGTCAACCTATCCACGACTACATAAATGCAATTTTTCCCTTGGACCTTCGGAAGACCAGTAATGAAATCCATCGAGATACTTTCCCACTTATGTCCTGGAATTGGCAATGGTTGGAGTAATCATGCTGGAAAAGTAGTTTCTGACTTGTTCTGCTGACAAATCAAACACTCCCGGACCTATTGCAAAACTTCTTCTTTCAAACCCTTCCAAGTGAATCTTTCTCTGACTTGTCGATAGGTTTTGAAGTAGCCAGGGTGTCCTACAAGTGGAGTATCATGGTATGCTTTCCTGATTCGTTGTCTAAGTTCTAATTCAAGGGTTAGGAAAATCCTATCTTTGTAGTAAATGATGTCATCTATCACCTTATAACGATCATCCTGAATGATTCCATCCATGATTTCACAAGCAAACTTCAATTTGGAGTACTCAACCAGAAGCTGAGACTTCCAATCGGTGGAGACTTCACTTAGGGCACAAATAGCAGGCTTTCTAGACAAGGCATCCGCAACTACATTCTTCTTGCCTTTAATATATTCAATGTCAAAATCATAAGCTTGTAACTTAGTAACCTACTTCTGTTGTCATTCATTCAAATCTTTCTGCCCTAGGAAGTATCTTAAACTGTTGTGATCTGTTCTGACCACAAACTTAGCTCCCAATAGATACTGGCGGAACTTAGCCAAAGCATGCATGATAGCCAGCATCTCTTTGTCATATGAAGAGTACAACCTTTCTGTATCCTTTAACTTCCTGCTTTCAAATGCAATTGGGTGATGATCTTGCATCAACACTGCTCCAATACCTTCTCCAGAAGCATCACATTCCAGGACAAAGAACTTAGTGAAATCCGGCAAAGCCAATACTGGTGTCGTACTCATTACCTCTTTCAATTTCTCAAAAGCTGCTTGAGCTTCCATTGACCAAATAAAAGCACCTTTCTTTGTTAGATTTGTCAAGGGCGCAGAGAGCTAAGAGAACCCCTTAACAAATCATCTGTAGTAACTACAGAGGCCAAGGAAACCTCTTAATTCTGACACATTCCCGAGTACTGGCCAACTATGAATGGCTTCAATCTTCTCTTCTTGTACTTTCACGCCATTAGTGCCAATTACATGGCCTAGGTATAGTATCTCCTTCAAACCAAATTCACACTTAGACATTTTTGCATACAAAGACTGTTTGTCCATTATGCTTAAGATTTCGTCCAAGTGTTGGAGATGTTCTTCCCATGTCTTGCTATAGATTAGAATGTCGTCGAAGAAAACCAACAGGTACTTCCTCAACTGCTTGTTGAATACATGATTCATGCAAGATTGGAAGGTGGCTAGTACATTGGTCAAACCAAAAGGCATCACCAAGAATTCATAATGCCCGTAGTGACATCTGAATGCTGTTTTTGGAATGCCCTCCTCACGAACATGGATTTGATGATAATCAGAGCGAAGATCAATCTTCGAGAAGAATACAGCTCCATGCAACTCATCTAGCAACTCATCAATCCTAGGTATTGGATACCTATTCTTATTGGTCCTTTGATTCAATGCGCGATAGTCAATACACATCCGCATTGTTCCATCTTTCTTCTTTACCAACACTACTAAAGAAGCAAATGGACTAGATGAAGGTCGCATGTGTCCCATATCAATCAACTCTTTGATTGTATTCCCAATCTCAATCTTGAAGTGCCGAAGATGTCTGTACGGCACAATGTTGATGGGTTTGCTCCCTTCCTCTAACTCAATCACATGCTCAAAACCACGATCCGCTGGTCGTCCTGAAAGAATGTTCCCAAACACCTTATTGTGTTTATCCAACACAGATTGAATGTCTATATGATGTTCACCATCCGAAGAAGACTTAGAAGAAACATTGACTCGAGCTGCCCAAGCTATATCATCATGTTGAAATAATGTTTCCATGCGCCTAGCTGAAACAACCCTAGGTGCTCCATCTGAAATAGCTCTCAAGATTACTTTTCTTCCCTCGTGAATAAACTCTATCTCCATCTTCTCCAGATCTTGTATGTAACGGCGAAGTGAATGCAACCATTGCATTCCCAATACCACATCAATGCCTGAAAGCCCAACCATATAGAAATCATCTATTAATGTATAATCCCCCATCTGAATGCTGAGTTGGGGTACCTTCTTTTCACAACTCATAGTGAACCTATCTGCCACTGCAACTGTGAACCCCTCAAAGTCCTCTTCTTGTAGGCCACGTCTCATGACTAAACTCTCATCAATGAAGTTATGAGTAGCTCCACTACCCACTAAACAAGTGACTCATTGTCCCTTGATAACACCCTTTATTCGAAAGGCATGATACCTAGGAACTCCTGACATAGAAGCAATAGTCACTTTTCGTTCTCTTGTATCAAGCTCTAATGTAAGTTGCTCCTAATGATCCCCGTCTAAAACTGTATCCTCATGTACATCACTATCATCCTCTGAAATCACCTCAATGAGATGTGCTTTGCCTTTTCCAAGGCATCTATATCCTGGTTCCCATGGTTGCTTGCAAGAAAAGTATAGCTTCTTCCTTCTCAATTCATCTCGCTCCATAGACGAAGTATTGGGCTTTGGCTGAAATGGTTTTCTCTGATTAGAAACTGTACATGTGACGAAACTTTTCTTTTGAGTGAATGTAGAAGTAGTATCCAAATCAAGTGCTAACTCAATGGCCTCCTCAAGAGTAGTTAGCTTATGTACTTTAACCAAACCCTTGATCCTATCATTCAATCCTTCAACATAGTGATTCTCTTATCTGTCATATCAGGAACCATAACCGCAATCTTTTGAAATTCATTGACATAAGCATCCACTTTACCGAATTGCTTCAACTGTGCAAGCTAACAGTAGTAGAGCTCAACATCCTTGCGGTCAAACCTAGTTATGAGTTTTTGAACAAACTCATCATATGAAGTGATCCTGTTGTGATGTTGTGAAACAAGACCATGATGCTACCACTCATATGCCAAACCCTCTAAATGCATAGTAGCAAAATGTATAGCCTTTTCTTCACTCATGGGTTTGAGTGTAAGAAAGGTGTCCAACTTATTCACCCATGCTCTAGCACTTAGCTTACCACTACCATCAAAACTAGGAAGAGGAATTTTGTTTAAGGCATCCTTATACTCCTTTCACTGTGTAGGTTGAGCTCTTCTTTGCCTTGGTCGATTCACTCTACCTCTTTGACTATCCCTTTTCTGGCTCATGTAGTTGTTGAAACTTATTCTATTCCTTACATGCTCAGGAAGTGCATCATACTCATCAACCAAAGATATAACATTCTCCTCAAAAGGAACATCTTCTTCTTCTTCCTGTGGTTGCTCCTCTTCTACTTCTTCCCTAGAAAGAAAAGTAGGTTGCATAGGCCTCTCAACTATAGGTGTCCTTGTTCACCTAACACGAGGCGGTGATCTTCCAGCTACACACTACCTACATCCTGATTACCTAGATTATTCTGATTGTTATTATTCCTGTTACCCATCAAGGATTGAAACATCCTTTCAATATTTGCGTTTGTTTGCCGTTATTGTTCAGTTGCCTCACGCTGTTGAGCTGCCATATCACGCTGATTATCAACCATCTCCCTTAACATGTTATCAATGTCATCTTGTGGGTTATGTTGCCTACTATCTCCCATTGTAGTTGTTCTCCTTCGATAGTGTTGTGGCAAAGGATCAACGTAGTAGCCCATAACCCATAGGCTAGTAGGATCCAAGCTCTGATACCACTGAAATATCCAACTTATACTTAACCAAATTTTTTGCTAACTTTTCTAATTACTTACTTCAATCGATCAACATCAAACATGAATAAGATCAACATGAATTGAACATCAAGGAAGTTGAGATATCTTATTGAAATTGTCAATCCACTTCTTATTACATTCAACAGATGCTTATTAGCATCAATGTTCAACTTATTACAAAGATTACAAAAGATAGGCCTTGACGCCTAGATTGAACAATGAATATATTCCAACTACAAGTATCTTGTCTTCAACTCGCAAGTGTCTTCAAGATGTCTTCCAATGCAAGTAGCTTCGTATTGCAAGTAATGACTTCAATCCTGCGCAATGATGATAACTGAATGCTAACACCTCTCAAGAGATAAGGGAGCGTCACCTTATCAAGGTTGAGGGAGCATCACCCCAACAAGCATGAAATACGCAAATTTCATGAAAAGAGCATAAAGCTTACCAAGAAATATCAAATAGCCAAAGATACAAAATGAAGTCGCTCTTCTCCTTCTATAGTGCTTCTCAAGAGCAAGAGGCAACTACGGCACATTTTCCAATGAGCATATTCTGTAGGAATATTCCATTGGAATGACTCATTTATGAATTGGAAGCCTTATCATCACACTACCCAAGGTCACTCTGGGACCCACTGCTTGCACGGTGCTCAATGAAGGTTAGGCGCATATTGGAGGATGTAGAGATCAAAACTGGCGCCTCTCCCAAGCTAGGCGCACTTTTGAGGTGGCAGAGGCTAGAAGGTGCGCCTCATCAACAAAACTTGTCTTCTGACACTTAACCAATTTTCCAAATACTAGCACAAGCTATAATTCTTTCCCATGTGATGTTTACTTGCAAGTTGATGAAGGATCCAAGTGAGGCACATATCCAAGGTGGAACAGGAGGCAAAGTGCGCCTCAAGCAACATGATGTTCTCTTGTTATTGATCAGGATCTTAGTTGGATGAATGATCCCTCAAGCAAGTTTTACCTCTTTAAACAAGATGGAAGATCAAATTGTGATCTAGCTTTACGCGCATATTCAGTGTTCTAGAGCCGTGAGATTGCGCCTAGCATCTTGGAGGTGAGATTCAACTTCGTTCAAATCTTCAAAGTTTCTCCAAAGCTTCTCCACATGCATCTTAGCCAATATCAATGATGATGTCTTAGAATCCCTTCCTTAGGCGCAATTTGAGCTTCTTAAAGAAGGTGCACATATGAAATTGAAGATGACTAAAAGTGCACCTCAATACATTCATGATCCTTGAACAAACTTTTAACTTTTGGTGCACAACTTGACATTGCAAATCACTTCCTTGTTTAAAGCGCAATTCCAATGTCCCAGAGGCATGATCTAGCACCTCAAACACCTAGGTGCACATTTTGAGTTGTTTGATCAATGATTGGCACCTTACTTTTCCTAGGCGCACATTAGGTGTTATTGAGTGTCAAACTAGCGCCTTGACTCCTAAGAGCTCCTCCTTCTTACTTAGGCACATGTTCAAGGTTCTTGAGTAATGGATTAGCGCCTTGCTATTCTAGGCGCACATTTGAGCTTGAAGAAAGGTAGATGTGCACCTAAGTGCCTTTGTCACTTTAATGTCTTCAATCACTACAAGCTTCTAATCATCCGGCGCTCATCCTCTTGGATCAACTCTCCTTATACCCAAGGCGCAACTTGGAGGTGTTTCAACATAAAAAGTGCGCCTAAGTGTTGACAAGAGTCTTCCTTCCTTCCTTAGCCATTTGATGTTTTCCAATACATGTTTGAATGACTAGAAACCATCCATCATTGAAGCGCTCAAGAAATGTCTTCATGCTCATGTTTGAACGAATCCTAGCCAAGGCGCATTTTGATGGTTGAACAGATGAGAAAATGCGCCTAGCACTAAGACAACCTTATGTCACTTGATAGAGGTCTTGACCTGCAAAACAAAAAGTTCGTTAGCCAAAACCAAGTTCATTCCCTTATCTTACGTAGTAGCCCACGGGAATGATGAATAAGCTAATCAGTGTTCATTGTTTACTTATGCCGGAAACGGGGACATGACAGCAAACATCTATATTGTCTCACACTAGTGTGAGATCCAGGAGAAGCACCAACTATTATTTACACTAAAAGGATGAAAAGGTGATATGACAATAAAAACAAACATACACTGCATGAGATGGTTAAACAGAAAAAAAAAAATCAAGGCAAGGCTAGGAAAGATTGCTGATAATATTGACAAAATTAATAAACGTAAAATTTGTCATTCACAATAACCTGTAATTGACTTCTGGATAATTGGTTTCTGCTCATTTTTTGGCTGTTAAACAAATGTTTGTATCTCCATGACTTTTCCCAACCCTTCCATGCTTCACATGTTCTTTACAAAATCAGATGAGACTTCAAAATTCTCCCATTGTTCAATTTGCATCCTTCTATTCTTTTAAAAAACCATGATTTATCCTCGATTCACACCCAAATAATTATGAAGAAAAGGAAAATTGCTAGGGCAAGAACACAAGAATAATAATAGACAGTAGTTCCATTTGTGTGATAATTATATATGGACAATAATGACTAGCATGCAGTGGTTTTCATTTTTATCTAAGCCATATTGGAGGTGGGTAAACATCTAAGTATTGGAAGAATGTAATATACCTAATAGGATCTGCCCTAAAAATTCTGATTTCTGACCTAATTTTCTGATTTTTGTTTTCTGCTCAAACCCTAGAATTCTGATTTTATTTTCTGAAGTATAAACACTTATGGGCAGCCAATAAACATGTGCCAAACATCCATAAACATATGCCAAACATGTAGATAACATCAACTGTGATTTCAACCATGCAATTGAACCATCCAAGAGCCAAACATATGCTCAAAAAATCTGATTTCTGATTAAAGAAGTCTGCTGCTACAAATCTGAATATTCTGGACTGAATCTATAATAAATTCATGGGCTCAAGCATGCCAAACATGCTCAGATTTCTGCTCATACAAATCTGACCTAAAACTAGCTTTATACATACCAAGAATATGCTATATAGTCTTTAAACATCAAACCCTAGATGGGCGAATCCTTCATGGCAAATGATTAGGGTTTGCTGCTCCAAAAATGCAAATCGCCCTCCTTGGGAAGTGGCGCTCAACCTAGGGTATAAACCATAGTCAATCTCTATCCAAAATCCTCCAAAAAGTGGTGCTCAAATCTACTCCAAAAGATATGGCTTGAATGCCCAAGAGCTCCTCCAAATCTCCAATGAAGTGCAAGTATGAACTCCGTGTGAATTCACCTCCAAGATGGAATTGAGTTTTCATCCAATCCACAAAATATTCCTAACTGTTTTCAACTTTGGAATATGGTGACCTAAAGTGCAGCCAAAGAGATAAATCTCCAAATGAAAAGTGAATTGATTGAATGATGAAAATCACTTCCAAGTTGCTCTCTTTTATAGGCATCCAAATAGACTTCCAATGGTCGAACTTGGTCACCCACCTTCTTGGAAATTTTCTTTTATTTATTTTATTTTACCAAGATGCTCATAAAAATAGTAGAAGTCATTTCCCATCTCAAATTGGCCCAACAAAATTGGTTAAATATAGTATTTAACCAATTAGGTTATTCCCTAGCCCTTCCGACTTAACCTATGGGAATAGAATAGGCTAACCGACTCTGTTAGGTGATCACTCGAAAAAAGGGGACATTACAAAGAATAAATAACAAAATGATAACCAAAAAAGAAACATGGTTTACAATATGCGTAGATACTAGAAAAATCAGCCTGGTTAAAATAAAAAGATATATCCCATTTATCTAATCTGATTACAAAGAAATATACTTTGGCAAGCTTGCCTTAGTGTGAAAGCAATGTCACTTAAATCATGAATGCAGGAAGAGTCCAAAAAGGATTAATAAAGGGGAAAAAAAGAAAAAACTGGATCATTTTTTCTAAGAACAATCACAAAACTATTTTCCAAAGTTCAGAAACTAATTGGGATAGCATCAAATTTTTAATCAATACGAAAAAGTCATGATTAAGTAGAACTAACACTGTACCCAAGAGCTCTGTTCTAAACCTTTTTGTGATCTCCAGTGGCCTGGGATTGCTAATTAGTAATAATACAATTTCCAGAACTGAAAATAACGGATTACAACTACAGCAACGGATCCTTTTTCCTCCCTAACTATGGTATATTACTCATTTGGGTTCAACTTAACTGAGGCATTCACATAGAGATGTCATTTCTCAGCATTGCCTCTTTTTATTTGGTGTTATCGTCTCTTATTATTTGTTCTTTACGTACAAGGTAGACACGTATTTAAACACATCTTTGTCGAGCGTGATACAGTGACCATACTTTGTTGTTCGCCCGATGATGGTATTTTGGGAAAACTCTAAAATATTCAAAATCATCAATCATGGCAATTTTTTACCTTTCGAAAAAGTTGTATACAAAAAAGTTAAAAACATAACTTCCTCTATTTTGAGGCAGTCTGTGTAAGGAAGTTAAAGTAGCGGAAACAACTTCCTATGCCAATCTTGAGGAGAAACATTATGCAAACTTTTAAAACTAATCTAACAATTACAGAAAATCTAGAAGCACATTCAAAACATGAAATAAACAATAAAACACAAAACACAAGATATACGTGGGGAAAACCCTTTCGGGTGAAAAACCCCACACTCCAAAAGCCTGCTCAATGTATTCCAAATCCAATACCAAGAGTACATACACTTGCAGAGCAAGTTTATTACAAGAGTATCACCAATAAACAACTCTGGAAGAATTTCGGCAACGTTCTGACACTTGCAAACTCACACATACAAACTACTCCTCAAGCCTCCAATTTATAGACTTTTGGCTATACAAGAAACCATCTATGGTTTTACAAAACCATGTGCGAAGCTCCTCAGCCAAGATTCCAGTCTAAAAATAAACTCTCACGTCCAAAATGAAATCCCCTATTTTTGACCCTTACAGATGTCATAAAATCAGTCATAATATACCTAAAAATAGGCCTTCCATAATATACCACTATGTGGGCATCTTTTGACACCTAATAAACCAATTTTCAAAGCACCGACAATGTGTAACAGCTGTAAGAAAATATTAAATAAAAAATAACTATTACGGGAAATATGCAAAATTGAGACACCTCATTTCTCAACATTCTCCCACTTGTCGAATACTTTACAAGAGCCAGGGGAATCACATCATTATGGATCAACTGCTAGGGGCCAAAAGGCCCATAGACTCAGAACAACACCTGAATTTTGTTGTGCTCACGGGCTTAGTTAATGCATCTGTAACATTCGCTACAGTCTCTACCTTTTCCAGCTTCACCCTGCCATCCTCGACCATATCTCTCACGAAGTGATACTGAACATCAATGTGTTTGGTCCTGGCATGAAAAGTCGGGTTCTTCACAAGGCAGATTACACTCTGACTATCACACTAAACTGTAACTGCACCCTGTTTCAATCCAATATCTGAACACAAACGCTTCAACCAAATGGCTACTTTACAGGCATGAGTAGCTGCCATGTACTCTGCCTCAGTAGTGGACAAAGCGACCACAGCCTGTCGCTTGCTCAACCAATTGATTGCACCACCATTAAGAGCAAAAAACTATGCACTGGTGGACATTCTGCTATCGATATCACCAACCCAGTCTAAATCCACAAAACCACAAATACTCAAGGAATGTTGATCTCCTGTACCATGAAAACAAATAGAGTACTCTGTTGTACCCCACAAATATCTGAAGACCCTCTTAACTGCATCCTAATGCACTCTTCTAAGATTAGACATATAACAAGAAAGAACTCCCATTGCTTGGGCAATGTCTGGTCTTGTACAGACCATAGCATACATTAAGCTTCCAACTGCACTCTGGTAAGGCACTCTGGTCATGTCTTCCATCTCTGATGGGGATGTAGGACATTGTGAAATAGAGAGTTTCATTCCCAATGTAACAAGAACACAAGCTGGTTTAGAATCCTGCATGTTAAACCTTTGCAAGACTGAACAAACATACTTACTCTAGCCAAGCCATAACTTTCTCTTCTCACGATCTCTTCTGATCTCCATCCCAATATGTGTTTTGCTGCACCAAGATCTTTCATTTCAAATTTCGTAGAGAGCTGAGATTTCAAATCTGCAATCAGACCTTAGCCTTTTCCAATAAACAGCATGTCATCAACATATAAAGCAATTACCAGGAAACAATCACCATCAAACTTAAAATATACACAGTGATCAGATTTAGACCGCACAAATCCCAAACTCAACACATGTATCAAACTTCTAGTACCACATCCTAGGACTTTGTTTAAGGCCATACAGAGATTTATTTAACTTACAAACCAACTTGCTTTTACCTTTCACCACGTAGTGCTCTGGCTGTGTCATATAAATTTCTTCCTCCAAATCACCATGAAGGAAAGCAGTTTTCACATCCATTTGTTTGATCTCTAGGTCATAAGCTTCTACAATAGATAATAAAAACCGAATGGATGTCATTTTAGCAACAGGAGAAAAATTCTCACCGTAATCAATACCCTCAACCTGAGAGTATCCCTTCGGAACCAACCATGCTTTATACTTTTCAACATTTCCATCTAAACCAATCTGTTTCTTAAAAACCCATTTACATCCAACAGGTTTACATCCTTCACGCAAAGGAACAAGGTCCCATGTATCATTTCTTTCAAGGGCTACCATCTCTTCATCCATGGCTATTTTCCAGGACTACATTTTTCATACCCAAAGCCTCTTGCACAGATCTCGGTTCATCAATGTTAGTACTCAAAGAAAACATACACTTCCAATCATCAAGTGAACACCCATACCTTTCAAGTGGTTGCCTATGCCTTGTAGACCTTCAAACAAGCTAAGGTGGAGGTTCTTCCACTTCTTCCTCCTCTTCTCCCTCTTCTGAAGATTCAGAGCTTGATGAGCTCTCCTCAACTTCTTGTTTATCTTGGGGCCTCGATTCAACTTTCTCAAGCGTAGAAGGAAGTTGAATCACATCTTTTTTCTGTTCACTTTTTTTATGTTGTTCTGGCTGAAAAGTAATAGGAGAAGATTTAGTCTCTCTAAAAATAACACTTCTGGAATAAATTACCTTATGTGCAACAGGGTCCCAAAGCTTGTATTCTTTCACACCATAGCTGTAGCCGATGAAGATACATTTGACAACCTTAGAATCCTAATTTGTTCTCTTCTCCTTAGGCACATGTGCATATGCCTCACAACCAAAAACTCTCAGATGTCTATGCGAAGGCTTTTTCCCCGACCACGCCTCCATTGGCGTTTTATCAACAAGCGCTGATGTAGGAGATCTATTTATAAAATAACAAACAGTGGCAACAGCTTCAGCCCAAAACTTTTGTTCTAGACCAGCTCCACTCAACATGCTCCTAGCTTTCTCCATCAACATTCTGTTCATTCTTTCTGCAACTCCATTCTACTGAGGAGAATACGGAGTTGTCTTTTGTCTTTTAATCCCGCAATCTATAAAGAATCTGTCAAAATCTGCAGAACAGTACTCACCACCATTCTCAGTCCTCAAACATTTTATTTTATTTTCAGTCTAAGTTTCTACCATAGCCTTAAACTCCTTAAAACGACTGAAAACTTCAAATTTACTCTTCAAAAAATATACCCATGTTCTCCTACTGAAATCATCAATGAAAGTAACATAATAAATTGATTTACCAATAGAAGCAACATCAACAAAACCAAATACATCCGAATGGATTAGATCCAATATACATGGACTTATGAGAAGACGAGTAAAATTGAACGCGGTTTTGTTTGCCATAGATACAATGTTCACAAAAATAAACTCTAGATTGCAATCATTCAACCCCTCAACAAGGTTCTTATTTTTAAGGACTTTTAAACCCTTCTCTCCAATGTGGCCAAGTCTTCGGTGCCATAACATGGTCTTCTCTGTAGGCAACTTTGATTCAACAGACAGAGCACCCTTGGGTACCCAGAAGCCACGACCATCCACAGAAGAGGAAACTATCTCTTTTTTCAGCGAAGTAGTTTCTAGCTTAATTTTATCAAAAGTGCTATTGCACTCAACCGTGCATGCATCAAGCTGGTACAATGTACCAATCTGCTTCCTCTTGCTATCACCATAGCACCTCTCACCATTTTCACACCTGCTTCAAAAAATTGTACATGCAAGCTAATAGATAATAATTTTTTTGCTTGTCCTGGAATATGCAAGACACCATCAAATCATCTAACTCTACCATCAGAAAATTTCACATGAATACTACCACAACCAACAATGTTAAGAAAAGAATTCTCACCCAAGTACACCTTACCACCATCATAGTTTTCATACTTACTAAACCAGTTTCTATTAGGAGTCATGTGGAAAGATGCACTTGAGTCTATCAACCATGTATTATCACCTACACGAGTGGCCAAGGCTACAATAAAGGCATCTCCATCTTCCTATTCGGACTCAGAATCAGAATCTTGCTTCTTCATCTTTTTCTTTTTTTCTATACATTCCTTTCGGAAGTGTCCGGATTTGCCACAGTTCTAGCATATTGCCTTGGACTTACCAAGACATTTTGATCTCCCTTTATTCTTGGACTTGAAACGGCCATGCTGCTTCTTATTTTTGCCTCGTTCTTTTGGTCTTCCTCAAACACTCAAAGCCTCTTTGGCATTTGTTGGCGTTTCAATTCGCAACTCTGGAATGCAAGTTGGAAACGGACAGCTATGCACAGATAAACTGCTCTCCTATTGGAAGGGGGAGTTCCCTTTTCGTTGATGTTCACTGAAAAGATAAATAATTAAACTTCGCCTATCTTTTTTTTTATTCTCAGCTGCGAGCACAAAGTTATAAAACTCTAAATGCTGCAGAAGAGGTTTTTTCCTTTTTTAAAACTTCTACTACAACTAGGCTTAAACTAATGACACTTTTAATCTCCTAAGTAAATTTAGAGCAAAGGAAATTAAAAGTGGACAAGGAATGATTGTTTTAACACAAAAACTTAAGTAAATTTCTCCCAGATTTACATCACAAGACTCATAGTACTTTAATGATGAAAGCTGAAATAAAAGTTACAGAAGCCACACATCTGACGACAAAACTTGATGATCCAAGATAGAATATTAGAACAAAATAGGCATGAGATTTCTATTCCAACATCACAAAGTTAATACAACTCCAGGACAGCAATACTATAGCAAAAGGCAGGCATACAGCAAGCAATCAAACACCAGAGAACAGGTACACAAAGTGAACAAACACTTGAAATAACAAAATCTGCAAGCTAGAATAGGAACAGCAAATTTGCTATCACAATAGTAACTCCTTTACAATGGGCAAGGCTGCCCTTATTTATACTAAAATCAAAGGAGTAGGGAACCCTAAAATCTCCTTGATTTACCCTAACTAACTTGCCAACTCGCAAGCTTTCTTTCTATTCTAAGACAAAGATTACAATAAACAAACGCTTTAAAGCAAAGAAAATTCCAACTAATACAAAATGAGTTCTTTTTCCAAATATAGAATAGATGAGCTTACGATGAAAGCAAATGCTTTACAACAAAAAGCATCTGATTTAAAGCTGCTTTCTTTTGAAATGTATCCTCATCAACATTCTTGTTTTTTGGTGATGTCATCCATTGATATTTTGGGAAACAATATCTTCTAAAAAGCGAGTGACTGCATCTTTACCAGAAACACTGATACTCTCTAGAACGATATTCTGATTCTCTAACATTTTTTCACCGTTTGCAACCATCTAAAGAAATTCATGAACTTCACCCACAGCCTTGTCAAACTTCACTGTCATTGCGGCAAAACAACCCATCTTGCCAGCATTGATATCATCATTAAAATTGCTGCAGATGAGAGTCTGGAACTCTGCTTGCACTTCCCTGAGATCATACAAGGTACCATTTCTTTTTCATACGAACATGGGATCTAAGAAACAATCTTACAAACTTGAGAACATTTACTACCTTTTCTTTCCATTCTGTTAACTCTGAAATTATACTGTCATAAGTTTTTACTATGAAAAGATATTGCGCTTTCCAAGTAGAAACTGTCTTCTTATCTTCAGCTGAATCAACAGAATCAAGTGCTATCCTCAAGTCAGAGATAATGATCTCAAACACCAGTCTATTTTTTGCCATAGTTTGTTGTAATCCCTAGATGCCTTGGCGTAAATCATGAGTGTTGTACTTTAATTGATAAAACTCTGAAAGTACAACTCTCCCTTTAGTCACAAATTCTTCCACCCAATTATTCATGTGCCTCCCATAGAGGACCAACTGACTGAAATGCAGCTGATCGGCTGGTGATTCAAGATTTAGTGGAAGCAATAAATCAACCTGTGATGCGCCATAGAAAAGGTTGGAAATATACTGCCTAACTTCAGCTTTGAGAGCTGCTTTATCTTCTCCATCTTTCAACACCCTTTCTTTCAAATTATCCGCTGCAACCTCGAAGAGATTTACATCTGTATGCCGGGTACTCCTACCAAGGTTAGCTTTGACAACCTTGAAGTCATCAACCTCAATATCATCAACACTTCTATCTTCTGGCGATGTTGCAGTTTCAAGGATTATTTCTCCATCCGCATTCTTTTCAATGCGAACCTGCTTCTTCAGCTTCTTGTCTGATGTGTCTTGATAGACGCTTTTAAGCTCTGTTAAATCCAACTGATATGAGAGCTTTCTCCTCTTCCTTCCCAAAATGTTTTCAAGCCAGGATGAGCCATCTTCTCTTGGAAACTTGGTTCTAACTCCATTAGCTCCTGATGAACCAATATGTGCATCAAAGTTACGAACCGGCGAATCTGCGTCTGAATCAATGTGAATGGGAGAAGAACTAGGTGAAGAAGGTGGAGAGACATGATTTGAAGATAATGCTTCAACATGCAGCGTTGGTTCAACGGGTATTGGTGCCTACATAAGCAGTCAAGTTACAAGCATAAATTTTGCAGGCACCTTCCCAAAAATCAAAAGTTCCCATGTCCATCGGTGTGAGTTCACCTTTGTCTTGGCGACCACGTTCTTCACAGTGGTATTTTCTTCCGTCGCCAAGACTTTATCCATTGGCAGCAGTGTTACGTGTCCCATCGATGATGATGGTTAGGCCGATGAAGGTCGTTCAATGTGGTCATCGGCGGGAGTATTGCTATAGGCGGAAGAATTTTGGGCTCCACCGATGTGTTTGGGTTGTGCCGACGAAGATGTTCATTGGTGTGGCACTGCGTATCGAGGAGGTTGGCAGAGTGTTCGCCAATGCAGTGGGTCTTACCGATAGAGTATGGCTTGATGTGCCATCGGAATGACATGGTTCATCGGGCAAACCTTGGAGACTTGGGCCGATGGGGTTACTCTGCCCGATGGATTGGCTTGTGGGCGTCGACGTGACATTCTGAGTTGGCGTAGGTTTGAAGTGTTGCTTAGACGGTTCAGGTTTGGCCGACGGGGGGATGTGAGGTGGTGTCATGCCGAAGGGTGTTCATCGAGGAAACATGTGATGTCGGCAGGCGGGCTTTTGGTTGCTCCGATGGTGTAGGTCACACCGACGGAGGTGGAAGATGGAATGGTGACCGCTAGCGGTGGGTTCGTGGGTCGAGTGGGGCAAAACACTCGACACTTAGTGTTTATGTGGCCATGCTTTTAAAGTAATAAAGAGGTCTCCGCGGGGTGCATGTGGGACAAATGCTTCCTGCATGATTTGAAATATCAGCATAATGTGTTTTGGAGGGAAGTGTCTAAGGCACAGTTGCTACATTTTCCGATGGCCGCGGGTGGTTGAAGGACTTTAATGACGGTTGTGCAGAGGTGTGGGCGATGGCGTGAATGATCAAACTGCCCGATCATGGATGAGGATTTCCAGGTGGCGGCGCAAGGCTCGAGGCCTCCCCTGTCTCTTCCCATGCCTGCTGCATTTACTTTTGATAGGCGCCATCTTTCTCATGTACTGTATCTGGCGAATTTTGAATTGCCATGTAATTAATTGCTGGGTACACTTCCCTGTGGTATTACAGGGACTCTGTTACTCATTTCTATGTGGTTGAAAACTGGACATATCTTGCATTGTAATAAGATACAACTGGTTTCGGTTGCTCTGTGCAGGAGGTCTTGTGAGTTTATGTATCTCTTGTTCTATGTCTCATACATGAATCTACTAATTTCATGATTGATTTTATATGAGTAATACTGTATTTGCATGTGTTTTGTTATTCTGTCTCCAGTATTGCATGTGTCCTTCTGAATCTAGATATCTAAGGGATGTCTGGGATTCTAGAATATAGAATTCCTATATTGAATGCTTGATCTTTCAACTTCTGCTCAAAGGGTAGATTAAAGTGTTTTCAGATTAAGTGTTGGAAAAGATATACTACAATAGGGATACCATAAGTAGAAATAACTTAACACTCTGTTTTTGGAGGTATTTGTAAGGCAGATACCACAACATCCCCTTGAAATCCAGTTTTAGTGTGTTTATGCTGATCATTCACAGGTGTATGTCTACTGACTCCAAGCCCTGGATAGGCACCAATCTAGCTCTGCATTGAGATTACACACCAGGTCCTAGTTTTGCATCCAAACACATAAATCAAACTCATACTTTCAAATCAAACCATTAGGACCTTAGAAGTAGTTTAGGACCAAGATCCTCTAATTCACAACTGAACATAGGCCCAAAGCTAGCCCCTTTGCACTTATCCTACAGTTTTGGTCTACTTACAAGAGGATTTATCTGCTTTGTATCAACATCCCAAGCCAACCCACAAGCATATTCTCATAGATGTTGAATAGGGAATACCCCCTAGGTTTTGCAGAGCCTGAAGAAGAGATAAAAATAGAGTCTATCTCCTACACTGTTGGCCATTGGCCCAGAAATCATGTTGATCACTGATGGCTACCTTGTAGGGAAATCTGGGAATGAGCATCCAGTCAGAGAAAAAACCGACGACGGGAACATCTGATTCAACTGTTGGTTGTTCCTGCTGGACATGAGCTGGAGACTCATCCTTTTTCCTCTTTAACTTAGCCATTTTTGTTCCTTCTGGAAGAACACTCATAGCTTTAACCCTTCGTTTTGGTTTGGAAGTGGAAGGCTCTGATGGTTGTACAACTGGCAGCTCTGCTACCGGAATATCATCCTTCCGCTTATTCTTCAAAAATATCAAACTATTTTTAACCACTTGACTCGTTCTTTCTTCAATGGAAGTGTTCTCTTTTATTGACCAATTAATTGATGGCAACGGTTGTTGCTCAACTTGGTCTCTAAAATACGTGGGAAGTACAACTTCGCCATTTTCTGTCAAACCCTCTACATCTTCTGACAGGATATCAGACATCTGCTGAAGAGTAAACTACTGTAACTGCATTCTCGCACTTCAAACTCATTAGCACAATTAACCCATAAGTCTTCAACTACATGCGTATGCGCACAATTTTGACCAAGATGTGATGCAAAAACACCACGAGGATCATATGAAGACCTCCTGTTGAAAAACTTGAGACCATACTTGGATGATTCATTACCAATTACCTTGGCATTTGCTCCAGATTTGCATCTGTAAATACTCATCCCAATTGGAAAGTTGAAAGTTGCCTTGCGTCTGCTACGCAAAAATGTATGAACTTCATAGGCTTGCCTCAAAAATTCCATAAATGCTATTTCATTTGCAAGATATCTCGGCAACATGGTTGGCTCTCCTGAGAAGCCATATACCCTGATGTAGGAAAAAGTGGGAAATTGGATAAACCAATCAGCCCATTCTGCCATTGCTATTCTAGCATCTACTGAAAACCGTATATGCAACTCATTATCCATATCTCGCACTACATGCATCAGGAATGCATCATTTACCCGCCTGTAATGTCGTTCAACTTGAGAAATTTCTAACTACGGGAAATGGTGATACACATGTTGAATACCTAGAGTTCCAACAACATTCAAACCTCTGAATTGACCTTGAAAAGCCATCAAATACATAAGATATGACATCATGTGGAATTCATGAGCCCTTTGAAAATCAAGTATTTGTTGGTGGAGACTATCACTGATGAGTGCCAACCAGTCATAGAATTCGGTTCCATCAACAATCTAGGACATGATGTAAAACATCCAAGGCTGAAACTTGTTAGCGTCTACTTGACCCGTGATCCAGCTTAGCAGAGTAATCATTATTGCATGTTCCTCCTTGAACTCTCCACATCCAATGTTCTTTGGCATAACGTTTTGCTTCTCTTTTAACCACCTCTGACCAATCTTTTTCTGGTATTTTTCTTTATCATTGTTCCAAACCTTCTTGTATTCTTCAATTGAAACAGTTAAGTTTTCCCTCCAGACTGGTATTGTAAAACACTTCTCAATGTCGTTCGGCCTCAAGCTATAGAGCACACATCCATCTCTTGATTGGATTTCTCTTGTAACCGAATTGTAATGCGTCATGCAAGCAATTACAAATTCGATACTTTGCACTGTGATGGGAAAGGATGTTGCTGCAAGCAAACCGGAGTGTCCTAGATTCCTGATAGCATTATTTCCTACATCCTCCAAAGAATGTAAATTGATCACTGGAAGTACTTTATACAAGTGTGTCTCACAAGTTCTCAGGTAATCGTTAACCAACGTCGTCTTGGGCCCGATTTGTGTTGGAGAGTATTGCATACTGAAAGATTTGAAAATTGACTGTGAACATGCCTATGTCGGAAAAATACTGGACAAATCACTGAAAATTACTTGTTGAATTTTAGAAAAAAGCAGATTCCAAGCAAAAGCACTGGCACATGGGTTTTGTAGGCAATTCTGTTTTGAAGCAACCTAGATCGTCGGATTTTGAAAAAGCGAAGACGTTCCCGAAAAAGCAACAAAAAAGCAGATTCCCGAAAAAAACAAAACTCCCAATCTTCAAGAGAATGATATTCTAGATGGACCCATCTCGATAAAAACTGAAAAAGCTTCGGTCCAATTTCTAAAAAATGATCCCCTAGAAAAAAGGACCCTGAAAAAACGTGCCTCCCTGCTTCCTCAACCCGAAACTATGAAAAATGCTGAAAAAGCACTTCATTTGAGCCTTCGAATCTTCGTTGAAAGAAAAATAAAAATCCTTCCTCTGGATGCAACCTACAAAAGATAATGAAATAAAGAAGCCAAATGCTTGTCTTTATAGATCTTTAGGGCGAAAAAGCAGCTTTCTTTGTGAAAGAATAAAACTTGGATCTCATCTATATGAAGAAAGCAATTTTTAAAGCACAAATCCAAGTGGATGTCTTCGAATAGGAAGAATCCCTATTTTGTAGCTGCCTATGGCTTCATGTGTGAGATGATGAAAAATATCTTCTTTTGATGATGTCATCGAACACGCGAGTTGACAAAAATGTTAGCCAATTTTTTTCGTTTTCGACGCTTCTGCACTCGTTTTGACTCAAGTATGGCCTATTGACTTAAAAAGCTAACTGATCCTGACATTTTGGAGACCTATCAACTGTGATTCCATCCCCAGCCTCGAACTGGCAATCTGGCATCATTCAACTACGAATCTGATCTCTTGAAATGACCACTAAGCAAAGATCGGGAACAAAGGCTATCAGAAAAAACTGCAGACCATGAAAAATTCTATCTCTGGTGAGTCTGGGCGCCCCTAGCCTCCAGGGGTGCCTGACTTCTCATGCCTTAGTCATTTTTCTGAAAATTTCAACTTTTCGATCTGCGTGCGCATCCCGGTGGTAGTGGACCCCTGTTTGGCTGTCGATTTCTATTTGCTGGGACAAAACTGAGTCTGATGATCTGGCAGATAGGCAGGCCTGATGAAAAATGAGCTGACTGTACTCTCTGTCTGCCTCGGGAAATGTGCCAAACTGATCTGCTCTGAACCGGACTGGGCTGACGGAGGGAGATTTACGTTTTCCGAAAAAACTCAGAAAATAAACTAACTCTGGTGGGTTTGGGTGCCCCAAGCCTCCTGGGGCGCTTGGTTTTCCGTGCCTTAGAATTTTTTTTGAAAATTTCAATTTTCATGCCATTTCTCGTTTTTCGTGCCAACAACCTCTGTTTGATCTTCGTTTTTGGTCGTCCAGATGACTGCTGAGGCAAGACGGGGGATGATCTGGACAACCTGAACATATCTGTGATGAAATCGCAGCTTTTACTGACGTTTGACTAAGTTTAACCAAGTTTGACCAACCGAGAACAAGCTGACGGAGGCATTTTTGATGTTTCACGAAAAACGTGAAAAAAACACTAACACTCGAGAAGTTGGGCGCCCCTAGCCTCCAAGGGCACCTAAAATCTTCAGACTTAACCATTTTTCTAATTTTCAACTCTCGTTTGCAACTTGCTCCATTTTGCGCGCCGACAGCTGCTTCCTGATGTCAATTTCGACGATTTTGTCAGTCAACTGCCACTGGATGGCAAATGAACTGGATAGCCTAGGTACATCTAATGATTTTTCCAGGTTTTCAGAGCCTGCTGATCAAAATGACTGCTTTTATGCCCACCGGAACTGATCAACAAACACATTTCTCGCATTTTCTCAAAAAACACGAAAATTTCTAACACTGGTGCAACTGGGCGCTCCTAGCCTCCAGGGGCACCTGAAATCTTCAAACTTAGCCAAATTTCATGATTTGCAACTTTTCTCCTCACCTTGGATCCATCCTGCTCTGTTTTGCATGCTTCGTCGACTCAACAACTGTTCGTCAATTCTACGTCGTTGGAATATAATTGAAAACTTGAAAACGAGCTCTGGCAGATGAACTTCCTCCATTGACGACTTCAGAGCTCATGCTTCGCCTTCTGAAAAAGCATAAATGACCCAGTAGAGAAAACTTGACCTTTTGCAAATTCCATCTGGACCACGCTGATCGTGAAGCAAAATTGACCAATGAGAATCAAGCGCGACACTTGAGTCAGAGATTCTATTTTTAGAAAGTTTTGTCAGCATTCATATCTCAAGAAACCTAGAAAACCTAATTTGACGTCTATTTTTAGAAATTTTAGAAAAATAGAAATTTCTATTTTTAGAAATTTTGTTTTTTTGACTAAAAATTTTCTAGACTTGCTAAAAATGTCTTAATGAAGCAAAAAATTTTGATTGGGTACAACAGCATTCAAAGAGGCCTTCCTTCTCATCTCTTCGAAGAGTAGAGAACCAACAACATCCTCCATCTTCAAAATGACTGAAGTACTCCCAATAGCCATGACTAGGCTGTCCCATAAGTCTGGCAGCGAACACAGCAAAGTTTGGCACCTTTCTTCCTCATCCATTTTCACCCCAACTGAGGTCAACTGAGTCACCAACATATTAAATGTTTCCAGATGCTCAGAAATTTGTCCACCTTCCATTCTCAAGGAATACAACTTCTTCCTCAAGAAAATCTTATTTATTAAAGATTTAGCTTGGTATATCTCACTCAGCTTCTTCCATAGCTTCTTCGAAGTGGATTCTTCGTAGACATTTATCAGAATCGAGTCTGCAAGACCAGTCTAATGAGACTTTTAGCTTTTCTATCCATTACATCATATTTTGCAGCCAAAACTGGATCCATAGGCTTCTGGGCATTTTCATCCATTGCATCCCAAGATCTCGATCAATCAACGGATCTTCCATCTTCAGCTTCCATATTTCAAAATTCGTGCCAAAAAACTTCTCTACCTCAATCCTCCCAGATGTTCTCGCCATCTGAAAAATATCTGCAATAAAATCACAAAGTATCCTCTGCACAAGCTCCCACTCAAACCTTGATTAACACAAAAAACCCAACAACCCACAACTGAAACCAAAGGTGATCAAGCTTTGATACCACTTGTAAGGAAGTTAAAGTAACATAAACACCTTCCTATCCCAATCTTGAGGAAAAACATTATGCAAAACTTTTAAAACTGATCTAACAATTACAAAAAATCCAGAGGCACATTCAAAACATGAAATAAACAATAAAACACAAAACACCAGATATACGTGGGGAAAACCCTTTTGAGTGAAAAACCCCACTCCAAAAGCCTGCTCAATGTATTCCAAATCCAATACCAAGATTACATACACTTGCAGAGAAAGTTTATTGCAAGAGTATCACCAGTAAACAACTCTGGAAGAATTCCGATAGCGTTCCGGCAGCATAACAATACCGGCAAACTCACACATACAAACTACTCCTCAAGCCTCCAATTTATAGACTTCTAACTATACAAGAAACCATCTGTGGTTTTACAAAACCACGTGTGAAGCTTCTTAGCCAAGATTCCAGTCTAAAAATAAGCTCTCACGTCCAAAATGAAATCCCCTATTTTTGACCTTTACAGATGTCAAAATCTGTCATAATATGCCTAAAAATAGGCCTTCTATAATATGCCACTATGTGGGCATCTTTTGACACCTAATAAACCAATTTTCGAAGCACCGACAATATGTAACAGACGTAGGAAAATATTAAATGAAAAATAACTATTACAGGAAATATGCAAGGTTGAGACACCTCATTTCCCAACAGTCTACTGACAATTTGGCCTTATGATTATTCATAATTTCATCCTATTGAAGGTGTTGCTTTTGAGATTATCCAATGCCATTCCTATTAAGCGACTGACTTTTTTTTTGGTTCCACCCAACATTTCTATGTCATCTACTTACTTGGATCCATTTCTAGTTGCTTGTGCGCACCATCTTTGCCTATTTTCCTAGATAGTAACTTGAACGGCTTGTAACAGAGAAAAATACAGACTTTTGGTTGTTCACTAGAAGCTATTCCAGAAGCATGCTATTTGTATTCCATTCTTATCTTTGCTCAAAAAATACAATTTACTAATAAAAATTATAGAAACATATACTTATTCCTTGAGAAAATAAACATACAACAACCATCCAAAAGTCAGAGGGACAATAACCTCAGAATAAGTCAAGGAAGCCGTCTGCTTTTTCTTGCGGCTTGCAAAAATAAGTGCCGAAACACCCTCGCTAGAGTTTGTAGCCAGAGGCATTGCTATGAAAGAGATGAAGAATGTAGGAATGCTTGTTGCATCAGAAAAATTGTCAACAGCATCTACAAATGGATCTGCGAATATTCCTGCTAAAACAGCACCTCCCAGCATAAGCGAAACAGCTTTCAGGTAGAATTTATATGGATTATCAACTTTAGTGTCTTCTTCTTCAGGCAGAAGCTTATCAAGCTCATCTCTGGTTGTCTGTAGCAATGGAAATTTAATAACAAATGATCACTTAAAGTTTAGTATAATATCCTTATGTGCATAACTAGAACAAATTAGGAATTCCATACCGACTGCAAATCAGAGATTTTCCTTGAGTAGTTATTTGAAAGATCAACTGCGGAGTGTGCAACATGAAGCCACGAACGCATTCCTTCTTGGAACTCCTTGAGGTCAAGCGTACCATCTCTTGAGGAATCGAACTCGGCCATTATCTTGTCAAGGGCTTCTTTAGTTGTAG
Organism: Cunninghamia lanceolata; assembly: GCA_027924645.1. Classification (NCBI taxonomy): domain Eukaryota; kingdom Viridiplantae; phylum Streptophyta; class Pinopsida; order Cupressales; family Cupressaceae; genus Cunninghamia; species Cunninghamia lanceolata. The sequence goes on from BSBN01001011.1 coordinate 577,829, forward strand.
TATGTCGATCCTGCAACTCAAGACCAAGAACTAGCCCACGTAGCTCGCCTTTTGACAAACGTTCATCTTTATCATCATCCAGGTCATCGAATAATCTGTATTTCAGGCAGGAGTCAAATACGTTAATTCATGCAGACACCCCATATTTTGTATAAAGCTAACCAAATAAAGTGTAACTTTTACCGTTTAGTAACATCAAGGTCAAGTTGACCATCTTCTCGAAGGAGTCTTCCCCATCCTTTTTTATGTACATGATGCAGGACAGTTGATACGAAGTGTTTATGTTTTGCATATTCTATTCGTCTTTTTTGAATCCAAGGTTGTAAGACCTGCATATGGCACATAAGGAATAATTAGACAAACTATTTTTTCTAAATACAATCACAAAACTATTTTCCAAAGTTCAGAAACTAATTGGGATAGCATCAAATTTTTAACCAATACGAAAAAGTCACATGATTAAGTGGAACTGACACTGTACCCAAGAGCTCTGTTCTAAACCTTTTTGTGATATCCAGTGGCCTGCGATTATTAATAATACAATTTCCGGAAATGAAAATAACGGATTACAACTACAGCAACGTATCCTTTTTCCTCCCTAACTATGGTATATTACTCATTTGGGTTCAACTTAACCGAGGCATTCACATAGAAATCTCATTTCTCAGCATTGCCTCTTTTTATTTGTTGTTATCGTCTCTTATTATTTGTTCCTTCCGTACAAGGTAGACACGTATTTAAACACATCTTTCTCGAGCGTGATACTGTGACCATACTTTGTTGTTGGCCCGATGATAGTATTTTGGGAAAACTCTAAAATATTCAGGATCATCAATCATGGCAATTTTTTTCCTTTTGACAAAGTTGTATACAAAAAAGTTAAAAACAGAACTTCCTCTATTTTGAAAATATTCCTTTTCCTGAAAATATTCCTTTTCCTGAAAATATTGTTAGTGATATTTCATGAAATAACCTTTACATTTAATGAAACACTCAACCAAGTTCTTAATATGATGCTGTGGCCTGTTTATATTGAAAACAGAAATCAAGTTGCCATAATAAGTAAAACAAAAAACAAAATTATTGTGCATCCATGCAAACATAAATGAATACAGGGGGACAAAACGCATCATAATATAATTGTAAGTTGCAATATTGCCTCATTCTTTCTCTTCATTCATTCACAATGTCTGCAACCATTCACAACAGAGAAAAGCAGAAATTATTTGCAGGCCACACATGAAATACTCAATATGCAATCCCAATAAATGTTTTATTTCTTTGAATGAGCAAAATCCTGAAAGCTCAGAAAATACATTAAAGATATGCTTGTCTAACATTCTTGTTAGACTGATCTCTATAAAACCAAAATCTGTAGAGTCTTGCTTGTGACCTTCTTGAGAATTAGTAAACTAATTACATCAAACCTTAGTTGACTCCTGATAGTACTTTCCAATCTTATCTGTGTTAATAAGAATTCCTGAAAGAAAAGCACCCTTCACCACTAGCAATTCCTTACTAAGTTTTGTAAAAGATCTTTATATTGAACAACCGAGGTGGTTGTAACTTCTCCGAGGTGGAAATTTCATAACATGACATTAAGTAGTGCATGAGAAGAAGCATCCAACATTAATTTAGGCCAATGTGTAGAATTACTTTCTAAACATAGGAGTACTTATAAAAGGAAAGTTCACATGCCATGCATTATAAAGACGATTAACTGTAGAAATTGGCACAAATATAATCTATGATGCTCAAGAAAAGAGAATTTAAAATCCCTAACCCGAATTTAATCTCAAATTCACAAATTTTCTGATTTTTGCAATGCTGGCATTTCGTGAAACACTGTGCAATTTGCTTATCAAACTGAATTTTCTGAGTACGTGTGTTTAGAACAGCTTGTTTAATGTTTTAGAACATGAATGAATTATTCAGCAATGCATCACCATAATCAAAGATAAAGGATAGACATTTTGTCAAACAATTTATTGTCTTGCTGTATATATGAAATTTGAACACAGAGAGCAATTCAACTTGCTGATGTTAAAATCGGAAATACAGAGATGATAAACTTTTATTTCTAACCTCAAAAAAGAAGCTAACAATGCTTGCAGAAGTTGCTGTGATAAGTCTGAAGACTCCTGGAAACTGTAGGTACAGCTGTGGTATTAAATATGCCCAAAAAAAACTTGAACGGCAGCAAGTGATATCTGTTTCAAACCTCTGTTAACCATTTGCAGCAGATTAAACACCTTATAACTCCCATAAACAGCCAAACCTTTAATACTTTATAATTTCCAAAGATGGAGCGGCTAGCATCAAAACTTTACTTGAGGTTGTGCCTCATTTCAAATGCTCACGTGGGCCTTCCCCACTCTTACGCACCCTCAAAACAATACTTGATGTCTTCAACAAATTAGCGCTTCTTTAAGAAGTTCACATACCCTCAAAGTCACGCCAGTTGCCCTCTATGGGTGTGAGGTTTGGGGAAATAGCTTGTCAAATCACAAGTGGAGGCAATTAGAGAGAATACAAAAGCATCTTATTACTAGTAATCTTAAGGTCAAGGCTACGGTCCCTTATGAGATCCTGTTAGCGGAGGCGGGCTCATTCCCGATGGAAGCATATGCTATAATCCAATTGATAACATACATAAGAAAGGTGGAGAACATGGGAGAGCAGCGATGGCCTAAGGTGGTGGTGGAGGAGGGGTTAGACCGTAGAAAGAAGACTTGGATGAAGCAAAACAACAAGTGGGTAGACAAGTGGGATATTAGGCTCCACGAATGTCCTATAACTAAAGAAGACATTAAGAAGTTTGTTTTAGAAAAGTTTAGGACTGCCATGTGGACTAAGCAGAATGGCCGAAAAAATCATACTATGTCAAAGAGTTCAACCCCATGTGGGATCATGGAGAAAAAGCCTACTTGCATGCCACTATTAAAGGTAAAGCTAGGATTCTAATGGCGCAGTTGAGGACCGGTTCTCATCATTTGAGATGCGAAACGGGTAGATGGACAGTCCCCAAAGAAGAGTGGGAAAACAGGATCTGCATCTTTTGCAGCAAAAAAGTGGTGGAGACTGAATGGCACTTCATCTTTGAATGCGATGCCTATGAAGACATTCGGAATCAATATGAAGACAACTTGAAGGTGGGCAGTATTATCGAGATCTTTGAGGAATCAAGGATACAAATAACTGCAGGTTTCTTGGTTAAAATCCATGGCAGGAGAAGTGACATCGAAAAGATCTTGAAGATTTCTTAGGGCTGCGGCTCTTGGTCCCTTAGGCTGCTTGGTCTCGTGGATGTCATCAAAATCCATTCATTCATTCATTCATTAAAGAAGAATTTTGTACGGTTGCCTAGAATGGCACTCAAGGAAATAAGTTAGGGTTTGAAATCCAATAAAATTTCTTCTTTGATTTATCTATAAATTAATCTCCTCACATAGCCCTTAGTAATTTTTTATTTGTATTTCATTCACTCCACACTTTAAAAATCTGTTTTTTATATTGCAATTTCACACACAACACTAATTAAAATCTCCAAATTGTATTTGTTTGCAAATCTCACAATTTTGGCAATAAAGTTTTCCCACAAGCAAATACCCAAAACCTATTTAAAATGATATATCCTTCAGTACAAAATCAATATTTCCAAGGAATTTTGTCCTAGGGTTTCTATTGAACAAACGTGTTGGGTTTCAATCAAATGCATATATCCAGAATAACTCAAATGAATTCTCAAATCTCCTTTTATATTTTTATTTTCTTTTATTTCTCCTCACATTATAAAGTGTCCCCTTTTTTAAAAATAAATTTCACTTTTCACACTTTATAAAGTTACTTTATTATACTTACAATAACTTATAATTTAATTAATTGAATATTCCCTTCATTAAATAATTAAAAATATTTTCGGCACATTCTACAATATCCCAAATGGGAATATGTCTTAAAATTCTAGTGTTCCATGGAGTTTCCTGACGGGGACGGGTTTCGGGGACGGGGGGACAAAGGGTCTTAGTTTGGGGACAGCAGCGGGGGACGGCGCTGATAGACATATGGTCCTTGAATAACTAGTTATAAAAAGATGTTTAGGAATAACATTTCAAATTAAACTTTGGCAAATTAATAAAATAGCAAAATTGCAAATACGAACATTTTAAAAACTTGAATACTATTACTAAAAGACTAAAAGTAAATAAAATATTAAAATTTGACAAATGAAATTGTCGAATTTGAGATTTCTTAGTTTCTATTATATCGAAAATCAGAAAATACGACATATCAAATCATAATATGATTACAATGAGTAGCATGATACATTGATATCAAAATAAGTACAAAATGCAAAAATGTAGTGAAGGGAGGCCTCTAATCATCCCCAAACTCCTTATCACTCGAACTACTGGAATCCTCGTGGTCAAGCTTGTAGGCATATGTGAGCAAAAAAATGAAGAATGAGAGTGTTTTGTTTAGCTTATAGGCTTTTAGAAGGGTCCCACAAGCCTTTAGGGTTCGGCCCAAGGCTCACATTCCCAAAAAAAATCAAAGAATTTTTTTTTAAAAATGCCTTTTTGGACGTCCCAACATGGGGGACGCCTGGGAGTCTCCGAGACGCTCAAGCGACGGCTAGGAGTCACTGAGATGTCTTGAAGACTTCTAGGAGTCCCCGTCGTTTCCTCAAAGTTTTTGACATCCCCGCGTCAGTGGGGGGACGGCGGAGGGACATTCCTCAGCCGTCCCCAAGTCTCCGAAACGTCCAGGACGGGAAGACGGCTGGTTTTTTTTGGGAGGGGGGGTGGGTCTGTTGTGATGTAATCACACATCGCCCCATTGCAAATGAGGACCCCCTCTTTTTTTTGCTTTCTCGCTTCGTTTTGCTTTAAAGTTTAGTTTTGCTCTAAGCTTCTAGGGTTTTGGTAGTGTTGTTTTGCCCATGTCTCGACAGTTTCTTGCCAAGAGGTCTATATGCCTTCATCCTGATGCATGTCACTGAGACCCTGAAAATAACTAAGTCTGATATCCTAAAAATCCTGAAAAAATGACTAAGTCTGAAATCTGGTGGATCCTCAGAAATCTAGAATCTGCATGCTAAATCCTATGGATCCAGGACCTATCTCAAACATCCTAGAAGTATATTGATAAATATTTAAAGTATGACTTATACTTATTTTCAATATACTTCCATTCAGGAAATCCAAAATTTGACTAAGGCAAGAAATTCCTCACTCCATGTCCAAACCCGCCCAAACTAGGCGATCTTCAATATCATGCTTGGATTGTGTCTCCTTCACAACATAATCTCCATACATACCCTCCAAACCCGCCTTGTCAAGTGACTCCCACCATCATGCATGTCTTCCACATCATTCACTCCATGCACTCACTCTAAATCCGCCCATGCTTCAAGAGTTACATAGCATTCTAAGGAGATTAAGTCAGCAACAAAACAAGTGAAGAGCTCTTAAGTTGTCAAAACCAAGTTAAAAAATGCTGAAGTGATGAAAATTCCTTATACCTCCAATCCCGCCCTTCCTAGGCGGCCTTGAGCACTACACTTGGACAACACCTCCTCCAAATCACATTCTCCATACACCCTCTCTAAATCCGTCCATGCTTCTATAGCATTCAAAGGAAGTTAAATTATCATGGAAGTAAGTGAAGATGTCTTTGATCATCAAAACTAAGCTAAAATGCCTAAGTCTTGCCAAAATCCATACACCTCCCTCAAATCTCGCCCATGCTAGGGGGCCTTGAACCCTTCATCCGGACAACATCATGTCATTCACATGACATCCTCCACCTATCATCTCCAAACCCGCCCAACATGGGCGGCCTAGAGAGGTCGTCTTGGATTCAATCCATATCCAGGTAAAACTCTCCATACAGACCATGCAAACCCGCCCAAGCAGAGTGTTACAAAAACTTGCAAGTAAATGTCAAGAGAGCTGATCACAATGAAAATTTTCAAGGTTGAATTGCAAGTTGAAGCAAAGCAAGAGCATTTTTGAGTAAAATCCACATGGCATCCTCCAAACCGCCCTACCTGAGTGGCCTCTAGGGGTAGTCTTGGAGTCTCTGACATCTCACATACACTCTCTCCACATTCAACCCTCCAAACCATTCAAGAGAAAGATCTTAGGAAACTTGCAAGGAAAAGATGAAGATGATGCTGATGATAAAGGCAAATTACAACCATGAAAGATAAGGAGCTTGCTAAAAGACAAAGATAAGCATGTTTTAGTCAAAATCCACACCATACTCCCAAACCCGCCCTACCTGGGCAGCCTAGGGAGGTGAGCATGGAATTAAGTGTTTGAGCACTCATGCTACTCATCATTTGCCTACCAACTCCACCCTTCTGCTTCCACACAGATGCAAGTCCAATAAGAAGGTGAAAATCATAAGTATTGGAGTCAAATCCACACATCACCTTCAAGGCTGCTCATCATAGGCAGTCTCCACCATTGCACATGGAGAATACCTCAAATGACATTTAGATCACTTCTTGACTTCACTCAAATGAAGGTAATTTACATGAAGAACATGAAGAGAACACGAAGTCATGCTAAGGAGGAAGGAAAAGATCATGAAAATGAAGCAAGAATTGCCTAAGTATAAAAATCCTCACAGGTCCTTCAAACCTGCCTGGCTAGGGCGGCCTAGACCATGACCCTTGGAATTCACATCACACATTCCTCACTACCCTTCTAAACCCGCCTAGGCACTTAGGTATCGATTTCATGCGAAAGGGTATGTTTTGAAATGCTATTTTTGATCCCACATGCATAAGATGAATGTAATTTGTTATTGAAAATCCTTTATATCAAGTCTTAATTTGACGTGTTTCTTTTTGTAGGTGATGGAGGATCCAAGGAGGTGAATGACGAGAGCTCATACATAAGAAGTTTTGAACATGGAGGAAAGTTGCTCAAGTTTGTCATCATCACCACATGGATGATAGCTCTTACATCAAGTTCATCTTACGCTACGCATGAGAAAGAGTCATCATCTAGAGTTGTCTATTTCATGTGCATCCATCATATGCAAGAAGTCACACACAAGACATCTTCCACCTCAACACTCCAAGAGTCCAGAGGACTGCAAGAACAACATCACAAGATGAGAGATGAGCATGATCATCAAAGCGATCCATGAGTTACATCAAGACAACAAGAAGAAAATATTCTAAGTAAAGTGAACATGAGGTGAACCAGACTAGTTCGTTTGAAGATGTTGAGGTGGCACGTACACATCATCAGGCCAATCGAATTCTGCCATGTCATTTATTCAAGAGGGCCCACCATAAAGATGCTCCAAAGATGCTTATCACATTGGGAAACGTGCCTTCATTGCCTCTTTCATGTTCTAAAAATTGCAAATTTTGTAAGAAACTGCCTTGTTGTCTCGATCTCGGCCGTTGATTGTCAAAAAAATCCTGGCCCTTCATGTAATTTCTGGAGTCTATAAAAGGCTCATTCTTCTCATTTGTAAGGGGCAATATAGGGGAGATTAGACATTAGAGGGGATAATCATTAGAGGAAGATAGAGTAGGAGTAGATACTGTGGCAATAGGAGTAGAGTAGAAAGAACTCTTTGAAATCACTAGAGAGATATATGAGATTGTTGTAAACAAAACACTTCCTAAATCAATACAAGCTCATTGTTGTTATTCGCATGGTGATCTTGTACAATCAAGGAAAGTTCACATGGTTTCTTATTCTCCAAGATGGTTGAGATGTGGTTCCAAGTAGCTTAGATGATAAAGTAGATAGAGTTCACTAATGTAATGGATATATGCAATGATATTTGATAAATTCCCGTTGGTTCATACTTTTGATGGCTTGTCGATGGTAAGTCATCATGTAAAGTTAGCCTGAACCACATCTTGCAAATAGTTCAATTGTTGATGCTTCTTCGAGTTGCGCCAGCTGTGGGTACTTTGGAGTGTGTCAACAATATGAAAATCCTTGGTTTATCCTTTGGAGATTGCACCTATTTTATGTAGTTGTTGCTTGTCATGGCGAAGTGAAATTTGATTTCTAAGGGAATTTGTCCACCATAGCATCATTCATCACGTCATTGTCCTTAGAATAGCTTTCTTAACCCCTTCTCCTTTTTCATTTTCTTTCCATAGCTGATTAGAAGTTCCATTTCACAAGGAAAGAGTACATATATGAATGGAGTGATGAATAAATTCTGCGTAAGTCCCTTTGTGTAAACAACATTATCACATCATACCACCGAGGCTATCCGTTGCAAATTACGTACAAGGAACCTTGGAGCGTTCTTATTTGATCACATAGTTCAACATTTGAGACGCTTTGTTCAAGAGAGGATAGAGCACTTGGTGTTTTATTCTAATGTTGTTGTCAAGAAAACATCATCAACAGGGTCCCCGTGGAACACTATAAAATTCTGATTTCTGCCCTAAATTTCTGATTTTCAGAATTTTGCTTAAAACCCTAATTTTCTGATTTTTTATTGTTATTTTCAGACTGATTGAACACTTATAACAGCCAATATAAAATATCAAAACACATCAAAATACCATGCCAAATGATTCGCCGAATATCAGAGATGCAATACCACATAAAATAAACAATATATGACCATCAATTGCACATAACAAGTCTGAAATTCTGGAAACCAATCTGCTGTTATGAATTTGAATATAGAAGTCTGAAATTACATCAAGCATGGGCTACAAACATGACAAACAAGCCCCGAAAATGCTGTTGCTCTAAATCAGATTAAATCCTAACATTTATGCATACCAAATCATGGCGAAATGAACAACAAATGGTGAAATTGCCCTCCTAGGAAGTGGCACCAAGTTTAGGGCATGAAACCCTAATGCAATGGTGACACAAACACCCAAAATGCTGCTCCAAGATGGCAATCAGGTCTGTTCAAAAGCTGATGTGAAAATGAAACCCTAACCAATGTGAAATCTGCCCAAAATGCCAAAACTGCCTTCCACAAATCAATTCACCCTTCTCCTCAAGGTGGCGCTCCACTCTAGGATGAAAACCCTAGATCAATGCAATCAAAACTCACCAATAGTTGCTGCTCCAAGTCTGATCTTGCAATCTGATTGTGAATTTCCGTCATGAAACCTCCACAAGATGAGCTAGGTTTTCGTCCAACTCACTAAGAATCTCAAGGGTTTTCGTCCTTGGATTCAAAGCCCAACTTTCGTTGCAGCCAAAGAGTAAAACTCCATAAAAGATGAATGATAAGATATGCCCCAAATGACCACAATTGATCTTCTATTTATACATGATTTCATCTTCTTCCCAAGCTGGCCGACCACCCTTCAAAACATGTTATATTACAATTTTACCTCTCCCATAAGGCCGACCACTTAAAAGCAAGCTAGGCGCTCAAAATTACAAATTAAAAATTTGAATTTTTGTTTCCCATTTTCCTTGATGCCAACCTCCTCATGGCGCCCATATCATCTTTTGTTTATTTCATTATTTTTCCTTCTTTCCCTTCTCCAAGGGCGAGCCAACTAGTCACAAGAAACATTATGAAATTGGCCTTAAATCAAGTCGCCTATCTTTTTGAGAAAATATTATACATTATTCTTATTTTTCTTTCAAGACCTTATCCAATTTCCTTTTATTTTCTCCATCTTCCACTCCCCAAGTGGGTCGCTCTCCATGAGCGCAATTTATTTCATCCATGATGATTATGTCAAAATTATCATAAAAATATATCAAATTATCTCCCAAACTCAAATTGCCCTACAAAATTAGCCAAGTGTGAGAAGTCTCCATGTAGGACACCCTCTGAGCCCTCCGACTTAGCCTACGAGAATGTGAATAGGCTAGCCAACTACACTAAGTGATCACTCCGAAAAAGGGGATATTGTAGTCCTCCCTTCCCAAAATTGCTTGTCCTCAAGCAATTACAAACTTGTATCATGTGAAATACCCTCAAGTGACAAGTATCTACATCCAACCAAGTGTCTCGTGATCACTCTACTCCTCAAACTGTGGTTGCATCTCTCAACAAGATTATGAAGAATGCTATGCAAAGTGAGCTCCGGTGGCAAAACTAGCCATACACACTTGAACAACTCCGTGTGCCCTGCCTGTGTAGTTGTAGGAACAACTCCGTGCCTCCAAACCTCTCAACCACAAGTGCCAACAACTATGTGCCTCCAAAGGCTCCACCATGAACATCATCAAGACAAGAGTTGTGAGGCAACTCATCATGATCCCAAAGAATTAGAATATCTAACATGCCAATACCGAGATCCCGAATCATCACGCTATCACATCCATCAAAAATGAGGTGATAGATGTCTCTCAGAGAGTCACCAACACCAACTATCCCTCTAACTCAGAATGATCTCCTATGGATGTGCAAAATGCTCATCATAGATGCATAGAAAAACATATCAAACCCTCCTAGGCTGCTGATGTAAAATAGAACAGCATCCGCCAAACTGAAAATCAGACCTATGAGGATGTATAAAGTTCCTCTAATGACATATGATGATAGGACCTCATCATCATGCCAAACTCCAATGATGAAGTGGTGATCTACACCTCTCCAAATCACCCAAACAACTGCTGTCCTCCAAGTACTCCCTAGAAAATCCTTGTCCAGCAATGTAGAACAGCCATCTCTCAACAATGTATGAAGTGGTAACTCATGAATTAGGGCTAGAATACTTCTACCCCCATGCTCATGTGCATACCATATGCCATAGTCCAGTTGAAACTCAAACATTTGCAACTCAAAACCAAGTATCTGCACGGCAACATCTCCATACCTTGGCTCATAGACCAGCTGAAACTCCGCTCCTCCAAGTATATACCATTCAAAAGCAAGTGACTCCATGACATGTGTCACAAGTCCTGGAATTAGGGCAGCCTCATACTCCACCCAAGGATCATCCTCATGATGGGATTGTATCTCAACACAAGTAGATTCTTCGAGCTCTCCATGGATGGCTACATGCCCAACCAACTCTGAATCACCAATGTCTCCATCTACACATGCAGGCATATCATTGTTGGTTGGTCTACAAAGCACATGCTCAACTACCCCATCCATATCCATGACTTGAGCCTTCAATGGACTCTCCAAAAGAGGTAACTCATGATGTAAACTATGTGGACAAACATAATTTTCTGATTCACACGTCTTCTCACGTCCAAACAAATCTGATTGCTCTTCTTGCTTGCTCATCATAAGAGGCTCATCCCTTGTATGCTCCACCTCCATGGCTTCTTCCCTTGAAAGAAATAGGGACCAAATGTAGGCCTCTCTTTGTTGTCTCGCAATATCTATGTGATTGCAGTGTTCCTTGACCTCCTGTAGGTGTTGTCTTGTTTGGGCAGCTAACAACTTTGCTTCCATAGCTCTCTGTAGCCACTCATCGCACATACCTTGTGTCTTTCTTACATCTTCCATGCTATGATATCAAAATCAGGACTCTTTTGGCTTGAATACAAAATCATGTTTAACACCCAATTCTTGAGTACTAGCAATAGAATACTTCACACCACTATCATCCTTAATTGTTATGGCTGCTATCCCATGATTGTGCAAAGATGTAGGACTGTTGTTGCAAATCAGAAAATTAGAACTGTTGTCATACCTTTGTGTAGTGTCCTCAAGCACCTCAAGTGTCTCCTCTTCCTTGGTTGAATGCTCTTCATCAAAAGCTGATCCAAAAGATGTCTCTAACTGAAAATCACATGCCTCAAGCTTGATCCAAACCTCCATCCTCTTGGCTGTCATGCTCATAGGTGTGCCATTGCTTATTGCCTTCAAAATGATTTGCTTGCCATCGGATGTGAATTCAAGCTCCATTTTGTTGAAGTCTTGAATGTATCTCCCAAGAGATTTTAGTCATTGAATTCCCAATACAATCTCTGTTTCTCAATGCCAACAATTTAGAACTCATCCTCAAATGTATAGCTGTCCAATTGAATGCTCAATCGGGAGATCTTCCTTGTACAACTCATTTTGAACCCATCCAACAACAAGACATTGAATCCAGGAAACTCTTCTACTTGTAGTCCTCTCTTGACTACGAAACCCTCATCAATGAAATTGTGTGTTGCTCCACTATCAACCAAACAAGATACTCTTTGTCCTTTCAGAACAAGTCTTACCCTAAAAGGAAAATGCTTAGGAACACCTAAAAGGAAAGCAATTGTACCTTGTGCCATATCATCTTGCTCCACTTGTTGCTTCTCCTTGTCGCCTTCCGAACTAGTGTCTAGAATCTCCTCATCAACATTGGAAGTGACCTCAATGTAGTATGCCTTGTCTTTCCCAAGGCACCTATGATCGGGCTCCCATGGCTCCTTGCATGAGAAGCAAAGTTTCTTTCTCCTTAGCTCATTCATTACCTCTAAATCAAGTGTGGGCTTCTTCGGTCCATCCTTTTGAAAATTCTTCTTTGGATTCTTCTTAGATGAACTAAATGGCTTACTTTGAAACTTGGGCTTAGATGGTGCTGAAAACTTCATACGTCTAGCCCTCTTGATGGCTTCCCTCAATGATGGTGGATCTAAGGCCTTCACCCATCCACGAATTGGCTCCTCAAGTCCCTCAATAAAAAGATATGTCAACCTCATCTCCGAGACATTAGGCACCAACACGACAAGCTTCTGGAACTTCGAAATGTATGCATCCAAGGACTCCTGTTTGAGTTGTGCCAACTACCCAAAGAATTGCTCCGGATTTGACTCATCAAATCTATCTATCAATCAATCTCTGTGAGAAATCCACATACGTAGTGACAAGGTTATGACCTTGAGTCGCCATACCATTATACCACCAATCTAGACCATCTCCCTCCAAGTGAAGTGTAGCAAACTGTATAACATCTCTCTCATAGGGCTCAAAGTGAAGTAATTATCCAACTTTTGAATCCATGCTCGTGTCGTGATCTTTCCCGAACCATCAAAAGGTGTGATGTTGACCTTACCCAATTTCTTTTTCAATTCATGATTGGTGTAGCCTCTTTCACCTTTATTCCTATCTCGGTTCCTGTACTTGATGTTGCAGAAATCATTCCATGGCAATGCTTCCTGGCATTCTTTGCTCAATGCTAACCACTCTCTTCTATACTCATCAAATGTCTCTCCTCTAGTTTGTGGTTCATTCTCTGTAGCCCTTTGCTGATCCAAAAATGTAGGCATAAGAGGTCTAGCCACGGATGCATGAGATGTAGGAATAGGAGGGCCTCCATTGTTTATGGAAGTGCTAGCATGATTGTTGTCATTATGGTCATTGCTATGGTTACCTCCATTGAATCCATTATTGCCTCCATTATTCCGCATAAGTTGAGCCATCATTTGTACCAAATTTTGTTGACCCCTAGAAAGATCACAAAGGATATCACTCATGCTAGGTTCTTCATCACCTCTGTTACCCATTTCAACTTCTTCTTCTTCAAGACCTATATCAACAACTCACTGCCTTCTGTTGTATGTGAGGATGTTTCTACCATCAAGATTCATATGCCAACATTAGATGATCACCAAAACAATAGTTACAAATGGAACCCGATAGGATGGCAAGATCAAGGCTCTGATACCGCTGCAATATCCCAAATGGGAATCTGCCCAAAAATTCTGATTTTTAAAACTCTGATTTCTGCCCTAAATTACCGATTTTCAGAATTCTGCTTATAACCCTAATTTTCTGATTTCTAATTTTTATTTTCAGACTGATTGAACACTTATCAGAGATGCAATACCACATGAAATACACAATATATGACCATCAATTGCACATAACAAGTCTGAAATTATCAAGCATGGGCTATATACATGACAAACAAGCCCCAAAAATGAGCTTCTTCTAAATCAGATTAAACCCTAGGGTTTATACATACCAAATCAAGGCGAAATGAACAACAAATGGTGAAATCGCCCTCCTAGGAAGTGGCACCAAGTTTAGGGCATGAAACCCTAATGCAATGATGACACAAACACCCAAAATGCTGCTCCACGATGGCGATCAGGTCTGCTCCAAAGCTGATGTGAAAATGAAACCCTAACCAATGTGAAATCTGCCCAAAATGCCAAAATTTCCTTCCACAAATCAATTCGCCCTTCTCCTCAAGGTGGCGCTCCACTCTAGGATGAAAACCTTAGATCAATGCAATCAAAACTCACCAATAGTTGCTGCTCCAAGTCTGATCTTGCAATCTGATTATGAATTTCTACTCTTCTTCTTCCCGAATCACCAATGAAGCACAAATAGATTTCCGTCACGAAACCTCCACAAGATGAGTTAGGTTTTCGTCCAACTCACCAAGAATCTCAAGGGTTTTCGTCCTTGGATTCAAAGCCCAACTTTCATTGCAGCCAAAGAGTAAAACTCCATAAAAGATGAATGATAAGATATGCCCCAAATGACCACAATTGATCTTCTATTTATACATGATTTCATCTTCTTCCCAAGCTGGCCAACCACCCTTCAAAAACATGTTTTATTACAATTTTACCTCTCCCATAAGGCCAACCACTTAAAAGCAAGCTAGGTGCTCAAAATTACAAATTAAAGATTTGAATTTTTGTTTCCCATTTTCCTTGATGCCGACCTCTTCACGGCACCCATATCATCTTTTATTTATTTTATTATTTTTCCTTCTTTCCCTTCTCCAAGGGCGAGCCAACTAGTCACAAGAAAAATTATGAAATTGGCCTTAAATCAAGTCGCCTATCTTTTCGAGAAAATATTATAAATTATTCTTATTTTTGTTTCAAGACCTTATCCAATTTCCTTTTATTTTCTTCATCTTCCACTCCCCAAGGGGGTCACCCTCCATGAGAGCAATTTATTTCATCCATGATGATTACCTCAAAATTATCATAAAAATATATCAAATTATCTCCCAAACTCAAATCGCCCTACAAAATTAGCCAAGTGTGAGAATTCTCCATGGGGAACACTCCCTAAGCCCTCCAGCTTAGCCTACATGAATGTGAATAGGCTAACCAACTCCGCTAAGTGATCACTCTGAAAAAGGGGACATTGCACATTCTTCCAAGTTCACAGAAAATATTAAATGGGCCAAAAAGAGGCATTACAGAGAAGCACAACGAAGGTGAGTAATGGCAAAAACAAGCAAGCTAACAAGGAGAAAATAGCTTGCACAAAAATTGCAAGGTTTGGTATGAATGAAATTTTTGAATGCTTGCTAATGACTACATATTAGGTCCATATTTATGATGTACTCTACTCCATCAATAGAAGGAATAGAGCTCCAACTTTCATAAGTTAAATTTTAGCAACAAGAAGCTTGTAGTGAAGGACAAGTGAAGAAATTTCAGAATAAGTTGATAAAGAATAATGAAGTGTTCAAAGCGAAGGATAAATTAGATGATTTTCTCATAAAATTTTCTAAAGACATTGCTTCCCAAGAAAGTTTTGCAAAAGTTTGGGATGTTTCTATAACTACCAATCAGCAGTGGTCACATCTCTAGATTCCAAAATTGTTGATAATAATAGATCAGCCTATGAAAATGACAAAAAACTCGTTGATAGAAACTATAGCAAATCTCTGTCTGTTGTAAGGATAGTCCAAAAAGGATATGGTAATGCTTTTACTACTACCCATTTGAAGTTTTCAGGTAAAATATTTTCAATTGCAATGAAAATAGAGAAGTATGAAAATTTGCAGCTTATCTTAAGCAATGCATCAAACATGATTGTGGCTATAGTTCATAACATACTAAAAGATGGGGCAGTTTTTCCCATTTCTCTTAATTCAATGTCAAAGCCACAACCTTCAGATAATTCGAAGCCCTATGAAAGAACAAGATTGACAAAAATTTTCATAGTTGTAGAACTGTCTTTTGGTGCAGAATTTCAGCTCCCAATTGTATCAAAGTACTGTAGCAAAAGCATAGTAGTGAGCTCATTTTTCATATAAGGCAGCCCCTAAGAAAGCTAAAAGTTACGAGAATGAAACAAACAATCAAGCTAAGGAGTCTACATGAGCTTTGCGAAGAACTGTGGATTGGCAAGCAATACAATTTTAGATTGAGAAAGACAAAATATATGCATCACACAAAGAAATGGAGAAAGCTTCTGTCATGTCCCCTTCTAGTTGACATTATGTCAATTAAGTAGATTGGCCTATAATAGACCCTCGTAGGCTGATGAGGTTGGATAGAGGATCATTTGAGGGGACTTTCTCCTTCAGTGGTCAGAGCTACGTAGGATTGGTGTTCGTTTGCAGTCTTTTGGACCCCGCATGCAAAACTTACTATTTATAGTAAGACAATGGGTGATCGAGATGGACCCCTGCTATTTTTAGAAATAAGGGTTGGTCATATGTAGAATCTTCATGCCAGTTTACAATTCAAACGGTGTGCAGAACAGATGAGTAATAATGGCGATATTAATATTTATTTGGCTAAAATAAATATTAATAGTTTCGAGCTTATATTGTAAAGTTATAATATAATTTTATATTATAACTTAAGTCACTTAACTGAAGGGTCAATTTATCATAGATGGGGCCAAGTGAACAATTAATTTTAAAGAAATTATTTGTGCACCATCTATAAAAGTTTCTTTTAAAAAAAAATATTAAAAGTGGGAATATGTCTTTTACCCCACATTGGCCAGGAAAGTTGAGCTCTCACAAGAAAAGAATAAAAGGAGACTTAAGAGCTCATTCTGGTATGCTCAGGAAATATATATTTGATCATTGTGATTTTGAACTCTGAGAAGGGTTTACAGCTTTGCCATTGGAGAACGTAGTTCTTCTATGTGTTCATCATTTGAGCCAGTGAAATACCTAGTGAATTTGATAATTCAGAGAGAATCTCATACAGAGGTTCTGATTGTGCTTCAACAATATTTATTTCAACGTTCATCGAATTCACAAAAAATAAGGGTGAGATAAGTTGCAGCTGTGAATAGTAATTTGCTACAGTACGTGTGAATAGTGCATGTGAACAGTACCCATGAATAGTGACGCGCTACAGTGCTGTCGTGAATAGTGAAATGCTTCAGCAAAATCCAATAAAAATCAGGTTCCATGTTGTTGCTGCCATTATTTTTATTATGAAAAAAAAATGTAATTTTCCCATCCTCTTGAGAAATAAAGATTCATTGCAGCAATAGTTCAGTTGTTTTAGAATTTTCAGATTGTTGTAATTAGTTTCAGTTTTATGTTATTTGCTTTTTATGTCAATAAACCCTCAAAACACAAAAAAACAATATATCTATTAAAAACACCAAAACAAATTCCAACAGTGCATTCAGTAGCAGAACAGTATAGAAGCAAAGAACCAGTAGGGTTCCTACAGCTTCAAGGTAACTACATAAATAGGCCTACGCAAAAGTTATGCAGTCAAGAGAACATACTACATCACACAAAGAAATCAAACATGGAATTGCAAATTCCCAAGGATGATTTGAGATCCTGGTCTTACAACAATTATCATTCGGGAAGAAGTCAGAGCTACTGAAATTGTATTTTTGGGCAGGACGGACTGTCATGTCCCCTTTTCTAAATAATTAAGGAAATAATTTTAATAATAATATTTTAAGTTGTCCTAGTAATTTTATTTTTATAACATTGTAAAAGAACAACTTATGTATTATTATTATTTTAATAAATTGGGCCTTATGTAATATTTTATTTTAAAAAGTGTTTTTAAACACTTAGAGAATTTTAGGAGGGAAAAGGAAATTCAAATTAAGGGCCCAAAAGACACCTATCAAAGAAAGCCAATTGCTCAAAACAAATCATCCATTGTTATTGTTATCAAACCCGTTTCTCTGAAATTGAGCACTTGTGTTTATCTTCTTGCCTGAGGACAAAAACCCTCTTGGTGTAGGGATCTGGAGGACGAAAACTCTCTTGTCCTTTGAGGTGATTTCATCCATAAATTACATTTGTGTTGAAAGAATTGAAGAATTTTCTAGTTTCAGTTTGGTTTTGAAGGTTTTGTTGGCGGAAGTGTGATTTATTCACTTCTTGATCGTTGCTTTATCAATTGCTGCTACAGTGTCTCTACAGTACATTTGTGTTGGTTATTGAGTTTATTTCGAAGATTTTAGAAGTGAAGGATTGGATCAATCAAGTATTTGCAAGAAAATCAAATGGATATTTTATTAGTGGCTGTTGTGAAGGATTTTTCAGACCAATTGCATTATTTTTGCTATTGTACAAGGTTAGATTTATTGTTCGTGAAGGGGTTTGAGGCTAATTGTTGTTGCATAGGTCAAAATCTACTATTTTGGAAGGGTTTCCAATACTATTTTGTTGTTGTGCAGCACTTGTGGCTGCTACGGCTAGGGTTTCCAGTCGTTGTACCCTCCATAGAACTGTCATCGTACAACTATGACGAGAGCATAATACAATTCCAAGTTGTATTGTTTCCTAACAACGTCTACTGTACGATTTGGATCTAATTAGAGCATTTGTAAGTGGGAACATTGTTGATTATCATTGATGATTTTTGGGAGTTTGTTGAGTAATAATTGAAGGGTTATTACTATTGTATAAAGTACAATTGTTTTTCAAATCAATATTTTGATTGCTGCAATATCAGTTATATAATTTGGATATGTAAAGGTTTCACTATTCATTGTTGTTACACAAGTATTTTTTTGTTTACATTTGTTGTCATTTATATCAACATTAATTGTTCAGATTTGTTGTCATATTAATTGTGCCGAATGTATGAGGTTTTCCCTTAATTTTTTTTGCCACTATTTAATGTTGATCAGAATTTACTGGAGTGGCATTTGTTATTCTATATTCTATAATGGTTTCATTTCAGTTTGCACAAATCAGAAAATACAACAAAATTGCATTTTTTTATAGAATTTCCAGCTAGGGTCATTACACCATCTCCCAACTTCCCTCATCTAGAGGAGGTTGTATTGACTTTTCAACTTGATCTAAAAGATCGACCCACACTTAATCTGGTAATGGAAGGTGCCTTGCTATTTCCTCCCACTCTTCCTTCGTGTGATTATTTGTAGTGGAAATATTGTCTCTCCCAACTACAACTTCTACTCATGCTCCAACTCGAACTTCTACTTTGGGATGGACTTCGGCTTCGGATTTGCACACGTGAAGTCTCTTTGGCTATCTCTCTTAGTCTTTTTCTGCATTCTATTTGCTCTACCAACCTTAGAGATTGTCTGATCTCTTGATCCTGACCATGTTGTGGTATCTTCCTGCCTTTATTGGGGTCTAAGGGTGTATGAAAATCTTATATCGAACTCAATTTTTTTTAAGGCACCAGCGCCATTCTACTCTTCTATTTGATAAAACTAATACTTGAAATAATGAACAGAAATACAATTCATACTAGATAGAGTAGTAAAAATATATCTTTATTCACACATGAAGTTATTACAGAAGTAGACCAGAGATGATCAGTCAAGGATCACACTACTTTCTCTAACTACACAAAGGCTATTTAAAGAACCTAACAGTTGCCAGGTAGAACACAATCGTCTATCGACTCCTATAACTACCCGAAGGCCGACAAACAATTAATACATAGTTGGATAAAACTGTATTATCAAAACATAATAAAGGCATTATATGTTTACTATAGTTTCCAAGATGTGGAACTTTTAAGTTAATCTTTCCAAGAAGTGGAACTTTTGGACTTAGACGCCAAGAAGTGGAAGTTTTGAACATGGCAAGCCGTCAAGAAAACTCCACAACTTGGCTTTTAGTGGAGAAATCTCCACTTTTCATCAATTTGAAGGAATTTTCCAATGATTAACTTCAAAACTTTGAACTTTTAAATTTCTTCATTTTACATTTTCAAACACTTTGTCAACTGACTTTGATGAATTTTCCTTTTCTTATTGCCTTTCTCTGTAAGATACCCAACTATACTTAACAAAAAAATTTCCTACTTAAACAAATTTACTTGCACTTAACTTCTTCAATTGCTCAATCTACTTAACATCATTCATGAAAGATAACAATGACAACTTGCATGAATCAACTTGAAGTTGGGCACTTGTATTATCACTTGATTCAAATCAATGCAATTGTCTTATTACAATAGATGATGCCCTTAATGGCATGAATATACGATCTTATTCAATTGATTACAAAGAAAGGCCTCGAAGCCTAGATGGATACAATGACTTCACACATGAACAACTTCTCTTGAACACAACAATGTCAACTGTATGTCAACACCTCACAACTTGACAAGGGAGCATCACCTTATCACTGTTGAGGGAGCATCACCTCAACTACTTGAAACTTGCAGGCCTCAAGATCACAAGCATTAAGCTTTGCAGAGAGAAAATTCGCCAAAAGATAAGATGATCAAATGAATGAGAGCTCCTCCTTTTATAGACCTTCCAAGGCAATGAAGGCACGTTTTTCAAGGCATAAGGAGGAACCAAGGCACGTTTCCCAAGAAGCATATTCAAGGGAATATTCCACTTGACAACTCAGTGTGATGTGGCAACCTTACCCACTGAACTGGTACGGATCCCAATATAATTTTGTTAACCAATGAGAGCTCAAGTGCTTGTCACTTACTCTAGGTGCCCAACTAAGGTAGTTTGATCATGAACTTGCGCCTTACTACTGGTAGGCACCAATTGAGGGTAGTGGGGACTAGAATAGGCGCCTTTCCCAAGCTAGGCACTCCTTTGAGGTGGCAGAGACTAGAAGGTGTGCCTCATCAATAAGACTTGTCTTCTGACACTTAACCACTTTTCCAACACTGATACAAACTAGAATGCTCTTCCTGTGATGTTTACTTGCAAGTGAATGAAGAATTTAGGTGAGGCGCATATCCAAGGTGGCACAGGAGGCAAAGTGCGCCTTAGGCAATTTGATTTTCCCTTTGTCATTTGATCAATATCTTGGCTTGGTGAAGGAACCCTCAAGCAAGTTCGAACTTCTTCAACAAAATGAAAGGTTAAGTTGTGATTCCAAAAGCCTTATCTAGCTTAGGCGCATTTTCAAGGTCCTAGAGTCATGAAATGGTGCCTAACCTCCTTGAAGTGAGTTCTAACTTCATTCAAGCCTTTCAAAGAGTTTCTAAGCCTTTTCCAAGTGCAACTTAAGTATCAATATGGATCATATCCCAAAATCATTCTTCTAGGTGCAATATGGGCTTTCCAAGGGAAGGCGCAATTGTGAGGTTGGAAATGATGAAAAATGCGCCTCAATCTCTTAACATTATTCTTTGTCAAAGATGATAATGTCAACTAAGTAGATGATCCTTGGAACAATCTTCAATCTTTTGATGATCAAACTAGCCTTCCAAATCACTTCTTGGCTAAGGCGCATTTCTAGGGTTCCAGAGTCATGATCTAGCACCTAGGCCCCCACAAAGGATTACTTGATCAAGAAATGGCGCCTTGATCCTTAGGCGCATGTTTGATGTGGAGGAGTGCTCAACTGGCGCCTAGGTTTACTTAGGCAAATTTATGATCTCCAAACTTGATTTGATACTCTTGGATGCTCAACTGGAGGTCCAACACTCCTGATATCACTGAATTTTGTCTTCACAAGTTAGGCGCTCTTTTGAGGTTGCACAGAGGCCCAAGGGCACCTAAGACAATTGCTTCAATTTACTTAGTCAAAAATCATCTTTGGAATCAATCAATTATTTTCCAAGGCACCTTATTTGGTACGATAAATGTGCCTCCTATCATGATATATCTAAACTTGGCGCCATTTGAAGCTGGAGGAGAGAGAAAGTGCGCCTAACCTCAGGCAAATTCTAGTCTTTAAAACCTTGATCCAATGTGTTGATAGGCTTTGATGATGATATGGTTGTCATATTGCACTTCCAAACCCTAATAGAGGACTTCAAATCCTTAGGCGCTCATTTGGGAAATTTGATGTGAAGTTGGCGCTTAGACTCCAAGAGTCATGCCTTAGTCTAATTTGGCTTCCGAACTTAGCCAAATTTTGAGTTTCTGACTTTGTTCCTGCAAAAAAATAAGATTGAGTTAGTCAAAAAACCAATTCATTCCCTCATCTTTTAGAATTAGCCTCCGGGAATGAAGAATAGGCTAATCCATTCTTCACTTGATGATCAAGCTAGAAACGGGGACATGAAATTCTCCCTTATGAATTCCATTTTCAGGGGATGAATCCTAAATCTACTCTAACAACCTTCTAACCCTATATCCATTGCCATTCTCAGATAAAAGTATAAAAAGCAAAAATGCAACTTTCTAAAAATAGAAAGTTTGATTTTCAAGCTTCTCTCCTCAATCCAAGGAGCAAGAATGTCAAAAGCAACTTTTTTCTAAAAATAGAAAGTTTATTTTTGGTAAACATTGAAACTACTGACTTCAATTTTGCACCTTCCGTAGTGGAAACTTTGTGCTTGAAAAATGACCCCCATTTACAATTTTGTCTTATTGTGCTGGAGTAGATTTTCCTTAACCTTGATTTTCCTACCTCTGCCTAGCATCTGCCACTAGAGCCTTTCTTTTAACTTCACTCTTTCCTTTCCTTGTTTGTCTTGGAGTCTCCTTTAGGATTCAAAGCTTAATAATCTTCATGATGAACATCTTGCATACATCATTATTGGACCAAGACACACCAATACCGAAGGACTTGACTATTTGACAAGAAAGGTAATATAGTGGACATTGATGTGACAAAAATGACCTAACATTTGGCTACACATATGACTAATCTTGAAGTTATTTTATGGGTAGCAATTTTGTGTAACAACAAAATGTAATAAGCAATGCTCTTGAGAACATTTGAAATGCTAGGAGTGTCACTGGTGATGATTGCTACTAAGGTGTGGATATTCATATGCAACAACCGCAATTCATGGACATAGCTTTCATTCTTTTCAAAGAAGATATTTGAGATCGGATTTGCATCCTGTTTTATTTTAGTGAAGAGGATGTTTGAGTTGCACAAGCCCTTGCAACATGATTGGGACATGAATGAACTAGTTGGGAGGAGTCAAAGACAAAATAGGGGAAGGGGGTGAAGGATGTAGTGCTCAAAAATCCTTTTTGGTGAGATGTAAAATACATTGTATCAATTTTTATCCCATGTTTTCATGTTCATCAGATATGGAAACTTTCAACAGTCCCAACCTTGGAGGGATCTATGAATGCATTGGTAGCATGATTGCCAAATATATGTTATAAACCTAGACAAATATGGACTGAAATTTGCCTAGAACATTTTGAAGTCCAAATTTATATGTCAAAGGAAATAGATTTAAGAAGAAAACTTCGTTTTTTTTAAACAAATAATAGAACTCTGCTTTGATTATAACCAAAAAAGAGCACGGACAAAGCTTGGAGATCAATCAATCCCAATTTTGAAAACAACCAATCTTCAATTAATCATGAAATCCTATAATTATATTCCAAATAATGTCCATATTACAATACAACTTGTCATATCTATAGGCAAGAACCTTTCTCTAAAACTGCTAATCTTTGCTTAATCACAAAGCAATCTAAAAATTTCTATAACAAATCTATCTATAGCCTTTCCATAGATTTATTCATTCAAATTCTCTAAAATAAACTAAACCTTATCTCTTAACAATGAAACTAACTAAATTATAATAAATTATATCATCATCCTTTATTTCCATGGATGGCATCTCCAATATCCTTTATCTTTTCTCAATAGATAGTATCACTAATATATCTTACTCTTTTCCGTGAGAATATCAATCTCACGATTGACCCTGATTTCTGCACTTCTCGTAAGATGTATTGATCTTGTTACAATTCTGCCTTGCCTGAATTAATTGATCTCCAATTATTGTAAATAGTTAAGTCAAATCCTTCAATTGCACTAAATATTGTCGCACCAAATATTATGCAAGGGCTCAATTACTCCGTTCCTTGTAATATCCCCTCCATAACTATCTCTATTTCAGCCATGCATGATATTATTCACATGTGATTTTTGTACTGATTGTGGAATAATGTTTTGGTTTCTAATATTCTGTTATTTAGACGATAGATGAAAAACTCGCCATAAACTCATAGAAGTTGCAAGTTTGCTATATAACTCAACAAAAACTCGCGACTTTCAATTAAAAACTCGCCTGCGGTTCATAAGTCCATTCTGCCCAAGAATATCATCATTTTGGAGTCTTTTTTTTTAGCAATAGTGTTTGAGTTTGCAGGAATTTGGGAACAAGAAATCAGCTCCTATTCAGCAGCATTTCAAAGGTATGTAACAGTTAACATCAAAACATTTCCATATTTTTGTTTATTGTTTTTGTGCCTTCATTCTAAATGTCTTGTGATAGGATTTAGTAACTTGTTATTTGCTATTTTATTTTTTGTTTACTACTAGGGTTTAGGTACTAGTATTTGTGCCTTAATTCTAAATGTTTTGTGCTAGGCTGCGAGGATTTTGTTAGATTTTTTTCTGTTCTTCCATTTTGCTAGGGTTTATTTCCATTTTCTCTAAAACAAAATGGTATCCACAAGTAGCAGAGATGTCAGCAAGCCTACGGACCCTCCTTGGAAACATGGGACAGTAGGTACAACGTATGAACTGGTAATATGCAACTATTGTGGGACAAATATGAGAGGAGGCATATTATCACCTCAATCACCTTGCATGGATCACTTGCCAAGATGTTATGCCACGTACACAAGTGGCTCAGAGGGTTGAAAATGAGGCAACAGCTTGGCTTGCATCTTATGATTAGAAGAAAGAAGAGAAAAAGAGGATGGCAAAGGCATTGGCAAGTTGTTGCACTCCTAAGAAACTCAATGTCTGTACTTGCTTTTCCCCATTTGTCATCAAGATTGATTGTCATTGTGTATTAACCAAGTTTAATTTGTGGTCACCCTGATCAGTTTGCAAGGTAGTTGTGTCATAATCTTGTTTATCGACTAACAATTTTTGTATGTTGATGAAGGTTGCAGCTATTCTAAAATGAAATAATGACATAGTTTGAAGGTTGTTGATGGCATCGTGTGGTGCCTGCTTAATCAATCAAAACTCAAGTGCTTAACATGCAGGCACCTTCCCCAAAGGTTCATTAAAATTTCTAAGTCCATGGACCTCCTCAGCATGTTTCAACATCAGCATCATATTTTCTTCGAAGAGGAGGTCATCATCATCATTTTCCAGATTGTCACCTTGATATTTTTGTGAGGTCATCGAGTTTTCTATCATCAAGATGTCCATTGGGGTGACTTTCTGTGTCGGGCAGATATGAATAAGGTTTGCCGATGCCTTGTGTTTGGCCGATGAGGATCTTCATCGGTGTGATATGGTATATCGGGCGAATCGTGATGAGTTGGGCCGACGAGATGGTCGGGCCGATGAGGGTTGTTCAAGGTAATCATCAGCAAGAGTTTTGTTATCGGCAGGGGAGTTTTAGGCTCCGCCGATGTGTTTGGTCTGGCCGATGGAAGTGTCATCAGCGTTTGTGAGGTCATCGGCGAAGGTATGTTCAGGTTCGCCGATGAGACAGGATCTTGCCGACAAAGTGTGGCTTGTAAGTGCCATTGGTATGACTTGGTGCGTCGGGCAGATCGCGGGGCGTTGCTCCGATAGTCTAGGTCTGGCCGACGGGGTATGGCGGTTGGTGAGAGTTGTGGAATCGAAATTGTGAGCTAGAGTTTGGCCGATGGGGTTGGTCTCCCCGATCAAGTCCTGGTGTCGGCAGGAGTCAGGGCGATGGGCTATTGGCGGAGGGTTCGTGGGTCGAGCAGGGTAAAATGCTCGACACTTGGTGTGCTTGCGGCCCCGTTTATAAAGTGTTAGAGAGATCTCCGCGGGGTGCATGTGGGATAAATGGTTCCTGCATTTTTTAAATATCAGCATATTGTATTTTGGCGGGAAGGTTTTCAAACACGCTGTTGCT
The DNA here is from genome assembly GCA_027924645.1 of Cunninghamia lanceolata. Taxonomy (NCBI): domain Eukaryota; kingdom Viridiplantae; phylum Streptophyta; class Pinopsida; order Cupressales; family Cupressaceae; genus Cunninghamia; species Cunninghamia lanceolata. Next base: position 603,664 of record BSBN01001011.1, read on the forward strand.
TCATTTCCCGGTGGCCGCGGGTGGTTGAAGCCTTTAATGGCAATTGTTGCAGGGGTATGGGCGATGGCATGAATGGTGAAACCGCCCATTTGAAGTTATGGATTCCCAGGTGACGGCGCAAGGCTTGAGACCTCCCCTGTCTCCTCCCCTACCTGCTGCATTCATTTTTTATGAGCGCCCTTTTTCTCATGTGTACTGTATCTGGCGAATTTTGAAATCTGCCATGTAATTAATGCTGAGGACCTTCCTTGCTGTATTTAGCAGGTTGTGTTGCTCACTTTGACGGTTGTTGAAAACTGGACACATCTGGCATTGTAATAAGATACAACTAGTTTTGGTTGCTCTATGCAGGAGATCTTGTGAGTTTGAGTCTCATGTTTTATGTATTGTGCATAGATTTATTAGTTTCATGTTGTTTTAGATGAATAATGCTATACTGCATGTATTTTGTTATCTGTCTCCTGTATTGAATATACTCTTCTTTTGAATCTGGATATCTAAGGGGTGTCTTGGGTTCTAGGATATAGGCGTACTATATTGAATGCTTGATCTCTTAACTTCTGCTCAAGGGGTAGATTAAAGTGTTTTCAGGTTAAGTGTTGAGGAGAATATATTGCAGTAAGGATATCATAAATAGAGAGCTTAATACTCTATTTTGGGAGGTATCTGTAAGGCAAATATCACACAAATCCCCTTGAAATCCAGTCTTGGCATGTTTATGCTGAACATTTACATGTGTTTGTCTACTGACTCCAAGCCCTGGATAGGCACCAATCTAGCTCTATGTTGAGGTTATACACCAGGTCCAGGTTTGCATCCAAACATAAAATCAAATTCAAACTTCCAAAGCAACCATTAGGACTGTAGAAGCAGTTTAGGATCAAGATCCTCTGATTCACAACTGAACATAAGCCCAAAGCTAGCCCCTTTGCACTTATCCCACAGTTTTGGTCTTCATATAGGAGGATTTATCTGCTTTGTATCAACATCCCAAGCCAACGCACAAGCATATTCTCATGGGTGTTGAATAGGGAATACCCCCCTAAGTTTTGCAGAGCCTGAAGAAGAAGAGGAGATAAAAATAGAGTCTATCTCCTACACTGTTGGCCCCTGGCCCGGGAATCCTGTTGATCAATGATGGCTACCTTATAGGGATACTGGGAACAAGCATCCAGTTTGGAAAAAACCAACACATCGAAAGATGAACAAGTATGAAAATGGCTAAGGCATTGTAAGTGCACATGAAATTTCTGCCTAAGCTCATAAACTTGGCTCAAGTGAGTGCAAATTCTGCCTAGCTTGAAAGGAATGGCAATAACTGATGTAATCTCCTCCTAGGCACACATTTGTGATGCCTCAACCATCTAAAAACTCCACCTAGCATTTGGAAAGTTGGTTTAGGTGGCCAATACCTCTAGCATGATGAACACCACAAAAGATCTCTCACAAACGGAGAAAAGGAGAAAACCGCATGGGAAAAAACTCCTACCCAAAAGAGAGAAAAGATGAAATATGTAGAAGTGATGGATCACAAACATCCAAGTCCATCACAAATACACAATGAATACATCCCCCATAGGAGAGAGCGAATGAATGAGATAATAGATCACCCCCACAAAGAAACAGCTCCTATGCCAATGATGAATGCCTAACAACAAAACATAATCCACTGCCTACAAATAGCATTTATCCTTTTTGGAAGAAATAGATCCACTAGTGCATGTGGAAGCAACCCCCACAATATGGATGAAAAAGGAATCCAAATCCAAATGTGTGTCTCAGAATATAACTCTAGTGTCCTCATGCTAGAAAAAGATGTATCCTCCAAATCAGTAACTGAATGCCCAATCAAAGAAGTAGAACCAAGAGAAGAAAGATATTAAACTGCATCTGAAAACACTGAAGATGTGATGACATCATTGTCATCAAAGAGGAGAGATAAACCCTCAAATGTGTCCCCCAAGTTTGAAATGTGAGACTCCACAAACAAGGATGCAATGTCTGATAAATAGGAATCCCAATGAGGTGGATCAAGAAGACTAAAATGGTTCTGCTACAAAAAATCAATGAAATCTCTAAATGAAGCAACTCTAAACTCGGATGAAGCAACAGGTGATGAAGATGTGATCTCGATAGGAGGCGAAAAAGAAGAAAGAGAAGTCTCTATGTCATCACAACAATCAAGACCTACTAGATATTCAAGATCCTCTTTTGTATCATCATCAAAGAGCATATGATCTGCATTATTAAGGGGTATGAGGCAATTAATAGCAGGATCATCTGAGAATGGAGAGATATGAGGGTCTCCATAGATCTTCCAAATTCTAGTCCAAAGAATGTGTGGGCACTCAATATGTGAGATGGAACACATAGTGTAAAAATAACATTGAAACCAATCCATCCTAGGGCATGATCAATCCTATTTCCCCATGCAAAATTTCCTCCCAGGTGTATCTTGTTCAGATATGAGTCCATAAAGATAAGGCAAAAGATTGAGCCACCTGAGATGTGTCAGGATGCCTTTTCGCCAAAACTCATAATTGTTCTTAGTTAGTGTGACCACAGAAGGATGAATAGAAAAACCCATGATATCTCCTCAAATGAATCAGATCAAAGATCAACAATTTGAATATATATTAATGCTGCTAAATGAAGCCCACCCAAAAAAATAGAACCTTTCCAAGTGCCAGGATGTCTAGGATATCAACCAGAATGCAAATAATCGACAAACTAAATAAAAAATACCCGAGGTTGAATCTAGAGGATGGTTGTGTAGATCTCCTCAATACCTTTCCAAAGTTGCAAGAATCGCAAAAATCAAAGATCATGGAAAAAGGTTATGAGCTCAGAAGCCAAAAAGGTGGTTTGGACTTCAAACAACAATAAAATGGACCAGTAGCAAAATCTAGAAAAAATACTCGCACCACTAGAAAGTACTTGGAACCAATTTCCAATGCCTATTCATTTGCAAAAATCAAATTCCATATGCTCAAGTTATTCCTAAAGGAAAAAAAAAAACCCATAAAGCACAATTGTAAGGCCAAAAAGGGGCCCTAATGGTGCCTAAGCGGTGCTCTGATGCCGCTCCAGTGGTTGGCGGCAGCCAGGCAACAACTAGGTCACTGATGGGTGGCAGTTGAGCCAAGCAGTGGAGGAGTGATTTTCACTGGCAGCGGCTCCAAAGACTAGTGGATTTTATATTGCAAGGTTGAAAACCCTAAGAGCTTAAAAAAACCCTAAGTAAACTTAATAGTGTAATTAAATAAATAATTACACCAGCAAGAGCAAGGCTGCAAGAGTGAGAGCAAGAGGAAGAACAAGTCTTCATCAATCAATCGTTCAATGCATGCATCAAGCCTTCTAGCATTCAAGGTAAACCTTGGGCCACTTCCTTTGACAACCACACTAGCCATTCATCTATTGCTTGAGCTTTCTAGTTCTTCTGCTACTAAGCAGAACTAGTATACTTATAGCTTCATCCACTCTATTATTAAGAGGAATAAGCTTACATCTAGGAAGGCAGAGAAATTGTAGTTGTACATAGCACCTTGCATCTCATTGATCGCAACATGCTTAGTACAAGAAAAGTCCAATAGCCTAATGGTATGTCGAGCTAAAGAAGCCAACACAGGTCAATAATAATGTGGCACAAACAAGGTTGGTTAGTATTGGTTTGGAGGAGCCTAACCTTGAGGAGTCCAATAATTCCAGTGATGAGGAGTTTGGCACAAACCTTGGGGATGATTAGAGGCATTACGCCATTGGCCACTTGTATTTTGACATTTTGAATATAATATATCTGATACAAATATTCAACATTGTTATTTTCATTGTTCAATGCAATGTATTTAATTACCAGTATTTCAAAGTTTCAATTGGTATTCCTTACACATTTTTTACAACTAATTTTTGAAGTACTATATATATTTGCACCGGTCCCCCTTGCCATCCCCCCTTTGTCCCCAAACCTAGGCCCTTGGTCCCCCATTCCGAGGGTCCATGGAACTATGAATATGTATAAGACACAATTGAATTACAATTTCAGCAAAGCTTCACTATATTTATAACAATGGGGTTTATATAGGTGCTCATCCCCACCGCCAACTATATCTACTCTAGGATTGCTTTAAGTAGGTTTAGTCCTCTCTAGCCTTAATCTATACTTAGCAAATGCTTTTCTTTAAACCTAGCTAATATTCTTATCTTACAATCCTTAAATACAATCTGCACTCAAGCTATATCCTTCTAGAATGCTTATCCGCTCTTTTCTATCTAGAGATATACTATATCTATACTAAAGTTGGCACTATATTTATACATTAAAATTATTACAATTCTGGCACCAAGAATTACCATGTTTACAGGATGCTTGAAAACAAAGATAAGAAATATGAAACATCACAACAAATTTAAGAGATAATAACAGTTTTTCTTTTCTTTCTCCCTTCCCTTCAAGTTTCAATATTGAAATCTGGATGACAGACTAGGAAATAAAAACTGAAAAATGTAAAAATTTAAGAACCCTAAAAATTGGAATCAAAAATGATATCAGGAAGGTATTTAATTCAATATCACAGTACCTGATATAGACAATAAGATAGTAGACATAAAAATGCGGCGATGCATGCAACCAAAACTGCTATCCGTTTGGCAGAAGATGAGTGAATAAGTTGTGGTATTTGTACAATGAGAAAAGGTATAACTGATGCCACCATAATTTGAGAGGCTTTACTAGTTGATTTGTCTGTAGAAATACCTGACCCTGAAAATGAGAAAGCAAGTTTAAAAGCTGGATTACTAACATGTCATATTTTCATCCAATAGAAGTTCCATTATTTTAAAACAATGCTTATGTGCTTTTCAATGGAAATAACTTTTTCATTAAAAATGGATCAATTTACACAGCTAAAGACTCGAACACGAGAAATAAAAAATCTTGACATAGACAGGAAGGCCTGAAAATCAGAGAGACGAAACAAATCCTCAATATGTAACTGGTAATAAGATAGGCAGAAATGAAAATGACTTTATACAAATAAAAGGACCAATGATATAGACAGTCACTAAAATAGTAAAACCAAATATGGTCTAACATTTCTCAACCATCTCAGCTTTTCAGGGGGTTTCTTTTTATTTCAAATAAATACAAAATCATTGAACTACCGTATACCTAATTAAAAAAGGAGTATTATCTTTGAAATGTTGGTCTTTGGTAGAAGGGTTTATTTAGAATGATCATGGCAGAGTGTGAGCATTAATTCATGGAGTGGATCAAAAGAACCAAAGATTGAAGATTAAATATTATACTATCAGAATTAACTAATCATTCATTGCCTGTCAACCGAGAGTATACTGTATTAGAGCTCACAACTTATATCGGAATATAAGGAATGTTAAACATGTTGGCAGGTCCACAGGTTGGGTAGAGATTTTTAAAAATTATAAAAATGAGCTGCAAGTACACAAGTTTTGCAAAGACATGATTTACGCCTTTTCAGAGAGGTGAACATAAGGGTCCTCAGTAGCAGTACCAACTGCAAGATCAATCACAGTTGCACAGCCAGCCTAATCTATCAAAGCAATGATATAGACATAAGGTAAGATTCTATACTTGTAAAGGCACAGAAACTCCTTATTCTAAAAATTGCTCAAATAAAAAATAGTCAACAGAGTTGGCAGCTGAAAGTTCGTGACGGATGTCCTGTGCACGGTTTATATACCGTGCTCAGGATACTGGATTTGCTAAGTACTAATAGATTTCATGGAAGCACCACATAAGATCAATGGTTTTTGTAAGTTCTAATTTATCGTTCTTGTAGAAAAGTGTGTATGAAGCCTGTTAGAAATAATGAAAGAACGCATGTCAATTTAGCCTCTGGAGCTAAGAAAGGAATAAGTCTTTGATTAAAGATTGTAAGGTTGACTCTGATGAGTTTCTTCAAACTAAATCTGCAGGCAATGACTCAAACTATATGACATGGTTTTAAAATTGGATTGGCTCCTACCTGATAAGGAGAATGTGAAATGTTCTGGGTAAAATTTTGAGTCTTGACGGCAACAATGGTTATGCAAAAGTGCAGTGTGTTGTTAAGTCTGTGTTGAAAGGGTTTATTTCTCAGAGGCAGCTAGTTAGAGCCTTAAACCAACAAGAGACTGTAGGGGTTAAACTCGGTAAATTGATAACAAGGAAAAAACAAGGGAAAAAAGTTATTGTATTGTCAATATACATGCTGTGAGCTTTTTAAATATATAAAATGACTCTATTTTACTAACAGACAGAGAATCGGAAAGAACTTTTCAAAATTTTAGACATGATAAAATCAGGAAACATAATGCCAATATTACCCAACATGCCATCACAAATATATTTATGACATGCACTTATATGAAGAAAAATGGCTGTTTTGAGGATCGATCTGCAATTTGGAGCATTAATTTGCTGAGCTGGACCAACAACACATTCTACCATATATCTTTTAAACTTTTTCCCTACAGGACTGTAAATCCTAATGCTGGCATCAGTAATACAAACGAATATTATCAGCATCATTTAAGAGGCTCATTTAGTGTGACTAATATCCCTCTTATATTATCTGCTCTTTCCTTGGCAGCACTAACCCATACATTAAGAAGGGAATCCAATGAAGAATAGCTTTTTAACTATTGTTATTACAGATAGCATCAACATACAGAAAATCAACATCAGCAATCTAAACAGATGCTTCAGTGAGTTTTATCTCTATTTTTTGTTGAAAATCCTGCTTTGAACATGCTCTAGATGAGCTGAACTTGCATACACAAATGACGTGTCCAAGGCCAAAGAGATGAGGCAGGGTGCAGGGTGTAAGGTTTAGGCAGACTTTGGCAGGACGTAAAGCCTTCAGACCTATCTCTTCCATCAGCATATATAATTTTCATGAGGAATAAGGGGAAGGCCATACATTTAATGTTAAAAGTGCTCATTTCATGTTAATCTAATGATCATTTGTTGTCTTCATATTTTCTGTAGCTAATCCTGTACATATTGCTATAAGAAATTTGAATTAATCTTGTGACATGTGTTGTTTACCTTTGAGCCAAATTTTGCCTTCGAGCCAATATTGCAGGATAAGTATTAATAACTTATACTTGTTTAGCATTAGTTAGGGATAATGAGTCCCAAACAAATCAGCTGAGGCTTTTTAAAGGAACAAAAAACAAAGAATGTAAAGGGATTCCTGTCTATGAATAGGTTTAATATGGATTATTCTCACATTATCCTCCAGACTAATCGTTGTGGTTTGCTACTAATGAATTTCTTGGGACCAGAGGTAATAGATAAAGGACACAAATCATAATGTTCTGCATGTATTTACAATCATAATAATCATAGAAGCAAAACCGGACCAAAAACCATGGTTACGAGTAATCGCAGACCGTCAATCAGGCCGTGCCAGCTCAAATCAGCATGCCGAGTTTTTTGGTTGACTAGTTTTTTGGTTAAAAAAATGTAATTTTTAATAACCCGCCAAAAAACTGCCAGTTATTCAATAACCATGTTTTAATAACCCACGGGTTTTAGTGGGTTATTCAAAAATACTCTGCCCTTCTACAAGTATCCAGTTTTTTCATTTTTGCATCATTTTATCAATTTCACACTCCAAGAACTTAATTTTTCTGACTTAAGCTAAAGGCAAATAGGTGAATAGACAAATCAATGACCAACAAATTAGGGCACGCCATCAGCATTGCTGTTTTTCAAAAAATTGATCTTGAAGAGATTGATTGTAAATCAGAATAGATTGCAGCCAAGGAGGAGCCTGTTGTGACCTAATCACACATCGCCCCATTGCAAATGGGGACCCACCTTTTTTTTGCAAGTTTGAAGCTTGTAGGATCCTTAGGAAGTGTTGTCAGACCTAGTCTCTTCCATGAAATGAGGAATGAGCCTCTCCAGAGTGACGTGAAACAAGTCAAGTGAGTTAATTTCCTTGCAAGTGAGAAATTAGCAAGGTCATCTGTCAAACAAGGTGCAATTAAGAATACTTAAGCATGTCCCTGAGATACTGAAAAATGGCTAAGTATGGTAATTTTCCTCTCCATGAGCGGAATGCGCCCTACTTGAAGAAAATTTCTTCACCCATAGTGGAATCCGCCCAACCTGGAGAAAATTTCCTATGCACCAATGGAATCTGCCCTCACAAGAGAAACTTCTTTAACACTTGCAAAATGCGCCCAGACTTGGGAAATTTCTCCAACACCCATAAAGTGCGCCCAAGGATTATTCCACTTCAACCTTGCGAGGCCGCCCTCCATGAAGAAATTTCCTCTGCACCTAAGGAATGCGCCCTCCTTTGAGAAATTTCCTCGCATATAGTCAAATGCGCCCTCCATCATGGGATTTCTTGTTGTTTTGCCAAATGCGCCTTGTCTCTTGGAAATTTCTTCTACCTTCCTCAAATGCGCCCCAACTTTGTAAAAGTTTCATCAAACTTTGGCATTTGTAGAAATTTCTCCACCACCTCTTCAAATGCGCCATTCACTATGCAATTTCCTTCAACATTCATGAGGTGTGCTTCCTAAGAATTTCTTCATCAACAATCACATGCCCTTCACTTGAAGGAATTTCTCCATGATCATCCATGAAATGCGCTCATGCCTTAGGCAAATTCTTTGACAAACATTCAAAGGCACCCCACCCTTAGAGGAAATTTTCTCCAACCTCAAGCATATGCGCTCTCTCATAGAAGGAAATTTCTTCACAATACTCCAGATACGCTCTCAATTGGTGAGATTTCCTTAACATTCACCTCAACTTGGTAAAATTTCCTCACTCCATGACTTTTGCGCCCATTATTGAGGAAAATTTCTTCAACTTGCATATGCACCCTTCTTGAGAAATTTCTTCTCATCTTGACATATGCGCCATTAGTGAAGATTTCTCCAACACCTCTTGAATGCGCTCAGCCAAGAGGAGACTTCTTTAGCACCTCTCAAATGCGCCGACCTTTAAAAAAATTCTTCATACTCCATCCTATGCGCTTCACCTATTGAAAATTTCCTCAATATTCCTCATATGCGCTCATACCTCAAGCAGGTCGGCAATGATTGGAGGGAAAGATCAGAATATTTTAAAATTAAAATTAAAGCAAACAAAAAAGGCTCCCAGAGGAGGCCGACCTGGGTTGATGAGGCGCTCGAAGTTGGTATAAAAGGCAAATCTAAGGACACTATAATAGGCACCACTTCAAAACTAACAAATAAGGCAAGTTCGAGCAGAAAATTCAAGTGAGGAGAACAATTTGTCAAGAGTCATGCATACATAAATAAATCTAGTGCCAAAAGTCATGCAAGTTGTTCAAGTTGGCAATTAAGGATGAATTGTTAAAAGGTTCAATAAGAATGTGTAGTGCCCCCCTCGTCGTTGGCTTGTGATAGCGGTGGTTCTGCATTGCTCTCTATCAATCGGAGATAGTTGTTAGTCGTTCATTGCATTGATTCAGTTCTGAGACAGTTGATTAGTAGGTTATGATTTATGTTTATTTTGATCTGGATGAACAATGTTTGACTAATATAATTAGGCAGGTGTTATGAGTTTATGATGGCACTACTATTATTCCAGTTATGATGCGAATTAATATCATCTTGTGTCATTTGATTTGTGGTATTTAAATTCAGATAAAAGTTGTTATGATATTGTTTCAAGAGCGGAGACGGTGTAGTACTACTCGCTTCGAGTACCCTACTGCGCCGCAATTCTCTGGCTCTCTGTGTGTAGACATATATGAACTTGATCGTATACAACCAACTGTTTGAATGTAGGCTGCAGGTACCGAACCTCGACTCCACCTGATATAGCAAGTTTGAGCGGGTTCTTACACCAATGGGTATCAGTGATGGGAGATAACTCAAGGTCTATTCCACTAGGTCGGTCCTTGTCTTCGGTTGTGGTCTCAAGTCGTGTGGTGTTGCTTGGTCATGTGGTGTTGCTTGGTCCTTGCCATATATGTTGGGTAACCTGTGTTTTGGAGAATAGTCGAGTTGTGTTATTTATGCTCATATGTGTGGTTGGAAAATACTTTAATGTTTTATTATTAATTAATAATACTTCTTTTATGTTTATTGGATATTATTTGTTTTGGGCTTAAAACTTGGTTTAACATCTTGGTTAAATTTTTATGATGGTCTAGAATTAGATTATCTACTGACCAAGAGTATTTGTGTCATAAAATTGGAGTTACGGGTAATTATTAGTTTATGTTTTTGGTTTCAGAATAATTTTGATATGTGAAATAAATGCCTTGAGTTGTCGAATGTGGATTCTCTGATTGGTGGAATCTTTATTATTAGTAAAATTTTAAATTTCTACAGGAGTGGGTTGTTGGGTAACGGATGCATGTCTGCATTCATTTCTTTTGGAACTGAACCATTTTTTTTAGGGGGAAAATAGAACGGAGAAAGGGGGAGTAGAACAAGGAATTGGTGGCAGGATTTAAAGAAAATTTGGAGAGGACTGGGATCCGGGCCTTGTAGATTGGATTTTCTTTCTTTCGGATTCCAATTGTTTCATCCTTATGGGATCATTTTGATCTGCAATGTCGATCTTCACCAAGCGATGCAAAACTACCGATATGTAGAGAAATTCTCAACCTGCAATGGATTCTTAATACTATGTTCAAATTGATCTCAGTTATGAACTAATCGGCTTGCATGTCAATGTCTGTTAAACCTCTGTATCGCCCTCTTGTTAGAACTTTTTATCGACCTTCGTTGGGCCTTCAATTATTTTGATCTTTGAGAAGAGAAATTGTGGCCCTCTCTGGTTTTATCCTCTGGTCTTTTGATAAAAACATCTTTCTTTGATCTCCTTTTTGAATCCAATGTGCTTTCTCCACAAACTGATTTGAGTAAGATTATATGAAATCTCTGATTAACCCATCAATGTCATTTGCAGCAAACTATGCCTATTCTTGGAATCAATATCTTTCTGTAGCCTTTTGATAATGTTATTTGTTGATGTGTCTTTAAGCATTTCGTTCTTTCTGTGCCGACAATGTTTTCACTCTCTGCCAACCGTGCTTCTTGTTGAAACCTCGGATGAATTGCATCCAATGCTTTCTCTTTGTCTTGTCGTCTGGTTTTGAGCTCTTAATCTATTCTTTTGGTTTTCCCCTACCCCAGCCAGATTGCAGTCGTACGGCCTCCTTGTGCTATGCATTTCTTCAAGTTTTTATTATAATCCAGTTTCGTGGAAAGATAGAGACTAGCTGTGCGTATAGAAGTAAAATTGATGTAATGTCCCCCACTTAGCTCACTCCAGAGGATCAGGATTAGCCTATAATTGACTTCCGTAGGCTAGTGGATGTGTATAGGAAGTCATCTCAGTGACTTACTATTTTAGTAAGTTGGGAGCCAGGGTTGCTATTTTTAGCAGGGCAGATATGGTTGGACAAGACATGTGAATTCAGGGTCTCGATATCACTAGAAAACTCCAGTTGGTGAGAAAAGAATTAAATTAAAGATTTAATTCATATTTATTTTTGAGACCGACATAATATAAAGTAAGGTTATAAAGTCACTTTATTTAAGTTATGACTTAAAGTGACCTTCCTAGGAATGGACGCCCTCATGGTGGTACAAGGAGATGATTTTAAATAAAATAAATAAATAAATTACTCTCTTGGACTTTGGAGAAGGAAGACAAATAAAAGACCCAAAAGTGACTTCATTTGTAATACTTGCTTATGTGATTTTCACTCTGATATTGAGTTGCTCCAGCATTGGGGTTTTGAGCTTGGCTCTTTGGGTTTGATCTTCGATTTGCAGAGACGGAAACCTTTGCATTTCGCCTTTCCTCATGTATGAGAGAAGGCATCAGGAAGGGGTTCGGGAGCTTCGTTCAGGAGTACCATTTGTGCTTTCAGGAAACACATTTTTGAGGAGTTTTATGCATAGAATGAAAGTATTCTGATAAAGTTTGGTTCTGCAGAGGAGGAGTTATTAGTGATCAGATTTAATGCTTTGGAGGAGAGTTTAGAGTTTTTATTGGTGCATTAACTTAGGCCGTACACCCAGCTACTGGCCGTACTGTTGCATTGAGCTGTACTCTTTAGAAGTTGCTATTTCTTCATCTTTGGTGGCTGCTATCATTCCAAAAGGGGTTGATTTGGGGCTGAAGGCATATACAGACCAAAACAGTAGTAAGGGAATGAGATTTGTTTGAGTTTGTTGCTATTTATTGCTGCCATGGAGGCCGTACTTTCCAGCCATGGTCATGGGTTTCGAAGTTGGTGATTCTTCAAAGTTGTTGCAACGTTGTACTCACATTCTTGGCGTTTGGAGTAGAATTTGTGGCTGCTACTGTTTGTAATCCAAAATATATACATATCCCTGAATTGTGAGCAATTCTATGATATTATGCTGCTGGTCTGCAACAGCATCCGGACGAAGTTGTAAATCTCCATCTGGGTATGTACTTATAATTCATATCTTGGCTAAATATAATATGGGTTGGTGTTAGTTTGTTGATATCTATGCTACTTTTTCTAGGTTTTCCATGTATGTTGCATTTTCTACGTTATTGTTGCAAAAACCCATACATGCAAAAACATGCAATGAAAACTTAAACTCAAAACAGCAAAACACAAAAAATCAGTCAGTGCAAAACATATACAGTGGGGTGTATGTTACAGTGGTATCAGAGCAGAAAATCTTGCCATCCTGTGGAGGTCAATATGACATGCAGTTGAAAAATGAGACATGCGACCGTCGAAAAGATACCCTTTCAGAAATACCAGGGCAAGGCAAGGAATTCAGAAAAGTGAAGTACCACAGTTAGTAGAACCTGAGCGACCAGTACCTATAGTTGATCCATTTGAGGAAGAGATAGTGGTTGCAGCTACTGACGAAGATTCCTTAGTTTCGTGCACAGACCCATTTTCAGGAGAGTTACCACCAGATACAGAACACACAGAAGAAATGGGTGACCGGGAGGTTGAGGAGCCTAGTTTACGAGAGATCCTAAATGTGCTCACCAGGAGCTCAGTGGCATTAGAGAGAGAGTTGAGGGATTCTCGACGGGAGATGATGGAGACACAGGCTGAGATAGGACACTCCCTTGCACAGCTGCTTGATGGGTTGAATAACAGAGAGAATCACCGGGACAAGAACAGGTACAATGGTGACAGGAATAGGAACAATGACGGTGATAGACACAGAAATAATCAGGGTGACAGGAACTAGAATAATGATGGAGACAGGAACAGGCATAATGTGGGTGATAGACATAATGGTGACAGGATCATAGGGGACAGGATTAATGGAGATCGAAATCATAATGGTGACAGACACAGCGTCAGAGATGATGAGGATGAGGCCTCAGTGACTCATCGGAGGGCTTCACAGTTTACAGTAGGAGACTGTAATGCCCCCTTTCTAGTGGAAACACTTAAACCTAAATCTACATTCGAAGTGATTCTCAAGGAGACATTGAAAACATTATAGATTAATAATTTTCGATGATAAGATCAAATAAGATCAATGATAATATTATTATATCATTCCTTGTTGACGGATTATTCATTTCACAATTGTTACTTATTATTGATAACTATTCTATAATACATTCCATAATTCAATCATGCATATTTTCCTTATTACTTTTCCCCATGGAACTAGGCTTTACATGTATCAGGGCACTGAAACCATCTCTTGACCCAACCTACGGGAACTATGTCCCAGCCTATGGGCTTATCTCTTGACCCAGCCTACGGGAGACTTTGTCCCAGCCTACGGGCCTTCTTACGGATGGGATTACTCCGCCTCTCCCCACAAGACCTAACATTCCTTTAAGGATGAAGTAATAGAGAAATATAGAAGTAATAATCGAAGTTCATCTTCCCATATCATCTTCCTTCTATTCCTTAACCATGGATGGGGAAATTATATGTCTAGGGCGCGTTGAACCCTCTCCAATGCGATTGGGAATGGAATTACTCCGCCTCTCTCTAGCATCCTTGTCTAGGGTGCGTTAAACCCTCTCCAATCCATCGTGATGGAATTACCACGCCTTTCCCTAACAAAACCGCCTCTCCTATAGTTATAGGAAATGGAAGTGATGGGATGGTTATGTTTTTCTTTTCATAATGTATATATATGTTCATATATGTCTCAATCATGTTTCTTTATTTAAGAATGTACTTTCAATCAACTATTTGTTCACATAGTATAGTTCTATTTTGATATAGGAATAGCATACATATATATATTTATTCTTTAATATATAATAATCTTACTATTTTGATATAGGGATCACATACATATATATATTTATTCTTTAATATATAATAATCTTACTATTTATTTTTACCAATTATAGATTGAACAAATTAAATATAAATACTTACTTACCTATTGTAGCTTTACTTGGAATTCTACCTAGGCTGCCGTAATATAATTTTTATTATTTTATTGTTGCCGTTTATATATTTTATAATATATATTTCACTCCCTTTTACTGCTGATGTACATATCTCTATATATTAATTTATGACATCTTTCCTACTTATGACTCAGAAATATATATAATTAATGCAGATCTAAATATATGTATTTATCCGATACTCTTTTTATATTTTCTTTCGATGATGTTTTCCTTCTATCTCACAACCTTTATTTATTTCCCTTTCAAGGGATATGTTCGAAGAGGCACATCTCTTATTATGCTTGGTGGTAAAAGACATACTTACCCTCTTATAATTTTTATTACTTTATATTAATTCCCTTTTGTGGTAAAACTAGTTTTAACAATATGTAACTCCCTTATCATAAGAGGATAGGTTAAAAGATGTTTATTTATATTGTTTGTATTTATATTATATCATTATAATAAATGATATATTAATTATTTTTTATTATTTATATTATATCATTTATATCATAATCAATAATATATGGTTTATATTGTATTATTTATATTTATATTACAATATAAGATAATAATAATAATATTTGTATTCATATTATTAGATATATTTATAATATATTATTTATTTATATAATCGCTGGTGTCAACCAACTTAATTGCTGCACTTATAAATATCCTCCTTCGGCCTCCCTTAATCTTTTTAAAGTATATTATTTATATAATATATATAGTATAAAATTTAAATAAATACATTTGTTATTAAGTATGGGAGCTCATTTATCTTATTTTATTCACAAGCATATAATATGGTGGGATAATGTTTTTGTCTGACTAGACTTCTATCTTTATATGATTTTATTTTGAATTTGACCTTTTGTTTAACCGTATTACTTTGCCTTATCCCAAATTACTTTACTTTCTAAATTACTTTACTTTCTAACTTTAATGGGTAATAGCTTTAATGGGTAAGACTCTTCATAATATTTATTTTTATATATATAATAATAAATCTTATTAATTATTCACATAAATATTATATTAAAAAATATTTATATTTATAATATATCTAGTTAATTAAATATATATATTTCATATATTTTATAATATTTATATTATATTAAATTAATAATATTATTTATTAAATAATACATATTAATAATATATTTTAAATAAATATATTATATATTTAATTTATATAAAGATAACTTATTATTTAAATAAACGATTCAATTATAAATCATTATAGGGACATGACAGAGACAGACCTGGCATCCCTACATTCGTTCCCAGGAACCATGCTCCTGAACAGGATCCCACACAGGCCGAGTTTCAGGACGAGATTCTGAGGGATTGGAGAGCCTCTAGTGCAGAGTTCAGAGCTGAGATAACTTTTGCAGAATACTCTGACATTAGATTAAGGAATAGACCTCGCAGAGGAGGTAGACCTCAGAACCAGGAACTACAGAAGAAAGTGAGTAAGATGACACTTCCCTATTTTGATGGGTCAGGAAAAACCACTGCTAGAGCTTGGGTGCAAAAGTTAGATAGTTATTTGTAGATTAGTCCTATGCCGGAGGAGGATGCCATCACTTATGCTGCATTTCATTTGGAGGGAGTAGCACACAAGTGGTGGAGTAACGGGAAGGTCACACTTGGGCATGATCAGATTACCTCATATGTAGAGTTTACAGCCCGTCTGATTGACAGATTTGATAAGAAGGACCCAGAACTGCAGTTTAAGGAGTTAGCATAGTTGAGGCAGACTGGATCATTAGACTCCTACATTTCTGAATTTCAAGACCTATCTGTCATGGTCCCAGATTTATCTGAGCGCAGATTAGTGATTCTCTTCATTGATGGACTATCAGACCCACTCCGTGGTTGGGTTAAGGGTTTCGACCCTGCTACACTCCAGGAGGCCATGAAAAAAGCCCGAGACATGGAATCATCAGTGTGGAGGAGTAAATTTCAGTCTAAGGGATCTTTTCATAGGAGGGATAAGGAGAAGGAGAAAAAACCATTTCACAGGGATGTGGATCAGTACAAGGATAGATCTAATAGGTTGACAGATGAACAGTTGAATGAGTACCGAAGGAAGAAATTGTGTTTCCATTGCAAAGAACCATGGGACCCTTCGCATAAGTGCTCACAGAAAGCTAAGGCAAATTTAATTGAGTACTACTCAGCTGAAGAATCACATTCAGAAGGATCAGATACAGAGTTAGATCAGCATTCAGAGTGTTGTGATAGTGGGGATGAGAGAGCTTCACATCACAGTGCTGATAGTGGTGGTTGTATTGCCCAGCTGTCAAGTTTCCAGAAGGTTGGTTCATTTAGGGTGCGTGGTGTACTAGGTGGGCAGCGTATTATCACCCTTATTGATACGGGAGCCACTCACAATTTTATTGATGAGGGATTAGTTGCTCGCAAAGGACTAAAGGTGGAAGAATTTGAAGGCTTTAAGGTGATGGTTGCCGACGGATTCAAAATACATTGTACCAGGAAGATTTCAAGGCTGAAAATCATCATGGGGGACTATGAGCTAGTGGATGACTTCTACGTGGTTGGCATAGGGGAAACAGATGTAGTGCTTGGCATGCATTCGATGAACCAGTTGGAGGAGTTCACGATAAATCTTAAGATGGAAATGAGGTTTGAATATAATGGGAGGAAAATATGCCTTAGGGGAATTTCAGATGGTGGGCCTAGAGTTGTATCACTACGAATGATGGAGAGACTCTTGAGACATGATCAGGTTGAGTGGGCAGCAAAGTGTCTTATTATGCCCGAGTCTCCACCACAACAGAAGGACAATTACCACCCTGATATTCAAAAGCTGTTAACCAAGCACAGTAAGGTGTTTGGGGATATACCACCTGGAGTACCTCCTGACAGAGGAACAGAGCATGTCATCGAGCTAGAGGATGGGACTAAGCCCATCATGATTACACCATACCGTCATCCAAAGAGGCTTAAGGATGAGATTGAGAAAACTATCAAGGAGCTTCTGGAGATGGGACATATTAGGCCTAGCAAAAGCCCATTTGCTTCTGCGGGTGTATTGGTTAAGAAGGATCGGTCAATCAAAATGTGTATTGACTACAGGGCCTTGAATAAGAAAACCATAAAAAACAGGGACCCAATTCCCAGGATAGATGAATTGATAGACGAACTACATGGTGCCTGCTATTTTTCTAAGATTGATTTGAGATCTGGATACCATCAGATCAGGATGAGGGCAGAGGACGTTGAGAAGACTGCTTTCAGATGTCACTATGGTCATTTTGAGTTTTTAGTCATGCCCTTCGGGTTGACTAACGCACCTGCGACCTTTCAAAGTTGTATGAATCAGATTTTCAGACAGCAGCTCAAGAAATTTGCTTTGATCTTCTTTGATGATATTCTAATATTTAGCAGGACTTGGGAAGACCATTTGAGACACCTAGAGGAGGTTTTGAGTATCCTGGAGAGTAATTCACTCTACGCCAAGGAATCTAAATGTGATTTTGGAATGACGAAATTACTTTACCTCGGCCAAATTATCAGTGCAGATGGAGTCAGAGTGGATCCAGAGAAAATAAAGGCAATAATTGATTGGCCTCCACCCACAAACCTCACGCAGCTTAAGGGGTTTTTTGGACTTTGTGGGTTTTACAGACAATTTGTTAAGGGGTTCTCCCAAATAGCAGCACCATTGACTAATCTAACGAAGAAGGCAGCCTTTGGATGGAGTGACACAACCCAACAGTGCTTTGACAGGTTCAAACACTTGATGTCTACATGCCCGGTTTTAGCAATCCCTGACTTTGCTAAACCTTTTGAGTTACAGTGTGATGCTTCTGGAGAGGGGATTGGGGTTGTGCTAATGCAGGAGAAGCACTCGATAGCTTTTGAGAACAGAAAACTTCGGGGTGTGGAGAGGAGTTACCCGGTATATGACCGAGAGATGTTGGCCATTATGCATGCATTGGCCAAATTCAGGCAGTACCTGGTTGGGGGTAGATTCATAATCAGGACAGATCATAATAGCATCAAATATTTTATGAACCAGAAAGACCTGAATGACAGACAACCAAAATGGGTCAGCCGACTGCAGGCTTATGACTTTGACATTGAGTATGTCAAAGGGAAGAAAAATGTAGTTGCAGATGCGTTGTCTAGACGACCTCACTTGTGTTTGCTTGGTGAGATCTCTACTGATTGGAAGGATGAGATCATGGCAGAGTATGTTAAAGACTCTTGGGCTGCGGGAGTCGTTGAGGGCACCATCAGAGACAAAAAATATTCTGTGGTGAGTGATTTGATTATGTACAAGGATAGAATATTTTTGGTGCCCAATTCACAGTTCAAACAGAAGATTATCAAAACTTTCCATGACACACCAATGGCTGGCCATCCTGGATTCTTTAAGACATACAAACAAATTCGGGAGAGGTTTACGTGGAAAGGATTAAAGGACGAGGTACAGAAATGTGTTCGTGAGTGCCCCATTTGCCAACAGAATAAGCATGAGCACACCTTTCCAGCGGGATTACTACAGCCATTACCCATCCCCGATCAAAAATGGGAATGCATCTCCATGGATTTCATTACAGGGTTGCCGAAGGTACAGGGTAAGGATTGAATCTATATGGTGGTTGATAGACTCACCAAATTTGCACATTTCTTTGCTATTTCAGCAACCTACACAGCTGCTCAAGTGGCTGATCTATTTCTAAGGGAGATATTCAGGTTACACGAGGTACCTAAGAGCATAGTCAGTGACAGGGACAGCAGGTTCCTGAGCATTTTCTGGCAGGAGTTGTTCAGGTTGTGTGGTACAGAGTTGGCTCCTAGCACTAGCTACCACCCGCAGACTGATGGACAAACAGAGGTGGTAAATAAATGGATCGAAGGGTACCTACGTAATTATGTTTCGGGGCAGCAGAAGGCCTGGATCAGATGGTTGCACCTAGGGGAGTACTGTTACAATACTACACACCATATGTCCATTCAGATGACTCCTTTCAGGGCACTCTACGGTTATGATGCCCCTTGCTTTACAGATCTCTTGCTTGGTGACAGTCGGGTGCCTAAGGCTAAGGATCTTCTACAGGACAGCCAAGACATCCTCAGGGAGCTTAAGGAGAACAAACAACAGGCACAGAATCAGCAGAAGTTGTATGCTGATCAGCACCGAGTGGAGAGGAGTTTTGAGGTTGGAGACATGGTGTACTTGAGACTCCAACCCTATAGGCAGTCCACTCTTAAGAAGAGTGGAGCAGAGAAGTTAAAACCCAGATTTTATGGTCCTTACAGGATTATCAAACGCGTGGGTGAGGTGGCCTATGAGCTTGAGATTCCATCAGATAGCAACGTGCATAATGTGTTCCACGTTTCCAGGCTTAAAAAAGCTCTTGGCCATAATATAATTCCCTCTGCAGAGCTTCCACCCTTGGATGAAGAGGGTAAATTGATCCTAGTACCAGAGGCTATCATAGATACTCAAGAGAGGCACCTGAGAAAACGGGTTATCAGAGAATACTTGGTCAAGTGGAAGAATTTGCCGGTAGAGGACGCCACCTGGGAGAGTGAGCAGATACTGTAGCATCCAGAGTTGAGGTTGCTTGAGGACAAGCAATCTTGGGAAGGGCGGACTGTAATGTCCCCCACTTAGCTCACTCCAGAGGATCAGGATTAGCCTATAATTGACTTCCGTAGGCTAGTGGATGTGTATAGGAAGTCATCTCAGTGACTTTACTATTTTAGTAAGTTTGGAGCCAGGGTTGCTATTTTTAGCAGGGCAGATATGGTGGACAAGACATGTGAATTCAGGGTCTCGATATCACTAGGAAACTCCAGTTGGTGAGAAAAGAATTAAATTAAAGATTTAATTCATATTTATTTCTGAGACCGACATAATATAAAGTAAGGTTATAAAGTCACGTTATTTAAGTTATGACTTAAAATGACCTTCCTAGGGATGGACGCCCTCATGGTGGTACAAGGAGATGATTTTAAATAAAAAAAATAAATTAACTTACTCTCTCTTGGGCGTTGGAGAAGGAAGACAAATAAAAGACCCAAAAGTGACTTCATTTGTAATGCTTGCTTATGTGATTTTTGCTCTGATATTGAGTTGCTCCAGCATTGGGGTTTTGAGCTTGGCTCTTTGGGTTTGATCTTCGATTTGCAGAGACGGAAACCTTTGCATTTCGCCTTTCCTCGTGTATGAGAGAGTGCATCAGGAAGGGGTTCGTGAGCTTCATTCAAGAGTTCCATTTGTGCTTTCAGGAAACACATTTTTAAGGAGTTTTATGCATAGAATGAAAGTATTCTGATAAAGTTTGGTTCTGCAGAGGAGTTATTAGTGATCAGATTTAATGCTTTGGAGGAGAGTTTAGAGTTTTTATTGGTGTATTAACTTAGGCTGTACACCCAGCTGTTGGCCCTACTGTTGCATTGAGCAGTACTCTTTAGAAGTTGCTATTTCTTCATCTTTGGTGGCTACTATCATTCCAAAAGGGGTCGATTTGGGGCTGAAGGCATATACAGACCAAAACAGTAGTAAGGGAATGAGATTTGTTCGAATTTGTTGCTGTTTATTGCTGCCATGGAGGCCGTACTTTCCAGCCATGGTCATGGGTTTCGGAGTTGGTGATTCTCCAAAGTTGTTGCAGTGTTGGACTCTCACATTCTTGGCGTTTGGAGTAGAATTTGTGGCTGCTACTGTTTGTAATCCAAAATATATACATATCCCTGAATTGTGAGCAATTCTACGATATTATGCTGCTGGTCCTACAACAGCATCCGGACAAAGTTGTAAATCTCCATCTGGGTATGTACTTATAATTCATATCTTGGCTAAATATAATATGGGTTGGTGTTAGTTTGTTGATATCTATGCTACTTTTTCTGGGTTTTCCATGCATGTTGCATTTTCTACGTTATTGTTGCAAAAACCCATACATGCAAAAACATGCAATGAAAACCTAAACTCAAAACAGCAAAACACAAAAAATTAGTCAGTGCAAAACATATACAATGGGGTGTATGTTACAATTGATAATGTGAATTTCTAATTTTTGAAGTGTGACCTCTTATAGAAGTTTCCATTTCTAACTGTCGGCCAGCTTGCAACTCTCTCTTTTCACTATCACTATTTTAACATAAGTGAATGCTTGGAACCGTGGGTTTGGATTAGACGTATGGTAGTTGCGGCTCTTGTCGTTTGGCTTGTTTTGATTAACCTTGGTTGTTTTTTTGGGTAATGAAACATTTTTTTTTAACCTTGACTGTTGGGGCAGTATCATGTGGTAAGTCATCCCTGTGTTAGTTGAAGACCGCGAGCTTCATGGAAGGTCATGTTTTGGGTGTGGGGCATACTTTATGCTTTAGACTCTGCTGTCGTTATAAGTTCCGCGAGCCTTGTAAATCGACCTAAGTTTAAATCGACATACCTTTTGGCGTAGTCACTTGTTGTCATTGTCGTCGAAGTGTGCAGATGTTGAGTTCGATAAACATAGCAGTGTGGTCTGTCCCAGGTTTTGCAATGTCTTAGGAGTCGGTGTTCATTCCAATGCTAATTTGTCGAAGGCCCTTGCTTAGGCCTAAATTCCTTAGTAATCTCTGGAACGTCCAGCCAACTGTCATTTAATCTTTGCCAAAATCTACCGATTAGCAAGTTCTTTGTTATTAATTGCTATTTTAGAGTGTTAGTCATTATGGCATGAATCTTTTTATAGTTCTAAATCAAGTGTTCCTTAAGCAAAACTTTTCCTTTTTGGCTTTCATTGATACTTGAATTAGACTGTTTCCTATTTAAGCGCCTTCACCATTTCGAGTGATAGGTTTCAAAATGTCCAATCCATTTAATATGCTCACCCGTGTCTCATGCTTGAAAGATCATTCCACTATTGGTATGTCGCCTAGGTCGATAATCTTGACCTTTTTGCTAGATCCGTTTTCTTTTGAACGTCCGTCAAAGAACATTGTAATGTCTTAACATGCTTCATAGTAACTTTTGTTTCCTCCCTGGGGCATTGACCAATTTTAGGCCAATCGATCTCTTCACACTTCTTTTTTTATCACTTTAATTTGTCTTGGCTGATAAATCCTGCCTTATATCATTTCGAATATTGGATCTGCCTTAGTTATGAAATTACAAACCTGGAAGTTGGGAATTGCGGAATTAAATCTTATTGTAAGAAAATTTGTGTCTTGGGCCATATCGTTAAATTTAAAATGGTTAGTGTATGTTGGAATCTCCCTGCTACGTAAAAGTAATATATATCCTATAGTTATCTTCTCTATTAGAATGATTTAATTATATTAGTTCTTATAGTAATGATAGTGTTCTAATTAAGTTTTTATCATACCCTAGTGATCTAGTAAATGTTAGATAGTAGTTTATGCTTAAGCAAAATATACTTTTTGGTAAATTGTCATTTAGAAATTATAGTGTTAGTTTATAAAATTGGAAGTTGGTTATTTTTTAGCGAATCCGATACATTTTGATGGTGTGAAATATATATATATATATTCACAGTGTTTTTGATTTGTGATGATAAAATGTTAGTGGGCATCTAAGCCTATAGGAAATTGTATAGGTTTATAATGGTTGTTTTGTAATTGTAATAAGTATAGTGGTTGATGTGAAGTTGTAATTCGTAGAATGATTTTGGCACATGATCGGTCTTGCGAAATATGTTTATCTCTTTATGTATGATGTTGTAGCAAGTAATTAGGAGATACTTATGCTTTTGGGAACGGGATGTTTAAGAAACAATGTAGAGCTTGAAGTTAAGCTTGTAAGGGTAAATAAAGAGTTTAATTTAATAGATTGAGGTAAATAGTTTACTTTCGATAGTAACTTATGCAATTTAGGATATTTATCCCATTCTCATGAAAGTGTTCATTAGAAATTGTAGGTTGGAAGATGCTTGATGGAAAAGTTGTGATATTGGAAAAATATATATATTGCAGTTGTTTGATTTTGTTTGTAGTTGGTTTAACGTTAAAGAAAGATTTTGCTTATTGTAAATAAGTGCTTATAGATGTTTTAATTAGAAATGGTAAGTGGCAAATCCTGAATGATAAGTTACACTATTTAGGGTTATAATGATTTGATTTATGGAATTATTATATGAGCTTGTCTTGGCTTTTGTTTATGTAAGGAAGTTCGGGTTATGGTTCACCTTCCTTGCCTTATTAATTCCTAGAGTTTTGAAGTTTTGCTATTTGTGATAACTTGATGTAAGTTGATTTCTTGATTGAATCGGAAGTCCATTGAACCTCTTTGCTCAATCTCCTCCTTGGTCGTATCTTAATGTTGTATTAAAACCTTGTGTTCTTTTTGGGAAATGAATTAATCTTGTTGTGCAAGTTCTTTTAGTAGTTGTTGGAAATTGTAAAATGCTAGATAAGTATGTTATGTTTAAAGGAAACTATATGTTATTAAAATAGTTGTGATCACTGGAAGTTTTATCCTTAATTGAATTTGTCTTAGTGGGAAGTATTATTAATGAAGCTTAGAAGGAAAATTCTTGTTGGCTTTTAGACTATGGTTGTTAGGAGATGGTAGTCGTTAAGAAATGAGTTAGGAGGTTGATTTTGAATTAGAAGGGAAATTATTTTTCCGCAAACTTGTATGTTATCTGAAATAAGTTAAAATCTCTTAAGTTGTTTTCATGATTGAATTAGGAGCTCATTGAATTTCATATGCGTGATTTGCCTCCTTGTCGTATCTTTATGTTGTTTTGGATCATTATGTTACTTTGGTCTATGTTTTGGTTAATTATGATGTGGGAATCTTGAGGGGTGTCATGTGTACTTGGTAATAAGACGCAAAAGCGTTGTCCTTGTCGAATAATGGTCACCTTATCAATTGTCTTGTACCTAACTCCAGAGGTGAAGTTCTTGGTTTGGTTCAAATTATGGCATGTCAATGTATTGGTCTCACTGGATTTTCACATCTTGTAATGAATGGGGAATGGCCCCCTTGGATATAGTACTTGGTTTCCAAATGGTATTGCTTCAAATTTTGATGGGATTCTAAGGACCTTTTTTTGTTGTGGCCTAGTGAATGGCGTAAGTTATGGGTCAGAACTGAGTTGTGACCTTTATACCTGTATGTTGTGGTATGTATGATTGATCAGAGAACGCTAAGGGAGTGGCTTTCATGGTGGGGCCGGTGCCTAGTGAGAGGTCGCCTGGGTAACCCCATGAAAGTTGTAGTAAGCAGAAACCTATAACTTAATCAAGAGGGTTGGGGTATTAAAACACTTAACAAGATAAGTAATAGACCTCACCCATGCCTTGAGTGCTCTCACAGGCTAAGGATGGGATGAGAAGGCCTGGTTGGCAAGGCCGACCTCCTTGTCTCCATGAGAGGACCTGTCGGCTCCGCATGTGTCACCCTATGGGGCCGGTGCCTAGAGAGAGGCTGCCAAGGTAACCATAGATGGGGGCCGGCTTCTGGTGATCGATAGCCCGGGTAACCCATGCTAGGACCATGCGATGACACTCTCCTTATGCAATTCAATTGTTTCTTATTGGGTGTGCCTCTGGAGTGATGTCTTGTCTTGTGCAGTTTTGTTAATATGGTCAGTTGTGCCAAGTCTGTTGCCGTTTGGTTTTTTAGATGTTGTTCCCTGGCTTAGTGGAATCCTCGTCGTTATCTCCTAGCACGGAGGGGTGTACCCCAGGGTTCCACATGGTTGGGTGGCAGAGCTATCCATTGGCCTTTTTGGAGATTCGGTTCGAGTCCTATGCAGAGGTGTTCCTGTTCCAGATTGCTCCCCACCTTCGGTGGTGTTGTATACTTTCTTATGTATTCATTTGTGTACCAACGTGATCGGTCTTGTAATCTTGTTTGTAACTTTGTAATAAACTATCTTGCCAATGTTAAAGTTGTTCTTAGCTGAAGTAGCGGTAAAATGTTTATCACTTGTGTGGTTTTTACTTAATATTCTCTAATGCAGTTATGTTTCCCTAGAGGAGTTAGAAGTGCACTTTTCTTTATGTTGTGTATTATGATATCTTGGTTACTGTTATTGCATTTAATTGCTTTTAAAAAAAAAAATTTAGCCCAACTCTCTAGGGTTGCATGACGGGGCATTACAGAATGTCGTCATCTTTGCAATTGAGAATTGTTTCTCTTTTTGCAGGTAATGGAGGATCCACGAAGGAGAATGCCAAGAGCTAACACGGGAGGAAGTTCGAGGGGTAGAGGAAGGTTTCACAAGTGATCAAGTTCCGAGCATTGCACTTCATCAAGAGTACACCAAGATCATCATACTTCGAAGAAGGCTTCATTTCCGGAGGAGAAGCCTCACTTCACTTTGCACGCTTCATGATCCGGGAAGTTCAAGAGTCTAGTTTCACATTCAAGCTCCAGAGCCATCCCCTTCAATCATGAAGTCTACTCCAACGATTCACACCCAAGGTCTACTTCCTGCACCATATAGTCCTACACAATAACATGATGAGAAGAGAAATGAGTCAATCATCAAGCAATCCATCAATTACATGAAAAACTTCTAAATTTCCCAAAATTGCAAGTTCAAAAAGAAGCAAAGTTCCATAAGTGAAAATCAAACAATTTGGGAGAGTATTCCAAGCAATATGAACGTGATATAAATCAAACCAGTTTGGTCAATGCTGAGGTGGCATGTGCACATCACCAACCCAATCACAGTCTGCCATAGGCAAGAGGCCAAAGAGGACGTCCATGTGGAAGATGCTCTAAAGATTCCATTTCAAGTTCATCACATTGGGAAACGTGCCTTCATTGCCTCTCTTTTGGGGTGGTTATGCCTTGTTGTCTTCATCTAGGCCATTGGTTTGCAAATCAATCCTGGCCATTCATGTAATTTTGGAGCCTATATAAGGCTCATTTCTCTCATTTGTAAAGGTTAAGACCTTTTAGAGAGAAGTTGTTAGCTCTCTCAAGAATAGAAGTAGAATAGGAGTAGATTACAGGAGACTCTTCGAAATCATTGAAGAGACATATGAAATTGTTGTAATTGTACACTTCCAAAATCAATACAAGTTCATTGTTGTTCGCATGGTGATTTGGTATGATTGTGGAATGTTAGCATGGTTTCAAATTCTCGAATATGATGGAGATGTGTTTCCAAGTAGAGTAGAATTAGATTAGAAGTTCATTGATGTAATGAAGATATGCAAAGATATTTGATAAATTCCTTAATGGTTCATACTTTTTGTGGATTGTCGAAGGCAACTCACTTTGCAAAGTTAGCCTAAACCTCCATTTGCTCTAGTTCGATTGTGAATACTTGTTCAAGTTGTGCTAGCTGTGGGTGTTTGGACGTGTGTTTGCATTATGGAAATCATTGGGTTACCTTAGAAGATTGCACCTGCTTCGTGTAGTTGTTGGTTCTCATCGCGAAGCGGAGTCAGGTCTTGTGAGGAGTTTGTCTAACATAACATGGTTCATTATATCATTGTCCTTAGAGTAGATTTCCTCTCAACCCTTGTCCTTTTTTTTCCTTTCTTTTCATAGCCGATTAGAGTAAGTTCCACTTCACAAGAGAGAGTAACATATTTGAGTGGAGTAAGGAGTCAATTCAGCGTAAGTCCCTTTGTGATTACCAACATTATCACATCAACTACTGAGTCTATCCATTGCAAGTCAAGACCTGACATATCATGAACCTTGGAGTTGTCTCACTAAATCACATTGTTTAGCCTTTAAGAGACTTAGTTCAAGAGAGGATAAAATACTTAGTATTTTATTCTGAGTTTGCATGTGCATAAAAAACACATCAACAGAGCCCTCATTTAATGAATATGATGTGGCTATCTTGAATGAGGCTTTTGATGGTCGCGACCAGTCATAGGGCAAAGAATAGAGATCCAAGGGCATCAGCTTCCACTTCACATTTTGTTGTCTAGAAGCCCTAGAGACGAATTGTATTTTCCAATTTTGTTTTGTACTCTAAGACTTAAGTTGTAATGGGTACACTATACTTGACTAAAATTCTAATATTTATCAAGAATTTGAGAGTAATTGGCAACATAGAAATCTTTATTTATGTCTTATGTTTGAACTTTGAACTTTGTTTCTCCTTCTATGCACTATATTTGGCATGAAATAATAATTACAATTTTTTCACATGTTTTTGTGAGCATTTTAGCGTTTTTTAATTTGCCATGTCTTTCTTGTTTTATACCCATGTAATTGAATTCTATTTACATTTAAAGTTTTTCATTTCAATGCCGTGTAAATAAAATGCTACTATGTATAATACAATTTAACATGTGCTTAAGAATCGGATCTAAGTTGTATATTGTACAAGTCATAGATGATCAGGAAGATCCCACCCTAAATAATGTTCTTGTCCATACAGAGACTCACATTTAATGAAGCCCTAGGGAACTTAAAGAAAATAAAAATCCTTGTTGGAGATCAATGTGGTCAAACTCACATAAACATTAGGACCAGCAACAACAAAGAGTATGGTAATAATTTGAGGCCAAGATTCCTCCCTAGATAATATTCTTACTCACAAAGAGCCTTACATTTAATGAAGCCCTAAGGAACTTAAAGAAAATAAAAATCCTTGTTGGCAATCAATTTGCTCAAACTCACATAACCATTAGGACTGGCAACAACAAAGAGCCCAACTAGTGTTACTTAATTTTTAGGGCCTCAAACTAGAAGGTAAATCAGTATCAAAATGATGATTGATTGTTTCCACAAAAGTGTCTTCATTTTACTCCATTGCATCCAACTCTACTGCTTCTACTGTTCCTCTCTCCAATTCAACAAGATCTTCATCAGTAAGTAGGACATCACTATGTTCTTCGATAGTCCAATCAGAAAAAGGATCAATGTCATCCAAGTCGATGGCATCATGAGATAAATAGATACATATACTAATTTGAATCTTTGAAGGCGCCTTCAAATATCCTTCCAATCCTATGTTTTACGGCGTTTCGGAGACGGGGGGACGGGGATGGGGACGGGGACAGCAGTCCGAGGGCCAATTTTTGGGGACAGCAGGGGACGGCAATATATGAATTTTTCAAAAAAAATATATATATATATATAAGAATTTTTCAAAATATCAATATGAAATAGAGATATCATATATGTTAATAACTTAACAACAATATCAATATGTGAATAAATCATGACAGCAGTAGTGTAACATACTAACAGCAGTATAAACTATAAACTAAATTTTTTACTGGCCTTGCCACTTGAAAACAACACTTGAACTCTTTAATCATTTCCTCTTCTTCCATGGGCGGCTTTCATAATGTTGTTGCCCATTTACATCAAACTTGGCAGAGATTTAGCTTGGCTTTGCCAAGACAAAGTGTGCCACTTTGTCACCTTGGATTCTTACTTAGCTTGAGTGCACTTTCCTTAGGTGATTTTTGCATTATATGCCCTTAGGTGGAGATTTCTAGTGGCCAAGCCACCAAAATGTGCACTTTGTTCTGACTTAATTTTCAATATTAAATAAAGGCTTAAAACCATAGTATGAAAACTCGAACTCGCCGCGGACTCGGACTCGGGACTCGGCTAAAAACTCGGCTAGGACTCGGCAAAGAAGAAAACCGTAGTTTTACAAAAAAAACAAAAAGAAATTAATGCATTTAGAGAACATAAGAGCCATAATTCAAACATTACACATGTCATATGATCTAGGGCATGTGTATACTCAGTGTTTTGGGTTGCATCCCTCAGTTGTTTGTACATAGATCCTGAAAATGACTAAGTCTGGTATCCTAATATCCTGAAAATTTGACTAAGTCTGAAATCTGGTGGATCCTCCAAATTCTAGAATCTACATGTTAAATCCGATGAATCTGAGACCTATCTCAAACATCCTGAAAGGTATATTGAAAAATATTTAAAGTATATTTTCCAACTTATACTTCAATATATTTTTCAATATACCTAACCCCGAGCGTTTAAGTTTATAGAGGGGGGACGCCTGGGCGTCCCAGGACGTTCGAGAGACATTTTAGACGTCCCCAGCTGTCCCGGGGACGCCCAAGCGTCCCCAATTCACTTTCTACCGTCCCCGATTTTTTTTGCACGTCCCAGGGACGTTTTCTGTTTTTCCATTTTTTGGGGGACACCTAAGGGACGTCCCCTGCCGTCCCCCCGTCCCGGAAACACCACAGGGGATGGGGACGGGGCTGGAGGAGGTGGGGACGCGTCCCCGTGTAACACAATTCCAATCCCTTCTCTCAATGGGTTTTTGTCATTTGGATGCCAAAGACATCTTCTGTTGAATGAAATAAGACCATAAAATGTCAAAAAATGGAGTGAAATATTGAAAATCTTGTGAGTTCTATTTTATGTAATGTGCTGTACCTGTTTGTAATTTTTTTAAAGTTCTTTTTATGTGTTATTTTTTTTAATTTTTATTGTGGTCTTTTAGAACTAGACAGAAGAATGCAAAAGGGGTTTTCAGTTTTCTTGCAGATGTGTTGTCGGAGCATACAATATAGAGCAAATAACCAAAACCCAAAAAATATACAAAAAATATGAAAAAACTATATACTACCCAGATAGTAAAATGGCCAAAAATGAATTACTATCACATACCCAGGTTGAGATTTGCAACTTCATACAACAGCTATAGCCGGACCAGCAATGGGTATGGCTGGAAATCACTCCAATCTCACTAGAAATACGAAGAAGAGCATACAAATGGTATCAACAATACAAATAGGCTCCAAACGCCTCTAACAATGCATAATATGAGATACCCACAAGGCGAAATGACATTCCAAGACCCCCACATCACTCCTGGGGAGGTACGGCCATGGCTGTCTGAGAAATCTGCAACATATAATGCTGAAATCACCTTGAATCTGCTCTGTATACAGTCTGAAATGTCCTCCAAGGCTAAACGACCAAACTAGGAGTGGATGAATGCCGGAATCCACTCAAAATGGGCTACTTCAAGATGTACAACCTACTCTAGAGTGTATGGCCAGCAAAGGAAAGTTGCAGTAGTCCCAAAACCCCAATATAATCTGCTCTAATCAATCAATACACCCTCATTCCAATCTGCAAACACAATGCTCCAATAAACTACAAAGATATGCTCAACAATCTCTAAATAACTTATTCATCGGACTCCATTTCAGCGCAACTATGAACACTAGATGCATTTACTATCAATGGCACCTTTGGGTGGTATTGCACACTTGTAGAATGTCGTCACTAATAGAGGTTTTCATCTCCAAAAGCCTGGTTCGAATTGCTCAAACCCTCAAACCCTAGCTCAACCTAATCAAACTCCTTAATCAACCTAACTCCACTTCACCAAGAATGCCTACAACTACATGGAGTAGGTGCAATCTCCTAAGGTTAGTGAAAGGTTTTCAAATCATGAAAACTTATATAAGCACCCATTAGACGGCGCAACTCAAACAAGCACCCACAATCGAACTTAAACAAATCATGATGAAGCTCAGACTAGCTTTACACAACACTTCACCAACAATGAATGTCAAAAGCATGAGCTAGGAGTTGATCAAATATCCAATACATACATGCATTACATCAATGAACTTCTACTATTCTACTTCTAATCTACTTAGAAACATCTCTTCATTTCATCAAGATACAAGAAACCATGTTATTCAACAAGACAACACTTAGCACCAAGCAAGCTCCAATGTTTTTGCATTAATCTTGAAAAATATTTACAACAATCTTCAAGTACTCTCAGAGAATTTCGAGTCTCTTCCTACTCTACTACTAACTATGAACTAACTGTACAAATGAGGCAACAAGGCCTTTATATAGAGTTCTAGAATTACAATGAATGGCCTGGATCAATTCAAATAGCCAAGGGCCCAGATCAAGCCATCTCAACAATTAGTTACAACAACTTGCCATTTTTAGAACATAAGAGAGGCAATGAAGGCACGTTTTCAAGAAGATAAGGAAGAAATGGAATCTTTAGAACATCTTCCACATGGTCGTCTTCTTTGGCTTCTTGCTTGTTGAATGATGTGACAAACTATGATTGAATGATGATGTGTATCTTCCATGTAGGTGCCATCTCAACAACTCTTATTGATCCCAACAGTTTATTCAATTTACTTTAGGCATATTCCCAAATTGCATCATCTGTGTGATGTCTTCGAATGCGATTGCTTTCAACTTGAACGTTTGGGAATGTATCCTTATTGATCTTGCCTTGTGTTTTTTGTAAGTCGGATATGTATGATACATGTTGCTCATTTGTCTAACTCTGTGATACTTTTCTCTTGGCAAGATACAACTGATCTTCTTTGAATGCTTGCTCGTAGAGAGTAGTATAGATGACGATGACATGAAGTAGGAAACTTCTCAAAGACTTGAAGTTTCAGGAAGAACTTGAAGCTTCATGGATGAATGTCTTTGTTGATGCCGATGATGAAGTGTTCTGACGTGATGAACCTGAAGTGATCTCTTGGCATAGTAGCATGATGTCTCCTGCGCAGTGGCAACCTCTTGACTTCACTCCTTGGATGAAGGTGACTCCAAGCGCCTTTCCTTGCCTGATTCCTCAACTCCTTCAATCCTCCTACAACACAGAGAAAGCAACAATTAAACCATTGATAAATATCGAATTTCATAGCACATAAAAATCATTTTGTATACTTTCTAACACATTAAACATCTTTCTAGCCAAGGCACAGATTTAGGTCTGTGGAGAGGTGAAAATGCGCCTTCACCAAATTGGCCTTATATTTATCACTACTGTGATTTCAAACCATTGGGAAAGTCTTAGAATACTTCCCCTTCTCAAGGCACTCATTCCCAGATGTGAATTCAGGTATTCTTCCTAAGGCGCAAATCCAGGTTTTGGCAAAGGTGAAAGTGCGCCTAGCACTAAACTGACCTTGCATTGCCATTTTTATGATCTCAACAGTTGAACATGCCTTAGAATGATTATATCTCTCAAGGCGCTCAATCAAGGATGCAAATTCAAGAGATTTTCCTTGAGGCACAAATCTAGGTTTGTAGGAGTTGAAAAGTGCGCCTAGCTTCTTGGTGTAAATTAATGATCTCAAACTCTAGTAAATGCCTAAAAATGCTTGTTTTGACTAGGCAAGGACCCTTCAACGTTGATTCATGCCTTCACAACTTGAGGCGGACATTTATGGTTGAACAGGTAGAAAAATGCGCCTTGCATACTTAACCTATTTTTTGGCATTCTAATGGTTCTCCTTAGTGCATAAGTGTATAGAAGACTTCCTACCTCAAGGTGATATCAAATTTCAAGTTCCAAGCCTCATTTTGCTTAGGCGCACTTTGGTGACAGTCCGGATGTGAAATTGCGCCTAGGATATTGATAAGTGTTCACTTCAATTTCTATCAATTCAAAACATTGCACAAACTCAAGGAAAAGTCTCAAACACTTAGATATCCTCAAAGCTCATGAAATCAACCATCTTCTTACTTAGGCACACTTTTAGGGTTATACAAGTGGAAATTGGCGCCTAGACTACTTAGCCATTTTCTTGCAAGATCTTCAATGTTCAAAGCATATTGAGAGTCAAAACACCATTTTCTAGCAAGATTCTTCCTTAGGCGCCCATTTAGGGTCCTACTGATGCATATTTGCGCCTAACTACCCTTGGTGTTTCTCAGCATTTTCGAAGTCATAACACTTATATTTCAACCTTAGGCGCAATATTGGGTCTCTGAATGATGTTTTTCTCTCCAAAAATCCCGGGCGGACTTTGGTGGTTCTTCAAGGGCAAATTTGTGTCATGTCCCCATTTTCGGCTTAAATACCAAGTGAAGAATGGATTAGCCTATTCCTCATCCTGGAGGCTAATTCTAAATGATGAGAGAATGAATTGGTTTTGACTAACTAATTTTATTGTTTTGCAGGATCCAAGTCAGAAACTCAAAAATTGGCTAAGTCTAAGAGCCATTTCATCTATTCAAGTATCAAGTTGTGAAGACATGAGTTTGATTGAGTCAAGGAGTGGCGCTATCTTTGGAGATGATGTTAGCAACCTTTAAAAACATCATACACTTCAAAATTCATAAGGAAATTGGCTAAGTTCAGCTTAGGTGCATATTCCACACCAAATCCACCTTAATGTGCGCCTAGTGGTAGCCACTCAGATATGCGTCTAAATGGAGAAGTGGCCTCTAATTTCCTCATTCATCAAGGCATGTAATAACCTGCACCTGTTGTTCTTTTGATTTATCTTTTTAATGATATATTTTTTAGTTTTTTCTGTGATCTTTCAGAACTAGATAGAAGATGCAGAAAGGGGTTTTCGTTTTCTTGAAGTGTGTATGTCAGAATACAAGGAATATAGCATACAACTGAAAACCCAGAAAAACTATAATAGATATGAATTAAATAATGAAGACCCGGTTCATAGAATGGCATAAAATGAATAACCATCACATACCCATGTCAAAATTAGCATTTTCACATTTCTGCTGTTGACAAACCAGCAACATGACAATGGAGTTTTGCATTGAAAGTATTAGCAAATGCAAGGAAACAATCTACAACTATCAGCATAGACCCTTAGGTCAAAAACAACCACTAAGCAAGGAAGAACAACCCCAATAAACTCCAAACGGCTACTCCAAGAAGTATGGCTAGCATATGAAGTGGTACGGCCTACACATGAAGAGGTACAGCCATCAAAATGAAATACGGCCAGCAATGAAGAAATGGCAGTCCCAACCCTTCTCAAATCTGCAATACAATCCATCACTAATACTCTTCCTCAGCTGCAACAAAACTGCAATAAGATATATCTTGTTATCTCCATCTCCGTCAATGGTGGTATCAAAATGAAGTTCAAATACAACCACTGAGTATGGCTGCTCCAAAATCCCCTTGGGTGATCTTTCACACCTGCGGAAGATTGCTACCAATGGTGGTTTCCGTCACCAAAAGCCCTGGCTAGAAGAAATCCCCCAAACTCTCATTTGCAGAGCAAATAGAAGCATAAAATGTAATATCAAGAATGAATAACTTTTCCCACTCTTTGCCTTTGCCTTTTTATAACTCCACAAGTGGGTCGACCCATATGAGAGAGAAATGTTATTTTTAAATTTGCTTTTTATTCCTCAAAGGGGCACCCAAATCCCTTAGTGACTTTTTTTTGCATTTTTCCTTATTTCTCCAAAGTCACCGACATTAATTAATTAAAGTCCAAATATAATAATAAAGTATAACTTACGAACTTTAATATGAAAGCCCAAACGGTCACAGAATCCCATGAATTATAAACCGTTGGAAAGATCTCAGCGAAACACTCCATCTCCAATAAAGAGTTTCCCAAAATAGCCAACTTCACGACTTACTAAAAATAATAAGTCCCAGCCAGAATGTCATAAACCGACCAAACGAACTCCCAGAGTTCCCTAACCACTTTGGTTAGTCTACAGGAACCAAGTATAGACTAACTCACTAGAAAAAAGGGACATTACAGTCCGCCCTCCCCAAGATTGCTTGCCTCAAGCAATCTCAAATCTGGATGCAACAAGATTTGCTCACTCTCCCATGTAGCATCCTCTACCGGCAGGTTCTTCCACTTCACCAAATATTCCCTGATGACTCTTTTCCTCAATGTACGTTCCCTAGCGTCAATGATGGCCTCAGGTATCAAAACCAACTTCCCCTCTTAATCAAGAGGAGGCAACTCTGTAGAAGGTATCACATTGTGCCCTAGTGCCTTTTTGAGGCGTGACACATGGAAGACATTATGAACTCTGCTCTCTGCCAGCAATTCTAACTCATAAGCCACCTCTCCATCCCTCCTGGAGATCCTGAATGGACCATAATACCGTGGCTTTAACTTCTCAGCACCACTCCTCTTAAGAGTAGATTGTCTGTATGGCTGGAACATAAGGTACACCATATCACCCACCTCAAAAGAACGCTCAACCCTGTGTTGGTCTGCATACTGCTTCTGCTGATTCTGCGCCTTCTGAATGTTCTCTTTCAAAGACCTCACGATGTCCTGACTCTCCTGCAAGAGGTATTTAGCCTTCGGTACTTTGTTGTCTCCAAACAATAGATCCAAGAAATTGAGAGCCCCGTACCCATAAAGTGCCGTAAATGGTGTCATCTGGATAGACATGTGGTAAGTGGTATTATAACAATACTCTCCCAAGTGAAGCCACTTGACCCACGCTTTCTGCTGCCCAGCTATGTAATCCCTGAGGTATCCCTCCACCCACTTATTAACTATCTCTGTCTGTCCATCAATCTAGGGGTGTTAACTCGTGTTGGGGGTGAGCTCGGTCCCTGTCAACCTGAAAACCTCCTGCCAAAATTTGCTAAGGAACCTACTGTCCCTATCGCTCACAATACTCCTAGGCAATCCGTGAAGTCGGAACACCTCTCTGAAGAATAAATCAGCAACCTGAGCTGCTATATAAGTGGCTGAAATGGCAAAGAAATGGCAAACTTTGTCAACCTGTCAACCACCACAAAGATGCAGTCCCTGCCTTAGGCTTTCGGCAAACCAGTAATGAAGTCCATCGATATACAATCCCACTTCCTCTCGAGAATGGGTAAGGGCTGCAATAATCCTCCTGGGTAGGAGTGCTCATGTTTGTTCTATTGGTATACTGGACACTCCCGCACATACTTCTGTACTTCTAACTTGAGGCCTTTCCAAGTAAACCTCTCTCTAACCTCCCTGTAGATCTTGTAGAATCCTGGATGGTCATGGAAAGCTCTCAAGATCTTCTGCTTCATAGCAGAAGCTAGCACCAAAAATATCCTCCCCTTGTAAATGATCAAGTCATTTACAATAGTGTACCTGTCATCACGGTTAGTGCCATCCATAATCCCAGAGGCCCACTTATCCTTTGCATATTCTGCAGTGATCATATCTCTCCAGTCCTCTGCAATCTCTCCTAAGGCACACAAGTGTGGTCTCCTGGATAAAGCGTCAGCGACTATATTCTTCTTCCCTTTGACAAAAACAATGTCGAAGTCATATGCCTGCAGCTTGCTGACCCACTTTTGCTGCCGGTCATTTAGGTCCTTCTGACTAAGGAAATGTTTCAAACTATTGTGATCAGATTTAACAATGAATTTCCCTCCAACCAGATACTGCCTAAATTTAGCCAATGCACGCATGATGGCTAACATCTCCTTATCATAGATACTATAGCTCCTCTCAGGGCCCCTCAACTTTCGACTCTCAAAAGCAATAGAGTGTTTGTCCTGCATCAACACCGCACCTGTACCTTCCCTAGAGGCATCACACTGAAGCTCAAACGGCTTCAAAAAATCAGGAATGGCCAAAACTGGACAAGTGCTCATCACCTCCTTAAACTTGTCGAAACACTGCTGAGCACCATCTGACTAAACGAAAGCTCCCTTCCGTGTCAAATCTATGAGTGGAGCTGCTCTCTGAGAAAATCCCTTTACGAACCTACGGTAGAATCCACAAAGGCCAAAGAACCCCTTGAGTTGAGAGAGATTCTTGGGTGGTGGCCAGTCAACTATAGCTCGAATCTTCTTCGGATCCACACAAACGCCCTCTGCACTGATGATGTGTCCCAAATACAGCAACTCCGTCATGCCAAACTCGCATTTAGACATTTTTGCATATAGGGACTCCTGCTCAAGTATACCCAACACAATATCCAGATGTCTCAAATGATCCTCCCAAGTCCTGTTGAATATGAGTATGTCATCGAAAAATATGAGTACAAACTTCCGCAACTATTCTCTAAAGACCTTATTCATACAAGACTGGAAAGTGGCAGGTGCATTGGTTAAGCTGAAAGGCATAACTAGAAACTCAAAGTGCCCATAGTGACACCTAAACGTTGTCTTCTCCACATCCTCCTCACGTACCCGAATTTGATGGTACCCTGATCTCAAGTCTATCTTGGAGAAGAAACATGCACCATGCAGCTCGTCAATAAGCTCATCAATCCTGGGTATGGGGTACCTGTTCCTAATAGTCTTTTTGTTCAGTTCCCTGTAATCAATACACATCCTGAGTGTGCCATCCTTCTTCTTGACCAGAACAACAGAAGAAGCAAAAGGACTCTTACTAGGCCTGATGTTACCCATCTTGAGAAGCTCTTAAATAGCCTTCTCAATCTCATCCTTGTATCTCTTAGGATGTCTGTAGGGAACGGTGATAACTGGTTTAGCCCCCTGCTCCATCTCTATAACATGCTCAAAACCCCTGTCTGAAGGTCTACCTGGAGGTATATCACTAAACACTTTGGAGTGCTTAGTTAGTACTGACTGAATCTCCACTGGATGACCCTGTTTTTGCTGTTTCGGTGCCTCTGGCATCACAAGAATCTCAGCTGCCCACTGCACCTGGTCATGCCGCAATATCCTCTCCATCCTCCGAATAGACACTGCTCTTAAACCCCCATAAGACATTCCCCTCAAAATATGTTTCTGACCATCTACTTCGAACTTCATCTCCATGGTCCTCAGGTTGAGGGAAAATTCACCTATCATGTGTAGCCACTTCATTCCTAGGACTACATCCATGTCACCCATACCGACCACATAGTATTCAGCTTGGAACTCATAGTTATTTAACCTAATGGTTAAATCAGGGATCCTTCGTTTGCAAGTAATGACAAACCCGTCTACAACTCTGACTTTGAATCCGTCGAACTCTTCTGTTTTGAGTCCCCTTCGTGCCACAAGCCCCTCATCAATGAAGTTGTGGGTGGCACCTATATCTAGCAAAGTGGTCATTCTCTGTCCCTCCAATACTCCCCGTATTCTGAAGGAACCCTCTTTCTGAATAGCAGAGATATGTGCTGTCAGAATGTCCTCATCATGCACATCCTGTACAATCTGCACCATATTCTCTACATCACAGTCCTCCCTATCACTCTGTTGCCCTGATTGCTCTGAAGCTGTCTCCTCAACAGAATAATACTCCAATTGTTTTGCTTGCCCCTTCATTGGGCACCTATGGTTAGGATCCCATGGTTCTTTGCATTTGAAGCATAGTCTCTTCCTCCTGTATTCATTCAATGCATCATCATCTAATCAAGGCCCTAGTTTTCTCTGTGGGAAGGTGTCTCGCTGCAGAACCGGCATTTTGTCTCTTCGTGGAGGAAACGGTTTGGAGACAAACTATTTCCTAGGCACTACAAACTCCATACTACGTGCCTTCTTGATAGTTTCCTGAAGTGAAGGTGGATCAAATGCCTTAACCCAACCCCTAAGTGGTTCCATTAGTCCTTCCATGAACAGGACTACAAGTCTCCTCTCCGATATGCTGGGAACCATCACACTGATTCTCTGGAAATCTGAAATATATCCCTCAAATGACCCATACCGCTTCAACTGCGCCAGCTCTCTGAACTGCAACTCTCGATCCTTGGTATTGAACCTCTCGATCAGTCTGTTAGTGAACTCATCGTATGTGGTGATAAGGCTGTGGCCCAAGGTGACCAACCCATGGTACCACCACTCGTGTGCTAACCCATCTAAATGAATAGTGGCAAAGTTAAGTGCCTCATCCTCCGGCATCGGCTTAAGTGTCAAGTAGTTATCCAACTTCTGCACCCAAGCTCTGGCTGAAATCTTGCCACTTCCGTCAAACCGGTCCATAGGGACTTTGCTCAATGCATGCTGGTAGTCCCGATTAGCTCTGTTAGCTCTGTGATCTCCTCGACCCATCATAAATCCCCTTTGTCTCTTCTGATTCATATACTGGTCGAATGTCAACATCTCTCTGATGTTAGGAGCCAATGTCATGTACTCTGCATCTTGTATCTGAACATCATCCGTCATGGGTATCTGAAACTCTGGTTCCTGCTGAACCACTGCCTCCTCTCTACATGGAAAAGTCGTTGTAAGGGTCTAGTAACCGATCCTAGGGTAACCCTGGTGTTATTAATACCACTCTGACCTGCGTGTCCACTACCCTGTCTCGCATGTCCACCACCTTGTCCTGCATATCCACTGCCCTGTCCTGCATGTCTGTGGTGACCCTCATTGGAGCCACTGATCTCACCTCTGGGTGTGGTATTGGTGTGAACTACTGGAATCCCTTGGGTAAACTTCCCGAGGAGCTGGGACATCATATCAAGCATAATATCGAACTTCCTCTCTGCTTTGG
This sequence comes from Cunninghamia lanceolata, assembly GCA_027924645.1. Classification (NCBI taxonomy): domain Eukaryota; kingdom Viridiplantae; phylum Streptophyta; class Pinopsida; order Cupressales; family Cupressaceae; genus Cunninghamia; species Cunninghamia lanceolata. Next base: position 643,145 of record BSBN01001011.1, read on the forward strand.
CACCAGGACTCTCAGGCTGGTCAACTCCTCTGTCCCCCATACTACCTATTACGCTATCACTCCCGCTGGAAGAGTTCCTGTGCATACCCAATATACCTGAAACTGTTTCACCTTCCGGAACCTCGAGTGGATGCCAATGTGAAGTGGGTCTAGTGTAGACTCTTCTTTCGTCACTCATATAAACTGATCAACACAGGCTGGCAAGATGCACCTGCTCTAATAGCACTGTAATAACCTGCACCTGTTGTTCTTTTGATTTATCTTTTTAATAATATATTTTTTAGTTTTTTCTGTGATCTTTCAGAACTAGATAGAAGATGCAGAAGGGGGTTTTCGTTTTCTTGAAGTGTGTATGTCAGAATACAAGGAATATAGCATACAACTGAAAACCCAGAAAAACTATAACAGATATGAATTAAATAATGAAGACAGTTCATAGAATGGCATAAAATGAATAACCATCACATACCCATGTCAAAATAAGCATCTTCATATTTCTATTGTTGACGGACCAGCAGCATGACAATGGAGTTTTACATTGAAAGTATCAGCAAATGCAAGGAAACAATCTACAACTATCAACATAGACCCTTAGGTCAAAAACAACCACTAAGCAAGGAAGAACAACCCCGATAAACTCCAAACGACTGCTCCAAGAAGTATGGCCAGCAAATGAAGTGGTACGGCCTACACATGAAGAGGTACGGCCAGCAATGAAGAAATGGCAGTCCCAACCCTTCTCAAATCTGTAATACAATCCGTCACTAATACTCTTCCTCAGCTGCAACAAAATTGCAATAAGATATATCTTGTTATCTCCATCTCCATCAATGGTGGTATCAAAATGAAGCTCAAATACAGCCACTGAGTATGGCTGCTCCAAAATCCCCTTGGGTGATCTTTCACACCTGCGGAAGATTGCTACCAATGGTGGTTTCCGTCACTAAAAGCCCTGGCTGGAAGAAATCCCCCAAACCCTCATTTGCAGAGCAAATAGAAGCATTAAATGTAATATCAAGAATGAATAACTTTTCCCACTCTTTGCTTTTTTATAACTCCACAAGTGGGTCGACTCATATGAGAGAGAAATGTTATTTTTAAATTTGCTTTTTATTCCTCAAAGGGGCACCCAAATCCCTTAGTGACTTATTTTTGCATTTTTCCTTATTTCTCCAAAGTCATCGACATTAATTAATTAAAGTCCAAATATAATAATAAAGTATTAACTTACGGACTTTAATATGAAAGCCCAAATGGTCACAGAATTCCATGAGTTATAGACCGTTGGAAAGATCTCAGCGAAACGTTCCATCTCCAATAAAGAGTTTCCCAAAATAGCCAACTTTGCGACTTAATAAAAATAGTAAGTCCCAACCAGAATGTCAGAAACCGACCATACAAACTCCCAGAGTTCCCTAACCACTTTGGTTAGTCTACAGGGACCAAATATAGACTAACTCACTAGAAAAAGGGGACATTACAAGGCGCCCACTTGGAATGCTGTTCTAACTCACCTCGATGACTTCAAATGTGAGCATTTGCATGGAGGATGATCATTTCAAGTATAGGCACAAATTCCTTCTTGTTCAAACCACCAAGTGCGCCTAACCTAGAAGATGTTTCCAATCCACTTGAATGAGAGGTGTTTGGGAAAGCAGAGATGAAATATGGACTAAAGGAAACAAGGTTAGGTATTGAAGGAGTAAAAATCTTCTTAGGCGCCAAGTTGTGATCAAACAACATTGAATGTGTGTCTAGGCATATCAAGGCGCCAAAACAAGACTCCATGACCTTCAAGATGCGCCTAAATGGGTAAATGATCTTCAAACTCCTCAAAAAGCTAGGGCGCTTGGTAAGACAAGTGTTTTGTTTCGTTTCAAAAACTCCAAGTATGAGCACTCTTAAGGGAGATTGGGCAATGCAAGACTAGGCGCCAAAACCATGTCATTTTATCTCAAAAGTGCGCCTAGATAAGAAAAGAGCTTTCAATCTACTCTAGATGAAAGGCGCTTGATAGAAGATGGTGTTTTTGATTCAAATGTGACTTGAGTTGGAGATTTTAGCAAGGAAAAACCATATTCTTCCTAAAGCGCCAATCTAGACCCTTTCTACCAATAAGTGCGCCTAAGTGAAGTTGAAGACCCAGACAAGATGTTGGTACTCTGGATGAGGGCGCTAGATTAAAGGAGCATCAAAAGGTATGATTACAAGTGATTGAGGATTTGAATAGTGTAGAACACCATCATAAAGGTGTTAGGCGCAAGTTCAAATCTCTAGAGCCCCAAAGATGCGCCTTAAGAAGATTGACTTAGCAACATGAAGGGATCTTCCAATTGGAGCTAGTAGACTTCCTACGGAGCGAGAAGACAACACAAGGAATCAATTTCTCAACTAGGCGCATCCCCTAGTTACATTTCTCTCAATGGGCGCCTAGTTCTACATTGGGCGCAATTTCATGATCAAACTAGGAGCTAGAAGACAACACAAGGAATCAATTTCTCAACTAGGCGCATCCCCTAGTTACATCTCTCTCAATGGGCGCCTAGTTCTACATTGGGCGCCATTTCATGATCAAACTACCTCAATATAGCGCCTAGAGAAAGCAAGATGCCATTACAAGCACTTGAGCTCTCATTGGTCGACAAGATGACCTTGGGATCCGTACCGGTTCAGTGGGTAAGGTTGCCACCTCAGATTGAGTTGTCAGATAGAATATTCTCCATGGATATGCTTTTTGAAAAATGTGCCTTGGTTCCTCTTTATGCCTTGAAAAACGTGCCTTCATTGCCTTGGAAGGCCTATAAAAGGAGGAGCTCTCTCATTCATTTGACATCTTATCTTTTGGCGAAATTTCTCTCTGCAATGCTTTATGCTTGTGATCTTGAGGCCTGCGAGTTTCAAGTGTTGGGGTGATGCTCCCTCAACTGACAAGGTGATGCTCCCTTGTTGCATTGTGAGGTGTTGACATCCAGTTGACATCATTGGGTTCAATTGAAGTGATATACATCAACCAGTGAGATAGAGCTAGTTGTGTAGAAATTGAAAGTATTGTATACATCTAGGCTTCAAGGCCTTTCCTTCTAATCCCTTTGAATAAGATTGTACATTCACGCCATTGAGGGCATCATCATTGTAATAAGACATTTGCATTGAGTTGAATCAAGTAATAATACAAGTACCCAACTTCAAGTTGATTCATGCAAGTTGCCTTTGTTATCTTTTCATGAAAGATGTTAAGTAGATTGAGTAATTGAAGAGTTAAGTGCAAGTAAATTTGTCTAAGGGAAAAAATTAGTTAGTACTAGTTGGGTAACTTACATTGCGCCTAGAGTCACTGGGTCATTTCCTTGTAAAATTTTCAATGTTTAAAGCATTTTGAGGATCAAATCATCAATTTCTATCAAGGCGCCACGATTTCAAATTGAATTAAGCTTGTCCTGATGAAGGCACACTTTCCTCACTGTCTGACTCCTGAATTGCGCCTTGGTTTGAGCTTGTCACTTGTCAAGATGTTGAAGGTGAAGATCCCTAGGTGGAAGTATATTTAAAAAAATATATTTAAGTATATGCTCAGACTTTAAATATTTTTGAAATATACTTCCAAGATGTTCGAGATAGGTCCCGGATCCATAGGATTTAACATGTAGATTCTAGATTTTTGAGGATCCACCAGATTTCAGACTTAGTCAATTTTCAGGTTCTCAGAACATCAAACTTCAGGATATCAGACTTAGTCAATTTCAATGTTTCAGGAATTGACTTCAGTGTTCTCAATTACACCTTGTTTGACGGATGACCTCCCTAATTTCTCATTTGCAAGGGGATTAACTCACTTGACTTGTTTTTGGTGAGGCTCACTCCAAGAGATTATGGTTTCCAGCACAAAGCTATAGACTCAAACACCACTGACTTCATCATGAAAAAGTGCTAAGACATCATCCAAGACTAAAGCAAAGCACTGGAGCTCAAAAAAAGGGGTCCCCATTTGCAATGGGGCGATGTGTGATTAGGTCACAACAGGACTCTTTTCTATTGCTCGAATATAGAACACCCAAGAATAGCCACTACCAGATGCAGTTGTTGCCAAAAATAGAAGTTTGCAATTAGGTGACATTCGAAATTCTATAACACCATTTTGTTCATGCACATGAAGAAGCAATTGTCCCTAGAAAAGCAACCTTCCCAAAAAAGAAACTTTCTAAAAATAGAAAGTTGGATTTTTAAACACCTTTTGCTATTCCTCAAAAAAGCATACCTACTAAAATTAGCAATTTCTAAAAATAGTAATGTTTCAACAACTTGGTGAATTTTCTGTTAGCAGATTCTATGCCAATCTTCTGAATCCAAAACCTTGCTTCAAAAACACTTTGATGCCTTGAATCTTTCGTGATGGCAAGTTAACATTTGAAAGATAACCTCCACTTCACTGTATGAATTTGTCTCAGCATTGAGAAATCCATACTTGAAACTCTTTCATTTCCTACTGAAACCCCTACAGATCCAAACACATTTTGTTGCTGATAGGAATGCAAATTCACTAATATACACATGAAAACAAGAACACAACAGAGGTGCACAGATTGATATTATGCATACGACATGGGAATGTTTATCAAACTTGACAAAAATGTATATTTTTCTATATTGAAAACCTGCTGGGTGGACTTTTGAAGTATATTAACTACTTTTCAGTGTTGGGCAGAGATGTTCATGGCTTGAATCAGCTTAATGTGCACTAGTAGAAGTTTTACCTCGCTGCAACCACACAAAAGCGTGCTTTGTTAACATTTTAATTTGTTATTTTCAAGACAGTTCAAATCCAAACAATATGCAAGGAAATCCTCTTCAAATTTGCAGGCGAAGCTCCCTGGGTTCTATTCTACTCCTAAAATCAAAAACAACAAAAAAAGCTTGCTACTTATGCACACTATACAATTTATTTTTTAATGTTTTGCATGGAAACAAAATACTTCAAAGTAAACTTGACCTATCTTTTTGATCTCCAAGATTACAACACAAAACTTGAAAGTTCTTTATCTCACAATGAGGATTTTTTGTTTACATAACTAAACAATAATATGAAAGACATAAATATATCTATTAGTTAAAGCGGAGACTAGTAGATTTGGATCAACAACAAGATTAATTTAAACAAAAGAAACACTTTACTAATAGTAAAAAACATGGTGCGAGATACTAACAATAAGAAACATGATGTGAGATTAAGAAGTAATTTCTTAAAAGCATATAAAGCTACTTCAAAGAATAAAGACAAGTGTTACACAAAGTCAAACATAAATCCTCTTATTACTAACTTGTCAAATTCTCAAATACACAACACAATGATTCAACTTCAAAGTTTGATTGAAAGCTTCTACAACATAAGTCCGTCATCAACTTTCATTACATATCATATGGTCAAAGAACTTATTTATAAGTTCTCAAGAGGCATCTTTTCGGATAAAATATTCCCATAAAAGCTATAATGTCTCCAATTGGCGCTTAGCCAAGTCATGAACAATTAGCCTATTTCCGAGTTTTCCCATAGGCTAATTGGTATGCAAGGGAGAACTCCAACCTTTTTGGAGAGCGGTAGTTTGGTTGAATGCGAGTTTGGTTTGTGACAATGAGCTCAGTTCATATCGTGGAGTCCTATGATGCTTTTAGTAATGGTTTCGGGCTTGTTGGAAGCTCTCCAAACTTCTTGGAGAAGTCGTCTATTTATAGTAAGTCACCCAGTTGGCAACAATCATCATCCAAAACCTTCAGGATCATGTTGGTATGGTCAAATTTGCAATTCGCTTCATTTTGGGATTTTCCGTAAGTTCGGTGAGTTATTAAGCCATTTAATTAATAAATTATTAAATTCACATAAGTTATCTAAAGATGGAAATATTAAAAGATAACTCAAATGTAATAGCTCATTGGAAAGGTAATTTGATTTATTATTTGATGCTCACTTAAAAGGGACGCTAGGCAAGGGAGACATAAAGTGAGCAATATAAAAAGGTTATTTTAATTGAGGAGGAAATTAAAAGAAAGGTGAAATTATTATTTTTATTTCCCCCTGTTGCCCTAAAGGTGTTTTTCTAAAGGGGTCTTGGGCTCATTTGTAGGTACTATAAAAAACAACTTATTTTAGGTAGTATAGCCTTGGGTATTGTAGCTACCTAAAATAAAAAATTTATCTAAAGCTTGCACCTAAACCTATCTAAAGACTGTGCCCTAAAAATAAGACAAAAAGCACCTAAAGAATAAATAGTTTCATTCACTAAAATAAGCGCCTAAAGATGAACTGAACTTGCACTTATCAATAGGACAAAAGCAAAGAGTATCAATAGCTATTTCACTACTCAAAAAAGCTGCATAGCTGCACCTAGAAAAGCCTACCAAAAATAGAGTCTAAATTCTGAATTTTCTAATTCTAATTTTCTAACTGTTGTGCCTGTGTCCAGAACAGTTGTTGAGTGGCCAGAAAAAATTCTAAAAGTGTACAGATTCTCCTTGTCAAGGATAGTTGCAAGATGGTCAAAAGGACCATTGGTGTTGGCAATGGAAGGCTGGATTGGGACACTATACAAGTTGGACACTAGCACAGTGAGTGATGAATGAAATAGTTTCATGGTTCTTGATACTGATCAGAAGTTCTCTAGTGGAAGAAAATTAATTGGTTGCAAATGGGTTTCTCAGGTGATGCTTAAATCTGAGGGTCTTCAAGATATTGAGGATGTGGGCCATGTTGTCATGGTGTATTGTGGACCACACATTGTTCATGCAGTGGGAGTTTTGAGCACGGATATTATTGATAATGCTGGAAGAAAATTTGTTGGTTTCAAACAAGTGTCTCAAGTAAAGTTCAAATCTAAGGGTCTTCATAATGTTGAACATAAAAAAGGTATTGGAGGAAAAGGTTGATACCTTGAAAAATATTGTAGATACTCTGACAGTAAGCACTAAGAAATTCTCTTAGTGGAGGAAAGCTATGGGAATTGCTGCCCGTAGCAGCTAATCCATGTGTGTTTTGTTGCCCCCCTCATGCAACGCATACAAGTGGGAGATTGTTAGGAGGTGAGTTTTACACAATGCATAATAATAATTTAATATTATAATTTGGTCCCTCATTTGAAATGGGGCACCACATTGGAGAGAAATATTGAGATTCCCCTTGTAATGATAATCCCACCACGTGGAAATGTATCTATGACATTGTAAGTAAGAGGTGTAAGAGCATATATGATGCAAGAGTTACATTGTAAGAGCACTTACGATGGGGTTACAAAGTGCATTGAAAGAAGGCATCTTTGACCAACTAAAAATAGTCAGTGTAAGAGCATCTTGTAAGGTAGAATTGAATGCACAAAATGGAGCACTTGGTTTGCAAGTTAGACTCCTTGTTTGTAGGGGTCAAACGAATCTTCATGGAATGTTGTAATTGCATTCATGGGGTCGGGCACATGGCTTTGCATGGAGGAGTTTGACCATGGCTTTGGGAACCATGGTTTGGTTAACTCACTAGGATGCTTTCTTGTTTGCCTATAAAATAAGAATATGGATTTGTGTTGAAAAAAATTGTTGTGGCAGGTTTCCAGAGCAGATACATGCCAACAGATTGAACACAGGATTAAGGATACAAGATCAATGCAAGAGAAATCTCTCTATCTTGTAAACATTCTTTTGTTAATATTTTGAGTGGTGTTGTGCTTGTTGCTAGGTTTTTCCCTAAAAGGTTTTCCCAGGGTATATACCTTGTATTCATTTTTGTATGCCATTGATTCACATTATGTTGCAATAGTTTAGATTCTATAACCTGATTAGCATGGCTTCTCTCTATTGTTTATCTTGATTTCCTTTCACTAGGATTGTACATTGCTCAATTTTGAAAATGAGATTTTTCATTTTATCATTTTTCTATATAATAGGTATTCATAGTATTGTGTTTCTTAGATGAAGATGGACAAATTCTCTTTTGGTGTGTTCTTCACCCTTTAAGCATTGTAGCTATGAACAAATCTATTCACAAGCCTACCATTAGCCATATATGTATATTTCTCCCTTATAATGTAGGGATGGAAGTATGTGAGCCACCACAAAGATCTGATGGCTAAATTAAATGGTGCAAGCATATCCAATTGATGGGTTGCATACCCCTAGGTATGCCTAGCTTAGTTTGCATGCATCTTTCTATTTAGAAAATCAGATTTGATCATTCTACTACATAACGGGCATTTCTTATTAATGCACTTATTGGATGTGTTCTTCATGCCCCAAGTATAAGAGTAATGCATGTATCTATTCACAAGATTATCATTAGAGCATAACCAAAATCTATCTACACAGGCATGTTCCTCCAAATATTGGAAATTGGCTCTATAACTTATAGTGTTCTAGTCAACTAGACAACAAGATCAACTCATGATTAACACAAAATATGTGTTGAGAATTGAGATATCTACTCTACATATTTAAATTTGAACATCTTGTTTTGTATGTTGCTAGGATATAATCTTGGTCTTGGTTCTTATTTCATCCTTGTCATTAAAGAGATTATGGCACATAAAATATGAGATAAGTTCGACCTTGTCCAACTGAAAATATATTAAAGAACAGTTTCATGATTGTTTGCTCTTGCTGAGACAAAGTGAACAAATATAAACTCTGCCTAAGTGAAAACCCAAAGAGAACATGTTGATAGAAGAAATATATAATGAATGTTACAGATTATAAGTACCATGAAATTAATAGTAAATAAAATGGGATGTTAAAGATTGTAATACAATGAAACTAAAGTAAATAAAGAAAGATAAGTAACAAGCCTAAAATAATCTAGGATAAACAAGACTATATGAAACAACCAACTTCCTTCAATGTCTTGCCAACAAAGATCTTGCTGAAGTATTTGCAAAATCTTGGAATTATACAAATGTAAAATCTGAAGTAGTTAAACATAGCTACAGATTATCTTAAGACTTCATAAGAAATACAAGACAAAATCATACCCAAAAGGCCTAAGCTTAATTTCATTCTCAACCTCATGTTTTAACACAACCATACCAGAAAGGCTGAATCTTCTTGTATCTTGGGAATCAATTGCGACAGAATCTTCTGACAAATCACATTTGCCAACAACCAGACAAGAGCCCCACAGCGCTGTCAGTAACATCACAGTTGATCCCGCAAGTAATCCCATTCCAATCAGAACTTGTGATTGAGCAGTTTCCGTACTTCCAGACAGACCAGATACTGTAGAATCAAGCACAAGTTTAAGTGTCAAACTACCATCTCCACATATGTGGAAAATCTATCTAAATAGATTGAAAAGATTAAACAGCTATGTGTAAGAACAGTAAAAATATTCCTTTCATAACAAATTACACAGCTTACTTGGTAGGTTCTTTCTCATGGAATAGAGAATATATTTCATGTTCATCTTCAGAAATATCAATTTACAAAATATTTAACCAAGAAAAGTTCTCATTATCAATCTTAAAAGGAATGTTTTAAGGATGAACCCACAAATATAAAGATACATAAATATAATTCAGAGATCAACCAGCAAGCTAAATTTGAATAGAAGTTTATAATACCATCCTCAAATCATACCATCATCATGCTCACTTTTGCTGTCAACTCAAGATTTTGATCCAGTTAGAATTCTCACTATGACAGAAACCTTTTGTTGTACCCATACAAAATTTTCCATATCGAGTCATCTTTCGAGTCAAATCCTTGTTTATGCCTCATTTTGTGATTCATTGCTAAATCCTTCTCTCCCTTCATCATGAATGCAATATTAGTTATTTCTAGTCAATGGCTTTGCAAGACCCGCGAAAGGAGCTTTCCAACCAGTGTTACAAGACTCACCAGGACTCGCCAAGACTCGACGAGTCCCGAGGCGAGAAAGACAAAACGAGTCCCAAGGACTCGTGACCCGGGTATTCAGCGAGTCTGGTCAGACTTGCCGAGTTTGCCAGACTCACTGGAACCAACGAGTCCTGCTGCGAAGACTTGGCAAAGTCAATGAAAATCAGGGGGGAAAAAAAACAAAAAATGGAAAACGATTAAACATAAAATTATAAAAGTCAAGCCATTTTTGAAGGGTTTGGAGGACTTTTGAAGGCTATTTAAAAGCAATACAATTATGAAAAATGGCATGCATCATGAAAGTCTATGTGGTCTCAAAGGCTTTAATTTGGTCTTGGTGGCGCTACCCCTCGACCCCGTTGGGGGCGTTGCCCCCAGACCCCCGCAAGAGGCTCTACCCCTTGACCCTATTGGGGGTGCTACCCCCAAACCCCACACTAGTTTTAAAAAGCGAAAAATAAAATCATTTTGGAGCATGCCAGATGGAAAAGCAACATTTTTTTGTTCTTTTAAATTTTTTCCAATTAAATCCCAAGTAATTGAATTACATTTATACTTCTGGTTTGCTAATTCAATCCATATCCTAAGTAATGCCCCTATGGCTGTAGCAACATTTGCAAATTTGTTTGGCATACAAACACATGACTACACATAGAGCTAGCAATGTTGGGTTGTGTGATGTAGTTCTTTATGTCTTGCAGTTCCAATAAGGCAGTCGAGGCTAGCAAAAGAGTAAGTGACTAAGTCTTCCATTAGGAAGAGAATAAGTGGCTATATCTCCAATTAGAAAGGGTTGACTACTTCAATCCTAGCTAGTTAACAATCTTTGATTACGAAGAGGTCGACTCCTTTAGTTATGGCCAGTTAACCCCCTTCGAATGAGGGATGGATGTACTAGCTAGCTACCACTGTTTAAGAGATACATTGCCTATGATTGTGGATTGCACGATTGGGGGGGTATAGGAAGTGCTGGAAGGATAAAAGAAAACACTTCTAAAATTTAAAACATTCTACTCTCATTTCCAAGGAAGTGGCATTGCTTGTTGCAACATCAGTTGAGCACTTGGAGACGAATAGGCATGAACCTAATCATCTTGGGGAGGAAAATCCTTAGAAGTAGCACGTGGTATAGTGTGACAATAGATTACAAGGACCTCTCAAGATCAACAACAAATTCAGACTTGCAAACTACATATTGCTTAGGCTTATCATAATCGGTTATTTCTATATCAGTCGGTTTGTATTTTGGGTGTGCCCACTAAGTCTATTTGATTAGTAGATTTAATTTGTTTGTATGTATATGACTGAAAAAAGAACAAAAAGATTGATATATGTATAGATAGGTTTTTATTAGAGTAGTTTTGGGTCTATTATTATTTAAGTTTTCAGTTGAGGCTCATTCAGCGGTATCAAAGCTAATTTCCCGCCACCCTGTGAATCATGGAAATAAGAAAAAAAACTATAACGAAAGAAGAAAAGGTAGATCTTTTTCAAGATACCTTGATGGGAATTCAGAGGGGACAGGATAGGAAGATAGAGCTCTTGACAAAAATGTTCCAACGTCAAAGGAACATGCAAAATCCAGATCCTACTAGAATATTACGAAGAGAGGGAAGCTTAGCCTTACATAAATGACTTACAATTAGATAAATGGATCCCATTCCAAAACCCGTTGGGCCCATGCTTTTACAAAAGAGTGAAAAATCGAAGTTTGAGACAGTTACTGTTGCAGAGTTAAAACACATTTTATGAAGTATCAAGGGAAAGCAAAAGACTTCGGAGCAATCGTAACATCTGACAATTTCTTGGAGATGCTCGAGAGGAATTGCCAAGGTAGAAAAGTCCATGGTAGCAATCAAAGGGATGACAAGAGAGATTTGCATAAGAAAGTGGAGAAACTAAATGCTCCTACTTTTGATGGAAGTGGCAATATTAATGAGTCCTCATACCAAGGAGGTGATTTTTTCAATGAACATGATGAGAATTTAGCATTGCATGTTGAATGCAAAGATCAAATATTTGAAAGACATACTCCAGTGGTGTCTAGCAGTGTCCAAGAAGCATTTAACAAGATTTCAAATCTTGAAAAGATGGAGCCATTTCCATATGAGATTGATTTACAAAGTAGCTATGTGGATGGGCACGAATTTGTGAAGGATTCCTCTGTTGGTTCTTGTTGCATTAATAATCCTCATTTTGAGAATTTGGGTTCGAAAAATGGAAGTGCTGCTATAAATCTTTCGACAATTCCCAATTCAGCAATGGAAGGTAAAACACTTTGATTGGCCTTCTGATTACACTACAAAAAATATGGAAGATGGTAGTGACAAAAATTTTCTACACCAATTTAACACCCTGTCATTACAAAGCAAGCATTCAAGATGGGAACATATGTCATGTCCCCATATTAAGGCATTGTTTAAATTAAAAATTTAAACATAATGATAAAGACGATTTCGTAAACTATCATTTCAAATGATGCAAATAATTACATACAGAATATTATGGTATTCATATTTTAATTATGATATATACATATTATATTTATAAACAGCAAATATAAATATATATAAATCTAAATATGATTTAAATATAAATATAGTATATTATTACTATTAAAATAATAATACAAGTAGCAATATAAATATAATCATGACTTTATATAAGAAAAGCTCATAAGATAATGATTGTCTTTATAAGACAAGTTTTAAAGTCAGCAATCGAAGAAACACAATATTTAGTGAAATTAGCATTAGAACCATCAAAGGGTCGCCAACTTAAGAAACGCCTAAAACCTTATGGAGTGGATAAAGCAATTTATATCTTTTGATTCCTTTAAACATAACAACGATTAAGACAAAAGAGACAATGTTTATATAGTTAACAGGTCCGATTTTGTAAAGACAAAATGATGTGATAATTCGTAATGATTAAAGAAACCAATCAATGCCAAACTAACTCTTAAAGGAATCGCCAAATAGTGAGTAAGGAGCCGCTGACTAGTTAAGGAAATATTAGCACTTGAAAAGTCAGCCATCCTATTAACTAAACAGCAACAAATAAGGACATGACCGGTGGTCATGCCTTTTATTAGATATAAAAGGGGAATAACCTTAAATAAAGGATGGAGCATCTCGTCAATACGAACAAATAAGATATAAGGAGGATTCACAATCAATACCAGTGAATAAGGAGGAAAGGTATCGAATTACAACCATAAAACAATAGCACCATTACATCTAAAGAGTAGCATGACACCAAGAGTCATCATCGACTCCTGAGAGCTTCATAAAACCAAGTAAGGAACAGCAGAGGTATCTATTAAGCATTGACAGCATTAAGAAAATATAGCTAACATTATCTCAGATCCGCCATCTAGAAGAATTAAAGCAAATACAGCCAGAAGCTATATCAGCAAGTAAGCATCTATCTATTATTAGTCTCATTATATTCCTGATCAGACTATCAGAATCATACAGGTATGAATATTTATTTATATATCTTTGCTTCTTGTTTATTCATACATGTATCATTCTGATAGTAATGAGATTTATATGCAGCCATCACTAACAATGTAATGTATAGACAGTCATATGCAATTATTCATAATGATGTATCTTGTATGCAATTGTCCATATCTATATGTGATTTATTAACCTCATATGGGAGAAGGAGAGAAAAGTGCCAAGAGGCCATTCATGGGTATTTAGAAGCCTTTGTCACATGAGGTATAAGGTACCATAGTGCAAAGGATATTTATCACATAGAAGCCTTGTCACATGAGGTATAAAGTACCCATAGTGCAAGGATTGTGATGTAATGGCCTTGGCTACTTTGATTAAGGCATCATAAGAGTACCAAGGAGTCTCAAAAGGCCTTGACTCTAAAGGTATTAAGGATACCACTTGAGTCTAAAGATTGGAGACATTAGAGCCCCATGGTGGATAACGGCAACTCTCATCTCAACTCTCATAGGCTGTTAATAAGTAGCATATGAAGAGATAGCAAGTTTGCAATATATATTGATAAAGATCATAGATCATGTGAAATATCATAATAGTGAATATGCAAGGTATATGGATAGTGATCATAAGAATAACATGTGAAATGTTAATGATATGCAAGGCATATAGATAGTGATCATAAGAATAACATGTGAAATATGAATGATAGATAATGTGCATTGAAAGCAATCATAAGATTAGCAATAGTGACATGCATTGAAAGTAATCATAGCTTGATGATAGTAATGTGTATTGAAAGTAATCAATAATGAACTAAAGTTATGAATTGGCATCTAATCATAGAAATGATAAAGCAATGTTCTTTTATGTAAATTATATATGTGGCTTGAAATGAAAAATGTACTAATGTTCTCTTTTTGCAAGTTGAAATTTGTGAACAAGGTAAAGAGATTTTGATTTGTGACAAGGGGACATTACAACATACTATTAAAAAAAAAAAAAAGGATACAATAGAGTCCCAACATGCTCTCTAAAAAGGAGGTTGACAAAGATTTAGAGCTTAAATCAGCGACGTACACTCACCCAAGCAAGTCACAAAAAGGTCAAACTCCTTATCTGCAGTTCATAAATCAGCAGCTGCAACAGCAACGAGCTCTTCAACAACTAGTTATGATTCCACAACATGCATAGAGACAGCAGAGACATTTGCCAAAGCGATCAGTTTTTGTCTTACAAGCTTGGTTGTTCAAGCATTTTCTTCATCCATATCCGAAAGATCTTGATAAAATTATGCTAGCAAAGCAGACAAGACTAACTAGAAGTCAGGTTTTTAATTCGTCCATGAATGCATGTGTTTGCCTTTGGAAGCCCATAGTAGAAGAAATATATATGGAAGAAACTAAGGAATCTTTGTTAGGACATGCTTTATCGGAAAAGCATGGCAAGCAAAATGTTGAAAATAAGGACCCAAAGTCGGATGGAGGACCTGGAAACACCCACTATCATCAAGAGTAGAAACATACAACTTCACACCTTGGTAGCAACATACAGGATGCAATCTGTGAAGAACAAAATATGACAAGTGGTAGCTTGAAGTTGATGCACTCATCTGATTCAAGTTATAACAAAAACCAGGCATTTAGCATGGAAGAGGCATCAGATGAAGAAGTGTTTCATGAAGTTGAAGATGAAGGTGCAACACAAAGGCAACTTAAAAAGGTTTTGGCAACTTCCTCAATTATTCTTTCAAGTGATTTAGCAAGTGAAGCATCAGTTGGAAATGACTCGCTTGTATATGATTCAACTCTTTCCAATGGAGTGTAGATAGGTTACAGATGTGTGGTTGTAGGGGTTCATGTAGATTAGGACATTAAATCATGGTCTGACAACAATAGTCTTTTACTTCTAGTTCCTGATCGTCATTGCAAACTATATATATGATTTAAGTGCATGCATCGTTCGTCATCGTTGTCATCATCATCATCATCATCATCATCATCATATATATATATATGACTTAAGTGCATACGTCATCGTCATCGTCATCATCATCATCATATATATGACTTAAGTGCATGCATCATTGTCGTCGTCGTCGTCGTCATCATCATCATCATATATATATATTTGTGTGTGTGTCAATGATGATATATATATATATATATATATATATATATATATATATATATATATATATATATATATATATATATATATATATAGTTTGCCGATGATGATGATGATATACATGTTTGTTGATGATAATGCACATATGTATATGTATATATGTTTGTCAATGATGATGCATGCACTTCAGTATATATGTATATACATGTATGTATATATGTATGTACATATGAATATATATGATGCATACATTAAAATATCAATGATGATGAAGCATGCACTTAAGTGTGTATATATATATGACATTGAATAATTAAATGAATAATTTTCAATATCATTGTCAATTTTAATTTTAAAGGTGTAAACTAACTTATTATAAATTATAATTTATCTTTCCTAAAATCCGAATGAAACAATATATATATATATATTTCAAATTTCTCCGTTTAAGTAATCTCATCCTCTACAATCTGTTACTTGACAATGTATCGTTGGGTCAAGCATCATAACAGAACACAACAGTGATATGCATCATCAAAAAGACAAAAACTAAACAAATAATAAAAAGAATAAAGCAAACACAAAAACTAAAAAACAAAAATAAAAAAATAAAAAGAATAAAGCATTCTTTTGAGCATAAAAAAGCACAAGAAAGAAAAGAAGGGAACCTGGGAGGATTCCCTACCGAGAACGAGTAAGGCGTCCGGAAAAGCTCCAAGAACGGGCAAAAACAGGCCCCCAATAATACCAGGCCCTGCCACCGCCAATAGCGTCTCGCTTCCGTCAGACATAAATTTAGCTGCTAAAAACAGAAGGTAGCCATACACCGCCAGTAGAAACAAATTCCCCAGTACAGACGTAGTGCAGGGCATAAAACCGTATGTCTCCTCGCAACTGCTACTCTCTAAATCCCTATTTTCCCAACCGGTAAAAACGTTTGCAATAAATCCTTCTGAAATCTTACCATCCCCTCCATCCGACACCAGATTTGCTCCGCCATCGAGTTCCGCTGCCAATTTCCGCAAAAGAAATCCGCCTTTCCCCGCGCCGTGGACGCCTGCGCACAGCAGCAACACCACAACACCCATAAATCCTTTGATAGCCGTTCTAGTTGTCCGTTCCATTGAATTCTTCAGATGTTGTTCAAAATTGGCTCCGCGACAATTTTGTGGAACTTAAAAACTGAATGAATGAATTTTAATGACGTCCACGAGGCCAGCAGCCTAAGCCAAGGCCTACAACCCCAAGACACTTTCCCCGAATCTTCTCGACTCTTTTGCTATGTATCTTGACCAAGAAGCCTGCAGTTATGTGGAGATTAGTTTCCTCAAATAACCCCTTTAAACTTCCCCTTTCAAGCTGTTCCCATATTGAGTGGGGATATCTTCATAAACAGCGCACTCAAAAATGAAGTGCCACTCCATTTCAACTGAATTTGTGTTAAAGTGTTGCTTGTTTATTTATTTTAATAGCTGGCCGAGCGTATTTCTAAATTCTGCCTCTGGATATACCTACTTTAAAGCCAAGATTGTCCGATAGAAACCTTTATCCGACTGACTACTAATAAATTTTGGACTTGAACGGCCATCCCGCGTCCAAGGCGCGTAGACTGTTAAGTGATTGGACGAGAATGAAAGTTTATATTGTACGGATTCTGCGGTGCACTTCATCCTTCCCGCCTCTCTAATTTGGGATTTCGACTCCATTTTTTTTAAAACTAAAACCTCGTGCCATTTGAGTAATTTCCATGTTTACAAATAAATTTCCAGTTCATCGTAGGGGAGCCTAATGAGAAGGCCCACCTAAAGTCCGTGCCGTGCAAAAATCCTGACAGGAATTTAATTTTCTGTTCCTGGCAATTGTATTAAATCTTTCACGTTTTACAAATTAATTTCATATAGTACGGCCAGGTTTTAAATCTTTCACGTTTATCGATTAATTTCATATGGTACGGCCAGGTATAACGCTTTCACTTTTACATAATAATTTCATACGGTATTGTACCATCATAATCCAATTCTTAAACAGAAACGTAAATACTCCAATTCTTATCAGCACTGTTTGTAACATTGGGCCCCAAGGATTCGGTGTGCAACTGCAAGAATTGCATTTCTTAAATTAGGAACCATTTTGCTGAAATTTGTGGCAAACTCAAACTCGATTGAGACACATGTCCAATCCACAGTAAAAAAAAAATGCTCGCTACAGACGTCACACTACAATTTGTAAGTCAGCACACTAATCTACGATCTTGGAAAGTCCAATCGTAATCTGAGCCGTCGAGCAAGTTTTAGTAACGGCCACGGCTGTTTTTCGACACGAGGCAATTAAATAAAAGAAATGCACGCAGATGTTCAACGTTAGGTAATATCTGGGTCACTATTTAAGTGACTTAAGTAACACGTTTGCACTTAACGACCTACCAATGTTGATGTAATGCAATTTGGAATGAAACACACTACTTAGTTGAGCAAACGTACGGGCTTAGGTATTTGGGTTGCTCGTTTCAAACTTTCTGACATCCATTAGATCAAGTAGTCTAAGGAATCCAGAAAATAACTCTTCAAGACATTTTCACTTTTTTTTCGAGGTCAGAGTTCCTGTTATGAATCTTGATCAATAAAACTAACAGGACTATGAATTCATGTCTCCTCAAATAACTTAATAAGACTGTCCACCCTCCAACTATTTTTCATACTGTTTTCAAATAATTTAAACCCCATTTGTTGGAATGCTAAAACATTTAAAATTAATATTAGTTTAAAGGTATATAATGTATTGCATCTATATCAATTCATTTCTAATTGTAAAGTATATTACACATTAGAATAAGGGCATGTTTAGCCTTGGATATTCAAGATGAGAAAGAACTTAAAAAATATCCTTACCTACTCTTGTGTGCTCTTGTGTGTTTAGCCTTGGATATTCAATATGGAAAGTGTTTTATTTTATTTTTTTGTCTTTTTTTCACCTATTCTCGTATAGTAGTGTTTTTAATGTCTAAAAATTTATTTTTGCAAAAGGAGGAACTCACGTTTGTACAAGGCCCCACTATAATCAAAAGACAATTCAACTCCAAAATTGTAGAGAATATGGTTGCAAATATGGTTGCAAGATTAGGACACAACGCACCATGAGTTTGTCAAAAGGACTACACCATATGTGACACAATCACACACACTACACTCCCTAAACATAGTATCACATAATTAAAAAATCCATAATCTAAACCTAACAACATAAACCCTCGTATCTTCTTTTCTACCCGGTGTTTTCTTTAACCTTCAAATTAAACACAAGTGCTTTTCCTTCCTCTTTAATTTATATTTTTTAATTTATTATACAATCTAAACTACACAACTTTCTTGTTGTTTTAAATATGAAATACATCATCAAGAAGTGGGGTACCTTGGAAGAAGAATATGGCACTGTCAATGGGATTAAGACCTCTAAGGCCTCTAAGGCTACTCTTGTGGTCGAGGAGGTTGGTACTGATGAGTGAAGTGGGGATTCGAACAGTGCTAAGGATGAGGATTACACTTCCACTAACAACAAAACTTGGATGTCGACGACTAGGAGGTCGTCGAGGCTTGCCGCCAAATTGGCCTCCATGCCCAAGGGGAAAGTTGCCTTGATGGTGGAGGAGGATGTTGAGGAGATGCAGGAGGAGAAACAACCTGAGGAAAAGAACAAAGAGGTTTCTGCGGAGCTGCAGAGAGAAGAAGACTCTGAGGATGATAACAAAAAGGGTTCTGCTGAGCTGCAGGGTTCGGGATCGAAGGGCAACATCAAGACAGACATGGTCGTGGCAGAAACTAAACAGTTGGGGGTGATGTTTCGGTTAACAAGGATAACAAAATTGAGATGTTGGAAGTTGATGAAGAAGGTCCCAACAATTTCCCCAATTTCAATGTGCAGGGTTCAAACTCCGTCAGCTCGGAGAAAAGGAACAAAGGGACTAGTAAGAAGAAAAAAGGAGATAATAAGAAAAAGGACAGGGAAATTGAAACACTTTCGGCAAGACTCACTCATCTGGAGCAGAAGTTCAACACTGGCAAAATTCTCGGCTAGAGTTATGCACAGGGCCGCCACTACTCTGGTGGCTCTTCAAAAGGTGGTTCCTAAGGGGCAAGAGAAGAAAGACAAAAAACTGAAGGAATACGAGGATGTGCTCTAGTTTCTTGTGGATGATGGGGACAAGATGTTCGCATAGCCTTTGGAGGCTTGGGTCTACTCTGTTGTTCGTCCGCTGTCGGTCTATTGTTTCTGTGGTGTCCAATTTCTTTAGTCTTTTGTTATGTTGCAAAAACTTTGATGGTTTGTTCTAAACTGCTTTAGTTTTTGGGTTAGCCTTTGTTGGTTGTTTTGTCTTGGGATCGACACCCTTTTTTTGCCGCTTATCTAATCAAAAACATAATCTAAAAAATAATTATTATATATTCAGAGATATCCTTCTCAAAACCAAGGTGGATTTATGTATGGTAAGGTTGGATATTAATTATTTATTAATTAATTATTAATTACTTGATATATTATTAATAATAAATTATTATTATAATATTAATAATAATTAATTATTATTCAATTATATATATATATATATATATATATGAATGTATGTTTGTATTAATATGTTTGTATACTATATATATACTTAATAAATATATAATATAATATAATTAAATATTTAAACTAATTATAGTAACAATCTAAAAAATAATAATTATATATTTAGAGATATCCTTCTCAAAACCAAACTAGATTTGTGTATAGTAGGGTTGATTATTAATTATTAATTACTTGATATATTATTATTAATAAATTATTATTATAATATTAATAATAATTAATTATTATTCAATTAATTAATATTATATTTATATATATAAATATATATTATTATTTACTTTTATGTATATTATATTGAATAGTATATCATTGATTAGTATTATAATTTATGTATATATTAAATAATAATTTATGTATATTCTATAATTTATAGAATTTATATTTAATTAATTAATATTATAAATATTATTAATTAATAATAATAATGTTTATATATATATAAGAAAACAATAATTTTAAAAAAAAATTGAAATTGAATTAAATAATTAACTCTTGTATATCAAAATGTCTATTTATTGAAGTGAGAAATTAGGAATGTTCAACCTAAATTTTTATGTTGGCTAAATATTGTTATATGTTGGAGTTTCACATATAATTACTTAAAAAGTTAAAAGGAGCCAATAAAAAATAACCCCATTTAGATAATAAAAATAATGGCTAAAATATTAATATAAATAGAACCTGATCTAAATTTTAAAAAATTATTTGACTGAATTATAATTAATTTCACTTTACCAAAGTCACCAAAAATAAAACTTGACCTAACCACACTTCCTAAAAATTTTAACCTTATTACCATCATTTTTATCTTAGTTTATCTTAATTACTACAACCCTTCAGTTTTAACACATATTCATAAACCACATTACTGAGAAATTAGATATGAATGAGCTGAAACGTGTTTTAAATGGGACCATTTCACTTTAAAAAGCTCCAAAATTTTCTCAGCAGCAGCATTGGCTCAGAAATTTCAAATACCATGTGACCATCGCCTAAGTCAGGTTAAGCTTTCATAATTTAAAAACATAAAACAGGGAGAATGTTTGTTTACTTTTAAAAGTCAAACTAAGAATGAAAAGCGATGAAGGAATTGCTACCAAGTGCCCTATAAATTGATTGATTATGAGAAATGAACACTATACTTAAAGAATAAAATTGAGTATGCAATAGAAATAAATAGCCACTACATTTAGGTTGGAAGATTTGAATACTATTACAGAATTTACTAGCGAGGTTGTTCATATAAAATTATTTGACTGAACTATAATTAGTTTCACTTCACCAAAGTCACCAAAAATAAAACCTGACCTAACCACACTTCCTGAAAATTTTAACTTTGATTAAAAACTTAATCAAAACACATACCATCATATCCTAATTGCTGCAACCCTTCAGTTTTAACACATATTCATAAACCACATTACTGAGAAATTAGATATAAATAAGCAGAAACATGTTTTAAATGGGACCATTTCACTTTAAAAAGCTCCAAAATTTTCTCAGCAGCATTGGCTCAGAAATTTCAGATACCATGTGACCGTCACCTAAGTCAGGTTAAGCTCTCGTAATTTAAAGACCTAAAACAGGGAGAACGTTTGTTTACTCTTAAAAACCAAACTAAGAATGAAAAGCCATGAAGGAATTGATACCAAGTACCCTGTAAATTGATCGATTATGAGAAATGAACACCGTACTTAAAGAACAAAATTGAGTATGCAATAGAAATAAATAGCCACTACATTCAGATGGGAAGATTTGAATACACTATTACAGATTCTATTAGCGAGATTGTCCACATAAAACGAGTAAGCGTAGGTTTTATTGTAAATCTAACCCGTACATGTATATATCCTTTTGGTGGGGCAATTTTCGGCTGCAGAGATAACAAGAATACAGAAAATCAGCAGGTTCAAATGGGGATAAAGCTGAGGACCCAGAATCTTCAAAAACCGCCTCTTTACATCCGCTTAATCTTCCACGGCAGTTTTACAGAGACAATGGGCATGGCCTTGCTTTCTTCATTGTTGTTATTATGATCAAGAGCTACAAGAATTCCAAGCCCTGCGCCTATCGAATATCTGTTGTAACTTTTCACATTCATTGGAGAAGTTGGGCTCAAACACCCTTCTGTTGATTCAGGAATTCCACCACAATTACTGGACTTAAATCCAATCAACACACGAAAATATTTGAAGACTGATTTGTTTTCGGAGGGGTTGTCAAACATGAGAACAGAGTTGCTCTGTGTTCTCTGTATGGGCCTTGGCCGCTTGACTGCCATCCTCTTTAAGCAACCAAATGCCCTCAATGATCAAGTAAATCGGACCACCATACAAAATCTTCTCAACAAATTAAGAAACTGAAATGGGTAGTTGTTGCAGAGTGAAAGACCATGGTTTAGAACACAAGTGGAAGGCTGTCGGTCTATAAGATATGCAAATCACTTTAAAGATCTTACAGACGTCAAAGCACTTGATCAAAGAAAGTTGAGCGAATAAGACTATGACCATTTCAATTGACCGCACGAGTATTTATATGGGGATTTGTGTAGATTCGAAATTACATGTTTTTTTTTTTTCGAATTAAAATTACAAGATTTTTGTTTATTGGCTTTCGTCCTGGGCTGCCACTGTAGAACGCCTTATGGGTGTAATCATTTAAATTTAAGTAGTTGAAGTGACCCCATGGAAATTTATAATTATGGGAAAAGATAATACAGAATCTTTCCTAGAGCAGCTACTGTTTAGGAATTACAAATAGGCTGTGAAAAAAAAGGGGGGTTGGAAATAAACAACCACTGCATAATGAAAAATATGTCATGTGGCTACATATATTTCCTTCCCTATTTTTTTTAATTTTCCTAAGATAATTAACATAATTTTATTTTTGTTTTGTTTATATAATAAAAAACTACAAATTAAGATAAGTGCTTAAAATAAGCAGAAAAATAAAATATTCATGACTCAGTAGCTCCACAAATATCTTTCAAAAATTCAACAGTGGCTACTAGCCAAAATAACCTAAACTCGACATTGGGGCATACCCTAAGAAGTAAATTTAGGATTGACTATTTAATTCTTGAAGATTTGTATTTCAAGATTAAATTGTGTGCAAGTTTTTACCTCAACGTTTCAGATCACACTCCATAATCCATCATCAAAAAAAAAAGCAATAGAAGAAACATATAATCAATAACTGTTAGTGGCTTATTTATGAATATTTTGATTAAATTCCCTACTTTCTTTATGTTCCCAGATATTATAACATTTTGGGTAACCCGGGAATCAATAAGCTCTCTTTACGGTTTAAATGTTATGAGTGGACTGGGGACTCAAACCGTTAACTTCTTCGTTTGAGAAGGAATAGGTAGTAAACTGACATAACTGTTCTTCCAATAACTGGTTCTTTCTTCCCTCGACTTACCAGAAAAAGTAAAGTTAGTTACCCCCAAAAAAAAAGTTATTTGAAAGAAATTTATCAACAAATGAAACAAAAAAAGACAACAAAACCCAAAACGAATCTCCTTTCGTTAAGGTAGCTTAGTCGGCAGAAAGCCCGGCGAAAAACAGTGAAGCTGCACGATAGAAAATACAGGGGGCCCTCAACGGATAAAAATGTCGAGCATAAGATAAACTACTAGGTCGTAAAGACAAACTAGCAAAATCATAAATATCTTTGCAACTACCAGTCCTCAAACGCCCTTTGTTTCCTCTTCTCCCATCTACCCTTCTACGTAATTCCTCAAAATGCATGACACAAAATATTAAAGATTTTCTAAGGCGAAGAAGAAAAGTAGGCAGTGTTGAAACAGATTTTTTTTTTACTCAATCTTACCGTCTGGGGGATCCTAACACTTTTTCAAAGACTTTAAAAATGAGTTTCAATCAGCATTGTTATTGCAGCTGCATATGATACGGAAAGCATCCGCGCTTATTCGGTTCCGCGATAAAATATTGAAAATGACAACATATTTTTTTTTGTATTGAAGAAATGCGGAATTACAAATAAATAGCAGTCAAGGGACTGCAGTCCGGGCTTAGTATAATTTTCCGTACTAGGATATATTCTGTACTATCGAGTGAAACAACTGGACGTCGTCTTTCCAGCAAGGTTCGATCCATTTAAAATCATATCATAATCTAAAACGGTCTGTGGCCTTATTTTTTTCTAATTAAAATCATATCTTTTCATTATCTAAAATGGTCTGTGGCCTTATTTTTTTCTAATTAAAATCACTTCATTTCATTATCTAAAATGGTCTGTGGCACTTATTTTTTTCTAATTAAAATCATATCATTTCATTATCTAAAATGGTCTGTGGCCTTTTTTTTTTAATTGAAGTCATTTCATTTCACTATCTAAAATGGCCTTACTTTTTTGTTAATTTGTCTGTAGGACCACTAACTAAAATGGACCCTACTTATCCTTTTTGATAGTCAAAATGTTTTCTATATTAAATTAAAAAACCATATTATTTTTGAAATATGATATTTCCATGTATATTTTTTATATCATCTTACACAATATAATCCAAAAACACTAAGATACATTAATATTTTGATTTCTAGGTCTTTACGAGTCAAAACAAAATCATCGTAAGCCCAACAGTTACAAGAAAGTTATGCCTATTGACACCTGTTGTTTTATATAGTATAAAGTTAAAATTGACTTAATATATAAAGTTAATGAATAGAGAACGCCACCTGCTACAAGAATACACTTAAACGTCGTGGTCACGGGCCTACTATTCTTTTCGGGGTAGTTGGTAGATATTTGCGAGATATTTGCGAGATATTTTTAAATACAAATTTAGTATTATTATTATTAACGAAACCGTTGAAACTTGTATTATTAGGTCATATTAATCCCATCGTAAAACTTTTACTTTTAATAGAAATGTTTTTAAGCCTTTAATACCTAACACAAATATTTGTTTTCAAACAACTATTATATTTCGTTTCTCATAAATATGATTTTCGTTCCATAATAACACAAAAGTTGAAAACATGGGAATCATCAATGCCTAAAATAGTAGTGAAGGAGGAGTTAGATCGAAGGAAGAAGATGTGGATGAAGCAGATCATCAAGTGGTTGGAAAAATGGGACATTAAGTTGCATGAATATCCTAAAAGAGGAAATAAAAAAGTTTGTGTTAGAAAAAATCAAAACTGTCATGTGGAGAAATTAGAGTGGACGTAAAAAATAGTTACATCAAAGAGTTCAACCCCACTTGGGAGCATGGGGATAAAGCCTACTTGTGTGCCCATCTTAAAGGTAAGGCTAGGCTCTTAGTTGCACAATTGAGAACCGGTTCACACCATCTTAGGTGTGAAACTGGTAGATGGACTGTTTCCAAAGAAACCTAGAACTTGCATTTTCTACAACAAAAAAATGGTTGAAACTGAACGGCACTTCATCAAGGACTATGATGCATACAAGGATATACGTATGCAACATGAAAACAACTTGAGCATGGGCGGTCTTAGTGAGCTATTTGAAGAAAAGAGGCTTCACAACATGACCTCTCTCTTGTTCAAGATTCATAGAAAAAGAGAGGACATCGAAAGGAGCTTGAAAATACCTATGTTGTGGCTCTTGGTCCCTTACACTCCTTGGTGTCCTAAACGTCATTAAAAATCTTTCATTCATTCATCCAATATTTTCCTCAACATCTACTTAAAACTTTCAACTACTTTGAGAGAAAAAATCATTTTAACCGCATTTTTTCAATTCTACTTTAAAGAGCCCAAACCTCTTCCACAGCGAGCCTGAAAAGTCTGAAGAAGCTGAAATCGAAGAGCACTGATTTGAGAATAAAGGCAAAAGAGAGAGAGTAAAGAAAGAAATGGCATACCTAGAATGAGCAAGGCGTCAGGAAAAGCTCCAAGAACAGGCAAAAGCAGGCCTCCGACGATACCAGGCCCCAACACGGTCAACAGCAGTTCGCTTCCATCGGTCATAAATTTGGCCGCCAAATACATGAGATAACCATACACCAGCAGTAGAAACAAATTCCCAAGAGCAGTCGTAGTGCAGGGCATGAAATCGTATGTTTCATCACAAGTACTACTCCCAAGATCTCTCTTTTCCCGACCAGAAAACACCTTGGCTATAAATCCCTCTGAAATCTTTCCCTCCATTCCATCCGACACAAGAATTGGTCCTCGATCGAATCCCGCTGCCAATTTCCTCAAAAGAAATCCGCCTTTCCCCGCCCCATGGACGCCCACGCATAGCAGGAGCAACACAACAACAATAAATCCTTTCATAACCGGTCTCCTTAACCGTTCCATTGAATTTTTCAGATCTAGTTGAAAATTGCTTCCCCTCGGAACTTCGCCGACCTTGTGAAATAAATAGCTTTTGCAAGACTACGAAATACAAAGGTTTTGTAAGTGTTCGTGGCCTGTCAAAGTGGGTACGTGGAAAGTCCAAAAAAAAATGTATCCACAATCCAACAGTTAGGCCAAGGGAAATATGCAGGTCATGATCGCCCATGCCCCACACCACTGTTTTTAACCTGTTTCTTACAACTGTCAGGGAAAAAAGTGACTGTCATGTTTAATCATCTTTGGAATGAAGTGAGCCACAACTAACGTGCCTAGTTGCTTGCAAATAATGGCAAAGCATCAAACTTATTCATGGGATATTAAGGGTGATTATGGCTTAAATTTGACAGTCCACCTTGCTTGTCATGCAATTTTTTTAATGAGAGTTATCTATTCAATGGTGCCCTTCAAATACTATGACATGTCTTAGTATAAGTAAATCATATAAAAATCAAATATATATATCATCGTAATTCTATATAAATTTTGACAGTTTGTCCAAAATCTCTCTTTTCATATTATACGGTCTTTTTAAAATTTTCAATGTATTTTACAGCAAAAATGCCTAAATACAGCTATACAACTGTCAATTTTAGGCCCTAAGGGTGAGTGACTCTAAAGTTAAAGAAATAGATGTATTGGAACATTGTCAAATTCCGATATTCTTAAATATTATCCATTTCAATAGTCAAAGGTCAATTTTGATTAATAAAAGCAAGACAAATATTTACGACGTTTTGTTGTGGATGAGGTGTCAAATTGATATTCACTATTAGGTGTCTCACAAAGTGAGAACACGTCTCAACCACATGAGCTGAGACAAAACTCTAAAAGTCCCTAAGTGGAGACTTAATCTAGTATGAATAGGACTCTCCTAGGTAGGCTAAAAGCTAACTATTTGATAATGTCCCTTTGTACACTAACACCCCCCCCCCCCCCCCCCTTAAGTGCAACATAGGGAGTAGTGATACAAAGATGATAGGTCCCAGCTACTAGGCCATGTGTAGGTACCCATGCACAACAAATTTCTCATAAGTGGAGTAAAGGAGAAAACCTACTGGGAAATAAAACTCCTCTCCAAAAGAGAAATGATGCATAATAAAATTGTAAAAGTGAATAAGAAGAAGAGGATAGAAGGAGGACTCAACGTGACCCCCCAAGGACTACTTATATCACTAATGCACAATAGATGTTCCCCCTCATAGGAGAGAAAAGAGAGAAGGTCTATGTGGCCCCCCCAAAAAATGAGAAGGAATAAACTTTGTGCGAAGAAATGCTTCCTCCCAAAACTGATATGAGAAGAGAAACCATGCAACCTCCCCTCAAAATACCTCTTATAGTACTTGTAGATGCTCGACACTAGATGCTGAAGATGATCCATGAATGTTGAACAACATTTCTCCCCTTGGGAAGAAATAGAACCACAGAAGTGTGCAAGTGATCTCCCCATTCAAAATAAGAATATGTAGGAAGAAGGATGAAAATTTGAATTTTGTACATGATCCAAAGATGTAGATGATGCCCATAATGTCTTCATAGGTTGCTCAAGTATATCCAAGCCAATGCTATCGGGTGACAAGTGTTGATATGATGACTGAGTCTAATATGTGGACTTATGAATATCTGCAAAATCTGTCACTATAGAAGTTGTAGGAAAAGCAAGAGCAATAATGTCTGAAGAACTGATGTGTGGAATGCCAATGTATGTCATATGGCTACCATCCATATCCCACGTGAAGTCATGCTGCAAAGAATATCTAGAAGCCCTCAGTGAAGCCTCTCTAAACTCTGTAGTAGCAAAGGATATGTCATCAAAGAGAAGACAAATACATCCTCAATGGTGTCTTCCAAATCTGCAATGTGGAACTCCACAAATAGAGATGATACGTCCGGTAGAAATCTATCCCAATGTGGTGATTCAATATTCTGGTGCAAGGAATCTCTAGATGTTCTCAAGGAAGCAACTCTGAATTCGAATGTAACATCAGGTGATGGTGGATATGAGATTTTAATGCAAATCAACTGACTAGATTGTTCATCTCCAAATGATGGTGTCTTACAAAATGTCTAAGTGAGACTGGATTATTTTTCTGTAGGTGTTAGATTATATTAATAAGTTAGAGCAATACCATGATTAAGAAGAAGTTGTGTCATTTTATCACTTTTATGATACACACATTCTTCTATTGTATGCCTTTTCATCCCACAATATCTGCATTTGATTTTCCATTTATTACGAGGATTATGAACAATACTCAAATGGAATGCATTATGTGTGAGAGACATGATCAAATGTGCAGCAATATCCAAAGCAGAAATGCAAGTATGCCCCCCAATCTGAAAATGTGGAAAGAAGTGTAGAAGTGTTCAAAAAGGGAAGGGTTTTGCTACCATGGCTCTGATACCATGTTGGGATTACCAAGATCAGAAAGCAAGAATCGGGATATACTTCCACAAGCTACGAGCACACAAAATAAGCCAAATGATGTTATCAAAGAATTGATTAAAATGTACAAAGAAGCCTTGCACATATAGGCAAGGTAATGGAGATAGGAAGGTAAGACACAACAATTGACGACCTCTCCAAAGGTGCAATGCTTGTCTAGCTCAAATGACATGTGTTTGAGCAAGCGACAAGTATGCATGCATTAGGTGTCCCACAAAGTGAGGACACATGTCTCAACCACATGAGGTGAGGCAAAACTCTAAAAGTCCGTAAGTGGAGGCTTAATCTAGTGTGAGCATGACTCTCCTAGGTAGGCTAAGCTAACTAGTTTGATAATGTCACTTTTTACACTAACATCTACCTCTCCTCCTTCCCTAGCTATATGATGCAGTCATGGTAGGAGGGTCCAACGAAGGATCATCCAACCATACTGCCAACACCAATGAACACACAAAGCAAAAACTCACAATAAAATGACACAAGATATACCTTGGGAAAATCCTCAAAGAAGGAAAACCCAGCCTCCAAAAGATTCCTCATATATATTAAATTCTCAAATAAGTTACAATCGCAATGGCTTCTTATATGCTAGGCCATAGCCATTTATTCAAGTTAAATATGAAATTGAAGTATTCAAATAAAACTCCATACATTCCTACACTTTGCACTATCAACATCTTCCTTATCAATATCAATCTCCATTTTGAACTCTCATCCTTATGCTCACACCATCTCCTTTAACTTCTTCCTTGATCTCCTCTCTCGATGATCCTTCAAATAATTGTGAGTAACGTATATATAGCAATCCCAAGCCTTAGAATGATTCCACGTCGGCAACAAGGTGGTGCAAGGATCAATAAAAAGTGTAGTCATCCAGGCGTGAAGATGGAACCTTCTAATTAAGTCCTCTTGGGTCATATGTATCTCTATATTCATTCCTTTGATAGTGCAAACTTCCAAAAACCTATTGCAACTCTTGAATAGTGAACTGTGCAAACATGTCAGCCTAGTAAAGGTTCAAAAACCAAGTTATGCACGTATAGTGCTCCAAATCTCCTGAAATGTGAATATGATGTAGATGTATATCCTATTATAGCATATGTCCCAAACCGTGAGACCAGGTATGCAAATGTGATGGTATGTGGTGACATCTTCTGTGACTAAACTCTCAAATTCTTTTGCATCAAACACCTGGGGTAGATGACTTGTGAGAATAGTGCTTACAAATAACAATCTTGGAATCAACTAAATGTGATTTATTCTCAAATATTCCTTCATCTTCCACTTCACTCTTCTAGAACTGAATCTCTCCCATGAATCTAATCTCCTATATCTTTCAACCTCTATCTCTCCGAATTCAAACCATCTCATGCTTTCCTCTATTCTATTCCAATCTCTACCTTCTTCTATCATTTTCTTCATCTGTGGTATTCAATCGTTAAATTCCTCTTCACTCTCCTATTGCATACTACTTTAAAATTCACCTATGGTTGTTACATCCATGCTTGTGCCAAAATTCCCTAACATAAACTCCAAACTTCTATTGTTGTCCAAACCTACATTGCCTATTGCTATCCCAATCACAACCACTTCTAACATTTCATTGTCATCCTTCTAAAGTATCACAATCATAGTGTCTTCTACCTTCATGCATTCTTCATATTTGTCTTTCATACTACTGTGGTATAACTCAACACATGTTTTCCTTACCCAATGAGTTTTGATACTCCTTTAGCTATCCTATATGAGTTTACTCTTCTCCTGTAACATTTTCTTCATTACCGCATATCTTCCAATTACCTCCTCTACTTCCACATCTACCTATGCTTTGTTCCTTTCCTTCAAGTCTCCTTCCTATTGAATCCTTTTATTCATATTCTTCACACTTCAACCAATTGTGCTAGTCACTCCCTTTGTTTATCTACTATTCACTCTTGGCTACTATTATCACTTCCACCACAAAATAATTCAAATTCACATTCCCAATCTTGCTTACTTTCTTCTCTCCAATTTCCTTGTATGCCCATATCTATTGTCACATGCCCCTGTATTAAGTACACCAACCTCATATCTGACTTCAACTTCGTTTTTCCTTTGTTACCTCCATACTGCCATTCTTTTCCTCTACGATACAAATTATTGTCTAGATCTATACCTTGTATATGATCATTCCTTCTCAACTCAGAATAAAATATCTTATCCTACCATTAGAACCTAAATCCTCATCCTTCTAGATGTCAAACATTCTCATTACATTTGTTATTCCACCTTGCTATCCATCCTTCAAGTATTCATCTCTTTCCATTAGTCATCCACAATCTTTTGTGATCATCTCTAAACATGCTTCACCTGCTCTACACCTACCACATATTAACTTCACTCTCTACAAAATCTTAGATTTAGCCAAAATTCATCACAACATTTGAACCTTTTGTATCTATCTTTATGTTGATACTCCATCCTTGACAACTCTACACAATGTCCTTTGACCTATATCAAACTCATTTTATTCCAAAGCAAACTTCATCACATCTCCATCTATACTCCCTATTTGCATTCCTTCTTCTACAGTTTCTTCATCTTCAATTCTAAACTTTTCATGCATTACCGCAACTCTATGTTCCTCTTTTGTGTGGTCCCACAATCTATTTTGTCTTCAACTACCATCACTGTTATATCCTTGATCTTATCTTCCACATCATCGCATGTACTCATTTCCTCTACTATCTTTCCACAATTTTCCTCAATCTCACTTAACATCATTCATGTATTCTATTTTAGTCTTACAACTCCACTTGTTTGATATTGTCCAATCTTATCACTGCTTCCAGTGTCATTGCATTCTCTATTTATGTCATCTTCACCAACTTTGTACCTTCTACAAGTGTTCTTTGTACCTTACTTTCATTATCATCAATATTCAAATCTTCTAATCTATCCTCAAAAGCATTACTAAAATGTTCATAATTAATACCTTTCGCATCTCCTTTGCTTATTGTGTCTTCCAAAGAAATTCCCTGATCCTCCCAATCATCCAATTCCTCACTTCCTCGAGAAAATCATCTTACATGTCTTCATCCTCTATATATTCTCCACCTCCATCTAAACTAGTCTTTGGGTTTCTCTTCTCCTTTGCTTCCAAGCTTGCCATTAATTTCCCAAGATTCTTTGCCATGTGTGATATAATTTCTAACCTTTCTACAACTTTATCCTCCATACGCTAATCATGATTTTCTAGTTCCACATATTCCTGAATTAGCACTTCAAGATCTCTTTCCACATATCTCTACTCTTTTATCCTTTTCTCTTCATCCAAAACTAGTTTTCTATGCAACCTTTAAATTCTACTTGCCACTTTGCTCAACCTAATATCCAACAATTAAAATTCTTTCCCTATGGGGCTTTTCTTTATATCATCAACCTCAGATCTAGGGTTCACATCTATTCCTTTCATTTTCAAATCAAAATGCAAAATAATTACTTATATATTGCCTCAAATCTTGGCACACTATCCACTCACCTTATACATCCATTGAACTCTTTAGCAAATTGACTCTCAAGTCGGCAATCTATCCACCTTGCTAACAAATCTTCTTCACCTCTCACACTCTCTTTATGTATGCCATCAACAAACTACCCCACTATCGACGCTCTATCTAATGGGTGATCTCCCTGCTCTCACTTAATTGCCTTCCACAAATTGCCTCATAGTCGACGATATATTTGCTCCAGGTTCTCAACTTTTCTCTTTTGTAGATCTATTGTTGATTGCCTCAAGTTTGGCAATCTACCTACAAAACCTTGTGACTACCGCTTAGTTGGTGATATGTCCACAAGCTACCTTGCAAGTTACCTCAATTCAACAATCTATCAACACGCAAAAAAAACGTCCTCTCTCTCTCAAGGTTCCAACTTCTCTTTAGATCTCAAGATTCTAAACCTTCACTTTGATACCACTTGATGCAGTCACAATAGGAGAGTCCAATGGAAGACTATACATCAATGCAACCAACACCAATAAACACACACAAACCAAAAACTCACAATAAAATGGCATAAGATATACCCCGACCATCACACCCCATTCTAAACAAACATACTTATCATTTTATTTCAAGCAGACAGATAGTTAGTCAGTGAAATTATTATGATTAAAGTGAGGTTGTGTTAGATTAGAAAATGCATTTGATTTATATTATTTTATATGCAATGGATATTGTATGAGACATTATTATTAAGCATGTGGTTAGATGATGTAACAGACTAACTACCATTGTGCAACTGAGGTGGATGCAAGGATACTATTTTTCCCCTCCCGCAAGAGGAGGGAGAGCATCACCAGGGAGAGGGTAAGAGATCGCGTGAATACAATGACCATTGTGCCATCAAAGAACTCACACACTCACTTAGAGGTTATCTCATTTCGGTGAGCGTCTTAGTCTTCATTTTTCCCGATCATTTTAGTGATGCTTTAATATCCTAATTACTTTGTGTCTGCATGAAGTTGTCACTCGTCGCGTTGTTGACCTTATCTTTCACATCAGTATTTAATGTGATAGTTTATGTCTCTACTTATCTAGTCGACTTGAGTTGTCGACCCATCTTGCAAGTAAGGTCTTTGATGTGATAGTCAATAGTGGAGGGTATCACCGCTGATGTTTTACCTTTTGGTCTCACATTGACACATTTAGTTAAAACAAATTATAATCAAGTCAACTGTAATCCCTCGTTCTTTTGTGAAGGGATATTAATGTTTTAAAACAAAAGCTTTTTCCCCATCGTACCTCCCTAGATTCTAGGGAGAATGGAGGTAGGGAGCGGTCAGCTCCACGATGCTTGAATTTAGGCATGTCCTCTATGTAATGAGGAGTTAGGGAGAAGGTGAAACTTCTTTAAAAACAGTTAACAAGAAAAACTCTCGGCAGGCAGATACACATGATAGTCTGAGCTAAGAAGACCCAAAGAAAAAGAATAGCATTAAGTTTCTCCTTTTATTGAATATCAACATAGAGAAGATTGTAGTTCATTGTTGAAAGAAGGAAGGGGATTGCTAAAGTGGAACCCGTGCACCATAAGCATTTGTTTACTCCTCCAGACTCCAATCAGGTTCAAAAGTATTTAAAAAAAAAATAGATTGAGAATCTTGTTAATGAATCTGCTCTATATTTATGTTATTTTGAGGCTGATAAGCTCGGTGAATTTCTATGTTGGTATAAGGCCGAATAGTCTATATATATATCTGTGTATTTGGTGAAGACCGGTTAGTTCTAAATCCTCATTGTATTTTTTGAAAGTCGTATCATTCTTGTATATAAAACCTACAATACTATTATATAGACATGTTTCTTACCAGTGACTTTGGTATTATATTCTCTTCTACGCCTATAGAAGGCCGAAAATCCTTCAAGAGGTATACTTTATTGTTTTTACTTTTGCGATCATAGGGTCAAGATCTCGGTATACTATCTACAATATATGGATTAGTAAGTTGATAACCTTTGAAGGCCAAAAGGTCGTGTAGCTTTAAAATTGTTGAACGCTGAAAGGTCGTGTAGCTTGTGTTTTAATGCCAAGCATAGTTAGAGTAAATGGAGCTAAGGCCAACAAAATGGTGTATACCATTCTTGTGAAACCTGTAGGGGTTCAAAGAACAACATTTAAAATTTTCTCTTATGTATGCAATGTGCCCAGAGAGGCCGATGCCATTATGTTTTTACATAGTCAAACAATTCAATCTTTAATCGATCCAAGCTGATGTATGAGATGATATCTCTGCAAGAAGGTCATGGTAAGGCCGAGATGTGTAGATATTTAACCATTATCAAAACTAGCTCAACGATAGAGTACATTCTGTCAAACCTATTACATGATATAACTGAGTTTTAAACATTGATATTTCGCCAGTAAGATGGCAGGAATCATGGTCTTTCCTTCCGCAGGGAAAAGGACCTTTGGTCGAAAGAGGAAGATACCTTGTCTTTATCTATTATTTTATGTAGTGGTTATATGGTTTCTAACTACCATGAGAGGTCGATAACCTTGAACTAGAACAACTTTAATTACTATAGAGACATTGCTTATCAGCACTATGTAGTTGTAAGTCAAGTATGACTCAACTGGTTTTATGTGGCCAAGGGGTCGAGAAGTATACACTAGTTGTGTAAAAGAATCTTAAAGATAACTTATATCAACCTAATGTTACTTTCAGTTCTATAGTGACTAAGAATAGCCCAGAGTATTTTTGTAAGTGACTTAGATTAGTCCATATTGTGCAAATGGCAGTATTAAGGCTACTTGATATGTGAATATAATTTATCAATAATAATGATAATACCATCTATTTAGAACTCCTCTCTTGTAATACACGTGTATATATATCAACATGATAGATTATGAACTATATTGGTGGCCTTGACAAGTTATAAGTCGCTCGTATAATCTTAGACTAAGACAAATGCTCCTTGGTGGCAAGGACATAGAGGCCAAAGTCGACAAAGACAATGCTCTATGATAAGATCTTGCATATCTTTAAAAGAATAAATATCTAACTTACACATGAGCATGAAATCGGGTTTGAATAGTCATTAAGTAGATTGACAAGTTGTCATAGACCTAATATTGCAAGGATGCAAAGAGGGGCTCAATGCAAGTACATAAATTACCCAGGCTCTTACCACATACCTGTCTAGTTGACCTATAGTTAAGGGTTTACTTAATGTCAAATAGACAAATATAGGGTAAACATATCAAAGTATATTAATTTATTATTTATCGAAATAAAAGAATGGTGTCTCCAAGTCGAGAAAAGAGTGAGTGAACATATGGCTTATTTATATGAAACTTTGGCCAAAAGTAATGCAAGTCTCTACTTGCATTGTCGGTTCACTACATTTCCAAATAGCTTGAACAGTCAAAGGGTTGTACATAGCTAGAGCTAGACTAGATGTTGTAAACCCGATTGTTTCTAGCTCTAGGACACGGCACTAGTTCTTAGATGGCACATAGAATTAGTTGCTTCTCATTATCTAAACCCTCGTGAAGGGAAGGGCCACTTCCAGTAGGAAGGTGTGCAAGGGACCATCAGTCTGTGGTTGGAGGAACAGCACCAAGGTGATGCTCTTCCTCTTCCAGTTGACTGCCGAAGATGCTACATCCCCTTTTTGGATTCAGTATTACTATTTACTTTTCTTTAAAAAGTACAGTCATGTGGATATGTTTTAACATCATAGAAAATGATGATATGATTAGAAAAGGTTAATTTTATGAAATCATGGATTTTTACTTGATTATGATCAATTTGATGTTATGAATTAAAATGTCTTTTCGATATGAAAAGGAAATGATTTGATGTAAATGTGTTTTGATCAGAACATTGGTACTCTAACCACAAATTGTATGTGAGATTGTTAATGACAGGAATAGATGGAACATTTTCGCCAAGAAGAAAGAAGAAGAGAAAGTATCTTCGAGAAAGAGAGAATAGACTCTGGAATAACCCATGGGTGCTTGCCACTGAAAACGAACATCAGGTAGATAAACCTAGTTGCCTAGAGATAAGTATTGATTCCGGGTAAAGTCAATTTTGGATCAGAATGTCAAGGTTTTTAAGAATGGGTCTTTCTTCCTTTCGTAGTTGTCGTAATGAGTATGGGAAATCGACATATGTGTCGTAATACTCTGAATCATGTCGTCAAATATGGATGACCAATATATTTTTATATATATAAATGTATACACTTGAGAATGAGTTGTATGTCGTGTCTTGTTTAGTGGTTCGGCGTAAAAGTCGAAAGTTGTGCGTAAAGTCGACCCCAAACCTTGTATTGTGTTTACGCTCAAATTGTCGTCATCGTCATAAAGCTCTACAAGCGTATGATGTAAATGTTGACTTACGAAATTTGACGGATGTAGAATTGTTTCTATTATGGGCTATTATCGTATAATAAAAGGTTTAAATAATGTTTTAAATCTTGAGACCGTCGAGTGTAATACCATTGGTCGTATTGTAATGGTAATATACAAAATTATATTTAGTTATATTTAAATAGTCGTTATGGGGTAATTCTTTTATTCTTTTATGATTGGGCAGTAGCTTGAAGGGTTCACTCAAGTCATTATTATGATGTCTTTTATTCCAAAACATTCTATTTATTCTTGAGCTTCAAACTTTATTGATGGGTTGTTAGCTCAGCCATTATTTCTAGTTATGCATTTGATTTAAACTCAAAATCTGTCAAGAGTAGTGTGGCAGGATGTCCAAACTAAAACTGCCACCTCACATAATGTTAAGCTCCACTTTGCGGATCAGTTGCGAAGTTAGTGGAAACCAAACCATTTATGTGTAGTGGTCGCGGAAAGGAGGCAGATGGTTAGCCATGCAGGGTAGTTACCAAGTTGATAGCGCCTGGTTCAGAGAGTAGGAAGTTAGTTTTTCTTCTTGGGAGAACGGGATATAGAGGAAGTAGGGAGACGGTTTTTCCATAGAGAACGAGGAAAAAGAAGCTGAGAGGAGGCCGAGCGGGAAGAGTATGTGAGCGGGTAAGAAAAGAATGAGCTTTTGGCCCAGTTTATAAGTAGTAACCGGAGATTTTCTTCAGGTTCCATTTCATCTCTCTTATATGCTGTCATGGTTAAACTGGAATGTCTTAATAGGAATGGCTCCACTTTGTAATACAAAGGAACTTAGTATTTTATTGATGATGTAATATGTGGACTGGTTACCAACTTTAAGACCTATGTGTTTACACTTCTTTTAAAACGAAAACAATGCTATTTGTTCTTTGAACCACACCGCAGTCTTAAAACTCACAATTGTAACATACTTGTTCCTCGAAGCATCTTCGATGGTCGATTTAAACTGTGTAGTTGTATTCGTTTAATTTTAGAAATATATGGATATGTGGAGAGCATATGGTAGACTGAGTTTTTGTCGAATGCTAGCTATAAAGATATCCTAAGCCGCAGTAGTCTAATCTTGGTCGACGTTGGAAGCATCATCAGTTGCTTGCCGACTATTTATAGTTGGTCTTGTCATATCCAAAAACAATTAGTTTAATGAAAGACTTGAAGAATGTGTCATCCCATCGACAAATGGGGAACAATGGTGTGGAATGTATGTTGTATGTGTGACTACTTAGTCTTCCACAAGTTTTGAATCTATAATTGGTTGGCCGAACATAGAATTATACTTTTCTTGCTGTGAAAGATAACTAGTTATAGTCAATTTATTTATTGTATATAATTCTTTCTGCTTTAAAAACATTCAAATTGTTGTGTCTTCAAAAGAGGGTATAGAATTATTATTGGTCTAAACTGTCAAACATGTTAGATAATGAAGTTTTATAGCAGACACAATGAGTCTATAATTAAGTGTTTAGTTTAAACTTGCATGCATTCTTCTTGCAAATAGAAACAACAAGTTAGGATTGTTAAATGCTTAGTTTGATAAAAGATTAAGCTATGTCGAAGATTCGATAGGTCGAAGAAGAGTTTTAAGAGTATTTAAACTTTAACTTTGGGTCTTCAATTACTTGAATTCTATAATTGGTTTATTGTTAAACCCCTTTCGAAATTACTTTGTTAAGTTTAGTGTCCTCTCTTGACTAGATAATTTAAAGCAGTGGAAGAACTTAAAGATCAACTGATAAACTTATAGCATTAACCGATTAACCGGTAAGCTAGAATCCCATTCTTTTAACATATGGACAGAAATGTCTCCAAGAGCCAAAAAGAGAGAAGTAAACCTAACTACCATGCGTTAATGCATGATGAGTTTGAAACACCAAGAGGTTATCGTGGTTGTTATATTATACTTATACATAGGTAACTGTAGGATTGCGATTAATTCAAGTCGAGTTGGGGTGGGTGAACTTACTACTTGCGTTGACACAATGCTAATTATATTCAAATCCTTTGGCCAAGGTAGTGCACCTACCTCAAGTGCATTGATAGTTCACCGTGACTGGATGGCGTATCTTGTGGAGTGGTCATGCTTGACTAGAGGGTATCTAGGGGATTGCATGATAACAAGTTACGTAGGTCACAACACCAGTACTCAGACTGCTAACAGCATTGGTTATCCTAAGTCTATCCTCTTTGAGTAGGGAAGGGCCACTTTCGGGTAGGAAGGAGTGCGGGAGACCAACGGTCTGTCGTTGGAGGTTAAGCTCCTTGAAGATACTTTCTCTTCTATATTCCAAGAGGCTTGCCGAGACTTGAATTTGGATGGTCGACAATCGAGATGCAGTGACTTTGGTAAGTTTCTATTTTGAGAATGTTCTAAGTAACTTTAATCATCATATTGTATAATGTTGTAGATGGTTAGACCTCTTTGTATAACTTATAATTTCATGATTATTATTTAGTCGATGAATGATCTTCTTGGTTTTTAAATGAAAAACAATTTATCTTTTTCTGAATTAAACTTTAAAAAAAAAATTATTACCTCTGGTTAAACTTAGTTTTTAGGGTGAAAACTAAACTGGGTGTTACATATGGTATCAGAGCTAACCAGTTTCAACACTAGGGCTAATGAGTCCACTAAGCTGATTAAGAATCAACATTATGCGGGTTGCTAATGATTTGATTTACTGTGCCAGGATGGTACGTCTCAAGAAAACTGCAAGGAAGTCCTTCGCTGGTAAGGAACATTACCTGCAAGCTAAGCAGAGACGTCTTGCGATGATTAAGACTATTGAGAAAACAAATGATGAAAATGACATTTGGCTTGATGATATGGAAACTTTTGCCAATGCTCTATCATGACTCAAACGAATGAAAAGAGAACTCTTAGAGACATCTAGGATGGCAGCTCGAATTATGGTCAATTCTTGCCCTATTAGTGTACCAATGATCACTAGGGATTCCCATATACCACCTAGAGCTGAAATCATTGTACTATCATCCAATAGCGAATCTGAGGGTTATACACCCCATGAATATGTGTCAGACAATGAATCCGAAGGTTACACCCCTTTTGTAAATACTGATATGTTTTGATAATATTCTAAATAATAAATCATAGAACTGATTAGTACTTGCTAAAATAGGTGAGAAAACAAATAAACATGGATCAATCAGAGTTTAATGAGAGAGAAGATCGGGAAGGTCACAACTCTCAGGTTAACTCCACCGATAAATTGGACAGAATTCTTAATTTGCTTACCGAAACTAAGGAAAGGTTGGGCAAATTGGAAAAGAAAGTGAATGAAACCAGGAATATAGAGGGTGAAAATGAGTATTCTAATAATGCGAGTAAAAGTAAGCAACGAGAGCATGGCACGTCAAGTGCGAATCAAGAGAATAGTGGATCTCAGAGGGAGACAAAAGACAAACTTGCACTGGAACTATCTAAGGATATGAAAAATATTATTCCTCCCAAATTTGATGGAATGAAAACTGGTGATGCAGCAGAAGCATGGCTAACAGAAATGGAGAAGTACTTTGAAATCAGAAATTATTCTGAGATTACGAAGGCAGTGTGGGGAGCATATCAGCTATCTGGAGAAGCATCCACCTAGTGGATGAACAAAAAGATGGAACTGGATTTAAGCCCCTTGAAGGTGACATTGAATGAATTTGTGGAACTTTTTCAAAAAAAGTGGTTACCACAACTCTACTTTGATCAAAAGCTAACAGATTTCCAAAATCTCAGGCAAGGTGATTTATCCGTGGTTGAATATGCGGAAAAATTTACTAGATTGTTGAAGTATGTTCCTCAGTATCAAAAGGATGAAAGATTTCGGATAAGAAAATTCATTATGGGGCTCAATCCTCAGATTGGCGAAGAGGTCGAGGTGCATGGTCCGAACACAATGGACCAGGTGTATGAGAAAGCAATTAAGCAGGAACAAAAGATCAAATCCATTTCTACTTATCATGAAAAGAACCGTAAGAGATTTGATAAGAACTTTAATGATCAGACATATAAAAGGAAGAATGATAAAGGATATGGAAACATGAGGTACGATAAAGGAAATCGAAAAAATGAAGGGGGATTTGGTAATGAACGAAGAAATGAAGAATTTAAGAAAAATGACAATTTTAAGAGGAACAATGAAGCTTTGAGTAGACCATCTGAAAAGAGAGGACCAATTGGAGGTTGTTTTTCATGTGGTGGAGATCATTATGCCAACCATTGTCCTAATAAAAAGCAGAATGGACAGCATAGGAACACAGTACTTCCTTCACAACAGGAAGCGTTTCAACAAAGGATTCACGCCGCCCTTGACAATCGACAAGCTGAGTATCAGATTACTCCCATCAAGATGACAGGTACTTTATTTGGAGTCCCTATTTCTATTCTGATTGATACTGGTGCAACAGAAAATTTTGTGTCATCTAGAGTCTTAAGTAAATTTCCTAGAAGAGCTTGTTTTATGTCAAAACCGTGGATAGTTGAATATGCAAATCACTCAAAGGCTCAGGTAGAGCAATGTTTGTTCGAAGCTAAGATTGATATTTCAAACTTCTCCACCGAGGTAAATTTATATGTAGCACCTTTAGGGTCCTACGACGTCATTTTAGGAATGAATTGGATGTGGAGACATAGGGCCAAGGTGGATTGTTTTTATAAAACAATTGAGTGTTCGGATGATAAATAAAACAAAGTTAATTTTCAGGGTATTCAAAGGGAAATAAGGATCAGGTCTATTTCATCAAAACAATTAAAACGGGCTAGGCGTAAGGGATGTCAACTTTTTGCAGTCAAAATGGACCTAGTAGAGGAAGCTTAAAGAAGCAAACTTTTGAGGAAAAATACCCTTATCTTCGCAATTTCAAAGATGTATTTCCTGAGGAACTGTCAGGCTTGCCTCCAAAAAGAACCTTTGACTTTGCCATAGATATTAAACTAGGATCTGAGCCAGTATCTAAAGCTCCGTACAGAATGACCACTACAGAACTTATGGAATTGAAGGCTCAACTACAAGAGCTATTGACTAAAGGTCTAATTAGGCCGTGTATCACCATGGGGAGCCCCGATTATTTTCGTCAAGAAGAAGGATGGAACCCTTAGACTGTGTATAGATTATCAGATGTTAAATAAGGCAACGATAAATAATAAGTATCCACTGCCACGTATTGATGATTTACAAATGCGTGGTGCAACAGTATTATCTAAGATAGATTTGAGATCTAGATACCACCAATTAAGGTTGAAAGATGAAGATATTCACAAGACTGCATTTAGAACAAGATATGATCATTATGAGTTTACTGTGTTACCATTTGAGTTGACTAATGCACCAGCCGCTTTCATGAATCTCATAAATAGTGTTTTCAGAGACTGCCTTGATAAATTTGTCCTAGTTTTCATAGATGATATTTTGATATATTCCAAAAATGAGGAGGAGCATAGACAACATCTTCAAATTGTTTTGCAACGTTTAAGAGAACACAAATTGTATGTGAAACTCTCGAAATGCACTTTCATCCAGAAAGAAGTGCATTATTTGGGACATACTATATCAGCAGAAGGGATATCAGTTGACCCAGCTAAACTAAAGGCTATTATGGAATAGCCTGTACCTTCCAATGTTTCAGAAGTACGAAGTTTTATGGGATTGGCCGGATATTGCAGGAAATTTGTTCTGAATTTTTCAAGTATAGCTAGCCCAATCACTTCTTTGCAGAGAAAAGGAAAACGATTTGTTTGGTCAGGTGAATGTCAAAAGGCATTCGACTTATTAAAAGAAAAGTTAACAACACCAATTCTGAAAGTCCCTGATCGTGAAGGGCAATTCGAGGTTATCACTAATGCCTCTAGAGAAGGGTTAGGAGGTGTGCTTATGCAAAATGGGCGTGTAATAGCCTATGAATCAAAAAAGTTGAAAAACTATGAGTAGAATTACGCTCCTCATGATTTAGAACTAGCAGCAGTGATTCATGCCCTTTAGATGTGGCAACATTATTTGTTGGGAAAGACTTTTATACTAAAAACAGATCATCAAAGTCTTCACTACATATTTACACAACATCGTCTCAATGCAAGACAAAGGAGGTGGTTAGAACTAATATCAGATTACGACTTTGAGATTGCTTACATCAAAGGTAAAGAAAATTGAGTAGCTGATGCTTTAAGCAGAAGAAGACACAGCTTCTATAATCTCTATTCATGCTAACTTTAAAGATCTAGTATTGCAAAGTTTAACTGGAGATGAATATTATGAGCAGGTGAAGCAAGCTCTGCAACTAAGCCCCAGAGATCCAAGATATGATGGATTCTGATTTGAGTCAAACGGATTAATGAGATTTAAGGGAAGAATCTACGTTCCTAATTCTGTAGAACTAAGAAACCTTGTTTGGAAGGAAGTTCATTGTGTACCTTATTCCGGACACCTAGGAGTAACAAAACTTTCAGTTGATGTCAAACCGCTATACTTCTAGAAATGAATG
The DNA here is from genome assembly GCA_027924645.1 of Cunninghamia lanceolata. Taxonomy (NCBI): domain Eukaryota; kingdom Viridiplantae; phylum Streptophyta; class Pinopsida; order Cupressales; family Cupressaceae; genus Cunninghamia; species Cunninghamia lanceolata. The sequence continues at coordinate 686,395 of BSBN01001011.1, forward strand.
AAAAGCGACGCTGCAAGGTTTGTGGCTAATTGCTTGGAATGTCAGAGTGAAGGCAAAACACCAACATCCTGCCGGATTGTTATACTCGCATGATATTCTAGAATGGAAATGACAGGTTGTTAGTATGGATTTTGTTCAAAGGTTACCAATGTCTAAGAATAGACATGATGCAATTTTGGTTATAGTAGATAAACTAACCAAAGTAGCACATTTCATTTCTGGAAATTTGACAGATGGAGCTCATATTTTGGCTCGAAAGTTTGTGCAAGAAATATTTAGATTGCATGGGGTACCTGAAAAGATTATATCCGATAGAGATGCTCAAATAACCTCCCAGTTTTGGCAAAGTTTATTTTCAGCACTAAGGACTAAACTCAATGTGAGCACCGCTTACCATCCTGAAACCAATGGACAAACAGAAAGGGTTAACCAGGTTTTAGAGGATCTTTTAAGAATGTATTGCATGGACTAGCAATACAGATGGGAGGAATATTTACCTCTTATTGAATTTGCCTATAATAATTCCTATCATTCTGCCATTAAGATGGCACCGTTTGAAGCATTATATGGAAGGAAATGTAGAACTCCTATAAGCTGGGACAAGCTAGAAGATAGGATAAGCATTGGACCAGAAATGCTAGTAGATATGGAAGAAAAAGTGAAAATGATTAGGAAAAGGTTGGCGGAAGCCAACGACAGGAAAAAAAGTTATGCAGATCGCAAACAGGTGCCTAGACAATTCTCTATTGGTGAGAAAGTTCTTTTGCGAATAAAACCCCATAAAAGCTCAATCAAGTTTGGTAAATCATCAAAGGTGGCTCCCCGATATGTCGAACCTTTTGAAGTCCTTGAGATTATCAATCCAGTGGCCTACAAAATTGCTCTACCTCCAGTCTTGTCTAAAACGCATAATGTTTTTCATGTTTCTTACCTAAAGAAATATTTTGTAGGTAATGACCACATTCTTAGATGAAATTCTTTACAGATACAAGAGCCAGGAGTGGTTGTGATCGAACCACTCAAGGTGCTCGAAATGCATAAACTCCGTTTACGTAATCTAGAGATTTTACAATGCAAAATTCAGCAGGACAAATATGGCGAGGATAGCGCCACTTGGGAAGACTATAATGACATCAACCAAAGATTTCCTTATCTTTTCAAAAACATTAATGTTAAACTATAAAAGCTTGTTTTATGTTAGAATTTTGCTTGATAAACACAATCATCGGGGACGATGATTCTATAGGGGAAAGATATGTTACATCCCTTTTTGGATTTAGTATTACTATTTATTTTTTCTTAAAGGTACAGTCATGTGGATATGTTTTAACATCATAGAAAATGATGATATGATTAGAAAAGGTTAATTTTATGAAATCATGGATTTTTACTTGATTATGATCAATTTGATGTTATGAATTAAAATGTCTTTTTGATATGGAAAGGAAATGATTTGATGTAAATGTGTTTTGATCAGAACATTGGTACTCTGACCACAAATTGTATGTGAGATTGTTAATGACAGGAATAGATGGAACATGTTCGCCAAGAAGAAAGAAGAAGAGAAAGTATCTTAGAGAAAGAGAGAATAGACTCTGGAATAACCCATGGGTGCTTGCCACTGAAAACGAACATCAGGTAGATAAACCTAGTTGCCTAGAGATAAGTATTGATTTAAGGTAAAGTCAATTTTGGATGAGAATGTCAAGGTTTTTCAGAATGGGTCTTTCTTCCTTTCGTAGTTGTCATAATGAGTATGGGAAATCGACATCTGTGTCGTAATACTCTAAATCAGGTCGTCAAATATGGACGAACGATATATTTTTATATATATAAATGTATACACTTGAGAATGAGTTGTATGTCGTGTCTTGTTTAGTGGTTCGGCGTAAAAGTCGAAAGTTGTGCGTAAAGTCGACCCTAAACCTTGTACTGTGTTTATGCTCAAATCGTCGTCATCGTCATAAAGCTCTACGAGCGTATGATGTAAACGTTGACTTGAGAAATTTGATGGATGTAGAATTGTTTCTATTATGGGCTATTATCATATAATAAAAGGTTTAAATAATATTTTAAATCTTGAGACCGTCGAGTGTAATACCATTGGTCGTATTGTAATGGTAATATACAAAATTATATTTAGTTATATTTTTATTGTCGTTATGGGGTAATTCTTTTATTCTTTTATGATGTTAGTAACCGGGCCGTAGCTCGAAGGGTTCACTCAAGTCGTTATTATGATGTCTTTTATTCCAAAACATTGTATTTATTCTTGAGCTTCAAACTTTATTGATGGGTTGTCGGCTCAGCCATTATCTCTAGTTATGCATTTGATTTAAACTCAAAATCTGTTAAGAGTAGTGTGGCGTCATGTCCAAACTGAAACTGCCACCTCGCATAATGTTAAGCTCCACTTTGCGGATCAGTTGCGAAGTTAGTGGAAACCAAACCATTTCTGTGTAGTGGTCGCAGAAAGGAGGCAGATGGTTAGCCATGCAGGGTAGTTACCAAGTTGATAGGGCGTGGTTCAGGGATTAGAAAGTTAGTTTTTCTTCTTGGGAGAACGGGATATAGAGGAAGTAGGGAGACGGTTTTTGCATAGAGAACTGGGAAAAAGAAGCTGAGAGGAGGCCGAGTGGGAAGAGTATGTGAGCGGGTAAGAAAAGAACGATCTTTTGGACCAGTTTATAAGCAGTCATGATATTTATTTTAGGGTTTTAACTACGTAGTTTCTGAGTCAAACACATGACCCATGTTTCATGAGTAGTGGTTCACATGAACCCATCTCTCATGATAATGAATGGTCCACTTAGCACTCATTGTATCTAGGTGATGCACACAGGGGTGAAGCATCGGGACTTCCCGGGAGGTCACCCATCCCAGTACTACTCCGACTCAAGCGCGCTTAACCATGGAGTTTCCCCCAAGATCAAGCCCACTTAGATTGCTACCCCATTTGTAAAATCTTCAGCAAGTGTTGTGCCTTATGAACCATTCATTATATAGCCCCTTTAGCTCATCAATTGATAAGTAGGAGGTATTTTTCGCAGCATGTCAAATTATGATATTTATTTTAGGGTTTTAACTGCGTAGTTTCTGAGTCAAACACATGACCCATGTTTCATGAGTAGTGGTTCACATGAACCCATCTTTCATGATAATGAATGGTCCACTTAGCACTCATTGCATCTAGGTGATGCACACAGGGGTGAAGCATCGGGACTTCCTGAGAGGTCACCCATCCCAGTACTACTTCGACTCAAGCGCGCTTAACCATGGAGTTTCCCCCAAGATCAAGCCCACTTATGGTTAAGCGCGCTTGAGTCAGAGTAGTACTGGGATGGGTGACCTCTCGGGAAGTCCCGATGCTTCACCCCTGTGTGCATCACCTAGATGCAATGAGTGCTAAGTGGACCATTCATTATCATGAGAGATGGGTTCATGTCAACCACTACTCATGAAACATGGGTCATGTGTTTGACTCAGAAACTACGCAGTTAAAACCCTGAAATAAATATCATAATTTGACATGCTGCAAAAAATACCTCCTACTTATCAATTGATGAGCTAAAGGGGCTCTATAATGAATGGTTCATAAGGCACAACACTTGCTGAAGGTTTGGCAAATGGGGTAGCAATCTAAGTGGGCTTGATCTTGGGGGAAACTCCATGGTTAAGCGCGCTTGAGTCGGAGTAGTATTGGGATGGGTGACCTCCCGGGAAGTCCCGATGCTTCACCCCTGTGTGCATCACCTAGATGCAATGAGTGCTAAGTGGACCATTCATTATCATGAGAGATGGGTTCATGTGAACCACTACTCATGAAACATGGGTCATGTGTTTGACTCAGAAACTACGCAGTTAAAACCCTAAAATAAATATCATAATTTGACATGCTGCGAAAAATATCTCCTACTTATAAGCAGTCACCGGAGATTTTCTACAGGTTCCATTTCATCTCTCTTCTACGCTGTCATGGTTAAACTGGAATGTCTTAATAGGAATGGCTCCACTCTGTAATACGAAGGAACTTAGTATTTTATTGATGATGTAATATGTGGACTGGTTACCATCTTTAAGACCTGTGTGTTTACACTTCTTTTAAAACGAAAACAATGCTATTTGTTCTTTGAACCACACCGCAATCTTAAACCTCACAGTTGTAACATACTTGTTCCTCAAAGCATCTTCGATGGTCGATTTAAACTGTGTAGTTGTATTCATTTAACTTTAGAAATATATGGATATGTGGAGAGCACATGGTAGACCGAGTTTTGGTGGAATGCTAGCTATAAAAATATCCTAAGCCGCAGTAGTCTAATCTTGGTCGACGTTGGAAGCGTCATCAGTTGGCCTATCGACTATTTACAGTTGGTCTTGTCATATCCAAAAATAATTAGTTTAATGAAAGACTTGAAGAATGTGTCATCCCGTCGACAAATGGGGAACGATGGTGTGGAATGTATGTCGTTGTATGTGTGACTACTCAGTCTTTCCACAAGTTCTAAATCTATAATTGGTTGGCCGAACATAGAGTTATACTTTTCTTGCTGCGAAAGATAACTAGTTATAGTCCATTTATTTATTGTATATAATTCTTTCTGCTTTAAAAACATTCAAACTGTTGTGTCTTCAAAAGAGGGTATAGAATTATTATTGGTCTAAACTGTCAAACATGTTAGATAATGAAGTTTTATAGCAGACACAATGAGTCTATAGTTAAGTGTTTAGTTTAAACTTGCATGCATTCTTCTTGCAAATAGAAACAACAAGTTAGGATTGTTAAATGCTTAGTTTGATAAAAGATTAAGCTATGTCGAAGATTCGATAGGTCGAAGAAGAGTTTTAAGAGTATTTAAACTTTAACTTTGGGTCTTCGATTACTTGAATTCTATAATTGGTTTATTGTTAAACCGCTTCTGAAATTACTTTGTTAAGTTTAGTGTCGTCTCTTGACTAGATAATTTAAAGCAGTGGACGAACTTAAAGATCAACTGATAAACTTATAGCATTAACTGATTAACCAATAAGCTAGAATCCCATTCTTTTAACATATGGAAGGAAATGTCTCCAAGAGCCAAAAAGAGAGAAGTAAACCTAACTACCATGCATTAATGCATGATGAGTTTGAAACACCAAGAGGTTATCGTGGTTGTTATATTATACTTATACATAGGTAACTGTAGGATTGCGATTAATTCAAGTCGAGTTGGGTTGGGTGAACTTACTACTTGCGTTGACACAACGCTAATTATATTCAAATCCTTTGGCCAAGGTAGTGCACCTGCCTCAAATGCATTGATAGTTCACCGTGATTGGATGGTGTAGCTTGTGGAGTGGTGTTGCTTGACTAGAGGGTATCTAGGGGATTGCATGATAACAAGTTACGTAGGTCACAACACCAGTACTCAGATGGCTAACACCATTGGTTATCCTAAGTCTATCCTCTTTGAGTAGGGTAGGGCCACTTCTGGGTAGGAAGGAGTGCGGGAGACCGATGATCTGTGGTTGGAGGTTAAGCTCCTTGAAGATACTTTTTCTTCTATATTCCAAGAGGCTTGCCGAGACTTGAATTTGGATGGTCGACAATCAAGATGCAATGACTTTGGTAAGTTTCTATTTTGAGAATGTTCTAAGTAACTTTAATCATCATATTGTATAATGTTGTAGATGGTTAGACCCCTTTGTATAACTTATAATTTCATGATTATTATTTAGTCGATGAATGATCTTCTTGGTTTTTAAATGAAAAACAATTTATCTTTTTCTGCATTAAACTTCAAAAAAAATTATTACCTTTGGTTAAACTTAGTTTTTAAGGTGAAAACTAAACTGGGTGTTACAGAAGACTTGTGAGCAGAAGACATCATTTTATTGTACATGTAAATTTGTAAAATTTGTAAGTCACATGTAAAGCGACCATCAGCTGATGTAATATACCATGTATTTTGTAAATGCAAAAGTGTTTGCTTTACTTTGTATGATAAAAACAAATTATTATGAGATTTTGGCATTTAATGCTTTTATTTGTAAGTGTTTTATTTAGCATTTCAGTTTGAGATGTTACACATGGTATCAAAGCTACAAGGTTCAACACTTGGACCTAGGAGCTCACTGTGAGTTTTCGCAGATTGGTAAATATGTTAATGTTAAAATGATTGTTCTTGTACCAAAATGGCAGGAACAAGAAGAGCACGTAAGAGAGCCAAGAAAACAAAACCTAGGAACTTGCCTAAGGTCACTATTAAGAAAGAGCCATCTCCTGAGCCAAAAATGAAGGAACTAGTGAGTTACATAAATTGGGCTTAGCTCATTGATTTTGTAACATTGGCCAATGCACTCAAACGTATCCGCCTTGAGAGGAGGAAATGGTTGGAGGCAGTGGAAAAGTTGTCAACTCCTACTGCTATTAAGATCAGTAAACCATCCACCTACTATGATATGCCTTTTGAGTACGGTTGAGATGCTCCTGTAATAGGGAAAGAGGTGTTGATTGAGTACTCACGAGTACATCCACCCTCTAAGTTTGTGTTAGTTGATTCTGACGGGGAAGAAGAACTTGAGGAAATTCCTCTATCAAAAAGTGATATGTAGAAACTTCTATACATGTAAACAAAAAAGTTTTGTATTTGAATAAGGATGTAAAAATCCATTATGTAAATAAAGCAAATTTTGGTTTTCTATATAACAATGGCATATGTGAAATATCTTTGAGTTTCTACATTTATGAATTTGCAGTTTTATGTTAAGCATTAAAAATCTTCATTGTTTTAATAAATTTCTATGCAAATGATAGTTGTGGATAGATTCCATTATGGAATACACCGGAAATCATCTAGGAGGGAGCTAGGGCGGCCCAAATCTTGAATATAATCCTACGGCAAAATTAGACCAAATCTTATCTATATTTGAACAAAACCAAAGAAAGATTGGAGACCCTAGAATAGGAAGTTAGAGGGGGAGAAAACAATCATGAACATCACTCTGAAAGAGGAGAAGAATATAGTTTTCAGAGTGATCCAAGAGTAAGTAAACAAGACTCTTTGGTTCATAGTAAGGTAAAAACTCGTCTTACCAACGAGTTAGCTAGGGATATGAAAAAGATTACACCCCCTAAGTTCGATGGAACTATGAGTGGAGATGTAGCCAAAGCTTGGCTGACAGAGATGGAGAAATATTTTGAGATAAGATATTACTCTAAAATCATTAAGGCTGTATGGGGAGAATATCAGTTAGCAAGAGAAGCATCCACATGGTGGATGAATAAGAAAATGGAATTAGGGTTGAGTTCCTTAAGTCTAACTTGGGATCAATTTGTGACCATTTTCAGGGAAAGGTAATTGCCCCAACTGTATTATGACTAGAAATTGATAGATTTCCAAAATCTGCATCAAGGAGATATGATTGTCATTGAATACTGGGAAAAAATCACAAGATTGTTGAAATATGTACCACAATACCAGAAGAATGAGCGATTTAGGATAAGGAAGTTCATTATGGGCTCGAATGCTCAAATGGGAGGAGAAGTAGACATCCATGGACCCACGACCATGGATCAAGTCTTTGAGAAAGCCATCAAACAGAAGCAAAATCTCAAGTCTATCTTAGGATATCGGAAAAAATCCTGAAAGAAATTCAATTGGAGTCGTTCCTTGACATCTTTCAAAAGGAGAAACAGAAATCAAGAATCTAGAGGGAGAAACCATGGTAAAAGTTCCAGATTCAATAGAAATGAACCCAAGGATGAGAACAAGGATAATAATCTTGAAAGGAAAGATGATAATCTCAACCAATCTTTAGGAAAGAAAGGTCCACCTGGAGGATGTTTTACGTGTGGAGGAGATCACTATGCTACTCAGTGCACCACTAAGAGCCAAGAGAACCCATATCGTAGAAATCCCTTACCATCTCAGCAGACAACCTTCCAGCAAAGAATCTATGCCACCTTGGATAGCTGCTAAGTAGAGTACTAAGTTACTCCTATTGAAACTACAGGTACCCTATTTGGAATCCCAGTTTTTATTCTTATAGATACATGAGCAACTGAGAATTTTGTAACTCCTAATATAAATAATAAGATGCCTAGGAAAGCTGGGTTCATGGCAAATTCATGAAATGTAGAGTATGCAAATCAGTCAAGAGCTCGAGTAGAACAATGTCTGTTTGAAGCTAGACTAAACCTAGCCACTTTTGCCACAGAGGTCAATCTGTATGTAGCACCTCTAGGGTCTTATGATGTCATCTTAAGGATGAAATGGCTATGGCAACATAGAGCAAAGGTAGATTATTTCTCTAAGTTAGTGGAATGCCTAGACGAGGTTGGTAATGTCATCCTAATTCAAGGAGTTCAGCATGAAATGAAAATTAGATAGATCTCCGCTATGCAAAATTGAAGCGAGCAAGGTGAAAGGGTTGTCAAATGTTTGTAGTTAAGATAGACGAGTTAGATAAGAATGGAGAAGTGAGGGAAAAGTCTAAGGAATCCTCAATAGAAGCATACCCTTTTCTCCACGACTTTCGGGATGTATTCCCCGAAGACCTTCTAGGTCTGCCCCCAAAAAGTGCTTTAAATTTTTCTATTGATATTATTCTTGGATCCAAACTGGTGTCCAAAGCATCTTATTGGATGACCACCACTAAACTGATGGAGTTGAAAGCTCAACTTCAGGAGTTATTGGCAAAAGGGTCGATTAGACCTAGTGTTTCACCGTGGGGAGCCCTAGTAATTTATTTTAAGAAGAAAGATGACACTCTACGCCTTTGTATAGATTATTGTATGCTCAATAAAGCAACGATAAAGAATAAGTATCCTCTACCATGTATAGATGACCTCTTTGATCATATGCGAGGAGCAACTATGTTCTCTAAAATTGACCTAAGGTTAGGATATCATCAAATGAGGCTGTAAAATGAAGACATTCATAAAACTACTTTTAGGACAAGGTATGGGCATTACGAGTTCACGGTATTACCTTTTGGGTCGACCAATGCCCCGACAACCTTCATGAATTTGATAAACAGTGTCTTCAGAGACTGTTTAGACAAATTTATTTTGGTCTTTTTAGATGATATTCTCATAATGAGGAAGACCATTTACAACACTTGCGAATAGTTCTGCAATGACTCAGAGAGCACAAACTATTTGGAAAGCTATCCAAATGCACTTTCTTTCTGAAAGATGTGCAGTATTTAGGCCACATCATTTCTACAAAGGGAATTGTAGTAGACCCCTTGAAGGTAAAGGCTATTTTGGAATAGCTTACGCCCAAAAATGTACATGAAGTGTGAAGTTTTATGGGATTGGCAGGATACTACAAGAAGTTTGAATTAAAATTCTCTAAAATTGCTCATCCCATCACTCCCTTACAAAGGAAGGGAAAACGATTTGAATGGTCTAATAAGTGCAAAGAGGCCTTTAATATTCTCAAGGAGAAATTGACTTCGGCACCAATTCTTAGAGTGTTAGACCCAGAGGGTCATTTTGTTGTTGTGACTGACGCTTCAAGAGAACGGTTTGGTGAAGTATTAATGCAAGAAGGTCAAGTTGTAGCCTACAAATCCAGAAAGTTGTGATCCTAGGAGCAGAATTATGCTCCTCATGATCTGGAATTAGCGGCAACTGTACATGCTCTCTAGGTATTGAGACATTATTTGTTAGGAAAGTAATTTGAGCTAAAATTTGACAATCAAGGTTTAAAATACATCTTCACGAAACCGAACCTTAATGCCCAACATAAAAGATGGTTAGAGCTTATCTCTGACTATGATTTTGAGATTAATTATATTAAGGGCAAATAAAATCAGGTGGTTGATGCCTTAAGCCGTAGAAGACATATTGCGACAATAATATCAGTGCACTCTAATTTTTGAGCTTAGGTACTAAAGAATTCAGTTGGACACGAATGTTATGAACAGATTCTGAAAGCTCTATCAGAAAATCCCCAAGATACAAGTATGAAGGTTTTTATTTTGATCCTGATCGATTGTTAAGGTATAACAAAAAATTTATGTCCTAAATCAGGAGATTTGAGAAACATGGTATGGAAAGAAGTGTATTTTACGCCATATTCAGGTCACCTTGGAGTGACAAAAATGTTGGCTAATGTGAAGCCATTGTATTTTTGGAAGGGAATGAAGAATGATGCCGCAAGATTCATGGCAAGGTGTCTAAAATATTAGCGAGTTAAGGCTAAACATCAACATTCGGCAGGGCTCTTGTATCCTCACGACATCCCTGAATGGCAATGGCAAGTAATCAGTATGGATTTTGTCTAGGGATTGCCTATGTTGCATTATAAACATGATGCTATTCTTGTGTGGTAGACAAACTTACTAAAGTAGCCCATTTTATACTTGGGAATCTTACAAATGCGGCACCCATCTTAGCCAAAATGTTCATACAAGAAGTTTTTAGATTACATGCAGTGCTTGAAAAGATAATCTCAGATAGAGATGCACAAATAACCTCAAGGTTTTGGCAGACCTTGTTCTCAGCACTGGGAACACAATTGAATATAAGCTCAACTTATCATCTTGAGACAGATGTTCACACTGAGAGAGTTAATGAAATACTAGAGGATTTGTTGAGGATGTTTTGCATGGATCGACAGTATAAGTGGGAGGAGTACCTTCCACTAGTTGAATTTGCATATAATAACTCTTATCATTCTGCAATTAAGATGGCTCCATTTGAAGCATTATATGGCAGAAAGTGATGAACTCCTATAAGCTGGGACAAGCTAGAAGATAGGATTTGCCTTGGGCCAAAAATTCTATAAAAAATGGAAGAGCAAGTAAAGTTGATCAGAAAACAATTGGCAAAAGCAAATGATAGACCTAAAAGCTATGTTGATGCCAAGCGTACACCCTGACAATTTTCAATAGGTGATTTATTTTGCGATTCAAACCACATAAGATCCCTATCAAGTTTGGAAAATCTTCCAAACTGGCACCAAGATTTGTAGGAACTTTTGAAGTCCTACAAGTGGTTAATCTAGTTGCTTACATGATAACTCTACCACCAGCTCTTGCTAGACTTCATGATGTTTTCCATGTATCATATTGGAAAAAATATATATCAGCATCTAATCATATACTTGATTGGAATGCTCTCTAGGTATAGGACCGAGGAATGGTCATGAATGAGCCTCTCAAAGTGCTCGAGGTACGCAAGCTCCGCTTGCATAACAAAGATGTTACTCAATGCAAGGTTTAGTGGGACCAGTATTCAGAGGAAAATGCTACCTGGGAGGATTACAAAGATTTTTATCAAAAGTTTCCACATATTTTTATGAAAGCATGATGTAAAAGAACTTATTTGTTTAATTTTGTTTTGATATGGACACAATCATCGGGGATGATGATTTATAAGGGAGGAGATATGTCACACCCCATTCTAAAACAAACATACTTATCATTTTATTTCAAGCAGATAGATAGATAGTCGGTGAAATTATTATGATTAACATAAAGTGGTGTTAGATTAGAAAATTATTTAATTTATATTATATTATATGCAATGAATATTGTATGAGACATTATTATTAAGCATGTGGTTAGATGATGTAACAAACTAACTACCATTGTGCAACTGAGGTGGATGCAGGGACACTATTTTTCCCCTGCCGAAAGAGGAGGGAGAGCATCACCAGGGAAAGGGTGATAGATTGCGTGAATACAATGATCATTGTGCCATCAGAGAACTCACACTCACTTAGAGGTTATGTCATTTTGGTGAACGTCTTAGTCTTCATTTTCCTGATCATGTTAGTGATGCTTTAATGTCGTAATTACTTTGTGTCTGCATGAAGTTGTCACCCATTGCGTTGTCAACCTTATCTTTCACATTGGTATTTAATGTGATAGTTTACGTCTCTTCTTATCTAACTGACTTGAGTTGTCGACCCATCTCACAAGTAAGGTCTTTGATGTGATAGTCGGTAGTGGAGGATATCACCGTTGATGTTTTACCTTTTGGTCGCACATTGACTCATTTAGTTAAAACAAATTATAATCAAGTCAATTGTAATCCCTCGTTCTTTTGTGAAGGGATATTAATGTTTTAAAACAAAAGCTTCTTCTCCACCGTACCTCCCTAGATTATAGGGAGAGTGGAGGTAGGGAGCGGCCAACTCCACGATGCTTGAAGTTAGGCATGTCCTCTATGCAGCGAGTAGTTAGGGAGAAGGTGAAACTTCTTTAAAAATAGTTAACAAGAAAAACTCTTGGTAGGGAGATGCACACGAGAGTCTGAGCTGAGAAGACACAGAAAAAAATAGCATTAAGTTTCTTCTTGTATTGAATATCAACATAGAGAAGATTGTAGTTCGTTGTTGAAAGAAGGAAGGGAACTGCTAAAGTGGAATCTGTGTACCATAAGCATCTGTTTACTCCTCCAGATTCAAATCAGGGTCAAATCTATTTCTAAAAAAATAATAGACTAAGAATTTTGTTAATCAATCGGCTTTGTATTTATGTCATTTTGAGGCTGATAAGCTTGGTGAATTTCTGTATTTGTATGAGGCCGAATAGTCTATATATATCTGTGTATTCGATGAAGACCGGTTAATTCTTAATCCTCATTGTATTTGTTGAAAGTTGTATCATTCTTGTATATAAAAACCTACAATACTATTATATAGACATGTTTGTTACCAGTGACTTTGATACTATATTCTCTTCTACGCCTATAGAAGGCTCAAAATCCATCAAGAGGTAGATTTATTGTTTTCATTTTTGCACTCATAGGGCTGAGATCTTGGTATACTATCTACAATATATGGATTAGTAAGTTGATAACCTTTGAACATATGACTTAGAGTGTGTGAACATACGACTTATTTATATAAAAATTTGGCTAAAGTAATGCAAAATCATTGCTTGCATTGTTGGTTCATTGTGTTTCCATATAGCTTGAACAATCAGAGGGTTGTACATAGCTAGAGCTAGACTAGAAGCTGGAAACCCAATTGTTTCTAGCGAGGACACTACACTAGTTCTCAGATGACACATAGAATCAGTTGATTCTCATTATCTAGATACCCTCATGAAGGGAAGGATCACTTTCAGTATGAAGGTGTGCAAAGGACCACCGGTATGTGATTGGAGGAAAAACACGAGGGTGATGCTCTCCCTCCTGCATTTGACTGCAGAAGACTTGTGAGTAGAAGACATCATTTTATTGTACATGTAAATTTGTAAGTCACCTATAAAGCAACCATCAGCTGATGTAATATACCATGTATTTTGTAAATGCAAAAGTACTTGCTTTACTTTGTATGATAAAAAAAAATTATTATGAGATTTTGGCATTTAATGCTTTTATTTGTAAGTGTTTTATTTAGAATTTCAATTTGAGATGTTACATTGGGAAAACCCTCAAAGAGGGAAAACCAGACCTCCAAAATATTCCTCGTTATATATTAAATTCTCAAACAAGTTACAATATGCCACAAGTTTCTTATATCTAGGTCGCGACTGTTTATTTACTAAACGTGAAATTGAACTATTCGTATAAAACTGCATATGTTCCTACACTTTGCACTATCATCATCTTCCTTATCAATATCAATCTCCATTTCAAACTCTCATCCTTATGCTCGCACTATCTCCTCGAACTTCTTCCTTGATCTCCTCTCGTGATGATCCTTCAAATGATTGTGAGTAATGTATATATAGCAATCCCAAGCCTTAAAATGATTCTATTCCAGCAACAAGGTAGTGCAAATCTCAATGAAAAGTGTAGTTGACTAGGCATGAAGATGGAACTTTCTAATTAATTCCTCCTGGGTCCTACCTCCTGGGTCCTATGTATTTCTATATCCATTCCTTTGATGGCGAAATTTGCAAAAACCTGGCACAAGTCCCAATTGGTGAACTATGTAAACCTATCAACCCTATAAATGCTCAAAAACTAAGTTATGCATGTGCGGTGCTACAAATTCCTTGAAATGTGAATATTATGTAGATGTATCTTACTGCAACATATGTCCCAAATTGTGAGACCAGGTATGCAAATGCAGTGGTATGCAATGACATCTTATGTGTTTGAACTCTTAGATGCTCCTCGATCACTATACCTACTCCCACCATTGTTCCATTGCATAGCATTACCTCTAATTCCAATATTGTACCATCCCATAGTGTTTATCCTTCCTCCACCTTTACTCCTCTCTATAGCCTACCTCGTAATTTCACCCCTCCCACCATATCCACATCCCACATGATGTATTACACCTATATGCCTATTTCATCCACTACTACCCAAAATATTAGATATCCACTACTCCTCTTACTTGTGTCATCTCTACCATGATCATTTCACATTCCATTCCTCTATCCATGCCCATGTGCACACCTCATTACATTTTTTTCCTCCATGCCTATTTCCCAACCCATTACCTCCTCCACTACTTATACCAATCATACTCATGTACCTATACTCATCCTAGTGGTCCCCAAACTTCCCTTGTCGCCATTCCTTCCTTGACCCTAGATGCACTAATGCAAAAGCTAAATCAAGTTGAGAAGAGGGTGGATAAAATGTATGATGGACAAGATGATGATGAATTTTAAAATGCTAGACATAAACCACTGCCATTTGATATTGTTACACATCTACTACCTATGGGTTTTATGGCACCTCGCTTTGAGCTTTATAGTGGTAAAGGTGGCCCAAATACACACTTAAGATTCTTCATTGCAACATCTGTTAATTTCTTATATGAGGATAGATTATTAACTAAGCTATTTCTAAGTACTTAAAAGATTATGCTATCGAATGGCTATTCTCATTACCTCACAAATATATACATGCATTTGATAATTTAACTAAGGTATTTGTGAAGTGTTAGTGTTTTAATTCACACCTTTTGATGTGGCACAAAACAAAACAACGTGTACTGTAAACTATTCTTCAAATTAGGAGGGGAAGCTCCCTACATCTTGGAATTTAAAGGCTTTTCAAGTATATACAAGATAAACAAATTAAATTAAAACCTATCTTTTTGTTTCTTAGTCTAGAGCACAAAGTATTTTCAATGTATTGCACTAGATACGAAGATTCTTGACATAAATTTATCTACTGTAGAAAGTAATTTAACACAACTAATGACATTTATGGTTTTCAATTAAATTCAAAGATCGAAAACCACAAATTTGAACAAAGCGAGATTTAATGGACAAACACAAAGATGTAAGCACAATGCATGGATTAAGTATACAAAGTGGCATTAATTCTTCTAATAACTTTAACAATACAAAGGTCATTTGAAGAGTTTACAATACATTAGAGTGTTGTGACACTAACCAAGATTCTATTACATCAAGCTAGCAAATATGGCAAGAGCGGATCCACCACTTAGTTTGAGCACCCCTTGAAACATAACTTCTTGCCATGACAACGACCCATCCCAACTACCCCCTGTATAGACAAATCCTTCGTTTACAATGTTGGATATGCATCTCTTGATCCCCTAAACTACACTTGGCCACCAAGATATCAAACAGGTCCCATGATGACCAACCAACCCACCTCAAATACATCACCAACCCACCTCAAATACACCACCAACCCATGCATATATAGCACCTTCAATAGTTCAACGACCAAGGTAAAGAAGGGATATTCAAACGTCGGTCCAATCACCAACATGACACTCTAGAGATCAACATGGCATAAGATCGAGGCCGCAGACGAAGGAAATCCACTTGGGACCTCAACGAGGTCAATGATGACAAGGCCATTGAACCATGCAACCAATAGCAACCATCGCATCCCCAACAAACCCTCTATCGAGCCATATATGAGAGAATCATGCCCGTACTGAGGTGATCAGACCACATAACCATTCAATGATCAAGGCACGAAGACAAAGGACTGCAAATAAGGAATAAATGGCGCAAAGAGCAGAGCGACTGCAATCATGAGGGATCCGTCTCAAACAGGGGGGAACGAATCGCAAGGATGATGGGACCCTGTACAAAAACCAACTTGGCCACCACGGATGAGGGCAAGAATAAAAATACTGCAAACAAGAACCACCCTTAGCTGTAGGACACTAGAAAAGATTCCTGCCACAAAGGTGAGAAACACCACAAAGGATCTGGTGACAAGAAGACAAACACCCAGGAGAACCGCCAAGCATCATGTTCCCACTAGGGTCACAACCAATATAAAATGCAACACCATCAAGAGGAACAATATTGCTGAGAGGGAAAGAAAGCACAACGAGAAGAAATAGAGCACTCGAGACAACATCAAAGTGGACTAATTGCCAAAGGACACCAAATGAGCCAATAACACCGTGGAGGACCGCCGTAAACCAAAAATCATCACTGCACAAAGAGGACTTTACCGCAAGGGAGGAGACAAGGGCACCAGATAAGGCAAAACCCTCTTGGCAACGGAAAAAGCATGAAGAAACATTGTGATGACAACACAAAGGCATGGAACACCAAACAGTCGAGAAAAGGGGGATGGGTAAGCATTGTGATGAAAAATAAGGCACCACATAAACAAAGGGAGCAGGGAACCAAACACAACACCGCACAAAGAAGATGGTTCATTAACAAAACTTGTGGTGCTATCACAGAATAAATGAAGCTTGGAACGGATGTCTAGACGAATGTGGAGATAGTGTGACAAAATATAACTCCATACTTAATCAATTTTTGGACACACACCAATAAGGTTCATAAGAAAAAATAGAGGAAAGAAGATCTAAACCACTCTAGTTAAACATCATCCGTTTTAATGGTCAAACAATCAATAGTAATTTTACACCTCATCCACAATAAAAATGAAAAATATTGACCAAAATTGACTTTTGATTGTTGAAGTGGATGATATTTAAGAGTAGTCAATATAAACTAAGAAATTCTATTTAGAAGTCCTAATATATTTGAAAGGGTCTTCACTAGAATGTTAAAACCCTTCTTTCTTAAAAGAGTAAAAACTAGCACTTGCACCCATAGGAGGTTTAAAGAATAGGCCGATAGGAACAACCGACCAGTTTAGAAATTTTTTTGTGGTGTGAGACAATTCCGAACACTATAATGCTCACATATAAAAACTTATTAACTAATGATGTTTTAGCAAAAGTCTAACTTTACTTTAAGTATAATGTGGATTGCCTTTTAAATTTTTTTCTATTGTTGTAATGGGTTGATCTTCCATTCTTAATTTCTTAGGCTTCTTTGGAGGTCAATGTACTGTTCCCCTATGTTTATATGTAACACAATAAATTCTCACTAACAAATGGATCGAACTAAAACATCTCGCCCATTTAATAGTAACGAATATTTAACTACTTTTTTATTGTATGCTTACTAATGTTTTGTATTGGTAGAGAAAAAAGCGTTATTTTGAGCATAAAGACACAAGGAAGAAAGCAGGGGAGAATCACTTACCGAGAACAAGTAAGGCGTCCGGAAAAGCTCCAAGAACGGGCAAAAACAGGCCTCCAATAATACCCGGCCCCGTCACCGCCAATAGCGCCTCGCTTCCGTCAGACATCAATTTGGCTGCTAAATAAAGGAGGTAACCATAGACCGCCAACAGAAACAAATTCCCCAGTGCAGACGTAGTGCAGGGCAGGAAATCATATGTCTCCTCACAACTGCTACTCCCTAAATCTCTCCTTTCCCAACCGCTAAAAACCTTCGCTATAAATCCCTCTGAAATCTTGCCATCCCCTCCATCAGACACCAGATTTGCTCCGCGATCGAGTCCCGCTACCGATTTCCGCCAAAGAAATCCGCCTTTCCCTGCGCCGTGGACACCCGCGCACAGGAGGAGCACGCCAACAACGAGAAATCCTTTGTTAGCCGGTCTAGTTGTTCGTTCCATTGAATTCTTCAGATCTTGTTGAAAATTGGCTACGCTGACAACTTTGCTAAGCTTAAGAGCTGAATTGTTAAAGTGTTGTTCGTTTATTTTAAGAACTGGCCGAGAGTATTTCTAATTTCTACCCCTGGACATAGTCAAAAGCCATGAATGTCAGGTCGAATCATTTTACCGACCTAAAGTAAATTCGGCCTTCCGCGGCCACCTCGCGTCGAAGGAGCGTAGATTGTAGACTGTCATGGGAACGAATAAATGTCTATACTTTTTTGGATTCTGCAGTACACTTTTTTTTTTCCTTTCTGTAATTGGATGATTCTGCAGTACCTACAGAAGCGCCTATTCTTTATGCAGAAAGTATTATGGTTATCAAATGCATATGTATGGTCATTCCAGTCACTTTAAAAATATTATGGATGTATTTATAAAGAATAGACAGGTAGTGGTGCACCCTAACTTTGGCTTCTCAAAATCATGTGGGGTAATCTTAAATCACTCCAAAATTTTTACAATAGTTTATTTGGCAATGCCTCTGCTTATAACTAAGATTTCAGGGTCACATCATCAAATATGATATCACATCAGCATGGTTTTTGTTGAGGTGTCAAATAGTTCCAAAAAAAAAGGGTGGACCAATAGGTGTGCATTAAGTCATATTTTGTTGGTGGGCTGATGTGGCATCACATGATTGGTTGCTTTTTAAATCTAAAGGGCACATTTCATTCAATTATTATTACTTATAGTAACACTAACAACCTTAAAGTCACAACTACTAGTACTAAACTTCAAAAAATATTGAGCCTTAAATGCACATATACTATCTCAACCATTGGAACTACCTCACCTATTGGATCTTTTCCCCTATGTTTATCAAATATAGGTATCATTTTATTCTTGTTCCAAAAAATATTGTTTACATATATATGATTATTTCATTTTATCACTTAAATTTTTTTTCAAGAGACGAGTTCATTGGCTCAATAAGGGCAAGGCTCACTTAGGGGCTCGTAGGTCTATCGGAATTCCTAGCGGGATTCAAAGCCCACGAGCTCATTCGGTCTAGCGGGATTCAAAGCCCACGAGCTCATTGGCCTAGCAGAGGTTAGAACCTTGGTAGTGGCCATATGACTTAACCTTATTGTATGGATGATATATATATATATATATATATATATATATTTGATGGCCACATTTATATTTTGTTAAGAGTAAATTGACGGTTCCTTGCCAATTTTATATTTTGAATAGTTTACAAAAGCACGTCTCGTGAATATGAGTGGTGAATATGAGTGACCTACTTAACAAGTTAATGCTACCCCACTAAATTAAGAGAGTGCAACTGCAAGCATTAGTCTTATTAATAAATTATATAGTGTTGGCTGAAATTTGTGGCAACCTAAACGAGATTGAGACACATATCTACTACATGGCATACAAACAAATGCTGGCAACAGACCTCGCACTGCAATTTGTAAGGTCAAACAATGACGGTTATCTGTCACCGTCCAGCAAGTGTTAGTGACAGCTGTTTTTCAAGACAAGGCAACTAAATTAAATGAAGTGCACTCAATGTCAATTTTTAATTGTATGTAGTTACGGGACTTACCCCATGTCTCCATGCGGTTGTTTAAGTTAATTTTCTGCTTAAATTTAAGCAATTGGAGTGGCCCCATGCAAATTTATAATTGTGGGAAAATGATAATATAGAATCTTTCCTATTTTGTGGAGCAGCGACTGCTTAGGAATTTCAAATAAGCTGAGGAAAAAAGGGGGGGCTGGAAATAAACAGCCACTGCGTAATGAAAAATATGCTGTCGCTGCATATAATTCCTTCCCTCTTTTTTTTAAAAAATTTTCTTCTATTTTTTTTTGCTTTTTATATAATAAAAAACTCCAAATTAAGATAACTGCTTAAAATAAGCAGAAAAATAAAGTTTGATGGGGTCACTGACTCCATAAATATCTGCTAAAAAAATTAAGCAGCGACTGCTAGCCAAAATAAGCTAAGCAGCAGCGTAGGGACATGCCCTTAATATTTAAGTGACTTAAATAACGCATTTAGCTCTTAACGACCTATGTTCATTAGCGGATAGGCTTTTATATGTGAGCATTATAGTGCTCGGAATTGTCTCATGCCGTAAAAAAATTCATGTCGATTGTTCCTATCGGCGTATTCCTTCAACCTCCTATGGGTGCAAGTGCTAGTTTATAACAATTTGCAATGAATGGGTTTAGGTATTTTTGTCGCTCGTTCAAACTTTCGATAGTTCAATGTGGACTTATTAGCCGATAGGCTTTTATATGTGAGCATTATAGTGCTAGGAATTGTTTCATGCTGAGAAATTTTCTAAACTCTCTGTTTCTAACTTATTAGCCGATAGGCTTTTATATGTGAGCATTATAGTGCTAGGAATTGTTTCATGCTGAGAAATTTTCTAAACTCTCCATTTCTATTGGCATATTCTTTGAACTTCCTATGGGTGTAAGTGCTAGTATGTAATTTATAGCCCATTTGTTTGAACCTTAAAAAGAAAAAACTCACATTTAGAATTAGGATTAGTTTAAAGATGTTTAATTACGCCAATTCACAGGTTGAAGAGCTCAAATATTCCGATTCTGTGTAATTTTATAAGATTCTAATCTAAAAATTAAAATAAATAAGATTCCAATTTAAAAACAAAACAAAAAAATTAAAATTTGATTTTTATTTTTTATTTTGTTTATTATTTTCAATTTGTTTTTTTTGGTTTTTTATTTTTTCCAATTTCTTTTTTTTTGTTTATGATTTTCTTATTATCAATTTCTTTTTAAATCACCAAAAATATCAAACCCAAAAAATTGAAAAATTAAAAAATAAACTATGGTAAAGAGATATCCCTCAGCGTACTTCAGATATATATTTTAAAATATAAATATACTAGTGTGTTGCATTTACCTTAACTAAGATTTGTTCACTAATTGTAAAGTATATTACACACTCATTTTCATGTAAAATAGAGGTATCTTTTTTTTTATTTTTTCCAATTTATTTTTTGGTTCCATAGTTTTTATTATTTTCTTATTATCAATTTCTTTTTAAATCACCAAAAATATCAAACCAAAAAAATTGAAAAATTAAAAAATAAACTATGGAAAAGAGATATCCTTCGGCGTACTTTAGATATATTTTTTAAAATATAAATATACTAGTGTATTGCATTTACCTTAACTAAGATTTGTTCACTAATTGTAAAGTATATTACACATTCATTTTCATGTAAAATAGGGGTATGTTTAGTTTTGGATATTTGAGATAAAAAGTGTTTACTTACCAAGTTTTTTGTTTTGTTTTGTTTTGTTTGTTTATTTTTTTTCCACTCTTATGTATTAGTGTCTTTAATATTTAAAAGTTTCAATTTTCAATTTTGATGTTTGTTTATTTATATTATAATTGAGGAAGTTCTTCTATTCAATCACTTTAGGACAAGTTCCTAATGGTGCCTACGACACCACTCATTCTTAGATATCGCAAGTTAAAGATAAGTTGCAGAGTTGCAAAAGGACAAACTTGCAATCATATAGGATCTCATTGCAATAGAGGGAAACTACTATGATTATACAAACACCATCATACCAGAAGGAAACAATGTGTGTCGTCAAGTCTAAGATTGTATAAAGGTCAAAACAAATAATCTCTAGTTTTAGCATTAGATGTAAATTGTGACAAAATAAACATTATCTAACAATTGGCAAAAGCTTTCTAAAGCCTGTCCTCTCATTTCTATCCTACAAGCAAACTATTGCAAAGTTAATCTCTCTATTTTATCTATTTCATTTTGGTGAACCTAAAGTTTTAACACTTCATCTTTCTCCTCTAATTCTCTTATCTTTTTGACATGCATTTTTTTTTATTTTATATAACTTATATTCAAGTCTACGAATTCTTCTTGCATCTATGGCTTCTTTCATTTCACATATATCTAATGCATTCGATGATGATACCATTTGCTTTTGTATCATCCACTATGAAAATGTTTCTTATACCTCCTATCTCGATGATTATATAACCTTGCTTTTCTTCATGCTTGTATCTCTCTTCTCAACCTTGTGAAACATGTGTTCTTCAAAATCCCTACTTGGATCTACTACCTTCTTTTTGAACATAATGCTTTATAATGAATTTATACATGTTTCATTCACCACTTAATTTCATAATGTTCCAATTGATTATAAAATGTTATAAAGTGTTTGTGCATATTTAAATATTTCCAAAGCATTGTTTAAAGTATGTGTAGATGGATTTAAGAAAGTAATCACAATGTATTTATGACATCTATAATGGATCATCTCACACTTGTTTGTGAAACTTGTCCTCTAGATGCTTATATTGCACTCCCTTTTTCTAAGGTGCATAAAGAGTATGATCTTACTGATCAAGTATAAAATACTCAAGCTAAGATTTCTCTCTAGGACTTAATGCATACATATCATAACTATCTAGGAATATCTTATGAAAGACCCTAGAAAATGTCATTGTTACATCAACTACAAAGGGATTTGAAGTAACTACAATGTTAGAATCCATCTAAAATAATGAAAAGATAATTGTGTTTGATTCTATTTAACTTTAGAAACCCTTTCATCATTGGCAAAAACTTATGCTTACATCGTCGTTAAGGGCATGGTTTAGTGGTCAAGTCGCTCGATTGTAGTGGCGGCCACCAGGGTTTAAACCTCCGTTGGAGCCTTCGTTAGGCTAACGTGCTCATAGGATTTGCGTCTTCGCTAGGTGTTGTGTCGCAAGCTATGGGTCTTCATTGGGCCAACAAGCTCACAGGTTTGAACCTCCAGCATTGATGCAGGTGTTCATGCCTGGTGTTAATGTTTGGAGATGAGGTCCCCCGTGTTGTGGCCTCACCGATTCATAGCTCCGGTCAAAAGTGATTCATCTAACCTAGTAGGACCAGGCTAAACATTCCCCCTTTCACTGACCCAAAAAAAAAAAAAAAACTTATTCTTACATCTAGAGTGGTGGGATATTGCACAACAATCGTCAAATATTTTATACCTTAATTGACAAAGGATTAAGATTGGACATCTATAGTATAGACTTTGCATAGAAACAAAATTGAGACATCTAATTTGTAAAAATAAAAAATTATGATTAAAAGGTTTAACAATATAAGGCAAAAGTCTCTAGGTACTATTACTTTGTCCATCACATTAGGACTTGTCACAATCGACACTGTGTTCAATGTGATGTTAGGATGTCTTTTTTATTATATAATTTTAAGACATCCTTAGATCCATGCTATGAGAGTCATCCCCTCAAGGCTTCATCGATCTTTGAAATATGTTCATAGGCTAATGTTTATATCATTCATGCTAATGAACATCCTTTCATGTATTATCAATTGACTAAACCTCAAAGAATTATTATTCCCAAAACCTAATTGACAAAAAACCCTACCACAACCAAGGATACGCATACTTCTTCCAATCTCAAAAAGAGACAACTGAGGTACTCTTGACTTCATATAGTCATATGCAAGAGAGTATAAAATCAACGCAATCGACTTCGTTGCACCTCATTTGCTAATGGATCCTCACACATTTGTCTAATGACCTCAACCCCAACTCACTCCACACATGAAAACCCTCTCGAACCTTCTTATGAATGCAATAATTCAAAGATGGGTACTTTTGATGATGATTCACTTTCCTATTTGCTTTCCTCACTAAAGAAATGTTATGGCCTTGGCTTTCATATTTTTGAAAAGTACGGATATAAAAGAAAAGGCATCAATCCTCGTGAGGATGGTATCTTAAAACCTCTTCAACTTAAAAAATAATTTGATAAAGTAGGTATCACGCATTTCTCCCCCACATGTTGTTAAGGCATAAATAATTTGTGATGTCCCCTTTTGGGATTACCCTAAATCTTGCCCTAGAATCACAAGTTAGGGTTGCAACTTACCAATTAAATGTTGTGAGCAAAATAAATCCTGGTTTAGGTCCTGCAATCATGTTAGATAATATTAAAATACAATTCATCAGATCAAACTATTTATAATAAATTATTTATTCAAATCATGTAAGAGATATATATAAATCTGGTTATGGAGACCTGCAACCATATTAGATGAATATGATATGAAATACATTTGATTCTAAGTTTATGAAAGATTACATATAACAATGTAACATGCATCCTTACTGAGCAAAAAAAACATATAACAATGTAACAAGTGTCAAGGACTATGTGGGCTCAACTAGAAAGAGGTGGATGTGATGAGGTGCCCCAAGTATCCCCTACCCTAGGCCCA
The DNA here is from genome assembly GCA_027924645.1 of Cunninghamia lanceolata. Lineage (NCBI taxonomy): Eukaryota > Viridiplantae > Streptophyta > Pinopsida > Cupressales > Cupressaceae > Cunninghamia > Cunninghamia lanceolata. The sequence continues at coordinate 710,542 of BSBN01001011.1, forward strand.
ACAGCAGGACCTTATCCTCTATTGGCCTAATGTGGTCCTTAACTGATGGTCCTTAACCATCATCATGAGGTGGGCTACCTAGTGAGGGCTTTACACCGTTCCCTCCATCACGCCAAACATTCCTCTTATGATTGAAGATCCCCTTTTATTTATTTCAACAGTTGATTCAAGTGGGGATAGTTCAGAGGCTGTAATAGGGTGTCCTAGATCCTCAACTCTAGGCCCAAGGATATGACCTTATCCTCCTTGGCCTCATGTGGTCCTTAACCAATGATCCTTAACCATCATCATGAGGTGGTCTCACGTGGTCCTTAACCATCATCATGAGTTGCGATTCCTAGTGAGGAATCATTCATTGTTCCCCCTCCTTGCAGTGTGCATCATTCCTCCTTGCTCAATCATGCCCAGAATCATATCACTGTTCATAACATCAATAATATAGGCTACATTGGCATCAACTATTAGTGTTTTAATTGGTATAATTGTAAGTATTAGACCACGAATACGTATCAGACCAATTGAAATCAATTGCACTTGCAACGATCTCAAGTTTCGGCAAGGGGCTGAAGAAAGGAAGTGTTGCTGGCATTTTTGACATTGCAAAAACCCAAGAAAGTGAGGTTCTATGTTACATCCCAATTTCTGACTTGCTATACTTTTACCTTTTACTTGGGCATAAGTAAATTTATTGAGATGTTATAGATTTTTGAGAAGATATGACATGGAATTATATTGAATATCATTTAGGAAATCATGGAAATGATTATGTTATTGTCGATTTTATATCTATATGATGAGATTTGATTTATTTTGAATAATGATGCACTGATCTCTTATTGTTTGATGAGAAGTGAAACAGGATTACAAGTTATCGACTCTCAGAGAAGAGAGAGAGAAAGTGTCTTTCGAGAAGAGAGAGATAGACCTTGGATTACGAGTGGTTAATTTGCCAAACGAGTCTAGTGTTAAACGATAATGTGAACCAATGAGTCGTATGAGGTAAGTCTTGTCTTGCCAGTTTTCTTTCGAATCTAATCGACAGGTAGTCGATATCTTGATTATCATTTAGTCAAGTGGATGATGAGTCGACATAGTCGTTCCGATGTAAACAACGTCATAGCCGTAAAACAATTGCGTTATTCTTCTTGAGTCACTTGACGTTTTATTGTTGCCTCTTAAACGTCAAGACGTTCCCATCAAGTTAGATGACACTAATTTTGTCAATGTTTAACGTCAACAAATGAACCTATTTTGTGGCGGATTTGTGGATCACGTCTCGTAGTCGAAAGATGCGAGAAGTCGTTTTGTGCGTCAAACGATTTAGAAAACTTGTGTTGCGTTACGCCCAATCCGTCGTGATTGCCGTCAAAACGCGTTAATCATGTGTTGTGAATTTGTTTCCCTTTTGTAAATCGACGGAAGTCGAATGTGAAGTTGATTTATGCTATAATTGTTTTTGTTGTCATTTGGAAGGATATTCCGAAATTGTTTTAGTCATAACTTAGTTAACGGGGGGTATTTTTCGTCAGTTTGCTTGATGTCGGCTTCTCGTCGAGTCATGTTGTTTTACGCCCAAGCTCTGTCGGTTGGGACGTCATCCCTTGCGAATACATCTTTTTCTTTTCGAGTTTACAACTTGAGTTGTCTTGGATCAAATCCATACTCTATTATTTTAGTCAATTTTGATTCTTTACCTCTTGTCGACCTTGGAGTCATCTTTTGCATTTATTAGATATCACCTTGTGTGAGTTTCACTCCGCTAGCATTGTTAGGTTGCATTTGTCGAAGGTTAGAAGTCTCCTTGTGGTAGAATGATGAAGTTGTTATGCCACGTCGTCATTTAGAACCTCCTTTTTGTTTGTGGCCGCAGCAAATGTGGAGTCGGGTAGCTATAGTTATGTCGACCCTTGTGTTTAGGTATGTGCTGGCCGTGAGTTCAAGGCCGAGTTGCTCCATCATTGTTGAGGGTGCAAGGTATCGGTGTGGCTGTTGTTAAGAATCATTAAAACAGCAAACATAGACCAATCTGTTCTTCATTGAACTCGGTAAGAGTGATGTCGTGGAGAATAAAATGGAACCGATCATAAATGCTTCTTATTCCTTCTTCATGGGCGCGAGAGGGAGGAGGTTAGGCGGTTGTCATATAAGTGTGACCGTTGAAATAGATGGGGAGGCTCCATTATCATGGAGGGCGCGATGGTTGTTGAGAAACCATAGAAACCGCAGTGTGGAGAGCCTTTTTCTTGCTTCGCTGCTGAAGAGTAGGAGATACTCCATCATCGTGGTGAAGAATATAGTTAGTTGGGAGTTGTTGTTAGAAAAACAAGAAAATAAAACCGCAGTTAAGGCTGTCATCTTTGGAGCTGAGTGGGAAACCGGAGGGTATGGAGTAGAGAGTTTAGTGCAACCATAGATAGAGGGGATTTACTTTATCTTAGTGGGCACAGGAGGCAGTAGTGGAGGCTGTCGTTGTTTAGAAACAATAAACCGCAGAAATGACGATTGGATCCTTTTTACGGTGGACGGTAGGAGGTTAGACGGTGGAGGATAAAGTGGAACGGTAAGCTTAATGCCATAAACTCCATCGTCGTGGGTGCAAGAAGGGATTAGTTTTGGCTATTGTTTAAAAACAAGAAACGACAGAAAAAGACCATTCTTCTCCTTCGTTGTGCGCGGCCGGGGGAGTCAAGTAGTGTCTGTTGTTAAGAGACTAGAAACCGGAGAGGTAAATGGGAGGATGCTTCTTTACCGTGAGAGTCATGGAGACCGTTTGGGGGGCAGAGAAAATATCCAGCGGCTACATAGACTGTCAGCGAGCAATGGAGTATGTTGACAGGTTTTTCATACTCCTTCCCTACGTAAATTAAGATCTTTGTTAGGCATCATACTTTTGCAAGCTTCTTCGATGGTGCAAAGAATGGATTTGTAAATACAAAAGGTTATTTTTATAGTTGGAAACTGTGTAAAGTCGGCCTCTTTAAAAATGAAAAACCTTGTTTAATTCTATATCTTGCACTACGCCAATAGTTGGTACATAAAACGTAGCTTTATGTTTATTTTGACGTAGAATGAGATTATTAGAGAAGACTGAGGTTTGAGTTTAGGAGGAGTTGATTTGGAAAACAAATCATAGCTCATACAAGCTGTATTGGCTTAACTCTTGTCAACAGAGAATAAGATCTCTGTCGACAATCAGCGAATCATGACTCTACAGGGTCAGTAAACAACCTAGTTAAGAGTTCGTTTGGTCAACCATCGACAGAGGTTTAACCTTGTCGACATCTTATTCTAGTTTTGAATATTTGGCAATAATAGTTTATTAACCTGTCGGGGTTTCATGCATGCTTTATTGTTGTGTAGGTGAGAGGTTGTAAGGATAGATATACAACTTGATTTCTGTTATTATACCTTTCTTTGCATATCTCTGTATATGCTGGCAGTAAGCTTTATATTTTTGAATCAAGAGTTAACAATACCAAAGGGGAATTGATTTACATGTGGGAAAACTGAATATGAGTTTAAAACCCCGAGTAATTCTTAAGTTCAACAAGAAAGAGCCATATGTATGAATCCATTAATTAAGTGTGTTTGGTATTACTAATAGAGTACACGTAAGTACAACTCGACTATTAGAGACCTTTAAGTAATTAAAAAGTTATTGAGAAAGGTAAACTGAAATTATAATCTTGAGTCGAATTTCTCTTTATAATGGAACCACTCCTAATTTTTGATCCAATCAATGATGTGGGAAAGGCTAAGAGATGATCTAACCTGTAGGAGAGAAAGAGTACCTCCGTCAACTCTTCTGGATTGTAAAGAAAAGATTGACATTTTTTGTTGTGGACACAAGCTCTGATGCAAACTCTGCAATGTCCAAAAGAGCCCTAGCTTAAAAATCTCGAGTCTCAAGGGCATAGTTCTTAGAAGACCTTTAAGAATCCTTAAACTTTAACTCGGGGCCTCCGACTAATCGTATTCTATGTCTTGGTTTTTTGTGAAACCCTTTTCAAAATGACAAAGAGGAAGCTATGTCGAAGGATCGACAGTCGAAGAGCGACAGACGAAGAAGATTCCTTAGAATGTTTAATTGTAAACTTAGGGACGTGAATACTTTTGTTCCATAGATTGGTTTGTAGTAACCTCTTTCCGAAAACAACAAGGTTGGGATTAGTGCCCACTCAAGAATGGGTGAAATAAACAATGGTATAATTTAGAGATGGTTATAACAAGGTATAGCATTATTTGAAAAGTTTGTTATACTAGGAAACCGTTCATTTATCATGTAATGGAGATGTTTCCATGAGCTTGTAGGAAGATGAGTAAACCTCAACACCATGTGTTAATGCATGAAGATTTTCAAACACCTTGAGGGTATCGAGGATTTCATAGAGCTTATAAGTGGGTGAACTCATTTCGTGAGTAGACATTAATGTGTCGTGAACCCTAATTTAGTAAATGTTCATATCTATCTTGTTGGAATGAGATTTGTTACTAGTCAACAATGATTAACCTTAGGTAGGGAAAACTTCTTGTTGAGTTACAAGTCGATTTGAAATACAAGTCGTGAGCCTCAGATTTTGCAAACATGCAAGAGGTACCATTAAAGGGTTAAGTCAAACATTAATTCATTATACCTTTTTATCACAACTTCTCTTACACTATTACTTGTCGATAAGGGGTGAATCTCAAATATTGCAAAGATGCAAAGAGAGATACCTAAGAATGGATAATCATTCCATAATGTTAAAAGAGCAACGATAGTGTCTCGTGATTTCACCTAAGTCAGAAAGACTAGATTGATGAAATCATCATGACTTCATAAGTTAAATGTAGTTGACCAAGTCAAATTGTAGGAATATGATAGTATCCAAGTCGAGTTGGAGTGGGTGAACATTACAACAACGTTCATTGCAAACGTCAATTTACATTGAAAACTATGGCCATAGTAATGCATATGTCTCTGCATGCATTGTCAGTTCACTGTATCTAGATTGCACATCTTATCAGGAATCATACTTAGCTAGAGGGTATCTAGGGTTGTATGATAGATAGAGTTGTGTAAGATACAACACTATGTACTCGGAAAGGCAAATTACCATTGGTCTCCTTGGTCTATACTTCTCGTGAAGGGAAGGGCCACTTCCGGTTAGGAAGGAGTGCGGGAGACCGACGGTCTGTGGTTGGAGGTAAATCACTGGAAAGATACTCTCTCTCTCTCTAGCAGAAGACATGCCGAGGCTTGCGATAAAGATGTCAGATTTCCGGATGCAGTATATCTCTGAGACTTGTGTTTATTGAGACTAAGTAAAACATTATCTGATTCAGGTATTTATAATTGATTTACTTTTGTAAACATTGTACTTGAGAAAGACAATACAGATTATTGTATTTGTAATGAGAAATCTTGTAATGGTTGTTACTTGATTATATAATAAATAAAAGAAAAATTTTCTCTGTCTCATTTTTACCTTGTAAATTTACTTTATGGTGAATTTTTGGTTTTTACTTTGTTTTAGAACGTGGATGCTACATTCTAAAGTAGGACTATACTCTATTCAGGGAAGGCATAGAGAGAGACAATATGGAAGTGTTCAATTTCTTCATTAGACATTCAGACACTGTACTCTCTCCTAAACATGTGGACCGAGCCTTTGATGTTTCTGAAGGTCTTCATTTCCTCATTCATCACAAGCTTAGGAATGTCGTGGCATCCAATTTTCAATCCCTCCCTTCTGGGAATTGATGTAATTTTTGTTTTTTTCTCCTTTTAATGCAAAGGGTGCTATCCATTAGTAGCAACTTATCAATAAAAAAATTAACCTAAAAAATTAATAAATTATGTGATTTCACATAAACAAACTAAAAAGACATGATGTATTTTAAACTACTTTAAAGACATTTTTCATCATTTAAATTTAAAAAAAAATGATTTAGGGGCATATTATTAGTTTTAACATAAAAAACAAACAATTGTGTTATTTCAAAATTTAGATTCCCAAATAATTTTGTAAAAGACAACATAATCGTTGGGATTAATAAACATTTCAATTAAATCAATGCATAACATTTTGAGGCAACTTTTTGTATGGAAGCAAGAAAATAAATTCTAAAGAGAAGCATTGAAATAATGAGGGCTTTGAGCTGCAAATGATGTGTTAGCTTGTTGAACTATGGATTGTCAAGAAATGTTGTTGCCATGTTTATGAATAATGTTTAAGCCCGTGTGAATCTGTTTGTTAAGCTTCTTCTTCACCATGCATCATTGCTAGACTAGCACACTATGTAACAACCAAATCGTAGGACCTACCACATCATATCTTATGCCAACTAAGTTGAGCCAAACCTGGAAAAATTATCTATATTGTATTTTCCTTCCAATTAATGAATATCTTGAGGTGGGGTAAGAAAATTTTTGATGGAAAAAAATGAAAATCTATTTTGATAAATTTTTACATTTGTTTGCATGTTCCACCTGGCATGTTGTCCTTCGACATGTTGTCCTTTTACTTGCATGTCATGTTGTCCACTATCTTTCTATGTAAGGCATTCCTTTGCATGCAATCCACACTTTAAGTGTTTGATGCAACAATTCTGGTGTATTTTCTATCCATTCATTGGGAAGCTAATTTTATAGACATTTTCATATCAAGTCATAATTACTAAATCTTGTCTCCTTGAATTGTGTAAAAATATTTGAAGAGAAAACAATGTGACATGTATGTTTTAAGTTATATTTTTTCCTTTCAATTCACTTAATTGATTACCTTCTTCAATTGCCTCAATTTTTCATAATTGGGGGATTGCATTGCTAGGCTCTAGTTACATAGTTATAGCTATGCCTCTTTAATTAATTAAAAAAAAGCCTCAAACATTCTTCATTTCTTTGTATGGGAGATTATATGAACCTTCTTTCATTAATAAAAAGAGCATCATTTCCATAATCTTGTCTTTGGCTATATGTACTACCTTGAACAATATGGTGAAGTTAGCATGTTAGACATTAAAGGTGTCTGAAAGATGGTGTTGGTTATTGGAATAATGACTCTTCATTCATGGAAGAAGGTTCCAATGTTGGGTCTTCTTTCCTGGCTATAAAGGACTATCACAAGGGATTTTGATGACCATTGCCATTGTTGTACATAACATTCTAGAAGTCTTAGTTGTTAGTATGGTGAACTAGTTGTACATAATATTATTTTGAGGCTAGACCTTATGCTATATAGTAGGCCAATTATCCAACCTGGGATGTAGGTTGATTGTTTTTCATTCAACAAAAGACAAAAAGATAATGAAATACAACTTTTAGAGATCCAAAACTTCCCAATATCCCTTGGTCAAACTCTTACTTGTTATAGTGATACAATCATCGTTATTAGTATTGTTTTGTTTGTAAGAAGTTGCAAAATGAGCCCTACATATATGTGGAAATATGTAATGTGCACTATACAATAGTCCATGACTAAAATGACAAAGGAAACTTAATCTACAAAAGAATCCAATGCTAATCTAATGTCATTCATTAGCTTCTCCTAGAAACAATCCAACACAAACCTAATTAAAATTATACAAAACTTCTATCTACTATTTGGGCGTCTAGTATCCACCTTATTGCAGTCTCCATAAGCCTTTGCATTGACTAGTGAGGAACAAATATCCCTCTTAACTATTGAAGTCAAATTTGTATCCATATTCACTATTCAGATTTTAGATAATCATTGTACAAAAACTGCTTGGGTGGGATGAACTGTGTGAATATGCATGTTGATTGTCTTAATTTTGTCAATAGTTTGAGTCATGTCTTAGTGTGGAAAGACTCGGGTAGAGGAAACCTGTATCATCCTCCACAACAATTTGCTCTTCCTTTGCGTCTTCCAAAATATGCATGAGCTCCTATGCTTCAAAGCTTTCTTTATATGTGGTCCAATGATATGTTAGGATTAGGTGTGTCACATACCTTGCAAGTCCTAATATTTGATTTATTTGTATTTATTATGCATGCACATACTTTGGGCATCCCACTTGGAGTGGCACTACGTGTCACTTGTAGTTTGTATTTTGGCAATTTCTTTTCTATCACTTACTATCATGGAAGTTGCTAAATGCAACTATGACAACTTGTAATGTGTAAGAGTTGTTAAAATGGAAAGAGTTTGAAAAAGGAAATTGTCATTGGAAACTTGACAAGCATGATTTTAGGAGATTACGAAAGCATGATTTTAGGAGCCAAAAATGGAGTGCCATATTTGGAGAGTCAGTTATGATTTAAGTGACTTTCTATACTACGGTGGATTTGATTCTTCATGACTAGGCATTATAACTCATGGTTTTGAGTTTCCATTTTGGTGGTTTCTTGTATTGGAACTCCTATAAATTGAATGCTTGAGGAGTCATTTGTGTAAAGAGGATTTTTATGGGAAATCAACTATGTCTGTTTCCACTTTAAGGGCATAGTACTATGGCATAGTGGTATGTGCTTATTGAATATCTGTTTAAGTAAAATATAGGATGTTGTAAGGTGCATGATGGGTTCTCTTTTCCCTTTCATGGTAGTGGGTAGAAGGCAAAGAGGTAGAGAATAAGTTGGTGGGAGAAGTAAAGAAGGCGTGGGTGAGAATTTAAGGTAGATTTAACATGCAATATAGTTAATGAACACTTCTTCTTCACGCATAGAGTAGAATGAGGCATGAGATGGCAAATAAGAGTCACTTCGAAATCATGCAAAATTTGGTCTTAAATTACTTCAATGTACACAACTATGAGAGATTTGAACATATTAAATGTAATCTTTATTTCAAAAAAAATTGGTAGTTGTAAAAAATTTTGGGAAATTTTGAAAAGAAGAAATATCGCAGTCTTATCTCAAATAATTTCGATAGTTCAAAATTTTTTTTGAGTAGAATGAGGCATGAGATGGCAAAGAAGAGTCACTTCAAAATCATGCAAAATTTGGTCTTAAATCATTTCAATGTACACAACTATGAGAGATTTGAACATATTAAATGCAATCTTTATTTAAAAAAAAATAGTAGTTGTAAAGAATTTTGGGAAATTTTGAAAAGAAGAAATATCGCAATCTTATCTCAAATAATTTAAAATTCTAGTATGAAACATATCTCACACTTAATTCTACATAAGAAACATATCCGCTAATTAAGAATAGAACACTATTATATTTTCTAGACCTTTAATGTGCTCCTAAAAAAAACTTAAAATGTTCCAAAACTTCTTTCTATCATTATCCTTTGAAATAAAAATAATTTACAATCCTTTATTAAAATGTAAAAGAAAAAATATTTATCCTGAAGTAAAAGAGGTGACTAATAACTATAGTTCTTCAGCGTGCATTTACTTTTGCATAACTGACCGCACGGCAAACGTACTTGTTTGTTTGTTTATGACTTGTTTATTAAATTGCCTCTTTTTTGGCGGTCCCCACATATTGTGACGTTTTGGATAAACCACGGACTCAATAAGCTCTCTTTAAGGTTTAAAACCTATGACTGGGACTGCTTACTCCAACCGTTAATTTCTTTGTTCGAGAAGGAATACGTAGTAAACTGCATAACTGTTCTTCCAATAACTGGTTTTTTCTTCCCACAACTTACCCAGAAAAAAGCACACCCTAACTTCATGCTCATAGTTAGACATATCGGATTTCAACGATTTTTTTTGGGTTTCTCTGTATGCCAACGAAGAGCTTAAAGCTATTCTTTCAGCTTCTGGGTACTTATACATTTCCCTATCGGACGTGTTATGTGCACTTATCTTAATTTCATTGGTTAATTTATTGGAGTTGTGAACATGTATTGGTACATTTGTAAACATGTATTAGTGCAGATTGGTATTTTACATGTATTAGTTCTTTTTAAAATTTTAATTGGGGGATCAAGTACACAAAAACATAGCTGTTATTGGGGCGTGGGCTGCAACTGGCCCCTCTCCCTTAATGAATGAAAGAAATATTTTACTAACTTCTAGGCAAACAGTCTAAGACCAAGGAAAATATTAATAGAGGCGCTCATCACCGCCGATAGCTACCGGAAACTACGAGTCCTCAAACGCCCTTGCTCTCTCTTCTCCCAACGACCCTTCCACTGTTAATTCCCCAAATTTCGTTACAATAAATAAAGTCAAACAAGCTGAAAGTATGGAAGTAAGATTTTCGAAGGCAAATAAGAAAAGTAGGCAATGTTGAAAGTCTGAGGGATTCAAACAGACTTTTGCAGAGAGTAAAAAATTGTTTTGCATTGATGGAGGTTTTCAATCACCATTATCAATTGAAGATGACAGAACATATAATGGTCTCAGTCTAGAAATTGCTTATTTGGGCTGAATATGATTTTACGTATCGCGATATATTCTGTTCTATCGAATGAAATAACTCGACGACGATTACCCAGCAATGTTCAATGCATATTTTTACTAAAAATAATTGGTAACTAGCAATTGTACCATTAAAGCATTTATACTATTAAAGGTATAAAGGTGTAGTCGGTGGCTCTTTTTATCTAGAATATATGAAGTTTTGACTAAGGTGGTACTGGTTTTATCTAACTCTAGACAGTTGTTTAGCGAAAGTAAATTTATTTTTTATGTATTGGAAAAAAGAGTTATAATAAATTCTCAATGGAGAATATTTTATTATATTGAAAATTTCTATAATTAAATAATGTTTTGAAACATAAAACAAACTTATTAACCTTTTTTAAATTTAAAAACCTACAGTAAAATACTATTAACTAATTAAAATTAAAAGAATTGTATATCAGATTAGTAAAACAATTATTATTTTAATAAAAAGTGCACTTACAAATTCGATAGGTACATGTTAATAACTGCATTAATTTATTTTTTATATATTTTATTTTAATTAAAAGATTGGATTTCTAGTAAATCTTTAGAGTCAAACAAAATCATCATAGGGCCAATGATGTCCCTTAATGTTTGTTTTTAGTTAAAAATAGGTTATCACTATACTGACAGTGACAACTGTTGTTTTATATAAAAAAACAAAACAAAAAAACTGTTAGTTTTATATTGTTAATACAACATAAAATATAAAGCTAACAGAGCACAGGCAGCCACTTACCACATGAATACGCACTTTCTTCATGGGTAGATAGTTGCAATAATATTTTATATAGAAATTACTATATATTAACGAAGCTTTGAAACTTGTGATACCAAGACCTATAATTCTCATCCTAAAACGTTTACTTCAATAAAAAAATATTCTAAAGTCTTAAATACCAGCCATTCGTTTCCATATTCCCTTTTGTTTTAAAATGACAACTATTATTTTTTAAGATTAATTCCAAATTTGGACCAAAAAAATCTAGTTTTCGTTCCATAATAAGCAAACTTACAGTCTTTCGATATTTGATAACTATTTTTTTTAAGATTAATTCCAAATTTGGACCAAAACAAATCTGGTTTTCGTTCCATAATAAGCAAACTTTCAGTCTTTTGAAAACATCAACCTAAAACTTTGGGCTGTTTTCAGAGAAAGAATGATTTTAATAGCATTTTTTTCGATTCTAGAGGATTGCCTTTTAAAAAAAAGACGAAACCTCTTCCACGGGGAGGTTGAAAAGGTCAATCACGTGGAAACCAAAGAGCACTGATTTCAGAGTAAAAACAAAAGAAATAGAATAAAGTAAGAAATGGCCTACCTAGAACGAGCAAAGCGTCGGGAAAAGCTCCGAGAATAGGCAAAAACAGGCCTCCGATAATTCCAGGCCCAACTACGGCCAACAGCAGCTCGCTTCCATCGCTCATAAATTTGGCCGCCAAAAACATGAGATAACCATACACCAGCAGCAGAAACAAATTCTCTAAAGCAGTCGTAGTGCAGGGCATGAAACCGTATGTGTCATCGCAACTGCTACTCTCCAGATCTTTCCTTTCCCAACCAGAAAACACCTTGGCTATAAATCCCTCTGAAATCTTGCCCTCATTTCTATCCGACACCAGATTTGTTCCGCGATCGAATCCTGCGGCCGATTTCCTTAAAAGAAATCCGCCTTTTCCAGCGCCGTGGACCCGCACATAGCAGAAAGACGAAAATAACGATAAATCCTTTCATAGCCGGTCTTGTTAACCTTAACCTTTCCATTGAATTCTTCAGATCTGGTTGAAAATTGGTTCCCCTCGGAACTTCGCCGACCTTGTGAAATGAAAAAATGAAAAGCTTTTGCAAGATGACGGAATAAAAAGGTTTTGTAGCTGTTTCTAAATATTATGTGGTCAATCAAAGTGTGCACAAAGGAAAGTCAATAAAGATGCATCCACAATCCAGACCGTTAGGGGAAGCAAAATACGTGGGTCATGTTCCCCCACACCGACTGGTTTTAAGGTTTTTTATTATAACCGTCTTGACAGCAGAAAATTACGCAAATTTCAAAAAAATTAAAGGTGCAGATTGAATCCAGAGAATATTTCTGACAGTAAATTTGCCCGAGTGTAGGCGATTCTCATTTGAAATTCAGGGCGGCCATGTTTCTACCGTTTGGCACTTCCTCCAACTCCATAAATAAAACTCCAAAATTATGAATTTCCCAAAACCTGGTGTAGATAGTCCTCGAGTTAAATATTACATTAGCAATCAAGAGCTATGTGTGTAGTTAAGTGTATATTTTTTTTTTAAGTGTAAAGCATGATACTTGTTTTTAGTGGGAGTTATTATGAGTTTTATTGTTTATATAGATGAGATAACAATCCTTCATTTATATCATATCAAATAGGTAGAGTATTTCTTTAATTAATTCAATAAATCAGTTAGTTGTTGAAGATTAAAATAGTACACAACTAGTCTTCCTCTTGCTTTCATAGTACCACATATGTACCACTCCACTTTAATGGTCAAACATTTAATAGCAATTTTACACCTCATTCACAACAAAAAGTGGTAAATATTATTCTTATTTTTATTGGTCAAAATTGACCTTTCACTTTGAAGTGGATGATATTTAAGAACAACTTGTATGTACTATCCTTAATGCGGTTGATGTGTAAAGGGGGGCAATGACGTATGCCATTTTTAAGGGGTGATGGTGGCAACCACCTCAAATTATTAAAATTCAGAAATAGCAAAGTTCAAATCCCACCTTTGTATGCATTTAGAATCATTACTTCTTCCTACCTAACCATATTCCTTTTATTCTCTCTCCTTCACTTTCATTTTTACTATTTTTAGCTCCAGTGTATCCCTTAAACCTACCCATTCTACTCTTCTCCTTACATTTCCACACTCCTTTATTTCCTATATTTTCCTAATGGCCTAAACTTCCACTTTCCCTAGATACAACTTCATATATCTCTTAATTTTTATGCCCTTCACTCTTCCGCCTTCCTAAACCACCTAAGACATCCATGTTCACGACACATCATCTACTAAAGTAGCTTTTGTAGCACTTACTTCACAAACCATAACCTCAAATTAATTTAATATGTCCTTATATCCACACAAATCAAATTGAAACACTTAATTTGTCATACCAAATGTTTTTATAAGGAAAGCAAAAACAAAGACAACCATGTGAAAGAAAATTTTCTCTATTAATCACAAGAAAATATGAATAAAAAAAGACAATGAGACAAAGAACTTTGTGGGACACTTTTTTAATTATAGAATACAATTTCTATTGTTGTAATGGGTTGATATTTCCTTCATAATTTCTTAGGCTTCTTTGGAGGTCATGACATGTAACACAATAAATTCTCACTAATAAATTCTCTATTAGTCTAAAAGAACAAACGGATCTAACTAAAACATCTCGCCCATTTAATAGTGTAACGAATATTTAAGTACTTTTTTATTGTAAGCTTACTATTGGTAGAGATAAAAAGCGTTTTTGAGCATAAAGGCACAAGGCAGAAAGCAGGGGAGAATCACTAACCGAGAACGAGTAAGGCGTCCGGAAAAGCTCCAAGAACGGGCAAAAACAGGCCTCCAATAATACCAGGCCCCGTCACCGCCAATAGCGACTCGCTTCCGTCAGACATCAATTTGGCTGCTAAATACAGTAGATAACCATACACCGCCAACAGAAACAAATTCCCTAGTGCAGAGGTAGTGCAGGGCATAAAACCGTATGTCTCCTCGCAACTGCTACTCCCTAAATCTCTCCTTTCCCAACCAGTGAAAATCTTTTTTATAAATCCTTCTGAAATATTGCTATCCCCTCCATCCGACACCAGATTTGCTCCGCGATCGAGTCCCGCTACCGATTTCCGCCAAAGAAATCCGCCTTTCCCTGCGCCGTGGACACCCGCGCACAGCAGTAGTACGACAACAACGAGAAATCCTTTGTTAGCCGGTCTAGTTGTTCGTTCCATTGAATTCTTCAGATCTTGTTGAAAATTGGCTCCGCTGACAACTTTGCTGAGCTTAAGAGCTGAATTTGTTATAGTGTTGTTCGTTTATTTTAACAACTAACCGAGAGTATTTCTGATTTCTACCCCTGGACATACTCAAAAGCCACGAATGTCAGATCGAACCACTTAACCGACCAAAAGCGCGGCCACCTCGCGTAGAAGGCGCGTAGACTGTGATGGGACCAGATTAAATGTTTATACTTTTTCCGATTCTGCAGTACACTCTTTTTTTTTATAAATTTGGATGATTCTGCAGTACACTTTTTTTTTTTTTTTTTTTATAAATTTGGATGATTCTGCAGTACCTACACTTGTTCCTTTCAGAAGCGCCTATTCTTTATACAGAAAGTATTATGGCCATCAAATGTATATGATGTATGGTCATTCCAGTGACTTCCAAAATATTATGGATATATGTCTATTCTTTATATTGTATTCAGGGCTTAAATTTGACGGTAGACCTTGCTTGTCAAGTAATTTTTTAATGACAGTTATCTATTCAAAGGTGCCCTTAAAATATTAATGATAAATTTTAGTATAAGTAAAATTAAATATAAACCAAATATATATCATTATAATTCTATATAAATTTTCACACTCTATCTAAAATCTCTCCTTTTGTGTGATATAATCTTTTTAAAATTTTGAACGGCAAATACGACCATCAAATTAAAGTCATGATTGTATTTATGTTTATCAAATGTATGATTATTTGGTTTATATATATAATTATTTCATTTTATCATTTAAAAAATATTTAAAATATTGAAATAAGTTACAATTTAAACTTGTGACCTATCTATATTTAATTAGTGGAAGCATCAACTAATTTTATTGTATGGACAATTCACATTTATTTAAAAGTAAATGATATATATATATATATATATATATATATATATATATATATATATATATAATAGTTAGCTATAGGCTTTTATATCTGAACATTATAATGTTTGAAATTGTCTCACTCAAAATTTTCTAAATTGGCGTATTTCTTGAATCTCCAATAAGTGCAAGTGCTAATATAGGTAGATATATGTGTGATAGACATAGATGTATATTTGATAGCCACATATTTTATTTTATTTTTGTCATAAACCATTCCTTGTCAATTTTATATTTTGAATTTACTTGTATAATTTTTAATTCAAACTTATTTATTCATATTGTATGAATAATAATTTAAAAAACACATCTCCCATGAATTGAGTGGCGAATATGAGTGACCTACTAAACAAGTTAATGCTACCCCACTAAATTAAGAGAGTGCAACTGCAAGAATTAGTCTTATTAAATTACGTAGTGGCGGCTGAAATTTGTGGCAACCTCAAACGAGATTGAGACACATATCTAATACCTACGTAGCAAACAAACAAATGCTGGCAACAGACCTCGAACTGCAATTTGCAAGGTCAAACAATGACGGTTATTTGTCGGCGTCCAGTAAGTTTTAGTGACATCTGTTTTTCAAGACAAGGCAACTAAATGAATGAAGTTCACTCAATGTCAATTTTTAATTGAGTGTTGTTGAGGGACTTAATATTTAAGTGACTTAAATAACGCGTTTAGCTCTAAACGACCTATGCTCATTTATAGCAATCCCGGGTTTAGGTATTTTTGTCGCTCGTTCAAACTTTCCATGGTTCAATGTGGACTTATATGTAACTTATACCCCATTTGTTCGAATCTTAAAAAGAAAAACTCGCATTTAGAATTAGGATTAGTTTAAAGATATTTAATGTACTGTCATCTTCATGTAAAATAGATGTACGTTTAGTTTTGGATATTTGAGATAAAAAGTGTTTACTTATCCAAAGTTTTTTTTTTTTTCATCCACTCATGTATTAGTGTCTTCAATATTTAAATTTTTTATTTTTTCATTCTACTCTTTTTGTCTTGAAGATCCTAAACGTTAAGTATGATTCCAGAAGCTCTACACTTAAGGATCATGGACTGTTACATCCCCTTTTTGGATTCAATATTACTATTTACTTTTTCTTAACTAGTACAGTTATGTGGATAAGTTTTGAATTGATGATATGAATAGAAAAGGTCAATTTTATGAAATTATGGAATCTACTTGATTATGATCAAATTGATGTTATGAATTAAAATGTTTTTCGATATGCAAATGAAATGATTTGATATAAATATGTTTTGATTAGAATATTGGTACCCTAACCACAAATTGTATGTGAGATTGTTAAAGACAGGAATAGATGGAACATATTCACCAGGAAGAAAGAAGAAGAGAAAGTATCTTTGAGAAGGAGAGAATAGACTCTGGAATAACCATGGGTGCTTGCCACTGAAAACGCATATTAGGTAGACAAACCTAGATGCTTTGAGTTAAGCTTTGAGTTCGAGCTAAGTCATTTTTAGATGAGAGTCGAGGTTTGAAAGAATAGGTCTTTCTCCTTTCGTAAGTCGTCGTATTGAGTATGGGTAATCGACATCAGTGTCGTAATACTCTGAATTGTGTCGTCAAATATGAACGACTGATATATTGTTTATATATTTATATGTATATACTTGTGGTCGAGTTGTAAGTCTTATCTTGTTTTTGGTTCGGCGCAAAAGTCAAAATTGTGCGTAAGTCGATCCCAAACCTTGTTTTGGTGTTTGCGCTCAATTCGTCTTTATGGTCGTAAAGCGCTATGAGCGTATGACGTAAACGTCTCCTTGCAAAATTTGACGGATGTTAAATTGTTCTTTATTGGGCTATTATCGAATACTAAAGTGTTTAAATAATGTTTTAAAATCTAGAGACCATGGTGTGTAGTACCTTTGGTCGTATGGTATTGGAATATGTAATATTATTGTTAGTTATAATTTAAGTGTCGTTTTGAGATAATTCCTTTATTCTTTAGTGATGTCAGTAATCGGGCAAAGGCTCAAGAGGGACACACTTAAGCTCTTTCTAAGATGTCTTTTATTTTGAATAGTCTTTTTGCCTTCAAGCTTTAGACCTCATGATGGTCGTCGGCCTAGCTTTTAATTCTTAATCCTTGCTTTTGATTTATACTCATAGCAGATATGAGTAGTAAGACAGTTTGTTACAACTGCAAACTACCACCTCGCCTAATGTGGAGCTCCATCTTGGAGAATGATCGCGAATTGTGTGGAATGGCCAAACCATTTTCTGGTTGAGGTCGCATAAGGTGGAAAACATTTTTTTTGCATGCTGGATAGATACCCTTATCGATAAGCATGGTGTTGGGAGTGGAGGAGACAATTATTCTTTCGCAGTTAGACGGGGGAGAAATAGAGTAGTAAGAGTTAGTTTTTAGAGGAGAAAACACGGAGGAGAAGCGAAACAAGACTAAGCAAGGAGCAACAAGGTGAACGACTGAGAGAATAGCAAATGTCGTGGACCAGTCTGTAAGCGGACTCAAGAGACAATCTACAGGTTCTCTTCTTCTCTTTGCTGGGCAGTCATAGTTTTTCTTGTAATAAGTAATGTCTTCACTAGCATTTCGATGAAACATAGAATTTTCTTGAAGATACAAAGTGTTATATGTTAACAACCATAGCCTGCGTATTTTTTTATCTTCTTCAAAATGAGAGCAATGTTTATGTCTTCTACACTGCACTGCACCACACCATAGACGTGAAACCTACAGTTTATTGCATTGTCGGATGAAGGTCGAGAATAATGTGTAGTCATTGGTTCTACTTTAGGAGGTTTTTAGTTATGTGTAGAGTGCAATTCTGAGTATGTGTTGGTCGTAAAACATTTCACAACTATTACAAGCTGTAGTGGCAAAACCTTTGGCGACATAGACTGAGTTCACTTTTGGACAGTCGAATGCTATTGTTTAGTTTTGTCAAGTATAATAGACAACTAGTTTTAAAGTAAAAGATTTATTTTGTGATACCTGTTGACAGAGGAGATTCAAAGGTGTGAAGTGTAAGTCATAACATGCAAGATTTCATAGTCATCTTCTTTTCTGAGTTTAAAACTAGTCGGTTGACCATGGCAAAATTACTAACCTAGCTGCAAATAATAACAAGCTTTAGTCTATTTGCCTTTGTAAGTAATTCTTTTACTACTAAAGTATTTAAACTGTTGTGTTTCCGAGAGAAGACCTTACAATCATACCAATTAATAATATGAAGTTTTACAAACAATGTAATGAGTCTTTTGTCAAGTTTCAAGCTTAGACTTGCACGCAATCTTATTGCTAGAAGAAATGGTATGACAGGGTTTTCTAATGTTTAGACCGACAAGATTAAGCTATGTCAAAGATTTCGACACGTCGAAGTAGAATCTTGTGAGTTTTAAATTTTAACGTAGGGTCTTCGAACATTGTATTCTTTAAATTGGCTTTTAGAGAAACCCTTCCAAAACAACAAAGATGAGTTTAGTGACCACTCTTAAGTGGATAAATTAAGCAGTGGGCTAACTTAGAGAGCATTGAAATAACTTTTAGCATTATCCGAATAAACAATATGCTAGGAAACCATTCTTTTATCATGCAGACGGAGAGGTTTCCATGAGCTTGTAGAGAGAGAGAGAGTAAACCTCAATGCCATGCGTTAATGCATGATTAATTTCAAACACCTTGAGGTTATCGAGGTTGTTTTATAGAACTTATATATAGGTAACTGTAGGATTGCGATTAATTCAAGTCAAGTGGGGTGGGTGAACTTATTACATGCGTTGATACAATGCTAATTATATTCAAATCCTTTGGCCAAGGTAATGCATGATCCTCAAGTGCATTGATAGTTCACTATGACTGGATGGCGTAGCTTGTGGAGTGGTCATGCTTGACTAGAGGGTATCTAGGGGATTGCATGAAAATAAGTTACGTAAGTCACAACACCAGTACTCAGATGGCAAACACCATTGGTTATCCTAAGTCTATCCTCTTGAGTAGGGTAGGGCCACTTCGGGTTAAGGAGTGCGGGAGACCGACCGACAGTCTGTGGTTGGATGTTAAGCTCCTTGAAGATACTTTCTTTTCTTAAATCTTGAGGATTGCTGAGACTTGAATTTGCATGGTCGACAATCGAGATGCAGTGACATTGGTAAGTTCCTATTTTGGATTTGCTCTAAGTAACTTTTAACAACATATTGTTTAAATGTTATGGATGATTATTTCCTTTTGTTTAAGATATATATTCATGATTATTGTAAGTCGATGGATGTTCTTCTTGGTTATAAGAATTGGAAACAAATTACTTTTCTATTTTAAACTTTCAAAAAAAAATTATTACTTTTGGTTAAAACTTAGTTTTTAGGGTGAAATCAAAACTGGGTGTTACATATGGTATCAGAGCTAACCAAGTTCAGCACTAGGGCTGATGAGTCCACTAACCTGATGAGGAATCAACATTATGCGGGTAGCTAATGATTTGATTTACTGTGCCAGGATGGTACATATCAAGAAAACCGCAAGGAAGTCCTTTGCTAGTAAGGAACGTTATCTGCAAGCTAAGCAGAAACGACTTGCGATGATCAAGACTATTGAGAAAATGAATGATGAAAATGACATTTGGCTCGATGATGTGGAAACTTTTGCCAATGCTCTGTTATGACTCAAACGAATGAAAAAAGAACTCCTAGAGATGGCTAGGATGGCAGCTCGGATTATGGTCAATTATTGCCCTATTAGTGTACCCATGATCACTAGGGATCCTCGTTTACCACCTAGAGCTGAAATCATTGTACTATCATCTGATAGCAAGCCTAAGGATTATACACCTCATGAATATGTGTCGGACAATGAATTCAAAGGTTACACCCCACTTGTAAATACTGAGTGAAACATGAGATATGTCTATCTTTAAAGAATGTATATACAGTTTTGCAAAGTATAATAAAAACAAATTTTGGTTTGAGAATAATTATGGTTATGAGCAATTGTTATGTTTTGATAATATACAAAATGATAAATCATAGAATTGATTAGTACTTGCTTAATCAGGTGAGAAAACAAACAATCATGGATCAATCAGAGTTTAATGAGAGAGAAGATCAGGAAGGTCACAACTCTCAGGAAAACTCCACCGATGAATTAGACAGAATTCTTAATATGCTTACTGAAACTAAGGAAAGGTTGGGTAAATTGGAAAAGAAAGTGAATGAAACCAGGAATACAGAGGGTGAAAATGAGAATTCTAATAATGCAAGTAAAAGTAAACAATGGGATCTTGGCACGTCAAGTGAAAACCAAGATGATAGTGAAACTCAGAGGGAGACAAAAGACAAACTTGCACTAGAACTATCTAAGGATATGAAAAAGATTATCCCTCCCAAATTTGACAGAATGAAAACCGATGATGTAGCGGAAGCATGGTTAACAGAAATAGAGAAATACTTTGAAATCAGAAATTACTCTGAGATTACAAAGGCAGTGTGGGGAGCATATCAGTTATCTAGAGAAGCATCCACTTGGTGGATGAACAAGAAAATGGAACTAGAATTAAGTCCCTTGAAGGTGACATGGAATGAATTTGTGGAACTTTTTTGAAAGAGGTGGTTACCACAGCTATATTTTGATCAAAAGGGAACAGATTTCCAAGACCTCAAGCAAGGTGATCTGTCTATGGTTGAATATGCAAAAAAATTTACTAAATTGTTGAAGTATGTTCCTCAATATCAAAAGGATGAAAGATTTCAGATAAGAAAATTTATTATGGGACTCAATCCTCAGATTGGCGGTGAGGTGGAGGTGCATGGTCCAAACACAATGGACCAGGTGTATGAGAAAGCAATTAAGCAGGAGTAGAAGATCAGATCCATTTCTGCTTACCATGAAAAGAAACGTAAAAGATTTGATAAGAACTTCAATGATCAGACGTATAAAAGGAAGAATGATAAAGGATATGGAAATAGGAGGTTCAATAAAGGAAATCGGAAAAACAAAGGGGGATTTAGTAATGAGCGTAGAAATGAAGACTATAAGAAAAATGACAATTTTAAGAACGATGATGCTATGAGTAGACCATCCAAGAAGAGAGGACCAATTGGAGGATGTTTTTCTCGTGGTGGAGATCATTATGCTAACCTTTGTCCTAATAAAAAGTAGAACGGGTAGCCTAGGAATACGGTACTTCCTTCGCAGCAGGAAGCGTTTCAACAAAGGATTCATGCTGCCCTTGACAATCGACAAGCTGAGTATCAGATTACTCCCATTGAGATGACAGGTACATTATTTGGAGTTCTTGTTTCTATTCTATTTGATACTGGTGCAATAGAAAATTTTGTGTCATCTACAGTCTTAAGTAAATTTCCTAGAAGAGCTAGTTTTATGTCAAAACTGTGGACAATTGAGTATGCAAATCACTCAAAGGCTCAGGTAGAGCAATGCTTGTTCAAAGCTAAGATTGATATTTCAAACTTTTCCACTGAGGTAAATTTGTATGTAGCACGTTTAGGGTCCTACGATGTCATCTTAGTAATGAATTGGTTGTGGAGACATAGGGCCAAGGTAGATTGTTTTCATAAAACAATTGAGTGTCTGGATGATACAAGAAATACAATAAATTTCCAAGGTATTCAAAGGGAAATAAGGATCAGAACTATTTCTTCAAAACAATTAAAGCGGGCTAGGCGTAAGGGATGTCAACTTTTTGCAGTCCAAATGGACCTAGTAGAGGAAGCCTTAGAGAAGCAAACATTTGAGGAAAAATATCCACATATCTTTGCAATTTCAGTGATGTATTTCCTGAGGAACTGCCAGGCTTGCCTCCAAAAAGAACCTTTGATTTTTCCATAGATATTAAACCAGGATCTGAGCCAGTATCTAAAGCTCCATATTGTATGACCACTACTGAACTTATGGAATTGAAGGCTCAATTGCAAGAGCTATTGACTAAAGATCTAATTAGGCCAAGTGTATCACCATGGGGAGCTTCGATTATTTTCGTCGAGAAGGACGGAACACTTAGACTGTGTATAGATTATCGGATGCTAAATAAGGCAACAGTAAAGAATAAGTATCCACTACCACGTATTGATGATTTATTTGACCAAATGTGTGGTGCATCAGTATTTTCTAAGATAGATTTGAGATCTGGATACCATCAGTTGAGGTTGAATGATGAAGATATTCACAAGACTGCATTTAGAACAAGATATGGTCATTATGAGTTTACTCTGTTGCCATTTGGATTAACTAATGCACCAGCCACTTTCATGAATCTCATGAATAGTGTTTTCAGAGATTGCCTTGATAAATTTGTCCTAGTTTTCATAGATGATATTATGATATATTCCAAAAATGCGGAGGAGCATAGACAACATCTTCAAATTGTTTTGCAAAGATTAAGAGAACACAAATTTTATGCAAAACTCTCGAAATGCACTTTCTTTTAGAAAGAAGTGCAGTATTTAGGACATACAATATCAGCTGAAGGGATATCAGTTGACCCAGCTAAAATTAAGGCTATTATGGAATGGCCTGTACCTTCCAATGTTTTGCAAAGATTAAGAGAACACAAATTTTATGCAAAACTCTCGAAATGCACTTTCTTTTAGAAAGAAGTGCAGTATTTGGGACATACAATATGAGCTGAAGGGATATCAGTTGACCCAGCTAAAATTAAGGCTATTATAGAATGGCCTGTACCTTCCAATGTTTTAGAGGTACGAAGTTTTATGGGATTGGCCGAATATTACAAAAAATTTGTTTTGAATTTCTCAAGTACTGCTAGTCCAATTACTTCTTTGCAGAGAAAAGGAAAACGGTTTGTTTGGACTGAAGAATGTCAAAAGGCATTTGATTTGTTAAAAGAAAAGATAACAACACCAATCTTGAAAGTCCCTGATCCTGAAGGACAATTTGAGGTTATTACTGATGCCTCGGGAGAAGGGTTAGGAGGTTTGCTTATGCAAGATGGGCGTGTAATAGCCTATGAATCAAGAAAGTTGAAAAACTATGAGTAGAATTACGCTCCTCATGACTTAGAACTGGCAGCAGTGATTCACGCCCTTCAAATGTGGCGACATTATTTGTTTGGAAAGACTTTTATACTAAAATCAGATCATCAAAGTCTTCGTTACATATTTACACAACCTCATCTCAATGCAAGACAAAGGAGATGGTTAGAATTAATATCAGATTATGACTTTGAGATTTCTTATATCAAAGGTAAAGAAAATCGAGTAGCTGATGCTTTAAGCAGAAGAAGACACATAGCTTCTATAATCTTAATTCATGTTAATTTTAAAGATTTAGTATTGCAAAGTTTATCTGGAGATGAATATTATGGGCAGGTGAAACAAGCTCTGTAATTAAACCCTAAGGATCCAATATATGACGGATTCTATTTTGAATCAGATGGATTGATGAGATTTAAGGGAAGAATCTACGTTCCTAATTCTGTAGAACTTAGAAACCTTGTTTGGAAGGAAGTTCATTGTGCAACTTATTTCGAACACCCAGGAGTAACAAAACTTTTAGCTGATGTCAAATCACTGTATTTCTGGAAGGGAATGAAAAGCGACGCTGTAAGGTTTGTAGAATTTGCTTGGAATGTCAGAGAGTGAAGGCAAAACACCAACATCCTGCTGGATTGTTATACCCGCATGATACTCCAAAATGGAAATGGCAGGTTGTTAGTATGGATTTTGTTCAAGGGTTACCAATGTCTAAGAATATGCATGATGCAATATTGGTTGTTGTAGATAAACTAACCAAGGTAGCACATTTCATACCGAGAAATTTGACAGATGGAGCTCATATTTTGGCTCAGAAATTTGTGCAAGAAATATTCAGATTGCATGGGGTACCTGAAAAGATTATATCCGATAGAGATGCTCGAATAACCTCTCAGTTTTGGCAAACTTTATTTTCAGCATTAGGGACTAAACTCAATGTGAGCACTGCTTATCATCCTGAAACTGATGGACAAACACAAATGGTTAATCAGGTCTTAGAGGATCTTTTAAGAATGTATTGCATGGATTAGCAATACAGATGGGAGGAATATTTACTTCTTGTTGAATTTGCCTATAACAATTCCTATCATTCTGCCATTAATGGCACCATTTGAAGCATTATATGGAAGGAAATGCAGAACTCCTATAAGCTGGGATAATCTGGAAGATAGAATAAGCATTGGACCTGAAATGCTTGCGGATATGGAAGAAAACGTGAAAATGATTAGGAAGAGGTAGGCAGAAGCCAACAACAGGCAAAAAAGTTATGCAGATGGCAAACGGGTGCCTAGACATTTCTCTGTTGGTGAAAAAGTTCTTTTGCGAGTTAAACCCCATAAAAGCTTAATCAAATTTGGTAAATCATCAAAGTTGGCTCCTCGATATGTCAGACCTTTTGAAGTGCTTGAGATTATCAATCTAGTGGCCTACAAAGTTGCTCTACCTCCAGTTTTGTCCAAAATGCATAATGTTTTTCATTTTCATACCTAAAGAAATATTTTGTAGGTAATGGCCACATTCTTAAATGGAATTCTTTGCAGATACAAGAACCAGGAGTGATTGTGATCGAGCCACTCTAGGTGCTCGAAATGTGTCAACTTCGTTTACGTAATCGAGAGGTTTTGCAATAAAAAATTCAGTGGGACCAAATGGCGAGGATAGCGCCACTTGGGAAGACTATAATGACATCTACCAAAGATTTCCTTATATTTTCAAAAACATTTATGTTAAACTATAAAAGTTTGTTTTATGTTAAAATTTTGCTTGGTAAACTCAATCATCAGGGACGATGATTCTATAGGGGAAAGATATGTTACATCCCCTTTTTGGATTCAATATTACTATTTACTTTTTCTTAACTAGTACAGTTATGTGGATAAGTTTTAACATCATACGAACAGATGATATGAATAGAAAAGGTTAATTTTATGAAATTATGGAATCTACTTGATTATGATCAAATTGATGTCATGAATTAAAATGTTTTTCGATATGAAAATGAAATGATTTGATATAAATATGTTTTGATTAGAACATTGGTACTCTGACCACAAATTGTATGTGAGATTGTCAAAGACAGGAATAGATGGAACATATTCGCCAGGTAGAAAGAAGAAGAGAAAGTATCTTTGAGAAAGAGAGAATAGACTCTGGAATAACCATGGGTGCTTGCCACTGAAAACGCATATCAGGTAGACAAACCTAGATGCTTTGAGTTAAGCTTTGAGTTCGGGCTAAGTCATTTTTAGATGCGAGTCGAGGTTTGCAAGAATAAGTCTTTCTCCTTTCTTAAGTCATCGTATTGAGTATGCGAAATCGACATCAGTGTCGTAATACTCTGAATCATGTCGTCAAATATGAACGACTGATATATTGTTTATATGTTATATGTATATACTTGTGGTCGAGTTGTAAGTCTTATCTTATTTTTGGTTCAGCGCAAAAGTCAAAATTGTGCGTAAGTCGATCCCAAACCTTGTTTTGGCATTTGCGCTCAATTCATCGTTATCGTTGTAAAGCGCTACGAGCGTATGATGTAAATGTCTCCTTGCAAAATTTGACAGATGTTGAATTGTTCTTTATTGGGCTATTATCGAATACTAAAGGGTTTAAATAATGTTTTAAAATCTAGAGACCATGGTGTGTAGTACCCTTGGTCATATGGTATTGGAATATGTAATATTATTGTTAGTTATAATTTAAGTGTCGTTTTGAGATAATTCCTTTATTCTTTAGTGATGTCGGTAATCGGGCAAAGGCTCGAGAGGGACACACTTAAGTTCTTTCTAAGATGTCTTTTATTTCGAAGTCTTTTTGCCTTCAAGCTTTAGACCTCATGATGGTTGTCGGTCTAGCTTTTAATTCTTAATCCTTGCTTTTGATTTATACTCATAGCAGATATGAGTAGTAAGACAGTTTGTTAAAATTGCCAACCGCCACCTTGCCTAATGTGGAGCTCCATCTTGGAGAATGATTGCGAATTGTGTGGAATGGCCAAACCATTTTTTGGTTGAGGTCACATAAGGTGGAAAACATTTTTTTTGCATGCCGGATAGATACCCTTATCGATAGGCATGGTCTTGGGAGTGGAGGAGACAGTTATTCCTTTGCAGTTGGACGAGGGAGAAATAGAATAGTAAGAGTTAGTTTTTAGAGAGAACACAGAGGAGAAGCGAAACAAGACTGAGCAAGGAGCAACAAGGTGAACGGCTGAGAGAATAGCAAATGCCGTGGACTAGTCTGTAAGCGGACTCAAGAGACTATCTATAGGTTCTCTTCTTCTCTTCGCTGCGTAGTCATAGTTTTTCTTGTAATAAGTAATGTCTTCACTAGCATTTCGATGAAACATAGAATTTTCTTGAAGATACAAAGTGTTATATGTTAACAACTATAGCCTGCATGTTTTTTTATCATCTTCAAAATGAGAGCAATGTTTATGTCTTCTACACTGCATTGCACCACACCATAGACGTGAAACCCACAGTTTATTGCATTGTCCGACAAAGGTTGAGAATAATGTGTAGTCATTGGTTCTACTTTAGGAGGTTTTTAGTTATGTGTAGAGTGCAATTTTGAGTATGTGTTGGTCGTAAAACATTTCACAACTATTACAAGCTGCAGTGGCAAAACCTTCAGCGACATAGACTGAGTTCACTTTTGGATAGTCGAATGTTATTGTTTGGTTCTGTCAAGTATAACAGACAGCTAGTTTTTAACTAAAAGATTTATTTTGTGATACCCGTCGACAGAGGAGATTCAGAGGTGTGAAGTGTAAGTCATAACATGCAAGATTTCGCAGTCATCCTCTTTTCTAAGTTTAAAACTGGTCGGTCGACCATGACAAAATTACTAACCTAGCTGCAAATAATAACAATCTTTAGTCTATTTGCATTTGTAAGTAATTCTTTTACTACTAAAGTATTTAAACTGTTGTGTTTTCGAGAGAAGACCTTACAATCATACCAATTAATAATATGAAGTTTTACAAACAAGGTAATGAGTCTTTTGTCAAGTTTCAAGCTTAGACTTGCATGCAATCTTATTGCTAGAAGAAACGGTATGACAGGGTTTTCTAATGTTTAGATCGACAAGGTTAAGCTATGTCGAAGATTTCGACACGTCGAAGTAGAATCTTGTGAGTGTTAAATTTTAACGTAGGGTCTTCGAACATTGTATTCTTTAAATTGGCTTTTAGATAAACCCTTCCAAAACAACAAAGATGAGTTTAGTGACCACTCTTAAGTGGATAAATTAAGCAGTGGGCTAACTTAGAGAGCATTGAAATAACTTTTAGCATTATCCGAATAATCAATATGCTAGGAAACCATTCTTTTATCATGAAGATGGAGAGGTTTCCATGAGCTTGTAGAGAGAGTGAACCTCAATGCCATGCGTTAATGCATGATGAATTTCAACACCTTGAGGTTATCGAGGTTGTTTTATAGAACTTATATATAGGTAACTGTAGGATTGCAATTAATTCAAGTTGAGTGGGGTGGGTGAACTTATTACATGCATTGATACAACGCTAATTATATTCAAATCCTTTGGCCAAGGTAATGCATGATCCTCAAGTGCATTGATAGTTCACTGTGACTGGATGGCGTAGCTTATGGAGTGATCATGCTTGACTAGAGGGTATCTAGTGGATTGCATGAAAACAAGTTATGTAGGTCACAACACCAGTACTCAAATGGCAAACACCATTGGTTATCCTAAGTCTATCCTCTTGAGTAGGGTAGGGCCACTTCTGGTTAGGAAGGAGTGTGGGAGATCGACGGTCTATGGTTGGAGGTTAAGCTCCTTGAAGATACTTTCTCTTCTTAATTCTTGAGGATTGCCGAGACTTGAATTTGAATGGTCGACAATCGAGATGCAATGACATTGGTAAGTTCCTATTTTGGATTTGCTCTAAGTAACTTTTAACAACATATTGTTTAAATGTTATGGATGATTATTTCCTTTTGTTTAAGATATATATTCATGATTATTGTGAGTCGATGGATGTTCTTCTTGGTTATAAGAATTAGAAACAAAGTACTTTTCTGTTTTAAACTTTTAAAAAAAAATTAT
This sequence comes from Cunninghamia lanceolata, assembly GCA_027924645.1. Taxonomy (NCBI): domain Eukaryota; kingdom Viridiplantae; phylum Streptophyta; class Pinopsida; order Cupressales; family Cupressaceae; genus Cunninghamia; species Cunninghamia lanceolata. Next base: position 738,887 of record BSBN01001011.1, read on the forward strand.
TACTTTTGGTTAAAACTTAGTTTTTAGGGTGAAATCAAAACTGGTTGTTACATGGACTATGGAAATATCATGTCTACAATTATTCTTTTATTTTTATTTTTAATTTTTTTTAAAATTTTGATGTTTGTTTATCTATATTATAATTGAGGAAGTTCTTCTATTCAATCACTTTAGGACAAGTTCCTAATGGTGCCAATGACACCACTCATTCTTAGATATCACAAGTTAAAGACAAATTGCAGAGTTGCAAAAGGACAAACTTGCAATCATATAGGATCCCGTTCCAATAGAAGGAAACTACTATGATTATACACACCATCATACCGGAAGGAAACAATGTGTGTGGTTAAGTCTAAGATTGCATAAAGCTCAAAACAAATAATCTCTACTTTTAGCTTTAGACTAAATTATGACAATATAAACATTCTCTAACAATTGACAAAAGCTTTCTAAAGCCTATCCTCTCATTTCTATTCTACAAGCAAACTATTGAAATAGATAATCTCTCTATTTTATCTAGTTCATTTTGATGAACCTAAATCTTTCACACTTCTTCCTTCTCTAATTCTCTTATCATTTTGACATGCATTTGTTTTATTTTATATACCTTATATTCAAGTTTACAAATTCTTCTTGCATCTATGGCTTCTTTCATTTCACATATATCTAATGTATTTGACAATGATATCATTTCCTTTTGTATCATCCACTATGAAAATGTTTCTTATACATCCTATGTTGATGATTGTATAACCTTGTTTTTCTTCGTGCTCGTATCTCTCTTCTCAACCTTTGCGAAGCATGTGTTCTTCAAAATCCCTACTTGGATCTACTACCTTCTTTTTGAATATAAATGCTTTATAATGAATTTATACATGTTTCATTCATCACGTAATTTCATAATGTTCTAAATTGATTATAAAATGTTTTAAAGTGCTTGTGCTTATTTAAATCTTTCCAAAGCATTGTTTAAAGTATGTGTAGATGGATTTATGAAAGTAATCACAATGTGTTATGACATCTATAATGGATCATCTCACACTTGTTTGTGAAACTTGTCCTCTAGATGCTTATAATGCATTGCCTTCTACTCCATGCCACGTGGTTTAAGTCATATGATCTATGGTGTGTGGCCCTAATGACACTCATTTTGATATTTCTAAAAAAGGTGGGACCCCACACTCTGATATATAATCATATCCTTATCATTCCCAACTTCTCACTAGCATTAATTGCTTGTTTGCAAAACAACTTCTACTTAGGTGTTACTTCTTCTATGTCTCCATCCTTGATAAGATACACACATATAATAATTGTAATAAGATAATGCAAAAGATAGATCTTAGACAATAGAAGAGATGTTTGTGGGCCAATATGCTCTAATATCCAATATATACAAAAATAGAATAAACCCTTAAGATAGGGTAACAACTTACAATACTCCTTATGGAAGAAGCCACTCCACACTCTATCTCCAAGAGATCCCAAATACAATATCATACTCAACACCCTCCTTACATTGATATTCACCTTCTTTATATAGAACTACTCCTAATAACACAATGGAGGGGTAATCCTAATGAAGGTCCACTCATCATCTACTATAATTAATTACACAAGTTATCCATAAGACCTAATATAACTAACTTAAGGGATGTGTGCCACATGTCAACATCTTCATCCACCTAAATACATTATAATATCATATCTCTAGGTACATAACATGTCATCCCTCCTTGACATGTTTCATCCTCAAAACATGAGAAGAAGCCAACTAGTATGATTGTCACAAGTTGTTAGAATTGTACCATCATGACCAATCACCCAACCATCTAAAGTTGACCTTAGCAATGGTTTTAGCTTGACAATACCTAGATCCCATCCTTGATCCATATTTTGTTGCACCCATTTGATTCCATTCCTTATCATAGTACTTGTCCTCCTTTGCTTCCATGAATAGCCATTACTTCTATAAGACCATTGATTGTTGTAGTTGTTTTTTTTATTCCATGTAGGTCCATAGTGATTGGATTATTGTTTCCGTGTAGTATCATGCCTCTATTAGAATAATATCTTTCTATTTATGTTATTAATGGTCATCCAGTAGTTTTTAACTTTGTCTTGTGTTAATGATTGTTTCTTTTTAAAAACATCATCCTTATAATTCTATTTAAGGAGCCTTCGTCTCCTCTGTATAATGAACAACATCGATTCTTTCAAAATGGTATCAAAGCAGGCAATTTGAATGTTTCTCTTTGATTTTTTTTAGAAAATAAATTCTCTAGCACCTCTCTCTCTTTTGAAATTTGTGATTTTCTAAGAGAACGTCTTGAAAAATTTGCGTCTCTCTTTTGTGAAAAGAAAATCACGATCTGTGCAAAGTCATGGTTTAGGCTTCTCTAGGCGTAATTTTTCTTGGCCTGAAGACTTCTTTTCACATCACCAATTTTGGCTTTGCTTTACTTTTTACTTTTTTCTTGGACATAAGTAAATGCATTATGATATTTAGATTAATGACAAGGAAAAATATGGATTATATGGAATGTCATTTATTGAAATTATAGGAATGACTATGCTAATATCGATTTAACAATTGTTTTATGAGATTTGTTTTATTAGTTGAATTAATTAAATAATGATGCATTGATCACATGTATTGTTTGATAACAAGAAAAACAGGATTACAGGTTATCAGATGACTCTCAGAGAAGAGAGAAAGTATCTTTCCAGGAAAGAGATATAGACCTTTGGATACGAATGGTTTATTTGCCAAACCGAGTTAAAAGGGTGTAAATGGAAAAGTGAACCAATGTGTCGTTTGAGGTAAGCTTAGTTTGTTAGTTTACTTTTAGAACCTATTCGATAGTTAGTCGATATTGATTTATAATTATTTTTAAGTCATATTAATTCATTGACATCGTTAAATACATTAACGATGTCGTTAAGTTGATTTGCGACAATTTACGTTTAAAGTAAATATTACGACGTTAGTGTCATAAGAAGGTAGTCATATTATTACTAAGTCTTTTGAAGTGTTTTTATCCGTTCTTAATGTTAAAACTTTATCATCAAGTTAAGATAACTTGTTTTGTCGATAGATCGTGAAGAGGAGACTAGCTCAACTCAATCACGTTATCCGTAACTTTCATTTTAAGTATTATTCTCTTATTGATTAAATCATGAAATCAAATAGAGATAATGTTATATGAATATTATTTAATTTGATCAAATTATATATATATGAATGAGTCGAATGAGGAAATACCTCATGATATAATAGTATGGTTTAAGTTGAGCAACCGTTGGCATCTTTTGAGGAATGCTTTGAATGATAACAGCATGATGGTCGAACATACTCATTAAGAGTAACTGTTTTCTTTGGTAAGTTGGAGAAGTTGGTGGCCTCGTATGGGAGGACTGGCGGATGACTCCACCACTATCGCTGATCTCCTAAAATGATGTATTCATCATTTACATTTGTATACGTTTGCACATTTTTAGCTTAGTGGAAGTCGAACTGATGGTCCTTACCGTTGGTTTTGTTATGAGAATTGATGTCTGTTTTGGGAGTGGCGCAAACAGATGGGAAACAACTCTTTATGAGTCTGTATTAAGCTCTTAAAAGCCATGACTTGGCTAGTCCATGGCAGATATTGGGAGGTGTTTAAATTTTTATAGAGGTCAAGGAGAAAAGGGTCGCGGCGGACAAAGAGAAACCTGGTTAAGTTAAGCAGTAGTGTGGCCATCGGGGACGAACACAGTAGTTGTCACCGGTCCTTAATCTCCTTTTATCTGACATTGTCAGGTAGACATTCCTATATGATGTTTTATTAGACAGAGGTAAACGTATTGAATATTTGTTACAAGTAATAGTTATTAGATCTATCTATTCTGTCAGTGGTTAAATGTAGGATATGATATAAATCGTTTGTGTCAACTTTTATACTATCGATGTGACTATTTATCTGAGCTGATGGTAGAGGGAGTCTTAGTATATCTTAAAGCGTCATTTAGCCTGTTGAGGGCCGATGCTAACTCAAGCTTTGCATTCAGTTATGAATAAGCACTGTGAGTCGTTATTACATCCATCTATAACCAATAGAAAGACTCTTCTATTGTTTACTTTAGTATAAACAAAGTTCTTAGGAACAATTATAATCTTCTATTAATTGGAAAACTAGTCGCACAGTGAGAAGAGTAATCTTTAGGATTAAATCGACTATCCTTATTAGAGGAGAAATATGTATTGAATTAGTATGAGATTAGTGTAGAGGGATTACATTAGTAAAACCCTCCATTCAGGAGTGATATTGAGTAGAGTTTTAGAGAAGTCGACGGAATTGAAATCAATCATGTTTTCTTTTTTGTGTTTTGTCTAAATGGTATTTTATCCAAGAAACTAGTATCATGGAGAACAATGGTGACTTTGAGATATGCTTTGAAACGACAGATTAACTAATGATAGTTAGTTGATTAGGGTATTAAGTTAAAGTTCCTTTTTTACCTTAACTAGAACCATGATGAGATCGGTCAGTAGTAAACCAATTTGCTGAAATAGACCAAGTCTATGTGGTATAACTTGTATAAAGCATATAAGGGTATAAGTATGTAGCAATGAGATTTGACTTCATGTTTAGTTGAATAGAAAAGATACTCATATTCTTATTGAGTAGAGGAGTATACCATAGCAATATGTTTTGTTAACCTAGTTATGGTTGGGTTAAACCAAAGGTCTTTTCTAAATCTGTTATGATAAATGATATAGTAGAAATATTATAAGTGCTTAATGGTTGTATAAATACCTATAGTCGATTTGGACCAAATGAGGGTTAATGTCACTTAGACATAACTATGTCTATGTAGACTATTATCAGGTCATGATGATTAAACCAATTATGTATAGATAGTCTGAGTGAATAAACTACATGAATATGACATTATCCAAGTCGAGTACTGGTGGGTGAACACAATGACTACGTTCATATGAATGTTATTTATAGTAAAAACTTTGGCCAAAGTAATGCACTTGTTTTTTGCATGCATTGTCGGTTCACTATATTCGGATTGCTCAACATATCGAAAATCATACTTAGTTAGAGGGTATCTAGGGTTGTATGATTGATAGAAATGAGTAGAATACAACACTATGTACTTAGAAAAGGCAAATAACCATTCGTCACCTATGGTCTATATCCCTTGTGAAGCGTAGGGCCACTTCCTATGTAGAAGATGTGTGGGAGACCGCCGGTCTGTGGATGGAGGTAAATCACTGGAAAGATGCTCTCTCTCCAAGCAGGAAACATGCCAGGACTTGTGATAAAGGTGTCAGATATTTAGAGGTAGTAAATATTCCAAAGTTTCTATATTGTAATTGATTTACTTTTGTAAACATTTGTATTCATGATGAACAATATAGTTTATTGTATTTGTATGAGAAATCTTGTAATTGGAAATACTTGATTATATGATGAATAAAAGAAAAAAAATTTCTCTATCTCATTTTGTTTTACCTTGTTAAAAATTACTAGATGGTAAATGAATCGATTTTACTATGTCTATAGGATCTGGATGTTACACTTATGTTGCTTCGTTTTGTCACATGAGAAGCTATCTAGGCACATTTTTTATTTTCTCTTTTGTTCGCGTGTTTTCTGGACGCGATTTCGTGGCAAAATCTGGCATTTTTTCCGTATTTTGTGCTCTTTAAGGTCGCATTTTGTTTTCTTTCCTTCTGGATGTGATTTTCTGTGACCAGGGTTTCATGCTTCTTTCTCTGCTTGCACGCGACTTCGAGCTAGTGTTTTGTTTAAACCCTCTGTTATTTTTTTCAGTAGATTTCTGAGCTCGATGGTGGATTTTTTGTACTGTTTTCAATTCTGGGCAATCGATGTTATGTTTGGGTTTTAATATTATTCTCCCTTAAAAAATCTATTATGGGTTTTAATAAAATTTCTCCTTAAAATTTTTTTGTATGGTTTTCTAATTTTTTGCCTGAAAAAATCGTGGGAGGGTTTATAATTTTTCCTCAAAAATTAAGGGTTTGCTCCTGTATGCGCTAGTCAGGGTTTTCGCATTTCGGGAGGGCTCTCTGGTTTCTGGATAGGTTTTATCATTTTTTCCTTAAAAATGATGATTTGTATTCTGATCTGTGTCTCAGATTTTGTGTTTGGTTTTGATCGATTTTTCACCTTAAAAATCCTGTCTAGTTTTGATCAATTTTTCACCTTAAAAATCATGTCCAGTTTTCATTGATTTTTATCCTAGGTTTGGCATTTTTTTCCTCAAAAATCATGGTTTCTTGTCGTCTGTTTTGGTCACACCTGGCGTTGCTGGGGCGAATATCTGCACAACTGGTTTGTTGCAGTCTGTTCTGGAGCGTCATGCTCATCTGCAGAAGTTTGGAGGGTTTGTCAATTTTTCCTAAAAATTGTGGTAGCTATTCTTGGTGTATCTCTGGTTACCGGGAGGGACAGTTTTCCAACATCATGTTGGATGATTGGTGTTGTTTTTCCAGAAGTTCTGTAGTTTCTGGGAGGGATGGTGGTAGACTCATCTCAAGTGGTAGAGTCAGTGGCAGACTCTTGTCTTTTGTTGCAAAAGCACTTTGAGAAGTAGGGGGCAACCTTCTCTGTTATCTTTTTGGGTAGTTAGAATAATGACCATTAAGGGAGGGTATTAGAATAATATCTTTCTATTTATGTTATTAATGGTCATCCAGTAATTTCTAACTTCATCTTGTGTTACCGATTGTTTCTTTTTAGAAACATCATCCTTGTAATTCTATTTAAGGACTGTTCGTCTCCTCTGTATAACGAACATCAATTCTTTGAACATCCTCCATGATTCTTGTCTCTCAAAATGATGTGGATGCCTATATATTGCACCCTTTTCTATCATTGGAACCTTCTTTGATTCTTCATCATTTTTTGCCACTTGTTTTGTTGGTTCATGAAGAGAATTATTTTGTCTCCTCTTTTTTATCTACATCTTGCTCCTCTTGCATGTCCTCTAATGATTGATGCAATCTTTAGTAGATTCTTGAACTTGTCTTCCTCGACTTTCCTTTGGAGTTCATTATGTGTAATGTCTTGTAATGTAAGTTTTTTCCTCCTATACCAAAGCTTCATGAACTTCTTTTGCACATTGATGTTTATTGTTCCCAAAGATTCTAACCAAGGATAACCAAGAACAATATCCAACCCATCCATATCCAAAGCATGAAAGTTTGAATGCAACTTAAACTGGTCTTCCTCGAATTTCCTATGGACTTCATTATGTGTAATATCCTGTAATGTAACTTTTTTCCTCCTATACCAAATCTTCATGAACTTCTTTTGCACATTGATGTTTATTATTCCCAGAGATTCTAACCAATGATAACCAAGAACAATATCCAACCCATCCATATCCAAAGAATGAATGTTTGAATGCAAAGCATATTTATCCATAAGAGCTCCAAATCTTCAAAAATTTGAATATCCTTACCCAATATTTGACTATTCTTGATATGGTTTGCTTGCACCTATAGTTTCTTGGCTAATTCCATGTTGATGAAGTTATACTTGTTGCTACAGTTTGTAGAAACAATAACCTTTTCCTTTTGAATACATCCATGAAATTGAAGGATTGAATCTTCCTTCCTTGGAGCTAAAGCACATGCACCTGTATCCTTCACCTTCTCTTCCTTTCCTTCTTTTTCTTCTTTGTCTTCTTGTTCTTCATATTTCTCTTCATATTCTTGTTTTTTTTCCTTGTACTTCTTCTCCTTCTTCTTCTTCATCTTGTTTGGCCCATCTATCTAAGAAGATTTGTTCTAGTTTATCCAAACAAGAAACATCCTCACATGATGATTCATACCATTGTTTAGCTCCACCTTTTAAAAATACCTCAAAATATAGATGCCATATTACACTTCTATCATGAGCTCTTTTATATTTTACTACATACTTGACTTTGATTGAATTATTTCGTAATGTTTTCAAACTCAAAAATTAAAATATAAAGAATAGACCCATGATAAAATTTGGTGAGCTTTCTAGAAATATAAAAATCTCAAAAAAATCCCTTATTTGCAGCTTATAAAGTGAAATTATGAAAAACCATAAAATTGTAATAACTCACTCATTATTGATGATATAAACTTGATTTTTTGATTGTAGCATCCTTAGATGATCCTCCACCTTGAGTAAAAAAATTGTAGCCATTCGAAAGATATAGGTGAATCTTTAAAAATTAGGGTTTTGTCCACATTTGCCCAAATCATAGCTCTGATACCACTTGATAAGATCCACACATTAAATAATTGCAATAAGATAATGCAAAAGATAGATCTCACACAATAGAAGAGATGTTTGTGGGCCAATATGCCCTAATATTCAATATATACAGAAATAGACTAAACCTTTAAGGTAGGGTAACACCGTACAATACTCCTTATGGAAGAAGCCACTCCACGCTCTATCTCCAAGGGATCCCAAATACAATATCATACTCAACAACCTCCTTACAATGATGTTCACCTTCTTTATATAAACCTCCTCCTAATAACATAATGGAGGGGTAATCCTAAAGAAGTCCTACTCAACACCTAATATAATTAATTACACAAGTTATCTATAAGACGTAATATAACCAACTTAATGGATGTGTGCAACATGTCGGCATCTCCATCCACTTAAATCCATTATAATAGCATATCCCTAGGTACGTAACAATCCTCCAAACCTTTTGTCTTGTGTGAACTACCTAGTGTTTCTACACATAAGCCTCTTATACTTTGAGCAACAAATTATAACAATGATTTTCATGTCATGGAACATACCTATAATACCTATAAGAAAATGGCTTGAGGGAAAAATGACACTGTAACCATTCAACAAACTTTGCCAAGCACTATTCTTAACTTGTTGCCAAGTTATCCACTAAGGTGCATAAAGAGTATGATCTTATTGATCAAGTTTAAAATACTCAGGCTAAGATTTCTCTCTAGGACTTAATGCATACATATCACAACTATCTATGAATATCTTATGAAAGACCCTAGAAAATGTCATTGTTACATCAACTACAAAGGCCTTTGAAGTCACTACAATGTTAGAATCCATCTAAAATAATGACAAGATAATTGTGTTTTATTCTATTTAACTTTAGAAACCTTTTCATCATTGGCAAAAACTTATGCTTACATCTAGAGTGGTGGGATATTGCACAAAAATCATCAAACATACCTTAATTGATAAAGGATTAAGATTTGACATCTATAGTATAGAATTTGGATAGAATCAAAATTAAGACATCTAATTTGTAAAAATAAAAAATTATGATTAAAAGGTTTAACAATATAAGGCAAGTCTCTAGATACTATTACTTTGTCCATCATGTATTAGGAATTGTTACAATCGACACTGTGTTCCATGTGATGTTAGGATGTCTATTTTATTATATAATTTTAGGGCGTCCTTAGATCCACGTTGAGAGTAATCCCCTCTAGGCTTCATCGATCTTTGAAATTTTTTCATAGGCTAATGCTTATATCATTCATGCTAATGAACATCCTTCCAAGTATTATCAATTGACTAAACCTCAAAGAATTATTATTCCCAAAACCTAATTGACAAAAATCCCTACCATTACCAAGGATACCCATACTTCATCCAATCTCAAAAAAAGATGACTGAGGTACTCTTGATTTCATATAGTCATATGCAAGAGAGTATAAAATCAACGCAATCAACTTTGTTGCACCTCATTTGCTAATGGATCCTCACACATTTGTCTAATGATCTCAACCCCAACTCACTCCACACATGAAAAACCCTATCGAACCTTCTTATGAATGCAATAATTCAAAGATGGTTACTTTTGATGATGATTCACCTTCGTATTTGCTTTCCTCCCTAAAGAAATGCTATGGCCTTGGATTTCATATTTTTCAAAAATATGGATATAAAAGAAAAGGCATCAATCCTCATGAGGATGGTATCTTAAAACCTCAAATTAAAAAATAATTTGATAAAGTAGGTATCAAGCATTTCTCCCCCACATGTTGTTAAAGGCATAAATAATTCTAATAAAATGCATGTGATCATTTTATATCCATGGTATCTCTTGAAAACCCTTTCCTATTTCTCATCCCTCTTTTAGCTTCATGGATAAATCTTTGGCACAACATGCTCATTGCATAGAGGTCACATGCTACTAGGCCTCTTACATGGGATGTCTTCCCCCATCTAATGATTTTTATTGTCATCCCTACTTAAGAATTTGCTTTCAACATATGTTCTCCCTCTTGTTTATCTCATTTCTAGATTTCCCTACCTACACATCGGTCCATTATGATGCCACCTTTAACAAATCATCTTCTCCTACTTTTTTCTTGTGTTGTGTGTTTATCTTCCACCCATGACTTCCTCTAATCTTAAAACTAGTAACATGATTATTTATTAAAAGGTAAAATGCAATTTCAATGAACAATAAAGAAACAACAAGTGGACAACATTAAACATAAGCAACAATAGGAAAAAATACATCACACCAAAGTAAAATCCATTACTGCAACTGCACCTGCATACACCAGTATCAATCACTCTATTCTTTGCACATTTTTCAAAGGTAGCCACTATATTTAATCTTTCAAATCTTTTGCAGGGCTTGATCATAACAAGGAAGTTCTACTATTTAACTACATTACCTGACAAACTACTAAAGGTGCCTATGGCATCACGATTTCCCAAATATTTTAAGTAGAAAACAAGTTGCAAAGTTGTAAATTTGTGACCATATAGGACACCAATACAATTAAAGGATGCTACTATGACCATATGGACACCATTGCCCCAAAATAATAGAACCACGTGTGTAGTCGTGTCTAGTTTCAACTTTCACATAAAGGTCAGAGTAGAAGATGTAGAAAGCAAATGAAGTCTAGTTTCAACATCCAATGTACATTGTAACAACCAAATACGCATTCTTTAGTGAACAACTAAGTTTTCTAAACCGTAACTTCTCATTTTACAAGTGACCTCTTCTCCAACTTTAGTTTATCTATCTAAAATCATACTTTAATATTTATTATGATTTATGTTGAGCTATTATAGTTTTGTCCAAAATAAATTGTGTGTTTTTTTGCATCAACGTTTTGGATCACACTCAATGATCCATCATTAGGATGAGGAAGAGAAATGAAATGGATTGATGATGATGCATCAATCAATGATGATGAAATGGATTTCATTTCTCTTTCTCATCCTAATGATGGATCACTTAGTGTGATTCAAAACCTTGATGCAAAAAAATTACATAGTTTATTCCAAAAGCATAGTAGCTCATCTTCGTGGATTGTGGAAAAATCATCTGTACTTTAAACAGTTTGTATTTATGATAAAAAGATCACAATTTCTCGTCCCTCCTCTTTACTTTATACTTCCTAATTTCTTATACAATCTCAATTCCATAACTTTTTTATTGTTATATAAAACTAGAATACATCATTAAATACTTTTTATTGTTATTGTTTTAAAATTTAAAATAAATAGAAACTACATAATAATTAGCACTTCAACCCAAAGGAGGTGCAACGATTACGTCGAACACAAATTATAATTTTAAGTAATATGTTAGAAATTATAAATAAGAAGATGTAGTAGAATATAAATTAGAGTACAATCAAAGAATAGAATAAGGTAGATCAACCCTAAAGGAAACCTAGAAAACAACATGATTTCTCACCAACACAACTTCAAAGGAAACACTAATGTAGGAGAAGGGCCATAAGAAGTGAACTATTATAGTTACATATTATGTTGGCAACAAAGACAATAACTATAGGAGTCACTTTTATGAATTGTTACAATAGTAAAAATAGGTAAGAAAAGCTCATTTTTTAAAGATATTTCAAGTTTTCTAATTCACCTTAAGATTGGGGAACATGTTGCAATCCCTCTTTTTTTAAAGATATTTTTAAATATAAAAGAAAAACTTAAAGGTGCACATAGATCAGTTTTTATTGATTACCATTAAATAAAAAATATTTGTTAGAATAAAAATATTAATAAATCAACCTAAAAAATCCGTGAAACCATTTACAATTTGGGATGGGGCTTTGATGAAAAAATGGGTTGATTTGAAAATACCTCAGACCTATAACACAAACATACAATAGACTAAAATCAATAGCGCTGCCATCAAGTGGCATCCCCCTCCGAGTGGAAGATTGAAATTAAACTTCGATGGCATTGCTCGTGGCAACCCACGCATCTCAAGTGTTGGTGTGGTCATCAGGAATGAACATGGAAAGGTGGTCTGGGCAATAGCCAGGAAGTTACAGATTGGTACCAACAATGAAGTAGTTCACGACATTCCTCACAGGTTGGCTTCTATGCAAAAGAGAAAACATAACAAACATTGACATTGAGGGTGACTCCCAAATTTGCATCAGTTCCATTTCAAATAGGAAGGTCACCAATTGGAAACTAAAGAATATTGTTGAGTCTATTTGGGCATTATTGGATGACTTGGGGATCACATCTATCAATCATGTTTTTCAATAAGTTAATTGCACGACTGGTGTCCTTGCAAACAGGGCTTGCAATCAGATGAAGGAAAAGATTGTTGCCAATGAAAAGAATCAATGGGAAGATTTTCCATCATGACATTTCTAACATGGACTTTGCTAGAATTCAAGAGTAATCTATCAAGTGAATTCCCAAATCTGCAAATATCAGATGTAATCTTATGAGGAATCTTACATAGGCTCACCATGGACGATAAATAGAATGGAGGATCAATACTCCTCACACTCAGCTAAAATGTAGTTTGAAGGCTACAGTTGCCCCTGTCACGAGGAAGACGTCTCGGCTTAGTTGAGGCAAATTTTCAAATTTCACGGAGAGATTGTTGAAGACACCATTCGGAAGGTGGTTGATAATAAAGTTTTGAAGCTGGTTATGTACACAACAACAAATCTTGGAGTTGTTCTTGATAAATCACATTATGGTTCTTGGTCGAAAGTGCTGGGGGAAACTAGCAGTGCACGAATACGTATCAGACCAATTGAAGACAATTGCACTTGCAGTGATCTCAAGTTTCGACAAGAGGCCGAAGATAAGAAGTGTTGTTGGCATTTTTGACATTGCAAAAACCCAAGGAAGTGAGGTTCTGAAGCATGACTATACTCTATTCAGGGAAGGCATAGAGAGAGACAATATGGAAGTGTTCAATTTCTTCATTAGACATTCAGACACTGTACTCTCTCCTAAACATGTGGACCGAGCCTTTGATGTTTATGAAGGTCTTCATTTCCTCATTCACCACAAGCCTAGGAAGGTTGTAGCATCCAATTTTCAATCACTCCCTTCTGGGAGTTGATGTAATTTCTGGTTTTTTCTCCTTTTTTTAATGCAAAGGGTGCTATCCCCATGGTAGCAACTTATCGATAAAAAAAATTAACCTCAAAAATTTATAAATTATGTGATTTCACATAAACTGACTAAAAAGACATAATGCATTTTAAAATAAATTTATAAATTATGTGATTTCACATAAACTAACTAAAAAGACATGATGCATTTTAAAATACTTTGAAGACATTTTTCATCATTTAAATATTTTTTAGAAATATGATTTAGGGGCATATTATTAGTTTTAACATAAAAACAAATAATTGTGTTATTTCAAAATTTAGATGCCCAAATAAGTTTGTAAAAGACAACATAATCGTTGGGATTAATAAACATTTCAATTAAATCAATGCATAACATTTTGAGGCAACCTTTTGTATGGAAGCAAGAAAATAAATTCTAAAGAGAAGCATTGAAATAATGAGGGCTTTGAGCTACACAAGACGTGTTAGCTTGTTGAACTATGGATTGTCAAGAAATGTTGTTGCCATGTTTATGATAATGTTTGGGCCCATGTGAATATGTTCGTCAAGCTTCTTTTTCGCCAAGCATCATTGCTAGACTGGCACACTATGCAACAACCAAATCGTAGGACCTACCACATCATATCTTATGCCAACTAAGTTGAGCCAAGCCTGGCAAAATTATCTATACTGTATTTTCCTTCCAATTAATGAATATCTTGAGGTGGGGTAAGAAAATTTTTTTATGGAAAAAAATGAAAATCTATTTTGATAAACTTTTACATTTGTTTGCATGTTCCACCTGGCATGTTGTCCTTTTACTTGCATGTCATGTTGTCCACTATCTTTCTGTAAGGTGTTCCTTTGCATGCAATCCACACTTTAAGTGTTAAATGCAACAACTTTATTTGGGATATATTCTATTAAATGTGCCCCGCCGGTGGGATTTATTTTTTTTCCAAAGGAAAAGGAAAATGAAAATTGTTGAAAGCAAATAACTCAGACGAGCATAAAATTGCAAGATTTGAGGTGACTTCCGAGGCCGTGGAGGAATTTTTTTTTTAAAGGTATTTTCATCAGTTATTTGTTTTTCTAGCACAAAATCGTCTTTTTTTTTTCCCAAGTTAACAATTCATTAATTTTAGAAGACTTGCTGGTGGCTTCAAATTTTAGATTTATGGCATCGAAAATTTGCATAAGAATAAATATATAATTAAATAATAAATTATTAAATATATCACACTCTTTTTTTTTAATTTAAATAATGCTATAAATCTTAAAATATTTAAATCATATTTATTTTATTTTATAATATTATATTACAAATATTATTGCACCCCTATTCTTAGGGCATGCATTTAATTTTAAAAATTATTCTTTTATTTTATTCATGGGTAAACACTTTTGACCGGAGCTATGAACCGGTTACAATTATCAGGTGGGCAGGGGGGAGACTGGACCTTGTGACCATCTTTACCGCAACAGAATTACTTAGCCAATCGAGCTAGGGCCCCTGCCTAATAATAAAAATTATTCTAATGTAATATTATATTTTAAATTTTTATATTTATATTAAAAATATATATTTACTATTATATATTACTTTTTCTAAAAATGAAATTTAATTTTTAAAATTTTATTTAAGATTATAAAATATAGCTTAGTAAAATATTCTTAATATAATATTATAAAATAAAATAAATATTATTTAAATATTTTTTGTATATTATGATATTTTAAGAGTATATGAAATTTAATTATATTTATTATTATATCTAATGTTTTATATAATAAAAAATATTCTACATATTTCAAATGTAATATTACATGAGAGAGAGAGAGAGAGAGAGAGAGAGAGAGAGAGAGAGAGAGATGTTGCAACTTGTGTCTCTAATGACAATCACATACAAAAACAAAAACAAATGCAAATGTTATCTTATTTCCTGCTACCATGAGTTAAATCTATTGGTACAAGGTCAACAAGTGGGCAACAATAAATTGAAGAGCTGTTACAAATTGTTCTTAAAATATATACTAGATTTTAGACATTTTAAATCAACTTCTTGCATTTACATTGTTATTCCTCATTTTGCAACATCAGTCAAGAAACATATATAAATCTGCATAGCTCCTCAAAGGTGTTCATCAATAATGCAAGTCTAATTATTACACAAGGTAAGATGAACCACTATTTAGATCACAAAACATGTTAAGTCAATTTCACACAATATGGATTGAAATTACATCCATAAGAAACTCATTACAAAAATTAGGGCTCCACTAGACACATGCCCATAGACCAAGATATAAACAAGAAATACCTCAGACTATCCCCAAACACTCTCAAACTATAGGGAAAGCATGACTAACATCAACCACCTCTTCCACCCAGGGCTTCATATCATTTGTAGACTAACCACTATAATGACCCACTAAAGAAGGACCGCACACACCATAGTAGATCTCTTGTTGGCACTAAGACCTATGCATTGTCACCGCCAACTTCTAGCCACTAACAATGATGATGAACATGTAAACTAGATAAAACTTTGCCCACATCTCCACAAAAATTCTGCAAAACCCTAACTTCACAACTCAACTATTTTGTCCATATTACCCAGTCATAAAGCTAGAGTGGAAGAAAAGCCTTCCTCCTCCAATCCCATAGGCTTCAATTTTGTACCCACCTCCAAACTTTCATTGTGCAAAGATCTCTCTCTCTCTCTACCCTTCTCTCTTTCTCTCTACATTTATCTATATCTCTCTCTCTACATCTTTGTATGTACTTCTCCCCCTTTGTACCTCTTTACGTCTCTCTATATATATCTCTCTCCCTCCCTCTCTCTATTTATCCTCCCCCTCTCTCTATGTCTATGTCTCTCTCCCTCTCTATGTTCCACTTTATGGCTACATAAAGTTTATTCATTTGACAGAGTGATATGACTCCATGAATAGTTGGCAGCTTCAAATTAATTTTTCTTAAATGTCACAAATGAATGTAGTACTAAATTATTAGAGAGAGAGGAGGGGACATGGAGATATAGAGATATATATTAGTTTCCCATTTATAACCAACATATCATGCATGGTACCCCACTCCTTTCACCGCCTATTCACTCGGTCTGAAATATGACAAAATAAATTTAACTAGCTCACAAATGTATCTAAGCAAATTCAAACAAATCATAAAGCTTCTCCCTCAAAATTTTACATTTTAAAATAATTGGGAATTCTCAAACTAAAATTATAGCATGTCTAAATTTAATTTTCATCCATTTTACCTCCAAATTATGTAAAGGTGTGAAATTATAAAACTAATGAGGGCCACTAAGCTTGATCGATCTTTATATTATGTGATGTCCCCATTAGAGGATGCACAATGGTAGGTTAGATAACAAATGAACATGATGTAGGTGGTGGTCATGCTTATATTCTGTAACACAATGCCTATTAAATGTAGGTGATGACTAATCTAATGCAAGTGAACCTAGGTGTAGTGCATGAACACGAATCTAGAAAGGGGATGTATGCAAATAGAGGCTACACACCAAACATGAAAGCTCACAAATTTGAAGTAGCTACTAAGAAAAACATAGGGATCTTGAAATCCATAAACATTATGAAAATTAATTCATGACACTTGAAAAAACAAAAAACAACATGGGCCATAGGGATACAAGACAACCATCATTCACTTAAAGACATGGCATTTCAACTTCCACTACTCTTCAGCGTACCCATTGCACACCAAGGTGTGATTGCTAGTTATTATTAATACAGTGGGGTGGGGATGAAAGCACTCATTTTTTCTCTTATAAAAAAATTAAAATACTAAAAAAGAAATTGGAAAAGATAAAAAATAAAAACATGAAAAATAAAAAGCAAAAAATAAATTCCAAAAAAAAAAAAAAAAAAACCCAAAAAAGAAATTGGAAAAAATAAAAAAAATTGGGAACTTTGGAAGGAGAAAAAACTTGAAAAATAACAATAATAAATATGCAACAATAAAAACAAAAAAAATGAGAAAATACAAAAACTATGGAAAAAAATATCCCTGGCCTACTTTAATATATATTTTTAAATATAAATATACTAGTTTACAGTAAATAAGTTACAAATTTAATTTGTGATCTATCTATATTTAATTAGTAGAAGCATCAACTAACTATTTTATATGGGCGATTCATATTTATTTAAAAGTAAATGATATATATATATATATATATATAAGAGAGATATACATACATGTGTATTTGATGGTCACATATATATTTTGTAAAAGAGTAGCTTAGGCCATTCCTTGTCAATTTTATATTTTGAATTTACTCGCATAATTTTTTATTCAAATAATAGTTCTCCCATGAATATGACTCAATAAGCTCTCTTTAAAGTTTAAACCCTGTGACTTGGACTGCTTACTCCGACCGTTAATTTCTTTGTTCGAGAAGGAATACGTAGTAAACTGCAATAACTGCTTCCAATAACTGGTTTTTCCTTCCCGCGATTTACTAGAAAATAACTTAAAATGACGTAGAAAATAACCTAAAGAGACGTAGAAAATAACTTAAAATGAATGAGGAAGATTTTAATAACGTTAAGAGTTAGGAGACCAAACAGTCAGAGACCAGGGGCCGCAGACATAAGACATTTTCAAAATATTAATAGTTTATTTGGCCCCACAATATTAATAGTGGGGCCCATCACCGCCGATAGCCACCGGAAACTACCAATCCTCAAACGCCCTTGCTCCCTCTTCTCCCAACTACCCTTTCACTGTTAATTCCCCAAAATTTGTTTGGCTTGATGGAGGTTTTCAATCACCATTATCAATTTAAGATGACAGAACATATTCTAGAAATTGAGTTTTTTGGGCTGAATATGATTTGACGTATCGGGATATATTCTGTTCTATCGAATGAAATAACTGGACGATGACTACCCAGCAATGTTCGATGCATTTTTTACTAAAAATAATTCGTAACTAGCAATCAGGGCTTATTTGAAATGCCTTGGTATAGGTAAATCACATAAAAATTTAATATATATATCATCATAATTTTATAAAAATTTAATATATATATCATCCAGTTTGTCTAAAATCTTTCCTTTTCATATGATACAGTCTTTTTAAAAATTCGATTGTATTTTACAGCAAAAATGCCTAAATACAGCTATACAACTGTCAAATTTAGGCCCTTTTAGCAATTGCACCGTTAAAGCATTTATACCATTGAAGGTATAAAGGTTTAGCCGGTGGCTCTTTCTATCTAGCATATATGAAGTTTTGACTAAGGTGCTGGTTTTATCTATCTCTATCTCTTTAGTTTTGAAAAAAAAAAGTTCTAGACAGTTGTTTAGCAAAAGTTTTACAATATAATCAAATTTTTTTATTTTATTTATGTATTGGACAAAAAGAGATAATAAATTCTCAATTGAAAATATTTTATTAAATTGAAAAATTCTATAATTAAATAATGTTTTGAAACAGGAAACAAATTTATTAACATTTTTTAAATTTCAAAAATTAGAGTAAATACTATCAACTAATTAAAATCAAAAGTATTGTATATCAGATTAATAAAACAATTATTATTTTAATAAAATGTGCACCAACAGATTAGGTAGGTACATGTTAATAACTGCATTAATTTATTTTTATATATTTTATTTTAATTAAGATTGGATTTCTAAATTAGAGTCAAACAAAATCATCATAAGGCCAATAATGTCCTTTAATGTTTGTTTTTAGTTAAAAATAGGTTATCACTATACTGACAGTGACAACTCTTGTTTTATGTTGTTAATACAATATAAAATATAAAGCTAACAGAGTAGAGGCAGCCACCTACCACATAAATATAATATTTTATATAGAAATTACTATTTATTAACGAAGCTTTGAAACTTGTGATATCAAGACTTATAATTCTCATCCTAAAACGTTTACTTCAATAAAAAATTATTCTAAAGTCTGAAATACCAGCTATTCGTTTCCATATTCTCTTCTGTTTTAAAATGACAACTATTAGTTTTTAAGCGTAATTCCAAATTTGGACCAAAAAATCTGGTTTCGTTCCATAATAAGCAAACTTTCAGTCTTTTGATATTTGATAACTATTATTTTTTAAGATTAACTCCAAATTTGGACCAAAATAATATGTTAACGTTCCTTAATAAGCAAACTTTCAGTCTTTTGAAAACATCAACTTAAAACTTTGGGCTGTTTTCAGAGAAAAAATCATTTTAATAGCATTGTTTTCAACTCCAGAGGATTGCCTTTGATAAAAAAAGACGAAACCTCTTCCACACGTAGGATGAAAAGGTCAATCAAGTTGAAACGGAAGAGCAGTGATTTCAGGGTAAAGACAAAAGAAATAGAATAAAGACAGAAATGGCCTACCTAGAACGAGCAAGGCGTCGGGAAAAGCTCCGAGAATGGGCAAAAACAGGCCTCCGATGATTCCAGGCCCAAACACGGCCAACAGCAGCTCGCTTCCATCGCTCATAAATTTGGCCGCCAAAAACATGAGATAACCATACACCAGCAGCAGAAACAAATTCCCTAAAGCAGTCGTAGTGCAGGGCATGAAACCGTATGTGTCATCGCAACTGCTACTCTCCAGATCTTTCCTTTCCCAACCAGAAAACACCTTTGCTATAAATCTCTCTGAAATCTTGCCCTCATTTCCATCCGACACCAGATTTGTTCCGCGATCGAATCCTGCGGCCGATTTCCTTAAAAGAAATCCGCCTTTTCCAGCGCCGTGGACGCCCGCACATAGCAGAAAGACGAAAATAACGATAAATCCTTTCATAACCGGTCTGGTTAACCTTAACCTTTCCATTGAATTCTTCAGATCTGGTTGAGTAAAATTGGTTCCCCTCGGAACTTTGCCGACCTTGTGAAATGAATAGCTTTTGCAAGATGACGGAATAAATAGGTTTTGTAGCTGTTTCTAAATATTATGTGGTCAATTAAACTGGGCACATGGGAAAGTCAAAAAAGATGCATCCACAATCCAGACCGTTAGCGGAAGCAAAATACGTGGCTTTTCTTAATAACTGTTTTGTCAGCAGAAAATTACGAAAATTGCCAAACGGGAAAGGTGCAGATTCAATCCAGAAAAGTTGAAGTACATTCATAGAGTACGGAATGCATGTACGCCGTCCCGTAGAATCAGTAAATTTGCGCAAGTTTAGGCGATTCTAATTTGAAATTCAGGGCGGCCATGTTTCTACCGTTTGGCACTTCCTCCAACTCCATAAATAAAACTCCAAAAATCATGAAGTTCCCGAATCCTCATGTCTAGTCCTCGAATTAAATATTACATTAGCAATCGACAGCTGTGTAGTTAAGTGTAATCTTTTTTTTTTAAGTGTAAAGCACAATAAGTTTTTAGTGGGAGTTATTATGAGTTTTATTGTTTATATAGGTGAGATAATCATCCTTCATTTATATCAAATAGGTAGAGTATTTCTTTAATTAATTCAATAAATCAATTAGTTGTTGAAGATTAACATCGTACACAATTAGTCCTCTTCTTGCTTTCATAGTGCCACATATGTACTATCTTTAATGCACTTGATGTGTAAAGGTGGGGTAATAACGTATGCCATTTCAAGGGGTGATGGTGATGGTGGCAACCACCTCAAATTATTAAAATTCATAAATAGCAAAGTTCAAATGCCACCTTTGCATCATTTAGAATCATTACTTCTTCCTACCTAACTGTATTCCTTTAATTCTCTCCCCTTTATCATCATTTTTACTACTTTTAGCCCCAATGTATCCCTTAAACCTACCCATTCTACTCTTCTCGTCACATTTCCACCCTCCTATATTTCCTATATTTTCCTAATGGCCTAAACTTCCACTTTCCCTAGATGCAACTTCATATATCTCTTAATTTTTATGCCTTTCACTCTTCGGCCTTCCTAAACCACCTAAGACGTCCATGTTCACAACTTCATATGTCAAGCAATTTTTTTATGACAGTTATCTATTCAATCTTGCCTTTAAAATACTATGATTTATCTTAACTTATAAGTAGATTATATAAAAATCAGATATATATCAGCATAATCTTACGTAAATTTTGACAGTTTGTCCAAAATCTTTCCTTTTATATGATACAGTGTTTTTAAAATTTTGATTGTATTTTACAGTAAAAATGGCTAAATACAGCTATACAACTGTCAAATTTAAGCCTTCGGTGCAAGTGAAGATAGCAGATTTCTTCCCTTCACTACTTTTATTATTCGAATGCTTGGTAACTGCTCAAATGTTAAGCAATCCACCTTTTGAATCCCAAATTAAGTTTTATATATGGATTGCTCTGCTATGAGATCCACTACTCGGGTGGTTATTATTCACTGCTAATATACAACTAAGATGTGCTTCGTCAACCTCGGTAGTCATTTCATTTGTGAATATTATATGCCTCGGTCTATCGTTAGCGAAAAGCTCCTTTATACGACTTCGCCCTTTCATGTAGAGAGCCAATAATTGTTTTCCATTTGCAAACATGAGATCAAAGATGAAAATGCAAATATTGACCTTAATATTTTGAGACTAAATAGAAACCATTTCATCTCCTCATATTTCATACAAAACAATAGCTATGATCCCGCCATTTATCCTTAACCGTGGTCCTTAGGTCAAATCAAAGGGCTATTTACAACATCTTTATAAGTACATAATAGCTTATAGACGTTGTTTAGCAAAGCAACTAAGGATTTTTTAACAGATATACATAAATTCAATGAATAAATAAACTCACATTATTGAAATTTTTGATATCTCCCATTGATTACAAATAAATTCATGAGCCAGAAAAATTGTCACCAATATTATACCTCAAAACTATCTTATAAGAAGTAGGTGAAAGATAAAAAAAATTATGAAAAATGATTTATGTGTTTTATTTATAGACCCAAGAACTAATGCACCTATACAAACAAGTTGCAAAATATTCCTAATTCATTGATGTCAAGATGAGGGAATAAAGAACAACTTCTATGATAGGTGGTGGATGATTTTTTATGGCCCCCATGTAATAACAATGAGGTGCCTTAACATTTTTTGAAGAAACTCTATTGTGAGTTTATCTTCAATTAAATTTTAAATTATTTTGATATGCAAGATTTTTAGGGCAAAGGCAAAAGCTCTGCATAAGATAGGCAAATGACACATCATGCACAAGGCTAGTTGATGAAGCCTCTTGCTTATCCATCTATTCACTATATCATAAGCCCTTTAGTTGTGAAGGAGAGTGTTGGGGTGTAGGCCCTCCAGTTGATTAGTTCATTGACACACACCTTGATTTAGCATAATAGACATTTATCCAAGGGTGATGAAGGTGAGCCTTTGAGGTATTAGGTATCACCATACATTTGTCATTCTTGTGGGGTTGTATGCAATTATGGGTTAGAGGACATTGTGATGAGGTCTAGAGCACATGGAGTATATGGTGATCAGGTTGGTATGATGAGTATACCACATAGGGTGAGCCACATCATCCATTTGTATTAGACAGTATGGTCATGACCGACGACAAGCTACTCTAGGTGACCTTTGGTATTGACCAACATATAATTTCAATAAGGTTATGCAATTTAGTACATTTCCTAATGAAATTTAGAATTAATTATATTGATCTATTATGAATGAAAACTAATTTCAAAAATTATGTGCATTATAAAATTCCAGGGTCAAAGTATGCATCATACGTTGTAATGTCCCTTTCTAGCAAGTCAAAATTTTCACAACGTTGCACACAATTTCAACTTGTAAAAAGAGAACATTAGTAGTCAATTCTTCTTATAATACCAACATATCACAATATCCACGTGTAAAAATCAAATTCATATAGTTTCCACATTTCCTTTTATGGTTAGTAACCTTATAATCATAACCAATATGCATTTCACATTTTCTCATATCCTTCATGTATATTCCATGGTTTACCTCGGGAGAGACATTCACAAGCCTAAATGTTAATCAGACCACTCACCCAATATGAGAGGGCCTGTTGGGACATCACAGACTCACGGCCGTAGGCCCAAGGGCTTCACGCTACTCCAGGCGATTCTTCACCCTTGGCTCGAAGGGGCTTATTGCTAGCTCGAGGGTCACCTACCGTTAAGCCATTTCTAATATCTAGGTCTTACGCAACCATAGGTTCAAGGGCTTCATGCTACTTCCGGCAATACTTCACCCTTGCCCTAGGTCTAAGGGCTTCATGTTACTACCAGCAATAGTTCACCCTTAGCTCAGAGGGGCGATACTTCGCCAGCTCGAGTGCTAGACTCTAGCCACTTCCCTAACCAGCAGTCTCATACTTATAGAGTGTGTAGGTGGATTAATGATGAGGCTTCTATTCTCATCCTAGGTATTCCCTGATTATACTTATGAGATTTACCCTTATTATTTCGTTGAATATATTATTTGGCAATATCTAACTTACTCCCTTATAGGATTCATTCATCATATAGGCACTCCCATGCCTTAATCATAAGTATAATCATAATATTATATTTCCATCTATTCCATGTATTCATTTATATGATAACATTTTCTATGATCATCCTACTTGATTAAGATAACATAGCCATCATTCATATGTGCATTCATCCTATTCTATCTACTTACTATATCATTTGCTCATTTTTCTATGATAACTTCTTAACATGTTTTAGCTTCTAATTTATGATCAGATTTCTATTTTCATTAGCAACTATGGTAATCATATAGTGATTATTTCTCACTATTAATCATTCTATGTATTATCATATCTTACATGATGGTTTCCTCATTTTACTAACATTCCTATATTATATTCAAACAGTTCAATTGCTTAGTTTGAAATATAACTTACAAGATGGAGTTCACATACCTTTATGTAGCTTGCTACGCTTACTCCAGATATAATAATGGATTGGTGGCAGACTGAATATTGTAAGATGCTATAATGATAAAGAGATGTGCCTTATATGCTGGCCTGCGATTTTGGTATACTCAGATTAATATATAAGAATGGATCAATTACCAATTTCTTGGAATAATATTGAGAGATGAATGATTGTTTTTCTGATTCGGTGATGATGTTTTATCTCCTTCGATGATGCCAAGATGCTGACCAATTCGATGTTGGCTAATTGATGATTGGTGATCGAATGTTGCTTTTTTCCATTTATATTTGTCTTTATAAATATAATATATTCTTTTTGATAAATATATTATTAATATAATAATATTTATTGAATATTATATATTAATAATATATATGTAATTATTTCTAAGCAATTTACTGTATTATCATTCGAATTTATATTTTTTTACGAACGCAACTTCACCGTTTTACCACGATGTTTAAATCTTTAAATTAAACAATGCCTTAATATCGGGACATGACATACGTCCCTCAACACATCATCATATGTTTATGTAGGCATGTCAAGTCCTCAAGTATATTTGCAGTAAATTAGTAAATATATTGTGTCAATTTGTTTTTCATATATCAATGCTAATCATAAAATGGCGATTTGATGACGAACAAGTGGATGCTAGACCTTCCACATCCAAGCACGGTGATAGCACTCAATTCTCAACCTTCACTCATGTAAGTTTTATTATTTTTAATCATTATGTATGTAAATAATGTTATTGCAAATTAAATGGTTAGATAACCTTGTTCCTATTTTTAGTTGATTGTGTTAGCACATACTCCTAATGTTTATGGATCCGTAGATATGGGTGTTGTTATGACGAATTCAAGTCTTCTATAGCTCTTACACAAGTATGAGCTATTAATGTAAATGTTGATACGAATTTGTTGCTTTAACTAACAACATTTAGTACAAATAAATGATATTCATCTTTGGTGTAATCTACTTCTTCATGCTTTCTATAGGAGGAGGTGAGAACTCCACTTTTTGCACTTGCCCTTGATGTCGACGATGAGAAACAAATGATGATTCAAAGGGATTATGAGATTATAATAAGTTTTTATTTACTTATGTCATATTTTCTACACTAATGTTTATATTGTTTAATTTTATTAATAGAAAAAGTTACAATCTATTCTTGAGCATAGGAGGCCAGATTGGCAAAAAAGAGTTGTGAATTATGAGATTGGTTCTTCATCTTCCCAATGGGCCAAGAGAGGTCAATTGTTCGACGAGATTCCAAACTTTATATATAGACATTTTTTGTATGCTCATATAGATTTGAAGGCATATATTTTAATTTTGTTTATGCATATCATTGTAATCCTATATGGTAGTGTATGCCTAATGGTACTATATGGCATTTTCATGACATTATGTATGCCTTCATGGCCTTATATATATTATATTTATTCATGGGTTAAATAGTTTGAATGGTTTTAATAATAAGACTTAAGATTTCTCATTGTTGAGAGTGATTGTAAATGGTTGTAATGGTCACTTCAAACTTAAGATCATGTTAATAGTGATTATAATATTTTTATAAGGTCTATCTATATCTCCTATCTCTATTTCCCTCTCTCATTTAGTCATGTGAGACCTTATAAGGTCTATGTTTTAGGATTTGTACATGTCTACATCATGTTTCAAAAGTGATGATAAATATATATAAGGGTTGAAATATGCAGTTGAAAGATGACTTCAACTCAAATCTTGGTGTGTGTGGGCATAGAAAAAATTGAGGATCATTATAATATCAGTTCCACATTACTAAAGTTACACACTTTCTCTGTGTTATGTTGTTCATGTGATCCACCAACTCTTTGATAAATTCATGTTGACATCCTTCATTGAAGCTTATCACACCATGGAGAACTTCCACCTTCGATCGAATCTCTACACCTCTTTTTTCATTGTACTCACTATGTTAAAAATGTCACCTCTACCAAAAGACCCTCTTTTTTCCTTTCTTGTAGCATGGGGTTTGTGACATAATTTGTTACATTGATACATTACAATATACACCAGACAATCCCTTCTTTAAATAAATTCTTTCCAATTGATGGAACCATTATGACGTAAGTCATATCATTGGAGTGAGTGGTCACTAGTTCCAATCTTAGTTTAGGCATGTTAGTTGCATTAAAGAAACTTAAGTGGATTTCCATGATTTGTCACTTAAAATTAAAAACCCTAAGCTTGCATTGTTGACACAAGTTCCTAGGCCACAATTTATTTGTAAGTATAAGCATATACTTTGGATGGTGGGAAAGTTTGTTGTATCCATGTGTTGGAACTTGTAATTCATTATTCTTCTAGTAGAAATTCCCCCAACTAGGGTTTTAATAGGCGAATGACTTTTTGGCCATGAATCATGTACTAAAAATTTGTATACAAAATCAATGATCAATATTAAATCTATGGTCTTGCATCCTTATTTTAAACATGAAATATGCTAGCTCACGACTATTTATTTACTAAACATGAAATTGAACTATTCAAATAAAATTCCATACGTTCCAACACTTTGCACTATCAACATATTACTTATCAATATCAATCTCCATTTTAAACTCTCATCCTTATGCTCGCACTATCTCCTCGAACTTCTTCCTTGATCTCCTCTCTTGATGATCCTTTAAATGATTGTGAGTAATGTATATATAGCAATCCCAAGCCTTAAAATGATTCCATTCCAACAACAAGGTGGTGCAAATCTCAATGAAAAGTGTAGTCGACTAGGCTTGTAGATGGAACTTTCTAATTAATTCCTCCTAGTTCCCATGTATTTCTATATCCATTCCTTTGATGGTGTAAATTTGCAAAAACCTGGCATAAGTCCTGAATAGTGAACTATGTAAACCTGTCAGCCCTATAAAGGCTCAAAAACCAAGTTATGCATGTGCGGTGCTCCAAATCCCTTGAAATGTAAATATGATGTAGATGTATCCTACTACAACATTTCTCCCATAGAGTGAGACCAGGTATGCAAATGTAGTGGTATGCAGTGACATCTTATGTGTTTGAACTCTTGGATGCTCCTGCATCACTATACCTACTCCCACCATTGTTACATTGCATAGCATTACCCCTAATTCCAATATTGTACCATCCTATAGTGTTCATCCTTCCTCCACCTTTACTCCTCTCTATAGCCTACCTCATAATTTCATCCCTCCAACCATATCCACATCACACATGATGTATTACACCTATATGCCTATTTCATTCACTACTACCCAAAATATTAGATATCCACTACTCCTCTTACTTGCGTCATCTCTACCATGATTATTTCGCATTCCATTCCTCTATCCATGGCCATGTGCACACCTCATTACATTTTTTCCTCCATGCCTATTTCCCAACCCATTACTTCCTCCACTACTTAAACCATTCATACTCATGTACCTATACTCATCCTAGTGGTCCCCAAACTTCCCTTGTCGCCATTCCTTCCTCCATCCTAGATGCACTAATGCAAAAGCTAAATCAAGTTGAGAAAATGGTGGATAAAATGTATGATGGACAAAACAATGATGAATTTAAGGATGCTAGACATAAACCATGGCCATTTGATATTGTTACACATCTACTACCTACGTGTTTTATGGCACCTCGCTTTGAGCTTTATAGTGGTAAAGGTGACCCAAATACACACTTAAGATTCTTCATTGCAACATGTGTTGATTTCTTATATGAGGATAGATTATTGACTAAGCTATTTCTAAGTACTTTAAAAGATTATGTTATCGAATGGTTCTTCTCATTACCTCACAAAGATATACATACATTTGATAATTTAACTAAGGTATTTGTGAAGTGTTAGCATTTTAATTCACACATTTCCATGTGGCACAAAACAAAACAACGTGTATTGTAAACTATTCTTCAAATTAGGAGGGGAAGCTCCCTACAACTTGGAATTTAAAGGCTTTTCAAGTATATACAAGATAAACAAACTAAATTAAAACTATCTTTTTGTTTCTTAGTCTAGAGCACAAAGTATTTTCAACATATTGCACTAGATACGAAGATTCTTGAAATAAATTTATCTACTGTAGAAAGTAATTTAACACAACTAATGACATTTATGGTTTTCAATTAAATTCAAAGATCGAAAACCACAAATTTGAACAAATCAAAATTTAATGGACAAACACAAAGACGTAAGCACAATGCATGAATTAAGTATCAAAGATTGTGTACAAAGCCACATTAATTCTTTCAATAACTTTAACAATGCAAAGCTCATTTAAAGAGTTTACAATGCATTAGAGCGTTGTGACACTAATCAACGTTCTATTATATCAGGCTAGCATATATGGCAAGAGTGGATCCACAACTAAGTTTGAGCACCCCCCTGAAACATAACTGCTTGCCATAGAGACATATGCCTACAACTACCCAGCCCAACTACAACCTGTATAGATCAATCCTTCCCTTACAATGTTGGACATGCATCTCTTGATCCCCTAAACTACACTTGGCCACCAAGATATTAGACAGGTCCCAAGATGACCAACCAACCCACCTCAAATACATCACCAACCCATGCATATATAGTACCTTCAATAGTTCAACGGCCAAACAAAAGAAGGGAAATTAAAACGTGGGTCCAATCACCAACATGACACTCTAGAGATCAACATGGCATAACATCGAGGCCGCATAGGAAGGAAATCCACTTGGGACGTCACACAGGTCAATGATGACAAGGCCATTGAACCATGCAACCAATAGCAACCATCGCATCCCCAACAAACCCTCTATCGAGCCATTAAAGAGAGAATCATGCCCGTACTGAGGTGATCAGACCACATAACCATTCAATGATCAAGGCACGAAGATAAAGGACTGCAAATAAGGAATAGATGGTGCAAAGGGCAGACCAAACATCACTGCACTGTGGAGGACCGCCCTAAACCAAAAATCATCACTGTACAAATAGGACATTATCGCAAGGGAGGAGACAAGGGCAACATATAAGGAAAAACCCTCTTGGCAACAAAAAAAGTGTGAAGAAACATTGTGGTGACAACACAAAGGCAACAAAAGGGGGATGGGGAAGCATTGTGATGAAAAGTAAGGCACCACATAACAAAGGGAGCAGGGAACCAAACACAACACTGCATAAAGAAGATGGTTCATTAACAAGACTTGTGGTGTTAGCAGAGACTAAATGAGGCTTGGAACATATGTCTAGATGAATGTGGAGATAGTGTGACAAAATATAACTCCATACTTAATCAATTTTTGGGCGCAGGTCAATAAGGTTCACATGAAAAATAGAGGAAGGAAGATCTAAACCACTCTACTTAAACATCATCCACTTTAATGGTCAAACAATCAATGGTAATTTTACACCTCATCCACAACAAAAAGTGGAAAATATTTGTCCTATTTTAATTGGTCAAAATTATCTTTTGATTGTTGAAGTGGATGATGTTTAAGAATAGCCAATATAAACTAACAAATTGTATTTAAAAGTCCTAATATACTTGAAAGGGTTTTTACTAGAATGTTAAAACCCTTCTTTCTTAAAAGAATAAATTTTTTTTTTAAACAAAAGTCTAACTTTATTGTAAGTCTAATGTGGATTGCCTTTTTTAAAAAATTCTATTGTTGTAATGGGTTGATATTTCCATTCTTAATTTCTTAGGCTTCTTTGGAGGTCAATGTCATCTTCCCCTATATTTATATGTAACACAGGCCTCCAATAATACCAGGCCCCGTCACCGTCAATAGCGACTCGCTTCCGTCAGACATCAATTTGGCTGCTAAATACAGTAGATAACCATACACCGCCAGCAGAAACAAATTCCCTAGTGCAGAGGTAGTGCAGGGCATAAAACCGTATCTCTCCTCGCAACTGCTACTCTCTAAATCCCTATTTTCCCAACCAGTGAAAATCTTTTTTATAAATCCTTCTGAAATATTGCTATCCCCTCCATCCGACACCAGATTTGCTCCGCGATCGAGTCCCTCTACCGATTTCCGCCAAAGAAATCCGCCTTTCCATGCGCCGTGGTCACCCGCGCACAGCAGTAGTACGACAACGACGAGAAATCCTTTGTTAGCCGGTCTAGTAGTTCGTTCCATTGAATTCCTCAGATCTTGTTGAAAATTGGCCTCGCTGACAACTTTGCTGAGCTTAAGAGCTGAATTGTTAAAGTGTTGTTCGTTTATTTTAATAACTAGCTGAGAGTATTTCTAATTTCTACCCCTGGACACACTCAAAAGCCATGAATGTCAGACCGAATCACTTAACCGACCAAAAGCGCGGCCACCTCGCGTAGAAGGCGCGTAGACTGTGATGGGACGAGATTAAATGTTCATACTTTTTCCGATTCTGCAGTACTCTTTTTTTTTAAAAGAAAAATTGGATGATTCTGCAGTACCTACACTTGTTGCTTTCAGAAGCACCTATTCTTTATACAGAACGTATTATGGCTATCAAATGCATATGGTCATTCCAATTTCCACTCACTTATAAAATATTATCGATATATGTCTATTCTTTATATTGTATTTATGTTTATCAAATGTATGATTATTTAGTTTATATATATATATATATTTTAACATTTAAAAAATATTTTATTATTATTATTATTATTAATATAGTGGGGTGGGGATGAGAACACTCATTTTTTCTATTATTAATACAGTGGGGTGGGGATGAGAGCACTCATTTTTTCTCTTATTAAAAAATTAAAATTCCAAAAAAGAAATTGGAAAAGATTAAAAAATAAAAAACAAAAAAGATATTGGAAAAAATGAAAAAAATAAAATAAAAAATAAAACCCAAAAAAGAAATTGGAAAAAAAAATAAAAAATTGAAAACTTTGGAAGGAGAAAAAGCTTGAAAAATAACAATAATAAATATGCAACAATAAAAACAAAAAAATGAGAAAATACAAAAACTATGGAAAAAAATATCCCTGGCCTACATTAATATATATTTTTAAATATAAATATACTAGTTTATGTAAATAAGTTACAATTTAAATTTGTGATCTATCTATATTTAATTAGTAGAAGCATCAACTAACTCTATTATATGGGCAATTCATATTTATTTAAAAGTAAATGATATATATATATATATATATATTATTTTATTTTATTTTATTTTGATGGTCACATATATATTTTGTAAAAGAGTAGCTTAGGCCATTCCTTTTCAATTTTATATTTTAAATTTACTTGCATAATTTTTTATTCAAACTTATTTATTCAAATAATAGTTCTCCCATGAATATGACTCAATAAGCTCTCTCTAAGGTTTAAACCCTGTGACTTGGACTGCTTACTCCGACCGTTAATTTCTTTATTCGAGAAGGAATACGTAGTAAACTGCAATAACTGCTTCCAATAACTGGTTTTTCCTTCCCGCGATTTACTAGAAAATAACTTAAAATGACGTAGAAAATAACCTAAAGAGACGTAGAAAATAACTTAAAATGAATGAGGAAGATTTTAATAACGTTAAGAGTTAGGAGACCAAACAGTCAGAGACCAGGGGCCGCAGACATAAGATATTTTCACAATATTAATAGTTTATTTGGCCCCACAATATTAATAGTGGGGCCCATCACCGCCGATAGCCAACGGAAACTACCAGTCCTCTACCAGTCCTCAAACGCCCTTCCTCCCTCTTCTCCCAACGACCTTTTCACTGTTAATTCCCCAAAATTTGTTTGCCTTGATGGAGGTTTTCAAGCACCATTATCAATTCAAGATGACAGAACATATTCTAGAAATTGGTGCTTTGGGCTGAATATGATTTGACGTATCGGGATATATTCTGTTCTATCGAATGAAATAACTGGACGATGACTACCCAGCAATGTTCGATGCATTTTTTACTAAAAATAATTGGTAACTAGCAATCAGGGCTTATTTGAAATGCCTTAGTATAAGTAAATCACATAAAAATTTAATATATATATCATCATAATTTTATATGAATTTTGACAGTTTGTCCAAAATCTTTCCTTTTCATACGATAGTCTTTTTAAAAATTCGATTGTACTTTACAGCAAAAATGCCAAAATACAGCTATACAACTGTCAAATTTAGGCCCTTTTAGCAATTGCATCATTAAAGCATTTAATTAAAGGTATAAAGGTATAGCCGGTGGTTCTTTCTATCTAGCATATATGAAGTTTTGACTCAGGTGGTACTGGTTTTATCTGTCTCCATCTCCTTAGTTTTGAAAAAAAGAGCTCTAGACAGTTGTTTAGCAAAAGCTTTATACAATATAATCAAATTTTTTTATTTTATTTATGTATTGGAGAAAAGAGATAATAAAATCTCAATTGAAAATATTTTATTATATTGAAAAATTCTATAATTAAATAATGTTTTGAAACAGGAAACAAATTTATTAACATTTTTTAAATTTCAAAAACTAGAGTAAATACTATTAACTAATTAAAATCAAAAAAATTGTATATCAGATTAATAAAACAATTATTATTTTAATAAAAAGTGTACCAACAGATTAGGTAGGTACATGTTACTAACTGCATTAATTTATTTTTATATATTTTATTATAATTAAGATTGGATTTCTAAATTAGAGTCAAACAAAATCATCATAAGGCCAATAATGTCCTTTAATGTTTGTTTTAGTTAAAAATAGGTTATCACTATACTGACAGTGACAACTGTTGTTTTATGTTGTTAATACAATATAAAATATAAAGCTAACAGAGTAGAGGCAGCCACCTACCACATAAATATAATATTTTATATAGAAATTACTATTTATTAACGAAGCTTTGAAGCTTGTGATATCAAGACTTATAATTCTCATCCTAAAACGTTTACTTCAATAAAAAATTATTCTAAAGTCTGAAATACCAGCTATTCGTATCCATATTCTCTTCTGTTTTAAAATGACAACTATTATTTTTTAAGAGTAATTCCAAATTTGGACCAAAAAATCTGGTTTTCGTTCCATAATAAGCAAACTTTCAGTCTTTTGATATTTGATAACTATTATTTTTTAAGATTAACTCCAAATTTGGACCAAAATAATCTGTTATCGTTCCTTAATAAGCAAACTTTCAGTCTTTTGAAAACATCAACTTAAAACTTTGGGCTGTTTTCAGAGAAAAAAACATTTTAATAGCATTCTTGTCAATTCCAGAGGATTGCCTTTGAAAAAAAGAGACGAAACCTCTTCCACATGTAGGATGAAAAGGTCAATCAAGTTGAAACGGAAGAGCACTGATTTCAGGGTAAAGACAAAAGAAATAGAATAAAGACAGAAATGGCCTACCTAGAACGAGCAAGGCGTCGGGAAAAGCTCCGAGAATGGGCAAAAACAGGCCTCCGATGATTCCAGGCCCAAACACGGCCAACAGCAGCTCGCTTCCATCGCTCATAAATTTGGCCGCTAAAAACATGAGATAACCATACACCAGCAGCAGAAACAAATTCCCTAAAGCAGTCGTAGTGCAGGGCATGAAACCGTATGTGTCATCGCAACTGCTACTCTCCAGATCTTTCCTTTCCCAACCAGAAAACACCTTTTCTATAAATCGCTCTGAAATCTTGCCCTCCTTTCCATCCGACGCCAGATTTGTTCCGCGATCGAATCCTGCAGCCGATTTCCTTAAAAGAAATCCGCCTTTTCCAGCGCCGTGGACGCCCGCACATAACAGAAAGACGAAAATAACGATAAATCCTTTCATAGTCGGTCTGGTTAACCTTTCCATTGAATTCTTCAGATCTGGT
The DNA here is from genome assembly GCA_027924645.1 of Cunninghamia lanceolata. NCBI lineage: Eukaryota > Viridiplantae > Streptophyta > Pinopsida > Cupressales > Cupressaceae > Cunninghamia > Cunninghamia lanceolata. Next base: position 772,944 of record BSBN01001011.1, read on the forward strand.
TGACTAAATTTGGTTCCCCTCGGAACTTTGCCGACCTTGTGAAATGAATAGCTTTTCCAAGATGACGGAATAAATAGGTTTTGTAGCTGTTTCTAAATATTATGTGGTCAATTAAAGTGGGCATTCGGCTTAAATTTGACGGTTGACCCTGCCTGTCAAGCAAATTTTTTGTGACAGTTATCTATTTGAAGTTGCCTTTCGAGTCTATCTATTTTAGGAAAAAAATATATAGACTAAAAATATATATAGAATAATTACATAGAAAATTTAACAATTTAGTGGTAGTCTTCCTAAAATTTTAAATTGTATTTTACAGCTAAAATCAGTAAATACGGCCATACGGCCATCAAATTTAAGCCCTGAGTGGGCAAATGAAAAGTCAAAAGAGATGCATCCACAATCCAGACCGTTAGCGGAAGCAAAATACGTGGGTTTTCTTAATAACTGTTTTGTCAGCAGAAAATTACGAAAATTGCCAAACGGGAAAGGTGCAGATTCAATCCAGAGAAATTGAAGTACATTCATAGTACGGAGTGCATGTACGCCGTCCCGTAGAATCAGGAAATTTGCGCAAGTTTAGGCGATTCTAATTTGAAATTCAGGGAGGCCATGTTTCTACCCGGGGCTTAAATTTGACAGTTGTATAGCTGTATTAAGGCATTTTTGTTGTAAAATACAATCTAAATTTTAAACTGTATCATATGAAAGTAGAGATTTTGGACAAACTGTCAAAATTTATATAGGATTATGATGATTTATATTTGATTTTTATATGATTTACTTATATTAAAGCATGTCATAGTATTTGAAGGGCACCATTGAATAGATAACTATCATAAAAAAATTGCTTGACAGGCAAAGTCGACTGTCAAATTTAAGCCGTGTTTCTACCGTTTGGCACTTCCTCCAACTCCATAAATAAAACTCCAAAAACCATGAAGTTCCCAAATCCTCATGTGTAGTCGAATTAATTACAATAAATGTTAACTATATAGGGGAGAGGACCCAATCAAGGCTTAAATTTGACAATCAACCTTGCTTGTCAAGCAATTTTTTTATGACAATTATCTATTCAAAAGTGCCATTCAAATACTATGACATGCCTTAGTATAAGTAAATCATATAAAAAACAAATATATATATCATCATAATCCTATATAAATTTTGACAGTTTGTCCAAAATCTCTCCTTTCATATGATACAATCTTTCTAAAATTTTGATTGTATTTTATAGTTAAAATGCCTAAATACAGCTATACAACTATCAAATTTAAGCCCTTGACCCAACTGCTCAGCATGTCGCAATAGTAGGTCCAATATTTTTAAAAATTTAGCACTAGTAGTTGTAACTTTAAGGTTGTTAGTGTTACTACAAGTACTTATAATTGAACAAAATGTGCTCATTAGATTTAAAAAGCAACCAATCATGTGATGCCACATCAACGCACCAACAAAACATCACTTAATGCATACCTATTGGTCCACCCTTTTTTTTGGGACTATTTGACACCTCAACAAAAAGCGTGTTTATGTGACATCATATTTGATGATGTGGCCCTGAAACCTTAGTTATAAGGAAGGGCCTTGCCAAATAGGTTGCTGTAAAAATTTTGGAGTGATTCGAAATTGCCGCATATGATTTTGAGAGGTGTGACATTAGGGTGCTCAACTACTAGGTCCTCTCCCCTATGTGTAGTTAAGTGTAATATTTTTTATTTTTTATTTTTGTATTTTTTATTTTTTATTTTTTATGGAGATCATCCACAAGATTGTTTTTGCTACCCGATACCAGAACACGAGCCTTAGGTTGAACCTCTTCGACTAAGAGCCAAGGACCGAGGGGTATCCATTCCGCTAAATTCATCTGAGGCACAATCCCAACCTCATTCTTTATGGTGTCGGGGGCCTTGCACTCAACAAGATTTGATCCCTGGTGGGCTCATTCAAAATCTTCCAACTTCACTAGTAGACCAAGGGCCCTTTGACAAGTGTAATATTTCTTGGTGTAAAGTACAATAAGTTTTTAGTGAGTTATTTTGAAATGGGTTTTATTGTTTATATAGATGAACATTATCAATTATAATACAATAACAATCTTTCATTTACGTTAAATAAGAAAAGCATTTCTTTAATTTGTTGAATATCAACATTGTATAGAAGTAGTCCTCCTTTTGTTTTCATAGTGCCACATATGTACTATCTTTAATGCACTTGATGTGTGAAGGTGGGGTAATAACGTATGCCATTTCAAGGGGTGATGGTGATGGTGGCAACCACCTCAAATTATTAAAATTAATAAACAAAAAATGTTCAAATCCCACCTTTGTATGCATTTAGAATCATTACTTCTTCCTACCTACTTATTTTATTTTTATTCTCTCCCCTTTTACCTTTATTTTTACTACTTTTAGCCCCCAATGTATCTCTTAAGCCTACTCATTCCTTAGAAGAACTATCATCATGAAGTCATAGTGTCTCCATGGGAATGAATGATGGAGAAGTGGTAGAAGAAGTATCCTCCTCAAAATGAACACTCCTCTCAATGAAGAGCTCGTGTGTGGTAGGGTGGAGTAGCCTATAGCCTTTGACACCATCTGGATAGCCAACAAATATGCAAGGCCTGCTCCGCGAATCCATAGCCTTGCATTTCTCTGTTGGAATGTGGGCCCATGCAGGAGACCCAAACACTCGGAAGTGCTTGACTGTGGGTTTTTGACTGGTCCAAGCTTGAAAAGGAGTTACCCCCTTCACATCTCGGTGAGGAACTCAGTTCTAGATATAACACACATAGTTGATGGCCTCTGCGCAATACTGAGGTGCCAATGATTTAGAGTGAATCATGCAATTTGCCATTTCCTTCAATGACCAATTCTTTCGTTCTACAACTCCATTTTGTTGTGGACTATAGGGAACTGTGTGCTGAAGATCAATGCCCTATGAGGCACAAAACTACTCACACCTCTGGTTGACATATTCCCCACCATTATTGGTGCATAGAATCTTGACAACCTTCCCAAATTGTTTCTCTGCAAAATCTTTAAAGTCCTGAAAAGACTCAAAGAGTTCAGAATTTTGTTTGAGAAAGTATACAAAGGTGTATCAGGAAAGATCATCAATGAAGGTCAATACATGTCTACCTTTGTTGAATGAAGGACACTGAAATGGACCAGCCAAATCACTATGTACTAACTCCAAGAGTTGTGTGGCTCTCCATACTATGCCTTAATCAAATTTTTCTTCAGGATGCTTATCAAGAATGCAACCTTGACAAACTCCATCAAAAAATTGAATAGAAGGCAACCATGTAACATGTCATGCTAACTGAGCTGCTGCAAGTAGCGATAGTTAAAGTGGCCAAACCACTGATGCCATAAATGACTCACCTCATCTGAGTGAGTGAGCAATGCAAGTGAAGGAGAATCAGGAACAAAATGAGAAAAGTGTTAGAACCATGAACGATTATCAACTTTTTGTATAACAACTGTAGAACCACTATGTAGATCACTGATATCCACTGAGTCAGGTGTAAATTCAATTCTCTTGCCAGAACATGTATGGGTGATCTAGTAGAGAAATAGGAGATTAGTTGACAAAGAAGGTACACAAAGAACATCATGGAATTTCCCATCACCAACGTCAACAGACCCTCCCCCAAACACTTCTTCTGGTGTATCATTACCCATAAGAATATCAAGCACATAACATGACTCCAAGGATGAGAAACTTTCCTTTGTATTGGCCATGTGGTGAGAAGCACTTGAGTCAATTATCCAACTATCTGGTAGTATATCAACTGCAAGAAGGGCCTTGCCCTTCCCCTTACTATTTTTCGTGTCCTTTGAAGATTTTGAAGAATCTTCCTTAGCTGAATTTGGCACTTTGATATTATTCTTCTCAAGAAGATGAGTAAGATGAGCTATTTGCTTTTTCAAACACTTATGTTCATCGTGACTGGATTTCTTACAAAAGGCACACTTTGTCTTCTCCTTTTTAGACTTGTTGTCTTTAGAGGAAGACTCAGGTGTTGCATTGCTTGCAGCTAGTTTTGGACCTTGTTTCTTCTCTCCTTGATCCTTTTGTTTCTTATTTTGCTTTCCATTGCCTTTCTGATCTTTAGTGCTCTGATTTGCAGCCAAGGCATGAGACTTAGAAGGCTTAATAGTGCCCATGTGAACCAATTTATCATGTTCTTTAGTGAGTTCAACAACAAATTCATCTAAAGAAGGCATTTTGTAGGTAGCCCCAAGAGCACTTTTAGTGGAATAAAATGTAGAAACAAACACTGAGTAGTTAGGACCAAGCTTAGAAAGAATACTTAAGATCAATTTTGTGTCTTTTTTCTCAATCCCACATTGTTTCAACTGTAATCTAGTGGCCTTTAGCTTTGTGAAGAAGTCTTGTATTGTATCAAAATTACATGGATTTAACCCTATTAGCTTATTCTCCAATTGATGTCCCCTTAATTCATCTTGTTTAGCAAAGATATTTTCCAAAATAGTCCATACATCATTTGGTGTTGTAGCAAATTCAACATGAAAAAGAAGATCAGGAGATACAGACATGCATAGAGTTCCAAAAGCTTCATCTATGAAATTTAGGCCTTTCTACAATTAAGGTTGGTTCAGTTTCTAAACCCATAGTTACCCTATATAGTCCTAACTTCTTAAGTTGGATGGTCATCTTGGACTTCCATTCATAGTAGTTGTAGGGTGTTAGAACATGCACCGTTAATTGATCCATCTTAAATGTAGAAATAGATTGTTGTTGTTGTTGTGAGGAAGAAAAGATGCAAGAAAGAACACACAAGACACCCCCCCTTTTCACTCAATCAAAGAACCCCCCCCAAAGAAAATTTGATTTGAAACTTTACATTTAGTGTGTTTACAATCGCCACCAGCAAGAAATACTGAGTGGACTTGATCTCAATGCTATTACGAATCCTCAAGAAGAGCATATGTTGAAAATACAATTTTGGCACAACACCCAGTAAAATAAATAGAACCATTGCAAGCTACACAAAAAAACATCCACTTTCAAAAACAAAATCACCTCGATCCAAGGTTTTATGTAAATGTTATGCCTCTTCAAAGTTCCCAAAACGAGAACTATGCAGTGTCATAACTGAGAATCTGTAATTTCTAAAAAATTTCTGCATTAAAATCAAAAAACGTCTGCACTAGTGCATAGATCACAAAAAATAGCCAAAATAAAAAAAATTTGTGAGAAATGGAGTTCGTATGAGCAAGAATGGAGCATTTAAAATCTGCCTTCAAATCTGCAACTACAAACGGAGAGGGGTATTACTATAGCTTTCTGAGTTCATTCTTGAAAATATACAGACTGCACGCAAAAACTAAAAGATATCCAAAATAGTTTTTTGATGCTGCGAGCAAAACCCATAATGCATTTTTCTTGTTGATGTACAAAAGATGTAGATCTTGTGAGGACCACCTTTTTACTTCTGTTCTTGTGACTATTTACATTACTGTTATTGATACTTTTTATATGTGTGGGATAGTAGTTCCCGGACTTGTTAAACTATTAAACTTTATTTTGTTTACGGAAAAACTAATTGGGTGATGTTTGGATAAGTTTACATTTCAGAAAAGTTAATTAGGTGATGATGGAAAATTGTAATATGATTTCATTTATGCTATTTAGAACTATGACAGGATAATGCATGTTTTTAAGTTGCTTCGGCTATGATGATTATATGTGAAACTGATCTTGCAGTTTAATGTGCAGGAATTTACTAATCAAACCATAGATTTCGGAGATCATTCCGCACCTTGTTATTGTTATTCCCTGTTAAGCCGATCTAGTTCCACAAGGAACCAAGATCACTCTGTGTTTGATATGGTGTCGTAATGTGGTCTTTCATAAGGTCGAATGGGTTGGTCTACCCTCTTGTAACACTGACTTATGATTTGTGTTGTAAAAAGTTTGAATTTGAATTTATTTTCTTCTATTTAAATCTTGGAGGCCTTTTCTTGTGCTTTACCTTGACCAAGGTTGTCCAGAATGGGTTAAAGTTGACCCTGGGTCATACCCCATGGGACCAGGGCCCCATTTGGCATGGGTAACCCTTGGGTAACCTCCATCAAGTCATCTTAACTACCCCCTGAAGTTAAGTGGCGAAAATTGGAGGTATGGGGGGGACATGATGGGTTGTACCAACACCCAACCCATCCCTCTTCAACTCCCAAGGTATGAGATGACTACAAACCCATCCATTATAGAGGGATTGACTTGAAGTCACCCTCACCATTAGTGAGATTCCCCATGTGCTGTGGGGTCATCCATGTTGGAGGAAGGGAGAAGAGGCATGGGTCACCTGTCTTTTCCTCCTTTAACTCCTTTTATTTCTCCCATGCATAAGAGAAATGACATGAGAAGAGGGATAAGGAGTACTCTAGGGATGGGTGAGTGACATAAGCCAACACTCATCCCTTGGGACATAATAGTGGTTTTTGGGAAGGGTGAGGAGGTGACAAGTGTCACCTCCCCATTCCTCTAAACTGGAGAGTTTTGGGTTATTTGAATTCCATTTTTGGAAGGGAGGGGAGTTAGTTGATATTTTTTTAAGAGAGTTTTATTTTCATTGCCATAATAGAAAAGTTAGCTTGAGAGGAGGAAAGGAAGAAGGAGTTGGTGGCTAAGGTTGGAAGAGATCTCAGTGGAACTCTGCAACAGTTTCATTCCAGAAGGACTTTGTAAGGTTGGTTTGGTTTTACCTTTCCTTCGTATATCTGATTGTTGTATGAAAAATTGTGTGAAAGATGTTTATTTGTGTGTTTTAGATTTGTTTTCTGTGGGATCTGTTGTCGGGTTGTTGACAGAGCTTCTCCCACTTGGGAGAAATGCTCATCAAGTTTGGGGTAGGGGAGGAGTGATCCTCCTCGGGTGCATACCTGTTTTCTCTTTTGGGATGTTGAAAGCCTTGAGGGCTTGTATTTGAGACCGGTTCTTTGACTTGAGAGTCAGATACAGATTCTCTGGGAAATTTTGTGATCAAACTTGGTTTGAGGCCAAGAGATTTGTATTGGTTATAATATCTGTAAGGGTGTCACCCTGGAGTCGAGTGTGTCCACTCTCCTGCCCCTTATGAAGCTCTCTGTTGTTGAGTTTTTGTGTTGTGTAATTTATCCATGGGTGTTTGTGTGCTTTGGGTTTGTTGTTGTTCCTGTTGTGAAGTGGATTGCTTGAGGTTACCCAGGTGTGAGTATGGTCTCCTTAGCTCGGGGGTGACCCTCTTGCGGGTCTACGGAAGGGAGGAGAGCTAGATGAGTGGTGTTTTCTTCTTTGTTTGTCTTTGATACGCAGGTTTTCGCTTGAAGCTCACGGTCGGATTTGGAGGAGTGCTGTATTTAGGGAGACTGTTTTTTTCATCCTTGCTATAAGGAGAGTTTGGTTCTTTGAGTTACATTCTGTTTAAGTTCATTGTGGAGAGATCCTCTCTCTGAAGTTGTAAAACGGGAAAGAGAGAAATTCTTCCCTTCAGTGGTGTTTGTAGTTGTGAGTTTTAACAGTTATGTTTATTTTGGAATATCTGTTGTTGAGTAGTGAAATCGTATGTTGATCTTGACAAAGGTGTTAAAAGTTTAACTACAGCATTGTTAGGAGATGGTTGGAGGAAACTATGTATTTTGTAATATCTATATATGGTAAATTGAATCAGTTGAGAGCCAATGTGTTATTAATTATTCTTTCCATTTTCAGTTTAAATCAATATATGTTAAGTTGAAATTAGTAAGTTAGAAATTAAGAGAAGAAAAGCAAGAAAAAAATCGATCTTTACATTATGAGTATCAAGTCGAAATCTTGAATTTTGCATTGATACATATCTTAATAAATTTGTAAATGGCGGTTAAGAAATTTATGTGAAATACCCTGTATTATAATTTTGAGTATTAGATGTTATTAAATGAACTGGTATTGAAAATGACAATTAAAATGAGTTTGTTTCATTCCTTGCATTTAAAATTTCGATCCTTACCCGAACGAAGTTTGCAAATGACATTTAGATAAAATTATATTTTTACTCTCTGTATTCAAAATGTTCAATCATTACATGAGAATGGGATTATAATAGCTTTAGTTTTATTTTTACTTCCCTGTAATTATAAATTTCTCACAGACAGATATACATTAACAAGTTTATAGATGGCAGTTATATAGAGTTTTTATTTAAAAGCTTTAATTGTTTTTTTTTATTTTCTGTATTTTTTTTATATTCTGTATGAAGAAAATGTGCTGGGAGTAGTTGAATAGTCGGGGGATATATATATATTATCTTATGTGGAGATGTTTTTTTTAAAATAATATAAAGAAATTTAAAAAAAATATATATAAGAAACAAATATATAAAAAAAAAAATTGTTACATGGGCGGTGGGGTTGAAACCCCACTGCAGGCCCTTTTACACAGTAGGGTGTGGGGAGGGGGCGGAGCCCCCACCCACACCCCATTACGTGGGATGTGGGTGGGGGCTTCACCCCCTCTCCACACCCCCGCCTCCCACGACCATCACGGCCATGAGACCCGCGGCCTCCGCAGGCTTCTGCACGTCGCGCTCACCGTCGCCTTCTGCACCCCTCCACCGTGGGCTCCCTCCGCCCCAACACCACCTCCCGCGTCACTCCCCTGCCGGTGGCTCCCCCTCTGTTGACACCTCCGCGGCCGCCGTGCCACCAAAACTTCGACCCCCGCCGCTGCCTCTGCGGCCACCACCGCCGAACCCTGTCCGCCATTGCGAACCCTCCACTCCGCCGTCCCCTGCCATGGCCGCCGTCGCCACTTCTCATGCCCTCTGCCTACAATAAAGGTTTCAGACAATTAGGTTTTTGATGTTTAAATAAAAAAAAAAGAAACAAATAAAATATGAGTATGGATTGGGATTTTATAAAGAGGAGAGCCTCTTATTTTATATCACAATGGATTATAATTGTTTATATATATATATATATATATATATATATATATATATATATAATTCTTTATTTATAAAGAATGAAGTTTAATAATATATACAAAGAGGAGAGCCTTTTATTTAATAAACCATGGATATAAAATGTATATATATATATATATATATATATATATATATATATATAAAATTTAAAATAAAGAATTACGATTGTAATTATAGCATTATAATAAATAAGAGTAATAATAACAACAGTAATTATAAATAAGAGAAATATAAGTGAATATATATGTTACACATATAAATAGATCGATATATACTTAAACCATTTAATTATTAAGACTTTCAGAAAAGCCGGTTTCTCTTTACAATAATAAGAGAAAATAACATTTTAACTTAAAGAGAAAGTATAACGGAATATATCATAACATTCCGGGAAGAGTTTCTCGGAAGTTTAAAATTTAATAACGAGGAAAATGAAGAGGAAAATTTCGCGTCACCTTGTTCAAAAAGTCACTGGAAATAAACTTAAGAAGCCATCACAGACATTCCATGTGAGGCCATTTTAATCTCAACTGTAGTTAGTAAACGTCCAAAGAAGAAAACCTGCGAGAGAGTAGGAAGAAGAAAAACTAACATTGGAAAACACAAAAGAGAAAATGCGCGGCATTTCCCACATGGGATAAGAGAACTAAGTTGATGGATCCTTCCGCTTAATTTGCTTAGGAACAGGTTTAATTAATACACGGTGAATCCTAGATCGGAGAAAATCAGGAAACCGAGTCCAGCGAAGTAGTAAATCGGCCTGTAGGATTTGGGAAATCTGGATGTTAGGAAATAGATACAGTGATAACTCTGATTGATGTAGAATATGAAGAAAGGACAGGATAAACATAAAGAATACGAAGAGACCCAAAAGAGAGAGACCGGAATATAAACAAACGGAAACATCAGAGAAATAGTTAAGGTGAGCGCGATAAAAATACAATCAAAATTAAGATCCAAAGAAACGGAAGAGAGGGCAAATGAACTGCCTTGTTGAGAATGCTAAGTCGAAGGAGTATGTTTCAGGAAACAAGAGAGGAGACAGACAAACGTGCTTTGTTGAAAAATGATGCAATAGGGAGATCACGAGTTAGTTTAGTAGGAACAAGGCATCGTGGGAAGTTGTTAATCTATCAGTGAACTCCGTAAGTCGTATAGTGTTGAGTAATTCCCACTTACGCCGTAAGGCGTTATGCTGTCGAAATCTGCCGAGAATTAGGGTTAGGGACCTCGAAAATATAAATCTTGTAGCGACGTTAACTGTGTCAAGGAGACCCCCTTGTTGGACTGCTTGCGTCTGGTTGCAAGCAATTGTACTTGTACCCCGCCGACAACTGTAGTATTTTCGCCTTGAGCGTTCACCACCGAGCATGCTTATGCATGCGAGGGGGTTTCTAGGGTTATGTGAGAAAATTTTTGATAGTTCGTGTCATAACCACATGACAGATGTGGCTATGACACGTGTGACGCGTGTTGAGACCACATGGAAAATGTGGGCATGATAGATCTAATGTAAAACAGACGCCTTTAGCAACAAAAAATGACCCCAGCAACCAACAAATGACATGCAAAGGCAGAATCAGCTACCTAAGACAAGAAAAGGCATGCTGCAACCAGCAATATTGATGAAAACACAAAATATGCAAGCTCCAAAAAACCTTATTTGTAGGTATGGCCAACGATCTCCAAAATGAGTGAAATGAATGCCAAAAATGACTTTCAAGAGCCTCCTGGATGCAATGGAATAGTCAAAAATGCTGCCACACTAGCTAAAGATGCTACAATCACCTAGATCTCATACATGCAAAAACAAGATTACTGGATCTTCATAAATCCTTTCTGATTCTCCAGATCATTCGAAAACGCAAGAGAAGAGCATACGAAATTTTGCAAGATCTCTACAAAGAATCTAACCTTACAAAACTTGCTCTAATACCATGTTAGAATCCATAAAATAGATTATAACCCAGAATCAATTGAAAGAGTTAGAAACATAAACTGTAAATGCAAAAGCATAACAACGATACCAAGAGATTGATGTAAAATGCTCGAAAGGCAAAATAGTATCAGATAACCATCTCCAATATCGAATAAAAATACAAGCTAAGTAGCATGCTTATATAGACTAGGGAGAGGGAGGAGGTGGCAACACCGACCAATGAGGAGCAACCATTTATCAGACTAAAGATAGCAAAGTATCTTCCCAAGATAGCTAATGGATGCTCACATGTAGAAAGGTGACACCTCATAATCCTCTCACCTAATAAAGCATGTTTTATTAACCTAAGCAAGCTTAAATAAATGTGTAGGAAAAACCTAATGAAAAAGAATAAAAAACCTACACTAACAATCCACCCACCCATTCTCATAGAGAGAATGCCTTTGGCACACTAGTAGAAATATGACAAATAAATGACCAGGTGACTAAAACTTTTAGTCACGTGACCAATTTTTTTTGCAACACGGCTATAAATGACTAATTTGGTCATCGGGCAAAAACACAACTAAATAATTGGTCAGACAAATAAAAATGACTAAATAAATGACTATTACTCCTCTATTCTTTTTTCTTTCCAATTTGATCATAATACTATGGTAGATCTTATTATAAGTAAACTATATTAAAACCAAATATATTCTTCAATATGATCTAGTACATTGTGCATACTTATGAAGAAATTTGTTTGGTTTTCTTAGCAAAATATGAGATATATTGGATTTGTCAACTAAAATTCAATCAATTAGTAGTTGTAAGGCCCAACCTCATTGTAAGGCCCATTTATTTTGTGATCACAATTGCTTAATTCATTATCAACATTACATGTTGATCCCTAGCTACTAGATGGATTCATATGCTAACACTAGATTAGATGTGTAGATGTTTGTCTACTACTTGTATATATATGTTCCTAGAAATAATTTATTATATCTTGGGTCCGTGCTTTCTTTATGTCATTGCTTTCTTTCGGGCTATCGTTGGGACTCATATTTATATCCCATTGATATTCATCACTTCCGCTGATGTCTTTTGTCTTTGTTAGTTTCATCGTTGTATCGGTGAGACACTCTCTTTTGTCAGCCTGATATCCCTATGTCTCCTTGAAACCACTTGTCTTTTTGGCGCAAACTGATAACCCTGTTCAGCTCTCGAGGGTTTTGGTTTTTTAAGATTTTGTGTTTTGTATTCGCTCTACTCGTTCTCAAAATCATAGTTTCCTGTGTTTCATTCTCTACCCCTTGTAATCTAAACTGTAAGTAATGCAAACAAGAATACGAGTTTTAAAGAAAAAGTTATTTATATGTTTACAGCTTTGGGTTATGCAAAATATTTCATTCGATTTCATAATATTTCATTTCAATTGTCTTTTTGGCGTAAACCGATAACCCTATTTAGCTTTCGAGGGTTTTGGTTTTTTAAGATTTTGTGTTTTGTATTTGCTCTACTCGTTCTCAGAATCACAGTTTCCTACGTTTCATTCTCTGCCCCTTGTAATCTAAACTATAAGTAATGCAAACCAGAATATGAGTTTTAAAGAAAAAGTTATTTATATGTTTACAACTTTGGGTTATGCAAAATACTTCATGTCTAAGAGATTTGGTAGCTAAGCCCTTATATTTTCAGCCCAGAAGATGCTATGTTATGCTTGGTTATTATTTTTAGGTTTTTTTTGGTTTGGTAAAACTAGCTCATGTTAGGAACTCATTTGATGCTGATTGTTTATTTGACTTACCCAGGTTGAGTACTATGTAAAACAATGGCGGTAGTGGAGACTTCGGAGGATGATGCTACTCTTGTTGTGGCTCGTTTCACTACAGAAATGGCGTGGGTTGATGCAGGACCTGAAGTAAGCAGGACCTGGTGTAGGACCTTTGCTCCGGAAACCTAGTAGATGAAATTGTTAAGGTCTTTCCATGTTTTGAAGCTAGTTATTGTGTGTTTGGTTCTTCTTCATTTAAGAGAAGTTTAGATCAAGGGATACAGGTTAATTTCAACCAAGGGGTCACGGGCAGTTTAATCGTAAGAGTTATACTCATGAGAGCAGGTTAACTTAACTGTAATAAGTTGGCCCAAAACCCTAGCAGGGGTGTCACGAGCAAGGTTATGGTGTAAGGAATATGGTATACATTTGATCGTGTCCCACATTTAATAGCGTGTATTTGAATGTGACCTAAGTGTAAAATTTTTAAATATTTCTACCAAGGTTTAGTAATAAGGTGTCATGTCTAGATCTGATGCCATGTTTGCTTGGCATGTACCAGATAGCACTCGAACCTAGGACCTCAAATTTATATGCTCAGTGCTCTACCATGTTCTTCCATATCCTTACTTGGGTGGTGGTTGGGACCCCTAGCCACTATCAACCTAGGACCTACCATTTGCATTCCAGGGTGCTATTGGCCTGTTGTGATTAGTATTTATTCCTAGGCCCTTTATTACAACTCTGGTGTGACTTTTTTTTAAACGTATGATGTGGAATATTGTCGCTGGTGAACTTTGGGTCTTTTTGGACCAACTGGCTAGTGATTTTTTTTTGTTATTTGAACGTACCCAATAACTGTTACACCACAATCTCATCATCTTTTTATTGGAGTTATTCATTGCTTTGTTGTGGCGGAAGGGATTTGAACTTGAACATAGTTCACATGTTTATGAGTTTGCCCATTACCATTACACCACAACAACTTAGAAAAATGACTAATATCTTTAACATTTCTCAAAGTTTATAATCAGTAAAAGGGAGTTCTATGTTTTTGCCTCAAAGCTGACCTGAGGCCAATACAATACTTATTTCAAATGAGACCCTCTTGAGGCCAAAGTAACTATTTTAAGAGAGACCAGATGGAGTAGGTACTGAAGGTTTTTATTGCAATATGTAAGAAAACTAATTCTTTTCTTTGTTGTGTATTTAGTGCATGTTGTAATTAATAGTCATATTTCTTGCTTGTAAAGTAAAAAGATTTGTTAATTGTGCTAGATTTATGATTATTATTTATGTTTTATAAATTTTTCTCTGCTTAAGGCTCGTGGAAGTGCTCTCTATGAGAAATAATCAGATTCCTATATTCTCGGCAGCAGTTCTTGTAGTTCTGTTGGTTTGGACATTTCTTTCATTTTCAATGATTTATGGTTAGGAGTTATTTAATCTGCCTTTTATGTGAAAATACTATATTGGATGGTGATTAGTGCACAACAATTGCCAACCAACTGTAGTTTTGTTTTAGATCAGGCAATGTGGATATATTACTTGTACAAATATTTGCACGTTATTGGAGATATTGATCCCTTTAATGCCTGCTCTATTTGTAATTTGTTTGAGCAGGTTGCAGAACCTCAGGTGATGTGTTATTGTGATGAGGCCCAAACCTTCATGGTGGAAGGTAGATGGTCAGATTTGGCATCACTTTTGCTCTCTTCAGCTGATCTAATATTTTCTAGCTCCTCAGAGAAAGGTTTGCGAGTCAAACACTTTAATCCATATAATTGTGACATTTCTCAAATCCCATTTAAATACACAACTTCTTAGTTTAAAATACATCATTAATAAGTGCTTTGTGTGGGAAACTATTGCATGTTAGGGATATAAGTTTGCACAACTATTGCATTTTAGGAGTATGAAATATGCAGCAGTTATTTGAGATCTTGGGTCATTGCTCAAGCTTTTACTACAATTTATAATTTTTGCACTTTATTTTCTTTATTGGGGGAAAGAGCGTAGAGGCTAAGCTATTCAAAGTGTGTGGAATAATCTTTTTCTAATATTTTGTTTGTGTAACAAATGTTTGTTTTCCAAAGATTAGTAGCTCTAGATAACATTTACTGCTTCAATTTAATTTAATAAAACAAGGACAGTGGTCAAAGAATGAATGTGTTTCCTAAGGTTTGTTAAATATGGATAATGCTAGTGTAGGGGAAAGTAAAGTAAATGTTGTTAATATCAGAGCATGGGTTGTCAATACTCGACTGTAATTCAAAAATTCAAAGCTTTATCTAGTCCTTCTCTCAAATTCTCTTAATTTCTTTTGGAGGAATCTATAACTCATTTGGGTCTTGGTATTCTTTGATGTCTAGTTCATTCGCATTCTCTGATGAGCTTGTTTTTGGCAGTCACCCTTTTCCATTGTAATTAATCTCACAATACATGGGTCATGCATTTGGCTGGTTAAAGTAAGTTTTTGTTAGAGAACATTATTTCTAACTTCAATGTCAACGTACTAGAGGAGATTGCTTGAATGGTGCCATTGAGGCACCCAGTTGTCTATTTGAGAAAGAATTACTCGTACCCATACCTGTCCCCAAACTGGCCACCTAGCATTTAATTGATTAGGCTAGATTGCACATAGGAAAATGTCATTTTCTTCTACAAGCATATATTAGTAAACCTGCATGGTTGCATGCACCTAGAACACAAGCAAAGCTTACAATGTTAGGATGTGTTCTAGAGTGCTTCTGCAAAATCCATTTTGTGCATATCCTGCAATCATTGTATTCTGTCAGATGACATCTCTTTGAGGCATTCTATCAAACAATTCATGTGCTTCGTTTATGATTCCACATTTTGCATACATGTCTACCAAAGCATTTCCAACCGTAATATTTGACAAAGATCCCCTTACCATTATGCCTTGATGGATGTCCATACCCTGTTCAAAAGCTCCCATTTTGGCACAGGCAAGGGGGACACTGGCAAAGGTTGTGGAATTTGACTTTACAACTGCCAATTGCATCTTCTTGAATTTTTCTAAAGACAACAAATCCATTTTGTGCATATCCTGTGATCATTGCAATCCATGAGACCACACTTCTTTCAAGGATTTTATCAAACAGTTCGATTCTATTTGGTGTCCTTTTAGGGGTTTAGCTTTTATTCATGCCAATAATCACCATAGAACCTTGAGTAGCAGGCTTTGCACACTTTGCAAGATCTTTAGGCTTAGCACCAGCACTGGGACATCCTTATCATTATTGTTTCTTTCCACAATATAAGAGGAAAGGCCCATAATAAGGCCTCCATATTGGGAACAATGGATGTAATGAGTAAACAAATTTGAGTTGAGGTGATAGCTCATACTTGGTAGCCCATATTATAATTTTCATTGCAATGAAACCTTTACGCAATTCTGCATAAAATTGGACTCACAACAAGATGACAGTCTCTAAAAAGAGCTTTTAGTGATCTTCTGACTGTCATGACAGTCTTATTTTTGTGCTCTTGCATCCTACCCACATGAGATTATAGAGGTCTCCTTCCATATGCAATCTCTAACTTCCACGATCAATTATTGTACACTATGTTGATAGGAAATGCCTTTTAAATCTTAAGTTCTAGGTGTTAAACCTCCTTGTGGTCTGATCAATGTGTGACAACCTTTGAGACATCCACCCTTATCTTGAAGTGCCTAAATGGAATAGTCATAGCTCTAAAGTAATCTTCTAATGGCAAAAATCTCAACATCATTGATGTCAAGTTTTAGACCAACCTCCTTGGATAATAACCATGATTTGGAAGATCATGAAGGTGGGAGAGAGACAAGGAAAATGAAATGATAGTGATGACTGTAGTTACTATTTGACTATGTTTCACATGTTAGGGTGATGAGTGGGTGTCTCCACTAGAACTTTGCTTTGAATAAATGGATATAGCAATCTTTAGCATTCCTCTTTGTGGGGATCTCATGATCTTATAAGTGCAACAATCATTCATATTATATGATTGTTATGGAGGTATTTTGGCTGCACACAAATGTGACTATCACAAGATTTGATGCCTATTTTAATATGACAGTCCATGACAATAGTGTCCATGGAGTTTTATGACTACCCCCACACTAGTGGTGATTACATATGCTTGACTAAATCATGTTGTTGTCTCACTATTGATTACACTTGGGGTGGAAATTTTAGGACTATTGTTTATGGGGGACTGATTTTCATCTTTGCATTAGAACTTCCTTGAGATTGTTGTCATAGTATTGGACCTTCTAGGTTTGTGATAGGGTCTACTGCTTGTCACTCCACTTCAAGCATTGTCATAAATATTCCAAATAGCGCCCATGCCCTCATGGTTGTTACAGTATTTACGACAATCCTATGAAGGAACTTGAATTAGGAAAGTCCTCCAAAATCAGATGTTGCCTCCTTCAATTACTAAACTACCTTTTACCCCAGACCCTTGATATTGTAGCATAGAAAGACATTGTTCAGAAAGCTCAGATAGGCAAGTGGGTACTACAAAGAATGAGACACCAACATAACCCAATGTTGATGTATCCTATGACCATTATGCTTTGAAGGATGTCCATACCTTGTTCCAAAGCTCCCATTTGGGCATAGGCAGGGAGGATGCTGGCAAAGGTTGCGGAATTTGGAGTTATAGCTGTCAATTGCATTTGCTTGAAAGTTTCTAAAGCCTATTCAACAAATCCATTTTGTGCAATCCTGCAATCATTGCATTCCATGAGATGACATCTCTTCGAGGCATTCTGTCAAACAGTTTGTGTGCCTTGTTTGTGCTTCCACATTTTTCATATATGTCTATCAGAGCATTTCCAACTATAATATCTGACAAAATTTTTCCTACTATTATGCCTTGATGGATGTCCATACCATGTTCCAAAGCTTACCATTTTGATACAGGGAGAGAGGATGCTAGCAAAGGTTGTGGAATTTGGCTTTACACCTGCCAATTTCATTTGCATGAAAGTTTCTAAAGCCTTTTCAACAAATCCATTTTGTGCAAGTCATGCAATCATTGCAGTCTATTAGACCACATTTCTTTCCGGGATTTTGTCAAACAGTTCACATGCCTTGTCTATGCTTCCACATACATCTCTCTCTGTATATGTACATTCAATTGCATTTGCTTGAAAGTTTTTAATGCCTTAACATGTCTAACATCAATCATGTAGCCAATCTTGTTTTTCTCCTCAAGGTCTTGCCGACATCGGCGTTTCGAAGAGACCATCAAGTGAGTCCCACTGAACAGACGACTCCCGCCGATATGTATTTTTCTACCTTATCGGCATTTCAAAGAGATCGTAAAGTGAGTCCAACCGAATAGACAACTCCCACCGATATGGACTTTCTTGCCTTTAACCTATGCACACACTTGCCATCAGGCTATCGAAGAGACCATAATCAGAATCTCGCCGAAGTCATAGGGTCCTGTCGATAATACACAGCATCCTTGCAAAATCCATTTTGTGCATATCATGCAATCATGGCATTCCATGAGACCACATTTCTTTGAGGCATTTTGTCAAACATGTCACCTGCCTTGTCTATACTTCCACATTTTGCATACATGTCTACCAGAGCATTTCCAACTATAAAATCTGACAGAAATCCCCCTTCCATTATGCTTTGATGGATGTCCATACCCTATTCCAAAGCTCCCATTTTGGCATAGGCAAGGAGGATGCTGGCAAGGGTTATGGAATTTGGCTTTAGACCTGCCAATTGCATTTTCTTGAAAGTTTCTAAAGCCTTTTCAAAAAATCCATTTTGTCCATATGTATAAGTTAAATACATGTGATTATACATATGTTGCAAACTATTTTATTAAATGTCATGATTGCAGTTTTATGTATTCTTAAAGAAATGTACATAATATTAAATGTCCATATGTTTTCATCTACATACCAAGTGTTTGTTAAAATGTATAAGATCTAGAAGTGAGCAGTAGTTGTTCTAATTTTAATATTCAGAAATATTGATTAATCTACATAACCTGCTAACTGTTTGACAAAATGTCTACGGACCATTTTTGCAATTTACAAGCTTGTTCTGTTATTTTTGTTGAGCTGATCCACAATTCTCTCTCAAAAGATAGGTGGAATACTGATTGTAGAAACAACGGTTTTCATTGATTTGCAGCTAATTAAGAATGGAAGACATGTGATCATGATGGGCGATGATACATGGTTACAAGTATTTCTTCTTGAATGCTTTCATAATATATGCCTATATTCCTGTAAAATGCCTTATCATCCCACTTTGTTTTTCATCTTTCAAAGTTTCATAAATCTTCTAAAAATATTAACAATTTTTGAGTTATTTGATTGTGGACAGGTACAGAGCAAGGAGAAAATGCAAAACTAGTGCCTTGTAGATGCATTTACAGTCCACCCCATGTGCAACTTTGGCATCACTGAAGACATGCATTCACACCGATGGCTTTTTAGCTTTAGTTTTAGTTTTTCTCAGTTTTAAAAGCATAATAAATTAGCAGTTTGCATACTGCAGAAAGATTATGTCTTGAAAACTCTATATATAGAGTTCTTTGTAACATATTTTATATACAGTTTGAATATACAGTGAATTATTTTCTAGCATTGTTGTTTCAATCCTTTGAGCAGATTTGTTGATAAATGAGTTCTTTATAACATATTTTATATATAGTTTGACTATATAGTGAATTATTTTCCAGCATTGTTGTTTCAATCCTTTGACCAGATTTGTTGAAGTTTATCAACAAAAAATGGCATAGTTGATGTTTATCATGTACTAGTTGTTTATATATGACCAGTTGATGAAAAAATAATGATTAAAATGACCAAATATACTACCAATGAACGGAAATCAATGACTAAATATACTACCAATTGATGGTAATTAATGATTACAATGACTAAATAAATTTGGTCGCGAGATAAATGACCGACAATAAACTACCAATGGTCATGTGACTAAATATACTACCAAATTGATGACTAAATATACTACCAAATTTATGACTAAATATACTACCAAATTAATGACTAAATTTTGTTTGGTCATAAATTTGGTCACGAGATAAATGACCGGCAATAAACTACCAATGGTCACGTGACCAAACTACTGATCACATGACCAATTTTTGGTAGTTTACTTAGTCATTTATTTTTGTTTTTCTACTAGTGGCATAATAATTATATCTCCTTGAAAGGAAATAAAATAAATCCTTTATTAATTTTTAAAGGTGTTAATGTTTTAAGGGAAAATAAACATCTTTATATAATTTAATGGTAAAATTTACATACCCATGGGTATGTGTAGAAAGATGGGGGGCCAAAAATTGGCTAAAATGTTTTGGAGTCAGAATTATGGATAACGCACTCACGTTGTGAAAAACCATAGCGTATGTGAGCATGACATGGTTTGGTAGTGCTAGTCCTTAGGTTGGGTTAATATCGAACCTAAACATGTTATCATAATGATATAACATAAGCATGTTATGATTGCCATTAAAGAGAAAAGGAGGGAAATTATGACATGTTTCATTTCTATTTTCTTAGAATGGGCGTGAGAAATATTGTGAACAGGTTTCTAAGTGAAATAAAGCAATTTCTTGTGTACAAAAATGCCTTGATGACATGCAAGAAGTGATCAGAATCAATTTTTAATAATTTTAGTTAAAATGAAATATATTTTATTTTTATTGGTGTTAATTTGTTGATTTTTTTTACTTTCAGCGAATATAAACCATCGTCAACCCAATCAAATGCATGATGAAAATCCACTAGAAGAGCATGATAAATATAACCCCCCTCAAACTCCTTAATTCCTAGACATTCTCTCACAACCCAACATTTTTTTTAGGGAAAAATAAAAAGAATAAAACTAAAGTTCAAATGTTAATAGAAACCCTAAAAAATCCTAATGCAACAAGCACACATCACCAAGCTCTTGCAACATTATTGAAATGTTTGATATCTCACATTGATTATGTTAATAGATAAATAAACTCGTAAGTGAACTGTAGAGAAAAATTGTTGCCAATATTAAGCCTCAAAACTATCTTATAAGAAGTAGGTGAAAGACAAAACAATTTTATGAAAAATGACTTATGTGCCTTATTGATAGACCCAAGAACTAATGCACCTATGGAAACAAGCTGCAAAATATTTCTAATTCATTGATGCCAAGATGAGGGAATAAAAAACAACTAATATAGTGGTCGATGGTTTTTTATGGCCCCCATGTAGTAACAATGATGTGCATTAGCATTTTTTCAGGAAACTCTATTGTGAGTTTATCCTCAATGAAATTTTGAATTATTTTCATATTCAATATTTTCAAGGAAAAGGCAAATTCTCTGCATAGGATAGACAAAGGGCACATCATGCACAAGGCTAGATGATGAAACCCCTTGCTTGGCCATCTATTAACCATGTCATGGGCTCTTTAGTTGTGAAGGAGAGTGTTGAGGTGTAGACCCTCCAATTGGTTAGTTCATTGACACAGACCTTGCTTTAGCATAATAGACATTTATCCTAGGGTGATGAGGGTGAGCCTTTGAGGCATTAGGTATCACCACATATTTGTCATTCTTATGGGGTTGTATGCAATTATGAGTTAGAGGACATTGTGATGAGGTTTAGAGAAAAGGGAGTATATGGTGATGAGCTTGGTACATAGGTTGAAGAGGATGCTCCCCATAGTGAGGATTATGCCACATAAGGTGAGCTACATCATCCATTTGTATTGGACAATATGGTCATGATCAACAAGCTACTGGAGGTGACCTTTGGTATTGACCAAAATGTAATTTCAATAAGGTTATGCAATTTAGTACATTTCCTATTGAAATTTAAAATTAACTATATTAGTCTATTATGAATGAAAATTAATGTAAAAATTTATGTATTATAAAATTCCAAGGTCAAAGTATGCATCCTACATCCCTTGGCACATCATCATATGTTTATGTGGGCATGTTAAGTTCTCATATATATTTGTAAAAAATTAGTAAATATATTATGTGCCAATTTTCTTTTCATCTATTAACGCTAATCATAAAATGGTGATTTGATGATGAACAAGTGGATGTTGGACCTTCCAGATCTAGGCATGGCGGTAGTACTCAATTCTCAACCTCCACTAATGTAAGTTTTATTATTTTTAATTATTATGTATGTAGATAATGTTATGTATATTTTGGTCAAATAACCTTGTTCCTTTTTTTAGTTGATGACATTAGCACATACTCCTAATGTTTATGGATCAGTGGATATGGGTGTTGTTATGATAGATTTGTCTTCTATGCCTCTTACACAAGTATGAACTATTAATGTAAATGTTTCTATGAATTGGTTGTTTTAACTAACAATATTTAGGACAAATAAATGATATTCATCTTTGGTGCATTCTACTTCTTCATGCTTTCTATAGGAGGAGGTGATAACTCTAGTTTTTGGACTTTCCCTTGATGTTGATGATGAGAAGCAAAGGATGATTCAAAGGGATTATAAGATTATAATAAGTTTTTATTTACTTATGTCATATTTTATACACTAATGTTTATATTGTTTAATTGTATAATAGACAAAGTTACAATCGATTCTTGAGCATAGGAGACCAGATTGGAAAAAAGGAGTTGTGAATTATGAGATTGGTTCTTCATCTTCCCAATGGGCCAAGAGAGGTCAATTGCTTGATCAGATTCCATGCTTTATATATAGATTTTTTTTGTATTCTCATATGGCTTTGTAGGCATATATTTGTATTTTGTTGATTTAGATCATTGTATTCTTATATGACATTGTATGCCCGATGGTACTATATGGAATTTTCATGACATTATGTATGCCTTCATAGCCTTATTGAGATCTATATATATATATATATATATATATATATATATATATATATATATATATATATATATATATATATATATATATATATATATATATATATATATATATATATATTACCTGGTTTAGGATCCAAGAACCCAAAAAGACCAGATCCAATCTTAATAGCCACAAAACTAGGTTTGATGAACAATTGGACTAGAAATATCACTAACTGCTATAATATCAGCATACTACTAGTTTCAAAACCCTATCATATACTAATATCACTTATTGAGTCTCGATTTATAACTTCTAACGTAGCTTTGTCTCTGTCATAACCCTTATGACAGACTCGAGAACAAATGCTATCATTTAGTTATAGATTTTACATGGCTCACCTCATGAGTAAGAAAGGTGGCAGTCGATGTAAGTATGTTTAATTATTGTCCTTTACATATATGTATATGATCAAACTTGCAGTGTCTACGTGCAAGTAGAACCCCTACCATAACCACTGTTAGAATGATAGTAATGGTGTAATCTGCAGATGATTGGGTTGTAAACCTATTCTTACCTCTGTAGAATGATTATATTGTTATTATTAACTATCATTTCTCGAGAGGCGGCATGGATTGTCCATTGAATGTCGTGGTCTCCATATGTTTGTCTATTAATAAGACAATATTATTTCTTTGTTGGTAAACCACGGGGGTGGTCGGATGTGGATAGTGCCACTACCCGAGGGTTATTCCTTGTGGAACTCCAAGTTTAGTAAGTCTGTGCAAGATAAATAAGCTCTCAATGTCAAGAGTTGAAGTAGCATTTAACAAAACTGTTGTTCTTTATTTCATGCATGTCGAGAACACCACTGGCTTAGTGGTAGTTAAAAAAAATTAGTCAATAGAACTAAATGGTATAATGTCATTCATTTGGTCTATTTTGCAAGAAACTCTAGATAACCCTCAAAGAATGAAGATGGTTCTTGAGACTTTGATATAAATAGTTATTATAATCAAATATTTGATAGTCTCTTATTTTCAAATAACAAGATTGTTATATCTTTTGGGGTTAGAGATGGATAACCTAATTAATGCAAAAACATTTGGTAAATGTAAGACCTTTTTATTTTGACTTTTGAGTAAAACAAGAAAAGTCATTATCATAGAGGATAGATGAGAATCCTCAACCCAAATGAGTTCCTTGGTGAACTACTGAGGTTGTATATGAAACTTCTCTTGTGTAGAAACTGAACATCAAACTAAATATGAATATAAACTGTTGAAATAAGGAATAGAGTGACAGGTAGTCATAGATACTGTGTTGCAGATGCAACAAGAAACCTTTGGATTGAACTCCAAGAATCGGAGTTAGTAATTTAAGTCAGATGGACTAAGAATTACCTAATCCTATTTATAAGGTATATGTGTATATATCCTGGACTAAGGATTGATACTAAGTCAGATTGAGTGAAAAGAAATGATGAACATACAAGTTATGTCTAAAATCACTACAGGATGAGATAGCTTCTAAGTCAAGTTAGAAGTGTGAACAATCGACTACATTCATTGCGAAACGTCTATGTCTATTAAATCTTTGGCCAAAGTAATACATCCGTCTCTGCATGCATTAGTCGGTTCACTTTGCTCCAGATGGCATAAGCTTCCAGTAGTGTCATACATAATTAGAGGGGATCTATAGTTGTATGACTGTGAAGAGTTATGAAGAACACAACACTAGAGACTCAGATGGCAAACATATTGGTTCCTTATATCTATTCCCTTCGTTAAGGGTAGGGCCACTTCCAGGAAGGAAGTTGTGTGGAGGACTGTTAGTCTGTGGTTGGAGGAAAAGCACATGGGTGATGCTCTCCTTACCAAGAAGATGACATGCCGAGACTTATGAAGATAGATGTCAACACTCTAGATGCAATATATTCTATTATATGACTTGTTAGTTAAAATTGTATGAAAAACTTATCATTATTGCCATGAGCAGAACATTATGATTGTAAAGCGAAAGAATTCACTATTATGTTATCTTTGAATATGTTGCAAATTTCAGTTTTGAAATTATTCAGAAAAGATATGCATTTTAATTATTGATTATGAAATTGATTATTGTTAAACAGAAAGATGATTATATTGATCATGACTATTTACTTGATGGTAAATTGAGTTGATAATCTGGGTAATATGAGTTGACATGTTATAGAGACCAACATTGTTCAATTGTGTTTATATTTTATTTTGGCCATGTCATTGAAATTGTTCTTTTTTAATGATTTGTTAGGACCTGAGTAGAAGATGAAGCGATATCATAAGATAAATGGTTGAATTTATGTAAGTTCACCTCATAATTTTGCAAGCTAGCACATGGGTCAATGAAATTTTATACCATTGAAAGAGGACCTTGTCTTATGTAGATGCTAACAAGTTCTCCATAAAACCCATCAAATCTCAATGTTCAGAAAGTGATAATGCATCTTAGCTAATATGGATTGAAAACACAACAAAAATGGGGCCTTGTTTGTAATGAATTAGGATAGAAAATTTCAATTGTAGGCAAATCTAGACATGGAAGTTACTCATAAAGCCTTGTACTAATTCATTGAAGGTACTAATAGAACCATATGTGAGAGAGTAGAACTACTCATGTGCATGGTCTTGAGTGTGGGAGGTATTAATTTAGCCAAATTGATACATGTGGCATTGAACGATTGGACATGGGTTGTAGGGTCTCCCTGAACATCATATATGGCAAAGTGAGGGGGCATAAAAGTTAGTGGAAAGGGAGGAGATAAAATGTTAGGAAAAAGAGGATTGTGATGGAGGTCCATAGTGACCTCATAATAATGAGAAGGAAGAGAATCTAGTTTCTATTGCATTGTGCTCAAATGGTGAAGGATGTAAGGCATGTCAAGATCATATGAGTATGGAGAGGCCATGGGGGAAAGGAAGAACCATATGTAGATGGCATAAATGTAGGGAAGGATGTGAGTGTCTTAGAAGGAATCAAAGGGAGCGAGGAGATGGGATGTGAATTCATAGGGACAAAAAAAGATTATTGGATGGAGGTGATGGGATGGATGATGTGGACAAGAATGGATTAGTGTAGGAGGGTATAAGGCCATAATGCAAAATGGGTTGTAAAGAAATGGATAAGGGATGTGGAGTGGAAAGAGAAGTGTGTAGCATATGAAGGAAAACCTAAAGAAGGTGGAGTTTGCATCTATTATGATATAAGAATATTGATCTATGGCTATAAAGGTGGTGGCATGTGGAACTAGGATTGTGAATAAGAGAAGTAGATGTAGAAGCAAGATCATTGATTTGTGACTGAGATGGTGTAGGATAAGGATGGGTGGGTGAATCAACTGTAGGCTCAAATGATTTCGAAAGACGAAATGAGGAAGAATCAAAAGTAGATGTATCAAATGGGTTATGATCCACCAATTGCAATAATTATCTAATTACAATGACTATAATATTTATTTACTTTTTAACTCGGGATAGTAAACAAGTGAAAATGGGGCATCCAAGTTCATTAATTTATTTTATGATAGTTGTAAAAGAATCTTGCAAGATTATCTCTTACATGTTGTAAGCAATCAATTAAATTTGGATAGTTATGACAAGTCTGATAGAGAATCTTATGACAACTTATAAGAGGCTAAAAATAGCCTATTTGTTGACTATTCACTATGAGGGTGCTGGATTTTTGCCTACTTGGGCACCACATTCTATTTGGAGGCTATGACAGATGTAATAATCATTAATTGGCCTAGTTCTCAAAGTGGGCATGGGATATTCACAGATTTTGGTGTAATATTTACATCTTTTTTAAGAGAAGATTGATAGAGAAGCTAAGAAGGTGTAAGGGTACGCATGATGTTCTCAATACACTATAGATTGTCTAAACTTGAAAAGTAAGTAAGAAAAATATTTCCTAAGCCATCGACAAGAGAGAAAGTGTTAGTGCCATCAAGAGCAAGGTCAACCAAATATTTCTATACCTAAAGATGAGAGGCAATTCAATAGTGTTTATCATATTCCATTTATGCAAGATGTGCATCATGATTAAATGTTTTGTCAAATGGATGAAAAATTAGTCATCTTAGCAGGAGGAGAGGGATGAAGTTGGGTCATGGATGGACTGAGACACAAACTAGGATGGAGGGGGAAACACCTATAGTAGGGAGAACAAAAGTTGTGAGAAGAGGGCATGAACCAAAGAAATAGGATAGTGTGGATATAAGAAATGATTAAATACATGGGTAAAGCAAGGGAAAGCAAGGAATAGGGTAGATAACCCTCAAAGAATGAAGATGGTTCTTGAGACTTTGATAGTTATTATAATCAAATATTTAATAGTCTCTTATTTTCAAATAACAAGATTGTTATATCTTTTGGGGTTAGAGATGGATAACCTCATTAATGCAAAAACATTTGGTAAACGTAAGACTCTTTTTATTTTGACTTTTGAGTAAAACAAGAAAAGTCATTATCATAGAGGATAGATGAGAATCCTCAACCCAAATGAGTTCCTTGGTGAACGACTAAGGTTGTATACGAAACTTCTCGTGTAGAAATTGAACATGAAACTAAATATGAATATAAACTTTTGAAATAAGGAATAGAGTGACAGGTAGTCACATATACTGTGTTGCAAATGCAACAAGAAACCTTTGGATTGAACTCTAGGAATATGAGTTAGTAATCTAAATCAGATGGACTAAGAATTACCTAATCCTATTTATAAGGTATATGTGTATATATCCTGGACTAAGGATTGATACTAAGTCAGATTGACTGAAAAGAAATGATGAACAAACAAGTTATGTCTAAAGATGAGATAGCTTCTAACTCAAGTTAGAAGTGTATGAACAATCGACTACGTTCATTGCGAAACTTCTATGTATATTAAATATTTGGCCAAAGTAATAAATCTATCTCTGCATGCATTAGTCAGTTCACTTTGCTCTAGATGGCATAAGCTTCCAGTAGTGTCATACATAGTTAGAGGGCATCTATAGTTGTATGACCGTGAAGAGTTATGATGAACACAACACTAGAGACTCAGATGGCAAACATATTGGTTCCTTATATCTATTCCCTTCGTGAAGGGTAGGGCCACTTCCAGGAAGGAAGTTGAGTGGAGGACCGTTGGTCTGTGGTTGGAGGAAAAGCACATGGTTGATGCTCTCCTCACCAAGCAGATGACATGCCGAGACTTATGAAGATAGATGTCAACTCTCCAGATGCAATATATTCTATTAGATGACTTGTTATTTAAAATTGTATGAAAAACTTATCATTATTGCCATGAGCAAAACATTATGATTATAAAGTGAAAGAATTCACTATTATGTTATCTTTGAATATGTTGCAAATTTCAATTTTAAAATTATTCAAAAAAGATATGCATTTTGATTATTGATTATGAAATTGATTATTGTTAGCTAGAAATATGATTATATTGATCATGACTATTTACTTGATGGTAAATTGAGTTGATAATCTAGGTAATATGAGTTGACATGTTATAGAGACCAACATTGTTCAATTGTGTTTATATTTTATTTTGGCCATGTCATTGAAATTGTTCTTTTTTAATGATTTGTTAGGACCTGAGTAGAAGATGAAGCGATATCATAAGATAAATGGTTGAATTTATGTAAGTTCACCTCATAATTTTGCAAGCTAGCACATGGGTCAATGAAATTTTATACCATTGAAAGAGGACCTTGTCTTATGTAGATGCTAACAAGTTCTCCATAAAACCCATCAAATCTCAATGTTCAAAAAGTGATAATGCATCTTAGCTAATATGGATTGAAAACACAACAAAAATGGGGCCTTATTTGTAATGAATTAGGTTAGAAAATTTTAATTGTAGGCAAATCTAAACATGGAAGTTACTGATAAAGGCTTGTCCTAATTCATTGAAGGTACTAATAGAACCATATGTGAGAGAGTAGAACTACTCATGTGCATGGTCCTTGAGTGTGGGAGGTATTAATTTAACCAAAGTGAGATTGTCATAGATAATATCTATACATGTTGCATTGAACGATTGGACATGGGTTGTAGGGTCTCCCTTAACATCATATATGGCAAAGTGAGGGGCCATGAAAGTTAGTGGAAAGGGAGGAGAGAAAATGTTAGGAAAAAGAGGATTGTGATGGAATTCCATAGTGACCTCACAATAATGAGAAGGAAGAGCATCTAGTTTCTATTGCATTGTGCTCAAATGGTGAAGGATGTAAGGCATGTCAAGATCAGATGAGTATGGAGAGGCCATGGGGGAAAGGAAGAACCATATGTAGATGGCATAAATGTAGGGAAGGATGTGAGTGTCTTAGAAGGAATCAAAGGGAGCGAGGAGATGGGATGTGAATTCATAGGGACAAAAAAGGATTATTGGATGGAGGTGATGGGAATGGATGATGTGGACAAGAATGGATTAGTGTAGGAGGGTATAAGACCATAATGCAAAATGGGCTGTAAAGAAATGGATAAGGGATGTGGAGGGGAAAGAGAAGTGTGTAGCATATGAAGGAAAACCTAAAGAAGGTGGAGTTTGCATCTATTACGATATAAGAATATTGATCTATGGCTATAAAGGTGGTGGCATGTGGAACTAGGATTGCAAATAAGAGGAGAAGTAGATGTAGAATAAAGATCATTGATTTGTGACTGAGATGGTGTAGGATAAGGATGGGTGGGTGAATCAACTATAGGCTCAAATGATGTTGAAAGACCAGATGAGGAAGAATCAAAAGTAGATGTATCAAATGGGTTATGATCCACCAATTGCAATAATTATCTAATTACAATGATTGTAATATTTATTTACTTTTTAATCTGGGATAGTAAACAAGTGAAAATGGGGCATCCAAGTTCATTAATTTATTTTATGATAGTTGTAAAAGGATCTTGCAAGATTATCTCTTACATTTTGTAAGGAATCAATTAAATTTGGACAGTTATGACAAGTCTGATAGAGAATCTTATGACAACTTATAAGAGGCTAAAAATAGCCTATTTGTTGACTATTCACTATGAGGGTGCTGGATTTTTGCCTACTTGGGCACCACATTCTATTTGGAGGCTATGATAGATGTAATAATCATTAATTAGCCTAGTTCTCAAAGTGGGCATGGGATATTCACATATTTCAGTGTAATATTTAAACATCTTTTTTAAGAGAAGGTTGACAGAGAAGCTAAGAAGGTGTAAGGGTACGCATGATGTTCTCAATACACTATAGATTGTCTAAACTTGAAGAGTAAGTAAGAAAAATATTTCCTAAGCCATTGACAAGAGAGAAAGTGTTAGTGCCATCAAGAGCAAGTTCAACCAAATATTTCTATACCTAAAGATGAGACCAAGAAATAGGTCTCGGGTAATTTTCATTCCATTTTGAGCACTTTTAAAACCCAGTGGTACTACTAAACAATGGTTTGCTTTGCTACTCACACCCTTGGTGTTGTTGCCTAGTGCCCCTAACTGCGACCACCTAATGCTCCTATGTGCTGGTGATCTTGATGAGCATTGGTGTTTTGTGGCCCATGACCTCCAAATTTTTAGTAGTTTTTTGGAAAAAAAAATGTGGTTCCTTTCCTATATATAGAATGTGAATGTGATACTCCAAATCTAGGATATGCTTAGCTAAAGTCGGGGACAAGAGGAAAAAGGTGTGCTATTTGGGCGATTGTCTCAGTCAATCCCCTAAAATGGTATTTTTAGCCTCACTAGTTGCACTATATGCTCCTATGTGCTAGTGATCTTGATGGGCATTGGTGTTTTATGGTGCATGACCTCCAAATTTTTAGTAGTTTCTTGGCAAAATTTTGTGATTCCTTTCCAATATATAGATGTGAATGTGATACTCTAAATCTAAGATATGCCTAGCTAAAGTTAGGGACAAGAGGAAAAATGTGTGCTATTTGGGCGATTGCCTTAGTCAATCCCCTAAGATGGTATTTTTAGCCTCACTAGTAGCACTATATTAATTTTTGACTATGTGCAACCTAGTGAAAGTGATAATGCTAGTGTGTACATAGATTTGACTATCTAAAATACAAATCTTAATGAGAATGAGATGCTACAATGGTATGTGAGTGACGAAAGACAAATGGGTGATGAAGCTCATAGAAAATAGATAAAATGGAGAGGGGTAGAAAGGGGAAATGATCTAATCTAAAACATAAGGGTTTGGAAAAATGAGTGTAGGTTATGGCTTCACAAAAGGATAGGGACTGAGAAATCTAAGGTTTCAAGGAAGAACATGGAGGGTTCAAAGAGGAGAGTAATGTATTGGGAGAGAGATTACAAGAGAATTATGGATTCAATGGCTCTATGGGCTCCCAAAACTTTAGTCTATAGAGATGTTCCTTACTATCTTGGAGAATAATGAAGTCTATTGTTAATATGGAAACATATGGAGAGAGTTGGAGTGCTTTGCAAGTTTATGTTTCTTCTAACCTCATAAAAGTAGGGTAAAAATAGGTTCATGTTGGGAATTAAGGTGTCTCAACCTTTGCAGATTCCTAATGTTTGTACTTATTTATTTCTGTAATTTTTGCCTACTATTGTAAATGTCCATGTAAATCTTATTTCGTCACTTTGTGGGAGTTGGCACAATGATGTGTCAACCTACATGGAAGGTGACTAGATGTGTTTTTTCCTCATATGAGGAGGTAGGCATCCCATGTTGTGTTGGCATAGTTTTTCCATAGGTCGGCACCTAGAGGTCATGTGTCAGGAGGTATGACAAATTCTATGACACGTAAGATATGACAAATTCTATAACAATGTAAGAGCCGGAAATAGAATGGATGAAGACAAGTGTCATTTGCATGTATGAAACTGTAAGAGGCATCTTTGACTTAGCCATTTTGGAGCACCCATGTTGGCCTATGACAGGCTGTAAGAGAATGTTCCAGAAATAGCCAGTTATGACAGATTCTATTACAGTTGTAAGTGGTCATATATGACAGATTCTATTACAGTTGTAAGTGGTCATATATGATAGATTCTATGACAACTGTAAGATGTGTAAGAGCATTTGTCATAAGCTAGAAATAGTAAATTTGGGGCACCCATGTTGAGGAGATTCCATGACAGGATTGGGCAAGTGTCGGTGATAGTTTGAAGGTGTTGAACAAGTGTTACTATAGGTAGAAGGGTGTGGGAAAGTGTGCCATGTGGATTTGGATGCCACCTCCTAGAAGACTCTTCTCATGGCTTGTAAAGTCAATATAAGGTGTTGCTTGGAGCTAGTTTTGTATGTTGATTTTTAGGTATCGTTATGCTATCAGTTTTTGTCATGTATCACAAATTTTGACTATGTTTTACTTTTTACTTGCATGTAATTAGTAATGCAAGATTTAAAGATCTGGCGTTATGTGAAAATATCAAGATAAATCAATGATATCATGAGTTAAGGTTTATATGATTGGAATTTAGACATGTGATTATAAGATCATGTTTTTTATTAGGTTTAGCTAGGAAAATGATTATAAGATGTTATGATTATTTATTCATAAGGTTTATGAATTGACTAACGATACACTAATCCCGGTTTGGTGATTGCAAGTTGTATTCAAGAAATAGGTTTTCCACCCTCCAAGAAGGAGAGGGAGAGCATCATCGGAGAGGAGAATAAATGTATGGATAGAACAGATTGGTTTCCATCTAGGTCTTGTGCCTTCAAATTTTAGTGAATCGTCATTGAGTTTGGTAAAGTGGTGTTTGACCAATTGGTCTAAGTTTGGTGTTGACTCGATAGTCGTCGACTTGTCGACAAGGTCCATTAAACTTAGGTTTTGTTTAAAACTAAGTCAGGACAGTATGTGACCATCGACAAGAAATAGTCAATAATAGTTAAACTATTTTACTATTTGAATTCCCGATTGGAATCCTAGCATGTTATTTTTTTCTATTTTGGTGTTTATGCAAGATAGAGGGGGAGAATGTTGGTTGATTTAGAAAGGATGAAGCCCTATCCATTCTCCAATCCCATCATAGAAGTAGAGAGAAAGATGTCCTAGCAAAGACATAGCTAATCCGGAAGAAACAAAATTAAAGATACATGTACAAAGTAATGAAATTCGCAAGCGCAAAGAAAATTTAGGGTCTACAACTCTTATTGGGAAATTCATGGGTTTTTGGCCTGCTCATGCACATGTTCAGGATTGAGTAAAAGCAAATTGGAAGGATTTCCAATACTTAAAATTCATACCAAAAGGTTTTTTTATTGTTAAATTTTCATGGAAGAGTGAAAGAAATTTTATCCTACAGCACAACCCCTGGATAATGGAAACATGGGTCTCTATATTCAACAATGGTGTTCGAATTTCAACCCTTTGTTTTACCGCATCACTAATACTCTTGTGTGGATTCATTTGTACAACCTGCTAAAAGAATATTGGTCTTATGAAGGTTTGTCCCAAATGGCAATGGTCTTGGACAATTTTTAAACATCAATGAAGAGGTGCTTCAAGGTGACTCAAGAATATATGCCCAAACTTGTGTAAGAATTATTAACAAACCGCTGTCGAAATATATCACTTTAGAATTCAACGCATCTACTAGTAGCCAATGTGTAGAGGTGGAAGAATAGAAAAATTTATTCCCACATTACAGAAGCCAATCCCATGACGAATTAGAATGCAACTTTAAAAAAAAGATAGGTGTGGAAATGGGTTGAAAAGAAGAAACCCCCTAGTACTTCAAAGACTTCCACACAAGTGCAACCCCCTCCAACTACAATTGTAGATTCCACAATGAGAAAATTAAGATTAGCTCCATTCACATCATGAAAGACCAGATGTGGTTGAATTAGCACAAATGATGAGCCTTCCAATGATGGATTGAGAGACTATTGGTTCAAGTAAATTGGAAAATGTACCATACAAAGAAGAATCCAAACCTACATTTGAGTTAGAAAATCCTAAGGAAATTGAAGAGTATGACACATGGCTTGACTCTCATAATGAAGATGAAGATGCCTTGGGAATCATTGATCAAAGATGCATAAGCCAGTCTACCTCTAAAATCTTAAAGGCCAATATTATCTCTAGGAAAAGGAAAGGTCACAAAACAAATAAATAGAAGAGGGAAGAGAATTCTCTAAGTGGCCAATCATCTTTAAATCAATTTGTTGAGATCTACGGGAGGAAAACTCTCCCTTGTCAAGCAATGAAGATTGCATCTTGGAATGTTAGGGGCTTAAACGCCTCTAACAAGAGAAGCTTGGTAAAACACCAAATCGATACCTTTTAGATCGATATTGTTATGCTATAAGAAACAAAAATGAATAAAGCCTTTGGTATCCATTGTAAAGGCTAGGAAGGGTCCTTTGTTGAAGCTACTAGTGTTGTTAGGGGCCTACGTTTTATGTGGTATGCATGTTTGGTGAAGGTGGAAGTAATCCATCAAGGACAAAATTGGCAAGCATCTAAAGTCCAAAGTTTGCATACAAATCTTGTTTTCACATTTCTTAATTTTTCAAACTAAGTAAGCCTGGCAATAAATTCTCAGCCTGGAACCAAAGTCATAATTTATCTGAACTCTATACCATGGCCCAATAATCATTAGAGGTGACTTCAATGCAATTCTCTCCAACTCTTATAAAATAGGGGTCTATCAAGAATGAATCAAACCCTAGACGATTTTTAGAATTTTTTGTTGAATTTATAGATATCATCTCTAAGAATGGTGAATACATGTGGACTAACAGAACACTCGAATTTAGTAACATTGTTGAGAGATTTGACAAATTCATGCATAATGTTCATTGGATACACTCCCACCATATGCTTGAGTTGAAGATTATAACTTCCTCTGGGCATGATCATTACCCAATCTCACTATCCATGACGGAAGATTGTGCCCCCATCCAATGTCCTTTCAAATTAGAAAGGACGTGGTTCCATGGGGATATTTTCTTGGATTTGATTAATAATTGATGGTCAAATACAAACATTCAAAAAGGCTCCAAAATATTTAGTGTAGCAAAGAAACTCAGTTATATCAAGCATCATCTCAAAGAATGGAACAAAACTTCTTAAAATAATTTTGAAGAAAAAGAGCTAATCAAAGGAGAATTGGAATCTTTAAATCAAAAGGCCTTGTCAAAAGGTATGTTTCAAGAAGAATTTCTTAAAGAAAAGGAATTGTTGGCACAATATGAAGAAGTCTTAGCTAGGGAAGAAATCTTATGGAAGTCAAAATTGAGGGAAACTTGGTTGGAAGTTGGTGATCTCAACACCAAGTACTTTGACAATGCTACAAGGTTCGAGGACTCAAAATAAAATTGATTCCATACAATCAAGAGAAGGATGACTACTTACAAATCCAAAGGAAATACAAAAGGAGGCAATCAATTTATTTGAAGATCTACTCTTGAGCCTAGAAGCTTTGGACTCGAGAAACCAAGAAATTTTATTGAAAAATATCCTTGCGTTGATTATTGAGGAGGACAACAAAGTGTTGATGGCCCCTATCTCAGAAGATGGAATCAAAATAGTTGTTTCTCAATTTCACCTCGGCAAGGCACTGGGGTTGTATGGCTTCCCAGTGTGTTTTTCAGAAATGTTGGAACATTGTTGGAAAGGAAGTATGGAAAGCTATAGAAGATTCTAGAAAATCAAGGAAAATATTGAAGGAAATTAATACGACTAATATTGCCTTGATTACGGAAAAAACTCTCAGCTAAATCCTTTTCAAACTTTCATCACATTTCCCTTTGCAATACCTTTTACAAACTTATTACTAAGGTGATTGTGAACAGGCTCAAATTAATCCTCCCTAGAATCATTTCTAATGAGCAAAATGGTTTCACTCTAGGCAAGGTGATTGTTGATGGGATCATCATTGCACATGAAACAATCCATTCCATTGTCTCCTCCAACCAAAAGAGCGTGGCAATTAAGTTGGACATTAGCAAAGCTTACAATCAAAGTCTATTGGAGATTCGTAATGAAAATCTTGGGAAAATTAAACTTTAGTAGGGAGTGACAGGAATGGATATTTAGTTGTATCTCAACTCCTAGATACATTGTCTTGGTAAATAAAAGTCCACGGTTTAATTTGAGGCAACAAGAGGCCTATGTCAATGGGATTTGATTTTCTCCTTTCTCTTTGTGATAATGGCAAAGGATTTGGATAGGACAATCAAGGCATCAACTGGAAGCGGTGATTAGAGAGGTGTCTATGTCATGTGAGGAATGCCACCACTGACACATCAATAGTTTGCGAACAACACTATCCTCTATGGAGAGGCATGCTTGGATGAAGCAAGAGTTGTCAAGAAAATTTTGGATAGATGTGTGGAGGCCTTTGGGCAAATCATAAACCAGAGCAAATTAAATATCTTCTTCTTTAACACTAGAGCACCTACTCAAAGACACATCTTGGCATTGTTGGGGTTTATCATTGGTAAAATTCCTAGTAATCATCTTGGAGTACCCATGTTCAAAGGGGCTATTAGATCTAAATTATGGGAAGATGCAATCAACTCGTGCAAAATCTAAACCTTGGAAAGGTAAATGGATTTCATTGGCACAAAAGATTACGATAATCAAAGTTGTAATTTCTACCATCCCAATATACATGATGTTTTGTATTCAACTCATATGGAAAGCAAACAACACTCTAGAAGGAGTCATGAAAACTTTTTTACGAGAAGGCTCCAATGAAATCAAAAGAATCCCATTGATTGGATGGGATATTATATGCAAAGATAAATTTGATCTGTAAAAAATTAGATCACTCTAGGGGCTAAATTGGTTTGGAAAATGCATGAAAACCCAAATGCGAAATGGAGCAAAATTTTGTAGAGAAAATACCTTGACTCGATTGCACCAACAAGAATCTTATCTTTAGCCAACCCCCCTAGAAGATCGCATATTTCGAGTTTCATGTTATAATGCAGACTATTAATCACTAAGCATCTAACTTGGGTGATTAATAATGGGAGATGTGTGAAATTCTAGGATGATTCCTAGAATGGCCCTATCCTCCTTTAGTGGACAACTTGAATATAGCAAGTTGCAAGGACTCTTTGGTCAGAATTTGGGGAGACAAAGTAATACGTTACATGGAAAAGGTCCTCAAGCCAACTAGGCATGAATGGGAATGGAGGAATCTTGATTGCATGAATCTTTTAGTTCAATTACATAAGGCCAACTTGAAAAAGGTACTCAAAAAAAGAAAAGCCTTTATTTATGATACAAATCATTGGATCATATGGGTGAGAGCCAAATCTAGAGTCTACTTGGTCAAACTAGGTTATAAGCTCCTCAATCATATGGAAACAAATAATATGTGACTAGCAAATTTATGTTGGGTCCACCTCTGTCTCCTAAAAGAAGGAGCCTTTGCATGGACAACCATACATAAGCAAATCCTTATAGGAGAAAGATTGAAGACTATTGGAATCAAAGGCCCCTCAAGATGCATTCTATGTGGTAATGTTGAGGAAACAACAAACCGTCTTTTATTAAAATGCAATTTTGTAGAAACATGTTGATGTTGGATCCACAAACAACTGGGCTAGTCTAGTGCACTCCCAAATAATCTCCTAGACTTGTTTAAATGTTGGCCAAGAATGAAGAACAACTCCTATTTGTCTAACTTGTAGATTGTGAGCCCCTCAATGGTAATATGGCACATATGGAAGGAGAGAAACAAGAGAATATTAAATGAAAAAAGAACTAGACATTGGAGAAATTATAAAGAAGAACTAGGCATTGGAGAAATTATAAAGAAGATTAAGATTGGAATTAGTGAAGTGATCATGTCTAGATTGAATGAAACTGCACAAAGAGCACAACCATTCACAAATGGGATGAGTCAATAATGAAAAAATCAAAACTAATTAAGATCGTCACCATTCAAGGGGCTCGCAGACTAAATTGTATATCAAAGAATGACACAACAAAGAACAAAGATCAAATGGTTCCCGCCTCCAAGTGGTAGATTAAAACTCAATTTCAATGGAGCCTCATGTGGGAACCAAGGGGCTGTAGGTGCAAGTTGTATCATCCAAGATGAGAAGGGCAAACTAATATGGGCAATCTCCAAAAAGTTGTCACCAAGCACAAATAATGAGGCAAAACTATAGGCTCTATTCGCGGGATTAAAACTTTCTGAGCATAAACACATCAACAACATTGATATTGAAGGGGACTCAATAATCGCCATTAATGCGATCTTCAAAAGAAGCATTTCAAATTGGATGCTAAGAAGGATCCTTGAACATATTTCGCCAATCCTTGACAAAATGGGAAACTACTCTATCCAACGTTGTTATAGAGAACCGAACAAACTTGCAGACATGTTGGCAAACTACTCCATTGATCAAACCAAGGAAATCATTATATTTGCTAGCTTAAACACTTCGATTAACATCAGCCTACAAGAGTAACTTGAGTTGACATAATAAGTACAAATAGCCACGAAACATATGCTCGAGAAATTACCATTCACATGAGCGAAATCTATGTAAAATTGTTGGTAAACAGATTTGTTGCTTTAAAATAATCTTCTTCAGTAACTCCGTTCGCCCTTGGATTAGCAATAACCTGCTCACAACAATTGAAGAATCGCAGGTCTTGTCGATTCCTCTCTGCGTTTAAGAGGGGCAGCTCCCTCATATGATAGAGGTATTTGGATTTTCTGGAATTATAAGAACAAAAACAAAGAAATAACAAATAGTAGTGATGAAATAAGAGTTAAAATCATGAATTTAAGTTCCATGCATCCAAGTAGAGATACCAAAACTTGATGCGAAATATCTTTCTCACAATGCAACTTTGAAAGGAAAGCACATGATCATTATTGATGAAACGTACGAATACCAATAACAACACATGAAATCAAGTTGAACACACATTCAAAATATTTTTATATTGCTTTCAAACTTGAATAATACTATCCGAGTCTTTCATACACTGTCATGTGAAAAAGTGGAACCTCCTTGATTGAAATACAATGAAGTATATATAGGTGAGGTTAGTAACCACCTAGAGTAACTAACTCAACCACTTTTTATAACTACTTGGAGTAACCAACTCTCTTTTTAAGTGCATTGATTTTAAATAACTAACTTTCTTTTACAAAGCTAGTTGCTTAGAATAACTACCTCACTTAGACACTTAAAAGAATTATTATGTGAGAAATAGTTAGGATGAACCTAACTTTACAATCAAAAGAGAAAAGATTAGACTCGAAGGAGAAGACTCAATCATGATCATTATTTACAAAACAAGCCAAAAATCATGACTTGAGCTACACACAAGCAAAACAAAAATGGAAACTATACAACATGCAAACTTGCATTTATTCTCTGCTTGTCGATGGTGCCGTTGACGGAGTGGCGAACTCTGGAAACTGATTTTGCAGACCGGATTCTCTTTCTCTAAACATTCTGAAAAGTCGAATGGCCGGGGTGACAGATTTGCCCTTAGGAATCAGAGTGTTTGCTATCCTCATCTTCCAAGTTTTCAGGCACTTGTGGACATTACTCAGTTCTGCCACCATGCTTGGTATTTGGGAGATGGAAATCTTCAATGAAGTATAGAGATCGACCAACTTGTCCATTGTGTTCTCATTGAAAACTTCTCTGTTGAAAAGTTGTCGATCAATCATATTCTGAAAATCATCTTGAATTATCTGTGATTCTCCCATCAATGATGCATTCAGGAGGATGGAACCAAGCTGATCCTGAAGCTTTGCAGATACTCATTCACAAGCAAGTATTAGCTTTTCCTGTTCTGTTGAAACTTGGCCAATAATTACTAATTTCCAACTTATGCTCTCTGTCCAAATTTCCAAGTAATTTTCTTCTGTACCAGGTAGGATCTTTTCTGCCACAAGGATATTAACATCAATCTCCATCATTTTTGCAAAATCTTTTAGGATATCCTTCCAAACAGCTTCCTCTTTCCTGACATTTTTCAACTCTTTTTCAATGACCTTTTTTATTAAGGCTTCATCATGCATTGTCTTTGCCTTAATAATGAAATCAAATGCAATAGATTTGATTTTGTTCACCCAA
The DNA here is from genome assembly GCA_027924645.1 of Cunninghamia lanceolata. NCBI lineage: Eukaryota > Viridiplantae > Streptophyta > Pinopsida > Cupressales > Cupressaceae > Cunninghamia > Cunninghamia lanceolata. The sequence goes on from BSBN01001011.1 coordinate 812,539, forward strand.
TTCTCACTGGTTTTTCCATAAACTTGATATTTCTGCAGACTGTCAATAGTACCTTTTTCAATTTCTCCTTCTTGGCCCTAGATAGTTGATTGTTGATCAATGCTAAGTGGCATGGTAGAAGTGTCGACTATGGTCTTCAAGTAAGAAGATAGACTCTGTACTTGTTTTAACTGATCTTTCGACTGCTTCTCCCTTTCAGTCCTTTCTACTAGCCTTGCAGCTACGACATTGAAGTTTTGTATGTCGGCCTCATGAGTAGATGGGCCCATATCAATCCTTGACACAACAAAGTCTGCCGGAGTGGCTTCATTCACATTTCTTTCAGAAGTGGGCTGAGCTATCTCAAGGCACATGTTTCCTGAATTGGCATCGGTTTTTATTCTCGAAGTCACCTTAATCTTCTTCGGCTTCTCAAATCTCCTGAAGAGATCAGAAACTGTACTAAATTTAGGAATCACTAATTCTTCTACCTTCCTTTTCTTCAATAGGCTTTGTTCTAACCATGGTAGTGAAAGATCTTCTGATAGCTCAAGTGCATCGCCTAATTGGAGATCTTGTTTTTCAGGTATTGGTGAGGTTGCTTTCTCTTCATCTTTTTTTGTTTGATACACTGGATCCTTTGAGAAAGGAGGCTCCATAACTGAAGTAGAATGTGGTACTTCAAGGAGAGGGGATTCAATGAGTATGGAAGAAGATGTGGTCGGTATGGCTTCATCAAATTCTGGATCAAATAGGACTTCTTCTTGTTCCTTTTCTTGACTTGAAGTAGAACCTATCTCTTTTTCCTTCGACCTTGTTTTCTTCTTCTTCTGCCTAGGTTCATCTCCACATGTGCTTTGAAGATTGCTTCTCCTCGAAGGGTCTTCATCTCCACCACTTCCTTGGGTTCTCTGATGAGAAAGAATGTCAATAACTGGTGTGTGGGAAGGAACTGATGACGTGGAACTATCCTGGTCACTTCTTCCTCTTGGTGTCTCTTTCCTACTTACTGGTCTTGTTGCGGTCATCTCGGATATCTTCTTCTTGATCCAGGCTTCTGACTTCTTGATCACGAAACTGGTTCTTTCTTTGACATCTCTAACCTCTCGATCTGCCCAATTAAGAGCAAGAAGAGGTTGAGCCTGGATTTCTTTAAAATAGAAGGGATCAATCAGATCCGATTCATCATCTTCAATGCCTTCAACGACCCATTCCATCTTGAAATCTCGAATCTGCTTCAGGGTAAACCTCGTCCAGTCTCTTTTTCTGACTTCAAACTCGTCTTCACAATCTTCCCAAAAGTCTTCAAGATTGGGGAAATGAAGGTATCCAGGACCAAGCTTCAAATTATTCTTCACATATCCCTTGCTGTCAAAGGGGAATCTCATCTGGTATGTATACAAGTTGATCATGGCTAGGGCCTTCTCCATATTTTTAGCCCTCGAGCTAGATTCACACTTGTAGTGACTGAGACAAATAGGGAATGCCACCCCCTTGTTCTTCCTATCTCGACATTTCTTTTGAACTACTACTAGCTGTCTGCAAAGCTCAACCAAAACAAGCTTGTCATCCACATACCTTGGCAATTTAGAAGGGTAACCATCAAATCCTCCAACTCGAAGATAGGTGAACCTTGGAAACTAAATGAAGTAGCTACCATACTTCTTTATCAACAATTATGCTTCTTTTGAAATTCTGAGAGTTGTTTTTCCTTGAAGTAACCTTACTGCAAGCATTGTGAAAGCATCATTCACTCGTCTGAAACATACAAAGCTTTGTTCTAACTGCAACTGCTTGTAGTAATCATAAACTTGTGTTTCTTGATTAAGGACACCTGTGGTAGCCAAACCAGGCCATGATCTTAAATTGGCAATTGCATATACCAAGTAGGATGACATGTGGAATCGTTGACTCGTTTTGAAGTGAATTAGCTGGTCATGTATGTAATCACTGATAAGGCGGCCCCAATCAATATATTGTTTTCTTGCCGATATGACAATAATGAAGAGATACATCCACATTTCAAACTCGGTTGAGTCGGGGTTGCCTGTCAACCTGTGAAGATGGGCAATCAGATAGAAGATCTCTTTGATAAAAAGAGAACGGTGTAGTGTCTTAGGAAGTTGGGACTTCCGCCTCTCGGTTTTACCATCCATTCTTTAGCTAAATTGTTCAGGCATTTGCTCCTGTTGTCACTAAAATACTTGTAGGCCTTCTGCTTATCAACACAAATGAACTTTTCTTTGTATGGCAATCAAAGAATGATGGAGATAGAGATCCCATCGAGTTTGGCCATCAGATGCCCATCAATAGATCTGATCTCTCTAGCCTCGGGATTGTACCTTTTTACACATTCAATTACTAGCTCCGGACATTGAATAGCGGTGGGAAAACAAGCTGCATTGACTAGGCCACTCTCTGCAATCCTTTGGGACAATTTTGATCGTTCTCCTTCTGTCAATGACTTTTTGATTTCCTGTAGATCAATATGGCCCATTTTAGTATCAAATACCTCCCGAAGTGTGGTGTCAATCATAGGAGCATACTCGTAATTTTGAGGCTTATACTTCATGATGGTGTTTTCACAGGTTTAATAATATAGACTGTTTAACCAGCTTTGCTAGAAGGACTGAAAACCCTTTACAATGAATACCCTGAGCATTTTCAACTATAATATCTGGGAAAACTTTCATTCTACAGCTCTCATTTTGACATAGGTTATGGTCTGGGTTTACTATAGTCGGCTGTATCTGCTTGGAAGTTTATGAAGTCTTTTCAACAAAACCATTTTCTGCAATCATTGCACTCAGTTCTGGTGCACTTGTCCATGCTTCAGCATCTGTGTATATGTCTTCCAGAAAACTTGCACCTGCAACATCTAACAAAACCTTCCCCCTTTCATCACATTTTGATGGATGTCTACTCCTGTTCGAAGGCTTCCATTTTGGCACGGCCTGGGAGAATGTTGGCGGTTTGACAGCTACAAACTGCATTCAACGAATCCATTTTGTAAATTTCTTTCGTTCATGACACTCCATGGGACCATGTTTCTAAGAGACATTCTACCAAACAGTGCGTGTGCATTTTCTAATGCTTCCACATTTTGCATCAATGTCTACCATTTTTAAGAAAAATAAAAGAGCGGTGGCAACTATCTGAAAGTAATTCCATTCTCAACTATGCTTGAATGGATACCCAAACCTGATATATGCCACGAGCTAGTAGGGAGAGGACGCTGGTAAAGGTTATGGAATCTGGTTTTAAAACTGCCAATCGTATTCGTTTGGAAGTTTCTATAACCTTTCCTGCGAATCCATTTTGTGTATATCTTGCAATCGTTGTATTTCATTAGATGAAACCTTTGTGGTGTTTTACATTGAGAATGCCTCCCTCCATATCCTACATGCAAGCGCACTGTCGCACATGCAAATGCAATAGTTTGAAATATAACATTATTTACGGGTACTCATAGGGAATATAGGCGAATTTAAAGGCATGTGGAGAGTGGAAGGTTGGTGGTGTTAAGAGTTTGGCAGAAGTATCTGCGGGCCGATGATAACGTGTTGATGAAAACAACGGGTTCATTCATCAGGAGCAACTCTTAGTTTGATAAGAGACAAAACATGCCGGTGAAAATATGAGGCCAACAATTGGCTCTATCTGGGGACAAGGACCTTGTGGACGTAGAATGAACCTAGAATCATCTGGAAATGAACAGTGCCTTAAATCCATTGGGCAAACTAGAGTCAGGAAAGGGAGAGCTTACTGGAATAACTTCAAAAGTGCACGGACAAGCCAAAAATGAAACAAGGAGAGGAACAAAGCAGTACGAAAAGAAACACACCCAAAATTTCCTAACTAACCTATGTACAAAGACAGAAAACAATTTGTCTCACTGATTGAAATGCTTTAGATGTTGCCCAATTTAGGAAAGGGGCAACGGTGTTCCACTCATGTATGCAACATAGAAAGAATTATTTCCACAAGCTTCTCTAATCCGGAATGGTCTCTCCAGAGAGAGTCAAATTTACCATGAAGACCCTTCAGCTCCTTTTTGTTATCCCAAAGTAACACAAGGTCGCCAATATTGAACTGTCTTACTCTAGCTTTTTTATCAAATAGTTCTTTCGCCCGAGTTTGATGTTCCTTAATCCTATCAACAACTTCTTCTCTTTGCTCTTCTAACTTAGTGAGATAAGCGATCCTTTTCTCAAGTGTGTCTCTGAATTCTTGGTTCTCAAGTATGTCTTGTAGTTTTAGCGCAGATAGCTCCAAGGGTATTGGCAATTTGGCTTCTATACCAAAGAGTAGTTCAAATGCTGACAACCCAGTGGCTCTCTTCTTGGTCGTACGATCAGCCCACAATGCTTCATACAAATGTTTATGCCACGTTCTCTGATTTTCACCAACTAATTTTCGGAGAATGGTGACAATATTCTTATTACTAGCCTCAGCTTGACCATTCCCTTGAGGGTAATAATCTGACGCGTGAGAAAGAATGATCCCATATCTATAACAAAAAGATGATATCACATGAGAAGAGAAGTTAGTGGCATTGTCGGTGACAATCTTATTTGGTACCCCAAATCTCACTAGAATGTTCTGTTTGATAAAATCGCAGATCACTTCGGAAGTGGTTTGCTTTACTGGGATAGCCTCAATCCATTTAGTAAAATAATTTGTTGCCGCCAGAATATGAGTGTGGCATGCGCTAGAGTGCGGATTAATAGGACCTATAAAATCGAGACCCCATTGCTGGAATGGTTCTTCAATGACCACTGGTTTGAGTGGCATAGTTGCAAGTTGTACTTTTCCTTTAAACTGTTGACATGACTCACATTTCTTGACCCATTCATCTGCATCACGGAACATGCTGGGCCAGTAATAGCAATTCCTTAGAATTTTAAATGCGGTAACTGAAGAGGAGAAATGACCCCCACATGCTTCATTGTGGAAAATCTGGAGTAACTCCTGTTGCTCTTTATCTACACATCGCAAGAATGTGCCATCGATCCCTTTCTTATAGAGAATATTATCCCAAATAATATATTTTGCAGCTTTTAACTTGATAGTTCTTTTCTCTTTTGGAGTTAGATGAGCCGGGCATTCTCCATATGTAAGAAAGTATGCTATGTTCGAGAACCATTCATCTGTCAGTCCTACAAACAACACTTGAGGCAACTCAGCATTCTTTTCTAGAGATTCTCCAACTGTGCCATTTTCAACTATGAGCTTACATAAGCCTCTCCCTCGTACTAATTTGGTTGGCTTAATATCAATATCATATTCTTGAACTTTGGTAATCCAAGAGGCTCTTTTGTTGACACCTATTTCTTGCCGAGTAAGTATGGTTTTGATCAAAGTGTTTGATACAAAGACCTTAGAATGTGAATTCAGGATATAGAATCTGAAATGCTTTACTGCCTTGACTACTTCATGAGCATGCTTCTCTGCCAGAGAATAATTCAACTCATGCTTTTTCAGAGGAACACTCATAAATGCAATAGGTGCTTCTATATGATCATCATTTTGTTGTGTCAAGATAGCAGATAAAGTATGTTCCGAAGCATAACAATATATAATGAAGTCTTTGGAAAAATTAGGATGAGCTAAAACTGGAGCATTTGCAATTGCATTTTTAATGTCTTGGAATGCTCTTTTGCCTTGTTCAATCCATTTGAAGACCACTTTATCTCTCATCATGTCTACAATGTGGTGAGTTAATTCAGAGAAATCTAGTACAAATCTCCTCAAGAAATTGATCTGGCCAAAGAAGGACCTCACTCCAGGTTTGCTTGATGGTAATGGCAACTTCTGGATAGCTTCAACACGTTCAAGATCAATTCAGATCCCATCTTTAGACACAATGTGCCCTAGTAGCTTTCCTTCAGTAACCCCAAAAATGGACTTCTTGGGGTTTAGAGAGATTCCTTGTTCGCGGCAACGCCGTAAGACCGTCTCCAGATGTTGAATATGGTCTTCTCTTTTTCTTGAGAAGACAGTGAGATCATCCAAGTATACCACAATAAGCTTGTTTTTCAAATCTCCAAAAGAGAAGTCCATAGCACGTTGAAAAGTTGCACCGGCATTGATCAACCCGAATGGCATTCGATTGTAAGCTAGAGTTCCCCAAGGCGTTGTAAAAGCAGTTTTATGTTGATCCTCTCGGGCAACTTCTATCTGATTATACCCGGAAAACTCGTCAAGTAATGACATCATTTCAGATCCAGCAATGGTTTGCAAAACGTGGTCCATTATGGGTAGAGGGTAGTTGTCTTTCAAAGATGCTTGGGTAAGATTGCAAAAATCAACGCAAATCCTTATTTCGCCATTCTTTTTCCTCACAGGCACTATGTTTGCTACCCAAGTTGAATGATGAATAGGATATATAATTCTAGCCTTTAACATCTTATCAATTTCGGCAAAGATAGCACCAGCAACTTTAGGATTGAATTGCCTCTGCTTTTGCCTGAAAGGAGTGGCCCCAGGTTTAAGAGTGATATAATGCTGAAATTTTCCACCCATGAAATTCTTCAAATCATCATAGCACCAAGCGAACACGTCCTTGTATTTGGCCAACAGGGTGATGAGCTTCTTTCTTTCTTCCGGCGAACATGCTTTACCAATGCAAACAATTTTAGGATCATCTTTTGTGCCTATGTCTACTTTATCATACTGAGAAGAATTGGGATTTTTCTCTTGGTCCTTATTCTTCAAATAGCAATCGTGCTTATCAAATAGCTTCTCTAGAGTAATCAAACCTTTTGGGATAGTGTTCCCCTTTAATTGTAACACTTCGTCTTCTACAGGAGTCTCACTTCCTTCAAATAACAGATTAACAAAAGTACCGGCCTTCTCCAAAAAGGACACAATCTGTCTATCATCATCAAAAAATTGCCAATATTTATCATTATCAGGCACACTCGGTCGATATACTAATTCAATTTTATATTGATCTTTGTTGAACTCTGGATGTGGAAGAAAGAGAGCCACAGAAACTGCAAGGCAATCAGCTTTAGAATTAAGAGTTCGAGGAATAGCCTCTATAGAGAAAGCATCAAAGAACTCTATTTGATCCCATACTAAGTTTCGGTATCTTCTCAACTTGGTGTTCTTTGTTTGAAACTGATTTCTTACTTGCTTGACAACCAATTCTGCATCTCCAAGAACCCTCAACATTTTGATTCCTTTCTCTTTAGTGGCCTCGAGGCCTAAAATGAGCACCTCATACTCTGCTGTATTATTAGTGTTGTCAAAAACCAATTTGAAAGCCACAAGAAATTTCTCCCCTGTAGGTGAAATAAGAACAATTCCAGCCCCTGACCCGGAAGAAGAACAACTACCGTCGAATTCCATAGTCCAAAGGCCAGAAGACATGTCAGGAGAGATAACTTCAGGGGTTACCTCTTTTTCCTGCATAAGCATATATGTACCTGGTCCAGTTTCTTCATATAGTATCTCTGCTCTTGGATCATCAGACTTTAGGACTGTATACTTTGCTTTGGGCTCCAGATTTAGTCTAACTTTCTTTCCATGGATTGGGACTAGGGCATGGGACCAATCCAATTGTATTTCTCCACCTAGGTCTTTACAAAAACTTCTGCTAAGTAGCATGCCATAGCTTGCGGGAATGTCAGCAACTAAGATGGTGAGCTTTAGTTTCTTTTCCGAGAAAGCGGCTAAAGCAACTTGCGCGTCTTTGAGTTGACCTACTAATCGGACTAATTTAGATTCCATTGAATAGACTTTGCCTGAGGGTTTATTTAATGACAAGCCGAGGGCATGAGCAACCTTAGCGGGCATGACGTTATCGAAAGCGCCAGAATCTATTATGCAATTGCTAAGTTTACAGCCAACTATATACAAAGAGACATAAAATGGGTCAGGCTTATCTGGGAGAATAACATTTACCAATGGAGTACCATTTTGTGGAGATTCACTAAGGAGATCATCATGTGAAGGTTCTTCAGGTTGTGAGTCATTTGACTGTTGGTGTATTGAAGAAGAATCTGGGTTTCCTTTAACAATATGCATTAATCTCTCCAACTGATGAGGATTTGACTTCAAGTAATCAAGTTGAGAAATTTGTACCTTTGTTTTCTTGCAATGTTCTATGAAATTAAATGCATCATTAGGTAGGGGAAATGAATCACCAAAAGGGGAACTTTGTGTGCCTTTCTCTTTCGTGGCAGTAAGAGGTTGATTCTCCAAAGGGTGTTTTCTTGATAGAATCTTAGGAGTAGTGTCAGAAACTTTATGAGCAAATTCAGCCTTGGCTTTTCCTTCATTCTTTTGATACTGGCTTCTTATAGAAGCATTACAAGAATGATTATTGATATCACCAACCCCTTCTCTTTCATCATCAGATTCATACTCAAGGAAACTAATTGTGGGTTGTCCATAGGTCTCACTCGTCTCGTCTTCTTGAGAGACATACTCTTCTATTTTCTCGCTTGATAGATTCATTTGCATGAACCTTGCCATTTCAGGACAAGTGCTGCCATCATGGTCAGTAGTCAGATGAAAATCACACATAGCCGCAGTTTGTTTCTGACTGGAAGAAGGGTGTTCAATGGCTAGCCTTTGTACTGGCGAAGGAAGCCTAGGTGGCTTGTTCTGCTGATATGGTACATAATTTCTCCTGGGTATATCTTGATATAGCGGAGGTGGATTATGCAGAAGTTGTTTCTTAAGAAGGAGTAAATCATTGGCTATCTTCTGAGTCATCGGGTCTGTAGTTGATGGATTAGAAGACTGCCTTCCCTTTCTGCAAGTCTTATTCCATTTTTCAGCAGTCAATAAATCATCCTCAATTTCAATGGCCATGGTTTGCGCAGCTTCAAAATCAGCCACTCGTGCTCTTCTCAAATGAAAACTTATGTTTGGAGGCTGTGCATTTAGGAAGAAACATTTTTGATTTTGCGCAGTTGGTCTTTTAGCATGTTCGATTCTATTCACCAACTTGTTAAAATGGGCTACAAACTCCCGCATCGGCTCATGAATCTCTTTCTTCATTTGAGTAAGTTGTGCTAATAATGCATGCTCATCTTCGGCACTTTTGAAACGGTCTTCAAATTTTTGGCGCATAATCGCCCATGAGTTTAAGTTCTGGCAAGCAAATGTTGAAACCATTCTGCTGCTCCTTCAGTCAAAGATTCTACAAACAACCGGACAGAAACATCTTCGTGCATAACACCAAGAACACCGCATGCGGCAAAGAAGGCATTAATATGCTCGTCTGTAGAAACTTTTCCATCTCCAGTGAATTTGGGTAAGACTTTTCTGGATCCATATGGTAAATCATGCAACTGATTACTTAAGGCAAGAGGACCAATAGCTGCTCCCCAAGGCACAAGTTGAGCCATTTGTAGTGGCGGAGTTGGCTGAAGATTTATGACAATAGGAACCGCAGTCCCGTGTAAGGTCAATGCTTGGTAAGTGGAAGAGGAAGAAGAGGTTCTAGTAGGACTTCTTACAGGTGAAGGAGGCCTACTAAAAGATTTATTGTTCCTTCTTAGGGGAATAAAAGATTGAGAAAAATCAAGACTTGCTAGCTTTTCAAAATTGGGATCCAGGATGCCCTTTTCACGGTCTCCTCTGGTGTATCTCTTGGCGGCCAGGTTGATTTTGAGGAGGATTCACAGGGTGATATTCTTGAACAGGTCAGATAGGAGGACCAACTTCTCTATCTCTTCTTGGAGCTACTTGAAAAGGAAAACGCCTGTTAGCTCTTTCCAAATCTTCTTCTACGATGCCTTGAGCTATTAACCGAGCACGAACACAAATTTTTGTTCCTATATCTTCTTCTTCGTCAAGCACTGCATCTATTTCTTGATATTGGCGATTTGACCTCCTATATCTCCAAGCCAATACTCGCAAATCAGTAATTATATCTTCTTGCTCAAGGTCCAACCAGTTAACATTAGGTTGTAAAACAGGTCCAGCTCTACGTTGCAAAACCATATTTATTAATCAAAAATATTTTCTTTGAACACATTAAGGCAACTTTTTCCAAACAAAAGCGGTATGCTTGAATCCGGTCCCCAGTAGAGTCGCCAAAAATCTGTTGGTAAACAGATTTGTTGCTTTAAAATAATCTTCTTCAGTAACTCCGTTTGCCCTTGGATTAGCAACAACCTGCTCACAACAGTTGAAGAATCACAGGTCTTGTCGATTCCTCTCTGCGTTTAAGAGGGGTAGCTCCCTCGTATGATAGGGGTATTTGGATTTTCTGGAATTATAAGAACAAAAACAAAGAAATAACAAATAGTAGTGATGAAATAAGAGTTAAAATCATGAATTTAAGTTCCATGCATCCAAGTAGAGATACCAAAACTTGATGCAAAATATCTTTCTCACAATGCAACTTTGAAAGGAAAGCACATGATCATTATTGATGAAACGTACGAATACCAATAACAACACATGAAATCAAGTTGAACACACATTCAAAATGTTTTTGTATTGCTTTCAAACTTGAATAATACTATCCGAGTCTTTCATACACTGTCATGTGAAAAAGTGGAACCCCATGATTGAAATACAATGAAGTATATATAGGTGAGGTTAGTAACCACCTAGGGTAACTACCTCAACCACTTTTTATAACTACTTGGACTAACCAACTCTCTTTTTAAGTGCATTGATTTTAAATAACTAACTTTCTTTTACAAAGCTAGTTGCTTAGAATAACTACCTCACTTAGACACTTAAAAGAATTATTATGTGAGAAATAGTTCGGATGAACCTAACTTTACAATCAAAAGAGAAAAGATTAGACTCGAAGGAGAAGACTCAATCATGATCATTATTTACAAAACAAGCCAAAAATCATGACTTGAGCTACACACAAGCACAACAAAAATGGAAACTATACAACATGCAAACTTGCATTTATTCTCTGCTTGTCGATGGCTCCATTGACGAAGTGGCGAACTCTGGAAACTGATTTTGCAGACCGGATTCTCTTTCTCTAAACATTCTGAAAAGTCGAATGGTCGAGGTGACAGATTTGCCCTTAGGAATCAGAGTGTTTGCTATCCTCATCTTCCAAGTTTTCAAGCACTTGTGGACATTACTCAGTTCTGCCACCATGCTTGGTATTTGGGAGATGGAAATCTTCAATGAAGTATAGAGATCGACCAACTTGTCCATTGTGTTCTCATTGAAAACTTCTCTGTTGAAAAGTTGTCGATCAATCATATTCTAAAAATCATCTTGAATTATCTGTGATTCTCCCATCAATGATGCATTCAGGAGAATGGAACCAAGCTGATCCTGAAGCTTTGCAGATACTCGTTCACAAGCAAGCATTAGCTTTTCCTGTTCTGTTGAAACTTGGCCAATAATTACTAATTTCCAACTTATGCTCTCTGTCCAAATTTCCAAGTAATTTTCTTCTGTACTAGGTAGGATCTTTTCTGCCACTAGGATATTAACATCAATCTCCATCATTTTTGCAAAATCTTTCAGGATATCCTTGCAAACAGCTTCCTCTTTCCTGACATTTTTCAACTCTTTTTCAATGACCTCCTTTTTTATTAAGGCTTCATCACGCATTGCCTTTGCCTTAATAATGAAATCAAATGCAATAGATTTGATTTTGTCCACCCAATTCTCAGTGGTTTTTCCATAAACTTGATATTTCTGTAGACTGTCAATAGTACCTTTTTCAATTTCTCCTTCTTGGCCCCAGATAGTTGACTGTTGATCAATGCTAAGTGGCATGGTAGAAGTGTCGACTATGGTCTTCAAGTAAGAAGATAGACTCTGTACTTGTTGTTTTAACTGATCTTTCGACTGCTTCTCCCTTTCGGTCCTTTCTACTAGCCTTGCGGCTACGACATTGAAGTTTTGTATGTCGGCCTCATGAGTAGATGGGCCCATATCAATCCTTAACACAACAAAGTCCGCCGGAGTGGCTTCATTCACATTTCTTTTAAAAGTGGGCTAAGCTATCTCAAGGCACATGTTTCCTGAATTGGCATCGGTTTTTATTCTCGAAGTCACCTTAATCTTCTTCGGCTTCTCAGATCTCCTGAAGAGATCAGAAACTGTACTAAATTCAGGAATCACTAGTTCTTCTACCTTCCTTTTCTTCAATAGGCTTTGTTCTAACCATGGTAGTGAAAGATCTTCTGATAGCTCAAGTGCATCGCCTAATTGGAGATCTTGTTTTTCAGGTATTGGTGAGGCTGCTTTCTCTTTATCTTTTTTTGTTTGATACACTGGATCCTTTGAGGAAGGAGGCTCCATAACTGAAGTAGAATGTGGTACTTCAAGGAGAGGGGATTCAATGAGTATGGAAGAAGATGTGGTCGGTATGGCTTCATCAAATTCTGGATCAAATAGGACTTCTTCTTGTTCCTTTTCTTCTCTTGAAGTAGAACGTATCTCTTTTTCCTTTGACCTTGTTTTCTTCTTCTTCTGCCTGGGTTCATCTCCACATGTGCTTTGAAGATTGCTTCTCCTCGGAGGGTCTTCATCTCCACCACTTCCCTGGGTTCTCTGGTGAGAAAGAATGTCAATAATTGGTGTGTGGGAAGGAACTGATGACGTGGAACTATCCTGGTCACTTCTTCCTCTTGGTGTCTCTTTCCTACTTACTGGTCTTGTTGCGGTCATCTCGGATATCTTCTTCTTGATCCAGGCTTATGACTTCTTGATCACGAAACTGGTTCTTTCTCTGACATCTCTAACCTCTGGATCTGCCCAATTAAGAGCAGGAAGAGGTTGAGCCTGGATTTCTTTAAAATAGAAGGGATCAATCAGATCCGATTCATCATCTTCAATGCCTTCAACGACCCATTCCATCTTGAAATCTCGAATCTGCTTCAGGGTAAACCTCGTCCAGTCTCTTTTTCTGACTTCAAACTCGTCTTCACAATCTTCCCAAAAGTCTTCAAGATTGGGGAAATGAAGGTATCCAGGACCAAGCTTCAAATTATTCTTCACATATCCCTTGCTATCAAAGGGGAATCTCATCTGGTATGTATACAAGTTGATCATGGCTAGGGCCTTCTCCATATTTTCAGCCCTCGAGCTAGATTCACACTTGTAGTGACTAAGACAAATAGGGAATGCCACCCCCTTGTTCTTCCTATCTCGACATTTCTTTTGAACTACTACCAGCTGTCTACAAAGCTCAACCAAAACAAACTTGTCATCCACATACCTTGGCAATTTAGAAGGGTAACCATCAAATCCTCCAACTCGAAGATAGGTGAACCTTGGAAACTGAATGAAGTAGCTACCATACTTCTTTATCAACAATTATGCTTCTTTTGAAATTCTGAGAGTTGTTTTTCCTTGAAGTAACCTTACTGCAAGCATTGTGAAAGCATCATTCACTCGTCTGAAACATACAAAGCTTTGTTCTAACTGCAACTGCTTGTAGTAATCATAAACTTGTGTTTCTTGATTAAGGACACCTGTGGTAGCCAAACCAGGCCATGATCTTAAATTGGCAATTGCATATACCAAGTAGGATGACATGTGGAATCGTTGACTGGTTTTGAAGTGAATTAGCTGGTCATGTATGCAATCACTAATAAGGCGGACCCAATCAATAAATTGTTTTCCTGCCGATATGACAAAAATGAAGAGATACATCCACATTTCAAACTCGATTGAGTCGGGGCTGCCTGTCAACCTGTGAAGAAGGGCAATCAGATAGAAGATCTCTTTGATAAAAAGAGAACGGTGTAGTGTCTTAGGAAGTTGGGACTTCCGCCTCTCGGTTTTACCATCCATTCTTTAGCTAAATTGTTCAAGCATTTGCTCCTATTGTCACTAAAATACTTGTAGGCCTTCTGCTTATCAACACAGATGAACTTTTCTTTGTATCGCAATCGAAGAATGATGGAGATAGAGATCCCATCGAGTTTGGCCATCAGATGCCCATCAATAGATCTGATCTCTCTAGCCTCGGGATTGTACCTTTTTACACATTCAATTACTAGCTCCGGACATTGAACAGCGGTGGGAAAACAAGCTGCATTGACTAGGCCACTCTCTGCAATCCTTCGGGGACAATTTTGATCGTTCTCCTTCTGTCAATGACTTCTTGATTTCCTGTAGATCAATATGGCCCATTTTAGTATCAAATACCTCCCGAAGTGTGGTGTCAATCATAGGAGCATACTCGTAATTTTGAGGCTTATACTTCATGATGGTGTTTTCACAGGTTTAATAATATAGACTGTTTAACCAGCTTTGCTAGAAGGACTGAAAACACTTTACAATGAATACCCTGAGCATTTTCAACTATAATATCTGGGAAAACTTTCATTCTACAGCTCTCATTTTGACATAGGTTATGGTCTGGGTTTACTATAGTCGGCTGTATCTGCTTGGAAGTTTATGAAGTCTTTTCAACAAAACCATTTTCTGCAATCATTGCACTCAGTTCTGGTGCACTTGTCCATGCTTCAGCATCTGCGTATATGTCTTCCAGAAAACTTGCACCTGCAACATCTAACAAAACCTTCCCCCTTTCATCACATTTTGATGGATGTCTACTCCTGTTCGAAGGCTTCCATTTTGGCACGGCTTGGGAGAATGTTGGCGGTTTGACAGCTACAAATTGCATTCAACGAATCCATTTTGTAAATTTCTTTCGTTCATGACACTCCATGGGACCATGTTTCTAAGAGACATTCTACCAAACAGTGCGTGTGCATTTTCTAATGCTTCCACATTTTGCATCAATGTCTACCATTTTTAAGAAAAATAAAAGAGCGGTGGCAACTATCTGAAAGTAATTCCATTCTCAGCTATGCTTTAATGGATACCCAAACCTGATATATGCCACGAGCTAGTAGGGAGAGGACGCTGGCAAAGGTTATGGAATCTGGTTTTAAAACTTCCAGTCGTATTCGTTTGGAAGTTTCTATAACCTTTCCTGCGAATCCATTTTGTGTATATCTTGCAATCGTTGTATTTCATTAGATGAAACCTTTGTGGTGTTTTACATTGAGAATGCCTCCCTCCATATCCTACATGCAAGCGCACTGTCGCACATGCAAATGCAATAGTTTGAAATATAACATTATTTACGGGTACTCATAGGGAATATAGGTGAATTTAAAGGCATGTGGAGAGTGGAAGGTTGGTGGTGTTAAGAGTTTTGGCAGAAGTATCCGCGGGCCGATGATAACGTGTTGATGAAAACAATGGGTTCATTCATCGGGAGTAACTCTTAGTTTGATAAGAGACAAAACATGCCGGTGAAAATATGAGGCCAACAAAAATCAAGAGCAATTTGATTTCAAACATAGAAGTTTTAAATCCTGTAATTCTCTACGTCAAGGTGCACCGAAGATGGCTCACAGGGTTACTCTCCCCAATGATCGTTGTGATTGTGATGATTCTCCCATGGACACTCAGTTAAAGCAATTTTTTTGTATTGGCTCATCACATGCAATGGAAGCTATATGAGTGATTATTGGAAACGAAAATTTAGGGTAGGGGGAAATACACATGCATGACTAGTTTTATTAAGAAATTTCCTTTCCAATCTCAGGCATTAAGGAATACGATGTGTCTTGCTCCGACGTTGATATTGGCGGTGTTTATCCTGTTCGAGCCCTTAAGGAGAATGCATGAATGAAGAAAGCGATGAAGCTGCTGAGAGAGGGACTCATCAACTGCGCCATTGAAGATCTATGGAAACATTTGGACTATCACGAGTCCTTATTAACTATTGACCAAAATCGTCAGTTAAGGGAGTTATTAGGTTTAATGTATATGTTACACAATACAACACAAGGAGGATACAAGTATGAAGAAAGTGCAAAGGAAGATGAATTAGAGAAGGTTCTACTAGATATGAGAAAATAAATTTTTGATAAGCTTGCTGCTCCATTAATGGATTGATTTGTGCATCTATAAGCCTGCGAGCCACACCCAATAGAATGAAGATTTTTTTTTTTTTTGGGGAAACTTCTCGTTTATGGGTTGTTTGGTTTAATTTTCTTGTTTTAGTATAATGGAAGCTACCCCATGGTATCGTCATTAAAAAATGCATTAAAAAAATTATATGGCCGCAGGGTCCAAAACCCTATCACAAGGGTGTTGGCAAACGGGACTAGAAGGGCTTAAATTTGACGGTCGACCTTGCCTGTCAAGCAATTTTTTAATGACAGTTATCTATACAAAGGTGACCTTAAAATATTATGATATACCTTGGTATAAGCAAAACTATATATAAACCAAATATATATAATTTTGCTAGTCTATCCAAAATCTCTCCTTTCATGTGATACAATCTTTTTAAATTTTTTATTGTATTTTATGGAAAAAATGTCTAAATAGGACCATACGTCCATCAAATTTAGGCCCTGCATGGGAGTCACGGCCCACTGTGGGCGAATCCCATAGAGGAGGCCACCACCATAGAAGCCATTGGCTCCCCTTAAGGGGTACTGGACCCTCATTTAAATTTTAAAAAAAATATATATTGTATTTATTTATTTTCTAATTGAAACAAAACAAAATAAATTGTGTTTTTTTGGGGGGTTATAGATTCATTGTGTGTATATATGTAAATATATATATACATGTATACATATTTTGATTTTGTTTTAAACAAATATTTGATTTAAATGAAGCAAATTTTTTTAGTCGCAGCCCACTGTAGGCGCATCCCATAGAGGAGGCCACCACCATGGAAGCCATTGGCTCCCCTTAAGGGGTACTAGACCCTCATTTAAATTTTTTTAAAAAAAAATTATTTTATTTATTTATTTTCTAATTGAAACAAAACAAAACAAAATAATTTGTGTTTTAATGTTTGTCTTTTTGGGGTTATAGATTCATTTTGTGTATATATGTAAATATATATACACATGTATACATATTTTGATTTTGTTTTAAACAAATATTTGATTTAAATGAAGTAAATTTTTTTATATATATAAAAGATAGATTAAAAGGTCATTACAAAATAATGCTTATGTAATAATGCTTAGGAGTTTTCTTGGTTAAAGCTTGGCCTTCCATAGCCTCCCTTGTTCCCTCTTCTTTTCCTTCAAACTTGCAAAATGAGGGTAAAATTATCAAGAAAAACACTTTTATGGTTATCTTTAAGAGTTGCTCTAGATCTAAGGGTGAACATAAATCTCTCATCCCTTTGAACCTTAATTATTTAAATTAAAAATAACCTTTTATCAATTAAACTTAATGTAAAAAGCTAAGGTGGGGACCATGATGGCTAGGGCCATAACTTAATTCATAACTTAAGTTGCTTTTAGGTTAGAAAAACTTAAGTTGCTATTAGGTTAGAAAAATATAAAGTGAATTAATTTTGTCAATATAATTAATTTTATAAATTACTAACATATGTAACATTAGTCTTTTTTATTTAAAATCATATTTGAATATACAATGTTATTATATAATTGGTGAAGGTAAATATTTTATTATATTACCCCGTATGTTGTACCTACAATTATTGGTTTATAACATGTATTTTAATTTTAAATTGTAGCAATGGCATGAGCTATTAAATTTAATCGATCACATGATACTTTTATATTTTAATACATCTAGTTAGTCAAAGTGAGTCAAATAATTATTAAATATAGTTCCATAAATCAAGTTATAATTAATAGTAATATTTTAATTCTGGTTAAATGATTTCTCGATTAGTTGAGTAGGTCTTCTTGGGTGTACTTTTCCTAGGGGTGCCTTCGAACCTTATTTGCTAGGACTCAATGCAAGCTTAGCCTAATGACTCTACATTTGTCTAGGCACCAATTCATCGGAACTACTCTTGTAATTGATCTTCCCTCTTGTTCTTTGCGCATTGTCAACATGTACCTTCCATGCAGGTTGGTTATAGGTGGAGTTGCATGTGGTAATGACACGTGTGCGCTTGTTTTTCTTTAACAATATGACAATCGTTATCCTTTTAAAAATTGTTGGGTTTTTAACCAAGTCTTCTATACTTTTTAATAGGCATTACATATGGTATCAGAGCCAATGGACTTAAGGTGTTTAGGTCCTTTGAAATTCAGATGCAATGGTGATTAGGATGGATCACATTGAGAAATCATCCCCAAAAGTCATATAGAGCCATGAGCTTATTTGTGTTGGTATATCAAGCTGATATGTACTTTGGACCCAATTTTAGCTTTAAATGTTGCTTATCATTTGATACTTAGACATCTCCTAAGCTCTTACCTTTTGCTTCAACCATGGGTCTAACCTAGGTTTAAATGTTGAGAGTTAAGGCCTTACCCTAGGTTAATTAGAAACTGGAGGTCTATCAACCTGAAATGACTAACTCATCTTGAGGTGGTCAAAAACTGGAGGTTATATAGCTTGAGTCGGCCTGTTGGTGAAAAACTTGTCCTCTTGAAAGAGATGTCACAAGTTTGAATCATGCAGGAGGTAGGGTATGTATACCTCATATTAAAAGCACGGTTAGGTGCCTCCTGCATATTGGGAGTATGAGGTAGTCTCATATGTTATAAGCCACCTGCAGACCCAAAAACAGGTCGCTCGACATCGTAGACTATAAAAGGATTCCATTTCCATTTCCATCCTCTAATAGCTCTAATTGAGCACTAAGACACATGTTGAGATCTGTCTCACTTAACACCCTTCTATCAAAAGACCTTACTTTTTCTACCCATTTACTCTGACATTGTGAGATGGTGACACCTATCAAGATCTCACATACTTAAGGAGCTCACAGCAAGAAAAAGGACATCACAACAAATTCGACTATTGGGTGAAGCAATAATACAAAGATCATGACACTTGTCAAGATCTTACACGATTAGATCACTTCAACCAAAGGGAATAAGATACTAGTCTAATAACTTTGATCAAAAAATGGTGCCAATAGTGCGACACCTATCATGATATCACACACCCATATATGATGCATGGTAGGGTCCCACACCATGGCAACATAGGGACAAATTTTGACAGGTTTTAGCATGTCATAGAATGAAAGGAAAATCAGCTAAGGAAAAGAATCAATGTTTTAAACTAAACATGGCTTTGAAACCTTAATCTTTTTTAATGAAGAACTAAGACTTCTAACTCATCCGAAACAAAAGGCAAACAATAGGAGAAAGAAGGGATTCATGCACCTTCTAGATTCACTAATTCACTCAAGATACTCAAGCTTGATACAACTTGTTTAACTACTGGGTGAAGCAATACTGTTAAGATCATTGTGCTCGTCAAGATCTTACATGATCGGATCACTTCAACCAAAAGAAATAAGACACTAGTTTGAATACTTTGATTGAGTAATGGTGCTAAGAGGGTGTCACCTATTATGGTTCACACACCCAAGTAGGACATGTGGTGGGGTCTCACACCACGAACAAATTTTGACAGGTTTTAGCATGTTGTGGAATGAAAGGGAAATCAGCTAAAGCAAAGAACATCCTTTTAAACCAAACATGACTTTGAAACCTTAAAATTTTTTAATGGACTAAGATTTTTGAGTGGAAACAAAGGAAAAGAAATAGGAGAAAGGAGGGATTCAGACACCTTTCAAATTCACTAACCCACTCATGGCACTCAAGCTTGACACAAATTATGACTCTGACTCTCAAATAACTATGCTCATCCAAAATTAATCAAGGCTTTTTGAGTATTTTAAACTCAAAGTTACTCTCACATTATCAATCAATCCCCAAATTTGATTCATTACACCGATTAGAGATTAACATGGCATGATATGTATATAAAATAAATTTCAATGAAAGTCATCATCAATGCTCATTTAGAGATTTTCTGAGATCTTTTAATCTTCAAGACTCATTTCACATTTTAAGGTAAATTCTTTGAATTATAAATAGATGAAGTCAAGTAGTGCAATCATTAACTAGCTCGACTATCACCAAGGTAATTTCGTTCTACTCCAAGTCTCTACCCCTTTATAACTATATTATTACTTGTTAAATGGTAACACATGAAATCTCAACAAAAAACTATTGATTCTTTTGGAGCTATAGATGCTCAATCATATGATCCTACTTCAATTCAATCATAGGTCAGAATTAGCTTCAAGTCTTAGAGCATCCTTGAAACTCAGAACATCAATTGATGACCCATCCTCCTTGGCTTCTCCTAGGCTGATCCTTATTGTCAATCACCGACCTATAGGTTAGCATAATTTAAAAAAACAATACACTCATCATGTTTTAGGAGGAAATTTATTTTCAACTCTAAATAATGTATTATTGTCATTTAGACCCAACACACAAATCCATTAGACAATACCATGGCAAAGCAAGCAAACAAAATCACAAGGTTGAAAGAGATTTCATCAACATTCCATGTGTCATTTCCTTCTATGGTTCTATTCATCATCATAGCAAAACTAGAGGAAGCAAGTTTGTTGATTCACCCAACCACCCTCATAGCGAGTGCATAGCTCCATAGTGGGTGACAAGCATAATAAGCAAGTGGTCTTACGAGTTTATCGACCCTTTACAAATTTAAAACTGAAACAACTTCCTCATATTCATTCAATTTTCATGGCGATAACCAAAGCTAAGACATGTGCTAGAGAATAGAACATCACAATCTTCACATACTACAATAGAACATTGACTAACCTGTAGACACTTAAAATTGTCCATGTCTTACAACATCACCTTGTCGACACATTAAGTAAGACATCTTGCGACATTTTGTTCTAGACCCCTTTCATAATCCCACTTATCCCACTAATCAATTAATTAAATAAATCATATTTATTTAATTAATTTCCCTCTCCCATTTTCCAACTAATTCAAATAAAATATTTGAATTAGTCCTTACCTTTCACCACATTCCAACACATGTCACATACTACATTTTCCATTTAATGCCTTCACATGTCCAACTAATTTAAATAATTCTATTATTTGAATTAAGTCAACCCTACACTTGTCACATGACTACAACTCCCTGTGGAGTGGGAAGCCCTATTCAATCTCAACCATCCACATCGTTCAAATCAACTTTCAATCATAGCCCTTCATTCAAATCAGTCATCTCCTATAAATCAACCCTCACCCAAGTCATTTGGGGGATCCATTTTCAAGTAGCCTCATGCTGTCGAATTTCCTATAGAATCATCCCTCATTCATTTTCCATCTAGTGTTATCCTACTAAAATAGTGAGCAATTAACATTCATCCTTCGATATTTTGCATTCCTATGCAAGATTGAGAAGAGCAATGGAGGAGAGCTAATCTTAGCATAGAGATTTGGTTTTGGTTTGCTTTGTCATTTGGATTTCTATGTCTATCTTGTACTCCATTGTGCTGTTAGGGTTTAATGATTGTTGTTTGTGATTCATAGCTCTGATTTTTCCCCTAATACATAACCAAATTCAAAACCCAATAAACAACTAAGACACAATCCACCAAATTTTGCATAATAGTCAAGCAACAGTCATTCACAAGCACATTCAATATACACATACTTTATTCATATGAGGATCGATTTATCCCCCTCCATATCCTTGTTTATCATATTGGTCCTCTAGTTGAACTTAACCACCTTCCTAAATTTAGAGTTAATATCTTTCTCTTAGACATCTTGGTCACCCAGGCTTAACCACCTCCATACCATAACAAAAAAAAACTTGAACAACTAGCCAAGCTTAACCACTTCCTTGCACTAACATGTATATACATGGTTTCTATCCAAATTAAACCCCCTCTCTGGACCTAGATCATGTCAACATAATTAGCTCTTCCCCCATGCCACATAGGACATCGAGTTACTAAAAGTATTGATAGAGGCATTCTACTACTTCCATTCAATTTTTCTCACCACTAGATTATTGGTCCCTTAAATGCCCAAGTACATCAAGGGGTGGTTGCTTCCCTTTATTATCAAGTGTCATACACAAGCACACAAGACTGCTAAGCTAAACACACCAATACAAAAGACACAAGTAGAAACGACCAAAGTTCATCACAAAGTTTTACATAAGGAAACACAAATAGCATAGTGGCTCAATGCACATTTTTCATCACCTTACTGGCCCAACTAGTTCCTCTTGGCTCTTGTCTCTTGGCTCTTACTTTTACCAATTGCTTCCTTTCCCACTTCTTCAACTCATTTTCCTTCTCTAGTCTTCTACCAACAATATGAATTGCCTTTTAGAAATTTTAGCAACCCAATTTTCCAACAACCCCTCCTTGGGTCCTTCCTTTCCATTTTATGGATGACCTACTCACTCAACATTGAGTGTGAGAATAATTGTGATGCACTTTTCCCTATGATCATCATTTCTAGATTCCTTGGATTGTGAATACCTTATTTTAATCAAATGGCCTTTTCTTAACTTCTCTAACTCCAACTATGATTTTTCTAAATCGTCCCTAGTTTCTCTATGCCACACTTGGCATTCCATTGATTCCTAGCCTATTCTAAATTCCCATTGACTTTTGAATTATCATCTGCATATTCTCTTCGTTATTATTATCTAGGCTACCTTATCTCCAAGTAAGATCTTTGATATCTATCTAACATTCCAATGTCACGTGTGCTTACGCTTTCAAACTAGAATGATTTCTTCCTTGGTCGAATTGCTCAAACTGACATGTTCATGACTGTCCAACCTAGCGTATGCTCAATTGCATCATGACCTTCTACCAACTCAATTACCTCACTCGAAACTAGGCACCCCCCTTCAATTCTAGTTGGCTTTCCACCTAATTCCTACACACTTGGAAAACCAATACAATCATGACATCTTATGTAGCATGCTCAATCATAATACACAATCAAATTTTCTGATATTTAATCCATAAACATAGTTTGGCCAATCAATATCATTCATCAACCTTATTATGAAATCCATCTATTAAATCATAATAAGAATTTATCAACTAAAATTTGAAGTCGAATTTCTTATATTCATAGTCATGACAAAGATTCCATATTTAATATTCAAGCAAACTTTACAGATTAATTAATCATTCAAAATACATTTATTATGTCATCCACCAATGTTCTAAACCCCTGGAGGTATGAAATATAAGGGATGAGGCCAAGATCATACCCCGAGTGACTTTTGGTAGAATGGATACCCCTTGGTCCTTGGCTCTCAGCTGAAAAGGTATCAACATAGGCTCATGCTCCCGTATCAGGTAGCAAAAATGATCTTGTGGATGATATAAAATCCTCAATCAAAAAGAAAAAAGAAAAAACCTTTATTCTTAATTCATTAATCATCAACTTTAATCAAAACCAATCAAAACATATATTGACATTTAATTTCAATGTATATTAGTTAATTCATCACACATGTTGACTAATCAAAACTAGCTTCCCAATTGGGTTACTTTCTTCCCTAATTGGTTTTCTAAAGAGGTTTGACCAAGGGGATATAACACTGTGTAGCTTGGTGTCCATTTGGGATCTTGTGCAAAGGAGAAGGATAGGAATGCTGACTATAGTCACATCTTTTGTAGAAACCTGAGCTAGGTGAGCTAGTTAGATGTGATGGTTGACTAGAGAACTGATATGACAAGTGAGAAAATTTCTGCAAATAGGCACATATCGAGCACCTTCAAGCATCTTATTTTTATGTCAAAGTTAAAGAAGATAGAGCTCAATAAGAAGTAATGGCATCATCTTCAGCTCCAACTTTATCATCTCCATCAAGGCGTAAAGGGAGGCCGTCATATAAGCTAGGGATGAGGTTGAGACCTTGTCCATCTTCATCAAGGATGCACTCAAGTCACATTAGCATACATATGACCAACTCGATAATATAAAGGAAGCAATCACTCTACTTGCTACCAACCAAGAAGAGTTCAGCCAGTGCCTTTGAGTTCCTCATGACAAGTTCATCCAGCATAAGGGCGACTAGTGCAGAGTTACATGGTCAAGGGACATCAGCAAGTAGACACTCCACTATATCCAAACTTTGCACCAAGCTATGTGAAATATGTGTGCCAAGCTTGGAGTTATTTGCCTAACACCTAGCACCAGGAAGTACTGTATGTGAATCTTCTCTAGTTCAGTGGGCCCCTTTGATGATTGTGTCTCAACAACAAAAATGTAATAGCAAGGAACAATTGTCAATCATCCATTCAGTGAGCATTGTTTTCCTTTGCTATAAATAGGAGTTTTCCCCCTGCCTAGGATATTTTTCCTCTGTTGTTTTGTTTAGGTGCCAAGTTGTTGTCTATTGTAAAAGTGTCATAAGAGTCATGGGTTGCAGATAGTTGCAAGTATGTGCAGTCTGGCTGAGATCACCCTATCCTAGTGAGATCGCCAAGGGTAGCAAATGCTGCAGGAGGTGGGCAGCATCCAACCTTAGGTCATTTATTTGAGTTTGTGTCAATTGTAATTTGTAATCTATCTTGTTTGGTATAGCCTGAAGGAAAAGCCTGCGAGATGCATTGTAAACTCATTTTACATTGAAACATTACAATGTTTCGATCATCTTTGGTAGCTAAGCATTTTGTTGTGATGGATATCTTTGTGTATGAGAAATTTACATGAATATGAACTGCAGCTAGACTGGTAGTAATATCTCCTTAAATTTAATAATGGCTTGCTAAAGACTGAACGATATATCTGGTAAATTTTAAGATAATATTGTAAATCTGAAAGTACCCTCCGTGTCTTCATTCTTTGTATACTGAATGTAATATGGCACCAGTCATAGTGACATGAAATTGATCAGCTTTATGGGAGTTGTCATTTTTGCATAACAAGGGTTTTGAATATTCACTGTTGTTAATTTCACTAAAGCCTAGCTAAGTTAATCCTCAAGTAAATTTACAATTGCTTTTGGGAAATCATATTTGAGCACTTGACCTTTGAGCATCTGAGCATCTTAAGGGTCTTCATTATGACAAAGCTTTGCAAGATTTCTTTCTTTCATTTGAAAATAATGTTCGGATCTGCCTTCTAGGAGTACATTGGTGTTAAAGGTTGTTAGTGACAAAAAATTTTGACTCCCCTTACATAATAGGGTTCAATTTTCTTACAGATCCATCAAAGTTGTGAAGAATTTCCCTACCATAGAGCCTTAGGTACACCCCCCTTGGCTTAGCAGAGCCAAGAGTGCAAAGGAAATATCCCTTTCCAGTCAAGTGGCCTGAATCTTCATGACCCCCATAAAGATTTGTATTAATGTGATCGATCTCTTTCCCTAAGACAGCCTTTGTTAAATCTAGGGGCTCATTGTGTCGCATTCAAAGTAACAACAAAGTGTTGCACAGAATAAACTATGGTGGTGTACTAGTCAGGTGCGTTGGACCAGAAAAAACAACAAATTTACTGAAAGAGTTCCATGAAAAATCATCGGGAGGTCACTATTTTGCAAGGACAATAGCCATTAAGATTATAAGGTTAGGATACTATAAGCCAATGATCTCTGATGCACACAGTTAGGTCAGGAATTGTAAAGCTTGTACAATATTTTTGGATAGAAAGAGGAATGCTCCATTACCACTACAACCAATAACTGTACATACCCCTTCTCAATAGTTGCGTCTTGATTTCACTGGCATGATTAACCCATCATCCATTGTTGACAACAAATGGGTTCTAACCGCCACATATTGTTTCACTAGATGGATGAAGCTATTTGACTTTGAAAAGAAACTCAAGAAGTCATAATTGACTTTCTTAAGAGCATTGTAACAAGGTTTAGAGTTCCTGTTACCCTTACCATAATCACTAATAATGCTGAGACATTTCTAGGCATTAAACTGCTAGATTTTACCAACACATATGGAATGCTTATGAAAACACCTTCCAATTAGTATCCTCAGGGAAATAGACTAGTAGAGTCCAGTAAAAATCTAACCGGACTCATTAGAATAACAATCTCAGTCAGCAGGAGAAGTCACAGATGGGTAGTAGCTGGGATTCCCTTGCAAGTATCAATACACTCAGGTACGGCTGCATTCTGATAACCTTTCTAGAGATATCCTGAGTTTTCTTTTTATAATGTAACAAGCTTTTGGTGTGATCCCAGGTTTATTGGGGAGTCACTCACATAATTTGAACTCGTAAAAAATGATATCTAGGCCACTAGTGCCAACCATTGAACCACAACCCTGAGGTTTTTACTGAGGCCAGTGGTCTGAATGAACCTGTGTTGAATTATCCATAAATTCTTACAGAGATCACCCAGTATGATAATTACTTTCAGCACCCAGCCTCCTGTTGTTGCTGCCAAGATGTGAAGAATCGAATCAATGGAACTGCCGTAGATGTTTCTTGCCAACAAGCATCTCCCCTCTACCCCGCAACAAGGTTGGCCTGGGGCCCTCCTGGGCATATGAGGGCGAGGGAGAGGCTTATGAAGCCAATCAAATGGTTAGTATCTGCCCCAATCAAAGCCTTTAGGATGTGCTCTCTACTTAAGGAGATAGGTCTAATATTCAGCTCAATGGCTTACTGCCTGAGTTTAGCATCCTTGGAAACTGTTGGCTGTTTTTACTTTGGATAATTATTTGCTTGATGGGCCTATTCTAATTGGCATATGCGTGGGTTTCACCTATGAGGGCAATTATATTTGTAACAGTAAGGCACAGAATAAATGTGCTCCAGAGGTCAGTGCTCTGTTGGGTTTTCACATAGGTTGGGTATCACAGGTGATCAATGGATATGTACTTGCGGGCCTGCCATATGTAATGACTTTCCATGCTGTCAAGGAAAGCATTGTGATTAGGATAACTACACAATTATATAATATATGATCAGGTCCAATGATTATCCTGCAATAAGACAGCAATTAGTTGCATTATGGGAAAATCTGATAGAGAAAGGCTGAGCATTAGGCAAGTCATCCTTGTTGGAAGTATGTTACTTCAGCTTCAATCTGTGGACAATGATATTAACAACTTACTGCTACAATGGATAAGGATAATAATCTTGCCTCGTTGGTTTGATTGAATTTTGAAAATGATCTGTATGCAAGGTATATGGAAGCTGTCAAGTGGATATTGGTCTGTTGGTGAAGTTGAATGTTTCACAAAGAGCCTACCAGAGATCAAGTCTTGCTGACTGTCTAGGCCTGACACAATAAGGGATGAAGACGGGATCGAGCCCTAGGCAAATTTGCTGGAGTGGATATCCCTCAGACCTTGGCACCAAGCCGAAGGAGGTCGATAATTTGTGCACCCAATGCCTACAGGCTGCTGAAATTGTTTTGGGATGTTTATTGGAGTTGTTACAAACTTACAGAGGGTTAATCAGAAAGGAGTGAAACTTCATTTGGAGCTTTTATTGATCGAATATTTAGCATAACAGTGATGATTCAAAATTCCCTGCCTCCCTCCCTATTAATCTGGTCTGTTTTAGTAGTTTGCTAGGTGAGGTTTCCTGGTCTTGGCATTAAGTCCACTGCTTCCTTCCATGCTATGCTGGAAAGAAATACTGAAAAGGAAAGCATTGTAGTTTGCTCCATCTCAATGCTTGGAAACAAAAATTTCAATTCAACCTCTGGAGAATTTAAATGTCCTTTTCGTGCTTCAATCTATCTCTCTTCTTCTTCCATTCTCTAATCCTGAAGAGTATGAGGAAAGCTGTTGAAGTCAAAAAAACTGGAAGCACATTCATTCAGATTTTCTTTTTTTCTAAAAGCAATTCTTTCCGCTTTTGAAGAAGAGTACTTGGTTTTTTGTCAATTTTCCTTTTATCTTAAACAGGTCAATCTCTGGGTCAAAGGGCCTTATTGGCATGTAGCAGTTCCATGTGGGTTGGGGGGAATCTGGTAAAGATTTATATTACATCATTTTCTGATTTGTGAATTCAGGGATGAAGCATGGGCTGTTGATGCAGTCACGGTAGTGTTGTGACCAAATCACACATCGCCCCATTGCAAATGGGGACCCCCCTTTTTTTTGAGCTCCGATGTTTTGCATGAGATTTTTGATGATATCTTGGGTTATCTTCCTCTGCGGATCCAGTAATGATTTCCTCTTCTATGATCTTTGGTTCATGATTAGGAGGCAGATGAACTTGCAGTGATGAAGAATCTTGATCAATCCTGAAGTATGTTTGAGACCCTGAAAAGACTAAGTCTGGAGCCTGAAATCCTGAAAATCCTGAAAAAATGGTTAAGTCTGAAATCTGGTGAATCCTCCAAATTCTATATTTTGCATGTTAAATCCGGTGGATTCGAGACCTATCTCAAACATCCTGAAAGGTATATTGAAAAATATATATTTTTCAATATACCTTTACCCTCACGACCCTGAAAAACGCCTGACTCTTCTAGCGGATTCAAAAAGTTCATCTAGTGCGACGGGGCATCTAAGTGGCACAAAATCATGATGAAAAAAGCACTTTCAATTACAAAACAAGATGAGGATTTCCAAATCATCATCCAATGCGCCCATCTAAAGCATAAAGGGAGACGAAAATTTTAAAGGATTTCAAGCCTTCAAGTGATGCGATTTTAGAAGATTTCCACGCCTTTAACCAATGCGAAATTCCAGAGGATTTCAAATCTTTAACCAATGCGAAATTCAAGAGGATTTTTAATTCCTCAACCAATGCGACCTTGTAGAGGAGAGTAAAAGTTGAGTTTCGAAAGGAAAATTTAAGAGGAAATCACACCCTTCGTCCAATGCGACCACCTCTAAGAAGATTCAGTATCAAGATCTAATACGATGGGGGAAGGGTTTATCATTAAAAATGTGTTAAGTTCCTAGAAGATTGCAAATGGGTCATCTAATGCGCCTAAGTCAGGAGGATTCCAACATGGGAAACCAATGCGCCACTTCAAAGGATCCTTTACCTTTCAACCGATGCGTTTAATCTAGAAGATCTTCAAACCCTTGACCGGTGCGCTCAAGCAAGAGGAACCCAAATACTCAAACCAATGCGCCAAGGGAGATGCTAGAAGAAATCAAAAACTTGATCCAAAGCGCCACTAAATCAGGGTAGTCTAGGCAAAATTCAGAGATTTTCAAGACGAATCCAAAGTATCCAACCACTCCACCACCTCATGAAGGGAAGAAGAGTCAAGTGTTGGAGGCATGTAAGGAAGATCTCAATGTATCAATCCAATGCTCCGCTTGAGGATAAGGTAAAGTTTAAAGGTTCATCAAGGCGGAATCAAGAGAATTTACTTACCTCAACCACTAATCCAACGACAAGAAGATCTCTTACACCCTATCCAATGAGCTCAAAAGAAGAGGATTTCGAAACCCTCATCCAACGCGCCTAAAGCCTAGAGGTTTATGAAGGGAAGATCAAGGTATTTTCAATCACTAACCTCAAGAAGATTCGACACCTTTAATCTAATGCGCTTGAGGAAGAAGGGGTAATAGGTATCAAAATTTCAATCTAGAAGAACTCAGTACCCTCATCCAATGCGCTCAATGTAAGAAGATCTTGAAGACCTCAACCGTTGCCCCACTTTGAAGAGGATTTCAAACTTGCTAACCGATGCGCTAGTCCTTATAAGATCTGAAAGTTGATTCAAGGCATTTAAATCAGTAAGAAATCTGAATTATCAACTAGTGCGCCAGCTTTATAGAGCATGGTTTTGTTTAAGTAAAATATCTTCTGATCAAGAATTCACTTTCTAGATCCAATGCACTTAAGGTTGGAAAGGTTAGAAATTGATTTATAATGATTATTTTGTGTTGTAAGAATAAGGATTGATATTGCTTTTTGTTTGTTGCAGGAGCTAAGGGCTGGAATCACCTTCATGCTAAGAGTAAAGTCAACAAGTGGCTGTGTGTAAAGAAGACATCAAGTAGCTGTTCTAAGAAGTCACTTCAAGTACCAACTACTTCATCATCTTCATCAAGGCTTCCTAAGGCATCAATTCTACTTCAAGTTCGTCAACCCTCAAGGAAGCATCATTCCAAGAGATCTACATCACTTCAAGTACCAGCTGATTTCTTCATCAATCTACTGGAACTCTTCATCAAATGGCATCATGTTCACAGACAGGGCATTCATACATTATGTTCAAATCTTCAAAGGTTCATCAAACTTCAAAGTCTCCTTGAGAGGTTCATCAAGCTTCAAAGATCATCATGAAGGATTACTTCATCAACTTCTACATTAAACGAAGGCATTCATCCATCCAATTTCAAGTCCAAGAGAATCTCCTACCCTTACATGAAGGAAGCATCATCATCATCATATCTCTACTCTACTCTCTTCAAGAGGATGCATCCAAAGAAGATCATTCATATCTACATCCTACAAGAAGAAGAAACATTGCAAAGTTAGTCAAGTGAAGCAACAAGTATCATATATCCAGTTTACAAGAAGAACGAATAAGGCAAGATCTACAAGATGTATTCCCAAACATACAAGTTCAAGCAATCGCATTGAATACATCATTAAAAGTTGATACAATTTTCAAAGTATGCTGAGTTGGCGTCTATGTGGCGAGTACACATCATTCAATTTTGATTAGCCGCATTATTTAATGCATTAAATGTATCATTTAATAAAAGAAGTCAAAGGGATTCCTATGTGGAGGAATATTTTAAATGCTTTCACCTTACTTTATCACATTGGAAAACGTGCCTTCATTGCCTCCCTCTTTTGTACTAAAAATAGAAAGTTGTTGTAACTACCTGTGAGGTGGCACGATCTAGACCCTTGGCTATTGAATTAATCTTAGCCCTTCATTGTATTCTGGACACTATATAAAGGCCTTGTTGCCTCATTTGTAATAGATAGAATATAGAAATTAGTTGTAGGCAAGTAGGAGTAGAATAGGAGACTCTCGAAATTGTCTGAGAGGACTTGAAATTGTTGTAAATATTTCTCAAGGTTAATGCAAAGAACATTGGAGCTACTTGTTTGGTGTTTAAGTGTTATCTTGCGGAATCACATGGTTTCTTGTACTTTTATAAAGTGGAGAGATGTTTCAAGTAGAAAGTAAAGTAGATTAGAAGCTCATTGATGTAATGTATGTTCTGTGTTGGATATTTGATCAACTCCTAGCTCATGCTTTTAACATTCATCGCTGGTGAATTGTTGTGTAAAGCTAGTCTGAGCCTTATTTGTTTAAGTTCGATTGTGGATGCTTGTTTGAGCTGCGCCATTCTATGGGTGCTCATATGAGTCTTCATAATTTGAAAACCATTCGCGAACCTTAGGAGATTGCACCAACTTCATGTAGTTGTAGGCATCTTTGGCGAAGTGAAGTTAGGTTTACTTAGGAGTTTGTCTATTCAATACCTCATCATTACTTCATTGACCTTAGATTGGTTTTCCTGAACCCTTATCCTTTTTACTTTTCTTTATCATTAAGACTGTATATATGTCATCCACATTGAAAGAGAGATAAACTGAATGAAAGAAGAAAGATCTAATGTAAGTCCCTTTGTGTTTAACAGCAAAATCATACTTAGTCACTGAGCTATCTCTTACAAAATCATCAGAAAGGAACCTTGGAGTCATCTTGTTTGATCACTTCGTTCAGCATTCGAGAGACTTTGCTCAAGAGGGAGTCAGATACTTAGTATTTCACTCTAATTGTTGACTTGTCGAAAAACAATCATCAACAAGTAGGAAGGTCCAATTAAGGACTATCCAGCCATGCAGCCAACACCAATAAACACATGCACAAAGCAGAAACTCACAATGAAACAACACTAGATATACCCTGGGAAAATTCAAAACCCTCAAAAAGAGAAACACCCAGCCTCCAGAAGATTCCCCATTATATTATAAATTCTCAAACAAGCTACAATCTGCTGCCAGGGCGTATACTAGGCCACAGCCAAATGACAACTAAAACACATAATATCCTTCTTCTCAAACTCCATCTTGAACCCTCATGCCCATGCCTCTGCTTGGACCTCCAATTCCTTCTAAAACGTTCTCTACCTCCCTTGATGATTTCAAATGATCATGAGCAACCAATATATATATATATATATATATATATATATATATATATATATATATATATATATATATATATATCGATCTCTAGCCTCCTTAATGACCTATGTCGGCCGCAAGGTGATGCAAAGTTCTATATTCCCTGAAATGTGTAGTCGGCTAATGCAAGCTAATTTCTCGAACCAAACCAAATCAACGGAAAAGAAAATTGTGTGGTACCTAATGTTTGTTCCCATGGGTCCAATGAGTCTTCACATGTCTTCCTTGATTGTCACAAACCTCAAATTCCCTGGCACCAATAGTAATTCTACAACTGTGATAGTCTGCCAATATGTTACAGGTTCATAAACCCAAATAAATCATTATATGAATCAAATTCTTCTCAAATGTGGATGTGACCTCCAAATACTCTTCAAGAATGTTATACCAAAACTGCAAGACTCAAATGTAAAATGTGGTGACTTCTTCTACAACTAACTGATGAATTAAAACTACAAATAAGTGAACGCTGGCAATGCAGGATTGCTCTATTCCCCCAAGGATGCTCCTACATCAACTGTCAACAGGTTGAGTCCCCCAACGTCCTCTGTTTCTTCAAATTCTGAGTCACAATGGATTGGCCCCATGTGACAAAGGTGCATATGCATTGGAAGGGTAGGTTCAGTAGTTTATATTTTATTTTGAGATAATTGGGAAATGAAATACTTTGTCTCTTCCTAAGTTTGCTATTTGACTTCTGCTTTTCCTGAAAATTCTAAAGGGATCTCAACCACAAACTTGGTAGCAGGGACAGGCAGTTCATATGTGATCCATAAGGAAATTTTAAATTTTAAGAACTCTAAAAGCTATCATGATTTCACTCATGCTGTGCTAAATAAACACAAGGGCCAGCTGCCAGACTATGGAACATAGTATGTTTCTTGCAGCGCATCCCAGACTGATGTTGTGCTTGCTGCAGACCTTGGCCATCCTTTCATTGATCTGATGGAAGCTCCTGAAAATGATGATGTCATCCAGGAGGTGATGATGAGGATGAGGAGAATGGACAGTAATCTATTTTCTGGAAAATGTTTGTAATCAGTTAATATGGGTTGTATTATTTGGAATTTGCTGGTTTCCACCTATGTTATCATGGCAGCACTCCTTAAGGAAGATGCAGAAGCTAAGACTACCATCCAGTGTGCCTCATATGCATAGTTGCTGTCGATAATTAAGCAGTATAATCCAATGAAACTCAGACTTAGTATGCTTAGAGTGATCTTAAAAATGATTAGTGATATGTTTGGCTTTTGACACATCTGTGAAAAGGTAGTTTATACTTTCCCCAATCAAGTGATAGCAGAATGGACTTCCAGTTTGGGCTATTCGAGCTGCTGTTTAGATTGTGGCAGCTTTATGTAAATAAGTTGATTTCTTTCTTTTCTGCAGGCCAAGTCAGTATCTCATAATCACTTGGACCTGTCATTGTCCGATTCCTTAATCAAACTCCTAAATTTTTTATGGATTTGGGCCCATTGTTAGCCTCAAGCACTCTGAGCCATGTGTAAAATAGAAAAAAGAAACCATAGCCCTTCAAGTAGCTTTTAAAAGAAGAAATCATGCATATATATGAGTGAACCAGATAACCACAGTTACATGTTTTCTTATAAAAAAATGAGAAATGGTCGATTAAGGTTTCACTAGGGAAGCATACAAATTTCAGTTAAATTAAACAGCATATTTATCAATCACAAAATAAGTTTTTGACATTTGGGGGCTCACGTAAAAAATAGGTTCAGCATCTACAGAACCTTTCAAACCAATGATATTTGGGCAAATATTGATCAATGAACCAGCAACAAGCTATAACACGTTGAAACATTTGCACACAAATCCATGGCTGATTGTAAAAAGAGTCAGCATACTGAACAGAACCAGAAAAAGGCTATCTTCCCTGTTCATCCAAATATCTCATAGAATTTTTCTTCAACAAGCAAGCCTGAGTCAATGGATTCCAATGGATCTTTTCGGAGACGGTGTCTCAAGCAATTTGGGATGACAATCTTCACATCTTCAGGACGTACCTCTTCTCTTCCCTTCAGAGCAGCTAAGGCCTTGGCAGCCCTGTTACTCACTATATCACCCCTCAAGCCATCCACGTTCAGGTCAGAACATACTTGGGAGATCTTAACACGAATGCCATGATCAATTTGAACTCTAGAAAGTCGCTCCCTAGCCTCATAAATCTGACTCTGAAGCTTTTCCTGCTCTTGCATATATTTCTCTCGAAAAGCCTTTGGGTCTCTGTCAAAACTTGCTCTCTCCTCCACAATCTTGACCCTCAACTCTGCATCTCTTACTGTCCCAACCTGGGCATGCATGCCAAACCTGTCCAGCAGTTGAGGACGAAGCTCACCTTCCTCTGGATTTCCAGAACCAATGAGAATAAAACGAGATGGATGGGAGATTGAAATCCCTTCTCTCTCCACAGTGTTCCACCCAGAAGCTGCAGAATCTAGTAGTACATCTACTAGATGATCATCAAGAAGATTAACCTCATCAACATACAGAATTCCCCTATTAGCCTTTGCAAGAAGACCAGGCTCAAATGCCTTAACTCCCTCTGTAAGTGCCTTCTCAATATCAATAGTTCCACAAACCCTATCCTCAGTGGCACCCAATGGTAAATCCACCATACAGATTTTCGTTGTTGTGACAGGAAGTTGTTCTTCTCTTTCAACTCTTTGCCGAACTTCCTCACTCATAGACTCCGGATCATAAGGATCAGAGTTGAATGGATCACCAGAAACCACCTTAATTTCTGGCAGCAAGTCCACAAGTGATCTCACTGTGGTTGATTTGCCTGTACCACGGTCACCCATTATCATAACCCCTCCAATTTTTGGGTCAATCACATTCAGCAAAAGACATAATTTCATCTCATCTTGACCAACAATGGCTGCAAAAGGATACACAGGTCGTTGATTCCCCTTGGATACAGCCTTCTTAGCCTTTCAACCAGATAACAATTGCATATCAGACTAAATACAACTATGTGCTATGGATCTTAGCCTTTCAACCAGATAACAATTGCATTATCAGACTAAATACAAATATGTGCTATGGATCTTAGCCGTTCAACCAGATAACAATTGCACTATCCAATTAACTACAACTATTTGATATGGAACATGCTTAAAAAGACAAAAAAAGGTCTGGTAACCGCATAATTGATAAAACATTCTAATTAACTGAAAAAAACTATCCAATGCAAGAAATACCTCCGATTGTTTTCCGGAATTTTATAACAGTGATCCTATCAAAGAGCTAAACTACTGCTATTCCAGTGAATTAAGAGCTCAATCTCAGAGATCCAAGATCATAGAGTGGCATGTTACAAGCATTGTACTGTGAACAAGCTACACCATTGTTGACAGAACAAAAAGAAAGCATTTGGCAGAAGCAAATCTTACCTGCTGAGTTGATAAAACTTCACTCGCAACATTGTTCACGCATAAATTGCTCCTGAATCTCTTCTTAGGAAGTTGCATTTTGCAGCCCGTTTGGAGCCTATTTCCAAAGAAATGGCCTGACCCAATTTCCAAAATATTAGATTTTGGTATCTAAAACAAATAAGTATTGAGCTCAATTTTGGTATTTCCAATATAGAACACATTAACTCACAAAATCTACAAAATTACCAGTGACCTATGAGACCTACGTGGACCCAAAAAAAAAAATTCTAACAGTGACTACTGAAATCAGTTCTTGAATGCCCATGTATGGAACTCGACAAAACAAGGAAGAAATACTGGTACCCAGTTGCAGAAGTTGATTAAACAACAAGTTAACACATGAAAATATCGATCTTTCTCACTACAGGGCACGTGTATGCACACACACTTCCAGGACCTGTGAAATTAACATGAAATGAAACCTTACCAGAACGAGGGGCAAGAGGAATAAGAAGTTGAGATTCTGAAGATGAGTAGTTGACAGCAGCCATGGAAGCAACAGAAAGTCCTGCCATTCCTGAAATTGCCATTGCCATGACTTGCTTGTTTTACCGGTGCATTAAAAACAATAAAGAGAGGATCATATCTTTTTGTTCATCCATTCATAATCTCCCCTGTCCACATCATTTCGAACCTCACATATACACTCATAAAGATATTAATCGATACTTGACTCCATTTCTTTAACATTTATAATACGATTTTCTTGATCTTCAAATGTATATCAATTCTAGAGCACACTAGAGATAATGGAGTCTTAAAATGAATCTTGCGTGTGAGAAAGCAAAGGGTGATAAAAGAAATTACCCTCAATGGCTACTAAAGAGTTTATTTGGGAATAAGTGTTTTTTTTTAAGTGTAAAGTTAATAAAATAATAGGGAAAACTCTTCAACATAAGCTTTAAAAAAAGAAATAATCAACTCTCCTCTAACTAGAGGAGAGAGAATAAAACCGCTTCTATATAAATCTAAGGTAAATAAATAAATAGTATCAATATTTAGAATTTAGAGATGAGGAGGAATTGAGAAGGATAAAGAGATAAATGTATTAAAATAAATAAAATAATGAAAGTATTTAGCTAGAAAATTGTGATTTGTTAATAGTGCAGAAATAGCAATGATGATAAGACAAATGCCTTGGAACCAATCAATATTTTACATGTCAATCTAGTTTGTTTATGTGTTGATCCTGCATTTGTAAATCTAATAGGTGCTTGTAGATTTGATCTCTATTAATTTCCAGATTGTCACTTTTGGCTCGCTTTGATGTCCTTAATCTACCTAACTAAAATCTTGTTATTATGCTTGTTAGTTTACAAATGGCAAGGATAATTAATCCCTTGTGTCAAAACATGTAAGGATATTGATTCAATGACTAGATAAATGATTAAGGAAAACACTTGAAAACATGCAAGATGCCCTAGATGTGTTTGCAATGTAAGATAAATATTCTTAATGATGTATGTAAGTAGTAATGATAACTCTAGGAATGATTGGATCAAATGATCGAGCATGATATCTAAAATGAACTAGGTCTAGCCCTTTAAATACAACACCAAGAGTCACAAACTAAATGCTTTCATGCCTTGAGTTGGCACACAATGGTTATAAGGATAGGTCAATTTAGTCCCAAATTGGAATTTGAATTTTAAAAATAAAGGGATCATTTTAACAAGTGCATAAGTGGTTGAGATTGCTTTCATGACTATGGATTTGATCCGAGTCGTGAAAAGGGTAAAACTAAGGATCATGACCAATCCCTTGGAATGAGTGCAAATAGGAATTAATAAGGCCCAGGTTGTGTTAAGTCAAAATGTACCATTTGTATGCTTCTTACTACCTAGAGGTCACTCTAATCAAAGTAGGCTCAAAACATAAGGGAAAAGGGGAATGAGTATGCAATTTTCACCATTATAATTTACCCCCATTTTTATGTGAACGAAAACTAGTATGAGGATGTATATTTAAATAAAAACACATGCAAATAGTAAGAAAGTAAATGCATAGACACTCATAAAAAGGATATCGGTATGGATAAAGATTTTGCCTTGGTACTTGTTCTCTTTAAATGAGTGCTCCATCTTGACAAACCTACAAAATAAAAGTGAAAACAATGAGTAGCATCATATAAGTATTTTAAACAATAACATGTTGCCCATAATTAGAAAGGAAAGAAAAGAGACATGGGGATAGAGATAACACCCCTAAAGCAACAAGGCAGATAGATAGTGTCATGGGGCACCCAAAGAAACGTGATACTATCCATGGATAGCTTTTGAATCATGTAGTAGTCATGTGACCATGCTTAAATAAGAGAAGTGTTAGTGACCTCACATTCCCCCATCCAATTAGTTGGATACAAAGGATGTAAATAGATTAGAAGAGACTAGATAAAGATAAAGAAAATCTCAATGCTCATCTAATGATATAAAGATAGCATCATGCAATACCATAAGAAAGATAGTAATTATATGCTCATAAAAGCACACATAATGATAGGCAATAGTATGCCCCCATTAATGCCCCCAACAATGTGAGAAATATAACCGTGATATGTTGGATAGAGGTCACTTACAAGATTAAGCAATGGTGAGATATCATAATGAAAATCATAAACCTCACAATCATGTGAGCATAAGATATGAGCATGATAAACATAATATGAACAAATTGGGTTGGTGTAAATGGTCTAAAAATGGATCCAATTTTTGTATTATTTAGCACAATTCTAGATAGTAGATGGTTTATTTGTTGTTGGAGTATGTGCAAGGTGAAATGGGACATTAGTGTCCAAGCTTCATATGATGAGAAAACACATCAAAATGGACTTTTTGGGCTTTGTGGTGTACCCATTGTGGAAATTGCAAAATCATTGTGGGGATTATGCAAACACCATGGTATTTTTGGACTAGTGGAAGTAGTGAATCATTATAAGTGATAATCTATATCTTTTGGTGCTCCAAAACTCAAATTTTCCATTTCCTCTTTCTCTTAGATGGTCATTTTGGATTCCTTCATGTCTCTAGGAATCTATAAATAACATGTTTAAGGTTGAATTAAGCATAGATGGACATTGTATCTAATCTTGTATCATTGGTGTTGGGAGCTATTCATGAGATTTGTTCTCATATTTTTAATTGTATTAGGGTAGGGAGTTCATTGGAGAGTTACAAATTATTCTTAGGGCGAGTTTTTAGTTATTTGTGAGAGCTCTTAGATGGCCTATGGGCATGCCATTTTAAAGTACTTAAGTTCAAGTGTGACTCACATTTTGGTGGAGTTTTTAACCACAAGGGGTTTTTCCATATTGTTTCTTGTGTCTCCATTTTTCATCACATTATTTTTTAATTACTTGTTCTTAATTGCAATCTAATATTGTAGAAGAATTATCCTGCTCATGGGGGTAATAGGGTTGATCCTCTTCCAAACCAAGGAAAGATGTTAGATGGATGACCCCTCCTAAGGGGTGGTGCAAACTAAATTTTGACAGGGCATCTAGAGGTAACTCTAGCATTTCTAGGTTAAGATGCATATTGAGAGACCATAATGGACACTTGATTCGTGTTGCTTCAAAGGGTCTGGGATAGGGAACAAATAATGAAGCTAAGGCCATAACACACCTACTAGACTTACAAACATGTTTTTGATTTGGCAGAAAGAGGTTGCATATAGACAGAGATTCTCATATTATTGTAAATGCTATAAGGAAAAAGGGGGCTTAGAATTGGAAAATCAACAAAATATTAAGCCAAACTTGGCCTTTGTTTAGCAAACTTGAGTCTTTCACCATAAAGCATGTGTATAGAGAGGGGAACTACCATGCGGATGTGTTGGCCAACTTTAGTATTGAATATAACATGGGGTACATTGTCGATGATAAATTAGATTATTGGACGTGCAAATTACCCTCTTTATTTAATTATGATCCTTTATCCTCGATCTTACAGGTCCCTCCTAGCACCGATACAAAATGACTACCAAGCATGCAAATTCATTTATCTTGTCCTCTCAAGGTTGTGGAGCTTACAAAGACAGACCATGGCCAGATATGTCAAGTAGGTTATTAAAGTGTCCACATTTTATTCTCTACACTTCAAAACTGGTGCTCAATGAATACTACAGTGAGATTATATGCCAAGAAGTGGCAAATCTCCTTCATTGGGGAGATTCCTAACTTGTGGATAAAGAAATTTTTCAAGGTTAAAGTGGTGATTATGGTCCATGCTATATGAATGGTGCTAAGTGACTTGTTCCTATCTGCCACACATAGGTATCGTGTTAATGCTAGCATAGCTTTTATGTTGATAATATAGCTCCTATTTCAAGCAATTTTTCATTACACCATCCAAATTTTTGGATAAATAATTGTTCTAAGTTATATTTTGCTTTCATAGTATGGTGTAAGATGAAGTGGCATATGTGTGACTAGTTGAAGGGGTCTACCACCCTCATCCATTAAGTTTCTTGCTTTTCGGGACCAAAAGTTCCCTAATTGGAGAGGTGTAATCTAAAAATGGATTTGGTTTTTGTACTCTTTGGCATGATTCTAAATAGGAGATGGTTTCTTTAATGTTGAAGTATGTGCATGGTGGAATGGGAAATTACTATGTAGGCTCCAATTGACAATAAAATAGATCCAGATGTAATTTTTGGGTTGTGTGAAGAATTTGTTGATTTGCATGGGCGGCAAATGCAAATTTACCACAACAATTGTAAAGTCACCACAGTAATTATGCAATCATCACATAATTTGTAAAAACTACTATGATATTTATGGAATGGAAGAAGTAGAAAATTCATTATAGGTGATATTTTGTGTTTTTGGTATTCTAATATTTAAATTTTTAGTTTCCTCTTTCTCCTAGATGGTCATTTTGGCATCCTTCATGTATAGGAATCTATAAATAACATGCTTCAGGTTAAATTAACCAGAGATGGATTTTGTAGAGTCTTGTATCTCTAGTGTTGGGAGAGTTTGTGATCTGTGTTCTCATATTTTTTTATTGTATTAGGGTAGGGAGTTCATTGAAGAGTTACAAATTAGTATTGAGGAGAGTTTTTACTTATTCATGAGAGCTCTTGGATGGTCTACGGGCTAAGATCATTTGTATTGATGCCATTGTAAAGTGCTTAAGTGAGCATGACTCACATTTTGGTGGATTATTTACCTACAAGTGGTTTCTACATTTTATTTCTTATGTCTCCATTGTTTATGGTATTATTCTTTATTTACTTGTTCTTAATTGGAATATGATATTGTGCAAGAATAATTTAATTGCTTCCATACTTCACTCTATCTAATTTATGTGAGTCGGTGACTAACCTAAGGAATATCCTTGGGAGTTTACAAATCAGTAAACTTGTAGAAGATAAACACAATAGCCATAGATGAACTTGTAAACATGGAAATAGATAGGAATTAGTAATACATGTGATCAAAATGCTAAAACATAATCATGTGAATCATAGGAAGCATCTTGTAAACATAAACAAGTGTTCAATATCATCATGAAAAAGCATAATCATGGGATATAATCATGGCTAAAATAGACATGAACTAAGCACAAAGAATAAGATGTGATCATGAGAATCATGCAAAATCCTATAATTTTCATAAAGAAAGACATGTCAGGAAAATGTAATTATAAATATTGAAATCATATGGAACCTCCTAGAAATCATGTAATCATCATGAAGAACATTTGATTAAGTGAAATAGTAATCACAATCATCGCAATCATATGAAAAAATATGAAAGTATCTTATTAATATGGTAGAATAGTGACCAATGCCACAAAAGGATATGCCTCTCAGGTGGGAGACGCCATCAAAATAGTTTAAAGTGTATATAGATGTGTAAGTAAAGAATGGAAGCTCAGAATCTCAACCAATAATGTTAGATGGATCATCATCTAATAGATCATCCTCATCCCAATTATGTGGTTTATAACTACCTTCAATTACTTAAATTTCATTATGATATGATATGTCACTCTTTGTGAATGTACTTGATATATGAAGAATAAGAGATGGACCTGTTGGTTTTTTTCCCAGACTGGATGCTTATTCCCAGATTTCCCTACAAGGTAGCCATCAATGATCAACAGGATCTCTGGGCCAGGGGCCAACAGTATAGGAGATAGACTCTATATTTTATCTCCTCTTCTTCTTCAGGCTCTACAAAACCTAGGGGGGTATTCCCTACTCAACATCCATGAGGATATGCATACAAAGGCTGGGATGCTGACAGAAAGCAGATAAGTCCTCCTGTAAGTAGACCAAAACTGCAAGATAAGAGCAAAAGGGGCTGGCTTTGGGCCTATTTTCAGTTGTAGACAGAGGACTTGGATCCTAAAACTAATTCTAATGTCCTAATGGTTGTTTTAGAGTTTGATTTTGATTTTATGTTTGGATGCAAAGCTAGACATGGTTATAATACAAACACAATGCAAGATTGGTGCCTATCCAGGGCCTGGAGTCAGTAGACATACACCTGTGAATGATATGCATGAACAACTAAAACTGGATTTCAGGGGGATACATATGATACCTGCCTTACAGATATCTCCCAATACAAAGTGTTAAGCTATCCATACTTATGGCATCCCTATTGCAGTATATCCTTCCCAATATTCAATCTGAAAATAGTTTAATCTACCCCTTGAGCAGAAGTTAAAAGATTAAACATTCAACAAAGGAATTCTATGTTCTAGAATCTTAGACATTCCTTAAATATCTAGACTCAGAAGAAAGATACATGCAACACTGGAGACAGAATTAGCACAACACATGCAAACATAGCATTACTCATATAGGATAAACCATGAAATCAATGGATTCATGCAAAAACATACCACAGGAGATACATAAACTCACAAGTTTTACTGCACAGAGCAACCAAATCAGCTGTATTACATTACAGAGCCAGAAATGTTCAACTTTCAACAACCCCAAATGAGTAACACTTCCAGCTTAAAAACCAGCCAGAGGGAAGCGTACTCAGCATTAATTACATGGTTGACCAAAAATCCCACCAGATACACAGTATCAGAAAAATGGCGCTCAACGCACTGAATACAATAGGTAGGGGAGGAGACAAGAAGGGATCTCGAGCCATGAGCCACCAGCCGTGGATGTACAACTTTAGTCGGGTACCAGATCCGTCCACACCATCGCCCATACTTCAGCAACAACTGCCATTAATGTCCATCCACCTCGCAGCCATCGAGAAAACATCAAACAGTGCATCGCAACCGTTTCTCGCCAAAACGCACTTCACCGCAGTTTCAAAATAATACAAGGAGATTAATCCCACATGCACGGTGCGGAGAGCCCCCTACAACTTTATACACACGGCCACATGCATAATAAGCGTCGAGCGCTTTTGCCACGCTCGACCCACGATCCTTCGCACAAAGCCTATCGCCAAGACCCAAGCCATCGGCACACCCCACAATTCTCCCGCCGACCTCATTTGTCTCACCAACAGCCACACTACACTCCACTTCATCGGCCAGACCAACACCATCGGCAATCTGGTAGGAGATTGTTTATAGGCAATCTGGCTTATGCACCATATACCAGCTCAAAGGGTGACATCCCAATAGCCTTTTTTACTATCACCCTGTCAGCCCATATTGCCAGCTTTAATTTTGAGTCCCAAGCTCTCTTGTTCTTGTCTAGTATCCTCTTGATAATTTTCATGATACTTTTATTGCTTGATTCAGCTTGACCATTTCCTTATGGGTGGTATGGTGATGCATATGATAGATTTATCCCATATTTAGTGCAAAAATCAATAAACTCACCTGATCTGAAGCACATAGCATTATCAGTCACTATCTTGAATGGTACTCCAAACCTGATGATAACATTTTCCATTATGAAATCTGTTATCACCTTACTTGTAGCTCTCTTAGTTGGAATGGCCTCAATCCATTTGGTAAAGTAATCAGTTGCCACCAAAATCCAACTGTGTCCCCCACTTGACTTGTCTGCAATTTCCCTTATGAAGTCAATTCCCC
Source organism: Cunninghamia lanceolata (assembly GCA_027924645.1). Classification (NCBI taxonomy): domain Eukaryota; kingdom Viridiplantae; phylum Streptophyta; class Pinopsida; order Cupressales; family Cupressaceae; genus Cunninghamia; species Cunninghamia lanceolata. The sequence goes on from BSBN01001011.1 coordinate 855,856, forward strand.
ATTGCTGAAATGGAGCATCCACAGTTACAGTTCTGAGGGGTAAAGCACCATCATATCTCAATTTTCCTAAGAATCTCTGGCAAGGGTCACACTTCCTCACTAACCTTTGTGCATCTGAAAAGAGAGTGGGCCACCAATATCCTGCTCTGAGAATCTTATGGGCTGTTGTTTGGGCAGTATAGTGTCCACCACACAATCCTTTATGCATGTCATTCAAAACATTGTTAGCTACATCTTCATCCACACATCTCAGCAGCACACCATCAGGGTTTTTCCAGTATAGCTCACCTTGAACAATAACATACCTGATTGCATGTAACTTTAGAGTCCTCTTTTGACTGTCACTGAAATGGGAAGGACAATTCAGATTTTGCAAGTAGTATATAATGTCCTTGTACCATCCAGATCTTGATACATTTACATTCTCATTTTGGACTGCATTAACTTGGCATGCTTCCAAGTTTGACTGTGCCATCATCTTGGCTAATCCTTGTCCTCTTACCAACTTGGTAATTTGTATTTCTATGTTGAACTCCTGCAGTTTGTTTATCCATCTACACCTTCTTCCAGTCACCTCCTGTTGAGTGAATATGTCTTTGACTGCTGCATGGGGTACATATGCAATTACATGTGATCCTACCAGGTATGGTCTGAAACTTTTGATGGCTCTGACTAGTGCATATGCCTGTTTTTCCATAATATCATATTTCAATTCAGCAGCCTGCAAGGACATACTGAAGAAAGCTATGGGTTGTTCAAATCCATCTTCATTTTTTTGTAGCAAACATGCAGCAACAGTGTGAAAGGAAGCAAATGAAAACAACTGGAACGGCCTAGAAAAATCAGGAGATTTAAGAACAGGGGCCATTTTGATTGCCTCTTTGATACTCTGAAATGATTCAATTACTTCACTTTCCCAGTGAACAGTTGCATCCTTCTTCATCATCTTGGAAATGTTCCTTGTGGTTTCTACAGAGTTGGGAACAAATCTCCTAACAAAATTTATCTGTCCAAAGAAGGACTGAACTCCTTTTACAGTTTTTGGCATTTGAATTCTGTCAATAGCAGCCACTCTCTCTGGATCTATCCTAACTCCATCCTTGAAAACAATGTGCCCTAGGAGTTTTCCGTCAACTACCCCAAAAGCACACTTCTTTGGGTTGAGAGAAATGCCATACTCTAGTGCTCTAATGAAAATCTGCTCCAAGTGCATACAATGCTGCTCTTCCTTCTTTGAATATGCAGTCAAATCATCTTGATATATAGCTAGGATTGAATCAATCAACCCTACAAAAGCAACATCCATTGCTCTTTGAAATGTAGCACCTGCATTTGTTAGGCCAAATGGCATTCTAACATACACATAAGTTCCCCATGGAGTGGTGAAGGTAGTCTTATATTGTTCTGATTCCTTTACCTTCACTTGATTATAACCTAAAAATCCATCCATCATGGACAAGAGTTCACAACCACTCACTCTCTGCAACATAGCTTCCATATTAGGCAGTGGATAGTTATCCTTTAAAGAGGATACATTTAAGTTCCTGAAGTCAACACAAAGCCTAATATCACCATTCTTTTTTCTAACTGGGACAAGGTTAGATACCCAAGTTGAATGTCTGATTGGCAGAATTATTCCAGCCTCCCTAAGCTTTTTGAGTTCTTCTTGCATCTTTGGAGCTAAGGTAGGATTAATAGGTCTTTGCCTTTGTCTAAATGGCTTAGCTCCTGGCTTCAATGGGATCTCATGCTAAAATAAATCTTCCCTATAGGCTTTTAGGTCCTCATATGACCAAGTAAAAACATGTTTGTACCTTTTCAGTAATGCAATCAGCATACTCCTGATGTGTGGTTTGAGCTGTTTACCAATGTATACGTTCTTGGGGGTCTGAGATGTTCCCAAATTTATCTCTTCTAAATCCTCCTTGTTTGTGGGAGATGTCTTTGTGACCAATTGGTCTCTACTGTCAAAAGCTCTTTCCAAAGCTACTAACCCTCTAGGGATTTTATTAGTCTTCAACTGAATTATCTCTTTCCCCACAAGAGTTTCTTTTCCATCTATGGTTTCTACGAAAGCTTGGAAATCAATTTCTTGATTCTCATATTCATCTATGCAGTGTAAAAATTTTAACAAGTCCCTATCATCATTAAACACTTGCCAACTGCATATGTTCTCTGGTACTGCAGGCCTGATTTTAACTTCTACATTTGTAACATCTGACAAAGTGATGTCATCTGGTCTTACTGCAACATTAGCTAAGAAATCAGCCATAACATTCTTGGATCTCTCTACCCAGCCTATTGAAAATGCATCAAATAGTTCAATGGTATCCCAAATAGCATGCTTGTATTGTTTCAATCTTTTATTTTTTGAAGCATACCTATCTCTAATTTGGGATACAATCAGCTCAGAATCACCAAATACTCTTAGCATTTTGATTCCATGTTTGAGGGCTATATTTAGGCCTAAGAGTAAAGCCTCATATTCTACAATGTTGTTTGTGCAAACAAATCTCAGCAAGAAAGAGAATTTGAGGAGCTTACCATTTGGAGACAAGAAAACAACTCCAGCTCCAGAGCCTTCTTTTGCACAAGCTCCATCAAAAAACATAGTCCATAAACCTTGCTGGTCTAGCTCTTTAATGCAGACATTTTTCTTTTTATCTTCCTTATCATCTGAGACAACCTTGAAGTTATCACAGTCAGTGTTTACAAAGCATATCTGTTCCTCAGCTTCTTGGTCTTCCACTGTCTCTGATGATATTTGTTCTCTGATTAGCTTAACATCCTTGCCATTCATTGGAATCATGGCATATGACAGGTCCAGCTGCATACTTCCACCAATCAGTGCTGCCTATCTTCTTGACAGCAACATACCATACTGTGGCTTGATGTCAACCACCGTTATATTCATTTTATATCTTTTTTCAGGAAATGCTGCCAGTTTGAAATCTACATCCTTCATGATTCCAATAACTGGTACCTCTCTGGCATCCATAGCATAACATTTTCCACATGCCTTGTCAATTTTCAATCCAGCTTGTTGCATGATGGCCAAAGGCATGACATTTGTAGATGCTCCAGAATCAAGCATACAATTTCTGATTATTTTTCCATTTATAACCAGGGATACATAAAATGGTTCCACTTGTGAAGGATATTTTGTCATAGTCACTCCTAAATAAACCTCAGGAGCCTCATCTTCTTCATTACATATGACATGTTTGTCACCCTGGATCTGAACATTTTGTTTAGCTTGAAAAGGCACCCCTGAAATTAGGGATACTGTCCTATTCTTGATTTCTTCCACTCTCACCAGTTCCATAAGCGGAACAGAGACTTTTACCTGGGAGAGGACTTGAGCTATATCAAATGAAGCATAATTTTGTATAACAGTTGTAGCTTGCTCCATAATCTTGTTTTTATCCTGAACTGATTTAGCTTTTACTTTCATAGTTCCCTGATCATCATTCTTGTCTTGGGAACCTTTGCTTTGATCTTCAGCTTGGGGGATTCTATTTTCTGGTCCTTGAGATTCATGACCTGTTCTTTGTCTAAAATTCTGTTTATTATTAACCCACTACCTCTTTTGTGATTCAATCCCCTTATGACCATGCAGTGGCTGACCTACAGAAATACCTTCTGGCTGATGTGGGTTGCTTACTTGATTTTTACCTCTGAGATTGTAGTTGCTTTTGACTTGAGCAACTGCTGCAGCTGTGAAGGCCCTAATTTCCTCATCAGAAGGTCGTTGTAAGTTACTCAGAAAATTGTGTGAGCTCTGAGCATACACATAGCTTTCTTCATTACCTTCATCATAAGAGTCCTGTTGATAGGCCTGAATTCCATCATCTGTACTCTCATCAGCACTATAAATGGGGTATCCATTGTTTATGGACATCATATTAACATGATCATCTTGCACATAATGTGGCTCATTGCACTCATTACAAGATGTAGCATTATCACACAAGGACTGAGCAATCATACACTGTGACTGTAAATGTGGCATCTAACAAATCATACACCATGGAGTATCATCAACAATATTTATAGCTTTCTTTAGAGGATTAGGAGTTTCTTTGACATGTTGAGCTCTCTGATTTGTGTTGTTGTGTGGGAATATAGGCTTACCATTATGCCAATTGGTATTATAAGGCATATCATGCAATGATGGCCTCTTTTCCTGCCTTTGATAGACTTGCCTATCAGGACCTATCCCTTTTTCACTTCTAGCTATTCTATAGCTTAGGTCCTTAACAACATTTGCCAATTTGTCTATCTTATCTTTAGGGGCAGACGTATTACCTTGAGTGTTCTGAGGCTTGTTTGGATTCTGCAGAATTTTCACATCATCTCTTCTGTTTGTCTTGCCTGATGCTTTCCTGTTGTTCTCAATATTCACTGCAATTCTGAAAGCATCCCTGATAGTAACATGACTTTTATCTCTTAATCCATATGCAGTTTTTGCATCAAAGGCATTGATATACAATATTATGCACATAGGTTCATTTGGCCTCATGTGATGTGGCAATTTGTTTAACACTTTAGTAAATCTTGCATTAAAATCTGCAACCTGCTCATTTGACCCTTTAGTGATACTGGTAAACTCATTTACAAAAAAGCTAGGGTCAGTTTTGTCACCATATTGCTCCTTGAACATCCTTTTAAAATCATCCCATGATGAAATACTCCGGTCAGGCAGATTCTTATGCCATTCCTTGGCCTCATCAACCAAAGATTGCATGAATGACTTCATGAAAACATCCTCATGTTCTACCTCAAAGTTATCCATGACATTTTGAAAAGCCTTTAGATGATCTTTTCCTGACACTGTGTTATTTCCTGAAAATTTAGGCACTTGCAGCCTTAGATGCTTGTCAATGGGATTAGGATACCCAGGAATACCATCAAACACCAACTGTCTGAATCTATCTAGCTGCATGGGCTGTCTGTCAAACTGATTAACATTGATGTTTCTATTTGCATTCTGGTTTCTTACATTGTTCAGTGGTATCCTAGCATCATTCACATTTTGTCTTTGATCATTATGTTGATATTGCACTTCATTTCTCTGTTGATGTCTCTGCACATTTGCATTCTAAAGGGTAGGGATTGAATTATTTTGGGCAGTCCTTAAAGCTTGCACTTTCTGCCTCAGGTCATCTCTGATTGTTATTGCCTGTTGATATTCGAACTCGGCCCTTAAGCTCCTAATTTCATCAGCTAGTTCTTCCTCGCTAGGCCTAGAGGAAGATGGTTTTACCATATTCTGATCTTCATTATCATCATCCCTTAGGGATTCAGCTTCTTCAAATCTGTCAGGAGAATCATGAAAAGGACGCTCCTGAAACACCTCTGACCTTATTCTCAAACCATTACCCTGCTATCTTTCATACACACTCTGGATTTCAGCCTCATTGTTTGAAAAATAAGGTATTGTCTTGTCTGAAGACCTTGGATTATCTTGAATAAAATCATTTTTCTTGGGGCTAGGAGAACCATCTTGACTGGTTCGAACAGTCCCCTTTTTTCTATACATCATTTTTATGGGTAACTCTTCAAATAAAGGATTTTGTTGGGATCTTCTCCCCTGCATATAAGTTTCACTTTGACCGGTTGGGAGCTTACTTCGGAGTCGCCACCTATTACTAGGAACTGTTTTCTTTTGTAAAACAGGGTTCTTTCACAAGGTCCCCAGTAGAGTCGCCAATTTCTATTGGTTTTTTTCCCAGACTGGATGCTTATTCCCAGATTTCCCTACAAGGTAACCATCAATGATCAACAGGATCTCTGGGCTAGGGGCCAACAGTATAGGAGATAGACTCTATATTTTATCTCCTCTTCTTCTTCAGGCTCTACAAAACCTAGGGGGGTATTCCCTACTCAACATCCATGAGGATATGCATACAAAGGCTGGGATGCTGACAGAAAGCAGATAAGTCCTCCTGTAAGTAGACCAAAACTGTAAGATAAGAGCAAAAGGGGCTGGCTTTGGGCCTATTTTCAGTTGTAGACAGAGGACTTGGATCCTAAAACTAATTCTAATGTCCTAATGGTTGTTTTAGAGTTTGATTTTGATTTTATGTTTGGATGCAAAGCTGAACATGGTTATAATACAAACACAATGCAAGATTGGTGCCTATCCAGGGCCTGGAGTCAGTAGACATACACCTGTGAATGATATGCATGAACAACTAAAACTAGATTTCAGGGGGATACATATGATACCTGCCTTACAGATATCTCCCAATACAAAGTGTTAAGCTATCCATACTTATGGCATCCCTATTGCAGTATATCCTTCCCAATATTCAATCTGAAAACAGTTTAATCTACTCCTTGAGCAGAAGTTAAAAGATTAAACATTCAACACAAGAATTCTATGTTCTAGAATCTTAGACATTCCTTAAATATCTGGACTCAGAAGAAAGATACATGCAACACTGGAGACAAAATTAGCACAACATATGCAAACATAGCATTACTCATATAGGATAAACCATGAAATCAGTGGATTCATGCAAAAACATACCACAGGAGATACATAAACTCACAAGTTTTACTGCACAGAGCAACCAAATCAGTTGTATTACATTACAGAGCCAAAAATGTCAACTTTCAACAACCCCAAATGAGTAACACTTCCAGCTTAAAAACCAGCCAGAGGGAAGCGTACTCAGCATTAATTACATGGTTGACCAAAAATCCTGCCAGATACACAGTATCAGAAAAATGGCGCTCAACGCACTGAATACAGCAGGTAGGGGAGGAGACAAGAAGGGATCTCGAGCCATGAGCCGCCAGCCATGGATGTACAACTTTAGTCGGGTACCAGATCCGTCCACACCATCGCCCATACTTCAGCAACAACTGCCATTAATGTCCATCCACCTCGCAGCCATCGGGAAAACATCAAACAGTGCATCGCAACCATTTCCCGCCAAAACGCACTTCACCGCAGTTTCAAAATAATACAGGGAGATTAATCCCACATGCATGGTGCGGAGAGCCCCCTACGAATTTATACACAAAGGCCACATGCATAATAAGCGTTGAGCGCTTTTGCCACGCTCGACCCACGATCCTTCGCACAAAGCCTATCGCCAAGACCCAAGCCATCGGCACACCCCACAATTCTCCTGCCGACCTCATTTGTCTCACCGACAGCCACACTACACTCCACTTCATCGGCCAGACCAACACCATCGGCCAAACACACACCGATGATGAACATTACGCCGATGGCACATCACTACCACCAATTAGATCGCCAAGAAGCCTGCGAGGTCATGCCGATGGGCAAGAAGATATAGGGTTCAAATGAAGAAACCCTCTAAACATGAAAAATCAGCCTCCAGGTCAAAATGAGTACCAACAGGACCTTTTGTAATCCAACAATTGTACTTGTAGAGTGGGCTCCAGTTGTGCTTTTGGAATATTTTGAATTTTATTTGGACCCCATATGAAAGTAGTGCCTTTAGAAGAGGTGGAAATAGGATTGTTGAAAGATAATTTTTTATTCTTCTTTGAGGATCATCCCAAAATAGTGTGTCCCACTTGTGGGATGGGGCCAAAAAATAACACCTACGTAAGAAAAATCAACAAACATCTTTGAATGAACCAAAACCTTCAAGTGAAGGAAAGGACTTCATTCAAAGGTACCTTTGAATGAAGGTCTTTTTTATTTTATTTTTGGAATAAAATAAAGACATTCACTGGAAGGCATCTTCAAACCAAGGCCTTTGTTTCTTGTTTTTCTAATAGCAAAGTAAAATTTTGTTTTCATGTTTAATTTTCTGTTATGTCGTAAATTGTCAACCCAAGACATTTGCACATAGAGTTTAGCTCCCTCCCGAATGTTGTACCAATTTTAGGACTTGATTAAGGATCTTGGATGGGTCCCCTAACCACACACCCTTTCAGGAGCTAATTGGCTAGGACCCTAGTGTCCTAAAAAGGTTTTGGATTAAAGTATGTCGACCTTGTGTGATTTGTGTATTACACCTTGTCGACCTCAAGTCATTCAATCCCCCGACAAATAATTGAGATGCATATATGAGTCTCTCTCATTCATTTACTCCTAATGATCTAATGACTCTCTAGCTAATGATTCTCTATGCAATTGCTTTGTAACAAGCTCTCTATCTACAATCTCTCTATTTGTGCAGGTTATTGTTGTATGTACTAACCCTTGTTGCAAATCTTGGTGGAAGCTCCTTCCTCCTTCACTCATTCCTTATGGTGATTTGACTGTGACATCATCCCATCAAGGAGTCCATGTTCATGATAACATTTTTCCTTTCTACTTGCTTACATTTATCTTCTGTTATTCAAATCTACCTTTGCCCTCCTAGGGCACACACTCTTGATCTAATCCTTGTTGTTGTGGAGGTGGGAACACCATTCACAGGGTTTGAATTAGGCAAGCCCCTAAACAACACCAACATTTTCCCTCTTTTATGTGTGCAATTCGAAGACGGAAGATCCAATAGAAACGAGCGACAAAAAGATGAAAGTACAGGTGTCAAAAGGGTCTCAAATTTCTAGCAACCTAAAACCCTAGGACACTAGCACCCAAGTGAAATAGTCCTTCAGATCTGGGCTCTGTTTCTGACAGTGGCCCCCAACAGTCCTGCTTTGCTCAATTTAGCTCCCGGTTTCTAGGTTTTCATCCATGACATGTTAGTGACCTCTGTTTTAGCATATTTCATCGTAGAAACCCTAGATCTAGTTGACTTACCCCAACTTCTCAATTACAACAAAGGGACATAACCCCTATAGCTTGGATCTCCTTCATGACTGTAGCCAAGCTCAATTTATGTTCCAATGTTTGATTGAAAGATTTGACCTACCTAGTTGGGTAGTGATTTGGTCTCTCTTTTCTATTAAACATTTTGGTGAACCCAATGTATATTTCATCGTAGAAACTCTAGATCTAGTTGACTTACCTCAATCTTCTCAATTACAACAAAGGGACAGAACCCCTATAGCTTGGCTCTCCTTCAGGCATGTAGCCAAGCTTAGTTTGTGTTCCAATTGTTGATTGAAAGGTTTGACCTAGCTAGTTGCATAGTGATTTGGTCTCTCTTTTCTATTAAACATTTTGGTGAATCTGACATATATTTCATCATAAGAACCCTAGGTGTAGTTGACTTACCTCAATCTTCTCAATTAAAACAAAGGGACATAACCCCTGTAGCTTGGGTCACCTTAAGGATTGTAGCCAAGATTGGTTTGTGTTTCAATGTTTGATTGAAAGGTTTGACCTAGCTAGTTGAGTAGTGATTTGGTCTCTCTTTTCTATTAAACATTTTGGTGAACCTGACATGTATATTTCATCATAGAAACCCTAGATCTAGTCGACTTACCTCAATCTTCTCAATTACAACAAAGGGATAGAACCCCTATAGCTAGGCTCTCCTTCAGGACTGTAGCCAAGCTCGGTTTGTGTTCCAATGTTTGATTGAAAGGTTTGACCTAGCTAGTTGAGTAGTGATTTGGTCTCTCATTTCTATTAAACATTTTGGTGAACCCAAAATATATTTTGTCATAGAAACCCTAGATCTAGTTGACTTACCTCAATCTTCTCAATTACAACAAAGAGACATAACCCTTGTAGCTTGGCTCTCCTTCAAGACTGTAGCCAAGATCAGTTTGTGTTCTAATGTTTGATTTAAAGGTTTGACCTAGCTAATTGAGTAGTGATTTGGTCTCTCTTTTATATTAAACATTTTACAACATATAATGAAAAAATCATGTATGTGTGATACTGAATGAAGCCTAGATTGGAGGTCTTTGGATTGCTAATGATCATTGATGCATCTACTACTAGGAAAGGTGTCTTGACCTTGCAATTATAGAAAGTGTGATTTTTCAGTTATAAAAAACAAAAAAACTCAATCTATGGGCTATAGAGTTGGTTTTTGGCCAAAATAAAAATTTTGAGTTGTCTGCACTGATATCGATGGCACCTAATGCATAGATCTCTTTGAGCTCTTCAATTTATAAAAAATAGACCCAATCAACCTCACGAATCAAAAGTTATGGCCTCCGAAAGTTGGACCTCCCATATTGGAAAATGTAAAAAACATGTTGGACACAGAAAAGAGTTGTAAGAGGAAGTTACACGTGTTGATGTGTGTTTTGACACATCATAAGGCATCTTTTATTGGAGATAATGAATAAGAATTTGGGTGCCACTTTTGGGTGGTTATAGCTCATGGTTTTGTAATTACCGTTTAATGGTTTCCCTATATATTAGGTGCTTTAAATGGAGGTTGTGTGAGAGAGTCTTATAGATGTTGAGTTGCCTCTAGATCTCTAGTTTGCGATACTCCTACAAAAGCTTTCTCTACAAGTATATTGTAATCTTGTTAAGATTTTTGAATTATATATTACACTACTTTTAAAGTGTGGGGTTTTTCTCCCGAAAGGTTTTTCCCATGTAAATCATTGTGTTGTCGTATGATTGTTATTTAAGTTTATTTTTATAATTGTTGTAAATATCTAAAAAGTTTTACATAACCCTCCTCTCAAGATTAGTGTAGGAAGTTGTTCCGATACCTTAGCTTCCTTACAAGTGGTATCAAAGCTTGATCACCTTTCGTTTCAGTTGTGGGCTGTTGGGTTTTTTGAACAAATCCAGTTTTGAGTGGGAGCTTGTGTAGAAGATACTTTGTGATCTTTTTGTTGGAATTTTTAGATGGCAAGCACATCAAGGAGAATAGAGGTAGATAAATTTTCTAGTAACAATTTTGAGATGTGGAAGCTGAAGATGGAAGATCTATTAATTAATCAAGATCTATGGGATGCTATTGATGAGCATGTTTCAATGCCTATAAATGCTACTTTGGTTGCTCAATATAATGTTATGGACCGTAAATCCAAGGGCCTAATCAGTTTGTGCCTGAAAGACCTTTTTTTAATCAATGTCCATGAAGAGTCCTCTACAAAGAAACTATGGAAAAAACTTGGTGAGATATATCAAGCCAAATCTTTATTGAATAAGATTTTATTGAGGAAGAAGTTGTATTCCTTGAGAATGGAAGAGGGTGGACAAATCGCAGACCACCAGGAAGCATTCAATATGCTGGTGGCTCAATTGGCATCAATTGGTGTAAAAATGGATGAGGAGGAGAGATGTCAAATCCTAGTTTGTTCTTTGCTTGATTCGTGGGATTCTTTTATTATGGTTATTGGGAGTACTTCTATTGTCTTGAAAATTAGAGATGTTGTGGGTTCTTTGCTTTTTGAAGAGATGAGGAAGGTATCCATCAGTGCAAAGAGGCTCTGACTATTCGTGGAAGGCTTGACTTGAAAAATGAAAGAAGAACAAGAAGCATGGCAAATATAAGTCCAAGGGAAGATCCAAATCTCCTAGAAAGTCCAAAGTTATTTGTTGGAATTGCGATAACCTTGGACAATTCTATGAGGAGTGCAAAGAAGAAAAGAAGAAAAGGAATAAATTTGATTTTGATTCTCAGTCTGAGACGGAAGATGGTGATGTGTTCATTACATCTTTGCCCACTCGTGCAAGTAATGATGCATGATTAATTGACTTGGGTGCATCTTTCTATATGATCCCTAATAGAGATTGGTTTTTTGAATATGAAGAATTTGATGGAGGTAAGGTGTAATTGGGTGATAATTCTTATTTAAATATTGTTCGTCATGGTAAAGTTAAAATTATATTTCCTAATTTGGTAGAGTAAAAAAGATTAATGGTGTGTTTCATATCCCTAGGTTAGCACGAAATTTATTATCTATGAGAAAACTATTAGATGTGGGTGTGTAGGTAGTCTTTTTTGATGTAGGATACAAGATGGTTAGAGATGCTATGGTGATTGCTAGAGGTGTCAGATCTAGCACATTGTATAAGCTCAATGCATACATTGTTAAATGCAATAATGCTTCTGTTGAAAGCAAGTTTGTGACTACATCATTGGAAAAAGTGAGGGTTTCTTCTTCAACAGATGGTCGTGGCTTTTAGGTACCTAAGGGTTCTCTTTATTTTGAATCAAAGTTACCTATGGAGAAGACTATGTTATGGCACCAAAGATTAGCCCACATTAGAGAAAAGGGTCTAAGGACCTTGAAAAATAAAAACCTTGTCAAAGGATTGACTAATTGTAATCTTGATTTCAATTTCTGTGAGCATTGTATTTATGGTAAAAAATTGCATTCAGTTTTACTCAAGTTCTCATAAATCTTGTGATGTATTGGATATTATTCATTCTAATTTTTTTGGTCCTATAGATATTGCTTCCATTGGAAAATTGACATATTATGTTTCATTTATTAATGATTATAGCAGAAGAACATGGGTATATTTTCTAAATAGTAAATCTAAACATTTTAGTCAATTTAAAGGATTTAAAGCAACTTTTGAGTTGCAGAATGGAAAGAAAATAAATGTTTGAGGACTGAAAATGGTGACAATTTTTTCTCTAATGATTTTCATAGATTATGTAAAGATTGTGGCATTCAAAGACAAAAGACAACTTTGTAATCTCCACAGTAGAATGGAGTTGCAGAAAGAATGAATAGGATATTGATGGAGAAGGCTAGGACTATGCTTAGTGGTGCTAGTCTAGAAGAAAGGTTTTGGGTTGAAGGTGTTGCCACTGCTTGCTACCTGATTAACAGGTCTCCTACATCAAATCTTGTTGATAAAACACCTATGGAAGCATGGTCAGGTCACAAGACTTTGTTGAGACATCTTAGAGTTTTTGGTTGCGAGGTATATACACATGTGCCAAAGGAGGAGTGAACAAAGTTGGAAAACAAGACTGTGAAGTGTATATTCATCTGGTATAGTTATGGTGTGAAAGGATACAAGCTTTGGGATCCTATTGCACATAAGGTAATATATAGTAGAAGTGCAATTTTTAGAGAAATGAAGTCTTCTTCTATTACATTGTAACCTAAACAAAGTGAACCGAAAGATGTGATTCAACTTCCTTCTATGCTTGAGAAAGTTGAATCGAGGCCCCTAGATAGACAAGAAGTTGAGGATGGCTCTACTTAAATGTCATCCACTTCCACGATCAGCATTGAGTCAATACTGACATGGAAGTGGTCCCCGCTCATCCTCTTCCAATCCATTTCCATTCCATCTGTTAGTCTTAACTGCTTAACGTTAACTCCTTCACTAACTGTAGAACAGAATAATAGGTTAACTTTCAAATATTTCTGCTTTCAAGTTTAGCTTTTTCTATTTTTCTTATCGCCTTCTTTGGGAGATCTCATCATTAATCGATTTTTTGATTTATTTTTTCATTTGTAGCACTGCATGTTATTTCTTCAAGAATGTCCTAACCATACAAGAATGTCCATACTGAGAAATCTGAAATCTGAGGTTATTTTTTCATTTGCAGCGCTACAAAGAACAAAAGAAGAAGAAAAGGAAGAAATTTGATTTTGATTTCACATTTAAGATTTCTTGTTATTCGTATGTTGTATGGTTGTTTCTCCACATTGAATTTTGTCTGGAAGGTTTTATTTCTTTTTCCTGTAGTGTGATGAGGCACACCTATATTAATGTTCAAATCTAACCTGCAAATTTTCTAATAAAATTGAAAACCAATATTAATGGGAAAATCTAGTTTGTAGATTTGTAATAGAATCATAAATATTGCAGTTTTTTCAACCTCTACAAGAGATTTTGAATTTTTTAAATTGTTCCTTATATCATAATAGCAGTGTGTTTCTTGTTTGCAGAAAACCATGTATCAGAGCTTGAAGAAAGGACGAGACACTATGATGAAGAAATCAAGCATCGTTCTAATGAGTTGCTTAGGTTGATTGACATGGTTGCAAAGCATAAAGAACATGCAGAATCAGCCATTTTCAATGTTAAAAAAGTTTCAAATGAAACTTTGCAAGAGGTTAATGATACCTATGATAGAAAAGACAAACTAAATGGCAAGCTAGTGGACTAACATTGCATAAGACCATGTTTGGACCTACTTCAACCTTCTTCAATTGCTCATGTTGCATCTCACTTTTTCCTTCGAACTTTGTTTTACTTAAGAAAGCAAAGGCTAATTTGCTAAATTTACAAGGTAATATGTGCTTGCGTTCTTGCCGATTGATTGATATGCTAGGGTGCTGTAAAGAATGGGATGCAATGTAATTGAGATTGGGTGATGCTCCTATTGTTGAAATCTTTCTCTTGTAATCTTTCCCAAATTTTATCAAAATGATATTATCATTTTAATTACATGCAATGTGGATTGAACCTATCAAGATGTAATGTGGACATTTTAACTCTAACCTTCCCAGGCATTTGTGCAATGCCACATTTAAAGTTTTCTTAAGTTAAACTCAGAGGGCCTATCACCTGGCACTCTTTTGAAATGGATTAGCTCCCTCAATTTAAGTTCATATAGATGTAATTCACAATAATCTAATTAGAACTTGAGGTTATGATTTCTTGGTTCCAATGTGAAATGAGGTAACTTGTGTAGCAACATCGTTTATGGTCCTTGCATTATCTTATTGATAACATGTGTCATGAAAGTCAATCTCCTCTTTCATATTTAAGCTAATAGAGCTCTTGATCAATTACTGATGGAGATGCAGCACATATCATGCTTAGAAATGCCTTGCTTGATCACTTATTACTTGCAACTTTTTTCTTCTTATAGTTGTGGTGCCTTAGCATCTTAATTTTTCAAAATTATTCATAATAAAGTAGGGAGGCTTGAAAACCCTTGAAGAGTGAAGATCACCTCTAATGGAAGAGACAATTTCAAATTTTTGTTTTTCCTTCATCATTAGGGGTTTATCAAAGAAATTTGTCAACATCATTAGTATTCAAATGATGTTGCATTTGTATTGTTGCCTACAATGATGTATGTTCTCTTCAAGGGGAATGGCTGAATTTTATAGGGTATAATAGTTGAAAAAGGGTTTCCATTGTCAGTCTAACCCTCCAAATACTTCATCTAGATGATCTCTTCCATGTCTTGATAGCATTTTGTTGGTTAATGTTAGGCAATTGCTATATCTAGGTGGTAATGTAGGCTTTTGAATTGGTCCTAGGTGCTAGGGACCCTTAGAAGAATGGTTGGCAGGGCTCACACCCAAAAGGAAGGCTCTCAAGAGGACTTAGGTGCTAGAGTAGGGTACTAGGTATCCTTTGTGAACTCATGTAGGGCTTTGCATTGGTATAGGACGCCTTTGTGGGCAAAAGTGCAGTTTGTTGTTAGAAAGGGGAGAAATACAACCTAGTGTATGGGTCTTTTGTGTTTTGAGGCTCTAGAACTTTAGCAAGGGGTTCTCTTTGCTTTGCTGCTTCCAAATGTACTCTCAGATTCATTGTACCAGTTATTTTTTTTGCCACACAAGTTTTAGCTTGGTGGATAAAGGAAATGGCGTGGTTGTATTGGAAATTGCCTTAGTCGGTCCCATTTGTTACAACACCACATCACATCAATCAATCGGCAAGAATGCAAGCACATATTATCTTGTAAATTTAGCAATTTAGCCTTTGCTTTCTCAAGTAAAATAAAGTTTGAAGGAAAAAGTGAGATGCAACATGAGCAATCCAAGAAGGTTGAAGTAGGTCCAAACATGGTCTTATGCAATTTTAGTCCACCATCTTGCCATTTAGTTTGTCTTTTCTACCATAGGTATCATTAACCTCTTGCAAAGTTTCATTTGAAATTTTTTTAACATTGAAAATGGATGATTCTATGCTTTGCAACCATGTCAATCAACATAAGCAACTCATTAGAACGATGCTTGATTTCTTCATCATAGTGTCTTGTCCTTCCTTCAAGCTCTGATGTGGCTTTCTGTAAACAAGAAACACAATGCTATTATGATGTAAGGAAAAATTTAAAAAATTAAAAAAAATAAAAATCTCTTGTAGAGGTTGAGAAAACTGCAATATATATGATTCTATTACAAATCTACAAACTAGATTTTCCCATTAATATTGGTTTTCAATTTTATTAGAAAATTTGAAGGTTAGATTTGAACATTAATATAGGTGTGCCTCATCACACTACAGGAAAAAGAAATAAAACCTTCCACCATGAGGTGAGACGAAATTCAATGTGGAGAAACAACCATACAGCATATGAATAACAAGAAATCTGAAATGTGAAATCTAAAAGCAATACATGCAGCACTGTAAATGAAGGATGAATAGGTACGAAGAGAATAACATGCAGCACTGCAAATGAAAAAATAAATCAAAAAATCTATTAGTGATGATATCTCCCAAGGAAGGCGATAAGAAAAATAGAAAAAGCTAAAGTTGAAAGCGGGAATATTTGAAAGTTAACCTGTTATTTTATTTTGTGGTTAGTGAAGGGGTAACGTTAAGCAGTTAGGATTGATGGACGGAATGGAAGAGGATGAGCAGGGGCCACTTCCACGTCAGCATGGACTCAACGCTGACCATGGAAGTGGATGACATTTATGTAGAGCCGTTGAGGATAACTCATCTAGCTCTGAATCTTTAGAAGAGGAGGAAGAGCCTCCAATTCAGCTTGTTTGAAGGTCTACAAGCCATAGACAACCACTTGAAAGGTAATCACTTGATGACTGGAGATGTATTTTTTTTTTAATACTAACATGGATGAACCAAGATTTTTAAAGGAGGCATTAGGTATGAATGATGCAAAGGCTTGGAAGATTGCCATGGATGAAGAAATGGTGGCTTTGAAAAAGAATGAGACATGGGATCTAGTATCATTGTCCAAAGGACAAAAACTTGTTGGTTGCAAATGGGTGTTCAATAAAAAGTTTGGTTCAAATGGAGGTATTGAGAAGTACAGAGCACATTTGGTTGCAAAATGTTACTCTCAGGTTGAGGGAGTTGATTACAGTGAGATATTTTCTCTTGTTGCTAAAATGACATCCATTAGATTCTTGCTTTCTATTGCTATTATTTATGATCTAGAGGTTGAGCAAATGGATGTGAAAACGTCATTCCTTCATGGTGATTTGAAGGAGGATATTTATATGACATTGTCGGAGCACTACGTGGTGAAAGGTAAAAGTAAATTGGTTTGTAAATTGAAGAAATATTTATATGGTCTCAAATAAAGTCCTAGGATGTACCAAAAATTTGATACATATGTGTTGAGTTTGCGATTGGAATGTTCTAAATCAAATCATTGTGTTTATTATAAATCTAATAGTGGTGATCATTTCCTATTTATTGCATTATATGTTGATGATATGTTATTTATTGGTAAAGGGAAAGGAATTATTTTAGAACTAAAGTCTCAACTTGTAGCTAAATTTGAAATGAAAGATCTTAGTACAGTTAAACACATTCTTGGGATGGAAATCAAAAGAGATAGAGGGAACAAAAAACTATAGCTTGGCTAGAGTAAGTATGTCAATTCAATTTTATAGAGGTTTAACATGCAAGATTGTAGACCATTATGTGTTCCTCTTATAGTTGGAATGAAGTTATCTACTTCATAATGTCTAATGTCCCCATCAGAGATGGAAGACATGAGTAGAGTCCCTTACTAGAGTGCAACTGGAAGTTTGATGTATACCATGGTTTGTACTAGACTAGACATTGCCCAAGCAATGGGAATTCTATCTAGATATATGTCTAATCCTGGTAGAGTTCATTAGGATGAAATTAGAAGAGTCTTCAGATATTTACAGGGTACGTTAGAGTATTCCTTGTGTTATCATGGTAATTTGATAGGAGAAGTGCATTCCCTTTATATTAATGGTTATGTGGATTCATATTGGATAGGTGATGTCGATAGCAGAAGATTCACTAGTGCTTATGTGTTTACTTTAGTCGGCGGTACAATTAGTTGGATGCGTAAGCGATAGGTTGTGGTTGCTTTGTCTACTACTGAAGCTAAGTATATAGCAACTACTCACACTTGTAAAGAAGCCATTTGGCTTAAGAGGATGTGTTCAGATATTGGAATAAAATAAGGTGTAGTGACAATTTATTGTGACAGTCAAAGTGTGATTTGCCTAGCTAAGAACCCAACATTTCATGTCAAGACTAAGAACATTGACATACAATATCATATTGTCAGAGATATGGTCAAGGATGGCAAGGTGAAGTTGGTCAAGGTAGACACCTTGATGAATGTTGCAGATTCATTAACTAAGGTTGTGAGCATATAGAAGTTTAGGTGGTGTTTGGAGTCTATGGGCCTCTCGACCCCTAGAAATTTAATCATGGTGTTGATACTCCCTTTGCTCTTGCAAGGTGTTTGACAAGTGGGAGAATGCTAGGAAAGGTATCTCAATCTTGCAATTATATAAAGTGCACTTTTTTATTATAAAAAATAGAAAAACTCAATTTTTAGGCTATAGAATTGGTTTTTAGCCAAAATAACTTTTTGGGTTGTTTACATCAACATCGGTGGTGTCTAATGTGTAGATCTCTTCAAGCTTTTCAATTTTAAAAAAGGTTCCAATCAGCCTCCCAAATCAAAATTTATGGCCTCAAAAGTTGAGCCTCCCATATTATAAAATGTAAAAATGTGTTGGACACATAAAAGAGCTATAAGGGGGAGTTATACATGTTGATGTGTGTTTTGACACATCATAAAGCATCTTTGATTGGAGATAATGAAACCCTAAGAATTTGGGTACCACTTTTGGGTGGTTTTAGCTCATGGTTTTGTAATTACCGTTTGATGGTTTCATGTATTATATCTCCTATATATTAGGTGCTTGAAATGGAGGTTGTGTGAGATAGTCTTATAGATGTTGAGTTGCCTCCAAATCTCTAGTTGGTGATACTCTTATGAAAGCTTGCCCTGCAAGTATATTGTAATCTTGTTAACATTTTTGAATAATATATTGGGCTACTTTTGGAGTGTGGGGTTTTCTCCCAAAAGGGAACCATGTAAATCACTATGTTGTGGTATGATTGTTATTTATGTATAATCTATGTATTTGTTATAAATATCTGAAAAGTTTTACATAACTGTCCTCTCAAGATAAGTGTAGGAAGTTGTTTTGTTACATTAGATTACTTACATCTCCTAGAGGTCTTTGGACTACTAATGGTTAGTTGAACATGTCTCATAGAGGTCTTTGGAATAGTAACAATTAGTGGAGCATCTCTTGGTATTTATCATTTTTTCCTTCCATATGTATGTCTCCTGGTATTTATCATTTTTCCTTCCACATGTATGTCTCTTGGTATTTACTATTTTTTCCTTCCATATGTATGTATCCTAGTGTTTATCATAAATTAGAACCCTAAAAGTAATTCTAAACCCTAAAATTAGAACCCTAAACTTGAACCTAAACCCTAAAATTGAAACCCTAAACCCAAATTTTTAGTGCATAAAAATTGAAATCGAAAGATGAGAATTGAATAATTATTTGTGAATGAGTTCTAATGAAATCTAGTGCATGTAGTTTGTCATACTTAGCATATTCCTATTAGCCAATAAGCTTGATCCTTAATTCTTGTTCCTTATTTTTTTGGTTTCTTGTATCTTACTCATAGTTACTATGATAATATAGAGTTTCCATCAATAAGCTAATACTTACTCACTTCAAGCAATGCTACATTTTCATTATTTGAGCTTCAACAAAATATCATGACTATAATTCTATGACAATTTTACATTTCTAAAAGGCTTCATGATATGTTCATTATGTCTCTCTATCTATACCTTGTGCACCGTGTGTGTGCCTAATGGGCCTACTTCACATGCTTTTCCAAGATTTTGCAAGCCAAGAGAATGTAATGTGAGTGAGAAGAATTTAGGTTATTCAAATTATTTTTATCTTGGAAGTATCCACTTTATGTTAGGAAAGGTGTCTCAACCTTGCAACTACAAAAGGTTTCGATTCTTCCCAATTTTAGTCTTTTCAAATACCCTTTATCTTGAAGAATAGTTTAGAACTTTCAAAACTTCCAAAAGGGACTAAAAATGGCAAGGCTTATTATTTTTATTATGTTTACATTTGAGCATGGATGGACCTAAAATTTTCCCAAAAGGTGCGGAACTGCCAAGTAAACATCTTGGGTGACTTTCGACTTAAGATCATAACCTGGATTGCAAGATATTAAAGTTTTCATTTTTGAAACTCCCATAAAAGTTTCAAACTCAAATTTGAGGCACTTAGAGGTCCCTAAATGCTCTGAAAGTTGTCATCTAGTTATAGCTTGTTAAATACCTTCATGAGTTTTCTGATGCATCAAATGGTTCGTCAATCAGACACCCAGATCAAAAGTTATGGTGTTTGAAAGTTGGGCCTCCCGTTTTGGGAAATGTGAAAACGTGTTGGACACTTAAAAGAATTGTAAAGGGGAGACTTACACATGTTAGTGTGTGATTTTGCACATCACAAGGCATCTTTGATTGGAGATAATTTGGGCGCCACTTTTGGGTGGTTTTGGCTCATGGTTTTGTAACTACCGTTGACAGTTTACTGTATTGTATCTCCTATATATCAGGAGCTTGAGGTGGAGGTTGTGTGTAAGAGTCTTATAGATGTTGAGTTGCCTCTGGATCTTTGGTACAAGTATAATGTAATCTTCTTGATTCCTGAATAATATATTGGGCGGCTTTAGAGTGTGGGATTTTTCTCCCAAAAGGGTTTCCCCACATAATTACTGTGTTGTGGTATGATTGCTATTTATGTTTATTTTTGTAACTTTTGTAAAGATCTAAAACATTCTGCATATCCTTCCCTTCAAGATTAGTGTAGGAAGTTGTTCTGCTACTTGAGCTTCCTTACAAGTGGTATCAGAGCTTGATCACCTTTGGTTTCAGTTGTGGGTTGTTGGATTTTTTGAAGTAATCCAGTTTTGAGTGGAAGCTTGTGCAGAAGATACTTTGTGATCTTGTTGCAGGAAATTTCATATGGCAAGCACATCAGGGAGAATAGAGGTAGAAAACAATTTTGGTAACAATTTTAAGATGTGGAAGCTAAACATGGAGGTTCTGTTAATTGATCAAGATCTATGGAATGCTATTGATGAGAATGTTTCAAGGCACATATATGCTACTTTGGCTATTGAATATGATGTTATGGACTGTAAATCCAAAGGTCTAATCAAATTGTCCCTGATAGACTCTATTTTAATCAATGTCCATGAAGAGCCCTCTGCAAAGAAACTATGGAAGAAACTCAATGAGATATATCAAGACAAATATTTAGTGAACAGGATTTTATTGAGGAAGAAATTATATTCCTTGAGAATGGAAGAGGGTGGATGAATTGCAGACCACCTAGAAGCATGCAATATGTTGGTGGCTCAACTGGCATCAGTTGGTGTAAAAATGGATGATGAGGAGAAATGTCAGATCCTGCTTTGTTCTTTGCCTAATTCATGGGATTCTCTTTTTATGGCGATTGGAAGTACTTCTGTTGTATTGAAAGTTGAAGTTGTTCTGGGTTCTTTGCTTTTTGAAGAAATGAAGAGGAAGGTATCCATTAGTGCCAAAGAAGCCCTAAGTGTTTGTGGAAGACCAAAAGAAAAAGGCAAGAAGAGCGAGAAGCATGACAAATCCAAGTCCAAGGGGAGATCCAAATCTCCTAGAAAGTCCAAAGTTATTTATTGGAATTGTGGTAATCCTGGACACTTCTGTAAGGAGTGTAAAGAAGAAAAGAAGAAGAAAATGAAGAAATTTGATTATGATTCTGAGTCTAAGAAGGAAGATGGTGATGTCTTCATTGCAGCTTTGGCCACTCATGCAGGTAATGATGCATGGTTAATTAACTCAGGTGCATCTTTCCATATGACCCCTAATAGAGATTAGTTTTCTGAATATGAAGAATTTGATGGAGGTAAGGAGTGCTTGGGTGATGATTCTTATTTAAATATTTTTGGTCATTGTAAAGTTAAAATCAGATTTCTTGATGGTAGAATAAAAAGGATTAATGGTGTGTTGCATATCCCTAGATTAGCACAAAATTTATTATCTGTGAGTAAACTAATAGATGCAGGTGTACAAGTAGTCTTTTCTGATTCAAGATGCAAGTTGGTAAGAGGTACTATGGTGATTGCTAGAGGTGTCATATTTGGCACATTGTATAAGCTTGATGCATGCAATGTTGAGTGCAATAGTACTTCTACTAAAAGAAAATATGTGACTACTTCATTGGAAAAGGAGAGGGTTTCATTTTCAGTGGATGGTTGTGGCTTCTGGGTACCTAAGGGTGCTCTTTCTTCTGAATCAAAATTGCCTATAGAGAAGACTGTTATGACACCAGAGATTAGGCCACATAGGAGAAAAGGATCTAAGGACCTTGAAAAATAAAAACCTTGTTGAAGGGTTGACTAATTGTAATCTTGATTTTGATTTATGTGAGCATTGCATGTTGCATATGTTGTCATTGATGTCAAAAGAGTGGTAATCATTGTTGTCAAAAGAGTGATCAGAGGTGTTGTGATGTGGAAGGCATATTGTTGCATATGCTATCAAAGGAGTGATGATCAGAGGTGTTGTGATGTTGGGTTAGTATCATCTATTCACAGTGGTACCCTATCTTCTGAAGTTCATGGATAGGTGAAAGTTGTCAGGATGAAGGATATGCTGACATGAATAAGTTGTGGCTTCTTATGTTTGATGGAAAGAGTTATGATTATTGTCTATGGTGTTGTGAACATCGCATTCATTGCCTCTTAATGAAAAACATTGCATGAGATATGAAAGAAAATGTATAAGGTTTCAAATTGTCAAAGGCATAAGGATTTGTACTGAAGGAGCTCAAAAGTTTGTATCGCATTCTACCGCAGATGAAGATATGGCCTTGCAGTTTGGAGGATAACTAGAGATAGACAAAAGGTATGCATGTTTCAGGTTTCATAAAAAAAAAAGTTACCATAGAGCTTTCTAGAGATAGCAGAGTGAAGATAGTGGTGATACAGTGTTGTTACAGTCTCAAAGGTACAGTATAATGCTCTATATTTCTCCGCACTTGAAGATATAGCTTGGTGGTTTGGACACTAGGTAAAGCAAAGATACCAAAATCATATACTAAGGTTTCAAAGGTTACAAAGTACCACAGTGTTTTCCAGAGTCAGCTGAGGAAGAACTAGTCATGTTTTTTAAGGTTATTAAAGGAAGAACAGAAAGCCACCGCATTTCACTGCACTTTGATGTTTGGCTTTTTTATTTGAAAGATAAGTTCAGATTGCCTGTATCTATGCTCAATTCAGGTTTCAAGTGTTCTAGAGTACCACAAATATGTTTTTCAATGTTCTATATCAAGATAGTGTAACTAGACTATGTTACGGATACCAACATCAATGTTTGTTTGCTTGCGCTAGCAAGAAGAAGCATAAACCAGAGAAAGGAATATATCAAAAGGTTCTTCAAGTCATATAATGCTCATTGTGTGAACTCTTGTTGTTTTGTTTCTCCAGTACCGCATAGGGTCTGGAGCTAATGTTTGAAAGGATAAGTGTTTTTCTGTGCCGACATGATATACTTGGATGATTGCGCTGTGTGTGTGGAAGCGTGCGCCAACATGAAAGGTTGGGAGAAGGTAAAATGGGTCTAGTTGATCACTTGGTATGAACAACATAATGGGATTTGATTCCTACATTACTGCAGATGATTTGGGAGCCAACATGCAAGGTTAGTTACACATTTCATCAAGGTTGACAAAGGTGAAGTTTTGAAGACTTGTGGAGCATATAAATGAAAGATCAAGTTTGTTGCAAAGTAGTAAGAAAAAATGAGGATGTGTGTGTTAGATTGTGGGTGTGTGTATGTATGTGTGTGCATGAAAAAGACAAATGATCCGGAAGATGAGAAGTAACTCTGGAGACTATGATGCTTGATTCATAACAGAGTTAGAGTGTATTGCGAAGGTGTTTTTGAGTAGAGTTGATAGAGAAAAGGTGTTGAAGTTATCTGAGTAAGTCAAGTTCAAAGAATTAAAGGAGATGATGATGCGGAGGTGATTGAACTAGCAGAATCAGTCAAATGTTTTGGTACAGAGGTTGGAGCCTCTTCTTGTAAGTGTTGTAGCACTTTAGCGAGTTGAAGCTTCCTTTGGGTTGGAGCCCATAAAGCTTTGTATCAGGGAGTTGGAGCTTCCTTTGGTTTTTTCCCATAAAACTTATTATAAATATGTTTTCATTTGAGGCTGGATTTGGACAGTAGATCCAAGCAGCTTTCTCACTATGGTTTTTCCCTTCTAGGATTTTCCATGTAAATATGGTGTTATGGTTGTGTGGTTGTGTGATTTTGTTTTGAATTACATAGTTTCCTTCATAATTTGTTTAAGGAAGCAGAAATATCTTGTTGATAAAGTTGAATTGGATTAAATTGTGGCATATATTGTTTCACCCCTCATCTGTATATTAGTGTGTTCTAACAATTGGTATTAAATCAAGGTTCCTTGGTGTAGCCTAACAGTTAAAGGTAGATCTTGGATTAGAACACATGGCTCGGAAAGAGTCCTCTTCTTCTAACAAAGCACCACTATTTGATGGAACTACCTATGCATTTTGGATTCAAAGGATGGAAGCCTATCTTACCTCTCTAGGGTATGATGTTTGGAAAGCTGCAATGGATATTTATACTGAACCTGCTCATCCTCTTACAGATCTGGCTGACAAGAAGGCCCATGAAAACAATGCTAAAGTGAAGAATGCTATATTAAGTGGTCTAACCAATTTAGATTTTGTCAAGGTAGTGTAGTTTAAGATGACCAAGGAGATATGGGATAAACTCAAAAGTCTCTATGAAGGGAATGACAATGTAAAGAAAGCAAGATTACAAACTTACAGAGCAATGTTTGAGAATCTAAGAATGAAAGAAGAGGAAACCATTGCTAACTTTTTTCTCTGAGTGGATGAAGTTGTCAATGGAATCAAAGGGCTAGGTGAAGAAATGACTGACTCATTGGTTGTGACGAAAGTCCTGAGATCTCTCCCTCATAGATTTGATTCAAAAGTTTCTGCTATTGAAGAAACTAAAGATCTGAAGACACTTGCCATGGAAGATCTGTTTGGGTCTCTCACTACCTATAAGATGAGAAATGAAGTCCAAGGTAAATTCAAAAGGGAAGATGCTTTCAAAGATACAAAGAAAGAAGGAACATCTGGTCCTCACAGTGAGTCTGAGGAAGAAGAAGCAAACTTTGTGAGAAAGCTAAAGAAGGGTTCAAGCAAGTATAAAGATAAGTTACCTTTCAAATGTTTTAAATGTGGAAAAATTGGTCATTATGCTTCTAAATGTTCTTTTGGAGAAAATGAAAATAGCAGTAAGGGTTTCAAAAGGAGCAAATTCAGAAGGAACCTCCTTTCTAAAGAAGACTACAACTCTTCGAAAGAAGCCGATCACTACTCATCAGATGATGAATGAGGAGAGTCCCTATTCATGACTATGGTAATCTCTAACATTTCTAACAAGACTATAGATGAAGAAGAATGTGAAGTTGATTTTAATGGTGAACTTATTTCTTATTTCTACTAATGAAGACTTGGAATGTGTAAGGAAAGAGAACAAAGAACAAAAGGCCCTAATTGAAGTAAGACAAATGAATGCACAAAACTTGAGGAAGAAATCTTTTCACTCAGAAAAGAATTGGAAAAAGGAAAGCCTGGAAATTTGGATGACCCTAAAGAAGCAGATCTCATTCCAGTCATGTCTCAAGGAAGAAGATATCAAAGACCTTTCCATGCAAGACAAATCTTCATAAACAGGTTCAATCATGCCTTTTTTGGTTATTGTTTTATTTGCAATAAATATGGTCATAAGGCTATGGAGTGCAAGTGAATGAATAGAAGAAATTTTGTAAGTAGGAATCCTCTTGCTTCACTAGTAGATTTCAATGTGATATGTCATATCTGCAACAATTTTGGACATATGATAACATATTGCAGAAGTGGATTAGCAAAGTCAAAAACTTAGATGGCATATGTTAATGAACAAGACAAGGAGAGTGACACTTCCAAAAGACAGAAAACAAACAATGAGGTTGAAAATTCAAAGACTGTCTGAAAAACATTTCATGTCTAAGGGAAAACAAATCCCTAGGTAATAGACAATGGATGTTCAAGCCACATGATAGGTTATAAGAGCAAATTCATCAATCTTGTTAAGTGGAATGGTGGATCAGTCAAGTTTGGAGATGATACATCTGCAAAGATTTGTGGAAAGGGCACTATAAGTATTGATGGAAAATCTAAAATAGAAGATGTTCTATATGTAGAAGGTCCCAAGCATAATCTTCTTAGTGTAAGTCAGATGTGCAGCAAAGGATACAACCTCATAATTCATGAACAAGGATGTGAAATAAGAAAAGCAAATACTGGTAAATTGGTGGTAGAGGGTTTTAGGACAGAAAACCACTTTTACAACCTAAAGGGTGTTGATGGAAGAAGTTATCTTCTAGGACAGACAAATGAATGTTGGCTATGACATAAAAGGATGGGATACATCAATTTTGACAATCTTGTGAAAATTAGCACCATACAAGCAGTAAGAGACATGCCAAAGACTTCCAAGTCTACAAGCACCTCGTGTAAAGAATGTTAGATTGGGAAGCATACAAGGATAAGATTCAAGACCAAGGAGTATTCTTCTACAAGGCCATTGGAACTGATTCATACCGACTTGTGTGATCCTACCAAGACAAAGAGTCTCCAAGGTGAGAGGTATTTTATGTTGCTTATTGATGATTACTCTAGGATGACATGGGTTACATTTTTAAAAGAAAAATTGGAAGCCTTGAGTAGGTTTAAGATTTTCAAGTCCATGGTTGAAAATGAAATGAATTCTAGAATCAAGTGCTTAAGGTCTGATAGAGGTGGTGAATTCACTTCAAATGAGTTTGAGGAATATTGTGAAGAATATGGAATAAAGAGGTATCTATCTGCTGCAACAACTCCTCAACAAAATGGAGTAGTGGAAAGGAAGAATAGAACTGTCCACGAGATGGCAAGAACAATGTTGAATGAAGCCAAGATGCCTGATGCATTTTGGAGAGAAGCAGTCCATACTGCTGTCTATATTCTTAACAAAGGACAACTAAGAGTGAACATTACTAAGACACCATATAATCTATGGAAAGGAAGACCTGCTTCTGTCAAGTATTTCAATTTTTTTGAAGCAAATGCTATATCAGAAGAGATGAAGAAAGTTTGGGAAAGTTTGACTCAAGATCTGATGAAGGATTTTTTCTTGGGTACTCAACTAGAAGCAAAGATTACAAGTGCTACAATAAAAGACTGAGGAAGATAGTTGAAAGTGCAAATGTTAGGGTTGATGAAGAGTCACAACCATTTACACATGAGCAAGAAGACTGTTGTTTAGATGAATCTTCTTGCACAGAAGAAGAGGAAGAAGTTGAAGAAAAGAAATAAACACAAGAGAAGGCCACCAAGACTCCTGCTAAATATGTTTAGAAGAACCACTCAGAAGGCTGGACAAGTACTTACTCCAGCAAGGCTTCAAGAAAGGCACTGCAGATAGCAATCTATATATCAAAATTGAGAATGAGCAAATATTGATAGTAGTAGTATATGTTGATGATATAATCTTTGGTGGCAATGATGAAATGTGTACGAAGTTTGTAGAAGAGATGTAGAAGTAATTTGAAATGTTTATGATAGGTGAGCTATCATTCTTTCTTGGACTCCAAATCACTCAATTAGATGAAGGTGTCTTTATCTCTCAAGCAAAGTATGTCAAGGAGATGTTGAAAAAGTTTGGTATGGAAGATTACAAACCAGTGAGTATTCCTATGGTACAGGTTGTCAGTTGAGTAGAGATGATGAGTCAATTCAGGCTGATGAGACTTTGTATAGGTCTATGATTGGGGGCTACTGTACTTAACAGCAAATCAAGGCCTGACATTATGCAAGTTGTTTGCATGGTTGCAATATTTCAAGATGATCCAAAAGAAACACATGTGAAGGTAGTCAAAAGAATTTTCAGATATTTGAAGAGCACTCCAGACTTTGGACTATGGTATCAAAAAAGTAATGATTTTCCCTGAGTGCATATACTGATGCAGATTGTGTTGGCAGTGTTGATGATAAGTGAAGTACTAGTGGTGAAGCTTTCTTTTTGGGAGAGATATTGGTCTCATGGTTTAGTAAAAAATAGAATTTAGTTTCTTTATATCAATAGCAGAAGTAGAGTATATAGCTACAACATCCTACTGTACTCAAGTATTGTGGATGAAGCAAACATTGAAGGATATCAAGGTAATGTATGATGAACCCATTCCTATCCTATGTGATAATACAAGTGCCATCAATATTTCAAAGAATATAGTGATGCACTCTAGAACCAAGCACATATCCATCAAGTATCACTTTTTAAGAGAAAATGTTACAAATCAAGAAGTAAAATTGGAATATGTACCTACATAGGATCAGGTTGCAGACATCTTTAAAAAAGCACTTTCTACGGACACATTTGAATATCTCAAGTAGAAGTTAGGGGTTGTTGCCTCTCCTTCTAAATAGATGCACAGATGGTGCATCTGTCTAGGGGGAGCAGTTCAAGGCATATTTATTATCCTTGGTTGATGATGGCTACCTCTCAGGGGGAGTAGGTAGATAAGAGACTATGAAGGATGACAAGGATTAAACAGATAGGGGGAGCTTATTTCTTTTATTAGTATAGAGGAAGATCATTGGCTCTTTGCCCTTGATGTCAAAGGGGGATAAAAAAATTGTATATCAGGTTAGTGTTGCCATCAATGACAAAGGGGGAGATTGTTGCATATGTTGTCATTGATGTCAAAAGAGTGGTAATCATTGTTGTCAGAAGAGTGATTAGAGGTGTTGTGATGTGGAAGGCATATTGTTGCACATGTTGTCAAAGCAGTGATGATCAAAGGGGTAGTCAAAGAGTGATGATTAGAGGTGTTGTGATGTTGGGTTAGTATCATATGTTCACAATGGTACCCTATCTTTTGAAGTTCATGGATAGGTGAAAGTTGTCAAGTTGAAGTATATGCTAACATGAAGAAGTTGTGGCTTCTTGTGTTTGATGGAAAGAGTTATGATTATTGTCTATGGTGTTGTGAAAGTTGCATTCATTGCCTCTTAATGAAAAACATTGCATGAGATATGAAAGAAAATGTATACGGTTTCAAAATATCAAAGACACAAGGATTTGTACTGAAGGAGCTCATAAGTTTGTACCACATTCTACCATAGATGAAAATATGGCCTTGTGGTTTGGAGGATAACTAGAGACAAACAAAAGGTATGCATGTTTCAAGTTTCATAACATAAAAGTTACCGTAGCGCTTTCTAGAGCTAGCAGAGTGAAGATAGTGGTGATATAGTGTTGTTGCAGTCTCAAAGGTATAGCATTGTTGGGATAAGGTTCCATTAACCTTGTAAATCCCAATATTGTATTTATTCCATTTATTATATGTAATATGTAATTATCCATGAGGAGATGTACTAGTTTCACTAGTAGGGGTAATTTCGGAGTAACCGGAGTTAATTACGGAGTGACTTTTACTATTGGCAAATGTAAAAACTCAAAGTAAATGAGGGTAGGCATGCTCCCTTGGAGAATATACTATTTTTGGAATGTATGACAACTGTCATAATGTTTGGTAAGTGAATCTATGACAGCTGCAAGTTGTCATAAGATTCTGAGATTCTATGACGCATATGACAGATATGTTAGTTGTATATTTGCTATATTTAGCCCAAGGTTCCTTTCTTGGAAATATACTCTTTTGTAGAATCTATGATGGTTATGACACGTCATAAGATGCTGTAAGAGGCCAGATTTAGTCTTGGGCCCCCAACCTTTGCATGGTTGTTTTTAGACAAGTGTAAAATGCTTGTAAGATGGTAATTAATGTTTATAGGTTGGAGAATCTTAGGAGAGAGAAGGTGAATGCCTAGGATGAGTTGGAAAATGTTTCTATAGGTATTTGCCATGTATTTGTTGCTGCAATATAGATTTTAGGTACTCAGGTGCTCTTGGAATGCAGTCGGATTGAAGACTTGTGGAGAGAGTTGTGTAGTTGATGTACTGTACAATCTTGTTGAGATTAATACAAATTGTACCTCTTTCCTGGTGGAGTTTTTTACCCGCAAGGGTTTTCTCCATGTAAACATTGTTTCATTGTGTTGATTTCTTCATGTTTGACATCTTTTCTATAGTGGGTTTTATGTTTTGTTAAATCTCCATTGTTAATGCACACTTAAATATTGCTGAAATTTGTTCAAATCAGATTTCCATTGAAGTAGTGTTGCTTTCATTTCTAACATTTGGTATTAGAGTCTGGTCAGGTTTGACTCTTGGGTGGTAGTGTGGAAGTTGTAACTGCAGTGGGAGATTTGATTGTGTTTGTTTTGCAGATCTTGTGTTGTTATTATGGCTGGATCCACCATTGCATCAACCTCTCGATTGGACATTGAGAAGTTCAACGGAACGAGGTATGAGTTGTGGAAGCTAAAAATGGAAGATTTGTTGGAAGAAAGAAACCAATGGTTGGCTATTCAAAAAGAGAAGAAACCTGACGATGTCTCTCAAGATGAGTGGGATAGACTGGATAAGAAGGCACGGGGAACCATCCGGTTGTGTCTTTCAGACTCTATCCTGATGAATGTTGCAAAGGAGGAGACTGGACACAAGTTGTGGAATCAGTTGGGTGAGATCTATCAAGCCAAGAGTATGGCAAATAAACTTTATTTACAAATAAAATTGTTTTCCATGAAAATGCGAGAAGGTGAATCAGTTACAGAGCATTTAAATTCTTTTAATTTGTTATTGAGTCAGCTTGATTCAATAGATGTTGAGGTTAGTGAGAAAGATAAATGTATCTTACTTCTTTGTTCTTTACCTGAGTCTTTGGAGAATGTTATCCTTTCTATCACTGCTAACCTCACGGATCTGAAGTTGGATGCTCTTGTTTCAGTGCTACTGTCACATGAATTGAGGAAGAAGAGTTCGGATAGTTCAGGGGATGCTCTCAGTGTCGGGGGAAGGTCTAAGGAAAGGGGACCTAAAAGAGATTAGAAAGGGGCTAAGGACAAGTCCAAAGGCCGGTATAACACTTGTGGTAAAAAGATCAGATTTAAGTGTTGGAACTGCGGTAAAAGGGGACATGTGAAGGAGTGCAGAAACCCCAAGAAACAATGGGAGAGTGTTTCGGATAAGTCCTCGAATCCAGGTGAAGAAGTTTTACTTTCTACATGTAATGTTGTTTCTAATGATCACTGGTTGGTTGACTCAAGATGCTCATTTCATATGACCCCATATAAGGAATGGTTCTCCACATATGAAGAATATGATGGAGGTAATATCTACCTTGGTGACAACTCTTCATATCTGATTGTCGGGAAAGGAAAGGTATTGTTGTGTTTCAGTGATGGGAGGATTAAAACCCTCCCTGGTGTTGTGCATGTTCCTGGATTAGATAGAAATTTGATTTTAGTTTCAAAGTTGAATGATTTGGGAATGCATGTGACATTTGACAAGAAGGGCTGCAGATTGGTGAGAGGGAACTTGGTGGTAGTGAAAGGAAAGAGATTCGGGAACTTGTTTAAGCTTGAAGCCACTACAATTTGTAATGCCTCCTATGTATTTGAGGCCACTACTAAAAATACATGTATGTTGTGGCACCGTACATTGGGCCACGCAAGTAATAATGTATTAAAAACTATTAAGAATAAAAATTTGTTGGATGGTTTCTCCTATTCTGATGAGCACTTTGATTTCTGTGAGCATTGTGTGTTTGGTAAACAAAACAAAAAATTATTTCCTTCAGGAAGCAATAGAGTAAAAGAGAAATTAGAATTTATTCATAAAGATGTGTTTGGACCTGTGGATAATGAATCTATTGGAAAATCTCGTTATTTTTTCACCTTCATTGATGATGTATCCAGATTTACATGGATTTATTTTATGAAGCATAAATCTAAAGTTTTCACTAAGTTTAAGGAATTCAAAGTCTTAGTAGAGAATCAATCAGGTTTAAAGATAAAAATATTAAGATATGACAATGGAGGGGAATATTCCTCTAAGGAATTTGATGAGTTTTGCAAGCATGCAGGTATAATTAGATAAAAGACAACTCCGTATACACCACAACAAAATGGTGTTGTAGAAAGGATGAACCGAACAATTATGGAAAAAGCCAGAAGTATGCTTAGTGATGCACAATTGGATAAATGCTTTTGGGCAGAGGTTGTGTGTACTTCTTGCTACTTGATAAACAAATCTCCTTGTAAGGCTCTTGATTCGACACCTTATGAAGTGTGGATAGGTAAGAAACCTTATGTTTCACATTTAAGGGTTTTTGGCTGTGAGGCTTTTGTTCATGTACCTAAGGAAAAGCGATCTAAGCTGGATCTAAAGGCTAAAAAGTGTACATTCATTAGAATCTTTGGAATCCACTAACCTGCAAGATTATCTTTTCTAGAGATGTTATTTTCAGGGAACTTAGAGCTATTTCTGAACCTGAGTAGCCAAAAGAGAAAGAAGAAAAGGTATAGAAGGTGCACCTTGATTTAGAGCAGCAAGATGCACCTCAAGAAGAACAGAATGATGGATTGGGGGGTGAAGAAGAAGAAGATTCAAGTAGTTCTTGTAAAGGGTAAAATTTGGATAGTTGATGTTTGACTAGTTTTGGTGTATATCCTCCTTTCACCCTTACATTCAAGGACCTAGGGTCGAGTTGCAATGTACTATCATACCCTAGGTCACTATTGAGATGCAGGGAAACTTAGATTTCTATGATTTGATTGTCAATTTCCTTCTCTTATGCTCAATTGTACCTTAAAACCCTAATTATGCAAATACGACAGTAAACAGATGAATTATAGAAAATGCTTCTGCAGATAGATGTAAAATATCAAATAAATGTGCACCTATTTTCGGGGTTCCGAGGCAGAAAAGTAAGGGACTAAAGAGCGGGCGCCCAAGTCTAGTGTCCTGCTTTTTGTCGAGATCTAGAAATAAAGTCTGCAACCTGTATCAGTTAAATCAGAGATTTTCCCATCATGGAACTTTGAGGACTAATGAGCGGGCGCCCTAGTCCAGGGTACCATTTTTCCTGTTGTTCTGCAATTTTGACACTCCAACATGCCCTCCTGCAACTTCACTTTGTCTGCATCATCAACCTATAACCTGTAATCATGAAAACTTTGGGAGGGGGTTGTGGTGTTTAGAGGCTTGCCTCAGTCAAGCCCTGAAGAGACATTCAAGCCTTTCAAACACCGTTGTCAGATAGAGAGTGCATGCCTTGGGAGGCAGAGGCAAAAACCAATTGATAATGCTCAATAATCACAATAGATATCACCTTATAGTGAAGATCTCATGGGAAGAAGAAGCTCTTCATTCCATGAGGAGATGGATTCTCAAATCTGCAAACACAAACACATAGACAACACGAATCTGCTCTTTCAACACAATAAAAGCCTTGAACCACCTTTAGGATGCATAAAGTTCACAATGATAATCTAGTAATGCTCTAGTTTACAAATGAATGCCTAAACATGTTTTTATATGCAACTACAAACAATCCCGCCAAGATTTCATAAATTCAAACTTACCATGTCGGCCTAGGGACCAAATAATGGTCATAAACCAACACTTCAAATTTGGGCCTGACCCAAAATAGACCAGGACTAGGGCATGGGCGTCTAAGTCCTCCCCCCTATTTTGGGCAGGGTTAAGCTCAAGGGGTCCCCCTAGGTCCCATTTATCATGATACCTAAAGTTCATTCCATCGGGATGCCAAATTATGAAGTAATATGTCCTAAATGTAGCTAAGAGACCTTATGAGGGAAAAGCCCCCAAGGGGATATTTTTCAACGTTACATTTAGCCCCCACTTCAATGTATCTATAAACACGAGGCCAATACATGCATTAAAGTACGGTCAACAAACACAGCAAACACGCTAAGCACAGAGAAGACACGCCAAGCACATTGAAGACAAAGATAGGCATGCAGAACACGGAGAAGACAGTTACAGTCATGTAGAACACAGAGAATACATTGAATGCATGGAAGACACATTAATGCATAGAAGATAGGCATGATTCTTTTCTTTTCTTTTTCTCATATATATGAAATGCAGATGCAAGTACAGGAAAGTAAACAAACCTCCCATAATACAGGATGCACTCATCGTGCAGGTCTTAAAACTATATATATGGGGCAACACACACGCAAGACACGCAAAACCTCCCAAAATGTAGGATGTACTCATCATACAGGTCTTTAAACTGCATATGGGGCAACAAACATGCCAAACAAAGCAAGCACGCCAAAAACACACACTTTGAAGACACGGAGAAAACACGGCAGACAAGCGATGGAGTGTTCCTATTTCTAGGTTCAACACCATCTCAAGCACATTGCAGGCACACACTGATGATTGGGCTTCGCCACAACAATCGCCAAAGACACACTTAAGAGTTGAGTTAGTCATAGAACCGCTCCCCGCCTCCACATAGGACTTTTGAAAATGACAAGATGATGCAATCTGCTCCGAGAAATACATCATCCCCGCCTCCACATAGGGCCTAAGATAAAAAGGACATACGCGATATCCCGCCTTTGCAGAGGGCTTAAATGATTGATTGATTGATCGCAAACAAACTTAGAGTGCAGGATGTACTCATCGCATAAGTCTTTAAACTGCACCTGAGGACAAGCACATTGCTAACATCTATAACAGACAGCTTACCTTATATATGCCCCCACCTTAAGGTGGTTGATATCAGGTATCGATATCAAGCACGTTAAGGTAGGAAGAAAACACACAAGGGAACACAGACTTTCGCAAAGCCCATGCCCCTCGGAGGTGACATGTACTTTACGATCGCCAAATGTTCCCACAAACACATCCCTACAAGAAACAAGTTAGTATCCATAATCATGATAAAAGACAACATCAATGCATATGAATAACCACACAAAGAGCCAAGGTTATACTACAAATTCGGAGTTCGAGGGTAACTGTGGGGCTATATCATGAAGATCTCTGAATCGAGTACCACCAAGGCTAGATTCAAAGACAAACAAAGTGTACAGAGCATCAATATTGTTATGATTTGTAAATGAGATAAAAACATCATCAAAATTACTACATGGAAAGCACGAGTGCTTCCACTAGCCAAGCGTCAGATAAGATATACAACCCCATCATCATATTAGGAACTAAGTCCAATTTTTGATTTCTCACGAAAGGGACGCTAGGTCCGCATCAGTATAAATATTTTTTCATCATTCGTCAGCTAGATAGAAACACTAGAGGAAGGGAAACAATAAATAAGAGAGGAGAAACAAGTGTCTTAGGGATAGTCACATAGGAGGGTGCCCCCAAGTCACCAACCGCAATGCTATGTCCGTAAGACACAACACACAACAATGAAATTAGAGAGAGAGGCAATATAGAAGAATGATGATACAAATAGAAGGTCACAACAGAGGCGGACTCCTGGTATGCCGAACCTTACAAGAGAATCAAGGGTAATCCCAGGAGGCCTAAAAAACACATAACACAACACAGGGGAGGCACATCACGAGAGGTATAAAGGGTTAGAGATACTTACCTGTAGAATCTTCATGCTAAGTCTCATCATTAAGTAAATCATCAAGTAGGTCATCTTCCCAAATTCGAATGCTAGAAAGGGGTATAGGTTGTTCTATTTGTCTGTCTAATGTATTTTGATCACCTATTGATCCCTAAGGGGATAACGAAGGGTGGACCTCAACATGAATATCATCTCTTAGTGGACTAGGTGGGTTTTGAAACTATTCCTTATCCACATCAATTATTTCGAATAAGTCAGGATAATTAAAATAGTCTTGTGTTGTCATGATGTCTCCATTAATGCTTCATTTTGGTTGGGAGGATTATTTGAATTACTAGAGATATCCCTAGTCTTCTCATTTGAGTTATCCGAATGTTCAGATGTAGGAGAAGTAGGGTGGCTTGTGAATTCATCATCGCTCTCATAGTCTTTGTCAATATCATCTCCATATGTTTTAGCTATCAATTCCAAACTAATAAGAGAAGTGTCATGCTCTTCCTTCAAAGTGTGTTTTATAAATTCTTCTACTACCCAAGAGATATTGATGAGAGATTTGAAGTTGTTAAGATTAGATACATAGTCAAGGATTTCAAAGGAAGAGGACACCAATATATCCTTGTTGTACATAGCTTGTATATAGGTAATGACATGAGGATGCATGCTAAGAAATTTGTAGAGATTTTCAAATTTGTGATATATGCATGTAAAGATTCCAAAAATCATTGAGAGTACGAAGCCATGAGTGCCAAATCAGATTTTGAAAGCTTGTAAAAGACAAGTGCAAAGTTATATGCAATAATGACCTAAATGCTTGATTTTTTTGTACTTTTCCAATGCAAATGTATGAATTGAAAGGTGTTGTAAGGATTTTGATTAGGGGAAGAAAATTAAATGTCTAATATCAGTCCAATATAGCAATAATATCCATCACAACACACTCTTGATGCAAATCTAGGATGATGCCAAGTCAAAATATAGTGAAAATACACTAAAATATGCAATTTTTCACCAAATCTCAATGCAAAAGAGCATGAGAAAGGGTGTTGTGAGGAAAATTATTATGGATAGAAAATTACATTAGTAATAACAGCCTCTTAATGCCAAAATATCCGTCACAACATGCTTGTAGTGCCACTCAAGGTCAAACCCTAGTGAAAATATAGCAAAAATAGGCAACTTTTCACGGTTTTTCAACTCCAAGACCTAGCCAAAGGAGTGTTGTAAAGAATTTTAGGAGGTACAAAAATAATAATGATGATATCAGTCACCTCAATCCATAAAATTTTCTACAACACACTTGGAGTGCAAACTAGGCCTAACCCTAGGGCAAAAATAGCCAAAATGTGTAGTTTTTCACCAACTTTTCAATACAAGAGCCTGTTAAAAAGGTGTTGTGAAGATTTTTAGAAGGGGAAGAAAATGATTACCCTGATAACATCCAATTAGTTCAAAAATACCCTTCACAACACGCCTATGGTGCAAATTTAGAAAGTCGATAAGGCCAAATCTAGTGAAAATCAATGTTTTTGAAGCCCTAGGTTTGAGATTTTGACACAAAATGTTATATGAATGTTTTGCAAGCTGATATATTATGAAAATGAAATAAACTCAGATCTAAAAATGATTACAAACCCTAACATGCAAAATGCAAGTGCAAATCTAACGAAAAATCAATGAAAATGCTAGTTTTTTTGTTGACTTTTTCTATGAAAAATGCAAGTTTTTAAAATCTAAATGCAAATTTGTTCTAAAATGCAAGACTACAGAAAAATACAAATTTGAATGAGTCTCTAAAATCAGTACAAAAATCTGAAACAAGATTTTACCTACAAACCCTAGATTTTGGAATTACTAGGTTATATGCAAAATTCACAATTTTCAACAAAACCCTAGCAATTTTATGATGAAAATGCAATGCAAATTACTGATTTTTTGTAATTTTATGTAATTTAAATCATATCTAACATGAAAATCAGAAATTTGATGAAATTCAAATTAATTCATGCAACATGCAAACCTGAGCATGCAATTTTTTTCTAATTTTTCAAATTTTTTAATTTTTTTATAAATTTTCTAATGCAATAAGATGAATGATACTATGAATGAATGAAATCAATGAAAATATGAAGCACAACACTCAGCAAGGTGCCAACAAGTCCAATAACATGGGTTCACCAAAATGTAAAGGGTAAAATTTGGATAGTTGATGTTTGACAAGTTTTGGTGTATATCCTCCTTCCTCCCTTACATTCAAGGACCTAGGGTCGAGTTGCAATGTACTATCATACCCTAGGTCACTATTGAGATGTAGGGAAACTTGGATTTCTATGATTTGATTGTCAATTTCCTTCTCTTATGCTCAATTGTACCTTAAATCCCTAATTATGCAAATATGACAGTAAACGGATGAATTACGAAAAATGCTTTTGCAAATAGATGTAAAATATCAAATAACTGTGCACCTATTTTTGAGGTTCTGAGGCGGGAAAGTCAAGGACTAAAGAGTGGGTGCCCAAGTCCAGTGTCCTATTTTTTGTCGAGATTCGGAAACAAAGTCTGCAACCTATATCAGTTGCATAAGAGATTTTCCCATCATGGAACTTTGAGGACTAATGAGCAGGCGCCCTAGTCTAGAGTGCCCTTTTTCCTGTTGTTCTACAATTTTGACACTCCAACATGTCCTCCTGCAACTTCACTTTGTCTGCATCATCAACCTGTAACTTGCAATCATGAAAACTTTGGGAGGGGGTTGTGGTGTTTAGAGGCTTGCCTCAGTCAAGCCCCAGAGATACATTCAAGCCTTCTAAACACCATTGTCAGATAGAGAGTGCCTGCCTTGGGAGGCAGAGGCAAAAACTAAATGATAAACGCTCAATAATCACAATAGATATCACCTTGTAGTGAAGATCTCATGGGAGGAAGAAGCTCTTCATTCCATGAGGAGATGGATGCTCAAATCTACAAACACAAACACATAGACAACACGAATTTTCTCTTACAACACAATAAAAGCCTTGAACCACCTTTAGGATGCATAAAGTTCACAATGATAATCTAGTAATGCTCTAGTTTACAAATGAATGCCTAAACATGCTTTTATATGTAACTACAAACACTCCCGCCAAGATTTCGTAAATTCAAACTTACCATGTCGGCCTAGGGACCAAATAATGGTCATAAACTGACACTTCAAATTTGGGCCTGACCCAAAATAGGGTAAGACAAGGGTGCGGGCACCCAAGTCCTCCCCCCTATTTGGGCAGGGTTAAGCTCAAGGAGTCCCCCTAGGTCTCATTTATTATGATACCTAAGGTTCATTCCATCGGGATGCCAAATTATGAAGTAATATGTCCTAAATGCAGTTAAGAGACTCGGGAGCTAAACCTTATGAGGGAAAAGCCCCCAAGTGGACATTTTCCAACGTTACAGTTCTGATGAAGATGAATATGTTGTTACATAAGAAGTTGGTGCAAATGATCATGTAGAAGAATGAGTAGTCTCTTACTCCACCCTTGAGTAGATCCACAAGACAACGGAATGCAGTTGACAAGTATAGCTCGCTAGATTTCCATTGTGTATATGATTTATTGAGTACTAACGATGAACCTAGGTCCTACAGGGAAGCTTTTTCTGTAGATGATAGTGAGTCTTGGCAGCTAGCCATGCAGGAGGAGATGATGGCTTTAGACTCTTGTAACACCTGGGATCTTGTTCATTTGCCCAAAGGAAGAAAGGCCATAGGTTGTAAGTGTGTCTTCAAGAAGAAGTTTGGAGCAGACAGGTCATTGGAAAAGTAAAAGACTCGACTGGTAGCCAAGGGCTACTCCCAGAGAGAGGGAGTTGATTTTGGTGAGATATTTTCTCGTGTTGCTAAATTGATTTCTATTAGATTTCTTGTATCCATTGTTGCAGCTTATGATTGGGAGATTGAGAAAATGGATGTTAAGACTATGTTCTTGCATGGAGATCTTGAAGAAGAAATTTATATGCAACAGCCTATAGGTTTTGAGGTAAAAGGAAAAGAACATTGGGTTTGCAGGTTAAAGAGGTATCTTTATGGTCTGAAATAGTCCCCCAGAATGTGGTATCAAAAGTTTGACTCATTTATTTTGAAATTGGGTTTTGTTAGAAGCGAGGCGGATCACTATGTTTACATTCATTGTGTTGATGATTCTATACTGGTTATTGCTTTGTATGTTGATATGTTGTTTTTTAGCAATACTAAGGGTATGATCAGTGAGCTTAAAGCCCAACTTTCAAGTGCATTTGAGATGAAGGATCTTGGTGCTACAAGGTATATTTTGGGAATGGAGATCAGGAGGGACAGAGTTAACAGAAAGAATTGGTTGTCACAAAGTAAGTATGTGAATACTATTTTGCAGAGGTTTAGTTTGCAGGACTATAACCCAGTCAGAGTTCCTTTACCCATTAGTACTAAGCTTTCATTAGATATGTGTCTAAAGACTAAGGATGATCTTGAGGATATGTCTAATGTGCCATATGCTAGTGTTGTAGGGAGTTTGATGTATGCAATGGTTTGTACTAGACCAGATATTGCCCGACCAGTGGGAGTTTTGAGCAGATTTATGTCTAACCCTGGTAGACAACATTGGAACTATGCGAAGAGGGTGTTTAAATATCTTGCAAGTACTCCTAATCATTTTTTGGTTTATTCTGGTACTAATAGTGCTGACAAATCTTTGGACATACATGGTTTTGTTGATACAAATTGGGTAGGTGACTTGCATAGTCGAAGGTCCACTAGTGGCTATGTGTTTACTCTGTTTGGAGGTGCAGTGAGTTGGATGAGTAAGAGGTAGCCCACAGTTGCTTTACATCCACCACAGAAGTAAAGTATATGGCTGCTACTCATGTCTCTAAGGAGGCAGTTTGGTTGAGGAGACTGTGTACATGTATTAGTTTTGATTGCAGGATCATTCATATTGGTTGTGATAGCCAAAGTGCTGTCTGTTTGACCAGAATCCCATGTATTATGCTCGGACTAAGAATGTTGATGTTCAGTATCACTTTGTTCAAGAGTTGGTTGCAAATGGAGAGATTGAGCTGAAGAAGATAGACACTCAAGAGAATGTTGTAGATTCATTGACCAAGCTTGTGAGCACAAAGAAGTTCGTGTAGTGCAGAGAGGCCATGGGCCTTGTTTCTAGTGCCTGATTATTTGATTTCCTATGGGTTGATTTACAATGTATAATGTCAAGTGGGAGAATGTTGGGATAAGGTGAAATTAACCTTGTAAATCCCAATATTGTATTTATTCCATTTATTATATGTAATTTATAATTATCCATGAGGAGATGTACTAGTTTCACTGGCAGGGTTAATTTTAGAGTAACTAGAGGTAATTACGGAGTGACTTTTACTATTGGCAAATGTAAAAACTCAAAGTAAATGAGGGTAGGTGTGCTCCCTTGGAGAATATACTATTTTTGGCATGTATGAAAACTATCATAATGTTTGGTAAGTGAATCTATGATAGTTGCAAGTTGTCATAAGATTCTGAGATTCTATAATGCATATGATAGATATGTTAGTTGTATATTTGCTATATTTAGCCCAAGGTTCCTATCTTGGAAAGATACTCTTTTGTGGAATCTATGATGGTTATGATGCATCATAAGATGTTGTAAGAGGCCAGATTTAGTCTTAGGCCCCCAACCTTTGCATGGTTGTTTTTGGACAAGTGTAAGATGCTTGTAAGATGGTAATTAATGTTTACAGGGGTGAGAATCTTAGGAGAGAAAAGATGAACACATAGGATGAGTTGGAAAGTATTTCTATAAGTTGTTTCCATGTATTTGTTGCTGAAATACAGATTTTAGGTACTCAGGTGCTGCCAGAATGTTGTCAAATTGAAGACTTGTGGAGAGAGTTGTGTAGTTGATGTATTGTACAATCTTGTTGAGATTAATACAAACTTGTGCCTCTTTCTTGGTGGAGTTTTTACCCGCAAGGGTTTTCTCCACGTAATCACTATGTCATTGTGTTGAGTTATTCATGTTTGACATCTTTTTTGTAGTGGGTTTTATGTTTTGTTACAATCTCCATTGTTAATGCACACTTAAAGATTGCTGAAATTTATTCGAATTAGATTTCCATTGAAGTAGTGTTTCTTTCATTTCTAACAAGTATAATGCTCCACATTTCTCCACACTTGAAGATATAGCCTGGTGGTTTGGAAACTAGGTAAAGAAAAAGATACAAAAATGATATACTAAGGTTTCAAAGGTTACAAATTACCGTAATGTTTGCCAGAGTCAGATGAGGAAGAACAAGTCATGTTGTTGTTTAAGGTTATCAAAGGAGGAATAGAAAGCCATTGCATTCTGATGTTTGGATTTATTGTTTGAAAGATAAGCTTAGATTGCCTGTATATATGCTCAATTCAAGTTTCAAGTGTTTTAGAGTACCGCAAGTATGTTTTTCATTGTTCTATATCAAGACAGTATAACTATACTGTGTTAGGGATATCAGCATCAGTGTCTATTTTCTTGCGCCAGCAAGAAGAAGCATAAATCAGAGAAAGGAATGTATGAGAAGGTTCTTCAAGTCATATAATGCTAATTGTGTGAACCACTGCTTATTTTTTTCTTCGGTACCGTATAGGGTCTGGAGCTAATGCTTGAAAGGATAGGTGTTTTGTTGTGCTGACATGATAAACTTGGATGATTGCACTATGTGTGTGGAAGCATGTGCCAATAGGAAAGGTTGGGAGAAGGTAAAATAGGTCCAGTTGATCACTTGGCATGAACAGCATAATGGGATTTGATTCCTACATTACCATAGATGATTTGGGAGCCAACATGCAAGGTTGGTTACATGTTTCATGGTACATGTTTCATCAAGGTCAACAAAGGTGAAGTTTTGAAGACTTGCAGAGCATATAAATGAAAGTTCAAGTTTGTTACAAAGTAGTAAGCAAAAAAGAGGATGTATGTGTGAGAGTGTGGGTGTGTGTATGTAAGTGTGTGCATGAAAAAAGATAAATGATCTAGAAGATGAGAAGTAACTCTTGATCACCGTGGTTTTTCCCTTCTAGGGTTTTCCATGTAAATCTGGTGTAATGGTTGTGTGGTTGTGTGATTTTGTTTTGAATTGCATAGTTTCCTTCATAATCTATTTAGGGCAATAGAAAGATTTTGTTGATAAAGTTGAATTGGATTAAATTGTGACATATACTTATTCACCCCTCCTCTCAGTATATTAGTGTGATCTAACATTGCATTTATGGTAAACAAAACCACATTCATTTTTACTTTAGTCCTCATAAATCTTGTGGTGTATTGGATCTTATTCATTCTGATGTGTTTGGTCTTGTAGATGTTCCTTCCATGCAAAATCCACATATTATGTTTCCTTTATTGATGGTTATAGCAGAAGGACATGGGTATATTTTCTAAAGAATAAATTTGAAGTTTTCAGTCAATTTAAAGAATTTAAAGCAATGGTTGAGTTTTAAATTGGAAATAAAATAAACTGTTTGAGGACTAACAATGGCGGTGAATTTTTCTCTAATGATTTTGATAGAGTCTGTAAAGATTGTGGCATTCGGAGACAAAAGACAACTCTGTATTCTCCACAGTAGAACAGAGTTGTAAAAAGAATGAATAGAACACTGATAGAGTGATGAGCACATGACTATACTAAAAGGGGGGTGAATCAGTATAATACAATATTTTTACTTTTTCACAACTTAACAACCATAACAATATAAATCACACAAGATCTACCAATTATGCAACACAAGGAGAACACAAGATTTACATGGAAAGCCTTGTGGGAGAAAACCATGGCAAAATATTGCTTATATATATAATTCCCTTACAAGATTTGTAGGCACCAACCTACAAGAGACATCAATCCCCTGTTGTAAAATTTGTAGGCACCAACCCACTAGAGACACCAATCCCCACTTGTACACTTTGTGAGCACCAACCCACTAGAGACACCAATCCCCATAATTTGTAAGCACCGACCTACTGGAGGCACCAACCCCCACTTCTAAGCACCAACTTAGCAAGAGACACCAATCTCTCCTTTAGGAAGAACCAACTTCCACAACAAAGTTCCACCTTCAGGATATTGCTTCTTCAATGGATGATGAACAGTCACATTTAGATCTACAAATACCTCTCTTTAAATCTACTTATACTTTCCTCTATAGATCTGCAATAAATTCCTCTTCTATATCTTCACACACTTCTCTTCTAGATCTACATTAATTTCTCTTCTAGATCTGCATTAACTTCTCTTCTATATCTACATTAATCCTTCTTCTAATATGTAGATCTGTAGGTGTCTAACTGATATATATTTATTTCTCCTACCCTCATTTCTTCATAATCAATCACCAGCTCTATTAATACCTTCCTAAGAGAGGCAATTTAATTTTAGAGAAACACATTAAAAATGAATGGACATCTCCATTTATTACCAATGTTGATCGCTCACCCTTTGCAAACTAATCACACATCTTCATTTCACACATCAAGAATAAGATGATTTGTCTTATTATATAGGAATTCTACTATGGAGAGAGTCATCCACACTAAATAGAATTTGTTTGTTTAAATTTAAACTTAACTTTGGCACCAATTTAGGAAGTCAACCCACTTAATCAAACTAGTTTAAATCTTTAATTTAAACTTTAAATTAGGCGCTTGATGCATAATCACCCCATCTTCAAATTTACTTTAAACTTTGTTTTACTAATCCGAAGGGCACTGATTAGGAATGAGTCGGCCTCATAATGTAATTTATTTTTCATTCCCCAAGGTCAACCTCTAACGATTTACTCCTTGCATTCTTTATCTTTAATTATTTACTTCTTGCATTCTTTATTCTTTAATGATTTACTTCTTTTATTCTTTGGTATCAATGACATTACTTCTTTGACATCAATGACAACAATTTACTTCTTTGACATCAATGACAATAATTTACTTCTTTGACATGAATGACAAGAATTTACTTCTTTGACATCAATGACAATAATCTTCTAACAATCTCATTCATACATAAATGGTGATATCCTTTTGTCGTGACTTTGACATCAATAACAACTAATCCAACAATCTCCCCCTTTGTCATTGATGGCAACACAATTCTCCCCCTTTCTATATCTCTCCCCATTTGACATCAATGGAAAAGGGATGTAACATACTTATTTCCTTCATGATGTGATTCTTCCTCTTTCCTGTGATGCTCCCCCTGTTTGTAAATCTCCCCCTTTCTGAAATACTTTCTCTTTACATCAATGGCATCATTATTCCTTTCTATAACTCTCCCTTTCTAAAACTCTCTCTTGACATTAATGACATCATTTTATCAATAGGAACTCCTTTAATGTGAAGTTGAACATAAGCATCAACACAACCATCCAACTTTCCACCATCAATTTCTTTTGCTTTTGCCAACACATGTTCTAGCAAAATTGTCAAATGCAAATATACAAGCATACTCTTCAGGAAAATACTTCTTTGGATTGTTCTCATCCTAC
Organism: Cunninghamia lanceolata; assembly: GCA_027924645.1. NCBI lineage: Eukaryota > Viridiplantae > Streptophyta > Pinopsida > Cupressales > Cupressaceae > Cunninghamia > Cunninghamia lanceolata. The sequence goes on from BSBN01001011.1 coordinate 900,836, forward strand.
TGTCAGGATTTTGGAAATCCCTCTTATCAAGTTTAGTCCTACAAAAATATTTATCACGATTTCTTCCTTTTCTCATAGTCTCAAGTCTTCTAGGCTCTTTTTCATCTGGACATTAATTCTCCTTCATTTCATTATATGGTAACTTTCTAATATGTAGTTTTCTACTACCATATAATTCTCTTTTCTTGTCTTTATGGAAAAAAAAATTCTTCCACTGCTTCTACAATAGCATTCTCATTCTTCTCTCCAACCATATCTTCTCTTTCTCTAATATTCTATGAGACTTCATCCTTAAGTTGCCTTTTCCATGGAGCTGAAAGATAGTGCAATGATTAGCTCCCCTTGAACTCATACTTCTCCTTATGAACTTAGTGATACCACTTGTGCATGAAGTGTAGTTTGCACAAGCATATATTCTTCCTTCTCTTGCTCTTGTTTCCTCTTACAAACTTTTATAGTTTCTTTCTATTTCTTGCTTAGGGTATCCACTTTCTTATTTTTTCTAGGTTTCACAAAACAACTACAAAATTGTGTTGTATGCCTAAGTTTGTTCCACTTATAGCATGTAACATTGTGATCTACTAAAGGAGCAAAGGAATTATAGTTCCTACTTGAGAACCCATAAGGACTTCTACTCTTGTTCCACCTAAAAAAAATTCATGTGTTCTACGGTCTCTTGCTTTATGACCAAAGTTGTTGCATTTATAACATATGAATTTCTTATTTGACAACCCATAAGAACTTTTATTCTTGTTCCAACCAAATTTTCTTACATGTGTCCAAAAATCTATTTCTTTATGACCAAAGTTATTACAAGAATAGAAATAACCATAGAAAGAATGTTGAAACCTAGTCATTTATGCCTTCCTTGGAGGAAAGGACTTTTTGAACTTGTCCTTAATATCTTTTGGCAGGATGTAGGTCTTCTGTGGGACATGATTCTCTTTTTTCCTACTACTTTCATTTTCTTTCTTTGATGGTTCTTTGGTGACTTGATCTTCCCTTTCTTCATAACCAAGACCTATCTGTATGAATGGTGGTCTCTATTCATTGATGATATTATCTAAGATCTTGGTACTCTTATCAAACTTGAGGCTTTGGTTCAACTTAGTAGTTGTCTTTTCTAGTTGCTTTCTCAAGGAAACAATTTCTGACTCTAACCTTTCACAATTTTCTTCCTTTTCCTTCAATTGAATTCTTATTTCTTCCTCAATTCTTTTTGCTTCTTCAATTTGAATTTTCAAATTTATGATCATCTCCTCTGACTCTTCAAGACTTTGTGATATCTTTGTCTTAGATTCACGATCCTCTTGAAGTTGTAATTTTAGTTTCAAATTTCTTTTCCTTAGCTTCTCAATCTCGCTTATGGCATAATGGAGTTCCTCTTCCAAATCAATTTCCACATTTGTTTTGGCATTCTCTTCCCCTTCTAACTCTTCTTCCCTTTCCTGGCCTTCATTTTCTAAGATACCATCTTTTGTTTCTATAGCCATGAATAGAAACTCTTCTCTATTGTTACGGAGATACTTTAATTGCTCTCTTCGGAGGAGCTACTTTCCTCTTTGGAATAGAGGCTTTTATTATATTTGTGAAAGCTCTTCTTTTCATCTTCATCCTATTTGTAGCCCTTTTTATGTTGATGATTTTTTCTTTCTTTATGTAATGCTCTTCTTCATCCTTACTACATTCACTTTTTGCATATGGGGATTTAGTAGTAAAATGTCCTATCTTTCCACAATTAAAGCATTTGAAATGCATCTTACCCTTGTACTTGTTGGATCCTTTCTTCAACTTTCTCACAAAATGATCTTCTTCTTCATCTGATTCATCATTGGAACTATCGCTTGATTCAGGCTTTCTATTCTTCATCATTTTTGAGGCTTTGAATGCTTCATCTTGCTTAGAATATTTTTCCTTTTTGGTCCTCATCTCATAAGCCATGAGAATTCCATGTAGTCCATCCATTGTTAATTTGTCTAGATCCGTCATTTCTTCAATTGTGGAAACTTTGGCATCAAATCTCAAAGCGAGAGATCTTAGCACCTTTTTCACAATACTTGATTCTTTCACCTCTTCTCCAAGACCTTTGATAGTGTTAACAATTTCATCTACGTGAAGCAGATAGGTGGCAATGTTTTCTTCATCCTTCATTTTCAAGCTTTCATATTGACTCCTATGGGTTTGAAGCTTTGTCTTCTTCACCTTTTCGTCTCCTTCATAAATATTCTTCTTCTTATCCTAGATCCCTTTTGTTGATTTATAATGCATTACCTTTACAAACTTTGATTCACTTAGACCACACAAAATTGCATTCATAACTTTTGCATTATTTTCTCTAGCCTTCTTTCCATCCTTATTCATTGGTGGAGATGCAGGAGCTTTATAACCATTTTCTATGGATTGTCAAATATCAAAGCCTAGAGCCATTAAGTAGGCTTTCATCCTTATGCTCCAAAAGCCATAGTTTATTCCATCGAACAATGGAGCCCTGTTTGAGGAGAATCCTTCTAGACCAGCCATATGTGCTCTTAAGATCTTCCTTCAAGTGGTTAAACTATCTTTGAAGGAACCCACTATGTGATACCAATTGATGAGCACATGATTATACTGAGAGGGGCGTGAATCAGTATAATACAATCTTTTTACCTTTTCACAACTTAACAACCATAACAATATCAATCACACAAGATCTACCAATTATGCAACACAAGGAGAACACAAGATTTATGTGGAAACCCTTGTGGAAGAAAACCATGAAAAAATATATATGTATATATATATATATATATATATATATATATATGTATATATATATGTATATATATATATATATATATATATATGTATATATATATATATATAATTCTCTTACAAGTTTTGTAGGCATCAACCTACAGGAGACACCAATCCCCTCTTGTACAATTTGTAGGCACCAACCCACTGGAAACATCAATCCCCACTTGTACACTTTCTGAGCACCAACCCACTGGAGACACCAATCCCCATAGTTTGTAGGCACCAACCTAATGGAGGCACCAACCCCCATTTCTAAGAACCATCTTAACAAGAGACATCAATCTCTCCTTTAGGAAGCACCAACTTCCACAACGAAGTTCCACCTTAAGGATGTTGCTTCTTCAATGGATGATGAACAGTCACATTCATATCTGTAAATACCTCTCTTTAAATTTTCTTATACTTTCCTCTATAGATCTGCCATAAATTCCTCTTCTATATCTTCACACACTTCTCTTATACATCTGCATTAATTTCTCTTCTAGATCTGCATTAATTTCTCTTCTAGATCTACATTATCTTCTATATATGCATTAATCCTTCTTCTAATATGCAAATCTGTAGGTGTCTGACTGAATATCTTTATTTCTCTCACCCTCATTTCTTCACAATCAATCACTAGCTCTATTAATACCTTTCCTAAGTGAGGCGATTTCATTTTAGAGACACACACATTCAAAATGAATGGACATCTCCTTTTATTACCAATGTTGATCACTCACCCTTTGCAAACTAATCACACCTGTTTATTTCACACATTGAATAAGATGATTTGTCTTATTATATAGGAGCATTGCTATGGAGGGAGTTAGCCACATTAAACAAAATTTGTTTGTTTAAATTTAAACTTAACTTTTGTGCCAATGTAGGAAGTCGACCCACTTAATCAAACTAGTTTAAATCTTTAATTTAAACTTCAAATTAGGCAATTGATCCATAATCACCCCATCTTCAAATTTATTTTAAACTTTGTTTTACCGATCTCCAAGGACGTCGATTAGGAATGAGTCGGCCTCATAATGTAATTTATTTTCCATTCCCCAAGGTCGGCCTTTAACAATTTACTCCTTGCATTCTTTGTCTTTAATGATTTACTTCTTGTATTCTTTGGTATCAATGACATTACTTCTTTGACATCAATGACAACAATTTACTTCTTTGACATCAATGACATCCTTTGACATCAATGACAACGACCTTCTAACAATCTCATTCATACATCAATGAAGATATACTTTTGCCGTGACTTTGACATCAATGACAACTAATCCAACAATGAACATAAAACTGATGGAGAAGTCTAGGAGTATGCTTAGTGGTGCTGGTGTAGAAAAAAGGTTTTGGGTTGAACTTGAACTACTGCTTACTACTTGATTAGCAGGTCTCCTACATCAACTCCTATTGATAAAATACCTATGAAGGCATGGTTGGGGCACAATCCTTCACTAAGACATCTTAGATTTTTTGGTTGCGAGGCATATGCACATGTGCTAAAGGAGAAGCAAACAAAGTTGGAGAACAAGGTTGTGAAATGTATCTTCATTGGGTATAGTTATGGTGTGAAAGGATACAAGCTTTGGGACCTTATTACACAGAAGGTAATATAGTAGAAGTGTTATTTTTAGAGAAACTAAGCCTTCTTCTGTTACATTGCAGCCAGAACAAAGTGAACAGAAATATGTGATTCAACTCCCTTTTACATCTAAGAAAGTTGAATCGAGGCCCGTAGATAGACACAAAATTGAGGAGAGCTCATCTAGCTCTGAATCTTTAGAAGAGGAGGAAGAACCTCCAACTCAACTTGTTCAAAGGTCTACAAGGCATAGACAACCACCTGAAAGGTATTCACCTGATGACTGGAGATGTATTTTTGTTTTGAAAACTAACATAGATGGACCTAGATCTGCAGAAGAGGCATTAGATATGAATGATGTAAAGTCTTGGAAGATTGCTATGGATGAAGAAATGGCATCTTTGAAAAAGAATGATACATGTTGGTTGTAAATGGGTGTTCAAGAAAAAGATTGGTTCAGATGGAGGTATTGAGAATTACAAAGCACAGTTGGTTGTGAAAGGTTACTCTCAAGTTGAGGCCATTGCCTGAAGGATGAAAACATGTTGGTTGCAAATGGGTATTCAAGAAAAAGATTAGTTCAGATGGAGGTATTGAGAATTACAAAGCATAGTTGGTTGTGAAAGGTTACTCTCAAGTTGAGGGTGTTAATTATGGTGAGATATTTTTTCCTGTTGTAAAAATGACGTCCATTAGATTCTTGCTTTCTATTGTTGTTGCTTATGATCTAGAGGTTGAGCAAATGGATGTGAAAATGGAATTGTTTCATGGTGATTTGGAGGAGGATATTTATATGACACAACCAAAGCACTACATGGTGAAAGGTAAAAGTAATTTGGTTTGTAAATTGAAGAAATCTTTGTATGGCCTAAAACAAAGTCCTAGGATGTGGTACTAGAAATTTGATACATATGTGTTGAATTTGGGATTTGAGTTTCTAAATATGATCATTATGTTTATTATAAATTTGATGGTGATTGGTTCCTTTTTATTGCATTATATGTTGATATTATGCTATTTATTAGTAAAGAGAAAGGAATGATTTCAAAACTAAAGTCTCAACTTGAAGTTAAATTTGAAATGAAAGATCTTGGTGCAGCTAAACACATTCTTGGGATGTAAATAAGAAGAGATAGAGTGAACAAAAAACTATGGCTTGGCCAGAGTAAGTATGTCAATTCAGTTTTATAGAGGTTTAACATGCAGGATTGCAGACCATTATGTGTTCCTTTTACAGTTGGAATGAAGTTATCTACTTCATAATGTCTAACATCCCCATTAGAGATGGAAGACATGAGCAGAGTGCCTTACCAGAGTACAGTTGGAAGTTTGATGTATGCTATGGTCTATACTAGACCAAACATTGCCCAAGCAGTGAGAGTTATTTCCAGATATATGTCTAATCCTGGTAGAGTTCATTGGGATGCAGTTAAAAGAGTCTTCAAATATTTATAGGGTGCCTCAAAGTATTCCTTGTCTTATCATGGTAATTTGATAGAAGACATACATTCCATTGATATTCATGGTTATGTGGATTCAGATTGGGAAGGTGATGTTGCTAGTAGACGATCCACCAGTGGTTATGTGTTTACTTTATTTTGTGGTGCAATTAGTTAGATGAGTAAGCCACATGTTGTGGTTGCTTTATCCACTACTAAATCTAAGTATATGATGGCTACTCATGCTTGTAAAGAATCTATTTGGCTTAAGAGACTGTGTTTAGATATCAGAATAAAACAAGGTACGGCGATAGTTTATTGTGATAGTCAAAGTGTGATCTTCCTAGTTAAGAACCCAACATTTCATGCTAGGACCAAACACATTGATGTACAATGTCATTTTTTTAGAGATATGGTCGACGATGGCAAGGTGAAGCTAGTTAAGGTAGAGACTTTGATGAATGTTGCAGATTCATTAACTAAGCCTGTGAGCATAGAGAAGTTCAGATGGTGTTCGAAGTCTATAGGCCTCTCAACCCCTAGCAATTAAATCATGGTTTTGATACTCCATTTGCTCTTGCAAGGTGTTCGACAAGTGGGAGAATGTTAGGAAAGGTGTCTCAACCTTGCAACTACAAAAGGTTTCTATTCTTCCCAATTTTGATCTTTTTGAATACCCTTTATATTGAAGAATGGTTTAGAACTTTCAAATTTTCCAAAAGGGACTAAAAATGCCAGGGCTTACTATTTAGTAAGTCTATATTTGAGCATGGATGGATCCTAAATTTTTCCAAAAGGTGTGGAACTACCAAGTAAACATCTTGGGTGAGTTTCAACTCAAGATCATACCTGGATTGCAAGATATTAAAGTTTCCATTTTTGAAACTCTTGGAAAAGTTTTGAACTTAGATTTGAGGCACTTAGAGGTCCCTAAATGCCTTGAAAGTTTTCATAACTGAAAAATCCCATTATAGCTTAATATATCTCTTCACGAGATTTCTGGTGAATTAACGGTTTGTCAATAGGACACCTAGATCAAAAGTTATGGCCTCTAGAAGTTCGACCTCCCATTTTAGGAAATGTGAAAACGTGCTGGACACTTAAAAGAGTTGTAAAGGGGAGAATTACACATGTTGGTGTGTGGTTTAGCACATAACAAGACATCTTTGATTGGAGATAATTTGGGAACCACTTTTGGGTGGTTGTGGCTCATGGTTTTGTAATTACTGTTGACGGTTTACTGTATTGTATCTCCTATATATCAGGAGCTTGAGATGGAGGTTGTGTGTAAGAGTCTTATAGATGTTGAGTTGCCTCCAAATCTCTAGTTGGTTATACTCCTGAGAAAGATTGCTCTGCAAGTATATTGTAATTTTCTTGATTCCTGAATAATATATTGGGCGGCTTTGGAGTGTGGAGTTTTTCTCCCGAAAGGGTTTCCCCACATAATTATTATGTTGTGGTTTGATTTCTATTTGTGTTTATTTATGTAACTGTTATAAAGATCTAAAAAGTTCTGCATATCCTTCCCTTCAAGATTAGTGTAGTAAGTTGTTCCGCTACCTTAGCTTCCTTACACTTTAGATACATGTACATTCTTTACTTTTAGAGAATTATTTGAGCATTATTATAACTGAGTGACAACCTACAACTATGTGATAGGGCAAAATCCTACATAACTTTTTAAGCTACGTATGGGATCCTCCAACATTGTTTTAATATTGGCTTGATTGAAAGAGCTCAAAATATATACATAGGGGGTCATGCAAGTACATTTTAGAGTTCAATAATTTATGTTATAACTTATGGTTTGATTTCAATATAGGTGTCAGCTTTCATTATTTGAGATTCCAAGAACTCAAACTTCTAGACAACAATTAATTTTCAAACAAAATGCACTCATTTGATTCTTACGATTGACAATGACCTTTGGACTAAGAAACAATAATTCCTTCTACATATTATCAAGTAAGAGAGAGTGTTTCTCTATTTAAATTATACTGACACAAGAAAGAGCTCCTATTAATTTATATTGAATGTTTTGGAATATCATTCATATGAAAAAATTAAGAATTATACTAGCTTTTACATTAATACTTCAATGCTATTGTAATAGACCTAATTAAATCCAAAATTTATTCTAAAAATTTATATGATTATAAAGCAATATCTAAAATGTGTTTATGAACACTGAATTATCTTATTGATTACCTAAGAAATTCAAGAAAATACAAATATGCCTAAACACATAATGCTATAACTACAATCATCCTCACAATCCTTATTTACAACAATATTGACATAGCCAAGTTAACATGAAGTTAACCATGTGTTTCCCTACAACAAAATGACTCAATCATTTCTACATAACTTCATATGGGGATACTAAATATTTTTCTACTTCAATATGGTGCTCTTGTATCCTTGGATCAAACTATCTTTTGTCTTCAATTTTTTTGGCAATCTTTGTATCTTTGAAGGTTGTGTGTTAATATTGTTGAATTGGTAGTTAAATTCTCTTTCATGGTAGTTAACACTCTATCACTTTAGAAGTATAATAATTTATCATGAATTTGAATTGTTATTTAAATCTTCTTTTATGGTAGTTGACTCTCCATTGCTTTAGAAGTATAATAATTTATCACGAATTTGAATTTCCTTCTTGAGGAATATAATGGTAAGTTGAAAATGGTGGGAGTACTTTCCTTTGCTTGAAACTCCATTTATTTCACATCATAATTAGTCTAAGAACAATGCTCATAAATTTGGGGAAGACTTAAAATTATTTACTTCACTTGTTTAGGTTACTTTGACATGTAATAGTTCTCCATATTCTTTAGATCTTAGTCTCCTTTTTATGCTTAGTTTCATTTGAATAATCCATCATGTGTAAGACCTTAACAAATTCTCAATTATCCTTAATATTTAAGCCTAGCATGTATGTTTATTATGTTTAATTAAACCATTCGTTAATATAAACAATCCTTTTGACTCATATTAATGCAATTACAAACCTTATCTTTCATGATCAATTAGACTTCAAGTAATGCTTTCAATATAATATATATACATTATAATCCTACATCTCATTTGCAACTCAAAATTTAAGTATGTTCCCTTCTAGAACTATTGATTGATTGATCTTTATGATAAAACTTGATCTTAATGAGCCACAATAACCAATGGGATCTAATGAAATTTCAAGAATAACATTACCCATTCAACTTTACTAATACAAGAGATTTCATTGAATATTATAACTTATATTCTTCCTAGTCATTTTTGTAATTAATAACATGCTTTAAAAAAGGTTAAGAAAATAATCTAAACATAGTGAGTAGTGAATCTATATTACCTAAGGCAATGTATTTGTATCCTTGTATCAATGTACATTGTATCCTTGATCAAATATTACAAATAAATAATCTTTTTTTCCTTTAAAAATGAATTCAATAAATAATATATTTACAATTTTAACTCCATTTCCAATCTATATAAACATCCAAGCCCATGTCATTAACTAGGATCATGAGCTCATACATAATATTTATCAAAACCAATAGAGGAAAAGCAATAGGTGTAGATTCAAGATCATAAGGCTATCAACATTCTTCCAAGACATCAAGTACAAAAATATACCATGGGAAGATATTCATTCCAAGAGGAATTCATTATAGATACCCATCCATAGATTTATCTAAAACCACCTAGCCCCCTCCCAATCCAAACATAGATTACATGTTGAGTTAATATTTTAAGCTCACTACCTCACAATCAAGCACATCATAGAGAGTAGTTATCCTTTGCATATTTTTTCTTATTAGTATTACAAGAGTATACCCAATATTTGTATTTCCCATAAGAAATTATACTTCACATGATCATTCTTAGGACTTCAAATATTCACTTATTTATATTAGTGTTTCCACATTCCCTTAGAACACATACAATCTCCAAGGGTTATGATGAAACTGTAACCTTAATATAACTTCACCAAGAAACATAAATTACTTCATGTATATCATGAATACTGGTGATAGGTTTTACCACAAGACCTACTTCAACTATGTAACGAGCCACCCAAATATAATAATAATTTAATGAATAATTTGAAATTAAAATGACTCACAAATTTTATAATTTTGAATTTTTCCAATAAATAATAAAGTTTCATAATACAAAGATATTGATGCCAATCTTGAAACAGTTCATAGTACATCATGATTCAAGTTTACAAAAATAGTTTAATACAAAACTAGTTTAGGACTATGGTCCTATCAACTTGCCACTAATTACCAACTATACATATCTTTGACTTTATAAATGATACAACGATCAAGATCATCCTGACCAAGTGCAAGCAATATGGTTGTCAAGATATAAGAGGGAGAGCATCACCCAAGTGTTTTACCTCCAACCATAGACCAGATAATCCCCTACTCATCTTCCTACTAGAAGTGGCCTAACCCTTCAACAAGGATGATAGATAAGGACATTTGTAGCAAAACCAAATCTGATAACCAAGTGTAAAATAAGTACACATCTATCACATGTATTTAGTCATGCAATCCCTAAATACCCTCTAGCTAACCATCCAACTACATGCAACCTATGAATACAGTGAATTAACAATGCATATAGATATAACATCACTTTGGCCAAAGCATTTAAATATAAACCACATGTAGATGTAGATCATTTGTTCATAGCACCTCAAACTCTTATTTGACTCAACTAAAAATAACCATAATATGGTAGGGCATAATTACAAAGTAAAAGATTAATTTTAACAAATTATTATTTAATTGCTAATACCCCTAACATACCCTACCCTTGAGTTGAATATAACATATGACTTGATATTTTAAATCACTATCTACTTATGTGCTCAAGTACTAAAATGCATATAAATATAATTTTTAATGGTAAACTTATGTATGATTAACTAACATTGCAAGTTTGTAGCAACAAGGAATAGAAACATATAATACCTTGCATCTTCCATGCAATCAACCTTCCAAGGTAAGTGTACAACTGAAACATATGTTTATTCTTTTCTATTTCATAGTATGAATAATGGTACATTTTAGGAAACATTATCAACATATTGTCATCGTATGTGTGTGTGTGTATACATACATATATATAGAAATAGTTTATATATGTGTGTATATATGTGTATAAAATATATGAATATTCAACTTATATTTAGCATGAAAGCTATGTTTTTGTAGACTACAGAACGCATGCATATACATCTTGGAATGATGCCTCATTAATGGATTGGTACAAGATTTAACTACTAAAGAAATACTCCATGGATAAGTGACTCATAGCAAAAATTTAATAACAGAGACTTATTGAGTTGAATGTCAAAGAATGGCTTGCAATTTGCATGTCAAAATGCTTCAAAGTAAAACAATATCTCTTACTACTAGCTACAGAGTAACTATAAATCAATTTGAGGATGGTAACAACCATAAAATGGCTTATTGCTTAAAGAATAATAATTACCCAACAAATTAAAACAAATGCAAGGGTAGATTTTGAACCCTGTGTACAACTCAAGCAACTGGGCAAAATAAGCATATAATCATGGCTACAATATAATGTACAAATATAATACTTATATTCATAAGGTATAAATATATATGCAGAGATTAGTATATACACTATCAAGTATTGTTATTCACAATGAAGACCATTTGCAACAAAGGTTATGGGTCTTCAAAACCCCACACCTCAAATACAGAACAACCAATACTAAAACATATAAATAAATCAACATGGAATATATATATATATATATATATATATATATATATATATATATATATATATGTATATGTATATGTATATGTATATGTATATGTATATGTATATGTATATGTATATGTATATGTATATGTATATGTATATGTATATGTATATGTATATGTATATGTATATGTATATGTATATGTATGTATGTATGTATGTATGTATGTATACTCACATTCATAGAGATTAATCCATTTTTCCCATGCTTCTAAATACATTTGTAAAATACAAAAATGCTGATATATTTTTCTAATTTTTCTTTCAACAAAGATTTCATGCATTCTCAAATGGATTTGCCCTCATACCTATCCAGAACACCCCCTTCTTGAAGCCTTTTCTTCTCTATTGGAGCCCCAAACAACATACAAGTTCCTTCCTCCAAATAGTGTTGATAGTTGGAAGGGATGTGTGGATGAGTCAAGAACCACTAACCTAAAAGTAACTTGAAGGAATGAGGAAAATAAATAGGGTCGTGTTTGGGGATGTAAAATTAAATTAGTGCAATAAAAATATTTGGCCTTGATTTAAAAAAAATTGACATGTGTGGACCTAGAACACAAAACTAACTAGGAAATACCCAAGGGTATCTCTGAAGAAGACCTAATGAACACAATGGAAAAACAGAATGTATGTCATAAGAATATGTGCAACTATGGACAAAGATTTGAATGTTATTTCCACTCTATGAAATATTTGTCATAACTTATATAAAGTCACTAGTGTTGATCGATCACAAGATTCATGGAGGACCTTAGCTTTTGTAATGGTCTAATCATCCCCTACTATTTTATATCCCTTGAAATTTTTACACATGTATGGATCCATTAAATAGAATTAGCTATGGCTGGTATTTAAATGATATTTTTGTAGAAGACCCAAGGAAATTTGAGGTAGAAGGGGAGGTATCACACATGAAATGTATGTGTAGCTACACATAAGGGTTTAACAATGAAGGGTTGTGCACCTTAGTGGGTAGCTAGAAATGACTCCTAGCTAAGTTGAGAAGCATAGATTGAAAACCAATGAAGTAGTAAGGAGTAAGAAAAATGGAGTTATTCAAAGATGGAGAAGTAAATTAGTGTGCTTGGGGAATTCCAAGCCTTGAAAACTTTGAATTGACACACATGAAAACTAATTAATTGTAACCAAATAAGGAGTACCCAAGGACCTATGTGTTAGTTGTTTGTCATTGATGTCAAAAGGTGTTTGGTTTGATGCTTCAAGGTGTGTGTTGTCTTCATGTTAATCTCAGGATGCCTAATGTTTATGTTCTTGCTTCAGGAGATGGAGTTGTATTTGGAGACCACGGGAGTTGTGTCAGATGTATTTGGAGACCACAAGAGTTGTGTCAGATGTATTTGGAGACCACAAGAGTTGTGTCAGATGTGTTGCTTCAAGAGTTACTATATGAAAATTTGATGTGATCAAAGGTTCTTGTTCTGATTGATGATGTTGTGGTGGTGGCTTGGTACTTCTAAAGGTGGTTTATGCCTCAGGACAGTAAGGTTTCATTCATGATGTTGGGCTCATATTCATGCCATCACATAGCATTTGTGAAATGTCAGTTGGTTTTTGTGAACTCTCAGTTGGAGTGATCAAAAGTTCTTGATAAGCAAAAGAAAGGGATTTCAATTCATAATAAATCCTCTTAATGACATATAGGGTTTGGATAGATTTTTTTTCTACAAACCTAAAACCCTAATAAATCCCTAGATCCTAAGTTACAAGTTATAAAGTCTAAATGACAGGTTTGCTTTTTGTTATATTTTGTAAGTGACTTGTAATTGTAGGTTAAAAGCCACTTAAGTCATATCATGATGGGTACCGAAACATATAATGACCGGCCCCTTCTACTATAACAACTGGATCCTCTAGTAACAGGACTGAGATCGGGCACCAAGTGAAGATCGGTGGTGCTAATTAAAAGGTGACAAGGTGTGAAGTATGAAGATCGAAGGCCATAATTTAAACTAAGTTTGAATTCCAATGGACATTTAGGAAAGTTAATTTTGACGGTTGGTTTCTTTCATATGTTCATAACTGTTTCTATTTAGTTTTACCAATGAACCACAAGGGCCAGATAAATGAATATAAAGAGTTATGAGATATTTTTGGTTATGGGTATTGATGATTTAGCTTCAGCAGATTCATACCTTTGTATCAATGTGCAAATTGCAAGATGTGGTGAAGGCGTTGGAAGTTTTCAACATCAATGATATGAGGGGAATAGTTTGTTTTTGTGTTCATCAGAAAAATGAGGAACTAAGCTATTTGTGAAATATGTCTGTTCAGAAAGCTGATGAAGAAGCATATGAGTGTTTATATTCTTTTGAGGTATGTGTTTTATTGTTTTTCCATTGCAGAGTTGAATAATTTATGCAATTCTATGGACACAGAGATTAGTATGAAGGGTTTGTGAAGCTATGAAGATGAGGTTATTTTTCAGAGTATGAAAGAGGTCTTTTGAGTATTATTGTATTTGAAAAGAGGCACCAATTTATATGATAAGCAGTATATGATGCACATTTTCATGTTTGCAGAGATGTTGAGTTTATAAGGTTTTGCAAGGTTCTGATTTGATGTCTACACTATGACAATGTTTGTAAAGGTTATCTTTATAGGCTGGGTTGATTGGAAGGAGACATAAGAATTTGTAGAGAGTACTAACAAGTTTTGCAGGGGGAATTGATGAGTTAAGTAATCATTGATAAATAGTGTTGTTTGTATGATGAAGAGGGTTATGACATGTGATGTAATGTAGTGAATCAGGGAAACACCCTGAGTTAATCATTTTATTTTTCACTTGTATCGGCCAGTGAGGTACAAAAGTGTAACCAATGAAGTTTCTTGTGTCGCCAGTGAGGTAGTTGAATAAGTCAGTAAGACATCCAATAGCCAGTGAGGCATTTATACTTGCCAGTGAGGCATGATTTTGATTAAGCTAGTGAGGCATTTTTAGAGTGGTTTTTCATGCCTACGAGGGTTTTCCACTCATGAAATTTATTGTGTTATGATCTCATTTGATGTGTGGTTTACTTGGTCTTCATGTTTGAGCATTCAGTCTTGGTTGTTATTCAGTATTTAGATTCTTACTTTGATAAAGCTTTCTATATTGATTGGTTACTGTCAGCATCATTATTTCATGCACACAAATTGTGAGAAAAGTATTTGAATTTGTTTTTTAATACAACACCGATTCACCCCCCCCCCTCTCTCAGTGTTGTCCAGACTCCGACACTATGCCTATTGAGGACTAAAGAAGCACAAAGGCTAAACATGAGGTATGACATAAGAACATGTGGTACTATGCACAAGAGTTTGATAGTGACTACCATATTGCAAAAGATTTGTTGATAATGAGGGAACCACCTCTTTTTGTTGGGAATTAAGGTGTCTCAACCTTTGCAAGTTCCTAACATTGGTACTTAATTAATTATTTATTATTTTGCTATATTGTATTTATTTATGCACATCCTATTTTGTCATTTAGTGTGAGGTGGCATGGTGAGTTGTCATCCCACTTGGAAGGTGACTTGGATGGAAATATCAACATGAGGAAACGTAGGCATCCAATTTGATGTGGCATTAATTTTCCATGTGTCATATTGAGCAATATGTAAGAGGTTATGACATATGACAGATTCTATGACATGTAAGAGTTAGAAATAGAGATTCTTATGACAAGTATGACATGTGTCATGAAGCATCTTTGCATGTTTGAATATGGAATATTTAGTCACCCAAGTTTGACAAGTTGTAAGAGAATATGATATTATTATTCAATTATGACGGATTATCTTATCGCTATAAGTGTTGTCATATATGATAGATTTTATGACAGTGTAAGAGCATCTGTCATAACTATTTCAGGTAAATTTGGGGCACCTAATTTTAGAGGGTTGTAGGAGGTGTAAGGGAATATTACACAAGTGTCATTTTCTTCAAAAGAGGTGTTGGAATGTGTGCCATGTGGATTTGGATGCCCACCTCTTGTATCTTCCTCTAGAAGCTTCCTTCATGCTTGATATTCTCTATAAATAAGGTGCTTGTTGGAGTAGTTTGTATGATTCATTTGCAGGTACTGTTATGCTACTGGAATTACTCTAGAATATCAATAGTAGTGAACTCTTGTCAGAGCTTGGCTCTAGAAGTGTGTTGTAACCTTCATTGTTTACAAATTAATACATTGGGTTGTGCTTTGGAGTGTGGGGTTTTTTACCTGAAAGGGTTTTCCCCATGTATATCTTGTGTTGTGAGATTTTGTATTTGCATGTGATGTTATTTAATCTTCTTTGTAATGTGTATCTCATTATTGTAGTTGTTAAAAGATAAAAAATTGTGCAACTCTCCTCATTAAATCGGTGTAGGAAGCATATTTTGTGTACCTTGCTTCCTTTCAGTTGGTATCAAAGCCTGATCAACTTTGGTTCTATTTGTTGGGTAGAGGGTTTTTTGAGATAATCTTTGTTTGAGTGGGAGCTTGTGCAAAGGATTTTGAAATCTTTGTTGCAGGAAAAAGATAGTGAGCACATCTAGGAGGATAGAGATGGAAAAGTTTAACGGAGGTAACTTTGAGTTGTGGAAACTCAAGATGGAAGACATGCTGGTTGATAGAAACCTGTGGACTGCTATATTTGGAAAGATGTCATCAGACATGAAACAAGAAGAATGGGATCTAATGGATCGGAAGGCTAAGGGTCTTGTGAAACTCTATTTGACTGACTTTGTGTTACTGAATGTCCATGAAGAGGCTATAGTTGTAGCTCTGTGGAAGAAACTTGATCAGATTTATTAGGCTAAATCCTTGGTAAATAAATTGTTCCTAAGGAAGAAATTATACTCTCTGAGGAAGGAAGATGGAGGATCTATCATAGATAACCTGAATAGTTTTAAAATGCTTGTTGCCCAGTTGAGCTTTGTTGGTGAGAAAATGGAGGAGGAGGATCAATGTATGACTTTGCTATGTTCTTTGTTGGATTTGTGGAACCACCTTGTTATGGCCATTTAGAGTACCAATACCACCTTCAAGATGGATGAAGTAGTTGCATCGTTATTGTCTAAAGAGACGTGGAGAAAATCTTCTAAGATGGCTAAGGAGGCTCTTGCAGTTTGTTGCATTTTTTCCCAAACTGGATGCTTCCCAGTTATCCCTACAAGGTAGCCATCATTGATCAACAGGATTTCTGGGCCAGGGGCCAACAGTACAGGAGATAGACCCTATAAATATCTCCTCTCCATCCTTAGGCTCTGCAGAACCAAGGGGGGTATTCCCTATTCAACATCCATAAAATATGCATGTGAACTTACTGGGATGTTGACACAAAGCAGATAAATCCTCTCTTATGCAGACCAAAACTATAAAATAATTGCAAAGGGGCTAGCTTTGGGCCTATGCTCAGTTGTGAAACGGAAGATTTTAGTCCTAAAACTACTTCTAATGTCCTAAAGGTTTGTATTTGAAGTTTGAATTTGTATTTTGTATTTGGATGTAAGACTAGGACCTTTGGTTGTAACCTCAATACAAGACCAGACTGGTGCCTATCTCGGGGCTCGGAGTCAATAGACATACACATGTGAATGATTACCATAAACTTGAATCAATAACTAAGTTTCAAGGGGAAATTTTTTAGTGTCTGCCTTATAGATACTTCCCAAGACTGAGTATTTAGTCATTCATACTTGATGATATCCCTGTTGTAGCATACCTTTCCCTATGCTTAACCTAAAATATTTAAGTTGTTCCTTGAACAAAGATAAGAGATTAGACGTTCAACATAGAAAATCCATGTTCCTGAATCCCAAATAACCCTTAGCTATTTAGATTCAAAAGAAAAGATGCCCACAACTTGGAGACAAACAATTGAACACATGCAACGATGCATTTCTCATATAAAAACAACATGAAACTAGCAAAACTATGCATAAAACATTCAACATATGATTCATAAACTCACAAGACACCCAACAGAGCCACCAGCAAAACTATACCTTATTATTCCACCAAAATTTGCCCAGTCTTCACCCGCTTCCCCCTTCCAAAAAATGAGTGACACAGTCCTCCTATATAGCAAGAACGTGTACTCAGCATTAAGTACAATGTTATTTCAAAATTCCACCAGATACAATGCACCTTTTGAATGGCGCCTAAAACATTCAATGTTCTAGGCAGAGATAAGGAGGAAAAATAGGTGAAATCGGGGAACGTGCAGCCGACTAGAGATTTTCCCATTAAAAATGGTAGGTGGCCCATTATTCATGCCTCTGCAAATTTGCCATTAATGGCCAACCTACCCGCGGCTTCTGGAAATGCAACAGTTTGCATGTTCAAGAATTTTTCCCGCCTGGAATGTAGTTGCAAATGCATAGGAAAACCCTCCTATGAAATTTTGAAATAGGGCCATTGATTTCCTCCTTGTTGGTTTTTTCCCAGACTGGATGCTTATTCCCAGATTTCCCTACAAGGTAGCCATCAGTGATCAACAGGATCTATGGGCCAGGGGCCAACAGTGTAGGAGATAGACTCTATATTTTATCTCCTCTTCTTCTTCAGGCTCTGCAAGACCTAGGGGGTATTCCCTACTCAACATCCATGAGGATATGCATACAAGGCTGGGATGCTGACAGAAAGCAGATAAGTCCTCCTGTAAGTAGACCAAAACTGAAAGATAAGAGCAAAGGGGCTAGCTTTGGGCCTATTTGCAGTTGTAGACAGAGGACTGAGGTTCCTAAAACTAACTCTAATGTCCTAATGGTTGTTTTAGATTTTGATTTGGAGTTTAAGTTTGGATGCAAAGCTGGACATGGTTGTAACACAAACACAAAGCAAGATTGGTGCCTATCCAGGGCCTGGAGTCAGTAGACATACACCTGTGAATGATCAGCATGAACAGCTAAAACTAGATTTCAAGGGGATATATGTGATACCTGCCTTACAGGTATCTCCCAATATAGAGTGTTAAGTTATCTCTACTTATGGTATCCCTACTGCAGTATACCCTTCCCAATGTTCAACCTGAAAACAGTTTAATCTACCCCTTGAGCAGAAGTTAAAAGATCAGACATTCAACATAGGAATTCTATGCTCTAGAATCTAAACATTACCCAAATATCCAGATTCATAAGAAGAATACATGCAATACTGGAGACAGAATTAACACAACACATGCTAAGATAGCATTTCTCATATAAGATTAATCATGAAATCAGTGGGTTCATGCCAAAAACATACAATAAGAGATACATAAACTCACAGGTAAGCTGTACAGAGCAACCAGATCAGCTTGTTATGAATTACAGAGCCAAAAATCTTCAACTTTCAACAACCACAAATGAGTAACACTTCCTGCTTATAACAGCCAGGTAGTGTACCATAGCAATTAATTACAGGGTTGACCAAAAATCCCGCCAGATATACAGTATCAGGAAAATGGCGCTCAAACACTACCAGATTGGCGCCCAAACATGAATGCAGCAGGTAGGGGAGGAGATAGGAAGATATCTCGAGCCCTGCGCCACTGTCCGCTGATGTACACCTTCAATCGGGTACCAGATCCGCCCATACCTCTGCAACCCTCGCCATTAATGGCGCACCAACCCGCGGCCTTGGGAAAAATATCTAACAGTCGATCGCAACCATTTCCCGCCGAGATTCATCATCATGATATTTGAAAATGCAGGATATCAATTATCCCACATGCACCCCGCAGCAACCTCTTTAACACTTTATATACTAGGTCATGAGCATATATGATGTCGGTGCTTTTGCTCCTGACGACACTAGTATAAGACTTCATCATCATCATCCTCTAGCAGCATGATATCCTGTCGCTTGAAATATCACCCTGACGTCAGCATCATATCGCAATATAACCTGCATGATAATTGCCTTCATCGGCACAACCTGATCCATCGGAGGAACATCCTCCTGCTGAGCTTATACCAAAAGTCTGGCCGATGAACATCCTGATGACATCATCATCATATCCTGCTGACGTCATCATCATATCTACTACTGCGCACCTCCTCATATCCGGATGACGTCATCATCATGTTTGCAAATATCGGGAGATCTCCACAAGATGGTTTGTGTTAAAAATATGACCCCCCCCGGGACCTTGATAACGTCATCATCATATTAACATCAGGATGATATTCGGAAGACAACCGGATATTTGGAAATATCATCCTGATGCACAAATATCAGGTTGCACTGTAGCTCCACTATAAGATCGGGGCGATAGACGAATATGATGATGCTCGAAAAGATCACCCCCACTAGATAATGCACGAAGCCGGCAGGCGGATATCTCCTTGATATCAGCATCATCATGACGCTGGAACAAACATACACCCGAGTGATATGAAAATATCATCCCCTCCTTCGGAAATATCATGATGCAGATAGGCAGAGAAATAGATATCACCCTGATATAAGGATGACGTCAGCATCATCAGGATGACAAAACAACGAACAAGAAGTGATACAACATCATCAGGATGATATTGACTAAGATCATCCTGACGTTCAAAATATGATGACCCTAGTGAATATCGGGTCGCACTTAGAACTCTTCAACAACATCATCAGGATGATCATAACCAAGGTCACCCGATGATAAAAATATCACCCCGGCGAAATATCATGAAGGCAGAAAATATGATGACCCTCGCAAGCAACATGGTGATAACTGGAAATATGATGATGATGATGACGACCCTTAAGAAAAAACAAGTCAGGTCGAACAACTCGAAGAATAACCCCTTAAGACTATCGGGGCAACATCATCATCATGCTTGGGCAAGGTGATAAATGGAAGATCACCGGATACTTGAAAAATCACCCCCGCAAGCAAATCAGGGCGCACTGTAGCTCATCAACAGGATCAGGATGATATCCAAACATCACCCGACAATAAAATATGATGATGACGATGAAAAACAAGTCGACAGAAAACATGATAATGTAGACCATCATTGAAGACAAGATGATGATGATGAAAATCTCCTCCTCAAAGAAAATATGATGCTGCAGCTGAAAATGCTGAGGAGGTCCAACACTTAGAAAAATGGGCAAGAAGATAAAGGGTTCAAATGAAGAAACCCCCTGATCATGAAAATCAACCCCAGGTCAAAATGAGTGCTAACAGTGGCTCCGAATGGGGACGTGCAGGTGAAAACCTGCAGCGAGAACCAGATCTCCGGGCAGACCAGACAAAAAGCCAAAAAACGCGAGCTGTACAAGGCATTTACACTACATACATTATTTTACAAATGTGCACAGCAACCAGTCATTTATGCAAAATAGAACTTAAGGAATTGGCCATGCACAGGCAATTCCAGAATTTCACCATCTAGGGCCTGGAGGAAATAAGAATCCTCCCCATGAGTATTGCAAACCTGATATGGGCCCATCCATAAGGGTTGAAATTTACCATGTTTACCCTTTTCCTGACCTTTAACATTCCAAATGAGCACCAGATCATTGACTTGAAACTTCCTTTTTGTAGTTCTCCTGTCAAACTGATATTTCACATCTTGTTGTCTTTTGAGATTGATCTGGTGGGCTTTCCTTCTGTCTTCATCCAATGCAACCAGCTGATTCACTCTTTCTGTCATGGAATCTTCAATCTCCTCATCATTTTCCTGAATGAATCTGTAAACTGGTAGGAGATTGTTTATGGGCAGTCTAGCTGATGCACCATATACTAGCTCAAAAGGTGACTTCCCAATAGCCCTTTTCACTGTCACTCTGTCAGCCCATACTGCTAAGTTCAACTTTGAGTCCCAAGCTCTCTTGTTCTTGTCCAGTATCCTCTTGATAATTTTCATGATGCTTTTATTGCTTGATTCTGCTTGACCATTTCCTTGTGGGTGATATGGTGATGTATATGACAGATTTATCCCATACCTGTTGCAAAAATCAACAAATTCACCTGATCTGAAGCACATAGCATTATCAGTGACTATCTTAAATGGTACTCCAAACCTGATGATGATGTTTTCTAGTATGAAATCTGTCACCACCTTACTTGTAGCTCTCTTAGTTGGAATGGCCTCAATCCATTTGGTAAAGTAATCAGTTGCCACCAAAATCCAACTGTGTCCCCCACTTGATTTGTCTGTAATTTCCCTATGAAGTCAATTCCCCATTGCTGGAATGGAGCATCCACAGTTACAGTTCTGAGGGGTAAAGCACCATCATATTTCAGCTTTCCTGAAAATCTTTGGCAAGGGTCACACTTTCTCACTAACCTTTGTGCATCTGAAAAGAGAGTGGGCCACCAATATCCTGCTCTGAGAATTTTATGAGCTGTTGTTTGGGCAGTATAATGTCCACCACACAATCTTTTATGCATATCAATCAAAACATTGTTAGCCATATCCTCATCCACACATCTCAGCAGCACACCATCAGGGTTTTTCCAGTATAGCTCACCTTGAACAATAACATACCTGATTGCATGTAACTTTAAAGTCCTCTTTTGACTGTCACTGAAATGGGAAGGACAATTCAGATTTTGCAAGTAATAGATAATATCCTTGTACCATTCAGATCCTGATACATTTACACTCTCATCTTGGACTGCATTAACTTGGCATGCTTCCAAGTTTGACTTTGCCATCATCTTGGCTAATCCTTGTCCTCTTATCAACTTAGTAACTTGTATGTCTATGTTGAACTCTTGCAGTTTGTTTATCCATCTGCACCTTCTTCCAGTCACCTCCTGCTGAGTGAATATGTCTTTGACTGCTGCATGAGGTACATATGCAATTATATATGATCCTACCAAGTAAGGTCTGAAACTTTTGATGGCTCTGACTAGTGCATATGCCTGTTTTTCCATAATATCATACTTCAACTCAGAGGCCTGCAAGGACATACTGAAGAAAGCGATGGGCTGTTCAAAACCATCTTCATTTTTCTCTAACAAACATGCAGCAACAGTATGAAAGGAAGCAAATGAAAATACTTGGAATGGCCTAGAAAAATCAGGAGATTTAAGAACAGGGGCCATCTTGATTGCCTCTTTGATATTCTGAAATGATTCTATTGCTTCCCTTTCCCAGTTGACAGTTGCATCCTTCTTCATCATCTTGGAAATGTTCCTTGTGGTTTCTGCAAAGTTGGGAACAAATCTTCTAACAAAATTTATCTGTCCAAAGAAGGACTGAACTCCTTTCACAGTTTTTGGCATTTGAATCCTGTCAATAGCAGCCACTCTCTCTGGATCTATCCTGACTCCATCCTTGGAAACAATATGTCCCAGAAGCTTTCCTTCAACTACTCCAAAGGCACACTTCTTTGGATTTAAAGAAATACCATATTCTAGTGCTCTTATGAAAATCTGCTCCAGATGCAAACAATGCTGCTCTTCTTTCTTTGAGTAAGCAGTCAAGTCATCCTGATATACAGCCAGGATTGAATCAATCAACCCTGCAAAAGCAACATCCATTGCTCTTTGAAATGTAGCACCTGCATTTGTTAGTCCAAATGGCATTCTAACATACACATAAGTTCCCCATGGAGTGGTAAAGGTGGTTTTATACTGTTCTGATTCCTTTACCTTCACCTGATTATATCCTGAAAATCCATCCATCATGGATAGGAGTTCACAACCAGTCACTCTCTGCAACATAGCTTCCATATTAGGCAGTGGATAGTTATCCTTCAAAGAGGATACATTCAAGTTCCTGAAATCAACACAAAGCCTAATATCACCATTCTTTTTTCTGACTGGGACAAGGTTAGACACCCAAGTTGAATGTCTGATTGACACAATTATTCCAGCTTCCCTGAGCCTTTTGAGTTCTTCTTGCATCTTGGGAGCTAAGGTAGGATTAATAGGTCTTTGCTTTTGTCTAAATGGCTTAGCTCCAGGCTTCAATGGGATCTCATGCTGGAATAAATCTTCCCTATAAGCTTTTAGGTCCTCATATGACCAAGCAAAAACATGTTTATACTTTTTCAGTAATGCAATCAGCATACTTCTAATGTGTGGTTTGAGCTGTTTACCAATGTATACCTTCTGAGGGGCCTGAGATGTCCCCAAATTTATCTCCTCTAAATCCTCCTTATTTGTGGGAGATGTCCTTGTGACCATTTTATCTCTACTGTCAAAAACTCTTTCCAAAGCTACCAACCCTCTAGGGATTTTATTAGTCTTCAATTGAATTATCTCTTTTCCCACAAGAGTTTCTTTTCCATCTACAGTCTCTACAAAAGCTTGGAAATCAATTTGTTGATTCTCATATTCATCTATGCAGTGCAAAAATTTCAGCAAATCCCTATCATCATTAAACACTTGCCAACTGCATATATTTTCTGGTACTGCAGGCCTAATTTTAATTTCTACATTTGTAACACCTGACAGAGTGATGTCATCTGGCCTTATTGCAACATTGGCTAAGAAATCAGCCATAACATTTTTTGACCTCTCTACCCAGCCTATTGAAAATGCATCAAATAATTCAATAGTATCCCAAACAGCATGCTTGTATTGTTTCAGTCTTTTATTTTTTGCAGCATACTTATTTCTAATTTGGGATACAATCAGCTCAGAATCCCCAAATACTCTTAACATCTTAATTCCATGTTTGAGAGCAATATTTAGGCCTAAGAGTAAAGCCTCATATTCTGCAATATTGTTTGTGCAATCAAACCTCAGCAAGAAAGAGAATTTGAGGAGCTTACCAGTTGGAGACAGGAAAACAACTCCAGCTCCAGAGCCTTCTTTTGCACAAGCTCCATCAAAAAACATGGTCCATAAGCCTTGCTGATCCAGCTCTTCAATGCAGACATTTTTCTTTTTATCTTCTGTATCATCTGAGACAACCTTGAAGTTATCACAGTCAGTGTCTACAAAGCATACTTGTTCATTTGCTTCTTGGTCTTCCACCGTCTCTGATGATCTCTGCTCTCTGATTAGCTTGACATCCCTGCCATTCATTGGAATCATGGCATATGACAGGTCTAGCTGCATACTTCCACCAATTAGTGCTGCCCATCTTCTCGACAACAGCATACCATACTGTGGCTTGATGTCAACCACTGTTATATTCATTTTATATTTCTTTTCAGGAAATGCTGCCAGTTTGAAATCTACATCCTTCATGATTCCAATAACTGGTACCTCTCTGGCATCCATTGCATAACATTTTCCACATGCCTTGTCAATTTTCAATCCAGTTTGTTGCATGATGGCCAAAGGCATGACATTTGTGGATGCTCCAGAGTCAAGCATACAATTTCTAATTATTTTTCCATTTATAACCAGGGAAACATAAAATGGTTCCACTTGTGATGGACACTTTGTCATAGTCACTCCTAAATAAACTTCAGGAGTCTCATCTTCTTCATTACACATGATATGTTTCTCACCCTGGGTCTGATCATTTTGTTTAGCTTGAAAAGGTACCCCTGAGATTAGGGATATTGTCCTATTCTTGATCTCTTCCACTTTCATGAGTTCCATAAGTGGAACAGAGACTTTTACCTGAGAGAGGATCTGAGCTATATCAAATGGAGCATAGTTTTGTACAACAGTTGTAGCTTGCTCCACAATCTTGCTTTTATCCTGAGCTGATTTAGCTTTCACTTTCATAGTTCCCTGATCATCATTCTTGTCTTGGGAACCTCTACTTTGATCTTCAGCCTGAGGGATTTTGTTTTCTGGTCCTTGAGATTCATGACCTGTTCTGTGTCTAAAGTTCTGTTTATTATTTACCCACTGCCTTTTTTGTGGTTCAGTTCCTTTATGACCATGCACTAGCTGACCTGCGGAAATATCTTCTGGCTGATGTGGGCTGCCTACTTGATTTTTACCTCTGAGATTGTAGTTGCTTTTGACTTGAGCAACTGCTGCAGCTGTGAAGGCTCTAATTTCCTCATCAGAAGGTCGTTGTAAGTTACTCAGAAAATTGTGTGAGTTCTGAGCATACACATAGTTATCTTCATTATCTTCATCATATGGGGACTGTTGGCAGGCCTGAACTTGATGATCTGTATTGTCATCAGCATCATAAAGAGTGTACCCATTGCCTATGGACATCATATTAACATCATCATCCTGCACATGATGTGGCTCATTGCATTCATTACAAGATGTAGCATTATCATACAAGGATTGAGCAATCATACACTGTGACTGTGAATGCGGCATCTGACAAATTATACACCACGGAGCATCATCAGCAATATTTATAGCTTTCTTTAGAGGATCAGGAGTTTCTTTGACATGTTGAGCCCTCTGATTTGTGTTGTTACGTGGGAATACAGGCTTACCATCATGCCAATTGGTGTTATAAGGCATATCATGTAATGATGGCCTCTTTTCCTGCCTTTGATAGACTTGCCTATCAGGACCCATCCCTTTTTCACTTCTAGCTAATCTATAGCTTAGGTCCTTAACAACATTTGCCAATTTGTCTATCTTATCTTCAGGAGCAGATGTACTACCTTGAGTGTTCTGAGGCTTGTTTGGGTTCTGCAGAATTTTTACATCATCCCTTCTATTTGTCTTGCCCGATGCTTTCCTATTGTTTTCAATATTTACTGCAATTCTGAAAGCATCCCTGAGAGTAGCAGGACCTTTATCTCTTAATCCATATGCAGTTTTTGCATCAAAGGCATTGATATACAAAATTATGCACATTGGTTCATTTGGCCTCATGTGATGTGGCAATTTGTTCAACACTTTAGTAAATCTTGCATTAAAGTCTGCAACCTGCTCATTTGACCCTTTAGTGATACTGGTGAACTCATTTACAAAAAAGCTAGGGTTAGTTTTATCACCATATTGCTCCTTGAACATCCTTTTAAAATCATCCCATGAAGAAATACTCCGGTCAGGCAGATTCCTGTACCATTCTCTTGCCTCATCTATTAAGGATTGCATGAATGACTTCATGAAAACATCCTCATGCTCAACCTCAAAATTATCCATGACATTTTGAAAGGCCTTTAGATGATCTTCTCCTGACACTGTGTTGTTTCCTGAAAATTTAGGCACTTGCAGCCTCAGATGCTTATCAATGGGGTTAGGATACCCAGGAATACCATCAAACACCAGCTGCCTGAATCTATCTAACTGCATGGGCTGTCTGTTTAGCTGATTAACATTAACATTTCTGTTTGCATTTTGGTTTCCTGCATTGTTCAGTGGTATCCTAGCATCATTCACATTTTGTCTCTCATCATGATGCTGATGTTGCACTTCATATCTTTGCTGATGTCTTTGCACATTTGCATTCTCTAGGGTAGGAACTGAATCATTTTGGGCAGTTCTTAAGGCTTGCACTTTCTGCTTCATATCATCTCTGATTTTCATGGCTTGTAGGTATTCTAGTTCTGCTCTTAGACTTCTGATTTCTTCAGCTAACTGTTCATCCTTAGGTCTGGAGGTAGATGGTCTCATACCATTCTGGTCATCATCTTCATCATCCCTCAGAGACTCTGCCTCTTCAAACCTTTCAATTGGGTCTAGAAAAGGGCGTTCTTGGAACACCTCTGACCTCATTCTCATGCTACCACCCTGGTGCCTCTCATATGCACCTTGAATATCAGCTTCTGCATTTGAAAAATAAGGCGCATGCTGTCCTGATGGCCTAGGGTTATCTTGTATATCATCACCTTTTCTGGGGGAGCTCTCATGACTAACTGAGACAGTTCCCTTTCTTCTGTACATCATTCCTTTTGTTAATGGTAACTTTTCAAATAAAGGATTTTGTTGGGATCTTCTCCCCTGCATATAAATTTTACTTTGACCAGTTCGGAGATTACTTCGGAGTCGCCACCTATTACTAGGAACTGTTTTCTTCTGAAAACCAAGGTTCTTTCACAAGGTTCCCCAGCGGAGTCACCAATTTCTGTTGGTTTTTTCCCAGACTGGATGCTTATTCCCAGATTTCCCTACAAGGTAGCCATCAGTGATCAACAGGATCTCTGGGCCAGGGGCCAACAGTGTAGGAGATAGACTCTATATTTTATCTCCTCTTCTTCTTCAGGCTCTGCAAGACCTAGGGGGGTATTCCCTACTCAACATCCATGAGGATATGCATACAAGGCTGGGATGCTGACAGAAAGCAGATAAGTCCTCCTGTAAGTAGACCAAAACTGAAAGATAAGAGCAAAGGGGCTAGCTTTGGGCCTATTTGCAGTTGTAGACAGAGGACTGAGGTTCCTAAAACTAACTCTAATGTCCTAATGGTTGTTTTAGATTTTGATTTGGAGTTTAAGTTTGGATGCAAAGCTGGACATGGTTGTAACACAAACACAAAGCAAGATTGGTGCCTATCCAGGGCCTGGAGTCAGTAGACATACACCTGTGAATGATCAGCATGAACAGCTAAAACTGGATTTCAAGGGGATATATGTGATACCTACCTTACAGGTATCTCCCAATATAGAGTGTTAAGTTATCTCTACTTATGGTATCCCTACTGCAGTATACCCTTCCCAATGTTCAACCTGAAAATAGTTTAATCTACCCCTTGAGCAGAAGTTAAAAGATCAGACATTCAACATAGGAATTCTATGCTCTAGAATCTAAACATTACCCAAATATCCAGATTCATAAGAAGAATACATGCAATACTGGAGACAGAATTAACACAACACATGCTAAGATAGCATTTCTCATATAAGATTAATCATGAAATCAGTGGGTTCATGCCAAAAACATACAACAAGAGATACATAAACTCACAGGTAAGCTGTACAGAGCAACCAGATCAGCTTGTTATGAATTACAGAGCCAAAAATCTTCAACTTTCAACAACCACAAATGAGTAACACTTCCTGCTTATAACAGCCAGGTAGTGTACCATAGCAATTAATTACAGGGTTGACCAAAAATCCCGCCAGATATACAGTATCAGGAAAATGGCGCTCAAACACTACCAGATTGGCGCCCAAACATGAATGCAGCAGGTAGGGGAGGAGACAGGAAGATATCTCGAGCCCTGCGCCACTGTCCGCTGATGTACACCTTCAATCGGGTACCAGATCCGCCCATACCTCTGCAACCCTCGCCATTAATGGCGCACCAACCCGCAGCCTTGGGAAAAATATCTAACAGTCGATCGCAACCATTTCCCGCCGAGATTCATCATCATGATATTTGAAAATGCAGGATATCAATTATCCCACATGCACCCCGCAGCAACCTCTTTAACACTTTATATACTAGGTCATGAGCATATATGATGTCGGTGCTTTTGCTCCTGACGACACTAGTATAAGACTTCATCATCATCATCCTCTAGCAGCATGATATCCTGTCGCTTGAAATATCACCCTGACGTCAGCATCATATCGCAATATAACCTGCATGATAATTGCCTTAATCGGCACAACCTGATCCATCGGAGGAACATCCTCCTGCTGAGCAAAAGTCTGGCCGATGAACATCCTGATGACGTCATCATCATATCCTGTTGACGTCATCATCATATCTACTACTGCGCACCTCCTCATATCCGGATGACGTCATCATCATGTTTGCAAATATCAGGAGATCTCCACAAGATGGTTTGTGTTAAAAATATGACCCCCCTCGGACCTTGATAACGTCATCATCATATTAACATCAGGATGATATTCGGAAGACAACCGGATATTTGGAAATATCATCCTGATGCACAAATATCAGGTTGCACTGTAGCTCCACTATAAGATCGGGGCGATAGACGAATATGATGATGCTCGAAAGGATCACCCCCACTAGATAATGCACGAAGCCGGCAGGCGGATATCTCCTTGATATCAGCATCATCATGACGCTGGAACAAACATACACCCGAGTGATATGAAAATATCATCCCCTCCTTCAGAAATATCATGATGCAGATAGGCAGAGAAATAGATATCACCCTGATATAAGGATGACGTCAGCATCATCAGGATGACAAAACAACGAACAAGAAGTGATACAACATCATCAGGATGATATTGACTAAGATCATCCTGACGTTCAAAATATGATGACCCTAGTGAATATCAGGTCGCACTTAGAACTCTTCAACAACATCATCAGGATGATCATAACCAAGGTCACCCGATGATAAAAATATCACCCAGGCGAAATATCATGAAGGCAGAAAATATGATGACCCTCGCAAGCAACACGGTGATAACTGGAAATATGATGATGATGATGACGACCCTTAAGAAAAAACAAGTCAGGTCGAACAACTCGAAGAATAACCCCTTCAGACTATCGGGGCAACATCATCATCATGTTTGGGCAAGGTGATAAATGGAAGATCACCGGATACTTGAAAAATCACCCCCGCAAGCAAATCAGGGCGCACTGTAGCTCATCAGCAGGATCAGGATGATATCCAAACATCACCCGACAATAAAATATGATGATGACGATGAAAAACAAGTCGACAGAAAACATGATAATGCAGACCATCATCGAAGACAAGATGATGATGATGAAAATCTCCTCCTCAAAGAAAATATGATGCTGCAGCTGAAAATGCTGAGGAGGTCCAACACTTAGAAAAATGGGCAAGAAGATAAAGGGTTCAAATGAAGAAACCCCCTGATCATGAAAATCAACCCCAGGTCAAAATGAGTGCTAACACTCCTCATCGCCAAGATCAATGGCTTCAAATCGCTTTGAAAAGTCACCAGCCAATGCAATCACGCCACGCAGGCGGCCTTTACTTCATTGACTTTCCATGGCACAAACATACGCTTTTCCCTTTCCGTCCCCTACATATTCAAATTTTTGTATATGCAACTGCATATACATACAACTGCTCTCGGACATGTGGCAGCATCTGATTGGACCTCCACAGCTAGACATTTGCATCCTCCCTCTTGTATATCACTTTGTATATCGCACAGACAATGTGCAATGCACATACAACCATGGACTCCAATACCTTAATCAGCTAGATTGGAACAACTTTGAAATCTGGCATTTGTATCGGCCTCATTGTACCCATTTATTGTATAACGCACATACATACAATGTGCAATATACAATCTCGGACCTCAACCACTTATCCGCCAAAACAAAATTTTCATTCGCATCCGGGATTGTATGTGTGCTTTGTATTTTGCATTGTATATAACACATACATGCAATACGGGACATACAATTGTGCGAGCCCCACCATGTTCTTGAAAACCGTTGACTTTGACCGCTCCCGCTTTGCATATTTCATTTGTATCTTTACTTGTATGTCTGATTGTATGTCACAGATACATACAATGCAAGATACAAGGAAACACATTGACTTTTCAACTTTGTCGTTGTATGCATGCCCGCCAGGCCTGACTTGATAATATTTGAAATCTGGGATTATACATTCCACTTTGTATGTCATATGCAAAAGTCACTTACATACAATCCCTCCGCCGTTCTCCTGTGGGCCCGACCACTGCTTAACTAGATTTGAATCTTCTTTGAAATCTAGCGTTGTATCTACCTGTTGTATATCGAATATACAACAACATATAGATACAAACTTTTACATACAAGCACAGAATCTGCAATGGAATATGCGATGCGCTACCACCTCTTCACACTCGAAAATGTACCCGAATGCCATGTACAAACCCGATATGCCTACAAAGATGCATACAACTAATTTTTCACTTTCTGAAGCTGATTTAACTCCATTTTCGGGTCCGCAAATGTACATTTGAACCTGTGCATTAGATACAATCCAGAACATACAACGATACATGCAACCATGGACCCCATCGCTGCATAGAGATTTTTTGGACCTACATTTTTCTGATGCGGCGGGAAAAGGAGGCAACACAAGGCGAAGGGGGCCGATGACACAACAGCAGATACAATGCAAAAGGCTGAGGGAATTAGAATTTTGAGGGTTTAAATAAAAAGACCAATAGATTTTCAAGCTCGAAATCCTAACCCTAAGTAGGCACCACCACAGTTCATGGTAGATCTAAAGAGAAAGGGAAAAAGAAGGACAAGAAGCAAGAGAAGTCAAAATCCAAATCCTATGGGAGATCAAATTCTCTTGGAAAGTCCAAGGTATTGTGTTGGAATGGCAGAAAACCAGGGCATTTCCGCAAGGAGTACAAGGAGGAGAAGAAGAAAAATAAAAAGAACTATCAAGTGTACTAGGATTATGAGCCTTCACCAAACCCTTCATTCTATCTTTCAATCCCTCAACAAAAAGCATAGTCACTCTCCTCTCAGACATATCGGGAACCATAACAGTAATCTTTTGGAAATCGTTGATGTAGGAATCCACTCTACCAACATGTCTCAACTGTGCCAAATCCTTGTAGTAGACTTCCACATCCTTCCTGTCAAACCTAGTAATGAGTTTTCGTGTGTACTCATCATAAGAAGTGATCATTGCATGGTTTTGTGAAGCAAGTATATCATGCCACTAATCATATTCTACTCCCTCTAGATGCATAGTAGCAAACTGAATAGCCTTGTCTTCGCTCATTGGTTTGAGAGTGAGGAATGTATCCAACTTATGAACCCATGCTCTAGTACTTGTCTTACCACTGCCATCAAAGTTAGGTAGAGGTACCTTGTTCATTACCTCTTGGAATTATTTGTGTTTCTTTGCTTGCCTCCTAGGTCTTTGCTCTACCTTTGATCTTTTTTGATCCTTCCTTTGATTCATATATTGATTGAAGTTTAGATGTTCTTTGATGTTGTCAGGAAGTGCCTCATACTCATCATATGTGGTAGCCAACTCATCCTCTAATGATAGTTCTTCTTCATCCTCAACAACCTCCTCCTCTTCTTCCTCTCTTGGAAGAAATGTGGGTTGCAATGGTCTATCTATTATTGTAGCATGTTTTCACCCACCACAAGGTGTACTTGCAACACTACCTTGACCATTATGGGTTGGGATAGCTCTCATATTGTCTCTATTCATCATTTGCATCTACATCATTTACATCATTTGTGTCAAAGTATTGGTTAATTATCATTGTTTCATTGCCATATCTTGTTGTCCTCTTGCTATCTCCCTTAGATAATCACCAACATTCTAGTCATCCCTTGGAGGACTCCCAACTCTTCTATCCCTATCCATATTTTCTTGATTTGTTCCTACAATTGGAATCTCTTCTCCTTGATTCTCTTTTTATCATATTCTTCTTCTAGTGTAATATATGTGAGGACCAACTTCATGTGGCTGCATATAAGGACAATTCAAACTAACTAGGTCAAATCCTTTTCCACATAACATGCAAGAATAAAATTGAGCCAAATCACTTCCAAGTTAGGAGGACTTAGTTGTTGATCTTATACTCATGAATGCTAGTAGGATAAGATTTAACTTAGTCCTTTCAAACCTTCTAGGATGGCAGGATCCAAGCTCTAATACCATTGAAATATCCCACCTAGGGTATTTGCCAATCTATGATTCAAACCCTATATCTGAATTTTGATTTTTATTTCTGCACCTTATCAAATGATTTCATCAAGCACAAAACATATTCTAAAACATGGGAAATGATGGGAAATGAAGATATACAATGGCAATCTTGTCATTCATTAATTACACCGTGAAATACACAATTCAAACATATATGAATGATCATGCAAGTTCGCTGCTCCAAATTGAATTAAATGAAATGGAATTACATCAAGTTCATAGGTTCAACATGGCTACAAATCTCCCAAACTATTGCTATTACAAAATAGACCTGAATTATAGACTTCAACATACCAATTTTGATGAAAATGCTATTCAAAAGTGGGTGAACTCCTCCACATCGGATCTGCACTTGACAATGGTGATGAATGGATGACAAATGCAATCCAAGATATCAAATATCCTCCTCAAAGGAAATCGACACTCTTCTAGTGATATCAAAAATGTCTTCAAGATTGATCACCACTCCCAAAGATGTCAATTCATCCTCTATGAAGATTGGCCACTCCCAATGATGATGGATGATAGGAAGTGCAATACCAAGGGTGGCAGCTAGGGTATGAGAACTAACCCTTATGTTGGGTCTTCGAATCTGATTTGAAATCTGAATATAATCCTTCAAAGATGGCACTCAAACATGAACAAAATCTGCCCCAAAAATCAAATGCTCAAGCTGATTACAAAAATATGAATCTTCTTCTCTAATTCGGCGCTTCACTTGATGCAAATGATCTTCAACAATAGCGTCCAAATCTACTATAGAAAATATGTCATGAATGCTCAAGAATCCTTCCAAAATCCTTCAATGAAGTGCAAGTGTGAACTCTGTATGAATCCACCTCTGTGATGCAATTGGGTTTTCATCCAATTCTACCTTCTTCCTCAAGGGTTTTCGTCCTTGGAATGTCTTGCAATAAATTGCAATTACAAAACACAAAAGATGCCAAAAGTTCACGATGATTGATCCATCAACCTCCTCCTCTATTTATGCAAGTCTCTTCAACATTGGATTTGAAATTACGTTTTCCCTCTAGGAGTAGGCCAACCACAACTAGATGCAAATTCAAATTAAAGATTTAAGTTAAATTTATCTGTTTTCTCCAAGTCGGCCACCAAAATAATATTTTATTATTTTTTCCTTCTTCAAAGAGGCCGCCCAAAATATAATTAAAATTATTTGATTTTCCCTCTAACTTGGGCACTCAAAATAATATTTTTTTATTTATTTCTTTGCTGACTTTATTCCTCCAAATGGGTTGCACTTCTCAATAAAATAATAATATTTTTATTTATTTTCAAATACCCAAGAATGGGTCGTCCCACTTCAAGATCAATTATTTTATTATTTTTGACCCTTTCGAAATTAATGCAAAAATATATCAAGTCATCTCCCGCTCACATCATGCCTAGGAAAAATTAGTTGAGCCTCATAAAACAACTTTCCAAATTTCCATAGCTCAACCACTACATTCCCTTAACACATGAATTAGCCTATGGGAATGAAGAATAGGCTAACCCAAACTCTTGTTAGGTGATCATGTCAGAAATGGGGACATTACAACCCCATCAAATTTCAGCAAAAAGAATGGAAGCTTTTAGTCTCAAATGTCCCATCATAGCCTTGGGTAAGCAAGCAACTCCTCATTTTCAAAGTATGAAAGATGATTTTATTGTGGATCTTAGTGGTTTATCTTTGGGACTAATACATGACAACAGATTTTCGCACAATTATGGCCATCATTCAAGGATTCCAAAAATGAAAACAAAGAGTATTTACATAGATTTTTCAGTTCTTATTAGAGTGGTGTAGCAGAAACATGGTAGAGCAAAGCATATTTTTGGGGAATTTGCAAAAACCTTGCAAAAGGTTGCCATGTAGTTGGCAAGAAAGTTGAAGGAGGTTTTATTTGAAGGTGTATTTCAGCTTAGTACATGAAGTAGAAGGCCACACAAAACCCTTAGATTGTTTTCGGATCTTCGAATACACTAATTTTCATCTAAGATTAATTAGTTGGTTAAGTTAGCATTGCTTGAGGACAAGCAATTTTGGGAGGGAGGATTTGTAAAGTCCCTTTTTGGGTTCGTTCCAATATTCTTGGAGAATTCCGACATTCATGGCGAACGCAACTTTTTGTAGACTTTGGGATGTGCAAAAAAATAATTAAGTTGTCGAAAGGATACTTTATACTATTTTTCTTAAAGGCAGCTTATGTTTATTTATTTATTTATTTTA
The DNA here is from genome assembly GCA_027924645.1 of Cunninghamia lanceolata. NCBI lineage: Eukaryota > Viridiplantae > Streptophyta > Pinopsida > Cupressales > Cupressaceae > Cunninghamia > Cunninghamia lanceolata. The sequence goes on from BSBN01001011.1 coordinate 936,087, forward strand.
ATGAAGGGTGGCCAACATTGTAAAGTGTTTTTAAAAGAGGGCTAAAAGTGATAATGCTAGGCATGGGGTATAAAGTGGTGACTTAAAAGGTTGTTTTAAAAGTGAATTATAAAAGTGATGTTGAAAATAAGGATTCAAAAGTCAAATTTTTAAAATATTAAGTTTGGGGGGGAGTGCTTTTTGGAAAAAGCAAAAAGGTTTTTCCAAGAAGCAGCGAAAAAACAAAAAAAAAAGTTTTTTTCCTAAAATAGGTTTGGTCTTTAAAAGAAGGGTTACCGATTATTCATTTTATTTGTGTTGATAAAAGAACGTGAGTTTTCTCTAGGATGAAAACCCTTTGGTGAATCTAGTTTCGAAGACAAAAACCCTCCTAGCTGGTTGAATGGTTTCATCCAAAAATCACCTGTGTTGAAAGTGAAGTTTTTGCAGTTTGAGTTGATTGTGTAAAGTTTCAGTTTCCAATATGGCTATAATCATGGAGATTTTGATGTGTTTAGTGCTAAAAGAATATGAGTTTTATATATTTGCTGATATTTCTATCCAGTTGCTACATTTGGTGATGACTGCAGAGACTAACCATTCAAATCTAGTCATACCTCATGTGTGAAGTTTGCAATAGTTTGGAGTCTTGTTTGGGGCCGTATTGTTGTGTAAAAAGGTAGTACTTTCCTGATTTATGTCTGCAGCAGTAAAAGGTGACCTGTTAGCATGTATTTACTTTTTTTTTGGGCCATACAGTTGTACTTGTGATTGTACATCGGTTGATTTGTTAAGGTGATGCAGAAAATTAGTGTTTTATGAGTTTGTAGCAATTTGGGTATTAATTAGCAGACCGTATAGACTGAAATTAGTGTGATCAACATGCTATTAGTGTAGTAAAATTTTGATTTATCAGAGTTTGGGGGCAAATTTTGATCTAATTCATATTTCTTCATCAATTTTTAGAGTGTCTTCTTTAGTTGCTTTAGTTGACCTACCTTGTGGATGGTATATTGTTTACTTATGATTTTATGGACTAATTTATGAGTGTTGTAGTAGTGTGTTAGTTGATTTAAATAATATTATCAGTGTGTTGTAGCTATTCCTTTATCAATATTGTATCTAGTAGTGCATATTGCATTTATTGTAATTTTAGATGGTAGTATTGTTGCAAGTCATGTATTTCATACTCATAATATTGTAAAATCGGATGGTATACCACAGATTATGTGTATTTCAACATAAAATGTCTTAGTTGGTTCACTGATAGACTCTTGGCATTTCAAGCCCATTTTGGTGTTGATCTAATCTGCATGCAATCAACTATTTTGTCTTGATCAGATTTCGTTGTAATCTGTCAGTTGCTTTGCATTCTTTAAGCATGCTTGTCCACCGAAGAGGTGTTGATTTGGGTCGGCTTTGACGCATGCATGCTCTGGTCGGCTTGCTGCCTTTCATTTCAACAATGCATTCATCTAGATAGATTGTGTTGTCCAAACACCATATGCTCTCACTTTGCCCACACTAGGAACTTGGTGATTAGAAAGTGCCTGAATTTGCATTTGCATTTTCCCTATTACAAAAATAAAAATAAAAAAATTGGTGTGGGTCTTTACAGCCAAACCCTTATTGCACCAGCATTGTTTCAGTCTGATCCATATTGTTGTACGACACTTTGTGAGTGCATAATATTTTGATTTCATGCTTCATAAATAATTAACTTGGCACCGAATTTGTAGATAAAATTGGGGTATTTTATGGAGGATTGTTGTTGTTGTTGCATAAATTATTTCCTAATTACACCGGTTATCATAATAGGTTGATTTTGATGCATGAGGTTTTCACATAACTCTTTCTGAATGGTAGTATTGTTATGTGTTGTTTCTAATTTTTGTTGTGATAGATGCAACATTTATCAGTTATCCTACTGCGATTACTATAGCTGGTCATTATTAGTAAAATGTTTGATTGCATATTGTAGCATTCATTTTGAGTTTCCTTCATACTATTACTTAGGGTTTAATTACACAATTTAGCATTTACTTTTAGCATTTGTTTTCCGTTTTTATAATTACTGATTATTTACTGTTACAAATCAGATCTGATATTACACACAAATTCAAGGGTTTCTAGGGCTTCTGAATTGATTTTTCCATTATTAGTTTTCCAGATCTGCAATATACACATGCTAGATTATTTCAGAAATTCCTTTTTTTCTAGTCATCTTTAGGGTTAGGTTTAGTTAGCATTAATTTTCAGTCTTTTATACTTTGAATCAACTATCAATAGTTCTAAAAATTACACATTGTTGTTTTTTGTTAGTGTAGGGTTTCAATTCTATAGTTTAGCATTTATTTTCAAGTTTCCAATAATCATAAAATACAAAAAAATGGCATATTTCCTAAAAATTAAAAAAAAGGAAATTACACTCATCCTCCCTACTATTTTCTCCATTTTTTTAGATCCTCCACTTTTTGTTTCAATCTTCAAATACATATGTTAATGTAATTGTAAGACTTCCTTTTTAATAATATTATTTTGTGATTTGGCATCTATCTTGCAAGCTTACTCATCAAAAAAAATATATTGTTTTGCGATTTCTTAGTTTGGGAATATTAAAATTCTTTTCTTCTTTGAGAATTCCTTTTCCTTGTTCCTAATTGCAATTCTTTTGGAATTCCTTGGGCTTTTCATCCTCATTATGTTTCTTGTTGGTGTGATTCACTTATGGTTTCTTTCCATCTTTTTGGTCTTTCTCTTTCTCATCCTCTCTACTATTTTCTATTTTTTTTGCAAATCCTCCATCACTTTTTGTCTCAATCTTTGTATTCATATGTTATGTAATTGTAAGACTTCCTTTTTAATAATATAATATTGTGATTTCTTAGTTTGGGAATATTAAAATTTTGTTTTGGCTGCACATATTTTCTAGTATTCTTTGATGATTATGGTAAGTAAATATGAGAATATTTCTCTTAAAAAAAAATAAGTCACATGTTTTTTAATTTCTTCAAGCAATTTAAGGTTGTTGAAAATTAACCTAGCAGGAGATTAAAGACTTTTTAGATTGATGATGGAGATGAAGTTTTCCAGAGGGAGGTGGTTGTTTTTTGCAAACAGGACATGGATACATACACAATTTGCAGCCCCATATACACTGCAATAAAATGTTGTGGTGGAGAAACAAAGTTGAACTGCTTTTAAATAGTGACAAGGCTGTTAAAATGAAAGCAAGTTCCAAAGAAGCTTTAGTAGAAGTATTTTCTATATATTTGCTTAGTAAGTCCTTATAAGGTGTTTCAAGGCATTGTATATGGGGAGGCATAAACGGGGGAAATTTTTGAAGGAATTCATTTCAGAATCTTTCATTAAATTCTCTTGTCCTTGCTCCTCAAATAAAGTTAAATTCTTGGTGTAAGAAAGTAAAGTTTGTCAGTTATGGTGATCATGATACCATAAACAGGTTGATTGATGCTTCTACTATTAAGGTGACAGTAAGAATGTTGCAAATGAAAATGATGGTATTTTTCAATATTCTTAAATTTTTAGTTTAGTTTAGACCCTCTTCATTTGTTTGATCATAGTAGAACAATAGAAAAGGAGGTCTAAGAAAATTTGTAGGTGTACATGCTCCTTGTGGTGACAATAGGGATCAAATGCCTCACATTGTCGATATTGGGACTGGATGTCTCCATTTGAGGTTGATGGCAGGTGTGATCAGAAAGTTGGTTATAGAAAGAATAGACCTGGGATCTCCTATTCTACCTTAGGAGGTAAAGACAGTGAACTCTATCAAGGCACTTCAAACTGAAGGCCCAAAAGATAGTAAGGAAGCATATGATTTACTAAATTTTGATGATGATTTGGCTTTCTATAACTTCACATAAATCGTGGCTTTCATTGCATGTGAGCCTAATTCTTATGATGTGGCAAAGAGGAAATAGGAATTGGAAAGGGTTATGTAGGTGGAGTATGGTTCCCTGATAGAAAAATAAAATTGGGTTCTTGTTGAATTACAATTAGTAAAGAAGTCCATTGGATACAAATGGAGTCCAAGGCTAATAGTTCCTTAGACAATCACAATGTGAGATTGGTAGGAAAGGTGTTTTCCCAAGATAAGGGCATAGACTATGAGAGAAGAGATTTGCTACAATAGTAATGATGGCACCTACCAAGGTTCTAGGACATTGCATCAAAATTTTATGGGGAACTCTACTAGTTGGATGTAAAGAGCACATTCCTTAACAGAGATTTGGAAGTTTAAATGACTTAGGTACAAGGGTTCAATGTTGTTGGTTAAAAACACCTTGTGTGTGAGTTGGTCAATGCTCTTCACAATTTGAATTAGCCTACATGTGGATATAATATCAAGATCGATCTCCATCTCACTAAATGCAAATTCAAAATAAGCTCTTCTAATCCAAATTTGTATTTCAAGAGTTTACATGATGATATATGTGTGCTCATTGTTTCTGTGGATGACTTAAATTAGAGGAAATAAGACTAGCATAATTCACCAAGTAAGATGAGATTTGTGCTCTACTATGTACTTGATAAATTTTATCTCTTACATTATTGCATAGGAGTATATTTTTGACATACTAATGATGTAGTTTTCATTTGTCAAATAAAGTATGCCAAATATGGATGATTATAATAAGGTATCTACTCCTATTGAGGTTGGTCCGAAGTTATTGTCAAACAATTCACATAATACTAATGAGTCACTGTTTTGGGAAATCTATAGGTGGTCATCTATTTTATAGCCACTAGGCCAGATCTCATATTTGTTATGAGCTTTATTTCCAAGTTCTTGAGTGAACCTAACATGGATCATTGGATATCATCAAAACACATATTGAGATCTATACAGTGTGCAATGAGTTTGGTATTTTCCATTTGGTATGGTCTGAATGATGACTTTCAACTTTTTAATTTCACTGATGCTAACTGGGAAAGTTCTATAGATGATTGAAAAAATCTATAGGAAAATATGCTTTTTCCCTATGAAAATGAGTTGTTTCATGGTACAAGAAGCAACAAACAATAATGTTTTGCTCTACTAAGGTGTAGTATAAAGTTGTTGTCTTTGCATCTTTTGAAGCACTTTAGTTGAGGATATTACTTGCTATTTGTAGATAATTCAAATGGAGGCAACATTGGATCATTTTGGAAATCAAGGTGTAATTACAACCACCAAGAATCCATTATTTTATGCATGCACAAAGCATATTTTTTAAATTATATTTTCAATAATCTGACAGGTCACTAACATTGGAAAAATACAGTCTGAATATTATGCAATTGGAGCAGACAACGAACCAACTTGGTATGATGATGAATGATTGTGCATGATGGTGTTATCATTGATGGCAAAAAGAAAAGGAACAAGGTTAGAACAGAGGTCTTGGTCCGGTTAAGAAGACTTAGTCATTTTCGCTAAGTGTTGGCAGTACACAAGAGACAGCGACAGAGAGGCAGTGTAATGGCTGGCATTGGTCCGCAGTTGAAGATCAGATCATGTGATTTGGGTATGTTATTTACAATTCTTCAATGATCTTATATCCAAAATTTCAGCCCCTGATAAGTACCGGAAGCACATCTTCAAGCAGCCTAAGTCTGACAGAGCAGAACATAGTGCTACTTAGAGCAGAACACTCAGTTGATTTGGTTCGCATTCCTCCGGTACTGCATATTTTGTTATGTGATTTTAAGGTGTTGTAAACACTTGTATGAAGTGTCTAAATCCAGAGTTTTAGGCTCTAAAGTCCACTGGAAATATAGTTACAAGCTGTTGAGTATCGCTACATTGTTTGACAATATTTCAATGTGACAAGGCATGTGTTCTTGGGGTCCACATTTTGCCACATAAGGAGATTTTACTTTGTGGTTCTGAAGGTATGATCTGTGATGTCTGAGGAGTCTTTGACATGATTTTGAGCAAGTCTTGTGGTCCACAGTAAAAGATGTAGTCTGACAGATGAACTGAACCAGTGGTAGTCTGAGTTGGAGGCCTACAAGTTTGAATTTTATGCGGTAAGTTCTATTGCTTAGAACTTAATCTTAAGTGGTGGAATAGTTGAGGCTGACATATGTGAATGTAATTCAAGTGTTGTTTGGGTCCGCTAGGAGTTTTAGTGAATGAATTCGGTAGACAAAGTAGATAAGGCATGACTACACGCTACACCTTATTAGGCTGGCCTAATATGAAGTTTTTAAGTGTTGCGGATATATATATGGGATTGAATTCGGTGTTTGAGAGATGCGATGTGAATGTGAATGTGTGTGTCTGATATGTGAAGTACAGTGTAGGCAACAAGAGTAGAAGAAGAGAGATCTTGCTAAATGTAAAAGCAGAGCAATGAAATAAAGCAGTCAAGATGAAGAGTTTTGAGATAGTATTTTGAGCTTCATTAGAGCTGCAACCATGCATGTGTAGATGCAATCTGAGCAGTTCATCTTGGCAATGAGCCATTCTTCCTTTTTATTTCTCAAAGCACTGAGCCTATTTTGGCAGTGACCCTTTCTTGTAGTAAGCATTTCTTTGGGTAGTGAGCCTTCTTGTAATTCGGTATTGTTCCTACATGATATATTGTGAGCTAACACTCACTGTGGTTTTTCCCAGTTTTGGGTTTTCCACGTAAAAATCGTAGTGTTCATGTGTGATGGATTATGGTTGTTTCTTCTATGTTTAATTTGCTTTGTTATTGCATGTGGTAAATGGATTACTAGTTTAACAAGTAAGAAGTTTAATAGAATACTGATTCACCCCCCCCTCTCAGTAATTTAGGTGTTCAACAATTGGTATCAGAGCCTACTTCCTTGGAAGAAGTCTAACAGCTTAAGGAAGATCTTGGAAATTGAACACATGGCAGGTAAAAAGTGTCCTACTCCTCCTGAAGAAATTGATTCAACTGAAACTGAAGAAGAATGCACGCTTGTCAACGAAGAAGAATTCAAGCTTGCCCTTGAAGATATTGAAAGGGTTGAAATAGAAAATGGGGATCTAAAAGATAATGTCAAGGAAGAAGATGAGTGCATCAAAAAATTGAGGGAGCAAGTCAATAAGTTCAAAAAAATATATAAGGAGGTTAGTGAACAATTGATATCTGCAAATGACACCTTGAATGATTTGAAAGCGGAAGTTGTAAAAAGAGCAAAAACAGAAGAAGACTTAAATCAGTTGGTGAAAAGAAACACTGAAGATTGTACAAAGCTTGAACAAAAAGTTGTGGATCTGAAAGCTGATCTGAAACAAGCATGGATTCAGGAAGATAAATTCAGAGTGAGTGTCACCTACCTTGATAAAATACTTGCAAGTCAAAAGAGTCATGATGACAAAGAAGGATTGAGATTTGAGAAAGGTGAAAGCTCTAAAACTGGTCAAGAAAAGAATGTTGAGATCAAGAAGGACAAAGGCAAACAAATCTAGAATCAAAGGAATAGACCTAGAAGACCACCAGTCAGGCAACCAAATGCTCAAAGGTACCCTTCTTCCTGTTGGTGCCTGCACCTGGAGTCAAGGTTTCAAGCTAAAATCAGTGGACATTTTTCATTTTCAGACCCTAAAGTTTTCTAGATCCATCGGCGTAACGTAGGCCTTTGTCTCATTAATCATGTTGTTCAAAGGTGGTTTGATCTTTGGGTCGGCATGACAGCTACTATCGGCAGCCAAAGTTAAAGTTGTTCCGACTGGCTGATGAAGTGTATGTAAGTGGGTCGGCATGACAGGTGATATCGGCGCATCTGAAAGATGTCGCTCCAACTGTGTGGGGTCTAGCTGATGAGGTGGTTCGAGGATGGTCTTCGGTGAGACCTTGTGTATCGGCAGTGTAGTTTTAAGTCCCACCGATCGCCGATGAGGACAACGATATGTGCAAGGTAGGTCGACGGTATGACTTCGGTCATCAGCGTGTTGTGGTGGTCTCCTTCCGATGGGTTGGGTCACCCCGATGGTGGTTGGATCTTGTGGTGTGCTATCGGAGTGATACTGCATGTCGGGTGAGCTGGCGGAGTATTCCCCGATGAGGCTAGTCTGGCCGATGAGGTGTGGTTCAAAGGTTTTATCGGTGACATTTGCGAGGTCGGCATAGTGCGGAGGGGTTGTCCCGATGGTTTGGGTCATGCCGAAAGGGTCTTGGCGTCGGCAGGAGTTGGAGCGACAGACTGCTAGCGGTTGGTTCATGGGTCACGGGGAGGAAATTGTGCAACACTAAGTATGCCCATGTTCTGGTATATAAAGCAATCAGAGGGTCATTGTAGGGTGAATGTGGGATAATTCCATCTCATGAAAATATGAAAGATTTTGACCTTTGATCTCGCATATCTGGAGCCTGATTCTATGGTTGAGTTTGAACAATGAAATGACTGTCTGTTGGCGCCTTTTTGCGTGCTCTTTCCATAGTCAGTCGGCCATGCTGCACAGTGATGGAAAAAACATCACATCTATTTGTTTGCTTGAGGTCCAGGTTGCTTGCGTCGCTGGCTTTCATGGAGGATCTGATGGCTTCAGTGACCAAAATTTAATGAAGATCTAATTGTTGCATCAAAAATCTGGAGGGAATGATCTCTGCATTTATGAAGTCTGTCAGTGTGTAGGTGGCTAGAAGCTTGTGTGCTCCTTAAAGAGGAATCTATGGCCATTCTATGGCGGTTGGATGCTTTTTAGGTTTTCTACCTTGACCTTGAACACAAGGTGTTCACATTTTGAAAGGCATTTTTTGTTGCAGGTTCTGTCCTTGGTATGGTGTATCAGTCTTTCTTGTCTTGTAAATGATAAATTCCTCTATGATGATTCTCTATGCAGATCAAATTTAAACGAAAAACACTTGATGTGTGTATTGCTTATGATTGTCTCCTGTGTTGTTTGTTTGTTTTCCTTTCAAACAAGGTTGTCAAGGGCTTCCAAGTTTTTCAATATATGCTTGCTATATTGTGTGTTTGATTTCTTGCGTCTGCTCAAGGAGTGGTTAAATAGGCTTTTAATCAGATACAAAGGAAAATGGATTGCATCATAGGATTTGCAGAGTATGATCATAAGTAATACTCTTTCTTGGACATATTGTTGTTAGGTAGTAATATCTTACCTACGTCCTCTGGATATGAATTCATGTTGTCATAGGGAAACATTTACATTCTTAGATTTGACTCTCTTGCCCAGATAAGGCACTAGTCTGGGAATTTCTCTATTCAAAGGGTCTAAGAAAATCCCATAACTCCAAACATTAATACAAATCTTTTCATTATTCCATCCTGTTAGTTGTAGGAGTAGGAATAGGACCCATGCATACTCTCATCTTCAACCAGTTAGATATGTCCAAGAATGTTGCCAACCTTGTGATTTATCATACAAATCTTGGTCCACACATGAGAGTATTCTGCCTATTGTTGTAAAGCTAAATCTTTCTGTCATTGGGTGAGTCAAGGTTAAATCTTTAGCTATAGGGATACCCCCCTTGGTGTGGCAAAACCAGAAGTGAAGGGGAGGTAGCTCACGCAACCTCCTATATTAGTTGGCCAAATCTGCTTGTGCATTGGAACTGGCAAACCCACTGCTGATTCAGAAGAACTCCAACAGATGGCAACTCCGCTGGGGATAGAGTCAAGTGATTTGAAGACTAGAAAATCTTGTTTCCAGTGAAGTTGTTGCAGCAATACCAAAGAACCATGTGGTGCTCTGCTGGCATGATGAATCCAGAAAACAAAAGTGCCTTGTTGATATTCTGTCCTCTCTGTGAGAGGTAGCGACTCTGTTGATTGAACCTATCAATGATGCAACATATTTCTAGGTATTCCATCTCTTCATTCAAAATGATTAGTTTAGAGAAGAAAACCTGGTTGTGCTCTCAAAGAAGACCATTTTTTATTGAAAGGTATTGTTGACCTATTTTGCCTCTGCCCAGAGCCAAATATTTCACCTTGTATTTTCCTTAAAAATCTTTTAGAAACGTAGGTACAAGTTGTAAATTCTTCAAATGCTCATGCATGCCTTGTCAAAAAGTCCCAAAATCTTTCCTGATAATCCTTGCAAAAAACCCAGAAAAACCCAGAAATCTTTTGTTTTCAAGTGCTTTCTATCGCTGGGATTCTCTCATTTTTATAGCTTGTATTTGTATGTATTTTTGAATGTACATTTGCATATACATTCGCCTTTGTACATACAAAGGAATATGCAAGGATATATACAAGGCAAATGGTGAAAAAATGAGTTGTATGCATTTTTCAATGCATATCGAGCCTGCATATACATTGGGGAATCTTTCATAGATTCCCAGAATATTCTGCAAAGGTATATGAACAGTGGAATGTATATCGGGTTGTATGTTCGCACATACAGCCCAATATACATTGAAAATATACAAGGCCGACTTTGATACATGTGCTACAATGGAATGTATATCGGCGCATATACAAAAGAAAATGTATATTTCACATTGTATGTTTGCACATACAATCGGGATATACAAGGGTCAATATACAAGCCAGATTTCAAAGTTTATCAAATCGAGCTTGGAGGATGCATGCAAAGGAAAAGCGTAGGGGCGATATACAAATGGTGGGGTCCACAATATACAGGGGTGTTGGTATATCGGCGATATACAAAGACAAATATGCATTGGCTATAGTGGCTTGTATATTTTGCTTTGTATGTTTTCACATACAAAGCCGATATACAAAAGATCAAACATACAAGTATGCAAGTCGAAGATGCAAAGGTAAATGAACAGTGTAATGTATATCGGCAGGTTGCTACAATGGCTTGTATATGCGATTGTATGTTTGCACATACAATCGGGATATACAAGGGTTAGCATACAAGCCGGACCCGATTGCATTTTTAAACTTGTTTCATAAAATTTTAAGGTATGCGGCTTGTATGTATGTGAGCAATTGTATATTGCGATATACAAGTCAAAGATACAAAGGATGTATACAAGGCGGACTTGAATCGAAGATCAAATTCAGCATATTCAGGTGTCAAGTTCGCCTTGTATTTATAAGTGTTTTGTATATTTGAACATGCAAAGAAATATACAAAGAAGAATGATGCAAGCCAGACTCGACAGGGCAATCAAATACAGCTAATGGTCATTTTGGGGTCCGCGGCTTGTATATTTGCATATTCATAAGAGGAGATACAATTGGTGGGATCCACCAAAGGCACGAACAGTGGTATGTTTCTTTGTTTGTTCGCTTGTATGTTTCCAACATACAAAGGCATGATGCATCAGGTAACATACAAGGGTACTTGTATCATATATACAAGTCACAGCTATTAAAGGAATGCAAGAGATGGGGCCCACGCATTGTATGTATACCGCATTGTATATTCATATATACAATGCGATATATAAATAAAATGACACATTGAAAGGATGCAAGGGGTCCTTACAGGAGGCATTGTATGTATATTGGGAATGTATAAAGAAATTTACAAAGGAAATATACAACGGGAGCATGCATTCACCAATTTACAAGTAGATACAATTGGTGGGGTCCACTAAAGGCGCAGGTCATTATGGGGGTTTGTTTGTATTTTCGATTGTATGTTTGCACATACATTTGAACATACAAAGCCATATACAAAGCCCGATATACAAGGCACCATGCATATACAAAGGAGTTGCAGAGAAGGTTTTTGAATGCCGATTCAGGCGGCAAATTCAAGCAATATATACAGGCAGTTGACCAAAACTTTGACCACTCGTATCTCTTCCGTCTTAGCGAATTTCAACATGCTGCAAGAGACAAAGATGCATACTTTGGTCCCCTCTTTCATTTGGCAAGGTTTTCAGGAGTTTTTGTCACCTTTCCATTTTCAGATCTAGCTTTGCATACTTTGGTCGAGTTGATGTTTTAGCGACCATTTTTTAGCAGATAGAGATATTTCTTGCATTCATTGCTGCACAATGATGAAGCAGCTCGCATTGATGGTAAAAGATATTTCTCCACCGCCCTGTTTCAGATATTTTCATATGCACATTGCTGGAGAAGGATGATGCAGCAACTTGCATTAAAGACTAACAGACATCCCCTATCTACCCAGTTTTCAGATTTTTTTGACGCCATAACTGATGAAGCTGGACAGTCATAAATATAGATATTTTCTGTTCCAGCTCATAGAGCAAATTTTGTAACCGACCTAGGTTATTTTTGGAATGCTATATATATGCATTCATATGATGTAAATAAGGTTGGAAATTTTTTGGCATTCTGGTCTTTCTGTTTCCAAACAGAGTTTTCATATACTGTAACCTTGCCTTTTGTTGGATATATGCAAGTTATTTTACCTCCTTTGTTGATTTTCTAGTTCTGTGTAAATTTGCTTATGGTTGTCTGTGAATTTCTTTTGTTCTTCTCTACCCTATTGCTTCTTGCCTCTGCTAGGATCATTTGAATCTGTGTATGTTTACTTGCTGTATCTGATCATATTGTGCATTTTCTCAGTGTTGTGAAAGTCTCTTTTAATCTGTCTGGTGCATCACCCTTTGTCTTCAAGTTTTCATCTTCATTTAAAGTTTTACTTCTCCCTCCCCCCCCCCAAAATTTAGTAATTTTAGGTGATAATCAGGCAGAGGAAGTCGGCCTTCTCCAGAGGTCTGATCTCATTTAGCAAAGTCCCACACTTAGAGATCATTCCCATGTTACTCCAGATTGCAGAGGTTTCACAACTGTATGTAAGGGTGCAAATCTGATAGATAACCGGTATAAAGCTTTGAATTTCAAAGGAATAAATGGTTACCCAAATGTTATTCCCAATAAAATTAGAAAATGTTTGCCGAAATATAGTGGATTAAATTATGAGTCTGCAAACAAACATCTGCAAAATTTTTGTAATTTGATAGAAGATTATGAGGTAGAGGATGAAGATTTAGCAATGAGACTCTTTGTTCAGTCATTAGAGGATGATGCTAGGGTCTAGTTTTCAGACCTCCCTGTGTGTTCAGTTTCTTCATGGGTAGATTTAGAAATTGCATTCCTGGAGCAGTTTGGTGAAAGAGTTGATTTAGCCTCATTAATCATACATTTCATGAACATCCAAAAGGGAGATGAGGAACTGGTTCCAGCCTTTAATCTTAGATTTGTTAAGTTGCTCAAGCAGATCCCTGAATATATGAGACCCAATAATGCATTGTGCTTGACAATTTATTTAGCTGCATTTGATAAGAAAATGAGTTATTTATTGAGGGATAAAGAACCAGTCGCACTTCACCAAGCTCTCAAATTTGCTATGGATATTGAAAATAATTAGAAATATGGAATGTCGGTAGGCTTCATGGCTGCAAGTTGTCAAAACAGTTATCAAAGTGAATATATTTCAGCTTTCCCAGTGTGTTCATTGAGAGATGATTTTGTAGAGGGAAATATATTTCAGGACAGTCATGATGTGATGCATAAACATGAAGAAGATGTTGTAGAAAATATAGGTACATCCTGTAATAATGAAGACAAAGATTGTTGTCAACCTCTAGAAGAGAAGCTTGCAGACACAAATGCCCTTTGAAGGATGAAATAAAAGATATACATGAAATTGTGTCTTACAGTGATAGGCATATCCCAGATATTCCTGAATGTTTATATGAAGTGGATATGCAGAGCTTCACTCTAAATACAAAAGATATCGATTCAAGGGATTGCAGTGAATATGCTAGTGACTGTCAGCATTCAGATGCATATGTAAGCCTTTCAGATGATGAAATATACACGGATGTTGAATATGAATGCTTCCTTGAAGATTGTGACCACCTCTACAATGTAGAGGTTGAAAAAATTGCTTTTGATTATCAGTGCATTGGTGAAGAGGAGAAATAGGGTCATTATTCAGATGTGAATGGAAGAGTTGCAGATGTGTGTGCTCATACAGTTGGGAATAGTGTTGGTTGTGGGGGTGACTACAAAGCTTTCTATGAAGGGCTACATTCTAAGTTATTTTTGCCTTCTTTTGAGAAATTCCAGGTGGACATTAATGATAAAATTGTTGAGCACAATGATGATGAATACCTGAGTGTTTATAAAAATGAATATGATTATGAGATGTTGCTTGTGCCTGAATATTGCATGTTTGATACAGAGGAGCTCTTACTTTTTGAAGAAGAGCAAAATTTTGATGTGGATTCATTTGTTTCATATGAGTCTATTATTTTTCCAAGTAACATTAGTGATTCATATGATGATGACATTCTACAACAGATGATAATGTATGCTGATGAAGCTAGTTGTAGATTTGTTAAAGAAAAAGAGATGGGCAGCAACACAAATAATTGCAACGCTGAGTGATGCAGACAACCAAACGTTTTCAGGCTTCATTTGAAGAAATCAAAAGAAAATAGAGTGTTTGACAAAGGAAAAAACTAGTTTTTCCTTTTTGGTGGCCCTGGGCCACCAAGTAAATTTTAAAAAAATGTGTGATTTGTGATGCAGGTTGGTGCAATGTTTGACTTTGTGCCCAATGGTAAGGCCCGGTCTGCATCCCAAAGCCCTGGTGTTCTTGTCATGCCTACAAGAGGCATGCGTCCCCAGACAGAGCCAATGTTGGTGCCTGCACCTGGAGTCAGGGTTTCAAGCTAAAATCAGTGGACATTTTTCATTTTCAGACCCTAAAGTTTTCTAGATCCATCGGCGTAAGGTAGGACTTTGTCTCGTTGATCACGTTGTTCAAAGGTGGTTTGATCTTTGGGTCAGCATGACAGCTACTATCGGCAGCCAAAGTTAAAGTCATTCCGATGGGCCGATGAAGTGTATGTAAGTGGGTCAGCGTGACAAGTGATATCGGCGCATCTGAAAGATGTTGCTCTGACTGTGTGGGGTCTGGCCACCGAGGTGGTTCGAGGATGGTCTTCGGTGAAACCTTGTGTATCAGCGGTGTAGTTTTAAGTCCCACTGATCACCGATGAGGACAAGGATATGTGCAAGGTAGGTCAACGGTATGACTTCGGTCATTGACATGTTGTGGTGGTCTCCTTCTGATGGGTTGGGTCAACCTGATGGTGGTTCGATCTTGTGGTGTGCTATCGGAGTGATATTGCATGTCGGGCGAGCTGGCGGAGTATTCCCCGATGAGGCTGGTCTAGCCGACGAGGTGTGGTTCAAAGGTTTTATCAGCGATATTTGCGAGCTCAGCATAGTGCGGAGGGGTTGTCCCGATGGTTTGGGTCACACCGAAAGGGTCTTGGCGTCGGCAAGAGTTGGAGCGACAGACTGCTAGAGGTTGGTTCGCGGGTTGCGGGGAGGAAAATTGCGCGACACTAAGTATGCCCATGGTCTAGTTTATAAAGCGATCAGAGGGTCATTGCAGGGTGAATGTGGGATAATTCCATCTCACGAAAATACGAAAGCTTTCAACCGTTGATCTTGCATAACTGGAGCCCGATTCTATGGTTGAGTTTGAACGATGAAATGACTGTCTGTTGGCACCTTTTTGCGCACTCTTTCCACAGTCAGCTAGCCATGCTGCACGGTGATGGAAAAAACATCACATCTGTTTGTTTGCTCGAGGTCCAGGTTGCTTGCGCCGTTGGCTTTCATGGAGGATCTGATGGCTTCAGCGACCAAAATTTAATGAAGTTCTGATTGTTGCATCGCAAATCTGGAGGGAATGATCTCTGCATTTATGAAGTCTGTCAGTGTGTAGGTGGCTAGAAGCTTGTGTGCTCCTTAAAGAGGAATTTGTGGGCATTCTACAGGGGTTGGATGTTTTTTGGGTTTTCTACCCTGACCTTGAACACAAGGTGTTCACATTTTGAAAGGCATTTTTTGTTGCAGATTTTGTCCTTGGTCTGGTGTATCAGTCTTTCTTGTCTTGTAAATGATAAATTCCTTTATGATGATTCTCTATGCAAATCAAATTTAAATGAAAAACACTTGATGTGTGTATGCTTACGATTATCTCCTGTGTTGTTTGTTTGTTTTCCTTTCAAACAAGGTTGTCAAGGGCTTCCAAGTTTTTCAGTATATGCTTGCTATACTGTGTGTCTGATTCCTTGCGTCTGCTCAAGGAGTGGTTAAATAGGCTTTTAATCAGATACAAAGGAAAATGGATTGCATCATAGGATTTACAGAGTATGATCATAGGTAATACTCTTTCTTGGACATATTGTTGTTAGGCAGTAATATCTTACCTACGTCCTCTGAATATGAATTCATGTTGTCATAGGGAAACATTTACATTCTTAGATTTGACTCTCTTGCCCAGATAAGGCATTGGTCCAGGAATTTGTCTGTTCAAAGGGTCTGAGAAAATCCCATAACTCCAAACATTAATACAAATCTTTTCATTATTCTATCCTGTTAGTTGTAGGAGTAGGAATAGGACCCCTACATACTGTCATCTTCAACCAGTTAGATATGTCCAAGAATGTTACCAACCTTGTGATTTATCATGTAAATCTTGGTCCACACATGAGAGTATTCTGCCTATTGTTGTAAAGCTAAATCTTTCTGTCATTGGGTGAGTCAAGGTTAAATCTTTAGCTATAGGGATACCCCCCTTGGTGCGGCAGAACCAGAAATGAAGGGAAGGCAGCTCATGCAACCTCCTGTATTAGTTGGCTGAATCTGCCTGTGCATCGGAACTGGCAAACCCACTGCTGATTCAGAAGAAGTCCAACACTTCCAATGGTTATTGTAATGCATGCAACAAGTTTGGTCATAAGGCTACTCAATGTAGGAGCAGAGTGAATCAAAATGTTCCATCATTCTCTGGTCAATGTTTCACTTGCAATAAAGTAGGTCACAAAGCTAATGAATGCAAAATTCAGATACAGAATGGTTACAACAATGGAAGGAATGCTCAAACCTTCAAAGGTAACTGCTTTATATGCAATAGGTTTGGTCATAGAGTTGATGAATGCAAAAGTCAGATAAGGAACAACTATAATAATGGAAGGGATGCTCAATCTTTCAATGGGAATTGTTTTGAATGCAATAGATTTGGGCACAAGGCTAATCAATGCAGATCAAGGATGAACAAAAGGAACAATGGACAGAGAAATATTGTATGCTTCAATTGCAACAGGCCTGGTCATATTGCAAGGTTCTGCAGAAGCAAGAATATGAAGAAGGCTAATCAAGCAGAGATAAAGAAACCAGTACAAAAGATAGATCTAGCAGAGATCAAGAAGGAGATGAATCAAATTTGGGTTAAGAAGGAAGTGTAGGAAGTCAAGGATGAATCCACACTAGACTCTCGTGTTGGTACTTCCTTTGGGAAGTAGATTAGGAGCTCTAGCTCAGGGAGAGCTTAAATAGAAAATCATATTCCCCTAGCGAGAAGTGTGGTGCTGATATCCGGCACGAAGATATGAGTTGTAAGACAGAATGACAGATCTTTTGGAGAAGATTTTGACAGAAAATAATCTAATGCGGTGGATTGTGGAGCAATTTAGATCAACTGTGAGTGGCAGAATAAGGATTTGACAACTTTTTGAAATAAGCATTTATGATGATTGAATCCCGATGGAAAGAGGATATAAGGAATTCATTTGAAAGAAAAATCACTTTGCATTCAAACCCTCAAGTGACTAAAGAGATTTGAGAAGAAAGCTCAGGCGAATCCAAGTGTTCAGCAATTGGTGTGAAGAAACCCTAACTGGAAACAAAAGGTATTTACACTTATCTCTCTTGAAAATTTTCTGTGTTGAATCTTTAAAGATGTATACTCCTCAAGTAGTTGAGATAACAGAGAGGCCTCACCTTAAGTTCAAAAGGCATCCCTTTAAATGATTAGAGACTGATCTGGATGGCGTATTTTCTAATATTCTGCATGGTGTTATGCATACGAAAGACATTAGGGCATATATACATGCAAACCTAGATGAATACAGATAATGGAAAATTAGGGTAAATTTATCTGAAGGAACTAACTAGTGACAAATTTGAGCTAAAAGAAGAATATAGTGCCATGTATGAGAAGCATTTGGATGCCTGGTTGGATTTTCTAGTTGTCCCGGATGATGCTTGGGTTAGATATGTCTTGAGGAGGATTCATGATGAGTTCTTTTGGCTTGATGAGCCTTATATGATAACAAAGGATGCCATCAAAGTTGTTACTGGCGTGTGTTCCACCGGAAAGGTTCCAGAATTGAAGTCTATGAAGAACAACACAGTAATGCAGTTGACAAGTGCAAAATTTGATAAAAGGGCATTAACTGTAAATGATATTGTGGATCCAGCTGTGAGATTTGCGTCAAAGGTCATTGGTTGCAAGATCTATTTCTCCAACGTGGAGAACTCAGTCTTTGTAATAGCCATATATACAGTATATGATATGGTTAAGAACAACACAAATTATGACCTATGTGAGTTGCTCTAGCAACAACTAATAGAGAACCTAAAAAGGATAAAGGACACAAAATATCCCTTCAAGTATGGAACTCTAATCATCTGTCTATTCTTCTATTTTCTAAGGGAATTACTAGGTATGGATAATATTGGTTGGCTTGGTCATTCACCAATAGCTGCACAAATTAGAAACCATTTGCAGAGTTTGGGAAATTTGACAAACAAAATGCAGCTTTATGGGGATATTTTAATAATTTCCAAAACAAAATGCAGGCTAGGGCTAGGATCCCTAAGAAGATAGTGAAGAAATATAAAAAAGACATTAAATTAATGGTGGACGAGGACAAATGCTTTATGGAGGCTGTAGAACCAAGAACTATATGGGTCCCAGCCATGGGATATGAAGTCACAGAGGAAGTTTTGATTGGATTGGTTGATTTAATGCTAAGCAAACCTAAAGACCCTAAGGAGGGAAGATTTGGAACATTTGAATAATTGTCTCTCAAAGTGTTTATGGAACAAAAACAACCAGAAACCAAGAAGAATGCAAGAAAAATGGCAGATGAGTTTGTTTAAAGCCAAGGGTTTACAGATGAACAAATAACTAAAGCAAGAGCCAAGGCAAAGGCATCAAAGGCTGCAGGTGCTCCAGTAGAATAGACATCAAGTGCTCCGAAAGGGAAAACATCAAAGACTCTGGAGAAGAAAGACAAAAAATCTAAGAAAGAAAAGCTTGCATCTAGCTCTAGGAGAAGAACAAGAGCCTCATCCTCAGTAGTAGCTACCATTGAGGTTGAGAAAGAAAAGACAAAGTCTGCAGAACAAGTGCCAAAGAAGAAGCCATAAGAGAAGAAGAAAAGAAAGAAAGCAAAGGCTACAAAGAGAGTATATGTAAGCCTTGGAGGAGGAGAAGAAGAAAAGGAAACAGAAACAGATGAGGAAGTTAAAACAAAAAAGGCAAAAACAAATGAAACTACTACTGAGAAGCCCTCTGGAAAGGCTAAGGATAAGAAGAAGAAGAAAGAAGAAAAGATTGAGAATAGGGAAGAAGAAGCGACTATATCCTTGGAAGCCATAGTCAATGTATTTGCCCAGCATGGAACCATGAAACGTATTGTTGATATGGATGATGAAAGATCATATGCAAATAAGGTAATAATTGAAATGACAGTTGTAAGATATTTGGATATGTTTAGCAAAGCATTAATTGAAGTTATAGTTTAGTTACCAGATAGTTTAGCCATCATCATGACAGCAAGAAAAGAAGGGGCCATGGCCAAAGATGCTGAGATAAAGGAATATGTCTTGTTGAAACTTTGTCTAAACATCACAAGAGAAGAAAAGGTCAAAGTCACTAAGAAGCTCAGTGATGAATTTAGAACCAAGAAGAGAGTCAATGCTCTGATGTTTGGTGATATTGAGAAACTGGTCAAGGAGACAGAGGAAATAACACTAAAGGTGTTACATGAGCTGCAAATTCTAACTACTGCTGATGAAGAGGAACAGAATGTTAGTGCAGATAATGCAGTTCCGGAGATAAATATGGAATAGAATATGGAACAAAGTACAGTTACTCCTCCAGTGAACACAGAAAATGAAGAAGAAATGAATACAGAATAGGGGATGGATCAAAGTAGAATAGTTCCTTCAGTAAGTATTGCACAAGATGAAAAAAAAAAAGAATCTGAGGGAGAAAATAAGTCTAAAGAAGCAAAGACAACTCCAGAAGAGAATATCCCTGAGAGACAAGAAGAGCAGAGAGAAGAAACAAATGAACAAGTAATGGATAATCCTATTCCGAAACTAGAAGGAAATGAATAAGAAAACATTCAAGATCAACCTCCAGAGAGACAAGATGCTAAGGCATCTCAAGTTGAAGAGAACAAAGACATTGCTGACTCTTTGAGAGAGTTTTTGGAGAAGCAAAAGGAAGCTCATTTTTTGACTGCACCTGAGCTATTGCAAGGACCTATCAACCTTGCTATAATGTCCCTGTTGTAGAAACTAAGACTTGGAACAATCTTTCAAGCTACTACACAAGAAGAGATGTTGAAATCCCATTTGGAGGACAGTGAGCTGAAAGAAGATGCATCAACAATTTTTGAAAAGGTAATGCTCAGAATAAGGAGAGATACATCATTGGCCCCTGCTGCACAAATGAAAAAGTTATGGAATCAATAAATTCTCATTTTGAGTCCCTGGAACAAGCTGCAAAAAAGAAAATAAGGACAAAGATTGATGACAAAAGGTTAGTTGAGCTTACTAACAAATTTGCTCATGATAAAATATTATTAGATAAAAGTGTAGAGTATGCATAGTTGGCCCTTGAAGAAGCTAGTGAACTGTATCAATTTTTTCTTACATGGCCGAATAAGACTAAAAACATAAAAGATAAGATAGATAGATGCGAAACTCAAATAATCAAGATATCCAGAACTTATGACTCGACAAAAGATGTTATTGGAAATCAAAGGGCACAAGTTGAGACTATTCATTCTAATATACATAAGTTGCAAACCCAGAGGGAGATCATAAAGCATAGAATGAGCCAGCTCCGGGAGGTAGCAAGCTTCAAGATTGCAAATCCCTAACCAAGCTAATAGCAGCAGCAAATAAGACTAGGCAAATCACTGAGGCCCCTGCTACCATGAAGAAAGCAGAAGAGTTGGTGTCCCAGATTAATAGACACATACTAGTTTTGAGTTATGCTAAGACCAGTTGGGGTGAAGTGGTGCAGCTGAAGAAAATCTACAAAGATGTTCTCCCTAAACAACAGTAAGACATTTTGATTTCACTTGTATATATGCGGAAAGTAGAAAAACAATTTTAAAATTTTGGCAACTTGTATATATCTTTGTATCATACACTTTTGCCATTGATGTCAAAGGGGGAGAAGAAATGAAGCATGTGAAAAACATTTGAAAAATAATAACATAAGCATGAAGATAGGGGGAGCAATGTGTAAAGAGAAAGGGGGAGTTGTAACAATTTTTCACATCAAGTGTTGCCATCAATGCCAAAGGGGGAGATTGTTGGCAACTTGGTATGATGATGAATGATTGTGCATGATGGTGTTGTCATTGATGGCAACAAGAAAAGGAACAAGGTTAGGGGTTAAAGCAAGAAGTTGAGTATACATTTCGCAGAAGTTTTCTGCGGATGAAAAATGTCGCTTGGAACGGGTACCCGTTTTGAAAAAAATGGGTACCTGTTTAGGATCAGGTTCCCGAAGCAAAACTGGTACCCGTTATGAAATGGAGACTTGTTTTAAAATGGGTACCCATTATAAAATGGGCACTCGTTTGAAACGAGTACCCGTTTACCCGTTTTCAAAAAGTTTTTTTTACATGCCTATGGCTTATTTTTTATTTTTTAGAAACGGGTACCCGTTATTTTTAAAACGGGCACCCGTTATGAACAGGCACCTGTTTCTAAAATTTTAAAATCTCAAACCCGCCAATTTGCATTGGTTTTAGGCTTGGAAACCCAAGTCTTAGCTTTGGACCTGCAACTAGGAGACCATGAAAACAACAATAGAAAAAACCAGTTTCACCACTATGGCTGACGACTTTTTTTTCAGAATATTTTAACGAAATTAAAACCCATTATAGATCTGAAAGTCTAGTTTTCAAATATGTATTTTTTCTACTATTGAATATAATTTTCTATTTATTATTTATTTTCCAAACAAACTAATTCATAAACTTGAAATAACATAGGTTACTATTTTTTTAATAATTTTTTATTTTGAAAGTTTCTTGAAAAAAAAATTATGTCTGACCAAACTAAACATCATTCTCTACATGATGAAAAAAAAAATTAGTGAATTGATTAGTTTAGGTCAAATTATGTTGGCCATACACAAGGGGTTTTTAAAAACACTAATTAGGGCCATTTAAAAATTAATAAAAAAAAATATTTATCAAAAAATTACAAAAAAATATCCTGACCAAAATTCAACATCCTGAGAATCTTTCCACAAAAGGAATTAGAAAAATACATTAATTTAGGTCAAATTATGTTGGTCGTACACATGCATGCTTTTGCAAAAAACAGGGGACTTTTAAAAAGCCACTTTTTGTACATCCAATAAAAAACCAACTTGCATCATCTGGGTATTAGAAAAAATTACATATTTGAAAACTAGAAACAAAATCCTACATTTCATATTTTTACATCATCTTAATATTTTATGTGCAAGTGCTTCAAATTGTCACTCCAAGTACGACAAAATTTGAAAATAGGAAAAACACTTCCACTTTTTGGCCAAAACGTGAACTCATCTTCTTGCACTTACCCTTAGAACAGAGGTCTTGGTCCGGTGAAGAAGACTTAGTCATTTTGGCTAAGTGTTGGCAGTACACAAGAGACAACAACAAAGAGGTAGTGTAATGGCTGGCATTGGTCTGCAGTTGAAGATCAGATCATGCGATTCTGGTATGTTATTTGCAGTTCTTAAGTGATCTTATATCCAAGATTTCAGCCCCTGATAAGTATTGGAAGCACATCTTCAAACAACCTAAGTTTGGTAGAGCAAAACACGGTGCTACTTAGAGCAGAACACTCAGTTTATTTGGTCTACATTCCTCCGGTACTGCATATTTTGTTATGCGGTTTTAAGGTGTTGTAAACACTTGTATGAAGTGTCTAAATCCAAAGTTTTGGGCTCTAAAGTCCACCGGAAAGATAGTTACAAGTTGTTGAGTATCGCTACATTGTCTGATAGTGTTTGACTGTGACAGGGCATGTGTTCTTGGGGTCTGCATTTTGCCGCAAAAGAAGATTTTGCTTTGCAGTTTTGAAGGTATGATATGTGATGTCTGAGGAGTCTTTGACATGATTTTGAGCAAGTCTTGTGGTCCACAGTAAAATATGTAGTCTGACAGATGAACTGAACCAGTGGCAGTCTGAGTTGGAGGCTGACATGACAAGTTTGAATTGTATGCGGTAAGTTCTATTGCTTAGAACTTAATCCTAAGTGGTGGAATAGTTGAGGCCAACATATGTGAATGTAATTCAAGTGTTGTTCGGGCCCGTTGGGAGTTTTGGTGAATGAATTTGGTCGACAGAGTACATAAGGCATGACTACACGCTACACCTTATTAGGCCAACCTAATATGAAGTTTTTAAGTGTTGCGAATATATACATGGGATTAAATTTGGTGTTTGAGAGATGTGATGCAAATGTGAATGTGTGTGTGTGATATGTGAAGTACAGTGCAGGCGACAAGAATAGAAGAAGAGAGATCTTGCTAAATGTAAAAGCGTAGCAGTGAAACAGAGCAGTCAAGATGAAGAGTGTTGAGACAGTATTTTGAGCTTCATTGGCGCTGCAACCATGCATGCGTAGATGCAATCTAAGCAGTTCAACCTGCAATGAGCCATTCTTCCTTCTTTTTCTTTCTCTAGGTAGTGAACCTTTCTTGTAGTGAGCATTTCTTTGGATAGTGAGCTGTAAGGCAGTGAGTCTTCTTGTAATTCAGTATTGTTCCTACATAATATATTGTGATCTAACACTCACCGTGGTTTTTCCTAGTTTTGAGTTTTCCACATAAAAATCTTGGTGCTCATGTGTGATGGATTGTGTTTGTTTCTTCTATGTTTAATTTGCTTTGTTATTGCATGCGATAAATGGATCACTAGTTTAACATGTAAGAAGTTTAATAGAATACTGATTCACCCCCCCCCCCCCTCAGTATGTTGGGTGTTCAACGTCTTCACAAACCACTTGGACTAGAAAAAAATGTCATGTTCATAGATAAGCTTTATGTTGTACCATGCATGACCATTAAAGCAGAGTATTAGAGTATATCCAATTGACATATCTATACTTGGTTATTAAAATTTTGAGGTAGTTGGTAGTTATGAGTTGCTGACAGTTAGAAAATTCAGTTTAAGAACACTACAAAGGTAATGTAGATTGGAGCATAATTGAATGAAGTATAGTTCCCTCTTCTCCCTCTTTGTTCTCCAGTGTTATATTTCATTATGTGTAATAATGATTTCAGACACCTTGTTTGTTATCTTCAATAATCATTGGTTTTAAATGCATTTTACATTGTTTAATGATGTTAGACATACTTTGTCCATACTTCAAAAATTATTATATTATAAATCTTCAATAACCTTCATATTTTAATGCCTCCTAATTTTGCATCTAATACTTCTCATGTGTTAGATTTATGTAACAGCCTCCGCCTTGGATTATCGAATCAATATATTAGATTTTTCTCTGGGCTATAAATCTAATTGGATTACTGTGGGCCCAGGTTCTTTTAAATACTTATTAAATCTTTGGTATTTTTCCATGGTGGACTGCCACTTTGCTTACCAAGCAATGTTTTGTCTTTTATGCCATAATTGAAAAGTCTTTACTTTTGAGTTGTCTTTTATGGCATGTTTTATTTTAGATGTTGATTTGGCAAATCTGAAAAGTGCAACTTTCTTTCCATTAATGCAATTTTCTCAACACCAGTCATTTGTAAGAGTCTTTGAAACTCACTTCTCTTGGTGATTCCTTATACTAATTGAATTGCCATGCATTCACCCATTTGCCATGATCTAAGCTGAATTTCATTTTTGCTGGACTTATTAGTACCATAAAATGAATGCACTTCAGACTTATTTTCTTTTCTTGTATTCACATTACATTCTCTGGCAGTTCCAAATCGTAGTCATCATCATTTGTTACTAGCTAAATCTCGATCATCAAATGAAAAATATATGAATCATGATCAACCTGCAAAAATTTGTTAGTCTGAAAATCCAGACCAAGACAACACCCTTCACTCAGAGAGACTATTACTAGTAGTTGCACGGGTGAACGTGCAACGGTTTTGCTAATAGGCTATTTGTAAAGTAATGTTTTTTGAGAAGTGTTTGTGTTTCATGACCTATTGGCATTGCATTGTTTGAGGAAGGTAGTGTAATTTGTGATTTATAGGCATTGCAAGGGAGTATCTGTTTGTAAAGTAAATGTATTTTGAGAAGTGTTTGTGTTTTATGACTTGTTGGCATTGCGTTGTTTGAGGAAGGTAGTGTAATTTGTGATTTATAGGTATTGTAAGGGAGTATCAATTATCAGAATATAGTGGCTCCTCTTGCGTATATTTATGTAGCCAGTTTTTTGTTGCATCCTTCTTGAAATTTTCTATGGCATCAGCTATCATGCTATGTTTTGCAATTTAGAAATATGGTTTTTCAACTACATTTTGTTGTGTAATAAATAGCTATGTAATAGTTTGAGTGACTACATACTACTACTATGACAAACTTTGACACAAAATTGGATGCACCGAGTGGATTGTTGAATAGATTTTTGGAACTTCCAAACAAAGCATTCAAGACTGTAAATCTTTATTCTATTAACTTGCCCTGCGTAAAAATGGTAACATGGAACCAAAATTATGGAAAGCTAACATTGGGTTTGCTCCACAAATGTCATTCAAAAACTACTCAGATTTCAATTGGTCCCAGCTGTCATGCTATGTTTTGCAATTTAGAAATATGGTTTTTCAACTACATATTGTTGTGTAATAAATAGTTATGTAATAGTTTGAGTGACTACATGTTGCTACAATGACAAACTTTGACACAAAATTGGACGCACCGAATGGATTGTTGAACAGATTTTTAGAACTTCCAAACAAAACATTCGAGATTGTAAATCCTTATTCTATTAACTTGTGCGTAAAAATGGTAACATGGAACCAGAATTATGGAAAGCTAACATTGGGTTTGCTGCTTAGATTTCAATTGGTGTCATGCCTCAAATATATTGGGAACAATTTAGTCTTTATACAACTATTGTTTGGGAATACACAGAGAGAAGAAATCTTATGGATTGACAAAATTTCCTTGAAAAACAAATAGCCATAAAAGGAGTGTTTGAAAAACACAAGATTTGTTCAACAATATGCACAAATAGATATTGACTCATTAAGAATGTAATTTAAACAGATCATAAGCAAGTCAGATTACTAAAAATAAAATTAAGTTGAATTAGTTCTATATTACACCCATGTCTGCATTAATATAAATATATCAAGCACAAAATATGAAGTTTCACATGACCAGAAAGCTAAAGAGACAAGATTAGTAATTAACCTTGTTGCCATTTGTTCAACCAACAAGTCTAGATTTTCAACATCATTACCATAAACCTCATGAAGAAATTTAATGGCTTCTTTATCATCAATAAGGTCTTGCCACTTTTTAATTGGAACCATGAGCATATTTCTTCTAAATTTGTTGTATCTTGGTACACTCCTTTCACGATCATGATAAACTATGAACCAAATGAACAAGGATGTGTATGAAAATGTTGGCACCAATTTGTATTTTTTTTTAAAACAGGACGCTAAGAGGGCAAGACAATGTTTAATAGATAGAAATTCATTACTTTCAAGTGCAACCAAATCAATGGGATCAGCTCTTTCTTGACCATCTGCGTCCTGAAATATAAGATCTCTCATCCACGTGGAATAGACTTGATGCCCCATAGATACCATCATCCCCTCATTTCCAATTTTTGATAATCTTTTTTTCTGCCATTTGTTCAACAAGCAAATCTAGATTTTCAACAGCATTACCATAAACCTCGTGAAGAAATTGAATGGCTTCTTTATCATCAATAAGGTCTTGCCACTTTGTAAGCGGTACCATGAGCATATTTCTTCTAAATTTGTTGTATCTTGGTACACTCCTTTCATGATCATGATAAACTATGAACCAAATGAACAAGGATACTTTGAAAATGTTAGCGCCAATTTCTATAAAAAAAAATTTAAAACATGACGCTAAGAGGGCATGACAATAATAGATAGAAATTCTTTACTTTCAAGTGCAGCAAAATGTGTGGGATCAGCTCTCTCTTGGCCATCTGGGTCCTAAAATATAAGATCTCTCATCCACGTGGGACAGACTTGATGCCCCATAGATACCATCATCCTCTCATTTCCAATTTCTAATAATATTTTTTTCTCCCTGGATTCCTATTAGCTCCCTTCGACCCACCCTATCATAAGTCTTCTAACCACGCCTCTATCTCCCCACATATGCTGAAGAATCCAGGAAAATGTTGCACTACATTGTGAGGAGACTAACCCGAAAGGATAAAGAGAAAGGCAATAATGGATGCAATGGATGGGAGGTTTGTGATGGAAGGGTGGAGGGGTTTAAAATGTGATGATAAGGCGAGGTGATACTTAGGAGGATGCACAATAGGGCGAATGCTTGGAAGGGATGGGTGGACTTTGTAGTATGTCAAGAGGTGTCTAAAGCATGCTTTAGGGAATCATAATAGGATAAGGAGGAAGATACAATGGATAGGATGGATGGGAGACAATAGGATAGATAGGGAGATGGTGGATAGGAATATGATAAGATAAGGATACATAATGGATTGGATAAAAGGATGTTATGGATGGATGGAGGAAAGGCATGATTTGCCCCCAAATATAGTATATGAATGGATAGAAAAGGGACTACACATGATGCCCACAAGAGGTTTTCATCATGGTACTTTCCCAAGGCGCCACAAGGAGTGGTTTTCACCATTGGACTGATTTTTTTTATTTTATTTTTTTTTTGTTGTTTTTTTTTTGTTTTTTTGCTTTTTGGATTGGATGGGGACTCAACCATCTATTTCCATAGCAAGGAGGATAATGCCCCATGTTGGATATTTGTTGCACATGGACCATGTTGAGTGTCATTATGCGCATGGATGTTGGTAGACAATTGCATGAGATGGAAATGGAGGATAATGGATTATGTTGTGGATTATGCAAAAGCATGGACCATACAGATGTGATGGGGGAGATATGTGTGATAGGGGATATATGATAGGGAGATGGGTGCATGAGAGAATGTCGCGCGGTGGAGGGGAACCATGACCAGCGGTTGCATACACTAAATTATATTTTGAATCTTTTGATTGGGAGAGGGATGTGGGGACTAATGGAGAGCGGGATGTCTAGGATTTGGGGTTGCCTTGGGATTTTGATGCTTCATTTGGATGCATTGCTTTTTGTCCGAGTACCCATACCATTTTTGTTTAAATTGCTTTTTTGTTTTGGTGGCATGGGCTTTGGTAGCCTTTTGGATTTTCCATGCTTGTAATAGTACATATAAACATAACATCACTTTTTAACTACTTGTAGTACCTTGTGCCATCTTACAGAATAGTATACTGCTCTAAGATTGTGTTGCATGAACTCTAGCTCTACCACAAGTGCTCTTGCATCCTCATTCATGCTTCCAATGACATTTTTTTTCATATGTGGTTGTGAGTTCTTCTTCAAATGACTTGTGGTTACAATGACAACATAACCACATATAAACAAACATGTATGTTGCACCACATCTTACTACCACAACATCGCCACATGTAAGCCAACATGTATGCTATATTGCATCTTATTATCACAACATCACCACATATGAACCAACATGTATGTACCATAACATTTATAACTCATCTCATTTCATTGCATTGTATTCTAGAAGCCCTTCCTATAAGAACTCTTTGCAGGTGAGTATCACCCAAGTCCCAACACACATGACTCATAAGTCTTTAAACATTATGAATTTGAATCCCCTATTATAAAATTTTGACATAAAAAATATACAAACATTCAAAATTCTTAATGTAGTTGTGATTAAGGATTGTAATCAAACCATAGACGTGAGAAATGAAATTTAGTTTTCACTAGCATTTGCTAGTTGTGCAACTAATGTAAACTTATTGAGTTCCTATCTTACCAAATGGAATGTAATCTTTAATTCTATTTGTTTGGTTTGTCACTATAGATAAAGTGGTCAACTTGACCATATTATGAATATAATTGTAATATTCTTTATAATCCTATGGATGTCTCCCATTGTGTTTCTTTAAAATTCTTATAGACTTGATCCTTTTGAGTTTCGGTTGTTTTAAACCTATTGTCACTCCAAAAAGTTATGAAACACACTTTTTAGCTCTCTCCCTACTATTATCACCCAGTTTTGCACCCTTGCATGAAGCTGTTAAAGGTCTACAAACTGGAATATCATGGGATTGATCTCTAAGTGTGGGACTTAGCTAAATGAGATCAAACCTCCGGAGAAGGCCGGCTTCCTTGTCTAGCTATCACTTGAAACTACTGAATTTTGGGGGAAAAGGGAGAGAGAATGCTTGTAATGAAAATGAATAAAAGCTTGAAAACATAAAAGGGTGATACACCAGACAGATTTAAAGAAACTTCCACATAACTGAAGGATGCACAACACAATCAGAATATGGCAAGTAGGCATACACAGGTTAGATGACTCTAGCAGAGGCGAGAAGCAATATGATTGAGAGGAATACAACATTCACAGACAAACCATATGCAGATTCACACAGAACCAGAAAAATTAGTAAAGAGGTAAAAATAACTTGCATATATTTGACAGAGAGGCAAGGTTACAGTATATGAAAACTCTGTTTGGAAACAGAAAGACCAGGATGCCAAAAAATTTCCAACCTTATTTACAACATTCGAATGCATATATATATCATTCCAGACTAACCTAAGTCAGTTACAAAATTTGCTCTAAAAGTTGTCATAGAAAAATATCTCAATTCATGACTGTCCAGCTGCATCAGTTATGGCATCCAAATCTGGAACTTGGCGGATGGAGAGATATTTAGAGTCTTTATTGTAGCTGCTTACTCATCGCCAATCTTCAGCCAACGCATCAGTGAGGAGATATTTTGATCATGAATGCGAGCAGCTTCCATACCTACAGAAATGAATGCAAAAACTATCTACACCTCGTTCAAGAAGTCGCTGAAACGTCTAGTCGCCCAAAATATGCAACTCCAGATCTAAAAATTAAAAAGTGACAAAACTCCTGAAAAAACCCTGCCAAATGAAAGAGGGGACCAAAATATGCAACTTTGCCTCTTACAGCAGGTCAAAATTCGCCAAAATGGAGGAGATACAGGCGGTCAAAGTTCTAGTCAAATGCCTATATATATCACTTCTGCATCTGTGTATATATCGCTGCATCTTGGCGCCTGAATCGGCATTCAAAAATTCATTCTGCAACTCCTTTGCATATGCATGGCACTTTATATATCGGGCTTGTATATGCATACAATTCCCCTTATATGTGTGGGCCCCACCAGATGCACCTTCACTTATATGTTCACTGTAGCTGATGCATATAAACTTTGCATATCGGCCGTGTATGTAGAAGACATACAATCTTCTTTGTATATGCGAGGGCCTCGTTGCATGCGTCTTGGCGATATACAAACGCCTTTGTATATTTTCCCTGCGGCACTGTAGCAAATGTACATTTGCACCTTGTATGTTCAATATGCAAACACAATATACAAACCCACATACATGCAAACAGAGAATCTTAACAGAATATGCCCGCGATGTATATTCTGACTTGTATATCGCAATATAATAGCACCATATACATGCAAGCCACGGATTCCAAACCTTTTATGAAGCAGATCAGAAGCATTTTTTAAATCCGGCTTGCATATGTCTTTGTATCTGTTCCTTTGTATGTCAAAACATACAAACACCTTTCAAACATGGCGGACCCGAAAACAACATAGAACAGATTGAAACTTATATCGGGTCTGGACTATATATGTTAGCTTTGTATATCAGCTTGTATGTGCGAACATACAAACACAACATACAAACCCCCTATATACAAATGGGGAATCTTTGAGGAATATTCCCGCAATGCATCTTTTGATTGTATCTTTCTGCTTGTATGTGGGAACATACAAAGCAATATACATTCCTCCCATATACAAATAGGGAATCTTTGCAGAATATTCCAAGAATGTATAACCGATATGCAAACCTTACCTTGCATGCAATCTCATTTGAACTTGCGGGCCCCACCACTTGTATGTTTCACTGGCACTGTAGCAAATGTATATATTGGCCTTATATGTCGAAAATGCAAAGGCAAATATCAAACCTTCCAAACATACAAATGGGGAATCTTTGCGGAATATGCCCGCGATGTATCTTTTCATTGTATATTCCTTTTGTATCTTTACTTGTATATCTGAATATACAAGCCCCTATATACATGCAAACCCGATATACATTCAGCGAATATTCCAGGGATCTGCGATGTATATTCCATCCTAGTATCTGCCCTTACATCCTTCCAGCAAATGTATATTTACTTGTATGTTGAAAATGCAAAGGCAAAAATACAAACCTCCCATATACAAACAAAGAATCTTTGAGGAATATGCGATGAATGTATATTATACCTTGTATGTTTCACTTGCACCTTTCCTTGTATATCGCTGATATACAAACCAGGAATATTCCCGGGGACCTGCAAAAGATTCCCTGAATGTATATGCACCTTTTGGAGCCCGATATACATTCAGAAAATGCATATATCCTAATTTTTCATCATTTTCTAAGGCCGATGGAGATTTGCAAGCCCGCCAAATGAACATTTGAACTGTATATTGACCAAAACTTTGACCATGAATAACTTCTTTGGTTGGTCGAATTTCAGGGCGATGTAAAAAGCAAACCTGCCTATTTTTTCAAACTCTTTCCAATGGTAAGGTTTTTTAGGCAAGACTTCTGGGAAATTGGCACTTTAAGCTTTATAGGGACATTTTCCAAAGGATTTTCAAGGAAAATACCTGGTGAACTGTTTAGCTCTAGACAGAGGAAAATGGGTCAACAATTTGGTGACCTCTATGGGATGTTTGCCTACTAAACATAAGATTAGTGGCCTTATTGTATCTATTGGGCATAGAGTCATATTAAGACTAGAAATATATAGAGGCTCTCTGACTTTAACAATTTATTTCAGCAAAGGGGAACACAGAGACCAAAACAAGACAAAATGTTGCAAGCAACCACTCAACTGTGCTAGATAGCACTTAGGGAAAGCAAAAAGAAGATCTAAACTAATGTGCAGCAGCACTTATTAAAAGCATAGAGACCTAATTTATTGATTTACAAGGCACTCATACCTCAAAACACCTCTTTAGGTGTATCCCATTAACTGGGATAGGCAGATTTTGTCCATCCATATTTGATAACTGAAATGCATTGTGCTCCTTGCATTCAGTAATGAGAAATGGACCACTCCACATGTTGTCAAACTTGGAATGTTTTCCTGATTTGCTCTTCAATTCATCCCATTTGAGCACCATGTCACCCATTCTAAAGTTCCTGGGGGTGGCCTTCTTATCAAAATTTCTTTTTGTTTGAAGCTGATGATATTCCATAGTCTTCATAGCCTTGTCTCTGATCTCTTCCAGCTCCATAAGCTGAGCATATCTGACAGCCATGGGATCCTCTTCTTCAAACATCTCCAGCTGATTCATGATATCCAACGCTGGAAGTTCTACAGAGATAGGCAATCTTGCTTCCTTTCCATATACTAACGTGTATGGAGAATTTCTAATGGACCTCTTAGGAGTTATTTTGTCTACCCATAAGGCATACTTCAAATTAGTGTGTCAGGTCCTCTGGTTATCTTCCATTGATCTTTTAATAATTCTTATGAGATTTTTGTTCGTAGACTCAGCCAAACCATTACCCTGTGGGTAATAATTGGAAGAAGTATTCAAATAAATCCCATTCTTAACAGCCCAGTCAGTTATCTTTAGGCCAACAAAAGCTAAAGCATTGTCAGAAATTATTGACTCAAGCATTCCAAATCTGGAAATCAAATCATGATAAAAATTTAAAACAACACTCTCATTTGATTCCTTTAGAGCCACTGCTTCAGTCCATCTTGTGAAAAAATCTGTAGCTGTAAGAATCCACTTGTGGCTTGCACTTGATGGTGGATTAATCGGTCCTATGAAGTCAATACCCCATCTCATGAAGGGTTGATCTATTTGAATTGGCCATAGAGGTAAAGCTGGCAGCATCTCTTTTCCTGCAAAAATGGCACACTTTATACATTTCCTCGCCCATGCATGGGCATCCTTAAATAGGCTAGGCCAATAATATCCAGCTCTCATTATCTTCCAGGCGGTAGTCTTTGGGGCGAAATGACCCCCTACCGTTCCATCATGAAATTCATGCAGTACCTTATCAGTTTAATCTTCAGCAATGCATCTCAGCAATACACCATTAAAATCTTTCTTGAAAAGAGTGTCATTAATCAAAACGTATGGAACAGACTGCAGTCTATAATATCTTCTCCTGGTTTTATCTAGACCTGCTGGACATTTGCCAGTCTGCAAAAATTGAGTCATATCAGTAACCCAACTTGTGCCCACCGCCTCTGAATTATCTTGAGGTGCATCCTTAATGGTCAAAAGCATCTCATTACCCTTGTTGGAACTGGTATTCTTCTTCAACATGGTTGTCAAGGGCTTCACATGGTTTGCAATATCAAGGATGAACCTTCACAGAAAATTAATTCTGCCAATAAAACTTTGCAATCCCTTCTTATGACTAGGTAAGGGCAGCTCCAAAATGGCCCTTACCCTTTCAGCATCAATGGTAATGCCTTCTTTTGAGACAACGTGCCCTAACAGCTTGCCCTCATGGACAACAAAAATGCACTTTTTGGGATTGAGAGATATTCTGAACTCTCTACATCTCTCAAATACTTGCCTTAAATGAAATAAATGCTCAGACGCAATCTTGGAAAAGATTGTTATGTCATCTAAGTACACCAGCACCAGTTTGTACAGCAAACCCTTGAACGCCATATCCATGGCTCTTTGAAAAGTCGAGCCAGCGTTAGAGAGACCAAAAGGCATTCTCCTGTAGGCCATGGTCCCCCATTTGGTAGTGAATGCGGTTTTAAATTGATCCTCCTCCTTGACTAACACCTGATTGTAACCAAAAAATCCGTCGAGCAAAGAAAATCTTTCTAAGCCAGCTACCACCTGTAGAATCTACTCCATTGACGGAAGTGGGTAGTGGTCTTTCAGGGAGGCTCTGTTTAAGTCCCTGAAATCAACGCACAGCCTGATTTCTCCATTCTTCTTCCTCACAGGGACAAGGTTTGAGACCCAAAAAGATGTTTGATCGAGAAAATGATCTTTCCCTCAATTATCTTAGTCAATTCTTTAATCATCAGGGGCTCTAGCTTTGGATTTAGGGGTCTTTGCTTCTGTCTCACAGGTTTTGTACCTAGTTCCAACTCTATGGTATGCTGGGCAATATGAGGATCGAACCCCTTCAGGTCTGAATAATCCCAAGCAAATACCTCCTTAAATTCCTGACAAAGAGCAATAAAAGCTCTCTTGTCCTCAACTGAACATATTTTACCTATTTTGAGGAGTCTTCCCTTAAAAATTTCTAACTCCTCATAATGTTCCTCTTTTATTTGCATACCGGTCTTAGTCTTCTTCATCTGATCATCGGTGCCAAAAATAGACTCCAAAGTTACCAGTCCCTTGGGCAGCTTGTTTGTTCTTAGCTGGACAATTTGATCATTGCCATACTGCTATCTAAGCTTATCTTGGTTCACCACAGAGAATTCGTCCTCTTCTAACAAAAAACGCAGGATTTGCTCATCACTCTCAAAAACCTGCCAATGAATGTCATTGTCAGGGATAGAGGGTCTATCCACTATTTTTACATGAGGCTGCATTTTTTCTCGTTGGATATCACTGGGAATATCAAATTTTGCCCCAATTGCAGCCAATCTATCAGCATGGGAGTTCTGATTCCTTGGAATGGATATCAAGTTAAAAGCATCAAACTCCTCAATCATGTTCCAGACCCTATGCTTATAGCACTTCAAGGTATCATTTTTGGTAAGATGCAGTCCTCTTACCTGATTTACAATTAGTTCACTGTCCCCAAACACTTGTAAACAGCCAATCTTTCTCTTTCTTGCCCATTGTAAACCCTAGATCAATCCTTCATATTCAGCAATGTTATTGGTGCATGAGAAGGCAAAACGGAAAGCAACATAATATCTCTCACCCTGGGGAGATACAAGCATTGCACCACCACCGGATCCATTTTTGATCCTAGAGCCATCAAAATACATTTTCCACACTTCATTCTGTTGCCCTGTCTGCTGTTCTGCATCCTTTACCATACTTGGAATTGTTGTTTCAGACTCATGAAGTATATAGACCCCCATACCATTTTCTTAAATATGTGTCTTAGGGTCATCTATAACATTTTCTGAGGACCACTCCCTTAAGAGTACCTCTGGTATGCTTTCAGCTTGCAGTTCTTGAGCAGCAACTAATTCAGGATCATCAGAAATAATGCAATTTGTATTGACAACACTTGGTGTGTAGGGTTCTATGTGATGATTTGAAAGTAACTCAGATTTTAAAGTTACTTTGGTGCCATATCTGGTCCTAAAAAATATGTGGGACCAATCTAAGGATAAATATCCTCCTATCTTGGTTGTAAATTCTCTCGATAAGCACATGGCAAAATAAGGAGGCAAATCTATGATGAACACCTCCTGTGAAATGGAAACATTTGGGCAAGTGTGCAGAGTGAGACCTAGGTCTTTTACTACACCCACAGTATTAATAGTTGTGCCATCTAATTGGAGAACACCTTTCTCAAGAGGCTAGTATTTGAGCCCTAATTGGTCTACAATCTGTTTAGGCATCACAGAACTACTTGCACCACTGTCCACCATACAGTTGTGTATTAATTTGTCTCCAATTATCAATGATATATAAAATGGGAGTGGCTTAGTACTTTTGTTAGGCTGTTTGTTGTTATCTTCGGATGAATTGGTAAGGACAGCCTTATTTGGGTCAATAGTTGTATCATTGGATACTTTCAAATCAGATAAAGCAGACTGCAACATCTTCTTTTGGCCGGGGATGGCTAGGGAATCCCACATGGACATTGTCACATTCATCTTTTTCATATTTTCAATAATATTGAAAGGTGGAGTGACACTTTTCTTTTGTTGTGACTTTGTAGCAGCAACCTCCGCTTGCAAATTATGCATCTCCCTTGCTTTTGCTGGGTCACTTCTTTGTAAAATATGGGGAATATGTGATGTTGAAGCACCAACATGTCCTTTCTCTTTGTTTGCTGCTTGGTCTACCTCATAACCCCTCTTCTTGGCCCTTGTATTTGCTGCTACTGGAGTATTATCTCTATTCATGTCA
Source organism: Cunninghamia lanceolata (assembly GCA_027924645.1). Lineage (NCBI taxonomy): Eukaryota > Viridiplantae > Streptophyta > Pinopsida > Cupressales > Cupressaceae > Cunninghamia > Cunninghamia lanceolata. Next base: position 972,445 of record BSBN01001011.1, read on the forward strand.
CAAAATTCGCCCTGCTGCCAATTCATGAAGGCAAAATCACTCTAAGGTTGCCCTTGTTGTTGTTCAGCTCCCTCATTTGGTGTACTTGGCTGTGAGGCTGACACATTTTTCACCATTAAAGTCTGATTTATGACTCCATTTGAACAGGTTGCTTGACTGTGTGGCTGATTGCATGGATAGCACCACTCAGATTCAGCAGCAAGGTTATTCTGAGTAGGGACAAGGTCCCTCACTGCATTAACAGGTGCCGGATTATAAGGCTGAAAAGGTCTTTGATTCACATTCTGCCTGGGACCCTGATAATTACCTTGATAAGGTGGCCTATTAGCTTGATACGGCTGATTTTGGCCTTGAAATGGTTGATGATAAGGCTGAAAGGGCCTCTGGGATTGTTGCTTCTTTATGTTTACCAGTTCATTTCTAAAAGTTTGAAGGATGCCCTCAATCTTTTGCTGACTATTTTTAATCTCTTTCAACTCTTGAGATGAACTAGAGGCAGCAGGTTCAGAATTGGCAATATTAGGTAATGCTGCGATAGTAGGCACAGGGGGAAAATAAGGAATTGGTAAAGGCATAGAAGCCTGAATCTCAGGAAAAATAGGCACTGGTGGTCTGGGTGCTATTTTTCTAACCTGAATCAGATTATTCTCTGCCCTAATAGCTAATTCATAAGCATCTGGTAAACTATTACCTCCTAATGATTGAATCATTACTGAAACATCACTATTTAGGGCTTTTAAAAAATATAAGAATGCATATACAGCTGGAGGTCTTACCATGGCAGGAATTATGTCCCATGTCTTCTGAAATCTAAAGTTGAAATCCATCATTTGCTCCTGGGGAGCTCTCTTTATGGTGGTCATCTGTTTGACCAATGATAGATTATCTGATTTTTCTTGAAATTGCTTGTTTAATTTCTCTCCTAGATCATCCCAGGTTCCTATAGTCTGCACTAGTAGACTCCTGAACCACTGCAATGCCTTCCCTTTGAATGAAGCAGCAAGCAACCTAATGGCTACATTCTCTTGATTAACATGATGTACACCACACAGAGATGATATGTCTCTGATGTGCTCAATAGGGGTAGTCTGATTTTCTCCTGTGAAATAGGGTAGATTCTTCAAAGCTGCCATGGGTATAACATCATGTACCATTAGATTTAAAGGGCTGCCCCCATCAAAAGTCACGAATGGCTAATTCCTTGCCATCTGAACCGCTGGAGGTAGATTTGCTTGAGTTATAATAGGAACTACAGAAGCAACTGGTCTAAAATTTGGTGGAGTTGACAGTACTCTTTTGGAAACTAAAGTCCTTTCTATAGCTCTGCTCTGTCTTCTAGGTGGAGAGAGTTGCAAATATTCGAATGAGCTTGAACTTGAACACTTAGTTTGAATCTTTCTCATAAAACATGTAACAGCAGAACTGATCTGCTTGTCCTTCCTCAGTCTGAGTCGCCAAATGTGTAAATTTTAACCTCTTAAAGGTCTGTAATCAATGGTTGCACATCAAAACCAGCAATAATGATTGTTAATTTGATTGTTACTCTGACTCTCAAGTCCCACCGGGCGTGCGAAAGTTGTTATCACCCAGTTTTGCACCCTTGCATGAAGCTGTTAAAGGTCTGCAAACTAGAATAACATAGGATTGATCTCTAAGTGTGGGACTTTGCTAAATGAGATCAAACCTCCGGAGAAGGCCGGCTTCCTTGTCTAGCTATCACTTGAAACTACTGAATTTTGGGGGAAAATGGAGAGAGAATGCTTGTAATGAAAATGAATAAAAGTTTGAAAACATAAAAGGGTGATACACCAGACAGATTTAAAGAAACTTCAACAGAACTGAAGGATGCACAACACAATCAGAATATGGCAAGTAGGCATACACAGGTTAGATGACTCTAGCAGAGGCGAGAAGCAATATGATTGAGAGGAATACAACATTCACAGACAAACCATATGTAGATTCACACAGAACCAGAAAAATCAGTAAAGAGGTAAAATAACTTGCATATATTTGACAGAGAGGCAAGGTTATAGTATATGAAAACTTTGTTTGGAAATAGAAAGACCAGGATGCCAAAAAATTTCCAACCTTATTTACAACATTTGAATGCATATATATAGCATTCCAGACTAACCTAAGTCGATTACAAAATTTGCTCTAAAAGTTGTCATAGAAAAATATCTCAATTGATGACTGTCCAATTGCATCAGTTATGGCATCCAAATCTAGAACTGGGCGGATGGGGAGATATTTAGAGTCTTTATTGCAACTGCTTACTCATCGTCAATCTTCAGCCAACGCATCAGTGAGGAGATATTTTGATCATGAATGCGAGCAGCTTCCATACCTGCATAAATGAATGCCAAAACTATCTACACCTCGTTCAAGAAGTCGCTGAAACGTCCAGTCGCCCAAAATATGCAACTCCAGATCTGAAAATTGAAAAGTGACAAAACTCCTGAAAAATCCTGTCAAATGAAAGAGGGGACCAAAATATGCAACTTTGCCTCTTACAGCAAGTCAAAATTCACCAAAATGGAGGAGATACAGTCGGTCAAAGTTCTGGTCAAATGCCTGTATATATTACTTCTACATCTGTGTATATATCGCTGCATCTTGGCGCCTGAATCGGCATTCAAAAATTCATTATGCAACTCCTTTGCATATGCATGGCGCTTTGTATATCGGTCTTGTATATGCATACAATTCCCCTTATATGTGTGGGCCCCACCAGATGCACCTTCACTTATATGTTCACTGTAGCTGATGCATATAAACTTTGCATATCGGCCGTGTATGTAGAAGACATACAATCTTCTTTGTATATGCGAGGGCCTCGTCGCATGTGTCTTGGCGATATACAAATGCCTTTGTATATTTTCCCTGCAGCACTGTAGCAAATGTACATTTGCACCTTGTATGTTCAATATGCAAACATAATATACAAACCCACATACATGCAAACAGAGAATCTTAACGAAATATGCCCATGATGTATATTATGACTTGTATATCGCAATATAATAGCACCACATATATGCAAGCCACGGATTCCAAACCTTTTATGAAGCAAATCGGAAGCATTTTTGAAATCCGACTTGCATATGTCTTTGTATCTATTCCTTTGTATGTCAAAACATACAAACACCTTTCAAACATGGCGAACCCGAAAACAACATAAAACAGATTGAAACTTATATCGGGTCTGGACTGTATATGTTAGCTTTGTATATCAGCTTGTTTGTGCGAACATACAAACACAGCATACAAACCCCCTATGTACAAATGGGGAATCTTTGAGGAATATTCCCACAATGCATCTTTTGATTGTATCTTTCCGCTTGTATGCGCAAACATACAAAGCAATATACATTCCTCCCATATACAAAAAGGGAATCTATGCAGAATATTCCAGGAATGTATAACCGATATGCAAACCTTACCCTGCGTGCAATCTCATTTGAACCTGTAGGCCCCACCACTTGTATGTTTCACCGGGACTGTAGCAAATGTATATATTGGCCTTGTATGTCAAAAATGCAAAGGCAAATATACAAACCTCCCAAACATACAAATGGGGAATCTTTGCGGAATATGCTCGCGATGTATCTTTTCATTATATTTTCCTTTTGTATCTTTACTTATATATCTGAATATACAAGCCCCTATATACATGCAGACCCGATATACATTCAGTGAATATTCCGGGGATCTGCGATGTATATTCCATCCTAGTATCTGCCCTTGCATCCTTCCAGCGAATGTATATTTGCTTGTATGTTGAAAATACAAAGGCAAAAATACAAACCTCCCATATACAAACAAAGAATCTTTGAGCAATATGCGATGAATGTATATTATACCCTGTATGTTTCACTTGCACCTTTTCTTGTATATCACCGATATACAAATCGGGAATATTCTCGGGGACCTACAAAAGATTCCTTGAATGTATATGCACCTTTTGGAGCCCGATATACATTCAGAAAATGCATATAACCTAATTTTTTCATCATTTTCTAAGGCCGATGGAGATTTGCAAGCCCGCCAAATGAACATTTGAACTGTATGTTGACCAAAACTTTGACCATGAATAACTTCTTTGTTTGGTCGAATTTCAGGGTGATGTAAAAAGCAAACCTGCCTATTTTTTCAAACTCTTTCCAATGGTAAGGTTTTTTAGGCAAGACTTCTAGGAAATTGGCACTTTAAGCTTTATAGGAAGATTTTCCAAAGGATTTTCAAAATACCCAGTGAACTATTTAGCTCTGGACAGAGGAAAATGGGTCAACACCTACCATTTTCAAACCCTCATCTCATTCGTATCAACTTATAAATCTCATCATGCACAATTTTGTAATACCATTAGTTTGCAATTATAATGCAATAGAAATTGTGATTTTATTTTTACATACAAGAATATTATTCTCTTCTTTCTAACATCAATTTACAATCCTCATTCTAAGTTTTTCAAGTGCCATGCATATCTGTTAATTACAACATAAATATAATTGTAACTTTTTTACTTCTTCATATATGAATTATAACAATTCATTTCAAAGTGAGGATGAGATGCTGTGGGGCCAAGATCAAAAAGGTAAGTTCACTGTCAAGTCGGCTTACCATATGTTGTCTAACGAGGGTCAACCGAATCTGCACTAGAAAAAAGTCTGGAATAGCAAGTTATTACCCAAAGTCAACTTCTTCTGGTGGGCAGTGACACACAACAGAGTCCTTTCCATTGATAACCTTAATAAAAGGGGGTTTCAACTGCTTAACAAATGTGTGCTTTGCTATCAAGATCAAGAGTCCTTACAGCATCTGCTCCTTCATTGTGAGTTCACCAAACAAATATGGGGAAAACCCCTGCAAAAGCTCAATCTGGATTGGGTCTTTCAAGACAGCTTGGAGGACTTTGCTCTGAGTTGGTCCTCTCCTTTCTCTCACCCCAGGATAAAAGAGCTCTGGAGATAGATTCCCCTGCACCTGGGATGGAGTGTGTGGAAAGAAAGAAACAATCATATTTTCAGAGAAATTGCCCGTAATACTGATGAGGTTTTTTTGTCTTTTTGCAGGGTGATAACGGAAAACACTTCTTCTAGCTCTATACAAGTGGCTGGGCATCCCTCTACTACTATTGAAATTCAAATTGCTAAGAACTGGCGTCTGAAGGAGGACATGAGCAAAGTGGACACCTCTAACAAGATGGCCAGGCGTAACACTCGCTAGAGACCGCCCCCAGAGGGTGGACCAAACTTAACTTTGATGGAGCGGAAAAAAAGATATCAGGGTCTGCCAATGGTGGTGGGATATTTAGGGACTTTCTTGGCACCCCCATTATTGCTTATGCTGGGGGCATCGGACAGCAGTCTAACAATATGGCTGAAGGTCTGGCACTCCTAAAAGGTCTAAAGATAGCCCACGCTTTGGGTATAGACAACCTTCAAGTGGAAGGAGATTCTAAGTTAATTATTGATGCGGCTAGGAGAAGGTCTAACAGTGGTTGGAAGTTGAAGAGCTTAGTAGAAGACATCATCTACTTACTGTCCAGCTTCAATCACATGTCCATCGGTCATGTTTATCAGGAGGGAAACAAAGTGAAAGACGCGATGACGAATTTGGGGCAAGGAATGGACATGTGGCGATGTTGGAGAAATGATAAGAATCTCCTGCGCCTGATTCAAAACCTCATTAAGGAGGAGTTAAGCCCTGCTCTCGGTTCCTCATGAGATCTAATGTTGGGGAGAGAGGGAGGGACTGTCGGAGTTCTAGGATCTTCAGACAGCTAGACAGTGGGCACAGAATGGTGGACGCCGTGAAGGTTAAGTGCCAACGCGACAATGTGGGGTCTTGTCCTTTCAACAGCAGCTGCGTTGATATCAAGGTGAGTTGGCATCTAGAGGAAGCCTTTCACACACCTAGCCACGTGAAGACCTGGCTTCACAGCTTGGGAAAGCTCAACATAAGATTTAATGATGATCTTATATGGCTTTAAAATGTTGATTTGAAAGGGAGTAAATGTGCCTGTCTGAAAATTAATAGAAAGTACGCCACCTTAGGCGTGGGAAAAGCTAGTATCATTATTACTATTAGATTAAATTCTATGTTGTTATTTGTCATTAACAAGAAGTTTGTCGAGAATTACACTAAGACGGCTCTTTACTCCACTGTGTTTGCTCTGATAACCGACTGTATTGTTTACTTGTTCGATAGTATTATGGGGGGAGATAGGTCTCAGACTGAATCGGAGACATGCGAGGAATTCAAAAACAAAGAGACGATATGGCATATTTGCCAGGAGGGCGGGGTCACCTCTTACCTAGAATGCCTTCAAGGCTATGATGAGAGTCTCTCAGCTCAGTTTCTGCAGTCTTATAATGGCAGAAGGGTTAAAGTTGGTAATGTGGGGTTGTCTATGAAGAGGTGATTGGGATGGCTACTAGCCTGCCTACGGATGAGACGAAGCATCCTAGGAAGAGTAAGGTTTATGATCCTAATGGCATGAAGCTTTTTCTTAATAAAGGCGAGGTTCTAAACAGTCTGCAAGGGGGTTTTGACTGCCAACTTTTACCTCCACCATGGGACGAGGTATGTTTTATGATTATGAAGTATTTTACCCGTGAAGGGAGGTTTAGGAGGTTCTTTCACTATCATTTCACTATGCTTAATCACTTTAGGAGGAGTAAGCATATCAGTTTCCCCTTCTATTTGCTTTCTTCCTCGGAGTCCTCCATTGTGGCTGCCAAAGAACAACACGCCCTTGACCCCAATAAACCTAAACTTCTGCTGCATCAAGGTCTCATCATGAGACTGTATAAGTTTCACCTTGCTTTGTGCCTGCCAAAAGCTCCCACTCCTATCAGGATTGAACCCCATAACCCTCCCTTGGTGAGGGAAGGCCCGGTCATCATAACTGAAGTTACTCCTTATTCTTATGCCAAGTCTTTAAAATCTGGTAAGAAAAAACCTACGGTGGCTATTAGCCCTGAACCCACCACCAATGACCTCACCCCCACTTCTCCTACTACTACCCCGACAAAAAGAAAAATCAGCTATGATAACCCTTCCCTTCACAGTAAGAAGAAACGGGGGGGCCTTGGAAGAAGGTTATGACACTACTAGTGAGATTAGGACTTTGAAAGCTACCCCAATGGTTGAAGAAGTCAGTACTGAGGAAGATAATGGGGACTCTAACAGCGCTGAAGAGGAGGCTTATACCCCCACTAAAAGCAAAATGCACTTTCTGACTACCAAGAGGTCGTCTAGGCTGGCTGCTAAGCTAGCATCCTTGGCCAAGGAGAAAGCTATTGTGTTTGAGAAGGAGGAGGTTGAGGTTATGCAGGAAGAGGACTAGCCAGAGGGGAAGAATTCTGAGGTTGAGGAGGATGTGCAGGGAGAGGGTAACTCTGAAGAAGATAACAAGAAGGGTTCTATAGAGCTCCAAGGTTCGGAGTCTGGGGCCAATATCAAAACGGACACTGTGGTGGAAGAGAGAGCAAATGGGTGGTGATGTTTCTATTAACAAAGGCAACAAGATTGAGGTGTTGGAAGCTGGTGAAGAAGGACCCAGCAACTTCCCAGATTTTAATGTGCAAGGCTCAGATACTGACAGCACTGAGGAAAAGATTAAAGAGACTAGTAAGAAGAAGAAAGGTACTAAAAATAACAAGGACAAGGCTAAAGAGACTCTGGAGGATAAGATGACCCATCTAGAGCAAAAGTTTAATACCCTGGCCAATTTCTCTGCCAGGGTCATGCACAGGTCCGCCATGACTCTGTTGGCTCTCCAGAAGAAGGTTCCCAAAGGTCAAGAGAAGACAAACAAGAAGATGAAGTAGTACAAGGACGTGCTCCAGTTCCAAGTTGATGACTAGGACAAGATGTTCAAGTAGCCATTGGTGGCTTGGGGTTTGTCTGTTGTCGGTTCGCGGTCGGTCTGCTATCACTATGGTGTCCAGTTTCTCTTATGTTTTGTTTACTAGTTCTGTTGTCTTTTGCTATATTGCTTAACTTTAATGGTTTGTTTTGAACTGTTCAAGTTTTGGTGAGCCCTTGGTGGTTGTTTTGTCATGGGATCGGCACCCTTTTTTGCCGCTTATCATATCAAAAACAATTCATTTCAAAGTAAAATCAAATAGAGTGAAATCTAATTACATTAAAAAGTATTTGTGAATTTACAAATCTATTAACCATCTCACTAAGCAAGGCATGTGAAGCAACATTAGAAATATCTAACCATAAATGAAACAAAATCTATATCCACTTACATAAAACTACATACCTAATATGGCTTGCGTAATTTAATCTCAAATGATCAAGCTAACATAGGCAAAAGATAATACAATTAATCCAAACAAAAGAACTATACAACATGGCTAGGGTAGATTGTGAGACCTCCTCTCCCATTTTCTGCTGATCATGGGACTTTCCATTTACTTGTATTGCTCCTCACCTTTTATTTTTTCCCCATTTACTACCTCCTAAAACTTTTCATTTCATACATATATAGGTTGCCTGAAAATAATTCAATGAAATGTCCTTGTTATCATAAAACGGGTCTTTGACAAATATCCCAACAATGTGTATAAGCAATGACCTCCATTGCACTCTATGCATCTAATTTTACAAAGCCAACAACATGGTCTAGATTGCCAAATACTTGCAAAATAAAAAAATAAATAAAACTTTCTAGAAACTGAAAATAAAACATTGTCCCTTCATGCACATTATTATATTGCAAGCCTATTTTTCAGATTGCTTCATTTAGCATCACCAATCATCTCCTCAAGAACATTGTCCCTATTTAAAATGATGGAAACAATTTGCATCTATCACAACAATTTCTCTTGCAACAAACTTGGAGATAAATTTTGTAGTGTGGCAATCAACACATACTTGAAAGTTCTTACAACTCTAGTAGTTGTTCTAGGCGGTGTGTTTAACAAGCCAAATGCAACTGCCAACTTTTCACTATGGTGGCAGAGATAATCATTTTTCCTCCTTCCACATCATTTAGTAAATGTCCTGAATCTAGAAAATGCCCTCCTGCCTTCATCTCCCAAGCCAATTTCTCCAACTTTGCATAGATCCCGTGTCTGTGGATGTGATCCGTCTCCCACACAAAATGAATTTACCATTTTATGGCCTTCAATCCAACTACATCCAGGAATCTTTTTAACTCCTCTATCTTTCATCAATCTTCTTAACATTTGAACCTCACCCCACCTACCCACTTCTGCATAGATGTTTGAGAGAACATAAGTCGCAGCATTTTTAGGATCCAAATAAAAAAGCAACGTCGCTGTAAATACTCCTAACCCTACATTCATATGTGATCTACAGGCACCAAGAAAACACATCCACACAACCACGACAGGTTTAAATGACATCTTATTGATATAGTTTAGAGTGTCCTCGAGATAGCCAGCACGAGCAAGAAGGTCAACCATGCACACATAATGATCAATTGTAGGTGTAAAGCAATAAGGGTTACTAATCTTATTGAACTATGTACAACCCTCATCCACTAAACCTGTGTGGTTGAATGCACATAGAACACAAGCAAAGCTTACAATGTTAGTATATGTTCCGGGGTGCTTCAATAATTCAAATATTTTGAGAGCATCCTTGCAAAATCCATTTTGTGCATACCCTGCAATCATTGTATTCCAAGAGATTACATCTCTTTGAGCCATTCCATCAAACAGTTCGCGTGCCTCATCTATACTTCCACATTTTGCATACATGTCTACTAGAGCATTTCCAACTATAATATCTAACAAAAATCTCCCTTCCATTATGCTATGATGGATGTCCATACCTTGTTCCAAAGCTCCCATTTTGGCATAGGTAGGGAGGATGCTGACAAAGGCAGTCGAATTTGGCTTTACACCTGCTAATTGCATTTGCTTGAAAGTTTCTAAATCCTTTTCAACAAATCCATTTTGTGCATATCCCGCAATCATTGCATTCCATGAGATGACATCTCTTTGAGGCATTCTGCTAAACAATTCACATGCCTTGTCAATGCTTCCACATTTTGCATACATGTCTACCAGGGCAGTTGAAACTGCAACATCTAACATAATTCCTCTATCCATTACTTTTTGATGGATGTCCATACCTTGTTCCAATGCTCCCATTTTGGCACAGGTAGGAAGGATGCTGGCAAAGGTTGTGGAATTTGGATTTACACCTATGTCATGTCCCTATATTAGTAATTTATAATTGAATCCATTATGTATTATTCATTCAAATTAAAGATATGAATAATATTATAAAGGGAATATATTTAATATATTTAAATAATATTTATTTAAAACAATTAACAAGATATATTATTATTATATTTATTAATAACACATAAATAATATAATATAAATCATATATCATTTATTATAATAATATAACATAAATACAAATAATATAAATAAATAATATATTATAAATATATCTAATAATATAAATACAAATATTATTATTATTATCTTATATTGTAATATAAATATAAATAATATAATGTAAATCATATATCATTTATTATGATATAAATGATATAATATAAATAAACATCTTTTAACATATCCTCTTATGATAAGGGAGTTACGTATGGTTAGAACTAGTTTTACTACAAAATGGAATTAATATAAAGTAATAAAAATTATAAGAGGGTAAGTATGTCTTTTATCACCAAGCATAATAAGAGACGTGCTTCTTGGAACATATCTCTTGAAAGGGAAATAAATAAAGGTTGTGAGATAGAAGGAAAACATCATCGGAAGAAAATATAAAAAAAGAGTATCCAATAAATACATATATTTAGATCTGCATTATATATATTTCTAAGTCATAAGTAGGAAAGATATAATAAATTAATATATAGAGATATGTACATCAGCAGCAAATGGGAGGAATGATTCAAGTATATATATATATATATATATATATATATATATTTCTGAGTCATAAGTAAGAAAGATATCATAAATTAATATATAGAGATATGTGCATCAACAGCGAATGGGAGGAATGATTCAAGTATAAATAAATAAATAAATATATATATATATATAGAGTAGATAAAGGATGTGATGTTCCGATAGAGATCGGCACGATTAAACATTATTAAAAATTATATTCATGATAACACTGATATTATAATAACAATAATAAATAATATTATAATAATATATATAATACTATTAATAACATATATAATAATATAATATAGAGATATTATTAATATTATAACAAATACTATAATATATAAATATTAAAGAATAGGCATGAGGCCAACTCAAGAAGAGTCGCAGCAGACAAAAAGGGACATTACAAATATATCTCATGTTGTATCATATATTACTATATAACACCATTCATAATAATAAAGGTAAATTGTATGTCTTGGAAATGTGTGTGGAAATTGCATGTATTGTGTTTGTGATTTAACCAGGAAGGGAGAATGCATAAACCTTAGTAGATTGCCTATAAACCCCATTTAAGGTTCCGTCCCCATAGGCCCGAGACAAGGGTTTGGGCATTATGCCCCCGTAGGCCTGAGTCAAGGGTTTGGACTATGGTGGGATGGGGGTCCCACATTGGAACATGCCCCCATAGGCCCGAGACGAGGGATTGGGCAAAAGGACCAGCCCCCATAGGCCCGAGTCAAGGGATTGGGCAATAGGACTGTGGTAGGCCTTTAGGCTACTAAGGGCTTATGTCTTCCCCTCCCCTGGCATGATGAATGTTTTCTTTTACCTGTGTTTCAAAATGCAAGTGTGTTTATGTTGGACTGATGAATACTAGATATTAAAACTAACATGTAGCAATATGGAGTTGAATATACATGATGCTGTAGGTACTAATTCAAAAGAACATGTGATCTATTCAACCCAAGGTTACCCCATTAAAAGAGAAGAAACACTAAACCTAATTCACAAGCAAATTCTAGGGCAAGTTGGGTAAGGGACATTACATTCACAAGTAAATTCTAGGGCAAGTTGGGTAAGGGACATTACAACATGCCAATTGCATTTGCTTGAAAGTTTGTAAATTCTTTTCAACAAATCCATTTTGTGCATATCCAACAATAATTGCAATCCAAGAGATGACATCTCTTCGAGGCATTATGTCCAACTGTAATATCTGACACAACATCGCCACATGTAAGCCAACATGTATGTTATATTGCATCTTATTACCACAACATCACCACATTTGAACCAACGTGTATGTACCATAACATCTATAACTCATCTTATTTCATTGCATTGTATTCTAGAAGCCCTTCCTATAAGAATTTTGCAGGTGAATATCACCCAAGTCCTAACACACGACTCATAAGTCTTTAAACATTATGAATTTGAATCCCCTGTTATTAAATTTTGACATGAAACAAATACAAACATTCAAAATTCTTAATGTAGTTGTTATTAAGGATAGTAAACAAACCATAGATGTGAGATATGAAATTTAGTTTTCACTAGCATATGCTAGCTGTGCAACTAATGCAAAATTATTCAATTCCTATCTTACCAAATGGAATGTAGTCTTTACTTCTATTTGTTTGGTTTGTCACATGTAGATAAAGTGGTCTACTTGACCATATCATGAATATAATTATAATATTCTCTGTAATCCTATGGATGTCTCCCATTGTGTTTCTTTAAAATTCTTATAGACCTGATCCTTTTGAGTCTCAGTTGTTTTAAACCTATTGTCACTCCAAAAACTTATGAAACACCCTTTTTAGCTCTCTCAACATTTTCAAACCCTCATCTCATTCGTATCAACTTATAAATCTCATCATGCACAATTTTGTAATACCATTAGTTTTCAATTACAATGCAATAGAAATTGTGATTTTATTTTTACATATAAGAATATTATTCTCTTCTTTCTAACATCAATTTACAATCCTCATTCTAAGTTTTTCAAGTGCTATGCATATCTGTGAATTACAACATAAATATAATTGTGACTTTTTTACTTCATATATAAATTATAACAATTCATTTCTAAGTAAAATCAAATAGAGTGAAATCCAATTACATTAAAAAGTTTTTGTGAATTTACAAATCTATTAACCATCTCACTAAGCAAGGCATGTGAAGCAACATTAGAAATATCTAACCATAAATGAAACAAAATCTATATCCACTTACATAAAACTACATGCCTAATATGACGTGCAATTTAATCTCAAATGATCAAGCTAACATAGGCAAAAGATAATACAATTAATCCGAACAAAAAAACTATACAACATGGCTAGGGTAAATTGTGAGACCTCCTCTCCCATTTTCTGTTGATCATGGGACTTTCCATTTACTTGTAGTGCTCCTCGCCTTTTATTTTTTCCCCATTTTCCACCACCTAAAACTTTTCATTTCATACATATACAAGTTCCTTGAAAACAATTCAATGAAATGTCCTTGTTATCATAAAACGGATCTTTGACAAATATCCCAACAATGTGTATCAGCAATGACCTCCATTGCACTCTATGCATATAATTTTACAAAGCCAACAACATGGTCTAGATTGCCAAATACTCGCAAAATAAAATAAAAATAAAAATAAAAAAAACTTTCTAGAAACTAAAAATAAAACATTGTCCCTTCATACACATTATTATATTGCAAGCCTGTTTTTTCATATTGCTTCATTTAGCATCACCAATCATCTCCTCAAGAACATTGTCCCTGTTTAAAATGATGGAAACAGTTTGCCTCTATCACAACAATTTCTCTTGCAACAAACTTGGAGATAAATTTTGTAGTGTGGCAATCAGCACATACTTGAAAGTTCTAACAACTCTAGTAGTTGTTCTAGGGGGTGTGTTTAACAAGCCAAATGCAACTGCCAACTTTTCACTATGGTGGCAAAGATAATTATTTTTCCTCCTTCCACATCATTTAGTAAATCTCCTGAATCTAGAAAATGCCCTCTTGCCTTCATCTCTCAAGCCAATTTCTCCAACTTTGCATAGATCCCGTGTCTGTGGATGTGATCTGTCTCCCACACAAAAAGAATTTACCATTGTATGGCCTTCAATCCAACTACATCTAGGAATCTTTTTAACTCCTCTATCTTTCATCAATCTTCTTAACATTTGAACCTCACCCCACCTGCCCACTTCTGCATAGATGTTTGAGAGAAGAACATAAGTTGCAGCATTTTTAGAATCCAAATAAAAAAGCAGCGTCGCTGTAAATACTCCTAACCCTACATTCATATGTGATCTACAGGGACCAAGAAAACACATCCACACAACCACGACAGGTTTAAATGACATCTTAATGATATAGTTTAGAGTGTCCTCAAGATAGCCAGCACGAGCAAGAAGGTCAACCATGCACACATAATGATTAATTGTAGGTGTAATGCAATAAGGGTTACTAATCTGATTGAAGTATGTACAGCCCTCACCCACTAAACCTGCATGGCTGCATGCACATAAAACACAAGCAAAGCTTACAAAGTTAGGATATGTTCCGGAGTGCTTCATTAATTCAAATATTTTGAGAGCATCCTTGCAAAATCCATTTTGTGCATATCTTGCAATCATTGTATTCCAAGAGATGACATCTCTTTGAGCCATTCCATCAAACAGTTCATGTGCCTTATCTATACTTCCACATTTTGCATACATGTCTACCAGAGCATTTCCAACTATAATATCTGACAAAAACCCCCCTTCCATTATGCTATGATGGATGTTCATACCGTGTTCCAAAGCTCCCATTTTTGCACAAGCAGGGAGGATGCTGACTAAGGTTGTCGAATTTGGCTTTACACCTGCTAATTGCATTTGCTTGAAAGTTTCTAAAGCCTTCTCAACAAATCCATTTTGTGCATATCCTGCAATCATTGCATTCCATGAGATGACATCTCTTTGAGGCATTCTGCCAAACAGTTCACATCTCTTGTCAATGCTTCCACATTTTGCATACATGTCTACCAGGGCAGTTGAAACTACATCATCTGACATAATTCCTCTATCCATTACTTTTTGATGGATGTCCATACCTTGTTCCAATGCTCCCATTTTGGCGCAGGCAGGAAGGATGCTGGCAAAGGTTGTGGAATTTGGCTTTACACCTGCCAATTGCATTTGCTTGAAAATTTGTAAAGCCTTTTCAACAAATCCATTTTATGCATATCCAGCAATAATTGCAGTCCAAGAGATGACATCTCTTTGAGGCATTCTGTCCAACTGTAATATCTAACAAAAATCCCCCTTCCATTATGCTTTGATGGATGCCCATTCCCTGTTCCAAAGCTTCCATTTTTTAACAGGCAGGGAGGATACTGGCAAAGGTTGTGCAGTCTGGCTTTACACTTGCCAATTGCATTTGCTTGAATGTTTCTAGAGCTTTTTCAAAAAATCCAATTTGTGCGTATCCTGCAATCATTGCAGTCCATAAGACCACTTTTTTTGAGGCATTCTATCAAACAGTTCATGTGGCTTGTCCATGGTTCCACATTTTGCATACATGTCTACCAGGGCAGTTGCAACTACAACATCTGACAAAATTCCTCTAACCTTCATGCTTTGATGGATGTTCATACCCTGTTCCAAAGCTCACATTTTGGCACAGGGAGGGAGGATGCTGGCAAAGGTTGTGGAGTCTGGCTTTACACCTGCCAATTGCATTTGCTTGAAAGTTTCTGAAGTCTTCTCAAAAAGTTCAATTTGTGCAAATCCTGCAATCATTGCAGTCCATGAGACCACATTTTTTTGATGCATTTTGTCAAACAGTTCACGTGCTTTGTCTATGTTTCCACAGTTTGCATACATGTCTACCAGGGCAGTTGCCACTACAACATCTGACAAAATTTCTCTATCCTTTATGCTTTGATGGATTTCTATACCCTGTTGCAAAGCTCCCATTTTGGCACAGGCTGGGAGGATGCTGGCAAAGGTTGTAGAATTTGGCTTTAGACCTGCCAATTGCATTTGCTTGAAAGTTTTGAAAGCCCTTTCAACAAATACATTTTGTGAATATCCTGCAATCATTGCATTCCATGAGATTACATCTCTTTGAGGTATTCCATCAAACAGTTCACGAGCTTTTTCTATGCTTCCACATTTTGCATACATGTCTACCAGAGTATTTCCAACTACAGTATCAGACAAAAATCCCTGTTTCATTATGCTTTAAAAGAGGTCCATACCGTTTTGGCACAGACAGGGAGGATGCTGGCAAAGGTTGTGGAGTCTGGCTTTACACCTACCATTTGCATTTGCTTGAAATTTTCTAAAGCTTTTTCAACAAATCCATTTTGTGCATATCCTGCAGCCATTGCATTCCATGAAACCACAGTTCTTTGAGGCATTTTATCAAACAGTTCATGTGCCTTCTCTATGCTTCCACATTTTGCATACATGTCTACCAGAGCTGTTGCAACTACATCTGTCAAAATTGCCCTCTCTTTATGCTTTGATGGATGTCCAAATCCTCTGTAAAGAATAAATCTGTCAAAAATAAACCATAAAGAATGTGAGCGCCTGAAGAATAAATAAAAATTGACGGATTGTGTAGGCTTTGTTAAACCCTAATGTGCCAGGCTGTGTGGGGAACGAGCGCCATAGAAATGTCAATTATGCGAGTCAGTACTGTAGCGGCCGGAGCTTGGAAATGAGGTGGGGGGGGGGGGGGAGCGGCCAGCGTCCGACAATTTAGCAGAAGAAAAATCTCCCACATATAAGCCTATCGGCTAAATATGGTTTTAGATTTGACACGCACCTGATCGGTAAACTGATGATGGAAAACGGGTAACCTGATACAATTGAGTTTCAGATTGGGTACAACAATATCCAGTGATATATGCTTGGAAACGGAGACATGGCGAAGGGTGCAAAACATCATATGCTGTTATAGGTTATCAAAAACCCTATTTATACTGCCTATGGAGAATGAAAACCCGTTAATACATGCATGAACACTGTCATTATGCAGAGCTGCCACTATATGTGATTGAAATGTTGTCCTTTGCTGCTGCAGGGGGCTGGAAACTTTGCTGATCAACTAAACTGTGCCAAAAATTGTCTCTTAGGCACCGATCACTCACTAAAACCACTGAACTATGACACGAACAGTCCAGGCACCAATTTTTTACTTGAATGACTTATTTGTTGTCTGGGCACTAAAGTCTTTGGTGTTTGTAATGTGATTCATCACTCAGGTGTTCACTTTTGACAGTCAAACCTCTTGACACTTAACCAGGTGCGCCATAAGTTTACTATTGCCATTAAAATTTCTTTTTCAAAACTCTAGGCACGCACTTGCACCACTCATGCCACTTGAAGGCAATCATAAATATATCCAGGCTTACCCATGAATTGATTTTGTTTCCTAAACTTTGATATATTTAGAGGGTTTCTCTCTCTTAGTGATATAAACTAGCTGTGTGATGAGAATTGTTGTGTATTAAGTATTTGATACTGATAATTATCATGCATTTTGAATTTGTGTTCATTAAGAGACACCTGATAAGTTATTGATTTTAGTATTATACAACTCTAAAAAAATGACAAATAAGCTACTTTTTCTCAGTGATGGGATCCAAGCTGATTTGGAAGAGAACGATGGCCACTCACATAGCAAAATGGTTCAAGTTTCAGCATCTGTTGTGCCTTGCGCTGCTCATCCCCTTAATACAAGCTTTGGAGGGACTGAGGTATGTCCAGTATTATGCATCACCAATCCGTTATTTTTCTTTACTGTGACAATACTAAGCAGCAATTATTTTCCTAGGGTGCATCCTTGGCATTGATTGCCCAGAAGTATGAATCTACAAGCTGAGAGGAATTACCTTCCGGTGGTTCTCTATCTTGGGCACACATTTAGTGTTAATAAAATTTATCTGGTGTTGCCAACAAGTGTCTTGCATTGTTGGAGGGACTGAGGTGTGTTAAGTATTATGCATCACCAATTATTCTCTCTAGTGTCATTAATTCTAAGTAAAGATGTAGCAGGGTGTCCTTGATTTTGATTGCCAAGGGCTGTCACTATAAATCTACAAGTAGGTAGGAAATTCCTTAAGTCACTTAAAAAGTGTGATCTTGGGCACAATTAGATTGAAGTTTTAATTAATATTTTGGTCTTCTGAAAAAGTCATGATTGAATAGTCTGGTGAGTTGGCCTTCTGACGTAGAAGGTGATTCATTTATCGTCCTTTGAGAACAATTTTCAAATGTGAATATCTTCAAATGTTTTGTACCTAACCAAATGCAAACGAATAATATAATCAAAGACTGATTTTGTGGACTTATACAAATACAGATTTCATCAACAATTATGCCTTCCTCCTCTCCTGCTTTGGTCCTTGGTGACCTCTGTAGTTTCAATTTCCCAAATCTTTCATGGCTTCTTTACTCACAGCCATTGTGTGTATATCCATTATCATTCGATTTCATGGGATCTAAGCGCCTCTATATTGTGATTGCCAGCAAGAGCATCCTGTGTTGTTCTCGTTATGTGGAGGGAGAACCCACTTCCTACTACATTTGTAACCCTCTTACTAGGACATGGGTAATGCTTCCCTCTCACCCTTCTCGTCTAACAATAACACCACCATTCTATGGATTGGCATTCCTCTATCCTTTATGCATTGATGGATATCCATACCTTCGTCCGCACTCCCCACCAAACTTCTGCCTTATCTCATTTAATGCCCACGACAGCAAGCCCATATCATAGTAAATGGAGCTGCCGGCCCCCCTCTTCATTGCTCTACTCAACCCATGCCTCATAAAATTTCCCTTGTCATCCATTTTGATTTGAAATGTCTCTTTAATTTATTTTTATTTTTCTAGTATATGCCTATCGTAGGGATATGACACAATCAAAAGCAAAATATATTAAAGCCAAATAAAGAACATTGATTTTGACTTATACAGGCCATATTGCTTGCATATTTTACATAACGTAATCCCACCAAAATGGAAACCATTTAACTCTATAAAATGCAATCAATTTCTTGGTATCTATTCCAAAATTCATTTACACGATAACAATTTGAAATTAAAAAGAAAACCAGAACTGTTCCACAACTGTTCAATGCAGATAAAATCAACATTATTGTATGTCACAGAACAAACAAAATTGGATTCAAATGCAGACTCAATTACAACTTACATAAGCATAAGGCCTCTGTCAAGCATACAAATGCTTCCTACTCCAAAAACAAAGTTAGCAAACTGACTTAAAACAAATTTCTAATGACAAAAATTAATTAAGCAAAATGTATGCCAGCCTTGTTAAAGAGGGATAAGAGATGCAAAAAATCATCTTGAGTAAGCTTGGAAGATCTTTTATCTTCAAAGTTGCCTTCTTGCAAGATGTTAAGTATTTTATCCTTAAATTGAGAAGCCCCTTCCTGCATATCAGCATCATCAACATCCATGTCTTGATCTTCCCCGGTATCAATTTCCATACTAGAGTCATTGGCTGTGTCACCCAAAATTGACAGATCCCCAAATTTTGATTCATTAGACTTTGAACATGCTTCTTGCAAAGCTTGAAATGTCTTATAGTTCTTCTCCAACAGTGTTAAGATATTTTTGTGCCTAAAGATTGCCCCCAAAGTTTTATTTTTGCGATTAAAACAAAGACGAACCATCCCATCCCACTCCTTGAAACTAATTGGAGGAAGAGGATTCCGGGGCTCAATTCGAACAACAGAGGAGTCAACTTTTGGAGGTGGCCTGAAATTATTTTTTCCAACTTTCAACAGATGTGAAACACGAGCCAGCAACTGAGTATTCACAGAAAGGCGGCAATATAAATTCTCTCCTGGTTTTGCAACAAGCCGCATGGCAAACTCTCTCTGGAACATGATAATGGCACATCTGAAAATTGGCCTGTGCGACAAGAGCTTGAATGTAAGAGGAGATGATATCTGATATGGGATATTTGCTACACACACATCAAAATAGGGTAGTTCAGTTTTGAGAACGTCTCCTTGAATGACCTGCCAGTTTAAAATGCAAGTAAACCACAACTTAGAGCCAGTTAAATTTGGACAAGCATGTGGAGTTCAGATCAACATGATATGGCCAAATATCATTTTTAAAATCACTAAAATCCATAATGCTACAACACATTGGCAATGACACCAAAACTCTTGAAGAAGATACTGTGGTTCCGAATGCAAACCTGCAACCGAATGGCATTGCTAGTTCCCTGCACCCTGTGCTGTAATTCCAACACCATGCGAGGATCCAACTCCACTGCTATTACCTTTTTTGCAACCTCCAGCAACTTCATTGTCAAGTTCCCAGTCCCAGGCCCTATTTCCAGCACAATATCTGTACTCTTAATGCCTGCCTTTTGCACAATGGTCTGTACTAGCATTGGATTCTTAAGGATGTGTTGACCTTTGGATTTGTAAAACTGAATTCCTCCCTGTTGACGCTGTGCTGCCGAGGGCTTGGTTTTCCTCTCTTTCCCACCTGCCATTTTTGTGCCTGGAAAGTAATAAAACAGATCATAAGAGGTATAATTCAGAAAATAATGTCATAATTATGAATTAATTTAACAGCTTGTAGTAAAAAGATATTGATTTTGATTATCTTGGGTATAGAATATCCCACATTGGTAATAACTGAAAGTCAAGGAAGGCTTTGAAAGCATACGTGCATACAAAAGCTTGGCCAAATAGGAAGGAGGCTAGAGGGTGAAAAGCCCAAACCAGTGGACTTTCTAAAATTGTTGTTCCTCACCCATACCAAGTCATGCAATTTACCACCGCATGTGCATTCAAGACAGAGAGATATATAGATGTCAAAGGGCAGGTGGGCACCGTTGAGTGACATGACCTTCAATGATGTCACTATGGCAATAAAGAAACCAGTCCAGAATTTTTTCTCTTCTTTCCCTGAAAAAAATGGTATTTTTGATTTATACATTAGAAATTTACTGTGATTAATGTGACGTACAATACCCGGTAACATTTCACCATATGTCTTTTTTGGGTGTAGACTTTGGACCCTAGTCTATTCTGTGAGCAATGATTTTTTCTCTACAGAGATTTTTGAGTTATGGATTTTGGACAAGACTGGCTGTTAATGGGTTTCTTTCCACTGTGTTCTTAACTCTCATGCTGCAATTCAAAACATAGGAGACTAGTCTATCCATGTGGCTGAGCATCGGCTTGAGTGTCACAGACATACAGTTCTGGATGCACAGAAAGAAACAGTATATTATAATTTTCCGTGTAACAAAATAGGAAAATTATAATCTAAGATAGCCCTATTGTTTGGGCTCGCTTTGTACGGGAGGGGATTGACTTGGAAAACTGGCTACTTTGGCGTATCTTTTGTTTCAATCTCTGAAAGGAATTTTGAGGATTTCAGTGCCCTTTGTTGTCTCAAGATATTTTATGTCCTATGCAGAAATAGAGACCCTAAAGCTGATGTTCAAAATCTGTACAAGGCCTCCTTACTATAATATAGGTTATCTTCAAGCTATCTTTGTCTAACCCTACTTATTTAGATGTTATCTTGCAGAACAGTCTGAAGAGAGTGAAGGAGAAAGCTACGAGGTTGGCATAAGATGAGACTGGAGCCATATTGTAGACATGAGCTTTTCACAGTCCATAGAAAGAAGTGTTTTTGGAGCCATATAGACAAAGAGCAGGTGATATTGGGCTTCAGATTGCAATCCCCATATTGGTTTTAAAACCTTAATGAAAACCTTTAAAAATCATTACAATTCGCCCTAAAATTCATACAGCAAAGAGCTTAAGTTTTATTTAAAAAGAAGATGAGTCTTTGCCTGTTTTCCGCGGGTGTTGACAGTCGCCTGTGTTGAATCTGTGTTGAGGTGGCGTCCACAAGTCTGAATAGGTGAGCTCTGCAACTGCATCAGATGGTTGTGGGAGGTGCAGGAGCCAGAGGTTAAAATTAGGGTTTCTTTTATTGTTATCTGTACAGTTGAGTCACTTTTGCATGTAACTTTTTTCTAAACTCGATTAAAAGTTTAGGAGCGATTGTTCAAGTTCAAATCTTGGGAATGGACTTGTGTTGGGTTGGAGTCAATTTTAGAGTCATTTTCACAAAATGATTTTTTCTCTGCTATCTTTCCACGTAAGGATTAAAGAACTTAGTAATATTTTTATGTTTATATTAAATGTATTATATATATTTGTTATTTAATTATATACCTATTTATATTTAATTATATTTATTATTATATTTTATATAATAAATAAACAATGATATATTTATCATATTATGTAAATTTATAATTATGCTTATCTATAATGTGCATTTCTCATAAAGAGTTAATAATATTTGACTATTTGAGAGAATGCTATTTAAGTTATATAGAACTGTTTTGAGACTTATTCATAATTAGTCGATAGGCTTTTATATGTGAGCATTATAGTGCTCGGAATTGTCTCACGCTGTAAAAATAACACGGAAATTTTTCTAAGTCGTCGGTTTTTCCTATCAATGTTTTCCTTAAACCTACCCTATAAGTGCAAGTGCTAGTAATTAATATAATATAACCTATGAAACATAATAACAATACAACCTATGAAGCATAATAATATAATTGATATAATAATAACATTTAAATCTATAAAGTATAATAATATAATTTATATAAACTTTTTAAGTGATTTTTTTTAGTAATATTTGTAGACACCCAAAAATTATTTTGCCCTTTGATCATACTCGTCTATTTTTTCTATTTTTCTCTTATTTGATTAAATAATTAAATGATATTAATTATTTAATTAAGCCTAATTATTCTTCTATTTCTTCTAAAATAATTAAATAATATTAATTATTTAATTATATCTAATTATTCCTCTAATTGTCGATAAGGGCGTGGTTTGTTGGTTAAGTTGTTCGGTTGTAGTTGATCTTAACCATTCATTATTTTTTAAGAAAACTATATATAAACGTGTGCAACCTACTTGAGTTGCAAACTTATGCTACCATTTTGACTTCCGAATTCTTGTCACATTTTCAATCACTTGATCTATTCATCCAAGCACTTGAAGCACTCTATCATCCAAGCTGTTGTTGTTGATCTAACCACATTTCTAGTAGTACAATATTCAATTCCTAAAAACAATCAACTAATTTTAAATTATTGAGATATTCAAATACCAAATAATCTATACAGAATGTACGTCTATTTTTTAAAATAATGGTGCAAAATTATAATAATATAATAATATGCATCTTATTAGTTATTGTTATGTTATATTTGTATTTTATAATTTATATAATTATTTAAAATAATATATTAATAAATATAATAATTTATTTAAAATAATATATTAATAAATATAATAATTATAGTATAGATATTATATATATAATAAATATATAATTGAATTTTGAAATATTTAAACATACAATTATATTATACTATATCATATTTAAAATATATTTGAAAAATATTGTATTTTGAAGTGTGAGAGAGGAGTTGATACAAAGAGAGGAATAAAGAAAGAGAAAGAGATATGGTGCATGAGAGAGAGAAGATAAGGGTGAGAGGGAGGAAGACATAAAAGTGAGACATAGGGGTGAATAGAGAGAGAGAATTAGAGACTAATTTAAAATAGACATGAGAGAAAGATTATTTAAGAGAAACCAATTGTGCACATTGACATTTTCATTATACAAATAATCCCCATAACAATGGTGGAATGTTTCATTAATTTGTTATTTGTGTTCCTTGTACTTTTTAAGGAACAATTAATGTCTTATAAATAAGAGAAAATAACCATTGTCATGATAGAAGATCTATACAAAATTTCTCTACAACTATTTGTAGAGGTGAGAATAAAGAAGGGTAGAAGTTTTTAAAATAATGAAGTAATATATTAATTTTGAAAATTCTTGACCTAAGAGACAACAAGAACTTGTCTTAAGGTCAAAGACTAAAATGCTTAAATAATCAAATTATATAAGATAATAAAAAGGTATTTAGGTTGAACATTTCTATTTGAGTTTTTAGAAAAAAAACATTAATTAGACAATCAAAAAGATTTTGTTTGTAAAATTATTTTCTTTGACTTTTATAATGTTGTATTATGCCTTCAACATTTTTAATTGTTCATATAGATTCAAATTTAGTTTCAAATTTTATGTAATAATATTCTAAGTATTTAATTATGTTAGTCCTAATAAGGATATAAATTAGATAATTAAATGAAAAAATAAAACTATTTGTATAAAATTAACTATTTGTAAGAAAAAATAAAAAAAAGTTTACTAACTTTTTTACATTATTGATTAATATATTAAGTTAATAAGAAGTTTTTAATTTAGAGTAAAGATATAGTTATTTTTAATATTTTTTTAAAGTGATTTAAGTATTAGTTAATAAGGTGGTTGAGGCCCTTTCACGTGATTGAGAAGTCCTTTAAAATTAGCATGTTGATTGTATAGTACAAAGGGTGAAATGAAATCAATAGCATAAATACAATTGAAGAACACATTTTAAAATACAAAGATTTATTAGATATTAGAATTTTGAAGTATAATCCCTCCAACAATCTATATTCTTAAAATAATATATTGTTATTTTAACTATAAGATATTAATATAAAAATGGCAGGAAAGACCTAATATTATTATAATATAATAATCTTATAATTTAATATTAAATTATATTACTATCTAATTTAATTATAATTATATAGATATAATATAATAATAATCAGTAAATTAGTTCAAGAATAATTTTAATTGATTTTTTTCCATAAAATTAAATTGTTAAATTAATAAACTTTTGTATAAGTTAATAAGGTGGCTCATCTCTAAATTCACATAAAATATTAGGGCAACATGTTTTTTATAGTCATTTGTATTTGAGCTTCCTTATCAAGTTATTAATTTATATTTTAATAAACTATTAAGTGATAAGTTTCACATCACTTATCAATATGAGGCTCATCTATAGATTCACATAAAATATTAGGGCAACATGTTTTTTATAGTCATTGGTATTTGACCTTCCTTGTCAAGTGATGATTGCCTCATGGTCATTCCTTACATAAGGGCCAAAGATGAGGCTATAAGAGCAAATCTCATACACACTTCCACATCCATGCATGTTGAGCTCCATGCTGTCTATCGAGACGTCAACCTTCTCCCATCTGTTCTCAAATAAGTGGTTGGGTTCAATTACTAGATTAGGACAAACTTCTTTGGCTCGGGCCCTTTCAATTGATTGAGAAGACCTTTAAAATTAGCATGTTGATTGTATAGTACAAAGGGTGAAATGAAATCAATAGCACAAATACAATTGAAGAACACATTTTAAAATACAAAGATTTATTAGATATTAGAATTTTGAAGTATAATCCCTCCAACAATCTATATTTTTAAAATAATATATATTGTTACTTTAACTATAAGATATTAATATAAAAATGGCAGGAAAGACCTAATATTATTATAATATAACAATCTTATAATTTAATATTAAATTATAAGACTATCTAATTTAATTATAATTATATTATACCATAGATATAATATAATAATAATCGGTAAATTAGTTCAAGAATAATCATTATGTTATAGTAGTTAAAAACTACAGATGACTAGACCTTCTAATTTTAATTGTTTTTTTTCCATAAAATTAAATTGTTAAATTAATAAACTTTTGTATAAGTTAATAAGGTGGCTTATCTCTAGATTCACATAAAATATTAAGGCAACATATTTTTTATAGTCATTTGTATTTGACCTTCCTTGTCAAGTTTGTCTTTTTTTTTTTTTTTTTTTTTTTTGGTTGGGTAAGTTCTACCGAAGGTGGTAGATCCCTTTTTATAAAAGTCTTGAGAAAAATTACATCGAGTTGGAGATGGTGTTGATACCATCAGCCAGCTCGTTAGCACGCTCTAGCTGATGAGCGGACAGAAGATCGCCGTAAAGGCTTACATAATTGGCAAAAGCCGCCATATCTATGTTCTCTAGACCTTTGTAAATTTTCAACGCTTCTGCTACCTTCTGCTTCTTTCTTACAGCCGTTGCATCAAAGACTCCACAGATTGCACCGTTCTGGGGGTTGGTTTTAACATTTCTCCCTGCCATTATGGCCGCATCTCTTAACTCTTCTTTGATCAAGTGACCAGTAAATCTTGACGCCTGAGCAAGATTGCCTGTGGCTTGGGCCACCGAAACGTAGAACCTTCCCAGCAAGGCATCATCGTGGATATGACTACCCTGCGCATCCTTCACTCCTGCAATCACCATGAAAGCTTTCCTGAGTTCTGGCTCTTCTTGTTTTAACAGCCTGGAAACTTGCTCTTCTATTGCTTCGTCTATGCACTTGCACTTTACTCTAAAATGCTTTCCCCCAGCCATCTACTGCCTTTACTCTTCTAAACTGTGAATGAGATCAAGCGACGCCACAGGCTGCCAATACCACCCTTTGCCTGTCAACGTATTCCTGCCAAGGATCGTGATCGGATCCAAGGGAGATCCTCTCTGATATCCTACGCTTTCGAGTCAAATGTGACCTACTGGAGATCTCTGCCAAAATCTAGCCACGATAATCTAGGTTTTCCAGTCAAGATTATTGCAGCTAGATTTTGGCAAAGATCTCCAATAGGTCACATTTGACTCGAAAGCGTAGGATATTAGAGAGGATCTCCCTTGGATCTGATCACGATCCTTAGCAGGAACCTTCCTTGTCAATTTATTAATTTATATTTTAATAAACTATTAAGTGATAAGTTACACATCACTTATCGAATATGAGATGTAACGGGTAATTCTCTTTACTGGGTCATCTATAGATTCACATAAAATATTAGGACAACATGTTTTTTTATAGTCATTTGTATTTGACCTTCCTTGTCAAGTGATGATTGGCCTCATGGCCATTCCTTCCATAAGGGCCAAAGATGAGGCTATAAGAGCAAATCTCATCCACACTTCCACATCCATGCATGTTGAGCTCCATGCTGTCTATCGAGACGTCAACCTTCTCCCATCTCTTCTCAAATAAGTGGTTGGGTTCAATTAATTAGCATGTTGATTGTATAGTACAAAGGGTGAAATGAAATCAATAGCATAAATATAATTGAAGAACACATTTTAAAATACAAAGATTTATTAGATATTAGAATTTTGAAGTATAATCCATCCAACAATCTATATTTTTAAAATAATATATATTGTTACTTTAACTATAAGATATTAATATAAAAATGGCAAGAAAAACTTAATATTATTATAATATAATAATCTTATAATTTAATATTAAATTATATTACTATCTAATTTAATTATAATTATATTATACCATACATATAATATAATAATAATCTGACTAAACCTTCTAATTTTAATTGATTTTTTTCCATAAAATTAAATTGTTAAATTAATAAACTTTTGTATAAGTTTCCATAATAAATTCAATAAATTTACTTATAGTCTTATTTATTTACACATTTTATTAATTTTGCTTACATGGGAATCTAAATCTTAATTGTTTATAGGAATCTGAATTTTTTAGCCCCTTGCTATGAGTGTAGCATGCCTCTCAGCGTAAAAATAGCAAAAGAAATAAAAAAAATTAAATATAAAAAACAAAAATATAAATTCATAACTTTTTAAATAGATAAAAAGAATAAGACAAGAAAGAAAAAACAATAGTTAAAAGATAAATTTCTCATTGAAAGTTTAATCCATTTACTTACTATAAAATATATTTCTCATTTTTTATCTAATTTTTATGAATTGTGTTAATTAAAATTAGTTGATTGTTTTTTAAGGTTTGGATATTACTCAAAAAAATCACTTAAAAAGTTTATATAAATTATATTATTATACTTTATAGGTTTAAATGTTATTATTATATCAATTATATTATTATGTTTCATAGGTTGTATTGTTATTATGCTTCATAGGTTATATTATATTAATTATTATAAATCAGTCTCAAAACAGTTCTATATAACCTATATAGCATTCCCTCAAATAGTCAAATATTATTAATTCTTTAGCATAATTATAAATTTACTTAATATAATAAATATATAACTGTTTATTTATTATATAAAATATAATAATAAATTTATTTTTTTTTAATATTAAAAATTGAGAGAATCTAGTACAAGGAGGCCAGGCCTCAGCAAAACATAGATGTCACCGCCACAGGACAGCAAAAACTAAAGTTACAACAAGGTGCGTAATCCGCACAAAAGAGTACTAACAAACTAACTGCATCATGAGAAGAAAGTATATACAAAACATCAACAAAAGCATCAAGAGAGGATGTCGTCATGGGCTTCAACCCATGCTGCCCATCCCTGAGGTCCTTCCATCCAAACAATGGTCTTCTAGCTCTAAATCTGTGTCAGCATCTCAACTTGGGCGTAGGAGGGCTCCCTGTTGTCTTTAATTTCATTGTTCAGCTTCTTGAGAGCCTCCTCAAAGGAGGATAGGTTGTCCACGTTGCGCCTCCACTCATAACCATCCTTCATCTCATAGATGAACATGGTGGTGTGTCCATCCTTAAGGAACCTCAGGACCTTGTTCCTCTCAACGTTCATAGTAGAGGCAACCTGCACAACAATTTTGAAGAATGTGAGTTTTCGAAAAGACTCAGTAAGGGCCCTGGCTTGGCCTTCAAACCTATCAACATTCCTAATTTTCCATATATACCAAAGAATATTAGCAGATAAAGTAAACCAAAAGATATTAGCATCCTTTTTCAATCCTTGAATGTGCCCAGAAATAATTTCCATAATATTCACAAGATTAGGGATAGAAAAGCCAAACATTAACTAGATCTCCTTAGCAATGGAGCAATCAAAGAAAATATGCCTGCCAGTCTCAGGAAGTTTACAAATAGAGCACAAATCATTATTATCATAATTCCTCTTGAGAGGAAGTCTATTGAGTATCATAAGCTATTTAAAGCAATTGATTTTTGGCTCGATCAGACTTTTCCAGAGCCTGCTGAAGGTTTTTTGCCACTGCATAACAGACAGATCAGAATACCATAATAGGTTAACATGATTAATAATGGAAGCCTCATAAGTCAAGATATAGTAAATGTTACGAGCCTTAATTTTAGCCAAAAGAGTACCATCAGCCCATTTAAAAGACAGAAATCTATGAGAATCAGCATCACAGTCTTTAGGAAGACCAAAATCAATACAAGCCTGCTTAATCATGTTGTAGGTTCTTTTTTAAGCGGGGGGAGGTTAAATTTTGAGCTGAGATCTTCCCACGTGATAAGAGTATCATGTTCCAAAATGTCAATAAGATATTTGATCCCTTTGTTGGCCCAGGCTCTAGCCGAGCATCCCTGAGTAAGGGCTAGGGGTTTGCCAGCGTGGAATAGGTTCCGCCATAAGGATCTCTCGCCATGAATCAGGCCACCATTGTTGACACTAGTGTTGACCAAAAACCCCCTAACATGTTCCCAGGCTTTCCAAATAGACTTGAACACACAAGTGCCCTGGACAGAAACAGGAAAACCACCAGCCACAAGGTCAGTGAGTGGTAAACCCTTCCAAGGCTTAGCATTCTTAGGGACAACCCTCTCAATATTGTGTCTTATTAAAACCTTCCAAGGTTCTTGACCTTTGAGAGAATGGAAGATCTATTTAGGCGCAAGGGCAATACCTTGGATCCTAAGATCTTTTAATCCAAGGCCACCAAGAGATTTCTCAATATGGCACAACTTCCAGTTAACAGTGTGTAATTTATTATTACCTTTGCCATCAGACCAAAGGAACCATCTAACAGCCTTTTGAATTTCAAAGATCTGATAGTTGCTAAACATCCAAGCAAAGGAGTAGTAGATATTATAGGAGGAGAGGATTTTTTGGCACACTTGAACCCTGCCAGCCAGGGAGAGGAATCTATTGTTCCATTTACTAAGTTTCTTATCAATTTTCTTCTTAACCCAGAGCCACATATCTTTGAGGGAAGGGGACACCGAGAGGGGAACTCCAAGGTATCTAACGATTTTGTTAGGACCACCCCATTGGTAGCCAAGGTGTCCAAACCAGTCAGGGGGGTGATCCTTCCAGCTAGGGAAGGTAGACTTGGTCTAGGAGATCCGAGCTCTAGAAATTGACCCAAAGCATTGGATTTTAAGGCTAAGGTTATCCATGTTTTGCTTGGCGAGCTCAAGAAAAAGAGCCGTGTCATTAGCAAATTGAATATTCATCAATTCATTATCATTAGGGAGCCTAATCCCATTAACCTTTGGGGAGAGGGAGTTATCCCTAAGGAGGTAGAATAAAGCGTCAGAGGTAATAACAAAGAGAGTAGGGGCCAAGGGGT
The DNA here is from genome assembly GCA_027924645.1 of Cunninghamia lanceolata. Lineage (NCBI taxonomy): Eukaryota > Viridiplantae > Streptophyta > Pinopsida > Cupressales > Cupressaceae > Cunninghamia > Cunninghamia lanceolata. Next base: position 1,002,737 of record BSBN01001011.1, read on the forward strand.
AGCCCTGCCTAATGGACCGAGAGAGCATAATGGAAGAGGAGAGGGAGCCATTAACATCAATCTGAGTAGAGGCATCTTGAAGGAGGACCTTGACATAAGTACAGAATTCACTAGGAAAGCCAAAGGCTTCAAGCATCGTAATAATAAAGTCCCATTCCACCCTATCATAGGCTTTCTCAAAGTCAAGGAGAAACATAGCAGTGTCTTGACCAGAAACTTTAGACCATTCCATGGCTTCCCAACTTGTGATGAGATTTTCCAGAATATACCTACCTTTAATGAAGTCAGTTTGGGTGGGGCAGATGAACTTGGGCAGGATCTTTTCTAGTCGGACGGCCAACATTTTAGCCAGGATCTTATAGGACACATTAAGAAGGGCAATGGGTCTCTAGTTCTTAACGAGGGCCTTGTCACCATCCTTGGGTATGAGTTTAATAATGCCCTTATTGATAATATCGCCAAGGGAACCCTTACCCAAACCCTCATTGTAGATATCAAGAAGATCATAGCAAATCCAGTTAAGGTTGGTTTTGTAGAACTCAACTGGGAGCCCATCAGGCTCTGGAGCTTTATCATTGTGGAGGGAGTTGATGGCTTTTTAAATTTCATCAATTGTGAAATTCTGCTTAAGGAGGCAAGATTCCCCCTCGAAGATCCTATAGGGAATGATGGATTTGCATTTAAGTCTAAGGACCTTGGCAGACTCAGAGTCTTCAGAGGTGAAAAGTTTTTGGTAGAAGAGGGCAAAGGCCTCTTTAATGTTGTCCAAATCAACAATTTCTTGATTATCAACAATTAGTCTATCAATCTTTTCCCAATTTTGTTTATGTTTAAGCAAATTAAAGAAAAACTTGGAGCCTTTATCACCATATTGGAGCCAATGGCTACGGGCTCTAATCATGGCCCCCTTGATCTTAACTTGCTGATGCAATCTAAGGGCATCCCTAGCTTTTGCCACTTGGTTGGCAAGGTCAAGGCAGTAAGGAGTCAATTGAATTTCATTTTCAAGGTGAAGCAGATTAAGATTAAGAGTCTTTTCCACAAATCTGAAGTCTTTGGCCCTTTTTTGACCAATAGTTTGCAAGAGTTTTTGCCAGGAAACAACATTATAATTCCACCTATCAATATGCGAAGCTAAGTTCTTATTATCCTTATTTAGGAGTCTGATGAGGTTAATGGCAGCAAGAACATCAAGATCTTTCAGTAAATTAGTGTTAAGAATGAACTTCTTAGGCCCCACCACATTAGCAGGGAAGGAGTTAGCAAGTTTGATGTGAGAAGTAATAGGGTGGTGATCCGAGAGAGTAAAAGGCCAAACAACAACAGAATTGCCATGGTTACTAGGGATAAATGAAAAAACATCTTTATTGGCATAAAAACGGTCAAGTCTGCAATAAATTCTATTACAACCTTTTTGGAAATTGCACCAAGTGTTCCAGAGACCCCTGGTATCAGCCTTATTACCGAGAAGAGGATCAAACAGGTTTTTTCATAAATTTCATTCTATCCCAATGGGATTTTTCAGAGCCTTTCCATTCAAAAGCATTACCCCCCATTTTATCATCACAATTCTCAATCATATTAAAGTCTCCTCCAAGGATCCAGGGAATATCAGGTAAGGATGCAATCCAATCCCAAAGGGCAATTCTTTCCTTATAGTCATTGGACGCATAGATAGAGCACACCCCAATGAGGGTGTTGTCAACATTAATAGAGGCCCATACAGCCCTGTTACAGGGGAGTAACCCTTGTCAGTAATATGGTTTGACCATTTGGGATTAATGAGCAGTCCAACACCACCTTTACCCCTGAGGTGATTGGAGCAAATTTTAATGGAGTCTTTCCAAATGAAATTAAGGTTAATATCCAAGGTAAAATTAATAGTTTTAAGCTCTTGAAGCATCAAAGAATCCAAGTCTTTATGAGAGTCCAAGAAACATTTAACAATCTACTTTCTGTCTGGAGCTTCTAGACCTCTCACATTCCATGAGATGTACTTCATGGTAAATAGGGGGGAAATTACGAGCTCTTAGCAGCATGAAGGCTACTATCACAGGCAGAGAGACCCTTGCCATTCTTTTTCTTGCCAGAGGGGGCCTTGTTCTTTGAGCCCAAGGGGCGTCCTCTTCTATTGGGTTTGGAACAGCCCTCAATTTGATCATCATGGTCTTCATTAGAATCATCATCTCCTTGAGAGATATTTCCAGAAGGAGGTTCCGCATAGGTAGTAGCCTGGACAGGGGTATCATTCACTGCCATCCAAGGCATTTGTGTGGAGGACAGGTTAGAGAGAAAAAAAAGTAGAATTTCTATCAACACTAGTATCAGCAGTGATGACCTGAATCACGTCATCATCATCAAGTTCTTTGAAGACTTTCAGAGGCAAACTCCCACTAGATTCACTAATGATACCAATACAGGGGGTGGGATCGATGAAGCCGAGGTTATCAAAGATACGATTAGCCCTCGGGGAAGTCACAGAGCCATCACCCATATTGAAATCACTAGTGCATCTATCAGGGGTTTCAAAATTATTAATAATACTCTTAACTTTTGAGAAATTAGCATCAACTGCGGGTGGGGTGAGATTGACATTATTCTGCAGGGTTAACACCAAAATTATCAGACCTAATCTTATCAATGGCTAATTGTTGGGCATTCTTCCTTTTGCGCTTCTTAGACTTGTTAAATATAGATAGGTATATAATTAAATAACAAATATATATAATATATTTAATATAAACATAAAAATTTATATATTTAACATAAACATAAAAATTTATTTGGTATTTCAATATCTCAATAATTTAAAATTAGTTGATTGTTTTTTAGGGTTTGGATACTATTCAAAAAAATCACTTTAAAAGTTTATATAAATTATATTATTATACTTATAGGTTTAAATGTTATTATTATATCAATTATATTATTATGCTTCATAGGTTGTATTGTTATTATGCTTCATAGGTTATATTATATTAATTATTATAAATAAGTCTCAAAACAGTTCTATATAACCTATATAGCATTCCCTCAAATAGTCAAATATTATTAATTCTTTATGAGAAATGCATATTATGGATAAGCACAATTATAAATCTACTCAATATAATAAATATATAATTGTTTATTTATTATATAAAATATAATAATAAATATAATTAAATATAGATAGATATATAATTAAATAACAAATATATATAATATATTTAATATAAACATAAAAATTTATATATTTAACATAAACACAAAAATTTTGGTATTTGAATATCTCAATAATTTTTTAAGTTGCAAATCTTTTAAAAAAACTAGTATATTTATATTTTAAAAAAATATATCTACAGTACGCCGAGAGATATCTTCCAATTTCGTGGCATTTATAAATTACTTGTAGTTAAAATATTTGATATGCTCACATGAGTTAATTTAAAGAGACTATGCTGCCAGACTTTTCATATTCTTATAACGTAATAAAGATTTCACTCCATAACTGCCCAAGTTTTTCTATTTTTCTATCCATTTGGCTTCCACAAAACTCCATAATTGCCCAAGTTTTTCTATTTTTCTATCCATTTGGCTTCCACGAATTTATTTATTTACACATTTTATGAATTTTGTTTACCTGGGAATCTGAATCTTAATTGTTTACGAGAATCTGAATCTTTCAGCCCTTGTGAGTGTAGAATGCCTCTCGGCCTAATTATAAGGGAGAATGAAATCTTTTTACATACCTAAATCAAAGGTAAATAAATAATTTTATTTTAGATAAAAGATTTAGATAAAGTTTATTTTATTTACTTAAGAGTTATTTTATTTTTACTTTGGAGCTATTTAACCATTATTTTATTTCTATTATAGGCGCTTGGAAAATGATATCTATTGGTGTATTTTATTTCTATTATAGACACAAATAAAATTAGGAATTTTTTTTTTTTAAAATGTAAATAAAATTCAATTAATATTATAATTAAGTTATTTTATAAAAATTTATATATTTAACATAAACACAAAAATTTTGGTAGTTGAATATCTCAATAATTTTTTAAGTTGCAAATCTCTTAAAAAATTATAAGGGAGAATGAAATCTTTTTACATACCTAAATCAAAGGTAAATAAATAAATTTATTTTAGATAAAAGATTTAGATAAATTTTATTTTATTTACTTAAGAGTTATTTTATTTTTACTTTAGAGCTATTTAACCATTATTTTATTTCTATTATAGCGCTTGAAAAAGGATATCTCTTGGTGTATTTTATTTCTATTATAGACACAAATAAAATTAGGAAAATTTTTATAAGAAAACATGTAAATAAAATTCAATTAATATTATAATTAAGTTATTTTATTTACTTAAGAGTTATTTTATTTTTATTTGGAGCTATTTAAGGATTATTTTATTTTATTTATATTATAGGGGCCTACAAGATATCTATCGGCATACTTTAGATATATTTTTCCTTTAAAATATAAATATACTAGTTTAATATTAGTCGAACTTAATCATGATTTTTTTGGTGAATTTTATCTTTGCCGACCCTGAATATAACTTTGTGACATAGATGTTAGGCATAGAAAAATGATGAGACTAAAATCAATGGGTACTCTATACATTCATGAAGAATGAAAAAAATTAATAATTTGAAAATAATACATATAAAAGCAAAGACACAAGAAGACCAGAGATTTCTTAGAGTTCAGAAGCAATAAGGTAGAATGCAAATAACTTTATGAAGAAATTATATAATTTGTTAGATTTTTTTATTATCTATTAATTTCTAAGTTATTTAATCCATTAAATTATTTTATCAATTCTTATTGAAATTCCATCACATTAAAGGTTGTCTTATTTCACTTATATTAGTAAATTTCCTTTTACATTACATATTGAAATGAACAAACATAGTTGGGTTTGGGTTTGAGTTAGATTTTCATGAAGTCCTAATTCATTCATGGCTCTATGTTATTGAAATAAGTGAGACACGTAAAATTATTATCATGTCAATGTCTTACCAAGTAAATAGTCCCTTTTGTGTTGCATATTGCCCTTACAAAACAAACATAGTTGGATAAATTTGCACTATTATCACAATCTGATTTGATTTTGTCTCTCAAATTGCCAGACATGGAAGGTGTAGATTATTCCATGTAGTGCAAACAGACGTGTAAGGTGCAGATTCATTCCATGACATGACAGAGAGCACATCATCTCAAACAAAAAAGGTTTTCCATAGGAATTTGAATTGGAAGATTTTCTGGAGTAGAAAAAACCTTAGCCTCCTCAACTCTCAGATTAACTTGATCAAATCTTCTTCCTTTCCACACTATTCACAAAAGAGACATGGTGGAGATTGATCAAATCATAGATCTGTACTCCTAACCCTAAGATTTCCTACTTCCAGCCTTCACAACCCTGAAATTGGTCTGCTCCTCTGCACCTCCTTCCCTTGTAAGAATGTATTATTTGCAAGAGATATATGAAAGAAAGAATGTTATTCATCCTATAGTTGTTGCTTTTCATTGAAAATATTGTTATTAGAGAATAAGTTAAATTCCATCTCTCTCTCTCTCTCTCAAATTGCTAGACGTGGAAGGTGTAGATTATTCTGTGTAGTGCAAATAGATGTGTAAGGTGCAGATTCATTCCACGACATGAAAGAGAGCACATTGTCTGAAAATAATGGTTACACCATCTGTAAAAACTGTTGAAATGTACAAGACAGCTAAGAGGGGGGCGTGAATCAGTTGTCTCATAAACTTTAACCACTTATGAATATCAACACATCAAATTTTCAATCACTGTTATTAAGATTTAACCATGAAAGCATGAAACAAGAAGGTTAACACAATAACACATGAGACGCCAAAATTTTTACGTGGAAAACCCTATAAGGGAAAAACCACAGTGGGTGTTAGCCCATAGAAATAAATATGTTATAACAATACCGAAAAATAGAGGCTCGTTGCCTTAGGGCTCACTGCCCAAAATGCTCACTACAAATGTTGGGGCTCACTGCCAAGGGGTGGCTCATTGCCAAGGGTTGGTGAACTGATTTGATAGCATCTACTCCATGCCTGAGTTTAGTTCCATTGAAGCACAATATAACTTCTCTGCTCTGCTCTTCTTACACCTTTTCACTTATCTTCGCATTTTTACACAAAGACATTTTTTGCAACTTCATTACATGTTTTTTATACAATTCATCAACCTTGGAATGTACATCAGGGTCGGCATTACATTCATCAACCATTGGAACAATCTCCAAGGTCGGCATTACAAACATACATAAAAATAGGTCTGGACCTAAACAAAATTAGCCAAGGAAAAGATGTATACATATCACGTTATGCCTTAGCTGGGACTCAAATGCAATCTTCCACACCACAACACACTTCCACAATCTTCAATGCATCTCTGCAAGTAGTGGAAACAACCAGGTTGGCCAAGATTGGTGTTAACACTAAGTATTCTAAGAATAGTCTTCATCCACAATCCAAATTTCTCTTTGCAGACCAATCCAAAGGTAGGAACATGATCAGAAGACATCCATAAGCACATTGTAATCACCAAGAACATTCGCACAACCTCTAAACACTTTATCCATAAGATTCTTCAATCTGGAACACTTGAACATAACTGTTATTCACTGTCATATAGAAAGGATCGCTTGCGGACCACCAAATCATGAGCCATTGAAGTTGAAGGTACTTATCATCATTACAAACTAGATTCGAGAACCACAAACTGAAATACTTAAATGCGGAGAAATACGGAGCATAATACATTCTCCCTATCACCACCAAATGTACAGAAAAAGCAATTTTCACTCTAGTGAACATAACTCGCTCAAATCTTCATACCGGAGGCTCAAACTTGGAACATAGCAACTTCAGACATGTCTCTAACTAACTTCCAATCCACATACAAAGATATTCATTCTACAAGAAATGCGGAGCAATCTACTTGACTGTTCTGTTGTAAACAAAGATACTCTTCAATACATTATTTCCATTAGAGGGGCAAATTTTTTCAAAAGCATTTGGAAATTTAGTATCAGGAATACTTATTCATTATCTTCAACACTTATATAAGCCAATGCAAAGCATCTAACTCATTACAAGCAAGTATCAAAACAAGAGCACATTTGACACCAATGACAACACAAATATGTTGACATCAATGACAACACCCGTTAGGCATATACTTGCAACAAAAACAACATAATACAAAATATCAATCAAATCCTTGAAGTACAGTAAATATTTGTTAGCATAGTGCAAGCCTTGTGGAACCCGCCACTTGGCTCATTGAAGAAATACATTTCTTTAATTCCCCTCCTTAAATTATTGGTTTTGGTCGTGGGGATTGGTATGATCCACATAACCCATTGCCTATTGTTATGGTAATTGATTGGTTATTTACATCAATCCACTCAGTCGCGATGAACTATCCAACTGCCGATGAAGTCTTTGATTTTGTTTTGGTGTGGGTAATAAATGTAAGTTTTTATGAGTATTTAAGAAATTGTTTAAAAAAATATAAGGTCAAAATTTGTTTGATGGTAGTCCTTTTAATTTGGACCACTAGATGATATAGATATATTGATTGTCCAGATTAAAAGGACTACCATCAAAAACATCTCAGCCATTAATTTTTCTAAAGAATACCATAAATGATAAAAACAAAAAAATGTTCACTTCACATTTATACTTTGATAATAGGGGAGAAGACCCTGTAGTTGAGCACCCTAACTTCATGCCTCTCAAAATCATACGTGGCAATTTTGAATCACTCCAAATTTTTTACAGCAACTTACTTGGCAAGGCCCCTGCTTATGACTAAGGTTTCACGTCCACATCATCAAATATGATGCCACATCAGCATGCCTTTTGTTGAGGTGTCCAAAAAGGCCCAAAAAAAAGGGTAGACAAATAGTTGTGCATTAAGTCATGTTTTGTTGGTGTGCTGACATGGCATCACATGATTGGTTGTTTTTGAGATCTAAAGGGCACATTTCATTCAATTATTAGTACATATAGTCAACACTAACAACCTTAAAGTCACAACTACTAGTGCAAAATTTTTTAAAATATTGGGCTTTAAATACACAAATACTATCACAGCTATTGGAACATGCTCAGCAAATTGGATCCTCTCCTAAATTGTTAATTTAATTAGTGGGTTGTTCCTATCGACGTATTCCTTGAACCTCTTATGGGTGCAAGTGCTAGTTTTATTTTTTTTCCTACGCAACCAGTGGTTACATACTACAAGGTCACGAATATTAAACGATGAAGGAGTTCGTTCAGGTTGTTCAAATACAAACCTTGCTCCATAATCAATAGGTAAATAGATCAATACACCAGTTTGCTATAACCAAGACCCAAAAAAAAACCCTAGTCACAAGTCAGGTCAACTGTAGCTCGATCCTGTCTGCAATGCAATTTATTCATGTCCTTATCTCTACTACTTGCAAGTCTTTATACCCTACGGTCATTGGACTTACCCTCCAACTGCTCCCCTCCACAAACCGAGCCCAAAATGTAGACGACTCATGACATATACACTATATATACCTCTAAAATTTTAGGGTTGCAGCGAATGGCAGTTGACTTTTGAAACAGAGAGAAAAATAGAAGTCCAAATTAAAAGGCAGCCCACTCACCTGATGTCCCTAGAATAATAAGGAACCGGGAGGGAAGCTTCAATGCAACAAAATTATCCAATAAAAAAAATTATTATACGCGGTTTGGGGCGGTGGGCACTATTGGACCTACTTGCTTCCAAAAATATCTTTCTGCTAATTAACGCACGCGGCTACAACTTTCGTCCATCTACCATTTTATATTGTCATCCCAAATTCAGTGGTCATGATCTTTTTGATCGTAGTCCTTTTGATCTGAGCCTTTCATCTATATATATATCATGTAGTGTTGCTCACTACAAGAATGCTTATCAGTGTAAAAATAATGTAGGAGAGAATATGGGGGATCATGCAACTTGGTAGAATCATGCATAAGCAGTCTAGAATAGAATTCTTGCAAAGTTTCCTTTCTAAACTCCTGACAAATGTCTATAACATCGGATGCTCCCTCACCATTTTACATACCATTTCCCCTCAAAAGTAAATCAAAGTGTGAGCTACCAACGAGAATACAAAATTAGGAATAATGTTTGTGATGATATGGAAGCCATCATGTGTCACTAACATCAACAAGATTTCCAACATGACTAGAATTTAATTGATGGTGCCTACCAGTCTCAATGAAAATCCAAAAAAGGCTATGAGAGCTGAAGGTTGAAACACAATGGTTAAAATATAAAAATTGTCAAGGAAACAAAATGCTCAAGTGCCACATCATTTAGTTTGAAATCATATCTAAAGTCTACTTTGTTAGAATAACTTACCTAAATTTCTTCACAATTGCTTGCTTTAAAGGCAATTTTGAGGTAGTTGGCCAAGCTATTTAATGACTGCCTATGGCAAGCAAATCCTTTACAGTCAAGCCCATAGCATGGTTTCTACTTTGTCCTCCAAATGACAAAAGTGAATTTGGGATCTTTATCCTCTTCTTTTAATTTTGCTAAAAGAACTGAAGCATCTTAAAGATTATTTTCAAGCCAAATATTTTTGGAATCAATTACTAGACACCTCCATCTCCCAACCTTGTCCACATGTCCCATGATCTACTTTGTGGACAATAATGAAAACCAGCACGACATTCTATGGTATCTAACTTGTTCTATAATTTTGGTGTGTTGGGAGGGAGAATAATGTCCGGTCTGAAAAGTAATGAGGTACAGATTTGACTACTGCTTGAAGAGATGCTTGAGTTCTCTTTTGAATATCATCTATTACAAGTTCATCTAGTCTCTCCAAGATATATAAGTATATTTATAAGAAAAGAACAGTAGTCGAAAGAAAAATTAGTACCTGCAAGAGTAGAAGCCACCATCAGAGTTTGGGAAGGAACAATGATGCAACTTTTTTCTATATAACTTGGCACCAATACCAACAATGCAGAAGAATTTGAGGCTCTAGTCCAGGGCCTCGAGCATGCCCTTGGAGTTAGAATTAGACATCTTTTGGTAGAAGGGAATTCTATTATTACAATTAGAAGTTTGGTAAGATGCTTCCTTGAGCATTGATGCACTTATATTCTTCTTAAAAGTTTTATCTCTTTCTTTGAGAATCAATACTTATATTACTTCCTTGAAAATTCTAGAACTTTTTCTCTTTCCTCCAGTTCAGAATCCCCATTTTCCTAGGAGGAAAAACATGGAAATTAATAAGTTGACCAACCATGGGGTTTAGAAGCTCCTCTATTTATGATATTTCTTCTAACTAGTTCAAAGAGTTATAATAATTTAATTTCAAAATGAACAAACACAGACTTATGATGATTCTAGGAATGATGAGTTAACTACACAAGTCACTAAGGAGATGTCTCATTCCCCTTCCATTTACACCATCAAACCATGCTTAGCTTTTCCCACATTTGATGGAATTATGCATGCCAGTAATCCCCATTTTTCTAGGGGGAGAACATGGAAGTTAATTGCTTGACCAACCTTGGGATTAGAAGCTCCTCTATTTATGATATATCTTCTAACTAGTTCAAAGAGTTAACATATTCTAATTTCAAATGAACAAACAGGGACATATGATGATTTTGGGAATGATGAGTTAATTAATGTTACCATTTTTGTCCTAATTCGTTCAAAAATAGGTAATGCATTTGGTTGTGTCATTATGTTTTGTTATTTTGGGAATAAAAGATGTCTCGTGCTTTCTAATGAGAGATATACAATGTGCTTTGAACATTTTGGTTCGAGAGGTATGGGGTCTTAGTGGGTTACTAAATGTCTTCTAAAAAGGGTTATAGGGTGCATTGCATAATTGAAAAGTCGGCAAAATTACTTTTACTACATCCAAGATATCCTTCCTTGTGAAAGGTTTGCATAAGAGGAGTCAAGGTTTAGAAAAATAAGAGTTTTCCACATTGCATGTGGATGGTTAAGTTTTAAAAGGTCTTCTTCCATGTTTTAAGGTTCTTTAAAAAGGACTCAAAGCCATGTGCCAAGTGGGAGGGAAGAAAGTTTGAATGAAATCATTTCCCATCCTCTGTGTTTGAGTGTTGTCAAGTTAGGTGGAGTTAGGTTTAGGTTTTCACATTTCCTCTTTCTTTGCTAGGGTTTTCAAATTGCTTATAGGTTTTCCCATGAAAGAAATACTCTCAAAGGTTGAAGATCTCATTTGAACAAAAGAAAAAATGTCAAGGAAAACATCAAATAGATACATTGGTATGCTGGACAATACAATGGTAAGGAAAGCTTGAGATAGTTTTCAACATTTGAAGCAGTAGAGACCTTGATGATGACAGTGGATAGAGAAGGAGAAAGGGAGATAAGAAAATGCTAAATCATTTGTAAGACCTGAAGAAGAGATTTATGATATACTTGGAGGTTTGTATATCTTTTGAGGAAACTGAGTATTGGATCCAATCAAGGGATTGCACAATGATCAATCAAGAAGGTCTTGTAACAGAAGATAGAGATGCAAATGGGGTTGTCATGTGTATGGAGAGGTATACCAGACTATTAAAGAACTCTGCAGGCTTGCAAGGTTGTATGGAGGATGAATATGAGTCTTTCACATTCTCACTATGGATTGTGCTTTCATGATAGCGTGGGTTGTTCTTTCAAACTTGCATGGATCGCTCCTTCCTAGTACATGTGGACCTAAATCATAAAGGAGCAAACACCAGTAAAGGTTGGAGAGGTTTAGATTAAGTCTTAGGGTCTCCAACAATAATTTGAAAAGTTTTCAATGGAAGGATACAAAGGGCAATATAACAGTGACCTATCAACAAAGATGAAAGGATCTCTGAGTAGCTAGTAGCAGTCTCAAGACTATATTGGCAATCTAGAGCTCAGTCCAAGTAGTAAGGCCGTGTTTGCCTTTAGAAGAATTGTGAAGATATGCCTTGGGTATCTGCCTATGACTTCATAGAAATCCACTATAAACATGGTCATTTGTATGATATCCTAAGAGACTTATGGGTTTGGACAACCTATTAGGAGATTGTAGGAATTTATTACAGAGGTTTGCCTTCGTAAGGGGATTGATATACCTTCACAAGACACAGTGGTCTATTTTTGACAGGGGTCTGAGAAACCTTTCACAGAGGTCTATTTTTTTCATTGAGGATAGTCATATGGGCATCCAAAACAGCATAGGGTCTAGTCATTGACCTGCATATGGTGAGAAGGGTTAGACAGTGTTATGGTGGATGGTATACACAATGAGAAGAAGAGGAAGTTTAGAGAAGATCACCGCCTCAAAGAAGACCAAAATATCTTGCACGGTCACTAATCATCCCACATGTTTCAAAAGATTATAATACTCATCCGAGAAGATTACAGAGTTGTGAGGAGGTTTGTGAAACCCTAAGGGGCTTGTGGGAGCCATGACAAAAATGATAAGAAGAGAATGTTCACGTGGGAGAAAAGATAGTGTACATACCTGAGAATTTATAAAGGTCTTATAAGTATTGGACAGTGGCGTAAAGAGACTCTTTAGTGGATGAAGAAAGAGTTTTTGTAAAGAATGTGGAAGTCAAGGGTTACAAGAGTGAAGTCCAATAGAGCACACATAGGATTCAAGTTTCCTGATGATAACCAAGTAATATGTGATGTTTGATGAGAAGATAGTCAATATTTGATTTTGGGATGTACGATGAGTTTCATGAGCATAAATGAGCATGACAAGGATGCATGCGGGTCTAAAAGGCTATACATACACCTACAGGACTAAACAAAAATGCTCTCAAAGTCATAGTCCAAAACTCAAAGGCAGAGTCCACAATGTGATAGGCACAGTCCATAATGTGATAGGCATAGTCCATAGTAAGGAGCAGTCCATAGTGTGATATGGAGCAATGAGAAGTCTGATAGTGCACGAAGGCAAAAGATCAAGACAAGGGAGCAGAGTGATAGTGAGATAGAGTTTCCATGGTTTGAAATCCTCACATAAACCACCTATAAGATTGCTAAAAAATCCTATTGCACTATCTGGTTAGGGTTTGTAAAGTCATCAAAACTTTGCATAAGTTAGAATCAAGAAGGACTACCTGTTGAGAACTAAGGGTTAGCTAATGCTTTTTGTGCCTTGTCAAGCGTAAAAGGAAACTTATCCAAGGTCAGCATACCCTGCTCTTATGCATAGTTCAAGAGAGAAAGGTGTAGAATCATCACTGTGTACTACTAAGGTTTTGAAGGTGCAGAGATAAAAAATGAAGATACAAACAGATCTATAGTAAGGAGATAGTGTTAAGGGTTTGCATGAGGTTAGGAAAGAGATGACTGTGTGCAGCAAGACCTAAAGGACAGTCATGAAGGTTTTGGTGAAATAGCAGTCACCTAGTATCATGAAACAGTCATACAGTTATAACAAGTCATACCAATGAAAGAAGATGTGCTTAAAAGTCATAAAAGGATAATCTCAAACTCAGTTTAGAGTCCTAAAAGGACTGAATCACTTCTTCCTATGCCTCTGTGGAGTCTTGAGTGACTCAAACTCTTAAAACATATGTTCTATAGACTTGCAAAGTGGAGTTTGAGGGAAATGAAGGAAGCTGGAGCAGTTATGAGACTATTGAGAGTAGTTAGACCATCATCCACCTATCTAGGAGCCAAATCAACAACATGCAAGTAGAGTGGGTGGAGGTTGAAGGAGTCAAAGTATAGTTAGGGACCCTTCCTCAACATACACCAAGTGTTTCAAGCAATCAACTCAAAGAACGACACTTTTTGGACACCTAGGTGAGGGTTTGACCACCTCTTTTGAAGGAAATGTATTGATTTTTCATAATTGTAGCCCTATATTCTCTCCTATGTGTTGAGCAAGAGATATAGGATTTGTCTTGTCTATACTTAGCGATTTCTTTGGTTAGTTTTAGAAGCTTTCTCTCTAGTTTTTGAAAGAAATACCGTAATTGTAGTCCAGTTCTAAGCTATATGGATGTTGTATCTTTGAAGACAACAATGTAAGGTGATTTTCAGTGATAGGGTTGAAGTGAAATTGCCATTGTAACTCAGTTTTCAAGTGAAAGAGATCATTTTAGACCATCTTTTCTATGTAAAGGTATCATATTTCAAACAAATCAGTTTGTTTTGCCTTTTATTCTTGCAAGAGTTTACTGTGCAAAAGGTTGTTTCAGTATTTTATTTTGTGTTCAAATATGAACCTTATGGAGTATGCATGCAAATCTTGCCTTAACTTGCAAAACCTCATTCATATGCAAATTGTGAGCTGAGAAAACATCAAAACACCTACTGTAACTTGTGAAAACCTCTTATTTTCCTCTTAACAATAATGCTAGGTGACTGGATCAGTAAACCAAATCAAAACTAGTGAATAGGCAGCATAGTTGTGCGTAGATAAACAACTGTTTTAGGGAAAAATAGGTATCAAAACATTGGAAAAATGATCATTGTCATTTGGTGCATCACCATTAGTAGTTTTAGGTTGAAGTTTCCAGCGTTTTCATCCTTTTTCCATTGACAGAAAATAGTCCAGTAGGTCTAAAACTGTGGTTTTAGGTGTTGCATAGAGGGAACTAGCCCTTCATCTAGAGGTTTAGCTTCAAGTTTTGCAACGTCCCACATCTATAAGTTATTCTCATTGTATCATAGGGTCTTGTTGAATCACATTCAACAAGAGGGTGTAATCTCGGTGATAAAAATTACACAGGTCATTAAAGAGATTTCTCATTCCCCTTCCATTTACAACATCAAACCATGCTTGGCTTTCCCACATTTGATGGAACTATGCATGCTTTAGGACTCTTCGTTACATTCATTTCCACAATTGGCATCAGACATGTGGCTTCCACCATTTTTTTTATCCTATCCTTTTGTCTCTTCTATCTGTTTGTTGGTGTTCTAAGGAAGAACAAGGAACAACTTATTTCTTGACCCTTCTTCAGTTGAACAGAAGAACTCGAGAGTTGGGTTGGGATGTTGTCCTAAGCTAGGAAAATCAAAGGAGTTCAGATTATCAACATGGCTAAGTACAAAAAGTAGGGCCAAGCCTGCCGAGGTGCAAGGTATGCCTCTTTCATTTTACATACCTCGTATGCCTATTCCAATTCTATTGTCATCAACTATTCCAATGTACATGCTTTATATTCTTTTCTACTCCATACAAAGAAGGGGGAACATCGATAAGGGTAATGAATGAAAGGGAAATTATCTTTATGTTGATGTCATACATTGTAAAAATAGATAAGAAAAGGTCTCAATTTAATTGTAAAGTTTTTTTGGTTTATTGAATAATGGGGAGTAAAAAACTCCATTAGCATGATGGTGTTCACTTGTGTTATTATGATTCATTGATTGTTCTCTATAAATTGTTAAAGGAACTCTAGAAAGTCTGTAAAGGCTTACAAGCCCATGTTAATGGAAGGAGAAATGCACTAGTAGTTTATCTCCACGAAGGGAAATCTACATGTTGTAAGGAAGAAAAAACTAGCCATAATTATTAGAATTGTGCTCTAGAAGCCCAAGATGAGTGTCAATGGGGTAGCCAATTGATGCATCTTTTCTATTCTTTTGTTAAATGAAGCATAGTCTAGAAAGATTCTAGGTTTGAAGAAACCAAATATTAGTCATTCTCTTTCATACCTGATGTATTATGAATATAAACTTTTGGTAGACTAAGGCACAATAGATCTTCTGCTATATGCAACCATGTAAATAGAATATGGAAGGGCTTATTCTATTTTCATGCTCTATTGATTTCTATCATCCTCATATAGTCAGAGAAAACATACACGCACGCACACACAACCAGAGATTGAGATCCTTTTACATCCACTCAATTCTACCATCAACATTTTCAATACCGGCCTACAACAGTGAGTTCATTGTTGATGTGGTAAGTTAACATTACATGATTTACTTTATTATGACAGGCTAAATATTATTGCTCGTGGACATCTTTGGGGAAATCTTACATGGTATCAGAGCTAGTTGGTGATTGGGAGCTTGTCCCTTTCTATTGAAGGCTAAGGGTTTCATTCTAGGGCATCATGTTGAAATCTTTGTTTTGGTGATTTTTGAGTCAAATCAAAGCCAACCATTGCATTTAAAGCAACCAGAATACTAAGATTTGCTTTTTGTTTCATCCATTTTAAACAACTGGAAGTCAATATATTAGTTTTTGGTTGTATGTTTTTTTGGCATCACTTGCAAGTTACATGCTTTTCAAAGTAATTTTGTGCAAAACGAAGTGTGGCATTGCATCCAAAAGGATAAAAAATCCATAAGATCTACTATCATATGACATCTAATGGACGCCCTTTAAAAAACTCAAAAAAATTATGACCACCAAACCCTATTGTGCCTTATATGAAAATATAGGTTTTTAGGCCTTCTAAGCTCAATTGTGAGGTTAATTTTGCTCTAGGATGCACCATATTAAATTTGATGGCCAAAACCCCCTAAAAAAGATGTATCTTGCAAATTCAAGATAATTTGAGAAGAGATTTTTAAGCTTGCTCTGATACCATGCTGGAGTCACCTCAAAGACTCACACAAGCGATGATCTAGATGAGTGAAGCACATCACAATAGTGAATGTGCTATTTCAATAAACAAAGAAGAAAACATAGAAATATGTCAAACAAGAAATATTATATTCCATGTGTAATGTTACAATAACATAAAAGGCTCATCATCAAATATGAGCATGAGAGGAGTATTTATAAGAAATACTCAAGAGGAGTCCTATCACATGATAGCTAGATGAGTCACCAAGTGAGTCAGTATGAAGGAGACCAAGTAAAACATTACTTGCTAATAATAGATGTTTTCTATGAACATAACACATGTGGGTGAAAGAAGATGCTCTTCACAATGTGACATGTGTACAAGTCAACACCTAAGCAAGCTTATCCTATGCATAATAAAACTAGGATAATAAAATAGATATGCAAATATATAATTCAACTAGGCGCTTAACGCCTATGGGTGGTGCTCAGACCACCACGTTCTAAGTCACCACGTTCTTGCTACCGCTACCTCCAGTTGTCGTCAGAACTCCTTCACCTCACTTGGGCACCACCAAGGATCGCATCGCCACCCAACACCCTAATTCCACCAAGTCCTACCATTGCCACTCCACCCAAGGGAGTGATGTTGCTACTCCTCAATGGGGTATTTTTTCTTTTTTACATAACTTGGGTGTATGAAGTTGGATTTTGCAACTTCTTGTAGGTGTTCATCCATTTTGCTTCCTTTTTTCTACTTTTTTCAACAAGGCATAACTTTTTCCCATGATGTCAAAATTTAGCATACTTTAAAATATAATTTATCAAAAAAACACAAGGAATTTAATGGTTCATGTAACTTTTGCCCTGAAAGCCTATTTTCCTAGAAAATATTAGGGGTGTGTGTATTTATCCCACTAGTCCCTTTGCTTCACAGACTCTTGTTGTTTGTATGGTCTCTTTAGTGGCTTTTGTATTCCATTGAGAAATGTTGTACCCACAAATGTGTTTGTATTGAAAAATAATTTCATTGAGATACAAATGGGTGACAAGCAATTTTTACAAGTGGTTGCCTACATTTATCTCATGAAAATTTGATTGTGTTGGGGACTAAATCACATATTCTTAAAATCAAGCTAATGACATGATAGATGGATAACTATTATCATTTAACCCTTCATTTTGCATTTTTTTCATCTCCTAGAAGCTCCCAATATGAATTTGAGTCCTGTTGTTATGTTGGGACCCTCAATCCCCCGTCGGTACCCCCTTAACCTCTCAGATGGTGCCCTCACTAACAACTTAGGCTTTTGGTGTAGTGGTAGTTGGTTTGTGTTAACAAAATTGGTGACTCTACCGGGGAGGGTTCAACTCTCGCCCTCAACAAGCTTGCTCGCCTCGTGGTCGATTGTGTCCAGTACATACCTCTTGGCTCGGGGGGGTAAACTGTTGTCATGCTAGGACCCTCAACCCTCCGTCAGTACCCTCTTAACCTCTTTGGTGGTGCCCTCACTGATAGCTTAGGCTTTTGGTGTAGTGGCAACCGGTTTGTGTTAACAAGTCCCACCTCAACTATTATATTGTAGAAATTGCTTTTATTCCCAAGAGCATAATCCTTGTTGAATTATCATCATTCAATGTCCTTTAATGCTCTTTTAACTTTGCCTCCTTACCTTTAACATTTAAATCTTTTACAGACCAAACGCCAACTTTTGCTATGTGAAAAGGTTGCCTTCCTATGTAACGAAGGCTCAATCCTTTCCTTTATAAAGTGCCCTTTTGTTATCATTTATGCTTAGGGTATGACGTAAATTAATTTATTTCCTGGGTTATGGTCAAACTAGTTAGAAATGAAGAATTCTTATGGAAGTATTACATCTATGTTACCAAACATATATAAATCCCTGGTAGAATGAATGGAGGAAACACCACTTATTGGTAATGGCGATTTTCAATTAGCTTCAAATTTACCAAGTTAAACCAGAATACCCTACCATTCTGCATCACTAATGTAATTTTATCAAAAGAGTGTCCGACACTACTAAAACCATTGCTTATGTTATTTTCCTACTAAGATGTTGTAGAGGAAAATTACCCAAATTTTCATAAGTACTTCAATGTTTTCTTCAAAAAATGAAAAATAGAAAATCAAAATTGGTTACAGAAAAGATAGAAAAATTGCAACAATCTAGTGGAAACTCACATCCCTAAGAATTCAAAACCTAGACTAATGCTAGCAAAAATTGACATCCTTGAGCATTCAAAACCTAGACTAATGCTAGCAGAAACAATTGTTGAGAGAAATTCACATATCAAGCCTGATGATTTGGTGTTTTGAGGCTAGGTCATCTGTTTATTGAAGGGGAACATCACAAGTCCTCCAATGCCCAAAACCCCTTTAATTCCTATGCACTTTGTCAATTAATCAAAATATTTGCAAAAAAAATCCTATAGGCGTGATAAATAAACTTGATATTTTCCTTTATTGTGCAATTTTGAGATAATGTTATGACAAGATTATATACCAGAATCAAAAGCAATAAAATCATATTTACAACAATCATAGATAGGAATGATCCCTAAACAAATTTACAAAAGGTAGCAAAAAAAAAAGAATGCCACATGATTATGCTTTGCCCACATTGACACTAGCCTGATCAATCTAGACTTGCATAGTCCACAATTGTAAAGCCAATGTCATGCCCACATTTCCCATGTGGTCACGACACGCATCACACGTGTCATGTCCACATTTATCATGTGGTCATGACACGAAATATGCATGTCGTGACCGCATGGGAAATGTGGGCATCACATTTGGTATCAGAGCTTCTCCAACTCCTCCAAATTAAGCCACAAAACTCTCTCTAACTTTTCCCCCAAAGTAAATTAAAATCAATAAAATTTGCCAAAAATTCAACAACCCCCATCCCTCCCTCTAAGAGGGATTATAATAGGCTTTTCTCAAGAGCCTTGAGGAATGGGGAGGTGACACATGTCACCTCCTCACTCCTCCAACTACAAGCAAGACCCTTGGAATGGGTGGTGACACATGTCATTCACCCATCCACCAAATCTCTCTCCCTTCCACTTGTCCTCTCTAGAACATGTGGGAGAGAAAAGTGGAGCTTAAGAGGGAATGGGTGCCACTTGTGCCCCCAATCCTTTCCTCCCAAGAGGGACCACACAACCCCAAGGTACCCTCACCAATTGTGAGAGAGACTTGGAGTAAAGTCCTCCACAATTGAGGGGTCTTGGAGACTTCTCCAACCTAGGGAAGAGGAAAGGAAGAGGTTGAGTGTTTGACTCACTCATCCTCTCCCTCCCATGCCTCCATTTTCGTCACTTTACTTCAGGGTGAAGTTAGAGTGACCAAATGGAGGTTTACCTAAGGTTACACAAGCCAAAAAGGTCCCTAGACCCAAGGGGTACAACCTAGGGTCAAGCTTAGCCCATTTTGAGCACCAAGGGTTGAGTTAAAGCACATGAAAAGGGGTCTCAAAAATTTATAACTTAAAAAATGAAATTCAAATGACAATATTCTTACAACACCAATTAGAATTCAAAATAAAAGAGGGGTAGACCTAGCCCGACTAACAACATGCAACAACATCACATAAATTCATCATGCACATAGTTGATCTTGGTTCCTCGTGGAACTAGATCGGCTTCACAAGGGAAAACAACACTGTGTGTGGGATGATTTCCGAATTTCTGTGGCTTTGTTAGAAATACCTGCGCACTCAAATTGAAATGTTAATTCCACATGTATATAATAGCCGAAGCAAATTGAAACATACACTCGCATACAACATCACATATCCATACAAGTATCTAGGAAGTCACACTACAATTAGATACTAAATTCTGCAGTTCAAACATCCATTCCCAAGATTGAATCACAAAACAAATTTCTAACTAACATCACATGAATAGTTTCCCAATAACATCATAATATAAACCATATGTCTAATATCATCAGGGCATCAATATCCAGGTCTAAACACATTGTAAACATGCTAAGTATAACAAATCCACATACATCATAAAGTCTAATAGTCTAGAAATTCGGGATCAACAGTCCCACAAGTCTAAATGTATCACCAACAGTAAAATAAGTAGTCAAATGTACGGGAATGAAAAGCTAGGCCTCACAGCCAAAACTAACAAAAGTTGTATGTTCCAAATGGGATCTTTGGAAAACAATATGGACATCTATCAAAATATAAAGGGGGATTTCTATCAAATACTATCATTACAACTACCTTGGCAGACATGCACACAAAATGTAGAAGTATACAGGGCCTAAATTTGACAGTTGTATAGTTGTATTTAGGCATTTTTGCTGTAAAATACAATCAAAATTTTAAAAAGACTGTATCATATGAAAGGAGAGATTTTGGACAAACAGTCAAAATTTATATATATGGTTTTTATATAATTTACTTATACTAAAGTATGTCATAGTATTTTAAAGGCACTATTGAATAGATAACTGTCATAAAAAAATTGCTTGACAGACAAGGTGGACTGTCAAATTTAGGCCCTGGAAGTATAGACAAGGCACTTGACCTATTTATAGAATGCCACGAGGGACTATTTAAAAACACCCATTTTTCCTTCCAAAATTAAAAATTATTAAAATGACTTTGATTTCTATTGCAAAAACAACAACTTTACAAAATATTTTTAACCTTTACCCATTTATAATGACTTTTTTTAATTTTAGGAAATCTAAAATTATAAAGCCAACGGGGAAAAATACATCCAAACCAATTAGAATATTAGTTTTTTATTTAAAAAAATAATATTCCAAAAAAACAAAAAACATTAGAAAAATAGATTAATTTTTATGCTGCACGGTTCTCCAAACAAAAAATAGTTGGTGATGAAAACAAAAGTATTCCTGCCCCATGCACGGACTAATAATAATAATAACAAGAGACGCATTGCGTCAGGTTCCTGCCGATTAGACATTGTTTGGAATAGGAAGAGAAGAGTGGATGCAGTATGATAACGGTGCAGTTCATTGTTTGTTTTGTTTTCATGAATATACACACAACAATGCCAAAAACTATGATACAAAGTGAATGAAATATTACAATAAGCTCCTAGCACATGTAGGACAAGAAGGAAAAAGGAATGTGGGAGTTGACAACTAAGTAACGTTGCAAATGGATGATACATGTGGGAAGTCTTGGAATAAGTGCAAGGACATGCATAAGGAGCGGCTTGACTATTGGCAGAACCCAGTGGGGCGGTGAAAGTGTGAACTGTTGAACGGATTGAGCCAATGAATCGGTTCAATGAAGCGGTTCAATGGGCTAGCTGAATGAAGTGGTTCAATGGATGGGTTCAATAAGCGGCTCAACTGTTGGCAGGACTTAGCGAGGCGGCGGAACTGTGAACTGTTGAACCGATTAAATTTAATTTTCATGGTTTTAGGGTTAAAAATGAACTTTGTGGAAAAGATTTAATTTGTAAAGCATTTAACTTGATTAACATAATTATATAAACTAAACATGTAATTATGGTAATTAATAATTTATGAACTGGTACTTATCTATTATACATGTATTGAATAGGTTGAAAGCTTAAATATTGTTCTAATTTGCCCCTTAGTTTGAAGTATGACTAAAGATAGTAGTAATAACTTCTTGTTTGGGCTTCTGTAGAGAAATGTTTGTATGCGTGGTGACAAGATCACATTGCAATAAATGCTAGACTTGTTAAGAGAAGAAAACATGTAGTAAGAGTTGCAAGTTGTTGATGGGAGGCCCAATCACTATTGCAGTGATGGTCACGACGAGTCACCTTGGGATGGAGAGTCTATTGTTGTAGGCATGCTATTAATATAAATTCAAAATATTCATAATAAATTAAAGAGAATCAATTTTAAAAATTATGTTTAAATTGATTATTTTAATAATATTTAAGAGTGAAATTTAATTAATTTATTATTTAATTAATTTTTATATAAGTAAAAAATATTGTATTTATTTTCTTTTATGTGTGAAATATTTCTAAATATCTTATAATTATTATTGACCTGATCTTTGAAAATTGTAATTTTGAAATGACTGGAAGTTATTTCAGTGAGACATTTAGTCCCACATATACCAAGTCGCCAATGACATCGCAGTTTATAAATGCCAACGAACCAAAGGCTATTGCCGGCAATTTTGTTGCCGACAATACCAATCCTCCAAGTCCATCGGCATAACAACTACCATCGGCCCACAGACTTCACCCTCCACCGATGAGCATAGTCTCCCCGATCAGCAATGGTACCATCGGAATAACTTTCACTATCGGCACAAGAATTAGCTCTCGCTCCGACAGTGCTCTGTCTCACTGATACCTCCATCGGAATGACCGCAGTACATCGGTTCACAACCTTTAGGCCATCGATGTAACAACCCATATCGGACAAGACCTCAAAAGTCACACCGAACCTCAGACTCCCACCGATAGATATAAGTCATCGGAGTGACTACTCCTATCGGAGTAACTCCACATAGCTTGGCCGATAGGCCTTGTCTCGCTGACGACCAACCCGTAACCTTCGTCGGAGTGACTACTGCTATCGGAGTAACTCCACAAAGTTTGGCCGATAGGCCTTGTCTTGCCGACGGTTGAATGCTTCCATCGGGGTGACACTCAGCATTGGACAAACCTTCGATGCTTATTCCGACGGCCCTTGTCTCACCGATGCCAATGGTCTTCAACACGGTCCTTCTGATAGTACTTCGTCATAGCGATGCCAACATCGCATATCCTCAAACTAATGAACCAAGGAACAGTTTTGTTTTCTTTTTTGGGGAACTTGCTGGATTGGAAAATGCAGAGTGAAATAAGGGATATGAAATATTCGGTCAAAAGAATACAAACTAGTTGCTAAAAACTCCAGGAACAAGAGAAAACTGAGTTGAACTGAATAAATTGTGAGTTTCAAAGTGACTCGAAGTCAGTAAATTGTGAATGTCAGATGCATAGATTTATGAGTGGACCCCAAATAATTTAATTGCATTTCTAGCTCATTGCAGTTGTCTTTTTCTATGAATAGTTTCCAGTATTCCCCAGATGATTTAGTTAAATGAGCATTGGGGATAAATGATAGATTATATACAGAGCTATGTGACTTGTTTCCTCTGCAATTGATTGAAAAAATTGAGATATATTTTATAAATCGTTTGTTTAAGCACAGTCTAACGGGACTTGGTAAATTTATGATTCCAATGTAGTAGAGTATCATGTGAATTATCTATCTTAAATAATCTAAACATTTTTTCCAATAATAATAGATGCTATTTTAATTTCATAAGATGGACTTTATATTTAACTAGCTTCCTTCAATGATTTGGAACACTTACAACTGTATGCTATTTTTTGCAAAACTGGCCGTGGTGGGATTGTATATTATTTACCATGCATGGAAGAAAATGTACTATATAACCTGGGCTATTTAGTTTGCACATTTCATATTCTACAGTATGGGGTTCCTACCAATTTCTGGGAGAGCTCTTAAGGTACTCCATTTTGGCAGAATGATACATCACGTCATGGTAACTTGAAGTGGATCGAAGGCCTGTTCAATAAATGCTGGAGATTGCTAAATTTTACTATGATTTACTATGATCTTTTTCGCCTTGTCCATGGTTCCACATTTTGCATACATGTCTAGCAGGGTATTTGCAACCAGAACATATGACAAAATTGGTCTATCCTTCATGCTTTGATGGATGTCCATACCATGTTCCGAAGCTCCCGTTTTGGCATAGGCAGGGAGGATGTTGGCAAAGGTTGTTAAGTCTCGCTTTACACCTGCCAATTGCATTTGCTTGAAAGTTTCTAAAGTCTTCTCTAAAAGTTCAATTTGTGCATATCCTGCAATCATTGCATTCCATGAGATCACATTTCTTTGAGGAATTTTGTCGTACAATTTGCATGCTTTGTCTAGGTTCTCACATTTTGCATACATGTCTACCAGGGCAGTTGCCATTACAACATCTGACAAAGTTTCTCTATCCTTTATGCCTTGATAGATTTGTATACCCTGTTGCAAAGCTCCTATCATGCTATAAGAACCAATGATAACTATTCTTTTGGAACAGGAAGGTGATCATTATTGCTCTGAAACATAAACAGGGTTTTTGGTATTTACATTAACAAATTTGCAATGAACATGAGAACTTTGTGAGCTTTATATATTGGATGTCTGTTAAATAAATTGATACAACGATTGAATGGTTTAACCTTTGAGCTTATCAAATTGTCGAAATGTTTAGACACTAAGGATAGATAGTTTGCAGAATACTCAATTGCATTGGAATCATAAATTTCCCAGGGACGATTAGGCCCAGCCTAAACAAACGATTTGCAAATAATTTTGGTAGCCATTAGAATAATTAAAATATCTTTGTATTTGAAAAAACATTGGCTATCTATAATATACAGATGTAATAGAGTGAATTATGTGCAGATACAGGAAGAGAAGGTTGCAAATTAAAAGTTAGAAATATATTTTATATTACAGAATAAGTGATTGGAATTTGTTCAATTGGCAAGTTGACCCATAATGATCGTTGCGTCCTCAAATTAGAACGGAATTGCATAATAGTATTTGAGCAGATAGTATTGCTTGGCCCCAAAGTTTTAATTGTATCAATACTTTTTGACAGTAAACAGATCATATTATATAGAACAAACTCCTAAAAACTTTTGCCACCCAATTATTGAGCACACATAGTTAAATAGGGCACTATTCCTGTAATGCCCATTGCTGTATGCAATCTACGATTTTGTTAAGCCATTGGGCATCGAAAACTGTATTGTAATAGAAAATGCGATTAATTTGTTCACACACATTCAATATTGCATGTGATTGTAGGGCACTCTGCCAATGTGCAAATGGTTAAAATACCAAAGTCTAAGATTAACAGATCAGGCAAAGAGGGTTTAGCTTATACAATTAGGCTTTTGGCAATGGCAGTGAGCAATTTATCTAATGATTTGGCATTATCCATGGGTCATCAGGATTGTGTAGCTTTGGCAACCAAGATTGCCCTACATTGCTAGAGAATTTTGGCACTTATAGATGAAACGATTTGAATGATTTCTCAAAACTGAAGAACCAGTAAGCTAATTGGAACCTATTCCCCTTTTGAAGTGTCTTCTTACACAAAAGGCTAAAGATTGTGAAAGAAATAGCATTGCAGTATCATATTTAGGCTTATTGCAGGACACCCTAGCCAAGAAGCCTCAATTTGATAGGATACACATTCTTGCTAGATATGGACAGAGCTATTGGGGTTTATCGTTCACTTGGATTCCGGTCGTACTTTCCCGGTTAGCAGTGGCTGAGCCGATGTTTTTAAGCGATTGGCGAACTTCTTGCTGTGAGGTATTATTGTTCGTTGTGAGGTATGGCGATGAACTGTATGTCTATCATGTAAGACGCTGATGCTGATGCAATACAAAATGCATAAGCACAATTGTGGTGGACAATTTAGAGTGGATAGGTATATAGACAACTCCAGAAATTGTCAGCATTGATAGTCGAATACAATGTGGCAGTGTATTGTGTTGTTTAGAAGAAATAGATGATGGAACAAATGTAGTGTTTTGTTGGATTGTCAGACAAACACAATCCAATATTTGCTAAGACAAGTTGTAATGACAATGCATGTGTGTCAAATGCAGCCATCGGTTCACTGTGTGCTGTGAGTGCGAAAATTGGACTCAGATATAATTACAGCGAACCAATACGAATATCTAGATCTTGATTTTGTCTGCAATGGTGATTGCAGTTTCTCAGGTGGAGGTGGTCTTATTACATTACCAGTGGCCAGAATGCGATGTGGGTGTGTTTAACTTTGGGTTCATCTGAGGAGCTGTTATTTTCTATGTGGCAAATAGGTAATCCCGATCCTAACGAATCAACTAGCTAAAACGAAAACTGTATGATCATTATTATATTGAATGAACTATTACACATGAGGAAGATAAATCTCATTGAATGCAGTGAAATGTGTTTATTGTCCTTTTGGGTTGGTTGTTCATTGTTTGGTTATCTTATGTGTTTTAGCATAATACTTACACAGAGCTAATGTTGTTCTTTTGGGTTGGATGTTAATTCTTTGTATGTTTATTTACAGTTGTTTGATCTCCATACTGATTTTGCATTTTGGTGAAGTCAATTTACAAGAAAACAAAACAAAAATTTATTTACTAGCAAATTAACAATAACTGTATTGTAATAGAAAGTGCCATTAATTTGTTCACACACATTCAATATTGCATGTAATTGCAGGACACTGTTCCAATTTGCAAATCGTTAAAATACCAAAGTCTAAGATTAACAGATCAGGCAAAGAGGGTTTAGCTTACACAATTGGGCTTTTGGCAATGGCTGTGAGCAATTTATCTAATAGTTTGGCATAATCCACGGGTCATTAGGATTGTGTAGCTTTAGCAATGAAGATTGCCCTATATTGCTAGAGAATTTTGGCACTTATAGATCAAACAATTTGAATGATTTCTGCAAACTGAAGAACTAGCAAGCTAATTGGAACCTATTCCCCTGTTTAAAAATGTGCATCATGATTGCAAATTAAAGACGAAGTTGAAGTGTCTTTTTACACAAAAGGCTAAAGATTGTGAAAGAAACAGTGTTGCAGTATCATATTTACGCTTATTGCAGGACACCCTAGCCAAGAAGCCTCAATTTGATAGGATATACATTCTTGCTATACATGGATAGAGCTATTGGGGTTTACCATTGACTTGGATTTTGGTTGCACTTTTCTGGTCAGCAGTTGCTGTCCTGATGGTTTTAAGCGATTGGCGAGCTTCTCGCTATGAGGTATTATTGTTTGCTGTGAGGTATGGCAATGAACTGTATGTCTATCATGTAAGATGCTAATGCCAATGCAATACAAAATGCACAAGCACAATTGTGGTGGACAATTTAGAATGGATAGGTATATAGACAACTCCAGAAATCACCAGCATTGATAGTCGAATACAATGTGGCAGTGTATTGTGTTGTTTAGAAGAAATAGATGATGGAACAAATGTAGTGTTATGTTGGATTGTCAAACAAACACAATTCAATATTTGCTAAAACAAGTTGTAATGACAATGCATGTGTGTTAAATGCAAGCATCGGTTCACTGCGTGCTGTGAGTGCGAAAGTTGGACTCAGATATAATTACAGCCAACCAATACGAATTTCCAGATCTTGATTTTGTCTGCAGTGGCGATTGCAGTTTCTTAGCTGGACGTGGTCTTATTACATTACTAGTGGCCAGAATGCAATGTGGGTGTGTTTAAGTTTGGGTTCATCTGTATATGAAAAATATATGGATTGGCATTACCTATTTGTCAGATTGAAAATAATAGCTCCTCAAATGAATGATCAGATTTCTAACATTGTATACAAATACCTTTAAGCTATCTCAGATGTAATTTTTTTTGTAAGTTGTTAAGGAAACTAGAGCTCAAGGTGATAACAGCATCAATGCTGAATATAAACAGAATACATAAGATTGCACTAAATTTAACAATATTGAAGTCAAATATAGTAATAATGAAAGTAAAATGCAGTCACAAAAGAACTTTACAGGGTGGGATTTTCTGTAGTGAAGAAAAAACTATTGCAGTTAAGTCTTATAAACAACAACGAGTGCGAGATAACTAGAAACCACCAAAATTTACTGAAAATGCAATAGAGATAGTTTTAACGAATCAACTAGCTGAAACGAGAAGGAGCAGAGAAATAGAAAAGAAACATGAAACTAAAAATTGCAAGAGATACAGGGAAACAAAATTTTTTCTTTAATTAAGTTTGATGTTAAGGTGCGTAATATATGTGAAGGACAAATATTGTTTTTAAATTGTTTAGAGTAGTAGTGTATTATAACAAGAAACTATAGCTGTATAGAGTTTGAGATATGGCAAAATCATTATCAAAAATTTTATGTAAGAAGTGTAGGTGATATGTCGTTGGTTCGCAAAAATTGCTGTCTGGTTTTCTTATTTATCTGGTACCTGACATATGGATAGAACAGGAGTGGTTAGTATATTGTTTTTTAGTGATAAGCAAGTCTAAGTAACAATAACATGCAAATAATGTAGAAATAATTTATTAAAAAGTGCTGGAGAATAAATTATTTTTGTTTGATCTAATTATTGTATTGATAACAATAATGAAGTGGAATAGGAGTGTACCTGTGCATGGAGTGTATTGATTATTCTTGGAGGGAAGTTGCATTGATGATGAGGTTGTATCGATTTAACGTGAAATTACCCTTTTTAGAGAAGTCCCGTAAGATGAAGACAATTGCTGTTTTATCTGCAATATACTTGTCATATGTGAGATTGCTGAGCGCTGGAAGAAGAAGTTGGATGATAGAATTGTCACAAAAACACTGAACTGTTTGATTGTTCTCAGTGGTCACAGTAGTTTTTAGGTAAAGGGAGTATATGTATGTGACATCTTCATCACATTTGAAACAATGAGCTGTTTGGTCTTCCAGGGCTCCATAGTTATGAAACTTATAGTTGCATTGTGGGCAAAATGCATGGAAAGGGGCAGAATAAGCATTAGCTATTTTTAATGTTCCGTGGACCTGCAAGAGATGTTCAATTTTCATTGGTTCTGGGATGTATCTTTTACTATATAAATTGATTAATGAAACAAATTCAGGAATTCGGGTCTAGTTACCTCAAATGTTGAATGCAATAAACTATTCAGACGATCCAAGGTTCTTCTATTGGTTAATTTACCAATATATGTTGCTTGGCATGTTTGCAGTGTGTTCTCTTTTACATCCATTCTCTTGACAATATTTTTGAAGAGCATTGCCGGGAATTCATTTTGCTTCATCTCGTCTTCGACTGCAAGGAAATTGCTAGTCAAGCTTGCATGTAGCTGCAACTGTTTTTTGTATTGGCAAAATTGTTAGTAGTCTTGAGCTATCGAAAGAAATATATAGTAAAATTGAAAATGTCAATGATTTGCAATAAAGAGACGATAATAATTATTTACTTGTGCTTTGTCACATTCGGAGTCACCATCCTTGATATCAAAAACATAGTAAACTCCTGTCTTTCTCGTGCCAGTGACCAATGCGCCAATGGTGCCAGCAGCATATGCATCTGTACTTGCAAGCAATTGTTTAATAGTGGTGCTTGGTATGAAATTATAGTCTTGACAAAGCTTTGGTATTATATCAACAGTGGATGCATTATTCAGCAGCAAGATGCAATCGCAGTCACCTCGATCATAGTCGGTTTTTGGAGCAAGTTGAAACCCAGATATGGATATTGCTGATCCTGGAATTATTTTGCTTTCATGTTGCATGATAAGATCACCAGTTATATTCAAGGTGATGGTCATTTCAGCTTTAACATCTGTGAGGTCTGCGTGGAAAACTTCACGTGTCTTGTTAGCTTTGTCTAATGTAGCTTTGTATGTCACAATGACATCGCCTTCAAAGGTGCTTCCTGCTTTATGAGCATTTAGATCCTCAATAGAAATTGGTTTTGAAGTTCCAATTTTTGACCTGCAAGAGAGAAGATAAAATTAGTTTGAGTTTAAAGATTTGAATCAGCAAAATTTATGCAGAAATAAAGAATATTGGTCACCTCTTTGATGTTTGTTCATCAGTGGTTTGCACTTGTTTTTCTGCACTTTTAGTCTTGTCCATTGTATGCTGCATATTAGGAACCATAAATCATTAGCAAAGATGAGTGAATGTATGGTTATATTATGGTAATTATCAAATGGTTTGATGGTTGAAGTTGAAAAATGAAAAGCAATATAGATTATGAATCAATATGTAAAAATGTAGATACTAGGGAATTTTAGAATCCTCTAACAAATGAGCAGTAGAGATTTGTAAGAAATAGATGGAATTTGATGCTACTGACATCAACAAGGAAGAATTTTTTTTTTGGGTAGTAGAGAATTATTATGTTTCATTATTATATTTTGTTTGGATTTAGTTTTTAAAATGTGTATATGAATGTAATTTTGATATGTCTAATGACATATTGAAGTAGGTTCAGGCTTGTTAAAGGGTTCAAATTTTATGAAAGTTGCAAAATGATCGCTCCAATATGCTTCTGATCTGTAAACATAAAATGTTTCTGAATGTACATTGGACCACACATGGTCAATCATTGGTTTGGATAGTGATTGGGATTCATGTAACAAAAATTGCATATTTTGGTTTTGCATATGTTGTAAAAGTTGTTTTCTTTTGTTGCACTGTGTACACATGTCAATGTTGAAATCTCCTACAATGAACATTATCTTTTGTCTATCTACACATGAAAATACTTGGTTGGTGATGGATATGATTTCTGTCAATGGAGCATTTGGTCTTGCATATAGATTACATATGTTTATCTCGTTGTCCATGAAACATATTGTTGTTGTCATGGCTTCCACATTTGTTGTTGTATGTTGCATTGTTTTACAGACAATAATGTTTTTCCGAGTTAAGAATGATATTCCATGAATATTGTATGATGAGTAACAATTGAATTGTTCAAATTTGTTGTTGGAATTGTTGAGTAGCATATGTATTTATTGTAGACATACAATGTCAGATGCCATTATATCAATGTCACTGGTAATGTCTTCTATATGCAGAGATAGATTGCGGGTATTTAATGTACATAATAGTAGTTGTGAACTAGTATTGTGTTTGGTATGTTCATTTTCAAATATCCATTGTGCTATTGATTTTAGGCGAGACATTTCAAGGTCTATTTTTTTTTTTATTTTGAAGTTTTCTTTTACAAGAGGCTTTAACAAGAACAATGTATGAATTGTTTTTGTTCGAGAGAGTGCTGTATATGTTAATCCATGTTGCCTTATGCCAGTAGGATCAAATGCCAAACTGTGCATTGTGAGTCCTTGAGATCTATGGATGGTTCTAGCACAAGCTAGTTGAATTGGAAATTGTTTCCTAATAGTTATTTTTTTGCTGCTTGATATTTTCTGAATTGGCTTAGCAACGCGAAGTATTGGTGTCCATTGTCTGTCAATACTATTGTCATAGCATTGTGCTAGCCTTGCACGTTGATGGTGGCCAATCTTTGGATCATCAAAATTGATCCAAACAATGTCAAAGTCATTGTATTGGGTGTATGCTTTAAATGTGCCATCTGATCCATTGACGAGGCCGTCTTGTGTATTGTAATTCCCAGCATAGATTTCTACAAGCATATTTGGTTTCAAAAGTATTTGAGATGGTAAAGATGCTGTATGATTATAGAGACGGACCCCGTTGTAATTTTCATCATGTTCATCAATTGCATTCAATATAGTTAGCTCTCCAGTAACCATTGATAACATTTTTTGATTGTGTGCATTAACATCTTTCCTTTTGTAAAATAGGAAAGGGAATCTCGGGTCCATGGGTGGTGGGTGCAGGCAAGTTTCATTCAAATATTCTATATCATTATTTGTCTGTGAACCTATACGTATTCTATTGAGGATTGCAATAAAGTTTTCATCTTTTTGTCGCATAGTTGATTGCAATTCATAGAATTTTATGTTGTCTTTCCAAAAGTTGTATGGCATTAGTTCAGTTAAGGTTGGTGTGTTTTCAAAAACAACTGAATCGAGCACGGGCTATGCTTGGTACAAATCACCACAAAAAATTGTGTCAAGATTTCCAAAGTATGTAGTAGGCGTTTGCATTATATCTCTTAATCGTCTGTCAATGTAACGCAAAAATGATGCGCCTACCAATGAAACTTCATCTAGTAAGAGCACACGCAGTTGCTGGTAGTGCTTTGACATTGTATCAAGTGTTTCAATGCTCAATGGAACAAATTCTGACTTGTTGAAAGGTATGTGGAATGCTGAATGTAATGTTACTCCACCTATATTGTATGCTGCCTTTCCTGTGTAAGCAACTATTAGACCTTTAGGTTTGTCAGGATCAGTATTAATGGAGTTATTATATATGTGAAGAAGAGATTGAAATATTGCTTCTGCAATAAATGTTTTCCCAGTTCCTGCTCCACCTGTTAGGAACAAGTGTAGCGGAGTTTTGTTGTTTTTTGTTTTTTTCAATACAATGTCTTTGACAATTGCTTGTTGTTCTTGATTTAGCATTCGTCTCAACTTGAAATATTCGACATTGTCCATGATATATGAGTGTTTTGCAATTTCAATTGCATTAGCAAAATGAGTTTTTGGTTTGTTACGCTTTAGTGTTTCAAAATCTTGTTCTATGTTGTATGATTCTTTGTATGGCTTTTCATTTGGAAGGATTGACTGGTTGTGAGTGTGAGTATTTTCAGAATTGATCTCATTGAGAGCTTTGTCAATATCACCCCATTTAGAATTGATCTTGTAATTGTATTTGATACGATTTGCATTAATTGTGTTTTCATGAAATGAGTAAGCATGGTGCCATGTATCGAAACCATGCTTAAGTGTCTTTTCATTTATTGTAAAGGGCACATAAAGTAGCAATTGTTCCCTACAATAATTTTCCAAGTCAAGATGTTTGCTAAAACCGATAAAACGTATGATATTTGGTTTAGCTTTTTGATGCATTGGTTTTCCATCCTTTCTATATTCTGAGACAAATTGAGCAACACAAATATGCATAATTGGTTCTGGTCGTGCTATGTAGTAGTCTATTAAAGACTTACAAGCAATATTTTCTGATTCATCTGGTTCATTGTTCAATTGTTTCACTGACTTCAGGACAAAAGTTCGATCACTATCAGTGCTTGTATCAATGAATATACATTTTCCTGAGCTATAGCTTAGTGGAAGTGATAGAACAATGTAAGCAGCTTGCTATGAAGACATTTGCTGTAGGTTGAGTAATGCATTTCCAAGTTCACTTATCATTTTAATAGCATCGATACTATTTTGTTGATGGTCCTTACGGATTCTTTTAAATGCGTATGTCATTGTTTTGTCCACTTTTGTCATGTATGAGCTGCAATACATTGCTGCAGCGTATGCATTAAGTACAAACTGTGCATCTGTATTTGCTTTCCATATATCAGGCATTTTTTTTGAAAAGCTATTATTCCATATCTCTGAAGGGTTTCGTTGCAAGAAAATTGTAGGCCTATGGATTATTGATTTTATAGCTATGATGTAATCATCTTCATTCATATTCATGTCTTCTAGAAACATTTGGAAGGAGAATGATTGTTCATAATTAGAATGTTCTAACACAGAGAAGATTTTTTTTGCAATTGAAATTGTAACTTCATTGGTTTCATTCAATGGTTCTAGAACCATAGTTTTTTTCATTGGTGGAAATGGGAAGTTGTGTTTACAATAATGCTGCCTTGATTTCCTACATTGCTTTGTATGGTGGTGCTTGTGCACCATAGCCATTTCTGTAGTCAAATTATTAGTATTACAACTGATGTATTTGTCAATAAATTGTTCAATATCCACGGTTTTATTTTTACCATAAATTGGTGCATCTCTAATCCATAAGAGGAAGTGGTCATGTTCATTGCCACGATTCTGAAATTCAGTTACAGAGAAATAATCGACGGCTTGTCCGAAGAAAGAGCTATCTGCAAATATCAATTGTTTTAGTGAATTAATTCTATGTCTATAATAACGTACACACGTCACAGGATCTTTTTTGATGAGGTAGAAAATATTGTTCTCATGATTTGTGTCATATTGTTGTTGTGAAGATGCGTGATATGTACTATGCAAGTATTCAAGTGTGTTTGATAAGTGTTTCCAATTTTGTTCAGCACTAGTAAATGTAAGGAAAAATGTAGGTGGTCCAAGTTGTCGTATCATAGCAAAAAGATTTTTTTTCAATTGATGTAAATAATCTGGAGATATTCTTATTCTTTTGAAATCAACATATCCAATGTCTGATTTGAGTATTTGCTCTAGGTTAGGTTTGCATTTGACATCTTTTGCTATTAGCTTTCTGCCTTTTAGTTGTCCTTTACGAATTCTTATCCATATTGTAGATAGTACTTGATGTATCAGTATCTTGATAGTTTTAAAAAATAGATTGGTTGTATGGTATGCGAATTGTCTATTTGAATTTCGTAGCTCCCATTGTGCAATTTTTTGATATGAGAAATTCTTGACAATGTTATCATCACGTGGGTTTCCAAAGAACAGTGTAGGGAAATTCATTTCTTCAGCATAAGTATCTTTAAAGATTCCAATAGGGTTATAGTTTTCTGCAGGGGCAACTTCTATAACTTTGTCTTGCATTTCATGTATACATTTAGATTCAGTGAATCCATGTATTAAGGTTTCACAAGGGTTTTGATGATCTATATCAGAGTCTGAGTCAGTTTCATTTGTACAATGTTCGTTGGCTATGTCACTTTCATTATTGATTTCAAGAGATTCTTTCCAATTCCTATTTAATTGAACTTTTTCCATTTTGTATAGCCTTGTTTTGCTTAATTGGTTCAAAGCTTTTATTATAACAGTTGATCGAACCATTCCTTTTTGAAAAGCATTTTTGTATTCTAGTCGTCTTTTAAGAGCAACTGCAATTGTCGACATTTCATTGGTAGATCGTGGCAATGCATTTTGTATAATATTCATGTTGACTGGCACATTGATAATAGATCCAGTCAATCCTATTTGAGAT
Organism: Cunninghamia lanceolata; assembly: GCA_027924645.1. Taxonomy (NCBI): domain Eukaryota; kingdom Viridiplantae; phylum Streptophyta; class Pinopsida; order Cupressales; family Cupressaceae; genus Cunninghamia; species Cunninghamia lanceolata. Next base: position 1,037,924 of record BSBN01001011.1, read on the forward strand.
CTTTTGTATCCTAATTCCCAGATTTGTGCAAATGCAATCCTCAGTGAAACAAGACGTTCTTCCAATTGTGTAAGTATATTTACATATTGCAAAGGTTTATTCATCCGAATATGTTGCGGTGTTGCATACCTAGGAAGCTTGCATTGATTCAGTGTTTTATGGCATATGCGACAAATAGAATTTGTCAATAAATTGTGATTTTGATTTGTTAGTTTATAATATGTTTGTTTTTCTTTGTCCTTGAAAGCCATAATGTCCTTTTTAAAATGCAAAGTTTGACAGATTGCGCATACATGTCTTGGTGTGTCTTGAATTTTTCTTTGGAATAATTCTATTGGTGATGTTAAGCATTTGTTTTTTTTGGCTGCATTTTTCTTTTTTGATTGCTGCGTATTTGTTGTTTGATCTTTCGAAGCGATGTAGTGTTGCTATTGACTATCTTTTGTTTTTTAACAAAGTTACCAACATGAGGTTGTTGATTAGTCCTTAGGTACTGTTTTATTGTCCTAAATGAGATTTTTGATTGGGTATTAATTGCTTGTATTTGATAGGGTATGAGTGGTTCAAAATGTCCATGAAGGGGATTTGTGTCATGAAACAAGATAGAGTATGATTGCCCTTGGGAGAATTGATTGAAATGTAGGTATTTTTTGCCTGATGTGATTGACCAAAGACATATTTGGATTCCTAGCCACTTGGATAACCAGCGAATACAAAAAATGTCTCCCCATAGACCAACTTCATTGTTATGTGTAGTCGGTGTTGCAGAAATACGCATTCGCCAGAGATACTCTTCAACGTTTCCTACATTGTGTAATTCATTTAATGTGTGACTATCCAGTTCATAATTATATGAGGCAATTGCTTCTGCATCATGTTGTGCAAGGCAGGTCAAGAAATAGTCTATTGTTCCATTGCGCAATTGAATTGATGTGTATTTAGAATGAAGTAGAAACTGTAACGAGTCAAATAAGCAATCGCCTACATTATATTTAAATGCATGAACTCTATGCAGCCCTTCATTTTCTAGTGTGAAATCGATATTTGAAATGTGAGGTTGTATTGTTAATTTGTAATTGTCTATATCTATGATTTGTTTTTGTTTTTGGTTTATTGACAGCCTTGCTTTCTTCATTTTTTTGCTCAACCGAGGACAATTTTGCCGATATTCAAATACTGTAAACAGGGTGCACCTGTAATATGTTGATAATCATGTGTTAGTGAGGTCTGAACATGCAAAACCACAAAAGGCATATTAAACAATTGAACCAAGAAGTAACTTGTGACCTAAAAGCAATGCCTAGTTACAAACTTAGAATTCACTTTGTTTACATTTTTCTTATTTTAAGTTGGGAGCAGGCATTTAAAAATAGATAAGTTCAACCCTAAAGTACTAAATAGTCAACACAAAGTTTTAAAATTCTGAAAATAACTGTTATGTAAGTCTAAATAGTACCAATCATAATTGAACACTACAAAAGATAATATTCCATAATGTCACAACCTTAGGTCTCAAATAATTTGCAATTTGCATATATGAATAACATATTGAACAGTAAAATTGAAAACAAAAAAAGAAACAAACAAACAAGACAATTAATAACAAATACTACAAACCAAAGAAAGAATCAGTAGTCATATCTGCTAACTTCACTACCACACTCATAAAACTGTTGATCCAACAACCAAACGATTAGCACGAGGATACAAGTAAAAAATATTGTATTTATTTTCTTTTGTGTGTGAAATATTTCTAAATATCTTATAATTATTATTGACCTGATCTTTGAAAATTGTAATTTTGAAATGACTGGAAGTTATTTCAGTGAGACATTTAGTCCCACATATACCAAGTCGCCAATGACATGGCAGTTTATAAATGCCAACGAACCAAAGGCTATTGCCGGCAATTTTGTTGCCGACAATACCAATCCTCCAAGTCCATCAGCATAACAACTACCATCGGCCCACAGACTTCACCCTCCACCGATGAGCATAGTCTCCCCGATTAGCAATGGTACCATCATAATAACTTTCACTATCGGCACAAGAATTAGCTCCTGCTCCGACAGTGCTCTGTCTCACCGATACCTCCATCGGAATGACCGCAGTACATCGGCTCACAACCTTTAGGCCATCGATGTAACAACCCATATCGGACAAGACCTCAAAAGTCACACCGAACCTCAGACTCCCGCTGATAGATATAAGTCATCGGAGTGACTACTCCTATCGGGGTAACTCCACATAGCTTGGCCGATAGGCCTTGTCTCGCTGACGACCAACCCGTAACCTTCGTCGGAGTGACTACTGCTGTCGGAGTGACTCCACAAAGTTTGGCCGATAGGCCTTGTCTTGCCGACGGTTGAATGCTTCCATCGGGGTGACACTCAGCATCGGACAAACCTTCGATGCTTATTCCGACGGCCCTTGTCTCACCGATGCCAATGGTCTTCAACACGGTCCTTCCGATAGTACTTCGTCATAGCGATGCCAACATCGCATATCCTCAAACCAATGAACCAAGGAACAGTTTTGTTTTCTTTTTTGGGGAACTTGCTAGATTGGAAAATGCAGAGTGAAATAAGGGATATGAAATATTCGGTCAAAAGAATACAAACTAGTTGCTAAAAACTCCAGGAACAAGAGAAAACTGAGTTGAACTGAATAAATTGTGAATTTCAAAGTGACTCGAAGTCAGTAAATTGTGAATGTCAGATGCATAGATTTATGAGTGGACGCCAAATAATTTAATTTCATTTCTAGCTCATTGCAGTTGTCTTTTTCTATTAATAGTTTCCAGTATTCCCCAAATGATTTAGTTAAATGAGCATTGGGGATAAATGATAGATTATATACAGAGCTATGTGACTTGTTTCCTCTGCAATTGATTGAAAAAATTGAGATATATTTTATAAATCGTTTGTTTAAGCACAGTCTAACGGGACTTGGTAAATTTATGATTCCAATGTAGTAGAGTATCATGTGAATTATCTATCTTAAATAATCTAAACATTTTTTCCAATAATAATAGATGCTATTTTAATTTCATAAGATGGACTTTATATTTAACCAGCTTCCTTCAATGATTTGGAACACTTACAATTGTATGCTATTTTCTGCAAAACTGGCCGTGGTGGGATTGTATATTATTTACCATGCATGGAAGAAAATGTACTATATAACCTGGGCTATATAGTTTGCACATTTCATATTCTACAATATGGGGTTCCTACCACTTTCTGGGAGAGCTCTTAAGGTACTCCAGCACTAAACAGCTGTCACTTAAATAAAACCAACGCCAGACATTATGGCCACGGAACAGGGAGAAAGCAACTTAAATCAACTCCAGACATTATGGCCACGAAACAGGAAGAAACTAGGTTTACTACCCACAAGTCTGCACAGACAATTAACAATGGTATACAAATTTTTCCATTTCATTTCTGCCCATACAAAATACAATAGTGATCGGTGGAGTTTTGAAGTGTTCCACTGAAGTAGGGTTTCTCGTCGATGAAATTGTCATCGGCACAACCTTCAGGTATCGGCCGAGTTTCAAACGGTTACCCCGAAGCATGTGGTCTCACCGATGGTATGCCATCGGCATAACTTACACTGTCGGCGGTGTTTTGTTATGTCTTAGCGATAGGCGGGAGTCATGCCGACGAAGTGGCATCGGTATAACGAAGGCCATCGGCGGAGGAGATTTGTGAGTTGCCGATGGGCCATCTCATGCCGATGGCGAACAATGAAGGGGGTTATCGGCGAAACTCTCGCCGATAAAGGTATCGGCCAAGGTAAAGGCATCGGCGGAGGGAAATTATGAGGCGCCGATGGGCGATCTCTCGCCGATGAACATCAACGAAGGAATCGTTGGTAAGAGTCATACCGATAAAGGACATCGGCAAGAAGAGAGTGGTCGGCGAAAAGCATATAGAGTTCGCCGATGGGCGATCTCTCGCCGATGAAGGGAAATACAAGCCGATAGAGGATGAACGAAGCAAAAAGGCCATCGGCCAAACCATAGTGATCGGCGGAGAGGTTTTTTGTCACGCCGATAATGTAAGACATGCCGATGGAAGAAAACAAAGGAATAAACAATAGAAAAAGGCCGTCGGCCAAACAACGAATATCGGCCAACATGTTTTTTGGTTCGCCGATGGACAGTTTCACGCCGATAGGCGGGAAATGCATAGCGATCGAAATTTTAAACTATCGGTGGCATTAAGCTTAACTGTTAACATCAACTGTATCCATTAACATTAAATTTAACCTTGCACAGATTTTGCATGATCTTAGTAGTGGTGGTAGTTGTATATATGATGACACATGATTCAATAAAAAATATTCATTTATCTCTCTAGCTTTTGCGAAACCCAATTCTGTATATGCAAATGTGTAAAGACTATAAAGCGTTGGTTTTATTTAAGTGACAATTGTTTAGTGGTGGAGAAGAATCCATTGACGTGTCATGTAAGCCTGTTCTAAATTGTGGAAGAGAATGAAAGAGCAGAAATATTTAATGAAAAAAATCAACGCCAGACATTATGGTCACGGAACAGGGAGAAAGCAACTTAAATCAACTCCAGACATTATGGCCACGGAATAGGAAGAAACTAGGTTTACTACCCACAAGTCTGCACAGACAATTAACAATGGTATACAAATTTTTCCATTTCATTTCTGCTCATACAAAATTAACAATTTTTTTGCTCTGTATACAATGGTATTGATGATTTCAATATTTCTAGGAATTGACCCATTATTGCTTAGTACTTCCTGAGAATTCCTGTCATGGACTATATTAAGTGGGCTTCACAAGGCGAGGATTGCTTGGAGATGCAATAGACGCTAGGCGCATTTCTCAGGACATTAGGGCTCTCTGGACGAAGCAGTATGTCTTATGTTGTAGACATCGAAACACACACAAGCAAGAATAGCAACAACGGCAGTTGTGCACTTTGTGCATTTTTAATTTTGTTTTGGGCCATTGTCAATTTTCCACTTAGACACAGTAAATTGTTAGTTGGACAGTGATGGAGAAGCCTGGAAATCATTCCTTCGCATAGAAGCAGCACTGTACTAATTGGACTGGTTGGATGCGAGAATATGAGGATAAGATTTAACAAGGAACTGATTATTTGAGCCTAATCCCTAACGTTTAAGAAGTGAAGAGGAAAATTGGAATGATCCCGTGCTTTGTAAATTATTCATTTTGGCACAGGATGGATGTCCGCTTACAGAAAAAGTCTAGTATACATGTATAGTGCTGATAGACAGAAACAGAGATTTCTGGAGGTCTGCCCACAACATTAGTTCAATGGTATTCAACCGCATCCACCTCACCTATTCCATCCACATGCTCACCAGGCCGCAGTACAAAACTTGCTCCGGGATTCACACATTTGAGTCCTTCAAGCTCACAGGACAAGTAGCGGCAATATGGCTTCACATTTTAGGTCTGCTCGGGCTGAGTCATGTTCAAACCTACAAGCCCATGCTATGATGGTCGTGCTGGACAACCACGTGAGCACTGCAGTTATGCTTCTCCACCACAGATGATAATGGCTTCTTTGACAAGTATTTATTTCCATCCCAGTAAATATTTTGTCAACCCTACTTCATCTTGTGAAGATAAAGTTTCGAGTTGTATTGACAACCGAATTTTATTAAGGCTGAGAGATTTAAAAATACATAACTGTAATTTTCCTGTTTATAGTTTTAACTTTTAATAATGGGGATAGCGTTGGTGTGGTCAGAGAGTAGGAGGGTGAAAAATGCGAAACGCTGGAGCGGGGATGTGCTCAGCCTGCGGCGGTGTCGCTTGCGTTGTGGAAGTGCACGCTCAGCGCAGGTTATTTCTCCTCATTCCACTCTATTCTCGTATATGGCGTGCTATTGTTTGCCCTTCCTGCGGGGCGCTACTCAAATCCTAAAAGTATACAACATTTTTATCGCAGCAATAGCTCATGAGGGTTACATTCTGTCCAGCTCTTTTTAGGTTAGATCCATTTTGTGCCAAATTTGTTTGAAAATACAAAACTGTGAAATACTCTCTTTTAGTCTCAATATCTATCTATCAGACATTAATTCAAAAATAGATATTGTTGCTAATGGGAAAAACATATATCTAGTAAACAGGAGGAAATTAGGACATTAGATGATAGTTGCGCAAGTTAACAGGTTACAAACCTTATTTTGCAGGCCCACAAAGAGATTCAGCAACCACCGGCTCAGGTTCCCAGCACCTTTTGCACCGGTTCTCACAGTTTCTCCACTGGTTCTCAGCTTGTCAAGTTGGTTCCGTTCTCAGGTAGTTTCTTCTAAACATCTATAATAGTGCTGTCAACATGGCCTATTAATTTGAAGATTTTGGCGTAAGATTTTGGCAAAGATTTTTTACGAAAACATTCAAGAACATTCAATGTCTCGAATAAATTTCTATCACATCATGTACTTTATACATTTATAAAAATAAATACTTCATTAATGGCAATTCTAATGGTCCTCCACGAAATGATTTTTCTTTTAAATATTTTAAAAAATAATTTCTCTCCTTACTGTTTGAGGATTTGCCCAATAGGAAACAAGATAAATAGCATTTTCCAAGTTTGAAAATAGAAAAAAAAAATTACAAACTATAGTGTATTTGCTTTTTTTTTTAATTCTGCTCAACAATTGGCTGACTGGGTTGAGAAAATTGAATCTAACCGATGCATAAGTAATCCCCCCAGCGGCAGGGACTAATAATAATAATAATAATAATAACCTGTCGACCAAATAAACTTTACCGAGCTTTGAAATTGAAGAACAAAAATATTATTTATTAATCATAGCCTAATAACCTTAAAACCAATAGGCAGGTTGTTTATCATATTATTCTAAAAAATCAAGAGACAGGTTTGGTGAGAACCAGCTAAAGAACAGGTACAAAACAATAAAAAAAACAAAAGAAAAAACGACACCAGTTCCAGTTTCATTAAAATTACACATACGAATCCGTAAGATTCTGTGAGACTGAGCGGAACGGTGCCATGGCAGATCCCCCAGTAAAGAAAATCTCAATTCCAGGGCCTACACTAGCAACGATTATGCAGCGCTTCACAACATCAAACGCGGATTTCGACGGTCTCCTCTTCGGCCATCTCCGCTCAGTCTCTTCCCCAAATTTGGCAGACGATGACGATCAAATGGCCCTACGCCAGGACCTGGTGGCCACCATTACTGCCTGCACTACCTCAGGTTTTCTTCATTCCTTCTACGATTCCCTTGGCCGAATCGACCCAGCCAAACTCGCTAAACTTAGCGGTCAACAAATTGCCACCAAAAATAACCACGATCCCCTCATCGGCTGGTTTGTTGCCCGGAGAAATACGCCCCTCAGGCCCTCCATGCGCGAAACTGCAGTTACATCCTGGTTAAGGAGAAGTTCTGGTACAGCTTCCGTTGCTGGCCAAAACTACTCTTCTGTGGCTTCGGATAGCGATGGAAGCGTTATTAGGGTTTCGGATGGGGGTTTCTCGCCTAGGGTTTCGAAAAGTGGTTTAGGATTGCCATATTCGTCCGAGTCCAGCAGCAGTTCGCAGACCAGTAGGAGCAGCCCTAGGCGTGAAAAGGGCGTTGTTGTTAAAGATAAAGTCATCAAGGAGGAGATTGTAAGTAGGATTTGTGGAATTCCGGCCTCTTCCCCATGTTTGTTTTTGATTTTTTCCGAGTCGTTTGCTCAGCATTCTATTCATACGCACGAGTACAGAGGGTTTCAGTACTTTTGTAAGGGTGAAAGAGGGGTTTTTGAGGCGAAGAGTTTGGATATTGTTAATATAGGCCCGGGGTTTCGTAGTGTTTATGGTGCGTTTTCGCCAGTTTCAGCGTTTCCTTTGCTGTCGAGCGGGTTTCAGACCCTGCAGGAGGACGATAGCCATGGCTATGATGGTAGAGAAGACGGGCATTGTCAGAAAAGCGAGAGGGGGCAGCGGTCTTTGGATATGTATTCTGCAGGGTTTTCGCTCGATCGGTTTGGAAAATTGGTGAGGTCAGATGCAATGCATGTAGTCTCTGAGGTTGAAGAACTTTATGGGGGAATGATTTTGAAGATGGAGCATTTGGCGAAGCAGGTGGCTGAGAGCTCGCAGGTGCTTGCTAAACAGGTAAGTTACTGCTACTTTTGTTTTTGTTTTTGTTTTTCTCTGTTTTTTGGAGTGCATCTTATATTGCACAGAGAACTTCAGCACTACAGCGAAAAAAGTTGTTGGGCAATTTTCCTTACGTAAGCTAGGAAAGCTAGAAAAGCAAAGCAAATAAATTCTTCTTTAAACTTCCAGGCTCTCCTAGGGCATGTCCCCATGCTGCTGCTTAGCTTATTTTGGCTAGCAGCCACTGCTCAAGTTTTTTTAGGACATGTTTGTAGAGCTAGTGACCTCATGAATATTTTATTTTTCTGCTTATTTTAAGCAGTTATCTTAATTTGTAGCTTTTACTATATAAAAAAATAAAAACAAATTATTTTAATTTAGAAGAAAAATTAAAAAAAAAGATGGAAGGAAATATATGCAGCCACATGGCATATTTTTCATTATGCAATGGCTGCTTATTTCCAGCCCCCCTTTTTCCACAGCTTATCTACAATTCCTAAACAGAAGCTGCTCCACAAAAATAAGGAAAGATTCTATATTATCCTTTCCCATAATTGTAAATTTCCATGGGGCCACTCCAACTGCTTAATTTTAAGCCAAAAAATAACTTAAGCAGCTGCATGGAAACATGGGGTTAAGCTACATTCCTCTAAAAACAAATAAATTTTGCTTTAAGCAGTCTATCTCTTTTAAGATATGTGGAAAATTACTCTCGTGAATGTTTGCTTTGCACCCTGTCTCCCAAAGGAAATCAATTGCTGTCAGTTTTTCTTTTGTATATTTGTTCAATTCAGTCGTTTTTTTGCAAATTGTGAATCCAAGCACTGGACCAAGAGCTTTCTTTCAGATGTGGTTGATAATTCCTGCGCTTTTTTATCTGCTGGCAAAAATACTTATTTATTTAGAATTGCTGCTTGAAATGTACCATGTGTGGTCTTGATCACGTACATGGAATTATGTTTATTTTTGTCAGCTAAGCAGCTCGGCCCTAGGAGCTTCTGTTCCCCTGAAATCGAGTCCAAGACTTGCATCTGATCTTATTCATTTGATCTGCAGGCCACAAGATTCAACCCCCTTCAGGTGATTTCTTCATTGTGACTTCACAAACAAAAAACAGCTGCCTGAAACATGCCCTATGGGATTTACCACTTGCACGTGATTGAGCATATTCTCTTCAGATGAGCTACCGGCCGGTTCTTATGGGTTTCTTTTATGAAATATTCTTCCCAGGACTTGCACCCTTCCCCTGATCTCATCTGTTTGACTTTGGCTACATGCCCCAACACTCGAACTTTGGTGTGATGGGTGGCTTGAAACTTGATAGCTTTATGAGCAGACAATATATCATCAGACAGCTGACATCATATTATATTATGTTTGATCATGCTTTGCTTGTTAAAGGGAAGCACAGAGCTTCCACAAAAGCAGTTTCATGTAGCCAAGAAAGCTTTTTTGTTCCCTTATTGGGTACATTAACCTGGTTGCTGTGTAGTGCCCTTTTTGATAAATTGAAAATAACAAGATTGACTTTGTGGGTTGTGTTCGGTATCATTTTTCTACTGTCTGCCATTACAGTTGCTAGGTAAACTAGCCCATTTGTTATCCAGTGGCAGGATTCCCCTCTGCTATAGCCTATAGCTACAATAATTTTCTTTTAACCAAGAAGGCCACTGACTCATCATGCCGTTATAGAAAATCTTGGCTCAATTAAGAACTGGCTTGTCTGCCAAATCTATCAAGCAAGATTAACATGGATCCAGCTTTAGTGAGGGGTTGAGTTTTGAATCTGGACCATTGCTGTGCTACTGATGGACATTGCTAATGCTGGTGCTAACAATTCTTAATGCCATCAGTTGTATGGAGAATTTCAATGTTTGGTTGGTGTAGAAGGTGAGATAAAATTCCTGGCAAAGTGAACTTCTGTATGATCAAGTTCTTTCGCACACAGATTTGGGCATTTGGTCAAGCTCGGATAAATAACAGTCTTGGGGTCTAGACTTTGCCACCTTTGTTTCTCTGGCGCACGAAACACCGTACCACAATTTTTTTTACATTGCAGTCTAACCATTCCCCCCAAAAAAAATGTTTGTAGACCTGTGATAAGTTTTGAGGAAGTTTAAGTGCCCAACAATTGATGATGCATGCGTCCCAGATAACAGCTGGTTCTTTAACTGTGATCTCTTCCCTAAGAATAGACTGCCCTTGTAATATATATTATAAACAATCACCTTTCTGCACAAACTTATCTGAGGAGTGTGAACTTTGTTTGAGGAGTATGAACTTTGTTTTAGTCGTTGGATGAATTATATGAGTGAAAGGGTCATGCTGCCACTGTATCTGTGCAGCTTCCCCCCAATCTGCATAAAGCATAGAAGTACATTGAGTGATTTGAGAATGGATGTCTATTCACCATTTATGGACCTAATTAGGTTTAGGTGACCATAAACTTCTAATTGAGGTGATTAAATAGAATTTAGAAAATCTAAAAACTAACAGAAGCCTAGTCAAAGGTGTGCCATAAGCAGGCTAGTCCATAACCTGAGTACAAATTGTAACAAGCTGATGACCGAGGGTGTAACAATTGTTACTTTCTATCCTTGGGTGGCAGGGTTGACTCTTGATCAACATATCTATTGTTAGGGTTGTCTTGCTGTCTGCAAGAATTTTGTGTTCAGGTCTATATATTCACACGCATGTATATCAACATATGTTTTCCTGCATAGGTGTTATAGCAGCAAAAATCTTTTGGGGAAAAAAATTGACAAATTGGCAAACCAAAAGTTTAAGATTTTTTTAAAAAATGGGAAAAAATGGATTTAAAAAAGGTAAAAAATTATAAAATATTATAATTTTTAATATATATAAATATATGTAATATTATAAATTATAGATTATATTTTATAATTTATATATAAACATATAAAATTATAACTTATAATATATTATATAACTATATTATATATTAATATGTTAATCTGCTTTAATATGTTAGGAAAATGCTAGGGGATTATAAATTTAGAAACCTCTCTTACAGCGTGTTGACCGGCATAGGGCCAATGACAGAGACAACCATGTAAGGTGTAGATTCATTCCCCACAGTTTGGAATGCATGTACACCATCCCCCGTAGAAGAGTTATTTGAGCCACTTTAAAAGAATCCTTTCACAAGATAATTCCGCCCCAGATTTGTCATTTATATTGCAATGGTCGCCATTAAAGATTCAGCGACCATTGTCTCATTGAAAGCGCCTCCCATGCATGTCAACGGTAATCATTTTTCTATACTGCGGAGGCCGGCAATGGAAGCTCCTCGTCCTTTTTCGACTGTTGGTACCCGCCATAAGCATAGGAAAGAAATCCCCAAATCCCTAACAGCATTCCGATCACCTTCAACGAATTTATTTTGTCATGGAAGATAAACAGAAATAAAATTGGAATAATCGGCAGCGTCAAAGTGCTGACCACCATGGAAAACAAGGAAGACACCATGCAGACCAATGTGCTCACCCCCACCCATGATTGGTAATTGAACTGCCGTATTAAACCCTAAAGGTGTACCACAATCAAAGTCCATCAGCAAACCCTAGTTTTTTGAGCAGCAAGATTTATAGTTTATTGTGGTCAATGATTTAATAGGGAACACGATTTAAACCAGGATAAAAATCGGGATTCGACCCGATTTGCGATTTTTTGGAAAAAAATCGCGATTTAAAGGCATTTTCTGCTTCTATGGGTGTACGTGTTTATATCGTATGATCTTATATATGTTTCTTGAGGTTGAATTCTTCGAGATACGGTCCTAATGCAGTTGTCTTTGAATTCTATATTTGTTGTTGGGCCCTGCTCTAGCATTGTTTATTTCACTTGAGTTGGATAACTCAATTTGAAAAAGCTCAGTTTTCTCTGGGTACAAGCTTATCAGGTTTGGCTTATATTGTCACAAACGTGTGTTCTTCTGTCTCTGTTGTTATCCAACCCTTTCTTTCTAGCCTTTTCTTCCCTTGCAAACTTGATGTATGTTTGCACCTTGGTTTACTTTTTACTATTTTAGTATTGAAAAATGCTCTTATCATCAACTTATCTCTTTTGACATTTGGCCTTTTATCATGTGGTCATGGGCGCATCTTTGACTTCTGCTCGGTAAAGAAGAATGCTTTTTGAATGCAGAATTGCCGGAAAATCATACTAAATATCGAATATAGTTCCAAATTCTTCATTATGCAGCAATTAAAAAACTTCACTACTTCTCACATTGACAAGATGTTCACACCCTAACAGATATGTAAGGAAAATAACCTATGTTCCATGGTGTTTCCAGGATGGGGATGGCAGGGAATGGTGGGATGCATTTCCTGGACGGTAGGGGATGGGAGGGCTTTATTTAGGGGGCATCAATTAAAAAAATAGGGAAAATTTCAATTATTTACATATAAGACATTCATCATATACACTATAGAACCATATTACATTACATTACAGCTGAATTGTCAAAAGGTCCTAGAAGCATCAGGTTTGTCAGTTTCTTTTTCAATGTTACTGCTACACAACAGTACTGGAATATCTTGGACAAGATGAACGAATCTGCTTACCTCCAAAATTCATATATGATTTCTGGAAATAGTCATCCAAAATTGTCTTATCTGTGTTGATGAATTACCGGTAACATTTCGCAATAATGCCAAAGAAACTGAGCTTACATCTGCTTAATTGGATCTGTGAGCTGTTCCAAACAGCTCAGTGGATGAGAATGGACATGAATGTGAAAGTAGCTTGGAGTAACAAAAATTTGATATTGAGAATAAAAGGGAATCTGGAAGGTTACTACCCCTATTAAGAGAGTGGTTTTATACACATACCACAACTGATAAAACTGAATGTCAATGACATAACAGTTACTCAGGTAGACATGAATAAATCCAATTCTGTGATGTCCCCTTCTAGAATTGCCCTAGATTAAACCCTACAATCACAATTATAATAAATTAGGGTTAGGGAAATGACTTACAAGTAGTTATTTCTTCGTTATGCTCTTGAATAGAACTGCTGCAATCATCACATAGAGAGCATATATATATATAAACTAATGCCATTGTTAGGGTTAGCTGAACATATATCAAACTCAGAATACAATTCCAACATTACTATTACTATCAAACACATTTGGAGCATCTAGATAGGGACATGATAGGTTTGACCCAGCCAACCCATACTAAGCCCAAGAGCTGAACTTTGGCCCTCCTGGCTTTGGTGGCAGGACTTAGACATCCACCAAAGTGGGGTACTTAGTAGAGTGCTGGTCTTACTTCCCTATCCATGCCTTATCTCTTATAATTAACAACTCATCATGGTAGGAATGGTATGGGGATCGTAGCGGGGTTCTCATTTTATCCAATCTAAGCCCAAGAGCGGGACTTTGACCCTCTTGGCCTTGATGGCAGGGCTTTGACATCCATCCAAGTTGGGGTACTTAGATGGAAACCTTATACCCTCTTACCTACGTCAGCTTCCTTTCCTCCATGATGAGGTTCCATATAATTTATATCTAAAATACATTGATGCATAATAAATACAAACATTATCATTTACTGTATTATCATCTCATATTCTATACATGATTCATTATACATAAGTAATGCAATTTGCAATGGATATTAATTCTTGATTGCTACTGTATTACTTACAGATTATTATTATTATATATGGCTTCCTCTTATTCTATATTCTTTTGTCCGCTGCTCTTTCCTCGTATATCTGTAGCTTAAACTGTAATAAATAATCTATGTGTACTTGCAGATCTGAGACTGTAATCTATGAATATTATAGTCTGCTTTAAATCTCTGACGTCTACAGCTCTTAATATTTCTGATGCCTTCTTCTCTGTGTTTAATACTCTAATATCTCTTTTGCTTTCTTTTTCCGAAATGCCAATCAGCAATGATATATATATATATCTCATGTTTATGCGAATGGATGCACTACTTCCAAGGGTTGCGTCCTTCCACCAATCGCATCTCTTGATAAATGGTTTGTTTATCCTTATGGAGCGCTGCCTTAATTCTGATTATTTTCTTAAACAAATCGCCGCTTAGGAGACACTTTGTCTTATGTGTTAGATAATAATAATAATATTATGTAATAAATAATTGCTGACGGGTTATTGATGCATAGGAATTGATGCATATATTCTGTCAGGTTTATGACAAATTCTTTCCTCAAATATGACCAAAGTAATACCATTCTTAGATCACATGTGAGCTTGGATTTAAAATGAAGCTTCAAACAAAATGCCTACATCAATCAGTATGCGACAGGTGATATTGTTGCATCTGCAGCTGCTAATCTGGCATAAATGAATGGATCTTCTAAAAAGATTCTCTTGACAACAATGGAAGAACATGTAAAGGCATTTTCAAAGGTATCTGGTCAATTTTATCTGAATTCTACCATTCTTGTTGGGCTGTAGGGAATGACTGGGGGATGGTTGGAGGATGTCTAGATGTCCCTTGCCATCCCCTGCCAATTTTCCCACATTTTCGGATATCCCCTATAATTTTTTTGATCGAGGATGGCGTTGGGGATGTTTCTTAACAGCCCATGTCCCTGAAATGCCCCAGGGATGGGAATGGCTGAAAATCCGTAGGGGATGCATTCCTGTATGACATAGAAAATAACCAACAATTGGAGCCAACTTATTTCTATCTGTTATGAATAAATGTACTTTTTAAATCTTGTGAACTATTTGTATGGCTATATGCTACATTTTATGCCTTAACTAATTAGTTCCTCTGTTGATAGCTCAAGGAGTTAGAAAGGCATGCAACTTTGGTTCAAGCACTATAGTGTTTTCCTCCACCTTTTTAGAGTGGAAACTCTACGATCATTTGAAATTATGAATGTTTCTATTGGGCTGAAAAAAAGTTACTATCGAATGTGACTTTTGTTTTCCAATCTATAGAATTACTGTATACAAAATGTCAATATTTATTGGAATTTTTTTCGATGCACTGATTATCTAGTTGACTG
The DNA here is from genome assembly GCA_027924645.1 of Cunninghamia lanceolata. NCBI lineage: Eukaryota > Viridiplantae > Streptophyta > Pinopsida > Cupressales > Cupressaceae > Cunninghamia > Cunninghamia lanceolata. The sequence goes on from BSBN01001011.1 coordinate 1,053,082, forward strand.
CACACTTTGGGACTATGGGGAAATACCCCCGTGACAGCATAATTTGCACCTCTCACAGGACAGGTTTGGCCTCTAATGTTCAATTAGCCACAAGATTATTAAGATAAATAAAGTTCTGTCTCCTTTTGTGTATTGATATTTGATTTTTTTTTTGATTGTTCAATTTCGCTTAAGGGAGCTAGAACCCATGTATAGATGGAACCAGAAAAATAACAAAATTGGCTGCTCAACTAATGAGGGCCATCATATATTATCTTAAGTCATAGTATGAGGATTACATTCCAAAAATGGTCGTTCTATAACAGACCAACAAACTAGATGTTTAGCTAATATATACAAACATACTGAGAAAAGCTATACTATATAGTATCCTGCGCCACCTCCATAATCAAATCCTTGCATTGCCCGTGTCTTCCTCGGAGTCCTCTGACAGTTGCAACTCTGTCCAATCCACTCCAACACCATCCGCAAGGCCAACCATAGTTTTGAGAAACGCCACCCCCCAGCGATCCTCATTCCGTCTCTCCGCCTCCGGGCAAACCGCAATCGGAATAACGAACGAGACCCATTGCCCGTTATATATCGGCAGCACCTGCGGCCAGCATCATCCCTTCAGCATGAATCCCAGACCAGGGACGGCAAACTTCAACACCTTGTCCAATCCGCCTCTCCATTTGGCACGAATCAGCGCCCTCCTCATCTCCCTTACCACGTTCTTCGACTCTCCTAAATCCAAGAGGGCACCAACGAACATACCAGAGATGTTCGTGTTCACTCTGTAGTTTTCATTCAAATTCATAAATGCCTCCCCCGAGATCATTCCAATGGCATGGAAGCCAATTGCTGAGTTCATTTTGAAAATCCCCCGGATTCGTTTGTCTGTAATCGGACCCCTGAAAGCCATTTGCTTCCGCGAGTTGAAGAGCAGCACCGTCGACTCCATTACTTGACACCAAAAAACAATGCAAATGTTATCACCTTTCTGAGATTTAACGGCCCTGCATCAACCCTTGGCACAAGGTGCAGTTAATCCTTCATTATTGCTCTTCACACTTCGGCTCTCTCCCATGCTTCACAGTGCTCCTAAATCCATCATTCCCACTGCAGCTCCTACCTTCTCTGCAAAAATTTGTGTCAAACAACCTGTTCGATGTCCATCACAAGCCACTTGTCTCATGCCTTATCATCAAAACTGGCCTCACTCTTAACTTACGTCAGCTACAACATGCACATCCACTCCTGGGCTCATGGCGACCCACCCAGACTTTCCTCCGAGCGGTTTCTGCTATCAGTTTGAAGGAGCCGGCCTAAGTTGGGGGCCACCGAATCCCACACCTCTACCGTTTGGCCTATTACCATCTCCTCCCTAAGATCAAAAGCTGCGTTAGCCAACCTATCTTCCACTTTGTTTGATTCTCTAAACACATGAATAACTCTGAAATCTGTAAATTTTTCCAAGAGGGCTAATCTCTTGATGAGAAGGTTACTTAGTTTCCAATTCAGCGTTTGTTTGTTCCAGATTGCATTAATAATTGTATGAGAGTCTCCTTCTATATGCACCCTGCTGATCCTTGAAGAGAGACCCAATTGCAAACCAATAATCAAGGCCTGCATTTCTGCCCCGGGATTCCCCCTTGAGATACCGTCAAAGTTTAACTTGTGCCGGCCCTTATCAGGAACCAACCATCTTGCCTCTGCTCTAACATCTGCTGGATGGACCCTTGGGGCCCCTTGAACGGGGGACTGTTAATTGATTATTATCAATTCTGTAATTGTGCCATTTTGTTTTCCTTATGCATTTATATTTTAACATTGCTGATTTACAATCTGGCTGATTTAGTGATATAAGTTTTTCAATTTATTAGTTCTCACTGTTTATTCTTTTTGCTCACAGTACTTTCTGTTTTTTGATTTTCTTTTTGGTTCTTAGATTTTATATATTGGCTCGTCTTGAGTTCCCTTTAAGAAAACACATCTTTTCTTGTGTCCGTATATTATTAAGAGCAAGGTTCATTTTCTAGACTAGTTTGATTTTTATTTGATATGATTTTAATGATTTATTTCACCATTTAAAATGACTGTTGTTGCTTCTTGTGGTGCAGGAGCAGCACAATATGAAGTTGAGATATAAGCTTGCTGGAATTGAGTGAGGTTTGTGGCATTGTGTACTCTATAAACAAAAGGTGATGCATCTATTGTGTTACATATCAAATATTTTTACTAGCTGGAATGAAGTGGGTTAGCTTTTTTTCATTTAGTTACTTGAATTAGAGTTCTCTTTTATGGTTTTATGTGCATTAGAATTGGATTTTTTCCATTTTGGAATATCTCAAGTGATTGGTATGTAATGAGATACTTCAAGCTGAATGAGATTAAGGTACTTCTGTAGTTTTATGACACTTTTGCATTAGGCTTAGATTTGTCCTTTTTTGCAATATCTCAAATGCTATCTTTTTATCTTTCTTTGAATTTTATTCATATATTTTATTTTGTTTCAAATGCACCAAAATCCCCTCATACTTACACAAAGGTATGGTTTTAGATCAATGTTTGGTGTATGAGACAACATAGTCCACAAGGGAATTGTTTTTATTTACTTATATATTTTTCAGCAAGATGTACATACCATATCCTCCCTCCAGATTTGACCTTGTGCCTCATCTATGGAGTATAAACAGTATAAACACCTTCACCGTCAGGTCCACTCAGGTTGTGCTTCATATGTTGTTCATATTGGGCACAGTACCCCACACTCTGTCAGATTCAAACTTGTGCCTTTTCTATGGATTACACAAATCTTCATCATTAGGCAAGCAGGCATGCACACACACGTACCCATCCGAACGCTCATTTTTGTAGGGGCTAACCTATGCTCATAGAGATCCAGGATGGCAGCAGTGCCTTGCTGCTGCCACTGCAACAAGGTCCCCCATGTCTTTGCTGTGGGAAAGAGGAAGGTCCACCATGTCTTTGCTGTGGGAAAGAGGAAGTCATGGTGCTGCAGCAGCTACACAGCTGTGTGCTGGACTGCTGTGCCAATATCTTGGCAGCCAGTACACCACACATTAGCATTTCCAAGATCAATTTAATATCCATGTCTATCATATAAACCTGGTTATGTTGCATGTACATAAACTTATTTACAAGTATAATATTAGGCACATTAAGCTACATATAACCCCACAAAGCATTCAAATTATGTAGGTGTGTATACCTATATAACTAGGAAATTAACATCCATCTATGTTAACAAGTAACATCGCAAGTTCCAACATGTTATCTAATCGAGTATCATGATGATAAGAATCTAGTCACAATTTATTATCCCCACACGACATTAATATCTAATGAGTGGATTCATGGATAGTTACTTTCAGATTATCTCATTTACACGTTAGGTTTTTATAAACTGGGCATGTAATGCAATGCTCCCACATAGCTATTATTCACCAATTTACATGATTTAACAGCCATAGATAATGGTTGCTCACGGGAAATAGTTGTGGTGGTGATGATTTGAGTATTAAAAATACCTCAACATGGTGGAAAATACTCCAAAATAAACAAAAGATCTAAATAATATTACACTAGGGAAGCCTCCATTACTTACAATTAACAAAATGATGTGTTGTAATAAATCTCATATTGATAATAATTGTGATACAAGGAAGATTTTGAAAGAACATAATATGAACCTTTCTAGGTGTACATTGGTTTTCGGGTGTCTATCTAACCTAAGAAGATTTGTCTTTCAATGCACTGATCTACTCTATCTAATATGAAGTAGTTAACTGGTAAAAAAAACTTTTACTCTAAGTTGCCAGTTCTGGTTTGGATCCTTGTTTGGGTTCGTGGATTTGGTTCATGGATTTGGGTTTGTTCTAATAATAATAATAATAATAATAAATATTAATAACATAAATATAATAATAATATTTATAATATAATATAATATAATATTATAATATGATAATTGTTATATTATAATGCTTGTTTCAGAGCATTATTGTAATCACGGAATGAAGCTGAGAATTTTAATCCTCTTAAAAGGAAGGTGCTTTATTTTAGTTGAACGAAAATGAAATCAAAATAGTGGATGATTGATTTGACGAAACTTCGTATGTTGGAGTGATAACCATCGTATAATATTATAATAATAACTCACTGATTTACGATTTAAGAAAACTCTAAAATTCCTTTAAAAATGTCATAGAATTTGTCCTGTAGGATTTTTTGAAAGAATATGAAGATTACTAAGAATATGTTTTGTGCTATTTCGTTCTGCCATCAGCCGCCATTGTTGAATGCTTTCTATGCGCCAGGTTTATGATTTAAAGGATTTCAGTTCTCTTTCACAGTTAATTTCTGCAACCTTATGCTTACACTCTTGTGAATCGATTAAAAAATGTGTCGCCAGGTTTATGATTTAAAGGATTTCAGTTCTCTTTCACAGTTAACATCTGCAACCTTATGCTTACACTCTTGTGAATCGATTAAAAAATTTGTCGGAAATTTTCAAAAGCAGGAAAAAAATAATGGAAAGCAGCAGCCTGAAATGGGTCCAAATTTGTGACGTGTTCTCCCGGGTTCGTCTCAGACAAACCCATAGAAGTTTTTTGGAACCCTAGACGGACTGTAGGTGGATCGGTTCCGAATCCGGACTGGGTTCGAATCGGACCTGGATCCGGCTAGGATTCCAGCGAAACCGGTAATGTAGCTTTTACTAGAGCTGGGAAATGATAAGTAAAAGAGGAAAAGGAGAAGAACATCTAACTGATGATGATTGAAGAAGACCTGTAGCAGACTGCAGGAGGAGCAACTCTGGAAGTTTGCAGCATTCTGTGGGGACAAACTAGTGCGGGCTCTGTGGTTTATGCTAGTCATTCTCTAAAAATTAAGACACTAGAGATGATCTTGGGCACTAAGAACCCTCAAAACAGTGCTATACAGGGTTGGAGTGCCAGCGTAGGGCACTTGTGAAGGTTCAAGTGCTTGGGTATGGAGCTGTGGACCCCCTCTTGATCTTATCCAGGGCTGGAGCATTGATGCAGTGTGCCTTTGCAGATAGAAACTTAACAGGGTACTATAGGCAGGAAATCACTCTGGCACTTGTGTCATCCACCTCCTCAGGTCCTGCAACTCCAGTATGATGTTCCTGTGGCTCTATAGGCTTCAAATATACTCTTGAATTCTCTGTACGTGTTGCAGAATTCTTGGAATGCAAGCTTATGTGTTGGGGGACAAAGGAAATTGGATGGTCGTTTGGGAGACTGCCTCAGTCGACCTCCTACATGATTTATTGATATTCCAACCTTAACAACTCAGCCAAGGATAGAAACGGTGTGTGTATCTTATAGTGAAATATACTAGGTGTTGTCTGCAGGAAATGGGATAAAAGGAAACCCTAGGAGACTCACTATGCTATGTGTATGGGAGACAATTGGGAAAGGGAGTGTTTTGGACTGAATTGAAAGGGGCTTTAAGGCTAAATCTGAGAATAGGGATGGTAAGGATGCATGGGAGGAAAACTAGGGGTTTTGGTTTTCTATTGAAAGGAAATTGGGGAAGGTGAAGGGTGAAGTAGGAAGGAAACAATGCAAGACAATGGGGGAATCCTAAGGATGAATGGATGAAGGCTAATGGGAGCGAGACCTGCAAGATGAGATTTAGATATGGCTTCCAACACTTGCTTGCTTGCTGTAGTAGAAAATGCAGAAGAGAACTTAATGTACTAGGAGCTTTTCCAGTTTATGTGTTCAGTTCCAAACTAGGAAATTAGGTCTTTTATGTTGAGATGGCTTCAATTTGACCATTTGAAATAAAACCAAGGAATCAGGGAATTTGGGACCGGAAAGTTAAGTTGAAGTTAATTTGGACTTAGCGTCCGGGTGCCTTTTGTCCTACATAGTGCTCCAGTGACTTTTGTCCCAGTTTTATTCTTGTCTTGAAAGTTTCAGAATAGTATATAGATGTAACATGTCGTCTAGGGGGCACTACAAATCAGTCTAGAACTCGGTATAAGGTTAGAATTCAAGACAAATGTCCCTAGAACCGATGGTGAAGATATTGTTTTGGAGCCTAAAATTCTTCTGCAAGAAGTCATCCTCACTTCCTGTAGTTGGTAAGAAATATAATTTCGGGTGATTGTTCTTTCTTACAATCTCCACAGGGTCATCATGATCCTAATGATAAAGCACTGCACATTCCTTGGATGGTTGGCCACACCACCCATGGTGAAGATATTGTTTTGGAGGTTAGAACTCTTCTACACCAAATTCTAGTTGTGAGCAATTCTTTTGACCGCCACTTCAACCTCTTACCACCTTCCCTAGTGGTTGCATCCATAGGATAGGGAGTTCAACACCATGTTGACCCTGCTTCTATCTCCAAGCTAATGTTGGATCTTTTTCATTTGGCCAATTTGAGATTCAACATACCAATGATGAATTACATATTGCTCATTCCTTTTATTAGTTGTCAGTGACACATGGTCCTGAGAAAGCCTCCTCATAGTTCCAAGATGACCCTTCACAATGTCAATGCTGCCATTTTCTCCTCTGGCTTCATTGCTTCCATACTGTTTACTCTTAAGCAAGGACAGCGCTCACTTGTCCACACAAATCACTAATTTTGGAGGATTCTTTTGGCTCAGACAAGGCATTTGAATAACCAGAATATTCCATTCTAAGGCTTCTATCTCCTGTTATTCATCATTTAGAATATATCAATCTGGGGACTCCCTTGTCAGTATTTGTGTCTTACATGCATTTCACAACCTACTAGATTTCATTTTCTCCTCATTCAATCTTTGTAGCTACAAGGCAATTCTGATTTATTTGGCAAAGTTGGGTACAATTTTATCTATAAGCAGGGAGGTAATGATGAGGACATGCAGTATAGTAAGCTGACTATTGTTAGTTATCATATTCGTATGTCAGTGAGTAGATAGAAATAAATCAAGAATTCAGAAAGCTCGAACAATTTCAAGGGTTGTAGGTAGAAACAAGGCAATAGTAGTTAACGTCTATGACACTTGTAAAAGACCTAAAAATGAACTAAAAATATGTGGACAGACGAAACAAATGGAAAGATTAGGAAGACAACTGGAACAGCTAGAAATGTTAGGTAGATAGTTGGAACAACTGGAAAGGTTACATAGACATATAAAAAATAAAATCAAATGCCATTGTATGATTTTTAGCCTACATATACAGGTTCCTCCAATGTAAATTTAAACACAAACAAACTCAGAAATATAAAAATGTCATTCTTGCCTATTCCATTTGCTTTTTCCATTCATCAATTCAACTCTTGAGTTTGATTAGTCAAAAACCCTAAAAGCATCTCAATGTAAGTTATGGTTTTATTAGGAGTAATTTGTATGCCCTTCATTAATGGTAGGCATGCTTAGAAATTAAAGTAATTTCTAATGTTAAAGCGTGAGGCGCTGTGTGAAAAGATTCTCTAAGGTGTCCTTCAACCTTGGCAGGATTATATAAAATCCAAGCTTAATATCTCTAGAGGTTTTTTATGGTAAAACTAAGGTTTCTGATTAGAATAGTGATATATTTAGATTTAAATGCAAGACCCAGGATGGCCTCAGGGTTTAAATTTTAGGGAATTTTTTTACTAATGTACATCTATTTTCCAAGTATTAAAGAGAGATTTTAGTGCAAGGTAAGTTTTCTAAGCTGTAACAATCTGGCAGTTGAACATAAGCTGTAGCATGCCATAATCAAATAAATTACAATTTTCCAAACCCATAGTTTCAACTTTCAACAATACCCCCATGCCATCATTGGTAATATGGAAATGTATACATTGTCATGATGGTAATATGAATTTGTATACAGTGTTGTGATGGATTATGTCCAAGAAAATACAATAAAAGCAAAGCCTATGCTCATTGTATGGGCTAGCTACTAGGAAGTAATATGTATATGAAATACACAATATTCGAAATGCCTCTTTGGTGAGGTTCAACTATTCTATAATAGTGGTCAAAACAAGTGGCATTAGAATATCATCCTCAAGATAAGAACAGGTAGAAAGAAAGGAACAAATGAACAAATATATAGAGATTTAAAGCCATCCTTGAGTGATATGCAATTGCCAATTAACAATTCTTTGGCTCCAAGACTAGCTTAAGGATGTCATATAGGGGAGAGTTAGTAGCTATGGGCGTAAGTGATACAGTCCTAGGTAATTCTTAAGTATCTCTTAGTTAAGTAAGGACGCGTCTTGTATGTTGTCATATTATTACATTTATAACTATTTTAGGCTTGGCCTATTGTTTTATTGCCCACTTAAAAGGGCAAATTATTGCTAATGTTGGGGACTTCAAAACACCCACATCTATGATTGAATAGACTTTGATATTTCGTGGTCAAATAATTGCCATTGTTTAAAGAATATTTGTGCTTGGACTGCATTAATCGACAGAAATTTAGTTTCTGCCAAGTTTTATAAGCTCCTGGTTCATTAGTATGAAATAATATACCAGGAAAAGAATAATAAAGAGATACATTTGCATTGCTATTTGAGTTTTATGATTTATTGCCAGGAAATTTTTCTGTGGCTCTCTCTCCCATTTCTAACTATTTAAAAATGTTTCATTCATATGCAATACAAATGCCTTGTTTGTAACAAACAAGTGGATTATTTATCTCACTGCTTTACAGCTCATTTATAAAGAAAAATAATAAAATTTATTCATAGGAATTTGAAAATTGTTATTCTTAGTTTGATTATGATGTGGCTAATCACTAATGTGCATGTATATACCTAAAGATTTTTTTTGGCATACTGTTGGCTTCTAGAGGAGTGCTTTCTATCCTAGTACGCTTACAGCTGATTATTCCATCTTTAATTTTCTAAATGGTAATTGCAGATAAATACCTGGCAAATCTTCCCCCAAATATGCCTGCTCTTTGGGGTTACGGTTTCCTGCCACTTGTTTGAGGTGCAATCAATTTTGGCATGTCAAGATTTATTGACATCCTTAGGGGACAGAGTTAACTTTGCTCTCTATGTTGTGGGATTTTCTAGCCAGAGGTATGTTGTTTGGATATGCTCCTTACTCATCTTTGTGCTATGTTTGAAGATCGGCCATATTTTTAGAAATTTTGATGCCAATTGTTTCTGAGATTTTGAAAATGGTAGATATTTGTATCTCACTGTTGGAATTAGCCATTTTTAGATATGTACGTAAATTATCCTTCAAAATGCAATTTAGGTGCTTTCTGAGTCTGGAAAAATGGCGGGTCCTGTTTAAGGCACCTCTGTGCTGTTTCTTTGAATGTCTTTGAAATTTTCTACGTAAATTACTCTATTATACGGTCAAGAAAAGGTTCTGCAGTTGGGCCGTTTATGTTGCACAATGCCCAAATTGTGCCAATTTGTGGCCATTCAAACAAAAATCATTATCAAGGCATGCTTCTGTTTGCATTTTGTGCTTTAAATAAACCCAGATTATTTCTGTGGAACTTTTTCAAAAATAATTGTTTTATGGAATCACTACTATTATCCAGTGTTTCTGGCACGTATTCCTAGTGGGAAACCTTCCCATGCAGGCATCATATATTTTGTAATGATGGTATCGAGGGAACAGATATCCTTGTGTTGTGTCCCAGCAATTACCTTGAACCGACACTAGTCTGGAATAATCTTTGTGTTCACATGCAAAATTTTAGAAAGCTATGCAGTTTTCACTGCCCTCGGAATGAAATGTAAGAATTTTGTCTATCCTCAAAATGAAAAAAATATAAGAGATTTTTAGTCCTTATTAGCTAACGCAGTTTGCCATCTAAAACGGATGAGGATGAAATTTCTGTAAAAGCCTTAAATGATTTTTGGGATCAATTTCTATAGATTTTAGCTTAAAATAATACATCTTAAATATTTGCATAATTATGGGAGTTGTGAATAGCTAACCTTTAGCAGTACATATGTCGGTAAATTCCTGGCTACAATTAAATGGTCTTGGACACGTTAGAGGTTTCTCTGTGGTGGGAAATGGTGTCGGACATGTTAGGGATTTCTCTGACCAGTGTGAAATGATGGCTTGAAATGGTCACAGAATCCTGTTGTTATTTGGTTAAAGGCATTTTGATTGTACATGCTATAGAAACTTAAAGAATGGTGTATGATGGTTCTATGTTTGCTTAAAAATAATTATAAGCATCTGTTTTCGGGGCCAAATTGTACTATGACAAACCGCTATTCGAATTTATTAACTACATAATTTTTTTCTCTTGTTTTTATGTATAAAGAGATAAAATAAGAGTATCCAGCCAAATTCATCTGCTATGTAATATCTAAATTGTTTTTTTTTCTTCATCTTATGCTGTTGCATTTAATGACAAGAAATTCAGTTAAAAGAAGTTTCTGTTTTAGTTCTTGTAATTTAACTCGCAAACTTTTTCCAACCAATTGTATTTGCTGCTGCATTGCTTCTCTTTTTGTGCAAGCTGTCAATGTTTCACCGGTGGCTCATGCTGTTTCCAAATATTTTCAATCTGCATTTGATTTTTCATATATTTTTTATAAGAAATTCAAGATCTTCTATTCAATATAAGAGAATTCTAGTCTTGTAAAATGTCTATAACCTACGAGCAATAAGTAATTTTAGGCATAGCTCCAAAAATCTTTTGGGAAAGAAAGTGACAAAAAATTGGGATTTAATTGGGAAAAAAAATCGATTTTCAAAAAATTAGAACACATAAAAAAGAATAGAAGAAAAACATGTTATTTTTAAATTAGGACATTTTAATAGCATAGAGATATAGAGAGCAAATAAAAAAAATGAAATTTTAGCCTATGAATTGTAGAATATATTTTTACCATTTTAGGTATCTTTGTCTTCCTCTATCACATTTTACAAATTAGATTGTAATAAAAAATTTGAAAACCATTAGTGCAATGCAATGTAATCGGCTGATTACATTGCATTGCACAATGTGTTCTTCATAGTGCATAAATGATAACTTGAGACTAATAGTTTTCAAATTTTTAATTACAATCTACTTTGTAAAATGTGTGAGAGGCAGACGAAGATCCATAAAATGGCCCAACAACTCTTAAATCTTCCTTTTTCTAAGGCACAGGTTTTCAAAACACCCAAATATGGATATGGAATAATATAAAAATAGATTACATTGCATTGCACTAATGTGTTCTTCATAGTGCATAAATGATAACTTGAGACTAATAGTTTTCAAATTTTTAATTACAATCTACTTTGTAAAATGTGTGAGAGGCAGACGAAGATCCATAAAATGGCCCAACAACTCTTAAATCTTCCTTTTTCTAAGGCACAGGTTTTCAAAACACCCAAATATGGATATGGAATAATATAAAAATATAATTATATATTATATAATAAAATAGAATAAATGCAAATTAAAAAAAATTAAAATAGAAAAAACAAATTAAAAAATATATTGCTATATAATTATTATATTAAAATATAATTTATTATTTTATACTTAAATATTATAATATTAAAATATCATTTATTATTTTATACTTAAATATTATAGTATTTATTGATAATAAACACTGACCTTATTAGATTTTTTTTTGGGTAAGTGCTACAAGAGGGGGTAGCTCCCTATATTATATAGATTGAACATATTAGTTAAAATATTTAGTATTTAGGATTGAAGGCTGATTTATATAGATTGAACATATTAGTTAAAATATTTAGTTTTTAGGATTGAAGGCTGATTACTTTACATTGCATTACACAATGTATACTTCATAGTGCATAAATGATAACTTGATACTAATAGTTTTCAAATTTTTAATTACAATCTACTTTGTAAACTGTGAGAGGAAGAGGAAGATCCATAAAATGGCCCAACAACTCTTAAACCTTCCTTTTTCAAAAGCACGGATTTTCAAAACACCCAAATATGGAGATGGAATAATATAAAAATATAATTATATATTATGTAATAAAATAGAATAAATGCAAATTAAAAAGAAATTAAAATAGAACAAAAACAAATTAAAAAATATATTGCTATATAATTATTATATTAAAATATAATTTATTATTTTATATTTAAATATTATAATATTTATTGATGATAAATATTGAACTTATTAGATTTAAATACTAAATATTTTTAAAAAATAAAATAAATAATAAATTATATTAAACTTTATTAATAACAAATTTATTAAATAAATTAATAATTATGTCCAATATATATTTGAAAAAAATTAAAATTATAAAATTAAACTTTTTAAAAATTAACATATAAGTATTTAATATTTACTATTGTAAACCAAAATAAAAGAAATAATATATTCATTATCAAAATGTTAAAATATAAAAAGCTGTTGAAAATGCCAAACTCTCTAAAATGCGAAGAAAATAGGGTTTCTGGCTTTGATGGATCTTCGAAGAGTGGAGGGAAGGTTGGCGGTAGGACTACAATGAATAGGGTATGATGAATGAGGCCCATAGCGTCTCCATGCAAGCGCGAATCCCACAAGGATTAGGTAATGTGCGTAGTTTTAAGGATGCTGTGGGGAATGTTAATGTGGCGACGGGTCGGGAGGATTGGGGGGGGCTGAATCAAGAATGATTCACCCTTGAATTAGGGTGCAAACTACATACATGGCAGATCATTGCCCTTTCAACATTTTGTCAAGACTCCGGAGATAAACACTGGACGAACTCATAGATGATAGGGAAGCTTTTCTATAGACCAATGCCCTAATTTGTAGATTTCCAAAAGTCTGGGATCTCGGAGAAATGGAAGGAATGTATGGAGGGTGAAATCTATATATACACCCTTGCCCAAGGGGTTTTTTCATTTTGGAATTTGATTCTATTGAAGACAAGGAGAAGGTTCTGAAATACAACCCATGGTACTTTAAAGAGGACTTTTTGTGCATTAAACCTTGGTATTCGTCTTTTCACCCTAAAACAGAGACATTTGCTTCTGCTTTTCTCTGGGTATGTTTACCCTACCTTCCTCTGCAATTTTGGGAAATGGAGTGTTTGCGAGCTATTGCGAATGGTTTGGGCAGGTATCACTTTATTTCACCTGAAACAATAAATCTCACAAATATTAGCTATGCGAGGCTATGTGTTGAAATGGATCTTTCCAAGGGTCTAACAGAAGTTGGAGACAACCAGTAGATTATGAACAAATTGATTTCAGATGTAGGAAATGTTTCTCTACAGATCATTCCACCCCTCAATGCCAAAAATTCCAAGCTCAGGAGAGCAGTCAGAAAGGTGAAAAACCTACTTGGCGGATTGGTGTGGAACCCCATCACTACAACATTCCTCCAGGTTTTCAAGATGAAAAGGCTTTATCCAAAGCTCTGTTCCAGACACTGATTTGCAGCCAACTGCGCAACCCTTTCTGGAGTTGCAGGATCCATCAACTGTGGTTAAAAAGAAAGTCACAGTAGAAGTAGATAATTCAGGGAACACATCACAATTAATAGAGGATTTAATCTCTGAAAATGGGGATTTTTCTGAGGAATCTGTGGAGTCAGAAAGGTGAAAAACCTACTTGGTGGATTGGTGTGGAACCCCATCACTACGACATTCCTCCAGGTTTTCAAGATGAAAAGGCTTTATCCAAAGCTGTTCCAGACACTGATTTGCAGCCAACTGCGCCACCCTCTGTGGAGTTGCAGGATCCATCAACTGTGGTTAAAAAGAAAGTCACAGTAGAAGTAGATAATTCAGGGAACACATCACAATTAATAGAGGATTTAATCTCTGAAAATGGGGATTTTTCTGAGGAATCTGTGGAGTCAGAAAGGTGAAAAACCTACTTGGTGGATTGGTGTGGAAACCCATCACTACGACATTCCTCCAGGTTTTCAAGATGAAAAGGCTTTATCCAAAGCTGTTCCAGACACTGATTTGCAGCCAACTGCGCCACCCTCTCTGGAGTTGCAGGATCCATCAACTGTGGTTAAAAAGAAAGTCACAGTAGAAGTAGATAATTCAGGGAACACATCACAATTAATAGAGGATTTAATCTCTGAAAATGGGGTTTTTTCTGAGGAATCTGTGGTTTCCAGCCAAGGGGAAAAATTTAACACAATGACCAGTCCAAAGAAAGACCATGAACGGACTGAGGTGAAGAGGAAGAAAACGCCTCCATCTAAGCTTAGGCTGGAGCTTAGATCCTCTAAGAAAGAGAAAGTGGAAATTACCGAGGATATGCGTGGACACAGTCAGGCAGTTCGGGTAATTGAAAAGCCGAGGTTTTGACTTAGTATAATGTATTTTTAGACAGAATAGTAGGCTTTTTGCCTTGGCCATAGGTGATAAGAATTTGGCAGTATTATGCAAGAATTGCACTAATCCCTCATCTCATGTGATTAGATGTTTTGAGGCAATGTCCCTGATCCACAAACTGCACTAATCCTACATCTCGTGGGATTAGATGCTTTGAGGCAATGTGCCCGATCCTGTTTATGTTTATGGTTCACGGATCCTAAACCTAAGTTTTTTAATTAAAAAATAAAAAAATAATGAAAGGTGGTTTTTCCAAAAATAAAAATAAAATAAAAATAGCTCTTAAAAATAAAAATAAAATAAATTTTAAATAAAAAGTAAAATATATGTCTAATAAATAGAATAAAATAATTTTAATGTAAAATAACTCTTATATACTTAATAAATAAATATTAAAAAATTGGAATATAGCCGGGTACAGCGAAAATATTAATAACTGCTCCGATTCACTTTTCAACAGATTTAACGGCACTCAAACGGACAGAACAGTCTGAATACAACACTTAAACAAACAGAACTGCTATCTGGAATACATATTGCCTCTACTTACCATCCCGACACTCTTAAAATTGATGTAAAATTGCCACAAAATGGAGAAGGCTAGGGGAGAGGACCCACTCCCAGTAATTGAGCAACTTAATTTTAGGCTTTTAAAAATTATACATGGCAATTTTGAATCATTCCAAAAATTTTACAGCAGTTTACTTGTCAAGGTCACTGCTTATAATTAAGGTTTCAGGTCCATATTATCAAATATAGGTCTATATTATCAAATATGATGTCACATCCGCATACTTTTTGTTGAGGTGTGCAAAAAACTTGGACATGCTTTTTGTTGAGGTGTTCAAAAAGATGCAAAAAAATTGGACTAATAGTTGTGCATTAAGTCATGTTTTGTTGGTGTGCTGATATGGTATCACATAATTAGTTGCTTTTTAGATCTAAAGAGCACATTTCATTCTATAAGTATTTATAGTCAACACTAACAACTTAACAAGGCTAAATTTTTAGAAATATTAAACCTTAAATCCACACAGCTATTGGAACATGCTCAGCTACTTTGGGTCCTCTCCCCTATGAGATGTGCAGAAGGAGCCGAAGCTTGAAGTAAAATACGTTGCCGTACGCGCGACAGTCTGTCGGTAGCAGTCGTCGTTAAAATGCCCTAACCGCTTCGATATGCCTTCGCTTCAAAATAAAATAAAAATCCTTAAAAGAAACGACCGAAATGCATGTAAAAACCTATTCCCAAAAAAAATTCAAAGTTAAAATCTCTCAAAAAAAATGAGAGAACCTGCGAGTTTACATCTTCCAGATGAGTTTATCGCGAGTAAACAAAAGAAAATCGGTCAGCGGCAAAACACGGTTTTTTTTTGGGGTGGTGGTGGCGGGTGCGGAATTGCAAACATCAATGATCCGCCATTTTTTTCCAGATGTTTTGCTTCTATGATTTTATGAATTAATGGTTGATAATTTTTAAATTATATTTAGTTAGCCGATAGGCTTATAGTGGGAGTTTTGCTCCCGAAAATATTCAGCCGCCGGAAATGTCGGATGCCGGAAACCTCGGACGCCGGAAAAGTTTGTCGTTCTGCCGTTTTTCGTTTTCGCGGTGACTGCCGGAAAATCATCCATTTTCGTTTTGCGGTGCCTTGCCTGCTAAATCTTTTTCGCCGTTTGGTTTTTCACTGACGGTCTGCATCCAAGGAATCGCTGTTTTAATTCTGCAAGATATTGATGTTGTAAGATGCGCATAAGGAGGAGCGAGATGCGATTTCCGTGAGGTTTTTTTTTGGGGGGGGTTTCTGTGGTGGTCGATGGAAGCGAGAGTTGTAGAGATTTTTGACGCTTGCCGGAAACATTTTCATCTGCTGGAGCCTGGAAATGATCTTTGCCACATTGAAATCCGCTTTTAGGCTTACTGGAAATTTATAGACTGTGTTGGAATGGTTTTCTAGCGGTGAGTAGAAGAGAAACTTTAGATGAGAACGAAAACCGACAATTGGCATCCATTTTTGACTGAAATATTTGTAGTAGGTGGTGAGCTTGATGTTGCAATCCTGATCTTCGTTGAATGTTTTTGGGGCCGTTCTTTCGCATACCAGAAGAGCCCTTGTCTCGTTATTGTAAGTGGCAACCTGTAAAAAAGCTAAATTTAAATGACGGGAATTCAATCCCATGGAAAATAGGTATTCAAACAAAATAATAAATGGAGGCTATAAACACAAAGGAAGCCCAAAAGGTGAGAGCCTAATTCCAATGGGATTCAAGGGTTGAAATTTAGAGTAAATCTATTTTAAAGAGTACAGAGTGCCATTTGGAAGACAACACAATTTTATTTTTTCTATAAAGAATGCTTAAATAATTTTTATAAAGGCGTTTTAAAAGTGTTAAGGTTGAAAAGTGTTTTTTAAAAAAAAGGTTTTGGATTTGTTTTGTTTTTTTTCATAGTGTAATAGTCTTGTGTCCAAATGACATTTTTTTTTACAAGACTTAGCATCCTACTTGTATCTTATCTGATTTCGAGTCCTTCAAATTTAAACATAGGCCCAAGCCAAATTGCATCCAATTGGTTGTTAACCCACCAGCTCAAGCATGAAATATTTAAATTTATCTGCTAGGTGATACTGCATGTAAGTAGTAAATGATATCCCTAAGATGAGATAGATAGATGATTTAAAATATGTGGGCCCATTTACACCTGTCTATTTTTACTCCTAAATAGAAGAGAAAAACTCTATCTACAGGCAAAGTGTCAAGAAATTTAACAACATAAGATCGGTTCACTGTTGCTAAAAATAATTACCATTAACAATTAAATTAAATGAACATTAAAAAAATTCTTGTAACTAAATAAAAAATTAGTTATTGAATAATTAAAATTAAGGTTAATATTAAAGGGTTGTAGTTCAATTGGTTGGGCACAATTGGTGAGGGTGACGGTATGTTCCTTAGACTATGTCATCAACCAAGGTTCAAACCCCTAGAGGTGTAATAAATAAGGGATGAGACTAGGCTCATGCCTTGAGGGACTCTGGTGGAATGTATACCCCTCAATCCTTAGTTCTAACCTAAAGTTGTTTCAGCTTTAGGCGAATTTTGGTGGAATGTACACCCCTAAGTCCTTAGCTCTTCTTGGCTTTAATTATTCTTTGATGATCATGAGACTCTGGTGGAATGTATACCCCTCAGTCCTTAGCTCGAACCTAAAGAGGTTTTAGCTTTAGGCTCATTTTGGTGGAATGTGCACCCCTCAGTCCTTGGCTCTAAACTAAAGAGATTTCAGTCAACCTAAAGAGGTTTTAGCATTCGGCTCATTTTGGTGGAATGTACACCCCTCAGTCCTTGGCTCTAAACTAAAGAGGTTTCAGTCATTTTGATCTTATCGCTGTTATGATGTATCTCTTTGCCCTTCTTGGCTTTAATTATTCTTTGATGATCATGGGATTTATGTGACCTTATGCAGGAAAAGATATGAGAAGGGCACGAGGCATCTTACTTTTGCAATTACTGGAACTCATCTTTTCCAAACGACCAGATATAAAATAATATTTAAATTATAAAATATAAGTTTGTAGTTATAAATATAAATTTAAAAAAAAGTGGGTGAGTAGTTGCTATTTAAATATATCATAGAGTATTATATATGATGATTGGAAAGTAATAAAAATTAAAATATAAATATAAGGATTTATTAATATTGTTATAATATTGAACTCATTTATCCTTGGCATTATATATCATTATAATATTATTTTTGCAAAGATATTACACTTAAGATTATTATTAAACCAAGTGTCCATTAGAGGTGGTATTTTATTTCATTGTGACTTTTAGAATTTATTAGTTTTAAGTAAAATGTGGGAAGTTATAAATGCACACTAGTTGTAATTAATAGTGTTGCATGTTGTATTATATAGTTGGAAAATATTCTATTCCTAGAAGTAGACCTTGTAATATTTCTCTCCCTCACCTCCTTTAAAGTCAAACAATAACATTAAGCCATGAAATCAACAGTTTAAGATTTAATATATGGAAGAGATTGGAAATAAAAATATACGTAATTTATGTACGTAATCAACAAATATGCATAACACATTTGCTTCAACTAAGTCAATTGAACTAGTATGATGCACTTGAGAGTGGATTTAGCCTTTGGCAAATTAGCTATAACATCATATAGGTTAACCTCTCCATATTGAATCACCATGTACTTTGTAAACAAATAATGTATAGAGCAAGATGTGGCATTGAATTAGCAACATAACACTTCAAGGATGTAATTCATAAGATAGAAGTGTGAATTGTATTGGGCCCTTTTAGCATGCCTACTATGATTGGGTGTATTCCATAGGGTAGCACAATACCATATTTCTCTTCAATTTCTTTCCATCCCTCATATTTGCACCTATAATTTCATTTATTTTTTAACCTGGTATCCAACTTATTGCATAAACACATTAAAAAGGGCACTGGAAGCCATGGCAACAATTTTTTGGGATTTATTTCTCAATATTTCTACAATTTATTTCCCAATGTCTTTTATTTAAGCCTATATTTCATAACAAGGAGTTTCATGTTATGATTATCTACATAAAAATTATTAATCTTGAATTTGACAGCTATTTGCATATCAAATTAATAATAAACATAATATTAATAATGTCATTTAATAAAATAAATAAATTTATTATTGATGTCTTATTAAGTAATGAAAAATAAGAAAACAACACCAAAAACAATTGATAAGTGGTATAAACATATATTTTTTGATTAAAGGTAAAGACATGGTTTTTGGAAGGGCTCAAACTTTTTTCTACAAAGCAAGACAAAGAGGCCAAAAATTTCTACCCAAACAACAAGGACCCAAACAAGAAACCCTCATCAACAAGACAACAATTCAGACAAACAACAAACGCTTGCAATATCTACCAAAAGAGTAAGAGACAACTTAAATACAAAATCAACAAGTCGAATAGCTCTAGAGGATCGAATTTAGTCCTTAGAGACTATGGCCACTAACCAAGCTATTAATGTCTCCAACCTTAGAAGCCAATCCAACCTCATATGAAACTATAGGGTGAGAAAATCTGCTCACATCCTTCTTCCTTGTTCCTTTATCCCCTTTAGGAGAAGGCCCATTGGGTGAGGGCCAAAGCATGCAAGACGGGTTGCAAGTGTTATCAATTTGGAGCTCCTCCCTCCTAACCTTGTTGCCATTTGCCACATTCTCTAGGCCACCATAATCTTTTGGTGTAGAAGCTAAAAGAGGCATTGCATCACCTTGTGGATGATTAGGTGCCAAGAGATCAATTTTCTTCCTGTTGTTAAGAGAACGCTCGTTGGCCATGCAACCAGAAGTAGAGTGACTAGTGGGAAGACAATTTTTGCTCACAATCGTGGAGTCTTGTAAACAATGTGTTGCATCCAATCCCCCAATTTGGAGGATAGGATCAAGTGGTGCAAAACATATTAAAATTATCATGTTTGAACTTGTTTTATTTTTAGCTGTTTTATCAATATGGAAAAAAATCATTGAAAATTAAAAATAAAGCCAAATAATGTCTAAAATAGTATAGTTCTTGAGTAAATATTAAAATAAACAAGCTCTTGTCTTATCTTATCTGTCTACTTACCCATTTATGTGTCCATTCACCTAAATGATATTTATATAGAAAAATAAAATAACTCTTAGAAGTAAAAGTTGAAGTTAAAGTAAATGATTTGTTTTGCTTTAATGTTTTGAAAATTTGTGTATGGTTGCTATGATTTATTGTATTACTAATGAAAAATAAAATAGTTTTCAATAAAAGATAAAGTAAATAATGTCTAAAATAAAATAACTTTTAAGTAGAAATTAAAATGATTGATGTTCATATTTTTTTAATCTTTTATCTATTTATGTGTCAATGCATGTATGTAGTAGTTTAGATAAACATTACAAACTAATATTCATATAAAAATTGTAAGGGAAGATAGTTTTCTTATATCAATTTAAATTAATTAAAGGAATGCACACAATTATACAAATTTCAACTTTGATTTTTTAGTTGTATATGATAAAATGTGACGGATTTAATATGAGCACTTCAAAATCGATATTTTTCCTTATATCAATTTATATTAATTAAAAAATTACATACAATTATACAAATTGTAACTTAGATTAATTTATAATAGTTGTAAATATTTAAGATATCTATACTAATTTAACTTATGGTTTAGCTTTGGTAGATGTGAAGGTTGTAGTTTGTTTATGTTTAAAATATATTTTGAGGTATTTATATTGGGTGGGATTTACATTTCTGTTAGTTCGTGAGGGGGAAAAATATTTGGTGAAAATCACCTAAAGTTTTTATTTTTATTCGAGAGCGGGTATAATGGTCTATCGTTAAATCAAGTGTCTTATTTCTCTCACAAATTTGGTGGTCACAATCATGTTGAAACATGAAAGGCCATGCAGACCTAAAAACAGAATGCCATTGACCCCAACATTCTCTTAATGTTACAAGCCAAATGCTTCGACAAGTTTATCATTCTCTCTTTATTTTAGGAAGACATTTTGATGTAATCAAAGACTTAATGGATGAGTATTTTCATTTATTTGTGTGTTACATAGAATTTTGACTTAAAAAAAGTGAATGTCTCCGAACAAGACTTTGAACATCCAGTGCTTTTTTTTTTAACTTATAAATAAGTTCCGTGTTTCATTTTTATGTTCCAATAGAAGAGTTGAGACGAGACAGTTGAGAATGTAACTTACACAAAGATTGACACATTAAGCATTTCCTTATGTGGTCAAAGTCCTCGATTTCCTTTATTACGATAGGGGAACATGTATGAGATTCATGAAATATATGTCAAAGTGGTGACATGTGTGAGATTCATGAAGGCTTAGGTATCAAGTTTGAAATTGTGCTATAGGAGAGAAGAGAAGGGTGCCATTGAGGAGAAACAAGAAATTAAAATTGAAGGTAGAGGTTAGTAGATGAAAGAATCTAGACGCTTCTTTTCATAAAGAGCAATTTAAAAGGGATGGGGCGACGAACATGATGTAACCTCAATTTTTTTTGGGAAAAGAATTGATACTGCTGTGGTGACATAGAATGATGCTTATTGAAGAAAATGGCCAATTGGTTTTTAGTTTCAAAAGAAGTTATGGAGGGTTTCTAAATTGATAATTAATAAAGATAGATAGCGAATAAGGTCATATGGCAATTTGAGATAGGCAATCCATATAGGGGCGTGGTGATCAAGTAACTATGGCAACGAATTGATCTTTTTGATGATGAAGGAAAGTATTTAGGAAACTAGACAATGGAGAAGGTATTAGATCTTTTTGATGATGAAGGAAAGTATTTAGGGAACTAGACAATGGAGAAGGCATTAGGACTAGAGATTGTTAAAAAAAAATATTATTCAATATCTTTGACGTTTTTAGTGGTAGATGCTAACATTATCTTTGTTGCACATGGATACCATATATGAAATTTCCCTACATTTTGTTGATCTTGGTGATATTGACCAAATTTGTTGCCAATAAAATAAGAACCATAGAAATAAAAGTTCAAAACAATGCTAATTTAATATTTTGAGGACCTCTCCAAAGGGATATTCACAATGCTAGATAGGGAGATCGCACGAGGGCCTCCTATGGATTGTGGTGTATCCATTCTTAGCTCTTGTACTTCTTAGATGCATAATTCCATCAAAATGCTTGCAAAGTTCACATACTTTGCACTTGTCACATAGAACCAAGGATGAAGTTTGACTACCTTACATGATCAAGGAAACCAAGTTGATATAAAACTAAAGTCATGTCGAGGAACTAAAGTCATGTGGAGGAATTCATGAATAATCCCTTTGATAGTACGATAATAGAACCATGCATGCTATTTGAAGAAGCCAAGTGCTAAATAAGGAAAAAAATAGGTGCATGAGAGAAGTATCATTAGCATCAACATAGGTTGGGAGGGAAAGATTCTTTGATCAATGAGGTCCCCATTGGCCAAAGTAAAAGCACCAGCAAAGATAGTGCACATCACTAAAAAAGTCAAATTTTAAGAGATTTCAAGGAAGGAACCACAGGGGCCAATAGTTGCCTCATAGTCAGTGGGAGAAGAAAATAATGGAAGAGCCTACCTATGATGGATGAGACTTAGCACTAGGAGAAGCTAGTGGCCCCATCCATTTGACAAACTTTTGGGATAGGAGCATGTAACTTTCAAAAACTTGGAAGAGTTGAAATTCTTTAAATTTGAATTTAACATGTTTGTGTTTTTGAAAATAAACTTTAGTCTCTTTGCCTCACCATTGGGAGTTACCATGTTTTCATTTTGTTCTTATCTAGATAGAGAAAAAGGCACTTGGTTCATCTCCTTACCAAAAATAATCCCTAGTTCGTGAAGAACATATGAGAAAATAGTTGAATGTCTTAATCCTAATTGATTGAGACTGTCAATGACAAGCAAATATTTAGTAGATAGGAATCCTAATCAAACATTGAAGAAACAAAGTAAAAATATGCATTGGATGATGTGCAACAAGCAAATATCTTTCCACTTGAAGAGTGGAAAAGTCAAGTTAGTAGTTTCAAATGAACAAGGTTGAGAATATCTTAAGGATTTCATAGAACATTGCCAACAAAGTAAACATAGGAGTGGTGCAACTACAACTATCAATCTCCAAAGGATTGACCTTGACTTGGAAGTTGAATACATTAATCGAGGGTCTAACCACAAAACTAAGTGCTTAGGAGAAGAAATCAAATTCAACGAAGGAAGAAATCAACAAGCAAATAGATGAAGTAAACCATAATTATCTACAGTTAAAACGAAGCATACTCAATGTTGAGGAGGTCTTCCTTTAACCCACAACCTTGATGTGCCTAATCAAGAAGTGGATGGGAGGAAAACACCATAAATTAGATATCACAAAGAAAGTGGAGGAGGAAGGGGATATTATGAAGTACATGAATTTGTCAAGCATTATAAAGGTGACGAGGGAACCCCAATGCCAAAATGGTAAGGAACTTGAGAAGGAATAGGGGGCATGAACACTGACATGCAACATTTATTCACCAATCTAAAAAGAAATTGCTTGGAACTCCAATATGAAGGGAAGGTGCTTTAGAAAGGTAGTGAGAATCTATGGGACAATAAAGGAAAGATTAATGAGAACCTTTCAAAATTGAAGGTTCTTATCCAACAAGTGATCAAAGCATTAATAGTATGGGGCACATACTCAAGGGGGTGCATTTTGTTAAGTTCCTAAAAAATTGGCACATAAGAAAATAAGATTAATGCTAGATGACATTGAATGTGGGGTTTGAACCAAACTCAAGCACTCGGTGCTTAAAGGACAACGATATTATAAACAAAGAAGCAAGACAATGATAGTGACATAAGACTATCATATTTACCATTGTAGGCATTGCTACATGCCAAAGAATTTGGATTGAATGACACATACCATTTTCTATGTAGATACATGTTTTTGATTAGATAATCGCTTTTAACCGGAGCTATGAACCGGAAAGGGTTTTGAAAGGACCCAAAAACCTTGTACAACAAGAGTATCCAACAACCACAAGAGACAAGAACACATAGTCAAGAACCAACAACAACATGAGACAGAACCAACGCAAAAAATAGGCCTAAAACAACAAAGCCACAATAAAAGGACAACCAAGAACACAATCAAGGATGTTTAAAACCAAACCTTACCAAAGAACTCTGAGGTGGAGTCAAAGCTTGATCCAAATTAGGTAACCTTCCAGATGAGTCAGGCTCAACCAAGGTACAACTGTTATCCTTCATATGATACCCCCTCACTTCCCCATGTAGATACATGTCGACATAATACAAGATCTAGGGTTTATGGTTTTGGAGAGGGTTCCCTATAAATACATTTATAGGGCTTCATTTGAAGGAGATATTTAGTTTTAAAAGAGAGCCTTTAGAGGCTTTGGAGAGGGTTTTTGGGGAGAGCTTTTTGAGGGAGACATTAGTAGCTTAAGGCAATATCTAGCATAATTATAGGTTATTGTGTATGTCCAGGTTCAAATGCAAACACTATTCCTACATGAATCTCAAATGATCTTCCAATAAATTTTATGTGATGATTCTATACTTATTTAGACTATTGACAATGTTTTAGTTTATTTATTAACCCCTCTTTATGTAGTGAGACACATTTTGGTTCTACATGGTGATGAATATGGTAAAATATTGCACTAGCATATAAGTTAGGATACTAGTATTTGCCACAATCAATGTTTGACATGTCATTATAGTTCCATGAGAAAATATCTCGTGATGCATGGATCAATTCCTAACAACTTAACAATTTTGGGTTTTTAGTGGTTTATATGCTGATTTTGATAAAATACCCAATGAGAATGTTGTCTTGAATGTGTGGGGGGGTAGGAAGGAGATCAACTAGTATATCTATATCTACAACTTGATGTAAGTAGTACATGGCATTCAAAATTGTGAAAATCTCATGAAATTGGATCATAGTTGAGAAAACAAAGTTTATGATTGTGGTGAACATCTCTCACAATGTCCAATGAGTTTGACAACATATTCTTCCTTTGGAATTGTGTAATGGGGGACAAACCATAATTTTCTTTCATGTAAATATATTATAAAGAATTGACATATGGTAAAGAAAAAACTCTTAATTGTTTATTTGTTGTGTGTATTAAATGCGTACTTCTATATACTTGAATTTAAGATAAGTCACACTTTTGAATTCAAGACTATTTATTTCCCATTATACATCAATCTAATACTCCCTTTACACCTCTTGAAATTTCTTAAACAAGCCCTTTATATGGATTATGTACTTCCTAGAATTGCTCCTATTGCCTATATATTTTCTAGATTTTAAATAATTTTATACCTTCCACTACCCTTGAACAGTTGTCATTTTAAAAGTACGATAGTAATATTAATCAACATCTTCATATATGATAAGATTAATGAGCATCTTCACATATCAAAGTTCGAAATAAAATGAGAATGTTGGAGGACATGCCAATAACAATTGTATTACAAGTTACACACTAAAAATAGGTGTGTTAATCCCCACTAAGATGACAATAGTTCTTATGCATTTCACTTCAAATGAAAAATTCAAATCTCTCTTCTACATAAATATTAGAAAGAAACATTATGTAGTGATTTTGGGAACTATGTAATGTTGGGAATTAAGGTGTCTCAACCTTGGTAATTCCTTGTATCATTTTCATTGTATATATTTACTTATTGCCAATGTTGTAAATTAAATTTTAAATTCATATTGTCATCTTATGGGATGTGGCATGATGATGTGTCACCCTACATGGAAGATGACAGCTTGTAATTTTGTCCTCACATGAGGAGATAGGCGTCCCACTTTGTAGTAGGAATATTTTGCCATGTGTCGGCATCTTGGATGTTGTGTAAGGGAATATTGACCTTAACGGTCATGACAGATTTCTATGACAAAGTTATGACATGTAAGATTCGGAAATAAGAGATTCTATGACAGGTGAAGACATGTGTCGAAGAGCATCTTTGAAAAAGGCATCTTTGGGCGCCCCAAGGTGGACTATGACACGTTGTAAGAGAATATGCTATTTATAGCCTGTGTATGACAGATTCTCTTACAGCTGTAAGTTGTAACTGCTATGACAGATTCTATGACGGTCGTAAGAGTCGTAAGAGCATCTATCATAGCCCATTTTGGAAATAGGCGACCTTTTTGGGATGAGGTGTGTGGACAAGTGTCAGAAGCATCTTACAATGTTGACCAAGTGTCCATAGGCGTGGGTTTTGGGCCATGAGGCCAAGTTGGACGCCCATTCCAAGATAGAGGCAAATTTTTCTTGTATTTTCTATATAAACAGGTGCTTGGAGGAGGAGATGGATTACAAGTTTAACAGGTACTATTATGTTGTCAGTTTGTCTCCAGATACGAGTGTCGAAGACTCCTGAGAGCTTGCATTACAAGTGTATTGTAAACCATTTCAATTTTGTTGATACATTGTGCAAGTTTTGGAGTGTGGGGTTTTTCACCCGATAAGGGTTTTCCCCACGTATATCTTGTGTCTCTCTTTTTCTGTCTCACTTTCTTGTTTATGTGTTTGCTGCAATATCTCTGTTATCTCTATTAGTTGGTTAACATTGCTGTAATAGTAAGGATAAAATTGAATTTGCACTCTCCTCCCCTCATTAGATTAGTGTAGGAAGCGATTTCTGCACACCTAGCTTCCTTTCAGTTGGTATCAGAGCCTACCCAGTTTTGGTCCTAGCTGTTGGGTAGGGGCTTTTTTGAGCTAATCTTAGGTTGAGTGGGAGTGTTGTGCAGAGTATTATGTATCTTGTTGCAGTAAGGAGATGGCAACCACATCTGGAAGGTTAGAGGTTGAGAAATTTAATGGCACTAATTTTGAGTTGTGGAAATTGAAGATGGAGGACCTACTTGTTGATCGTGACCTATGGGAAACGGTATCCGGTGTAAAACCTGCAGCAATGTAACAAGCTAATTGGGATCTCAAAGATCGGAAGGCTAAGGGTCTCATAAGACTCGGTTTAGCTGACTCTGTTCTGTTGAATGTCCATGAGGAGAAGACAACGAAAGATCTTTGGAAGAAGTTGGGTGATGTTTATCAGGTCAAGTCCTTGGTAAACAAACTTTTTCTGAAAAAGAAGTTGTTTGCTCTGAAGATGGAAGACGGAGGATCTGTTGCAGATCACATGAATGCTTTCAACATTATTGTTGCACAATTGACATCTGTGGGTGTGAAAATGGAGGAGGAGGATCGATGCATGACCCTACTTTGTTTTTTGCCAGATTCGTGGGATCATCTTGTCATGGCTATCGAAAGCACCACTACCACCTTCAAGATGGAAGATGTGGTATCTTCGTTGTTATCTGAAGAGATGCAGAGAAAGTCTTCTGAGGCAGCTAAAGAGGCTCTTGTGGTTCGTGGAAGACCAAAGAGAAAGGGAAGAAGAAGGACAAGAAAGGTGAAAAGGGTAGATCCAAATCCCGTGGGAGATCCAAATCTCTTGGAAAGTCCAAGGCTCTTTGTTGGAACTGTGGTAAAATTGGGCATTTCCAAAAGGAATGCAAAGAGGAGAAGAAAAAGAAGAAAGCTCTTGATTCAGATTTTGACAAGTCACAAAATGATGGTGATGCCTTCATCGCAGCCCTGGCCACCCATGCATTTGATGATGTGTGGTTGATTGATTCTGGTGCATTATTCCACATGACCTCACATCGAGACTGGTTCACGAAGTATGAAGAGTTCGATGGTGGAAGAGTGTACCTGGGTGACGACTCTCATATGAAGATTGTTGGTCGTGGAAGAGTCTCAATCCAATTCCCTGATGGATGAGTGGAGGGGATCACTGGAGTTATGCACATTCCAGGCCTTGCACGAAACCTGCTTTCTATAAGTATGTTGAATGATGCAGGTGTGCAGGTTGTCTTTTCGAAGGATGGATGCAAGATGACTAGATGATATATGGTGCTTGCGAAGGGTACTTGGAGAGGTACTCTATTTCAGTTAGAGGCATGCACTTCACAATGCAATAGTTCTTCTGACTCAAAGAAACAAGCTGCAGTCACTTCATCCCCACCATCTGAATGAGCAGTGAAGAAATCTATTGTAACTAGTTCTGATGGTAGTGCACATGCTATGGAAGCTAAGCTTCCTACTGAAAAGACTATGTTATGACATTTGAGATATGGCCACATTGGTGAGAAGGGTCTGCGTACCCTAAAAAATAAAACCTCATTGAGGGGTTAAATGATTGTAATCTCGAGTTTGACTTTTGCGAACATTGCATTTATGGAAAGCAAAACCGTGTTTAGTTTTACTCTAGTTCTTATAAGTCTTCTGGTGTATTGGATCTTATTCATTCTGATGTGTTTGGTCCTGTTAATGTTCCTTCGATTTCAAAATCTGTATATTTTGTATTTTTCATAGATGATTACAGTAGAAGGACATGGGTTTATTTTATCAGAGGCAAAACTAAAGTCTTTAGTCAGTTTAAGGAGTTTAAAGCATTTGCTGAAAATCAGACTAGTAAAAAGATTAAGTGTTTGAGAACTGACAACGGTGGTGAGTTTTGTTCGACAGAGTTTGATAAGTTCTACAAAGAGTAAGGGATTGAAAGGCATAAGACAACTCCATATACCTTGCATCAAAATGGAGTTGCAGAGAGGATGAACAGGACACTGATGGAGAAGACTAGAAGTATGCTTAGTGGAGCAAGCCTCGAACAAAAGTTTTGGGTTGAAGCTGTTGCCACTGCTTGCTATCTGGTAAATAAATCTCCTACATCAGTTTTTGTTGGTAAGACACCTATGGAGGTGTGGTCTGGTAAGAAGCCTTCAGTTAGACATCTTCATGTTTTTGGTTGTAAGGCATATGCACATGTGCCTAGGGAGAAACGGTCTAAATTGGAGAACAAGGCTGTTAAATATTTTGATTGGCTATGGTGTCGGTGTGAAATAATACAAGCTTGGGATCCGGTGGCTGAAAAAGTGTTGTATAGCAGGAGGGTTATCTTCAGAGAGCTAACACCTTCTGTTGTTCTATAGCCATAATAGACAGAAAAAGAGAGGATGGAGTTCAGTTTCCTTCTACCCCCGAGAAGACTGAACAGACAGACCCTGTGAGACCTGATGCTGAGGAGAGCTCTAGCAACTTTGAAAGCTCAGAAGAAGAAGCAGAACCTCAACCTCAGCCATTGAGGTCTACACGAACAAGAAAGCAACCTGATAGGTTTGGTTATTCATTACTTGATTCTAGTTGTGCTTTTTCTTTACTTGCTAACACTGATGAATCTAGAACTGTGTTAGAGGCTATGGGTATGAAAGATGCAGGTTTCTGGAAGGAGGCCATGGAAGATGAGATGGCTTCTTTGGAGAAGAATAAAACATGGGACTTGGTGCTTTTACCTGATGGACGGAAACCTGTTGGATGCAAATGGGTGTTTAAGAAGAAATTTGGTGCAGATGGTAGTGTTGAAAAGTACAAGGCCAGATTGGTTGCGAAGGGGTATTCACAAGTGGAGGGAATTGATTAGGGTGAAATTTTATCTGCCGTTGCAAAGCTGACATCCATTAGATTTCTGTTATTTCTTGCAGCTGCTTATGACTTAGAGGTAGAACAGATGGATGTGAAGACAACTTTCTTTCATGGTGATTTGGAGGAAGAAATCTACATGTCACAACAAGAGCATTACATAGTGAGAGGTAAAGAAAATTTGGTTTGCAAATTGAAAAAGTCTTTGTATGGTTTGAAGCAGTCTCCTAGGATGTGGTACTTGGAAGTTTGATGCCTTTGTGTTGTTAATTGGATTTGTGAGATCGAAATCAGATCACTTTGTGTATTATAAGTTTGATGGTGATCGTATTCTCATTGTTGCATTATATGTTGATGATATGTTGCTGATTGGGAAGGGTAAGAATATGATTTTTGATTTTAAGTCTCAATTGGCAGCACAGTTTGAAATGAAAGATTTAGAGGCAGCCAGGTACATTCTAGGAATGGAAATCAGAAGAGACAGAACTAACAGAAAACTTTGGTTAAGCCAGAGTAAGTATGTGAAGGCCCTGTTGGGTAGGTTCAACATGGCAGATTGTAGACCATTGTGTGTTCCTGTTTCATTGGGGACAAAGTTATCTGTTAGTGATTATCCAAAATCTCCTAGAGAGGTGGAGGACATGAGCATAGTACCTTATGCTAGTGCTGTTGGCAGTTTGATGTATGCCATGGTCTGCACAAGTCCAGACATTGCCCAAGCAGTGGGAGTCCTTAGCCGATTTATGGCTAATCTTGGACGGGTACATTGGGATGCAATTAAACACGTGTTCAGATATTTGAGGGGTACTTCTGAGTATTCCATTTTCTATCATGGCAATGCTACAGGACCTCCGCATTCAGTTTGTATTCATGGATTTGTGGATTCTGATTGGGCAGGTGACATTGACATCAGGGGATCCACCAGTGCATATGTGTTCACAATGTTTGGTGGTGCAATTAGTTGGATGAGTAAGCGACAACCTGTGATTACTTTGTCCACTACAAAAGCTGAGTATATGGCTGCAACTCATGCTTGTAAGGAAGCCATTTGGCTTAAGAGATTGTGTTCAGATATTGGTGTTGATGCATGACAGATTACGATTTGTTGTGACAGTCAGAGTGCAATTTGCTTTGCGAAGAATCCAACTTTCCATGCCAGAACAAAGCATATTGATGTACAGTTTCACTTCGTGTGAGACATGGTAGAGGATGGGAAGGTAAATTTGGAGAAGGTAGATACTTTGAAGAATGTTGCAGATGCATTGACGAAATCAGTGGGCACAAAGAAGTTCAGATGGTGTTCGGAGTCTATGGGCCTCTCGGCCTATAGCAGTTAAATCCTGTTAATTCTATTGGCTCTTACAAGGTGTTTGACAAGTGGGAGAATGTTGGGAATTACGGTGTCTCAACCTTGGTAATTCCTTGTATCATTTCCATTGTATTTATTTACTTATTGCCTATGTTGTAAATTAAATTGTAAATTCATATTGTCATCTTGTGGGATGTGGCACGGTGATGTGTCATCCTACATGGAAAATGACAACTTGTAATTTTGTCCTCATATGTGTCCCACTTTGTGGTAGGAATATTTTGCCATGTGTCGGCATCTTAGATGTTGTGTAAGGGAATATTGACCGTAACGATCATGACAGATTCTTATGATGAAGTTATGACATGTAAGAGTCAGAAACATGAGATTCTATGATAGGTGAAGACATGTGTCAAAGAGCATATTTGAAAAAGGCATCTTTGGACACCCCAAGGTGGACTATGACATGTTGTAAGAGAATATGCTATTTATAGCCTGTGTATGACAGATTCTCTTACAACTGTTTGTTGTAACTACTATGACAGATTCTATGATGGTCGTAAGAGTTGTAAGAGCATCTGTCATAGCCCATTTTGGAAATAGGCAACCTCTTTGGGATGGGGTGTGTGGACAAGTGTTAGAAGCATCTTACTATGTTGACCAAGTGTCCATAGCTGTGGGTTTTGGGCCATGAGGTCAATTTGGACGCCCATTCCAAGATAGAGGCAATTTTTCCTTGTATTTCTATATAAACAGGTGCTTGGAGGAGGAGATGGATTACAGGTTTGACAGGTACTGTTATGTTGCCAGTTTGTCTTCAGATATGAGTGTCGAAGACTCCTGAGAGCTTGCATTGCAAGTGTATTGTAAACCATTTCAGTTTTGTTAATACATTGTGTAGGTTTTGGAGTGTGGGGTTTTTCACCCGATAAGGGTTTTCCTCACGTATATCTTGTGTCTCTCTTCTTCTGTCTCACTTTCTTGTTTATGTGTTTGCTGCAATATCTCTGTTAGTGAGTTTAACATTGCTGTAATTGTAAGGATAAAATTGAATTTACACTCTCGTCCCCTCATTAGATTAGTGTAGGAAGCGATTTCTGCACACCTAGCTTCCTTTCATATAAGTGAAATTGAAAGCATGAGGAGGTTGCACAATATGTTAATCAATAATTTTGTATTCATGTAATAAGATGGATTTTATAGGTAATGATTAAAAGAAGATCAAGCTTTTCTGCAATGCTTTGCTAAACAAGCAATTGCAATTTACATGCAATTCCAATTTCTTTTTTGGTTTTTTTTTTTTTTTTTTTTTTTTTTTTTTCCAATTTCGTTTTTGGTTCCATAGTTTTTGTGATTTTCTTATTATCAATTTATTTTTAAATCATCAAAAATATCAAACCAACAAAAAATGAAAAATTAAAAAATAAAAACGATGGAAGAAAAAAGTGAGAAATCAAATAAACTATGGAAAAGAGAGTATTTTAGATATATTTTTTAAATATAAATATATTAGTTTTAATTCCAATGTCTATTAGCACATGCTAGAAGTTGATTACAAACCAAATGTGGACAAGTGAGCAATTTGGATTGCTAAATGGCTCCTAGGTTTATATAAAATGATATTAATTTATGTCATTATAGGTGAAAATAATTTAAATAATGCAATTCCGTTGGATGGTTTTTATGTTTTATCCCTCTTCACCTAAGTTGAGACGCAACTTATGGTCCATTCCATCATTTACATCCCATCAAGTAATTGCCTCAATTATCATGATTTCTAATAACCATATTCATGCTACAATGCCCCCATATGCACTATTGCAAAACCCCATTTATTATTGTTTAGCCACATTTTCATCAATAATAGTTACATTGATTGCCACCTCAATTATTCTTGCATGTATCAATGCGACTACACTTTTATGGCATATTACTAAACAATTATCAATAATATTAATCAAAACTAGTTGTATTGATAATTGTTTAGAAGAAAAAGTCTATGTTGTCTCAAACTTCTAAAAAAATTCACAAACACAATTGATTCTAGAAGTTCGATATGACACTATAGACTTTTAGAAGTCTTTTTGTCAAAGAAAACTACCAATCATGTGACATCATCATCTAATGTTATCATCCAAACAATATTGATTGAAGCAAAACATAATTGTGATAGCATAAGGGAAATAAATTGATCATAAAAATACACTTCCTAATTTTGGATGAGTTTTTGTAGCACTAGTTATCTCCACAAGCTTACACACCTAGAGGATTTAAGAGTTTTTGTCTTATAGACAATACAATCCAAAACTTTTCATTGGATGAAACATCACACAATTGATATCTTCTTGCTTATTTCCAACTATGGGAATGGTGTTGCAGTAGCTTCATGTCCACTCTCTTGCATTGTATATTTGAATGATACTTTTTCATTGGTATACACTTTGATAGAATCCTCATTTCCAATACTACAAATGATCAAGGGAATCATAATTCATGAACCAAAGTTGAATTTGTTCCTCAACGTATTCTACAAAAAGAACAAAGTTAATGCATAATTGGAAGGGGTTCTATAACATGTCATTATGAAATTAGTAGAACTATAAATTTACTCTTAAGTTTCTAGTCATGAAAATGATAATTAAGTCAATAGACAATCCTACAATGTCTTACTTGCAGAACCATGGATCACATACATGTGTGCTAGTATTGGTTTGCAATAAGTGTGACTGAAAATTAACAAAAAACATAATAATATTAACATTTGTGTTG
Source organism: Cunninghamia lanceolata (assembly GCA_027924645.1). Lineage (NCBI taxonomy): Eukaryota > Viridiplantae > Streptophyta > Pinopsida > Cupressales > Cupressaceae > Cunninghamia > Cunninghamia lanceolata. The sequence continues at coordinate 1,086,523 of BSBN01001011.1, forward strand.
TATGGTACTCAAACCTTCATGGACAGGGTCTTGTGCATCTTAGGCTAATAATTTGTAAAACACAAATGAGAGTATGATTTTGCAATATCAAGGCATTTGTGGTTCACCACTAGAGTTTACGTTTGTAACCACTTGACATGACAACATGAAAAATACCGATAAAAAATTCCTAATTAGATCCTAAAGGCACTACTTGGTTAGTTCAACACAAGATCTCAGTTTGAACAAATGACTTCAAAATTTGGTTGAATAATCACAAGTTGAAAAACTAGATCAACAACTCATTTGGAATGTCAAACATATATTATCTATCAATTTGACTCCCATTTTAGGAACTTCTTGTGTATGGATCTATGCAAGATAGCTCAATGATCTCTCTATCTAATATGATAAAAGACAATTATGTACAACTATTAAATAACTCTTAGTGGGCTTGCCAGGATTTGTAGCAAGGTCTACTTCTCCATCTATACACAATCACAAAAAATATTATTCTCTATTTTTTGTTTCCATTTTTTTCATTTGGCTTGTTCGACCATCTACCATAAAATATTATGAACTTACTATTGATGTCCTTTTCCATTTTTGTTTCTCTTTTCATAAAATCGTTTACTATCCCAACTAAGTTTCATTTCCCCTATCTTACATAATTTCTCGTTAGCATCATGTACACCATGTACAACAAGTATCACTAAGATGAAGTGTTGTAGGAGCATTTCAAGGGTTGAGTAACATAGTATTGCTAAAAAGTGTCATTTTTTTCATTTTTTAAAAATTTTTGTAGGTTAAGAGTGTTTTAAATTTTGGATTGTCTAGTATAAAGTTTCAAATGGGTTCCATTTGGGTGTGTTTGAATATTGGACAAACTCTCTGTTGTATGGTGACACTAGATGGGTGTCGCATTGTTGTTACATGAAGCATAAATGGCTAGGAATGGTTTGAATTGTCATATTATTGTCTGGGATTACATTCATCACCAATGACTCACACCTCAACATCTCAAGCTAAAAAGTTCATGTTACCTCATTTTGGATTGGTGCAAGACCTAGGTCTACTTGGATGTTAACCACTGGTCTTTAGTTGGTGACTAATCTAGCATGTAGGAGCATTGGACCAATCTTAGACCTCTTTTGAAAACATACTATAGCGTCAACATTTGAGGAGGAATAAATCTCATTGAAGTTGGACAATGGGTGGGATTAACTTGGAATTAAGGAAGGGATTTTGTAGGATTTGACTATGAAGGTAGCCCCCCAAGATCAAGCCTAAAGGAAAGAATAAATAACTTAGAAGATCAATAATGATATATAAATTATATTTTAATCAAATGATGTGATATTATGAGATTGATTGATTGCTCATATAAGAGCACGATGTGGGTATATAGAGGAAACACCACCAAGAAATGATAATATATGGGACAATAGGAGATGTAGTCACATGTGTAGTACATCTCCGCCAAACAAGGGAAGTACAAGTCACATGGTGCAAGTGCAACCTACCCAAGGAGATATCTACCTAAACAAGCTTATCTTAGGTACATATAATATAATAAAATGTGTACACTAGCATTTTATACTTAGTTTAGCACCTGATTAGACCTATTTTGTTGCTTTTGTTAATCATGACCTATTTTAACACCTTTTTGAGCTTAAAATGATGAAAATCTCGATCCCAATAAATAAACCTGACATAATCAACTTAGGATTGGACTAAGCCTACTATATTGGACACTTTCTGGAGTCTGTTGGTTAAAGGTCCAGGGGGCCCAAGCACCCTGGTCTCAATTGGGATCTTTAGCCCCACTTTTTGGTGTTGGCTTGGGACACTCCTTGATGCAGGAACATCTAGGATGTAAGAGCAATCTTGCATCACCCAAAAATGTTTTCAATAAGGGCTAAAATTGGTAGGGTTACTATTTTTAGTAAGTTGGCATTTGTGCACGTATGGACACAAAATCTTACACATACCTCCAAAACGGTGAATTGAAGCCAATGGTGAAGGAATCACTTCAATATCATTTGTCATTTGTGGGTTATTAATATTTTCATTTTTCAAATTTTGACAAAATATTCAAGGTCAAATTTGAGGCACTTAGAGGCTCCGAATGGGCCCAAAAATTGGTCAAAAATCAAAATGTACCCTAACGGGCCATTTTGTGGACACATGTCTTTTTGAGAGCTTTCCAATGATATATTATGATTGAAAATCCAACGCTCGGATCTAAAGTTATGATCCCATGAAGCTACTAAAATTAAAAAAAATCTTCTTGATGGGAGTTACAATTTCTAGAATATTCCGAGGCAGTTACGCATTCCAGATAAAGGAGGCGAATAGGGGTTACAGGGAGTTCAGTAGTGCATATGGTGGATGTGGCTTGCAGATTTTTGTAATTAGAAATCCCAAGTGGTTGTAGCTTGAAAATTTCCTGAATATTGTAATGTCATTATATTGAAATAATAGAAGGCATGTGTTTCTTTCTTGCATTCATTGTTTTATTCTCTGTTATTGTTGTGTGTTTGGGTTGGCAAGGGGAGTACCCTTCATCACTCCTTTGGTTTGTATTTGTTGGCCTAATGAAGTTTTATTTGTCGTAAGTAAGCGGGAATGCATATTTAAATGAGTTTTGTAGTTCATTTTATACACTAGAGGACACCTAGAGGATTGATGCAAATTTGCTCTCATATTATGTTCTATGATAAAGTGTTCTTCATGCTTGGAGTGTTATCTACTTGTGGATGCCATTGAATTTTGTTTGTAGGATTTGAAGGAAGTTTGAAGCCTTGTCTTATCAATATAATTTCATAATAAGGCATTAAAATAATTTTATAGATTATAGTTCAAAATGCCAATAAATACAAATGTAGTTGTGGAATAAGACAGATGCATGTGCTAACTATTGAACAAAATGCCTCAAGGAATTTTAAAGAAAAAATATGAAAGATAGTTTGATAGTCACTAAAATAGTCAAAACTTCCTTATTCTTAATGAAATTTATCATTTCATAATGATCTAGAAAGATAAAATAAAGGACCATAAAAATTAGAAATAATTTAACAAATTCACTAACATGAATAAGTAGTTTTAAAAGAAACAACAGACATAATTAATTGATTTAGGCTTAAATGTGAAACATGCAGAAGAATGCAAACAATTTGATAAAATACCCAAATGGAATTATGCATAGGTTGTGAACTATAAGTTAAATGCCTAAATGAACTACATGGGAAATGTACAAACATATAAGTGCAAATAAATTATTTAAAAAAATACCTCAAGGAGCTTTTATTAAAAATTCAAAAACTTACACAAGCATGTGAACTACTAATAACTCAATGATAAATTAAACAATTTAACACTTTTAGCCCCTTTTGATAGAATTTAATTTCCCTTCCATACTAACTTTCCTATTTTGTTACACATGAGTAGAGAGGTGTAATAATTTCCATCTCTAATACAACATGCATCACAATGCAACAACAATACACGAGACACCAAAAGATGAAGAAGAATACACTAACTAGTTCGATCTTTCAATTTCATTATGTTAGTTAAAGGTATGAGTTAGAACTAAAAAGGCTATATTCATAACCACATGCATATTCTTTACACCAACATAGGAACCATAATTCACTATTAACTTGCTAGGCTCATTTACCATTTATTACCACAACATACAACCCATAAAAATCTTAATTCATATATCTCAAGAAAGGTTACAAGAGAGTAATTCACATACATTATTTCATAACAACTGACACAATTGTGGTTGGATGGTCTAAATAAAGACTATTTAACCATGCAACTAAAGTAAACACAAAACACACACATAGTGAATGAGCATAAAACACACTAATGATTTAAATTATTGTTCCACAAATACAATTAAAATGAATCTTTAATGAGCTTGATACATGCTAGGACTCACCGAGATCAAAATAAGATCTTTTAGAGTTTAATTTTGTTGCTACTATCTCTGCCTAATCTTCATTTCTTTGTTCTAGTAATATTAGCCTTGAATTCCTTTGATTATCCCCTAATCTAAACTAGTTTCTCTCAAATGATATTAGACTTCTACTTATATAATGGATGCAAAATGATATGTGCTACATGAAAATTTATTACACCATCATAGAGAAATGTGACAAAGATCAATGATCCCAAAATCATCATCCAACCTCAAAATTTGGTATGTCACCTTGGTAGCATGTATATTGACCTTCTTTGATGTACCTTAAGTAAAGAGGAATCAAATTTGATGTAGTGTAATATATGAACCCTCTTACGACCCAAGTTTAAATTAGTAACCCAAATTTAAATTGACAACCTTAGGAATTGGCACGAGATTCAAATAATTAGTGTGTAGTTCAAACAAGGTTCAATTATATGATGAACAATCTAGTTAAGGTCCCGAAGATAAGAAACATAGATGCAATGACCAAATCTCATTAAATTTGAATGGAATGTGTGAGATGATCTATAGGACTTATACTCCAAACTACAACATGAAATGTGTAACTGTAGATAAATACAACATGGAATATTATCATTTGTGCTTTGCCATGATCAATATGAAGCTTGAGTGAAAGATGTGCAAGTATAATTGAATGTGGTGAAATATGGTGCCACAAAATAGATCCACATTGCTATAAAATATTTGGAAAACTAGTAAACTACCTACAAAACTGTAAATAAACATTAAAAGAAAATATTTTTGGTGATACAAGATTTCTCTTATACCTTGGATGCTCTTGCATCAAACACCCTGAGGAACTAAAAATAGAGTCCCTAAGTTTACATTAGTTAAGGGAAACCAAAATGGTTCACCTTAGCCTTAAATATTTGTGATGAATCTTTAGCTGGGCTTCCTTTTCTCTTCACTAAATATTCTTCATACTTCTTATTTCTAGTGCTTCTTTTAACTCTATTGTTAAGTATTTCTTCAATTTCTTTTGTTTGTAGTTTTGGCATTTGCTTTCTCCAATCTATCTCTATTTTATTATTTCCTAATCTTCATGATAGTCATATAGATCTACAATTTTAAACACTAATAATTTACGAATACCTTTTGGCAACTCTACTTTGTATGCATTTCCTAAATCAAATATTCCTAATTATTTTACAAGGTACAAACTTCTTCATTTTCAACTTATTTTATGTTATAATAGGAAACCTCTCCTTCCTTAGATATACCATTACTTCATCACCTACCGCATACTCTTTATGTCTTCTCTTTTGGTCCGCATGCTTGTTATACTTTAGATTCATCTTTTCCAACTTAATTTTGACCTCTCGATGTAAATTTTGCATGTATTTTATACAATCTTTTACCATTGCACTCTTTTATGACTTGAAATGAAGTCCCTAGAAACTCTAAAATATTTCTTGGACACTACACATACACAATCTCAGATGGTGCCTTTCTTATACTTTTGTTTACTAAATTACTATATAAAAAATTAGCTTGTGGTAATGCTAAATCCAAACTACCTATCTTTTCACTTGTTAAACACCTCAATATGTTATCCAAACTCTTATTCATAGCTTTTGACTATCTGCCAATTTGCAGATATATGTCGAATCAAAATTGAACTCCGTATTCATCTTCTTCCATGATGTGCACCAAATATGACCAACAAATTTCATATCTCTATCTAACACAATACTCTTAGGTAATCCATACAATCTTAAAATTTATTTGAGAATAGATTAGCTACATGTACAATGTCATTAGTTTTCTTACAAGGAATGAAATGTGCCATCTTGAAAAATCTATCAACAACTACAAGAATGCTATCGAATCCTCTATGTTGTTGAAAGGAAGTAAGGTATGTAGAAAAGCTTCCGACACTAATCTAATGAGGATATTATTGCACAAAATTTTAATCTTTACAATTACAAAACGTAGAAACACATATGAACACAAAATAAACAATATACCATAATACAAGGTGTACGTGGGGAAAACCATTTTCGGAGAAAAAATCTACACTCCAAAGCAACTCAATGCATTATTCAAAAATCTTAAACAAGGTTAGAATACACTTTCAGAGAAAGCCTTAATAGGAGTGTCACCAACATTCAATTTTGGAGTGATTTTGATAGCATTTAAGTACATGCAAATTACACCATACAAAATACAACTCCAAGCACCAATTTCTAGGCAAGAAATCAAATTGGAAACCATAAATGATTTTGGAAAACCATTATAAAAACCATAAGAAGTATGACACCCAATATTGGGTCCAAATTCCAATGCCACCTTCTTGGTCTTGGTCCTCCTGGCTATTTTTAGCAAATTCCTTACACATCTTACAATGTCATAACCTGAGTAAATGCAAGGAGATGGGGGACCAAAAAGTCGCCACCATCTCTAAATTTTTTAAAAAATGCGAGCGCGTTATAACGCAGTCACGTTTTGCTTTCAATAAAAGCAAAAAAAAACTATTTCTGCTCATTCACGCCGCAACTTCTCTCCTCACAGCAGCAAAGAAAACAAGTAAAAACGCAATCATGTTGAAGAAGAGGCCATTGAATCAAGTGCATATGAGAAAACAAGAAATTCACAATGCCACCTCACTGCCAAAGACATCGTCGTGCAAATTTGGAGGCTCCAACACATGAAGAAGGTAGGTTTTGTCCTTTTTTGTTAGTTTGAGAACAATTTTTTAGTTTTGCAATGTTTGATTTATTTTTCTATTGCATTTACATTTATTAGAGAAGGAGAAAACCTAAATCCAGTTGAGGAGGGTGAAAACAACCCCCAAAACCCTCCAAACCCACCTTCACCTCCTTTTCATGTAAGGGATAATCAAGAACACTACTTAGGGATAATAGAAGAAAATAAGAAATATCTTGAAATGATTATTCAAACCCTAAACAATCCAAGTGGAACCACTGATCGTAGGAGGACACTTGCAAAATCACTACAGGAGATTGTTTCCCACACGGATTTGGTGACAAAACAAATAACCAAATTCTAAGACTATAGGGAGAGGTGTCGGTAATATTATGCCGACAAGTTGTCATATGAACAAGTCAAGAAGGAAAAAATTACAAAATCTCAATTATGTGCAAAATTTATTAATCCCAAAACCGGCCAAAGATTAGAAGAAAGTTGCAAATGGTTTCCTATACATTGGTGTAGGAATGAAGACATATCCTAAAACTTTTGGGATAGATGGTACATGGTCTTCGATGAGCGGCCATGCAACAATGGTGTGGTACCACAATATTTCTTGAGGAAACTCTATTGCGAGTTCGTCCTCAACAAGATTCCAAATTATTTTGACATTCATGAGTTTCAAGTTAGAGGTGGTGGCTCTGCCCAAGATAGACCTGGGGCTCAGCGAGATGAAGACCATGTGCCTATACCCCGAGCGAGGCCATAATGTAGGTCACTCCCTTTGGCTTTGAAGGAGAGTGTTGAGCTGGAGACTTTACATTCATTGACTAATCTCACCCAAACTCTATCACAGCATGCCGATGATTTTAGCCACACTGCTAAGGGTCAGAGTAGTAGGCTTCATGTGTCCCCACATTTGTGCAGTACATGTGGGAACCTATGTGATTATGGGACGCAGGAGGCATGATAGGACTCTGGGACACAGGGGCAACATGCTGCAACACAGGGGTAGCATGTTGCAACATAGGGGCAACATGATGCGACATAGGGCAGGACGTATTGGATGATCTTGTTCTTAGTGACGATCTCTTACAACATATATTTGGTATTGACTCTCAGGTAATTTGTTACAAGTTTTATCTTGATTTAGTATATTGTTATTTGAAATTTGTAATTAATTTTATATGATTATCTATATTATAAGCCAAAAATAATGTATGTAATTGTTTGCGCAATAAAATTCCAGGGTTAGAGTCTTCATCCTGCCTCCGTTAGCCGTCCATTGGCGAGTTATGAGAGGAGGTCAAGTCAACAGGTATGTAATTTATCACATAATCGTAATTATTGTAGATATGTCAATGGTAATATTATTTTGTGACAATTTGATGATTTCAACAGTCACCAGCACCTCCACGGTTTCCTTGGTCCCCTGGATGCCAAACCACCACTTTTATGGAGGTAAATTTAACCATTTCTAATCATTATGCATTTTTAAAATAATGTTATGTATTTATTTTGTTTGAATAATCTTGAACTTGATTTTCAGATGCTGAATACAGTGGAGACTCCTCCTCATCTTCGTGAGTCAGCGCAGATAGGCATTGATGAAACCATGATGTTTGTAAATCCTTTGACTGAGGTATGAGCCAATAACATGAAAATATCATAATTTTGTATTTCTTTTTTTTTTTATCTAATGTCATTTGATGTACATAAATGATATTTATGTTTAGTCAATTTTGCTTCTTGATGCTTCTCACAGGAGGTCACAACTCCAGTCCGTTCAACCATGGACGAAGAGAGAGACAAGATGATGGAGAGTGATCATCGGTTGGCGGTAAGTGATCAATTACATATGTGATGTTATATATTTCATACATTTTCTATACTAATGTGCATATTGTTTGTTTGTATTAATAGGTGCAGCTGGATGAACTTTATTTGAAGAGGTCTACTCGACAACAAAGAGAGGATGTGTCACTGACTGGCTCTCCATCTTCACAGTCAAAGAAGGGTTGCCGATTATTTCCTAAAAGTCCATAGGAAACTAGTTTTTGGAAACTTTTTTGTATGCCTAGATGGCTTTGTATACATATTTTTGTATATTTTCCTGTATGGCTTTGTTTGGACACGCCTATATGGCTTTTTATATAAACTAGATGTTATGTTCATGACATTATGTATATGATAGTTTATATTAAATATTTAATATGATAATCAATTATTGTTACAGGAATTTGGTTTTACAAGTGCCAATTGCATTTGCTTGAAAGTTTATAAATTGTTTTCAAATAATCCATTTTGTGCATATCTTGCAATTATTGAATTATGTGGGACTGTGCATTTCTTTGAGGCATTATTTCAAATAGTTCACATGCCTTGTCTATGCTTCCATACTTTCCATACATGTCTACAAGGGCAACTTTGCAAATACAATACATGTGACAAAATTCCTATATCATTTTTTCTTTGATGGTTGTCCATACCATGTTCTCTAGATCCCATTATAGCATAGACAAGGAGGAAGTTGGTTAAGGTTGTGCAATTTGATTTTAGATGTGCCAAAATTTGCGTAAATGGTTGAAATTTATTTTTGTGCATTTGCTTGAGAGTTTTTAAAGCCTTATGAAAAATCCATTTCGTGCATATCTTGCAATCATTGCATTCCATGAGACAACATTTCTTTGAGGCATCGTGTCAAACAGTTCATGTTCGTTATATATGCTTCCACATAAGTTGCATACATGTCTTGCAGGGTACTTACAACTATGACATTTGACAAAATTCCTATATCCTTTATGCTTTGATGGATGTCTATACCATGCTCCAAACATACCATTTCTAAGGTTTTGGAATTTGGCTTTACACTTGCCAATTGCATTTTCTTGGAACTTTCTAAAGGCTTATCAATAAATTCATTTTGTTCATATCTTGCAATCATTATATTCCATGAGGTGACATTTCTTTGAGGCATCATGCCAAACAATTCACGTGCCTTGTCTATGCTTCCACACTTTGCATACATGTCTTTGAGGGCAGTTGCAACTACAACATCTAACAAAATTCCCATATGTTTTATCCTTTTGATGGATGTCCATTTTGGCACAGGCAAGGAGGATACTGGCTAAGGTTGTGGAATTTTTCTTTACACCTGCCAATCGCATTTGCTTGAAAGTTTCTAATGCCTTATCAAAAAATCTATTTTGTTCATATCTTGCAATCATTGCATTCAATGAGGTGACATTTCTTTGGGGCATTATGCCAAACTGTTCAGGTGCCTTGTCTATGCTTCCACACCTTAAATACATGTCTACAAGGGTGATGTAGTAGGTAAGGAGGACGACTCAACACCATGGAAACATATTTCACAACAATGGGCTAAGACCCCAAACCCTTTTTCAACTAGACATGAACTCAATCAAGACTACAAACCCAACACTTGGTTCAAAACCTCAATCTCTGCAAACCAACTCATGAAACACCCTTGAAATGATGAATGTGACATAAAAAGACCATTCATGGTCACCAAGAACATAAAATTTGCATATAGGTTATTCTTCCTCATAAACTGCCCTTACAAGCTAGTAGCCCTCCAAAAAACTAATTTTTGGAACATAACTTATTGATCCATGACCTCTGACACAAAGGAGGATAGATTAGGATACCCATTTGGATTTTTTACAACATATCTCAAATGTACCATGTGTTGTTTTGGAACATTCCCTCCAAAAATGGACTGGTAATTTGTATATGAGGCCTAATTAGCCTACTTTTACAAAGCATCAATTACTATTCTTGATCCCTAAACTAAAATTGCACTCTAGAGGTTGAGTTAGGTCCTATACAGACTAAATCACTCATTATCATAATTATTCAAGACCCTTCTTTAACCATTTTTCAAAACCCTCATCACTGCACTGTCAAATAGACCAAAAACACACAGGTTGCCTGCCTAGGGCATCATTAATTTAATTGAAAACAACCTTGGTCACTCCTGCAAGTCACATAATATAAAAATACACTCTCTAAGCTTTCAGTCCATCCAACTTACAAGAATTTCTAATAGTCGAAATGATAGAAATCATTAAATTTGTATACAAACCCTCATAGCCACGGGTTGCAGACCCAGTCATGGAAAAACTTTAATAACTCACTTGATTCTCCACCAAAATCAATGGGACTGGTCTCATTTGAAAGATAACTCATATTCCTAAACATTCTAATAGGTTTCAGATGGTTAAAACTTCATACGTGGTTGTACCAAGCTCTGCAACAACAAGAAATCAGATTTTTTTTGGAAATGTTAATAATTTTATTGATTTTCCATATGTACAATGTCTTCCATCCGACCACCACACTTTCTAATGATGGATCAAGGATATTTATGCCTTTTCACATTTGCCCCAACATTTACAAACTAATTTTCCAACTTCCCAACCGACTTGACTCTTCATCTTCCTTATTTTTTGCAATTTTGCACTTTTGCCATATTGACAAGTTTTTTTGACAACATATACAACTTGTTCAAAAACTTACATATTTGACCTTTTGAAATAACAAATGACCATCATAGGCCTTATTACATCAAAATGGACACACGAATACTAATTTAAACAACTATGACAACTATTAGCCATTTGGTTGCAAGAAAAGTTGCTTGACAACTTTTCTTGCAACTTGACAACTTTTGTAGCCTATGACCTCCTAAACTCCAATGATCCTTATTACATTAGGAGTGGTCTAGTATGACCTCATTACAATGCCAAAATGACTCAACACATCAAAATTCATCATTTGATCATGTTCATGAAATAGGCTAGGTGCCCCTGCACCAAAGGGCAACTGCAATTACAACATGCAACAAATTTCCTATATCCTTTATGCTTTAATGGATATCGATAAGTCATTCCAAACATTCTCTATTGGTGTACAAATAGGGAGGATGTTGGCAAATGTTGTGGAATTTGGTGCAGGGGCACCAAATTTCGAAGGTTTTGGAATTTGGCTTTACACTCGCCAATTTGGTGCAGGGGCACCAAATTCATTATTTTTGCAAGTTTGGTCAAATGAGGTCTAATGATAGGTTGTTTTTGGGTGTTTTTAGTTTATTTGGTCTAATAAGGTCATAATAGACCATGTGCAAGGTCAATAGAGTCATTTTGAGTTCATTTTACAAAAGTTGTCAACATGTATACAATGGATATACCTACACATGCATGGATACAATGGTCAATGATGATAGAAAAATATGTTAAAACTAAAAATAGATGATCATATGGATCTTTTACCTGATTTCTTAGCCTTATATGTTACTGCTACACCATTTTCAAGGTCCTGGTTAGCTGGATTAGTAAGAGGAAACCATGGAAAGGCCTTGAAAATATTTGAGTGATGCAAGAAATAGAAGCTATGATATAGAAAAATGGATGTACAAATCTTTCCCAACTCAAGATCAGCCTTGTTACAACATCATATTATTATTTTATGCATGAGGAATGATAAAATGGGTGTAGCCCTTAAGATCCCTAAGATAGAAAAACTACCAAACTTTGACAGAAGTTTTCTCACAATTTGTAGCAGCTGGGAAAATTGTGTTTGGACTTGCAGGTGCACATAAGGTCTATCCACAATAACCTCTCTCGGTTTCGTTAAACTCTAGTCCATTTGATTGTGCCGAAATCAAACACATTCTTGTAAAATGCTTCAGTTTTATGTAGTGGAAAGGTGCCAGGAGTGACATTTTGCATTCCATAGCTCGTGGGGCCGAACAGACTTCGCCAATGCGTCGGGGTGGGTGGGTAAAGCAGGGGAGGTCTTGTTTCGTGTGCCAAGCATCGCAGTCGTTCGGGGCAGCAGGCTACTGGCAAAGTCCCTTAAGATCCCTAAGATGAAAAAATTGCCAAACTCTGACGGAGCAACTCTTGGAATTCGTGGCAGTTGGGAATGTTCTGTTTGGACCTGTAGGTGCATGTGGGGTCTGTCCACAATAACCTCTCTCAGTTTCGTTTAACTCTAGTATATTTGATTGTGTCGGAATCAAATGCATTCTTACAAAATGCTTCAGTTTCATGCAGTGGAGAGGTGCTAGGAGTGACATTTTACATTCCATAGCTCATGGGGCCGAATGGACTTCGCCAATGCATCGGGGTGGGTGTGTAAATGCCAAGGGATGTCTCATTTCATGTGCCAAGCACCCCAGTCATTCGGGGCAGTAGGCTACCGGTAAAGTCCCTTAAGATCCCTAAGACGAAAAAACTGCCAAACTTTGATGGAGCTGTTCTCAGAATTCATGGCAGCTGGGAACGTTTCGTTTGGAGCTACAGGTGCATGTGGGGTCCGTCTACAATAACCTCTCTCTATTTTGGTCAACTCTAGTCTATTTGACCGTGCCAGAATCAAACACATTCTTGCAAAATGCTTTAGTTTCATGCAATCAAACACATGAAGACACTGAGAACACTGAAGACATGGAGGACAAAGAAGCGTGAAGACAAGAACAAACTCCTATCATGAGGAAGAGCCACAACCCAATCCAACTCCTGAAAGCATGACATGTTATGATGAAGAACCACAACCAAATCCAATGATCCAATGGCATGAACCAATGACATAAGCAACTATGTCCTACTATTGTAACATGATAAACATAAATGTTATGAATTAACATCTAAACCTTATGACATCAATCTTGATATGACATGAGTGAAACACGAGTGAACAAGATTAAGACCAATTATGATCAAATTCATCCATTACTTAGATCTAATCCCATGAAGCATAACATGATGATGATGCAAACATCAAATGTATACCATAGAAAACAAATCAAACGAAACATGAGGCCTTCACTGCCCACAGTTCATACCACTGCTCAAGGATAATTTATCATCATATTAAATATTTAATATAAACTATCGTATACATAATGTCATGAACATAACATCTAGTTTACATACAAAGCCATATAGGCATGTTCAAACAAAGCCATACAGGCATATATACAAAAATATACATCGGTAACATACAAAAGTATGTACATACATCGGTAACATACAAAAGTATGTCCCAAAACTAGTTTCCTATGGACTTTTATGAAATAATTGGTGGCCCTTTCTTAACCGTGAAGATTGAGAGCCAATCCATGACTCATCCTCTCTCTGCCGTCGAGTAGACCTCTTCGACAATTCATGCTCATGCAGCTCCACTAGTTAATAGAATCAAACAATATGCACATTACTATAACAAAATGTACGTGAAATATATAACATCACATATGTAATCGATCACTTACCGCCATCTGATGATCACTCTCCATCATATTTTCTCGAGCTTCTTTGTCCGTAGTTGGACGAACTGGAGTTGTGACCTGTGAGAAGCATCAAAAAATAAAAATGACTAAACATAAATATATTGGAGGGAAGTAATTCATACTACTATTTATATACAAAACAAAGTACAAGTAACCATCTAGGAAAGTTTTATGCATACTTACAAATCAATCCAACGAACCATTTGGGTCTTCTCTACTCTTTATTGTGTCAAGTATTGCCTCATGGTCAAAGTCACACACCTTCCACAAGGTCTTGTTCAAAGGTCGACCTTGATATTGTATCAAATGAACATTGGTTGCCATGACAAGGTTGGAGTAATGAAGAATCTTCCGATGTGTGTCAAAGTCCTCAAACAACCAAACATTAACACTCTTATGTGGGTACCTTCTAAGCCATGTTCTAGTAACAACCACTGAGCTTGTAGGGTATTCAATGTTTTCTCCATTTGTAACTGGGGCCTCCAATTTATTTTTGGCCTCAACACAATGACACAAGTAATAATATGTTCCCTCTTCATTATCTTCATCTGCAATAACTGTATAAACATGCCCTACAATGATATGTGCAGCAAATTAGATGAAATTAGTCAACATTACAAAAATACTACAAAGTTTAAGATAACATTAAGAATTTCAAATTTAACTATGCGAGTAGATATATTACCTGGTTGAACTAGATCTGATATGTGGTCAAAGTCAATTAAGGATTCCATATGTGTCAGATCCAGTGCCGTCGGGGGTCAATACGTGTCAAGTGGGCTAAGATAACATAACTGCCATTCGTCAACCCACTCCTGTGACTCGCACTCATTCTAGGCTTGAATTGTACATGAAGAACAAAAGCACGCCATCTTCCGCGTATGGATACTCCATGAACCTGCAATTGAGCTTCTGAAAGAGTGTAGTTCACTTGATTCTGTTAGTGTACAACAGTCCTTATATGGTGCAATGTTAGTATCATTTATCAACCAAAAAAATCTACGAACTGAAGACTTACCTTCATTATCTTGACCCATCAAATCATTACACCACTCAACAATTAATTTTGCATTTGTCAACTTTGCATTGTCTTTATACTTTAACTCTTCTCGTGCTATGGCTCTTTTGATATAGGCTCTTGCACCATCATGCTCCCCCTTTCCATGCCCAACCTCACAAAAATTCCACATATGCTGAACACTTGTAATATTATGCCTCCTGTTCAGCCAATAGAAATTTTGTGAGTTCTTGAATTGTGATGCACAATTATCTGACCATATGAAATGCTAATTGAACGATATACCCCTTCTAGCCAAATCATTGTAGAACACCTGAAAGCAACCTTGCATGAACTCCGCAGAATACGTGCGATCATCGCTTATATAAAATGATACTCCCTTATAATCTTTCTGTCATCCTCTGTACTATCATTTGCATGAATGAATGCGATGTGCACAAATATAGAAACCTGTGTCGAGTTGTAATATTGGGATTGCACCTCACACTGTGGCTGTAGATTGTAGTTCTCTGCAAAGTCGATGACTAAAATAATGCTACCAACTGGAAATGTGTCCTTGCATAACTTGAATTGCAAGTCCAACCATCAAGCTCTATGTGCATGTCTTACATACTCATACACTATACTATCATGAAATATAGACATAAACTGATACACTGGAATCTTTTGAATAACATATTCACACCTCTTTGCTTCTTTACCATCTTTTGTATTGTATGCCACTGTTTTATACTTGCTGAACTCTACTGGCTCATTTCCAACCGCATGTGTTCTTTCCATATGTTCACATATTTGCATATGTTGCAAGCCACCGCAATTCTAACATGTGCCATCCAAGCATAATTTCCTATAGAATATTTGACGTTCCTCCCTATCACATAAAATTATTGATATGAAGTCTCTTGAAGTAGTTGGTGGGGCACATATGCCACAATCCTACAAAACATTGTTAGTATGGAAATCTAAACATATAGACCGATAAACATCAAAATGGTTAGAAAATTCAATATGTAATCTACAACAACAAGTAGTGCATGTGTGATTTATTTTGACAAAGAAAGGTTTTAGCATTTCAAAATATCTTTGAGAAATTTTAATTTGGATACTTCTCTAGAAATTTACCAAAAAAACTATGTTTGAGTCATATCCAAAAAATGCTTTGGATGTGTCTCATGGTTTTGATTGCCGATTCTCCTTCTTACCACATCCCTTTGATTCAGAGATACCCTTGTGTAATTCTTCCAAAATCCTTCAATTAGTGATCTCAAAGCTTCGACAACAACTTTTTCTTTCCATGGGAGTCTCCCAGAGAATGCCCACAATTCATTAGTTTTTAGATCCTCAACTCTTTGACATCTTCCAATGGCTCTCATTAGAGTTTTTCTATTTATTTTCAATGCTTGACTTGTCTTTCTAATGAGGCGAGATTTTTTTGTTTGTTGGCTTACAATTGTCGATGTAATGACACGTCGTGTGACATTACTATCCTTGGTGCGTGAGGTGGAACCCACACTCTCATACTCACTCATTAGATTCTTGACAATTGATTTTTCACTTGAGGCATTCGATGTTCTTAGGCCAAGAATCTTCATAGTGGGCCTAAATTTTAGATTTCTCATTAGTTCAACAAAGAGTTGACATCTTCTAGTTTCATTTAAATTCTCAAAGAATAATTTCCATATCTTATTTGCATATCTTTGGCAAGTGCACATGGGAATATTATCTTGCATGGGCTCCAATACATTCTCATCAATATCAATTAGAAACTTAGGCTTCCTATGCAAAATTCTAGGAGTCATTTTAATTGGTAAAGTAGACTGAACATTAGGAATTTTTTCAATATTTACTTGAGATGGGATACATGACGTACCTTCGATTGGAGGTGAAAAGGTTTAAAATGATGTACCTTCAACTTGAGGTGTGAATGATGGCGTGCCACCAACTTGAGAAGAAAATGCAGATGTACCTTCTACTTCACCTGTGAAAGATGGAGTGTCTCCAATTCGAGAAGATAATGATGGTGTTCCTTCAACTTGACCTGTGGACGATGGAGTGCCTCCAACTTGGAGATTCATTTTTCTCATTGCACGGAGGTTTTGCATTCGTTCCCTTTGTGCCGCCAATTCCATCTCTCTCTTAGCTTCATTAGACGTGTCATGTTCCTCTTCAATTGGCAATGGTGGAATGTCTTCTTGTATGGTTGAGAATTTCCTACTTTCCTGAATTCGCCTCATTCTTTCTCTTTTCCTCTCATTCTCAGCTTCACACTTTTCTGGTGTTAGAGTCTTTGCTTGTTCCCTCAGCATGATGATGATTTCTACAAGCATGATGAATAAGACAATGATAATTAGAAATTTTATAATGACAATGAATAGCACAATCATAATGAATAACAAGGTCCTACAAACTTCTGAATAAGACACCTCATATCAAGATAACTTGAATATACATAAGTCATGGAGTATGCATTTGAACACACATATAAGTCATGTAGTATACACTTGAACATACAAAGTCATGGAGTATACACTCAAATACACGAAGTCATAAATGATACACAAACAACACTTTTAGACTTAGATTTGATGAACTTCCAATTGCTGCCCCAACACTGTCATGCACAATCATTTAGGACAGTCATCACACTTTGTCAAATAATGGCCAAGAAAGCTTCAAAACTCCTTGAGCAGGTCTGAAAGACCTTCATATAGATTCTTCACACCTTTTTCCCAATCACAAAACACACCAAGTATACAATGGAATACACAAAGTCATGGAGTATACACTTGAACATACAAAGTCGTGGACTATACACTCAAATACACGAAATTATAAATGATGCAGAGGAAGGGTGGAGTTCATGAAAATAGACCCAAAAGTGATGCAATGTAGGGGTTCAACACAATTCAAAGGAGGCATATTTCACAACAATGGGCTCATGAATGGCTCCATGACTCAATGGCAACATGACAAACATACCATCAAATGAAGAACTAACAACTTATTGCTTTGTTTATCACTTGGCAAACCTTTTCCAAGTTAATGTAGACTAATTCAATGTATCAACACCCCTCATGCAACTTAAATTCTTCTACCATAGGTCCTTCTTTCTTTGACTGTCCTAATGCTAGTAGCCTTCCAAAATGGACTGTCAGAACTTTTCTCTCAGGGTAGGCTCTGAAACCCAAAACTGTTGACACTTTTGGATACCCTTTAAGCTCATCTAAAACATATCCTAATATGGGTATAGGTCACTTTGCAACACAAGCCCCATAAATTGACTATTCCATTTCCTAGAAAGGGGCAATTAGCCCTGTTTTCCAAAGCAACTCCACAAAATCCTTCTACCAAACTTCCAAACTAAATTCCAATGTTCAATACAGACCTCAAATGGTCCAAATCCACCACTTTTGTCAATGGGAAACACTACAAAACCCTTGTTAATGCCAATTCCATGCTTGTATCATGAGGGTTTATAGAAAGCCTATGTTCCCAAGCTTATTTTGCTTTGTTGATGCCTCAAACACATTCAATTATGTCTACACATGCTTAATCAATCACTTGGAATGATCCTCTAACTATTTTTCCATCAAACCCTATCTCTGTACCTCTAATTTGCTCAAAACATTGGCTCTGCCAGCCTAGGGTATCATCACACATACAACAAATTCACACCCCTGCATTTTGCAAACTTGTAAACAAGAAATACATCCTTTCTAAATCCAATCCACAAATTGTCAAGTGTTCACATTGGTGGAAAAGAGTCACAAACCACTTTCTTGCATTTAAACCCTCAAAAATAGGGTTTGCAGGCAGTCAACATGAATATGAGTCAAATGCGTAAATATGAGTTGAGTCTAGATATCATAAGGTCATAATAGACCATCTAGTATGTAATTTGAGTCATGTAGGTTCATTATTGTAAAAAGTGTCATATTTTGTAATGTTGTAAAAGTGGCCTAATTAGGCCTAGGAAAAAATAGAGGACAATCAGTTTTTGAGCCTTTCATTTCAAAGTAACCTATACTGATTTTGAGATATGTTTTAAAACTCCTTAACGGGTATCCAAAAATACCTTCATAGTCTTTAGTTGAGGTCTGCAACATAAGATATGCTTTGACAGTCCATTTTGGAGGGCTACTAGCAATTAGGGGACAATTTGTGGGAAAGGACCATGTTGGCTACAAGAAGGTTTTTGTGAGGAGTTGGTCGAGTGAGTTAGAGTCATTAAGGTGAATAAAGAATGTATGGAACCTTGTTTGAGCTTGTGGACCTGAGGAACCCTAACTTGCTTGGGTGCCAACACTTACTCAATGATTGTAAAACTAGTCCTCTTGGGACAGTCATAATAAAACTTGTCTAACCCTTGAAGAATACTCTAAAATCCTTTGTATACACTTAAATACAATGGAATACACAATCACAAAATGTACCAAGTATACAATAGAATACACAAAGTCATGGAGTATACATTCTAATACATAGTCATGATATACACTTGAATACAGGTCATAGAGTATACACTTGAATACAAATACAAAGCCATAGAGTATACACTTGAATACCTAATCATGAAGTATACACCTGAATGGAAAGAGGACATTTAGGGCATAAATTTAATACACTTGAATTATGGACTATGAATCTTATGAAGGAGAAAGTTGGGAAGGTTTCCTTGAAAGACTCTAATACTATGATAGTCATAGTGGGCTGATGTACATAAATAGTTTTATGCAATAAAGACTATCATGAGTATTTCCATAAAGGAAAATAGGGTTGCCAAGAGACTTCAAAACTATTTGAAGGCCATTGTTTGGACTCTTATATGAGTATTAAATCATTATTTTAGGTTTGGAAATCATGAATTGTATGGTTAATTTTTTACATGTATATGAGTTGTATGGAGGTGATTTTGAAGGATGACAAAATGAATGCCATCGAAGGAGACTGTTAATCAACAAAAATTGACTATCCTAATAGTCTTAAACCAGTCCAAAAACTTTGTGATAGTCAAAAGAACATTAACCCTTGAAGATAACCTTCTGGATACTCATGACAAAAGATCAAATACATCTTAAGTAATGCATAAATTAAAAACAACTTCATGATGGTTATGACTATGATAGTGGACTGTTATATAGACTTGTGATTGTCCTACACTCATGAAAACCTCCTTTTTAGTGTTTTATCTCCGTATAACTCCCTTTGTATCATCTTGTGTCATGATGTTTGTATGTCCATATATTTGTAGATAACTCTCTTCTCTAAAATTTTGTTATGTTGATGAATATGAGTATGACAAAGAATTGTTCACTAAAATTATGCCTCCATTGATCATGAATATGAGTATGACAAACAATTGTTCACTAAAATTATTTTATGAAGTATTTGATAATGTTTTTCTCTTGTATAGCTTAAAATAGGTGAAATGAAGGCATGAAGGGCTGAAACAAGGTGGAAACATGAGGAATTTGGAGTCTCTTTGACTGAACTAACTGATATACCTAGACACATATATATCTTAGAACATAAAGAACATAAAAAACATAAAGACATAAAGACATTTAAAGACATAAAGAACATAAGAACATATATATGTGAATTAAAATGGACATAAATTGAACATACCTTAGAATTTGATATTTCAGTTGACCAATTATCCAAAAGATGGCTTCAAAATCCTCAAATTCTTGTTTTTCGCAAGTTTGATTATGAATTCTATATAATTCTAGAATAGGATTGGTGAAATTTATAGAAAAAACAAACATATATCATCAAATTCAATCTATATATCAATGGTAATTAGCTTTGAAACAATATCACACATGAAACATGAAAGTTTCAGTTTAAATAATCAAATTTTCTCCAAAAACATGCAAAATTAGTTCCTCTACATTGAAAAAAGAAAAAAAGATGGTGGATTGATATAAAAATGATTCTTAATTAGTAAAACAACATGAAAAACATTTTTTTGTTTGATATACTCGTGAAAAGTAGGAATAACAATCATGTGGGGTCTGAAACACGGATCCCACATGCTTTTTTACAGTTTTCAATGCTTCCCAAAATGCACTTGTGTTATAACGCAAGCGTGTTCTGGGAAGCATGAAAACATAAAGCTTCATTTCTCTATCCTATATATAGAGAGGGATCGAGAGACATGGAGAGATAGAGAGGGACATGGAGATAGAGAGGATAGGTGGAGATAGAGACGGGGAGAGGGAGAGATGGGGATTGAGATAGAGAAAGGGGTCTATAGAGGGAGAGAGATAGAGATAGGGATCCATATGTCTAGAGAGATAGAGATAGGGATCCCTATTCTCCCCTTACCTAAACCATAAACCTAAACCTCTAAACCATAAACCCTAAACCCTAAATAATACCCCTAAACCCTAACCCCTAACCCATAAACCCTAAAATTGATCAACCCTAAACCCCTAACTTGTAAACCATAAAACTTGGAAGCAACCCTAAACCTATATCTCCCTATCTCCCCCAAGCTCTATTGGTCCTGTCGCTCTATCTCTCTCTAAACCCTAAACCCTAACCCCTAAACTCAAGCAACCCTAAACCTCTAACCCCTAAACCCTAACCCTCAAACCCTAAACCCTAAACTTGAGCATCCCTAAACAGATCTAGCAAGATAGAGAGATAGGGAGAGAGAGATAGAGAGGTAGGTATAGTTAGAGAGAGGGATAGAGGAGACAAAGATATCTCTCCCAGGCTTGATCTTTTCTATATCTCCCTATTTGCCTCTCTACCTAAACCATAAACCTAAACCTCTAAACCTTAACCCTTAACCCCTAAACCATAAACCCTAAACCATAAATAATGCCCCTAAACCCTAACCCCTAACCCCAAAACCCTAAAAATGAGCAACCCTAAACCCCTAATACCTAAACCATAAAACCTAGAAGCAACCCTAAACCTCTATCTCCCTATCTCTCCTAATCTCTATTGGTCCCCTCGCTCTATCTCTCTCTAAACCCTAAACCCTAACTCCTAAACTCAATTAACCCTAAACCCCTAACCCCTAAACCCTAAACTTGATCATCCCTAAACCTCTAAAGCCTAAATAATTCCCTTAAACCCTTACCCTAAACCCTAAACCTTATTTACTTGAGCAACCCTAAACTCATGTAAACCTCAAATAGTGAGGGAGGGAAAGATAGAAAGGTAGAGTTAGAGAGAGGAGATCGAAAGAGATCTAGCAAGATAGAGAGACAGGGAGAGAGAGAGAGGGAGATAGAGAGGTAGGTATAGTTAGAGAGACAGATAGAGGAGACAAAGATATCTCTCCCAGGCTCGGTCTCCTCTATATCTCTCTATTCATCTCTCTACCTAAACCATAAACCTAAACCTCTAAACCTTAACCCTTAACCCCTAAACCATAAACCCTAAACTATAAATAATGCCCCTAACCCCTAACCCCTAACCCCTAACCCCTAAAACCTAAAAATGAGAAACCCTAAACCCCTAAACCCCTAACCCCTAAACCATAAAACCTGGAAGCAACCCTAAACCTCTATCTCCCTTCTCTCCCAATCTCTATTGGTCCCCTCACTCTATCTCTCTCTAAACCCTAAACCCTAACCCCTAAACTCAAGAAACCCTAAACCCCTAACCCCTAAACCCTAAAGCCTAAAGCCTAAATAATTCCCCTAAACCCTTTCCCTAAACCCTAAACCCTATTTACCTGAGCAACCCTAAACTCATGTAAACCTCAAATTGTGAGGGAGGGAGAGATAGAAAGGTAGAGTTAGAGAGAGGGGATCGAAAGAGATCTAGCAAGATAGAGAGACAGGGAGAGAGAGAGATAGAGAGGTAGGTATAGTTAGAGAGAGGGATAGAGGAGACATAGATATCTCTCCCAGGCTCGCTCTCCTCTATATCTCCCTATTCACCTCTCTACCTAAACCATAAACCTAAACCTCTAAACCTTAACCCCTAACCTCTAAACCATAAACCCTAAACTATAAATAATGCCCCTAAACCCTAACCTCTAACCCCTAAACCCTAAAAATGAGCAACCCTAAACCCCTAAACCCCTAACCCCTAAACCATATAACCTGAAAGCAACCCTAAACCTCTATCTCCCTATCTCTCCCAATCTCTATTGGTCCCCTTGCTCTATCTCTATCTAAACCCTAAACCCTAACCCCTAAACTCAAGCAAACCTAAACCCCTAACCCTTAAACCCTAAAGCCTAAACTTGAGCATCCCTAAACCCCTAAAGCCTAAATAATTCCCCTAAACCCTTACCTTATACCCTAAACCCTATTTACTTGAGCAACCCTAAACTCATGTAAACCTCAAATAGTGAGGGAGGGAGAGATAGAAAGGTAGAGTTAGAGAGAGGGGATCGAAAGAGATCTAGCAAGATAGAGAGATAGGGAGAGAGAGAGAGATAGAGAGGTAGGTATAGTTAGAGAGAGGGATAGAGGAGACAGAGATATCTTTCCTAGGCTCAGTCTCCGCTATATCTCCCTATTCGCCTCTCTACCTAAACCACAAACCTAATCCTCTAAACCTTAACCCCTAACCCCTAAACCATAAACCTAAACCATAAATAATGCCCCTAAACCCTAACCTCTAAACCCTAGAAATGAGCAACACTAAACCCCTAAACCCCTAACCTCTAAACCATAAAACCTAGAAGTGACCCTAAACCTCTATCTCCCTATCTCTCCCAATCTCTATTGGTCCCCTCGCTCTAACTCTCTCTAAACCCTAAACCCTAACCTCTAAACTCAAGCAACCCTAAACCCCTAACCCCTAACTCCTAAACCCTAAACCCTAAAGTCAAGCATCCATAAACCCCTAAATCCTAAATAATTCCCCTAAACCCTAACCCTAAACCCTAAACCCTATTTACTTGAGCAACCCTAAAGTCATGTAAACCTCAAATAATGCCCCTGACCCCTAAACCCTAAAATAGAGCAACCAGGATAAACACCTAAACATATAGTTCAACCTCAGATGATGGAGGATCAATGGGAAATGGATGTAGAATTCTTGGATCTTGATTAAATCATTATACTCATTGGGATGTGATTCAATATAGGATCCAAGATATTTGTTTGATTGTCTATGTTTTCTTGGGGACCAAGTGTCTCATCATGGGATATTGATGAATAATGAATAGGAATAGCATGGGATGATGGATATGAGTGATGTGGGAACTTACTTGCTCATGCATAAGATCTCAAGATCATAGATAATATCTTGATCATAGGGAGGATAAGCATGGATAGTGCGATATTAGATATGGATAGGGTAAGTGGGGATGCATTGATATTCATTGGATTGGGGTGTAAGAGGTGGTGATGGGGGCTCACTAGGAGATGTTGGAGGATTAATGATGGGATTGATGTATAGAGGGGTTGACCATGAGATGGTAAGGGAACCAAGATGGGATTAGATGGGATTTTTTCGGATTTAGATTAGGATGGGTGGTTGGTGTTTCCACATTCTTTGGACTAGGCTAGATTAAAGTATAGCTATTGGGTTTCTTAGATGGAAGTGATGGGTTCTTGGATCCAGGATCAATAATATTTGGATGTTTGACAACATGGCTACATGATGGGGTTTGACTTGGAGTTATGGTAGGAGACTCTTCAATGAAATGGATAGACATAGGAGTCCAGATGATGATGTTGGAGTGGTATACATGCTATTAGGAGGTTCTTTGTTGGGCTCAAGGATAGGAATTTGAGTACATGATGTTCTTAGATTCCTTGCTAATAGTCCTTGGGTCACATCCTTCATGGCTTCATGGGTTGATGGACTAGGATATGCATATAGTTGATTGATAATGATGGAAGATGTTGTGGGGTTAGGATTAGGATCGAGTGAATGGATATAGGAGGCCCGAATGGATTAGGATTGGGAGTGTTAGAGGGGGATGAAATTGGATCAGTGGATTTGGATGGCTCCATATCTTTGCTTTATTTTTGGATCTTGTAAAAGACTCTTTGGAGAAAAATTTTCAAGTGTTCATGGGTTGATGGATTAGAGCTTAGAATGTTTGATGGTGGATTAGATAGTGAGTTATATGGTGGATGGATGATAGGGATTGATGGATTAGGAGATGGGTGGACTAATGCGTTAGTATTACGAGGATTGGAGGGAAATTAAAAAATAATTCCCCTTTAACACTAACCCCTAAACCCTAAACTTGAGCAACCCTAGAAACTCATAAACCCTAAATAATTTACCCCTAAAGGTCTGAGCAACCCTAAACTCATAAACCCTAAATATGCCCCTAAACCTGAGCAACCCTAAACCTCTCTCTCTCCCCAAACCCCTAAACCCTAAATAATACCCCTAAAATCTAACCCCTAAACCATAAACCCAATCAACCCTAAACCATAAATAATTCCACTAAACCCTAAACTTAAGCAACCCTAAACTCATAAACCTGACCAACCCTCTCTCTCTCTCTCTCCAAAACAAGAAAACTAAGACTCTCTCTCCCCTTATCACCCTATCTCTCCCCTCTCTCTCCCATCCATCTCCATCCTCTCTCCCTCTTCCTCCCTCTCCTCTCACATGTCGACAAAGAATATGGAAACAAGAAAACTATGACGTGTAAAGAGGGACGAGTATATAAATTGGGATGATGAAATGGAAACAAGATAATTTATCAAATTTCATTGGATGGGAAGAATGAGGAGGAGAGGGGAGGGAAGTAGAGAGTGAGAGAGAGGATAAGAGGTAGAGATAGGAGGGAAGTAGAGAGTGGGAGAGGATCGTAGGAGGTAGACAGGGGAAGGAAGAAGAGAGAGAGGGTAGGAGGTAGACAGGGGAGGGAAGCAGAGATTGAGAGAGAGGGTAGGAGGTAGACAGGGGAGGGAAGTAGAAAGTGAGAGAGAGGGTAAGAGGTAGAGAGGGAGGGGGAGAAGAGAGTGAGAGAGAATGTAGCAGGTAGAGAGGCGAGGGAAGCAAAGAATCAAAAAGAGGGTAGGAGGTAGATAGGGGAGGGAAGTAGAGAGTGAGAGAGGGTAGAAGGTAGATAGGGGAGGGAAGAAGAGAGTGAGAGAGAAGGTAGGAGGTAGAGAGGGGAGGGAAGCAGAGACTCAGAGAAAGGGTAGGACATAGAGAGGGGAGAGACATAGAGAGTGAGAGAGACGATAGGAAGTGCAGCTGCCCTTGTAGACATGTATGTAAAGTATGGAAGCATAGACAAGGCATGTCAATTGTATGACATAACACCTCAAAGAGATGTTCTATAATGGAATGCAATGATTGCAAGATATGCAAAAAATGGATTTGTTGAAAAGGCTTTAGAAACTTTCAAGCAAATGCAATTGGCATGTGTATTGCTAGTTATGCTCATCATAACGCGAGTGCATTATAATGCGCTCGCGTTATGCTCAGCTTTGTTTGACATGTTTTTTTTAGTTTTTAGCAAAATCTGGAGATAATCTAGAGCGTGCTTCCCATCAGGATGGCACTTTTTTCAATGAAAACTAGAAAAAATACCACCATAATCTTAAGCTCTCCGTTAGCTATCTAACCATATAATTTTTTTCACATTTTAAGTACATTTAGTGTTTCATCTTGAATTTCTTTTGTTAGTATGTCTAGTTTTGGTCAAAAACCAGTGTCTAGTATTTTTGACTTTTTTTTTAACCGTTCATCAAAAATTGAAATAAGTTATATTTTTAGAAACTAGACTCCATTCTACATGAATTCAATTTATTTTTTTTTGATTTTCGATTAGTTTTCAAACATTTTAGGGGGGAGCACGCTCAAATTTTTGTTTTTCAGGATGTGTCCACTTTAAAAATTACTAAAAAGTCAATTATTCATTAAAAATTATAAGAAAAATCAGGGATAAACTACATGGTGTTACCTAATTTCTTAATGGAGCGATTATTGAAATACTAAAAAAAAGTTAACATTTTAGGGGGAGCACACCAGATGCTATGTTATGTTTTTTGAGAAAAACAGGACCAATTTGTGTGCTCCCCCTTTTTGAACCCCTTAATCTCAACCATTTTTGGAAAAAAATAGTAGTTTAGAAACTAGATTCAGAGCACTACAACTCTTGTTTTTGTTCCATCTTCAAATTTTGAGTGTAGCTATCTTCAATTTCTCATCCAACATCAATGTTTCCTGATTTTAGAAAAAAAGTGGCAACTTAAGACCCCATTTTGGTCCCTCCCATCATCCACCATGTCACAAACAAAATGGTATTGGAAATCAATATGATTTGTCCTCATATGGAAAGCCAAGTTCTTTGCTAGATATATAGCACTCTGATTGTCACATCATAACACAATCTCTTAAGTCAAATTATTTCTTTACAAGAATAAGTAGTTTCCACGTACTCTGCTTTTGTAGTGGACAAAGAAGCCACAACTTGATGCTTACTCATTCAACTAATAGCACCACCAAACAATGTGAAAACATCACTGGTAGATCTCCTACTGTCAATATCTCCAACCCAATCATAATCCACGTATCCACAAATACACACTCAATGTTAGGCCCTATATGATAACCATGATAAAAAATAGAATACTTGAAAGTACCCCATAAATATCTAAAGACCCTCTTCACTACATCCCAATGTACCCATTCAAGATTAGCCATAAAATGATAAAGGAATCCCACTACTTGCACAATGTTTGGCCTTGTATAGACCATAACATACATCAAACTCCCAACAACACTAGCATAAGGTACTCTACTTGTATCCTCAATCTCACTAGGAGATTTTGGATATTGTTCAACTAATAAAATTGTCCCCATCATAATAGGAACACACAATGGCTTGCAAGATGACATGCTAAATCTCTCCAACATTAAGTTCACATAATTACTTTGGCCTAACCAAAGTTGTGTTAGATCTATCTCTTTTGATCTCTATCCCCAAGATGTACCTAGCTTCCCCTAAGTATTTTATCTCAAACTATGTTGAAAGCTAAAACTTCAATTCATAAATCAAACCCTTCCCATTATAAAAAAAGAACATATCATCAATATATAATGCAACAATAAGAATATGATCACCATCCATCTTATAGTAGATGCAATGATCTAATTTGGATGTCAGAAATGCTAAACTTATCAAAATGAATCAAACTTTTGGTATCATAGACCATTAAAAGGTTTATTTAACTTAGAAACCAAATATTCTTTACCTTTCTCAATGTAGTGCTTTGGTTGTGAGATATAAATTTCATCCTCCAAATCACCATGAAGGAAATTTATATTCACATCCATATGCTTAACCTCAAGATCATATGTTGCAACAATATATAATAAACACTGAATGAATGTTAGCTTAGCAAATGGGGAGAAAATCTCACCATAATCAATTCCCTCAAGCCGAGAATAACCTTTAGAAACCAATCTTGCCTTGTACTTCTCAACAATGCCATCAAAACCAAATTTCTTCTTGAATATCCATTTGCATCCAATGGGTTTACATCCACCAAGCAAAGGTACTAGATTCCCTATGTGATTTTTCTTTAACACAACCATCTCTTCTTCCATGACCACTTTCTAGGAATTCGCATCATCCATACCCATAGCCTCTTTTACAGTCCTAGGCTTAACGACGTTAGTAATAAAAGTAAAAACACATCTCATATTAGGAGGAGTATACTTGTAAGGTTGCTATCTTTGTTGAGTGGAACTCCTCAAAAGTTGAACTGGAGGACTTATCTCTTCTTCTAAACTCTCTGAACTATTAGAGCCCTCATCTTATTTAGGTCCTTTGTGGGGTTTCAATTCAACTTTCTCAAGTGAGGGGGAAGTTGAACCACATATTTCTTTTCTTCCTTTTCTGGCTGTAATATAATGTGGTGCAGGAGCACATTCTCTGTAGTGCAGGGTCATTTTTTCTTTTGTTTTTTCATAAGGCTCTTAAGCCATTTCATTTTGTAATAAGGGTCAATTTGGTCCCATGAATGTAATTGTGCAAGGCACACATGTAGTTTTGCTTGTATGAAGGGTAAACCAACGGCTAACTGATTTGAAAATCAGTTTGCACGGTTGGAGGGGATAACTGCTGTCTCTACATCTTCTTTAGAGGCAGGTTGTATGTCACACGGAGCAGAGAGAGAAGTGTGTATTACAACAAGTTCTTTTTGATAACTGAATAAAGAGAGTTCTGGGTATGATCTGTGTTGATTTTCTTGGTTGTTCTTAGTGATTTGATATCTTTATCCTAATTTTGTAAATGGAACCCTAACCGGATGCTATCTGTCAATCCATAGTGACTCTGTAGTGTGCAGACGGTGTAAAACCCACGGTTCCATAGTGGCTGGTTCGTAACCTAGGAGTAGGGTTTTGATTCATACATGGAGGCCCTTTCCTCTGTCCACTGAAGCCCTGTATAGTATCAGTGTGATGGGGGAAAGACTTTTCACGTTTGTTGTTGTTGAATTCTTACCCAGGAAGCCAGCGAACTCAGTCAAGCTCGACTAGACATCGTCATGTGGCTAGTCAGGAAATCAGAGTGAAATTGGATAGTTTTGATGTGGGATCGGATTGCTACAAGTGATCGAGGGTTTGATATATGAAACGACCAAATTCCATTGTTCAGTCGAAAGGAATTCTAGTTCGGTGCCTCAGAATAGTTGGGGATCCATCGGCGTGAAAGGCTCTCCATCTTGTCGAAGATTGGTATAGTGTCGGAGACACATACCATTGTTATTCGCATCGGTGAGAGAAACGATATCAGGTTAAGGAAAATACACTTAGCCGACGGTATATAGTTTCACCGATCGGTGAGACATCCTCGGAGTATCGCCGATAAAGAGTATCGGCGTGAGGAACCTTGTCGGGGGAAGCCGAAGAAGTCACGGCGACCGTTAGAGTCCCGCCGATAGAAGCTCATCGGGAGGAGTTCAAGAAGTCTCGCCGATAGAGACTCATCGGAATGAGATGAACCATCGGGGCCGCGAACCAGAGTCTTACCGAAACGGAGGATCTGGCCGATGTGCCTGACGATATCGGTGAGAGACAAGGTGTCGGCGTAGGTGAAAGGAGTCTTACTGAAGGAGGAAGTCTGGCCGACGAAGATTGGTCATCGGAGTGACGGAGTATATCGGCCTAAGAAATTTCTCGTGGTCCGATAGTATGAGGTGTTGCCGATAGGCAACGAACCACTACGGAGATATCGGTGAGAACTTGGCCGTCGGGATAAACGAATGAGGAACGACCGATAGCTCATGTCTTCCCGATAGAGAAGTCATTCTTGGCTTTGGTGAAACATTGGGAGACCTCTTGCCGATAGGGAAGATATAGTCAAATTTCATTCACTTCTGCTGGCACTCTGCATCATAATGGAAGAAGGCTTAACTTCTCTAAATATAACACTTTTTCTATACAAAACTCTTTTGGCCATAGGATCCCGAAGCTTGTACCCTTTCACATCAATACCATAACTGATGAAGATACATTTAATAGCCTTGTTCTCCAACTTTGACCTCTTCTTCGTAGGCACATGTGCATATTCCTTACAACCAAAGACTCTAAGATGTCTTAATGAGGGCTTATTGCTTGACCACACCTCCATAGGTGTCTTATCGACAAGAGTTGATGTAGGAGACCCATTAACCAGGTAACAAGTCATAGAAACTACTTCCACCTAGAAATTCTAACATCTTCTTCATCCTTTTTGCAACTCCATTCTACTAAAGGATGTTCAAAGTTGTCTTGTGTGGCATTCCTTTCTATTATGTGATATTTACAAAACCTATTGAGATCTATTGAACAAAACTCACCACCATTTTTAGTCTTCAAACACTTAATATTTTATTAGTTTGATTTTCCACAAAGGCTTTAAACTCTTTAAACTGATTAAAGACTTCATATTTACTTCTAAGGAAATATACCCATGTCCTACTGTAGTCATTAATGAAAGATACAAATAAATGGATTTTGAAATTGAAGGAACACTAACGGGACAAAAAAACATCAGAATGTATCAAGTCTAATATCCTAGAAGATTTATGAGAACTAGAATAAAACTAAACATAGTTTTGTTTTCCATAAACACAATGTTCAGAAAAATTGAACTCAAGGTTACAATCATTTAACCTCTCAACTCACCTATGTGGCCAAGTCTTTGGTGCCACAACATTATCTTCTCTGCTACAAATTTTATCTCCAAAGCATGAAGAACCTTAGGTACCTAGAAAGCATGATCATTGAAAGTGAAACCAACACACCTCTTTGATGCTAGTTCCAATGGTGAAGATGAGGACTCTACATATCTCTTCACTGTAGTAACAGAGAACTATTTCACTAAACCATGCATTCATCCAATTAAAACAAAGTGTCAATATGAACACCCTTAGCAAGCACCATAGCTCCTCTATTTATCTTGCATGGTCTTCCATTAGAGAAAACAACATGCACACCCACATCATTCAATTTACTTATAGAAAGCAGGTTTCGTGCCAAATCAAGGATATGCAACACACCATTGAATCACTTAACTAATCAATTAGGGAATTGTATCAAGAATCTTCCATGACTAGGAAGATAATTATCTCTAAGATACACCTTCCCACCACCATATTCTTCATATTTCATAAACCAACCTCGATGTGAGGTCATGTGAAAATATGCACTAGAGTCAATAAGCCACATAAACTCCAATGCATGTGTAGTCAAGGCCGTGACAAAGGCATCACCATTATCTTAGGAGGATCTCTTAGACTCATCATCAGAATCATTCATTTTATTTTTTTATTCTTCTTCTCCTCTTTCCAATCCTTTTGAAAATGACCATGATTGTTGCAGTTCCAACATTTTTCCTTGAACTTACTAGGAGACTTAGATCTCCCCCAAGATTTGGATCTTGACTTATCTTGCATGCTATCCTTTCTTGCCTTTTTCTTTAGATCTTCCATGAATCACTAGGGCCCCCTTAGTTGAATCAAAAGTCTTCCTTTGCATCTCTTCAAAAAGAAATGATGCAACCACCTCATCCATATTGAAGTTGGTGGTAGTTCTCCAAATGGCCATAACAAGGTGGTCCCATGAATCTAGAAAAGAACATAACAAAGACATACACCAATATTCCTCCATTTTTACTACCACAAAGCTCAGTTGGGCAACTAGCATATTGAAGGCATTCAAATTATTAGCTATGGATCCACCATCCTCCATTCTAAGAAAGTACAACTTATTTATCAGGAACAACTTATTCACTAGGGATTTGGCCTGATAAATTTCTCTAAGATTTTTCCAAAGTCTTGATACAAAGGTCTTTTCATGAACATTTAGAAAAACTGAATCCACCAAATAGAGTCTCACAAGACCCTTCACCTTTCTATCCATCAAGTCCCAGTCTTCTTATTTCATAGCTAATGGTTTGGTACTAGATATTTTAACCCATAGATCTCTATCCATGAGCATATACTCCATTTTAGTTTCTACAACTCAAAATTTAGGCCATCAAATGTCTCCATTTCTATTCTAGATGTGCTTGCTATCTCTTCCTGCAATAAGATCAAAACCCACTCCGTGCAAGCTCCCACTCAAACAAAAATTAGTACAAAAATCCCTTTACCCAAAAACTAATATTTGAGGTGATCAAGCTCTAATACCATTTGAAAGGAAGAAAGGTATGTAGAAACACTTCCTACACTAATCTAATGAGTAGAGTTTTGCACAAAATTTTAATCTTTACAATTACAGGAAGAAGAAACATATATGAACACAAACTAGATGATATACCATAACAGTACGTGGGGAAAACTATTTTGAGAGAAAAACCCCACATTGTAAGGACCACTAGGATTCACATATCTTAAACAAGATAATGCTCTAGCTCACTCTAGCATTTCAAACTAGCAACAAGTTACTTCATTTAGTACTATGTTTAACTTAAGAAGCAAGCATATTGTCAATATTTAGATCTACTTTACAATGAAAGTAATATCACATTTCCATACAAAGGATGAGTTAATACAACTCTATAATCAAATGTAAGCACATCACCATTAAAACAATATTTGTATCAATGATAATAGGTTTCAGACTAATAAATTGGTTCCTACCTTACTAGATTGACTTGCTCAAGTTCCTAACTCTACTCTTGACCAACATTAATCATCTTTCTAATCATGATTTAACCACTCCAATACTAATCAAACACAATGAATCATTTGGAAGGGTTTGACGGGGTAAGAAGGTTGTAATGAACTAGTTGGTGTTCCATGCCACCAAATCATCGTGATGACAAACCATCATTTATTTACCCCTAAGGTACCATGTACAATATAAATACAAACGTGTTTTACTATATGAAATAGTGGAGTAAAGAATATATTCAAAAGGTACACATAGTGCACCAAGAATATCATCTTCTTTATTTACTATGCACTAAAAGGAAATCGAAATGCCAAGAAGTTGGTTCAATTGATTCTTTTAACACTATTCCAAAAAATAAAATGATCATCTAGGTTAGTTCTTATATCTTACCCAAATACCATATTTAAAAACACATTATTACCTTACAATGATATCCTATAGTGTCATCAAGTATACAATACAATTCAACCATAATTTCATTCTAAGTTATTAATAGTGACAACATTTAGGGAAAAGAAGATATCATAGTCATAACTTAAGTGATCCAAAATCCTTACCTATTCAAGGTCTTCTTGAATGATCTCTAGTATCACTGTCTAACTTAATAGTTTCAAAACAATGACAGTCACACAATGGTTCCACAGTGACACCACCTATTACTAGAACACTGAAGCATACTAAGATGACAAACAATACTGGTAAGTCATACCTATATGTTAACCATGCACAATAATTAAAAGAATATCAATGAGTAATACATAGTGATACCTTAAGTATACTAAAGATGAAATGCATACTAAAGATGAAATGCAGTGTATAATAAAGGCTAATCATATCCTAGTTCACAGAGATGTCATAATATAATACCATCTAACTCAATCCTATATTCATATATCTCAGAGAATAAGAGAAATGATAACGTTCTTACCACGGTCATAAGTATTCATATCCACAAATATAATCCCATACATCTCACAATATGTTACAACATTATCATGGATTCCAATCCCAACAAACAGTGACACAAAGTTCCAGGTAAAAAGTAGAAGACCAGATCGATACCATGCATAAAGAGGAAGCACTGACTAGGTGTGAAAACTATAGATAGAATACCTCAAGGAGATGTCATCAAACTAAATATAATGATTGCAGGATATGCACAAAATGGATTTTGCAAAGATGCTCTCAAAATATTTGAAGAGCACTTCAGGTCGCACCCTTATTACTGCTACAGTCGATTGTTATATGTGTGCATGGTTAACCTTCTTGACTGTGTTGGCTATCTAGAGGACACCATAAACTTTATCATAAGATGTCAATTTATCCTACAATGGTTGTGTGGAGGAGTTATCTCCAAGATTGTTGCAAAAGATTTTTTTTTTTTTGTGAGAGCTGTGAACCGTTTCCATCATTTAATCAGGGACAATGTCCTTGTGGAGATTATTGGTAATTCCAAATGATGCAATTTGAAAAATTAGCTTGGACTAAAACAAGGGCTGTGGTGCACAGCTGCAGTCCCTGCCTAAGACTGCAAAAATAGTTTGCAGTAGCAGTATGCCAAAACTACTTTGCAGTGGTAGCTTTTATAAAGTTCTATTTTCCTGCTAGTCAATTCTGAGGATTGATATTGTTTGTTAAGGCACAGTACCGGTGGTATAAAAAAAAATAGGTAGCTGAAAACCAAAGAAATACTATTGATTCTTGTATATTGGAAAAGTTTTATTTTCCTACTAGTCAATTCGGAGGATTGATATTGTTTGTTAAGGCACAGTACCGGTGGTATCAAAAAAATAGGTAGCTGAAAACCAAAGAAATACTATTGATTCTTGTATATTGTAGCCTCCAAATAATAAATTATGTAGATTTCAAAAGAATCTATTGAAGTAACATTTTTTCATAGGGAGGTAAGGTAAGCAATTTGAGTAAAAAAATTGGGCCATCCATCATGGCGTAGTCCACTTTTCCAAACAGAATTATTGCAGCTTCAATGTCCAGCCATTGAGTAGGGCAAAAAGTAAACAAGTTGGATTGAATGCTTTTATACAATTCATTGGATCTCCTTTACCATCAGACAATTCAAATTGTGGAATAAAGTCCACAAGCTCCTTGGAAAAAGATATACGCCATATGTCATGAGATAATGGTTATGAAATTAATTGGTATAAAATTTATTTAAGTGGAACAAAGTCTAATTAATTGATATAAAATTCTTAACAATAGCTTAGCTTTGTTTTTCACTCTTGGATAGTTGTTGGTTAATTTTTCAAGGTAGACAATGATCCACAATAGAAATCTGAATTCCAAAATGAATCAACAATCTAAACTATTTCAAGTCTATTTAGAAGATCTACTCT
Organism: Cunninghamia lanceolata; assembly: GCA_027924645.1. Taxonomy (NCBI): domain Eukaryota; kingdom Viridiplantae; phylum Streptophyta; class Pinopsida; order Cupressales; family Cupressaceae; genus Cunninghamia; species Cunninghamia lanceolata. The sequence goes on from BSBN01001011.1 coordinate 1,121,892, forward strand.
ACTCTTAGACAAGGTTATGCCCATGGTCTGATTATCCTAATGTAGTGTAGTCCCGTGGCACATTTTTTTCCTCTACCCTTTTGCTCCTTGATACTTGTGCATCCATGCTTTCACCTATGTTCGAAACATGATGGTGTTAAAAAACACCTTTAGAGGCCTACTATAGACACAAAAAAATCATTCCAACTTTGTTAGTAATGCTCAAACCTTGTCATTGATAAACAAGATGTGAAGACACCACATAATACTACGCACATGGAAGTGAAATATCACTATTATCAAACATTTGTTTCGAATAAGACTTTAAGTCCTAACAAGTCACATTGTTGGCATCTTCACGAAGCCTCTTGATCAACTTAAGTTTGAGAAATCCCACAAGAAGTTTTGTGTTTGTCCAAAGAGCTCTCCCTTTCGTCAAGGGGATCTTTCAAAGTTTATTTTTTGATAGATGTTGCTTTTGGATCACAAGGGGGGTTGTTGCTTTTTTCTTATAGACACCCCCGTATTACTGTTTAAATTAAACTTGGGTCTTATATTGTTGTGTTAGAATTGTCGTTTATTGTTAGAATAGTCAATAGTTAAATATTGTTGGTTTTGTACAAGTTAGTTGTGGTAGTTTGTTGACAGGTTATAAATTGTTATAACTGTTTTGGCTCGTCTTTTTCAGAAGAGGACAACTAAATACATACACCTCTCATATACCTTTGTATCTGAATTAATAAATTTTATTTTTCTAACCCAATAGTGGCAGAATTTTCTCAATAAAATCCACAACTAGATCTGACAAAGAGTTTGAGCCCTTTAGTGAACATGAAAATTATCATCCTTGGATAGAGGAAAATAACCTCAAGTAATGAAAATGCCTACAAAATTCTTATCTAGAAAAAAATTAGTTGCTTGAAGGTTAGTGCAAGAGTGACCTCACATTATTGATACAACGCGTAGAGGCCTTTACGTGGTGTAGTCCAATGCCCATAGCCATAGGCCCCTACGCTTCTATCCCATTCCCATTCCATAAAAAACAACCATAACACATCTCTATCAATGAACTCATGAAACAATTATGGCCAAAAATAGATAATAACATGTGAATATATTTTATATTTGAAGAATGCAAATACAAAGAAAGAACAGTCATAGACTGTCAAGAGTACAAGCTACAGCAAACAAAAAACCTATAGCCGCTGCTCTTCACTATAGCCTTCCAAGAAATGATCCAAATCTCTCCATGGATGGAGCTTATTTTGTACAGTTCCAATATTTTCATCTGGCAAACTCTGTGAAGAAGAAGAAACCATGCTCAAATCTCCCATATCTTGTTTACCATCCATTTCATAGAACTTGGATGACATGTGAATATATGGTCAAAAAAGGAGTCAATTCTAGTTTCTAGTATATTTTCATTCAAGAGCCTACAGGTTGAACATATTTTTTTAGTTAGCTTCTACAGTACAACATATGTTGTGATTGCAAAAAAAAATGGCAGTCAGTTTCTATTTCTATTCTATAAAACCTATGTTTCTAAATTTGTTTGTTTCATAATAAGTAGAAGTTATCTCATATAAAAAGTGAAAGAAAAAATAAACAAACTAATGATTTTAAGCCATACAAAATATTGAGATTTAAATGCCATATTCTTTATACTGAATGCCCTCGTCACATTCCATTTTTCTGGAGACAAGGCTAGACTAGTAAACTAAAATTAGTGTGTTCAAAATATTTCTAAAATAAGACAGTGACCTAAGGTGTGTGCAAACAACTGTAAATTTAAATTGTAGTTATATGCAGGGGATCAAATATTAGATGTCCAAATGATACATTTTGAGAGCTGATTACTTCGAAGAATTGGTAGCACTCCTCTGAAAGGTCACACACTCTTTGATATTCTTGAGAAAAGGCAACCCCCTGCAGTGAAACATATAAACAAATGGATAATTACATTATTGACCTTTCAGTTTTCAAAACATAAACAGATGAATACACATAGCCTTGAGGCACATGGGAGCAAAGATGCAGAAAACTCTGATTATGTTTTGCCAAATGCTAGCCTCATTGACATGGGTTGATCTTTTTAGACACTATAAAATTGGTCTACTACTGACTTCACATTATCCTTTCATTTCTCAACTGTAGGAGAAGGTTTGATCTCTTCAAAGATCAAAATGCTCCTAGAGTAGATGTGTTCTGTAGCTAGCTCTTCTAAAATGCTTTGTATGCTAAGCAGATTACAAACATTAACTTTTCATTGCCATGTATTAGCATATTTACATTCAAATTGGAAGATATACACATTGCTTCACCTAGAAATGTGGGAGTCATCATGAGATCTGTTGTAGTAGCCTGGCTTAACAACTTGTTTGACACTCTGTCTCCCTGATATGCCTTTTGAAGAAGAACTAAGAAGGTGTTTGAGAGATGGTAGCATTCTCTGCCATGTTATAAACAAAATTAATCTAAAAGCCATAGCAAACATCATATTATTTTGACTATCAGAAGTTTCTATATTTTTAGACCATGAAAGATTTGCTAATGTTAGGAATTTCCTTATGGCAATAGATGATTTACAACTACCCACTTTTAAACCTTATTATTTGAAGAAGGGTAATATGGTGACTTCCTTTTATCTCTAAGAGAATATTATGTTGTGGGTAAGAATCACCTAGGATGAATAGTAAAGGAATAGGGGAATATCCTCTAAAGATGGGTGATGTTAGCTCAGATAAAATTTTGACATTGAAAGCCTTTGGTATGATTCAATTGTGTCTAGTTCTACTATGTCAGATTCAACATGGATGTAAATAGGACAGACCTTCTAGGATTTTATGCGAGTAAAAGCAATGACATAGATAGATATTAAAGCAATAGAGAACTCTGAGTTATTGAAATGTATTGACCAATATGTTTCTACTTGAAAGAAATACAATTCTAAAAACTACTGCTTTTTTGTTGGCGCAACTTTAAATCCACCATTTGGTTGTTTCACAAGAGTGTAAGGCATGAGTGCCAAGAAGTTTGTCCTAAAATGTGAAGAAGGGCTGTGAAAAGTTGTATTTCACTCCATATGGCTAGTGATGAATGTCATGATATGCTGTGTTGTTCTGGAAAAAGATGTTTCTAGGGATTTCTAAGCAGCAAGATTCCACAAGGATCATCTAGTACCTTAATTGTTGTGAAGGAGAAGAAAGATATGGATCTTCTAGGTGTCATTCCTGAGAAAAGTTATGAGAGAGCACTACCAATTGTATCTAGAAGCAATCCCTCTAATGGATGCTTGTATATTGCTCCAAAAGGCCAAGACCCTATAATCTTATGATGTCTTGAACGAATAGTCTGATACAATAACTTGTCAGGAGCATAAAGCGGTGGAGAAAATACTACCATGTATCCAACACAAACATGGCTATCAAGAATTGTCTAGCATGTACCATTCTCTAGTCTATACCATAAGTGAAGGTTGTAAAGTCATACCAGATTCTCCCCCCTCACCAGCCACCTGTGCTCCACCAACAACCATAAGCTCCCCTAAGTTTATAATTCAAGTAACAAAACCAATAAACCAATTAACAAAAAATCAAACATAAAGAAACACAGATAGCCTCCAGAGTAACTGAATTCCCTTTGAATGTTTTTAGAGCTTTTAAAAGTAGGAAAGTTACAAACCAACAATTGTGCAAAAACTCATCAAAAGCTGAGGTATATAGACCCAAAATGATTCCAACAATCAACCTAAATATTATGCTCAAGAAATACTCAAATACTAACCAGAAACCAAACTTCAGGAACTGGAGATAAATTTTAGCATTGCTTTGTCATAACATGATAAAATCATGTATATCTATAAAGCCTAAAAGAGAAATAAACATTATGCATACAACCACTATAAAGTAATGCAACAACAACTACTATAATAAATTGTGCAATTATCAGATGCAAAAGACATACACTTCATAATAATAGGGAATCCAGAGCCTGAATTGACTGCTGAAGTAAAACCCCTTTGACAATAGTACTGCTAGACACCAAATTTTTCTTTTTCCACTTAGCAACAGTATGCATTCTGTAGCCATCAAGATGCTGCAGAAAAACATAAAAGTTAGAATATACTCAATGCGCAATAATAGGTATTAATGTGCCCAGAGTCTCGGCTGTTAGAAAAAAATCATTCCATTGATCCATTATATAATTAAACACCCAATTCTCCTCTTTCTATTTCACTTCTTGTTCCAAATTATATTTTCAGTGCAAGAAGGGCGGTATAGCATGCTACAATATGGTGAAATGTAATTGATAGGTTCAACTAGACTTCCTTTTCTAGCAAAGCTCACCATATGAACAACATACAAACTTAAGCTGATTTGAATCCAATTCAAATCAACAACCTGTAAATATTAAGTGAAAAGATAGTTATATATCTAAGAAAGAGATATCCCTTACCTAAAAACCCTACAAATTTTAGCTACTTACTGCATATTTTTGCAGTGTATTTAAGTGCAAATAAAAATGCTAAGCTACACAATATGTTACGAAACTGCAAAAATTGTGATGAAAGAAATGCCAAAACCCTAAGGGATTCTGGAAAATAAAGGAGATACTTTTGGGAGCTTACCAGATAATTTTATTGCTTGAAGAAGTAGGAGGAGAAGAATTGGAAGGACTGCCATGAGGCTTTTGTTGTTGAACACTAGGAGTAATAGGCTTAGGGTTTGGATAACCACCCATTTCTAATTTGTTCATGTTATTATGAAAAATTAGAATATTTGAGGACTGAAATGTCGTCGGAAGCTTCAAGACACTGCTCTAGAGACTCCAGTGTGTTGGAAGGATCCAGAAGCCTGGTAAAAAAGCTGCAGGGAAAAAAATCTGTGCCAGGGAAAGTCTACAATATAAAGGAGGAAAGAAGAATGAACGATGGTGTAACTAATGCCGCCATGTAGGATGAACCTACTTAGAAGTTGCCAGATGTGCACAGCCGGTTCTTAAATGCCTACCACGTGTTCCGCTTACCAAAAAACTTGAAAACATTAACAAGCAGTGTAATATTAAATTTGCCCATTTTTTATTGGACAAAGATTTTCCCCATATTTACGCTGATAAGCATTCCCTATGTGAGCAGCACATGAGGATTATGTAGATGGAAGGCCTCAATTAAAAGGACTTTGATCAAAAAGATCGTGTCCATCCAATTTGCAGTCACATCTTTCCTTTCATCGTGTCAGATTTTTCTCGCCGAAATTTTGCCTGTTTTATTGAACGTTGCAGCGGCTAAATGAAAATGGTGACCATAATTGCTATGCGTACCTTTGCAAAATGTTGAACCTCAACCACCCACCCTTGATGATGTTAGTCATCCTTTGGGAGACTTATGAAGCACTTCATTATGAATCTCAGATGAAACAACTGCAGTTACTTTGGAAGGACCCTGGTCAAGGACAAAGCTTCATCATGGACAAGCATCTAGATAGATGTAGCTCGTAGAAACATGATAATTCCAAGATTTAGAAGATGGGTTCAGATATACTGCATTGTCAAAAAGTAAAGTTAAATACTTTGGACGTATAGCTAGGTTTCTATATGGATACACAACACTAGACCCGCTTCCTTTTTTTTGAGTGAAGGGGCGGGGAAGATACATTAGGAGGCGTTGGAATTATTGATCGTTAAAGCAGGAAGGAGGAGCAAAAAAACAATATGGAAATGGAGAATTACGATGAAGACTATGCTTTCAAAGAGCAGATCAATGAGGCTTTGGCTGCATCCTCCACTTTTTCTTCTTCCTTTGTTTGGAACCCAATGGACTCTGAGTTTGTATTGGCCCTGCACTTCCAAGAATCGCTGGAAAATAAATTCAAAACCCCCAAAAATGATGAATGGTAGGATGCCCACCAAGATTTTGACCAGCCTGCAGAAGAAGAGCGACCAAATATTGATGAATTTGGTAGCTGTTGTGAGGACGATGAAGAGGAGGAAGAAGAAGAATGGAGAGACACAGAGGGATCTGAAGAGTTTAGTTGCTCCAGTTCAGCCTCTGGAACTGATTATGGGGGTTCTCGTTTGGAGAGATATTACAGATTATTCTTCAAGGACATGACGAGAATTAGGTCAAGGTAGAGCTGTTCTGGCATAGGAGTAGTGATACAGAATCCCCGTGGAGAGAACCTGAGGCAAGTGCAGAAGAAGTTGGACTTCTATGTGGATGGCACTGTGGCTGAACACCTGGCTCTCATGGATGACCTCTTGGCTGTATTAGAGCTCAGTGTCTCTCGTGTTTAGGTTTTTACGGATTCAGAGCTTGTGTATGATCAGCTAACATTTTGAGAACACTTAAATGTAAGATTTCTGTAAAATGTGAATCCACATGTAGGAACTAACTACATCTAATATGGGAAACCATCAAGCATCATTATGAAATTTTTACAGAAAAATGCCACTCTCCTGTAAAAAGCCCAACATTACTTAATACTATTTGGAGGAACTTGAATACTATGCAGCATGTAATTTTCGGCTATCTCCAGCAACTCCATCCTTTGTGACAAGCCCGTTCGGAACTCAATCTGATGCGATATGTTAATCACCCATGTGTAGCGACTGTTGGTAAACCTTTGAATGCCACACGTGATTATTTTATCCATTTTGGGATAACAAACACCAGAGCACACAATTTATCTCATGGACATAGATCCCTAAACCAAAAGATGCATAAGTTACCAGTTTAGGTATGGAGATAGGGCAATTTTTTTTTTCTGGAGTTGGGTTTGGACTGGTTCCAACAATAATTCCTTGAATGTACTATTCTACTGTAGATCTTCTTTTTGATGGAAGGATCATAATCGCTGGAAGTAATCCCAATGATTTTTATGCCTTTCCTCACTATATATATTCCAAAACTAAGTTGTGGGTAGAGGCCTACATTTCCTACCATCATGATCTGCAGTATGATCTTGTTAGACCTGAGATTACTAAGGATGAAATAAAGGAAATGTAGATACAAATTATAAGTTTTTTCCAATTATGTGTACATGTTAAGATATTGAAACTCTGAACAACTTACATGACTGAAGCCATTGCCACTACCACTGTGCTTCAATATGGGAGAAGAAGAGTCTTGCATCCAATTGTATTTGGATGATTTTGAAAACATTTTTTAATTTTTTATTTAAGGACGAATTTGGTATTTACATGGCGTGTTTGTTGACTAGCTTTATTGTTGTTGTTTGTGGATGGAAATTGAGCCATTTATTTCACAAGGTTGTCACATTTGGTGGTTATCAAATATGTACATCAAAATGTAACATAATCAATTTAAAGAACAAAGTTTCTCTATTCTCACACTATGTAACATATTTTCTTGTACCTAAATAATACACATACAAACAAAATTAAAATTGTATTTATACGTTAATTTTTTTAATATGGCATATGTGGTTAGTAAAAAAATTGTGTAAGTTTTAATAATTAAATAAAATTTATATTTTGATAAAATAATATTATTAAGTATTTAATATTTTATAATTTATAATAAATATTAGTGTTTTTATAAGTTTTAATAATTAAATGAAATTTATAGTTTAGTAAAATAATATTATTAATTATATAGTATTTTATAATTTATAATAAATATTACTGTTTTTATAATTTTTTTAATTTAATATGTCTATTATTTTATTTAGTATATTTTGTAGTTTTATTTAAATATTTGTTTTATTTTTTTAATCTAATTTTGTTTATTTATATGCATGCATTTTGTTTTCTTAGTGTTTTTTTTTTTAAATTAATTATTTTACTAAATCACAATAAGTAAATAAATTATTAATAATAAATAAAAGATGTATATATTGTTAATTGTTAGGAGGTAATTTGGAGTGGGTATTGTTAAGATGTGTGAGTGAAGTCTTTGGTTTTTTTGTCAAAAAAAATTGTGACCCTTTTGAATTTCTTGGTATTTGTTGTTGCTATTTTTCTTTGTTGTAGACTAAGGAATTTTGTAGTTTGCACCTTTTAAAATAACAAATATTTTCTTTGTTCCACAAATTTATGCCTCTAATATTGAGGATGATGGAAGAGAACTCACACTCCACTATTTCATAAACTTTTATTTGTGACGTATGTATTCTAATGTAGTTTGAGGGGGGTTTTGTAGAGCAGAAATGAGTTCCATCATAAAGTACTCAACAAATAAGTACCAAGGATAGGGCAATAATTTGTTGGAGAACCTTGCTCAAAAAAAACCTTGCTCAAATAAATTATCAGTGCGCCCATTGAACCTATGAGTCCAATTGCTAGTTTTACTAATTGTAAACAGCCCTCCAATGGAAAACAAAAAGCAACCAATCAAAAAATCAGAGTCAACAATTTTCTTAGCACAAAAATTACGATACAAATTAAAACCTTACTATATGAACAAAATTTTTTATCTGCACGCTGATCGAGACTAAGAAAATGCTTCCAACGAAAACAATAGTATCCCTGCCGGAGGCAGGGACTAATAATAATGTGCATTGTGTCAGATCTCCAATAATAATGGAAGGGAATTTTTATCATATGTCGTAGTTGCAAGTGCCCTCGTAGACATGCATACAAAATGTGGAATCAAAGACACGTGACAAAACCCTGGAATGAGATGTAATCTCATAGAATGTAATGATTGCAGGATATGCACAAAATAGATCTGTTGAAAAGGATTTGGAAAATTTTCAAACAAATGCAATCGGTGGGTGTAAAGCTAGATTCCACAAAATGAATTGAATGAAAATAAACTAGCAATCATGTGATATGTTTGACAACATTTCTCAAAGTGGTGTTACCTCATGCTATGCAAAGATTGTAGAATAAGCTCAAAATGGATTTTCTAAAAAAGTTAATGAAATGTTTGATAGAATGTCTCACAGAGACGACATCTCATGGAATGCGATGAATGTAGGATACGCACAAAATGGATTTGTTAAAAAGGCTATGAAACCATCAAGGAAATGCGATAGGTAGGAAGACTGTTGACAAAAACCTCAAGAGAGACCGCATCATTAATGCAATGACTGTAGGATATACGCAAATTAGAAATGTTGAAAAAGGCATGAGAAACTTTCAAGCATATGTTGATTGATAGGCATATAGGCGTATGCCTGTTATTGTTCCCTATGTAGCATGAACATGTGAAAGGTGCTTCACAATGGATCAATGAAATGATGTTAAAATCTCCATGCAGGCACAAAAGGATATGTAAATGTATTACCGCATTTTTACATATAATAGATGAGTCGAAAGGTGTTTTAACCACCGTGTTTGCATATTAGACTTTGTTGAGTAATATTGTAATAATATGCACAAAAATGGATCTATTAATCACAAAGAAGTATGGTTAGGTGCTGTCGATCTCTTGAAATATAGCCAGAAGCTTCAAATACATTTAAATCTTGATAGACAAGGAAAACAAATAAAACTTAAGAAAATAAAAGAAAAAAAATCAAAAAAGAAATTAAAAAGTGTTGAAAGAGAAGACGCTGAACTAAAAAAGAAATTGGAAAAATTGGAAATGTTAGAGGGAAAAACAACTGGAGAAAATTAAAATTTTTTAAAAATAAATTGCAAACCAAAAAAAAACTGACAAAATCAGAGTAACTATGAAAAAAAAAATCCTCAGCTTACTTTACATATATTTATTAAAATATAGATATACTAGTCACAGTAAACTCCCAAAAATAATATGTCAAATGGATAAGAATTATTAGATAATATAAATAGGGTTAGAAGTATCAACTCACTAGAATAAAAGATTTCACCAAATGATCAGTTGCTATAACTCGATAGATATGAATGAGAGAAAAGAAAGCACAAAACGGAGTCCAAACCTTGCAGAAACAAAAGGAATTGTTGAGGGCTTCAAAATTCTTCCAGCTCGTAGTAATTGAGAACTTTGAATCAGAGTATGGTCGCCTGGTTCTAAATCTCCAAACCCTTTATTTTTTTAGAAAAAATTTCCCTCAAGAAGAGTCCTCCGGCAATCCAAGATCTCACGTTCTAAATAGAAAAGACTCCGTATTCTTTCCTTCCAAAATTTGTCTAAATTCATTCCTTGTTTCTAGTTTTATGGACTCAAATTTCGTTCAATAATCTACCTTCAAAAATAAAATAAAAAATAAATTAATTCCAATAAGTCCACCTAGGGCTTAAATTTGACGGTCCACCTTGCTTATCAAGAATTTTTTTTTCTACGGTTTCGTCTTTATTATTGCCTTTCACATGACAATTAATTTTTTTTAATGCAAGTCAAATTTTCTAAGAGCACTTTGTACCCAATATCCTTATTATTAAGACAAAATTCCATGGATATGGTTTTATCCACTAAGTGACCTCAAAACAGTTCAGTTCACTATATCACATTGTTTAAAAACAAGAAGAGACTCTATTATTAGTATCCTAACAATTTAAAGTTTACAGTAGTTTCATGGTTCATTGTTTATGATAGAAAAAATGACCAAATCATTACCCATTTCTTGAATATCATTTGTTCAATATGGTAAGAGTTTTTGGAAGTATTTAGAAAATTATACAAATAATATAAAAAAGCTCAAAAATCTAGGAAAAAAATTAAAATAATAGAAATTGTTGAAAGTTTCTATTAAAAAATTTAGAAATAAAAGTAAAAAACATGTATTTGTAATTTTGTATTGTTTTTAACACAAAGTTTCTACACACACACTCACACTCTCACACACACACACACAAAGTTTCTATTAAAAAATTTAATAATAAAAGGAAAAAACATATATATATATATATATATATATATATATATATATATATATATATATATATATATATTTTAATATTAATTGTTTTTGTTACGGTTTCTAAAAAAATTTACATGTATTAACATACGGTCAAATATTTATTTTCACTATATTTTACGACTAAAATCTTTAAATACAGGTATACGGCCATCAAATTTACTATATCACATTGTTTAAAAACAAGAAGAGACTCTATTATTAGTATCCTAACAATTTAAAGTTTACAGTAGTTTCATGGTTCATTGTTTATGATAGAAAAAATGACCAAATCATTACCCATTTCTTGAATATCATTTGTTCAATATGGTAAGAGTTTTTGGAATTATTTAGAAAATTATACAAATAATATAAAAAAGCTCAAAAATCTAGGAAAAAAATTAAAATAATAGAAATTGTTGAAAGTTTCTATTAAAAAATTTAGAAATAAAAGTAAAAAACATGTATTTGTAATTTTGTATTGTTTTTAACACAAAGTTTCTATTAAAGGTTAAAAATAAAAGCAAAAAACATGTATTTGTAATTTTGTATTGTTTTTCACACACACTCACACTCTCACACACACACACAAAGTTTCTATTAAAAAATTTAATAATATATATATATATAAGTTATTAAGTGTGTATATATATATATATATACACACTTAATAACTTATATATATATATATATATATATATATATACACACAGTCAAATTTTAATATTAATTGTTTTTGTTACGGTTTCTAAAAAAATTTACATGTATTAACATACGGTCAAATATTTATTTTCACTGTATTTTACGACTAAAATCTTTAAATACAGGTATACGGCCATCAAATTTAAGCCTTGAGTCCACCTTCCCACTCTCTCTTTCATTTTCTAAAATTATCCTCAAATAAGATAATTGCAAAAGAAATAATTTCCAAGATTCCTTCGTTATGACTTGTAAGTACGACTTTTTTCTTGTGGCCAAAACAAAAACCAATTAATAAAATCAAATTATGATGATGCATAAAAGAATCTTTTTCTAAAGATATTCTACAATTAAATATTGAAAATGCACTATTGCTAATTTATAATTTTGCACTTATAAATAAATTTATTTATGACTAAATATCTTATTATTCTGTCTTTTGAAATTAATATTATATCTGCATTAAAATAAACAAAAATATTTTCACACACATACACTCATACACACTTATGCAAATTAATTTATATGATGACTAAGTGGTGTGTGCTGATTTACTTGAGATAATTCGCCTTTAGTCGGCTAGAGAACCTCTCCTCGATGATACTCTCTATGTATCCTTGAGAGAGTGTCCATCTTGTCACACTCACCAATTAAAGTTAGTCAATTTTAAAAATCATAATTAAAACCTTTCCATTAATCAAAAATATATCTCATAATCTAAATTAATTTGGATTAATTAAATATTATAATTAGGCATTAAATCTAGAGTCATGACGCACACTCTAAAACATCCTAATGTATTATTCAGTAATATTCAACAAGGTTACAATACACTTACAAAGCAAGCCTTTACATGAGTATCACCAACAATCAAGTTTGGAGTAATTTCAGTAGCATTTGGGTACTTACAAATTACACCATACAAACTACGATTCCAAGAACCAATTTATAAGCAATAGTTCAAACTAGAAATCATAAATGGTTTTGAAAAACCAAATTGACAAAACCACAAGAAGTATGGCATCCAAACTTGGGTCCAAATTTCAACACAACCTTCTTGGTCTTGGTCCTATTGGCTAGTTTTAACAAATTCCTTACACATCTTACATTGTCATAACAAGTGATATTTGACCACCCAACTTGGGCACCCCAATTTATCCTCATTCAACTTATTCACAAATACTCCATGAAAAGTGTCCATACTTGTCATAATGGTGGTAAGATTCTAAAATAACTCCCTCGTACATGCTCTTACACATCATATGAATTTATCATAAGCAACTCCAATCATGATGACCTTACACCACAAGATGTTGACACATGGAAAAACTATGCTAAGTAAAAGTGGGATGCTAACTTCCTCACGTGAGGACAAAAACTCACTAAAGAAAAAATGCAATTCACCTCCAAGTGGGACACCAACTCTCCCATAAGAAGATAAAATAGTGAATGCATACAAAATGCATTAAAATAAACATTAGGAATGCAAGGTTGAGACACATTTTCCCAATAGTTGATAATCCCAATATAAAATCCATACTTACATAATCCCAAGGTCTCTTTAGAATTGGCAAGGAATTATGCATCCCAACATTTTGACTACTTCCTTTTGCAATTCGACAAGTTCTACAGTTTTGAACATACTTCATTATACCCCTATACATCTATGACTAAAAATAAATTTCACTCACTAATGCCAGTGTCTTATCAACTCCAAAATACCCTACTAAACCACGGTTATGTTTTTCTTTGATTAGATTCTCTATTATTAAACTCTTAGAAATACATAATTAATTACTCTTAAATAAAAAATCATACCAAATTAAGTAATCGAGTCATTTAGTGTAACACTATTGTACATAATCCTAGGTGTAGTGGGATGATATATTTTATATTTTATATTTCCTAGATACACTAGAAGATGAACATTTATCTAGAAGATGAACAATCTTCATCATTTCATATTGATAAATATGTACATTTTATCACATTTTGATGAATGGATGATGGTATGAGTTTCATTGGACATTTTTTTTGTTCTCTAAATCTCATCCATTTCATTTGTTAATATTTTTTACATTTCACTCTTAGTCCTACATTGGTATTAGATCAAGGTTGGAGAAGAAAGATGAAAAAGAAGTTGCAGATGGCATAGAATATTTATTCATAGAAGTGTAGGTTTATATTTAGCACATTCATTCTTATTTTTAATGTTTATTCTTTCTATAAGGATTTAAATGTGCAATTTATACTTTTGTTGCGGAACAAAGCATATTGCCAATCATCTACGTGCATATTTATTCTAGTTTAAAAACAAGTAAGATGTAGATTCCAACACAAGCTCTGAGTTTTAACTCATGCATGTTCAATAAGTCTGTAAACATCCAATATTCTTTTATGCTTTAGAACAATGAATAATCTCTACAAATCTTGGCATACAATCTATGTTAATTGATGGGAATTTTTAAAAGAATGTTTTTGGAATAGTAATTTTATCAACGGTTTATGAGGTGGATTTACTTTTTTTGCCATAATTTGAGCAATTTTTCCTATAAATTTAATCCATTAGCTATAGAATTTCTAGCTATCTAAATTTATCTGTCAAAGCAATTATAATTCTTGTACATGAGGGAGGTTCAAGAAGCTTCTAGAAGTGAAAATAATTAAACTTAATAGTGTATGGATGGATTAGTGAGGTTTTAATGGAGATTCTAGGATTTTGAGTATTACATATCTAGACCCACCCATTGCTAATGATGTCTACCATAGCCCCTAAATTTCTTTCCAAAAACAAAAGAAATGCTCTTGTTGCTCATGAAAATACACCAACAAATCTAACACCACCATAGCTACCTCTCTGCAACCCCTATTGCTAACACCTCTAGTTTAACACACTTTCTTTGAGCCTCCCATTGCGCTATTAAAATGATTCAACTGCCATGTAATTTTCTACCCATTCTCGCTCCCTATTCGTGACTCTCCCACACCTCTAAAATATTCTACGTTGCCTTTTGCTTAATTTTCCTACTACTATAGTATGTGTTTGAGTCCAAAATTTTTTCATTTAGGAATTTTTATTGGGGAGTTTAGGATTTACATCTTTAAAGGGAGTATTTTTTAGGAAATTTTATTGGGGAGTTTAGGATTTACATCTTTAAAGGGAGTATTTTTGTGAGGCCCACCTTTTTCTTGCGATTTTATTTGTACTCGATAGGCTTAGTTTAGATATTGATACTAATTGATTTATACATTTATGTTTTAGGTTGTGATTATGATAATGGATTAGCATGGATATACCAATACTACACTTAGAATAGATAATTTTCATGAGCTTATTGTAACGACCTAGTTAGTTGATGACTATGGGCTAGTCCTATTATGCATGCGATAGATTTAGGGTTGCACATTCCCTCTTAATTGTGATTAGATTATGTGTTTATTTTTCAATTATGTTGTGGTGAATATTAATTTAATCTAATTTTAATTTGGAAGTGATAATCTGAATATAGATGTTTGAACATGGTGAAATTTAGAAAGAAATTGTGAAATAACATTATGTGATAAGTGTGAATTGTGTGTGTATGTGTAATTGTGATAGTTAGATTTAAATTATGATTATTTGTGAATTGAGTTAATTATGCAGATTATAGATTTCCTATAGCATATGAAGTTTTGAAATGTTGTTATTGTTGCTTTAGCTATTTTGTGGGAGATATTGACTCATGCTTGTTTCAAGTGTGTAGGTGATTTTCATGGTCAATGGAAAAATATTTGGAGGTGCTCTAGAAACCTTATTATGATTCCCTAGTGACACCTTGACCTTAACCCATGAGGGACTAAGGTCTTTATTTGTGAAGATATGTTGTAATGTGAAAATTATAATGTTAATTTTGTTCTAAGGTTGTATATGTTGGAGTCTTGGGGTGTGGGCCATCCTAAGTGGTAAATCTAAGATTTAAACTTAGAGGAGTTTTTAAAAGGCCATAAAGAGCTTTTTTCTTTATTAATTAAGTCAAACTAAGTCCCTAGGTTGAATACATATGGGATAAGTACTTGTTAGAACATAAATTTTAAGATTTAGACAAGATTTGATCCTTACCAAGTCCCTTGAAAAAAGTGTGACGAGATTTGACTTGGTGAAGATGGAAGATTGAATTAATATCATCTAATCCTTCCTTACTAAATTTTATATGGGGAGTTGTACCAGGGATGACATTCTTTATTTATAACTCTCTTGAAAAGTTTAGGGGGCTTCTTTTTAGGGTTATTAATATTTTCTTTATTGGAAGAAAGTGTGGAGTCTTGAGAGCTTAGATCTTGGAAGAGAGAAGACTTGATGAGGAGTCTCTTTGAAGGATCTTCAACAAGGAGCATCTCTACTGTATAATTTTAAGCCATTACATATAGGCTTCATAGATTCCTTTGTAGATTATGTAAAATTAATGTATTGTTGTTGTTGTGTGTTTTCATGTCTTGGCTTGAGATTGGTTGTGGTTCCTTTTGTTGAGTTTTTGGGTTTTTGACATTCGTATATGTGTTTTTGGAAGTGAATGATGTGTTGGGTTAGACTCTCCCAATAAGATGAGAGCAACCCATGTGTGGGGTTGAGAGAGATGTTGAATATCCCTTAAAAATATGCATTCCATGTGAAAAATTTGGCATTGAGTGTCTTATGTGTTTTCATGAGATGGAAAAATATGCATTCCTTGTGAAAGAATTTTGGCATTGGTTGCCTTATGTGTTTTCATGAGATAATATGTTAGAGGTCTTATGTTGGGTTTCTTGTCCAACATTGGATATGGAAGGAGAATTTTGTTATGATGTTGGATATGGAGGGAGAATACTTAGTGTTGTGGAGGATGTTAGTTATGAAAGGAGAGTTTTGTTATGGTATTGGTTATAGGAGGAGAATGGATAATAATTGTGGAGGATGTTTTATATTGATACAAGTTTGGTTGAGTTGTTTTATTATTATCTTTTTCTCTAAGTTTGGAGATTATCCCCTCATCTCCTCCTATTTCTATGGATTTCGTCAAGATTCATATGTGATGTTTAAGCCTTGGACATAGTTGTGTATTTTGGATGTATTTCCTTTGTTATGAATGTAAAATTCAGCTTCTATGAGGACCTCCTAGCTTAGGGGTGGGATTGTGAGCAAGCCCTATGGTTGGGAGGTGAGCAAACCTCCATTGGCTTGGTTGTAAAGATTTTTTTTTGATTTGTTGGAGACTAAAGGGACATACTTGTGTTTAAGGAGACCATTTGTAGTTATAAAATCCTCCCTTGAAATCAAATTGTTAAATTGTAAAACCCTCTTTTGAGAGGATGCGATTATTTTCACATTTGTGTATATTAGCACTCTAGATCTGTTTTAAAAAGAGATTTATTTTTCCCTTATGCATGCGAGAGTTGTGATTTATGAGATACCTAATTATATGTCAATTGTATGGAAAACGGACCTCCTTATATAAATTATTGTAAAAATAAAACTATATTGCATTTGGAAGGTTTTTTTGTTCAACTATAATTGAAAGTGCATTGAAAAATAGAAGTGTATTCTTGTAGAGAAAAAATGGGGTTTATTTTTTGTAGATACATTCATTTCTAAGGGAAATGGAAAATGATTCACTTGAAATGTTGTCTTAGCTATTAAAAAAATATGAATCTATGTTTTAAAGTGTTTTCAAAAATAGATTTGAATATATCCACACACACATAATTATATGTGTAAATTGATTTAAAATATTGTAAATAAATATATATAGATTGGGAAATATTATAAACTCTTTAACTCATGATTATGCAAATAAGCATTAGTAGTTTGATTGTTTTGGTCTTGGACACACGTAAATGATTGCACTCAAAGAGAATTAGCAATAAAAACTAAATCCTTGCAAAATTAGAAAATAACTTTGTCAAATAGCAAAATAGATAGTACAAATATATTTCTTATGATTTTCTAATAGATTTAAAAAATGTTAAAATTTGATTTCATATGAAAAAGTAATGCCTAAACTAGGGTTTAAAAAATAAAAATAAAAATATTTTCTCATGAAATCTCTTCTTTTATCATAGATCTGAAAAGAAAATAATATAGAAATATAGATTTAAATATTTCTATCCATTTGCAAAAAATAGAATATAATTTCCTCACCTAGATTGCTAGATATGATTTTAAAAAAAAAATCGTGTGTCAATTTTATTGAAAAATAACATTGTAGGGTTAACTTCAAATCATCATATCTCCCTTAATACTAATCCAAATATTTAATGTAACCACTTTTGAGAAAGCTCTTGAAGTGCTCTTTTCCATGAATCCAAAATTATTTTCTTTGAAGATCTGTGTGATGCACACAACCCTCTGCAAGAAATTCAACCCTTCTTTGTTGATGGAGATGTGCTCTTGGATGAATTTGATGTGGTTTCTCAAGAAGTCATTTAAGATTTTAGCAACATTTACCTAATAATTTTCCTCTCTTGAAATAGCTGAGGATGAGGATTGATTTATGGATATGTGGGTGATAGAATGAAGGGTTGAGATTTGATTAGAATTGATGGTTAGAATTGAATGAGGAATTAGGACACTTTTAGGGCTATCATTATGTAAATGGTTAAGATTAAAAGATGTGATAGGGAAATGAATGATGAAGATTTATTAGTTGTTTGACTTTTATTTATTTTTAGTTAATCGTGTGACTTTTTAAATTTATTTATTTATGGATAGGACATGATTTAAAATATGATTTATTTTTAGTGAGGATTAGACTAATTAATCAAATAATAAGATTATTTAATTAATTAGTGGAAATGGATGTAAGAAGTTAGTTTAATTAAAGAAATATGATTTATTTAATTAACTTGATGATGGAGGAAATGTTAAAAGACTAATCCTAATTAATTGAATAAATATAATTTATCTAATTAATTAGTGTTAAGATAAACGTGCTTAGGATGGGTTTGGGGCAGTGTCAAAAGTGGTATTAGGATCGTGATGTTAGATGTGCCATTAGGATGTAGTCAATTTTAGGTGTCTGCATTAAGTATAAATGCAATCTAATTAGTATCTTCTACGTCATTTCTAGTAATACTTTTCTATAGTGAAATATAGCAAATTAAATTGGATATTACATTTGTAATTCGACTCTAATTGAAATTTAATTAACACATGGTTTTAAATCCTTTAAATTCATTAAATATTAATTTAAAAAGTGTTTAGTTTGTGATTGAAATTCTTTTATAACTAGCTAGATTAGTTTGCATTTTATTGATAATTTTAAATTGGTAATTGAGAATGTGTTGTATTTTCCTTTTGATCTAACTTTCACAGTATTGGGATGAATGTGTGTTTGCTTTATCAATTAATCACATATATTCTTATAATATTTTTAGCTTGATTAGAAAATTAATTTGATGAGTTGCTTTAGGTAGTGTCATGGAGGTGTAATTAGACCACCTTCATCTAGGATCCAAAAGGGGACATATCTCATAGAGGTTCACCCTTGAGGCATCATGAAAAGAGGCATCGTACCTCAATTTGATTATCATTTACATAGAGTGAGCAGGATGGGTTCCGTCTCACCTGCTAGCATTGCATTTCCTCCCCTTGCCTAATGTGACATGCTCTTTGTGGCACTACACATGCAACAACATTGAGTGCATATGTTGCACTACCATGTGTAGTGCGAAAAAAGTAAAATTGTGTTGTTTAATAAAAAATATTGTGTTAGTTTTTATGTGTGTTTATGTTCATGTGTAAGTTTGAGCATGACAATTTTAATAATTTGGGAGTCAGTGCAATGGTTTTAAAAGTACACGTGTTTTTAATATAGTCATATAGTATGGATGTCTTTTAAAATAGGCGGGGATGTTTTAATTGGGTACTTTAGATTTGGAGACATTTTTATAGAGTCAATGGAGAATTTTTATTAGTAAGTGGCAAAATTCATATTAGGAGGTTATTTTTATCCATTTTAGAAAATTTTAGGAGGGGGGATATTTCAAACAATAATTTGGTTTTTTAAATTTTTTGTGCAATCAAAAGTTCAAAAATCAAAACAAAATTTTCAAACCAAAATAAATTGCAACATTCGGTATGCATGAAACCTTTGGTTCATGTTTAGGGGTTGTGATTGAACTACAATATCTAACACCTAACATAGTTGCAATAATGACATTTGTGGCTTGGTTCCTACAAATAATTGGGGAGAAATAATGACATTTTCATTTTTATTTTCCTATATTACCCATTTGTTTCTATTGTAAGAAATAAATCCTAACACAAAGAAAATTTAATTTGTCTAAGCAAGCGTTGATAGGACAAATCCTTTTCACATGCTACCTAAGTGTTGTGTACCTCTCTACTCTCATGTGCTTTAATCTATCTCTTTCATGAACCACTAGGTATATCAAAAGGGCATGCTTCTTCCACATACTAACAGGTTATTGGAAGGGTGAGCATATTGAGAGGTTTTATATATCAGTCTAGTAGTATATTGAAAATGAAACCTTTTAGAGTGCTAAGGAACCGATCCATCTCCATTTGATAATAAAAGTCATAAGGTGTTGTGAATTGTATTAGATTTGAGCATTATCAGTGGAACCTAACTCAGGTGTGTGTAATCTTTGTAATCATGTCCACATTATACACCAATAGCATATTATCCTTGCAAATTAATGCTAGTAATGAACAAGAAATAGAGATAACATTAGAATAATTTTAACATCAATATAAGCATCTGTTTATGCAATTTTGTAATTAATACAAGATGTTGTAACAAGAAATTAATAGGTTGCAAGATCAATTACAAGATTAGACACCCAATGCCTCAACATAGAAGAAAGTTACTGACAATGATGTTCCTTCTTCGAGTAGTTCAACTCAAAAGGCTGGTAAAGATAAAAATTCCTTGAAGAAAAGTGTTAAACTCCCTCCCATGTCACATAACAGTGTTGAAGAGAAGAAACATGTTGATATTCCTTCTTCAAGTAGTACAAATTAGAAGCTAGGACAAGACAAAAGTCCTTGAAGAAAAGTGTTCAGCCCCCTATTGTGTCACAGAAAAATGTTGTTAGTTCTAAGTCAAAAAGTGTGTTGTTAAAACCCATCATGGATACAATACATGTCAGTCCTCCTATTGTTGAATCTCCACTTATTGTGAGTTTGAGAGATAATAAAACCCAACAAACATCATATTGGTCTAGGGTATAAAAGTGTTGTAAATTTTCATATACAAGAATATTCCAAACCTATCAAATTTATGCCACTAGAGGGCATAGGGATAGGGTAACTATGTTTTCGACCTTTGGAGAGGGTGTTCCCAAAAAACCAAGGGGTCAATAGAGTGTGTAGAAGCCTCAGTCTCAATAGGAATCACATAGTACAAGTAGATTGATGGTGGTTATAATTGTAAGAAGTGATGGAGGCAACATCAGATGGATTATCTTTCTTAGTAGAGAGCTAGAGGAGTTTCCTCATAGTATCAACAATAGTTTCAGAGGACTTCGGAAGGTTAGTTTAGATCTCGTTGCAGAGAGCGATACAAGCAAAAGCAATGTGAGAATGTCCTTCAATTGCAACATTAGGCTAGAGATTGTTAGTCGTACACTTTTTAGCCAAGTTTTATTTAGTCAAGTAAGCCACAAGCCATGTAGCCTTATGGTATAGGACCATGTTACACTTGTTGATAGGTGGGACATATAATGAGGCTTTGTTTTTAGAATGTAGTGGTAGTTGGTATTCAGGATGCTATAAAGTCTAAGCAGTCGATAAATATTGTGGTTGGATATCAATGAGTCCTTTTAGAGGTAGGAATTTTAGTATTGAGACCTATACCAAGTGAGGGTGTACAGGGGTAGTCATGTAAAATTAATAGTTTTTTGAAGGACTATGTTGCTAGGGATTCTCTATAAATACCTTTTTGTAGGCTTTCAGGAGTAAGCCTAGTTTTAGGGGAGGGGGATGTAAGGCCCACAAGTATGTGTCTTATCTTGTTGTTTGATTATATTGTTGATATTGATAATATATTTACCAATGATGTTTTATATTTCCATCAAGATATTTGACAATGTATTTCAGATGTATATGTTGAGATTTTCTATGTTGAACTCTAGAAGCGTTTTAGCTTCGTATTATATTATCTGGTTCAACGTTATGGTTTATTGATTAAATGCACCTTTGTATCTAGATCATTCTAGTTGTATATGAATTTTAGTTAGATGTAAATATTTTATATTGTTATGTGGATTATATCATGTTGTTTCTATGTTGTGCTTTGGCTATCCTTGTGTTGTGTATATATGCTTGATGTTTTAACTGAGTGTGTAAGCATAGGTTCCCCAACAATGATTAATCTAGAGGTGATTAACTTGGGAAATTTTTTTATGTTTGAATTCTTCATCTCACTTGATTGGGAGTTGCAAGATGAGCCCTATGTATCCCTATGAATCCATGATTTGAATTGGTGTCAATTTTGGATTCTTGTGTTGTGAAACCCATAAAATGTGTATGAGTGTTTTATATAGGCTACTTAGCTCTTCTTATGTTTGCATTTATTTAGTATTTGTAATTATTGCAAAGTTTTTGTGAAATGAATTATATGCTTTTGAGTCAAAAAGAGTTTTATAGATTCTTAATTAAATTTGCCTCAATGAATAAGTTGTCGTGCAATTTAAATATTGAATGTTGAAAAGGAAATTAGAAAGGTTAAATAGTTTTATTTAAAATGTTATGCATAATTATTTGGAAAATTATTAGTTATTTTAGGTGAAAAGATCTCATTTGTAAAATATCTATCTTGGCAAATTAACTAGTTTCAATGTGAAAAAGGGAAAAATATACTCAGGGATTTAGGGATTTTTGACAAAATGGAAAAGGAAAGGCATTTTTCAAAACACTTATTCTTTTGTTCATTTCCTCTCCTTTTCTCCATTGTGTGTGAGATTTTGATTTCTAAAAGATTGCTTGGAAACCCTACTCATGATTGGGAGCATGGAATTGGACCTTGAAGAGGATTGTAAAGATTGGTGTATTGTGTTTAAGGAAGGACAACCTCCATTATTGAGGGTTTTCTTTGTTGAAGGTATTTTCCTCTTGCTATATATGCATTTTTAAAAAATGGATTTTACAGTTTACCATGTTCCACAATAGGTGGATTGTATATGGCTTCTTTGTGTAGGGATATAATCTATAAATTAGTTGTGCAATTTAAAGTGTAGGTTTCATTATTTTTAGAAAATATAGTTTACACTAAAATATGGAATTTTTTTCCTAAAATTGTTATGTGATTTGAAAAGAGTGATCTCCTCATTGTTGTTCTCTAAAGGGAACTTTTAAATTTTTGAAATTTAAAGTTCTAAAATTTGGAGAAAATTGAGGTTCGCAATGGTGGATTTGAAAGTTTCCATGGTTCTTGAAATTTCATGAAATTGTGATTTTTGAAATTTAAACCATATTTGTTCATCATATTTTCTGAAGTGAATTATCCACCCATGGAATCAAGGTTATATATGATACATGGTGACACGTGTCATTGTTTGTGCCTCATTTTCTATGCCAAATCTATTTTGTGTATATTGGTATTTTTGGATATTAGGAATGAGATCTAGAGGAGTGGAGTGGACTCTCATCACCCTCCTAGTTTAAATGGAACGAAGGGATGAGGCTTTTGAGAGGATACAAATTAAAAGATAAAATTGAATGGGGTTAAAACATGAATAAACATAAATAAATTTTAAGCCTCATCTAGTACTAAACATTTTACTAAGGGTTCATGGAATGATTGTGCGAGGCATTATCAAAATATTATCATGGTTGTTAAATTCAATTGAGGATCTCTTATTGTACAGATGGGAGCACATTTCTCAACTTGTTAAATTCCTTCTTGTTTTATCAGATCATTTGTATCTAGTCAATGTTAGTGAATTCCATGTGCATGCATTGATTGGTGTTTATATAATCTTCATGTATGCTTTGCTTTGTATTCTATGTATGTGATGTGATTTGTATGTGTTATTGTACAACTGGTTATTTTTGCATGAGTGTTGTTTCACTACCCAATCGATGGCCTCCTAGTTCAAAGGGGTGGGTCTCAGGGTTCCACATGGTTTGGTTGTGTTGATCACTATTAGGGCAAAATAGAATCTTGGAGATTCTTATTAGAGGGAATGCTAGGCTCTTGTGGGATCTTAATAGTTGTAGCTTTCTATTTATAGTTTCATGGAAAAGGTATAAAGTGAGATCTTACGATCCTTGATTTAGGTGATAAAGTGTATATTATTGAACTTGTTGTATTGACATTGAACCATTCATATTTGGGATGATATCTATTACATTGTAATATGTATATGCCATCATTGAGATTGATTTTGTATCTCATCTTATGAGGGCTTTATTATGATGTGAAAAGTCTTGATTCTAAGATGTGTAAGCATAATTTTCACTGGAAGTTGAAATGACACTTGTTGCTTATTGTAGCACACCACCATTTTACCCTTAGTTTAGCTCCTAGATGGGCCCCAAATATTTACACTTGTTAATTAGGACCTATTATAACACCTTTTTAAGCATTAAGCATGTAATTCTTGATCCTCATGCACAAAACCCGGAAAAGAATCATAAGGCCCGGGGCTAAGTATACTTTAAGTGCCCTCTTTCAGGGATTATGTGGCTAAAGGACCAGGGAACCCAAGCGTCCTGGGCCCTCCTTTAGCCTTGCCCTAAATTGTGGCCTTATCGGCTTAGGCTTCTTAAATGACTCTCGAGGTCGGCCTCATGTGGTTTAATTCTCCAGAAATCAACGGGAATGCATATAAAAGTAACTTATTCTATTCATTTGAACATCTAACTCTCTCTAGTGAAATATTGACACTCTTACATTATCTCTCTTTCTCTCTCATGCTCTGTACAACTCTCTCTTGTGGATTATTGCAGTGACATTAACATATTGCAGGTCTTGTGAAGATCTTGGAGGCTACACCAACTTCTTGAGTCAAGTTGTGACATTGTCTACAAGCATACAAGGGTTTCCATGCTCATGGTGACTTCCTTCCTTCATGCTTTGTGTTAGCATGCCATTCTACTTTAGATTTGCCTCTGCCCTTATAGGGCATTCACTCTTTATCAATCATCCTTGCTATTGTGGAGATGGAAACACCATTCACGAGGCTTGACTAGGGCAAGCTCCTAAATAGCACCCAACCTTTTCCCTCTTTTCATGTGTGCAGGATAGACAAACAAGTTTCATAAGGCTATCTCCTGGAAGAAGACTAAGGTTACTGTTACAAACCTGACTATGAAATCAATTTCTGCTAACCCTAATTAGGGTCTAGGGCACCCAAGCACCCAATACCTTTGTATTTTGACCTCTGGAATAAGGTTCTCCTCTATTCACTGATCTCTGTGCATCTTTCAGATTGTCCATATCTATGTTTGATTATCTGTTATGCTCTGATCTTTGTCAACTAGGGATTCATGTCTTCACTCTAGCTTGATCGATTGGATTTGGTTAATTCCTTCTATTTACAACAAAAGAGTAGGACCCTTGTAGTTTGTCTCTCCTTCTATGTTATATTATGGAGCCTATTTCAATATTACAATATATTTCAAATACTGTACACTCTTAATGTAACCTCGTCAGGTATAGATATGTGCGGATCCCCCTTTTTTCATGGGTATAGATATGTGCGGATCGCCCTTTTTCTGTGAGTATAGTTATGTCTTTGATTTATACTTGTATATGGGTAGAGTCATCACCCATGATTAATGGGAATTGTTATGGGTTGACTTGGCCCATGGTTTGGTACCCATTATTTTGTAAAACTGCTATGTCGGTTACCTATTGATGTAATTATAAATAGACGGACATACAATAGGTAAAATATAGGAAGAATTAAGAAGGTGAATAGAGTGTGTGAATTCAAGTGTGAATTCGGGAGAGTTTGTTGAGTGCAGCTCCAAACAATATTTGTGCATTGTAATTGTGAGAAGACTAATTTGAGCAAGTGTTTCTTGGTGGACGTAGCCCACATTGGGTGAACCACATTAAATCCTATCTTCATATTGTGCAATTATCATTTCTATTCTTTATTTATCTTTCTTCATAATTCTTGTTGCGATTATGAGAAATTATTCCGCTTTGATTTCTATTTTATTTCTAATACTAAGGTAGAAGTCAAGCTCGGTTTGTGCCCCGAATGTTTTGTAGAAGAGGGTTTGACCTAGTTTGATTTGTTGAGCTAGTCTCTCTTTTCTACACTACACTTATATTATGCTATATATTTAATGCCATGATTCAGTTAGAATTATTAGTATGATGTTGCACTTTTATCCCTTTTGGTAGGAGTTAAGATTGTTCATGTATGCTTATGTTGCATTAGTTGAAAAGGCATGTTTTCTTACAAATAATAGTATGATTTTGGTTAATATGAATTTATAGAATTCATGGATTTTAACCATAGAAAATTGAACCCTAAGTATATTAGGAATCAATGGTTCAAACCATTTTATAACAACTCTTAAAACAAGGATGCTACAACATGTTTTGTGTTCAACCTTCATAAAGTTGCCTTGGTTTAGTAGCTCTCTAATTTTAGGATTTTATAATTGTTGTGGATATTTTCATTTGGTTTATGTTATCATTTTGGATAGTAGGCTTGTAGGGGATTCTTACGCCTTCTTTAGAATAAGAAATCGAGCCTTCAGATGTCCTGTTGTCCAAAATAAGGGATCTTAATAGTCCAAAATTGTTTGTTTTACTAAAGGAAATATTATGATAGCTAGGGAAATATTGGGATAGCTAGGGGAAAATCCCAAATTGCCCAGTTGATTCTAGATTGGCAAAAGGGGTGATCTTTTCCAATATGAGTGATCTTAGGACTATGGGCAGTTATTGATTGTAAGAAAAAAATTCCTAAATGAAAGTTCTTCCCTATGGTTTTCCTTGAATGCACTCATATTGGTTTGATGGTATTTTATGTCCTTTTTTAGTTATTCTTCCTTTTGTGTTGGAGTTTGTGTCTCAGGAGGAAACAATCAATCTCTTGTAAGACTAGGTCAAGATAATGGCTCTCCTTAGGATTTGAGCTCCCAATTAGATAATCTTTGTGGTTTGGATGTAATTTCCACATTGTTTTGAATGTGTGAGTGTGTTTGGTTTGTATTGCGGGATGGAATGATGCTCAGGTTTTCAATAGACTAGGAAAAAATGACATGTTCTCATCGATTTATTAACTTGTGAGAGATGAGGGTTAGTGGTCTTGTACCATTTCACTTTGGTTAGAGAAAATTCTACCCTTCCATATGGTCATCATGGTGATTTCACCACATGATAGTGTTAAGTCTTTTCTTGTGTAGTCATGCTTTGTGCATTGATGTGGTGCTCAATGAGTGTTGATGCATTCTATCATGACATCTCTAGTGTGTAAGTGTGCATTGTGACATGTTTATGTTATAATTGTATCATAAAATAATTGTTCATTCATTGATTAACTATTAATGTCTTGGGTGAAAGCTTGGGGCAAATACACTTACCATATTTTTCATTTTTATACCTCACCAGTCTTGAGTGGTGTAGTTGTATTGATTTGTGTTGGTTTAGGTTCTTGGAACCATGTGCACTTAGATTTGAGTCATGCTAGTTCCTCTTCTCCTCTCAAGAGATGTGTTACGAAAAGTGTCTCAACCTTGCAACTTCGAAAGGTTAGTATTCTTCCCAGTTTTGGTCTTTTTGAATACCCTTTATCTTGGAGAATGGTCTAGAACTTTCAAAGATTCCAAAAGGGCTAAAAATGGTGAGACTTACTATTTTTAGTAACTCTAATTTAAGCTCAGATTGACATGAAATTTTTCCCAAAAGGTGCAAAACTACTAAGTAAACATCTCGGGTGAGTTTCGACTCAAGATCATATCTAGATTGTGAGATATTAAAGTTTCTATTTTTTGAAATTGTCAAAAAAAGTTTTGAACTCACTTTTGAGGCACTTAGAGGTTCCTAATTGTCCCCAAAATTTTCATAACTGATGAAGTGGGTTATAAAATGATAGATCTCTTCATGAGCTTTCCGACGCATTAAACAGTTCATCAATTGGACACCCAGATCAAAAGTTATGGCCTCCAGAAGTTGGACCTCCTATTTTTGGGAAATGTAAAAACATGTTGGACACTTAAAAGAGCTATAAATGGGAGAGTTACATGTGTTGGTGTGTTTTTTGGCACATCACAAGGTATCTTTGATTGGAGATAATTTGGGCACCACTTTTGGGTGGTTTTGGCTCATGGTTTTGTAATTACCGTTGACGGTTTACTATATTGTATCTCCTATATATCAGGAGCTTGAGATGGAGGTTGTGTGTAAGAGTCTTATAGATGTTGAGTTACCTCCTGGATCTCTGGTTGGTTATACTCCTATGAAAGCTTGCTCTACAAGTATATTGTAATCTTCTTGATTCCTGAATAATATATTGGGTGGCTTTGGAGTGTGGGGTTTTTTACCTGAAAGGGTTTTCCCTACGTATATCTTGTGTTGTGAGTTTTGCATTTGAATGTTGGTATTATCTTTTTGTTAATGTGCATCTTAATCTGTAACTATAAAAGTTAAAATTTGCATAAATCTTTCTTCAGTAGATCAATGTAGGAAGCATTTTCACATACCTTGCTTCCTTTCAGTTGGTATCAGAGCTTGATCACTTTTGGTTCTAGTTGTTGTGTAGAGGGTTTTTTGAGCTGATCTTCATTTGAGTGGGAGCTTGTGTAGAGGATTTTGAAATCTTTGTTGCAAGAAATAGATGGTGAGCACATCTGGGTGGTTTGATATAGAGAAGTTCAATGGAGGCAACTTTGAGTTGTGGAAACTCAATATGAATGACTTATTGGTGGATAGAGATCTATGGCTCACAGTATCTAGAACCATGCCATCGGACATGAAACATGAAGATTGGGATCGGATGGATCGGAAGGCTAAGGGTCTGATACTACTCTATTTGGTTGATTCAATACTCCTGAATATCCATGAAGAGAAGAATGCAAAGGATCTTTGGAAGAAGCTTGGAGATGTTTATCAGGCTAAATCCTTGGTGAACAAGTTATTCATGTGAAAGAAATTGTATTCTTTGAGGATGGAAGATGGAGGATCTGTCATTGATCATCTAAATACATTCAATATGCTTGTTTCCCAGTTGACCTATGTTGGTGTGAAGATGGAGGAGGAGGATCGATGTATGACATTACTGTGTTCCTTACCAGATTCATGGGACCACCTTGTTATGGCCATTGGGAGTACCACTACTACCTTCAAGATGGATGAAGTGGTTTCTTCATTGTTGTTTGAAGAGATGCAGAGAAAGTCTTTCGAATTAGCTAAGGAGGCTCTTGCGGTTTGTGGTAGATCTAAATAGAAGGGAAAGAAAAAGAATAAGAAGGAAGAAAAAGGAAGATCCAAATCTCATGGTAGATCTACGTCTCCCAAAAAGTCCAAGGCTCTGTGTTGGAACTGCGACGAACCTGGTCACTTTCACAAGGAGTGCAAGGAGGAGAAAAAGAAAAAGAACTATGATTTGGATTCTGAAAAGTCCTCTCAGGATGAAGGAGAAGCGTTTGTCGCTACTTTGGCAACACATACATGTGAGGATGTGTGGCTTATTGACTCTGGTGCATCTTTTCAAATGACTTCACATTGGGGTTGGTTTTCGAAATATGAAGAATACGATGGTGGAAAGGTGTACTTGGGTGATGATTCTCACCCAAAGATTGTTGGCCGTGGAAGAGTCTTGATTCAATTACCTGATGGATGAGTGAAGGGAATCAATGGCATTTGTCGCTGCTTTGGCAACACATACATGTGAGGATGTGTGGCTTATTGACTCTGGTGCATCTTTTCACATGACCTCACATCGGGGTTGGTTTTTGAAATATGAAGAATACGATGGTGGAAAGGTGTACTTGGGTGATGATTCTCAACTGAAGATTGTTGGCCGTGGAAGAGTCTTGATTCAATTACCTGATGGATGAGTGAAGGGAATCAATGGTGTTCTGCATATCCCTAGTTTGGCATGGAACCTTCTTTCTGTAAGTAAGTTGAATGATGTGGGTGTGCATGTTATTTTCTCGAATGGAGGATGCAAGATGACTAGAGGATCTATGGTGTTGGCTAAGGATGTTCAGATTGGCACTCTATTTTAGCTTGATGCATGCATGGTTCAGTGCAATATTGCCTCTGTTTTGAAGAAGAGAGCTTCAGAGTCTTCATCCTCACCATTGGAGCTAGCAGCGAAGAGGACTGTTGCATCTACTTTTGATGGTCATGCTTTCTGGGTACCTAAGGGCGCTCATTCTATGGAGATGAAACTTCTAGCTAAGAAGACAATGCTTTGGCACCAAAGGCTTGGTAACATTGGTGAAAAGGGTTTGAGGACCTTGAAAAATAAAAATCTTGTTGAGGGTATGAATGACTGTAATCTTGAGTTTGATTTCTACGAACATTGCATTTATGGAAAATAAAATTGTGTTAAGTTTTATTCCAGTTCTCACAAATCTTCTGAGGTGTTGGACTTGATTCATTCTGATGTGTTGGCTCTTGTTAATGTTCCTTCAATTTCAAAATCTATTTACTTTGTTTTATTCATTGATGATTCCAGTAGAAGGACATGGGTGTATTTCCTTACAAACAAATTTGAAGTCTTTAGTAGATTCAAAGAGTTCAAAGCTCTTGTAGAGAATCAAAAGGATAGAAAGATTAAGTTTTTGAGGACTGACAATGGTGGTGAGTTTTGTTCAGTAGATTTTGACAAGTTCTATAAAGAACAAGGGATTGAGAGGCACAAGACAACTCCGTATACCCCTCAGCAGGATGGAGTTATAGAGAGGACGAATAGAACATTGATGGAGAGGGAAAGGAGTATGTTAAGTGGAGCTGACCTTGAACAAAAGTTCTGGGCTGAAGCTATTGCTACCACTTGTTACCTGGTCAACATGCCTCCTACATCAATGCTCATTGATAAGACACCTATGGAGGTGTGGTCTGGTAAAAAGCCTTCTTTGAGACACATTCGAGTATTTGGTTGTGAGGCATATGCACATGTGCCTAAGGAGAAGAGGTCTAAGTTGGAGAACAAGGATGTGAAGTGTATCTTCATCAGTTATGGCATCGATGTGAAAGGGTACAAGCTTTGGGATCTAGTGGCCGAGAGAGCTATGTATAGTAGAAGTGTGATCTTCAGAGAGCTCAATCCTTCTTATGTTGTCTTGCAGCCAGAGAAAGAAGAGAAGAAAGAGGATGTGGTTCAGCTACCTTCCACTCCTGAGAAAGTTGAACCAAAAACATTTATTGGACCTGATAATGAGGAGATTTCTAGTAGCTTTGAAAGTTTAGAAGAAGATGAAGAACCTCAACCTCAATCTTTGAGGAGGTCCACACGGATAAGGTGGCAACCTGATAAGTTTGGTTATTCATTGCATGATTCTAGTTGTATTTTTCCTTTGATTTCTAACACTGATGAGCCTAGAACTATTAAAGAGGCTATGGGTATGAAATATGCAGGTTCCTGGAAGGAGGCCATGGAAGAGGAGATGGATTCATTGGTAAAGAATAATACTTGGGACTTGGTGCCTTTGTCTGAAGGACGAAAACCTGTTAGATGCAAATGGGTGTTCAAAAATAAATTTGGTGTAGATGGCAGTGTTGAGAAATATAAGGCTAGATTGGTTGTGAAGGGGTGTTCTCAGGTGGAGGGAATTGACTATGGTGAGATTTTCTCTCCCATTGCAAAGCTGACATCTATTTGATTCCTGTTATCTCTTGCAACAACATATGATCTAGAAGTGGAACAGATGGACGTGAAGACATCATTCCTTCATGGTGACTTGGAGGAGGAAATCTATATGTCACAGCCAAAGCACTATGTGGTGAAAGGTAAATAAAATCTGGTTTGCAAGTTGAAAAATTCTTTGTATGGTTTGAAATAGTCTCCTAGGATGTGGTACCAGAAGTTTGATGCCTTTGTGTTGAGTATTGGATTTCTGAGATTGAAATCAGATCATTGTGTTTATTACAAGTTTGACAATGATCACATTCTCATTATTGCATTGTATGTCGATGATATGTTACTCATTGGGAATGGTAAAAGTTTGATTTCTGATTTGAAGTCTCAGTTGTTAGCACAATTTGAGATGAAAAATCTCGGGGCAGCTCGATACATTCTAGGGATGGAGAACATAAGAGACAGAGCAAATAGAAAACATTGGTTAGGCTAGAGTAAGTATGTTAACACTGTGTTGGAGAGATTCAACATGGTGGATTGCAGACCTTTGATTGTTCCTTTTACAATGGGCAAAAAGTTATTTGTTGCAGATTGTCCAAAGTCTCCTTATGAGACGAAGGATATGAGTAGAGTTCCTTATGCTAATGTGGTTGGTAGTTTGATGTATTCAATGTTCTGTACTAGACCAGACATAGCCCAAGCAGTGGGTGTTCTTAGTCGATTTATGGCTAATCTTGTATAGGTATATTAGGATGTAGTGAAGAGAGTGTTCAGATATTTACAGGTTACTTCTGAGTATTCCTTATGTTATCATGGTTATCCTACATGACCTCAACATTAACTTTGTATTCCTGGATTTGTTGATTTAGATTGGGTAGGTGACATTGACAGCAAGAGATCCACTAGTGCTTATGTGTTCACTATGTTTGGTGGTGCTATCAGTTGGATGAGTAAGTGGAAACCTATGGTTGCTTTATCGACTACTAAAGTTAAGTACATGGTAGCAACTCATGCTTGTAAAGAAACCATTTGGCTTAAGAGATTGTGTTTTGATGTTGGGTTTGATGCAGTGAAGATTACTATTTGTTGTGATAGTTAGAGTGCCATATTTGGTGAAGAATCCTACTTTCCACACAAGGACTAAGCATATTGATGTCTAGTACCATTTTGTTCATGACATGGTAGAGGATGGGAAGGTAAACTTGGATAAAGTTGACACTTTGACGAATGTTGTAGATTCCTTGACAAAACCTATGAGCACAAAGAAGTTTAGATGGTGTTCAGAGTCTATGGGCCTCTCGGCCCCTAGCAATTAAATCATGCTGTTGATACTCCATTTGCTCTTGCAAGGTGTTGACAAGTGGGAGAATGTTAGGAAAAGTGTCTTAACCTTGCAACTTCGAAAGGTTACTATTCTTCCTAGTTTTGGTCTTTTTGAATACCCTTTATCTTGGAGAATGGTCCAGAACTTTCAAAGATTCCAAAAGGGCTAAAAATGACGAGACTTATTATTTTTAGTAACTCTACATTTGAGCTTAGATTGACCCAAAATTTTTCCCAAAAGGTGCAGAACTGCTAAGTAAACATCTCGGGTGAGTTTTGACTCAAGATCATATCTGGATTCCGAGATATTAAAGTTTCTATTTTTTGAAACTACCAAAAAATGTTTTGAACTCTGTTTTGAGGAACTTAGAGGTCCCTAAATGTCCTAAAATTTTTCATAACTTACGAAGTGGGTTATAGCATGATAGATCTCTTCACGAGATTTTCGACGCATTAAACGGTTCATCAATCAGACACCCAGATCAAAAGTTATGGCCTTTGGGAGTTAGACCTCCTATTTTTGGGAAATGTAAAAACGTGTTGGACACTTAAAAGAACTGTAAAGGGGAGAGTTACACGTGTTGGTGTGTGTTTTGGCACATCATAAGGCATCTTTGATTGGAGATAATTTGGGCACCACTTTTGGGTGGTTTTGGCTCATGGTTTTGTAATTACTGTTGACGGTTTACTGTATTGTATCTCCTATATATCAGGAGCTTGAGATGGAGGTTGTGTGTAAGAGTCTTATAGATGTTAAGTTACCTCCTAGATCTTTGGTTGGTTATACTCCTGTGAAAGCTTTCTCTGCAAGCATATTGTAATCTTCTTGATTCCTAAATAATATATTGGACGGCTTTGGAGATTGGGGTTTTTTACCTGAAAGGGTTTTCCCCACGTATATCTTGTGAGTTTTGCATTTGAATGTTGTTATTATCTTTTTGTTAACGTGCATCTTAATCTATAACTGTAAAAGTTAAAATTTGCATAAATCTTTCCTCAGTAGATTAGTGTAGGAAGCATTTTCCGCACACCTTGCTTCCTTTCAAGATGGAATTGTAGATCTTGATACATTGCTATCCTTTCCTAAGAAAAAATTGTGAGGATAGGACCAGAAACATGTATGTCAAATGCCATAAGATCTGTAAGCTACTTCAAGATGATTTTGAATCCTTTCTCCTATGAATGGAGAGTTTGTTGTAGCTATTGATTTTGGTGTTAGATCTATGTTGAAGCTATGTGAGGAAACATATGTTCTCATTGGGAGGTGTTGGAAGAGAGCCTTCCATCTTAGAGATTTGTGTCATGTTGCTTGATTCACCCATGGTTGTAACAATATTGAGAAGTTTATGTCTAGAACTAGTTGATTCTTGAAGGATAATTCATGACCTATCTAAATGTAGTGGCTCATTCAAATAGTCCTATGAATTACACAATACACATGGAACTTGGAAAAGAAGATACAACAAACCATAGTACATTTAGATAGATATATATTAGTAGAAATGCTACTTCTATTCATATACGAAAATAAGGATAAATAAATTAGTGTCTTTTATTATAGAGAAGGATGAAAATGATAATTCTTGTGATCGAAGAGGAGATGAGACATATCTTTTAATTTGCCTAGATTGCATGGAGCATAATTTTTTATGCATGGAGCATGCTAATGTGAGAAAGTTAGGCTAGAAATTAGACTTGAGTGTGGAACTACCAAGTTGAATGTGCCAAAGGTCCAATTTTGATGAATTTCTTGTTGTATAATGTGTATATTGCCGATATTTATTGTTTAGGCTAACAAATGATAGCCATGTCTATACTAATAAGTGTCATGTGTGTATGGTCATGTGGTAGGCATGGATAGGATGTTGTCAAGTGTAAAACCCATATCTAGTGTGGATTACATGTGGCATAGGGTGCCACCATATTTTGGATGCATATGGTGCCAAATGCCAGACTTGTATGGAGCTATTTTATAGGCATGGGGTTTATTGAGTGTCACATGCATATCCATATCTAGTGTGGATTACATGTGGCATAAGGTGCCACCACGTGTTGGATGCATATGGTGCCAACTGCCAAATTTGTATGGAGCTATTTCCTAGGTGCGGGGCTTGCCAAGTGTCACATGCATATGGAAGCATAACATGTGGAGGCTAATGTTTTATGTGCCACACTCTTAAGGTCTAGTGTAATGTTGCAAATGTACAGCATGTGCTAGAGTGCATAATGTCAAGATGTATAAAGCATATGCAAAGGCAAGATATTTGAGGATATTTATGAGATTGTTGAATCTTGAGTGCAAGAGACTCTTGATGTTGCATAGTTGTGCGTAGAATGGCTAAGGCTAATGTGTTATGGGACTTTTCCACCAAAGTGAAATGAAAGATATTTTTCAATGAAATGACCCTTTGAAATTAAAAACAAGATAGAAAAACAAAGGTTATTATGACCTTCTAGTTAAAATGGGGATTAGTAAAAATATTTGTAAAGACCTTTTTTAAAAGGGAGGAATAATTGTATTTATTAAATTGTGTTATTAAAAGACAATCTTTGTGAAAGGGTGTGATGGTCTAGAAACCACTCCTTAAAGGATTATATAAAGCATTTATGTGAGACTTGGAAAATGCATAGAGTTCACTCAAGGAAGAAGGTGGTCTGGTGGGCTATGGGCATAGGAGAAGGGATGCATAAAGTGTGTCCAACTTAGGGTATAGAGTACACCTAGGATTATCTTCGCCAGTGTTGTGATGCATGGGCATCAGTATCTAGTGCATGGACACATGTATGTAATTACACATATTTCTCCTAGAGTGTGCCATAGTTATGAGGGCCAAGACCATTGAGATCTTGGGGTGAGAGTGACCATTTTGAGTGATCTGATTTAGATAAGTATTGAATCTATTGTTACAAAAAGATATTTAAAATTTTATGAGTTTGGAGAGATTTTGATCAAATTCTCTGATGTTTGATTTAATAGAATGGTAATTATATTTATAATGAAATATATTAAGTTGATATTGAATTTAATGTGCTAAAGTTTTTAACCAGATGATTATGGTTACATATATTTTTGTACATTTCTTTTAAGTTTAAGATATAACATATAATCTTTAAACTTTGATAATAAAACACTAATAAGCTTATTGCCATATTAAATCAACTCTATAAACTAAATATTTCTAATTCTATATTTCAGAGAAAAATAACTTTATGTATTACTAGATATGCATCTGTGCACGACAACTATGCATAAGGTTGGCGTGCAAGTGGTTGCATAAGAGATGGAGAGAAAGTAGTAGATTGTTGATGTTCCAATGCATAAGGTCGTGCTTGGATCATTGGTACTTACATGATCCTTATCATCCTTCTAGGGGCATATTTATCCTACCATTTTCCCACATTGAGGGGCAACCTTATACACATACTTTCATGAAATTGATATACTTACATGATCCTTATCTTGCCTTTAGGGCCATTTTTATCCTATTGTTTGATTCCATTATAACACAACCTTATACATGCTTTCATGATTGATATACTTACATGACCCCTATCTTATCTATAGGGTCATCTTTATACTATCATTTACCTAGATTGGGGTAACCTTATACACATACATTCAAACTTATCTCCTACTTTTATGTGCTTACATATTTCTTATCTAGCATTTATGGCTATTTGTATCATTTGTCTATACTAGGGGCAACCTTTTACATATGCCTTGATGACTATCTCCAGCTTATGTGTTTACAAGCTTATCTATTTTCTCCTTTCCTCCAATTATTTGTATCCTATGTATGCAACCAATTGGAGGGGGACATATATCACTAACATTCCTTTGTGAGTTATATTTTGTAATGATGGACTCATACTCATACCCATGTCTAGGAGACTATACAAATCATATCCACTTGGTTAGAGTACTTCCATATTTCTACATAGTCAGAGCTTTGTATCACTGTTTTGTAATAGGTGGAATTTGTTGTCCCTTTCTCTTTAGTTTTACTTTTACTCTTTTGAAGATATATCATTCTCAAGCAAGTTGAATTTCCTGATTATTTCAAATTGTGTGACAAGCACTACTCATTGCATGTTTTTCTTTATTTACAAGTTTCAATGGAGTGCTCATGGAAATAATAATTGAAGAATGGTCCATTACTTTATATGGACCACATACCCTTTTACTATCTAAAAAATTAATTTTACATGTTGATTGCTTGTTTTACTTTGGTGCACATTTGCTAAGTAGTCCACATGCACATCAAAGTGGGGATAAAATGTAAAGGTGAAAATTGCATACACATGCCCTTTTCCCTTATGTTTTGGCCTTCTTTAATTAGGGTGTCCTAAATGCAATAATTAACTTATAAGTGGCATATTTGTGTCTAGGTTAGCTCATTTACAAATTTATGTAATCACTAATCCAATGAGTTTCATTCATTATCCCTAAATTTACTACACCCACCCTGGATCATATATGTCAGCGTAGACTTGACCCAAGGCAATTCCACAATCATGTATTTGGCCCTCAAACTTTTAACATTTGAAATTCAAATTTGTTGCTTGGCTAACTATCTCACTAGATGTTGTGAGCCAACCCAATGCATGTTATGTTGATTTGTGTGCTTGGTTGTTGTATTTAAAGACATTCATTTATTTGAAATCATATAGAAATGTTGAAGACTATCTAAGAGTTATCAAAACGAGCATATGCTAGGTTTTGATTTATAGAGCATTTATGGGAGCATTATAGTAGAATTATCAAAGCATATCATCTTAAGTCTACTTCACGTTTGCTTGGTGTCTTTGAATCTTTGCTTAGAATCGTAAATCTGGCCACTCAGGGTTTGATATAGAAGAACTTGACCCTTGTGATTCAATAAATTCCTAAAGGTGTTTGTAAACACTACCCATCCTTATAACATTCAAATATTTGGGATGTGAGGCGAACATGTTGCATAATATAGGAAGTAGTAAGATCAAGTCCATGAATTATAGGATCATTTTCGTGTAGAAGATCACTTTTGCACACGCGGATTTGAACCTGAGCGACAAATAGTCTTCATTTGAATCAACGATCTTCATTTGAATCATCCAAAAAAAATGGAGAATAACAACACATCATTTCCTCACATCTGTTACAGCATTTTTATATTATAGAATCTAACTACATATTATTTTCAATTCAATTTAATTTACATTTATAACAAACATTCAACCCCAACTCTAACTAATATACTAATTAATTGTGTGATTATTGTTTGCAATTATTTAATTAACCTAGATTTATGGAAAAGTGATTTTGTTCCCTCACACTAATGCATTCTATTAAAATGTTTCCAGCCATGTATTGGAATAGAAGGGAGGTGGACCATGGTGAATAGCACTAGGGCTGGAAAACACATGGCTGTTCTGATAGCCGTTGGAGACAAAATAACGAGCTATGACCTGGGTTATGCACTTTTATTCTCGGGGATCTGGTTGGTCGTCTGCCATGCAACGTACAGCAATAAATTGCATTTGCATGGATGAATGCAATAATGGCGAACCTTCCATTCATGTTTGGACAAATTTAACGATGGTTTTGGAAGAAAGTACAGCTGGGTATCGGACAGTCATCATATTCATGGAAGGTATGGAGAGTAGAATACCCTTTTGCTTTCTGAAGCATACGATGGTGACATAATACCATTTGAATACAAGAAAAATTTCACCTGCTCTGTTGATTCTCCTTATAGTTGTCTCACACTGCTAAACAGTGGCCTGTTCTGTGGGTGAGAGACAGCTTTAATACGGGAAGGAGAGGGCATGTCAAAAGGCTAATTCAAGGGACCCCTGTTAATAGTAAAAAGTGAAAGAGGAGGATCTAATGATTGATTTAAAAGGAGGTGGGAGAAAGATTGATGGGAAGGAGAAGCAATAGCTGTGTTGGAGATGGCAGGCGAAGCCCATAATGATTTGCGGAAAGGGGTAAAGAGAAGCAGAGGCTCCACTGCAAAGGAGCGTATCAGTAAAATGCCACCTTCTGTTGCTGGAAAGAGGAGTTCAATCTACAGAGGAGTCACCAGGTTAGGCATGGATTCTGTTTTATTTTAAAAATTCTCTCAAAGTTGATTGCTTTACACTGCTTTTAGAAAAGAAAAGTTGTTTGGGAAGAATTCCAGCTTGGGAGAAGAATTGGGGATTTTTTTCTTTTTTCTTTTTCCAAATTGCTCAGCAAACGGGTGGATTTTCTATAAAATTTGGTTTTTCTGTTTGCATTGCTGTATAGGGGAAGTTAATAGTTTATAACCAGAGAATGCCTGGACATTTGAATGCATATAGTGCTACTATGCCTCTAAATTTGCATAGTTTTCATTATAGGTAAATGGGTGTTGTTTGGACTTTTTCAGGCATAGATGGACTGGTCGCTATGAAGCTCATCTTTGGGACAAAAGCACTTGGAATCATAACCAGAACAAGAAGGGCAAGCAGGGTAGGCATGGCTGATTTTAATACATTTCTTTCCTGTATCCAATCAGGGTCAAACTGTGGCATTTTGGCTTTGCATATATAGGGAAACTTCTAATGGTTGATCTTTACATTCATGTTTTTTCTGCATGCTGGGCACTATCGGAAATGAATATTGTTTATTCAGTCTATCTAGGTAAGTACCATACAATGCTCTTCCATCTTTGATCCAATATGTTTTAGGCCCATAACCTGCTGATAAAAAATTAGATCTTTAGGTACACAAATTTAATGGTGATTGGTGATTGTCCTACAGGAGCTTATGATGAGGAGGAAGCTGCAGCAAGAGCTTATGATCTCGCTGCCCTAAAGTATTGGGGGCCTGGAACCCTCATCAATTTTCCTGTAAGCCAGTCCTTATTATTGCTGTTTTTTAACTGGTGTGGATTGAATATATTGTTGTGGCCTGAGGTTGAGCAAATCTTTTGTGTCTTTTCACAACACTGAGAATTATGTTTATTTTTCTCATGTTGCTTCATAACTAGCTATATCAGAGTGTTTTCTGCAATCCCTGTTTGCTTGTGGAGCCTTGAACAGGTTAGTGATTATGCAAGGGATATTGATGAGATGCAGAATATCTCAAGAGAAGAATATCTTGCTTCTCTGAGAAGGTAGTGGTAAAGCATTTGTTTGCTAATTGAGTAACATATAGCTTTCCTTATGTTATAGCATCTTTCAGGAAAATATAACTTTTTGGATGGTGCCAATTATTGCAGGAAAAGTAGTGGCTTCTCAAGAGGAATGTCCAAATGTCGTACCAGGTAGGAAGGCTTGTTATGCATCATTGTTTATCAGACACAGGTCATTTTATTTGTAAATGGAAATCGACACCAAAATGTTCAGTGATAGCAGTGATGTCCCAATCCTAGAACTCTTTGTCTAGTAATTTAGGATTGAGCATTCACATTTTCTTGATTGATTGTTTGAGATATGCTCTTGGATCTTGTTCAGGCCATCACAAAAAAATAGGTGGGATGCAAGATTTGACCAAAGTATTGGGAATGAATACTTGAATTACTGTAAGATCTAAATCGCTGCTCTCTTCAACTTTTGCATGAAAAATTTACCTGTAATAAAATTGTTTGTAAAATATTTTCTTGTTTCCTTTTTCTTTTGAATTTAGGTTCTGGCTCCTAAATTCATCCCTTGTAATGAATTACTTATAAACTAAGTTTATTATCTTCATTACAATTGCAGGGGACGATAGTGCTACAGCATATGACATGTCTCAAGGTGATCACAGAAAATTCAGTATGGTCACAAGCATTGACTTGAGTGCATATGTCAAGTGGTGGCAGCCTAAAAAATTGCACCAAGATCTAGCTCCCAAACATGTTGAGGAGTCTCACTCAGTGTCTGATCAAAGATCTGTGAATGTCGAAGAACCAGAAACGCCAGAATGCCCAGGAAAGC
The DNA here is from genome assembly GCA_027924645.1 of Cunninghamia lanceolata. Classification (NCBI taxonomy): domain Eukaryota; kingdom Viridiplantae; phylum Streptophyta; class Pinopsida; order Cupressales; family Cupressaceae; genus Cunninghamia; species Cunninghamia lanceolata. Next base: position 1,162,346 of record BSBN01001011.1, read on the forward strand.
CTTGTGATCCATACCAATTGCCTTCTCTAGGTGTTTCTCATGGTAAATTGCATAAGCCATCTAGAACAAGTGCTCTGAGTATCTTGCTTCAATCTCCTCTGTTCAAACAGATGATCCAAAAAGAATCTGCTAAAAAAAGTGCTAGTAACCAAGATAAGATTGCTTGTTATGACTTAGGAAAGATAGGATTGCAACAAGGTCAAAAAAGTCAAATCAACCAAGAGGAAAACCAAATTGGATGCAAAGAATCAGGCCAGGGCTCAGGATGTTTTCAACCCTCTATCCAAATAACTAGTATAACTCAAGTCCCATCAGTGTCAACAACTCTGGAGTGCAAGACCATACATTCCCATTTACATAACATTGAAGGAACCTGAGTTTACCTCTGGTCTGTGGAATCTTAACAAGCCTTTTTAAGAAAAATATTGGATTGAATCTTCTTTCTGCACATGGCATTACTCTCTTGTGACAGGGCAGTCTTGTATATCTATAGGAAATGGACAGTCAAAGCCAAAGCCTTTGACTATGTTGCACAGGCAGCCCTGCATCACAATTTCAATATTGATCACTTGCAAGTTTTAGGTCAGAAATTAATCATTGAAGTAGTGATATTGGTCTTGGTGACTCCTCACTAAGAAAGTTGCTTCTCAAGATTGATTGAATATTAATGCAGAAGTTAAAAAAAACATTGTATTTCTTTCTTGTAATGGAATAAAATCTGAAGTTGCAAGTAAGAGTGGAACAATTCCCTGATTATATATATCATTCCAATGTAACATGGCATGTAAGGGAATCTCTAAATCTAATTCAGCTTGAGTAATGAATGAAATTTTAAAAATTCTGCAGGTCTTTAGAACTGCTCTTAATTATCTACTTTTCAGGGCAGCTTCTCACAAAATTTAACACTATCCTAATGGAATTTTCCACGAGAAGAATGACGTCGTCTTGCTTGACACACTTGCGTCCCCATTCGAGTTAGAAATACATATGACAGTGAAAAAAACAATGAATTTGCTGAAAACATAACGTATTTTGGGTTGGAACAAGAAGACAACTTAAGAGTAAAATTAATAAAAAGAAGAATGGAAAGTGAATTAGATACAAAAGAATGTTATAATTGAATCTTCCTTATACATCAACTTATGATTTCTAATAGATTTTTTTTTTTTTTTTTTTGGGTTTAGCTATCTAATACGGGTATCTATTCTACCAAAGTTGCCTAGGACACAATCCTGACCTTATTTCTTATGATGCCAGGGCCTTACATTCAACATGACTTGATCCCTACCGGGCTTATTCAAAACCATTCAATTTCACCAGTAGACCAAGAGCCTATTGACAAATAAATCACATTTTTCAATGTTCATGTGAATATAGCAAATATATTTCAATAATTTAATAACTATAACTAGTTTGGCATTCCAAATAATCTAATTTATGAATTGGGTTTAAAATAAAATAAAAGCTCACATCACAATGAAAGGTAGTGTACATTGTCACTAAATCTATTCTCTTTAACTATGGCAAGTGATTCAAACAATAGTCTCTCTCCTTCAACAGAAGTTTCTAATAAATAGCACGACTTATTGTTGTAAATATTGTTAGAGATGCAAGGGATTTAGTTGTGTATGTTTAGGGCTTTCTATTTAATAAAAGACAACACATAGAACAACTGTGTAAGTGTTAGGAATAGATTAGCTGTAGGTTAGTGAGTTAATCTAGAGTAGTTTGGATCGAGTCTTTTAGAAGGACTCTCCTACTTTGCTTTTTTTTTTAATATATAAAAAGCATGTATCCTTATTTCAATTAGTATGCGAATAATAAGAAGTTTAGTTTTGATTTTTGTTCTCCACATTTATTTTGAGTTCAATTTTAGTTCATGGTATCAAAGCAAGCAGTGTGAGGTTCCATAAGTGTTGGCATAAGAGAGATGTCGAGGGTGTGCTACTAAGCCATGTATATTGTTGGATAAGTCGTGGAAGAGCTGTGATTGGAGAAAGTGCAATTGAAAACAAAGTTAGAAACAAACAAAAGAAGTCATCCCTATGTTGTGAAGAGTTGATGCTAGTTAAAAGAAGCTATGAGTTTTGAAGCATTAAAGTGAAGTATCAAAAGGTGTAAGACAAAGGTATGGCCACATCCATTGTAGGGGATCCTCTAAGGATTGTAGAACGATTTGAAGGCACAAGATTCAATCTCTAGAAGTTGAGAATGGAGATGTTTTTGTTGAATAAGTACATGCTCAAAATAGTTGAAAGCACTGAGATTAAGACTACCCAGGATGCATATTTGATTAGTAAGTGGGAGGCAAAGGATCGTAGGGCTCATTCTTGTATACTCTTAAGTTTAAGTGATAATGTGATTTTGCATGTGAGTGAATAAAAAATAACAAAAGAAGCTTGGGAGTAATTGATTAAATTATAGGAGTCAAATTCAATGTAAGTACAAGACTATATCTATGAAGAAGGTTTCTCAGTTAAAAATGTAGGAATCACAAAAGATATCAAACCACATAAACCAATTTAAGTCTCTCAAAAATCATCTAGTAGCATGTGGGTCAGTGATCTCAAAAGAAGATGATGTCATTATACTTCTTGGGAGTTTGCCAGAATCATATTCTAGATTGGTTGTAGCTCTAACCACTCAAGCTAATTTGGACATGTAGAAAGTAGTTGCAACACTACTTCAAGAAGAAATTAGAAGGAAGGATGCAAGTTTGAATGATAGACTCCAACTCTATTTTTAGTAGGAGATGAGGGCAAGATAAAGAATAGTGAAAGCAAATTTCAGCCCAAGTGCTTTCAGGGCTTTAGGGCATTTCAAGAAACAATGCACAAAATGGTTGGCATGGGTAGATGAGATAAAGAAAGGGAAGGAAGCTTCAAAGATAATATGGCTTCAACCAATGACCAAGAATATTTGTTTATAGCTACTACATCTCCAAAATATGGTGTTTCAAAGTGTTGGTATGTAGACTTGGAAGCAACTCAACATATGACACCTACGAGAGGTTGGTTTACATCATATAAAGAGGCACCCAAAGGAAAGTTTGTCACTCTTGGAGATGACAACAAGCATGAGATGATGGGAGTTGGCAATATCTCACTGAAGATGCCTGATGGTGCATATAAACAAATAAAAAATCTATGGTATGTCCCTGCTTTAGCAAAAAGTCTTTTATCAGTTAGTAAGATTGCTAATGCAAGGATATTAATATAGTTTGACACTAAGGTATGTGTTTTAAATGATGTGGAAGGGGTGACTATTGCTAAAGGAATTAGATATGGCAACCTCTACTAGTTGTGTACAACAATACCAAAAAGGCATTGGAAATAATAGATAATGAAAATTGCAAGCACAAAGTTACATTCAATGGGGCTTGGAAGAATTTTTTAAGATTATAGGTTATTGTGATGTAGATCGGGAAGGGGTTATTAACAACAAGAGATCAACTTTAGTAGTGTTGAAGTGTGACACCCACACACTACCAAGAAACAAGTGTGAGTTTTTAAGGAAGGGTTTAATGTACTACAACTTGATTGAGAAATATATGGCTAAGTGGGAGTGTTAGAGATGTAGATTTAATAGCCACATATTTAGGGATATAGTTGTGTATGTTTAGAGCTTTCTATTTAATAAGAGACAACACATAGAACAATTGTGTAAGTGTTGTTAGGAATAGATAAGTTGTAGGTGTAGACACCTAAAATTGACTTGCTCTGCAAACCAATTTATCCCTCCTATTAATTGAATAAATTCAATTAATCCCTAACCATCTGTCTATCCCTTGTGATCAATTAATTCATTTAATTTATCACTAGACCTTACAACACTACCCTCATCTATTAAATAAATATTTCTAATATTTATTTGGCTATTTTGTCCATCTCCCTAATCCCTATTAATTAGATAAAATCATTCTTATCTAATTAATCTAGCCTTCTAATTGACCTACCCTACCCTACCCTAGCCTACATCATCCTAGCCCTAGGATTAATTAAACAAAACCTATGTTAATTAATCCTAACCTCTCATTTGGGTGGTCAAACCTAGTTTAACACCCTTCCCCACATCCTTCAAATAAAAAATTGAAACATATCACACATCACATTTACTTCTCTTACAAACCCCTTACCACCCCCATAACTCATTTATCACCTTTTATCCCCAAATGAATTTTTAATTCATTTGCCATTCCCCATATGAATCTTTAATTCATAAATATTCCTTCACACCCATGCTCATTTAATCACCCCTTTCCCCAAAATGAATAAAAGATTTACTTTTATTCCTAGCCCTTGATCTCATCTTTTGATCCTCACCCTCCATCCTCATTTCCAAAACTCTATAAATGAGACCCCTCTCTAAGCCATTAGGGGGGGACTTCTTCATGCATCAAACCCCTGCCAAAATCTCTCCACAATCTCCTCATCATACTACCATAATGTCAAAATCATGCCTCATTCCTATCTCCACCTCCATCTAATCCCTTAATCTATCAATCCCCATCTCATCTACATTGTGTTGCAAGAATTGAGCAATCCACATTTCAGTCATCATGGGTAAAATTAGAGGAGCTATCGGGTGCAACTCCTTCCCTCTCTTGGATTTGTCAGTCAAAAGGAAGGTATAATCATTTGTATTTGCATTTGATTCATATTTAATCTTCATTTTGTTCTCATTGATCACAGTAGGTTAGTGAATTAATCTAGGTTAGTTTGGATTGAGTCATTTAGGACTCTCCTACTCCATTTTTATAAAAAGCATGTGTCCCTATTTTAGTTAGTATGGGAATAATAAGAATTTTTTTTCTCCATATTTATTTTGAGTTTAGTCTCAGTTCATATATTGTATGGATGCAACCATCCCTACTCTCTCATAACCATGGAAATGAAAGTACAGGCATAAGAACATGCATTGTAGGAATAGGAAATAGTGGTAGATGTGGAGAGGACACCTTTGTCAATGGAATTTATTGATGTACATTTGAAAAGACCATAAACCTATCATATTCACATATCTCCAGTCCCATCTTCACCATGCTTATCTTTGCAAGTAATTTAGATGACTATGAGGTTGAGAGTGTTTTGAAGTTAAGACTAGAAACTCTAAAATAGGTGAAAGATTTCTAAGAGAACAGTGTATGTAATATTTAGGACAATAGAGGGAAAAAACACATAACTCCTTTGTATAAAATTATTTATCATTTCTAAGGTATATAGAGCTTGGACTTTAGATAAACCTCTTCGAATGCCATCAAACCATTCTCTTTTTAGGATTAAAGAGTATGTTAGGTATCCATCAAACGTATATAGATGAGGTTTGAGTCCTTTCAAAAAGAGCAATGCAAATGTTGGATGAGAAAACTATACATATATTATCATTTTGTAATTTTTTATATTTTATTAGAAACATTTTTAATATATTATATTAATCATAAAATATTAAGAAGTATATTATGAGAAGGTTTATAATAAAAAGGTGTTTGGTTAGTATATCCGTACTCTCTCATAACCATGGAAATGAAAGTAGGGGCATAAGGACATGCATTATAGGGATAGGAAACAATGATATATGTGGAGAGGGCACCTTTTGTTAATGGCATTTATTGATGAAGTAAATTTGAAAAGACCATGAACCTATCATATTCACATATCTCCAGTCCCATCTTCATCATGTTTATCTTTGCAAGTAATTTAGATGATTATGAGGTTGAGAGTGTGTGAGGCCCACCCTTGTGTGACAAGTGTAGGAACACTATTAGACCTAAATGTGTTTGAGACATCTAGACTTAGGGTATGGTATATGGACTTATGACCCTATTCAATAAACTATATTAGTTATTGTGAGATAGGTTAAATTGATTTCAAATGTAGATATAGATTTTATTAAAATATAGTTATGTTATTACTCAAAATTATGTATGAGAGACATACATCTGGATTGGATAAATTATACATGTTGCTCAATTGTGAGGATGATGACCTAGTTAGATTTGCTTAGGTTATATTCTGCATTTTCTTTAGTGAAGGTATGTCTTAACATAATTCAATTTGGATTGGAAATGGAATAATGAATTAAGTGATTGGTATATTGTATCTATGCTTGTACAGTCAGGACTATGATGATTAAAAGAGAATTGAGTAGAAATTGTATTGAATTATAACTTGATTTATGAAACTAATTACTTAAAAATAATAAGTACTTGGATTATTGTGTGACTTTGTGTGTGTGTGTTAATTCAAGTTGCTTCGACTATTGGATATATTGGATCTATTGATGTGTGCATGGAAGTGTGCAGGTAATTCCATGGCTAATGGAAATTTGGAGGTCTCACAAGTAACCCCTGTGTATAGACCTCATGACACTCAACCTAGTCCCTAAGGTGGACTAAGGTTTTTATTGATTTCTTTTGAACGTGAAATTGAATTTATCTTTTGTAATGTTTAATGTTTTAGTGTCCTAGGGTGGCGTAGGGGTGAGTTGGATGATGAGTTGTCATCCATGTGTCCAAATTCATGCATGGGCTTTTAAAAAAGTATATTTTGAGCTTTATTTTGATTATTTTATGGTTTTTAGGGCCCTAGGTCAAGTACCTATGGGATAGGTACCTTTTGGACCACAAATCTTAAGTTTTGACCACCCCAATTGGTGTTGGGAAAAGAGTGGTGAGTTAGGGTTTTGGGAAGAGGGATGGGTGACTTGTCACATCCCATTCCCACTCCCCTAGGTTTAGGTATGGGCTTGGGTTGGTCCCAAAGCCTTACACATGTAAGAGCACCCAATGGAAGAGCTTCTTGGGAAGAAAACCCAAGTACTTCCCACTCCCCAATATCTCACACATGTGCGAGCAATAGTTTTTGTATTGCTTATTTCATATATGCTGGAGAATGAACATGTTGAGTTTATTGTGTTATTTGTATTTGGGTATGGGTTGTTTGGCATATGCTCTCCATGTGTGGGAGCTTGCCTTGTATGTGGTCTTGAGAGAGGTGTAAACCTCCTCGGGGAAAGACCACTCCTTGTTAGCAGTTGGAAGGCATGGTGCCTTGTTCTTGGTGGTTTTGGTGTAAGTTTTAGTTGGCATGAGTGCCCTTGGTTCTTCTTGGGAGCTATAAGTATTGTTTTAATAGAAAGAGGCTATGTAGTTCTTGAGTTGTGATATTGGGTATTATGATTTTATCTTGTGTCTTTCCCCTTGAGGAGTGTTGTCCACTTTCTCCCCCTTTTGAATCCTAGAAATGGATTCATTTTTGTAAAGTCTCCATGGGATGGGATTTGGTGTGTTTGATGTGTGTGTTATGGGTTCTCTTTGAGTTGAAGTGATCCCAGGTTACTTGTAGGACTCCTAGCTTGAGGATGGCTTGCAAGAAAGCATAAGGTTGGGTGGTGAGCCCTCCATCATCATTTTCATTCTCATATAGGACTTCGAATGCCTTTTGCTTGTCAAATTTTCCCAAGCTTCTAATCTTTTCTTACATTCAATTCCTAGTTTCCCTTCGAGAGGTTGATTATTTCATTTAAATTCTTTCCATCCATACTAAGAGCTCTCATTCCCATAATGAATCACCTTTTGAGGATCAAGTTCATGCATTATACCCCCTTTAGCATTTTTATGCTCAATACAAAACTTTGAGAGCCTTTTTTTGTGTTATCCCAAGCTTCTAAGATTCAACCACATCAATTTCCCTCATGTCCCTATTTTCTTTCCTATCATCTAGTGGAGGACTGTATTGCTACAAAGGAGGATACATACTAAGCTAGATCCTTGAGGACATAAGCCTGACATCGATGCCACTATTTATTTTTAGGATCTTTATTTTCTTTGAAAAGGTAGATTAGATTAGTAATTAGTAAAATCTCTTGCTCTTGGGAAAGTAAAATTGTTATTTTCTCTTGGTTAGATTAAGATTTCTTTCTTTACTAGATCTAGATTTCATTTCTTGTTTTGATAGATCAAATGCAATTTACTTCATTAGACTAGTTTACATTAAAATTTGAAATAAGAAAAGACCAAAATAGTAGAAAACTACATTTAGGAAGAGCCATTCTAGATTTGCACTCATAAAGAGATTTCATTTTCAGCAAAGTAGTAATTATATCACATTCAAAAGTTTAAAAAAATAAAAAACATAAGTTACATTCATTCAAGGATAGTTGCATTTAGAAACTCATCAAACTATGAAAAAATAAACAAATAAGAAAACCCTAGATTTCATCATAAGACATACAATGTATAATGTGCAATAATACATCTTCAACATATAGTGTACAATGCTTAATGAACAATACAAAAAGAGAAAGACCTCAATTTCATCACAAGACATACACTGTTCAACACTATCAACCATTCACTTGATATACAAATAGATTGTACAAACAACACAACCGCCATCCATGACGTTCTACTTCCCCACAAACAAAACAACTCGTTGATCCCACCACCACTCGATTGGCTCTTTCCATGAGAGTAGGAGTAACTAGGTGAGTTCCTCTAGCAAGGGTGTAGTTAATTGTGCTGCATAAAAGTCTGACTCACTTACGTTGTGCTTGGTTTGATTCTAAACAACACATATTTTAGTGAACTGACATAAAGAGAAAAACTTTTTAGGTGAGCTTATTCATGTTTCCACACATTTTCTTTCATTTCAATTTCACCTTTCTCTTTCATTTCCACATCCATTCCATTTATTTTGTGGTGCTTCTTGTACCCCTAGAATATTTGGGAATTAGATAAGGTTTAGGGATAGGTCCCCTCCAAGGAACCTCTTACTCTCTCATTTGATAGGTGTATTTTTCTAGATTTATTGGCTCCAATCTCTAACTATTATGACTACAAAGACTTTGATTCAAAGGGTGCCTAATAGGAGCCCCACAATTTCTTGACTTTCAATATTCTAGCTTGGATTAGGACATGGTGATTCAACCCAATTACCCCAACCTTAAGGTAGAGAATGTCAAGTGCTCACTTGATTTAAAATTCACCAACATGATCATGTATTATGAATTATAGGGATCATACAACTACCCAAATGGATAGTGAGGTCACTTGGAAAGAAACTTATATGAGGCTCATGAGGTTCAAGAAACCATTCATATTACCTATCAGGTGGAATGATCCGTGATGCATGGAGTGTCATCAGAAAATGGTCTTGAAGAATGAACGAAAGAGACTACTCAATTGTAAGACAACCCACCACAAGCTGGTGAAATTCAAAGGACATAGGCTACAATACCCACAAACCTTATAGCTACCTTGGTCCAATGGATTAGGATGCTTGAGGCTGGAGGTGCTAAACAACCTCAACAATGCAAAATAGAAGAAAGGCCTAGACTGCAAACAAATCCTTTCACCACCAAAGTAAAACAAAACTAGGGGGTAGCCCAAATACCCCTATCTAAACTTCTCTTGCAATGCTATCAATGAGGCTTTTCTGCCTCCTCAACAACATGTTTATAACATGCAACCTAGTGGAGTTTGCATAGTGAAAAATTATACGACACCTCTAACATATCAACTAAAGAATGTGCAAAAAAATTACCCACATTCATACCTAGATATCAAGCAAACATTCACATGCAAACTCAACCTAGTTCATGGATCCCACCTATGGGGCTTATGTGCATAGGAGGAACGCCTATTTCTCAAAACCCCTTCTCGGGGACTTACCTAGAATATTTAAAGGAACCTCTTGATTTCAATATTCACAATGTCTTATTACCACATCCCCTCCTAGATCTGCTAAAGTTCAAGGGGGAGGGAGACCCAAAGTCACACACTAAAGAATATATGATAGTTGTACACAAACTCCTCTCTTAGGATTGGAGTTGTGGCTAGAATATTTCCAAATACTTTTGAAGTGATTGCTCTAGATTGGCATTATCACCTTCCTGAGGCCTCCATACATTCCTTTCAATAGCTTATTGGTGAATTTGTGATGGAATTTATCATGAACAAATTGGTAAGACATGAATTCAATGATTCCTAAACATGAAGAAAGACACCAATGAATCTCTGACATATTTTGTTACACATTGGAGGCAAGTCCTCTATTCATCAACTAGTGCTCAAAACATGGATCATCAAGAAATTTTTGACCTCTTCTTACATGCCCTCAATAGGGACACAAGAGAGGAAGTTTACATTTTCCTTGTATGTCCTACAAAGAAGCTTTAGAAAGTGCAAGTTAAGGATTGACTAGGCCTCCATCAATAGTGTGAAAAGAGTTTATGGTGTGAATGAAAGACTTGTAAGCATCCAAATTAATGAAAATTATAGTGGAACAACTCTTTTTCTATTAAGATTCTAAAAAAAAATCATAGTGCAATGACAGATGGAGTTAGTGACACACCTCTTGTGAAAAACAATGATCAAGACGGGTTATCCCACAATACTGTGTCCCACTTTTTGGCCAAAGTGGGACATTGAAATCAACATTTTTAACCAAGTTTTCACTTTCTGACACCTATAGCAACTAAACTGTTAAGAATTTGAAGATTATATGAACTAGTGATTTTTTAGATTGCGTGTAGATTCTAAATGTATTTTTTAAAAAAATTTAAAAAATAACTTGTGAATTTTTTACGTAACTTTTAATAATTCATTTTTTATAATTAACAATTTTTTTAAAGTGATGTTTATACCACACATCATAACTTTTTTTTATAGAAAGGATCAAATTACACAATTTTAAAGATAGATTTGTAACACCAATATCTAGTGCACAGATATTTTTTCACAATTTTTTGTTACATATATATTTTTTTAATGAATTTTTGAAGTGAGATTATTATAATTCATACATAGGTTTATACATGTATGTATCCAAATTAAATTGTTGTTTTTGTTGAAACAAAGACATAAATACCTAGTGTGCAGATATTTTTCACAATTTTTTATTTTTCCGTGTGTGTGGAATAGAGACCTTGATGTTCGGTGAAAAACCTATGTTCACTAGAAAATAGAAATAAATATAATAATCAAATGAAATATATTCAAAATCATACTTTTTGGAAAGCTTATACTAAGTGCTACATACTTACAAAATATAATTTCTAAATGACTTCATTTGATCCCCCAAAAGGTGAAGCAAAATTAGTTTTTTGTCAGCATTTTGATAGGTGTGGAGGAGACTCCATCGAGGTTTTGATTTAAGATGAGGGGGTTCTTTCCAAGGGAGTTTGATCTAAGTGGGTTTTATCTAACCCCGTTCAAATAAACCACTTTAGATGGAACCCTCAAGGCTTATTAAATCATTAAATTTTCTAAAAAATATGTGATTTCAGACAAAAATCAGGATGTCCCAAGTTTGGGACTCATTATTGTGGGATTGCCCAGACAGGAATGGCTATCTTGACTCAATAGGTAAAAATGTTAATATCATCAAGTATCCATAGAATAACAATTTTTTTTACCAAAAACTGTGAAGAAACATTTAGTCAAGTAACAATATGCAGGGATCGTATTGTTACCCCTATGACCCTAACACATACTACTTATATCATAATGTGAAGGGCCATGATATGAAGGCATGCTATAATTACTACAAAGCCACCTTGAAACTCTCCAATGAGCAACAAAAAAAAATTATGTGTGTGCTTTTGTGTCAACAAGATAAAGAGAATAAACCAAATAATCAACAACAAGATCATCGATTCATTTTTTATTAAAATATACTAAATCATGTAGAATTGGACAAAGATCAAGAAATTTGTGTTACCCATGATCTAGACCAACCAAAGCTCACCACAAGAGATTTAGCTTTTTCACAAATAATGGACCTTCTCAAAAGTTCTCTCCCATAAAAAATCTCTTCTTAATGTCATAGATTTGGGACACCTAGTTCAAACTCCTTCACATAAGAAACACGATATTCTCATATCTGATCTTCAAAAGCTACACTCAGACAATGACATCACTAAATAGGGTGATTCTATTGTTTACCTAATTGTCCAAGTTTATGATTCACATTAAACGTATCATGATAGATGATGGGATTGAAATTAACATGGCCACTTTTTCACTCCTTCAAAGGATGGGTTACAACAAATATCACAATACTCACAACACTAGTACCCTTAGGGTTCATGATAATATCAACATTCATACTATTAATAAAATTAGTCTTCCTATTACTGTGGGTCCCAAAACCTTACCTATGAAATTCTTTCTCATAAATGAAGAAATTATTTACAACATGATTTTTGGAAGACCTTGAATTCATAGGATGAGGGCTTTCCCTCCACATTATTTCAAAACATACATTTCCTCCACATGGATCAAATCCACATCATCAAAGGGGCCCCTGATCCTTTCAACATTTATAGATTCAAACAAGCCAAAAAGAAGGAATATTTGGTCAAAACTACTAATGACTTAAGAATCAATTTTTTTGAAAAATGAGGGACATCCAAACAAGTCATAAACATTGCTAGGACATCAAAATCCATAGGGGAAGGGATGATAGGAGAGTTACCCTTTGATCCCCACTCAACAAAATCTTATGCTCCATTCAACTTAGCAACCATTCTCTCCGAGCCAAGCATCCATATGGTTGAGATCACTACTAAAGAAGAAAAGGAAGAACCAAAACACACACATGAACTAGGAGATTCATAAAAAATATTCTAAGACCAATACTAGTCACCCCTCAAAAGTTTGAAAGAAGTGTAATAAAAATGTAGGACCCATACTTAGCACAAATGAATAAGTAGTATAATAAAAATCTCATCCCTAGACCATTTAAGGTCAAATATCTTCTACTCAAAATAGACAACTTGATTGATAAGAGACCCTGTGAAGGTTGAAAATTAGATTAAATTGAATAGGACCATATGTAGTAAAGGAAGATGTTGTAAATGATGCTTATCTCTTGTGCATGATGGAAGGGGAAGAATTTAGTGAAATAGTAAATGTATTCCATCTAAAAAATAGTAGGTATGAAAAATAAACAAAAAAGCAAAAAAACAAAACATACATTTCATTATGTCCATCATTGCATTTTTAGTGGTTTTCTCTTGTTAAATTTTCATCCTAGTAAAGAGTCTTAAAGTTACTAGTATAGGTTGTCCCTAATAAGCCTTAGATTCCCAAAAGTCACCAGTACCATTCCCTTTTACATTCCCAACAATTTCAAATCGAGTCAAACTTTAAGATTTATACTAATCATGGTCTTAACCATCATGTAGTCAAGTCTAAGAAAAATAAGTTTTCAAACCCATAGTACCTAATGGAAGATAACAAGTAGGTCTTCCCAATTCTCCTTGACAAGGGGATGTCTTAGGAGTTAGTTATCTTTTGGTTACGCCTAGCCCTTTACTCACCTGGCAAAAAAACTAGGGGTGCCAAAACTTTGAAAGCAATACCAAAAAAGTACCAAAGCAAGGTCCAACAAAAGCAAGAAAAGAAAGAGAAAAAACAAGAAAAAGAAAAAGAAAAGGAAAATTTGCTACTGTACACACTCTTAGGTGGAGAAAAATTTAATCTTGAAGCTACGAGGGTGACATCTAACAGAGAAAAAGAAAAAAATAAACAAAGCACACAAATGCACAATTTAGGCAAAGCCAAAGATCTAGATTTATTTCTAGAAGGTACTTATAAATTTTGGCCCTCTTTTGGTCTAACTTGTTGGCCATCTCTTTGGTCTAATTCTAGAAGGTACTTATAAATTTTGTTGCTTGTCTGCATTGTAAACTAGTCTAAGTGTCTAGACAAGGATCAATGTTTATCCTTCTGTGAGTCTTAAAATATAAAAATTATTCCATCACCTTCCCCACTCCCACATGATCCCCTAATAAATCCTATCTTGAAAGTTTAGTAGGTCACCCTATGCTAAGTCAACTTGCAATCCCCTAGGTTAAAAATCCTACTAAAGAGCAACCACGATGTTGGTTCCATATGCATATCATACAAAAACAAGTAAGAAGTCATGCCTTAGCATAGTGGCATCCATGTAAAACAAAACAAAAGCATTGCATTTTTTACATCCATATTGAGTTCATATTGCATCCATCTCATACATACAAAAAGTTACAAAAAGAGCACGAGCATAGTACCATTTATAAGCGTAAACATCTATAGCTAAATAAACATTAAATTCCAAAACCATTCATGTGCACAAGGGAGAAAGTAATGTAAACAACATAAAATCAAGATATATATAGATCAACACTAATCTTGGTCTCCACAAATAAGTGCTAAAATAAATGTCTAAATAAACTCCATCAAGGGAACGAGAAAGCAAAACCGTGCCCATCAAATATGTGTATCTCCCCATGCTATGGGGCAAGTGGAAAATATCAAAGCAATGAATGTAGGTCTCTCAAAGACCTCAAGGTTGACTTCATTGTCACAAGTGAAAATGACCTTCATTTTGTTTAGGTTACTTTTATAAATTAAGCTTTTGTCCTTATTTTGCATCTCTTTCATCATTCTGGCATGACATTGAGAAAGAGCAACACAATATAGGTAAATGCCACCAATGACATGTAATCTCATCCTCCTTCCCCACTTACTTTTGAGCTTAACATTTTTATGTAATGGAATTGTTTTTTTGATATGTATTTTGCAAGTTACATGCAAGTGACAGGGGCAACATGACAAAGGTAGTATCTTTTAAAACCACACATTGGGTAAGTTCCTTCATCATTATTCATTTTTGACTTTCTAGATTACTATACTAATAAATTCATCTTCCAGGTCCAGATGTAGGACAATAAACAAGGTAAGTATAGGTGCCATAATGCCATTCTTCAGCTACAGTACCTACCTTCTATGTGGACTTCTGTACTTGAGGGGACAAATATGCAAATGCTCAAAGTTGCACATGCTAAAATGGCAATCCAGTGATGATTTAGAAATCTAGATCATGACCCTTGAAGGCATGGGTTACACTTCTCTTATTAGTTTCATACTTGATGATGCATCCTCTAGCCTTTTTAGCTCCTTAAACTTCATGTCCAACCTTTGAACTAAGTTCTAAGACTTTGTGCATGTCTAAAAACCTTTTTGATGCAAGAGCATCTAGAGGTGTAGGGAAATATTGCATCACCAAAAACAAAATGATTTTGTTTTCTATTCTTTTCAATTTTGGTTTTTGCGAATACCCATTTGCTTGAATAATGATTCGAAACCTTCAAAGTTTCTAAAAAGGCTAAGAATACCAAGACTTACTATTTTTAGTAAGCCTACATTTAAACAGTGGTTGGGCCTGAAATTTTCCCCAAAGCTTTGGAATAGCAACATAAATAGTCTTGGTAAATTTTAGCCCAAAATCATGTCGAGATTTCAAGATATTAAAGTTTCAGTTTTTGAGGTTCATGGAAAAAGTTTCAAAATCAATTTGAGGGACTTAGAGGTTTTGTATAGGCCCGAAAATTGGTCAAAAATATAAAAAAGGTTTAGCTTTTTTGAGATTTCCAACACATCAAACAATTTGTTAATCAGATGCCCGGATGAAAAGTTATGGCCTAAGGAAGTTGGCCTCCCGTATTGGAGAATGTAAAAAAACATGTCGGACACAAAAAAGAGATTTCAAGGGAAGCTACATGTGTTGATGAGTGTTTTGACACATCCTAAGGCATCTTTTATTGGTAGATAATTTGGGTGCAACTTTTGGATTTTTTTAGCTCATGGTTTTGTAATACTATTGATAGTTTAATGTATTGTTGCTCCTCTATATCGGGTGCTTAAGATAGAGGTTGTAGGGGGAAGTATGATAGATGTCGAGTTGCATCTAGATCTCTAGTTGGAGACACTCTTGTGAAAACTTTCGTTGCAAGTATATTGTAATCTTGTTGCATTTCTAAATAATATATTGAGCTACTTCTCGAGTGTGGGGTTTTTCGGTTTTCCCACATTAATCATTGTGTTTGTGATTTGAAGCTTATAATTTTTTGTTGTGAGTGTGTTGGGTGGAGTACACCCTCATCAATTTTACAAATAATGAATTGGAGGGTTGCTCGAGAGACCTTAGGGTCACCTAAGTGACATATCCTTAAGATGTAGGGTCACCCAGACAACCTACCCTAGGAAAAGAGGAGACCCTATTCCTGAAATGGGTGGCCCTGTCATCTTTTGGCATGTGTGATTTCTTTTAGTTTTGGCTAGTTTACTTTCATTTTCACTTCTGATTAGGAGTTCTCTCTTGTTTGACTAAACCATAATTCCTCCTAAATATTTCTCCTCTCTTAATTAGTTTGTTGTTCACTTCCAATCATACCTCAGTGTTATCTCAATGAATCTCTTATTTTCTTCCTATCAGCCTCTGTGATCTTTCAATCATCTCTATAGTTATCTCTCAATCAGCCCCACCTTTGGTGTTGCATTTCAATCTATAAATACCCCCCTCTCTTATTTTAGAGGAGATTGATTATCTTATTTACATTCCAACCCCCATTAGCATTTTCATGCTTATATAGGACTTCGAGAGCCTTTTTCTTTTCAATCCTCCTAAGCTTCTAAGATTTTTACATTCAATTCTCAGTTTCCTTAGTGAGGTTGATTATCCCATTTACATTATTTCCATCCTTTCTAAGAGCTCTCATTCACATAGCTAATCACCTTTGGAGGATTAAGTTCATGCATTGCAACCCCCCCTTTAGAATTTTCATGCTCAATATAGGACTTTGAGAGCCTTTTGCTTTTTTATGTTATCACAAGCTTCTAAGCTTGACCACACTAATTTCCCTCATCCCCACCTTCTTTCCTATCATCAAGTGGAGGATCCTATTGCTGTAGAGGAGGATATAGACCAAGTTGGATCCTTGAGGACATAATCATGGCATTTGTGTTGATCATTTTTTATAGGTTCTTTATTTTGTTTGAAAAGGTAGAATAGATTAGTAATTAGCAAACTCTCTTTCCCTTGGGAAAGTAAAACTATTATTTTCTCTTGGTTAGATTAAGATTTATTTCTTTACTAGACCTAGATTTCATTTATTGTTTTGAGAGATCAGATGTAATTTTTTTCATTAGATTAGTTTACACTAAAAGTATAAATACAAAAAGACCAAAAAAGTAGAAAATTGTATTTAGGAAAAGCCATTCTAGATTTGCATTCATAAAAAGGTTTCATTTTCGAAAAAGTAGTAATTAGATCACATTCAAAAGTTTAGAAAAATATAAAAGGAAAGATGCATTCATTCAGGATAGTTACATTTAGAAACTCATCAAACCACAAAAACATAAATGAAGAAGAAAGCCCTTGATTTTATCATGATGCACATGTTCAACATATAATGTACAACACTCAATGAATGACAAACAAAACAAGAGAAAGCCCTCAGTTTCATCATGACACATACAATGTTCAACACTATCAACCATCCAATTGACATAAAAATAGACCATACAAACAACACAACTACCACCCACGACATTCTGCTACCTTACAAATAGAACAACCTAATGGGACACCTTTATCTTTATTTCCTTTTCTTCTTTGTTTCTTAGTCTTCCTTGGGTGTTTTATGTTTTTACCCCCTTTGGGTCCTTTGTTCTTTGCCTTAGGTTTGTTTCTTGCCTTTTTCCTTAGCATTTTAGGCCTTTTTCTCTAGGTTCTGGGATTTGTCAATGTGATCTCCTTTTTAACCAAAAAACATTCATTTACTAGAAATTTATTATTTTCTTAACAATTATAATGTCCTCATATAATATTTAATGCATTTTAAGGTAAATTATTTGAAATAGGAAGAAATTAATCTATTTTCGGTATATTGAATAAATGTTAAAACATAGCAAATGACATTATACAACCAAATATTTCATCAATAAACTTTAATAACATCAATTTGCAACAATAATTAAATCAATGCCACATTTGTAACATTTACTACAAATAAATATATAAATCGCTTATCTGTGAAGCACTGAGATGCTGTTATACAACACTCGGAGGATGGATCACATGTCTCGACTGGTCCAGACAAAGAAGCACCCTTGGAGGAACTAGTTCTTACATAGAACCAACCATGCCTCATGGCATAAAACACAACTCTGGCTAGGACACTCCCAGTTGTACATTGTAACCCGAGTTGGACACAATCTGTGTGCCCCTTCTCCAAATGCTCAGTGCCCAACCAAAGACCATAATCCTCACTCCTTTGTACCCTCTGATTCCTGTATACTTTTCCTATATACTTTTCCTCTATCAAATCTATAATCCTTCTCTTTCATGATTCCTTGCCTTTCTTTCCTTATCTTTCCTTAAGTGTTCTCCATGCCCCTTTCAAGTCTCACACAAATGCTTTATATAATCTTTTAAGGGTGATTTCCAAACCATCACGCCTTTTCACAAAGGTTGTCATTAATAATGGTTTAATTAACATAATAACTCATCCCTTTTAAAAGGTTTTTTCATAATTATTCTTTATTTATCTCACCACTAACCAAATGATCATAATATCCTTTATTTTCCATCTCCCTTTTAATTATAAAGGGTAAATAAACTTTATCCTCTTATAATTTCAAAGGCTTATTCATAAAATAGCTTTATTTTTGTATTTTGGGGAAAAAGTCCCATAACAATTCTCCCACTGTAAATTAGATGTTGTCCTCAATAGCTCAAGTTGAATCTACAACGTAATTCACCAAAAATAATTAGTCAAGTGTGGATGTAACACTATCAGTATCCCAATGAATCTATTTCATTTTAACTTCATATATAGTTATATTTCTCAATTTTTTTTAGATATTTTCAATAACTCTTCTACTTTAACTGAAACCAAAATTAAATCCCATAGAAATGCTTTGTTAATCAATAACATGATTAGAACTATAAGTACATTTTCACATAAAATAGATCATGAATTTATACTTGAGAGGCTAATACAAGTGTATACAATAAATCTCCTATCAAATAATCTTTTAAATTTAGTCATTAATGTGTAACCTTATCTTTAATACAAATATTTTAATCTTTTAGGTGTCACTTCAACATAAAATATACAAAAGTATTATCATGCGAATAACATGCATATCCCATACATGTAGTCACTCATCATTGAGTATCATATACTCAAAATATATTCAAAGATGATAGTCATGCATTTCAGACTACATGAATGTCCTCTTTTCATATACCAAATACAATTGAATGGAAACAAGTACATAATAACCTTTAAACAAAGTTCATATTATTCCACATACTTCACCTTGTCATAGGTTCACAAATAATGGACAAAAGCATATGTACAAGGTTATTGGGTTGATCAGGTCCAATAACAAAGTACAATAAAACAAAGATGGTACAAAAAAATCATATAAGGCAACTTAAGCAACAAAACATCAACAACTGTTACCATCATAAAGTACTTCATACAGAAACACTAGATCTAATATTTCCTTTAAGTAATTAGGTTGATTGAATATATTTCTTCATCTTTTCCATCCTGATTGGTCTCACAACCATCTAATTATGACTTACTAAAATAATTAAAGACATAATTCAAGGTCTTTTGAATATCCCCAAACAATGTTTAAAATTTTAATATTTCAGAAGATGGGTTACCACTATTTCTATGCCCTTGGAGTCTTTAAATTATAGTAGCTATGATCATGGATTTTTTTCATCTTGTGCCTTTCCTTGGGGTTATATTTTAATCTTATATAGTAAGCTCATAGGAATTCCAATTAAATATCCATGTGCCTAGGATGTGTAAGATGATTAGATTTTTACTCACAACAATGAGCTCAAGAATTTTATTCTCGATATAAATTTTAATACCCTTGATGTGTTTCTAGAAGTTCAACAACATAAGAAATTTCATGAAAATTTTCTATTAAATATAAAAAATATTAAGATTTAAACATTACCTAAACTAGCTCTTTTCCAAATAACTTCTTAATGAACTTGCATATCACAAAAGGTTTTATTTAATCTAAGAATGGCTTGAGTTTGGGATTGGCTCTCCCCCTGTAAATTCCAACATGTCCTCATGAAAAATGTTAAGATAATCATTCTGGTCTCATATCTTATAAAAGTATTTTTTTATTTCACCTAAATAACACCATAATTTCCAAAGTTTAAAATGTGAAAAATGATCCTAGGACCTTTGAGCTATGGGCCCACAATGTAACTTATGTTAAATCAATCTAGTTATCAAGTTTTTTTTCTTTAGCTATCAACAAGTATAGGAACACCACTTCCTAAGAAATAGACATAAAAACTAAATGTAATTTGGAATGGATTTACAATTTTTTCTATTAGAAATACTAACTTATTAAATCTATGTTTCCAAGAGAACTTTTGTGTACTAGAGAGTATGAGCCAAATTGAAATAGTTTTAACAATACTTAAACTTAATACAACTAAAGTTACATCTCTTAATTAAGATATCATGATTTATAAATTAAATCTTTCCAAAATTTCTTGATTAATCCAACTACTATATTTACATGAGTGAATTATCAAAGTTATGATTCTAAACACCCTTCACAAATGGTCAAGAAATAAAATCAGAAAGAAATATGTTTCCAATCTTTAATTATGGTTCACCCCCATACATTTTGAATGTATTTCTTTACCATATATCAATATTATATAATGCTCTAAAAATATCTCTTCTAAACTACTTTTGCACCTTAGAAGTATACTTGACTGTAACTAAGGTAATTATTTTCTTTAGACTATGCCATCAATACACTATAATTATTAGCTACTATAAATGAATGACACTTCACACCTACATGATTGTTTGACACTTATTCAACAACCCCACTATAGATTAGTAGATAAAATAGGTTACATAAGATAATTCCCTCATTTAAATAAGTACCAACCCAAATTTTTATCTTGAGTTAATTGTTGTGGCACAATCTTAATTATACCCTGATTATAGAGAAACAATAGCTATAATGTAGCAATATTGTGGTATGTGTGTAGACACCTGAAAATGGTCACAACCACTTGCATCTGTTCCCGCATTCCAAACCTAATCATTCACATCATTTTATTCAATCCCCACATTAATTAAATAATTATTTAATTCTTTAATTAATTTTTTCTCGCCTTTCCCCTTCACCAAAAAATCTAAAGTCCTCTATTATAGTTCAAAAATCAAATATTTTGCAACTATAGTTCACATTCTATTCATAAAAAATTAAATAAATATCCATATTTATTTAATTCCCTATTTTGTCCGCTTTTGATTACTTTTAGTAATCATCATTAACTCCTTCTAAAACATGTGCACATGAATTAATTTTAATTAATTCTTAATTACAAACCCCCATGTTTCTAGAAGTCCACTTGTCACCCAATGTACATGCATGTACATGACAAGTGGTACTTTGGAAGCATGGACAAATCTTCCAAAAGTGTACACTTGTCCTCTTTCTTCTATCCCACTCCAAGTGTCACTATTCATGCAAATTTAAAATTCCATGTGGCACTATTTATGCACTATTCACCCAAATTTTAATTCCATTTGTCCTCTCCCCACAATTTTAAATTCCTCATAAAATCCAAGCCATGTCTTTACATAAATGAGGCCTTACATATCATACACCTACCCAATCCTAGCGATCCATCCATTTAAACTTTCAATTTCATCCATTTATCATCCCTTGAATCTTGGAGAAATTCTCTCATCCAATCTCATCATGTAATTTGTCCAATTCTCCTTGCTTGAGGATCCTTAAGCAATCTCAACCCTTGATCTTTCAATTCAATCCTAGCCCTCCATTTCCATCCCCAAATATCTATAAATTGAGGCCTTACCATTCACTTTCCATAAGAAATTTGTATGCGAAGAAATTCTGCTAGTTTGAGCACTCACAATTCAAGCATTTAGGCTAATTCATAGTTTAGAATAGCTTAGCATTATCATCCTTTAGGACAAGTCACTACTAGTGCATTTAGATAGGGTGCAAATTAGGTAATTAGTGCATTACTAGTTAGTCCAATCTTGAGGTCCCTTAGACTTGGGATTGGGAATTAATTAGGATAGTTAGCTCACCTTGTAGGATCCCACTTTCATTGTAGATATTTTTTGCACGCCCGGTGGGACACCCACCCCCTCTAACTATCATTTTGCATTGTGTTTTGCATATGTTTTGTGCTTGTAGGTCAGAGTAGCACTGGATTTCAGTAGTTCAACGCCTAAATCTTCTCTGTCAGCGCCCAGGAGCTCTGTATTAGCGCCTGGGTCTATAAGCAGCCTATACCCCCTTCAATGCTGAATTTTGGTCAATCAACGCCTAGTATTGACACATTAGCGCCTAGTTTCCTACATCAGCGCCCGATATCGGAGAAGGTATAATTTGGGTGTTTTAAAGCTATTTCCATCATTTTGCAAATATTTTTGATGAACATGTGTTTAATGTGCTTCCTAACAGTTTTTGGCTCCTTTTAACTCTCGGATTTGTAGAAATTTACACAAATATAGGGGGAAGTGCTGCTCGGATCAGATCAATG
This sequence comes from Cunninghamia lanceolata, assembly GCA_027924645.1. Taxonomy (NCBI): domain Eukaryota; kingdom Viridiplantae; phylum Streptophyta; class Pinopsida; order Cupressales; family Cupressaceae; genus Cunninghamia; species Cunninghamia lanceolata. Next base: position 1,184,761 of record BSBN01001011.1, read on the forward strand.
CTCAGCCTAGATATATCAGCGCTTAGTTTTCACATATTGGTGCTCAATTTATTAGGAGATAACTAACTCACATTTTGATTGTTCCTAATGGTTTATCATTAAAATATATGGGATTGATGTTTTCTAACCCCTAATGTTACATTTAGCTATTTAAGTCTTCTATTTTTGCAGGGAAAAATCAAACTTCACTCCCTCACATCCCCCCTACCGAAATAGTGGACAAACTTCACACAATCACACCAAGACCTTCTACAACAATGCCCAACAACTAAGGTATAACCAGTTGTATTTTAGCACCTAGTTTTGTTTGTTTAGCCCTTAGTCTTTGCATTCCGGCACCTAAACTATCTGATTCAACGCTCTACCTGTTCAGTGCTTGGATCAACTGTTTTAGCGCCTAGTTTCTGTAGGTGACAAAAATTCATGTTTTCATCATTTTTCTTGGTCTAACCTTGTCCTTGTAGCTTATTACGTTAGTCCAAGATCTCTAAATCAGACTACTAACTTGTTTGGTGCAGTCCCGCGGTCAAAGCCATCTTTTTTATACCAAAGTAGTTGCACATTAAGGTTAATTTAGGAGGAATTAACTCTTTGTTTTCTATGTTTTGGTTTTCTTGTGGGTGTATGCTCTCCCCTCGAGCCTTAGGGTGATCTTGGGGACAAAAAATCCACTTGCAAACTACTTTATTTTTCTTTTTATCCTGAAGGGGCTACTTTTCACGTATGCTCTCTCCTTGCGTTTCGTGCGACCTTGGGTGATCAAAAGTGGGAGTAGTTTCTTCTTAGGGGGCCTGCTAGGGGATTTCATCCCCCTAGGGATGACCTCAACCGCATGTTCTGGCGTGGGATAAATATTGCGAGAATCGAAAGACTCTCTTTAAAGGAAGGACCCCTTCTTGCCAAGCAAAATCCTTGAGATCCTTGGTCCCCCAAGACTTGATTTGGTTTGCGTAATGTCAGAAGTTGGGGTACCCTCGTTCACGGACTCGTCCCCCATACCTCATGTATATTGGGACATCCCCTAGAAGCCTTGTGAAGCTTAGATAATACCTTCGGCCATCATATCTTGTGGTGCACTACTGCAGAGGAGGGGAAGATTCTCACCGTACCGTTGTACTTGAGATAGGATATATCTTGGGCAAGATGAATGTCTCCAAGGTGAGAGGGGTAAGGTGGTCCACGACCTTATTTTCCCTATCTATCCAAGCTATAACAACAAAGGTATTAGTGGGGGTGGGAATCTCAGTTCACTTTGAGTTGAGATTGACCCACAACCACTTCATGAGATCCACAAGATATGTCACTCCCACTTGAATAGTTTCTAGGTTGTATACAAGTGATTGGCATGTCTTCATTTGTGTTATGCCTGTACAGGCCATTTGTAATCCATGAAGGCTAACAACCTCTCACACCTCATTCAAAGTCAGTCCAAATAGCCATTGTATTTGATGTTTGCAAATCTTGCCAAAAATCTTCAAGCAAACACACCTTAAATCCAAACAATCCAAATCAGTGCCCAATTTTTGTAAAGTAGTGCCTAGCCTCTATCTGTCAGCGCTTAGGCTGTCTAAATCAGCACCTAGACTAGGCTAAGTTTATCACCCCACTGACATCATATAAATGCCCATCTACCATATTAGTGCCTAATTCACATATATCAGTGCTTATCTATTCTATATCAGTGTCCATCCAAGCCCAAGTTCTTTGACTATCATCTACCACCTTTTAGCGCTTAGTTGTTCTTTGTCAGGGCCTAGGTAGCTTCTGTTAGTGCATAGCATGTGATTTCTACACCCAATCCTTTAAGACCTTTCTTGCCTTCATACACAGTAGCATCTAGTACTTATCTATTACTGCCTAAACTGACTATTTTAGCGCCTAGATTCAGGGACCTACAAGAAGTCAAGTGTTCATCCTTTTTCAATTGCCAAGATCGTATTGCCCACATCATTCCACAACGTTTCAGATTCATAGCCATCATCCATGTCCTTGTTTCCCTTTTAGCTTGTGATCCAGCATTAATCAAATCAAATTAAACCAATCATCATCCTTGAATCAAGTCAAACCTGCATCATCCAACCCCAATCAAACATCCATCCAAGATCAATCAACTATCGATCACATCTAAGTTTCTAAGGTTAGAGTCTAGATCAATCATCCTCTTGTTTACATTAGGCTTAAGAATTTGTCTATCTTAAGTTTAGTGTAAACTTGAAGTCATAAAACCTCTTGGATAAGTTAGCTTGGGAACTTAGACAACTCCTAAGTTAGTGGACTCCAAGAAATCCCATCTTGCTTGGTGCGTCTTGTCTACCCCAATTAAGATAATCATGTTGTCTCTTTTGCTTAGACTCTTTGTCCACCCTAAGTACATATGGAAAATCATTAATTCTCAACTATCTTGATCTAGACTTTGAAATTAGAACAATCCCCATCCCTAGCCATTGGGACCTCATCATACAAATGCAATCGAAGTTCTCCTTTTATGCCTCCCATCACGCGATCACAAGCTAAGAGGAAAATGGACCATCGCTATCAAGCCCTCTCTTCGCATGACTTTGTCATGAGTAATATGGAGGGATATGTCAACCAACCCAAAATGGGTGAAGCATCCACACATCACCACATATATTCCCCCACCTTCATTGATTTCCTTAATGAGAGGGGATTACATGAAAAATTTGACCAATTCCTTGACAATCATAAGGATAAATTCCTTGAACACCTTATTGAACATGGAGCACGCCTCCCCCATTCATATGACCAAGACAAACTTAAGACCATTTTCCATGACAAGCCACCATCGCCCATCCTTGATCAACCATGGGGCCGTGTCCCTAATCCTAACAATCCCACCTATGATAATCCATGGGCTAGTTACACCTCAAATTCCAACACCGTCCATACCCTTGATCAACATGTAGGGGGTAACATAGCTTCACAACCTCAAGTGCCAGAACAACCTTATGGCATTGCATCACACCTTGCCTACCTTTAATATGCCCACAAATCTCCAAATCATCATGCCTCACACCTCATCCAATGTTCCTCAAAATGTCCCCAACGTCATTTCCATCCCACAAGCCCTTCCTCCTTTGAATATCCCCAAATGTCGATCATTACCCAAACAACATTACCTCCCACCATACCTTCACATACCTACCTCCAATCCCAAAATCTGTTCGCATCTCAATCACAACATCAACCCCAAAATCCCCTAAGAAGCTATACAAATCCCACACAAATGTATCATTTTTCCACCCATCAACAACCTCTCCAAGGTACTTCCATGCAAAATCAACATACCACACAATATCAACAACCACCTTTCCAAAACCAACAAACCATTCCACAACAACAATCATTTGGGTCTCATGTTTATACTCAAACATAGGCTTGTTGGAAAGAGACACTGCTCCGCATTGATAGGTGTTGTCATTGATGGTGACTAAGATCATCCAAATCATCCGCATAACACAATTTGTTCACACCAGAAGTCAGAATCAAAATTTGTCTAAGTCCGGGCAGTCAGGAACAAAGCAGGTGATAGGGTCCAGTATCTTGGTCTGGATCTCTCTGGTGGAAAGGCATGGTTTGCTATGGATCTAAGGTAGTTGTAAGCATTGCCAAGACACTCTATATCTAGAGTTTTGTCCTTCGGTGATGAAGGACTCAAAATATATTAGCTTCTGAGTATCAGGTTTCAGTTTGACAGAACAGACAGAAGAACAGGCCGACCTTGTGAATGATCTTAATTTTGGATGTATAGAAGTTGTTTTTTGGGTAGTTGGTGATGACCAATGATGATAGCCGACATGATTGATAATCTGCAAGTGCAAGTTTTGGTCCGCATCTCATATTATGTATGGATGTAGCCGACAGAGTAGAGTACTTGATGAAGGGGGTAAATCATAAAACACACAACAATAGAAATAGAATATAGAAAATAGAATATTTCTTTATTTATTTGGGCAACTCATTACATTACAGAAGCTCAACTAAAAACTGAGGAATCAATCCTCCACAGGCTGCAACACACTACAGCTACACCTCACCAGGCTCAGGAATCTTCTGCCTTCTGTAACCCCAAATTAGATAGGGTTTCTGTTTTCCCACCTATTCTTGATTCCGCACTGGCCCCCTTAACTCTACTACTTCCTAGGGTTCCCAAAATAGTCATAAATAGCACTTTTTGGCGGCCTCCAGCTAAATTTCGAAATTTGCAACTCCCTCCAAAAGTAGGTCAACTTCCGGGAAGCATAACTTTTGATCTGGGTGTCCGATTGACGAACCGTTTTAAGTGTCGGAAAGCTCACGATGTGAACTATCACACTGGAAATCCATAGACAGATTTTCATCAACTTTTTAGGATGTTATGGGATGTTTTAGTGCCTCATATCTCATTTTGGAAATTTTCAGGGGCTTTTCAGAAAATAAAAAAATTTAATATCTTTCCACTCACAAATGATCTTTGCTTGATTCCTTCGCCAAAGGTCTTATATTTCCATTATGTAACTTTCTGTAAGTTTTTGCTTCAATCCGTGCCCAGATGCAAACTTTCCTAAAATGGCAGGTACACTTTCCAAAATAGGCAGGTTGCTATTTTTAGTAGTTTTGGAAAAACTGAAAGTCCTACATCATTATTCTGGATATTATGGAACCAGAAACACTAATTATGGAAAGAAATGAAAACAACTACAATGATTTTGAATTAACTTCTTTTTGGGTGATGCAAGATTGCCCTTACACCACTAGATGCTCCTGCATCAGTACTAAACAAAGTTCTAAATGTTCTTGAAGCCGACTGGTAAAATGATTGTAGATCATGTTGTGGATATATATAGCTGAGGAAATTGGATGTTTTTGGTGTGTGTGTGAACAAGGTGTAAATGTGAGAAGAGCAGAAATCTAAGGTGCAAATGAAGGGAGAATAGTAAGAAGAGCAGAACAAAGATGAAATGTGTAAGATCAGTTTTTGCACTTAACCGGAACTAAAATTCTTGCATGGGTAGATGCTATTTATTAGTTCAAAATATGTGCTATTCTCTTGTAATCTTTCTATAGGCAGTGAGCCTCCATTTGAGCAGTGAGCTCTGGGCAGTGAGCCCAAATGCATGTGCATTCCCATTTGCAAAAATACTTTTAACAGGGTATTAATTTTGTGGGTTAACCCCCACCATGGTTTTTCCCTTAACTGGGTTTCCATGTCAAAAATCTTGGTGTCAAATATGTTTTTGTGTTACTGCTATCACACTTATGATTGTTGTTTTTATGGTTAAGTTATTTAATTGTTAAAAGAAAGAATTAATTGCAATAAGATCTAAAGTTTTGAGACAACTGATTCACCTCCCCTCTCAGTTGTCTGTCCTATTTCTAACAATTGGTGTCAGAGCCAAGTTCCTTTGAAAAGCCTAACAACTTGAGTAAAAGATCTTGGAAGAAGTTTTAAATGGGTTCACTCAAAGATCAACTTCAGTTGGCCCGAGAAGAGCTTGGTCAGTCTAAAGCAGAAATTAGTAATCTGAGAGGTGAACTTAAAGATGCTGATGATACCATTGAAATTCTAAGAGATAAATTAAAGAAATCCTTGCAAAGGAAAAAGGAGCTACTTCTATAGCTATCCATTTTACCTGAAGAAAATGACATGAATGAAGCTTTGGAAGAAAAAACAAAGGAATGTGAGAAGCTGTCAAAAGAAATTGTTGTTCTAAAAATTGAAATGGAATCTGGGGTGATGAGGCAAATGAAATAAAGTGAAGATAGGAAGAAAATTGAAGAAGATCTGAATCAAAAACTAAAAGAAAGAACTGAAGAATGTTGCAAATTGGATAGACTAGCTGGCCATCTAGAGTCTGATCTACAAGAAAGTAGAGACAATGAGAGAGAACTTGAAAGGCAAATTGTCATTCTCAGACATGACCTAGAAGTTGCAAATGAATATAAAGAGAAGTTCAAGATAAGCTCAGCTAAACTTGAAGCACTACTTGAAGGACAGAAAAAGGCTGATGACAAGCATGGTCTTGGTTATGAAAAAGGTGAAAGCTCCGGATCTGGACAAAGAAATCTTCAACCAAGGAATGGGAGGAACAAAAGTAGAAAACCTCCGGTAAGACAACCTAATGCTCAAAGATATCCATCATTCAATGGAAATTATTTCAATTGCAATAAATTTGGTCATAAAGCTACTCGGTGCAAAAGTAGAGTAAATCAAAATGATCCATCCTTCTCTAGTCAATGCTTCAAGTGTAAGAGGTATGCTCATAAATCAAATGAATGTAGAAGTATGAGTAATACTAACAATAGAGGAATTGGCAATTCCTTCAATGGTTACTGTTTTACTTGCAACGGGTTTGGACACATGGCTATTCAATGCAGATCAAGAGGAAATCAAGTTTATAAGAAAGGAAATGTTGTGTGCTTTAATTGTAATAAGTATGGTCATACTGCAAGATTTTGTAGAAGTTAGAACAATGGAAGAAGAAGTCCAGTAAATAGAAAACTGGATGAGCAGAGACAAGACAAAGGCAAAGAAAAAATTGATGCGAATGAGTCTCAGAATGAAACAAACAAGATATGGGTCAAGAAAATAATTATGAATGACAATAATGGATCCGTACCGGAATCCGGTGCTAAAAATTCCTCCAGGAATTGATTTGGGAGCCTTGGCTCAGGGGGAGCAGCATTGTAAATCAAATTCCCCTAGCCAGTAAGTAAGTGCCTAAATCTGGCACAGTGAGAGAAGAGATCTTGGATTGTCTCAGATCATTTGGAAGGATTTCTGGAAGAAAAGAGGTGGATATGACAAATTTTGGAGTTATTTATGAGAAAATGTTCAAGAAACAGAGTAACTAGATGTATTAGAGTAGAGCATTTATTACAAAGACAAATTAGGTGCTATGGAGCATAAAAAGGTCATTCATTCCTCATTTAGATCACTTTGCATCAGAAGAAAGCAAGAAGAGGAAAAGTGAACGAGTTCAGAGCTGAGAATTCTCAAGAATTGAAGTGCAAAGAGGATCTCCAAGCAAAACCCTAATTTGCAGAACAAGGTATTTCTATTTTTTTCAAAACGTCTTGAATTCTCAACCTTTGCAAATGGCTCACCTTTAGTTGTTGATATCACTTAAAGGCCCCATCCTAAATTTAAGAAGCATCCTTACAAATCTGTTGAAGTCGAGCCGCTAGGTGCTTTTTCGAGTGTTCCATATGGGGTTTTACATGTTGAAGACATTAGGGCATACATTCATTGCAATATAGAAGAATTTGGGAATCTAAAACTACTGGAGTTGTTTAAGAGCCATCTAAAAAATGACAATTACCAACTGAAACCTGAATTTGAAGCCCTTGAAAGTAAACATTTTCTGCAAATGATTGAATTTCCATCTTTTGATGAAAGCGAATGGGTTTGGTATGTGTTGAGCCAGATACACAATGATTTTATTTGGCTACTAAACCATTTAAGATCACTAAAGTTGTTATTAGAATTGTGACTGGGCTGAATGCAACCAGTGGATTACCTACCTTGAAAGCTGTGAAGAATCAAACTATTACTGATGCAACTGGAGCGAAGTATGACAAAAGAGCAATGACAATAAATGATATCTTAGAACCGGATGTCAAATTTGCTTCTATGATCATTGGCTATAAGATCTATCACTCCAATAGGGAGAATTTAGTTTTCGGGACTGCAATATATGCAGCTTATAAGATGTTAAAGGAGAATGATAACTATGATCTATGTGAATTACTATATAATCAGTTGATAGAGAATTTGAGCAAAATCAAAAGGGACAAGAAAAATTCTTTCAAATATGGTTCTTTGGTCATATGCCTATTTTTCTATTTTATGAATGAAGTGCCTGGAGTGCAAAGTGTGCACTGGACAAATGACATGCCTATGACAATCTAGATAAGAGATCATTTATATAGCCTTGGAGATTCAAGTACTCAAAAGACTGCAATTTGGGGGTATTTCAAAAACTTTTAGAGTCTGATGCATGCAAGGGAAAGAATCCCTAATTCAGTTGTAGAAAAGTATGAGAATGAGATATGTTTTATGGTTGACACAAATCAATGTCTAATGGAAGCTGTAGAACCAAGAACAGTATGGATAATGCCAATGGGTTATGAGGTGGATGAGAGAGTTCTGGACATGTATGCTTAGCATCTTCTGAGCAAACCTAAAGACACCTCTGTGGAAATGTTTGGAACTTACAAGGAACTAAGTATGAAATTGTATATGGAACTTAGTCAGCCGGAAACAAAAAGAAAAGTGCTAAAGCAAGTAGAGATGTATGCAGAAAGCATTGGGATTACAAAAGAAGCAGTGAGAAAGAACAGAGAAAGGATTGAGGAGATGAATAGAAGAGCTGAGCAAGCTTCAAAAGAAAGGACAAAAAGTGGACCGACAGCTGATTCAGAAGTCCCACCTAGCTCTTTAAGGAAAACAAGAAGCTCTGCAACTGTCTCAGAACAATTCAAGTCTATTCCTATCAAGACATCAGAAGTTACACCATCTGGTGAAGGAGGAAAGAGGAAGAAAACCAAGGCCACAAGAGCCTACAAAAGCACAAAAGATGATGAGGAAATAGAAACAAATGAAGAAGTTAAATCAAAGAAAGCCAAGACTTCAAAGGCCTCTGAGAACCAACTCTCCGGAAGTAGAAAGGCGAGTAAAAAGCAAGAAATTGGTAAGGTCACTATGACTATTGATGAAATTGTAAAAATAATCACTATTCATGGAAATGTAAAGCTTATCAGAGTTTACTATGACAATTTTAATCAAGAAAATAAGAAAATTTTGGAAGATGCCACCATCATGTATTTGAATAAATTCAATAGAGCCCTATTAGAAATTTTACAAGAACTTCCCAAAGGTTTAAGGAAAGTACTGGAAATGAGGAAAGAAGTAGCTAAGACTAAAGATCTAGAACTCAGAGAGTATGTCCTCTCCACATTATGTCCTGTAATGACTAGAAGAGAAGCAGATGGAATTCTCAAAGAAGTTAAATAAAAATTCAGAAGCAAGGTCCGGATGAACAAGCTAATGCTTGGTGAAATTGAGGAAATAGCGAAAGAAACAAAAGAAATTCTGAGAAAGGCTTTAGACAAAGATAAATACAATATTATTTCAAAGAAACAAGTTGAAGAAGACAATCCTCCAGTTCTAGAACAAGAAGCTCCAGAAGAAGAAACTAATAAGAGAATTAATGACCAAAGTCTTACTCTAGATCCTTTGGAGTTAACTTATGAGGAGATTAATGTTGGATTTGATTCATCAAATCTGAATGTTGGAGAAGTTCAGGAAGAGGAACAAGTCAATCAGGAGGACATAGAAACAACAAACAAAATAGTTGATGCAGGAGTAACTCCTCCACTTGATCACTCTGGAAAAGAAGAGGATATTGCTACTACATAGAGCCCTCCGGATCAGGTAGCAAGTGGTGAAACAACAGGAAAGAGTCCCTCTGCAGAGAACACAGAGAAAAGTAAAGCAGAGAAAGAGGAAGAAAAAGGAAAGAAGGATAAAGTAGAAGAAGATGGTGCAAATGTTGAAGCACCTAAAGCAGATACTAAAAAATCTGATGAACAAATGGATGGTTCAGGAAATGTTGCAAGAGACATTGCAGATGCAGTAAAAAGTCTTCTTGAAAAAGAAATTATTGAGCTTGATGAGCCTAAGCTACTCCAAGGTCTAGCCAATCTAGATGCTCTCTCCAATTCAATTGATGAAAATAGCATCATTCACCCAAGTAAAGGCTAGAGAAAAGATGTTAAAGTTCCACATGGAGGACAATGAGCGACTGGGGCTTGCAATTGAGATTTTGGAAAAGTTAATGCCTTCCTACCAGAAGAGTCCATCTGATTCCCCCTCCAGACATCTGAAAAACCTTGTAAGTTCTATAAATACTCATTTTGAGTCCTTTGAGAAGTCTGTAGAAACAAAAGTCAGAAATGAGTTTTTGGATAAGAAATATTGCGAAATTAAAAGTCTAATAGGGTATGATAGGACTATACTTGATATTAGTATAAAGAGTGTTCAAAACTCTCTAAGGGATGGAAGTGATGTATATAAATTTTGTCTATCCTGGTCCAAAGTAAGTGAGGATATTGAGAAGAAGATAAAGGAACAAGAATGAAAATTGTCAAATCTATCCAATAATTTTGATCCTCTAACTATTTCACCCATAAGTCAGGAATGTCAAGTAATTAGCTTGACTGAGGAGATAAAGAAACTTGTCAAAGAGAAAGGCAACATTATGAAGAGAATGTGTGAGCTCTGGGGATTGATTGCCCCTAAGTTAGAGACAATGTATAATGCCCTATCTGAAGCTCAGATTGCAATTTAGACCAATGATCCATCAGATCTATCAAAGACAGAAGCATATTCATCTTTGTTGAGTGGGCACATCTCAATTTTGGATGGAATGAAGAGTACTTGGGCCTTTGAACTTGTGCAAATAAAAACTAGCTTTGCAGACATTCTCAAGTTTATGTAAATAGAACTTAATGATTAGTTGTACATATGCGGCAGTATATACATAATTTTTTGGAGGATTTTGGCTTGCGGACCCCACCCTTTTCCATTGATGTCAAAGGGGGAGTGAAGAGCAGTGAAAAATGAGGAATCCAACAAAGGGGGAGCATTGAAAAGAAGTATGAACAATAGTATGGAGCACAAGCAAAGGGGGAGTTATTATGACACTTAGTCATTTTTCACTTAGTGTTGCCATCAATGCCAAAAGGGGAGATTGTTGGCAAGAGACACTGCTCCACATTGATAGGTGTTGTCATTGATGGCAACTTAGATCATCCAAATCATCCTCATAACACAATTTGTTCACACCGGAAGTTAGAATCATAACTTGTCTAAGTCTGGGTAGTTAGGAATAGAGCAGGTGATAGGGTCTGGTATCTTGGTTTGGATCTCTCCGGTGGAAAGGCATGGTTTGCTGTGGATCTAAGGTAGTTGTAAGCATTGTCAAGCCACTCTAAATCTAGATTTTTGTCCTTTGGTGATGAAGGACTCAAAAGATATTAGCTTATGAGTATCAGGTTTTAGTTTGACAGAATAGAAAGAAGAAGAACAAGCCAACCTTGTGAATGATCTTAATTCTGGATGTATAGAAGTTGTTTTTTGGGCAATTGGTGACCAGTGATGATAGCCAACATGATTGATAATCTGCAAGTGCAAGTTTTGGTCCGCATCTCATATTATGCATGGATCTAGCCGACAGAGTAGAGTACTAAACAAAGTTCTAAATGTTCTTGAAGTTGACTAGTAAAATGATTGTAGATCATGTTGCAGATATATATAGCCAAGGAAATTGGATGTTTTTGGTGTGTGTTTGAACCAGGTGTAAATGTGAGAAGAGCAGAAATCTAAGGTGTGAATGAAGGCAGAATAGTAAGAAGAGCAGAGAAAAGATGAAATGTGTAAGATCAATTTTTGCACTTAACCGAAACTAAAATAATTGCATGGATAGATGCTATTTATTAGTTAAAAATCTGTGCTATTGTCTTGTAATCTTTCAATAGGCAGTGAGCCTCCATTTGAGCAGTGAACTCTGGGTAGTGAGCCCAAATGCATGTGCATTCCCATTTGCAAAAATACTTTTAATACGGTATTAATTTTGTGGGTTAACCCCTAGCGTGGTTTTTCCCTTAACTGGGTTTCCACGTCAAAAATCTTGGTGTCAAATATGTTTTGTGTTGTTACTCTCACACTTATGATTCTTGTTTTTATGGTTAAGTTATTGAATTGTTAAAAGAAAGAATTAACTGCAATAAGATCTAAAGTTTTGAGACAACTGATTCACTCCCCCTCTCAGTTGTCTATCCTATTTCTAACAAGGCCTGCCTCCATATGTCCAACAACAACAATACATCATCCCCCAACAACAATAATACTGTAACGTCAAAAAATGTCCCCTTGGGGGCTTTTCCCTTTTAAGGTTTAGCTCTTGGGTCTTTAATATGCATTTAGGACATATTGCATCACATTTTGGCATCCCGATGAGAAAACCCCTAAGTGTCATGGCAAATAGGACCTAGGGGGACCACTTGAGATAGACCCTACCCAAAATAGGGGGAGGACTTGGGTGCTTGCACCCTAGTCCTGCCCTATTTTGGGTCAGGCCCAAATTTTAAGTGTCGGTTCGTGACTGTTATTTAGGTCCTATGCCAACACAGTAAGTTTCAATTACGAAATTCTTGGCAGGAATGTTTGTAGTTGCATATATAAGCATGTTTGGGCATTCATTTATAAACTAGATGGATATTGTGAACTTTATGCATTCTAAAGGTGGTTCAAGGCATTCATTATGTGGCAAGAGAAGATATTGCGTTGTTTATATGTTTGTGTTTGGAGATTTGAGAATCCATCTCCTCATGGCATGAAGAGCTTCTTCCTTCCATGAGATCTTCACTACAAGGTGATATCATTTATGTTTTCAAGCATTTATCATTTGGATTTTGCCTTTGTTCTCTAAGGACACACACTTTCTATCTGACAATGGTGTTCGGAAGACTTGAATGTCTCTCCGAGCCTTGACTGAGGCAAGCCTCTAAACACCACAACCCCCTCCCCATTTTCCCGTGATTGCAGGTTACAGGTTGAAGAAGCAGGAAAAGTGGAGTTGTAGAGGAGTGTTGTAGAGTGTCAAAATCATAGATCAAAGCTAAAAATAGGGACCTGGACTTGGGCGCCTGCTCATTAGTCCTTCAGATCCCATAATGGAAGAATCTCTGAGACAACAGGAATAAGTTGCAGATAAAGTTCCCAGATCCCCAAAAAAGTATGGCACTAGACTAGGGCGCTCGCTCATTAGTCCCCAACTGTTTCGCTTCCCAAACTTCAAAAATTGGTACACATTTGTCTGTTATTTTACATCTTTCTGTAGCATCATTTTCTGGTATTCGTCTGTTTGCTTCCGTATTTGCATAATTAGGGTTTTAAGCATAATTGGGCATAATCAAGCAATCAGACCACATAAATCCAATTTTCCTAACATTCTAAGTGACCAAGGGCCTGATAGTAGAGTCTTACTTGACCTAAGGTCCTTGAATGCTTTAGGGTGAAAGGAGGATACACATACAAACCATCAAATCAAACCCTATCCAAATTTTACCCTAAACATTTTGGTGAACTCGTGTTTTTAATGAATTTGACACCTTACTGAGTGTTTTGCTTCAGATTTACATTCATTTCATTCATTCATTTCATTGTTCATCTTATTGCATTTGGAAAATTACAAAAAAAATAAAAAATTTGAAAAAAATTACATTCTAGGGTTTGCATTTTCATAAAGTTTTATCAATTAATTTGAATTTTGTTAAATTTATGATATTTGAATTAGATCTAAGATAAATTGCAGAAAATTACAAAAATTTAATCACTTGCATTGCATTTTCATCATAAATTTGCTAGGGTTTTGTTAGAAAATTTGAATTTTTCATATAACCTAATAATTTCAAAAACTAGGGTTTGTAGGTAAAATCTTGTTTCATATTTTTCTACTGATCTTAGACACTCATTCAAATTTTCATTTGGCTGTAGTGTTGCATTTTAGTGTAAATTTGCATTTAGATTTCAAAATTTTGCATTTTTACATAGAAAATTTCAACAAAAAACTAGCATTTTTCATTGATTTTTAATTAGATTTGCACTTGCATTTTGTATTGTAGGGTTTGAAAATCATTTTCAGATCTGAGTGGGATTAATTTTCATCATAAATCAGATTACAAAACCTTCATATAACATTTTGCATTTAGTTGCATTAAGATCTCATGCCTAGGGCTTGAAAAAAACCTTGATTTTCACTAGATTTGGCCTTATCGACTCTCTAAATTTGTACCATAGGCGTGTTGTGAAGAATATTTTTACCCTAAACATAACAATACTTATGCTTTGTACACTTTATTTGTATTTGAATCTCACCTTGGTGACACTCGGTTCTGAGATTTTCGTGATATAGCCCCACGGTTATCCTTGATCTCTGAATTTGTAGTATAACCTTGGCTCTTTGTGTGATTGATCATATGCATTGATGTTGTTGTTTATCATGATTATGTAGACACTAACATGTTTCTTGTAGGGATGTGTTTGTGGGAACATTTGGCAATTGTAAAGTACATGTCACCTCTAGGGGGCATGGGCTTTGTGAGAGTCTGTATTCCCTTGTGTGTTTTCTTCCTACCTTAACATGCTTAATATCGATGCCTGATATCAACCACCTTAAGGTGGGGGCATATATAAGGTAAGCTATTTGTTGTAGATGTTAGCAATGTGCTTGTCCTCAGGTGCAGTCTTAAAGACTAGTGGTGATGAGTCCCTCCTGCACTCTAAGTTTTGTTTGCAATCAATCAATCATCTTAAGCCCTTTGCGGAGGAGGGGATGGTGTATTTCTCGAAGAGAGTGCACATCCTGTCATTTTCTAAAAGTCCTATGCGGAGGAGGGGATGGTGTATTTCTCAAAGAGAGTGCACATCCTGTCATTTTCTAAAAGTCCTATGCAGAGGCGGGGAGCGGTTCTGTGACTAAATCAACCCTTAAGCATGTCTTCGGCGATTGTTGTGGAAAAGCCAAATCATCGGTGTGTGCCTGTAATGTGCCTGAGATGGTGATGAGCCTAGAACTAGGAACACTCCATCGCTTGTTTGCCGTATTTTCTCTGTGCCTTCAAAGTGTGGGTGTATTGCGTGTTTGTTCCCAAGCATAGTTTAAAGACCGGTGGCGATGAGTCCCTCCTATGCTTTGGGATTTGTGTGGAGTGTTTGATTTATTTAGCGTGTACTGCATGTGTGTTGCCCCATATGCAGTCTTAAAGACTAGTGGCGATGAGTCCCTCCTGCATTATGGGTGGTGTGTTTTCTTTCCTGTACTTGCATCTGCATTTCATATATGAAAAAGAAAAAGAAATCATCTCTGTCTTCTCTGCATTCACTATGTTTTGTGTGCCTTCTATGCTGTATTCTCCATGTTTTACGTGACTGTAACTATCTTCTCCGTGTTTTGCATGCCTGTTACTGTCCTCTCTGTGATTGGGCGTGTCTTCTATGTGCTTGGCATGTTTGCTATGTTTATTGACCGTACTTTAATGCATGTATTGGCCTTGCATTTATACATACATTAAAGTGGGGGCTAAATGTAACGTCAGAAAATGTCCCCTTGGGGGCTTTTCCCTCTTAAGGTTTAGCTCACGAGTCTTTAATCTACATTTAGGACATCTTGCATCATGTTTTGGCATCCCGATGAGAAAACCCCTAAGTGTCATGGCAAATAGGACCTAGGGGGACCACTTGAGATAGACCTTGCCTAAAATAGGGGGGAGGACTTGGGCACCCGCGCCCTAGTCCTGCTCTATTTTGGGTCAAGCCCAAATTTTAAGTGCCGGTTTATGACCGTTATTTAGGTCCTATGCCGACATGATAAGTTTCAATTATGAAATTCTTGGCAAGAATGCTTGTAGTTGCATATATAAGCATGTTTAGGCATTCATTTGTAAACTAGATGGCTATTGTGAACTTTATGCATTCTAAAGGTGGTTCAAGGCATTCATGGTGTGGCAAGAGAAGATATTGTGTTGTTTATGTGTTTGTATTTGCAGATTTGAGCATCCATCTCCTCATGGCATGAAGAGCTTCTTCCTTCCATGAGACCTTCACTACAAGGTGATATCATTTGTGTTTTCAAGAATTTATCATTTGGTTCTTGCCTCTGTCCTCCAAGGGCACGCACTCTCTATCTGACAACAGTATTCAAAAGACTTGAATGTCTCTCTGGGGCTTGACTAAGGCAAGCCTCTAAACACCACAACCCCCTCCCCATTTTCCTGTGATTGTAGGTTACAGGTTGAAGAAGGAAAAGCGGAGTTATAGAGAAGGGTTTTTGAGTGTTAGAATTGCAGATCAGAGTTGAAAACATGGACCTCGACTAGGGCACCTACTCATTAGTCCTCCGGATCCCGCAATGGAAGAATCTCTGAGGCAGTAGGAACAGGCTACAGATAAATTTTCTAGATCTCAACAAAAAGCATGGCACTGGACTAGGGCATCTGCTCATTAGTCCTCGATTGTTTCACTTCCTGAACTTTGGAAATTGGTACACATTCAAGTCTGTTATTTTACATCTTTCTCTAGTAGCTTTTTTCGGTATTCATATGTTTGCTTTCGTATTTGTATAATTATGGTTTTGACCATAATTGGGCATAATCAAGCAATCAAATCACACAAATCCAATTTTTCCAACATTCTAAGTGACCAAGGGCCTGATAGTAGAGTCTTACTCGACCTAAGGTCCTTGAATGCTTTAGGGTGAAAGGAGGATACACATACAAACCATCAAATCAAACCCTATCCAAATTTTACCCTAAACATTTTGGTGAACCCATGTTTTTAATGAATTTGGCACATTGCTGAGTGTTTTTCTTCAGATTTACATTCATTCATTTCATTGTTCATCTTATTGCATTTGGAAAATCACAAAAAAATTGAAAAATTTGAAAAAAATTACATTCTAGGGTTTGCATTTTCATAAAGTTTTCATCAATTAATTTGAATTTAGTTAAATTTCTGATTTTTGCATTAGATTTGAGATAAATTGCAGAAAATTACAAAATTTCAATCACTTGCATTGCATTTTCATCATAAAATTGCTAGGGTTTTGTTAGAAATTTTGAATATTTCATATAACCTAGTAATTTCGAAAACTAGGGGTTGTAGGTAAAATCTTGTTTCAAATTTTTCTACTGATATTAGACACTTATTCAAATTTTCATTTGGTTGTAGTGTTGCATTTTAGTGTAAATTTGTATTTTTACATAGAAAATTTCAACAAAAACTAGCATTTTTCATTGTTTTTTCATTAGATTTGGCATTGTAGGGTTTGAAAATCATTTTCAGATCTAAGTGGGATTAATTTTCATCATAAATTAGATTACAAACCTACATATAACATTTTGCATTTAGTTGCATTAAGATCTCATGCCTAGGGTTGAAAAAAACCTTGATTTTCACTAGATTTGGCCTTATCGACTCTCTAAATTTGCACCATAGATGTGTTGTGAAGAATATTTTTGCACCAATTTTTTGTTATCATGGTTATTATCTACTTCCCCTCCTAAAAATATTCACAACACCTTTTTATTGGGCTCTTGTATTGAAAATTTGGTGAAAAAATGCATATTTTTGCTATATTTGCCCTAGGGTTTAACCTAGATTTGCACTCCAAGCATGTTGTGACAAGTTTTATGGCTTTATGTGACTGATATTATTGTTATAATCTTTTGCACCTCCTAAAATTATTTACAACACCCCTTTTGCTAGGTCTTGGAGTTGAAAAATTGCATATTTTTTCTATATTTTCAATAGGGTTTGATCTTGAGTGGCATTATAAGCGTGTTGTGAGAGATTTTTTGGCATTAGGTGGTTGTTATTACTGATATAATCTTCTGTCCATCATCATTTTCATCACAACACCCTTTGTCATACTCTTTTGCATTGAGATTTGGTGAAAAACCACATACTTTAGTGTATTCCACTAGGTTTTGGCTGGTCATCACTCTAGATTTGCATCAAAAGTGTGTTGTGAAGGGTTTCATTGCTTTAGTGGACTGTAAATAGACATATTACTTTCTTCCCCTAATCAATTTACTTACAACACCTTTTCTTTCATATATTTGCCTTGAAAAAGTACAAAATATCAAGCATTTTTGGATCTTACACATATCCTGCTCCTAGGGTTTGTTCTATTACTTTGTACATTCTGTCTTGCATGCTCTTTCATGAGCCTTATGACCTGCTTCACTAATAGAAACATTCCTCTGAGAAGAAGCATAAGACACATGGGATCTAGTCCCCTTGAAGAAAATAATATCTAGACCTTTGAAAATCCATTGAATACCTTCTTTACAAAAGGAGAGACAAATTTTGCAAGATATCGTACCTCCTACAACCACTATGGAAGATCAAATATTTCATGATTTCAATGATAGTATTGAGGTGGTCACACATGTACTCGATGAACAAATAAACAAACTTGACAAAGATCTAGCCAAATTCCAAACATTCGTAGAAACTGAGAGAATAGTAGAAGAAGCTGTACCTGTGATACACCATGTTAGAGAATTGATAAAAGAAGGACAAGATGGTATTGATGTTATCCAAGGTTTAATGCATATTGTGCAAACTAATGTCATGCCAATGACTGAATGTGCAAGAGTTATTAACAACATGTCGTCACTGTCGCATACACAAGTATCGACACCTATACCGACTACGGGAATATCTACCTTTACATTGACAATTTTAACAACCAATGCAAATGCTTGTAGTAATAGTACCACTGGTATTAGAGTATCTAATGGAACTAATTCACAAAATTACATAGCTGTGGGATTTAATTATCAGAATTTGGTTTCTAGGGGAACCTCTTCTATGAATAATTGTTCTCAACAACATATCTATTCCACTTATTCTCAACCACCCTATTCGCAACCACTTCCCACTAATCAATATGTCCAACCACCATTGACCTATTTGCAGCCTCCGCCTATTATAACTCAGGCTCAATCACCTTCTCACTTTGGTTCTAATTCCTCGCAACAAACCGCATCTCCTAATGATTCCATCCTAAACCAACTTTTATAGGGCATGACTACTTTACAACAAAACATGACAAATTTGACAAATTCTTCACAACCTAATATACCAATTTATCATGCTCGTAACCCCATATCTTATGCAATTTTGAGAACTCCTATGCCCGAGAGGTTTGAGACTCCTCGCTTTGAAAAATATGGTGGAAAAGGTGATCCTAATACTCATGTGGCAGCATTCACAGCTATGTGTAGCAATTTCTAATTTGAAGAGGACTTGTTAGCAAAATGTTTCCCATGATCTCTCAAGGATACTGCTTTAGAATGGTTTTGCTCATTACCTTTGAATTCCATACACTTCTTTTCATAGTTGGTTGATCATTTTTTACAACATTTTCAAGCAAATATTAGACCTCAAGTTTCCTTGATTGATTTAGTTCATTGCAAGCAAGGTCCGAAAGAGAAATTAACTGAGTTTATTAGTCGGTATCAATCTCTCTATGCACAAATTCAATATCAGATGAAAGATGAGGATGTTCAAAAGGTGTTTATTACATATCTACAACCTAACATCCATGATAAGATCCTCTTGATGAAATATAACTCCTTTCAACATTTATGCACTACCCTTTGTGATTATCAACTTTCGTCTAGTCAGTATGAAAATCACAACTCATCGGCTCAGGTTGGTCAATCCATGGGTGAATCATCGTAAAACAACTTTAAGAGAAATAACAGTAGGAGTTTCATTAGGATTAATGGACCGAATACAAATAGATTTTCTAATGTGTTTGCTATCATGAATCCAAAGAAAGCATCATATCAACCAAGAAAGTTTACTCCGATATCTGAGTCTTATCATTCTACCATGAATCAAGTTGTGAGCAATAATCTTTTGAAGCATCCCCTGATTAAGCCTTTAGATCCTAGTAAAGCACAAGGACCTTATTTTGATGCTAATGCCTTTTGTCATTTTCATAGGACACAAGGACATGATATTGAACGATGTATGCGTCTTAAACATGAAATACAAGACCTCATTGATTCGAATGTCATACAGGTATATGGTGTGAATGATAATGGAAATAAATCAGTCGCTCTACCGAATCATAATT
The DNA here is from genome assembly GCA_027924645.1 of Cunninghamia lanceolata. Classification (NCBI taxonomy): domain Eukaryota; kingdom Viridiplantae; phylum Streptophyta; class Pinopsida; order Cupressales; family Cupressaceae; genus Cunninghamia; species Cunninghamia lanceolata. The sequence continues at coordinate 1,204,473 of BSBN01001011.1, forward strand.
TACAAATCTTCACTAATCGTTTCCCTAAGCATACTAATAACAATATGTTGGAACAAGGTTTAGTGGAATTAGATGATGATGATTATTTGGAATATGATAACATCATGGGTATAATAGAAATGCATAAGGAAAAGTTGGATAACCCACCTCATCCACGCAGAAAAGGAATTTATGCTGAGGTTCCTCCTTCAATATCCTTACAAGGATCGGGAGATAACCAAAATGCATCAAAACAACAAATGAAACAACTGAAACAAGTGACAATAACAAAGGAAGAGGGCAAGATGGTACAAGATGATTCTTGTAACCATGGTAGACGAAATCAACAACAAAAACTCACTAAAAATCATAAAAGAGTTAGACGATTATCATCAGTTGGAAATAATAGTGGTTCTTCCCCTCCCAAGCAACAAAAGGTCTCACTTACACAAGGATTTGAGAAACATGCATTACATGAATTTTCTGACAATAAACAAGACTTTCATAAGAACCACTCAAACTTTGCACTAAACTTGAGTACCTCTCCAAGAGGTCCGCAAGTTCAACAATCTGATACAATGATATCCACAGGTAAGTATTTCTAACCCTTTATCTCTTGTGATGTGTTTCCCCATGATGTGTTGTTTAGGCCTCCTGGGATGACCCCTGATTCTCTTGTAAGGTCTAGGATACCAGGAGACCACCTCTGTTGTGACCTTCTTCTATTTGTATTACTATTCTTCTATATTGCCTCTCTCTGTTTTCATTGTTGTGTGTTGTGACTTATGGACATAGGGTTGTGGTTGGTGAATTAGGGGTACCCTCCTACGTGACTGTCCCTAAGGCACTTGTTTCTCCTCTCTTAATTTATTGTTTCCCTTCCTCTAGTGTTTCTATCTAGCAGGTGGATGACGAAAAACATTTATACTGATGTGGACCTAGCATCCCTTTAGCGAGAAATAAAAAATTAGACTTAGTTCCTAATATGACGATGGGGTTGTAATATATTATCTAACGCTTGGCTAGTAGAAGCACTTCGTGCTTTGTGCGTAGTGATTTTGATGGTGTTTTATCTCACCTACAAAACATAACAATACTGCTGCTTCGTGCACTTTGTTTGTCTTTGAATCTCACCTTGGTGACACTTGGTTCTAAGATTTTCGTGATATAGCCCCACGGTTATCCTCGATCTCTGAATTTGTAGTATAACCTTGGCTCTTTGTGTGATTGATCATATGCATTGATGTTATTGTTTATCATGATTATGTGGACACTAACATGTTTCTTGTAGGGATGTGTTTGTGGGCACATTTGGCAATCATAAAATACATGTCACCTCCAGGGGGCATGGGATTTGCGAGAGTCCATGTTACCTTGTGTGTTTTATTCCTACCTTAACATACTTGATATTGATACTTGATATCAACCACCTTAAGGTGGGGGCATATATAAGGTAAGCTGTCTATTGTAGATGTTAGCAGTGTGCTTGTCCTCAAGTGCAGTCTTAAAGACTGGTGGTGATGAGTCCCACCTGCACTCTGAGTTTTTGTTTGCAATCAATCAATCATCAATCATATTAAGCCCTCTATGGAGGCAGGGATGGTGTATTTCTTGAAGAGAGTGCATCTCCTGTCATTTTCTAAAAATCCTCTGTAGAGGCAGGGAGTGGTTCTCTGACTAACTCAACCCTTAAGCGTGTCTTTGGTGATTGTTGTGGCAAAGTGCAATCATCAGTGTGTGCCTGTAATGTGCTTGAGATGGTGATAAGCTTAGAAATAGGAACACTCCATCGCTTGTCTTCAGTGTTTTCTCTGTGTCTTCAAAGTGTGTGTATTACGTGTTTGTTCCCATAGTTTAAAGACCAGTGGCGATGAGTCCCTCCTATGCTTTGGGATTTGTGTGTCATGTTTGATTTGTTTGGCATGTATTGCGTGTGTGTTGCCCCATATGCAATCTTAAAGACTGGTGGTGATGAATCCCTCCTGCATTATGGGTGGTGTGTTTACTTTCTTGTATTTGCATCTGCATTTCATATATGAAAAAGAAAAAGAAAAAGAAATCATCTCTGTCTTCTCTGCATTCGCTTCACTGTATTTTGCATGTCTTCAATACTATATTCTTCATGTTTTGTGTGATTGTAAATGTCTTCTCCATGTTTTGTGTTCCTGTTACTGTCTTCTATGTGATTGGTGTGTCTTCTCCGTGATTGGCATGTTTGCTGTGTTTATTGACCGTACTTTAATGCATGTATTGGCCTTGCGTTTATACATACATTAAAGTGGGGGCTAAATGTAACACTGGAAAATGTCCCCTTGGGGGCTTTTCCCTCTTAAGGTTTAGCTCCTGGGTCTTTAATCTGCATTTAGGACATATTGCATCACATTTTGGCATTTCAATGAGAAAACGCCTAAGTGTCATGGCAAATGGGACTTAGGGGGACCACTTGAGATAGACCCTGCCCAAAATAAGGGTAAGGACTTGGGTGCCCACACCCTAGTCTTGCTCTATTTTGGGTCAGGCCCAAATTTTAAGTGTCAGTTTGTGACCGTTATTTAGGTCCTATGTCGACACGGTAAGTTTCAATTATGAAATTCTTGGCGGAAATGTTTTTAGTTTGCATATATAAGCATGTTTAGGCATTCATTTGTAAACTAGATGGCTATTGTGAACTTTATGCATTCTAAAGGTGGTTTAAGGCATTCATTGTGTGGAAAGAGGAGATATTGTGTTGTTTATGTGTTTGTATTTGCAGATTTGAGCATCCATCTCCTCATGGCATGAAGAGCTTCTTACTTCCATGAGATCTTCACTACAAGGTGATATCATTTGTGTTTTCAAGCATTTATCATTTGGTTTTGCCTCTATTCTCCAAGGACATGCACTCTCTATCTGACAATGGTTTTCGAAAGACTTGAATGTCTCTCTGAGGCTTGACTGAGGTAAGCCTCTAAACACCACAACCCCTCCCCATTTTCCCGTGATTGCAGGTTATAGGTTGAAGAAGCAAGAAAAGTGGAGTTGCAGAGGAGTGTTGCAGAGTGTCAAAATTGCAAATCAAAGCTGAAAAATAGGGACCTGGACTCAGGCGCCCACTCATTAGTCCTCCGGATCCCGCAATGAAAGAATCTATGAGACAACAGGAACATGTTGCAGATAAAGTTCCCAGATCTCGACAAAAAGCATGGCACTAGACTAGGGTACCCACTCATTAGTCCCTGATTGTTCTTCTTCCTGAACTTCAAAAACTAGTACAAATTTATCTGTTATTTTATATCTTTCGGTAGCAAAATTTTCTGGTATTCATCCGTTTGCTTCCGTATTTGCATAATTAGGGTTTTAAGCATAATTGGGCATAATCAAGCAATCAAACCACACAAATCTAATTTTCTGACATTCTAAGTGACCAAGGTCCTGATAGTAGAGTCTTACTCGACCTAAGGTCCTTGAATGATTTAAGGTGAAAGGAGGATACACATACAAACCATCAAATCAAACCCTATCCAAATTTTACCCTAAACAAATACATCACTCCTCAACAACAACAATCATCATTGCAACAACCCCTGTGTATATGGAAAAATCGATCTATTCTAAACTAAATAAAACCAAAGAACCCAATAACATAAAGAAAACGAATTTAAATAAAAGTCATGACAAATAATCAATGCAATAAAGACTTTTACCGAAATTTGTGTTGTTTCCTTTGGATTGAATGTGGATTGCTCAATGAAGTTGCGAAGCCATAGTTGCAACAAGCAAGTAGTGTGCTCAAGAGATCAATATCAAAAGATCGTAAGGGTTGCGCCAAGATCAATGTTAAAAGATCGTAAAGTGGCTCAAGAAGATCAATGTCAAAAGATCGTAAGGGTTGCGCCAAGATCAATGTTAAAAGATCGTAAAGTGGCTCAAGAAGATCAATGTCAAAAGATCGTAAGAGTGCTCAATCGACGCGCTGTGTATGCTCGAAGCTCTGTTAAGTATGCCTGAGAATACAATCGAAGAGAGAGAGAATGAAGGAGATGAGGGGGGTTTATATAGATTTCATCAAAGATCGATCAATGGTCCAGATAATTCAGAAGAATCAACGGAGGAGATAAGTTGAGGAATGTGCAACGAATGAGAAGAAGACATGTATCTTGCTTTCTTTTGCATGAGAGGAGCTATCAAGAATAGAAGAATGAGTTAACTGAAGAAATAAATCAATTAAAAGAATAAAGCAATCAGTTAAGTGATTTAAAACAAGAAGAAGGGATTTGCATGAGAAAAGAAGATATTTTGCTTTATTAAATATAGAAATATTTAATTGATGAGCAAAAAAGCTTGAGTTATTTTAGAGATAACTTAAATTAGAAGAAAAAGCAACTTAAATAAATAATTGATTTATTTAAATTTAGAGAAGATATTTTGGAGGAAATAATTAAATAATTAGAATTATTTAATTTAGAAGATTTAAAAGCAAATTAAATAAATAAATTTATTTAATTGTTGTGCATGATTTTGGAAGAACCGAAGATTATAAATAAAATATTTGATTTTATTTATTTTTAGAGGATTGAGATAATTTAAATAAATTTGATTTGATTTATTTAAATTTAGAAGAACAATTGATTTAATTAAATAATGTAAATTATTTAATTGTAGATAAGATAGAATTGTGATGAATTAATTAAATAATGGGATATATTTAATTAATGTGGATGTGAATTTTGGAAGGAGGATAATGATCAAATTAAATAATTAAAATTATTTAATTGTGGAAGAATATAGAGGAATTTAATTTAATTAATTAAATAAAGAGGATTTATTTAATTAATGTTGAATTTAGGAGATTTAGAAGAATTTGGTGAAATTAATTAAATAATTAGATTATTTAATTAACGTTGAAATGCAGGTGATTAGGAAGAAATGACAAAATGCAAGTGATGCGACGACTTGGTCATTTCAGGGTGTCTACATTTTGCCCCTCTTTGATGCAATGCAGCATGTAGCGTTGCGTCAAAGAAAATGATTGTCGAAGACGTGATACAATTTTTTGATGCCCCAGTGTAGGTAGTTGCCCCAACATAGCTGGCGTAGGGTGCCCCCTCGAGAGGAAAGATAGGGAAGCGACAGAAGAACTGTGTTGACACTCGACTAGAAGATTTGTTGGAGATAGGCAAGGTTGGGTTGATGATAGATAGAAGAAAGGAGATAGGAGAGAACATAAGAGAAAGACTGTTGATCGATCCTTGTTGGAAAACTATATAAGGCCATGGATGAATGGATGGGTAGATGGATGAGCTTGTTGCAATGGTTTCACATTTGTTTATAAAGAGCAATCCTTATTTTTGATATAGCACGTGGATAGTTTGCCACCAAGGTATAAAAGACCAAGGTGCTGTAATATCTGAGTGCGTGGACGTTGACTCTGCAAGCAAGTGGTTTGAACTTAGATCCCCTTAGACATAATATAACCTTGTTGGAACATGTGAATAAGCCATAGTCTTGAACATAAAATAAACTTCCATACATGCGAATGCAAGAAGAATTATTAATATGTAAGATGCTAGGACGTAACACTCACAAGATAAATAGAATGCTAAGAAAGATACTAGAGATCATTCCTCAAACACGGCACACAGAAAGCAATGACTATGCCCCCAATCCGTACTGCATCGGAACATACCAAGATTATAGATAAATCAAGGTAGCCTTGAATGGGTAAGGGATAAGGAACAAAAGATAAACCATAACACAAATTGACTGACTTACAAAGTAAACATACAGCCAACATATTCTCTTGCCAAAGAGGTTGCTTAGGATAGATTGGATAGAAAAGATAACAGCCTTATCGTAGGAAATCTGTGTCCGTTAAAGGGGGCTATCTACCTAAAAAGACAATGTCTCACTTGCAGGAAATGCCACATGTTGCAGGAGACGCGTGTGTTGGTCTCGACAATGGAACACTTCGTAGAAGACAAGCTTGTTGATCTAGGGCTTGGTTAAGCAGTACTTAGCTGATGTTGGCAATCGGTATGCAGGACAGTAGATGACTCTGGAAGAAAGGCTCTTTGCTTCAAGTTTTTTAAGGACTTTTGCTTTGAAAGGATGTGCTAGCTTGCTACTTGAGTTAGTCAAGTCGAGGCGAATGGATTTTGACAAACGGAAGACTAGAAGGGTGACGTGCTAATGGATTGAAACAGGTGGAGAATGGTGGATCGTGTGTGCCTGAGTACTGGATACATCCTTCGTATTCCAGACTGCCTACATACCCTGTATCCACGGGATCAAGGCACACTTACGATGGAAGATGAACGTGATAAATATGTAGTTCTGGATAGAGTGATGAATGGGTCAAGGTGAAAGGAGGGGATCTTATGTACCTGAGTACTGGATACTTCCTTCGTATTCCAGACTGCCTACATACCCATATCCATGGGATCAAGGTACCTTAAGACTGGGAAGATGATAATATGTAGTTCTAGTTAGTGTGATGATGTGGGAAAAGAGCGGAGAAGAGGTGATCTTATGTACCTGAGTACTGGATACTTCCTTCGTATTCCAGACTGCCTACATACCCATATCCGTGGGATCAAGGTACCTTAAGATTGAAAAGATGATATGTAGTTCTGGTGGAGGTGATGATGTAGAACAAGTGTTGAGAAGATAACAACCTTATCGTAGGAACTCTGTGTCCGTTAAAGGGTGTTACCTGTGGAAATGAGACCAGATTGAAGTATGCGCTGCGAACCACGAACAAGGAACCAATCCTAGACTGAAGCTAAGGAAAGAGTTGCCCCCATTCTGGTAGAGGAAACTGTAGGTGTGACCGCCGAAGAAGACACAAAAAGACTTGACCTAGGACAAGACAGTGTTAACTGTAGACACAGATCAAGATGTGGGATGACGATGAGGGACACTGACAAATTTCCAAGCTATACTAGGTAGGGAGATGGAAATGCAAACAAAGTCAATGGTTTTATTATGGATGGATGGATGAAGCAGGTTGCGAACTGGACAAGGAGTGGACAGGACTCGATAGACGATGGATGCTGACTCTACGCATAGCGCCTGTTTGCCAGGTTTTCACTATGGTACTTATCCAAGGCGCCTGTTTTCTAGGTTTTCACCAGAGGATGGATGTTTTTTTGTATTTTTGTATTTTTGATTTTTTTGATTTTTTTGATTTTTTTTTATTTTTTTAATTTTTTGTGGGAATACTCTGAGGATCAGGCATAGAACTTCTTGAGATGGACACTGTTAAGTGGCTCATCTAGAGGAATGCCGTCAGGTGTACAGCTAAAGTATAAGCTCCCGATCCATATGCTGCTGTGACAATGAAGGGACCTAACCAGTTAGGCTCAAACTTGCCCTTCTTCTCTCGATCTGCTTGATTTCTCTGATTCTCCTTAAGTACAAGATCACCAACTTGAAACCGTCTTTCTTTGATCTTTTTGTTGTAATTACGCCGGAGGCGATTTTGATAGACATGGAGATGATTAAGTGCGGCAAGACGCCTCTCATCTAGTAGTTCAAGCTCAGCTAATCTGGAAGTGCGATACTCATCTCCGCCGATCAGGTCCTGCATGGATACTCGGAGGGATGGGATCTCGACCTCTATAGGTAGGATGGCTTCAGAGCCAAAGACCAAGGCATATGGTGTGGCCCCAGTTGGTGTTCTGATACTAGTGCGGTAGGCCCATAGGGCGGGATTGAGTTGCAAGTGCCAATCACGACCAGCTTCATTGACTGTTTTCTTGAGGATTTTGAGAATGGTTTTATTGGAAGCCTCAGCTTGGCCGTTACTCTGCGGATAGTAGGGAGTTGAAAAGCGATGTTGGATATTGTATTGTATGCATAAGGCACGGACATCTTGGTTCTTGAATGGTCTCCCATTATCAGTGACAATGGCTTGGGGAATACCATACCGGCATATGAGGTAGTTTAGGATAAACTTGGCTATTTGCTTACCGGTGATATAGGTCATAGGAATGGCTTCCACCCACTTCGTGAAATACTCAGTGGCGGTAATGATAAACTTGTGGCCATTGGAGGAGGAAGGGTGGATTTGTCCTACGAGGTCGAGACCCCATTGAGAAAAAGGCCATGGAGTTGTCACAGGTTGTAACTCATGAGCGGGTGCGTGAATCAAATCTCCGTGTTGCTGACATTGTAGACACTGCTTAGCAAATTGTGCAGCATCTTGCTCTATTGTAGGCCAGTAATAACCTGTTCTGAGTATCTTCTTAGCAAGATTAGGACCGATAGAATGTGCGCCACAAACACCTTCGTGTATGTCTCGTAAGGTAACTTCGGCTTCTTCCGCGTTAAGACATCGTAAGAGGATACCATCGAGACTCCGGTGATATAGTGTATCACCCAGAATGATGTAACGAGAGGATCGACGGATAAAGGTTTTACGTTGAGTGGATGATAGGTCAGGGGGAAAGGTTTTGTTCTTGAGGTATTCATAGATATCTTCGTACCATGGGGAATTGGGACCAACAAGTTCGCAGATGATTTCAGTAACAGGAACATCGACGGCTGGTATCAACAATTGCTCGATCAAGAATTCACACTTGTGTGTATTTGCAGGCATGTCAATCAGTGACCCTACAGAAGCCATAGAATCCGCAGCTTTATTATGTTCTCTTAGAATTTGCTCAAATGTGATGGTAGAAAAATGTGGTTTGTAGGCATCCACTAGTTGTTTATAGGGGACCAACTTTTCATCCTTTGTTTGGTATTCATCTGTGACTTGGCGGATGACTAGCTGTGAGTCTCCATATACTTGTAATTCTGTGATATCCCATTGAACTGCTGTATTGAGACCTATGAGGAGTGCTTCATACTCGGCTATGTTGTTGGTGCAAGGGAATGCGAGCCGATATGACTTTGGAATGTAGTCATTCTGAGGTGTAACAAATAAGATGCCAGCTCCTGATCCATGCTGTGTGTAAGAACCGTCAAAGTACAACTTCCACATTATGGAGTTGGAAAGAGTGAAGAGATTCTCATCAGGAAAGTCTGCGACCATAGGATTTGTATCTTTCATAGGTGCTTCTGCTAGTTGATCCGCGAGGGCTTGTCCTTTGATTGCTTTACGATCTGTGTACTCAATGTCGAACTCACTAAGGATCATAACCCATTTAGCCAGTCTGCCTGTGAGAGCTGCTTTTGCTAATAGATATTTCAAGGGATCAATCTTGGCTATCATATTTGTGTGTTGGTTCAACATGTAATGCCGCAACTTTTGGGAGGCAAACACTACTGGTAGACAAGCCCTTTCCATGGGTGAATAATTGAGCTCATACCCTACCAAAGTTCTACTGATATAGTAAATTGCATGCTCTCTGCCTGAGTCATCATTTTGTGCTAGCAGGGCCCCTAGGGCCGAATTTGTAGTGGAGATGTACAATATCAAAGGTTTATCTACCACTGGTGGCACCAATACAGGAGGTGTAGCTAGATACTCTTTAAGTTGATCAAACGCTGCTTGACACTTTTTGTCCCATCGAAACGAGACATCCTTTCGGAGCAAGTGCTGAAAGGGTTGGCATTTATCTGCTAGCTGTGATATGAAACGCCTGATGGACTGTAACCTTCCTTGGAGGCTCCTTAATGCTTTAAGGTTCTTTGGTGGAGGCATCTCCACTATAGCCTTTACTTTTGCTGGATCTACTTCGATGCCTCTACGAGATACAATGTATCCCAATAGCTTCCCTGATGTTACGCCGAATACACACTTCTTAGGATTGAGTCTTACTTGGTATTTTTCAAGCCTGTCGAAGATCTGTCGTAGGACCTGTATATGTTCTGCTCTAGAAGATTTAGCCAATATATCATCAACATAGTCTTCCATGATGTGATGAAAGAGATCGTGGAAGATCACTGTCATTGCTCTTTGATAGGTTGCTCCTGCATTCTTCAGACCAAACGGCATAACACACCAACAGTAATTGCCCCAAGGACATGTAAAGGTTGTTTTGTGTTGATCCTCCTCAGCTATTCTAATCTGGTTGTAGCCTGAGAATCCATCCATAAGAGAAAGCATCTCGTGACCTGCTGTCAAGTCCACTATAATGTCAATGTTTGGTAGTGGAAAATCATCTTTGGGACATGCCTTATTGAGATCTCTGAAATCATTACACATGCGGATGCGCCCATTAGGTTTAGACACAGGTACAATGTTTGAGACCCAATCTGAATAGTCGATAGGTCGTATGAACTTTGCGTCTAATAGCTTTTGTACCTCCACCTTCACTAAGAGAGCTATTTGTGGGTGCATTTTTCTCAATTTCTGCTTGACTGGTTTCACCTTGGGATCAACTGTGAGATAATGAACTACCAGCTTAGGGTCTAGCCCTGGCATATCTGCATAGGTCCATGCAAAGTTGATGGTTCGTTGCAAGAAGAAGTTGTTAAGATTTATGTGCTCTGTATCAGATAATGATGCCGCTAGGAATGTTGTCTTTGGATTTTGTTCTGTACCTAGGTTGATCTCTGTAGAATCTTCCACTAGTAGAGCTGATTTCTCTTGATACTTAGAAGGTAAGGGAAGGTCAAATCCTCCATCCTCAGGTGCCACAGTTGGGTTTTCACCTTTGGATACGTCCTTTATTTTTACTATTTTATGATCAGGAGGTGCCACAGTGTGGTTTTCACCTAGAGATCGTTCTTTATTTGCACTTTTGCGACTAGAGGATTTGGCATTCTCACCAAAGTAAGCCATGGGCTCTAGTTCCATTACAAAACCTGCCTTGTGATTGCCAAGAGGGATACCTTCCCAAAGTCCCATGAACTCAGCTAAAGCTTCGTCATTCTGAAATACATCTATAACGGGGGCCCCTTGTTGGTCCCAATCGATAAGTTCAGGGTAGACAAGCGTGACATTCTGGGTGCTGGTGGTGGAAGTTAAGGATACGGAGGATAGTGTAAAAATGGAGGATTCTGCGAATAGATTGGTCATGTGGAGGGAAGAGTCATCGGTGATATCCTCTGTAGACGTCGTATCGGCGGGAAAAGTGTCAGCTACCTCGTCGAGGATATACTTGATGTCCGAGGCGCGTGGTACCTTCTTACCAAATCCTAATCCTTTCTTGTCTAGCTTCTTTGTAACCACAATGGGCTCCATAGTGCCTTGATTATGTTTCCCAAGGCCACCTTGGCCTTTATAGCCCATGTTTTTCACTATCCTTAAGCCATTGCCATATTGCTTGACTGGTATCGTGACTAGTTCTTTCTCCTTGTAGAGCCAAGAAGAGATGTCCTCAATAGTTTCCTCTTCCAATAACCGTCCATGTTGGAATTGGGTTAGGAATGGTGGGGGAGGAATATTTGCTTTTTTGGTAACTTTAGCAATGGGTGGTTTGCCGTAAGATTTTGGAGATAAAGGCATCCGCCCTACACAACAAGATTCAGAGATATCATAAGTGCCAAACCCTATATCCCGAACATGAGCTGTGATTTTGGGGAGGGGTGTAGGCTCACTGGTAGAGGCTTGTGTGAGAGTTTTAGGATCAACATAGAGAGGGGATTCAAGAGCTTTGTCATTTTTAGGCACTTGGTTGCAATTCTTATAGCTTCCTTGCAAGACACGGCAAAATTCAAAAGGATTAGGGTCTCCTGGGATGGTGATCTCCGTACCATTGTATGGGAACTTGAGGGACTGATGGTACGTGGAGGGGACAGCTTTCATTGCATGGATCCATGGGCGGCCAAGAATAATGTTGTAAGGCAGCTCAATATCAAGAACTTGACACCTGGTTTCAAGCATGACCGGGCCCAGTTGTATAGGCAAGTGAATAACACCTTCTGAACGGCGTTCTGCATCATCATACCCCTTGATTGTAATACTATGCTCAGTGTTGACGTGATCCTCAGAGTATCCCAATTGCTTTAGTAACTTTAAAGAACAGATGTTGAGACCAGCACCACCATCTATGAGGATGCGTTTGATTTTGCGCTTATGGATGAGAACCTCAATATGGAGGGCATCATTGTGACAAGGATCATGGGAGGGGAGGTCTTTCTCAGAGAAGACCACGTTGTAAGGCGAAGCAATATTACCCACTATAGCTTGGAAATCTGCGACTGCTATGTTGTTAGGAACGGACGACTCTTGGAGGGCTTTTTCTAGCACCACTCTATGTGCAGGTGATGACTGTAGAAGGTCCAAAATAGAGATCTGCGCTGGTGTTCTCCCTAGATGTTCGACAAGATTATAATCAGACTGAACCGGAAGCCTAGGTGTAGGTGCACGAATGGTGACATGACCTCGACGAGTAGTAACAGCACAATCCGTAGATTTGCCTTTAATGGTGAGGGTAGACACTCGACTCTCTTCAAAACGACCTACAATGGAATCGAAGGACGTGGAAGCGTGATTGATACCTTTACCTCTATCCTGAGGAGGAGGTGGACCATGATGAGGGAATGGTTCCTTGTACATATCGAGATCCTTGTTCGTGTGTTGCGCTGGTGATTCATTCTCAAAGGTGATTTGATTACCGTCGATGAGGTTTTGGATGAGGTGCTTAAGCTTCATGCAAGATGCAGTTCGATGACCTTTGCTCCTATGGAACTCACAATACTCATTGTCTCTGTAACGTGCAGTTTTGTAGATAGGTTCTCCATAAGGAGGAGCATCAGGTAAGGTTATGAGCCTTTTCTGCAAAGCTTGCTGTAAGACCGATTCGATGGGCACTCCCAAAGGAGTAAATTGACGTCGCGGAGGGTAATCTTGTTGAGGCCGCTCTTGTTGTCGTTGCTGTTGGTTGGGATAAGGCTGCCTTTGTTGCTGCTGTTGTTGAGGTGGAGCTTGACTTGGTTTGGAGAGTTGCAGCAGTGTTTGCAACGTTTGGACATGCTTAGTATCGACCACTCCATCATTGACCACATTTTTGTTTTTGTTCCAATATTTGGGTTTATCATTCGACTGTTGATGCGAATTGCTATCTTTCATCTCCTTAAAGATTTTGACCACACCCTTAGCGATGAGGGCCTTCTCAATGTTGATACCCTTGTATGTGATTTCATCGAAGGTTGTAGCACTAAGGATTTGCAAATGGAAACCTAACTCTTGGTTGAGGTTCTGCACAAAGATGCTAACAAGCTGTTTCTCTGGAATCTTGAAAGGGAATTTACTAGCCATTTGTCTCCATCGTTGGAGGAAAGAAATGAAAGTTTCACCATTTTTCTATTTATTGTTGCATAGGTCCGTCATGGAAATCTCATGCTCTGCGTTGTAAGAAAAATGGGTGGCAAACTTCTCTGCTAGCTCGTTGAAAGACTTGATACCCGTAGGTAAGTGTGAGAACCATTCTATTGCTTGTCCTCCAAGACTGCGAGGAAAAAGACGCATAAGATATGTGTCGTTGTGAGAAACCTCGAAGCAAGCAAGATAGAATTCCCTAAGATGGTCTTTTGGGTCACCTTTTCCTTTGTACTTATCGAACTTGGGAATAGTGAAATTTTGAGGAAAAGGGATCATTGGTAACGACCGATCAAAAGGATAAGGGCACACTTCCTCCAAAGAGAAGGTCTTTTTGGTGTGGCCAAATGTAAGATCAGATAGCTGTTGTTGCACCTCCGCAATCTTTAGTTCCATAGTCGTGGGAGGGGTTGGTAACATCTCCTGTTGTCCAAAACGCGGTTGGTGTTGCCCATATGGAAGATTATAATGTAAGCCATGCGCACTGGTATTGTAAGGGTCGTAAGATTGATTGGGATTGTATGGATTATATGATTGGTTCAGATTGGGTTGGAATTGGGGGTTTTGATTAGGCAGAGGTGGAGGTGGCGCTAGGTAAGAATGTTGGCTCTGCGATGGTTGAAGAAATGTATTGGGGGGAGGAAAGCTAAAGTGCGTTTGATTAGGTTGTGAAGGTGGCACATAGCTTTGGGAAACCTAATGTTGGGAATGTTGAGAGTGGCTAGGCAATGTATGAAAGAAGTTGAGCGTGGATGAACGTTGTGGAGGAGGAACATAGGTAGAAGTGATTTGCGACGGTGGGGGTTGATTGAAGATGAGAGTAGAAGAATGTTGTGGTGGAGGAACATAGGTAGAAGTGATTTGCGACGGTTGGGATTGCTTGAGGATGAGAGTAGAAGAATGTTGTGGTTGGGGCTGCGTGACTCCAATTGGTTGAGAGACATGCAGGTGTGATGATATAGGAGGTGGCATATGTGGAGACCCTTGTTGCATGGCTACATACGTGTTCCCCGGATTGTAATTGGGTGGAAAACCTACGCGTGATGGGGTAACCAAGATTCCACTTGCGCTCGGGGTGGACACTTTAGGAGGTGGTTGCACATTCGATCGAGCTAAGGTGGCTTGCTTAGCTAACTCTGCTTGACGTTGGAGAGTTTCTTGTTGGTTTTGATAGATCTCCATAGGAGTCAACAGTGGTGATATGGGCCTCTCCCCTGTTGGATTTTGAAAAAGGGGATTCCTATACTACGAACCTTGAGTAGGTAAGGGCGTAGTTGCCGTGGACATGGTTTGCACTGCTTGTATGGTTTCTTGGGTCTTGGTGCTCTCCTTGAGAGTGGACACATCAAAATCTGGAGGTAACTTGGCACCTTGCTTTGCAAGCAAGCGAAAGAAATGATCCTGGTTCTCACGAAGGATTTTATCAAAGGCAGCTATAGCTCTAGGATCTTGTATAAATTCATCAAGATCTTGCCCATCTTCTTGAGAGGATTGACCTATTTCAAAGTGTCGCTCTTCTTGAGATGGGGGTTGATCTATGACATAACCTTGTGGGACAAAATCTGGAGGCAAGCCTGTGGTATACTGCGGTGCATTTAGCAAAGGGGTTCTATCCTCATGAGGATTACTTGGTTTATCTATGTGCGGCATGTTTGGAGAGCTGATTGGTTTTGCCGCGGGTGTATTAGGAGTCACTTTGGGAGTAACGTTGAGACGACCTGATTGTGGTGTGCGAGGGGGTGACTTGTGCTTCTTAGGGACAACTTGCCTAGACTTCATAGTTTGCTGTAGCCTAGTGGTGACCATGGGGTATGCCTGGGCAAAATGTAATGCTAGGAATCTGTGAGATGCTTTGAAGAAACGGACAAACTCTGATGCACAAAGTACTGGACCAAAGGCGCTATACTGTTTGACCAGAGGTGCATGACTGTGCTACCAAAAGCGTGCTACTGTGGGCCAGAGGCGACGGACTGAGCTACCAATAGCGAGTTACTGCTATGTCAAAGGTGAGCTACAGTGACCAAAAGCGAGCTACTGTTATACCAAGGGCGCTGAAGTAGAGTTTTAGCCAGAGGCGGGTTACTGCTGTACCAAAGGCGATCTACTGTATGGCCAAAAGCGAGCTGCTGTAGTACCAGGGGCGTTGAAGTAGTGTCTGATGTTTTTCAAAGGCAAGATTTTTCTATTTTTGATTGGATTGTTTTGGCAAGAGAAAACACAGCAAACAAGTGGTAAAAAAAAAGGCACAAGGACTGACACAACATATAGTGTATGTTCAAGGCTCCAAACAAGCCCAATGTTTCCACAGGTCTAATACAGTTGCAATCAATAACAAGCACTTTTTATCCCTAGAGACAAGGTTTCATTGCAGTAGATCAGCTCACAGCTTAATACTCCGTCGATAAAAATATCATTCCATAAAGGTGTCGGATATTTAGTATCTTTGCGAGAGACGATAGGTAGGGATATCTCACCCTCCCCTTGGAAAGCTCAAGTAGGTCACAAGAGCTTTATGTCCGAGGGAATACTATCTCTTCTCAAGGGAGCCAATGGTGAGTATCTTAAGGGTTTAAATCGATTTCCCTTGCACTGATGATTACCGCAATGTTCGGAGGTAGGTCGGGTAGTTTCTATCTAAATTGGTTCTTAGTGACTTTGAGGGACCAACGCCTTACGAGCAATGCGACAAGCTACTAAAAGCTTTAACCAATCCTACTAAGAGTTTCAAACACTTCGCTCAATGTGAAAATCGTTTCCACAAAGGGCTAGTACACCTCTTTTCAGTTTGGCACCACAAGGTAAGGCTGACGTCGGTTAGGACTTGGCTTTCGCCTTATCCCTTTTATATAGCGGTTCAAAGGAAAACTCCGCTTAGGGTCGTCCCTTTTGGATGAAACGCAATCCAAAAGCAGGCCCTTCTAAAGGAAGTACAAAAAATGTAAAATCAAGCACGTCACACAAAGGTTCAATTGTCCCGTTATAAGAAAAATAAGGTGCAACTAAGCTATGCACACACACGATTGTAGTTGTAAATTGTCCCTTATGAAATGAAGTGTTTGGCATTCATGTCCATTGTCCTTTAGAAAATTGAGGGGTTTGTTCATACATGTCCATTGTCCCTTAAGAAAAGCAGTATGTTCCTAAGACTTAGATTGCCAGAAAAGATTTGTTCAATTATCCTTTTAAGCATGCAATGTGTTTCTAAGACTTAGTGAGATAGATCAAGAGGTCTTCAATGCTCATCCTGCATGAACATGTTAAAAACACCTATTTGCTCTGTATGAGTAATAAGAAGCTGCAACAAGTGATATTAGGTCCACACAAACTCAAAAGTTAGCAAGTGCTTGAAGTCAGAGATTGAGAATAGGCCAATGAGTGGTCTTAAAAAATAGATCTCAGAAAATCTTAAAAAAAATATTACCACTGTGTAGAGGACAGAAAAATACCAACTTTCAAAAAAAACATCACCTGAATCCGAGTTCGTTTATGAAAGTTATGAAGCTTGAAAAGTCAAAAAACTGTGACGAGACAAAGACAGCAGTGAGAAAATCAATTTTCTGAAAAATCAGAGAATCTTGAGAAAAAACCAATTTCACCACGATGTAGATCACGAAATTCTAGCCTATTTCAAAAAAAAAAAAAGCACTGAAATACGTGTCCGTATGACCAAGATAATGAGGTTTGAAAATCGCCTATTCATTTAAAAAGCTCATTGAAGAGGGGTCTGTCTTAGCCCCCTGTGACTGGCTCCTGGTCACTGATGTGACCTGCTGCTGGGCTGAAGGTGCTTTATTTTTTTTTCAAAAAATAAAAAGAAAAAAGAAAAAAGATTCTCTTTACTTT
The DNA here is from genome assembly GCA_027924645.1 of Cunninghamia lanceolata. NCBI lineage: Eukaryota > Viridiplantae > Streptophyta > Pinopsida > Cupressales > Cupressaceae > Cunninghamia > Cunninghamia lanceolata. The sequence continues at coordinate 1,221,487 of BSBN01001011.1, forward strand.
GTTTTACTTTTTAAAAGAAATAAAAACTAAAAACACTTCATTTTTTATTTGTTTTTGTTTTTGCTTTTTTATTTTTGGATTTTTTTTGCTTTTTCTTTTTGCTTTTTTTTTTTTTTTTTTTTTTTTTGAATTTTTTGAAAAAAGAAATTTTTTTTTTTTACCGTACCTCACAGTGATTGTATGGCCTCGGGTTGCGTGCCAGAGGTGAAAAAATTTTACCTTCACCGAAATAGGTCAAATTTTATATTTTTCTTCGTCCCTTGACCCTTCCGAACACAACCGTGACCTCCGTTTTTGCCCAGCAAACTTCCTTTAAAAATCCTTTTTCAGATCTCTCCAAAAAAAGAGTTAAAAAACCTGTGAAATCAAACTAAAAATTCCACAAATTTGATATTAAATCAGGACCAATGGGTCCCACCGGGCGTGCCAGAATGTGTATATGGAAAAATCGATCTATTCTAAACTAAATAAAACCAAAGAACCCAATAACATAAAGAAAACGAATTTAAATAAAAGTCATGACAAATAATCAATGCAATAAAGACTTTTACCGAAATTTGTGTTGTTTCCTTTGGATTGAATGTGGATTGCTCAATGAAGTTGCGAAGCCATAGCTGCAACAAGCAAGTAGTGTGCTCAAGAGATCAATGTCAAAAGATCGTAAGGGTTGCGCCAAGATCAATGTTAAAAGATCGTAAAGTGGCTCAAGAAGATCAATGTCAAAAGATCGTAAGGGTTGCGCCAAGATCAATGTTAAAAGATCGTAAAGTGGCTCAAGAAGATCAATGTCAAAAGATCGTAAGAGTGCTCAATCGACGCGCTGTGTATGCTCGAAGCTCTGTTAAGTATGCCTGAGAATACAATCGAAGAGAGAGAGAATGAAGGAGATGAGGGGGGTTTATATAGATTTCATCAAAGATCGATCAATGGTCCAGATAATTCAGAAGAATCAACGGAGGAGATAAGTTGAGGAATGTGCAACGAATGAGAAGAAGACATGTATCTTGCTTTCTTTTGCATGAGAGGAGTTATCAAGAATAGAAGAATGAGTTAACTGAAGAAATAAATCAATTAAAAGAATAAAGCAATCAGTTAAGTGATTTAAAACAAGAAGAAGGGATTTGCATGAGAAAAGAAGATATTTTGCTTTATTAAATATAGAAATATTTAATTGATGAGCAAAAAAGCTTGAGTTATTTTAGAGATAACTTAAATTAGAAGAAAAAGCAACTTAAATAAATAATTGATTTATTTAAATTTAGAGAAGATATTTTGGAGGAAATAATTAAATAATTAGAATTATTTAATTTAGAAGATTTAAAAGCAAATTAAATAAATAAATTTATTTAATTGTTGTGCATGATTTTGGAAGAACCGAAGATTATAAATAAAATATTTGATTTTATTTATTTTTAGAGGATTGAGATAATTTAAATAAATTTGATTTGATTTATTTAAATTTAGAAGAACAATTGATTTAATTAAATAATGTAAATTATTTAATTGTAGATAAGATAGAATTGTGATGAATTAATTAAATAATGGGATATATTTAATTAATGTGGATGTGAATTTTGGAAGGAGGATAATGATCAAATTAAATAATTAAAATTATTTAATTGTGGAAGAATATAGAGGAATTTAATTTAATTAATTAAATAAAGAGGATTTATTTAATTAATGTTGAATTTAGGAGATTTAGAAGAATTTGGTGAAATTAATTAAATAATTAGATTATTTAATTAACGTTGAAATGCAGGTGATTAGGAAGAAATGACAAAATGCAAGTGATGCGATGACTTGGTCATTTCAGGGTGTCTACAACCCCGACTCCAACATATGCTCCAACATATGATCAAGAATGGAAAGAGATGAAAAACACACTTAAAAGCATCCGACTAGGGACCCAAAATAAACATTATAAGTTTGAAGCCTTATGTCCCTATCCATTCGATAGAAACATGACAACCATACCTTTTCCTCAATACTTTGAAGTGCCCAAATTTGACAAAAACAAAGGAAAATCAGATCCTTGTGACCACATCAAGGAATTCTTCATGGCATGCCAAGAAGTAGCCTACAATGACCAAATCCTCCTTCATCTTTTCCTACGAATCTTAGGACAAGCCCTCAAATGGCTCATGCACTTGCCTTATGGCTCCATCTCAACCTTCGTTGATCTTTCAGAAAAAAGTTTCACCCACTTCTCATACAATGTAGAGTATGAGATCACTATGCTCAACCTTTGCAATACCAAACAATGAAGTTGCCAAAATTTTTCTGCATATTTAAAAGATGGAGAGCCCTTGCTAGTAGGCTACCTTGGACAACCCCTGAAAAACAACTTGTCCATATCTTCATTCAAAACTTAAACCAAGAAATGGCCTTTCATCTCCAAGTGCATTGTGCATCTACCTTCGATGAAATCATAGAAAAGTGGGTCACCATTGAGAAGGCCCTTATTGCAAAAGGTTTGGTCAAAATTTACAACAAAAATGAGAACAAAAAATCATCTAATGATAAACCTAAGTTTTGGGCTAAAAAAAACACCATAGGAGATGGTACTACCAACTCCAAGTATATCCAAGTCACCGCTCCTAAACCTAAAGAGAAAAATATAGTGCAAAATGTTTCAAATAATTTCTTGGTCCCATCCGCTCCTCCAAAGAGGAATCCTCCCAAGAATCCAAAGCGCAAGTATACTCCCTTGGGTGAACCACTCGAGCTTGTGTTCCAAAAACTAGTCCAAGAAAACATGGTTGAGTTCCCCATGACAAAACCATTTGATGAAAGCCAACCTAAACCTGCATGGTATAAAGAAAATGAATATTGTGACTATCATCGCATCAAAGGTCACACCACGGGTAAGTGTATGAAATTGAAGAACTACATCTAAGACCTCGTCGATCATGATGACATCCAAATAGAAGGAAATAACAATGCCTCACCTAACGATGGTCTAGGAGTCTACCAGGACCCTCTTCCCCACCATAACAATCAATCTGCCTCCAAACCATCATCTTCCAACACCAATCTCGACAACCAAACCAATAACATTAATTATAACAATGTTCCACCTCCTTACGACAATGTAGTAGGTCAAATTTATTTTGACTCTACTCGTGTCTCCACCATCAAGATTAAAAGCACCACACCTGAATGTGCCATTACCACTTGACGTGGATGTGTAACCCTAAAGAGACCATCTCCATCCTCCACCACTACCACTTCCAAATATAACCTCCTTGACCATCTTGGGAAGACCCTCACACAAATCTCCATCTTGGAACTCCTGAAGACATCCACCATCCACCACAAAATCCTTGACAAGGCTCTCCAAGAATTCCATGTTTCTACTGACATTCCCCCCGCTCAATTCCAAAATATGGTGGCTTAATTGTCCTCATCCTACCATATCACTTTTAGCCAATCTAACATGCCACCCATCGACCTTGCCCATAATAAAGCACTCCATATCGAAGTCCAAATTGCCAGCCACAAAATCAAGAGGGTCCTCTTGGATAATGGATCTGGTTTGATTATATGTACATTAAAATTCATAAAACTCTTGGGGTATTCAGTAGTTGACCTAGAGTCTTTGGTCATCTCCATCAAGGCATACGACAACGCAAAAAGAGAATTTGAAGGCACCATATGCCTCCCTATCAAGGTGAGCCTACCCACGCTACCCACCCTATGTCATGTGATCAATCTTGACCTACCATACAATCTCCTTCTAGGCTAACCATGGCTACATGCCATGTAAGCCATTCCCTCCACCTACCACCAATGTCTTAAGTTCCCTTAAAATGGTGTGGAGGTCACTATTCCCATCGATCAACAACCATTTGAATATTGCAAAGCCTTAGAGGTTGTTTATGATAGACAATTTCATTGTCCAAGCACTTATGGGGAGCATCTCAAAGACCCCTCATCCACACCATCCACATTATTATCCACTCTGCAAGTCATGATCAATCCATCACATGCTTCCACATCATCGTCCACTTCAACACCTCAAGTGTCCCAGGTCTAGATCATAGAAAAAGGGTGTGGTGAATATGAGATTCACAAATCCTTGCATGTGGGACAATTGCCTTTGTCCCCCCACTCTTATGGCTATCATCTACAAAAGAAAGAACAAGAACAATAGCACAAGATCAGTGACAAGATTCCCTTCATCCCAACACAAGTCTCTAGTGAAGAGGAAGCTGAAGAAACAACCTTAAGTGATTGGTTATACTGTGATGAAACCTCTTCAACACCAACACACATTGGGTACTTCAAAGAGAAATATCTTGTACCATTCCAAATTTGTACCAAAATGCCTTACCATGGAAAAAGACTTGGCATTGATGAAAAAGGCGCTACAAAACCTATCTCAGTTGATCCCACATCTCCTAAGAAATATGCCTAGTACTTTGGTTTAGGATATGCGCCACCTATTGTGACAATCCGTGGACCCATAAAAACTTTGGTAGAGGTGAGCAAATCCTCCTCTGTTGTTGAAAACATCACTTTGAGTGTCATCTTAGCTTCATGTGAAGATCTTGATCTTTCATGCATCTTCCCTGATAATGCCATCTTCGTCATCGACCTTCCTCTCATCCACCCCGAGCTCATCACCTAGGATTATCAAGGACCACTGCCTCTTGACATGTTCGCACATGATGAGGCTCTCCTAACATTCCTAGAACTCTGCGACACCTCATGATATGATATATGCTTGCACGCTCATGCCTACTTTAGGGAAGAGGAGATCCTTAGTCCAAAAAAGAAAAAATCAAAAAATAGAAAATAATCCCCTGGTCAAAACCTCTATGAGGCACTTTCAGACACAAAAGAGAAAAATAAAGACACATCTACCAGTGAAAACCTCTTTAAGGTGCTAGGAGATGAGGATCTCCATCTTCCCCCATACCATCCTACTGGTAGGAATGTTCCAACATCCTAATTGAAGGCATGCAAGAAATCAATCTTGGCACAGAAGAATAGCCTAAGCTCACCCACATTGCAGAGAATCTTTCTAGAAAAGAGAAGTCCAACCTTTCAATCTTGGCACAGAAGAATAGCCTAAGCTCACCCACATTGCAGAGAATCTTGCTAGCAAAGAGAAGTCCAACCTTTCAATCATGCTTCGTGAAGCACCTGATGTCTTTGCTTAATCTTACATAAACATGCCAGGATTGATCCTTAGTTGTTCATCATCTTGTGGTACATCCAGAAGCAAGACTCGTCAAACAAAAACTTCACAAGATGCATCCTCAATTTGCCTTGTTTATCAAAGAAGAACTAAAAAAATTATTAGAGGTCAGCTTTATTCTCCGTATTGATTACTCAGAATGGGTAGCCAACATTATTCCAATTGCTAAGAAACTTGGGGACATCCGAGTATGTACAGATTTCCATGACCTCAACAAAGAATGTCCAAAAGATGATTTTCTGCTTCCCAACATTGACATTATTGTAGATCTCACAACAGGACACGAGATGCTCTCCCTTATTGATGGTTTCTCCAGGTATAACCAAATCAAGATCACCCCTGAAGATCAACATAAAACTATTTTCACTTGTCCTTGGGGTACATATCACTGGCAAATCATGCCCTTTGGTCTAAAGAACATTGGGGCAACCAATCAATGAGCTATGACTACTATTTTCCACGACATGCTACATAAAATCATGGAGGACTATGTGGATGATCTCCTTGGAAAATCAAAAACAAGAGAGGAACACCCTAAGGTTCTACAAAAAATATTTGCACGTCTGAGGGAATACAAGCTCTGTCTCAATCCTAAGAAATGTGTTTGGTGTCACATCAGGAAAACTCTTGGGATTCATTGTTTCCCACAGAGGTATTGAGATGGATCCTACTAAAGTCACTGCTATAACAGAAATGCCTCCACCTAAGACGCTTAAATAGCTTCGAAGTCTCCAAGGCAAACTCCAGGCTATCCACAGATTTATTGCTCAACTCGCAGAAAAATGCAAGTCCTTCGCCCATTTGGTATATACTATTATTGTATATATCATCAACTTCAGTAGCACTCGGGGCACTTCTAGCATGACACCAGCCATGAAAGATATATATACTATATCATTAGGACTGTCGTCAGTTATGAACTTCACTACACATCCATGGAACGCACATGCTTAGCTGTCATTTTTTGTTCTCAAAAGTTATGACACTGCATGCTAATTCACTCTATCAAGCTCATCTCTAAAGTCAATCCTCTCAAGTACTTGCTTTCTAGGACCTCACTCACAAGAAGAATGACAAAATGGGTAATTCTATTAAGCGAATTTGACATTGAATTTGTTGACTGAAGGGCAATCAAAGGACAATTTGTTACAGATCAATTGGCTAAAGCACCCCTCATAGATCATCAACCACTCTCCATCAATTTTCCAAATGATTCCATCCTAACTATGACAGAATTAACAAAATGGAAACTATACTTTGATGGATCCTTCACCAATAACAGTTCAGGGGTAGGTATACTACTGGTAACCCCGCAAGGCGACTATATTCCTAAAGCATACAGACTTGCCTTCCCATGCACAAATAATGTGGCCGAGTATGAAGCTTTGATCATTGGTCTCAAAACATTAGTTCAATGGAACATCCAATAGATACAAGTCTAAGGTGACTCTCATTGGTTATAAAACAAGTCAATGGGAAATATCTTACTAAAGATGACAAATTAGTCGCCTACAAGCAAATGGTTGATGAACACAAGCTACTCTTCACCTACATCCAATTTGAATAGGTACCTCGTCTTCATAACAAAGCAACTAACACCATGGCCACTATTGGTTCCCTCCTGGATATGCCTAATGATAGCCACCAGTGTGAATTTCTTGTGGAACAACTCCTTATGCTAGCATACTGTGTCACCGAGTTAGAATTCGTATGTGAGATTGTTGGTCCTAAAAATCCTTGGTATCATGATGTCTACATCTACCTCCAACATCACACTTTCCTACCCAAATCCACTCATAAACAACAACGATCACTCATCTATCGAGCCTCTTGCTACACTATCCTTGCCAACACCCTCTATCACTGAAGCTATGATGGCACTCTTCTTCAATGTTTAAACATAGAAGAAGCTTCCCTCACCCTACACGAAGTCCACATAAGTATCTATGGGGCTCACACAAGTGGCATTGTCCTAGCTAAGAAGTTCTTGCATATAGGAAATTATTGGCCTACCATGGAGCACGATGCGCGTGAGTACGTGAAGAAATGTAAGCCCTATCAGTAGCATGGAGATCTCATCCCCACGCCCTCTTAGGTGTTGCAACCCATCACAACACCATGGCATTTCTCTCAGTGGGGCCTAGATCTCATTGGCAAAATACATCCACCCTCCTTCGATAGACATAAATTCATTATCACTGCCATGGAATATTTCACTAAGTGGGTTGAAACCATTCCTCTCACCTTCACCACTAGAAACCAAATCGCCAAGTTCATCCTTTAACATATCATCTGTTGCTATGGTATCTCATCCGCCCTTGTCATAGATAATGGAAAGCCATTTAAGAACCATGATGTTCACTCCATTTGTGAACAATTCCATATACAACATCATTGGTCCACCCCGTACTATCCCCAAGGTAACGGCCAGGCTGAGGCAACTAATAAAACCTTACTCAAAATCCTCAAGAAGGTTGTCAATGAAAATGGTCATGATTGGCATCTCCACACCCATCCTACCCTCTGGGCCTATTGCACCAGCATCTACACTCCTACAGGAGCCACTCCATATTCCCTAGTCTTCAAAGTTGAAGCCATCTTGCCAATAGAGATCAAGTTGCCCTCATTGAGCATCTCTTTGTGTAATGTTATCATTGATGAAGAATACCGTGTTGCATGCCTTCAAGAGCTTGAGCTATTATGAATGGTGTCTCAATTCCTTGAATCACCTCCAATCATACCAAAATTGGCTTCACAGATCCTACAACAAGAAAATCCATGCTTGAGAGTTTGTAGTAGGGGATTTGGTCCTGAAATAAAATTAAAGGAATCTATCATAATGGGACTAGAAAGGGAAATTTGAACCTAATTTGCTGGGTCCCTATGTCGTCACTGCTAAGTATGGTTTCAGAGCATATCGCCTCTCCATCGTTGAAGGAGAAGAGCTTGACGAGCCTATGAACATCATCCACCTGAAGTGGTTCCATAGTTAGCCCACTGAATACCCCAAGTCAAAAATCAAAAAAATCAAAAAAATCAAAAATTCCAAAAATATCCAAAAATAAGAAAGTAAAGAGAAATAATCCATCCTATGGTGAAAACCACTTCCTGTGGTGCCTTGGGAAAGTACCATGATGAAAACCTATTTATAGGCATCATGTGTAGGTTCAACTCAGATCCATTATTCAAACCACCTTCTCATCATGATCCATGTCATTCGCCCCATCCATTATCCACCAATCCCATCATTTGAGCTTCAGAATACTCCCACTACTTGAGCTTCCATTATCCATCATTCCCAAAATATCCCTCCATCCTTACATATGTTACACAAGAAACTAAGTAACTAGAAAAGTAGCATTCAAACCTATCATCTAGCTTTCCCCCCACCTTAGTTTTCTTACTTCTTTTTAATAGAGACTAGTAATAGAAAAGTAGAATTCTCACATATTACAACACCCTTACTTACACACCTCTAGATCCCTCCATCACCATGGTCCATTTCATGGACTTCCATAGACATCACGTCTGTACACTACCACTTCACCCTGCTAGTTGCCTTAACCGCCTAATCGTCCCTTGATTTCCCCTATCTGCCTAATCTTCCCATCACTCGCTTCCCCTTGTGATCTTGCATAGATATCACATCTTTGCACCGCCATGACACCCAACTGGTTACCTCATCTACCCAAGCCTTCATTCACCCTGGTCCCTTTAGTGGTTTTTGCATAAACATCATGTCATGCACCACCACTTCATCCAGTTGGTCGCCCTACACCCACATTATCATCCTTCACCACCAATCATCCTCCAAATTGTGGTTCTTATAGTTTGAATACGATCTGAGCACTCTCTTCCCACACATTACGTCTAGCCAAAGAGTGAATATGCCTTTCTCACTCTCACACATTGATTTGTCATCATCACTTCATCTATCCCAATCACCCCTACCATGTGGTTTTAACACATGGTATAGTCTGAAAAGTGACACTTCCACCCTTTCGACCACTATCACCCTCCCCTGTCATGGTTATTATACCATGGTACAGTTGGAAAATTGACATCCCCATCCTCTAAAGTAAACCTCATCCATTCACATAATCCTCTCATTTCATCAAGTCACCTAGAACTACATATCATCACTACCCGCATTGTTATGTGCCTTGATCCCATGGATACAGGGTATGTAGGTAGTTTGGAATATGAAGGAAGTATCCAGTACGTAGGTACATACGATACACCCATCAACCCTACTTGGATGGTCCCACTCTCCTAATCTTGTTGATTACGCTCGATCTACACACAATACACTCACTAAGCATCCTATCAAAGCATAACACTTTCATGAAAAATCATCAACTACCAAGATCAGCTTCACCCCGACCTATGGCCTGTATCCCCCTACCTATCCTTTAGTTTATCTTAATCATCCATTGATTCTTGTCGTACAGATTCATCCTTCATACAATGGATAGAATCACCAATCCTCCATCCATTTTTGGCAAGAGATATAATGGTTGTATGTGGTGGGTCAGTTGGTCTTTTGGTTTTTTATTTTTATCTCATGTCCTATTCTTGGATTATTTTAAAGATACCCTGATCTCATTATATCATGGTATGCGGAGAACACTCCAGAATGGGGCATAGTCTTTGCTCTCATATGCTGTGCTTGTGGGAGGTTCTCATTACTCTACCATAGTATTCATATCTTGTGAATAGTAGGGTCGATTCTAGCATATTGTTCCCCTTGTGCATCTAAGGTTCCTCATACCTTTTGTGTACTAAGGGCTTATGCTTTGAATCTCCCTCGTTTGACTAGACAAGGTTGTACTATTGTGGGCATGCATGGGTTCATCCTATTATTTGTAGCGTTAAGTCCTATGCATGGATGCCTTGTCACCTTGGTTCTACATACCCTGGTGCATAACATCTCATGCTATATCAATAGTAGTGCTCAATATCTGTTTGCAAAATTTACTAATACATGCTATCATACCTTCATCCTACATAAATATCCCTACCACCATCACCCTATCCCATATGCATTGCTCCAAGTTTCATCAGACCAAACTTCCTCCCTATCTAATTTCTTCTACCTACTTTTACCTTCTAATTCTTTCCCCCATCCTGTGACCATTTTCAGTAACTTGGTATCATGATCAACCAAATCAATCACAACATCGTTGCATTGATCATTTTCCATGAGTCATCTCAAGAGTCCATTAATTATTACTTTGCATTTTCATTAGTCCATTCATAATATATGTTTATTAATATAAGCATATATTATCCATTTCATCACTTTGCATGATCATTAGTCCACAATATATGTTTATTAATTTGAGGATATATTATCCATTTCATCACTTTGCATGATCATTAGGCCATAATATATGTTATCCATATATATATATAGCATCAATTTCATTACTAATTTGCATTTTCCATCCACAATATATATCTAAGCATCTACCATTATACATCATACATACATCCATTATAGTCCATACATGATATATCCATCATACCATCAAAAAAATATAATATCCTACATCCTAGGGTCATAAACTACATTTGTAAAAGGAATTGATTTAAAGTGGCTGAAATAACTTCTGTGCATGATGCAGTTAGTAGACAATACAATACGTGTTGGACATAAACTCACTCCCACATCATATAATCCATACATCATAACATCAACAACCACAAATCACATATGCCATCTTGCATCACACATGTGTTAGTACAAAACATCATAATAATCAACCACGTAATATATAAACATCCATAAACATGATACATAAACATCCATCCATAAATACCATATAACATGCCCACATCATCATATCATAAATCACAACATGAAAGCCATCATAAATCCATATACATAAATAAATAAAAATGCATAGTCCATCGCTCCAAATCTCCATCTCATATATATATACACAAAAAATGATCATGATAGAAGTAAGGTCCTGAGGACCTGCCAAAATATCATACGTATACAATCAAAATGTCTGTTACCCCCAGGCAGAACTATCTCTCGTGATGCCCCTAATTGGGCTAGTCTCAAGCCCCTATGAGGAGGAGGCCCCATACCCTACTATTCTACCTATCCCTATACCTACGGAGTTGGCACCTGTCCTGCCACCAGTACCTGCATTAGAGGTGGCTGCTGAACCAATCTATTTGATCGCCATGTCTGTCTAGAACTAGATGCAGGTGATCATCTCTGGTAACTCTCTCTAACCTATAGGGACCAAACTCTCATGCAATATCCTATAGTGCTAGGCCTCCCTAGCACCCTCTACCACCTATTGTTGCATAGTTCAGACCACATCCCCCATACCAGGCCCCAATGCCTACCTAGCTTGGTTGCACTCCTACTGGTGGCATTGTAGTAGTGCCTATGCCAATCGTAGCTGTGTCTATAGCTGAACCACTTGTGCCTGCAGGGCCACTACCTGTGCTTGTAGGGCCGCTACCTGTCCATCCGCACACTTCCCCTGCAGCAGGGCTATCTGAGCCTGCTACTATTGAACCAAAGCCTGTAATATCACCAACTCTACTCCCTCATCACTGTCTCTGCCTCCGCCTCCTCTACATACTCTACCTCCTCCTCCTCCTATCCTTGTCATCATCATCCTCTGCTGCTTCCTCTCCTGCTACTACTTGACCTGTTGAGATAGTCAGTCTAACTGGCCTCTCCCGAGCCCACCACTGATCATACTATGTTGTGGTGTTGGCATCCACCACCTGACACCTGGCATGCCAGGCCTAACCCTGAAGCCCGTCAAACTCTGCAATCATCACCTGTAGATCTGGTGGTGGTCCTCATCAAGGTGCATCTACATGTATCCTCACAAGTATTGCCTCCTCCTGAGGCATGTCCTCTACAAGCCCAAACTGTCTCTGCACTCTGTCTAGCATATATTGATCAATGATTAGCTGAGTCCTCCCCATCATATATCAGGGCTGCAGCACATATCTCAACTGAACATGGTCCTCCTAACCATGTCTCCACCTCCCTCCACAATCTCCAAACAAAAACATGTATGTCATCCATCACCCTCCTCCAATATCTCAAATCACTTGAGTGGTGATGTACCAACTATCCTCTATAAGCATATATAAATGGTCGATGGCTTAGCCTATCCTGCATAGTCACCGACCTAGTCACTGCTATGTGCTCCCAGGCCCAAATATGGAGTAGCATCACCCCACATCCCAAGCTGGCTGATCTCTTATACACCACAACATCCATATCATGGTAGAGGTGTGCCAACAAACACAGTCCCCATGCATACACCACACCATCCCAAACCATATGCAATAGCACTAGCCCCTAGCCCATTGGGAACCCTCTCGACCTCCTATTAGGGACCAAGGTCCTTGCTATCAATCCAGCCAAAAATAGGGGAAGCTGGTACAATCTCTTATCTATCACCTTCTTATATCGCATCTCTAATTGATGATCACTATAGGGAACTCGGCCTAGGGCGAACACCTAATCCACATACTGTGCTCCTCAACCATGGTCATAGACCACCCTCTCTTCATGAATCAAGATCCTTAGGATCCTCCACATGTCCTCTAGTGTAATGGTGGTCTCTCTTATGGGCAATAGGAAGGTGCATCTCTCCGTCTTCCACCGCTCCTCCAGTGCTGTCATCATCACCTTGTCGGCCCTGATCATCAGCATCTTTGTGATAAATCACAATCACACCATCCTTAGATAAAACATGTCAGTCATATCTAGATGCTCCCATAATGTAAATATCATCAACCGACGCTCCTGGGACTGTAGAACATCCTCATCATCCTACATAATCACAAACGCATCTTGTTAGCCTCAGTTTGCACACTGGACGCTACTTCTTGACCTCTAGGCACTGAAAGCCTAGGCGCTAAAAGCCTAGGCACTAATTTCCTCATTTTGGGCATTAATCCTTCCAGATGGGTGCTAATCCCCAGGTCTGGCCATTGATCGCTAGACCCGGTGCTACTTTGCAGACCTAAGCACTAAACTTTTCATTTTCAACGCTAATCCAACCCATTCTTGGGTGCTGCACCAAAAACCTTAGTGCTAATTGCTTGATTAGGTGCTAAAACCAAGCTCTAAAATATTCATTTTAAGTACTAAAATATTCATTTCAAGCACTAAAATACTTTCCTAGGCACTACAATACTCATTTTGGGTGCTAATCTAACCTAACCCACCCATTTCTCTAAGTGTTGATCTGCCCTAACTGGGAGCTGATTGCCAAACCGGATGCTAATCCCCAGTCTGGGCACTACAATTTCCTGTCAGGGTGCTAATCCAAACCCCTAGGTGCTAAACTGCCTTCATAGTGCCTATCTTCTACCTTTCGCACCTCACATTTATTGCGCATAACCTACTCGAAACCTAAATCACAAAGGAGGTTTAGAAACCTACCGGATCGCCAGCTATTGCCGGTCGCAGGTACTCTCAAACTCACTCCGCATGGTGCTCCTCTCGTGGAATATGTGCCATTTCTCCTCTCTATGCTCTTCTCTCTTCTAGTCAAATTTTTCTAAGCACAAGAAGACAAATGAGGATTATGGGCCCCTCCCAGCTTATATGTAGCCCCCACCAACCCTAATTCTCTTCCCCAAACCCTAATTTCCTCTTCTGGACCCCTCTTCCACCCCCCGTCCCTGTGTTTCCTCCCCTACCCCCTCCCATGGTTTCATATACTTCTATTTTTCTTCTTGTCCCATCTTTCTCCGTCTTTCGAGACATCGCCAAAATTTTTATTTTTTCCACCGATCTCTTAAGGGGGCATCACCTTGTCATCCATTCTTCTCTTGTTTGCTGACTGAGGCATATTTATCAAAAAATTCTTTGATATCCCATCAACCTTGACAATAATGACGCCATATTAAAGAGGGGTAAAATGTAGACACCTAAAAATGGTCACAACCACTTTCATCCATTCCCGCATTCCAAACCTAATCATTCACATCATTTTATTCAATCCCCACATTAATTAAATAATTCTTTAATTCTTTAATTAATTTTTTCCTCGCCTTTCCCCTTCACCAAAAAATCTGAATTCCTCTACTATAGTTCAAAAATCAATTATTTTGCAACTATAGTTCACATTCCATTCATAAAAAATTAAATAAATATCCATATTTATTTAATTCTCTATTTTGTCCACTTTTGATTACTTTTATTAATCATCATTAATTCCTTCTAAAACATGTGCACATGAATTCATTTTAATTAATTTTCAATTACAAACTGATGGGGAGGCCTATGAACTTAGAAAACCTATCTTGAACCAACACTTCAAGACCTAAATCATACCCAAGTCTCCCTACCAATTCAAGTGCTTAAAGACATTTCCTACCCAAAATGCCTAATCCAACCTACACAATCTATTACAGAGGTGAAAGACCTATTTGTCTATTGTTTCCCATATAGACTCTACTTTCTTGGTGTGAGGTACTCTTCCTTATCCTCACTACTTCCAAGATTCCCAATCTCCAAGGCTTCTAGCCTTCTTGAGCCCGTTATCAGCCCTCCTCTCTAGGTCCAGGGTTCTGATTGCTTGGTGCTCACTTCTTTCTACTCTATTTTTCAACCCTATCTTCTTAGACTACAACTTGCATACCTAGCCGTGCTATAGCACAACTCGCCTAGGACAAGTTCTCATTGTCTTCCATTGACAATCCAATCACTAACACAAACAGAGACAAAAGAAACAAGGTCTCTGCTTGATGGCCCTCCATGACTGTACAAGGAAAATGCAGGGGCATCAAGACAGAGACATCTTGTACAAACAGAAACAAAAGAATAGAAATTAAACTGTCTACTCTACTGCAAACCGGATTATACAAGTACTCTACAGGCAATATACAAATGGATTCAAACTGTCAATGTTTCTATTATCAGAAGTTTCTCTATTACATTCAATGTATGTTCTTCAATCTTCCACGTTTTTCCACCTTCTCTCTAATCGATCTACAAAGCCAAAAATAGTTCTTATACCATTCATCATGTCTGTTATTGGACGGTTAGGGTTTCCTGTCTGTTCGGTTATCATCGGCGAAATAGGTTCTTCGCTCACCGATCCTTCATTTCACTTTCCTATCGGCAATATAACATCTATCGTCTCACCGAATTAGACCTCTCCTTCCTTATCGGCCACTTCTTAATTTCTTTCACCGACAAGCCATCTCTCTCCAATGGATAGAGTCCATCGCTCAGACTTTGTACCATCGGTATAACTTTTCCCTTGTTCCCCGATAATACAACTTACTCCGATGAATCATTGAACTATCGGCGTGACTTTACTCTTTGGTTGAACTTTCTTCATCTCTTCCGATCATGCCACTCATACCGATAAGCTTTCTATCGACATGACCCAGTTGTTCGCTGTGACTCTTAAAGTCTTTCCCGATGACTATTGTCTCTCTGATAAACTCACCATCGGTGAACACTTGCGGTTGTCACCCCGATGAGCCTTCCCTTCACACTTGTCAGTGTGACTTTCAACATTGGCCACTGTTCAACTTCTCCCGCCGATATCCTTAGTCACCTCGATGCAATAGTCTACGGTTTTGGTCTTCGCCTATCGGTTGGTCTTCGCCTATTGACGAGACATCAACTATCGGCCTAACTCACTCCTTCTCTTCCGACGTCTAACCTCACGTCGATGGATCCACTTTGAGTATACATAGTTTGACATGTCATTGGTGGGGCCTGCAATGTCTTATTCGCCTATCGGCCAGACTTACTACTTCGGCGGAACTCCGGTCCTGTTCTACCGATACACCTGATCACACCGATGTCTTCTCATATGCATTGGTTGACTCCTTACCGCCGGTTCCTCTCACTGCCATTGTCGGTCACCACTCTATTGAACCGAATGCATGTTCCCGCTCTTTCCTATTTGAAAATAAAAAATATCACACCAAAAATGTGAAGGTATATACATGGGCTCCAAACCCTTGGTGCTCTTGCACCATACTCCCCCGACACGGAGAAAGTCAAGTCACCTCTGGTGACAACAAGGCAAAATCAATGCCCCACTTCTTGAACTCAGACTTGGCGATCTAGGTAGCCTCTGCTTCAGGCAACTGTTGCCACTTGACTAGATGCTCCATGTACACGCCATGTTTGGTCTGTTTCTGTACTCGAGAATCTAGAATTCTCTTAGCTTGTGGTTTGATTTTGGGAGGCAAGGTCACATCACTCACTATCTATGTAGCTTCTGAACTAGATCCCCCTGCTACTGGATGAGGACCTTTATAAGGTACTAGGTCCTGAACATTGAACACTGGTGAAATTGCCAAGTTTGCTGGTAAATCAATCCTATAAGCATTATTGCCATACTTGTTTAGAATTCTGCAAGGACCAATCCGTCTCTTCTGCAATTTGGTTGGCATCCCTTTCTGTAATCTGGCTTTGTTCAAATGAACCATGACTAAATCCCCAACTGCAAATTGAATATCCTTCCTGTGTGCATCTACCCTATCTTTGATTTTCAGGGTATTTTCCATCAATTGTTGCTTCACTTGGTCCTGAATCTCCTTCATAGACTGTGCAAAATCCTCTGCATGACCACTTCTATGTTCCATGTCTCCAACATGTCGGAGTTCATATACACCTCTAGGATGCATTCCATACACTATCTCAAATGGACTTTTTCCAGTAGTCCTATTCACACTGTCATTATAGGCAAATTCTGCCTAATGAATGACTTGATCCCAACTCTGTCCATATTCTTTTGTCAAACACCTTAACAGGTTGCCCAACGTTCTATTTACCACTTCTGTTTGGCCATCTGTCTGTGGATGATATGCTAATCTAAAAGACAGATTTGTTCCTAACCTCTGCCATAAAGTTTTCCAGAAATGTCCCATGAACTTAGCATCTCTATCAGACACGATGCTTACTAGAAGTCCATGAATCCTTATGACCTCTTTGAAAAACAAATGAGCTATATGACTGGCATCATGAGTCACCTTACAGGGAATGAAATGACTCATCTTGCTAAATCGATCAACAACTACAAAATTACTATCAAAACCAGTCTTAGTCTTTGGTAGACCAACTACAAAATCCATACTTACACAATCCCATGGTCTTGAAGGAATGGGTAATGGTTGATACAGTCCAGCATTTGAAGAAGTTCCCTTGGCCTTCTGACAGATGATACACTGCTCCACATACTTTCTGATGTCTTTGTGCATCTTTGGCCAATAGTAGAACCTCTGGACTAACTCCAATGTTTTGTTCAGACCAAAATGTCTGCTCAAACTGCCATTATGCTTCCCCTGTATGAGATTTTCCCTCATGGATCCTTTTGGTACACACAACTGTCCACCTTTGAACAACAATCCTTGCTGTAATGTGTAATCTGCAAACTCACTATGAAAGTGATTTTCAAAGTCTTGACAGACCTTGTATGCTTCAGTAAAATCGTCATCCTCTTTGTAGAGGGCTGTGAACTCTTCCATCCCTATGCTTCTTAAATACACTTCTTGCACTGTGAGCAACCTCCTGCTTAAAGCATCTGCTACTTTGTTGAGTTGTCCCTTCTTATGCGTAATTGTGAATGTAGGACTGTAAGTACTCCATCCACTTGATATGCCTATGGCTCAACTTATCTTGTGAGTTCAGAAAACTCAAAGCTTGATTGTCTGTATACACAACAAATTCCTTCGGTAGGAGATAATGTCTCCATTTTCTAAGTGCTTGGACTAGAGCATAGAGCTCCAAGTCATATGAAGAGTATCTGCTCTTTGCTTCATTCAGCCTCTCATTGAAAAAGGCTACTGGTCTATTCTCTTGGTTGAGTACTGCACCTACTACAACATGACTAGCATCACATTCTAAAGTGAATAACTTATCAAAATTTGGTAGCACTAACACTGGCTGTGTGGCTACTTCTTTCTTCAATAACTCAAAACTCTTATCAGCTACTTGTGTCCATTGAAACTTTGTTTTCATTCCACCTTTTATTGTATCAAGCATGGGTGCACAAATAGCACTGAAATTCTTTATAAACTTTCTATAAAACTAAGCTAAGCCATGAAAACTTCTCACCTCAGTTGCTGCTCTAGGAGTGGGCCAATTCAATATGGCTTCTACCTTTGACTTATCCATCTTCAATTCTCCTTTGGACAACACAAAACCAAGGTATACCAATTCCTGCTTCATAAATTCACACTTCTCCAAATTTATAGTTAGTTGTTCATCATGTAACTTTTTCAAAACAGTATTTACATGTTCAAGATGTTCTTCTTTAGTTTGACTAAAAATCAAGATGTCATCTAAATAAACAACTACAAATTTACCCACATAGTCCTTGAGGACTTCATTCATGAGCCTCATGAATGTGCTGGGAGCATTTGATAAACCAAATGGCATAACAAGCCATTCATACAGTCCTTCTATAGCCTTGAAGGCTATTTTCCACTCATCTCATTCCTTGATTCTGATCTGGTGATAACCACTTTTCAGGTCTATCTTGGTGAAATACTTAGCTCCTCCTAAACCGTCCATAAGATCTTCAATTCTGGGAATTGGAAATCTGTACCTTATGGTAATCTTATTGATAGCTTTGGAGTCTATGCACAATCTCCATGTTCCTCCTTTCTTTGGTGCCAACACTGTAGGCACTGCACAAGGACTTATGCTTTTTCTAACCAATCCTTGGTCAAGCAACTCTTGCACTTGTCTAGCTATCTCCTTATGTTGTTATGGAGTCGTCTTGTAAGGGGCTTTGTTTGGTAAAGATGCTCCTAGAATCAGATCTATCTGATGGCTTATAGTTCTTTGTGGAGGTAGTGTTGCTGGTGTTCCATCACTAATGATGTCCCTATACTATTCCAGTATAGTCTGTACCTCTTTTGGGATCACTACCTTTTTGTCTTTCTGCTCTTCCTTAGGCTTTAGTATGATAGCATAGCCAATACCATCCTCCTTAAGAGTGTTCAAAAACTCTTTACCACTCACAATTAAGACACTAGGACTTTTTGTCTTATTTGCTTCTTCATCTTCCAATGACTGAATTTTATAGGTGACACCATCTTTTTGAAAAGAATATGCATTCTTCTCACCATCATGTATGGCCTTCCGGTCAAACTGCCATGGTCTGCCCAATAATAGATGACATGCATCCATAGGTAGGATATCACAGAGTACCTTGTCTTTGTATCCACCTATACCAAACTCTACCCAAGTTTGCTCATTGACTATCACATGCTGACCTTTATTTAACCATGTAACTCTATATGGATTTGAATGAGGTATTCTTTGCAAATTTAATTTCCTAACTGCTTCATCTGATACTATGTTATCAATAGACCCTGAGTCTATAATTACTTGACATACCTTATTCATAATCTTGCATCTGATTTTGAATAATGCTCTCCTCTGGCTTGGTTCAGCTTTCACCGGTTCTTTGAGCAAGGTTCTCCTTACCATGATGTTCTCTCCCACTTCTGAGGCTAGACTGACTTCAGGTGATTTGCTGCTTGAAGCATCATCTTGTACATAATGATTTCTTTTATCAACTCCTTGAGAAGAAGGTGTGCCCTTATCAGGACACCTATATGTTGGATGGCCTAATTGTCCACAATTGTAGCATTTCATAGTGGTAAAGTAGGATCCTCTGCCTGATCCTCCTGATCTTCCAATGTTAGATCCCCTTCCTCTGTAGTGTCCTCTACTACTAGTCTCTCCACTATGCTCTGTGAGTTTGGATTCTCCTTGGGGTCTTTGATTAGTATGTCTACCACCATAATTTCCTCTTCCTCTGCTATCTCTACCTCTTCCTCTTGATCTACTACTCGACTCTTGTTTCTTCTTGCTCTTCTCCTCTACCTTAAGTGCTAGCTGATAGCTTTGCTGTACTATTGTAGGGCTGAACAAGCTGATTTCCTCTTGAATACTCCACCTTAAACCATTTAGGTATCTTTCTACCTTTACATTTTCATCTTCCATCACCTTAGACCTCAAGCATAGTTTTTGAAATTCCTCAATGTATGCATTGACATCTAATTCTCTTTGTCTCAAATTCTATCTTTTCTTGTGCAACTGAACTTCATAATCCCCAGGCATCTAGACTTCTTTGATTTTAGCCACCATACCTTTCCAAGAAGCTATAGGTTTCTTGCCTTCTTTTTCTCTTTCTATTTGAACAAATTTCCACCATGTCAAGGAAGCTCCTCTGAGTCTGGATTTAGCCACCTTCACCTTTTGTGCTTCAGTCACTCCATCACATTCAAAGTGATTTTCTATACCTTCTATCCATTCCATAACCAAATCAGGTTCCATCTTTCCACTAAAAAGAGGAACTCCTTCCAATGACTTGCCACTCATGGCTTTCAAGGCCTTCAAGAAAGGTTCTTCTTCCATCTTAGGATCAGGTGTGGGCTCTTCATCTTCTATAGACACACCTTTTTCCTTACCTTCAGAATCTTTCATTTTCTGACTGACTTCTTCAGTCTTTATTATCATGGCACCCAGCTTACTTTCCATTTCTGCCAATCTTTCCTGTAGGAGCCTATTCTCCTCTTCTTGATCATCAACCTTCTTTGCCAACTCTGCATTAGTCACCATCTCTCTGGCTGAGCCTACAGACTCACTCGAACTCGGTGATGACATACAACTTCTTCTATTCCAATCTAGGAATAGCCCAAATCTTTAACTTGCTCTGATACCAATTTGATGGGGAGGCCTATGGGCTTAGAAAACCTATCTTGAACCAACACTTCAAGACCTAAATCATACCCAAGTCTCCCTACCAATTCAAGTTCTTAAAGACATTTCCTACCCAAAATGCCTAATCCAATCTACACAATCTATTATAGAGGTGAAAGACCTATTTGTTTGTTGTTTCCCATACAGACATTGCTTTCTTGGTGTGAGGTACTCTTCCTTATCCTCACTGCTTCCAAGATTCCCAATCTCCAAGAATTCTAGCCTTCTTGAGCCCGTTATCAGCCCTCCTCTTTGGGTCCAGGGTTCTGATTGCTTGGTGCTCAATTCTTTCTACTCTGTTTTTCACCCCTGTCTTCTTAGACTGCAACTTGCATACCTAGCCGGGCTATAGCACAGCTCGCCTAGGACAAGTTCTCATTGTCTTCCATTGACAATCCAATCACTAACACAAACAGAAACAAAAGAAACAAGGTCTCTACTTGATGGCCCTCCATGACTGTACAAGGAAAATGTAGGGGCATCAAGACAGAGACATCTTGTACAAACAGAAACAAAAGAATAGAAATTAAACTGTCTGCTCTACTGCAAACTGGATTATACAAGTACTCTACAGACAATATACAAATGGATTCAAATTGTCAATGTTTCTATTATCAGAAGTTTCTCTATTACATTCAATGTATGTTCTTCAATCTTCCACGTTTTTCCACCTTCTCTCTAACCGATCTACAAAGCCAAAAATAGTTTTTATACCATTCGTCATGTTTGTTATCGGATGGTTAGGGTTTCCTATCTATTCGGTTATCATCAGCGGAACAGGTTCTTCGCTCACTGATCCTTCATTTCACTTTCCTATCGGCAAGATAACATCTATCGTCTCACCGATTTAGACCTCTCCTTCCTTATCGGCCTGACCTACCTTATCGGCCACTTCTTAATTTCTTTCACCAACAAGCCATCTCTCTCCGATGGATAGAGTCCATCACTCAGACTTTGTACCATCGGTATAACTTTTCCCTTGTTCCTCGATAATACAACTTACTCCGATGAATCATTGAACCGTCGGCGTGACTTTATTCTTCGGCTGAACTTTCTTCATCTCTTCCGATCATGCCACTCATACCGATAAGCTTTCTATCGGCATGACCGAGTTGTTCGCTGTGACTCTTAAAGTCTTTCCCGATGACTATTGTCTCTCCAATAAACTCGCCATCGGTGAACACTTGCGGTTGTCACCCCGATGAGCCTTCCCTTCACACTTGTCGGTGTGACTTTCAACATCGGCCACTGTTCAACTTCTCCCGCCAATATCCTTAGTCACCCTGATGCAATAGTCTGCGGTTTTGGTCTTTGCCTATCGGTTGGTCTTCGCCTATCGACGAGACATCAACTATCAACCTAACTCACTCCTTCTCTTCCGACGTCTAACCTCACACCGATGGATCCACTTTGAGTATACATAGTTTGACATGTCATCGGTGGGGCCTGCAATGTGTTATTCGCCTATCGGCCAGACTTACTAGTTCAATGAAACTCCGATCCTGTTCTACCGATACACCCGATCACACCGATGTCTTCTCATATGCATTGGTTGACTCCTTACCGCCGGTTCCTCTCACCGCCACTGTCGGTCACCACTCTATTGAACCGAATGCATGTTCCCGCTCTTTCCTATTTGAAAATAAAAAACATCACACCAAAAATGTGAAGGTATATACATGGGCTCCAAACCCTTGGTGCTCCTGCACCACAAACCCCCATGTTTCTAGAAGTCCACTTTTCACCCAATGTACATGCATGTACATGACAAGTGGTACTTTGGAAGCATGACCAAATCTTCTAAAAGTGTACACTTGTCTTCTTTCTTCTATCCCACTCCAAGTGTCACTATTCATGCAAATTTAAAATTCCATGTGGCACTATTCATGCAATATTCACCCAAATTTTAATTCTATTTGTCCTCTCCTCACAATTTTAAATTCCTCAAAAAATCCAAGCCATGCCTTTACATAAATGAGGCCTTACATGTCATACACCTACCCAATCCTAGCCATCCATCCATTGATCATCCCTTGAATCTTGGAGCAATTCTCTCATTCAACCTCATCATGCCATTTGTCCAATTCTCCTTGCTTGAGGATACTCAAGCAATCTCAACCCTTGATCTTTCAATTCAATCCTAGCCCTCCATTTCCATCCCCAAAAATCTATAAATTGAGGCCTTCCCCTCTACTTTCCATAAGCAATTTGTATGCAAAGAAATTCTGCTAGTTTGAGCACTCACAATTCAAGCATTTAGGCTAATTCATAGTTTAGAATAGCTTAGCATTATCATCCTTTAGGACAAGTCACTACTAGTGCATTTAGATATGGTGCAAATTACGTAATTAGTGCATTACTAGTTAGTCCAATCTTGAGGTCCCTTGGACTTGGGATTGGGAGTTAATTATGATAGTTAGCTCACCTTGTAGGATCCCACTTTCATTGTAGACAATGTGCTTAAATCTTGTGTGGCATAAATTAGATCTACACATTTAAATACATTACTACTAAACCATGGTTAAAGGAACGACACACCTAACATCATGAATTCTCCAAGATGACTAGCCCTTAACCTTAACCACTAAATTTCCTCATAATGAATCAACATGGTTACTTATTGAGCTACATGTAGGTTGCTAGGAACAATTGGATCTAGAGAAGGCCCCCATAAGCCATATCTAACACTATAATTAGAGCCAACATGTGTGTACCTGATTTTGACAATGAGTAGGTCAACACTAACTTGATTTGACAATATATTAGAACAAGACTAGTAAGAAGGAATTATCCACATTACTTTTTTGTCAAATTCATCTTTTACAAGATTTTATGGATTTTATGTTTTGTATGTAAGGATGGATGACATATCCTGATAATGTCTACAAAAGTATTAGAGGATCTTGGTGTTTTCTTTCAAGGTATCAACATGGCAAAATCAAGAATGGAAAGGGTGGTCAAGAATCTAATGGGATGTATTTGGCTCTTATATTGATTGCATTTAATAATGAACCAATACTACCCAAGTTTCTTTAGGCCTAATAGAATCTTGTGAACATTAGAAATTTTGGCAAAGATAAAATGGACTTACTCTTGATATCAAGAATGGTAATTTGTAGCAGACAATAGTTACTTCTAAGCTCAATTTTTTTAAGCTCATTTAAGTTTATATATATTTTTAAAACATGCTTCTTGATAAATTGGATTACGTCAAACAAATTTTACTCGAGACAACATATTTCACATCTAATGCTTTTAATATGCTAGATGAAACTCATGTTTATCCCTGAAGTGTGTCGCAAACACTAAAATCTGCCAATATGATGAACCCATCAACACTGACTAAATATTGATGTCCTTTGTATCTCTATGAATGCGACCTTCATCATGGAGGAAAAAAAAAACTCTTTCTAAAGAAGCATAATCAAAACTTCCCCGACCTAATTCACATGATGGTTTGCACATTGCGATGTAACATCTTCACAAAACTATTTCAACTCCTTGAAATGAAGTTAAAGGAATATGAGGAGACATGGATCTATAACGTTATCATATCATTCTCCAAATGATGCGTCCTTTCCTTTAGTGATGAGACACCTTCCATTTTTGTAGATACGACATTGCGACTTTGTGCTCTTAATATGTCAGATCGAACTAGTGTTTATTTGTTTTTGTGGTTTGGGATTTTAAAGGCGTTGGCGAATATCTAAGTACCTTAAAATATTCTTTATTATTTTAGACCTTAAAACTGACAGTGAAGGTGCAGCAAAAGAGATAAGAGGTAGTAAACATAGTAGGGCTTTGTTGGATTTGGATATCGTTTCCATCCACACATTCATCCTTGTCACTCTTATCCACTTTTTCTTTCTTATTACCCAAACAAGAAAATGGGGGTAGATTTTGCCTGCTCCAAACTATCTCCGATACCTACCAATGCTGTACAAATTCAAACAATTCCTCTTGTTACTGCGAACTAAGGCACTAAAGCCCTCGAGAACCTAAGTAAAGCTTAAAAACATGAGTGATAAAGTTGTCTAGTTTTTATGTTGGTGATTTGTGGGTGTCGACTCAAATGGATAGCTTTATGATTAGAAGTCGTCAAAGTGAATATAGAATGAGACGAAGTCTCTTAACATTTCATTATTAACCTTCTTTCTTTTTAAATATATTTGTTGAAATTGGAATATTTTTAAAGTTAGAATATTTAAAAAATTAATTATGATTTATTTGTTAAGTAGAGGATATATATGTGTGTGTGTGTGTTTTATTGCTTATTATATATTTTTTAATGGTAGTTATTTATCTCTCATCTTGTAGTGTAATTTCATATGGATAGATAATTTCATAAATGATTTATCCTACAAATTATAATTGAAAGCACAATTGAAAGGCATTCTCGGTTTTACACTAGATAGAAGTTTGATTATGATGGAAGATAATAAATATTTATTAAGGAGGCAGAAGAATATTTGATCCTTGTAGCAATTATTCTTTACTTAAATTTCCTAGGATGAAATCTTGGGAAATCTTTCTTTCTCAAAGTAATAACTCTTTTATTAAAAAATATTTAATGTAAAGATTATCAAGACATTTACAAGAGGCTCAAGTTTACCATACTTAGAGCACACTAATGATGAGGTGGTGTTAAAGTTGCCATAGCTATTGTAGATATCCAATAACATACACCAAATACTAAATGTAGTATTCAATCTCCTCTATGGAAATAATTTAGAACTTTAAGGATGTCGTCTATATTATCATTAATCATTCTAATAATTTATCTTTACATGTCAAGGAAGGATTCTCAGAGGCACAAGATTGTTTTAGGCTTTGATACCTAATGTGATCTCCTTTTTAACCAAATAACATTCATTTATCGGAAAGTCATTATTTTCTTAACAACTATAATGTCCTCATATAATATTTAATGCATTTTGAGGTAAATTATTTGAAATAGGAATAAATTAATCTATTTTTCATTTATTGAATAAACGATAAAACATAGAAAATGACATTGCACAACCAAATATTATATCAATAAACTTTAATAACATCAATTTGCAACAATAATTAAATCAATACAACATTTGTAACATTTACTACAAATAAATATATAAATCACTTATCTGTGAAGTACTGAGATGTTGTTATACGACACTCAGAGGAATGATCACAGGTCTCGGTTGTTCCCGACAAAGAAGTACCCCTGGAGGAACTGGTTCTTACACAGATCCAACCATGCCTCATGTCATAAAACACAGCCCTGGATAGGATACTCCTAGGTGTACGCTGTACCTCGAGTTGGTCACACTCTGTGTGCCTCTTCTCCAAATGCTCAGTGGTCAGCCAAAGACCCTAATCCTCACTCCTTTGTGCCCTCTAATTCCTATATACTTTCCTGTATACTTTTCCTATATACTTTTCCTGTATACTTTCCTGTATACTTTTCTTATATACTTCTCCTATATACTTTCTTGTATACTTTCATGTACACTTTTCCTCTATCAAATCTATAATCCTTCTCTTTCATGATTTCTTGCCTTTCTTTCCTTATATTTCCTTGAGTGTTCTCCATGCCCCTTTCAAGTCTCACACAAATGACTTATATAACCTTTTAAGGGCGATTTCTAAACCATCACACCTTTTCACAAAGGTTGTCATTAATAATGGTTTAATAAACACAATAAGTCATCCCTTTTAAAAGGGGTTTTTCATAATTATTTTTTATTTATGTCCCTTTTAACCAAATGATCATAATATCCTTTATTTTGTTAGAAATGAAAGCACAACTACTCAACGAAAATCTGATTCAAATGTATATTTAATGATCTTTAACAGAGTATTAGAAATGGAGATTGCATCACAGAAAATAAACCCACAATACAGAAATATACCAGAAGCATAATGAAGCACATAAGATAGTATATAACGTGGATAAAACCCTTGCAGGTAAAAAACTCCACCAAGAAAAGAGGCCAAGTTGTATTATCTTCACAAAAGGAGATTACAAATACATTCACTTCCTTTGTCCTTCAACCTTCACTCCGGAAGAACCTGGGTACTTGCAAACCTATTATGCAACTCATCTACTATTCCATGGTTATATAGAATTTATAATCCTCAAGATAGGCGTCCACCTTGGAATCTCCACCCATGTAGCAATAAATGTTGTCATACATGCATCCTACACTTGGCAAAATATGCCCATACAAAATTGGGTGCCTAGAGCCAAGAATGACATCTTACAACATCTTATGATGCGTCATAACTGTCATAGATACCACTAAAGTGTATCTTCCCAAGATGGGAGCCTAGGGCTAAATATAGCAACTTAAAACTCATTAATATTTGTCATATGCATCATAGTGTCATAGAATCTTATGACAACTTGCAACTGTCATAGATTCTTTACATGCACCCACCAAACATTATGACATGCGTCATATATGCTAAAAATAGTAGATTCTCCACACGGGTGTTCCACTTTGACCAATTACCATTTACCATAGTAAATGACATCTCGTAACTACCACTGGTAACTCTGGAACTTACCGGTGCAGTAACTCTGTAATTACCGTGGATAGTAAATAATTTTTTACCACTACTGGTGAAACTAGTACATCCCTTATGGGTAACTACAAATAATAAATAGAATAATACAATAATGGGATTTACAAATTTAATGGCACCTTATCCCAACATTCTCCCACTTGACATTATACATTATAAAACAACCCATAGGAAATCAGTATGAAAAATAATCATGCACTAGAAACAAAGCCCATGGCCTCTCTGCACCACACAAACTTCTCTATGCTCATAGGCTTGGTCAATGAATCTCTAACATTCTCCTGAGTGTCTATCTTCTTCAGCTCAATCTATCCATTTGCAGCCAACTCTCAAATAAAGTGATACTAAACATCAAAATGCTTAGTTTGAGCATGATACATAGGATTCTTGGCCAAACAGATAGCACTCTGGCTATCACAACCAATCTAAATGATCCTGCAATCAAAACCAATACCTATACATAGTCTCCTCAACCAAACTGCCTCCTTAGAGACATGGGTAGCAGCCATATACTCTGCTTCTGTGGTGGACAAAGCAACTGTGGGCTACCTCTTACTCATCCAACTCACTGCTCCTCCAAATGGAGTAAACATGTAGCCACTAGTGGACCTTCAACTATCCAAGTCACTTGCCCAATCTGCATCAACAAAAACCTTGTATGTCCAAAGACTTATCAGCACTATCAGTACCAGAGTAAACTAAACAATAATCAGGAGTACCTGCAAGATATTTAAGCACCTTCTTTGCATAATTCCAATGTTGTCTACCAGGGTTAGACATTAATCTGCTCAAAACTCCCACTGCTTGGGCAATATTTGGCCTAATGCAAACCATTTCATACATCAAACTCCCTACAACACTAGCATATGGCACATTAGTCATATCATCAAGGTCATCCTCAGTCTTTGGACACATATCTAATGAAAGCTTAGTACCAATGGGTAAATGAACTCTAACTGGGTTACAGTCCTGTATACTAAATCTCTACAAAATGGTATTCACATACTTACTTTGCGACAACCAAAGTTTTCTATTACCTCTATCCCTCTTGATCTCCAAACCCCGAATATACCTAGCAACTCCAAGATCTTTCATATCAAATGCACCTGAAAGTTGAGCTTTCAGCTCACTGATCATAACCTCAGTATTGCTTAAAAATAACATGTCATCAACATACAATGCAATGATCAGTATAGAATCATCAACATAATGAATGTAAACATAATGATCCTCCTTCCTTCTAACAAAACCTAATTTCAACACAAATGAATCAAACTTTTGATACCACATTCTGGGGGACTGTTTCAAACCATAAAGTGACCTCTTCAACCTGCAAACCCAATGTTCTTTTCCTTTTACCTCAAAACCTATAGGCTGTTGCGTATAAATTTCTTCCTCAAGATCTCCATGCAAGAATGCAATCTTAACATCCATTTGCTCAATCTCCCAATCATAAGCTGCAGCAATGGATAAAAGAAATCTAATAGAAGTCAATTTAGCAAAAGGAGAGAAAATCTCACCAAAATCAACTCCCTCTCTTTAGGAGTAGCCCTTGGCTATCAGTCTAGTCATGTACTTCTCCAATGAACCATCTACACTCCAAATTTCTTCTTGAAGACCCACTTACAACCTATGGCCTTTCTTCCTTTGGGAAAACGAACAAGATCCCAAGTGTTACAAGAGACTAAAGCCATCATCTCCTCCTGCATGGCTAACTGCCAAGACTCACTATCATCTGTAAGAATAGCTTCCCTTTAGGATCTAGGCTCATCGTCAGTACTTAATAAAGCAAATATACAACAGAAATCTAGTGGGCTATACTTGTCAACTGGATTCTATTGTCTTGTGGATCTCCTCAAGGGTGGAGTAAGAGTCTCAACTTGTTCTTCTGCATGATCATTTGTACCAATTTCTTCTGTAACAATAGATTCATCTTCATCAGAACTACTCGAATCTTCTTCTTCTTCTTCACCCTCCAATCCATCATTCTGTTCTTCCTGAAGTGCATCTTGCTGCTCTAAATCAAAGTGCACTCTCTTTACCTTTTCATTTTTTTCTTTTGGCTGCTTAGGTTCAGAAATAGCTCTAAGTTCCCTAGAAATAACATCTCTAGAATAGATAATATTATGGGTTAGTGGATTTTAAAGCTTATAACCTTTGACATTATCGCCATATCCAATGAATGTACACTTTTCAGCTTTTGGATCCAACTTAGATCGCTTTTCCTTAGGCACATGAACAAAAGCCCACAGCCAAAAACCCTTAAATGTGAAATAGAAGGTTTCTTACCTGTCCACACTTCATAAGGTGTTGAATCAAGAGACTTACAAGGAGATCTGTTAATCACGTAGCAAGCAATACATAGCCTTTGCCCAAAAGCATTTATCTAGCTGTGCATCACTCATCATACTTCTAGCTCTTTCCATGATTGTTCTATTCATCCTTTTTGCAACACCATTCTGCTGTGGTGTATACGGAGTTGTCTTTTGTTTGATAATATCCGCATGCTTGCAAAACTCATCAAATTCCTTAGAGCAATATTCCCCTCCATTGTCAGATCTTAATATTTTTATCCTTAATCTCGATTGGTTTTCAACTAAGTCTTTAAAATCCTTAAACTTAGTGAAAACTTCAGATTTGTGTTTCATAAAATAAATCCAAGTAAATCTAGATACATCATCAATGAAGGTGACAAAATAATGAGATTTTCCAATAGAATCATTATCCACAGGTCCAAACACATCCGTGTGAATAATTTCTAACTTCTCTTTTGATCTATTGCTTCCTAAAGGAAATGATTTTCTATTTTGTTTTCCAAACACACAATGCTCACAGAAATCAAAGTGCTCATCAGAATAAGAGAGACCATCCAACAAATCTTTATTCTTGATAGTTTTCAAAACATTATTACTTGTGTTACCCAATCTACGATGTCACAA
The DNA here is from genome assembly GCA_027924645.1 of Cunninghamia lanceolata. Lineage (NCBI taxonomy): Eukaryota > Viridiplantae > Streptophyta > Pinopsida > Cupressales > Cupressaceae > Cunninghamia > Cunninghamia lanceolata. The sequence continues at coordinate 1,251,941 of BSBN01001011.1, forward strand.
CATACATGTATTTTTAGTACTGGCCTCAGATACATAGGATGCATTACAAATTATAGTGGCTTCAAGATTGAACAAGTTTGCCAATCTCTTCCCCTTCACTACCACCAAGTTCCCTTTCACCAATCTGCAACCATGCTTGTCAAAAGTCACATGCATTCCCAAATCATTCAACTTTGAAACAAAAATCAAATTTCTAGCTAATCAGTAACATGATAAACACTAGGGAGGGTTTTAATCCTCCCATCACTGAAACACAACAATACCTTACCTTTCCCAACTATCAGATATGCAGAGTTATCCCCAAGGTACACATTATGCAGAGAAACATTCCTTATGCGGGGTCATATGGAACGAGCATCCCGAGTCAACCAACCAGTGATCATTAGCAACAACATTACAAGCAAAAAGTAAAACATCTTCACCTACATTTGAAGACTTATCAGAAGCATTCTCCCACTATTTCTTTGGGTTTCTGCACTCCTTCACATATCCCCTTTTATCACAGTTCCAACACTTAACTTTGTTCTTCTTTCTAGGAGTCTTAGATCAGCCCTTTGATTTTTCCTTAACCCCTTTCTGATCTCCTTTCGGTCCTCTTTCTTTAGGCCTTCCCTCGACACTGAGAGCATCCCCTGAACTATCCAAACTCTTCTTCTTCAATTCCCGTGATAACAAAACTGAAACAAGTGTATCCAACTTCGGATCTATGAGGTTAGTAGTGATAGCCATTATGGCATTCTCCCAAGATTCAGGTAAAGAACAAAGAAGTAAGATACATTTATCTTCCTCATTAACATCAACATCTACTGATGCAAGCTGACTCAACAACGAATTAAGTGAATTTAAATTCTCTACGATTGATTCACCCTCTTTCATTTTCATGGAAAACAATTTTCATTTTAAATAGAGTTTATTTACCATACTTTTGGCTTGGTAGATCTCACCCAATCATTTCCACAAACTATGTGCAGTCTCTTCTCTCATGATATTCAACAAGACATAGTCTGCAAGACACAAATGGATGGTTCCTCGTGCCTTCTTATCCAGTCTATCCCACTCATCTTGAGAGACATCGTTGGGTTTCTTCTCTTTTAGGACAACCAACCACTGGTTTCTTTCTTCCAACAAATCCCCTAGTTTCAGCTTCCACAACTCATACCCCATTCTGTTGAAATTCTCAATGTCCAATCGAGAGGTTGATGCAACAGTGGATGCAACCATAATATCAACTCAAGATCTGCAAAACAAATGCAACCAAATCTCCCACTGGAGCTACAACTTCCACACTACCACCCAAGAGTCAAAGCTAGCCAGGCTCTGATACCAAATGTTAGAAATGAAAGCACAACTACTCAACAAAAATCTGATTCAAATGTATATTTAACAATCTTTAACAGAGTATTAGAAATGGAGATTGCATCACAGAAAATAAACCCACAATACAGAAATATACCAGAAGGAGAATGAAGCACATAAGACATTATATAACATGGAGAAAACCCTTGCGGGTAAAAAACTCCACCAAGAAAAGAGGCCGAGTTGTATTATCTTCACAAAAGGGGATTACAAATGCATTCACTTCCTCTGTCCTTCAACCTTCACTCTGGCAGAACCTGGGTACCTGTAAACCTGTTATGCAACTCATCTACTATGCCATGGTTATATAGAATTTACAATCCTCAAGATAGGCGTCCACCTTGGAATCTCCACCCATGCATCAATAAATGCCATCATACATGCATCCTACACTTGGCAAAAGATGCCCATGCAAAATTGGGCGCCTAGAGCCAAGAATGGCATCTTACAACATCTTATGATGCATCATAATCGTCATATATACCACTGAAGTGTATCTTCGCAAGATGGTCACCTGGGGCTAAATATAGCAACTTACAACTCATTAATATCCGTCATATGCGTCATAGTGTCATAGAATCTTATGACAACTTGCAGCTGTCATAGATTCTTTACATACACCCACCGAACATTATGATGTGTGTCATATATGCTAAAAATAGTAGATTCTCCACATGGGCACCCCACTTTGATTAATTACCATTTACTATAGTAAATGACATCCAGTGACTACCGCTAGTAACTCCAAAACTTACTGGTGTAGTAACTCCATAATTACCGTGGACAGTAAATAATTTTTTACCACTGCCGGTGAAACTAGTACATCCCTTATGGGTAATTACAAATAATAAATGGAATAATACAATAATGGGATTTACAAGGTTAATGGCACCTTATCCCAACATATTTTCCATCTCCCTTTTAATTAAAAAGGGTAAATAAACTTTATCCTCTTATATTTTCAAAGGCTTATTCATAAAATAGATTTATTTTCCATTTTGGGGTAAAAGTCCCATAACAGTCAAACTCCCAGGATCTCGAGTCCAACCTCTATTCCCAACCCAGCCTTTGTTTTCAAGGGTTTCTGTGGAAGTCCATATTTCTGGAGGTTTCCCAAATTTAGAAACCTAGTTCCGAGGTTTTGGTTCCTTTTGGATCCTCGGCCCCATGTTTTTTGTTCCTTTCTTCTTTTGTCTTGTTTCAAAACTTCAGGTTTTTGGAGAACTTTGGATCTTCAGAATCAAGTTCTGAAGTTTGAGTTCCACTTGAAGTTCCACTCCCACTATTTTTTCTGAATTTATTACGCACGATTTGAGTTAAGACTGCCGTATTTAATTATTTTTGCTGATTTTTCTTGCACTTTACATTTTAAAGATTGGATTTTGAGCGCGCATAGAGCCCTACAAACCCATAATTCTTAAATTGCATCAATTCATGAAGGTATTTTGTAATTATGTGTGGAAATCCTTGGCCGAGGCTTGCAGTTCATCGTGGAACTCAAGTTTCCTCTATTGCTTTGTTTCTCGCCACTCCTCGATTTTCTAGGTTGGTGGCATTTTGTTGTTTTTTTTTGTTTGATTTTGTTTTGATGTTGTGTTTTGTGATTTCCTTCCCTTTCTTTGTGTTGTCTTTCTCTTTTCGTTTGTTCCTCGTAAACCTAATTTATTTTAGAATCAAAGTTTCAGTTTTTTGTACATTTCTAGGTTTTGTTTATTGTTTTAGGATTATGGTTTAGGTTTGGGATTGTTTTTGCATGTTTTGGTAGGTTTAGATTTAGCTAGGCCTTAGATTTTAGCAATAAAATTGACCCAGTCTAGATTCTTTGTCCGTCACGAACCTTAGATTTTGAGCAAAAAAACCTTGTCTTTCCCAGACCCCCAAAGTATAACTTTAACAAAGTATGAAATTCATGTATTTCGGGGATCTAGATATTGGAGTTCCAAAGTTCCATGTACTTTCGTCTTCCCACTTCCCATCAATTAGCCCATTTGATCCCACATTCCTCTAGAACCTAAAGCCCCGATAGAGAATGTGCATTAAAACTTGTATATTCAGAAGTCTGGGGGTCCTTGAGTTCCCTAAACTCCTGAATCCTTGCTACAATAGAAAAACCCTATGGAACCCACCGATACTTTTGCACCAGGTTCCCATGTTTCAGTTCCTTCTGAGAACTTGATCTCTACTTATTGTTGAAGACTTGCCAGAATCTTGGGTTTCTTTGGAACCCGGGCACTTTGGTTCCATGTTCCTTTGTTAGCCTGAGACCCAAAATCCTGTCAAAGGTTAAAATACTTGGAATTTGGAGAATTTGAAGGATTTTATTGCTAGATTGATGCTTATAATGGATTTTATTGGTTTTGTAGGTACTTCAAATGATTGAGAAGATAGATAAGAATATTGAAAAGATGCCTCTCACCATGAAGTACAAATTTCAGGAATTGTGTAAGGCTTCTAAATTTACCTTTGTCTTGATGAACATTAATGATACAATGTTAGGTCATGTGGACCTAGAGAAATTCAAGCGTGACACATTTAGTGAGGATGCTAATCCAGGGGAAAACATTAGAGGAAATTTAGGGTTAGCTCATGTTGCCTGTTTTCCAATTTTAGTACAATGTCTTGAATTGATAGTTGTGGTTGCACAGTACTATCACCTAGTGGACAGGAAGTGTTATGATGCATATGGCACACCAATCTTAGACATAACCCCTACTATGATCAGAACAACTTTTGATTTTCCACCCTATGGACAGTTAGGAATGCTAACAGAAGATCAAGCCAGAACAACATTTTAGAATACCACCATAGACCACTTGAAATATTTGAATAGACATTGGCTTAAAGTGGAAAGGAAATCTATCACCAAGATCCAAGCTAAGATGACAAGGGCAAAATTTCAATAATAGGTTGGTGATATAGTCACCCTACTAAACAAAAATTTGGGCAAGAAGGATAGTAATCCTTATAGCACATGGATGTTCCAATTTATCAATGTGTTATTGAAGAGTGAGAATTTCTTGGACTGGGGTCAAATTGTATCTAACAAGCTTCATGCTCAGCTGACCACAGTAATAACAAGTAAGAAATTCTATATGACCTCCTTATTGTTTATATAGCTACAAGAATAGGAAATTTCCCAGGGTTAACTACCAAAGGAATAAGATGAGAATCCCTCGGACAAATTAAGATTTGGGAATTTTACCCTCAGTTGGAGCTCAAAAAAGCTAAAAAACTTTTCAAAAGGGTAAATGATGTTTTCCTATATGCAATAATCAACTAGTTAACAGGGGATATTGAAGAGAGAATGTCAAAAGAAGCCATGGAGTTGGTAAGAGAATGGGGATAATGGTTCATTCACTTCCCAAGGTCAATTTATATAAGAATCTTAGGATTTGACAAGGCACCATTCCTCCTCCCTAGACATTGTAGTGATAAGATAATCCTAATGGGGATTTCAAGGCAAATAAGTGAGGTCCATCTTAAGCTATCAAGAAAACATAAAGAAAGAGTAAAATATCCATTTGACTTGGGATTTTACTCACATCCTTCCATAAATGTTGAAAATGTAGCTAAGGAAGAGTTAGAGGAACTTAATCTCAAAACATATCTACTTAGGAAGAATTTTGATCTAGCTGGTAAACTCAAGAAACTTTTTCCTACAATGCCTTTTGAGAACAAGCATTCTTTGGAATATTTTTGGGCCAATTGTAAAGATGATTTCAAGGTTAAGAAGAGAAGCTATTGTAGATCAACTGCCTTCCAGTTAAGAGAGTTTGGAATAAGGGAAGATGTCCCTAAGGAGCTATCTCATGATGACCACACCTTGAATCCTACTTATGACCTCCACAAAGTTGATAATGACCCATTTCTTGCTATAAATTGGTCACTAAGAGAAGATTTGTCTTTGGATTCCATTAGTCAACTAGTTTTGGACTTTAGCAAGTCTTGGTTGGATGGAAGAATTGTTTAGTTAGGAAAGTCAAAAGGCAAAGGAAAGAGAGAAAAGAGGCCTACAAAAGAGGCACTGACTTCTTCTAAATACAGGGCACCCAAAAAGAGTAAGAAAGAAGACCCTACCATAACAAGGATGAGGGGATCTCTGGATACTACCACTCTAGCATAGGTGGTAGGTATAGTTAATAAGGTTTATAGGAGAACCAAGGTCACATATAATACTACAAATGCAAGAGTTGTAGTAGGTGTAGACACTAAAAATTGTCTAGGTCTTGTTTACACATGACCTTGTATGTCTTTGCCCTAGGTCCTAGTTACACAACACATTGTCGACATGAAGTATATGTCCCCTAGGTCCTAGTTCATCCTAGTTCATCCTAGTTCATCTAACCTCATCCCACTTAATCCCATTTATCCCTATGTCCTAGTTCATCCCATCTTAATCGTCTTCCTAATTGATTAAATAAACCCACTTTATTTAATTAATCCCACTTAATCACATTCCAATTAACTAAATAAATCCCATTTGTTTAGTTAATAATCCCCCTTCACATGTCTCACATAATTCAAATTAAAAATTTGAATTATTCCCTCACCTTTCATCTCATTGCGACACATGTCGCATGTCTCCATTTTCCACTTAATATGCCTTCACATGTCAATCTAATTCAAATTTGAATTAGATTCCCTTTATTCCCCATCACACACTTGTCATGTGACTACAATCCCTCTTTGAGTGGGAAACCCTAATCCAATCCTAATCGATCTTGACCGCCATATCATCCAACATAACTCTCAATCACAACCATCCATTCGATTTTTGCCTTTCCTATAAAGGCAGCCTCTCTTGAGCCATTTAGGAATGAATCTTCTTCTAGTATCCTTACTCTGCCAAATTTTCCTCTTAATCTCTCACCATCTATCATCTTTATCAAATCATCAATCAATCAATCACTTAATCATTGGTTTACAGCTTGACAGGGGCAATACCTTGTTTGTTTTTGTATCATTTGTGCATGCTTGCTTGCTTGCTTGTGTGTGTTATCTTTTTTTCTTGCATTTGCATCAAATCTGAATCAACCTAGCTAATATTCATATCTTGTATCTAGACAAAGTTGTATTATGCTGGGGCATGAGACACATCATCACCTTGGTCCTTATACCTTGGTGCATAATGTCTCATGCTATATCAAACATCATGGTTGCTCACTTTCATTACAGCATGATGCATCCTTCCATTTCTTCTATCCATTCCCTTATCTTTCTTCCTTAGCCCATCCATTTCATTTCGAGAGCCTACCCGTGTTTGTCCAACCTACCTATCCTCTCGAGGGGGAATCATCACCCTATCCTTTTCCTCTATCCATTTCCTTAGCTTTTTTGAAATGATGTTACTCAACTTAAATCTTATCATCTCACAACATCATCTCAAAGAGGGGCAAATGTAGACACTCAAAATTATCTAGGTCTTGTTTGCACATGACCTTGTATGTCTTTGCCCTAGGTCCTAGTTACACAACACATTGTCGACATGAACTTGTATATGTCCCCTAGGTCCTAGTTCATCTAACCCCATCCTATTTATCCCTAGGTCCTAGTTCATCCCATCTTAATCATCTTCCTGATTAATTAAATAAACCCACTTTATTTAATTAATCCCACTTGATCACATTCCAATTAACTAAATAAATCCCATTTGTTTAGTCAATTCCCCCTTGTCACATGTCTCATATATTTCAAATTAAAAATTTGAATTATTCCTCACCTTTCGTCACATTGCGACACATGTCACATGTCTCCATCTTCCACTTAATGCCTTCACATGTCAATCTAATTCAAATTTGAATTAGATTCCCCTTTATTCTCCATCACACACTTGTCATGTGACTACAATCCCTCTTTGAGTGGGAAACCCTAATCCAACCCTAATCGATCTCAACCGTTTATATCTTTCAACATAACTCTCAATCATAATCGTCCATTCAATTTTTGCCTTTCTATAAAGGTAGCCTCTCTTGAGCCATTTAGGAACGAATCTTTTTCTATTATCCTTACTCTACCAAATTTTCCTCTCAATCTCTCACCATCTATCATCTTCATTCATTCATCTATCAATCTCCATATAATTGTTATGCTGCAGAATCAAGCAACCAACATTCATCTCTTTGGGTAAATCTAGAGTGTTTCGGGTGCAGCATTCTCAACTCTATCAATGGATCATGAGTCGATGTGAGGTTTGCATTTGTTATCATTTCTTTCATGTTGATTTTCAACGATTTCTGTAGGATTAGGAGTAATGCCCATGGCTTAAATTCCCCCAACAAGAGAAGCATTAGGTCAATTTCCTAGACAAGGAGAAGAGCCTGAGAAACAAGTTCCATCTTAGGAGACAACCTCTACATCTGCACCTCCTCTATCCACACATGAAACAGTATAGGTACCTCAGTATGACAAAGGTGATGAGGCTGAGAGAAAACATGATGAAAAAGTTACAATTGTACCTCCTCCATCACATGGCTTTGTTATTGATATTCCTAAGGATTCACCTGAAAAAGACACCACTACCCTTCCTCAACAACACGGAGAAGGTGAAAGATCCCAAGAGGAGACTGCTCAAGAAAAAGAGGAAGATAATCCTCAAGAAAATTTGCTAGATACAGATTCATCACAAGATGATGGTCAAAATATTGAAGAGCAGGATGAACAAAATAAAGGAGATAATCCTCCAACAAATCTGCATAGTTCCCAAGAGCCACAAGATGAAGAAACTTCCTTTTCTCATAAGAGACAGTAGGAAGAGTAGTTTGCTAATAAGGAGGATGATCAAAAGGGTATTGATGTAGGGAATATTGAAGACACTCCCTTGCAGCAAGAACATCCTCAAAGTGAAATTGTAGGTGAGGATATACTTGATGAAGAAGATACACAGGATTCAGGAGATCAAGATGACCCTCAGGATGATTCATCAAAGGGTGCTTATGTACAGTAACCTCAACATCAAGAAAAAACATATGAGGAGGATGGAGAAGAACATGTTTTGATCTATGAAGAACAATAAAAGTTGATACAAACCATTGAAAATCAGAATAGGTTTGTTGATTCTTCCTCATCCAAAGTCTTTGTTGAAGAAGAAGAAGCACATAGAGAGAAAGAACCAATAAGGTAGATTTCACAACAAGAAATGGGGAATCTAGAAATAGAGAAAAACGAAGAAGAAACCCTACATAAATAAGATCTAGATCATGGTGAACAAGATAAGGATAAAAGAGTTGATCAAACATTACAAGAAAATTCTACTGCTCCAACATGGCTCAAGTTAAATCTTACGAAGAGACAAAAGGTAATTGTAAAAACTTTGAGCCTGCAAGATATGGCTGTACAAGTAGAGAAGGGAAAATCTACAAAGAAATCAGGAACCCTCTCTACCATTAGGACTAATGAGTTAGGGGAAAGGATTGCAGAGATAGACACACCCTTGGAAAACAAAGATGATAGAGATCTTTCTATCTCTGATTACCAAATATCTAGGGTAAATTTGGGAAAATAAACCAGAGTTGAAGAAATAGTTTCTTTAGGGTCTGTAGTGGATACAATAGTATTAAGGATGCATAAGGATAAAAGACCAAAGATGAGTTTAAATTGTAGTTGGAAGAGATGAAATAATTCATCAACCCCCATTTCCCAGTAGCAAGCACTGTGTACGGACACACCAGTTTTGATGACCAAACAGGATATAGATTCTTTACAATTATAGAAGAAGAGGTCAAGTTTAATTGATTGTTGGATTTATCAATTCTTAGAGGAAGCAAATGAGGTCTTAGGCTAGGGGTATGGGTGTTATGAGCAAGCTTGCCATTTTGAAGAACAAGTTAAGATTTTCATGAAAAAATTCATAGTAGAAGATGATAAGTTTGAGCATGATCATAGGATCTTAAAAGAATTAGATTGCATAAGTCCAGATGAATTGAAGAAAGCAAGCCTCCTACAAGATGAAGAACCAAGTTTTGTTACAAAAGGCATAAGTATTCTTAATTTTAAGATTGAAATTATGATTGAATATAAACCTAGGCTCTTAGATTATCAAAGGGATATGTTATCTGGCTAGTAATTTTGAGGAATTTGTAAAATATGTAATAGGCCTAGAACTCTTCCTAGTAGATATGCATAGGTTGGATACCCTAGTTACAATAAAAGAAGCTTTGAAAAAGAAGATGGAAGATGAATTGAATGCTTTTGCATATTTTGATGAGGATACTTTGGATAAATGTTTAGAAATCAAGTCTAATTTTAAGGTGATAGAAAGAGACATCCAGAGACTAAGGGCTCAAATAGACTTTGTGCATAAGCATTTTGAGGAGATGAAGTTTAGGTTGGATTGGCTTGATGGCCTTGATGAAGATAGAGTTAACAAATGCTTAGCAAATTTTACAGAGTATAGACAAAGACAAAACACCAAAGGCGCTTCCAACTGAACTTTCTATTTTCAACATATAGAATATTCTTTGAAGATTCAATCCATTCTTTTGTATAATGTAAAAAGGGACCCATTGAAGTTATAAAGTGATCGTTGCTTTTGCATGAAGATTACGATAAGCTTGACTTTGGTCTTAAAATAGAAAAGTTTTTCTCCAGTTGCTTAGTGTGCTTGCATGAAAGTTGAAAATGGTGTTGTATGTGTCTTTAAAGTAGTTTTTTTTTTTCTTGGACTCTATAAGAGGAGGACCCCTACCTCATTCAAAGGGTCTGGAGGTTGAAGTTTGTCCACTGGTCTGTTAGCCTAAGTTTTTTTGCATTTAGTTTTCTACTTTTAGTTTCCTACATTCATTAGATTAGAAAGAGAAATTTGAAGGATAGAATCAAGAATCCAGTGTAGCGTTCTTGCTGGATATATGTACCTACAACTTTGAAAATCAATACAATGGTTCCCGTTCTCTCAGATTGATCTTTGCATATATGGTGTAGTGCCTAATCTTTGTCTTTTAATTCATTGACTATTTAGGAAAATATTGTGTTCAAGTGATAAATTTATAGAAGTGAATTGTAGATTTGGATTTTTAGCTGCATGTGAAATATAGTGGTGAAATGATATTTTTACTATTCGGTTAATTTTCTTAGAATCTTGCACCATAATTGTGAAAGAGTTAATACTTATCTTAGCATTGTAGTTATTCAATTTTTTGAGTTATCATTAATTAGAGATAAATAACCACTTTTTCTTGCATTAACCAAGATCTTTTGACATTTTTTCACCAATAGATAGAATAGGATTTAGAATAAAGCATAATCTAGTTTGATTAGAACTCAAAACTATAGGCCACTTGAACAAATAGTCCACATTGACCACTTAGTTTGCATAGTACAGTTGTGACCCAACCCCTAGGACTTCAGAGAGGTGATTGATTTTAAGGATCAATTATCTTTTTAGGAGAGGTAAGGTGACCTTCACCCTACCTGTGTTGCATGTGTCAATTTGGCCATTAACAGGTCCCACCTCCGCTCGATTGAATCTTGCCACAAGATTAGGAGTAACTAGGTGGGTCCCTCTAGCAAGGGTGCGATTAAATGTGTTGCACCAGAGTCTTAACTCCTTCATGTTGTGCTTTGGTCAATTCTAAACAAGATAGTTTCGAGCCAAATATGTACATTTTATAATGCATATGTGCTATAACTTGTACACATTATGGCTTAGAACTTACCTAAGCCATAGATTGTATGCATTATGACATGTATGCAACATAACATGTATATCATTATAGCGCATACATATTATGAAAAACATTGTTTTTAAGATTAAAAAAATGCTTTTCATAATGCATTACGAGTTATAACACGTACATGTTATATCTATTATAACTAAAAAAATGTAAATTCTCACACTTTAGGCTTAGATTTCCATGTCTAAGGGTTGGGCTTCCATTTTTGCTAATGAATACATGTTTTCAACATAAAATAACATATTCAAACTTTGACCTTGTCAACTTTATGTGTGTTTTGACAAAATTTCACAAAATCACCACTGAAATGTCAAGCTATTTCTTAGCTTTCTAGTCATATAATTTTTTAACATTTTGAATAAATCAATGTATTTATTTTTATTTTCTTTTAATAGTGTCTCCATATTTCTCGAGTACATATGCATTATATATCTATATATATATATATATATATATATATATATATACATGCTTGTTCTATGCTTCGTTCTACACACATTGAAAAAATTACATTTTCAATTATTATTGTTGACGTTATATGATGTGCACATTCATTGATGCTATTTTTAAAATGCATCCATTTCAAAAAATATAAAAACAATATTCAATAAAAATGCATATGACTTGTAATACTCACTTTTGGCTATATTTCCACCAATTGGTTTTGAAAAATACTTAACACAACAAAAGAGTGGGGGTGCACACCAAATGCTATGTTATATTTTAGTGATAAGAACATGAACACTTTTGTGTGCACTCGATGTTTCACCATATTAATCTTAACTAGTTTTAAAATCCTTAGGAGTTTAGAAACTAGATTCAGAGTACTACAATTCTTATTTTTATCACACCTCCAAATTTTGAGTGTAAGCATCTTAAATTACTCATCGAAGTTATAATTTAGTTGATTTCAGGAAAAAAAAAGGTGGCCACTTTGGACTCCCTTTTTTCCCTTGTTTTACATGCACTTATCCTCTACACCCACTACTTGTGGAAACATGTAAAGTTATGTCAATGTGGGACAATTTCAATAGAACAATCTCTAGAGCAAGTTGATTCCTTCTATTCTAGCCACGCCTATTTGATAAAGGGAAAGGGATAAAAAGTGCTAATAATAAATAACTAAAAAGAAAAGAGGCAATGCACCAAAATAAATTTCTTCTCAATAATACATAGATTATTAGCATGGAATTTAATAGTCAACAAAATAAAATATTTTAGCACACTTATAGTAGCATAAAAGAGAATTGTTCATCCATATATATAGAACATGGGAAGGATAGAGGGAACCATATCCACTTATATTGAATACTTCAAATATATGCATGGTTAGTTACATGCCATGAAAGGCTAGCAAAGTCATAGACACATAAGCTAAAGCTATTATAAATGAAAAGGCTTGAGACAAATTTATACATACAAGTTTCTTAGAGCATGGGTCTACAAATTTCTTAATCCCTTGAAATAATGAGCCTAGAGCTCTTATTTATACAAAGAAAGAGAGTCATACAACTAAAAAAACCAAAGCAATCAATGCCTTTCCAATTATGTAGCATTAATCTTCAAAGAGGCATGATATATTGGAGATGCTTGATTTGACTTCCCATTTTGAAAATATTCTCCACTCAATGCATGCAACCACCTAAATCTATTATTGTAGTGGAGAAGTGGTTGAATGACTTGAATAGGTCTTAATGTTTGTCCATGCACCATTAAAATTGAATTTTAAAACTTGTTCATGGCTCAATTTGCATTAAATCTTCCTTTGCATTCTGTTTTTAAGATTCGTGGGCCACTAGATCAAGAGATCAATAGCTATCACTTTCTAATAGCAAGCTAGAATGAGTGTTCTTATTTATTTGGGAGCAAAGCTTTCAATTGAGTAGTCTAGTCCATCTACACTTGGTGAGATGGAGTATATGTCTCATATTCCTTTTTCTAGTATAGTTGGGAGCTTCATGTATTCTATAGTTTACATCAGACAAGACATTGCCCAGGTAGTGGGATTCTTGAGCTTATTTATGACTAATCCTAGAAAGGATCATTGGGTTATCATGAAGACAATTTTTATCTATATATACATTGTACTTCAAATTTCTCTATTTTCTATCAAATATCTTTGTTAGCTCTATCTTTGATAGTGTGAACTTCATTAGAACAATATTCATTAGCCATTGGGATAAACTTCATCAATAGACAATGAGGAATTTTTGCAACAAGGGTCTTCTATAGCAAGCAAGGTTCATAGTTTGGAGGTGGATATATAGGGCTTTGTAAACTTAGATTAGGTAAGAAATATTGACACTTGGAGGTCTACTAGTGCTCGTGTTTAACCTATTTAGTGGTGTAGTGAGTTGGACGAGTAATTGGTAGGATGTGGTTACTTTATCCACTACAAAGGTAGAGTACATTGTAGATACTCATTCTTGTAAGGAGGATTTTTGGCTTTAGAGACAATGTTTTGAAGTTGGGTTGAGTCATAGTGTAGTTCAACTTTATTTTGATAGTCAGAGTGCTATCTTCTTGGCAAAGAACTTGATCTGTTCACACATGAATGGAACACATTGATGTTTAGTATAATTTAGGCTTTGATATAGTGAAGGATGGAATGATGATGATAAAGGAAGTTTATACTATGGAGAATGTTGTAGATGTTTTACAAAGATAGTGAGCACAAAAGAAATTGGAATGTGTAGTGAGTCTATGGGCCTCACAATTGCTAATAGATAGTTCATAGATTCTTGGTGTTCCCTTATGCTTTTGAAAGGTATACAACAAGTGAAAGAATCTTGGGATATGTGTCATACACCTTGCAATTCTATTGTTTAATTTATTAATTAGTTTATATTTATTATAATTGTACCCACATAATTGGTGTGTCCCACTTGAAGTGGCACTATGTATCATTTGTAGTAAGGTGTACAAGAGTGGTTGTTATATAAAAAGGACAAAGAGAGGGAGTTAAGTTTGAACTAGGAGAAAATTAAAGATCATCTTTCTAAAAAGGAAGATAAGACCAGAATGAAGGGCCCAAGTTGGAAAAGGTAGTTTCTATTTGACTGTTAGTTATCTCACCACGATTTTGGTGTTGAATTTTGTACTTGATTTGGGCACCTAATTTAGCCCATGGTTTTCCATATTGTCTATCCAACATTCTAGATGCATATTTGACCATATTTATTTATTATTTAAAATTTAGAATATAACATGATTTTCAATTTCAATTAAATATTAAATGTGCATCTAGAATGTTGGATAGATGTTGTCATGGTTTTAGAAACCACATGTATTTTGTGGTTTTGGTCTTGGCTATATATTGAATACTTGGAATGGAGTTATTATCATATGTGTTTGTAGGTATTGTTATGTTGTTGGAACACCTCCATAACTATTAATTGGTGCAATCTCTTGTGAAGACTTGAGCTTGTGATTGCATTGTAACCATTGTTGTGGTTATAAATACAATTGGTTCAGAGTTTTGAAGGCTTGATTTTTCAAAAGGATTTTCCTAAGATAAATGCTATCGACGGTCCTTTATAATGCTCCTACATCAAACTCCTAGGGTAACAAAAATGTGATCCCCTACTCACTACCAAAATTGTGTGTTGCTGCAGGTCAAAACCCCATTGCTACATGTCTACAACCCTATGGCTACAAGTCCACAACTCTATTGCTGCAGGTCATGGTCTATGTGGCTATAGGTGAACGTGTAGCTAAACTCATGTGTCTTTTCTTCCACTTCTAAGCCTTTAATATGATCCACTCCTCTTCTTTGTCCCCTTGCCTGATATTTTGTTGGATCTCCTTCATACACCCAGCATACTTGTCATCCTTAGATAACATGAACCTCTTGTTTCTCCTCATGAAATCAACCACCCTCAAGGGTATGCACAAGATAAAAATCCCTAGCAAATGGGTTTGCACTTATCAAATAAATCAAACTCTTTTTTCTCATCCTCAACATAACACACTGCTTCTCTAGAATATAACTGTCTCGTGGCTACCAAGTAAGTTTTTCACTCCCAAATTCATCCCCCTTTTGCTTCAACATCAAAAACACATCCACATCTTGTTTATCCATGTCCATTTCTTCCCTAGCATCTCTCATTAACTCATATACTACTGTCATAATAGAATATTCAACACACATAAGTGTCTCATGAAAAATTTCTAGTGCTATGTCATTCTTCTCAAATCCATCTACTACTTCTTTGTTTATGGATTTCTCCTCTGCATCTTTAGTTGTGCATTTCTCCTTTAAATTCCCATTTAAAATTTGGTATAACAACTCTTGGTCCTCGGAAGAAAAATGATTTTCCAAATTTAATTCTGTGTACACTAGGAACTTGAACAACTTTTCCATTAACTCCCATTCACCTTGAGATTCATTTACCACAACCTGTACTTTTTCTCCTTTAGGCATTTCATGGGACTTCTTGATGTCCTTTTCCTCTAATTGGATCTTCACACCAAAAGACTCTTTGTTATCCTCACCTATCATGTCCACTTGTAGCATTATATTATTGTCAACTTGTAGCACTCTCACTACCTATATAGCATCTATCTTGTAGCAACTTACTCACTTTCTTCCTTTACTTGTAGCATTGTAGAGACTTCCTTGTCAATATAAGTATCTATACATTCAGTTTTCCTTTTGTAGGTACTAGTAGCATCTCAGAAATTACTATACCACGGCCTATAGCCTCACATTCCTTTGTTGCATCTACTTGTAGCTATTCAAAAATTTATTCAGAAACATGTGTGTCCTCATGATCAACCTCTTTCAAGAATTCCTTGTCTGCAAACACTAAGATTCTCAAATTTTCTCTCACCTCCTCTTCGGTAGTGGGCAATGGAGTCAATGTATGCCTTCTCCCATTCTTTACCAAAGTATATGTATTTGTCCTACTATCATGGACAACTCTCCAATCATATTTCCATGACCTCCCTAAGAGTATATGGCACATGCCCATAGGCATTATGCCACACCACACTCGGTCCTCATAAGTGCCAATTCAAAAATTCACCAAACATTGTTCATTAACTAAAACTTGATGACCCCTTTTCAACCAAGATACCTCATATGGGTTTGGATGAATTACTCTTCTTAGCCCTAATTTCTCTACCATTTCATAAGAAATTAGATTATCTTTGTTGCCACTATTAATTATAACCTTGTAGCACTTACCTCTTACCTTACACATGGTCTATTCAACAAACTCCTTTGCCGCATGAGCACGTCCTTACTTCTTGATGATTTTAGTCATGTCCTCTTCATCATGAGGGTTTCTCCATGCCTTGGTTTCTTCATGCATTCTAATGAAACATTGCTTCTCTCACCCACCCAAGTAACATGACTTTGGGCCTCTCTTTTCCTACCACCGTACCACTCCATTTGTGTGCATTCATCTACCTTATGACCCATTTCTCCACACTTAAAGCATTCTCCCATGAATTTTTTGCCTCTCCTTTGACCAAATTTGCCTTCATCACTTGTGGGATACACGTTCTCTCTTACTTCATAGCTATTTTTTTGATTGTAAGTGGGGTTGTCCTCTTCATACCAAATGTACCTTCTCTTGGATGTATGCATTGTCCCTTCATCAACATCAGCATCATCAACAAGTTCTCTTTCTTCCCATACTCTTCTATTGCTACAAGTAGAACTAGGTAAGTGCATGGAAATAGGGGACAAATTAGTGGCTATCCTTGATATTTTCAGCAAAACACATTTGTGTTATGAAAAACATAGCACATATATGGTTTAACATGTATGCATTTTTAATTCTTTGAATTTAAATTTTTTATGATCCTTCCCATCTAGGGCTTGGATTTTCAATCCAAGGGTTGGACCTCTTGTGGCTCCTAAATTTGTGTTTTTAACATAAAACAACTCGAATTCAAACTTTGACCTCATCAGGTTTACACATTTTGTAATGAAATTTTGCAAAACCACCACCAAAATAAAGAGCTACTTCTTACCTTTCTATCCATATAGTTTTTTTAATATTTTGAATAAGTTAAGCTATTTATTTTTATTTTCTTTGAAGAGTGCCTTGATATTCCTCTAGTACATATGTATTAATATTTTATTAATTTTTGACCCACTTATCTAAATTTGAAAAAAAATATAGGATTTTTCTACGCTTCATTCTATACACATTCAAGAAAAAATTACATTTTCAATTAGTTTTGTACAAGTTATGTGACACGCACGCTTAGTAATGCAATTTTTAGGATGTATCCACTTCAAAAAATCACAAAAAATTATTCAATAAAAAATATAAAAAAATATACTTGTAATACTCACTCTTCACTATATTTCTACCAACTAGATTTTTAAAATACCTAATGTAGCAAAAAACATAGGGGGGTGCACACCATACACTATGTTATATTTTTTTGATAAAAAAAGAAACACTTTTATGTGCGCTCAGCATTTCACCCTCTTAACCTTAACCATTTTTAAAAATCTTTAGTAGTTTAGAAATTAGATTTAGAGTATTATAATTCTTGTTCTTATCATATCTTCAAATTATGAGTGTACACATCTTGAATTATTTGTTTAAGTTCAACTTTAGTTGAATTTAGAAAAAAAAGTGGCCACTTTTTACCTCCTTTTGTCCCCCATTTCCATGCACTTACCCAACTAGATGGTCTCCTTGATAGTTTCTCCTCATCTTTTAATGCATATCGGTAGGCCTCCTCAATCATTATTAGCCTTATCATGCTCAACTCATCTTGGATACTCAACCTCAAATAATTCATATACCATGCCACCTTCTCATGCTCCATGTCTTGGTGACATGACCCAATAGGAATTTTGAAAATTCCTCGGTGTAACCTTTTACACTTAGCTCCTTTTGCCACAAGTTCTGCATCTTCTTCAACAACTCTAGCTGATAATCAATTGGTAGGAACTTAGCCATCAATATCTTCATCATCCTATCCCATCGGGTGATCTTTTCTCTCCCATTTGTTCTCCTTTCATCCTACACCTCTTTTGACCAAAGTGTTACATGTCCTTTCAACCTTTTTTGTTCTATTCTAACTCTTCTTGGATCCTCTATATCATCATATTGAAAATATTCTTCCATATCTGTTATCCAATCTATCAAGTCATTATTTTCTAGACTTCTTGAGAAATATGGCAACTTTATTTGTATCCCTTTTCCAATTTTTGAAATGGCTTTGATGAGCCTTCTTTCTCCTGCACCCATTCCAATTTGTGCATCTTCATTTTCCTATGCTGCTACTTCAACTCCTTCTTCCTCTATTTCACTCTCATTGTTAGGACCTCTACATGCTCCTCCCCTTCTCATATCACCTTCTATTGCATCCATTCTTTCTTGCACTCTCCTTAGGGCCTCCACTACCTCATCTATCCTTCTTGTAGCATCTGTTGCTGCAACATCTACCACTCTCTGCCTTGGCAACATCTTTCTGTCCTAAAATTCTTTCCCTTCTGGCTACAATCTCTCTTTCTTAGGTGATACACACCCACACACAACCAATCCTTGACTGAACTTCACCCAAATTCACACCAAAGAAATCATGTTGATGGTGCACTTTTACCTAGAGCTATAGTTGTGCTCTGATACCACATTGATGGTGCCACACCCCTGCAATGCCTTGTTTCACCCCTGCTATAGGTAGTCCTACAGAAGCTCACACTACTTTAATGGTCCACACCCAAACAAATAGTTGTTGTAGGTGACTTAAAATAATCACTACCCTTGCTACAAGATATTTCTCCTTACAAGATTCTCCTTTTAGTATTGTTGTAGGTTAAAACAACTCACACACAAGCATACAGATTTGCTAATACACTCACATGAACATACACCACTCAAACACACAACCATATATAAATATTTCCACAATGATCAAATGGAGAACAATAAAAAAGGATGAGGAGAATCAAACTCATCAACATATAGACTGCCTAGAACAACACTTTTTATTACATTATAAAATTTACATTCTTTTATAATTTCATCCACATTTGGAGTTCAAATCTCTCACTGGTTCTAGATTTATAAATCCTCTTGGTTCTACGTTCTTTCCTTTTCTCCTTTTTGAATTCCGTCATACACATCTACTCACAAAACTACCTATGAATCTTGTCCAAATCTTTAATTTGGACCCAAGTTAATAACTAAAAATGGAGGGAGAAAATTGTGTTACATGTTGCCTTCCCTCTTTATTCTCATACTAGATCCACCATCAAAGTCACTCCTCTCCTTATTCTTTCTGTTGTGCATTGTCTCTCTTTCTTTTTACACACCCTCTACTACTAAAGTCTCTCTCTCTCTAAAAACTTTCTTTTTCCATCATGCTAGGTGCCAAAATGGGCATCATAATGGTTGGGTGGGAACTACCAACTCAAATCCTCAAACTCCTGCTCAAATTCATTTTTATGGTACCAAAATTAATTTCTTAGAATGAGGATGCACCTTCAACAAATTCAAAATCTCCTACGGGTGTACATTTTCTAATTGGCATAAATACAAAATTCAGGTGGGTTGGATAATTGAGTGTAAATGCAGCTGTAGGTAGCTTGAATGACTCACTAAATTGATGGTAATCTTTAAATTTTGAATAGAAAATCAGGCCTAAATAAATGCTATCAAAGGTCCTTTATGATGCTCTTGCATCACTTTTCCATGTTAGAGAGAGGTTGGCTCTATTTGTATGGTGGTTATAGTCCATCTTCATGACCATTACAAGTGTGTATGCAACACTAAACTAAAATGAGTGTGTGGCTGTACACTCAAAAACATGACTCGGTAGCCTGGGGTAGTTGAGTCAGCTTTGGCGTGCATATGGACCCCTCCCCTTGCCATGGGGCAAACCTCCATGTCAATATAACTCTCGTGGAAGTAATTAGTCGAGAGGAGGTGAGACACGGTGGTGCAGTCACGGTAGGAGGGTTCATAGAATGAACTGTACAGACCGTGCAGCAAGAGTAAACACAACGGAAACAACACAAGAATATAGAACAAATACAAATTCAGTCATTCAATATATCAAAGAATTCAAATACAATCTAGTTGGCAACATGAGGGCTTATAACTTGGGCTCACAGACCAATTTTTAGACATGCATAAGATAAAGGTTTTAAAGCTCCTTCGCACAACACTAAACTATAGATCTTTCTAATGTGAATAGCTATCTCTCTCCTGCTTTCCTAAGGATTTATTACATCAATATATATCATTTCCGGACCAATAGATTTCTCCGCGTTGGCCACAAGAGATCCAGAATCCTAATGAAGAGGTGTAACGTGTGTTCTTGGATAGGTCAGACCTATCGGCTTGAAAATCCTTCTCCAACGGATACAATGAAGTGCGGACCTATGAGGAAGGTCGGCCACGAACCAAGGAACATTGTAGAATGAATCACAAGGATCCACAAGTTGGCCAATGCTTCCAATCCTTCTCCTTTAGCTGATTACTCATGACTGCCAGAGAACTCTGCACTAAGAAAATAAAGGATCTTCTGATCGTGATAACTTTCTGGTAACTAATCCAAATGCTTTAAATTCTTGGTATGATGTAGATGAATGAATTGAGATGCTAAGTCCAGATCTGCAAGGTGTGAAATGCTGAAACCAGACCACAAGCTGAGCTACTTCTGACTGAACTGCCTAAACTAAACTGGGAAATGAAAGAACTGAAATGCAAATGCAAATGTTTTTGGTTGATGCAAGATTACTCTTGAACTAGGGATGCTCCTGCATCAAACATCTGGGGTTATTGAAAAAGTGAGTCCCTCACTTTGCTGGGGCTAGGGGAGAACCAAAACAGTCCACCTCAGCCTGAGAAATCCATGATGAATCTTCTTCCAGTCTACCTTTCCACTTCACAAGATATTCTTTGTATTGTCTTCCTCTGGTGCTGCGTCCAACCCTGCTATCCAAAATGCCTTCAATTTGTTTTGGTACTTGCTGTGGTAATTGTTGCTTCAAGTCTTCATCCATGCTATCACTGAACTCTACTTTATGATACTGGTAAAGGTATGTAATGTTGAAAATAGGTGAAATACCCAATGTCTCCGGTAATTCCACTTCATATGCATTTCTTGAGTCAAATTTCTTGAGTATCTTACAAGGTATAAACTTCTTCATCTTCAACTTGTTATATGTCCCAATTGGAAATCTTTCTTTTCTTAAATACACCATTACTTCATCTCCTTCTTCAAATTCTTTGTGTCTTCTCTTCTCATCTGCCTTCTCTTTGTACTTACTATTCATGTTCTCCAAATGCTTCTTCACCTAATTATGCACTGTTTTCATGTGATTTGCAAATTCTTCTGCTTCTGCACTTCGCTTTTCTTCCATGCTGATATCTCTCAATTTGGCCACTCCTCTAGGGTTTACTCCAGTAACAATCACAAAATGTGTTCTTCCGGTACTTCTATTAACTGAATTATTGTATGCAAACTCTTCTTGTGAAAGAATCAAATCCCAACTTCCTATCTTCTCTCCAACCAAACATCTCAACAAGTTTCCCAAACTCCTATTCACTACCTATGTCTGTCCATCTGTCTGTGGATGAAAAGATGAACTGAACTTCAAATCTATCTTCATCTTCTTCCAAAGTGCCCTCCAAAAGTATCCAAAAAACTTTGTATCTCTGTCTGAAACTATGCTCCTAGGTAATACATGCAATCTCACAATCTCCTTGAAAAATAGGTCAGCTACATGTACTGCATCAGTCGTCTTTTTGTAAGGTATGAAATGAGCCATCTTTGAAAATCTGTCAACCACTACAAATATTGAATCATGTCCTCTCTATGTCTTAGGTAATCCCATTACAAAATCCATGCTGATGTCTTCCCAAGGTCTCTTTGGTACTGTCAAAGGTTTATACAATCCAGTGTTCTAACTATTCCCTTTTGTAACTTGACAAACTCTACAAATTTGTACAAATCTCTGAACATCCTTATGAATCTGAGGCCAAAAGTAATTTTCACTTACCAAAGCCACTGTCTTATCCATGCCAAAGTGTCCTGCCAATCCACCACTATGCTTCTCCTTGATCAGGTTGTCTCTCATTGAACTGCTAGGTATGCACAACTGACGTCCTTTGAACAACATATCTTCTTGAATGAAATAATCCAACCATTTACTTCTATATGCTACAATAGGTTCCTTACATGCTCTCCAAGGTTCTACAAAATCAGTGTCTCCTTCATACTTGTTCTTTAATTCATCAAAACCTAGCACTTCCACTCTCATTTCTGTTAACAAATTTCTTCTTCTACTCAAGGCATCAATAACTTTATTTGATTTTCCACTCCTATGCTTCAACACAAAAGTATAACTCTGCATGAACTCTACCCATCTCATATGTCTCTGATTCAACTTACCTTGACTATTCAAATATTGCAAAGCTTGATGATTTGTATATAACACAAACTCCTTAGGAAACAAATAATGTCTCCACTTCTTCAGGGCTTGAATTATGACATAGAAGTCTTGATCATAAACTGAATATATTCTCCTTGCATCATTCAACTTCTCACTGAAATAAGCTACTCGTCTACCCTCTTGACTTAACACTGCTCCAATTGTATTTCCACTAGCATCACAATCAACTTGAAATACCTTACTGAAATCCGGTAATGCCAAAACAGGTTGCTTTGTCACCTTTTGTTTCAACAACTCAAAAGTTTTATCTGCTCCAGATGTCCACTTGAAATATTTTCTGTCACCTCTCATTGTCTCTGTCATAGGGTTACAAATTGAACTGCAATTTTTGATGAACTTCTGGTAGAAGCTAGCCAAACCATGAAATGATCTAACCTCTCCAATGCTCTCCGGTGTAGGCTATTCAACAATTGCTTTCACTTTCTCAGGGTCCATCTTCAATCCTTCTGCAAAAATTACAAATCCCAAATATACCAACTCTTTTTTCATGAAACTACATTTCTTGATGTTTATCAGCAATTTCTCTTCTCTCAACCTCTGAAAAACTTGCCAAATATGCCACAAATGTTCTTATTTTGTCTTACTAAAAATTAAAATATCATCCAAATACACAATCACAAACTTACCCAAGAATTTCTTCAGAACTTCATTCATCAATCTCATGAAAGTACTTGGCGTGTTTGTCAATCCAAAAGGCACCACTAACCACTCATATAATCTTTCATTTGTTTTGAAAGCAGTCTTCCATTCATCACCTTCTCTGATTCTAATCTGATGGTATCCACTCTTCAAGCCTATCTTTTTGAAATATCTTTCTCCACTCAAACAATCCATGATATCATCCATTCTAGGTAAAGGGAATCTATACTTAACTGTGATCTTGTTTATTGCTCTAGAATCAGTACACATTCTCCATTCTCCATCTTTCTTCAGTTCCAAAATTGTAGGTATTGCACAAGGACTCAAGCTTTCTTTGATCAAACCTTTCCTCAACAACTCTTGTATCTGTCTATTCAATTCTTCATTCTCTGCCGGTGTCATCCAGTGTGCTGCTTTGTTAGGCAAACTTGCTCCCAGTATAAGATCCATGTGATAGCTGATACTCCTTATAGGTGGTAATCCTTCAGGTACATTATCTGATATGATGTCTTCATACTCTGTTAGTAGTTCTCTTATCTCCTCCGGTTGTTCTTCTTCAGTCTCTTTCTTCAATGCTTCAGGTTTCTTAGGAATCAAGGCATAACACATATTCTCATGTCTCAAACCATCTAAGAATTTCCTTCCATCTACCAAATAGATTCTAGCATTTCCACATACTTCACTCTTAGGATCATCCTCCAAAGGAATCAAGGTAATTCTATTTCCATTTGCTTTTATAGTATAGGTATTCTTTCTCCCATCATGCATAGCTTTTCTATCATACTGCCAAGGTCTACCTAACAAGATATGACAAACATCCATAGGCATAATATCACACAAGACTTCATCATCATAAGATCCAATATGAAATTTCACCAAACATTGTTCACTCACTAGTACCTTATGATCATCCTGAATCTATGCTATCTGATAGGGCTTAGGGTGTTTCAATCTTTCCAACTTCAGCTTAGTCACCATCTCCTTAGAAACTAGGTTATCTAAACTACCACTATCAATTACAACTTTGCAACACTTACCTCTAGATTTGCATTTGGTTCTGAACAAACTTTTCCTCTGTGATGGTTCTTCATTTGTCTCTGTTTGAAATAGTGCTCTCCTCATTACCAATGATTCTCCTTTCTCTGGATTTCCAACTGAACAAGGTGATTCAATAGGTTCTTCTTCAACATAGGCTGCTCTTCCACTATTTTCTATTTTCTTGCTTGTACTACCCTGATTGCATTCAAATGCTCTATGTCCTTCACCACCACACTTAAAACAAGTACCACTAAATGTTCTCTTATCAAAGCCTCTTCCTTCTCTTCTATATCCTTCATTTCGGTATGCACTAGGGTTTCCTCTATGGTAAAATTTTTTGTCATCTCTCCGGTAAGCATTATTATCTCTGTCATCCTTCCTCAATGGGTTGTCAAACTTGTTCTGTTCTGGATAAGATCTGTCTCCTCTAGAAAATGTCCTACCTCTTAGGATTTTACCTCCTCTGCCTCTCTGTCTCTGATCATGTTTCTTATTCAACTTCTCTTCAACTTTCAGTGCAAATTGATATGCTTCTTCCAAAGATGCCATCCTTATCAGGCTTAGTTCTTCTTGAATATTCAATCTCAGTCCATTGATGTATCTATGCCAAAGTCTTCAGTGTATTCTTTCACAGATTTCTCCTTTTGTCTCAAGTTTTACAATCTCTTCAACAGCTCCAACTCATAGTCAACAGGTATGAATTGATTCTTCAACTTTGCCACCATCTGGTCCCACTTTGTAATCTTTTCCTTTCCTCTCCTATTTCTTTCCAATTGAACTTCTTTCCACCATATAGTAGCATGTCCTTTCAACTTTATCTTTGCAAATTTCACCTTCTCCAGATCTTTAATTTCCTCATATTCAAAGTATTCTTCCATGTCATTTATCCTATCAATCAACTCTTTCGAATTCAAATTACTAGTATAGTTTGGCACATCCACTCTAGGTCTTTTCCTAATCTTTGAAATAGGTCATAACATCTTTACTTGATCTAATTCTTCTTCTTCATGACATTATAGGGTTTCACCACTTTGTTCAACAAATTGAAATTCTTCTTCATCATCACTTTTAATATTAGGTCTAGGTGTCAATCCTCTTCACCTATCTTCTTCAATAGCATCCAAACAGATTCACATTGTTCTCATCAATTCTATCATCTCATCCATTCTATTAAACATTGTACCAATAGGAGGAACTCTTTGCGGCGACATCTTCCTAGGATCAAGTGCAAACTACCTCAGGTTGGTGATTGGGCTACAAGTGATAACTACCTCTCAATTAGCGATCAGTTGTGCACAAGTAACTTGCCTCAGATCGATGATCTTCTTACAACAAGATCTTATGAAATCCTCTTCGTCAATTCACTCCAAAGAATTAAACTTTTGCTCTAATACCACTTGGTGCAGTCACGGTAGGAGGTTTCACAGAATGAACTGTCCGGATTGTGCAGCAAGAGTAAACACAACAGAAACAACACAAGAATATAGAACAAATGTAGATTCAGTCATTTAGTATATCAAAGAATTCAAATATAATTTGGCCGGCAACATGTGGGCTTACAACTTGGGCTCACAGGCCTGTTTTCAGACATGCACAAGATAAAAGCTTTTGAAGCTCCTTCACACAACACTAAACTATAGATCTTTCTAATGTGAATAGCTATCTCTCTCCTACTTTCCTAAGGATCTATTACATCAATATATATCATTTCCGAACCAATAGATTTCTCTGCATTGGCCACAAGAGATCCAGAATCCTGATGAAGAGGTGTAACGTGTGTTCTTGGATAGGTCGGATCTATCATCTTGAAAATCCTTCTCCAACGGATACAATGAAGTGCGGACCTATGAGGAAGGTCAGCCACGAACCAAGGAACATTGTAGAATGAATCACAAGGATCTGCAAGTTAGCCAATGCTTCCAATCCTTCTCCTTCAGCTGATTACTCATGACTGTCAAAGAACTTTGCACTGAGAAAATAGAGGATCTTCTGATAGCGATAACTTTTTGTTAACTAATCAAAATGCTCTAACTTCTTGGTATGATGTAGATGAATGAATTGAGATGCTAAGTCTAGATCTGCAAGGTGTGAAATACTGAAACCGGACCACAAGCTGAGCTGCTTTTGACTGAGCTGCCTAAACTGAACTGGAAAATGAAAGAACTGAAATGCAAATGCAAATGTTTTTGGCTGATGCAAGATTACTCTTGAACCAGGGATGCTCCTGCATCACATGGGGGTGGTCTAGCTCGCTTGAGAGCTAGACTTCGTAGAGAGTGGTCGGCTAGTCTTGGAGCCTTTCTTGTGTGTTTGTTCAGATGTGGTGTCCTATGACCGTTGCTGTTAAAATAACTATATGATCTGAAGGGTCACTAGTCACTGTTCTTCTATTTGGATTTCTAAGTTTCTAGCACTGTGTAGGTTGACTATTGTTTTCATTGATACTTCTTTCAACTTGGTGTTGTTGTTTGAACTGTTAAATGATAGTTTGTATTTGGAATGTCCCGAACCTTTGTTGTTCTTCAATTGTTTGTTGGTCTTGTTGTGATCCTGGGTGGACCTCCTCTATCTCATCGAGTATTGCCCTCACCCACTCACCTCTATGTCTAGGGCACATTCGTGAGCCCAAACCAAGAGAGAGATAGTTAAAACTAACCTTGATTTGACCTAGGGTTTTGACTTAGGGTTTGTTTGACCTAAGGTTTGACTTTGTGTTGACCTTGTGTTGAAATCAATGGTTTTTCTAAAATGTTGACCAAAGTTGACTTTGTGTTGGAATCAATGGTTTGTGAATGCTCTATGATGCTAATTTTTTTGTTCTTTTTAGATTCATGCAAACCTATATGAGTGTAAAATAATTTGTGTGCTTTTTTCTATTTATGGAAATGAAAGTGCTTTTTTTCTATTCTAGTAATTAAAATATGGATGCAATCTAATATGAAGTTATCTAAATGCAATTGATCTATGTTTTTATTTATTTATTCTGAATATGTGGAACAATTACTCTAGGAAAAGGAAATTGCTTTGAAATGAATTTAATCTATGAACTTTTGAAAGTAAACTATTCTAACAATGCAAGATCTACTTAGCCTATCAAAGAAAAAGCAACATGCACTTACTATTTCTAAGAGAAAATTGGGATTTTCTAATTACTATGAAATAAAAAGCATGAAGGAACCTAGATAAAAGAGATGCATGGGCCTCCGTTACCCTCTAGAATCCTTGTGTGGCAACCTCTTATCCTCTTGCAACAACGGGGTGATCCTCTTGGTAAAAATAAGAAAGAGATGCAAAAAGAAGCTTTTTGGAAGCTTGAATGAGAGCTCTATGTGAGCTTGTGAGCACTGTGGCTTGTGATGTGGGCAACGTATTGATGTTAGATGAGCTTTTAGCAAAGATTGATAAGACAACAATAAAAGCAAAAGGTTTGAATGTCCTATGTGAGCATATGGATGCTAGATTGGAGAGCAAAAACATGCAATAATTGTGTGCACAAATGAAATTGCCTCCCTTTGTGCTTGGGGGAGGTGGGTATTTATAGGTTTGAAGAAAGCATGAGAGGTGGAGAGGATGGAGACTTAACTCCATTTGATTGAAGAGTTAACTTAGAAGACACAAGAGTGTTTTGGGCTAAAATTGGAGTGATCTAACCAATATAGCTTATCACTCTAGAAGAAAAGGAGTTAGAAAAATGTATGGGTTGAGAACTAAAGGTAAAAAAGAGCTAAATATGCATGGTTGAATACATGAAATAGTTAACTCTATCTTTGGGACAAAATTCTATTCAAACAGAAGCAAAAACGAGTGAAAACAGAGCTATTTTTGGCCAAAAACTTGAGGGTAATCATGGATGGGAAAGATGGCAGGGTCGCCACCTAGTCGCCCCTTTCACCAATCAGGGTCACCTGAGGGTGACCCATGGGTGACACTTAGAGGAGGGTTCATGGGTGAAAGTGCAGGATGTGAGATAAAATAGGAGGGGAAAAGGAGGTGAGTTGCCTTTGGAAACCAGTCAAATAGGGGTCAAAGACCAAATCTCCACTTGCAAAAGGTAGATCTCCTAGTGGAGATATGGAAATAATAGGGGGAGATTTGTACTGGTTGACTCAAACTAAAAATTGAAAGTTGGGGATGGCTTGGGAGGTCCTCTGGAGGGCTCCCAGGGGTGGGAATGGATGAAAAACAATAGAGAATGGTTAAAATACAACAAATGGATGAATACAAGGCTCAGAGACAAAGTCGCAAGCACAGGAAACACAAACTGACAAGTGTCGAAAGTAAGGAAAGCGTTAACATGAAAAAGGGGAAACAACAAAAGGAAGAAGAAACCACATGATACAAAGAGAATCGATGTTGAGAGGGTATTATTCCATGCTTACATGTATGTAACAAGGATTGTGAGTCATCATTGGGGTCCTCATGGAGGATGTGCATGATTTTGGTGCTTACAATTTTACCCCCTCGAAGACGATAGTCTACATAAAGGTTGGTACCGTTCCCGAAATAGACCTTACTTGTTGTCAATTTTTTTGTAATATTACTTGCAATAACCAGTATTAGTCTAACATCTAAATATATCAAAATAAGTAATGAAAATTGAAATGACGAACATACCATAGATCGTGTGAATTTTCCTAGTTGTTTTCCTTTGTCGAAGAGACTTGTAGGGATGAAAGCACACAAAATGAGAGCATGAGAGATGCACAAAAGTAAAAACTACTCTCTAAAAATGCATAATACAAGCTAAACTAAGAGAAGAAAAGAGTGAAGTAATTAGTGAAATTGGAGTGAAACGTTGACAGAATCGATCATTCAAGTAGTCATTGGGAAGGTATCACTGAGTGGATTGTAAAGATGGCTGCTTCTTCTGTCATTGAAAGTTAGGTACACAATCAGTCAAAAACCCTTCTCTAAACCCTAGTTTTCATTTTATGCAAAATCTAAAATTGCCAGTTTTTGTTGATTTCCTCTATTACATCATGTTTGTTTTGTCGTTTAGAGTAGAATTGGCTTTTTGTTTGTCAAAATTGGTCAAAACTTGAGGTTTTTAGAGCATTTTTTAGCATGTGGGTAGGCAAACAGGGTCACCCATTTTTGCCAGTCTAGGTCACCTTGGGGAGATTTGGATGAACAACAGGGTCATCTGGTGGAGATCTGCCTGTTCAATAGGGTCACCCGGGGGAGATCTTGCTAAACATCTGGGTCACCTAGGGGAGATCCAGTTTGATGAAAGGGGCGACCCTAACAGATTAATTTTGACTGAAATTTGATGTTTTCTAACGTTCACTATGTTGCAAGTATGTGTAATCAGTGTTGTCATTGATGTCAACATGTGTTGTCATTGGTGTCAACTGTGTCATTTGTGTGAGTTGCTTGTGGTACAAGAGTATGAGTAGTTAGTGTTGAGTGGATACTGTCTTTGAGATGAGGTTGTTGCAATGGTATGAGCTATTTGGTTGAGTTGCTTTGTTGAATATGATTTTATTGTCTTGAAGAGGTGTTGAAGTTATTAAGAATATGTCTTTGCTAGTTGGTTTCTAAGTGCTTTTGAGAAAATTTGATTAATAAAGGAAACAATGTGTTGAAGAGACTGTTTGGCTTAACTGAGTAGTATTTTGGTTTTGCTCCACATTTTTTCTATGTTGAAGTTTTGTATTTGTGGCTTGGATATGTTGCTTAGGGATGTTCAAAGATGTTATATTCCAAATTTTGTGCTCCGGTTTGTTGTGCAGAAGAAGTTGTGGTCACCAGTATGAAGATGACATTTTTGAGTGTTGCAGATGTGTCTGGGAGAAATGTCTTTGCTCCGTATTTCTCCGTAAAGAAGTTTTAGGTCTTGTAGTTCTAGAATTGTGCTTATAAAGTTTATATCTTTCTTCTGTTGAAGTTGTTCGTAGTTTGGTGCTTCGGAAGTTGATTTCTAGAGATATAGTGTATGATAGAGATAGTTAAGCATACTGGATAAACAGGATAAGGTTGTGCATTAGGTGAAACTTGTTGTAGAGGAATTTGTTGGATTTCAAGATGTTCGTGGGATACTCTAGATTGTGTTGAAGCCTTACATATGGTTCGCAAGATGTTTTTGGGTTTGAGGAAGCGTGCACTTAAAAGTTCATTGTGTTAACACAAGTTTGGCCGACCTTGTGTGTTTACACTAATTGCAGAGGTGCTTTGGTGATTGTGAAAGCATGTGGTGGCATGCTTGAATGAATTTAGGTTCGAGCTAATATGTGTTATGGTCTGCCTTCATTCCTTTCCACTATGGGAATGTTTAGGTACAAACCTAATTTGAATTTTTTGAGTTAAGTTGATTTGTTGACCTTGGAGAATGTTCTCAAGGTTGATGATAGTACAAATGAGTGTCAAGGGATAGTGATTTAGTGTGCGTGTAATGGATGTGATGTGAGTAATAGTGTGGTTGAATGTATGGTGTAGTACAAGCCTTCATTTGTTAGATTACTAGATGTAGTGAGCAGAAGGTGTCTACTATTCTTCAGTGATGTTGTAGAGGTGATGTTGGTATTGGTTCTGTATTACGAGCTTCATTGGAACTGTACTCCTTGCATATGTTAGATGCAATTATAACAGTTCAACTCTAGCAGTGCGCCATCTCTTCTATCTCTTTCTTTTTGGGTAGTGAGTCCTTTGGCAGTGAGCATTTCTTTTGGACAGTGAGCCCCTTTGGCAGTGAGGCTTTTGTAATTTAGTGTTGATACTACTTTATATTATGAGCTAATCCTCACCATGGCTTTTCCCTTCTTGGGTTTTCTACGTAAATCTGGTGTTCTCTTGTGTTTGATGTTGGTTTGATTCAATTTCTATTATTTGCTTTTCATGCTTAATCATCATAACAGTCTAAGGGTTAATTGAATCTATGCTAAATATGAGTGAGGGTTTTGAAATTTTAAGCTACAACTGATTCACCCCCCCTTCCCAGTTGTCTTGTGCATTCAACAATTGGTATCAGAGCAAGGTTCCTTGGAAGAGAGATTAACCGCTTAAGGTAGATCTGGGATGGCGCACAAGAAGGATGTTCCCCAGTATGATGGAAAAGATTATGCATTCTAAAAATTAAGGATGGAAGGTTATCTGATTTCTCTTGGATATGAGATCTTGAAGGCTGTTGAGACTAAATACACTATATCGAACAATGGTCCAAGTAGTGCAAATGAGATCAAGGCCTATGAAACAAATGGTAAAGCGAGGTATGCTCTTTGAAGTGGTCTTACTAATTTTGAGTTAGTGAAAGTCATGGATCTGAAAATTGCTAATGAAATCTAGAAAAAGTTAGAAAGTATTTATGAAGGAGATGATAAGGTTAAGCAAGCTAAAATGCAGAATTTGAAGCTCGTGTTTGAGACCATGTGAATGTCTGAGGATGAAAACATTACAAGCTACTTACAGAGGGTGGATGAAGTTGTCAATGGCATCAAATGTCATGGTGGAAAGGTGGATGAAAAAGAAGTGGTATTGAAGGTACTCAGAACTCTTCCTAAAGCTTACAGTCATAAGGTTTCTTCTATTGAAGAATTACAAAATCTAAATTAGTTTACCAAAGATCAGTTACTTGGCACCTTAACTACTTTTGAAATAAGAGAATTTGGTGCAAGTAGTGCAAAGACTAAGATTACCTTCAAGGATGGAAAATCTAAGAAGATCGTGGAATCAGATCAAGAGGATTCAAATGATTTAGAATCTAATTTTGCAAGAAGAATGAAATTGGGTACTAGTAAGTATAGTGGTAAGTTGCCTTTCAAAAGTTTTAGTTGTGGAAAGATAGGTCATTATGCTTCAAGATGTCTGAAAAGAATTTTGTGAAGCAAGAATAGGGAGAATAAAAGTAGAGTGCCTAAGAAAAGCTACTATGTTAAAGAGGATGCAAGTATATCTGATGATGAATCTGATTACGAGAATGATGAGGATAATGAATGTATGTTCATAGCTTTAAGAGATGATACTGTTTCTACTAACTCTGGGAAATGTGTGAAGCAAAAGGCTCTTGAGGTAGGGCTTAATGCTGAAAGTACTTTGATATCTGTAAAGAACTGTTGGGTCATTGACAGTGGATGCTCAAATCATATGACTGGTGATAAGAGTAAGTTTGTTAAACTTAAATATGATGGAGGACTAGTTAAATTTGGTGATGATACATATGCTAAGATATGTGGAAGAGGTTCAATCAGTTTTAATGGCAAGCATAATACTGATGATGTTCTTTATGTCAAGGGCTTGAAACATAATCTCTTGAGTGTTGGACAAATTTTGTTACATCCCCAAATTACAAACTAGACTTAATAAATAACTTGGCATGATAATTAGGAGGATTAGTCATAGTTAATTGATTTGATATTGTGGAAATATCTGATTTAACTTTTGATTATGAAGTAGAAACAAATGTTAAATAGTTTTGTAAATTAAATTATTTTCAATTATGAGATTTGATAATGATGAACTGATTGTAATCTTGTGGTCCTAAGTGTGACAGGAGAAACAAACGTCCTTTGAAGAAGGAAGGAGAGTATCATCGAAGAGGAAAGGGTTAGACAATGTGATAACATAAGTTGACTAGCCATCTGAGTAATCAACTCCTATGTCCTTCTCAACCATTTGTAGGTTGACACGTGCCATGTCTCTTGACTTTTTTTTCTATGTTTTTGGTTTATTCTTTGGTCGATGAAGTTATCTCGTCAAGTTGTGATGACCAGATAATGTTTTGGGAACATCATTCCTAGCTGAGAGATAATAACATTTAAATTCAAGGAGATCTCTCTTATTCATTGTTCTCGGGGTCATTATGTTATTCCTAGTCTTTCGACTAATGGGAATAGTCAATTTTGGGGGAGTATCACTCGACCCCGATAATCGACATAAATAATGTGAATTCTTTTTATGTATTCTAAACCTTGTGATAATCCTTATCAAGAATGAAACCTCTTAATTGGTTGTTACCCATAATGATATTATTGCGATTATCTTATTTTGATAAGTATAGTCTTTGGAATATTCTTAAGTGGTTAGTTGATCATGAAGATGGATGGGATCTTCGAGCTCAACCATCCCATCATGTGCTTGGATCTGGCCACCTTTTTAGGGGTATTACTGAGTGTAAGGTAGTTGTTAGCCTTTATTGGCATGTAGGAATCAATTATCTTGTTTTGGGAACTAGTCTCTCCTTATCGAAGCAGAAAAAGAAGAGAAGAGACAACAGTGAAAGGAGAAAATAGAGGTTGCCTTTCTGGGAAGTATCAGGTGGTATAATTGTTCAAGGGAGAATAGTGACAAAACAAAATGAGGAGTAGTGGAAAGAATCGCAGAATTGGGTCTGCATTCAGCCTTTCACTCAACACAGGTAATTAAAATTCATGAAGTCTCTTGTTATTCAATGGAAATATGAGGCATGCATACTACAAGGCGATGCCATGCACGAGGCCAGTCAACCGAGCCATTCCTGTGTTCCTTTTTAAATAACTCATATGTTGTGGTTTGGGGTACAATTTGGCCGAACCCATTTAAGACAATCATTGAGTTGTATTTATACTCGAAGCCTCTTGGGTTGAGTTTGTTAGTCATAATAACTATTGAAACTATGCTCAAGGTGGGGAGCAAAGCTGAAACCATATTTAAACTTCTTGAAAACTTGCATATGGCTAAGAGCCGAGCTAGGAAACTAAATATATATTCTTGAATCTACGCTTAGTCAAGCCTTGTAATGATCGACTCTTTCTTGATGAGCCTTAAGTCTTTCGACTCGACCGCCTTGTAATGCATAATACATTATGATAACTAGAGCTCAAAGCCACAGTGGCTGAGCATGTATTCTTTTCATTTGTGTTTAACCCATGTCGTATGATGACAAGGGTCAAGCCTATGAGCGCTTGAAGGGAGTTAAGTATGACTCCATGTGTTTTTGATAATGTATACAGTCTTATGACTGTATTGATGGACGTATAGGCATCATTTCTTGTATACAGTCTTATGACTATATTGATGGACGCATAGGCATCATTTCTTAGTATACAGTATTATGACTGTATTGATAGCCATTTAGGCATCATTGCTTGGCATGCAGTCCCTTGACTGTAATAATCACTTTGGAAACTTTTGATATCTTAAAACACAGTCCATCGACTATAAGGATTGCTAGGAAGGCATATATATATATATATATATCGGTGTACATTTATGACGCAAATAAAACCCAGTTGGGATTACTTGAGTACCCGACAATGAATTACATGTAGTACTGCTAATACCATTATGTATGTTAAATGAACATTCGAATATGAAGGAATATGATCATAGTCTCTATATGAGATAGTTGAGAATAACTTTATAACGTATTATAAACTAAATCTTTTTGGGACTAAATTATGACTTAATGAATAATGTTAAGAGTTATAAATTCTTTTACTTAATATAACTATAGGGTTGGAGAATAACCCATGAGCTTGATTGTTAACAAAAGAGCTATTGATCCATAAGGAACTAATATATTTACTAAGGCAAGGTATGCCTTAAGTATCATGAAATCAACTTCATCATATGTGATGAATGTTATTGATATATAAACATGGGAGACCAAGACGGTCATGAAGTTTGAAATTGAAATGAATTGAATGAAACGAGGTGATGTGGAGTCACTAGTTTCTCTTTTCTTAACTAACCTATTTGGTG
Organism: Cunninghamia lanceolata; assembly: GCA_027924645.1. NCBI lineage: Eukaryota > Viridiplantae > Streptophyta > Pinopsida > Cupressales > Cupressaceae > Cunninghamia > Cunninghamia lanceolata. The sequence continues at coordinate 1,286,750 of BSBN01001011.1, forward strand.
ATAATTAACTTTGACGGGAGTTGAATGTTCAAAGTTTGGATTATGATTCAAATGGATCCCACACTCACATTAGACCTATAGGCCAAGGTAGTTAAGAACTGATAGTAGGACATGACAGCTTATAAGTTGAGTTAGGGTGGTGGGCATACGCCAACATTCATTGCGTAAGATCTTGTATGAAAACTTTAGCCAAAGTAATGCATCCGTCTCTACATGCATTGTTGGTCCACAGTGATCCAGATGGCCTAGTGTCTCCAGTAGTGTCATACTAGTTCAAGTGGATCTATAGTGTGTGACTGTGAGACATTAGGAAGGACACAACACCAGTTACTCAGATGGCTAACCAAATGGTTCCAATGTCTAACCTTTCTGTGAAGGGTAGGGCCTCTTCCAGTTAGGAAGATAAGTGGGGGAGCATAGGTATGTGGTTGGAAGAAAAGCACTAGGATGATGCTCTCCTTCCCAAGCATTAGACAAGCTGAGGCTTATGAAGATAGATGTCATTGGTTCCAAATACAATGTTTGCATTTTGACCAGTTGGTCTATTGTAATGTAAAGATTTGATTAAGATGCCAAGAGCATATATTGTATTTGATTAGTGATGGACTTCACTAAGGATTGTAATGATTAATTAAATTATAAGTTGTGTTATATCCTGATTTGATTGATATGCTTAATTGATGGAAAAGAATATATTTCTTTATGTTCAAACTTGAATATTGTAAACCATTCTTAATTAATGACTTGTTTAAGTTATATGCTTAAGTTAAATCTTGAGTTTTATGGAAAGTGATGTTACATATGGTATCAGAGCTACCAAGTTCAACACATGGACCTAATGAGCTCACTAATTGATGATTAATGAATCCAACATTAAGTGTGCTAATGATTGGATGTTCTATGCTAGAATGGTAAAAATTAGAACCACACCTTGCAAGAAGGTAATGGAACATGGACATTACCTATGCCATCAAAAGATTTTGAAGGCATGAGCCTCCATGAAGGAGAAACTTGAAAAGACTAGATGTTTGGTAGGTGCATGGTTATCTGATGAGGAAACTTTCATTGATGCAGTGAAACACATCAAGCAGGAGTTAAGGAAAGTCGATCGGATGGCTACCCTTAACTCTATTGGAACATCAGTGTCACCCTCTACTCCTATAGCACCAGCTGAGAAAACTGACCGTAATGAGTGTATTGAATCAAAGGAGGATGTGAATGAACACCAGTGTGTATCCTCACTCCCTAAGACTAAAAAGAAAATATGATGATGGAAAGTTATCCCAATTGTAAATGATTTGCAGGAGCAAATGTAAATACAATTTTGTAATTTTATGGATTATATGTAATCCAATGGAAAAATAATGCAATGGCAAAGTTTTGACAATCTTTCCTTGTTAAAGATTATATGAATGTGAATAGATTTGTGAAATAATTGAATTATATGGCATGGAAAACTAATCCATGTTTAATCTGCAAACTTCAGGAAGAAGTAAATTGCAGTAAGGGTTCGAGTTGGAACTAGAATGGAGGATAGCTGAGATGAAGGAGCACCTTCAGGGCAATCTGAGTCTAAATTATACCAAATCTTGACTTTGTTGAGAGAAACTAGGGCTAGGGTAGAAACCCTCAAACATAAAGTGGGAGGCCAGTCAGAAGACAGGCGAGATAATTATGATGGGGGTGATGGCGAGGAATTCCATAATGACACCACCCAAAGCCATCATAGAGAAAATAACACCATGGTTAAACAGGATGGGGATAAAAGGAGCCTTATGGCTATGGAATTGTCTCATGACATGAAAAAGGTCATGCCACCTAAATTTGATGGATCTGTAAGTGGAGATGCCGTGGAGGCATTGCTTACAGAGATGGAGAAGTATTTTGAAATTAGAAATTATAATGAGGTTACTAAAGTTGTCTGGGGAGTATTTAGTTATCAAGGGAAGCATCCACATGGTGGATGAACAAAAAGATGGAGTGAGGCTTGAGGTCTACAAGTGTTACTTGGGACAGGTTCGTAAAACTATTTAGGTAGAGATGGTTGCCTCAACTATTCTATGATCATAAACCCATAGACTTCCAAAACTTGAAACATGTTGATATGACTGTAAATGAGTACTAGGAGAAATTCACCTGATTACTGAAATATGTGCCACAATATTAGCATGATGAGAAGTTCCAGGTTCAGAAGTTTATCATGGGGTTGAACGCCTAGATTGGGGGTGAGGTTAATGTTCATGGCCCTATAACCATGGAACATGTCTATGAAAAGGCCGTTAGGAAAGAATAGAACTTGAAGGCTATATCGGCCTATAGAGAAAGGAACAATAAGAGATACAATTGGTCTCAATCCTCTCAACCCTCAAAGAAGGGGAAGAAACATGATTACACTGAGAAGACTGATAAAGGGGCTAAAAATAAACAAAATGAATCCAAGGGAGATAAAAAGGGGAATAACCACTCCAAGAAGAATGGGAAAAATTCTGGCAAACCTCAAGAGAGGCGAGGACCAGTTGGAGGATGCTTCACTTGTGGCAGAGACCACTACGCCAATCAGTATCCCAACAAATCACAAGGAGTGTAATCAAGAGGAAATCCTCTACCTTCCCAGCAAGTGGCTTTCTAGCAACGTATCCATGCGGCCTTGGATAACCGTCAAGCTAAGTATCAAATAACTCCAATAGAGACAACATGTATTTTATTTGGAGTTCCTATTTCAGTTCTAATTGATAATAGGTGCCACAGAATGTTTCATTTCCCCCAAAATTGTAAATAAGATTCCTAGAAAAGAAGGATTCATGGCAAATACTTGGTCTGTAGAGTATGTAAATCACACCAAGGCTCACGTAGAGAAATGCTTGTTTAAAGCTCGGGTTGAACTTCCAAACTTTTCCACTGAAGTAAATCTTTATGTAGCTCCACTTGGCTCGTATGATGTCATCCTTAGAATGAATTGGTTATGGAGACATCGAGCCAAAGTAGACTGTTATGCTAAGACAGTAGATTGTTTGGATGATCTAGGAAACCAAGTCCATATACAAGGAAATCCTGGAGAAATTAAACTGAGGCAAATCTCTGCCTTACAAATGAAAAGAGCACAGAGAAAAGGATGCCAAATTTTTGCTATTAAGGTGGATAAAATAGATGAAACAAAGGAAACCTACATTCAAGATGATTTGACTTTTTATGAATCCCTAAAACTTAATGAAGTAGGGATGGAGTCCTTAGGTTAGGAAAGACCAAATATGGATAGGTATCCTCTCCTTAGAGAATTTGAGGATGCATTTCTGAACGATCTTCTAGGGTTAGCACCTAAGAGAGCTTTTGATTTTGCCATTGATATTATACCTGGGTTGGAACCTATTTCTAAAGCCCCTTATAGGATGATCACAACTAAACTAATGGAGTTAAAGGCTCAACTACAAGAGCTACTGGATAAAGGTTTGATTAGACCTAGTGTGTCGCCATGGGGAGTGCCTGTCATTTTTGTGAAGAAGAAAGATGGCACCTTGCAGTTGTGTATAGATTACTGCATGTTAAACAAAGTAACCATCAAGAATAAGTACCCTCTACCCCGTATCGATGATCTTTTTGATCAGATGAGAGGGCAACAATATTTTCCAAGATTGATCTTCGATCGGGATATCACCAGTTGAGGGTGAAGAATGAAGACATCCATAAGACAACCTTTAAAACCAAATATGGACATTATGAATTCACTGTCCTACCTTTTGGGTTGACAAATGCCCCTGCAGTGTTTATGAATCTTATGAATAGTGTGTTTAGAGACTGCCTGGACATGTTTGTCTTGGTGTTTCTTGATGATTTTTTAATCTACTCTAAGAATGAAGAGGAATATATGCAAAATTTGAGAATTGTTCTTTAGAGATTAAGAGAGCATAAACTATACGACAAGCTCTCTAAGTGTACCTTCTTTTAGAAAGAAGTACAATATTTGGGTCACATAATTTTAGCTAAAGGAATAGCTGTAGACCTAGCTAAGATTAAGGCTATATCTGAATGGCCTTAACCTAAAAATGTTCATGAGGTCTGAAGTTTTATGGGCCTTGTCGATTATTACAGGAAGTTTGTGAAAAACTTCTCTGAAATTAATTATCCTATAAGTTCCTTGCAAAGAAAGGGCAAGAAGTTTGAATGGTTAGAAAAGTGCTAGGAGGTCTTTGACCTACTAAAGAAAAAATTGACTTTAGCTTCGATTTTAAAAGTGCTTGACCTGGATGGTCAATTTGTAGTCATTACTGATGCCTCAGGAGAAGGCTTAGGTGGTGTACTAGTCCAAGATGGACATGTTATTGCATATGAATTGCACAAACTAAAAAACTATGACCAAAACTATGCCCCACATGACTTAGAACTAGCAGTAGTCATGCATGCACTCCAAATGTGGAGACATTATTTGTTTGGAAAACCTTTTGAGTTGAAAATGGATCACTAGGGACTTAAATATTTGTTCACTCAACCCCATATTAATGCTCATCAAAGAAGATGGTTAAAGTTTATCTTGGATTATGATTTTGAGATTAAATATATTTAGGGAAAAGAAAATCGAGTAGCAGACGCTTTAAGTAGGAGAAGGCATATCTCCTCTATGATTTCCATACATTCTGATTTTAGAAATTAGGTGTTACAACAATCTAAGGGAGATGAGTTCTATGAGTAGGTAAAGCAAGCCCTTGAGAAAGATCCTTAGAATCTAAAATACGAAGGATTCAACCTTGAATCAAATGGGTTATTAAAGTTCAAAGGAAGGATGTATGTACCTAACTCGACAAAGTTAAGGAATATGGTTTGGAAAGAGGTTCATTCTGCACCATATTCTAGGCATCCTGGAGTAACCAAGTTACTCTCTGATGTGAAACCTTTATACTTTTGGAAAGGAATGAAGAGGGATTCTACAAACTTTGTAGCTACTTGCATTGAATGCCAAAGGGTGAAGGAAGAACACCAACACTCGGTGAGATTACTATACCCTCACAAAATTCTGGAGTGGAAATGGAAGATTATAAGTATGGACTTTGTGCAAGGACTTCCTATGTCGAGGAACAAGCACAATGCCATTTTGGTTGTGGTGGACAGACTCACCAAAGTAGCCCATTTTATTCCGGGAAACTTGATAGATGGGCACCCATCATTGCTCAGAAATTTGTTCAAGAGATTTTAATGCTCCACGACATTCCTAAGAAGATTATCTCATATAGGGATGCATGAATAGCATCTAGCTTTTGGAAAACTTTATTCTCTTCACTTGGAACATAGTTGAACATCAGCTCTGCTTATCATCCTGAAACAGATGGACAAACTAAAAGGGTGAACCAAGTGTTGGAGGATATATTAAGGATGTATTGCATGGATCAACAATACAAATGGGAGGATTATCTTCCTCTAGTGGAATTCGCTTAGAATAACTCTTACCATTCAGCCATTAAGATGGCACCGTTTGAGGCATTGTATGGACGGAAGTGCCAAACTCCTATAAGCTGGGATAAGCTTGAAGATAGGGTTAGCCTTGGTCATCAAATGCTAACTAAAATGGAAGAACAAGTCCATCTAATTAAAAAGAGATTAGCAAAAGATAATGATAGACAAAAGAGTTATGTAGATGCTAAACGTATTGAAAGACATTTCACTGTGGTAGATAAAGTTCTCCTTAGGGTAAAACCCCAGAAAAGTTCCATCAAATTTGGAAAAATATCCAAATTGGCACCAAGATATGCGGGGCCATTTGAAGTTCTTGAAGAAGTCAACCCAGTGGCATACATAATTGCTCTACCACCAGCACTTGCCATGATGCATAATGTGTTTCATGCTTCTTACTTGAAAAAGTTTAATTCTTCTGATAATCAAATTCCTATGCTTGATTAGAATATGTTATAGGTGAAAGACCCAGGAGTGGTGGTGATCGAGCCTATCAAGGTGCTTGAAATTCATAAGCTACGCTTATATAACAAGGAAATAACATAATGCAAGGTCCAGTGGGACCAATATTTGGTGGAAAACTTCACCTGGGAAAATTATGATGACTTCTATGCTAGATTTCCTCATCTTTTCTAAGACATTTGTTATTATGTTTTTAAAACCTTTTCATATTATGTTGGTTTATTTTAAAGACAAATAATCATTGGGGATGATGATTCTTATGGGGGGAGATATGTTACATCCCCAAATTACAAACTAGACTTAATCAATAACCTTGCATGATAATCAAGAGGATTAGTCATAGTTAATTGATTTGATATTGTGGAAATATCTGATTTAACTTTTGATTATGAAGTAGAAATAGATGTTAAATAGTTTTGTAAATTAAATGATTTTTGATTATGAGATTTGATAATGATGCAATGATTGTAATCTTGTGGTCTTGAGTGTGATAGGAGAAACAATCGTCCTTCAAAGAAGGAAGGAGAGTATCATCCTGGATTAATGGTTAGACATTGTGATAACATAAGTTGACTAGCCATCTGAGTAATCGACTCCTATGTCCTTCTTAACCATTCCTAAGTTGACACGTGTCATGTCTCTTGACTTTTGTTTCTATGCTCTTGGTTTATTCTTTGGTCGATGAAGTTATCTCGTCAAGTTGTGATGACCCGATAATGTTTTGGGAACATCATTCCTAGCTGAGAGATAATAATATTTAGAATCAAGGAGATCTCTCTTATTCATTGTTCTCAGGATCATTATGTTATCACTTGACCCCAATAATTGACGTAAATAATGTGAATTCTTTTTATGTATTCTAAACCTTGTGATAATCCTTATCAAGGATGAAAACTCTTAATTGGTTGTTACCCACAATGATATTATTGCTGTTATCTTATTTTGATAAGTATAGTCGGTGGAATATTCTTAAGTGGTTAGTCAATCATGAAGATGGATGGGAGCTTCAAGCTCAACCATCCTATCATGTGCTTGGATCAGGCCACCTTTTTAGGGGCACTGCCAAGTGTAAGGTTATTGTTAGCCTTTATTGGCATGTATGGATCAGTTATCTTGTTTTGGGAACTAGTCTCTCCTTATTGAAGTAGAAAAAGAAGAGAAGAGACTACGGTGAAAGGTGAAAATAGGGGTTGGCTTTCTGGGAAGTATCAGGTGGTATAACTGTTCAAGGGAGAATAGTGACAAAACAAAATGGGGAATGACGAAAAGAATCACAGAACTGCGTTTGCATTCGGCTTTTCACTCAACACAGGTAATTGAGATTCATGAAGTCTCTTGTTATTCAATGGAAATATGAGGCACACATACTACAAGGCGATGCCATGCATGTTGATTATTTTCTTGAGTCATGGCACTAGGCTAGTTGGCCAAGCCATTCCTGTGTTTCTTTTTAAATAACTCATATGCTATGGTTTGGGGTACTGTTTGGCCGAACACGTTTTAGATAATCATTAAGTTGTATTTATACTCGAAGCCTCTTGGGCTGAGTTTGTTAGTCATAAAATCTGTTGAAACTATGCTCAAGGTGAGGAGTTAAGCTGAAACCATATTTAACCTTCTTGAAAACTTGCATACGGCTGACAGCTAAGCTAGGAAACTAAATATATATTCTTGAATATATGCTCAGTCGAGCCTTGTAATGATTGACTCTTTCTTGATGAGTCTTAAGTCTTTCGACTCGACTACTTTGTAATGCATAATACATTATGATAACTAGAGCTCAAATCCATAGTGGCTGAGCATGTATTCTTTTCATTTGTGTTTAACCCATGTCGTATGATGACAAGGGTCGAGCCTATGAGCGCTCGAAGGGAGTTAAGTATGACTCCATGTGTTTATGATAATGTATACAGTCTTATGACTGTATTGATGGATGTATAGGCATCGTTTCTTATATACAGTCTTACGACTATATTGATGGCTGCATAGGCATCATTTCTTAGTATACAGTCTTATGACTGTATTGATAGCCAATTAGGAATCATTGCTTGGCATGCAGTCCCTTGTCTGTAATAATCACTGTGGAAACTTTTGATATCTTAAAACACAGTCCATCGACTGTAAGGATTGCCAGGAAGGCATATATATGTTGGCAAGAGACACTATATGGATTCATGATTGTTGTCATTGATGGCAACAAAGTTCATCCCACACATCCGCAGGACATGGTGTGTCTCTATCAGAAGTCAGAATGAAGATTGTTGAGGTCCGGTAAACAAGAACAGAGCTTGTGGCAAGGTCCGACATATAGGTTCGGATCTCTCAGAGGAAGTATCTTGGTGAAGTGCAGATTTGGGAAAGTCAAGAGGACTACCTTGAGTAATAGATTCCAAGGATTTAGCCTCTGGTGATGGACAAGGAAAAATATATGAATAGTTGAGTACCGGATTCCTGAGTGACAGTGTGAACAGAGGAAGAACTGACTGACAGAACATCAAACTACTTTCTAGATACGTTTCTGATGGTGGTAAAGGTTATGAAGACATGAATTATGTTTGGCCGACATGATTAATGATTTCTACAAGTATATGCTTGATCCGCATTACTTGATGTGCAAGGATTTAGCTGACAGAACAGAGTTTGTGAGAAGATTGACTGTTCCGAGTGCTGATTAGAAAGATAATGAAATCACTTGTGCAGATATATATATATATAGGATGGATTTAGTTGTGAGAAGTGGTGTGGTGATATGTGATATGTGATATGTGAATAAAAGTAGAGCAGAACAAAAGTAGTAAGGAAGGTCCGGTATGTGAAAGGAAAGCAGCATAAGAGAAGAGGAAAGATGAAGTGCAGTAGATCAGTGTACTGAGCCTAACCAGAACTGAACTCCAGCATATGTGGATACCTCCAATCAGTTTAAGTATTGTATAACACTCTTTTGTAGACAGTGTGTCTCTTGTAGGCAGTGTGCCTCCTTGTGAGTAGTGTGCTCGGGCAGTGAGCCCTAATTGGCAAGTGCCATTTTTGTATTTCCTTATTCTTCTAACAGAGAATAATCTTTGGGTTAATCACCCCATGGTTTTCTCCCTTAATAGGGTTTCCACGTCAAAAATACTGTGTCATGTATTTTTCCATTTCATGGTAATGTTTGCTTGTTTGAATTAATGCTACATTGATTAATAAGAAAGTTTAGAAAGAAGAAATAATTAGGATAACTGATTCACCCCCCCTCTCAGTTATCAACAATTGGTATCAGAGCCAAGTTCCTCCTAACAGAGCCTAATAGCTTGAGGAAGATCTGGGAGTTCAAATGGATGCATATGGTTTAAGGGAGCAACTCAAGACTACTCTTGATGATCTTGAACAGTCAAACTCTGAAGTCAATGAATTAAAGGAAAGACTCAAACAGGCTAATGATTTCATGAGAGAACTAAAAGACAAATTAAGTCTCTCTATGAAAAAGAGAAAGGAGCTACTTCAGCAATTGGCAAGACAAGGTGAAGAAAATAATGCAAATGAAGAGCTGAAAGAAAAAACTGAGTTGTGTGAAAAGTTATCAAAAGAAATCATTATGGTAAGACATGAAATGGAATCAGGAGTCATGAAGTTTACCCAAGAAGTTGAAGAGAAAAGAAAAACTAAAGATAATCTAAGACAATCTCTAAAGGAGAAATCAGAAAATTGCCCCCAGATGGATAGAATTATCAGACATCTTGAATCTGATCTTGAAGATGCTAAAGATAATGAAGAAAAACTTGAGGATCAAATTGTCTCTCTAAAAAGGGATCTTCAAACAACAAGTGAGTATAAAGAGAAATTCAAGATAAGTTCTGCTCAACTTGAAGTTCTTCTTGGAAGTCAAAAGAAGGTAGATGACAAGTGTGGTTTGGGATATGAGAAAGGAGAAAGCTTCGGATCCGGTCAGAAGAATTTTGGATTAGAAAATCCAAGGATCAGGCCTAGAAGACCTCCGGTAAGATAGCCTAATGCTCAAAGATATCCATCCTTCAATGGATACTGCATAACTGCAATCACTTTGGTCACAAAACTAATCAGTGCAGAAAGAGAATGAATCAGACTAATTCATCCTTCTCCGGACAGTGTTTTAACTGCAAAAGGTATGGTCACAAGTCTCATGAATGCAGAAATATGCAAATGAACAAATCATTCAATGGTAGATGCTTTGCATGCAATAGAGTAGGTCATATGACTAATCAATGCAGATCAAGAGGATATCGGTCAAATATGCAAAGAAATGTTGTTTTCCAAATCTGTAATAGGTCCGGTCATAATGCAAAAGTCTGCAGAAGCAAGAATCAGGACAAAAGAGGTCCGGTATATCATAATCAGAATCAAGATAAGGGTAAACAAAAGATGAATGCGGATGAAGTTAAAAATGAGATGAGCAAGATTTGGGTGAAGAAAAGTACTGAGAATGTAGAGGTTGGATCCACACCAGACTCTGGTGCTGATATTCCTTCCAAAAACTGAAAAGCAAGCTCTGGCTCAGGGGGAGACACAAAGAAAACCTTGTTCCCCCAACCAGTCAATTGGTGCCGAAACTGGCACAAGAAGAGTTGCGGATTGAAGGAGTCATAAGGGATATATTCAAACAAACTATGGTTAAGATTTGGAAGATTTGCAATATGTTTAAAGATCAGGGTTGATCCGGTTCTTCAAATCACCTGAATAAGGCAAACCAAAATAATGTAGGTCAAGCATTTATTGCAATCTGATATTAGGGCTTGTGGAGCAATATAAGGGTTTTTCATTAATCACTCGTCCATTCTGCACTCAAGAAGAAACAAAAAGCGGAGCTCTGCAACGAAATTCCTCAAGTTCATCGAAGATCACTTGCAGAAGTCATTACTTCCAGAGATCAATCTAACCAACTCTGTGAAACTGATAGGCGCAAAAGGTATTTTCCGTTTTCAAATATCTCACTGCAAATCTCTTGATAATGGGTACTCTGAATATTGTAAAGATTTCTAATAGACCTCACCCTACATTTAAAAAACATCCATACAAATCCTTGGAGGTAGACCCCCTAGGTGCATTTTCCAGTGTTCTGCATGGTGTGTTGCACACCGAAGATATTAGGGTTTATATACATGCAAATGTTGAAGAGTTTGGGGAATTCAAACTAAGAGATATCTATCACAAACAACTGTTAGATGATTCATTTGAGCTCAAACCCCAATACATAGGCCTCTGGAACAAGCACTTTGCACAATACATACATTTCCCCTATTTTACGGAGGATGAATGGGTTAGGTACATTTTGAGCAGAATACATGACAATTTCATGTGGTTAAATGGACCATTCAAGATCACTAAAGATGCCATCAGGGCAGTTACCAGACTACACTCATCCGGTGGGATTCCTGTTCTTAAATCTGTAAAGAACCAAACTGTGAGTGAGGCTACCGGATCTAAGTTTGACAAAAGAACAATGACAGTAGATGACATCACTGATCCGGATGTCAAGTTCGCTTCTATGATCATTGGATATAAGATATATCATTCTAGCAGAGAGAATTCTGTACCTAGAACTGCCATCTACACAGCTTATGAAATGTTAAGAAAGGATGTAGACTATGATCTTTGTCAGCTTCTCTTGAACCAACTCTTGGAGAATCTACAGAAAATCAAGAAAGACAAAAAGAATTCATTCAAGTATGGTGGATTAATATTGTGCTTATTCTTCTACTTTATGAATGAGCTTCCTGGATCTAGTGGCTGGGTATGGGAGAGTGATAGGCCAGTAGCCATCCAAATCAGAGATTACTTACATGGACTTGGTGATAAGAATGCACAAAATACAGCTCTGTGGGGATACTTCAAGAACTTTCAGAACATGATGCAAGTAAGAGAAAGGATTCCCTAGTCTCTTATTGAGAAATACAAAGACACAGTCTATTTTATGGTAGAAACTGATCAGTGCCTAATGGAGGCAGTAGAACCAAGGACAGTCTGGATCATGCCCATGGGGTATGAAGTTGATGAATAGATTATGGAGCTACATGTTCAACACATGCTAAGCCAGCCTAAAGATCCAAAGGCAGAGAGGTTTGGAACCTTTGAGGAGCTGAGTGTAAAAATTCATGTGGAACTCAGAGAACCAGAGATGAAAAGAAAGGTGAGAAAGGAAGTAGAACATATTGCCCAAGGTCTTGGCATCTCAAAGGAGGCACTTGATGCCAACCAAGAAAAGAGACAAAAAGCTGAGGAAGAGAAGAAAGAGGTAGAAAAGGGAAGCAAGAAAAGTGCTCTGGTAGAAACTTCAACCCAGACCAGATCATCAAAAAGATCTGCACCTGTCACAGCCAAAAGCTCAAAACTAGAAGTCCAGGCATCCGGCAAAAGAGAGAAAAGATCCAAGACAAAAGCCACAAGGGCTTATGCAAGTCAAAGAGATGAAGAGGAAACTGAATCAGATGAGGGGGTAAAGGAAATAAAGAAGCAGAAGAAGAAAGGATCCGGTAAACCCTCCACAGGCCAAGACAAGGAAGAAATGGCAGAGGAATTTGTTGAAAAGCCCACCCTGTCTCTAAAAAGTGTAATCAAATCAGTCACTGTGGATGGAAACCTTCAACCAATGGCTGAATTCTATGATGATTACAATGAGGCTGACCAAAAGATCCTGCAGGAAGCTACAATCAAGTATCTGAACATATATAATAAGGCTTTCATTGAGATTATATCTCTAATTCCTAAAAACCTAGAAAAGGAGTTAGAAATAAGAAAGAACAATGCTATGGCAAAAGACATTGAGATCTGGGAACAGATAGCTATTCAGCTATATCCTTCAATTGATCCCAAGACAATGAACATGGTATTCAAAGACTGCAAGGATGAATTTAGAAGAAAAGCAAGGATGAATCAACTTATGCTTGGTGAGACCGACAAGGTAGCCAAGGACACTGAAGAGATTCTCTGGAAAACCTTCAAAAGATTTAATCTTCCTATCATAGAGGACTTGGGTACTGACCACTCCACCACAAATGTTACAGAAGAAACTCCTGAGAAAATGTCAGAAGAGGTGGGCCTCGAACAGACTAACATTTCTCCTCCGGTTTCCCCTATAGTCTCCAGATCTAAAGGAGAAGAAAAATCACAGGAGAAAGAAGCATAGGTAAAAGAAAAAGAAGATAACAGTGTGAAGACCTCAACAGAAAAGACCACAACTGCTAGTGGTGAGAATGTAGGAGGAAAGAAAACTCCAAAGGACAGCTCCAAGGTTGTAGAAGAGAAGAAACATCTGTCTCCGGCAAGAGACACTGCACAAACTGTTCAAGAATTCTTGACAAAAGCCACTATAGAAATTGATGAACCGGACCTACTAAAAGGACCATTAGATTTTGACTCTTTGTCACTGGTGCAAACAATGAAAATAGCCTCATTTGCAAATGAGAAAGTCAAAGAGAAACTACTGAAATCTCACATGGAAGACTGTGAGCTTATGGAGGTAGCATCCGGAGTGTTGGAAAAGATCATGCCATCTTTTCAGAAGGATCCCACAGCCTCCTCTTCCGGTAATCTCAAAACTTTAGTCAGCAGTGTTAGTACACATTTTGATTCTCTAGAAAAATCAGCTGAAGAAAAGGTCCAGAAGGAGTTTTTGGATAAAAGGTTCTCTGAGGTACAGGGTTTGATCATTAATGATAGGAGAAACATGAACATTGGGATAAAGAGCTTAGAAAATGCTCTTAAGGATGGAGGTGAAATATACAAATTTTTTATCTCCTGGTCCAAGGTAATAGTGGAGATTGAGAAGAAAATAAAAGAGCAAGAGGACAAACTACTAACCTTGTCCCAAAGTTTTGATCCTCTTTCATCCTCCATAATAAATCAAGAATGTCAGACTATTGCAATCACAAATGCAATAAAGAATTTTGAGAAGGAAAGAAAGAACATAATTAACCAGATGAGTGAACTTAGAAGGATTATTATCCCTAAGTTAGAGGCCATGCATAAGGCCATAAGTGAAGCTCAAATCACAGCCCAGACAAATGATCTGACAGATCTAAAAAGGGCAGATGTGTTTGCATTCTTGTTGAGTGGGCATATCTCAATTTTGGACAGGATGAAGCAGAGTTGGGCGATAGAAGTTGTACAGTTGAAGAACACTTTTGCAGACATACTTAAGTATATGTAAGTACAACTTGTATATATATACTTATGCGGCTAAATATAGTTAAATTTTTGAAAATTTTGGTATGCAGACCCTACCCTTTGCCATTGATGTCAAAGGGGGAGTGAGGAGCAGTAAAAAATGAGGAATCCAACTAAGGGGGAGCTCCGAAAAATGTATATAAAGATAGAGCATCAGCCAAGGGGGAGCATAGTGTAAACACTTAGTCATTTTTCACTAAGTGTTGCCATCAATGCCAAAGGGGGAGATTGTTGGAAAGAGACACTATATGGATTCATGATTGTTATCATTGATGGCAACAAAGTTCATCCCACACATCCGTAGGACATGGTGTGTCTCTACCGGAAGTCAGAATGAAGATTGTTGAGGTCTGGTAAGGTCCGACAGACAGGTCTGGATCTCTCAGAGAAAGTATCTTGGTGAAGTGTGGATTTGGGAAAGTCAAGAGGACTACCTTGAGTAATAGATTCCAAGGATTTAGCCTCCGGTGATGGACAAGGAAAAAGATATGAATAGTTGAGTACTGGATTCCTGAGTGACAGTGTGAACAGAGGAAGAACTGATTGACAAAACATCAGACTACTTTCCGGATGGATTTTTGATGGTGGTAAAGGTTATGAAGACATGAATTATGTTTGGCTGACATGATTAATGATTTCTACAAGTATATGCTTGATCCGCATTACTTGATGTGCAAGGATTCAGCCGACAGAACAGAGTTTGTGAGAAGATTGACTATTCCGGGTGCCGACTAGAAAGATAATGAAATCACTTGTGCGGATATATATATAGGATGGATTTAGTTGTGAGAAGTGGTGTGGTGATATTTGATATGTGAATAAAAGCAGAGCAGAACAAAAGTAGTAAGGAAGGTCCGGTATGTGAAAGGAAAGCAGCATAAGAGAAGAGGAAAGATGAAGTGCAGCAGATCAGTGTACTGAGCCTAACCGAAACTAAACTCTAGCATATGTGGATGCCTCCAATCAGTTCAAGTATTGTATAACACTCTTTTGTAGACAGTGTGTCTCTTGTAGGCAGTGTGCCTCCTTGTGAGCAGTGTGCTCGGGCAGTGAGCCCTAATTGGCAAGTGCCATTTTTGTATTTCCTTATTCTTCTAACAAAGAATAATCTTTGGGTTAATCACCCCGTGGTTTTCTCCCTTAACAGGGTTTCCATGTCAAAAATACTCTGTCATGTGTTTTTCCATTTCATGGTAATGTTTGCTTGTTTGAATTAATGCTGCATTGATTAATAAGAAAGTTCAGAAAGAAGAAATAATTAGGATAACTGATTCACCCCCCCCCCCCCTCTTAGTTATCAACAATATATATATCGGTGTACATTTATCACCCAAACAAAACCTAGTCGGGCTTACTTGAGCAGCTGACAATGATTTACATGTAGTACTGCTAATACCATTATGTATGTTAAATGAACCTTCGAATATGAAGGAATATGATCATAGTCTCTATATGAGACAGTTGAGAATAAGTTTATAACAAATTGTAAACTAAATCTATTTGGGACTGAATTATGACTTAACGAATAATGTTAAGAGTTATAAATTCTTTTACTTAATATAACTATAGGGTTGGAGAATAACCCATGAGCTCAATTGTTAATAAAAGAGCTATTGATCCATAAGGAGCTAATATATTTACTAAGGCAAGGTATGCCTTAAGTATCATGAAATCAACTTCATCATATGTGATGAATGTTATTGATATATAAACACGAGAGACCAAGACAGTCATGAAGTTTGAAATTGAAATGAATTGAACAAAATGAGGTGACATGGAGTCACTAGTTTATCTTTTCTTAAGTAATCTATTTGGTTATAATTAACTTTGATGGGAGTCAAATGTGCAAAGTTTGGACTATGATTCGAATGGATCCCACACTTATATTAGACCTATAGGACAAGGTTGTTAAGAACTGACTATAGGACATGATAGCTTATAAGTTGAGTTAGGGTGGTGGACATACGATACCATTCATTGCCTAACATCTTGTATGAAAAATTTGGCCAAAGTAATGTATCCGTCTCTGCATGCATTATCGGTCCACGGTGATCCAGATGGCCTAGTGTCTCTAGTAGTGTCATACTAGTTAGAGTGGATCTATAGTGTGTGACCGTGAGACATTAGGAAGGACACAACACTAGTTACTTAGATGGCTAACGAATTGGTTCCAATGTCTAACCTTTCCATGAAGGGTAAGGACTCTTCTAGTTAGGAAGATGAACGAGGGACCGCAGGTCCGTGGTTGGAGGAAAAGCAGTAGGATGATGCTCTCCTTCCCAAGCATGAGATAAGTCATGGCTTATGAAGACATATGTCATTGGTTCTAGATACAGTGTTTGTATTTTGACTAGTTGGTCTATTGTAATGTAAAGATTTGATTAAGATGCCAAGAGCATATATTGTATTTGATTAGTGATGGTCTTCACTAAGGATTGTAATGATTTATTAAATTGTAAGTTGTGTTATATGCTGATTTGATTAACATGCTTAACTGATGGAAAAAAATATGTTTCTTTATGTTCAAACTTGAATATTGTAAACCATTCTTAATTAATGACTTGTTTAAGTTATATTCTTAAGTTAATTCTTGAGTTTTATGGAAAGTGATGTTACAAATATGTATCAAAGGATGCAATCTTGTGTTTCAGGATGGTGGCTGTGAGATCAAAAAGGACTCTAGAACTGTGATAGCTGTTGGGAAGTGGATAGATGGAAATATTTATCATCTCAAAGGTGGTGATGGTTATTACTTCATGACTCAGATCAGTGAGAGTTAGCTATGGCATAGTAGATTGTGTCACATCAATTTTGATAGCCTGGTAAGAATTAGCTCTGCTCAAGCTGTGAGAGATTTGTCAAAGATTACAAAGCCTATCAATGCTATTTGTAAGGAATGTCAAATTGGAAAGCAAGCAAGAAGTGGTTTGAAAGTCAAGGACCAGTCTTCTATCAGAATGTTGGAATTGGTGCATACAGATCTCTGTGGTCCTACCAAGGTAAGGAGTTTTCAAGGTGGCATGTATTTCATGCTATTGATTGATGATTATTCTAGGATGACATGGGTTACTTTTTCTCAAAGAAAAAATTGAATCCCTAGACAATTTCAAAGCATTCAAAGTCATGGTTGAGAATGAAATGGATATGAGAATCGAATGTTTGAGGTCTAAGAGAGGTGGAGAGTTCACCTCCAATGAGTTTAACATGTTTTGTGAGAATCATGGAATAAAGAGGCACTTATTTGCCCCTAGGATTCCTCAGCAGAATGGAGTGGTTGAAAGAAAGAATAGGACTGTTCAAAAGGCTGCAAGGACAATGATAAAGGAAGAAAATCTACCAGAGGTCTATTGGAGAGAAGTAATTCATATTGTTGTTTATATATTGAATAGAGTGCAGGCAAGGGCAAACAATATAAAGACTCCTTATGAGTTATGGTATGGAAGGATTCCTATTGTTAAGTACTTCAGAGTGTTTGGAAGCAAATGTTATATCAGAAAGGATGAAGAAAACTTAGGAAAGTTTGATGCAAGGTCTAATGAAGGTATCTTCCTTGGGTATTCTACTAAAAGCAAAATTACCAGTGCTACACCAAGAGTTTAAGAAGGATTGTTGAGAGTGCAAATGTCAAAGTTGATGAAGATCTACAAAAGATTTTAGAAGTTAATGGATATGAATCAGATTCAGATGAGTCCTCTTGCAGAGAAGAAGAAAATGCTAATGAAAAGGAAGTACAGATTGAAGAAGAAGAAGCTCTAGAAAAGACTCCTAAAACTCCCAAGTATGTGCAGAAGCATCATTCTGAAGATCAAATCATTGGTGACAAGAACAAAGGTGTGCTGACAAGAAGGAAAGTTATTGAAGAACAGGTAAATCTATGTTTACTCTCTAAATTTGAACCTAAAATAGTGACTGAAGCATGCAAGGATGAGTGTTGGATTAAGGCTATGGAAGAAGAACTAATGCAAGTTGAAAAGAATAAGACTTGGGAACTTGTCCCAAGACCAACAAACAAAAATGTGATTGAAACTAAGTGGGTATTCCAGAACAAACTAAATGAGAATGGAGAAGTGGTGAGAAACAAGGCAAGACTCATGTGCAAAGGTTACTCACAAGTAGAAGGAATAGACTATGAGGAAACTTATGCTTTGGTGGCACGAATGGAGGCCATTAGGATGTTTCTAGCTTTTGCAGCACATAATGCTTTCAAAGTATATCAAATGGATGTGAAGTCTACTTTCTTAAATGGTGAACTGGAAGAAGAATTCTACATAGAACAATTGGACGGATTTCAGTTGTCAGATAAACCGGATATGGTTTGCAGATTGAGGAAGGAATTGTATGGATTGAAGCAAGCCCCCAGAGCTTGGTATGCAAGGTTAGACAAGTATTTATTACAACAAGGTTTCAGTAAAGGTTCTACAAACAATAATCTGTACATCAAAGTAGGTGAAGATCAAATTCTGATTGTTGAAGTATATGTGGATGATATAATCTTTGGAGGAAATGAAGGCATGTTTAAGAGATTTACAGATGAGATGCAAAAATAATTTGAGATGTCAATGTGTGGAAAAACGAACTTCTTCCTTGGGCTACAGATCAGTCAGACAGATAAAGTTATTTTCATTTCACAATCAAACTATGTCAAGGAAATGTTAAAGAAGTTTGGAATGGAAGATTCTAAACCAGTATGTACCCCTATGACAACTGGTTGCAAGCTGAGAAAGAATGATGAATCCCCTAAGGCTGATCAAAGTAGGTATAGGTCAATGATTGGAGGATTGTTATACTTAACAGCTACTAGACCGGATATTATACATGCAGTTTGTCTTGTGGCTAGATTTCTAGAAGATCTTAGAGAGTCACATGTTGTAGAAGTAAAGAGGATATTCATATATTTAAAGGGAACTTTAGGTCATGGCTTGTGGTGTCCAAAGGGTAATGACTTTTCTCTAAGTTCTTATACAAATGTAGATTGGGATAGATGTGTAGATGATAGGGAAAGTACAAGTGGTGGTGCATTCTTTCTTGGAGACAGAGTGGTGTCATGGCTAAGTAAGAAGAAAGATTCATTGTCTTTATCTACTATAGTGGTAGAATATATTGCAGCAGCATCTTGTTGCACACAAGTGTTGTGGATGAAGAAACTTTTGAAGGATATCAGTGTTGTATATGATGAGCCAATTCCTATCTTCTGTGATAATACTAGTGCTATTAACATTTCAAAGAATCTGGTGATGCACTCAAGGACAAAACATATCTCAATCCGGTATCACTTTCTGAGAGAGAATGTTGCAAAGAATGAAGTGAAGCTTGAGTATGTGCCTACAAAGGATCGGGTTGCTGACATATTCACCAAGGCTCTTTCTAAAGATACATTTGAGTATCTTTGGGAGAAGTTAAGGATTATTTCCCCTCCTTATTTGAACTAGATGCATAAGTAGATGCATCAATCCAGTGGCTTCCAAGATTCATTCTTTAATTTGGATTGATGTTGAAGACTACCTCTCAGGGGGATTAGGTAGTTGTCATGATGGTTTTTGTAGTTAGGGGGAGTAAGTTCTAATGTTGGTTGCTTGTAAGGGGGAGCATGTAGAGCAACAATAAGCAGGTACAAGTTTGAGCAGCTATTTAAAGGGTAATATTGAAAGAGAGATGTGCAGCCCTTTGCCATTAATGTCAAAGGGGGAGAGAGAGAAATGTGAAAAAGAAAAGAGTCAGTGGTTAGGGAGAGAGTAAGATGTGTAAAAGAAAGGGTGAGAGTAAAAAAGAAAAGAAGTTTGGTACAAAGTTGTGCCTTGAGGGTTTTTCACATTATGTGTTGCCATCAATGAAAAAGGGGGAGATTGTTGCAAGTATGTGTAATCGATGTTGTCATTGATATCAACATGTGTTGTCATTGGTGTCAACTATGTCATTTGTGTGAGTTGCTTGTGGTGTAAGAGTATGAGTAGTTAGCGTTGAGTAGATACTATCTCTAAGATGAGGTTGTTGCAATGGTATGAGCTATTTGGTTGAGTTGCCTTGTTGAAGATGATTTGATTGCCTTGAAGAGGTGTTGAAGATGTTAAGAATATGTTTCTGCTGTTAGTTTCTAAGTGCTTTTGAGAAAATTTGATTAATAAAGGAAACAATGTGTTGAAGAGACTATTTGGCTTAACTGAGTAGTATTTTGGTTTTGCTCCGCATTTCTTCTATGTTGAAGTTCTTTCTTTGGGGCTTGGATATGTTGTTCATGGATGTTTAGAGATGTTATATTCCAAATTTTGTGCTCTGGTTCATTGTGCAGAAGAAGTTGTGTTCACCAGTATGAAGACTACATTTCTGAGTGTTGCAGAGGTGTCTAGGAGAAATGTCTTTGCTCCACATTTCTCCACAAAGAAGTTTTAGGTCTTACAATTCTAGAATTGTGCTTATAAGGTTTATATATTTCTTCTATTGAAGTTGTTCATGGTTTGGTGCTCCAGAAGTTGATTTCTAGAGATACAGTGTATGACAAAGATAGTTAAGCATACTGGATAAACATGATAAGGTTGTGCAGTAGGTGAAAGTTGTTGCAGAGGAATTTGTTGGATTTCAGGATATTTCAGAATGTTTGTGGAATACCCTAGATTGTGTTAAAGCCTTACATATGGTTCGCAAGATATTGTTGAGTTTGAGGAAGCGTGCACTTAAAAGTTTATTGTAATAACATAGGGTTGGCTGACCTTGGTTGTTTACACTAATTGCGGAGGTGCTTTGGTGATTGTGAAAGCATGTGGTGGTGTGCTTAGATGAATTTAGGTCCAAGCTAAGATGTGTTATTGTCCACCTTCATTCCTTTCCACCATGGGAATGTTTAGGTCTAGACCTAATTTGAATTTTCTAGGTTAAGGTGATTTTCCAACCTTGGAGAATGTTCTCAAGGTTGATGACAGTATAAATGAGTGTCAAGGGATCATGATTTAGTGTGTGTGTAATGGATGTGATATGAGTAATAGTGTGGTTGAATGTGTGGTGCAGTACAAGCCTTCATGTGTTAGATTACTGGATGCAGTGAGAAGGTGTCTACTATTCTTTAGTGATGTCGCAAAGGTGATGTTGGTATTAGTTCTATATTTTGAGCTTCATTAGAACTGTACTCCTTGCATATGTTAGATGTAATTATAATAGTTCAACTCTGGCAGTGAGCCACCTCTTCTATCTCTTTCTTTTTGGGTAGTGAGCCCTTTGGCAGTGAGCCTTTCTTTTGGGCAGTGAGCCTTTTGTAATTCAGTGTTGATACTACTTTATATTGTGAGCTAATCCTCACCATGGTTTTTCCCTTCTTGGGTTTCCACGTAAATCTGGTGTTCTCTTGTGTTTGATGTTGGTTTGATTCAGTTTCTATTATTTTCTTTCCATGCTTAGTCATCATAACAGTATAAGTGTTAATTGAATCTATGCAAATCTAAATGTGTATGAGGGTTTTCAAATTTTAATCTACAACTGATTCACCCCCTTCTGAGTTTTCTCATGCATTCAATACACTATACTCCATTTCTATCTAATTTAAACACTGAATTCCTCAATTTATTACAATTTTTAAGGTTTATATGCTTTTTTTGTGAAATTTTCACAGATTATATGATTTTTAGGGATTTTATGAGTTGATGGGATCTAATCGAAAGTTCTTTTCTGATTGGCAAGATATGCACATTTGTTGGAATAGTAACTGTGAGCAGTTATGGCTCTCTGAGATGTACAATTCATTGTCTTCTCATGATCTTGATGTCTTGAAGTGGGGAGGCTTGGCAAGGATTTGCCATGTACTAGTTGTTCATCCTATCTCTTGCATTTGCTATGACATTTTGACCTATTGGGATGCCAATAGGAACACTTTTAGATTTCCCTAGGTTTTAGGGGAGTGGACTATTACCTTATATGATGTCTATCACATTCTTGGGGCTCCTATGAGAGGGCATCCTCTTGTTTTACCTTCTAGCGAGTCCTTTGAGGGAAAGGCATCTTGGGATCAGATTATGGGGGTGAGTTGTCCTGAGCACCATATTGGCACTCGTCTTACTATTGTACCATAACTTCACATTCATCTCTTGAGGAAGTTCCTGATTGGCTTGATTGCTTCGAGGTTATCTGAAGACAAGGCCTCGGCTCATCTGCGATGGTGCTGGGCACCCATTACCTAGGGCATTGAGTAGGGTACTATTTTTGCATGGAGCCCTAACATTCCTGTGATGGTTTACAGAGACTTTTACTATATTTCTCATCGTGGGGCTCTTGCATTTAGCCACTCCTCTCTGATCATGACCTATATCTTTGAGCATATCAAGCCATACCAGAAGGAGATTCCTCTTCTTGATCGTACACTTTTGAGAGTTGCCAGATGGGCTTGTGTAGGCCACTTCGATACTTCCTTGCACACTGTGGCCACTCTTACCAATGCAGATATGATTGTTGACCCTTATTGGATATGGAGGGTTCTTGGTTTCATGACAGGAAGACTTGAGATTATTGTCATAGCATATTAGAGGTTTCATACTATAATGGTCTCATTGAGGCTTATCACATTGAGCAAGTTCTTCAGTAGCTAGGTGATGACTTTCCTAAGGACTTGCCCCCAATTCCTACATGCTACCAATCTATCTAGGAGATGGGTGAGGTTGGGCAGAGGCCTGTCATTTGGAATCCTTTGATTCCTAGGGTTTTGATTACAAACCCTCTAGGACCCCAAGAGGTGGACAGAGGGGAGGGAGAGGAGTTCCTTCCCATGCACTTGTTGTTATGGAGGATTTAGACTCTACCGATGAGGACTACATCCTTGATGGAGATGCACAGGAGATTGATTACGATGAGGAGGAGATACTAGAGGCTTCTTCTTTAGGGCCTAGACCTCCTCATTCTAATGAGGCAATGTGGTTCTTTGATCCTTCCTTGCAGCTTGGTGATCCTTGTAAGTCTGCTTTTGTTTTCAAATTTCGCACTGTCCTTTTTTACTCAAAAATTATAAATCATCATTCCTTTTATCTTTGCTTTTTAGGTAGCGTTGAGGAGTGGAGGGCTTTTGTTCGCGAGGTTTTTGTTGATTTGATCAATCCCTTCACTAGCTTACCATGAGAGAGGCTTCTTATCGATCCTAGTGTGCCCCTTAGAGTTGGCCGACACACTGACATTTTTGCTCCTACCTACCATGGGTGCAAGGAGAATGCTTCATTGAGGTCAAAGGATCTCATCCTTATGGGTGAGAATTCCATTCTTTGTGATATGGCTCACCTTGGGATTCGGTGCCCTGAATCTAGCACAGTAGGTCCTTCTCATTCTCGGGCTTAGAGCAGGGTTCCTCATTCCCATATATCTCATGGAGATACTAGTGACATTTAGAGGCAGAGGAAAATGAGTCATATTGGTTCTATTGGAGGGAACCATCCCTAAGGCTTCACCTATTTGTTTTTAAACCGTGCCCCCTTGCATGGGGAACCTTACTTTTCCTTGAGAGCAGTTTTCCCTAGCTCTTGTACTCTTGTAAAATTTGAACTTTTGACACATCTATGAAAGACTGTCTCTTTATGGTTGTTTGCTTATCATATGAACACTCATCTCTTGTACACTTCAGATTTTTTTTAGAACTTTTTGATTATGTTTTGACGCTCAACTCTAAGAATGTAAGTATGATAATGATGACATGTTTTTGACTTTTTTTGGAATATATATATATATATGAATGCAGGGGATGATATGCAAATGAAAGAACACAAGTGATACTGAAATAAAATTTCTACTTCTATGGAATGTCATGAGTTATTACATTGACTTTTATTGCTTTGGAACTCTTTTTCTGATTTTGGTATGAATGCATTATGGAACAAACAATATGACTGCTCTTTAATATGGTTTGCAATCTAGGGGATTTTGTGGGTTATCCTGATGTAGAAGACCTATTCAAGTTTATGAGCTAGGGATTTAGAACTCAAGTGGGGAGCGTGAAGGAGATGAAGTGCTTCTGAGTTTGAGGCTTTGCTAAAGGCTAACCATTGATCCTTATCTAGATATGATAATTTGACAAGATTTCAACTTAGACAAGCAACAAATTTTATTTGCATTCGCTAGACTTAGATCATAGATGGAAAGAAAGATAGACCTATGGTAAAGGAATAATGGGAAAGAAAAAGGGTCCTAAACTAGAAAATGGCCCTCAAGACTATTAGACTTTTGGCTTTGCTTAGCTAGTGCATGTGTGTGCTTTGTACCTTTCTCTCACTTTCTCTAGTAGAATGTCACCTTTGAAGCTTCAAGTTTAGACTGATCTCCACCCAAGGGTACAGACATTCATCAATATTCTCTCTATCACACTTTTTTGTAACTCTTTTTTTTTTCTTTTTCTCTATTTTTGTATTTTCTAGAATACCTCACTTGATTTTTTTATTTTTTTGGATTTTTTTGACTTTTATGGAAATGAATACTTTTGAACTTTGGACATACAATAATTTGATCTCTCAATTCTCACTTTCCTCATCACTCTTAAATTTTTTTAACTCATTTTTTATTCACTTGTATTTTAGATTGCTTCGTTCAGTGTTTTGATCCCCCTGACATTTTTGGCCAGGAAAGATAAGGGACTGAGCACCACCAAAAGTTTTCATAGTCCAGTTGGACTTCCTTTCTACTAGGGAAGAATTAGGAAGGTCTTCTTGCAAGCTTCCTTTGAACACTATACATTTGAATACTGAATTTTCTTATACTCAACATCTTGAATCATTAAGACCGAGATCAGTGTAAAGATATGAGCTAGACTTTGATTAGAATCACTGGGAATGAAGGGGAAAATGGTGATGGTGAAAATAGGGAATCTCAAAACCTAATAGGATCACCTACACCTAGGCAACCTTAGACTCCTTAATGAAATGAAAATAATACAAGAGTGATACATTCATTGAAATGCAAGATGAATAGAATGATGTTGAAATGTAATAAAATTTTTTTTTGATCTTTTTGATTTTTGTAATTTTTTTGTATTTTTGAAATATTTGATTTTTTTGTGTTTTTTATGTTTTATGATTTTTATGATTTTTAGACAATATTTCTTAAGGTGGAAGGCATTGAGTGTTTCGCCAAATCCCTCACCTTCCATTGTGCACAATAGATAGGCACCATTACCAACATCTTCCTTAGCCATATAGAGACCTTTCCAATCCTCAATGAACTTTCTCTTTTGTCTTCTTTTCTTATTTTTCATGCTACCTCTTCTCAAGATGAGCTCTCCTATTTTTTAAGGTTTTGTGACATCATTTGGCTCTAACCCTTCTAACTCCAAGGTTTCTCTTGGTAACGTGAGACAGAGTAAATCTTGGAAATATTGTTGATGGGAAGAAGTCCAATATAAGACTCCATCACATCTTAGCAATTCCATAAGTGTATCGAATTGATCTTGCATGCAAATCTTTACTTCTTGTCGATCTTAGATATTTTGGAGGAACTGGAACAACTCAAAAAGAGTTTGAGGTTCCCTTTGTTCATTAGGAGGGACAAAGATTATACTCATCCTTCTATTGAGATCAGGTCTCAAATCCATGGAATATCCTATGCAGCTCCTTGGTAACTCAAAGATGACAAGATCATCAGTCTCGACTGTCACTTGCATTTTCCATTCTTTATTAAATGTTCCTTTGCTTTCTTCATCTTCATCTGGGAGCCTCTCAACCATTTCTATTTGTACTAAGGGTGCTTCCCATTCACCCAGCTCATTTGATTGTACTGAAGTAGAGGCAATGGGTTGCATGTGGGGTTGAGAGACTATGAACATCTTTGGGAGAACTCCTATCACATTGGTTGATTCGTTGTCTACAAAATTTGCTTCTTCCACTGGCATCATTGGTCTATAGGAATCTTTCAATGGAATGAGTGTCTCATATGACTCACTTTCTTCTGTGTCTCAGGAATACGTGATTCACTTAGTGGTGTTAACAGAGTGTAACTTTTAGATAAGTCTTCCTCATGATCTGAGAAGGCGTGTGGGTTTGCACTTCTCAGATCTAGTGTAGCTATTTCAAACATTAGTCCTTTAGTTCTATGAGGTTTTTCCCCTATGCAAGGAAAGAGTTTATAAGTCAGATACACATCAATCATAAGGATTTCCAAAGGGAACTGGAGAGGTCCATCCTTTTCTATCCATTCCATTATTTTTATTACCTTTTCCATTGGGATAATCTCTTTCTATTTCAATGGTGCCTCATTTTCTAAGGCCTTTTCTGCATTATTTATTGTCTTTTCAAAAATTTATGTCCTCTTGATACATATCGACTATGGAGTAGGACTGGGAATAGAAATCTTATTCATGGGAAGTTCGTAGTCTATGGGGATGCCTATCTTCTTGTTTTCTGTATTGGATTTTATCATGCTAAAAGATTCTGGATCCCCTTTTGCAACATACACCTTCCCAAGATGTAAGAATCAAGCTTCTTGGAACAAGGTAGATGGTACAACTTTCATTTTGTGTATCCAGGGTCTTCCGAGAAGAAGATTATATCTAGTGTCCTTATCAATGATGTAGAACATGCACACTAGTACAAAAAGAGCAATATATTACTAAAAAAAACTACTAAAAACAGCTTATAAATGACCAAACATGGTCATGTGACCATTAGTAGTTTATTGCCAGTCATTTATAACATGACCAAATTGATGACTAAACCATTTTTAGTCGTTTATTGGTTGTTTTGATTGATTGATTTGGTAGTATATTTAGTCATTGATTGCTATAATCTGGTCATTTATTTAGTCATTTTTTTTTCACTGATATATTTAGTCATTAATTTAGTCATTGACTGTTGTTAACTGGTCACTTATTTAGTCATTTTTATTCACCGATTTATGTCCATTGGTAGTGTATTTAGTCATTAATTTTAATCATCATTTTGATCAATTTGGTAGTATATTTAGTCATTTTTATTCATTGATTTAACACTGGTCATATATTTAGTCATATTTATTCATTGTTCACTGATTTCTACCAATTGGCAGTATATTTAGTCAATTTAATTATTAATTGACGTCAATTAGTAGTATATTTAGTCATTTTGAAGCTTGCATTTAGTCATTAGTATATTTAGTAGTATATTTTGAAGCTTGCACAATGAAACAACTTTGAGAAGGTAAAAACAACTTGTTTTATTGATAAAAAATGCTTACAAACAACATATAGATCTGAAAATAAGTTACAATGCTTTCTCTTTGCTAAAAAAACCTTCATGGTTACAATACATAGCTCAAAGAATGAGCAAGAAACTGATTTTCTGAGTTACAATGCACCAAAAGACAAAAAGAATATAGGTAAGAGGCCTCGGTGACTGTGCAAAGCTTGGACCAGTAGGAATTCCACCACTTGCAGGCATAGAGCTTGATGCTGCTAGACACTTACTAGCAGAACCTCTTGAAATTTTAGAAGTACTGCTTGCTTTATCTCTTCTCCATTGGAAACTATGAGTACTACCAAAAGGCCTTGACATATAGCCTGCTCTTCTGTATGTACCCAGAAAGCCCCTTTCCATACATAGCTCTTGCTAAAGGCCTAGTAAGAAATGGAAAAGGATGATGTAATGGAGGCTGAGCAATGACAGGAGGTTCAATATTTGAATTCGAAGCAGTTTTTTGCATAACTTGTGCATAAACAATAAATGAGCACATATTATAAAGTTGGCCATATAAATCTAAAAGAATAAGCACACAAACAATCTTCAAAACCTTGAGAAACCTACCTTTAGCATTCGGGACATGAATGATGTCTTGTTCAAGGTCAAAGCCATTTCGGCCATTTCTTTGCTAGCAAATTCAATATAGGCTGACATGTTATTTACAGTAGTTAAATTACAATTACATTAGCTTTTTTAGTTCTTTGCACTGTCAAATGAGGATAATTCAGAAAAAATAACTTATACATAGCATTGAATTAATTAATTTGATAGAATCAACATCTACCCTTTGGGTTGGCTAGTTGCAACATCTGTTTGTATTATAACCTTGACAATTTCACCGTAATGACAGAAATGTTTAGATAATGACTCTTTAGTTGTAGCAAAGTGAACCTGAAATGTTAGCAAACAATGAGTGAACAGAGACCAACCATACATAAATTCTTCTCTATTGAGGACAATTTACGTGCCTTGTCTATGCTTCCACATTTTGTATACATGTCTAACAGGGCAGTTGCAACTACAACATCTGACAAAATTCCTCTATCCTTTATGTTTTAATGGATGTCCATACCCTATTCCAAAGCTCACATTTTGACATAGGCAAGGAGGATGCTTGCAAAGGTTGTGGAATTTGGCTTTACACCAGCCAATTGCATTTGCTTTCAAATTTCTAAAGCCTTTTCAACAAATCCTTTTTTTGCATATCCTGCAATCATTACAAACCAAAATTTACACTAGCCTTCAACTCAACTCCTACAAGCAAAACCTTATTATTCTTCTGTGGCATTGACAAATAACTAAGTATCACTAATCACATCTGTAACAACTTAACATAAGACATAAAAAGTAATCCTTACAATACTCCCATCACATCTTTGACAATAGATTGGAATTCATCATGTGTATATTCATGAGTTGGAAAAGGTGCAAAATTGATATTTGATGGTCTAAACAATGTCCAAGAAAAATCCTGCTCAGAGTTCTCTTCAAGCATACCAAACATCTAATGGTTCTCTTCTATACAATTGTTCTCCAATTGACTTTGGGTTTGATGAATATCTAAGTCACCTCCATTTTTTTGTTTTGTCATAGAAAGTAGAGATTTCATTCCATTGTGCAACAACTATTATAAATGAATCCAAAACTTGTTGTAGTTGTTATGCATACAAACCCATCA
Source organism: Cunninghamia lanceolata (assembly GCA_027924645.1). NCBI lineage: Eukaryota > Viridiplantae > Streptophyta > Pinopsida > Cupressales > Cupressaceae > Cunninghamia > Cunninghamia lanceolata. The sequence continues at coordinate 1,315,667 of BSBN01001011.1, forward strand.
AAATACATGAAATTAGCAATAAAAGAACTACAAACATTAAGAAAAAATATTTCAATATATTCCAAATGAGAACCTACAAAAACACATTTAACGTTTGAGTACAATATAATTTGTAGTGACGATTCAAATAAATTATAATCATTGATCAAAATGAGAAACCCAAGAAACATGAAAAAACAACAATAAATTAAATATTCATAAGAATACACAGCTAGAACCCTATTTCAAATTAGGTCTATGGGACTAAAAATGCAACAAAGGTTGGAACTTCTTGGGATTTTCCAGTCAAATCAAAAGTTATTTAAGTATAGACAAAGAAGATCAGTGAATACCGTCAAGAAGCCACTGAATCCATACTGTAAAGTTGGTCTGATGTCGACCCCTAATTGTAATTCATTTACATATGGTTCATTTGTATCCATGATATTATTCACATCCGGAAACCCTGAGGGAGCCCATGAATGATTCAGACATATGCTATAATCATATATATGTGGCCCATGTTTATGAAATATAATTGCTCCTTTGATTTTGGGATGGGTGACATTCCTAATTAAAAAGAAAAATTATTCACCATGAGAACTTCAATTGGAAAGTATTCTACCATGCTAGAACACCTATAATGTAAGAGAGAAATAAGTTGAAATTTTTAAAACACATTTTAAAACTTATTAAAAAAATTTATCAGTTGAGATTATAAAATAGACAAGGTTTTCTAAATTTGAAAAGATGGTACGAATTTGTTAATTAAAAATGTCATGTATACCATTTTGAGGTGCCTGAGACCACATATTATTTTCCACCTAGATTACATTTCATTTGAGGTGACTGATCCCATCTATTATTTTCCATCTAGATTACATTTCATGCCTCGTTTTTAACATGTTCTAACCTGGGAAAGCAAAAATATTGCTTAAATGTACATATATAAAGATTTGAATTTGGATTTTAGCAATTGAAATGTCATTTATTCTTCATCTCTTTTCTTCTACAACATGAAACAATAAGATGGTTATTGTCTCTCAAAATGTGATTTTGAGAAAGTATGGACAAGATAAAGGTTGGCACCTTGAGGCCTAGGAAATTTTTGTTTTGAAAAAATAAGAGTACTTGACCTAACCAACATTATAACACAAGAAGGTTATTCTCATAGCTAGGTAGATGCTGAGACCAATCCAGATGAGGCTCCAAAGAAAATACTACTCATGCATCATTTTTCTAATTGGTATAAAAACCAGAGATGTATCAATATAAAATAAATGATAGAAAATACTGCCCAGACATCATTTTTATATTTAGCATAAAAACTAGACATATATTAATATAAAATATAGGATGCAAAAACAATCCTTATTAGGGCTATTAAAATCTTGGAGTATAGAGTTGTGATATACATGAAAAATATTAGATACCACAAAAATCAGGACCAATATGTTGGGGGCAATAGTTTGCCTCTCATACAACTACAAGATTGAGAAAACCCTTGCATGCCTATAGATTTGGAAAACATCTTGCATATCGCCTTCTCCACAATTGTCCTTAGAGGTGGGGAGTGTTCAAGGATTCTAGATGTTTGTATCCCAGTTTTAATGGCAAGTGTAGGTTCATCATGGCCAAGGCTCTTGAATCGATTCATGTCCTAGAGAAGAATAGGATGACCATCATTAATCTTGTGGTGTAGATCTACTATTAAGAGGAAAATTCCTTAATTAATGTTCCCCTCCGTCTGACCAAGATAAGAAAAAATATGTTTAAAATCTCAATACATTTTTTCTTTATGATATGGCCTCAAGATAGAGAATGTTTGAGTCCTCTGATTTGATTTAATTCAAAAAAGGGGACATTACATTAAGTGCAAGTGAATTCCACCTCAGCTAGAAAACATGGTTCATTCAATGAAAAGCTCTGCCCAACAGTGATAAGTGGCTAATACCCCTCATAAGTGTGCCTAAGGTTCAAAAGATTGATTAACTATTGGCAAACGTAGCTTGTGGGTGCACTTGGGTTGAAAGGAGAATTTCAGTCAAAGGTCTTCATGATGTTGCAGCAATTCCTATAAATTTTTAGAAGGGATACATATATTGTGCAGGATTTTCCTTCAATTCTACCAGGGTTTTACACCATTAAACTTAGAAATTCACATTATGGTATAGTACCTAGGGTTTGAAGGGACTTTCAGTCTTTATTATCATTCATATGTTGTTGTTCTGCCTCTTCAAACTGCCTAGGGTTTAGTCATCATTTCAGGATGTTTTCAGTCTTTGATAACAACTGAATTCAAACATATAACAATAGTTTGGATGCCTTCTTCATTGCAGACTTTTATGGTGGATTCCATATCTTTGTTGCTACATTTCACCAAATTTCATACTAGGGTTTCAATTTTTTCAGTCCTTACAAATCCTATGATATGGTTTTCTAGTTGGCAAGATAGACACAAACAATTGGGTTTCATCTCCAAAACCCTAGGGAGTGATTTTTTAGTTTGCATTTGCTTTAAAATTTCTAAAGCCTTTTCAACAAATCCATTTTGTGCATATCCTGCAATCCTTGCAATCCATCAGACCACATTTCTTTGAGTCATTCTATCAAACAGTTCACGTTCCTTGTCTATGCTTCCACATTTTGCATACATGTCTAATAGGGCAGTTGCAACTGCAACATCTTACAAAATTCCTCTATCCTTTATGTTTTGATGGATATCCATACCCTATTCCAAAGCTCCCATTTTGACACAGGAAGGGAGGATGTTGGAAAAGGTTGTGGAATTTGGCTTTACACCTCAAAGAACTGTAGGATATGCACAAAATGGATTTGTTGAAAAAGCTTTAGAAATTTTCAAGCAAATGCCAATGGCATGTGTAAAGCCAGACTCCACAACATTTGCTAGCATCCTCCCTGCTTGTGCCAAAATGGGAACATTGGAACATGGTATGGACCTCTATCAAAGCATAATGAAATGGGGATTTTTGTCCAATACTATAGTTGGAAATAATCTGGTACAGACATGTATGCAAAATGTGGAAGCATAGAAAAAACTCGTGAAATATTTGACAAAATGCCTCAAAGAGATGTAATCTCATGGAATGCAATAATTGTAGGATATTCACAAAATGGATTTGTTGAAAGGGCTTTCAAAACTCTCAAGCAAATGCAATTGGTAGTTCTAAAGACAAATTCTACAACCTTTACCAGGATCCTCCCATCTTGTGACAAAATGGGAGCTTTACAACTGGGTATAGAAATCCGTCAGAGCATAAAGGATAGAGAAATTTTGTCAGATGTTGTAGTGGCAATTGCCCTAGTAGACATGTATGCAAAATGTGGAAACATAGACAAAGCACATGAACTATTTGACAAAATGTGTCAAAGAAATGTGGTCTCATGGACTGTAATGATTGCAGGATATGTACAAATTGAACTTTTGGAGAAGACTTTAGAAACTTTCAAGCGAATGCAATTGGTAGGTGTAAAGACAGACTCCACAACCTTTTCTAGCATCCTCCCTACATGTGCCAAAATGGGAGCTTTGGAATAGCGTATGGACATCCATCAAATCATAAAGGATAGAGGAAATTTGTCAAATGTTGTAGTTGTAACTACCCTAGTAGACATGTATACAAAATATAGAACCATGGACAACGCACATGAACTGTTTGATATAATGCCTCAAAAAAAATGTGGTCTCATGGACTACAATGATTGCAGGATACACAAAAAATAAATGTTGTGGCTTTAATAAATTTCCCCTAAAAACATTACCACATTTTATTACCCGCATCTAAATAAGCGTGAATGCAGGAGTCATTTTCACTTTACCGCTCACCCGCACCATCATTTAGGGTTTTCTGCGGGAGTACGGGTGGAATATGGATAGGAGATGCAGTCCAAGCTCTTCCCACATCACCGTGGGAGCTATCAAGAGTTAGTGCAGGATTGCGGGAATTGCTTCCCGTAATCCTGCACTAACTCTTGATAGCTCCCATGGTGATGTGGGAAGAGCCTGGACTGCATCTCCCGCAGTCTTTCGTATATACAACCGTAGAGTTACATATTAAGTATAGATGTGCATGTGGCTATTTTTGTTTGAGAGAGCACAAAAATATGATCTAGCCACCATTGAAGAAAATGAGTTGTTGAAAACAATGTTATTGTGTTGTGTAGTTTACAATACAGTTAAATGTGGTGTTTATGATATGGTTCATAACTTTGGTTAAAGAGATGTCAAAATATCAGAAAACTACTAGACCTTAGCAACAATTGTTATGGATATTAGAGAGGAATTCAAGGTTTGTAAAGAAGCTCTCACAAGTTGTAACTACATAAATTTACTATCACTGAGAGTAAGGACTACCCTTGAGATCAAGTACTGCAAATTAGCAATGAAATTAGATGATGTCTCCTGAGAAAAGAAGAGGAAAATATTTCTTTGGCTTGTAGTTCTCATGGTATATTTACAATGTGGTGAAACTGCTCCTACAAGCCACCAATAGTAGTGGATCCCATGCCCTCCCATATTTCTATGGATCCAACTTCATCAGTATCAACTCCAACCATCTCTGTGTCCCACCAACCACCACTATCAACATCTGAAATACAACAAATATTAAAATGTTATCAGCCTTTGGTTCATTTGCATATTAAAGATCCCCTTTCTAGAATATTACACTTTAGGAGATCAAAATTCCCTTCTTGAGATATAAAATAGCTAAGGTGTTGCATCATTAGATGCAGAATAGAAAAAAAGTACTCACAGTGATTGAAGATGGCACATGATCTTTCACCCAACCCTTTTTGCACATGTAGCCTCCTTTTTGGCTTGGGATCATCTCCAAGAACAAGCAAGTGAGTAGAAGAAGACTACTAAAAATCATCTAACAACAAAGGCATTGCAAAAATTGAGTTTGTACAGTCATTGAGACTCAACTTCATGTCATAGTCATATCATAATACAAATGTGGGAGAAATTGTATGCATAAACACTGTTGAAAATTTCAACACCTTAGAACTTTTACAATCAATTTCATTTTTATTTTACTAATTAGGTGACTCGGAATGACCACTTAAGTTGTCATGCATTGAACTGACTGACATCATCCGTGAGACTCCTTAAAGAGTTCTTAAACATGTTTCAAAAAATAACTTGCAGTCTTAGTCTTTCAAGGATGGTGAGATGATAATTGAGTAAAAGAAAGAGTGTTGTGACAACTGACTCTCAAAATTAGAATCAAGATGTCCTTGTATCAAAATTTAACCTTTGGATTGGAATGACATCTTTCCTGAAAATGGCCCATGGCTTATAAAAATACACATTAGATAATACATTAGTATAACCATGATTACTAGGTCCAACCGAACGTGGCACAAGCTTAACAACCTTGAACATTTTGGGTGAACTGAACTAGTTTAGAACAAACCTGGTGCAACATTTTAATTAAAGAAAGATTAAAATAATTGAATCTGAAAGTACAGTTGGGATAGTCAATTCTGCCTTCAAGGGGTGATAATTGAACTCATGATAGACTCCACAAAATGATTATCTTTACAAGGTTGAACTCCACAAACAAAACCTGCATGAAGTAGCTATTTGAAAACTTAAACAAACCCTAACACAAGTATGCTTGTCGTCCAATTGTGATCATCTTTTAAGGAAACTCTGAAATGTAACAATCAAAATATTCATCATAGGCACTTAAAATTTTGCAAAATTTTACAGTGCCAACACATCCTTCCTGCCTACGCCAAAATGGGAACATTGGAACAAGGTATGGACATCCATCAAAAAGTAATGGATAGAGGAATTTTGTCAGATGTTGTAGTTTCAACTGCCCTGGTAGACATGTATGCAAAATATGGAAGCATTGACAAGGCATGTGAACTGTTTGGCATAATGTCTCAAAGAGATGTCATCTCATGGAATGCAATGGTTGCAGGATATGCACAAAATGGATTTGTTGAAAAGGCTTTGGAAACTTTCAAGCAAATGCAATTAGCAGGTGTAAAGCCAAATTTGACAACCTTTGCTAGCATACTCTCTACCTGTGCCAAAATGGGAGCTTTAGAATAGGGTGTTAGGACCCTTGCAAAATATGCAAGATTCTATTATGTTCATAAACCCATCTCATGGTCCACATTCTTGTCAAATGGTTTTGCCATTTATCTCCCATAGTCTCATATTATAACCATTCTGATAAAATTTTGATTGCTCCTAACTATTTGTGTGTTTTTGGCTCTTACCTCAATCCCACAGATCATTCACAATGCTTTGGCGGTTGTGTGGGAGCAAGAGGAGCATAAATCATGTCTACCGCAACCCCGCGAGGCACACACAATTGAGTGGCAGCTTAGCGGTATGAAATGATTAACTTAAGAAGGCTACCGCACCCTTGTGGAGGTTTCATCATATGATTGCGGCATCACGGTAAATGGAGACAGGTGGTAATGATTAATACTGTGGTCCCATGGCGGCTTGGAAGGATACCAATAGTGTTGCGGTAATAAGGAATAAAGACAAAGTTAGTTACTGCAGCCTTGCAACAGTTTCAAGGGGTATCTGCGGTAAGGTGGTAAACTGGGAAAGTGAAAGTATATAGCTACTACAGTCCTGCGACGACTAGATCAAATACCGGTGGGGTATTGGTAAAAGGAAGGGGACAAACTAGATGCTTCTCGCAATCCCATAGCCGGTAGGGGCAGGTCTTGCGACAATGCGGTAAAGGAATAAATGGGTGAATCAACTCATTGCGAGGATGCGGTTATCGAGGAATATAATAAATCAAGGGCTTGTATTTGAAATGAATTGAATGCTGAGATTTTACAATCTCATGGCACGAACCATAGTAATGGTGATATGATGAATTTCTTGGTGCAATAAAATTCAAGGATTTCTCGACATTTGTTCATTCCAGTGATTGTAGACTTGACTTGGAGAAGGTGCTGTCCATCTTAGTGTGCTCTCTATAAGCTTCAAATTGACTAGGTAAGTTCATCTTTACACTCCTTACAAGAAGTTGGTGAAGATTTTGTTCTCTATTTTCCAGTTGTTGGTGTTGTAATTTGGATTTCAAATCCATAGTTTGCATAAGTAGCTAAAATGGCACCCACGAAGTCTGAGTCTGCCAGCAAGAGTAATGAACCTCTGGCTCCCAAGAAGAGACCACTCTAATAGTACCTATTAGAATTATTGCCCAATTCCATAGACAAAGGTCAGAAGAAAATATTTAGGGATGCAGAAGAAGGGTGTTGGGATGTCGCAATCCCTATCTCTGGGTAGAACTTGTTCTGGTACTTCTACAGAAAGAAAGCTGGTCTAGGACTAGTAGGCAACCCATGGAAATTGGACTTGGAAAAATTGGTGGTCTCAAATGTATTTGTAGATGTAGAACTAATTAAGGCCCTGGCACAACACTACCATTCTACCACAAAAACAGTCAGGTTGCTAGATGGACAACCGTTGGTAGCAGTTGACAGAAATGCCATTGTGGATTGTTTTATGCTGAACAAACAAGCTCTCACTCAAGTGGACCTACGGAAGAGTGAGCAAGGATATACAAGCTTGAGAAAAACATTGAGGAGAGATGAATTGCCAATATACATGAGAAGGGGGGCCAAAAATAGAAAGATTGACATCCCATCCAATGCTATTGAGCCTTTCCCTATGGAGGAATTTGCTGTGTACTTCAAGAGAACCTACTTTGCATTATGCCAAGTTTTAGGAATTGATGCTTAGGGAAGAATACCAATTGGCCTAATGATGATGGCCATGAAAATACAGAACCCAGAAGCAAATAATGAGTATGATTTTGCATCATACTTTGAGAAGAAACTACATGAAGGGTTCTTGCATGTAAGGGAGGTTAAGAAACCCTTGGAATTCAGGTTCTATTCTTTGTTGTGCCACCTAATTTTGTATCAGAATAGAAGGAAATGGTCAAGAAGAATGGACATAAGCATGATTGATAAAGCAGGATAGAGCAAGCCTACTCGGTGTTGGTGTTATAAGTAGGACTCATTTTGTCAGACTGGTGACTACATTGTATTTCATGATGAATTTACTGTTAAGATAATGAACTCTCTTGGAAATTGGTCTCCTGGGTTGACAAAGGAGGTCATGGTGATTCTGAGGCCACTTGCACATAAACCAAAACAAGGTCATAAGCATAATTATGTTGATTGGTTCTTTTTTCTTGATCACACTATCATCAAAGTGTATGGTTGTCCCCAACCACCCCATAAATTGCCAAAGTTTGTGTCAGATAGAATATTGTTCCTGGAATTCATGTGGCAAATGATGTGGATTGAAAAAGAGGTGATGAAAAAGTAGAAAAAGGGCACATGTTTGCCTAATGCCATAGTATTTGGTGATTGCTCAATTGGCTTAGACACTCTTAAGGACTTGCATGCCTATTTCAAGGAAAAATATTCTTTAAAATTTGGAATTGATAGAGTTTGTGACCTTGAGGGTCACATGAATTTTGTAAGGAAAATAATTTTGACAAAAATGGGGATATCCCATCAAATTCTTTTTGGTGAGGATGTGATAATAAATTTGGTAACTTTTGAAGAAGTTTATTCAAGGAAAAAGAAATGGGAAATTTTGAAGAACATTAAAGATGAGAAGAAGAAGCAGAATCCCTATTTTTCTAGATTTTTTGCTAAAGAAAAGGATCCTCTGAAGAGGATTGATATGATAATTGATAATTTTGAGAGTATCTATGGGAAGTCTGAGAAGCACCCTCATAAGGCTACCAAACTTCCAGTGAAGAGGTCTACATGAATTGAAATTCATGAGCCTTCCACTGATGTTGCGTCAGTACAAGATCCACAAGTTCCTGGATCCCCTTCATTGAAAAGGTAGAGAATTGAAGGTGAGCCTCCACTTGTTCCTTATGAAATGATTGAAGAAGTTGGGGACACTGAAGATGTGGCCAATATTTTCAGGCACTTGGGTGATGAAGAAGAAGTTGATCAACCACTGGTTGGCCAAGAGATAGATGCACACAAGCCTGATGTCAGAATGGATAAATAGACCCAAGGTAAACTAGAATTGGAGGAAGATGAAAGAATTGTGGCATCAATGATATTTATTGAAGATGATGACTTTATCAAGACTCCAGAGTTTAAGGACTTCTGGTTGAAAATGAAAATGAAAGAGTTAGATGAAAAGGTGACAATAAACAAAATGGGTGCTAATGAATCGCAACATAATCAGATTGTCACACAAACTTTTAAACATTTGAAGATAGATCAAAATAAATGTGAGTGCATAAGAAGAAAGGAAAATGGTCCTAAATAGGAATATGCTAATCATTCCTGGCCTTGAGTTAAAAAAAGTCTTTTTGCTCGACCAAGTCAGAAGCTAAGAAGATCCAAAACTTGTTTTTTAAATTTGATCATGAGGATGGCATTAGTGGGTGTGGTTTCAACCCAAAAACAGAGACTCTTGCAATTTGGACCACACAAAAGAATACAAGAAAACCAAGGTTTCTTGATGTTGTGCAAGAGATGAGGGGTTCAGTTGTGGTGAAAAATTTACAAGATACGTCAGCAATAGAAGCATCTGCTTTCACTATTCATACTGCCATGTTCACTCATGTTGTTGTAAAAAGATTAGAACAAAGAGTACAGGATTATGAGAAAACTCAAAAGGAAATAAATGATGAAGTAAATAGATTGTTCCTTTAGAATGTCAATTTGAGAATGCAATTGCAATATATGAGTTCTTCTTAAAGTCAGGCTATTTTACCATATTAACTCCCTGTACCAAGAGCAACAAGTGATGCCACAGTGACAATAGAACAGATTGATGCATTGAAATTGAAATTTGAAAAGGAAATTGAAGATTTGAGAAAACAAAATGAAATGACAAAAGAAGAGGTAAGGTTGAAAGTTCTTGAAGTTTTTGAAAAAATATTGGAATACAGAATGAAGCTTGTTGTTGATAAGCTAGGAAATGTGCATGATTGCTATTCCTCCTTATCTCAGGCCATGGAGCAGCTCAAAGTGAATTTTTCTATTTTAGACCCATTGTATCAAAGATGACAACCTTCACACCACACTTTGACCATTCTATGTAAAGTATTGCAAAGAAATCCTGACGCCCCTACAGCTTTGAAGCTTGCAGAAAGGATGATTGGATTGATCTTGGAGGAGCACCAGTATGCCAATGGTGAAGGCTAGATGATGCAGGACAAAATTGATTCTTTTTCCACATTTAAACATCACTTTATCCCCTCAATTCTATTAGAAGACAAGAAAATCAAGAGCCTTGATGCATGGAGAGTGGAGTTTGGCCAAATGGTATGTCAAACAATGGACTTTTTGAAGAAGAATGAAGATGACAACATCATCAGCTTCAACATGATTTTGGACAAAGTGATTGCCTTGGATGTTGGGTATGGGAAATTTGTGATGGATGTCAAAGCTTTGCTAGATAAAAGATGGAAGGATCACCAGGCTAACTTGCTCAAGATTCAAAACTACAAATAGCCTAGTGATTTTGCAAATTTTCAATGGAAGAGCACGTATCTTGTAGATTGATAAGTAGCATAGGTTTTGGTGCAGAGGAGCAACGAGCTATATGCTAGTGTCAAATAGCAACACGACATCTTGGATGCTCTCCTTTTTGTCTCTTTATGTTTTTCTTTTTTTATAATGTATTCTAGAATGTGCTTGAAAGTCTAATTTAGACTTATCAAAGTGAAAATATTGTAATGAATGTCAAGGGTTGGGAATAGAAAGAGCCATTTTAAATGTGAAAGGTCTAAATCTTGTTGCTTCCCTTGAATCTATAAAAGGGCATCCAAGACCTTATGGGCTCTCTCTGGGAATTTTGATTTTTGAAAGAGACATTGTACAACCTGTTCTTTGAAGCTAATCAATACAAAAGCTACTTTTTTCTGGTGCTAAACTTTTAGTTCTCATTTGTTTGTTGATTTCAATGTTAACAATTTATCTGGCTGTCTCCAACTTAGATTTCCTTTGTTATTCAAATCAATATATCATGTATATTTTTGATTTGTCAAAACACATTTGTTGTTACTCGTGTGGTTTGTTTATTGGGCTCCTTCGAGAATGGATTAAAATCCTATAGGTGAATCACAGTAACCTAGGAAGATTAATTGGATTATTAAAGAAGAACCAGATAATTTACATAATTGCATGTTTGTGCAAGTCATAGACCTTGAATTGCCAAACAAATTGAGTTGTGGCTAAAAGGGAAGCACAAATATTTTTGAATAAATACTCCATAACCCAAGAATAGGCATCAATTGTTCTCTTGTGAAAATCATTTCCTCATATATATTTTCAAAAATCCAATTTTAATTTTCTGTTTTAGGAATAGGATTTAAATATTAATAAAAGAAATTAATCCAAATCATATGCCAGATTGGATTAAGTGAAGTGGATGATTTAATTGACAAAATTATATAAATTCCTTAATCTATTTTGAAGTCACCAACATATTTGAAGCCTAATAATTATTTGGTGAATATAAGGTACACCCACGTAGGCCAAGCAGGGCCTAAAGTGTAGGGAAGTCCAATCAGTTCGATTGCTTCTGTCAATTGGTGAAATAGGCTACCAGACCTAAGCACAAAGTTTGGCATCCTTTGGGGTTTAGTAAACTATAGATTTGAAAACCAACACAGGGTATGAACATCCATCAAAGCATGAAGGATAGAGGAATTTTGTTATTTTTTGTAGTTGGAACTACCCTGGTAGACATGTATGCAAAATGTGGAAGTATTGACAAGGCATGTGAACTGTTTGGAAGAATACCTCAAAGAGATGTCATCTAATGGAATGCAATGGTTGTAGGATATGCACAAAATGGATCTGTTGAAAAGGCTTTAGAAGCTTTCAAGCAAATGCAATTAGCAGGTGTAAAGCCAAATTCGACAACCTTTGCTAGCATACTCCCTTCCTGTGCCAAAATGGGATCTTTGGAACGGGGTATGGACATCCATCAAAGCATGAAGGATAGAGGAATTTTGTCATTTGTTGTAGTTGCAACTACCCTGGTAGACATGTATGCAAAATGTGGTCAATGAGACTAGTATCAAACTTTGACTTTTTATTGACCATTCCTTCTCACAAAATGGAGTCTACTACCCAAATTGGAAGGAGTCCATGGCAAATCAACCTACAAGACTTAAAGCTATGTAGTGGGAAAAGAGAAAAAGGAGACCCCAAGCCCTAGGATAGGAGCAACGAGTAGAGAGAAAAGATTTAAGGAAATGGACTTCAAAGTAAGGCATGACACTTTCCTATAGATTCCCAAAAGGAGATCACAGTCATGACTATTCATATAAACAATGCTAGTCCATGGCATAACCATGAAGGGGGCATTGAAATTAATAATAATAGTGATAGGGTAGTATGATAGACTTTAAAAGATACATGAAGACAAGTAACTGAGTAGTCAAGAGGGCTTTTAAAACATCATAAATCTTGTCAAGGGTTCATTGTCTTCAAAGCAATATGGTAAACTAATAAATATTTCCATCCCACAAAGTTTCAAAAGAGGACAACCTACAAGTGTATTAAGGAGTGCATGGACAATATCTCAAGGAGCTACCACAATCAATTTCAAGGTGTTGATCATAGGAAAGAGAGGTTTACATGAAGTGGGACAATCCTTAAGAATACAGTAAGATGGTAAAGAGGATAGTCCATAAGCTAATATTCAACCAAATACACAGTATGGACCTGGAGGATAGTCCTTACAGTGCATTTATATAATCACACCTATAGGTCTTATCAAAGATCATGACTCCATTAGGATATGAAAATGAGCACTAAACAAAATACCTCACTATGAGCTAAGTGTGAATGACTTTAAAGACACACAATATAGTGAGTTGTTAGTAGATAATTCATGATCAACAAGGATAGATTTAAATAAGATGGACTACGATAATCACAAGTGATAGTATCCATTCATATGACAATGACAAGGGGTTTAATCAAAGTCCACAAGACAGTCATAAAAGAATAAATTCAAAACTCAATAGATGATAGTTCCAAGGCATTGTTAGAGTCTTCATGTAGAACAATGTTGATGGAAGTGCTTATGACCCAGGGTAAGAATAATTCATGACAATAGGGAATTTTTAAAGAGTAGAATGCATGATCGAACCACAATGACAATGCACTATTAGAAGTTTCATGATATAGAGGATACTAATCTTCAAGTGACAGTAGCACCAAAGGAGAGATCACAATGATAAGAAAGGCACACTGGAAGGTGAAAATTTTCTTCAAAACATATAGTTTCATTATTGATTGAGAGGGCAGTTTCATCTTAAAGAAGATAGTGTTGAGGACAGTCACAAAGGCTTGATCAGTTCTTCTCACACAACAATATTGTGTACATCCTCAGACAAACTCTAATATCAGTTCTTCTCACACAACAATACTATGTACAAAAAATAAATACTATTGATCTGACTTACTTGTGCTCAAACTCTATATATGGTGTATCCTTAGGGAGCCTATGAAGATGTTCCTCAGCCTTTACGAAGGCAACATGTAGCTTTGGCAAGCTTTGTATCCTTTCATTCAGCATGAGTTACTACAAATTAAATGGCATAGTTATACCATTTCCTTGCATTGTCTTTGGAATACTATATATACTAAATTGAAAAAGACATAAAAGATAAACATCTAGTGTCCATGATGCAAAATTCCATCTCATAATTTACTGTGTTGATCTCACAACAGATAGCCACATCAAATCATTCAATACTAAGATGCCTTTTAGCATAGTACAAGTATGGATTGTAAAGAGACAACCTAGATAATTACAAGATGTAGAAAATGGTACAATTAGCAAAAGAAATAAGACAGTCATGATAAATCTTCAAATGGTCATCATTAAACAAAAAGAGACAAGCAATATCTTCCTCGAAACTTTAAACAAAACTAAAAACCATAATGGCATAGAGTATACATGGCAAGATGTGAGGGTGAAGGCTTCCAGGAAAACCTTGAATATTATCTCAACGTGGGCATGATCTGTCCTCAAACCTTGGACAATCTCCTCGTGCATGCAACGGGTCTTCAAACCCTTGTGACTCTCTGTAGTGTGGATGAATTCAAAGCCAACAAAGAAAAGTTTCGTCAGAGCAAACTCAACGTGCCTTTATCCCAGATCTTCTCAACAACATGGATTGATGATGGTGCAACCAACTACTGGTTCTATGCCATGCCCAAAAAAATCTTTGGACTTCTTCCAACCAGCAAACTAAAAAGCCTGCTCAATAGACACTTGAATTCAAAATTCATTTTTTTCATTGTTTGGCGCCCAAGGAAATGAAAATTCTCTTTTAAAATTATTTGGCGCCCCAAAAAAACTAAGTTCTTTTTTATTACTTTCCATTTAATTATCCACTTATGATCAAATTAGTCACTTATGATGATCAAATTAGTCATTTATTTAGTCATTTATAGTTGTGTTGCAAAAAATGATTAGAATTTAGTCATTTTTAGTTGTCGTGACTAAAAGTTTTAGTCACCTAGTCATTTATTTGCCAAAATTCTACTAGTGATGGTGGGGATGGTCTTTGGTCCTAAAGTCACTAGAAGCATGATCTTTCCTATCATGGCGGCTTTTAAATTATTGTATCCGCTTAGCATGTCTCTAGATCCAGTGATGTTGGTGTGCCCATAACCCATTCTTTCTAAGAGAGAAAATTGAACTATGTTTACTGTTGTCCCATCATCGATTAGCGTTCTCTTAATGTAGGTGTCATAAATCCACACTTGCACTTGTATAGTGTGGGATCCCCTTTCTTTGTTAGTTCTACCTCAGAAGGCATTTACTTTAAATCAAAGAAGAACCTTGGGTCTTTAAGCTCAGAGTTTGGTGGGTTTACATCAAAATCCACGTGATTGGTTTGTTCACTAGGTGGGGGTGTGATTTGATCGAGGTATTTTAATCCTATCACTTTTAATAGTGCTGAGTGATGTGAGGGAGAGTTCTTAAGGAGATCAATGAATGAAATATGTGCGTACATTTTCTTCAAATCCTTGATGAGGTCATAGGGTCCAATCAGGGTTGGTATTGGTTCCACCACCAAGACTATTCTTTCATGTACTTCTTCTTGCTCCTTTTCGAGCTTTCCTTCTTCATCATGTAATATGTTGACCTTTCTTCATCATGTAATGTTTTGACCAATCCCAACATCCTAGATTCTTCTTTTTGTCCTAGTTTTGGTGGAATATTTGCATTGGTACCTTGGGCTATGTTGTTTTGATTAGTCATCTCTGTGTCTTTGTGTGTGGGAAATGGGTCCTAATAGATTCTCATGTCTGCATTTTGCGGAGCTATTAGCGCTTGTGCTTGCCTCACCCCTTGTTATTCGGTGTGACCTCTTGCAGATTTAAGAACATCTCTATGAATAGTCATTGTTGGTCTTTCAACGACCTTTCTATGAACCTATTGTACTCTCTACAAGACTTTGTGCTATGCCCCCTAGTCCTATGAAAAGAACAGAATTGATTATACTGATAAGAGGGCCTTTCATATCTTCCATCATTCCCATTTTTGTTTTGATTCCAAGATTGATAATTGTCCCATGAGTAGTATGTGCTATTAATAGGATGATCAATCGCGTTGATATTTGCAGGATAGTAATCTCTTCCATTATAGTCATCTTTCTTGAGGGGGTTGATCTATTACCCCATCTATAGTTGCATTCTTGTTATTCTTGAGGATCTTAATGACAGGCGCATTGTTCCTGGTATCCTCATTTATTAGTTTTCCATTTGACCCATAAGTCCTACCGCTATCAATGGTTGCCTGGTCAATCTGTAAGGCACTTTCCAAGGCTTCCTCGTAGGACTTGCAGGGCAACTTTTGGACTTCTCTTATATCCTTGTTCAAGGCATGCAAGAAGAGATTGCACAGCTCATGATGATCCATGTTTGGAGCACTTGTTGAAGAACAGGGAACTTGTCTCCATCGAGTGATGAAATGGGCCACTGATTCATTGGGTTCTTGTTTAATGGTTAATAATTCTTGGATCCCTATCTTCATGAGTTTGTTCATGTTGAAAGCCATGACAAACTCTCCTATTAATTGTCTGAATGAGTGTATCGAGGCCTTTGGTAGGTGATAGTATCAATCTAGGGCTATTCCTTTGAGTGTCTTAGGGAAGAATTTGGCGACAACACTATTGGTTCCCAAATCTGCAGACATCAAACTCTAAATATTTGCCACTTCTTATAATCAAGTTCAATGGAGATCTGGCCAACAGAGTGGGAGATTATTTCACCTATCTCTCCTGCACTTTAGGCTCTGCCAAACCTAGGGGGTATCCCTTATTACAACAACACCAAATGTATTTTTCATTTACAACTAGGCATATATGTTCTCATATATTTGTACCAAGATTTGTAAGATTAACCCCAGACTAGTAATATTCTTGGATTATCTTCACTATTTAAACATGAGAACATGAAGCAAGACCCACTCATACTACAACCAAACAAACTAAAAATTTTCAATTGATTTATCTTTAGATTTTCATTCTTTATGGACCCTTAGGCAAGTAAATTTCTTGATCGATGCCCTATCAAGGGTAATAGAGTAAAAAAATTCAATGTTGCATATGTTCCTTTTATGATTACAAAACTTCAAATTTAGAGGGTATATCGATATCAATGACTTGTAATGACACACCTAAGAAAAATTATTTCCTACAACTCTTCTTCAATAATCCCTAATGTAATACACCTCTTCCTATGTCTTGCTTAAATCATATTTAATCCAATCCTTGATTAGAAGCAGTAAACAAAAACATTCAATACAACAAATGTGTATAATTGAAATCCAAAACCCTTGATTCATTCATTCACAAAAGAAATGCATAAATTCAAGGAGATAATTGGAGAAAACACACATAAAGTGTTATTCATATATTGCAACCTAAACTGAAAATTGTCATACAAGAATTTATTCATATGCAGGAAAAATTCTACACTGCAATCATGATAATACACTTACTCAACAATTATAGAAAATCACTCCCCAAGATGTGGATAACTTGTATCCAAAGCCTAGAAAAGAATTCCCCTTTTTTAGGAATGTCTTTCTTACGCTATTTTCTTCTCTGTTCCATTACCCCTCTTTTACTATGACATTTGAAAACTCTATAAATAGGCAAACTATGTTGGCCTGGATTTTTGTAGTACAACTTTTCAGTTATAATGCATTTAATATATGTGACTTAAGAAACTACATCCTTGCTCTGATTGCCGGACACCTTCTTTTAGCCAATTCCTTGTTCCAAAATGTTCTAATTGGCTAAAGATTCCTCTGGGTAGTTAGTAATAGATGTCCCCTCTTTATCTGGTACTCAAGCTCATATTATGGGCTTCTAGGAAGGCAACACAACTCCTTACCTCTTCAAACCTCGTCCACTAGAGATAAAATAAGCTGGGATCATCGAGACATCCCAAATAGTTAAACCAAAAGACATAATCCTTGCTAGGGCTAGGACTTCTTTGAATCTGTCAATAGAGTGCCACTTCTTCATTATGGTCCCTGGCATCTGTTGGTGTTTGCTTCCGAATCTGCAGAGGGTTTGCCAGTTCTAATGCACAGGCAGATTCGGCCAACTAATACAGGAGGTTGCGTGAGCTGCCTCCCCTTCACTTCTGGTTTTGCCGCACAAAGGGGGGTATTCCTATAGCTGAAGATGTAACATTGACTAGCCCAATGACAGAAATATTTAGCTTGACAACAACAGGCATAATACTCTCATGTGTGGACCAAGATGTGCATGATACATCACAAGGTTGGCAACATTCTTGGACATATTTGTCTGGTTGTGGATGAGAGTATGCAGGGGTCCTAATCCTACTCCTACAAACTAACAGGATGGAAGTTATGAAAGGATGGATTTTATGCTTTAGATGCAAGACAAGGGGTTTTGGGTCATAACTACTAACCCAGGAGCAGACCGGTGCCTATCTTAAGGCAAGGAGTCAACTAGATGTATACAAAAGAATGGATTGCATTTTGGATTCAAGTTTCAAGAGGTTAGATTGATGCTTGCCTTACAAACATCACCCAAGAATGGGTATTTAGCTGCCTCTACTTACATATATCCTGGCTGACATACAACCTTATCCATACTTCACCTAAAATAATTTAATCCACTCCTTGAATGGAAGTTAGAGATGAAGCATGTGATACAGAAATCCATACCCTAGAACCTTAGAAACCCTTAGCAGCCAGATTCAAAAGAAGAAAAAGCATGCAACAAAATGGAGACAAGCAGCTAAACACATGCATAAAAGCATTTTTCATATAGAACAACAATGAAACTAAAAATATCTGTAATGTACATTCATAATGCAACTCATAAACTCCAAAATGAGATAAAACATCAAGGAAATGCCCTATTTTTCACTGTTCACACAAAAATGCCCAGGTCTTCAACAACAACAAATGAGTAACACCATCTGCTATATACAGCAAGGAAGGTGTACTCAACATTAAAAGTACATGGCAATTCAAAATTCTCCAGATACATTGCATCATGAGAAATGGCACTCAACACATTGAATGCAACAAGTGGGAAAGGAGGCAGGAAGTGGTTGGACTCGAGCCCCGCGCCACCACCTGGGGATTCACATCTTCAATCAGGTGGTTGATCTGTCCATGCCTTCACCCATACCCTGTAGCATCTGCCATTAAAGGCATACCAACCCGCGGCCTTGGGAAATGTAGTAGACTGTACACCTTTGAAAATTTCCCGCCAAGATTCATGACCTAATTTTTCAAATCATGTGGAAACTAATTATCCCACATTCATCCCGCAGTGACCTCCTCAATACTTTATATACTAGGTCATGAGCACATATGATGTCACGCAATTTTACTTTGTGCGACCAACAAACCATCCACCAAGACCCCATCATGATGACTTGTGCCATCGGTGAACCTCCTGCATGATATCCCGATATGAAATATCACCCCAATATTTCACATCACCTTGATATGAAATATCACCTTGCGGGAAACATCATCCGATATGAATTATCACCCTGATATTCTATCGGCGCAACCTGATGCATTGGAGAAAGATCCTCCTCATCATATTCATACCCTCATCGGCGATCAGTGGGACCCTCATCATATCCGCTGATAATATCATGTCAAAGGCCACATGATGCACCCCACCGGATCCTGATGACGTCATCGTCATATTGCAAAGGGTGATATTCGTAAGATGACTGATGTTTAGAATATCACCCCCCGCAAGATGCATGAAGCCGTTGGACAAGAACTTCGCGAATCAAGTGATGATGAGGTGATAGAGCAACAAAGGGGTGATATTAACTAAGATCACCCGATATTTGAAACATGACCCCCCCTTCAGAATATCAGGTCATACTAAAACCTCACAGCATCACCGGGGTGATCTTCACAAGATGACTGATATTTGTAATATCACCCCCACAAGAATATCAGGCCTGATAGAAACTTTGCCTTAGAATTTTTTGGATTTTTTGGGAAGGTGCTTGCAAGATTAGTTGCTTAAAATTTGAATATTCTTGCAGGCACCAACATTGGCTCTGTCTAGGGATGCATGCCTCTTGCAGGCATGGCGAGAACCATAGATCCTTGGGATGTAGACCAGTCCCTTGTCCATTGGGCACAGAGTCAAACTTGCACCAACTTGCATCACAAACACATTATTATTTTTTTTTAAACATGGTGGCCCAGGGCCACCAAAAAGGAAAAACCAAAATTTTCCTTTGTCAAACACTTGATTTTCTTTTGATTTCTTCAAATGAAGCCTAAAAGCATTTTGTTGTTTGCAGTACCCAGCATTACAATTGATTGTGCTACTGCCCACTTCTCTTTCCTTGATAAATCTACAACAAGATTCATCAGCATGCATTATCATCAGCTATAGAATGTCATCATCATCATATGAGTCACTGATGTTGCTTGGAAACCTAACAAACTCACATGAAACAAATGAATCCACATTAGAATTTAGCCCTTCTTCAAAAAATAAGAGCTCCTCTGTATCAAACATGCAATATTTAGGCACAAGCAACATCTCATAATCATATTTATCTTTATAAACTTTCAAATATCCATCATCATTGTGATCAGCAAATTTATCATTAAGGTCCACCTGGAATGTCTCAAAAGAAGGCCTAAATAATTCAGAATGTAGCCCTTCACTGAAAGCTTCATAATTACCCCTACAACCAGCAGTATCCCCAACTATATGAGTACACACATCTGCAACATGTTCATTCACATCTGAATAGTGACCCTATTTTTCCTCTTCACCAATGCACTGATAATCAAAAGCAAAATTTTCAACCTCTACACTATGAAGGTGGTCAGAATCTCCAAGGAAACACTCATATTCAGCATCCATATATATTTCATCATCTAAAAGGCTCATATATGATCTGAATGCTGACAGTCAGTAACATAGTCACTGTCATCCCTTGAAGCAGCATCCTCTATATTCAGAGTGAAGCTTTGCATATCCATTTCGTATAAATAATCAGGAATAACTGGGATATGCCTATTGCTGCAAGATGCAACTTCATGTACATCTTTCATTTCATCATTTGAAGAGCATTTTGCATCTACAGGCTTTTCTTCTAGAGGCTGAGAACAATCTTTGTCCTCACCATTATAGGATGTGCCTACATTTTCTACAACATTTTCTTCATGTTTATGCATCACATCATGGCTGCACCCATTGTTGTGAGATATATTACCCTTTACAGAATCATCTCTCAATGAACACACTGGGAAAGTAGAAATACATTCACCTTAAAAACTATTTTGAAAACTTGTAGCCATGAAACCTACTGGCATTCCATATTTTTGATTATTTTCAATATCCATAGCAAATTTGAAATCCTGGTGAAGTGTAGTTGGTTCTTTTTCTCTCAATCTATAACTCATTTTCTTATCAAATGCACCAAAATAAATTGTCAAGCACAATGCATTATTGGGTCTCATATATTCAGGGACTTGCTTGAGCAACTTAATAAACCTAAGATTAAAGGCTAGAACTAGTTCCTCATATTCCCTTTGGATGTTCATGAAATGTCTGATCAATGAGGCTAAATCAAATCTTTCACCAAACTGCTCTAGGAATGCAATTTCTAAATCTACCCATGAAGAAATTGAACACACAAGCAGGTGTAAAAACCAGACCCTAGCATCATCCTCTAATGACTAAACAAAGAGTCTCATTACTACATCTTCAGCCTCAACTTCATAATCTTCTATCAAATTACAAAATTTTTGCAGATGTTTGTTTGCTGACTCAGAATTTAATCCACTGTATTTTGGCAAACATTTTCTAATATTATTGGGAATAACATTTGGGTAACCATATATTCCTTTGAAATTTAAGGCTTTATATCTTTCCATAAAGAATGGCCTTTTCTGAGAGTACAACCAGGATTGTTGCTCTTTTTGAATCATTATTTTTGACTCAAAAGATGAATACCTGGAAATATGTTGCAGCATTGGTAGGTTCAATCAACAGAGTCACCACCTCTCACAGAGAGGAAAAAATATCAACAAGGCACCTTTTGTTTTCTGAGTTCATCACACCAGCAGAGCACCACATGGTTATTGTTTGGTATTGCTGCAACAACTTCACTGGAAACTAGATCTTCTAGCCTTCAAAACACTTGACTCTCCCCAGTAGAGTCACCATCTATTGGTGTTTGCTTCCGAATCCATAGAGGGTTTGCTAGTTCCAATGCACAGGCAGATTCGGCCAACTAATACAGGAGGTTGCGTGAGCTACCTCCCCTTCAGTTTTGGTTCTGCCGCACCAAGGGGGGTATCCCTGTAGCTGAAGATGTAACATTGACAAGCCCAATGACAGAAATATTTAGCTTGACAACAACAGGTAGAATACTCTCATGTGTGGACCAAGATGTGCATGATACATCACAAGGTTGGCAACATTCTTTGACATATTTATCTAGTTGTGGATGAGAGTATGCAGGGGTCCTAATCCTACTCCTACAAACTAACATGATGGAAGTTATGAAAAGATGGATTTTATGCTTTGGATGCAAGACAAGGGGTTTTGGGTCATAACTACTAACCCAGGAGCAAATCGGTGCCTATCTCAGGGCAAGGAGTCAACTAGATGTATACAAAAGAATGGATTGCATTTTGGATTCAAGTTTCAAGAGGTTAGATTGATGCTTGCCTTACAAACATCACCCAAGAATGGGTATTTAGCTACCTCTACTTACATATATCCTGGTTGACATACAACCTTATCCATACTTCACCTAAAATAATTTAATCCACTCCTTGAACGGAAGTTAGAGATGAAGCATGTGATACAGAAATCCATACCCTAGAACCTTAGAAACCCTTAGCAGCCAGATTCAAAAGAAGAAAAAGCATGCAACAAAATGGAGACAAGCAGCTAAACACATGCATACAAGCATTTTTCATATAGAACAACAATGAAACTAAAAATATCTGTAATGTACATTCATAATGCAACTCATAAACTCCAAAATGAGATAAAACAACAAGGAAATGCCCTATTTTTCTCGGTTCACACAAAAATGCCCAGGTCTTCAACAACAACAAATGAGTAACACCATCTGCTATATACAGCAAGGAAGGTGTACTCAACATTAAAAGTACATGGCAATTCAAAATTTGCCAGATACATTGCATCATGAGAAATGGCTCTCAACACATTGAATGCAGCAGGTGCTAGAGGAGGTAGGGAGTGGTTGGACTCGAGCCCCGTGCCACCGCCTGGGGATTCACATCTTCAATCAGGTGGTTGATCCGTCCATGCCTTCACCCATACCCTGTAACATCCACCATTAAAGGCATACCAACCCGCGGCCTTGGGAAATGCAGTAGATTGTGCACCTTTGAAATTTTCCTGCCAAGATTCATGACCTAAATTTTCAAATCATGTGGGAACTAATTATCCCACATTCATCCTACAACGACCTCCTCAATACTTTATATACTAGGTCATGAGCACATATGATGTCGCACAATTTTACCTTGTGTGACCAACGAACCATCCGCCAAGACCCCATCATGATGACCTGCGCCATCGGCGAACCTCCTGCATGATATCCTGATATGAAATATCACCCCGATATTTCACATCACCCTGATATGAAATATCACCTTGCGGGAAACATCACCCGATATGAAATATCACCCTAATATTCTATCAGCGCAACCTAATGCATCGGAGAAAGATCCTCCTCATCATATTCATACCCTCATTAGTGATCAGTGGGACCCTCATCATATCTGCTGATAATATCATGTCGAAGACCACATGATGCACCCCACCGGATCCTGATGACATCATCATCATATTGCAAAGGGTGATATTCGTAAGATGATTGATGTTTGGAATATCACCCCCTGGAAGATGCATGAAGCCGTTGGATAAGCACTTCACGGATCAAGTGATGATGAGGTGATAGAGCAACAAAGGGGTGATATTAACTAAGATCACCCGATATTTGAAACATGAACCCCCCTTCAGAATATCAGGTCATACTGAAACCTCATAGCATCACTGAGGTGATCTTCACAAGATGACTGATATTTGTAATATCACCCCCCGCAAGAATATCAGGCCTGATAGAAACTTTGCCTTAGAATTTTTTGGATTTTTTTGGAAGGTGCCTGCAAGATTAGTTACTTGAAATCTGAATATTCATGCAGGCACCAACAACATCAAAACATGATGCCCTCCCTTTGTTGTTGTTCTTGATGAAGGTCATGATAAAGAGGGATGACGCGAGAGAAAATTGTTTTATCTCATCCTGCACTCTTAAATTCTAGTCCTGGTCAAGGTTGTTGCAATCCTACCCAGTCAACCCAGCTTTGGGAAATAGCTTCATGTAGTTGGAGTATTTGGATGATCTGACTAGTCTCCCAGTAGAATGACACTATTCATCTATGGTTCTGGGAAACTGGCAAGACTGCTATAGCCAAATACTCACAACTTTTCCAATAAGGTCGGTTCCCATTCTAAAGGCTAGTACCTACCCTTAATTCGAAATGAATAGACCTACAACCAAGATAACAAGGACATGCTTCTTTAGGAAATACAAGATAGAAACTGTAGGGAAGTATTCTGCACAGTACTCATGATGGCAATTGATGTGAACAATCCATGGGAATGCTTCCATTTATAGCAAGAATGGACAGAGGTCCATTACCCAAACATTTTCCATTTTCCAATAACTTCTTTAATTCCACCTCAGATGTTCGTAGGCTCGACACATTGGAATTCATATTTGTAGATCCTTAATGATCCATTCTCAATCATCAAAGCATGAAACAGAGGCGCCGACTAATATCTCTTGACTTAAAATGCGTTCCACATGAATAAAAAAGGTCTATTCCATGTACCAAGATCGGGCTGAGTATCAGGAATTACTAGAGAAATGTGTTTAATTGTCAAATCACCTCCTTACACACTTGAGCCGCATCATCCAACTAACATAAAAATATAACTAATAATTTCAAAAATTTGAAAAGACATGCCATATTACTATTGCTTCAACATTTGAACCTGGACCGTTGATTTGAAACACATCAGAATAAGATTATTGGATCAAACTAAAAAAGAATCCTCTCGGACCATTAAAAGAGTCATCAACCAATCTAGGCATGCCAACAAAGAAATCTTTTCCAATCCACAGACCAGGACCTTTCCACCTATCACCTCATCGCAGTAGCGTAAGCTTGATTGGGACCCACAATACTACCTCTGTACTCATGCACTATGCACTTTCTCAGTTTCTTTCAAGACATATCTGGGTCCCACCTTCCAGTTGTCATACCATCACAAGAATACAAATAAAATTCCATAGCACTTTTCCACAACATACTACCATGATCCAACAGGGAGCAGACATGTAGCACAATTAAAACCTTGGGCCCACCAACTCAAGAATAATGATCATCGCACCAACGCATCTCCATTAAGTCTAATGGATCAATGACCTGTGACATTGCAACATCTATTCATTATACTTAGAAAACATATGCATGAACAAGGAAAGTCGGTAACTAGGCTCATTGAGCCGGTTATGAATGAAGCTAAGAACATTAAGTTAAAACTTAAGTCCAGGTGACCGCCTATCACAAGTCAACTTACAGTTATAACATATGCCCTGAAAAGGATTATGGGCTCAGGGTTTAAGCTTCTTAGTCACAAGTTAGGCCAACATTTAGGGTTTAAGGTCAGACAACAAAAAAATTATGGGGGGTTCCACTAGTGGCTCTAGTTGGGGATGCATGGATTTTGCAGTTATCGTGAGGACCACAGAACTCTGAGATGCAAACCATATGTCTAATCAATCTGAGGAGTTGGAGACTAATTGAAAGGTCACTCAAATCACCTCCAAGGAATTGAAGACCAATTGAAAGCTAACTCAAATTCCCATCCATGTCTTCAGTTTTTATGAGGTGGCCCAGGGCCACCAGAAACAAGAAATCAGTACTTGTCTCTGTCAAATATCATGTTTTCAGAAAACAATCTTGTGCTCAATCTAAGAGCATATAATTTTATTGTCAATCAAATCAACTTGCACTGAGTGAACAATGTTAGCATATGAAAAAACGTATACATGAAACTCATCATTCATATGTTCATATTACCTTTGATCAATCATATTGCCATTATAAATCCTTAGATTCTAATTTGAAAGATAGAATATCTCATAAGCCTCTTAATAACTCTCATTATTGCACTTGATCTCATCCCTATTTATCATATCAAATCTAAAACCCTCATAAGATATTCCTAATAATTGCTGCTGTGAAGTGTATTCACTACTTGCTAAATATTCATTAGAAAAAGTGAAGAATTCATATTCAACCATTTTCTCTTCTTGATTTACTTCAATTCTATATTCCTTTAGGTTCAAAAAATTTATCTTCTTCATCATGTACCTTGGTATCTTGTAGGGTGATTTCAACTGAATTTGAGTCATGATCTTCACAAGGCCGACTAGGTTTATCAAACCTTTGATCATATGAGACCTAGACAGTCTTTTCCAACTCATAAGTAAATCCACTTACCTTTGACTGATCTTTCACAAACTCATCACATCCTTCATCATCTGCAAAAATAGGATTATCCCTAGACTAATAAGGATTACCATTTCCCATTGCATGTAGTGCCAAAGGCTCATCATAAAGAACATTCATCCAGATCTTAAAAGTTCATGCTTTGTTATTGCGAGAGTCTGCATCATTCTCAACATCACCCTATTCAGAATCATTAGAAGAATACACACTTTCACCATTGCAGTCAACAATCATCTCTTCTTCCTTTGGGAATTGTCCATTCTCAATAGAACAAGTACCCTCATTAGTGCACCTAACATTAGGTACTTCCACCTCTCTTTCATACAAACTATCATCCATACTTGTAGAATGATCATCAATATATAAGTTGCATATAACATCATTTTTAAGCGAGATGACCTCATGTATATCTTTGCAACTATTTCCCTCAAATTCAGTTTTTATAGAAAAATCCTGAACTATACTTCTTTTGTAACAATCTTGATTACTCTATTGTATCATAAGATTTTCATTTCTAGACATCATACCAAACTTTTCCTTATTCTTGTCAACTTGTCCTTCACTGTTATGAGATGAAATATTAACAACATTCTGAGGTAAAGGAGACACGCTTACTGATTTACCTTGGATGCATGTATGAAAGCTTTGGTAACAACCCTGGCTGGCAATTCCTTTTCCTCTTATCATCCCATACTTTTGATTATTTTCTATATCAATTGCTCCTGCAAATGCCTAACAAAGTGTAGTAGGTTCCTTATCCCTCAACATATAACTCATTTCTTCATCTAATGCACCCAAATATACAACTAAACAAAATGCATCATTTGGCCTTATGTGTTCTGGAATATCCTTGATTGCTTTTGAAAATCTTAAATTGAAAGTAGGCATTGACTCATACTCCTTTTGAATTGTCATGAAGTTAGTCATTAATGCAATCATATCAAATCTCTCACCAAATTATTCTAAAAATGCAACTTTGAACTCGAACCATGAAGAAACAAAATATTCAGGTAAGAAAGAAAACTAGTCCCTAGAATCATCCTTTAATGACTGAACAAAAAGTTTCATGATAACATCTTCAGCTCTCATAATCTCCTATTAAATCACAAAAAACTTGCAAATGTTGATTTGTTGATTCAGAATGCTTTCAACTATACTTTGGCAAACATTTTCTAACTTCACTAGGGACAAGATTTTGGATATCCATGAATACCATTGAAATTCATGACTTTGTATATTTCTGCAATTAAGCCATTCATTTTAACATCTATTTTGAAAGTATGGACAAGATATGGTACTTGAGATTGTATTGTAGCCTTAAATTCAGATTTGCCACCTCAAAAAGAGGACTAAATATTAGTAAATCCTTCTGGGTTGATCCTTTTAGCAGATCCCCCTCTTTCACAACCACTACAATACATTCAATATCTAACCCTAATAATTAGGTTAGACTGTCTCTCGACTCTCTCTAACTCGATAACTGACATTTTCCCAGTAGAGTCGCCAATTCTGTTGGTTCCCAAATTTGCACACATCAAACTCTAAAGATTTGCCACTTCTTATGATCAAGTTCAATAGAGATCTGGCCAATAGAGTGGGAGATTGTTTCACCTATCTCCCCTGCACTTTAGGCTCTGCCAAACCTAGGGGGCATCCCTTATTACAAAAACACCAAATGTATTTTCATTTACAACCAGGCAAGTATGTTCTCATATATTTGTACTAATATTTGTAAGATTAACCCCAAACTAGTAATATTCTTGGATTATCTTCACTGTTTAAACCTGAGAACATGCAACAAAACCCACTCATACTACAACCAAACAAACTAAAAAATTTCAACTGATTTATCTTTAGATTTTCATTCTTTTTGGACCCTTAGGCAAGTAAATTTCTTGATCGATGCCTTATCAAGGGTAACAGAGTAAATAAATTCCATACTGCAAATGTTCCATTTATGACAACAAAACTTCAAATTTAGAGGGTATATCCATATCAATGACTTGCAATGACACACACAAGATAAAGTATTTACTACAACTCTTCTTCAATAATCCCTAATGTAATACACCTCTTCCTGTGTCTTTCTTAAAGCATATTTAATCCAATTCTTGATTAGAAGTAGTAAACAAAAAAATTCAATATAACAGATGTGTATAAGTGAAATCTAGAACCATTGATTCATTCATTCACAAAAGAAATGCATACATTCAAGGAGACAATTGGAGAAAACACACATCTAGTGTTATTCATATATTGCAACCTGAACTAAAAATTGTCTTACAAGAATTTATTCATATGTAGGCAAAAATTTTCTCTGCAATCTTGATAATACACTCACTCAGCTATTACAGAAAACCACTCCCCAAGATGTGGATAACTTGTATCCAAAGCCTAGAAAAGAATTCCCCTTTTTATGTAATGCCCCTCAATTTTGGCTTGTGTCAGTTGATAGTTTTCCATTGCTTTTAGACAATTTTGAGACATTTGAGTGGTTAGATTTATGGTTTATGCTCATGATGGACTATGGTTGACTTATGCGTAGGATGATAACATTATTGTTATTACAGTTTATAATGTATTTAGTTGTTGGTTAGTTGAATTATGCGGAATAATGGTACTATGCTTTATGGATTGAATGTTATTTGATTGTCGGTTAGAGATGTTTGTGTTTATTATTATGCTTGTGAGCAGGGACGGTGTAGTATTACTCATTTTGAGTACCCTACTATGCTGCGATTCCATGACTCTGTGTGCTTGATGTATTTGCATATACTCGTATACAACCTATTGTTCTGATGCAGGTTGCAGGTATTGGGCATCGACTCCACCTGACTTAGCAGGTCTGAGTGCGCCCTTACTCCAATGGATAACGTTGATGGGAGATAACATGGGGTTTTCCCTAGGTCAGTTCCTATTTTTAGTTTGTGTCATGGGTCTTGAAGTCGCTCTGAGATTCTTGTATCGGGTTTTGGTCGTCATGTGGTTGTTGAGGTATTGTCGAGTTTTGCTTGTTAAGCCTATGTGTGTTTTGGTAAGCATTATTGAATTTATTATTATTATAATAATGTTATTTTGTTATAAGTGAATGGTATTATTTTATTACTGAAATTGTATTTGGTTTTACAGGCAAGATTTTATTAGTTAGTAAGTTAGTTATAATATTATTTATTAGTCATTATTTAGCAATGTGAAATTCAGAATATTATTTAAGTAAATTTTTAATAAAGATTAAATTAATTATTTTAATGATGTTTTTTATAGAATATGAGTCATAAGTATTTAATATGGTTAAAATAGTATATGGTAATTAGTAAAATAATATTAGTCAGCAAATTAATTCTTGTGAGTTGTCGAATAAGATTCTAGATTTGGAGAATCTCTCTAAAAAGTAAAAATTTAATTGCTTGGAGAATCTCTCTGGAAAGTAAAATTTAATTGTTTTTTTTAGGAGTTAGTGGGATTCTATAATGGATTTCTGGTAGTGGAAAATTAATGGAGTTTGCCTATTTTTGGTTTATGGGAAGTTATTTGTGGAGAGAGGAATTCTGAGATGAGATAGACAGAAATTTGAGAAAAATCATGATGGGAAGCTGAGGAAGTGAGGAAGCTAAATAATTTTTGGAGCCTGGGATTGAAATTTCGGGTGTGCTTACTTGTTCTTTTGAGCTATTTTGATAGATTAGTTTACATCTCTGCTGAATTTCTAGTGTGTGTTTTTTTTTTAACTTGTTTCTTTATTCCTATTTTCCTGTCGTGTGAAGATCATGTAGTTTTCAACTTGATAACTTGGCCTTGTTGCCTGAGTGCTTTGAGAAAATCTAAGTCGGTCTTCTTCTTCCGTCTTGTTGAAACCCCAATTGATCCATATGTAAAATCTGCAAAGTTTATCAAACAAATTAATCATTTGAAATGGTTCTAATTAAAATCTTTCACCAGACTCCATTGCCAGGAAATAAGATTTTAAAGCCAGACAATGATATGAAATTTCTATGGCATTCTATCAATATTTTACCTCTGTTATACACCTCTCATATCCTCTACTTTGTCAGACTATGTTAATGTGTTATTGGGTGATTTTGTTTGATTGTAACCTGCAGCCCACAAACCACCTCTGCTGCTGCCATACGGCCTTAGCTCAGCCTTTCTTGAATTCCAATTTGCCTTTAATCTTTGCCTTTGATTTAATATTTTTGTAAAAACTTAACTCTACTCCTTCTCTTGGCCCTTGTACAACATTTTGCTAGAATTTTCCTGGGGATCATTCTTCTTGGAGTTTTCTTTTCTTCTCTTCCTGAATCTTCTGCAATTTTTCTCCTTCTCTTCCAAACAATTTGAAAATCTTTGGTATCTCTATCTCTGGTATCTCTGTTACATTCTTGAATTTCTAAAAATTTATATTGGTTTCATCCCGTGCTTTTGAAATCTGCATTGCTATCTTGCTCTCATGGGTTTTCCTGGTAGACCATTCTCCATTTTTTGCTAAAAACTTCAGAAGTCTTCTTCCAATTTCTTTTCTCAGATATAAAGACTCTCAAATAAAATTTGATTATTATTGTATTTTTCATTATGAAGAAGTTAAAGCAAGAGTCCATTTAAATAAAAGGATTGGTAAATGAGTTTATTTAGAAAGTTGCTAATAGATATTCCATGAATGTTTAGTAAACATTGCTTAAGTGAATATCACTTTGAGTTAGTAAATTGTTAACTAGATTTTTTACCAACTTTTTAGGAATAAAATGTGGTGAACTCATACTTGTGTTAGATTAGATTTGAAATATTTTATTAATAGAATTTAATTAGTAGATGTATGTTTGTTAAATGAATTAAATTAGAGTATTAAATGGGTTATAATGGTATTACAATTCTAGAATTAAATATTAGTTATACTCATTTTATCTTGTTAAATATAAATTTGTTTAGTTATGATTTAGCAATATACATTGTTTTAATAAATAAATAATAAATTAAAGATTTATTGTGAATTGAATTATTAAGGTATTGGTTAAACAAATATTAGATGGATTTATAAGCCAAGAATTAGAAAACTTCTATTCATAACTCCTTGAACAACTCATAAATCTTGCTTAGTTAAACTTATCTTTAGGGTTGCATGGTGGGGCATCACATTTTAGGAATGTCTTTCTTACACTATTTTCTTCTTTATTATGTTCCCCCTCTTTTACTATGACATTTAAAAACTCTATAAATAGGCAAACTATGTCAGTCGAGATTTTTGTAGTACAACTTTTCAATTATAATGTATTTAATATATGTGACTTAAGAGACCACATCCTTGCTCTGATTGGCGGACACCATCTTTTAGCCAATTCACTGTTCCAGAATGTTCTAATTGGCTAAAGATTCCTTTGGGCAATTAGTAACAGATGTCCCCTCTTTATCTGGTACTCAAGCTCATAATATGGGTTGCTAGGAAGGTAACACAACTCCTTACCTCTTCAAACCTCGTCCACTAGAGATAAAAAAGCTAGGATCGTCAAGACATCCCAAATAGTTAAATCAAAAGACATCATCCTTGCTAGGGCCATGACTTCTTTGACTCTGTCAACAGAGTGCCACTTCTGCATTATGGTCCTTGACATCAAAACATGATGCCCTCCCTCTACTATTGTTCTTGATGAAGGTCATCAAAAAGAGGGATGACATGAGAGAAAATTGGTTTCTCTTCTCCTGAACTCTTGAATGCCAGTCCTGGTCAAGGTTGCTGCAATCCTACCCAATCATCCCACCCCTGGGAAATAGCTTCATGCAGTTGGAGTATTTGGATGATTTGACCAGTCTCCCACCAGAATGACACTATTCAGCTATGGTTCTGGGAAACTGGCAAGATTGTTGTAGCCAAATACTCGCATGTTTTCTAATACCTCCCATTCCAAAGGCCAGTACTTGCCCTTCCTTAATTCAGAATGAATAGACCTGCAACCAAGAGAATAGGGACATGCTTCTTTAGGAAATACAGGACATAAACTATAGGGAAGTATTCTGTACAATACTCATGATGGCAATTGATGTGAACAATCCATGGGAACACTTCCATTTATAGAAAGAATGGACAGAGGTCCTTTACCCAAACATTTTCCATTTTCCAATAACTTCTTTAATTCCACCTCAGATGTTCATAGGCTCAACACATTGGAATTCATATTTGTAGATCCTTAATGACCTGTTCTCAATCTTCAAAGCATAAAATAGAGGCGTCGATTAATATCTCTTGACTTCAAATTCCTTCCACATGGATAACAAAGTTCATGTACCAAGATCGAGTGAAGTATCAAGAATTACTAGAGAAATTTGTTAATTGTCAAATCACCTCCCTACATACTTGAGCCACATCATCCAACTCATACTAGAATACAATTAATAATTTCAAAAATCTAAGCAAACATACCATATTACTATTGCTTCAAAATTTGAACCTAGACCATTGATTTAAAACACATCAGAATAAGATTATTGGCTCAAACTGGAAAAGAATCCACTGGGACCATTGAAAGAGTCATCAACTAATCTAGGAATTCCAACAAAGAAAACTTTTACAATCCACAAACCATGACCTTTCCACCTGTCACCTCATCGCAACAGTGTAAGCCCGATTGGGACCCAAAATACTACCTGCATGCTCGTGTGCTATGTGCTTGCTTAGCTTCTTTCAAAACAAATCTGGGTCCCACCTTCCAGTTGTCATACCATCGCAATAACGCAAAGAACATTCCATAGCATTTTTCCACATTGTGCTATCGCAATCCAACAGGGAACATACATGTAGCACAATTAAAACCTTGGGCCCACCAACTCAAGATCAATGATCATCGTACTGACGCATCTCCATCAGTTCTAATGGATTAGAGACCCGTGACACTGTGATATCTATCCAGTATACTTAGAAAACATACGCATGAACAAGGAAAGCTGGTAACTAGGCTCGTGGGGTCGGTTATGAATGTAGCTAAGAACATTAAGTTAAAACTTAAGTCTAGGTGACTGCTTATCACAAGTCAACTTACAATTATAACATATACCCTGAAAAGGCTTATGGGCTCAAGGTTTAAGCTTCTCAGTCACAAGTTAGGTCAACATTCAGGGTTTAAGGCTAGAGGGCAAAAAAGTTAAGGGCGGTTTCTACCAAACCCCATCCCAAGGGAGGAGTTCTCTTATTGTGGTCGTATAAGCTTTAATGTGCGAGTTTAGGTCTCCTTCTCCTTTGAATTTTAGGAGATCTGGTAATGTTTGAGGTAACAAAACACTCCTTATAGCCATGCCAAGTGGCTCCTTTAAATACTCCAAGTATGTGCCTAAAAAGGCACTATGTGATTATGGAGTTGACAGCATTAGCCCCATGGGCTGGTTTTGGTAAGCCAATGCTATTGTTTGATTCGCTTGATTTCCCTGTATTGCTTGATTGTTTTGAATTGGAGGGTTCCCATTTGGGAACATGTCATTACTCCCATTTTGTGAGTAGTAGTTGAGGTAAGGGGAATTCTGAGATGCCTCCTGGTCTTGTTCAATTCTGATATGTTCATGTGAGTTTTGTCTTCTTTCTGGGACATGTTCTACCTCCAAAGTTCTAATTCTTTGTACTAGCATTGCGATGAGGTCCGCAGGTGTAGGACCTCTAGGCACTTCCTCGTTTCTAGGGTTTTCATTGTGAATGTCGTCATGATTTTTCATTTCTTCTCGTATAGCATTTTATCGTTGCTCTTCTCGTAGAGCAACTTTCAGGGCCTCTTGAGCATATTTTGCTTCTTGTAAGTTCCTTTCAAGTCTTCTTACTTCATCATCAAGATGAGTGCTTGAGTGGATTGTGAAGGG
Source organism: Cunninghamia lanceolata (assembly GCA_027924645.1). Lineage (NCBI taxonomy): Eukaryota > Viridiplantae > Streptophyta > Pinopsida > Cupressales > Cupressaceae > Cunninghamia > Cunninghamia lanceolata. Next base: position 1,349,616 of record BSBN01001011.1, read on the forward strand.
TTGATCCACATGATGAACTTCTGACCTCATTTTTATTCTTCTCACTTTTTGAGGCGTGTTGGGTATGACAGGATTATGCTCCCATGTAGGATAGTTGAATGAAATAGAACTTCTGGATTCTCTTCTATCTTGTTCATAGTCTGAATCTTCATAGTCATAGTAGTTTGAAACTGGTGCATTTGGATCAAGTGGCACATACCTATCAAAAGAGGGAGTTTATGGCTCCCTTGAGGGAATGTTCCCTAAGTTCAGGTCTGGTTCTGTCATATTCGTGGGTGTCATAAACACCACAGAATAAATGGAACAAGCGAAGGTGAAGGTGAGAAAAGTGGAGGCAGTGGAAACAATGAGGATGATTGCAAAAAAAGGAATGACTTAGACACGTAAAAAGCACAACAAAAGTTTTTGCTCTTTACGTCGAGTTCACCAAAATATGTACACTCAAAAACACGACTCGGTAGCCTAGGATGGTTGAGTCATCTTTGGCACGCACATGCACCCCTCTCCTTGCCATAGGGTGAACCTCCATGTCACTCTTGCTCTTGTGGAAGTAGCCAATCAAGAGGAGGCGAGACATGGGGGCAGTCTGGCTCACTTGAGAGATGGACTTCATGGAGAGTCATCGGCTAGTCTTGAGGCCTTTCTTGTCTATTTGTTCGGATGTGGTGGTCTGTGACCATTGCTATTAATATAACTATATGACCCAAAGGGTCACTAGTCACCATTCTTCTATTTGGATTTCTAATGTTCCAGCGTTGTGTAGCTTGACTATTGTTTTCATTGATACTTCTTTCAACTTGGCATTGTTGTTCGAACTGTTGAATGATAGTCTATATTTGGAATGTCCTGAACCTTTGTTGTTGTTCTTGAATTGTTTGTTGGTCTTGTTGTGGTCTTGGGTGAATCTCCTCTATCTCGTCGAGGATTGCCCTCACCCACTCGCCTATAAGACCAGGGCACATTTGTGAGCCCAAACCAAGAGAGAGATAATTAAAACTAACCTTGATTTGACCTAGGATATTGACTTAGGGTTTTTTGACCTAATGTTTGACTTTGCGTTGACCTTGTGTTGATCTTGTGTTGAAATCAAGGGTTTTGCCAAAATGTTGACCAAAGTTGACCTTGTGTTGGAATCAAGGGTTTGTGAACGCTCTATGATGCTAATGTTTTTGTTCTTTTAGATGCATGCAAACCTATATGAGTGCAAAACAATTTTTTGTGCTTTTTTCTATTTATGGAAATGAAAGTGCTTTTTTCTATTTTAATAATTAAAATATGGATGCAATCTAATATGAAGTTATCTAAATGCAATTGATCTGTGTTTTTGTTTTGTTTTTCTGAATATGTTGAACAATTACTCTAGGAAAAGGAAATTGCTTTGAAATGAATCTAATCTATGAACTTTTGAAAGTAAACTATTCTAACAAAGCAAGATCTACTTAGCCTATCAAGGAAAAAGCAACATGGATTTACTATTTCCAAGAGCAAATTGTGATTTTTTAATTACTATGAAATAAAAAGCATGAAGGAACCTGGAATAAAGAGACGCATGAGCCTCCACTACCCTCACAAATCCTTTTGTGACAACCTCTTATCCTCTTGCAACAACGAGGTGATCCTCTTGGTAACAATTAGAAATAGATGCAAAAAGAAGCTTTTTGGAAGCTTGATTGTGAGCTTGTGCTCACTATGGCTTGTGATGTGGACAGTGTAACTTGATTGTGAGCTTGTGCTCACTATGGCTTGTGATGTGGACAGTGTATCAATGCTAGATGAGCTTTTAACAAAGCTTGATAAGACAACAATAAAAGTAAAAGGCTTGAATGTCGTGTGTGAGCATATGGATACTAGATTGGAGAGCAAAAAACTTCAAGAACTATGTGCACAAATGAAATTGCCTCCCTTTGTGCTTGGGGGAGATGGGGTATTTATAGGTTTGAAGAAGGCATTAAAGGTGGACAGGATGGAGAGTTAACTCCCTTTGATTGAAGAGTTAACTTAGAAGACACAAGAGTGATTTGGGCTAAAATTGGAGTGATCTAACCAATATAGCTTATCACTTTAGAAGAAAAGGATTTAGAAGAATGCATGGGTTGAGAAATAAAGGTAAAAAAGAGATAAATATGCATGGTTGAATGCATGAAATAGTTAACTCTATCTTTGGGACAAAATTCCATGCAAATAGAAGCAAAAATGTGCGAAAGCGGAGCTATTTTTGGCTAAAAACTCAAGTTTAATCGCGGCTGGGAAAGATGATAGGGTCACCACTTGGTTTCCCCTTTCACCAGTTAGGGTCACCTGGGGGCAACCCATGGGTGAGCCTTAGATGAGGGGTACGTCCTAGGTGAAAGTGCAGGATGGGAGATGAAAGAGGATGGGAAAAGGAGGTGAACTGCCTCTGGAAACCGGTCAAACAGGGGTCAAAAACCAAATCTCCACTTGCAAAAGGTGGATCTCCTGGGGGAGATCTAGAAATAATAGGGGGAGATTTGTATTGGTTGACTCAAACTGTTACATCCCCAATCTGTGATTAGCTTAATCTTATGTTTACATGGTAATCAAGAGGATTAGTTAGGAGTTGGAATATGATGTTTGTGGAAAATGTTAGATTAATCATTACTTCTAATTAATGTTTGGTTAGTTAAGAGACTATAGATTTAAATGATTATTTAATTATTATGATATATTGATTATATTATGATGCACTGATCATGATTTTCTGGTTGTGAGTTGGATCAGGAAAGTGATCTTCTGGAGATGGAAGGAGAGTATCATCCGGGAGGAAGGAATAGATGTTGGGAAACTGGGGTTGATAGCCATCTGAGTGTCAGACATTTTGTCCTTTTGAACCATGTAAGTTGGCATAAGCTATGCTTTGTCTTGGCCAATTGTTCTCCTTTTGTAACAATTTGTCGAATTAGTCGATTTGACAACGTTGCAAAGACTCGACTAATGACATTTTGGAATGTCAAATCAAGTCGAGGGTTAGTTTTGTTATGGTTGGAGCATAATTTTATTGCTCTCAACTACTTTTCGAACTGGAATTAAAATCCATTTTTATTGATCTGTAAGGTTTCAGATCCTTAGCGATGAAGGGAGAGCGGAGCTCGATCCCCAAATCACTTGATGAATCTATCTCTTTAGAAGAGGTGATGTCGGTTAATTACGACTTTGTCCACAATAGTTTTCACTAACATATAGTGGATGATTGTAATACTATTATGACATAACTATATAGATTTGATATACAATATCATGCAATGTCATTGTGTTTATTATTATTGTTTTTGATAAAGTGACATAGTCTTGTGGGAACTTCGAGCTCACCATTGTCTTGCAAGTGGAAAGCTCGTGCGAGCCGTGTTGGAAGTAGTTGGCCGAGTTGGAGAAACCACTTCCACCACCTTTCTAAGGGTGGTAGTTTTTCCCTTGGATATAGGCATGCGAGAATGCTGGAAAGGGGGAATTCTTTTAGTCTTGTAAAAAGACTCAGCTGGGTTTCTAGCTTTCAGTTTTTAGTTTTTGTGAAGGTTGTTTTTTGGTTTTCTTAGTGGATCTCTTGTTCTACGATGTGGCAGAACTTTCAGAGATGATAGGATAGAAGACGAACTGGGAGCACTTTTGCATTTGTACGGTTGTGCTCAGGTAGAGTTATGAATGGTTATTCTTGCATACATTATGAAGTATGAGCATCTTTTATAATGAAAACCTCAGTATGCATTTCGTATGGAACCCATGCTTTAAAGGGTGTCTCTATGGTATTATTACCTCTGCAATAATCTATTGACAATGGCTCGAGGCCTTACGACTGAACCTATAAAACTATGAGATATTTCTTGTTCAAAGACTAAAGGCCATGTGGCCAAGTCACATTGAATTTCATACTTCTATAGCTACGCTCAAAGCCATAAGAGCAAGTTTTATTATTGTGCATTCTTTGCTATATCTATGCTCAAAACCATGTAGTCTAACTACATTATTCTATATCCTTTACTATGTATTATGATCGTGGCCCCATGATCAAGCTATATTGTAATACACCCATTGTAATGTCCAAGCTCACGATCTTATAGCCAAGCTACGTGGTATTGTATTCTTTACTGTGTAAGATCGAGGCCTACGATCGAGCTGCTATATTTATATATTAATCTTTATAGAGGCTTCGCTCAAGGCCTTACGACCGAGTGGTTATTCATTGCAATCTTTATCTATGTTTGGCTTGAGGTCGTGGAGGCCGAGCTCCAATACTCTGTATTCTACATTGTGCTTATGGTCACGGCCATGAAGGCCAAATCCTATACAAATTTTACTATGTTATGTTTGTAGATCTAGGCCACAAAGGTCGAGCTTTATACAATGGAAACCCATTCTGCAACTGTGGATTGAGGTCATCTTGGCGAAGCCCATGTTAAAACTACAACACATATACGCTGTGTAGCAATGTGACTTAGTTATTAACAATATCAAGACTCATGGATTGAGTCGATAAGAGGTGCTCATGGCCTAAATAGTGCCAAACAATGATATCTAGCATTCATTAATGGTTATGGCCTACTTAAAAATAATATAGCCACTTCGACTGTAGTAATTGGCTTATATGACCTTAATTCGAATCATGCTTATAGCACTCAAGTATATGTTAACTTAACTTGCATGTAACCCGATGAGGAAGTTGATAATGGGTATAATGTTTACTAGCCAAGGCTCCTAAGGTTAATTAGAGAAATTAATCATTAAGGAAACATTCTACTATGCTAAGACAAGTATGTCTATATTAGAAAGAAAAACACGATGATATCCTATATGAAAGATTTAATTGAAGTTACGAACCATGGGAAAACCTAAGGTGGTGAATATGGTTTGATCCTTGATTAAGCAAAAGTGGAATAAGGAGATAAGAAGTCACAAGTTCCACATCACAAAAGTAACCATTTTGATCGAAACAAACTCAAGTTGGAAGTCGATTGTCCGGGTATGGACTACAAATCGAATAGATCCCACTTACATTAGACCTATAGTGAGAGGTCAAACTTAACTTACTGTAGGACATGATAACTTATAATTTGAGTCAGGGTGGTGGACATACGACAATGTTCATGATGTAACGTCTATGTATATAAAACTTTGGCCAAAGTAATGCATTCGTCCATGCATGCATTGTTAGTCCATAGTGCTCTAGATGGCATAATGGTCTCCAGTAGCGTCATGCATAGTTAGAGGGAATCTATAGTTGCATGACCGTGAGACATTATGAAGGACACAACACTAGATACTCAGATGGCTAACCTATCAGTTCCTAATATCTATCCTTTCCCTGAAGGGTCGGGCCACTTCTAGGTAGGAAGGTGTGTAGGGGACCGTCGGTCTGTGGTTGGTGTCCAAAAGCACCTAGATGATGCTCTCTTACCCAAGCATGAGACAAGCAGAGGCTTATGAAGATGGATGTCAAATGTTCTAGATATAGTGTTTTCTATTTCATGACTTGATGTCAATTGTGATGTATAATCATGATATGTATAAATTGTTTTATAATGCCTTGGGCATAACTTGTTCATGAAAAGTGATTGGATATTCACTAAAGATATGTAGTGAACATTGTTTTGTAAGCTTGGTTATAATTTGTTTAGAATACCATGTTTAATTGTTGAAATGATAATGAATCAATATGGTTAAATTTGATTTGTGAAATCAGATTGTTATCTATAATATCTTGATTAAGAAAAATGTTTATGTTAAATTTTGGGCATTATGGAAAGTGATGTTACACAAACTAAAAACTAAAAGTTGGAGATGGCTTGGGAGGTCTTTTAGAGGGCTCCTAGGGGTGGGAATGGATGAAAAACACTAGAAAGGGGTTAAAACACAACAAATGGATGAATATAAGGTTCAGAGACAAAGTCGCAAGCATAGGAAATGCAAATCGACAAGCGTAAAAAAGTGTCGAAAGCGAGGAAAGGGTTAGCATGAAAAAGGTGAAACAACAAAAGGAAGAAGAAACCACATGCTACCAAGAGAATCATTGCTGAGAGGGTATTATCTCATGCTTACATGTACATGACAAGGATTGTGAGTTATCATCGGGTTCCTCGTGGAGGCTGTGTGTGATTTTGGTGCTTATAGTGGCAAGTGTAATAGAAGCTCCAAAAATGTTGTGTGGGCTCATTGATGCGATATGCTCATTGCAAACATTTTTAATCAATCCATTGATGGTGGAACAAAGGGTAATTTCTCTCTAGATCTAGAGTTATTCACCCTAGGTTGGATTTTCTCTAGGGCAAATTGTGTGTGGTTTTTCCTCTTTTATTTTTACATATGTTTAAGAAGATCCATGTATTTACTTGATTTGCATTTAGTGTGACATCCATATTAAGTGATTAATAGTGCATTTTATAGATTTTATTAGAGTTCTTTATATCAAGCATCTGTTTGGTAATAGCAGAGTGAGGTGTGACCTACCTATTTATGGATCACCTTGGCCCTTGCCTTTTTGTCCTTTATGGTCCTTGCCTTCATTACATAAAAATTTTCTTATACTATTCATTGGCCCTTCCCTTGCCTTTTTATCTTTTATGAACCTATCCTTCATTGCCTATAAATTTTTCTTATACTATTCCTTGGTCCTTGCCTTCCTTTCCTTCCATGTCCCTTGCCATCACCTTGTACGCACCATGTTTCTCGGTTTCCCCATTAGGGGCATTTATGACACTTTATCGCACAAGTCAATTACTTCCTCTCTTAAGTGTACAAAATCTAAGATTACACATTGTCACCCTATGTGGCATCATGCTACCATGCGTATGTGATCACATCTTAAATACAAAATTACTTAATGCTCTTATATAATGATATGTAGAAAATGATCACACATTTTACACACATGATTGATCTTGATGAAGGGGGTAAATCACAAAACATAGAATAACAGATATTGAACACAGCAAATAGAACTTTCTTTTATTGAACTGGGCAACTCATTACATGACAGAAGCTCAATTACAATTCGAGGATGAATCCTCTACTGGCTGCAACACATTACAGCTTTCCCAACCTCAAGACTCTAGAATCTTCAGCCTTCTGTAACCCCAAATCAGCTAGGGTTTCTATTTTCTCACCTATTCTTGACTCCACACTGGCCCCCTTGACTCTACTACTGCCCAGGGTTCTCAAAATAGTCATAAATAGCACTTTTTGGCGGCCTCCAGCTAAATTTCAAATTTTGCAACTCCCTCCAAAAGTAGGTCAACTTCTGGGAAGCATAACTTTTGATCCGGGTGTCCGATTGACGAACCATTTTAAGTGCCGGAAAGCTTGTGATGTAAACTATCACATCAAAAATTTATAAATAGATTTCTATCAACTTTTTGAGACGTTATGAGAAGTTTTAGTGCCTCATATCTCGTTTCATAAATTTTTAGGGGCTTTTCGGAAAACAAAAACTTTAATATTTTTTAGCTCACAAATGATCTTTCCTTGATTCCTTTACCAAAGGCCTTATATTTCCATTATGTAACTTTCTGGAAGTTTTTGCTTCATTACATGCCCAAATGCAAACTTTCTAAAAATAGCAGGTACACTTTCCTAAACAGGCAGGTCGCTATTTTTAGCAGTTTTGGAAAAACTGAAAGTCCTACATTATTATTCTGGATATTATGGAACCAAAAACACTAATTATGAGAAGAAATAAGAAAAACTACAATGGTTTTGAAATAACTTCTTTTTGGGTGATGCAAGATTGCCCTTACACCTTTGGATGCTCTTGCATCAGACACCCAGGGTAATTTGAGAAGTGACCCTATCACGTCTTAGGTGTCTGTGTGAGGAAAACCCAAATGGTCAGCCTCTGCCTTAGACAACCAAGAAGAATCTTCAACATGCCTTCCTTTCCATTTCACTAGATATTCTTCATATTGATTGTTTCGAGTGCTCCTTCCCACATGGCTATCCAAAATCTCTTCTATCTCCTCTATTGAAGTAGATGTCGAAATACTCCACTGCACTTCTATTGGTCCATCCTCTGTTCCACCTTCATGATATTCTGATAAATCAGCAATGTTGAAAACAAGAGAAATATTGATCCCACTCGGCAGCTCTACCTCATATGCATTTCTTGAATCATGCTTCTTCATGATTCTGCATGGTCTAAATTTCTTCATTTTCAATTTATTGTATGTTCCAACTGGGAACCTTTCTTTTCTCAAGTGAACCATGACTTCATCTCCCACCTGGAACTCCTTATACCTCCTCTTCTGATCTGCCTTAGCCTTGTACTGAATATTCATCTTATTAATGTGCTTTCTCACTTCTTCATGCAATTTCTTCAAATGTTCTGCAAAGTCTTCGGCTTTAGCACTTGTCTTTTCTCCATTGTCTAGCTTCCTTAACTCAGAAGCATTTCTCGGGCTATTACCATATACAATCTGGAATGGTAATTTACCAGTACTCCTATTGACAGAATTGTTGTAAGCAAATTCTGCCTGTGGTAAAATCAAATCCCATCTCTTGGGTTTATCTCCTACTAAGCATCGTAGCAGGTTACCCAAACTCCTATTCACCACTTCAGTTTGTCCATCAGTCTGTGGATGGTGTGCAAAACTAAACTTCAAATCTGTCTTCAACTTCTTCCACAATGTCCTCCAGAAATAACCAACAAACTTGGTATCTCGATCTGAAACTATGCTCTTTGGTAGACCATGTAGTCTCACCACTTCCCTGAAAAATAACTCTGCAATATGAACAACATCATTAGTCTTCTTACAAGGAATAAAATGTGCCACCTTTGAGAATCTGTCCAACACCACAAAAATAGAATCATGCCCTCTCTGTGTCCTTGGTAAACCAAGAACAAAATCCATACTAATATCATCCCATGACTTCTCTGGTACAGGTAATGGTTGATACAACCCTGTATTTTGACTTGTTCCTTTTGCCATTTGACATACTCTACAACTCTGCACAAACTTCCTCACATCCTGCTGCAACTGTGGCCAATAATAATTTTCACCAACAATAGAAATGGTCTTATCTCGACCAAAGTGTCTAGCCAGTCCTCCACTATGCTTCTCTTTAATTAGGTTCTCTCTCATGGAACTCCTCGGAATGCACAACTGGCTTCCTCTAAACAACATGCCATCTTGGATTATGAAATCCAACCATTTTGTCTTGTGTAAAGTAACAGGCTCTAGATAAGCTTTCCAAGCCTCTGCAAAATCTGGATCTTCAGGATACAAACTTTTGAGCTCATCGAACCCAACAACCTCTATCTTCATTTCTGTCAACAAATTTTGCCTTCTGCTCAAGGCATCTGCAACTCTGTTGGACTTCCCACTCCTGTGCTTCAAAACAAAGGTATAACTCTGTAAAAACTCAACCCATTTTAAGTGCCTTTGGTTCAACTTCCCTTGACTATTAATATACTGCAAACCCTGATGATCAGTATATAAAACAAACTCTTTTGGCAACAAATAATGTCTCCATTTCTTCAAAGCCTGAACTATTGCATAAAACTCTTGATCATAAACAGAATACTTTTTCTTGGCATCATTAAGCTTCTCACTAAAATAGGCAATGGGCTTACCTTCTTGGCTCAAAATAGCTCCTATACCACTACCACTAGCATCACAATCTACTTGAAATACCTTATTGAAATCTGGAAGTGCCAAAACAGGTTGTTCTACAACTTTCTACTTCAATGTATCAAAGCTCTTGTCGGCTCCTTTAGTCCATCTAAACTCTTTTCTATCCCCTCTCATTGTTTCAGTTAGGGGTGCACAAATGCTACTGAAATTCCTGATAAACTTTCTGTAAAAACTTGCCAAACCATGAAAAGATCTTACCTCCATTGCACTCCTTGGCGTAGGCCACTCAATGATAGCCTTTACTTTTTCTGGGTCCATCTTAATACCTTCCTCTGAGACAACAAATCCCAGGTATACCAACTCCTTTGCAAAACTACATTTCTTCAGATTAATTAGCAATTTCTTCTTCCTCAACTTCTCTAGAACTCTTCTAATATGCATCAGATGCTCATCCCAAGTCTTACTGAAAATCAAAATATCATCCAAATAAACAATAACAAAACTTCCCAAAAATTCTTTTAGTACCTCATTCATGAGCCGCATGAATGTGCTCGGTGCATTGGTTAGCCCAAATGGCATGACTAACCACTCATACAAACCTTCCTTTGTCTTGAAAGCTTTCTTCCATTCATCTCCTTCTCTGATACAGATCTGGTGATATCCACTCTTCAGGTCAATTTTTGTGAAGTACTTGGCTCCACTCAAACAATCCATGATGTCATCCATTCTTGGCAATGGAAATCTATATTTGATCGTTATCTTATTGATGGCTCGAGAGTCTATACACATTCTCCATTCTCCATCCTTTTTGGGTGCTAGTACTGCAGGTACCGCACATTGACTTAGGCTCTCCCTTATCAATCCCTTCCTCAACAACTCCTAAACTTGTCTATTCAGCTCTTCATTCTCTGCAGGGGTCATTCTGTGGGCTGCCTTGTTTGGCAAACTGGCTCCTGGTATCAAATCCATTTGATGACTTATCTTCCTTACTGGTGGTAAACCTTCTAGTACATTATCAGAGATAATGTCCTAGAACTCTTCCAACATATCTGAAACTTCTGCTGGTACATCTTCACATTTCTCTTGACTAATCTTAGGAATCAATGCAAAGCAATGACGCTTATGCTTCATACCCTCCAAAAATTTCCTACCATCTACCAAACAAATTATGGCAGTACTACATACCTTTTCTTCCACCTCCTTCAAGGGCTTCAACTTATGACGAACTCCATCCTTTGTTAGGGAATATGTGTTTGCATGACCATCATGGACAGCACTCCTATCATACTGCCACGGCCTCCCCAACAACATATGATATGCATCCATCGGTATGATATCACACAACACCTCATCATGGTAGTCACCAATCTTGAACTTCACTAAACACTGCTCATTGACCAAAGCTCTATGGTCCTTCTGCAACCATGCAATCCGATATGGATGTAGATGCTTTTTTCTTGTTAACTTCAACTTGTCAACCACCTCCTCTGAAACAAGATTATCAGTGCTTCCACTGTCAATAATAATATCACAACACTTACCCTCACATTTGCACCTTGTGTGGAATAAACTCTTCCTCTGATTGGGTTCTTTCTCCTCATTCGGCAAGGTTCTTCTGACAACTAGGGTTTCTCCCCTTTCAGCATCTTCAGAATGCTCAGAATGTGCATCTTCATCTACATGTGCAACTCGTGCATTACCTTCAGGTCTTCTATTTGTCCTTCCTTGATGTTGCGGACACTCATATGCTCGATGCCCTTCTTCTCCACATTGGAAACAGGTTCCTCTGAAACCTCCTCTTCCAGGTCCTTGCCCAGGTCTGCCTCTTCCTCTTCCCCTTTGCTCACCATTGTTCTGGTCATGAGGGCGGTAGGTATTGTCACCTCTCTGATTTCGACTGGTGCCAGCTTCTTCACTTTTCTTTGCATCTTCATTTCGGCCCCTATAGGGTCTTCCACCAGTCCTTCCGCCTTGACCTCTTCCCCTTTGCTTGCTGTCAAATCTTTTATTCATCTTCTCTTCCACCTTCAAGGAAAATTGGTACGCATCTTCTATGGTGGTCATTCTGACCAAGCTCAACTCCTCTTGAATACTCGGCCTCAACCCATTAATGTAACGAGCTACCTTCTCCTTGTTGGGCTCTGCATGGCCTGTCCTGATAGTAATTTTATAAAACTCTTCTGTATACTCCTTAATAGACTTGTTACCTTGCTTCAATCCTTGTAGCTTCTTCAGCAACTCCATCTCATAGTCCACAGGAATGAACTGCTTCTTTAGTTTCTCCACCATCCGATCTTATCTGGAGATCTTTCCTTTTCCTCTTTTGTTCCTTTCTAATTGGACCTCCTTCAACCAAATATTGGTGTGGCCCTTCAACTTTGTTTTTGCAAACTTAACCCGATCTGGGTCCTCCACATCTTCATACTCAAAATACTCCTCCATGTCATTGATCCAATCAATAAGCTGTTCTAGATTCAAATCTCTAGAATATGTAGAAACTTCGATTCTGGGCCTCTTTCTGATCTTTGAAATGGCCCTCAACAACCTAACTTCTGCAGGATCTCCGGCAGCTTCTTGTTCTTCCTTAGATAACTCTTCTTCATCTTCACCTTCACTTTCTTCTCTCATCCTCGGCTCAAACCCTCTTTGTAGCTCTTCTTGCAATGCATCGATTTGCCTTTGTAGGGCTCTAAAACCCTCTTCTGTCAAAGCATTCCTCCCAACACAATTTTTTCGTGGAGGCATCTTGGTCTCCGCAGCAAACCCACAACCTCAGGTCCTGGTGCAAACTGTCTCACGGTCAGCGATCTGTCTACACACTCAGGAACCCTTGCTCTGATACCACTTGATGAAGGGGGTAAATCACAAAACACAGAATAACAGATATTGAACACAACAAATAGAACTTTCTTTTATTGAACTAGGCAACTCATTACATCACAGAAGCTCAATTACAATCCGAGGATGAATCCTCTACTGGCTGCAACACATTACAGCTTTCCCAACCTCAAGACTCTAGAATTTTCAGCCTTCTGTAACCCCAAATCAGCTAGGGATTCTATTTTCTCACCTATTCTTGACTCCACACTGACCCCCTTGACTCTACTACAGCCCAAGGTTCCCAAAATAGTCATAAATAGCACTTTTTGGTGGCCTCCAGCTAAATTTCAAATTTTGCAACTCCCTCCAAAAGTAGGTCAACTTCCGGGAAGCATAACTTTTGATTCAGGTGTCCGATTGACGAACTGTTTTAAGTGCCGGAAAGCTCGTGATGTAAACTATCACGCCAAAAATCTGTAAACAAATTTTCGTCAATTTTTTGAGACGTTATGAGAAGTTTTAGTGCCTCATATCTCGTTCCGTAAATTTTTAGGGGCTTTTCAGAAAATAAAAACTTTAATATTTTTTAGCTCACAAATGATCTTTACCTAATTTCTTCGCCAAAGGTCTTCTATTTCCATTATGTAACTTTCTGGAAGTTTTTGCTTCATTACGTGCCCAAATGCAAACTTTCTAAAAATAGCAGGTATACTTTCCTAAACAGGCAGTCGCTATTTTTAGCAGTTTTGAAAAAATTGAAAGTCCTACATTATTATTCTGGATATTATGGAACCAAAAACACTAATTATGGGAAGAAATGAGAACAACTACAATGGTTTTGAATTAACTTCTTTTTGGGTGATGCAAGATTGCCCTTACACCTCTGGATGCTCCTGCATTAGATCTTTCTTAAGGGCAACATTGGGAGCAACAATATGTACCCATTATTTACTTGATCTATATTAACAAAATCATTCAAACAACATCCATGGCCATTACAATATTGTATGCAACAATTGCCACATTACATCACTCCTCTTTTCTCTTCTTAAATTAAATGCACAATGCCATTGTGCACTCAATTTGAAGAGGATTTACACGTAATATTTGATGTTGCCATGTGCATAAGCTTTAGGGGTTTAGAGGTTCCCAACTTTACACCATCCATATGTGCCATGCCATCTTACTCTAGTTTTACTTTTACACCAATTACTTTCTAGTTTTATTTTTACACCAATTACTTGATGCTCATGCACCACTCGGCTATAGCAATTTGGAAATCTAAATTAACAATATGCATAATGATCCCCTTTCACATCAATTTATTTATATCAATAAGGTCAACAAATTTACACTAATAAAGGACCAAGCCACATGGCATGGCCTAGTCCAAGACCATATCACATGGTGTGGCCTAGCCTATGCCCAAACCATATGACATAGACCTAGTCTACAACAAGAGATATCCTTGCCTAAACTTGTTACATCTTCCTTATTATTATTCTTTATATCAATTTCAGATGCAAACCTTCTATGTAATGTTACAATCAACAATAAGCTTAATCCACCACCAAGCTAAATCAAAGAAACATCTAATCATTATCCACTTGCTACAATATTTATCTAGATTTAATTCGCTATTAATTTGTTTTTATCAGAATATACCTTTAATAAATTATTATTTTCCCGTGAGTTTTAAATAGAAATTGCAGTTCATTCTCAAATGACTTCTTGTTCCATAGAGTATATATGTCCAATTCATCAAAGGTTTGTGGGTTGCATGTCAATTACTATTTGAGAATGCAATATACAATGAAACTTATTAATGACTTCTTGTTCCTTAGAGTATATATGTCTGATTCATTAGAGGTTTGTGGGTTGTATGTAAATTACTACTTGAGAATGCAATATACAGAGAAAAAATAAGTTTCAGAGTTAAATAATCTTTGTACAAAACTAAACTCCATTATAACACTCTCGGATGAATACATTATAACTTTATACTCGGAACAAACCATCCCACATTTAGAACTCCCTTGTTCAATCATACATGTGGATTTCTTCTATGTGGAGGTGGCTTGTAAGTACTCTCCTTAGAACTTAAGTGGAACACAGAAAAATAGTTGCAGAAGGCTAATGGACGGGCATGTTGGCCCTTGGAACATGCAGGCTGTGTAATTCGGAAGTTGTGTGGTTTTCAAGTTCCCTTGCAGGGGTAGTGCCATTTTCTGGGGTAAATTCTCCGGGCGCGACAAATGTCTCTTTCTTTTCTGCCCTAAAAGTCAAATATATTATGGCAACCAAATACAAAAGCATGAGTGGGAACACAATTAATCCTATAAATATGGAAGCCACCTTGGGCAAATTATTGTGCACCAGCCAGTCTCCAAAACCTGTGCTAAGATAGTAGACATTGATGCATATAATACCTGATCCAAGTACCCAAGCAATAACTGCAATCTGCAATCAAAATTTTTAAGTTACATTTCAGTTAAAAATGAAATGTTGGATCCAATTCTATCAGCAATGATGGTGATGAACATTTTGTTGTAAGCAATTTAATTTGGAAAATGGTAGCTTACTGCAACTGAGTTTTTGTGGGGACCCATCTTTGTCTTGCTGCTAGTGAACTTTAAAAGGGGGATCAAAGCAAATGGCAATTCAAATGATAATATCATCTGCATGAACAAGTATAGGGAGAGAGTGAATTGATTTTTCAAGGATCACCAAAAACTAACAGTGGATTTACCAGATAAACTGTGAGTACATACAGAGGCAATAATAATTAGCTTTCCAGCACCAGAAGATCCAGATATGATGGACACCACTAAACTTGGCACTATTGCAATGCAACGCGTTATAAGATTACGATGCCATGTTTTTATTTTCAGATTCAGAAATCCCTGTGAAAAAAATTCAAACAAAAAATATTCAAATGTGGTTAACATTTTCAAAATTGGGGTTTTGTAGGGTTTGCAGAAATTTGAGTAGGATTTTGAGAATGTTTTGAGCATTTTACCTGCATCACATACTGGCCTGCATATGTTCCTGTGATAGTTGAGCTCTGACCAGATGCCAGTAGTGCAACTGCAAAAACCTTTGAGCTCCATTGTCCCAGAACATTCTGCACACATGACCACAAAGACCAGATTTTATAACTAATTTAAAGTGCATATTAATATTGAATCAACCCATGTTTCATGAAAGTTGTTATGTTGCAAATTTGCAATCACTAATCATTGAATCATGAAAGATTGATTCTATAGCAAAACAGTTTATTGCAAAAAGAAAAAAGATTGTTAAAAAATGATACTGTGAGGAAATACCATATTCATAAAAAAATGGTTACAGTGGGAGAAATTCAAATGCAAAACAATCCAGAAAAAAGACAGGAAGGTAGGATCATCTTACTTTCAGAAGAAATGCGGATTTGTTGAGGTCCAAGTCATTACAGTTTGCAATATCTTCAGGAGATAAGTTAGGCTTTGAACAAACCGCCCCGCTCACAGAGATAATAGACACGTTTATTATGAATGAAACGAACAGAGCAATTGCACTTTCTGTAACGAAGTACTTGTATGCTGACTGCAAGATAAAAACCCATTTTGTTTCATTTAACTCCCCTCCTCGTATTCAATTACATTTTATTGCACTAAGTATTTCCTTGCTTACAGAAAACTCACATTAATTGCAGGGACAGAACGAGGCACTTTTCGCGATAGAACTAAGGCAGAATGAAGAAATAAGTTGTGCCTGCACATGAAGTTGTAATGGATCAAACTTTAGCATTAGGTATCTCATGGAAGTACAATCTGAGTTTGTCTGATGGCAGCGAAGGCATATTTGGTCCATAGATATTGAACAATATTTAAGGAACAATATGTACAATAAATGGAAAGACAGTCCCCTTGTGGAATTTGCATTAGTGACCTAAAAGAATAGTTTTTCCTTTCAGCCAATAAAATAGGACTTTGGCATCCTTGTGTTCACAGTTTAGTGGTTGTAAATGCATGGGCAACCTGGATGATAAACAATTTGGATTATTGGGTACCTGGACCTTAAAATTATCTTCAACTGTGTTCATAAATGCATGGGTATCCTGGTTTGCTAAACCATTTGGATTATTTACAATGACGTGGTATTTTTTTTTTTTTTTTTGCAGTGCATTAAATATGATGTGTAAACAAACGAGTTAGGGAGCTCTATATTGAATGGTTTATAAGGTACAATACTTGCTGAAGGTTTCACAAAGTAGCAAACTACGTGGGCTTGATTTTAGAGAAAACTCCATCACTAAGTATGTTTGAGTTGGAGTAGTATTGGGATCGTGACCTCCTGGAAAGTCTCTTCACCCTTGTTAGCATCACCTAGATACAATGAGTATTAAGTGGACCATTCATACTTATGAGAAATGGATTCTTGTGAACTACTACTTATGAAATATGGTTCAATGAAGTTGATAAGAAAGCATCACATTGGAATTATTTTTCATAAATGTATGCACCAGGGTTTAATAAACAGTTTGGATTGTTGGGTATAAAAATTGTATGATACTAATCAAATTTGGGTGAGCATCAACTATTTATATGAATGAAGAGGCGGTTTATATGTTTTATCAGCCTATTCAAATTTAGCATCAATTATTTATGTTAAAAAAGTAGCTGAACTTACGGCATAACGAGGGCCCCAAGAAGTGAAATGGCAAGACCAGTTGCTCCATTTCCTCTTAGCTCAGGAACAAACAGCCCTTTCAAGACTTCTGTGGGTTTAGGCTTTGCAAATGCTAGCTCTCCAATAAAACAGCCTAACATTATGAACACCAGAAGAGCCACAAACATCTCCAGTTTTCGAATCTACAATACACATATATGTCTACCTTGCTTAGAATTCAGTAATTAAAAAAACTGGATGCATGGATGTAATTTACATGCAAAAAAAAAAAATACCCCATATCGTTGCAGTCCAAGAAGCATGAGTGTGCTTAGCCCTGTTAAAAGAACGCCAACCCATACAGGTATGTGGAACAGCATGTTCAGTGCAAAAGCAGATCCAATGACTGCCATATATTTAGACAACAACTAGTATTAGAAGGCATTCAAAAGATGCTATATAAATGCATATATCCCTTGTCCTTGATGCATTTTCCCACTGATATTGATAACAAACTAATTCATTGATGCTTGAAAATATTAACCTTCAGGAATATCAGCTGCAATAACAGCCACTTCAGCTAGCATCCACAATAAAAAATTTATGTTCTTAGGATACTCTGCTCTGTAGTGTTCAGCAAGATGCATGCCTGAAACATAACCAAAGTCCCATCATTGAACATAATATATATTGACATCAAAATATGCATTCATGATATTCTTATAAATTTTCAAACAGAGACCAGACCGACCTGTACTGACTCCCAGTTTTGCTGCAAGAGATTGAATAATCAAGGCAAATACTGATGCCACAAGAATGATCCAGAGAAGCTACAAGCCAAGGCAAAAGAATCACAAATGATCTTCTTTTATAATAGTTGTTTCCCAGATAATATTAAAACCAAATAGCTTATACATATTATTTGAAAATATACCTCATATTTGTACTGTGCACCAGCCTGCATGTCGGTCTCCACTGAGGCACATTCAAAAATTAACAATAAACAATCAGTTATCTCACAATTAAGTTATGAACACAAACACAAATCTAGAAGGCTGGTTAAAGATTGAAAGTAACATACGGTTTCCAGGATCAAGATATGCTATGCACACCAGAAATCCAGGTCCAACAAACTCTATTAACTTCCTCCACCATGGCTTCTGTAATAGTTTACAACTTATAAATAATTAGAAGCAAATAAATTTGACAGCTGACACTATTGCTACGTTCATTGCAGTTTAGTTCAGGCATTATAAAAGGACTAAAGCGCAGTGAAGATGCTGCTTAACACTATGACACATAAAAGAAAGAAGAGCTGAAGTGAAGAGACTGCTTAACACTATGACACATAAGAAAGAAGGAAAAAAATTAAAGTACTATCTACAAAATGAATTTTCAAGGTTTTCCAATTAACTGTAATGTGACTCCAAAAGTCTAACAAGAGAGGCAATCAAGGCTTCTACGATGGTGTACAATGAAACTGTATAAAAACTGCAATCAATTATTTTTCTTTAGAAAATTGCTTAAAATGAAACAAGAAACATATTTCATCCTCAAGATAAATCACAAAGTCTGATATGAGTGGTGGTTGTCCTATTTCATTTATTGGAAGATTTTAGCATAAGCATTTAAAGAGAAGCTACAAGTCTCTATTGAGAGTTATCAGCAAAATTCTTTATCTCAACCTTCACCTTCAAATTCATTTTTCAATGTCACAAAATCTTCAATGTCACACAAAATCTTCAAACAATAAGATGACACCATAAGTGGGATTATTATTTCTACATACTTCGGTTCATTTCCTTTTAAAAATTGTATATGAAATGCTTATTGTTGAACAATAACATATAAATTTCAAATTTCAAACATAAAACATATTCAGTCTACCTCTTCCTGGGCCTTACTGATGGGTAATGCTCCTCCCTCTGAAGTAATCCAGGACTCAGTAGTTTTTTCAATTTCTGCATTAGTGTCCCTAAACTGATGGTGCCCTGATTCCACTTCCATTTCCTAACACAAAAAACAGTTCACAGCTACAAAAATGAATCCTTGTAACTAAATCTGCAAACTGTGAAGAAGTGCAGTTCCTTGTGCTATTTTTATAGCAGTAGAATTCAAATTTAAAAAATAATTTAATGGGAGATGAGGGATGAACCATGGTTGGGCCTACAAGTGACTTGACAAGCCTCCATACTTCAGGTATTTACCGTAGAGGTGTCACAATCAATGCAACAAATGCTGCTATTTTCCACGGCTCAAGATGCCCAGGAAAAAAAAATAGAAACTTGGAAGAAAAATAATTTTAGCTAGTGTACACTTGCTCTTTGGACATCATGTCGATATTGTGGGGTCGGGGAAGAATCTGAAACAGGGTGACCATTCTTGGTAATGGTGGGCCTACATTTGATGGCCGTATGACCGTATTTAGACATTTTTGTTGTAAAATATAATTAAAATTTTTTAAAAATAAGAGATTTTAGATAGACTGTCAAATTTTATATAAAATTATGATATATATATATATATATATATATATATATATATATATATATATATATATATATATATATATATATATTTGAGTTATATATAATTTTACTTATATTAAGAGATATCATAGTATTTTAAGGGCACCTTTGAATAGATAAATGGTGGCATGCCGGGCTTAAATTTGATGGTCGTATTTACACATTTTTATCGTAAAATACAATCAAAATTTTACGAAAGAAGAGATTTTGGATAGACTGTCAAATTTTATATAGAATTATGATGATATATGTTTGGGTTATATATAATTTTACTTATTCTAAGAGATATCATAATATTTTAAAGGAACCTTTAAATAGATAACTATCATTAATAAATTGCTTCATAGACAAGTTCCACCGTCAGATTTAAGCCCTGGTGGCATGCATTAAAAAAGCATTGCCGCTTGGCATGAAGCATGATCTAACCCAATGTCACATCCTCCCCTCCAAATTAATGTCAATGGCTAACTTCAGATGCCACAACTTAAATTATCTGTAAAAGGCTACCCCATGACAAGTCTTGAAAGTGCAATTTATGTATGAAAATGTACATTTTAACTCATGCTACCCAATAATTTGGGAGTTTAGACAATTCTATTTAAAACAGCAGGGCATGATAATTGACCCACCTGTACTGTTCTTTCAAAGTAGTTGTGGGGCCATGAAGGGGATTATAATAGCAACTTTTGACTTGTTACAAATTTTTCTTTTCAGAGGCTTATTTATTAATTTCTTTGTTTATTTCCTCTCCTAGCAAGCCAAATGGGTTTTTAAACAGATTTGGTAAATGAGTTAGTTAAACGTCTCTCTCATTCACACACACAAAGATAGAAGAGTGCAAATACTTTTTCCAAGGTGACATTGGGTGGCTTAGTTTTTTTATTTTGTTCCACTTTTTGGACATTACTATTATACTTAGATGACGACTACGCCCACCTGCTAAAGCTATTTACTTAACATATAAAACCTGTCAATTTGCCCTGTTAATGAATAATAGGCTGATAGAAAGCAACGTAGTAATGACATGCATTAATAGGCAAGACATTGAAAGATTTGCCCGTACTTCAAAAAAAGATTTGCCCGTTATTCAAAATATACACCTTTATTTCTTCATAATTGAAGACCTTTAGTAATCTATATTTCTTTTTTATAGGTATTGTATTGAAATTGGAAAAGAAAAATTGAAAGGCCTTTACTCCTTCCGTTATGAAGCTCACCTACTCTGAGGTGTAAGGCATTTTCCCATTAGATATTTTCCCAAAGTTGGCAACTTTCAACTGATTAATGCGGTATATTAAAAGGTGAGACAGATATTTGAATGTTTTTTATTATGATAAGCAGCAAATCAGGGTGATCCCTTTAACAAAAAGAGACAAATATTTAAATGTTCTGTTTGGGGTTTTGTCCATGCATTTTTAAGGGCAAGGTTTTATGTCACTGTTTTAGTTTATTTAGTTTAGTAGTTATTGTTCAAATTTTTAAGGCGTTTTTTGTGGAATCAGTAATTTTGTAATTTTTCTATTTATTTATCCAAAAAATGTGTTAATAAGATTTTTTTTGAAAGTAATGCAAAAAATGAGAGGGAAATATGCTCAGTTATGTGACAATTTTTTAATTATATAATGGGTTTTCCACAATTTATTTTCAATCCCTAAACTATAGCAACTCCACATTTTTATGCTTAGTTTAAAATTTACATGGAATTATGCGTGCCAACAAACTTAAATAAAGAGTTGCATGGGACCAACTTATAAAAGATCTTTTGAGTAAGTTAAATGATAAACTTGTAGACAAATACACGGTTCCTCTTAATAGATATTTGTTTTGTGTTCCTTTAATGATTATTTATTATTATCTAAAGAATATGAAAACAAAACCCTTAAGTTATATAGGTTAGTTATTTAATTAAAGAAATTAATAATCTAATTAATTTAGATAAATGAGTTGAGTTTAGATAAAGTATTGAATATGTATTAAAATTGACAAAGAGGGAAAGAGGTGCTTACTTTTTGTATGACAATGAATGTTTGTTAAAATGTTTGCTCTATGATTTAACTCAAAATTTGTTATGAGATCCACAAGAAGGTTTTGACAGACTACACTATAGGTACTTTACCAGGGTTCAAAATCATACATGAAACCTTGATCTAGAAAATAATAACCTTTAACCTTTAACACAACCTTGAACATGCAATGGTGGCCTTGAATCGTGTCTTTGGTCTTGAAAAACATGTTCGTCTATGTGTATCTAGATTGGGTGGTGCTTAAAGCATGGTTAGGGCTTGCTATCAAGTGGGGTAATTTGTGACTTGTTTTGATTGCAGCCATGCCCTATGTACTAATTCAATGATATTTGAACAAGATTGAAGGTATGCCAAGAAAAATGCAAATGATTATGTATCCATATGTATGTATGAAGATTTGATGTAATGATCTTTAGGATCAAATCATGGTGCTTTGAGATGATCTAAATGACCTAAGGCTTTTTCCTTTTATATGACACCCTAACATTCAAATTTAAATATTTTTTGCTTGAGTCAATAGGTAATAGTTAGTTGGAGTCAAGTTGACTTGGGTTCATGATTAAATTTGATTTTGGAAAATGGGGGTCAAGGCTTCTGGAGTGGTCCTAAAATAGGTTTATGGTTGCCCTAATGGTCTTGACCTAGGACTAAAATAATAGGATTAAGGATTGGGTCTAGACTACTAGAGAATGAGGACTCAAGGTTAGTTTAGTTTTAGGTTGAATGCCAAATCTTCCACATAAATATGTCATTGGAGCACTAAACTATTTCATTAGGGAGAAAGAGTCAAAGCAAGTTAAAAAAGAGTGGCCTAGAAAAGTGCTAGAGATGCATTTTTTGTTAGGATTAGGTGTGTTATTCACCTTGCAGATCCTATGTATCTATTGTAGCATTTATTTCTTCATAGATGGTATAATACATGTGCCTCCAAGAATCATGAAATGGACAAAATGGGATGCCCATATGAGGGTAGGAGATATATTTAATTATTATTTATTCCTTGATTACTTGGAAATATGGTTGCAAGAAAACATTGAATGAGGAGGTTACATAGGAAAGGTTAAATTGGGAGTTACAAAGCATCTTCCATTATTAGTAGTGCATGCATGTGTAATTAGTGTCATTTTGGAGTGCATGGAGTTACTTATCACCGCTTGTAATGGTGGAGGTCAAAGATGCTTGGTAGAGGGAGTTAGATTCTATTATGGGTGCTTGACCAATGCATTATGAAGAATTAGATTTTTGCATATACACTTGGGTGCCTAGTTTTGGGCCCTTGGTTTTGTTTGCATGTTTTGAATGCAACTTATGGTTTCTAATTTCCAAATTCCTCATTGGAGGCATGGGATATAGGTATTATGTTGACTTGTAGGTTGAAGTGTTGTTGCTTTGCTAAAATCTGCTAAATTGAAGAGATAGTTGATTGTATTAATGTAATTCTTTTGTTGAGATTAATACAAGACTAGTGCTCTCTTTGATGGTGGAGTTTTTTCTTGAAGGGGTTTCTCCACATGAATTTGGTGTAATTTTTATCTTGTTGATTTTATTTGTTGCTCTATGTTTCCATTTTATGACTTATCACATGTATGTTAATGGTATTGATTGCTAAACACTAATGTTTTCATTGTGATGTTTACTTAGTTTATGAATATTTGGCATTAGAGCCTTGTTGGCTTGATTAGAGAGGGATGCCTTTCTTTAGATATGATTTTTCGTGGTTGTAGTGGGAGCTTTTTTTAATTTAATGTAAATCAAATCCTTGTGATTGAAGTTCATTTCTAACACATACCAATTGAAGATTGAGAAGTTCAATAGGTCTAATTTCAAACTTTGGATGCTAAAAATAGATGATCTCTTGGAGGAGAGAGATCAATTGAGAGCTGTAACATAGAAAGAGAAGCATGTAGATGTATTGGGTGAAATCTAGAGGAAGATTGATCAGAAATCTCATGGAACCATTTAGTTATGTCTCTCCAGTTTTGTTCTCTTTAATGTTTTTGAGGAAACCTTTTCATATAATTTGTTAAAGAGAATAGGTGAAATGTGCCAAATTGTCTTGTAAATAAGTTGTATCTCAAAAGGAAAATTTATTCATTAAAAATGAAGGATGGAGGTCCTTGGTAGCTAAGTAGTTAGAGGGATTTAATTTATGTTTGAGTTAGCTAGGATCCATTGATGTTAAATTTGAAGAAGAGGATAAATGTATTTTTTACTTCACTCTTTTCCTAAATCTTGGGAAAATCTAATTGTTGCAATAGTGATGGTATTGTAAAGCCTGTATTTTGTTGTTGCTACTTTTGTACGTAGATAAATGAGAAGGAAATCCATGGATGAGGGTTCCAAGGATGCACTACATGTTCTGGGTAGGCCCAAGGAAAGGGTGGTAAGAAAAAGGGGGATAAGGATAGATCAAAATAAAGGGGTAGATCTAAAATCCCCAATAATGGTAGGTTATAATGTCGGAACCATAAGTATTAAAATCACATTAGGCCTATATGATGATCCTATGATGATGTGGTGGTCATAGCTCATGACCTTCAAAGGCGTGATTTTACTTCTCTAGTGGTTTCATGTCTTGATGACTTCCCCCTTTGTTTTTTATCTTTTCTCTTTTGTCCTAAGGGTCCCTTCTAACTGTTTGTTTCTACCTTTTGCATCGCCTTGCTAACCATTTCTTTTTGCCTACTTAGGGTCACCCCTTTTATTCTTAGGGTCACCCCTAGTGTTTCTAGGTCACTTGGGTGACCCTAACTAGCAAAAGGGTGACCCTCCTTTTGAAAGGGGTGACCCTATCATTTTTTTATGCACATGTTAACTCTTCATTTTAGCTTTTCTCCTTACTTTTTAGCCTATTTTAACTTGCATTTTTCCATGCCATATCATCCTTTTCTCATTTTCTTTCCTTTGTGAGCTCATGATTGATTCTTATCTCTTCTAAATTGTTTCTATTTTCTCTTTCAATTCACTTTAGTTTTCTTTCAGTTTTCTCAAGTTTTCTTCTAGTTTTCTTCTTATCTTTTTGACAATTCATGGAATTACTTCCATTTCTTCTTGAGTTAGCTCTTTCTTTTGATCTCATCTCTTTTTCCATTTCCTCCCATTTTTACCTATAAATACCCATTTATTCTTCATTATTGAGCATGCCTTCAAAATATTCTTGCAAGCTTCTTCATAGGCCTTGAGCCTTTTTCTTTCTTATTTTAGCTTAGATAGAGGCTCTTAGATACCTTCACTTAATTTCTTGTGCTCTCACGAGCTTACAAATACAAGTTTCTTAATTTTAAGATTTGGACAAGCTTCTCTATAGTCCTTGACCCTTTTTCTTACAAGATTTTAACTTAGATATCCTTAGGATATATATCTCTTTAGAAGCTTTAGTTCATCTAATCTTCTCAGACAGGCCTTGAGCCTCTTTACTTTTCATGCCATACAAGCCTTTGAGCTTCATTTCTTCTTGCCTTTTTGAATATCCTCACATCCTTCCCCTTTTCTTGTCATCAAGCAAAGTACTTGACTATTGCAGGGAAGGTTACTAGATAGATGGACCTCTAAGGACTTTTTCTCGACATTGGCACCATCAAGTATAGGTTCTTTAATTATATTTTAGAGTAGAAGTAGTAATTAGAAAACAAATTGATCTTGGGGAAATAAATTGTCTTTGTTTCTTCTTGATTTCAATTGCTTTCCTAATCTAGGAGAAATATTTCTTACATTCTTAGATTAAAGTACATCTTTTATTTATTTAGATCAAATTACTATAATATCAAAAATATCATAAAAACACCAAAACATAATCAAACTACATCTAATAAAAGACATTTAGTTGAATTCATACTTCTTTCCTAGTAATTAGATGAATTTAAAATACCAGGAAAAGGAAACAAAAGTTGTATTCATTCATTTAGGATTAACTACATCTAGAGATCCCATCTTCAATTACGCACAACTATCACCACATAAGTGTTAATCCCTCATTCTTGCCACAAGGAATTCATATTCAAAACATTGTAAAATAAGCCCTTGGCTTCATCCCAAGGTACAATTAACCACAACAAAAACCACAAAACTCTTGATCATCCAAATCCTCTCCATTAAACACTCGGTGTGCCCTTAGTGTGAGAGAGAATTGGGTTAAACAAGTCTTAGAGGAGACAAGAGCTAATCTCCCTGAACAAGTAGACATAGGAATTCTAGAACAAGAAAACACAATAGAAGAATAAATTTAGGAAAAAATAGAAATCTTGGGAGAAATTAGACAAGAAACAATAAGAACTTAGGTCCAACTAAGTCTTTCAAATCCAAAATCAAATCTTTGATAGATTTAATCAAGAAGTTGTGCAAAACTTATGAATCCTAATAATAGAAGATATCAAAGATCTCCATATAATTCAAGAATTAGTTTTTCAATTGTGTGAGCTACCTAATAAAAATAAATAAATGATAGAAATCATAGTGAAAGTGACACAAATGTCCACCAAATAGGCGTGATCACCTTGACTAAGACCTATGAAGTCTCTCTCTTGTGGGAGATGAAGAACCCCTAAGTTATTCTGCCACTCGATTAGCTACTACCATGAGTACATAGGAGTGACTGGACGGTCACCTTTGAAAGGGTTCCTAGTCCCATGTGTTATGTTTGTGCCCAACTAATTTGCATTGCATGCTTAGGTCACATTTTGAACATCACATATTTTGGTGAATTCTAGTCAATTTTTTTTTGCATTTTCATTTCTTTGATCCCATTTTGATCTTGCTTTCGACACCAGGTTCACCATATTTTAGTGAACTTGACATAAACAACAAAAGCTTCTACTAGAGTTTTACACATCCTTATTTCTTTGATCCAAATCTACTTTTTCCATGTAATTTTTCCCTACTTGCCATTTGTTCTTCTTGAAATTTTACCACCTTTTTGCATGCACTCCATTTTATGTTGAGGTGTTGCACAACACCCCCAAATATGATAGATTCAAACAAACCATAGGGGACCATTGAGTGATCCAATCACTCTATCTTTTGAAAGATATGTGCCAACTAATCCTTTGGCACTGGTGATAAATTGCTTTGATTATGAGGACTCTAATTATTAGTACACCTGAGACAAGATCCACATAGATATTTAACTTTCAACAATCCTACTTGGGAATAAGGCATGGTTATACAACTTAATTAGTCCAACCATAATCAAGCTCATCAGTTAAGATTAAAGATACACTTAAATGGCCATCCCATTCAAACATACAAAGAAATGGCCATGTAAATTGATGACAAAGTAGGTCATTTGGAAAATAATTTACAAGAGGCAGATGAGGCACATGAATCCATCTGCATGTACTATTAAGCAGATATATCTGCAGCACAAGGGTATGTGCATGGAAATGGGAGACCAAAAGGGGGTCAAAAGTGGCCACTTTTTTCTGAAATCATAAAAAACTAATCTTGCATGAGAAATTGAAGATACACATGCTCAAAATTAGAATATGTGATAAGAAAAAGTTTTGTAGTGCTTTGTGTCTAGTTTCAAAACTACTATTTTTTTCTAAAAATGGTGGAGATTAAGAGGTTTAAATAGGGGGAGCACACAAAGTGCTCCTATTTTTGTCAAAAAAATATAACAGTGTCTAGTGTGCTCCCCCTAAATGTCAATTTTTTAAAAGTATTAGACAAATCACAATGGTGGAAAATTAGCTAACACCATGTAGTTAATGCCTATTTGTTCTATTAATTTTTTATGAATATATAATTTTTTTATGAATTTTCAAAGTGGAAACATCCTGAAAAATAAAAATTTGAGCATGCTTCCCCCCCCCCACCAATTTTTTTGAAAACTTATCAAAAATATATTTTTTAATGTGTATATAATTGAGTCTAGAGTTTAAAAATGTAATTTGTTTCAAATTTCGATAAATGTGTAAAAAACGACACTAGAAATACTAGACATAGGTTTTCTAGAAAAAAGAACACATTAGCAAAAGAACTTGAAGATGGAAACCTTAATGTTATTAGATTTTTAAAAAATACATGGTTAGAAATATAATAAAAAAACTTGAAGTCATCCTGGCATTTTTTTGTATTGACATCAAAAAACGTGTATACCATAGGGGGAGCACACACGATATTTGGTCATAATTTCTAACTTTTTTGAAAACTACGTCCTTGGTGTCCAAAAGCTACCTCCAAACCTTTGAGTTGGATGCCTAAGGCAAATCCAACCCTTAGGGTTGGAATTTCCCAAAGCAGGAAAAATGCGAGTGTGTTATAACGTGAGTGCATTATAAAATAGTTAAAATGAATTTTATGCATATATCTCTCTCCCTCTCTCTATCTTGTTTTCTTTATGGACTCTCTCTCTCTCTCTCTCTCTCTCTCTCTCTCTCTCTCTCTCTCTCTCTCTCTCTCTTGTATCATTCATATTCATCTCTTTGTGTCCATTTGACTTCTTTTCCCACCTCCTCCCCTCTCTTTTTCAACTCTTAACCCTAGCTTTCCTAGTTTTCCTTTTCCTTTCCAATTTTCCTTCAGATCCCACTAATTTTTCCCTATTTTACCATTTTCCACCTCTCCTCTCATCATTCTTCCCCATCCAATTAACTTTTATTTTATCGTGTTTTTGTTTCAACCTCCTAATCTATATCCTCATCCCTCTTTGCATGTTCTAGTATTCTTGTTTCCATTTCCTTTGTTGATAAGGGAGAGGGAGAGGGAGGAAGAGGGAGGGAGAGAGGGAGAGAGGGAGAGAGGGAGATAGAGAGTCCTAGTTTCCTTTTTACCATTTCCATTATCAATAAAGGAGAGGGAGAGGGAGAGGGAGGGGATAGAGGGAAAGATAGGGAGATAGAGGAATGATAGGGGAGAGAGAGGTGAAAGATAGGGAGATAGGGAGAGATAGATAGGTAGAGAGAGAGGAGACAAATAGGGAGAGATAGGGAGAGATTGAGGAGACAGAGGGGAGAGATAGGGAGATAGAGAGTGAGGGAGATGTCCAGAGACATAGGAAGAGAGATTGAGAGGTAGAGGGATGATAGAGATAGGGAGATACAGGAGAGATAGGGAGATAGAGGTTTAGGGTTTCTTGGGTTTAGGGTTTAGGGTTTAGGGAGAGATAGAAAGAGAGAGAGATACAGAGATAGAGAGATAGCTAGATAGAGAGAGAGGAGATAGAGCAGAGAGATAGGGAGATAGAGAGTGAGGGAGATGTCCAAAGACATAGGGAGAGAGATTGAGAGGTAGAGGGATGATAGAGATAGGGAGATAGGGAAGAGATATGAAGATAGAGGTTTAGGGTTATTCAAGTTTAGCATTTAGGGGTTAGGTTTTAGGGGCATTATTTAAGGTTTAAGGGTTTAGGGTTGCGTAGGTTTAGGGGTTAGGGGTTTAATGTTTAGGGTTTAGAGAGAGAGGACCTATAGGGAGAGATAAAGGAGATAGAGGAGAGGAGACAGAGGGGAGAGATAGGGAGATAGAGAGTGAGGGATATGTATAGAGACATAGGGAGAGAGATTGAGAGGTAGAGGGACGATACAGATATTGCGATAGGGGCAAGATGGGGAGAT
Source organism: Cunninghamia lanceolata (assembly GCA_027924645.1). Classification (NCBI taxonomy): domain Eukaryota; kingdom Viridiplantae; phylum Streptophyta; class Pinopsida; order Cupressales; family Cupressaceae; genus Cunninghamia; species Cunninghamia lanceolata. The sequence continues at coordinate 1,378,766 of BSBN01001011.1, forward strand.
AGAGGTTTAGGGTTTAGGGTCATTTTTTAGGGTTTAGGGTTGCTCAGGTTTAGGGTTTAGCATTTAGGGGAATTATTTAGGGTTTAGGGTTGTGTTGCACTATTTTTTCTTCAGGCCAAATCTAAGGATCCCCAAACTTGCTGAGAAGATCCCCCAGAATCCTAAAATTTTCTAAGTGTTTTCACCCTTGATGGTTTGCCTTTTTTGAAGCTTTGGAGTTTTGGATTCTCTCTTTTGTCATGCCATTTGCATCGACTCTGAAAACTCCACTTTGATAATCCAAAATTTGCTTAAGTCCTTTAGGTGTTGGATGTCAGGACAATGGTCTCCCTCTTTCCTTTTTTGCAAATAGAAAGCAAAACTCCTAATTGCCGAAGCCCGACGAGCTCCAAAAGTTCTAAGTCTTTCAGGTGTCAAAGGTCGGGAGGTTCCTCTTCTCATTTCTTGTTTGCAAGCAGAAAGTAGAAGGTCTAATCACCAAAGTCCGTTGAATCTTCACATTCTTTTAAGTGCTTTGGATCTCGAAGGTTGAGGTTGTGGTCTTCCTCTTTCCTTTTTGCAAGAGGCAAGTGGAAGGCCCAATTACTGAAGTCTGTTGAGCTCTAATGTTTCTAAGTCATTCTGACGTCAGTGAGCGGGGATTACTCTTCCTCTTTCCTTTTTGAAGGCATAAGGGTGAATTTCCAAGGCTTGACCCTGATCATTTCTCTTAGGTGCCTTGTGATTGAGTGGTGGACTCCAAGGAGTTTCTTGCTCACTTGGAGTTTCACACGTTAGCAGCAGGGTCCGATGGCTGAAGTCTGACAAAGCTTCAATTTTTTCTAAGTGTTTCAGAATCAGGAAATTAATGGTTCCATTTCCTCTCTTTCAAAATGCATGATGTATGGTGAAGGCTTGATCTCTAGAACCCAATGGTTTCCCCTTATTCCTTTCAGACTTTGGAGGTCAGGGTTTCCTTCTTCACCCTTTCCAAAACAAATTTCCTAGTGGAAGTTCAATTGGTCAGGGTCTGACTATTTTTCTCTCCCTACTCCTTCCACTGTTTTGATGTGATGCGGTTTCTCACTAACCTTCTTGTCCACCATTAATGCTTCTTCAGAGCCTAATTGCTTGTGGAAATGGATTTCCTGCACCCATATGCTAGTATATCTCCTTTTGTATTGAATTTCTTGTACCTAGGGCATGGGCGAATGTTCTTCTTCAGCAGATTTCCAGGGCAGAATCATGTGGGCACGCTCCAAGGACATAGAGATGAATTTATTACATCATGGGTGACTAGTTGTCCTTGTTGACCACTCTTTACCACATCTAGGGTTGTACATTGAATTGAAAAACTATATATGCATAGATTTGAGATGTATTTCTATTGGTTGGTTGTTTTGGGTCATTATTCAGGCAAAAGGATTGGTTTACAAGTTCAGACCTCCTAGTTTTCTTCAAAACTAGGATGATGAATGATGGATTGTGCTCTCTTTTGAGCCTCTCATGTCTCTGTATTATTTCATAAATGAAGAAGAGTCTACCATTTTATGTATATTTCACACCTTTAACTAGTTTGTCTTCTCTTTGTAATGATTATTTAGCCTCTATGATCAATATAAACTAATGTTTTACCTCTCTCATTTTTCTTACACCATGTTTATTTGATAGATGCAAGCTATGTATTATGGATAAATCAGTCCCTTTCATAGTTTTATCTTTCTTCCTTAACCTCTGTTTGAATCTGCATGAGTCTGTGTGAGTTTCCTTTAGTGTTTGAGATCATTACTGTGCTAGGTTAGTTGCAATTAAACACCCTAAATCTTGGTGCATCACCATTTCCTTTTCTGTAGTCCTCCTTCCCCTTTTCCTTGGTGATCAGTATCACAGGCTTATTTATTTTTCTCTGAACCTTAAGTTCATAATGAGGAACCAACCTTCTCTAGAGGTATGATCTCATTTGCAAGGTCCCACACCTTGAGAGTCCCATTGTGTCATTGGAATGCTTCAATAGGCTTCAAGCTGGGTGCAATTCCAAGTGATAATAGTTTCTGGCATGCCCAATGGGACCCTCAACTATAAGTAAGAGTTTTGATAAGAGATTTGGTGTTGATCTTAGCATTTGTTGTTGTGGAAGAATTCAGTAAGCACCCTACGACTTTGTTGCTCCAAGATTTGAACCAGTTCATGTTTCATGCCTGGAGTGCAAACAAGATCTTCTTCAAGAGTTAATTTTCAATTTGTTGAGCTACCCTTGTTTTCTTCTAGAAGAAGAAATAGATTATCTAGGTTCCCTATGAGAGGAAATAGGAGTGTTGTTTTATCTCCTTTGAGAGCCCAGTCCACACCCCCTCGTATTAGACTCCAGTATTCAAGAAGAACCCTGCATATACCCAAAATCAATTTGAATATCCCAAAGATGTTAAGAAACCTTCCTTTTGTCATCTTCAATGGGGGAAGCCCTCTCCAACTAGCACAATATGATGATATTCCTACCTTAGCCCTAAAATCCATTCCTTTCTTCACTAGTGAAAACTCTACTACACCTACTAAACATATCCAAGAGATTACTAGTGTGTGCTCTATCCACAACGTTACCCAAGACATTGTAGCTATAAGACTCCTTACTTCTTCCTTTAAAGGAAAAGCCCTCCAATGGTACAAGGGTTTACCAGCATGTTCCATCCATGATTGGGATGAATTAGGAGCTAGACTTTACCAACACTTCGAAAATAAAAGTGACCACCCGTCTTTGATGGAACAATTAGCAACAATGAAAAGGGCTCCCCATGAGTTTATGGTGGACTTCAACTATAGATTTTAGAAGACATGAGATGAGATTCCATTGTTGGTGAAGCTCTCTCCTAATACTTCCTTTATATATTACTTGAAGTCTTTAAACCATGATATTACTGTCATGATTCAATCTATGGGGGACATGTTTTACTAGATGCATATGACAGAAATAAGGGCAAAAGATTATTTGATTCAAGCTAGGAAGATCACTCCAAGACCCCCAATGCCCTTATTTCTAGATGCATCTGTCATTCAACCTATTATGGCACCAATGCCTACAATAGTCACCCCTACAATTCCTCTGGTCATCCCTTTAGTCGAGCAATTAGAGGACAAGGATGCTACAATAAGAAGATTGACTAATGAATTAGTGTTGGAAAGAAGACAACAAGCACAATCCAATAGGCCATATCAATGGGTGCTACCACAATAATGGGTTACACTTTCTGGAACATCCTGATTTTTGCTAAAATCACATATTTTTAGAAAATATAATGATTTAAGCCTTGAAAGGTTCCATTTAAAATATTTTAATTGAAGAGGGTTTGATCAAACCCTCTTAGATTCAAACCCCCTTGGATAGAACCCCACTAGTTTTAAACCATACCTATAATGGAGTCTCCTCTACACCTATCAAAATGCTGATAAAAAACCACCTTTGATTTACTTTCTGGGGGATCAAATGAATTCATTTAAAATTTATGTTTTTTAAGTATGTAGTTCTTATTATAAGCTTCCTAAAAAGTATAATTTTAAATATATTTAATTTGATTATATATTTATTTTTTATTTCTTGTGAATGTAGGTTTTCCACTAAACATCAAGTTCTTTGTTCTACACACATGGAAAATTAGTAAATTAGTGAAAAAAAATTCTAAAAAATATCTATGCCCTAGGTATTGATGTCCTTGTTTTAACAAAAAAGAAAAAATTAAATTTTGATACATACAAAAAAAGTTATATTTTACGGAATACGCCTATGTCTAAATTATAATTGGTTTGACTTCAAAAATTAATTAAAAAAAAAATTCAACAAAACATTATAAAACCAAATGCATACCCTATATATCAGTGTTACCAATCTAAATTCAAAAGAATCAAAATTTTATCCTTTGTATAAAAAAAGTTATGTGCTATGGAATACACATCACTTTAAAAAAATGTTGTTTACTATTAAAACCTAGTTATCAAATGAGACACAATTTTTTTTACAATTTAACTCAAAATCTAAAATATATATATATTTAGAATCTACAAACGAAATATCACAAATCACTAGTTCACATCATCTTCAAATTCCTAACAGTTTAGCGGCTATAGGTGTCATAAAGTGAATATTTAGTTCAAAATGTTGATTTTAATGTCAAGTTTGGCCAAAAAGTGTAACCCATTATTGTGGGATGACCCAACCCTTCAATCAGGCCCAATAGCCTAATAGACAGCCTTATCAGGGAAATGTACAAAGACATAATCAACCTAAGTATATATATCAGGCCCCTAAATTCCATCAATCCCAATGCTGCAAGCACATCCTGACCTCTTCTACCTATACAAAACAATATAGCTCAAGACAGTAATTGGTGTTATCCATGCAATCAACCTCATAATTAGAATCTATGTCAAAGTGGACAGTCCTATCAGGCTTTGACAGTACAAAACCCATCAGTCCTTCTAGAGCAGTAGCCTAGTTCCAGTCAAGAATTTGGGGGAGGACAAGAACAAATGCAAAACAATTCTACCTTGGTGAATTGGACATATGATGACTTCTGTGGTGTTAATCAAGGCATAAGTCCAATAGCATACAACACAAGAGAAAAAATAAGAGCAAATGAGGATTCATCAGTCCCTACAATTGGTCATGCATCTACCTCTCATGCATCCCCAATGGCTACAAATGAAGGTGCAGTAGCTAAAACTCTTTTGACAGAGGTGGATCAGGCTATTGGTAGAGTAAATCAAGTTCTAGAACAACATCCACATGCTAGTCAATAATAAAAAGCCAACACTGTTGTTATAAAGGTATCCCAGAAGGCCAGTCATATCCCTTTCAACATAGTTGATTAGATGAAAAGGACTAAATTGAGCATCACTATGTGGGAAGCCTTGTATATTCCATCTTAAAGGGATTTACTACATGAAGCCTTACCAAGCTTCAATCATCCTACCAAAGAGACATCAAAAGAAAAAGCAGCCATCCCAGAAACCTATGCCAACCAAAAGAGGAGGCAAGAACAAGAAACATTAGTAATCCCCCTCCTTTCTATGGTTCCCTAATCATTTATGACAAATTGTTTCATAATTGCATGATTGATTCTAGGGCGGGTAGTTCTATTATGCCTAAAAATGTAGCTGATCAATTAGGCATTGAATATGAACCTGCGAGTAAAGGGGTAGTGCAACTAGATGGTACTGATATTAAGACAGTAGGAGTTGTAAAGGATTTGAAGCTTACCCTACATGCATGCCCTAGATGCTCTATTTTACAAGACATTGCAGTCATTGATCTCCCTGCATACTTTGGTATATGCTTGTTTAAAGATTTCACTACTAAAATAGGTGTATACCTATCCTCTAATTGGTACCATATGTTTTTTAGGACAAGGTATGGCACTAAGGTGACCATTAAGTCTAATCACATTGCTAAAGACCATATATAAACTTATTTCCCTAACCCTATCAAGATGAATAATCCATGATTTAGAGGAAGATGACAACAACATGCATGAGGCTGCCACACCCGTGGAAGAAATTCCAGATATACTACTTGATGAATGGGCAAATTGTTTTCAATTTGATACTCTTTCAATCATATAGAAGAAATGAGGATGGGTACATACTGTATCCATGATGAAGATGCCATCATCCCTAACCTTGTGAAGTCAAAAGAAGATTCAAATAGGGTATGGCAGATGTATTTTGATGGCTCTAGGAGCAAGAATGGAGTAGGTACTGGTGTAGTGCTAGTTTCACTCCAAAAAGTGAGTTATTTTTATGATTTAGATTTTAGTTTAGCTGCACCAATAATGTGGTCGAGTATGAGGCCTTGATTCAAGGCATACAACTGACACATAAGAGGAATAAAATTTTTATAGGTATTTAGTGACAGTAAGTTGGTTGTCAACCAAATCAGATCATGAAGTGCTTCAAAGAATGACATGTTAAAGTCATATAAATATAGAGTATGGGATCTGATTGAAGACTTTGATGCCTTTAATGTTGGAATAGCCAAGGATACTCTGCAACACTTGAATCACTCTCACAATATAGAAATCAATAATACAAGATAAGAAATCGATGATATTGATGAACTTAATTGAGCATAAAGGGTAAGTGCACAAAAATGAGGGACCAAAAGGGGGTCTTAAGATGCCACTTTTTTTTGAAATCATGAAAGATTGATGTTGGATGAGAAATTGAAGATAGTTACACTCAAAATTTGAAGATACAACAAAAATAAGAGTCGTAGTGCTCCGAATCTAGTTTCTAAACTACTAATTTTTTTTAAAATAGTTGAGATTAAGGGGTTCAAAAAGGGGGAGCACACAAATTGGTCCTTTTTAAAAAAAAAAAAACATAACATAGCATATGGTGTGCTCCCCCTAAAATCTTAACTTTTTTTTAGTATTTCAAAAATCGCTTTAGTGAGAAATTAGCTAACACCATGTAGTTTATCCCTAATTTTTTCTAATAATTTTTTGATGAATAATTAATTTTTCACTAATTTTCAAAATGGACACATCTTAAAAAAAAGAAAATTGAGTGTGATCCCCCCTAATTTTTTTGAAAACTAATCAAAAATTGATTTTTTTAATAATATGTGTAGAATGGAGTCTAGTTTCTAAAAATGTAATTTATTTGAAATTTCAATGAACGGTTAAAAAAAGTTAAAAATACTAGGTTTTTGATTAAAAAAATACACTAACAAAATAAATTAAAGATGGAATCCTTAACATACTCAAAATGTCAAAAAGTTATATGGTTAGAAAGCTAACAGAGCTTAAGATTATTGTGCTATTTTTTTGACTTGTCATTGAAAAAATGTAAACCTGAAGGGGAGCATGCTCCAGATAATGTGATTTTTGTTATAATCTAGAAAAACATGTATATGGACATCCTAAACATAGTCCAAGCCTTTGGGTTGGAAGCCCAAGGAAAATCCAAGCCTAAGGCTTGGAAATTACCAAGGCAAAGAATAATGCGAGTACATTATAATACGCTCGCATTATGTGCATTCACAAAAGCACTCGCATTATGCTAAAATAAAACATCTCATTCCCTCCCTCCTTACACCTCTCTCTATTATTCTCTCTATCCCTCCCCTCGTCTCTCTTTCTCACTTCTACTTCCCTCCTCCTCCTCTCTCTCTCTCTCTACTTCCCTCCCCTCTCTACCTCCTACCCTCTCTCCTAGTCTCTACTTCCCTCCCTTCTCTACCTCCTACCCTCTCTCTTACTCTCTACTTCCCTCCCCTCTCTACCTCCTACCCTCTCTCTTACTCTCTTCATTTCTCCCCTCTCTACCTCCTACCCTCTCTCACTCTCTACTTCCATCCCCTCTCTACCTCCTACCTTCTCTCTCACTCTCTACTTCCCTCCCCTCTCTACCTCCTACCCTCTCTCTCACTCTCTACTTCCCTCCCCTCTCTACCTCCTACCCTCTCTCACTCTCTACTTCAATCCCCTCTATACCTCCTACCTTCTTTCTCACTCTCTACTTCCCTCCCCTCTCTACCTCCTACCCTCTCTCTCACTCTCTACTTCCATCCCCTCTCTACCTCCTACCCTCTCTCTCACTCTCTTATTCCCTCCCCTCTCTACCTCCTGCTCTCTCTCTCTCACTATCTACTTCCCTCCCCTCTCTACCTCTTACCCTCTCTCTCACTCTCTACTTCCCTCCCCTCTCTACCTCCTACCCTTTCTCTCACACTCTACTTCCCTCCCCTCTCTACCTCCTACTCTCTCTCTCTCTCTTTGACCTATATACCTCCTAGTTTTCCTTTTCCTTTCCAATTTACCTTTAGATCCCACCAATTTTTCCCTATTTTACCATATTCCACCTCTCCTCAACATTCTTCCCATCCAATGAAATTTCATTTTATCTTGTTTCCATTTCATCCTCCCAATTTATATCCTCATCCCTCTTTGCATGTCCTAGTTTTCTTGTTTCCATGTTCTTTGTAGATGAGAGAGAGAGAGAGAGTCCTAGTTTTCTTGTTTTCATTTCCTTCATCGATAAGGATGAGAGAGATAGGGAGATAGAGGAATGATAGGGGAGAGAGAGGAAAGAGATAGAGTGATAGGGATAGATAGATAGGTAGAGAGATCTAGAGGAGACAGATAGGGAGAGATAGAGGAGATAGAAGGGAGAGATAGGGAGATAGAAAGTGAGATGTCCAAAGAGATAGGGAGAGAGATTGAGCGGTAGAGGGATGATAGAGATATAGGGAGATAAGGGAGATAGGGAGATATAGGTTTAGATTTGCTCAGGTTTAGGGGTTAGGGGTTAGGGGTTTTGGGAGAGAGAGAGAGGGTTTCTTGAGTTTATGAGTTTAGGGTTGCTTAAGTTTAGGGTTTAGGGGAATTATTTAGGGTTTCGGGGTTTAAGGTTTCTCAGGTTTATGGTTTATGGTTTAGGGGTTAGGGTTTAGGGGTTTTGAGAGAGAGAGAGAGGTTTAGGGTTGGTTAGGTTTAGGGGCATTATTTAGGGTTTATGAGTTTAGGGTTGATCAAGTTTAGGGTTTGGGTTATGGTTAAAGGGGAATTATTTATGGTTTAGGGGTTTAGCATGGTTGCTCAAGTTTAGGGTTTAGGGGTCAGGGGCATTATTTGAGGTTTATGATTTTAGGGTTTCTCAAGTTTAGGGTTTATGGTTTAGGGGTTAGGGTTTAGGGTTGCTCAAGTTTAGGATTTAGGGTTTAGGGGTTAGTGGTTTAGAGTTGCTCAGGTTTAGGGTTTAGGGGTTAGGGTTTAAGGGTTTAGGGTTTAGCGTTTAGAGAGAGTTAGAGAGAGAGGGGACTGATAGAGATTGGGAGAGATAGAAGAGACAGAGGGGAGAGATGGGGAGATAGAGAGTGAGGGATATGTCCAGAGACAAAGGGATAGAGATTGAGAGGTAGAGGGAAGATAGAGATAGGGAGATAGGGGAGAGATAGGGAGATATAGGTTTATGGTTGCTTGGGTTTATGGTTTAGGTGTTTAGGGTTGCTCAGTTTTAGGGTTTAGGGGTTAGGGGTTAGGGTTTAGGGGTTTAGGGTTGCTCAGTTTTAGGGTTTAGGGGTTAGGGGTTAGGGTTTAGGGGTATTATTTAGGGTTTAGGATTTAGGGGTTAGGGGTTAAGGTTTAAAGGTCTAGATTAGGGTTTAGAGAGAGAGGATTGATAAGGAGATATAGAGGAGATTGAGGGGAGAGATAGGGAGATAGAGAGTGAGGTACATGGCCAGAGATATCAACATAGAGATTGAGAGGTAGAGGGATGGTAGAGACAGGGAGATAAGGGTTTAGGCTTGATCAGGTTTAGGGTTTAGGGTTTAGAAGTTAAGGTTTAGGGGCATTATTTAGGGTTTAAGGTTTATGGTTTAGGGGTTAGGGGTTAAGGTCTAGAGGTTTAGGGTTTAGGGTATAGAGAGGGAGAGATAGGGAGATAGAGGTTTAGGGTTTAGGGGTTAGGGGTTAGGGTTTAGGGGCATTATTTAGGGTTTAGGGGTTTAGAGAGAGAGAGGGGGATAGAGAGATAGGGAGATAGAGATATATGGAGATAGAGAGTGGAGGACATGGCTAGAGACATAAGGAGAGAGATTGAGAGGTAGAGGGATGATGGAGATAGAGAGATAGAGGTTTAGGGGTTAGGGGAATTATTTAGGGTTTAGACTTTTAGGGTTGCTTGAGTTTAGGGTTTAGGGGAATTATTTAGGATTTAGGGGTTTAGTGTTGCTTGGGTTTAGGGGTTTAGGGTTGCTCAGGTTTAGGGGTTTAGGGTTGCTCAGGTTTAGAGTTGCATGTCAAAAGCAATCTCTCTATCTTTATCTCTCTCCCTCCCCTCTTTACCTCATCTCCTATCTCTCTCTCTCTTTATCTCTCTCTATCCCCTCTTTACCTCCTCTCTGTCCCCTCTATGCCTCATACCCTCTCTCTCTCTCACCTTTGTACCTCCCTCCCCACTTTCCATGCACTTAATTAAAACACTTATAAGTTTAAAGGTTTGACAAATCTTAAGAATCTTGATGCATTAAATCTCTTAAAAAATTCATTCTTGACAAAACACGCTCGCGTTATAATGTGAGTGCATTTTTGTGATAAAAAATAGACAAAAAGAGCATGTGGGATCCGTGTTTCAGTTCCACATGCTCTATTATTCCTTACTTTTCATGCACAATTAAACAACAAAATGCTTTTTTAACTAGTTGATATTTTGACAATCATTTTTTGCCTAATCCACCACCTTTTTTTGGGTTTTCAATGTACAAGAACTAAATTGCATGTTTTTAGATAGAATTTTATTGTTGAAACTAATAGTTTCATGTTTTATATTGTTTCAATGTTAATTTTAATGTTTTTAGATTGAATTTGATGATATATGTTTTTTTTTCTTAACTTTCACTAATCCTATTTGAGTTATATAGAATTCAACATTGAATACAAAGGAACTTGCCAAAAAGATCAAATTTTTGAGGATTGGGCAATTTGAATCTCAAAATCTAAGGTATGCTCTTTAAATGTATTCGTTTACTTCATTTTATGATTATGTTAAAGTATGAAATCTCATGTTATAGGACAATCATGAGGGAAGTGAGAGGATTATCATTTTGAGAAGTTAAATTATCATGAGAAAGTGAAAATTATCACATGTTGCTATTATCCTAATTCAAACACTAACCTAAACAATTAGAAGGATACTTTAAAGTAAAAATTCAAGAGTAAATTATAATTCAATTAATGTCAAATCCATGCAAAAATATATCCACGATACTATATAAACATATCTAGGTGATCTCTTGAAAGGATATTCATATATGGTAGGGAAGATTGCCGTGAACTAAAAGATAACCATACATGTCATTGGTATAGTTATTAGGACAATTATAATCACAATGAGGTTGTCTTGAATAGATAGTGGCTTGTCAAGGAGTTATTAGATAGTTAAGGAAGATAGAGTATTGATATTGGTGGGTGCATGTACTATAGTATAGTCAAGGACAGTCTTGAGTAGAGCCTCCTTGTATGATAATATAACTAGTCCTTTGTGATGTACCTGAATGTCTATGAGGGTGATGAAGTTTTAGGGTGAAGGAAGGATAATATAAGTGTCTTAAGTTGCCCAAGACTATGATAGTCCAGAAATATATATATGATCTACATATGTTCCCTTATATATTGCATGTTAAATCCATGGTAGTGGACAACAAGTTCATGGTTTTCACAAAGCTAAGAACCCTTCCACAATTAGTATAAGCTACCCTTTAAGTCATTATCATGATCAAAGCCTAGACTATCACAGTTTCATCAAGTTGTTACTAGTTCCTCATATTGCACATTTTAGGGTTAACTAGATGATTTATGAAGCATTGAAGACACCATTAGCAAAATCACAAGAAAATACATGAAACCCTCATAAGAAAACTCACAATCACTAAAAGTGGAACTATATAAGTTAAAAAAGGAATCATTATGTGTATTAATAGAATTAGAATTGAATTAAAATATGATATACATGAATTTGTTGTATCTTGATTAGTTAACCCTAAAGAATTTTGAACATTGTCAAAATTGTAAGTACACATTCTTGATTCTTGTTCTTGTCAATGTGGAAGTGAACCATGACCTTTATAAAAAAACATCATAACATTCAAGACTCTTTTGTACTCTCTCAATTTGAACTATGTCATTTATACCTCCATATAAAAAAGTATTATCATCATTCTCTCTAATGTAACTAGTTGTATCAACATAAAATTTTGCAATCTATTTGATGCTACAAGTTTGATATAATTGGTACTCATTTAGTAATGAGTTGTCATTATCATGATTTTGGATATTTACCTCTAAAAAATTAGTTTGAGTTTCATTTATTGGACCTATACTAGATAAGTTCTTTGTTATTGAAGAGTACCCTCTAAATTTTTTGGACTGCCATCTCTAGGTTTCCCCAAGAAAGCATACTAGTTAGGCTGCAATAAACTCTATATTTTAGTCTTTTTGTCATCATAAAACTTAGTCAAATATCACTAATGAAATGAGAGTTTGAATAAACATCCCTCACATCTACTTTGCACACACACAAAATAGAAATTAAAACTTGCAACAATAATTTCCAAATCTAGTTTGCAACTTGCAACCAATTTTCAATATTCATCCAACTTTCATAAAATGAAATTACATCAGTCCATAAAGGATAATGGGCTTCAAAAAACCCTCTCAAAACTTCAAAAATAAGAAATAAAAATGATTTGCTACAACAAACCAAAGTTTTGTCAAATCACTCCTTTTAGCTCTTGCAACAACACAAAATCACAACACCAAAACTATGCCACTGTAACTGATTCTCCTAGAATCTCAATGGATGTACAATCAGCCCCAAACCTGAAAAAAAACCATCTAAAAATCCTCTTGGAGGTATGGCATTCCTCCCCTTTGTCTCTCCTACAACCTGGAAAAGCTCTCTTCAAAAATGAATTGATTTTCTATTTGTATCTCCTTCCAATTTGCATGAAATATAATTTTCCTACATTTGATTTTCATTTCAATGTATTCCACATGCCAAATCATAAATGCAACATCCCCCTCTTGGGAAAAATTCAATTTTTAATTTATTTTAATCAAATAAATTAACTAAAACAAACCATTCAAACTTTGTACCTTGCCATGCTTTGTGGTGGTGCTATTTTTGGCTTTCTTGCTTTTGTGCATTAAAGCAAAAATTTGATTTCCTTATCTTGAGCACCCAATCTCTCCATCCCTATTTTTTAGGGGTTTGGGAATCTTGAATTTTCTATTTTAAATGAAATTGGAAACCTCCAAAAAACCAATGCCCCCTTTTGCTTTTTCTGGATTTTGTGCTTTCAAAGCACAATTCCCCCTAGCTCCACTATCTCCACTTTTACCAAATTTAATTCCAAATTGCAAATTTAATTTTAAAACATGACATAACATCCAAATTCACATCAAAAATTAATTTCAAAAGATAAAATATGAAATTCAAAGCACCACAAAAAATACAATAGAAAATTATACATATTTTTGGTTGACACAGGATGCCACTATGCCATGGATGCTCTTGCATCAGAGACTCATGGTAGAAAGAAAATTCTTCATGAGTGTGACTCATAAACATTTATAGATTCCATGCTCTTTCTGAATCCGTCTTCCCACCTTGTCCACCTAAACATTCTTTCTTACATATCCTTGCAATTTGATATCTCTTCCATCCTTCATTCCTCCTCTTTTTCTCCCTCTTTTCACATAATTCATCTCCCACCAACCTACACTGTGAAACTTTGGAAAATCATAAACATTAACTTCTTGATTGTCATGAAATTAATTAAATCCATGCATTACCTCTTTCTTTTTTATTGCTGCAACCACTTGTTCGTCATCATCCTTGGTTACAACACCATGCTCTTCCTCCTCCATGCCTTCTAAAATACAATTTTCAGCTGCAATAACTTCATCCTCTACATTCTTATCAATGTTAGTGACATAATAAAAATATTTATGCTCTCCAACCTGCAATAAACTATCATTCATACCAATCTCTTTATCACATAAGTCAAGAAATGATGCAAAGGGAATTTCACCAAACGACTTAACATCCTCCTTCTCATAATCTTCCTTACTTTCAACCATTGTGCTTTATTTTACTAATGCATTCTTTTCTACCAAATCATTTTCTAAAACACTTTTACCATGCTCAAATAAATCAGATTTAACATCATTCTTGCAAAAATCAGATTTTACCTCTTCTTCTTTCTCCACTGAAACCTTCATTTTACCTCTCTTGTATGCCATCAATACTGCTGCAACTTGCATTAGCAAATCAAAATATTCATCTTCATCCTCTTTCACTAATTGTTTAACTCCATTAACTAAATAATTTCCATTTCTGTGACATACCTTTCCATCTTCCTCATTCAAGGGCTTCAACTTGTGTTTGATTCCATCCTTTGTCAAAGAGTATGTATTAGCATACCCAGCATGCACTGTACACCTATCAAACTGCCAAGGTCTTCCCAATAATAGATGACAAACATCCATAGAAATTATATCACACAATACTTCATCATGATAATCACCAATCTTAAACTTTACCAGACATTGTTCATTTACCAGAACTTTGCGGTCATCTTGTAACCAAGCAATTCGGTATGGATGTGGGTGTCTTCTCCTTTCCAGCTACAACTTATTCACCATTTCTTTAGAAACAAGATTGTCAGTACTACCACCATCAATAATAACATTACAAACTTTACCTTCACATTTGCATCTCGTTCTAAACAATCTTCTCCTTTGATCAGGTTCTTTTCTGTTGTTCATCAAAACTCTTCTTGAAACAAGTACTTCTCCACTCTCTACCTCTTCCGAGTGCGAAGACTTAGCATCTTACTCATTCACATTCACTACCCTTGCATTATTTTTAGTCCTCTTAGTTGTCTTCTCTTTCTCTAGACACTCATAAGATCTATGTCCTCCACATCTGAAACAAGTTAATTTATAGTTTCCTCTTCCAAATCTTCTACCCAATCTTCCTCTTCCTTTGAAGTTTTGATCAAGGGTTTGATTTGAACTCTCACCTCTTTCTTCCTTGCTTCCCTTAGTATCCCCAATATTATTTTTGTCCTCATACTTTTGCACATTATTTTTACCCTTTCCTCTTTGCTTATTTTCAAATCTCTTGTTCATTCTTTCTTCAATCTTCAAGGCAATTTGATATGCATCTTCCATTGTCAAAACTCTCACCAAGGTCATCTCTTCTTGAATGCTTGGCCTCAAACTATTAATGTACCTTGCAAACTTATCCTTAGTTGCTTCAACATTTCCCATTCTAATGAGAATCCAATGAAACTCTTTAGTGTATTCTTTTACTATCTTTGTTCCTTGCTTCAATGCTTCCATCTTCTTGAGCAAATCCAACTCATAGTCTACTAGAATAAATTGCTTTTTCATTTTCTTAATAATTTTGTCCCATTTTGTTATTTTCTCCTTCCCTTTTCTTCCTTTTTCCATCTGAATCTCTCTCCACCAAATGGAAGCATGACCCTTTAATCTGGTTTTTACAAACCTTACTCTATTAGGGTCCTCAATTTCCTTAAATTCAAAATATTCCTCCATATCATTAATCCAATCTATTAACTCCTCTGGACTAAAATTGCCATTAAAGGTAGGAACTTAAATCTTTGGCCTCTTTCCAATCTTTGAAAGGGCTCTCAACAATGGGTCATTTGCAACTATTGTAGCTACATCTCTTTGCTCACTTGTCATGATGGCATTCTCCAAGGCTTCTTCTTCTTCATCACTCTCTGGTTCTCTTCTCTATGCAAACCCTCTTCTTATTTCTTCTTGGAGTGTTTCCACTTGTCTTCCCAAAGCTCTAAAATCATCATCATGGACAAAATTTTCCATTCTTCCTCTTCCTCTACCTCTTCCACGATGTGTTCCTCTGCCATACATTTTTCCAATCACCCACAACTCACAGATCCTCATGTAAACTGCCTCTCTTTGGCGGTTTGTCTACACACTTAGGAGAAAACCTGGCTCTAATACCACTAATGAAATGAGAGATGGAATAAACAGCCCTCACATCTACTTTGCACATAGACAAAAATAGAAATTAAAACTTGCAACAATAATTTCCAAATCTGGTTTGCAACTTGCAACCAATCTTCAATATTCATCCAACTTTCATAAAAAGAAATTACATCAGTCCATAAAGGACAATGGGATGCCACAAACCATCTCAAAAATTCAAAAAATAGAAATAAAAATGATTTTCTACAGAAAACCAAAGTTTTTTCAAATCACTCCTTTCAGCACCTGTAACAACACAAAATCACAACACCAAAACTATGCCACTGTAACTGATTCTCTTGAAATCTCAATGGCTGTATAGTCAGCTTCAAACCTGTAACAAAACCATCTAAAAACCCTCTTGGAGGTATGCCATGCCTCCCCTTTGTCTCTCCTACAACCTGGAAAATCTCTCTTCAAAAATGAATTGTTTTTCTATTTGTATCTCCTTCCAATTTGCATGAAATATAATTTTCCTACATTTGATTTTTATTTCAATGTATTCCACTTGCCAAATCATAAATACAACGTCCCCCTCTTGGGAAAAAGACAATTTTTTATTTATTTTAATCAAATAAATTGACTAAGATAAGCCATTCAAACTTTGTGCCTTGCCATGCTTTGTGGTGGTGCTATTTTTGCCTTTCTTGCTTTTATGCATTAAAGCAAAAATCAGATTTCCTTATCTTGAGCACCCACTCTCTCCATCCCTATTTTTTAGGTGTTTGGGAATATTGAATTTTCTATTTTAAATGAAATTGGAAACCTTTGAAAAACCAACTCCCCCTTTTGCTTTTTCTGTATTTTGTGCTTTCAAAGCACGATTCCCACTAGCTCCACTATCTCCACTTTTACCAAATTTAATTCCAAATTGCAAATTTAATTTTAAAACATGACATAACATCCAAATGCACATAAAAAATGAATTTCACAAGATAAAATATGAAATTCAAACCACCACCAAGTATGCAACATAAAATTAAACATATTTTTGGTTGACATAGGATTGCCACTATGCCATGGATGCTCCTGCATCAATCACCAACAACTCTGTCATCATAAAGCTAGTTTCTAATGTTAGTATTTTGTCTCTTAACATTTCAAACATATATATTGAAGGAAAGGAGTGTTGATTAGTGTCTTATCACTTAGACCAATTGTCACATCATGCTAGTCAAATGAAGGATATTCTCCTAACTTTTGAAGATAATTCAACACAAGTTTAGTCCTTATAACGGTAATATACTTATCTTGTTTGTCATAAAAATCATCATGTTGATTATTCATTATGCTTCTAACATCAACATTGTGTTCCTTGTCATGAAATCCATTGATTTTTTCTTCATTACCTTTGTGATCATTTCTCCCATGACCTTGATTGACAAAAGATTGCTGATTTGAGATGACTTCATACTTGTCTTCATGAGCTATTCTAACTAATTTACCACCTACAATATAAGAATTTGGGCTGTACTAACATGTTGGTAGGTCTAGTTTTACCTTGTGAGTCTCCATTTGGAATGGTTGGTCCATCACAATGTTCTTGTCATAACTCTCCTTAGTGCTAGTGGCTTCTTCTATCTTGTCTTAAGTAGGTGTATCCATGGGAGGTTAAGAAAGTCTGTTTGAGAAGATATGTTAAGAAAATGTGAAACTAACCTAGAGATTGTGCCTACCACCATTTGCAAATTAACATCAACAATCAACATGTGCTCATCCATGTCATCAAGAACATCTAGGCCTAGACTGTCATTACACATTTCACTTCTAGAATCTAATCATGTCAAAATCAACAAGTTTGGAGTCATCATATATGTTGATTATTCATTAGTCATCATATGCTGATTATTTATTATGCTTCTAACATCATCATTGTCTTGTTCGTGATGCATATAGAAATCATCATCATGCTAAGGAAACAAGAAAAGACTCTAACACTAGAAGAGTGTGAAGTTGAGAATGAGAGGAAAAGAGAAAGAATGAGGCAAATTCATGAAAGTAGGAAATTGTCAACCATACAAGAAGACATTCCACCATTGCCAATTGAAGAGGAACATGACACATATAATCAAGCTAAAAGAGAGATGGAATCGGCAACACAAAGGGACAAATGCAAAACCTTCGTTCAATAAGGAAATTGAATCTCGAAGTTGGAGGCACTCTAGTGTCCATAGGTCAAGTTGATGGAACACCATAATTATCTTCTCAATTTGGATGCACTCCATCTTTCATAGGTGAAGTTTAAGGTACATCTTCATTCTCTTCTCAAGTTGGTGGCACACCATCATTCACATGTGAAGTTGAAGGTACACCATATTATCCATCTCAACTTCAAGCCTTTTCATCTTTTTCATCTCTAATTGAAGGTACGTCATCCATCCCATCTCAAGTAAATATTGAAGAAATTCCTAATGTTGAGTCAACTTTACCAATGAAAACGCCTCCTAGAATTTTACATAGAAAGCCTAAGTTTCTAATTGATATCAATGAGAATGTTTTGAAGTCCATGCAGGATAAGATTCCCAAGCATACTTGCCAAAGATATGCCAATAAGATATGGAAATCATTCTTTGAGAACTTAAATAAAATTGAAAGATGCCAACTATTTGTCGAATTGATGAGAAATCTAAAATTTAGGCCCATTATGAAGATTCTTGGCCTAAGAACATCGGATGCTTCTGTGAGGCCTACCTTTTCCACCTCTGTTCATAGGACTATTTGCGGTAAGATTTCTATTACTTTTATGTTGAAGGACTGTTGATCCTGGAATCTTGTTATTAAACCAAATTGATGTTTGAGAAAACATCTGTACAATGATAGTTAGATGTATGGATAATGTTAGAAATGGAATTTTTAATGTGATTTCAGTATGCTTGTATTTAATTGCTTCGGCTATGATATCTCTATGTGATATTGACTTCGAGTTTGAGTGTGCAGGTATTACTAACGAAACCACATATACAGGAGACCATCCCATACCCCATGTTGTATCCCTTGTGAGCTGATCTAGTTCCATGAGGAACTAAGATCAACCTTGTGTTGGTGAAATGGCATAATTTTGAAATGTTGTAATGTTGCTTGAGGTCAGGGGAAATTAGGGTTATCTTCTGATTTACTTTCATTATGAGAAGTGTTGTAAGAAATGTTGTTTATAATCTTGTTTAAACTTTATTTCTTTTAGACCCTTTTATTGTGTTTTTATTTGACTCTGGGAGTTCTAACTAGGTAAAAATCAACCCTGGGTTATACCCCATGGGTCTAGGGACCTTTTTGACTAGGATAACCTTGGGTTAACCTTCATATGGTCACTTAAACTTCACAGTGAAGTTAAGTGACGAATTTGGAAGCATGGGGGACAATGGGATGAGTGGAATCCACACTCAGGCCCACTTCCAAGTCATGGGACAACTCCATGATCCCCTAATAATGGAGTGTTGTCTCCATGTGCCTCTCTTTTGGTGGGGTTCCCCTTATTAAGGGTAGTGTGTCATCCACTCCCTTTGTATTTTTATTTTACTTATTGTATTTTAATTTTCCATGTGTTGTAAAAAGGACTATAGTGGGGAACCTATTGAGTGGGGCTTAATTGTTTTATGACCACTAAGATAATGGATGAGTTGTGGATTAGTTGTTTAATACCACTTGGAAAATTAGTATAATGGAGGGAATTAGTTTTAAAAGGGAGAGAAGGAGGAGAGTAGGGGGGGGAGGTTGGATTATTGTGGAAAGAAGGAGATTTTGGAGAAGGAGACTAGAGAGGAGCTCTTCATTAAATTTCATCCATAATTGGGCTTTGGAAGGTTGGTGAACAAGACTACTCTCTTGTGTGAACTGTTGCTTAATATGTATGTTTGCTTCTAGCTTGATGGAAGAATGTGCAAGTGTCTTTAGTGTGGTTTTTTGTTATTTGTTGGGGTTTGTGTTGGGTGTAGAAAGAGCTCCTTCCAGTTGGAAGGCCATGCTCATCTCGTACAGGGAAGGGGAGGTGTGACCCTCCTCGGGTGTCATCTTGTCTCTTGATATATAAAATGCCTTGAGGGCATGTAGGTACTTGATTTGTTGGCTTGAGGCCTTGTGATAAAATGTGATAAACTGTGGAAGGATGACACCTAGAGGTAGAGATGTCTACTCCCCTACCCTCCCTGAACTCACCTAAGCTGAGTCTTTGTATTGTGAGTAAACCATGGGGGTTTTGCGTGTCAATTGCTTTGTTGTTGTTGATCAATGTAGTGAAGTGTTGGGTCTGTTTTACCCTGGGTATGAGGATGGTCTCCCTAGCTTGGGGTTGACCCTCTTGCGGGTCAAAGGTAGGGAGGAGAGCTAGATGGTTGTTGTTTTCTCCCTTGTCGTCTTGCAGGTTACTATTGATGCATGATTAAGAGGATTGAAGAAAGGTTTGCCTTGATAAAGAGGAATGTTTTATCTTTCAATTTGTAATGGGAGTTTGGTCCTTATAAGTTTCATAATGTACTTCTTCCTAGATGAATTTGTTAAAGGAGAGATTTTTCTCTCTCTAATTTTTGTAAACCTCGTTAGGTGGGAAAAGAGAATAATGTCTCTCCTATTTGTGTCATTAGCTATGATATTACAGTTCATTGCATCTTACCATTGGTGTGATCATGGAGTAAAGAAGATTGTTGCAAAGGGAGTCAGTTTTGTTTATTTCCTGAAATTCTACTTAAAACAAGAAGTCGTGAACTACTAGTTGTTGATGTAAGTGAGTAATTTGAAATTAAATTCATTAGTGAAAATGTAAGTTAAGGAGTTTTATGGCATTGTAGTTGTTGAAATTTGTAACGGGTTAAGAGAGAAAATTCATCCTTTAGCATGCTGTTAGTTGTGAGTTTTAATGTGTATTTCAATGTATCACTTGTGTGAGTAGAAAGAAAAGAGAAATATTTTATCCAAGGCGAATGGTTGTCTATTATCTTAAAAATATATATTCATAAAATTGATGAATTGAACAAGTTGATAATTTATATCCATTGCATTGTTGGAGGAAATTATGAATTTAGTTAAGTTTGTAAACTGTATTCTATCATTAGGAAATGAAAAAAAAAGGGTGTGATTAGGCCATAAACTTGCTTGTAGTGAGCCAATGTATCTATTCTTCCATTTTATATTCCAGGCTAATATATTAAATTTAAATTAATAAATTAGATTTACCATACCTTATGTTTAACTCTATTTGTGTGAAGTTTAGTTCACAGAAAATGCATTTTTTTTTTAATAAATTGTAAATGGAAATAAACAGTTATATATATTTAAATCTCTAAAATTACAAATTCAATTATTCATTAATCTGTAAATGAAGATTTATTATGAGAAAAGTCATATATATATATATATATATAGTGTTTTAAAAAAATGTTAGTTAATTAACAAGTTAATAGATATATATATAGTGTTTTTAAAATGTTAGTTAATTAACAAGTTAATAGTTGAGAAGAAATTAAATAAAATAAAATACAAATTACAAAATATAAATATATATATATATATATATATATATATTACATCTTTTGTGTTGGGCTCGCTGTGATCCATACACAGCACACAGAAATGTGAAGGAATGGTGGTGGAAAGGGTTTGAAACCCTCCCACCACCATCGATGTACCCTTTGGGTGTGGGTGGGGGCTCCACCCCTCCCCACACCCCCGTAGACCCTGAAGCCCCCGCGGCTGCCCTTTACCGCCGACAGGGACACCACACCCCCTCGTCTTCCAACAGCGCCGTAGCCACCGCGACACCAGTCTCCACGCCATCCAAGCCTCCACCCCCCTGCGACCAGTGTCTCCATCAACCTCCGTCGGCCGCGACTCCATCCCCACCTCAGTCCTCCGTTCGGCCCTGCGACCTACGCATGACCTCCACCACCGCTTTATCCTAGTCCTACATCCAACACACACACAACAAGGCATTTAGGGTTATTTAACCCCAATACAAAGAGTTAGTATATTATATTTAAATTGTATTAAAAAAACATGAGTGGAGTTTATGTTTAAGTTTGTAATTAAGCCATTATATTTAGATATACATAAATAGGTATATTTTTTGGTAATAGTGGTGTCCTTGTGGTATCCACTTAAGGGATACTATATATATATATATATATATATATATATATATATATATATATATATATATATATATATATATATATATATATAATGTGTGTGTGTGTATAGTGATAATGGTAGTAGTGGTGGGATCCTTTACAAAAGAGGGATTTATTTAATTATATATATATAATTAATTTCATTTTAATTGAAGATGAAATAGAGGTAATGGATGTAATTAGTTGCAAGTTTAGTTTCAAAAGAAAAGAATTAAATTTGATATAATGAATGTTTATCTCTAATAAGATAAATCTTTAAGGAAATGTTTAATTGGAGTTATTAAATGCCTAAACGAAATAATTAGAGTATCGAGCATAAAATTTTCTTAGTAAATTAATTTATAATAAATAAATAAATAAATAAACAATGTAAAATGATTATTCAAATATATATATATATATATATATATATATACATTTATCTAAAATAATACTCTTTTAAAATTTATAAATATAATTGGACATTAATAATGGGCAATTGAATTGTCACTAATCTTTGTTTCCATTAGTGCGTCTGTAAAGAAATTTGGGGCTTCGAATTTAATGTATTTCCTAATGGTTTACCAGGGTAACGAAATTTAATTAACGAAATAGATTTAAATAAAAATACCTTAAGTAAATAAAGAAATACCTAAGCGAGCGAACAAGGAACTATTTAAAACAAATTGATAGAGGAGTCTTCATATATTGCGAGTAGTATTAAATAGACTGAGAAATCCTATTAGAGGCCAACTTTTGACAGGTAGATTTAAACGCTGAAGTTTGAACCGAGGCAAACGTAGTGAACATCCTTCAAGCATTTAGTAGGTCCAACGTAATGAAAGGCGCACGTAGAGTTTTAATCTATCAATATTTGTATCATTGACGACCTAAACTTATGCATTTGAGCATGCTTACGTGTACGAGTAGGGAATTTATAATTGTTAGGGAAAATTTTTGATAGTTTGTTTCATGTCTACATGTCACATGTGGACACAACATGCGTGTTTGCGTGTTGTGACTGCACATGAAATGTGGGCATGACAGCTTCAAGTGAAAAATCAATTGTAAAGAATCTAATGAGTGCTTATGAGAGTGTGGGTTCCACCTGATGCACCAAGGATAGTAATGCCACACGATGTGTCATTACATCGACGATAGTAAGCCAACAAACAAAGAAAGCTCACTTCATTAGAAAGACAGGTCGAGCATTGAAAATAAGTAAAAAAACTCTAATGAGAGCTGTTGGAAGATGTGAAAGAGTTGAGGACCCCAATACCAATGAATTATGGGAATTCTCAGGGAGACTCCCATAGAAAGACAAAGTTGTTGTTGAAGCCTTGAGATCCCTCATCGATTAATTTTGGAAAAATAACACAAGGGTATCTCTTAATCCAAGAGATGTTGTAAGAAGGAGATTGGTTGTCGAAACTGTGAGCCACATCCAAAACATTTTTTGGATGTGACTCGAACATAATTTTTTAAGAAATTTTAAGAGATGTATCCTCAAGTCAAAATTAGTTAAAGGTATTTTGAAATGGTAAATCCTTTTTATGTCAAAATAAATCACACACACACAACTTGTTTTTGATAAGATAAGCTGCAAAAAAGGGTGTCGATCCCAGTACAGAACAACCAAAAAGGTACACCAAAAACTATTACAGTTTAAGCAAAACCATCATAGTTTAAGTAGATAAAACATAAAGACAAAAAGCAATAGGATACCATAGACACAACATACAGACAACAAATCAACAGTAGACCGACAGCAAACCAACAACAGACCAAGCCTCCAAAGGCTAACCAAACATCTTATCCCATTCATCCACCAGGAACTGGTAAACATCCTAGTACTCTTTCAGTTTTTTGTCCTTCATGCCTTGGACCATAATCTTTGCATCTTGAAGTACTTCTAGAGTGGTGGCAGACCTATGCGTCACTTTAGCTGAAAACTTAGCTAGTATGCTGAACTTCCACTTCAGATCACTGAGTCTAGATGAAAGGGATTCAATTTCTTTGTCTTTACTGGTCTTCTTTCCACCTTTTTTCTTTTTACCTATTCCTTTTTTCTCCTTTTTACTTGTTATAGAGTACATATTGAGTTTTCTAATCATTATGATGTTTATAGATATATATTTGTAGATTTGCATACTAACAATGTTTTGCAGAAGTGTAATATAAAGTGTCCACCTAGATCTTCAAGAGATTTCATATCAAGCATCTTATGTGAAAGAGTGGATGGTCAATTATTCCACAATAGCTTATAATTGGATGGCACATGTGATCATTGTGGTGGTTTGCAACATTTGCCAATTTGT
Source organism: Cunninghamia lanceolata (assembly GCA_027924645.1). Classification (NCBI taxonomy): domain Eukaryota; kingdom Viridiplantae; phylum Streptophyta; class Pinopsida; order Cupressales; family Cupressaceae; genus Cunninghamia; species Cunninghamia lanceolata. The sequence goes on from BSBN01001011.1 coordinate 1,402,733, forward strand.
GAACATATGGAGAACACACATGCAATTGGACACACATGCATTTAGCACATGAAACAAGAACTCCCCTAGCATTTACCTACCTACCCCGATACGTTGGTGTAGTCGGTTCAACCCCATGAGTTGTGGAAGAAACATCTCACTCCTAGCACCTTTCCACTGCATGAAATTGAAGCATTTTGCAAGAATGTATTTGATTTTGGTATGGTCAAACAGACTGGATTTGACCAAAACCAAGAGAGGTTATTGTGGATGGACTCCACATGCACCTATAGGTCTAAATGAAATGTTTCTAGTTGCCATGAATTCTGAGAACTGCTACATCATAGTTTGGTAGTTTTTTGCTCTTAGGGATCTTATAGGACTTTGTCGGTAGCCTGCTACCTCGAACAACTAGGATGCTTTACAAATCAAACAAGACCTCCCCTAGAGTTTACACACCCACCCTGATGCATTGGAGTAGTCGGTTCAGCCCCATGACCTGTGGAATACAAAATCTCAATCTTAGCACCTTTTGACTTTCTCGATAGCTTGCAACCAAGAACAACTAAGATACTTTGTGAATGAAACAAGACTTCCCCTAGCATTTACCTGCCCACCCCGATGTGTTGGTGCAATTAGTTTGGCCCCACGACCTATAGAATACAAAATTTTAGTCCTAGCACCTTTTGACTATAGCCTGAAATGAATGGGATGCTTGGCACATGAATCGAGACCTCCTCTAGTATTTACCTGCCCACCCCAATGTATTAACGTAGTCAGTTTGGCCCCACGACCAACAAAATGAAAAATATGGCTCTTGGTAAGGTTGTGCTATATGGAACAAAAGCATTTTGCAAGAATGCATTTGATTTTGACATGGTCAAATGGATTTGAGTTGACCAAAACTAAGAGAGGTTATTGTGGATAGACCCCACATGCACCTGTAGGTCTAAACATAACATTCCTAGCTACCATAAATTCCAAGAACTTCTTAAGTGACTTTGCCAATAGCCTACTGCCTCGAACAACTGGGACAATTGGTGCATGAAGCTAGACCTCCCTTAGCATTTACCCACCCACCTCGATGCATTGGTATAGTTTCTTTAAACCCATGAACAATGGAATGCAAAATCTCACTCATAGCACCTTTCCACTGCATGAAACTGAAGCATTTTTGAAGAATGCATTTGATTTTAGCATGGTTAAATGGACTAGAGTTGACTAAAACTAAGATAGGTTATTGTGGATGGACCCCACATGTACCTATAAGTCCAAACATAATATTCCTATTTTCCATGAATTCTGAGAATTGCTCCATAGTTTGGCAGTTTTTTGCTCTTAGTGATCTTAAGGGACTTCACCGGTAGCTTATTGCCTCGAATGATTGGGATGCTTGGTGCATGAAATGAGACCTCACCTAACATTTACCCACCCACCTTGACACATTGGCATAGTCAGTTTGGCCCCATGATGAGAAAAATAAAAAATATGGCACCTGGCAAGGTTGTACTGCATGAAACTGCAACATTTTGAAAGAATGCATTTGATTTCAGCATGGTCAAATAGATCTGAGTTGACCAAAACCAAGAGAGGTTATTGTGGATGGACCCCATGTGCTCCTATAGGTCTAAATGGAACATTCCTATCTACCACAAATTCTGAGAACTGCTCCATCAAAGTTTGGCAGTTTTTGCTCTTAAGATCTTAAGTGACTTTGTTGGTAGCCTGTTGCCTCGAATGACTGGGACACTTGGCGCATGAAATGAAACCTCCCCTAGCATTTAACAACCCAACCTGACACATTGGCATAGTCAGTTGAGCTCCACAAGTAGTGGAATGCAAAATCTCACTCCTAGCACCTTTTCACTGCATGAAACTGAAGCATTTTGCAAGAATGTATTTGATTTCGACACGATCAAATGGATTGGAGTTGACAAAAAATGAGAGAGGTTATTGTGGATAGACCACACATGCACCTGGAGGTCCAAATGGAATGTTCCCATGTTCCATAAATTCTGAGAACTACTCTCTCATAGTTTGATAGTTTTTTGCTCTTAGGGATCTTAAGGGACTTTGTCAGTAGCCTGTTGCCCCGAAAGACTGGGATGCTTGGCACACAAAACAAGACCTCCCTTGACATTTACCCATCGAACTTGATGAATTAGCATAGTTGGTTCAATGCCATGAGGTATGGAATGTAAAATGTCACTCCTAGCACCTTTCCACTGCATGAAACTAAAGCATTTGAGAGATTGTCTACGTTCGATGTATGGAATGCAAAATTTCACTCTTGGCACCTTTCTAGTATATGAAACTAAACTAAAATCTAGTTCCCCTTTTGTCTCTTATGTTTTGACCTTTTGGCTTGGTTGTTGTTGATCCTAATCTTACGAGCATAGTGAGATAACATCTCTCTTCTAAGAGTTCTAAATCATTGGACTTTAGTGCCAAACGAGAATAAATCCACAAATACTACAACAAATAGGGATAAACACACTATCCACAAATACTACCACATAGTAACCTCAATGTTCTTTCCCTTATGCTGCCTTTGATAAGAGATCAATGCTGAAACACAATATTGTTGTTGAAAGTTATCAAAAAACATAGGGGAGTGGACCTAATTTTTTGAGCATCCTAACTTCACACCTGTAACAGTTGTGCATTAAGTCATGTTTTGTTAGTGTGATGATGTGGCACTACATGATTGGTTTCTTTTTAGATCTAAAGAGCACATTTCATTCAATTGTATGTACTTATAGTCAATACTAATAACCTTAAAGTCACAACTAGTCGTGTTAAACTTTTAAAAATACTAAATCTTAAATCCACAAATACTATCACAACTATTGGAACATGCTTAGCCACATGAATTTGATAAAAACATATCCATTAGGTAGATATGTAAGACAACATAGATTCTCACTTATCAAAAAAATATGATAGTCACTCTTATTTACATTAACTCCTCGCCAACAACACAAACTTCTTGTTAAGATTACAAACACCATGATTTTTTTTGTAATGAAACTTCAATACACATGTATGGACAAGGTGTTGAGGACACATATTTCATCCATTTGCTAGTAAAAGATAGGGTTTTCTATATTTTCTTAAGTATTTTTAGCTTATAGCAAGCATGCCATAGGTTTCCCTTCACCTAGAGTCCACAATATGGAGTGATACTATCAAGTTTTACTAATTTTGGCATCACTTCAGACCTAGCATCAATAAAATTTAGGGTTTTATGAAAGATTTATTTCAAAAGTGAGGTTTTGGTAGTGTATGAGGGTTTGGTACAATTATGGAGAGGTATTTATGCAAGTTTCAAGTTGTATTTTATTGTCTTTTTGAGGATTTGTCATGGAGAGGCTTATTATGCTTATTATAACACTCATAGGAGGATAGTCAAGGACTGCCATAGTTTTAGGGGCAGTTATGGAGTCATTTCTTGTTTGAAACCCTCATCAAGATGGTATTATATGTAGATATAGGATATCTTTAGTTATGCATACCTAAAACAAGGACATGTTGTAGTGCCAAAAATGTGACCATGCTACAAGAGATAGTTGTGATGTCATACATCATAAGGCTTAAAATATTGATCAAAACTCCTAGCATGAACTTAAGTTTGTAAAAGGACTTCATCACCAGTCTTGGATAGGGTATGGACAATCAATAATGCAAACAAGCTATGGATATCCATCAAAGCATAAAGGATATAGGAATTTTGTCAGATGTCATTTGCTAGTTTATCTCAGACCAATCAACATTCTATCTTAGACTACAAAACTACCCCTTTCTATCTCAGACCAATTTGCATTCTTTCTCAGACCACAAAACTACCCCTTTCTATCTTAGATTAATCAACATTCTTGTCTTTTCATGACTATTCCAGATCATTTTATTGGTCCAAGACTGTTGATTGTCAGGAACATTGAGAGGGGGGGTGAATCAGTGTTCTATAAATTTTTTCATGTACATTTAATTTCAAAAGAACAATCCAACAGAAGAAAAATATACAACTGAAAAACATCCACAAAATCATGAAACATAACACCAAGATTTTACGTGGAAAACCCAAAAATGGAAAAACCACAGAGAGGATTAGCTCTCATATATATATTGCAATCTTTACAAAAATGATGTTTAGGCTTGGTCACTCCATGGACCTAGAACATGCTGGCTTACAACCATGAAGTACAACTAAGTTTAGTAGGCTCACTACAAAACCCTAAACCTAGCAAGATTACAATAAGGGTTATTAAACCCTATTGAATGCTCACTGTCGGCTTACTTCCTTGATGACAAGAACTTGCTTACAAATAGATCACACATGATGTCTAGATACTGCTTAAGCATCTGCCACTATGCTAGGTGTAGTCATTTGTATTTTGAATCCCAAGTCTTCATTGCTACTGATCCTTTAACTCTGCTCCACTATTCACATCTTCACAACACACACACACACACTTCACACCTAACTTAACTGAATTTCATCACATTTATATATCCGCATTATGATTTACTTCGTAATCAGGTCGGCATCCAAGAAGTGAAACATGTACATAAAAAGATATACCTTGTCTTTCAATCCAATGCACTAAGTGTTGTGTGCACCCAAATCTTCTCCCAAGCATGTTCATATGGGTCAGCTCTAATATTTGAATTGCTTACATAAATCCTCCAATCATTAACTCTTCTCTACGTAATGATTTATCTCACCAGTCGACCTGTTCCTCAAGAACATGCTTAATAACTTCATCTGCTATCTTAAAACTTCTACTGCTGATCACAAAACACTTCCAAAATCATGTTAAGAACTCTTTATACATTCCCAAACTAACCTCCAGTACCGCAAGGCATGGTATCATCTTGCGAAGAAATGTGGACCATTAGAACTCAGACTCTGTCTCTGTCAAACATTATGTCGATACTTAGCAGCTTGTAGGTACCCTTCCGGTGAACTTCAGATCTCCTAAATTTGGAATAAGATACTTCATATATGTGTTTACAATACCTTACAACCATATAGCAAAATACTTATCTGTGGAGGAATGCAGACCACTGCACTAGACCCTATTCATTGTTCTTGCTATACCTTTGCTTGCCTCGACTTAGGCATTTCTTCAAGGTGACTTCCGGAGAGGATCAGGACTTAACCTTTGAAGTATGACACTATCAAACAACTAAGAAGATCATACCTGAACCTCATCTACAAGTCTTCAATTACGGAGGCATACTAGCTTGCTTACTATCCTCTACTCTACATGCTTTCCATACTTAGCCATTTTCTGTCAACCGAACCTAGAATTTCATATGTTCTTTTGGAGATATCTTTTCCTGTCAAGGAGATAGTATCTTTAAGCCTTGTTGCCATCAATGACAGTATACAGATCCATACCAGAGTAGTGTCTCTTGCCAACAATCTCCCCCTTTGGCATTGATGGTAACACTTAGTGAAAAATGCCTGACTGCTCCCCCTTACTATATACACTGTACTTTCTTTCTCCCCTTGAGATGATTATCCATTTTTCACTAATCCACTTCTCTCCCTTTGACAACAATGGCAAAGGGTGTGATCCAAACTTCAAAAATTTGTCAAAATATCAAAATTGATGTATTCATCCGCATATTTATGATTGCAATCTACCTCTTTGTATTATTGTATTTGAGAATGTCATTGAATAAGTTCTTGATCTATGCCCACTCATTTTCCCAACCTTTCTAAGAATTATCCAAAATTTGAATGTGTCCACTGTAGATAATGGCTACCTTGTTGCGATTAGAAGGTGTGCCTGCTTGTACAGCTACCCTAGCCTCTGTAGGAAGATTTGTCATTGAGTCCAATTTAGGGTAGACTAGTCTCCTTAGTTGTCCCATTCTGCTTTTTATTTGGTATTTTTGATTTAATAACTCAGTCAGATCATTGTGGATGAGGATAACTTCTGCTTCCTTATCTCTAACTAATTCTATTGCTGGATCAAATTTGTTAGAGATGTCCATCATTCTCCGTTCCAGCTCTTTGATATTTTCTTCAATCTCTTGAGTGGCTTTTGGCTAGGATAGGAAAAATTTGTACACATTTCCAACTTCTTTCATAGCTCTTTGCATGTTGGATATTGAATTATCTAATGAAGTCTTATTCTTGGCTAGCATTGTCTTTAATTCTTCCAGTCTTTTTCCTTCAAATTCCTGCCTTACTTTTGTTTCTGCAGATTTCTCAAAAGATTCAAACTGATTACTTACTAAATTTATTAATACCTTCAAATGACTTGCTATGGACATGGATGAATCCCTCTTGTGGGTAGGTAGCATCTTCTCCAAGATCCCAGATGCTTCATCAATCAGGTTACTATCCTTAGTAAGTGATTTCAACAACTCTTCTTGAGCCTTTGCATGGACAATTCAAGCTCACTTAAATTTCTATGTTAGAGAAATTATGTCCAGATTTATTTGGTCATGTAGTAATTCCGGTTCATCCCATCCTTGTTTCTCCTTTTCAAGCACTTCTTTTGCTGAAGCAATAGTGTCTCCTGTCACCTTATCTTTACAAAGTGAGACTTTCTTTTTCTTATCTCCTTCAATTGTGGATTCTATGATGGATGAGATCCTTATTCTTTTCAGAGGACTAGATGTTGGTCTCTCCTCTTCAAATCTCTTGTCTTTCCTTTCTAGAGTGCTTGTGAACTCAGATCCTCTTGATTTGGTTTCTACCTTACATAATTGTTCATCTGATGTTCTTTCTAACTGTTCAGATTCCATCAGCATACTTGAAGATAATTTTGGGAAAATCTTGAATTTGTCTTCTTTGGGATTAGTAGGATTACTTAGTAATGTATCATCTAAATTAGTCAAGGCATCTTCTGCAACTTCATAACCTAGTGCAGGGACCCATACAGTTCTTGGTTCTACAACTTCCATAAAGCATTTATCTTTATCTACCATGAATACAATGTCCTTTTTATACTTTATCACCACTTTTTCAGGTATCCGGAACCTTCTTACCATTTTCTATTGAAAATCTCTAAAATAATTCCACAATATTTTATTTTGCATATTAGCATTACCCAAACTCTATAAATGATTTCTTATTTGAGCAGCAATTCACAAAGATCATAATCAATATTATTTTTGATCATGTCATACGCTGTGTATATGGTTGATGTAGACACAGAGTTTTCTTTGTTGGAGAAGTATATTTTGTATCCTATAATCATTGATGCAAATCTGACAGTCAGATCCTTGATGTCATTCACTGTAAGGTCATTCTTCTCAAGTTTGGCTCCTATTAACTGCATTACCACATTGTTCTTTATTTTATTTATACCTGGAACCCTTCTAGAGGAGCTCATACCGATTACTTCTTTAATGGCTTCTTTGGTTATCAAATAGGGTTCATCAAGCCATAAAAAATCATCATGAATTCTTCTTAGAACAAGCTTGACCAATGCATCAATCAGAATTGTGGGAAAGTCCAACCAGGTGTCAAATTTCTTCTCTCCTAGGACTTTGTAATCATCTTTCAGTACAATGTCCGCAGTAGTCAGTTCGTCCAAATATAGTTTGCTTAACTTCATATGATCATATTCTTTTAATCTGGTATGGATGTATGCCCTAATATCTTCCATATGCAAGACCCCATGTGGAGTAATTGAGAATGCCCCTGACGGATCATTTTTTGGTAATTTGAAGAATTATTTCTTAAACTTGGGGCAAGACATTTTTGCTATCTCGATTACATGAGGAGTAAACATTTTTCTAGAACAATTTAATTTTCATAGTAGGGTTTCATGTTGCAAATACCTCTTTCATCAGAGTAGGGTTTTCTTGATCCAAAATTCTCCAAACCCTTCAAATCTTGGTTATTGTGGCTCAAAGTCTGCTCTGATCTCTCTAAATGCTTGACGGCTTTGAGTGTAAAGTGATTTGAGATTAAACAAGTTTCCTTTTATCCTCCGCATGACGTGACCTAGATGTCATTAAATGCCTATTTCCAAAAAGCTGTTAAAACCCTTTGTTGTAGAACATAGTCGATTAGGATTTGTCTACAATATACTGTATTAACTCCTTTTCTTCTGGTTCTTCTTCTAATAGGTGTGTCGTATCAGATTCCAGGATACATCTTTGTGCCGGACTCTAGCACCTAATTTTTGGCTGGTGGATTTGAACTTTACACTGCTCCCCCTGAGCCAAAGTTCTCAATTTACTTCCCAGAGGAAGTATCTACACTGGATACTAGTGTATATTGATCTCTGACTTCAATTTCTCCTTTCTTGATCCATACCTTGTTCATTTCTTTCTTGGTTTCAACTGGATCAACCTTTTCTTTTCCCTTGTCATTTCTCTGCTCTGTTTTCTTTTCTTCAAAATTTAGTGATTTCTCTTTTCATTCTTGCTTCTACAAAACCTTGCAACATGTCCAAATTTGTTGCAATTGTTGCACACCACATTCTTTTGACCTTGATTCCTTTCATTGATTGAATTCAATTTGCATTGATTAGCCATATGTCCAAATCTATTACATGCAAAACACTTTCCACTGAATGATTGATTGTTCCTTGTATTTTGAAGGTTAGTTCTTACTGAGCTTCTGGATTCATTTGATCTGTGTCCAAATTTATATCATGTATTGCACCTAATAGAATTTTGACTTACTTTACTTCTGCATACAACAACTTTATGATCAATCCTATTGCAAGTGAAGCATTTACCTTTGAATGACTGATCATTCCTTCCATTGTTGAGACTTTTCTTGAACTAATTTCTACATTCATTTATTCTATGACCAATGTTTTTGCAATTGAAACACTGACTAGAGAATAATGGAGTCTTTTGATTTATTCTACTTTTACATTGAATAGCCTTATGACCAAACTTATTGCATGAATTACAATAATCATTGAAAGATGGGTACCTTTGAGCATTTGGTTGTCTGATCGGAGGTCTTCTAGGTCTTCTTCTTTAATTTCTAAATTGATATCCTTTGTTTTCCTTGGCTCAGTGCTTATTTGCCTAGAGTTTGAACTTTCTCCCTTCTCAAATCCTAAGCTATGTTTGTCATCAGCATTCTTTTGGCTAGCAATCATTTCATCAAGCTTGGTAGTACTTATCTCAAATTTTTCTTCAAAGCTTCTGGTCTTTTCTAGATCTATTTTTAAACTTATAATCTCTTTTTCAAGTTATGTATAGTCTTCTAATATGTTCTTCACGATCAAATTTAGATCATCTTCTGCTCTTGTTCTTTTTGCAACTTCTTCTTCCAAATCCTTTAGGGCTTGATTTGCTGATAATAGTTGGTCACTAACTTATTTGTATTTGTCTTTGAATTTTTTGACTTGCTCCTGTTGCAAATATGTGCCTAAGCAGTGTTGTCATTGATGTCAATATATTCTTGTTTCCATTGGTGTCAACTATATCCTATTTTGTTGCCTATTTAGAAGACTGGAATGTTGAGGATATTAAGAAAATTAATAAAGATCAATGTATGCGGATCATATGGCTGAGTAGAGGATTGTCTGAAGAAGCTAAGGCCATCTAAGTAGAATTGGTTTTGTAGTGTTCAGAAGAGAAAGGGTGACAGGAAAGAGGTCCGGATTGTTCCAGAAATGTAAAATTATTATCTATGGATCTAAAGGCATGTTTAAGAAATCAGTGTGTATCATCAACTCAAGTGGTTCATGGTTTGGAGGTCTGCAAGGAATCTTTCTAGTGTGATAGTCATGGCAGATTGTTTTTGAGGTTCCGAATGAAGATGTAAGTGATTCTGATGATTTAGAGGAGTGCGGATGGTTTTGTTGAATTCAATGTGCTTGTGGAGGTCTCTAGATCATGTGACTACTATGTTGGAGGTCTGCATTGAAGTTTGAGCTTGTTAATGAAGATTTCCTTCTTACCATTGTTGTTCTTCTTAGTCTTGGCTGACCAGATGATTCAATCGTATTGCAGATGATCTAAGAGCAATTCTCTAGAGCATGGCATGTGTTGGAGGTAGATTCAGGTCTTAGATATGTTTGGTCGATAGTATAGTGATCTGGATTAAGTCAATCCGACCTTGAAATTTATTCCAAGGTTGATGAAGCATATAAAGGTGTGAAGTTGAAGTGTGGAAAATCATCCTTGTGCAAAATTAATAAAATCAAAAGAAAGGATCAAAGGTAGAGTAGAGTAGAGGAGAAGTAGGATAACAACAACTATTTTGGATGAGGAGTTAGAGAAGAAGTATTTTGGGCAGAGCAGAAGTTTTATGAGCATTGAATGAAACTAAACCAGGCATGAGGAAGATGCTATTTCTTAGTTAATTCTTTCTGTATTGAACATAAATTTCTTATAGGCAGTGAGCCTCTCTTGAGCAATGAGCTCTGGGTAGTGAGCTCGAAGGCAAGTGTCTTCCCATTTTTAAGTACTTTTAATAGGGTACAAATCTTGTGGGTTAACCCCCACCGTGGTTTTCCCTTAATCGAGTTTCCACGTTAAAAATCTTGGTGTCAAGTGTGTTAATTGTGTTTTTGCTCATGTTTTATTGTTTCATGCTTTAATGTTTACATCATTAATCTATTTGTAAGTTGTGAACAAAGATTAAAAGGAAGGAAAGATTAATTTTGTGAGACAACTGATTCACCGCCCCCTCAGTTGTCCAACCTAATTCCAACAATTGATATCAGAGCCAGATCCTCTAAAAGAAGCTTGACCACTTGAGGAGATCCAAGATGTCATCTTATAAGAAGGAAAGTCTAAGATACGATGGAACTAATTATTCCCTTTGGAAGGTACGCATGTAGTGTCATTTGGAATGTATGGGTGATGCCTTTTGGTCAATAACAAAGAATGAGTATAAGATTTCAAAGAATGGCCCTACTACTCTAGATGAACTCAGGGAAGCTGAAAGTAATATTTGAGCCAAAGAAGCATTATTGAGTGCCTTGACTGATACAAAATTGGTAGATGTCTTGGATTTGAAAACTAACCATGAAATCTAGAAAAAGTTGGAAAATCTGTATGAAAGTGACAAATATGTCAAATGTGCCAAGCTACATAGCCTGAAGGGTAAATATGAAAAATTGGTAATGAGTGAAGATGAAAACATTACTTCCTACATGCAGAAAGTGAATGAACTAGTGACCGGTATAAAAATTCTAGTGGCGTATTAGAAGAATCAGAGATTGTTGCCAAAGTGCTCAGATCCTTACCTGCAGCATACAAGCATAAAGTTGCTACCATTGAAGAAATCAGGACAGTGACCACTATTACAAGGGATCAGTTAGTTGGTAAGCTCTCAACATTTGAAATGAGTGAGTTTGGTGATTCTCTTCCTAAGTCTGAATTTGCATTTAAGGCCAGTGTACATAGAAAACAAAGATATGATCTGGGTGAAAGCTCTTCAGCAAGATCAAAAAAATTTGCTAAGGCAAGAAAGGATCTTGAAGATGATGAAATTGAGTCTACAGAACTTGAAGCTCTTATTTCCAAAATAATGCCAAGAGGATCTGGTAAGTATGAAAGAAAGTTGCCATTCAAATGTTTTGCTTGTAATAAGATTAGTCATTTTGCCTCAAGATGTCTAGAGAAATTTTCAAAGCCAAAACCTAACAAATATAAAGGTTAGAAGAAATGTTACTATGTCCAAGAATCTAGAGAAGAAGGAGTCACAGATGATGAATCTGATCATGGAGGTTCGACTGAAGATGATTGGGTGTTTATTTCTATCAAAGAAGAAGATCTGATGTCTACTGAATCTACTAGCTATGCAAATGTGGAAAGTGCCTTGGCTGCTCAGGTTGTTGAAAAGGATGAATTGGTGATTGATAGTAGATGTTCTCATCATATGACTGGTGATAAAAGTAAGTTTATAATCTTTGAAAAATATGAAGGTGGAATTGTGAAATTTGGAGACAACTTAGCTGGTAAAATCTGTGGCAGAGGATCCATCTCTTTTGATGGTAAGAATAACACCAATGATGTTCTATATGTGGAAGGACTGAAGCATAATCTTCTCAGTGTTGGACAGTTGGTTGACAAGGGTTATGATCTCTGATTCAAGTATGGTAAATGTAGAATATTGGAAAGGTCCAAAACTAAAATTGCATCTAGTACTCAAACTAGAGGTAACATCTTTCAATTAAGTAGTTCTGGTAAATGTTGTTTGATTGTACAGATAGATCAAAGTTGGTTGTGGCATAGGAGAATGTGTCATGTGAATTTTGATAACATTGTCAAGATAAGTTCTACTCAGGCTATGCGAGATCTTCCAAGACTTGTGAAACCTGATAGCATGTGTAGAGAATGTCAATTGGGTAAACAGAACAAAACATCATTCAAAAGTAAAGAACAATTTTAAAGTGGCAATCGGAACTTGTGCATACTGATCTATGTGGTCCTGCTAGAATTAGGAGTGTACAAGGAGACATATATTTTATGTTGTTGATTGATGATTACTCCCGAATGATGTGGGTAACTTTCTTAAAAGAAAAATCAGAAGCTCTTGACAAATTCAAGGTGTTCAATGTTATGGTAGAAAATGAGATTGGTGTGAAGATAAAGTGTTTGAGATCTGACAGAGGTGGAGAGTTTACCTCTGGTGAGTTTGATACATTATGTGAAAAGCATGGAATAAAAGGACAATTATCTGCTCCTAGGACTCCTCAGCAAAATGGAGTTGTGGAAAGAAAGAACTGGACCATTCAAGAAGCTGTTAGGACCATGATGATGGAAACAAATGTTCTACAAGTTTATTGGAGAGAAGCTGTGAGTACTACTATCTACACTCTTAACCAGGTGCAGATCAAAGGCAATTTTGGTAAGACTCCTTACTGTGAGATATTTTAGAGTTTTTGGTAGTAAATGCTATATCAAAAGAGATGAGGATCTAGGCAAGTTTGAAGCAAGAAGTGATGAAGGATTTTTTTTGGGTTACTCTACTCAAAGCAAAGCATACCGGTGCTTTAACAAGAGGTTGATAAGGATTGTTGAAAGTGCTAATGTCAGAGTTGATGAGAGCAAAGAAGGACATTCTAGGTCTTGCGAATATGACTCAGACGATCAAGATGAAAATCCAAGTCAAGAAAGGCAAGTGCAAACTCAGATTTAGATCCAAATTGATTCAAAAAATCTTGTGACTCAAGAGGATAATGCAGAAGTTGAGGAACAAGTTCAAGAAATAGAAGTTCAAGCAAATCTCAAAACTCCCAGGTATGTAAGAATGAATCATCCTGAAAATCAAATCATAGGAGATAGAAATAAAGGTGTTTGAACTAGGAGAAGAATTGTTGAAGATCAAGAAGAGATTTGTTTGATTTCAAAGATTGAACCTAAATTAGTAAGTGAAGCCTGTAATGATGAAAACTGGGTAAAAGCAATGGAAGAAGAATTAATGCAAATTGAAAAGAATCACACTTGGGATCTTGTTTCTAGACTTGAGGACAAAATGTGACTAGAACTAAATGGGTCTTCCGGAACAAACTAAATGAAGATGGTGAAGTTGTAAGAAACAAAGCAAGGTTGGTATGCAAAGGATATTCTCAAGTGGAAGGAATTGATTTTGAAGAAACTTTTTCTTCAGTGGCAAGAATAGAGGTAGTTAGATTATTTCTTGCATTTGTTGCTTATAAAGATTTTAAGGTCTATCATATGGATGTCAAGTTAGCATTCCTAAATGGAGAATTAGAAGAAGAAGTCTACATTGAGCAACCGGAAGGATTTCAGTTGTCTGATCAAAAAGACATGGTTTGCAGATTGAGGAAAGCATTATATGGACTCAAACAAGCCTCAAGAGCCTGGTATGCAAGATTAGATAAGTATCTGCTAAAGCTAGGATATAACAAAGGCACTGCTGATAGTAATCTTTACTTGAAGATTGATCATGAGAATATTCTGATTGTTGAGGTATTTGTTGATGATATCATTTTTGGTGGAAATGAGAGCATGTACAAAACATTTGCTAATCAAATGCAAAGTGAATTTGAGATGTCCATGTTTGGTGAGATGATTTTCTTCTTAGGTTTGCAAATCACTCAGTTAGATAAAGTTATCTTTATATCCTAGTCTAAGTATGTGAAAGAATTGTTGAAGAAGTTTGGAATGGAAGATTCAAAGCTAGTAGGTATGCCTATGGTAACTGGATATAAATTGAGTAAAGATGATGACTTCCCTAAGGTAAATTAGAAAAGGTATAGATTAATGATTGGAGGACTGCACTATTTGACTCAGACCAAACTTGATATCATGAATGCAGTTGGGCTTGTTGTTAGATTTCAAGATGATCCTAAGGAATCCTATGTTGTAGTAGTCAAAAGAATCTTCACATATCCCAAAGGAACACTTGATTATGGCTTGTGGTATCCAAAAGACAATAAATTCACTCTTCATGCATATACAGATGCTGATTGGGTAGGAGATGTGGATGACAGGAAAAGTAGTAGTGGTGGTGTATTCTTCTTGGGAAATAGATTGGTTTCTTGGCTGAGAAAAAAGTAGGAGGCAATATCCCTATCTATAGCAGAGGCAGAGTATATAGTAGCAGCAAACAATTACACTCAAGTTCTGTGGATGAAGCAAATGTTGAGGGACATCAGAATTGTGTTTGAGAAGCCTGTCACAATCTTCTGTGATAATTTAAGTGCAATAAGCATCTCAAAGAATCCAGTGTTGCATTCAAAGACAAAGCACATATCCATCAAGTTTCATTTCTTGAGAGAGAAGGTAAATGAGAATGAAGTCAATTTAGAGTTTGTGTCTTCAAAGGATCAGATTGTAGATATTTTCACTAATCCTCTTCCCAAGGATACTTTGAGTATCTCAGAGAGAAGTTAGGGGTTATTACCCCTCCTGATCTGAATTAATATGCACTAGAGTGCATCAGTCTAGTGGAATTCATAGTCACATCTTGTGATTTAGAGTGATGTTAAAGATGCACTACTCAGGGGGAGTTTGGTCTGAAACAAAAATTAGGCAAAAAGACTGCAAATATGTGCCCTTTGCCATTGATGTCAAAGGGGGAGAGAAGTCATGAAAAAAAACTAGTTGTTGATGAAAGGGGGAGTAGTGAAGACAGTGGTTGCACAAGTGATAAGAGAAAAGGGGAGAAATTCTTGTCTTGATGGTTGAATCAGTTTTTCACATCATATGTTGCCATCAATGACAAAGGGGGAGTTTGTTGCAAATATGTGCCTAAGCAGTGTTGTCATTGATCTCAACAAATTCTTGTTGCCATTGGTGTCAACTGTATTCTATTTTGTTGCTTGTTTAGAAGACTGGAATGTTGAGAATATTGAGAAAATTAATAAATATCAATGTATGCAAATCATATGGCTGAGTAGAGGATTGTCTGAAGAAGCTCTAGTTAAGATTTTAAAGGTTCACATGAAGATTTGAAGAAGCTAAGGTCATCTAAGTAGAATTGGTTTTATAGTGTTCAGAAGAAAAAGGGTGACAAGAAAGAGGTCCGGATTGTTCCAAAAATGTAAAATGATCTATAGATCTAAAGGCATGTTTGGGAAATCAACGTGTATCATCAACTCAAGTGGTTCATGGTTTGGAGGTCCACAAGCAATCTTTCTAGTGTGACAGTCATGGTAGACAGTGTTCTTGAGGTTTTGAATGAAGATGCAAGTGATTCTAATGATTTAGAGGAGTGCTGATGTTTTTGTTGAATTCAATGTGCTTGTGGAGGTCTCTAGATCATGTGACTGCTATGTTGGAGGTTTGCATTGAAGTTTGAGCTTGTTAATACAGATTTCCTTCTTGGTGTTGTTGTTGTTCCTAGTCTTGGCCAACTGGATGATTCAATAGTATTGAAGATGATTTAAAAGCAATTGTATGGAGTGTGGCATGTGTTGGAGGTAGATTCAAGTCTCAAATATGTTTGGCCGATAGTATAGTGATATGCATTAAGTCAAGCCAACCTTGAAGTTTATTCCAAGGTTGATGAAGCATATAAAGGTGTAAAGTTGAAGTGTGGAAAATCATCCTTGTGCAAAATTAATAAAATCAAAAGAAAGGATCAAAGGCAGAGCAGAGCAGAGGAGAAGCAGAAGAATAAGAGTTGTTTTGGATGAGGAGTTAGAGAAGAAGTGTTTGGGGTAGAGTAGAAGTTTTGTGAGCATTCAATGAAACTGAACTAGGCATGAGGAAGATGCTATTTCTCAGTTAATTATTTCTGTATTGAACATAAATTTCTTATAGGTAGTGAGCCTCTCTTGAGCAGTGAGCTCTGGGCAATGAGCCCAAAGGCAAGTGCCTTCCCATTTTTAAGTGCTTTTAATAGGGTACAAATCTTGTGGGTTAACCCCCACCGTGGTTTTCTCTTAACCAGGTTTCCACGTTAAAAATCTTGGTGTCAATTGTCTTAATTGTGTTTCTGCTCATGTGTTATTGTTTCATGCTTTAATGTTTACATCATTAATCTATTTGTAAGTTGTAAACAAAGATTAAAAGGAAGGAAAGATTAATTTTGTGAGACAACTGATTCACCCCCCTCTCAGTTGTCTAGCCTAATTCCAACAGCTCCTTCAGTTTTAAGATGCATTCATCTACCTGTTACAGGTTTTCTTTTAGATCCTTGACTTCTACTTCAGAGTTTTCAAGATCCGTAAGAGCTCCTTCTAGTTGGTTGTATCTCTCATAATTTCCATACCTTCTTGCTGCCATGATTACACTATCCTAGATCTTCATCAAGCTGTCAAACTTCTTCCGAGGAACTTGGCTCTGATACCAATTGTTGATTGTCATGAACACTGAGAGAGGGGGTGAATTAGTGTTCTATAAATCTTTTCATGTACTTTTAATTTCAAAAGAATAATCCAACAGAAGCTAAATATGCAACTGAACAACATCTACAAAAGCATGACACATAACACCAAGAATTTATGTCAAAAACCCAAAAAGGGAAAAACCACGGAGAGTATTAGCTCTCAAATACATATTGTAATCTTTACAAAAATGATGTTCGGGCTTGGTCACTCCATGGGCCTAGAACATGTTGGCTTACAACCATGAAGTACAACTAAGTTTAGCAGGCTCATTGCCTCAACCCTAAACCTAGTAAGATTACAATAAGGGCTGTTAAACCATGAGGGATGTTAAACCCTACTGAATGCTCACTGTTGACTTACTACCTTGATGAAAAGAGCTTGCTTTCAAATAGATCACACATGATGTCTGGATACTGCTTAAGCATCTGCCACTATGCCAGGGTGCAGCCATTTGTATTCTGAATCCCAAGTCTTCATCGATGTTGATCCTTTAACTTTGCTCCACTATTCGCATCTTCACAACACACAAATACTTCACACATAACTCAACTAAATTTCATCGCCTTTATATATACGCATTATGATTTACTTTATAATTAGGTCAGCATCCAAGAAGTGAAACATGTACATAAAAAGATGTACCTTGTCACTCAATCCAATGCACTAAGTGTTGTGCGGACCCAAATCTTCTCCCATGCATGTTCATATGGGTCAGCTCTAATCTTTCAATTGCTTACATAAATCCTCCAATCATTGACTCTTCTCCACACAATGATTTATCTCACCAGTTGGCTTGTTCCTTAAGAACATGCTTAACAACTTCATCTGCTATCTTACAACTTCTACTGCTAATCACAAAACACTTTCAAAATCATGTTAAGGACTGTTTATACATTCCCAAACTAACCTTCAGTACCGCAAGGCATCGTATCATCTTGTAGAGAAATGCAGACCATTAGAAGTCAGACTCTGTCTCTATCAAACTCTGTCAAACACTATGCTGATACTTAGCGGCTTATAGGTAACCTTCCAATGAACTTCAGATCTCCTAACTCTAGAATAAGACACTTCATATATGTGTTTACAAAACCTTACAACCGCATAGCAAAACACTTATTTGTGAAGGAATGCGGACCACTGCACTATATCTTGTTCACTATTCCTGCTATACCTTTGCTTGCCCGGACTTAGGCATTTCTTCAAGGTGACTTCCAGAGAGGATTAAGACTTAACCTTTGAAGTATAACACTATCAAACAACTGAGAACATCATACCTGAACTACATCTGGAAGTCTTCAATTACTGAGGCATACTAGCTTGCTTACTGTCCTCTACTCTGCATGCTTTCCAGACATAGCCATTTTCTATCAATCAGACCTAGAATCTCATATGTTCTTCCAGAGATATCTTTTCCTGTCAAGGAGATAGGATCTCTAAGCCTTGTTTCCATGAATGACAACATACAGATCCATACTAGAGTAGTGTCTCTTGCCAACAAAGACTACCTCCTTTTCACATACACTCCTTGTCTCATAATCATGACTTGAGGACTGTCTCTTTGGCTATCACATTTTGTGACTGTTTCAAATGATAATTGTTCAATCTTAGTGATAATAAAGGATATATGAATTTTTATAGATGTTGTAATTGTAGCGACCCTTGTAGACATGTATGCAAAGTGTGGAAGCATAGCCAAGGCACGTGGATTGTCTAATAGAACACCACAAAGAGAGGTCCTCTCATGGAATGCAATAATTGCAAGATATGCAGCAAATGGATTTGTTGAAAAGACTTTAGAAACTTTTAAGCAAATGCAATTGGCAAGTGTAAATCCAAATTCAACAACCTTCACCAACATCCTCCCTATCTCTACCAAATTAAGATCTTTGGAATAGGGTATGGACATCCATCAAAGCATAAAGGATATTATGTTGGTTTTTGTGAAGTTGATTGTGATGATTATTATGTAGGTTTTATTTTGAATGGTTGACAAGGGTTTGGTGTCTTGAGAAGTATTATACATTTGAACTTTATCTTATGAGCATTATGGTGAAGGTCAATGATATTGTGTTAGTCATAATGACAAACCCTAGAGGCTTGTGCAATGTAATATACATATACTCAACTTCTCTATCTCATGTGTAATATACCTATACTAGTTTTCTCTTGAATATTGTTGTGGTTGTTAGTTCCATGTGTATAGTCTCATTGATAAGATGTATTATTATTAGCCCTTAAGAACAAAATGAAAATTCATTACTTTGATTGAATATGTGGATAGCAATTATGTATGTGCATATGAGAAAAATGTTACCTTAAAAGAATTTGTAATATTTGCAAGGGCTATAGGATAGACCTATGGCTTTATTGTAACTCTAAAATGGTTTTTAAGGAAACCCTTATTTATGGAATTGTTATTGTGTATATTTTTTCAATAATTGAGCTCTAAGTATATATGTTGTAAATCCAAAATGCGATCTTTGGAACATGGTATGGACATCGATCAAAGCATAAAGGATATGGGAATTTTGTTAGATCTTCTATTTACAACTATCCTAGTAGACATGTATGCAAAGTGTGGAAGAATATCCAAGATACGTGAACTGTTTCACATGATACCTAAATGAAATGCCATCTCATGGAATGCAATGATTGCAAGATATGAAAAAAAAATATTTTTTTGATAAGGCTTTATAAACTTTCAAGAAAATACAATTGATAGGTGCAAAGCCAAATTCCACAACCTTAGCCAGTATCCTGCTTGCCTATGCCAAAATGGGATCTTTGGAACACAGTACGGACATCCATCAAAGCATAAAATATATGGAAATTTTGTTAGATGTTGTAGTTGTAACTGCCCTCAGAGACATGTATGCAAAGTGTGGAAGCATAGACAACACACGTGAACTATTTGACATGATGCCTCAAAGAAATGTCCTCACATGGAATATAATGATTGCAAGATATGAACAAAATGGATTTTTTGATAAGGCTTTAGAAACTTTGAAACAAATGCAATTGGCGGGTCTAAAGACAAATTCCAGAACCTTAGCCAACATCCTCCCTTCATATGCCAAAATGGGATCTTTAGAACATGGTATGGACATCCATCAAAGAATAAAGGATATGGGAATTTTGTTAGATCTTGTAGTTGAAACTACCATAATAGACATGTATGCAAAGTGTGGAAGCATAGACAAGGTACATGAACTGTTTGACATGATGCCTTAATGAAATGCCATTTCATGGAATGTAATGATTGCAAGATATACAAAAAAATGATTTTTTTTATAAGGCTTTATAAACTTTCAATAAAATACAATTGGTGGGTGTAAAGACAAATCCCACAATCTTAGCCAGTATCCTCCTTGCCTATGCCAAAATGGAATCTTTGGAACATGGTATGGAAATCCATCAAAGGATAAAAGATATAAGAATTTTGTTAGATGTTGTAGTTGCAACATCCCTTGGAGACATGTATGCAAAGTGTGGAAGCATAGACAAGGCATGTGAATTGTTTGGCATGATGCCTCAAAGAAATACTACCTCATGGAATGCAATGGTTGCAAGATATGAACAAAATGGATTTTTTGATAAGGTTTTAGAAAATTTCAAGCAAATGCAACTGGCGGGTGTAAAGCCAAATTCCAAAATCTTAGAAATGGTATCTTTGAAACATAGTATAGACATCCATCAAAGAATAAAGGATATAGGAATTTTGTCAAATGTTGTAGTTGCAACTACCTTGCTATACATGTATGCAAAGTGTGGAAGCATATACAAGGAATGTGAACTATTTGACATGATGCCTCAAAGAAATGTTTTCTCATGGAATGCAATGATTGCAAGATATGCACAAAATGGATTTTTCATAAGGCTTTAGAAACTTTCAAGAAAATGCACAAAAGAAACTTTCAACCAAATGCAATTGGCACATCTAAAACCAAATTGCACAACCTTATCCAACATCCTCCTTGCCTATGCTAAAATGGGATCTGGGGAACATGGTGTGGATAATCATCAAAGCATAAAGGATATAGGATTTTTGTCACATATTGTATTTGCAGTTGCCCTTGTAGACATGTATGGAAAGTGTGGAAGCATAGACAAGGCACGTGAACTTTTTGACATGATGCCTCAAAGAAATGCACAGTCTCATGGAATGCAATGATTGCAAGATATGCACAAAATGGATTATTTGAAAATGATTTATAAACTTTCAAGCAAATGCAATTGGCATGTGTAAAACCAAATTCCTATAATGATAATTGATCATCATATTAAATATTTAATATAAACTGTCATATACATAATGTCATGAACATAACATCTAGTCTATATATAAAGCCATATAGGCTTGTCCAAACAAAGCCATATAGGCATATACAAAAATATACATCGGTAACATATAAAGTATGTATACAAATCCATCTAGGCATACAAAAAATGCCCCAAAATATAGTTTCCTATGAAGTTCTATCCAATAATTGGTGGCCCTTTCTTGGCCATGAAGATGGAGAGCCAATCAGTGACTCATCCTCTCTCTCCTATCGAGTAGACCTCCTCGACATAGATTTTTACAACTCCACCTATTAATACAATCAAACAATATGCACATTAATATATAAAACATGAAATATATAACATCACATATGCAATCGATCACTTACTACTACCTGATGATCCCTCTCGATCCTCTTTTCTCTCTCTTCATTCATAGTTGGATGGGTTGGAGTTGTGACCTCCTATGAGAAGCATCAAGAAGAAAAATTAACTAAACATAAATATCATTTATGTACATCAAATGACATGAGATAAAATAAGAAATCTAAAATGACATTTACATATTATTGGCTCATACCTTGGTCAAAGGATTTGAAGACAACACAGGTGCAACAATGCCTGCATGTGCTGACTCACAAAGATGAGGATGAGTCTCCATATTCAACATTTAAAAATAGAGTTCAAGGTTATTCAACCAAAATAGATGCATAACATTATTTAAATGCATAATGATTACAAATGGTTAAACTTACCTTCGTAAAAGTGGTTTTGTGTGTAGGGTACCATGGAAACTGTGGAGGTGTTGGTGAAGCTCCCTATTGAAATAATCAAATTGTCACTAAATAATATTTCTATAGATATATGTACTATATTGACGATCATGTGATAAATTACATACCTGCTAACTCAACCTCCTCTCATAACCCACTAATGGACAATTAAAAAAAGTAGGATGAAGACTCTGACCCTAGAATTTCATTGCACATGCAATTACATATGTTAATTTTGATTTATAATATAAATAGTCATATAAAATTAATTACAAATTTCAAATAAGAATATATTAAACCAAGATGAAACTTGTAAAAAATTACCTGGAGTCAATACCAAATGTATGTTGTAAGAGATCATCTGTGCGAACAAGATCATCCAATATGGATGTGTCCATCATTGGATGCTACCCTTGCATCACAATATCCTGCCTAGAGTTCTATCACAAGTCCTGTGTCCCATAATCACATAGGTTCCCATATGAACTACATAGATGTGGGGATAAATGACTCCTACTCTCACCATCATTGGTCTAGGTGAGATCATTGCCATGCTATGCTAGATATTGTGAGAGTACTCAATGAATGTAGTATCTCCACCTCAACACTCTACTTCAAAGTCAAAGGGAGTGACACATGTGCTAGCCTCATCAGGGGTCTAGGTACATGGTTTTGGTCTCACTGTGCCCCCTCTCTATCTTGGGCAAAGCCACCACTTCTACCCTGGAACTCTCGAATGTCAAAATAATTAGGAATCTTTTCAAGGACGAACTCACAATGGAGTTTCCTCAAGAAATATTGTGGCATCTCATTGTTGTTGCATGGGACCTCATCTAAAACCATGTACCATCTATCCCAAAAGTTTTGGGATATATCTTCATTCCTACACCAAGGAATAGGGAAGCATTTGCAAGTCTCTTCTAATCTTTGACCAATTTTAGGATTGATAAAGTGTGAACATAATGCAGATTTTGTAATTTTTCATCCTTCACTTGTTCATAAGACAATTTGTCGGCATAGTATAGCTGACACCTCTCCCTATAGTCATGAA
The DNA here is from genome assembly GCA_027924645.1 of Cunninghamia lanceolata. Taxonomy (NCBI): domain Eukaryota; kingdom Viridiplantae; phylum Streptophyta; class Pinopsida; order Cupressales; family Cupressaceae; genus Cunninghamia; species Cunninghamia lanceolata. The sequence continues at coordinate 1,425,565 of BSBN01001011.1, forward strand.
ATTCAGTGATTTGGTTTGTCACCGATTCGGTGTGAGAAACAATCATCTCTAATGACTTCACAAGTGCTCTCCTATGATTGGTGCTTGCACTTAGATTATTTAACATTTCAATTAGGGTTTGAAGATGTTTTTTATTTTCTTCTATTTGACCTAAATAGTTTTCTTGTGTGAGGATGTGAAGGTGGGCGTTTTGAGGGTTTTGCAAAAGTGGAGTAAAGGAGAAAACCTAGTGGGAACAAAACTCATCTCCAAAAAGAGAAACAAAATGCATGAAAAACAAACAAGTGAAGAAGGATGGACTTATATCATTACCCCCTAGGACAACTTCTATCACATGTGTACAATGAATTTATACAAAATAGGAGATACAAAGAGAGACTTGGAAGTCCCCCATAGGATATGTTGCAGTGTGCGTAGATGCTCAATGAAGTATGTAGAAGAGAATCCATGAATGTTGAACTACATTTCTCCCCTTAGAAAGAAATAGAACCACAGAAGTGTGCAATTGAGCTTCCCATTTTGAATTGGAACATATAGGAAGAAGTATGAAGGTCTCTAAATTTTACATAATACTCAAAGACGTAGATGATGCCCATGATGTCTTTGGAGGATGCTCGAGGATCTCCAAGCCAATGCTAACATGTGATAAATGCTAAAATTGGGGAACATGGACCATAGATGTATGGTTATAACTGAACCTAGAAGAATCTGATACTATTGCTGAGGATGTCAACAAACATGATGGCAAAGTCAAATTAGTGGACTCATAAATATATGCAGAATTTGTCATGATAGAAGCTGATGTAGGCAAGGTAAGAGCAATCATATCAGAAGAAGACAAGGCTAATGCAACTTCATCGAAGTTGTCATCGAAAAGAAGATGAATGTCCTCAATGAAGTTTCTCAAATATGCATCCCAATGTGGTAGATTTAGAAGGATGAGATCAATGTCTTGGTGCAATGAATCATTGGAATCCATGGAGATATGCATGAATTTAGATGTAGCAATAGATGTTTGTGGTTTTGCAATTTGATATAGGAGTTTGAAAGCAACATGTGAGAAATAAGGACATATTGTGTCATCATGTTGGTTTCCACAATAAGTGCATGTGATGTTTTAGTTAGGATATGGAGTATCTAAAGAAACATACATGATCAAATGCTAGTGTTGACCCTCCTAAAATTATGAGATTTTCTCCCTGATTGGGTGACCCCCCAAATTTTGGAACTTTATAACTTAGTGCGATTTACAAAATAGATATGACCAATGTGTGGGAAATTGAAAAGCATGCACTTTTGCAAAAAAATGGTGCTCAATTCTGAGCTACTGAGAAAAAGTTATTACAATAACAAGTTCCTGTAAATATGACCTATTCTTAAAATTGCACTTGAAGAAGCAAAAATGTGTAGGTGGAGAGAAAAAACTAGCCTTCCAACAACTCATTGGAATCAACAAGAAATGTAAATTGCAATGGTGTTAACTTGAGAGGGGTATTGGCCTGCTGCCAAACCAAACCTCTCCCTCCATCTTTGACAAGCAAAAAATAAAGGTTTATTACAAACCAATGTGCTTTTCATAGAAAATTTTCCCAAAATATTGAGGATACAAATGACGGTTACAAAGAAAGTTAACTCAATGTAGGTAGTTAACAATGAATGCCACTACTACCACCACCACAACTGCCTATCTTAACTCAATCAGAGAAATACAATTTGAATACAAACTCTAATGCCAAGTATAAAGATTATTGGTATTGAATGATAGCATTTAGTACGATCAGTTTGCTAAGCGCTAGTGGTTAGTTATAACAACAAGTTTTGTTATATTAAATGTACTAGTAGTTGTGTATTGTTAAAAAAAAGAAATGAACCACTAGTTGTTATGACAATAAATGATAATATAACATAAAATTGCTAGCAATAAAGCAGTTATAACAATAACTAGAGAAATTGTAAGGCATAGAGGTTGACATAGGTGACCTGAGACTTGGTCAAAAGCCAATTGTGGGTGTAGTGAGGTCAAATTTGAAGTTGAGTTGAATGCTTTGAGTGCTGCAACAACTATATGACTGCTAGTGTATGGATCAAAACACCTCTACAATAATTAATCACAAATGGTGACCCAAACCATGAACTATATTAGAAGAGAATGACCAACAAATGGTCTTCAAATAAAATTGTTGGCATGCGGAAAAGTGAAGCCACAACCCCTCTTGAAAGGTGACCTATGTAAATGTGAAGGCTCCAATAAGCAAGAACTAGTAGGGCCAAACTATGAGATGACATCCTCTAAGAGTTTGATTGGCGGTATGGGAATTGAGATAGGGATTTGGGTGTCATTTGGCTTGGCCTTCTAGGTAGGGGCATGAGGGGAAGTTGCCACTTATTTGTAGAGAGGCTGAGAGGCCTAAAATAGTTCAAATGCTTGAAAAAATTGCCTGAAATGTCAAAGAAATTGCCCATATTTGTGAAATAAGCCCAAATTGAACCAATGAAACTAGAAAAATAGAGGCCAAGAGGCCCAATAATTGACTCAAATGGACCAAAAAACTAAGAATTTTGTCAAGAAACTCCTCAAATCTACACATAAAATCTTGAAAAACTTACACAAAAATACTGAATTGACCAAAAACTGACAATTTTGCAGAGGGCAAATTTGCCCTTTGCAAAAAAAAAAATTGTATAAAAAATTTGCCCAAATTTGCCCAGAAATGCAAAATCTCCTTCAAAATTCGATTTTTTCTAAAAAAATTTATTTTATTTTTTCAAAAAATTAGGTTAAGGGCAAACAAAAAATCATTTTTTTACAATGAAGCTTGATCCATTTTGCTTGAGGATGCATCAAATTTCACCTCACCTCTAGATTCCCTTAAATCAAAGGGTGTGTCTGCAACATGGCTTTGATACCATGTTGGAATAGCCAAGGATAGTCTAAAACACTTGAATCACTCTCACAATATGGAAATCAATAATACAAGTTAAGAAATCGATGATATTGATGAACCTAATTGAGCATAAACTTATATTGATCTCACTTACAAATTTACATGAGAATGCCTCATTACAAAGGCATGGAAAAGGCAATCCACCTTGCACATGGATTGATAATTGCTATGTGATGTGGCACATGAAAGAAGACAAGTGTTCTATATGTCAACCTTTGGATCACTAGGAGTGTGCAAACTAACAACCTTGTGTGACAAGTGTTGGATAACTACAAAGTGCCTTTTGAGGTGAGATGAAAAGTCTTCCAACATCAAAAGGTATGCACATGAGGTTTACCAAACAACTTTGTAACCTCTAACCTGTAAAAGGTTGCACATTCAGTTAGACAAGATTGTCTGACCTCATCAACCTAAGTACACTTAAGCTATAGTGAATAGATAAATTATTCACTCTAACATTTAATATCTAGGTAGTGCTTAGGGAAAGAAATAAAGATACTTATAGGATGGCTACAGTTGGTGCCGAGTTTGACATCCCTAAAAATGTCAAACACAATTTAGATTAGCATGTAAAAATTGTAGTAAGGCCAACTATCCCAAATAATGTATCTAGTTGGCAGGTATTTGAAAATGAGCAGCAAATTGTTGATTTTTGGCAAGAGGGGGTAGAGTTTACTGCTAGTAGTCAATCAAAATTGCAAGAGCAATATGGTGATCAAGTGATTCAGCTAAAGACAAACATGTTTCCCAAGGGATTGATCACCTTAGAAAATATATTTGGTGTTGATGATCAACCCAAAAGGGAGAAAATGAACATGAAAGTTAGAAAAGAAGACTATGAAGAGGTGAAGATTACATAGGGGAGATTTCTAAAGGATGGCAAGGTATGTGATCAAGATGAAAGACAAGGTTTTGTTAAGCTTTGTAACGAGTTTGATGATTTAATTGCTTGGGATTATAGGGATCTAAAATATTTTGATCCTAGTTTAATTCAACATACTATTGATTTAGATCCCAATGCAAAACCTGTCCACCGAGAATAAAGGCCAGTCAATCCCAAAATTGAGCCATTGATGAGGAAAGAGTTGTCCAAACTCATAGAGGCCAAAATTTTCTATCCAATCGAACACTCCTCTTGGGTGGCTAACTTAGTTCTAGTTAGAAAAAAGAATGGGGAAATCAGATTATGTGTGGACTTCAGATACCTAAACAAGGCCTCCCTTAAAGACCACTATCTACTTCCTTCAATGGAACATATCTTATAGATAGTGGTAGGAGATGAAAGGTTTTCACTCCTAGATAGCTACTCAGGATATAACCATATTATTGTAAAAGAATCAGATCAATATAAAATGAACTTTACCACCAAATGGGGTACCTTGGCTTACCAAAAAGTTCCTTTTGGATTAACTAATGTTAGGGTAATCTTCCAAAGAGAAATGAATTTGGCCTTCAAAGGCTTAAACAATGATATTATTTTAGTATATCTTGATGATTTGACTATGTATTCTAAGCATGCAACTTACCATTTAGGTCATTTAAGAAAATTATGAAAGATGCATAGAATATGGCATATCATTGAATCCAAAGAAGTGTGTATTTGTTGTCCCAGAAGGTAAATTGTTGGGACATGTAGTTTCAAAGGAAGGACTTGCCATTGATCCATAAAGAATGAGTGCAATTTCATCCCTTCGCCTTCCCAGGCACAAGAAGGGCCTGCAAAGCTTGCTAGGAAAGATCAATTTTGTGAGCAGGTTCATACCTAATTTTTATTCAATAGTAAAATCCCTCACCTCCATGTTAAAGAAAAATAATACTTTCACATGGTCAAAAGAAGGCAAAGATAGTTTTGAAGCTGTCAAACAAGCCATTGCACAAGATCCTACGCTGGTAAACCCTAATTTTGAGAAGGATTTTATCCTTTATGCTTTTGGAGGCAAGGAGGGTATATTAGTAGTTCTAACACAACATAATGAGAAAAATTTAGAGCAACCAATTGCTTTCTTTAGCTATCCCCTCAAAGAGTATGAGCTCAAGTACAATTTTGTTGAGAAATAGGTGCTTGTTGTGGTGAAAGATCTTAAAAAATTTAGGTACATTCTTTCAAACAACAAGATCCAATTGATGGTGAACCATCTCAATGTGAAAGAGTTTCTTTTGAGCAAATATGTCAATGAGATGACAGCTGGGTGGATCACAAAAGTCATGGAATATAACATTGACATCAACATCACAAAGATGGTAAGAGGCAAAGGACTTTGTGAGAAGATGGTGGTAGACATAGGAGCTATGAATAACACAATGTATGCCCTTAAACAAGTCCAACCAACTGAATCTCACACTCCAACTGACTAGTATTATGACATGGCTACCTTTCTATAGTCAGGTAAATGCTAGATGGCCTAGATAGAGCCAAAATGAGGTATTTCAAACTTCAAGCCATCCCCTATGTTCTTGCTGATGGTGTCCTATTTAGGAATTATATCAATGGAGTTATTTTAAGATGCATAGAGCATAATCAAACCAGTAGGGTGTTGGAAGAATTCCACAACAACCTTGTAGATTGCCATTTTTCACTAAGAACAACTACTGTTAAAATCATGAGGGATGGTTATTACTAGCCCAACTTGTTTAGAGATGCCCATAGATGGGTAAGGAGCTGCAAGGAGTGTGCCTTATTTGTAGGAAAACAAAGGTTGGCAGCTCTTCCTCTCTATCCTATCTAGACTGATTAGCCATTTGCCCAATGGGGTTTAGACTTCATTAGAATGATAAATCCACCATCCATTTCTAGCCACAAGTGGATTTTAACAGCCACTGATTATTTCACAAGGTGGATAGAGGCAGTTGCTTTGAAGGATGCCACGAAGGCCTCTATTCTGGATTTCCTTGAAGGTATATTTACAATATTCGATGTCCCTTTCACTATCATTTTTTATAATGTTAATGCCATCATAGGAACAAAAATAAGTGAATGGGCAGTTAAATATGGAATTTACTTGAAAAAATCTTCCAACTGCTACCCCAAGGCAATGGCCTAGCTGAATCTACAAACAAGAACCTGATCATGATCATTAAAAGAACAATTGAAGATAACCAAAGGACTTGACATTCCAAGTTGAAAGCAACTCTTTGGGATGATACTTGAGGAGATATGTCTTCTCCTACTTAAGGCATCTGTCACCTGGTTTTCTTTTCCTTGGATATATTTAATCTCGAAATCATAATCTGAGATAAAATCCAACCATCTCCTTTGGAGAGTATTTATATGTGGTTGAGTGAACAAGTATTTGAGTCCTTGATTGTCTATTTTCAACTCAAAGGGTTTCCCAAGCAAGTAGTGTCTTGTCCATCCTAGACTAGTACACCACCTAAGCCTTCCCCTGAGGCATCGATAATGACTGCAAATTGTCGATAATGACTGCAAATTGACCTTCTGGGTCAGGTACTTTCAAAATTGATGTTGAAGTCATTTTTTCCATCTGTTGGTCGAAGGCCTCTTGACACTTATCTGACCACTCAAATTTCTTGTCTTTTCTTTGCAAGGAAGTTATAGGGTATGCAACTTTTGAAAAGTTTTTCACAAATTTCTTGTAGTAACCTACAAGGTCCATGAAACTTTAGACCTCATGTACATTCCTTGGCACTGGCCATTCCAAAGTAGCCTTAATCTTGGCTAGGTCCACATCTATTCCCTTAGATAAAATTATGTGACCCAAATACTGTACTTCCCTTTGAAAGAAAGTTCACTTAGAGAGCTTGCCATACAGTTTATGCTCTCTCAACCTCTGAAGAATAATCCTTAAATGTTGAAGGTGATCTTCCTCATTCTTAGAGTAGATTAGAATGTCATCAAGAAAAACTAGGACAAACTTGTCCAAACAATCCTTGAACACACTATTCATTAGGTTCATAAATGCTATAGGTGTGTTTGTTAATCCAAAAGGTAGGACTGTGAATTCATAATGCCCATACCTTGTTCTAAAGGTTGTTTTATGGATTTCCTCGTCCTTCAACCTCAATTGATGATACCCAGACTAGAGATTGATCTTGGAAAACACAGTTGTTCCTCTCATTTGATCAAAAATATCATCAATGTGGGGCAACATGTACTTATTCTTAATTGTTTCTTTATTTAACATGTGGTAATCTATGCATAACCACAAGGTACCATCTTTCTTTTTCACAAATATGACTGGTGCTCCCCAGGGTGACACACTAGATCTGATTAGCCCTTTATCCAACAATTCCTGTAATTGATAGCAAAAAGCTAGCATCCTTTTCTTTGAGATCTTTTCATTTGTAGGGAAAAAAATTGTCTTAGTTTGACTTCCCTAGGGTTCCTTTATAGAAAGACTTTGTTTCTTAAATCATCAACACATTCTACTATTTTGGCATAATAGTCCACTTTGGCTCGATGTCTCCATAACTAGTTTATCCCAAGGGTAACATCATATGAGCCGAGTGGGCCTACATAAAGGTTCACTTCAGTGGGCAAAATCAGAAGTTCAACCTTAGCCTCAAACAAGCATTGCTCTACCTGAGCCTTGGTCTAATTTGCATATTCTACTGACCAAGTGTTTGCCATATATCCAACTTTTCTAAAAATTTTGCTTAAAAATTTTAGGGGAAACAAAACATTCAGTAGCACCAGTATCTATCAAAATTGAAATCAAGAGACTAGATAAAATACCTATAGTTTTAATGGGAGTAATTTGGTATTTGGCCTGTCTGTTGTCCAAGGCTGCGTGAATGCGTTGTTAGAATGCCACTTGCTGAGAGGGTAGAAGGTTTCCTCATGGTTTTGCTCCTTGCATCTTGTTAGGACACTGGTTGGCATAATGATCTCTGCCACATGTGTAGAACCCTCCCATAGGTCCTCACCTCTCCTGCGGTTTCCCAGAATTGTCTCCATTTTTCTTGGAGTGGTTATTTCCCTTCTTCTCCCCCTTGGATTCAGTTTTCTTATGCTTGGTCCCTTTATCATTTTTCTTAGTAAAATCCTACTTTTTCCCCTTTTTCTTAGAGGATTGAGAGGATTCAGACATATTATACCTCTTTTGGTTCCTTTTGCTATAAGAAGACATAGCTTTCAATTTTTGTTCCTATTTGATGGCCTTCTCATAGACTTGGTCCATTGAAGTGGGACCATGCATGCCAACCTCACCCCCAATCTGGGTGTTTAATCCCATTATAAACTTTTAGATGTGAAATCTCTCATCCTGATAGTATTGCAACACATACTTAAGTAGGCGAGTGAACTTTTCCCAGTATTCATTGCTAGTTAGATCTCCTTGTCTCAGATTCTAGAAATCTATAAGCTTTTGATCATAGAATAGCTAAGGCAACTATCTTTGCCTAAAAAGTTCCATGAACCTGTCCTAGGTTAGATTTGTAGACCTTAATCCTAATTCCATCTTTTTTTTATCCACCATGTGGATGCTTCACCGGCCAGCTGGTATGCTTCCCATTCCACTTTAGTGATCTTAGTATAATTTTTTATTTCAAAATACTTTTCCATCTCCATAAGCCAAGCCTCCACGAGATCTCCACTTATAGATCCATCGAACTTGGGAGGCACAACATTTTTCATGTCCTGGGATAATTCCAAAGCCATATTGCTTCTTTTATCCTCTTCTTTTCTATCCTCAAAGTTATTCTCCCCATGTTCACTTTGGGTGGTGTCATTATGACATACCTTGTTATCACCCCCATCATAGGCATCCTACCTGGGTCCTTACCGACCCTTGACCTCCTGCTTGAGAGTTCCTACTCCCACTCTTGTCTCTTGAAGAAAAGAGAGGATCTGGTCAAGTTTAGATTCAAAGTGCCCTAAAGGTTGCCCTTCATCCTAGCTATCTCCCATCCTAGTTCTTATCTAAACCTTGCTTCAATCTACTTCTTCATGAAGTTTACAGATTAATCATGGATTAGTTTTCCATATCATTGAATCCATTCATAACATAAATTTATTCTCATTCATGTAATCTTTAACAAGAAAGGAAAGATATTCAAAAAATTTCAATTGCATTATAGTTTTCATTGGATTACATATAATCCATCAAAATTACAAAATTTTGTTTACATCTTGCTACTGCAAGTCATTGTTAGAGTGGGATACTTTCCCATGTTTATTTCTCAACCTTGAGATTTATCACATTAGTTTTAGGAGGTGGATGTACTCGCAAGTACTCATCCACAACCTCCTTATTTACATCAAAATCCTTAGGATTGCTTTCCATAACTGATGCTTTAGGTGCAGAGGGTTCTATTGATGCATCATTAGAGTTAGGAGGAGAAATCCTATCTACTTTCCTCAACTCCTACTTGATGCATTTAACAGCATTAGTGAAAGTCTCCTCATCAATCAACCATGCTCCTACTAAGAAACCAGTTTGGTCAAGCTGTTTCATTCTTGAGGCTCACTCCCTCAAGGTCTTAATATAACATAGGTAACATCCATTTTCTATTACCTTTTTTTGGGTGTTTTCTAATTTTACCATTCTGGTATAAAACATCCAAAAATTAGCACCTGTTAATGTTGGATAAGGATAATCATCAAGTAGTGAGCTCATAGGTCCATGTATTGAACTTGGTATCTCTAATATCATATGTAACATGACATTTCATATTACCCAAAAATAACCATAAATATTCATCTTAACTAAGAATAACAATACATCATGATTAACCAAATTATAGTTAAACAAAAATGAGTTAACATCATCACAATAATTAAGCATGTTATTCTTTTCTAGAATATAACAAAACTTAGAATTACATTATCCAACAATACTACATTAGTGAATGACCTTCACTATACATATACAAAGCTATGCTCAAGGCATCAAATATGAAATGGTACATAATAATTAACTATCAAGTCATATAAAGAAAAACATTGCATATGGAATTTTGACATCTATCTTCATAAGTCATGGCTTGTCTTCTACTTAGGAAGAAGAGTATCATCCGAGTACTTTTCCTCCAACCATAGACTAGCGGTTCCCCGCATAACTTCCTCCCTGGAAGTGGCCCTACCCTTCACGGAAGGTATAGATATAAGGAATTGTTAGGTTTTCCATCTAAGTATCTGGTGTTGTGTCCTTCATAATGTCTCATAGTCACACAACTATAGATGCACTCTAACTATGTATGACACTACTGGAAACATTATGCTATCTGGAGCACTATGGACTGACTAATGCACACAGAGACAAATGCATTACTTTGGCCAAATATTTACATACATATACGTTTCATAATGAACATAGTCATATGTCCACCACCTTGAATCAACTTAGAAGTTATCTCATCCTACAGTATGCTTAGTTCTAACTCTCAAGGTCTAGAAAAAAAAAGTTTAGTTCAATTCTTAGTCCAATTCTAGGACAATCGACTCCTATCTTGGGAGTACAATCATTAGTGTTACGTTGCTTTTGCAATAGGGAAACCATGACTCCACATCACCCTATTTCTGTCTTGCCATAATGTCATTAGGACATTCAAGTTTTCAAGCTCAAGACCTTGCCCAATCCAAAACTCATGTTTACCTTGTCACTAGGTTACATTCAAAGTTCATAACAATCAAGGCTTGTTTCATAATAGTCTAATGGATTGGTTCTATTAAAAGACCACAGTCTAATGATTCCTCATGAAATTCATGATAACCTATATTTGGTTCATGAAGTGTGGCCTTTCAAATAGGGTTTACGTCCATATCCTTTGTTCAATAAGGGTTTCATATTCAACTTTATTTACATACTCATAAAAGATAAGTATCAATGGGGTTTTGTTTTCCAACCATCATAGTTTGACATGCATTAAAAACTGTCTCAGGTAACATAATTAGTAACCTTTTATCATTCCCTCCTTAGCATGAGGAATCATAAAGCTAAATCACATTGCTCAATTATTCTGTAGGTATCTTAATACCTTCCATAACAGCCGATTCCTTTTCTACAATATCCATTTCTACATACGGGTTGCACTATGGATTTCATAATATCTTTAGTAAACAATTGAGTACTATTTCTACAACACTCTATCCTGACATAATAAGTGCCTACGGCAAAGTTGAGGCCCAAAGAAAAAGATTATCATTAAATATAATGGGGTCCAAGCATTGTTCTTAGCCATAATACATAATAGTCTTGATTATTAATTGGACAATCATAATTAATTAATACAAGAAAGACTTTGAGCTTAACAGCTCGAATGACAGTCAAGACAATGTCAAGTATATAATAAGTGGTTTATAGACCTTGCCTATTAAGGCATGTAAGACTCTTGCCAACACACAGTTGAATTGATTGTTTAACTTTATGGCCTTGGCCGAAATGATATGATAATACAATTCTTTGAAAGGATATCATAGAGGTATTACGCATAACCTTGATGGCCCCATAACAAAACCATTTAAAGTTTAGCATCCATGGCCTTATCAGCCTCACACAAGAATACATTACTATGTAATAATATGATAGTTGATACCATTTTTAATAGTGGTATCACCTGGTAATTGTATACATATCTCAATGAAGAGTCATACCTGTACCTTAACATAAAGTTGATACGGCTCTAAGCAGACTTTGTGCACTCTTAAGTGGCTCTCCACACACTAGTCAGGCTATCACTAGAGTTAAGACTCCTTCACTCTTTTGCTGGCTCAAACTTCCTGTTCGACTCTCCTATCGCATTGTCTACAACAACCAAGACCTATATCCTCAACAACAAAAACCAAAAGATACCTTCCATTGAGCTTTGCGTACGTTAACAATGCATGCCACTAAACTCACCACCCTCTAACTGAGGATAGTGGCTGGGACAATTCCGCCACCTTAGGGTTTCTTGTGGCCCACCAATTCCATCATCACATGGATGTCGTTGAAGCCTATATTTTCTCAACTCGGCCTCCAGTTATTCAACTTAACGTGGATGGTGGTTGGCCAACTACCCCAGGGATAACACAATATGAATAATGCATATATTATAACATGGATTCATGACCTCTAAAGATGCTAGAATAATTATAACATACACACTATATGATCCCTACATGTATAAGGGTTATTGAATAATTAATATGTCATCAAACATCAACATCATAGATGAGATGACATAGTAACAAATTGCAATCTTGGGGGTCGATTTGTTACTCCCCCATGTCGCCATAATATTTATGACTATTAAGTAAATAGGCAACGATAATCACATAACTTAATAAAGAATTAGATAAAGAAACAAGGAAATACTTGACAACTCGTCGATATTACTTATCAACCAAACTAACATTCCAAGACATTATTTATTCGAATTGACATGGATAACGTCGAAATAACTCAAATGGCTGAGTCAGTTCAATTTGAATTTGAAATGACTTAACAAGGGAAAGATGATAACTCATCCCACTTAGCATGGGTTCACATGACTAATTTTGATACTTAGATGGCAATTCTAACCTTTTTCCATACATCTATCTCCCTTTAGATGATACTCTCCTTCTATCTTCGAAGGAGGATTATATTTCCTGATCACACTCACCATCATAAAACCATGATTAGTTTATCATCATCTGATTTGTAAATCATATTAATTAAATAATCTATGAGCAACTTTAAATTTCATATCTAACATTAGTCAGTATCCTCATAATCAATGGTTAATCTCATATTTTCCACAAACATCTAATCATTAGATTATGGTTAATCATCCTGATTACCACACAAAAGTAAGATTAAGCTAAATCATAAGTTGGGGATGTAACACTGTTTTAGTTTTCCTTTCAATAAGTGCTCTTGCACATGCAACATTCTCATTAGGAGTTTGTTTTCCTTATTTGTTTTGTTTTGCCTTGTTGTCTGGAGGCATATTCAGTTGTGTTGGTCTGGCCCATCTTAGCTCCAGGTGTTGTTGCATCCCCTTTTGACTCTGTGCCCAATGAATTGATAAGGCCACTGGATCCTTGTTTTTAGTAGGCAAACACCCCTCATAGTTGCCAAAATGTTGTCCTATTTTGCCTTCAGGCCAGATAGCCCAAGGATCCCCAAACTTGCTAAGAAGATACCCCAAAATCCTCAAATTTTCTAAGTGTTTTTTCCCTTGATGGTTTGCCTTTTTCAGAGTTTCAGAATTTGGGGTTCTCTCTTCCATCATGTCATTCCCATTACCTCTAAAAACTCTAAGTTGATAATCCAAATTTTTCATAAGTCCTTTGGGTGCTGGATGTCAGGGCAGCGATCTCCATCTTTCATTTTTTGCAAACGACAAGTAAAAATCTTGATCGTTGGAGCTCAATGAGCTCCAAAATTTATAAGTCTTTTGGGCATTGGAGGTTGGGAGGTTCCTCTTCTCCTTTCCTATTTGTAGGAGGAAAGAAAAAGGTCCAATCACCAAATTCTATTGAACCTTCACATTCTTATAAGTGTTTCAGATATTGGAGGTCAGCATTGCGGTCTTCCTCTTTCCTTTTTGTAGGTGGCAAGTGGAAGGCCCGATCATTGAAGTTTGTTGAGCTCTAATGTTTATAATTCATTTAGACGTTGGTGATCGGGGATTGATATTCCTCTTTCCTTTTTGAAGGTAGAAGGGTGAAGGTTCGAGGCCCAATCCCCGATCATTTCTCTAAGGTGCCAAATGTTTGGGTAGTAGATTCTAAGGAGTTTCTTGTTCACTTGTAGTTTTCAAGCATTAGCGACAAGTTCTGATGGCCGAAGTCTGATGAAGCTTCAATTTTTTCTAACTATTCAAAATTAGGAAATCAGACAATTCCCTTTCCTCTCTTTCAAAATGCACAATGTATGGTGAAGGTCCAATCTCTAAAACCCAATGGTTTCCCCTTGTTCCTTTCAAACTTTGGAGATCGGGGTTTCCTTCTTCACCCTTTTAGAAGCAAATTGCTTTTTGGAAGCCCGATTGGTTAGGTCTTGATTTTTTTTCTATCCCTACTCCTTCCACTATTTAGATGTGATGGGATTGCTCAACGACCTTACTGGTTGCCATTAATGCTTCTTCATAACTCAATTGCTTGTGGACACAGATTTCTTGCACCCCTATGCCAATGTATCTCTTTTTACATTGAATTTCTTATACTTAGGGCATGGACGAATGTTCTTCTTCAGTGGATTTCCAAGGCAGAGTCACATGGGTGCACTACAAGGACATAGAGATGAATTTATTGCAGCACAGGTGATTGGTTTTCCTTATTAACCACTCTTTCCCATGTCCATGGATGCACAATGATTTGGAAAGCTATATATACATAGATTTGAGATGTATTTCTATTGGTTGACTGTTCTAGGTGATTAATCAGACAAAAAGATTTGTTTATAGGTTTAGACCTCCTGGTTTTCTCCAGAACTAGGCAGATTTGATGGATTGTGCTCTCTTCTGCACCTCTTGAAAGTCTCTATATCAGTTCATCAATGAAGGAGAGTCTATCATCTTGTGTCTATTTCATACCTGTAACTAGTTTGTCTTCTCTTTGTAATAGATATTTAGCCTTTATGATCAATATAAACTGATGTTTTTCCTCTCTCATTATTCTTACACTGTGTTTATTTGATAGATACAAGATGTGTATTGTGGATAAAGCCATCCCTTTCATAGTTTTATCTTTCTACCTTAACTTTTGTTTGAACCTGCAAGAGTATGTGTTAGTTTCCTTTAGTGTCTGAGATCATTATTGTGCTAGGTCAGTTACAATTAAACGCCCTAAATCTAGGTGCATCGCCATTTCCTTTTCTATACTCCTCCTTGTTCTTTTCCTTTGTGATCAGTGGCATAGGTTTAGTTATTTTTCTCTAAACCTTAAGTTTAGATGAGGAACCAGCCTTTTCTAATCTCATCTGCAAGGTCCCACACCTTGATATCAGTCCCATTGTGTCATTGGAATTCTTGGAAAGGCTTCAAGCATGGTTCAATTCCATGTGATAACCGGTTTCTCTGGTTTAGGGTTTAGAGAGAGAGGATCAATGATAGAGGAGACAAAGAGGAGAGATAGGGAGTAGAGAGTGAGTGACATGTCTAGAGACATAGGGAGAGAGATTGAGTGGTAGAGGGATAATAGAGTGTTGTCCACACTTTTGAACATGATTTTTTTAAAACTTTAACCCTCATCTATCTTGTTGCTACTCACATATATTTAGTCTTGGCTAAAAATTTATGGTAGATGTTTTTAGGTCCACTTGGAAAGGTTTTACTAAAGATGTTCTAATAGTCTATATAGTTATCATTTGGAATGTTGTCTTTGGCACATTATGAAACAATTGTTTAATGGTGACAATTGAATGCATACTTGTTAAGATATTTGTGGCTATTTTACTTCCATCTGTAGCCATGGTGAATTAATGGAGGAAACTTCAGGACTCATGGCTTGCACTGTAGAGAGCTGATTATGTGTCTTCCTATGAACTCTTGAAAGAGAAATTGTACTAGAATTGAAATTCATGGGTGCAATTGCAACAATTGAACTTTCATGTTCTCGTGGGGAACCTACATATTATTTATTCATTTCAATGAAAGTAAATAAATTTTTGTATTCTTAACTGGTTAGTTAATAAGATGGTTATGAAGGCAAATGAATATGTCTCAGGTTGTGTTGTCCGTACTGCACATAATGGGCAGATTGATATCATTGATCTAGATTGAAGACTTATAAGGTTGCACCTATATGATGGTTTGTTCAAGGTTATACCTTTTGATATAAAAAGAAACTCAAGGAAGCTTTCATTCCTTCACCTCGAGATGTTGAATCCACAATTTCATAGCAAAAAGGCTCATCAAATCAACAAGAATGATGTATAAAGCATATAACTAGAGAAGATAAAATAGAAATCATGTGTCATGTATGTTTGATTGGAAGAAGTCTTGGAGGGGCCATGGATCAATGAGACAATGTGTTGTAAACCATTTCTAAATGAAATTTTATTTCTCAGAACATTAAAGCTTAGACATCATCTTTCGATTCGTGCCAAAATGGGAGTTGTGGAAAAGCACATTAATATATTGGCATGTACATTGACTCCAATTACCCCACAAAACATATCCAATGGAGCTTTCTTAGCATAGTTTATATGGAATTTCTACATCAAAGCAATAATGTTTACACAATTTTGTACAATGATATAGTTAGTAATGTTCTCCAAGGTAGATATATACGCAGACATGGTATCATAGACTAAAATAATTATTGGATATACATAAGGCTGATTTGTTAACAAGAGTAATGCCAAATTTCCTACCAACATCTTTATGCTAGAATAGGAGCACTGTGATAACGATTATTTTTGGCAGATATTATAATTCAAACACCTTGGCGATAAGTATGCAAACAGTGGATGAATAAAAGGCCGCGAAGGTAGTGAGATATGTACAAAAGAAGAGAAAAGCAATGGACATGTATGCAATCAAATATTGTAACCATCTCTAGTATCCTCTCTAGCCGAAATGAAATAGAAACTCTAGAGATAAATGTAGATTTTTCACTAGATATTATAGTTGCAAATCCTCTGATGGGAATATTTACAAAATATGAAAGTCTAAACAAAGGGTGTGAGCTGAAATAGTCATTGCCTTCTCATGCAATATTGGTGAGATAATGAATGAGACATATTTCATGAAAAGCTTTAGAAACTTTTGAAGCAAACTCAATCCATAGGTATGTAAATTGTGGAAATGTAGCAATTGTAATTGGCAGGTGTAAGTCTAAATTTTGCCGACATATTCTCAAAGTTTTGAAAGATGGAAATGCATATTTCATTGAATATTATAGGTAGAAATGATTTGATAAATATGTGTGCTGAAGGTCAAAGTGTAGATAAGTCATGCATGCTAAATGACAGATTGCAAGATCCGCATTAAATAAATTCATTGAAAGGCTTTAGTTACTCTCCATTTATGTAATCGGCCTTTCTAAAGCCAAATCCTACATCATTTGCTAGCACATACCTAGTGTTGAGTTTTATGATCATAATTAAAGCAATCAGAAAATGCAACACAATGAACAATGAACACAACAAGATACCCTAGGAAAACCCTCCAACTTGAGGGGAAAAACCCAGCAACAATATATCTCTTAAATATTGAATGATAAGAACAACAATCTTCTTTACAATGGCCACATCCAAGGCCTACAGGTATAGCTTCACTTCTTGAAGCACAATGAATAAGTTCACACTTGATAAATCTGGTTTGCGCTTGAAATAACTTGATCTGCTCCTTAGAAGTCTGCTCTGCCTTTTGAATTTTGCTTGTAATTGAATATATTCGAATGAGAGGTGTAATGACCTTGTATATATACATGAGGGATGCACCCTTTCACAAGAGGTTGGCCTCATTACAATATAAATGTAAATAACATGTTAAATTATGCAAAGTCATTTTATACTACTTGCATAATTAGGTCGGCCTATAGAAGGATCCGACTGAAGCTATAACATCAACACTCCCTCTTAGCTAGGGAGGATACTTCTAGCTGCATAAGACATATCACCTCATTGTGATGTCAACCACAATGGCTACACTCATATGCGAAAAGAAAGATATCACCACATTATGATATCATATATTACCTCAATATGATATCAACCATAATGGCTACAACAATGTATAGTATGTACAAGTGTTCATCACTTACATGACATTCACCATGGCTCTCCCAGAGGGTGGAATCAAGGGATTTCACCTCAAACTTCTCTCATAGAGAAGAACTTGTTATCAAGAGATTTCACCTCGAACTTCTCTCACAAAGAAGAACTCGTTGTCAAGGGATTTCACCTCAAACTTCTCTCACAGAGAAGAACTCGTTATCAAGGGATTTCACCTCGGACTTCTCTTACAGAGAAGAACTCATTATCAAGGGATTTCACCTTAAACTTCTCTCACAGAGAAGAACTCGTTATCAAGGGATTTCACCTTGAACTTCTCTCACAAAGAAGAACTCGTTGTCAAGGGATTTCACCTTGGACTTCTCTCACAGAGAAGAACTCGTTATCAAGGGATTTCACCTCGAACTTCTCTCACAAAGAACTCATTATCAAGGGATTTCACCTCAAACTTCTCTCACAGAGAAGAACTCGTTATAGAGGATCACTAATACTGAGACTCTTTCTCAGTTAAGGCTGTATTCTCCACTATAACAAGCTTATCTCAAAAGTACACAAAATTTAACTTGGAGAGAGGCTTGGTGAGAATGTCTATCATCTTCTCATCAGTACTAATATACCTCAACTCTATAGATTTCCTCAATACCATATCTCGGATATAATGGTATTTAATTTCAACATGCTTTGTTCTGTCATGAAACACAGGATTGACATAAGGCTTCACACAGCTTTGGTTATCACAATGAATAATAGTAGGCTCCATAGATTGTCCAAACAATCCTGTAAGGAGCTTACAAAGCCATACTGCTTCCTGAGCTACCATACAAGCTACAATATACTATGCCTCTGTTATACTCAATGCTACAGTTGACTGCTTCCTGCTACACCAGGAAATCATAGTAGATCCCAAACTGAAGCAACATCCAGAGGTGGTCTTCCAAGTAGTGACATACCCTGCCCAATCAAAATCAGATCATCCATGCAGCTTCAAGTCTAATCCAGAAGTATATCTCAAGACATACCCAATTGTGCCATGCAAGTATATGCTTCACTGCAACTAGATGTACTTGCCTTGGTTCACACATGAACTGACTAAGTGCACTCACTGCATAGCAAATATCTGGTCTAGTATTAACTAGATACATCAATGATCCAATCATTTGTCTGTACATCATGGGATCCATCAGATCTGAACTAGTTGCAGTCTCCTTAAGCTTATGTAAGTTGGTCTCCATAGGCATAGACATGGATTTGCAATCCATCATACCAAATCTCTTCAGAATATCAATGATATACTTCCCTTGACTTAGAATGATCTCATTAGGCTTCTGCCATGCTTCTAAACCAAGGAAGAAATGCATAAGTCCTAGATCCTTCATCTCAAATTCTGAAGCTAACTCCTTCTTGCATCTAAGGATGAGATGATCTTCTCCAATAAGAAATAAGTCATCGACATAGAGGACTGGGATTAATGCCTCACCATTGACTACCTTGAAGTAAAGATTTGGATCAACATCATTCTTGTAGAAACCCAAACTCACCAAGTATTGATCAATCCTTTCATACCATGTACGAGGAGCCTGCTTAAGACCATATAATGCTTTCTTCAATTTACATACATGAGATTCTTTCCCATGAATCACAAAACCTTTAGGTTGCTCAATGTAGACCTCTTCTTCAATTTAACCATTGAGAAAAGTTGTCTTAACATCCATTTGATGTAACTTCCAACCCTTAGCTGCTGCAATGGCAATGATGATCCTAATGGAAGAGTAGCAAGCAACTAGAGAAAATGTTTCTTCATAGTCTATTCCCTCTTTTTGAGAGAAACCACGAGCCACAAATCTAGCCTTGTACTTCCCAATGCTTCCATCTGCCGCATGCTTGATCTTGAATAGCCACTTGGAAGATACGATTGACTTTCCTTCAAGTCTAGGTACTATGTCCCAAACATCATTCTTGATAATGGACTGATATTCTTCATCCATAGCATCTTTCCATACTTGCTGACTTGACGCTTCCTCAACACTGGAAGGTTCAGACTCAATAATATTGCTCATCAATACAACATACCTAGAGAATTCATGTGGTCTTCTACTCTCTCTAAATGTACCTCTAGGCGCTGCAAACTTTTTTGCCTCCTGCATAGTGTTCCTTGCCCAAAGAGGTCTCTTTCGATTTACAATGATATCTCTAGGCCCATCAATAGGATCCAAAGGCTCAACTGGATCACCATCCTCTTTAGGTTTTGAGGACTCCCTCTGAATCTCAGGAGTAAGGTTGATATCCATGTCTCGAGGAGTATCCTATTCTTCATTGTCTATCTCCATGCATGAACCCTTAGACCTTTGGAATGCAACATTTTCTTCAAAAGTGACATCTCTGCTAACTTCAATATGCTTTTGACCTGGAATGTAGATCCTGTAAGCTTTAGAAGTTTCACTGTAGCCCACAAATATTCCTTGCTTGCTAGAAGGTTCCAACTTGGTTCTTTTATCTTTAGGTACACGAACATACACAGGACATCCAAAGATTCTCAAGTGACTGACTTCAGGCTTCACACCTGTAAAGGCTTCTTCTGGAGTCATATTCTGTAGTATTCGATGAGGACTTATGTTCTAAACATATACTGGTGTCTTGGAGGCTTCTGCCCAAAGAAATGTTTGAAGGTCTTGATCATGGATCATGACTTTTGCTGCTTCAACAATGGATCTGTACTTTCTTTCTGCAACCCCATTTTGTTGTGGGTTGTGAGGGACACAAAACTCCCTCTTAATTCTTGCCTCAATGCAGAAATTACAAAAGCTACCAGAAGTGTATTCACCTCCATTGTCAAACCTCAAAACTTTAATTCTCTTTCCAGACAAGTTTTCTACTTAAGCCTTAAATTCTTTAAATCTATCTAGGACTTCTTCAGACTCTTTGGACTTCAGAAAATAAATCCAAGTCTTGCTAGAGAAATCATCAATGAAGATTACATAATACAAGTATTCACTTAGGGATGCCTTTGACATTAGATCACATAAATTAGAATGTATAAGATCTAATATTTCTTTAGACCTACTTTCACTGCTATGAAATAGACTCTTAGTATTTTTATCCATAGCACAACCTCTACAAGTACCATCATGTACATGACTGAGTTTAGGCAGACCTTTAACCATTTTCTCCAAGGATGGAAGAGCCCTGCAGTGCAAATGTGCAAGCCCTCTATGCCATAGCTCGCTGGGACTGGAAGAGTCATGTAGGAGGGCTTGAATTGGATGAATGGATAGCTTGTTCAAACTCTCATGCCAATTCCCAATCACATGTGCAGTCTTGATGCTGGAGTTCTTTGGCCATGCAAAAACTTTTCCTTCAAAGAATGCTACTTGATAACCTTTGTCCTCCAAGGCTAAAATAGATACAAGGTTCCTCTTGGTTCCCAGCACGAACAAGACATCACTTAGATCGAGAGGAATGAAGGAGAACTTTGCTGCTTTAAAGAATTCTGATCATGATCTTAAACTTGGCTCTGATACCATGTTGAGTTTTATGATCAGAATTAAAGCAATCAGAAAATGCAACACAATGAACAATGAACACAACAAGATACCCTGGGAAAACCCTCCAACTTGAGGGGAAAAACCCAGCAACAATATATCTCTTATATATTGAATGATAAGAATAATAATCTGCTTTACAATGGCCACATCCAAGGCCTACAGGTATAGCTTCACTTCTTGAAGGACAATGAATAAGTTCACACTTGATAAATCTGGTTTGCTCTTGAAATAACTTGATCTGCTCCTTAGAAGTCTGCTCTGCCTTTTGAATTTTGCTTGTAATTGAATATATTCAAATGAGAGGTGTAATGACCTTGTATATATACATGAGGGACGCACCCTTTCACAAGAGGTCGGCCTCATTACAATATAAATGTAAATAACATGTTAAATTATGCAAAGTCATTTTATACTACTTGCATAATTAGGTCGGCCTATAGAAGGATCTGACTGAAGCTATAACATCAACACCTAGCTCATTATCTAAACGGCAGAGTTAAGAGCAAGATTTTGGCCAGATTTTATAGTTGGATATATTCCTATGGCATGCATGAAGAATGTGGAAACGTGGATAGAGCATATGAATTATTTTAAGAATGTTGTCATCTGGCATCTACAGCTCATTATTATGGTAGGCACCATGGCTTTGCTGAGAAAGAAGGTCAGGAAAACTTTCCAAATAATTATGGGTAAGATCCACAGGTTAATCAGTAGGAAAGTGAAGCTCTTGATTTGAAAAAGGCTGCATCATGGATTAAAGAGAGTTCCTGACCAAACTATTTATTGGAGGTTGAAGAATGTTTACAATTTGAGAAGGATAGAGTTTCTTAGTATTTGAATGCTAACAGTAAGCAACACTTATTAGATAATTCACAAAATGTATTACTAGCTTGTTATGAGAACCAAATTCTGGAAAAGTATTCAAGTCTCTTCGCCTTGCTAGGGAACTTACTACTGATCTTAAAGCTGCTACATGGAGGAAACTAATAGCTAGAGGTGCAGTTGAGCCTTCTAATTGCAACTTCAGTGCATGTACTGCTAGAAAAAGGGTTGTTCTGTTTGGTGGGGAAGGGATTAACATGAAAAGATTGAATGACACGTTGTTTTGGTTTTGAAAGTTGTTAAACCATAATGATGGCATGTAAAATTGAGTTCTCCACCTCCCGGTCGGTGGGGGCACATCTTATCATGTTTGATTGAATCTTCATTAGTGGTTTTTAGAGGATGCAACATGCAAGGCTTAGTTAAGGATGTCTTCGTAATGGATTTGAATTCCCAACATCCTACTTGGCATGAAGTAGTAGGTTCTGCACCTCCTCTTCCTTGAATGTGGCATAGTTCTTGTACTCTAGATGGCACAAAATTGATAGTTCCAAGGTTGTGTGTAGACTCTAGAGTGATGCTCAGTGATACCATTCTACTGGATCTCACAATGGTGAAGCCTATGTGGAGAGAGATACATGTTTCATGGAGTCCTCCTTCTAGGTTGGACCACATCTCATTGCATTGAAGGCTGAAAGATTCTCATGTTTGATGGCCTTGCGAAAAGTTGACCATTAAAGTTGAGGTCAAGTGATGTGTATACAATTGATACCAGTGAAGAAGAGCCAAAATGGATATATTTAACTAGAAGTGAGATGCTAGGTGTAGGAAATCAAGGGGGAATAGCTCCTCCACCTAGGCTTGATCATGTGGCTGTTAGTCTCCCTAGTGGTAGAGTTCTAATTTCTAGTCAATCTATTGTTGGTTTCCATTCAGCCTCACAATTTTATCTTTTGGACCCAATAGAGGAGAAACCAACATGAAAAATGTTGAATGTCCTTGGACAACCACCAAGATTTTCTTGGTGTCACAGTACTTGTGTGGTTGAAGGAACTAGAGCATTAGTTCTGGGAGGCCGAACTGGAAAAGAATTGATACTTAATGATATTGATGAATTGACTTGGGCATGGAAAACTTTTCAGGAACGAGAAAATTCATCCTACAATACTAAAATGAATCCAAGAGGGGAATGTGATAATATATAATTCCAAAAAGAGCTAAGTAGGCTTAGAACTACAACAATTTGTTATAAGATAGAAGAATCGAGCTAGTAGTAGTGAATGGGAGTTTAATCTTTGTATCAATCTGTAAGAGGATTTTCTTGATGCAGTTAAGTTACCATAGGATTTGGATATCAACTGTGGTTAGAGCATTTCATAGATCATCTTGGCCCATGAATTTGTTGGAGAATTCATTATTGTATGACAAAGTGTGAGATGCCAAGAGTCATTTATGACTTCAAATTTCTTTGTTATTTTGATATATTTGGAAAAGGAAATGGCTTTTGGTTTTCCTAGCTAGGGAGTTCTATATAACATCAACATCATAGATGATGTGACATAGTAACAAATTTCAATCTTGGGGGTCGATTTGTTACTCCCCGATGTTGCCATAATATTTATGACTATTAAGTAAACAGGTAACAATAATCACATAACATAATAAAGAATTAGATAAAGAAACAAGGAAATACTAGAAAACCCATTGAGATTACTTATTGACCAAACTGATGTTCCAAGACATCGTTTATTCGAATCGACGTGGATAACGTTGAAATAACTCAAATGGTTGAGTCAGCTCAATTTGAATCTGAAATGACTTAACAAACGAAAGATGATAATTCACCCTGCATAGCATGGGTTCACATGACTAATTTTGATACTCAGATGGCAATTATGACCTTTTCCCATACATCTATCTCCTCCTCTCAGATGATACTCTCCTTCTATCTTCGAAGGAGGATTATTTTTCCTAATCACACTCACCATCATAAAACCATGATTAGTGTATCATCATCTAATTCCTAAATCATATTATTTAAATAATCATAGCAACTTCAAATTTCATATCTAACTAACATTAGTCAGTATCCTCATAATCAATGATTAATCTGATATTTTTCACAAACATCTAATCATTAGACTATGGTTAATCATCCTGATTACCACACAAAAGTAAGATTAAGCTAAATCATAAGTTGGGGATGTAACACTATTTTAGTTTTCCTTTCAATAAATGCTCTTGCACATGCAACATTCTCATTAGGAGTTTTCTTGCCTTATTTATTTTGTTTTGTCTTGTTGTCTAGAGGCATATTCAGTTGTGTTGGTCTAGCCCATCTTAGCTCTAGGTGTTGTTGCATCCCCTTTTGACTCTGTGCCTAATGAATTGATAAGGCCATTGGATCCTTGTGTTTAACAGGCAAACACCCTTGTATAGTTGCCAAAATGTTGTCCTATTTTTCCTTCAAACCAAATAGCCCAAGGATCCCCAAACTTGCTAAGAAGATCCGCCAAAATCCTAAAATTTTCTAAGAGTTTTTTCCCTTGATGGTTTGCCTTTTTTAGAGCTTTGGAGTTCGGGGTTCTCTCTTCCATCATGGCATTCCCATCGGCTCTAAAAACTCTGCTTTGATAATCCAAAATTTTCCTAAGTCCTTTGGGTATCAGATGTTAGGGCGATGGTCCCCCTCTTTCATTTTTTGCAAATGACAAGTAAAAATCCTAATCGCTGGAGCTCGATGAGCTCCAAAAGTTATAAATCTTTCAAGCATCATAGGTTGGGAGGTTCCTCTTCTCCTTTCCTATTTGCAGGAGGAAAGAAAAAGGTCTAATCATCAAAGTCTGTTAAAGCTTCACATTCTTATAAATGTTTCAGATCTTGGAGGTTGGTGTTGCGATCTTCCTCTTTCCTTTTTGTAGGTGGCAAGTGGAAGTTCCAATCATCAAAGTTTGTTGAGCTCCAATATTTCTAAGTCATTAAAATGTTGGTTATCAGGGGTTGATCTTCCTCTTTCCTTTTTGAAGGTAGAAGGGTTAAGGTCTGAGGCCCAATCCCCAATCATTTTTCTAAGGTGCCAAGTGTTTGGGCAGTAGACTTTGAGGAGTTTCTTGTTCACTTGGAGTTTTCAAGCATTAGCGATAGGTTTCGATGGCCGAAGTCTAACGAAGCTTCAATTTTTTCTAAGTATTTAGAATTAGGGAATCAAAAAATTTCCTTTCCTCTCTTTCAAAATGTATGATTTATGGTGAAGGCTTGATCTATGAAACCCAATAGTTTCCCCTTATTCCTTTCAAACTTTGGAGATTGGGGTTTCCTCCTTTAACCTTTTAGAAGCAGATTGCTTGGTGGAAGCCCGATTGGTCAAGGCCTGATTGTTTTTCTCTCCCTGCTCCTTCCACTATTCATATGCAATGGGACTGCTCAATAACCTTCCTGGCTACCATTAATGCTTCTTCATAACTCGATTGCTTGTGGAAATGGATTTCTTGCACCCCTATGCCACTGTAGCTCCGTTTGCATTGAATTTCTTGTACCTAGGGCATGGATGAATGTTCTTCTTCAATGGATTTCTAGGGTAGAGTCATGTGGGTGCACTCCAAGCACATAGAGATGAATTTATTGCAGCATGGGTGATTGGTTTTCCTTGTTGACCACTCTTTCCCATGTCCATGGATGCATAATAATTGGAAAAGCTATATATGCATAGATTTGATATGTATTTCTATTGGTTGGATGTTCTAGGTTATTAATCAGATAAAAGGATTTGTTTACAAGTTTAGACCTCCTAGTTTTCTCTAGAACTGGGCAGATTTGATGGACTTTGCTCTCTTCTGAGCCTCCTGAATGTCTCTATATCAGTTCATCAATGAAGGAGAGTCTATCATCTTGTGTCTATTTCAGACCTGTAACTAGTTTGTCTTCACTTTGTAATGGATATTTAGCCTTTATGATCAATATAAACTGATGTTTTTCCTCTCTCGTTATTCTTACACTGTGCTTATTTAATAGATACAAGATGTGTATTGTGGATAAATCCATCCCTTTCATAGTCTTATCTTTCTGCCTTAACCTCTATTTGAACCTACATGAGTCTATGTGAGTTTCCTTTAGTGTTTGAGATCATTATTGTACTAGGTCAGTTGCAATTAAACACCCTAAATCTTGGAGCATCACCATTTCCTTTTCTATCCTTGTTCTTTTCCTTGGTGATTTAGTTATTTTTCTCTGAACCTTTTCAGAATGAGGAATCAGCCTTCTCTAATCTCATCTCTAAGGTCCCACACATTTATATCAGTCCCATTGTGTCATCAGAATGCTTGAAAAGGCTTCAAGCATGGTGCAATTCCATGTGATAATTGGTTTATCTAATTTAGGGTTTAGGGTTTATAGAGAGAGGACCAATAGGGAGAGATAGGGAGATAGATAGTGAGTGACATGTCTAGAGACATAGAGAGGGAGATTAAGTGGTAGAGGGATAATAGAGTGTTGTCCACACTTCTGAACATGATTTTTTTAAAACTTTAACCCTCACCTATCTTATCGCTACTCACACATATTCAATCTTGGCTAAAGATTTATGGAAAATGTTTTTGGGTCCACTTGGAAAGGTTTTACTTAAGATGTTCTAATTGTCTATATAGTTATCATTTGGGATGTTGTCTTTGGCACATTACTAAACAACTATTTAATGGTGACAATTGAACACATATTTATTATGATATTTGTGGACATTCTACTTCCATCTGTAGCCATGGTGAATTAATGGGAGAAGCTTCAGGAATCATGACTTGCATGTAGAGAGCTGATTGTGTGTCTTCCTATGAACTCTTGAAAGAGAAATTGTACCAGAATTGAAATTCATGGGTGCAATTGGAACACTTGAACTTTCCTATTCTCATGGACAACCTACAGATTATCTATTCATTTCAATGAAAGTAAATAAATTTTTGCATTCTTAACTGGTTGGTTAATAAGATGGTTACAAAGGCAAATGAAGATGTCTCAGATTGTGTTGCTCGTCCTGCACATAATGGACAGATTGATATCATTGATCTGGATTGAAGACTTATAACGTTGCACCTTTATGATGGTTTCTTCAAGGTTATACCTTTTGATATAAAAAGCAACTCAATGAAGCTTTCATTCCTTCACCTCGAGATGTCGAATCCACAATTTCATACCAAAAAGGCTCATCAAATCAACAAGAACAGTGTATAAAGCATATGACTAGTGAAGAGAGAATGGAAATCATGTGTCGTGTATTTTTCACTGGAAGAAATCTTGGAGGGGCCATGACTTGATGAGACAATGTGTTTTAAAACATTTCTAAATGAAATGTTATTTCGCAGAACATTAAAGATTAGACATCATCTTTCGATTCACGCCAAAATGGGAGTTGTGGAAAAACACTTTAATGTATTGTCATGTACTTTGACTCCAATAACCCCACAAAACATATCCAATGGAGCTTGCTCAGCATAATTTATATGGAATTTCTGCATCAAATCAATAATGTTTACGTAGTTTTGTGCGATGATATAGTTAGTAATGTTCTCCAAGGTAGATATATATGCAGACATGGTATCATAGACTAAAATTATTATTGGATATGCATAAGGCTGATTTGTTAACAAGAGTAATGCCAAATATCCTGTCAACATCTTTATGCCAGAATAGGAGCACTGTGATAATGACTTTTTTGGCAGATATTATAATTCAAACACCTCATTGATAAGTATGCAAAGGGTGGATGAATAAAAGGTCGCGAAGGTAGCGAGATATGTACAAAAGAAGAGAAAATCAATGGACATGTAGGCAATCAAATCTCATAACCATCTCTAGTATCCTCTCTAGCCGAAATGAAATAGAAACTCTGGAGCTAAATGTAAAATTTTCACCAGATATTATAGTTGAAAATCCTCTGATGGGAATATTTACAAAATATGAAAGTCTACACAAAGGGTATGAACTGAAATAGTTGTTGCCTTCTCATACAATATTGGTGAGATAACGAATGAAACATATTTCATGAAAAGCTTTATAAACTTTCGAAGCAAACTCAATCCATAGGTACATAAATTGTGGAAATGTAGCAATTGTAATTGACAAGTGTAAGTCTAAATTCTGCCGACATGTTCTCAAAGTTTTGAAAGATGGAAATGCATATTTCGTTGAATGTTATAGCTAGAAATGATTTAATAAATATGTATGCCCAAGGTGAAAGCGTAGACAAGTCATGCATACCAAACGATAGATTGCAGGATCTGCATAAAATAAATTCATTGAAAGGGTTTAGTTACTTTCCATTATGTAATCGGCCTTTTTAAAGCCAAATCCTACATCATTCGTTAGCACATACCCAGCTCATTGTCCAAATGGGAGAGTTAGGAGCATGATTTTTTCTGGATTTTATAGTTGGATATATTCTTGCAGCATGCATGGAGAATGTGGAAACGTGGGCAGAGAATATGAACTGTTTTAAGAATGTTATCGTCTAGCATCTACAGCTCATTATTATGGTAACCACCATGTCTTTACTAAGAAAGAAGGTCTATCATTTTAGAGACATCAGCACTTGAATCCATTAATGTCAGGAAAACTTTCCAAATAATTTTGGGTAAGATCCATAGGTCAATTAGGAGGAAAGCGAAGCTCTTGCTTCGAATAAGGTTGCATCATGGATTAAAGAGAGTTCTTGACCAAACTATTTGTTAGAGGTTGAAGAATGTTTGCAATTTGAGAAGGATAGAGTTTCTCATTATTTGCATGCTAGCAGTAAGCAAGACTTATTAGATAAATTACAAAATGCATTACTAGCTCATTATGAGAACCAAATTCTAGAAAAGTATTCAAAGTCTCTTCACCTTGCTAGGGAACTTACTACTCTTAAAGCTATTGCATGGAGGAAACTAATAGCTAGAGGTGCAGTTGAGCCTTCTCGTTGCAACTTCAGTGCATGTGCTACTAGAAATAGGGTTGTTCTATTTGGTGGGGAAGGGATTAATATGATAGGCTTGAATGACATGTTGTTTTGGTTTTGAATGCTGCTAAACCAGAATGGCAGCATGTAAAAGTGAATTCTCCACCTCCAGGTCGGTGGGGACATATCTTATCATGCTTGAGTGAATCTTCATTAGTGGTTTTTGGAGGATTCAACATGCAAGGCTTACTTAAGGACGTCTTCACAATGGATTTGAATGCCCAACATCCTACTTGGCATGAAGTAGTAGGTTCCACACCTCCTCTTCCTTGAATGTGGCATAGTTCCTATACTCTGGATGATACAAAATTGATAGTTTCAGGGAGGTGTGCAGACTCTGGAGTGATGCTCAGTGATACCTTTCTACTGGATCTAACCATGGTGAAGCCTATGTGGAGAGAGATACATGTTTCATGGAGTCCTCCTTCTAGGTTGGGCCACACTCTCACTGCCTATGATGGATGAAAGATTCTCGTGTTCAGTGACCTTGCGAAAAGTGGAGCATTAAAGCTGAGGTCAAGTGATGTGTATACAATTGATACCAATGAAGAAGAGACAAAATGGATATATTTAACTGGAAGTAAGATGCCAGGTGTAGGAAGTCAAGGGGGAATAGCTCCTCCACCTAGGCTTGATCATGTGGCTATTAGTCTCCCTAGTGGTAGAATTCTGATTTCTAGTGGATCTGTTGTTGGTTTACATTCAGCCTCACAATTTTATCTTTTGGACCCAATAGAGGAGAAAACAACATGAAAAATGTTGAATGTCCCTAGACAACCACCAAGATTTGCTTGGTGTCATAGTACTTGTGTGGTTGGAGGAACTAGAGCATTAGTTCTGGGAGGCTAAACTAGAAAAGAATGGATACTTAATAATATTCATATATTGACTTCGGCATGGAAAACTTTTCAAGAATGAGAAAATTCATCCTACAATACTAAAATGAACCCAAGAGGGGAAATACGATAATCTATAATTCCAAAAAGAGCTATGCAGGCTTAGAACTACAACAATTTGTTATGAGATAGAAGAATCAAGCTAGTAGTAGTGAATGGGAGTTTAATCTTTGTATCAATCTGTAAGAGGATTTTCTTGATGCAGTTAAGTTACCATAGGGTTTTGATATCAAGTGTGGTTAGAGTGTTTCAGAGATCATCTTGGCCCGTGAATGTGTTGGAGAATTCATTATTGTATGACAAAGTGTGGATGCAGAGAGTCATTTATGACTCTTCAATTTTCTTTGTTATTTTGATATATTTGGAAAAGGAAATGGCTTTTGGTTTTCCTATCCAAGGAGTTCTATATAAATCATGGGGTTATCTTTTTAAAGGATCTTTTTTGTTTCCCTATGTAACTAGGAGCTTTGTAGAAGGGATAACTTGAGACTTTGTGTTTCAGTTTATTTTGAATATGAAAGATTGATGTTCTTATGTCTTATTTATTTTTGGAGCACCGATTGTTCTTATTTCCGGTTAGGTTTTTTATGTTAATACTCTCTTTGCTTTCTCTTATATAGGTGCTTTTAGAGGACTTTGTGCTTCTAATTTTAGTGTTTTGCTTTCTTCATTTTAGGAATTTGTGTTGTGTTGCCTATGCTCATAGGTAAATTTCTTCTCCTTTTCTTTCATCTCTCTTTCTCTCTTTTTTCTACCTTTTTGTACTTTTTGGTTAAAAGTACTTAAAATCCAAAAAATCCCATCATACGAGGGAGCTTCCCCTCTCAAACACAAAGGAGAATCCTTGCACTCACAACAATTTCTCCATTTGTTACCACTTTTTGTTTCTGCTTGTTGGGTGAATCTAGGTGTTTTTGCAGTGAAAAAACTGTATGCTAACATAGAGATAGGGAGATAGGGGAGAGATAGGGAGATAGAGGTTTAGGGTTTAGGAGTTAGGGGTTAGGGTTTAGGGGAATTATTTAGACTTTAGGTTTTAAGGATTGAGGGTTTCTCGGGTTTAGGGGATTTATGTAGGGTTTAGGGTTTAGGGTTTAGAGATAGAGGACCGATAGGGATAGATAGATGAGACAAATGGGAGAGATAGGGAGATAGAGAGTGAGGGATGTGTCTAGAAACATTGGGAGAGAGATTTAGAGGTAGAGTGTTGATAGAGGTAGTGAGATAAGGGAGATAGGGAGATAGAGGCTTAAGGTTGCTTGGGTTTAGGGTTTAGAGAGAGAGGCCTTATAGGGAGAGATAGATGAGATAGGGAGATAGAGAGTGAGGGACATATCTAGAGACATAGGGAGAGAGATTGAGAGGTAGAGTGATGATCTAGAGATACAGATATAGGGGAGAGATAGGGAGATAGAGGTTTAGGGTTGCTTGGGTTTAGGGGTTAGGGTTTAGGGGCATTATTTAGGGTTTAAAGGTTTAGGGGTTATGGGTTAGGGTTTAGTGGCATTATTTAGGGTTTAGGGGTTATGGGTTAGAATGTAGGGGCAATATTTAGGGTTTAGGGTTTAGGGTTTCTCAGGTTTAGGTTTTATGGTTTAGAGGTTAGGGGTTAAGGTTTAGGGGTTTATGGTTTAGGGTTTAGAGAGAGAGAGACAACTGATAGGGTGAGATAGATGAGATAGAGGGGAGAGATAGGGATATAGAGAGTGAGGGTGATGTACAGAGACATAGGGAGAGCAATTAAGAGGTAGAGGGATGATAGAGATAGGGCAATAGGGGAGAGACAGGGAGATAGAGGTTTAGGGTTTCTTCAGTTGAGGGTTTAGGGTTTAGGGTTGAGAGAGAGAGAGAGAGAACTAGACCTACCTTAAGTGCTGGGTGTGCATATTTAGGGAATTGAGAGATACCAGGATGATAGAGATAGGGAGATAAAGGTTTAGGGGTTAGGGTTTAGGGACACATAGAAAGAGATAGAGAGAGAAAGAGAAAAAGAGTTTGTGAAGCAGTAGAAGATAGGATGATAAATAACATTTTAGCTAGCTTAAAATGCACTCGAGTTATAACATGAGCGCATTTTGAATTAGTTAAAATGATGTCCAATGACCTGCAAAAAGGCATGCCATATGATTTTCAGTGCACATGCTCTATTTTATTCCCTTTTATGTGCTTTTTTTGACATTGAAAGAGACTTTTCATGATTTTGAGGTTCTTGATATAGAGGAAGGGGATGGTATTAGGCTGTTGATACTATATTTCACAATAATGGGCTCATACCAACATATTCTTCAAATTTCATAGACTTTCCTCTTAGGCAATCTCCAAAGGCACAATTGGGGTCTTCAACACTTCAAAACCAAACAAGGTTTCTAGAGGTCTTCTTACCCCTCAAGGAATTAGTCACAACCATTCCAAACCCTTACTCAAGTCTACACTCTTCAACCAAAACACATTGCTCCTAAGTTGCCACAATCCTAGTAGGTCTCTAAATCAGACTGTCAGAGCATAACTTTCAAAATAAAATCCAAACCCACAAAAGAATGATCATATTAGATACCCTTTTGCCTTTACATGACATATCTTAAAATCATATTAGGTCACTTTGGACCAACATAACCAAAATAGTGCTGCTACGTTGCTACAAGACCTCCAATTAGGTCACTTCAACAAAGCAACCCCTCTCCAAACAATCCTCTAACCTTAAAAATCAATTGGCAGAGCTTAACTAGTTTACACAAGCCCTAAATCAACAAATCTTATCAGGAGATAGGCCCTCCAAGACTCCAAACCATGAAAACCCTTATTTATAGCAAGTTATAAGGGGTTTATTGAAAATACCACTTCCCAACTATTTTATACTTTACCAATGTTTCAAACATGTTTCAAATAGCTTGCACATGCTTCACAATCCTTCACACAACCCTAAATCATGCCTTTTATGTAATTTTCAACTTGAAACCATCATTTTGTTTACAAAACCTAGAAATCAGGGTTACAAATTGTTTTTGGGAAAAACCTTATATCTTCCTTCAAAATTGATAGAAACAACTCAAACCAAATGCAAAACAAATTTAACTCATGTCACTATCCAAATCAATATGTTTTAGGACATGATGATAGTACAGTACGGAGCCGTACTATGCACTGTAACAGTAAATTTACCAGTAATCTCTGAGAAAAACAAAGGTTTATTCATGATTTTCAAATACAAACTCCCTCTCCAACTTCAATATAACTTCATCCTCTCCTCATTAGAGCCTCTTCAAGGCATATTTAAACTTCTTTCCTACAAAAAAACTGACTCAACAAACAAAACTAACCTTTGAATGGCATGACTGTTCAACTTCCTACAATTTGCAATTTTGCACTTCACACATGACAACTATTCAAAGATATTGACAACTTTAGTAAACTGACCCTCCTAAGATCCTAGTTACATTCTAGATGGTCTATTTAGACCTTATTGAGTGACAAAATAAGACACATACACCCAAACCTATCACAAGACCAAAATTGACCATATTTACAAGTTTCAACATGGTGCCCCTGCACCATACACCCAGACAAAGAAGAACTCAATT
The DNA here is from genome assembly GCA_027924645.1 of Cunninghamia lanceolata. NCBI lineage: Eukaryota > Viridiplantae > Streptophyta > Pinopsida > Cupressales > Cupressaceae > Cunninghamia > Cunninghamia lanceolata. Next base: position 1,458,936 of record BSBN01001011.1, read on the forward strand.
CCCTTGAGGACTGTACTACATTTATTTGCTTGATCATCTTGTCTTCTTTCTCTCCACATGATCCTCCACCTAGTAGTCCCTTCCACCGGGTCAAGTATTGAAATTTTGCATCATCCTTTACCCTATTGAATTGGTTATCACCTTGGTACTGCTCCATCTTCACAATCTGACCTGTGGTATGTCCTCTGACCTTCTTCACGTTTGAAGCTGATGTTGTATCTACTCCTTGACCTGCAACCAAATCTCTTCCATTCTTCAATGGATTGGTCTTCATCTCAACTCTATTTATGTGCTCAAATCTGGCCACAATCCTTGGTAACTTATCTTCAACCCCTTCATTGTTCCTCTTTACCTCTATTCTCAACCTCTTTGCCACCAAGACCTCTATGCTATTAGGTCTACCATTCTTTTTACTGATAGACTCTTGTTTCCTACCAACCTCCTATCCAATTAGTGGACAAAATATCTTTCCCCCCATGACCTCACTAGGCCTCTTTTCCTAATCTTGTCTTTCCATAACCACTTCACTCTTACTCACTTTATTTTTTCCTCTTATCAGGGTCTCTGCCCCAAGAATCTCTATCTTACCATATTCATAAACCTCTTTATTGTTAGATTTACATACTCCCATCAATGGACAAAGCATTGTGCTTGGCACAATCTCATCATGCTTTCCTAACTTATCTTGCATCTTTCGAAGGAATTCATCCTTGACCTTCTCTGTCTTAGACTTTGGCACCAACTCATTATCCTTTCCTTCCAATCTTAGATCATTCTCCACCTTTTCATCTTCTTTTCTCTTCAATACTAAATCACCCTCCACATTTACTGTCTGCACATCTTCTTCTTTGGCAATGGATGCACACTCTTCTTGTTTGTCTTCCACAAGCTCCACAAATTCTTTTTTACCCAACATAATCACCCTTGCTTCCTTACTCTATCCTTGGAGTCAATGTAAAAGAAACCCCATCCTTCTCAATCTAATAGGTGTTATGCCTTCCATCATATAAGGCATGTCTTTCAAATTGCCATGGTCTCCCTGGTAATAAATGACAACAACTCATAGGAAATACATCACATAAGATCTTATCCTTATAGGGACCAATATGAAACGCAAAAAAATATTGCTCCTTAGCCAGGAGAGAATTTCCATTATTCAACCAAGAAACATTATAGGGTGTCTCATGAGGTATCCTTACCAAATTCAATTTATCAACCATCTCTTGTGACACCATATTATCTATGCTACCAGAGTCTACTATAACCTTACATACCTTTCCATTGCACTTGTAGGTGGTTTTGAAAAGTGCTCTCCTTTGTGATACTTCCTTCTCCTTCAACTCTCTATTTTCCTTTGCCATGTTATCTTTTGGATGCATTTTGACTATATTATCTTTTCAACTTCCACTTTTCCTTCTTCAATCTACAACTTCTCACCCTCAAAAGATCTAATCCCTATGCTCTGATACCACTTGATGCAGAGAAAGGTGGAGAATGTCAACCCAACTCAAAAGAAACCACTTTCCAAGTTTGAAACCCTAACTTTGTTGGTATATCATACTAGCGTTCATATTGCCATGTAGCCCTACTTAGGTGGTTTTTGCAACATATCTTTTGGAAAAGGCCTCAAACCCACAAAAGAACTACCATTCTAGATACCCATTATTGAGTGCTTCAACATATCAAAAACTAAGATAGGGTTGTTTTGAAACACCTCAACCTAAAATTGACTATTCTTTGTTTTCTAGGCCTAATTAGCTCTCTTTTCACAACTTTTAGCCAAGGAAACACTCATTCACGCATCAAACCCCAAAACCCTTACTCTAGGCCTATTTTAGGCTTGCTTCAAAGAGGGTTTATTGAAAATATGACCTCCACACCCTGCTACACCTTGCAAATGGTTCTAACACCTTGTATTTGACCTACACATGCCTATTCCACTGAGTATCAGGTGATTCTAACAATGAAAAGGATGATTATTGCATATAAAGTGCCTTCAAACCCTCAAAATAGGGTTACAGACCCGTTTACAGAAAAATCTCCATAAAAATCTCAAATCTTCATAAGTTTCAATAAAACTAAGTGAACATTGATGTTACCTCATGCCTTCATTGATTTCAATAGTTTTTAGATCATAAACAACTTGTACAGGGCCGTACAGAGGTCTGCAACATAGATTTACCAGTAAAAACACATAATTTGCTATTAAAACAGGGGTTTCTTATTGGTTTTCTTCATATACAGTCCCTCCAACTCCTTCCTCATGGTTCTACAAGCATATTTAAACATTTTCCTCAAACCTAATGACTACAACTAACTTTTGAATGCCCATGACTATTGGGCTTCCACACTTTGCCCTTTTTTGTATCTTTTAATGACACAATTGACCACATTACAAAATATGAACTTAAATGACCCCTAGATGACTTCAACATTACAAATGGTCTATAGTGACCTTATTGCCTTGGCAAAAGACTTAACACACCCAAAATTTACTAAAAGACCTTATTTACAAACTTGCAAATTTGAACTCTCATGGTGCCCTGCACCAGTTCTACCATCATTGGTTGACAAAATTGATGCACTTTTTGTTTTTGTTTCGATGCATAAGATTCCAATTACATGTTTAAATTCAAATTTGATATTGTAAAGCATTGTTTTTCATGTTTTGAGGGACTGAAACACTAGATTGAATAAATTAACTAGTTTTTTTTTACATTGACAAAAAAAAAGTAATTTTGAATGTTTTTCTATCATAACTTGATAAATTACTAGATATTTTTTGTGTTCTTTTGACCATTGTTTTAGAGTGATATAGAATTCAATACAATGCCAAGGAAACAAGAAAAAACTCTAACACTGGAGGAGCGTGAAGCTAAGGATGCAAAGAAAAGAGAATGAATGAGACAACTTCATGACAATAAAAAATTGAACACAAATGAAGGTGAACCATCTTTGCCAATTGAATTGGATGATGAAGAATTGAAGAGAGAGAAGGAATTGGAGAAACAAAGGGAATAAATGAAAAAAATTCATGCAAGTAAGAAATTGAATATGGGATCTAATTTGAAGGTATGTCATCTTTGTCATCTCAATTTAATAATGTAGAAAATGTTCAATCTCCAATTGAAAATTATGATGCATTTGCAAATCTTGTAGTAGATGATACACCAATCGATCAAGTGTTTAGTGATCAAAATTTATCTTGTGAATCATGTTTTCCATTGACACCTCCAAGAATTTTGCATAAAAAGCCTAATTTTTTTATTGAAAGTGATGAGAATATTCTAAAACCAATGGTTGATAAGATTCTTGAATGTACTTGTAGAAGAAATGTGAATAAGATATGGAACATGTTTTTCAAAACATAAGTGAAAGCAAAAGATGTCAATTATTTGTTGAGATGATAAAAAATCTAAATTTAGGCCAATCATGAAGATTCTTGGCCTAAGAACATCAAGTGATAATAGTGAAAAATCTATTGTAATAAATCTAATAAATTCATATCAAAACATTGGTTGCACCTCACACACCTAAGCTAATAATGCTACATGATGTGTCATTACATCAAGTATTGTGAGCAATCAAATAAAGAAATATCACTTGATAAGAAAAAAAGTCAAGCACTAAAGAGATAAATAGAAAAAACTTTGATGAAATCCATTGGGAGGCATGAAAGAATTGAGGACCCGAATAGCAATAAATTATGGACATTTTCCAGTAGACTCCCACAGAAATATAAAGCCATAATTGAAACCTTAAAATCCCTAATTGATGATTTTTGGTCTAATAACACACAAGTATATCCCAATCAAAGGGATGTTGTAAGAAGAAGAATTGGTTGAAAAAACTATAATCCACATCCAAAACATTTTTTAGATATTACTCAAACACAAATTTCCTCCAAATTTGTAGCTACCTATCCTCAAATTCAAATTATTCAAAGGAATTTTGAAATGGAAAAACCTTTTTATGTCAAGATAAATCACACACACACACAACTTCTTGTTGTATAGTTCATATGAAATTTTCTATGCATTATGACGTTTATCGACAAATATGTGTATCTTTGCATACTAATGGTGTTTTGTAGGCATGTATGATAGAGGCTCCAACTAAATCGACAATAGATTTTATTTCAAGTATTTTTGTGAAATGGTAGATGGACAAATGTTTTTTAAGACATCATGTTTGGATGGAACATGTGATAGTTGCAGCGGTTTGAAATGTTTGAGAACTTGTGTACACATGGAGAGTGCACAGGCAATTGGAAATGAATTAGTACCTTTTTGAAAATATATGACAATGACATATAGTCTAAAAGATGGTAAAGAAGAAAAAAGGCGTGAATTGGTTAGTGAAGAAATACCAATATCTACATTTATGTCTATTTCTCAAGAAAAGATAGTTTATGAATGCATACACACAGAGCTCAATGGTTGGACTTGCAATTCAAGTTATGCAAGGACACATTTCCTCTTCACATGATTGTGTCAATTTTTTACTTTACAAATAATTATACACTACAACCATAGAACGAGGTTCAATCACAGTACTACAACTCCACTCAGGTTGCTATATTTATGCATAAAACATTCATTCATGCACTTGATAGTACAAAGGAAGATAAAAAGATATTGAGAGAGTATCATTTTTATATTAGTGAAAATAGCACACATTCTACAGAGTTTGTGCAAGGTTACTTTTAGATGTTCTATGGTTATTTGAGTAGTAGGAACATCTTGTTTGATCAACATATCATATGGTTAGATACTTGTGCATCACAATTTAAGAATTCACAAATGTTCTATTGGTTGAGTAGGATGCATATATTCAGTGGTATTCAACATATGTGAAATTTCTCTAAGGCTGGGCATGTAAAAGGGGAGCATGATGGTGTTGGAGCATGTATTAAAAGAGCCTTAGCATGAGAAGAGTTGAAGTACAAGGACATTGCAAAGTTGACATATGCAACATCCATCGTCAAATGGTGCAACTCTACAAGGGATCTAGGTAATGAAGGTATGTGTACAGTTTGTAGATTATTTTGATTGATAGAAGAAGATACCATTGAAAAATATGAAGATTGTTGTATAGTGATAGGATCGAGTGAGTTTCACTCTTTTAGAAGCTCAAATGCAACTTCATGGACTATTTATTTGAGGAAAATGGTGTGTTTTGTTCATCGTGTACATATTTTTATTGGAATAATTATGAGTCAAAAAATGGGTTAATGAATGACACACTATATCTTTAAGCCCACTTCCGACGTATCAACTTCTAAGGGCAGTACAACTCGTACATATGGAATCATCAATTGACTTGGACCATATTTTAGATCTAGTTGAACCGGGTAATATGTTAATGAAAATTATTATTTATTTAGATTATGATGTAGTATTTTTTTTATCATTTATTGAATTTTAATTTTTTTTGTGTAATTTATTGTAGAACATGTATATGCATTTATTGCAGATGAAGATAATGACAAGGGAACAAATTATTATTTATGTCATTATGTTGAGGTAAAAATAAATTGACAACCCCTATCATAGATGGAGAAAACATTTAGTATCCTAGAGGGCTGATGGTTGTTACTAGAACATGGCTTAGAAGGTATCCAATGAAGAAGTTTGATGTGTGGTTGTTCAAGGACTTTGACACACATAGGAAGATTCTTCATTATTCTAACATTGTTGTGGCATGAAATGTTCATTTGATAAAATATGGGGGTAGACCATTGAGTAGAAACTTGTTGAAAGTTCATGAGTCTGACCATGAAGCAATACTTGACACCATAAAGGGTAGAGCAGATCCAGATGGTTCATTAGATTGAATTAGTGGAATGACATAAAGGTATGTTATTTTTCTTTGTTATCCTGATTTCACCTTCTATATTTTGATAATTTTCTTACCTTATTATATGTGCTCCTTGGTCCTGGTTGATTAGCTTCATTTCATTATAGAGCACGTGACTGAATGGCATGGTTGCTAATGCATTTGGATATTCCCCAGGATCATTTTTGGTGACTTGGTTTGATCAAAATCGTATTACGGTTAAGATATTTCAAACAACAAGGTGCGTGAAAAATATCACTACTTTTTAGCTTATGAATAACAATGGAAGAAAATCAAAATTGTAAGTCTTTAATTTAATTTTCAACTTTCAAAGTAGGCATTTGCTTTGTACCTTTAATAGGAGGATTGGCATAACAAAAACTTGCATCTTTGAATAGGTGGACAATAAGAAACATAGATTTATGTTTAGAAACATATATTGTATCATGTGGAGGTGTCTTGATGGTATTGTCTCAATTCATCATGTTGGTGTACTCATTTTAGCTAAATAGTGTAATTGCATTTGCATGCAAGATTTGTGTATGATGGAGGTAGGCATGATCCTTATGAAGTTGTTTTTGGAAGGAAAGGAAGGTAGGTTTTCATTATTATTTCATGATGATATGTCCTTTAGAGTCAATTTGATGTTCATTCACTTGAAAGGTCATGCCATTATGTTTTCTTGAAGGGTCTTGTTTGCTTGAAGGGTCATGCCATTATGTCCTTTGGAGTCAACTTGATGATTATTCTCATTTGTCTTGTAGGACCTGAGACTTTGAAGGTTTCATAGTATCAATGGTGGCATTATTGGCCAAAATATCCCCTATCAATCTTGGGAGCATCCATGATTCTTCATGCATCATAGTGATAGGGAATCCTTCAAAGATTGATTCATCATGTTACATTATGGTTCCATTCATGGAAACCAAAGTTGCAAATTGTACATCAAACTTATCTTTGCATCATAAAATCATACAAGGATCTTATTTCAAATTGGATTTTTCATATCCTATGAGGAGATTAAGACAATAATGCCATGAAGTTACTATAAGTTTTAATGACAAGGACTCCATCTTACAAACCCTCATGTGTTTCTTCACATTTGGTGCTAATAATTGATAGCAATGGTAAGGGAAACCTTAATTGATGCCCTACAACACATTGGATCAAGTGAGAACACCTTTATAGTAGGGCCATGTCAAAGAACCAGCTATCAAAATTTTTCCATCAATAGCCAAGTACAACACTTAGTTTAGTTTCATCTACTACAAAGGTGCTAGGACTGAATTTTTGCATTCGGCATACCTGGGGCCAAACGAACAATGCCAACACATCTACGTGGGTGGGTAAATGCTAGGAGATGTTAGGGATGACATGCAGAAGATATCAATTAAATACAAATAAAGATTAAACAAAGGAATGGAAATACATAGAAATAATAACATTGAGAGACAAGTTTTAACATTGTTCACCGAAATCCAGGCTACATCCACTAATAGAGAGTCCAATATTATTATCTAGTAAATCAAACTGATTACAAACAACAATCCTTGCAACTCAATACCACTGTAAAATGCTACAATACATCAACATAAACCCTAACCCTTAGCTACTTTTATCAAGCCTTATGTCAATTAAAAATAGGGTTTTTTTTATGTCAGCCAATATAAAAGTAACTCCCGACACCTTTATAAAATAATAGGCAATTTTTGCTTCGAGGGCAGCCCCTGCTAGGGGCGTTGCCCCCAAACCCCCACCGTGGGCTCCACCCTCAGGCCCCGCAGGAGGGGCTTTGCCCCCCTGCACTCCCCCATTAAATAATTTGGGGGGAAATTGCACCAATAAAAGTGGGGAAAATTTAACCTCCAAGTCTGATTAGGCTCCATATAACAACAATCTCCCACTTGAAGACTGATCAGAATCCACACCATATCATCTCCCACTTCGAGACTGATCATAACACTATTGACCCTATAGCTCACACTGGAAATGAGCACCCTCGACTCTGATGTCTTTATTTTTTGTTTTCATTCTTGAAGACCAACTGAAGCTGAAGAGGAGCTCAACTTCTCCCTTGTCACTACCTTTGTAAACATATCTGCTAGATTTTCATCTGTATGGATCTTTTCCAGCTGTAACTGTCCATCATCCAACATCGATCGAATGAAGTGATACCTCAATTTTATGTGTTTGGTCTTTGAATACAAGGTAAAATTCTTTGCAAGATGTATGGCACTCTGGTTGTCCGTAAACAAATAACGGTTAGCCTGTTGTTTGCCTAATTCTTCCATGAAAGATTACAGCCATATCATCTCCTTGCTTGCCTCTGTTGCAACTACATACTTTACCTCCATGGTGGATAAAGCAACCACCTTTTGCAATCGTGAGATCCAACTCACTATTGTCCTGTTGTTCTCAAAATTAGCTACGCTCATTTTTGTAGACAACCCCTACGAAACTTGTCCGTTTCATAGTCTACACTCTAAGTTTGCAAATCAAGACAAGATTCTCTTGGCCTCGTGCAAAGTCATATGGCATCCTAAACTAGTTTGCGACATTCCCTCAAATCGATTCCTTGAAGTTTGTCCAAATTGATTAGGTTGCAAACTGATCAAAATACTAATTTTGATCATTTTGGGGTGTTCGTAAAATTTTGAAACATTATGTGCAAAGTTAGCAGAATTCACCGCTATTGCATACCTTTTTGTTTTCTTGTGTTGTGTCAGAAAAATTTGCCGCTTTTACATAGGCTTTTGTTTAACATGTCTGAGCGGTGAATTTCACCGCCGTTACATGTTCTTCGCCAAAATGTAAATGTGTATAGGTGGTACTTTTTGCTGCTGGTCCATTTCAGTTAACACATGTTGGGTTGGTGATTTTCACCACCCAAGTAAGATCTTCAAAATCCTGAACTTCAGTGGCATTTATGGCCACTTGTGTTAACATTAAGAGCATGTTTTTAATGTTTTTAATAGGTAAATTCATTCTATTTCTTTATTTCTTTTTCCTCTAAGCCTCCCAGTCAATTCCTGAAACCTTCCTCAATCCACTCGATCACGTTGATCTTGGATTCAAACAGATTTTGAGTCACCACCATTGCACTTAGGGTTTCGATCTTTTCAACAGGTAAGTCTTTAAACCATTGTCTTTGTTATTGTTTCCTTTTAGGGTTTTCTTTTTCTTGTTCATCGAAGTAATTGTCCGTGTCTTCTTGGAATTGGATGGTCCAAGGCAAATCATCCTTGGTTTCATTTTTATTTCTTTTTGAGTTGTAACTAAAACCCTAGTCCTAGTTTAATCCTTCTATGGTTCACGTTTTATTGGTAAATTTTGCCGATATACAAGAATTAACCATTACATGTTTTAGTTAGTGAGATTTACCACTTGAAACACAAACTTACATGACCATTGTTAGGTGTAGTGTCGGCTGTAATGGCTGCTGAAACATATTACATTATGTTTGCTCTTGTGTAGTGATGGCGAAATCTACCATATGAAGTTCTTCCATATGAATTTGTGCATAAGTGCTAAGTTGGAGAAAATTGCCGCTTACGCATTTGGAAGCTTTACCCCCAAAGTGTATGGGTGGCAAATTTTTCCGCCCTTACATATAAAACTTTGAAATATCCAACCTGTGAGAGTGGTAAAATTGGCTGCTAAAACACTTGCAATGCATACCTCATGCGATGTCAGAAAAATTTGCCGCTTGAACATAAAACTTACTCCAACATGCAAAAGGGTTAATTTCACCGCCGATACACTTGCATTTCAACCTACCTGCAGGGTCGGTAAAAATGACCACCCTGACACTTGCAAATTATCCCATACATACAAGGGAGACAAATTTTACTGCTCGTGCATCACCCTCTTCATTTTTTTTAACTCTGGGATATATTCAATTTTGTTTCCCTAAGCCCTCTTTCCTCCATTTTTGGACCCGCTCACACTCTAGCCATTTCAAGCGTATCTCCATAGTCATGATCGTCGACATGCAATTTTCCCAGATTACCAGTATTTCCCCTAATTGCATGATCATGGCTTTTTGTTGCAGTTTCTTCTACGGATTTTCTCTCTTCACCAACATCCTTCTGGTGATAGCTTTTTTAGATGACTAAGTTATCTCTGAAGAAGTCAAAAGCGATGAAGTATAAGTATTAGGGCATTTTTCTAATCACCTCAGTTACTTCCAATGTCGATGACATTTGGGATACAGAGATTAGCCATGTGGACATGGCTAAATTTGTGGAAAGAACTAAGTCCAATAATCCCAGTTCTGCAATGAAGAAGATTATTGACAGTAACATTCATTTGGTGTCATCTTTCCTGGTGGCGGCTCATAACACAACGTTTGTTCTTCAATGCGCTCAGTTTTACAACAAAGATACTAGGGCAGTGAGGGATGCAAATGGCAATGTGATAATTAGATTAGATCCTGAATTTATTGATAAAGTTTTCATGTACCCTGCTATCACAGAAGTAATAAAACTAGATTTTGCTGAAGCACAAAAAGAGTGACAAAAATCCTAAGAAGGCTAAGAAGATAATCAATACTAAATGGATCAAGACTTCAAGGTGAAACTTGTCTAGGTGGCCGTGAAGTTTTCCTAGAAGTGATTTTGTAGAAGAAGTTGGTGATCTTATAACTCTTCTTAGTAGGATAAGGGGATTGGCCTCTTCCTCACTTTTTCATGAGTGGATGTACCCTTTCATCAAGGTAATACTCCAAGGTAAACAAGCCATCTTCTAGCATGAGCAATTCAGCAATGCTCTACATGAACAATTGACTAAGGTATCCACTACCTTCAAATTCCACATGACTTCTTACCTGGTGTATATAGTAGCCTTCATGAGAATCTTTCCAGGTCTGACATTAGAAAGAGATAGGAGAGTAATTCTTGTGTATGAGTACTCTTCTCAATTGACATTGAAGGATTCTATTCACCACTTGAGGAGGGTAAATGATGCTTTCTTTATAGTGTTCTTATGCCTTTTTGATCCTCAATTGGAGAAAAGAAGAGTTTCAGATGAAGCTTGGTCAGTGGTGAATGATTTTGGATGCATGTTCTTACAATTTCCTTCTTTCTCATATCTAAGGGTTGGCTTTTTCCAAAGTCATCCTTATATGTTGCCAAGGTTTCCCTCAGACAAACTTGTTTTAATGGAATTATGTAGATAAATGATTTTCGTACATAATAAACAAATGGAGCTCAAGAAACCAGGTTTTAGGTTTCCAGTTGAAATTGGTAGTTTTTCTGTATTAACTACTGCAAAGGCTAGAGCCATGGAAACTGAAATACAGCTTGCAACCATGAAACAATTTAAAAGAAGACTAAGGTTTGATTACAGAGGAGTGAAAGATAAGATCAAGAGGAAAACCTAGTTCCATGAACCTATGGTTGAGGATGTCTGGGTGGATTTGAGAATAGAAGAAGATATAAAAAAGTTGGATTATAGCAGGTTATCTCTGGAGCAGATTGAATATATGGGATTGGATGATATTCCTGAAGACCTAGTGGATGATGGAGAGTTGATCGAAGACAGATATAAGACTGAACAGGTTGTTGGTTCTCCTCTTCCTCCTATTCAATGGTCTCAGAAAGAATTGACCTCTCTGAGAAAAAGGTTTGAGCCTATATTGGTGAACACCAATAAGTGGCTAGAGGATAAGGGAATTGCTTTGAAAGATTTCCTTATAGGATCAGAGATTGAAATCCAAGAACAAATAGGTAAAAAGGTGGAGAATAGGATGAAGAATAAGAGTGATGTTCCCTCTTCTTCCAAGCCACATAAGCCTAGGATCAAATTTGTGATGAAGAAGTCAAAGGCTGTGGAGAAAGAGTCAGAGATAGAAGATATGGAAATTGAAAAATAGAACACTGAAGAGCCAACTACTGAGGAAATGGAGGTCAAAGACAGGTCTACAGATCAACAAGGAGAGGAAGTTTTATCTCCACAAGAGAATGTACAACAAGAAATAGGAGTCTTTTCTCCTTTGTCTGTTTCATCCATTGATATCCACTCTTCTGATTCTCCCTCACCTTGCAAAACAATTTTGACAATCCTCAAAATACTTTTGAAGATGTTCTTCGTTCCTCAGAGTCTATTCCTAGCTTGTCCTCCTCATCTTTTGATATTGGGGATACTTCCATATTTGATCACTTTGTAATGAACACTGAACAGGTTTCTAATGTGAATGTAATAGGTGCAGTTTTTACTAATACTCCACCTATTGTTTCTACTTCCAGTGCAAGTGTAGTTTCGGTAACATCAACAATGGGAATGGATCCTAATGTGAGTACTTATGTGCTTCCACCATGGTTGTCAACATGTACACCAACAAGGAAGAAACAAGCCATCTCTCCAAATGACTTTGATTTTAGTAAGCTGGTGCCTGCGAAAGCCAAGACCCTGAAGAAGCCAAAGATTCTTTCAAGAATGCTCGTAGACAAGGGACACAAATTTTTGGAAATTGCAAGACCTCTGCAGGATGCAACCATGGAAAATTTTAGTATGAATGATTACTCTATCTCTAGGGTTGAGTTAGGCAAAATAACTCATGAAAGTGCAAAGACTGACTTGCAGTTAGCAATGGACATTCTAATTTAGAAGTTTGATAAAGAGAAAGAAATGAAAGATCATTACAAAGAAATGGTTGAACAATTGACTGCAGTGGTGAGAAAATTACTTTGAATTCAAAATCAGTGACTCCTGAGGTAGTTTTTGTAGAAGACCATATCATTCAAAAAGATGAAAAGACTCATCTTAAGGGAAGAGTACTTGAAGAATATCTAGAAAGGATGCGCACACAAGGAATATCTCTTCTTATAGAGCTATTTGAGAAGACAGACAAAATGGAGAAAATAAGAGCAAAACTTGATGACTTGATTGATGTTATTTCTCGAGATATCGAGCGCCTAGAACAGAATCATGATAAGTGGGTGGAGATGAGAAAGATGAAAATAAGCACTCTGATATCAATTGGTGTCATTCCAAATAGGGATTCTTATACTGAAACCAAAGATGCATTGACATATCAGAGCTGTGTGCTAAAAGATTTGATCAATGACCTAGAAACTGCAAGGAAACTAAGTGATCAAAGTGATGTTAGTCTTTTACATAAATTGGAGGAGCTGCTGTGCAAACTAGTGTCATAAGATAACCAATTTCTTTCTGTAGAAGAGATGATTTGGGAATTTGAAAATATGTTCCAGAAAGAGTTCGAGGATAAGACATTTTCAATGGCCTCTGTGGACAATATTCTTGACAATCAGTTAACTTTGGATAATCTGAAGGCCAAGTTAACTAGTCACGCAAAATCAGTCACCATGGTCAGAGATGCCACAGTTAGAGCCAGGATGATTTTTAAGAACACGGTTAGTCTAGACAGTCTTGGGATGCAAGCAACTTTCACCATGTATGATTGCCATATGAAAAAGGAAGGCAATACAAGTTGAAGCAGCTTTTCCATCACTTAGTTTATTTTCCACTTTTTAGATGTACTTTTGGAATAATTTTGGACATAGTTACATGTATTTTTCTCATATGTAATTACATGTAAAAACATAGGAAGTCCCAAATCAAAAAGGACTCCTTTGTTGAATAAGTCATAGTTAGTTTTTCTTTTCCTATTTTTGCTCTTGGTTTCTCTTATAAATAAAGAGGACCCCCATTGTAATTATCCATGTTTTAGTTATTGAAGCGAAACTCTACCAAATTGAAGAGTATTTTGAGACTTTGTGTTCAAATTGTAAATTAAAATTTTACCAAGTGAATAAAAAAGCAAGTGATCATTCAATCTTTGTGTTGAAATAACTTATGGCATATTGGAAATTATTCTTATGTCCTTTTCCTAATACTATCTTATCTGTTTGATCAAATTGTAGTGTGAGTGTGAATAATTTGGGAGATGTTCTAAAGATGATTTTGGAGACTTTGTGCTACAATAATTATCTTTAGTTTGTGATTTTATATTTTGAAGTAAGAGATATTGGAAAGAATTTAAGCTACTATTATCTTTTGTGATCATATGTTTTGTCGTAATATTTAGTGAAGACTTTGAGTTGCACCTTATCCTACTTGGTTCTAAGTTATAAATCAGTAAAAGAAGCAACGATAGACTTTGTGCTCTCGTGGGTTTCTTGGTTATTCAATTTGTATCAAGAAAGTTCTTTCATTTTGTAAACATCATTTCTGAAAAAAGAGAAATGGATGATATGGTCTCACCCCTGAATTAGTATTTAGTTTAAATAAGTTTGTGATACTTGATAGGGAACCTCCACTTGTTGAGAGGAGAGATTTATCTCATTACACTATGGTTGATATAACCATTTTGCCTTCAGTTAGTTGAAGACAAAATATTCACCCAACAATTTTTTGGTGACTCTACAGGGGAAGGAATGTACAACTTGAAGCCTCGCGCTCTGAGTTGAAGCATTTCAATTCTTTTCCATTTGTTCTAAGATTTTTCAAAATTTTGTTGAGTACACTACATTCTGGTAGATTCATGGTATACAAGAAGCAAAAGAGGTCAAGGCATTATTGATCCTGTATTTGAGTTGATGCAGCAAAATAACTTTGGTCTTTTGCCTCCATGACCTCGCTTTCAGCGAACCAGGAGTTTTCCTCCTAACAACGCCAGGTTTGCAATACCAGGTGAAGATTCTAGTTCTAGTGTTAGAAGAGTTTTGTCTGTTCATATTCCATAGAGGTTTATTATGCCACACTTTAATCAGTGCATCATGGCAGCTCAAGTCCCTTGGGGTAAAACTTTTGGTCCTTTAAATTTAACTCCACCATTGCATGAATTACCTCATAGTTCAAGGAAGAATTTTCATAAGTTCTATGGCAATGGGAAAGTCCACCCTGATGAACACATTGTAACTTTTTGCATAGCTTGCGGTGTATTAGGTGTGGAACATGAAGATGTAGTAGTAAGACTTTTTGTAGAAACACTGCAAGGTGCTGCTGCATATTGGTTTTACCATCTTCAAGCTCAAACTATAACAAGCTAGAACACTCTCAAGACCAAGTTCAAAGCCAGGTTCAAACCTATGGAAGATACTCACGCCTTGTTAGCACAGCTAACACAGATGAAGAAAGAGCCGCATGAGCCCATGCGAGATTTTATCAGCAAGTTCAATAAGCTGACAAATAGGATTCCTACAAGTGCTCAACCAACAGTGGAGAATCTTAAGTGTTTCTTTATCAATACTCAACTTCCTAAGGTGAGCTTTTTGTTAAGGTGGGTTGGCCCCACAGATCTTCCTACAGCTCAAATTTTGGCTACTGAAGTGGAAGATGATCTTATCCTTGCGGGTAAGATAAGAAGAGATTCTAACAGAAATAGAGGTCCGTCTTCTGCTGATAATTCTTCCACAAGCACCACGGATCCTATGGTGCAAAAGTTAGCAAATGGATTGCTAGCTCTGAAAAGCCAAATGTCCCAAGGTATGTCTACCCCTCCTTATCAGGATATACCAAGGAGGACATTTCCCAACAATTCATATCAAGGCAACGCTGCTAAAAATCAAGGGCAACACAATCATCTTCCACCCACATAGGGGAAGCTCACCATTGAAGCAGTGTCAGTCAACTCAGCAGTTGGCTATTATGAAGTAGAACATGATCATTCTTTCCAACCCGAGTTGGACCAGAAGAATGATGCTAATCTTTTTGCAGAAGGAGAAGAAGAATTAGTTGGTGACTCTACCATTGGCTTTCTGAATTACCAAGATGAAGCCGAAAAAGAAGGAGAAGTGTATGATGGAGCATATGCTATTTTTACTAGGTCCCAAAATTAGTCAACTCAACAAGCTGATAAAGGAAAGGCAAGAGAGGAACCTCAACCAGTGATCTCAATTGCCAAATGGGGAACTCCATTGCCTTTTCAATCAAAGGACCCAGTGGGCAATAAGCAAGTAAGTACATCTAACAATCTTATATCTTCTACTTTTGTCCTTCAGACTAATACTACCCCTAATAAAACTCAGAATGATGGATTTCCTTCCTCTATCTCTAGTTCATTTTAGTTATTCGATATAATAGATCATGCTAGGAAGACCAAAATCCAAATGTCTGAGGTTGAGTATTTACAAGATAATCCTGAATAGTTTGATAGGTTAGCTAAATACATCAAAAACAAGACTGTCCCTACAGGACAAGATTTTCCAAAAGTTGTCCATGATTCCTCAAAGAACAAATCCACTCAAAATAATCTTGTCACTACTCCCCTTGTTGCCTCTAGAAAAATAGAACCTTTCTACGTTTCTCTATTGGTAAATGGTCATAAGTTGAGCAATTGCACAATAGATTATGGGGCCTCTGATAATGTTATGCTTGCCAAAGTAGTAGACGCCCTTGGCCTCACCTTAACTAAGACCTTTGGGAGATATTTCTCCATGGAAAATAAGCAAGTACCACTATTGGGTCAAATCAAAGATGCCCAATTTGCATTTGCAGACTTTCCAGGCAAGAGGATTAAGATGACCGTTCTAGTAGCTGATGTTCCAGCTTCTTATGGCATTCTGCTCGGGCATAATTTTTATAAAGATGTGGGTGGGGAATTGAACATGGATCTATCTGAAGCAAGGATACCTATTAAAGGCATCATGTAAAAGTTGCTTCTTGAGAAAGAGGCAAAATACATTGTTACCCAAACGTCAAATCCCAAAGCCCAAATTTTGTTTGAGTCCTCGGGAATGGGTAATTATTTACTGTCTATTGAAGATGTTCCTAGTTCATCAGATGAAAGCTCATTAGGTGATAGCTCAGACAATTCAGATGGAGAATTAGAAGAGTATTTAGATGAAAGCACAGATGAAGGTATAGTAATGCCAGATTCTTCGCTCACTGATGAAGAAGAATCTTCTGGTCAAAGAAATTCCAAAAAATCAAATTCTAATGAGGTTTGGGTTTTAGAATTTGATGGCAGTTGTTCCTCTACCATTTCTGGAGCCAAAGTTGTTTTAATATCTCCACAAGGTGATATCTTTCCTTTCTCATACAAACTGCAATTCGACAATACCAATAATACCACTGAATATGAGTCATTGTTGCTCGGATTAGAGGCTGCTCATGCTAAAGGTGTTAAAAATCTTCATGCTCAAAGAGATGCGAAATTAGTGGTCTGTCGAGTGAGAAATTTGTATCAGACCAAAAATGAAAGATTGAGACATTATCACAATAGCATGTGGGATTGTATTGAAGGTTTTGATGCTTTCAATATTTCTACAGTGCCTAAAGAGTTTAATGATCGTGAAGATTCATTAGCTGTCTCCGCCACCCTCATGGTTCCTCATAAAGACTTCAAAGGAAACAAGTACACAATTGAGCTGGTCTTTTGACCAAGTGTACCTGATAATGCTGACCACTGGTAGGTGTTCAATGGTGATAACCAAATCATAGCTTTCTTGGAAAAGATGGATAGATTTGATGAGCTCTATTTTGAAGGTAGTGAATCTCCACCATGAGAATACGTTTCTGAAATAGATTCACAAACTAGTGAAGAGTTCCTTTAACTGAAAGGGAATAAGATTCCAAAAGGTTTGGTTTCCTTGGAAAAGCTATTTGATAAGCATGACAGATATATTAAACAACAACAACAACTGGATTCAAGTTCCTCTATGGAATTTGAACAAGTAAATTTGAGTTCTGAGGTAGATCCCAAAATGGTCAACATTGGGAAGTGTTGCACTGCCGACGAGAAGTTCAAATTCATTACACTCCTTCATCATTACATTGATGTTTTGGCATATTATTATGATGATCTCAAGTCCTTCAGGCCTAAGGAGATTTAGCATGAAATTCCTCTCAAAGTTGGGTCATTGCCTCATAAGTAGAAACAAAGGCAATACAATCCCAAAATATCAGGTACTATCCTTTCTAAGATTTAGAAAA
Organism: Cunninghamia lanceolata; assembly: GCA_027924645.1. Lineage (NCBI taxonomy): Eukaryota > Viridiplantae > Streptophyta > Pinopsida > Cupressales > Cupressaceae > Cunninghamia > Cunninghamia lanceolata. The sequence continues at coordinate 1,476,669 of BSBN01001011.1, forward strand.
TGTTGAATGCAAGAATAATCTTTCCAATTCATCACTCGACTTGGATTGCGAATATAGTTCCTGTAAGGAAGAAGAATAGAGAAATCCATATCTGTGTTGATTTCAGGAATCTCAATTAGTCTTCTCTAAAGGATAACTACCCCCTACCCATCATGGACCAAGTTTTGCAAACAGTAACTGGTTCGGAGATGTTGTCTATGTTAGATGGTTTTTCAAGATATAATCAAGTAGAGGTTAGCGAAGCAGATCAGTACAAGACTATTTTCACAACACCTTGGGGCACATTTGCATATTGCAGGATGCCTTTTGGTTTGATCAATGCTGGCGCCACATTCCGGAGAGCGATGGACCTTGCCTTTGAAGATGAGATGGGGAAATTCATTGCGATGGACCTTGCCTTCAGAGATGAGATCGGGAAATTCATTGTAGTGTATCTTGATGACTTGACTGTTTTCTCCAAATAATGTCATGATCATGCGTGTCATTTACGACAAGTGTTGAAAAGATGTCGGCAAAATGGTATCTCTCTCAACCCTAAGAAGTCAGTTTTCAAGGTTATAGAAGGTAAAATTCTCGGTCACTTTGTATCTTGAGAAGACACTAAAATTGACTCAAAAAGATTCAAATCCATTCAAAGTCTTACTTTGCCTGCTAGTAAGACTGTAGTTCATTCTTTCTTCAGAAAGGTGAATTTTCTGCGAAGGTTCATTTCAAAATTCGCAGAGAAAACCTGTCACATCGTCAACATGATGAAGGGTAAGGCTACTTTCTGTTGGAGTGCAGAAGGCAAAGCAACATTTGAGGATATCAAGAAGGCTATTGCTCATGCTTCAGTCCTTGTTTGTCCTGACTATACCAAAGATATTGTAGTATACAACTACACTTCTGAACATACACTTTCAGCCATTCTTGTTCAACAGAATGAAGAAGGTGTGGAATCTCCCATTTCGTTTATGAGTTGTCCTCTCAAATCTCATGAATTGAAATATTCAAATATGGAGAAACATGCTTATGCCATGGTCAAGGCGGTAAAGCATTTCTAGCTCTATATTCTGAATTCACATACTATTGTTCTGGTGCCCGATACAATAGTAAAGTCGATTCTGACTCAATAGGAGTTTAGAACTAAAAGAGGCAATTGGATTTCTAAGATCCAAGAGTTTGATCTTGATATCAAATCTACCAAGCTTGTTCATGGCAGAGGTTTGTGTCAATTGATTGTGGATAATGTACCAAAAGAGACAACGGGTGAAGAGGATGAAGTTGGGGAGATGCCAATTGTTCTTTTGTCACTACTATAGATGAGTGGTATTCAAATATTGCTCATTTTATTACCTATGGTGAGTGTCCTTCCCATCTATCTTATAAGGAGAAACAAACTGTTAAATTGAAGGCTGCTAACTATGTCCTATAGGACAATGATTTGTAGAAAAGAAGCCTTGATGGAGTATTTGTCTGTTGTGTGGATTAAGCACAACAAAGTAGACTCTTGGAGTCTTTCCATAATTTGGCCTATGGAGGACATTTTTCTGTGCCTGTGATAGCTCATAAGATTCTGCAGGCTAGATACTATTGGCCCACACTATTTCAGGATGCATACAATTGGGTACATAGATGTGAGTTGTGTCAACAGTTTGTTGGGAAACCTAAGTTGGCTGCATTACCTCTTAAGCTAGTGGTGATTGAAGAACCTTTTTAGCAATGGAGCATCAACTTCATTGGCGTTGTGAACCCACCATCAAGTGTGGGACACAACTTTGTTCTCACCACGATAGATTATTTTACCAAGTGGGTGGAAGCCATCCTAGTTAAGCATGCTACTTCTGAAGTGGTATGTAATTTCCTCAAGGAAAACATTATTTCCCAGTTTGGAGTCCCAAACAAGATTGTAGCAGACAATGCTACTTGTTTCTCTTCCCACGAGATTACTGGCTTTTGCTATGAACATGGGATCATTCTCTCCCACTCTTCAGACTATTATCCACAAGGAAATGGTCAGGCATAATCAAGTAACAAAAATCTGGTTACTATTATCAGGAAACTGGTGGAAGAGAATCAAAGAACTTGGCATAAAGTGTTGTTCAATGCTTTATAGGCAGACAAAGATTACCCCTAAAAGGGCAATAGGTATGTCATCGTTTCAGCTTCTGTATGGTCTGAATGCAGAGATACCAATTACCTTGGAGTTGCCGGCACTGGAGTTGGCAAAGACAGTGGAAGATAGAACTTTTGATAGTTCTATTGACAAAAGGATCATGTACCTAACTGAACTTGAGGAGCAACCAGCAATGGTGGTAGATCATATCACTAAACATCAAAGACAAGTGAAGAAACTCTTTGACAAGAAAGCAAGGGCTCGTGAGTTTCAAATTGGAGATCAAGTCTTGTTATGGGACAAGAGGAGAGAACCAAAAGGAATTCATGGGAAGTTTGATTCCTTATGGAGAGGCCCATTCACCATTCATCATCTCTGTGGTGAAAATAGCTTCTTGCTAGAGTACCTGGATGGAACACCATTCTTGCTGCCTCACAGTGGATAACATCTGAAACACTTCAATCCTTGAAGTATCAGATAAGTTCATTTGTACATTTATATAGTTTTGTGTTTTTGTTTAGTCTTTTGTGTCTTTTTCTTTTTGGTAGCTTGACTCTATGGCCCAATGGCATGGATGAAGGCACTTAGAGGCTGGGTTCTTCTCCCTTCAATCATTTCAAAGTTTGATCGATGAAAGTTCCCTAATTGGAGCCAGCTGTTGTTCTCAAAATCAACTATGCTCATTTTTGTAGACAACCCTTATGAAACTTGTCCATTTCGTAGTCTACACTCTAAGTTCACAAATCAAGACAAGATTCTCTTGGCCTTGTGTGAAGTCATATGGCATCCTAAACTAGTTTGCAACATTCCCTCAAATCAATTCCTCAAAGTTTGTGCAAATTGATTAGGTTGCAAACTGATCAAAATACCAATTTTGATCATTTTGGGGTGTTAGTAAAATTTTGAAACATTATGTGCAAAGTTGGCAGAATTCACTACTATTGCGTACCTTTTTGTTTGCTTGTGTTGTGTCGGTGAAATTTGCCGCTTTTACATAGTCTTTTGTTTAACATGTCCGAGTGGTGAATTTCATTGTTGTTACATGTTCTTCGCCAAAATGTAAATGTGTATAGGCGGTACTTTTTGCCGCCATTGCATTTCAGTTAACACATGTCGGGTTGGCCATTTTCACCGCTCGAGTAAGATCTTCAAAATCTGGAACTTCACTGACATTTATGGCCACTTGTGTTGACATTAAGAGCGTGCTTTTTAACCTTTTTAATGGGTAAATTCATTCTATTTCTTTATTTCTTTTTCCTCTAAGCCACCCAGTCGATTCTCGAAACCTTCCTCAAACTACTCGATCGCGTTGATCTTGGACTCAAATGGATTTTGAGTTGCCATCGTCGCACCTACAGTTTTGATCTTTTCAACAGGTAAGTCTTTAAACCATTGTCTTTGTTATTGTTTCCTTTTAGGGTTTTCTTTTTCTTGTTCGTCGAAGTAATTGTCTGTGTCTTCTTGGAATTGTATGGTTCAAGGCAAATTGCCCTCTGTTTCATTTTTATTTCTTATCGAGTCATAACTAAAACCCTAGTCCTGGTTTAATCCTTCTTTGGTTCATGTTTTATCAGTAAATTTTGCTGATATACAAGAATTAACCATTACATGTTTTAGTTAAAAAAATTTACCGCTTGAAACATGAACTTGCATGACCATTGTTAGGTGTAGTGTCGGCTGTAATGGCTGCTCAAACATATTACATTATGTTTGCTCTTGTGTAGTGACGGTGAAATCTACTGCCCGAAGTTCTTCCATACAAATTTCTGCATAAGTGCTAAGTTGAAGGAAATTGCCACTTATGCATTTGGAAGCTTTACCCCCAAAGTGTATGGGCAGAAAATTTTTCCACCCTTACACAGAAAACTTTGAAATATCCAACTTGTGAGAGCGGTAAAATTGGCCACTCAAACACTTACAATGCATACCTCATGTGATGTCAGTGAAATTCTTCGCTCGAACATAAAACTTACTCCAACATACAAAAGCGATTAATTTCATTGCTGATACACTTGCATTTCAACCTACCTGCAGGGTCGATGAAAATGGCTGCCCTGACACTTGTGAATTATCCCATACATACAAGGGCGGAAAATTTTGTCACCCGTGCATCACACTCTTCATTTTTTCTAACTCTGGGATATATTCAATTTTGCTTCCCTAAGCCCTCTTTCCTCCATTTATTGATCCGCTCGTACTCTAGCCATTTAAAGCGTATCTCCATAGTCGTGATCGTCAACATGCAATTTTCCCAGATTACCAGTATTTCCCCTAATTGCATGATCATGGATTTTTGTTGCAGTTTCTTTTGCGGATTTTTTCTCTTCACCAACATCCTTCTGGTGATAGCTTTTTTAGATGATTGAGTTGTCTCCGAAGAAGTTGAAAGCGATGAATTATAAGTATTAGGGTGTTTTTCCAATCACCTTGGTTACTTCCAATGTCGAGGACATTCGAGATACAATGATTGGCCATGTGGACATGGCTAAATTTGTGGAAAGAACTAAGTCCAATAATCCCAGTTCTGCAATGAAGAAGATTATTGATAATAACATTCATTTGGTGTCGTCTTTCCCGGTGGTAGATCATAACATAGAGTTTGTTCTTCAATGTGCTTAGTTTTACAACAGAGATACTAGGGCAGTGATGGATGCAAATGGTAATGTGATAATCAGATTAGATCCTAAATTTATTGATAAAGTTTTCATGTGCCCTGCTGTCACAGAAGTAATAAAACTAGATTTTGTTGAAGCACAAAAAGAGTATGACAAAAATCCTGAGAAAGCTAAGAAGATAATCAAAACTAAATGGCTCAAGACTTTAAGGTCAAACTTGTCTAGGTGGCCATAGAGTTTTCCTAGAAGTGATTTTGTAGAAGAAGTTGGTGATCATATAACTCTTCTTAACAGGATAAGGGGATTGGCCTCTTCCTCACTTTTTCATGAGTGGATGTACCCTTTCATCAAGGCAATACTCCAAGGTAAACACGCCATCTTCTAGGGTGACCAAATCAACAATGCTTTGCATGAGCAATTAACTAAGGTATCCACTACCTTCAAATTCCACATGACTTCTTACCTGGTGTATATAGCAGCCTCCATGAGAATCTTTCCAGGTCTGACATGAGAAGGAGATAGGAGAGTAATTCTTGTGTATCAGTACTATTCTCAATTGACATTGAAGGGTTCTATTCACCACTTGAGGAGGGTAAATGATGCTTTCTTTGTAGTGTTCTTATGCCTTTTTGATCCTCAATTGGAGCAAAGAAGAGTTTCAGATGAAGCTTGGTCAGTGGTGAATGATTTTGGATGCATGTTCTTACAATTTCCTTCTTTATCATATCTAAGGGTTGGATTTTTCCAAGGTCATCCTTATATGTTGCCAAGGTTTCCCTCAGACAAACTTGTTTTAATGGAATTATGTAGACAAATGATTGTCGTACATAATAAACAAATGAAGCTCAAGAAACTAGGTTTCAGGTTTCTAGTTGAAATTGGCAGGTTTTCAGTATTAACTGCTACAAAGGCTAGAGCCATGGAAACTGAAATGCAGCTTGTAACCATGAAACAATTCAAAAGAAGGCCAAGGTTTGATTACATTGGAGTGAAAGATAAGATCAAGAGGAAAACCCAGTTCCATGAACCTATGGTTGAGGACGTCTAGGTGGATTTGAGAACATAAGAAGATATCAGAAAGTTGGAATATAACAGGTTATCTCTAGAGTAGATTGAATATCTAGGATTGGCTGATATTCCTAAAGACCTAGTAGATGATGAAGATTTGATCGATGACAGATATAACACTTAACAGGTTGCTAGTTCTATTCTTCCTCCTATTCAATGGTCTCAGAAAGAATTGACCTCTCCAATGGAAAGGTTTGAGCCTATATTGGTGAATACCAATAAGTGGCTAGAGGATAAGGGAATTGCTTTGAAAGAACTCCTTACAGGATCAGAGACTAAAATCCAAGAACAAACAGGTAAAAGGGTGGAGAATAGGACAAAGAATAAGAGTGATGTTCCCTCTTCTTCCAAGCCATATAAGCCTAGGATCAAATTTGTGATGAAGAAGTCAAAGGCAGTGGAGAAAGAGTTAGAGATAGAAGATATGGAAATTGAAAAATAGAACACTGAAGAGCTAGCTATCAAGGAAATGGAGGTTGAAGACAGGCCTACAGATCAACAAGGAGATGAAGTTTTGTCTCCACAGGAGAATGTACAACAAGAAATAGGAGTCTCTTCTCCTCTATCTGACACACCTATTTCAGTTCCTTTGTCTATTTCACCCATTGATATCCCCTCTTCTGAATCTCCCTCACCTTCCAAAACAATTTTTGACAATCCTCAAAATACTTTTGAAGATGTTCTTTGTTCCTTAGAGTCTATTCTAGCTTGTCCTCCTCATCTTTTGATATTGGGGATACTTCTATATTTGATCACTTTGTAATGAACACTGAACATGCTTCTAATGTGGATGTAATAGGTGTATTTTTTACTAATACTCCACCTATTGTTTCTACTTCCAGTGCAAGTGCAGTTCTGGTAACACCAACAATGGGAACAAATCCTAATGTGAGTATTTATGTGGTTCCACCATGGTTGTCAGCATATACACCAAAAAGGAAGAAACAAGCCATCTCTCTGGATGACTTTGATTTTAGTAAGTCGGTGCCTGCAAAAGCCAAGACCCTGAAGAAGTCAAAGATTCTGTCAAGAATGCTCAGAGACAAGGGACACAAATTTCTTGAAATTGCAAGACCTCCGTAGGATGCAACCATGGACAATTTTAGTATGAATGATTACTCTATCTCTAGGGTTGAGTTAGGCAAAATAACTCATGAAAGTGCAAATACTAACATGCAGTCAGCAATGGACATTCTAATTCAAAAGTTTGATAAAGAGAAGGAAATGAAAGATCATTACAAAGCAATTGTTGAACAGTTGACTACAGTGCTGAGAAAAATTACTTTGAATTCAGAATTAGTGACTCCTAAGGTAGTTTTTGTAGAAGACCCTATCATTCAAAAAGCTGAAAAGACTCATCTTAAGGGAAGAGTACTTGAAGAATATCTAGAAAGGATGTGCACACAAGGTATATCTCTACTTACAGAGCTATCTGAGAGGATAGATAAAATGGAAAAAATAAGAGCAGAACTTGATGACTTGATTGATGTTATTTCTCAAGATATCGAGTGCCTAGAACAGAATCATGATAAGTGGGTGGAGATGAGAAAGATGAAAATAAGCACTGTAATATCAATTGGTTTCATTCCAAATAGGGATTCTTATACTGAAACCAAAGAGACATTGACATATCGGAGTCGTATGCTGAAAGATTTGATCAATGACCTAAAAACTGCTAGGAAACTAAGTGATCAAAGTGATGTTAGTCTTTTGCATAAATTGGAGGAGATACCGTGCCAACTAGTGTCACAAGATAACCAATTTCTTTCTATAGAAGAGATGATTCAGGAATTTGAAAATATGTTCCAGAAAGAGTTCGAGGACAAAACATTTTCAATGGCCTCCGTGGACAATATTCTTGACAATTAGTTAACTTTGGATAATCTGAAGGCCAAGTTAACTAGTCACCCAAAATCAGTCACCACGATTAGAGATGCCATAGTTAGAGCCAGGATGATTTTTAAGAACACGGTTAATCTAGATAGTCTTGGGATGCAAGCAACTTTCACCATGTATGATTTCCATATGAAAAAAGAAGGCAATACAAATTGAAGCAGCTTTTCCATCACTTAGTTTATTTTCCACTTTTCAGATGTACTTTTGGAATAATTTTGGACATAGTTACATGTACTTTTCTCATATGTAATTACATGTAAAAACATAGGAAGTCCCAAATCAAAAAGAACTCCTTTGTTGAATAACTCATAGTGAGTTTTTCTTTTCCTATTTTTGCTCTCGGTTCCTCTTATAAATAAAGAGGACCCCCATTGTAATTATCCATCTTTTAGTTATTGAAGTGAAACTCTGCCAAATTGAAGAGCATTTTGAGACTTTGTCTTCAAATTGTAAATCAAAATTTTATCAAGTGAATAAGAAAGTAAGTGATCATTCAATCTTTGTGTTGAAATAACTTGCGGCGTATTGGAAATTGTTCTTATGTCCTTTTCCTAATACTATCTTATCTGTTTGATCAAATTGTAGTGTGAGTGAATAATCTGGGAGATGTTCTAAAGCTGATTTTGGAGACTTTGTGCTACAATAATTATCTTTAGTTTGTGATTTTATGTTTTGAAGTAAGAGATATTGGAAAGACTTTGAGCTACTATTATCTTTTGTGATCATATGTTTTTTCGTAGTATTCGGTGAAGACTTTCAGTTGCACCTTATCCTACTTGGTTCTAAGTTATAAATCAGTAAAAGAAGCAATGATAGACTTTGTGCTCTTGTGGGTTTCTTGGATATTTAATTTGTATCAAGAAAGTGCTCTTTCATTTTATAAACATCATTTCTAAAAAAAGAGAAATGGATGATATTGTCTCACCCCTGAATTAGTATTTAGTTTAAATAAGTTTGTGATAGTTGATAGGGAACCTCCCCTTGCTAAGAGGAGAGATTTATCTCATTACACTGTGGTCGATATAACCATTTTTCCTTTAGTTAGTTGAAGACAAAATATTTACCCAACATGTCCCACCTTTAGTCACCTTTAGTAAAGACATAACCTATAGTACTCCACACGATATCAATATCCACTCCCAAATATGAGTCTACATAACCTACTAAATCAGTATTAGAGCCTCCAAAACATAAGTGTTTATTGGATGTACCTCTCAATTATCTAAGAATCAATTTTACTGCATTCCAATGCTCCAATTCAGGATGACTCATATACCTTCTTACGACTCCTGCAACATGTGAAATATCTAGTCTCATGCATACCATGGTGTACATTAAACTTCCTACATCTGAAGCATATGATACCTTGGACACGATGGTGTGCATACCTGCTTCCACCCCCAGGTCCCCGCTGGGGGGATAAGGTCCCTAGGCCCCGTAGGAGGGGCTCTGTCCCCCCTGCACTCCCTCATTAAATAATTTGGGAGGAAATCACACTGATAAAGTGGGGAAAATTTAACCTCTAAGTTTGATTAGGTTCCATATAACAACATGAGAGGTGTCTTTTTGGTGGTGAAGCCTCCTATTTATTCTCGGCTACATGGATGGAGACAATATCTTAAGAGCCCTAAGACAAAAAAAAGTGTCAAACTTTGTGTTCACCTAGAATTGCACCCTTCTTGAAGCATGTTCAATCATTCCAATGACACAATGGGATTGATCTCAAGGTGTGGGATCTTGTAGATGAGATCAGACCTCCAGAGAAAGTTGGTTCCTCATTCTAAGCTTAAGGCTGAGAGAAAATAACCAAATCTAATCCTACTGATCACAAGGAAAAGGGGAGAGAGAGAAATTAAAATAAAAAGGGGTGATGGACTAGATTTAGAGTGTTCAGTTGGGACTTACATAACACATTAATGATCTCAAATATTAATATGGATTCACACAGACATAAATTTAACAGAGTTTTGAGGTAGAAAACTATAACTATATGAGAGACAAATCATCCACAAAATAAGCCTACACATTTCAGGGAAACATAGTGTAGAAGTATAAAGAGAGGTAAAATATCAGCCTATTATATTGATCATGAAGGCTAAATAGCCATTACAAAAGAAGAAACAATTAATATAAATCAGAAAAGACATATAATGACAACATTCCCTTCATAGTTGAACTAGAATGAAGATAAGAGAGGTGCAAGAGAGGACACAGTCCATGAAATTCATACAGTTCTAGGAATTATCATGAGGCCATGATCAAACATCAAGTATTTCAGCCTAGATAAGGACCCAGTGACCAACCAACAGAAATACATCTTCAACACATGTATATATAGCTTTTCAATTGCAGTGCAACATTGAGCATTAAAAATTAGTCATGTATGCCCATGCTGCATTAAATTTTACCTATAGATCTGTTAGAAAATCTGCATGATTTGAGTGTGGATTGTGCCTTGACATGTCCACAAAAATTGTAGAGGAGGATTGTCCACATGTTTTAGGTACCTGTAATATTAATGAGGGAAGGCCTAAACTACTAGGAAATTCATTTCCTAATACTTGTGATACTTGTTTCATCCACTCTATTCTCCTTTTATACTGACACATTGAAGATCTTCACTGTTTCAACCACCTATATGACTTTGGTTTGCAACATTACTTTTGGGCACCTATCCACCTGTATCATCCTACAATCCTAGCATGATTTTAGGCACTCAGGAATCATGCCTTTTAGAAGCTTTTATAACACTTTAAAAGTGTTCCATATTTTGAATTTGCTTTGGCGACTCTTTGAGAATTTGAATATTTGCCTAGCCGATTTTAATCTTTCATATTTTAATTTATTGGGGCATTTGATATTTGATTTTATCTCTTTTCTATATTGGTCTCTTCTCCTTGATCACCTAGTTTTCTTGTCAGCAAACTCCCAGTCGATGAACCATCAGATTTGCAAACTATCCTTTTGGCTAAATTTCTTTCTTTCTTCCTTGTCTTCCTTTGTTAGTAACTTCTTCTATCAGTGAAATTATTGGTTAGCAAACTTGGTGATTCATGAACCACCCATTTCACTAACCTTAATTAGTTCATTCTCTTCTTTTCTTTTCCTCTTTTTGACTTATCAATGATTATTCTCCTTCACAAACCATTTCCCTTTTGTCTTCTTCTTGTTGAATTCATCAATGGGTTCACTAGTTAATAGACTTGTTGATTAGTAAATCAAGAGGCTCATGAAATTCTCACCTTGCCAATTCCTACACTTTGATCTTCCTTAGAAAATAACTCTTATTTTTCCTTTCTTTTCACCTTATTCTTTTGTTAGTGACTTCCTCCATTGGTGAAGCAGTAGGTTGGCAAACTGGTAGGTTAATGAACCACTAGGTTTTCTGATAACTTAACTCTTTTCTGGTGCAGGAGCACCTACCTAACAGCTGGCTTTCATGAGGCAGTTAGTAGTTTAGGTCTTGTTTGTGTTTCCAAGAAGGTCTGTTAGACCAATTGCATGTAATAAGGTCATGCTGATCATGATAAGATCATGCTGACCGGGTTTTTTCTATTTTTAGCTAGTTAGTTATAACAGCTGTCATGATGTATGTTCGGTGGGATCTCCCAGCCGCTTGGAGAGTTCCCAGCCGCTTGGAGTCGGGTCAGTAGTACTCGTAGGAAAGTCTTTATAAGCATGAGATCGTTTGATATTGTAGATACAGACAGATATCATCGATCGAGCTAGGTTGCAGAGAGTGAGACTGAGAGAGAGATTGATCATATTGTATTGCATCTTTGAAATCAATAAAGTGATCCTGTTTGTGTTCTTGCTCTGGTTGCATTCCATTACTTGATTGATTTGCTGGTTTGAGAGACTTCATGGATTCACTGATCCATTCCACCGGTTGACTCATCTGATCGGTGGAATGGTAATGTACAGTAGAGTAGGTTGTAGTTTGTTTTCTGTTTGCATGCAGGTGTGCAGGATCGCGGCTGAAAGATGTTGAGAAGCCTAGCATCCTCATGTGCTAGGTCAAACTGATAAGACAGAGTGTGGAAGATCACCCTGAGGTTGGATCGGGTCATCCCTGGAGGATCGGCGAAGTGAAATTTCGCTAAGTGAAGAAACTGGTCAAGACAGCATCATCAGGATATTTCTGCAAATATCCTGCAGACAGTTCGGATATCGTCATCCGGATAAGTGAAGGAGAGCATGATGTCGAGTGCATGAAGTGTGAGTTCGTCGGGGTGATCATCATCTGGAGGAGCCGAGTAGGAGCGTATCGGCATCAGGATCATCATACCGGGAGTGCCAAGCATCCGCGTATCGCGAGTAGATGCGGGAGAGAAAGTTCAGTTTTTTCGACTAAGTGTTGAAGAGGTCATCAGGATATTGGGTGACGTCATCGTCATCATGATATGACGTCATCATCATCAGGATATTGAGATATCCCCTATGCGAGTTCATCCTGCTGTCCTTAAGTGCTAAGGTATCGGTGGAAGTCCGTAGCAGGAAGTTGTATTAGCATCATCAGGAGGTTTCGAAGACAACCGGATAAAGTAGATCATGATGCTGTTGCTTGTATTGTCGGGTAGCGGCGCATCGAAGGTAAGCTGCTAAAGGTGAACGTCATCAGGATATTTGAGCAACCGGATATTTGGATATCCTGCTGACGAAGAGAGTGATGAAGGTCATGATGATGACGATAGTGTTTCGAGCCCGATGAACAGTGCAACCGGAGGATGTGTTCGCCCGCTGAACATCAAGATGATGATGTTAGAAGGAAGGTGGAGGAGGTGAACAGTAGTCGGCAGGAGGATGATTGGGATCGTCCGAAATATGATGATGCTGTTGGTTTTAGGGAATATGATGATGATGGCGAAGATGATGATGATGAGGTTGGTCTGCAGACATCCATGCTATATGCGAAGGTTATAGTGTGGATGCCTCTGCATCATTTTCTCTTTGTTCCTTGCCTTGTTCTCTTCTTTCTTATCAACCACTTCACTTGTTGGAGAAACTCTTGGTTGGTGAACCTTGCAGTTCTCTAACCACCAAATTTATCCATAAACACTTTTTGCCATATTTACCTTTGTCCTCAGCTTGAAAATTTAGAGAAATGATCAAGAATCAAGCCTCAGACTTTCTCCCTTCTGATTTCAAATAGGAAAGGGGAAGGGAAAACCCCCAATCATTGACATCCAAATGATTTAGAAACATTGGAGCTTATCAGGCTTCAACAATTGACCCTTCTGTTTGTTGCTTGCAAAAAGGAAAGAGGAAGACCACAACCCCAACCTCTGAGATCTGAAACACTTAAAAGAATGTGAATCTTTGGTGGACTTTGGTGATTGGACCTTCTACTTTCTTCTTGTGAACAAGAAAGAGTAACCTCTTGACCTTCGACACCCAATAGACTTAGAACTTTTGGAGCTTGTTGAGATTCAACAATTGGACTTATCGCTAACTAGCTACTTGGAAGAAGAAGGAATGCTGCTGCTCTAACCTCCAGCACCTGAAAGACTTAGGTGATTTATGAGATAGTGAAGCAAAGATTTCAGAGCCAATGAGAATGACATGATGGAAGAGAGAACACTGAAACTTTGAAGTTTTGAAAATGTAAATCATCTAGGGTGAAGACACAGAAAATTTTAGGATTTGGCAATATTTTTAGCAAGTTTGGGGATCCCTGGGCTATTTTGGCCTAGGATAAAATAGGACAACATTTTGGCAAGTATGCAGGGGTGTTTTCCTACTAAACACAAGGATCTAGTGGCCTTATCAATCCATTGGACATAGGGTCAAAGGGGACTATGACAACACTTGAAGTAAGAGGAGGCAAACCACCACAATTGAACATGCCTCTAGAAAAGAAAAGAACACAAAACACACAAAACAAACAAGTCAAACTACCTCCTAATGAGGATACATCCTATGCAAGAGCACTTATTGAAAGGATACCTAAAACAAAAACAAAAATTAACCTAAACCTAAACTAACCAACCAAGAAACTGACTTAAACAAAGCCATTAACTGGTTTTTCAAAATAATTGCCCTTTCACAACAATTTACAATTCTTCACATGTTTGTGGGTAGTTAAAAGGAGGTGGGGAAGGGATGGGCATACAACAAAGTGGTGAATTGCTTCCCCAAGGACAAAGAAAAATCACATGTCCACCTACACTGATTGAAAATGTAGCTGCCTAGAAGTGGATAAATGGACTGATCTAGCCCTTCTTGATGCTCAACCTCATGGTTTAAAGTAAGCATGATAGGTAAGGACTCCTTCTCATATGTCTCCAGGTAGGCCAGATGCCTAATAGGGCATCCCCTTAAATGCTTTGGCTCTATAGACTAAATTGGGGAAGTCATTGTCCCCTTAATCTACTCAAGATGCTTAGGATTTGCCTCATTGAGAGGCATTGATTTAATATCTAAGTTTGAGCCAAAATCATCAAGCGCATCCCAGAAATGAGCCTCCTCCAAGTCCTCTACACTCTTCAGTATAGGGCTTCTTATATGCTCTTCCTCATAAGATGGAACCTTGCTATCATTTTTGGCCCCATGTACCAACAACTTGCCATCATTTTCATTGTCCTTAAGCCACTCTAGAACTGCAGCTAATGTTGGCATTTGCATGCCTTCTTCATATTTAATGTAGCTGGGTAGCTCATGAACCAAGGTAGTGTTATCAATCTTTGGAGTAGATACAAAAATCTCCTCCTCAATGTCTTCATCCTTTGACTGCAACTCTATTGGATTTTTCTTGAGCTACCTCTATAGTTAAAGGTTCTCCCCATTCAATCTTTGCATTTCATTCTCATTCATTTCATTAAAATCATGAGAAAACTCCTCAAATAAACAAAAGTCCATAGGGCTCAACTCTACACAAGGATTAGCACTAACCTTGTGCTTAATGCATTGTTGTTGTTGAAGATCTGACTTAACTTCTTCTTATAGCAGGTCTGATTTTCAGTTGTAATAGTGAATGAGGGTTTATTATTAATAGGGAGTTCCTTCCTAGTTGCAAGAACCTCCCTCCCAAGCCCATCCCTCTAATTAGCCCAATAAACAATAGGTCCACCTTTGAAAAGTGATATAGAGTTAGGACAAGAGGGGTGACATGGAATGGGGGCTAGAAGGGATTCTTGAGAGGGTCTTTCCCAAGGAATAATAGGCTATACTTGCATAGGAATAGGTTCCTGTGAAGGTTGAGGGCCTCTAAAACTTGGGATTTTAAAATTGGAAGGTGGTCTTGAAGGCTCGGAGGGTTTCCCTTGCCTGAAGCTTAGGATTTTAAATTTGGGAATTATTTCTGCTACAGGCTAAACTTGTGTAGAAGGAGGGGTGTCTAAAACTGAGAATGGATGGGATTTATTGGGCTTCCCACCTCTCTATCTGGGAAAGCAATTGCCTTAACTACTCATTAGATAAGGTTGTAAGCTACATAGAAAGTTACTCCTAGTAAGCTCTTACATCTGCCTCCATCTGTTATTGTTGAAGATGGGCCTGATAAGCAAGTTCCTCTTGCTTCTAGTTATACTCTATCATTGCTTTAACCTCATCCCACTCCCATTGGAAATATCAAATTATCTCCATAACATCACCTTCATTTTTGATGTTAAAATTAAAGTCCTCATGCAACTGATTATACCCTACTTATCTTTTAAAATCATCCAAATATTCATTCATCTCTAGTAGAGCAAGGTAGTCTTCTTGGGGTTGATAATAATAATTATTAGACTGCTAAGAAGACTGAATAGGGTTGGCAAGGAGGTAAGCATCATGAGGATACTGATATCCTATTGAAACAGAGGCATATGGCATAAAACCAAAGGCATTTTGAGCTTGATACTGCTGGTAAGGAGTTGCATAGATTGAATTTTGGCAGGGTGGAGGGGAATAACCATGCTTCCCATAAAATTTGACATTTTAGCACATTAAAAATTAGAAATCATTCAAACAATCATAAAATAAGAGAAAAAAATATTTTCCCTTCTGAGAAATGAGCTCATACCATAGAGTCGCTAGGTGATTTGGGAGCCCCGAAGGCTGGAAAAAACCAAGAGCATCACCGAACTCTGATCTTTGATGGATCTTTAAGCACTTGGACTTGATGCACCTATAGATTTGTTCAAGAGAGTCATCATAGTTTTTGTTGAATGCTTTCATAGCTGCACATGAACTATGAATGGCACCAAATCTTCTAAGTTCAGTTCTTACTCAGAGCAGAGGGTCCCACCAGGCGTGCCATAAACTATTACCACCTAGAATTGCACCCTACTTGAAGCCTGTTCAAGCATTTCAATGACACAATGGGACTAATCTCAAGGTTTGGGACCTTGTAGATGAGATTAGACCTCCAGTGAAGGTTAGTTCCTCATTCTGAGCTTAAGGCTTAGAGAAAATAGCTAAATCTAATGCTACTAATCATAGGGAAAAGGGGAGTGAGAGAAACTGAAATAAAAAAAGGGGTGATGCACCAGATTTAGAGTGTTTGGTTGGGACTGACATAACAGAACAATGATCTTAGATATTGATATGGATTCACATAGACTTATAAGTTTAACAAAGGTTTGAGGTAGAAAATTATAACTACAAAAGGGACAAATCATCCATAGAATAAGCCTATAGGTTTTAGGTAAACATAGTGTAGAAGTATAAAGAGAGGCAAAGTATTAGTCTATTATATTGACCATGAAGGATAAATAGCCATTAAAAAAGAAGAAAAGATTATTATAGATTAGAAAATACACAAAATGACAACATTCTCTTCATAGTTGAATTGGAAAGAAGATAAGAGAGGTCCAGGAGAGAACACGGTCCATTAGATTCATACAGTTCTGGGAATTATCATGAGGCCATGATCAAACATCAAACATTTCAACCTGGATAAGGACCTAGTGATGAACCAACATAAATACATCTTCAACACATGTATATATAGCTTTTCCATTGATGTGCATCCCTGAGTGCTGAAACTTAGTCAACACGTATGCCCATGTTGCATTAAATTTGGCCTATGGCCTTGTCAGAAATTCTGCACAATTTGAGTGTGGATCATGCCCTAGCGTGTCTATAAAACATGTATAGGAGGATTTCCCACACATTTTAGGTACCTAGAGCATTAATAAGGGAAGGTTTGAACTTCTAGGAAATTTGTTTCCTGATAGCTACGATACTTGTTTCATCCACTTTGTCCTCCTTTTTATTAGCGCATTGAAGATCTTCACTATTTCAACCACCTGTATGACTTTGGTCTACAATATTATTTATTGGGAACCTATCCACCTTCATCATCCTAAAATCATGGAATGATTTAGGAACTTAGGAATCATGCCTTTTAGAATCTTTTACAACACTTTAAAAGTGTTCCATATTTTGAATCTGCTTTGGTGACCCTTTGAGAATTTGAATTTTTGCCTGGCTAATTTTAACCTTTCATCTTTTAATTTATTGGGCCATTTGATATTTGATTTTATCTCTTTTTTGTATTGGGCTCTTATCCTTCATCGCCCACTTCTCTTGTCGGTGAACTCTCGATTGGTGAACCATCAAGTTTGCGAACTTCTTCTGATAGTAAAATTCTTGGTTGGAAAACTTGATGGTTTGCAAACTGCCCATTTCACCAACATCACTTAGTTTGTTCTCTTCTTTTAATTTTCTCCTTTCTAACTTATCAAAAATTCTTCTCCTTCATGAACTATTTCCCTTTTGTCTTCTACCTATCGACTTCATCAGTGGGTTCACTAGTCATTGGAC
Organism: Cunninghamia lanceolata; assembly: GCA_027924645.1. Lineage (NCBI taxonomy): Eukaryota > Viridiplantae > Streptophyta > Pinopsida > Cupressales > Cupressaceae > Cunninghamia > Cunninghamia lanceolata. The sequence continues at coordinate 1,494,090 of BSBN01001011.1, forward strand.
TTGCCGATCAGCAAATGAGGAGGTTCATGAAATGATCACTTCGCTAATTCCTACACTTTGATCTTCCTTAGAAAATAACTTTTCTTTTGCCTTTCTTTTTGTCTTCTTCTTTTATTGGTGACTTCCTCCATCGCTGAAGTAGTTGGTTGATGAACCGATAGGTTCATGACTAACTTTTCTGATAACTTAACTCTTTTCTCTTTGTTACTTGCCTTGTTCTCTTCTTTCTTATCAGCCACTTCACCTGTCAGTGAAACTCTTTGTCTGTGAACCTTGCAGTTCATTAACCACTAACTTTGTCGATAAACACTTTTTTCCATCTTTACCTTTGTCCTCAACTTGAAACCTTAGAGAAATGATGGAGGATCGGGCCTCAGACCTTCTCCCTTCTGACTTCAAATAGGAAAGGGGAAGGGAAAACCCTTGATTAGTGACATCCAAATGAATTATAAACATTGGAGCTCATTGGGATTCGACAATTGGGCCTTCCACTTGCCACCTACAAAAAAGAAAGAGAAAGACCACAACCCCAACCTTTGAGATCCAAAACACTTAAAAGAATGTGAAGCTTCAGTGGACTTCGACGATTAGACCTTCTGCATTCCACCTCCAAAAAAGAAAAGGAAGAGGAACCTCCTGACCTCCAACACCTAATAGACTTAGAAATTTTGGAGCTTGTTGAGCTTCAATAATTAGACTTCTCGTTAACTGGCTGCTCGAAAGAAGAAGGAAGGTTACCGCTCTGACCTTTGGCACCTGAAAGACTTAGGTGATTTATGAGTTATCAAAGAGGAGATTTTAGAGCCGATGGGAATGGAATGATGGAAGAGAGAACCCTGAAACTCTGATGTTTTGAAAAGGAAGATCATCTAGGGAGAAAACACCTAGAAAATTTTAGGATTTTGCTGATATTTTCAGCAAGTTTGGGGATCCTTGGGCTATTTTGGCCTGGGCTAAAATAGGACAACACTTTGGACCAATTGTTTCATCAAACTATGAAACATAGGAAAATCTTCTTTGCATGTATAGGTAGATTGCAGGTCCACCTACAAATATCTACCTCAGTTTTTTAAATCAATTTCATTTGCTTGTGGTGGCAAGGAAGTGCTTTATTCTAAAATGCTTCAGTTTCATGCAATAGAAAGGTGTTAGGAGTGAAATGTTACATTCCACACATTGTGGGGCCCAACAAAATGTACAAACATTTTGGGGTGGGTGGTTAAACACTAGGAAGGCCTCTTTTTATGAGCCAAGTGCCCCAGACGTTCTAGGTTGCAGGCTATTGACAAAGTCACTTGAGATCCAGAAGAGCAAAAAACTGTGAAACTTTGATGGAGTGGTTCTCAGAATTCATGGTAGCTGGAAATGTTCCATTTAGACCTACAAATGCATGTGGGGTCCATCCATAATAACCTCTTTTAGTTTTTGTCAACTCCAATCTATTTGATCGTACTGAAATTAAATGCATTCTTGTAAATTGCTTCAATGGCATTTGACACAACCTTACTAGGAACCATATTTTTTGGTCTACTCATTGTGGGGCCTAGTAGACTACACCAACACATTGGGGTGTGCTAGTAAATGCTAGGGAAGGTCTCTTTTCATGCACCAAGTGCCCTAGATGGTCCAGGCTATAGGCTACCAACAAAGTCACTTGATATCTCTGAGAGCAAAACTGCCAAACTTTGATGGAGCGGTTCTCAGAATTTGCGGCAACTGGGAATGTTTTGTTTGGACCTAAAGGTGCATTAGGGTCCATCCAATATAATCTCTCTTAGTATTTTTCAACTCTGATCTATTTGACCATGCTGAAATTAAATGCATTCTTGTAAATTACTTCAATGTCATTCAACACAACCTTGCTAGGAGCCTTATTTTTTGTTCTACTCATCGTGGGGCCCAAAAGACCATGCCAACACATTAGAGTGGGCAGGTAAACACTAGGGGAGGTCTCTTTTCATGTACCAATTTCCCCAGATGTTCTAGGCTATAGGCTATTGACAAAGTCACTTGATATCCCTAAGAACAAAATTGCAAACATTGGACAGAGCAGTTCTCAAATTCATGGCACTTAGGAATGTTCCACAATAACCTCTCTCAGTTTTTGTCAACTCCAATCCATTTGACCGTGCCAAAATTAAGCACATTCTTGCAAAAATACTTCAATGGCATTCAACACAACCTTGTCATGAGCCATATTTTTTATTCCGCTCATTGTGGGGCCCAAAAGACTACACCAACATGTCATGGTGGGTGGGTAAACACTTAGGGAGGTCTCTTTTCATGCACCTAGTGCCTCTAACATTTCGGGCTAAAGACTATTGAAAAAGTCATGTTTGTGGACTTTGTTGGTAGCCTGCAACCTGAAATGTCTGGGGCACTTGGCACATGAAAATAGACCTCCCCCAACCACCCTGACATGTTAGAGCAATCCATTAGGCCCCACAATGAGCAGAATGAAAAATATGGATCCTAGCAAGGTTGTGTTGAATGCCACTGAAGTATTTTGCAAGAGTGCATTGAATTTTGACACAACCAAATGGATTATAGTTGACAAAAACTGATAGAGGTTATTGTGGATAGACCCCACATGCACCTGTAGGTCCAAAAAGAATATTCCCAGGTACCACAAATTTCTAAGAACCGCTATATCAATGTTTGGTAGTTTTTTGCTCTAAGGGATCTCAAGTGACATTGCCAGCAACCTACAACTTGAAACATCTGGGGAACTTGGCACATAAAAAGAGAGCTCCCCTAGCATTTACCTACCCACCTCAACATGTTGGCATAGTCTGTTGGCCCTATGACAAGAAGAATGAAATATATGGCTCCTGACAAGGTTGTGTTGAATGTCACTGAAGCATTTTGTAAGAATGTGTTTACTTTTGACATGGTCAAATAGACTAGACTTGAAAAAACTAGAGAGTTTATTATGGATGGAACCCACTTACACCTGTAGGTATGAACAAAACATTCCTAGGTACCATGAATTATGAGAACCGCTCTATCAAAGTTTGGTAATTTTTTGTTCTCAGGGATCTCAAGTGACTTTGTTTGTAGCCTAGAGCTTGAAATGTCTAGGGCATGTGGTGCATGAAAAGAGACCTCCCCTAGTGTTTAACCACCCACCCCAACATGTTGGCATAGTTAATTGGGCCCCATGAGGTGTGGAATGCAAAATTTCACTCCTAGCACCTTTCCACTGCATGAAACTAAAGCATTTTGGAACAATGCATTCCTTGCCACCATAGACAAATGAAATTGATTTAAAAAAATGACATAGGTATTTTTAGGTGGACCTTACATCTACCTGTACATGCAAAGAAGATGTTCCTAGGTGTCATGGTTTGATAGAACATCTGGTCCAAAGTTTGACACCTTTTTTGTCTTAGGGCTCTTAAGAGACTGTCTTTGTCTAATGTATTCAAGAACGACCAGGAGGCTCTACCAAAAAAAAGAGACCTCCCCTATCATTTACCCACCCACTCAAATGTGTTGCCACTATTTGTTTGGCCCTAAGAGATGTTAAATGCAAAAATTAAGTCCTAGCACCTTTCTAGTGGATGAAACTAAACTAAAAGCTATGTTGTAATCTCCATTTTAGATGTTTCCTCTACTCTCCTTAGGTTGATATGGTGTTCTCACTTGATCCAATGTGTTGTAGGGCATTAATCAAAGGTTGAAACAAACTTGAAGATGATGAACCCATTCCAATCCATGTTAGCACAAGAAAAATGTAATAATGGGATAGATAACATCATCTAAAACAAAAAATATAATCTTGTAAGCACATGTATCTAGCATTTAAGTAGACAAAACATAATGGAAAAATACACCTTAAAGAATGTGCTACAAAAATTACATGGAATGGTTATCAAACTAGGGTTTATGATGATTTTTGGAAAATATGGAAGGATTTACTATTGTTTTGACTGTTGTAGCTATGGTAGAAGTTTCAAAATGGATTAAATTTCAACTTTTCAGACTTACAGATTTCTTTCATGGTCTTCCATGCATATTTGATTAATGTTTGTGTGTAGGGATATTACCTATGGGTACTAGGGTTCTTGTCTTTAGTATTACATCATGGGCTTACCTTTTTCTAATGAATCCGTGAAGTTTTCCTATTGACTTAGTCATTAGATCATCAAGGAAAGCATTACAAGGATACTATGAGGGTGTCATGAGTGGAGGGTAACCTTGTTGAGCATCCAAAAGCCTTATTATCACTATCAAAAGCATGCAAAATTGTGGCAGTCCTAAGATTGTGGTGCAGTCACGATAGGAGGGTTCACAGAATGAACTGTCCGGACCGTACAACAAGAGTAAAAACAATAGAAACAACTCAAAGAAATTGAACAAATGCAGATTTAGTCATTCAGTATATCAAAGAACTCAAATAGATTCTGGCCAGCAACATGCAGGCTTACAATTCAGCTCACAAGCTTGATTACATACATGCGCAAGATAAAGCTTTGACGCTCCTTCGCACCAAATCTAAACTATCAGATCTTTCTTATGTCAAATAGCTATATTGCAAATACTTTCCTAAGGATCTATTACATCAATATATATCATTTCTAGACCATTAGATTCCTTTGCTTCGACTCAAGGTCACAAAATCCAATGAAGAGCTATAATGTGTTCACAGGTAGGTTGGACCTAAATGCATAGAACACTTCCTTAAATGAATGGAATAATGTGCGGACCTCCGGGGAAGGTCAGCCTCAAACTACGGATCATTGAATGATGTGTCATTAGGATCCGCAAGTCAAGGAGTTATCCGCAAGCCTTCTCCTTTAGCTGATTATCAAGAACTGTTAGAATGCTTTGCTTTGAGAAAACTGTTGATCTTCTGATAGTGGTAACTTTCTGGAAACAAATCCAAATGCTCTAAGTTATTGATATGATGAAGATGCTAAGTCCAGATCCGCAAGGTGTGAAATGCCAAAACTAGACCACAAGTTGAAACTACTTCTAACTGGACTGCATAGATTGAATTGGAAAATGAAAGAACTGAAATGCAAACAAACTGAGATGCAAATGTTTTTTTTTGGTTGATGCAAGATTTCTCTTGAACCAGGGATGCTCCTGCATCAGACATTTGGGGTTATTGAAAAGTGAGTCGCTCACTTTGCCAGGGCTAAGGGAGAGCCAAGACAGTCCACCTTAGCATGAGAAATCCATGATGAATCTTCTTCTGGTCTACCTTTCCACTTCACAAGGTATTCTTTGTATTGTCTTCCTCTGGTGCTGTGTCCAACTTTGCTTCCCAAAATGTCTTCAATTTGTTCCAGTGCTTGTTGTGGTAACTATTTCTTCAAGTCTTCTTACATGTTGTCACTAAACTCTGCTTGATGATACTGATATAAATCTGCAATGTTGAAAATAGGTGATATACCCAATGTCTCCGATAGCTCAACTTCATATGCATTGCCTGAATCAAATTTCCTGAGTATCTTACAAGGTTCAAACTTCTTCATCTTCAACTTGTTATATGTCCAAACTAGAAATATTTCTTTTCTCAAATTTACCATTACTTCATCTCCCTCTTCAAATTCTTTTTGTCTTCTCTTCTCATCTATCTTCTCTTTGTACTTACTATTCATATTCTCCAAATGTTTCTTCACCTAATTATGCACTGTCTTCATGTGATCAGCAAATTCTTCTACTTCTTCCCTTCTCTTTTCTTCCATGTTTATGTCTCTTAGTTCTGTAACTCCTCTAGGATTCAATTTGGTAACAATCTCAAAAGGTGTTCTTTCGGTACTCCTATTGACTGAAATGTTGTATGTAAACTTTGCTTGTGAAAGAATCAAGTCCCAACTTCTAGTTTTCTCTCCAACCAAACATCTCAACAAGTTTCCCAAACTCCTATTCACTACCTCTGTCTGTCCATCTGTCTATGGATGAAAAGTTGAACTGAACTTCAAATCTCTCTTCATCTTCTTCCAAAGTTTCTTCCAAAAGTATCCAACAAATTTTGTATCTCTATTTGAAACTATACTCCTAGGTAATCCATGCAATCTCACAATCTCCTTGAAAAATAGATCAGCTACATGCGTTGCATCAGTTGTCTTCTTACAAGGTATGAAATGAGCCATTTTTTAAAATCTGTCAAACACTACAAATATTGAATCATGTCCTCTCTATGTCTTAGGTAATCCCATTACAAAATCCATGCTTATGTCTTCCCAAGGTCTATCTAGTACTGTCAAAGGTTTATACAACCCAGTGTTCTAACTACCCCTTTTGCAACTTGACAAACTCTACAACTCTGCACCAATCTCTGAACATCCTTATCTATCTAAGGCCAAAAGTAATTTTCACTCACTAAAGCCACTATCTTGTCAATGCCAAAATGTCCTACCAATCCACCACTATGCTTCTCCTTAATCAAATCATCTCTCATTGAACTTCTAGGTATGCAAAACTAACTTCCTTTGAACAACATATCTTCTTGAATGAAATAATCTAACCATTTGCTCCTAACTATCACAATAGGTTCCTTACATGCTTTCCAAGGTTCTGTAAAATCAGTGTCTCCCTCATACATGTTCTTCAATTCATCAAAACTGAACACTTCAACTCTCATTTCTGTCAAGAAGTTTCTTCTTCTACTCAATGCATCAACAACTTTATTTGATTTTCCACTCCTATGCTTCAACACAAAAGTATAACTTTGCATGAACTCTACCCATCTCATATATCTCTGATTCAACTTACCTTGACTATTCAAATACTACAAAGTTTGATGACCTGTATACAACACAAACTCCTTAGGCAACAAGTAATGTCTCCACTTCTTGAAGGCTTGAATTATTGCATAGAACTCCTGATCATAAACTGAATATCTTCTCCTTGCATCATTCAATTTCTCATTAAAATATGCTACAGGTCTACCTTCTTGACTTAACATGACTCCAATTACATTACCACTTGCATCACAATCAACTTGAAATACCTTATTGATATATGGTACTGCCAAAACAAGTTGTACTGTTACTTTCTACTTCAACAACTCAAAACTTTTATCTGCTCCTGATGTCCACTTGAAATTTTTTTGTCACCTCTCACTGTCTTTGTCATAGGGTTACAAACTGAACTGAAATTTCTAATGAACTTCTGGTGGAAACTAGCCAATCCATGAAATGATCTAACCTCTCCAATGCTCTCTAGTGTAGGCCATTCAACAATTGCTCTCACTTTCTCAGGGTCCATCTTCAATCCTTCTGCAGAAATCACAAATCCCAAATATACCAACTCTTCCTTCATGAAACTACACTTCTTGATGTTTATTAGCAATTTCTCTTCTCTCAACCTCTGCAAAACTTGTCTAATATGCCACAAATGTTCTTTTGTCTTACTAAAAATCAAAATATCATCCAAGTATACAATCACAAATTTACCCAAGAATTTCTTCAAGAGCTCATTCATCAATCTCATGAAAGTACTTAGTTCATTTGTCAGTCCAAAAGGCATCACTAACCACTCATACAGTCCTTCATTTGTCTTAAAAGCAGTCTTTCATTCATCTCCTTCTTTGATTTTGATCTGATGGTATTCACTCTTCAAGTCTATCTTTGTGAAATATTTGCTCCACTCAAACAATCCATGATATCATCCATCCTAGGTAAAGAAAATCTATACTTAACTGTGATCTTGTTTATTGCTCTAGAATTAGTACACATTCTCCATTCTCCATCTTTCTTTGGTGCCAAAACTGCAAGTAATGCACAAGGACTTAAACTTTCACTGATCAAACCTTTCCTCAACAACTCTTGTATCTGTCTATTCAATTCTTCATTCTCTGCTAGTGTCATCGTATGTGCTGCTTTGTTAGGCAAACTTGCTCCCGGTATAAGATCCATGTGATGACTGATGCTCCTTATAGATGGTAATCCTTCAGGCACATTATCTGATATGATGTCTTCATACTTTGTCAGCGTTTCTCTTATCTCTTCCGATTGTGATTCTTTAGTCTCCTTCAATGCTTCAGGCTTCTTAGGAATCAAGGCATAACACATATTCTCATGTCTCAAACCATCCAAAAATTTTCTTCCATCTATCAAACAGATTCTAGCATTCCCACATACTTTGAACACTCTTAGGATCATCCTCCAAAGGAATCAAGGTAATTCTCTTTCCATTTGCTGTTATAGTATATGTATTCTTTCTCCCATCATGCATAGCTTTTCTATCATACAGCCAAGGTCTACCCAACAAAATATGACAAACATCCATAGGCATAATATCACATAAGACTTCATCATGATAAGATCCAATATGAAATTTCACCAAACATTGTTCACTCACTAGTATCTTATGATCATCCTGAATCAATGCTATCTAATAAGGCTTAGGGTGTTTCAATCTTTCCAACTTCAGTTTAGTCACCATCTCCTCTGAAACTAGGTTATCTGAACTAACACTATCAATCACAACTTTACAACACTTACCTCCTGATTTGCATCTAGTTCTAAACATATTTTTTCTCTATGACAGTTCCACATTTGTCTCTACTTGAAATAGTGCTCTCCTCATCACCAATGATTCTCCTTTCTCCAGATTGCCAACTGAACAAGGTGATTCAATAGGATCTTCTTCAACATAGGCTACTCTTCCACTATTTTCTATTTTCTTGCTTGTACTACCCTGATTATTTTCAAATGCTCTATGTCCTTCACCTCCACACTTGAAACAAGTACCTCTAAATGTCTTCTTATCAAATCCTCTTTCTTCTCTTCTGTATCCTTCATTCCAGTATGCACTAGGGTTTCCTCTCTAATAAGAATTTCTATCATGTCTCTAGTAAGCATTGTTATCTCTGTCATCCTTCTTCAACGGGATGTCAAACTTGTTCTCCTCCACAAATGATCTATCATATCTAGAAAATGATCTTCCTTTTTGAAATTTACCTCCTCTGCCTCTCTGTCTTTGATCATGCTTCTTATTCAGCTTCTCTTCAAGTTTTAGGGCAAATTGATATGCTTCTTCCAAAGATGTCATCCTTACCAAGCTTAGTTCTTCTTGAATGTTCAATCTTAGTCCATTGATGTATCTAGCCACTTTCTCCTTGATTACTTCACTATGTCCTGTCCTTATGATCATCTTATGAAATTTTTTAGTATACTCCACAGATTTCTCCTTTTGTTGTATGTTTTGCAGTCTTTTCAATAGTTCTAACTCATAGTCAGCAGGTATAAACTGATTTTTTAACTTTGTCACCATCCGGTCCCACTTTGTAATCTTTTCCTTCCCTCTTCTATTTATTTCCAACTGAACTTCTTTCCACCATATAGCAGCATGTCCTTTCAACTTTGTCTTTGCAAATTTCACCTTTTTCGGGTCTTCTACCTCCTTATATTCAAAGTATTCTTCCATGTCATTTATCCAATCAGTCAACTCTTCTGGATTCAAATTACCAGTATAGTTTGGCACATCAACTCTAGGTCTTTTCCCAATCTTTAAAATAGCTCACAACATCTTTACCCAATCTAATTCATCTTCTTCATGACCTTCTAGGGTTTCACCAATTTGTTCAATAGATTGAAATTCTTTTTCATCATCACTTTCAACATTAGGTCTAGGTGTTAGTCCTCTTTGCCTATCTTCCTCAATAGCATCCAAATGGATTCACATTGTTCTCATCAATTCCATCATCTCATCCATTCTATTAGCCATTGTACCAATAGGAGGAACTCTTTGCGGTGGCATCTTCCTAGGATCAAGTGCAAACTACCTCAAATTTGGCGATCGGGCTACAAGCAACAACTACTTCTCAATCGGTGATCAGTTGTGCACAAGTAACCTACCTTGGATTGGAAATCTACTCACAACAAGATCTTATAGAATACCCTTTGCTAATTTGCTCCAAAGAATCAAACTTTCACTCTGATACCACTTGGTGCAGTCACAGTAGGAGGGTTCACAAAATGAACTATCCAGACCGTGCAACAAGAGTAAACACAATGGAAACAACTCAAAGAAATGGAATAAATGCATATTGATTCATTCAATATATCAAAGAATTCAAATACATTCTTGTCGGCAACATGCGGACTTAGAATTCAGCTCATAGGTCCTAGGAAATCAGTGCCTAGCACTTGGGTCCTCCATAACCCAGGTACATAAATTGCAAAATTTAACAAAAAGGCCCATAATTGAACCAAAACACCTATGGTGCCCAAAAACATTAATCAACATCAAAGAGGATTCATTTTAACTAAAAAAATTAAGTTGTTGAACCAAAAATGTCCACATGCCAAAAAAGGACAAAAGCGCCACAAAAGGCTACACATGTTCGACACCCATGTCGACACAGGCCAAAAACAAATATATGATCTTCACCATTTATGCAGGATGAATATGATCCAACACAAACATATCCATAAGAATCAAATACAATATCAAATAATTGAGTCTAAACATGCTAATTGTTACATTATAAATTATGTACACTAGCTGTGTAGGCACAATTTCACTATGTTTAGCTCCTCCCTTTAGTGATCTTAAACCTAGTCCATTTTTAGGTCCACCTTAAAGCCTTGTTTTGGCCCCGTTTATATAAAATCTCATGATTTCGATTAAAATTTTATCATAACCTAAGAAAAAATTGAGATTTGGAGTTATCCCCGCATGTGTGAGCTTGAGTCTTAAATTGCTCAAAGAGCCTAGACCACTTGAGCACCCTGGTCCCTCCCATGTTTTAGGGAGACAATTTAAGTCTACAAGTTAGCTTTAATGTTGTTTAGGCTGACCCTAAACTCAAATTTTGTTTTTGGCATATTATGTCAAAATTTTAATTCAAATTACTCTTTTCTATATCCTTGTATAAAAGTAAGTGACTTATTTCATTTGAAACTAGATGGATTTGATATGAAAAAGCTCTCTATTATTGTTTCTCTCTATGCTATTGTATTATTGCAAGTTTTTGATCAAGTGGAGTTTTACTTTGCTCTTGGAAAGATTCGTATGAAGGCTAGGAGATGAGATCTTGAGTCTATCTCATTTGTTCCTAGGTTTAAGCACTTTGCATGATTGGGAGAAGGATTAGAATCACCAACTTGAGATTGGCTTGAGTACCCTCTAAGGCTATGATTGTATCGCCTTCTTATTCAACAAACCTTTGATGAATCTCCATCCTTGAGGTGAAGTTGTGAGCTTCCTTGAGTGAAGCATCCTTTTGTATCATTCCTTCTTATTTGCTTGAGCCATATAGATTAGGGTTTGATATTATATGATTAGATCTTACATGTTACTACTCACACTTAGGGTTTTCAAGCACACATAATGTATCTTGGCTATCTGTGAGGTAGAAATACTAAAATGGGGGCTTGACCAAGGCAAGCTCCTATATAGCCACAAATAATTTTCCCTTCTTTCTTGTGTTTAGATTAGAGAAATAGGTTTCATAAGATATCAGTCTAGGAGAAGACAGGTATTGTAGGTACATACCCGGTGAAAGCTTTAGTTTTTGCAAACCCTAAAAAAGGCCTAGGGAAGTTGGGTACCTTGGTACTTGCGGCATTTTGACTCCAAGTTCCTACTCTAAACTATTTATTCATCTCTAATGTATATTTGGTTTCTCTGATTTCACTTCTAACTACTATTTGTAACTCAATCTTTCTCAATTAGGGTTTGGTCTTGTGCCCTAGCTAGATTGGTTGAATTTGGTTTGACACTCATCTATACAACAAAAAGGTAGAACCCCTGTAGTTTATCTCTCCCTCAAGGGTCAAAGCCAAGCTTGGTTTGTGTCTCAATGTTTGTAGAAGAGAGTTTAACCTAATTTAACTCCTAAGGCTAGATCACTCTTTTCCATCAAACATTTTGGTGGACCCGACTCTTCTTACATTCTTGCATCCTTAGAAATTCATTCTAAAATAGTTTATTTTCTATTATAGATCTTATTTAGATTAAGTTCATTCATCATTCCTTTGCTTACATTTAATAAGTCACATTTTGGTTCATCATTAGGGTTATGAAATCCTTGCATTTCATAAAAATCTAGCTACTCTCAAGCCTCGGGTTTGTAGATTAGTATGTTATTTCAGATGTTGTTAACATTATTAGGTTGATTAAAGTGAGTTTATTTTTTCTACCTTATCATCCTTTGTGTTTAGTGAATGCCTTGAATTTTGTCATTTGAAAATTGAAAAATAATCATTTGTTTTAGATTGAAAATAGTCTATACTTGTAGTATTGTTAAAAAATTCATGAAATTAGATCATTATAGTGAAAATTAGATTTTTGGTCTGATGCTTTAGATCTGATTATAACTGATTTTGATGTGCATTATTTAGTTATACATCTTGTATGCATTCATATATATTTATCAGGGTTATCTAAAATCTCATTCTATGGTAATTCTACCTTGAAATTTGATAAATTTTGAGTATTTTTTAGCTAGTTGTTGGATAATATAGTTAAATCATTTTTTTTTCATAGCTTGGTATATTTCATATTGTGCATAAAGAAACTTCATTTCATTCCTCTTCTTTACCCTATCACTATAAAGTTTGAAAAATTAGGATATAACTATGTCGAATTACTTTATTCAAGATTTTAATGCATTTGATGAGCCATTTAGTAGTAATTATTTTGACATGTTAGATGAAGCCTTGGATGAATTCAACTCTATGGAATAATCTTCTATGACTCCTAAACCCTCTCTACTTCAAAGAATCATCAATACAATTTATGTTTTCAATTCTCTAAAAGAACTTGAGAAGCCCAAAATTGTTTTGCATCTTCGTAATGATGCTCCTCAGTCACAATATATCACAATAGGAGGTTCTTCAAAGACACCTAGACCTCCTAGTTATATCTTCAATTATGCCAAACAAATCACTAAAAGTAGTCCATTCAATCAAAATGTGTCGCATCAACCCATGCATCATGAAGTTGCTCATGTATATAACACTAGAAACAATAAACAAAAGAAACAAATACAATTTTATTCCTTCCACCTTCTCAACCTATTCTTCCTCAAGCACTTCATCTTCCTACTCATAATGGTAGATATTATGATCTTGTTGAGCAGATCCAAGATACTCTAGCAAAGATCTCTCTATGGGAGTTGATATAAACATCACCTACATACTACAAAATGCTCCAAGAAGCTTTACAAAAGGTGATTGTTCCACTTGTTGTTCAACTGAATGACGTAGCAGATCTATTAGATTGTATGCATGTGACAAAATAAGATATTGTATTTCAACCACATGAATTACCTCCCATAGAAGTTCAAAACCAAAATGAGCCTATTATGATATTTGTCTTCATTCATAATTTGAGAGTTAGAAGTACCATTATTGATGGTGGATCAGGTCTTAATGTTTGTGACATAGAATTGTTACATAAAATCAATGTTTATACCTCTCTCATCAAACTAGATAAACTCAACATTCGTGGCTTTGATAATGTTGGTAGACAATCATTGGGTACTATTACCTTACCTCTTAAGGTTTGCCTTGTGACATTGCCTACCCTTATCAATCTCATGCCTAATTATCTTTCATACAATCTTCTTCTAAGTAGACCTTGGATTCATGCCATGGGGGCAGTCCTGTCTACCCTTCATAGATTAATTAAGTTTGTTTATAACAATCAGATCCATAAAATTGAAACTAATCCAACTCCAAAAATTTGTTTACAAACTAAGGCTACAAATAGTCAATATTTTAAGCTCTTTACTCTCACTTCTCTTTTTAAAGTCAATGCTTCTCCCTCTCCTCTAAAGGTTATTGTAAAATTATTTTGACTCACCTTCAAATACACTCTTTGGCGATGATTGGGGTTCATTAGACTTTACACCTACCTTTGTAGGGGAGTATAAAGTCTCACTGTCAAAGTCAAAAGTTTCTAAGGTGGCTTCAATTTCTACTCCTACATCACCTAAAATTTCTTTGAAAAATAATGATGATGACACTTATTCTTATACTACTAAATATGACACCTGTGGGTTGCCTCTTTCCTCCTTGAAAATGGTGTTTATTTATGGTCAAGGTTTTCAAATTCTTAGAAATGGCATCTATTTATGGTTGAGGTTTTCAAATTCTCTCTCAATGTGGATACAATGGTAATAGTTGTGGTATTTAAGGGAGCAAGGTATTAAAGTCCCTTTTGAGGCTAATCCATGTTACTCTTTGTTTGGACTTGGATACCATCCTGTAGAGCCCAACAAAGCCACTCGTCATCCTACTTTAAATGTAAACACAATTTCATCATCTACACTTAATGGGTATATCCAGAATTGATTGATACACATTCTAATTTTCAAGACATTCCTTTGGATACGTTTTCAACAAATGAAGCTTTGGTTAAATTCTTACCTGAGCTTATGATCACTTGCCTCATTACTGTCATAATTGTGGCCTTCCTTATTGTTTAAATGTGGAAGCATACTTTGGGAAGGACACTTGTTTATCTGATGATACCTTGGCATCTCATGAGTCACCTATAGAATCCCTTCATCCCCCTTACATTCAAGACTGTGATACTCTCATTAATGGGAAAATTGTTGATGTTTTGATGGATGAGGATGACCCTGAAAAAGTCATCCCTATTGGAAATTATCTAGCTACAGAAGAAAAACAATAATCCACATCTCTCTTACATGAATATCCTAATCTCTTTGTTTGGACATGCTCTGATATGTCTGGCATAGATCTTTAGGTGGTAACACATAATATTGTCATTCATTCTGATGCTAAACCAGTAAAACAAAAGATACACAAGATAGATCCTAACATTGCATTGTTGGTCAAAGCTGAGATAGAGAAGCTTTTATAAGCATGATTTATCCACCCTATTGACTACTCACCTTGGATCTTAAATATTGTGGTTGTCACTAAATCTGACAACCGTATTTGAATGTGTAATGATTTTTGAGATTTAAATAAAGCATCTTTGAAAGACGATTTTCTTCTTCTTAATATTGATATGATTTTCGATTCTAATGTTGGCCATGCGTTACTTTCCTTTATGGATGGTTTCTCTAGTTATAATCAAATATTCATCAATCCTCAAGATCAATATAAAACAACTTTTATAACTCCTTGGGGAACATTTTCTTGGGTTGTCATGCCATTTGGATTAAAGAAAGATGGTGAAACTTATCAACGTGATATGACACTTATCTTTCATGATTTCATGCATAACATATTAGAGGATTATGTCGATGATATTCTGGCCAAATCCATTCTGCACTAGGATCACGTCAAAATTCTCTATCAAATCTTTGAACATATATGTAAATACAACATTCACTTGAATTCTCATAAATGTGTCTTTGGCATTGATAGTGGTAAGCTATTGGGATTGATTGTTTCACATTGTGGTATTGAGGTGGATACAAAAAAGATTGATGCCATTGCCAACATGCCACCTCCTAAAAATGTTTCACAACTTCATAGTTTACAAGGGGAGATTCAAGTCATTCATCAATTTGTTTCAAAACTCATGGATTAGACTCACCCTTTCACACAACTACTCAATAAAGAATCTAACTTTGAATGGGATAGCAATTGTTAAGAAACTTTTGATGACCTTAAAAGTTATCTTGCCAATCCTCCTATATTGCAGCTGTTCGAGACACTTTTGGTATAATAAAGTTTGGCTAAGCATGATGTTTGATGGTGTTGTCATTGATGGAAACACAAAAAGGAACAAAGATTCAACAAGGTTGGAACATAGATTTTGGTCTGGAAAGGAAGATCTAAGGAATTTGGCTAAGTGTTGGCAAAGTATAGAGATAGCAACAGAAAGATAATATTTTGATTGGCATTGGTCTGTTGTTGAAGATCTTCTCTTTCAGTTTTGGTAATGTGTTTATAGTCCTTAGATGATCTTATATCCAAAGTTTCAGCTCTTGATCATCTCTAGAAATGTATCTTCAAGTTTCACAAGTTCGGCATGACAGAGAACAATAGTATTCAGAGAAAAACATACAATTATTTTGGTTTGCATTCCTCCGGTATTGGATATTTCATTATGTAGTTTTGAGGTGTTGTAAACACATATATGAAGTCTCTAAATCCAAAGTTGCAGAGTCTGAAGTCCACCAGAAAGATAGTTATGAGCATCTGTATATCGCTACTTGGTTTGAAAGTGTTTGACTGTGACAGGGTTTGTGTTCTTTTGGTCCGTATTTTACCGCAAGTTGGTATTATGCTTTGTGGTTTTGAAGGTAAGCTTGGGGATATCTAAAGAGTCTTTGATATGAATTTGAGAAAGTCTTGTGGTTTGTAGTGAAAGTTGTAATTTGATAGATGGACTAAACCAGTGATAATCTATGTTTAAGGTTGACCTAATAATTTGAGTTGTGTGCAATAAGATCTATTGATTGGAACTTTATTCTAAGTGGTTCTATAATTGAAGCTAACATATGAGAATGCATTGCAAGTATTAATTGGGTCCACAAAGTATTGTGATGGATGAATTTGGCCGACAAGCTACATGTTGATTAACTATATGCTTCATCTTAGTAGGCCGACGTAATTTAAAGATACACACACACATATATGAGATCCAATTCAATGTTTGAAATATGTGTGTGAATATTAATGGATATGAGTGGGATATGAGAAGTTTTGTAATTTTGTAAGGGCAACAAGTGTAGAAGAAGAGAGATCTTATTTTCATTTAAGAGTATAGTAGTGTAATAGAGCAAGTCAGGATGAAGAGTTTTGAATCAATTTTTTGAGCTTCATTGGAGTTGTATCCATGCATTTGCAAATGCAATTTTAGCAATTCATTTTGGCAGTGAGCCACTCTTCTTTCTGTTTCCTTTTCTTGGCAGTGAGCCCGTATGCAGTGAGCATCTTTCTTTGGATAGTGAGTCCTTAAGGGAAATGAGCCCTGGGTAGTGAGCCTCTTATAATTCGGTACTGTTACTACATAATATATTTTGAGCTAACACGCATTGAACACATGGTAGGTAGAAGGTATCCTACTACTCCTGAAGAAATTAATTCAATTGGGACTATAGAAGAAGAGTGCATGTTTGTCAATAATGAAGAACTAAAAGTTGCTCTTGAAAACCTTGAAAAGACTAAAGAAGAAAATAGGGATATGAAGGATAATATGAAGGAAGTAGATGAGTGCATCAGCAAGTTGAGGGAGCAAGTCAAAAAGTTCAAAGAAAAGCATAAGGAAGTTAGTGAGATATTGAAGCTAGCAAATGAAACTGTGGATGATCTGAAGGTGCAAGTTGAAGAGATGATGTAGTGGCATCGCTCGCCCTCAAATTTTTGTTTGCATTTTATTTTAGTTTCTGTAGTTTGGGGTTTTTTGTTGTGTTTTGGTGTTTGTTGCAACTTCTTGTCACATCTGCATTCTATCCTTTTGTCACTAAGGAACCAACATATGAACCTCATGACGCCTAAGCAATAGGAACTTGCTTTGTAGGGACCTATGTTCTTGTTGACCGTTTCTTTGAGTAGCATAATTTGCTTGGTAGTGGATAGCTGGAAAAAGCCAGCGAAGTTTCTTTTAGCCATTTTAGAAGTGACAACAAATCTACATGAAGCCTGTGGAAGATGAATCGATGACAACTTAGGAATATTAGCGATGGTTACAATAGGGGAAGAAGGTTCGATGTGTAGATGGAGCTTTCTTCTGGCGATTCTCTGACACACACTCTAATTCTAGTTTTGTTCTTTGCTGGTGTTTCACTTTAGGATGGCATTTATTCTCCACGTTGGTAGGCACTGGCAGTCACTTAAAAATATTGGAGAATCTCTCTTTAATGTTTAGGGGATGGTGGAGGCCTTTCATACTGGCCATAGAGATTAGTTAGAAGAATGGTACGATAGGTAGAGCGATAAACAAAATGTGAAGTTTGAGATTGACAGAGGGATGGAAGTGTTAGAATAGTTTTAGGAAGCTTTGTTTTCTACACATTAGGAGGCCGATCATAGCAGGCTGTAGTTAAATGTATTTCATGCTTTGATAATTGAATAGAAACACTGAGTGAAGTCATGGTTTTTATTTTGGCTATGTGATTTTAATACTTCTAAGAGTTTGCTCATTACATCTTCCTGTCATTAATTATGAATTCTCTTTGATTGTGGTTCTTGTAAATAGGTTTTTGGTCTAAAACTAAAAATACTCCCATCAAGTGGTATCAGAGCACAGAAGGTTCTATGTGCATGGGTAGAGTGCTGACAGTGAGGCAACTTATGCCAGGACTGGTGGGTGTGGGAAAAGAGTCAAGTGGTTGTGTCTCGAGTAAACCCTAGGAGAATTTGTTGTAGGAGAGAGGAGACCTATAACTACAGAGGGTAGAGGAGACATGAAAGATTGATTGCAGAGTGCGAGTTGGCAAAGTATTGCAGCAGTGAAGAAAATGAAGATTGCAATTAGAAGACCCATTGTTATACCATCTTGGGATAGATATTGGGATGGTGTGGAGAAGAGAAAGCTACATGAGGAATTGCAAAAGATTTCAAGTTGAATGGATGCATTGGAAAAGTATTATTTTCCTAATGGTGTTGTGATTGTAGAAAATAAGAAAGTGGAAGATAGCCAGCCAACAACAGACATAGAAGACATTAACAACAAGAATGTAGAGGATACTGATGAGGACTGCGAACATTTTGGTAAGGAAGAAGATTATCAAGTTACAGAAAAAGACAAAAATGTAGATTTTCAGAGGTTTGAAATTGATCACTTTGATGCTCAAAGTAATTTAGAGTTCAATGTTGGGGAAATTATAGTTCATGCTTTTATTTTTGAAGATGATAAATGTAATGAAGATGAAAAGAAAACCATGTTTGCAAAAGAGGATGAGCAACTATAAGTGCAGAATAGTTTGAAAGGCCATTTGGAAGATGGAAGTGTGGACTTGGTAAAGGTAATTACAACAAAGAAAGAAAACATCCAAGTTTTAATTAACATTACTGCAAATAGGCTGACAAATGGAGAAGGTTTAGATGATTTATTGGTTGTAGAAATGAAGATTCTAGAGGTAATTTCTTTTACACAAAGCAAGGGTGAAGTTTTGTTTTCATTTGATATGATGCTAGTAGAAGACTATGATGATGAGTTAGAATGGTGGAGATTTGGAGTTAATAAGGAGAATTGAAGGAGGAAGTATGCACAGAGAGAAATAAGCCAACAAATGTAGACAAAGAAACTTCAAAGGCAACAATGCAAGTATGGAAGTGTAGAATCAAGAAATTGGAAGATGAGGAAAAAGAAAGTAGAATTGAAGTTTCCATCATGGACCTCATGAGTAGGAGCTCGTGATTTTTTTTGCCTGGGGAGTTTGATGTAGTGGCATCGCTCGCCCTCAAATTTTGGTTTGCATTTTATTTTAGTTTCTATAGTTTGGGGTTTTTTGTTGTGTTTTGGCGTTTGTTGCGGCTTCCTGTTACATCTGCATTCTATCCTTCTATCACTGAGGAACTAGTGTTTGAACCTCCTATCACCCAAGAAATAGGAACTTGCTTTGTAGGGGCCTATTTTCTTGTCGACTGTTTCTCTGAGCAGCATAATCTGCTTAGTAGTGGACAACTAGAAAAAGCCAGCAAAGTTTCTTTCAGCAATTTAAAAAGTGACACCAAATCTACATGAAGCATGTGGAAGATGAATCGATGGCAACTTAGGAAAAGGGCAATAGTTATAGTAGGGGAAGAAGGTTCGACGTGTAGTGGAGCTTCCTTCTGGCAATTCTCTAACACACACTCTAATTCTAGTTTTGTTCTCTGCTGGCATTTCACTTTGGGATGGCATTTATTCTCCACATTGTTGGGCACTCGTAGTCACTTAAAAATATTGGAGAATCCCTCTTTAATGTTTGGGGGATGGTGGAGGCCTTTCATATTGGCCATAGAGACTAGTTAGAAGAAGAGCACGATAGGTAGAGCGATAAATAAAATGTGAAGCTTGAGATTGACAAAGGGACAAAAGTGTTAGAATAGTTTTTAGGAAGATTTATTTTCTACACATTAGGAGGCCGATCATAGTAGGCCATAGTCAAATGTATTTCATGCTTTGATAATTGAATAGAAACACTGAGTGAAGTCATGGTTTTTATTTTGGCTCTGTGATTTCAATACTTCTAAGAGTCTGCTCATTACATCTTCCTGTCATTAATTCTAAATTCTCTTTGATTGTGGTTCCTGTAAATAGGTTTTTGGTCTGAAACTAAAAATGCTCCCATCAAGAGAGGAAAAGAATTAAGGAATGCGTCAATATGGCTATGTAAAACAAATTTGAAGAATGTACAAGACTTGAACAAGAAGTTGTGGATCTGAAAGTTGATCTGAAACAGGCATGGATTCAAGAAGATAAATTTAGGGTGAGTGCTTCCGAACTTGATAGAATGATTACAATTCAAAAGAGTCCAAATGACAAAGAAGGATTGGGATTTGAGAAAGGTGAAAGTTCCAAATCAAGTCAAGAAGTAAATGATGAGAACAAGAAGGACAAAGGTAAGTAGATCCAGAATCAAAGGAAAGGGCCTAGAATTCCACCAGTTAGGCAACCAAATGCTCAAAGGTACCCATCTTTCAATGGTTATTGTAATTCATGCAATAAGTTTGGTCATAAGGCTACTCAATGTAGAAGCAAAGTCAATCAAAATGCTCCATATTTTTCCATTCAGTGCTTTACATGTAAAAGAGTTGGTCATAAAGCTAATGAATGTAGAAGTCAAATAAGGAATGGGTATAGCAATGGAAGAAATGTTCAATCTTTCGGAGGTAACTGCTTTACATGCAATAGATTTGTACATAAGGCTAACCAATGTAGATCCAAAATGAATGGAAGGAACAATGGATAGAGGAATGTTGTTTGTTTCAATTGCAATAGGCCTGGACATAGTACAAGGTTCTACATAAGCAAGAACATGAAGAAAGATATTCAGGAAGAACAGAAGAAACCAGTACAAAAGGTTGATGCAACAGAAATCAAGAAGGAGATGAACAAGATATGGGTTAAGAAGGAAGTTGTTGAAGCCAAGAATGAGTCTGTGCTAGACTCTAGTGTAGAAACTTCCTCTGGGAAGTGAACTAAGAGCTTTGGCTTAGGGGGAGCTTCAATAAAAAATCCTATTCCCCTAGATTGAGAAGTGGTGTTGACACTCAACATGAAGATATGAGTTGGAGGACAATATGCTTGATCTTTTGGAGAAGATTCTGGTAGAAAATAATCTAATGCGGTAGATTGCGGAGCAATTTATGTCAACTGTGAGTGGCAGAGAAAGTATTTAACAACTTTTTGGAATTAAGCATTTATGGTGACTAGATTTTGATGAAAAGGGTTTATAAGAAATCTTATTCAAAGAAAATTCACATTACATTTGAACACTCAAGTGACCAAGGAGATCTCAGTAGAGAACCTAAAGCAAATTCAAGCATTTGGTGTAAAGAAACCCTAACCGAAAGAAAAAGGTATTTATAGTTCTCATTTTTGTAAAGTCTTTGGTAAGTTGTAAAAGATGTCAACCCCACAAGTAATTTAGATCACGGATAGGCCCCGACCTAAGTTTAAGAAGAATCCATTTAAATCCCTAGAAATAGATTTAGATGGTGCATTTTCTAAAGTTCTATATGGATTAATGCATAGTGAAGATATTAGGGTTTACATCCATGCCAATTTGGAAGAGTATGATCATATAAAATTAGGGCAAGTTTACTTGGCTGAGTTGTCTGGTGACAAGTTTGAATTGAAGAAGAATACAATGATCTGCATGAGAAGAAATTAGACACATGGATCAATTTTCCCATTTTCTCTGAAGATGTTTGGGTTAGGTATTCCCTAAGGAGAATTCATGATGAATTCTTTTGGTTGAATATGCCTCATATGATAACTAAGGATGCCATTGAGGTAGTTACAAGTATGTGTTCCTTTGGAACAGTTCCGATGCTTAAATCTATGAAGCATGACACCGTGATGAAGCTAACTAGTGCCAAATTTGACAAAAGAGCACTAACTGTTAATGATATTGAAGATCTGGTAGTAAGATTTGCATCAAAGGTGATTGGATATAAGGTATGCTTCTCCAACAAGGAGAACTCTATCGCTGCAATGGCCATCTACACATCTACCTGAAGAAGAATGTCAATTATGACCTGTATGAGTTGCTTCGACAACAATTGATGGAGAATCTGAAGAGGACAAAAGATACAAAGTACCCATTCAAATTTGGTACTCTTATCATCTGCCTATTGTTCTACTTTCTCAGGGAATTACTAGGTATGAGTAATATTGGTTGGTTATATAATTCTCCTATAGAAGTATAAATTAGAAATCATCTGTAGAGTTTAGGAGATATTGATGCATAGAATGCTACTCTGTGGGGATACTTTAAGAATTTCTAGAAGAAAATGCAAGATAGGGTTAGAATCCCTAGAAAGGTGGTTGAGAAGTATAAAGATGATATTATTTTTATAGTGACCAAAGATCAATGCCTCATGGAGGCAGTAGAACCAAGAACAATGTGGGTCCTAGCAATGGGATATGAGGTTATAGAAGATGTCTTGACTGGTTTGGCAAATTTGATGTTGAGTAAACCCAAAGACCCCAAAGAAGAAAGGTTTGGGATTTATGAGGAAAAGTATCTCAAAATTCATCTAGAACAAAGACAACTAGAGTCACAAAGAAAAGTAAGGAATTGGGTAGAAGACCATGCTAAGAGCCAAGGATTCACAAAGAAGCAAATAGATGAAGCCAAATCCAAGGCACAAGCCTCTAAGGTAGTAAAGGCTCTGGAAGAGAAGATTGAGCAAGCAAGTTCTCTAGAAAAGCATGAAGTAAAAATTGAACCTCAAACAAGAAGGACAACTAGGACCTCCTCTTCTATTGCAATTGCTTCTAGGAGCTTTGGACCCCTTCCCACTACTGATGTTGAGAAAGAGATGTTTGAAGAGAAGCTTGTAGAGAAGAAGCACAAAAGAAAGAAAAAAAAGGCTACAAACAGAGTATATTTAAGCCTTGAGGGTGGAGAAGAAGGAGAAGAAATAGAGATTGATGAAGAAATTAAGGCAAAGAGGGCAAAAATAGATGAAGCTATTGCAAGAAAAAAGAAGAAACCCTCTAGAAAGGATAAAGGCAGAAAAAAGAATAAGAAAACTAAAACTAAGAAAGATGAGGCTACAATGACTCTAGAAGCCAGAGTTAGTGCAATGGTTGAGCATGGGAACTTAAAGCCAATTGTTGATACATATGATGAATGCTCACATGATGACAAGGTATCAATTGAAGCAACTATGGTAAGATTTTTGGACATGTTCAATAAAGCATTGATTAAAGTTATAGATGATTTACCAAATAGTTTAGCTAGCATCATAACTACAAGAAAAGAAGGGGCTATGGCCAAAGATGCTGAGTTGAAGGAATATGTTCTGATGAAACTATGTCCAAATCTCACAAGTGAAGAAAGAGTTAAAGTCACCAAGGGGTAAGTGCAAGAAGATGAGTTCACTTTTTGGCCAAAAAGTGGAAGTGTTTTTCTTGTTTTTCAAATTTTGTCATACTTGGAGTGACAATTTGAAGCACTTGCACATAAGATATTAAGATGATGTAAAAATAAGAAATGTATGATTTTATTTCTAGTTTTCAAATATGTATTTTTTTAATACCTAGATGATGCAAGTTGGTTTTTTATTGGATGTACAAAAAGTGGCTTTTTAAAAGTCCCTTATTTTTTACAAAAGCATGCATGTGTATGACCAACATAATTTGACCTAAATTAATGTATTTTTCTAATTCCTTTTGTGGAAAGATTCTCAGGATGTTGAATTTTGGTCAAGATATTTTTTTATAATTTTTTGATAAATATTTTTTTTTAATTAAATTTTTAATGGCCCTAATTAGTGTTTTTTAAAGCACCTTGTGTACGGCCAACATAATTTGAGCTAAACTAATCAATTCACTAATTTTTTTTTCATCATGTAGAGAATTATGTCTAGTTTGGTCAAGTATAATTTTTTTCCAAGAAACTTTCAAAATCAAAAGTTATTAAAAAAATAGTAACCTATGTTATTTCAAGTTTATGAGTTTGTTTGGAAAATAAATAATAGATAAAAAAATTATGTTCAATAGTAGAAAAAATTACATATTTGAAAACTAGACTTTCAAATCTATAATGGGTTTTAATTTTATTAAAATATTCTGAAAAAAAAGTCATTAGCCATAGTGGTGAAACTAGTTTTTTCAATTGTTGTTTTCATGGTCTCCTAGTTGCAGGTCCAAAGGTAAGGCTTGGGTTTCCAAGCCTAAAACCAATGCAAATTGGAGGGTTTGAAATTTCAAAATTTTAGAAACAGGTACCCGTATAAACGGGTGCCTGTTCATAACAGGTGCCCATTATAAATGGGTACTTGTTTTAAAAATAATGGGTACCCGTTTCTAAAAAATAAAAAAAATAGCCATAGGCATGTAAAAACAAAAAACAAAATACTTTTTGAAAAAGGGTACCCATTTCAAATGGGTACTCATTTTGCTTTAGGAGCCCGATTCCAAATAGGTACCCATTTTTTCAAAAAGGGTACCCGTTCCAAGTGATATTTTTCATCCGCGGGAGACTTCCACAAAATGTATACTCAACTTCTTGCTTTAACCCCAAGAAGCTCAGTGATGAATTTAGAACCAAGAAGAGAGTCAATATTCTAATGTTTAGAGATACTGAGAAACTAGTGAAAGAAACTAAGGAGAAAACTCTAAGCATACTTCATGAACTTAACATCTCAATTGTGACAGACATAGAAGAACAAAATGTTGATACTGATAATTCAAATACAGTTCTGGATGCGATTATTGAACAAAGTGTGGATCAAAATGTAGTTGCTCCTCTGGTGAACACAAGAAAGGATAAAGAAATAAAAGAGCCTATGGAAGAAAAGAACTCTGAAGAAACAAAAGTGGCACCTAAAGAAAATGTCCCTAAAGAACAAGGTGAGCAAAGAAAAGAATCTAATGAATAGATGATTAACAATCCTACTCCAAAAATAGAGGGAAATGAACAAGAACCCATTGAAGAAGACCCTCCAGAAAGACATGATGCTGAGATTTCTTTTGATGAAGACAAAAGGGACACTACTGGAAAGGATTTAGTTGACTCTTTAAGAGAGTTTTTGGAGAAACAAAAGGAGAATCAGATTTTGTCCACACTTGAGTTGTTAGAAGGTCCAAAAAACCTGGCCACAATATCTCCTTTGCATAAATTAAAGCTTGGGTCAATTTTTCAAGCAACAGCCAAAGAAGAAATATTGAAGTCTCACATGGAGGACAATGAGTTAATTGGAGATGCAATAGTAATTTTTGAAAAGATGATGCCTAGAATAATGAAAGATTCATCCTTGGCTCCTAGTGCACAATTGAAGAAGCTTATGGAGTCAGTCAATTCTCATTTTGAGTCCCTTGAATAAGCTGTAGAAAAGAAGGTAGGGGCTAAGATTGACAATAAAATGCTAGCTGAGCTTAATGATAAGTATTCTCAAGACAAAGTTTTGTTAGATAAAAGTATTGAATATCTAGAGTTGGCTATCAAATAGCAAATTGTATCAATTTTGTCTAACATGGCTTGAGAAAACCAAGGACGTAAAAGATAAAATAGATGGTTGGGAAGCCCAGATTACTAAAATATCCAAGACCTATGATTCGACAAAAGATGCCATAGGAAATCAAAGGGCAGAAGTTGAGACCATTCATTCAGTGATAAATAAGTTGCAGACTTAGAAAGAGGTCATAAAACATAGAATGAGCCAGTTCCAAGAGATAGTAAGTTTAAAGATTGCATCTATGACAAGGCATGCAGCAACAACAAATCAGACAAGGCAAATCATTGAGGCACCTGCTACTATAAAGAAGGTAGAAGAGTTGGTATCTCAAATTAATGGGCATATACTAGTTTTGAACAATGTTAAGGTCAGATGGGAGGAAGATGTGGTGCAATTGAAGAAGATCTACAATGATATTCTCCCTAAAAACTAGTAAGCTATTTGATTTCATTTGTATATATGCAGATAGTACAAACTTTTTTTGAGGTTTGGTCACTTGTACATATTTCTGTATCATACACCTTTGCCATTGATGTCAAAGGGGGAGAATGAAGCATGTGAAAAAAATAGACAAGTGAAAAATAAGGAGAGAAGCATGAAGTTAGGGGGAGCAGTGTGTAAAGAGCAAGGGGGAGCTATATGATGGCATTTCACATCATTTGTTGCCATCAATGCCAAAGGGGGAGATTGTTGGAGACACTGCTAGTATGATGAAGTTTGGCTGAGCATGATGTTTGATGGTGTTGTCATTGATGGCAACAAGAAAAGGAACAAAGATTCAACAAGGTTGGAACAGAGATTTTGGTCTGGCAAAGAAGATCTAAGGAATTTGGCTAAGTGTTGGTAGAGTATAGAGATAGTGACAAAAAGATAGTATTTTGATTGGCATTGGTCTATAGTTGAAGATCTGGTCTTGCAGTTATGGTAAGGTGTTTATAGTCCTTAGATGATCTTATATCCAAAGTTTCAGCTCTTGATCATCTTCATAAATGTATCTTCAAGTTGCACAAGTTTGGCATGATAGAGAACAATAGTACATAATCAGAGCAGAACATACAATTGTTTTGGTCTACATTCCTCTGGTATTGGATATTTTGTTATACAATTTTGAGGTGTTGTAAACACATATATGAAGTTTCTAATTCCAAAGTTGCAGAGTTTGAAGTCCACCAAAAAGATAGTTATGAGCATCTGTATATCACTACTTGATTTGACAGTGTTTGATTGTGACAGGGTTTGTGTTCTTGTGTTCTGCATTTTTCTACATGTTGGTATTATGCTTTGTAGTTCTGAAGGTATGCTTGGGGATGCCTAAAGAGTCTTTGATATGAATTTGAGAAAGTCTTGTGGTCTGTAGTGAAATTTGTAATCTGATAGATGGATTGAACTAGTGATAGTTTGTGTTTAAGGTTGACCTGATAATTTGAGTTGTGTGGTAAGATCTATTAGTTGGAACTTTATTCTAAGTGGTTCTATAATTGAAGCCAACATAGGAGAATGTGTTTCAAGTATTAATTGGGTCTGCAAAGTATTGTGGTGAATGAATATGGTTGAAAAGCTACATGTTGATTAACTACATCATCTTAGTAGGCCAACCCAATTTGAAGATTGCAAGTGTTGCATATATATATATATATCCAATTTGATGTTTGAAATATGTGTGTGAATATGAATGGATATGAGTGCGACATGCAAAGTTTTGTAATTTTGTAAGGGTGACAAGTACAGAAGAAGAGAGATCTTATTTTCATGTGAGAGCATAACAATGTAATAGAGCAAGTAAGGATGAAGAGTTTTGAATCAATTTTTTGAGCTTCATTGGAGCTATATCCATGCATCTGTAGATGCAATTTTAGTAGTTCATTTTGGTAGTGATCCACTCTTCTTTCTCTTTCCTTTTCTTAGCAATGACCCTGTATGTAGTGAACATCTTTCTTTGGATAGTGAGTCCTTAAGGGCAATGAGCCCCGAGCAGTAAGCCCTAAGACAGTGAGCCTCTTGTAATTCAGTATTGTTACTACATAATATATTGTGAGCTAGCACTCACCGTGGTTTTTCCCATTTTGGGTTTTCCACGTAAAAAATATTGGTGTCTATGTGTTATGTTTTGTGGTTGTTCATTCTATGCTTAATTTTCTTTAATGTTGTTGAATGGGAAAATTGTTTAATGATTTGATAAGTGAGTGGTTTAAGAGAATATTGATTCACCCCCTCTTGGTATTCTAGTTGTTCAACAATAACTTGTGGTCTTTGGATGACCATTCATTCTCTACACATCAACATCTGCTAATGCTCTCGTAGCTTTGTTAGCATAACATGATGACAATGGCAAATAACGTGTTGTGCATTACATCAACCAAACTTTGCTTGATTATCAAATATGATACACTGCGATAGAAAGGTAATGCCTAATTCTTATTTTTCCAATGCAAAAATTGAGACATCTGTTAAATGCTAAAATTAATGTAAATGTAAAATTTGACCCTTTAAAGCATTTGTTTGCTAAAATAGATCTTTCAGAATGCTTAGCAAAGTGGGTTATGTTGTTAATGAAATTTGACCTTAAGTTTGTCTCTTAAAAGGTAATTAAGGGGAAAGCATTGACCAACCAATTAGTGGAAGCTCCTTCACCATTTGCTATTCTGAATCAAGAATCTTTCGTTGATGATCAAATCCTTTCCTTGGATGTTGATGATAAGTGGAAATTGTTCTTCGATGGTTCTAGATGTCGAAATGGCTCCAGTGCTAGTGTTATACTAGTACCTCCTTCAGGTAAGTTGATTCCTCTATCTTACCATCTCAATTTTCTATGTATCAACAAAATTGCAGAGTATGAAGCCCTTATTGTTGGCTTGTGTGTCACCTTGTCTCTTAACATTAAACACATTTCAATATTTGGTGATTCTCAATCAATCATAAGAAAAGTCACTAGATCTTATGAAGCAAAGCAAGATAAGTTATTTCAGTATTGAGACTTGGCTTAATCTTTATTGAAGAATTTCTCATCTTTCACAATTGACACAATTCCACGAAAAGACAATCGACATGCAGATGTGATGGAAAGTGTTGTTTCCCTTCTATGCCTTGATGATTCTTTGGGGAACTATCATTTTTTCATCTATAATCTCAAACTACCTTCAATAATGCATGAGGTTTCCTTTCGTGATAACATAGATTCAAGAGAATGGTACTCCCATATATTTCAATATTTGCATGATGATACCTTTCCTAATCTAGCATCCAGAAGTGCCCAAATTTGCATATGCAAACTTGCAGCGTGTTACATCATCTTATCAAATGTTCTATATTGATGAAGCTATGAAAGTCTTTTCCTTTATTACCTTAATAGTTCAGAGATCCTGATTGCCCTGGAGGAAGCCAATTTAGGTGCCTATAGAGGACACTTCAGTGGGAGATCTCTTGTTAAAAAATTACTTCATATGGGTTACTATTGGGATGACATGGAACAAGATTCTTTCACCTTCATAAAAAGTGCATGCAATGTCAACAACATAACAATCTCATTAGAGCTCCTACGCAGGAACTTCGTGCTCAGGTTTCATCTTGGCCATTTTCTATATGGGACTTGGATCTTACTGGAAAAAATTCTCCTCCTTCTTAAGGACACACTTTCATAATTACAACTACCGATTACTTTATGAAGTGGGTCGAAGAGGTTCCTCTACGATCTACAACTACTGAAATAATCTATTGTTTGATTCAAGATAACATAATCTCTCAATTTGGTATTCCTTCCACTTTGGTTTTGTAGAATGGTGCTTCATTTAAGAAAAAAGATGTGAAGAAATTCCTTGAAAGATATCATATTCAACGCCACTTCTCTACGTCGTATTATCCTAAATCAAATGAACAAGTGAAAGATTATAATAAAATAATTAGACAAATTCTTTGGAAAATTGTTAACAAACATTAGAAGGATTAGCATACTCAACTATCATATACATTATGGGCTTATCAAACAAGTGAACTCATACAACTGCAGGTACTACCCCATACAACCTTGTGTATGACACCAATATGATCATGCCTTTAGAATTAGAATTCCTTCATTATGAATTTATCTAAGGACATCCTCGACGAGAATACTCAAAGGAAATTATGATATCAACAACTTGAGATGCTCAATGAACAATGTATAAATGCTCTCAAACATCTTCAAGCTCATAAAAAATCTATTCAATGCTTGTACAATAAATGCACGTCATTCATCACTCATTCGAGGTTGGAGATCTTGTACTCTATGAGAATCAATGTAATGTCAATGAACCTCCTGGCGAAAAAGGGAAGTTTAGCCTGATTTGTCTTCAACCTTACATCATCACTAAAGCTTTCAGATTGGGTGCATATAGACTATTTGATATGCATTGTATGCCTCTTAAAGAACCTATTAACACTATTCATGTATGTAGATATTATGCTTAATTTTTGTTTTTCATTTGTATGCTATCACTTTCTTTATAAATAAAATAATTGGTAGATAGTAAATTCAAATTTCCTATTTCATTATTTTCTTAAGTCTTACAAAATATGTGTTTTGTCTTGATTCTTTAGAGTAGTTTTCCTACTTTAGAGAAATACTTAGTTGTTAGCATATAAAATGATAGACGTGCACCATGTTCAATAAATCATTGTTAAATCTAATCTAACATTGTTATAATGTTGTTTCATTGGATCGTGTAACTAAATTATTTCATCATGCGTATACATCTTTTTTAAACACCTAATTAAGCATATGTGTGTTTCATTAGAATTGTTGGAAACAAGGCAGATAACTGAGAGGGGGGTGAGTCAGTTATCTCAAATATCTTAACTTTCTTTTCACTTTTAACAATTAGTGTAGCATCGAAACATATAAGCATACATAATTATGAGAGAAGAAATAAAATCAACACACATAACACAAGGATTTTTATGTGGAAACCTTGTTAAGGGAAAAACCATAGGGTGACTAACCCAAGATTGTATTCTCTCTTAAAAGAATAAGAAGTACAAAATGACACTTGCCAATTAGGGCTCACTGTCGAAGCACACTACTCACAAGAGGCACACTGCCTACAAGAGACTCACTATCTACAAAGTTTATAGAAGGTAACCAGGTGTTTGAACTGATGAGAGGCATCCACAAATGCTAAAGTTCAGTTTTGGTTAGGCTCAATGTACTGATCTAATGCACTTCATTCTTCCTTTGCTCTAGTGCTGCTGCTTTATCACATACCAGACTTGTATTTCTATTTCCACACTTATATCTACCTTTCTTCACACACAATATGTCATCACACTCCCTTCATACTGAAATCCATCTGGTATATATATATTCGCACCAAGGATTTCAACAACTTTCTAGTTGGCAATCAGAATACTCAAGATATTTACAAAATACTGATCTGTCAATTGAATCCATGCTTGATATGTGACCAATCATGTCAGCCAATATTGTATGATCCTTCAAATAGCTTGATTACCATCAATTTCTCATCCGGATTGAAGTCTGATACTCTACTGGTCAGTTCTTCCTTAGTTTGCTCTGCCTGTCAGGAACCCAACACTCAGATGCTCATATCTTTTCCATGTTTTCTCACTGGAGGCTCAAACTCTAGAATATAGTAGTCATGATACTCCTCTTGACTTGTCCAAGTCCGTAATTTGTTGAGTTACACCATCTAAGAGATCTGGACCTGATTGTGGGACCTTGCTACATGCTCTGTTCTTGCTCACTGGACCAAAACAATCTTCAATCTGTCTTCCGGTATAGACATACTATGTGCTGTGGTTGTGTAGGATAGACTTTGTTGCCATTAATGACAACAATCATGAAGCCACATAGTGTCTTTTGCCAACAATCTCCCCCTTTGGCATTGATTGCAACACTTAGTGAAAAATGACTAAGTGTCGTAGCAAACTCCCCCTTGGCTGATGCTCTATCTTATGTACTGTTTTACTGGAGCTCCCCCTTAGCTGGATTCCACATTTTTCACTACTCCTCACTCCCCCTTTGACATCAATGGAAAAGGGTGGAATCCGCACACATAGTATATATACATAGCCACATAAGTATATATACATGTTATACTTACATATACTTAAGTATATCCGCAAAAGTGGTCTTCAATTGTACAAATTCTGTTGCCCAACTCTGCTTCATCCTATCCAAAATTGAGATGTGACCACTCAATAAAAATGCATAAGCTTCTTCCCTTCTTAAGTCTGTCGGATCACTGGTCCGAGCTGTGGTCTGAGCATCTGATAAGGCCTCATGCATTGCCTCTAACTTAGGGATGATTGCCCCTCTGAGTTCACTCATCCTGCTTATTATATTCTTCTTTTCCTTGTCTAGCCTCTTTATTTCATTTATAATGGCAATAGCCTAGCATTCTTGATTCATTATGGATGTAGTGAGGGGATCAAAATTCTGAGATAAACTTGACAGTTTACCTTCTTGTTCTTTCACCTTCTTTTCAATATCCTCTGTCACTTTAGACCAGGATAGACAAAATTTGTACAAGTCCCCACCATCTTTAAGAGCATTTTCTAGGCTCTTTATCCCAATATCTAGGGTCCTCCTATCATTAGCTATGAGTCCCTATACTTCAGTGAATCTCTTTCCGAAAAACTCTTTCTAGACTTTCTCTTCTGCCGATTTCTCTAAAGAATCAAAATGGGTGCTAATAGAGTTAACTAGAGATTTCAAATTACCAGATGGAGAGGCCGAAGGATCCTTTTGGAAGGATTGCATGATCTTCTCCAACATCTCAGATGCAATGTCTATTAGCTCACAGTCTTCCATGTGATCTTTTAGAAGCTTTTCTTTTGCTTTAGCTTGGGCAAAAGATGCTATTTTCATTGTCTGGACCAAAGAGAGGGAATCAAAATTTAGTGGTCCTTGGAATAGTTCCGATTCATCTCTCTCCATCATCTCTTTGGTCAAGAAATTCTTCACTACCTCTGTAGTGTCTCTTGGTAGAGACTGAGCTGTCATCAGAGATTTTCTCTGTTTGTTCTTCTTCTCTTCCCTTTACCTCCTCTTCTTGACTCACTTTTTCTTCTTTTCTTCCTTCTCCTTCAGTTCCTGAGCCTGGCATATCTGCAGTGGGATCCAGAGGAGTGATGTTAACTTTTTCTTGATCTTCCTCTTCCAGAACAGAGGAATCCAAGTCTTTAGACTTCTCCTCATCTTTCTCTTTTGACCCTTCTACATTTTTCTCAGTAGATTCTTCTTTTGATGCATTTAATCCTTTGACATCCATGGTAGAAGGTTCTTCATCTATTTCCTCTATGATAGGAAGATTGAATCTTTTGAAGGCATTCTGGAGGATGTCTTCTATTTCTCTTGCTACCTGATCAATCTCTCCAAGCATTAGTTTGTTCATTCTTGCTTTGCTCCAGAATTCATCCTTGCAGTCTTTGAAGATCATGTTCATTTTCTTTGGAGTAATGGAAGGATAGAGCTGAATAGCAATCTGTTGTCGAATCTCTAAGTCCTTTTCCTTGGCACTCTCTTTTCTGAGTTCAAGTACCTTCTCTAGACTTTTGGGAATTGGAGAAATGATTTCAATGAATGCTTTATTATAAATATTTAGGTAATTGACTGTAGCATCTTCTAAGATCCTCTTGTCAATATCACTATATTCATCATAAAATTCTGTGACTAGTTGCAGGTTCCCATCCACTATGACTGCCTTGATGATATCATCAATAGAAAGAGTGGGCTTTTCAACAAATTCTTCTACCTTTTCTTCTTTGTTTTTACCGATAGAGGGTTCCCCAGATGTTTTCTTCTTCTTCTTCATTTTCTTAACTTCCTCATCAGACTCCGTTTCTTCATCATCCTTTTGGCTTATGTAAGACCTTATGGCTTTTGATTTTGTTCTCTTTTCTCCCTTTCCAGATGTCTTGGCTTCCAGTTTTGAGGCTCTTGAGCTCTTAGGGGTGGCAGGTGTAGAGCTCTTAGAGGATCTAGTCTGGGAGGAGGCTTGCACCGGAGCACTTTCTTTTTCTACTTCTTCTTTCTCTTTCTCAACTCTTTCTATTTTCTCTCTATTTGCATCAACTGCCTCTTTTGATATGCCATATCTTTTGGCAATTTCCTCTACTTCCCTTCTAACTTTCCTTTTTATTTCTGGTTGTCTCAGTTCAACATGAATCTTTACACTTAATTCTTCAAAGCTTCCAAACCTTTTTTCCTCAGGTTCCTTAGGCTGACTCAACAAGTGTTAGATATGCAACTCCAAGATTTTCTCATCAACCTCATATCACATTGGCATAATCTAAACTGTTCTGGGCTCAATTGCCTCCATTAGGCATTGATCAGTGTCTACCATAAAACACACTATATCCTTGTATTTTTCAACTATGGATTGAGGAATTCTTTCTCTGGCCTGCATCATACTTTGGGAGTTCTTAAAGTATCCCCAGAGCGTTGTGCTTTGAGCCTTGGAATCACCAAGTCCATACATATAGTCTTTGATTTGTATGGCAACCGGTCTATCATTTTGCCATACCCAACCACTTGATCCAGGTAGCTCATTCATATAGTAAAAGAATAGACATAGTATCAAACAACCATACTTGAATGAGTTCTTCTTATCCTCCTTGATCTTCTACAAGTTTTCTAATAGTTGGTTTAGAAGAAGATCACATAGATCATAATCAACATTTTCTCTTAACATTTGATATGTTGTATATATTGCAGTTTTAGACACAAAATTCTCCTTGCTGGAATGATAGATCTTATATCCAATTATCATTAAAGCAAACTTTACATCCAGATCTATGATGTCATTAATTGTCATTGCTCTTTTGTCAAACTTAGATCTAGTAGCTTCACTTACTATTTGGTTCTTAACAGATTTGAGTGCAGGTAATCCACTAGAAGAGTGTAGTCCAATTACTGCCCTAATAACATCTTTTGTTATCTTGAAGGGCTTCATTAACCACATGAAATTGTCATGTATTCTTCTAAGAACATACCGGACCCATTCATCTTCTGCAAAATAGGGAAAGTAGATGCAATGTCCAAAGTGCTTATCTCAGAGGGCCTTGTATTGAGGTTTACGTTCAAAACTTTCATCTATTAGTTGTTTATGGTAGATGTCCATTAGCTTGGATTCTCCAAATTCCTCAATATTGGCATGGATGTAAACCCTAACATCTTCTACATGCAGAACCCCATGCAGAATGCTAGAAAAAGCACCTAATGGATCAACTTCTAGGGATTTATAGGGGTGTTTCTTGAATTTTGGGTGCAGCCTATCAAAGATCTTAACAACCATTGGAGTAGCCATTTTGCACAAGATTTAGAGAGAGAGATATCCAAAATGGAAGTACCTTTTCATGCTTCAGGGTTCGGGAAAAAGAGCTGGAACAAATCACTAGTTGAATTGGATTCTGCAGTTGATCTTTGAGACAGTTGTAAAAACTTGATGCAGAGCTCCTCTTTTCTTCTTCTTGAAATGCAAATGTGCAAATGATGAGTAAAAGAACCCTTTTATCTCTAGGCTGAAGTCATCCAATTGCCTTGTTCTGAGAGAGATCTTTTTGAATCATTGAGATGCACTTAGAATCATTTTAGTGATAATTGACAATGTATCTTCTTTCCACCAATCATGCCATGAATCCGCAGATCAACATATCTCAATTTTGAATCATACCAGATCTATTTATGAAAATCCTACTTTTATTGGATGGCTGTCAGACCAGATCAATCCTGGATGATTAAACTCTTGCAAGACTCCATGTGGATCATTCATATTTTCAACGAGGGTTGTATGGATAATTTTCTAAGAACCCTTTAATCCACCACATTTCATGTGCCAAATTTAGGCATCAATTGACTAGCTGGGGGATTTTATTTTCTTTTGTGACTCCCCCTGAGCCAGAACTCATCTGTTTAGTTTCCGGAAGGAATATCAGCATGGTGCGGATCCATCACCAACATTTTCTGTACTCTTCTTTACCCAAATCTTGCTCATCTCCCTTTGAACTTCATCCACATTCACATTGCCTTTTCCTTTATCTTAATTTTGATTATGATGCACTGGACCCTTTTTATCCCGATTCTTACTTCTGTAGAATTTGGCAATATGACTGGATCTATTGCAATTGTAGCAAACAACATTTCTTTGCATATTTGACTAGTATCCTCTTGATCTGCATTGATTAGCCATATGTCCCATTCTATAACATGCAAAGCATCTACCATTGAATGAATTGTTTATTTGCATATTTTTGCATTCATGAGATTTGTGACCATACCTTTTGTAGTTGAAAAACTATCCAGAGAGGGATGGATTAGTCTAATTCATTCTTCTTTTGCACTGAGTTGCTTTATGACTGAAGTTGTTGCAACTGTAGCAGTATCCATTAAAGGATGGATATCTTTGAGCATTTGGTTGCCTTATCGGAGGTCTTCTCGGCCTGTTTCTTTGATTTCTTGATCCAAAATTCTTCTGACCGGATCCAGAGCTTTCACCTTTCTCATATCCCAAGCCACGCTTGTCATCTACCCTCTTTTGGCTTTCAAGAAGAACTTCAAGTTGAGCTGAGCTTATCTTGAATTTCTCTTTGTATTCATTTGTTGTTTGAAGATCTTGTTTAAGAGTGTTTATCTGATTCTCAAGTTGTTCTTCATTATCTCTAGCTTCTTCAAGATCATATTCAAGATGCCTGATTATTCTATCCATTTTGTGGCAGTCCTCTATCTTCTCCTTGAGAGATTATTTTGGATTATCTTCAATTTTCTTTTTCTCTTCAATTTCTTGGGTGAATCTCATAACCCCTGATTCCATCTCATGTCTTACCATAATGACTTGTTTTGATAGCTTCTCACATAGCTTGTTTTTTTCATTTAGATCTTCATTAGTATCATTGGCTTCACTTTGACTTACTAATTTTTGAAGTAGTTCCTTTCTCTTTTTCACAGAGATACTCAATTTTTCTTTTAGCTCATTTATGAAATCATCAGCTTGTTTGAGTCTTTCTCTCAATTTATTGAATTCAGAGTGAGATTGCTCAAGATCATCTAGGGCAAACTGAAGTTGTTCCTTCATACCATACATATCCATCAAGATTCCTAGATCTTCCTCAAGTTGTTAGGCTCTGTTTAGAGGAACTTAGCTCTGATACCAATTGTTGGAAACAAGGTAGATAGATGAGAGGGGGGTGAATCAGTTATCTCAAATATCTTAACTTTCTTTTCACCTTTAACAATTAGTGTAGCATCAAAACATATAAGCATACATAATTATGAGAGCAGAAATAAAATCAACACACATAACACAAAGATTTTTACGTGAAAATCCTGTTAAGGGAAAAACCATGGGGTGACTAACCCAAGATTGTATTCTCTGTTAAAAGAATAAGAAGTACAAAATGGCACTTGCCAATTAGGGCTCACTGCCTGAGGACACTGCTCACAAGAGGCACACTACCTACAAGAGACTCACTATCTACAAAGTTTATAGAAGGTAACTAGGTGTTTGAACTAATGAGAGGCATCCACAAATGTTGAAGTTTAGTTTTAGTTAGGCTCGATATACTGATCTAATGCACTTCATTCTTCCTCTACTCTAGTGTTACTTCTCTGTCACATACCAGACTTATATTGCTGATTCCACACTTATCTTTGCCTCTCTTCGCACACAATATGTCATCACACTCCCTTCATACCGAAATCCATCTAGTATATATATCCACACCAAGGATTTCAACAACTTTCTAGTTGGTAACTAGAATACTCAAGATATTTACAAAATACTGATCTGTCGGCTGAATCCATGCTTATATGTGATGTGTATCAAAATCATAGACATTGAAATCACCAATCATGTCGGCCAATATTGTATGATCCCTCAAATAGCTTGATCACCATCAATTTCTCATTCGGATTGAAGTTTGATACTCTGTTGGTTAGTTCTTCCTTAGTTTGCTCTGCCTGTCAGGAACCCAACACTTAAATGCTCATATCTTTTCCATGTTTTCTCACCAGAGGCTCAAACTCTAGAATATAGTAGTCATGATACTCCTCTTGACTTCTCCAAGTCTGCAACTTGTTGAGTTACACCATCTGAGAGATCCGGACCTAATTGTCAGACCTTGATGCATGCTCTGTTCTTGCTCACCGAACTAAAACAATCTTCAATCTGTCTTCTGGTATAAACATACTATGTGCTATGGATGTGTAGGATAGACTTTGTTTCCATCAATGACAACAATCATGAAGGCACACAGTGTCTCTTGAGAACAAGAACATGTATCATTTAAATCATTGTTGCATTTGTTAAACAAATATACATAGTTATTTTTCACAATTCACTTTAGCATTTAATTTGACATACATGCGTAAAACAAATCTAAATTTTTGTTGCATTTACTTCACAAGTATATCATAAATGGCATCTAGCATAAACACACTAAATCATAAAATCAAAACCATATATACATAAATCATAAGAGTTTGCATACATAAGTTCACCACTACATCAAAATGTGGTGAATTGTGACACAATACAATAGATATCATCAAAGTGTTGGACCATGATATCTAGATCCCTCGGGACCTAGTGGTGTCTAAGTAACAAATGGTTGTCTATGTGAGGCTACGAATTGTGAGTGACTCCTAGAGGTACTCCACAATTGTAGGCCCCTAAGCCTGCCTTTAATATCTCCCTCCACCAATGTGGCATACATGTGCATCCATTGGAGTTGATCTCTCTCAACTCTCAACTAGTCAACCTCAGCTTGTAGATAGGTCAGTAGGTTATGCTCAGTACCTGATATTGCTACGACTCTATGTTGATCCTACTATGTTTGGAGAATATCTCGTGTCTCCTCAATAATCATTGCTCTCTTAACCACCCAGTCTTGTTCAACTACTAGATGATCTCTCTCAACCACTAACTAGTCTCACTCTATCTATCCCTCCTTGAACATTTGTCTTAGCCATGCAACATGATCAAATATCTCTACATGTCAACCCACCATGTGTGGTGGCCTATAACAAGCCCACATTAGCTATTATGTCAACTCAGTGTGTACCATCTTAGCTATGACTCAACTCACAAAGTTGCACCATGCACTTCTGCTAACTCTAAAAAATATAATCATCATGTCAACATCTTGATCAAATCAACATCATGCATCTTAAACTAACATAAATACAATAACAAAATTTTATCATCACCTGGATCACCCTCCTTCCATGATGGATCATGTGGAATGGCAACTATGTTGATGTCTGCATTTGTTCTAGCCATTGGGGGCATCGTAGTGGAACCACTGCTCAACTCCCCACACTCGAAGTGACACTGTACTCCTCTAGCTATGCATCATGGTCATAGGTTATCCTCCTCATCATCTCTTGCATAATATCTACCATTGTCTCCCTCTCCCTCCTCTAATTGATCTCCTCTCTTAACCTAGGATCTAGGATTGCTAGCAGGATGATCTACAAGAACGATAGGAGCAAGGCATGTTGTCTCCCACCATGCTGTATATCTTGGGCTCATGCCTACATCATCAGCCTCAAAGATGGGATCATCATCCTCTAGATTGCTCAACACCACATCTGTGATGGTAAGCCATGCCCTATCATGAGGCCACACCCTACAACATGAAGACCTTGTATAGAACGGTCATGTCATGGGAACTCCCTGCACTTGTCTAAACTGGCTCATCACTCTATCATAATAGAAGGAAACCATGATGCGATCTTTGTGACTAGTTAATAATGATCCCTCTGCATCCTTGCTAGTTGCCTCATCTATCCCATCCAGGGTTTGCATCCATAATCTCCTTAGCTTGTAGAAGTGTGCTCATGGATTCATCTTGATAGTCTCTATCAGATAACCCACTGGCCTCATGCAT
The DNA here is from genome assembly GCA_027924645.1 of Cunninghamia lanceolata. Taxonomy (NCBI): domain Eukaryota; kingdom Viridiplantae; phylum Streptophyta; class Pinopsida; order Cupressales; family Cupressaceae; genus Cunninghamia; species Cunninghamia lanceolata. The sequence goes on from BSBN01001011.1 coordinate 1,533,482, forward strand.
GTAATGTGCTTGAATGTCCACACCTATAGGAGCGTACACATCATCAAGCTATGTGACTCATAGTGTACATAGTGACCCAAATCATAGTATAAATGAGCAAGTATGCTCCATCCCTAGGAGTATATTGTCCTCTACTCCTCCATCACTCTAATGGTATGGACTAAGCCCCCATGAAGGTGAGTGCCTCGCCCATCTGGTGTAAAAACTAGTACAATGGTAGTGATCATGATGCAACGTATAATCGGTATAACAACCACACCTTACTCTAAGAATCTGATATCAATGTATCCTTGATTGCTCAATGGCATTGCGTGTCTAAGATAGTATATGTAGCTCACTTGAGTGTATTCCTCAGACCTCTGCTCTATGACCCTGACTATCTCACCAGGCATAGGTAATTGTAATATCCTGTACACATTCTCTAAGGTGATGATCATCTCTTCTGTTGAAAGATGAAAGGTGGATGTATCTGAGTTCTACCACTTCATGAGCACTATCAACATAGAATGGTGATATGTCATCATGGGCATAGTGTACACCCACCATAGTCCCACATCTCCCAAATGTCCCATATCTGTGTTTATAAGTGTGCTTGATCGACTACACAATAATGTGTATAGACAACTGCTGACATGCTCTTAAATCCTTGGGAGATCCTGAAACATGACAAATAAAGTATATGTATTAGAATTCAATTATAATTACTTCATCAAAAATTAAATGAATTAAATAGGCCTTGATCTTGGACCAGGGTGCCCAAATAGGTTTGGGGTGCTCAAGAAGGACTTGGGCACTCAAAAGGGTCTGGGGTGTCCCAAGAGGACAATGGCACCCTAGGTGGACACTGAAAAGTGTCCCCTGGGCCCATTTTTGGCTCAAAAAATGGAAAATACAATAAAATATCACATAAATGAAATTACAAGTTGGTAAAAACCTACCTCATGCTTGTCTAGTCCCTGCGCTACTCAGCTCTGTAGTGCATCCAACCTTAATGGTCAATATGCCCTTTGGATCAGCATGATGGCTCTCCTCCTTTCTCTATCTCCTCAAACATTGAAACTGACAATAGAATGGTAAAATGTGAGAACTAATTTTACTATTTATAGTAAAAAGTCAAGAACTCTTGATTACTATCTAGGGTCAAAGTCCACATTTTTCTAAACCTCTCTTCATCTATTCATCGATAACTTAGGCTAGCAAACTCAGATTTGAGTATCATTTGTTGCATTTAAATCTTGGTTCCACCGTATCTACAACCATATGTTTGCATCTAGACATTATTCACTAGAATGACCCTACCAAAGCATATTCATCAACCTTCTCTCTAGAAAGTTGAAGTGGAAAGATCACCACCCTATTTCTACATCCTGAAGTAACAAGCAGAAATAGGGGGCATATATCTACCTGTGAATTTTTCTCTCATCACCTTTCCCCTTTATAGTTTTTGGACTAACACATACATCTGTTGGTTGCAGGATTATTTTATTGCACCAACTTTATGATTTGCAGGATCACAGACAAAGGGCTTCACCCTCTTTCTCAATGATGATCTACATCCTCTACATTATCCTTTTTGATATCCTTTTTGCAATATATTTTTACTTTCCTATCCTTTAGCTTACATATGCCTGTAGTGTCATATGACTGCTAAAGTGGGGGCTAAATGTTATGTCATAAATTGTGTACACTAGCTATGTAGGCACAATTTCACTATATTTAGCTCCTCCCTTTAGTGATCCTAAGCCTAGTCCATTTTTAGGTCCACCTTAAAGCCCTATTTTTGCCTTATTTATATAAAATGCCATGATTTTGATTAAAGTTTCATTATAACCTAAGAAATAAATTGAGATTTGGAGTTAGCCCTACATTAAGTGTGGGCTTGAGCCTTAAATTGCCCAAAGGGCCTAGGGCACCTGAGCGCCCTGGTCCCTCCCATGTTTTGGGAAGGCAATTTAAGTCTACAAGTCGACTTGTAATACCCACCCATACATAACACACAAATGGAAACAATAATTTTTTTTCTAGTTTAACAATTAAAAAGGTTAGAGGTGAAACTTATAAGAAATTTAAAGAAATTTTACCTTGGTTTTCTTCTAACAACCATGTGTTGATGAAGGAGAATACCCAAGTCATCTCTCCTGAGTGATTTCTAATCAAAAGAAAGAAGTGTTATTCTCAAACTCATATTATTCTATAAGCTAATTTCTAACTACATTCGTCAGTTCACTAAATCTACTAACAAAATTTTATTAACAAACTAAGGTTAGGGTTTATGCATTACTTAATAACATTTCCTTTTCTTTTTGTTTGGAAGCTAACATGGTGATATTGCCAACTAAGATTATAAATGTCTATAGGTTTAACCCTAGATGACATCAATGAAATAACCTGAGCTGATAAAACGAACATCACTTCCAAACATCTTAACAACTCAGTTATTATACCTAGTCCTTAAAATTGTCTCCCAAATTGTTAATCTCTATAAGAATACATCTATTATGACCCCTATATCATTTAGGAATAAAACCAATAAATTATTTGTGGTAGTTTAACATAGCCACATTAGCTCCTTAAAAGAAAAGCATATATAATTAAATAACTTTATAAAAGAATAATTTCTAGAGAATATTGTGATAAGGACACCATCCCAAGTAATACATTAACTCTAAGTATACGAAAATTGCTAAGGATTAATGAGCAACTAAATTTCTATTTAAGATGAATTCAAAAATAGTAAATAAATAAACAAATTAAAATTCAATTCATTCTCTATTTATTGATGACATAAATATTTTAATGACAAATTGCCAAACACTGATTAACATAAAATTTATTTGTAGGTTAACCCCCAAACAAATATAATAAAATTCCTTTTAATAGAATAATGTTACCAAGGCTTGAGGACGTATACATTTCTATCTAATTTTATTTTCACTACAATAATTTAACTACTAACTTAAATTAGCATAACAATTATAATATCTTTATTAAATAAAGAAAATATAAAATAATGATAATTAACTTAATGATACAAGTCGTTATATTTCTTAGATAAAGAGTATGCAAAATAATAATTAACTCTAGAATTTAAAATAATGTACAATACTATTGTTAAATTAATTATCCCATTAAACAGATAATTATAATTTAAATATTGCCAATTGCTTTTTGAATGGAAACCCAAATAAAATAAACAAAAGTATTCATTTGGAACTAAAAATCATATATTTACAACTTTAATATTTTTTAAATTTTAATGACTTTTCTTTTTTTATCCTGTTTAAAATTTATGCATAATAGATATATGTTGCTAATTATTTTTACTAGATTTAAAACACAAATTTGTCTAATAAAAAAAATTCCTTTATTAAATTTTTTAATTTTTAAAAATAGAAATAAATCAATTACATTTACATAATGTTAATATATCTTATTTTTTTTACTGTGTGCAAGAAGAATATATCAGAAGGATTCTGGGGACAAATTTATGCTATATATATATATATATAATCACAACAATCTAATATTTTTTTTTATGCAGACTGAAGAGTGTCTGAGTATTCAAATAAAAAGAGACACAGTGAATATATATTTTTTATCATTCAAAGTTTATGTTTGAAACTGGTGTAGATTATTACATCACAAAGGGACCCGTGGCCAGCAGAGAGCTCCGCAGCCTCCCCACGGCCTCCCTGCAACCTCCCTTAAGGGGGCTGTGGGAAGTCATGGGCTTCAACGGCTTCTTAAGGCTTGAAACCTTAATCAAAATCTTATACCATTTAACAAAAAAAACATATATTATCATTTGGTAATTATTTTGAACTCACTATTTTTTAAAATGTAAGCCAGATTCTTTTTCTTGAGTTTAATATATCTGAAACATAATTTTACAGTTTGACATCTATGCTCAGGTATCTCATTAATAATATACAATAGTTATGATGCAAGAGGGTACTCTTCTTTCCCAGCTACTCCCAAAACACACAACTCACAAATTTGCACAAAAAATATTGATTTTATTAACACAAATAAATCTACAACTTATCGATTTACAAATTCTAGACATACACAATCACTTTCAAAATAGAGACACTCTACCCCAATTTGAAAACTCAAGATTATAGCCAACACTATATTTTATTTGTTTCATTTCAACACAACATATATAGAAATCTAAACAATGTTTTCAACCCTGCTCATTCTTATCCAACCACTCTATCTTCTCTCTTCTGTGTACTTCTATTCTCACTTTGAGGTGACACCCATCCAACTTGTTATAATTTTCTTTGGCAACGACCCCTCTCTCTCATCCTTACACTAGTTTGAGTTATTTAAAGACCAAAATATTTTCATATTCCTCTGTTGGAGTGACCACCACACTCATCCTTCCATCTTCACTAAGTACATTTTTATTAAAATCACAATCTCATCTCACTCCTAGAAGGCCAAAAGACAGACAAAAGTAAATTCAAAATTTAATGGAAATTGATGCTAAGATCACTCCCCAGGTCTATGGCCTTTGATTTTAACACTATGAGGGTCGTTTGCTTTCCTCACAACCGCTCAAGTTTCTTTTTTCGCAGATAGGACAAATTATGTGCCTTCAATGGAATGTCTAATCTTGCCTTAGAATAATTTATCAAGTATTGAACTCCATTTTCTAAACATGATGCATGCTCTATCCTCTACGCCATTTTCATTGGAGGAATTCCCAACTTGCATACTTCCATGGTGATTCCCACCATCTTCCTCTTTCAAGATCTAAAGGAAATTCTTCTCATTCAGTTCTGAAACACACCGTACAATGCTCTCTTCCCAAGCTATAACAAATGGAGCATCTGGTAATGAAATCTCTGCATACAAGAAACTAGATATGTGAATTGCACCCAAAGAGCCTAATGGGTAGGTAGCTGATTGTAGTCTTGAATAATTGAACATACATATATTCATGTTGTGGTAAAAGAAATATGTTAGCAATCTAAAGAAATCTCATGTGATTGAGATCAAAATCATCTCAATGCAGCACCATAGAGAGGTGCACAGGGGTTAGAATGATGCATAGGTCTCCAAATTCCAACATAACTCGAGGAGAAAGAGGCTAGCAATGAAAAGCATGTCACCATATAAAGTGCTACACAGTCACACAAACATAAAGACTGAAGAATTGACTAAATTTATGTCTATTGGTAACTGTAGAGACTATTGAATCTTGTGAAGCCAGATGTTTCTCCTATTTTGGATTGGTATGAATCCCATGTGTTAAGACTAGAAAGGAACAATCTATAGTGAGTGATGCTCTTACCACTTTGTTCAAAGATGAAATAGCTGACCAAAATTGAATCAATGAAAACCAAACAAAGCTGAAAATGTTTTTGTGTGATGTTGATCGCCGATTCCCCCAGAATGCTCCTGCATCAGACATGCCAAGTAGAAAGTTTGTGAGCATAGGCTCACAAAGCAAAGTTGAGTAGTCAAACCACCCTTTCAGGTTGCAACCAATCTACAGTGAACTCGATCACTGGGATATGTGTATAGTATCACTTCTTCTTCCTCTTTTTCCAACACTTCACTGGCATAAGCACCATCCTTCTCCCACAACTCCATTCACTAGTCTTTTCTCCACTCGTGGATCTACATCCACCATATGCCATCCTCCTCTACAAAAATCTCTCTACTCTCCTCTCCTCCTTCATGGAATCCAACCCACTACAAACCAACCAGCTCCACCAAATTACACCTACAACATGCTTTACATGTTCTACAAGCAAACATACAACATCTACATACAAATCTGAAACTGTAACCATACAATCTTTCTCTTCATCTACTCTCACTAAATCCTTATGCAATTTCAAATCATCTCTTCTATCACTAAATTCAAAGGAATTAAAAAATTACCTCTCCTTTTGCCGCTACAACATCCATCTACTCATCCTCACCAGCAAGCTCCTTGAACCATTCTTCTTCCACTACCATCAAATCATCTTCCTCCTTATCCTTCGCTACAACCTCTTCACATTCCATCATTGCACCTTCAATCTCTTCATCCTTTCTGCCCACCTCTTTATCTTCAACCGCTACAACTTCTTCTGCTACAATCTCTTTCTTTTCTCCATTTTTTTCTTCATTTCCTGCACATACAAATCCACCTGCATACAAAACATCATTAGAAGAAACATGGGACTCCTCCTCATCCATTTTATTTTCCATCTTCATCTCCATTATACTTTCTCTCAAAACATGCCATGTCTCTTGTCGCAAATCCTGTAGTTGATTGTCCAACACCGCTATCAATATTCTATCTCTCCTCACAAGGAATGAAATTCCTAAAGGTCTTCTCAAGACCAACCTCATACTTTTCCTCCTCGACATTCTGTCAAACACTTTTCCTACTACTCTCTACCCAAGAAGACTTCTGGAAGATGATTCCTCACCCACTCTCTCTCTCTCTTGGTGGTGAAACTCCACATCTTCTACCCAGCTTTAGTCTTCAATGGAGAATAGCCCACCTTGGTCATGGTGCATACACTGCACTCTCAAGATCACCTCGCTTTAATACCATTTGATGCAAGAGGGTACTTTTCTTTCCTAGCTACTCCCAAAACACACAACTCACAAATTTGCACAATAAAAGATTGATTTTATTAACAAAAATAAATCTACAACTTATCAATTTACAAATTCTAGACATACACAATCACTTTCAAAATAGAGACACTCTACCCCAATTTGAAAACTCAAGATTGCAGCCAACACTATATTTTATTTGTTTCATTTCAACACAACATATATAGAAATCTAAATAATGTTTTCAGCCCTACTCATTCTTATCCAACCACTCTATATTCTCTCTTTTACGTGCTTTTGTTCTCACTCTGAGGCGACACCCATCCAACTTGCTATAATTCTCTTTGGCATCAACCCTTCTCTCTCATCCTTACGCTGGTCTGAGTTATTTAAAGACTGAAATCTTTTCATATTCCTCTATTGGAGAGACTGCCACACTCATCCTTCCATCTTCACTATGTACATTTTTATTAAAATAACAATCTCATCTCACTCTTGGAAGGCCAAAAGACACAGACAAAAGTAAATTCAAAATTTAATTGAAATTGATGCTAAGATCACTCCCTAGGTCTGTGGCCTTTGATTTCAACACTATGAGGGTCATTTGCTTTCCTCACAACCACACAAGTTTCTTTTTCCATAGATAGGACAAATTATGTGCCTTCAATGGGACGTCTAATCTTGCCTTAGAATAATTTATCAAGTATTAAACTCAATTTTCCAAACATGATGCATGCTCTATCCTCTACACCACTTTCACTGGAGGGATTCACAACTTTCATACTTCCATGGTGATTCCCACCATCTTCCTCTTTCAATCTCTAAAGGAAATTCTTCTCATTTAGTTCTAAAACACACTGTACAATGCTCTTCCCAAGCTAAAAAAATGAAGCATCTGGTAATGAAATCTCTACATACAGGAAACTAGATACGTGAATTGTACCCAATGAGCCTAATGGGCAGGTAACTGATTGTAGTCTTGAATAATCCAGCATACATATATTCATGATGTGGTAAAAGAAATTTGTTAGCAATCTAAAGAAACCCCATGTGATTGAGATCAAAAGCATCTCAATGTAGCACATAGAGAGGTGTACAGGGGTTAGAATGATGCATAGGTCTCCAAATTCCAACATAGCTCGAGGAGAAAGAGGCCAGCAATGAAAACATTGGCACCATATAAAGTGCTACACAATCATACAAACATAAAGATTGAAGAATTGACTAAATTTATGTCTAGTGGTAACTGTGGAGACTATTGAATCTTGCAAAGCCAAATGTTTCTCTTGTTTTGGATTGGTATGAATCCCATGTGCTGGGACTAGAAAGGAACAATCTACAGTGAGTGATGCTCTTGCCACTTTGTTCAAAGATGAAATAACCAAAACTGAATCAACAAAAACCAAACAAAGCTGAAAATGTTTTTGTGTGATGTTGATCACCAATTCGCCCATGGTGCTCTTGCATCAAGTTATATACATATAATCAGAGATTTAATTCATACACATAAATGAATCATAGATACATTCTTATTCTCAATACAATTAGCTTCTAAATTTATTTTTAGTTTACAATATACCATAATAAAACAAACACAAGTTCATAACATGCATGCACACATACATAATTGAAATAATATTATTAAATATCAGAGAAATAATGATTTTACATGCAAGTATTCAACACCAACAATTTCATTCAGTTTGACTAAAATCCCACAATAGACAACTTGACAAGGATATTAAAAATCCATTAGCCACAATTTTTACAACAGCATAAAAAAAGAGAGCTTGAAGATCTTTACAGAGGATGTATAATGGTTAGATGCTCTCAATTCGAAGCCTTCATGTAAACTTCAACATTTCTGCAACACATCTACCAAACTAAGTGACCAAAACCTACTCTCCACCCTACCGTAGGGTTTGAAAACAAATCCACCCCCGAGAAGGAGACTTCTCAAGAACTGGGTTTTCACGCACACAACACAAAACACACTCAAATATAATTTATATTCTATACATACATGCAAACCCCATAGGTTGACTTACAAACTCAGAATCCATTCTGGATCCCACAAAGGGGGGGAGAGGGGATAAACCTCTCTCTTGGGGAATAAAATTCTCCATGAAAATATACAATATCACTTCACCTCAAAACTCCCATTCACATAAGAAAAACACTTATTCCTCTCAATATTGGAAACCACCACAAAAACCAACAACTTCCATCACCAAATACCACAAATATGTAACATATCACATCAGAACTTTTCCCAAGAGAGGTTCCATGCCTCTCTCAACCCCATACTTGGGAGGCTCTCACCCCTCAGGAGAGATCCATTCCCTAAATAACCCAAATCCCAAACAAAACAAGAAAACTACATAAAATAAATCATGCAATCCAAAATTCCATATATTCACAAGAAAAATTATAAAATACCCTACCTTAGCTCCCCAAGTTAGGAAGATCCTAGAAAATGATATGAACCCCTAAAAATACTCAACAACAATCCTCCAATTCCTCCTGCCAATCTTCCAATTCTCCCGAATTACTTAAAATTATCTCTTCTTCTTGTTCATCATCATCATCAAATTGTCACTAAATAATATTACCATTGATATATGTACCATATTTATGATCTTGTGATAAATTACATACTTGTTGACTTGACCTCCTCTCATAACCTTGCACTGGATGACTAACAGATGTAGGATGAATACTTTGACTGTGGAATTTCATAGTACAGATAATTACATACATTAATTTTGACTTATAATATAGATACTCATATAATTAATTAGAAATTTCAAATACAAATATATTAAACCAAGCTAAACCTTGTAAAAAATTACTTGGGAGTCAATTCCAAACATTTGATACAAGACAACATCTATGAGGGTAATATCATCCAATATGGATGTGTCCATCACTGGTTGTTACCCCTATGTCGAAGCATCCTCACACTTTGGAGCATCATGGTGAGAGTCCTGGGTTCTATAATCACACAAGTTCCCACATGAACTACAAAGATGTGGGGACCAATGACACCTATTGCTCTCACCCTCATTGGCCTAGGTAAGATCATCAACATGTAATACTAGAGACTGGGTGAGAGAACTCAATGAATGCAGTGTCTCCACCTCAACACTCTCCTTCAAAGCTGAAGGGAGTGAGATATGTGTTGGCCTCATGGGGGGTCTAGGTACATGGTTTTGGTCTTGATGTGCCCCCTGTCTATCTTGGGTAGAGCCACCACCTCTACCCTAGTACTCTCAAATGCCAAAGTAATTAGGAATTTAGTTGAGGATGAACTCACAATAGAGTTTCCTCAAGAAATATTGTGGCACCTCATTGTTATTACAAGGACGCTCATCAAAGATCATGTACCATCTATCCCAAAAGTTTTGGGATATACCATCATGCACACACCAATGAATCAGGAACCTTTTACAACTCTCTTCTAGTGTTTGGCTAGTTTTAGGATTTATAAAATGTGAACAAAATTAAGATTTTGTAATTTTTGTCCTTAACTTGTTTGTAAGACAATGTTTCAGCATAGTATTGTCGACTCCTCTCCCTATAGTCATTCCATTCAGTGATTTGGTTTGTCGCTGATTCAATAAAAGAAATAATAACCTCTAATGACCTTGCAAGGGCTCTCCTACAATCGATGCTTGCATTTGGAGTATTTAATGTTTCAATTAGGGTTTCAAGATGTCTTTTGTTTTCTTCAATTCACCCTAAATAGTTTTCTTGTGTGTCTCTTTGATGGTGAGAACATTAAGGTGGGGGTTTTGAGGGTTCTCCTTAGTTTAAGGGGGTTGGGATTATTTTGAGCATCCTCTATTGGATTAGGGTTTTGTGGTGGCTCATTCACTAAAAATTCAAGATAAAAATCCAATCAAAAAATTGCAAAATTAAAAATTCTTTTCAAATTTACAAAAAAACAAGCAAACCCTACCTTGTTTAGCTGCTACACCTTCTACACCTAGTGCACAATGTTCTCGAGAGTGGGATTGGTGAGGTGGCATGGTGAAATCATTAATTTCTCTTTGAAATAGTTGTTTCTATCTATCCTATAATGTGCTCATAGTAGTAGAAGTGAAACCTGCGACCATTTTTTGTAAATGAACTGCGGGTTTCACTTTTTACTCTTTTTATTTTGATTTTTAATAGATCTAAAATGCGAGCACATTATAATGCGCTCACATTATAGCTTAGATGGGACCAAAAAGTGGTTGTGGCCACTTTTTGGTCCCTCATCTTTGTGCATTGACCCTTGTATCCATGGCTAGGTTATGGAACATGTTTTCTACTTCTACCTCTTCCACATTCTTCTCTCTCCTTGAATTTCCATTCTTTCATCATATTCTCCTTTTGTAATCCCACACTTATACTTGCCACTTTATCTAGATACTTTGCATTAAGGTCCAAAGTTTTTAATTTTGTAAAGAGTGTTAATAAGTCCTCAACTCCCTCATTAATTGTAACCCTTCGATTTGACAAATCAAGTTTAGATCATGGTGTCTAGGTTAAAATTTCAAACAATGGAGCACCTATTCTTCCATTCCCTAGTTGAGCACTACTAATTCCAAGCCCTCCTTCCAATGATTCTCTAGACACAACAAAATCTTTGATATTTTTTGCTAAACTAGATAGAATTTTGGTTGCCTTATTAAGATGGCTATTTATAGTCCCAATGTTATCTATAGAATCCTTATGTTTAGCTGCATCCCTAATGGAACACTCATTTGTAATCAATTCCTCTAGGGGTAGTGGGTTTTCATTTATCTTTTTTATCGTAAACATTATCAGCTATAGCCTCTCTATCATGCTCCATATCCTACTTGTTTTCATAATCAACAGTAGCCCCTATGGCACAATCTGTCTCCTCCTCATCATTATCTTTGATAGTAGCCCCTCTGTCAGACTCTATCTCAGCTTCCCTAGCATTTTCTATCCTTCTATAATACCTTTCATATCTCACCTAGATTTATTTTAGTCTCTTTTATTCTAGATTCAATTCCATATCCATTTCAATTTCTTCTCTAATTTAACTTTTTGTTATCTCCTCTTTCCATGGGTGTTATTTTTTTGGTATTTCATTAATCCTTTTATGTATCCCTATGGCTCATTTTTGTTCTCCTTCTACTAGTCACATCTCTTTGGAGATCCCTTCAAGATCCCCCCTCTTCCCAATTGTCATCCCTTAGGTATCTAACCCCCTCTCATGAGGCTAGAACCTAGAGGATCCTACCACAAACCATAAAAAGTTTCCCTTCTTTCTCTATACTTCCTTATTATTAAATCATTTACTACTACAATTGATAAATATATTGACCTGATCCTTTCCTTTACTACTTTACTAGGGTCTCGATAATAGAACCAAAATGTTAGCAAGAATGGGGCACATATCAAGGATCTAAGCCTAAGTTTGTTGAGAGTTGTATTTATACCAAAGAGTAGACAATAAGGGGAAGGTTAGGTGTTTATTCAGTAGGTAATAGAAGGTTGCAGTAGGAAAGAATAATTAAAGTTAAATGATTTATCACATACATGCATACATCACATACATAACTCAATAGATATCCATTATCCCAAGTTGTGGTTGTTATGGGACTTTTTCCCCGATAGAAGAATTAAATAAATAAAGTTTATAACTTTTTTAAAGACTAAAAATGAGAAAAAAAGAAAAGAAAAGAAAATTATTTTAATAGTAAAGGAGATGTGTAAAACAAATGGATGAAAAGAAAGTTACTTTAAAGTTAATAAAGAAGTTAAAAGGTTAAAAGAACCTTATAAAAATAACAACATTCCTATTTAAGTGATTCTTAAGAGAAGAGTGAAAATAATATAATAATTATATTCCTTGTTTTGTAATGGCTGGGTGTGATGATTGGAAGCCACCCTTTGGGTTATTATTTAAACCCATGAAATGAATGTAAATGGATATGTAAATTATTCAGATATCACTAAGGAAAGGAGAATGGGAAAGAGATCATTAAGGGATTTTTGGGTTGGCAAGCCATGAGCATTGGAGAAGGGGCACATAGTGTGTATCCAACTTGGGGTACGATGTATACCCAGGACTGTCATAGCTAGGGCTTGTGTGTTGTAAAGAATTAGGTGGTTTTGAATAAGAACTAGGTTCCTACTAGAGTGCTCACAGGCTTGAAAAGGTTGAACCACTAATCCCTTTTTGAAATGAGTATTAAAAGCAACTACATAATGTAAAAAGATATGTATTTTTTCCTTTTTATATAGTATTGTGAGATTGGATTAAAATTATATTGTTCATAGTTGAATTTTAATAAATATGAATAAAAGTATTGTTATTTATTTGTTATGTATTATTTAATTTATAAGTATTATTTTCTGCACTTTTTATTTTTTTAAATAAATCAATTATATTGTTTTTGGAAAGGGTTACATTATAGTGGTATATTATATTCATCATATATATCTCTACTACTATTCTTACTTGTAAATTAACTTACCTATACATCAAACTTTATCTCATATTACATATTCATTTCATATTACGTCATCTTATCTCATGTTATCACTCTTCTCTCTTTTATTCTAACTATATATCTATATCACATCTTGTATCTCCTAGTCCTACTTATATCTACAAATGAGTGTACCAAGGATTGTGTCTCTTGCAGGTGGTATGTCTTTTGGATGGTTTTACTATTATGCCACATTCCCTTTATGATGGTTTTAACTTCTTGTACAATCATCTTTATCTTGCCAACATGCACCATGAACTTATCCTTGTCCTTTGGGAAATTCTTGAAGAAATGATATAATATATTGAAATGCATGTCCCTATGTAAGTGCTTAATGTATTAGTGTATTTTTATTACCTCATTGTATTATTTTCTTTACTCTAGGATCAAATGACTACAACTAGTTGAAATGTTTCCAATAGTTCTTTTCTTCTTTTCACTATTGGAGTGTCATGAAATTTTCAAGGTAAATTCATCCAAACTCCTATAAAAGTCAAGTTAAGCATGAAATTTCAGAACCTAAATAAGTATGATTAATTAATTATATGAGATTATTGAATTCAATAATATCTTGTTTGAAATTTCAATTATTAATGCATCATACATGAATAAGATTTTCATGAATTGTGATAATAATAATATTAATTTGGCCTTGTAACTACCTAAAATTTGGTAGTTTCAAAAAAATTATTTTTTTGGTAGTCCTTCAAATTTTTTGTAAAAAATATTAGTTATATTTTTAGCATCTAATTGTTTTATAACTCCGAGCAATGACTTCTGAATAATTCTCCAAATCAATTCTCCAAGCTCTTGGGGATTCAATTTGTACCCTTTAAGTATGAAAATTAGCCAATGATTTTTAGTTATGCGTTACATTTATGTAGGAGGATCATGCATGTGATTGATGCCTTGTGTGATTAAAACTATTGTTTTTGTGATGCCAATTGGCGTTGGTGGGCAGAGTGGGCAAATGTTGCAGACAAGGATCCATGCAAAGGGTTGCATTTTAAGGAGTCACTTACAACCACATGAGAAAATATGTGAATCACATTATATGCATAGCCTTCATTTAAATTTAAAATAAAAACTTTTAAATTTTCTTAGAATTAATACTTTTACTTCATGAATGTGTTCATATTTCATTGTAATTGTTTCCAATCTTTAAAATTTATGCAATAGATTTTAAATAAAAATTTTCTTATTGTATATATATAAAATTTGTTTGTTATTCCAAACTTTCATCTGTATTTTTCTTCACTGCCCTTTCAAACATGCACAATAAAATAGTATTCATTGCATGCAAAATAGATAAAAAGGAAAAGAAGAAAAAATTATGAATTTAGGAAAAATTAAGAAAAGAAAAAAGAGAATTACAAAATAAAACATGTAAAAGTTAGAGACTAATACATTCTAAAATTAACCCTCTACCACTCTTATCATTGATTGGTGCAAATTAGTTTTCATGATGAGTTTTTTAATTGATATACTTATGTGCTCAATATTCTTTATTTATTAGTTTTTCTTAAAATAGAACCTAATTGTCTATTTTATGTAAAATTTCCATGCAAATTAATAAACTAAATTAAATAAATTTAAATATTTATTAATTTCATAGTTTTAGTTTTAAAGACACGACCATTAAGATTTAATTACTTATTCAATCATCTTGCAAGGTTGATTTGATTTAAACGAATAAATAACTTTCAAAAAGAAATAACTATTTAATTTAATTATTTTATTAAATCTATTAAAATCATTAAATACATGTTTAGACTCTAAAGTTACTCCATGATAATATTAATAAATTTGTTTATGTCTTTATAATGGTTATGTATATTTTAATAAGTCATTTATTCAGTATAATTTAATTCCTATTATGTCAATTAATTCATTAATTTATATCTATTGAATGCATAGTTTGATAGAAATCATTTTAGTTAAAATCTTTGCTTACTTCTTAACTTTTGGTAGTATCTTTTGGTTTAAAAAGAATTTAATGTAAATATTCCTAACAAAGTAAGTGTATAAGCTATATTAAAACAATCATAACAACTTAAAGAGAACATTATTTAAGGGTTGGAACGATAATAAAAATTAGTTAAATTTCTTTATTAAGAATCATGTTCAATGAATAACAAGTGCTCATTGTTTTTTGATAATCTTGGCCGTGAAGTCAACCTTGTGTATTGTCTCTTTTGTCAACATGAGGTGTGACACTTAGCTATTTTGAGTGGGTTCAAGTGCAATTGCTTAAGCAACTTTTTTGACTTGGTCATGAAGATTGGAATGAGAATCTAAGATTGGTTTCTAAGTTCTTAGATTCAAATTTTTGAAGTGTTTAATTTTTTTTGTGTAATTATCCAAATAAAAGTTGGATGGATTTATTTAAAATGCATTTTCTTGAAATTGATTTTATGATTAAAAAGAATTTAAAAAGTATATTTATATTTAAAAAATAATTTCAGATTCATTAGAAGATGATGTTGTTATAGAAGTGGTCCTTCTATTAATATAATAATTGATTTGTTGTAGATGAAAATCTTCTTTGTTGGGCTTGCTCTCTATTTTTATGTGGTTGAAAAATTAAAAAAAATCCTTTCTAGAAACTTATTAAATCCCCCTTCAAACACACACAATTTACATAAACAAAAATTGAATATACCAATGTTCAAACATAATTCATTCGCACAAAGTTAGTAAAAACATGCATGAACTCTTAAGTTCAAACATGTCAAAGTACAAACGGACACATAAAGTGAGTGCCAAAGTTATAAAAGATGGTAAATTCCAAACACACACACCACACAAACTAAATGTCAAAATTAAATTTCATGGCATGCAAAATTCACACAAAATTAATGTCAAATTTAAAACAAACACTTCACATGTAGAAAGTGATCACATGCCAAAGTTAAAACATGCTTCAGGCACGAAGTTAAGTTAACCACATATGAAGTAAACACCCAATTTCAAATATGCCAGAGAGAAAACACACAAAGTGAATGCCAAAGTTAAAACACACTTTTCACACAAAGTTAGGTGAATCACTTCACACATAGTTTGTTCAAAAACACACTTCATACATATACAAAGTAAATAATAAAGTTCAAACATGCACATAAAGTGAATGCCAATGTTAGTACACTCTTCACACAAAGTGAATGTGAAAGTTCACACATTGAAAGTGAATTTGTCAAAATTAAAACACACTTTTCACACAAAGTTCAATAATTCCACACATATTTTGTTAAAAACATACTCTTCATACATATATAAGGTAAACACTAAAGTTCAAACATACCAAAATTCAAGCATGTAGTGAATGCCAAAAGTTAGTACACTCTTTTCATAGTGAATGTGAAAGTTCACACACACACATAATAAGAAAGTGTACACACACACACACAATAAAAAAATTTACACACACACTAACATAGAATAAGAAGATCAAATCTAAGTGAAAGGTAAAATTCAAACTCACTTCATACAAAGTGATTTCCAAAGTTAGTTCAAACACTCACACACACAAAAGTAAACATAATTCAATATGCTAATTTTTAATTCACACTAAGTGAATGTGAAAGTGCAAACTTACTTGAATACAAATAGTAAATATTTCTAATAAGTGAATGGAAAAGGTAGTTCACTCACATTTCATAGAAAAAAATGAATCCACAATTAACTCAAACAAACTAAGTGGATGCCAAAGTTCAAACATATGATTCACATAAGCAAAGTGAATGCCAATACACAAAAGTGGCTCAAATCCAAGTGAATGTCAAAATTACTTCACCCACACACACACAAAGTGAATATAAAAGTTAGTTCATACACATTTCACACACAGAAAGTGAATGTAAAAAACTCACTTAAATAATAAAGGGATTTCAAAGTTTAAATGCACACTTCACACAAACAATAAGTGGATACCAATGTTCAAACACACATACAAAGTGAATGCCAAAAGTTCAAAAAATAAGTGCACATAAAGTAATGCCTAAAGTTCAAACACACTTCAAACAAACAAAGTTCAAAGACACTTCAAACAAACATGAATGCCAAAATTTAAAAACAGACACACAATAATTGAGTTTCTTATAGTATTTATAGCCTTTTCCACCAACTACTACATATAGTAACTTTCTAATAAAAATATAAATATAAACTATTTAGTGATAGGCCTATAAATATTTGTGCCTATCTGCCATTTGATAGCACCTTTGGTGCTTTTACTAGTAACTATCCTTGATAATTCATGTTGGCAATGTGCATCTAAATTGAATGTCCATGTGTCCTACTCAAACTTGTTGAAGAGTTGTCTTGCTGGACCATTCCAATTAAGGCTCTGTACTTATGCAAAAAAGTTTCTTTATTTATTACTTATGCCAACTTTTGATTGCTTTAAATTGACAATGAATTTTAAAATGGTTATTATGATATATGATAAGGGAAAATAGATTTGAAATGACTCTATATTTGAAAGTCAAGTTTGTTAGATGCAAGAAAGCAAATAAACTAGAGGCTAGTCATGTCTTAGGTCTAGTGAAATAACTTTTTGTTCTTTATACTATGGGATGTGGGTATATAATCTCTATGTATTTTTGGATATGGATTTTAAAGTCCATAATTCTTTCAAAAAATACAAAGTTAAGGTTTGGATGTGAGATGGTAAATACATTTGTTTTAAAATACATTTTCAAGTTTGAGAACAACATTCTCTTTTGAATTGACAAGTCGACCTTATAGAGCATGGATATGAAAGACAAATAAAAGAAATAAGGAAGGTTTCTTGGGTTTGTAAACACCTTGTATATGAAAGTTTTAAGTTTTAGATGCACTAGTTACTTATAAATTCTAGTTTTATTGCAAGCTTGAGTATGATGCCTTTACAAGTAACAACTCAAATTATGCATAACTTACCTTATTTCAAACTTGAGTTTTAGGTCAATGAAATTATATACAATTCAAGTTCAACTAACAACTTAGCCTTAAGATGTTAAAATTGTGGACATCGATTTCCTTGTAGATTTGAAATTATTGAAAACTTGAGCTTGGTAATAATGACAGATTACATGCAATTAAGCGAGATAAAGCACTAGAGATTATCAATGATAGAATAATGAAGTCTTTAAATAAAATATTCAACCAAAAGAAATAATAATTGATACTTAAACTTACAACTAGATTAAAACATAAAGTGAGATAGATATCACAAGTTAATAAAATTTTTGTGAAGTATGACAAAAGGGGGATCCCTAGCTTTAAACTAGGGCATGTTTTGAAATATATAACCAAGAAGGGCCCAGACCCATTAACAAAAATCCCAAAGGTGAACCAAACAAGTTTTACAAGAAGTAAAACAAACTAGGAACAAACTAAAACAACTTAAAATAGAGAAAGAGCCAGCTACAGACCAGTAAAGAAAATTACTGCTTTGCCAAAACTTTTAGGCTACTAATTGCTTGCCATTCCCTATTTAAAAAGTTTAGCTTGTCTTTGAAAGTGTTATCATCCATCTTCTTGTCCTGTTCCTCCTGAGTTTCATTGATGATCTACTTGCCTTTGGTGCCCTTGCTTTTAGCTTTGGTTCTATTGGTCGAAGTAGTATTGACCTATTTTAGATTGCTTTCAAAATAAGCCCCAGTTTTAGCTTCTCTCGCAGCCTTGCATTTCTTCATATCTTCTTGGAAAACATATAGAGTTGTGGCAAAATTTTTGACAGTCTCTCTACTAAATGCCACAATCTCTTCCATGTTCTTCGTAATCCATTCATGATTAGCCTTTATCTTGTTGATTTCTTCCTCCATACCCTACCACTTCTCAAACATCCTAGCAAGATTCTCCACTTCTTGCCAAAGCACATATTCATTCTCCCTTGGCCAGTCTAAGGTCTCGAGTTGAGTTATAACCGCTAGGTGTTGAATTTTGTGCTTGACATGATGCATTTGTGCCAATTTCCATTTAAGAACCTGGCTTTGTAGGTCCATGGCCTGGTATAGGGTAGTAACTTTCTCCATTAATTGATGACAAGAGTTGCAATCAATCTTCTCTCCACTGTGTTTGGTGACAGGGTGGCTGCTGATAGGGGTGACCTATTTTTTCTTAGGAGGAGGATCCAGACCCTTGTGCTTCATGCTCTAACTCCCAATAGTATAAGTGAACTTTCTTTTATCTTTCATCTGAGCAAAGTCATCCACAACAGAGGAATCCTCTCTGACTATGCCTTTCCCTTCATTCTTCCCATCTTGAGAAGGGGAATCATCTCTCACAAAATGCTTCCCTTTATTCTTCTCTTCTATGGTAGGGGTCCTTGAGAAATTTTAGTTTGGGTTTGTTCGGGATATAGACAATTTCTTTCACAAATCTAGTCACAACAAGATTGGTCTCGTTGTAGGCACTTTTACTAGACTGGGAATTGGAAGCCAAGGCTTCATGGGAATTAGTAGGCATGGAAGCATCCTCTTTGGTTAGGGTTTTAGAAGGGGTAGCTGAACTACTATCAAGGGTTTTCTTTCTCCCTGACTCCTCAGGTAGCTTCTCCACTAGTTAGGGGTTATAGATTCTTGGCTTGAAAGCCAGGGCTAGGGTTAGGGAGAGCTCAGACTTATAAATAGTGTAGATTAAACTCTGGTGGAGAGGGAGGGATTTCTCTCCCACTAGAACCTTTCGGACAGAGTCCTCAAGGGATGTGAAGAGCCAGTATGGGAATTTGATTTTCATATCATGCTAAAAGTGATTAAGAAGAGGGAATAGATAAGCATGAAACCTTTTGAATCTACCCTCTAATGTGACGTATCTCATTAGAACCTCAACCACCCTTTTCCAAACACTAGGAAGATCCTCACGTTTAAAGCCATTTTGAAGTCTTTTTACTTTCTCTCCTTCTTGAAGAAACTTCATCGTGTCATCTTGGTAGTTTCCTTTGACCTTCTTCAAGAGTCTAGTGCCCTCCATTCTCAAGCCTATCACCTCTGCAATTAGCTCCTTAGTGACCTTGAAGGAGATGCCTCTCACATACACAACCCCTACCTTCCAAGAGGTTACAAACTCCCTAGGAAGGAGAGTATCATACCCGTTCATGGCTTAGATGAATTGGTTTAAATTGCCTCTTTCTAAGATATCCCATAGCTTCGCATCATTATTTATGCTATCAAAACAAGTCAGTTTAGTTTGAAGAAGATCGCCACCCATGTCGAAAAACCAAAAATCATGAACAACCAATCTAGCTTGTAAGGAGACGCAAAAAGTAGAAAAACCAGATTCATTGGGAAGGAAATGCATTGATAACGAGTCTTATCTTTCCATTATTATTATTATTCCTTCAGTTAAGAACCCTCATGTGAGTATTCCCCTTCTTCGTAGAGACATTCATTTCCTTAGGTGGGATTCAGTTCTTCATTACAAATTATGGTTTTCATTTGGTTAGGATTGACCTCTCTAAATTTCCAACTTAAAATGTCATCAACCTTGGTTTCTAAGTTAGCTAAGGCATAGGATTTTCCATTCCCTTGTCTATACATATGGAAAAAATCAACTTTCTCCAAGGTCGACAACCTTTGTTTTCTCAAATCTATTAGGTCTTTGAGGGACCAGTTAGGATTAGCTTTGGAGTGAAGCATGTTTATAATATTTCTGAGTCCCCTTCCACCACCAGTTTCTTAACACCATAGTCAACAAGCATTATGATACCTTGATAAGTTGTATTGGCTTTGGTGAAGTTGCTCATCTGTATCCCCAAATTATATGCATATTCTCCCAACACCCTTCCTTCACTATTTCTTAAGAGACCAGCCCCACCTTCCTGACCAGGGTTCCCTTTAGAAGCTCTGCCAAATTTGAGTTTGTGAACTGGGGCATGTTGTTCTAAAGACAACAAAATTAATTATAACACAATTATTATCAACATATACATCCATGTTAAAATGAATAAAATAGATATTTAGATCCTAAGATTGATGCACAATAATATTAGTCTTCTTATCCTTCCAATTACATTATTTGAAGTATTTCATCTTGTCTTTCTTGGGTTGTGTTTGGCTTGAACCTTTCTTGGAAGACTCTTCTTCACCTCTTTTATTATACTTTTCTATATAGTAGGATTGGACACAAAATTCATCCTAATCATTCAAATTATTATTAATCTCTCTCCTTTAGATGTTGGTGAGGAGACATTTGAGATAATTTGTGTGCCTATCTTCCTCCTTCATATCCATCCCATTCAATGTGATTTTCCTTCAAAATTCTATAGTAAAGTCTTGTATACTTTTCCACTACCTTTTTCTAAAATATATCCATTTTATCTTTTGGTTAGTTTTATGTACTTGATGGGATTGCAAATTCTACTATTCAAATCCTTAAATTCCTCCTGTAGTTAGGGAAAATCAAGGCTAAATCATAAACATGAAGCATCAAACCCTAACAGCACAATGAAGTACAAGATATCATAGAAATCAAAATGACAAAGCAAACCAAAACCAAAATCTACACTAAGCTTGGCTCTCCTCCATTGCTCTTCTCAATCTTGCATAGGAATGCAAGATATCGAAGGATGAATGTTGATTGCTCACTAGTCCAGCAACATAATGATACTTGGAAACTAGATTGAAGATGAAGAATGAGAATGGAGAATCATTTTGATAGCATGAGGCTACATACAAATTGGATCCCCCCAAATGGCTTGGGTGAGGGTTGATTTATAGGAAATGATTGATTTGAATGAAGGGCTATGATTGAAAGTTGGTTTGAATGATGTGGATGGTTGAGATTGAATAGGGTTTTGTTGTGTGGTTACACAACATGCCCCATTTTGTCTTGGCAAAATAGGGACCCAACTTTTTTGCTTGGCTTGTGTTGTTTGCTTTCTGGCGGTTTGGTAAAAATGAGTCAGGTGCATCATCATCATGATATTCGATGAGGTTGGTCATCATCATGAGGTCAGTTTGTCAAAGTTCATATTTTTGTTTCTATGACCTCATATTTAGAAAGAGCTTGAAATTCTAGGCAGGTTTGCCTTTTACATCACCCTAAAATTCGTCCATATGAGAAAGTTATGACAAGTCAAAGGTCTGGTCAAACATGATTTTAGGAAGGTCATATTTCATAACAACGAGCATCATGATATTATAACATCACCTGATATTATAATATCATGCTGATATTATAATATCACCCTGCTTAGAAAATCCACCATCTGCATATTTGCATGCGCATGTCAAAATCCTATCGGAGGGTCATCATCCTGATCTTTCAAGGGAGGGTCATATTTGCTGATATTCGCTAATATGATGATGACGTCATCATATCCTCCTGATCTCCTTTTGCATGATCATGATGATCACCCTATCTTTTAAGGGAGGGTGATATTCCATTCCTTAGCATGATCATATTTTAAATATCACCCTAGCGCTAACCTGATGATGACCTCAACTCATCCTCATGCTCCGAAGACGGAATATGATGGTTACGTCATCATGATATTCGATGAGGAGGATCATCATATTTTTATCCTCAGTCATGTTGTCAAGATCATCATGATCTTGGTCTATCACCCGACATTTCGTAATGTTCTCCTGCCGAGAAATATGACCTTTTGCAAATATCCTGATAACGTCATCCTGATCTGATAAATGAAGAAGCAAATATTAGGAGGACATCATCATCACATTTCCCTTCGATAGGATATTTTCCAAAACATGATCCAGTTCGCGAATATGATGATGACGTCATGTTCTAAGTTTAACAAGAGCCCCGGATATCCTGATGACGTCATCAGGACATTCGAGGAGGGGGAGCATCATATTCACAATATCCTGCAGATAAGGTCTTCGGCCGTGTTATATTTGGTCTCATTGACAGGTGTTGTCTCACCGATGAATGAAGTCCATCGGCATAAGTTTAACCGTCGGCCTAATGTAAAATTGTCATTCCGACAGTGTGTAGTCACACCGATACATACATGCATCATATACAGAGCCGGATTCGAAGGAAGGTTAAAGGTAGTTTTTTCTTTTGTATATTTTGCGATGTATATGCACTATTTTGGAGCCCGATATACAAGAAAATGGGCGGGAAAATGAAGCGATGGAAATTTGAAGACCCGATTGCATTTTCCAGTCAACGATGGTTGACCTGGTTGTTTTTTGACGCTGTTTAGGCATTTAGTGCATAATTTCCACTGATTTGGAGCCCGGTTGCCTGTAGCTACACATTTTGAGGCCTGGTTAATAAAATGTTTAAATTCCTGTTGTTTATCAAATGATGATGAACTTAATGTTTGTCTGTTTATTTGCAGGAAGTCCCGGAGCTGCTGAAGCTGATAATTGCAAAGTTGCACACGAAGGCAACATGAACCAGAAATGAGGAGGATATTGTCAAATATGTTGTTTGCCAGCTGGAGACCGAATCAAGTTGAAGATGCTGGAATATTCTGTGCCAGCTATACATTTGCCAACTGGCGAAGCATGTGCTTTTCATCTGGACCGTTGATTATTATGAGAGGATCATGATCCTTGGATCATTGTAACTATTTTCTGGCATTTGCTCTATATAAGAGCCAGAGCTTGTCAAAAATAGGGGAGATACACAGACACATCTGGCACATTAAGGCCAATTACTGTAGAATCAATTAGGAGATCGGATTACTGAGACTAATGAGGATAGAATTGTTGAAATGTCAAGGTTCTTTCTTCAGATCACTGTAAATGTACCTGTTCTTGAGCATACTGAATGAATATGAAGTTTCAGATTACATCCTGATTGTAAATTTTACGTAATCTTCCTGTTGATTTCTTGATATGTACTGGTGAATGCTGTGTTCAACTAGAAGCGCTTTCATTTCATTACATGTTGTTGTCAACTTTTCCTTTGAAGATTTGCACTAGATCATGCGGATTTGTGGAATGTCCTGGTGAAGTATGATTCTAGTTTCCTTCTTTTCATTGCATGTATGGGAGCTTGTATGTGGATCAGTGATCTAAGTCAAGTAGTTTTGGGAATCTCATTCTTTAACCCTTTTCCTTTATTTTAATTTCATAAATTCATCACCATAACTGCAAGTCATGACAAATAATAAGCAGAAACAGAGAAATATGCTGACATCCCGTAGGT
Organism: Cunninghamia lanceolata; assembly: GCA_027924645.1. NCBI lineage: Eukaryota > Viridiplantae > Streptophyta > Pinopsida > Cupressales > Cupressaceae > Cunninghamia > Cunninghamia lanceolata. The sequence goes on from BSBN01001011.1 coordinate 1,557,667, forward strand.
AACTGAAAATCATTAGCATATTTGAGTTAAATGCATGTAGTATTGAAAATATCATGCAAAGAATTGCAAATAATGGTAGAAATCATGCAAATATCAGCCGGTAAGCACATTATTTGACTAAATTCACAGTGCAGAGGTAGAATTATTGGAGATTTATGCAGAGTAGACATACAGAGCAGGATATTTGGAGGAATAATGATGAACTTTGCAGAAATACATAAGGCCCCTAAATGGAAAATAGCAACACACATCAAGCACTGAGTAACGTCAGTAGATTAAGACCTAATCAACGGAGACTTGGGATCAGGAGTTCTCTGAATTCATCGTATCTTTCAAGATGAGTAAAGGTTGTTGTGTAACTTTTATTCTATGTTTGTATATGACTAACATCATCATCAACATAAATTGGCGCTAGAAGGAGGGCAGAACTGGAAAAGACACTATTGCTTCAGTCATCATTCATTTTATGCAGGCCCCTCGCTCCTAACGCAACATAAATTGGTGCTAGAAGGAGGGCCTGAGCTGTGAATTTCTGGATTTCTACAAATATTGCATAAATATTTCAGCATTTGAGTTAAATGTCTGCAAATATCTCTTATCTAAGATGTTTTGGTTGCACCTTTGCAAAGATCTAGCTCGAAACATCAAAGATTAGTTTGATTTTCTGGACTTCCAAGTTTTATTCTGAGATATGATAGATCTCATTAAAATTTCAAAATACTAAAAAATTGAAAAATATAGTCTCATTTTGATGGATGTATATGAAGGCAATTGTCAAGTTAACATTCCTTTATTTCAAGAAACTTTGAGTAGGCAGCTTTACCCTCACAGTTTGTCTAACTTTGGTTTATCTACCTATTGCAGGATACACCAGACTGCGGAACACAGCGAAATAAATTGTTTAACTTTCCTTACAAGGTTGGATTTATATTTGAAAGGATTAATATTCTTCCCGGATGTGTTCAGGGCTGAAATTTGCCAGGAAAATGAAGAAGTCTGGCAGGAAAATAAAGAAATTTTGGAGCAACAAGCAGATGCAGCACCAGAAGTTATTAGTTGTCCAGACACTGAAGTGGATCATTCTGAAGATTTTGAATTATATTTGTCCAAAAACATACAGTGTAGTCAATTATTAGGTTTACCCATTGATGATGTCTTGATTGAAAGCTGGTGCAGATTACATGACGAAGAGCATTCAGAAAGGGATTGTTACGCCTGCTTGACCATGTTGAAAAAGATTCTAAAAAATATAGTGGCTGAATCAGTTCCAGAAGGTAAAGAAGAGGAAACATCTTTCCTGGATTCATTTTATGGTGGGATTGACAGGAGTTCTCTACTTCCTAATACAAGTAAGGATCAGTTAGTATGCAGGTATGAATCTTGTGAAAATTTTAGAGAAGAAACCACTCATCAGGATAATATTTTTGATTCTAATCCTAATACTTTTGATAAAGAAGATGAAACGTCTTTCCTGGAGTCATTCTATGGTAAAGAGAAGTGTAAACAGATAGTAGAGCAATTTAAATTCACTGCTGATGATGAAGTTCCTATGGTGGTAACTTAGGAAGTCATAGAGAAGAAAATAAATGCTGATTTATTACCTGACTTCTTTGAATTAAATGATCAAATGCAAGAATGTTGCAGGTTAATGGAACCAGATCCTCTAATAGATAGAAGATGTGAATTATTTAATGAACAATTCCTGAAAGATGAAGATGTAGAAGACTTTGGAGTTGTTGTGCATAATCAGACGTTACTCCAAAAATATTTTGAAAATGAAATAGGGAAGTCTTCTTATCAGTTGAACGCCAATTCTCTTTTACAGTCAAATGATTTAGAAATGATAAATTTCTGTATATCAGGTTATGATAATAAAGATACTTATTTAGATGCTGATGTGCAGGAAATTGAAGAAAATATTGAGAAGTTTCTTGAACTGGAAGATAAACTGAACATCCAGAATGAAGGGATAAGGCTGGATAAAGATGGAGAATTAATACATCAAGAGTCATACATCCTTCAATTTGAAGCGAGACCAGGCATTGGGCTAAGCAATGAAAATATAGAATTAAATGGAGGACCAATTGCCAATCAAGAAGCATGTCCAACAGAATCAGAAATACACCAGGTTGTATTTCTCCTTTCCACAGTAAATGATGTTGAATACTATTTTGATTATGGAAATTCAGGAGATAAGACATGCACATGGATTAATCATGAACATGATGAGCTGCCTCAGTTGCTGATCATCAAGAGTTATTCTGTTGAATACAATGAATTCAGAATATCAAAATATTTTTCAGAATATAAAGATAAATTTGCTAGGTTGAGAACCATAACTAATACCCTAATGCTCTTGCACAATCAAAAGAAGTATGCAAATACAGGTGTCTTTGGGTCATTTGCTGGTTTTTGTTTGCCTAGTAGTGGTTTGTATATAATTTTGTAGGTTAGTTGTTTGTACAGTTTGCTTGTTTTGCCTTCTTGTTCTATTTCTTTTGTTTCCTTTTGTAGGTTAGCCGTTTGTACAGGTTGCTTTTTGCTTTGCGTTGTTGAGTCTTTGTTTTGGTTGGGCAAAACTGGTGCACCTTGTTACTTAAGAACACTGCAGAAATTGTTAGAATTCAAAAGTTGGATATAAGTTTTTACATAGGTTGTAATTCATATCAGTATAGGTATTCTTGATCAGGTCTGTGGTATCATATTCATCAGTACTACTTTTCTTGAGTCAAGGTGATCCTCACAATGACACACCTAACAGCCTTGGGTTTATTGAACATATCAGTGTAGGTGTTAAGTGAAAAATCTAAAGGTTGCCCTTGCTACCATTGCAATTCTCAACTTAATTTCAACAAGTGACCATTCCTTGTATCATGAGGCTACAACTGTTATATCTTAAGAATTAAATTCAAAATATAAAATAAATAAAATAATAAAATAGATTTTCTGAAATCCAGATTAAGTCATCTAAGTAACTCTACCGGAGCTATAGACGCTTGCTGGCAGTGGGGCTCTACTTAGGAGAATTGCAACGATAACCTTGCCGGGGCTATGGATGCCTGCTGGCAGCAAGGCTCTATCCGGTTGGCTATGAGGGATGAACCAAACTACGTAGCTTAACACCAGTCACTGACTTATTCAACTCACTTTCAAGATGAGTATATGAATCACATGCACACAATTGATCCCTTATCAATTCATTGTTACATTGATGAACATGATACCAGTTAGAAAGGATTAGGATGCTCATGCTTAATAGGAGTTGGAAATTTATGTTTTAATTTATCCTCACCTTTTGAATTATTTGAATTTTGTTGTTTTCTTTGGTGGCAAGTTGTTGTGTGGTTACACAACACGCCCCATTTTGTCTTGGCAAAACAGGGACCCAACTTTTTGGCTTGGCTTGTGTTGTCTGCTTTCTGGCGGTTTGGTAAAAATGAGTCAGGTGCATCATCATCATGATATTCGATGAGGTTGGTCATCATCATGAGGTCAGTTTGTCAAAGTTCATATTTTTGTTTCTATGACCTCATATTTAGAAAGAGCTTGAAATTCTAGGCAGGTTTGCCTTTTACATCACCCTAAAATTCGTCCATATGAGAAAGTTATGACAAGTCAAAGGTCTGGTCAAACATGATTTTAGGAGGGTCATATTTCATAACAATGAGCATCATGATATTATAACATCACCTGATATTATAATATCATGCTGATATTATAATATCACCCTACTTAGAAAATCCACCATCTGCATATTTGCATGCGCATGTCAAAATCCTATCGGAGGGTCATCATCCTGATCTTTCAAGGGAGGGTCATATTTGCTGATATTCGCTAATATGATGATGACGTCATCATATCCTCCTGATCTCCTTTTGCATGATCATGATGATCACCCTATCTTTTAAGGGAGGGTGATATTCCATTCCTCAGCATGATCATATTTTAAATATCACCCTAGCGCTAACCTGATGATGACCTCAACTCATCCTCATGCTCCGAAGACGGAATATGATGGTTACATCATCATGATATTCGATGAGGAGGATCATCATATTTTTATCCTCAGTCATGTTGTCAAGATCATCATGATCTTGGTCTATCACCCGACATTTCGTAATGTCCTCCTGCCGAGAAATATGACCTTTTGCAAATATCCTGATAACGTCATCCTGATCTGATAAATGAAGAAGCAAATATTAGGAGGACATCATCATCACATTTCCCTTCGGCAGGATATTTTCCAAAACATGATCCGGTTTGCGAATATGATGATGACGTCATGTTCTAAGTTTAACAAGAGCCCCGGATATCCTGATGACGTCATCAAGACATTCGAGGAGGGGGAGCATCATATTCACAATATCCTGCAGATAAGGTCTTCGGCCGTGTTATATTTGGTCTCGCCGACAGGTGTTGTCTCACCGATGAATGAAGTCCATCGGCATAAGTTTAACCGTCGGCCTAATGTAAAATTGCCATTCCGACAATGTGTAGTCATGCCGATACATACATGCATCATATACAGAGCCGAATTCGAAGGAAGGTTAAAGGTAGTTTTTTCTTTTGTATATTTTGCGATGTATATGCACTATTTTGGAGCCCGATATACAAGAAAATGGGCGGGAAAATGAAGCGATGGAAATTTGAAGACCCGATTGCATTTTCCAGTCAACGATGGTTGACCCGGTTGTTTTTTGACGCTGTTTAGGCATTTAGTGCATAATTTCCACTGATTTGGAGCCCGGTTGCCTATAGCTACACATTTTGAGGCCTGGTTAATAAAATGTTTAAATTCCTGTTGTTTATCAAATGATGATGAACTTAATGTTTGTCTGTTTATTTGCAGGAAGTCCCGGAGCTGCTGAAGCTGATAATTGCAAAGTTGCACACGAAGGCAACATGAACCAGAAATGAGGAGGATATTGTCAAATATGCTATTTGCCAGCTGGAGACCGAATCAAGTTGAAGATGCTGGAATATTCTGTGCCAGCTATACATTTGCCAACTGGCGAAGCATGTGCTTTTCATCTGGACCGTTGATTATTATGAGAGGATCATGATCCTTGGATCATTGTAACTGTTTTCTGGCATTTGCTCTATATAAGAGCCAGAGCTTGTCAAAAATAGGGGAGATACACAGACACATTTGGCACATTAAGGCCAATTACTGTAGAATCAATTAGGAGATCGGATTACTGAGACTAATGAGGATAGAATTGTTGAAATGTCAAGGTTCTTTCTTCAGATCACTATAAATGTACCTGTTCTTGAGCATACTGAATGAATATGAAGTTTCAGATTACATCCTGATTGTAAATTTTACGTAATCTTCCTATTGATTTCTGGATATGTACTGGTGAATGCTGTGTTCAACTAGAAGCGCTTTCATTTCATTACATGTTGTTGTCAACTTTTCCTTTGAAGATTTGCACTAGATCATGCAGATTTGTGGAATGTCCTGGTGAAGTATGATTCTAGTTTCCTTCTTTTCATTGCATGTATGGGAGCTTGTATGTGGATCAGTGATCTAAGTCAAGTAGTTTTGGGAATCTCATTCTTTAACCCTTTTCCTTTATTTTAATTTCATAAATTCATCACCATAACTGCAAGTCATGACAAATAATAAGCAGAAACAGAGAAATATGCTGACATCCCGTAGGTAACTGAAAATCATTAGCATATTTGAGTTAAATGCATGTAGTATTGAAAATATCATGCAAAGAATTGCAAATAATGGTAGAAATCATGCAAATATCAGCCGGTAAGCACATTATTTGACTAAATTCACAGTGCAGAGGTAGAATTATTGGAGATTTATGCAGAGCAGACATACAGAGCAGGATATTTGGAGGAATAATGATGAACTTTGTAGAAATACGTAAGGCCCCTGAATGGAAAACAGCAACACACATCAACCACTGAGTAACGTCAGTAGATTAAGACCTAATCAACGGAGACTTGGGATCATGAGTTCTCTGAATTCATCGTATCTTTCAAGATGAGTAAAGGTTGTTGTGTAACTTTTAGTCTATGTTTGTATATGACTAACATCATCATCAACAGGTTTCCCACTCCATAAGGAGTTGTAGTCATGTGACAAGTGTAGGGAGGACCTAATTTAAATAAAAGATTATTTAAATTAGTGGGACATTTGAAGTGTATTAAATGAAAAATGTAGTATGTGACATGTGTTGCAATGAGGTGAAAGGTGAGGGCCTAATTCAAATATTTTATTTGATTAGTTGGAACATGTGAGAGGGAAATTAATTAAATAAATAGGATTTATTTAATTAATTTTCTAGTGGGATACATGGGATCAGGAGTGGGATTAGGACAAAATGACATATGATGTCTCTAGTAATGTGTTGACTAGGTGATATAAGACATGGATAATTTTAAGTGTCTACATTTTGCCCCTCTTTGAAATGATGTTATGAATGTTGCGACTAAGAGAAGTAACATCATTTCAAAGAAGCTAAAGTATGAATAGAGGAAAATGATGATTATAGGATAGGATGATGATGCCTGCTCGAGAGGATAGTTGGGTTGGACAAACATGGGTAGGCTCTCAAAATGAAAGGGATTGGTCAAGGAAGAAAGATAAGGGAATGGATAGAAGAAATGAGATGAATGATATGTTATACTGCAATGAAGGTGAGCAACCATGAAGTTTGATATAGCACTAGACATTATGCACCAAGGTATAAGGACCAAGGTGCTAATGTGTCTTGTGTAGCAACATAATACAACCTTGTCTAACGTTTGAGGAAGTAAACTTAGAGCATTAAAATCCTAATACACAAAAGGTATGATATAACCTTAGATGCAAAGGTTAATGCAAAAAGCCATTCCAACATACACAAAATATTAATATTAGCTGGAATGATTCGAATGTGATACAAATGCAAGATAAAAATGATAAAACACGCATGCAAGCAAGCATGCATGCACAAATGATACAAAAACAAACAAGGTATTGCCCCTATCAAGCTATAAACCAATGATTAACTGATTGATTGATTGATTGATTGATAATTATGATGTCTAGTTTTAAGAAATGAAACATGTCATATAAGATGCTCAGTCTGGTTTCGACGATGCAGCACTCATGTATAAGACAATTGATTGATTGATTGACACTAGTGTTGTTGGCCATGCGAATGAACATCATGATTTGATTAATTGATTGATTGATTTGGTTTACATCAAGATTATGATCAAGACTATTGAATACAATTGGATAATTTGATAAGATTGATTTACTTGATTGGTATGGATTGAGGATTGACTTGCATTTGGATCATTGGATTGGATTGACTTGATTGATTGATTTGAAGAAATGATTTGATTGGGTAAATTGATGAATTGATTTGATTGATTGATTGATTGGAAGAATTGAATTGATGATTTGATTAAAGATGATTGGATTGATTTTGATTTTTGGATTGAATTCAAGAATTTGATTGGATTTTATTGCTTGGATTTTTGTGGAATTTTGATTTTTTTGTCTTTTGGAATGTTTTGATTTTTTTTTTGTATTTTTGACATGTTTTGGAATGGCATTGGATGACAATTTTGATAGCCTTTATGCTGGATACCAATGAGAAGGGGAGACCAAGTCTAGATGCTAGGATGGAGGAAGGATGAATGGATAAAAGGATGGGCAATAAGGGATGGAAAGGATGTATGTGTAAGAGAGCAAGGATGTGATCTCCAAAGGCTATATCACATAGGAATAACATGCCTCATTCTAGGTGTAATGTTTAGGATTTTACATGACAAAGCCTATGAAAATAGGATGGTGATAGGATGGATTGGTTGGGAAAGGATGAGGTATACCAAGAGATATCCAAAGCATTTGTCAAAATTTTTCCCCCATTCCTTCATCAAGATCAAAAAAGAGGAAGGGAGGATTTATGGATTCGATGTGATAAGTATGTGGGTGTAATGGATAAAGATGGTAGGATATGATAGGAAATGGTATGGAAATGGTATGATAGGATGGAAAATGATAGGTTGGATGAGACAATGTGCCCTCAAGTGTAAGTGAGGTAGAAGATCAACCTACACATGATGCCTGTTTGCCAGGTTTTCATCATGGTACTTGTCTAAGGCACCACCAAGGGTGGTTTTTACCATTGGACAAAGAGATTTCTCTTTACTATTTTGATTTTTTTTTTGACTTTTTTTATTTTTTGAATAGGATAGGTGGAATATGGATAGGAGGGACTCAAGTGTCTAGTTCCATGAAAGGTGATAATCCCATTAGAGATGCATGTCACATGGACCATGTCAAGTCTCATCATGCTCATAGATGTTGGTAAGGGATATGGATTAGGTAGATAGTGGATTATGTAGGAAAGATAGTGGATTATGTATGGAAAAATAGTGGATCATGATGTGGGTTATGTAAGACTTATGCAAGAGGATGGATGAAAGGTTTATCCAAAAGCATGGACCATAGGAAGGTGATGGGGGAGATATGTAGGATAATGGATGAAAGATGGGGGAATGGATGAAAGATGGGGGAATGGAGGTATGTGGAAATGTCATGGGATGGAAGGGAACCAAGACCAATGGCTGAACACACCATGATAAACATTGAAGCTTATGATTGGAGGAAGATGTAGGAAGCAATGGGAATGTTTGCTTGGTGAATGATTGATGTAGTGACTTAGATACCCACATAGACTTAGAATTTTTATGATTTTTGTTTTTATTGTGGGATGAAGGAATATGAGATTTTTGGATGGAATGGGATTTTTGGATGGAAGAGGATAGTTAGGATTTTTGAGATGTGGATGTTAACAACATAGTCAAGAGACAATACTAATTGGGTAATGTTGTCATTGATGGAAACAAGGCAAACAGAGCATGATGAAGCTAAGGATGATTGGGAACTCAACTTGGAATAGCCTACATACAAGGTTTTGGTCTAGACACAAAAGACTAAGGCAGAATGACTAAGTACTGACAACACAGAGTTAGTAGCAAAGACTAAAGTGGTATTCCTTAGAAGTTGATGGTCAAGGTATGTGGTTCAGGTATGTTATTCAGAATTGTTTAAAGGTGCTATGTTCAAGATTGCAAGTCCTGATGACTTCTGGAAGTTAAGCTGTGATTGGTCTTGTTGGTCTCATACAATGATTTAACAACTGAGCTCATAAAGTTGTAACTCAGAGATTGGACATCTAACATGAATAGCTATCTTAATCACTATGAAGATGCATTTCACTTGTCAACCCAGGGACATTAACTTGAAATGGGTCAGCATGGTATGTGTACTAAGAACTTTCAAAGTAGTCAAGTTCATTCTATAGCTAAGAAAGACACAATGCTGAAGATAAACTACTAGAAAGGAAATAACATGAATGCTAAACATCAACCAATAGCTATTCTAAGATCAAGTACATGACAGAAAGTAAAAGTCTGAGCAAAAAAATAGGAAACTACTTCGTTTGCTTTGGCTGTAGGAACATACACAGAATATAATTCTAGTGGCTGCAGGAACATTCAATGCCAGATTTAACTAAATGCTTAACAGAAAATGTAACTAAACTAGAGGGTGGAATTCTCACCAAGTGGCCCCTCTTGGATGAGTATTCCCGAAGATAAATGTAAACTCATAAATGTGAACTTACAATTTCATTTTATTCATTGGAAAAGATGAGTACAACTGAACATTATAACTATATTACCAAAAATTAGATAATGCAAGTACAATCTTTGATTAATCAACAACCCCTCAGAAGGAGCATCATAGTCTCATTTATAGAAGGAAAACTACAAAATTAGCTACCTAGCAAGGCGGTCAACTCCAACAGAATAGGAGGATGCCTCATTATGGAAAACATAGAAAGTGGAAAGGAGGTTACGCATGCAGGGAATCTGGTCAAGCAAGTTGTTTTAATTGCAGATCTAGCATAACAGTAATTCCTAAATTTGCTTAACAAGTATTTAAGATTAGTTACAAGGTGGCTGTCTTCCCTCCATTTGACATTTGAATGATCACCATGTTTGACTTTTTATGGTAAGCGACCAACCAACAGAATCTTCCTCTACTTTATGGATGCTGATTATATCTGCATAACAATATTAGTACACACAATAATTGTAAATCCGTAACTACCTTGGGGTAATATTCATTAACCATATGTAAAATTAACATAGATAGTTCATATAGCATGTCTTTGTCATAAAAGAATATAAGAAATGACCTATGCTCAACAAGTTATAGCTATGAGGCAATGACATAAAAAGATGAGGATTAAAGTACCAAAGTCCAAGATCACTACAACAAATGGATAATAAAGTTTAACAAAATTGAGTCGTAAACTAGACTCATCACTCTCCTCAACCTAAGACTTTGCTGGTCCTCCAATAGAGGAAGGGTTGTTCTTTTGCTTGGTTAATGCCCTGAAATTAGCAACTGCCAATTGTCCTATATCAGTTTCTTTGGTGCGTGAGTTAGGATCCCAATAGAACCCTTGTTGCCTATCCAACCTATTCCATCTTTGTCTCTCTTCAGCAATATCATACTGGTAAAATCTATAATTTGGCATAGGCCACAATAGGATAGGTGGTTGAAAGATTAAGGGAAGCTAGAATTGCCCCTTTGTCCTCCCAATCTATATATATCTATCCACTCTTTTACATGCTGCAACATAATTCTGCAGAGAGTGAGGCTCTGCTTGTTTTAGCTCATCAAACAAAGTATTCCACCTTTGTGTCAAATGTCCCTTCACAGATTCTCCAATAGTGTGTAATTTTCTCATATTCTCTGTAAGCTGCTTCTCTCTCATGCAGGATTCTATTACCATAGCTTGGCCTATAAAGCATCCTATGCCAATCATTGAAAATGCTTCCTGGATTTCTAGATTCAGTTCTAATGGGCAATGGAGTGCTGAATTCCAATTACTTATAAGCCCTAAACTGTTGTCCCCAACTAATCTCATTTTGCATCTAGGACATAAATGCCCTCAATTGAACATCCCCAACATACAACAAGGGGTTCCACTCATGGTCTTGGGACACAGCAAAATTATGTAAATAGAATTCACACAACAAATTCTTTATTTTCGGAGGAGCAATCCTATAAACATAGAAAAATTCAAGAAGAGATTCAATGGAAGGGTTCAAACTAGAAACAATCCTTGCTAACTTAAAAGAGAGGTATCTTTCTTTTAAATGTAGAGCATAGACTTTTGGGGGAGTCCTGCATTCTAATACTTGAGGCACCAAAGCTACCAAATTATCCACTCTCTCTTTTAAAGTTGCAATTTCTGCATTCTTGTCTTTAATCTCTTCATCCTTCTTTTGAATTTCATCCTTTAATCTGCGTTTCTCCTTCTTCCATTATTCTTCTCTCCTCTGCATCTCATTCCACAAATTCATGGCTACCATGTGGAATGAAAAATTAGGAGGTCTGTGTATTCCTACCAAAGGCTTTCCTAGCATAGATGGTTGACCTTCATATAGCATAGGCTGCAAGGTTTCTGATTGCTCAGCCAATTCCAGTTGCAGGGTGTCTTGTTGTAGGAACTCCTATTTATCTTCATGTTCTTGTCTCCCAATATGCTCAGTAGCAGCGGCAAGGTCTTCTAGAGTTATATCTGCTACTTCCTCAATTATGTCTTTTTCTACATCATTCACATGCCCCATTAGGGCCTCTATATCCTCAACTATCATTTCCTCAACCCTAGGGCTTGTCTACATGGACACATCAGAGGCAGGCTCACTAGGTCTTCATTTACTAGGACTCTCATGTTTCTCTTTAGCTGTAGGAAGAACAATGTCAGCCTTCCATTTCCTAAAGTGTGGCACCTTCCTTTCTGTGGTTTGTTTTTTGGTTTTACCCTTCTTTATTTCTACCCTTCTCTTATGTGCCCTAATTTGAATTAAATTGCTAAGAGGAATATCCTTATCATTAGAATCTAAAGAACTTTCTTTTTTTGCATGCTCTACTTCAGAAGAGCTAATCTCAATAGATTGTTTTGCTGCAGGAGGGTTTGCACTGGAAGTTGAAGTTCCCGGAGTAGCTTCAACAAAACACACCCTTCTCCTAGTTCTATGATGTTGCAGCACAACCACATGTCGCAAATGGCTTGGTCTTATTTGATCAATATTTAGAAATTTCTCCCAAGTCATATTAGACACATCATGCAGAGACTTTTCAACTAGAAATTTGATCAAACAATGGTGAGAGACAGAATTAGGCCTACCTTTTTGAGTCTCGACAGCCATGATTGAGAGAAGTGTTGTGATGTTCACAACATGCCCCATTTTTCTCCTTAGCAAAATGAGGACCCCTGCTGTTGCTTTGCTTTTTTCGCTTCTTCTCATGTTGTTCTGTTTGGTGGTAAGGGAAAAGGGGAGTCAGATTTGCAAACCTTGTTAAAAATATAGAAAATTGTATTTTTAGTACCATTGCATGCTGTGGTTGGATTCCTTGTGAAAAATGAGCCAGGGTTGCCTTTTGAACTGTCTTAAAATTCATCATATTTTGCAAGTTATGATCATTTAGGTAAAATGTACTATCAGGTTTTGCATGATAAACAGTCAGTTGTTTGCCTTTTTCCTTGTTGGCATTCGTTTAAAATTATGAAAATATACATTTCAGGTTAAAGGGAATTTTGTCTGGGTTCCACTTTGTATCTCACAATTGTCTGTTTTACAGAAAAGTGCATTGGCACACTTTGATCTCCATTATTTATTCATTGGCAAAGTTTTTAAGGTTCGAACCTACACGTTGAACCATCCGATTGAACCTTTTCTCAAAGGTTCAATGGTTCAGGGTTCAAATGGTTTGATGTGTTCAAAAATGTCTAAGGGGCGGACTGTTGTTTTGAAAAACGTCGATGAACCGCCGCGTTGAACCATCCAATTGAACCTTTCTTTCAAAGGTTCAATGGTTCAAGGTTCGCGGGGTTCATTTTCTTCTAATATGTCAAGTTGTGTGTAGTTACCTTGCATAGTGGATGCATCGTTGAACCGCCCCATTGAACCTTTCGCTCATACTCTTTGGTGAGGTTCAATGGTTCAAGTTCAAAGCTTCGGTGATGGACGGGAAAGATGGGAGGATGACGAGAAAGGCCATCGGCCTAACAATAGTGATCGGTGGAGTTTTGAAATGTTTCGTTGAAGTGAAGTCTCTCACTAATGGCCTTTTGCCATTGGTGTAACATATGCAGTCGGTGGTGGTCAAAATTTTCTCACCAAGGGGGTGTCTCTCGCCGATGGTTAGTCATCATCATAACATAAACCGTTGGTCGAGTATGGTTAGGTCTTCGCCGATGGCGATTATCACGCTGATAAAAGGCTATCGGTATAACAAAAGGCATCGGCGGAGAAAATTTTGGGCTCGCTGATAGGCAAGCCTCACGCCGATGAAGGCAATGAGCAAGTAGGCTGGGCCATCGGCCAAACGATGATGATCGGCAAAGAAGTTTTTACTTATGCCGATAATGTGGATCACGCCGATGGAAAGAATGAAAGGCCATTGGCCAAATAACGAACATCGGCCAAGGAATTTTCATGCACGCTGATGGACAGTGTCACGCCGATGGGCGGGAAGTGGAAAGTGATAGGGGTTTTAAACATGTTTTTGGTGCCCATAGCATTTTTCTGGTCAGCGATGGTTGACCCATGACATTTTGAGCAGTCTGTGTGCATTTTGAACGTCGTTTCTGCTAATTTTTGACCCGATTTCCACATTTTTGCGCAGTCACCTTGTTTTAAACTTATATTTTAGTTTCCTGTTGTTTATTTGATAAATATGGTACTTATTGCTTGTCTTGTTTTGTAGGCTTGCAGTTGAGGAAGCAGCTGGAACTTGATCACAGTGACATCATGGAAGAAGAAAATCTGATCTCAGGAGCAAGAAGTAAAAATGAAGTGCGAAGAAGTCAAGGCCATTCAAATGGAGGACAAGGTTGCAGCTGAGAACATTACTGCAGCAGACAAACAGAAGTTATTGCTGAGCTGCCAGAGCTTCTCAGAAGGGGCAATATTTCACCCAGATTTGACATTGCTCAGAGATATTTTGGAGGACTGGTTCACCTGTATTTATTGCTGTAACCAGGGGTTTAGTTAGGCTTTTGCTGTAGTGAGGACAATCAGAAAGTCTTTATATTGTGCCTCTCTGCACTGTAATACTTGACAACAGGGGCTACAACAGGGATTTTTTAGGAACACACAAGGATTTTAGCATTTTGCCAGAATTGTAGATTCTTTCTGGGCATAGTTTAGTTTAGAGGAGGTCGCCTGTTGTCTGTAGTAAGGTGTGCGTGGAATGTCTGGCTTCCTTACTGTATCTGTAAAGCTTGTAAGTTCTCTGTAGTTTGATCAATGAAACTAAGAGTCATTCCAACATTGTAAATCATGTATGACTGTTTGTTTCTAATACAATAGAATCTGGAGTTCTACATCTATCTTCTGAGTGTTCTCCTGCTCTTCTTTGTGTTTTGAAATATTTTCTTTGAGAGCTTGCAATTTTAAATGTATGTTTGTGAAAATGCTCAGAACTTGCATTTAAGGTTTTTACTGTGGATTTGATTAAATTACTGTAGGATTTACATAGAGCATAACAGAACAATTAGATCCTTTGGTAAGAGTAAATGAGGTGTAGATTAGATCTTTCTAACTTTTCTCAACCCATCTAGAATATTTAGCTAAAAACGTAGAAATCTAAAGGAAGTCGTCCCAAATTTGAAGAAGCATGCACAACAGAGTTAAAGGTAGACAGTTTTCATAAGTGTATAAAGGAGAAAGCTGCAATAATTCAAGAAAACCATCTAAAATTTATAGCACAGTAACACTTGTATGCAAATGAACAAAATACTTGTTGATATCTATGACCTTTTTGCCTAATCTTAGTCCAGTAAACCACAAAGAAACTCTAAACTATGTAAGGCCCCTTGAACATTACAGCTTCACATTGACCAACTGAATTTGACCAACAGTACCATTGTAGACTTGGGATTAATTGAATCTTAAATGATTCCTTCTTATCTTTCAAGTATAGTTTCAGTTCATTATATGTGAATTTTAACTTATTGTTGTGATTACATCAAAACAATCACCAACAAGAAGGTGGTATAGCACGTTTGGCACATTCATTCTTCTCCCATGCCTCATATGATTCAGCAATTTGAAATGCATAGAATGAAGGTTTGACAGATGACCTTCACAAGTAATGTACTTCACCACATGGATAGCTACCTGTTTCCATGGCTCAGGCAGAGAGGTTCTTTTGGCTCCCTGCTTGTCTATAGTCAATTGAAGATCACCAGGTTCTATAAATTTGGCCCTAGATGACCTGGCATCTTTGGCAATAGGGTAATCTTCGCCATCAATAGGTAGACCTATAAGTTCTGCAATTCTTTCCTCAGTAGCCAACACCTCCAACCCTCTTACCATGGCTTTACCATCAGACAATGTCTGAGCAAATTCTAACACAACATTTTCATCAAAACCATTTAGCTTCAAGAAATAGTCCATCCATCCACAATTTCTAAATTTGTCCTGGCTAAGTGCATCTTGCAATAATACATCATGAACTATGGGTTCATTCCAAATTAATCCTCCTCCCATTGACTTAGTTGCCTAAAAACAATCGCACTACAAAGTTTTTTCTCTGCAAAAAGTTTGAAAACTAACTTCACCTTCCTGCAACCCTGTTAAATTTTTAATAACTCATACTATTTGCATTTTCCTTTTTGTCTTCTTTTCTTGGGAACACAAGACAAGGGTGGTATAGGCAGTAATGAATGATCAATGAAGGCTGTCATCTCACACTTGTGAGCCGTCACCTCACACAGAATTCAAATCATTTAATTTTAAAACTTTACTGACATGCTGGCATAAAGCATATGGATGGATTGACACGTGGACATCATATTAACACTCCTTCCCCAACCTAAATTTGGGCATGTGTCCACACATGCGGAATGGTGATGCATGACAGGACAAGGAAGGGAATAATGACATGCTATGAGAAATATCGATATTAATGTACAATAATTAAATGAATGAACCAAAAGATAATTAAGAGAGAATTATTCAAGTATGCGCACCTTGATTTGTGGAAGATCGGTTGCAAAAATCATGGAGAAAGTAGTGGTTAATGCTTAAGAATTTATTAAGCAATGAATGAAAGTGGAGTGGGCTGAAGCGAGATGGGATGAAGTGTAATCAATACATGTGATGGGAGAGAGAAGAATGGATATGGCTGGGTGGATGGGCGAAGAAGTGAAAGAGTGGACTCCCACAAATGTGGAAGTCTTTATTATGACAAGTGTTGTACCTTGGTTAGCCAGAAGGAGGGACACTAGGTCCACTACCTTTTGTTGTAGGAAGTTCAGGAGTTGCATGTTGAGTGAATTGTTGCAAGAATTCTTCTTTGGAGGCTGGCTTGTGATATAACCTAAGTCGATGACCATTAACTAATAGCTTAAATCTGACAGGGTCAATAGTAGTAAGTTGAACAACACCATTGGAAAAAGCTTTAGCAACCTCATATGGTCCTAGCCACCTTGTCTGTAATTTTCCTACATTATCCTGATACCTTGAGTCATAAAGCAAAGCCCAGTCACTAGGTTGGAATTTCTTATCTTTGATGTATTTTTCATGCCACATTATTCTCTGATTCTGCACCACTTCTGTATGATGTAAAGCTACTTTTCTCATCTCATCCAAAGCATTGAGCTGTATGATTCTTTCTTTTTGTGCCTTAGATAGATCCATCCCCAAGTCAAGTGTAGTCTGAAGAGTTTTATGTTCAAATTCAATAGGCATCATGGCTATTTTTCCATATAGTAACTCAAAAGGAGTAAAACCAGTAGTTGTTTTCTAGGTTGTCCTATAGGCCCAGACAGCTTCTAGCAGCCTATTTGCCCAATCCTTCCTATGGACAGTGATAGTTTTGGTCAAAATGGCTTCTATTTCTCTATTAGTCACCTCAACTTGGCCATTAGCCTGAGGGTGATAAGGAGTAGATTTATTATGCCTTATGTTGTATTCTTGTACTAGTGCTACAACTAGAGTTGAGGTGAATTGAGCTCCTTGATCAGTCACTAATTCTCTGGGAGCTCCATACTGTGTAAAGATTTCCTCATAGAGAAATTCTGCAACCTTACTATCTCTTGCATGCTTCATGGCCTTAACTTCTACCCATTTAGTTACATAATCAGTGCATACTCAGATATAGGATTTACCATTAGATGGAGGATCAATGGGCCCTACAAAATCTAATCCCCACTTATCAAATGGAGTAATCACAAGCTGAGGATAAAGGGGCATCTCATCAGATTTTGTTGGTCATCCCATCCTTTGACAACTATCACATTTCTTGGTATAGCTTGCTGCATCCTTGTATAGTGTAGGCCAGTAATAACCTGCATTCAAAATCTTCATTATTGTTCACTTTGCTACAAAATGTCCTCCATAAGGTTCATTGTGACAGACATGCAAAATGTCATATGTTTCATCTTCTCTCACACATCTCCTCATGACATTGTTTGGTCTAGTGTAGAACAAACATCCAGTAATCCATGAAAAAGGAAAAGATTTTTCAATGAGTGCCCTTCTTTTCTTAGGAGAGAAGTGAGGAGGGACTCTTCCTGTTACTAGGTAATTGGTTGTGTTAGCATACCAGGGTGTTTGCATAGTGAGTGAAAACAAATGTTCATCAAGAAAAGAGTCATCAATGACGTGGTTATCCTCTGATGTAGTCATTCTTGAAAGAAAGTCTGCAACCACATTGGCCTTCCCTGGCTTATTCACAATAGTGATGTCAAATTCCTACATTAACAACACCCATCTTGCTAATTAACCAGCTATGAGAGGTTTGTTCATGAGATACCTAATGGCTACATGATCTGTGTGCACAAAGATTTGATAACCAGTTATGTAGTGCCTAAATTTATTAAGTGCATAGATGACTGCTAACATTTCCTTCTCTGTTACTGTATAGTTGAACTCGGCACCCTGTAAGTTTTTTCTAATAAAATAAATAGCATGCTCAATGACTCCTTCTTTCTGGCCTAAGACTGCTCCTATCGTATAATTTGATGTATCAGTATGAATGTGGAAAGGAAGTTCCCAATTGGGGCCTTTAAGTACAGGAGCATGGGTTAAGGCTACCTTTAAGTCAAAAAATGCTTTCTCACAGTCTTCATTCCATTGAAATTTAGCGTCCTTTGTAAGAAGTGTATATAATGGGGATGCCATTTTGTTGAAATCTTTGATGAAGCATCTATAATACCCTGCATAACCTAAGAAGCTTCTGACATCCCTTTGCTTTGTAGGAATGGGCAGATTGATGATGGATTCAATCTTTGATGGGTCTACCTATATTCCTTTTGGAGAAATGTAGTGGCCAAGTACTACTCCTTCCTGCATCATCATGAAGCACTTTGCACTATTTAAGGATAGGCTATGGTCTTCACATCTTTCCAACACCTTGCCTAAGTTTGCTAATGCCTCTTCAAAAGTAGCACCATAAGTAGTGAAATCATCCATATAGATTTCCATACAATCATGTGAGATATTAGAAAATATGCTAATGACTGCTCTTTGGAAAGTTGCAGGTGCATTGCATAAGCTAAATAGAAGTACTAAGTAGGCATATGTCCCCTAAGGATAGGTAAATTTTGTTTACTCTTGATCTTCAGGTGCAATCTGAATCTGATTGTAATCGTTGAATCCATCCAAAAAGGAAAAGTACTGCTTTCCTGCAAGTGAGTCCAATACTTGGTCTATGAAAGGAAGGGGAAAATGATCCTTTTTGGTGGCAGAATTTAATTCTCTATAATCAATATAGACTCTCCATTTTCCTCCCTTCTTGGGCACAAGAACCAGAGGAGACACCCATTGGCTATCTGAGATTGGGTAGATAAATCCTGCATCTAATAGCTTCTGCAATTCCTCTTTGACAATTTCTCTTAGTGCAGGGTTGATTCTACTTTGTGGTAGTCTTACTGGTGTACAATCTTCCTTTATGTAAATCCTATGGGTGCATAATGTAGGATCGAATCCTTTCATGTCATGATAATCCCATGCAAAAGCATTTTTATGTTTCTTTAACAAATTTTTCAAGGACAGCTGTTGTGCTTGAATCAAGTTGCCATTAATATTGAGATATCTTTCTTCTAAAATTTCCACTTGAGTTGTGAAGTCAACCATAGTTACTTCATTAATTCTAGGTACCTTAATTTCTTGTGGAAGCGATGTATGTAACATACCTGGTGCTGCAGGAAAAATTGGAACAAGTATCCTTGTTGGATCAACAGAATGAGAGGATGATGCTTCCTCTACTTCACAATGATTTTGAATTATATTAGACAACATCTCCTCCTCTCCTTGAAGCTGTAGGAAAGAACTTCTGCCTATCATCATAAGTTGCTCCATAGAATTAGCTTCCTCTGCCTCTTCACCAACATGAGGCCAAACAAGATTATCCATATCATGAGATGGCTATGCAGGTGGGTAAAGAACAAGTGTTTGAGTGCTTCTCCCATCAGAGATGGTCATGTCTCCTGACCGGCACCCAATATAAGCATCTGCTATGGCTAACCACAGCCTTCCCAAAATGATGGGGTATCCTCCCAATGTAGCTTTAGGAGAAAGTATCATGAAATTAGCTAGATATTCCCATGAGTCCAGGGATACCACAAGATCCTCAACTATCCCATCAGGTTTAATAGTAGAGCTATTAGCAAGCTATAGGACAGTAGGAGTTGGTCGCATGGTTGCAACATTCAATTGCTGCAGGATATCCTTTGTCATTACATTTATGGCTGCTCCAAGATCAATCAGAGCATTTTTTATTTGGATTCCATTTATAACAACTCCTACCACAGGACTTCCTGGATCATTATATTTGGGAACAATCACTTTTCCAAGCATAATGTCAACCAACTGTCCCACCACATGAACCATAGTGGGGTCTTTCCTTTTTCTGCCTGGCTTCTTAAGGCATGCTTCTTTAATTGCTTTGCCATATATAGGAACATCTTTTATGGCTTGAAAGAGAGGGATCTTGACACATACATGTTTCAACTACTCTAGAATTTCAAAGGTGGGTTCCTCTTCTACTACCTTTTGTTTCATAGTTTCTAAACTTTGTGGAAATGGTGGTTCTTGGGGAGTCTGTTTGACTGTCATTGGTTCAGGATTTTTAGGTACATTTGATTGATTGGGGGTTTTGTTAGGTTCCACTTCTTCCTTAGAAAGCTCAGTAATAACGGGTCTTGAAGGAGATGCCAAGGTAGTTCCTGAATGCAGATGTATATCGCTTACATTCACAGCATATGCAGGGAATTGGTTTGGATCAATAGAATATATTGGTTGTTACTATGGTCTATTATTTGGGTTAGGTGAGGGTTGAGCTGGTAACTAAGTAGGTTTAGGTGTATTTGAATTGGAGCTAGTAGGTGGAGGCATTATATTAGGTTGTTGGGGCTGAGAAGGTGATTGCATGTAATTAGTGGTCTGATTTGGCCATTATTGTCCTCCTCTACATTGAGATGTTTGCTACCAATTCCTCGGAGGCTACTGCCACTGGGGTGCAGGGTTTTGGTAATTTAGCCAAGTATTTTGAGGGTTGTTCCAAGGATGAGGTGGATATCCTCCATAACTAGATGGAAATGGTTGTTCCCATTGGTTACCAAATGCATAAGTATTAAAATGTGGTCCAACATATGATAATGGATCTGGTGACATACCTTGTCTTGGAGCCCATGGCCTCCTTTGTACAACATAGAAGTCTTGATCCTCTTCAACTTGTATTGTCTTGAACTTAGGTGGAATTTACTTGTTGTCAAGGTTAGCTACCAGCTTGCATCTGCAGTCCCTCTTCTTTTGTCTACAATGAGGACAATATTTGACCAACATCGCCTCAGCCTCTTCATTCTTCTTCTTTGCCTAGAGTGTGTCCAATTGGGTGGCCATATTATTTATAATATCTTTCTTAAAATCAGATAGCAAGTGGCTTATCTCCATCCTTAAAACTCCATTGGTAGAGGTTTTGCCCATAAGGGAATGGTAACCTCTTCCTTTCTTCATGGCTACTCTGGAATAATTCTGGCACAACTTCTTAATATCATCCCAAGACACTTGGATAATATCTCCTCCTCCCATATCCAAGGAATTCGTGAAATGATCACTTATTCCCCTGAGGAAGAGCAATTTCTGAGAGTCCTTAGTGAGTGCATGATGGGGATACTTTTGTAAACAAAACAGGAACCTTGAGATGTAATTCTCCAAACTTTCATCTTCTTTCTACTGCATTCTAAAAATATCATTTCCTCTCATATCCCCACTCCTACAATAGTCTTTATATTTCTCAAGAAATTTATCTTTCATTTCTTTCCAGGTATTGAGAACATCACTACCTAGACTCATAAACCACCTTAATGCAGCCTCTTTCATGGTAGTAGGAAACAACTTAAGTTTATGAGCATCAATAGTGTAGTCATAGCTTCTGCAGAGGATATAAATTCAAACAAGAAGGTGTCTAGGTCCTCTATTGCAAGTCCATAGAACTTGGGGAGAGCTGAAGCAAGTATGTTCTTGAGATTATCCACTTCATTTTGATGAGCAATTATAAATGGAAACGTTGGTTGATTAGGTACGTTTTGGGCAGCCATGACTACTTGACCTATTATCAAGGCAAATGGATTTTTGACTAGGTTTGGAGTATCTTATTCTTCAGAGGATATTTCAGAACTATTCAAATCAGGGAATGCATTAAGGAAAGGATTTACTTCTACTTCTTCTGCTAGGTAAGTTGAATCATTAGGAAGGAATCTCCCTATTAGCATCTCTTCTCCTACCTCTATGAATGTAATATACTCAGTATCAGCCACTTCTCACACAAAAAATGTTGATGGGTTGTAGATGGTTTCTTCTTGACTAAAAACACATTTTAAAGGAAAAACTATAAGGAATAATACTAAAGATGACTCCAAAGATCTTCTTAGTTTGACACCATCCCCTGCAATGGTGCCAAAAATGTTGGTCTCATACAATGATTTAACAACTAAGCTCTTAAAGCTATAACTCAGAGATTGGACATCTAACCTGAATAGCTCTCTTAATCACTATGCAGATGCATTTCACTTGTCAACCTAGGGATGTGAACTTGAAATGGGTTAGCACGGTATGTGCACTAAGAACTTCCAAAGTAGCCACATTCATTCTATAGCTAAGAAAGACATAATGCTGAAGATAAACTGCTAGAAAGGAAATAACAGGAATGTTGAACATCAACCAACAACTATTCTAAGATCAAGTACATGACAAAAACTAAAAGTTTGGGCAAACAAACAAGAAACTACTCCATTTACTTTGGCTGTAGGAATAGACAGAATAGAATTCTAGTGGCTGTAGGGACATTTAATGCCAGATTTAACTAAATGCTTAACAGAAAATGTAATTAAACTAGAGGGTGGAATTCTCACCAAGTGGGCCCCCTTGGATGAGTATTCCCTAAGACAAATGTAAACTCAGAAATGCAAACTTACAACTTCATTTTATTCATTGGAAAAGATGAGTACAACTGAACAATATAACTGTATTACCAAAAATTGGATAATGCAAGTATAATCTCTAATTAATCAACAACCCCTCAAAAGGAGCATCAAAGTCTTATTTATAGAAGGAAAACTACAAAACTAGCTACCTAGCAAGGTGGTCAACTCCAACAGGATAGGAGGATGCCTCATTATAGAAAACATAGAAAGTGGAAAGGAGGTTACGCATGCAAGGAATCTGGTCAAGTGATTTGCTTTAATCGTAGATCTAACATAACAGTAACTCCTAAATTTATTCAACAATTTTTTAAGATTAGTTACAAGGTGGCTGTCTTCCCTCCATTTGACATTTGAATGATCACCATGTTTGACTTTTTCTGGTAAGCGACCAACCAGCAGAATCTTCCTCTACTTTATGGATGCTAATTATATCTGCATAACAATATTAGCACACACAATAATTGCACATCCATAACTACCTTGGGGTAATATTCATTAACCATATGTAAAATTAACATAGATAGTTCATATTGCATGTCTTGGTCATAAAAGAATATAAGAAATGACCTATGCTCAACAACTTATAGCTTTGAGGCAATGACATAAAAAGATCAAGATTAAAGTACCAAAGTCCAAGATAACTACAACAAGTGGATAATAAAGTTTAACAAAATTGAGTCATAAACTAGACTTATCAGGTCTAAGTCTGGGTAAACAGAGTAAAGGCAGGAATAGTGCATAGTAACAGAGTAAAAGGGTCTACATTCCTATTGCATATCTCATCCTATAGTCCTAAAGGTATACTAAGAGATCTATAATGAATGTTAATTATGAATCTTTGAGTCTCTTATGGTTTGCAGTGAGAGTTATGATGTGATAGATGAATTGGTCAAGCATGTTCTTAAAAGACAAGCTGATAGGCATGATAGATCTTTATGCGGAGAAGATATATTGTTTCAACAATCAATCTAAGTGGTTGAATGATTGGTGTTGACCTATATAAAGTCTATTAAATGATTTTTTGTATATGCATTGCAGATTATGCACAAGTCCAAGCCAACAAGATATAACATTTGTATATAGGGTTCGTATTTGGCTTACCAACCTAACCATGAGATAAATCTTGTAGCGGATATATATATATATATATATATATATATATATATATATATATATATATATATATATATATATATATATATATATATATATATATATATATATATATTCAATGAATTTCAGTGTTGAAGATGGAGACATGATGTGGTGTGTGTGAGTTAGAATGTGTATTCTATCTAAAGCAGAGTTGTGACCTGAAAAAGATAGTAAGGGAAGAAGAGCAGATTTCATGTAGAGCAAAGTAGAAAACGCAGAGCAGACATTATGAAGACTTTTGATTATGTATACCAAGCTATAAATTGAATTGCACCCTAGCATTTTGTAGATACATTTTGTAGATACATTTTGTAGATGCATTTGTAGAAGTCATCTCCTAGCAGTAAGCCAATCCTTCTTCTATCTTCTTTTCTCTTGGCAGTGAGCCTTTGTACAGTGAGCACTTCTTCATAGGGTAGTGAGCCTTCTTATAATTCAGTATTGTGCTATCATAATATATTGTGAGCTAGAACATTCATCGTGGTTTTTCCCCTTATGGGTTTTCCATGTAAAAATCCTGGTGTCTGTGTGTTATGTCTTTATGGTTGTTGTTCTTATGTTTATTCTACTTTCATGTTATTGAATTTGGTAATGGATTAAGGAACAACAAACTAAGTGGGTTTGTAGAATAATGATTCACCCCCCCTCTCAGTAATCTCTGCACTCAACAATTGGTATCAGGGCAAGGTTCCTTGGAAGAATAGTAATAGCTTGAGGAAGATCTAGGAAAGTTCACTCATGGCAGCTAGAAGATTTGGAAATTTCTCATATGAACACAATGTTGAACTAGAAGCAGCTCTTATTGATCTTGAAAAATCTGAAATAGAAATTAGGGATCTGAAGGATAACATACAAGAAGATAATGAATGGATTCCAAAGCTAAAAGAACAGGTCAAGAAGTTTAAAGAAAAATACAAAGAGGTTAGTGAACAATTGATATTAGTAAATGAAACCCTGGATGATTTGAAAGTGGAAGTTGTAGAAAGAGCTAAAGTAGAAGATGATCTAAATATGTTGGTAAAAAGCAAATTAGAAGAATGTGATAAACTTGAAAAAGAAGTTGTAAGCTTGAAATCAAATTTGGAGAAAGCTAAGAGTTATGAAGAAAAGTTCAAGATAAGCTCTACAAAGCTTGATGAGACGATTGCTAGTCAAAAGAGTTTAGATGACAAGAAAGGGTTGGGTTTTGAAAAAGTAGAAAGTTCTAATTCAAGTCAAGAAAACCTTGAAATGAAGAAAAATAAAGGCAACCAGTTCTGGAATCAAAGAAGAAGACCTAGAAGACCTTCGATCAGGCAGCCAAATGCTTAGAGGTACCCATCTTTCAATGGCCATTGTTTCAATTGCAATAAGTTTGGCCATAAGGATACTCAGTGTAGGAGTAAAATAAATTGGTTTGTTCCATCATTTTCTGGTCAATGTTTCAATTGCAATTAAAATTGGTCATAGTTTAAATGAATGTAGAAGTCTGGAAAGGAATGGTTTTTACAATGCAAGGAATACTCAATCATTCAATGGAAAGTGTTTTGCATGTGATAGATTTGGACATATGGCTAATCAATGCAGATCAAGAACAAATCCAATCAATAGAAGGAATCAAGGACAAAAGAATGTGATATGCTACAATTTCAATAAGTTTGGACATGTTGTAAGATTCTATAGACGCAAGAATGGGAAAAGAGACTATCCTACAGAGAAGAGGAAAACATAGTAGAGAGAAGATAAAGGCAAGAACAAGATTGATCTAGTAGAAATCAAGAAGGAAATGAGCAAGGTCTAGATTAAGAAAGATGTTGATAATATCAGGGATGGATCCACACTAGTTTATGGTGTAGATACTTCCTCAGGGAAGTAGATGGTGTGCTAGGCTCAGGGAGAGCTAAACTGGAAATCCTAATCCCCTAACTAGATTGTCAGTGTTGGGATCTGACATGAAGATATGATGAAAAGGTACATTTGATAGATCCTTTGAAAGAAATTCTGGTGAAAAATATTCAAGTACAGAGCATTGTGGAGCTAGATTGTATTCTGCATAGATGTGTTTGACAAATTTTTCAATAAGGGCATTTATGGCAATTAGGTCAAGACATATAAAGAATTAGAAAGAGGCTCATTCGACAGATAATTTATTCTATATTCAAACTTATCAAGTGTCTAGGAGAATTGAAGCAAGAGCCCAAGTGTCTACAGAGATTTCCAAAGTGATTCAAATCAAGTTGATATCAAGAAAAACCCTAATTCAACAGAAAAGGTATTTATAGCTTGAAAGACCTACTGTGAAGTTTGAATTATTTTGGGAAAATGTTTACTCCTCAAGTAATCAAGATAACAGAAAAGCCTTGTCCCAAGATTAAGAAACATTTCATCAAGATACTGGAAAATGATCCTTAATGCACTTTCTCAATTACTCCTCATGGAGTTATGCATAAGGAAGATGTTAGAGCATACATTCATGTCAATTTAGAGGAATATGATCACTTGGATCTAGGAAAACTATACTTGGATGAATTGACCACTGTGGATATTGTGTTAAAAGATGAATATAAAGTTCTAGGAGAAAATAAATTTGACACCTAGTTGGATTTTCCTATGATCCTGAATGATGCATGGGTTAAGCTTATTCTAAGCAGGATTCATTATGAGTTTATATGGCTTGACAAACCCTATATGATAACTAAAGAATCTATTAAAGTTGTAACTAGTATGAGCTCCTCCAGAAGGGTTCCGGGTGCAAATAAAATGAAGAACAATGTGGTAATGTAGCTAACAGGAGCCAAATTTGAAAAAATGCCCTTACGATAAATGATATTAAGAATCTGACTGTCAGATTTGCATCGATGATTATTGGATACAAATTATACCTTTCTAAGAAGGAAAACTCTGTGTCTACACCAACCATATACACAGCATATGACATGATAAAAAACAACACAGATTATGACCTATGTAAATTGCTCTAGAGTGAACTAATGGAGAACTTGAAAAGAACAAAAGAGACAGGTCATCCTTTCAAATATGGAACACTGATCACTTGTCTACTCTTCTATTTTTTGAAAGATCTACCTGGCCTTGGAAACACTATCTGGTTTGATCATATACTAGTAGCCACTCAAATAAGAAATCACCTGCAAAGTTTGGGAAATGTAGATAAACATAATGAAATCCTATGGAGATACTTCAAGAAATTTCAAAAGAAAATGTCATGTAGAGTCCATATACCTGAAAATATAGTGATGAAGTATGAAAAGGACATTGTATTCATGGTAGACAAAGACAAATGCTTCATGCAAGCTATGGAACCAAGAATTGTATGGGTTCCTACACTAGGGTATGAAGTTGCAGAAGATGTTTTGATTGAATTAGCTAATGTATCGCTGAGCAAATCGAAAGATATCAAAGAGGATAGATTTGGAACATTCATAGAATTATCTATGGATCATGAGCAATTAGAGAAAACATCAAATGAACAAGTAAGGCTAACACCAAAGTAGGAAGATTAAAATCCATAAGTGCTCTGGTAGAATGGACATCAAACACTCCATAAATGAAAGATGAGAGATCTAAAATGGAGAAACCAACATCTAGGCCCAAAAAAAGAATAAGGACCTCATCCACTACAAAAGCCATAACTGAAATAGAGAAAGAAAATGTAGTAGAAGAGAAGAAAAGAAAGAAAGTTTCACTTGGTGAAGAACAAGTGGCAAGAGACACTGCTGCAAAATTTTTGGAAAAGCAACAAAGAGCATAGATCCCAGACTTACTTGAATTTCTACAAGGACCAATAAATCTGAAATCTCTGTCTTTGGTATAGAAATTCAAATTAGTTTCAGCTATGTAAGTCAATGCTTAGGAAGAAATTCTAAAAATATATATACACCTGATAATGAACTCATTGATGAAGTATTCGGTATTCTAAAAAAATGATACCCTCGTACCCAAAAGACATATCAGTGTCATCATCTGATCAACTCAAAGGTCTAATAAATTCTATAAGTACTCATTTTGTGTCCTTTGAAAAATTTACTGACATCAAAGTTAGAAAGGAATTTGAAGACAAAAGACTAGTTGAATTAAAAATCAAGTTAGATAGTGACAACATTTTGTTAAAAGATGGTATCAAGAATATGGAGAATGCAATCAAGGAAGCCTATGATATATACAAGTTTTGTTTTTCATGGCCTAAGACTACTAAGGAAATAGAAGAGAAGGTCAAAAGCATGGAGCTTCAACTTATAAATATTTCTAAGACCTTTGATCCAGTAGTTGACTCGATCAACAACATAGAAACACAAGTTGTAAATATTTAGAACAACATAAGTAGTTTTCTCAGCAGATAGGAAGAAATTAAAAACAAGATGTGTCTACTAAGAAGGATAATAAACTCTAAAATTGAGATCATGACAAGTCTAGCTACAGAAGCCTTAAGGGTTTAGGATACAACTGACATATCTATCAGCATAAAGAAGGCGGAAGATCTGGTAATTCAAGTAAATGAGAACATCCAAAATTTGAAGAGTGTTAGAATAAATGGGATGGAGAGATAGCACAATTAAAGATTGTGTACAAGGATATTCTTTCACCTACAACTAATTAAGTTAAAGATTATATGTGTACATATGTGATAGAGTATGACAATTTTGTAGTTTTGACAAAATTTTGACCCTTGTACATACACCTTTGCCATTGATGTCAAAGGGGGAGAAGAAGACCAGTGAAAAATGGGAAAACATCTAAGGTGGAGAAGAAGAATAGAGTGCATATAGAAAGGGGAAGCAGATACACATTTTTCACTAAGTGTTGCCATCAATGCCAAAGGGGGAGATTGTTGGCAAAATAGTCAAGAGACGCTGCTAATTGGGTAATGTTGTCATTGATGGAAACAAGGAAAACAGAGCATGATGGAGCTAAGGATGATTGGGAATTCAAATTGGAACAACTTACATACAAGGTTTTGGTCCAGACACAAAAGACTAAGGCAAAATAGCTAAGTACTGACAACACAGAGTTAGTAGCAAAGACTCAATTGGTATTCCTCCGTAGTTGATGGTCAAGGTATGCGGTTCAGGTATGTTATTAAAAATTGTTTGAAGGTACTATGTTCAATATTGAAAGTCTTGAGACTTTTGGAAGTTATGCTATGATTGTTCTAAGTCTAGATAAATAGAGTAAAGGTAGGAATAGTGCACAATACAAGAGTAAAAGGGTCTACATTCCTCCGCTGTTCCATATTTCATCCTGCGGTTCTGAAGGTCTACTAAGAGGTCTAGAATGAATGTTGATTGTGAATATTTAAGTCTCTTATGGTCCGCAGTGAGAGTTATGATGTGACAGATGAATTGGTCAAGCATGTTCTTAAGAGACAAGCTGACAGGCATGATAGATCTTTATGTGGAGAAGATATATTATTTCAACAATCAATCTAAGTGGTTGAATGATTGGTGCTGACCTATATGAAGAATATTGAATGATTTTTTGGGTTCACATTGTAGATTGTGCACAACTCCAAGCCAACAAGATATA
Source organism: Cunninghamia lanceolata (assembly GCA_027924645.1). Lineage (NCBI taxonomy): Eukaryota > Viridiplantae > Streptophyta > Pinopsida > Cupressales > Cupressaceae > Cunninghamia > Cunninghamia lanceolata. Next base: position 1,586,877 of record BSBN01001011.1, read on the forward strand.
GCATTTGTATACACGATTCATATTTGGCTTGTCAACCTAAACATGAGATAAATCTTGTAGTGGATATATATATTCGATGAATTTCAGTGTTGAAGATGGAGATATGTTGTGGTGTGTGCGAATTAGAATGTGTATGATAGCTAAAGCAAAGTTGTGGCCAGAAAATGATAGTAAGGGTAGAAGAGCAGAGTTCATGTAGAGCAGAATAAAAAAAGTAGAGCAGACATTATGAATACTTTTGAGTTTGTATACTAAGTTGTAAATTGAATTGCACCCCAGCATTTTCTAGATGAATTTATAGAAGTCATCTCCTGGTAGTGACCCAATCCTTCTTATATCTTCTTTTCTCTTGGTAGTGAACATTTGTGTAGTGAGCACTTCTTCATAGGGTAGTGAGCCCTGGGTAGTGAGTCCTAAGGCAGTGAGCCTTCTTGTAATTCAGTATAGTGCTATCATAATATATTGTGAGCTAACACTCACTATGGTTTTTGTTGCAAGTATGTGCCTAATTGGTGTTGTCATTGATGTCAACATATCTATGTTGTCATTGGTGTCAACTTTGCTCCTATTTTGTTGTTTTCTTGTAATGAATAAGATGATTTGTATTTACTTATGTAAGTAATCTTGATGTTGAGAATATTGAGAAAATTAGCTTTTCTAGTAGAAATACTGAGTTGCAGTGGAAACAATGTATTGCATATAGAAGAACAGTCTAGAAGAATGCTCTACATTTTCTGTAGAATGAATATCTTTTTCTACAAATTGGAAGTTATTTAGAAGTCCATCTAAAGATGCCTTGTGTTGAGTTTAAGCCTTCGGTATGAAGAATTGAGTGAGTTATGTTTACTAGAGTGAAAACAACTTTTTCTGTATGTTTGGCAAAGATAGGGAGAAAGTGTTATGATCTGCATTCCTCCACATTGAAGTATTTTGATCTGTGGTTTTAGAGATAAGTCTGAGATAATGTTAAGTGCCTTCAACTCCAATGATTCATGATTTGGCAGTCCACAAGCTATCCTTTCTTTATGACAGTAGCTGATAGTGTTGTTCTTATGCTCTGGTTTGAAGAATCTTCTTGACAGAGTGGTTAGAGATCGTACAGTTATTCCTGGTGATTACAACGTGCTTGTGGATGTCTCTTGATTGTGTTCCTACCTTTGGATTGGTCCATAAAGAGAAGTGTGGATCATGAAAGAAGAATGGTCTTATAAAACCTAGTGTTAGCTCCAGTCTTGGCTAACTTGGTTGATTTCACTATTTGCAGAGATGCATTGAAGATTGTAGAAGCATATTATGGCATGGAGGATTGAGTTTGAGTCCCAGCTAAGGCGTGGCATGTTCATCATACTTCTCTACATCTTTCCTTAGCAAAATTTTGTAATAGATCTAGACCTATTTCTATTTTGTAAATGTTGACCTTGGAGAATGTTCCAATGGTTGATGAATGTAATCCCGACCTGATGTACATTCCAAGGTTGATGAATTGTATAAAAGCATGTAATAGAGTTGTGAAAAAGTGTGTGTGTGCAAACATGAAGAGATAAGTGTGAAGGTGTGAAAGAGCAGAGCAGAGAAGTTATATTGTGCTTCAATGGAACTGAATCCTAGCACATAGTAGATGTTACTTAATTAGTTCACCCTCTTGGTAGTGAGCCACCCTTTGGCAATGAGTCATTCTTTGCAGTGAGCAATTTGGGCAATGAGCCCTATAGGTAGTGGGCCTCTATTTTTCAGTATTGTTATAACTCATATATTTCTATGGGCTAACACCCACCATGGTTTTTCCCTTTAGGGTTTTCCACATAAAAAATCTAGTGTCTACTACGTTGGATGTTTATTTGTGATTAAGTTTATGATTTCATGCTTTCATGGTTAAATCTGATTATAAGCAATTAAGTTGTTGATGGTTAGATGTTCATATGAAGCTATGTTTTGTGACAACTAATTCACCCCTCTCCTCTCAGTTGTCTGGTGTATTTCAACAATTGGTATCAGAGCAAGGTTCCTCGGTAGTAAGCTTAATAGCATGAGGTAGATCTAGGATGTCTTACAAGAAGAAAGCTCCACAATTTGATGGAATGAATTATGCAACTTGGAAGATTCGCATGAAAATCCATCTTCTTTGTATTGGTTATAAAGTATGGAAAGAAACATAGATTGAATATGCCATGCCGGAGAATGGTCTAACAACTAAAGATGAAGTCAAAGAATATGAGGTAAATATAAAAGCTAGAGATGCTCTGTTTAGTGCACTGATTGACTCTAATTTAATAAAGGTCATGGATTATGAGTATGCTAAAGAAGTTTGGGATAAGATGAGTAATATGTATGAAGGAGATGATTCTATAAAGAGTGCCAAATTGTAGGGACTGAAAGACAAGTATGAAGGTCTTAAAATGGGAGAAGATGAAAACATAACATCCTTCATGCAAAAGGTTGATGAACTTGTCACTAGAATCAAAGGTATGGGAGGAACTATTGATGAAACTGAATTTGTGATGAAAATTATTAGGTCATTACCCAAATCTTATGCACACAAAGTAGCTGCAAGTGAAGAAATAATGACTATGAAAAAGATTAATAAGGATCAGTTGCTTGATAAGATTACTGCTTTTGAAATGAGAGAGTTTAGTGATGCTCTGCCAAAATTAGAAATTGCTTTCAAAGCCAGTACTTTAGAAAAGATCTCCAGAGTAGAAAAGTACAAGGTAGAGCTTGATAATGAGCTTGATAAAATTGAAGCCAACTTTGTTGATAGACTACAAAGAGGTTCTAGTAAGTTCAAAGGAAAATTACATTCAAATATTTCTCTTGTGGTAAAGTAGGTCATTATGCTTCCAGATGTCCTAAAAGAATTGAAAGGAATAGAAAAAGATTTGAGAAGATTCCTAGAGCTCTAAAGAAATGTTACTATGTTAGATATTTTGATTATGAAGGTGTGACGGATGATGAATCTGATGATGCTAGTACTAGTGCAAATGAATGCTTGTTTATTGCTATTAAAGAAGAACCCATGTCTACTAATCCTGCTAGCTATGTGAAGGAAAAAAAACCAATGGAAGAAAGTGCTTTGGCTGTTCAGGTTGAGAAAGATAAGGACTAATTGATTATTGATAGTGGATGCTCACATCACATGACCTATGACAAAAGTAAGTTTGGAAAAATATGATGGAGGACTAGTTAGGGTTGGAGACAATGCACCTGGTAAGATTTGTGGAAAAGGATCTATTTCATTTGATAGAAAGCATAACACTGACAATGTTCTCTATGTGAAGGGTTTAAAGCATAATCTTTTGAGTGTTGGTTAGATGTGTGACAAAGGTTATGATCTGAGATTCAAAGACAATGGATGCAAGATAATGGAAAGCTCTGAAACTATGATTTCTACTGGTAAGAAGACTAGAGGTAACATCTATCAATTACGAGGAACTAATGATTGCTATTTACTAGCCCAAGAAGATGAAAGTTGGTTGTGGCATAGAAGGTTGTGTCATATAAATTTTGATAATATGGTAAAGATAAGTTCAGGATAGACTATAAGAGATCTACCAAAAATTGTGAAACCCTCTAATACTATTTGCAAGGAATATCAGTTGGGGAAGCAGACAAGAACAAGTTTCAAGAGTAAAGAGCAATTCTCTGTTGGTTTGCTAGATCTAGTTCATACAGATCTATGTGGTCCTACAAGGATAAGAAATCTGCAAGGTGATAGGTACTTCATGTTGTTTATTGATGATTATTCTAGAATAACTTGGGTTACTTTTCTAAGAGACAAATTAGAAGCCCTAGAGAAGTTAAAATCCTTCAAAGCAATGGTTGAAAATGAAATAGAACTAAAAATCAAATGCTTGAGGTCTGATAGAGGAGGCGAGTTCACATCAAATTAATTCAAAATTTTCTATGAAGAGTAAGGTATAAAAAGATAGTTGTTTGCACCTAGAGCTCCTCAGCAAAATGGAGTTGTGGAAATGAAGAACAGGACAGTTCAAGAAGATACCAAAATAATGATGAAGGAAGGAGACCTTCCAAAAGTCTTTTGGAAAGAAGCTATACATACTGTTGTCTACATTCAAAACAGAGTTCAAGTGAAAGGTAATGGCACTAAAACCCCTATAAATTGTGGTATGGAAGAATTCCAATAGTAAGATACTTCAAAGTCTTTGGAAACAAATGCTATATTAGAAGAGATGAAGACCTAGGGAAATTTGATGCAAGATGCGATAAAGGAATCTTCCTTGGATGCTCTACCAAGAGTAAGGCCTATCGGTGCTACAACAAAAGGTTGAAGAAATTATGGAGAGTGCAAATATGAAAGTGGATAAAGGCAAAGGAAAAACATCAGTTCAGAGTGGCTATGAGTCAGATGAACCTATTGATATATGTGAGGCAGATTATTTTACCTCCCTTATTTTGATCATTATGTTATTCAGTAGATGACACTATCAGACCTTAGTGACTATGTTTCATTATGCAGACTTGATGTTTTATCTCACTGATTTGATACATGTGATTTGATTCGTTCATATTGGATGATATATTGTGGTTCGATATATGGGATTTATATTAGATGTTATTTTGTTATGAGATTCTAGTTATTTATGTGATGTGAACTATTTGACATATGATGGAAAATGTAGTTTAATTTAGAGTTATGTATTGATGTTTATTTCGATTGTGTGAAGTTAATTTTAGTTGCTTCGTCTATGACTTCTCATGACAGGACTGACACTTGATCGAGATGTGCAGGTTTTATGTTCCCTAGCCACGGGAAATTGGAGGTAGGATTCACACCATGTTATTCCCTGTAAAGCCGATCCATTCCCAAGAGGGATAAGGATCACATGTGTAATTGAATGATGATTTATTGTGCTTGGTTTAATTTTAATTATTTGTAGCCTTAGTACCCTTTCTTTTTCTTATTTTTGATTAATATTAAGTGTTGTAAAATTTTATTTGATTTATGCCACTTGGTATTTATCTTATTTTTTTAGGCCATTTAAATGTGGATTTTTAACCCTTTCATGAACCCTAGTGTCCCAAAAGTTACCCTAGGTGGTTAACCATGAGTCTAGGGTCAACTTGGACTATCTAACCCTAGATTTGACTCACCCTAGGTCACTCTAAACCATGGGTTAGTATAAGTGACGAATTTTTTGGAATAAGGAAAATGGGGGATGGGCCATGCCTTGGGAAGGACTCATCTCCCATCCCAAAGTTGGGAATCATTTCCCAAGGAAGACTTGGGAGGTCTCCAAGAGGCCTCCAAGACTCCCAAGTGAGTGGGTGCTCCCTCCAAGACCCTTGTTTTCATGGAGGTGTGAGTAGGTGCTCCCTCCAAGACCCTTGTTTTCTTGGAGGTGTGAGTGGGAATCCAACTCACCATTTGTCCCCCCCACTTGTGTGAGAGCACAAGTGGATGAGGTGAGGATTGAGAGGGAATGAGAGGATGACACTTGTCATCCTCACACTTCCTCTCCCTTGCAAGTGGCATTGGAGGAAGAAGGAGAAGGTGACAAGTGTCACCTTCTCATTCCTTAAGGCTAAAATTATGGCCTATTTTATCTCCTTTTGTTGAGGAGAAGGGGGTTCTTTTTTTTTGGCAATTTGGAGTTCTTTCTATTTTGGGAGGAGTTTGGAAAAAGTTGGAGGAATTTTCTTGAAGATTGTAAGACTTGGGAAGGCTTGGGCTCTTCACCAAACTTGCTTCCATTTTAAGGGCTTTGAAGGTAGGCCTCTTAACTTGTTATCTCACCCTTGCTTATTGAATGTTTTGTGTTTTAGACTTTGGTTGTTTTGTTGTTGCCTTGTTTTGTTGGGATGGGAGTATGGTGAGAGCACCTCCAATGGAGGTAATGCTCAACTTATTTGGGTAGGGGAAAGGAACCTCCTTGAGGTCACTCCCATGTGTGATATCTTGCCTTGAGGGCTTCTCATTGTTGTGGAGAATATTTTAAGATGGCAAGAGTGCCATGGAGTTATTTGTGACATTGGGGAGTTGTGGTTTCTTGGATATTTTGGCTTGAGGCCATGTGTTGGTACATTTATCTTTTGGGTGACCTTTGAAGTAGAGGGGTCCATTCCCTACCCTCAATAAACTTATTTTTATGAGTTAAGTTTTGTGCTAAACCTATGGGCTATTTTTGTGTTATTGTGTTTGATTTTTGTTGTGGAATGATACACCTGTGTGAATCCCTATCTCCCTAGCTTGGGGGTGACCCTCTTGCGGGTCTACGGTAGGGAGGAGAGCTTTCATAGTGGCTAGAATGTTCTTCTTTTAGTTGTGTTTATTTGCAGATTTGAGTGAAAAAATGAAGTGGATGAGAGCTCCTCTTTGTGTGGCCTTGTAGTGTTTTATTGGCTGTTGGAGCCATGGCCATTGTGGCCTCTTTGTATTTCATTTTTGTAAAAGATGGTTTGGTCATCTTTGCCATGAGTTTGGCTATAAATAATGTTGTATGAAAAGTATTCTTTATTTAAGTAGAAGGTTGTTTATTTTTCCTATGAGGAGAGTTAAGATTTATGAAATGTATGAGATATCTCATTTATATTTTTGTCATTAATCTTCAAAAAAAAAAATGTATGAGCAAGTTAGATAGATCCTTGAGTTGCAAAGGAAAGAATGAGAAAGTTTAAACTAAGTCTTCTGTTTGGTTGCTTGAGGATTTATTTCATAAATGACTGTTGAAAAAAAAAATTAGAGGGATATGCTCATTTTGTCATATAGGATTATTTCTAAGAAAATAAAACTATGAATCCTATTTTTTTATTTTTTTTATCTATTACAATGAAGGTATGATATTGCTCTTTTTATGTTGGCATCAAAAGAACATAATACATTCTGTTTATATACTCATGTTTTAAAGTAAATGAAAGGAGCTATTAGTTATTTATGTTATAATTTACATTTTAGTATTCTACTTAAATCATTGTTGAGGAAATAAGTGCAATGAGCCTATACAAAAAAATGTATACTGCTATAGAAAAGTTATTTTACTGAGAAAGTAAAGACAGACTGTTGTTTAGAAAATTGTGTATATACATATGTATATATAAATATACTCATATATATATATACATAGTAATTATGTATAAATATATGTAACATAAATATATACCCTTTAACTAAGAGTTTGCATACAAATGAACTGTTGGAGAATGAAGGACAGAGGTTGAATTTTATTTTAAGAACGGCCTGGTTATTTGTTTTAGTGCAGTATTTATTAAAAAAAAATTTATTTATTTATTTATTTTTTTTACGGAGTGCGGGCCGCGACGCCGCCCACAGTATTTCCGCTTTTGCGAAGGAGTGTGGAGAAAGAGGCTCTTTCCCCACACCCCCCCCCCCCCCCCACCCTAAAGCCTTTCCACTCCCAGATCCTGCACAATGGGAATAACTTCATCTATATTCTGTTGTTTCATTTTGATAAACAAATTTAGATCAGTAATAAAAAAAAGGGACTATATTTTGATTTAACCCACAGAGAGATAGATTTATTGATACCTAAATGCATACTTCATGGGAGGTAGTCTCCCATTCATGGCTTCCATTCTGGTTAGAACCCAAACCTGCAAAATAGAAAACAAGAACAAAAAAGGGGAATAGCATTGCTGAGTTTAACACTGATTAATGGAGCAGCAAGCTCCTCCCATGGAAACTCCTTGTTATCAAACCCTAAACGTGCATGTAGAGAGAAAAACCAAATCACAAAAGAGGAGTGAGAAATGAAAATTAGGGTAATGGAGAAAACTATTTCAATGTGAGAATAGGGTTTCCTTAAAAATAAAAATTGAGTGTTATTTTAGATTAGGGCAATTTCTCATTTTAGTTTTAGAAATTTATATTTTCCTTGAGAGGAATCTGAGGAGGAGGGTTTTAAATTTCAAATTTTCATTTTATTCTGTTAAGCCTCTTTTCCCCATTTGATTTTATTTATCTCTTGGGAATTTTCTTCTACATTGATTTATAATTTTTGAATGGATCGATTTTGTATTTTTTTTTTAATTGTTGACTTGTGATTTAAATTTTTTTGGGGAAGGATTTTTCCCTTGACTTTAATTTAACTTTAATGGGATTATTGATTTCAATTTTCTTTGGCGGGAATTTTTATCGTTTTTAATTATTGAGTTATTTTATCATTAATTTTATGAGGGGAGTTAATTAAACTCTCCTCCCTCATCCATTAATTTTTTTGAGTGAGATATTAAACATAACGCCAAAATTATGTTTAATAACGAACTCAGTTTTTTTGGTTGAATTTAACCGACGTCTTGTCGTTTTAAATTAATTTTATTATTTAACTTTATTTCGTTGATTTTATTTCTAAGTTAATTTAATAATTAATCGTATATTTTTTATTTATTTTTCCTTTTGGTGTTTTATTTAAAATTAATTTTTGCGTTTATCAAAAACATGTTATGCTGCCAGAATTGTTCTAGAATCTTAGGGATTATTGTATGTGATATTTTATTTAATTTTATTCCATCTTTCCTCTTGAATCACGCGCCATCTTACCATATTGATTAATCATTTTTCGATCCAAGTTTAATTAGGATTTGTTGCAGGCAAATCCATCTTCACCTAGGAAACTTAGGGTACAGTTTAAATCAGTCTAACCCTAGAAGCGATACCCTACGTGTCGCATACCCCCTAGATGGCCTTCGCCATCACGGTTACGATGACATGCCTACACCTATGCATATTGCCACTGAGCACGCAGACGCGTGTGAGTGGGTTTCTAGGGAAAAGTAGAAAAGTTTTTCGCAGTTTGTGTCATGACCACATGACAAATGTGGACATGACACGTGTGTTTGTGTGTCGTGACCGCATGGGAAATGTGGGTATGACAATATAACTCATGAAGAAAAAGTTGAACAAGAAGACAATCAAAGTGAAGAAGAAAGGGTTCCAGAAATTGCTAAATGTAAGAATCAATCACTCTAAAGATCAAATTATTGGAGACAAAGAGAAAGGAGTGTTGACAAGGAAAATAGTTGTAGAAGGACAAGTGAATTATTGTCTGCTCTCTACAGTTGAACCAAAAACTATGAATGAAGCCTGTAATGATGAAAATTGGGTTAAGGCAATGGAAGAAGAACTAATGTAGATAGAGAAGAATGAAACTTGGGAATTAGTTCCTAGACCTACTGACAAAAATATCATTGGAACCAAATGGGTCTTTAGGAATAAGCTGAATGAAAATGGAGAAGTTGTAAGGAATAAAGCAATGCTTATATGCAAAGGATATTCTCAAATTGAAGGGATAGATTTTGAAGAGACTTTTACTCCAGTAGCTCGGATTGAAGCAATCAGAATGTTTTTGGAATTTGAAGATCACAAAGATTTCAAAGTGTATCAAATGGATGTGAAATTTGCATTCCTAAATGGGGAGTTAGAAGAGGAACTCTGCATTGAGCAACCAGAAGGATTCCAACTATCAAATCAAGGTGATATGGTATGCGAGTTGAAGAAAGCATTATATGGACTCAAGCAAGCTCCCAGGGCATGGTATGCAATGTTGGATAAGTACTTATTGCAGTTAGGATTTAGTAAAGGCACTGCTAACAACAATCTTTATTTCAAGATTAATGGTGATCAAATTTTGATTATTGAAGTCTTTGTTGATGACATCATCTTTGGTGGAAATGAAGGTATGTGTATGAAATTTGCTGGTGAAATGTAGAAAGAGTTTGAGATGTCTATGTTTGGTGAGATGAATTTCTTTCTGGGTCTGCAAATCAATCAATCGTATAAAGGAATCTTCATATCTTAGTCTAATTATGTAAAAGAGTTGTTAAAGAAGTTTGGGATGGAAGACTCTAAACTAGTATGTACTCCCATGGTGACTAGTTGAAAATTGAGAAAAATTGATGAATCACCCAAAACTTATTAGAAAAAGTATAGATCCATGATTGGAGGATTACTTTATCTAACTCAAACTAGACTTGATATTATGCATGTAGTTTGTCTTGTTGCAAGATTTCAAGTTGATCCAAGAGAATCACATGTGATGGCAGTAAAGAGAATCCTAAGGTATTTAAAAGGCACTCTAGATCATGGATTATGGTATCCAAAGGATAATGATTTTACTCTAAGTGATTATATAGATGCTGATTGGGTAGGAGATGTTAATGACAGAAAAAGTACAAGTGGAGGTGCTTTCTTCTTAGGAAATAGATTAGTTTCATGGCTGAGCAAGAAATAAGATTCAATCTCATTTTCAACTATATAAGTAGAGTATATTATAGTAGCATTTTGTTGTACTCAAGTGTTATGGATGAAACAAACTTTGAAGGATATAAGATTTGGTTATGAAGATCCAATTGTAATCTTGTGTGACAATACAAGTGCCATACATATTTCTAAGAATCCAATGAAGCACTCAAGAACAAAGTGTATATCTATAAGGTATCACTTTCTAAGGGAAAAGGTGACAGAAAATGAAGTTAAGTTGGAATATGTGTTCATAAAGCATCAGATTGTAGATATTTTCACTAAGCCTTTGCCTAAAGATACTTTTGAGCATATCAGGGAAAAATTAGAGGTCATTACACCTGCAGCTCTGAACTAAGATGCAAAGGAATGCATCAGTCCAGTGGTGCCCAAAGATTCATTATTTGATTTGGATTGATGTTCTGAGAGCTACCTCTCAAGGGGAGTAGCTGAATGATGACAAAAGAGTTGGTTGCAGAAGTTCAAATTTGTTCAGAGCAGCAGAGTGCAAGTATGTGCCCTTTGCCATTGATGTCTAATGCAGGAGCGCCCAATCCTCAGTGGCCTCCATGAGGCATTTAACTATTTTGTGTTCATTTTAATGTTTTCAATAAGGTCCTAAAAGACCATTTAATGTAATAAGGTCTGTTTGACCAATGCATGATAATTTAGGTTCTATTTAGGTTTATGTTGTAAGTCCCAAGGAGATTTGTTGAGCTGTAATCTTGAAGGTTGTTAGACAGTTAGGAAGTTGTTAGAGGTTGTTAGTCAGTTGTGATCTCCCAGCCGTTTGGAGACAAGTTAGTACTACCAAGGGTAAGAAGATAAATACCCTAGGTTCAGATCGATTAAGATCATAGATTGTAGACAGGGATAGATTGTAGTAGAGTTGTGCAATTGAGAAATAGAGCATCTGTGTGTATTCTTAAAAAGCATAATAAAGTTCTGTGTTATTCATCTTTCTAGCATTCGAATTCATTGTACAATTGAATTGCTATTTTGTGGTTGGATGGATCTCTTAATCCATTCCACTAGTTAGATTTCTTCGAAATCAGTGGAATGGTTGTGTACATATCGATTTGTGTTTTTGGTTTTGTTTTTCTGTTTGTTCATGTTCATGCTTGTAGGATTGAGTATGGAATGCGTTGAGGGATCCTAGCATTTGCATGTGCTAGGTTTGACAGGGTGCAAAGGTCTATAGGGTTGTTGAAGGAATAGATCTGTGCAATCGCTAAGTGTAAAGTGGCTCAAAATAGTAAAAATCCGTGTGGTTTCAATAGACATACAAATTGTGTATATATCACTTTTGTATGCGGGATATACATTCTATGAGTATATCGCTATCACATGTTCTTGTGTGTATCACATTTGTCCATCGCAATTATATGTGGGAAACATACATCGTAAACATACAAGTCTATCGCATATACAAAGGAGAGAGAAAGCTTCAGGTACATGCAAGGTGGTCAACGTCGGTCAAGGGTTTGTATACAAGCGGAGAAATGCATCTTTAAGTTGCATGTTTCAGTTGTATGTTGGAACATACAATAGGTGGGATACAACAAAGTCAACAGTCAAATGTATGTTAGGCAGAGCAAACAATGATTATATGTTATGTGTTTGCATATCACGAATGTATATTGGAATATACAATGTGTATATACAAGCGGCGACCGATAGGGATGGTGGAAGTAACCGGCGATCGTAAGTCATGCATTGTATGTATGTTTATTTAGCGTAAAGGAAAAGGTGGTAGGTGCAAATGGGTTGCGGACGCAGCAGGTAAAGGTTTGTATATACAAGAAGGAATGTATCTCATGATAGATACAAGTGCTACAGTGGTCGAAATAAGGTATTTTGGGTCAGCCGATGGTGTTATGTGTTGCTGATAGGCAAGGAAAGAGAAAAATATATACAATGAAGTTTGCATGCATACTAAATAATGCATAGACATACATTTGCAAATGTATGTTAAGGGTTAGGATCTAAGGAGTTATTGTTTTGGCTCCTCATCAATGTCAAAGGGGGAGAGAAATCATGTGAAAAACTCAGAAGAAAAAAAAAAGAAATGCATGTGTAAAGAGAAATGGGGAGAATCGTATCTTGATGGCCTTTACAATTTTTCACATCATATGTTGCCATCAATGACAAAGGGGGAGATTGTTGCAAGTATGTGCCTAACCAATATTGTCATTGATGTTAACATATCTATGTTGTCATTGGTGTCAACTATGCTCCTATCTTGTTGTTTTCTTGTAATGAGTAAGATGCTTTGTATTTACTTATGTAAGTAATCTTGATGTTGATGAGTGCCAATTAGCACCCATAAAATACATCTTTTTACCTCTCTTTTTCCCCTTTCTTATCCCAACTTCTTGATGTCTACACCCAAATAGAATAGCAAGGTTGTTCTAAATAATGATTAACTAAAAATAAATTACTTAGGATCATGATTTCTGATTTAAGGACTAATGTACATGGGATTTATGGAAATATGTAGAAAAACTTCTCTTTTTGAATCAACAGGTGTAGATGCTTAGGATGGCAATTTTGTACATCTCTGAAGGTAGTCCTAAATATCTCTAGAGACTATACCAGAATCTCACGATAGCAGAAGTTTTGAAGTAAGATGAAGAGCATCTCCAGAGATGAGCAAAAAGGCCGCAATGATATCTCTAGAGTCGCAAACAAAGACTCTCTGGAGTAACAGACATATCTCTAGAGCTGCAACAATAGACAAACATCTCTGGTGCCTCCTCACAACAAGGCAAATTTCCAGCAGCTGTTGGTCAGGCACTTTCAGCAGTGATTGTTATACCCCTCTTTTTATTACTCAAATCATCACCTGAGTAATTAAGGGGCCATCTTTAGTTAACTGCTGAGAGTTTTTGTCTCTTTTAAGTTTTTGCATGAGTTACCGATGAGACTAATTTAATATCCATATTTTCAGGGCCTCATTGCCCAAATGTATTAAAAATCAGACTTAGAATTTAGAGTGGACTTTTGTTTCACTCATTCTATTCTTATTGCATGATTATCTTTCATAGTTAGATAGCTAGTATAATAAAGAGATGGATGTCATTTCATAGAAGAACTGATAGATAAGATGAGTGATATGTCATCACTCATTATATATATATTTACTGAAGCAACAGAAGAAAATGACGAATTTATTATTGTTGTGTAATTTTCAATTAAGATATCAATTTTTTAGAGCGAATGGAATTAGACTGAATCTAGTTGTGATCTTATTCTCTAGTATTGATTCTTCACTATAGACTTTAGCTCTAAGGGTGTGGAGCAAGTGCCCACTCTCACCACCAAGGCAGAAGGCTAGTACCACTATTTTGTTGTTTCAAATTTTGCTTTATAGATACTTACCGATTTGGATAGATATATGCATGTTGTAGTTGTAAATTTGCTTGAGTAATTTACTGTTTAATTCTATTTTCAGCATTCTTTGAATTCATCTCATAAGTAGATAGATCAATCTTTTTAAATTAGTGAAAGCCATTAGAATTAGTTAGAGAAAACTGGTAACTATAAAATCCCTAGTTATAGATAGCCAAGGACACAACCCTAGATTTTGACATCTGAAATATGATTAAATGATAAGGTACAATGACACCTTGTCATTCTTAGTACCATTGTCAGGGACAATTGTGTTAATTAGGGAAACTTAGCTAAATAGTTAGGGTTAGGTCTGTATGGTTAGTGAAAGAGACTCAAGAGGAAGATACATAAAGCAGACCCCCCATCAACAAGCTATAGGAGAAAGCAGTAGGGTGGCACAAGATCTTGTTGAAGAAAGAAACCTCAAACCTACCTTGGAAGTGGCACCTCAAAACAATAATCCCTTAGATCCTACAAATATTCCACTCACTGATTATATCCAAGAATTACAACAAAAGTTTCAGGAGGATCCTTTGATAGAACCTGATATCCTAGAACCTCAAGAAGCAGAACCAGTATTAAACATGGATGATATTAATGATAATAATGAAGAAGAAGGAAATCAAGCTCCAAGATGTTGATGGTTGCAATATACAGCCTTCCTCCTAACGTCAGAAAACTGTTGATGATTGTTTTGATGCAATCATAACAATAAGTTAAAATTCACATATAATGAACTGAAACTATACTTGAAAGATAAGAAGGAATCATTTGAGATTCAACTAATCCCAAGTCTACAATGGTTCGGTTGGTCAAGTTCAGTTGGTCAATGTGAAGCTGTAATGTTCAAGGGGCCTTACGTAGTTTAGGTTTGTTTGGTGGTTTACTGGACTAAGAATATGCAAAAAGATCATGAGATATGTCAATACTTTTCATTCCTTTGCATAAAAGTGTTACTGTGCTGCGAGTTTTAGATGGTTTTCTTGAATTATTGCAGCTTTCTCCTTTATCTATTTATGAAAACTGTCTACCTTAAACTCTGTTATGCATGCTTCTTCAAATTTGAGACAATTTCCTTTAGATTTCTACGTTTTCAGCTAAATATTTCAAATGGGTTGGGAAAAGTTAGAAAGATCTAATCTATACCTCATTTAATCTACCGAAGGATCTAATTGTTTCTGTTATGCACTATGTAAATACTACAGTAATTTGATCAAATCCACAGTAAAAAACTTAAATGCAAGTTCTGAGCATTTTCACAAACATACATTTAAAATTGCAAGCTCTCAAAGAAAATATTTCAAAACACAAAGAAGAGCAGGAGAACACTCAGAAGATAGATGCAGAACTCCAGATTCTATTGTATTAGAAACGAATAGTCATACATGATTTACAATGTAAGAATGACTCTTAGTTTCATTGATCATACTACAGAGAACTTACAAGCTTTACAGATACAGTAAGGCAGCCAGACATTCCACGCGCACCTTACTGCAGACAAACAGGCGACCTCCTTCTTCTACCTCTAAACTATGCTAAGCTAACTCACTGTGTGTTTCTAAAAAAAATCCCTGTTGTAGCCCCTGTTGTAGAATATTACAGTGTAGAGAGGCACAATATAAAGACATTCTGATTGTCCTCACTATAGCAGAAACCTAACTGAACCCTTGTTCAAACCCCTGGTTACAACAATAAATACAGGTGAACCAGCTCTTCCAAAATATCTCTGAGCAGTGTCAAATCTGGGTGAAATATTGCCCCTTCTGAGAAGTTCCGGCAGCTTGGCAATAACTTTTGTTTGTCTATTGTAGTAATACCCTCAGCTGCAACTTTGTCCTTTATTTGAATGGCCTTGACTTCTTCGCACTTCATCTTTATCTTCCTGCTCCTGAGATTGGATTTTCTTCCTCCATGATGTCACTATGATCAAGTTCCAGCTGCTTCCTCAACTGCAAGCCTGCAAGACAAGACAAGCAATAAGTATTTCATTTATCACATAAACAGCAGGAAATTAAAATAATCGTTTAAATCATGGTGACTATGCAAAATTGTGGAAATCGGGTCCAAAATACTCTTAAAACGCGTTCAAAACGCATACAAACTGCTCAAAACCCATCGGGTCAACCATCTCTGACCGAAAAAATGCCACGGGCGCCAAAAAATGGTTTAAAACTCTATCGCATTCCATTTCCCCCCCATCGGCGTGACTATCGCCATCGGCGTGTCAAAAAAAATCGCTTGGCCGATGTTCTTTGTTTGGCCGTTGGCCTTTTATTTCGCTCATCCTCCATCGGCGAGAGTTATGCCGATATAGCCCTAGTGGCTTGTATTCTTCCTCATCGGTGAGAGATACCCCCCTCGGGGTGACAATTTCACATACTGCTGATAGCCAGACTTAAAACTTTCGTCTGCATGATATTTTGGAAATATGATGCTCCCCCTTCCAAATGTCCAGATGATGTCATCAGGATGTTTCGCTTCTGTATATTGGGGAAAAGAATGGCATCATCATCATCATCATGTCGAAGGAAAATAGGAGGATATGAAATATGATCCTACTGCTGAGGAAAGGAATATGATGGTGACGTCATCGTCATATCCGGGCTTTATTAAAATGCAAATGATGACGTCACCGTCATGTTTAGTTACGATCAGGGGATAAATGTAATATCGGGTCACCTAAGGAGCATGATCAGGTGGTGAATGTAATATGACCCCTTTGCAGCCAAGGTAACCCTCTCGAAAGATCAGGATGATGATGATCATCAGGATATCCGGGGCTTTTGTTGAACTTAGAATATGACGTCATCATCATATTCGCGAACCGGATCATGTTTTGGAAAATATCCTGCCGAAGGGAAATGTGATGATGATGTCGTCCTAATATTTGCTTCTTCGTTTATCAGGTTAGAATGACGTCATCAGGATATTTGCAAAAGGTCATATTTCTCGGCAGGAGGACTTTATGAAATGTCGGGTTACATTAGGAATATGATCCTCCTCATCGAATATCATGATGAGGTAACCATCATGTTCCGCCTTAGGAGCATGAGGATGAGTTGAGGTCATCATCAGGTTAGCGCTAGGGTGATATTTAAAATATGATCATGCTGCTTAGAGTATTACCCCCCCTTTTAAGATAGGGTGATCATCATGATCAAAAAAAGGAGATCAGAAGGATATGATGATGTCCTCATCATACTAGCGAATATCAGCAAATATGACCCTCCCTTGAAAGATCAGGATGATGACCCTCCGATAGGATTTTGACATGCGCATGCAAATATGCAGATGGTGGATTTTCTAAGCAGGGTGATATTATAATATCAGCATGATATTATAATATCAGGTGATGTAAAATATCATGATGCTCGTTGTTATGAAATATTGGTTACACTCAAAACATGATGCTCACGATGCGCATAAGGTCATTTGACAGGTAAAGGGCACTATCACCTAAGATTGACGTCCGGATATTTTGACTGCATGATTTTATCAGGTGATAGATCAAGATCATGATGACCTTGACAACATGACTGAGGATATAAAAATATGATGATCACTTGTGATTATCAGGTTTGACCAAAACTTTGACTGTGCATAACTTCCACATATGGACGAATTTTCAAGTGATGTAAAAGGGAAACCTGCATGGAATTTCAAGTTCTTTCTAAATATGAGGTCACAGAAACAAAATATGAACTTTGACAAACTGACCTCATGATGATGACCTACCTCATCCTGACCTTCATGATGATGATGCACCTGACTCATTTTTACCAAACCGCCAGAAAGCAGACAAACACAAGCAGAAGCAAAAAGCAAAGCGACAGCAGGGGTCCCCATTTTGCTAAGGAGCAATAATGGGGCGTGTTGTGAACATCACAACAACTAGCAACCAAAACAAAACAACTAAATTCAGAGTGTTCAAGTGAAACCAGATGAAATGAATCCATAACTTCCGACTATCTTTCCTGCAAATTACTATTCAGCTTGAGACTCAAAGTATTCAATAAAGATGCATGAATTTCCATTTTCAGTTTAGTTGTGTGCATGTGATTAATTATCCTCATCTTGAAGATCGGTTGAACAAACCAGTGACTGACATTAGCCTACGTAGGTGAGGATATTCCCTCATAGCCGATCGGATAGAGCCTTGCTGCCAGCGAGCGTCCATAGCCCTGGCAAGGTTATCGTTACAATTCTCCTAAGTAGAGCCCCACTGCCAGCGAGCGTCCATAGCCCCGGTAGAGTTACTTAGATGGCTTAATCTGGATTTTCAGTATAATCCGCTTTATTTATTTATTTATTTATTTTTTTTTTCTAATTTTGAAAGATTTCATAAGATATAACAATTTGTAATTTCATGATGCAAGGAGTGGACACTTGCTGAAATTAAGCTGAGAATTGTAATGGTAGCAAGGGTAACCTCTGATTTTTCACCTAATATCTACACTGGTAGGTTCAACAAACCCAAGGATTTTAGGTGTGTCATCGTGAGAAACTTGCTTCGAATTCTCAATCACATTTATTGAATACAAAACTTCAGAAGATGAACAACTCTCTACATTCATGACAGTAACAAGTTATGTGTAAATTGCAAATTGTTAACTTGAATATCCTAAATTTTATACTATTTTGAATGGTTGCTAGTTTTGCTCCTTAATACTCTAAAGTAAGATAAAGATCCTTGCTGAGGAGACAACAAACAAACCAAACAGACAGGCTGTACAAACAACACAACAAAAGAAAAAACTGTACAAACAGAAAGAAACAAAAGCAAAAAAAACAAACAGAAGACAAACTATACAAATAGCCAACCCAAAAGAAAACACAAAAGAAGAACTGTACATTACCCATAGCATTTTACATTAAGAAAAAAGGACTGCCCCCCTTTTACCTCAAGCCTGGAAGTAGTGTTTCAAATGCTGGCCATTAACTGGTAATGGCATATCTTCTCCAGTCAAGGTCTTAAGTCTAAAGGTGTTATCTCCTATTATTTCTGAGACTTGTAATGGACCCAGCCATAATTTATCGAATTTTCCATGGCTTCCTTTCTTTTCATGTGCTTTGTCCCAGCACAACACTAAGTCTGATATCCTAAATGTCTTGACTCTTGCCCTTTTGTCAAACCACCTCTTAACAACCACTTGGTGTTTGGCAAACTTCTCGAGGGCTTGACCTCTTTTCTCCTCTAGTTGTAACATTTGCACTATTCTGGCTTCCCTATGGTTATCAAAGCCTAGATATTCATTGGCAAACTTCCAGGTTGGTATTCTCAGATTAACCGGAAGTATGGGATCAGTCCCATAAACTAAGTGATAAGGTGTGCTACCTAAAGCTATTTTCAACTTGGTCTTATCTACCCATAATGCATATCTTAACAGGGTATTCCACTCCCTAGGACTTTTGGCAATTAACCTCTTGATTATGTCTAATAAAATTTTGTTTGTTGATTCAGCCAGTCCATTACCTTGAGGGTAATAATTTGAAGAAAACCTTAGAATAATCCCATATTCAAATGCCCATTTAGAAAATTTTAAAGAAGAGAAAGCAGGGCCGTTATCACATACCAATGAATAGGGCATTCCAAACCTGGTGATAATGTTTTCTTCAAGGAACTTGATAACTACCTCAGTTGTGGAAAATTTGCAGCAGGTGGCCTCAGTCCACCTTGTACAATAGTCTATTACCGTCAATATAAATTTGTGTCCTGCAGAAGATGGGGGATTGATGACTCCAATAAAATCCAAGCCCCACTGTGCAAACGGTCTGGATTCGATCACAGGTTGCAGTGGATTGGCCGGATGTCTCCCTTTGTCTGCTGCAGTCTGACAAGTGTGGCAACTTCTGATGTGACTCTTAGTATCTTTGAACATAGTGGGCCAGTAATAGCCCGCCCTCAGTATTTTGTGTGTTGTAGCTAAATGGGAACCATGGCCGGTTCCGTACTTATCATGTAGTTCTGCCAACACTCTATCAGCTTCAGTTTTGTTTATGCATCTTAGATAAATTCCATCATGGTTCTTCCTGAATAGAAGACCTCCTTGCACCATATAATTTTGTGCCTTAATCTTCAAAACTCTCCTCTGAGAAGCCTTCATCTTGCTTGGGTACTTTCCAGCTATCAGGAAGGTGCTTAAATCATCGTACCAGCCTAATGTGTCTTGGGAATTCAATACATATTGTTGTTTTATCAGGTTTGGATCCAGGTTTGCTATTGTCTGCACCAACGCCTGCCCTCTGACCAGCTTTGCGGGAATGATCTCCATGTCAAATTCTTGCAGTGTGGTGATCCATTTGGCTCTTTTTTCTCCAGGCTCGTTTTGCATCAGCAACATTTTTACTGCTGCGTCTGGTACTATGGCTTTAATCTGGCTGCGCAGAATGTAGTGTCTAAATTTTTTCACAGCCTTTACTAATGCGAACGCCTATCTTTCGATATCTAGATATCTCAGCTGTGCATCCTTCAGAGGCGCACTCATAAATGCTATGGGCCTCTCTCCATTATTTTCACCTTTCTGTGTCAAGGCAGCCGCGACAGAATGAGAAGATGCAAAGGAGTAGATGTTAAACGGGCTTGTGTAGTCTGGACTTGCCAATACAGGAGCATCAGAAATTGCCTCCTTGATATCTTCAAATGCGACTTTGGCCACTGGCGTCCATTCCATCTATGCATCTTTCTTCAACATGGCATTCAACGGCTGCACGATCTCTGCAAAACCTGTTATAAACTTCCGAACAAAGTTAATTTTACCAAAAAATGATTTCAACTCTTTCCTACTGTTTGGTATTTGCAAATTTTTTATGGATTCTATTCTATCCGGATCAATTGAAATTCCATTTTCAGAAATGACATGGCCTAATAATTTACCTTCAGTTACGCCAAATATACATTTCTTAGGATTAAGGGAAATCCCATACCTTTCACATCGCTTGAGTACTTTCCTGAGGTCTTCAGCGTGGGTGGATGCATCCTTGGAATACACAGTTAAATCATCCATATACACAACAATGCATTTACCTGATAATCCACGGAATGCAACGTCCATGGCCCTCTGAAAAGTGGCACCTGCATTGATTAGACCAAAAGGCATTCTTCTATACGCATAAGTTCCCCATTTGCAAGTGAAGGTGGTTTCTAGTCTATCTTCTCTATCAATTAAGACCTGATTATAACCTGAAAAACCATCTAAAAAAGACATCATCTTTGCGCCATTTACTGCTTGCAGTACTTCATCTATTGGGGGCAAAGGATAATTATCCTTTTCAGATGCCTTGTTCAAATTTCTAAAGTCTACGCACAACCTGATGTCTCCATTTTTCTTCCTCACTGGTACTAAGTTAGCTACCCAGACAGAATGTCTGACTGGGAAAATTATTCTAGCGGACAGTAATTTTTTAACTTCCTCAAAGATTAAAGGCTCTAGAATGGCATTTACAGGCCTTTGTTTCTGCCTAAATGGTTTGACTTCTTTTCTTAAAGGTATTACGTGAGTTATGATGGACTCATCAAATGTTTTCAAGTCTTCATAAGTCCATGCTATGACATGTTTATATTATTTCAGAACGTCCAGAACCTCTTTTCTAATTTTCTCAGAGCAAGCCTTCCCAATTAGTACACTTTGTGGATTTAGCTTAGTCCCTAAGTTATGTAAATCACACCTACCCCCTTCTGTTTTGGGTAAGTCTTTCTGTCATATTACCCCGTCGAAGTCAAAGATGTGCTCTAATTCAATTACTCCTTTTGGTAAGAAGTTGCTCTTTAAGTTGATCATATCTTCTTCGTCCCATGTTACTTTAGGCCTTTCTTGTTCATCAATGATTTGGGCCTCAAATGCCTCATTACAAGTCAGAAAATTAATAATTTGCTGATCCCCTCCAAATACCTGAAAGTGTGTAACATTGTCTGGTATACTGGGCACGTTAACTAGCTCAACAACAAATCGTCTTAATCCTGACAGTGTCAGTGGTTCTAATGTACTAGCAGCAACTGCTAATGCAACTGGCCTGTGGTTCAGCTCTCTAGGAATGTGCTCTATGTTAAAAGCATCAAACGAATCCATTAAACCCCATACTCTATGTCTGTAACTAATCATTTTCTTATAATTGCAGGCATATAGTTTCCTCACTTGTCTGACTACTAATTCAGAGTCTAAAAATACTCTGATGGTTTTTACCCCTTTCTTGATGGCCATGACAAGTCCTAAAATTAGGGCCTCATATTCAGCAATATTGTTAGTGCAGGAAAATTGTAATCTATATGCTGCCAAATGTGATTTACCTTGAGGATCTATGAGTTCAATACCCGCACCTGTGCCCTGTTTTGATTTGGACCCATCACATTTGAACGTCCACATGCCATCTTTACTTTTCTAATCTTTTACCTTGGCATACTTTGTCCCTTTTATTGCCTGTGGGGTGTTGTTTTGTTTATTCATGGGCTTTTCTGTTTGGTTATCTTGCATATGTGTGTTTTTAGTTTGCAACTCAGAAAGATAACTACCCTTGTCCTCTATTTCTTTTCCTAAATCTGGAATCAAGGCATCTATATTATCCTGAACATATCTCAGTGTTGGATCAAGATTCTCATCTTTCTCTTGTGACTCTACCCTCCCTATGCACTTTGTGTATTCATATTCAATGATGTCTTTGCATATTTCACAATTTTCCTCAGAATGTTGCCTATCATGGACTCTACACCTATTTTTATATAACTTACATTGGACTGGGAGATTGTGTGTAACGCACTTTTCCAGCTCTCGTCTAATGGCACAACCAAATTTGTCTATTGCATTGTTTTCTTCATCTGAAGAATTTCCATCAGACTCAATGAATAGTGCCGTTCTATTGTTGACACACTTCTTTCTAATGTTTAACATCATAATCTCTTCAATCTGCATCCCATTGTTGGTAATTCTATAGACACCTGGTTCAACAGCAGCATATAATATTTCATTAGTTCAATTATACTCTGTTATCATATGTTTCATTCTGGGCTCTGCCTCTATTCTGATCTGGTTTGGGATGCCTCTCCACGGTAACCACATGTGTGAAAAGTCAATAGCCATATATCCGTTTAATGTCTTGGACCAATCCCTACTTAGCAACATTCCATAATTTACGGGTATATCCACTACTTGGATGTCAATGATTTGGCTTACCCTAGGGTCTGAAGCTAATTGCACTTGAATGTTCATGAGTTCTCCTATCACGCTAACCTCGGTCTTATCTAATTGCGTGACAACCTTGGCAGATTTGGTGGGAGTCAGCCCGAGAGTTTTACATATTCCTAAGGGCATTACGTTGGCTGAAGCACTAGAATCTACCATGCAATTGTGTATATTCTTCCCACACATCCTAACAGTTAACAAGAAAGGTTGAGTATCCCTCTTATCCGCATGTATTACCACATTTGTATTGGAAGGCTGCTCAACTTTCTTACCCTTCTCCTTAGGTGGTGAATCACTATTAGGAACAGTTATATCAGCAGACACCTTGTTTGTTATGGATGTATCCAGGGATTTTAAAAAAGCATTTCTGATCCCTGGGGTCTTCAATAATTCATTTAGAGGTATACTGACCTTAATTTTCTTTATTTCCTCTGATAAGTAATTCATTAATCTTGTTGTCTCTATTGCTTCTGTCTTACTTGTTTGATCCTTTTGCACTGTTGTTCCATTATTTGTGTGCTGACTAGCTTTGAGTATGGCAGGATTGTTGCTAGCATTCTAATCTAGGGGTGTATTAATGTTATTCGGAGGAGTGGAAGTGGTGAAAGGTCCTCCCGGCCTCGGGTTGTTCCTCAAATTGTAGGTGTGGCTTTTATTTGTTTGTTGAAAGGCCTGCACCTCCTCTGTTTCATTTAATATCTCATTTTTCAGATTCAAAAGGAAACTGAAAAGCATTTAACACAAAGGCTGATTCAGGATAAAGACTTTCACAACAGCATGGCTCATCCTCTAGCAATTCATCCTCTTTCTCTTCTGCAGTTGCAAAGGTAAACGTTTCTAAGACTAATGCTGTGTCATATTCTGAGGGTACTACATCATTACCCTTAGGAATGAGAAATTCAGAGGTAGGAGGCTGTACATCTATGTTGAAAATACTAGCTGCCAAGTGGAACTGTGGACAGTCGTGCTCAGCATGGGCATTGGTATTGTGAAATCTGCACCAATTTTTGGGTGCTGTACTGGCCATTTGTATGCTAGTCGTTTGTTTTGCACCATGATTATGTGCATTCTCAAAAGGAGAAGCCAGAGTACCGTTATTGGGCCCAGTGTTCCATGTCTTGGGTGGCCTAGGTTGATTCTG
This sequence comes from Cunninghamia lanceolata, assembly GCA_027924645.1. NCBI lineage: Eukaryota > Viridiplantae > Streptophyta > Pinopsida > Cupressales > Cupressaceae > Cunninghamia > Cunninghamia lanceolata. Next base: position 1,610,794 of record BSBN01001011.1, read on the forward strand.
ATTTCTGTTATTATTGCCCCAGGTCCTATTATCTATCACTGGCCCCTTATTTTGCATTGGTTGCCCCTGACTGGGGCCTTGATGCTGATTGTAGTTTTGGTTTTGATTGTACTGCTGATTTTGATTGAGACTATAATTCTGATTTTGGCCTAGGTTGTGATTTTGATGTGGATTGTAGTTTTGGTTGCTTCTTCCATAGAGGTTCTCATTTCTTAGCTGTGTCACCTCGGTTGTTAATCTTTTCAAATGTGCAGTAATTTCTTTGATTTCTTCCCTATCCTCTTGTGCTTTTGCCACAGTTACATCCCTAGGAAGTTGGAAGAAAGGCTGACCATTATTTTGACTGTTATTGGAAGTACTAGCCGTGTAAGGAGTTATAGCTTGGATTGGAGTAGGATTATACACAGGTGTGTAAGAAGGAACTGGATTTACTAGTGGAGCGTGCTGCACAGGGACTCCATTCCATGGGTGTGCCTGATTCTGTACCCCAAAATTTCCTCCATTGACAAATGGACTATAAGTTGTATGCCTCATTTCTTGGTTCACTGAGGCTGCCTCTTTATAGGCTTTGGATATTGAATCTATGTCAGGTTTTCTTTTGACAAACATGGCGGTTAAAGGATCCAAGGCAGCATAGTACATAGCCAACAAGGGAGAATCATCTATGGTATAAGGGGGTACTAGCCTAGAATAGGCCTTTTGAAATCTGTCATTGAAATTATCAATTAGCTCTCCCTCACCTCGTTTTATAGCAGCCAATTTATGATACAAAGCGCAAGGGTCAATGGGTCCTCTAAATCTTGACAGAAATGCTTCTTCCATAAGTGCCCAGGAAGAAATGTAACCATTGGGTAAGTTTACGTACCAGCTAGAGGCCTGCTCATTAAAGGTGTAAGGAAACAATCTACACACAACATCCTCGTGCTCTAACATAGCCCTAAAACATGCTTCCTTAAATATTCTAATATGATCTTCTGGGTCCTGATGCAACTGGTATTTGGGACATATCTTTTCCGGATTTTTGGGCATCTCATGATAATCATTGAAGAGTATGGGAGAATTGACATCGAAATAAGCCATTGCAGGTGTTTGAGCTTGACTTGAACTTGCAGGAATACCCGGATTGATTGGTGGATTAGGATTTACAGGAGGATTGAGACCTCCAGGAGTGCCTGAACCAAGATTTAAAGATCTAAACAGTGATCTGTCAGGACTTACAATACTACGGATGTTAAAAGGTGACCCAGGAGGTGTTCCAGATGAACTTCCCGCTTGCGATATCTTTGGATTCCAAATTAAAGGGTTTTTACTTCGCCTTGTATCAGGTAGTTGCACAAATATATCTCCTGAACTGGATCTAGACCTAGTCACTCTATTGCTGTCGTTAGCCAGTTTGAAATGAAACCTAACTCAAGAAGGCCCTCCTTCTAGCACCAGAAAACTGTTGATGGTTGCAATATACAGCCTTCCTCCTAACGTCAGAAAACTGTTGATGATTGTTTTGATGCAATCATAACAATAAGTTAAAATTCACATATAATGAACTGAAACTATACTTGAAAGATAAGAAGGAATCATTTGAGATTCAACTAATCCCAAGTCTACAATGGTTCGGTTGGTCAAGTTCAGTTGGTCAATGTGAAGCTGTAATGTTCAAGGGGCCTTACATAGTTTAGGTTTGTTTGGTGGTTTACTGGACTAAGAATATGCAAAAAGATCATGAGATATGTCAATACTTTTCATTCCTTTGCATAAAAGTGTTACTGTGCTGCGAGTTTTAGATGGTTTTCTTGAATTATTGCAGCTTTCTCCTTTATCTATTTATGAAAACTGTCTACCTTAAACTCTGTTATGCATGCTTCTTCAAATTTGAGACAATTTCCTTTAGATTTCTACGTTTTCAGCTAAATATTTCAAATGGGTTGGGAAAAGTTAGAAAGATCTAATCTATACCTCATTTAATCTACCGAAGGATCTAATTGTTTCTGTTATGCACTATGTAAATACTACAGTAATTTGATCAAATCCACAGTAAAAACCTTAAATGCAAGTTCTGAGCATTTTCACAAACATACATTTAAAATTGCAAGCTCTCAAAGAAAATATTTCAAAACACAAAGAAGAGCAGGAGAACACTCAGAAGATAGATGCAGAACTCCAGATTCTATTGTATTAGAAACGAATAGTCATACATGATTTACAATGTAAGAATGACTCTTAATTTCATTGATCATACTACAGAGAACTTACAAGCTTTACAGATACAGTAAGGCAGCCAGACATTCCATGCGCACCTTACTGCAGACAAACAGGCGACCTCCTTCTTCTACCTCTAAACTATGCTAAGCTAACTCACTCTGTGTTTCTAAAAAAATTCCCTGTTGTAGCCCCTGTTGTAGAATATTACAGTGTAGAGAGGCACAATATAAAGACATTCTGATTGTCCTCACTACAACAGAAACCTAACTGAACCCCTGGTTCAAACCCTTGGTTACAATAATAAATACAGGTGAACCAGCTCTTCCAAAATATCTCTGAGCAGTGTCAAATCTGGGCGAAATATTGCCCCTTCTGAGAAGTTCCGACAGCTTGGCAATAACTTTTGTTTGTCTGTTGTAGTAATACCCTCAGCTACAACTTTGTCCTTTATTTGAATGGCCTTGACTTCTTCGCACTTCATCTTTATCTTCCTGCTCCTGAGATTGGATTTTCTTCCTCCATGATGTCACTATGATCAAGTTCCAGCTGCTTCCTCAACTGCAAGCCTGCAAGACAAGACAAGCAATAAGTATTTCATTTATCACATAAACAGCAGGAAATTAAAATAATCGTTTAAATCATGGTGACTAAGCAAAATTGTGGAAATCGGGTCCAAAATACTCTTAAAACGTGTTCAAAACACATACAAACTGCTCAAAACCCATCGGGTCAACCATCGCTGACCGAAAAAATGCCACGGGCGCCAAAAAATGGTTTAAAACTCTATCGCATTCCATTTCCCCCCATCAGCGTGACTATCGCCATCGGCGTGTCAAAAAAAATCGCTCGGCCGATGTTCTTTGTTTGGCCAATGGCCTTTTATTTCGCTCATCCTCCATCGGCGAGAGTTATGCCGATATAGCCCTAGTGGCTTGTATTCTTCCTCATCGGCGAGAGATACCCCCCTCGGGGTGACAATTTCACATACTGCCGATAGCCAAACTTAAAACTTTCATCTGCATGATATTTTGGAAATATGATGCTCCCCCTTCCAAATGTCCAGATGATGTCATCAGGATGTTTCGCTTCTGTATATTGGGGAAAAGAATGACATCATCATCATCATCATGTCGAAGGAAAATAGGAGGATATGAAATATGATCCTGCTGCTGAGGAAAGGAATATGATGGTGACGTCATCGTCATATCCGGGCTTTATTAAAATGCAAATGATGACGTCACCGTCATGTTTAGTTACGATCAGGGGATAAATGTAATATCGGGTCACCTAAGGAGCATGATCAGGTGGTGAATGTAATATGACCCCTTTGCGGCCAAGGTAACCCTCTTGAAAGATCAGGATGATGATGATCATCAGGATATCTGGGGCTTTTGTTGAACTTAGAATATGACGTCATCATCATATTCGCGAACCGGATCATGTTTTGGAAAATATCCTACCGAAGGGAAATGTGATGATGATGTCGTCCTAATATTTGCTTCTTCGTTTATCAGGTTAGAATGACGTCATCAGGATATTTGCAAAAGGTCATATTTCTCGGCAGGAGGACTTTATGAAATGTCGGGTTACATTACGAATATGATCCTCCTCATCGAATATCATGATGAGGTAACCATCATGTTCCGCCTTAGGAGCATGAGGATGAGTTGAGGTCATCATCAGGTTAGCGCTAGGGTGATATTTAAAATATGATCATGCTGCTTAGAGTATTACCCCCCCCTTTTAAGATAGGGTGATCATCATGATCAAAAAAAGGAGATCAGAAGGATATGATGATGTCCTCATCATACTAGCGAATATCAGCAAATATGACCCTCCCTTGAAAGATCAGGATGATGACCCTCCGATAGGATTTTGACATGCGCATGCAAATATGCAGATGGTGGATTTTCTAAGCAGGGTGATATTATAATATCAGCATGATATTATAATATCAGGTGATGTAAAAATATCATGATGCTCGTTGTTATGAAATATCGGGTTACATTCAAAACATGATGCTCACGATGCGCATAAGGTCATTTGATGGGTAAAGGGCACTATCACCTAAGATTGACGTCCGGATATTTTGACTGCATGATTTTATCAGGTGATAGATCAAGATCATGATGACCTTGACAACATGACTGAGGATATAAAAATATGATGATCACTTGCGATTATCAGGTTTGACCAAAACTTTGACTGTGCATAACTTCCACATATGGACGAATTTTCAAGTGATGTAAAAGGGAAACCTGCATGGAATTTCAAGCTCTTTCTAAATATGAGGTCACAGAAACAAAATATGAACTTTGACAAACTGACCTCATGATGATGACCTACCTCATCCTGACCTTCATGATGATGATGCACCTGACTCATTTTTACCAAACCGCCAGAAAGCAGACAAACACAAGCAGAAGCAAAAAGCAAAGCGACAGCAGGGGTCCCCATTTTGCTAAGGAGAAATAATGGGGCGTGTTGTGAACATCACAACACAAGAACCTTCTCATATCCCATTGTTCTGGTTGCTGAAGATAATGCTCCTATGAAAAATATCTCACCAGCACACCTGCCAAATTTTAGGTCTTTCCTCTGAGGATCCAAATCAGTTTTTGTTTGAATTTAAAGTAGTATATCAAACTTATGATTATGGATCAGATAACCAAAAACTCAAATTGTTCCCTTCAACCTTGAAAGATTCTACGATGAGATGGTTTATGGGTTTACCCCAGAACTCTATTCATTCTTGGGATCAGATGGAAACAAAGTTTTTAGGAAAGTACCAAGATTACTATAAAGCCAGTAATAAAAATGAGGAATTGTTTAAAATTAGGCAAGGAGATGAAGAGACCTTAGAGGACTATGTTGACAAGTTTAACTTCACCTTGAGACAATATGGAAATCTAGTAGATCACTCTTTGGTCAGAACCCTGTTTGTAAAAGGATTGGATAGGGAATCAAAACAAGCACTGGATCTAATGGGAAAAGGGAATATCAATAAAATGGATATACCTACTAAGAAGAACTCTACAGGAACTATTCTAGAACCCAAGATGGAGTGAGGTCATCGAAAAATTTCAAAGGGAAAAATGAAATAGGACAGTTAATGGAAGAGATTGCAAATCTAAAAATAGATATTCTAGTCCAATTAAATACCACATTGGATGCAATTTAGGCAAAAACTAGAACAACTGATCAAAATAGAGCAACTGAACCACTCTCCATCTATTGTCCTAGTTTTAGAAACAAACATCTGTTGAGAGAATGCCCTTTGGACAAATCAAAGATTTGTCAAATCTGTGATAGGGAACATCCTACCAGTCAATGTAGTCAACTTCTAGCCTTGAAAAGATTGAGCAAGAAGAATGTTGTAATGGGAGAAGAATTGAACTATGTGGAACAAAAACAAACTAGGAATTTCCCTTATAATCAGTACCAAACTAGCCTTCTTACAGGGGTCCTTCTAATTGGGGAAATAATCAATGGAATCCAACTTGGCATGGGCCTCAGAATAATCCTCCTTGGGGATAATAGGATTGGCCAAGTCAACATTGGCAAAACCAAAATTGGCAAAATCAACACTGGGGAAATCAACAGTAGCCACCACAGTTTGGATCTCAAAACATGCAACCTCAATGGGGTCCTTAGCAGGGATATATTCAATAATACCAGGGACAACCTAGACGTTTCCAACCTCAACAACAAGCTTTACTAACCGGACCCTCCAACACACAAGGACAATCACAAAATGAACTGATTAGTCAACCACCCCTACCAGCTCAGCCTATACCAAACCCACGAAATAAATAGGGAGCAGCTGTTTACATGATAGAACAAGAAAACATGGCTAGTATTAATGCTATATATTCAAATAATCTCTAGCTACATTCTAGGAAAGCATTCCCAAGACTGTCTCCTCTAACTATAGTTGAAGTAACCAATGATGAAGAACCTGAAAATTTATCCACTCAACTCCAAAAGAAAATTAGTATCAAAAAAGTGCTAAAAGAATCATCTCTAGAAAGCTCCAGAGATGCTCCTAAAAGACCAACTCCAGAGAACATTCCTAGACACAATTTTGATGAAAGCTCCAAAGATGCTCTAGAGATGGGAAAATTAACACCGTACCTAGAATGACTTAAACAACATGTTCCCCAGAAAAAGATCCTACAAAAACAAGTCCAACCCAACCTAGAATCAGAACTTTTATAAGAAATCAGACAACTAAACATTGAAATTCCTCTCCTCCAAGCAATCAGAGATGTACCAGAACTAAATCAATTCATTAAACAACATTATGTCAAAACACAGGGCAGGAGGAAAAACTTTCCTTCTACAATACAGGTGGAAGGGAAAGTAGTAGATCTATTGATGGGAGAAATGCTTCTCCCAAAATATGGGGACCCTAGAAATCCTGTCATAACCGTTTTCATCTTAGGGGTAGAAATTTCAAATGTTTTGGTTGATTTGGGAACAACAATTAATGTGATGACCGTTCATATAATGGACAAATTAGCTCTATCAGGTATCCAATTCACAAATACAATTCTTCAACTTGCTGACCAGTCAGTATCTATTCTGAAAGGGGTAATTATCGATGTACCAGTTGTGATAGAATCATGGGAATTTCTAATGTACTTCCTAGTATTAGAACCTAGAAACCATAGAAATGCTTATCCACTGATTTTAGGAAGGCCATGGCTGGCTACAATAGTAGCATCTATTGATTGTCGAATCGGGGATATGGTCATTTCCAATGGGATAGATTTGAAGAAAATATCTTTGTATCCTCCAGCCAAACCATCAATACACTATAAAAGAAGAGTATGGTTGGATGAACCAGAGAAAAATGACAATAGTGCCTCAATAGTCATGGTAACCATCAGGGAACATCTGGGAGAATTGGAAGAAGAAATCTACTATGATACAACAAAAGACATTACCCACATCCTAATCAATAAGGATGTGATGAAGCTTGCCCAAGATTCTAAGAGAGAACTTCTTACTTCTTCTCATTTTACCCTTGCAAATATCATTCCTTATGGAGAAACCTTTTACAGAGATCTAGCTACATTCCACATGTTGCTTCCACATTCTTGTCCCCTTAAGACCATGACTCCAGTGTACAGATTAACTACATCTATGGATCAAATCACAAAACAAGTCATGATTTTACCAGGGAAAACACTTAATATCAATACTCAGTTAATAGCAAATCAGGTAGAAAAACTTATCCAACTTTTGATTTCCCATTCAACAGCTTTTGCTTGGGAATACCAAGATATGAAAGGCATACCTCCCGAGATCTGTAGCCATCATATATACACTAAGGATATTAAACTTGTCAGACAACCCCAGAGAAGATTGAATCCTGCTTTAAAGGACATTGTCGAAACTGAAATAGAAAAATTACTCCAAGTAGGGTTTATATATCCAATCTCAGATAGTCAATGGGTCTCATCCCTTGTCATAGTGCCTAAAAATAATGGGAAATGGAGGTTGTGTATTGACTATAGAGAACTAAACAAGGCTACAAAAAAAGACTACTTTCCCTTACCATTCATTGACCAAGTACTGGACAACCTTGCTGGGAGAAAGTATTTTTCTTTTTTGGATGGGTTTAGTGGGTATAACCAAATTCAAGTAGCACCTGAAGACCAAGAGAAAACCACTTTCACTTGCTCTTGGGGAACTTTTTCTTATAAAGTTCTCCCATTTGGACTATGTAAGGCCCTAGCTACATTTTAGAGACTTGTTTTAGCTATTTTCACTGAACTAGCTACTGAATGCATGAAGGTCTATATGGATGACTTTACTATGTATGGGGATAATTTTGAAGAAGCTCTCACAAATCTTGAAAAAGTACTAAAATGTTGTGAGAAAAATCAATTATCTCTTAGCCATGAAAAGTGCTTCATGATGGTAGAAGAAGGAATTGTTTTGGGACACCACATTTCAGCAAATGGAATCAAAGTGGATCAAAACAAGATAGAAGTGATCACATAGCTACCTTCACCCAAAAATCAGACAAATGTTAGAAGTTTTCTAGGTCATTTAGGCTACTATAGGATATTCATAGAAAATTTCAGCAAAATAGCTACCCCCCCTGTTTACCCTGCTTAACAAAGATACATAATTCCTATGGACAGAAGACTGTCAATCAACATTTGAAACCTTGAAAGAGAAGCTTATTATGACACCGGTTTTGAGAGAACCTAATTGGACTTTACCATTTCACATACAAACTGATACTTCAAATGAGTCCATTGGGGCAGTTTTAGGACAAAAGGAGGAAGGAGAAAGTATGCATGCCATTTATTACATTAGCAAAAACCTTACATCTGCAGAAAGAAATTACACCACAACTGAAAAAGAATTCTTGGCAGTCATTTATGCTATAAACAAATTTAGACATTATATCACAGGATATAAAATATTTGTGCACACTGATCATGTAGCCATCAAAGACCTAATGAATAAGCTAGTAGTGGGTACAAGGATCATTAGGTGGTTATTGTTATTGCAGGAATTTGATATTACCATCATTGATAATCCAGGCAAGTTTAATTTGGTTGCTGATTTTCTATCAAGATTGCATATAGGAGGAGAAAACCAACTAGTAGAGGACATGTTCCCAGATGAGCATCTTTTTGCTATCTCCTCTACTGCACCTTGGTTCACTGACATAGCTAATTTTTTAGCTATAGGCTTGTATCCATCCCATTTTACTTCAAAAATAGAAAAAATGTTTAAGTTAAGGAAAGCTTATCTTACAAATGGTTGAATGGATTGTTGTTTAAATGTGGTCCTGATTTCATTTTGTGCAGATGTTTGAAAATTGATGAAATTTTTGATGTATTAAGAGCATGTCATGATGAACTATCTGGTGGGCATTACTCTTCCCACAGAACCATCCATAAAATCCTGGGAACTAGTTACTACTGGCCCTCTCTTCATAAGGATACTAAGAAGTATGTGCAACAGTGTGACCAATGCCAAAGAATGGGACATCCAACCTACACCCAAGAGATGTTACTGCATCCTCAACTCTTGATGGAACCATTTGAGCAGTGGGGTTTAGATTTTGTGGGACCAATTTCCCCACCATCAACAGGCAAGGAGTATATTCTAGTATGCACAGACTATGTTACTAAATGGGCTAAAGTTCAAGCATTACAATTTGCACGAGAATAAAAAGTTGTTGATTTCCTTTATAATAAGATCTTCTTGAGGTTTGGAGCCCCAAGATCCATTGTTTTAGACATAGGACCTCAGTTTACTTCACAGGTAATCAGAGCATTCACAGATTTATATCAAGTCAAGCACAGGAAATCTTTACCTTACCATCCTCAAGTTAATGGGTAGGTAGAGGTAACTAATAGGGAAAGTGAAAATATTTTGACAAAGACTGTAGAAATGAATAGAAAAGATTGGGCTAACAGATTACCTGAAGCAGTTTGGGCTTACAATACCACTTGGAAATCCACAACAAAATTTTCACCATATGAATTAGTTTATGGGAAGAAGTCTATTCTGTCTATAGAATTTGAACTTCAGACACTTAAAGCTACATTGGATATTGGTCTACCATTGTCCATAGCCCAACAAAACAGAATTCTTTAGCTCAATGAATTGGATGAAATCTAAATAGAAGCCATTCATCAAACAAAACTGATTTAGTATCAAAAGAAGTAGTGGCATGACCAACACATCAAGAGGAGGACATTTCAACAAGGTGATTGGGTTCTTTATGATTCTAAATTCAAGGAGTTCAAAGGGAAATTGCAAACTCATTGGATGGGTCCTTATCAGATAAAGGAAGTTTTTGAAAATGGAACCATATTGTTGGAACCTATTGATGGAAGCATGAACACATTCTTAGTGAATGGCCACCGAATCAAACTCTATAAAAGGCCATCCACTAAAGAAGAGTTCCTCAATGATTTATACTTTGATACAGAGGAAACCACCTTTGTCATAGTTTAGATAGAATATATATATATATATATATATATATATATATATATATATATATATATATATATATATATATATATGTAAAAAAAGAAGGTTGAAAACTAGTAAATGGCGGCCTTCTGAAAAAAAAAAGAGAAGGTTGAAAACCAGCAAATGGCGGCCTTCTAAAAAAAAGAGAGAAAAAAAAGGGGAAGATGGAAAACTAGTAATGGTTGTCTTTCTCGACCATGGGAATTGAAAACTAGCAAATAGTAGTTCCCTTCTTCATGCTAGTTAAGAATAAGCAAGCTACGGAGGTGATCAAGTGCCAGGCGCTACTAAAGCACATCTCCGGTGCTTCACAACTAGGTGCATCTTCAGCAATTCATAGTTAGAGCACTCCGGCACTTCATAACTAGGTGCATCTCTGACACTTCATAGTTAGAGCACTTCAGCGCTTCATAACTAGGTGCATCTTTGGTGCTCCACCAATAAAATTTTATTTATAACCATAATTAGTTGAGGGGACCCACCTCTCCAGGAAGTAAAGTAGAAACGTCAATTGATGAGGTCGTCATGACTCATCCTCTACTTTATGACAGATATTTGCAAAGGACTGTGTTGACGTCACCCAGGATACGTGGATTCTCAAACTCCACAGTGGGAGCAGGAATGATTACAGGTTGTGTGACAATGGAGGTGATTGCCATCATCTCGTGCCACCCAAAGCTGCCCAGGTGCCACGTCGCGTCTAGTCTCATCAACACCGCAACATATTAGCCAAGTACATTGTGCCTCATCATTAAAAATGGTTCAGGTAACTTTATCTTCATTAAGCATTAAATAGTAACTGTCTTGTCTTTCTATTTTTGGGTGACGTCGTTATGACATGTCCCCTTGCCATCACTTTCCTTCCCAAATTCATGCATGCCGCCATCTTTCTTATACTCTCACCATGTCTATGGAGTGTCCCATCACTCTGCCTCATTTATGATCACACAAATGCTCTAACTGATTCTAGTTCTTTCTCCATCAACAAAGTTGTTAAGTGAATTAATGAAATAAACCTTAGTCAAACTGTACCATTTCCTAAAGAATAGTGTTAGCTGAAACAGTTCTCCAGAGCCTACGGAGTGAGAAAGAATTGTAAGCACAGAGAATAGACAAGGAATGTAAGTATGGGAGTTAAAAAGAAATCAGAGCTAGAAAATGCTACAGGCCTTTTGCAAGATGAAGCTACAACAGATGTTTTGAGGAATGCAGGATGGTTAGAATTTCTAGAAAAATTTGAGGGATTTCGAGAAGATATTGTTGATGAATTCCTAAGGAACCTGAGGGATAATTAGACAACTATAAGGGGAGTTCAAATCAACCTCTCAGCTACCATTATCAGTCATATTTCTAGGCTACTTGAACAAGGTGAGAGATTTTATCATCTGAAAACCTTATATGCTGATTTGATTAGAAATTTCTCTATTAAAGGTGAAACTACAATACAATTGCATTTAAATAAAAATGAGATTAAAGGAATTCTTAGGTCCTCACTACCAAACCCTTGGCAATCTGTACCTACATGGCTGATGAAATATTTCACATGTGATGGACAATTTTCCTTAGTTTTAGGACCAATAATGAAAATGTTGATTTTTCTAAGGCATGGGAATGGACACCCTGAATTCAGCATAAACATTCCTAATTTCTTGTACTCTGCCATCAGGGCAACTGCCGAAAGATATCAACATGACAAGGGTCCTATGAAACATCATGTCCTCATTTTTCCGATAGTGAAACATCACTTCCTATCTCAAACCAATGGGGAAGAATTATGGCAAACCTTTCTTGAACAACATCCCCAAAGCAGGGCACCAGAGGAGGCACAATAAGAGGATGAGGGTTCCTCCACCTAGCCAGAAGAAAAGATAGAACCTTTGACTTCCTTTATGGCTATTCAGGAGGGAAAGAAGTTATCACTAGAGGCAACTTCAACTGCAGCCCCTATTTCTGATAAAAAGAAGAAAGGCAAGGAAATTAAAGAACTTAATCTTGAGCAAACACCATATATGACTCGCTCAGCCCAAAAGAAAATGACTCTAGCTGGGGAATCTTTCCCTGAGGAACTAACAAGGAGGAGGTCAATGCACAAAGCAAAGAAAACTCGAAATGAAGCTAATCCTAGAGAACACTATTGGGCTAAAGAGGCATCCCATGATTCTGATGAGATCCCTCTGGTGAGAAAGAAAAGACTGAGAGGAGTTTCCCCAGAGCCATCTGTCCATTTGGGTTCAGGACCAACTTCAGAACAATCCCCTACTCTGGAGACAAAACATAGGCAAACCTTTATTATTTCCTCAAACTCTGAGGATGAGTCACCCACTCCGGATGCATTTGTCCCACCTATGCTATGGAGAAGCAACATAAAAAGGTAGCTCTCCCAAGCAAAGAAAGATACTACTCTCCTAGTTGAAGTACTTCTGGGATTCAGAACTTCTGAGAACAAAGCTGGGCCTTCATCAATTCTAGCACAAAAAAAAGAAACCTTAGAAGAACATCAGGGCAGGGAAACTATAGGAAAAGATAAAACAGAGCTAACTGTAGTAGACAGTACTGAACAAATGGCTATGGAAGACCCCGGTATGCAACAAGCAGAAGAAGAAACATGAACTTTCTCTCATCCCTCTGATTAAGAGGATATTGAGATTTCAAAAGAGCAGCAACTATTGGAAGAAATTGATAATCTAAAATGATTACTTTGGGGGAAAAATCAGATCATCACTGACCTCAAGAAGAATAGAATGGGAATTGAGCTGGAGCAAAAGCAAACAATTGAAAAACTACAAATAGAGCTCCAAAACAAAAACCAAATAATTCAAGAAAGGGAAGCAAAATTGAAGGCCCAGAAGACAGAGACACCTAAAATCATGAAGGAAAAAGAGATAGAGGCAGTGCAAAGTATCTCTGATCTTACCAAAGCTAGAGACAATAATCTCATTGTAGTTGCAACATTAATTGAAAAAGTACAGAGCCAAGATAAACAATTGACTTGGGCCAACAACAAAATAGATGATCAGGAAGAATATATTCAAGAGTTGGTTGGTCCAAGGGCAACCAGTGAACAGGAAGTACAAATAGATCCATATGTGGGTCCAACTCCCATTGATATTCCTAAGGCCCTATTTTACTGGGAAAGGAGATGTAGAGAATATGAGGCTTCTAAGCCTATGCTGCAACTACAGAGGGTAGTTACTGCCATGACACAAAGAGTGGAAACCTTGGAGAATAGAGTCATTCATATGGATTCCATTTCTTCTGAGATTCTATCTTGTAGACCCCCAAGTGCTAGTTATGCCATGTTTTTACAAGAGAGGGTCCTACAAAGAAGGTTGTCTTCATTCTGTTTGATCTGCCTGAAAACACAGAAATAGTAGAGGGGTTCATGGAAGCTTATACAAGGAGCTCTGATGAAGATAAAAATTTTCTATGTGAATTATATCTACATGGATTCTATGTTGATGATATGACCTTCCTTCTCAATTATTTTGTAGGAGACTACCAGCTTAGAGCATTCATGCCAATGATGAGGAATCATCAGATTTAGAATGAGTGAATGGAGGCTCACCTCAAGAAGGATGCAGACACAAATCTTTTCGTCAAAAATGAGTGTCCCAACCCTCAAGCTTTTAAGACCCAGTTCAAGGCATATGTCTATCACCCTGACAGTAGGAACACAATTTTGCCATTATACCTAAAAATTTTGCAAGAGTGTTCTATTGATTTTGGTCTTTTTATGAATAGTTCAGCTAATCCAATGCTTGCAATAGCCAAGAAAAGGTGGAATAATCTGACCTCAGAGAAGAAAATGAAAGAGGTGGTCACACCTGTAAACTTAAGGTTATTTATGAGGAAAGCAAGATTAGTATCCAGAATGATGGATAAGCATAAACAGGAGTGGATAGGTGGGCATTTCAGGCCACCACTCATAATAGAACGACTCCCTATCTAGGCTGAATAGATGGAGGATGAAAAATTACAGGATTGGTTAAAGCAGGTTGACTAGTATAGGGGAACTGGTAGTACCAACCACACCACTTGGTCTACCTATGCACAAGACTATAGCCTGACTAATAAGCTGCTCCACCAGAATAAATCCAGATTGTGAGAAGCAGGAGGACCTACTAAACCTTAGGTATGGGGGGGATTATGAGTGCCAATTAGCACCCATAAAATACATCTTTTTACCTCTCTTTTTCCCCTTTCTTATCCCAACTTCTTGATGTCTACACCTGAATAGAATAGCAAGGTTGTTCTAAATAATGATTAACTGAAGATAAATTACTTAGGATCATGATTTTTGATTTAAGGACTAATGTACATGGGATTGATGGAAATATGCAGAAAAACTTCTCCTTTTGAATCAATAGGTGTAGATGCTTAGGATGGCAATTTTGAACATCTTCGAAGGTAGTCCTAAATATCTTCGAAGACTATACCAGAATCTCATGACAGCAGAAGTTTTGAAGTAAGAGGAAGAGCATCTCCAGAGCTAAGCAAGAAGGCCGCAATGATATCTCTGGAGTCACAGACAAAGACTCTCCAGAGTAATAGACATATCTCTGGAGCTATAGCAATAGACACACATCTCTGGTGCCTCCTCACAACAAGGCATATTTCTAGCAGCTGTCAGTCAGGCACTTTCAGCAACGATCGTTATACCCCTCTTTTTATTACTCAAATCATCACCTGAGTAATTAAGGGGCCATCTTTAGTTAACTGCTAAGAGTTTTTGTCTCTTTTAAGTTTTTGTATGAGTTACCAATGAGACTGATTTAATATCCATATTTTTAGGGCATCATTGCCCAAATGTATTAAAACTCAGACTTAGAATTTAGAGTGGACTTCCTGTTTCACTCATTCTATTCTTATTGCATGATATCTTTCATAGTTAGACAACTAATATAATAAAGAGATGGATGTCATCTCATAGAAGAACTGATAGATAAGATGAGTGATATGTCATCAATCATTTTATATATATTTACTAAAGCAGCAGAAGAAAAGGACAGATTTATTATTGTTGTGTAATTTTCAATTAAGATATCAATTTTTCAAAGTGAATGGAATTAGACCAAATCTAGTTGTGATCTTATTCTCTAGTATTGATTCTTCACTGTAGCCTTCATCCCTAAGGGTGTAGAGCAAGGGCCCACTCTCACCACCAAGGCAGAAGGCTAGTACCATTGTTTTGTTGTTTTGAATTTTGCTTTATAGATACTTACCGATTTGGATAGACAGATGTATGTTGTAGTTGTAAATTTGCTTGAGTAATTTACTGTTTAATTCTATTTCCATCATTCTTTGAATTCATCTCATAAGTAGATAGATCAATATTTTTAAATTAGTGAAAGCCATTAGAATTAGTTAGAGAAAACTGGTAACTATAGAATCCTTAGTTGTAGACAGTCGAAGACATAGCCCTGGATTTTGACATTTGAAATATGATTAAATGATGAGGTACAATGACACCTTGTCAGATGTTGAGAATATTGACAAATTAATTAGCTTCTTCGGTAGAAACATTGAGTTGCAGTGGAAATAGTGTATAGCATATAGAAGAATAGTTCAAAAGAATGCTCCACATTTTCTGTAGAATGAATATCTTTGTTTGTGGATTGGAAGTTATTTAGAAGTCCATCTTAAGATGCCTTGTTCTGAGTTTGAGCCTCCAGTATGAAGAATTGAGTGAGTTATGTTCACCAGAGTGAAAACAACTTTTTCTGTATGTTTGGCAAAGATAGGGAGAAAGCGTTATGCTCTGCATTCCTCCACATTAAAGTATTTTGATCTACAGTTCTAGAGATAAGTCTAAGATAATGTTAAGTGCCTTCAACTCCAATGGTTTGTGATTTGATGGTCCACAAGCTATCATTTTTTTATGACAGTAGCTAACAGTGTTGTTCTTGTTCTCCAGTTTGAAGAATCTTCTTGAAAGAGTGGTTAGAGATCATGCAGTTGTTCCTAGTGATTACAATGTGCTTG
The DNA here is from genome assembly GCA_027924645.1 of Cunninghamia lanceolata. Classification (NCBI taxonomy): domain Eukaryota; kingdom Viridiplantae; phylum Streptophyta; class Pinopsida; order Cupressales; family Cupressaceae; genus Cunninghamia; species Cunninghamia lanceolata. The sequence goes on from BSBN01001011.1 coordinate 1,626,988, forward strand.
TGGATGTCTCCTGATCATGTTCCTAACTTTGGATTAGTCTACAAAGACAAGTGTGGATCATGAAAGAAGAATGTTCTTAGAAAACCTAGTGTTAACTCTAGTCTTGGCTGACTTGGTTGATTTCACTATTTGTAGAGATGCATTGAAGATTGTAGAAGTGTGTTCTAGCATGGAGGATTACATTTGAGTCCCAGCTAAGGCATGGTGTGTTTATCATACTTCTCTACATCTTTCCTTAGCTAAATTTTGTAATAGGTCTAGACCTATTTTTGTTTTGTAAATGCTGGCCTTGGAGAATGTTCCAATGGTTGATGAATGTATTGCCAATCTTGATGTACATTCCAAGGTTGATGAATTGTATAAACACATGTAATAGAGTTGTGAGAAAGTGTGTGTGTGTGTGTGTGTGTGTGTGTGTGTGTGTGTGTGTGTGTGTGTGTGTGTGTGTGTGTGTGTGTGTGTGTGTGTGTGTGTGTGTGTGTGAATATGAAGAGATAAGTGCGAAGGTGCAAAAGAGCAGAGAAGATAAGTTATATTATGCTTCAATGGAACTGAATCCTAGCATGGAGTAGATGCTACTTAATTAGTTCACCCTCTTGGCAGTGAGCCACCCTTTGGCAGTGAGCCATTCTTTGCAATGAGCAATTTGGCTAGTGAGCCCTTTAGGCAGTGAGCCTCTATTTTTTGGTATTGTTATAACTCATATATTTATGTGGGCTAACACCCACCGTGGTTTTTCCCATAAGGGTTTTCCATGTAAAAAATTTGGTATCTATTGTGTTGGATGTTTGTTTGTGATTAAGTTTATGGTTTCATGCTTTCATGGTTAAATATGATTATAAGCAACTAATTTGTTGATGGTTTGATGTTCATATGAAGCTAAGTTTTTGTGACAATTGATCCACAAGTGTATTTCAACAAATTTTCCCCTTTTGGGTTTTCCACATAAAAATCCTAGTGTCTATGTGTTATGCCTTTATGGTTGTTGTTCTTATGTTTATTCTGCTTTCATGTTATTGAATTTGGTAATTGGATTAAGGAACAACAAACTAAGTGGTTTTGTAGAATATTGATTCACCCCTCTCAAATTCTCTACACTCAATAGTGGATGCCTCATTTGTCTTGCTTGGTTTTTGCTTAGGGACCCAACCATTTTAGTTTTGACCTTGTCTTTTGAAGGTATGGGCTTGGATAGCTTTTTAGGTGGATTTTTCTTTGACTTCTTGCATTGATGTCCTAAGGTATGAGGATCCTTAGGATTTTTGGTTTTATGAAAGGAGGCATCTAAATTTTTACTTTTGAATCCCATGGGCATGGTGGAAGCTTCATGATTAGATGATGTGTGCATTTGTTGGTCATGAGTAGGAATGTAAGGGAATTTATGGATGAGAGGGATATTAGGCATTGGGATAAATAATGGTAAAGTGGATGGAGGGATATTAGGAGTTGGAAGGAGTGGAGGTAAATTGGATGGTGGAAGGTGTATGGTCAGATGCTTTTGACTCTTGTAGGATAGTGGAGGAGTAATGACAACATATGTTTTTGAGGTATGATAGGATTTGTGATGGAAAGTGGTGGATTTAGGAGGAATGGAGGAAATATCAACATCTTGGGATTGTTTTCCTTGGGGTGATAATCCAAGGCCATATGAGCATGGAGGGACTTTGACATGGATAGGCTCCAAAATTCCTTGTTCATGAAAGCCTAGGCCTTTACCTTGATAGTTCATGTTTTGGAGTATGTGATGGACTATGGGCTATGCATGTTTTGGACACTAGACTTGAGTTCATTATTTGATGGAGAAGGGAAAGTGGATAGAGGTTGTTGTTACCCTAAGGAGGAACATTCATGGATGAAGGTGGATAGACCAATAGGATATGTTCGATTTGAAATGGGGTCAATAGTGGATGATGAAGGATCATTAGGATCTTGATTATCATTATGCTCACTAAGATCCAAGGTATTTGTTTGATCTTCTATGTTTTCTTGGGAGGCAAGTGTCTCATCATGACAAGTGGATGTTTGCACATCATGGGTAGGGCTAGATGGAGGAGAAGTGTCTTTTCTTTGAAGGAAGGCCATGAAATGGGATGAATTCTCAAGTAGGTATGTAGGTCTTAGGTGTCTTTCTCATGAATGGTTGTGGGGGTATGAATAGGATCAAGTTGCTCATGGATAGGTTCTTCATCATGAATAATATCTTGATCATGGAAAAAATATATGTTGTGAATAGGTTGAATGAAAGTGATTTGATCTTGATTAGAACAAGGAATTGATGTTTCCACATGCTTAGGATTGTACCCTTGACATAGCTCTTGACTTTCTTGAATGGAAGCAAAAGTGGAAGGCTCTTGGAGAGGCTTGATGTGCTCTTAATGGTAAACAACACGAGGGCATGATGGAGGTTGACTTGAACTCATGGGAGGAGACTCTTGAATAGGTTTAAGGGGTTGTGGACCATATGATGGATTTGGAAGACTAGGCATGGGATTGGAAGGCTTTTTGGTAGGCTCAAGGATAGGACTTTGATGACATAGTTAACTCTTTGCTAGTAGCCCTTGGATCACATCCTTTGGAGGTGTATGGGTAGATGAATCGGTAATGAGGGAGGATTTGGGTAACTCCATAGGTTTTCTTTTGAAATGTTTGAATTTAGGGCATGAAGTTGATGGAGGATTAGATGATGGTAAGGATAATGAAGGGTTTGATGGATTTGAAGGTGGAGGGACCAATGGATTAGGACTAGAACATGGTGGCTTTAGGATAGGCATTCAATTGGATGGTGGTACAATATACTTATAGGAGGGATAAGCTAGACTAGTGTTCCCCTTGTCAAAGGTAGCATTAGAACTCGAAGGCACTTGATCTTGTTTCAAGGGGTGAGTTAGGATCACATGTTCTTGTTGGGATGTGAATGGATAGGTTGATGTAGCATTGAATTGACATGTGGATGGATTAGGGTGGTATGATGTGGAGGGGTATGACATGTGGGATTGATGTGAATGTTGTTGATGTTGTGGTTGTGTTGGTTGAATTTGATGTGTGGATGGATTAGGGTGGTATGATGATGAAGGTGACACATAGGAATGAGGTGGAATTGGTTGATATTGAATGGATAGAGGGTGTGTTTGTTGGGTTTGACAAGTGGCTATGAATTGTTGGGCTTGGGCTAGGAGTTGTATTTGAGGTGATTGATATTGTTGAAGTTGTTGAATGATGGCTTGGAGTCTTTGTAAGGTTTGTTGGTCTAGGGGTTGGGGTATTTGGTGAAGTGTTTGAATGAGGTCTTGTAGTTGAGGTGCTAGGAACTTGTTTTCTAGTGTTGGCATGGAGTCACACATGTGTTTAGGTCTCTGCACTTTGTCTTGTTCCTCAAGGTATGCAACATGATTCTTGTCATCATTAGGAGTAGGAGGAGGGGCCCAATGAAGTATAAGTTTAGGTCTTACATTTTTCTCATAATTGGGACTAGAGGAAGGGCCTCCTCAGAGTATAGGTTTAGGCTTAGGATTTGTCTCATCATTAGAACTAGAGGGAGGGCTTCTTCGGAGTATGAGCTTGGGCTTAGGATTGGGCATAGGCTTGCTATGGCTTAGGACCATTTTGGCAAGTGATTGACTAGAACTAGGATGATGATGTGGAATCATTGAGATATGATTAGAAATGACTAGGGATGAGGTGATTGGATTTGAATGTGTTGGCAAGAATGTTTAGAATGATGTGTTTATAGCTTGATGTGGAAATTTGCAAACAAATGATTATACATGTACACACATGAATCACACACACAAGACACATAAGAAAGTTTAACTTTGAAATTTTGAATGTCATGATTAAGAAAGCACTTGAAGACACATCAACAATCCTAGGATTAGTCAAGTAGGAGTGGCCAAATAGGTCTTACTCTAGGATGCACAAGTTTGACTAAGGATGCCCCCAATATACTCAAGGTACGAGGGGCCCAATTCCATGAAATGAAAGTAAAATAATGTCAAACAGCCGGGATAAATGGGTAACCCACCCTTCACCTTCACTTCCCCAAGGTATAAAGTTCTTGGGGGCTTAGCCCAAATGACAATATTTCCACTTCCAAGAGGGTGTCTTTCGATTCACACCTTACTATTTAGACTCTACTGAGATGCTAGAGTTGAGGTTGTCCCTTGGAGTTGTGTGTCTCCAAGCAGGCCTACTAAGAAGGGTGAACAAAGGAAAATCTAGTGAGGTGCTTTTGATCTCCAAGATCACCTTGCAGTGTGAGCATACACACACACACTAGATTCACACTCGTAATGTTAATTCCTCTTAGAAAATTAAATGTGTGTTGTGTAATTAAATGGATCAAAGGTGTTTTTGATTCTCAAGATCACATGAGGTGCATGAGAAGAGCATACACACCCTTAATCTCACTCAAGTTCGCCAAGAAATGGAAGCACTTGTTCATTTTAATCCAAAGTCAAAATGTGTGAGAGAAGACACTAGTTCATTTTAATGTCCAATTTGAATGTGTGAATGAAGACAAGAGTTTGTTTTAATGCCCAGATCCAAATGTGAAAGAAAACAAGATGTTCTTTTGAAGCCCCAAATTGAAATGTGAGACAAGCAAGATTGATTTGATGAAATGAAAAGACAAGAGTATAGAATGAATGCACCTAAAACTTTTCACTTTCCAATCTACTATTGTAACTGATGCAAACACTACTACAGCTCCATAGATGCACACTAGAAGCCACCAAAACAAGAAGGAAATAAGTAATTTTTCATACAAATGTGTTATGTGAAAAAGATGAAATATGAGAAATTTTGATGAAAATGAATAACTACAGTAGAATAAACAAGATGAATAGAATCTAGACAAAATTTTATTCAATTTTAAAAACATTTCGTGAAAAATGGATCAATTTTGCAATAGTTATGAGTGTTTGAAGTTTATATGCAAGGTTGACTTTGACTAAGAAAAAATGGTAAAAATAGTACAGTCACCTGATGAAATCCTTGCCACTATGAAGCTGGCCGAACCATCGTCACAACACCACTCATTTTGTGAAAATCTACCTCCATATGCAAAAGTTATGATGAAAAAAAAATATGCTCCTTTAGGGTTTGAGGATGAAGTGGACAGACCTAACTATCTGATATAAACTGCTAGTAGTTATCTCTTTATGCTCACATAGGAGGTTATCTTTGGCAGTTATGGTCAGTGGTCAAGGTTTAGGCCCGTCTGTTAGGGTTAGCTGGCAGAAGATATCAATTAAATACAAATAAAGATTAAACAGAGGAATGGAAATACACAGAAATAATAACAATGAGAGACAAGTTTTAACGTGGTTCACCTAAACTCAGGCTACATCCAACAAACAGAGAGTCCAATATTATTATCTAGTAAATCAAACCGATTACAATCAGCAATCCTTGCAACTCAATACCACTGCAAATGTTACAATACAATATATCAAAACCCTAACCCTTAGCTGCTTTTTATCAAGCTTTTTGTCGGTTACAAAATAGGGTTTTTTTATGTCGGTCAATGAAAAATAACTCCCGATGCCTTTATAAAATAATAAAAAAATGTGAGAGGTTTCGAGGGCGCTACCCCCGAGCCCCCGTGAGGGCGCTGCCCCTGGACCCTGCAAGGGACGCTACCCCTTGACCCTGTCTCGGGGGCGCTACCCCTTGACTCTATAGGAATTTGGGGGGAAATCACGCCGATAAAAGTGGGGTAAATTTAACCTCTGAGTCTAATTAGGCTCCATATAACACTGTCAGGGTTTTAGATCAGCCCCTGGTTGTCCGTACGACCAGGGGCAAACAAAAGACAAAAAAGGAAGGGAGGGGCTAGGAGTGCCAGCCCCCTGGTCACAAATGTGACCATAGCCACCATTGCGCATTAGACTAATAGCTTGCAAATAACATTTTTTAAAGCCCGTCAAACTAATAGTTTGTAGTTAAGGTTGGTACCCTTTGGGCGGAGGCCAAGGTAGAGGTGCTAACTTGTTCAGTTGCATGTGACCTAGGAGGAGGACTAAAGTAGAGCTAGGGAGGAGTGGCAGATAGTTGTTTGCGGAGATGTCAACCAATCTACAGGAGTGGTGGTCAACTATAGAGATGGCGCGAAGGTGTTGACCTAAATCCCAGTGGGCGATGAAAGATTTCAAAGAAGTGGTGACCAAAGATCTTGATTGCAGAGATAAGTGGTGGAGGTGCCATGGTGGTAGCGACAAGGGAGATTTGGTGGTCAATGGAGGGATTTGATGGTGGCAATAGGGGATTCGAAGGCAGAGGTAGGTTTTTTAAATAGTGGCGGAAGATTTAGACAGAGTCTGAAGGGATTAAACAATGGGAGAGGGTGGTGGTGATCAGGAGATTAGAAGTGGTGGAGTTTAGGGTTAGGCCAAGTAGTTAGGGTTTTTGAGAGAGTTTGAAAGGAGGTCGACAATGCTAATTCAACACTTGCAACAAAGATTCAACACCTGCAACGCTAAATATCAATATAAAATTTGAAACCTGAAACCAAAGAAATGCTAGATACCATAACAATGAAAATCATCAACAACCAGAGAGGGCCTCTGCATAGGCTGTACATCCGTACAGATCTATACAGTATGACCTTGTGATAGAGGCTAAAACTAAAAAAATTTCAAAATTTTTTTGCAACAAAATATCAAGTGTTATATGTCATTTTTTGCCTATGAGGCCTCCCAGACACAATAGTGAGGTCCATTTCAAGCCAAGAGGTCACCTACAAAAGCTAATTTTTAGAAATCAACAAAAAATATTAGATTTGGAAGATTCACATTGGATTCAGCAAATGTAGTTAGGGAAAATCAGGGCTAAATCATAAACATGAAGCATCAAACCCTAACAGCACAATGAAGTACAAGATAGCATAGAAATCAAAATGATAGAGAAACCTAAAACTAAAATCTACACTAAGCTTGGCTCTCCTCCATTGCTCTTCTCAATCTTGCATAGGAATGCAAGATATCGAAGGATGAATGTTGATTGTTCACTAGTCCAGCAGCATAAGGATACTTGGAAGCTAGAATGAAGATGAAGAATGAAAATGGAGAATCATTTTGACAGCATGAGGCTACTTGCAAATTGGATCCCCTCGAATGGCTTGGGTGAGGGTTGATTTATAGGAAATGACTGATTTGAATGAAGGGCTATGATTGAAAGTTGGTTTGAATGATGTGGATGATTGAGACTGAATAGGGTTTCCCACTCCATGAGGAGTTGTAGTCATGTAACAAGTGTAGGGAGGACCTAATTTAAATAAAAGATTATTTAAATTAGTGGCACATGTGAAGTGTATTAAATGAAAAGTGTAGTATGTGACGTGTTGCAATGAGGTGAAAGGTGAGGGCCTAATTCAAATATTTTATTTCAATTAGTTGGAACATGTGAGAGGGAAATTAATTAAATAAATAGGATTTATTTAATTAATTTTCTAGTGGGATAAATGGGATTAGGAGTGGGATTAGGACAAAATGGCAAATGATGTCTCTAGTAATGTGTTGACTAGGTGATGTAAGACATGGACAATTTTAAGTGTCTACACCTCCTAACTAGACACAATAGGATTTTACCTTCCTTCACAATTAGCTATGTACCATTCCCACTATACAAGTGCATGACCCAAAAACTTTAAACATGCTAAAGACATTTTGTGCCCCTCACATTATGAACACTAAAATAAACCTTCATTTTCTTAACAAAAAATCCTAAAATTTAACATTAACTTGTCCTTGAAAATAATTTATCTCAATTTTAGCCTCCACATCAAATTGGGTTCGCTCTTTTACCTTATTTATCTCATTTGGCTTGAATAATTAAAGAACATCATAGTATCAACATTTTCTTCTATTACATTGTCACATTTACCACTTGTAGTATAGGGGTGAACATAGTGTTGGCCATGGTTAACTCACTAGCAATCAACAAACTTATACTATTGAAAATTGATGAACTTGTTCTAATATAAACCATGGGTGGAATACAAAAATTTTAAACATTTGATATTCCATTTTATCAATTGGTTTTCCATTCTTGTGAGGTTGGGAGGCTATCGGAATGTCATATGTTTCTTTTTCTATGTTGGAGAGAGTTTGGGTCTCATTATATGGTGGTTTTAGTCCATCTTCATGACCATTTCAAGTGTGTATGCAAGTCTAAACTAAAATGAGAGTGTTACAATTTCAATAGAATTGCTATAATTATCACAAATGCTATCGTATCATTGTAAACATCATTAATCAACCTATTGATAATGGAACATAGGGTAATTTCTCTCCAAAGCTAGAGTTTTTTGCCCTATATTATATTTCTCAAAGGAAAATTATGTGTTCATTTTGTGTGTGTTTCCATCTTTATTTTTGAGTATGGTTGAGAAGATATTTACAACTTCTTGATTTGCATGTGTCTTTGTTAGTGTGACATACATATTAGTTAGTAGTACATTTCAAGGCTTTTGTTGGAGTTCTTTACATTGAGCATATGTTTTCTAATAGCAGAGTGAGGTGTGACCTCCTTGTTTATGAATCACCTTGGCCCTTACCTTCTTTTATTTTATGGTCCTTGCCTTCATTACATTAAAAAATTCTTATATTATTCATTGGCCCTTCCCTTTTTATCTTTTGTGGTCCTTTTCTTCATTGCCTAAATTTTTTCCTTATACTATTGCTTGGCCCTTGCCTTGTGAACACCTTGTGCACACCATGTTTCATGGCTTACCCATTAGGAACATTTATTACACTTTAACACACAAGTCAAGTGGTTTCTCTCTCATAAGATTACAAAATCTAAGACTACAAATTGTCACCCCATGTGACATCATGGCACCATGCATATGTGACTACATCTTATATGACATTACTTATATTAACATGGCCAAACACTTTACACATGTGATTAATCTTTCTTAGAGATTATATTCTCAATAACAATACACCCATTATTTACATGATCTATATTTAAAAAATCATCCAAATAATATCAAAGGCCATTACATCACTCCTCTTTTCTCTCCTTAAACAAAATGCACAACGCCATTGTGCGCTCAATTTGAGGGGGGTTTACATGTAAAATTATTTAATACTATGATATGCACATGTTATAGGGGTCTAGAGGTTCCAAATTGTACCCCATCCATATGCACCATGACATCTTACTCTAGTTTTACTTTCACACCAATTATTTGATGTACCCATACACTATTGGGGCCTAGCAATTCAAAACTCTACTTTAACAATATACACCATGATCTCCTTTTGCATTAATTTATGTACATTGACTAAGTTTGACAAATTTACACAATAGAAGACCAAGCCACATTGCATGGCCTAGTCCAAAACCATATCACATATTGTGTCCTAGTCCATGACTGTCACATCCCTAATTCTAACTACATTTTACCTTTTACTTTCAAGTAATCAAGTAAATGATTACACATGATTTAATGATTTGATGTTTAGTGAAAATGTTAGGAAAAATCAATGATTTCATGATTTTATGTTTATACGATTAAATTGACATGTGATTATATGATTTCAAGATGTTATGATTTCATAAGGATTATGAATTCATTAATGATACACTAATCATAGTTTGGTGATTGTAAGTTGAATTTAGGAAACAAGTTTCCACCCTGTGAGAAAGAGAGGGAGAGCATCATCAGAGAGAAGCAAATAGACTTCTAGAAAAGAATAGTTGTTTCCATCTTAGTCTTGTGCTTGTATAATTAGTGAATCATTGTCAATTTGGTAAATTATGTTCGACCCAACTAGTTTAAGTTTGGTGTTGATTCAACAATCGTTGATTTGTCAAAAGTCCCAATAAGTTTATGTTTTGTCGTAAACCAAGTCGAGTATTTCGACTATTAGAATGAAAATGGTTAATAATCGTTAGTCCTTGACTGATATGAATATAGTTATATTCAAGAGAAAATATTATTAGTTGTTAAACTATTTATTTATTGGTAATTCCGGTATGAATTCCATTAAGATATTTATTGATGCAGGAGCATCCCAAGTTGCAAAGCAATCTTGCATCAACCAAAAACATTTGCATTCTTTCTTTCTTTCATTTTTTAGTATTTTGTACCTCATTTTTCTGCATCTTCATATCAGAGCTTGCAAAGTAGGACTTAGCATCTAGATATCATCATCTACATCATATTCAATTTTCAAGTCATTTGGATTTGTCTACTAAGAGTTATCGCTATCAGAAGATCATCAGTTCTCACATAGCAGAGCATATAGACAGTCAGTTGAAGGAGAAGGTTTGTGGAGCACTTACGTGACTTGTAGAGCCTAATAAAACATCATATATAACACATAAGGATTAGATAGACTTTCCTTGAGGTCCACTCCTTGATTCATCTATTTGCAGGCATTGCCAGAAGATTTAGGCCAACCTACTTGTTTCTACACGTTACATTCCTTCATTAGAGTTTGTAACCTCTCTTGTCTAACACGGAGGATTCTAAGAGCTTGAGGATGATATATAAATCTCTAGGATGTATTAGGAAAGCAATTAGAGATTTCATAAGATAGATTTTATTCCATAAAGGCACTTCAAAGACATATCTTTCATATTTGTTGTAACTAGAAATCTGGTCTATGAGCCCTTTGATTGTAGCCTACATGTTGCAGGGATATGAGCATTGTAATTATTTGATATTCTAAATATATGAATCTTCCATTGCCTTCTACAAATTGAGTTGTTTCGGTTGTGTTTACTCTAGCTGCATGGTTTGGACAATTCATTCTGTGAACCCTCCAACCATGGATTCACCAAGTGGTATCAGAGCAAAGTTTTGAATCCTTTGGGAAGTGAAGGCATTTTGTAAGATCTTATTGTGAATAGATTGTTGACTTGAGGTAGCCTACTTGTGTTTGTCAATAGAGCATTGATTGTGAGGCAATTGCTACCTGTAGTCAGATCGCCGAATTGAGGCAGGTGCACTAGATCCTAGGAAGAGTTGTAGATGAGAAGGATGCCTATTATGGGTAATGTTGATGGAATAATGGAAGAAATGGTTGAGATGATGAGGACAATGAAAGTTATATTGGATGTTGTAGAAGAAGATAGAAGAAGAGGACTAAACCCTAGACATGATGTTGAAAGTGATGATGAATTTTAATTTGTAGATCAAAATGAATAAGCCCTAGAAGAAGAAGAATCAGATCAGGTGAAGATGTTGAAATCTATTTCTAAGATTGGTAAGAGACCTAGAGTGGAAGTACTGAACTATACTAGAAATTTGAATTTGAGGGAATTGATTGATTAGATAAATGACTTGGAAGAATATTTTGAATAAGATAAAATTGAAGATCTAGAGAAAGTAAAATTTGCAAAGACTAAGTTGAAAGGAAAATCAAAGATCATAAAATTGGATATAAATAGGAGAGGAAAATCAAAGATCATAAAATGGGATAGGATAGTGACAAAGTTGAAGAATTAATTGATACCTACTGACTATGAGTTGGAATTGTTGAAGAGATTGTAGAACTTGAGGCAAAAGCAGAAATCTGTGAAGGATTATACTAAGGAATTTCAAAAGATGATCATAAGGACTAGACATAGTGAAGAAAGCAAGGAGAAAGTGGTGAGATACATAAATGGATTGAGAATGAACATTCAAGAAGAACTTAGTTTGGTAAGGATGACAACAATAGAAGAATAACAGTTTTCCCTAAAAGTTGAAGACAAGTTGAATAAGAAGCATGAGCAGAGATAGAAAGGATGAGGAGATAAATTTCAAAGAGGTAGAACATATCCTGGAGGAGAAAGATCATATGCGAAGCAGGACAAAGAAAGTACTCATTACTAGAAGGAAGAAAAGGACAATAATTCATACTACAAAGGGAAATATGATAGAAGTTTCTACAACAACAAAGAGAATCATAATTATTACCACAATGAAGGATACTGGAGAGATGAAAGAGGGTTTGATAAGAGAACATTTAGAGGAACTTATATTAAGTGTGGAGGTGAAGGACATAGAGCATTTGAATGTCATCAAGGAAATACAAGCAAGAAGACAGAGAATAATGCAAGGGAAACTTATGTGGAAGAAGAACCTGTTGGATCACCTAATTTAGCTAGAAAAGTAGAGAAAGGAGAATCATTAGTCATGAGGAGAGCCCTATTTCAAGTAGAGACAATTGAGGAACCACCGCAGAGGAAAAGTTTGTTCTAGACCATATGTAAATCAAGAGGTAAATGTTGTAAGGTTATAATAGATAGTGGCAATACTAATAATTTGGTTTCAAAGGAGATGGTGACTAAGATGAACCTGGAGAGATTGAAGCACCCTAAGCCCTACAAGATATCATGGATTCAAGATGAACACAAGGTACTGGTGAAATTTCATATTGGATCTTATAATGATGAAGTGCTCTGTGATATTTATGCTGATGGATGTATGTCCTATATTGTTAGGTAGACCATGGAAGTATGATAGAAAAGCTATACATGATGGGATAAAGAATAATTACACTATACCATCAAATGGAAAGAAACATATCTTGATACCTTTGGAAGATGAGCCAAAAAGTGAAGTATGTGGGAATGCTAGAATCTATTTAGTTGATGCAAGAAAATTTATGGATGGATTGAGACATGAGAATATGTGTTTTAATTTGATTCCTAAGAAGTGTGGAACCTTAAGTGCAAAAACTAAAGAATCACAACTAGAGGAGATAATTGAATTGTTGACAGAGTATGAAGACATCATATCAGATAATGTACTTGAAGGGTTACCACCAATCCAGAGTATTAGTCATCATATGGACCTTATACCTGGAGCTATTTTTCCTAACAAAGCAGCACATTGGATGACACCAGTAGAGAATGAGGAGATGAACAAATAGATATAGGAGCTATTGAGGAAAGGATTGATCAGAAAAAGTTTAAGCCCATGTGCAGTACTTGCAATACTAGCACCAAAGAAATATGGAGAATGGAGGATGTGTATAGACTCTAGAGCAATCAATAAGATCACAATTAAGTATAGATTTCCATTGCCAAGGATGGATGACATTATGGACTGTTTGAGTGGAGCAAATTATTTCACAAAGATAGACTTGAAGAGTAGATGCCATCATATCAAGATTCGAGAAGGAGATGAGTGGAAGACTGAATTCAAGACAAATGAAGGATTGTATGAATGGTTAGTGATGCCTTTTGGATTGACTAATGCACCGAGTAAGTTTTCATGAGGTTGATGAATGAGGTTTTGAAGAAATTCTCGAGTAAGTTTGTTATTGTATACTTGGATGATATTATGATTTTCAGTAAGACAAAGGAAGAACATTTGTGGCATATTAGACAAGTATTGTAGAGGTTGAGAGAAGAGAAATTGCTGATAAACATCAAGAAATGTAGTTTCATGAAGCAAGAATTGGTATATTTGGGATTTGTGATTTCTATGGAAGGATTGAAGATGGACCCTAAGAAGGTTAGAGCAATTGTTGAGTGGCCAACACTTGAAAGCATTGGAGAGGTAAGATCATTTCATGGATTAGCTAGTTTCTACTAGAAGTTCATCAGAAATTTTAGTTCAATATGCACACCCATGATAGAGATAATGAGAGGTGACAAAGGATTTTAAGTGGACATTAGGAGAAAATAAGAGTTTTGAATTATTGGAGAAAAAAGTGACAGAGCAACCAGTGTTAGCATTACCATATTTCAACAAACTATTTCAAGTAGATTGTGATGCCAGTGGAAATGCAATAGGAACAGTGTTAAGTCAAGAAGGGAGACTAGTAGCATATTTCAGTGAGAAGTTGAATGATGCAAAGAGAAGATATTTAGTTTATGATCAGGAGTTGTATGCCATAATTCAAGCCTTGAAGAAGTGGAGACATTCCTTGTTCCCTAAAGAATTTGTATTGCACATGGATCATCAAGCTTTACAGTATTTGAACAGTCAAGGAAAGTTGAATCAGAGACATATGAGATGGGTAGAGTTCATGGAAAGTTACACATTTTTATTGAAGCATAGGAGTGGAAAGTCAAACAAAGTTGTAGATGCATTGAGTAGAAGGAACTTGTTAACAAAGATGAGAGTAGAAGTATTAGGTTTTGAAGAATTGAAGCACATGTATGAAGAGGACCTTGATTTTATAGAACCATGGAAAGCATGTAAGGAACCTATTGTGATAGATAGAAGTGGTTGGATTATTTCATTCAGGAAGATATGTTATTCAAAGGAAATCAATTGTGTATACCTAGGAGTTCAATGCGAGATAATTTGATAAAGGAGAAACATAGTGGTCGATTGTCAGGACATTTTAGAATTGATGAGATAGTAGCCTTGGTAAATGAACATTATTTTTGGCCTCAGCTATATAAGGATGTTAGGAAGTTTGTGCAAAATTCTAGAATATGTCAAGTTGCAAAGGGGAGTAGTCAGAATACTAGTTTATACAAATCTTTGATAGTACCATAGAAACCTTGGGAAGATATAAGCATGGATTTCATATTAGGATTCCTGAAGACACATAGAGGACATGATTCTATATTTGTAGTGGTGCATAGATTTTCAAAGATGTCACATTTCATACCTTGTAAGAAGACAAATGATGCAGTGCATGTTGTTGACCTATTTTTCAAGGAGACTATGAGATTGCATGGATTACCTAAGAGTATAATTTTAGATAGGGATATAAGATTTATTGGATACTTTTGGAGGACATTGTGGAAGAAGATGAAACTAGACCTAAAGTTCAGTTCAATATTTCATCCACAAACAAATGGACAAATAGAAGTGGTAAATAGGAGTTTGGAAAACTTGTTGAGATGTTTAGTAGAAGATAAGGCAGGAAATTGCGATCTAATTCTACCACAAGTAGAATTTGCATACAATAATTTAGTAAATAGAAGTACAATGAAGACACCATTTGAAGTTGTGACAGGAGTGAAACCTATAGGAGTTGCAAAATTGAGAATTATCAAAATGGAGAATAAGAGAAGTGTAGAGGCAGAAGAATTTGTAGAATATATGGAGACTCTACATAATCAAGTCAAGAAGCATTTGGAGGAGATGAATAGTAAGTATAAGGAGCAAGAAGATGAGAAGACAAGACACAAAGAATTTTTAGTTGGAGATGAAGTGATGGTATATTTGAGGAAAGAGAGATTTCCAGTGGGAACATACAACATGCTGAAGATGAAGAAGTTTGGACCTTGTAAGATACTTAGGAAGTTTGATTCAGGAAATGCATATGAAGTGGAGCTACCAGAGACATTTGGTATATCACCTATATTCAACATTGCAGACTTATATTAGTATCATGAAGGAGAATCAAGTGACAACATTGAAAATGATTTGAAGAATCAGTTACCACAACAATAACTAGAGAAAATAGAGGACATTTTGGACAACAGAATTGGACGCCGCACTAGAGGCAAGCAGTATAAGGAATATTTGGTTAAGTGGAAAGGCAGTCTAGAAGAAGAGTCGTCATGGATTTCTCAGGATGAGGTGGACCACCTTGGTTTTCCTCTAGCCCTAGAAAAGTGAGGGACTCACTTTTGTAAAAACCTTGGGTGTCTGATGTAGGAGCATCCCAGGTTGCAGAGAAATCTTGCATCAACCAAAAACATTTGAATTCTTCATCTCTTTCATTTTTTAGTTCAGTTCAGTCATTTGCATTTTCAGTATTTTGTACTACATTTTATTGCATCTTCATATTAGAGCTCACGGAGTAGGACTTAGCATCTAGATATCATCATCTACATCATATTCAATTTTTTAGGTCATTTGAATTTGTTTGCTAAGAGTTATTGCTATTAGAAGATCATCAGTTCTCACAGAGTAGAGCATATAGACAGTCAGCTAAAGAAGGTTTGTGGAGTACTTCTGTGACTTGCAGAGCTTAATGAAACATCATACATGGTACATAGGGATCATATAGACCTTCCTTGAGGTTTGCTCCTTGATTCATACATTTACAAAGCATTACCAAAAGATTTAGGCTGACCTACTTGTTTCTACACGTTACATTCCTTCATTGGAGTTTGTAACCTCTCTTGGCTGATACAGAGGATTCTAAGATCTTGAGGATGATATATATAGATCTCTAGGATGTATTAGGAAATAATTTAGTGAGTTCATAATATAGACAGTTAGATTTTGTTCTGGAAAGGCACTTCAAATCCATATCTTTCATATTTGTTGTAACTGGAAATTAGTCCCATGAGCCCTTTGATTGTAGCCCGCATGTTTCTGACATATGGGCATTGTAATTCTTTGATATTCTAAATATATGAATCTTTCATTTCCTTCTATAAATTGAGTTGTTTTCATTGTGTTTACTCTAGCTGCATGGTTTGGATAGTTCATTCTATGAACCCTTCGACCATGACTGCACCATTTATTTTAAGTGTTTATGCAAGGTCGAGAGGGGGAGAATACCTTGACCCCATTCTTGTAATCTTTCCAAGTGTTTGGAACATTGTAAGAGTATGTTGTACATTCCTAAACTATGTTATTTTATATCTATTTAGATACTATCTATAAGTTTGTATTTATAACATGATGTTGAAAATATTCTATACATCATGGTATGATAGTATTTATTATAAACCTATTTATGTATAAATAAGAGAGTACTCAACTCCCATCCCCATGACCAATAAGGAGTTAAGTAGGAGTATGAGTGTGGTGATTAAGACCAACCACTCCACTACTCTTACATGTGAGTGAAACATGATTTTAGGCAAAGTTTTTGTCAAGGCCTCGCGGGATGGTTTAGTGGTCAAAACTTTAATAAGACCATCACCTCATTTATTATAGAGGCCTTCATGGGAATTAAAAGATAAAAATAGTTTTTAAAGGTGAGTGGAATGTGATCTCCTAGAAGTTTTTCTTGATAGAGACAGAGAGATACCTTTGAGGGAATATAAAAAGTTTTTGTAGGATCATGACGGTAGCATAGGATCATGTTGCTAAAGGTAACATGCATAGCAAGAGCGAATAAGCATTTATATGTGAAGAATTATGGTGCTTAAGAGTGGATTCACACTTGAATAGTTTCAAAACTTGTCGATTATTCCTATTGGTGCATTTTTGGAATATCTTTTGTGTGGAAACTACGGTATAGGCAAAGCATTTTAAAAGGCTATACCAATGAAGATAGGGAGAGGAGTTTGTGTCATCAATATCAGATTTTGTCATGGAAAAAGATTTTAACATGATATACACACAGTGATAAAAAAATATTACTAGTAGTGCATAGAATGGAGGTAAACTAATCGAGTTGTGTAGAGATTTACATAGTCTTGAGTAGTGCAAGAGATCGTTAATAGGTTTTGAGTGAGGTTATAGAGCCCTACAAGCACAATGAGCTCGATAGTAATACATAAAGCTTAGCAACATCACACGAGCGGAATATGGTAAAGGGAGTTCATGACAATAGAGACAAAAGGACAGGACCGTCATGTTTATTGATAGAGCTTTCTCAGACACTTAATATCAACAATTTTAAAGGTATGAGTACTATAGAAAACTCCATATCTCTTTGTAGCAATTCATTTCTACATCTTGGCTATAATTTTCCTTATATAAACTTGAGTTTTGCATGTCATTTTGAAAAATAAATCTAGGGGATTAGGTGAACCAAGAAAGTGGAAACCTAGATGTCCTTTTTAATTAGCAACTAATGCTTAGATAAAACTATATCGAGAATGAGAATGATAGGAGACATAATTAACTTCTATGTTTCAAGATTGACACTAGCAAACCAACTCAAGAGTATAGGCATACTAGGAGATGTGAAGTTATAGTTCTTATTATATGTTCAATAGAACTTATTTTAGTACCATTTGTGCAGAAGACAAAGTTAACCCAGTGCTAGGTATTCTTGACATGATTTATACCAAGTTGAGTATGTTGGGAGATTCGAAACTCAACCCCACATGATTGTTGTACTCAAGATTGTTGATAAAGGATTATGTGACATTTATACAAACGAGGTTATATATGATTTCATAACTTAATTTATATTGAATGTCAGTGGACATAAGAAGACCAAGTGGTCGAAAGTTTTTTACAAATCAAACCTACTAGGGTTGATAGGTTGAACTTAGTGAAAGACTAGTTATATAGAATGATAGTAGTCATTAAGATATATATGAATGAGGACATACTTCCTATACTATGTTTATACATTTTATGTGAAATGTGAATTCAAACAATGCCAAGTGGTCTATGGAAGAAAAGAGGTATTTATTCCCATGTCTTGTTATTATCTTTGGAAAACAAGGGTATTGATATTTCCATGCATTGGGTTAGAGAAGTTAAACCCTAGAATCCTACCCTGAAGGGTTTAGAAAACTTATAACCCTTAAGTCAGATATGACATTATTTTTGTACTTGTCGGTTGATAGTGTTGCAAGTATGAGGTTAACCAGTGTTGTCATTGATGTCAACATACTCATATTGCATTGATGAGAAAGATTGGATGAGCTGTGTGTTGAGGATATTGAGAAAATTAGTCTCAATCTGGAACAATGAAGAACAAGTGATGAGAAGAAGGAAAAAGTACTGAATGAGTTGAGAATCAGAGGATACGGATTAAAGGGTTTGTAGATATGAGTCCTGAGATGCTTCGGTTAAGATTTCAGAGGTCCGCATGAAGATATGAAGAAGTTGTGATAGGTCAAGTAGAACCGGTTTTGGGAGATGCTCCGGAGTGACAGAATGTTACAAAAAGGTCTGGTGAGATCCGGAAGTGCATTGTTATGTTCTGCAGATTGGAATGAGTGTTTGGGATGTCCTTGTGATGTGTCATCTTGATTTGTTCATGGTTTGGAGGTCCGGAAGCACCTGTTACAGTTTGACAGTGGCGGCAGACTGTGTTCTTGAAGTTCCAGAGGAAGAGGAGAAGAGATTCCAGTGAGTAGAGGAAGCGTGGATGTACCTGGTCATTCAGGCAAGCTTGTGAAGGTTCTTGGATCATTTTGAGGTTGTGTTATTGGTCTGCATTAGTGTTAGAGCCCAGAATTGGAGATATTCTTCCGGATGGAGGTGTTCTTGCTAGCCAATCAGATGAGCTCTTTCAGATGAAGTTGTTCTTGTTCAGATTGGCCGACCGGATGAGTTATTCATCTTATGAATGTTCTTGTGGTTGATTGCCGACTTAGATGATTGTTCCTAAGTCGATGCCTTGTATAAATAAAGGTTTGTGAGTTCATTTCGAAGGGTGTTGTGGAGCAGATGAGAGTGATTTAACAAAAGAGTGAAAGGCAGAGCAGGTGTGTCTCGGGCTTAAATGGAACTGATCTAGACATAGTGAAGATGTCAATCTCCAGTTCAAGTTTGTAAAACTTATCATCTTGTAGACAATGTGTCTCTTGTAGGCAGTGTGCCTCCTTGTGAGCAGTGTGCTCGGGTAGTGAGCCCTAATTGGCATGTGCCATTCATTTTTCTTATTCTTCTAATAGAGAATAATCCTTGGGTTAATCACCCTGTGGTTTTTCCCTTAACTGGGTTTTCCACATCAAAAATCTTGGTGTCAAATGTGTTGATGTTTATCTGCTTCGGTGTTTATGTTTTATGCTTTCATGAATGGATCATTGATATGCTGTTAACTAAAAAAGAAGAATCAAGTGTTTGAAATAAGAGCAAGTTTTGTACAACTGATTCACCCCCCCTCTCAGTTGTGTGCCCTAGATCTAACAATTGGTATTAGAGCTAAGTTCCTTTGAAAGAAGCTTAACTGCTTGAGGAGATCCAGAATGTCATCATATAAGAAGGATAGTCTGAAGTTCGATGGAACCAATTTCTTGCTCTGGAAAGGTCGCATGAAATGTCACTTGGAGTGTATGGGAAAAGCATACTTGTCCATGGTGTCAAAGCCATATGTACCTCCACAGGGTGGTCTGACAACTCTGAATGAAATCATAGATGCTGAAAATAATCTGCGACCAAAGAAGCTCTTCTAAGCACATTGACTGACTCAGAACTCTCAAATGTTATTGACCTACCAACTGCATATGAGATCTAGGTTAAACTGGAACTTTTGCATGAAGGAGATGAGTTTGTTAAGAGTGCAATATTGCAAAGTCTCAAAGGGAAGTTTGAAAGATTGAAGATGAGAGATGATGAAAATATCACTACCTTTATGCCAAGAGTAAATGAGCTGGTGTGTGGAATCAGGAATGCTGGTGGAGTTCTGGATGAAAATGAGATTGTTTGCAAAATTCTCAGATCCCTTCCTACTACCTACAAAATCAAGGTTGCTGCCATTGATGAATTCAGAGCCCATACAACTGTCACAAGAGAGCAATTGGCTGGCAAACTAGCTACATTTGAAATGACTGAGTTTGGAGATGATCCCCCCAAGACTGAATCTGCATTCAAAGCCAGTGCCTATGTGAAAGGCAAACAAAGATTTGATCTGAGAGAAAACTCTTCAAGGAAGCTGTCATGGTATGATCAAGCAAGGAAAGACATGGAAGAGGAAGAAGCAGAAACAACTCATCTTGAAGCCCTCATTGCAAAAAGACTGCCAAGAGGATCCGGTAAGTATGAAGGAAAGTTACCTTTTAAATGCTTCAACTGCAATAAGATTGGTCATTTTGCTTCAAGATGTCTAGAAAGATCTGCAAGGTCAAATTCTAACAGACAAAGGTTCCAAAAGAACTATTATTATGTTCATGAAGAAGATGACAATGAAGGAGTAACGGATGATGAATCAGAAATAGGAAACAAATCCAGAAATGAATGGGTGTTTATTGCCATCAAGGAAGAAGATCCAATGTCCTCTGAATCTATCAATCATAAGGTTGTAGAAAGAGCTTTGGCTGCCCAAATTGAAGAAAAGGATGATTGGGTTATTGACAGTGGATGCTCTCACCATATGACAGGTGACAAGAACAAATTCTTAGATTTGGAAAGGTATGAAGGAGGAATGGTAAAGTTTGGTGACAATTCTGCTGGTAGAATCAGAGGTAGGGGAACTATTTCTTTTGATGGAAAGAGCAAAACTAGTAATGTACTATATGTTGAAGGATTGAAGCACAATCTACTCAGTGTTGGTCAGTTGGTGGACAAAGGTTATGACCTCCGGTTCAAGAATGGAATATGCAGGATCTTTGAAAGCTCCGGAACTGAGATTGCATCCGGTACTCAAACAAAAGGTAATATCTTCCATCTGGTTGGTTCTAATAAAAGTTGTTTGTTTGTTCAAGTTGATCAGAGTTGGTTATGGCATAGAAGGATGTGTCATGTGAATTTTGATAACATCATCAAGATAAGCAATACTCAGGCTGTAAGAGATCTTCCAAAGTTGGTGAAACCTACAAATAGTTTGTGCAAAGAATGTCAGCTAGGTAAATAGAGCAGAGTCTCTTTCAAAAGCAAGGATCAGTCCTCTACCAGATTATTGGAATTAGTTCATACTGATCTATGTGGTTTGACAAGAATCAAGAATATGCAAGGTGATAGATATTTCATGTTACTGATTGATGACCATTCCCGGATGATGTGGGTTACCTTCCTAAAAGAGAAATTAGAATCCTTTGAGAAGTTCAAAATCTTCAAAGCTATGGTAGAGAATCAAACTGGATTGAAACTGAAATGTCTGAGGTCTGATAGAGGTGGTGAATTCACATCCGGTGAATTCATAGACTTTTGTGAGAAGCATGGTATAAAAAGATAGTTGTCTGCTCCTAGGACTCCACAGTAGAATGGAGTAGTTGAGAGAAAGAACCAGACCATCTAGGAAGCATCCAGGATAATGATGATGGAAGCAAATGTTCCTCAGATGTTTTGGAGAGAAGCTGTCAGCACTGCAGTCTATACTCTTAACCAATTTCAAATCAGAAACAATACCGGTAAGACTCCTTATGAACTATGGTTTGGTATAACTCCTACTGTGAGATATTTCAGAGTATTTGGTAGCAAATGTTACATCAAAAGAGATGAAGATCTAGGAAAGTTTGATGCTAGAAGTGATGAAGGAATTTTCTTGGGTTACTCCACTCAAAGCAAAGCATACCGGTGTTACAATAAGAGACTGAGAAAGATGATAGAAAGTACAAATGTGAAGGTTGATGAAGGAGTTGAGAAGCCCTCAAGGTTTTATGAATTTGATGAAGATGATCAAGATGATGTTCTGGTTCAAAGAACTCAATCCTCTCCTGAAAGTTAGATTCAGACTGATCTGGTAAATTAGGAAGAAGAGGTTTGTCTGAATGAGCCTGATCAAGAAACAACAGTGCAAGAGACTCCCAAAGTTCCAAGGTATATAACTCTAAACCACTCCAAAGATCAGATCATAGGTGACAAAAGCAAAGGGGTTCAAACAAGAAGAAGAATCGCTCAAGATTCAAATGAATACTATCTGATTTCAAAGATTGAACCTAAGATAATTAATGAAGCTTGCAATGATGAAAACTAGACCAAAGCAATGGAGGAAGAATTGATGCAAATTGAGAAAAATTATACTTGGGATCTTGTTCCTAGACCTAGAAACAAGAATGTGATTGGAACCAAATGGGTCTTCTGGAACAAACTAAATGAAGTTGGTGAAGTAATCAGAAACAAAGCTAGATTGGTCTGCAAAGGCTACTCTCAAATAGAAGGAATTGATTTTGAAGAAACCTTTGCTCCGGTAGCAAGAATTGAAGCAGTCAGATTATTTCTTGCATTTGCTGCCTTCAAAGACTTCAAGGTATATCAGATGGATGTCAAGTCTGCCTTCCTAAATGGTGATTTGGAAGAAGTATACATTGAACAACC
Source organism: Cunninghamia lanceolata (assembly GCA_027924645.1). Taxonomy (NCBI): domain Eukaryota; kingdom Viridiplantae; phylum Streptophyta; class Pinopsida; order Cupressales; family Cupressaceae; genus Cunninghamia; species Cunninghamia lanceolata. The sequence continues at coordinate 1,649,741 of BSBN01001011.1, forward strand.
AGATGGATTTCAATTATCTAATCATGATGATATGGTCTGTAAGTTGAAGAAAACACTGTATGGTTTGAAGCAAGCCCTAAGAGCATGGTATGAAAGGTTGGACAAGCATCTTGTGCAGATTGGTTTCAACAAAGGTACTATTGATAGTAATCTATATTTCCAAATAGATAAGGAAAACATCTTGATTGTTGAAGTATTTGTTGATGATATCATCTTTGGAGGAAAAGACAGTTTGTGTAAAACCTTTGCAAATCAAATGAAAAGTGAGTTGGAAATGTCAATGCTTGGTGAAATGAATTTCTTCTTGGGTCTGCAAATTACTCAGACAAAGAAAGGCATCTTTATCTCTCAGACCAAATATGCAAAAGAATTGTTAAGGAAATTTGGAATGGAAGATTCAAAGCCAATGAACACTCCTATGGCAACTAGACGTAAGTTGAGCAAAGATGATGATTCTTCTAAGATAGATCAGACCAAGTATAGATCAATGATTGGAGGACTATTGTATCTCACTCAGACTAGACCAGATATAATGCAAGCTGTTGGTCTTGTGGAAAGATTTTAGGCTGATTCCAGAGAATCTCATGTCATGGCAATCAAAAGAATTTTTAGGTACTTGAAAGGAATGATTGACTATGGTCTATGATATCCTAGAGATCAGGATTTCTCTCTTCATGCATACATAGATGCAGATTGGGCAGGAGATGTGGATGATAGGAAGAGTACAAGTGGAGGAGCTTTCTTTTTGGGAAAAAGATTGGTTTCTTGGCTAAGCAAGAAACAAGAGGCAATTTCTCTGTCTACAACTGAAGCAAAATATATTGCAGCAGCAGGTAGTTGTACTCAAATTTTGTGGATGAAGCAAATGCTAAGAGACATTAAATTAGAATATGAGGAGCCTATCACAATTTTCTGTGATAATTCAAGTGCAATAAATATTTCTAAGAATCTGGTGTTGCATTCTAAGACCAAGCACATATCTATCAAGTTTCACTTTCTGAGAGAGCAAGTGAACAAGGATGAAGTCAGATTGGAGTATGTACCCTCCAAGGATCAAATTGCAGATATTTTTACTAAACCTCTTCCCAAGGAGTCTTTTGAGTATCTCAAGGAGAAGTTAGGGGTCATGGCCCCTTCGGTGATGAACTAGGATGCACTGATGTGCATCAGTCCAGTGGATATCACAGTCATATCTTGTGATCTGGATTGGTGATGGGGAGCTGCTACTAAGGGGGAGCAGCTAGTATGATTCTGATGTGTTAGAATTGCAAATATGAGCCCTTTGCCATTGATGTCAAAGGGGGAGAGAAGACATGTGAAAAACAAGTGGTTGATGATCAAAGGGTGAGTAGTAAAGGAAGAGAAGACATGTGAAGAGTTGTTGCTGATAGGGGGAGCTGTGACAGAAAGGAGAAGTTCTTGTCTTGATGGTTTTTCACATCATATGTTGCCATCAATGACAAAGGGGGAGATTGTTGCAAGTATGAGGTTAACTAATGTTGTCATTGATGTCAACATACTCATATTGCATTGATGAGAAAGATTGGGTGAGCTATGTGCTGAGGATATTGAGAAAATTAGTTTCTGGAACATTGAAGAACAAGTGATGAGAAGAAGGCAAAAGTACTGAATGAGTTGAGAATCAAAGGATGTGGATTAAAGGGTTTGTAGATATGAGTCTTGAGATGCTCCAGTTAAGATTTTAGAGGTCCGCATGAAGATATGAAGAAGTTGTGATCGGTCAAGTAGAACTGGTTCCGGGAGATGCTCTGGAGTGACAGAATGTTACAAAAAGGTCTGGTGAGATATGGAAGTGCATTATTATGTTTTGTGGATTGGAATGAGTGTTTGGGATGTCCTTGTGATGTGTCATCTTGATTTGTTCATGGTTTGGAGGTCTAGAAGCACCTGTTGCAGTTTGACAGTGGCGACAGACTGTGTTCTTGAAGTTCCAGATGAAGAGGAGAAGAGATTCCAGTGAGTAGAGTAAGTGCAGATGTACCTAGTCATTCAAGCAAGCTTGTGAAGGTTCTTGGATCATGTTGAGGTTGTGTTATTGGTCTGCATTAGTGTTAGAGCCCAGAATTGGAGATATTCTTTCAGATGGAGGTGTTCTTGTTGGCCGACCGGATGAGTTCTTCCGGATGAAGTTGTTCTTGTTCAGATTGGCTGACCGGATGAGTTATTCATCTTACAAATGTTCTTGTGGTTGATTTCTGACTTAGATGATTGTTCCTAAGTCGATGCCTTGTATAAATAAAGGTTTGTGAGTTCATTTCGAAGGGTGTTGTGGAGTGGATGAGAGTGATATAGTGAAAGAGCAAAAGGCAGAGAAGGTGTGTCTTAGGTTTAAATGGAACTGATCCAGACATAGTGAAGATGTCAATCTCCAGTTCAAGTTTGTAAAACTTATCATCTTGTAGACAGTGTGTCTCTTGTAGGCAGTGTACCTCCTTGTGAGCAGTGTGCTTAGGCAGTGAGCCCTAATTGGCATGTGCCATTCATTTTTCTTATTCTTCTAACAGAGAATAATCTTTGGGTTAATCACCCCATGGTTTTTCCCTTAACCGGGTTTTCCACATCAAAAATCTTGGTGTCAAATGTGTTGATGTTTATCTGCTCCGGTGTTTATGTTTTATGCTTTCATGAATGGATCATTGATATGCTGTTAACTAATAAAGAAGAATCAAGTGTTTGAAATAAGAGCAAGTTTTGTACAACTGATTCACCCCCCCCTCTTAGTTGTGTGCCCTAGATCTAACAGATAGTAAAAGGTCAAAACCATAAAGTAAGACATAGAGAGTCTACGTAGTAATTTAACAAATTTAAAGTGATTATATGTTTGAGTTGAAACTTGTTATATTGCACAAGGATGTTTGATATTTGAGTCAGAGAGTAGAATGACAAGAGGTCATAGACCCTAGAAATTGCAAGTATGCAAAGAGGGACTCTCTTAAAGGTTGGAATTACCTAAACCTATATATTACATGTATATCCTAGATTAAGGATTAAGTTAGATTGACTAGAATGGATTACCATACAGACAAGTTTATCTCCAGAGTTACTAAGTGAAGGAAGTCAAACTATAGGATGAGATAGTCTCCAAGTCAAGTTAGAGATGTGTGAACTCACAATTACATTCATTGCGAACGTCTATTTATATTGAATCTTTGACCAAAGTATTGCATCTATATCTACATGCATTAGTCAGTTCATTGTGCTCCAGATTTGCATAACCAACTAGTAGTGTCATACTTAGTTGGAAGGAGTCTATAGTTGTATGACTATGTTGGTTATGTAGGACACAACACTAGAGACTCATAAGGCAAAAACTTGTTGGTTCCATATATCTATACTCTTCATGAAGGGTAGGGCCACTTATAGGAAGTAAGGTGTGCAAGGGATCTCTGGTCTGTGGTTGGAGGTAAAGCACTCGAATGATGCTCTCCCTCCCAAGAAGAAGATAAGCTAAGACTTGTGAAGACATATATCAATATTCTAGATGCAAAGCATATTCCATGTTATTACTTATGATAGTCAAATTTATGATGTAAAACTATTCTTTATGCCAAGTGTAGTTTATATATTAGAAATGAAAAGTGAAACAATTTCACTATGATTCTATCTTTGAATATGTTGTAATTTCAAGGCTGAAAATATTCAGAAAGATATACCTTATTTCTTGTGATTATGCAAATGATTTATATTAAAAAAAAGTTTATCTCTCATGTTTACCATGTTTATTTACCTCTTGTAAATTCTTGGGTTTCTTTGAATAATATGAGAAGGTATGTTACAATGACCAAACCACACAATGTGAAGTCTAGTCTACAATAGGATATATCCTTGCCTAGATCTATCACATCTTCCTTATTGTTATTCTTTATACTTATTCTAGATGCAAACCTCATGTTATGTTGCAATATTACATTTAACAATGAACATAATCCACCACCAAACTAAATCTAATAAAAATCTAATCACTCTTCAATTACTACAATATTTATGTAAGGAAGTTAAAGTAGTGGAAACAACTTCCTACGCCAATCTTGAGGAGATATATTATGCAAAACTTTTAAAAACTGATCTAACAATCACAGAAATTCTAGAAGCACATTCAAAACATGAAATAAACAATGAAGCACAAAACACCAAATATACATGGGGAAAACCCTTTCGAGTGAAAAACCCCACACTCAATAAGCCTACTCAATGTATTCCAAATCTAACAACAAGATTACATACACTTGCAGAGCAAGTTTATCACAGGAGTATCACTAGTAAACAACTCTGAAAGAATTTTGGCAGCATAATAGTACCTGCAAACTCACACATACAAACTACTCCTCAAGCCTCCAATTTATAGACTTCTGGGTATACAAGAAACCATATGTGGTTTTACAGAACCATGTGATTAACTACTTAGCCAAGATTTTAGTCTAAAAAAAGGTCTCACATCCAAAATGATATCCCCTATTTTTGACCCTTACAGTTGTCATAGAATCTATCATAATACCTCTAAAAATAGTCCTTCCATGATATGCTACCGTGTTGGCATCTTTTGACAAATAATGTTTCAAACTTCAAGGCACCGACATGTGGCAAAAGTGCCAATTAAGAATTCAAATGCCCCTACATTATTTTGGAGCTAAATAAAAATAATAACTGACTGTGGGAAAATATTAAATACAAAATAATGCTAGGGGAAATATAAAAGGTTGAGACACCTCATTTCCCAACATTCTCCCACTTGTCAAATACATTGTAAGAGCCATGGGAATAACACCATGTCATGGATCAACTGCTAGGGGCCAAAAGGCCCATAGACTCAGAACACCACCTAAACTTCATTGTGCTCATGGGCTTAGTTAGGGTATCAACAACATTCATCACTATCTCTACCTTTTTCAGTTTCACCCTGTCATCCTCGACCATATCTCTCATGAAGTGATATTGAACATCAATGTGTTTGATCCTGGCATAAAAAGTTGGGTTCTTCACAAGGCAGATTGCACTCTGACTGTCACAATAAACTTTAACTGCACCCTATTTCAATCTAATATTTGAACACAAACACTTCAACCAAATGGCTTCTTTACAAGCATGAGTAGCTTCTATAGACTCTACCTCTATAGTGGACAAAGCGACCACAACCTGTCGCTTGCTCATCCAACTGATTGCACCACCATTAAGAGTAAAAACATATGCACTGGTGGACCTTCTGCTATTGACATCACTAGCCCAGTTTGAATCCACAAAACTATGAATACTCAAGGAATGTTGATCTCCTGTACCATGAAAACATATAGAGTACTCTATTGTACCTTGCAAATATCTAAAGACCCTCTTAACTACATCCCAATGTACTCTTCTAGGATTAGACATAAAATGTGAAAGAAATCCCACTGCTTGGGCAATGTCTGGTCTTATACAGACCATAGCATACATTAAGCTTGCAGCTGCACTCTAGTAAGGCACTATGTTCATGTCTTCCATCTCTGATGGGGATGTAGGACATTGTGAAATAGAGAGCTTTGTTCCCAATGTAACAAGAACACAAAGTGGTTTACAATCCTGCATGTTAAACCTTTGCAAAACTAAACAAACATACTTACTCTAGCCAAGCCATAGCTTTATGTTCTCACAATCTCTTCTGATATCCATCCCAAGTATGTGTTTTTCTGCACCAAGGTCTTTCATTTCAAATTTTGTAGAGAGCTAAGATTTCAATTCTGCAATCAAACCTTTGCCTTTCCCAATAAATAGCATGTCATCAACATATAAAGCAATTACCAAGAAACAATCACCATTTGATTTAAAATATACACAGTGATCAGATTTAGACTGGACAAATCTCAAACTCAATACATAAGTATCAAACCTCTAGTACCACATCCTAGGACTTTATTTGAGGCCATACAGAGATTTCTTTAACTTACAAACCAACTTTCTTTTACCTTTCACCACGTAGTGCTCTCACTGTGTCATATGGATTTCTTCCTCCAAATCACAATGAAGGAAAATAATTTTCACATCCATTTCTTCGACCTCTAGGTCATAAGCTATTGCAATAGATAATAAAAACTGAATGGATGTCATTTTAGCAATAGGAGAAAAGATCTCACCATAATCAATAACCTCAACCTGAGAGTATCCCTTCACAACCAACCATTCCTTATACTTTTCAACATTTCCATCTGAACCAATCTTTTTCCTAAACACCCATTTACATCCAACAAGTTTTCATCCTTCAAGCAATGATAGTAAGTTTCACATCTCAAACTTGTAGACTTTACGAAATTAGCTATAGTTAGAAGTATTAGATGTTTATTTTGATTATTTTATAAATGGATAATTGTTTGTGGAAAAAGTGAATGTTATTTGCTCTTGAAAATGATGAAATGGATGTTTTTGATTATATAAGTCGGCAAAAATCAGGGGCCAAACCCTTACATTAAAACAAAAAGAGACCCCGGAGGCTTAAGAACAAAAGAGCCTCGAAACCATTACAACATAACCTGCATAACCAGCATAAACATCATAGACAACATAAACAACCTATAGACAACAAATAGAAAGTAGCAGAAAATAGACATCACAACAAGAAATAGAACTAAGGAGAAACATTCTCCCATCTTTTAGCTAGAAATTAAATAAATTCATCCAATTTTTTGAAATTCTCCTCCTTTTCATCATCAGCATTAGTCCCAAGATCCTACAACATAGAAAGATTAAGCAACATTGTACGACAGAGCATGCTACTTATGAGCTCTCCCATAGAAGAAATATTTTGTTCTAGCTTCTCCACATGACCCCTCAGGACAACAATATCATGCCTGTGGTCATTACCTTCCTTAATCTCATCACCAGCTTCCTCCACAATCATCCTCTCCCCTTCATCAGTATTGTCCTTAGGATCACCAACAACACCTCCTGAAACATCAGCCAGTTTACTTTCATTCTTGCCCTCAACATCTTCAAAGATCTCTTGAACTTCAAGGTCTTTAGCATTCAGTTGATCATCCCCCTGAGTGGAGGCATCAGAAGCACTTTCTGAATATTCAATCAATTTAGCTTTTGGTGCAGGCTTACTAGCAATCCTACCCAACCTCCTAACCCCAGAAAAGAAACCCTCCTTTTCTTTTGTAGACAGATTAGATTTATTTTTACTACCAGGTCCCACAGGGTCATTGCTCAGATTTTTAGGGGTCCCCATAGCATCCCCCACAATATCCTCCTCCATCTCCTTGATTTTTTCTTCTTACTTTTCACACTCCCTTTAGAGGCTGGAGTATGAGTAATAGTTACCATGGTGGTCTCCTCAGTGGATAGAGAAAAAGAAACCCCTTTCATTTTATGGGAAGCAGGGGAAGGGCAAGACTCTTCAGAGATGGCAATATCATCAGGGTTGGCAGAAACCTCACCACTATGGGTCTAGATAGGCTTAGGCAGCTCCAAAGCAAGATGAAAATTGTATAAATAGAGGATAAGACCTTGGTGCAAAGGAACGGGTTTCTTGGAAGGTTTCTTATCCATCTTTGCTTTAGCCCTAAAGACCAAATGTTCAAGAGATGACAATAAATAGAAAGGGAAACTGATATGAGCATTGCGCCTAAAATGTTTAAGCAAAGGGAGGTGGTAATTATAAAACCTGGTAAACTGACCCTCTAAAGTGAAGTATTTCATGAGGAGGAAGCACATTTCATCCCACGGCTCTGGTAGCTTGGCCCGTTCAAACCCTCTCTAGTAGGGAACAAGTTCTTCTCCTTCCCCCAAGAACAACTTCTGGTTAGAATGGTCCACCACTTTTGCCTTCCTTTGCAGCTTGGTCGCCTTAGTAGACAGACTAGTCGCCATAGCAATTACTTTCTCAGAAATATCAAACCCAATTCTCCCAATAGTAACTCTACGATTTTGCCAGGACCAAGCAAATTGCTCAGATAGATTTTCATCAAATCTATTAAGGCATTCCAAGAAAGGGAAGATTCCACCTTCCTTATAGTAATGCCAGACCACAACATTGTCCTTGAATTCGCAATAGGAAATTAGCTCCATGTGAATCCTATCTCCTCCCATTTTAGTCTTCCTCACAATAACACAGAACCCCCAAAACCAAAAATTTGCAGAGTAATTATCAAAGGTAAAAGTAACAACTTGATAAGGAATAATGATAATAAGGCTGCACGAATTATCATTAATCAAAAACACCTTTCAAAAAATTAATTGAAGCCTACCCTTCCCATGCTCGAGCATAATAATCATAAATTTACTATGATTATCAAATAAGCAACTCACCTTAACTCAAGGGAGTAATAATGTGGAGCTGGCATTGAACAAAGAAGTATAAAATAACCTGTATTTTGAGATACACATTAGCAATGTCCAAAAAAGTTGATGAAACAAGCTATCTCTCTTTGTAGGATGAGTCATCCTTGACAAGTCAACTCTTTTTGAATCAAATCCCTTATGTTTATAGGAATGTTTTTAAATTGGCGCCAACAATGCCAATTTGAAAATTGCTGGCCATAGTCAGCAAGGGCATCAGCAACTCCATTCCCCTCTCTCTATATATGAGAGATTTCAACTCTAGAGATCTGCTGTAGAAGGATTTGGATATCAACTATAATATCTTTAAGTTTCCAGCCACAAGTCGACACTTTAGTAACTGCATCAATGATCAGTTTAGAAACCCCCTGTATATGCAATTGCTGAATATCAAGTGAAATAGCTAATTTGACCCCCCATAAAAGAGTAGAGGCTTCAGTATAATTATTGCTTTGAAAACCTATCCCACCAGCATAGGCAGCAACCATCCATCCTTTGTCATCCTTGATAATCCCACCACCACTAGCCTTACCATCAGCCTTAGAGGCTCCATCAAAGTTAAGTTTGAGACAATGGGGCCTCGGGGGAATCCATCTGGTATTTAATCTCTCCAGCTGTTTGGAGTTATCATAAGTTAGGATTTGGTTTAGAAGTCTCCAATTAATCACAATTTTCTCTTCCTCTTGAGTAAGTGGTTTGTTAGTAGTTTTGATGTGGGAGTTGATCACACTTTCCATGAGGATCTTACAAAAAGATTGAAGGACTTAAGAGGAATCCTTGGCAGCTTCCCTAAATATTCTATTATTTCATTCCTTCCATAATGTCCAACCAAGACAAGGCAGAGTTTGGTTCCAAAGCTCTACAAGCCATGGATGAGAGAAAGTAGGGTACCAATTAGAAATGACTTCCCTAACATCAGGATTACAAACCCATTGAATGCTGAAGTTCCTTAAAATAGTATTCCAAATTTCCCTAAAAAATCACAATGAAGAATTAAATGAGAGACAGTTTCCTCCTTCTCTAGGTATAGAAAACACCTATTCACCAGAGTGAATCCCCTCCTCTGTAAATTGTCTTGAGTTAAAATTTTGTTATGAACATCAGCCCACCAAAACATATTAATTTTAGGAATAAGTTTATGATTCCAAACTTTCCTCCAAAGCTCATTTTTATGCACCTCAGGGATCAACAGATGGTAAGCAGAGTTACTAGAAAACTGACCTTTCTTATCCGACCACCAATACAACTCATCTTCCCTAGGAAAGAGGGAAATTCTAACACCCAGCAACAATTGTTGAATAGAACGCATCCTAAGGGTGAGCTTAGGGTGTTGAGTACAACAATCTAGAAGATTTTTCCAGAGCCTAATACCATTGTTACTGTGAATATAATGAAAAACTTTGGACCCAAAAAACTATTTTGCAATGCCAGCAACAACTCCATAATCTCCCTGAGCATCAAGGGCCTTATCAACCACCCAAATGTCCTCCCAGAAGTTGATAGAATTACCATTCCCCAGTTTCCATCTAAGCCCTTGTTTGATTAAGACTCTAGACTTCAACATTTTATTCCAAATAACAGAGCCCTGAGGAAGCCCCTCCTGATGAAGGAAACTAAGGTTATCAGTTCCATGTAAATACTTGGCTTGCATAATGGTCACCCACTCTTTATGACTATGGACCAAATTCTAGTTAATTTTGGAAAGGAGCGCTTTATTCATATTCCTAACAGATCTAATGTTAAGACCACCATGAGATTTGGGAAGACAAACTTTCTCCCAGCTAACCAAAGACATTCTCTTTTTATCTTCCACACCTGTCCATAGGAATTTTCTTTGGATATGCTCCAACTTGTCAGCAATAAACCTAGGCATTTTAAAAAGAGATAGGAAATAAGTAGGAATACCTTGTAAAGAAGCTCGTAAAAGCTGTAATTTACCAGCACTACTGAGGAGCTTCCCCTTCCATCCAACCAACTTCTTTTGAGTTCGTTCCAGAATTCCATTCCAAAATCCCTGAGAAACCTCTTTAATAGTGAGAGGGAGGCCAAGATAAACAACAGGAAGGTCAGCCTCAACATAGCCAATAATATTAATAATCTTTCTCCAGAGATCATCCTGAGTGTTAAAAAAATACACATTGCGTTTCTAAAAAATTATGTATTGACCAAAGGCTTTGGCATAGTCATTTAGAATATTCTTCCAACTTCGAGCTTCAACCATAGAAGAGATACCAAAGAGGATGTTATCGTCCACAAACTACTACACAGACATAGAAGGGAGAGAAGAGGCAGGTTTAATACCCACAATTTCCTTAGAGGTAATCTTAGATTGAACATATCTCCCAACGGCCTTAGCCATCATGATAAACAAATATGGTGAAAGAGGATCTCCCTGTCTAATCCCCCTCGTGGAAGAGAAAAAACCCTTGGGAATCCCATTAACCATAATAGGGAATTTAACAGTAGAAACAACCTCTCGAATGAGAAGGGATATTTTATCATTAAAACCAAATTTTTCAATGACTTTAAACAGGAACTTCCATGAAACTCTATCATAGGCCTTAGAGATATCTAACTTTAGAACCATACCAGGGATCCTACTCTTTTCCATAGAATGGATTGTTTCATGAGTGGAAATAAAAGCATCAAGAATTTGACAACTAGGGACAAAGCCTTTCTGAGAAGGGGAAATAATTTTATCCAGAAAAGGTTGAAACCTCAGAACAATCAATTTAGTACATAGCTTATAGATGGTATTACAGAAGCTAATAGGTCTAAAATTAGAAAGATGCACAGGCTTAGGCTTTTTAGGGACAAGCACAATAAAAGTATTGTTGATCTGCTTTAGAAGTTTACCAGTTGTGAAGAAATCCCTAACAACAATAGTTACATCAAAGCCCACAATATCCCAATATTCTTGAAAGAATATTGCAGGAAAGCCATCAGGGCCTAGAGCTTTGAAAGGACCCATGGAAAATAAGACAACAAGAACCTCTTCCTTAGAAATTGGTTTTAACATTTCGATGTTGTCCTCTTCCATAATCAACAAAGCAATTTTATCCAGGAACTGGTCCATAAACTGCCCATTGACAACATTATCAGCTTGTTCCGACAGCAAATTCTGAAAAAACAACACAGCTTGATTCCCAATCCCATTGTCCTCAGTGATAATATTGCCATCCTCCAAACAAATTTTAGAAATAGAATTAGCTTTTCTATGCTTCATAGATGAAAGATGAAAAAAAGTAGTATTCTGATCCCCTTCTTTGAGCCATTGAACTCTGGACTTCTGTTTCCAGAAAATTTCTTCTTTGCTCATAAGATTCTTCCAGTTAGAAATTAGATTACTTTCCTCATGGGTAATGTCATCAATAACAACTCCTTGAGCCATTAGATGTTGAAGATCAGCTAGTCTACTAGAGATAGCTTTCTTCTGAACAAACACATTACCAAAACTATATTTGTTCCAACCATGAACCTCTTGTTTAATATGAAGGAGTTTCTTGACCAGTTGAAACATAGGAGTACCCTGAATTGGAATTTACCACCAATGAGCCACAAGATTTCTAAAATCTTTATGTTTAATCCACATAGCTTCAAATCTGAAAGGGAAGGGGCCACACTTATGGTGATCCATCCAATTGAAGAGAATAGGACTATGATCAGAAATGGTTCTTGGTAAAGCCTCCAGACTCATATTATGGTGGTTGTCCCAATTGTTAGAAATAAGAAATCTGTCCAATTTAACTTGTATCATTTGATCTCCTTTTCTTCTGTTAGACCAAGTAAAATTATGATTCTGAAGCTCCACATCCAGTAACCCAAAGGAATTGATAAACTCTGTAAAATCAAACATACTATCATAATAGTCTAGAATACCCCCAATTTTCTCTGAAGGATATAAGGGAGTATTAAAGTCTCTAGCCAATATCCAAAGAGAATGAGGGGAAGTGGAAAGAGTATTAGACAAATCTATCTACAAGGTTTTCCTCAGGGCCCTAGTGTTCGGGGCATTAATATTAATTAGGGACCAATTAAAAGAAGGCAAAGAGAAGTTGACAATCAGAAAATGCTTACTAGAAGCAGTAAGAGTACCATGAATTTTAGCATCATTCCACATGGTAACAATCCCTCCAGAGGCTCTCGTAGTTGGGCTAATACAGAAAGCAGCCTTGGGCCAGATTTTATCATCTATCATCTTAATGTTCTCCTCATTCATCTTAACTTCCTGAAGTAAAAGAATATCTATCTTATGATCCAAAATACAATTTTTCACTTCAAACTATTTGGTGGGGCTATTGAAGCCCCTGAAGTTCCAAGAAAGAATTCTCATTTAAGAGGTTTTTGAGATTGAATCTCTAGTGCTTTTTGCTTACCACTGGCAATCTCCCTGGAAATCTCTGTTTGCCTTATTTCTCTAAGAGTCGGTCTTCCTTGTCTAGAGTCTATTCCAACATCAACAAACTTTTTAGTCCTACGATTCTTTTTCTTAGGGGTAATCTAATCATCTTGGTCATTACCATTACCACTAGGTTCAATTCTAGTGGATAGGGAAGGAATAGCTGCTTGATTCTCAAAAAATCCCTCCTCAGTGGTCTCAGCCATGGGTCTGACTAGAACAGGAGAAGATTTCTACTTACAAGATGGTTAGAAGGTCACAACACTATTATTGCAATCCAATTCTGGGAGTTGGGCATTCAGCCCAATAGTAATTGGGGGCTCTTTGCCCTCATTAGTAGCCTCCACCGACTGGGATTGAATCTCACCCTCTCCAAGCACTAGAGGATTCTGAGTATCCTGTTGATCAAGGTGTTGGTAGTCATCCTCGCCAGCCTTCTGAGAACCTATCTCCATATCCCTCTCTGTAGATTTTTCTATAATAATATTTTCCTTGTTACCCCCCATTCCCTGATTGTTAGGGATGTCTTCTTTGGATGAGTTATCATCGCCCTCTTTATTAAGATCAACAGTTTCTCCCATTTGCTTCAACTTACAATGGGTCATTAAATGGCCCTTCTTCTTACAAATTTGACAGAATGTATTAGCATTTTCATAGAGAATCAGCTAGGTTTAGATCCTGTATTTAGAGTTTAACTCTATGGACATGGGGAGGATTTTGTGAATCTCCACATTAACACAGAATTTAGCATACACACAATGGGACTTAGCCTGAGTGCTGTTATCCAAAGTCACATACCTACCAAAAGTATTACCAATAGCAAAAAAAATCTTTTTGTCCCAATATTCCAAGGGAAACCCCGAGAGCCTCACCCAAACTGGGGCAGTTCGGTTCAAATCCATGCTAGGATCAAACCCAATTTTTCAGGTACACAGAGTGAGCGAATGAGTGCCATAAAGCCACAGCCCTCCCACCAAAATAACTAACATATCCTCTTTACTTGTAAATTTAAATAAGAACAATCCTCTTGCCATAGTGATGACAGAAATGTTGCCTTTGATCCTCCACCAATTAGACACCCACTTCCGCACCATCTCAACATTATGGCGAATAGAGAAAAACTTACCAACAAGGGCCAGATCCATCGCCGCCACTATTTCCTCGACCAAATCATCAGGTATGTCCAGAGCCATACCTTTCGTTGATTCCTTTTAAACTAGAACCCCAGAAGCACCTTTAGGGGAGAGATTCTTCTTCCCGGCCAAAACCCCTTTCCATCCCTTGGAAAGATCCTCACCCGTCAAAGTTTGGGTCCCAAAGGTACTGCCCAAGGTAGTAACCTCCATCATCAAAGAAAAAGAAAGCAGTAACCCTAAAAAACCCTAGAAAGCCATTGAAAGTAGATCGAAAGAAGATCAATTCCTCAAGTCAGGTTGATTGTTTATTTCATTATTTTAATTATATTGAAATGGATGTTATGCAAAACTTTGGCTAATGATTTTGGTTACTAACCTATTAATGGAGAATTGAGTTTAATGATTGCAGGAGTTGTCGAAGGCAAGGGTGTGGTTAAGGCAGGGGTGCCCTAGATGCCTAGTAGGGATGGAATGGAGAGAAACTTGAATATTCACACACAAGCACTTAGCTCGCATTTCATTTGCATTTTTTTTTATCATTTCTTAAATGACTTTTGTGTTTGAAAGATTTTGAATTATCATTTATGTTAGAAAATATTTTCTTTATGCTTCATCGGACACACACATAAATAATTTGTTCCTTGTGTTTAAATAGTCTATGTGTTTGAAATAGAATAAAATTAAAAGTTATATTCTCTTTTATCAAAATATATATGTGAAGAAAATAGTTTTTCTCTTAATAATATTTATTTATTTTCCTAAAAAGGATATATATGTGCTAAAATAGAAATATATGCTACTTTTATTGATATATCCATATAAGTGAGTTTCCTTTTTCTTATTGAGATAATTATAAAGTTTTAAAGATTAGGATGAAAACAAAACAACAACAAAAGATAGAAAGAAAATGAAAATAGAAAAGAAATAAAAGCTAAAAACAAAAAAAAAGAGAAGAGAAAAGGATAGGAAAAGGATGGAAAGTAGCTTAAAAATAAAGAAGAGAAATTCTTTAAAGGGGAGGAAGGTAGAGAAGGGGAGGGCAATGGAGATACATAAAAATATAGAGCACTTGAAGATTTAAGAAGAACAGATGGGAAGAGTTAGAATAGGAAGACCATACTACTAGTAGAAAACACATCAAAGGAAGCCAGTTCAGGTACACATGTTGTTAAAATTTCTTTTATCTGCAATAATCTTATGTTTGCCTTACCTCTTTGGCTCTTTAATTGGTCTTAGCATTATCTTGAATCTGTATAGGTGCTCTTCTTAATTCTATGAAGGCCTCACCATTTTCCTTCACCTATTTAAAACATGATAAACCAGCTATCTTTCATAAGTTTATTTATATTTTTGCATCTATCCCTTAATCGCTAAGGCCAATCTCTATGTGATTAATCATTAGGAAGTCACCTTTATATTTGCTCACTGGTATTTGACCACAATAGTTTGTAAGCAGCTTCATAGTGTGAGCGATCCATTTTATCTCCTCACTAACAACTTGGTTCTCTTCGGGGGCTAGAGCTTTTATGATTCACTGTCACGTCTCAACTAGTAAGTCATTTGTTTCAGTATCTTAGATTGTGTTATTATAGCTACTAGTTGGTCCATCCTCCATATTGATAGGGGTAGTTTGCAAAAATAGTGACCCCCAAATATGACCATTATAGGTTTATGCGCCTCTATGGTTTGTTAGTTCCATTAAACCATACCTTCCACATGATAATCGGCTTGGGACTGTCTATATATATTTTGTTTAAAATATTAGTTTTATCTAAGATTAGTGGTTGGGTTATTATTTTCTTCTTTACAATTTACATCGGCTAGTTTCAAGTCAATTTCACTTATATCATGATGCAGGAGCATCCAGTGGTGTAAGGGCAATCTTGCATCACCCAAAAAAAGATGTGTTTCAAAATTGTTGTTGTTCTTTCCATTTCTTTTCAAAATTTGTGGTTCTAGTTCTATAATCTCTTGAATAATGATGTAGGACTTTCAGTTTTTCCAAACTGCTAAAAATAGCAACCTGCTATTTTTAGAAAGTTTGTATTTGGGCACGGATTGAAGTGAAAATTTACAGGAAGTTACATAACAGAAATATAAGACATTTGGCAAAGGAATCACACAAAAATCATTTGCAAGCTGAAAGATATTAAAGTTTTTGTTTCCTAAAAAAAAGCCTAAAATTTCTTCAAACTCAGGTTTGAGGCACTAAATGGCCCCATACAGGCCCAAAAATGGCTAAAACTAGTAGAGTGAGTTCTTAGAGCATAGAGTACTCTTCGAGCTTTCTGATGCATAAAACGGTTCGTCAATCGGACACCTAGATCAAAAGTTATGGCTCCCGGAAGTTGACCTATTTTTGGAGGGAGATGCAAATTTCAAAATTAGGTTGTTGGCTGCCAAAAAGGCTATTAATAACCATTTTTGGGAACCTTGGGTAGTGGTAGAGTAAAGGGGGGAAGCGTAGAGTCAAGAATAGGTGGGAAAATAGAAACCCTAGCTAATTTGGGGTTACAGAAGGCAGATGATTCCAGAGTCTTGCGAGAGGAAGCTGTAATGTGTTGCAGCATGTGGAGGGTTGATTCCTCTGATTATAATTGAGCTTCTGTAATGTAATAAATTGTCCAAATCAATAAAAGAAAGTTCTATTTTCTGTGTTCAATTTTTGTTGTTGTGTGTTTTGTGATTTACCCCCTTCATCAAGTGGTATCAGAGTGAGGGTTCCTGAGTGTGTAGATAGATCACCAACTGTGAGGTAGTTTGCACCAGGACCTGAGGTTGTGGGTTTGCTCCAGAGATCAAGATGCCTCCACAAAGAAACCGTATTAGGAGGAATGCTTTGATAGAAGAGGGTTTTAGAGCCCTACAAAGGCAAATTGATGCATTGCAAGAGGAGCTGCGAAGAGGGTTTGAGCCGAGAACAAGAAAAGAAAGTGAAGATGAAGTTGAAGAAGAGCTATCTGAGGATGAACAAGAAGCTGTAGGAGATCCTGCAGAAGTTAGGTTTTTGAGGGCCATTTTAAAGATCAAAAAGAGGCCCAGGATCAAAGTTTCTACATATTCTAGAAATTTGAATCCGGAATAGCTTATTGATTGGATCAATGACATGGAGGAATATTTTGAGTATGAAGATGTAGAAGACCCAGATTGGGTCAAGTTTGCAAAAACAAGATTGAAGGGCCATGCCAATATTTGGTGGAAGGAGGTCTAGTTAGAGAGGAATAGAAGATGAAAAGGAAAGATCACCAGATGGGATCTAATGGTGGAGAAACTGAAGAAATAGTTCATTCCTGTGGATTATGAGATGGAATTGCTGAAGAAATTGCAAGGACAGAAGCAAGGTAACAAGTCTGTTAAGGAGTATACAGAAGAGTTTTATAAAATTACTATCAGGATAGACCATGTAGAGCCCAACAAGGAGAAGGTAGCCTACTACATTAATGGGTTGAGGCCAAGTATTCAAGAGGAGTTGAGCCTGGTCAAAGTGATCGCCATAGAAGACGCATACCAGTTTTCCCTAAAGGTGGAAGAGAAGCTGAATAAAAGATTTGACAGCAAGCAAAGGGGAAGAGGTCAAGGCAGAAGGACTAGTGGAAGACCCTATGGGGGCTGAAATGAAGATTCAATGAAAAGTGAAGAAGCTAGCACCAGTCAAAATCAAAGAGGAGATAATACCTACGACCCTCATGACTAGAACAATGGTGAGCAAAGAAGAAGAGAAAGAGGTAGACCTGGGAAAGGACCCAGAAGAGGAGGTTTCAGAGGAACCTATTTCCAATGTTGAGAAGAAGGGCATCGAGCATACGAGTGTCTGCAACATCAAGGAAGGAAAAATAGAAGACCTGAAGACAATGCATGAGTTGCACATGTAGATGAAGATGCACATTCTAAAGATGCTGAAAGGGGAGAAACCTTAGTTATCAGAAGAACCTTGCTGAATGAGGAGAAAGAACCTAATTAGAGGAAGAGTTTATTCTGCACAAGGTGTAAATGT
Source organism: Cunninghamia lanceolata (assembly GCA_027924645.1). Classification (NCBI taxonomy): domain Eukaryota; kingdom Viridiplantae; phylum Streptophyta; class Pinopsida; order Cupressales; family Cupressaceae; genus Cunninghamia; species Cunninghamia lanceolata. The sequence continues at coordinate 1,667,595 of BSBN01001011.1, forward strand.
GAAGGTAAGTGTTGTGATATTATTATTGACAGTGGAAGCACTAATAATCTTGTTTCAGAGGAGATGGTTGACAAGTTGAAGTTGACAAGAAGAAAGCATCTGCATCCATATCGGATTGCATGGTTGCAGAAGGACCATAGAGCTTTGGTCAATGAGTAGTGTTTAGTGAAGTTCAAGATTGGTGACTACCATGATGAGGTGATGTGTGATATCATATCGATGGATGCATGTCATATGCTGTTGGGGAGGTCGTGGCAGTATGATAGGAACGTTGTCCATGATGGCCGTGCAAACACATATTCCCTAACAAGGGATGGAGTTCGTCATAAGTTGAAGCCCTTGAAGGAGGTGGAAGAAAAGGTATGTAGTACTACCAGAATTTGCTTGGTAGATGGTAGGAAAATTTTGGAGGGTATGAAGCATGAGAGTCATTGCTTTGCATTGATTCCTAAGATTAGTCAAGAGAACTGTGAAGATGTACCAGAAGAAGTTTCAGATATGTTGGAAGAGTTTCAGGACATTATCTCTGATAATGTACTAGAAGGTTTACCACCAGTAAAGAAGATAAGTCATCAAATGGATTTGATACCAGGAGCCAGTTTGCCAAACAAGGCAGCCCACAAAATGACCCTTGCAGAGAATAGAGTTGAACAGACAAGTTCAGGAGTTGTTGAGGAAGGGACTGATAAGGGAGAGCCTAAGTCCATGAGTGGTACTTGCAGTACTAGCACTAAAGAAGGATGGAGAATGCAGGATGTGTACAGACTCTCTAGCCATCAATAAGATAACGATTAAGTATAGATTTCCATTACCAAGAATGGATGACATCATGGATTGTTTGAGTGGAGCCAAGTACTTCATGAAAATTGACCTTAAGAGTGGGTATCACCAGATCCGTATCAGAGAAGGAGATGAATGGAAGACAACCTTCAAGACAAAAGAAGGTTTGTATGAGTGGTTAGTCATGCCTTTTGGGCTAACCAATGTACCGAGCACATTCATGCGGCTCATGAATGAGGTATTGAAAGAATTTTTGGGAAGTTTTATTATTATTTATTTGGATGATATTTTGATTTTCAGTAAGACTTGGGATGAGCATCTGATGCATATCAAAAGACTTCTAGAGAAGCTAAGGGAGGAGAAGTTGCTGATTAATCTGAAGAAATGTAGTTTTGCAAAGAAGGAGTTGGTATACCTGGGATTTGTTGTCTCAGAGGAAGGTCTTAAGATGGACCTATAAAAAGTAAGGGCTATCATTGAATGGCCTATGCTAAGGAGTGCAACGGAGGTAAGATCTTTTCATGGTTTGGAAAGTTTTTACATAAAGTTTATCAAGAATTTTAGTAGCATTTGTGCACCCCTAACTGAGACAATGAGAGGGGATAGAAAAGAGTTTAGATGGACTAAAGGAGCAGACAAGAGCTTTGATACATTGAAGTAGAAAGTCGTAGAACAACCTATTTTGGCACTTCCAGATTTCAATAAGGTTTTTCAGGTAGATTGTGATGCTAGTGGTAGTGGTATAGGTGTTGTTTTGAGCCAAGAAGGTAAGCCCATTACCTATTTTAGTGAGAAGCTTAATAATGCAAAGAAAAAGTATTCTATTTATGATCAAAAATTTTATGCAATATTTCAGGCTTTGAAGAAATGGAGACATTATTTGTTTCCAAAAGAGTTTGTTTTATATACTGATCATCAGGCTTTGCAGTATCTTAATAGTCAAGGGAAGTTGAACCAAAGGCACTTAAAATGGGTTGAGTTTTTGCAGAGCTCTACATTTGTTTTGAAGCATAGGAGTGGGAAGTCCAATAGAATTGCAGATGCCTTGAGTAGAAGGCAAAATTTGTTGACATAAATGAATATAGAGGTTGTTGGGTTCGATGAGCTCAAAAGTCAGTATCCTAAGGATCTAGATTTTGTAGAGGCCTGGAAAGCTTGTTTGGAACCTGTTACTTTGGACAGGATAAAATGGTTGGATTTCATAATCCAAGATGGCATGTTGTTTAGAGGAAGCCAGTTGTGCATTCCAAGGAGTTCCATGAAAGAGAACCTGATTAAGGAGAAGCATAGTGGAGGATTGGCCGGACACTTTGGTCGAGATAAGACCATTGATATTGTTGGTGAAAATTATTATTGGCCACAGTTGTAGTAGGATGTGAGGAAATTTGTGCAGAGTTGCAGAGTATGTCAGATGGCAAAAGGAGCAAGTTAGAACATAGGACTATATCAGCCATTACGTGTACCAGAGAAGCCATGGGATGCTATCAGTATGGATTTTATGCTTGGTTTACCAAGGACACAGAGAGGACATGATTCTATTTTTGTGGTGGTGGACAGATTATCGAAGATGGCACATTTTATTCCTTGCAGGAAGACTAATGATGTTCATATTGCTGAATTATTTTTCAGAGAGGTGGTGAGATTACACGTCTACCAAACAGCATAGTTTCAAATTGAGATACCAAGTTTGTTGGTTATTTTTGGAGGACATTGTGGAAGAAGTTGAAGATAGATTTGAAGTTCAGTTCTACACACCATCCACAGACTGATGGACAGACAAAAGTGGTGAATAGGAGTTTGAGTAACCTGCTACGATGCTTAGTAGGAGATAAGCCCAAGGGATGGGATTTGATTTTACCATAGGTAGAATTTGCTTACAACAATTCTGTTAATAAGAGTATTGGTAAATCACCATTCTAGATTGTATATGGAAATAGTCCAAGAAATGCTTCAGAGTTAAGGAATCTGGACAAAGGAGAAAAGACAAGTGCCGAGGCTGAAAACTTTGTAGAACATCTGAAGAATTTATATGAAGAGGTGAGAAAGCACATTAATAAAATGAATATTCAGTACAAGGCTAAGGAAGCTCAGAAGGGGAGGGATAAGGAGTTCCAGGTAGGAGATGAAGTCATGGTTCACTTGAGAAAAGAAAGGTTTCCAATTGGAACATACAATAAGTTGAAAATGAAGAAATTTGGACCGTGTAGAATCTTGAAGAAGCATGATTCAAAAATGCATATAAGGTAGAGTTTCCAAGTGGGATTAATATTTCCCTTGTGTTCAACATTGTTGATTTAACAGAATATCATGAGGGTGGCACAGAGGATGGAACAACAGAAGAATAGTGGAGTATTCTGGCATCTACTTCAACGGAGGAGATAGAAGAGATCTTGGATAGCCATGTGGGAAGAAGTACTTGGAATAGGCAATATGAAGAATATCTGGTGAAATGGAAAGGAAGATATGTTGAAGATTCTTCTTGGTTGTCTAAGGTAGAGGTTGACCGTTTAGGTTTTCCTCACACAAACACGTGAGACGTGATAGGGTCACTTCTCAAATTACCCTGGGTGTTTGATGCAAGAGCATCCAGTGGTGTAAGGGCAATCTTGTATCACCCAAAAAAAGATGTGTTTCAAAATTGTTGTTGTTCTTTCCATTGGTTTTCAAAATTTGTGGTTCTGGTTCCATAATCACTTGAATAATGATGTAGGACTTTCAGTTTTTCCAAATTGCGAAAAATAGTAACCTATTATTTTTAGAAACTTTTTATTTGGGCACGAATTGAAGTGAAAATTTACAGGAAGTTACATAACAGAATTATAAGAACTTTGGCAAAGGAATCACGCAAAAATCATTTGTGAGATGAAAGATATTAAAGTTTCCATTTCCTGAAAAATGCCTGAAAATTATTCAAACTTAGGTTTGAGGCACTAAACGGCCCCGTACGGGTCTGAAAATGGATGAAACCAGCAAAGCAAGATATTAACGCGTAGAGCACTCTACGAGCTTTTTGACGCATAAAACAGTTCGTCAATCGAACACTCGGATCAAACGTTATGGCTCCCAGAAGTTGACCTATTTTTGGAGGGAGATGCAAATTTTGAAATTAGGTTGTTGGCCGCCAAAAAGACTATTAATAACCATTTTTGGGAACTCTAGGTAGTGGTAGAGTTAAGGGGGGAAGCGTAGAGTCAAGAATATGTAGGAAAACAGAAACCCTAGCTAATTTGGTGTTACAGAAGGCAGATGATTCCAAAGTCTTGTGAGAGGAAGAGGTAATGTGTTGCAACATGTGGAGGGTTGATTCCTCTAATTGGAATTGAGCTTCTGTAATGTAATAAGTTTTCCAAATCAATAAAAGATAGTTCTATTTTCTATGTTCAATTTTTGTTGTTGTGTGTTTTGTGATGTACCCCCTTCATCATATCATGACCATTTCACATAGGTATTTTTTATGTTGTCTTCCTTGCATCCTATTAAGCGCACTCCAATGTTTCCTTCTACCGCATCTTCCTGCTAGCGATCTCACTCTGAGCATCGCCCCTTTTGATAGGGATATTTTCCCTCAAACAAATTTGATGTTACTTTCTTTACTTTGTTTGTCTTACACCCCTTTAGAATCAGCTTTTAAGTCATTTGATTTTCTTCTGAGCTATGATAATTGCTAGTCTTAAATCCGGTTGGTGATGCATCAACTTAAATCAGCCTTTCAGTTATCTTTTTGTAATATCTATTTCCATATACACACACATGGATGAATGAATTCACTCTTTACTCTTTAAACCATATAAACTTTGTGTTATTCTTTTAAAACCCTTGTTGCCCCTCAATCATTATCTATGAAGAATGAACGTTATACTTTAAATTTATTATCTTCGATTGTTAACGTAATGACATACTTAGGGCCGAGCATAGGTGGTGCTTTTGCCTTTTAAGTAGTATGAAGTGCACTTAGTCGGATTATAGAGGAATGTGTAGGCAAAATTGGCATCGATCCTTATTTAGAAATTAGGTGAAAATTTATATTATATTTTACCTCTGAACCAACAAATCGCATAGAAATGATGATGTTATTCTAAAGGTAAGAAATTATACTTAGTCAGTGTCTTCCATGTTTAGGAATTGCTATTTAACAACATCATGCACTACATAGCCAAATACCATATTCTACTCACATATGTTATGATTAGTTATACATGTATAAGTGTAATGTAACCATGGTAGTATAATCCGCTTGGCTGAGTATTAAGGAGGTTGTAATTACTACAACAATAATAATGTTGAGATGAACATCTTCTGTCGTGGTCGCATGAGTTGAGCATTATGATTAATAAAATGCTTTTTGGAGTCATAGTCGATTATGTATGGGTTGTTTTGGTAATTAGTGGCATTATATATGTTTTATTTACTATAGTTAGTTGAGTTGTTTAGTCTATAGTATATATGTCCTTTTGATCTATAATAGAAGCTTTTATACAAGGCTAGTCCTCTTCCTTTTACCAAAAAAAATAGTCCTCCATGTTTTCTAAAAATAAAATAGATAAAAATATGAATAAAGGATTAAAAAGAAATACCTTTAGATTATTCATAACTTAATTATGTTGAGAGGCATTCTACACTCACAACAAGGGCTGAAAGATTCAGATTCTCGTAAATAATTAAGATTCAGATTCCATGTAAACAAATTTCATAAATTGTGTAAATAAATAAATTCGTGAAAAATAGGAAAACTTGGGCAGTTACGGAGTGAAATCTTTATCACGTTAAACAAAAAAAATATAAATTCGTGGAAGCCAAATGGAAAGAAAAATAAAAAACTTGGGCAGTTATGGAATGAAATCTTTATTACGTTTGAAGAATATGAAAAGTCTTGTAGCACAGTCTCTTTAAATTAACTCATGTGAGCATATCAAATATTCTAACTGCAAGTAATTTATATTCTAACTACAAGTAATTTCTAAATGCCAACAAATTGGAAGATATCTCTTGGCATACTGTAGATATATTTTTTTAAATATAAATATACTAGTAAAGTAATCCATTCTAAAGAATTGCCTGGTATTTTTGGAATGACTATATCTATATAAATATTGAAAGAGCTTGATTTTATTATTTGTCTTTGGTTAAGATAGTAAAACTTATTATTTTCTTTATAAGCAAATTTAGGACCCTGGGTAAGGATGTTATGATATAGAAACATAGGTTTGGGTTAGTTGAAACTTCTAGATGTTTCATGACTAGGGTATGTGAACCTTTATTATTTATATTATTTTTCAACTCTATGTTCACTAGAATTATCGCTGTGATTGGATAGTTGTATTATAGTAATTAATGGGTGTTGTTATGGAATAGATAGGAATAACTAGTTGTTATCATCTTAATAAGCGTTTGCCACCTTGAAAGAAGTAGGTATGATATGCCAATGGAATGTGGAAATATATATACATTTGGAAAGTTGATCTATTAAGACTAAGTTATCTTCCTCATTATTATGTGAAATTCATAAAGAGTAAATTAAGATTGTTTTTGGATTGTACTTAACTTTTAGATTAAAGAGGTAGTCATTAATGATGGCTTCAAGAATGAACTTGATCGATGAGTGCCTATCTTGACAATTGATGAAAAATTATAAGAACTTAATAGTATCTATTTTCTTGCAAATCCTTGGGTTAATATGCAATTGGAAACTAGATTATTCTTGTCGGGTGTGTGTTGCATGAGATAAGCTTACCTTCTGGGACAGGATGCCGAATGTGGACTCACAGAGATGGTAGACTTCTTTTTTCAAGTTTTATCAATTTATGTTTAATGCTTTGGCTAAAGCTATACTATACCATTGAAATAGATGGATAATGAATGTCTAGTTGTTTATTTATTTATCTCTACCACATCTTGTTTGCAAGAAATATGTTCATTCTAGTTTAGAGTGGATATAGGAATTAGACATGCATCAAGAGTTTCCCTCCTGCTCATTTGTACCAAGTTGCTAGGCGCCTCATGTAGGGTTAGGTATTCTTTGAGTTGGGAAGAATTTTGGGAAAGTGTAGTGCTTTGTGGTTGGGTGGAAAAGGCACCTTAACCATGCTCTTGACCTTTGGCTTGCAGAAGACCAATGGATCATGACGGGTAAAGACATATTTTATATTTGATTCTTTTTATATGATTCAATATATATATATCTATCTATATATATATATATATTGAATCATATAAAAAGAATCAAATATAAAATATGTCTTTACCCGTAAAGACATATTTTATATTTGATTCTTTTTATATGATTCAATATATATATATATATATATATATATCATTGTATTGATTATTTGTATGGTTTGTGTAGCCAATTATGTACTTGTACTTTTCATTCATGTATTATTGATGTACTGGAACTTGTAAAGTTTATACGTTTATGGATATCTCTATTAATAGAAAGATTCATTTTCCATTCTTAGACTGAGTTTATTCTTTCATGGTTGTTCTTAGTAAGTGATAATTTCAAACTATCATTTCTTTTAAGGGTTGTCATCTCTTCATCAATGGCTATTTTCTAGGACTCTACATCATTCATACTCAAAGCCTCTTGCACAAATCTTAGTTAGTACTCAAAGAAAATATACACTTCCAATCATCAGGTGAATACCCATACCTTTCAAGTGGTTGCCTATGCCTTGCAGACCTTCGAACAAGTTGAGGTGGAGGTTCTTCCACTTCTTCCTCCTCTTCTTCCTCTTCTGAAGATTCAGAGCTTAATGAGCTCTCCTCAACTTCTGGTCTATCTTAGGGTCTCAATTCAACTTTCTCAGGCATAGAAGGAAGTTGATTCACATATTTTTTGTGTTTGATTTCTTTATGTTATTCTAGCTGAAAAGTAATAGGAGAAGATTTAGTCTCTCTAAAAATATCACTTCTAGAATAAATTACCTTATGTGCAACAGGGTCCCAAATCTTGTATCCTTTCACACCATAGATATAGCTGATGAAGATACATTTGACAACCTTAGAATCCAACATTCTCTTCTCTTTAGGCACACGTATATATTCCTCACAACCAAAAACTCTCAGATGCCTAAGTGAAGGCTTTTTAGCTGACCATGCGTCCATTGGTGTTTTATCAACAAGCACTAATGTAGGAGATCTATTGATCAAATAACAAGTAGTGGCAATAGCTTTAGCCCAAAAATTTTGTTCTAGACCAGCTCCACTCAACATGCTCCTAGCCTTCTTTATCAACATTCTATTCATTCTTTCTACAACTCCATTCTACTGCAGAGAATATTGAGTTGTCTTTTGTCTTTTAATCCCACAATCTATATAGAATTTGTCAAAATCTACAGAATAGTACTCACCACCATTTTCAGTCCTTAAATATTTAATTTTATTTCGAGTCTGAGTTTCTACCATAGCCTTGAACTCTTTAAGATGACTGAAAACTTTAGATTTACTCTTTAAAAACTATACCCATGTTCTCCTACAAAAATTAGTAATGAAAGTAACATAATAAACTGATTTACCAATGGAAGCAATATCAACAAGACCAAATACATCCAAGTGGATTAGATCCAAGATACATGAAGACTTATGAGAAGATGAGTAAAACTAAATACAATTTTGTTTACCATAAATACAATGATCATAGAAATCAAACTCTAGATTGCAGTCATTCAACCCCTCAACAATGTTCTTATTTTTTAGGGATTTTAAACCCTTTTCTCCAATATGGCCAAGCCTTTGGTGCCATAACATGGTCTTCTCTACAGGCAACTTTGATTTGCTAGCTAGAGCACCCTTGGGTACCTAGAAGCCACGACCATCTATAGAAGAGGAAACCATCTCTTTTTTTAGTGAAGTAGTTTCTGGCTTAATTTTATCAAAAGTGCTATTGCACTCAACCGTGCATGCATCAAGATGGTACAATGTACCCAATTTGCTTCCTCTTGCTATCACCATAGCACCTCTCACCATTTTCACATCTACTTCATAAAATTGTACATGCACACCCACATCTATTAGCTTGCTAACAGATAATAAATTTATTGCTAGTCCTAGGATATGCAAGACACCATCAAATCATCTAACTCTACCATCAGAAAATTTCACATGAATACTACCATGACCAACAATGTCAAGAAAAGAATTATCACACAAATACACCTTATCATCATCATAGTTTCCATACTTACTAAACTAGTTCTGTTAGGAGTCATGTGGAAAGATGCACCTGAGTCTATCAACCATGCCTTATCACCTGCACTAGTGGCCAAGGTTACAATAAAGTCATCTCCATCTTCCTTTTCAAATTTAGAATCAAAATCTTGCTTCTTCTTCTTCTTCTTCTTCTCTTCTTTACATCCCTTTCAGAAGTCTCCAGATTTGCCACAGTTCCAGCATATTTCCTTGGTCTTACCAGGGGATTTTGATCTCCCCTTATTCTTGGACTTGGAATGGCCATGCTACTTCTCATCTTTGCCTTGTTCTTTGGGTCTTCCTCAAACACTCAAAGCCTCTTTGGCATTCAGAGAGACCTTCCTTCTCATATCTTCAGAGAGTAGAGAACCAACAACATCCTCCATCTTCAAAGTGGCTAAAGTGCTCCCAGTAGCCATGACTAGGCTATCCCATGAGTTTGGCAGTGAACATAGCAAAGTTTGGCACCTTTCTTCTTCATCCATCTTAACCCCAACCGAGGTCAACTAAGTCACCAACATATTGAATATTTCTAGATGCTTAGAAATCCATTCACCTTCTTCCATTCTCAAGGAATACAACTTCTTCCTCAAGAAAATCTTATTTACTAGAGTTTTAGCTTGGTATATCTCACCCAACTTCTTCCAAAGCTTCTTCAAAGTGGATTCTTTGTGGACATTTATTAGGATTGAATCTGCAAGACATAGTCTAATGAGACCTTTAGCTTTTCTATCCATTACATCATATTTTGTAGCCAAAGTTGGATTCGTAGGCCTCTGGACATTTTCATCCACTAGATCCCGATCAATCAACAAATCTTCCATCTTCAATTTCCACATTTCAAAGTTTGTGCCAGAAATTTTTTCAACCTCCATTCTCCTAGATGTGTCTGCCATATAAAAAATGCCTGCAACAAGATCACAAAGTATTCTTTGCATAAGCTACCACTCAAACCCTGATTAGCACAAAATACCAATAACCCACAACTGAAACCAAAGGTGATTAGGCTCTAATACCAGTTGTAAGGAAGTTAAAGTAGTGGAAACAACTTCCTACACCAATCTTGAGGAGAGATATTATGCAAGAATTTTAAAAACTGATCTAACAATGATAGAAATTCTAGAAGCAAATTCAAAACATGGAATAAACAATGAAACACAAAACACCAAATATACGTGGGGAAAACCCTTTCGGGTGAAAAACCCCACTCCAAAAGCCTACTCAATGTATTTCAAATCAAACAACAAGATTACATACACTTGCTGAGTAAGTTTATTATAGGAGTATAACCAATAAACAACTCTGGAAGAATTCTGGCAGCATAATAGTACCTGCAAACTCACACATACAAACTACTCGTCAAGCCTCCAATTTATAGACTTCTCGCTATACAAGAAACCATTTGTGGTTTTACAAAACCATGTGCTTAACTTCTCAGCCAATATTTCAATCTTAAAATAAGCTCTCACGTCCAAAATGATATCTCCTATTTTTGACTCTTACAGTTGTCATAGAATTTGTCATAATGCCTCTAAAAATAGTCATTCCATGATATTTATGTTAGACACTATCAAATCATCTAACTCTACCATTAGAAAATTTCACATGAATACTACCATGATCAACAATGTCAAGAAAAGAATTATCACAGAAATACACCTTCTCACCATCATAGTTTCCATACTTACTAAACCAGTTTCTATTAGGAGTCATGTGGAAAGATGCACCTGAGTCTATCAGCCATGCATTATCACCTATACGAGTGGCCAAGGTTGCAATAAAGGCATCTCCATCTTCCTTTTCAAAATCAGAATCACAATCTTTTTTCTTCTTGTTTTTTTTCTTCTCTTCTTTACATTCCTTTCAGAAGTGTCTAGATTTGCCACAGTTCCAGCATATCGCCTTGGACTTACCAATGGATTTTGATCTCCCTTTATTCTTGAATTTGAAATGGCCATGCTACTTCTCATCTTTGCCTCATTCTTTTGGTCTTCCTCAAACACTCAAAGCCTCATTAGCATTCAGAGAGACCTTAAACACATTGTCAATTCGATATATGCAAACTTGGCTATAATTTTCCTTATGCAAACTTGAGTTTTGCATGTCATTTTGAAAACTAAATCTAGGGGATTAGGTGAACCAAGAAAGTGGAAACCTAGATGTCCTTTTTAATTAGCAACTAATGCTTAGATAAAACTATCTCAAGAATGAGAATGATAGGAGACATAATTAACTTCTATGTTTCAAGATTGACACTAGTAAACTAACTCAAGGGTATAAGAATACTAGGAGATGTGAAGTTATAGTTCTTATTATATGTTCAATAGAACTTATTTTATTACTGTTTGCGCAAAAGACAAGGTTAACCCAGTTTTGGGAATTCCTGACATGATTTATACCAAGTTGAGTATGTTGGGAGATTCAAAACTCAACCCCACATGATTGTTGTACTCAAGATTGTTGATAAAGGAATTATGTGACATTTATACAAAGGAGGTTATATATGATTTCATAACTTAATTTATATTGAATGTCAATGGACATAAGAAGACCAAGTGGTCGAAAGTCTTTTACAAATTAAACCTACTAGGGTTGATAGGTTGAACTTAGTCAAAGACTAGTTATATAGAATGATAGTAGTCATTAAGATATATATATTGAGGACATACCTCGTATACTATGTTTATACATGTTATGTGAAATGTGAATTTGAACAATGCCAATTGGTCTAGTGAAGAAAAGAGGAATTTGTTCCCAAGTTTTGTTATTATCTTTGGAAAACAAGGGTATTGATATTTCCATGCATTAGGTTAGAGAAGTTAAACCCTAGAATCATAATCTAAAGGGTTTAGAAAACTTATAACCCTTATGTCAAATATGATATTATTTTTATACTTGTTGGTCGATAGTAAAAGGTCAAAACTGTAGAGTAAGACATAAAGAGTCTAAGTAGTAATTTAACAAATTTAAAGTGATTCTATGTTTGAGTCGAAACTTGTTATATTGCACAAGGATGTTTGATATTTGAGTCAGAGAGTAGAATGACAAGAGGTCATAGACCCTAGAAATTGCAAGTATGCAAAGAGGGACTCTCTTAAAGGTTGGAATTACCTAAACCTATATATTGCATGTATATCCTAGATTAAGGATTAAGTTAGATTGACTATAATGGATTACCATATAGACAAGTTTATGTCCAGAGTTACTAAGTGAGGGAAGTTAAACTATAGGATGAGATAGTCTCCAAGTCAAGTTAGAGATGTGTGAACTCATAATTACATTCATTGCAAACATTTATTTATATTGAATCTTTGGCCAAAGTATTACATCTATATCTAGATGCATTAGTGAGTTCATTGTGCTCCAGATTTGCATAACCATCTAGTACTATCATACTCAGTTGGAAGGAGTCTATAGTTGTATGACTATGTTGGTTATGTAGGACACAACACTAGAGACTTAGATGGCAAAAACTTGTTGGTTCCATATATCTATACTCTTCATGAAGGGTAGGGCCACTTCTAGGAAGTAAGGTGTGTACGGTATCTCTGATCTGTTGTTGGAGGTAAAGCACTCGGATAATGCTCTCCCTCCCAAGAAGAAGACAAGCTGAGACTTGTGAAGACATATATCAATATTCCATATGCAAAGTGTTGGAAATAAGGTGGATAACTGAGAGGGGGGAGCGAATCAGTTATCTTAAATATTTAACTTTCTTTTTCTTCTTTAACAATTAGTGCATCATAAAAACATATAAACTTAGATAGTCATGAGAGCAGAAAAGAAATCAACACACATAACACAAGGATTTTTACATGGAAAACCCTATTAAGGGAAAAACCACGGGGTGACTAACCCAAGATTGTATTCTCTGTTAAAAGAATAAGAAGTACAAAATGGCACTTGCCAATTAGGGCTCACTGCCCGAGCACACTACTCATAAGAGGCACACCGCCTACAAGAGACTCACTATCTACAGGTTATAGAAGGTAACCAGATGTTTGAACTGAAGAGAGGCATCCACATATGCTGAGGTTCAGTTCCAGTTAGGCTCAATATATTGATCTACTGCACTTCATTCTTCCTTTGCTTTAGTGTTGTTGTTCTGTCACATACCAGACTTGTATTGCTGCTTCCACACTTCTCTCTACCTTTTCCCACACACTATATCACACACACACACACATCTTCATACAAAAATCCATCTGGTATATATATCCACACGAAGAATTTCAACATCTTTCTAGTCGGCATTCAGAATACTTAAGATTTTCCCAAGACACTGACCTGTCGGCTAAATCCATGCTTACTATGTGATGTGTATCAAGGAAATAGACATAGAAGTCATCAATCATGTCAGCCAACCATGTATGATGCCTCAAATAGATTGATCACCATCAATTTCTCATCTGGATTAAAGTCTGATGCTCTGCTGGTTAGTTCTTCCTTAGTCTGCTCTGCCTGTCAGGAACCCAACACTTAGATGCTCATATCTTTTCACTCTTTTATCACCAGAGGCTTAATCTCTAGAATGTAGCAGTCATGGTACTCCTCTTGACTTTCCCAAGTCTACACTTTTCTAAGATACATTCTTTGAGAGATCTAGACCTGATTGTCAGACCTTGTTGCATGCTATGTTCTTGTTCACCGGACCAAAACACTCTTCAATCTGAGTTCTAGTATAGACATACTATGTGCTGTGGATGAGTGGGATGAACTTTGTTGCCATTAATGACAACACTTATGAAGCCACATAGTGTCTTTTGCCAACAATCTCCCCCTTTGGCATTGATGTCAACACTTAGTGAAAAATGATTAAGTGTTGTAACAAACTCCCCCTTGGCTGATGCTCTATCTTATGTACACTTTTACCAGAGTTTCCCCTTAGCTGGATTCTACATTTTTCACTACTCCTCACTCCCCTTTTGACATCAATGGCAAAGGGTGAAATCCGTACACCAAAATTTGTAAAAATCAACCTATACATAGCCACATATTTATATATACATGTTATACTTACATATACTTAAGTATATCTACAAAAGTGGTTTTCAAATGGATAAATTATGTTGCCCAACTTTGCTTCATCCTGTCCAAAATTGAGATGTGACCACTTAACAAAAATGCAAAAGCTTCTGCCCACTTTAAGTCTGCCAAATCACTGGTCTGAGCTGTGGTCTAAGCATCAGTTAGGGCCTCATGCATTGCCTCTAACTTAGGGATAATTATCCCTCTTAGTTCACTCAACCTGCTTATTCTATTCTTCTTCTCCTTTCCAAGCCTCTTTATTTCATTTATAGTGGCAATAGCTTGACACTCTTGATTCATTATGGATGAAGTGAGAGGATCAAAATTATGAGATAAACTTGACAGTTTACCTTCTTGTTCTTCCACCTTCTTTACAATGTCATCTGTCACTGTGGACCAAGATAGACAAAATTTGTATAATTCTCTGCCATCTTTAAGAGCATTTTCTAGGCTCTTTATCCCAATATCTAGATTTCTCCTATCATTTGTTATAAGTCCCTATACTTCAGAGAATCTCTTTCCCAAAAATTCTTTCCTGACTTTCTCTTCTGCTGATTTCTCCAAAGAATCAAAATGTGTGCTAATAGAATTAACAAGAGATTTCAAGTTACAAGATGAAGAGGCCGAAAGATCCTTTTGGAAGGATGGCATGATCTTCTCCAACACACCAGATGCAATCTCTATCAGCTCATAATATTCCATGTGAGACTTCAAAAGCTTTTTTTTCCTTTAGCTTGAGTAAAAGATGCTACCTTGATTGTTTGGACCGGAGAGAGGGAGTCAAAATTGAGTGGTCCTTAAAATAGTTCCAGTTCATCTAATTCTATCATCTCTTTGGTCAGGAAGCTTTTAACTGCTTTTGCAGTGTCTCTTGCCAGAGACAAAGTCTTCTTTCCTTCTGCAGCCTCAGAACTGCCATAAGAGATCATCTCTGTGTGTTCTTCTTCTCTTCCCTTTTCTTCCTCTGTTTGACTCAATTTCTCCTCTTTTCTTCCTTCTCCTTTAATTCCAAAGTTAGCAGGGGGATCCGGAAGAGAGATATTTACTTCTTTAGGGACTTCCTCTTCTGGAATAGAGGAATCCAAGTCCTTAGTTCTCTCCTCACCTATCTCCTTTGGCTCTTCTGCAATATTCTTAGTAGATTCTTCTTTTGATGTCTCAATCCTTCATCATCCATGGCAGAAGGTTCATCATCTATGTCCTCTATAATAGGAAGATTGAATCTTTTAAATGCATTCCAAAGGATGTCCTCTATTTTTTTAGCAACTTGATCTGTCTCTCCAAGCATAAGTTTGTTCATTCTTGCTTTGCTCCGAAACTCATCCTTACAGTCCTTAAAGATTATGTTCATCTGTTTTGGAGTAATGGAAGGATAGAGTTGAATAGTAATCTACTCTCGGATCTCTAAGTCCTTAGCTTTAGCATTCTCCTTTCTCAGTTGAAGTTCCCTCTCTAGACTTTTGGGGATTAGAGAGATGATTTCAATGAATGCTTTATTATAGATGTTTAGATACCTGGCTGTAGCATCTTGCAAGATCTTCTGATCAGCTTCACTATATTCATCATAAAATTTAGTCATTGGTTGCAGATTCCTATCCACAGTGACTGATTTGATGATATCATCAATGGAAAGAGTAGGTCTTTCAACAAATTCTTCTACCTCTTCTTCCTTGTTTTGACTGGTAGAGGATTCCTTGGATGTTTTCTTCTTCTTCCTCATTTTCTTAACTTCTTCATCAGATTTTGTTTCTTCATCATCCTTTTGGCTTATGTATGACCTTGTGGCCTTTGTCTTCATTCTCTTCTCTCCCTTTCCAGATGTCTTGGCTTCCAGTTTGGAGGATCTTGAGCTCTTAGGTGTGGCAGGTACAGAGCTCTTGGAGGATCTAGTCTGGGAGGAGGCTTGCACCAGAACACTTTCTTTTTCTGCTTCTTGTCTCTCTTTCTCTGCTCTTTCTACATTTTCTCTATTTGCACCAACTACTTCCTTTGATATGCCATATTTCTTGGCAATTTCCTCTACTTCCCTTCTCACTTTTCTTTTCATCTCTAGCTGTCCCAGTTCTACATGTATTTTTACACTTAATTCTTGAAAGGTTCTAAACCTTTCTGTCTCAGGGTCCTTGGACTGACTTAGCAAGTGTTGGACATGCAGCTCCAGAATTTTCTCATCTACCTCATAGCCCATTGGCATAATACAGACTATTCTGGGCTCCAATGCCTCAATTGGACATTGATCAGTGTCTACCATGAAACACATTGTATCCTTATATTTTTCAACTATAGATTGGGGAATTCTTTCTCTGGCCTACATCATACTTTGGAAGTTTTTGAAGTAGCCCCAGAGAGCTATACTTTGAGCCTTGGCATCACCAAGCCCATACATATAATCTCTAATTTGTATGGCAATCAGTCTGTCATTTTGCCATACCCAACCACTAGATCCGGGTAGCTCATTCATATAGTAAAAGAATAAACATAGAATTAACCCACCATACTTGAATGAGTTTTTTGTCCTTGATCTTTTGTAGGTTTTCTAGCAATTGGCTCAGGAGAAGCTCGCATAGATCATAGTCTGCATTTTCCCTTAGCATTTGATATGTAGTATATATTGCATTTCTGGACACTGAATTCTCCATGCTGGAGTGATAGATTTTATAACCAATTATCATAGAGGCAAATTTGATATCCGGATCTATGATGTCTTCTATTGTCATTGTTCTCTTGTCAAACTTTGATCTGGTAGCCTCACTTACAGTTTGGTTCTTGATCGATTTGAGTGCAGGCAACCCACTGGATGAGTGCAAACTGGTTACTGCCCTAATGACATCTTTTGTTATCTTGAATGGCATCATCAACCACATGAAGTTGTCATGCATTCTGCTAAGAACATACTGGACCCATTCATCTTCTGTGAAATAGGGAAAGTGGATGCAATGTCTAAAATGCTTGTCCCGGATGGCCTTGTATTGAGGTTTGAGTTCAAAGGTTTCATCTATTAGTTGTTTATGGTAGATATACATCAAGTTTGATTCTCCAAATTCCTCAATATTTGCATGAATGTATACCCTAACATCTTCTACGTGCAGAACCGCATGTGGAATGCTAGAGAAGGTGCCTAAGGGATCAACTTCTAGGGATTTGTAAGGATGTTTCTTGAACTTTGGGTGTGGCCTATCAGTGATCTTAACAACATTTGGAGTAGCCATCTTGCAAAAGATTTAGAGAGAGACATTCAAGAATGGAAATACCTTTTTACGCTTCTAGGGTTCACGATATGAGTCAGAAAAGATCGTTGGTTGAATTGGATACTGTGGGTGATCCTTGAGAGGGTTGAAGCAATCTTGTTTGCATAGCTATTTCTTTCTTCTTCTTGAATGTAAATGTGCAAATGATGAATAAAAGAACCCTTTTATCTCTATGTAAACCCTAATTTCATATTGCAATAAATGCACAACTTAAGTTATTTCAGTTGCCTTGTTATGAGAGAGATCTTTTCAGATCACTGAGATGCACTTAGAATTATTTTTAGTGATAATTTACAATGTATCTCCCTTCCTCGAATCATCCCATTTATCTATAGATCAAGATATTTCAATTTAGAATCATACCAGATCTAACTGTAAAAATCCTACTTTTACCAGATGGTTGTCAAACTGAATCAATCTTGGCTGATTAAATTCTTCAAAACTTCTTGTAGATCATTCATAATTTTATTAAGGGTTATTTGGATATTTCTCTAAGATCCCTTTAATCCGCAACATTCCATGTGCCAATTTTAGGCACCAATTGAATGGCTGGGGGAATTTATTTTCCTTTGTGACTCCCCCTGAGCCAGATCTCATCTAATTTAGTTTCTGAAAGAAATATCAGCACCAGATTCTAGTACGAATCCATCCCCAACATTTTCTGTACTTCTCTTCACCCAAATCTTGTTCATCTCACTTTGAACTTCATCCGCATTTACTTTTTCTTTTCCTTTGTCTTAATTTTGATTATGATGCACCAGACCCTTTTTACCCTGATTCTTACTTCTACAGAATTTGGCAATATGACCGGATCTATTGTAATTGTAGCAAACAACATTTCTTTGCAAATTTGACTGATATCCTCTTGATTTGCATTAATTAGCCATATGTCCCATTCTATTGCATGCAAAGCATCTACCATTGAATGAATTGTTTATTTGCATATTTCTACATTCATGAGATTTGTGACCGTACCTTTTGCAGTTAAAACATTGTCCAGAGAAGGATGAATTAGTCTAATTCATTCCTCTTCTGCACTGATTTGCTTTATAACCGAAGTTATTGCAATTGTATAAGTATCCATTGAAGGATGGATATCTTTGAGCATTTGGTTGCCTTACCGGAGGTCTTCTAGGTCCGTTCCTTAGATTTCCTGATCCAGAGTTCTTCTGACTGGATCTGAAGCTTTCACCTTTCTCATACCCCAACCCATGCTTGTCATCTACCCTCTTTTAGCTTTCAAGAAGAACTTCAAGTTGAGCAGATCTTATCTTGAATTTCTCTTTGTATTCATTTGTTGTTTGAAGATCTCTGTTAAGAGTGTCTACTTAATTCTCAAGTTGTTCTTCATTATCTCTAGCTTCTTCAAGATCAAATTCCAGATGCTTGATTATTCTATCCATTTTGTGGAAGTCTTCTGACTTCTCCTTGAGAGATTGTTTTCGATTATCTTCATTTTTTCTTTTCTCTTCAATTTCTTGGGTGAATTTCATAACCCCTAATTCCATTTCATGTCTTACCATAATAACCTCTTTTGATAGCTTCTCACATAACTTATTCTTCTCATTCAGATCTTCATTAGTATCATTGGCTTCACTTTGACTTGCTAATTGTTGAAGTAGTTCCTTTCTCTTTTTCACAGAGATACTCAATTTCTCTTTTAGTTCATTTATGAAATCATCAGCTTGTTTGAGTCTTTCCCTCAAGTTATTAACTTCAAAGTGAGATTGCTCAAGGTCATCTAGGGTAGACTGAAGTTGTTCCCTCATACCATACATATCCATTAAGATTCCCAGATCTTCCTCAAACTGTTAGGCTCTGTTTGGAGGAACTTAGCTCTAATACCAATTGTTAGAAACAAGGTGGATAACTGAGAGGGGGGGTGAATCAGTTATCTTAAATATTTAACTTTCTTTTTCTTCTTTAACAATTAGTGCAGCATCAAAACATATAAGCATACATAATCATGAGAGCAGAAAATAAATCAACACACATAACACAAGGATTTTTACGTGGAAAACCCTGTTAAGGGAAAAACCATAGGGTGACTAACCCAAGATTGTATTCTCTATTAAAAGAATAGGAAGTACAAAATGGCACTTACCAATTAGGGCTCATTGCCTAAGCACACTGCTCACAAGAGGCACACTGCCTACAAGAGACTCACTATCTACATGTTATAGAAGGTAACCAGATATTTGAACTGAAGAGAGGCATCCACATATGCTAAGGTTCAGTTACGGTTAGACTCAATATACTGATCTACTACAGTTCATTCTTCCTCTACTTTAGTGTTGTTGTTCTGTCACATACCAGACTTGTATTGCTGCTTCCACACTTCTCTCTGCCTTTTCTCGCACACTATATCACACACACACACATCTTCATACCAAAATCCATCTAGTATATATATCCACACCAAGAATTTCAACATCTTTCTAGTCGACATCCGAAATACTTAAGATTTTCCCAAGACACTGATCTGTAGGTTGAATCCATGCTTACTATGTGATGCATATCAAGGACATAGACATAGAAGTCATCAATCATGTCGGCCAACCATGTATGATCCCTCAAATAGCTTGATCACCATCAATTTCTCATCCAGATTAAAGTTTGATCCTCTACCGATTAGTTCTTCCTCAGTCTGCTCTGCCTATTTGTAACCCAACACTTAGATGCTCATATCTTTTCACTCTTTTATCACCAGAGGCTTAATCTCTAGAATGTAGCGGTCATGGTACTCCTCTTGACTTCTCCAAGTCTACACTTTTTTGAGATACATCCTCTAAGAGATTCAAACTTGATTGTCATACCTTGTTGCATGCTCTATTCTTGTTCACTAGACTAAAACACTTTTCAATCTGACTTCTGGTATAGACATACTATGTGTTGTGGATGAGTGGGATGAACTTTGTTGCCATCAATGACAACACTCATGAAGCCACACAGTGTCTCTTACCAACACAAAGCATATTCCATGTTATGACATATGATAGTCAAATTTATGATGTAAAACTATTCTTTATGCCAAGTGTAGTTTATCTATTGGAAATGAAAAGTGAAATAATTTCACTATGATTCTATCTTTGAATATGTTGTAATTTCAAGGTTGAAAATATTCATAAAGATATACTTTATTTCTTGTGATTATGCAAATGATTTATATTAAAAAAAATGTTTATCTCTCATGTTTACCATGTTTATTTACCTCTTGTAAATTCTTGAGTTTCTTTGAATAATATGAGAAGGTATGTTACAACGATTGAACCACACAATGTGAATTCTAGTCTACAACAGGATATATCCTTGCCTAGATCTATCACATCTTCCTTATTGTTATTCTTTATACTTATTCTAGATGCAAACCTTATGTTATGTTGCAATATTACATTTAACAATGAATATAATCCACCACCAAACTAAATCTAATAAACATTTAATCACTCTTCAATTACTACAATATTTATGTAAGGAAGTTAAAGTAGTGGAAACAACTTCCTATGCTAATCTTGACGAGATAATTATGCAAAACTTTTAAAAATGGATCTAACAAACACAGAAATTCTAGAAGCACATTCAAAACATGAAATACACAATGAGACACAAAACACCAAATATACATGGGGAAAACCCTTTCGAGTGAAAAAACCCACACTCCAAAAGCCTGCTTAATGTATTCCAAATCTAACAACAAGATTGCATACACTTGCAGAGCAAGTTTATCATAGGAGTATCACCAGTAAACAACTCTGGAAGAATTTCAGCAACATAATAGTACCTACAAACTCACACATACAAACTACTCCTCAAGCCTCCAATTTATAGACTTCTGGGTATACAAGAAACCATATGTGGGTCCCATAACATCTGAAAACACCTTTTCCATGAAGAATTCAGAGCCTCTAACTATTGTTCCCACTTTTGCATGAAGAACCTTGAATTTGGGCTTTTTGGTGTAGTGTAAACCTTGTCATCTTGTCCTATCTTCCTCCTATCCAAGTTCCTCTACATCAATTACATTCTGACTATCACAATAAACTTTAACTACACCCTGTTTCAATCTAATATCTAAACACAAACACTTCAACCAAATGGCTTCTTTACAAGCATGAGTAGCTGCTATATACTCTACCTCTGTAGTGGACAAAGTGACCACAGCTTGTTGCTTGCTCATCCAACTGATTGCACCACCATTAAGAGTAAATACATATGCACCGGTGGACCTTCTACTATCGACATCACCAGCCCAGTTTGAATCCACAAAACTATGAATACTCAAGGAATGTTGATCTCCTGTACCATGAAAACATATGGAGTACTCTATTGTACTTCGCAAATATCTGAAGACCCTCTTAACTGCATCCCAATGCACTCTTCTAGGATTTGACATAAAATGAGAAAGAAATCCCACTGCTTGGGTAATGTCTGGTCTTGTATAGACCATAGCATACATTAAGCTTCCAACTGCACTCTAGTAAGGCACTCTATTCATGTCTTCCATCTCCAATGGGGATGTAGGACATTGTGAAATAGAGAGCTTTGTTCCCAATGTAATAGGAACACAAAGCGGTTTACAATCCTGCATGTTAAACCTTTGCAAAATTGAACAAACATAATTACTCTAGCCAAGCCATAGCTTTCTATTCTCACAATCTCTTCTAATCTCCATCCCAAGTATGTGTTATGCTACACCAAGGTCTTTCATTTCAAATTTCTTAGAGAGCTGAGATTTCAATTCTGCAATCAAACCTTTGCCTTTCCCAATAAATAACATGTCATCAACATATAAAGCAATTACCAGGAAACAATCAACATTAGATTTAAAATATACACAGTGATTAGATGTAGACCTCACAAATTCCAAACTCAATACATAAGTATCAAACCTCTGGTACCACATTCTAGGACTTTATTTGAGGCCATACAGAGATTTCTTTAACTTACAAACCAACTTTCTTTTACCTTTCACCACGTAGTGCTCTCACTGTGTCATATAGATTTCTTCGTCCAAATCACCATAAAGGAAAATAATTTTCACATCCATTTGTTCAACTTCTACGTCATAAGCTACTACAATAGATAATAAAAATTGAATGGATGTCATTTTAGCAATAGGAGAAAAGATCTCACCATAGTCAATAACCTCAACCTGAGAGTATCCCTTCACAACCAACCATTCCTTATACTTTTCAACATTTCCATCTGAACCAATCTTTTTCTTAAACACCCATTTACATCCAACAAGTTTTCATCATTCAGGCAATGATAGTAAGTTTCACATCTCAAACTTCTAGAGTTTATGAAATCAGCTATAGTTAGAAGTATTAGATGTTTATTTTGATTATGTTATAAACGGATAATTGTTTGTTGAAAAAGTGAATGTTATTTACTCTTGAAAATGATGAAATGGATGTTATGCAAAGCTTCAGCTATTAATTTTGGTTACTAACCTATTAATGGAGAATTGAGTTTAATGATTGCAGGTATTGTTGAAGGCAAGGGTGTGGTTAAGGTAGAGGTGCCCTAGATGCCTAGTAGGGATGGAATGGAGAGAAACTCGAATATGCACACACAACCACTTAGCTCGCATTTCATTTGCATTTTTTTTATCATTTCTTAAATGACTTTTGTGTTTGATGGATTTTGAATTATCATTTATGTTAGAAAATATTTTCTTTATGCTTCATTGGACACACAAATAAATAATTTGTTCCTTGTGTTTAAATAGTCTCTGTGTTTGAAATAGAATAAAATTAAAAGTTATATTCTCTTTTATCAAAATATATATGTGAAGAAAATAGTTTTTCTCTTAATAATATTTATTTATTTTCCTAAAAAGGATAGATATGTGCTAAAATAGAAATATATGCTACTTTTATTGATATATCCATATAAGTGAGTTTCCTTTTTCTTATTGAGATAAAGATAAAGTTTTAAAGATTAAGATCAAAACAAAACAACAACAAAAGATAGAAAGAAAATGAAAATAGAAAAAAAAATAAAAGCCAAAAATTAAAAAAAAAAAAGAGAAAAGAGAAAAGGATAGGAAAAGGATGGAAAGTAGCTTAAAAATAAAGAAGAGAAATTCTTTAAAGGGGAGGAAGGCAGAGAAGGGGAGGGCAGCGGAGATACATAAAAATATAGAGCACTTGAAGATTTAAGAAGAATAGATGGGAAGAGTTAGAATAGGAAGACCATACTACTAGTAGAAAACACATCAAAGGAAGCTAGTTCAGGTACACATGCTGTTAAAATTTCTTTTATCTGCAATAATCTTATGTTTGCCTTAACTCTTTGGCTCCTTAATCGGTCTTAGCATTATCTTGAATCTGTATAGGTGCTCTTCTTCATGCTATGAAGGCCTTACTATTTTCCTTCACCTATTTAAAACATGATAAACTAGCTATCTTTCATAAGTTTATTTATATTTTTGCATCTATCCCTTAATCGCTAAGGCCAATCTCTGTGTGATTAATCATTAGGATGTCACCTTTATATTTTCTCGTTGGTATTTGACCACAACAGTTTGTAAGCAGTTTCATAGTGTGAGCGATCCATTTTATCTCCTCACTAACAACTTGGTTTTCTTCGGGGGCTAGAGCTTCTATGACTCACTGCCGCATCTCAACCAGTAAGTCGTTTGTTTCATTATCTCAGATTGTGTTATTGTAGCTAGTAGTTGGTCGATCCTCCATCTTCATAGGGGTAGTTTGCCAAAATATTGACCCCCAAATATGACTATTATAGGTTTATGCGCCTCTATGCTTTGTTAGTACCGTTAAACCATACCTTCCGCATGATAATCGGCTTGGGACTTTCTATATATATATTTCGTTTAAAATATTAATTCTATCTAAGATTAGCAGCTGGGTTATTGTTTTCTTCTTTGCAATTTACATCGGCTAGTTTCAAGTCAATTTCACTTATATCATCACCATTTCACACAGGTATTTTTTATGTTTTCTTCCTTGCATCCTATTAAGCGCCCTCCAATTTTTCCTTCTACCGCATCTTCCTGTTAGCGATCTCACTTTGAGCATCACCCCTTTTGATAGGGATATCTACCCTCAAAGAAACTTAATGTTACTTTATTTACTTTGTTTGTCTTACACCCCTTTAGAATCAGCTTTTAAGCCGTTTGATTTTCTTCTGAGCTATGATAATCGCCAGTCTTAAATCCGATCGGCGATGCATCGACTTAAATCAGCCTCTCAGTTATCTTTCTGCAATATCTATTTCCATATACACACAGATGGATGAATGAATTCACTCTTTACTCTTTAAACCATATAAACTTTGTGTTATTCTTTTAAATCCCTTGTTGCCCCTCAATCATTATCTATAAAGAATGGACGTCATACTTTAAATTTATTATCTTCGGTTGTTAATGTAATGACATACTTGTGGCCGAGCATAGGTGGTGCTTTTGCCTTTTAAGTAGTATGAAGTGCACTTAGTTGGATTATAGAGGAATGTGTAGGCAACACTGGCATCGATCCTTATTTAGAAATTAGGTGAAAATTTACATTATATTTTACCTCTGAACCAACAAATCGCTTAGAAATGATGATGTTAGTCTAAAGGTAAGAAATTATACTTAGTCAGTGTCTTCCATGATTAGGAATTGCTATTTAACAACATCATGCACTACATAGCCAAATACCATATTCTACTCACATATGTTATGATTAGTTATACATGTATAAGTGTAATGTAACCATGGTAGTATAATCTGCTTGGCTGAGTATTAAGGAGATTGTAATTACTACAACAATAATAATGTTGAGATGAACATCTTCTGCCGTGGTTGCATGAGTCAAGCATTATGATTAATAAAATGCTTTTTGGAGTCATAGTCGATTATGTATGGGTTGTTTTGGTAATTAGTGGCATTATATATGTTTTATTTACTATAGTTAGTTGAGTTGTTTAGTCTTTAGTATATATGACCTTTTAATCTATAAAAGAAGCTTTTATACAAGGCTAGTCCTCTTCCTTTTAAAAAAATATTCCTCCATGTTTTCTAAAAATAAAATAGATAAAAATATGAATAAAGGATTAAAAAGAATTACCTTTAGATTATTCATAACTTAATAAAGTAACCCATTTTAAAGAATTGCCTAGTATTTTTGGAATGACTATATCTATGTAAATATTGAAAGAGCTTGATGTTATTATTTGTCTTTGGTTAAGATAGTAAAACTTATTATTTTCTTTATAAGCAAATTTCAAACCTTGGGTAAGGATGTCATGATATAGAAACATAGGTTTGGGTTAGTTGAAACTTCTAGATGTTTTATGACTAGGGTATGTGAACCTTTATTATCTATATTGTTTTTCAACTCTAAGTTCACTGGAATTATCGCCGTGATTGGATAGTTGTATTATAGTAATTAATGGGTGTTGTTATGGAATAGATATGAATTACCCGTTGTTATCGTCTTAGTAAGCATCCGCCACCTTGAAATAAGTAGGTATGATATGCCAATGGAATCTGGAAATATATATACATTTGGAAAGTTGATCTATTAAGACTAAGTTATCTTCCTCATTATTATGTGAAATTCATAAAGAGTAAATTAAGATTTTCGTTTGATTGTACTTAACTTTTAGATTAAAGAGGTAGTCATTAATGATGGCTTCAAGAATGAACTTGATTGATGAGTGCCTATCTTGACAATTGATGAAAAATTATAAGAACTTAATAGAAACTATTTTCTTGCAAATCCTTGGGTTAATATGCAATTAAAAACTAGATTATTCTTGTCAGGTGTGTGTTGCGTGAGATAAGATTACCTTCCGGGACAGGATGCCGAATGTGGACTCACAGAGATGGTAGACTTCTTTTTGCAAGTTTTATCAATTTATGTTTCTTGCTTTGGCCAAAGCTATATTGTACCATTGAAATAGATGGATAATGAATGCCTAGTTGTTTATTTATTTATCTCTGCCACATCCTGTTTGCAAGAAATATGTTCATTCTAGTTTAGAGTGCATATAGGAATTAGGTATGCATCAAGAGTTTCCCTCCTACCCATTTGTACCAGGTTTCTAGGCACCTCATGTAGGGTTAGATATTATTTGAGTTAGGAAGAATTTTGGGGAAGTGTAGTGTTTTGTGGTTGGGTGGAAAAGACACCTTAACCATACTCTTGACCTTTGGCTTGCAGAAGACCAGTGGGTCATGATGGCTAAAGACATATTTTATATTTGATTCTTTTTATATGATTCAGAAATATAGAAATATATATATATATATATATATATATATATATATATATATATTATTGTATTGATTATTTGTATGGCTTGTGTAGCCAATTATGTACTTGTACGTTTCATTCATGTATTATTGATGTACTGGAAATTGTAAAGTTTATACGTTTATGGATATCTCTGTTAATAGAAAGATTCATTTTACATTCTTAGACTGAGTTTATTCTATCATGTTTATTCTTAGTAAGTGATAGTTTCAGACTTTACACTAAGTCCCATTTATCATTTCTTTCAAGGGCTGTCATCTCTTCATCCAATGCTATTTTCTAAGACTCTACATCATTCATACCCAAAGCCTCTTGCACAAATTTCGGTTCATCAATGTTAGTACTCAAAGCAAATATACACTTCCAATTATTAGGTGAATACCCATACCTTTCAAGTGGTTGCCTATGCCTTGTAGACCTTCAAACAAGCTGCGGTGGAGGTTCTTCCACTTCTTCCTCCTCTTCTTCCTCTTCTAAAGATTCAGAGCTTGATGAGCTCTCCTCAACTTCTGGTCTATCTTGGGGTCTCGATTCAACTTTCTCAGGCATAGAAGGAAGTTGAATCACATCCTT
This sequence comes from Cunninghamia lanceolata, assembly GCA_027924645.1. NCBI lineage: Eukaryota > Viridiplantae > Streptophyta > Pinopsida > Cupressales > Cupressaceae > Cunninghamia > Cunninghamia lanceolata. The sequence continues at coordinate 1,694,677 of BSBN01001011.1, forward strand.
TTCATGTTTGATTTCTTTATGTTGTTCTGGCTGAAAAGTAATAGGAGAAGATTTAGTCTCTCTAAAAATAACACTTCTGGAATAAATTACCTTATGTGCAACAGGGTCCCAAGTCTTGTATCCTTTCACACCATAGCTATAGCTGATGAAGATACATTTGACAACCTTAGAATCCAACGTTGTTCTATTCTCTTTAGGCACATGTACATATTCCTCACAACAAAAAACTCTCAGATGTACAAGTGAAGGCTTTTTCCCCGACCATGCCTCCATTGGTGTTTTATCAACAAGCGCTGATGTAGGAGATCTATTGATCAAATAACAAGTAGCGGCAACAGCTTCAGCCCAAAAATTTTGTTCTCGACCAGCTCCACTCAACATGCTCCTAGCCTTCTTCTTCAACATTCTATTCATTCTTTCTACAACTCCATTCTTCTATAGAGAATACTGAGTTGTCTTTTATCCTTTAATCCCGCAATCTATATAGAATCTGTCAAAATCTACAGAATAGTACTCACCACCATTGTCAGTCCTTAAATATTTAATTTTATTTTGAGTCTGAGTTTCTACCATAGCCTTGAACTCTTTAAAATGACTAAAAACTTTAGATTTACTCTTTAAAAACTATACCCATGTTCTCCTATTGAAATCATCAATGAAAGTAACATAATAAACCGATTTATCAATAGAAGCAACATCAACAAGACCAAATACATCCGAGTGGATTAGATCCAAGACACATGAAGACTTATGAGAAGATGAGTAAAACTAAACTTAGTTTTGTTTGCCATAAATACAATGATCATAGAAATCAAACTCTAGATTGCAATCATTCAACCCCTCAACAATGTTCTTATTTTTTAAGGATTTTAAATCCTTCTCTCCAATGTGGCCAAGCCTTTGGTGCCATAACATGGTCTTCTCTATAGGCAACTTTGATTCAATAGATAGAGCACCGTTGGGTACCTAGAAGCCACAACCATCCACAGAAGAGGAAACCATTTTTTTTTGAGTGAAGTAGTTTCTAGCTTAATTTTATTAGAAGTGCTATTATACTCAACCGTGCATGCATCAAGATGGTACAATGTACCCAATCTGCTTCCTCTTGCTATCACCATAGCACCTCTCACCATTTTCACACCTGCTTCATAAAATTGTACATGCAGACCCACATCTATTAGCTTGCTAACAGAATAAATTTTTTTCTAGTCCTAGGATATGCAAGACACCATCAAATCATCTAACTCTACCATCATAAAATTTCACATGAATACTACCATGACCAACAATGTCAAGAAAAGAACTATCACACAAATACACCTTATCACCATCATAGTTTCCATACTTACTAAACTAGTTTCTATTAAGAGTCGTGTGGAAAGATGCACCTGAGTCTATCAACCATGCATTATCACCTACACGAGTGGCCAAGGTTGCAAGAAAGGCATCTCCATCTTCCTTTTCAAACTCGGAATTAGAATCTTGCTTCTTCTTCTTCTTTTTCTTCTCTTCTTTACATTCCTTTTGGAAGTGTCTAGATTTGCCACAATTCTAGCATATTGCCTTGGACTTGCTAGGGGATTTTGATCTCCCCTTATTCTTGGACTTGGAATGGCCATGCTACTTCTCTTCTTTGCCTCATTCTTTTGGTCTTCCTCAAACACTCAAAGCCTCTTTGGCATTCAGAGAGACCTTCCTTCTCATCTCTTCAGAGAGTAGAGAACCAACAACATCCTCCATCTTTAAAGTGACTGAAGTGCTCCCAATGGTCATGACTAGGTTGTCCCATGACTCTGGCAGTGAACACAGCAAAGTTTGGCACCTTTCTTCTTCATCCATCTTAACCCCAACTGAGGTCAACTGAGTCACCAACATATTGAATGTTTTCAGATGCTTAGAAATCCATCCACCTTCTTCCATTCTCAAGGAATACAACTTCTTCCTCAAGAAAATCTTATTCACTAGAGATTTAGCTTGGTATATCTCACCCAACTTCTTCCAAAGCTTCTTCAAAGTGGATTATTCGTGGACATTTATCAGGATTGAATCTACAAGACATAGTCTAATGAGACCTTTAGCTTTTCTATCCATTACATTATATTTTGTAGCCAAAGTTGGATTCATAGGCCTCTGGACATTTTCATCCATTGCATCTCATAGATTCTGATCAATCAACAAATCTTCCATCTTCAACTTCCACATTTCAAAGTTTGTGCCAGAAAATTTTTCAACCTCCATTCTCCTAGATGTGTTTGCCATCTAAAAAATGCCTGCAACAAGATCACAAAGTATTCTTTGCATAAGCTACCACTCAAACCTTGATTAGTACAAAAAACCCAACAACCCACAACTGAAACCAAAGGTGATCAGGCTCTGATACCAGTTGTAAGGAAGTTAAAATAGCGAAAATAACTTCCTACGCCAATCTTAAGGAGATATATTATGCAAGACTTTTAAAAACTGATCTAACAATGGCAGAAATTCTAGAAGCACATTCAAAACATGAAATAAACAATGAAACATAAAACACCAAATATACGTGGGGAAAACCCTTTCAGGTTGAAAACTCCACATTCCAAAAGCCTGCTTAATGTATTTCAAATCCAACAACAAGATTACATACACTTGCTGAGCAAGTTTATTATAGGAGTATCACCAATAAGCAACTCTTGAAGAATTTTGGTAGCATAACAGTACCTACAAACTCACACATACAAACTACTCCTCAAGCCTCCAATTTATAGACTTCTAGCTATACAAGAAACCATTTTTGGTTTTACAAAACCATGTACTTAACTTCTCAGCGAAGATTTCAATCTAAAAATAAGCTCTCACGTCCAAAATGATATCCCCTATTTTTGACTCTTACAGTTGTCATAGAATTTGTCATAATGCCTCTAAAAATAGTCCTTCCATGATATGCTACCATGTGGGCATCTTTTGACAACTAATGTTTCAATTTTCCAGGCATCGACATGTGGCAAAAATGCTAATTAAGAATTCAAACACCCCTACATTATTTTGGGGCTAAATAAAAACAATAACTAACTGTGGGAAAATATTAAATACAAAATAATGCTATGGGAAATATGCAAGATTGAGACACCTCATTTCCCAACAATTTATCAAACTCTAATTCATTATTGATTTGTTTTGCTTGTTCAATTAAATCTATAGGGAATAGCCACTTAAAAAATCTTATTTTCCTCTTGAATTTGAACATGTTATAAGTTGCAAAAATCTCTTTCCTAAGATAATGTCACTATCTTCTTAAATAGATGTCACTATCTTCTTAAATAGAATTTGCGATGTTCGTTTTCAAATGACTTGTTCCTGGGTGTATTTATCCAATTCATTAGAGGTTTGTGGGTTGCTCATTTTCAAATGACTTGTTCCTGGGTGTATTATAGTATTTGTTTAGTTGTAATTTTTTTTTTTGATTAGCTATTGGTTGTATATAGTATTTGTTTAGTTGTAATTTTTTTGTTGATTAGGTATTTGTTGTATAGACAAATTGCATTCCAATAATTAAAAAATTAATTTTTGAAGAGTGTTGAAATGTCTTGGGTAAATAAAATTGAAATCTCAAAAATAATCTAATTTGGTAAAAATAAAATAGGACTAAAATATTTTCTTAACTATAAAACTAAACTTAAAGCCTGTTAAATAACACAAATATTTCCTTTAATAATACTAATACTTTTATAATTTAAAATGCATTCAAATATTGTAAGTTTGAAGAATAAAATAAAAAATAAAAAATATTTTTAGTAGATTTTTAACTTTGACTAAATAAAATTGAAATCCTAAATTTTTAACTCTTAAATACAAGCAAAGTGACAAAATAGTCTTTAAACTCTTGTCGCTATTGTTTCCTATGTATTAAATATTCAATGTCCATATTTTCACTTAACATTGTATATGAATTTTGAAAACTAAATATTAAATATCACTATTGTTTTATAAAAAAATTATCTGGGTTTAAATTTGACACTAATATAATGACCCTCTCTACACCTAATACCCAACAATATATTTATTTATTTTTCGATAACAAATACTCCATTATGGACTAACATGCTATGATATTTCCTATTTAGTGTTGTCATTGGATGGATATTAAATAGTTAAATTTTGATAAATCATTATAAGATTTGATATGTAACTATGAAAATATTATTTTGACTCAACTGATCTATACTAGTCATTGTCTTGCTGTACATGACATATATATTTTGGTTGCACTTTAGGAAAATATAGAGAAAACAAATTATTGGTTGGTATGTTGTGTTGAGGAAAGATGTGATTTTTTAGAACACACCATCTAGATAGTGATAATTTTGATCATCTAATAGTTTATATGGTTATTCTTAGTATTTGGATACACAAGTATTTTATAAGGAATAATGGTTTTCCTAAATTCAAATATTATGAGATGTGTATAAGAGGATTTTGCACTACTCATATTTGATTTTAACAACAAATGGATAAGGTGAGATACCAAGAGAAGCTTTTGTTGAAAGAGTTTTGGATATTTTATATAGATGAGTACAAGTCAATTATAGATATATTATGAAACAAAGAGGAAGATTATAGTTGAATTCTTAATCTTTATTTTTTGAGTACTACTTTCATTTATTTTATTTACCTACTCAACTAATGCATGTCATTGTAGGTAGGCATTAGATGGGGTCTAAGGTATTAATATAAATATATATTTATTATTAGGGTTAAATTTGGCACTAATATAATGACCCTCTCTACACCTAATACCCAGCAATATATTTATTTATTTTTCTATAACAAATACCCCATTATGGACTAACATGCTATGATATTTCCTATTTAGTGTTGTCATTGCATGGATATTATAAATCATTATAAGATTTGATATGTAACTATGAAAATATTATTTTGACTCAACTGAATATTATGAAACAAAGAGGAAGATTATAATTGAATTCTTAATCTTTATTTTTTGAGTACTACTTTCATTTATTTCATTTACCTACACAACTAATGCATGTCATTGTAGGTAGGCATTAGATGGGGTTTAAAGTATTAATATAAATATATATTTTATTTAAAAATTCATATAATGTGAGGTCAAATGGTCTTCAAACTTAACATGGCTGACCATATTAAGAGGTAAATAAAAATTCTCTAAACAACAAGAAAACAATTAAATACAAGCAAAGGAACAAAATAGTCTTTAAACTCTTGTCACTATTATTTTATAAAAAAATTATTAGGGTGTATATTTAATATAATAGGAAGTTGTTTCTTATGTATTAAATATTCAATGTTCATATTTTCACTTAAAATTTAAATATAAGTTTTAAAAATTAAAAATTAAATATTTAAATAACATAATAATAATAATGATTATAATGATTAAAGAATTAATTAATGTAATAATACTAATACTTTTTATAATTTAAAATGTATTAAAATATTGTAAGTTTGAAGAATATTGTAGATTTTAAAGTTTTCACTAAATGAAATTGAAATTAAATTACTTTTAGCTAATGAAGCAAAAAATTAATCGCCATCCATTGAGGCATGACTTAACTAGTGGGATACAAAATTTGTGTTCATAATTTTACTTGCTTCTTGCTCCTCTCAAACCAAAATTCTCTCCCCATTTATAGTTTTTTGTTGCACTCTTTGACAAAGAGAAGAGGTCATTTTTTTTAACCAATGACAATACAGATAAATCATTTTTCAATAATTTTTTTGTTAAAAATTTATCATATTGACATAGGGAAAGTACAAATTTAAATCAAATTTATCCGACAAGAAAAATAATCCTTTCTTTTGATTGGTTTACAATCAATAGATTAATAACTAGATAAGTGTGAACTCATTGCAATGGTACCTTACCGAAGGCAGGTACTAATAAATTCAGAGTTAAATATTCTGTCTGAAAAACTTTAATCCATTATAACACTCTTGGATGGATACATTATATCTTTATACTCCAAGCCAAATAGTGGGATCAAACCAGCCCACATTAAGAACTCCCTTGTTCAGTCTCTGATACATAGATTTCTTCTAATGGACGAAAAGTTTAGCCCTTGGAATGTGCAAGCTGTGTAATTCGGGAAAGGTTGTCACATCCCCCATTGTAGGCAGGGGTTTGTCCTCCATCAAAGCATAAAGGATAGAGGAATATATGTGTGGTGGAAAACTCGCAGATGCTTCTGAATATATGTGTCCAGTGATAAATCAGGTGCGTTATCCTGTTAAATCCATTTACATATATTTTTGAGTTGAAGCTGGTCTGAATTATAAAATCTGAGCAAGCTACTATCTATCTAATGTCTTTTTAAATCGAATATAATCAAAGCGTTATTCACTTTCAGGGTTTCAAAATCGTTCCTGAAATTTGGGGCCAGTAATAAAAGTTTAGTGTTGGTGAATTTTGTTTGGCACATTTGGGTCTTCAAGGTAGTAATCAGTCATGGTATTAAAAGTCTATAATGACTTTTAGTAACAACTGTTTCTTTGAGTTGATGCATTAGGCCTGCTTGCATTGTAAATTTGTGAGGGCTGCTCATCTGTTGAATGCTTCTAAGTAATGCATTGCTTTCAAATCCTCTTGGGTCCTCCTTGAAGAGATCTGCCAGAATTTGTCATTTTGCTTCTGATTGCTTTAGCAAATAAATGATTTTCATATGAAGCACTAGACATGTATTGGTGGTGGGGAAACATACGTCTGGTACAGTCTGGTTGGAAATGCTAGGATACAATATCACATAGGTGTAATCATAATGTTAATTCTTGGTACATAAATTTTGTGGACAATTTTAGGTTGGATAGATGGTATCTTTCAATCTAAATATAGTGTCTTGGTTGAATTATTCTGTCAATGAAAAAAATGTTGTCTTGAATGTTGGTTTATATTGTAACTCGGTTTACTTTAAAATAAATATCAAAAGAGTAAATGCAAAAGTAGATACCTATTTATTAATATATTATTAAATGATGGTGGTGGCTAGAGGTGAAATAAATGATACACTAATGCCCAGAATGCTAACAACTTCTATTACTTGATAAAAAATCATTACAATATGCTTCAATATATAGAGATTTTACAAGAGATTACTAATACAATGCATTTAATATTTTTCTCCTTCCAAAAATTCCTAACCTATCTTGTCTCCTCTAGAAACTTTCTAAACAAAACATTTGTTCTAAACAAGACACTTCTTCTAGGATTTTACAATTTAAAATTTGCTCTTTTATTTAATTAATAATTAACCACCATGGGAGAAATTACAATATTCCAACAAATGATATATTCTAACATCACTCATTACACATTATGGGAAGACAATATTAATCTAAACAACACTTGATTAAATGAAGAGAATGAAGATATTAAATAACAACTATGTGAAGAGGGGGATGGAGTTATGAGAAGCCAAATGAAAATCATGTTTAAGTGCAAACGTATGTGGCATAGAATAAACAATTGAAGTGATTGTATTTTATTTTACAACAACTACCATTATAGGAAAATAGATCAAGATGTTTGTTAGAAACCTAACATTTCTATATGTAGCTGTTGTTATCTCTGTTGCTCAAGAGTATTGTTTGTTGTCCCTGATGCTCAAACACACATGTTGGATGTTGTTTTTGTGGACTTCTCTGATGATATTTGTGACAACTACATAAGTTTCATTTTAGGAAACACATTCCGGAAATACATTTTATTGGTGGTTTGTTACAGGTTGCATAACATTTCGTTGATGATTGCTACAGGTTTTGACCATGCACCAATATCAGGTATTGGCGGCATTATTTTGTCACTAATATCAAGTCAAAGGCATGGCATTTCATAATGTTGAGGTTTTGGTATCAAGAATACTTTGTTTGGTTTAACATCTGCTCACTCACATTCTAGTGTTGGTTCTTTGCCTTGTCTTTATTACAAAGGGTATTTGCCATGATAGTAAAGGCACAGATAAGTTTGGTAAAGGCATCTGTTTCATAGTTCATTATGCTGATTTATTATCACTGCAAAGGTGGTCATTGCTCATAGTGTTGATACATTCTTTGTTACAAGGTTCTGTCAAAAGATTGCCTCTAGACACAAAGTTGTTACAAGACATTATCATGTACACTAATGACTTAATCAGTGTTTTGATTGGGTTCTTTAATCAATTTTTCACAATGGTGAAGTTCTATTGTTATATCCTTTTTACACACATGGCAATGGTTGTTATTCCTAAGGTCTATAATTGCAAAGTTGTCCACCATGTAAACTCTTCCTAGTAGCACTACTTATCATTTATGTTCTACAGTGACACTCTTAATCTACTGACCTCCCGAACAGGTTTGCTAAGGCATTTTTACAAGGTAAAAGTTACCGGGTTCTCCTGAGTTACCTGTAGCACCGGTTACATGGTTGATGGTAAAGATATCCTATGATATTGTTTCTTTATTTCGATACAAAGTGAGCTTCAGATATAATTTTTATGTTTAGGGTTTCATACCCTGTGCCGCAATGATGAGAAGGAAGGGTTTTTGGATTCAGATATACTTTTTTGTCTAGAGTTTCATACTCTGTGTCACAATGATGAAAAGAAATGGTGTTTGGATTCTTCGACAGCTCCAGTTGACTTCAGGAAATAGGTGATATTGTTAGATTTTTTTTCTAGCAGTTATCATTACATTTGACAGTTTCACGTTGACATAAAAAGAACAAAGAGGAAATGTGTCTTTTGAAATCTGTCTTTGCTTTGAGTAAGGAATATTGGGTTTACATCCGAGGTTTATAATAAAGCAATCTGACAACCCTTGTTAGGGTTTCACAATGGCATGACATTGTTGTTAAACTATTTGTGTTTAGAACAAAGTTGTAAAGAATAATGGCAGTTGTTATTTATGGTTTCGACCCTGGTTAGGGTTTGGTCAACAGTTCTCCAAGCTTACTCTGTTTCGGTTAAAAGTGTTACTATCTTTGTTATAGTTTACAATTGATATCTCAATGGATTTTCAGTGTGAAAATGGTATGACAGTTGAATGTTTTTATTTTCTTTTCATAGCAAAACTGTGTGAAATTATGTGACAGTTATGGAACCTCTAGAAAGCAGTTTTTGTTACCTGAAACACAGAGACACAAATTGTTATCTTCTTGTACTCGATATATAAATAAGACTACTTATATAGTATGAAAAATGCAGAATATAGAGGTATCTTTATATGTGCGTTGTTGATACTATATCAGTAAGGGAATGCAGTGAAACAGAGCATCCCTCTGTATTTGATTTTCTTTTCTTAAAGATGATTTTGTGAAAGATGCCAGTGAGGCAATATTGTAAATACTAGTGAGGCCTGTAAATCAGTGAGATTTTATTCTAAGCCAATGAGGCACTTTTTTCGAGTGGTTTTATGCCAGGGGCTTTCCACTCAGGACAAATCACTGTGTCATTTTTGTTTTTGTGGCATGCTTTTGATCTGCTATTGAATTTTTTTTAGTTTTCTCTATACAATTACAATTTGCTTTATCTTATGAGCATATAGTTGATTATGTTAAAGATATTCTTTGCAAGTCAGAATCTGAGATTCTGTTGAAAAGTAAAATTATCCTAGGTACTGATTCACCCCCCCTCTCAGTATCTACACCACTCTAACAAGTGGTATCAAACCCAAACCCTCTATTGTTTAGGCCTAATCAACCTAAGGGATTCCTGGTTGAGTGGGAACCATGTCTTTTCAAGATGGTCTTTCCTCATCCAAGGCACCATTATTTGATGGTATAGATTATACTTTCTAGAAATACAGAATGACTCGTCATATCAAAGTTTTAGGATATGATGTTTGGGAAGCCATTGAAACTAATTATATTGTTACTGGCAAACCATCCAATGCTGATGAAAAAAAGGCACTTGACTGTGACTCAAAAGCTGCTAGTGCTATTTGTTGTGGTTTAACAAATGAAGTTCTTAATAAGGTTATGGAATGTCAAACAGCTAAAAGTATTTGGGATAAAATTTCAAATATTTATGAAGGAGATGAAAGCATTAAAGAGGCTAAGTTACAAGCTCTTAGGGAAAGATTTGAAAGAATGAGAATGAAAGATGATGAAAAGATAGATGAATATCTTCAAAGAGTCCAGGAAATTGTCAATAGTATTAGAGGACTAGGGGAAAAATTAGACGAGATAACTGTAGTTAAAAAGGTCTTACAGACTCTAACCCCCAAATATGACTCCAAAACTTCTATGGTTGAAGATAAAGATCCAAAAACCATAACTATTGATTCTATTCTAGGAGTCTTTATTGCATATGAAATGAGAATGGAAAATGAAAATCCCAATAAAGAGATTAAAGAAGCTGCTTTTAAAACTATGAAAAAGGAAACTGAAACTAGTCATGAAACTGAAAATATTAGTGAAGATGAATCTATTTTTGTTAGTAAACTTAGAAGAGGATCAGGTAGATATAAAGGAAAATTACCTTTTAAATGTTTCAATTGTGGAAAAATAGGGCATTATGCAGCAAAATGTCCTAATCTAGAGCTTGACAGTGAACAAGAAGATAACAAGAAATAATATAGGAAGAAGCCTTTCAATTTTAACAAGAAAAATACTTTCAAGAAAAGAAGTTTAATTGTTGGAATAACTGATAATGCGTCAGAGGAATCCTCTGATGAAATAGACAAAACTCTTTTTATGGTAGCAATTATTGGTGTTTCAGAAGAAGAACAAGTAGAAATATCAGAAAATGAGGTTGACTTAGAGGGAGAATTAAAATGTGCTTTTGGTGAAATTAGAAGATTTAAAAAGGAAAATGGAATGCAGAGTAAGTTAATATCTGATCGAGAAAAACAAATTTCTGATTTAAAAGTGAGTCTTGAAGAAAATAGAAAAAGACTTTCAGATTCTCAAGAACAATTAAAATCTAAGGAGGCTGAAATAGTCAAACTTAGAAGAGAACTTGAAATGTGTAACAACAGTGATAAACTTGCTGATATGCTAGGGAAACAGAAAGAGTATAATGATATGACTGGACTAGGTTTTTCAAAAGGTCAATGCTCTAATGATAACCAGTTCACAAATAAAATGCCCTTTAAATTCACTGGGTATTGTTTTTATTGTTATCAGTATGGACATAGAGCAACTGACTGCAAGTTTGTTTTTAGAAGGCAGTGAAATTTTTTGAAACATAGGACTTTTAGTTTCCTAAACAAGATAAGATGTTTCAATTGCAAAAAACTTGGACATATTGCCAAGTTTTGTGACTCAGATATTGTTTCTCTTACTAAGCAACTCAAAATGAAATGGGTGCCCAAAAACAACAAGGCTATGATAGTTGAAGTTGCATTTCATACAAAGAAAAATGAAATCTGGGTTATAGACAGTGGGTGTTCCCATCATATGATAGGGGATAGAGGTAAATTTATTTCATTTGAAAGTTGCACAAGTGGGTCAGTTAAATTTGGAGATGATTATTATTTATAGATCATTAGAAAAGGTATAGTTCTCTTAGAAAACAACACATCTCTAGAAGATGTTTATTTTGTTGAAGGACTAACTCATAATCTGTTGAGTGTAAGTTAAATTTGTGATAGTGGTTTTGATGTAGTTTTTACATCACAAGGCTACAAGATTCTCAAAAATGCCAAACAGGTCATTGCTTTAGGTTTGAGAACTAAAGGTAATATTTATAATCTGCATGGATCTGCTAATGAATGCAAAAATAACTTATGTTTTATGAGTCAAATTGAAGAAAGTAAACTCTGGCATAGGAGGTTGGGGCATATAAACTATGATAACTTAGTTGAAATCAGTCATAACAAAAATGTTAGACATATGCCTGCTCTTTCCAAGCCTGAAAATCTAGTTTGTAAAGAATGCCAGCAAGGTAAACAAACAAGAAATGTTCATAAGTCTAAAGAGCAATTTGTTGCAGAACATGTTATTCATAGATGATTACACAAGAATGACTTGGGTTATTTTTTTAAAGCATAAATCTGAAGCTTTAGAAAAATTTAAGATCTTCAAAAGCATGGTAGAGAGAGAAATAGATCTAAAACTGAAATGTTTAAGGTCAGATAATGGTGGAGAATATACTTCCACTGCTTTTCTTAAATATTGTGAAAAACATGGAAGAAAGAGACAGTTTTCAGCTCCTAATTGGGTGGCTGAAAGAAAGAATAGGATAGTAAAAGAAAAGGCTAGAACTATGCTTCAGGATGCTGGATTATCAAATGCTTTTTGGAAAGAAGTAGTTCATACAACAGTTTATATCTTAAACAGAGTACAAATAAGAGTCAAAATCAGGTACACATCCTATGAACTTTGGTATGGTAATACAGCTAATGTATCATATTGTAAAATCTTCGGTAGTAAATGTTATATAAGGAAAGAAGATCATCTAGGAAGTTTTGAATCTAGATGTGATGAAGGGATTTTTCTAGGATACTCAACTCATAGCAAGGCTTACAAATGTTATAATAAGAGGTTAAAGAGAATAGTTGAAAGCTCTAATGTTAAAGTGGTTGAGAATTTGTAGTAAGAACAACAACCTCAGTTTCAACATGTTGAAGAAATCATTCCAGAAGAGCCAAATACAAAAGAAGAGTCAGAAAAATCTGAAGAAGAATTAGATCCTGAAGCTTCACAAGGATGGTTAGTAAGTCCTCAAATTAATACTCCTTCTAAAACTTCTATTTATACTCCTAAAATATTGTTACAAAAGAATCATCCAAGTGAACATGTTATTGGTGACTTAGACTCTGGCATACAAACTAGAAGAAAACCTGCTCAAGCAAATCAACAGGTTCATATATGTTTAGTGTCTCAACTAGAACCTAAAACCTATGCTGAAGCTAGTCAAGATGACTTATGGGTTCAGGCTATGATAGATGAGTTAGCCCAAATAGAGAAAAATAACACTTGGGAACTTGTCCCAAGGCCTAAAGATAAAAATATTATTGGGGCTAAATGGGTTTTCAGAAACAAACTTGATGAAAATGGAGTTGTTTGAAATAAAGCTAGACTGGTTTGTAAGGGTTATTCACAGATAGAAGGTATCGATTTTGATGAAACTTTCACTCCTGTGGCAAGACTAGAAGCAATCAGAATGTTTCTTGCATATTTTGTTTACAAAAACTTTAAGGTCTATCAAATGGATGTTAAAACAGCCTTTTTAAATGGAGACTTAGAAGAGGAGGTTTATATGGATCAGCTAGAAGGTTTTGTTAACAAGGACAAACCACATCATGTTTACAGATTAAGGAAGGCTCTTTATGGGCTTAAACAAGCTCCTAGAGCTTGGTATGCCAAATTAGATAAACACTTACAATCACAAGGCTTCACTAGAGGGGGAGCTGATAGTAATCTATATTTTATGACTAAAAATGATCACATCTTGATAGTGGTTGTATATGTTGATGACATAATTTTTGGCAGTGATGATGACGAACTCAGTTTATATTTTCCACAGGTTATGATAGCAAAATTTGAAATGTCAATGCTGGGTGAACTTTCATTTTTTCTTGGCCTACAGGTTTCTTAGCTCAAAGCAGGTATCTTTCTTTCTCAAACGAAATATGCAAAAGAAATGTTGAAAATGTTTCAGATGGATGAATGTAATCCTTTTAGTACACCTATGGAAACTGGTTGCAAATTAAGTGCTGAAGTTGATAAACCTGATATTGATCATACTTTTTATCGGTATATGATAGGCAGCTTGTTGTATTTAACTACCACTAGACCTGACATAATGCATGCTGTTTGTTTAGTTGCTCGCTTTCAATCTACTCCTAAGAAAGCTCATCTAAATGCAGTAAAAAGAATTTTTAGATATATACAAGGCACTCTTGATTATGGACTTTGGTATTCTAGACATTCAAATTTCACACTAATAGCATACACAGATGCCGATTGGGCAAGCAGTCTTGACGATAGAAAAAGTACTTCAGGTGGTGCTTTCTTTCTTGGTGGAAGACTAGTTGCTTGGCATAGCAAAAAGCAAGATTCTGTTTCTCTGTCTACATCATATTGCAGCCACATCTTGCTGCACTCAGATTCTCTGGATGGTTTAGACTTTGAATGATTACAAGGTTCATGTCTATAAGCCTGTTAGAATTCTATGTGACAATGTCAGTGCCATTAACATCTCAAAAAATCCTGTGATGCATTCTCGTACCAAGCATATTGATATCCGATATCATTTTCTTCGTGATAAGGTGCTCCTCAATGATGTCATACTGGACTATGTTTCTTCTTCTGCTCAAGTGGCTGATATCTTTACTAAGCCACTTACCAGGACTATTTTTGAAGGTCTCCGAGATAAGCTTGGTGTTCTTTCTTTTTCTTCTTTGCATTGATATTTCTCCACTCTTGGTTTCAGGGGGAGCTTCTTGATTATTATTCTTTGTACCCTGACAGTTTTTTGGATGCTTTCTAGTGCTATGCAATTCTTTGGCTGGTTGCTCTGTTCTTCTATCTTCCCTTTGTCCTGATGATAAAAAGGGGGAGAAGGATTTGTTGTTACTTATGTGTTCTCTCATGTTGTGGCTGTGTGTTTTCTCATCATGGCCAAAGGGGGAGTATTGTTGTTATCTCTGCTGCTCAAGAGTATTGTTTGTTGTCCCTGATGCTCAAACACACATGTTGGATGTTGTTTTTGTGGACTTCTTTGATGATATTTGTGACAGTTGCATAAGTTTCATTTTAGGAAACACATTCTAGAAATACATTTTATTGGTGGTTTGTTACAGGTTACATAGCATTTCGTTGATGATTGCTACAGGTTTTGACCATGCACCAATATCAGGTATTGGCGGCATTATTTTGTCACTAATATCAAGTCAAAGGCATGGCATTTCATAATGTTGAGGTTTTGGTATCAAGAATACTTTGTTTGGTTTAACGTCTGCTCACTGCACATTCTAGTGTTGGTTCTTTGCCTTGTCTTTATTACAAAGGGTATTTGCCATGATAGTAAAGACACAGATAAGTTTGGTAAAGGCATCTATTTCATAGTTCATTATGTTGATTTATTATCACTGCAAAGGTGGTCATTGCTCATAGTGTTGATACATTCTTTGTTACAAGGATCTGTCAAAACATTGCCTTTAGACACAAAGTTGTTACAAGACATTATCATGTACACTAATGACTTAATCAGTGTTTTGGTTGGGTTCTTTAATCAGTTTTTCACAATGGTGAAGTTCTATTGTTATATCCTTTTTACATACATGGCAATGGTTGTTATTTCTAAGGTCTATAATTGCAAAGTTGTCCACCATGTAAACTCTTCCTAGTAGCACTACTTATCATTTATGTTCTACAGCGACACTCTTAATCTACTGACCTCCCGAACAAGTTTGCTAAGGCATTTTTACAAGGTAAAAGTTACCGGGGTTCTCTTGAGTTACCTATAGCATCGATTACATGGTCGATGGTAAAGATATCCTATGATATTGTTTCTTTATTTCGATACAAAGTGAGCTTCAGATATAATTTTTATGTTAAGGGTTTCATACCCTACGCCACAATGATGAGAAGGAAGGGTTTTTGGATTCAGATATACTTTTTTGTCTAGAGTTTCATACTCTGCGCCGCAATGATGAAAAGAAATGGTGTTTGGATTCTTCGACAGCTCCAGTTGACTTCAGGAAATAGGTGATATTGTTAGATTTTTTTTCTGGCAGTTATCATTACATTTGACAGTTTCACGTTGACATAAAAAGAACAAAGAGGAAATGTGTCTTTTGAAATCTGTCTTTGCTTTGAGTAAGGAATATTGGGTTTACATCTGAGGTTTATAATAAAGTAGACTGACAACCCTTGTTAGGGTTTCACAACGGCATGACATTGTTGTTAAACTGTTTGTGTTTAGAACAAAGTTGTAAAGAATAATGGCAGTTGTTATTTATGGTTTTGACCCTAGTTAGGGTTTGGTCAATAGTTCTCCAAGCTTACTCTGTTTCGGTTAAAAGTGTTACTATCTTTGTTATAGTTTTAGAACTAATATCTCAACAGATTTTCAGTGTGAAAATGGTATGACAGTTGAATGTTTTTATTTTCTTTTCATAGCAAAACTGTGTGAAATTATATGATGGTTATGGAACCTCCAGAAAGCAGTTTTTGTTACCTGAAACATAGAGACACAAATTGTTATCTTCTTGTACTCGATATATAAATAAGACTACTTATATAGTATGAAAAATGTAGAATATAGAGGTATCTTTATATGTGCGTTGTTGCTACTATATCGGTAAGGGAATGTAGTGAAACAGAGCATCCCTCTATATTTGATTTTCTTTTCTTAAAGATGATTTTGTGAAAGATGCCAGTGAGGCAATATTGTAAATGCCAGTGAGACAATATTCTTAGCCAGTGAGGCTTGTAAATCAGTGAGATTTTATTCTAAGCCAGTGAGGCACTTTTTTCGAGTGGTTTTATGCCAGGGGCTTTCCACTCAGGACAAATCACTATGTCATTTTTGTTTTTGTGGCATGCTTTTGATCTGCTATTGAATTTTTTTTAGTTTTCTCTATACAATTACAGTTTGCTTTATCTTATGAGCATACAGTTGATTCTGTTAAAGATATTCTTTGCAAGTCAGAATCTGAGATTGTGTTGAAAAGTAAAATTATCCTAGATACTGATTCACACCCCCCTCTCAGTATCTACACCACTCTAACAGTAGCGTAGTGGTCTAAATGATTTTATGGCTTGTGGTATGATATGTTAATAGTATCATACAATTGTAAAGAGATTCATTTGTAATTATTATATAATTGTGGTGATATTTTGTTAAAGATAGTGTTCATTGTGTTTAATATAATGAAAATCATTATCCATAGAAATGAGACATGACTAATGTTATTATGGTATTACATTGAATAATTTCAATTGCCAAATATATTAGCAACTATTGGCATGATTTTCGTAATTAGGATGTGGCATTTAAAATTGGACCACTTTACTATATATCATGTATTTCTTAGCGTTTAAAGTATTAAATTGGTATGGAAACTATTTAGGTGATAGCAGGGTATCACCATATGCTTGTACCAATAATCTTGTGATAATTTGGCATCATTATATTTGGATATCCTTGTTCTTGATTAACAATTGGAAATAGTAGTTTGTGTGTGTGTGAAGGATGGAACATTGAAGCCTTCGGGTACTATGTGATGCTTGAGTTGTTGATCTTAGTGTGAGTATTTTAATATTATCATGGTATTTTCAAGAGTAATATTTGTGATCTTGAAATGCTAAGTGTGTAGAATAAGATTTGATGAGGAAGGGTAAATTGGTCTAAGCATATCAGTATAAGGTATAACAAGGTAACCCCTATTTTCCTTGTGACTATGGAAAGAATAATGAGTGATATCATGTTCTAAATTGAATAAAACTCTATGCTAGCAATAGTATGATGTACTTACATTTTGATTGTATCAAAGTTATAGGATCATTACATTTGAAGGAATGCATGCTATTATTGGATGGTTATTTGTTGTTGGGTCAATTATAAATGTTCTAGTAAATTGTGGTGAGAAATATTATTTGTGTTCTTTCAATGTCAACTATTATGTATAGTATTTATTAATTTTTGTCAATTTATTATTATGAATACTTAGAACCATTGTATCTAGTTGTGGTTGAATTGGTTGTTTGACATGAGTTGTTTACACTCTCATTGAGTTGTTATGTGTTTATCGTATGTTTGGTAATGATTTCAAGGCCTTGTCAAGGAAATATTACAATTTTAATTTGTGAACTCAATTGGGTTTCCTTGCATACTGATAAGCATTATTATTTGAAGGATGAATTTAGTAAAATGATTTGCATATAATCTCTTATTGGTTTTAGAATATAATTATGTATATATGATTCATGCCCTTTTTTGTTTTAATGTATACTTGTATACTAGGGCAGTTGCAACTTCAAGATGTCCTTGAATAAAGTTTTGTATGTTGATTGGCATAGGAAGGATATCATATTATGCTACCTAGTGATAAGAATTTATTGTTATCATCATATGTTGTAAGATGATTTCCTTGCATGTGGAACATAACCATTAATAATTATTGTTATTAGTCTTTTGAAGTAGCAAATAGTTTTTATGTGACCTTGTTGATGCATGTTGTGTTCCACTTAAGAAATATGTCATAATATATTATGAATATGATACTTGATATTATTGAATCATATTAGAGTAGGACACCACTTGGATCCATAACAAGGTGATGGGGAGCCTCATATGGTAAGACTTACTCCCTCTTCGCTCAGGCCGACAGTCAGTTCAATCGTCGCTAAACTCTCATCACTGTGACCTTTACCATCGGCAAACGCCTATAGCCTTTGACTGATGCGCTGATGATTTCATCTTCGGTGAGACCCTATTCATCGACAACCATGCACAACTTCTGGCTAATGTGCTTTGTCACCCTGATCTAAATCTTAGGCCGCGATTTCCATTCAACAGCTTGAACCTTCCTTCGACCGGACTATCCTCATCGATCTGAGTGAGGAATACTTTTTCGATGGCCTCTGTCTCACCAAAAATAACTCCAACTCCTCCAGTCCAAACCCTAACACATGGAGATGCTATGCTGCCTACTATGCACACTCCTCGATCTGGAACATCTACACCGCTGAACCATGAAACATAACAGGAAACAAATGAATATGGTACAATGAAGCCATTCCACTGATTTCGATAGAAATCTCACCAGTGGAATGCTTCACATCAACATTTTGCAACAATGGAAGTACAGAAAGGAAAAGAAATCTACAGCTATGCAATTGGTAATTACAGAGAACAGAAAACAGATTGACGACACAGAATAGTTTGATTTCTCCTTAACACAATGCACAATTGCATTCGCACAATTACATTCAAACTACTCTTCAATTTGATTACCATATTATGATCGATATGCATTTGATTCATTTCTCTGGGGTTTATAAGCTTGCCCCGAGGAACACCAACCCATTCCAAGCAGCCAGGAGACTGATTCCAAGCGGCTGGGAGACCAACCATCTAACCACTAACAATTTGACAATTGCAACCTAAGTACTTGGGACTTACAAAGTTTGTTCTAGGTCTAGATACAAACAGAAATGACATGCATTGGTCAAATAGACCTTATTACAATGCAAACATGATTTCCTAAACAAACATGAATTTAAATGCCTCACAGAGGCCACCTTGTGTTGGGTGCTCTTGCACCATACACCCCACCTAGAAAAGAACTCATGTCCTATGAGTTGAGGCTGTGTCTTTCACCACCATTATCCTCTACTGCCTCATGCCTTCCCCATGATCTCTGGACTAAAACTTGCTTCCATGGAATCAAAAACTCATGCCTAGCATTGTAGGCTCTACTCACACCTTGCCATGAGTGAGTTCTTGCAACCAAACCCATACTTTGTTCGCCATTCTTCCTTACTGTCATCTCTGCTTGAACACCTACATTCAAAACCTTGATTGATGTTGCTTGTACTGCTGCTATGGTAGAATATATTTGCCTTTCAACTCTTGTTGGCCCTAGAGGAAAAACAATGGTCCCTACTATGATAACATCTTCTTCTTTCCAATCAACTTGTGGCTACTTGTAAACTTGCTCTTTGACCTTCTGTCGATCCATCTCAGACATTATCATCTGATCTCCATCATTCAAAACTGAAATCACCTTCAAACTTGGACCTGTAGTAACCCCACTCCTTGAGACATCCTCAACTGTCCTTGTCTCTTCTTCATTGATCTTCACAAACACTTTCTTACCCACCAAAATAATCTTAGCTACCTTCTTTGCTTCAGCATCCTCTTGCAATGGTGTCATCACAAAAGTCTTTCCATCTTTCTTGATGGTGTATGTGTTAGCATATCCATCATTTAATGCTTGCCTATCAAATTGCCATGGTCTACCTAAAAGTAGGTGACAACACTCCATGGGCAAAATGTCACATAAAATTCTCTCCTTATATTCTCCAATCTGAAAATCAACATATGCTTGTTCATCTACCAAAAGTGATTGACTATCACTTACCCGAGATGCTCTGTAAGGAGTTTGATGAGGAATCCTTTCTATGTTCAATTTATCCACCATTTCCCTAGATATTATCTGTTGAACCAAAATCTATGACTACCTTGCATATTTTACCTTTGCTTTTGAAATTGATCCTGAAAAGAGCTCTCCTCTGTGATGGTTTAGTCTTCACTGGTTCTTTGAGCAATGTCCTCTTGATCATTAGATTTTCTCCCACTTCTGATGTCAAATGCACTTCAGGGGATGTCACACTCCCTGCATCCTCTTGAGTCAATGTGGTTCTCGTCTCATTACCATGAGAAGTTGAGGCCTTCTCTAGACACTTATAAGTTGGGTACCCTATTTGATTACAGTTATAACATCTCATGTTGGAGAACTTGGATCCTCTACCTGATCCATTTGTCCCATCTCTTTCATTTGGCCTTCTTCCTCGGTAGCCTCCTCTGCTACTTGAGTCCCCAACTTGCTCTTCTTGGCTAGACACACCACTAGGCCTCTGGTTAGGACTTCTTCCTCCAAAACTGCCTCAAAAATTTCTATCACCTCTTCCTCTACTCTGCTGCTTACCCTTCCTCTTCAGCTTCTCTTTAGCTTTTAATGCTACTTGAAAGCATTTTTCCACAGTTTCAGGGGTAAACAAACTTATCTCATCTTGAATATTGATCCTCAAACCATTTAGATACCTTGCTACCTTGGCTTTTTCATCCTCCATGTACCCACAATGAAGAGTGTACTTGTGAAACTCCTCAGTATAAGTAGCCACATCCATATCTTTTTGCTTAAGGTTCTACATTTTCCTGTAAATCTGCACCTTGTAGTCAGATGGAAGGAACTGGGACTTGATCTTCTCTAGCATTCTGCTCCACGAAGAAATCATACTCTTCCCATTCTTTACCCTTTCTCCTTGGGTATAGTTCCACCATGTAAGGGCAGCACCTTTGAGTTTAGTTTTTGCAAATTTAACCCTCTTACTTTCAGGAACTTCCTTGTATTCGAAGTAGTTGTTCAGAGCCTCAATCCACTCCATGACTTCTTCAGCATTTATCTTTCTACTAAACGGATATCTATCCGAGCCTCTGAAGAGTCCTTGCCAATAGCCTTAATGGCTTCTGAGAATTGCTTTTGTTCAGCTAGTATCTTTGCCTCTTCTTGTTCTTCTACTTCTTCCTCTTTCTCTTCTTCTTCATCTGAACCTTCTTCTATCCTTTTTCCTAGCTTCATTGCCTTCAATTCTGCTTGGAGTGCTTCCTTGACTCCAATTTTGATCATCTCTTCCATCTCTTTAAATTTCTTGACCACTTCGGTGGTCATCCCCTTTGGAGGCATATTGCTAGCCTCTCCTTCGCTTTCTCTATCTGACATAAACATTCACAGACAACACCAAACGCCAACACTCCTGCAAATCCTCAATTTGACTACAACACAATGCTTAATCAGATGTCCATCCTACATGCTACTTCACAGACCCATTCCTCTCATCCAAAAGCAGATCCTGGAGATGCACTACCACTCTCTCTCCCAGTGGCCTCACTCTACACCCTCTTCCAGCCAAACCTCTGTTGGTGAATGGTCATGACAGACCTCATCATCGTCTGCCCACACACTATAGGAATCCTATTCCTTCTTGCAACTAGATGGCATGAGCAACTCTTGATCTACCTTCTCAGTGACAGAAATCAAATACACAACACCTTCGCCCAGAGCTTTCGCTGGCTTTGATACCAATATGATGGGGAGCCTCATATGGTAAGACTTATTCCCTCTTCGCTCGGGCCGATAGTCAGTTCAACCGTCGCCAAACTCTCATCACTGTGACCTTTACCATCAGTGAATGCCTACAGCCTCTGACCGATGCACCGATGATTTCATCTTCGGTGAGACCCTATTTGTCAGCAAGCATGCACAACTTCTGGTCGATGTGCTTTGTCACCCCGATCTGAATCTTAGGTCGTGACTTTCGTTCAACAGCTTGAACCTTCCTTTGGCCGGACTATCCTCGTCGCTCTGAGTGAGGAATACTTTTCTGATGGTCTCTGTCTCACTGACAACAACTCCAACTCCTCCAGTCCAAACCTTAGCACATGGAGATGCTAGGCTGTCTACTGTGCACACTCCTCGATCTGGAACATCTGCACCACCGAACCATGAAACATAACAGGAAACAAATGAATATGGTACAATGAAGCCATTCCACTGATTTTGATAGAAATCTCACTAGTGGAATGCTTCACATCAACATTTTGCAATAATGAAAGTACAGAAAAGAAAAGAAATCTACAGCTATGCAATTGGTAATTACAAAGAATGGAAAACAGATTGATGACACAGAATAGTTCGATTTCTCCTTAACACAATGCATAATTACATTCGCACAATTACATTCAATCTCCTCTTCGATCTGATTACCATATTCTAGTCTATATGCATTTGATTCATTTCTCTGGGGTTTATAAGCTTGCCCTGAGGAACACCAACCCATTCCAAGCGGCTGGGAGACCAACCGTCTAACCACTAACAATTTGACAATTGCAACCTAAGTACTTGGGACTTACAAAGTTTGTTCTAGGTCTAGATACAAACAGAAATGACATGCATTGGTCGAATAGACCTTATTACAACGTAAACATGATTTCCTAAACAAACATGAATTTAAATATCTCACGGAGGCCACCTTGTGTTGGGTGCTCTTGCACCACAAGGCTTTGCATACTTGTTGCATTATGAAATTATTTTGACTATGGTTGCCCTGTGCTTTGATATGACTAGATTTTTGTTTTATGTTTGATTATGTTATGCATGCAATTTATGTGTATGGATTTGATTCTGGAAATGTTAGTAATTATCAGTATGAAACCCTAGGTATAGGAATTTGTGTATATTGCTTGAGAGATTAAGGTTAGGAGAACTATATGTGGCTTTGTTCCTATTTGGAAGCGGGTATGTAGGTAGTTATTGGGAAAAAGATGACCTTGTGACCCAAGTTTGTAGAGGAGGTGTTTAGGGAATAGCTCTAGGGTTTGGGATTGTTTCTAAACTTGATCAACCCTCCCTCTTCAATATGATTGAGATTGAGGTTAAAATTTGCATCAACTGGTTATGAATTCACTTTTCTAATTAATGTCCCCTCTATATACGCTTGAGCCAATAAAAGACAATTCATCATTAGAAAGCTTAATTACTCCATTCTTGGATGAACTTTAGAGTCATTGTCATCATGGCCTATCTCTGATGTGAATGTATGACAATGTAGGGTTCCAAACAACCCATGATCTATTGAGGCATGGATGAAAAAATAAAGTCTACCTAGTTACATCCATAATTAACATTGATAGCCACAATAGCATTTTGACCATTATAGAGCTCCACCTTTTCTTGAATTACATTTTTTATGGAAATATGAGAAAGTGAATGGAGTGGAGGGTCTTGAGATTTCTTACGTTATGAGTGGAGTTTCTAGATAATCCCTTTGATATCTTTTGAGTTAGAATCAACAATTAAAAAGGGGAGAATAGTTAGGAAGGAATTATGGTTCAACAATAAGTTGAGAAGATAGTGTTGCTATTAGAGTTCAAGGCTATTTGGAGCTCTTCAGCTCTGAGTCACTTGTCTAGTTTTGTGCTTGTTGGTCTCCTTTGTTTGATTTTGGATGGTTTGCCTTGTGCAATTTATTTTAGTCCCATTATGTGATCCATCTTGAGTTGTTAATTTTATGTTTGTAGCTATTGTTTACAACCTTAGTGTCGTTGTTCCCTGTTACTCCATTGTTGTTTGTTAGGCTTCATTGTTGTATTTGTTCATCTTTATACAAGGGTTTAGTTCCTTTTAAAAAACCTACCTTTACCTTAAATAAAAAAATATTATATCTTATTAACAAAGAACCACACCCATCTTTTCTACTCCTTTTATTTGAACAATTTTTATTTTTTCCCTATTTTCATAAAATATTTTCTTTCTACACTCATAACTATAAGAGTTGTTTAAAGCTAAGGATAAGGTTACTGTCAAGTGCTCCCTAATGAAGTTTGGCTTCAAGCCACCTTGAGTGTCCGGTTGGAACTGCTAGATTGTGGTTGTTTGGTCATACTTTTGTTGTTCGTTTCTTCTTGTTTCTCCTAGCCTTTTTTGGCTTGTTTGTTCTGTTGCTAACATGCATTGTACAAGTGTGGGGCCCTTTCAAAATCCCATGTTATGGTTCATAACTCTAGTCAAAAGAGCTTACTATTATCAAAAACTATAATGCCCAAATATATTATAGTAGTGGCATTAGATATTTGATTTATCAACCTTTGATTGCTTCCTTCTATATAGCTTGTAAGCCTTTGATTATTCACTATAACCTATGAATATGCATTTTTTCTCTTTTCTCTTACAATACATGCACATATGCAATACATCCAAACACTCTTAAATAACTCACACTTGTTTCTTCTTACTCCATGCTCCCTATAGTGTATTTTCTCTTACACTATTGGTGGGACATTAGTTCAATAAATATAGTAAACATGTTATTTCTTCAACCCAAAACTCATGATACCACTTTGATAGAATTTTTGAGTGTGCTCTATTTTTTTGAACTAATATTCTATTTTTACAGTGTCAATTCTACTAAATTCACTTAAATAAATATACTAGGGGAGAGGACCCAATACCTACACATCCTAACTTAATGCACGACAAGCTCCTAAATGATACATTAGATTTTCACCAAAATTTTAGGATATCTTTGTTTTTGAGTTAAGAGCATAAAGCTATTGTTTGATACTATGGGTATCAAGGTGTGGCCTAATCAACAACATCTTCACTGAGTTGTCCAAAAGACCCTCCCAAAAAAGTTAGATAGAAATATGTGCACCAAGGCATGTATTACCGATCACCTTATGTGTCACCAAATGATTGATTATTTCTTTGATATGACTTGTGAAAGATCTAATTACACATGTATTACTTCCTTATTAAATTTTTACTATATATTATTTCTCAACTACTAATTCTTTTAATATACTTAAATGGAGTCTATATGGTTACAACAAATGCAGTCATTTTCTAAGACTCCAAAAAGCCAAGGAAAACACCAAGAAACAAGGCGAGAGAATTTTAGCCATTGTACAATTGCTCTTTGAGCATCTTATCAATGCTGTGGGGTAGGGGGAGAATCTGAAACTGCTTGATAATAGTTGTTAATGGCGGCATGCGTGAAAAAAATATTGCCGCCTGACATGCAGCATGAGCTAACCTAATGTCACATCCTCTACTCCAAATTTATGTCAATGGCCAACTCCAGATGTTGCAATTGAAATTATCTATAGAAGGGAACACCATGACACGATTTGAAAGTGCAATTTATATATGAAAATGTAATTTATTAATTTTTCTGTTGCTAAACAAGAATTTGGGAGACTTAGCCAATTCTATTTAAAACAGCAGGGCATGACAGTTAATCTGCATGTACTTTTCTTTAAAAGTACTCGTGAGGCCGTGAGGCCTTTTGGGGACTATAATACCATCTTTTGACTCATTATAAACTTTCTTAACTTTGTTTACGTCAAGCTGGACCACTACTTCTCTCATGAAGCTCACCCACTGTAAGGTGCAACGGATTTACCCATATAAAATATTTGGTAGATATTTTTAAATTGACATTTTTATAGTTTATTATGTTTGGCGATTTAGTTTGGGTTTATAAATAACTGATAATATATGGAATTACTTGACTTGGTATATATGTAGAGGTATTGGGGCAAGAGGGGACTAATGGGGTGCCTCCTTGTGCATTGAGATAATCTAGTGCCTAAGACTTAGTAGAGGTTGTGTGTTCGAAGGTAGAAGTTGATCATATCAAGAATTTTATACCAGCTATCTAGCACTGTCACTAGTTAACTCGTGTAAAATTTTGATATGATCCACGAGCTTTCATTGATAATAGTAGGGGTTCAATCCAAGCCCCTTCGATCCAAGCAAGTTTGTGGGAATTAAAGGTTGAGTAAAATGTGGGTAAGAGATATCCTTTTGTGGATATCTTAGAGTTTACCTATTGTGTTCTCATATTCTAACATGACTTCCTTTTAAAGCAGTCATTACATAGATGCATTTACACTACATAAATTTTTTTCCTATAGGTTTTTTTATTCTATTTGTACTTGTGAACTTACTTCTCTTGATACAACTCTAAACATAATCAACAAGATTATTGTCAAGTAGTCTATTACTATGAAATTTTTTGAGCTTTATGACTATGGCTAGTGTAAATGTGTCATCTACGACTGGACTCTAAGCATTTCTTTTAAAGCCGTGAAGTGTATAAAATTTGAAAGTAATGACAATTATTCTTCAGTTGAGGTTTTGACATCTCTCTTTTCTTGTGAGAAACTTACATCTCTATCTCTAAAGAAATTTAAGATGACAAAGGTGCCTACCCCTTTTGATTATTTCTTTATTTGTCATCCATCTAAGGGAAAAGTTATTGGTTCTATCTTGACTTCTCAAACTACAATTCAAGAAGTAATAAATAACATTTTTCTCATGCATTTTGTTCCTCTACATGTTTTTTAGATTTACTAATACAACTGGTCTAGACATAAGATTTATGAGTTGATTATATGTGTTTCTTTGAAATTTGTTAGACAAATAAAGCTTGTTGATTGTTCTTCCATTTCAACATCTCTTTGTCATGTGACACACTTACATTTTTGTGTCTTAGAAGCTACAACGTTATAGAAGTGTCTAGCTACATTAATGGTTTTTAGTACCTTCTAATTCTTTATCTTGATTGTGTTGATTGTTGATATTCATATTTGTATCTTATGGGATTTATAGACAAACAAAATTGTCCACCTCCTAAATCATTTTCATCCCTCTTCTAATATTCAAGTTAATTAAATAAATTCAATATTTATTTAATTAATTTCACCTACCATACATCCTAACCATTCCAAAAAATTAAATAAATGCTTTGTATTTATTTAATTTCCCCAAAAAGCCCCTTTAAACCTCTTAATTGGCTCATAACAACTAATTAGCCACTTAATTACCTCTTTGCAACTAAAAATCATAAAAACAATTAAAAAGTCTCCTTTTTTCTCCACTACCCATTTCACAACCAATTAAACAATTTAATCTCAACTATTGATCTCTCAACCAATTCTCAACCAATCTTGAATGTTAATCATCTAACCTGAAAATCTATAAATGGTCCCTTTAAGATCCATTTTTAAGGAACATCAATTAGAAATGCAATGCCATGCTATTGGTGTGAACAACCACATAAGTTCATCTTTCAATCAACAAATCAATTTTGGAGCACAACTGCCTTTGGCGCAAAAGGAATCGTGTGTGGGTGAGATTTATTAGTTTATTTTATTCATGTTTTATGGTTTCTTTGCTTAAACTAAGGTGTAGGTAGATGTGAAATAGGGTTTTGATTTTAATGGTTTGAATCTTGTTTTCTTTACATATTTTCTTATCACATTTCTGGCACACCTAGTGGGACCTTGTCCTTCTTTAATTCTTATTTTTGTAAGTGTTTCTAACTCAATTTTGTAGGTTTCCATTTGTCTTTTGGATAAATTTAGGGGTTCACTTTCACAAGGAGCCTTATAATAGAAAATGAACCTCATGGTTGCATCTGGAAGGCTTGAGAAACAAAGATTGATATACAACACTTGGTATTTCGGTATTGAAAAGATGACTTGGAGTACTTCACTATGGAGAAGGTGAATCTTACAAATTTTGGGTATAATTGTTCAAACTTGCTTTTTCTTTTTAAACTTCAAATACACATAACTTTTGCATATGAAAGTGAAACTAGATAAAAGAAAATTGAAATCACATAGAAAATCTTGAATAACATCATCATGACCTTTGATTTTTTGTGTAACAACATTATTTGATAATGTTTGTAGGGGTTTTATTATCACTTCTAATGCATTTATTGCAAAAATAGCTTGTCCAATATCATTTCTAAAACTACTAACTTATTTTGTGCAGCTAGGTTTGTCAAAGACCATTTTTTAGTCACTAGTTTAGTTGCATACATTATATGATTTAATGGGGAATGAACATTGTTTCCTATTCTTGTGATAACTTGTAAGTGTGTACGCTCTCTCCTCACACTAAAAGGTAATCTTGGAGATCAACAACACTTCCTTGTTCTTTTTTTGTGTGTTAATTCCAAGAACTCATATTGTGTATGCTCTTCCTTCACACCACAAGGTGATCTTAGGAATAAAAAACACTTGATTGTCTTTCCCTTTAGAAGGCTTGCTTAAGAATTTCATCACTTTAGAGGATGACATGAACCATGTGTTCTAGTGGGGCATACATAGGGGGAGAGCAAAAGTTGTACCTCAAAAGAGGACCATCATGTCTAGCATAGTCTTGGGGCCCCTTTTCATAAGGGCACATGGTGAAGTGGAATTTTCTTGTGCTTATTCCACATGCTTGTAAATGGGCTTTGGTTCATAGATTTTGGCCTCACATACCTAGCGTATAATAAGGACATCCTCTAGTTTCTTGTACAACCTAGATAAGACCTTTTAGCCATTTTTTTGTGGTGCACTAGTAAGTAGTTAGCCCTAGAAAGTTACTCACACTAGAGTATGTACATGGAAATGGGGGACCGAAAGGGGGTCAAAAGTGGTCAAATTTTTTTCTGAAATCAGTAAAAACTAATCTTGGATGAGAAATTGAAGATAGACACACTCAAAATTTGAAGATGTGACAAGAACAAGATTCGTAGTGCTCAAAATCTAGCTTCTAAACTACTAACTTTTTAAAAAATGGTGGAGATTAAGAGGTTCAAATAGAGGGGGCACACAAAGTACTCCTATTTTTGTTACAAAAATATAACATAGCATTTGGTGTGCTCCCCCTATTAAAATGTTGACTTTTTTTAAGTATTTTAAAATCTCTTTGGTGGAAGATTAGCAAACATCATGTAGTTTATGCTTGATTTTCTTGTTATTGCTTAAATGAATATATGAATTTTTAAAGTGGACACATTGTGAAAACCAAAAAATTGAGTGTGCTCCCCCTAAATTTTTTGAAAACTAATCAAAAATCAAATTATTAAAATTTTTTGAATGTATATAGAATAGAGTCTAGAATCTAAAAATGTAATTTTTTTCAAATTTGGATGAACGGATAAAAAATGACCCAAAAAATGCTATACATGGTTTTCAGAAAAAAAGAAGACACTAGCAAAAGAAATTGAAGATAGAAACATTAATGTTTTCATATTTTAGAAAAAATACTTTGTTAAAAAGATAATAAAAACTTGAAGTCATCCTAGCATTTTTAGATTAACATTGAAAAATGTGTAAACTTGATGGAGAGCACACTCGAGATTTATTTGTTTTTCTATGTTTTCTTGAAAATGCATATTTGGACACCTTCCATGTAGCCAAGCCAAATCCAAGACTAAGGGTGGGATTCTAAAGCAATCTTAAATGAAACACGAGCGTGTTATAACACTTGCATGTTATAATGTGCATGTGTTACAAATTAAAAAAAGAGAGTTTTTTCTTTGTTTTCTATGAAGAAATAACGTAAGTGCATTATAACACGCTCATGTTATGGCTCAAGATTTCTAATCCATCTTGAGTCATAATTCTAGTGCATTATAATGTGCTTGTGTTATGTCAAATTTTTCTTCGAATTAAGGGTTGGCCACTTTTTGGTCCCCCATCTTGGTGCAAATGGCCACCATACTTTTGAGTTTGTAGAGATAGAGCTCACTATGGGGAGGGCCTTGGCCTCCATGGTAAGAGGTGTATAGGTGGTACATGAACTTGCATTCCCTAGCTATCCACAACTTGGTAGATAGTATATTGGTTAGCCCACTAAGATTGATACACCCACTTGAATAAAATGAGTTGTTAATGTGCTTGATTTGTCTTCATGTGCTAAACTAGTAAACATCATTTACATCCACACTTAAACCAATGTGCTTTTTGTGTTTGATGTGTCATCTTGCAAATAATCATTGAACAATCTTATGTCCAAACTTTTAAATTTTGTAGTTACAAACATCTCAAGTCCAAAATCTAACTTTGAAAGACCATAACCAAAATCCTCCTACAAATAGTTGATGGCATTCCAAATGCACATTTGCAAGTCATAATCACATGCCCCTACCTTGTGTAGAATCCAACATCATAATCCTTCCAAATTCAAATTTGCATCCCAAATCCTAATCAAACCATCCCCCACGTCATCCAAATCAAAACAACTTGTTCAATCCAAATCCTCAAATCATAACTCAAAATCCTAATCCAAACCCCCAACCAACATACAACTCATCAAATCCAATCCAATACATCACCCCAAATCAACATCACTCAATCTCAATCATAGTCCATCCATTCCAATTTAGTCAAAATCCAACCAACACTAAATTATCATCCTAAACCTTAGTCCATCCAATCATCAACATCAACCCAATCAACTAATCAATCATCACATCCTATCCCTTTCCAATCAAATACAATCATCAAACAAAATCTCCTACCTTTATCCAATCAACTTATCCCATAAAGAAACCCATCATCCAAATCAAACATGGTCTTTCACCTTAGTTAAATCAAATCCTTATCCAAGATCTTGTACCTTAAATGCCAAATCCCAAATCAATCATCATTCAAAGATCTTTGCACCTAATTTCGTCCCAATCAAGCCAAGTTCCAATCAAATCAAAATCCAATAAGGTATTATATCATCATCCCAAATCCCAATAAATCTTGATACAACCAAATCAAATTCATCCAATTCAACTCAACCAACATCCAATCAAGCATCAAGTTCCATGAACCCTTGACCTTCATCCATTCCATCATCAAGCTACCTAAGGTATTAGACCCAATCTATCAAATCCAAAATCTTAAAAATATTTCAACATCAAAGCAAGTTTTAAGGTCCAAATCATTAAACTCTCAAACAACAAGTCATCCTAAATCCTATCATCTCAAAATCAAATACTTCAAATCATCCAAAAATAAATCAAATCATAATCCAATCCATCAAGCAAAATCATCGAATATTTTCAAATGCAAATCAAACAATCATGCATCTATTTTATGTTTTGATGAGTCCCCTCGTTATAACCAAAATTAAAACCCCTTCAATATGATGGTGATAGTCTTGTAGATCAAGATGACTATCACAATGACAATAGTCTTGATGATGAAACTCTTGATGAGATTATTGCATGCAAACTTTCCATAAACTTTCATTTCTCACCTATGATTATGCAAGAGCCTTTCAACTATCATGTCAATCCTAAATGCATATCTATTGGTCATCCTTATGGTACCTTTGACAATAGAAGCACCACTCTACACTAAGGTCCTCATAGTCAATTCCATATTCCTAATCCCAACCTCATGTGAGAACTTTGTAGCCTCCACATCCTATGCATTCCCTTCATCCTCAAAAAAATTACAATCCAACTCAAACCCATACTATAAAAAATAATCATATCCACAATCCTATTAACCATCCAATCATTAACCTAATCCAACCCCATCCAAGCAAACCATGAAATTTTATCCAAGGATTCTTAGTAAAGGATAACCATCTACCTAGAAAGCATAAAGTCATTAAGCCCAAATCTACCAAGCCTATCCAAAAGTCACCTAGTACCTCCCAAAATTAAACACCATCATGCAATCCAATATATATCTAACCTATCAAAGAGTCTCCTAGTACCATCCTTGTCCCGAATCAATCACAATCATGAAAATCAATTCCCAATCCTATCAAAGAGCCTCTTATCCTTAGCTCAAGTCAAAACCCATCATGTAACTATGTTATCAACCATCCAAAGCATAACACAGCTATCCAAGAACCACCTATTCTATCATTTGACCTATTAGAGCTATGTGAAGAACAAAATCTAAAGTAGGATCATATGTGCACCCAACCAAATCAAGATCAAAGAACCCTAACTCATCCTATCTATGATCAAGATAAAACTATCTAAGTCACACCTAGCTATGATCAAGATTCTATCTATGATCAAGAGAACTAGGTTGATTCCCTCATCCAACTTTATGCTATCCAAGATCAATAAATCTGAACTAATCCTATCCATCATCAACTCAATCCTATCCAACATCCAACTAGTCCCATCCATCATCCAATAACATCCACTTCCCATGATAAGACACTAGGTCCCCATGAACACATAAACAATGAAGTAAAAGACATTGATCATTTCAAACATATCAACAACCAAGCTAACATTAAGATTTCAAATTATCAAGGATTGACAAGTTTACACAATGATAAAGTGAAAGCATCCTATCAACTAGGATTAACCACCTTCATCAAGTCAAG
The DNA here is from genome assembly GCA_027924645.1 of Cunninghamia lanceolata. Taxonomy (NCBI): domain Eukaryota; kingdom Viridiplantae; phylum Streptophyta; class Pinopsida; order Cupressales; family Cupressaceae; genus Cunninghamia; species Cunninghamia lanceolata. The sequence goes on from BSBN01001011.1 coordinate 1,727,032, forward strand.
CTTACTCACAAATGGGACAATAGTGAGTTCTAATATTTCTCAACAAGACACCAATGGACTAGCATCATGCTTTAACAAGTATCCTATTGAAAATGAGATACATGTAAAAGCATGAACTATCAAGGAAAAGGATTTGGCCTTCATGAGCAAGGTATCATATAGCCTATCCCAATCTACATCACTCATGGTCAAGGCAACATATGTCAATTATCTAAATAATATAATGATGTTAGTAATAATTCAATAATCACTAAGGCAACTTCAACCAATGAAAGCATTGAGATAGGGACCATTCATAGCCCCTACAATAATCTTGCTACCAACAATCATTCCACCTCCATTATCCATACCATCAAACTTCATCCTCAACCCATCGATTAGGAATAAAAAAATTATAATGCATGCAAAGAAAAAGATCCAAATCAAACATCAAAGGTGAATGAATCCAAAAATCAAGGAAGACACATAAAATCAATATGGGTCCCAAATCACATTCGACCAATCAGATCAAGTGAAGAAAAATATCCAAATCAAGAAACCACTCAAAACATGGAGCCACATTGAAAGAAGCACCTTGCATATAATAGGTGTCCACCAACTTCCAGATTGTATAAGAATGTTGGTCCTAATTCCCATCCTAATCCCAAATCCAAACTTTATAATCTAAAATCTAAACTCCATAATCCACCATCCCAAGTATGTCGAGTCAAGAATCCTCCAACCTAGTCTAAATCACTGACCTCTCCACCTAAATCCTACAAACCTCAATCACCTAATTCTGCATCCAACATCCTCCATCCAAATCCAAAATCATGCCTCAAATATGAAAACTTCAATCCAAAATCTACCACATTGTGGGAGAAACACTTTATCATAAGGGCTATGATGGTACCCTATCAAGATGTAAACATTTGGATAAGGCCAACTCTGTTATCAATGAGGATCACACCAGCATCAATGGGTTGTACATGACTTCTTTAATCTCAACAAAGAAATTACTCTACGAGGGTCACTATTGGCATGTTATGATAAAAGAATCTACATCAACTATATCAAATAGACATGGACATGTGAAGACTATCAATGTCATCCTTAAAATTGAAAATCCAAAAAAATAAAAAAAATCCAAAAATCCAAAAAATCAAAATAGTAAAGAGAAAATTATTCATCCAATTGTGAAAACCATTTCATGGTACATTGGATAAGTACCATGATGAAAACCTATTCATGGGTGTCATGTGTAGATCTATTATCTATGTACCTTGCACATGGGGGAAAGTTGTCTCATCTATCCCATCATTGTCATACTGAACATCATATTGACATATCCTTTCCATCATCCCATCTATCCTCCCTACCTACCTTTGACCTTGATAAGAATTGGGGCATGATTTTGAAACATGCTTTGGCAATCTCTTGACATAGTAAATCCTTCTGTAAAAAATCCTCCAAACATATCATGATATCTTATACAATCCACTATATCTCTTTAGCCTAGTATCTTGAACAACATTTATAGAGTAGGGCATGTTATTCCTTTGCAACATAGTCCTTTGAGATCCTCCATCCTTCAAATTCCTAATCCACCAAGCCCATCATCCTCAATCAACCTATCTCCCATCCCCTTTTCTAGACCCGGTGTACCCTTGTCACTATTTATCATATGAAGACAACAATCCCATCTAATAATCAAAATAAAAAGACTATCCACATGCAATCCAATGCAACAATCCAAAACAAATCCAATGTAGTGATCCTAAAGAAGTTAATCCACTGCAAGCAATCCTAATCCACACAAATATTGCCAAGCAATTTAGCCTATCATCCAAAAGAATTCATCTGTTTTGTTCCTATCCTTGTTACAAATCTTAATCAACTCAAATCAATCACCATCATCGGGATATATCATTTCCAATCCTCTTGTTGTTCTCAAGATATATCATTCCCACATCAACAACACTATCATTGTGTTGTTCTCAGGATATATCATTCCCATATTAACAATGCTATCATCATCATCAATCAATCATTAATTTTTAGCTTAACTAGGGGAAACAACTCTTGTTTGTCTTTGTGATTGTTTATGCTTGCTTGTGTTTTCTCATTTTGTCTTGCATCTACATTCATCCTTACAACATACTTTCCACAACAACATCATGGTCTTTCATATCATCGTGTCATAAGCATATATTTTCTTGTGACATTTAGACCTAAGTTATGCATGAGACACATCATCAACATGGTCTTTATACTATGGTTCATAACATCAAGTGTTATATCAAACATTAGGTTGCTCACACTGACTAGCATGACTATCCTTTCCTCCATCATTTGCATCCAATTCCCTATCATCATCTTTCCTTTCCATCTATTTCAAGAGCATACCCATGTCCTTCAAACCTACCTATCCTCTCATGGAGGCATCATCCAATCATCCTTACTTCATTCTTCCTCATCAGTTCTCCTTTGAGTAGTTTAGACATCTCTTCTCAAAACCACTATATTTTATATTTCTTTGAAATGTTGTTACTTCTAGTAGCTGCAATACCATCTCAAAGAGGAGTAAAATGTAAACACCCAAAATTGTCCACCTCCTAACATCATTTTCATTCGTCTTCTAATATCCAAGTTAATTAAAAAAATTCAATATTTATTTAATTAGTTTCACCTACCATACATCCTAACCATTCCAAAAAATTATATAAATACTTTGTATTTATTTATTTATTGCAAAAAAAACCATTTAAAACCCCTTAATTGGCTAATAACAACTAATTAGCCACTTAATTACCCCTTTACACCTAAAAATCGTAAAAAAAAATTAAAAAGTCTCCTTTTACCTCCACCATCCATTCCACAACCAATTAACAATCTTAATCTCAACTATTAATCTCTCAATCAATTCTCAACAAATCTTGATCATTGATTATCTAACGTAAAAATCTATAAATGGACCCTCCACGAGCCATTTTAAAGGAACATCAATAAAAAATGCAACGTCATGTTGTTGGTGTGAATAATAGGGTATGTGTAGGATCATGATGGGCCAAACTATACCTCTACGTGGCAATGAAAATACTAAAAATTAGACTTAATCAAGTTCATGTGAAAATTTGAATGGATTATCTACACAATTTGAAAAATATGTAAGAACAAAATTTGTAGAGAATTGAATCTAGTTTATGAGCTACTATTTAAATTTAAAAAAAAACTACATTTACTTAATGAAAAATGAATATTTCAATGAACAACTATTAAATTTTTCAGAAAAAAAAAAAGTGTGTTATTCCAGCCAACCTAACTATGAGAAAAAAAATCTTTCATGAGTAAAGGACTCATGCTTGGATGTGACACATATTTTTTTGAATTTTTTTTCCAATAAAATAATTAGTTATGATTTTTTTACTCTGACTTTTTTTTAAAACTAAAAAGTAATTTTCCATCCAACCTAACTTGATAAAAAAATTGGAATTCATTTTTTTAAATCTATAGCTAGAAAAGCATAGAGTGTGACACAACTTTCAGATCTCAAAAAAGTGAAACAGTCTAAAAGTTATAGATGTTTTTCAATTAGTGTGTCCATTAGGATTTTAGACACACACTATATAGAAAATTATTAATAATTATTTAATAAAATGATAACCAAGAAAATCTTATAGTTTTAGAAAGATGACAATTTCTTCAATAAACCCTTTTCGTTTTATCAGTGTTGCATAAAAAGAAAGTCGTCAACACGAAGGGTGAAGTTTGAAGAAGAGAATGAAACCTGTAAACACGTTAGAATTTAGGGAAAGTCAACTATGACAGTCCCAAGCCTAAATACAAGGTAAAACTAAAGCAAAAGAGATATCCATTACTAATGGATATATGTTTCTGGAACTATACAAATCTCTCTCTCTCTCCTAACCTATCTACCTCCTAGTTTTCTTTTTCCTAGTTTTCCTAGTTTTCCTTTTCCTTTCCAATTTCCCTTTAGATCCCACCATTTTTTCTCTATTTTTCTATTTTCCACCTCTCCTCTCATCATTCTTCTCATCCAATGAACTTTAGTTTTATATTGTTTCCATTTAATCCTCCCAATTTATATCCTCATCCCTCCTTGCATGTCCTAGTTTTCTTGTTTCCATTTTCTTTGTCAATAAAGGAGAGGGAGAGGGATGAAGAGGGAGAGAGGGTGGAGATGGATGGGAGAGTAAGGGGAGAGATAGGGTGATAGGGGGAGAGAGAGAGATAGAGAGAGAGAGATAGAAACAGAGTCCTAGTTTTCTTGTTTTTATTTCCTTCATCAACAAGGGAGAGGGAGAGATAGAGGGGAGAGATAGGGAGATAGAGGAATGATAGGGGAGAGAGAGGCAAGAGATAGAGAGATAGGGAGAGATAGCTAGGTAGAGAGAGATATGAGATAGATAGGGAGAGATAGAGGAGACAGAGAGGAGAGATAGGGAGATAGAGAGTGAGCAAGATGTCCAGAGAGATAGTGAGAGAGATTGAGAGGTAGAAGGATGATAGAGATACAGAGATAAGGGAGAAATAGGGAGATAGAGGTTTAGGTTGCTCGGGTTTAGGGTTTAGGGGTTAGTGATTATGGTTTAGGGGCATTATTTAAGGTTTAGGGGTTTTGGGAGAGAGAGAGAGAGGTTTAGAGTTGCTCAGGGTTAGGGGTCAGGGTTTAGGGGTAATATTTAAGGTTTATGAGTTTAGTGTTGCTCAAGTTTAGGGTTTAGGGTTGCTTGTGTTTAGGGTTTACGGTTTAGAGAGAGATAGAGAGAGGGGACTAATAGAGATTGGGAGAGATAGAGGAGACAGAGGGGAGGGATAGGAAGATAGAGTGAGGGACATGTCTAGAGACATAGGGAGAGAGATTGAGAGGTAAAGGGACTATAGAGATAGGGAGATAGGGGAGAGATAAGGAGATAGAGGTTTAGGGTTGCTTGGGTTTAGTGTTGTTTAGGTTTAGGGTTTAGGGTTTAGTTGTTAGGGACATTATTTAAGGTTTAAGGTTTATGGTTTAGGGGTTATGGGTTAAGGTTTAGAGGTTTAGGGTTTAGGGTTTGGAGAGAAGGGACTAATAGGGAGATATAGAGGAGACTGAGGGGAGAGATTGGGAGATAGAGAAGTAGGGACATGGCCAGAGACATAGGGAGAGATTGCGAGGTAGAGGGATGATAGAGATATGGAGGTTAAGGAGATATAGGGAGATAGAGGTTTAGGGTTGCTTGGGTTTAGGGTTCAGGGGTTAGGGTTTAGGTTTCAAGAGTTTAGAGAGAGAGGGGGGTTTAGAGGTTAGGGGTCAGCGTTTAGGGGCATTATTTAGGTTTTATGAGTTTAGGGTTTAGGGGTTTAGGGTTTAGGGTTTAGAGAGAGATAGAGAGGGGACTGATAGAGATTGGGAGAGATAGAGGAGACAGAGGGGAGAGATAGGGAGATGGAGAGTGAGGGACATGTCCAGAGACATAGGGAGATATATTGAGAGGTAGAGGGATGATAAAGATAGGGAGATAGGGAAGAGATAAGAAGATAGAGGTTTAGGGTTGCTTGGGTTTAGGGATTAGAGCTTATGGGTTTAGGATTTCTCACTTTTACAATTTAGGGGTTAGGGGTTAGGATTTAGGGGCATTATTTAAGGTTTAGGGTTTATGGTTTTGGGGTTAGGGGTTAAGGTTTAGAGGTTTATGTTGTAATTAGGGCTAACAACTGAGAGGGGGGTGAATCAGTTGTTTAAAAACTTTAAAGCTTGCTGCAGCTATTCCTTTTTACCTCTTCTTAGCAGATTAATAAAATAATTATGAAAAGTAAGAATTAATAATACATGAGAAGAAACACAAACAACGCACTTGACACCAAGATTTTGATGTGGAAACCTGATTAAGGGAAAAACCATGGTGGGGATTAACCCACAAAGATTATATTCTATTAAAAGTATTACAAAAGGGGAAGGCACATGCCTTCGAGCTCACTGCCTAGAGCTCACTACTCAAGAGAGGCTCATTGCCTACAAGAAAGATTACAAAAGGATTACAGATTGTTTAAACTGATAAGTAGCATTTTCCAATGCAAGAATTCAATTCTAGTTAAGCACATAATACTGATTTTACACCCTTCATTTTTATTTTGCCCTATTTATTGCTCTGCCATAATCCAGACCTCAGATCTCTTTTATTTCGTACTTCTATCTTCCTTTTTCACACTTACTCCATATTTGCATTCTAACTACATTCTACAACACTTGAATCCATTGGTTATATATATCTACATCAACAAACTTAATCACTTATATGTCAGCCTTATGAAGAACTTAACAAACATTACAAGTACCCTATTTTGTCGGTTGAATCCATACATCAATATTGATGTGTTCTAAAAATATCACTTACAGGTCACCATACATGTCAATCACTAACATTATATCCCATACACAACTCACCAAAATACTTCTACTAGATCCGCAAAAGAAACTGACACAGGTCAGCTTGTTCTTCACTAAACTGTTATGTCATATTAGGGCCCGATACTTAGATGCTCATAACTTTTAATCCCTTTGTCTCCGGAGGCTAAAATCTTAGATTTAGATTGTCCTGGCATTCCTCTACACTTCCTCAGATTCACAACACACAATGATTAACTGGACAGGTTCGTTGACCAAAATATTGAACTCTGCCATACCCTGTTCCTGTCTATTCAGACTTGTCAAATCTTGGAACTAGCTTCCGGTATGATCTGATACTACACTGCAGATGTGTGGAATGGATTTGGTTGCCATCAATGACAACACATGACATACCTTGCAGTGTCCCTTGCCAACAATCTCCCCCTTTGGCATTGATGGCAACACTTAGTGAAAAATGACTAAGTGTCAGAGCTACTCCCCCTTACTCTGTACACTTGTGCTCTCCACTGTTTCTAAAGCTCTCCCTTTGCTGGATTCCTCATTTTTTAGTACTCTTCACTCCCCCTTTGGTATCAATGGAAAAGGATAGAATCTGCAAACCAAATTCACCCAAAAATTATGTATACAATGCCACATATGTACAACCAATCCTTAAGTTATATTTACATATACTTAAGTACATCTCCAAAAATATTCTTCAGTAGGGCCAACTCTGTATCCCAACTTTTCTTCATACTATTCAAAGTTAAAATGTGGCAATTGAACAAAAATACTTGTGCTTTAGCCTTCCAGAGGTCAATGGGATCTCCTGTTTGTGCAGTAGTTTGGGCTTCTGTCACAACATTGAACATTGCTTCTATCTTAGGTGAAATTAGTCCCCAAAGCTCACCCATTCTTGTTTTTGCTTCAATGTTCTCCTTTTCTCTTGTCAACTTCTTTATTTCTTCTATTAGGCTGATTGCTTGACATTCCTTACTTGCCACTGATACTGTCAACAGATCAAAAGCTTGGGACATACTTGACAATTTCTATTTGGAGTCCTTTATTTTATCTTCTATATCCTCTATGACTTTAGGAGTAGATAAACAAAACTTATATATACTACCTCCTTTTGAAAGACCATTTTGAATACTCTTTATACTGTTATCTAGCACTAATCTATCTATCCCAATCATGCCTTTAAGTGAATCAAATCTTTTGCTATTAAATTAATTCTAAACTTTAACTTCTACAGATTTTTCAAAAGACTCAAAGTGTGTACTTATAGAATTCACAAGGCTCTTCAGATTTCTAGAGGGAGAATCAGATGGATTCTTCTAGAATGTTGGCATTATCTTCTCTAATATACCGGAGGTAAGGCCTAGTAGTTCATTGTCCTCTATGTGAGATTTCAATACCTTTTCTCTTGCCTTGGCTTGTGTGAAAGATGCTATCTTCATCAATTGGACCAGAGAGAAAGTATCCAAGTTGAGTGGTCCTTGAATTAGTTTAGGTTCATCAAACTCTAGCATCTCTTTACTCAGAAAACTCTGCATCTACAGTGTCTCTTGCCACAAATTCTAGACCACCTTCCTTTCCTTGGGTTTTCTCAGTGATAGGACTATTTTGTTTGAGTGCATCAACATTTGTACCACCTTCTTCTATTTTATCTTCCTTACTTTTGACTTCTTCTTTCTTTGCTTCACCTTTCTCTATGTCATCTACAAGGGAATTCTTTCCTTTGTCTTCACCATTTGCAATCTGTTTCGAAGGATCTTGTGTAGCAGGAATATTCTCAACATTGTTTTCTTTTTCAGATTGATCAGGAGGAGTTAGAGTATCTCTTGCATCATCAGTTTTATCCACCATCTCTGTATCTTCCTTGTTTATTTGCTCCACTTTTGGAACAAAGGAGGCATCAACCTTGATATGTTGCTCATCAGTTTTCATTTCTTCAAAATTTAGGATTGATGAATCAATCCCATCATCAATCTCCTCCTCAACAAATGGTAGATTGTGTCTCTTCAATGCACTTAGAAGTATTTCCTATTTTTCTTCAACTATTTTGTCTAATTCTCCAAGCATCAGTTTGTTCATTCTTTTCTTGCTCCAAAATTCATCCTTCACTTCCTTGAATATCATATTCATTTGAACTTGGGTGATCTGAGGGCATAGTTTTATCAATACATGTTCTCTAAGCTCTAAAGCCTTGCTTTTTGCATTTTCTTTCCTCAACTCCAAAATGTCTGCAAGAATTTGAGGGATCTCATAAATCATTTCAATCAGGGCCTTATTATAGATATTCAAATATCTAACAGTTGCTTCTTCTAATACAATTTTATCTGTATCACTGTATTCATCATAAAATTTAGTCATGGGTTTCAAATTTCCATCCACAGTGACTGATTTTATTACATCTTCCACATAAAGTGTGGGCTTCTCAACATATGTATCTATCTTTTGCCTTTTGTTTGCCTTTTTTCTTCTGGAGGGCTTCTCCTTAGTCATCTTGGCAGCTTTTGTTCTAGAGGCTTTCAACACCTTTACCTCGGCATCTGAATCAGTTTCTTCTTCATCAACTTTTGTGATTTCATTGGTTCTTGTGGTCTTTGTTTTCTTTCTTTTTCCTCCTTCACTGGATGGTGTTGCTTCTGGTGTCTCAGTGGGAATGGATTTGGATTGCTCAGAGATAGTTGTTGAACTTCTTATTTTTCTTGATGAGCTAGGTGTGACTTCCGGAGCAGCTGCTGGTTCACTTTCTACCCTCTCTTCTAAAGCTTGCTCAGTTCTTCTCTCAATCTTTTCAATTCTTTCCCTATTCTTCCTTATAGCTTCTTTTGTGATGCCAATGCTTTCAGCATACATTTCAACTTACCTCTGAGATTTTCTTTTGATCTCTGGTTGCCTGAGCTTAACATGTAATTTTAAACTTAGCTCCTTATACGTTCCAAACCTTTCAATAGAGGTGTCTTTTGATAATGCTCAAGAGATGTTGAGCATACATGTCCAAGACCTTTTCATCAACCTCATAGCCCATATGCATAATCTATATAGTTCTAGGTTCCACAGCCTCCATTAGGCACTAATTAGTGTCTACCATAAAGCAGATTTCATTCTCATACTTCTCAACTATTGATTTGGGAATTCTTTCCCTTGAGTGCATCGTACTCTGAAATTTTTTAAAGTACCATGAGATTGCAGTTTTCTGTGCCTTAGAATCTCCAATGCTATGTAGATGATCTCTTATTTGTATTGCAACTAGTCTGTTACTAGCCCATTATACACCTTTTACTCTAGGTACTCCATTCATGAAGTAGAAGAATAAACATATGACCAGAGAACAATATTTGAAAGTGTTTTTCTTGTCCTTCTTAATTTTGCTCAAGTTCTCAATTAGTTGATTCTGTAACAGCTCACATAGGTCATAATTTGCATTTTCTTTCAACATTTGATATGCTGCATATATGGCAATTTCAGAGACAAAATTCTCCTTGGTAGAGTGATAAATCTTGTAGCCATTCACCAATGAAGAAAACTTAACATCCAGTTCTATAATGTCATTGATGGTCATTGCCCTCTTGTCAAACTTTGCACTAGTTGCATCTGTAACAGTTTGGTTTTTCACAGATTTCAACATGGGTAATCCATCAGTTGAATTTAGCCCAATTACATTTTTGATAACATCCTTTGTAATCTTGAAGGGTTTCAATAGCCATATGAACTCATCATGCATTCGGCTCAAGATGTAACGAACCCACTCACTCTCATTAAATGTCAGAAATTCAATGACTTGTAGAAAATGTTTGCTTTCTAGGGTTTTGAATTCTGGTTTCAAATCATGTTTATCATCCTTTAGATGGTTAATAAACAATTCTAGCAATCTCTTATTTCCAAATTCATCCACATTGCAATGAATGTATATCCTACTATCTTCTACATGCAGTACTCCGTATGAGACACCAGAAAATGTACCTAACGATTCAACTTCGACTGACTTGTAAGGATGCTTCTTAAATTTTGGACGAGGCCTTATAGTAATATCAACAAGAAGAGGAGTAGCCATCTCAATAGATTATAGATTCAAAGTTTCACAAAAAGTACCTTTTTCTTCCACAGAGTTAGGGTTGATCAATTTCTGGTCGAATTCATTCTCCTTGCCTCAATCTCTGGATTTTCGGTTCAGATGCTCTTCTTTGTGTTCTCTCTAAATGCAAAGTGATTCAAATTCTTGAGTGAGATGCTTTATATCCTCTACAAAACCTAATTTGTCATTGTAATAAATGTGTTTCCCTAACTCCATCTAGTTACTCTATTTCTTGATGCAGTTACTTATGAATCACTTCGCAAATTGTTAAATCCATTTCTTTTCTCCTGGAAATTCTTTTAAATGATCTATGATAACCCAAATTATCTTTTCTCATTGTGCTAGATTTAGGCACTCAATTACTGGCTGGGGGAATTTGATTTTCAATGTAGCTCCTCGTGAGCCAGAGGTCCTAATTTAATTCCCGGAGGATTTATCAGCACTGGATTCTAGTGCGGACCCATTATTATTATTAACAATACTTTTCTTGACCCATGTCTTGCTCATTTCATTCTGGATCTCATTTACCTCAAATTTTCCCTTGCCTTTGTCTTGTCTCTGCTCATCTAGTTTTCTGTTTACCGGACCTCTTCTTTCATTATTGCTACTACAAAATCTTGCAATATGACCAGATCTATTGCGATTAAAGCACACAACATTTCTTTTCTTATATACTTGATTTCCTCTTGATCTGCACTGATTAGCCATTTGTCCAAATCCATTGCAAGTAAAGTAGTAACCATTGAAAGAGTTGCCATTTCCTCTATTGTTAGAGTTCTTCATTATCATACTTCTACATTCATTTGATCTATGACCATACCTCTTACACTTGAAGCATTGACCAGAGAAGGATGGACCATTTTGATTTACTCTGCTTCTGCACTGAGTAGCTCTATGATCAAATTTATTACAATTAAAACAATTTTCATTAAATGATGGATATCTTTGAGCATTAGGCTATCTTACAGGAGGTCTTCTAGGTCTATTTCTCCCATTCCTTGGTTGAAATTTTCTTTGTTCGGATCTAGAGCTTTCACCTTTCTCATATCCAAGAGCATGCTTGTCATCATCCTTCTTCTAACTTTCAAGCAGTGCTTTAAGTTTAGCTGATCTTATCTTGAACTTCTCCTTGTATTCATTTGCAACTTCTAGGTCATGTCTAAGAGACAATTTTCCTCTCAAGTTCTCTCTCATTTTCTCTGCTTTCTTGTAGATCAGACTCTAGATGGCCAGCTACTCTATCTAATCTGTAATATTCTTTAGTTCTTTCTTTTAGAGTTTGATTTAGGTCTTCTTCCTTTGCTCAATTTCTTTGGTTAGCTTCATTCCCCAGATTCCATCTTATGTTTTAGAATAGAAACTTCTTTTGTCAGTTTCTCACATTCCTTTGTCTTTTCTTCCAAAGCCTCATTCATGTCATTTTCTTTAGTAAGATTAACTAGCTGATGAAGTAGTTCCTTCCTTTTTTCCATTGATTTCTTTAGTTTATCTTTCAGCAAGTCAATGCAATCATTAGCATCCTAAAGGTTCACTTTCAGATCATCTATTTCTGCTTTGGACCAATCAAGATCTTCTAGAGCCAATTGAAGTTGTTCTCTGAGTGTACCCATTGAAACTCCTTCCCAGATCCTCCTCAAGTTGTTAGGCTTCTTTCAAGGAACCTTTCTCTGATACCAATTATTGAAATTAGGGCTGACAACTGAGAGGGGGGTGGATCAGTTGTTTGAAAACTTTTAAAGCTTGCTACAGTTATTCCTTTTTACCTCTTCTTAGCAGATTAATAACATAATTATGAAAAGAAAGAATTAATAATACATGAGTAGAAACACAAACAACACACTTGACACCAAGATTTTGATGTGGAAACCCAGTTAAGGGAAAAACCACGGTGGGGGTTAACCCACAAAGATTATACTCTGTTAAAAGTATTACAAAAGGGGAAGGCACATGCCTTCAGGCTCACTGCTCAAGAGAGGCTCACTACCTACAAGAAAGATTACAAAAGGATTACAGATTGTTTGAACTAATAAGTAGCATCTGCCAATGCAAAAATTCAGTTCCGGTTAAGCACATAATACTAATTTTACACACTTCATTTTTATTCTGCCCTATTTACTACTCTGCCATAATATGGACCTCAGATCTTTTTTCTTTCATACTTCTATCTGCCTTTTTTGTACTTATTCCATATTCATATTCCAATTACATGCCACAACACTTGAATCCATTGGTTATATATATCTGCATCAACAAACTTAATCACTTATCTATCGGCCTTATGGAGAACTTAACAAACAATACAAGTACCTTGTTCTATCAGCTAAATCCATACATCAATATTGATGCGTACCAAAAATATCACTTACAGGTCACCATACATGTCAGCCACTAACATTATATTCCATACGCAACTCACCAAAATACTTCTACTAGATCCGCAAAAGAATTTGACACAGGTCGGCCTGTTCTTCACTGAAATGTTCTGTCATATTAGGGCCTAGTACTTAGATCCTCATAACTTTTAATCCCTTTGTCACCAGAGGCTAAAATATTTTATATTTTCTTGACATTCCTCTACACTTCCTCAGATTCTCAACACACAATGATTAACTAGAGAGGTCTGCTAACCAAAATACTAAACTCTGCCATACCATGTTCCTATCTATTTGGACTTGTCAAATCTTGGAACTAACATCCGGTTTGGTCTGATACTACTTAGTTGCCTTCAATGACAACACATGACATACCTTGTAGTGTCCCTTGCCAATAGTTTAGGGTTTATGGTTTAGAGATAGAGGACCAATAGGGAGATAGAGAGTGAGGGACATGGCTAGAGACATAGGGAGAGAGATTGAGAGATAGAGGGACAAAGGTGATAGGGAGATAGGGGAGAGATAGGGGGATAGAGGTTTATGGTTTCTTGGGTTTAGGGTTTAGGGTTTAGGGTTGCTTTGGTTTAGGGGTTAGGGGTTTAGGGGCATTATTTATGTTTTAGGGTTTATGGTTTAGGGGTTAGGGGTTCAGGTTTAAAGGTTTAGGGTTTAGGGTTTAGAGAGAGAGAGGAATGATATGAAGATATAGAGGAGACCAATGAGATAGAGAGGGAGATAGAGAGTGAGGTACATGGCCAGAGACTTAGGGAGAGAGATTGAGAGGTAGAGGGATGACATAGATGGGGAGATACGACAGAGATAGGGAGATAGAGATTTAGGATTTCTTGGATTTAGGGTTTAGGGTTGCTCAGGTTTAGAATTTAGGGGTTAGGGGTTAAGGTTTAGGGGCATTATTTAGGGTTTAGGGTTTATGGTTTAGGAGTTATGGGTTAAGGTTTAGAGGTTTAGGGTATAGAGAGAGAGGGGACTGACAAGGAGATATAGAGGAGACCAAGGGGAGAGATAGGGATATAGAGAGTGAGGGACATGGCCAGAGACATATGGAGAGAGATTGAGAGGTAGAGGAATGATAGAGATAGGGAGATAGGTAGATAGAGGTTTTGGGTTGCTTGGGTTTAGTGTTTAGTGTTTAGAGGTTTGGGGTTTAGGATTTAGGGGTTTAGGGTTTCTCGGGGTTAGGGGTTAGGGGCATTATTTAGGGTTTAGGGTTTATGGTTTAGGGGTTAGGAATTAGGGTTTAGGGGCATTATTTTGGGTTTAGAGTGTTTAGTGGAAAATTAGATTTGTTAATGTCTTAGTGTTTTGATGTTTAAATCCTCCTTTCCACTTTACATTCAAGGATCTAGGGTCGAGTGGCAATTCACTATCATACCCTAAATCGTTGTGAGATGTAGGGAAACTTGGATTTAGGAATTTAATTATCAATTTCTCTTCTCTTATGCTCAATTGACCATTAAAACCCTAATTATGTAAATACGATAATAAACTGACGAATAACAGAAAAGCTCTTGCAGACATGAGTAAAATAGTAAATCATAGAATACCTATTTTTGGGGTTTTGAGGTGGAATAATTAGGGACTAAGGTGCGGGCGCCCAAGTCCAAGGTACCAGTTTCTTCGCGGGATCCAGACCTCCTTCTGACACTGATAAGCCTTGTAACTTCTATTTCTAGAAATTTGTCTGCGGAGGACACTAGTGCAAGTGCCCAAGTCCTGGAAGTGCTCTGGTGTCCTGCTTCTCTTTGGATCCTAAATCCTTGATGTCTGCCAATCCTTCCTGCAACTTCACTTTTCCCAAATGTGACACCTGTAACTTGTAATCACAAGACTTTGGGAGGGGGTTGTGGTGTTTAGAGGCTTGCCTCAGTCAAGCCTCGGAGGACACTTAAGTCTATGAACACCGTTGTTAGATAGAGAGTGCGTGACGAACAATGTTGTTAGATAGAGAGTGCATGCCCTTGTGAGGCAAAGGTAAAAACCAAAAGAATTGATAATGAAAACATAATATAATGTCACCTTGTAGTGAAGATATCATGGAAGGAAGATGCTCTTCATTCCATGATGAAATGGATGCTCAAATCTGCAAATACAAACACACAAATAACACAAGTCTGCTCTTGCAACACAAGGAAAGCCTTGAATCACCTTGAGAACACTTGAACATCACAATTGCTATCTAGTTTACAAATGAATGCCTAAACATGCTTTTATATGCAACTACAAGCACTCCTGCCAAGATTTTCATAATTCAAACTTATCGTGTTGGCAAAGGACACAAGTAATGGTCATAAACTGACAACTAAAAATTGGGGCTACCCCAAAATAGGGTAGGACTAGGGCACAGCCGCCCAAGTCCCCCCCCTATTTTGGGTAGGGTACAGCTCAAGGGGTCCTCCTAGGTCCCATTTGTCATGTTACCTAGGGCTCATTCCATTGGGATGTCAAATTATGAACTAAGATGTCTTAAATCCATGTAAAAGACCTGGGAGCTAAACCTTATGAGGGAAAAGCCCCCAAGGGGACATTTTTTGATGTTACATTTAGCCCCCACTTTAATATATGTATAAAAACAAGGCCAATACATGCATTAAAGTAAGGTCACAAACATAGCAAACACATCAAGTGTTGGTATGTGGTGACTGATCATGCAAATACTATACACAAGTTATGTATCCTCATCGGGGTTCAGGGTACAAGTAGCATGAGATTGCATGCTAAACTACCCTTACACTTTTGGGCAGATGTTGTACATACCATTGTTTATTTAATAAATAGGGGACCTTCAAATCCTTTGGATGGTGCATTCCAGAGGAGGCATGGACGGGAAAAAGGTAAACTATTCATTTATGAAAACCTTTGGTTGTGAAGCTTTTGTCCATGTTGATATTGAAAATAGAACCAAGCTTGAGGCTACGTCTAAAAAATGTACCTTCATTGGATATGGAGTAGATGAATTTGGTTATCAGTTATGGGATTATGAAAATCATAAAATCATTAGGAGCAGAGATGTTATATTCAATGAGAAGGTCTTGTGTAAGGATCAACTGCAAGAAAATAAGCATGAACAACCCAAAAAGGAATACGTGGTGCTGGATGAGATTCCAAAAAATAAAATGCCAGTGGTACATGATGCTCAGCAACAAGTTATTGCACAAACTCCTACAAGTGTTAGACATTCTACAAGGATAAGTAGACCTCCAGAAAGATTTTCTCCATCATTATTTTCTATATTATTAACTGATTCTGGTGAACCTAAAAGTTATGAAGAAGCAATGCAGGTAGATACCAAAAACTAGTGGGAGCTAGGCATGAAAGAGGAAATGGATTCCTTGCTATAGAATCAGACTTGGGACTTAGTCAAATTGCCTGCAGGAAAAAGAGCATTGCCAAATAAATGGGTTTACAGGTTGAAGGAAGAAGATGGAGGCAAGAAAAGATATAAGGCCAGACTCGTGGTGAAATGTTTTGCACAGAAAAAAGGTATAGATTTTTATGAAATATTTTCTCTGGTTGTAAATATGACTTCTATTAGAACTATTCTAAGTCTTGTGGCTACGAAAGACTTGCATCTTGAACAGATAGATGTAAAAACAACATTTCTCCATGGGGATTTGGAAGAGGAAATAGACATGCAGCAACCATAGGGATATGAGGTCAAGGATAAGGAGGATTTTGTGTGCAGGTTAAAGAAGAGTTTATATGGCTTGAAGCAAGCACCTCGGCAATGGTATTTGAAATTTGATAGTTTTATGGCTGAACAAGGTTACAAAAGATGTCATTCTGATTATTGTGTTTATTTCAAAAAATTGGGTAATGGTAGCTATATTATCTTGTTGCTTTATGTTGATGACATGTTTGTTGCTGGGTCTAACATGCAGCATATTAATGAACTTAAGTAGAAATTATCAAATTCATTTGCTATGAAGGATTTGGGTGCAATAAAACAAATCCTTGGTATGAGGATCACATGGGACAGGACAAACAGAAAATTATTTTTGTCTCAAAGTGAGTATGTAGAGAAGGTGTTGAAAAGGTTTAACATGCAAAATTCAAAAGCAGTTAGTACACCTTTGCCTAGTCATTTTAAGTTGACTAAGGAGATGTGTCCAAAGACACAAGATGAGGAAGACAAAATGTCTAAGATACCATATGCATCAATAGTTGGCAGCTTGATGTATGCAATGGTATGCACAAGGACAGATATTGCACATGCAATGGGAGTTGTGAGCAGGTATATGAGCAATCTGGGAATAGAACATTGGAATGCTATAAAATGGATTCTCTGATATTTGAGAGGTACTACTTCAAAGAAACTATGTTTTGGAGGAACAAATTCTGCTCTAAAAGGATATGTTGACTCTGATCTAGCAGGTGATATTGAGAGCATGAGGAGTACTATAGGGTATGTTTTTGCAGTAGGAGGTACTACAGTTAGTTGGATTTCAAGGATGCAAAAGGTTGTTGCACTTTCAACCACTGAAGTTGAGTATGTTGTTGCTACAGAAGCTAGCAAGGAGATGATTTGGTTACAACATTTTCTGGAGGAATTGGGGCAACGACAAGAAGATAGCCCTTTGTACACTGATAGGCAGAGTGTCATTCATCTTGCTAAGACCTCAACTCTGAATTCAAAAACTAAGCACATACAGCTCAGATACCACTTCATCTGATCAGTTTTAGAGGATGGGCAGTTGAAGCTAGAGAAAATTCACACAAGTGAGAATCCTACAGATATGTTCACAAAGGCAATTACATGGGAGAAACTGATTTCCTCATCAGTTTTTGTTGGCCTTCACAACTGATAATGGTGGATATAAGAAACTAGCCAGGCCTGTAATCCAGTGGGAGTTGCAAGTATAGTAGTGTCATCTAGGATCAGTCTCCAAGTGGGAGATTGTTTGGTGTGGAGCTTGATCAGTCTCCAAGTGGGAGATTGTTGGTATGTGGCAACTGATCGTGCAAGTATTGTACACAAGTTATGTATCCTCACCGAGGTTCAGGGCCAGGCCGGGCCTCGAGTGGGGGTTCAGGGGCACATGCCCTAAAAAAAATGTTCCCTCTTTTTTGCACGATCAGAGTCAGTTGTTAATTTTTGTTAACTGACAAAAGAAAAACAACATTGCAAAACCCTAAATCTAGAAGCTTCCAAAAAGCTTGTTATAAGCGGCTGGGATGTATGGTACAACAATGTATTCATGAGATTGTAATATGTTTTGTACTGGATAATAAAATCATTGGATGGCTAAGTTTCTGTGGATGTAGCCCATATTGGGTGAACCACATTGAATATCTGTGTTGATCTCTTTTGTGTTATTCCTCATTGTTATATTTGGGTTATTTAATCTGCATATAATTGTTAGTGTTTATTTTGTTGATCTACCCTAACCCTAAATCAAGCACAGAGAAGACACACCAATCACATAGAAAACAAAAATAGGGACGTAAAACACGGAGAAGATAGTTACAGTCACGTAGAACATGGAGAAGACAGTCAATACATAGTTGACACATTAATGCATAGAAGACAGACATGATTTTTTTTCTTTTCTTTTTCTTTTGTAAATATGAAATGTAAATACAAGTACTAGAAACTAAACAAACCTCCCATAATACAGGATGCACTACCTTAGGGTGCAGATCTCTGTATATATGGGGAAACACACACATAAGACACACAAAACCTCCCAAAATGTAGGAAGTACTACTTGAAGGCGCTAGTCTCTACGTATGGGACAACAAACATGCCACACAAAACAAGCACGCCAAAACACACACTTGAAGACACAGAGAAAACATGGCAGACAAGCGATAGAGTGTACCTATTTCTAGGTCTGACACCATCTCAGGTACATTACAGGCACACACCGACGATTGGGCTTTTCCACAACAATCACCAAAGACATGCTTAAGGGTTGAGTTAATCATAGAACCACTCCCCGCCCCCGCAAAGGACTTTTGAAAATGACAAGATGATGCAATCTGCTCTAAGAAATACAACATCCCCACCTCCATAGAGGGCTTAAATGATTGATTGATTGATTGCAAACAAACTTAGGATGCAGGAAGCACAACCCTAAGGCACTAATCTTTAGAATGCATCTGAGGACAAGCACATTTCTAACATCTACAATAGTCATCTTACCTTGTATATGCCCCCACCTTAAGGTGGTTGATATCAGTTATCAATATCAAGCACATTAAGGTAGGTAGAAAACACACAAGGGAACATCAACTTTTGCAAAGTCCATGGCCCCCAAAGGTGACATGTACTTTACGATCACCAAATATTCCCACAAACACATCCCTGCAAGAAACATGTTAGTGCCTACAACATCATGATAACAACAACATCAATGCATATGATTAACCACACAAAGAGCCAAGGTTATACAATGAATCTAGAGTTTGAGGATAACTGTAGGGCTATATCACAAAGCTCTCTGAATCGAGTACCTCTAAGGATAGATTCAAAGACAAACAAAGGTACATGAAGCAACAGTATTGTTAAGGTTTGTAAATGCGATAGAAACATCATTAAATTCACTACGTGGAAAGCATGAGTTCTTCCACTAGACAAGCATCAGAAAAGATATACAACCCCATCGTCATATTAGGAACTAAGTCCATTTTTTTATTGCTCTCGAAAGGGACACTAGGTCCATATCACTATAAATGTTTGTCATCATCAGCCCGCTAGGTGGAAACACTAGAGGAAGGGAAACAATAAATAAGAGAGGAGAAACAAGTGTCTTAGGGATAGTCACATAGGAGGGTGCCCCCAGTGTCACCAACCACGATATTATGTCTGTGAGACACAACACACAACAATGAAATCAGAGAGAGACAATTTAGAAGAATGATGATACAAATAGAAGAAGGTCACAACAGAGGCAGTCTCCTGGTATCCCCAACCTTATAGGAGAATCTAAGGTCATCCCAAGAGGCCTAAACAACATATAACACATCACGGGGGAAGCACATCATGAGATAAATAAAGGGTTAGAGATACTTACCTATAGGGCCCCTACCGGGCTAGAAGTTGTCTATAAGTAAATCATCATCGTCATCTTCCTATTCCCTAATGTTGGAGGAAAGTGGGACATATGGTACCATAGCCAAATTCATATCTTTCTCATCATGTTGTTCATTGTTAGGATCATTATTGTTTAGTTGAATGTTAGGATCGATGTTTTCGTGTTGAGAGGCAAGGTTTATAGCATAAGCTTGTCTTCTTTTTCTTCTTTCTCTTGCTTTTCTATTTCTCTTTCTTTGACCACTTATCTCTTGTAAGACAGGGCCTTTCTCTTTCATAGGTTTTTGCAAATTAGAAGATGAAGCACTGGGATCAAACCTCATTTGTCGTGGTGGAACACTTTGTTGTTGACAATGACCTCTTGATCCTTGTAAGGATTCAAGGGAGGAACCTTAGCATAGGGACCTTGTCCTTTTGGTCTAAAGTTCTCTTCACATGCAGGTTGTTTATCTTTTGTCATTTCTTGTATAGATGGACTAGGTATTTTAGTTTTATCCTAAGAATAATTCAATTTGTGATGTGTTTTCTTAACCAAAGGTTTATATTTGTTGCGAGGGACGGTTATCATGCGTCCCTCAAAAGGGAATTTTAGACAATGGTGTATTGTTGAAGGGATAGCATTCATTTCTTTTAGCCAAGGATGTCCCAATTTAATATGAAAGAGGTCAAAAATAGGGACAACATCAAACCATTGTTCGACATGTTTTCTAGATAGTGTTACCAACAATGATATCTTACCGAAAGGATTGATAAAGGTTCACTTACGTGTCTTAATCATCATGTTCGAGGGGTCATAAGAATCTTGCATTAGTTGATGTGAAAAGAGGAACTCCTCTGTGGAAACATTAGTCATGCAATTAGGGTCAATAAGAGTTCCATTCATGGGGTTTCCCATTATTTTCATAGTGATGTAAAGAGGTCCATCGGAGTCTCCAATTGTTCTATCATGAGGTATAAAGATAATTTCAGGTTCAGGTGCTTTCCTTTTCATGCAATGTCTAGGAGGGAACCTATTATCATTGTTGTGATTAGAGGCCATGTTGTTATTCTCAAATCAAATTTTAAATCTTTTCCAGAAGTATGTCAAAGATAAGTGCAAATCAATATACCCAAAATAGACTCAAATGCTTGATTTTTGGTACTCTTGTCAATGCAAATGAATGGAACAAAGAATGTCTGATATCATTCCAAAACAGCAATGTGATCACTCTCAACACACTCTTGATGCAAATCCAAGATAATGCCAAGTCAAAATATAGTGAAAATATGTCAAAATAAGCACCTTTTTCACCAAAACTCAATGCAACAGAGCATAACAAAGGGTTTTCTGAAGAAAATGATGATGGAAAGAAAATAATATCAGTAATAACAGCCACTTGGTGCCAAAATACTCAACACAACATGATTTTAGTGCCACTTATGGTAAAACCCTAGTGAAAATATAGCAAAAATAGGCTATTTTTCACAGTTTTTCAATTCCAAGACCTAGCAAAAGAGTTGTTGTAATGAATTTTAGGAGGTATAGAAAATAATATCAATGATATCAATCACCTCAATCCATAAACTTGATCACAACATGCTTGGAGTGCAAACTAGGTCAAACCTTAGGGCAAAAATAGCCAAAATTTATAGTTTTTCACTGAATTTTCACTACAATAGTCCGATAAAAGGGTGTTGTGAAGATTTTTAGGAGGGAAATAAAATTATTACCCTAATAACATAAAATTAATTTAAAAATACTCTTCACAACACGCCTATGGTGCAAGTTGATAGAGTCGATAAGGCCAAGTTTAGTGAAAATCGTTGTTTTTAAAGCCCTAGGTTTGAGATCTTGGCACAAAATGCTATGTGAATGTTTTGAAGTCTTATTTATGATGAAAATGAATTAGTCTCAGATCTGAAAATTATTTCCAAGCCTTTTTATGCAAAATGCCAATGCAAATCTATGGAAAATGCATGAAAATTGCTAGTTTTTGTTGAAATTTTCTATGCAAAAATGCAAATATTTTAAATCTAAATGCAAATTTACACTAAAATGAAAGACTAAAATCAAATGCAAATTTGATTGAGCCTCTAAAATCAGTATAAAAATATGAAAGAAGATTTTGCCTACTAACCCTGTATTTTGGAATTACTAGGTTTAATGAAAATTGTCAAAATTTTTACAAAAGCCTAGCAAATTAATGATGAAAATGCAATGCAAATTTATGATTTTTTTGTGTTTTTCTATACTTTATATCAAATCTAATGCAAAAATTATGAATTAGGAAAATTTAGAAGAATTGATGCAATTTAGTAAGTCAAACAATGCAATTTTTTTAAATTTTTCAAAATTTTCATTTTAAAATTTTTTTTCTCAATGCAATAAAATGAAAGACTATATGAATGAATGAAATCAATTGAAATCTGAAGACACACACTCAACAAGTTGGAATTTAAGTCCAAAAACACAGGTTCACCAAAATGTTTAGTGGAAAATTGGATTTGTTAATGTCTTAGTGTTTTGATGTTTAAATCCTCCTTTTCACTTTACATTCAAGGATCTAGGGTCGAATGGCAATTCACTATCATACCCTAGATCACTGTGAGATGTAGGGAAACTTGGATTAGGGAATTTAACTATCAATTTCTCTACTCTTATGCTCAATTGACCATTAAAACCCTAATTATGCAAATACAACAATAAACTAATGAATAACAGAAAAAGCTCTTGCAGACTGGAGTAAAATAGCAAATCACAGAATACCTATTTTCAGGGTTTCAAGGAAGAATAGCTAGGGACTAAGGTGTGGGCACCCAAGTCCAAGGTACTAGTTTCTTCGTGGGATCTGGACCTCCTTCTGACACTGATCAGCCCTGTAACTTTTGTTTCTAGAAATTTGTCTGTAGAGGACACTAGTGCAATCACCCAAGTCCTAGAAGTGCTTCAGTGTCCTGCTTCTCTTTGGATCTTGAATCCTTGATGTCTGCCAATCCTTTCTGCAACTTCACTTTTCCCAAATGCGACACCTGTAACCTACAATCACAAGACTTTGGAAGGGGGTTGTGGTGTTTAGAGGCTTGCCTCAATCAAGCCCCAAAGGACACTTAAGTCTCCAAACACCATTGTTAGATACAGAGTATGTGCCTTTGTGAGGCAGAGGCAAAAACCAAAAGAATTAATAATGAAAACATAATATAATGTCACCTTGTAGTGAAGATATCATGGGAGGAAGATGCTCTTCATTCCATGATGAAATGGATGCTCAAATCTACAAATACAAACACACAAACAACACAAGTCTGCTCTTGCAACATAATGAAAGCCTTGAATCACCTTGAGAACACTTGAACATCACAATTGCCATCTAGTTTACAAATGTGCCTAAACATGCTTTTATATGCAACTACAAGCACTCCCACCAAGATTTTCGTAATTCAAACGTAACGTGTCGGTAAAGGACCCAAGTAACGGACATAAACTGACACCTAGAAATTGGGGCTGCCCTAAAATAGGGCAAGACTAGGGCACAAGCGCCCAAGTTTTTGTCCCCTATTTTGGGTAGGGTACAGCTCAAGGGGTCCTCTTAGGTCCCATTTGTCATGTTACTTAGGGGTCATTCCATTCAGATGCCAAATTATGAACTAAGATGTCCTAAATGCATGTGAAAGACCCAGGAGCTAAACCTTATGAGGGAAAAGCCCCCAAGGGGACATTTTCTGACATTACATAGAGGTTTAGGGTTGCTCAGGTTTAGAGTTTAGGGACATTATTTAGGATTTAGGGTTTCATGCCAGAAGCTCTCTCTCTAAAGACTAAACCCTAAATAATGCCCTTAATCCCTAACCCCTAACCTATAACTTGAGCAACCCTAAACCTCTATCTCCCTATCTCTCCCTTATCTCCCTCTCTCTATCATCCCTCTACCTTTCAATCTCTCTCCCTATCTCTCTAGACATCTCACTCACTCTCTATATCCCTATCTCTCCTTATGTCTCCTCTATCTCTCCCAATCTACTCTCTCTCTACCTATCTATCTCTCCCTATCTCTTGCCTCTCTCTCTCCCCAATATCTCTCCCTCTCCCCTCTAGTTTTCTTGTTTCCATTTCCTTCATCAATAAGGGAGAGGGAGAGATAGGGAGATAGAGAAATGATATGGGAGAGAGGCAAGAGATAGGGAGAGATAGATAGGTAGGGAGAGAGGAGATAGATAGGGAGAGATAGAGGAGAGAAAGGGGAGAGATATGGAGATAGAGAGTGAGTGAGATGTCTAGAGAGATAGGGAGAGAGATTCAGAGATAGAGGGACAATAGAGAGAGGAATGTTGATATATGGAGTCTAATTAGATTCAGAGGTTAAATTTTCCACACTTTTATCAGCACGGTTTCCCCCCACATTATGATAGGGTCAAGGGACAGTGCCCCTTACGGGGTCTAGGGGCAGTGCCCTTGGCATGCTCCTTGTCACAATATAGGATAGGGTCAAGGGGTAGCACCCTTGCGGGGGCTTGGGGGCAATGTCCCCAAAACCTCACACGATTTTTATTATTTTCTAAATGTGTTAGGAATTATTTTTCTATTGGCTGACATAAAAAACCCTATTTTGTAACCGACATAAGTCTTGATAAAAGTAGGTAAGGGTTAGGGTTTCTGTTGAGATAATGTATTGTAGCATTTGTAGTGGTATTGAGTTGCAAGGATTGTTGGTTGTAATCAGTTTTATTTGCTAGATAATAATATTGGATTCTCTGTTGGTGGATGTAGCCTGAGTTTGGGTGAACCACGTTAAAATTATCTCTCACTGTTATTATTTTTGTGTATTTTTTCATTCCTCTGTTTAATCTTGCATTTAATTGATATCTTCTGCATGCAATTCCTAACAAGTGGTATCAAAGTAGGTTGTGTTTGATTATTGTCTACAGGAAGGTCTCACGGTTGAGTGGGAGTCTCATGATTAAGTGGGAGAAATGGAAGACGACGGTAAATTGAAGGTAGATAAATTCAATGGGTAGAACTCTTAGTTATGGAAGATGCAGATGGAGGATTATCTCTATCAAAAGGATTTATGGAGGCTGTTGGAAGGAATAGCCAAGAAACTGACAGCAATGACTAATGAGGATTGGAATCTTTTGGACAAAAAGGCATTGGGAACCATTCAGTTGTGCCTGGCACCATCTATGGCATTCAATATAATAGAAGAAAAGACAACAGATGAACTACTGAAAGATTTGGCTAAATTGCATGAAAAACCCTCAGCCTCAAATAATGTATTTCTCATGAAGCATTTGTTTAATTTGAAAATGATTGAAGGAGGATCTATGACAAATCATTTAAATGAGTTTAATATGATTACCAGTCAGTTAGCTTCTATAAAAGTGAAATTTGATGAAGAGGTGAGGGCTCTCTTGGTTTTATGTTCTTTGCTAGAAAGTTGGAAAAGCTTGGTAATGGCTATAAGTAACTCTGTCTCTGGTTCAAATACTTTGAAATTTGATGATGTTGTTGGTGTTATCCTTAATGAGGAAATGTGATGGAAAAGCTCAGGAGGTCCACATTAGGTAGTGTTTTGAATGTAGAAAGCAGGGGTAGATCAAAGGAGAGAGGAACTGGAGGTCATGGGAAGTCACGAGAAAAATCAAAGGACAAGATGTCCCAATCCAGAGGATGTAAGGATTGCTGGTACTATGGGAAACTAGGTCATCTAAAAAAAGATTGCTAGTCTCGAAAGAATAAAGGAGACAAACAAGAAGGCAATAAGGAGGCAAATGTGGTAAGTAATAAATCTGAAGATGATGCTTTGATTTTTTCCTTAGATAATGTTGATGATTCATGGGTTTTAAATTCAGGGGCCTCATTTTGTGCTACACTCGATAGAATTTATTTTCTTGATTATGTCCAAGGGGATTTTGGGCTGGTTTATTTGGCAGATAACGAACCTTGTCAGATTGTTGGAAAGCGAAGAATCAAGATTAAGTTACAAAATGGGAATCATTGGCTACTACAAGAGGTAAGGCACATTCCAAGGCTGAGTAGGAATTTAATTTTAGTAAGGCAACTAGCTGATGAAGGTTGCATAGTTACTTTCAGTGATAAAAATTGGAAGGTTTCAAGAGGTGCCTTAATAGTAGCAAAAGGTGTGAAAGTAGGCACCTTATATCTTTGTACAGGTCATACTGTTCCTTCTACTTTAGTTGTTGTAGAGAAAAAACAAATAGGTTCAGGAATAGTTGATGTGAGTTCGCAGAAAGAGATTGAAATAGTTGTTGTAGGTTCTGAGACAACACTGTAGCAAAACTGACTTGGGCATATGAGTGAAAAAGGTATGAAGGTACTTCATTCTAAGAAAGTTTTACTAGGTCTGAAATGTATTAATATGGATTTCTATGAAAGTTGTGTCTATGGCAAACAAAAGAGAGTTAGTTTTCTCTAGGATGGAAAGCAAAAGAAAGATGAAAAATTGGAGCTTGTGCATACAAATGTATGGGGATCAGCTTAGGTATCTTCTCTCGATGGTTCTCGGTATTATGTTACAATCATAGATGATGCAACTAGGAAGGTTTGGAATTATTTCCTTAGGCAGAAATCTAATGTATTTGAAACATTTAAGAAATGGAGAAGCTTGGTTGAGAATGAGACGGGTAAAAGATTAAAATATCTCAAATCTGATAATGGTAGTGAGTATTGCAGCAAAGAATTTGAGGATTATTGTTCCTTTAATGGAATTCATAGGCAGAAAATGGTTCCAAGAACTCCACAAGAGAATGGAGTGGCTGAGCGCATGAACAGGACAATAATGGAGTGTGCAAGGAGCATGAGATTGCATGTTGGGGTGCCTTTAACATGTGGGTAGAGGTTGTTAATACCACTATATATTTAATTAATAGAGGTCCTTGAGTTCCTTTAGGTTGTGGTATTCTAGAGGAAGCATGGATAGGTAAGAAAGTGGCTTATTCATTTCTTAAAACCTTTTGATGTGAAGCATTTAAACATATAGATTCTGAAAATAGAACCAAGCTGGATGCAAAATAAAAAAAGTGTATCTCGAGTTGGATATGGCATTGATGAATTTGGTTATAGGCTTTGGGATGTTGAAAACCTAAAAATTGTGAGAAGTAGGGATGTTGTATTCAGTGAGAAGGTGTTGTACAAAGATCAGTTGCAGCAGCATGAGAAGAAAGAAAAGGATTATGTGGTGCTGGATGATACTCCAGATAGTGATGTTCCAATGGTTCCTCATGCTCCGCAATAGCAACAAGAAATACCACAAACTCTAGTGAATGTTAGACAATCAATAAGGCTAAGTAGACCTCTTGAAAGGTTTTCTCCCTCTTTGTATTCTATTTTGTTAACAAATGCTAGTGAATTGGAAGGGTATGATGAAGCTATGCAGGTGGATACAAAGGTTCAGTGCGAGCTTGCAATGAAAGAAGAAATGGACTCCTTTCTGAAAAATTAGATTTGGGATTTATGTAAGTTGCCTGCAAGTAAAAAGGCTTTGCCAAATAAATGGGTTTATAGGATGAAAGAGGAAGATGGAGGTAAGACAAGATTTAAAGCCAGGTTAGTTGTAAAAGGATTTACATAGAAAAAAGGTATTATTTTGATGATATTTTTTCTCCAGTTGTTAAGATGACTTCTATTCATACTATTTTAAGTAGTATGGCTGCTGAAGATTTGCATTTAGAACAGCTAGATGTGAAAATTGCCTTTCTCCATGGTGATTTGGAGGAGATATATATGGAACAACTCAAAGATTTGAGGTCAAAAGTAAGGAGAAACTAGTGTGCAGATTGAAGAAGAGTTTATATGGCTTGAAATAAGCACCTCGACAATGGTATTAGAAATTTGATAGTTTTATGGCTAAGCAAGGCTACAACCAGTGTAATTTTGACCATTGTGTTTATTTTAAGAGGTTGGATAATGACAGCTACATTATTTTATGTTTATATGTTGATGACATGCTTGTAGTAGGGTCTAACATGGATCACAAAAGAGAGTTAAAACAATAGTTAGCACAATCATTTGCTATGAAGGATTTGGGGGCAGCAAAACAAATTGTTGGTATGAAAATTTGCAGAGATAGGAAGAACAGAAAATTAACTCTATCTTAGGTTGATTATGTTGAAAAGGTGTTGCACTGATTCCATATGGAGAATGCAAAAGTTGTCAGCACGCCTTTGCCTAGTCATTTGGAATTGACTAAGGAGATGTGTCCAAAGACACCAAATATTGCACATGCTGTAGGAGTCGTCAGTAGGTATATGAGTAATCCTAGATTGGAGCATTGGAATGTGGTAAAATGGATTCTCAGATATTTGAGAGGTACATCCAATAAACACTTATGTTTTGGGGGTTATAATACTGATTTAGCAGGTTATGTAGACTTAGATTTGGTAGGGGATATTGTTACTAGGTGGAGTACTATAGGTTATGTCTTTACTGTAGGTGGGACAATGGTGAGTTGGATCTCCAGGTTATAAAAGGTGGTTTCTTTATCCACCACGGAGGTAGAGTATGTAGCTACAACAGAGACAAGCAAGGAGATGATATGGCTGCAATCTTTCATGGAAGAATTGGGAAAACAATAAGCTAACAATTATTTTTTACTTACAACTAGAGTGCCATACATCTTGCAAAGAATTCTACCTTGCATTCAAAGACCAAACACATATAGCTAAGGTATCACTTCATCCAGTTAGTGCTGGATGATGGACAGTTACAGCTGGAAAAGATACATACAGATGAAAATCTAGCGGATATGTTTACGAAGGCAATGACAAGGGAGAAGTTGAGCTCTTCTTCAACTTTATTTTGTCTTCAAAACTGAAAACAATAAAACTAGAACAACAGGGTCCAGGGTGTTTATTTCCCATGGGAGCTATAGGGTCAATGGTGTTATGATCAGTCTCCAAGTGGGAGATGATATGGTGTGGAGTCTGATCGGTCTCCAAGTGGGAGATGATATGGTGTGGAGTCTGATCAATCTCCAAATGGGAGATTGTTGTTGTATGGAGCCTAATCAGACTTAGAGGTTAAATTTTCCCCACTTTTATTAGCTCAGTTTCCCCCCATATTATGACGGGGTCAAGAGGCAGCACCCCTAGTGCACTCCTTTTCACAATACAGGGCAGGGTCAAGGGGCAGTGCCCCCGCGGGAGCTTGGGGGCAATGCCCCCAAAATCTCACACTATTTTTATTATTTTATAAAGGCATCAAGAGTTATTTTTCTATTGGCCAATATAAAAAAACCCTAGTTTGTAACTGACACAAGACTTGATAAAAAATGGCTAAGGGTTAGGGTTTCTGTTGAGATATTGTATTGTAGCATTTGCAGTGACCGTATTGAGTTGCAAGGATTGCTGGTGGTAATCGGTTTGATTTGCTAGATAATAATATTGGACTCTGTGTTGGTGGGTGTAGCCTGAGTTTCGGTGAACCACATTAAAATTATCTCTGGCTATTATTATTTCTGTGTATTTTTCATTCCTCTGTTTAATCTTTATTTGCATTTAATTGATATCTTCTGCATGCAATTCCTAACAAGGAAGATAAGGGAGAGATAGGGAGATAGAGGTTTAGCGTTTCTCAGGTTTATGTTTTAGGGATTAAGGGCATTATTTAAGGTTTAGGGGTTTAGAGAGGAAGAGAGTAACCATGTAACAATAGAAATTTGCAAGTTGAATTGTAAGTTGTAAGCATAACCCATGAAAAGAATAACAAAAAAATATCATTTGTATAGTTCCAGAAATGGATATCCATTTATGGAAAATGGATATCTGTTTTGGGACCCACAAAATGGATATTCTTTACATGCCTAAGAAAGTCAAACCTCCCCAATTCACGATTTTGGCTAAGTAAAGATGTGATTTTTTTTCCTATTGCCACAGTTTGGCCCGCGATGATCTTGCAGTCACCCAACAATATTTCATCTTTCAACTAGAAAATCATATTTGGAGCACAACCACCTTTGGTACAATAGGAATTGTGTGTGGATGAGATTTCTTAGTTTATTTCATTCATGTTTTATGGTTACTTTGCCTAAACTAAGGTGTAGGTATTTATGAAATAGGGTTTTGATTTTAATGGATTGAATCCTATTTCTATTTCACATTTGCTTAACATTATCCAATCATCCTTACCTCATTCCTCCTCATCACTTCTTCGAGTGACTAGGGAAACTCTTTTGAAAACTACTATATTTTATCATTCTTTGAAATTTTTCTACTTCTCTTAGTCACAACACCATCTCAAAGAGGGGAAAATTGTAGACACCCAAAGTTTTCCAGCTCCTAACATAATTTTCATCCGTCTTATGATATTCAAATTAATTAAATAAATTCAATATTTATTTAATTAGTTTCACCTACCATACATTCTAACCATTTAAAAGTATTAAATATATACTTTATATTTATTTAATCTCCCTCAAAAGCTCTTTTGAATCCCCTAATTGGCTAATAACAATTAATTAGCCACTTAATTACCTCTTTACAACTAAAAATCATAAAATTAATTAAAAGGTCTCTTTTTTTCTACACCACCCATTCCACAACCAATTAACCAACTTAATCTTAACTATTGATCTCTTAACCAATTCTCAACCAAACTTGATCATTGATCATCAAACCTAAAAATATATAAATGGACCCTTCAAGAGCCATTTTCAAGGAACATCAGTCAGAAATGCAACATCATGCTATTGGATTGAACAACCACATTTCATTTTTTAATCAACAAATCAATTTTGGAGCACAACTGCCTTTGGTGCAATAGGAATCATGTGTGGGTGAGATTTTTTAGTTTATTTCTTTCATGTTTTATGGTTTCTTTGCTTAAACTAAGGTGTAGGTAGATATGAAATAGGGTTTTGATTTTAATGGTTTGAATCTTGTTTTTGTTTCACATTTTCTTATGACAAGATTGAAATGCCATCTCTTTATAAATTTTCAATGAGCTTGTCATGATCCTCTCCTAAGGTGCCTACACACCTATCAAAAGTTATGAACCATACTTATGCAAGTTTAGTTCTTTTTATATTAAAGATGTGGATAAAGTTAATAAGTTTATTTTGTCTAAATTAAGTTATGATCTTTTAAGGTATTTTGATTTTTTTAAGGTTAGTTAAGATGTTTTCACATTATCTTTTATAATGACCTATAATTTGAGGATTTTGTAAACTTATTTCAAGATTTCTAATTTTAGTGTTAATTCTAATTAAAAAATCTACCATCATAACAACATCAAAACTAGCACTAAAATTAGAAAATATTGAATGAATTTGAACATAGCCCCACTTTTATAGAATTAATAAGTGGGTTCAATTGAAGAGGTTCGATTGAACTAGCTTCTATGGTGCTCTTGAGAAAACCTTTTCTTCTCTTATCCATATGTTCCAATTGTATTTGTCAAAATAGTCAACTTTGTATCATGTGTGTGGGGGTCAAATCATCCATAGACAAGATTTTTATGTGTATGTAGCCCTTAGAATTAGCTTTCCAAAAAATATAATATATAATATGTTTTTTAATATTAATTTTTAATTTATTTTATAAGAAAAATAGGTTCATTACAAAAAATAAAGACCTCTATTTTAGACACTAGGAAAACAGTAATAGAATCTCTAGAATTGTTATGTGGGCTAATTGATGCTATTATAGTATTGTAAAAATAATTAATCAACCTATTGATAATGGAACATAAGGTAATTTCTCTCCAAGGCCAGAGTTTTTTGCCCTATGTTGGATTTCTCAAAGGCAAATTGTGTGTTTTTTATTTGTGTGCTTGTCCATCTTCTATTTTTGTGCATGTTTGAGAAAATATTTATATTTGCTTGATTTGTACATGTCTTTTTTAGTGTGACATCCATAATAAGTAACTTTAATAATACATTTTAAGGCTTTTGTTGGAGTTCTTTACAATGATCATCTATTTTCTAATAGCAAAGTGAGGTGTGACCTCCTTGTTTATGAATCACCTTGGCCCTTACCTTTTGTCTTTTATGGTCCTTTCCTCCATTACATAAAAAAATTCTTATATCATCCATTGACCCTTTCCTTTTTATCTTTTATGACCCTTTCCTTCATTGCCTAAAATTTTTCCTTTTACTATTACTTATCCCTTCCGTTCCTTTTCTTCCATGACCCTTGTCCTCATCTTGACTCTTTAAAACACAATGGTTCCTCTCTCTTAAGATTACAAATCTAAGACTACAAATTGTCACCCCATGTGACATTGTGGCACCATGCATATGTTATCACATCTTATATATGAGATTACTTATATTAACATGACCATTTACACTTTACACATGTGATCAATCTTTCTTAGAGGTTATCTTTTCACCAATAATACACCCATTATTTACTTAATCTATATTGACAAAATAATCCAAATAATATCTGGGCTGATTACATCACTCCTCTTTTCTCTCCTTAAACTAAATGCACAATGGCATTATGCACTCAATTAGAGGGGGCTTTACATGTCAAATTGTTTGATACTACCATGTGCATATGCTATAGGGGTATGGAGGTTCCAAATTATATAACATCCATATACACCATGACATCTTACTCTAGTTTTACCTTTACACCAATTATTTGATGCTCATACACTATTGGGGCCCAGTAATTCAAAACTCTACATTAACAATATGCACCATGATCTCCTTTTACATTTGTTTATGTATATTAGTAAGGTTGACAAATCTACACAATATAGGACCAAGCCACATGACATGGCCTAGTCCAAAACTATATCACATGGTGTGGCCTAGCCCACAACTAGACCACACAATGTGACCTAGTCTACAACAAGAGATGTCCTTTCCTAATCTATCACATTGTCCTTATTATTATTCTTTATATTGATTATAGATGAAAACCTTATGTTGCAATATTACATTTAACAATGAACACAATCCATCACCAAACTAAATCTATTAAACATCTAATCACTCTTCAATTACTATAATATTTATCTAAATTTAATTCATTATTAATTTATTTTTCTTGTTCAATTAAATCTAAAGAGAATATCTATTTAAAAAATTTATTTTCCTCTTAAATTTTGAACATGTTGCAAAAGGCTCTTTCCTAATCTGATAATGCCACTATCTTCTTAAATAGAATTTGTGGTGTTCATTTTTAAATGACTTGTTCCTGAGTATATATATCCAATTCATTAGAGGCTTGTGGGTTGCATGTCAATTACTATTTGAAAATTCAATAAGGGAAGATCAAGTTAAATCCATCTTAGATGAGATTAGGGAGATCATCCATCAACAAAAATCCATGGAGAAAACATCCAAAGAGAAAGGAATTATTTTGAGGCCCATTCAAGAAGAAATATAACAAAGAAGGCAAGTAGAAGAACATCAACAAAGAATCAAATTCATCAACAAAGGATCATTGAATAGGTCATTCAAAACAAATGGAGGAGGTTAGATCGCATCTGTATCATAAAAAAACAAAATAGTCTTCAAACTAGACTTAAAACAAGTCACCCTTCAAGTCATATTACAATCACAACCACAATAGTCATAACAACCTCCATCAACAACCACATACATCCATACATCAAAAGATCAACCCAACCATGATTCATGACAATCTTCTTCATCATGAATTAAAAAACCCCCTAGTTATACCTCCACTCAACTAGCTCTTTCCATGAGAATAGGAGTGACTAGGCAATTGCTCATAGAAAGGATACAATTCATGTGCCACACCAAAGTTTGGTTCATCTATGTTGTGTCTATATCACATTCTAAACAACATAGTTATAAGCAACCATAATGATTTCCAGCCTAAAATAACCTTAAGATTTTATCATAGACTTGCCACATGGGCTACAACATGACTTAAAAACAAGTACTCTAATCCACACCTCACAACAACATTTCTACATTCCACATTAGATACCTTCAAAGTGTACCCCATGCCATATTACTAGTTACCACACTCTACCACTCAGATCTCACTCCCTCACTACTAAACTTACCTTCTATTCTTCTACTCCATCTTGGTCTTCTTTGCTTTCCTTCCACTGATTCAAAAGCTCTTATTTATATCATCCACTTGATCCAATAGTGGATAATGTTTTGGTGTGGAGCCTGATCAGTCTCCAAGTGGGAGATTGTTGGTAGGTGGTGACTAATCAGGAAAGTACTGTACACTAGCCATGTATCCTCGAAAAAATTTTTAGGGCCGACTTGCGGTATTGAGTTGCAGGGATTGCTGATTGTAATCGGTTTGATTTACTGGATAATAATATTGGACTCTCTGTTTGGTGGATGTAGCCCGAGTTTGGGTGAACCACGTGTTGGTGCCTGATTTCACTGTCAGTTTCTGAGCAATTTTCATGCAGGCACTTTCCCTAAAAATCCAAAATGTTCTAAGTCTTTGGGCCTCCTCAGCATGTTTTAACATCAGCATCATATTTTCTTTGGAGGAGGTCATCATCATCATGTTTCCAGACATCACCCTGATGTTGCTTACGAGGGTCATCATATTTTCTGTCAGCATGATCTTTCGCTGGGGTGATATTCTAACATCGGGTGATCTTACTTAAGATCATCTTGATGATGTTGCTGCAAAGTCCTAAGTATGATCCGATCTTCATCGGGGTCATCATATTTGAACATCGGGTGATCTTAGTCAAGATCATCCTGATGTTGTTTTATCACTTCATGTTCATTGTTTTATCACCCTAATGATGCTGACGTTATTCTTATGTCAGGGTGATATCTATTTCTCTGCCTATCTGCATCATGATATTTTCGAAGGGAAATATCCGCCTGTCGGCTTCATGCATTATCCAGTGGGGGGTGATCATTTCAAATATCTGTGGGAGCTACAGTGCAGCATGATATTTGTGCATCAGGATGATATTTCCAAATATCCGGTTATCTTCCGAATATCATCCTGATGCCGACATGTGGTGGTGACGTCATCAAGGTCCAGGGGGTCATATTTCTAACATTACTCATCTTATGAAGATCCCCCAATGTTGCGAATATGACGATGACGTCATCCGGATATGAGGAGGTGTGCAGTAGGCAGATATGCTGATGACGTCAGCAGGATATGACGGTGATGTCATCAGGATTGT
Source organism: Cunninghamia lanceolata (assembly GCA_027924645.1). NCBI lineage: Eukaryota > Viridiplantae > Streptophyta > Pinopsida > Cupressales > Cupressaceae > Cunninghamia > Cunninghamia lanceolata. Next base: position 1,762,000 of record BSBN01001011.1, read on the forward strand.
TCATCGGCCAGACTTTTGATATTGGTTAAGCAGGAGGATCTTCCTCCGATGGATCAGGTTGTGTCGATGAAGGCGTTTATCATGCAGGTGATATTGCGATATGATGCTGACGTCAAGGTGATATTTCAAGCAACAGGATATCATGCTGCTGGAGGATGATGATGAAGGTTTATACTAGTGTCATCGGGAGTAAAAGCACCGACATCATATATGCTCGCGACCTAGTATATAAAGTGTTGAAAAGGTCGCCGCGGGGTGCATGTGGGATAATTGATATCCTGAATATTTTGAAATATCATGACGATGTATCTTGGCGGGAAATGGTTGCGACGCACAGTTTTCTGCATTTCCCAAGGCCGCGGGTTGGTGCGCCATTAATGGCGATTATTGCAGAGGTATGGGCGATGGTGTGGATGGATCTAGTACCCGATTGAAGATGTGGATCCCTAGGCGGCGGCGCAAGGCTTGAGATTTCTTCCTGTCTCCTCTCCCACCTGCTGCATTGAATGTTTGAGCGCCAATCTGATGATACTGTGTATCTGGCAGGTTTTTTTTTTTGGTCAACTATGTAATTAAGGCTGAGCACCTCCTTGCTGTATATAGCAGGTTGTGTTGCTCATTTGAAGGTTGTTGAAAGTTGAACATTTTGGCTCTGTAATAAGATACAACTGGTTTTGGTTGCTCTGTGCAGCAAAACTTGTGAGTTTATGTATCTCCTGTTGTATGATTTGGCATGAATCCACTGATTTCATGGTTAATCTTATATGAATAATGATGTGTTTGCATGTGTTATGCTGATTCTGTCTCCAGTTTTGCATGTATCTTTCTTACTACAATAGGGATGCCATAAATATAGACAGCTTAACACTCTTTATTGGGAGATATCTGTAAGGCAGATATCATGTGTATCCCCCTGAAATCCAGTTTTAGCTATTCATGCTGATCATTCACAGGTGTATGTCTACCGACTCCAAGCCCTGGATAGGCACCAATCTAGCTCTGTGTTGAGGTTATACACCATGTCCAGCTTTGCATCCAATCACCATTTCAAACCATCTCATCCTTCCACTTGTTAGTTGTAGGAGTAGGATTAGGAACCCCCTGCATGCTCTCATACCCAACCAAACATCATGTCCAAGAATGTTGCCAACCTTGTGATCTATCATACAGATCTTGGTCCATACATGAGAGTATTATGCCTGTTGTTGTCAAGTTAAATCTTTCTATCTTTGAGCTAGTCAAGGTTACATCTTGAGTTATAGGGATACCCCCCTTGGTGCGGCAGAACCAGAAGTGAAGGGGAGGCAGCTCACGCAACCTCTTGTATTTAGTTGGCTGAATCTGCCTGTGCATTAGAAGTGGCAAACCCTAATGCTGATTCAGAAGAAAAACCAACAAAATGGCGACTCCGCTGGGGATGTTGATGTAAAGTGATATCCTGCAGTCTCTGGTGAAGTGATGCTCTACTGGTGGAATGAACCTGGAAAAGTAGCTTTCAGCTATTGAAAATTTTGTCCTCTCTGGAGAGGTGGCGACTCTGCAAAAAATTCAAGTGCACATGAAAAGTTGATGTGTGTGATGTGACAAAAATGTGCTGTTCATATTTCAGCATCTGTATGAGAAAAGGTATCTTGTTCCTTCCCCTTTATATTTGCTGTTTTACTGCATAGGTTAGATGCCAGGGGAGGTTACAGGTCTTAGGCAGACAAAGGATGTCTAAGAGTAAGTTTTTTATGAATCCAAGTATGAATTATCCCATACTTAGTGGTGAAATGTTGGAGAAAAGAATAGAAGAGATAAGAAATAGGTTGATATTCTTAGAGGCTGAGCAGGCCCAGTTAAAAAGCAGTAACCCTGTTGTGTCTGCTAGTCAGAAGGCTAAACCTCTTCTCAGCCCTTTTGATCCTTTGTATGACCAACTGGATTTGTCATGGGTTGATTATAAAGTAGAAACTATGCCTGCTAGGATATACTGTCAGATGCCCAGATTTAGTGGTCACAGTGTATGTGATGGGAATGCACATATCCAAAATTTTCATGAGTTCATGGGAAAACATTCATTTAGAGATGAGGATATGTGGATGAGGTTTTTTGTTAGGTCCTTTGATGCAAAAGCAAAAGACTGGTATTTGAGCTTTTCAAAAGGATCCTTTGCCTGTTGGGATGAGCTTGCTGACTGTTTCAAGGAAGAATTTGCAAAAGAACCGGCTGATCTTGTTGCAGAATTGATGAACATCAGAAAACAAGATGAAGAGCCATGTGTTGATTTCAGTCATAGGTTTGCAGTAGCCCTTTCACATGTCCCAGAAGTCTTCAGACCTGATATTTCAGCCTGTGTTGGCATATTCTTTGAAGCTTTTGAGGAGGGCTTTAGTGCAATACTGAGGGATTTCAAGGTGACAAGTATGCAGATGGCATACAGGTTCATAGAAAAGATAGAAAAAATTAGAAATGTGCACCTGCTGAAACCCCTGTCCACAGGCCTTGGTGTGAATAATCGTTGTGAAGCTGCAAATGACCAAATAATTAAGGCATCATGTGAAGATGAAAAGATGAATGTTGAGGATGCCAGTGAAAGGACTAATGAGGATTCCCATTGCAATGATGAGGCATCTGACCATGAAAACAACAATGAGGTTGTGGACAGCAATGAGCAATTTTTGGAATGGACCTGTGGAGATAATTGTGAGTATTGTGCTCAAGATAGAGAAGAAATAAGCATACAGGCTGATACTCCTCCACAGAAGGAATCCATTGGTGATGAAGATGCATGCTCTGCTGCCCATGAACAAATGGCATATTATGATCAAGCTTATGTACCTGGGTCACCCATCTATGACACATATGGTGATGAGGACCTATCTGAGTATGGTGAGGATCTTGACACTGTTTTTGACTTGGATTCTGTTTCTCATCCTGATGAAAGAGGAACTGACATACATCAGGTAAGTGATTGTAAAAATGTGCCTGATTGTAAAGAGGTGTCAGAGCCTGATCTTTTCCAGCTTGGTGTACCAGATTGTTGTGTACATGATGTGCACAATTGTGATTTTGAAAGCTTTTCTTTTGATGTGCCAGCATATTATACAATGAGCTCTGATCTTCCTAGCTGTGTGGTGGACTTTGAGTGTTTTCAGTTTTCAGTCCAGCTAGGAGATCATTTTACAATGCATACTGCTGATACAAATGATAACATGTGTTATATTCCCTTTGAGTGTGCATTGCCTGATACATTCTGCATCCACTTGTTGCCGGATGCTGAGGGTTGTCTGCATAGGGGTGACAATGACAAGCCAAATCAGAGGGTTGAGTATGCAGATGACAAGATTTGTTTGTGGGTGGATCTCTGTAGTATCTCCAAGCTTGATCTAGTGTATGCAGATGAAAACAAAGTGTTTGACAAAGGGAGATACATGTTTTTCTTTTCTTGGTGGCCTTAGGCCATCAAGTGTGTTTGGTGATGCAGGTTAGTGCAGTATTTGACTCTGTGCCCAATGGATAAGGGACTGGTCTGCATCCCAGAGATCTGGGGTTCTCGCTGCAGTCTTGCACCTGCACGTCCCCAGACAGAGCCACTGTTGGTGCCTGATTTCACTGTCAGTTTCTGAGCAATTTTCATGCAGGCACCTTCCCTAAAAATCCAAAATGTTCTAAGTCTTTGGGCCTCCTCAGCATGTTTTAACATCAGCATCATATTTTCTTTGGAGGAGGTCATCATCATCATGTTTCCAAACATCACCCTGATGTTGCTTACGAGGGTCATCATATTTTCTGTCAGCATGATCTTTCGCTGGGGTGATATTCTAACATCGGGTGATCTTACTTAAGATCATCCTGATGATGTTGCTGCAAAGTCCTAAGTATGATCCGATCTTCATCGGGGTCATCATATTTGAACATCGGGTGATCTTAGTCAAGATCATCCTGATGTTGTTTTATCACTTCATGTTCGTTGTTTTATCACCCTGATGATGCTGACGTCATTCTTATGTCAGGGTGATATCTATTTCTCTGCCTATCTGCATCATGATATTTCTGAAGGGAAATATCTGCCTGTCGGCTTCATGCATTATCCAGTGGGGGGTGATCATTTCAAATATCTGTCATATTCATATATCACCCCGATCTTATAGCGGAGCTACAGTGCAACATGATATTTGTGCATCAGGATGATATTTCCAAATAGCCAGTTATCTTCTGAATATCATCCTGATGCCGACATGTGGTGGTGATGTCATCAAGGTCCGGGGGGTCATATTTCTAACATTACTCATCTTATGAAGATCCCCCAATGTTGCGAATATGACGATGACGTCATCCGGATATGAGGAGGTGCGCAGTAGGCAGATATGCTGATGACGTCAGCAGGATATGACGGTGACGTCATCAGGATTGTTCATCGGCCAGACTTTTGATATTGGTTAAGCAGGAGGATCTTCCTCCGATGGATCAGGTTGTGTCGATGAAGGCATTTATCATGCAGGTGATATTGCGATATGATGCTGATGTCAAGGTGATATTTCAAGCAATAGGATATCATGCTGCTGGAGGATGATGATGAAGGTTTATACTAGTGTCGTCGGGAGCAAAAGCACCGACATCATATATGCTCGCGACCTAGTATATAAAGTGTTGAAAAGGTTGCCGCGGGGTGCATGTGGGATAATTGATATCCTGCATATTTTGAAATATCATGACGATGTATCTTGGTGGGAAATGGTTGCGACGCACAGTTTTCTGCATTTCCCAAGGCCGCGGGTTGGTGCGCCATTAATGGCAATTGTTGTAGAGGTATGGGCGATGGTGTGGACGGATCTAGTACCCGATTGAAGATGTGGATCCCTAGGCGGCGGCGCAAGGCTCGAGATTTCTTCCTGTCTCCTCTCCCACCTGTTGCATTGAATGTCTGAGCGCCAATCTGATGATACTGTGTATCTAGCAGGTTTTTTTTTTTGGTCAACTATGTAATTAAGGCTGAGCACCTCCTTGCTGTATATAGCAGGTTGTGTTGCTCATTTGAAGGTTGTTGAAAGTTGAACATTTTGGCTCTGTAATAAGATACAACTGGTTTTGGTTGCTCTGTGCAGCAAAACTTGTGAGTTTATGTATCTCCTGTTGTACGATTTGGCATGAATCCACTGATTTCATGGTTAATCTTATATGAATAATGCTGTGTTTGCATGTGTTATGCTGATTCTGTCTCCAGTTTTGCATGTATCTTTCTTACTACAATAGGGATGCCATAAGTATAGACAGCTTAACACTCTTTATTGGGAGATATCTGTAAGGCAGATATCATGTGTATCCCCCTGAAATCCAGTTTTAGCTATTCATGCTGATCATTGACAGGTGTATGTCTACCGACTCCAAGCCCTGGATAGGCACCAATCTAGCTCTGTGTTGAGGTTATACACCATGTCCAGCTTTGCATCCAATCACCATTTCAAACCATCTCATCCTTCCACTTGTTAGTTGTAGGAGTAGGATTAGGAACCCCCTGCATGCTCTCATACCCAACCAGACATCATGTCCAAGAATGTTGCCAACCTTGTGATCTATCATACAGATCTTGGTCCATACATGAGAGTATTCTGCCTGTTGTTGTCAAGTTAAATCTTTCTATCTTTGAGCTAGTCAAGGTTACATCTTGAGTTATAGGGATACCCCCCTTGGTGCAGCAGAACCAGAAGTGAAGGGGAGGCAGCTCACACAACCTCCTGTATTTAGTTGGCTAAATCTACCTGTGCATTAGAAGTGGCAAACCCTAATGCTGATTTAGAAGAAAAACCAACACCACGTTAAATCTTGTCTCTCGCTGTTATTAATTCTGTGTATTTCTATTTCTCTGTTTAATCTTTATTTGCATTTAATTGATATCTTCTGCCGGCTAACCCTAACAGATAATCTCCATGTGGTACACCATAGACCTTCACAATAGTTACTAAACACCACACAAATATCCATCTTTGGCACAAATCCAAATTAAACCCTCTACAAATATCTAAATAGTTCCAACAACACACACTGCCGATCCATAGTCACTATGCAAAAAAAATTATCAACCCAAGTACTTATCTAATCAACCTCAATCTTTAATTGAAGATAAACAAACCATATATAGAACTACCACCATAACTACAAAATCTAATTCCTTAATGCAGTGAAATTCACTATCTTTTACCACCATAGGCTATCAACCAAAAACTTATACACATACACACACTACTATATTAGACCACAAATTCTAATTCCTTAGACATGATACCACATTTTATGATTCCCAGGGATGCACCTGCATCAACTATAATATAAGTAATCTAATAGGAAGATAGAAGATGTCATTACAATAGAGTAGTGGTAAAATTATGAAGTTATATTGTAGTACTTGAATTATCATTGTGTAGCCCATGTAGCAAGTTATGGAAGTGGTGTTTCCATACTTTAGTTATTGTGCATGTATGGAGCCCATTGTAGCAACTATCTATTTATGAATCTTAATTGTAATCAAATGGTTGTAGCCTATCATGTAAGAGGGTCTATTGCAATAAATTATGTGGTTGTGATCATAGTGGTAATCATGCAAGATTATATCAATAAAAATAATGGTGTTTCTATGAGATCTCTATTGTTTTCGATTAGGTGTGTGTGTGTTGAATGTGTTGGTTACACAACTAGACAATCCTTCATTAGACCCTCCTACTGTGACTGCATTAGTATCTAACTAATCCTCATATACCCCTAAGTATCTAGATAATGCTTCATCATTTGCAAAAGTACCGATGGAGGATATACATCCATAGTTAACAATCAAGTGCTGAAAAAGGATAAACTATGGGTAAATAAACATCATCACTAATAGCACGTGAATAATCAATTTCATTGGTATCATTCTATTCAATAAATTTAGAGGCTTACACATGCCTTGTTGCTTCAAACCTAGACCTTTCCCATTATAACCAAGTTTTTTTTAATATGTTTTAACCTTTTCTATTAATGTGTTACCAATTTAGATAGGGTAATTCATTCTCCATAATATTGGCTAATTTTATACCCATGGAATTTAACACCTTCATTAGAATGAGAATCTATAAATTAGAACCTAAAATTCACATAGCATTTAAGTCAAGATCATTATGCAAAGGGGAAGCTTGACTTCCATCTTCCTTCAATGTCTCAAAATACAAGGATCCCAATAATATTTATAGTAGACATAAGATATAGGATGAGAAGGGATATAAGACACTCTAGGCATGATGAGTTGCATTGGAGAGATTAAATATTTTATCCTTACTTGATAAAATTTAAATGGGTCATCATCAAATTTTATCACATTTTCTATTTTGATGAATAAACTATAGCATGTGATGTAATGTGGATGATATAAGACCCATTGTGTGAATCCATGAATATTATAGAAAATATTATATAGTAATATGTTGACCCTACTTCTAGTCATTGAAAATTTAATACAAATTTTGTTGAACATTACTCTAATATTTTTATAAACTAATCCTAAAAATTGATCTAATACCTTGATCTAATTCGTTGGTCTAGGTATTATATTAGTTGTTAATTTTCTTGAACATATCAATGGAATTGTTTATTTAGTATCAATCAGGGATTGTGTATCATACTGAAATATATTGATTATTGATATATCAAATTAATACCAATTGAAATATTGATATTGATTTTAATATTAATCAACAATATATTGATTTATATGTATCAATAGGTATCAATTGATATATCCATTAGTATCAATAAATAGATTAATCGATATATTGATTGAATTCTTAATTCAGTGAGTTGTTAATTTAGTCTTAGGTATTCGATTAGTTGTTAATTTCTAGCGTTTCTATTGTATCATATTAAATTTTATATGTATTGATTATTGGTGTATATCAATTGATATATTGATGGGATTGTTAATTTAGTGAATTATTTTAAAATTTAGTATCTAGGTATCAAATAAAATCAGTTGATGTATCAATTGATATATTGATGAGATTGTTAATTTAGTGAATTATTTTAAATTTAGTATCTAGGTATCAGGTAAATTGTTATTTTAGTGTCTAGGTATCATATCAATTGTTAATTTAGGATTTAGGTATCATATTAAAATTTATATATTAATTGATATATCAATAGATTAAATTATTAATTTGGTGAATTTTTAATTTACTATCCAGGTGCCAAATCAGTTACTAATTGAGGGTTTAGGTATCATATTGAAATATATCGATATTGATATATTGATTATGTCAAATTTATTATCAATCGATAGTATAAGGATTAGATAGATATGTCACCATTTAAATGGGTCAATCAATTACTAATTTAGAGTTTAGGAATCATATTGATATATAGATAATGTCAATCAATAGTATAAGGATTAGGTAGATGTGTCACCATTTGAATGGGTTCATCAATTACTAATTTAAAGTTTAGGTATCATATCAATCAAACAATTACTAATTGATTAATATCAATTACTATTCAATTATATGAATTAATATCAATCAATTACTAATTTAGGGAACATTAGGCATCATATTGAAATATATGGATATTAATATATCAATTATATGTTATCCTTTTGATTGAATTGATAAAATTTAAATGGGTCACCATCAACTTTTATCACACATTTCCTATTTTGATGAATAAACTTTACCATCCAATGTAATGTGAATGGAACAAAACCCATTGTGTGAATCCATTGATGTCACAAAAATATTATGCAGTAACATGTTGACCCTGCTTCTAGTCATTGAAAATTTACCACAAATTTTCTTGAACATTACTCTAATATTTTTATAAATTTATCCTAAAAATTGATCTGATACTAGTTGAAAAATTAATATTGATTAATATGGTTGGGGGAGGTATAAGGAGTAGTCTCTGGCTTCATCTCCAAAGGCAAGTTGGTTGGGGACCTTGAGTTTGTAGTGGAAGCGGTGTGGTCGGTAGATTCCTGGTGTTGTAGTTGGTAGGCCTAGTTGGGAGGTGACACGGATGGTAGTGCCGATGAGGATGGAGGCACTGAACTAGGTGGAGGAAGTAGAAGGGGTGAATGAGTTGGATGGTTCTGAGTGGGAGAGGTGGGAGCAGGAGAGATGACCCTGAGTGGTGGTTGTGGACTATTTGAAGGCCCTAGTGCTCTGGAGGAGAGTGTGGCTGCATGAGAGTGCTACCATTATGTTTGAGGCTTTGTCACTCAAGGATGGGTAGATGGTGGTGTCAAATCTAGGTGGGGGAGATGGTGTGATGAGAAGATTTGTTGGTGTTTCAGGATCCGAGGGAAAGATGGTGGTGTTTGAGGTGAGGTTTCTAGTCATGGTGTTGATGGTGACCCTAGTGGTGGTGTCGAGGGAGTTCTTGGTGGTGCTATAGGCCTAGTGCTATTTGGTGAAAGCTTCCTAGGTGGTGTTGGTGGACCGGGAGATTGGTTGAGGATCGAATATAGGTGTTGGTAGCAGTTGAGACTTCATATTTTAATTCTCAAATTTTTAGAATAGAGATATATGTCTTTGCTAGACTATCACATCATTGACAAATTGGTCCTTCTTGTTGGTATAATTAAATATTTAATTACACTTTATTAAGTTTACTTAGGGCTAATTTTAGTCTTAGGTTATTCCTAAGTCATATTAGGGTTTTCTCTAACTTGCAAATATAAAAGCAAGTTCTCACATGTAATTCATTGAATCCATTTTCATTAATTCATCCATTTATTGTGCAAATTACTCTCTTGTGCTTTTTTTTATCTGTAGAAGGTTAATCTTTGTCTTGTAGAAGATTCTGGTGTTTCAGGTTTATCATAAACTTCAACATGGTATCAGAGCGGATCTATAGCCTCCTTAAATCTGAGAAAAATTTTGCATAGAGTCTTTTGTTGGGTGCTTTTTTTGACTAAAATCATCATTCTCATTAGATTTGGAGAAGCTAGAAAAGGAAGATTTGTCTTTTGTTTGGCAAAATTTGGTTTGGGGAAGCTAGATTTGTGAAGGTTTCAAGAGTGCTTTTTTTGAGGGATCCAACCTGAGAGCTTTTTTGGAGCAGTTTCACGAAATTGGGCATAACTTTTTCATCTGAGCTCCATTTTTTTAGAACAAGATATTTATGCAAATAGGACTCAGAAACCTTATCTGGGTATCTCTCAGTTTTTATAGATATGGTATGGATTTCAATAAAAATAGATTGCAATCTGTGTCTCTATTTTTAGCACTGCTTGCTTTTTTAGTTTTTTTTGGAGTAGTTTCGTAAAATTAGGCATAACTTTCTCATATGACCTTTGTTTTTTGAAAAAGAGATATTTCTAGAAAGAGGACTCATAAATCCTATCTGGGCATCTCTTAGTATTTGCAGAAATTGCACGGATTTTGAGAAAAATAGATCGCAATCTGCATCTCTATTTTTAACCTCTGCTTGTTTTTTTGCCTTTTAAAGCCCTAGAGGAGCAGTTTTGCGAAATCAACTATAACTTGGGGAAATAGAGTCAGATTTTCACAAACAAATAGGCATCAGAAAGCTGGTTCTGAGCACAATCCAGTGGTGTAGGTATTTTTTCTAGATTTTTCTATTGGTGATAGTTATTGCTGTTTGAAGTCTAGATACCCTTTTTGGCCTTCGACCTCGTATCTTTTTACCACGATCTCCAATTTTTGCAATTCTTGTGGAGTTGGAAAGGTATTAAGGAGATATACATAGAAATCCATGCACTTTTCTAGATTTAGTCCCAGGTATTTTTATTCAATTTGTCAGTTTTATAGCTTCTGTTTGATATTCTGGACATTTTGGCACATGGAGAAGTTCTGTTTGTTTTGTTGGGCTTCATTTATCAGCATTAATACATATTCATATTATTGATCTCTGATCTAATTTACTTGAGGAGATATCATGGGTTTTTCTATACACCCTTTTGTTGTAACATTGGGTAAGGATAATTATGAGTCTTAGCAAAAGGGCATCTTGACACATCTCAGGTGGCTTAATCTTTTGCCTTATCTTTATGGACTCATACCTGAACTAGATACACCTGGGAGGAAATCTATATGGAGAAATTATATTGATCATATTGTAGGATTGATTGGTTCTAGTGTTGATTATGACACTATTTGTTCTATCTCACATATTGAGTGCCCACACACTCTTTGGACTAGCATTTGGGAGATCTATGGAGACCCACATATCTCTCCATTCTCAGGTGATCTTGTTATGGATTGCCACATACCCCCTGATGATGTAGATTGCATACCTTTTGATGATGATACAGTTGAGGAGCTTGCATATTTGACATGTCTGGCTAGTTTAGATGACACAAAGACTTCTCTTGCTTCTCCTTCTCCTCTTATCAAGATCACATCTATATTACCTATTGCTACATTAGATTCTTTGCAGTATGACATTATCAGTCTTCCAGAGATAGCTCATTAGGACACATATCTACCAGATATATCATTGTTGTTTGTAGAGTCCCATCTTATAGATTTGGAGGACCACATTAAGGACATTTATCTTCTCTTTGATGACAGCTTCTATGAAGTTGAATCACCATCATCTTCTTCAGAGATTGTTCTTCATCCTCCTATCTAGTCATTGTTTTGTAGTGGATTGGAGACATTTGAGAAATTGTTAGGAGCATCATTGTTGTCTTTGGATCATGTACAAAGTTTAGAGACATTTATCCTTCTTCCTGTATATTCCTATCTAGAATGGGAAGACATTATGCACACATCTACAGTTCTGTTTCTTCCCAAGGGGAGGAATGTTGTTCAATGTTCATGGGTCTTCATTTTTATTCTGTGTCGAGTATCTTCCAACACTGTAGGAGTGATCTTGAGGAGTGGCTACATGGTCTCTCTTCTCATCTCTATTTTGGGAGGAAGCATTTCCTCATATGGGGTTTCATCCTTCTCACTTCTGGGGGGGTCACCAGACCCTCTCTCTTTTCCCTCTCTTATGGGGGGTATTCATGATTGTACTTTTGTGATGGATTTAGTTCTTGGGGGTCTTAGTTTTAGTCCTTCTTCCATCAAATGTTCATGTACTTGTTGTATTTTCTCTCTTTTGGAGAGGAGTTTTCTCCCACTGGGTTTTTTGCCTTTCTCTCCACTTTATGAGAGATTCTTGTTGTTCATGGGCACCTAACATGGCCTTGTAGCCAAGACCCATTCTTGCATTAGTTGCATGGTTTTCATTTCTCCCTAAGTTGCACTTAACGAGGGGTGTTGGTGTAATTAAATATTTAATTACACTTTATTAAGTTTACTTGGGGCTAATTTCAGTCTTAGGTTATTCCTAAGTCATATTAGGGTTTCTCTAACTTGCAAATATAAGAGCAAGTTCTCACATGTAATTCATTGAATCCATTTTCATTAATTCATCCATTTATTGTGCAAATTACTCTCTTGTACTTTTTTTCTCTATAGAAGGTTAATCTTTGGCTTGTAGAAGATTATGGTGTTTCAGGTTTATCATAAACATCAACACTTCTTTGACTCCAATGAGAAGATACTCTTTAGATTTTGCCTTATAGATGCTTGTTAGGGGTGGCTTGTTAATGTTTGTACATTAAAAGGTTGTGTGGCTTCTTAGGATGTTATTAGCCACTTTGGGAATCTTGGTTGTCTGTGGTTAGAACTTTTGGATTATCGCCCTTCATCTGAGGTATTTTCTTTTTCTCCCCTTGTCGGTTGCTCCTTTCATTTGTTGTTTTTTGGATGTTTCCTTACAAGCATGCATGGATTTTCTATCAGTCGTTGTGTTGTATTGCCCATTTGGGCCCCCCTTTGTACTTTCTAATTCGACTTATAATATAACTGGTATGGGTGCTCTACACCTTTTTAAAAATATTAATCAATATATCCATTGGTATCAATTGATCTATTAATTGATATACTTATTGAATTGTTAATTTAGTGAGTTGTTAATTTAATATCTAGGTATTAGATCAATTTTTAATTTCAAGGGTTTCCATTGTATCATATTAAATTTTATATGTATTGAATGTTGGTGTATATCAATTGATATATTGATGGGATTGTTAATTTAGTGAATTACTTTAAAATTTAGTATCTAAGTATCAAATAAAATCAAACAATACATCAATTGATATATTGATGAGATTGTTAATTTAGTGAACTATTTTAGATAACATTTTGTATTTGAAATGTGTTTAATAGGTCTTAAATAATGTTTTTAGGATAAATTGTTTTAGGCTAAACCCTATTTTTAGCCTCAAACTATTACAAACACTAAACTGTAAATTTAGGGTTTAGAGATTATGATTTAGGGCCTAGGGTTTAGAGTAGGTCCTAAGGTTTACATTCTAAGGTTAAAAGTTTGGTCTAGGTTTTTAGGGTTCTATAAATGCATTTATGTTAAAAAGTAGGAAAAAACTCTTTAAAAATGCTTATACTAGAGAAGTACCTACCTCAAAACCTTATTATCTAGCTCTCATGGAGGGAGGATGTGGAATTAGGATGCTATTGAGGGTGCCATATGTGGATAACTATTTTTCTTTCCTTTTCCAAGTCATTTTTGTTGTTGAAACAAAAGGAAATGAGGCCGACAAGCTAAAAAAATTAATAACTTTTACACATGGGTACCCATTCCTAACGAATACCTATTTAGGAATGAAAGCCAAAACCTAAATGGGCATTCCTTCTTGAGGAATATAATTTTAGGTTTAGCTTTCAATTCCTAAGCAGATACCTATTTTTACGAAATAGGTACCCATTCCTTCTACAAATTTTTCACCCCACAATTTTTTCACTAAAAGTGGACCCAAATTCTTTTACTTACCCAATTCTAGTCTCATCTTTCCCACTTCTTTATTTTCTACTTCCTTGTTCTTTCTTCTCTGGGGTTGGACCTCTATTCTACAGGCTAATTCTACTGCACCTGAATAGGTTTCAAATCTTCAAACATCTAGTGCAATTATAACCTATTGTAGTAATTCAAATATGAACTATTCAATTATTTGTTTCTCTGTAAGGGGTTCCTCCATCTCTTGCACTACCTCCTTAAATCTGTTGTCATATTTTTTATAGTTTCTCCTTCTTTTTGCATCATTTCTCTCATTTTATTAACACTTCTAGATGGAGGTTTCAAAGATTCAAAATTAGAGAGTAATTCATCCTTAATGTCTTTTCATCCTTTATCATGTTGTGGTCACTTCTTCATACACCATTCCAATGCATCTTTTCTTAATGTACCTACAAAATCATATAATTTACTCTAGTTGGTTTAGGTCCCATTCCTCTTCCATGTAGATATGTGGACAAAAATGTGTTTAGATGCCTCAGTTGTATCTTTTTTATAAAATCCACACATATAATAATTGTAATAAGATAATGCAGAAGATAGATCTCACACAACACAAGAGATGTTTATGAGCCAAGATGTCCTAATATCTAATAAATGTAGAAATAGATTAAATCATTGAGGTAGGGTAACACCATACAACACTCCTTATGAAAGAAGGCACTCCATCCTATATGTCAAAGAGATCACAAATACAATATCATACTCTACACATTCTTCCAATGATAATCACCTCCTTTATATAGACCTCCTCCCAATAATGTAATGGAGTGGTAATCCCAATGAATGCCTACTCATCACCTAATATAATTAATTATACAAGTTGTCCATATTACCCAATATAGCTTAGACTAAGGGGATGCATGCCACATGTCAACATCTCCATCCACCTAAATACATTATAATATCATATCCCTAAGTACCTAACATGCCATCACAAGTCATTATTAATATGATGTCATGACCAATCATCTAACCATCTGTAGTGCCCCTCATCTTGTCATCTATCAGATTGATGGTTGCTTAGTAGGATTCAACATTATGATAGTACCTTAGATTGTATGATGATGGATTCCTTGTTATTTTGTTAACTTGACTATGGACCTAATCGTTATGGTAACAGTTGTTGAGGTTGAATTCTATTATTTTATGCTTTACAACTTGATAAATATATTAGATGTTATAGATGCTTTGATGTTATTTGTTGTATTTGATTTGTGAGATAATTGATTGTTTATGTTGTTGATAAGTAACTAGGAATCTTGTTCAAAGTAGTGATTTGTTTATATACGAATGTGAATGGAACAGTGTTGTACTACTCGCTCTCAAGTACCCTACCCCATTGTGATTTCCATTCACTATATGACTGCATGTGGATATATATCTTGTGATGTTTAACCATGTGATTGTTGCAGGATGCAGGTACTAGGCACCGACTCCACCTGACTTACCAGGTCGGAGCGTGCCTTCACCAATGGAATGGTTGGATGGAGTTAATATGAGGTCCCGTGTCATTGTTGTCTAGTTGTTAGATTATCTTTGTGGTCATTGTCTGTTGTTTGATCGTGACTCGCAAGCAGGTAATGTTACACCATGATGTCTTACTCGGTCAGAAGGTGTTTCATGAGTAAGGAAGGGTGTGCATTAAATAGAATTATTTTACGAAAAATATAAGGTTGAAAATTAAACATATTGATTAATGTCGATAATTGTTGATAAGTGTTGTAAATAATTATAGTGGGAGGTAAAACTATAAATTAATTGTTATAAGAAGCTTTGTATTATTGAATATAGTATTAATTGCTTTAAGCATCTAAATAAATAAATTAGATTTTAAGATCTAATAACATAAAATTATTCCTTTCTGATTTGTATAGAGGGTAGTTGCTATGGTTTAATTTAATTAATTAATCTAAACCCTCTCGGGGAATAACCAACTTTTACCGGATCTGAGAAGAGGAGGGTTTAAGGAAAGAGGGGGGAAGAAAGAGGGGCATGGCAGGAGGAGAGCAGAGAAGAAGAAGAAGCTTGGGACTACAGCGGTTGAAACAGACTTGTCAATTCGACGTCGCAGCCAGGTTCCTCTAAATGCATAATTCCTTTCCTCTGAATCTGAATCTGTGGGTGTTGATCTTTTCCTTGGTTCTAAATGGATTGTCTTGGTTGAATTTCTGCTTCAAGAGATATTTCAATTTGCAACTAAGCTATTTTCTGCGTCCCTCTGATGTTTAAACCGAGTGCCATTTGTCTTTATTTTCAATTCTTAGTTTATTCATCAAGGGTTTGCACAAAATTTATAGATGGTTTAAGTGAGATGTCTGTCCATCGTGCATTATTACACCACATACCTTGCGAGTGGATTCTAAATTTCTTATTGTCTAAAATTTCCTGGCCTTACATCATATTGTAAAACCCAAAAAGGAAAGAACGAATGACGGTGATGTAATGACATTATGCTAGCCAAGAGGAAGAATAATATTAGCCCGTCCAGCCTTTGCTCATCTTGTATCTGTCCATCTTCTAACTGCTCTCCTCTTCATACAAGCATAGCAAATACAATTGTAAGGCCGTAAACCCATCTGCACCCAGGGATCGTTTTAATTCCTCTATCATTTATTAGATTCCTGGCTGTTAAAATTTCACCACTCATGTCTTTTCTGCATAGGAGTTTGGGATAAGAATCGAAGTCTGAAGCATATTCAAGATTTAATCTAAAATAGCGTCGTTGTAAAGATATGTATGACTAGTGCGCCATGGAAATGGCGATGCATTTGGATTGAGATTGCGTTATAACTACCTAAATTTCATATACTACATATGCTATAGTATGAAGATTATAATCTATCATAATTAGTGCTAGGGTTAGGTTTAGTAAAGTATGTTTTATTAGCTATAAGTGGCTCTATAATAGGTAGTGATAGGCATGCTATCTCTGTAATGCAATGGCATTATAAGTCCTTGACAATATCTTGTTCAATCTGCAAATGGTGGTTCAGATTCATGACAAGTAGATCATAGACATTCCAGTTACAATTATAAAATGTCTTCAGTTTTCATTAATTAATCTCACTTCACTTTGTTAAAAAGGACCGGATGAAGAAGGAAATGCACATATCGATTCCTACGCACAGCCACGGGAAGCTCCTCTACATAATAATCAGTTATTGTGGGCCAACAGTCTCAGGACGCCCTTTAAGAGGGAATTTAGTCCACTCCTCATTGTTCATAGGTGATTTGAATTTTTTTAAACACTCAAATCTGCTAATTGTTGTAACATACTCAAGCTGATATTCACATGTCATCTCCAGTCCCCTAGAAAATGCTTTCATTTAGCTAGCACAGCTTTATCAGGTATTTTAATGATAAAGTAAGGATGGCCCCAATATAGCCAGTGTGTGATAAAAGTTGTTGTAAGAGAAATTGTTGTGGGAGATGTGAACATTTACTTTCACATTAATCAGAGATAAAGTTTCGAGGAGATTATTGATAATGCTAAACGAATAATGAACTCGGCACCAAGATCATTGCAGCGCATTAAAATGCACTTTCGTCAGAAACTTGTGGCTGTAAATAGACGCTTTATCTATAAAATACTACTAAATTTTAGGACTGCATTATATTTAAGAGCAAATTTTTGAACAAACTGTTAAATTCACATAGTTTTATGGTGGACATGTTACCTGAAAATTTGTTATGTGGCATTCACATTGTTTTGATCCCCTATGGAACAGTCATAGCGACATGAGCTTTCTACCTGGCGTCTACCATAATCTATATTCTCCATGCCACTCATGGCTACTATGAGTACTGCATTCCATTTATGTGATTTATTTCAGATTAAGCTAAAGCATAATAATAATGCCTAAGGAAATTATATTCCTATACCTAGAAGGCTTTAAAATCTAAAAACTTAGTCAACTTAAATTTATATCGCCTTGTAGGTAGTAAGGCTGCTCTTAAATATCATTCATTTCAACAAGCAAAGGTCAATTTTGGCCAATAACAAAATAGGCAAACATTTACCACTTGTTGTTGTGAATGAGGTGTAAAATTGCTATTAGTTGTTTGACCATTAAAGTGGATGTTATTTAAGTAAAGAACTACAGTAATGAATATAATGTAAAATCTTCATGGATTATTATTCACTTTCGGTTGAATAGCTCTGGTAAAATGTTTAAAAAAAATTTAGATTTGTTAGCTAATAAAACTTCCAACTCTACTACAGAAAATAATTACAAAATTATTTGCCATTCAATGATCTATGGTAATTATTATTATTATTATAAGTATTAATAATATGATTCCAAGTCTTTTACCATTTAGTTGAGTAGATAAATGTTTAAATAATGTTACCGATAAATTCATTAGGAAGTTAATTTACTAGGGTAAGGAGTTATAAAATATGTATTTTGTGTTGAATTAGGGTTTTAAAATAGTTATAAATCGGAATGGTAATTGTTCAGATCGTTGAGATATTTATATTTCAAAGAGGAATTAAATTAGATAATTAGTTGATATATTATTATTATTATTATTATTATTATTTCAAAAGTATAGTTGATTGTTTATAAGCCAAATAAAATTGGGAATTTATAATAATGTTGTCATTGTTAAATTGATTAAAAGATAATCATTGTGACTATATATTAATGGTTAATGAAATTTAATTTAAATTGACATAGTTCTTAATATGTTTTCTTCATTTTGATAAGATGAAATAGAATAATGGGTTAAGGATTAGGTATACAAATAATGTATTGGGATTTTGATTTGAAGGTATTATACAATTAGTTTAGTGTAAATTGAAATTGTTTAATGTAAGTGGAATGTATATGAAATGGTTAAGTGTTAGTTGTCGAGGGTTTATTCCAGAGGCCAAGGTGGTTTGACGTCATGTAACATGTCAATAAGTGTCTTGAGTCAATGAAGCTATGTCGCCTTTTGTTGTGTATAAGGAAATTGGTTATGGTGTTGTGAAAAAATGTAAAGATTCTGAATGTATCATGATGTGTAGAAAGGTTCTTCATGGATGTTATGATTTATTTATTTGTTTGAGATGTTGTGTTGGGTTAGACAATGGGAGACATCGAGTACAATAATGGAGTAATGTTTATGTATTGCTATGGACAATGTTTTGTTAGTTGTCCTTGTGATTAAGTTGACATGCAAGATGGTTAATTCCTTGCATTGTTATAAACACATGTTGATATGAGGATAATTGTTGTGCAAGATGGTTGATTCCTTGCATGGTTCCTATATCCTCGTTGTCCTGATGATGTTTTCTATGCTTGTTGAGTGGGGTCTTCTAGTTGCAGGTAGGGGAGTGGCTCTCAATGGGGGCCGGAGCCCAAAGTGGCGTCCAGGACAACCCATGTGGGAGTTTGATAACTCAGTGATAACCTAAATAATGAATTAGGGGGGTTGGGTAGTTAATCACGCTAAATAAAGATAAGTGGATGCCTCACTCATGGCTCAAGTGCTCGTTTAGGCTTGAGATGAGATGAGAAGGCCTGGAATGGCAAGATTAACTACCTTGTCCTCATGAAAGGTATGTTGATTTCGCATGAGCGTTGTATGGGGGCCAAGAGTCGGGAGAGGCTACCAGGACAACCCAAGATGGGGGCCGGGGCCTAGGAAGGCTTACCAGGACAACCCATGACAAGCCATGTGATGACACTCCTCCCTACTGCAACCTAGCATTCCCTAGTTGTACTCTCCCCATTTGTTATGTGTTTCCTTAGGAAGTTGTGTCGTGTTGTTATGTTGTATTGGAGTTTGGTCATCCTTGTTCATGTTAGTCTTTTGTCTACCTGACTGTTGTTATTGTTGGGACCTCATGTTAACTCCTAGCTCGGGGGGTGGACCTTAGGGTTCCACATGGTCGGGTGGAAGAGCTTTTATCCATTGGTTTTTCCCTTGCTATTGTTTGTGTGCGAGGATGATGTATCTTGTGTATCAGCCTTTAGATCTTGTACCAGTTGAGGAGATAGATGTTGTATTCATGTACTTGCCTCTGTATCAGTTGATTATGATGTATGTATTCAGAAGGTGATAAGTAAAAATGTAATGATGTACTCATATGTGAGGAGAAATTGTAACTGGAACTAGGTGCTGATGATTATTTATCTAATGTTATGATATGGGGATGTAAATATTTATTGAGTTAATGCAATAGGTTCAGAATGATCTACTGATGTTAATTAATGATGTATGTTAAATCATGTTAATTGATTTGTCAAGTAATGCAACTATGATATCTTAGAGGATAAGTTACTAATATAATGATGTGTGTAGATATGTTAAACATTACTTTGTTATCTTATTCATTTTTAAAAAAAAATATTCTGTTTTGCATAGCATAGATGTGTTGTTCTCTAGGGTGCTCATGGCGGGGCATTACACCATCCATAGTTGATCCTCATAGTAGTTTTATCTTGATAGTACCTAGATCCCATCCTTGATCCATATTTTGATGCACCCACTTGATTCCATTCCTTAAATCATAGTAGGTCCTTCTTTGCTACCATGAATAGCCATTACTTCTATGATACCATTAATTTTTGTATTTGATCCTTTAATTCCATGTAGGTCCATAATGACTGGATTATTGATTCCATCTGTTATCATGCCTCCATGATTCTTGTCTCTCATAACGATGTGGATGCCTATATAGTCACCATTTTTTGTCTCTAGAATCTTCTTTGATTCTTCACCAGTTTTTTCCACTTTTTTTGTTGGCTCATGAAGATAATTATTGTCTTCTCTTTTTTCTCTACATATTTCTCCTCTTGTTTGTCCTCTAATTCATTGGCACAATATTATATAGATTCTTGAACTTTAGATCTTCCTTGACTTTCCTTTTGACTTCATTGTGTGTAATATCCTATATTGTAACTTTTTTCCTTCTATACCAAAGCTTTATGAACTTATTTTGCACATCAATATTTATTGTTTCCAAAGATTATAACCAAGTATAACCAAGAATAATATCCAACCCATCCATAGCCAAATATTTATTCATAGATAGCTTCAAATCTTTGAAATTTTGAATAACCTTACCCAATATTTGATTGTTTTTCATGTTATTTGCTTGTACCTATAGCTTCTTGTCTAATTCCATGTTGATGAAGTTTTAATTTCTACTAGGGTTTATAGAAATGACAACTTTTTTTCCTTTTGAATACATCCATGAAACTAAAGAACTGAATCTTCCTTCCTTGGAGCTAGAGTCCATGCACTTGTATCTTTCATCTTCTCTACATCATCATCTTTTCCTTCTCCTCCTCCTTCTTCTTCTACTACTAATTATTCTTCACCTCATTCCTCTCTTTTTTCTTCATCTTCACGTTCCTCATCTTCTTGTTCTTGTCCTTCTTCTTCTTGAGTCCATTTATCTAAGAAAGCTTGTTCTAGTTCATCTAAATAAGAAACATCCTTATGAAATGGTAGATATCATGTCAAATTCACCCCTTAAATGTAAATGAAAATATAATTTCCATATTTTCTCTTCACCATAAGCTCTTTTATATTGGCTCCACAATTCCAATGCATATCCACTTCCATCAAAATTAGGAAACTTCATTGAAACTAGAGTTTCTAAATTTTTACATCATACCTAACTTTGATTGAATTATTTCATAATGTTGTGGGCCTCAAAAATAAAAATACAAATAATAGACCCATTATAAAATTTTATGCACTTTCTAGAAATGTAAAAACATAAAAAATCTATGATTTATGACCTAAAAACTAAATTTATGAAAAATCATAAAATTGCAATAACTCACTTAATATTGATGATAGAAACCTAAATTTTGGACTATAGTGTCTTTAGATGATCCTCCACCTTCAGCAAAAAAAATTGTAGAAAAATTCATAGTTGTTTGAAATATATAGGTGAATCTTAAAAATTAAGGTTTTGTCCACATTTTCCCAAATCATAGCTCTTATACCACTTGATTAGATCCACACATATAATAATTGCAATAAGATAATATAGAAGATAGATCTCACATAGCACAAGAGATGTTTGTGGGCTAAGATGCCCTAATATCCAATATATATGCAAAAATATAAAAAACCCTTGAGATTTAAGGTAGCACCATACAACATTCCTTGTGGAAGAAGCCACTCCACGCTATATCTCTAAGAGATCCCAAATACAATATCATACTCCACATGTATCCTTACAATGATAATCACCTCCTTTATATAGACCTCCTCCCAATAATATAATGAAAGGGTAATCCTAATGAAGGCCTAGTCATCACTTAATATGATTAATTATACAAGTTATCCACATGGCCCAATATAACTAACTGAATCTATGTGTGCCACATGTCGGTGTCTCCATCCTCACATATACATTATAATATAATATCCCTAGGTACCTAACACTTTTGTAAAGACTAGTAACTTCATTGTGTGATCCATGGTAATATTTGATTCCAATGGGTTGTTGGTATTAGGTGTGAAAAAGACTTGGTCCTCTATTTTCAAATTTGTATGTTTCTTCTCCTTTAATAATCTATCTTTCTTTCCACACTCATGTTGTCTTACTAATTTCTTATTTCTCTCTTTATCTCTTGCTAGTTCTAGTCAAAGAAATTGCTTCCTAGTACTTCTTCACAATATGGTAATATTTGGTTCAAATGGGTTGTTGGTATTAGGTGTGAATAAGACTTGGTCCTCTATTTTCAAATTTTAATTTTTGTTCTCCTTTAATAACCTATCTTTCTTGCCACACTTATGTTGTCTTACTAATTTCCTATTGCTCTCTTTATCTCTTGCTAGTTCTATGTCAAAGAAATTGCTTCCTACTACTTTGCAATTGCTCAAGAATTATTGCTATTATTTTTCTCTTATCCAACTAGAATCACTATAGATACCTTTTGAAATAGCTCTTGTTGTCTTAACTAGAATGGGAGATGACTCTTGGTTAGGAGAGTTCATCTCTTCATGAGAAAGTTTCAATTTAGGAGATAACTTCTCATTAGTTAACAAAGTTTCATTAAGTAATACTGGATCTTTCCATCCTTTATTGATTGTTTCAATTGTATCCATGGTTAGGTTATTGAACATGTTTTCTACTTTTTCCTCTTCCACATTGTTCTCTCTCCTTGAATTCTCATTCTTTCATCTTCTCCTTTCGTAATCCCACACTCATACTTACCACTTTATCTAGATACTCTGCATTGAGGTCCAAAGGTTTTAATTTTGTAAAGGGTGTTAATAATTCCTCAAATACCTCATTAATCATAAACTTTAGATTTGATAAATCTAGTTCAAATCATGGTGTCTAGGTTAAAAATTTAAATGATGGAGTACCTATGCTTCCATGCCCTAGATGAGAACTACTACTTTCAAGCCCTAATTTCAATGATTCTCTAGACACAACATAATCTTTGATCCATTTTGCTAATCTAGATAGAGTTTTAGTTATTATCAAGATGGCTATTCAAAGTCCCAATGTTCTCTACATAATCCTAATATTTAGCTACATCCCTAATTGAATGCTCATTTGTAATCAATTCCTCTAGGGGTAGTGGGTTTTCATTTATCTCCTTATCCTTAACATTATCAACTACAACCCATTTGGTATGCTCCATATCTTCCTTATTTTCATAATCAATAATAGCCCCTATTGCATGCTTTATCTCCTCATTATCTTTGGTAAAAGCTTCTTTGCCAGACTCTATCTCAACTTCCCTAGCCTTTTCTATCCTTCTGTGATACCTTTCCTATCTCTCCTATATTTGTTTTAGACTATTTTTTCCATGTTCAATTCCATAGCCATTTCAATTTCTTTTCTAATTTAGCATTTTTCTATCTCCTTTTTTCATGGGTGTTATTGTTTTGGTGTTTCATTAATCCTTTTATGTATCCCTATGAATAATTTTCATTCTCTTTCTATTGGTCACACCTCTTTGGAGATGCCTTCAAGTTCCCCCCATTTCCAATTTTCATCCCCTAGGTGTCTAACTCCCTCTAACGAGGCTAGAACCTAGAGGATCCTACCACAGACCACAAACATTTTCCCTTCTTTCTCTATACTTCCTTCTTATTAAATCCTTTACTACTGCACTTGGTAAATGTATTGATATGATCCTTTCCTTTACTAGGGTCCCAACAATAGAACCAAAATGTTAGCAAGAATGGGGCACATATCAAGGTTCTAAGCGTTAATTTCTTGAGAGTTGTATTTGTTCCCTAGAGTGGACAGTAAGAGGAAGGTCAGGCATTTATGTGGTAAGTAACGGAACATTGCATTAGGAAAGAATAGTTAAAATTAAATGATTTCTTACATACATACATACATACATCAAATACATAACTCAATAGACATCAATTGTTTCAATTTGTGGTACATTATATTCATCATATATATCTCTACTGCAATGCTTACTTGTACATTATCTTACCTACACATCAATCTTTATCTCATATTACATATTCATTTCATATTACATCATCTTATCTCATGTTATCTCTATTCCTTCTTTTATTCTATCTATCTATATCTATATTACATCTTGTATATACTAGTCCTACTTATATCTACATATGATTATATACCAAGGATTGTGTCTCTTGTAGGTGGTGTGTCTTATGGATGGTCTTGTTGGTTAGTTGATTATGCTACATTCCCTTTGTGGTGGTTCTAACTTCTTGTATAGTTAGCTTTGTCTTGCCAACATGCACCATGACCTTATCCTTATCCTTAGTCCAATTCTTGAATAAATGATATAATGTATTGAAGTACATTTCCTTATGTGAGTACTTAATGTATTAGTGCATTTTTCTTATCTCATTGCCATATTTTGTTTACTCTATGATTGAATGACTACAACTAGTTGAAATGTTTCCAATGGTTCTTTACTTCTTTTCACTATTGTAACTTCATTAATTGTGAAAATTTCAAGGTAAATTCATCCAAAATCCTATTAAAGGCAAGGTAATCATGAGATTTTAGAACATAAATAAGTTTGATTAATTAATTATATGAGCTTATTGAATTCAATAATACCTTGTTTGAGATTTAAATTATTAATGCAACATACATGAATAAGATTTTCATGAATTCTGACAATAATAACATTAATAAATATCCTTGATAAGTCATGTTGGCAATGTGCATCTAAATTGCATGTCGATGTGTCCTACTCAAACTTGTTGAAGAGTTATCTTGCCACCATTGTGGAATTAAGGCTATGTTGATTTCTTTAAATAAAAAATGAATTTGAAAATGGTTATTATGATACATGAGAAGGGAAAATGGATTTCTAATGACTCCATACTTGAAAATCAAGTTTTTTCAAATGTAATAAAGCAAATAAACTAGAGGCTAGTCATGTCTTAGGTCTAGTGAAGTAACCTTTTGTTCTTTATACTAGGCTATGTTGGTGTAGAATGTTTATGTATTCTTGGATATGGATTTTAAATTCCATAATTCTTTTAAAAAATACAAAGTTAAGGTTTGGATGTGAGATGGTGACTACATTTGGTTTGAAACACACTTTTCAAGTTTGAGAACAACATTCTCTTTTCAATTAACAACTTGACCTTACAGAGCATGGACATGAAACACATAAATAAAAGAAATAAGGAAGGTTTCTTGGGTTTGTAGACACCTTGGATATGAAAAGTTTGAGTTTTAGATGGGAGTTACTTATAAATTCTAGTTTTATTACAATATTTAGTATGACACTTTTACAAGTAATAGCTCAAATTATGTGTAACTTACCTTGTTTCAAACTTGAGTTTTAGGTCAATGACATTATATACAAGTCAAGTTCAACTAACAACTTAGCCTTAAGATGTTAGAATTGTGGATGCAAATTTCCTTGTAGATTTGAAATCATTAAAAACATGACCCTAGTAATAATGATAGATTAGGCATAATTAAGTGATAAAACAACAAAGATGATCAATAATAGAATAATTAAGTCTTTAAATAAAATATCCAGCCACAACAAATAATAATTCATAATTAAACTGTACAACTAGATTAAAACATAAAATGAGATAGCTATCACAAGTTAATTAAAATTTTGTGAAGTATTATAAAAAGGGGTCCCTAGCTTTGAGCTAGGGCATATGTTCTAGGGACAACAAGTGTAATATATAACACTTATTATCAACATATACATCCATGTTACAATGACTAAAATGGTTATTTAGATCCTGACATTGATGCACAATAATATTAGTCTTCTTATCATTCCAATTGCATTATTTGAAGTATTTCATCTTGTTTTTCTTGGGCTGATTTTGGCTTGAACCTTGCTTAAAAGAATCTCCTTCACCTCTTTTCTTCTACTCTTCTATATAGTAGGGTTGGACACATAATTCATCCTATCCCTTTAAATTTTTATTGATCACTCTCCTCTAGATGTTGGTGTGGAGACCTTTGAAATACTTTGTGAGCATGTCTTCCTCTTCTAAGTCCATGTCATTCAATATGACTTGTCTTCAAAATTCTATAGTATAGTCATGCATATTTTTTCAAAGTTAACCTTGACTAAAATATATCCATTTTATCTTTTGGTTAGTTTTATATGCCTAATGGGATTGAAATTCCTACTAATCAAATCCATAAATTCTTTCCAAGTAGACAGAATACAATTGAATACCTTCTTTCACAATTAGATATGTAGCATTCCCACTATACAAGTGCATGAACCAACATTTTAAACATGCTAAAGACGTATTTTATGCCACACTCATATTATAAACACAAAAATAAACCTTCATTTGCTTAATCTAAAAATCCAAAAATTCAACATTAACTTATCCTTGAAAATAATTTATCTCAATTTATACTCCACATTGAATGGGGTTTGCTCTTTTACCTTCTTTACCTCATTTGGTTTGAATCATTCAAGAACATCTTATCATCAAATTTTTCTTCTATTACATTGTCAATTTTACCACTTGTAGTATAGGGGTCAACACATTGTTTTCCATGGTGAACTCACTAGTAATCAACAAACTTGTACTAGTGAAAATTAATGAACTTGTTTTGATATAAACCATGAGTGGAATATGAAGAGTTTAAGAAATTGATATTCCATCTTGTCAATTGGTTTTCAATCCTTGTGAGGTTGGGAGGCTATAGGAAATTCATATGTTGCCTTTTCCATGTTGGAGAGAGGTTGTGATGTAAGGACTTCCAGAGGTCATAACTTTTGACTCAGATGTGGGTTTGGGTTGAAATTTTACAAGTGGATGCATTATGAGGTGGCATGTGGATTCCTAACCCATCCTAGTCAGTTGGACCCTGTTTTGGCATTTTTTCAGAGCTTGAAACTTTCATCTTGGCCCTCAAAATGGCAATTTAGTGTTTTTCCTAGTTTTTTAAAAGTTTCTTTTGTTAATAACTCAAAACTCATGTTTCAAATTTAGGATGTTAGTTGGCATTTTGTCCTACCTTAGTTTTAGGAAGTTTTTTGGAAAAAAACTGCATTCTCAAGATATGCATGTAAAATTACCTAAAATGGCAAAATCTGATAATTGTCGAAATCTGCCAAAAAAGGTAATTTTTTTATTTTTTTGTTTTCTTGGATATAAGAGAGTTTTCTCTCATTGTAGCAGCAAAGTTGGTGAATACAAATTTTTTTTTTCCAGTTTTTCAAATCTTTGGCTCTCACACATGATTAATGGCACAATTCTATTGAGTGTATGTTGTTGGCTACATCAAGTTGGTTCTCATTGTATGGTGGTTGTAGTCCATCTTCATGACCATTGCAAGTGTATATGCAAGTCTAAACTAAAGTGAGAGTGTTGCAAGTGTAATAGAATTGCTAGAATTGTTCTCATAGATGTCATCATAGCATTGTAAACATAGTTAATCAACCTATGAATAATAGAACATAGGTTAATTGCTCTCCAAAGATAGAGTTTTTTTTCCCTATGTTGGATTTCTCAAAGGCAATTTGTGTGTGTTTCCATATTTATTTTTAGTATGTTTGAGAAGATATTTACAATTTCTTGATCTAAGCATGTCTTTGTTAGTGTGACATCCATATTAGTTAGTAGTACATTTTAAGTCTTTTATTGGAATTCTTTACATTGAGCATATGCTTTCTATTAGCAGAGTGAGGTGCGACCTCCTTGTTTATGAATCACCTTGGACCTTACCTTTTTTATGTTAAAGAATTCTTGTATTATTCATTGGCCCTTTCCTTTTTATCTTTTATGATCCTTTCCTTCATTGCCTAAAATTTTTCCTTATACTAGATTGTTTGTCCCTTGCCTTGCTATCACCTTGTACACACCATGTTTTATGGCTTCCCCATTAGGGACATTTATGATGCTTTAACACACAAGTCAAGTGGTTCCTCTCTCTTAAGATTACAAAATCTAAGACTACAAATTGTCACCCCATGTGACATCATGGCACCATGCATATGTGATTACAACTTATATGGCATTACTTATATTAACATGGCCAAACACTTTACACATGTGATTAATCTTTCTTAGAGTTTAGATTTTCAGCAACAATACACCCATTATTTACTTGATCTATATTGACAAAATCATCCAAATAATATCCAAGGCCATTACATCACTCCTCTTTTCTCTCTTAAAACAAAATGCACAATGCCATTGTGCACTCAATTTGAGGGGGGTTTACATGTCAAATTATTTGATACTACCATATACACATGCTATAGGGGTCTAGAGGTTCTAAATTCTACACCATCCATATGCACCATGACATCTTACTCCAATTTTACTTTCACACCAATTATTTGATGCTTGTACACTATTGGGGCCTAGCAATTCAAAACTCTACATTAACAATATGCACCATGATCTCCTTTTGCATTAGTTTATGTATATCACTAAGGTTGACAAATTTACACAATAGAAGACCAAGCAACATGGCATGGCCTAGTCCAAAACCATATCACATATTGTGGTCTAGTCCACGACCAAACCACACAATGTGAGGCCTAGTCTACAACAAGAGATATACTTGCCTAGATCTATCACATCTTCCTTATTATTATTCTTTATACTGATTCTAGATGCAAACCTTATGTTGTAATATTACATTTAACAAAGAACATAATCCACCACCAAACTAAATCTTATAAACATCTAATCACTCTTCAATTACTACAATAGTTATCTAAATCTTTCATTATTTTTATTTTGCCTAGATCTATCACATCTTCCTTCTTATTATTCTTTATACCGATTTTAGATAATCACTCTTCAATTACTGCAATAGTTATCTAAATCTAATTCATTATTTTACGTTTACAAATATTCTGCTCATACGAGCACTTACTAGAGACTAATACAAGCTCTTTATGAGCAAACACACTAGAAATCACCTATGGAAGACCAAGAGTCACTACTTAGAAATCCACTTTTTTTTCTTTTTTTGAAACCACATCCAACTATGGAAGACCAAGAGTCACAACTTAGAATTCCACTTTTAGATGTCCCTATGGGGATTTGAACTTGGGTTTCCACAACGAAAAGCCAACATTTTAACCAATTAAGCTCAACCCCTTAGACAAATCTAATTCATTATTAATTTTTTTTTCTTGTTTAATTAAATCTAGAGAGAATATCCATTTAAAAAATCTTATTTTCCTCTTGAATTTTAAACATACATTATAAGTTGGAAAAGGCTCTTTCCTAAAATAATGTCACTATCTTCTTATATAGAAATTGCGCTCTTCATTTTCAAATGACTTGTTCCCGGGTGTATGAGGTTTGTGGGTTGCATGTCATTCACTATTTGACAATGCAATATACAAATAAATTCAGAGTTGGATATTCTTTGTGAAAAACTTTACTCCATTACAACACTCTTGGATGGATACATTATATCTTTATACTCGAAGCCAAATACTCGGATCAAACCAGCCCACATTAAAAACTCCCTTGTTCAATCTATCATACATATATTTCTTCTAATGGACGGAAAGTTTAGCCCTTGTAATGGGCAAGCCGTGTAATTCGGGAGGAGTTGTGACATCCCCCATTGTAGGCAGGGGTTTGTCATCCATCAAAGCATAAAGGATAGAGGAATATATGTGTGCTGTAAAACTCCCAGATGCTTCTGAATTATCCTGTCATGTCCAGTGATAGATCAGGTGAGTTATCCTGTTAAATCCATTTACATTTTTTTTTTTGTTGAAGCTGTTCTGAATTATAAAATCTGAGAAAGCTACTGTCTATCTAATGTCTTATTAAATCAAATATAATCAAAGCGTTTTTCACTTTCTGGGTTTCAAAAACGTTCCTGAAATTTGGGGTCAGTAAGTAGTTTATGTTGGTGAATTTTGTTTGGCACATTTGGGTCTTCAAGGTAGCAATCAGTCGTGGTAGTAAAAGTGTACAATTACTTACAGTCATAACAACTGTTTATTTTCTCATCTGTTGAATGCTTCTTTAAGTAATGCATTGCTTTCAAATCCTTTTAGGTCCTCCTTGAAGAGATCTGGCAGAATTTGTCATTTTGCTTCTGATTGCTTTAGCAAATAAATGATTTTCATATGAAGCACTAGACATGTATTCGTGGGAAACATAGCTCAGGTAAAGTTTGGTTGGAAAAGAAAAGCTAGAATACAATATCACATAGGTGTAATCATTATGTTAATTTTATTGGAGACTAAAACTGATGTAATATTATTCTCATTTAATCAACAAAGAGATTACAATTTTATAGTTGGAGACAAGCTCAACAACTTCTTACAAATCTGAAGTCTAACATAATACCTAACTAGAATTGCTTGACAAAAAACTTAACTAACAATGACACATCTACAACATCTATTTGACATCACAAACGTAAATTGCCAACACTTACACTCATTAGTTATTCATTATTCTAACACTCCCCCTTAATGAAGAACTGAAAATATCTTGAACTCTTACATGAGCACACCACTGTTCCTTTGAGACCTCATACACCTCTCCTCCCCCAACACCACAAATAGAGGCATGTCGAGGAACCGTATTTCCTTTGAAAACCTTTTTTAATTGTGCTTTGATGATCCCAAGCTATCTACCAATATCAACAAATACTATATCACTCAACAACAAACTCAATCTATCATATTTTTAGTTTCCCACAGACTAACAATGGCAGCCTTTGCATCATCTTCATACGTCACAAAAAGAAGTCCTCTCTACAAGGAAGATCTCATAATCGAAGATATGAAGCTCCTCTTTTTATAAAAGAGAGTCAAGTTTTAGATCCATCTGTTGAGTTGCCATCAACTATCACCATTGATTGCAATCCATAGTGCTGAGCAACATGATGGGCAATAAGCCTAAGATAGGAAGTTGGTAATTGTCAAACTCCCATCACTGTGAACCCACATGCTCTCATTATGGCTGATGATTACAGCTATAGAGCAATGTGAGAGCCAACAATGATGCTCTTCTCCTTTTTGTTTGTATCTGTAGTAGGTGCAAAAGTAGCTCACACCAAATAACCAAGCACCAAGAATCAACAATAGTAGGTCGAACCATAGTCCTCAGTAGCAGTCACCAATCCCCAACAATCACTCCTCTGTGTTGGAATTAATGAATAACTTTTACACATATTGTAGATGTGTCAACTAGTTGTAGAGGTGTTACAAAGAGTTGTAGAGGTGTCAGTTAGCTTGAGATAGGTGTCATGTAGAATTTCAGGTTTATATCTAGTTGTTGAGCTTCAGTTGTAGTTACAAATGTAATCTATTTTATTGAATAAAGTAGAAAAATTTGTGCAGTTGTTGCATTTGTCGTGTTGTTTATTATTTTTCTCAAAATTTTATCACTCATGCAAATTGTTGACTACACCAACAATCTTGGTACGCTCTAATCACAAAACAACATGGACATGTATAGGAATGATATGCTCTGATACCATATTGGAGAATAAAACTGATGCAATATTATTCTCATTTATTCAAGAGAGAGATTACAATTTTATAGTTGGAGACAAGCTCAACAACTTCCTACAATTTGGAGTCTAACATGACACCTAACTAGAATTGCCTGACAACAAACTTAACTAACAATAGCACATCTACAACATCTAATTGACGACATAAAAGTAAACTACCAACACTTATACTCATTAGTTATTTATTATTCTAACAAATTCTAGGTACACGAATTTTGTGGACAATCGTAGGCTAGATGGATGGTATCTTTCAATCTAAATATGGTGTCTTAGCTGAATTATTACATCAATGGAAAAATGTTGTCTCGCATGTTGGTTTATATTGCAAATTAGTTTACTTTAAAATAAATACTAAAAGAGTAAGTGCAAATGTAGATAACTATTTATTAATATATTATTAAATGATGGTGGTGGATAGAGGTGAAATACATGATACACGAATGCACAAAATGCTATAACATTCATAACAACTTCTATTACTTGATAAAAAATCATTACAATATGCCTCAATATATAGAGGACTTTACAAGAGATTACTAGTACAATGTATTTAATATTTTTTTCCTTCCAAAACTTCCTAACCTATCTTGTCTCTTCTAAAAACTTTCTAAACAAGACATTTCTTCTAATATTTTAATTTTAAAATTTGCCCTTTTATTTTATTAATAATTAACTACCATGGGAGAAATTACAATATTCTAGCAAATGATATATTCTAATATCACTCATTACACATTATGGGAAGACAATATTAATCTAAACAACATTTGATTAAATGAAGACAATGAAGATATTAAATAACAACTATGTGAAGATGGGGGATGGACTTATGAGAAGCCAAATGAAAATCATGTTTAAGTACAAATGTATGTGGCATAGAATGAACAAATGCAACTTGATTGTATTTTATTTTACAACGACTACCATTATGGGAAAAGAGATAAAGATGTATGTTAGAAACCTAAGATTTCTATATGTACCATAGTGGTCTAAATGATTTTATGGCTTGTGGTCTGATATGTCAATATTATCATACAATTGTAAAGAGACACATTTGTAATTATTATACAACTGTGTTGTGATATTTTCTTAAACATAGTGATCATTGTGTTTAATATAATGAAAATCATTATGTATAGAAATGAGACATGACTATGTTATTATGCTATTACATTGAATAATTTGAACTACCAAATATATTAGCAAATGTTGGCATGATTCTCGTAATTAGGATGTGGCATTTAAAATTGGAACACTTTACTATACATCAAGTCTCTCCTAGGGCCTAAAATATCAAAAGAGTATGGAAACTATTTAGGTGACAAAAGGGTATCACCATATGCCTGTACCAATAATCTTGTGATAATTTGACATCACTATATTTGGATATGCTTGTTCTTGATTAACAATTAAAAATAGTAGTTTTTGTGCGTGTTGGGGGGGGGGAGGGGTCGGGGGGTGGAGGATGGAACATTCAATCCTTGGGATACTGTGTGATGCTCGAGTTGTTGATCTTAGGGTGAGTATTTTAATATTATCATGGTATATTCAAGGGTAATATTTGTGATCTTGAAATGCTAAGTGTGTGGAATAAGATTTGATGAGGAAGAGTAAATTGGTCTAAGCATACCAATGTTAGGTATAACTGTAAGGTAACCCATATGTTCCTTGTGACTATGGTTCAAAGAATAATAAATGATATCATGTTCTAAACTGAATAAAACTATATGCTAGAAATAGTATGATGTACCTACATTTTGATTGTATGAAAGCTATTAGATCATTACCTTTATAGGAATACATACTATTAGTAGATGGTTATATGTTGTTGGGTTAGTTATAATTGTTCTAGTAGTAGATTGTGGTGAGAAATATTGTTTGAGTTCTTCTAATGTCAACTATTATGTAAAGGATCTATTAATTGTTGTCAATATTTTTATGAGTACTTAGAACCATTGTATTTAGTTGTGGTTGAATTGGTTGTTTGACATCAGTTGTTTACACTCTCATTGAGTTGTTATGTGTTTATTACATGTTCGGTTTCAAGGCCTTGTCAAGGAAATGTTGCAATTTTAAATTGTGAACTCAATTGGGTTTCCCTATATACTAATAAGCATTGTTATTTAAAGGATGAATTTAGTAAACTGATCTGCATAGAATCCCTTATTGGGTTTAGAATATAATTAGGTATATATGATTCATGCCCTTTTTTGTTAATGTATACTTGTATAATAGGGTAGTTGTAACTTCAAGAGAACCTTGATTAAGTTTTGTATGTTGATTGGCATAGGAAGGATATCATCTTATGCTACCTAGTGATAAGAATTTATTGTTATCACCATATGTTGTAAGATGATTCCCTTGCATATGGAACATAACCATTAATAATTATTGTTGTCAATCTTTTGAAGTTTCAAATAGTTTTTATGTGACCTTATTGATGTGCATGTTGTGTTCCATTTAAGAAATATGTCATATTATAATATGATTATGATATTTGATATTATTGAATCATATTATAGTAGGACATCACTTGGAGCCATAACAGGGCTTTGCATACTTGTTGCATTGTTAAGATATTTTGACTATGGTTGCCTTGTGCTTAGATATGACTAGATTTTTTATTTTAAATTTGATTATGTTATGCATAATTTATGGGTATGGATTTGATTCTGGAAATGTTAGTAATTATCAATATGAAACCCTAGGTATAGGAATCTATGTATGTTCCTTGAGAGATTAAGGTTAGGAGAACTATATGTGGCTTTGATCTTATTTGGAAGAAGGTATGTAGGTAGTTCTTGGGCAAAGGATGACCTTGTGACCCAAGTCTGTAAAGGTGTTTAGGGAATAGCTCTAGGGGTTGGGGTTGTTTCTAAACTTGATCTACCCTCCCTCTTCAACATGCTTAAGCTTGAGGTTAAAATTTGCATCAACTAATTATAATGAATTCACTTTTCTAATTAATATGTCCCCTCTATATAGGCTTGAGCAAATAAAATACAATTCATCATTAGCAGGCTTATTTAATCCATTCTTGGATGAACTTTAGAGTCATTGTCATCATGGCCTATCTTTGATGTGAATGTTTGACAATGCAGGGTTCCAAACAACCCATGATCTATTAAGGCATGTATAAAAACAATAAGGTCTCCCTAGTTATATCCATAATGAATATTGATAGGGCCATAATAGCATTTTGACCATTATAGAGCTCCACCTTCTTTTCTTGAGTTACTTTTCTTATGGAATTATGAGGAAGTGAATGGAGTGGAGGGTCTTGAGATTTATTACTTTATAAGTGGAGTTTCTAGAGAAGTCATTTGATATCTTTTGAGTTAGAATAAACAATTAAAAAGGGGAGAATAGTTAGGAAGGAATTATGGTTCAACAATTCAAAAGATAGTGTTGCTATTAGAGTTCAAGGCTATTTGGAGCTCTTTATCTCTAAGTCACATGTCTAGTTTTGTGCTTGTTGGTCTCCTTTGTTTTATTTTGGATGCTTTGCCTTATGCAATTTATTTTTAGTCCCAGTATGTGATCTATCTTTGAGTTGTTAATTTTATGTTTGTAGCTATTGTTTACAGCCTTAGTGTTGTTGTTCCATGTTGCTCCATTGTTGTTTGTTGGGCTTCATTATTGCATTTGTTGATGTTTTCACAAGGGTTTAGTTCCTTTCAAAAAACTCAACTTTACCTTAAATAAAAAAATATTATATCTTATTAACAAAGAACTACACCCATCTTTTCCATTCTTTTTATTTGAATAATTTTATTTTTTCCCTATTTTCTTAAAATATTTTATTTCTACACTCAACTAAAATAATTAACAAAGACACTATGGAGGAGGGTGAGGATGAAAACCCTACTAAGTCTGTGCATGAAGAAGAAAGGGCAAGCCATTTCGCTTCCATGAACAAGTCTAGCTCTGAGGACTTGGGTGTTATTTCTACACTCAACTAAAATAATTAACAAAGACACTATGGGGGAGGGTGAGGATGAAAACCCTACTGAGTCTGTGCACAAGGAAGAAGGGGAAAACCATTTCACTTCCATGAACAAGTCTAGCTCTGAGGACTTGGGTGTTGCTACTGAGGACACCAGTGGCCTGGACAACAACAGTAGCTGTGCGATGTGTGTTACGAATGCAGAGGATCTAGGGTGACTCAATCTCAAGATGGAAAGAATTTAGAAAACATGGAAGACCATGGCCAAATTTGCTACTAAGGCCCTGCATCGGGTGGCATTGATTTTTGTTGTTGTCAAGGATTTGGATGACAAAGTCAAGAAGGTGGGGATTGATAGTCTCCACCACTACAAAGATATGGTTGAATTCTTGGCCAAGTTTGGGACAATTGACAATCCTTAGTTTTATGCTTGTTATTTTTTGGTGTTTTTGGTTAATCATTTTTTCTCTGTTGCTCTAGTGCTATCAATGTACCATTTCTGGCATGTTTAAGGCTTGTTGCCCTAGGGGTTTTTTTATATAGGGTTCAGGACCCTCTTTTCCTGCTAAACTAATAAAAAACTATAAGGGTTGTTTAAAGCTAAGGATATAGTTAATGTTCAGTGCTCCCTGATGAAGTTCAACTTCAAGCCACCTTGAATGCCAAATTGATTAGTTATTCTTAGGCTTTAGCCCGAGTTGGTTTTGTTGTCTCTACTAGTAGGGAGCTACTAGATTGTGGTTGTTTGGTCATACTTTTGCTATTCATTTCTTGTTGTTTCTCCTAGCCTCTTTTGGCTTGTTTGTTCTATTGCTAACTTGCATTGTATAAGAGTGGGGCCCTTTCAAAATCCCATATTCTAGGTCATAGCTCTAGTCAAACGTGCTTACTAATATCAAAAACTATAATACCTAGATTTATTATAGTAGTGGAATTAGATATTTGATTTATCAACCTTTGATTGCTTCCTTATGTATAGATTGTAATCCTTTGATTATTCACTATAACCAATGAGTATGCATTTTTCTCTTTTCTCAACCAACTTCTTTCTTTTCTCCTATAGTACATGCGCATATGCAATACATCCAAACACTCTTAAATAACTCACACTTGTTTCTTATTATTCCACATTCCCTATAGTGTCTTTTCTTTTACACTATTGGTAGAACATTAGTTCAATAAATACACTAAACATACATTATTTCTTCAACCCAAAACTCATGATAGCACTTTGATAGAATTTTGTGCTATTTTTTTGAACTAATGTTCTATTTTTAAAGTGTTAATTCTACTAAAGTCAATTAAATAAATATCCTAGGGGAGAGGACATATTACATGCACACCCTTCCTTCACGCATGTCAAGCTCCTAAATGGTACATTAGATTTTCATCAAAATTTTAGGATCTCTCTAAATTTGAGTTAAGAGCTTAAAGCTATTGTTTGAGGTTTGAGGTATCAACGATCTGACCTAATAAGTGACATCTTCACTAAGTTGTCCAAAAAGACTCCCCAAAAGAGTTAGATTGAAACATGTGCCCCCTGGCATGCATTACCGATCACCTTATATGTCACCAAATGATTGATTGTTTCTTTGATGTAACTTATGAAAAATCTAGTTACACATGTATTAGTGCACATGTATTACTTCCTTATTAAATTTTTACTATATATTATTTCTCAACTACTAATTCTTTATAAGATTACAACAAATGCTGTCCTTTTGCAAGACTCCAAGAAGCCCAAGGAAAAAGTATAGAAACAAGAGAATTTTAGCTAGTGTACACTTGCGCTTTGAGCATCATATCAATGTTGTGGGGTAGGGGGAGAATCTGAAACTGCTTGATAATAGTTGTTAATGCTGGCATGCATGAAAAAAGCATGGCCGCCTGACATGCAGCGTGAGCTAATCCAATGTCACATCCTCTATTCCAAATTTATGTCAATGGCCAACTCCAGATGCTGCAATTGAAATTATCTATAAAAGGCAGCACCATGACACGATTTGAAAGTGCAATTTATATATGAAAATGTAATTTTTTTTTCTGTTGCTAAACAAGAATTTAGGAGACTTAGCCAATTCTATTTAAAACAGAAGGACATGATAATTAATCTGTATGTACTTTTCTTTAAAAGTACTGGTGAGGCCGTGAGTTCTTGTGGGGATTATAATATCATCTTTTGACTCGTTATAAATTTTCTTTTCAGGATTTTTTATCTTCAGTTATTTGTTTATCTTATCTCCTAGCGAGCCAAACTTTTTTTGAACTGATTTGGTAAATGAGTTGCTCAAACATCTCTTTCATTTCCATACACAGATAGAACACTGCAAATACTTTCTCCAGGGTGACATTTTGCCGCTTAGTTTTTAAATTTTTTTCCACTTTTTATAATTGTAGAGTTTACTATTATACCTGGACGACAGGCTTTTCAACATGAAGCCGACCCCAATTTTGAGATAAACTTTCTCAACCTTGTTTAATCAAGTTTATGTAAAGCTGGATCACTACTTCCGTCATGAAGTTCACTCATTGTAAGGTGCAACCGATTTACCCATATAAAATATTTGGTAGATATTTTTCCTAAGTTGACAATTTTCAATTGAATAAAGGAAAGGAAAAGGTCAGGTCTTTTTATAGTTTATTGTGTTTGGCCATTTAGTTTGGGTTTATGAATAACTTATAATATATGGAACTATTTGACTTGGTAGATATCTAAAGATAATCAGGGAGGAGGAGGCATGGGTGAGGGGGTTCATTGCATGACCGTTTCCAATAAATATTGACAATTTAATTGTTTAAATTTTCTACATTTCAATAATCTACATGGTCAAAGGTCTTATGAGCAGGAAGACTTTTATTAATTGTTTAGGAGGGGTGCCAAAAACTACCCTCCAAGCAACTCAAACTAGTTTTCTTGGACATCCTTCCAATGCATCCAAGTAGTTTATTTTTCATCCAACATACTATGAGTTATGACCTTGTCAAGTTGGGGTACCAAAATTAAATTTCTCATGGAGATCTTTGCAATGCATCTAAGTAATCCAAATTTTGCCCAACAGGGTAGGAATTATGACCTCACCAATTTGGGGTACCAAAATTATAACTCCTAGCTTGTTGGATGAAAACTGGTTTACTTGGATACGTTAGAAATATTTCCAAGAGAACTAGTTTGAGTTTCTTAGAGAGTAGTCTTTGGCACTCGTCTTAAGCAACTAGTGAAAAATCTACACAGTCAATTTCGTTTCGAAGGCTTCTGAAAATACAAATTACTAAAATGCAAAAAGTACTCAAAAAATGATATTTCTTATATTTAGCAATGTAGATTCCCCTGGAATGCCTCTGAATGTCTATTGAAACACTACCTCATATTTCTAGTATATAGGAAGCATTGATAAACAAGATAATGTGGTATACTAAAATTGAGACAAATATTTGAATGTCAAGTTTAAGGTTTTGTCCATGCATTTTTAAGAAGCTTTTTGGGTGGGCTAAGTGATAGACTTCTGGGCATATATAATTATTATACATTGTTCCTTATAATTAATACTTAAGTGATATATATATAGGGAGGGTTTTATATCAAACCCATAGAATCGTTTAGGTACCTAATATGGGAGTAGGCCGAAACTATTTTGGCTAAGAGCCAAGGACTAAGGGGTATTCATTCTGCTAATGTTGCCTGAGGCATGATCCTAGACTCATCCCTTATGGTGTCGGGGCCTTGCATGCAACAAGACTTGATCCTTGGTGGGATCATTTAGAACCATTCAACTTCACTAGTAGACTAAGGGCCCATTGACTAGATATTTATTTTGTGTTCTCTTAATTATTAATTATTACTATTTAAAGAGTAGGAAAAAAACCCTAAATCTTATATTAGTCATTTAATTAATGTAATTAATATTAAAACTAATTTAGATTAGAGTGAAAGTACATAAGTGAGTCTTCCTTTTGGGTCAACGTGAAAATGTTAAAATGAATCATGCCCAAATCACATAGATTCAATCAAAGATAGGTTTGATTGAACCACATTCAATCAAATCTAATTATCACACCTATGGCACCAATGTGCAATGACAAGGCATGGTTTGATCGAAGGTGAGTCAATCAAAGTACCTTCAATTGAAACCCCTTTGAGATTTTCTTTAGAAGATGGTGTTGACCAATTATTTTGGCACATTTTCCTCCTCATGCATTGAGAGAATTCAATGTATAAGACTCAATAGAAGTTGTGTGCTTAAAGGTAGAAGTTGATCATATCAAGAATTTTATACCAACAATCTAGCACTTTCACTAGCCAGTTGGTGTAAAATTTTGATATGATCAATGAACCTTCATTGATAACATTAGGGGTTCAATCAAAGCCCCTTCGATCCAAGAAAGTTCGTGGAAATTCAAGGTTGAGTAAAATTTGGGTAAGAGATATCCTTTTGTGGATATCTTAGAGTTCATCTATTGTGTTCTCATATCCTAAAAAGACTTCCTTTGAAAGAAGTCATTACCTAGATGCATTTATGCCACATCAATTCTTTTCCAAGTTTTTTGGTTCTATTTGTACTTGTGAATTGAATTGTCTTAATAAGGGTCTAAACATAATTAACAAGATTATTGTCAAGCAGTTTATTATTATGGAAGTTTTTAAGCCTTATAACTATGACTAGTGTAAATGTGTCATCTATGAATAGACACTATGTGTTTATTCTAAAGTTGTTAAGTGTATAAATATGAAAGTAATGGCAATTATTCTACAATGGAGGTTTTGACATCTCTCTTTTCTTGTGAGACACGTCTCTATCTCTAAAGAAATTTAAGATGACAAAGGTAACTATCCCTTTTGATTATTTCTTTATTAGTCATCTATCTAAGTGGAAAAGCTATTGGTTCTATGTTGACTTCTCAAAATACAATTGAATAAGTAATAAATAAATTTTTTCTCATGCATTATGTGCCTCTACAAGTTTTTTACATTTACTAATACAACTAGTCTAGACATAAGATTTATGAGTTGATTCTATGTGTTTCTTTGAAAGGTTTTAGACAAATAAAGCTTGTTGATTATTCCTCTATTTCAACATCTCTTTGTCATGTGGCATACTTGCATTTTTGTGTCTTAGATGCTACAAATTTATAGAAATGCCTATGTTTATGGTTTTTAGTACCTTGTAATTCTTGGTCTTGATTGTGTTAACTATTGATATTCATATTTGTATCTTATAGGATTAAATTGTCGTCTCCATATTCTCATTGAGCTTTTCATGACCCTCCCCTAAGGTGCCTAAAAACCTATCAAAATTATGAACCACACTTATGCAATTTTATCTCTTTTTATATAAAAGATGTTGATAAAGTTAATATGTTTATTTTGTTTAAATTAAGTTATGAGCTTGTAAGGTCTTTTGAATTTTTTAAGGTTAGTTAAGATGTTTTCACATTATCTTTTGTAATGACCTATAATTTGAGGGTTTTGTAAACTTCTTTCAAGATTTCTAATTTTAGTGTTAATTCTAGTTTAAAAATAGACCATCATAACAACATCAAAACTGACATTGAAATTAGAAAATCTTAAATGAATTTGAAGTTGGCCCCACCTTTTATAGAAGTAGTAAGTGGGTTCAATTGAAGAGGTATAAGTGAAATATCTTGTGTGGCACTCTTGTGAAAATCTTTTCTTATCTCATCCACATGTTGCAATTGTATTTGTCAAAATAGTCAACTTTGTGTCATGTGTGTGGGGGTCGAATGAAATCACCCATAGACAAGATGTTATGTGTATGTACCTCTTATAATTAGCTTTCCAAAAATATAATATATAATGTGTTTTTTAATATTAATTTTTAATTTATTTTATAAGCAAAATAGGATCATTACAAAAAATAAAGACCTTTGTTTTAGAAACTAGGAAAAATAGTAAATTATCTCAAAAATTTAAAAAAAAAATGCACTACACTTTGCATTAATGTCCTTTTTCAACATTTTTAAAAAATTCTATAAATAGAGAAAGAGGTGTAACGGTAAAATGTAAATGTAAATTTCTATTAGTACAAATTAAACTTTATTAAATAAATATTTATTAAAAGAAAGAAAGATTATCTGCACACTACATATTGTAGCTAACAATCTAATTCCAAGAAGTCTTTGAAAGATTTTATTGGTAGTAAAAGTCACAAGTTATAGTAAAATGTTACTCACTATGAACTAATAGAAAAATACTAAAAAAATTGACGAAAACTAAACAAAAATGATATTTTTTTATTTTAAAAAAATATTGATTGAATCTATAAATAAAATGATACAAATCACTAAATTATATATCTTTAAATTCTTGATAGTTTGTTCGGTATAATTGACAAAATGTGTTGAATGTTAAAAACTGCTCATTTTGGTGGCCCAATAATTCTCAAAAGTGGGACACTATTGTGCTTTCACTCATAAATGAGCATAGTTTGAATAAAGTATTGAAATGTGTATTAAAATTGACAAAGAAGGAAAGAGGTACATTGTTTTGTGTGTGACAATAAACATTATGTTAAAATGTACTCTTTGTGATCCATCTCAAGATTTTGTTATGAGATCTACAATAACAAGGCTCCAATAGCATACACTATATATGTGCTTTGTCAAGGTTTAGAAACACACTTGTGGCCCTAATTTGGAAAATAATAGCCTTAAACTTGCAATTGTGTATCTCTAGTCTTTAGAAACTTGTTTACCTATGTGTACTTAGATTGGTTAGTGCTTAAAAGCTCCATTAGGGCCTTTTATCATGCGGGGTAAATATATTACTTGTCTTGATTATAGTCAATCTAATAGAACCACAAACCACCTACAATGCCAAGATCACACCAACCTCCCTATACACAATCTTTTGGAAGTAGTTCAATGATGCAGGGTAGCGTACTACTCAAACACCCGGGCATTACTGCTAGTAGTCTTCTATTCACCAAGCCACCTTATTAGTTGTTGTAGGTGACTAATCAAATTCCATGTTGATCTAGGCTATGGGTGCAAGCTACAAGAACACAGTCAAGCACTTCCAAAATGCATGAAATCAACACATATGTGCATATGACTCATCAAATCTCAATACAACTCATACACACTATCAACAACACACCCAAACTACCCACTCACACACACACACACACATATCAGTATATCACCTAGAATTAAATCATTGCATTAAATGGATTAATAAAATCACATGAAAATAAAGGACTTAAGCCCACAAGCACACATCAACATCAATCACACAAATAGGGTTGTAGTAAAATGACATTTTCTATTTCCTTGTCAATGCAGAGATATACTTAAATTTTTAAGTTATCAATACATAGGGGGGCCCAATCTCCCTTGTTATAGTCTCAAAATCCCTTCAATCCTTCCAAAAAAATCTACACTCATGTGTATGTATATATAAATAAAGACAAAATATGCTTAGATTAAGAAGATGATCTACTAAATTACTTGTTAATGACACATCACTAGCTTCCTTACCCATCAATAAATCTAACATGTACACACTTTAATCTTTGGACCTATCTCAAATTATGTTCCCTTTGTCGTTCCACTATAGCTTGTAGACAAAATGCCAATGCCATTTTAATAAATCTCATAAGTTTCCACCCCTTTCTTCATCTTGCACACATCTCACTCTTCCTCCTCTTTATCTCCTCTCTACTCAGTCCTGCAATTCGCATGGCCTCCTGACTCTTTTTTCCATTTTATGGCTTCCATCTCTTCTCATTCCTATCCTTTCAAACATTTGATCTTTTCTTACCTTCTTTCCATGTTTCTCTTCAAGTTCTATTTCAATTTATTGCTTC
This sequence comes from Cunninghamia lanceolata, assembly GCA_027924645.1. Taxonomy (NCBI): domain Eukaryota; kingdom Viridiplantae; phylum Streptophyta; class Pinopsida; order Cupressales; family Cupressaceae; genus Cunninghamia; species Cunninghamia lanceolata. The sequence goes on from BSBN01001011.1 coordinate 1,805,519, forward strand.
ATAGCCTTCCTCACCTCTATATTTTTCCCTCTTCTATTATTTTATCCTTATACATGTTACTACTACTCAAACTTCACACACTTCTCCCCCAAACCTTCATTCCAAAATCCTACCTAAAGGATAAGTGCATTAAAATGGGATCAGATAAAAGGAGGTCAAAAGTGACAACTTTTTTGTTGAAATCATCTAAACTTAAACTTGGATGAGTAATTTGAGATGAGTGCACTCAAAATTTGAAGATATTGTTGCAAATATGTGCCTAATTGGTGTTGTCATTAATGTAAACATATTTTTGTTGCCATTGGTGTCAACTGTATCCTATCTTGTTTCCTGACTAGAAGACTAGAATGTTGAGTATATTGAGAAAATTAATGAAGATCAATGGACGTGGATCATATGAAAGTATAGAGGATTGTGTGAAGTAACTCCAGTCAAGATTTGAGAGGTCTGCATAAAGATCTGAAGAAACTATGGCCATCTGAGTAGATCTGGTTTTGCAATATTCAGAAGAGACAGAGTGACAAGGAAGTTCTCTGGATCATTCTGGATATGTCAAATAATGATATGTGGATCTAGAGGCATGTTTGGGAAGTCAGTGTGTATCATTCTTTCAAGTGGTTGTGGTTTGGAGGTTCGCAAGAAATATTTCTAATATGACAGTCATGGCAATCAGTGTTCTTGAGGTTCTAGATAAAGATGCAAGTGATTCTGATGATTTGGAGGAGTGCAGATGTTTTTGTTGAATTCATTGTGCTTGTGGAGGTCTTTGGATAGTGTGACTACTGTGTTGAAGGTTCGCATTGAAGTTTGAGCTTGTTGGTGAAAATTTCCTTCTTGGTATTGTTGTTCTTCCCAGTCTTGGTCGACCAGATGATTCAAGCATGTTGCAGATGTTCCAAAAGCAATTCTCTAGAGTGTGGTGTGTTGTTGAAAGAAGATTCAAGTCTTAGTAATGTTTGGCTGACAACTTAGTGATTCACATTAAGTAAGAAGTTGGGTGTGTCGACCTTGATGTTTATTCCAAGGTTGATGAAGCATATAAAGGAGTGTAGTTGAGTCATGGAAAATTATCCTTGAGCAAAAATATAAATCTGAAGAAAGGATCAGAAGTAGAGAAGAGAAGAGGAGCAGAAGAACAAAAGCAGAGTAGAGTGAAGAGTTAGTGAAGAAGAGTTTGGAGGCAAAGCAAAACTTTATGAACATTCAATGAAACTGAACCAAGCATGAAGTAGATGCTATTTCTCAGTTAATTCTTTATGTGTTAAACTTATATTTCTTGTAGGTAGTGAGCCTCTCTTTTGAGTAGTGAGCTTTGGACAGTGAGCCCAAAGGCAAGTGCCTTCTCATTCCTTTTAAGTTCTTTTAACAGGGTACGAATCTTTTGGGCTAACACCCACCGTGCTTTTTCCCTTAACTGGGTTTCCACATCAAAAATCTTGGTGTCAAATGTGTTGATTATGTTTTTGCTTATGTTTCATGCTTTAATGTTTACATCATTAATCAATTAGCAAATTGTGAAAGAAGATTAAAGAGAAGAAAAGGTTAAATTTTGGGACAACTGATTCACCCCTCCTCTTAGTTGTCTGGCCTATTTCCAACAATTGGTATCAGAGCTGATTCCTCTAAAAGAATCTTGACCACTTGAGGAGATCCAAGATGTCGACCTACAAGAAGGACAGTCTGAGATTTGATGAAACAAATTACTCTTTTTGGAAGGATCGCATGGAGTGTCATTTGCAATGCATGGGTAGTGCTTATTGGGTGATAATTAAGGATGAGTATATTCCTCCAGAGAATCCTTCAACTCTAGATGAAATCAAAGATGTTGAAAACAATCTTCAAGCTAAAGAAGCCTTGTTGAGTGCCCTAACTGATTCAGAAATGACAAATGTCTTTGGACTAAAAACTGCTCATCAAATCTGGAAGAAGTTGGAGAATCTTTATGAAGGCGATGAATATGTCAAATGCGCAAAGCTACAAAGTCTGAGAGGAAAATTTGAAAATTTGAGGATGAGTGAAGATGAAAACATCATAGTCTACATGAAAAAGATAAATGAACTTGTGTGTGGTATCAGGTGTGCTGGTGGAACTTTGGATGAGTTAGAGATTGTGGCAAAAGTGTTCAAATCTTTACCTGATTAATACAAATGTAAAGCTTCTGTTATAGAGGAGATTAGGACTGTCTCAAAAGTTACAAGAGATCAACTGGTTGGCAAAATTTTATCTTTTGAATTAAGTGAGTTTGGTGATTCTCTTCCTAAGTCTGAATCTACATTCAAAGCTAGTGTTCATGGGAAGTAAAGATATGATCCAGGTGAAAGATCTTCAGGCATATCAAACAGATTTGCTAAGGCAAGGAAGGATCTTGAAGATGATACAATTGAGTCTACAGAACTTGAAGCTCTTATTTCCAGAAGAATGCCAAGAGGATCTGGTAAGCATGAAGGAAAGTTGCCATTCAAATGTTTTGCTTGTAATAAGATTGGTCATTTTGCCTCAAGATGTCTGGAGAAATTTTCAAAGCCAAACTCTAATAGATTTAAAAGTCAGAAGAATTGTTACTATGTTCAAGAAGCTAGAGAAGGAGTCACAGATGATGAATTTGATCATGGAGAAAATGAGTGGGTGTTCATTGCTATCAAAGAACAAAATCCAGTGTCTACTGAATCTACTAACTGTTCAAATGTGGAAAGTGCCTTGGCTGCTCAAGTTGTTGATGAATGGGTGATTGATAGTGGATGTTCTCATCATATGACTGGGGATAAAAGTAAGTTTTTGATGCAATAAAAAGGAAGAAAATATCACTCTCTTGATCTCATTTGATAAATCTCAAGACATTCTTTGTTTGGTGACTCATCTCAAATTCACATTTCCTTTATCAAGGCAAAACACTCAAACACTCAAAGCAGCAAATAAGGCTCCAAACTTATGCCTAACCTTCAAATCAAATTGAACAACATAAGAATGACTTAATAAAGCCCATTAGAGCTTCCACCAACACTCAACTCTCACCTTTTCCAGTTGCCCATGCCTAAATAGGCTATTTGCTAATAGGTCTGTAGGAGGGACTGTCAGATTTTTCTCTCCCAAACTTCACCATAAAATCCCAAACAAATTATATATTTGGATACCCATTTCCCTTATTTAAAACATATCTCAAAATTAGCATAGGTTGCTTCAAGAAACAGGGTTCAAAATATAACTGTCAACATTCAATTAGACCTAATTTGGCATGAATACAACAAGGATTTATAGGTTCTACTACTTTCAACCTCAAATCCTTTCATCCAACACTTTGATCATGTGTGGTTAGGTCTATTCATGCTTATTCCTTCATCAGAAGTCCAACTTCAAAGGTCTCTTAACAAACCCTAGGCTCTAGGCTTGATCTTCACTCACAAAACTTTGTTTCCAGACTGCTATAGTCCTAAACTTCCACTTTTCACACATTATCCATTATCATCTAGTCTGACACCTCTGTAACATGAAATTACATTCATAAAGGAGTAATTTAACCAAAAAAAACTAATGATTTTCAATGGCTGGAATGAAAGAAACATAAACTTTCTTGTCACTATTTATCCTAAATCAGGATTATAACTGTCTACTGAAAAATCACAATATCTTCCTCAAATGTGAACCAAATTGCATGAAATAAGATGTGTTAGGAAGGTGATTGATTGATATATCATTTTCAATCAATTTGACATGCAACCATGCCCGTACAGGGCCATACAGCATCAGAAAATAGTAAATTTCTATAGAAATACATGAAAACAGTGTTCTTTTATTGATCAAAATCTTCTAATCAACCACCCACAAGTTCTTAGATGGTTACAAGGCCATTTTAAAGGCATCACAACATGTCTTTTCAATTTCTAACTAATCCCCAATTGTCTCCAAGTGAACTAACCTTTCATATTAAAAGTTTGCCTCCTTTTTACACTTGTGACAACTTCTAACAACTTTAACAATATGAACTTAAAACTATATTCTAAGACCTAAGACACCTTTATTAGGGTCCCTTTGGACCTTACAAAATCTTGAACACATCATGTTTGAACAAATTTGAAAATTTTTCTCATGGAGGCTTAATTCTAATAGGGTTCTATTGCACCAAACAACTGGCTTAAAAGTTTCCAAGTCCCTTTGGAAATGTATTGCATCAACCTTGATTCTTCATACATGCATACCTTTATGAATTATGTCTTGGACTTCTTCCTCTTTCTTTATTCTTGTTGTACTCTTGATATCATTCACTTGGCTTTGCTAATCACCTTCAATCACTTCATCTTTTTTCTTCATTTGTCTTTGTCTTTTGCCTTCTCTTTATCTACCCCACAAATCACTGTACTATCAATAGTTAACTTTCCTCTAACCTCCTTTCCAAACAAAGGACATAGGACTGTCCTTTCACATTGCTTTTCCAAGCAATCTTTTCCTCCTTCCCAACAATTTATCCTTCAAACTGATTCTCAACTTTTGTAATGGCTGCAAACTCTTTAAGTGCTTTTTCAGACAAATATTCATCTCCCTCACTACTTCATCACACAAACTCAGCATACCATCCATCTTACCCAATAGTAGATCCTGGAAGATGTACCTACCACCCTTTCTCTTAGTGGTCTCACTCTCTCTACACCTTCTCCCCAGCTTAATCTCCATTGGAGGATGGTGAACATAGACTCATCCTTATCTGTAACCAACACACAACATCAATTCTTCCTCACTGCAGCTTTAAGATGGATCAAGCACCTACAACCAACAACTCAACAAACCAACTTCAACAAACTAACAACTCAACAAACCACCAGATTAGCTAGCTCTGATACCAATTTGATGTAATACAAAGGAAGAAAATCTCACTCTCTTGATCTCATTTGATAAATCTCAAGACATTCTTTGTTTGATGACTCATCTCAAATTCACATTTCCTTTATCAAGGCAAAACACTCAAACACTCAAAGCAACAAATAAGGCTCCATACTTCTGCCTAACCTTCAAATCAAATTTAACAACATAAGAATGAATTAATAAAGCTCATTAGAGCTTCCACCAACACTCAACTCTCACCTTTTCTATCTGCCCACACCTAAATAGGCTATTTGCTAATAGGTCTGCAGGAGGGACTGTCAGATTTTTTCTCCCAAACTACACCCTGAAACCCCAAACAAATTATATATTTGGATACCCATTTCCCTTGTTTAAAACATATCTCAAAATCAGCATAGGTTGCTTCAAGAAACAGGGTTCAAAATATGACTGTCAACATTTAATTAGACCTAATTTGGCATGAATACAATAAGGGTTTATAGATTCTACTACTTTCAACCTCAAATCTTTTCATCTAACACGTAGATCATGTGTGGTTAGGTCTATTCATGCTTATTTTTTCATCAGAAGTCCAATTTCAAAGGTCTCTTAACAAACCCTAGGCTCTAGGCTTGATCTTCACTCACAAAACTCTGTTTCCAAACTGCTATAGTCCTAAACTTCCACTGTTCACACATTATCCATTATCATCTAGTTCGACACCTTTGGAACATGAAATTACATTCATAAAGGAGTAACTTCACCAAAAAAAACCAAGGATTTTCAATGGATAGAATGAAAGAAACATAAACTTTCTTGTCACTATTTATCCTAAATCAGGATTATAATTGTCTACTGAAAAATCACAATATATTGTTCAAATGTGAACCAAATTGCATGAAATAAGATGTTTTAGGAAGGTGATTGATTAATATATCATTTACAATCAATTAGACATGCAACCATGCCCATATAGGGCCGTTCAACATCAGAAAATAGTAAATTTTTATAGAAATACATGGAAACAGTGTTCTTTTATTGATCAAAATCTTCTAAGCAACCACCCATGAGATCTTAGGTGGTTACAAGGCCTTTTTAAAGGCATCACATGTCTTTTCAGTTTCTAACTAATCCCCAACTATCTCCAAGCAAACTAACCTTTCATATTCTAAGTTTGCCTCCTTTTTACACTTGTGACAACTTTTAACAACTTTAACAATATGAACATAAAACTATATTCTAAAGACCTAAGACACCTTAATTAGGGTCCCTTTGGACCTTACAAAATCTTGAACACATCATGTTTGAATAAATTTGAAAATTTACCTCATGGAGGCTTAATTCTAATAGGGTGCTACTACACCAGTTTATAAGCTTTGAAAAATCTGAAGGTGGATTTGTGAAATTTGGAGACAACTCAGCTGGTAGAATCCGTGGCAGAGGATCCATCTCTTTTGATGGCAAGAATAAAAATAATGATGTTCTGTATGTAGAAGGACTGAAGTATAATCTTCTCAGTGTTGGACAGCTAGTTGAAAAGGGTTATGATCTCAGATTCAAGGATGGGAAATGTAGAATCTTGGAAAGCTCCAAAACTAAAATTACATCCGGTACTCAAACTAGAGGTAACATCTTTCATTTAAGTAGTTTTGGTAAAAGTTTCTTGATTTCTCATGTGGATCAGAGTTGGCTCTAGCATAGGATAATGTGTCATGTGAATTTTGATAACATTGCTAAGATAAGTTCCACTCAGGCTGTAAGAGATCTTCCAAGACTTGTGAAACCTAATGATAGCATGTGCAGAGAATGTCAATTGGGTAAAAAAAATTTCATTCAAAAGTAAAGAACAATCATCAAGTGGATTGTTGGAACTTTTGCATACTAATCTTTGTGGTCTTTATACAAGGAGACAAATATTTCATGTTGTTGATTGATGATTACTCTCGAATGATGTGGGTAACCTTCTTGAAAGAAAAATTAGAAGCTCTTGACAAATTCAAAGTGTTCAAGGTCATGGTGGAGAATGAGATTGGTGTGAAGATAAAGTTTTTGAGATCCGACAGAGGTGGAGAATTTACCTCTGGTGAGTTTGATTCATTTTGTGAGAAGCAAGGAATAAAAAGATAGTTATCTGCTTCTAGAACTCCTCAGCAGAATGGAGTTGTGGAAAGAAAGAACTGGACCATTCAAGAAGCTACTAGGACCATGATGATGGAAGCAAATCTTCCACAAGTCTATTGGAGAGAAGCTATGAGTACTGTTGTCTACACTCTTAACCAAGTGTAGATGAAAGGTAACTCTGGTAAGAGCCCTTATGAACTATGGTTTGGTCATGCTCCTACTGTAAAGTATTTTAGAGTTTTTGGTGGTAAGTGCTATATCAAAAGAGATGAGGATCTAGGCAAGTTTGAAGAAAGAAGTGATGAAGGGATATTTATAGGTTACTCTACTCAAAGCAAGGCATACCAGTGCTTTAACAAAATATTGAAAAAATTTGTTGAAAGTGCAAATGTTAGAGTTGATGAGAGCAAAGAAAGACATTCTAGGTCTTGCAGATATGAATGAGATGATCTAGATGCAATTCAAAATCAAGGAAGGCAAGTTCAAACTTAGACACATATTCAATTGGATCCAGAAAATCTAGAGGATAATGCAGAAGTTAAGGAACAAGTTTAAGAGACAGAATTCAAGCAAATCCCAAAACTCCCAGGTATGTAAGACTGAACTATCCTGAAGATTAGATCATAGGAGATAGAAATGAAGGCGTATGAACTAGGAGAAGAATGGCTGAAGAACAAGGAGAGATTTGTTTGATTTCCAAGATTGAACCAAAATTTGTAAGTGAATCTTGTAATGATGAAAAATGGATAAAAGCAATGGAAGAAGAACTAATGCAAATTGAAAAGAATCACACTTGGGATCTTGTTCCTAGACCTGAAGACAAAAATATGATTGGAACCAAGTGGGTCTTCCAGAATAAACTAAATGAAGACGGTGAAGTTGTAAGAAACAAAGAAAGGTTGGTATGCAAGGGATATTCTCAAGTGGAAGGGATTGATTTTGAAGAATCTTTTTCTCTAGTGGCAAGAATAGAAGCAGTCAGACTATTTCTTGCATTCGCTACTTATAAAGATTTTAAGGTATATCAGATGGATGTCAAGTTAGCTTTTCTAAATGGAGAGTTGGAAGAAGAAGTCTACATTTAGCAACCAGAAGGATTTTAGTTGTCTGATCAGAAAGATATGGTCTGCAGATTGGGGAAAGCATTGTATGGACTGAAACAAGCTCCAAGAGCCTGGTATGCAAGATTGGATAAGTATTTGCTAAAGCTAGGATTCAACAAAGGCATTGCTGACAGTAATCTTTACTTCAAGATTGATCATAAACATATTTTGATTGTTGAGGTATTTGTTGATGATATCATTTTTGGTGGGAATGAAAGTATGTGTAAAACATTTACTAATCAAATGCAAAGTGAATTTGAGATGTCCATGTTTGGTGAATGAATTTCTTCTTAGGTCTGCAAATCACTCAGTCAGATAAAGGTATCTTTATATCTCAATCCAAGTATGTAAGAGAATTGCTAAAAAAGTTTGGGATGGAAGATTCAAAGCAAGTGGGTACACCCATGCTAACCAGATGTAAGTTGAGTAAATATGATGACTCCCCTAAGACAAATCAGAAAACGTATAGGTTAATGATTGGAGGACTGCTCTATCTGACTCAGACTAGACCTGATATCATGACTGCAGTTGGGCTTGTTGCTAGGTTTCAAGTTGATCCTAGAAAATCCCATGTTATGGCAGTCAAGAGAATTTTCAATTATCTCAAGGGGACAATTGATTATGGATTATGGTATCCAAAGGATACTAACTTCACTCTTCATGCATATACAAATGTTGATTGGTTAGGAGATGGGGATGACAAGAAAAGTACTAGTGGTGGTGCATTCTTCTTGGGAAATAGATTGGTTTCTTGGTTGAGCAAAAAATAAGAGGCAATATCTCTGTCTACTATAGAGACAGAGTACATAGTTGCAGCAAGTAATTGCACTCAAGTTTTGTGGATGAAGCAAATTTTGAAGGATATTAGAGTGGTATTTGAGGATCTTATTATAATTTTCTGTGATAATTCAAGTGCAATTAACATCCCAAAGAATCCAGTGTTGTATTCAAAGACAAAGCACATATCCATCAAATTTCATTTCTTGAGAGAGAAGGTAAATGAGAATGAAGTCAAGTTGGAGTTTGTGTCTTCAAAGGATCAGATTGCAGATATTTTCACTAAGCCTCTTCCCAAGGATACTTTTGAGTATCTCAAAGAGAAGTTAGGGCTTATTACCCCTCTTGATCAGAATTAAGATGCACTAGAGTGCATCAATCTGGAGGAATTCACAGTCATATCTTATGATCCAAATTGATGTTAAGGAAGCACTACTCAGGGGGAGTAGTCTGCATGCACTTTTTGAGTTTGGTCTAAAACAAAACTAAGGAGAAAAGACTACAAATATGTGGCCATTGCCATTGATGTCAAAGGGGGAGAGAAGTCATGTGAAAAACTAGTTGCTAGTGAAAGGGGGAGGAGTGAAGATAGTGGTAGTAGAAGTGATAAGAGAAAGGGGGAGAAGCTCTTATCTTGATAGTTGAATCAATTTTTCACATCATATGTTGCCATCAATGACAAAGGGGGAGATTGTTGCAAATATGTGCCTAATCGGTGTTGTCACTAATGTCAACATATTTTTATTGCCATTGGTGTCAACTATATCCTATCTTGTTTCCTGACTAGAAGACTGTAATGTTGAGGATATTGAAAAAATTTAATGAAGATCAATGGATGCAGATCATACGGTAGTATAGAGGATTGTGTGAAGTAGCTCCAATCAAGATTTGAGAGGTCGGCATAAAGATCTGAAGAAACTATGGCCATCTGAGTAGATCTAGTTTTGCAGTATTCAAAAGAGACAAAGTGACAGGGAAGTTGTCCAAATCATTTTGGATGTGTCAAATAATAATCTATGGATCTAGAGGCATATTTGGGAAGTTAGTGTGTATCATCCATTCAAGTGGTTCATGGTTTGGAGGTTCACAAGAAATCTTTCTAATATGACAGTCATGGCAGTCAGTGTTTTTGAGGTTCCAGATGAAGGTGCAAGTGATTCTAATGATTTGGAGGAGTGTGGATGTTTTTGTTGAATTCATTGTGCTTGTGGAGGTCTCTAGATCATGTGACTACTGTGTTGAAGGTTTGCATTGATGTTTGAGCTTATTAGTGAAGATTTCCTTCTTGGTATTGTTGTTCTTCCCAGTCTTGGCTGACCGGATGATTCAAGCATGTTGCGGATGTTCCAAAAGTAATTCTCTGGAGTGTGGTGTGTTTTTGAAAGAAGATTCAAGTCTTAGCAATGTTTGGTCAACAACTTAGTGATTTGCATTAAGTAATAAGTTGGGTGTGCCGACCTTGATGTTTATTCCAAGGTTGATTAAGCATATAAAGGAGTGTAGTTGAGTCATGGAAAATTATCCTTGAGCAAAAATATAAATCTGAAGAAAGGATCAGAAGCAGAGCAGAGAAAAGAAGAGCAGAAGGAAAAAAGTAGAGTAGAGTGAAGAGTTAGTGAAGAAGAGTTTGGAGGCAGAGCAGAAGTTTATGAGCATTTAATGAAACTAAACTAGGCATGAAGTAGATGCTGTTTCTTAGTTAATTCTTTTTGTGTTAAACTTAAATTTCTTGTAGGCAGTGAGCCTCTCTTTTGAGTAGTGAGCCCGAAGGCAAGTACCTTCTCATTCCTTTTAAGTACTTTTAACATGGTACAAATCTTGTGGGCTAACACCCACCATGGTTTTTCCCTTAACCAGGTTTTCGTGTCAAAAAGCTTGGTGTCAAATGTGTTGATTATGTTTCTTCCTATGTTTCATGCTTTAATATTTACATCATTAAGCAATTAGCAAATTGTGAAAGAAGATTAAAGAGAAGAAAATGTTAAATTTTGGGACAACTGATTCACCCCCCCTCTCAGTTGTCTAGCCTATTTCCAACAGATATGATAAGAACATGAATTATAGTACTCTGAATTTAGTTTCTAAAATGTTAAAGGTTTAAAAAAATGGTTAATATTAAGAAGGTAAAATATTGTGTGCACACAAAAGTTTTCCTATTTTTCTTACTAAAATAGAACATAGAGTTTGGTTTGTGCCCCGTAGTATTTTTTGTTGGCACATCCAAAATACACCATCATTTAACACCTTCATGGCACAAAAAACCTCATCGGCAAGTTCGATGCAAAAACTCATAACACAAGGCAGAGGCAAGTGGCTAGGGAAATAGACATTTGAAGACAAAGGATGCTAGAGGTTACCTCCAAAAAGTTTTGAAAATGAGAATCCTCTCATGGAACATTAGAGGACTGAATAGACCTCAAAAATAATTCTTAGTCAAGAACTATATTGTAGATTATGTTACCTCATTTTTTAATTTTACTAAGGCATTATTGTGTTAAGTCATTCACATTCTTTATTCATCGTTATTCATACTTGGTTTTTAGGTCGTACCTTCATACTTAGTCATTTTTCACTTGGTCGGCAATTCCTTGTGTTTTTCAACCCTGGTCGATAAGTTCAAAAGTTCATGAACTCTCTGATTCCCTGACTATTCACAAACTTGCATCATAAAGTTTGTCTCATCAGTCACGTGTCACTTTGTTAAAAGAAGTCTTCATTGTCAAAGGGTCAAAAGTTCTTTGAACTTCTGAACCTTCAAGTCTTGTGTTTCAAAAGTTCTAGAAATCTTCGACTTCTCGACTGAATGTGCTCATTACTCTAACAACGCCTCCCCTTCTAAGTTGGCAATAAGTACGGAAAGGTGAAACCTGTCATCCCGTATTAAATTTGGAATGTGTGAAAAGGCGTGGGCACACTTTTCAGAGGGAAACAAAGGGGGATATTACAAATTTCAAAGTATGATATGCCGCCAGTTATAAATGAAAATTTATGAGGGAATTAATGAGACCTAGATAACTTGGTCACCCCATGAAGGAAAGTCTCATAATATCATGAAGGATATATACTATGAAGAGCTACTAGTTTAGCCACTCAGGAATAACTCGCAAGATTCCTCGCACATAGGTTAGCCCAATTGGATTTCTCTTTCATTTCTCTCTCTTTTGTTGTGGAAGCATAATTGTTTACTAGTTGGGAAAAACAATAGATCTTTCATGAATCTGTATAATTTTTCTCCTGCAAATATAATGTGGACCTCTTCTATGTCCTTGAATATTTCAAAGTCTTTTTCTCTTTGGATTCTCAAATTGGTCAAGATGAAATATAAGTCTCAAGGGGCTTCATTAGTTCCCATGGTTGAAAATGGTCTGTCAAGTGTAAAAGATATAGAGCTTGGTCATATAGACTTGGAGGATTTTAGGAAGAGAATGCAGCCAAAATCTAGGACTTCTATTGTTAAGAAGATTGTAAGAAGTGGTTTGGATAGAGCTAGAAGCTTTCCACTTGTTGAGCATTGTCTTGATTTGGTCATTGCATGCACTAATAATTATTTTCCAGATTCACAAGAGATATGAGCCCCAAACGGCTCTATAGTAGCTAAAATTGATTCAAAGACCATTGCTCTTGCTTTGAAACTGGTTGATCATGAGAATTTTGTTGATGTTTCAGTCTCTTCTGATTGGGGATTTTAACACGAAAAGAAAGATTGGTGTCAAAGCCACATTGCCAAGAGCTAGTTGGAGGTGGAGAGGAAAGGGAAGTCTACGCTCCCTACTCACTTGAAAAGAGGCCATTTTAAAGAAGAGATTTATGATATGATCACCTTGCTGCATTGTGTGGTTGGAAGTGCAGAATCTGACTCTTTTGAGTATTGGATGTGTCAATTTATTCTACTCATTTGTGGTGACCATCACATAAATTAGGCAAAATTGATAAGTGAAAGCATGCACGAGCAATTGGTAAATTTTTCGCAGAGGAGTTTTCATATGTGCTCTTTGTTGGTGTATGTGTTGGCTACTAGAGAGGTTTTCTAGCCCAGTTTAAGAGCTCAAGGAGCTCCCACCCTAGATACACCTGTGTATCATATTTTTCTACAATTGCAAAGAAGTGTTGGGATGAAAAATTTCTGATGAGTGAACGACGCTTTCTTCATGTTGATTGCCAAGAAAATTGAAGGTACCCTAGAGCAGAGGTTTTCTCCAGAAGTGGCTACCCTGGTGATGAATTTTGGATGTTTTATATACAGTTTGACCATTTTTCTTACCTAAGAATAGGGGTTATGAAAATGCCCCATTAAAATTGCCAAGGTACCCATATGATTTTATTGTGTTTTTAGAGGTTTGTCATCAAATGGCAGTTGTGAATACCAGTATCATACCATGAAGAAGAAGGGATATTAATTCCCTGTGACTCTTTCATTCTATTCATGTAAAAGAAATGATAGTTCAAAGAGTGTAGATAAGTTGCTGGAAGAATATAATTTTCATAGGTTGCCTGCACAGACAACTTTTGATAGAAAAAATTTTATAAAGAGAAATATGCATGGAGGAGGTTCATATTTACATAAATCTCAACTTCAAGATTTATGGGAGGATTTCTTATATGAGAAAGAAGTACAAAGGAGAAGCTAGATGTGGTTAACCATTGACCAAGTCTGAGCTTTTGACTTGCGACTATAGGTCTCTGAGATGGTAGATGACAATTTAGACATATTAGATGAAGGGTATCATAATGCCTCTCTACAACTTTTGCCTGTGCATTGGTCTGAAAAGGAGACCATTGATGTAATGTTTTGTTCTTTTCATGTGCTTAGGAGAACTGGAAAATGGTTGAATGGAAAAATTAGAGAATGGACTGGTTTTGTATCTCCAAAGGAATCATCTGCTTGAGAACAAAATAAGTCCCAAGCTACTCACACTCCCAGGAGTTCATCGAGTTGGCTCACAATCAGGTGGAGATGGTGAATAGCCTAAGGACATCAAGAAGTTAAAAATGACATGTGAGCATGATGGTCATCCTGTGATAATAGACAATAGTTTGGTTGCTTCACAACTGTAAGAAGACCATGTGCCCCATTTAAATCCCCTGTTAATGATAGTGATTCTTTGATTTTTAATCAGCTTGGAGAAGACAATATTCTTCAGTCTCTATTTGGTAATCTAGTTTCTCCTGGTTTATGTAATCCTCCAAAGCACAATTCCCCACCTGTGCATTTGGATGGTGTAATGATGAATGTTGTTGCAAACACTAATGCTTCTTCTTCTTCCTCCCCTACATGGTTGAGGAAAGTTGTGGAGAAAATAAAAGATATACTCCAATGGTGGACACCAACATTGACACTGTGGCTAAGCTCTTATAGGAAACACCCAAACCAAAATGGGTTGGAAGAATGTCAAGGATGGTGGCAGACCCTTCCATAGGGTGCCACATCTTGGAGATTGCTGACCTAGTGTGTGACAAGAATGATGATGAAGTGCTTGAAGCTGACTTTAACTTAAGTTGAGTTGATATGGGACCCTTGACTATGGAGGGATAAATTTACCGTGCTAAATTCTTAGTCAGCACTTTATCGGAGAGAATCAAGGTGCGGCAAGAGAATGTTAAATTGCAAGCACAGGTAAATTCTTTAACCCTATTTATTCAGTGAATTTTTAAAATTACTGCCCAACTAGCTAGAGAATCACCTAATATAACTTTAGATAGATCAGATCCCAACCTCTTGCAATAGATTAAATGGTCTTAGGCTTTGAGTGGTGTTGTAGATCAATGGATTGAAAAGGTAACTTTGGATGGCCTAATTTATATAGAAGAGTCTGCCAAGTTATTTAATTCTATTTCTAGCAAGAGGGAAGCATTGGTCACTGAATTGCAAACTATCAAGAAGGATAGTGGTAGTCTCTTCACAGTTTCTAAATAAGTACAAGATATGGTTGGCATGGATATAAATATTCTTTTGATCGAGAAGATTTTGAATGATCCCAAGGAGATGGACTCTGTTGTGTGGATAGACATACTTGAATGGAAAATGTCTATATTAGGAGCGGTTGAGGATGAAATAAGGAGCACCCTGGCTCACTATTACACAAATCAAAAGGATCTCAAAAGAAAGTTTGCAATCTTGGAGATAGAAGCTTTTGGTGATGATGAGATTAAGCTACTTGAAATTAGGGAAATCAAGCAAAATTTTAAGAAGATGGTGACTAAAGAAATGGTAACTTTTGATATTGTCAATAGTGATTCACTTGGAAAACTTGGGAGAATAGCCACTTATATCAAATCATTCAAAAATGAAATAGATAGTGTGCATAAAAGAGTGGTTGATGCTGACAGAATGATAAACAAGAAGAAACTTCGAGTCAGTATGACCAGTAGTCCAAGTAGTGTGGCATTATCACCAATCATTAATAGGTATTGGGCATATAAGGTGAAGCTAAGAGCACAGGTGAATCAAGAGACACAAGTGGATGTAGGTACTGAAGATGGACAAGCTAAGGAGAAGGAAGCAGTGCAAAAGGAAACTATTGTGGATGATGATGTGGAAATCATTAATTGAATTTAAATTTTCTAATACTTTAGTAATTTTTATTTGTTGCACAAAAACTATTGGCTCTAGTGAGTTGTTTATTTAAGTTATGTATGTTTTCAAAGATAGTTATCGGTGACAAGGCTATAAATTCATAGAGCTTGTCTATGTTTGGAATCTTCAGTAAACTTTATTTTAGTTGGAGATCAGTTTTTGGTGTGTTACTTTTATGTTCAGTTATTTTGATATATGAATTGAAATCAATACAGTGGAGTTTGGTGATCATAGACTTTGTGTTATAGTTATTTGAATATTTATTCTTCCTATGTTGAATATACTATTGTTGGTTGGTTATTGATTCTATATTGAAGTGATTGAATGTTCTAAATTCTTCCTCACTGTTGTGAAATACTTATCTTTCAGTGAATGGTTTATGGTGGTGATTGTATAACATATGGTATAATTCTTTATTATTTGATTGAAGTAACTGTTGTCGAAGTCTTTGTACTTCTTTTGACATTTAGTTGATACATTGCCTTTTATGCTTTCTAGTTAAAAACACCACCTTTTCTTTGCTTTATGTTAAAAGCTCCACATTTTCATTTGTTCAATATCATAGGAAGGTAGTTGCACCTTGTTAAACAAGCAGAGAATCATTCTAAAACATCATTACAATTGATTCAATTGTTGGTAAATTTGTCACTTGTGTGGGTGTGAGAATATAGAGTTAGGTGGAAAAATCTATAAACCAACAGATTATAAAGTGGACATTCTTCTTTTATAAGAAGTTAAGATGAGGACTAATAACTTTCAAGTTATCACCAAAAGAGTATGGCTGAATGCTGACTTTTATATTAGTGATGCGTTTGGAGCCTCAGGGGGAATCGTCACTATGTGGAATAAGAACATTGTTAGAGGAGAGTACCTCTCAAATTCTAGAAGCAAACTAGGAGTTAAATTTTTTTCCCACAACAAAATTTCAAACCTGGTCAATATTTATGCCCCTAATCAGAGAAACGCTAGGAAAGAGGTTTGGGAGGAATTGACCTCTTACATTTTGGACAAAAAAATGATCTATGGATGCTTTCTGGAGACTTCAACTCTCCTTTATACCCCTTAGAGAAACTTGGGGGTATCATTAATTACTCTGATAGCATGACTGACCTCACTAATTTTCTTAATAATGTTGTTCTTATGGACATAGATCTTCATGAGAATCTTTTCACTTGGACTAATAGGAGGAGTGGTGAAGATTTGATTCAAGTTAAGATCGATAGATTCCTTATTTCCTCAAATTGGGATTGTCTCAGCTCTTCTCACCTTGTAGCCCTCCCCAGAACAATTTCAGACTGTAATCCTCTACTTTTGTCTTGGAAGGATAGCACTCATAAAGGCCCTTACCCTTTTAGATTTGAAATTATGTGGACCCATCACCCAAGTTTCAAAGACTATATCTCTAACTGGTGGAGCACTCCTATTCAGGGATCAGCAATGTTTAGGTTGGTTCAAAAACTTATTGTTGTCAAGAACAAAGTTAAGGTTGGAACAATTTACTTTTGGAAATATCTTTGAACATAAGAAGAGGATTTCATTCAAACTCTCAAAAGTTCATATGAAGATAGACCAAGGAGATTACTCTGAGGAAGTCTCTCAACAAGAAGATTCCCTGAGGAAAGAATGGAATGAAGTTTTGAAGAGGGACGAAATTTATTGGAAATAGAAATCCAAAGTGTATTGGTTACGGGAGGGAGACAGGAATACTGCTTTTTTCCATTAGTCTACCATGATACATAGGAAGAGGAATAATATAACAAGGTTGATTGATGAGCATGGGTCTGAAGCCAATACTAATATCCAAGTGGGGTAGGTTGCTTCCATGTACTTTTAGAATTTCCTGGCTTGTCAAGAGACTTCTAAGGTTTCTGGTTTGGATGAATAACTAATAGAGCATATTCCCTCATATCTCTCTAAGGAAGATAATGATATTCTTACTAAACCTATTTCTAAGGAGGAAGTAAGAGTTGTTCTCTTCTCCATGGGAACTTATAAAGCCCTAAGACCTGATGGTTTCCCCCCAACTTTCTTTCAGGAGTTTTGGGATATTGTTGGCCATGATGTTACAGAGGCTGTCAAGATTTCTTTAGAATTGGGAAACTTTTGAAGAAACTGAATAATACTTTTATATCCCTAGCTCCCAAGAAAAGTGTCCCTACCTCCTTGGGGTATTTCAAACCTATAAGCTTGTGTAATACTATTTATAAAATTTGCTCTAAAATTTTGGTTTTCAGACTTCAACCTTTGTTGGAAAAGTGGATCAGTGGATGTCAAAAAGGACTTGTCCCTGGTAGACAAATTCTTGATGTAGCCATATCTACTCATGAATCATCCACTCTATGGATAGATGCAACCTTCTAGGTATGGTCTTCAAACTTGATATTTCTAAAGCATATGATAGGATTTCTTGGGATTTTCTCTTCAAAGTTCTTAAGAAATTTGGTTTTCAAAACAAAGTCCTCAATTTGATTAAGGAATGTGTGATGACTATCAAGCTATTTGTTCTTGTTAATGGCATTCCTAGAGGGATCTTCAATGCTAGGAGAGGGCTAAGATAGGGTGACCCTTTATCCCTGTATCTCTTCATCATTCTTGCTGAAACCTTGGTAGAAATATTATGAGGATGCTGAGATCTAAAGAGCTCAAGGTATTAAACTTGCTACTTTGATTGACCCAGCTACCATCCAATAGTTTGAGGATGGCACCATCCTTTTTGGTTTGGGTTCAGTGGCAGAGGCTCAAAAATGGAAGAGGTTGTTGAATGAGTATGTTGCTGCTTTAGGTCAATGTATTAATTATGAGAAAAGTCCAATCTACTTCTCCAATACCAACGTTGATTTGTAGTAGAAAATCAAAGCTATTTGGGATGTGTTGGTGTTGATCTTCCAGGTTCATACCTTGACCTCCCATTATCTATTAAGGAAGTTTCCCCCATGTTTTGGAATTCTATCCTTGAACAGATCCAAAAGAAGCTTGCTGGTTGGAAGGGTAAACTTTTGAGCTAAGTTGGTAAGTTCTAGCTCCTTAAGGCCTCTTTGTAGGGGTTCCCATCTATTACTTATCTCTATTCAAGATTCCTAAATACCTTGCAAATGAAAGAATACAAAGGAACTTCCTTTGGTTTTGGCTGGAATAAAATAAAAGAACAACCCTCATAATCTAGGATAGAATATGTTTACCTAAGCACCAAGGAGGGTTGGGTATAAGGAAAATGCATCTCATCAACAAAGCTCTGATGGCCAAGGTGGGTTGGAATCTCTTGAAAGATAGCAATGATTGACGTGTCATCATGAGGGCTAAGTATCTTTCTACTATGGACCCTAGTAGGTTTCTTGTTGAAGCTGGTACACCTAGAGGTTCTGTTATTTGGAACAATGTTCTAAAATCCAAGGCCCTATTGCAGAAGGGAATCAAATGGAATCTTGGAAATGTGAGAGTGATAAAATTCTAGGATGATAGTTGGTTAAAGAAGAAACCTCTCTCTAGTTTTCAAAATTTTAGGAGATTAGCTAATATTGCCACTAGTTTTTTGGAGAACTGACTTCTGATTACTTTCTACAACATAGAGGAGTTTATCAATGGAAATAGCTTTCAAACTATTGTTAGAGTCATAGTGACCTCTCCCAAATTTCCAATGACCTACAACAAGATCTACAAAGGTACAAAATTCCATTATTTCCTAGGATGGATGAGTTCCTCTAGGCCAAAGGTAAAATGGGCACTTTCTTAGTTAAGTTGGCTTACAATCTACTATTAGACTTTGCTAATGATAACAATTTTTGGAGAAAAGTTTGGAACCACCATCTAATCCCAAAGGTGAATTTCTTTTGGTGGGTAGCTTCTCACAATAGGATCTTCACCCAAGACAATCGAAAAATCAAGGGTTTTCAAATACCAAATAGGTGTGTTTTATGTCTTAAGGATGAGGAATTTGTCTCCCACCTCCTGCTTCACTATGACTATTCTAGAGGGGTGTGGAGCATGGCCTTTCAAAAGATTGGTATCAATTGGAGTATGAATAAGGACCTAATTTATTTTATTAAAAATTGGATTTCCCCTTTCTCTCAACTGATCTACAAAGAAGCGTGGTATCAGATTCCTCCTCTCCTCACTTGGGGTCTATGGAAGGAAAGAAATAATAGAATCTTCAGGGATTGCCCTAAGAATGCTAAGGAAGTCTTTTGTATCTTCTCCAAATTACTAGCTGAAAATGTTTCTCATTGTATTTTGAAAGTTGTTGAGGCTCCTCCTAATAATTAGGAAGCTAATATCCTTAGAGGGTGGAATGTCTCTTTGCATAATTGCAAGGTAGATAATGCTAAAAAGTTATCTTGGAAGAACACTAAATGGACTCCCCCTACCGAAGGTTGGATTAAGCTAAACTTTAATGGGTCTGCTAAGGGAAACCTTGGAGCTACTAGTGGAGGGGGGGTCTTGAGATCCTATAAGGGTGAACTAGTTGTTTCTTATGTTGGTAGATTAGGGATAAACTCCAATAATGTGGTTGAAGCTATGACTTTACTTTGGGGTATTAAAATTGCCCTCCGTTGGTATTAAAAACTTGCAAATTGAGGGAGATTCAAAACTTATTATTGATGTTGTTCAAGGAAAAGCCAGGGTGGGATGGCAAATAGCTGATATCATCCATGATATAAAATACCTTCTCTTGAGGTTGGATAAATTTGATCTAAGGCATATTATAGAAAGGGTAATGGTGTTGCTGATGCTATGGCCAATTTTGGGGTTACCCTTAACTCTAAAAGATGTTGGAGGGACATAAATAATCTCCCTAGTAATATTAAAGATTGCCTATATATTGAGGCTCAACCTTTCCCTTCTTAATGGCTATGATATATTGAGATAATACTAAGTTTAAATATATATTTCTATATATTTGTCACACCATATTTTTAAACAAACATACTTATCATTTTATTTCAAGAAGATAGATGGATAGTCAGTGAAATTAATATGAGGAAAGTAATGTTATGTTAGAATATAAAATGCATTTGAATTATGTTATTTTTATAAGAATGATTGTTTATGGTGTCATTAACATCTACATGATTAAATAATGTGATGGACTAACTACCATTGTGTGACTAAGGTGGATGCAAGAATAGTGTTTTCCCCCTCCAAGAAGAGGAGAGAGAGTATCACCGTGGAGAGGGTGCTAGATCACCTGAATATAATGATCCTTGTGCTATCTAGGAATACATACATACACTCACATTAGAAGTTAAGTTAGTTATGGAGTAAGTCTTATTCTTTATGTGGTTGGTCACCTCAGAAATATTTTAAATGTTGTGATCATTCCATACTTGATTTATATTGTTGTCATCATGTCGATGGCTTAATCTTCTACGTCAATAGTTATTAAGTTAGTGTACACCTTTGAATGTCAAGTTGAGATAAGTAATCAACCAGACAAATCCAATTTTTTTGTTAAGGTCTATCTCAACTTTGTAAAATTCCATCATTGATAATTGTGCTCGTGCATAAGCATAATTAAAGCATATGAAAGAATGCATTAGTGACATCTATAAAGTAGGTGTACTATTGTTTATTTTAAATTATTATTTTAAGCTTAGTTATGGTTAAAAATTGTTTAGGGTAAAAGTGGATTTTGTTAATCTTTTGTTGTTTAGATGTTAAAATTTGCCTCTCCACTAAACATTGAAGGATCTAGGGTCGAGTCGCAAGCACTATCATACCCTGGGTCACTTGCAGATGTAGGGAAATTTGGATTAGGGAATTAATTTATCAATTTTTCCTTCTTATATGTCCAATTGACCATTAAAACCCTAATTATGCAAATACAATGACAAATTGATGAAAGACGGAAAAAGCTCTTGTAGACGGGGGTAAAATAGAAAATCACAGAATACCTATTTTTGGGGTTCTGAAGTAGAACAGTCAGGGACTAAGATGCGGGCTCCCAAGTCCAAGGTACCTGCTTTTTCAAGGAATTTGGACCTCCTTCCAGCACTGATCAGCCCTGTAACTTATGTTTCCCAAAATTTATCTGCGGAGGACACTGTTGCAGGCGCCCAAGTCCTAGAAGTTCTCCTGTGTCCTACTTTTCTTTAGATCCCAAATCCATGATGCCTGCCAAGCCTTCTTACAACTCCACTTTTTTCGGATGCAACACCTGTAACTTGCAATCACAAGACTTGGTTTGGGGGTTGTGGTCTTTAGAGGCTTGCCTCAGTCAAGCCTTAGAGGACAATTAAGTCTCTGAACACCGTTGTCAAACAAAGAGTGCATGCCCTTGTGAGGCAGAGGCAAAAACCAAAGGAATCAATGATAAAAACACAATTATATGTCACCTTGTAGTGAAGCTCTCATAGAGGAATATGCTCTTCATGCCATGAGGAGATTGATGCTCAAATCTGCAAATATCAACACACAAAACACACAAGTCTGCTCTTGCAACACAATAGAAAGCCTTGAATCACCTTGAGAACACTTGAACATCACAATTGCCATCTAGTTTACAAATGAATGCCTAAACATGCTTATATATGCACCTACAAGCATTCCCACCATGATTTTAAATATCAAACTTTACCATGTTGGCAAAAGCACCAACTAACGGTCATAAACTAACACCTAGAAATTAGGGCTGCCCCAAAATAGGGCAGGACTAGGGCGCGGGCGCCCAAGTCCTCCCCCTATTTTGGGCAGGGTACAGCTCAAGGGGTCCACCTAGGTCCAATTTTCCATGGAACCTAGGTCTCATTCCATCAGGATGCCAAAATATGAACTAAAATGTCCTAAATGCATACTAAAGACCTGGGAGCTAAACCTTATGAGAGAAAAGCTCCCAAGGGGACATTTTCTAACATTACATTTAGCCCCCACTTTAATGTATGTATAAACGCAAGGCCAATACATGCATTAAAGTAAGGTCACAAACACAACAAACAGATCAAGCACGGAGAAGACATGCCAATCACATAGAAGATAGTAACAGGCACACAAAACATGGAGAAGATAGTTACAGTCATGCAAAACATCAAGCAGACAGTCAATGCATAGAAGACACATTAATGCATGGAAGACAAAAATGATATATTTTCTTTTCCTTTTCTCATATATATGAAATGCAAATGCAATTACTAAAAAGTAAACAGACCTCCCATAATACAGGGTGCACTACCTGAGGGCGCAGGTCTCGGTATATATGGGGCAACACACATGCAAGACATGCAAAACCTCCCAAAATGCAGGAAGCACTACTCGAGGTGCTGGTCTCTATATATGGGGCAACAAACATACCACAAAAAATAAGCACACCAAAACACACACACTTGAAGACACAGAGAAAACATGGTAGACAAGCGATGGAATGTACCTATTTCTATGTCCAACGCCATCTTAGGCACATTATAGGCACACACCAACGATTGCGCTTTGCCACAACAATCACCGAAGACACGCTTAAGGGTTGAGTTAGTCACAAAACCGCTCCCTGCCTCCACAGAGGACTTTTGAAAATGACAGGATGATGCAATCTGCTTCGAGAAATACACCATCCCCGCCTCCGTAGAGGACTTTTGAAAATGACAAGATGATGCAATCTGCTTCGAGAAATACACCATCCCCGCCTCCGCAGAGGGCTTAAGAAAAAGGATATGCTCAATATCTTGCCTCTGCAGAGGGCTTACATGATTGATTGATTGATTGATTGCAAACAAAATCAGGATGCATGATGCACTACTCTGGGGTGCAAGTCTCTGCATCTAAGGTCAAACACATTGCTAACATCTATAATAGATAGCTTACCTTATATATGCCCCCACCTTAAGGTGGTTGATATCAGTTATCGATATCAAGCACATTAAGGTAGGAAGAAAACATACAAGGGAACATCAAAGTTCGCAAAGCCCATGCCTCCCAAAGGTGACATGTACTTTAAGATTGCCAAATGTTCCCACAAACACATCCCTACAAGAAACATGTTAGTGTCTACAAGATCATGATAAATAACAACATCAATGCATATGATTAACCACACAAAGAGCCAAGGTTATACCACAAATTCAGAGTTTGAGGATAACCGTGGGGCTATATCATGAAGCTCTCTGAATCGAGTACCACCAAGGCTAGATTCAAAGGCAAACAAAGGTGCATGGAGCAGCAGTATTGTTAAGGTTTGTAAATGTGACAGAAACATCATAAAATTCACTACGCGAAAAGCACGAGTGCTTCTACTAGCCAAGCATTAGATAAGATATACAACCCCATCATCATATTAGGAACTAAGTCCATTTTTTTATTTCTCTCGAAAGGGATACTAGGTCTGCATCAGTATAAATGTTTGTCGTCATCCACCCGCTAGATGGAAACACTAGAGGAAGGGAAATAATAAATAGGAGAGAAGAAACAAGTGTCTTAGGGATAGTCATGTAGGAGGGTGCCCCCAAGTCACCAACTGTGACGCTATGTCTATAAGATACAACACACAACAATGAAATCAAAGAGAGGTAGTATAGAAGTTCTATGATGATACAAATAGAAGAAGGTCACAACAGAGTCGGTCTCCTAGTATCCCAAACCTTACGGGAGAGTCCGAGGTCATCCTAGGAGGCCTCAAAAACACATAACACATCACATGGGAAGCACATCATGAGAGAGGTAAAGGGTTAGAGATACTTACCTGTAGGGCCCCTTTCGGGCTAGAAGTTGTCTATAAGCAAATCATTGTCATCATCTTCCCACTTCCTAATGTTGGAGGATAGTGGGAAATATGGTACCATAGCCAAGTTCATATCTTGTTCATCATGTTGTTCATCATTAGAATCATCTTTGTTTGGTTGAATGTTGGGATCAATGTTTTCTTGTTGAGAGGCAAGGTTTATGGCATAAGCTTGTCTTCTTTTTCTTCTTTCTCTTGCTTTTCTATTTCGTTTTGTTTTACCACTTATCTCTTGTAAGATAGGGCTATCCTCTTTCATAGGCTTGTGCAAATTAGAAGATGAAGCACCAGGATCGAATCTCATTTGTCGCGGTGGAACACTTTGTTGTTGACAATGACCTCCCGATCCTTATAAGGATTTCAGGGGAGGAACCTCAGCATAGGGACCTTGTCCTTTCAGTCTAAAACTCTCTTCACATGCGGGTTGTTTATATTTTGTCATTTGAGTGGGAGTACTAGGTAATTTAGTTTTATCCCAAAAGTAATTCAACTTGTAATGTGTTTGCTGAACCAAAGGTTTATACTTGTTGCAAGTGATGGTGATTATATGGCCATCCAAAGGGAATTTTAGACAATGGTGTATTGTTGAACGGATAGCTTTCATTTCTTTTAGCCACGGATGTTCCAATTTAATGCGAAAGAGGTCAAAAATAGGGACAACATCAAACCATTGTTCGACATGTTTTCTAGATAGTGTTACGAACAATGATATCTTACCCAAAGGCTTGATAAAGGTTCCCTTATGCATCTTAATCATCATGCTCAAGAGGTCATAAGAACCTTGCATTAGTTGACATGAAAAGAGGAACTCTTCGGTGGCAACATTAGTCATTCAATTAGGGTTAATAAGAGTTCCATTTATGGGGTTTCCCATTATTTTCACAATGATGTAAAGAGGTCCTTCTTTGTCTCCAGTTGTTATATCATGAGGAGTGAAGACAATTTCAGGTTCGGGTGCTTTTCCTTTCATGTAAGGTGTAGGAGGGAACCTATTGTTTCTGTTATGATTAGAGGACATGTTTTTATGCTCAAACCAATGCCAAATAAGATTCTGAAAGCTTTTTAAAATTGGTGCAAGACAAGAGCAAAAAATAGCCTAAAATGCTTGATTTTTCAATACGTTTTCAATGCAAATGAATGAAACAAAGGATTTTGTAATGATTTCAGTCAAGGGCGAAAGTTATATGTCTAATATTAGTCCAAAGTAGGAATATAATCACACTCAACACACTCTTGATGCAAATCCAAGATAATGCCAAGTAAAAATAGGCATTCTTTTCACCAAAATTTAATGCAAAAGAGCATAACAAAGGGTACTGTGAGGAAAATGATGGTGGATAGAAAATAATATCAGTAATAACACCCACTTGGTGTCAAAATACCTAGCACAACATGCTTTTAGTGCCGCTTAAGGTAAAACCCTAGTGAAAATATAGTAAAAATAGGCTATTTTTCACAATTTTTCAACTCCAAGACCTAGCAAAAAGGGTGTTGTAATGAATTTTATGAGGTCCAACAAAGAATATCAATAATATAAGTCACCTCAATCCATAAAATTGATCAAAATATGCTTGGAGTGCAAACTAGGTCAAACCCTAGGACAAAAATGGCCAAAATGTGTAGTTTTTCATCGAATTTTCACTACAAGAGCCCATTAAAAGGTTGTTGTGAAGCTTTTAGGAGGGGAAGAAAATGATTACTCTGATAGAAAAAAAATGATACAAAAATACTTTTCACAACATGCCTATGGTGCAAGTTTATAAAGTCGATAAGGCCAAATTTAGTGAAAATCGTTATTTTTTGAAGCCCTAGGTCTGAGATCTTGACACAAAATGCTATGAGAATGTGTTGAAGTCTGATTTATGATGAAATTAACTTACTCTCAGATCTAAAAATGATTTTCAAGCTTGAACATGCAAAATGCCTATGCAAATTTAATGAAAATGCATCAAAATTGCTATTTTTTGTTAAAATTTTCTATGCAAAAATGCAAATATTTTAAATCTAAATGCAAATTCACAATAAAATGCAAGACTAAATCCAAATGAAAATTTGAATGATCCTCTAAAATCAGTAGAAAAATCTGATAAAATATTTTGCCTACAAACCCTAGATTTTGGAATTACTAGGTTATATAAAATTGTCAAAATTTCCACAAAAGCCTAGCAATTAAATGATGAAAATGCAATGTAATTTTTTTTTTTTTGGATTTTTCTATAGTTTATATCAGATCTGATGTAAAAATCATGAATTAGGAAAAATTAGGAAGAATTGATGCAATTTAGTAAGCCAAATAATGCAAATTTTTTTTTATTTTTCCAATTTTTCAATTTTTTTGAATTTTTCTCAATGCAATAAAATGAATAACCAAATGAATGAATGAAATCAATCCAACTATAAAGACAAACACTTATCAATTTTCAATTTAAGTCCAATAACATGGGTTCACCAAAATGTTTAGGGTAAAAGTGGATTTTGTTAATCTTTTGTTATTTAGATGTTAAAATCCGCCTTTCCACTAAACATTGAAGGATCTAGGGTCGAGTGGCGAGCACTATCATACCCTAGGTCACTTGTAGATGTAGAGAAACTTGGAGTAGGGAATTAATTTATCAATTTTTCTTTCTCCTATGTCTAATTGACCATTAAAACCCTAATTATCCAAATACAATGACAAATTGACGAAAGACAGAAAAAACTCTTGCAGACGGGGGTAAAATAGAAAATCACAGAATACCTATTTTTAGGGTTCTGAAGCGAAACAGTTGGGGACTAAGGTGTGGGCACCCAAGTCCAAGGTACCTACTTTTTTGGGGATCTAGACCTCCTTCCGACACTGATCAGTCATGTAACTTCTGTTTCCTAAAATTTGTCTATGGAGGACACTATTGTGGGTGCCCAAGTCTTGGAAGTGTTCCCGTGTCCTAGTGTTCTTCAGACCCCCAATCCCTAATGCCTGCCAAACCTTCATGCAACTCCACTTTCTCCAGATGCAACACCTGTAACCTGCAATCACAAGACTTGGTTTGGGGGTTGTGGTGTTTAGAGGCTTGCCTCAGTCAAGCCCCTGAGGACACTTAAGTCTCTGAACATCATTGTTAGACAAAGAGTACATGCCCTTGTGAGGCAAAGGAAAAAACCAAAGGAATCAATAATAAAAACATAATTATATGTCACCTTGTAGTGAAGTACTCATGGAGGAAGATGCTCTTCATGCCATGAGGAGATTGATGCTCAAATCTACAAATATTAACACACAAAATACACAAGTCTGCTCTTGCAACACAATAGAAAGCCTTGAATCACCTTGAGAACACGTGAACATCACAATTGCCATCTAGTTTACAAATGAATGCCTAAACATGCTTATATGTGCACCTACAAGCATTCCCACCAAGATTTTAAAAATCAAACTTTACCATGTTAGCAAAAGAACCAACTAATGGTCATAAACTGACACCTAGAAATTGGGGCTGCCCCAAAATAGGGCAGGACTAGGGCGCAAGCGCCCAAGTCCTCCCCCCTATTTTAGGCAGGGTACAGCTCAAGGGGTCCACCTAGGTCTAATTTTCCATGGAACCTAGGTCTCATTCCATCGGCATGCCAAAGTATGAACTAAAATGTCTAAAATGCATACTAAAGACCCGAGAGCTAAACCTTATGAGGGAAAAGTGCCCAAGGGGACATTTTCTGACGTTACAAAAATAATGTCTAGTTTAAGAAAGAGTAAAGTCTATGGTAGATAGACTTTCATCATATTTCTCCCTAGATGCTTGGAGGAGTGGGGAGGAGCAGTAGCTCCATACTCCCCTTTTTTAGCATGTGAGGTCACGAATGGCTGAGGGAATAGAGGGAAGATATTAATTATGCAGTTACATAACCGATGATAGTGGGGAGAGAAGATAAAATAGTATTCTCTCTTGCATATAGGAATGTAAAGAAACTAAAGAATCGTGGTGGATCTCTATATTGGAGAAGAAAGAAGAAGGAAATGAAAGGTAAGTATTGATCTTCTTGTTTAGCATTACAGGGAAGCTCACCATCCATAATATATTGCATAAATACTTTGATAACGCAAGCTTATATCAGTGAGAAGAAAATAGATAAAGGTTTATACATAAAACCTATTGTGTGTTCCATAAGAGGCCGAATGTTTTGCATGTTATCACAATAGACTATATTAAGATTTACATTACTATTGATATACCTTAGGCAAAGACTTTTGTCTACATATTTATACGGTATATTGAATTTCAAACAAGATTTGTGTTATCTATGTGTTGGCATTTCAATTCACACCTCTAGAATGTGAGTTGGAAATGGACAGCTATGCATAGATAAACTTCTCTTCTATTATGAGGGGAAGTTCCCTTTTTGCTGATGTTTTCTTAAAAGATAAATAAATAAAATTTTGCCTATATTTTTGCTTCTCAGCTGTGAGTACAAGGTTATAAAACTCTATCACTGCAGTAGAGGTTTCTCTTTTTTTAACTTCTAACTACAACTAGGCCTAAACTAAATGACACTTTTGATCACCTAAGTAAATTCAGTACATAGGAATCAAAAGTTAATAGAGAATGATTTGTTTTAACATAAAAGCTCAAATAAATGTCTTCCAGATCACATCAGAAGACTCATTGTACTTTAAGATGAAAACTAAAAGTAAGATTACGCAAGCCACACATCTGATGACAAAACTAGATGATTGTGAGATAGAGAATCAAAGCAAATGGCAGGCATGAGATTTCTATTCTCAATATCATAAAGTTGTTACAACTCTAGGACAATGATATTGTAGCAAAAGGTGGGCATACAATATGTGATCAAACACTGGATAAAAGATAACATAGAGTGAACAAGCACATGAAATAACAATTTATGTAGGCTAGAATAGGCACAACAAATTTTGCTCTCACAATTACAGTTCCCCAAACAATGGGCAAGGCTGCCCTTATTTATACTAAATCAAA
This sequence comes from Cunninghamia lanceolata, assembly GCA_027924645.1. Taxonomy (NCBI): domain Eukaryota; kingdom Viridiplantae; phylum Streptophyta; class Pinopsida; order Cupressales; family Cupressaceae; genus Cunninghamia; species Cunninghamia lanceolata. Next base: position 1,834,577 of record BSBN01001011.1, read on the forward strand.
GGAGTAGATAACCCTAAAATCTCCTTGATTTTACCTAACTAACTTGCCAACTCAAAAGATTTATTTCTATTCTAAGACAAAGATTACAACTAACAACTATTTTAAAACAATTTTATTTAAAGCAAAGAAAGCTCCAACTATTGCAAAGTGATTTTTACTATTTTAAGAATGGATAAGCTTTGGATGAAAGCAAATGATTTAAAAAAACATTGACTTAAAGTTGCTTTCTTTTGAGTCACATCCCCATCTTTATTGCTACCTTATTGGTGATGTCATCCATTGATATTTTGGGAAATAATATCTTCTAAAAAGCTAGTGACTGCATCTTTTCTAGGAACATTGATACTCTCTAAGATGATATTCACAAACTTCACCCATAGATTTATCAAATTTTACTATCATTGTGGAAAAATGATCCATCTTGTTGACACTAAGATCACCATTAAAATTCTTGCGAATGAGAGTCTGGAATTCTATCTGTACTTCCCTGAGATCATATAGGGTACCATCTTCTCTCTCATATGAATACGGGATCTGAGAAACAAAAGATATCAGAAACTTGAGAACATTTATCACTTTTTCTTTCCATTCAGCTAACTCTGAGATTATACTTCATAGGTTTTTATTGTGAAAAGATATTGTGCTTTCCAAGTAGAAACAATCTTCTTATCTTTTGTTGAATCAATGGAATTATATGCTATCTTCAAGTCAGAGATTATGATCTCAAACACCAGTTTGTTTTTATCCATAGTCTATTGTAACATTTGAATGCCTTGACACAGATCATGAGCATTATCCTTTAATTGATAGATCTGTGAAAGTACAACTCTGCCTTTAATTATAAACTCTTCCACCAAATATTTCATGTGACTCCCATAAATGACCAACTGACTTAGCTTTTATTGATCGGCCGGTGATTCCAAAATCTAAGGAAGCATTAAATCAGCCTATGAAGTGCTATGAAAAAGATTGGAAATATACTATTGTAGCTACCTATTTTTAGCCTTGAGGGCTACGTTATCTTCTCCATCTTTCAACACCCTCTCCTTTAAATTACCTGCTGCAACCTCAAAGAGATTTACATATGTATACTGGGTACTCCTACAAAGACTATCTCTAACAACGTTGAAGTCATCAACCTCAATCTCATTAAAATTCTTATCTTATGGCGGTGTTGCAGTTTCAAGGATCATTTCTCCATCAGCATTCTTTTCAATGTGAACTCATTTCTTAAGTTTCATGTCTAGTATGTCTTAGCAAATACTACTAATCTCTATCAAGTTCAACTGATGTGAAGGCTTTCTCCTCTTCCTACCCAAAATGTTCTCAAGCTAGGATGGGCCAACCTCTCTAAGAAGCTCAGTTCTAACTTCATCAACTCCTGATGAAGCAATATGTGTCTCAGTGTTATGAACTGGCAAGTCAGACTCTAAATCTATATGAATGGGAGAAGAGCTTGATGATGAAGGTGGAGAAACATGAACTAAAGGCATTGTTTCATTATGCGATGCTGGTTCAGTGAGAACTTCTGATGCAACTGTTGGCTATTCCTTCTGAATATGGACTGGAGACTCAACCTTTTTCCTCTTCAACTTTGCCATCTTCATTCCTTCTAGAAGGATGCTCATAGCTTTAACCCTTGGCTTTGGTTTGGAAGTGGAAGGTACAGATGGTAGAACTACTAGCAAATTTGCAAACTAGAATGGCTTCTCTCTGCTTCTTCTTATCATTCAAGAATATCATACTATTTTTGATAACCCAGCTCATTCTTTCCTCAATTGAGGTGTTTCCTTTGGTAGACCAATTAACTAGTGACAGTGGTTGTTGCTCAACCTGATCTCTGAAATATGTGGGAAGTAGAACCTCACCATCATCATCTAACAAGCCTTCTACATCTTTTGACAGGATATCAACCAACTGCTAAAGGCTAAACCTACTGTAATTACATTTCCGCACTTCGAATTAATCTACACAATTAACCAAGAAATCTTCAATCGCAGGTGCATGCATAGAATTTTGACCAAGGTTTGATGCAAAAACACCATGAGGATCATATGAAAATCTCCTGTTGAAAAACTTAAGGCCATACTTGGACGATTCACTACTAATTACTTTGGCATCTACTCTAGATCTGCATCTGTAAATACCCATCCCAATCAGAAAACTAAAAGCCACCTTATGCCTACTACACAGAAATGTATGAACTTCATAGACTTGCCTCAGAAATTCCATAAATGCTACCTCATCCGTAAGATATCTTGGCAACATGGCGGGCTCTCCTGAGAAGCCATATACCTTGATGTAGGAGAATGTGGGAAACTCGATAAACCAATCAACCCATTCCACCATTGCTAATTTGGTTTTAGCTAAAAATTGTATATGTAACTCGTTATCTAGATCTCACATCGCATGCATAAGGAAAGCATCATTTACCCGTCTATAATGTCACTCAGCCTAAGAAAATTCTAACTTCGAGAAATGGTGATATACATGTTGAATGCCCAAAGTTCCAACAATATTCAAACCCCTAAACTAACCATGAAAAGCCATTAAATATATGAGATATGACATCATGTGGAATTCATGGGCCCTTTGAAAACCAATTATCTGATGGTGGAGATTATCATTGATTAGTGCTGCCTAATCATAGTATTTTGTTCTGTCAACAATCTGGGACATGATATAAAACATCCAAGGTTGAAATTGTTAGCTTTTGCTTGACCTGTGATTCGATTCAGTAGAGTAATCATTATGGCATGTTCTTCCTTGAACTCTCCATGTCCAATGTTCTTTGGCAAAATGTTTTGCTTTTCTTTCAACCACTTTTGAGCAATCTTTTTCTAATATTTTTCTTTATCATTGTGCCACACCCTCTTGCATTCTTCAATAGAAACAACTAAGTTATCCTTCCATATTGGTATTGAAAAACATTTCTCAATATCATTTGGCCTGAGGCTATAGAGTACACACCCATCTATTGATTGGATTTCCCTTGTAACTGAATTGTAATTCTTAGTAAAAGTAATCATGAATTCAATGCTTTGCACTATTATGGAGAACAAAGCTACTGCAAGCAACCCAGAGTGACTCAGATTCTTGATAGCGATGTTTCTTGCATCTTCCAAAGCATGCAAATTGAACACTGGAAGCACCTTATGCAAATCTATCTTCAAAGTAATCAGGTAATCATGAACCAATGTCATTTTAGGCTTGATCTCTATTGGAGGGTACTGCATACTGAAAAACTTGAAGAATGGCTGTGAACACGCCTATTTCTAAAATATTTTGGACAAAAAGCTAAAAATTGTTTGCTGATTTCTTCTAAAAAGCTGATTTTGAGAGAAAAAGCTGGCACATGGGTTTTGTAGATAATCCCTTTCTGAAGAAACCTAGATCACTAGATTTTGAAAAAGCAGAGGATTTCCTAAAAAAGAAACAAAAAAGTAGATTTATAAAAAATAAAAATTCTCCAATCTTCAAGAGGATAAAATTTCAAATAGACCCATTTCGATGAAAATTGAAAACGCTCCAGTCTGTTTCTGAAAAATGATGCCCTATAAAAATGGACCTTGAAAAAGTGTGCCTCTATGCTTCCCAATCTCGAAACTACGAAGAGCACTGAAAAAGCACCCTGTTTGGGTTCTCAAATCTTTGTGAGAAGAAAAGGATGTTTTCTTCCCTCTGGATGCAACCTACAAAAATAGTGAATAAAGAGGCCAAAAGCTTGTTTTATAGACCTTTAGGGTGAAAAAGCAGCTTTCTTTGTGAAAGCAGAAAGCTTGAAACTTATCCATGAAGAAAGCATATTTTAAAGCACAAATCCAAGTTGATATACTTGAATAGGAAGAATCCCTATTTTATAGCTTCCTATGGCTTCACATGTGAGATTATGAAAAATTGCTTCTTCGATGATGTCATCAAACACGCGAAGTTGCAAAAGTGTTAGCCAAATTTTCCTTCATTTTGAAACTTTTGCACTCATTTCGACTCTAGCATGGCCTACCTCTGACTTCAACAAGATGGAAAACTATCACTTTTGACTGAAAAAGATGACTGATCATGGCATTTTGAAGTTTTATCAATCCTGATTTGATCCCTAGCCTCAAACTGACGATCTGACGACATTTTACTGCAAATCTGACTTCTAAAAACTGTCGTCGGAGGAAAATCAGGAAGCTGTTGATAGATGACATTAGCGGAGCATGGAAAAAAACTATCTCTAGAGACTCCAAGTACCCCTAGCCTCTAGAGGCACTTTTAGACTCATGCCTTAGTCAATTTTTTGATATTTTCAACTTTTCTATTTTCTTGTTTTCCGCGTTGTTCCGGTGACTGTGGGACCCAGTTAGGCCATCGAAACTTATCTGCCAGAGGAAAATTGAGACTGATGCTAAGGCATTCAGGAAAGCCTGATGAAAATTCAACTGATTGTACCTTCTACCTGTCTCAAAAATTGGGCCAAACTGATTTTCTATGAATCTGACCGAGCTGACGGAGGAGGGTTTGTCATTTTCTAGAAAAACATAAAAAAATGGTTAAGTCTAGACTTGATGGGCACCCCTAGCCTCCAGGGGCGCTTTTGATTCCATGCCTTAGAAAATTTTTGGAATTTTTCAATTTTCATTCTATTTCTCCATTTTGCGTGCCACAGGTCCTGTTTGATCTTCATTTCTGGTCGTCTAACTGACTACTGAAGTAGGATGGGAGGTGATCTGAGTAGCCTGAACATACCTGAGATGAATTTCTAGCTTTTATGGGCATTTCAACTGAGTTTGACTGATTTTGACCACCTAAAAGTGGGCTGACAAAGACTTTTTGACATTTCTCAAAAAACGTGAAAAATATTCTAACACTAAGAGTGATGGGCGCCCTCTTCCTCTAGGGGTGCTTGGATGTCAATGCCTTAGTCATTTTTATGATTTTCATATTTGTTTGCAGTTTACCTCATTTCGCGTGTAAGCAGTTGCTTTCTGTCATCAATTTTGATGATTTATCAGACAACTGCCACTGGATGAGGGATGGAATGGATAGCCTAGGTATATTTGATGTGAATCCCAACTTTTCAGGACCTTCTAACCAAAATGACTACTTTTCTCCACCTAAAAACTCGCTGACAAAGGCATTTTTAACATTTTTTCAAAAACACAAAAAAATCTAAGTCTATGAGAATTAGGCGCCCCTAGCCTCTAGGGGCACCTGGGATTTCTAGAATTAAACAAATTTGAGGATTTTTAACTTATCTTCACTTTCCAGATTCATCATGCTCTGTTCTTCATTCTTCATCAATCGACAATTGTTCGACGAGTCTGCATTATCTGAACAACCCTAAAAATTTAAAATTGACCCTTAGTAGATGAACCTCCTCCATTAATGGCTTTGAAGCTCATGCTTCACCTTCTGAAAAAGAAGAATTGACCTAGTAGGGAAAACATGACCTTTTGCAGTTTTCATCTAGACCACCTTGATCGTGAAGCAATCTCAGCCAATCAGAATCTGTATGCTCAAAATCGTGACTCCGGTTGCCTAGAGATTGTCAGGTTGGATCTCAGTACTCACACAGACCCTTTCCCTCCTTCCCATGGGGTGATCCGCCATGTCACTCTCACTCACATGGAATTAGCCAGTTGAGAGGAGGCGAGACACGGCAAGGGTCTGACTCGATGGAGAGCTGGACTTCGTAAAGGGGGGTCGACAAGTTCTATGGCCTTTGTTGTTGTGCATTTTGTTGTATGTTTCACTCAATTATTGTAGTGGTTGAGATAACCCTATGACCCGAAGGGTCACTAATCTCTCTTCTTCTATTTGGATTTCTTTAATTCCACCTTTGTGTGGGAAAATGGTTGTTCTCGTTGATGGTTTCTCTTATTTCTATGTCTCTGAGAAATGCTCTGTGTAGTCGCAATTGTCTAATTTCCTCAATCAATAATAGAACAAATGGATCCTCTTGTGGTGGAATGTGTGTCTTTTGCTATGGTCACAAATGGATCTCCTCGATCTCATCTTGGACAGCTCTGACCCACTCTCCTCTCACTCCTAAACACATGAATGAATTAGGATAGAGGAAGTCATGTGATTGCTAACTCTAACCAGATCTAGGGTTTTGACCTTTATTTGTACCTTGTGATGAAATCAAGGGTTTGTTTGAGATCTTTTGAAACATTTTACCTTGTGATGGAATCGAAGGTTTTCAATGTTGTCTATTTTATATGAATGCAAACTAAATGACATGCAATGCATCTTTTTGGTATTTTTTAGAATATTTTTGGAAAGGAAAATGCTTCTAATCTATGAAAGAAATATGTATGCAATCCTATATGTCTTTTCAAATGCAATGTGTAATCTATGTTTTTTGGGTTTTTGGTGTTTTCAATGCAATTTAATCTAATAAAAGGAAAGATACTTTTTCTAACAAAGTAGATCTAAGAATACAAAAACAATTTAATCTAGCATGCAAGATCTAATCTATCAAGGAAAAAGCAAGTATGTTACTATTCCCAAGAGCAAGATGATTGTCTAATTACTATGAAAGCAATAAAAGAACCTGAATAGATGAAGATTTGAATACTTCACTATCCCTTAGTGATCCTTGTGTAGGCAACCTCTAATCCTTTTGTGACAACAGTTGGTTCTCTGGATGACAAAATGACTTGAAGAAGTGAAGAGAAGCTTTTGTAAAGCTTGTATGATCTCGATGTGAGCTTGGATTGAGCACAATGGCTAAAAAATTGAGCAGTGTGATGTTGCTTGATTGAAACAAAGAAAATAAAAGGCACTTACATCCTATATGAGCATATGAATGCTAGGTTGGAGAGAAAACTTGGCAAGAGCTAGTGCACAATGAATTTACCTCCCTTTGTGCTTGAGGGAGGGGGTATTTATATGTTTGAAAAAGGGATTGGATTGAATTTGATGAGTTAACAAGAATAGGTTGGAGAGTTAATGGAGTTAAAATATTGCATGATGTTAACTGGAGAGTTAATTATAGATCAAATAGAGCTAATTATGCATGTGTGGGTGCATTAAATAGTTAACTCCATATCAAGGATCAAAAATCATGCAAACAGAAAGAAAAATAGGTGAAAACAGAGTAAAAACGTGAGAGAAACTTTGGGACAAAAGATGATAGTGTTGCCACTTTCGTCAGATAGGGTTGCCCAGGGGCGACCATGGGTCACCCCAGGGGTGACCATGGGTTGCCTGGGGAGATCTGGGGTGAAACAGGGTAGAATGTAGAAATTAGGGTGGCAAAAGGAAAAAGAGAGGAAAAAGATGATTTCTGCATCAAGAAATAGGTCAATCATGTGGAAGAATCCAAATCTCCACTTGTGTTTGCAGGATCTCCTGGGGAGATCTGGAAATAATAGGGAGAGATTTGGATAGGAAGGTTGAAACTGAAAACGAAAAGTGGGAGAGGGATCGGGGGACCTCTAGAAGGCTTCTATGAGGTGCACTAGACGAAACACAAAGGGACAAGGTGAAAGCTCACCTACAAGATACTCACAAGGCTTAGGATCAAGGTCGAAAGCTATAAGATGCAAGTCAACAAGTGTTGCAACAAGCATCGAAAGCGGGGAAGAAAGGAAAGAAGGGGAACCGACAAAGCAGAAATGACACAAAACAAGAGGAGAGGACATGTCGTCAAGAGCCCTGCTACCTAAAGGATTTATATTCATTCTTAAATGTACGTGACAAGGATTTGACTCATCATAGGGGTCCTTGTGGAGGTAGTGTGTGATTTTTGTGCTTATATATTTGCCCCCTTCAGGGACAATAGTCTACATGAAAGGTAGACACCATTCCTGAACTAGGCCTTACTTGTTGTCATTTTTTTGCAATTTGTACCTGCAATAACTAGTATCAGTCTAACATCTAAATATATCAAAACAAATAATGAAAACTGAAATGACGAACTTACCATGGATTGTTTGAGTTTGACTAGTCATTTGCTTTTGTCAGGTTGGACCTATAGGGATGAGGGCATGCAAAACGATGCACAAAACAAATGCAGAAAAGAAAAACAAACTAGACTAAATGCATAAAATGAAATTAAGCTAAGGGCCAACAAAGAGAGCCAAATTGTAAGATCAAATTGAAATGGTGATGGAATCATTTATGTGAGTAGTCAACAAAGAATTATCATCGAGGGGATCACAGAGATGGTCGGCTCTTCCTCAGTTGTGGAGAACCAAGTAAGTAATCGGTGAAAAACTCTCCTCTAAACCCTAGGTTGAATTTTGCAAAAATCTCTTGAAATCATTTGTTTTCGGTGACTTTTCTTGTTGCATTGTGTTTGTCTCATTGTTTAGAGCAAGATTGATCTTTTGTTTTCCAAAATCTGCTGAGAAATAGGTTTTTTAGACTAATTTTTGCTTGAGGGGGTCACTCATAGGTCACCCCTTTTGGTAGGTAGGGTCACCCAAGGGGATCCTGTCTGACAACAAGGTTGCCCTGGGGGATCCTACTTTGCAACAGGGTCACCCAGGGAGATCTTGACTGACACCTGGGTCACCTAGGGGCGACCCTGTAAGACTAATTTTTGGCTACATTTGACGTTGTTTAATGCTTCTTTCACTCTTAACTGATATGAACTTGGTCACTTAATCTACCTGTTTATTACAATTTTTGATGGTTTATATGCTTTTTTTGTGTTTTTACGAGTTTACAAGATCTAATCTAAACTTCTCTTTCGATTTTCTAGGAGCGGCGCATTCGATGGAATGTTGGTTGAAAGCAAGGGTGGTTTTCAGGGATGTTTTCTTCCCTAAGTGCAGAGGATCGTGCCATACTAAAGAAGACAAGCCTTGGCAGAGTTTGTCATGTTCCTGTTATCAATCCTATATCTCAGATATGCTATGATATTCTAACTTATTGGGATCTAGATAGGAACGCATTCAGGTTCCCGCAGATTTTAGGGGAGTGGACTATCACTCTATATGATGTATACTGTATTATTGGGGTCACTATGAGAGGATAACCTCTGGCTCTTCTAGTTAGCGAGTCCTATGAGGACAAGGCTTCTTGGGATGCTTTCATGGGGGTTAATCATCCCGAAGACCAGACAGGATTTCTACTTTCTTCGGTGCCTCAACTTCGTATCCCACTTCTGAGGAGGTTTCTGATCGGTTTGATTGCTTGAAGGCTATCAGGAGACAAAGCGTCAGCTCATTTGAGATGGTGTTGGGCAACCATCATTCGTGGTCTAGAGGAGGGTACAGTTTATGCATGGGGACCTGACATCCTAGCTATGGTCTACAGAGATTTTTATCAGATCTCTCAGCGAGGGGATCTAGCTTTCAACCACTCTTCTTTGATTATGACATGGATCTTTGAGCACATGAGGCCCTATCAGAAGCTTACTCCTCTTCTGGATAGGTGACTACTGAGAGCAGTGAGGTGGACACATATTGGTCATTATGATGCTACACTTCCCACTGCTGCCACCCTCATAGATGATGATGTGATTTTTGATCCTTACCGTAACATGGAGGGGCTTGGCCCCAAGATGGTGAGGTGAGAACATACTGCCGTGAGGTTCTAGAGATCACAGATTGCAATGGTCAGGTTGAGGCTCATCAGGTAGATTGAGTCTTGCAGCAGTTCGATGAAGACATCCTAGAGGACTTGCTCCCGGTGTCCAACTGCTATAGGACCATCAAGAGATGGGGGAGATTGGATAGAAGAGTGTTGTCTGGACACCCTTGACTCTAGGTGTTTTCATTACTAGATCTTCTAGAGGAGGGAGGGGAGGGAGAGGGACTCCTTCTTGATTGGTGACTATGGCTATTAACTCAGAGTCCATTGACAAGGACTATGTTCCTGATAGCGATTCCTGATAGCAATGATTCATCAGATGAGGCCCCTCTCGAGGATGAGGATTTTGAGGACATTGATGTCTCACATGAGGTTCTAATATTCTTGAGAGTCCTCCTATTTCGTGACCTCCTCACTTAGATGAGGTGATGCATTAGTTTAACCCTAACTGGCAACTTGGAGATCCACATGAGTTCTTCTCTACAAGCACTTTACTTTGGCTTTTGTCTTTTCTTCTCTTTCTTTTTGGCACTGACTTGATCCTGATTTTGGCTTTAGCCTTTTAGGCAATGTCAAAGAGTGGTGGGACTTGATTCATGAGGTTAATGTTGGATTAACCTTCTCTTTTACTATGATGACCCGCAATCATCTCTTGGATGATCCTGGTGTGCCCCCTATTGCAGGGCAACATATAGACTTTTTTTCTCCTGTCTACCATGAGTGTGAGATGATCACAAGTTTGAAGACCTAGGTTAGCATGCTTCAAGGTGAGAACAAAGTGCTTCGAGAGATGGCTGGCCTTAATGTTAGGCATTTTGGTACTCGCATGGCGGGGCCTTCACAATCGCATGCCCATAGCAGAGCACATCACTCTCATAGGTCCCATGGAGTGACAAGTGGTACTTGTAGATGGAGGAGCCGAAGCCCCGAGGGTTCTATTGGAGGGAACCAACTTTGACTTGTTTTTCTCAAACTTGTGCCCCCTTGCATGGGGAGCCTCTACTTCTTTTGAGAGCATTTTGTCTTAGCTCTATGATACCATTTGTATGTGAAAAATTTTGATATATAACTATGAAAGCTTATCTTTTTCTATGGTTTTTCCCTTGTGGAACTTTGTATTCATCTCTTCTGCACATTTGGAAGTTTTGAGGAAGTTTTTGATTATGTTTTGACCTTTTCAACTCTTTTACCAAATGCAATTATGACAACAATGACATTTTTTTTGTAATTTTGAAGGACACATGTATGAAATGCAGTTTACAATATGATAATGCAGGCACACAAGAAATGTAGTAAATGAAACTACAATACTTTACTGAATGTCATGAGATATGACACTTGACTTTATTGCTTTGTGACTCTTTTTCTAATTTTGATATGAATGCAATATGGGACAAACAGAATGACTACTCTTAAACACCATTTTTAATTTAGGGGATTGCGGGTCGTCCTGATATAAGGAATCTATTTAGGGCTATGAGATGGATTTTTAGAAAAACTCAAGTGGGGAGTGAAAATGAATTATGGAGTACTAATTTCTAGGCTTTGTTGAAGGTTAAACACCGATCCTTATCTAGATAAGATAATTTGATAGGCTTTCAACTTAGATGATCATCAAGTTTTATAGGTGTTTCATGACTTCGATCAGAGATGGAAAGTAAGAAAGACCCAAGGTAAAGGATAAAAATGGGAAAGAACAAGGGTCCCTAGATAGAAGATGGTCCTAGAGACAACTAGACTCTTCAGCTTTGCTTAGCCTAGTGCGTGTGTGTGCTTTGTTCTGTGTTATAATGTCACTCTTGAGGCTTCGAGCTTAGACTGATCTCCACCCAAGAGTACAGACATTCAGCAATCTTCTCTCTTTCACTCTTTTTTTTTGTATCTGTCCTTTTTTTGTATTTTTCCTCACTTATCTTTTCTCATTTTTTTGAATTTTTTGACTTTTCTAGAAATGAATGTTTTTGGAACTTTTGCTATGCAATGCTTTGATCTCTCAATTCTCATTTTTGACACTCTTATTTTGTTCACTCATTTTTTATTCACTCATATCTTAGATTGCTTCCTTTAGAGTTTTGATCCTCTTGACGTTTTTGGCCAAGAACGATAAGGGGCTGAGCGCCACCTAAAGCTTTTGTAATCTGATTGGACTTCTCTTCTAGTAGGGAAGAATTGGGAAGGTCTACTTGTAAGATTCCTTTGAACACTATAGGTTTGAATATTGACTTTGCTTAGACCTAACATCTTAACTCGTTAAGACTGGGATCAGTGTAAAGCTGAGATCTTAGGCTTTGATTTTAGATTTACTAGGAGTGAAGGGGGATTATGGCAAATGGTGAAAGGAAAAGTGAGGGATCTCTAGGTCCTAAAAGGATGACATATATCTAGGCAACATTAGACTCCTTGCTAAAGGGAAAATAGCATAAGAGCAAGTCACAAACAGTAATGCAAGATGAACAGAATGTTGCAGAAATACAAGATATTAATTATTTTTTACATTTTTGAGTTTTTATAATTTTTTTTTATTTTCATGTTTTATATTTTTTTGGTCTTTTTAGACATAATATTTCTTGAGGTGAAAGGCATTGACTATTTCTCCAAATTCCTCTCCCTTCATTGTGCACAAGAGATAAGCATCATTTTTGATATCTTCTTTAACCATGTATGGGCTTATCCAGTTAGGTCTGAATTTTTGTCCTTCACCTGCCCTTTTGTCGATTAGATTGTCTATCCTAAGCACTAAGTCTCCCACTGTAAAAGGCCTTGGAATAACCTTTTTGTTAGACTACTTTTTCATTCTTGCAAGATAAGAGTCATGCTTTTGAAAGACTCTTAGGTGTGTTTCATCCAACATTTCTAGTTCAGCCAACCTGACTTCCCTATATTCTTCATCATCCAATAATCCTTGTAATGACACTCTCAAGCTAGGCAATTCTACTTCTAAAGGAAACACTCCTTATGACCCAAAGGTAAGGGCATAGGGGGTGGTTCCAATTGGTGTCCTGACACTTGTTCTATAGGTCCATAGAGATGGATATAGTTGCAGGTGCCAGTCTCTCTTTGAGTCCTTTACGATTTTGACCGATATTGATTTTAAAGTTTTATTGGTAGCCTCTACTTGTCCATTTCCTTGAGGGTAATAGATCAAAGGGGAACTATGATTAATATGAAACCTTTCACATAATTCTCTCACTTGCAGATTTTTGAAGGATGAGGCGTTATCGGTCACTATGACTTGAGGGATTTTGAATTGACAAACAATTTGGTTCAAGATGAACTTAGTGATCATGGCTCCCGACACTGTGGTGAGCAGCATGGCCTCCACCCATTTTGTGAAATACTTTGTTGTTGTTATGATGAACAGATGTCAATTAGTTGATGGGGGGGGATATCTTTCCTACTAGGTCTAATCCCCATGTGGAGAAGGGCCAAGGTGTGACAATTGGTTATAAATCTCTTGTTGTATTATGGTGAACATGTGCGTATGCCTAACATTTCAGGCACCTTTTTACGAACTTAGCTGCATCTCCTTGTAAGCAAGGCTAGAAGTATCCCATTCTATGTATTTTTCTTGCCGTGGCATGTCCTCCAAAGTGTCCTCCACATAGTCCACTATGACATTCTTCTAGAATCGTGTGAGCTTCTTCCTTGTCCACACATCAGAGAAATATTTCATCGAGGGCTCTTCCATAGAGCATATCACCTCATAACATATCTTGTGGTGAGCGCATGCAATCATCTTTTTCCTAAAGGGGTCACATTCTCTAGGTATGTTCTGTTCATAAGATAGTTTACAATGTCTTTATACCAATACGAGTTGGCATATTTCTCCAGATCTACTACACAAATTTCTTCATTGGAGAAATCTTCATTTACGAGTTCTTCTTGGGGGACTAGATTATTTGCTAACTAGTCTGCTATTATTTGTCCTTTGACTACCTTCAGGTTGACATAAGTTAGTTCAAATTCGCTCAACAGGGTTATGAATCGACTGGCTCTCCTTGAGAGCATAGGTTGATTCGAAAAGATCCTCAATTGTTCGGATCATATCATGACTTTAGTTTCTTGATTTAACATGTAATGTCATAGCCTTTGAGTTCCAAAGACTATGGCCAAGCATTCTTTTTCATCCTGCATGTAATTTTTCTCGTATTCCAATAAAGTTCAACTTATGAAATAGATAGCTCTTTCTCTTCCACCCTCATCCTCTTGGGCTAGCATGCATGCCATGGAGATATCAGTTACCTTGAAGTATAGAATGAAGGGCCTGTCATGATTTGGAGGCATCAGCATGGGTGTGGTTAACAAGAATCTCTTTACTTGTTCAAATGCGTTTTGATAGTCTATAGTCCAAGTAATGCCTACTTGTTTCTTTAGCAATTAGTTGATCGAATGGATTTTGAAAGTCATAATTGGTATGAATCGCCTAATTACACCTAATTGTCCCAAGAAGGCCCTTACTACTCTCTCACTTATTGGGGGGATCTCATTTAGGACCACTTTGACCTTGCTTAGGTCAACATCAATACCTCTTCTTGAGATGATGAATCCCGATAGTTTTCCTGTTGTGACCCCAAAAACACATTTTTCAGGGTTTAACCTTACTTTATATTCTTGGAGCCTGTTGAAGATTTTGCATAGATCTTCCACATGTTTTCCCCTTTGCTTTGATTTGGCTAGAAGATTGTCTACATAGGTTTCTACTATCTTGTGTATATAATCATGGAAAATGTGCGTCATTGCCCATTGGTACGTGGCTCTAGCATTTTTCAATCCAAAAGGCATGACTATGTAGCAAAAGGTTCCCCAAGGGGTGGTAAACATTGTTTTATTTTGGTCAACTTCTACAATCTTGATCTGGTTATATCCTAAAAATCCATCCATCAAAGAGAGAACTTCATATCCTGCTATTGAATCAACAATTTGATCAATGGATGGTAGTGGGAAGTCATCTTTTGGACAATCTTGATTGATGTCTCTAAAATCAAAACATATCCAAATTTTCCCATTCTTCTTTAAGACTGGGACAATGTTTGAGACTGAGTTGGAATAATCGATGGGTTTGATGAATCTAACATTTAATAACTTTTTAAGTTCTTCTTTCACCATCTCGGCTACTTGTGGTTTTATGGGCCTTGGTTTTTGTTTATGAGCTTGGCATCCAGTTTTGTCACTAGATTGTGCACCACAATCTTTGGGTCTAATCTTGGCATATCCAAATATGCCCATGTGAATATGTCAGAGTATTCAATGAGGAACTCTATGTATTCTTCCAATTCTTCATCATTTAGTTCTCCTAGTTTTAATATCCTAGGTTTCTCAGGTGTTCCAACATTGATGTCGATGGTATCTCTAGTTAGGGATGGGTGTCCTTCTTCAAACTTCTGAGGAGTAGGCAGTAAATCTAAGTTTGCCTTGATTTGAAGGACTTCCTTCTCATTTCTAAAATAGTCCTCAGGATGAGGGAGGAGTAGATATCCCTTTTTGTGATGGACTCTTGGAAGTACATGCAAGTATTCTAGGATGGCTTCATTGTTCTCAGCGTAGTCTCTAGTTGGTCACTCTTCTTGACCCATGGCATAATTTAGGATATCTAGTAATTCCTCAATTTTTAACAATGGCTCTCCATGCATTGAAATAATGTATTATGCATTTTATAGTTGAACATGTGATGAGAATAGTGTGACTGAAGTAGCCATTGAATCTGCTACCTAATTTTCTTCTCAGGATATGGCTTTAATGGAGAAAAAGTTGAAGAATTGAACTAATTTCTTGATGGTCTCTTTATAAGGTCATAACTGTTCAGACTTTGTTTCATAATTGACTACCACTTATTTGATCACCAATTGTGAGTCTCCAAAGGCAAAAATTTTTCTGATCCCCATTCTCATGGCTAGCATGACTCCTAGGGATAGGGCTTCGTATTCATCTATGTTATTGGTGCAAGAGAAATCTAGTCTAAAGGTGAAAGGAAGGATTTTTCCGTCGGGGGATGTTAAGATTATCTCAATTCCTGCCCCCGTCTTACAACTAGCTCCATCAAAATGTAGAGTCCATAGTTTTTCATGGTTCTGTGAATGAGATGCTTCTTTGAATTCATAGGTGGAAGTTCATTTTTCTTCTTTTTCATCTCCTTCTTCAATGATCTCGATTGTTCTGACCAAGGTTTTTGATATCCCATTCATTAATACATGGGATGGCTGCTAAGCCAAATGGTGCGTGGGATTTAGTGGTGTGTGGATCAAAGGGGAACTCCTTAAGATCATCCATTCTTTGGTAGGATATATTGTGAGTGGTTGCACTTGTTTTAACATCCTAGGTTTCCTCATTCTGGCTTTCTTTCATTTTTAACTTCTTGTCTTTTTCCTCCTATTCCTTTCTATAGATACTAAAAGGATCAGGGTCCACTTTGACTATGACCACTTTTCCCAAATGATAGAAATAAATTTCTTGGAATAATGTTGAGGTAGCCTTCATGGCATGAATCCAAGGTCTCCCAAGGATCATGTTGTAATTGGTTTCTTGGTTAAGGACATAGAAGTCGGTGGAGATAGTTTTTCCCATTAGATTGAGTGGTAAACTAATTTTCCCTACTATTTGGATGTCATGAGTGTCATAAATCCTTAGTGTAGTAGTCTGTTGTTTGATTCCTATTATGTTGTATCCCATTTGTCATAGAAAGGACATTGGCAAGAGGTTGACTGTCGATCCTTCATCTACCACTACCCTTTTTATAGTGACCTCTTCAACCTAAACTTGTATGTATAGAGGTGAATCTTGTTTCTTGCTTCTTTTGTTCAACTTAGTAACATCGAAGGTAAGAGGAGATGATTCTCCTTGTGAGGAACATCTGACTTCCAATACCTCTAGAAAAGTCTTTCGATGTGAGGGAGATATTTTCAGCAAATTTATCACTTGTGAGAAGACATTCTTCGCTTGATCAGTTTGTTCTTCCTCATGGATTATGAACACCTCTTGGTCTAGCTCTATACTGTTGGCATGATTTTGGTTAATTTTTCCTTTCTCTTTCTGAGGTTCTTTCTCCTTGATTTATGATTGGAGCATTTTGAGAGAATCTTTCTATTGATCAAGTGTGAATTTGGAGATATCTTTGTTGTAACCGTACCAGGTTTTTGTTTCATGACCTTTCCTTCCATGGTACCAGCAATAGGTATTGGGGTCGTATAAAGATTTGTTTGACCCCTGATTTCCTCTTTGTCACCTTTTATTGTTACTTGGATTGCTTCTCATGATGTTGACATCCTTTTCTTGTGGTACATTAGTTGTTGTCTTTTCTGTTCCTTTGAATGTCTTAAGCCTTCCATATGTATCATAAGTCTTTCTACCACTGTTGATGGTAGCTTGGTCAATTCTTAAGGCACTTTCCAATGCTTCCTCATAGGATTTGTATGGAAATTTTTGGACATCTTCTCTCATGTCTTTGTTAAGGACATGCAAGAAGAGGTCACACAGTTCTCGGTGATCCATGTTAGGAGCACTGGTTGAAGAGTAGAGCACTTATCTCCATCGGGTGACAAAATGTGCTATGGATTCATTTGGTTCTTGTTTCATCGTGAGGAACTCTCTAGTCCCTATTTTTACAAGTTTGTTCATGTCAAATGCCATGACAAACTCTCCAATCAGTTGTCTAAACGAGTGGATAGAAGCCTCTGGAAGACGATAATACCAATCCAGGGTGATGCCTTCAAGTGTTTTTAAGAAGATCTTTGTGACAACTCCATCCTAAGGAAGGAGTTCCCTTATGGCTGTAGAATAAGCTTTGATATGGGAGTTTGGGTCTCCCTCTCCCTTGAACTTCGGGAGATTAGGTAATGGTCAGGGTAGTTCCTTATGCTTTGGTTTAGAGGCTCCTTTAAATATTCAAGGTATGTTCCTAGGAAATCACTCTGAGATTGCGGGGTTGTTAATAACAACCCTATGGGTGGGTTTTGGTAACCCATCATTGGATTTGTTGGATTATTCTGAATAGGAGGATTCCCATTCAGACAAGTTTCATTGCTAGCATGTCATGAATAGTAGTTGAGGAAAGGAGGGTTTTGTGATGCCCTTTAGTCCTATTCGTGAGATTTTGTTTCTTTCTCTAGAGCAGCTTGTTTTGCTTCTAGGATCCTAATTCTTTGCATTAAGGTTGCGATTACATCTACAGGAGTTGTAGTTCTAGGGTTCTCTTCATTTCTAGGATGCTCCCTTTGACCAGTTTCATAGCGATGGGCTTCCTCTCGTGTGGCCTTCTCTCTTTTTTCTTCTTCCAAGGCTATCCTTAATGCTTCTTGAGCATCCATGGTTTCCTATAAATGTCTTTCCAATCTTTTGACTTCTTCATCGAGGTGAGTGTTCGATGTACTTGTGGAAGGTTGTTCTGGTCAACATATTTCTGATCTTACCCTTTTGGCTTTATGAGGGGCATTTGGTATGGTTGAATCATTTTTCCAAGCTAGGTTATTGAAAGATAGAGAGCGCCTGGACTCTCTTGGCTCATGTTCATAGTCAGAGTCTTCATAGTTGTAATAGTTGGTAATAAGTGTATCTAGATGAGGCATTACATACCTATCAAAAGATGGTGTTTCATGTTTGTTTGAGGGAAAATTTTCTTGGTTCAAGTCCAGTTCTGTCATATACAGGGGTATCATAGATACCGCAAAATAAATGGAATGAATGATGGCGCAGATGATGGAAGTTAAAATAGCTATGAAAAAGCAAATAAGGAATGTTTGAATGTTTTTGGAATGTTTTTGTAATGGGAATGCAAACTACAAGATCATAAGATTTTGTATTTCACATCGGGTTCACCAAAATATGTACACTCCAAATCGTGACTCTCCTTACTTGGAGGCTATCAGGTTAGATCTCGGTACACACATAGACCCTTTCCCTCCTTACCACATAGTGATCCGCCACGTCACTCTCGCTCACGTGGAATTAGCTAGTTGAGAGGAGGCGAGACACAGTGGGGGTCTGGCTCGTTGGAGAGTTGGGCTTTGCAAAGGGAGGTCAGCAAGTTCTATGGCCTTTGTTGTTGTGCATTTTGTTGTATGTTTCACTCAATTGTTGTGGTGGTTGAGATAACCCTATGAACCAAAGGGTCACTAGTCTCTCTTCTTCTATTTAGATTTCTTGAATTCCACCTTTGTGTGGGAAAACAGTTGTTCTCCTTGATGGTTTCTCTTGTTTATGTCTCTAAGAAATGCTGTGTAGTCGCAATTGTCTAATTTCTTCAATCAACAAGAGAACAAATGGATCCTCTTGTGGTGGAATGTGTGTCTGTTTTTGTGGTCATAGATGGATCTCCTCGATCTCATCTTGGACAACTCTCACCCACTCTCCTCTCACTCATAAACACATGCGTGAACCAAGATAGAGGAAGTCATGTGATTGCTAACTCTAACCAGATCTAGGGTTTTGACCTTTGTTTGTACCTTGTGATGAAATCAAGGGTTTGTTTGAGGTCTTTTGAAAGTGTTTACCTCGTGATGGAATTGAGGGTTTTCAATGTTGTCTATTTTATACGAATGTAAACTAAATGACATGCAATGCATCTTTCTGGTATTTTTTAGAATATTTTTGGAAAGGAAAATGCTTCTAATCTATGAACGAAATATGTATACAATCCTATATGTCTTTTCAATGCAATGTGTAATCTATGTTTTTTGGGTTTTTGGTGTTCTCAATGAAATTTAATCTAATAAAAAGGAAAGATGCTTTTTCTAACAAAGTATATTTAAGAATGCAAAAAATGATTTAATCTTGCATGGGGGATGACGGCCCAATCGCTGCCCCTCTAGTCATACTATAGTCACTGGTGTGGGGAGGGGCCCATGCCTCCCCCCACACCCGTGGGTGTGGGAGGAGGCATGGCCCCCTCCCCACACCTCCCCTTACTCCTTACTCCGTAGGGAAACCCCAATCCGCTCCTCCCACAGTGACCCCTCCCCCAAATGACTCCCACAGCCTCCCCTACACTCAGTGCCCACAACTCTCCACCGTCCCTTCATCCGTAGCCACTCAACCCTCTTCCCTGTTGTGCATCTCAGCGGCGGTGGCAGCTCTTACACTGTTTCCCCCTCTACACTCTCAAACCCTGCAACATGAACTTGTTTTATAACATTTGCATTGTAAAAATATATACATATATATATTTCACTATAACTCCAAAATAAATAAAAAAGAATCATCACAATAAACTTTACTATGTATACCTCCGTGAGAGGTAGCAGCAACTCTTTCATGGCCTCCATGGCCTTTACAAACCCTAACCTGCAAAATAAGAGGAAGAACAAAACAAAGGAAAAGAGAGAATAATATTAGAGGATTAGGGCAACAAAATAAATGAGTTAGAGAGAGTTAGGGCAACAAAGGAAAACAATAGAATAAACAAGATTAGGGTTCTCTTTTTGAAAATTAAGTGTTATAATGAAATTAGGGCTTTTCCAATTTAGAGAACAATATTTTATTGTGAGGTGGTTTTTATATCTTATTTTTTAAAAATTCTCCATTTGTCCTTATTCCTTTCAACCTTGGAGTTTCATTTATTTTGTTGAATTTTAAATGGGGGTTTTGCATTTTTTTTATTTTATGTCCTTGTGAAAGTATTTTATTCTTCTTCTTCTTGAGAGAGGGATTTAGTTTTGTTTTAATTAGGGAAAGTATTCCCTTTTGCATTTAATTCTTTTGTTAGGTTATTTATTTTAATTTTTCCCTTGAGAGATTTTATCCTTTTAATTATTTGTCAATTTTATTATTACTTTGCGGGAATGAGTATCTTAATCTCTTCCCTTCTATATTATTCTGAGTTCATCAATAAATATAATGTCGAATTTATATTTATTAATGGACTCAAATTTGAAGTCCATTTGGCATCTTGGTATTAATTTTATTTTATCATTTCAAATTTTAACCTTTTATGCAAGGTCGATTTATTCGACCTTGGAGGATATTTATTTTGTTATTTTAAATTATTTTAAATTTGTTCTTAAGTTTGATTGTTTATTCTTAAAATTTATTTAGATTCTTATTGGTATTTTATTTTAAAAATTTTATTGCGTTTATTGAAAACACGTTATGCTATTGGATTTTTTCCTAGATTTCTAGGGTTCTAATTTTATGTTATTTTATTAATTTTTATTCCATCATTCCACTTTAATTAGGAGTCCATCTTTCCATCATTTTCTTAATCATTTTTTGATTTCATTTTGACTGGAGTTAGAGATGGGTTTCGTAGCTGGCAAAATCATCTCCACACCTAGGAAACTTAGGGTTAGGATTAAAACCATTCTAACCCCTAAAGTGACACACTTCATTTTGCATACCCCCTAGATGACTATCATCATGCAGGGGACTATGTGGGACAACACACCTCCCCAAATTATGTTGACATGTTTATGCCTTATGCATATTGCCACCGAGCATGCAGACGCATTAGAGGAGTTCCTAGGGATAGGTAGAAAAGTTTTTCGTAATTTGTGTCATGACCACATGGTAAATGTGGACATGACATGTGTGTTGCGTGTCGTGACTGCATGGAAATGCGGGCATGACATTTGGTATCAGAGCCTAAGTTTAAACACCAGGCTTGTTTAGGGCACATTATTATTTCTGCAACTTTGATTAATTTGTGGTCACCTCATTTTTGTAGGATGCCTCCCTGACGAGCTAGATGAGCGTAGTCTCACCATACTCCATCCCCTGAGATTCACACTGACTCTTCAGCTGAGGGACAGGATCAGCTAGTCATACAGGCACAACAGGCACCACCAGCCCTACCTGATATTGGGCCATAGATATTACAGGCTTTACAGGTAGTTTTAGATAGGCTTCCACCAGCCGTAGCTAAGCCACGCGTAGAGCCACATGTTGAACCCCGCGAGGATCTACGAGAGGAGACACACGTGGAGCCACGAGCTGAGTCCCGTGTCGAGCCATGTGTGGAGCTCTGTGTTGAGCCGTGAGGGGTACAACGTGTGGAGCCTTATGTTGAGGTGCTAGAGACGATGGTAGAGGAGGTTGGTTAGTCTGATAGGGCTCGTAGCAGGAGCCCTCCACGTCATGCTAGGCATGATGAGGCAGTATGAGTAGAGCACATTGTTCACAGACCTTATGACTATTACACAGATGAGCCTATTAAAGGGCACAGGGACAAAGGAGACCCCATTAAGGATTTATTGAGGCTGAACTATCCTGCTTTCATCGGGACCACATAGAGAGCTGAGGCAGAGGCCTGGCTCATTAGCTTAGACAGATGCTTTGCGTTGCATCCTTATGAGGGCAACACAAAGGCTCATGTAGCAGTGCACCTGTTACGAGATGTAACAGCTAATTGGTGGCACACTGAGGAGTGCAAGCGTCACCTTTCCTTAGACACTCTCACATGGGAGACTTCCATTGAGCGCTTCAATGTGCGATACTTATTAGATCATTATAGGTAGTGTCGCATAGATGACTTTCATGACCTTCAGCAGAGGGGACTTACAGTGGCACAGTATGAGGGTAGATTTACCAAGTTATCCCATTATGCAGAGTATCTCCATGATGAGAAATTCCTGGTTCATAAGTTTATTAGAGGACTGAACCACAACATAGCAGGGCCTGTTCGTATGGCAGACCCCCAGACTTTGAGTGATGCTACTGAGATGGAATATATCACTGAGGAGATTCAAGGATGAGGGTAGAGTTCATGCCCTCAGTTTCAGGATTGTGGATAGCAACAGCATCAACAGAGTTTTCGCAGACCATCACAACCACCTCATAGGGGAAGATTTAGTTCCACACCCTTACCTCCTAGGCCCCCACAACAGCAGCAGCCACAGCAACAACAGAGAGCTAGGACATAGCAGAGGGCACATGGGGGGCATAATAGAGGTTGGCAGTAGCAGGGTCCACGTAGAGATCAGAGGTAGCAGGGGCCACCTGTGAGACCCACGAGGTCACAGCAATCATATAGGGGCTCATAGGGGTCTACTGGTAGATTAGGATAGTAGCAGTCGAGTAGGACTCAAAATGGATAGGTACAGGCTAGAGGCCCATGTTATGTTTGTGGTGGAGAAGGACAACTAGCCAGAGAGTGTCCACAGGGTTTTACAATAGGGGGACAGCCTCGTGTAGGAGGATCCAAGAAAACTATTAGAGATGTGGGTAGATCCCACCGTATGTTCGCGGTGGTTGATAATCGCCAGGCTAATTTTCAGGCGTTAGTGATTGAGATGTGTTGGTTAACAGATTTGTCCTTATTCTAAAAATAATTTATTCTGACTCTATACCCTTCCTTTGAAGAACAAATGAGTTAAGCAACAAATGGGTGAACCTTTTAAATTAGTTCCCCTCTGAATTTAGGTACAGCTCCCTTTAAGATTTTCAACGAATTTAATCTATTCAATCTATCCACATGCACTTTTAACCAGAAAATGCTTAAGGCAGACTAACATTCATACATAACCATGTTATGAATGCGATAGATTTATATAGTGACAATGAATAATAGGGTGCACAGATCCTATTTTTGGTACATTCAAATATATGAATACATTCACACGAGCTTGCTGAACCAATAAATAATAAAACACATATGACGAGTTGTCCAAATAAAGAACAATTACCAGATGAAAGGAGATTTCACACAAAAAATCTAATTCCACACATTCAGACGCACATATCCAAATAAGCAATAAATGTTTATTCTTCTCATTCACAGATAAAAATTACTCAGACAGTCATCACTGAATGTAAAATTATGAACAATTTAGCCAAAAATTTCCCTCTTCTTCTCTTTTCTAAACTTCTGTGTGTCTCTCCAAGATTTTAGAAACCTATAAATATAAATGCCTTGATCATCTCCTTGAGTAAATTAAACCCAGAGTTAACATAACTCTGACCCATACGGGATTTAGTTTCTTAACAATTGAATTAAAAGATCAAGATACTGAAAATAACATGATAAAGGAACTAAAATAGAGAAAACGAGCCAATGAGGTCATGACTGGGACAACGGGTTTGTATCTCCAGATTTGTTATCAGTGGCCTGGGAAGCACATTGGGTCTTCCATTCTTGAAAAGCAGCAACGAACTCCTGAATCTTTGGGAAGTTAGGAATACCGATATGCTTCATTCGTGACTTCCAAACCTCCTTTTTCCTTCGCATTTTACCAAATTTTTCTTTGTGTTCCAGAAGTGCGTCGATGCAGAGGTAAAGTAATGATTCAACTTTAGAAATTCTGGAAAAGTCCTCAATTAAAACATTGTCATTTTCTCTGATGAAGTTGATTTTATCTTTGAAGGATTGGACCACTGCATCAACATCTTCCACTGGTTTTCCATCATCTTTAATGTATTTAATATCAATACATTGCAAGTCATTTTGCAATGATTGAGTGAATTCTGTTATTTCTTTAATTAACTTTGAGAGTTCAAAACGACCTTGCCGGGATATGGAGTTCCTCCATTCAATATTCTTTTTGTTCACATATAACAGATCCTCGTCCAAACCAGTCAGGTTTTTCTCTGTCAAAAACTTTGCCAGCCCATATTTTTGAACTTCATCCATCTGGTTTATTACATTCGTCCACTTGCCCTCATCTTTCACCCAAACAGTGACTTATGCTTTGAAATCTTCAACGGTAGCAGTAGTCAGGTCATATATACCATTGAGCTCACGGATGTATTCAGTTCCTTTCTGCTCAATGTTATCCAACCAACTGTTAAATGTTTTTGTCACCGTTTTGCTTCTATGAACCTGACCTAACATCTTTTGGTTGACAGGTGATTTCGGGACAAAAGATAGGGGAAGCTGTGAGATCAGCTGCGGGTTAGGGTTGTTAATGGCCTCTATGTATTCTGCCATTGAACGCAGAGTTTGTTTCAGCTCCTTCTTGTCCTTTTCATCTTTCCATGTTTGACTGACCATCCTCTTAGTAGAAGCTTCGAGGTGGTGGACATCTGCAGCTCTGGAGGCAGTACCGAGATCGACTTTCTCCCCAGTAAAATCATGCACTGTTGGGTCCTACACCTCTTCCTCTATCACTGGCCTAGCAATTTCAGCACTCCAGTTACCAGTGCTTGGATCAATATTTATCCTGGATGTCGTCTTAAGTCTCTTGGACTTGGGGGTTTTCCCCAAACATTTGCTTACCATGTCCTCCAAGGGGACAACAAAAGGAATCACTTTTTTCTTATCAGAAATAGAACTTTCTAGCCATTTTGGTGTAGGGGCTTGTTGGTTTTTCTTCTGAATCAGCATTAGGGTTTGCCACTTCTAATGCACAGGCAGATTCAGCCAACTAATACAGGAGGTTGCGTGAGCTCCTCCCCTTCACTTCTGGTTCTGCCGCACCAAGGGGGGTATCCCTATAACTCAAGATGTAACCTTGACTAGCTCAAAGATAGAAAGATCTAACTTGACAACAACAGGCAGAATACTCTCATGTATGGACCAAGATCTGTATGATAGATCACAAGGTGGGCAACGTTCTTGGACATATATGTCTGGTTAGGGATGAGAGCATGCAAGGGTTTCCTACTCCTAATCCTACAACTAACAGATGGAAGGGAGAGATGGTTTGAAATGGTGTTTGGATGCAAACCTGGACCTGGTGTATAACCTCAACACAGAGCTAGATTGGTGCCTATCCAGGGCTTGGAGTCGGTAGACATACACCTGTGAATGATCAGCATGAATAGCTAAAACTGGATTTCAGGGGGATACACATGATACCTGCCTTACAGATATCTCCCAATACAGAGTGTTAAGCTGTCGATACTTATGGCATCCCTATTGCAGGAAGAAAGATACATGCAAAACTGGAGACAGAATCAGCATAACACATGCAAACATAGCATTATTCATACAAGATTAACCATGAAATCAGTGGATTCATGCCAAAACGTACAACAGGAGATACATAAACTCACAAGTTTTGCTGCATAGAGCAACCAAAACTAGTTGTATCTTATTACAGAGCCAAAATGTCCAGTTTTCAACAACCTAAACAATGGTAACACAGTCTGCCTATATTGGCCAGAGAGTGTACCTCTAGCATTAATTACATGGTTGACCAAAAATCCCTCCAGATACACAGTATCAGAAAAATGGTGCTCAACGCATTACCAGATTGGCACCCAAACATGAATGCAGTAGGTGGGGAGGAGACAGGAAGAAACCTCGAGCCCTGCGCCACTGTCCGTTGATGTACACCTTCAATCGGGTACCAAATCCGTCCATACCTCTGCAACCTTCGCCATTAATGCTCATCAACCCACGGCCTTGGGAAATGCAGAAAACTGTGCGTCACAACCATTTCCCACCAAGATACATCATCATGATATTTGAAAATATGCAGGGTCAAATTATCCCACATGCACCCCGCGGTGACCTCTTTAACACTTTATATACTAGGTCATGAGCATATATGATGTCGGTGCTTTTGCTCCTGACGACACTAGTATAAGCCTTCATCATCATCCTCCAACAGCATGATATCCTGTTGCTTGAAATATCACCCTAACGTCAGCATCATCATCGCAATATCACCTACATGATAATCGCCTTCATTGGCACAACCTGATGCATCAGAGGAAGATCCTCCTGCTTAGCCGATACCAAATGTTTGGCCGATGAACATCCTGATGACGTCATCGTCATATCCTGCTGACGTCATCAGCATATCTGCCTATCGCGCACCTCCTCATATCCGGATGACGTCATCGTCATGTTTGCAAATATCGGGGGATCTCCACAAGATGATCAGTGTTAGAAATATGACCCCCCCGGACCTTGATGACGTCACCATACATCGGCATCAGGATGATATTCAGAAGATAACCGGATATTTGGAAATATCATCCTGATGCACACATATCATGCTGCACTGTAGCTCCACTATAAGATCGGGGTGATATATGAATATGTGACTGATATTTGAAATGATCACCCCCATTGGACAATGCATGAAGCCGACAGGCGAATATCTCCCTTTAGAAATATCATGATGTAGACAGGTAGAAAAACGGATATCACCCTGACATAAGAATGACGTCAGCATCATCAGGGTGATAAAACAACGAACATGAAGTGATAAAACAACATCAGGATGATCTTGACTAAGATCACCCGATGTTCAAATATGATGACCCCAATGAAGATCGGGTCATACTTAGGACTTTGCAGCAACATCATCAGGATGATCTTAACCAAGATCACCCGATGTTAGAATATCACCCCAGCGAAAGATCATGCTGACAGAAAATATGATGACCCTCGTAAGCAACATCAGGGTGATGTCTAGAAACATGATGATGATGACCTCCTCCAAAGAAAATATGATGCTGATGTTAAAACATGCTGAGGAGGCCCAAAGACTTAGAACCTTTTTTGGATTTTTTGGGAAGGTGCCTGCATGAAAATTGCTAAAATAACCGATAGTGAATTCAGGCACCAACAGGGCTGAGGTTATCTTCTCGAGGTTTACTTCATCAGAGGATTTATTTGAAATCATTAATATTTCAGGGGTCTCTAGAACAGCCTCTGACTGTAACCTGGTGTCAACCTTCTCTGTTCCGTTTGGGCTTAGCTCCTTGTCACCCATAGGTCCTTCTAAATCTTCTTCTGAATTCAAATCAAGAACTATTGTTTCATATACCTGTTTCTTTCTTTTTCCTTTAGTCCTCAACCTGGTAACACAAGATGGCAGAATATTTGTGAGGACTCTTCTGGATCTCTTAGTGACAGGGCTTCTCTCAGTTGATGGCTTTGAAGCACCTGCACCACAGATAGCAAGAGGTTGATTAGAAGACTCTATGGGAAGTGGTGATCCAACCATTGAAGAGATTTGTTGGACATTTTTATTCTGAAGTTCTCCCTGTCTCTTTTCTCTCAGCCATTTCTTAGTTCTTCTTATTACTGGAAGAGTTTTAAATTCAATTCTGTCTTCTTCCTTTTTGCTCCAGTCCACCTCTAGAATGGGTAAGTGTTTTACTTTTTCAAACTGTGGATCAACCACCTATTCTCCATCATCAGAAATTCCAGAAATATCCATGTTTAAATTGAGTGTAATTATTTGCCCCAAAGATAACCTACACCACAGCCTTCTTCTGACCTCGAATTCATCTGGGCAGTCTTCCTAGTAATCCTCTAGTTTAGGAAGGTGTGAATTCCCTGTTCTAGAATCTAGGTTCTCTCTGAGAAATCTTTTACTGTCAAATTGAGACCTGACAGTGAAGGATTGAAAATTGAACCTTTTGAGGTTCACCTCCAAATTCAAGGCATTAGATTTTGAATGGCATGAATAATGCCCAAGTTCAACAGGAAAAGAAATACCACAACCCCTTTTTGATGGAAATTTCTTATCAACATGTACCAGTTGCCTACATACCTCCATCAGTACAAAACGATCAAACACATATCTAGGTAACTTCATAGGTTCACCATCAAATCCTCCAACTCTGATATAAGTGAACTCAGAAAATTGGATGAAGAAGCTACCATAGATACTGATCAGTTGCATTGCTTCACTGGACATTCTCTTACCTGGGTTCTCTTCCAATTCATAAGTCATTTTCCCAGTGAAGACATCATTAACCCTTTTGTAATTTTCATAGCAATTCTTTCTCTGCAACTGTGAATAATATTCATAAATTTTACTATTTTCAGCTATGGGTGCATGGGGTAGGTCAAACCAATCTCTTGTAGATGCTAGACAATAGAACAGGTATGAAGACATATAGAAATCTCTGTTGCCCAGACAATTGCTCAAACTCTGATGTAGACAGTCAGCCACTATTTTGGCCCAATCCAAATATTGTTCTCCTTGAAGGATGACTTGTATGAAAAAGTACATCCAATCTTCCCAATAATAGGCATGTTGATTGCCTCTCAGTCTGTGTAACAATACTACAATATCCCTTACTTCTTTTATCAAATGATCTCTGGTAAGTGGCCTGGGCAACCTTGAACCGCCCTTCTGAAATTTTAGCAGCTAGTTCTTTGCTATTACACTTTTGTAAGTTGGTTTTTTCTCTGAGAAATACCCATTGGAGGCAATAATGTCAAGGCTGGAATACGCCTCCTTAGGCGGTATCTTCATCACAGACATGAGGGTTTGTCTGTTGACATAAAATAACACATCCCCGTTTGTATTTCTGACACATCTGTCCTGGGGATCGTACCTATTCATAGACTCTTGAACCAATTCTGGGCATAGTATAGCCTGAGGAAAGGCTGCGGCTTCAATTAAGCCGCTATCTACAATTTTCTTCATTGTAGGGGTTTGAACAGAGTTTCTAGCTCTTTCTTTAAATTCCTCTAAATCATATTGAACCAATGCAGTATCTCCAAATTCTGAGTGAGAATAAGTAAGGCCAGGACCATGTTCATCTCCCAAACATGTAGATTTCAAAGACGTAGTTGGAGAATTACAATAAAACACTTGGAATTTTGAAAACAACATAAATTCCAGAGATTCTTCTTTCCAGCATAAGAACTAGGAATAGCATATGGGAAACAGAACTCACCTTCAAAATATCTAAACTCACTGTGAAAACTTGAATAAAAAGAGCCTTACACTTCCGGTGCTATCCTCCTCTGCGTTGTACAGTATGTTAACTTGCTAAACTTGGCTTGTTCTTGGTTAATAATGGCACTAACCAGAATGAATAATTATCGCTCGGAACAAAACGTGCCAAGAATATTTGAAAAGACATGAACTCTGATTTCTTCATTAATAGCAAGTAGTTTTCACGTGCCATCATGAAGTATAATGATTATCTATAGTCTCTGCTAAATTAGAGCTCTTGGTCTCATAATGAGTTTCTGACATAATTTCCTCCAACTTTCCCGCTAAATTTGACTTAGAAAGCCGTGGGAACAAACGGGACCAAAATCACCAAACCTTTGAACTATTGAACCATTGAACCTTTAGGACGTGGTTCAATGCATTGGTTCAATATGGTGGTTCAAACATGCCAATCGGACCATATAGATAAGCAAAGGAGTGACTTACTGAAACAGGAACTTAACTCATGAACCGTTGAACTTGAAAAGACATGGTTCAATACAAAGGTTCAAAGATGCAAGGGTTATGTAGACCAACAAAAGTTACATGGCTTTTGGTAAAAGGTTTCCAATTATGAAACAGTGAACTCTTGAACCTTGAACCCCGCCATAGAGTACGAGCAGAAGGTTCAAGTTCAACCCGAAAGTTCAAAGGCGCATAAGACAAACAAAACGATAGCTTGCTTTATGAGATGCTTGGACATATTGAACCATTGAACTTTGAACTTTGAGAATGGTTCAGGTTCAAAGGTTCAAACCTTAAGTAACCTTGTCTACAAAGACAACAAATGGATACAAATTGAAGGACCAAGAGCCGATTTACGAAACAAAGGCATGACCAAAAATATAACATGGTAAACTGGCTCTTGGTTCGGGAAATATTACCAATGAATAAATAAATAAGGGGCGACTCAAAAGGTAACAAGATGTCAGGTATGATAGGGGTAACCCCATTTCTATTCTCTTTGATTCTGCTGCTACTGACTCTTTCATATCTCCATCGTTAGTGGAGCGTTGCAGGCTAGTGGCCTCTAGGCAGGGTGATAGGTGGGTGGTTGAGTTGGCCTTAGGGGCCAAGATGATTGTAGATGCCTTAGTCCACAATTGTGAGATTTCTTTGGGACCCTTCGCCACAGTATGTGACCTTAGATTTATGACATTAGAATCCTACAATGTGGTATTGGGTATGGACTGGCTTGCGGCTCATTGAGCCAAGCTAGATTATCGCTGAATGGTGATTAGCTACTTAGACAATCATGGTATATTAGTTGAGAGTGGGCATGCAAAAGCCCACATCAATGCATATGATATCCACTCAGTAGGTTAAGTGCTGCATGAGGAAGGGATGCCAGATGTTCACCATCATAGTGAGTGATAGATCAAATGATGAGCCTGAGGCATCTTTGGATGATCATCCCATCCCTAGAGAGTTTTTTGATGTGTTTCCAGTAGAGTTACCAAGGATACCACCCTATCGCGAGGTAGACTTTCACATTGACCTAGTGCCAGGTGCCGAGCTAGTGTCTCGTGCACCCTATATGATGACCATACATGAGCTCACGGAGCTCAAGTTACAGCTTGAGGACTTGCTCGAGAAGGGGCAAATCTGACCGAGCATTTCACCTTTGGGTGCTCTTGTCATCTTCATGAAGAAGAAGGATGGGTCTCTTCGTCTGTACATGGACTATAGACAGTTAAATAAGGTGACGGTGAAGAACCGTTATCCTCTACCTAAGATTGATGATCTTTTCGATCAGATGCAGGGAGCTAGGGTGTTCTCTAAGATTGACTTGAAGTCTGGTTATCATCAGCTACGCATCACAGAGGCGGACATCCATAAGACTGCCTTCCGGACTTGATATGGCCACTATGAGTTCACTGTGGTCCCCTTCGGCTTGATGAAGGCCCCTGTAGTGTTCATGAGTCTCATGAACGAGGTGTTCCGTACCTACTTAGATCAGTTCATAATCATTTTCCTCAATGACATTTTGATCTATTCACAGACCGAGGAGGAGCATGAGGAGCACCTTCATTAGGTTCTACAATGTTTGAGGGAGTAGAATCTTTATGGGAACTTGGCGAAGTGTGCATTTTTCAGGACAGAGGTATAGTATCTAGGGCATATCCTATTTGGCGATGGAATCTCAGTAGATCCATCGAAGATTAGGGCTATCAAGGATTGGCCAGCACCCACTAGTGTGATAGAGGTCGGGAGTTTTATGGGGTTAGCTAGTTATTGCCATCGCTTTGTTAAGGGTTTTTCTTGGATAGTGCACCCCATCACTTCCCTACAGCAGAAAGGGAAGATCTTTTTATGGACTAAGCAGTGTGAGAGGGCCTTCAAGGTCCTCAAGGAGCATCTTACCAGCGCTCCCATTTTAGTGGTTCTTGATCCTACAATAGATTTTATGGTCTACACGGATGAATCACTTGAGGGATTGGGAGTTGTACTTAAGCAGGGTGGTAGAGCGATCATGTATGAGTCATGAAAGCTCAAGACCCATGAGCTGAACTACCCCATGCATGACTTGGAGTTAGCAGTAGTGGTTCATGCTCTAGTTTGTTGGAGACATTTCTTATTGGGTCATTGCTTTGAGCTCCATTCAGATCACCACAGTCTTCAGTATATCTTTACACAACTAAATCTGAACGTCCGTCAGTAGCGTTGGATGGAGTTTCTTTGCGAGTATGACTTTGATGTCCACTACATCAGAGGGAAGGAGAATATGGTTGTTGACATATTGGGTCAGAGGTGCCACAATCTCTTGACCTTGACTCTGAGTGTGGACTTGAGAGGACGCATTACTCAGCATCTGATAGAGGATGAGTGGTTTCTTGAGGTGCAGTAGGAGATCAGTTCACAGAGGGCCCTTGTGGGAAAGTATGCAGGGTATTCATTTGAGGTAGATGGGTTACTTCATCATCAACAGTGCATCTATGTACCCCGCTGAGGTGACCTACATACTGTAGTGTTATCAAAGGCTCACAGAGCACCATATGCAGTACATTCAGGGGTGAAGAAGATGCATGCCGACCTATGACAGTTGTACCATTGGGTGGGTATGAGGCAAGATATTATAGAGTTTGTTGCTCGATCCTTTGAGTGCCAGAGGGTCAAGGCTAAACATCAGCATCCAGCAGGTCTTCTATACCCACATGAGATACCTGAGTGGAAATGGGACACCATTTCCATGGATTTTATTGTTGGTCTTACTATGTCTTCGTATCGCCATGATGCCATCATGGTGATAGTCGACAAGTTGACCAAGGTAGCACATTTCTAACCTGTACACATGATGTACAATGTGCCAGTAGTGGTGAGAGTATTCTTGGATGATATTGTGAGACTACATGGAATATCTCACCGCATCATTTCTGATAGAGATCTAGTTTTCACTTCAACATTTTGGAGAGCCTTGCAGTAGGTGTTGGGCACACAGCTCAACTTTAACTCAGCTTATCATCTTGAGACAGATGGACAAACAGAGCAGGTGAATCAGGTGTTAGAGGACATGCTTCGGATGTATGTTATGGACCATCAGTCTAGATGGGAGGAGTATATATATCTGGTTGAGTTTGCCTACAATAATGGGCATCACAGCTCATTGGGTATGCCTCCCTTTCAGGCTTTATATGGCAGACCATGCAGGACACCATTGAGTTGGGATCAGATAGAGGACAGAGTTGCCATTGGTCCAGAGCTAGTTCAGGATATGGAGCAGTAGATCACATTGATTAGGCAAAGACTTCAGGAGGCACAGGACAGGTAGAAGAAGTATGCCGATGCTAAGAGGATTGATCGGAGCTTCTCAGTGGGTGACAGGGTATTCCTTAGAGTGCGGCCATACAAGAGTCCTGTCTGTTATGGAAAGG
The DNA here is from genome assembly GCA_027924645.1 of Cunninghamia lanceolata. Classification (NCBI taxonomy): domain Eukaryota; kingdom Viridiplantae; phylum Streptophyta; class Pinopsida; order Cupressales; family Cupressaceae; genus Cunninghamia; species Cunninghamia lanceolata. The sequence continues at coordinate 1,867,533 of BSBN01001011.1, forward strand.
GCTCTAAGCTCGTACCACAATTTGTAGGACCCTTTGAGATTTTGGAACAGATAGGACTTGTTGCCTATCGTCTAGCGTTGCCACCTAGCTTGTCACGTATCCACAATGTCTTTCATATTTCTGTATTGAGGTGATGTATATGTGATTTATCTCACGTACTAGACTGGAGTGCTCTGTAGGTAGAGGTGGATGGGAAATTAGCTTTGGAGCCAATTCACATATTGGCTGGTCAGACACTGGGCCTTCGAGGTTGAGAGTTGGACCAAGTTAGGGTCTAGTGGGATCGTTATGATGAGGTCACAGTGCCTTGGGAGGATGCAACTAGTTTGAGGGCACTCTATCCTCACATTTTTTACGACTTCCAGGAGGAAGTTTAGTCTTAGGGGGGGAGGATGTGAGGCCAATTATTTTTCCTTCCTTATTTTTATCGTTATGCATTTTAGTTGATGACATTATCAGACTTTTTAGAGACTATGTTTCATTATGCAGACTTGATTATCTCCTGATTTTGATATGACATAGATTAGACATATGGTGATTCGATTTAATCATATTTTGATGCTATTTTTGATCTGACATATGAGATATATTAGATGATGTTTTGTGATGTGATTTCTAGTTATTTATGTGATGAGGATTATTTGACATGTGATAGGAAAATGCAGTTTAATTCAGAATTATGTTATTGATGATTATTGTTGTATTGTATGGTATGAATTTAATTTCAGTTGCTTCAGCTATGATTATTATGATATGATTGACACTTGATCGAGATGTGCAGGTTTATATTCCCAAGCCACGGGAAATTGGAGGTAGAATTCACACTATGTTATTCCCTGTGAAACCGATCCATTCCCAAGAGGGATGAGGATCACGTTTGAAATTGAATGTTGATTTTAGTGCTTGATTTAAATTTTATCATTTTGACCTAGTAGCCTTTGTTTAAATTAATTAATATTAAGTGTTGTATAATTTTTATTGACTTACACCACTTGGTAATTGTTTTTATTTTTGAGGCCATTTAAAGTGGATTTATGACCCCCTTGGTGAACCTTAGTGTCCCAAAATTTACCCTAGGTGGTTACCCATGGGTCTAGGGTCAATTTTGACTAATTAACCCTTGGATTAACTCACTTTTGGTCACTCTAAACTATGGTTTAGTCAAAGTGACGAAATTTGAATTTAGATAAAGTGTGAGATGAGTCATGCTTTGGGAAAGACTCATCTCCCTTCCCAAAGTTTGGGAATCCCTTCCCTAGGAGGACTTGGGAGGTCTCCAAGACTCCCAAGTTTGTGGGATCTTCCTCCAAGACTCTCACACACGTGTGAGAGCATCTTGAAAGGAGATAGCTCTTTGAGAGAATAAGAGGATGCCATATGGCACCCCTTATCCTCTTGGAGGTTTGAGTGGGAATTCCACCTCACCACTTGTCCTCTCACACATGTGTGAGAGCACAAGTGGATAAGGTGAGGATTGAGATGGAATTGGAGGATGACACTTGTTATCCTCACACTTCTTCTCCCTTTCAAGTGGCATTGGACGAGGAAGGAGAAGGTTACAAGTGTCACCTTCTCATTCCTCAAGGCCAAAATTGATGGCCTATATTATCTCCTCTTGTTGAGGAGTGTGGGGTTCTTGCACTTTGGAGTTTTCTTTCTATTTTGGGAGGAATTTGGGAAGTTAGAGAAATTCTTGGAGATTGGAAGGTTTGGAGAAGCTTGAAACTCATCACCAAACGTGCTTCCATTATAGGGCTTTGAAGGTAAGCCTCATGAATTATGTTCTTCACCCTTGCTTATTTATTGAGATGTGTTTGTAGTTTTGTTGGTTGTTGTTTCATTATTTTTGTGTGGGATGGGAGTATGGTAAGAGCACCTCCATTTGGAGGTAAGGCTCACCTTGTTTGGGGTAGGGGAAAGGAACCTCCTTGAAGTCACTTCCATATTGTGTTATTTATGCCTTAAGGGATTTTACTTGTTGTGGAGATTATTTGAATGGCAAGAGTTGCATGGAGGTTATTTTGTGATATTTAGAGAGTTGTGATTTTGGAGATTTTTAGCTTGAGGCCATGAGATTGGTATTTTGGTATTTTGGTGTGGCCTTTGAAGTAGAGGGGTCCATTCCCTACCCCCAGCAAACTCATTTTCATGAGTTGAGCTATGTGTTTATCCTTGGGGCTGTTTTTGGGTTGATGTTGTTTGATTCTTGTTGTTGAGTGTTTGCACCCATGTGAATCCCTACGTCCCTATCTCAGGGGTAACCCACTTGCGGGTCTACCGTAAGGAGGAGGGCATTTCAAAGTGGCTGGGTTGTTCTTTTTGTTGTGTTTTACTTGTAGGTGTTTTTTTTGAAGAAATAGAGTTTTAGAGAAGCTCCTTCTTGGTGTTACTTTGGTCATTTATTTTTGGCTGTTGAGCCATGGCCTTTGTGGCCTTATTGTATTTATTTTTAGTCAAGTTACTATACTCATGGAGTTGGCTGTTATGAGTTTTGTAATGTAAATATCCTTTCTATTTTTATTAAAAAAAAACTATTTATTCTTATATTGTGGAGTTTGTATGTTTTAGAGAAATACAAGAGTTGATTTAATTGTTGCCTTTTGTCCTTTGCAAAGAGAAAATTTAAGTAGTTCTTCTGCTGTTATATTGACTGTTTACATTACTAGTTGCTGTTATAAATTAAAAAAAAAGAATTGTTAGAATTTATATGAAAGTGTAGATTTTACCTTATTGCTGCTTCAAAAAAAAAATTGTATTCTGTGTAGTTTAACTGTTTCAAAAAATATATCTATATTTGTTATTGTATGTTTCAAAAAAAGGAGGTTAATACTAAGTGATCTATTTATTATTTAGAAATGAAATATTAGTATTCATATAAAAAAAAATATAGAGTTAAATCTGAAAGTTCATATTTTGTTGATTGAACCTTGTTGGTAGAAAGTAGTTTTTGAGTATATATATTTAAATATACATATATATATATATATATGGAAATATATATACAAAACATCCATATCTTCTTTAATCTAGTTGATGTTCATTTATGTGTATATACAGAAAGTTATAATAACCACAGAGACTGAATATTCATTGTAGGTATTAAATATATAAATATACACTTATATATATAAATATGAATATATATATATATAAGTGCATATAAAAATATATATATACCAAAATAAAATAAAAATGGTTTTTCTTGCAAGTTGTGATATTATGAAAATACAGTGTATATATATATATATATATCTGTGTAAATATATATACATACACACATATATATATAAATATGTTTATATTTTTAGATATATATGTTTTTGAAGAACAATACACAATTTATATATATCTGAGTAGAGTTTGTATACTACAAAAAAAAGGAGAATAGACTTTAACGTCGGTGGACTATTTTTTTTTAGAGAATACTGTTTAAATAAAATATATATATATATATATATATATATATATATATATATATATAAAGGGGGGCAGGGGGATGATGACCTAGCCACCACTCCTCTACTCATACTATAGTCACTGGTGTGGGGAGGGGGCCATGCCTCCCCCCACACCACCTCCCCACACCTCCCCTTACTCCTTACTCCACGGGGAAACCCCAGTCCACTCCTCCCATAGCAACCCCTCTGCCAAACGACTCCCACAGCCTCCCCTACACTCGACACCCACAACTCTCCACCGTCCCTCCGTCCACGGCCACTCAACCCTCTTCCCTGCTGTGCATCTTGGTGGTGGCGATGGCTCTTACATTGTTTCCCCCTCTACACTCTCAAATCCTACAACATGAACTTGTTTTTATAACATTTGCATTGTATATATACATACATACATACATATATATATATATATATTTCACTATAACTCCAAAACAAAAAAAAGAAGCATCACAATAAACTTTGTTGTGTATAACTCCATGAGAGGTAGTAGCAACTCTTTCATGGTCTCCATGGCCTTTACAAACCCTAACCTGTAAAACAAGAGGAAGAACAAAACAAAGGAAAAGAGAGAATAAGATTAGAGGATTAGGGCAACAAGACAAATGAGTTAGAGAGAGTTAGGGCAACAAAGGAAAACAATAGAATAAACAAGATTAGGGTTCTCTTTTTGAAAATTAAGTGTTATAATGAAATTAGGGCTTTTCCAATTTAGAAAACAATATTTTATTGTGAGGAGGTGGTTTTTAAATCTTATTTTTTTAAAATTCTCCATTTGCCCTTGTTCCTTTCAACCTTGGAGTTTCATTTATTTTGTTGAATTTTAAATGGGGGTTTTGCATTTTTTTATTATATATCCTTGTGAAAGTATTTTATTCTTCTTCTTCTTGAGAGAGGGATTTAATTTTGTTTTAATTAGGGAAAGTATTCCCTTTTGCATTTAATTCTTTTGTTAGGTTATTTATTTTAATTTTTCCCTTGAGAGATTTTATCCTTTTAATTATTTATCAGTTTTATTATTACTTTGGGGGAATGAGTATCTTAATCTCTTCCCTTCTATATTATTTTGAGTTCGTCAATAAATATAATGTCGAATTTCTTTTTATTAACGGACTCAAATTTGAAGCCCATTTGGCGTCTTGTTATTAATTTTATTTTATCATTTTGAATTTTAACCTTTTATGCAAGGTCAATTTATTTGACCTTGGAGGATATTTATTTTGTTATTTTAAATTATTTTAAATTTGTTCTTAAGTTTGATTGGTTATTCTTAAAATTTATTTAGATTCTTATTGGTGTTTTATTTTAAAAATTTTATTGCGTTTATTGAAAATACGTTATGTTGTTGGATTTTTTCCTAGATTTCTAGGGTTCTAATTTTATGTTATTTTATTAATTTTTATTCCATCATTCCACTTTAATCAGGCATCCATCTTTCCATCATTTTCTTAATCATTTTTTGATTTCATTTTGACCGAAGTTAGAGATAGGTTTCATAGCTGGTGAAATCATCTCCACACCTAGGAAAGTTAGGGTTAGGATTAAAACTATTCTAACCCCTAAAGTGACACACTTCATGTTGCATACCCCCTAGACGACTATCATCATGTAGGGGACCGTGTGGGACAACGCACCTCCCAGAATTATGTTGACATGTTTACACTTTATGCGTATTGCCACTGAGCACGTAGACGCGTGTGAGGGGGTTCCTAGGGATAGGTAGAAAAGTCTTTCATAATTCGTGTCATGACCACATGGCAAATGTGGACATGACATGTGTGTTGTGTGTTGTGACCAGATGGGAAATGCAGGCATGACATAATCTATCAAGGAAAAAGCAAGTATGTTACTATTCCCAAGAGCAAGATGATTGTCTAATTACTATGAAAGCAATAAAAGAACCTAAATAGATGAAGATTTGAATACTCCACTATCCCTCGGTGATACTTGTGTAGGCAACCTCGAATCCTTTTGTGACAGCAGTTGGTTCTCTCAATGACAAAATGACCCGAAGAAGCGAAGAGAAGCTTTTGTAAAGATTGTATGAGATCGATGTGAGCTTGGATTGAGCATAATGGTTGAAAAATTGAGCAGTGTGATGTTTCTTGATTGAAACAAAGAAAATAAAAGGCACTTATATCCTATATGAGCATATGAATGCTAGGTTGGAGAGAAAACTTGGCAAGAGTTGGTGAACAATGAATTTGCCTCCCTTTGTGCTTGAGGGAGGGGGTATTTATAGGTTTGAAGAAGCGATTGGATTGAAAAGTTAACTCATTTGATTGATGGGTTAACAAGAATAGATTGGGGAGTTAACAAGGTTGATTTCCTAGTGAACTCAACAAGAAGAAGAGTGATGAAGAAATGATAGCTTATCAGTGAATTAAAAAATGGAGTTAGAATATTGCATGAGGTTGATTTGAGAGTTAATTATAGATCAAATAGAGCTAATTATGCATGTGTGGGTGCATGAAATAGTTAATTCCATATCAAGGATCAAAAATCATGCAAACATAAAGAAAAACAAGCAAAAATGGAGCAAAAATGTGAGAGAAATTTCAGTTTTTCCATGGGACAAAAGACGATGGGGTCACCACTTTCATTAGATAGGGTCACCCAGGGTGACCATGGGTCACCTGGGGAGATTCGGGGTGAAACAGGGTAGAATGCAGAAATCAGGGTGGCAAAAGGAAAAAGAGAGGAAAAAGATGTTTTTTGCATCAAGAAACAGGTCAATCATGTGGAAGAATCCAAATCTCCACGTGTGTCTGTAGGATCTCCTAAGGAGATCTAGAAATAATAGGGGGAGATTTGGATAGGAAGGTTGAAACTGAAAACGGAAAGCGGAGAGGTATCGAGGGACCTCTAGAAGGCTTCTATGAGGTGCACTAGACAAAACACAAAGGGACAAGGTGAAAACTCACCTACAAGATCCTCACAAGGCTTAGGATTAAGGTCGAAAGCTAGAAGATGCAAGTTGACAAGTGTCGCAACAAGCATCAAAAGCGGGGAAAGGAAATAAGGGGAACTGACAAAGCAAAACTGACACAAAACAAGAGGAGAGGACACGCCATCAAGAGGCCTGCTGCCCAAAGATTTATTTTCACACTTACACGTACATGACAAGGATTTGACTCATCATAGGGGTCCTCATGGAGGTAGTGTGTGATTTTTACACTTACATAATCAGGCACGACACCTGAATTAGAAATTCTATTTTTAGAAAATTTTACCAGCATCCGTATCTCAAGAAACCCAGAAAACCTAATCTGACATCTATTTTTAGAAACTTTCTAAAAATAGAATTTTGACTTTTTTACTTTTTCACAAAAAATTTTCTAGACTTTCTCAAAATGCCTTAATGAAGCAAATTTTTTTGATTTGGCACAACAATTGGCTCTGTCTGGGGACCATGTCGAATACTTACGGCATAGGAGAACCAAGAATCTCTAGACTTTCTTGCTTAAACCAGTGTCTTATCAGTTTGGCAATAGAGTCAGGATATTTCCTTAATCACCTAGAACAAGACTTTTCCCTAAAAATCACCTAAGATCAGACTTCCTAAAATCACCTAATAGTTGGAACTTCCCAGAAACACAAACAACACAACTGTCACATTACAAAAAGGGAAATACATTACGACATAATGATCACATCATGGAAAGGGAAAACACATTACAAGAACAGAAAGGAAATGAAATTTCTCCATCCCCGAGGGGATGAAGTGATTTAGATATAATCCGTTGTAAGGCAACGAAAAGAGCTTTCCATCCAAGTGTGAGAGAATATAAGTATTATCCCCTGTGAACTCATGGATCTTGTATGGCCCCAGCCACAAGGAATCAAATTTTCTGTGCATTCCCTTGGGCTCATGTCTTTTGTCCTAGAGTAGGACTTGATCACCGATCTCGAAGTCTCGTTCGTGAGCCTTCTGATCAAATATTTTCTTCACCCGTTCCTGGTGCTGAGTGATTCTATCTACGACCTCCACCCTTTCTTCTTCTAGCTTCATCAAATACCAGATGTGTTTCTTAATAGGATCTTTGAACTCATCATCCTCAACTGCGGTTGCTAGCTGTAAAGCGGACAACTCCAGCGTGATAGGTCGAATCACCTTCGTACCGTACAAAATGATGAAAGGTAAAGTACCAATGGCTCTCTTGGGAGTAATTCTATCAGCCTAGAGAGCATCATAAAACTTCTTATGCCAAGTCTTTTGATTAGAATCAACTAGCTTGCATATAATAGTGACTATATTTTTGTTTGATGATTCGGCCTATCCATTAACTTGAGGGTAATAATTTGATGAATGTGATAATATGATGTTGTGATCAAAACAAAACTCTAGTACCTACTCAGATGAGAAACATGTTGTATTTTTCAGTCACTATCATGCATGGTACCCTGAATCGTTAAATATTATTCTCTTTCAAAAAGTCACAAATGACTTCTGAGGTAGCCCACTTGGTTAGAATAGCTTCAACCCACTTTGTGAAATAATATGTACCTATGAAGACATAAATATGCCCCTTACTGGAACATGGATTGATAGGACCAACAAAATCTAATCCACATTGCTGGAATGGACCATAAATAATTGCTGGCCTGAGGGGGATGGCTGCTAGCTTGAGTTTGCCAACAAACTATTGATATATTTGACATTTTGACACCCATTGATATGCGTCATGAAACATAGTTGGCCAGTAGAACTGTGCTTGTAGGATTTTGAATGTGGTAACCCTTGATGAGAAGTGGCCTCCGCATGCTTGATTATGAAATACATCCAACAGATGCCATTGTTGGTCTTTGTTGACACACAACAAAAGGGTTTCATCAGGCTCGTGCTTGTATAGAATGTCATTCCAAAGCACAAAATTTTGTGCTTTCAATTTTAATGTTCTCTTATGTTGTTTGTCCATGTGAATCAAACATTCTCCACAAGTAAAATAGTACACAATTTCTGCATACCATTCATCTACAGTATCAACAAATAGGACCATAAGAAGATCCTCTTTATTTTCAAGTTCAGGTTCACCATCATCCTGGTGCTTCAGATCACCATCTTCTGCCATCAATTGACAAAGACCTCTCCCGTAGACAAGTTTAGTTGGCCTAATCTCCAAGTCATATTCTTGAACCCTTGCAACCCAGTTACCTCTCTTGGTGCCCATCTCCTACTAAGTCAACATGCTCTTAACCACTGGATTAGTAACATACACTATTGTGTGAGCCGTCAAGATATAGAATCTAAAATTCTTTATAGCTTTAATGACTGCATACATGCTCTTCTCTATTTGACAATATCACATCTCACTATCTTTAAAACTACTACTCATGAAAGAAATTGGAGAGTCAGTCTCTTCATTCATCTTCTGCGTCAATATGGCAGACATGGTGTGTTTCGACACATAACAGTAAAGGATGAAGTCCTTATTAAAATTAGGACAGACTAACACTGGTGCTCAGCTGATAGCTTTCTTAATTGTGATGAACACCTTCTTTCCTTCATCTGTCCACTTAAAAGCAAACGTTTTCTTCATCATAGCTGATATATCTTTTGTAAGCTTTGAGAAGTATGGTATAAACCTTTGTATGAAATTCACTTTACCGAAGAAGGAATGCACCCCTATTTTTCTTGTTGGTAGAGATAGATTCTTGATGTAATCAACCCAACTAGGGTCAATCCATGTTCCCTCCTTAGAGATGATATGATGAAGAAGTTTTCCTTCCATCACCGCAAAGATGGACTTCTTAGGATTCAAAGAAATCCTGTGGTATCTGCACATTTCGAACACTTTCACTAAGTGTGCAAAATGGTCTCCTCACATCTTTAAGAAAGTGGCGAGGTCATTAAGGTAGATGATAATCAATTTGTTCTTCAAGTCTCTAAATGCCAAAATCCATGGCTCTTTGGAATGTATCACTGGCATTGATGAGGCCAAAAGGCATCCTTTCATAAGCAAACGTACCCCATGGGGTAGTGAAATTTATTTTGAATTGATCTTCCTGAGCCACTGCGATCTAATTATATCCAGAAAAACCATCAAGTAATGATAGCATCTCTGAACTGGTGACTGTCTGCAATGTGTGCTCCATGATTGGCATAAGATAACTATCCTTGAGAGACGATTGGTTCAAGTTCCTAAAATCCACACAAATTCTAATTTCACCATTTTTCTTACGTACAGGAACTATGTTTGACACCCATGTTGAATGCTGAATTGGAAATATGATCTTTGCATCTACCATTTTCTGGATCTCTGCATAAATTGTGTTTTGAATTTGTGGATTGTAATATCTTTGTTTCTACTTGAAGGGCTTTGCATCAAGTTTCAATGGAATTGTATGAGATAATTTAATGGGTATGAAGACCTTCAAGTCTTCATATGACCAGGAAAAAATGTCTTGATATTGTCTAAATAAAGAGATAAACCTCTCGCTTTCTTCTTTTGTACAACATTTGCCTAAATTAACAAGCCTAGGATTATCTTTAGAACTAATGTTCACTTGATAGTGTTTAGCAGAGGTCTTATCACCCACTTTCATCTAATTTTGAATGTATCTATCATGCCTGTCAAATATGTCCTCCGAGGATACGAGACGCTTGGGAATCTTATTACCTTTTAACTGGATAATACTTGAGTCTACCTCTTCTAAGGCTTTTGCATCCTTTGAAGCTTTTGACACAAGTTCTTCAAACTGAACCTTCAAAAGATGAGAAGAATGAATCGTATTCATCATTGCTCTCTTCAGTATTTTTTATCACCGTAATTGATTCTCTAAAAGGAGCCAAACTCCCCTCAAAGAATATCCCCTTGAAATTATCTTCCATGATGAGAAAGTCTTTGATGTGGTCATCATCATCGAAGACTTGCCAGTTGTCACAATTGTTGGGGACGGCTGGCCTGTATATTAGCTTAGTAGTGAATGCATTCTGACATAAATTAGAATAAGGCATGACAAGTGAAGTAGATACTGCAAGAACATCTGCTTTACTATTGCTTGAGCGTGGAATGTATTGGATGTCAAATGCCTTGAACTAGTCGATTGCATTCCACACCTTGTATCTGTAATGTCAAAGGTAATCTTTTTTCACTTGAAATTGTCCTTTGATCTGCTTTACGATCAACTTTGTGTCACCTTCAACTCTGAGTAATTTAATACCCATATCTTTTGTATTCTTGAGACCTAACAAAAGTGCCTCATATCCCACTGTATTATTTGTACATTCAAACTGCAAGTGGTATGCAAATGGATACAAATGACCATTAGGAGAAATTATCACGACCCCTACTCCTAAATTGGTAGTTGAATAACTTCCATCAAATTACATAGTCCATATATTTGGCTTTTCTTTTGATTTATCAACTACATACACAACCTCCTTATTCTCTTCGGTTATTTCTGATAGCATAACATATGTACTAGGACTTGTTTCTTGATATAGTACTTGTGCTTGAGGATCTTGAGATTTCACCACCGTAAACCAAGACTTGGTTTCTGGTTCCAATTTGAAACTATCATTCTTTAATGGAATGGTTGCAGATAACCAATCCAATTGTATCTCTCCTCCAAGATCTTTGCAAAAGCTTCTACTTAATAGCATCCTGTAACTGGCTAGAATGTCGGCTACTAAGATAGTCATCATTATTTTCTTCTCGGGACAAGCCACCAACTGTACTTGAGCATCCTTCAATTGTCCAACCAACAACACTCACTTAGACTCAAGTGAATAACATTTGTCATGTGTTTTGGTGCACAAGAGTCCTAATGCATTCATTACTTGCAAAGGCATGACATTATTAGAGGCTCCTGAATCAATGATATAATTGCTCAATTTATAGCCTCCTATATACAGAGAGATATAGAAAGGCTTGGGCTTCTCTTCTGCCGGAATGGAGGATTCAAGCAATGTAGGTTGTAAGACAGCCTCCTTCTTAACATACTTAACAATTCTATCCAACTGATCTAGATGATCCTGAAGATATTCTAGCTGAGAAATCTATGACTTTGTCTTCATCATAGAATCCACTATATCAAAATTCATCGAAGACGGATCTTGAGCAGCCTTAACATTTTCATGTAGAGACTTAACATTAGAAGTGGAAGCCACTTCCTTCCCCTTTTCTTTTGATCTTACTTTATCCTCTTCTTCTTTCTATGCCTTGAAATGTTGAGCATGTGTAAACATAGGCATCAAAAGATTTTAATGATTCACTGCAAGAGAATATTGGCAAAGATCCTCTTCTTTGCCCTTTATTACAATGGGTTCTTTCTAGAAGTATCCCGTAGTAGAATCACCATCGAAGTTGTTCGTCTGTGGTAAGACAAATTTCGCACTTGGGGAAGGGACAATGTTTGAAATGGGTGCAACATTAGTGTATCCCATAATTTGATTCATTCTTAAATTTTTAGGACATGTGGTACCAATATGTGCATCAGTTTCATGAAAGGAGTAAAACACTGCATTTTGAGCAACATCAACTGCTTGTCTTGGTGGTGGTGCTGGCAACCGGGGCCTACAGTTATTGAAAGGATAGAAATTGTTCCTCTTAGGCTGATGTGGTTACTTCGGTTGAGGTTGGTACTATTGTTGTGGTGATTGATATGGCTGTTGTGCAGGTTGCCCCTGAGTAGGCAACTGCCTCTTCATAATAGTCACTTCATTTGCTACATTCTGTAGTAGTGGATCTATAGAACTTTGAACAAGAGGCCTGATTGAATCCATCTTCATTTTTCCAGAGGTAATCATGTTATCCTCTAACTTGATGGCATTTTCTTGTGCACTGGATAATTCTGTTTCATTAGTCAATCTCAAGAAAAAGGCTATCTTAGAAGGAAGAGCGTTAATGAAACTACTCAACAGAATTTTTGGAGATGAATTGAGTTTATGAGAAAGGCATGTAATCAGGTGATTAAACCTTGCTACAAACTCCCTTATCAGTTCATTATTTTCCATCTTTGAATTTGAGAGTTGGGCGAACAATCAATGACTATCTTCGTAGGTTTGAACCTTGCCAAGAATTTCTCGCTCATAGTTGCCCAATCTATAATGATGCTTGGCTCAAGATGATTGAACTAGCTGGCAACATTTCCCAGAAGAGTCTCAACGAAGAGACACATAGCAACATATTCATGTGATATATGTAAAACGGCACAAGCTGTTGTGAATGCAAAGATGTGTTCATCAGGATGTTGAGTCCTATCACCATGGAACTGGGGAAAGTGCTTCCTTGACCCCTTTGGTAACTCATGATGTGCTTGTAGGGCCAAAGGTCTAATGTTGTTACCCCAAGGTAATGGGGGTGGACGCCTCTGATTCAAATTATTATGATTGTTATTATTTGCATCACCCATTGCTTTAGGCTAGATTACTGGTTCCTCTTGATGTTCTTCTTGCTTGACTTTAGGAACTAACTGGACTTCAAGAACTACGTTGGATGCTTCTCCAACTTCTGTAGGAATAAGATCTTGGAAGAAAGGATCTATAGTATTGTCTTTCCCCCTTCTTATATAAACCATGTGAGCTGAGATTATCTACTGCCACATGGGAGGTGGTAATACTGGTCTTCCTACTGTAAGATCTTCTTTGTGTTCTTCTTCGTCAAGAATAGTAGCCATGTTTCTCCACTGAGGAGGACTTTCCTTTTGTGTAAATATGAAACTCCTCAGGCTACTAATGATGTCCATTTGCTCTCCTTCCACACGTACAAGATTTGGTTGAATAGTAGGTGGTGTAAGATTTGATTTTTGAACAAAAGTAGTAAGATGCCATATAGTCATTCACGTGACATAAGCTTAAGCTTGCATGAAGTTTTATGCCTCATGCCCCACGGTGGGCACTAGAAAACTGTTGGCATTTCAATTCACACCTCTGGAATGTGAGTTGGAAATGGACAACTATGCATAGATAAACTGCTCTTCTATTATGAGGGGAAGTTCACTTTTTGCTGATGTTTGCCTAAAAGATAAATAAATTAAATTTTGCCTATCTTTTTGCTTCTTAGCTGCAAGCACAAGGTTATAAAACTCTATCGCTACAGCAGAGGTTTTTCTTTTTTTTAACTTCTAACTATAGCTAGGCCTAAACTAAATGACACTTTTTACCACCTAAGAAAATTTAGAGCATAGGAATCAAAAGTTAACAAAGAATGATTTGTTTTAACATAAAATCTCAAATAAACTTTTTCCAAATCACATCAGAAGACTCATTGTACTTTAAGATGAAAACTAAAAGTAAGACTATGCAAGCCACACATCTGACGACAAAACTAGATGATTGTGAGATAGAGAATCAAAGCAAATGGCAGGCATGAGATTTCTATTCTCGATATCATAAAGTTATTACAACTCCAGGATAGAGATATTGTAGCAAAAGGTAGACATACAATATGTGATCAAACACTGGATAATAGATAACATAGAGTGAACAAGCACCTTCAAAATAACAATTTCTATAGGCTAGAATAGGCACAACAAATTTTTCTATCACAATTACAATTCCCCAAACAATGGGCAAGGCTTCCCTTATTTATACTAAATCAAAGGAGTAGGGAACCTAAAATCTCCTTGATTTTACCTAACTAACTTGCCTACTTGCAAGATTTATTTTTATTCTAAGACAAAGATTACAACTAACAACTGCTTTAAAGCAAAGAAAGCTCCAACTATTACAAAGTGATTTTTACTATTTTAAGGATGGATAAGCATTGGATGAAACCAAATGATTTAAAACAAAAAGCATTGAGTTAAAGTTGCTTTCTTTTGAGTCACATCCCCATCTTTATTGTTGCCTTATTGGTGATGTCATCCATTGATATTTTGGGAAATAATATCTTCTAAAAAGCTAGTGACCACATCTTTGCCAAAAACACTGATACTCTCTAAGATCATATTCTAATTTTCTAACATTTCTTCACCATATGCAATCCTCTGAAGGAATTCATGAACTTTACCCACAACTTTATCAAATTTTACTATCATTGAGACAAAATGATCCATCTTGCCAGCACTGAGATCACCATTAAAATTGTTGTAGACAAGAGTCTAGAATTCTGTCTGTACTTCCCTGAGATCATACATGGTACCATCTTCTCTCTCATATGAACACGTGATCTAAGAAACAAAAGATCTCATGAACTTAAGATCATTTACCACTTTTTCTTTCCATTCTGCTAACTCTGAGATTATACTTTCATAGGTTTTTACTATGAAAAGATACTGTGCTTTCCAAGTAGAAACAATCTTCTTATCTTCTGTTGAATCAATGGAATTATATGCTATCTTCAAGTCAGATATTATGATCTCAAACACTAGTCTATTTTTAGCCATTGTCTATTGTAACCTCTAAATGCCTTGACATAGATCGTGAGCGTTGTACTTTAATTGAAAGATCTGTGAAAGTACAACTCTGCCTTTAGTTACAAACTCTTCCACCCAATCCATCATGTGTCTCCCATAAGTGACCAACTGACTCAGTTGCTGTTGATTAACCAGTGATTCTAGAATCTGAGGAAGTAGTAAGTCAGCCTGTGAAGTGCCATGAAAAAGATAGGAAATATATTGTCGTAGCTGCCTATTTTTAGCCTTGAGCGCTGCCTTATCTTCTCTATCTTTTAACACCCTCTCCTTTAAATTATTTGGTGCAACCTTGAAGATTTTTACATCTATATGCCGGGTACTCCTACCAAGATTAGCTCTGATAACCTTGAGGTCATCAACCTCAATCTCATTAACATTCTTATCTTCTGGCGGTGTTACAGTTTCAAGGATCATTTCTCCATTAGCATTCTTTTCAATGTGAACTTGCTTCTTAAGTTTCCTGTCTAGTATGTATTGGTAAATGCTATTAAGCTTTGTCAAGTTCAACTGATATGAAGGATTTCTCCTCTTCCTACCCAAAATGTTCTCTAGCCAGGATGGGTCAACCTCTCTAGGAAGCTCGGTTCTAACTTCATCAACTCCTGATGAAGCAATATGTGTCTCAGTGTTATGAACTAGCAAGTCTGAATCTGAATCTATATGAATGGGAGAAGAGCTCAGTGATGGAGGTGGAGAAAAATGAACTGAAGGCATTGTTTCATTATGCGATGCTGGTTCATTGAGAACTTCTGATGCAACTGCTGGCTGTTCCTGCTGGCTATGGACTAGAGACTCAACCATTTTTCTCTTTAACTTTGCCATCTTTGTTCCTTCTAGAAGGATGCTCATAGCTTTTGATTCTAGAATCTGAGGAAGTAGTAAGTTGGCCTATGAAGTGCCATGAAAAAGATTGGAAATATACTGTTGTAGATGCCTATTTTCAGCCTTGAGGGCTGTCTTATCTTCTCCATCTTTCAACACCCTCTCCTTTAAATTATCTGCTGCAACCTTGAAAAGATTTACATCTGTATGTTGGGTACTCCTACCAAGATTAGCTCTAACAACCTTGAAGTCATCAACCTCAATCTCATTAACATTCTTATCTTCTAGTAGTGTTACAGTTTCAAGGACCATTTCTCCATTAGCATTCTTTTTAATGTGAACTTGCTTCTTAAGTTTCCTATCTGGTATGTCTTGGTAATCGCTATTAAGCTCTATCAAGTTCAACTGATATGAAGGCTTTCTCCTCTTCCTACCCAAAATGTTCTCAAGCCAGGATGGGCCAAACTCTCTAGGAAGCTTGGTTCTAACTTCATCAACTCCTGATGAAGCAATATGTGTCTCAATGTTATGAACTAGCAAGTCTGAATCTGAATCTATATGAATGGGAGAAGAGCTTGGTGATGGAGGTGGAGAAACATGAACTGAAGGCATTGTTTCATTAGGTGGTGCTGGTTTAGCGGGAACTTTTGATGCAATTGATGGCTGTCCCTACTGACTATGGACTGGAGACAACCTTTTTTCTCTTCAACTTTACCATCTTCATTCCTTCTAGAAGGAGACTCATAGCTTTTGACTCCAAAATTTGAGGAAGTAGTAAGTTGGCCTGTGAAGTGCCATGAAAAAGATTGGAAATATATTGTCGTAGCTATCTATTTTTAGCCTTGAGGGCTACCTTATCTTCTCCGTCTTTCAACACCCTCCCCTTTAAATTATCTACTACAACCTAGAAGAAATTTACATTTGTATACCAGGTACTCCTACCAAGATTAGCTCCAACAACCTTGAAGTCATCAACCTCAATCTCATTAACATTCTTATCTTTTGACGGTGTTGTAGTTTCATGGATCATTTCTCCATCAACAATCTTTTCAATGTGAACTTGCTTCTTAAGTTTCCTGTATGGTATTTCTTGGTAAATGCTATTAAGCTCTATCAAGTTCAACTGATATGAAGGCTTTCTCCTCTTCCTACCCAAAATGTTCTCAATCCAGGATGGGCCAACCTCTATAGGAAGCTCAGTTCTAACTTCATCAACTCTTGATGAAGCAATATGTGTCTCAGTGTTATGAACTGGCAATTCTAACTTTGAATCTATATGAATGGGAGAAGAGCTTAGTGATGGAGGTGGAGAAACATGAACTGAAGGCATTGTTTCAATATGTGGTACTGGTTCAATGGGAAATTTTGATACAACTGCTGGCTATTCCTACTGACTATGGACTAGAGACTCAACCTTTTTCCTCTTCAACTTTGCCCTCCTAATTCCTTCTAGAAGTACTTTAGCCCTTGATTTTGGTTTGGAAGTGGAAGGTACAGATGGTAGAACTGGAAGGAAGCTAGGTGTGTGGAAATCGCTTCCTACACTAATCTAATGAGAAGAGGGATATGCAAATTCAAATTAATCCTTACAACTACAGCAACATAGAACATCTAATAGAGATATTGTAGCAATACAAATGAACTAGAAAGAAGACAAAAGAAGAGAGACAAAGATTTATGGTGGGGAAAACCCTTATCGGGTGAAAAACCCCACATTCAAAAACCTACCCAATGTATTAACAAATCTAAAAGTTGTTTACAATACACTTGCAATGCAAGCTTCAATGGTCTTTGACACTCGTGTCTGGAGTCAATCCGGTAGCATAACAGTACCTATAAAACTTATGATACAACTCCCTATCCAAGCACCTGTTTATATAGAATATATAAGGCAATATTGGACCTATCTTGGGATGGGCGTCCAACTTGGCCTCATGACCCAAAACCCATGCCTAAGGAAACTTGGTCAACATTTTAGAATGTGCCTGACACTTGTCCACAACTCCCATCCCAAAGAGGTCACCTATTTCCAAAATGGGCTATGACAAATGCTATTACAACACTTACGACTGTCATAGAATCTGTCATAGTGGATACAACTTACAACTGTAAGAGAATCTGTAATACACAGGCTATAAATAGAATATTCTCTTACAACATGTCATAGTCCACCTTGGGGCACCCAAATATGTCTTTTTCAAAGATGCTTCATGAAACATGTCTTCACCTATCTTACAAGATTCTATTTCTGACTCTTACATGTCATAGATTATGTCATATGAATCCGTCATAACCATTTTGGTCAATATTCCCTTACACAACATGAAAGATGCCAACACATGGAAAAATGCTCCTACCACAAAGTGGGATGCCTGTCTCCTCATGTGAGGATAAAATTACAAGTTGTCATCTTCTATGTAGGATGACACATCACCATGCCACATCACACAATATGACAATATGGAATTTACAATTTATTTACAACATAGGCAATTAATTAATAAATACAAACATAAATAATGCAAGGAATTATGAAGGTTGAGACACCTTAATTCCCAACATTCTCCCACTTGTTGAACACCTTGTAAGAGCCAATAGATTAATAGGATTTAACTGCTATAGGCCGAGAGACCCATAGACTCCGAACACCATCTGAACTTCTCTGTACCCACTGGTTTCGTCAATGCATCTACAACATTCTTCAAAGTATCTACCTTCTCCAAATTTACCTTTCCATCCTCAACCATGTCTCGTATGAAGTGAAACTGAATATCAATGTGCTTTGTTCTAGCATGGAAAGTTGGATTCTTCGCAAGGCAAATTGCACTTTGATTGTCACAACTAATCGTGATCTAACTTGCATCAATACCAATATCTTAACACAATCTCTTAATCCAAATGGCTTCCTTACAAGCATGAGTTGCTGCCATATACTCAGATTTTTTCATAGATAAATCAACGATAGGTTGTCAATTACTCATCCAATTAATAGCACCATGAATAAGTGTAAACACATAAGCACTGGTGGATCTCCTTCTATCAATGTCACCTACCCAATCTGAATCCACAAATCCATGAATATCAACAGAATGTGGAGATCTTGTAACATTACCATGATAGCATATGGAATACTCAGTAGTACCCCTCAAATATTTGAACACTCGCTTAACTGCATCCCAATGAACCCATCCAAGATTAGCCATAAATCAACTAAGGACTCCCACTTGCTTGGGCAATGTCTGGTCTTGTACAAACCATAGCATACATCAAACTGCCAACAGTACTAGTATAAGGTACTCTACTCATGTCCTCCACCCCACTAGGAGATTTTGGACAATCCTCAATAGACAACTTTGTTCCCAAAGACACAGGAACACACAATGGTCTACAATCTGCCATGCTGAACCTATCCAACATGGTCTTCACATAATTACTCTAGCTTAACCAAAGTTTTATGTTGGTTCTATCTCTTTTGATTTCCATTCCTAGAATGTACCTGGCTGCCCCTAAATCATTCATTTCAAATTGTGCTAACAACTGAGATTAAAAATTAGAAATCATATTCTTACCCTTCCCAATGAGCAACATATCATCAACATACAGTGCAACAATGAGAATACGATCACCATCAAACTTATAATACACATAGTGATCTGATTTTGATCTCACAAATCCAATTGACAACACAAAGGAATCAAACTTCAAGTACCATCTCCTAGTGGATTGCTTCAAACCATACAAAGACTTCTTAAGTTTGAAAACCAAATTTTCTTTACCTTTCACCATGTAATGCTCTGGCTATGACATGTAGATTTCTTCCTCCAAATCACCATGAAGGATAGTTATCTTCACATCCATCTATTCTACCTCCAAGTCATAAGCTGTTGCAGGAGACAACAAGAATCGAATGGATGTAATCTTTGCAATAGGAGAGAAGATCTTACCATAATCTATCCCCTCCACTTGTGAATACCCCTTCACAACCAATCTAGCCTTATACTTTTCAACACTGCCATCTGCACCAAATTTCTTCTTGAACACCCATTTGTATCCAACGGGTTTCCATCCAGGAGGCAAAAGGCACCAAGTCCCAAATTTGATTATTTTCCAAAGAAACCATTTCATCATCCATGGCCTCCTTCCAGGAACCTGCATCTTTCATGTCCATAGCCTTTGACATAGTTCTAGGTTCATCACTATTAGTAAGCAAAGCAAAAACACAACTAGAATCATGTTGCAAGTATGGGCCTAACCGGTGTTGTCATTGATGTCAACATACTCCTGTTGCATTGATGTCAAGGATTGGATGAGCTATGTGCTAAGGATATTGAGAAAATTAGTCCTATCAAAAACAGAGAAGAATAGTAAAGACAGTGAAGATCCTAGCTAAGATGGAGATCAGAGAATATGCATTAAAGGGTTTGTATATATGTGTCTAAAGATGATCTAGTCAAGATTTGAGAGGTCCATATGAATATTTGAAGAAGTTATGACCATATGAGTAAAACCAGTTCTGGCAGATGTTTAGAGGTGACAGAGTGACACAAAGAGGTTTGGTGAGATCTAGAAATGCAATATCTTGTTCTGTGGATTTGATGGAGTGTTTAGGAAGCTAATGTGAATTGACAACTCAATTGGTTAATGGTCTGGAGGTCCACAAGCACTTACTCCAATGTGACAATGATGATAGACTGTGTTCTTGAGGTTCCAGATGAAGATGAGAATGATTTCAGTAAGCAGAAGTGGTGTGGATGTTCATGGTGATTCAAGCAAGCTTATGGAGGTCTCTAGATTGTGTCCAGTTTGTGTTGACAGTCTACATTGAAAATTAAGCTCATAATTGAAGACTCACTTCTGGGTGATGATGTTCTTCCTAATCACGGCTAACCGATTGTCTTACACATCTTGTGGATGATCTTGAAGATGTTCTATGAAGCATGGCGAGTTCCTCAAAGAAGATTGAAGTCCCAGATATGTGTGGCCGACAATATGGTGATATGCATGAAGTTCTTGTAACAAATCAAGTTGTATTTGTGTATTTTCTCTATAATAAAATAAAGTATGTATTGTGCCAACTTTGATGATTATCCCAAAGTCAATGTCTTGTGTAAATAAGATTTGTGAAGTCATTTCAAAGTATCGGTGAGGAGATGAGAGATTGGTAGAAAGGAGAAGGGTAAAAAGCAAAGCATAAGTATTGAGCTTAAATGGAACTGACTCAAGCATGGTGAAGATGCTAATCTCCAATTCAAGTATTTAATATTTATTATTTTGTAGATAGTGTGTCTCCTGTAGGCAGTGGGCCTCTTGTGAGCAGTGTGCTTGGGCAGTGAGCCCTAATTGGTATGTGTCATTTTATTCTTCTTATTCTTTTAACAGAGAATACAATCTTAGGTTAGTCACCCCATGGTTTTTCCCTTAACCGGGTTTTCCATGTTAAGTCTTGGTGTCATATGTGTTAATATGTTTCTGCTCTTGAATTATTGCATTATGCTTCCATGATTGAATTATTATTATGTTGTTGAAATACAAGAAGGATTTAAGTGTTTAAAGAAAAGAAAGTTTTGAGACAACTGATTCACCCCCCCCTCTCAGTTGGGTGTCCTAAAACTAACAATTGGTATCAGATCTAAGTTCCTCTAAAAGAGCTTAACTGCTTGAGGAGATCTAGGATGTCTTCCTACAAGAAGGATAGTCTGAGGTTTGATGGAACTAATTACACTCTTTGGAAAAGTCGCATGGAATGTCATTTGAAATGAATGGGAATACAAAATTGGAACATAACTTCAAAGAAGTATGTTCCTCTAAAGAATGGTTTGACAACTGTAGATGAAATCACAGATGTTGAAGACAATCTTCAGGCTAAAGAAGCCTTACTAAGTACCTTATCTGATTCAGAGCTGACAAATGTTATGGCTTTAAAACTTGCATATGAGATTTGGGAAAAATTGGAACTTCTGCATGAAGGAGATAAACATGTCAAATGTGCCAAGCTACAGAGTCTAAAAGGAAAATTTGAAAACCTAAAGATGAATGAAGATGAGAATATCACTACATTTATGCTAGAAGTTAATGAGCTTGTTTGTGGCATTAAGTGTGCTAGTGGAACCTTGGATGAAGATGAGATTGTTGCCAAAGTTCTCAAATCCCTACCTCCTGCTTACAAACAAAAGGTTGCTACTATTAAAGAGTTCAAATCTTTATCAAATATCACAAGAGATCAATTGGTTGGAAAATTAGCTGCATTTGAATTGGCTGAGTTTGGAGATGCATCCCCCAAGACTGAATCTACATTCAAAGCTAGTGCCTCTGTAACATGCAAACAAAGGTATGATTTAGGAGAGAACTCCTCAAAGAAACTATCATGATATGAAAAAGCATGAAAAGATCTGGAAGAAGATGAAGCAGAAGTTGCTCAAATTGAAGCCCTTATTGCAAAAAGATTGCCAAGAGGATCTGGTAAGTATGAAGAAAAATTGCCCTTTAAATGTTTCAATTGCAACAAGATTGGTCATTTGCCTCAAGGTGTCTGGAAATATTTTCAAGGACAAATCCAAACAGATCAAGATTCCAAAAGAAATGTTACTATGTTCATGAAGATGATTGTGATGAAGGAGTAACAGATGATGGATCAGAGATAGGAAAGAAATCCAGAAGTGACTAGGTGTTTATTGTCATCAAGGAAGAAGATCCAATGCCCTTTGAATCTGTCAATCATAAAATGATAGAAAGAGATTTGCCTACCCAAGTTGAAGAAAAGGATGATTGGGTCATTGACAGTGGATGCTCCCACCATATGACTGGTAACAAAAATATGTTCATAGATCTGGAAAGATATGAAGGAGTTGTAAAATTTGGTGATAATTCTACTGGTAGAATCAGAGGCAGAGAAACTATTTCTTATGATGGAGAGAACAAAACCAGTGATGTACTATATGTTGAAGGTCTAAAGCACGATCTTCTTAGTGTTTGACAGTTGGTGGACAAAGGCTATGATCTTTGGTTCAAAAATGAAAAATGTAAGATCTTTGAAAGTTCTGTAACAGAGGTTGCATCCGGTACTCAAACAAAAGGCAACATCTTCCACTTGGTTGGTACTGGAAAAAGTTGTTTATTTGTTCAAATTGATCAGAGTTGGTTGTGGCATAGGAGAATGTGTTATGTGAATTTTGATAATATCATCAAGATAAGCAACACTTAGCCTGTAAGAGATCTTCCAAGACTGATGAAACCTACAAACAGTTTGTGCAAAGAATGTCAGTTGGGTAAGCAGAGTAGAGTCACATTCAAAAGAAAGGAACAATCTTCTATTGAATTGTTGGACTTAGAACATACTGATCTATGTGGACCGGTAAGAATAAAAAATTTGCAAGGTGATAGATATTTCATGTTACTAATTGATGATCATTCCCAGATGATGTGGGTGACTTTCCTATAAGAGTAATTTGAAGCTCTTGAGAAATTCAAAATATTCAAGGCTATGGTAGAAAATGAAACTGGGTTAAACATAAAATGTCTTAGGTCTGATAGAGGTGGAGAATTCACATCCAGAGAGTTCATGGAATTCTATGAGAAACATGGGATAAAAAGACAGTTATCTGCTCCAAGGACTCCACAGTAGAATGGAGTAGTGGAGAGAAAGAACCGGACCATCCAGGAAGCATCTAGAACCATGATAATGGAAGCAAATGTTCTTTAGATCTACTGGAGAGAAGCTGTAAGCATTGTTGTCTATACTCTTAATCAAGTACAAATCAAAAGCAATACTGGTAAGACCCCTTATGAACTCTGGTTTGGCATCACTCCCACTGTAAAGTATTTCAGAGTCTTTGGTAGTAAATGTTACATTAAAAGAGATGAAGACCTTGGCAAATTCTATGCTAGAAGTGATGAAGGAATATTCTTGGGTTATTCTACTCAAAGCAAAGCATACCGGTGTTATAACGAGAGATTGAGAAAGATTGTAGAAAGTACAAATATGAAGGTTGATGAAGGCATTGAAAAACCCTCAAGGTTTTATGAATATGAAGAAGATGATCAGAATGATGTTTTGGTCCAAGAAGTTCAAGCCCCCTCTAAAATTTAGAACCAGACTGATCCGAAGAATCCTGAAATACAGGAAGAAGAGACAAGCTTGAATGAAATAGAAGTGCAAGAAATTCCCAAAACTCCTCAGTATGTAAGACTGAATCATTCTCAAGACCAAATCATAGGTGATAAAAGAAAAGGTGTTCAAACAAGAAGAAAGATTGCTCAAGACTCAAAAAAGTATTGTCTGATCTCAAAGATTGAACCAAAAACAGTAAGTGAAGCATGCAATGATGAAAGCTAGACTAAAGCAATGGAGGAAGAGTTGACGTAGATTGAGAAAAATCACACTTGGGATCTTGTTCCCAAACCTAGAAACAAAAATGTGATTGGGACAAAATGGGTCTTCTGGAATAAACTAAATGAAGATAGTGAAGTAGTCAGAAACAAAACCAAATTGGTCTGCAAGGGTTATTCTCAAATAGAAGGAGTTGATTTTGAAGAAACTTTTTTCTCCAGTGGAAAGAATTGAAGCAGTCAGATTATTTCTTGTTTTTGCTACCTTCAAGGATTTCAAAGTATATCAGATGGACGTCAAGTCTACCTTCCTAAATGGTGACTTGGAAGAAGAAGTATATATTGAGCAACCAGATGGATTTCAATTGTCTGATCATGGTAATACGGTCTACAAGTTGAAGAAAGCACTGTATGGACTCAAACAAGCCCCAAGAGCCTGGTATGAAAGACTGGATAAACATCTTTTGAAGATTGGTTTTAACAAAGGTACTACTGACAGTAACTTGTACTTCAAAACTGATCATAAAAATATCTTAATTGTTGAAGTGTTTGTTGATGATATCATCTTTGGAGGAAGAGATAGTATGTGCAAAACTTTTGCAAATCAAATAAAAAGTGAATTTGAGATGTCCATGTTTGGGGAAATAAATTTCTTCTTGGGTCTACAAATCACTCAAACAAAGAAAGGAATCTTCATATCATAGACCAAATATGTGAAAGAATTGTTGAAGAAATTTGGAATGAAAGATTCAAAACCAATGAATACTCCCATGGCAACTGGATGTAAACTGAGCAAAGATGATGAATCTCTTAATGCTAATCAAAAAAAGTACAGGTCAATGATTGGAGGACTACTGTATCTTACTCAAACTAGACCTGACATTATGAATGTTGTTGGTCTTGTTGCAAGATTCCAAGTTGATCCTAGAGAATCTCATGTCATGGCAATCAAGAGGATTCTCAAATATCTAAAAGGAACAGTTAAGTATGGTTTATGGTATCCTAGGGATCATAATTTCTCTCTTCATGCATATACAGATGTGGATTGGGCAGGAGATGTGGATGACCAGAAGAGTACCAGTGGTTGCGCATTCCTTTTGGGGAAAAGATTGGTTTCTTGGCCGAGCAAGAAACAAGAGGCAATATCTCTATCCACTGCAGAAGCAGAATATATTGCAGCAGCAGGTAGCTACACTCAAGTATTGTGGATGAAGAAAATGCTAAGAGACATCAGAGTGGAGTATGAGGAACCCATCACAATCTTCTATGATAACCCAAGTGCAATAAACATATCAAAAAATCCAATGTTGCATTCAAAGACAAAACATATATCCATCAAGTTTCACTTTTTGAGAGAGCAGGCAAACAAGAATGAAGTCAGATTGAAGTTTGTGCCCTCTAAGGATCAGATTGTAGACATCTTTACTAAACCTCTACCTAAGGACCCTTTTCAGTATCTCAGAGAGAAGTTAGGGGTTATTACCCCTCCAGTTCTAAATTAAGGTGCACTGATGTGCATCAGTCCAGTGGATCTCACAGTCATATCTTATGATCCAAATTGATGATAGGAAGCTGCTACTCAGGGGGAGAAGTCTGTATGATTCTAATTGATGCAAGTATGTGCCCTTTGCCATTGATGTCAAAGGGGGAGAGAAGACATGTGAAAAACAAAAAGTGGTTGCTGATCAAAGGGGAAGCAGTAAAGAAAGAGAAGACATATGAATGATTGTTGTTGATAGGGGAAGCTATGTCAGTTAGTGAGAAGTTCTTGTCTTGATGGTTAAAACCATTTTTCATATCATATGTTTCCATCAATGACAAAGGGGGAGATTATTGCAAGTATGGGCCTAACCGGTGTTGTCATTGATGTCAACATAGTCCTCTGTTATTGATGTCAAGGATTGGATGAGCTGTGTGCTGAGGATATTGATAAAATTAGTCCTATCAGAAAAAGAGAAGAATAGTAAAGATAGTGAAGATCCCATCTAAGATGAAGATCAGAGAATGTGCATTAAAGGGTTTGTAGATATGTGTCTAAAGATGATCCAGTCAAGATTTGAGAGGTCTGCATGAAGATTTGAAGAAGTTATGGCCATATGAGTAAAACCGGTTCTGGCAGATGTTTAGAGGTGATAGAGTTACACAAATAGGTCTGGCAAGATTCAGAAATGTAATATCTTGTATTGTAGATTTGGTGGAGTGTTTAGGAACCCAATGTGAAACGACAACTCAATTGGTTCATGGTCTAGAGGTCCGCAAGCACTTATTCCAATGTGATAGTGATGATAGACTGTGTTCTTGAGGTTCCAAATGAAGATGAGATTGATTTTAGTAAGCAGAAGTGGTGTGGATGTTCATGGTGATTCAGGAAAGCTTGTGGAGGTCTCTAGATTGTGTCCAATTCATGTTGATGGTCCGCATTGAAAATTGAGCTCATAATTGAAGACTCACTTCCGGGTGATGATGTTCTTCCTAACCACGGCCGACCGAATGTCTTACACATCTTGTAGATGATCTTGAAGATGTTCTATGAAGCATGGCGTGTTCCTCAAAGAAGATTGAAGTCCCAGATATGTGTGGCGGACAGTATGGTGATACACATGAAGTTCTTGTAACAAATCAAGTTGTATTTGATAGTGATAGGTTGTCATTAATGTCAAAAGTGTGTTCAGTTGATGTTGCAAAGTTGCCATAGTTGTTGACAGGAGTTGTCATACCACTGAGTTTACAGATGCAGATATCAGTTGGATTTCATGCAAGTTTCTTCAAGGTGATGTCATCAGAATACTATGTGCTCTGATATAAGTTATGATGTGAAAATATCAAAGGTTGGACAAGAGAATCTCAAATTGGATCTTAGTTGAACAATATTTGATGTTATTTGTCATAATTATCAGTGATGTGTTGAGGATAGTCTTGTGCTTCAAATGTTGATCATACAGGAATCCAATGACTCATATTACATAGAAGGTACAATGTCTAAAATGCATCATACTGAGGAATCATGTTTTTAGTATTGACATGTTTTTCTATTTCATATTAGAATGAATATGAATCATGTTCATCATCAGGAGTTGTTTCATTTACATCAGACATTCTCACTCACATTGGTGTTATCATGAGAATGTCCTCATGGTGTGTGGTTGGTGTTGGATTGAGCTGATTGCAGTTCTAATGATCTTGTTTAAAGTTGTCATCATCATCAGGGATCTTCATTAAGAGGATATATGTTGTGCATTGCATATGGCAGAGGTATTAAGGTTTGATCATGGAAGATGGGAGAGTTAAGTTTTGTATTACAGAAGGTAGATGGCAGAGCACTTCATATGATTGTGTTAGATTTTGATTTATATAAAATTCAAAACAATAAATCTCTCAAAGTTTTCACAAGGTTCAAGTTTATGCATAGTATTTCGGAGTTGAATGTTAATTTTTATATTGTTGATCTATATGGTCATGTGTTTGATTGGACATAAGTTTTCAATAGGCAAAAGGTCTCTATTATTAGCTATATTTAGTGGCAAAGGTTTTGTACAGATCAAGGAAAACTTAAAGGATATTAATGTGACCTAAATTTTTTTGAAACATATTTCAAAGCATCTATTTTAAGATGTCATGCACTTTATGTCATGTTTTTGTGGTGACTGGAAGCACAGGTTAAGGATGACTTAAGTCATCACTTGAGGGTATCGGCATCATATGTAAACCAGCCCTCCTTCTCTATTGCTATTGACTCAGTCGGTCCATCCTCCGTTGCTCGGGCGGTAAAGTGAAATCTAAGGATGAGTTCAAACTTGCAAAGGGCGCGCAGGGTCAATCAAACGGTTGATATTTAAATCTTGAGCCCGACTCCTATACCCTAAACTTTGACATTCCTGTGAACGTTTGCTATGTATTTTGTTTTAGAAAGTTTCTTCTAAAGGTGCAGTTTAAACCCGATTACTAAGGAGTGTTGTGGAGTGATTTGTTAGAAGTTTTTAAAGAGTTTCTTTTCTATTTTGTGGCAGTTGAAAATAAAAGAGGAAATATTCTATTTGGAGAGAGGTTAAAAGATTTTTTATGTGAGAAGATTGATTTTTGATAAATCATTTTGTATAGAAGATGAACAATTTTTGTTTTCTTGAGAAAATAAAGAGGTTGTTTGCAAAGAAGAATTTGAGGAGATTTTCTTTTGTAAAGCAAATATTTATGGAGAAATTGGAGATTGTTTTTGAGAGGATTGCTTTGATAGAGAATATAAAAATATCAGATGATTATATTGTAGATTAGTGAAGTTATTTATGCAGATTGAAGAGATTGAAGAGTCATCTTTGAAGGAATATAAAGAGATTTTGTTTATACAGAGAATATATTTTTATGCAGGATTCAATGGTTTCAATGAAGGATTTTGTCTTCTTGCACATGGAGATCAGATTTGAAAGAGATTTTATTTTCTCTTTCAAGAGCAAATTGAAATATCTTATTTCAATTAAAGATTTTTATATGACTTTAATTATTGTTTTAGATGAATTGTCTGTGCAGAGAAAGTGAAAAGTTTCGAAACTTTTGAAGAAGATTTACATATTTTTGCAAGGGATAATTTGAGATGTCAAAGAATATGAAAGGGCTCTAAAATGGACAGAGAGATAATTTTTTATTACAAGAGATTGATTTTGTAGAGAGAAGGTGAAAAGTTTTTGTTTGTAGGTTCTTCATTAAGAGAAGACGAGAATGTTGATACAGAATGTGGAAAGTCGTTTCATATTAATAGGCTTCGCAGGTGGATTGATTTGTGTGTTGTTGGTTGGATCAGAATAAAGGATTGTTGAGTGTATCCGGATGTCAGATTAAATAGAATGGGTATTTGATAGACATATGTTTGTATTGAATGGAAACAAAGTATCCCTCTGATTTGCTTATTACATTTGTTGGTAATTTGGTTTGCCAATGAGGCACAGTATGCTAGTGTGGCTTGTGGTCAGTGAGACCTTTCTATGCTAGTGAAGCTTGTGGTCAATGAGACCTTGTATATGTCAGTGAGACATTTGTAAGAAGTTTTTCATTTAAGCTAGTGAGGCAGTTTTGGAGTGGTTTTTCTACCCCTGATGGGTTTTCCACTTGTGCATATCTTGTGTCATGATTCATATTGATCTTCTTTGTGTGTGTTTGATTTACTTATGAAGTTTTTATTCTCTTTCTATATTCATAGTCATGTGCATATGTATTTTACAAATCAAATGGTATCTTTCTTTTTGAGCTCTGAAAGTTAAAGTTTAAAAAAGATTTGAAAATTCACACAACACTGATTCACCCCCCGCCTCTCAGTGTTGCCCTTGATTCCTACAATTGGTATCAGAGCCAAGTTCCCTTTTGCAGCTTAATCAGCTTGGGTAGGTCTTGTGTGTGGAGTTCAATGGGTAAGTGCAGGAGAAATAAGAACATGAGAAATGTTAAGATTCTTTCTAGTCAAAAGACACAAAAGAAATCATTCATATCAAATCCAGATGTTGATATAAAGACAGTTGATAAAGATGTTCTCCAAGTTGAATCTGATATTGTCTTAGAAGAAAGTTTTTCAGATGTTCCTCAATTTGGTATGTTAGAATGCAAGTGTATTTATCCTCCTTAGGATATGATGTTTTAATGTCAGTTGAGAATGGTAATTCTTCAAATAACAAAGAGGCTCTTAAATGCAATCATATAGCCAAGAAAGTTATTTTATCTACTTTATCTAATGATATATCTTGTAAGGTTGTGCAGTGTGAAACAGCTCAAGATATCTGGAAAGAACTGAAAAGAATTTATCAAGATAATGATAAAGAAGAGGACACTCCGGTGTGTGAAGAAAGGGGCAATAAAAGGCAATCACATGAAGAAGTTGAAACCCAATCAGATTCAGAAGAAGATCATGATCTAGATTATGATGAACAAGATTATGAGATTGATTTGGAAGGAGAGCTCATTTATGCTCTAAGTGAACTCAAGAATTATAAGAAAGAAAATCATAAACTAAAATTGCAACTGTAACAAGAAAGAGAATCTAAGACAATGTACTTTCAGAACTTGAAATTGTATCTACAGATCTTGAAGAGGCTAGATGTCAAATTGTAAGTTTAAAGACATATATTGATGATTCAAACAAACTAATTGCTAGATTAAAGATAGAAATTGAAGAAGCTAAGAGGATAGCTGATGTCTCTATATCTGACCTTGAAGTTACAAGGATTGAGAATCTAAAACTAGAATCAGAAATAGTCTCTTTAAGAAAGGAGTTAGAAAAGGCTTCCTCTAAGTTGCACAAGAATCTGATGTTTGAAAAGAGTACTGAAGAAGGTGAATGTTCCAAAGCTAGAGAAACTCCTAGAAGGAAAATTGATTTTGCTGCCACAGACGGTAAAAGGAAGAGTGAAGCTAAACAGAAAACTAGAAATGAATTTGTGTACAATCAAAGAAGGAATTTCAGAAGAAATGCCCCTGTTAGACAAGCATACATGTACATGTATAATTATTCTTTTAATGGTTATTGTTATGCTTGTAATCAATTTGGTCACAAAGCAATTGTTTGCAGAAGGAATACTGACATTATTTGTTACAAGTGCAATAATGTTGGACATATACAAAGAAATTGTGAAAGATATGATTCTGTATGGAAGTTTAACTTGAGTTCTCAAAGGTACTATCAGTCATTTGATTATGATTGTAATATAGTTTGTTACAATTGCAATTCTACTGGTCATAAAGCACACAGTTGTAGGAGAGCATCACCTAATTTGAAAGGTTGGAAAAAGAAAGAGGAAGAAAAGGTTTGGAGAAAGAAAGCACCTGTGAAAATCTGGAAGCAGAAAGAAAGTAAAGAGAAGTCAGAATCTAAGCTTGTGCATCTTGCACAAGTCATTTCATCTGTTGCATAACAGATAGCATGAAGTAAGGGGGAGTTGTTCATGATCTATTAATTATCCCCAAGAAGTTTAAGGAAGGAGATCATTTGAATGTTGATCTTGTCAATCTTATGAAATAAAGTAGAAGTTGATGATGATATTGCTAACAATGTTGATTTTCAGTGTGTGACTATGATACAGGTAATCTTTGGTTTAGTAAGCATACAAGATATTGAAAAGGTGTTTTAGAAACTCTCTGCACAAAGAGGTTGATGTTGTTGTGACTTGATCCTATTTGTATACTATTCATATCATGTTGGTACTTAAAAATTGTGTTGCAGTTCTGTGTGATCTTGCTTGTTAGGGCAAAGAGCTTAAGATGCTCTCAAGAAGCTCTTATCAGAAATTAGCATGTGTTGGCTAAGGTGGCTGAAAATGAAAATTCAATTCATAGCAATTATCTCTGCTTTTGATTTGTGCAAAGTGTTGTTACAGGAAGAATTTGTTGATGCAGTTTGTTTGTTGTTGTTTGAATGACAAAGTCAAGAGGCAAGAGTTCTTGTTGGTTGCAGGATGTAGTTATGTATATATCAGATTTGACAGTGTGTTGTGAAAAGTGTTTTGTGTAGAACAAGAGGATAGTTCAGATGGTCTTTAGTCTTTGTCATGTCAGAAAAGGTGTCAGAATAGTTTGGTTGCAGGATGATAGTTCATATCAAAGAAGTCAATTTGATGGTCATATCAACTACCTTGTTGTATAATGTTTTTATGGCATCTGTTTTACATAAGTATTGAAACTTTCAGGTGATTTGGAGATAGTGTTTCACTTGTTTCATTGATGATCTTCCTCACTAATATGTTTTAGACAGAGTTCTTCAAGCTATGACATTGATGATGATATCCTGCATTTCATCAGAGGAAGTTAAAATCAGCAATAGCAGATGGTAATGTTCAAAAAGGTTTGTCATATGTTGGCTTCAGGATTGTTATCATCATAAATCTTTTCTTGTTGAAAGGTTAAGGAGTTTATGCCTTCAAAGTGTTCATAATTCAATATGATTATAATGGTTATGATCATGCTATAACTTCTTTAAGTAGAGTTGTTCTCAGGGGAAGTTAATCAGAGGATTGAGTTGTCACTATCTTGGGAGATTTGAAAAGGACTTATCAATAGTGGTCATTATGTCATCTTGAGTTGGAAACTACAATGGTTTGTGTTGGTTATTCTTGTTAGTAATTGCCAGTGGTATTCAACACAAGGGGAGTAAATAGTTTTATGTCTTTGTCATCAGATGTCAAAAAGGGGGAGAAAGAAAAATTGCAATCAGATGGTTTTGCCATCAATGACAAAGGGGGAGATTGATGGTGATAGGTTGTCATTGATGTCAAAAGTGTGTTCAGTTGATGTTGCAAAGTTGCCATAGTTGTTGACAAAAGTTGTCATACCACTGAGTTTACAGATGCAAATATCAGTTGGATTTCATGCAAGTTTCTTCAAGGTGATGTCATTAGAATACTATGTGCTCTGATATAAGTTATGATGTGAAAATATCAAAGGTTGGACAAGAGAATCTCAAATTGGATCTCAGTTGAACAATATTTGATGTTATATGTCATAATTATCAGTGATGTGTTGAGGATAGTCTTGTGCTTCAAATGTTGATCATACAGGAATCTAATGACTCATATTACGTAGAAGGTACAATGTCTAAAATGCATCATACCAAGGAATCATGTTTTTAGTATTGACATGTTTTTCTATTTCATATTAGAATGAATATGAATCATGTTCATCATCAGGAGTTGTTTCATTCACATCAGACATTCTCACTCACATTGGTGTTATCATGAGAATGTCCTCATGGTGTGTGGTTGGTGTTAGATTGAGTTGATTGCAGTTCTAATGATCTTGTTTAAAGTTGTCATCATCATCAGGGATCTTCATCAAGAGGATAGATGTTGTGCATTGCATATGGCAGAGGTATTAAGGTTTGATCATGGCAGATGGGAGAGTTAAGTTTTGTATTACAGAAGGTAGATGGCAGAGCACTTCATATGATTGTGTTAAATTTTGATTTATATAAAATTCAAAACAATAAATCTCTCAAAGTTTTCACAAGGTTCAAGTTTATGCATAGTATTTCAGAGTTGAATGTTAATTTTTATATTGTTGATCTGTATGGTCATGTGTTTGATTGGACATAAGTTTTCAATAGGCAAAAGGTCTCTATTATTATCTATATTTAGTGGTAGAGGTTTTGTACAGATCAAGGCAAACTCAAAGGATATTAATGTGACCTAAATTTTTTTAAAACATATTTCAAAGCATCTATTTTAAGATGTCATGCACTTTATGTCATGTTTTTGCGGTGACGGGAAGCACAGGTTAAGGATGACTTAAGTCATCACTTGAGGGTATCAGCATCATATGTAAACCGGCCCTCCTTCTCTATTGCTACCGACTCAGTCGGTCCATCCTCCATTGCTCGTGTGGTAAAGTGAAATCTAAGGATGAGTTCAAACTTGCAAAGGGCGCACAGGGCAAACAGTTGACATTTAAATCTTGAGCCCGACTCCTATGCCCTAAACTTTGACGTTTTTGTGAACGTTTGCTATGTATTTTGTTTTAGAAAGTTTCTTCTAAAGGTGCAGTTTAAACCCGATTACTAAGGAGTGTTGTGGAGTGATTTGTTAGAAGTTTTTAAAGAGTTTCTTTTCTATTTTGTGGCAGTTGAAAATAAAAGAGGAAATATTCTATTTGGAGAGAGGTTAAAAGATTTTTTATGTGAGAAGATTGATTTTTGATAAATCATTTTGTATAGAAGATGAACAATTTTTGTTTTCTTGAGAAAATAAAGAGGTTGTTTGCAAAGAAGAATTTGAGGAGATTTTCTTTTGTAAAGCATATATTTATGGAGAAATTAGAGACTATTTTTGAGAGGATTGCTTTGACAGAGAATATAAAAATATCAGATGATTATATTGCAGATTAGTGAAGTTATTTATGCAGATTGAAGAGATTGAAGAGTCATCTTTGAAGGAATATAAAGAGATTTTGTTTATACAGAGAATATATTTTTATGCAGGATTCAATGGTTTCAATGAAGGAGTTTGTCTTCTTGCACATGGAGATTAGATTTGAAAGAGATTTTATTTTCTCTTTCAAGAGCAAATTGAAATATCTTATTTCAATTAAAGATTTTTATATGACTTTAATTATTGTTTTAGATGAATTGTCTATGTAGAGAAAGTGAAAAGTTTTGAAACTTTTGAAGAAGATTTACATATTTTTGCAAGGGATAATTTGAGATGTCAAAGAATATGAAAGGGCTCTAAAATGGATAGAGAGATAATTTTTTTATTACAAGAGATTGATTTTGCAGAGAGAAGGTGAAAAGTTTTTGTTTGTAGGTTCTTCATTGATAGAAGATGAGAATGTTGATACAGAATGTGGAAAGTCTTTTCATATTAATAGGCTTCGCAGGTGGATTGATTTGTGTGTTGTTGGTTGGATCAGAATAAAGGATTGTTGAGTGTATCCAGATGTCAGATTGAATAGAATGGGTATTTGATAGACATATGTTTGTATTGAATGGAAACAGAGTATCCCTCTGATTTGCTTATTACATTTGTTAGTAATTTGGTTTACCAGTGAGGCACAGTATGCTAGTGTGGCATGTGGTCAGTGAGACCTTTCTATGCTAGTGAAGCTTGTAGTCAGTGAGACCTTGTATATGTCAGTGAGACATTTGTAAGAAGTTTTTTATTTAAGCTAGTGAGGCAGTTTTGGAGTGGTTTTTCTATCCCTGATGGGTTTTCCACTCATGCATATCTTGTGTCATGATTCATATTGATCTTCTTTGTGTGTGTTTGATTTACTTATGAAGTTTTTATTCTCTTTCTATATTCACAGTCATGTGCATATGTATTTTACAAATCAAATGGTATCTTTTTTTTTGAGCTCTGAAAGTTAAAGTTTAAAAAAGATTTGAAAATTCACACAACACTGATTCACCCCCCCTCTCAGTATTGCCCTTGATTCCTACAGTATTTGTGTATTTTCTCTACAATAAAATAAAGTATGTATTGTGCTGACTTTGATGATTATCCCAAAGTTGATGTCTTGTATAAATAAGAGTTGTGAAGTCATTTCAAAGTATTGGTGAGGAGATGAGAGAGTGGTAGAAAGGAGAAGGGAAAAAAGTAGAGCAGAAGTATTGAGCTTAAATGGAATTGACTCAAGCATGGTGAAGATGCTAATCTCCAGTTCAAGTATGTAATATTTATTATTCTATAGACAGTGTGTCTCCTATAGGTAGTGGGCCTCTTCTGAGCAGTGTGCTCAGGCAGTGAGCCCTAATTGTCATGTGCCATTTTGTTCTTCTTATTCTTTTAATAGAGAATACAATCTTGGGTTAGCCACCCTGTGGTTTTTCCCTTAACCGGGTTTTGCACGTTAAAATCTTGGTGTCATATGTGTTAATATGTTTCTGCTCTTGAATTATTGCATTATGCTTCCATGAATGAATTATTATTATGTTGTTGAAATACAAGAAGGATTTAAGTCTTTAAAGAAAAGAAAGCTTTGAGACAACTGATTCACTCCTCCTCTTAGTTGTCTGTCCTAAAACTAACAAATCAAGCAATGTAAAACCAATTCTTTCAAGTTGCTTTCTTATCCCTGTAGACCTCCTCAAGAGCTGAGGTTGGGGTTCAACTTCTTCATCTAAGCTTTCAAAGCTACTAGAGCTCTCCTCATCATCAGGTCCAACATTGTCTTTATGTTTAGTCTTCTTAGGGGTAGCAGGAAACTGAACAACATCCTCTTTCTTTTTCTTCTAGCTATAAAATAGTGGAAGAAGGTGTAAGCTCTTTGAAGATGACACTTCTGCTATACAACATTTTTTCAGCCATAGGGTCTTAAAGCTTGTATCCTTTCACACCGACACCATAGCCAATGAAGATACACTTAATAGCCTAGTTCTCCAATTTTGACCACTTCTCCCTAGGCATATGTGCATATGCCTCACAACCAAAAACATGAAGATGCCTTATTAAAGGCTTTCTACCAGACCACACCTCCATGGGTGTCTTTCCAACAAGAGCTGATGTAGGAGATCTATTAACAAGATAGAAAGTAGTGGCAATAGCTTCAGCCTAAAACTTTTATTCTAGGCCAGTTCCACTAAGCATACTCCTAGCCTTCTCCATCAGTGTCCTATTCTTCCTTTCTGCAACTCCATTTTGCTGCAGGGTGTATGGAGTTGTCTTATGTCTTTCAATCCCAAGTTGCAATATTTATCAAATTCTATAGAACAAAACTCACCACCATTGTCAGTTCTCAAACACTTAATCTTTTTACGAGTCTAATTTTTAGCAAAGGCCTTAAACTCCTTAAACTTACTATAGACTTCATATTTGCTTCTGAGAAAGTAAATCCATGTCCTTCTACTATAATCTATGAAAGATACAAAATATATAGATTTTGATAACAAAGGAACATTAACAGGACCAAATACATCAGAATGAAAAAGGTCCAACACACCAGAAGACTTGTGAGAACTCGAATAAAACTAAACACGGTTTTACTTCCCATAAATACAATGTTCACAAAAGTAAAACTCAAGATTACAATCATCTAACCCCTCAACAAGGTTTTTTTTTCAAGGTACGCAAACCCTTCTCACCAATGTGGCCAAATATCTTATGCCATAAAATTGTCTTTTCAGCAGGAAGCTTAACTTCCAAGGCATGATTACAAACATTAGAACTAGAAACAACAGATTTCTTAACTACTTGTTCAGATGGTGGGGATGAAGTGACTGTTGTCCTCTTCCTTGAATTAGAAGAACTATTGCACTATGAAATGCATGCCTCCAGCTGAAACAGAGTACCTCTCCTAGTACCCTTAGCAAGTACCATAGCTCCTCTAGTCATCTTGCATCCTTCTTTTGAAAAGACAACCTGCACACCTGCATCATTCAAACTACTTACAGAAAGTAGGCTCTATGCTAAGCCTGGGATATGCATAACCCTAGAGATCCCCTTCACTCGACCCTCAGGGAAACAAATAGAGACTCTTCCATGACCAACAATCTTCAGATGAGAGTCATCACCTAAGTACACCTTTCCACCATCGAACTCCTCACACTTAGTGAACCAGTCTCGATGCAAAGTCATGTGGAATGATGCACCAGAGTCAATTAGCCACACATCATTAGATACATGGGTTTCCAGGGCTACGATGAAAGCATCACCATCATCTTGTGATTTGTCAAAAACTGAATCTGGGGTCTTCTTATTTTTCTTTTCTTCTTTGCATTCCTTTCAGAAATGCCCAGATTTACCATAGTTCCAACAGATAGCCTTGGACTTTCTAGGAGATTTGGATCTCCTACGGGATTTGGATCTACCCTTCTCAACTTTCTTGTCCTTCTTTTTCCCTTTCTCCTTGGGTCTTCCACGAACTATAAGAGCCTCTTTAGCTGCATCAGAAGACTTTCTCTGCATCTCTTTAGATAATAGCAAAGAAACCACTTCATCCATTTTGAATGTGGATGTGGTGCTTCCAATAGCCATGACAAGGTGATCCCACAAGTCCGGCAAAGAACAAAGCAAGGTCATACACCGATGCTCCTCCTCCATCTTCACATCAATAGATGTCAACTATGCAACCAGCATGTTAAAAGCATTCATATGTTTGGAAACGGATCCTCCATCCTCCATTCAAAGAGAATACAACTTCTTTCTCAGAAAAGGTTTATTAACCAGGGATTTGGCATGGTACACATCTCCCAGCTTCTTCCAAAGCAAGGTTGCAGTATTCTCCTCATGGACATTTAACAAGACAGAATCAACAAGACTAAGTCTTATGAGACCCTTAGCCTTCCAATCCTTGAGATCCCAATCATCTTGTGACATTGTAGCTAGTTTAGTTCCATTAACACTTTGCCAAAGCTCTTGGTCAACAAGCATGTCTTCCATCTTGAGCTTCCATAGCTCAAAATTAGTGCCATTGAATTTCTCCACTTCAAATCTTCTGAATGTGCTTGCCATCTCCTTGCTGCAATAGAATTCATAATACTCTGCACAGACTCCCACTCAACTTAAGATCATCTAAAAAAACCCCTACCCAACAGCTACGACCAAAACTGGCTAGGCTCTAATACCAAATGAAAGGAAACTAGGTATGCGGAAATTGCTTCCTACACTAATCTAATGAGGAGAGGGCTATGCAAATTCAAATTAATCCTTACAACTACAGAAACATAGAACATATAACAGATATATTGCTGCAATGCACATGAACCAAAAAGAAGACAGAAGAAGAGAGACAAAGATTTACGGTGGGGAAAACCCTTATCAGGTGAAAAACCCCACACTCAGAAACCTGCACAATGTATTAAGAAATCTAAAAGTTGTTTACAATACACTTGCAATGCAAGCTTTAATGGTTTTCGACACTCGTGTCTGGATTCAATCTGGTAGCATAACAGTACCTGTAAAACCTATGATACAACTCCCTCTCCAAGCACCTGTTTATATAGAATATACAAGGCAATATTGGACCTATCTTGGGATGGGCGTCCAACTTGGCCTCATGGCCCAAAACCCACACCTAAGAACACTTGGTCAACATTGTAAAATGTTCCTGACACTTTTTCACAGCTCCCATCCCAAAGAGGTCACCTATTTCCAAAATAGACTATGACAGATGCTCTTACAACACTTATGACCATCATAGAATCTGTCATAGTAGTTACAACTTACAGTTGTAAGAGAATCTATCATACACAATCTATAAATAGCATATTTTCTTACAACATGTCATAGTCCATCTTGGGGTGCCCAAATATGCCTTTTTTAAAGATGCTTCATGACACATGTCTTCACCTATCTTACAAGCTACACAACATGAAAGATGTTGACACATGGCAAAATGCTCCTACCATAAAGTGGGACGCCTATCTCCTCATGTGAGGACAAAATTACAAGTTATCATCTTCCATGTAGGGTGACACATCACCATGCCACATCCCACAATATGACAATATGGAATTTACAATTTATTTACAACATAGGCAATTGATTAATAAATATAGACATAAATAAGGCAAGGAATTACCAAGGTTGAGACACATTAATTCCTAACAAGAACTATTGGCAGCTCTGCAACTAGAATGGCTTCTCTCCGCTTCTTCTTATCATTCAAGAATATCATACTATTTTTGATAACCTGGCTCGTTCTTTCCTCAATTGAGGTGTTTTCTTTGGCGAACCAATTAACTGGTGATAGTGGCTGTTGCTTGACCTGATCTCTAAAATATGTGGGAAGTAGAAACTCACCATCATCATCTGACAAGCCTTCTACATCTTCTGACAGGATATCAGCCAATTGTTGAAGGGTAAACCTATTGTAATTATGTTTCTGCACTTTGACTTCATCTGCACAATTAGCCCAGAAATCTTTGATTGTAGGTGCATGCACACAATTTTGAAAAAGGTTTGATGCAAAAACACCACAAGGATCATATGAAAACCTCCTATCGAAAAACTTAAGGCCATACTTGGATGATTCACTACCAATTACATTGGCATCTTCTCTAGATCTACATCTGTAAATACCCATCCCAATCAGAAAACTAAAATTTGCCTTGCACCTGCTACGCAGAAATGTATGAACTTCATAGACTTGCCTCAGAAATTTCATAAATGTACCTCATCCATAGGATATCTTGGTAGCATGGCGGGCTCTCCTGAGAAGCCATATACTCTAATGTAGGAGAAAGTGGGAAACTTGATAAACCAATCAGCCCATTCTGCCATTGCCAATCTGGCCTCAGCTGAAAATAGTATATGTAACTCATTATCCAGATCTTGCACCGCATGCATAAGGAATGCATCATTTACCCGTCTATAATATCGCTCAGCCTGAGAAAATTCTAACTGTGGGAAATTGTGATATACATGTTGAATGCCCATAGTTCCAACAATATTCAAACCCTTAAATTAACCCTGAACATCATGTGGAATTCATGGGCCCTTTGAAAATCAATTATCTGATGGTGGAGATTATCACTGATTAGTGCTGCCCAATCATAGTATTATGTTCTGTCAACAATCTGGGACATGATGTAAAACATCCAAGGGTGAAATTTGTTAGCTTCTACTTGACCTGTGATTCAGCTCAACAGAGTAATCATTATTGCATGTTCTTCCTTGAACTCTCCACGTCCAACGTTCTTTGGCAAAATGTTCTGCTTTTCTTTCAACCACTTTTGAGCAATCTTTTTCTGATATTTTTCTTTATCATTGTGCCACACCCTCTTACATTCTTCAATAGAAACAACTAAGTTCTCCTTCCATATTTATATTGAAAAAAATTTCTCAATATCATTTGGCCTGAGGCTGCAGAGTACATGCCCATCTACTGATTGGATTTCCTTTGTAACTAAATTGTAATGCTTAGTACAAGCAATCACGAATTCAATGCTTTGCACTGTGATGGGGAATGAAGCTGTTGCAAGCAACCTAGAGTGACTCAGATTCTTAATAGTGATGTTTCCTGCATCTTCCAAAGCATGCAAATTGAACATTGGAAGCACCTTATGCAAATTTGTCTTGAAAGTTCTCAGGTAATCATGAACCAACACCGTTTTAGGCTTGATCTCTATTGGAGAGTACTGCATACTAAAAAAATTGAAGAATGGCTGTAAACACATCTATTTCGGAAACATTTTGGACAAAAGGCTGAAAATTGTTTTATGATTTCTTCTAAAAAGTTGATTTCAAGAGAAAACGTAGACACATGGGTTTTGTAGACAACCCATTTTTGAGGCAACCCAGATCGTCAAATTTTGAAAAAGTAGAGGATTTCCTGAAAAAGCAGCAAAAAAGTAGATTTTTGAAAAACAAAAATTCTCTAATCTTCAAGAGGATAAAATTTCAGATGGACCCATTTCAATGAAAATTGAAAAAGCTCCAGCCCCCTTTCTGAAAAATGATGCCCTAGGAAAATGGACCTTGAAAAAGTGTGCCTCTTTGCTTCCCAATCCTGAAACTACAAAGAACACTGAAAAAGCACTCCATTTGGGTTGTCAAATCTTTGTGAGAAGAAAAAGATGTTTTCTTCCCTCTAGATGCAACCTGCAAAAATAATGAATAAAGAGGCCAAAAGCTTGTTTTATAGAACTTTAGGGCGAAAACAGTAGCTTTCTTTGTGAAAGCACAAAGCTTGAAACTTATCCATGAAGAAAGCATTTTTTAACGCACAAATCTAAGTTGATATACTCTAATAGGAAGAATCGCTATTTTATAGTTGCCTATGGCTTCACATGTCAGATGATGAAAAATTGCTTCTTCGATGATGTCATCAAACACGCAAAGTTGCAAAAGTGTTAGCTAATTTTTCCTTCGTTTTGAAACTTTTGCACTCATTCTGACTCCAATATGGCCTACCTTTGACTTCAACAAGATGGAAACTATCACTGTTGATTGAAAAAGTTGACTGATCATGAAATTTTGAAGTTTTATCAATCCTGATTTGATCCCCATCCTCGAACTAACGATTTGACAACGTTTGACTGTAATTCTGACTTTTGGAAACTGTCACCAGAGGAAAATTGGGAAGCAGTTGATAGATGACATCAGCAGAGCATGGAAAAAACTATCTTTAGAGACTCCAGGCACCCCTAGCCTCCAGGGGTGCTTTTTGACTCATGCCTTAGTCAAATTTTTGATATTTTTAACTTTTATATTTTCTTGTTTTTCGCACGCATTTCGGTGACTATGGGACCCAGTTAGGCCATTGAAACTCACCTACTGGAGCAAAACTGAGACTGATGGTCAGGCATTCAGGCAAGCCTGATGAAAATTGAATTGATTATACCTTTTGCCTGTCTCGAAAACTAAGCCAAACTAGTTTTCTATGAATCCAACTGGGCTGACGGAGGAGGATTTGTCGTTTTCTAAAAAAATATAAAAAAAATGATTAAGTTTGGAATTGATTAGTGCCCCTAGCCTCCAAGGGTGCTTTTAATTCCATGCCTTAGAAAAAATTTGAAATTTTTCAATTTTCATTCTATTTCTCTATTTTGCGTGCTGCAGATACCATTTGATCTTCATTTCTGGTCATCCAACTGACTGTTGAAGCACAATGGGAGGTGATTTGAGTAGCCTAAACATACCTGAGATGAATTTCTAGCTTTTATGGGCATTTCGACTAAGTTTGACTAATTTTGACCACCTAAAAGTGGGCTGATGAAGACTTTTTGACGTTTCTTGAAAAACATGAAAAATATTCTAACACTAAGTGTGATGGGTGCCCTCTTCCTCTAGGGGCAATTGGATGTCAATGCTTAGTCATTTTTATGATTTTCATCTTTGTTTGCAGTTTACCTCGTTTCGTGTGCAAGTAGCTAGTTTCTGTCATCGATCTTGACAATTTGTCAGATAACTGCTACTAGATGATGGATGGAATGGATAGCTTGGGTATATCTAATGTGAATCCCAACTTTTCAGGACCTGTTGACCAAAATGACTACTTTTCTCCACCCAAAAACTGGCTGGCGGAGGCATTTTTAACATTTTTTGAAAAACACAAAAAAAATCTAAGTCTATGAGAGTTGGATGCCCCCAACCTCCAGGGGCACCTGGGATTTCTAGACTTAAACAATTTTGAGGATTTTTAACTTTTCTTCACTTTCCAAATACATCATGCTCTATTCTCTGTTCTTCGTCAAAGAACAATTGTTCGACAGTTTTGCATTAGCTGAACAACCCTGAAAACTTGAAACTGA
The DNA here is from genome assembly GCA_027924645.1 of Cunninghamia lanceolata. Classification (NCBI taxonomy): domain Eukaryota; kingdom Viridiplantae; phylum Streptophyta; class Pinopsida; order Cupressales; family Cupressaceae; genus Cunninghamia; species Cunninghamia lanceolata. The sequence goes on from BSBN01001011.1 coordinate 1,910,148, forward strand.
CCCCTGATAGATGAACCTCCATTAATGGCTTCAGAGCTCGTACTTCACCTTCTAAAAAAGTAGAATTGACCCAGTAGGGAAAACATGACCTTTTGTAGTTTCTGTCTGGACCACCTTGATCGTGAAGCAATCTCATCCAATCAGAATCAAGCATGACACCTAAATCAGAGATTCTATTTTAGAAAATTTTACCAGCATTTGTATCTCAAGAAACCCAAAAAACCTAATTTGACGTCTAATTTTCTAAAAATACAAAATTTCTATTTTTATAAATTTTGACTTTTTGACTTTTTTGACGAAAAATTTTCTGGACTTTCTCAAAATGCCTTAATGAAGCAAATTTTTTTTATTTGGCACAACATTATGAATACCTCTTAGAAGTCAAGAGTATCGTATATAAATATTATGATAAATAAGTATATGGTATCCTTTGTTGCGTATAACAAACAATTCTACAATCTGTGACATAGTCATATGACTATGATTTTCAAGCTAAATGGCTATTATGTATATAAAAACCATTTAAGGTTATTCTCAAACAAACCCTATAGAAAACATAAAGGTTGATTGTATGTATTGGTCGAACAATATTTACTAGCTATGCCTTGATTTAATCAACCTAAGTAAGGCTAAATGCTAGTATGCTTAGTTGACCTGAGTAAATGTTGGTATAAGTTATTCAATTTTGTATTTTCTAGTGATAAGAGTTTTTTAGTAAACTGTAGCAGACCGAGAGACTTATTTCTTTTGTGTAAAACCAAAGTAACAACACTATGTTATCATAGTATCCTATCTAAGAGTTGTAGCTGACCAAAAAGTTACGTATCATTACCTCAAATGTTTTTAAAAGCTTAAAGCTAGATATTAGTTGATGTCTATTTTTAAAGAACTTGATTTTTAGACTTCTTATTCCTTTTTTTTTAGACAAAAAGTACCAAGCACCTATAATATTATATTATATTAAATTATCATAAATACCGAGTGCAAGGAGAGAAAGAACTCCTACAACATGAAGAACAACAAAACTTATCCTTACAATAAAATTCTCCTAACAACAGAAAAAGGCCAAGAGCCAAATGATAGCAGAAGAAAGAGAGAAGTACTAATAGAACTATAAAGGATTCATCATATAATAGATGGTGAGCATATACAAAAAGATACTAAGAAGACATTCCAAAAAACATAATATAAACATAGATCTTAAGAATCCATTGTAGCATTCAGATCCTGGAGCACAAAGTGATTCTTTTCTTTACCTTCATCTGTTGGCAACCCTGGAGAACAAGGAACTTAAGGATGAAACTAATAAAGGAAGAGAAGAGCATGAAACTTCTCATCAACTCTGTTATCCAGAGCTTCACCTAATTCATCTATGTGAGCATGAATAGAAAAGTACATGGTGTCTTCATTTTCTTGGAGCAAGCCAAAGCGAACTGCATTAAAAATAAAGTTGAAAGCTAGGGAATGCGTAATCTGGCATTTGGTGAATAAGACTCCCACTAAAGCATCTGACTTGAATAGGTCATAATTTTGTAAGGCCATATTCAAAGAATCTTCAGAAAATAGATATGAATGAGAGAATTTTACAACAAGCCCTCTAACAACATTTACATCTTGAAGCAAGTCCATTGCATTCAAGGCAAAGGCTGAAAGGATTTGAGAGAGGTAAAGAGAGCGAGGTTGAGCATTCAGGATTTCTCTCCCTATTATCTCCCTCAAGGCATCTTCTACCTCTGCATTATCAATGGTGAAAATGGAAGCCATAGCATCAAAATCTATTATGCCTAAGAAAGCCCACTCTCATTTCTACACTAGAAAATACATTTGCCTATTAATCTGGATCTCCATCACAAACTGACTAGTAAGATAAAAAATAGAACCTTGAAACACTAATAAATAGGCAAATGATCCGCCAAGCAATGATTTCCTATTTCATATCTTCATTCAAGATTAAATTAAAATCTACAGAACTCTGACATGAAAAGGAAACAAGTACTAAAAGCAACAAAAATAATGTAGATTTCACCATATACAAGAGATATTTGCATAAGCCAACACAAATATACATAATTTCCCAAAGTACTGAAGAGTTAAGCACCTGCAAGAAAACACTAGCGGTTAATTAAAAAACGTGTGGCAACTATGCCACTCATTATTGCATTTCCCTCTCCAATATAGCAAAAATGTTTGGGAAGTATCTAATATGATCTCTGCTAATCTTGATATAATTTGATTCCAAATCAAAGATAAAGTTGGCTAATCCATCTTCTAGAGAGTTCCCCTCATGATAGTAATGAGAGATCTGAAAGTCTTCAAAGGAATCTAGGAGAGACCAAGCTTATTGCAGATGATAATGAAGCTTCCAATTTGGAACAAAGTTCTTCAATCTAATAATTATGTTCATTGAGTCCCCTTCTATATGAATTTTTCTTATTTGAATTTTATATGCCAACTTAAGCCCTTCCACCAAAGCTAAAACCTTTGCCTGATTATTTGACAAATTTGGAAGCCTTTTAGCAAAAGCCTCAATAACTTCTCCCCTACTATTTCTTAATACACCACCTACTAAAGATGGGTTTAGATTTCCCTGGGAGGCCCCATCAAAGTTAATATTTATAAAATCCCCTACTAGACGAATCCATTTGATGATGCTTTGGTCCAATTTAATAATAGGTTGACAACCAGAGCCCAAGATAGATTTTAAAAGATGCCAACTAGATAGTATTTTATCATCCCAAGAAGTAAACAAAATGTTTGAAGATCCTTCCTTTTGAAGATGATTCATAACCACCTCAGAAATAGATTTTTCAATTAATTTCAATACTTTATTAGTCTATAGAAATTGTTTCCAAAAGATTCTCATGTTTCTTTCCAACCATATACTCCAGATTACCAAGGAGGGTGAAACTATCCATAAAGAAGAAAAGGTAGAGTCTTTATACAAAATAGGCCAACTAAAAAAGAGATCAAACAAAGAATTTGGAAGAGTAGACCAATTCAATGTTGATAGAAGCCATTGCCAACACTGAACAACAAAAGGACACATAACAAACAAATGATTTGGGTATTCTTCTATCTTACCACAGAAAATACAATTGAAGGAATCCATAACTCCTAATTTATTCAATCTTTGACTAGTCAAAATCTTCTTCTTTAGGGCTAACCAAGCAAATGCTCCTGCTTTAGGAAGACAAGCCTCGTTCCAACATAAATAATGAGGCCAAGAAGAAATAGAGGAGCTTTTCAAGAAAATCAAGGACCTATACCCCTCACGCACAGAATATTGACCTAAATTTGAAAACTTCCAAACCAACTCATCTTCTTTTGCATAAAAACATACTTTTATTTTAGATAAAACCCCTAAGAGAATGACCTTCTGATCCTAGGGAATGAGAAAAATTGAGAAGTCCTTCCATGTGACTATAGAAAGAAGACCCTCTTTGCTAATTATAAAATAATATTTGACTTTGGTACCCCAGCTATGAGAGAGAACTTGTTTGGCTTGTTCAATACCTTTAGTCTGAGACAACGATGGATAACCATTCCAAGAATCCTCCCAAAAAGATGCCTTCTGACCATCATGAACCAGCCAGGAAAGATGAGGTAAAATAACATCTCTGCACTTTATCAAAAAATTCCACATGTTAGAACCCTTAGGAGGATTTGAAATTGTAAAGATTCTATTAGGACTTAAGGTATCTAGGTATTTGAGTTGCTTTAGTTTACACCATTTTCCATAAGGTTTGGAATAAAGATTCCAAGCTAATTTTTCCCTCAAAGCCTTATTTTAAGCTTGAATATTCTAAATACCTACCCCTCCAGAAATTTTAGGGATGCAAACTTTATCCCAAGCAAGTAATGGCAACTTATTTTTCCCTTCTGAATTACCTTTGCAAAGAAAAACCCTTAAGGACTTTTGAATATCTTGAATAATACCCTTAGGAACATTGAGAACCGACATCATATATATGGGTACTGCCGATAAAATTGACTTTATCAAAGTAATTCTTCCTACTAAAGTGAGCTAGTGCCCCTTCCAAGAGGCAATTCTTTTATGAATGGATTGAATAATCTTACCCTAGAAGGCCTTCCTATGAGTACCAAAAAAGAGGGGAATGCCTAAATACTGACTTGGCAAATTTTTTGTCTTATAACCCAAAAGAGAGATGATTCTATTTTGAATAAAAGGTTTAGTATTGAAAAAAAGGCTTTTGATTTTTTAGAATTCACAACTTGGTTAGAAGCTTCACAATACAAAGAAATAGTTTTATGAATACACTTAGCTTCATTAACTAAGGGATAACCAAAAAGCAATGTGTCATCTACAAAGAGAGTATGAGTGATAGGAAATGAAACTCTAGGACTATGTATACCCCTCCAGCTTAGATTGTTGTTATGTTCTAAAATATTCTGACTAAAAGTTTCTGCCATTATAATAAAGAGAAAAGGAGAAAGGGGATCCCCTTGTCTTAATCCTTGAGTCACTTGAAAGAAATCTGAAGGACTACCATTCACAATAACTATTGATCTAACTCCTGAAATACAAGAAAAAATCCACTTGCACCACTTCTTGTTGAAACCAAATTTAATTAAACCAGGATACCCTGTCATATGCTTTCATCATGTCTGACTTGAGAATCATAGCTAGTAATTTGAAATCATGAATGTAGTGAAGGACTTCATGTGTAATTAGAGCTCCATATACAATTTCTTTACCTGGGACAAAACCTCCTTGTTCTTCTGAAATAATCTATGGAATCAAAGAAGCAAGCCTCATAGTGATAGCCTTGGTAAAAGAATTATAAAGTGTATTGCAAAGACAAATTGACCTGAACTGAGAAAAAGAATGTGGGGAGTTAGATTTCAGGATTAGAGAAATAAAGGTGGCATTTAATTCCTTCAAAATACTACTATTGTGCCTAGACTCTTCCAAGGCCAGCCAAACATCTCTTCCAATGAAATCCCAACACTTTTGAAAGAATAGAGGTGTAAAACCATCCGGACCAGGAGCTTTCTCTAGGTCCAAAGAAAAAATCACTCCCTTAACTTCACCTAAAGTAAACTCTTTCAGAAGCATTAAATTATCCTCTTATGTCACCAGGCTAGGAATATTACTCACTAAAGAATTAACTTACTCTAAAGGGAAGTCAACACCTTCCTTGGAAAGCAATTTAGAGAAGAAAACAACTGCTTCTTTTTTAATATGCAAATGATCATTAACCTAAATACCTTCTAAATTATGAATATGATGGATTTTATTAATTTGCCTATTCATTTTAGTGGAAGCATGGAAAAATTTTGTATTCCTGTCACCCTCCCAGAGCCAAATTTCTATAGACTTTTGCCTCTAATAAACTTCCTCTCTAGATCATATTTCTTCTAACTCCAATTGTAATGATTTTTGCAATTCAAAAGAATGTTTATCCATCCCCTATTGAATAATCTGAAAGTTTAAAAACTGAAGCTTCTTTGACAAAACCTCTTTTTCTTTGAAAATATTTTTGAAATGTTTAATATTCCAATGGTGAATCTTACCCTTTAACAAATGAAGTTTTTTACACAATTGAAACATTCAAGAGCCCTCTATAAATGGAGAAGATTCCCACCATGACTTTAGAGAAGGCAAAAAATCAGGATCTCTAAACCACATAGCTTCCATCTTAAAGGGTTTCTTAAAACTTGTTGTAGCATTAGTGAAGTCTACATCTAGAGAAATTTGAAAATGATTAGATCCTGAATATGCAAAAATAGAAGAAAGGAAAAGAGCCCTCAAAAGTTAGCCATGGATAAGAAAGAGGGAACCTATGCAGTCTCTCTGTAATATGAAGAAAGTCCTTTCTCCTATTAGACCAAGTGAATTTACCATTGATTGGGGGAGAATCAATCAGGCCATTATCATTTACAAAGGCTGAGAATTCTGACATAGTTTTAATTGGAGGGAGTATACCTCCAAATTTTTCATCAAGGTTCATGATAGCATTAAAATCACCTCCTATGATAACTATGTCTTCTGGCACACTCTGAATAAACACACTTAAAGCATCCCACAATGCTTTCTTATCTACCATAGAAGAGGGGACATATATGTATTTAGAATCCAAAAACTCTAACTTTTGTACTTGATTTTTGTCATTAACCAGTTAGAATTGACTAACATGACCACAACATCAACATTATTTTTATTCCACAATAAATCTAAACCCCTAGAGTCCCCTAGTGTAGTAGAACAAAGAAAACCCCATTTTCTCCATTTTGAAAAGATATCTTCTACACCCTGCTTAAACAACTTAGTTTCTTGTAATAAGATTAAATCCCCACCTGATAAATCCAACTGATGTTTTATCAGGCATCTCTTGTTAGGGGCATTAATGCCCCTAACATTTCAAGATATCAACTTCATTGGATACGAGGAGAGCTACACACTCTCCTCGATGAAGACCTAGTTAAAATTTTGTCTAGAGTAGTTTGAACTCCTGCTTGAATTTCTTCCTCTGTAACCTTAGATTTAGGCTTTCTACCTCTCTTGGTAGGTGGTGAAGCAGCTGTTACTTCCACTAAAGGGGTTTGAGAAATAATAGGTGTTGCAAGTATGTGCTAACTAGAGTTGTCATTGATGTCAACATGTTTGTGTTGTCATTGGTGCCAACTGTATCTTCTGATACTGTTGTTTGTTGAGTGATTGAGTAGTCATGTTAAGGACACTATTTGAGTATTTTGCTCTGCATTTCCTCTATTTTGAAGAACGGAGTATGAGATTTGGATATAATTTAGAGAAGTGTTTGAAGATGCTAAATCCAGAATTTGGTAGTCCAGATCACTATGCAGCAAAACTTCTATTCACTAGTTTGAAGAATGTGCCTTGCAATGTTTGCATTGTGACATGGAGAAAGTATTTTGCTCCACATTTCTTTGTAGTTTGGATTTTGGTCTTGGAATTTTGGAATTAATTTAATAAGGTCCTTAGCTATCTCCATTCCAAAGGATTTGTGATTTGGTGCTCTAAAAAGTAAGTTATTGATTAGCAGATTTTGATAGTGTTTGTTGAGAGCAATTTGTGATCTACTTTCAAGTGATATTTGTTGTCCTTAAGTGAGATCTAGTGTGGTTAGATTTGTTGGCTCCTAGGTGAGTCTATGTTGTTTTTAGATGCCTCCAGAATGTATTGGAGTCATTTTCTTGATCCACAAGCTATAATGAAGTTCTTGGAAGTGTGTACTTAAGTATTCTTGATGTTTGCACTAGTTTTGGCTGACTTGGTTATTTACACTTGTTACGGAGGTGATTCGTGGATTATGGAAGAATGTTGAAGCATGTAAGGATGTGTTTGGATCTGAGATAAGCCATGAAGTGTTCTTTCTTCATTCATTTGCTCTACAAGTTTGTTTAGGTCCAGATCTAATCTGAAATATGTAGGTTTGCCGACCTTGGAGTTAGTTCCAATGGATGTAAGTTGTATTTCCAACCTTGATGAATGTTTTAAGGTTGATGAATGGTATAAATACATGTAATGAATCTATGAATGGTGTGTGGTGAGAGAAGATGTGAAGATAAAGTGTGTGTGTTGTAAAAGCAATGAAGGAGAGATGTATTTTGCTTCAATGGAACTGAACTTAGGCATGTTGTAGATGCTATCAAATTAGTTCATGGTAGTGAGCCACCCTCTTGGCAGTGAGCCACCCTTTAGCAGTGAGCCACCTTTTGGACAGTGGGCCCTTTTGGACAGTGAGTGTCTTTGTAATTTGATATTGTTATTACATTATATTGTGAGCTAACACTCACCATGGTTTTTCCCTTTTAGGGTTTTTCACATAAAAATCTAGAGTTCATGTGTATATGGTGTTGATGTGTTAAGTTTTATTTTTGCATTTCATGTTTAATCTTCATAACAGATTGAGTTAAAGAAAGTAAATATGAATGTGATTTTGTTTAAAGAAGTTAAGGTTTTTGATACAACTAATTCACCCCCCTCTTAGTTGTCTTGTACCTTCAACAATCATATCAAAGCAAGGTTCCTTGGAAGAAAGCCTAATAGCTTAAGGTAGATCCAAGATGGCATACAAAAAGGACATTCCTTAGTTTGATGGATCTGACTATGCCTACTGGAAGGTACGAATGCAAAGTTATCTTATTTCTATTAGTTATAATGTCTGGAAGATGGTAAAAGGTAAATATACAGTACCTAAAGGTGGTCTGAAGACTGATGAAGAGATTAAGGATTATGAGACTAATCACAAAGTTAAAAATGCTCTATTAAATGCTTTGTCTAACACTAAAATGGCAAAAGTTGTGGATCTAGAAACTACTCATGAGATCTGGGACAATTTGGAGAACATCTATGAAGGTGATGAATTTGTCAAGAAGGCTAAGTTATAGAACTTGAAGACCATATATGAAACCATGCAAATGGCTAGGGATGAGAACATAACAAGTTACATACAAAAGATTGATGAAGTTGTCAGCAACATCAAGGGCCTTGGTGGAAAGTTAGAAGATGTGGATGCAGTAGATAAGATAATAATAACTCTTCCCAAATCTTATAGTCACAAGGTATCTTCCATTGAAAAATTGTTTGATATGGGTAAGCTTAAAAAAGATCAATTGCTTGGTAAATTGACTATTTTTGAGATGAGAGAATTTGGTACTACTAATGGCCCTGTGAAAACTGAGACTACCTTTAAGGCCAAGGAAGAAAAGACTGCTAGATCAGATAAATATGATGTGGAATCAGATGAAGAATATTTTGAAGAAATTGAGGCAAAATTTGCAAGCATAATGAAAAGAGGTAGTAGAGGAAAGTTCAAAGGTAAGTTACCTTTCAAATGTTTCAATTGTGGTAAAATTGGTTACTATGCTTCAAGATGTCTTGACAGAGCTTTGAAGTTCAAAAACAATGAAAGTAAAGGAAAAATGGTAAGAAAGAGTTACTATGTTAGAGATGATGATGGTGTAACTGATGATGTACCTAATTCTGATGATGGTAATAGTAGTGAATTCTTGTTTATTGCACGTAGAGAAGAACCTATTTCTGCTAATCTTGCAAGTTGTGTGAAGGAAGGAAGTCCAAGAGAGTTGTCTATATTTTATGCTGAAAAGGAAGAGGAATGGATCATTGACAGCGGATGTTCAAATCATATGATAGGAAATAAGAGTAAGTTTTTTAAGTTTGAAAAATATGATGGAGGACTAGTTAGGTTTGGTGATGATGTAGCTGGTAAGATTTGTGGAAAAGGATCAATTACCTTTGATGGAAAGCATAATACAGATGTTCTTTATGTCAAAGGCTTAAAGCATAATATTTTAAGAATTGGACAAATGTGTGACAAAGGGTATAATCGAGTGTTTAAGGACAATGGGTGTGAGATAAGGAAAATCTCGAGAACTTTAATTATTGCTGCTAAGAAGACTCATAGTAACGTTTATCATTTGAAGGGTACTAATAATTGTTGTTTGTTGGCTCAAACAAATGAAAGTTGGTTATGGAATAGGAGAGTGTGTCACATTAACTTTGACAATTTGGTGAGAATAAACACATTACAAGAAGTAAGAGTCATGCCTAAGATTGTGAAGCCTACCAATGTTATGTGCAAAGAATGTCAGTTTGGAAAGATGACAAAGACTACTTTCAAGAGCATAGAACAATTCTCTACCAGTCTACTAGAGTTGATACATACAGACTTATGTGGCCCTACAAGAATAAGAAGTCTACAAGGTGACATGTATTTTATGCTTCTTATTGATGATTATTCAAGAATGACTTGGGTTACCTTTCTTAAAGAAAAATTAGAATCCCTAGACAAGTTTAAGGAATTCAAAGCAATGGTTGAAAATGAGTTGGATTTGAGAATCAAGTGTTTGAGATCTGACAGAGGTGGTGAGATTACTCCAAATGAGTTTAATGCTTTTTGTGAAGAACATGGAATAAAGAGACATTTGTCTACCCCCTGGACTCCTCAATAAAATAGAGTGGTTGAAAGGAAGAATAGAACTGTTCAAGAAGTTGCTAGAACAATGATCAAGGAATCAAATCTACCAAAAGTATATTGGAAAGAAGCAATACACACTACTGTCTACATTCAGAATAAAGTGCAAGTCAGAGAAAAAGTAACAAAGATGCCTTATAAGTTGTGGTATGGTAAAACTGCTACTGTCAAATATTTTAAAGTTTTTGGAAGAAAATGTTACATCAAAAGAGATGAAGATTTAGGAAAGTTTGATGCTAGATGTGTTGAAGGCATATTCCTTGGATACTCTACTAATCTAAGCAAGGCTTACTGATGCTACAAAAAAAGACTAAGAAAGATCATTGAAAGTGAAAATGTGAAGGTAGATGAAGATATTCAGAAAACCTCATAGCTAGATGGATATGAATTAGATGGATCTGCTGATACAGAAAAGGTTGAAAAAGATAAAGAAAAGGAAATTCATACTAAAGTGAAAGCTACTCCTAAAGAAGAAGAAGTTCAAGCTAAAGCTTTGGAAAGAATTCCTAAAACCCCCAGGTATGTGCAAAGAGATCACTCTGAAGATCAAATTATTGGTGACAAAAGGAAAGGTGTGTTGACAAGAAGCAAAGCTATAGAAAAGCAAGTAATATCTATTTACTCTCAAAGGTGGAACCTAAAATAGTAAAAGAATCATGCAATGATGAATATTGGGTCAAAGAAATGGAAGAAAAACTAATGCAAATTGAGATGAACAAGACTTGGGAACTTGTCCCTAGAACTACAAAAAAGAATGTGATAGGAACAAAGTAGGTATTCTGGAACAAACTGAATGAAGTTGGAGTAGTTGTGAGAAACTCTTGAACACAAGGAATACTAAGAGGGGGGGTCAATTAGCATTCTATAAAACAATTCCTTTGCATGCTCTTTAATCCATTTACCAAATTCAATAACATGAAAGCAGAATAAGCATAGAAACAACAACCATAAAGACATAACACATAGACACTAGGATTTTTACATGGAAAACCCAAAAAAGGAAAAACCACGGTGAGTGTTAGCTCATAATATATTATGATAGCAATACCAAATTACATAAAGGCTCACTGCCCAAGGATTTACTATCCAAAGAAGTGCTCACTACAATAGGCTCACTGCCAAAATAAGATAATAGAAGATAGAAAGAAATGGCTCATTGCCAGGAGAGGACTGCTACAAGTGCATCTACAAAATGTTGTGGTGCAGTACCAATCTACTCAGTATACAAATTCAAAGGATTTCATATTGTCTTCCCTGCTTTACTGCTCTACTTTACATATACTCAATTCTTCTACCTTTATTATCCTTTTGCTAATCATAAAACTGCCTTAAGTCGCATAATCATAGAAATCACACTTTTTCATGCATATCCATACCACCAACACTAAAATCCATCAAGTATATATATCTGCAACAAGATTTATCTCACAATTAGGTCGGCAACCCAAACACAATATGTGTATACAAATATTATGCCTTGTTGGCTTGATCTTGTGAAAAAACAACAATGCAGACCCAAAAAACATACAATAGGCTTCATGTAGGTCGGCACCAATCATTCAACCACTTAGATTGATTGTTCAAACAATATATCTTCTCCACATATAGATCTAACATACATGTCAGTTTGTCCCTTAAGAACATGCTTGACCAATTCATCTGTCACATCATAACTCCCACTGTGGACCATATGAGACTCTAAAATTTGTATCCAACATTCATCATTGACCTCTTAACATACTTTCAGAACCGCAGGACAAAATATGCAACAATGGAGGAATGTGAACCCTTTTGCTCTGGTACTGCACACTGCTCCTAACTTAACTCTGCTCACCCAGACTTAGATATTTCATAGTATGACTTCCGAAGGAAGTCAAGACTTGAACACTAGAACATATCATCACCAAATATCTATGATTAACATATCTAAACCGCATGTAATGATCTTCAATTACGGAGGCCTACTGACCCAATCTTTGTCACTCTATAGCTTGTCCATACTTAGCCATCTTGACTAAGTTATTCTTTCAGACCTTTGCCAATTCTTAGTATCATGACTAAAATATCTTTACCAAGATTTTTTTCCATCAGTGACAACATGCAACATTCTATCATACCAGCAATGTCTCTTGCCAACAATTTCCCCCTTTGACATTGATTGCAACACTTAGTGAAAAATGACAATGTTGCTCCCCCTTACTTTGTGCACTCTAATTTTCTTCTTCTGTAGAGATGTTTGGCCATTTTTCACTGGATCTTCTTCTCCCCCTTTGACATCAATGGAAAAGGTGTATGTACAAGAGTCAAAATTGTTGTAAAACTACAAAAACTATCATACTTTGCCGCATATGTACAAATACAATCTGTCAAATTAGTTAGTTGTAGGTGAAAGAATATCATTGTACACAATGTTTAATTGTGTAATCTCTCCATAAGTTCCTTGATAGAATCAACTAGGGCAGCAACAATATCTCTTGTCATTTCTTCAGACATTTCATCTTCTTTGTTCTACTCAGGTGGTTCCAGATCCATAGTTTCATTTTCATCAATATTTTTCTCTAGTGTAAGACTTTTCTCAGCTTGTTCAAGTTCTTGATCATCAACTTTGTCCTCCTCATTAGTTCAGTCCTTGTCAGTTATATCTAGACCATCAATAGTCAAGGATTGACCTTCTTTTTCTTTTCTCCCTTCATCATTTTGATCCATTCCTTGATCTAGGCTGACATCCTAAATAGATGTATCATCTTCAACATCTATTTCTTCATTATCATATATGGTTGGTAGATGAAATTCCTTTAACACTCTCAGGGTGATTTCCTTTGTTTCTTTAACTACCTTCTCAATGTCATCTGACATGAGAGTGTTCATCCTTCTCTTTATTTTGAATTCACCTCCAAGTACTTTGGAAATTTTTTCTTTATCTTCTGGAGTGATCTCAGGACATAGTTTTATTAGAGTGTGTTCTCTAATCTCAACGTCCTTGGCCATTGTAGCTTCTTTTCTTACAGACATTATACTTCCCAAACTATTTGGAGATCAGTATTTATCTCAATGAGAGCTTTACTATATATGTCCAAGTATTTGACAACCACATTCTCAATGATCCTTTTATCTACATCATTATAATCATCATACAGTTGGGCAATAGGTTTTAGATTGACATCAACTATAATGGCCTTCAATACATCTAGAGTTATTGTAGCTTGTACTTTCACAAGCTCTACCTTCTTTTCCTTCTTTCTTTCTTTCCCCTTATCGAAGGGTTTGCCTTGACCAGTACCAGAGGCTTTAGTTAATTTTCCTTTCATCTTCTTAACCTCTTCATCAGATTATGTTTCTTCATCTTCTTCTCCAATACTCACATACATCCTTTTTGGTCTTTAATATTTTGTACCTATGATCAGTAGGTTTCTTTGCAGGTTCTTCCACAAAGGGTGTGGGACCAGAGGACATAGATGCGGCTTCTACAGAGGTAGAACCTCTAGTTCTTCTTTTTGTCACTATTGGGTTTTCTGGTTTCCTCTTAGGCTCTACCGTAGCCTTAACCAATTCACTTTCCTTCTTTTCTTTTGTTGCCCTTTCTGCTTGAGCCTTTGCTCTTTCTTCAAAGATTTGTTCTTTTGTAAATCCTTGCCTTTGTGCATATTCTTCAGCTATTTTTCTTGCCTTCTTTTGAATTTCAGGCATTCTCTATTCAATATGGACCTTTGTTGATAGCTCCTCATAGGTCCCAAATCTTTCTTCTTTTGGGTCCTTGGGTTTACTCAACATGTGTTGAGCATAATTATCCAGTATTTTTCCATCTACTTCATACCCTATTGGAATAATCCAAACTGTCCTAGGCTCACAACCTCCATCATGCATTGGTCTTTTGTGACAATAAAGCATATGTCATTTTTTATTTGTCAACAATTCCGTTGGGAATCCTTTCCCTAGATTGCATAATTCTCTAGAAATTCTTGAAATAGCCCCATAGGTCTGTAGTTTGTTCCTCATGACTTCCTATGTTGCTTAAGTGATCCCTAATTTGCATTGCAACTAGTTGATTGTTTAACCAGAATAGGTTACTCATTTTGGGTAATTCATGTATGAAGTAAAAGAATAAGCAGATGATCAACGTACAAAATTTGAAGGGGTATTTGTTCTCCTTTGTCTTCTTTAGGTTTTCCATTAGCTTCAGTTGAAGTAACTCATAGAGATCATAGTCTGCAATCTCCTTAATCATCTGGTAAGTAGTGTAGATAGTTGTGTCGGAGACAGAGTTCTCCCGGTTGGAGAAATAGATCTTATATCTAATTGCCATTGATCCAAACCTCACTACATAATATGTAATATCATTGACTGTTAATACCCTCTTGTCAAATTAGGCATCAGTTGCTTCTGTCACAGTGTTATTTTTCATAGCTTTTAATAAGATCACACTACTGGTAGGATTTAGTCTTTTCACAGCCCTAATTGCATCCTTGGTGATCTTAAAGAGTTTTTTGAGCCACATGAACTTGTCGTGGATCCTTCTAAACACATACCAGACCCATTCATCTTCCACAAATGTAGGGAAGTCTTTGTAATGAATGAATTTCTTTACTTCCAAATCCTTGTGTTCTTCCTTCAACTCAAATTGGTCACCAATTAAATGTTTTAGATATAGATCTGAGAATTTGTTGTCACCATGTTCTTCTAGGGCAACATGAATGTAATCCCTAACGTCCTTCACATTCATCACACCATGTGGTATATCTGAAAATGCACCCATTGGATCAACTTCTGTTGATTTGAAGGGATGTTTCTTGAATTTCAACAAAGCTCACTCAGTGATATCAACAACTTGTGGAGTTGCCATTTTTGTAAAGATTTAAACAAATTCATAATAGGGTTTCAACTGTAAATACATTTTTATGTTGAACTAGGGTTTTCTTTATTTAAATCACTCTGAGTCACTTTGAACCTTTGGAGATCATTAAAATCATTTAGAATTCACCTTCAGTTTCTCTTAGACACTTGATAGCTTGAATGCAAAGTAAAGTGTATGTTGAATGAGCTCCTTTTTAACCCTTGATATGAAAACCTAAGTCGTCATAAATGCTTGTTCACAAAAATCTATCAAATTCTTTTCTATAGACTAAAGTCAATTAGGATTGCTCCACAATGTTTTGTATTTGAACTTTTTTCTATAGGAATTTCTTCCAAAAGATCTGTCGTAAAAATCTTTTCATCATGTTTTCATGTCAAATCCAACACTGACTATCTAGCTAGGGGATTTGGATTTTCAATACAACTCCCCCTAAGCCAAAGTACCTAATTTACTTCCCAGAGGAAGTATTTGCACCAACCTCATTAACATCCTTCTTAATCCAAACCTTGTTCATTTCTTTCTTGATTTCCACTGGATCAATCTTGTTCTTGCCTTTATCTTCTCTCTTCTCTATTTTCATCTTCTCTGTAGGATAGTCTCTTTTCTCATTCTTGTATCTGTAGAATCTTGCACTATGTCCAAACTTATTGCAATTAAAACAATAGCCATTAAAAGATGGGTACCTTTGAGAATTTGGTTGCCTGACTGGAGGTCTTCTAGGTCTTCTTCTATGATTTTGGAACTAGGCGCCTTTGTTTTTCTTCATCTCAATATTTGCTTGACTTGATTTAGAACTTTCTCCTTTTTCAAATCCCAAGACTTGCTTGTCATCTAAACTCTTCTGACTTTCTATCAACTCCTCAAGCTTTGCAGAGCTTATTTTGAATTTTTCTTTATAGCTATTAGCTACTTCAAGATCATATTTTAGAAGTAACACATCTTTTCCCAATTTTTTACATTCCTCAGACTTATCTTTCAACATTTGATTCAATTGTTCAACATTTTCTTTCTCTTCAACCAACCTTGATAAATTGTTTAGGGTTTCATTTGCTTCAATCAACTATTCACTTAGTTCTCTATTCCTATCATTTGATCTATTAACTTGCTCTCTTAGCTTTAAGATGCATTCATTTGCTTCTTTGACATTTTCCTTCAAATCCTGGATCTCTACTTCATACTTGTCAAGATCTTCAAGAGTTGTTTTTAATTCATGATCAATTGTGACACTGCCTGGAGTAGGATACCTTTTGGCTGCCATGAGTATTCTTTCCTAGATCTTCCTCAAGTTGTTAAACTTCTTCCAAGGAACCTTGCTCTGATACCAATTGTTGGACACAAGGAATACTAAGAGGGGGGGTGAATTAGTATTCAATGAAACAATTCCTTTGCATGCTCTTTAATCCATTTACCAGATTCAATAACATGAAAGCAGAATAAACATAGAAACAACAACCATAAAGACATAACACATAGATACCAGGATTTTTACGTGGAAAACCCAAAAAGGGAAAAACCATGGTGAGTGTTAGCTCACAATATATTATGATATCAATACCAAATTACATAAAGGCTCATTACCTTAGGGCTCACTTCCCAAGGACTCACTATCCAAAGAAGTGCTCACTACAATAGGCTCACTGCCAAAATAAGAGAATAAAAAATAGGAAGAAATGGCTCACTACCAGGAGAGGACAGCTACAAGTGCATCTATAGAATGCTATGGTGCAGTACCAATCTGCTCAGTATACAGATTCAAAGGACTTCATACTATCTGCTCTGCTTTACATATACTCAATTATTCTACCTTTATTATCCTTCTTGTAATCACAAAACTTCCTTAAGTCACATAATCATAGAAATCACACTTTTTCATGCATATCCATACCACCAACACCGAAATCCATCGAGTATATATATCAGCAACAAGTTTTATCTCACAATTAGGTTGGCAACCCAAACATGAAACGTGTATACAAATATTATGCCTTGTCAACTTGATCTTGTGCACAAGCAACAATGCAGACCCAAACAAACATACAATAGACTTCATGTAGGTTAGCACCAATCATTCAACCACTTTGATTGTTCAAACAATATATCTTCTCCGCATATAGATCTTACATGACAGTCGGCTTGTCCCTTAAGAACACACTTGACCAATTCATCTATCACATCATAACTCCCACTATGGACCATATTAGACTCTAAAATTTGTATCCAACATTCATCATTGACCTCTTAACATACTTTCAGAACTGTAGGACAAAATATGGAACAATGGAGGAATGCAAACCCTTTTACTCTAGTATTGCACACTGTTCCTAACTTAACACTGCTCACCTAGACTTAGATATTTCATAGTATGACTTCTGAAGGAAGTCAAGACTTGAACATTGGAACATATCATCACCAAATATCTATGATTAACATATCTGAACTGCATGTCATCTTCAATTGTGGAGGCATACTGACCCAATCTTTGTCACTCTGTAGCTTGTCCATACTTAGCCATCTTGATTAAGTTATTCTTTCGGACCTTTGCCAATTCTCGGTATCATGACTGAAATCTCTTTACCAAGTTGTGTTGCCATTAATGACAACATACATCATTCCATCATACCAGCAATGTCTCTTGCCAACAAAAACAAGGCAAGACTTGTGTATAAAGGCTACTTACAAGTGGAAGGAATAGACTATGAAGAGACCTTTTCTCTGGTGGCAAGAATGGAAGCTATCAGACTATTTTTGGCATTTGTAGTGCATAAAAAACTTCAAGGTATACCAAATGGATGTGAATTCTGCTTTCTTGAATGGTGAGTTAGAAGAAGAAATATACATAGAGCAACTAGATGGATTCCAACTATCAGACAAACCAGATATGGTATGCCAATTGAAGAAGATTTTGTATGGATTGAAGCAAGCTCCCAGAGCTTGGTATGTAAGACTGGATAAGTACCTACCGTAGCAATGATTTAGTAAAGGGTCAGTAGATAGTAACCTATACACTAAGATAAGTGGAGACCAAATTCTGATTGTTGTGATCTATGTTGATGACATCACATTTGGTGGAAATGAAGGTATGTGTAAGAAATTTGTAGATGAGATACAAAAAGAGTTTGAAATGTCTATGTGTGGTGAAATGAACTTCTTCCTTGGACTGCAAATCATTCAAATTACTAAAGGTATTTTCATTTCTCAATCTAAGTATGTTGAAAAGTTGTTAAAGAAGTTTGGAATGGAGGACTCTAAATCGGTATGTACCCCTATGGTTACTAGTTATAATTTGAGCAAGAATGATGAATTTCCTAAGGCTGATAAGAGCAAGTATAGATCAATGATTGGAGGACTGTTTTATCTAACCTTTACTAGATCGGATATCATACATGCAGTCTATCTTGTAGCCCAATTTTAATTAGATCCTAGAGAATCACATGTTATGGTAGTGAAGAGGATATTCAGGTATTTGAAGGGCACTTGAGATCATGGCTTGTGGTATCCTAAGAACAATGATTTTTCCTTAAGTGCATATGCAAATGCAAATTGGGCCGAATGTGTTGATGACATAAAAGGCACAAGTGGAGGTGCATTCTTCCTTGGAGATAGGGTGGTGTCCTGGCATAGAAAGAAACAAGAGTAAGTTTCCTTGTATACTATAGAGGCAAAATATATTGTTGCAACATCATGTTGTACTCAAGTGTTGTGGATGAAACAGACCTTGAAGGATATCAAAGTTGAGTATGATGAGCCAATTCCTATTCTTTGTGATAACAAAAGTGCCATAAATATTTCAAAGAATCCAGTGATGCATTCAAAGACAAAGTACATTTCAATTAAGTATCATTTTTTGAGGGAGAAAGTTGTAGAGAATGAGGTGAAGCTTGAGTATGTGCCTACAAAAGATCAAGTTGTTGATAAATTCACTAAGGCTCTTCCAAAGGATACATTTGAGTTTCTCTGGGAGAAATTAGGGGTTGTTGCCCCTCCTTCCTTGAACTAGATGCATAAGAAGATGCATCAGTCAAGTGTGTCTCAAAGTACATTTCTCCTTTTGGACTGATGTTGGAAGCTACCTCTCAAGGGGAGTAGGTAGTGGTATGAGATGATTGTTGTAATCAAGAGGCGCAAATAATAATTTTAGACTGATTAGATTAGTAGTGTGCAAGTATGTACAGTGGAAGAGATGTGACAACCTTTTCCATTGAGGTCAAAGGGGGAGAGAGATCATGTGAAAAACTTAGGGGGAGAAAGAATTCAAACATGTAAAAAGAAAGGGGGAGTCCTGATGCAAAGTTATGTCTTGATGGAGGAACATGTTATTAAATTTTTCACATCATATCTTGCCATCAATAACAAAGGGGGAGATTTTTGCAAGTATGTGCTAACTGGTGTTGTCATTGACGTCAACATGTTTGTGTTGTCATTGGTGCCAACTATGTCTTCTGATACTGTTGTTTATTGAGTGACTAAGTAGTCATGTTAAGGACATTGTTTGAGTATTCTACTCCGCATTTCCTCTGTGTTGAAGACTGGAGTATGAGATTTAGATATAATTTAGAGAAGTGTTTGAAGATACTAAATATAGAATTTGGTAGTCCGGATCACTGTGCAACAAAAGTTCTATTCGCCAGTTTGAAGACTATGTCTGGCAATGTTTGCAATGTGACAGGGAGAAAGTATTTTTCTCTGCATTTCTTTGCAGTTTGGATTTTGGTCTTACAATTTTGGACTTAAGTTTATAAGGTCCTTATCTATCTTCATTCCAAAGGATTTGTGATTTGGTTCTCTGGAAAGCAAGTTATTGAACAACAGAGTTTGATAGTGTTTGTTGAGAGCAATCTGTGATATGTTTTCAAGTGATATTTGTTGTCCTCAAGTGAGATCTATTGTAGTTGGATTTAGTGGCTCCCAGGTGGGTCTATGTTGTTTTTGGATGTCTCTATAATGTATTGAAGGTGTGTGCTTGATTTGCAAGCTACAATGAAGTTCTTGGAAGTGTGTATTTAAGTATTCTTGATGTTTAGACTAGTTCTGGATGACTTGGTTATTTACACTTGTTACGGAGGTGATTCATGGATTGTGGAAGCATGTTGAAGCATGTAAGGATGTGTTTGGGTCTGAGCTAAGAAATGAAGTGTTCTTTCTTCATTCATTTGCTCTACAAGTTTGTTTAGGTCCAGATCTAATTTGAAATATGTATGTTTGCCAACCTTGGAGTTAGTTCCAATCGATGGAAGTTGTATTTCTAACCTTGATGAATGTTTTAAGGTTGATGATTGGTATAAATACATGTAATGAATATGTGAATGTTGTGTGGTGAGCAAAGATGTGAAGATAAAGTGGGTGTTTTGTAAAGGTGGTGAAGGAGAGATGTACTACACTTCAATGGAACTGAACTTAGGCAAGTTGTAGATGTTGTCAAATCAGTTCATGACAATGAGCCACCCTCTTGGCAGTGAGCCACCCTTTGGAAGTGATCCACCCTTTGGCAGTGAGCTACCTTTTAGACAATGAGTCCTTTTGGGCAATGAGCCCTAAGGCAGTGAGCCTCTTTGTAATTTGGTATTGTTACTACATTATATTGTGAGCTAACACTCACCATGGTTTTTCCCTTTTAGGGTTTTCCATGTAAAAATCTGGAGTTCATGTGTGTATGGTGTTGATGTGTTAAGTTTTGTTTCTGTATTTCATGTTTAATTTGAACATAACATATTAAGGAGTTAAAGAAAGTAAATGTGAATGTGATTCTATTTAAATAAGTTAAGGTTTCTAATACAACTAATTCACCCCCTGAGTCTTAGTTGTCTTGTGCCTTCAACAACAGGCGCTTCATTACATTGATCATCCTCTTCATTCAAGACTTCATCCGCTAATTTTTCAATTAGCTCTGCCCCCACTTTGTTAATTATCTCATCTTTAAATTTCTTAGCCTCTTTCAGTG
The DNA here is from genome assembly GCA_027924645.1 of Cunninghamia lanceolata. Lineage (NCBI taxonomy): Eukaryota > Viridiplantae > Streptophyta > Pinopsida > Cupressales > Cupressaceae > Cunninghamia > Cunninghamia lanceolata. Next base: position 1,930,918 of record BSBN01001011.1, read on the forward strand.
GGAAGGAGCCATTTACTTCATCCAATTCCTTACATTGAGTTTCATTATCATCCAATTGTTCTATTTGTTCCTGAAACATGTGACCCATAATATCACTCTCCAAAGAATCAATGTCTTTTAACAGCTGATCTAAATGAGAATTATCCAATTTGTTAGGTTCTTCGGTGGAGCCTAAAATTAGAGAGTTTGGAATAGGAATATGTTCAATTGGAGACACCATTTAAAGAACTGGGTCTAACATTGCTTCTAAATTCTCACTAAAAATAGGAGAAACCATATCACTCTCTAACTTAGATTGTTCAACACTTTGGCTTCTATTCTCAGCAATTTGGAAATCAAAAGTTCCCCCTTCCTGAGACTTAGATGTCATACCCTCTTTCTGATTTACATTAGAAGAATGCCCTAGAGGTGAATCATGAGAATTAACTAAGTAGTCTAGGGAGGGTTCTTTTCCAGAATTCTTAGATGAAGATGTATCATTATTACCATCATTTATCAGATCCTCACATGTGAAATTAGAAATTAACGGCCCATTTTGACAAACACATTGTGGATCTTCAAAAATAATTTTTTGATGTCATGTCCCTTTAGATGTTCTCAAAATCAAGGAATTTGGAAAAGGATGGGAAGTGTTCATTACCAGACAGAATCTCATCAGCAAGGCAACATTCTAAAAAGAGTTGTTATCCATATGTAGAAAAAACCCTACTTTCCTTGCCAAAAGATGAATGATTTGTGAATCTCTATATTCCAAGGGTAAGTTCTCCAATCTAACCCAAAAAGGAATGAAGTGGGTATTTGTAGAGGATAAATCAAAGGTAGGTTCCCACTTCTGTTAAAACATTCCCTTTCCATGGAAGAACCAAGGTTCATTATTTAGGATAGCAGATCTAGACTCTTTACTTCAGAATATCACTATAAAAATCATTTGACTTTTATCAAGAAAAATGACATTCAAAACATTTCCCCAAAATACATCTATCCATGCAGTTAAATTATCAGATTCAAGTAAAAAGTTCCAGATCTTACCAATTACTACTTTTTGGGATAAATCCTTGATATGAGGGAGGGTTATATTATCTGGAATCTGGATCTCCATGCTAGAACCTTCAGTAGTTTTAGATCCATGTTTAATCTATCGAGAGTATTTCTTTGCAACCCAGATCTGACAAACAAACGACATTCCATTATCAGATCTTTCATTTCCTCTTTGAAAAGATCCTTTACCATTTCTTCTCCTTGCCTGATTAGCTCCCGTGTATCTGTTAAACTATGGTTGGGAAAACCAAGTTGCATTCTTTCCTCTATCATTGAATCTTGCTCCTTCAAAAAACCCTAGCTTATTTTCACCATAGCCTTCAACACGTTCCTTACCCTTCCGGAGCTGATTTTCCCTAACTACTTCCTTGAATAAACTTTCTTGTGATCGTAGCGGTCTCCTTATTGCAGATGCATAACTTTGCATCCTTCGCATTATTATTTATTATTGTTAATATGCTAAAGAATTTAGTTTTATATAGATGTTATCCTTGTAGGTAACTAAGATTTATCACAAACTATCTTTATCCTAGTTTTTAAAAGGATTAACATTTATCCAAATCTAGGCTAAGAATAGCCACAATATTGTCATGTAATACACTCACTATGGCAATGAAGGGTCAATTTTCTATAGTTATTCATTAAGAATGAGACTATTTATTATTTGGAATTTTCTTTTGAATTACAAGAGAAAATGTATCCAATATGAAGGATTATGAAGTTATTGTTTTTATTAGACAAGTTAGAAATCAAATATATTCCTAGACTAAGACATATAGAGTCTTTAATCGTCAAACCAATGACATAATGTCAGAATCTTGCATATCATTATGAAAGAATACTAGAAATTTACTAATGAGCATAGAAATGGGTTGACAAGCCATTGAGTAGATGGCAGTTCATCATAGACCCATGATTGCAAGGATGCAAAGAGAGGATCAATGTATGCTTCTTAAGTCACCTAAGCTCTCACCCTATACTTGTCTAATTGATTAATAAAAAGGGTATATTTTATGTCCTTAAGATTGATATTGAATAAACAAGTCAAAGTGTATTGATATATAATAGTATTTACTGAATTATAAGAATGTTGTCTCCAAGTTGAGAAAAGAGTGAGTGAACATACAACTTTATTTATATGAAACCTTGGCCAAAGTATGCAAAAGTCACTACTTGCATTGTTTGTTCACTATGTACTAGATAGCTGAATAGTCAGAGTGGGTTATACATAGGAGCTAGACTAGAGTTGTAATCTTGATTGTTATTAGCTAGGACACTTCACTAATTCTCAGATGGCATAAATAATTAGTTGATTCTCATTATCTATACCCTCACGAAGGGAAGGGCCACTTCCAAAAGGAAGGTGTACAAGGGATTGCTAGTTTGTGGTTGGCAGAAAAGTACTAGGGTGATGTTATTTCTCTCCTGTAGTTGATTGCCAAAGAATTGTGAATAGGAAACATTACTTATTATGTAAAGGGTAAGTGCAGGATCATCACGGGCCAAACAGTGGCAATAGGGAAAAACATCACATCTTTACTCAGCCAAAATCACGAATTGGGGAAGTTTGAATTTCTTAGGCATGTAAAGAACATCTATTTGGAATAGATATATGTTCCAAAACAGATATCCATTTTGTGGGTCCCAAAACCGATATCCATTTTCTAGAAATGGATATTTTTTTCTAGAACTATACAAATGGTAAATATTTTTTTTAGTCTTTTCATTGGTTATGCTGACAACTTACAATTCAACTTGCAAATTTCTATTGTTACATGGTTAACATCTTTTCAACCAATCGACAAAGTTGCATCTCTTTAAAATTTGAACCTCTCTCTCTCTCTCTGACCTATCTACCTCCTAATTAAATCCTATTCCTAGCTTTCCTAGTTTTCCTTTTCCTTTACAATTTCCTTAGGGGAGAGAGAGAGATAGATAGATAGAAAGAGAGTCCTAGTTTTCTTGTTTTCATTTCCTTTTTTGAAATGTATGTAAACATAAGAAAAGTCTACACATAATAGTTGGTCTTTTGGTAAATGAACATTGTGGAACTTTATGAGACATGGGGATGTTGAACTTCACTGCAATTTACAAGTTTGTGGATGAGTGCATTAGGATTTTGCATTGATGATGCATAATTATTTTTAAAATCTTCATTTATATACTTACGAGATTTTGGGAAGTGGAGTCATGTTTTCCATCTACAACTTTATAAAGATTCCACTTTTCCACCAAATAGATTAACATTACTTTTAATCATGTAAGACTTTGGGAATGTTAATATAAAATTAAGTTGGCAAAAGTGCACCTTGACTCTACACTTCTACTTTTTTGGATCTCTCTCTCTCTCTAAACCCATAAACCCTAACCCCTAACCCCTAAACCATAAACCTATATCTCCCTATCCCTCTCTAATCTCTATATCTCTATCATCCCTCTACCTCTCAATCTCTATTAGGAACCTGTGTTTAACCCGTCTCTTTACTTTGTTATTATATTAGCTGCTATGGACACATATGGTTTGTAAGTAATCCTGTGAGCATATTGTATTATCCCACATTCATGGGAAGTAGTAGTTGTTTAGATTAGACTTACTATATAAGTACATGTTGAGGCCAATGAAGGCATCAACGAATTTATTGTATTGAGCTTTCTCAAAGGAGGTTGCCCCCTTGAAGTGGCCTACGATCAATAAATTCCTTTTGTGTTTCTACTATTCTATTATTTCGTGAATTTTTCATTATATTGTTGCAGAAGGTTCCTCTCATCCAGTATCAGAGCGCTTTCTTGGGCTCGATGGGTGGATTTTTTACAGAATTTTTTTTTCCGCAGTGGCCCTCTAGGCACTGTGATTGTTGCATTAGTATACTTTTGTTTTTGCATCTATATTGTTCATTTGGATTACAGGTTTGAATCAAAGAACATCCATATCTTCTTAACTGTGGGAAGGACTTGGGCATATAGCCCTAAAACTCATTGTGAGGAGTACCATAGGAACCCCAAAGAACCTAGCCCATTGAGAGGACCTACCAGTGAAAAGGGCAATGGACCCTACCCAATTGACTAGTTCCTATTTGTAAGGTAAACCAAGAACTATTGTTTGTGGCAAAGCGGTTATCAATTTTACCTAAGCTGTGAAGTGAGATGTATTGTCCCAATATGTAAGCCGTTAGATAGCACTGGTGGCCAAAGTGACTCCCTTAAACTTTTAGGAAGTTAAACATACTTGGGGCCCATATCTATTGGTAGTAGGCACACCATAGTTTGAATCTATCCAAACCAGTTTGTAGATCATTTCTAGAAAAGAAAGTAAAAAAAAATAATTTTTTGCCATATCTTTCTTGTTTTATCTCTGTTTCTTCTCAAAATTCACAGGAACACCTGAAATTTCATTCCGCACATTTTCTTTCCTTGAGGACCCTATCCCAAATTCCACTTATCAAAGCTAGAAATCCCACATTTATTTTTAGGGTTTACCATAACTTCTTTGATTCTCACCCAATATCCTTGAAATTTTCCCCCATCATTCCTTTCATATTTCTGTTGCTTTGTCTCTCTACGAAAAATTTTCCCATTCCTTCACCCTGCTTCTAAAATCACCATTTTCTTTTCCCATTTCTCTCAAGAAGTGTCCAAAATCTAGTCAAACCCCAATTACTCATCATTGTTTTCCCCAAATCAAAATTTTCCTTTACTAAAAAAGTTTTAGCACAAATTTTTCTACCCATTCCCAAAAAAAACACTCTTGGCTATGGTTGTAACCCAAACAGGAGCAAAAAACATGGAGGAAGAAATTGCAACCCTCAAGACCAAACTCCAAGATCTTGATGAAAAAATTCTCAGCCTCAATCTTTAGCATTCAGCCATGAACAACAGATGGCAGCTAGAGTCTTCTTCAGACACTGGGTTTTCTTCTTCCAGTAATTTTTGTGGGCCAAAACTTGATTTTCCTTGATTCAATGGTGAAGATCTGACTAGATAGATATACTGGGTAGCACAATATTTTAGTCTGCATAATACTTTTGATGTCAACCAAGTCCCACTTGCATCCTTTCACTTGGAACATTAAACCCTTCAATGGTTCCGTTGGTATATCAAGGCTCATGACGAGCCAAAATGGACTAATTTTTGAAATGATTTTATCCTAGTGCTTTTGATGACTTCACTGGAGCACTCACTAAACTTTGCCAAACTAGAACTGTGAGAGAATTTGACACATAATTTGAAAAATTGGCCAATCACATGGAGGGATTGTCTGATGAATTCTTCAGGAGTTGTTTTATCAAAGGTCTAAAGGATGCAATTTGATCTAAGATTAAAATGTTTTGTCCCAACACAATGATGAAAGCCCTAGGGTTTGCTAAGTTGATAGAGGACAAGATCACAACTCGGCAGTGATCCAACTCCAATTTGGTTTCATTCAAAAATATAGCTTCCCAAAAATCTCAAACAATGCCAGCTCCTAGAACAACTCCTATTAAGCATTTGACTTGTTGGTGATATTTTATGTCCAAGGTTTTTCTGCATGGCCCCGTCCCTAAAAATCCAAAATGTTCTAAGTGTTGGACCTCCTCGGCATTTTTCACTGCAGCATCATATTTTCCTGAGGAGGAGGTCAGCATCATCATGTTTTCTTTCAACCGATTTTTTTTCATCAGGATCATCATGTTTCAATATCGGGTGATGCTTGGATATCATCCCGATCCTGCTGATGAGCTACAGTGTGCCCTGATTTGCTTGCGGGGGTGATTTTTCAAGTATCTGGTGATTTTCCAAATATCACCTTGCCCTTTTATGATGATGATGTCACCCCGATCTTCTGAAGGGGTTATTTTCTGAATTGTTCGACCCGACTTGTTTTTTCTTAAGGGTCGTCATCATCATCATCATATTTCTAGTTATCGCCGTGTTGCTTGCGAGGGTCATCATATTTTCTGCCTGCATGATCTTTCGCGGGGTGATATTTTAACATCGGGTGATCTTTGTTAAGATCATCCTGATGATGTTGCTGTAAAGTTCTAAGTGTGACCCGATATTCATCGTGGTCATCATATTTTGAATGTCAGGATGATCTTAATCAATATCATCCTGATGTTGTTGTATCACTTCATGTTCATTGTTTTATCATCCTGATGATGCTGACGTCATTCTTACGTCAGGGTGATATCCGCTTTTCTGCCTGTCTGCATCATGATATTTCTGAAGGGAGATATCCGCCCGTCGGCTTCGTGCATTATCTAGTGGGGGGTGATCTTTTCAAATATCTGGCATATTCATCTATCACCCCGATCTTATAGTGGAGCTACAGTGCAGCATGATATTTGTGCATCAGGATGATATTTCCAAATATCCGATTATCTTCCGAATATCATCCTGATGTCGATATGATGATGACGTCATCAAGGTCCGGGGGGGTCATATTTCTAACACTGATCATCTTGTGGAGATCCCTCGATATTTGCAAACATGATGATGATGTCATCCGGATATGAGGAGGTGCGCAGTAGGTAGATATGCTTATGACATCAGCAGGATATGACGGTGACGTCATCAGGATTTTTCATCGGCCAGACTTTTGATATTGGTTAAGCAGGAGGATCTTCCTCCGATGGATCAGGTTGTACCGATGAAGGCGATTATCATGCAGGTTATATTGCGATATGATGCTGACGTCAGGGTGATATTTCAAGCGACAGGATATCATGCTGCTGAAGGATAATGATGATGAAGTCTTATACTAGTGTCGTCAGGAGCAAAAGCACCGACATCATATATGCTCATGACCTAGTATATAAAGTGTTAAAGAGGTCACCGCGGGGTGCATGTGGGATAATTCGACCCTGCATATTTTCAAATATCATGACGATGTATCTTGGCAGGAAATGGTTGCGATGCACAGTTTTCTGCATTTCCCAAGGCCGCGGGTTGGTGCGCCATTAATAGCGATTGTTGCAGAGGTATGGGCGATGGCGTGGACGGATCCAGTACCTGACTAAAGTTGTACATCCACGGCTGGCAGCTCATGGCTCAAGATCATCTTCTATCCCCTCTTCTACCTACCACATTCAATGCGTTGAGCGCCATTTTTCTGATACTGTGTATCTGGCGGGGTTTTTTGGTCAACTATGTAATTAATGTTGGGAACCTTCCTTGCTGTATATAGTAGGTTGTGTTGCTCATTTGAAGGTTGTTGAAAGTTGAAGATTTTTGGCTCTGTAATTCAAAACAAGCTGATCTGGTTGCTCTGTACAGCTAAACCTGTGAGTCTATGTATCTCTTGTTGTATGTTTTGGCATGGACCCACTGATTTCATGATTAATCTTATATGAGAAATGTTATCTTAGCATGTGTTTTGTTAATTCTGTCTCCAGTATTGCATGTATCTTTCTTTCAAGTCTGGATATTTAAGTAATATTTGAGATTCTAGAACATAGAATTCCTATGTTGAATGTCTGATCTTTTAACTTCTGCTCAAGGGGTAGATTAAACTATTTTCAGGTTGAACATTGGGAAGGGTACACTGCAGTAGGGATGCCATAAGTAGAGATAACTTAACACTCTGTATTGGGAGATATCTATAAGGCAGGTATCACATATATCCCCCTGAAATCCAATTTTAGCTATTCATGCTGATCATTCACAGGTGTATGTCTACTGACTCCAAGCCCTGGATAGGCACCAATCTTGCTTTGTGTTTGTGTTACAACCATGTCCAGCTTTGCATCCAAACTTAAAATCAAAATCTAAATCTAAAACAATCTTTAGGACATTAGAATTAGTTTTAGGATCCTCAGTCCTCTGTCTACAACTGCAAATAGGCCCAAAGCTAGCCCCTTTGCTCTTATCTTTTAGTTTTGGTCTACTTACAGGAGGACTTATCTGCTTTCTGTCAGCATCCCAGCCTTGTATGCATATCCTCATGGATGTTGAGTAGGGAATACCCCCCTAGGTCTTGCAGAGCCTGAAGAAGAAGAGGAGATAAAATATAGAGTCTATCTCCTACACTGTTGGCCCCTGGCCCAGAGATCCTATTGGTCACTGATGGCTACCTTGTAGGGAAATCTGGGAATAAGCATCCAGTCTGGGAAAAAACCAACAGAAATTGGCGACTCTGTTGGGGATCTGAGAAGTAAAAAGTACTATCTAATCATCTCCAGTAATATATCTTGTGACCCATCCGAGTCACCAACAGAAATTGGCGACTCCGCTGGGGACAGTGATTTGAAAATTGTTATTTTTGAAAGAACCCTGGTTTTCAAAAGAAAACAGTTCCTAGTAATAGGTGGCAACTCCGAAGTAATCTCCCAACTGGTCAAAGTAAAATTTATATGCAGGGGAGAAGATCCCAACAAAATCCTTTATTTGAAGAGTTACCAGTAACAAGAAGAATGATGTACAGAAGAAAGGGAGCTGTCTCAGTTAGTCATGAGGGTTCCCCCAAAAAAAATGATGATGTACAAGATAACCCTAGGCCATCAGGACAGCATGAGCCCTACTTTTCAAATGCAGAAGCTGATATTCAGGGTGCATATGAGAGGCAACAGGGTGGTAACATGAGAATGAGGTCAGAGGTGTTCCAAGAACGCCCATTTCTAGACCCTAGTGAAAGGTTTGAAGAGGCCGAGTCTCTGAGGGATGATGAAGATGATGATCAGAATATGGTAAAACCATCCTCCTCTAGGCCCAGTGAGGAAGAACTAGCTGATGAAATTAGGAGCTTGAGGGCCGAGTTTGAATATCAACAGGCAATATCAATCAGAGATGACTTAAGGAAGAAAGTGCAAGCTTTGAGGACTGCCCAGAATAATTCAATTCCTACCCTTGAGAATGCAAATGTGCAGAGACATCAACAGAGAAATGAAGTGCAACATCAACATAATGATGAGAGACAAAATGTGAATGATGCTAGGATACCACTGAACAATGTAAGAAACCAGAATGCAAATAGAAATGTTAATGTTAATCAGTTAAACAGACAGCCAATGCAGCTAGATAGATTCAGACAGCTGGTATTTGATGGCATTCCTGGGTATCCTAACCCCATTGATAAGCATATGAGGCTGCAAGTGCCTAAATTTTTAGGAAACAACACAGTGTCAGGAGAAGATCATCTAAAAGCCTTTCAAAATGTCATGGATAACTTTGAGGTTGAACATGAGGATGTTTTCATGAAGTCATTCATGCAATCCTTAATAGATGAGGCAAGAGAATGGTACAAGAATCTGCCTGACCGGAGTATTTCATCATGGGATGATTTTAAAAGGATGTTCAAAGAGCAATATGGTGACAAAACTAACCCTAGCTTTTTTGTAAATGAGTTCACCAGTATCACTAAAGGGTCAAATGAGTAGGTTGCAGATTTTAATGCAAGATTTACTAAAGTGTTAAACAAGTTGCCACATCACATGAGGCCAAATGAACCAATGTGCATAATATTGTATATCAATGCCTTTGATGCAAAAACTGCATATGGATTAAGAGATAAAGGTCCTGCTACTCTCAGGGATGCTTTCAGAATTGCAGTGAATATTGAAAACAACAGGAAAGCATCGGGCAAGACAAATAGAAGGGATGATATAAAAATTCTGCAGAATCCAAACAAGCCTCAGAACACTCAAGATAATACATCTGCCCCTGAAGATAAGATAGACAAATTGGCAAATGTTGTTAAGGACCTAAGCTATAGATTAGCTAGAAGTGAAAAAGGGATAGGTCCTGATAGGCAAGTCTATCAAAGGCAGGAAAAGAGGCCATCATTGCATGATATGCCTTATAATACCAATTGGCATGATGGTAAACCTGTATTCCCACGCAACAACACAAATCAAAGAGCTCAACATGTCAAAGAAACTCCTGATCCTCTAAAGAAAGCTGTAAATATTGTTGATGATGCTCCATGGTGTATGATTTGCCAAATGCCACATTCACAGTTACAGTGTATGATTGCTTAGTCCTTGTGTGATAATATTACATCTTGTAATGAATGCAATGAGCCACATCATGTGCAAGATGATGATGTAAATATGATGTCCATAAGCAATGGATACACTCTTTATAATGCTGATGAGAGTACAAATGATGGAACTCAGGGCTGCCAACAGTTCCCATATGATGAAGATGATGAAGTTAACTATGCCTATGCTCAGAACTCACACAATTTTCTGAGTAACTTACAACGACCTTCTGATGAGGAAATTAGAGCCTTCACAGCTGCAGCAGTTGCTCAAGTCAAGAGCAACTACAATCTCAGAGGTAAAAATTAGGTAAGCAGCCCACATCAGCCAAAAGATGTTACTATAGGATAGCCAGTGCATGGTAATAAGGGGATGGAATTACAAAAAAGGCAGTGGGTTAATAATAAACAGAACTTCAGACATAGAATAGGTCATGAATCCCAAGGACCAGAAAATAGAATCCCTCAGGCTGAAGATCAAGGTAAAGGTTCCCAAGACAAGAATGATGATCAGGGAACTATGAAAGTAAAAGCTAAATCAGTTCAAGATAAAAGCAAGATTGTGGAGCAAGCTACAGCTGTTATACAAAATTATGCTCCATTTGATATAGCTCAGGTCCTCTCCCAGGTAAAAGTCTCTGTTCCACTTATGGAACTCATGAAAGTGGAAGAAATTAAGAATAGGACAATATCCCTAATTTCAGGGGTACCTTTTCAAGTTAAACAAAATGTTCAGATCCAGGGTGAGAAACATGTCATGTGTAATGAAGAAGATGAGGCTCCTGAAGTCTATTTAGGAGTGACTATGACAAAGTGTCCTTCACAAGTGGAACCATTTTATGTTTCCCTGGTTATAAATGGAAAAATAATCAGAAATTGTATGCTTGACTCTGGAGCATCTACAAATGTCATGCCTTTGGCCATCATGCAACAAGCTGGATTGAAAATTGACAAGGCATGTGGAAAATGTTATGCTATGGATGCCAGAGAGGTACCAGTTATTGGAATCATGAAGGATGTAGATTTCAAACTGGCAGCATTTCCTGAAAAGAGATATAAAATGAATATAACAGTGGTTGACATCAAGCCACAGTATGGTATGTTGTTGTCAAGAAGATGGGCAGCACTAATTGGTGGAAGTATGGAGCTGGACCTGTCATATGCCATGATTCCAATGAATGGCAGGGACGTTAAGCTAATCAGAGAACAAAGATCATCAGAGACAGTGGAAGACCAAGAAGCAGAGGAACAGGTATGCTTTGTAGACACTGACTGTGATAACTTCAAGGTTGTCTCAGATGATACAGAAGATAAAAAGAAAAATGTCTGCATTGAAGAATTGGATCAGAGAGGTTTGTGGACCATGTTTTTTGATGGAGCTTGTGCAAAAGAAGGCTCTGGAGCTGGAGTTGTTTTCCTGTCTCCAACTGGTAAGCTCCTCAAATTCTCTTTCTTGCTGAGGTTTGATTGCACAAACAACATTGCAGAATATGAGGCTTTACTCTTAGGCCTAAATATTGCTCTCAAACATGGAATCAAAATGCTAAGAGTATTTGGGGATTCTGAGCTGATTGTATCCCAAATTAGAGATAAGTATGCTTCAAAAAACAAAAGATTGAAACAATACAAGCATGCTGTTTGGGATACCATTGAACTATTTGATGCATTTTCAATAGGCTGGGTAGAGAGGTCAAAGAATGTTATGGCTGATTTCTTAGCCAATGTTGCAATAAGGCCAGATGACATCACTCTATCAGATGTTACAAATGTAGAAGTTAAAATTAGGCCTGCAGTACCAGAAAATATATGTAGTTGGCAAGTGTTTAATGATGATAGGGACTTGTTAAAATTTTTGCACTACATAGATGAATATGAGAATCAAGAAATTGATTTCCTAGCTTTTGTAGAGACTATAGATGGAAAAGAAACTCTTGTGGGAAAGGAGATAATTCAGTTGAAGACTAATAAAATCCCTAGAGGGTTGGTAGCTTTGGAAAGAGCTTTTGACAGTAAAGATAAATTGGTCACAAGGACATCTCCCACAAATAAGGAAGATTTAGAAGAGATAAATTTGGGGACATCTGAAGCCCCTCAGAAGGTATACATTGGTAAACAGCTCAAACCACACATTAGGAGTATGCTGATTGCATTACTGAAAAAGTATAAACATGTTTTTGCTTGGTCATATGAGGACCTAAAAGCCTATAGGGAAGATTTATTCCAGCATGAGATCCCATTGAAGCCTGGAGCTAAGCCATTTAGACAAAGGCAAAGACCTATTAATCCTACCTTAGCTCCAAAGATGCAAGAAGAACTCAAAAGGCTCAGGGAAGCTGGAATAATTGTGCCAATCAGGCATTCAACTTGGGTGTCTAACCTTGTCCCAGTCAGAAAAAAGAATGGTGATATTAGGCTTTGTGTTGACTTCAGGAACTTGAATGTATCCTCTTTAAAGGATAACTATCCACTGCCTAATATGGAAGCTATGTTGCAGAGAGTGACTGGTTGTGAACTCTTATCCATGATGGATGGATTTTCAAGTTATAATCAGGTGAAGGTAAAGGAATCAGAACAGTATAAGACCGCCTTTACCACTCCATGGGGAACTTATGTGTATGTTAGAATGCCCTTCGGACTAACCAATGCAGGTGCTACATTTCAAAGAGCAATGGATGTTGCTTTTGCAGGGTTGATTGATTCAATCCTGGCTATATATCAGGATGACTTGACTGCTTACTCAAAGAAAGAAGAGCAACATTGTTTGCATCTGGAGCAGATTTTCATAAGAGCACTAGAGTATGGTATTTCTTTAAATCCAAAGAAGTGTGCCTTTGGGGTAGTTGAAGGAAAGCTCCTGGGACATATTGTTTCCAAGGATGGAGTCAGGATAGATCCAGAGAGAGTGGCTGCTATTGACAGAATTCAAATGCCGAAAACTGTAAAAGGAGTTCAGTCCTTCTTTGGACAGATAAATTTTGTTAGGAGATTTGTTCCCAACTTTGCAGAAACCACAAGGAACATTTCCAAGATGATGAAGAAGGATGCAACTGTCCACTGGGAAAGTGAAGCAATAGAATCATTTTAGAGTATCAAAGAGGCAATCAAGATGGCCCCTGTTCTTAAATCTCCTGATTTTTCTAGGCCATTCCAAGTATTTTCATTTGCTTCCTTTCATACTGTTGCTGCATGTTTGTTACAGAAAAATGAAGATGGTTTTGAACAGCCCATCGCTTTCTTCAGTATGTCCTTGCAGGCCTCTGAGTTGAAGTATGATATTATGGAAAAACAGGCATATGCACTAGTCAGAGCCATCAAAAGTTTCAGACCTTACCTAGTAGGATCACATATAATTGCATATGTGCCCCATGCAGCAGTCAAAGACATATTCACTCAGCAGGAGGTGACTGGAAGAAGGTGCAGATGGATAAACAAACTGCAAGAGTTTAACATAGACATACAAATTACCAAGTTGGTAAGAGGACAAGGATTAGCCAAGATGATGGCACAGTCAAACTTGGAAGCATGCCAAGTTAATGCGGTCCAAAATGAGAGTGTAAATGTATCAGGATCTGAATGGTACAAGGATATTATCTACTACTTGCAAAATCTGAATTGTCCTTCCCATTTCAGTGACAGTCAAAAGAGGACTTTAAAGTTACATGCAATCAGGTATGTTATTGTTCAAGGTGAGCTATACTAGAAAAACCCTGATGGTGTGCTGCTGAGATGTGTGGATGAGGATATGGCTAACAATGTTTTGATTGATATGCATAAAGGATTGTGTGGTGGACATTATACTGCCCAAACAACAGCTCATAAAATTCTCAGAGCAGGATATTGGTGGCCCACTCTCTTTTCAGATGCACAAAAGTTAGTGAGGAAGTGTGACCCTTGCCAAAGATTTTCAGGAAAGCTGAAATATGATGGTGCTTTACCCCTTAGAACTATAACTGTGGATGCTCCATTTCAGCAATGGGGAATTGACTTCATAGGGGAAATTGCAGACAAATCAAGTGGGGGACACAGTTGGATTTTGGTGGCAACTGATTACTTTACCAAATGGATTGAGGCCATTCCAACTAAGAGAGCTACAAGTAAGGTGGTGACAGATTTCATGCTAGAAAATATTATCATCAGGTTTGGAGTACCATTCAAGATAGTCACTGATAATGCTATGTGCTTCAGATCAGGTGAATTTGTTGATTTTTGCAACAGGTATGGGATAAATCTATCATATACATCACCATACCACCCACAAGGAAATGGCCAAGCAGAATCAAGCAATAAGAGCATCATGAAAATTATCAAAAGGATATTGGACAAGAATAAGAGAGCTTGGGACTCAAAATTAAAGTTGGCAATATGGGCTGATAGAGTGACAGTAAAAAGGGCTATTGGAATGTCACCCTTTGAGCTGGTATATGGTGCATCAGCCAGATTGCCCATAAACAATCTCCTACCAGTTTACAAATTCATCCAGGAAAATGATGAGGAGATTGAAGATTCCATGACAGAAAGAGTGAACCAGCTGGTTGCACTGGATGAAAACAGAAGGAAAGCCCACCAGATTAATCTCAAGAGACAACAAGATGTGAAATATCAGTTTGACAGGAGAGCTATAAAAAGGAAGTTTCAAGTCAATGATCTGGTGCTCATTTGGAATGCAAAAGGTCAAGAAAAGGGTAAACATGGTAAATTTGAACCCTTATGGATGGGCCCATATCAGATTTGCAGTGCTCATCAGGAGGATTCTTATTTCCTCCAGGCCCTAGATGGTGAAGTTCTGGAATTGCCTGTGCATGGCCAATTCCTTAAGTTCTATTTTGCATAAATGACTTGTCGCTATGCACATTTGTAAAAAATATGTATATATTGTAAGTGCCTTGTACAGTTCGTGCTTTTTGGTTTTTGTCTGGTCTGCCCGGAGATCTGGTTCTTGCTGCAGTCTTGCACCTGCACGTCCCCAATCGGAGCCTATGTTGGTGATATTTTATGTCCAAGGTTTTTCTGCATGGCCCCGTCCCTAAAAATCCAAAATGTTCTAAGTGTTGGACCTCCTCGGCATTTTTCACTGCAGCATCATATTTTCCTGAGGAGGAGGTCAGCATCATCATGTTTTCTTTCAACCGATTTTTTTTCATCAAGATCATCATGTTTCAATATCGGGTGATGTTTGGATATCATCCTGATCCTGTTGATGAGCTACAGTGTGCCCTGATTTGCTTGCGGGGGTGATTTTTCAAGTATCTGGTGATTTTCCAAATATCACCTTGCCCTTTTATGATGATGATGTCACCCCGATCTTCTGAAGGGGTTATTTTCTGAATTGTTCGACCCAACTTGTTTTTTCTTAAGGGTCGTCATCATCATCATCATATTTCTAGTTATCGCCGTGTTGCTTGCGAGGGTCATCATATTTTCTGCCTGCATGATCTTTCGCGGGGTGATATTTTAACATCGGGTGATCTTTGTTAAGATCATCCTGATGATGTTGCTGTAAAGTTCTAAGTGTGACCCGATATTCATCGTGGTCATCATATTTTGAACGTCAGGATGATCTTAATCAATATCATCCTGATGTTGTTGTATCACTTCATGTTCGTTGTTTTATCATCCTGATGATGCTGACGTCATTCTTACGTCAGGGTGATATCCGCTTTTCTGCCTGTCTGCATCATGATATTTCCGAAGGGAGATATCCGCCTGTCGGCTTCGTGCATTATCTAGTGGGGGGTGATCTTTTCAAATATCTGGCATATTCATCTATCACCCTGATCTTATAGTGGAGCTACAGTGCAGCATGATATTTGTGCATCAGGATGATATTTCCAAATATCCGGTTATCTTCCGAATATCATCCTGATGTCGATATGATGATGACGTCATCAAGGTCCGGGGGGGTCATATTTCTAACACTGATCATCTTGTGGAGATCCCCCGATATTTGCAAACATGATGATGATGTCATCCGGATATGAGGAGGTGCGCAGTAGGCAGATATGCTTATGACATCAGCAGGATATGACGGTGACGTCATCAGGATTTTTCATCGGCCAGACTTTTGATATTGGTTAAGCAGGAGGATCTTCCTCCGATGGATCAGGTTGTACCGATGAAGGCGATTATCATGCAGGTTATATTGCGATATGATGCTGACGTCAGGGTGATATTTCAAGCGACAGGATATCATGCTGCTGAAGGATAATGATGATGAAGTCTTATACTAGTGTCGTCAGGAGCAAAAGCACCGACATCATATATGCTCATGACCTAGTATATAAAGTGTTAAAGAGGTCACCGCGGGGTGCATGTGGGATAATTCGACCCTGCATATTTTCAAATATCATGACGATGTATCTTGGCGGGAAATGGTTGTGACGCACAGTTTTCTGCATTTCCCAAGGCTGCGGGTTGGTGCGCCATTAATGGCGATTGTTGCAGAGGTATGGGCGATGGCGTGGACGGATCCAGTACCTGACTGAAGTTGTACATCCACGGCTGGCGGCTCATGGCTCAAGATCCTCTTCTGTCCCCTCTTCTACCTGCCGCATTCAATGCGTTGAGCGCCATTTTTCTAATACTGTGTATCTGGCGGGTTTTTTGGTCAACTATGTAATTAATGTTGGGAACCTTCCTTGCTGTATATAGCAGGTTGTGTTGCTCATTTGAAGGTTGTTGAAAGTTGAAGATTTTTGGCTCTGTAATTCAAAACAAGCTGATCTGGTTGCTCTGTACAGCTAAACCTGTGAGTCTATGTATCTCTTGTTGTATGTTTTGGCATGGACCCACTGATTTCATGATTAATCTTATATGAGAAATGGTATCTTAGCATGTGTTTTGTTAATTCTGTCTCCAGTATTGCATGTATCTTTCTTCTAAGTCTAGATATTTAAGTAATATTTGAGATTCTAGAACATAGAATTCCTATGTTGAATGTCTGATCTTTTAACTTCTGCTCAAGGGGTAGATTAAACTGTTTTTAGGTTGAACATTGGGAAGGGTACACTGCAGTAGGGATGCCATAAGTAGAGATAACTTAACACTCTGTATTGGGAGATATCTGTAAGGCAGGTATCACATATATCCCCCTGAAATCTAGTTTTAGCTGTTCATGCTGATCATTCACAGGTGTATGTCTACTGACTCCAGGCCCTGGATAGGCACCAATCTTGCTTTGTGTTTGTGTTACAACCATGTCCAGCTTTGCATCCAAACTTAAAATCAAAATCTAAATCTAAAACAATCTTTAGGACATTAGAATTAGTTTTAGGATCCTCAGTCCTCTGTCTACAACTGCAAATAGGCCCAAAGCTAGCCCCTTTGCTCTTATCTTTTAGTTTTGGTCTACTTACAGGAGGACTTATCTGCTTTCTGTCAGCATCCCAGCCTTGTATGCATATCCTCATGGATGTTGAGTAGGGAATACCCCCTAGGTCTTGCAGAGCCTGAAGAAGAAGAGGAGATAAAATATAGAGTCTATCTCCTACACTGTTGGCCCCTGGCCCAGAGATCCTGTTGATCACTGATGGCTACCTTGTAGGGAAATCTGGGAATAAGCATCCAGTCTAGGAAAAAACCAACATGACTGAAGGAGAGATGCGGGAACGTAGAGAAAAAGGACTTTGTTATAATTGTGATGAGAAATTCACTCAAGGCCATCAATGTGTTGAGAAAAATCTCTACTTGTGGACTCTCCGCCCAACACTGAAGTTTGGGTAGATGCTTAGGATATAATAAATGATTAGGAAGAAGCTCAACAACTACTTGTTGAACCTCCTTCTCAAGAAAGCCCCCCAAAGATCTCTCTCCATGTTGTAGCAGGAGTCACCACCCCACAAACCATGTAGGTCAAGGGTTACTTCAAGAAGCTCCCTCTTACCATACTCATTGATTTTGGTAGCACTTGTAACTTCATTGATCCCTGGATCACAAAACAGGCTAGTTGTTTTGTCCATCCTTGCTCCAACTTTGAAGACATGATTGCCAATGGGAGCACATTACCTTACAAATGGAAGTGTTGCAATGTACGTATCTCTATTGGAGATTATAACCTACATTCTAACATGTTTGCCTTTCCCTTAGGTGGATGTGATGTAGTTTTGGGAGCCCAATGGTTACACACACTTGGACCCATCTTATGGGATTTTGCTGAACTTTGGATGCAGTTTTTAGACAATGGGCAAAACATTGAAGGGCTTACAACCGGGGTCTCTTAGCATCATAAGTTCACATTGCATGGAAAAGCTTCTTAAGAAGAATTCACATGGAGTCATTTCCCAACTCCATTCCATTCAGATGCAACCCAGTCCATTTTCTTCACTAGTTCAGGCAGTCGATACAGTTCTCTAAACCTGGAATCAATTTCTCAACATCTTGTAGGACAATCTTCACATGGCAAGATATAGAATGAAATAACAAGCTGATCAACACCATTCTGAGTGCACTTTTTAAGTAGGTTATATGGTTTTACTTTGCCTACATCCATACAAGCAATCATCCCTAAAACTCAAAGGGTGTCATAAGCTAGCTCCAAAGTTCTATGGGCCATATAAGGTTCTTCAGAAGATTGGGTTGGTTGCTTATAAATTGGAGCTCCCACCTTCTTCTCGAGTTCACCCAGTATTTCATGTCTCTTGTCTAAAGAAATTTTTTGGCACCAACATCAGAGCACAAACTATTTTACCAAAACTTAATAATGAAGAATCCATCCTTCTAGAGCCAGAGGCAATCCTTGACAAGCATACTTGTCAACTTCGCTCCTGATCCATCACAGAGGTATTAATTCAGTGGCACAGAATGCAACCAGAGGATGCAACATGGGAACCACTCTTTCAGATTCAACAACAATTTCCACATCTTAAGCTATGAGGACAAATATTTTCTAAGAGGGAGGGGATGTTAGGAACTTGAGTTTAACCCTTCTCTTTACTTTGTTAGTATATTAGTTGCTATGGATGCATATGCTTTGTAAGTCATCCTGTGAGCATATTATATTATCCCACATTCATGGGAAGTAGTAGTTGAATAGATTAGACTTACTATATAAGTATGTGTTGAGACCAATGAAGGCATCCACGAATTTATTGTATTGAGCTTACTCAAAGGAGGTTGCGCCCTCGAAGTGGCATGTGTTCAATAAATTCCTTTTGTGTTTCTGCTATTTTGTTATTTCATGCATTTTTTATTATATTGTTGCAAGAGTTTCCTCTCAATCTCTCTTTCTATGTGTTTGGCCATGTCCCTCACTCTCTATCTCCCTATCTCTCCCCTTGGTCTCCTCTCTATCTCCCTATCAATCCTCTCTCTAAACCCTAAACCCTAAACCTCTAAACCATAACCCCTAACCCCTAAACCCAAGCAACCTAAACCCCAAACCCCTAAACCCTAAACCCAAGAAACCCTAATCCTCTATCTCCCTATCTCTCCCTATCTCCCTAACTCTATCATCCCTCTACCTCTCAATCTCTCTCCCTGTCTCTAGACATGTCTCTCACTCTTTATCTCCCTATCTCTCCCCTCTGTCTCCTCTATCTCTCCCAATCTCTATCAGTCCTCTCTCTCTACCTCTCCCAATATCTAGTGAGAGTGAGAGTGAGAGAGGGAGAGAGAGAGATTTGTATAGTTCCAGAAATTGATATCTGTTATTTTAGTAATGGATATTTGTTATTTTAATAGTGGATATCCATTATTAACGGATATCTATTTTGCTTCAATTTTACCTTGTATTTAGGCTTGGGACTATCATAGTTGACTTTCCCTAAATTATAACATGTTTACAGGTTTCACTTTCTTTTTTGAACTTCACCCTTTGTGCTGACGACTTTTTTTTATTCAAGTTTGATAAAACAAAAAGGGTTTATTGAAAAAAATTTATCTTTCTAAACAATTAAGATTTGCTTGATTATCATATTATCAAATAATTATTAATAATTTTCAATATAGTGTGTGTCTGAAATCCTGATGGACACACTGACTGAAAAGAATCCATAACTTTCAAATCATTTCACCTTTTTCAGATCCAAAAGATGCATCACACAGTTTTATGCCTTTCTGGCTATAGGTTTAAAAAAAATTGAGTTAGGTTGGCTGGAAAATTACTTTTTAGTTTTTAAAAAAGTCATAGTAAAAAATCATAACGAATTATTTTCTTGGAAAATTTTTTTAGAGAAACATGTGTCACATTTGGGTATGAGTCCTTTACTTATTTTGAAAGATTCAAAAAAAATATTTTTTTTTCATAGTTAGGTTGGCTGGAATGACACCCACTTTTTATTTTTTCTAAAAAATTTAATAGTTTTTCATTGAAATATTCATTTTTCACCCAGTAAACTTAGTTTTTTTTTGAAAAAGTTAGTAGCCCATAAACTAGAATCAATTCTCTACAAATTTTGTTCTTACATATTTTTTAAATTATGTAGATAATCCATTCAAATTTTCACATGAACTTCACTAAGTCTGATTTTTAGTATTTTCATTGCCACTTAGAGGTATTGTTTGGCCCATCACAATCCTGTACATACCCTAAATGGAAATTGAAACATGTTATGGTCACAAGGAAAGTGACCATTTGTATTTATACTTGAAAAATATGTAAAATTTGTAAGTCACATGTGAAACGACCATAAATTGAAATTATCTTTTAAACTTTGGAAATTGTAAATATATTATTGTTGGATTTATGCTCTTAAAAAAAAGAGAAACGAGATTTTTGTATTATTTTTATTTATTTATATTTAATATTCTAGCTGGGATGTTACAATATTCTCTACACTCATTGAAGAGTTAGCTTTGCTAATTGGCTTTCTCAAGGGGATGGTCAGGTAGTCTTGACTAGATAGGGAGACAACTACATCAACTTAAACCATTTCATGGAGCCTCCGTGGAATGGGATGATGTGGATGATGTTGTGTAGGATGGAGGATGACCACATCACCTCTTGCCAGCTCCTTGTGCTGACATGGTTTTGGATGACATGATCATCAGGATATTTTCAAATTCTAGTGGTGCCTCCTTCCAATGATCACCATCCAGATGATGGCTGTAATTATGGCAATTATGACATGAGATGGGAAGGGGATTGCAAGGCTAACTCAAGTATCTTCTCCCAACTTTGGCATAGATTTTATAATTAGAGTCTGCATTATTTGAAGCGAAGGTTTAGAAAAGACAGAGATCTTATCTTTCACCATTGTTTCATTCCGCTACAATTAGGCCACCATTTTTTCTACTGCTTGAAAAGTTTGGTCATGGGGGGAGACAGGGTTAGAATGGAACCCAACTCTTGTGACAATTTTAGGGCTGATGAAATGTTGTGGAGTATTTTCTACGAGGGAGTAATCATCCCATTTTTTGGAATGTCTTAATAGGTTTGATGAAATCCTTTCTATCTAGTTTGTGATGTCAAGGGATAAGTGAGTGGTTCAAGTGGGTGGTATTTAGTTTGAAGTGAGTGAGGAGACCATAGCTCTTGAGCTACTGGTGAAAGGAAGCTAGGTGTGTAGAAATTGCTTCCTACATTAATCTAATGAGGAGAGATGAGTGCAAATTCTTTTTAACCTTTATAATTACAGCATTATTAACCCAACAACAGAGATATTGCAGCAATACACAACACAAGAATGTAAGATAGAAGAAGAGAGAGACAAGATATAATGTGGGGAAAACCCTTACGAGTGAAAAACCCCACTCCAAAACCTACACAATGTATTATCTAAACAACAAGGTTTACAACACACTTGCAATGCAAGTCTTTACAAGAGTCTTCAACACTCATATCCAGAGACAATCTAATAGCATTCAATACTTGTCAATCACATAATATATCTCCTCTCAAAGCACCTACTTAAATAGAAGTTTACAGGGCAAAAATTAACCTTTCTTGGGATGGGCATCCAACTTGGCCTCATGGCCCAAAACCCATGCCTAAGGACACTTGTCCAACACTACAGCATGGTCATGACACTTTTCATAACATCCCATCCCAATATAGTTTCCTATTCCCAATTTGGGCAATCATAGATGCTCTTATGACTCTTACGACTATCATAGAATCTATCATAACTATCATATCTTACAGTTGTAAGAGAATCTGTCATACACTGACTAAAAATAGCATATTCTCTTACAACATGTCATAACCATCCTTGGGGTACTCAAAGATTCCTTCTTCCAAGATGCGTTGTGACACATGTCTTCACTTGTCATAGTATCTTCTATTTACGACTCTTACGCATCATAGATTCTATCATAGGAATCTGTCATAACCATTTCGGTCAAGATTCACTTACACACTATTCAAAGTGCCGACACATGGAAAAATACCTCTACCACTAAGTGGGACACCTATCTCCTCATGTGAGGACAAAATTACATGTGGTCACCTTCCCCGTAGGATGACACATCACTGTGTCAACTCCCACAAGATGAAAAAATAGGATTTGCATCCTAATTACATAATAGGCAATAAATAAATACAATACAATAAATAAATGCAAGAAATTACCAAGGTTGAGACACCTTAATTCCCAACATTCTCCCACTTGTCGAACATCTTGTAAGATCCAATAGAAATAATAGGATTTAATTGCTATAGGCCGAGAGGCCCATAGACTCCAAACACCATCTGAACTTCTTTGTGCCCATTGGTTTCATCAATGCATCCGCAACATTATTCAAAGTGTCTACCTTCTCCAAATGCACCTTCCCATCCTCTACCATGTCTCGTACGAAGTGAAACTTTACATCAATATGCTTTGTTCTGGCATGGAAAGTTGGATTCTTTGCTAGGCAAATTGCACTCTGACTGTCACAACAAATTGTAATCTTTCCTGCACAACATCAATATCTAAACACAATCTCTTAATCCAAATGGCTTCCTTACAAGCATGAGTTGCTGCCATATACTCAGCTTCTATTATGGATAAAGAAACCATAGGTTGTCGCTTACTCATCCAACTAATTGCACCATCAAACATAGTAAATATGTAAGCACTATTAGATCTCCTGCTATCAATGTCACCTACCTAATCAGAATCTATGAACCCATGAATACAAACTAAATGTGGAGGTCCTATAAGATTACCATGATAGCATATGGAATACTCAGAAGTACCCCTCAAATATCTAAACACTCTCTTTACTACATCCTAATGTACCCGTCCAGGATTATCCATAAATTGACTAAGGACTCCCACTGCTTGTGCAATGTCTAGTCTTGTGCAGACCATAGCATACATTAAACAACCAATAGCACTAGCATAAGGTACTCTATTCATGTCCTCCACCTCACTAGGAGATTTTGGACAATCATTAACAGATAACTTTGTCCCCAAAGAAATAGGAACACACAATGGTCTACAATCTACCATGCTGAACCTATCCAACACATTCTTCACATACTTACTCTTGCTTAACCAAAGTTTTATGTTAGCTCTATCTCTTCTAATTTTTATTCCTAGAATATACTTAGCTGCCCCTAGATTTTTCATCTCAAACTGTGCTAACAACTGAGACTTCAAATCATAAATCATATTCTTACCATTCCCAATTAACAGCATATCATCAACATACAATGCAATAATGAGAATGCAATCATTGTCAAATTTATAATATACACAATGATCTGATTTCAATCTCAGAAAAATAATTGACAACACAAAGGCATCAAACTTCAAGTACCACATCCTAGGAGACTGCTTCAAACCATACAAAGACTTGTTCAACTTGCAAAACAAATTTTCTTTACCTTTCTCTATGTAATGCTCTGGCTGTGACATGTAAATCTCTACCTCCAAATCACCATGAAGGAATGTTGTCTTCACATCCATCTACTCCACCTATAAGTCATAAGTTGATGCAAGAGATAACAGGAACATAATAGATGTCATCTTTACAACGGGAGAGAAAATTTCACCATAATCAATTCCCTCCACTTGTGAGTACCCCTTTGCAACTAATCTAGCCTTGTACTTTTCAACACTACCATCTACACCGAATTTCTTCTTGAATACCCATTTGCATCCAACAGGTTTCCATCCTTCAGGCAAAGGCACCAAGTCCCATGTTTTATTCTTCTCCAAAGAAGTCATCTCATCTTCCATGGCCTCCTTTTAGGAACCTACATCTTTCATGCCCATAGCCTCTATCACAGTTCTAGGCTCATTAGTGTTAGTAAGAAAGGGCAAAAGCACAACTAGAATCAAGCAATGAATAACCAAACCTGTTAGGTTGCTTCCTTGTTCGTGTAGACCTCCTCAATGGCTGAGGTTGAGGTTTTGCTTCTTCTTTTGAACTTTCAGAGTTGCTAGAGCTCTCCTCATCATCAGGTCTCATGGGGTCTATCGATTCAGTCTTCTTAGGGGTAGAAGAAAACTGAACCACATCCTCTTTCTTTTCTATTTCTTCTAGCTGTAGAACAATGAGAGAAGGTGTTAGCTCTCTGAAAACAACACTTCTTCTATAAAAACACTTTTTCATCCATAGGATCCCAAAGCTTATATCCTTTCACACTGGCACCATAGCCAATGAAAATACACTTAACAGCCTTGTTCTTCAATTTAGACTGTTTCTCCCTAGGCACATGTGCATATGCCTCACAACCAAAAACATGAAAATGTATAAATGAGGGCTTCTTACCAGACCACACCTCCATAAGTGTCTTACCAACAAGAGCTGATGTAGGAGACCTATTTACCAGGTAGCAAGCAGTGGCTACATCTTCAACCAAAAACTTTTGTTCGAGGCTTGCTCCACTAAGCATACTCCTAGCCCTCTCCATCAGTGTCTTGTTCATTCTCTCTTTAACTCCATTTTGCTATGGGGGTGTATGGAGTTGTCTTATGTCTTTCAATCCCTTACTCTTTACAGGACTTATCAAACTCTACCGAACAAAAATCACCATCGTTGTTAGTTCTCAAACACTTAATCTTTTTACTAGTCTGATTCTCAACAAAAGCTTTAAACTCTTTGAATCGACTAAAGACTTCAGTCTTGCTTCTGAGAAAATAAATCCATGTCCTTCTCTGTAATCATCTATGAAAGATACAAAATATACAAATTTGGAAATTGAAGCAATACTAATAGGACCAAACACATCAGAATGAATAAGGTCCAACACACTAGAAGACTTATGAGAACTAGAGTAAAACTAAACATGGATTTGCTTTCCATATATACAATGTTTGCAAAATTCAAACTCAAGATTACAATTATTTAACCCCTCAATGAGGTTTTTATTTTTTAGGGTTCTAAGACCCTTCTCACCAATGTGGCCAAATCTCATATGCCATAACATTATCTTTTCAATAGGAAGCTTAACTTATAAAGCATGAGCACCCTTGGATACCTAAGATGCACTACCATCAGAATTTGTTACAATAGATTTCTTCACTACTGGTTCAGACGATCAGGATGAAGTGATTGCAGCTCTTTTCTTTGAGTCAGAAGAACTATTGCACTATGAAGTGCATGCCTCTAGCTAAAATAGAGTACCTCTCTGAGTACCCTTCACAAGCACCATAGATCCTCTAGTCATCTTGCATCCATCCTTCGAAAAGACAACTTGCACACCTACATCATTCAACATACTTACAAAAAGCAAGTTTCGTGCCAAGCCTAGGATGTGCATAACCCCAGTGATCCCCTTCACTCATCCATCAGGGAATCAGATTGAGACTCTTCCATGACCAAAAATCTTTAGATGAGAATCATCACCCAATTACACTCTTCCATCATCAAACTCTTCATACTTCATGAACCAGCTTCGATGCAAGGTCATGCGGAATGATGCACCAGAATCAATCAACCACACATCATCAGATGCATGGGTGGCCAAGGCTACAATGAAGGCATCACCATCATCTTGTAACTTGTCAGAATCTGAGTCTGGGACATTCTTCTTCTTCTTTTTCTTTTCCTCTTTGCATTCCTTTTGGAAATGCCCAGTTTTTCCACAGTTCCAACAAATAGCCTTAGACTTTCCAAGAGATTTGGATCTCCCACAGGATTTAGATCTACCCTTCTTAGCTTTCTTGTCCTTCTTTTTCCCTTTCTCCTTGGGTCTTCTATGAACCGCAAGAGCCTCTTTGGTTGCTTCAGAAGACTTTCTCTACATCTCTTCAAATAACAACGAAGATACCACTAGCCATAACAAGATGATCCCACAAGTGCAACAAAGAACAAAGCAAGGTTATACAATGATCCTCCTCCTCCATCTTCACACCAATGGATGCCAACTGTGCAACTAACATATTGAAATCATTCAGGTGATCTGCTACAGATCTTCCATCCTTAGAGAATACAACTTCTTTCTCAAAAAAGCTTGTTCACCAAGGATTTGGCCTAATAAACATCTCCAAGCTTCTTCCAAAGGTCTTTTATGGTCTTCTCCTCATGGACATTTAACAGGATAGAATCAACTAGATTGAGTCTTATGAAACCCTTGGCCTTCCGATCTTTGAGATCCCAATCATCTTGTGCCATTGTGATTGGTTTTACATCGGATACGGTTTCCCATAGGTCTTGATTAACAAGCATGTCTTCCATCTTAAGTTTCCATAACTCAAAATTTGTGCCATTGAATTTCTCCACCTCTAATCTTCCGGATGTGCCTGCCATCTCTTTCCTACAACAAGATTTAGAATACTCTGCATTGACTCCCACTCAATCTAAGATCAGCTCAAAAAACCCCTACCCAACAACTAGGACCAAGGGTGATCAAGCTCTGATACCAACTGAAAGGAAGCTAGGTGTGCGGAAATCACTTCCTACACTAATCTAATGAGGAGAGATGAGTGCAAATTCTTTTTAACCTATACAATTATAGCGTTATTAACCCAACAACAAGGATATTCTAGCAATACACAACACAAGAATGTAAGATAGAAGAAGAGAGAGACAAGATATAATGTGGGGAAAAACCTTATAGGTGAAAACCCCCACACTCCAAAACCTACACAATGTATTATCTAAACAACAAGGTTTACAATAGACTTGCAATGCAAGTCTTTATAGGAGTCTTCGACACTCTATTTGGAGACAATATGGTAGCATAACAATACCTATCAATCACATAATATAGCTCCTCTCAAAGCACCTGCTTAAATAGAAGTTTACAAGGCAAAAATTAACCTTTCTTGGAATGGGCGTCCAACTTGGCCTCATGGTGCAAAACCCATGCCTAAGGACACTTGTCCAACACTGTAGCATGGTCATGACACTTGTCATAACACCCCATCCCAATATGGTCACCTATTCCAAAGTTGGGCAATGATAGATGCTCTTACAACTCTTACGACTGTCATAGAATCTGTCATAATTGTCATATCTTACAGTTGTAAGAGAATCTATCATACACTGACTAAAAATAGCATATTCTCTTATAAGATAGCATAACCCTCCTTGGGGCACCTAAATATGCCTTCTTCCAAGATGCCTTGTGACACATGTCTTCACCTGTCATTGTATCTTCTATTTACAACTCTTATGCATCATAGATTCTATCATAGGAATCTGTCATAACCGTTTTGGTCAAGATTCACTTGCACACTATTTAAAGTGCCAACACATGGCAAAATACCTCTACAACTAAGTGGGATGCCTATCTCCTCATGTGAGGACAAACTTAGATGCAGTCACCTTTCACGTAGGATGACACATCACCGTGCCAACTCCCACAAGATGACAAAATAGGATTTGCATCCTAATTACATAATAGGCAATAAATAAATACAATACAATAAATAAATGCAAGGAATTACCAAGGTTGTGTCAAGGGATAAGTGAGTGGTTCAAGTGGGCGGTGTTTAGTTTGAAGTGAGTGAGGAGACCATAGCTCTTGAGCTAATGGTATGTCATGCAAGGGTAAGAAATTGAAGAAACGGAGTAAAGTTCAGGATAATGACAATATGGCACTTTTCTTTAAGGAGGGTGAAACCTTGGTGAGGCTATAGGGGTTTCGAAAGGGATAAGCTAGTGTCACCATGGGACAAGGTATATTTTGTGCTGATGAAATATGTAATTCTAGAAAGTTGATACAAATGTTTTTACCATTATCACTTTGTGCTCCTAAATCATTTCAAATATAAGGTGATTAACATCTTTCCTTTTTATCTTCTGTAATATTTGGAGTCCTCTATCAAAGTTGCTAAGGATGCATATGCAAAAAACCCCAATGTCATAGTTGTTCCCCTACATCAGGATTTAATCCTCTACCTTTATCAATTTGATTTGGCCCTCTGCCCTCCTAAACCAATTAAAGCCTACCTTGTTGAGGACTTGCATGTGAAGGGTTTCGTGGATAAAGCCCCTCACTCACCTACTAAGGAAGGGTCTTCTTATAAACCTCTTGCTGATACAAATGCACCCTCAGTTAAAATGTCCCTTGCTATTGGTAGGTCTCCCTGAGTAAGTCCCCTATTGTCATTGGGTCCCCCTTAGGTAAAAAGTCCCCTACTATTAGATCCCTCTTGCACCATCCTAAACAAAAAAAGAAAACATCCACTATGAAAGTTTCTCCACCTGAGAATGTTATTGAAGGCCATTCTGATGAACCTGTTGCTAAACCCTCCCCTCCCTCCATCATTGGTTCCTCTGCCTATACCCTTGGCCCCTCTTCCTAGAAGGAGGTAGTTGTGGGGCTCTGTAATCTAAAGAATAGCCCAACTCCTGTTGAAATTAAGGAACACTGAGAGGGGGGGTGAATCAGTGTTCTGCAAAACTTATTATTATGTTCCTTTATTAATTTACCACATACATTCAAGAGAAAGAAGCATGAACTTAAGAACAACAACAACAAGAACATCACACATGAACATTAGGATTTTTACATGGAAACCTGGTTAAGGGAAAACCATGGTGGGGGTTTACCCACAAGATTTTATACTCTATTAAAAGTATTACAAATGGGAAGGCACATGCCTTCGAGCACACTACCTAGAGCTCACTACTCAAAGCAGGCTCACTGCCTACAAGATCAATTACAAAGAGTTCACTGAAATACTTAAACTGAAGAATAGCATTTGACAATGCAAGATTATAGTTTCGATTAGGCTTAATATACTGACTTCACATACTTCATCTCTTACTACCATGTTTCACTGTTCTATCATGATTCGAAGCTTAGATCTCTTTGCTTTGCACTTGATACTACCACACTTCACACCTATCACCTCATATTTGAACATCCATGCCTCAAAATGCTCGAACCCATTGATCATATATATCTGCAACATGAAATTTCATTAACTATAGTCAGCCTCAAGAAAACTTAAAAACTTTTTCAAGATCACTGTTCTGTCAGCTGAATCCATGCACAAACATCAATGCAGACCAAAACCTATGTATTCAAGTCACCACACATGTTAGCCAATATCACTGGATCTCATAAATTACTCAACCAACCACTTCTCTTATTCAACACAAGGATCAAACACCAAGTCGGTCTATTCTTCACTGGACTGGATTGTCTAACCAAAACCTGATACTTAGATGCTTGTAAATTTCAATCCCTTCATCACCAAAGGCTAAAAATTTGGATTTAGGTAGCCCTGACATCCCTTAACATTCCCTCAGATCCACAACACAATATGATTACCTATGGAGAAATGAGAATCAAAATGTTGAACCCTGCCATATGCTCTGTTCTTGTCTATCTAGACTTAAACAAATCTGCAATCTGACTTCCATTATGATCAAATGATACAATGTAGGTGTGTAATATAGATTCAATTTCCATTAATGACAACACTTGGCATGCCTAGCAGTGTCTCTTGCCAACAATCTCCCCCTTTGGCATTGATGGAAACACTTAGTGAAAAATGACTAAGTGTTAGAACAGCTCCCCCTTACTATGTACACTTGTGATTTCCAATGCTCCCCCTTAGATGAATTCCTCATTTTTCACTGCTTTCCACTGCCCCTTTGACATCAATGGCAAAGGCTAAGATCTGCATACCAAAATTCACGCAAAAACTCTATGTACACACAATCCTTATGTCTTGTCTACATGAACTTAAACACATCATCAAAAATGTTTTTCAACAATGCCAATTCACTATCCCATCTTTTTTTCATGCTATCCAAAACTAAAAAATGACCACTAAATAAAAATGCATGTGACTCTACCTTCTGTAGACTAGTGGGATCGCTTGTCAGAGAAGAAGCTTGAGCTTTCATCAATGCATTGAACATTGTTTCTAACTTAGGGGAAATCAATCCCTGGAGTTCATCCAATCTACCCAAAACTTTAACCTTTTCCTTCTCCAAATTACTCAATTCATCAATCAAACTCACTACTTGACATCTTTTAGTTGTACAGACTCAGTTAAAGGACTATAGGACTGAGAGATGTTAGACAATTTAAGCTCTAAGTCCTTAATCTTCTTCTCAATATCCTCAACAACTCTAGAATGAGCTAGGCAAAACTTATAAATTTTTGCACCTTCAGAGAGAACATTTTGAATGCTCTTTACACTAGCATCAAGACCTAATCTATCATAACTAATTATTCTCTTTAATTTAGCAAATGTCTTCTCATTAAATTCATTTTGGTCTTTAACTTATGTTGACTTTTCAAAAGATTCAAAATGAGTACTTACAGAGTTTATCAAACTCTTCAACTAACCGGAGGGGGATGCTGATGAATCCTTCTGAAATGTAGGCATGATTTTCTCCAAAATGCCGAATGCAAGACCAAGTAACTCACTATCTTCTGTATGGGACTTCAAGATTTCCTCTCTGGCCTTAGCTTGTGCAAAAGAGGCCAACTTCAACTTCTGTACCAGTGATAGAGTATTTAAATTGACTGGACCTTGTATTATATCTGGATCTTCTACAACTTGTTTATCTTTCTCCAAAATTTCTTTCACTACTTCTGCAGTGTCTCTTTCCCAATATGATGTTTTAGTTTTATTCTCTTTAGGGCCTACATCTTCTCCCTTTTCGGAGTCAACCACATTGTCTTGCTTATCATTTTCATTCTTTTTCTCTACTTCTACTTTCACTACATCATTAGCAAAGGCATCCTTCCTTTTATCTTTATCATAAATGTCTTCTACATTCTTTTCTAGAGGATTTTGTGTATCCTCAGTAGCAGCATTATTATCATTTTTATCAAATTCCTCAACATCCCGAATGGAGGAATCAATTCCATCATCAATTTCTTCTTCAACAGTGGGAAGATTATGCCTTTTCAATGCATTCAGAAGAATCTCCTAAGTATCTTCAACTATCTTATCAATCTCACCCAACATGAGCTTATTCATTCTGATCTTACTCCTGAAGTGCTCTTTCACTTCTTTGAATATCAAGTTCTTTTGATCTAGAGTAATTTGAGGACACAATTTTATTAGCACATGCTCCCAGAGCTCAATATCTTTAACTTTTGCATTCTCTTTTCTTATTTCTAGAATATTTGCAAGGCTTTCTAGAATTTCAGAAGTTATTTCAAATAAAGTCTTATTATAGATATTCAAGTATTTGACTATTGCTTCCTCCAAAACTCTCTTATCATCATCACTATAATGATCATAAAATTTAGTCATTGGCTTTAAGTTTCCATCTATAGTGATTAAATTTATGATGTCTTCCACAAAAGGAGTAGGCTTTTCAACATAAGCCTCTAACTTATGCCTTTTACTTTACTTTTTGCTTCTGGAGGGCTTCTCCTTAGACACTTTAGCAGCCTTAGTGCCTGAGGCCTTCAAATATTTAACCTCACCATTTGAATCAGTCTCTTCTTCATCCTCCTTCTCCACACTGACATATGACCTTTTTCCCATTACTTTTATCCTTTTTTCTTCCTTACCGGTAGGTTTTTCTTTGAATTTCTCTACAATAGGAGAAGGTGACGCACTAGAGGTTGAACCAGAACTCCTAGTAGTCCTTGACTTAGAAGGGGATTCTACTGAAACACTTCCTTGTTCCATGTATTATCTCACAGCTTCCTTGGTAAAGCCAAAATTCTCAACCAACTGTTCAACTTCTTTTCTCACAGTCCTTTTGATTTCAGAAGCCTTGAATTCAACATGCAATTTTTCTAAAAATCTCTTCACATGTTCCAAATCTCTCCTCAGCTAGATCCCTAGGCTAGCTCAACAAATGCTATGCATATAGTTCTAATACATGTCCATCCACTTCATACCCCATGGGCATGATCCACACAACTCTAGGCTCTACTGCTTCCATCTTACACTGATCAACAATAACCATAAAACAAATGGTGTCTTTGTATTTCTCAACCACAACCCTAGGTATTATTTCCTTAGCCTACATCATACTTTAGAAATTCTTGAAGAATCCCTAAAGTGCAGAATTTTATGCCTCATAATTACCCAAGCAACTCAAATAATTTCTAATTTGAATTGCTACTGATTTGTCATTAGACCAATGTACATTCTTCTTTTCAGGGAGCTCACTCAAGAAATAAAAGAAAATATACATAACTAGTGTACCAAATTTGAATGAGTACTTCTTGTCCTTCTTTATCTTGCTTAGAATCTCCATAAGCTGGTTCTACATTAGTTCACAAAGATCATAGTCTGCATTTTCTTTTACCATCTGATATGTAGTATAAATGGCTATTCTAGACAATAAATTTTCTATGCTAGAGAAATATATCTTGTACCCTATCACCATTGATGCGAATCTAACCCCATGATCCTCTATATCATTTATAGTCATAGCTCTCTTATCAAATTTTGATCTAGTTGCCTCTATGACTATCTAATTCTTCACGAACTTCAACTGAGGCAGAGTACCGGTTGAATTCAACCCTATAACTACCCTTATTGCATCTTTTGTGATCTTAAACAGATGATTTGCCACATAAATTCATCATGGATATGGTTCAAGACATACTGAACCCACTCATCCTCTGCAAATTTTAGAAACTCAACAAATTATATGAATTTCTTATCTTTCAAGGCTTTAAACTCTAGTTTGAGCTCGAAATCGTCATCTTTCAAGTGATTAATGAATAGGTCAGCAAACCTTGAGTTGCTATGCTCCTCTAGATCCACGTGAATGTAATCCCTAATATCCTTTGTGTGAAGGATTCCATGTGGAACGTTGGAAAATGCTCCCATCGGATCGACTTCAGTGGACTTGAAAGGGTGCTTCTTAAACCTTGTCCTAGGTCACTCAATGATATTCACAACTAGAGGCGTAGCCATTTCAAAAAGCTCACAAGCTCAAAGCTTCATAGAAAAATACCTTTTTCTCCACAGGATTAGGGTTAGTTGTCGAATTCACTTTTTGCACTCCAAGTCTTTGAGATCTTAGCTCAGGCGCTCTTCTCCTTGTTCTCTTCAAATGCAAAGTGATTCAAATGTTGAATGAATGACCTTTTATGCTCTGCAAAACCTAATTCACCATTGTAATAAATTCTTTGCCCTAATTCATCTAGATACCCTATTTCTTGATACATTTTCTTATAGATTGCTCCGCAAGTTGCCACATCAACCTCTTTTCTTCCAAAAATTCTATCAGATGATCTGCAATAGGCCATTCTATCTTCTCTCATCATGCCAGATTCAGGCATCCACTTACTGGTAGGGGGTATTAGATTTTCAATGCAGCTCCCTTTGAGCCAGAGCTCCTATTTCAATTCCCGGAGGAATTACTAGCACCGGATTCCGGTACAGACCCATCACCATCATTCATTTCACCTTTCTTCACCTGTGTTTTGTTCATTTGATTCTAGATCTCATTCACATCTACTTTGCCCTTGCCTTTAGCTTGTCTCTGCACATTCTAGTTTCTATTTACTAGACCTTTTCTATCATCATTCCTGCTTCTACAGAATTTGCAATATGATCAGATTTGTTGCAATTAAAGAACACAACATTTCTTTGCTCATTTACTTGATTTCCTCTTGATCTACACTAATTAGCCATGTGTCCAAATCTATTGTATGCAAAACATTTTCCATTTAAAGAATTGACATTTCCTCTGTTAGAGTTATTCATCATCATACTTATGCATTCATTGGATCAATGACCATACCTTTTACAATTGAAGCATTGATTGGAGAAGGATGGACTACTTTCATTCACTCTACTTCTATACTGAATAGCTCTATGACCAAATTTATTGCAATTGAAACAATTTCCATTGAAGGATGGATACCTTTGAGCATTAGGTTGTCTGACAAGAGATCTTCTAGGTATGTTTCTCTAATTTCTAGATTCAAAATTTCTTTGACTGGATCTAGAACTTTCACCTTTCTCATATCCTAGACCATGCTTATCATTTGCCTTCTTTTGACTATCAAGCAACACCTCAAGTTCAGCTGAGCTTATCTTGAACTTCTCTTTGTATTCATTTGTAGCTTCTAGGTCATGTTTGAGAATGAAAATTTGCCTTTCAAGTTGTTCCTCATTATACTTGGTTTCTTGTAGATCAGACTCTAGATGGCCAATTATTTTGTCCAATTTGCAACACTTTTTTGTTCTTTCTTTTAGAGGATGATTCAGGTTTTCTTGAGTCTTCTTCCTTTCCCTGATTTCCTTGGTTAGCCTCATCACCCCGGATTCCATCTAATGTTTTAGGACAACTTCTTTTGCCATCTTCTCACATTCCTTTGTCTTCTCCTTCTGATCATCATCCATGCCATTGTCTTCCTTCTAATTTGCTAACTGTTGAAGTAGCTCCTTCCTGTTTGAATGAAATCCTCAGCATCTCTAAGGTTCTTTTGTAGTTCTTTGACTTCTACTCTAGACTGATCAAGATTTTCTAAAGCAACTTGAAGTTGTTCATTGATGCCATCAAAATACTTGAATGAACCCATTGAAACACCTTCCCAGATCTTCCTCAAGCTGTTAAACTTCTTCCAAGGAACCTTGCTCTGATACCAATTGTTGAAATTACGGAACACTGAGAGGGGGGGTGAATCAGTGTTTTGCAAAACTTATTATTATGTTCCTTTATTAATTTACCACATACATTCAAGAGAAAGAAGCATGAACTTAACAACAACAACAACAAGATCATCACACATGAACATCATGATTTTTACATGGAAACCTAGATAAGGGAAAAACCACGGTGGGGGTTAACCCACAAGATTTTATACTCTAATAAAAGCATTACAAATGGGAAGGCACATGCCTTCGGGCACACTACCCAGAGCTCACTACTCAAAGGAGTCTCACTATGTAAAAGATCAATTACAAAGAGTTTGTTGAAATACTTGAACTGAAGAATAGCATCTGACAATACAAGATCATAGTTCCAGTTAGGCTCAATATACTAACTTCACACACTTCATCTCTTACTGCCCTGTTTCACTGTTATGCCATGATCTGAAGCTTAGATCTATTTTCTTTGCACTTGATACTACCACACTTCGCACCTATCACCTCATATTTTCACACCCATGCCTCAAAATGCCTGAACCCATTGATCATATATATCCGTAACATGAAATTTCATTAACTACAGTCAGCCTCAAGAAAACTTAGAAACTTTTTCAAGATTACTGTTATGTCAGCTAAATCCATGCACAACATCAATGCAGACCAAAACCTATGTATTCAAGTCACCACACATGTCAACCAGTACCACTGGATCTCATAAATTACTCAACCAACCACTTCTCTTATTCTGCACAAGAATCAAACACCAAGTCAGACTGTTCTTCACTGGACTAAACTGTCTAACCAAAACCTGATACTCAGATGCTTGTAACTTTCAATCCCTTCATCACTGAAGGCTAAAACTTTGGATTTAGATATCCTTGACATCCCTTAACATTCCCTCAGATCTACAGCACAATATGATTACCTATGGAGAAATGCGGACCAAAATACTGAAGCCTATCATATGCTATGTTCCTGTCTATCCGGACTTATACAAATTTGCAATCTGACTTCTGTTATGATCAAATGATACAATGCAGATGTGTAAGATAGATTCAGTTGGCATCAATGACAACACTTGACATGCCTAGCAGTGTCTCTTGCCAACAACCCCTTCCTAGGATAAGAAGAAGTCATCAGTGAAGCATAGCCTAGTAGACCCCATGAGGAAGACCAAGGCTAAGAGACCTAAGGGTGAACCAATTTTGAATAAGAAAGAGGATTGTACTTAAGTGTGGGGACTACAAAGTTTACCCCTAAAGGGAAACCCAAGAATGATAGGGTGCCTTCTTTTGATGACATGGAGGTGAAGGAGGATAAGGAGGACACTATCAAAGACACTGGTGGTAAGTTGGTGAATCCTAGTGATCTAACTGTCAATAATCCATGCATTAGACACTATAGTAGATTTGCAGGTATTCAAACCCCTAATGTCAAAATTATGGAGGATTCCAGTGATTCTTATCAGGAAGATGAGGTGAAAATTTAGAAGGTAAAGCTCACCCCAGAGGGGGAGTATTGTCAAAATGGAACTAGTTTATTTGAGAAACTGAATACCTCCTTCTATGATTCAAATGATGCTGAGACTAAGTTGGAACTTGAAAAGGTCAAACTGGTGAAGGTGAATGCTCCTGTGCAAAAAGAGTGTGCAAAATGTGTTCAAGTCACTAGAGAGATTATTGAGTTGAGGTCAAGGGTGGAG
Organism: Cunninghamia lanceolata; assembly: GCA_027924645.1. Lineage (NCBI taxonomy): Eukaryota > Viridiplantae > Streptophyta > Pinopsida > Cupressales > Cupressaceae > Cunninghamia > Cunninghamia lanceolata. Next base: position 1,967,465 of record BSBN01001011.1, read on the forward strand.
TCCATGGAAGGGAAGCTAAAGGTGATGGCTTCTTTGAGCTCAAAGGTGGTCCATAGGTCCGCTACTACTTTGGCAGTACTGCAAAACTTTGAAATTAAAAGACACGATCTAGATGCTAATACTTTTGTGAACTATGAGGAAATGTATGGATTCCTCAAAGATGCTTGGAGTCAGTGGTTTTCTTACCTTTTCTTTCTTCTTTGGTTCTTGTTTATGGTTATGGTATATGTTTATAACTCTAGGATATAGTATATTATACTATTGTTAGTGTGTTTCTTCTTTGTTGTTGGTGGCCTATCTGAATTGGTTTGCTTTCCATTGTGGATTTTTGTTAAAATAACCTACACCCTTGTTTGCAACTTACCATAATAAAAAACAACTCATAACACAAGAATCACATAATACATTGATGAAACACTCAATATAGCAATAATTGTATGAATCAAGAAGCATACAAAGGAAACACACTAGTGGGCATTACAAATTATATCACTACTTTTTTCTCTCATTAAATTACATGTGCAATGCCATTGTGCACTCAAATTGAGGGGGATTTGCATATCATATTATTTGATATTGCCATGTGCATATGTTATAGGGGTCTAGAGGTTCCAAACTCTACATCATTTGTATATGCCATGGCATATTACTCGAATGTTACTTTTACACCAATTACTTGATGCTCATACACTATTGCAACCTAGAAATTCAAAACTCTAAATTAATAATATGTAGATCATGATGCCCTTTTGCATCAATATATATTAGTAAGGTTGACAAATTTACACCAATAAAGGACCAATCCATATGGCATGGCCTAACTCAAGACCATATCACACAACATGGCCCAATCTAAGACCAAACTATATGATTTGAACATAGTTTACAACAAGAGAAATCATTGCTTAGATGTATCACATCTTCCTTGTTATTATTATTTTGTTGAAGGTAAATTATTTTGATCGGAGATATGAACATGGTACATGAAATAGAAATGCTAAGATATACATTCAATACAACAAGAGAAATCCTTTCTTAGATATATCACATCTTCCTTATTATTCCTACTTATTCTGATTTCAAAACTAGACCTTCTATTGTAATGTTACAATCAACAATAAGCTCAATCCACCACCAAACTAAATCAAATAATCATCTAATTACTCAACTACAATATTCATTTAACACACACAACCAAGGATCCTTCTCAAGTACTCCAAAAAGAAAGAAGATTCACCACATAAAAGGGAACATAACAAAATACACAACAAAGGTATAACTATTCCCACGATGATATTCTCCAATCCCAACCATATGGAGAGCATACCAAGGAACAACTACACTCTTCACACAAATGCATGTGGCCAATAAAAGACCCAACACATACACACAACAACCTAAAGCTCTAAATGTTACAACATGGGCTCTAATACCAAATATAATGCCCTAGTTTTTACACTAAGACATTAAAAAACAAAAACTAGATGAATATTTTTTCATGATACAAAAGTGGCATTAATCAAGCTACACTATGCACCTACATTTTCAAGGTGTCATAACAACCTATAATAACACACTCGGCACACACCAATGCACACTATAAGGTAACACTAGCAAAAGACTTAAAAGCACCATAGGACAAAACATCATGGTTCGCATGGGAAATGAGACAAGGAGGAGAGTCAATATTTCCAAGGTCACTAAAAAACCCTTACAACATCCCTACTAGACCACCCCTCTAATCAAAGCTACAACAAGTAGAAAAACCAAAACTATGATAGTTCAGACTTTAAGGAAAACTTGCACTAGGTTGGGCTTCAAACCCATGTTGCAACATGCAACCTACACACTAGCTTGAGTTTGGACTTTTGCAAACATTTGAAATTTACACACTATAAGGTGTGAAGAGACTCTGAACCTTGGGATTAGAATAAGTTTAGACTTCGGGAAACATTTACAACATGCACTTTAGACTTTACGTCTAGAAAGCAACTTACAACATGTAAAAGTCTAATGAGAGTCTAGAACATGACAAATTCAGAGGTTTGTTATTCGAGTTCTCACTTGCAATTACAAATTGTAAAGTGATGGTCAACTTGGAACCCTGACTCTGTAGACAAATCAAACTCTAGAGATTGATTGCAACTTGCACCCTGCAATGTGTAATAGGACTCCGAACTCTAGACCTCTTGCACTTCAGGTTTCAGGATTTGATTACGAATTACAACTTGGATTGACAAACCAATCTTACAAATGTATTCCAGATTGTGACCTTGTGTAACACCCTCACCAAGGAACCCTAGAGGACAATACTAAACTAGGTCAAATTAATGGAGCAATTTTTTTTTTAAGCAAATAACAATAGAATGCATAAAATAACATAATTATCTAAACCTAGGTCCTCTAAGGTTCCTCGACTGCACTACTCACAAACCAAGATTACAAGAGACAAAGGTTACATAATCGATCTAACATCAAGCTTTCTAGAAACCTTCATTAATGATAAAAGATACATGATCGATATCACAAACAAGGTTCATTTTAAAGCACCAAGTTAAATGATCTTATATTACTCACTTCCATAATGTGGCAATGAATAATCAAACATTATAAATCATTTTCTAGCTAACTAACATACAAATGATACACTACTTTAAAGTACTCTTTACAAGAAGAGATCATCAATAGTTGTTACATCTTACAATGCTTCCCTTAGAATGTGTGGGAAGATCACATCAGATTACATCAAGAGATACTAAATGAGATAAAATCCAATATACAAATACATGAAAGGATGACTCCACAACTGGAATAGGAACTGGAGTCCTTAGTACAATGAACAATCTCTACACACGAACATGCAACGAGAATCCCTAATGAAGAAAAAACCAACCTTCCGACCATGTGGAACTCAGAGATCCACCCCCCATGCCAGGAGATAACACAAGGTCCCACATCCAACATATAGTCAGGAAAACAACTGACTGACATACTTACGGGTTATACATGACTCCAACACAACACCTCTAATAACACCAACAACACATACAACACTCTCTTCACTACCAGAGGCACTCATACATTAAGAGGAAATGCAACTAGGGAGTGCTAGACTGCAATAGGGAGGAGTGTCATTGCATGGTCCTAGCATGGGTTATCCTGACAATCTCTCACTAGACCTCGGCCCCCATCTATGGTTGTCCTGGTAACCTCTCACTAGGTCCCGGCCCCATAGGGTGACACACGCGGAACCAACATACTAACACATATCCCAAAGGTACAAAGCCTTACACAAACTTTACACAGATGACACCCAACTTTCAACAATTACATAGGCACTTAACCCAATAATCAAGAGATAGTATTTAATACAACAATTAATAATTACATTATAACCATGAAAACATTCCTTTAATAAAGCATTATTCACTACAAGTAATTATATTTAAGAATAAATAAAACCACCATCTCTATTGAACTAATTTCCATGAAACCCTAATTATTTAAAAAGTTTGTTAAAATTTGTTAAATGGTAGTTGTAGGTTGGTTGGGGGGAATAAATTGATTGTACAAGAATAAATATGAGCCTCCAAGTCGAATGGAGGGTTAGTGTGTAGGTTGAACAAGAATCTTTGAAAGAAACTTGAATTTTCTTCAATTTCCAAACATTTTATGTTGTTCCCATGTATGGTATGGACCTGTATGACCCTATACTTATCTAAAACCAATTGGGCATGAAATTACATTGAATCTAATTTCCATTTATTTTTGTTGCATCTAATTTCATGGAGATTTGAATAAGTTATGGCATTTTTATTGAGGGTAGGTCTATAAAGTTTTATTTTCTAAAAATGTAGTATGAAAACATGCATGCTATAGCCTGGAACAGTCTCATAGTAGAGAATGTAATATATGGATGGAAAGATATTTATTTCTAGTTTACAATGATTTTAGTTGCATGTGATTTCATTAGGTTTTGAGTGAGTTATGACATTTTTACTAACGACAGGTCTGAACCCTAACTAGGGTTCCTAGTTTGGAACAACCTTGTTTTACCCTATTCCATACAAAACAACCCTAGCCCATTTTGACATATGTTTAATAAGGGAAAAAAGGGTATACCAAATAGGTCTTAAATTCTAAATATCAGGTCTTTAGTACTGAAAGTTATGACCAAAAGATCCAAATTGTTGCACCCATGTTTTAGGCTTTAAGAGTGAGTTGCCAAGAATGAACAAGAACACTTATTTTCATCATTTGTATTGAAACCCTATTTGAAATGTGTCAAATTAGTCTCGTTTGAGTCCTTTCTCTGCAACATCAAAGTATTATAGTTGAACTAAATCAATTTAATTTGCAAATGACATATTATCCCAAAGCATATAGAAAAGAACCTAATATAGAAAATGTAATAGTAATGTCATTAGAAATCTCTTGAAAGAAGAGGACAACAAAAATATGGCCACAAGCTCTCCTCCCAACCATAGAATTGATGCTTAATCCACCCCCGAGCTCTAAGAGTCACATAGCTCTTCCAAACTTACATGGCTTACATTTCCAAACATGACACAATCAATCATTCATTAACATAACTCAAGCTTAACTTCAACACACAAAATGGATATTCATGTTCAACTCAACAAGATGGAACTCTTACCCACACAAACCCCAACCCACACAACATCCTCACAAGGAAACCAACATTAACTCTTTACATAGATTTCAATCACAAATACACATTTAAACAAGGATCAACAAAGATATACATAGACCAATGAAAACTCCAATCATTCATTTTCATATCAACAAAACTCAAATCCAAAAGGGTTGATCTTACCAAGAGAATTGGCAACCCAAATATTGTAGAAAACCTCACTTTCTCCAAGCCCTTTCCTCCATTCTTCCTCACCCATCCTTTCCTTTTCTTTCCATCAAGAAATCTCCTCCCAAAAAAAAGAACAACCAATAGAAAGTGAGAGAAGCCAAGGAAAAAGAGGGAAGACCCCTCTCCTTTCAAAGAGAAGGAATATATATAGAAGGAAAAAGGCAACCAACTCCCCATAACTTCCCAACCACCCAACCAACTCCAATTTTCTTCACTTTTCATAAGTGGGTAATTAGAGTGGGTTTTAGACTTTATTTAAGGGGTTTTATGGAATGAAAGGACCCCTAACCCATAGACCTACCACCTAGGAAGTTTTTTATACAATTAAAACCACATAAAGACTTCATAAAACATACAATAAGAAATCACATTTAAAAAGGTGAATCAAGGGTCTAATAAAACAACCTCCCACACATTCACAACCCTTACAAAACAAGGTTAAAGCACCTTCACAAGAATAACATAATGGAAGTAGCTATGTGAACCCTTCATCAACATTGGCCATTTGTTTTACCTGTATATCAACCAAAAGTGTCAGTACTTCTCATAATCAATAGTAATTTAAACAAATGGCATATGAAAAATAACCTTCTAAGAATGATAATCAAACAAAGGATTAAATCTACACATGTATAATTTAACTCTCCCTACTTGCATAATATCTTTTAGAGTCAAGCAATGATTGACCATACTATTTAACATCAAAATATTACCTCTTATCAATAATCTAATTAACATGTAGCAATACTACTACAAGCAAATATTTAATATCAATCATTACCTTTATATTCGCAATTACTCACACTCATAATATAAAATCACCTAACATGATGCAATCTATTTGATATACATAATAATATTACCAACAACGAAACATCTTGATCATTGCATATTTACATAGGTAAGGAATATAACTCATCTAGCTATCACACGAAATCACAACAACCACCAGTTAGTTAGTTAACAATCAAAGTATAAGCAACTTGATGTATAGGAACAATAATCACTAATGTATATTGTTCAACATAAAAGATCATAAAATATAGGACATAAACCATCGAGATGACTAGCACGATCAATAAGGCCACAAGGGATGGGGTCTTATGCTCTCCCCCCTAGGATTAGGTTTCCTCCTGGAAGTCCATTTTAACTTTCTACTCTAAATATCATCCGTCCATGTTGCACAACAATATTGCAGTTGTCAATTTCAAACATCAATTGCTTAACATCATTAGCACATACCTTTATATATCCCTATTATTTTACCTTCATCTCCAAGTTCCAAAGCCAACTACCTACACATCCATGGTGAGAATGGAGGGGCACTACATCCTCCCCCCCTAAAACTTGACTTACTCCTGGAAGTCACAAACTAGGGTGGAAACATAACACATTAGTACTGTAGATTTCTGTTACCAACATCAAAGATGATTCATTACATCAAAATAATATACACTAGTTTTGCCTATGAAAATAATTCATCTCACAAGAATATATACTTATATAGTCCATTTCAAACATGACCTATCCTTTTAATTTTCAATGTCATAATAATAACACAATCAAGACTTGCATTTCAAAAATAATTCCATAGTACATAAACCACTCAAAATCTTTACATATTAGCATTAACACCCATCAATTTCTTTTGGAGCAAAGAAAATATTGCACCCTTTTAGTCCTAGCTAGAAGAATTTATCATAATAGAAACATATAAAAAAAATTAATTTCAAATGCATTACCATTTCATTTTCTTTACCCTTAAATTACAATTCCTCTTCCAATACACCATTAAGCAATCAATACTTCAGAATGCTACACTTCCATAAAACACAACATAAATATACACACCAAGCACACATTCTTCATTAAATATCCATCAAGACATTCCACTTTATTCATTTTACAACACTAAATCTCATAACATATTCAACAAAGATCATGATTTTTCACCTTTTTAGAAGTATGGAAACACAATTTATCATTTCATAAGTACTATATTCATGATTTAACATACATTCTTCACATACACACGAATGCACATCACCAGAAATCACATCACAAGGCTACACAAGGGTCCATCTGGACATCGGTAAGAAGCATACTAAACCATGATACATAATCCATGAGCCAAGAGCCAATATCCATCTCACATAATCCATAACTTACACTCAGTGACTTGTTGGTGTTAGGCCACACACACATGGTGAGACCATCCAAACAAGACCACATTGACCTATCTCTTGTTGTATAAGGTGGTTAGCCTCCAAGAGATAGTCATCACACATAGGTGGGTAGTGGGTCCTAGCTGTATAATAGCCTCACATACCCCCATCCTCAAGGTTCCCTGCATCTACTTCCTTGTGTACAGTCACCAAGTCCGCTTCATACGTCCTTGGAGAGGAATCATAATACGACACATGGCCGACATCAAAAACAATAAGGATAAACTAGTTTAGCCACCAAAGTCATAAAGAAAGATCAAATAAAAATTTAATTTCAACAATAAAGCAAAAAAAAAATGCACAATTTCAACACTAAATCAAATGTAACTATGAGGGCTACATGCAATTAAGATCACAAGGTGTGGCTAAACCATCAAAATCAAATATAAACAAAGTGTCAGCCTTCACAATCAATAGAAAATCATCAACAACCATAAAGAAAGTCCACAATCTTTGAAATTGCATTGTACAACACTGCATGACTAGATACTAGTCACCAAATGAAGGAGTGAACAACATCAAGCTATAGAAGTAGCCCTCACGTGGTGCAGAGTGAGCACGCCATCCACATGGCTCAGAGTGTACTCCTTAGCTACACCCTACATTGCATCATCATGCGGCATGGACTAGCCAAGTGGCCCACACACTCCTTGGCTGCCCGCATGGGATGTGCACCTTAGCCACATCCCACATCACATCTTAGTGCGAAATGGTCATATGCCAACTAGAGAAGGAATGTACTGGTCGTATGCTGCATGGTAGTGTGTTTGTGGCTCCACAGAAGTAGGCACGCGTAGAACACACCCCACATAGTGACACCTCGTGGAGAAGGCACACACAAGCACTCGTCGTAGCCAGAGGTATACATGGCTAAGACATACCCATATGCTAACCGACCCAAACATTATCGAAAGCAAACATGAGTATCCCTCTACAAGTGTATGAGGCCCCATTACGCTCATCACACAAGTAGGCTATCAAACACAATCTCATAGTACACCTTCATGTGTCTATGCATGTGGCATCATGTCCTCGAGCCCAACTCGCTACCATCAGCAACATGACATCATCACCATCACTGTGTTAGAACATCAGTGGGTGTGGCATCATACCTATTGCATCATGTCAGAACATGTGCAGATACAAAATCTATCTTAGCATGGATAACAACCTCCCTCCACATGCTAGACCTCAAAAATATACATGGGGCACATGGTCTCACTTGGGTTGTCCATGCAGGTCCCTTTCACCCTAGACCCCAGCCCCCAAGTGGCGACACATGTCATCACATAGTTCTAGTTGGGTTGTCCATGCAAGTCCCTCTCACCCTAGACCCTAGCCCCCAACTGAAAACTCATGTGGCATATCATACCTTTCGTGGAGACAAGGTAGATGATCATCCAAGAAATACCATCAATATGCTCAAGAACTATGGGGATTAGGCTAGCACATATGGATCAAGTACCCTGATCCATCATAAGGGGAAGTAGTGAGTACTTTCCTGGGGATCGGTTGAGCTAGGACCGCTCTACGCCACAATATGTGTATGCTACACACCCCGTTCAAGGAACTTTGTGGGTGCTACTACCCCTTCATGAACTAAGGGACTGGAGAACCAAAAGAAGAGAATCTATGAAACCAACTTTTGGCTACTCTCATATATATAAATTTCAACCACACGTGGGTTGGCCCTCAATCAGGTAACAAACATGCAAGAACACATAACAGTATGGTTAATCCCACACCTAAATTACAACATATTCCCATGGATGGGTACCCAATATCACCATCCCATGGGCACACAAAGTAAGTACGGGGTATTCACAACACTCAACCAATGCACAGTTACTAGTTTCTCGCATTTAGAGGGGGTTACATTTACATAGTCAATTTCATTTCTTTCAAAAGATCACATACCATAAGTTCATTTATTTCCATAACCAATATGATTCCCTTTTCTAAAATCATACCATTACCTATTAGGTACAACCCAAAGGAGAGGACTAAATCATCCTCCTTGCAAACATCGCTAAAACTACTTTCATTTTAAACACCAAATTCAAATATTCCTAACACCTATTTCCACTTATAAACATCAAGACATAATCATCATAGATTCACTTGCAATGTTTTCAACATAATACAATAGTGCATGAACATGTATAGCATCATCACTACCATCTTTACATTAGTGTATAAACATAAGTAACATCTTCACAATCCTCATTACATTCACTTATGTATTCACATAATGATATGCATCTCAATTTACACCCATTACACTCTCATCTCATAATAACACATAATGCGACATCATATCACAAGTCACAATAATACCATTCATTCACAAGAAAATGAGAACTAGCAACACAATTAGATGAGTTTGGTTGAGGACCCCTAGTCATTTCTCAACATTCACATCCATACATATAAGCATAAGTAACCTTAGCTATGTCAATGGCATTCAGTTGCTCACTCAAAGCAAGATATGTAACATTATTATTACTTTAGCATTCACTATTTTTAGTTTGCATTAAAGTACAACTGTTCACCTATATGATCTCATTAAAATCACAATGCAATAGAGGAGATCAAATCTCATCAGCAAGATATATCCACTAATCAATTACCGTCCTCATTTAAGCTCATTAAACAAGGATGCACTAATTAACATATAATCACCTTAAACACATAACCATAACAAGCATAAGGTCTTCTTCACTCCTATCTCACTAACTCTTTTACTTATTGGAATTTTAACATACTAAAATTTAAATCCATATGACATTATTCTAAAATCTTGTCAACTATTAACAACCAAAAAGAGGAGAGAAGATAGATTTCATCTCTAGTGAAGACATTACATGCCATCCAATATTCATCATACAAACATGCAAATTCTACTAAGGGGAAGTTTAAGGAAACATTAATGCACCAATTACTTCAATTTGTAACTAAAGGATGATAACTGTAGTAATCTAGCACATCAAGAGGTTACAAGTAAAATTTGGTCATATCACACCAATTTCAGCAACCATACATCACTTACAAGAAAGCATGCTACATTCATTCTAATCTATCCACATCCGCAACATCTACACACTTTCATCCTTTACATCTATAATACAAGAAAGAATTACAAGAGTAATTTATGACCAATTGGGGTAATCTCATTTACTAGCAACATAAAGGAAGACACAAGAAGAGCATGTCCAAGCAAGGGTAATTAGGCAACCCGAGTTACCTTCAACCCACAAACACACAAGGCAGAACATTCCTACCCCTGTCTTATAACATGGGAGAGTGATCACTCTTAACCATGGGAAAGTCTAAACCAAGGTCAACACTCTAGTCCCATTGAGTAAGGCAAGGCCAAGGAGGCTATTTCCTCCACAATTTCTAAGCACGGGGTTGTAACTTAACCCACTAATGCCATGCTAACGCATGGAAGAAATAAAGACTATAAAACTAATATAACAAGATCATGCCACACACACCAAACACAATGAAACATAGAAGACTCAAGTATGCCAGAGCTCCTAATGTGTGAACATGGGCTCTAATACTAGGTGTAACAGCCTTGCCAAGGAACCTTAGAGGACAACACTAAACTAGGTCAAATTAATGGAACATTTTTTTTTTAAAAGCAAATAAAAATAGATCACATAACATAACATAATTATCTAAACCTAGGTCCTCTAAGGCTCCTCGACTACGCTACTCACAAACTAAGATTACAAGAGACAAAGGTTACATAATCGATCTAACATCAAGATTTCTAGAAACCTTCATTAATGATAAAAATACATGATCGATATCATAAGAAAGGTTCATTTTAAAGCACCAAGTTAAATTCAATCTTATATTACTCACTTCCATAATGTCGCAACTGATAATCAAACATTACAGATCATTTTCTAGCTAACTGACATACAAATGCTACACTACCTTACAACACTCTTTACAAGAAGATATCATTAATAGTTGTTACATCTTACAATACTTGCAATGATGCTTCCCTTAGAATGTGTGGGAAGATCACATCAGATTACATCAAGAGATACTAAATGAGATAAAATCCAATATACAAATACATGAAAGGATGACTCCACAACTGGAACAGGAACTAGAGTCATCAGTGCATTGAACAATCTCTACGCACACAAACATGCAACAAGAATTCCCAATGGAGAAAAGCACCAACCTCCCGACCATGTGGAACTCGGAGGTCCACCCCCCATGCCAGGAGATAACACAACGTCCCACATCCAGCAGACAGTCAGGAAAACAACTGACTGACATACTTATGGGTTATACATGACTCCAACGCAACACCTCTAACAACACCAACAACACATACAACACTCTCTTCACTACCAGAAGCACTCATACATCAAGAGGAAATGCAACTGGGGAGTGCTAGACTGTAATAGGAAGGAGTGTCATCACATGCTCCTAGCATGGGTTGTCCTGGCAGTCCCTCACTAGACCCTAGCCCCCATCTATGGTTGTTCTGGTAACCTCTTACTAGGTCCCGGCCCCATAGGGTGACACATGCGGAACCAACATACTAACACATCTCCCAAAGGTACAAAGCCTTACACAAACTTTACACATATGACACCCAACTTTCAATAATTACATAGGCACTTAACCTAATAATCAAGACACATTATTTAATACAACAATTAATCATTACATTATAACCATGAAAACATTCCTTTAATAAAGCATTATTCACTACAAGTAATTATATTTAAGAATAAATAAAACCACCATCTCTATTGAACTAATTTCCATGAAACCCTAATTATTTAAAAAATTTGTTAAAAGTTGTTAAATGGTAGTTGTAGGTTGGTTGGGGGCATAACTTGATTGTACAAGAATAAATTATATGAGCCTCCAAGTCGAATGGAGGGTTGGTGTGTAGGTTGAACAAGAATCTTTGAATGAAGACTTGAATTTTCTTCAGTTTCCAAACATTTTTTGTTGTTCCTATGCATGGTATGAACCTATATGACCCTGTACTTGTCTCAAACCAATTGGGAATGAAATTACATTGAATCTACTTTCCATTTTTTTTTGTTGCATCTAATTTCATGGAGATTTGAATAAGTTATGATATTTTTATTGAGGGTAGGTTTGTAAAGTTTAATTTTCTGAAAATGCAGTCTAAAAACATGCATGGTATGGCCCGGTACAGCCTCATATCAGGGAATGTAATATATTTACGGAAATATATTTGTTTCTAGTTTACAATGTTTTTAGTTGCATGTGATTTTATTAGGTTTTGAGTGAGTTATTACATTTTTACTAACGGCAGGTCTGAACCTTGCCTAGAGTTCCTAGTTTGGAACAACCTTATTTTGCCCTATTCCATACAAAACAACCCTATCCCATTTTGATATATGTTTAATAAGGGAAAAAATGGTATTGCAAATAGGTCTTAGATTCTAAATATCAGGTTTTACTGAAAGTTATGACCAAAAGGTCCAAATTGTTGCACCCATATTTTAGGCTTTAAGAGCAAGTTGCCAAGAATGAACAAGAATGCATATTTGCATCATTTGTATTGAAACCCTATTTGGAATGTGTCAAGTTAGTCTTGTTTGAGTCCTTTCTCTGCATCATCAAAATATTATTGTTGAACTACATCAATTTAATTTGCAAATGACATATTATCTCAAAGCATATAGAAAAGAACCTAATATTAAAAATGTAATATTAATGTCATTAGAAATCTCCTGAAAGAAGAGGACAACAAAAATATGGCCACAAGATCTCCTCCCAACCATAGGATTGATGATAAATCTACCCCCGAGCTCTAAGGGTCACATAGCTCTTCCAAACTTACATGGCTTACATTTCCAAACATGACACAATCAATCATCCATCAACATAACTCAAGCTTAACTTCAACACACAAAATGGATATTCATGTTCAACTCAACAAGATGGAACTCCTACCCACACAAACCACAACACACACAAGATCCTCACAAGGAAACCAACATTAACTCTTTACATAGATTTCAATCACAAATACCCATTTAAACAAGGATCAACAAAGATATACATAGACCAACAAAAACTCCAATCATTCATTTCCATATCAACAAAACTCAAATCCAAAAGGATAGATCTTACCAAGAGAATTGGCAATCCAAATATGGTAGAAACCCTCACTTTCTCCAAGCCCTTTCCTCCATTCTTCCTCACTCATCCTTTCCTTTTCTTTCCATCAAGAAATCTCCTCCCAAAAACAAGAACAACCAATAGCAAGTGAGAGAAGCCAAGGCAAAAGAGGGAAGCCCCCTCTCCTTTAAAAGAGAAGGAATATATATAGAAGGAAAAAGGCAACCAACTCCCCATAACTTCCCAACCACCCAACCAACTCCAATTTTCGCCACTTTTCATAATTGGGTAATTAGAGTGGGTTTTAGACTTTATTGAAGGGGTTTTATGGAATAAAAGGACCCCTAACCCATAGACCTACCACCTAGGAAACTTTTTATACAATTAAAACCACATAAAGACTTCATAAAACATACAATAAGTAATCACATTTAAAAAAGTGACTCAAGGGTCTAATAAAACAACCTCCCACACATTCACAACCCTTACAAAACAAGGTTAAAGCACATTCACAAGAATAACATAATGGAAGTAGCTATGTGAACCCTTTATCAACATTAGCCATTTTTTTTACCTGTATACTCAACCAAAAGTGTTAGTACTTCTCATAATCAATAGTAATTGAAACAAATGGCATATGAAAAATAACCTTCTAAGAATGATAATCAAATAGAGGATTAAATCTACACAAGTATAACTTAACTCTCCCTACTTGCATAATATCTTTTAGAGTCAAGCAATGATTGATCATACTATTTAACATCAAAATATTACCACTTATCAATAATCTAATTAACATGTAGCAATACTACTACAAGCAAATATTTAATATCAATCATTACCTTTATATTCGCAATTACTCACACTCATAATATAAAATCACCTAACATGATGCAATCTATTTGATATACATAATAATATTACCAACAACGAAACATCTTGATCATTGTATACTTACGTAGGTAAGGAATATATCACATGAAATCACAACAACCACCAGTTAGTTAGTTAACAATCAAAGTATAAGCAACTTGATGTATAGGAACAATAATCACTAATGTATATTATTCAACATAAAAGATCATAAAATATAGGACATAAACCTTCGATGACAAGCAGGATCAATAAGGCCACAAGGGATGAGATCTTACACTCTCCTCCCTAGGATTAGGCTTCCTCCTGGAAGTCTATTTTAACTATCTACTCTAAATATCATCCATCCATGTTGCACAACAATATTACAGTTGTCAATTTCAAACATCAACTACTTAACATCATTAGCACATACCTTTAAATATCCCTATTATTTTAACTTCATCTCCAAGTTTCAAAGCCAACTACCTGCACATCCACAGTGAGAATGGAGGGGCACTATAGCTTGAGTTACAAAAATAGAGAAGGGAAAAACACTAAGGCATAAAACCAACAAGTATAGTTTCTTCACTCAATTAGGCATAACTTCTTCAATTTATGAGTTGTTAAGAAACAAATCAAGGAAAATCTTCAAGGGATCGTGGGCTCCAACTCGGCCACCTGAGAGCCTCTAGAAGGGCACGGTTTCTAAGAAATGAGGATAAAAGAAACACTAGCTCCCAAACATAAGGGAAAGAACTATAAAGAAAAACATAATGAAAGGGCTACAAAATGTTGTGCACATTTGACACCAATGTTGACAAAAGACAAAATAAAAGATAGGATCTTCACCACTTATATGGGTGGAATGCAATCCCACAACAAGGAATCCATAGAATAATTACAACATATATAAAAAAGGACTCTAACATCCCAAATTAATCATTTCTACACATAAGATAATTTCCATCACATGATAATTTCCTTCCAAAACAAGGATCAAATTATAGCCAAATAAGATCATAACATGATTACAAAATAGAGGCTACTTCGTAAACATGGAAGGATCACACTCAAATACATAAATGATACATAGAATAATATTACATTAATAATGAGCGACCACCCAGGTGCTCCAATGGCCACAATTCACAACATGGAATTCTAAACAAGGAAATCTTCTAGCTCTTGCAAGATCTTCGGGAATGGACCATTAGGGAACGTTATCCACCTCCCAACTATATTACCATCATTGAGCGTAATACATGTCTATGCCGCTCTAGGAAACTCCCAAGCTACAGAGAATAAGATCATGGAAACACCACTATCAAGGCCAAGGCTCACACACAAACAAAGTATACATGACAACACTCATACCAATCAATGCACACAAAATCTCATATGACAACTCACACCAAATCAAGCATATAAGATAATATGTCGTATGTACACCAAATAATGCATAAACATATGATCACGAAACATGTTGAATACAAAATATGACAATAGGGAAGTATGGGGTTCTGATAAATAGGACAAGGAGTGCCAACACAATGGCACGACCACCATGGGGAGTTGAGTAGAAACATCCTTACTCATTTACATTCACCAACTCTAGAGTTGTGACATTTCCTACATGATGGATACCAAACTCACTTAAGCCATTCAGTCATGGCATAAAAAACCTTATTTAAACATTTTATTAACCCAGTATGTGTTACATTATTACTTGACTAAAGATATCCCCTCACTCAATCTTCTCATATCACTCTAGACTATGACAAGTGGTGAGATCCCACTCCTTTCCTACTCTATACCGATCAATCCTAAGGGTCCACACTCCGAATACACATTTGAGGCATGGCACAAAAATCCAAGCATAATTTCATAACATAAACTTATTTCCATGGGGTTATACATGATTCCACAAAATAGCAACATTTTAAAATTTTCAATTTCAAATAATAAAAATAATTAATTTTGAGGAATATCCAAGTTCTGCCATTATTGGATTTTGAAGCTACCTTACCAAATTCTTCCCCAATTTTTTTTAATTTTTGAATAAAATAAAATATCAAAAATCTAAAAATACCCATTTTATCTAAATCTCTTCAACATCACACTTTTCGAAACACATAAAATTTTAGGAAGTTTTGATAGGGTTTAGAGAGCAAATTTAGTTATTTTTCATCAAAATTGAAATGCAATAAATTAAAATTTTAAGAATACCCTCTTGGTCTAAATCTACCCAACAACACACTCTTTTAATCACATTTAATGTTGAAAAAAATTCCATAGTTTTGGTAGGAAATTCATTTACTCAAAAATAATTTCCTACAACTAAAAATTCTAAATTTAAATTCAAATCTTAAAATAAATAAGGTAAGAATTACCTCAATTGAATCTAATTACAATCCCAAGGTGATTCTCTTTCTTTTCACAACCAATTAAATCTACTGCAAGCAAACACCAAGCCAGCACAAAACCCCTAGGAGGGCCCCACTCCCGATGTGGCTAGGCAAGTCAGGTTTCGAACCTATGTTGGTTGTCTATGTATTTCAACAGTTCAACCAATCGGTCTATGCCTACGGGCCTTTCAAGAGAGGGTTTTAAAAATGTCTTATTTTCTCCATTTTTACTCACTTTTCTTACATAACATAATAATCAAAATAACATTCCCTTTTTGCAATATATGCTTAAACTTAGAAAACAAAATATCCTTTAGCCTTTTTGTATTTTCCACTTCACTAACTATTTAAATAAAAATGTCTATTTTTCTTTTTACATAATAATTAAATAAAACACTATTTACACAATAAGATATATTTTTAGTTTCAGTTAATCAAAACTCAACAATTTACCTTTCTCTTTTCCAATTAAACAACATAATTAATATTTCACAAAGGCTATTTAAATCTTTTGCACATACCAAGAAAATGTATAAACGATATTAAAATCACCCAAGAAGACACATTCATGACACAAGGGGATCCAAAATCATAGTTGATTTAAATATGATTTTTGTAGGTTTCGACAACACTGGGAATAAGGTGAGATGGATTAGTGTAATCCACATCAACATTCTCCACATCCAACCATTGGTCTAACACCTATAAATTTCCTACACACACAAATCAAACATCTAGTGTACTTGTTCTACATAATATTGCTGAAGCAACATAATCTAAAATATTGAAATAAATACAATAATCACAACTATATTAAATATAATGAAAATAGTGAAGCTAAAATTGTAATGATCTAACATACATAGACACAACATATGCATTCCATAATGCATAATTGGAAAACCAATGCCAAAACATAACCTCATCAGAAACACCTCGATGGTCATACAAAACATCTCACAAAAACATCCAAAATACACCATCATTTAACACCTTGATGGCACAAAAAACCTCATCAACAAGTTCAATGCAATAGCTCATAACACAAGAATCACATAATAAATTGATGAAACACTCAATATAGCAATAATTGTATGAATCAAGAAGCACACAAAGGAAACACACTAGTGGGCATTACAAATTATATCACTCATCTTTTCTCTCTTAAAATTACATGTACAATGCCATTGTGCACTCAATTTGCATGTCATAGTATCTGATATTGCCATGTGCATATGTTATAGGGGTCTAGAGGTTCCAAACTCTACACCATTTGTATATGCCATGGCATACTACTCCAAGTTTACTTTTACACCAATTACTTGATGCTCATATAGTATTGCAACCTAGCAATTCAAACCTCTACATTAATAACATGTAGATCATGATGCCCTTTTGCATCAATTTATATGTATATTAGTAAGGTTGACAAATTTACACGAATAAAGGAGCAAGCCATATGGCATGGCCTAGTTCAAGACCATAACACACAACATGGCCCAATCCAAGACTAGACTATATGATGTGAATGTAGTCTACAACAAGAGAAATCCTTGTTTAGATATATCACATCTTCCTTATTATTATTATTACTTTTTGAGGGTAAATGTTTTTGATGGGAGCTATTAATCAAGTACATGAAACAACAATGCTAAGATATACATTCAACACAACAAAAGAAATCCCT
Source organism: Cunninghamia lanceolata (assembly GCA_027924645.1). Classification (NCBI taxonomy): domain Eukaryota; kingdom Viridiplantae; phylum Streptophyta; class Pinopsida; order Cupressales; family Cupressaceae; genus Cunninghamia; species Cunninghamia lanceolata. The sequence continues at coordinate 1,985,657 of BSBN01001011.1, forward strand.
ACTTAGATATATCACATCTTCCTTATTATTATTACCTATTCTGATTTCAAAACCAGACCTTCTATTGCAATGTTACAATCAACAGTAAGCTCAATCCCCCAACAAACTAAATCAGATAATCATCTAATCACTCTCTAGTAGCCACAATATTTATCTAAATTCAATTCACTATTAATTTGTTTGGATCATTCAATTAAATCTAAATTAAGGTAGGAGAATATTCATTTGAGTTTTTCTTTAAAAAGCTCTTTTCTTAGATAATGTCACTCTCTCGTTAAATAGAATTAGGGGTTCATTTTCAATGACTTTGTTCCCTAGTGTATATGTCCAATTCATTAGAGGTTTGTGGGTTGCATGTCAATTACTATTTGTGAATGCATTATACCAAAAAAAAAATTGTTGAACACACTTTGTGCAAAAACTAAACTCCATTATAGCATTCTTGGATGGATACATTATAACTTTATACTGAGAGCCAAATATTCGGATGAAACCAGCGCACATTAATAACTCCTTTGTTCAGTCTATGATGCATAGATTTCAGAAGTTGTGTAGTTCTCTAGTTCGCGTGCACGGGTGCTGCCATTTTCCGGAGTAAATGCTCCGAGCGATACAAATTTCTCTTTATTTTCTGCTCTGAAAGCCAAATATATTATTGCAACCAAATACGTAAGCATGAGTGGGAACACAATTAATCCTATAACTATCGAAGCCACCTTGGGCAAATTATTATGCACCAGCCACTCTCCAAAACCTGTGCTAAGATAGTAGATATTGATGCATATAATACCTGATCCAAGCACCCATGCAACAACTGCAATCTGCAAAAGAGAACAAAAAAATTAGGGTTTATTTCAGTTCAAAACAAGATATTGGATCCAATTCTCTCAGCAATGATGGAGATAAATGTTTTGCTCTTAAGCAATTTAATTTGGAAAATGGTAGCTTACTGTAAGTGAGTTTTTGTGGGGACCCATCTTTGTCTTGCTGCTAGTGAACTTTAAAAGTGGGATTAAAGCAAATGGCAATTCAAATGACAATATCATCTGCAGAAAATAAGTATACAGAGAAAGTGAATTCATTTTTCAAGGAACTGAAAAACCTAATGGTAGATTTACAAGATAAATTGTAAGTACATACAGAAGCAATAATGATTAGCCTTCCAGCGCCAGAAGAGCCATAGATGATGGACACCACTAAACTTGGCATTATTGCAATGCAACGTGTTATAAGATTACGCAGCCATGTTTTTATTTGCAGATTCAGAAATCCCTGTGAAAAAAAACCAAACAAAAAGTAGTCAAATGTGATTACTATTTTCAAATTTTGGGTTTTCTAGGGCTTGTAGAAATTTGAGTAGGATTTTGAAAATGTTTTGGCTATTTTACCTGCATCACATACTGGCCTGCATATGTTCCTGTGATAGTTGAGCTCTGCCCAGATGCCAGCAGTGCAACTGCAAAAACCTTTGAGCTCCATTGTCCCAGAACATGCTGCACTCATGATCAGAGAGACCGGATTTCATAACTAATTTAAAGTGCATATTAATAGTGGACCAACCCATGTTTCATGAAAGTTGTTCTGTTGTAAAATTGTAATATCTAATCATGAAGATTGTGTTGGTATGTGAAGTCAGTTTATTATATTCTATTAGCAGTGACTAACAGTCGAGGAGTACCACAGTACAACATGTGGAAGTGCCACTCTACTTAAATATCATCCACTTCAATGGTCAAACACTCAATAGAAATTTTACACCTCATTCACAACAAAAAGTGGTAAATATTTGCCCTATTTTTATTGGTCAAAACTGTTGAAGTGGATGATATTTAAGAATAGCTGTGGAAGTGCATGTAGAAGTGCCCATGATTTATGCATGGAAATCCATCTTGAGATAATGCATGATTAAGTACATGTTACTTCGTGGTTCTTTAAGTTAGTTGAGCTTAAATGTGAATGCATTGTGAAATTCTGTAAGGGTGAATTGTTTCTGAGAATAAAATTATTGACAGATCTTTGCCCATGGTTTTTTCCTCGTACATAAGTAGGTTTTCCATGTAAATTTGTGTTGCCTATTTTGTGTGTTTTATTGTTATTTCACTATTTATTTCAATTGTGCACTGCCCATGGTTTTTTCCTGGTACATAAGCACGTTTTCCATGTAAATTTGTGTTGTCTATTTTGTGTGTTTTATTGCTATTTCACTATTTATTTTAATTCTGCACTGCCCATAGTTTTTTCCTGGTACATAAGCAGGTTTTCCTTGAATTTGCGTTGTCTATTTTGTGTGTTTTATTGTTATTTCACAATTTATTTCAATTCTGCACTGCCCATAGTTTTTTGTGGTACATAAGCAGGTTTTCACCGTAAATTTTTGTTGTCTATTTTGTATGTTTTATTGCTATTTCACTATTTATTTCAATTCTGCACTGCCCATAATTTTTCCCTGGTACATAAGTAGATTTTCCAAATAAATTTGTGTTGTCTATTTTGTGCATTTTATTACTATTTCGCTATTTATTTAGATTTTGCACTGCTTATCTTTTTATAAATAAAAGATTCATTCTTCACCCACACAGTTCATTGCAAAAAGAAAAAAGATTGTTCATAATGATACGTTGAAGAAATACCAAATTCATTAAAAAATGGTTAGTTTGGCAGAAGTTCAAAAGCAGAACAATCCAGATAAAAGGCAGGAAGGTGGGAGCATCTTACTTTCAGAAGAAATGAGGATTTGTTGAGGTCCAAGTTATCACAGTTCTCAATTTCTTCATGAGATAAGTTAGGCTTTGAACAAACCGCCCCGCTCACAGAGACGATAGACACGTTTATTAAGAATGCAACGAACAGAGCAATCGCACTTTCTATAACGAAATACTTGTATGCTGACTGCAAGATAAAACACCATTTTCTTTTATTTGACTCCCCTCCTTGTATTCAATGGCATTTTATTGAACTAAGTTTAGGTATTTCCTTGCTTACAAAAAAACTCACATTAATTGCAGGGACAGAACGAGGTACTTTCCGCGAGAGAACTAAGGCAGAATGAAGAAATAAGTTGTGTCTGCACATGAAGTTGGAACGGATCAACCTATGAAGTCTCCAGAAATTATAAAACTCCAGAAATTAAGATTGTTTAGAAATCTCAAGAAATTAGGATTGTTTTAGATTTTGTAGATTAAAAACTATAAATTTGTAGCTGTTCATTGAGCAAAATATATATTGTAATATATTGGATTAGATACAATGTAAATAAAATTAATTTAAGTTGTAGTGTAATATTTTTATTAGTTTATTGTTCTATTTTTGGGCCCTTTTTTTATATGATATTAGAGCTGGTTTTTGGTATTGAAGAGTTGAGATGTTGCATGATTAAATTTTTAGTTAGATTGTTCTTTTTCAACTAATAAGATATTGAAAGTGATTTATTAGATTTTCTTAAAGAATTTATTAGTGGGTTGATTTTCTTTTAGCCTCATAGGTTCTACAAATGAGATTTTGCTATTTTTTTATGGAAGCAATTTTGTAGATTGAAACATTACATTAAAAATGTTTTAAGAGAGAAACACTATAGAGAATGGTCAACATAGAAAGTGAAGAATCTCAATAAAATGATTTTAAAACAAAAAAAAAAGTTTTGAAAATGCAAATTGGAATAGGCAAGAGGTATTATTGGTAAAGCTTTGGGCCTAAATCTTAATAGAAGATTTGTTAATGTAGATAATCCAATAAAATTGTAGAAAACATTAGAAAATGATTATAAAGATGAAAATATTGTTACTATATTTTGCAGAGAAAAAAAACTGAGAAATTTAGATCATATTGATTTTGATTATTTATATGAAATTTCATACTAAAATGCTCAATTGGAAAAAAATAAAGGCTGAATATAAGAAGAAAAAAATTAGTTGTTTGCAATAGTTGAAACCAAGCTTCCTTCACCATTTAAAATCTTAAAAGAATCAAGAAAAATAGTAATTCAGCTAAATCTCAAAGACTCCCAACAATCTTTTGATTAGTTTTGTAAATCAATGTTAGATGAAGAGTCTTGGCTTATTAAAAATAGGCATATTAAGAAAAATCATGTATATTCTAACAAAGGTAAATTATTTTCTAAATCTTTTAAATAAGATAAACATAATTTCAAAGCATCTTTTAATGGAAGAAAAAATTGGAAAAATTATAATAAGTTTTATAATTATAATGCTCTTAACAATTTTTTTTTTAAAATGGTGGTGCAAAAAAGTAAGAAGTAAGAAAACTTATTATTTGTAGGTGTTGTAGAGGTGAAAATCTCATGGAGAAATTTTGTTTTAAGAAGATAAATGATCAAAAGAAATAAAACTAGCACTTACACCCATAGGAGGTTCAAGGAATACGCGGATAGGAACAACTAACGAGTTTAGAAAATTTTCCGGCCTGAGACAACTTTGAGCACTATAATGCTCACATATAAAAGCCTATGGGCTAATAAACCTAAAGCACACCAGAAAAAGAAGGGAATATTAAAATTAAAAACACAAATTTGGCCATCTTCTCCAAGAAATCAACTATGAGTTCTTCAAAGATAATTTTTGATCAAAAAATTGAATCCATTGTTAAAGGGGGTTACTTTGCTTCATATTCAAGGATAAGAAATGGGTACTAGACTCAAGAGTATCATTCCACATGACTAGGGATAGATCGTTATTCATTAAGTTTTATGAGGGAAAGAATTTAGATCAAGAAATTATTATTGGAAGAAACAAACTTATTGTTTAAGGACTAGAATAGTTAATGTAAAAAATGGGACATAAGTAAAATGTTTTATTGGTTGAAGGATTGAGTAAATCTCATTTTGGTATACAAAATTGTTAAAGTTGGTTATGAGTTTGTTGTTACTTCTAATCGGGTTATTGTTAGAGACATAAAAACCCAAGTAATACAATTATTGGTAGAATTGATCATAAGCATTGCGAGCTAATTATCCAATACAACTCATTCATAGTGATTTATGTGAACTAGATTATCCTTCACCTTTGTGCTAGGTATCTTCTCACCTTTATTGATGATTATAGGAGATGAGTATGGGTTTACTTCCTTGAAAGAAAAAGTGAAGCATGAGAAAAATTTCAAAAAGCATTAGTTAAAGACTACAGTGGTAAGAAAATTAAATGTTCAAGGATGGATAATGGGGATGAGTATTCTAATTATGCATTTAAATCATTTCATGAAGATTATGGTATAAAGGTGCAAAGAATAGTTCCATATATTGCTTAACAAAATGGAGTGGTTGAGTAAATGAATACAACTCTTTTAGAAATGGCTCATTGTATGCTGCATTTTAAAGTTTTAAACAACAAGTTTTGGAGTTTAGCTATTTCTTGTGTTGCATATATTATGAATAGAATACCCATTGAAGCTCTTACAAAACCCTTGAACAAGATTGGAGTAGAAGAAAGCCTCATATTGGGTATTTTAAAGTATTTACCTGTGTATTTCTTGGGCACACACCCTTGATGAAAAAAGGAAAATGTTAGAACCTAAGAGTCTTAAGTGTTTGTTTATGGGTTATAGTGAAGAGACAAAGGCTTATCATGGGTTGCATATTTTGACAATAAAAGAGGTCTTTATTAGTATAGATGTAAAATTTGATGAATATTCACAACTTGTAGTGACTTCTTCTCACTATACAACAACTAATACTTCCAACTTTTAGATATTTAACAAAAAATAGAGACTATATTGATGATGATGAGTTGTACACTACTACAAACTTAGACATGAAGATAATGCCACTAAAAATGAAACAACTAATGCTTGTAACCAGCCCTCTTTTGCAAGTAGTGATGAAGAAGAAGAAGAGTTTTCAACTAGACAAAAAAAATAGAGAGTATTGAAGATATATACGGGTAAGGATCAAAAGTACAAGGAAGGAATGGAAATGCTTTCATGGCCAAAGTGTTACAAATTAATGATCAAATTTCATATGACCAAGCTTGAGGGAAAAATGGGAGTATGCCATGAAAGAAGAATATGATGAATTAATAAAGAAATGAACTTGGGAACTTATGCCTCTCCCAAAGGGTAAAGAATATTATTCGCTATAAATGGGTTGTAAAAATAAAATTTAAATCAGATGTGCTATAGAAAATTTAAAGCTAGATTAACTTTGCTAAAGGCTTCAATCAAAAAGAGGTCATTGATTATGAAGAAACATTTCTCCTATCATTAAAACGAATACAATTGGAATTATTATTTATTTGGCTCCTAGTCTTGGGTGACATCTTCATCAAATGGATGTTAAATATTCTATCTTGAATGATGATTTACATGAAGAAATGTACATGGATCAAGCACTTGGTTTTGTAGATCAAAAACTTCAAAAACTTTTATATAGGTTAAAGAAGTCACTTTGTGGCCTTAAATAAGTGTAAAGAGCATGGAATGAAAAGATTGACATGTATTTTCAGCTTCATGGATTTCAAAAATATAAATTAAATCCGAATTTGTATGTGAAGAGAGTCTAAGATGAGATTATTCTTATAGTGGTTTATGTAGATGATTTACTCATTAGTGATCCAAACATTGGGCTAACCAATTATTTGGAATCATATCTTAAAAGTGCATTTAATATGAGTGGTTTGGGTGAGCTAAATTATTTTCTTGGTTTACAATTTTTTAGACTACATGATGGATTGTTCATCTCATAATCAAAATATGCATTAGATGTCCTAGAAAAGTTTTAAATGATTGATTGCAAATCTACATCTACTCCCTTTCAATCTAGAGTTAAGACTACTAAGAATTGTTCTTCAAAAAAGGTAGATGCTATGTTGTATAGGCAATTAGTTGGCAACTTGGTTTACTTAACACACACTATACCCACATATGTTTCATAGTTAATTTAATTTTTAGATTCATGCAAGATCTCAAACCATTGGCTTGTAACCAAATCTTTTTTTATATAGTTGTGGAACAAATCACTTTGACATTCATTTTTCCATTAAAACTAAAGTTTCTTTGGCAGGTTATATAGATTCAAATTGGGACAGTGATATAGATGGAAGGAAATCTACTCACAATTATGTTTCTCAACTTGGATCAAGCCCCATTACATAGAGTAGAAAAAAGCAACCAACTACATCATTGTCTTCATGTAAGGCAAAATATTGTGGCAAAGGAAGTGATCTCAATTCAAAATCTATTATTTGAGCAAGTTGTTTTGCTCAATGTTCTATCACTACTTTATTTTTTTATAAGAAAAGCACCATACAAGTTGCAAACAATCTAATCGTTGATGCTAAAACCAAACATATAGAGATTATGTCAATTACATCTAAGATCTTATTCAAAAACACACTTTCAATTTGCAATAGTACTCCAATAATGAACAAACAATTGACATATTCACCAAGAGTATAATAGAAGCCAATTTTTTTGTAGTTGTGAGGAATGCTTGGCATGATGGAGGTGGACATTAAGGGGAGAAAAGCAAATTTCCTCCTCCTTTTCTCTTGTTTTTGTATTCCTTTTAATCAATCTTAAAAGTGGAATGCTAGTAGAAAACTTGAAAAACTATGAAATCTCTAGAAAATAGAAGACTTTAGAAACTAAGATTGTCTAAAAATCTCAAAAAATTAAGAATGTTCTAGATTTTAGATTACTCTAGATCTTGTAGACTAAAAATTATAAATTTGTAACTATTCATTAAAAGAGACATTCAGCATTGGATTATACATAATGCAAGTTAGTTTAATTTAAATTGTTTTGTAATATTAATTTATTTTGGTTCTATGCTCTATTTTGTCTTTTGGGCTGCCCTACTATATTATCTTACTGCTCCACTGCCTTGTTTCTAGACCCCTTTTTATAAGAATAATATGTAAGATAAATGGAAAGATAGCCCCCTAATAGAATTTGCACTAATGAACTCAAGAAAAATGGTTTGCCTTCCGACCATTGAAATTGAAGATTGATAAACAATCTAAATAGACCTTAAAATTACCTTCAATTGTGATCATAAATGCATGGGCACCCTGGTTTGATAAACTATTTGAATTATTGTTCATTAATGCATTTAATAAACAGTTTGGATTGTTGGGTATCAAAGTTTTATGATACAAGTCAAATTTGGATGAGCATCAACTATTTATATTTATGAAGTAGCAGTCTATAAGTTTTATAACTTATTGAAATCTACCATTAACTATTTTATGTTAAATAGGTTCAAAAAGTAGCTGAACTTACGGCATAACGAGGGCCCCAAGAAGTGAAATGGCAAGACCAGTTGCTCCATTTCCTTTTAGCTGAGGAACAAACAGTCCTTTCAAGACTTGTGTGGGTTTAGGCTTTGCAAAGGCTAGCTCTCCAATAAAACAGCCTAACATTATGAACACCAGAAGAGCCACAAACATCTCCAGTTTTCGAATCTACAATACACATATATGTCTACCTTGCTTAGAATTCAGTAATTAGAAAAAATGGATGCATGAATGTAATTTGCATGCAAAAAATGATTACCCCATATCGTTGCAGTCCAAGAAGCATGAGCGTGCTTAGCCCTGTTAAAAGAACACCAACCCATACAGGTATGTGGAACAGCATGTTCAGTGCAAAAGCAGATCCAATGACTGCCATACATTTAGACAACAACTAGTATTAGAAGGCATTCAAAAGATACTATGTAAATGCATATATCCCTTGTCCTTGATGTATTTTCCCACTGATATTGATAACAAACTAATTCACTGATGCTTGAAAATATTATTAACCTTCAGGAATGTCAGCTGCAATAACAGCCACTTCAGCTAGTATCCACAACAAATAATTTATTTTCTTAGGATACTCTGCTCTGTAGTGTTCAGCAAGATGCATGCCTGAAAGATAACCAAGTCCCATTATTGAACATAATATATATTGACATAAAAATATGCCTGAAAGATAACCAAGACCCATTATTGAACATAATATATATTGACATAAAAATATGCATTCATGATATTTTTATAAATTTTTAAACAGAGATCAGACTGACCTGTACTGACTCCCAATTTTGCTCCAAGAGATTGAATAACTAAGGCAAATACTGATGCCACAAGAATGATCCAGAGCAGCTGCAAGCCAAGGTTAAAGAATCACAAAATGGTCTTCATTTAAAATAGTTGTTTCCCAGATAATATTAAAACCAATTACCTTATACATATTATTCATACCTCATATTTGTACTGTGCACCGGCCTGCAAGTCGGTCTCCACTGAGGCACAATGAAAAATTAGCAATAAATAATCAGTTATCTCCCAATTAAGTTATTAGCACAAACACAAATCTAGAAGGCTGGTTAGAGATTCAATGTAACATACGGTTTCCAGGATCAAGATATGCTATGCACACCAGAAATCCAGGTCCAACAAACTCTAGTAACTTCCTCCACCATGGCTTCTGTAATAGTTTACAACTTATAAATAATTAGAAGCAAAGATATTTGACAGTTTTACTCAAATCTGAAACTAATAAATTCTTGTAATTAGAAGCTAAGGTTTGTTTCTATATAATCTATGTAACTATTGTAAAGATCTGAAAAGTTTTGCTTAATCCTCCTCTCATGATTAATGTAGGAAGTTGTTCCGCTACCTTAACTTCCTTACACATCTCACTTCATAGTTAAGAGAATATGTTCTACGATGATCTTTCAATGTCATATTCACTTTTCAAAAGTTTGTAACCACTACAAAGGCAAAATTTGGTTTCTCATCTTCATCGAGCTTGATAGACTTACACTTAGTTACATTGTTCATGGCTTGCAGTATCTTTCTAAAGTTTCTAATAGCAAAGGAACACATATAAAGATACATTGGACCCAAAAGTGATTTTGGTGTGCACGGCATCAAGATTCATCAATTTGTCATCACCACATTCAATTTTGGAGATTCCATTACATTATTTTTTGAGGCATTGAACTTTGTGCCAATTTGTAGTAGAAGAAGTATATTATTCTTCTTCTCAAAGGTACATGAAAGTTGAGCTTTCAACTCACCAATCATACCATGGTGTTACTGAAAAACATGTCATCCTGTAACAATTACTTGATAATCATCAATACATCTAATGTAAACACAGCGATCCTCTTGGCTTCTCACAAAACTCAATTCTAACATGAAAGAATCAATTTTTTTATAGAATGTAAACACAGTGATCCTCTTAGCTTCTCACGATACCCAATTCCAACATAAAAGAATTAATTTTTTAATAGGTGATACAGTTCAGTTAAAACGTTATAGAAGGGCTAAAGCTGAAGTGAAGAGACTGTTTAACACTATGACACATAACACAGAAGGAAAACAAATTAAAGTATTATTAGTGAACAATGACATATAAATTTAAAATTTCAATCATAAAACACATTCAATCTACCTCTTCCTGGGCCTTACTGATCGGTAGAGTTCCTCCCTCTGAAGTAATCCAGGACTCTTTAGTCTTTTCAGCTGTTCCATTACTGTCCCTAAACTCTGATTCCATTTCCATTTCCTAACACAAAACAGTTCACATCTACGAACTGAATCCTCGTAAACAAGTCTGAATCTGCAGACTATGAAGAACTACAGTTCCTCGGACCATTTTAAACAGTGGAATTCAAATTAAAAATAATAATAGTTGGCAGGTTGGAAGTGACATTGACAGGCTTTGCCCATTCGTTTCTAAGTATTTTTTAATTTGTTCATAATTGAAGGGATTTACTCTTCTAGTTGGAAAGCAACCTGAAGCCCAGTTATTCGGAGCTGTAAGCGATTTAAGCATATTAACTATTTGGTAGTTATTTTCACCAGATTGACAATTTTCCTCCGAATTGCCGTTAAACGAAGTAATGCCGTGGTTATTTTCACAAAGTTTGGCAATATTTTGGGAAATTTCCTCTGAATTGCCGTAAACAACGTACATTAAAAAAGGCTATACAAATATTTGTATGTTGTGTTTTAAGGCTTGGAAGTTGGAATTGTCCTTTCGCTTATTCTTCGCCTCACTTTTTTTGGTGTCTTTTTAGTGGCATGTTCTCCCTCGAATTTGGCTCCTTTTTTTCTCATTTTATTTTGACTTTTTACAACTCAATCTCAAAAATATAATAAAAATGTAAAAGTTTAAATTTATTTTAAGTATTAATGTTTTTTTTAATAATTTCAGTTGAAAATCATATATTTCAAAGTGGTATTATTTAAAAATCTAATAAAAGTTAATGGGTCTCTAGTTTATTGGTGAAGTTGAATGATTTTGAATGAGTTCATCACAAATCGTGCAAGGCCCCAACACAATAAGAGATGAAGTTGGGATTGTAGGCGACTTTGGCGGAATAGATACCCCTCAATCATTGACTCTTAGCTAGAGAGGTTGCAGCGTAAGACTTGTGTTTTGGTATTAGGTAGCTAAATGATTCTCTAAGTTTGATATAAAACCCCTAAAAAAAAAAATGCAGAATAGATACCCCTCAACCCTTGACTCTTAGCCAAAAAGGTTTCAACGTAAAACTCATGCTCTGTATCGGGTAACTAAACGATTCTCTAAGTTTGATATAAAAACCCTAAAAAAAAATGAATATGCTAAATAGATACCCCTTAATTTTTGACTCTTAGTTAGAGAGGTTTCAACTTAAGACTCATGCTCTAATATGGAGTAGGTAAACGATTCTCTAAGTTTGATATTAAAACCCTAAAAAAAATATATAATTTTACAAATAAAAATAAAAAAAATTAAAAGAGTCTTTTATAGTTAGAACTTAAAAATTAAGTTAAGTAGATGTTAAAGGACTAAAAAAAATACATCATAATCACCATTTTATTTCTTTTGATAGTAAAATTAGAAAAAGATAAGGGTTAATTTTATAATAAATTTTAGATGAAAATTATATATAAAAGAGACATGAAAATTAACATATTTGAAATATATCGACGGTAAGAACAAATAATGTACGACGTTAAGTATGAAAATAAACGACCCAAGGCGTACCTTACATAACTCAAGCATCTGTCTTTCCAAATTTGTACATGTATTACCTATTATCATGTTTGAATGACGTGAGATACAAAGCAATAATTTTTTTTTCTAAAATAAAGAGCTTAAAACTTTTAAGGAAGGAGGGGCCCACCTACTTAAAAAAGCAAAGGTGTGTTTTTTAAAAAATAAAAGAGAGGTTTTAATATTTTTTAAAATCACTATTATTAAGGGACAAGTTTTTTCCTCCTCCTTGCATAGTATCCTATGCTTTTGCCTTTCATATGTATTCTATAAAGTTGGCACCTTCTACATCAACTCAATATTATCATAGAATCCACATTAGCTCCACACTACCTCGGTGACATGTCAACACCAAAGTATATTTGCATATTCTTAGAGGTTCTTTTCTTCCAATAGACATAACTTTTGTTCCATATGTTAATTTTGCAATTTCTTATAAACATTAAAATACTCTTTTTGAGCCCCACATCTTAGTGAAGTTGACTTTATTTGATTGTGATTATATTTGTTTCAAATTATTGTTAACTCTCTTTGTTGCTTTTAGTAGGGGAGATGACCTAATATTTGCACACCCTAACTTTGCACACATCAAGTTTTTAAACAGTACATTAGATTTTCATGAAAATTTTAGCACATCTCCATATTTGTGTTAAGAGCTTAAAGCTATTGTTTAGGGTTCTGGGTATCAACGATATAGCCTAATCAACTACATCTTCATCGAGTTGTCCAAAAACACCCAAAAAAAAGTTAGATCGAGACATGTGTACCAAGGCACCTATTACTGATTGCCTTATGTGTCAGCATATGATTAGTTGTTTCTTTAATGTGACATGTAAAGTATATTGTTACACATGTATATGTTGACATGTATTGGTTCCTTATTAATTTTTTACTAGTATATTATTTCTCAACTACTATTTTTTTCATATATTTAATTGGGTGACTAAGTGCGCAACACCATAGAGGCTATTGGGGCATGGTTATCTATTGGGTCCTTTCCCCTAGTAATCAAACTTTGTAATCGTACTATTTAGTGTTGCACATTGTATATGCTAGGGTGTTATGATTAAGCAAATTGGGAGGGGGGATAGGGCAAGGTGTTCCTTGTAAATCACGTTATTTACAAAGCACTATCATTACACTTTCTAGGGGGTCTCTTAATTGGTCTAGTATTTGACTAATTTAAGAGGTAGGTTGTATTTTTCTCAGTGTGTGAAATTATGATGTTTTATCAAGATTGAACTACATAGTTTTTGAGTCAAACTCTAACCCATATTTCATTAGTAGTGGTTCACATGAACCCATCTCTCATGAGTATGAGTGTTCTACTTAGCCCTTACTGCATATAGGTGATGCTCATGAATTTTTGTTATATGTTGTAATTGCAAGTGCCTTGGTAGACATACATAAAAAATGTGGAAGGATAGACAAGGCACGTGAACTGTTCCACAAAATGCCTCCAAGAAATGTGGTCTCATTGAATGCCATGATTGCAGGATATGTTTGATATGGGTTTGTTGAAAAGTTCTTAGAAAATTTTAAGCAAATACAACTCTAGCAGCTGTAAAGCCCAACTCCTCAACCTTTTCCAGCATCCTCCCTACCTGTGTGCAAATTGGATCTTTGGATGAGGGTATGAACATCCATCAAAGCATAATTGGAAGTGGATTTTTGTCACATGTTGTAGTTGCAAGTGCCACTTCCAATCACCAAAGCCTTCACAAAAACTTATGCACAAATTCTCTCTTGAATGGTTTCAAATTGTAATCAATTTCTTTGTAGCTTATAATGTGTGGCTAAGATTTGATGTTCATTCTTGTTTCTTATGTCAATTCACTAAAGTGGCTCAAATCTCCAAACATGTAAGGTGCAGATTCATTTCAGAGAGCCTAGAGTGCATGTACATTGTCCCATATAATATGTTTGACAAAAAAATTGAGCAACTTTAGGCAATTCTTAAATACATATACACACATATATACTTATGTCTCATAAATTATGTATGTGTACATATAGATATATTTATATGTATGTGTATGTATATACTGTCATATATAATTGTAAGGGAATACAATCTCTTTTACATAAATCTAGGCTAGTTAAATAAATGTAAACAAGAAGCATATAATTAAACTACATTAAATCAAGAGAGATGGTGTCAATATTGGTTCATTAACCAAACTTAGCACAACAGTGTGCCACTTATCAATTTGTAAGTATTTTAAGACATTCAATCAAAATGAGCCCAAAACATCTCTTGGTATGTAATGATTACATGATATGCACAAAATGGATTTGTTGAAAAGGATTTGGAATGTCAATGCTTCCACATTTTGCATCACCCGCTCTCCCGCAGGCACTTCAAGTCATGATTGTGGTGATGCAGGGAAAGCCCTGCATCACCGCAGGCATGACTTGAAGTGCCTACGGGAGAGCGTGTGATGCAAAATATGGAAGCATTGACAAGGCATGTGAACTATTTGGCAAAATGCCTCAAACAGATGTCATCTCATGGAATGCAATGATTGTGGGATATGCACAAAATGGATTTTTTGAAAAGGCTTTAGAAACTTTCCAGCAAATACAATTAGTAGGGGTAAATCCAAATTCGACAACCTTTGCCAACATCCTCCCTGCCTGTGCTGAAATGGGAGCTTTGGAACAAGGTACGGACATCCATCATAATATAATGGAAGAGGGATTTTTGTCAGATATTATAGTTGGAAATGCTCAGGTAGACATGTATACAAAATGTGGAAGTATAGATAAGGCATGTGAACTGTTTGATGGAATGGATCAAAGAGATGTCATCTCTTGGAATGCAATGATTGCAGGATATGCACAAATGGATTTGTTGAAAAGGCTTTAGAAATTTTAAAGTAAATGTAATTAGCTGGTGTAAAGCCAAATTCCACAACCTTTGCCAGCATCCTCCCTACCTGTGTCAAAATCGGATCTTTAGAATAGGGTATGGACATCCAACAAAACATAAAGGATAGAGGAATTTTGTCAGATGTTGTAGTTGCAACTGCCCTGTTAGACATGTATGCAAAATGTGGAAGCATAGACAAGGCACGTGAACTGTTTGACAGAATGCCTCATAGACAAGGCACACCTACTATGGTACATTGATGCAGGCCGCAACAATCCATTTATGTCCTCAGGGGTATGTCATATAGAAGGGACTGCATATCTCAAGTTTGGCAAACGAGTTTATTAGTCCCTAAGGCAGGGATCCATCATTAGATAGTCCATAACCCATCCAAATTGTATTTTGGACAGCATACTGTGAGTTGATATCTATTTCAAAAATTTACATTTCCTAGATCTTCCTTGTACTTGTTTTAGATTGTTCATAAATACATTCCTTTGGATCTTTTGGTGTTATTTGAGTCGATTTGTCATCTAAGTGGAGGAATCTTTTTGCATCTATGAACATGATTATTGTTTTTCAAATTTAATAATGCAACATAAATAGTTTGGACAGTCCTTCAATGGTATTGCAAGGGCTCTGAGTTTTAGACCTTGCTGAGGGTTATTTAGTGAGTTAGTGATTGTCTGATGTAGTTATGAGATATGCATTTCCAGATCAGCATATTGTATTTGTTTCAGAACTATTAAAATATTAAACAAACTGAGGTTACTAAAGTATTATTCCAAATTAACTAGGTTGTTGTTAAGATACTGTATTGGTCAATATTTCAATTTGTTTCAACTCTAATAGCACCCAAAAAAACATAAAAATTTAGAAAATATAGAAAATTGCAAGAATTCAAATTTGGGACATCACAAAGATGATGGTTCGAATGGAAGCAATGATAGTGAAATAGGAACAGTACAAGCATTAATGAGAGATGTGTTTAGAATGATGTAGGAATTGAAGGCGAAAAAAGAAATTAGCAAAGAGTCGAAAGAACTATGGTGTACTGATTGCAACCATGAGGGTCACACCAAAGCTAATTGTCATAGAAAAATGTTTTGTGATATTTGTTAGGTTATGGGGCATTCAATAAAATAGTGCCCCTTCAAGTTCAAGAAACTAGCCCTTGAAACATTTTCTTCGATTTTCAAATGAGATCAGGATGGTTTATTGTATCCATTATCTACAATATTGCCTTTCACATATGATCTTGCTTTCAAGATAGACTACAGTACAATAACAATTTTGAGAAAGCCTATGATACTGAGCATGATTACTTCTTCTATCCAAGCTATCTCGCCATATTAGAATTTGAATCAATTTGCAAAAAAAGCTGAATTTCATGGAGATTGTAATAGCCCTTCTAGATGAAGCCCTCTTGCCCTAGCTAGCAAACTAGATACATGGGCTCAAAAAGGTACATTGACCTTGTACCTCTAAAGACTGCCCAAAAGGTCCCTATTAGATTATCTATTATCCTTACAAGTTGCAACAATCTCTAATATACTTTTGGATACCAAGCAATGATTATTGATGCAAATGATTGTTTTGACATTAGTAAAGATAGCTTTCCTTCTTTTTATCCCTTTCATATATAATTTTGGTAGCTTGATTGACTTCTTCCTTCTTAGAGCATTTTAAAGGGTACCCATTTTATTCTTCTAGACATTTTACAAAAGGACTTGATATTCTTCTTCTTTTCTTTATATGGCTACAAACTTTAGATAATAGTTGACTGTCTAAATTATGCAAGGATGAGAATCTAAAAGAGGAAGGTGTTCCTATTTTCATGAGTATGTGCTAAAGCCTAAGATAAATATAGTTTTGAATACCAATCCATAATCATTGATGCAAATGGTTATTTTGATGGTAAATACAAACGGGTTTCCTTCTGTCCCTTTTGTATATAAGGTTTCTATTTTACGATACCCAATTTGTCAACTTCATCTAGATTTCACAATGATAAATGATTTCATTTATTATTGGTCATTTCGTCCAAAGTACTCATCAACAAATTACAAAGGCCTCAATAACTAACAGCTAAAAATTGGAAACAAAACCAACAGACTTAGTAAAATGTATGTTTGTCCTTAAATAACACACTTGGAAGTCAAACAACCATGCACAAGGCAGCCAAGAAACCTCTAATAAATACTATTCTGAGAAAAATTTGTATAATTACAAGTAATATCAGCTCTTCATATTTCATTAAACACTTGCCTTGAATGTCAAGCATCCCCTAATCCTTTAGTCACATTCCCAGGCTGGCATAACAACTCAATAAAGGCATTAAACATATCCATCTGCAACAAAATTAACAAGAAGTTGAAATAATAAAATACAAGAAAATGACATCATTCATCTAAAACTTAAATATAAGCAAAATATTAATGCTTTAACATTTTCCTCTCACCCTTTGAACCTTTCTATTAGCCTTGGACAAGCTTGCAAATTAGATTCCATGCAAACTTAGAGCTCAAATGACAAGAATAAATTGTGATTTCAATGAAATATTTCACTTATCAAATAAGAATATTAATCTCTAGGAGTAACTAATGAATGAAAAAGATACTATCTTAAAACTGTGATCATACTCACCAAGGTATTTACACAAATGTTGTGTCCAGTAATTAAAGTAATTAAATAATGATAAAAAAAATTGTTGATCTAAAGATGATTTTCTTATCTGCACGAAGAAAGATGTGAAAATTCAAAAGCTCCAAGCACCGTGTAGGTTATACTTGATAGTAGCATAAGTGAATCAATCTTTTGTTCATAGGATATGTTGCAGACAATATAATCTTATTATTTTTACAAAATCAATACACAAATGAAGCTCATGACCTCAACTTGCATGTTTCAATACGTGGACTTTCTATAGGGAACATATTATTGTCTTGAGAACTACTGTCATGTGTTGCCAAACCCTCTTCCATTCAACTAACTGCCCAACTATTATATTGCCCTCTTACCCTTCCACTTATTGTTATCTAATCTTTCATTTCTTTGAAGGACTATCATTCTTTTGACAGTCATGACATGGCTACCTTTGCATGTGGATTGTCCCTTTATTCCATGAGCACTCTGTACTTTTATGAGTTCTATCATACTTCATGGCACTAAATGATAACAAAGACTCTTGAAAAATGGTTTAAAAGACTCAGTTAGGACTGTTATATGATTGTCCCTAGATCAATATCATTGAAAATGCTCATAATGTCATTTGATGTGGACTATGAAATGACTTAGTATAACCTTGGTACCCTCCTTAAGGACTGTGAAATGGTGTGATGAGCCACACAGTGGGATACCTAATACAACTTCATGCTCTAGGTAACAGGGGTCCAAGAGTGTGATGATGTTTATCTACTTAAACAACCATTATAAAATTTCTGAGTTAAAATCTTATAAACTAACATTCTATAATTATAAAAGATTTTAACTTAGTAATTTTGTAATTTTAAGAGATTTTAAAGTTATGGAATAAAATATTAAGAACATACATAGAAGATCCACACCTAGTAGGTGTAAAAAGATTATGGTATAATACCATTGACATGCAGAGGAATTAAAAGTACAGATTTGAAGCCATTGTCATGTAGAGGCAAATTAATGAATGGATGGCAGAGAGATTTGATTCTATGCAAAATAGCTCCCAGAATAATACCGTAAATAAATTCTTAACCAGAGATATGACATAACTAGATAACCATTGGAAACATTACCATTTGAAAATTATACAATACCAAGAAATTTAGATCAAATTCACTTACCTGAGTCTCCAGTCATTCCTCATGATTCCTTCAACTTGGATACCCGGCTACCTACCCTATTATTACCATCTAATCCTCCCATGAAAGTATTCATATTCACAAGAAGAAGAAGAGAGAAAAATAGAGCAAAACGAATGAATGGAATCAAAACCCCTTCCTTCTCAAATCTTTTAGGCATTTCCATTTATGAAAAGCGATCCCCCAATAAAGAAAAAAGAAAAGTCCAAACAACCTCATGCTCTGGGTAACAGGGATCTAGGAGTGTGTGAACATAACTTTTCTCTGTGAATTGACAAGCAAATTATTGGAGAAATCAACATCACAATGGTTGTGAATCGACAAGGTGCATAGGAACCTATCAATGCAAACCATGTTTAGTTCTTTGCACACATTGGAAGTGCCCTAGTGAACAACAGAACACGCAAAATGAAGAATGTATAATGAAAAATATAGTGACGACTAAAGGGCACATGCACTAACGAAACAATATCTTAAACCATTACTTGTTCAAATCTATGACATGATGCTTGGAAAGACTAGGATCTGTAGGAAAGAATGTCAATGCCATTTGAAAACAAGTTATTTAAACCCTCTTCTTTGTCCTGGTAGCCATTTCACCCTGTTTTGATGCCTCCATGAAGAGAAATGTTCACCACATATGTATCCCAACATGCAAAACACACATTCTTGTCTGCAAAAAACAACAAAATAGGAATTTAGGTTTTGCCCATATTCCCTCCATGAAAAATGTGAGGGAAATCAAAACCTTACATTTTGTCCATTTTCCCTCCACAAAAAATGCCTCAAAAATCAAAACTTACCCACTTTAATATTATATTGTGACTAATTATTTAGTCATTTTTATTTGTGTGACTAAATAATTTATTTAGTCATTTATTTGTGTAACGATCAAATTAGTCATTTATTGAGTCATTTATAGTTGTGTTGTAAAAAAATTAGTAGAATTTAGTCATTTTTAGTTGTCGTGACTAAAAGTTTTAGTCATGTAGTCATTTATTTGCCAAAATTCTACTAGTGTGAGTTCCCTTGTGAATGGTGATTGGGTTGTAGGAATAAAAATAAAAATATTATGAGACATTTGTGTTTTTGGGGTTATGTGATTTTGATGATAGAGTATTGTTGTCATATTTTTCCCAAACTCAAAATAATCCAAAAATCCCATCTTCTTCCATCAAATATATCCGATCTGAGAAAGTCTAAATGGAAGAAGTCTTCCTCAAAAATCCCAAAAGAATTCTAAGTCCTTTGCCTTGTGTTTTCTTCATTCGAAAAAATTTGAAGTTTGCAAACCTCTCAGTTTACTGACGGGTAGGTTCGCTGACAGGCAAATTTCCTAATAGGCCAATTCAATGGAAGAAAAGAAGCAAGGTAGGAAAATCTTCACTAAGGAGATGTGGCTAAGTCAAAGACAAGTTTACCAATCGGTAGGTTTGTCAATCGACGGTTTTGCCGACAAAGGATTTGCTGACCAAGGAAGATAAAAAAAAGCACCAAGGCAAGGGATAGAAAATAAAGTCGGCCACAAAGAAACAAAGAGAAGTCAAGGAATCAGTAAAGATACAAACTTTTTGATCGATTCATAATTTCCAAGGTTCACAAATAAGGTGATTCATCGACAAAAGGAGTCCAAAATGAGGAAGAGATAAAGTGGCGAAGGCATTGGTTTGCCAAATGAGAAATTCACCAATAAGGTGAAAGGGGATAAAGGGAAGATCAGCTAAGGCATGGGTAGTTCATGGAATGCAGGTTTTGGTGACAAGATAGGAAAGTAAAGAAAAAGAACAAGTCTTTGCTGGGTCAGTAAGTTCATGAGACGACGAACTTACCAATAGGTTCGTAATTTTCAAAATTTGGTGATAAGGTGAAAAGCCCAAGAAGTTGAAGGTAAAAGGAAACTAGGTTCACAAAATTGCAAGTTCACCAATAAGGCGAAAGGCGAAGGCATAGTTGGTTCGTGGCAAGGAGATTTCGTTGATAAAGCTAAGAGGTGAGCCAAGGGCAAAAAGAAAGGGAGATAAAGCCATCAAATTAAAGAGCAATAAGAGGCAGAGTTCAGCCTAAGACAAATTCGCTGACAATGAAGAATTAAGTGGTGCAAAAGGTAGAATTTAAAAGGTACAACACTTTAAAGTGTTGTAAAAGCTTGCAGATCACATTTCCTTGAAATCACGTTGTTGTTGCATAAGGAATTTAATACTTGAAGTACAAATACTTCAAAAGGTCAGATTCATGTGGTTGAAACAGTTAAAATCTTCAATGTGATTGTACAAAGAAGGGACAAAATGAATTTGCAGGTACATAGAAGGATTTTAGACCTTCCTTCTTCAATGAGTCAGGTACCCGTGCGTGTAGGTGATCTTTTTCTACCATTTCATAGACCTGACAAGGCATGGTTGTCGTCCCATTCTATAGCTCTTCCAACAGGCTTTTGGGCCAAATTCAATACAGCGTGGATGCCTAGGCAAGGTAGTTGACTGATTTTCAACTTCTATTGTTACAGTGATTCAAAATGCTATATATACATGTAAAAAGGATGAAAATGTTGTTAGCTATTCTCCTAGGTCATCATGTGAGTAGAGGATTTTGTTGCAGATTATGGACCTTGTAATGCATTTGCAAGAACCAGTTGAATTTGATGTATTGTGTTTGAATCTAGGCCTTTAATATATTCCATTATGGTTCACCCATGAATGTAATTGATTATTTTGTATCTTTTCCCTCTGCAGTAAATTGTTCTACTTTTGTAATGACTTTCTAGCCTTCATGATCAATACAAACCACTACATTGCCTCTCTCTGTAACTTTACATTATGTTTATTTGAGAATTGTATGCTTGCATTATGGACATAATGACCCCTTTAATGGCTTCAATTTTCTACCTGAATCTCTGTGGTAGTTTATATGAGTATGTGTGAGTTTGTTGCAGTTTTAAGGTTATTGTTGTGTTAATTCAGGCATAGTTAGACATTATAAATCTAGTGAATCACCTTTTTTTTATGTATTCCTTCTCCTTCCCTTTTCCCTATGAGTAGGTAGCATTAGATTTAGTTGAATATTTTGAGCCTTAAGCTCAGAAAGAGGAACCAACCTTCTCTAGAGGTCTGATCTCAATTGCAAGGTCCCACACCTTGAGATTATTCCCATGTTATTCTGAAATTGTTGGAACTGTCAAAGCTTCAACAATAGGGCGCAATTTTAGGTGATAAGTATTATGTGGTTTGTTAGAGAGTTGTGAAATTCTTTATTTTATGAAAAGATGGAGATTGATATTCTATTTTGAATATATTTCCCCAAGAGGTTAGTGAGTCCCCTTGACTCTCCCTTGCTATGGGTCTTGAGAAGATGCATTTGCGTGTGTTTACCAAATGGGTATTTTGCAGATTTGTGAGTGTTTTTATGTTTCTTGTGTTGTGAAACTAGTTTCTTGGGAGTCTCCTAGCTTAGGGGTGGACTTGCTTGCAAGTCCTATGGTTGGAATGTGAGCTAAGCTTGTTATGAGAGGTTTTGTATCTATTTGTATTGCATATTTGAACTAATTTATGGATGGGAATCTCATTGTTATGATATGATCTATAGTTTCTTTGTCTTTTAAACATCCTTATTGTTGATGGGTTTATGTGATTTTACCCATTTTGGGTTTGACACATTAGATTGTCATAAAAGAATTAAGTCTATCTTGTAAATATAAAAAATATATTATTTGGCCATTGTAACTATTTTTTAGAATATAAACATACATGTTTGTATACCTTGAATATTTGAAATGCATATGCATTTTTTTTACTTGAACAATTTGTTATTTTGAGATAGAGGACTGGATGATGTTTTGACCATTACTCTTAATTGGTCAATTAGGTTAGCCTAATTTTTTGATATGTTGTTTTGAACTAAGTAGTAGATAAACCCTTTAAATTTTAGTTCTCATTTCTATGTGTAACATTATTTATTATTAAATGTATAGGACTATTTTACAACAGTTTATTCTTTGAGATAGAGGACAACAATGTTTTGACCACAATTTTGAATTGGTCAACTAGGTTTGCCTAATTTTTAGATATTCTATTTTTAAATAAGTAATAGAAAAACCCTTTAAATTTTATCTCTCAATTCTATGTCTAACATTCTCTATGATTAAATATATACGACTATTTTACAATAGTTTATTGTTTGAGATAGAGGACAACAGTGTTTTGACCATAATTTTTATTTGGTCAACTGGGTTGGCCTAATTTTTCGATATGTTATTCTATAAAAAGTATTGTAAAAGCCCTTTAACTTTTATATCTCAATAATATGTCAATAATTCTCTATGAATAAATATAGAGGACTACTTTACAAAAACTTTGTAAAAGACTATCATGTAAACCTTTAGACCGTTTTTGTTCATAATCCATAATGTAGTTTGTAAAAAAATTTCAAGGTTTTGTAGGACTTTTAGTTTTCTTTATTTTCCATATAATAAGTTACAAAAATGTTATATTTTTTGGAGATGAGGATCGACTAGACAGAATGCTGGCACCAGAACGGGGAATGGATGTCAAGAAAATGCATGCCTTGCAAAGTTAAATGAAGTCATAGAATGCAAGCACAAAAATACACATGGGAATGGAATAAACAAGCTTATTGTATTATGAACAATGACAGTATACATATAGGGTGAAGTATTTGAGGCGCTATAGAAGTTGACTTCAACACTTAACATAAAGGTGGTGAGTTTGCTCCACCAAGTGGCAAGAAGGTTGAGACACATATCTTGGACGATTTTGACCAACTAGCTCCAAGTCACCACATACCTACCTAAGGTGGCTTAATGCCATGTGTAAAATATATGCATAATTATTTATTAAATACTAAGTAATAACAATAATATTCTTACTCTAACACCCCCCCTTAAGCATAGCTTCGGTGGGCACAAATAAAGATGGGTTCTAACAACTAGACTTGATGAGGTACCCATGTACAAAGAAATCTCTCATAAAGTGGAGAAAGAAAGATAACCTAGTGAGAAAAAACTTTCCTCTAAAAAAGAGAAAATATGAAAGTGTGCAAGTAATCTTCCCATTCCATATAGGAATATGCAGGAATAAGTATGAATGTCTCTGAATTCAGCACATGATTCAAAGACCTAGATGATGCCCATAATGTCCTGAAATGTTGCTTAGGTATCTCCAAGACAATGTTGTTAGGTGACAAGTGCTGATATGATGATTGAGTCAAACATGTGGAATCATGAATATCTACATAATCTGTCAATATAGAAGTTGATGTAGGAAAAACAAGAGCAATAATGTCTAAAGAGTTGATGTGTGGAATGTTAATGCATACCATGTGGCTACAATCCAAATCCTACGTGAAGTCCTACTGAAAAGGAATCTATGGAAGCCCTCTGTAAAGCAACTCAGAACTCTGATGTAGCAATAGGTGATGTCAATATCCTAGTGTAATGAATCACTAGAAGTTCTCAAGGAAGCAACTCTGAATTCACATGTTGCATCAGGTGATGGTGAATATGGAATGTCCTCCAATGTATATAGGGCATCAATGTATGTCAACCAAATAGACTCATCCTTGTATGTCCACACACGAAGGGGAAACAGAAGTCTCAGTACCTTCCACAAGACCCTGATTATCCACAGAAACAACACTTTTAGATGAAGAATAAAGATCTCCATATAGCTGTCAAATGATGGTCCAAGTAGTGAAAGGGCACTCAATGTCACCTATATGATGTAAAATATTCACATAAACAATAAGACCTATTAGTCTGTAGACCATGTCTTTTTTGTTAAACCATTTATTATTCTATTTATAGTCACTTGGGTTAGGAACAAGTCCAAGGAGATAGGATAATTGATCTTTCTCAAGGCATTGATTCTTTATCCATTGTTTCCAAGATAAATAGTTCTTTGAATTTAGCCTAACTATAGAAGGATTGAAATAGATACCAGAATCCATTATGAAACCCCAAAAAATGTGGAGCTTTATCTCAATGCATGATTAAAACAACCCACCATAAATGCAGAAAGAAAAATATTTTCAGAAGAAGATGTATGGAATTGTACTTAGACATGACACAAAAATGTTGGAGATAAGGATCGACTAGACAAAATGTTGGCAGTTGAATGGGGAATGAATCTCAAGAAAACACATGCCCTACAAATTTAAATGAAATCACATAATGCAAGAACAAAAATACACAAAAGTGTTCTTTAGACACAACACAATATACACCCCATGTTATTCAATATTTTTATCCTCCCATGATTTTGACACTTTATAATTTTAGTACATGAATAACCCCCAAATTGCTTAATTACACTTCTGAAACTTTGGCACTTTATATTTTTTTGTGCATTTGACAATTACTTTTACACTCTAAAATAAAAAATTATGCCTTTAAAAATACAAAATTGGAGAGAAGCTAAAATAAAGGGGTGAAATAGGATAGGGGTCTTTAGGGTTGACTTGGGGCTATTTCTAAAAGCTAATTTAGGGCTGATTTCTATAGGTCATGCCTCTAATGGTCAATCCCTTTAATGATCGACGACCTCTTATATCCTTTTCCCTTTGATGGTTGATTGTGATGGCCTCTAAGGCCGGAATGGTCTGGTTAGATGTGGATTTTATGGCATCATGCCTAGTTTGGCATCCTCACTTCTTTGGTGTCACAGATCGGCATATGTAATGAACATTGCACCCTCTACGGCCTCTAGACGTCTATGGCTCGGCCCTGTAGACCACAAAAATGCCCTCGATTCCTATGGAAAATGCCCACAACTATGGTTAGGGCCTACAAACCACAAAAATAGGGGATAAGCGACCTGGATATTTATGCCCATGGATCGACCTTTACTACATGTGGATTTCCTTGGCTGCAACAAATTGACTTCTTTTTGGTTGTTCGGAACAAGGTTTTAAGTTGTCCTTTCCACATGCTAGACAAGGCCGAAAATAGAGGTGACATGGGCCTTTCTATTGGATGGAGGCACATGGCCTTTGTCAAACAAGTCATGGGCCTTGTGGAGGCACACTGCCTTATTAGCAGGCCGCAAGCCTTTTGCACAAGTTGTGAGCCTTTTGCACAAGTTGTGAGCCTTGTGACCAGGCCGTGAGCCTCTGCAGACACAAAAGCACCCTTCAAAGACCACAATTCAGCATGAAATTGCCCTTCACAAACCATAAATCGACCTCCTTCAAACAAAAAAACTGTTGCAGACCAGATTGCATGTCCTGCAAAAAAAAACTTCCCCACACAATACACAAGAAATAGAAAAAGATTTTTTCTTTGATGCAATAGCTCTATTTTAAATAAAACTTTGTAAAATTACCAAACCATCAATCTAACCAGATCCGCTCTAATACCATGTTGGAGATGAGGATTAAATGAATAGAATGTTGGCACGAGAATGGGGAATGAATGTCAAACGAATGCATTCCCTACAAAGTTAAATGAAATCACAGAATGCAAGCAAAAAAATACACACAAAAATGGAATAAATGAGCTTAATGTATTATGAACAATGAGAGTGTACATATAGGGTGAAGTAGTTGAGTCGCTATAGAAGTTGACTTCAACACTCAACATAAAGTTGTCAAGTTTGCTCTACCTAGTGGCCAGAAGGATGCGACACATATCTTGGATGAGTTTGACCAACTCTCCAAGTCACAACATACCTACCTAAGGTTGCTTAACTCCATGTGTAAAATATATGCATAATTACATATGAAATAATAAGTAATAACAATAATATTTTTACACTAACAATGTTTTGGTCAAGTTATGGCAATTTTAGTCTAGGATGCAACTATGTGATTAGAACCTTACTTTTGCATGATGAGACTAACTTATTTGAACCATTGGAAATGTCTTGGAAGTATATAATTTTGTTTGAGTTTTTGAAAGGTTTATAAATTCATTTCTATAAATCTATTTCATGTTTATCCCACTTCCATGGAATTTCACATGACCACTATTCTTGAAGGTGTTTCATCCAACAATTCCTATGCATCCTTACACATAAATTTCTTTGAGACATTTGGTCAAACAAATTACATGTCTCCACTATAGGTTCACATTTCATGAGGCATTTTTTCAAACAATTCACTTGCATTCATAATTTACATGGAATTTTATTTCAGTGGTTGTAATAATAGCCTTTACACAAAATCTATACTTGTATGTTTTTGTGGATATTCTTAAATCATATTTTCAATCACAAAAGTTGTTGAGTCTTAGGTCCAATTATTTTTAATTGATATGCTATGTTTGTGGATCCCTTCTCTTCGACATTGTGGCTATCTTGTAAATGGCACGCCAATTTGAAAGATGTCAGCACCTTAATTTCTCTCATTGTTGTTTATTATTTTATACTTCATTTTATATGATTTTTTTGTTGGATTCGATTGTGCCCACCTTGAATTTTGTTTACTTGCTTAAGCCATGTATGAAATATAAAAAAGTAAATTGTTGACTGTGGGTATGTGCAGGATTATGATGGGCCAAACTATACCTCTAAGTGGCAATGAAAATACAAAAAATCAGACTTAATCAAGTTCATGTGAAAATTTGAATGGATTATATACACAATTTGAAAAAGATGTAAGAACGAAATTTGTAGAGAATTGAATCTAGTTTATGAGCTACTATTTTTTTAAAAAAACTAAATTTACTTAGTGAAAAATCAACATTTCAATGAACAGCTATTAAATTTTTCAGAAAAAAAATAAAAAGTGGGTGTCTATCTAGCCAACCTAACTATGAGCAAAAAAAATATATATTTTTTTTAAACTTTCAAAATAAGTAGAGGACTCACGCCCGGATGTGACGCATATTTTTTTAAAAAAAATTTCAATAAAATAATTAGTTATGATTTTTTTACTATGACTTTTTTTAAAAACTAAAGAGTAATTGTCTAGCCAACCTAACTTGATAAAAAAAAATCGAAATTCAAATTTTTTTAAAACTTGTAGCCAACGGAGCATAGAGTGTGAAGCATCTTTTGGATCTAAAAAATGTGAAACGGTTTGAAAGTTATTGATGTTTTTCAATCAGTGTATCCATTAGGATTTCAAACACACACTATATAGAAAATTATTAATAATTATTTAATAAAATGATAATAAAAAAAATCTTATATTTTTAGAAAGCTAACAATTTCCTCTATAAACCCTTTTCATTTTATCTATTTTGTATAAAAAAAGTCATCAGCACGAAGGGTGAAGTTCAAAGAAGAGAGTGAAACCTGTAAAAATGTTAGAATTGAGGGAAAGTCAACTATGACAGCCCCAAGCCTACATACAAGGCAAAAGTGAAGCAAAATGGATATCTGTTATTACCAGATATCCGTTTTGCTTTGGTAAAATGCCATTTTTCCTTTTTTATGTTTTACAAAACGGATATCCATTTTACGTTGCCCAAAACAGATATCTATTTTTGGTTTCCCAAAATAGATATCCGTTTTGTTTTACCCTATATGTTACTCTCTCTCTCTCTCTCTAAAGGTTGTCTATCAATATCCCACCATATTCTTATGACCACTGCATCTAATTTCATCTGTGATTGAAAAGGCTTGTCTGTTTTCTAAGTTTTGTAAAGAGCATTGATAACAAAATTGTAATGTCCATTTTTAGATCCATTTTCTGCATTTCCTATAATCATGGTAGTCTATGAAATCACACTTTTTTGAGACATTCTATCAAATAGTTAGCAATGCCTTGTCTATGTTTCCATAGTTTTTATAAATATTTACTAGAAAGTTACCAAATATAATATTTGATAAGAATCCCCCTATCATTATTCTTTTGATGGATGCCCATGTACCATTCCTTTGGTGTAAGTAAATAAGATAGTAGAAAAGATCATGGAGTTTGGCTATATACAAGTCGACTACATTTGTTTGAAGATTTTTTAAACTTTTTCAACAAATTTCATTATGTTATGCATTGTGATGTTGGCACTTTGTAAGTTCTTTTTTGAAATGTATGTAAACATAAGAAAAGTCTACACATAATAGTTGGTATTTTGATAAATGAACATTGTGGAACTTTATGAGGCATGGGGATGTTGAACTTCACTGCAATTTACAAGTTTGTGGATGAGTGCATTAGGATTTTGCATTGATGATGCATAATTATTTTCAAAACCTTCATTTATATACTTACGAGATTTTCGGAAGTGGAGTCATGTTTTCCATCTACAACTTTGCAAAGGTTCCACTTTTCCACCAAATAGATTAACATTACTTTTAATCATGTAAGACTTTGGGAATGCTAAGATAAAATTAAGTTGGCAAAAGTGCATCTTGACTCTACACTTCTACTTTTTCGGATCTCTCTCTCTCTCTAACCTATCTACCTCCTAATTAAATCCTATTCCTAGCTTTCCTAGTTTTCCTTTTCCTTTCCAATTTCCTTACGAGAGAGAGAGAGAGATAGATAGATAGAAAGAGAGTCCTAGTTTTCTTGTTTTCATTTCCTTCGTCAATAAGGGAGAGGGAGAGATAGAGGGGAGAGATAGGGAGATAAAGGAATGATAGGGGAGAGAGAGGCAAGAGATAGAGAGATAGCTAGAGAGAGAGAGAGGAGATAGAGGGGAGAGATAGGGAGATAGAGAGTGAGCGAGATGTCCAGAGAGATATGGAGAAGGATTGAGAGGTAGAGGGATGATAGATATAGGGAGATAAGGGAGAGATAGGGAGATAGAGGTTTAGGGTTGCTCGGGCTTAAGGTTTAGGGGTTAGGGGTTAGGGGCATTATTTTGGGTTTTGGGAGAGAGAGAGAGAGAGAGAGAGAGAGAGAGAGAGAGAGAGAGAGAGAGAGAGTTGCTTGGGGTTAGGGGCATTGTTTAGGGTTTATGAGTTTAACATTGCTCAAGTTTAGGGTTTAGGGAAATTATTTAGGGTTTAGGGGTTTAGGGCTGCTCGAGAGACATAGGGAGAGAGATTGAGAGGTAGAGGAATGATAGAGATAGGGAGATAGAGGTTTAGGGTTGCTTGGGTTTAGTGTTTAGGGTTTAGGGGTTTGGGGTTTAGGATTTAGGGGTTTATGGTTTCTCAGGTTTAGGGTTTAGGGGTTAGGGCTTAGGGCTTAGGGGTATTATTTAGATTTTATGGTTTAGGGGTTAGGGGTTAGGGTTTAGGGGCATTATTTAAGGTTTAGAGGTTTCTGGTTGCTCGAGTTTAGGGTTTAGGGGAATTATTTAGGGTTTACAGTTGCATGTCAAAAGAAGTCTCTCTCTCTCTAAATCCCTCAACCCTAATTAATGCCCCTAATCCCTAACCCCTAACTTGTAACCCCTAAACTCTAAACCTGAGAAACCCTAAACCTCTATCTCCCTATCTCTCCCTTATCTCCCTCTCTCTATCATCCCTCTACCTCTCAATCTCTCTCTGTATCTCTCTAGACATATCACTCACTCTCTATCTCCCTATCTCTCCCTTTGTCTCCTCTATCTCTCCCAATCTATCTCCTCTCTCTCTCTCTACCTATCTATCTCTCCCTATCTCTTGCCTCTCTCCCCTATCATTCCTATATCTCCCTATATCTTTGGACATCTTGCTCACTCTCTATCTCCCTATCTCTCCCCTCTGTCTCCTCTATCTCTCCCTATTTATCTCCTCTCTATCTCTCTCTACCTAGCTAGCTCTCCCTATCTCTCTATCTTTTGCCTCTCTCCCCTATCATTCCCTATCTCTCAATCTCTCTCTATGTCTCTGGACATGTCTCTCACTTTATATCTCCCTATATCTCCCTATCTCTCCCTTATATCTCTCCCTCTCCCTTATTGATGAAGGAAATGAAAACAAGAAAACTAGGAGATAGAGAGTTGCTTAGGGTTAGGGGTTAGGGTTTAGGAGCATTAATTAGGGTTTATGAGTTTAGCATTGCTCAAGTTGAGGGTTTAGGGTTTAGGGTTTAGGGGTTAGGGGTTTAGGGTTTAAAGAAAGATAGAGAGAGGGGATTAATAGAGATTGGGAGAGATAGAGGAGACATAAAGGAGAGATAGGGAGATAGAAAGTGAGAGACATGTCCAGAGACATAGAGAGAGAGATTGAGAGGTAGAGAGATGATAGAGATAGGGAGATAGGGAGAGATAGGGAAATAGAGGTTTAGGGTTGCTTGGGTTTAGGGTCATTATTTAGGGTTTAGGGTTTATGGTTTTGGGGTTAGGGGTTAAGGTTTAGAGGTTTAGGGTTTAGAGAGAGATAGAGGACCAATAGGGAGATATAGAGGAGTCTGGGGGGAGAGATAGAGTGTGAGGGAATTGGATAGAGACATAGGGAGAGAGATTCAGAGGTAGAGGGACAAAGGTGATAGAGAGATAGGGTAGA
The DNA here is from genome assembly GCA_027924645.1 of Cunninghamia lanceolata. NCBI lineage: Eukaryota > Viridiplantae > Streptophyta > Pinopsida > Cupressales > Cupressaceae > Cunninghamia > Cunninghamia lanceolata. Next base: position 2,016,685 of record BSBN01001011.1, read on the forward strand.
GATAGGGAGATAGAGGCTTAGGGTTACTTGGATTGAGGGGTTTAGGGTTTCTCAGGTTTAGGGGTTAGGGGTTAGGGTTTAAGGACATTATTTAGTGTTTAGGGTTTATTGTTTAGGGGTTCAGGGTTCAGGTTTAGAGGTTTAGGTTTTAGGGTTTATAGAGAGAGAGGAATGATAGGGAGATATAGAGGAGACCAAGGAGAGAGATAGGGAGACAGAGAGTGAAGCACATGGCCAAGGACATAAGGAGAGAGATTGAGAGGTAGAGGGATGATAGAGATAGGGAGATAGGGGAGAGATAGGAAGATAGATGTTTAGAGTTGATTGGATTTAGGGTTTAGGGGTTAGGGGTTAAGGTTTAGGGGCATTATTTAGGGTTTAGGGTTTAGGGTTTAGGGGTTAAGGTTTAGGATTTAGTGTTTAGAGAGAGGACCAATAGGGAGATATAGAGAGTGAGGGACATGGCTAGAGACATAGGGAGAGAGATTGAGAGGTAGAGGAATGATAGAGATAGAGAGATAGGGAGATAGAGGTTTAGGGTTGCTTGGGTTTAGTGCTTAGGGTTTAGGGGTTTGGGGTTTAGGATTTAGGGGTTTAGGGTTTCTCAGGTTTAGGGTTTAGGAGTTAGGGATTAGGGCTTAGGGGCATTATTTTGGGTTTATGGTTTAGGGGTTAGGGGTTAGGGTTTAGGGTTTAGGATCATTACTTAAAGTTTAGAGGGTTCTAGGGTTGCTTGGGTTTAGGGTTTAGGGGCATTATTTAGGGTTTATGATTGCATGTCAAAAGAAGTTTCTCTCTCTCTAAATCCCTCAATCCTAAATAATGCCCCTAATCCCTAACCCATAACCCCTAAAATCTAAACCTAAGCAACCCTAAACCTCTATCTCCAGGTATCTCTCCCTTATCTCCCTCTCTCTATCATCCCTCTACCTCTTAATCTATTGGGTTTAGTGTTTAGGGTTTAGGGGTTTGGGGTTTATGATTTAAGGGTTTAGGGTTTCTCAGGTTTAGGGTTTAGGGCTTAGGGCTTAGGGGTTAGGAGCATTATTTAGGGTTTATGGTTTATGGGTTAGGGGTTAGGGTTTAGGGTTTAGAAGCATTATTTAAGGCTTAGAGGTTTCTAGGGTTGCTTGGGTTTAGGGGCATTATTCAGGGTTTACAATTGCATGTCAAAAGAAGTCTCTCTCTCTCTCTAAATGCCTCAATCCTAAATAATGCCCCTAATCCCTAATCCATAACCCCTAAATCCTAAACCTAAGCAACCCTACACCTCTATCTCCAAGTATCTCTCCCTTATCTCCCTCTCTCTATCATCCCTCTACCTCTCAATCTCTCTCCCTATCTCTTTCAATATCTCACTCACTCTCTATCTCTCTATCTCTCCCTTTGTCTCCTCTATCTCTCCCAATCTATCTCCTCTCTCTACCTATCTATCTCTCCCTATCTCTTGCCTCTCTCTCCCCTATCATTCTTCTATCTCCCTATCTCTCTGGACATCTCTCTCACTCTCTATCTCCCTATCTCTCCCCTATGTCTCCTCTATCTCTCCCTATCTATCTCCTCTGTATCTCTCTCTACCTAGCTATCTCTCCCTATCTCTCTCTTGCCTCTCTCCCCCTGTCATTCCTATATCTCCCTCTCTCTCCCCTCTATCTCTCCCTCTCCCTTATCGATGAAGGAAATGAAAACAAGAAAACTAGGACTCTCTCTCTCTCTCTCTCTCTAGGTCCAATCACCTCCAAACTTCACAAATAGATATAGAGCATAATTCTAAGCATCTTTCATAAAGACCACTTCTCTACATAGGTGCAACTAATACCACTTTTTCATTATTTTCCACATTTAATAAAAGTTTATTCTTTTCCATTTTCCAAGTCCTACATGTGTCCAAGTTGTATTATTTGTCAAGTTTTTAGTCTAATTGTTAGTCCTAGCTCTCATGGATATTAAAATGTTAGTATAGTTAGATTTATCCTTATGTAACATTAATTTACACATTGTTGCACAAACAACCACACTAAAAAATAACCTTACCTAATTAAGGTTAACCTTTAAGGTTCTTTCATTTGGTGAGCCTAACAAATACAACTAGTTCAATCTTCTTATAGTCCATGCTTAGCCTTCCAAGAGAGTTCATGCCATGTTAACTTTGCATTATGTCCTTGCTTTCCTCTTGTTGGTTGTAGTTATAATCCTATCCCTATATCATACTATTTTTGTTGAATTTTCTTTCCATCTTCATCATCATAGTCCTTGTTATCCTATTTTGAGCCTACCATTTATCCTTAGCCATGTCTTGTACTTCTTCTATTCATGTGAATTTTAATGACCTCCAAATTTTCCATAAATTCTTCTCCACCAAACCCTATACCCTCACCCAAATCCTTACTTTCCTAAGAAAATCCCTTCCCCAAACATCATTTGATCATGTGGCTCCTTCCATCACTAGACATGTGCCCCTAATTTCTATTATTCATCTAATACAATCCCAATGTCATAGCTCACATTCCCACACCTACATTCATAGACTCCATTTCCCCTATTGACACCATCATTGATAATCATTGTAAGGAGTCTTCCTTGAATAATCATTAAACCATGGATTATCCCATATCCCCATCTTACACTTTCTTCACCTTTGAACCCTTAGAAGATGACATTTAGCTATCCCCAACATTACCAATCACACTTTCTAGCAATCCCACATAAGACACCTTACCCATCACTTCACCTAGGTCATCACTAATTAAATCACCTCATTACTCCATTCAACCATACCCATACCACTCCTTTCTCACTGCACAACCTATATTAACACATGATTCACCCCATGACATGCTACAGTTACCACACTGCCAATTCACTCTACCATCATTCTTCATATTATCTTATGAATCACCATCCATTCTTCCCATTCCTTGAGACATCATACCATGACACACACCAATGAAAACAATTAAAAAACCAATGAAAATAATTATAAAAAAACCATTTTTATAGTTTCATGAAATGGATATCCGTTTGGGGAATATTCCAGAAATAGATATTCGTTTCCTGAAACTATAAAAATGGTTATTTAAACTACAAAACGGATATCCATTCCAAACGGATATTTGTTTTGGTTTGGTATCCAAACCAAAATGGATATTTTTAACATGCCTATGAAAGTCAAAGTTAGCCAATTCGTGAATTTGGCTAAGTAAAGACATGATTTTTTTTCCATCGCCACTGCTTGGCCTGCGATGATATTGCACATACCATGGTTCAAATGTTTCCTTCACCTCTTGAATGGCCTAAGATTTGAAGGCTCATTCCAAGCTTCATGTTTGCTCAACTTGTGTGGGATGTCTATATGACCAAGTCATTGAATTTTACATTTTTAATCAGAATTAACTTGTTTGGCTTGATGTTGATTTATGAGTAATGTAATATCATTATATATAGGTAGTATACAATCATAATGTATTAATTGATTATATAAAGTCACTATAATATATTATGTATCATTTTGATGAATTAGTGTTATATCAAATAAAGTTGCAAGGTTAACACTATAATTTCCTGGTGGAATTGATAATTAATGTTGTGAATGGTTGATACATAATAGATATAATTTTATCATAAATGTATATTATTGCAAGAGTAAGTCTTCAGGGATTTGATCTCTTTTTCCTAAGTTTTGATTGTTTTGTATACTCACACTTGACTAGCATTGAGAGTAAAAAAAAGTGCAATACACACCATTAACCATAATTTCATAGTAGGAGGATATCGACAATATCATTATGTACTGCACTTCAGTGTATATATTTAGAAAATTTTGTAACTAAAAATAATGTGGAATTTATTAGTATGTTTTGTCACAACATAACTAAATAGTATAATTAAACTACATCAACAATCTCTAAATCCTACACTTTTAAGTGAACATTTGCGAACCGCAAGGAGAAGGCAAAGGAGTACAATGTGAGGAGCAAGAACAGGTGAGTGAGGCAAAGGAAAATAGAGGGAAGAAGCATTCCACTCAACAGAAGAAAGGATTGAAGATGGTTGCAAGGCATATTCAAGGTATCTAGCATGGATTTTGGCCCTCTTGGGGCAACAACGGATGGGGAAACACACAACCTAGTGGTGTTCAAACCCCAGACAACCCCTAAATCCTTTGAGGCTTACAAAAATAGGGAAAATCCATTCCATGAATGTAGTGCCTTCTGCATGGATCATATCAATTTGACGAACGTGAACCCTAACTCCATGACTAAGAGAAGATGCTGATTTTTATGATTTTACCCAGGCCCCTAGTAAATTCAAACCATGACCTGTCATTAGGAAAACACACTTTCTCTTTGGGATATTCTATGGTAGTCTTGGTGGACAAACCTTTGGATTTCCATATTCCTGATACTTGTGTCAATGAAGTTTTAGCCAAGGTAGGGAGTCGATGGGCTTATCCTCAAATTATTGAGAAAATTTTCATCTTTTGAATAGATGGTGGAATGGACAAAGACAAATTGGAGAAACTTAGCCACCCCTGAAATTAAAATACTGGATTTCAACTTCTTCTTGATTCGCTTCAATTCACCAAATGACTGTAATTTTTTGAAACAGAATGGCCCTTGGTTCTTTGGTCAGTTGGGCATTTTCATTACCCCATGGAACCTCTTTTTTGACCTAGAAGCAACAAAAATTACTTCTATTCCAATCTAGATCAGATTATACAACCTCCCTCTAATGATGCAAGACACAAATCTCATTAGGAAAATGATTGATCAGGTGGGAACCTTTGTAAAGAGGGATAACAATTTGGTGGTTTCTTTGAGTAGATATACAAGGGTTTGTACCATGGTTGATATTTCAAAGCCTGTGCATTATTTTGTAAGAATACACTCTTCTTTTGGCTTCTGGAGTTGATTTTTAAACTATGAGGGCTTACCTTTCAAATTCTTTTGATGCAACACAACAGGCCACAAAATAGCAGGATGCACTATTAGTAAGATGCCAGGATCAAGAGTGATTAGTTTTAAAAAATGGACCAAGAAGTCAAGCTCTTCAGATGCAAATTTCATTTAGCATAATTAGGGACAATTCTTGGAACCCCAAAAGGTGACAAGGCTTGAACCTAAGACTTTTGTTACACATACAACAATGTTGAGTGTGCATAATTCACTAATGTGAGTAGTGTAACCCTTAGTACATCTAAGTGTTGTAAAAAAAAAGTTAGTCATTGTTGGCAAGAAATGGGGAGGAACCACTCTGGAGATCTGGTCCTCAGTCAGATCTCTAAAGTTAGTTTATACTCTAGTAATATAGTGAGAGAATCCTAATGAAATAGTAAGGAAATGTAATATGCAATATACATAGATCACATATAAGCATTCAAGATAAACACATAGACATAGATTAATCCTTATATCTCCATTATATATATATATATATATGAGAATAAGAGTATGTAAAAGGTAGAGACTTAGACCTACCAGATGTATCTGAATACCTAATGATGAATATATATATATATATATATATATATATATATATATATATATATATATTCATCATTAGGTATTCAGATACATCTGGTAGGTCTAAGTCTCTACCTTTTACATACTCTTATTCTCATATCTCATTCTCTTCTATTGCCTTCTTACATGTACATCATATATCATATCTATATATCACATAGAGGTGTGTCTTTTCCTAAAATACCTCTTTGTATATCAGCTCTGTCCTCTGCATACCACCTACAGTAGGATTTGCTAATTGCTCTGTCTTTTGCCAATATCATTCCCCCTTTTTAAAATTATGTATTGTCCTTAAGACATTGCTCTGTTTAGCTTGAAGGTAGGATATTCTTATGGATTACTCGAAGCTGATCCAGAGTTGTATCCCATTTCTTTTTGGTTGATGTCAAAATTTGGATTTGGCTATATATTTGTATACATGTATCTTCTACATCACCTAATATAGTAGGAATTTGTATCTTTTTGGTTACCTGCTTAGCCTCTGTGAAAATGCCAGTCAGGGATGCCAGTCTCAGGCTTACTACTTCCCTTAGTTGCTTAATTTGTAGGTCTTTATTTGTTCCCTTTGGTCTTGGAACTGTTGGAGCTGACTGTGTAATTACTCTACTTGTGCCCTTATTGCTCCATTATGTTGATAACTGAGAGGGGGGGTGAATCAATTATCTTAATTATTTCATCTTTCTGAACTTTCTTAACAATTAATGCAATATTAATTCAAATAAGCAAACATAACCATGAAATGGAAATACACATGATACAATATTTTTGATGTGGAAACCCTGTTAAGGGAGAAAAACCACGAGGTGATTAAGCCAAGATTGTATTCTCTGTTAGAAGAATAGAAATACAAAATGGCACTTGCCAATTAGGGCTCACTATTCGAGCACACTGCTCACAAGAGGCTTACTGCCTACAATAGTTTATATAAGAAAACTAGATACTTGAACTGATGAGAAGCATCCACATATGCTAAGGTTTAGTTCTGATTAAGCTCAATATACTGATCTGCTGCACTTCATTCTTACTCTCTTAGGTGCTGCTGTCTTGTTACATTTCGGACCTGTCTTACTATCTTTACATTGCTCTTCTACTTTTCTTCGCACTTTGCTATCACATCACTCACCTCTTCACATCCAAATCTGTTTGGTATATATATCTGCACAAAGGATTTCATCCTCTTTCTAGTCGGCATCTGAAATAGTCAATATTTTCCCAAACTCTTAGACTGTCGGCTGAATCCTTGCTTGCCAAGTGATGCAAATCAAGGAGATACTTATAGAAGTCATCTAACATGTCAGCCAATCATGGATGATACCTTAAGAACCTTGATCATCATCAATATCTCATCCGGAATAATTCTGATGCTCTGTTAGTCAGTTCTTCCTCTATATGTTCTACCAAATCAGACCTCAATACTTAGATGCTTATATCTCTTCACTCTTTCATCACCGGAGGCTCAATCCCTGGAGTTTATCAGTTAAGGTATTCCTCTTGACTTTCCCAAGTCAACACTTTGCAAAGATACTTCCTCTAAGAGATCTAGACCTGACTGTCAGACCTTGCTGCATGCTCTGTTCTTGCTTACCAGACCCAAGTATCCTTCAATCTGACTTCTGGTAAAGATACACTATGTCCTGCGGATGTGTGGAATGGTCTTTGTTGCCATCAATAACAACACCAATGAAGCCACACAGTGTCTCTTGCCAACAATCTCCCCCTTTGGCATTGATGGCAACACTTAGTGAAAAATGACTAAGTGTTATACAACACTCCCCCTTGGTTGATGCTCTATTCTATTGTACACTATACCAGAGCTCCCCCTTAGCTGGAGTCCACATTTTTCACTGCTCCTCACTCCCCCTTTGACATCAATGGCAAAGGGTGGGATCTGCACACCAAAATTTTCAAAACTCAATCTAAACTTAGTCGCATAAGTATATTATCCGGTTATACTTTACATGTACTTTAGTATATCTGCAAAAGTGTTCTTTAATTGTACAACTTATGTTGCCCAACTCAGCTTCATCCTGTCCAAAATTGAGATGTGACCACTCAACAAGAATAAAAAACTTCTGCCCTCTTTAGATCTGTCGGATCACTGGTTCGGTCTGTGGTTTGAGCATCATTTAGGGCCTCATGCATGGCCTCTAACTTAGGGATAATTATTCTTCTAAGTTCATTCAACCTACTTATTATGTTTTTCTTCTCCTTCTCAAGCTTCTTCATTTCATTTATGACTGCAATAGTCTGACACTCTTGATTTACTATGGAGGAGGATAGAGGATCAAAACTTTGAGATAAACTTAATAGTTTATCCTCTTGCTCTTTTATCTTCTTCTCAATGTCCTTGGTCACTTTAGGTCAGGATAAGCAAAATTTGTAAATATCGTCACCATCTTTGAGAGCATTTTCTAAGCTCTTTAACCCAATATTTATAACTCTCCTATCATTGGTTATTAACCCTTGTACTTCTGATAATCTTTTTACCAAAAACTCTTTCCAGACCTTATCTTCTGCTGACTTCTCTAATGAGTCAAAATGTGTGCTAACACTATTTACTAGAGATTTGAGATTACCAGATGAGGAGGCTGAGGGATCCTTCTGAAAAGATGGCATGATCTTTTCCAGTACACCGGATGCAATTTCTATGATCTTGCAATCCTCCATGTGAGACTTTAGGATTTTTTCTTTTGCTTTTGCCTAAGTAAAGGATGCTAGCTTTATGGTTTGAACTGGGGAGAGGGAGTCAAAATTGAGCAGTCCTTGAAGAAGTTCTGGTTCATCAAATTCCATCATCTCCTTGGTTAAGAATTCTACTACTGCTTCTGCTATGTCTCTTGCCGGTGATAGGGTTTTGTCCCCTTCTACAGCCTTACCACTATCATCTATGGCCTTTTCTGTTGGAGTTTTCTCTTCTTCTACAGCCTTACTACTAACATCTTCTTTTTGCTTCTCCTCTGCTTCTTGACTGATTATTCTTTCTTCTCCTTTAGATCTGGAATCTACAGGGGAAACTAGATGAGAGATATTTGCTTCTTTTTCTTCACCTATCTCCTTTGCCTCTTCTGACATTTTCTCAGTGAATTCTTCTTTGTTATCTATTCCCGAGGGATCATCACCTAAATCCTCTACAACAAGAATATTGAATCTTCTATAGGCATTCCAGAGGATTTCCTCTATTTCTTTTTCCACCTTATCAGTTTCTCCAAGCATGAGCTGATTCATTCTAGCCTTACTCTGGAACTCATCCTTGCAATCTTTGAAGATCATATCCATTTGTTTTGGAGTAATTGAGGGATAGAGCTGGATAGCTATCTGATCTCTAATCTCTAAGTCCTTAGCCTTGACATTTTCTTTTCTCATATCAAGTTCCTTCTCTAAACTTTTAGGAATTAGAGAAATTATTTCAATAAATGCTTTATTGTATATGTTCAAGTATTTAACTGTGGCTTCCTCCAAGATCTTTTTATCTACATCATTATATGCATCATAAAATTCTGTTATTGGTTGCAGGTTCCCATCCACAGTAACTGCTTTAACCACATCATCTAATGACAAAGTGGGCTTTTCAACAAACTCTTCTGTCTCTGCCTCCTTGGTTTCACTGGATACTTACTTCTTTTTCTTCATCTTCTTGATCCCTTCATCAGATTCAGTCTCTTTATCATCCTTCTGACTGATGTAAGACCTTGTTGCCTTTGTCTTTGTTCTCTTTTCACTTTTACCAGATGATTTTGCTTTCGGTTTAGATGCCTTTGAGCTCTTTGCAGTGGCAGATATAGAGCTCTTAGAGGATCTGGTCCGGGAGGAAGCTTCTACCGGAGCACTTTCTTTTTCTGCTTCTTTCTTTCCTTTTTCTGCCCTTTCCATTTTTTCTCCGCTGGCATCAAGTGCCTCTTTTGAAATCCCATAACTTTTGGCAATGTTCTCAACTTCTTTTCTCACTTTTCTCTTCATTTCTGGTTGACATAGCTCCACATGGATTTTCACACTTAACTCTTCAAAGGTTCCAAACCTTTCTGCCTTAGGATCCTTTGGCTGACTTAGCATGTGTTGAACATGTAGCTCTACAATTTTCTCATCCACTTCATACCCCATAGGCATGATCCACACTATTCTTGGTTCCACTATCTCCATTAGGCACTGATCAATTTCTACCATAAAGCATATTGTATCTTTATATTTTTCAACTAAAGATTGGGGGATTCTCTCTCTTGCTTGTATCATGCTCTGAAAATTCTTGAAATAACCCCAGAGAGCTGTATTCTGTGCCTTGGCATCACCAAGCCCATGTATATAATCTCTAATTTGAATGGCTACTGGTCTATCATTCTGCCATACCCAGCCACTAGATCTGGGAAGCTCATTCATGTAATAAAAGAATAGGCAGAGTATCAAACCACCATATTTGAAAGAGTTCTTCTTATCCTTCTTTATCTTCTGTAGATTCTCCAAGAGTTGGTTCAGACGGAGCTCACAAAGATCATAGTCTACATTCTTCCTCAACATTTCATAAGCTGTATATATAGCAGTTCCAAATACTAAATTCTCCCTGCTGGAGTGATATATCTTATACCTAATTATCACTGATGCAAACTTGATATTTGGATCTATGATATCCTCAATAGTCATTGCTCTTTTATCAAACTTCGATCCGGTAGCCTCACTGACAATTTGGTTTTTGATAGATTTGAGTGTAGGCATTTCACTGGTTGAGTGTAATTCGGTTACTGCCCTAATGGCATCCTTAGTGATCTTAAATGGCCTGCTCAACCACATGAAGTTGTCATGCATTCTGCTCAAGATATACCGGACCCATTCATCTTCCAGAAAAAAGGGGAAATGAATGCATTGTGCAAAATGTTTGTCCCAGATAGCTTTATGCTAGGTTTTGAGTTCAAATGAGTCATCTATCAAATGCTTGTGATAGATATCGACCAACTTAGATTCCCCAAAATCTTCAATACTCGCATGAATATATGCCCTAACATCTTCTACATGCAGAACCCCATGTGGAATGCTTGAAAAGGCACCTAGGGGATCAACTTCTAGGGATTTATATGGATGCTTCTTAAATTTAGGGCGTGGCCTATCAGAAATATTCACCACATTTGGAGTACCCATCTTTCAAAGATTTGCAGAGACATATTTAAGAACGGAAAATACCTTTTGCGCTTCTAGGTTTTACAGAGTGAGCCAGATCAATTGCTGGATAAATCGACTTCTACAGATGATCTTTGATGGGTTTGAGGAAATTTGTTGCAGGGCTCCTTTTCTCTTCTTCTTGAATGCAGAAGGAACAAATGTTTAATAAGAAAAACCTTTATATTGCTCCGCAAACCCTAATACCAAGCTGCAATAAATGCTCAACTTAAGTCATTCCAATTTGCCTTGTTTTCCTTATTCGGATGACTTGATGAACCGAAACGATCTTGTTCTAAACATCTTGCGGATCTTCCATAACTTAACCATAATTTATTTAGATGTTTCTCTGAGAATCCTTTAATCCGCAATTCTCCTTGTGCCAATTCTGGCACCAATTAACTGCCTAGGGGAAAATGTTTTTCCTTGTGTCTCCCCCTGAGCCAGAGCTCATTTTTTAATTTTTGGAAGGAATATCAGCACCAGATTTTAGTGCAGATCCATCCTCTACATTTTCTATACTTCTCTTCACCCAAATTTTGTTCATCTCACTTTTAACTTCATCCGCATTTACTTTTCCTTTTCCTTTGTCTTGATTCTGATTATGATGCATCGGACCCCTTTTGTCCTGGTTCTTGCTTCTACAGAATTTGGCAATGTGACCGGATCTATTGGAATTGTGGAAAACAACATTTCTTTGCATATTTGAATGAAATCCTCTTGATCTACATTGATTAGCCATATGTCCCATTCTATTGCATGCAAAGCATCTACCATTGAATGAATTGTTCATTTGCATATTTCTACATTCTTGAGATTTGTGACCATACCTTTTGTAGTTGAAACACTGTCTGGAGAAGGATGTATTAATCTGATTTATTCTCTTTCTGCACTAATTAGCTTTATGACCAAAGTCATTGTAGTTGTGGTAGTATCCATTGAAGGATGGATATCTTTGAGCATTAGGTTGCCTTACCGGAGGTCTTCTAGGCCTGTTTCTTAGATTTTTTGATCCAAAATTCTTCTGACTGGATCCGGAGCTTTCACCTTTCTCATATCCCAAGCCACGCTTGTCATCTACCCTCTTTTGGCTTTCAAGAAGAACTTCAAGTTGAGCAAAACTTATCTTGAATTTCTCTTTGTATTCATTAGTTGTTTGAAGATCCTTTTTAAGAGTGTCAATTTGATCCTCAAGTTTTTCTTCATTATCTCTAGCATCTTCAAGATCAAATTCTAGATGCCTAATTATTCTATCCATTTTTTGGCAGTCTTCTGACTTCTCCTTGAGGGATTGTCTTAGATCATCTTCAATTTTTCTTTTCTCTTCAATTTCTTGGGTGAATTTCATAACTCTTGATTCCATTTCATGTCTTACCATAATGACCTCTTTTGATAACTTTTCACATAACTTGGTTTTCTCCTTCAAATCTTCATTTGTACCATTGTCTTCACTTTGACTTGCTAATTGCTTAAGTAGATCTTTTCTCTTTTTCATAGAGATACTCAGTTTCCCTTTTAGTTCATTTATGAAATCATCAGCCTGTTTGAGTCTTTCCTTCAATTCTCTGACTTCAGAGTTTGATTGCTCAAGATCATCTAGGGTAGACTGAAGTTGCTCCCTCATACCATACACATCCATTTTAGTTCCCAGATCTTCCTCAAGCTGTTAGGCTCCTTTGGGAGGAACTTAGCTTTGATACCAATTTTTGATAACTGAGAGGGGGGTGAATCAGTTATCTTAATTATTTCAGCTTTCTGAACTTTCTTAACAATTAATGCAATATTAATTCAAATAAGAAAACATAACCATGAATTGGAAATACACATTGTTGGTGCCTGCATGAGCAGTCAGTTTTCAAGCATATAAACATGCAGGCACCTTCCCAAAAAATCCAAAAAAGTTCTAAGTTTTTGGGCCTCCTCAGCATGTTTTAACGTCAGCATCATATTTTCTTTGGAGGAGGTCATCATCATCATGTTTCCAGACATCACCCTGATGTTGCTTATGAGGGTCATCATATTTTCTGTCAGCATGATCTTTCGCCGGGGTGATATTTTAACATCGGGTGATCTTGGTTAAGATCATCCTGATGATGTTGCTGTAAAGTTCTAAGTGTGACCCGATATTCATCGGGGTCATCATATTTGAACATCGGGTGATCTTAGTCAAGATCATTCTGATGTTGTTTTATCACTTTGTGTTTGTTGTTTTATCACCTTGATGATGCTGATGTCATTCTTATGTCAGGGTGATATCCATTTTTCTACCTGTCTGCTTCATGATATTTTCGAAGGGAGATATTCGCCTGTCGGCTTCATGCATTGTCTAATGGGGGTGATCATTTCAAATATCAGTCACATATTCATATATCACGCCGATCTTATAGTGGAGCTACAGTGCAGCATGATATGTGTGCATCAGGATGATATTTCCAAATATCCGGTTATCTTCCGAATATCATCCTGATGTCGATGTATGGTGACGTCATCAAGGTCCGGGGGGGTCATATTTCTAACACTGATCATCTTGTGGAGATCCCCTGATATTTGCAAACATGACGATGACGTCATCCGGATATGAGGAGGTGCGCGATAGGCAGATATGCTGATGATGTCAGCAGGATATGACGGTGACGTCATCAGGATGTTCATCGGCCAGACATTTGGTATCGGCTAAGCAGGAGGATCTTCCTCCGATGCATCAGGTTGTGCCGATGAAGGCGATTATCATGTAGGTGATATTGCGATGATGATGCTAACGTCAGGGTGATATTTCAAGCAACAGGATATCATGTTGCTGGAGGATGAGGATGATGAAGGTCTTATACTAGTGTTGTCGAGAGCAAAAGCACCGACATCATATATGCTCTCGACCTAGTATATAAAGTGTTGAAATGGTCGCCGCGGGGTGCATGTGGGATAATTGATATCCTGCATATTTTGAAATATCACGATGAGGTATTTTGGCGGGAAACGGTTGCGATGCACTGTTTGATGTTTTCCCGATGGCTGCGAGGTAGATGGGCATTAATGGCGAAGGTTGCAGAGGTATGGACGGATCTGGTACCTGATTGAAGATGTACATCAACGGACAGTGGCGCAGGGCTTGATGTTTCTTCCTGTCTCCTCCCCTACCTACTGCATTCATGTTTGGGCGCCAATCTGGTAATGCGTTGAGCGCCATTTTTCTGATACTGTGTATCTGGCGGGATTTTTGGTCAACCATGTAATTAATTGCTGTGGTACACTTTCTAGCTGTTATAAGCAGACTGTGTTACCATTTTTCAGGTTGTTGAAAACTGGACATTTTGGCTCTGTAATAAGATACAACTGGTTTTGGTTGCTCTGTGTAGCAAAACTTGTGAGTTTATGTATCTCCTGTTGTACGATTTGGCATGAATCCACTGATTTCATGGTTAATCTTATATGAATAATGCTGTGTTTGCATGTGTTATGCTGATTCTGTCTCCAGTTTTGCATGTATCTTTCTTACTGCAATAGGGATGCCATAAGTACAGACAGCTTAACACTCTTTATTGGGAGATATCTGTAAGGCAGATATCATGTGTATCCCCCTGAAATCCAGTTTTAGCTATTCATGCTGATCATTCACAGGTGTATGTCTACCGACTCCAAGCCCTGGATAGGCACCAATCTAGCTCTGTGTTGAGGTTATACACCATGTCCATCTTTGCATCCAAAATCAAATCAAACCATCTCTTCCTTCCATCTATTAGTTGTAGGAGTAGGATTAGGATCCCTGCATGCTCTCATACCTAACCAGACATATATGTCCAAGAACGTTGCCCACCTTGTGATCTATCATACAGATCTTGGTCCATACATGAGAGTATTCTGCCTGTTGATGTCAAGTTAAATCCTTCTGTCATTGAGGTAGTCAAGGTTACACCTTGAGTTATAGGGATACCCCCCTTGGTGCGGTAGAACCAGAAGTGAAGGGGAGGCAGCTCACGCAACCTCCTATATTTAGTTGGCTGAATCTGCCTGTGCATTAGAACTGGCAAACCCTAATGCTGATTCAGAAGAAAAACCAACACACATGACACAATATTTTTGATGTGGAAACCCTGTTAAGGGAGAAAAACCACGGGGTGATTAACCCAAGATTGTATTCTCTGTTAGAAGAATAGAAATACAAAATGACACTTGCCAATTAGGGCTCACTGCCTGAGCACACTGCTCACAAGAGGCTTACTGCCTACAATAGTTTATACAAGAAAACTAGATACTTGAACTGATGAGAAGCATTCACATATGCTAAGGTTCAGTTTCGATTAAGCTTAATATGCTGATCTGCTACACTTCATTCTGACTCTCTTAGGTGTTGCTGTCCTGTTACATTCCAGACCTATCTTATTGTCTTTACATTGCTCTTCTACTTTTCTTCATACTTTGCTATCACAGCACTCACCTCTTCACATCCAAATCCATCTGGTATATATATCCACACAAAGGATTTCATCCTCTTTCTAGTTGGCATCTGGAATAGTCAATATTTTCCCAAACTCTTAGACTGTCAGCTGAATCCTTGCTTGCCAAGTGATACGAATCAAGGAGATACTTATAGAAGTCATCTAACATGTTGGCCAATCATGGATGATACCTTAAGAACCTTGATCATCATCAATATCTCATCCGAAATAATTCTGATGCTTTGTTAGTCAGTTCTTCCTCTGTCTGTTCTGCCAGACTGGACCTCAATACTTAGATGCTTATATCTCTTCCCTCTTTCATCACCGAAGGCTCAATCCTTGGAGTTTATCAGTTAAGGTATTCCTCTTGACTTTCCCAAGTCTGTACTTTGCAAAGATACTTCCTCTAAGAGATCCAGACCTGACTGTCGGACCTTGCTACATGCTCTGTTCTTGCTTACCGGACCCAAGTATCCTTCAATCTGACTTCCGGTAAAGATACACTATGTCCTGCGGATGTGTGGAATGGTCTTTGTTGCCATCAATGACAAAACTAATGAAGCCACACAGTGTCTCTTGCCAACACATTATTATCTTTTATAGGATCATATGAAGTAGCTACTTGTGTTATTTGTGACTCTAGTGCATCTATTTGATACTTTATATTTTTAGTAGTGGTAGGCCAGTGCAAACAAAATTGATACAATACCTTTTCTTCCTCCATGCCCTGATGGATATTCCTTATTTGTGTTTCTAGTTTAGTATGTACCTTAGCACATTCATTTGATGTTTTTGCTAATATTTTCTTATTCATTTGCTCAATGATATGTTCTTCTGCCTTGTTTTCTAGATAGCTAGAATCTACCTTGAATCTCTACATTAACTACCTTATCTATTGTGTAAGAGGTAGGGTTGTGTCCCTTTGTGCCTCTAGCATCTCATTCTAAATTAAGTTTACAACCTCCCGTAGTGCTTCACTACCTTCAATATGTTGTTGCAAAATTTCTTCCCTCGCTGTGGAGTGGAAGATGTCACCAAGCTATAGTTTCTAGATAGGTGATATCCCTAATAAATTGACCTATCCTCCTACTAATGGCTGTTGTAGTAGATGAGGTGTTACCATAGGCTAAATATATTTCTGTTGCACCAAGAAATCTTTGATAGATTGAATGGGAGATGTAGAGGATGTATCTTGGCTACCTGGTCTTTGTATCTCTTCTTCTTATTGATTATCTTCCAGATTTTGTGCATCCTCTCCAATTTTCTGCTCTTCCTACTATGTATTTGTGTTGTGGGGAGGGGATACCCTCTATTCTTCTTCTTCCTCTCTCTACTCTTCTTGTTGTGTATTATGTGGAGATGATATCTCTTGTTGTTCTACATTTCTATCTCCCTCCTTCACAGTATTATACAATTTCTTTGTTATTAGTTTTGTTTCCTATTGAATTTTGTCCCTATCTGCTTATTCCGTATTCATCAGGGTATCAACCCTCTACTTTATCGTCAATTCTTTAGCCTATAATTGGTCTAGTTTATCTTTCTCTTCTATGGATATAGAGGTACCTACCCCATCAATAGTCTGTTGTCTCAAATCCTCTTCTAGTTGCAATGCTTTCTCCCTCCTTTATATCAAGTCTTCTGCTAGATCCTTTGGTAACCTTTGGGTAAGTGCAAGAAGATGGGGGACCAAAAAGGGGTCTTAAGTGGCCACCTTTTTTTTTCTAAAATCAGGAAATGCTGACCTTGGATGAGAAATCGAGCATAGTTACACCCAAAATTTTAAGATGCAACAAAAACAATGTTCGTAGTGCTCCGAGTCTACTTTCTAAACTACTATTTAAAAAAAAAAATGGTATAGATTAAGGGATTCAAAAGAGGGAGCCACATAAATTGGTGTTCTTTCTGTCAAAAAAACATAACATAGCATGTTTTGTGGCTCCCTCAAAAGGTTAACTTTTTTTTAGTATTTTTAAAATTGCTTTAGTGAGAAATTAGCTAATAGCATGTAGTTTATGCCTAATTTTTTTGATAATTTTTTAATGAATATTTGATTTTTTACTAATTTTCAAAGTGGACATATCCTAAAAAATAGAATTTTGGCCGTGCTACCCCTATAAATTTTGAAAACTAATTGAAAATCATTTTTTTAATATGTGTAGAATGGAGTCTAGTTTCTAAAAATGTAATTTTTTTGAAATTTCATTGAATGGTTAATTTACAATGAAAAAAAGACCAAACACTAGTTTTTGCCCCAAAACAGACACAAACAAAAGAAATTAAAGATGAAAGGCTTATCATTGTCAAAATGTGAAAAAAATTACATTGTTAAATAGCTAAGAGAAAGCCTAACATTACCCAGGTGTTTGATTTGTTTGACCTTGAAATGCGTGCAAATCTCAGGGTTAACACAAATGAAATTATGTGAAATCCTGTAGAATATGCAAAAACACATCTCTGGACGTTGGGAAGGCACTCCAAGCCTTTGGGTTGGAAATCCAAAGCAAATCCCAAGCCTAATGCTTGGGATTACCAAAGCAAAATATAACGTGAGCACATTATAACGCGCTCGCATTATGTTTTCTTTTGCATTTTTTCCCTTTTCACAAAATTTTGCCTATTGTTTGTCATGTTTGACATAATGCAACCGTGTTATGTCTCCCTTGGAATGTTTTATGTTCAAGGTTATTAAGCATGTATGTATGTATGCTTGTATGTATGTATGTATGTATGTATGCCTATATGTATGTATGTATGTATTGATGTATGTATGTATGCCTATACTTATATGTATGCTTGTATGTATATATGTATGCTTGTATGTATGTATGTATGGTTGTATGTATGTATGCATTCTTGTATGTATGTATATATGCATGTATGTATGTATGTATGCATGCATGTATGTATGTATGTATACTTGTATGTATGTATGAATGTAAGGGTTTTAGGTTTAGGGTATATAAGAACATGAGCCCATAGAGTTTTTAGGGTTGAGGGTTGAGGTTTTTTGGTTTAGGGTTTAAGGCATAGGGTTGAGGGTTGAGGTATTAGGGATTAAGTAATAGGTTAAGGGTAGAGGGTTGAGGGTTGACGGTTGAGGGTTGAGGGTTGAGGGTTGAGGGTTGAGGTTTAAGGGTTGAGGGATGAGAGTTAAGGGATTAGGGTTTAAGGCATAGTGTCGAGGGTAGAGGAGGGTAGAGATGGGGGTGAGGCAGTTAGGAGAGGAGAGGGGTGCATAAGGGTTGAGGGTTTAAGGGTCAAAGGTTTAGGGTTTAAGGGTTGAGGGTTTAAGGTCAAGAGGGATTAGGGTTTATGGTTGAGGGATTAAGGTTTAAGGTTCAAGGTTGACGGTTAAGGGTTTAGAGATAGGGTTTAGAGTTTAGGGATAAGGGATTAGGGTTTAGGACCTTGAGGGATTAGGGTTTAGGGTTGAGGGATTAAGGTTGAGGGTCGAGGGATTAGGGTTAGGGTAGAGTGTTGAGGGTAGAGGGATTAGGTATAGGGTTTAGGTTTGAAGGTTTAGGGTTGATGGATTAGGGTTTAGGGTTGAGGGTTTAGGGATAAGGGATTAGGGTTTAAGGTATAGTGTTAAGGGTTGAGGGTTTAGGAATAGGGATAACATTTAGGTTTTAAGGTTGAGGGATTAGGGTTTAGGGTTTAGGGATAATGAATTAGGGTTGATGGTTGAGGGATTAAGGTTTAAGGTTGAGGGTTGAGGGTTTATGAAAGGAAGCAAGGTACGCGGAACACACTTCCTATGCTAATCTAATGAGGGAAGTAGAGTGCAAATTATTTTAAATCCTTACAATTACAATGTTATCAACCCAATAACAGAGATATTACAGCAAACAACATACACATAATGACACAGAAGAAGAGAGAGACAAGATTTAACGTGGGGAAAACCCTTTCAGGAGAAAAACCCCACACTCCAAAACCTACACAATGTATTAACAAATCTAAAGGTTTTTTACAATACACTTGCCATGCAAGCTCTCAGGAGTCTTCGACACTTGTATTTGGAGGTATTCTGGAAGCATAACAGTACCTGTCAATCACATAATGCAACTCCTCAAAGCACCTGTTTATATAGAATATACAAGGCAAAATTGGCTCTATCTTGGAATGGGTGTCCAACTTGGCCTCATGGCCCAAAACCCACGCCTATGGACACTTGGTCAACATTGTAAGATGCTTCAAACACTTGTCCACACACCCCATCCCAAAGAGTTCACCTATTTCCAAAATGAGCTATGACAGATGCTATTACAACTCTTAGGACTGTCATAGAATCTGTCATAACTTGCAGCTGCAAGAGAATCTGTCATACACAGGCTATAAATAGTATATTCTCTTACAACATGTCATAGTCCACCTTGGGGTACCCAAAGATGCCTTTTCAAAGATGCTCTTCGACACATGTCTTCACCTGTAATAGAATCTCCTATTTCTAACTCTTACATGTCATAACTTTGTCATAGGAATCTGGCATGACCTTGTTAGTCAATATTCCCTTACACAACACCCAAGATGCCGACACATGGCAAAATATTCTTATCACAAAGTGGGATGCCTATCTCCTCATGTGAGGACAAAATTACAAGTTTTCATCTTCCATTTAGGATGACACATCATCATGCCACATCCCACAAGATGACAATATGAATTTACAATTTAATTTACAACATAGGCAAAAAATATATAAATACAATGAAATAATACAAAGGAATTACCAAGGTTGAGATACCTTAATTCCCAACATTCTCCCACTTGTCAAACACCTTGTAAGAGTCAATAGAATTAACAAGATTTAACTGCTATAGGCTGAGAGGCCCATAGACTCAGAACACCATCTGAACTTCTCTGTGCCCACTAGTTTCGTCAATGCATCTGCAACATTCTTCAAAGTATCTACCTTCTCCAAATTTACCTTCCCATCCTCTACCATGTCTCACATGAAGTGAAAATGTACATCAATATGCTTTGTTCTGGCATGGAAAGTTGGATTCTTCACAAGGCAAATCACACTCTAACTGTCACAACAAATTGTAATCTGTCCTTCATCAACACCAATATCTGAACACAATCTCTTAAGCCAAATGGCTTCCTTACAAGCATGAGTTGCTGCCATGTACTCAGCTTCTGTCATGGACAAAGAAACCACAGGCTGTCGCTTACTCATCCAACTAATAGCACTACCAAACATAGTGAACACATAGGCATTGGTGGATCTCTTGCTGTCAATGTCACCTGCCCAATCTAAATCCATAAATCCTTGAATACAAATAGAATGCGGAGGTCCTGTAAGATTACCATGATAGCATATGGAATACTTGGAAGTACCCCTCAAATATCTAAACACTCTCTTAACTACATCCCAATGTACCCATCCAGGATTATCCATAAATTGACTAAGGACTCCCACTGCTTGAGCAATGTCCGGTCTTGTGCAGACCATAGCATACATCAAACTACCAATAGCACTAGCATAAGGTACTCTGCTCATGTCCTCCACCTCACTAGGAGATTTTGGACAATCATTAATAGATAACTTTGTCCCCAAAGAAACATGAACACACAATGGTCTACAATCTGCCATGCTGAACCTATCCAACATGGTCTTCACATACTTACTCTGGCTTAACCAAAGTTTTATGTTAGCTTTGTCTCTTCTAATTTCCATTCCTAGAATGTACCTGGCTGCCCCCAAATTTTTCATTTCAAACTATGCTGCCAACTAAGACTCAAAATCAAAAATCATATTCTTACCCTTCCCAATGAGCAACATATCATCAACATATAATGCAACAATAAGAATATGATCACCATCAAACTTATAATATACATAGTGATCCGATTTTGATTTCACAAATCTAATTGACTACACAAAGACATCAAACTTTAAGTACCACAACCTAGGAGACTACTTCAAACCATACAAAGACTTTTTCAACTTGCAAACCAAATTTTCTTTACCTTTCACAATGTAATGCTCTGGCTGTGACATGTAGATTTCTTCCTCCAAATCACCATGAAGGAAAGTTGTCTTCACATCCATCCATTCTACCTCTAAGTCATAAGCAGCTGCAAGAGACAATAGAAATCAAATGGATGTCAGCTTTGCAATGGGAGAGAAAATTTCACTATAATCAATTCCCTACACTTGTGAGTACCCCTTCGCATCCAATCTAGCCTTGTACTTTTCAACACTGTCATCTGCACTGAATTTCTTCTTGAACACCCATTTGCATCCAATGTGTTTCTGTCCATTAGGGAAAGGCACCAAGCCCCATGTTTTATTCTTTTACAAAGAAGCCATCTTATCTTCCATGGCCTCCTTCCAAGAACCTACATCTTTCATGCCCATAGCCTCTTTCACAGTTCTAGGCTCATCAGTGTTAGTAAGTAAAGCAAAAGCACAACTAGAATCAAGAAATGAATAACCAAACCTATCAAGTTGCTTTCTTGTTCGTGTAGACCTCCGCAAAGGCTGAGGTTGAGGTTTTGCTTCTTCTAAGTTTTTAGAGCTGCTAGAGCTCTCCTCATCATTAGGTGTCACAGGGTCTATCTATTCAGTCTTCTCAGGGGTAGAAGGAAACTGAACCACATCTTCTTTCTTTTCTATCTGTTCTGGCTGTAGAACAACAGAAGATGGTGTTAGTTCTCTGTAGATAACACTTCTACTATACAACACTTTTTCAGCCATAGGATCCCAAAGCTTGTATCCTTTCACACTGACACCATAGCCAATGACAATACATTTAATAGCCTTGTTCCCCAATTTAGACCTTTTCTCCCTAGGCACATGTGCATATGCCTCACAACAAAAAACATGAAGATGTCTAACTGAAGGCTTCTTACCAGACCACACCTCCATAGGTGTTTTACCAACAAGAGCTAATGTAGGAGATTTGTTTACCAGATGGCAAGTAGTGGCTACAACTTCAGCCCAAAAATTTTGTTCGAGGCTTGCTCCACTAAGCATACTCCTAGCCTTCTCCATCAGTGCCCTGTTCATCCTCTCTGCAACTCCATTTTGTTGTAGGGTATAAGGAGTTGTCTTATGTCTTTCAATCCCTTGTTCTTTACAAAACTTTTCAAACTCTACCGAACAAAACTCACCACTATTATCAGTTCTCAAACACTTAATCTTTTTACTAGTCTAATTCTCAACAAAAGCTTTAAACTCTTCGAACCGACTAAAGACTTCAGATTTTCTTCCAAGAAAATAAACCCATGTCCTACTGTAATCATCTATGAAAGATACAAAATATACAAACTTTGAAATCGAAGGAACATTAATAGGACCAAACACATCAAAATGAATAAGATCCAATACACCAGAGGACTTGTGAGAACTAGAGTAAAATTGAACACGGTTTTGCTTTTCGTAAATATAATGTTCACAAAAGTCAAACTTGAGATTACAATCATTTAACCCCTCAATGATGTTTTTATTTTTTAGGGTACGCAGACCCTTCTCACCAATGTGGCCATATCTCAAATGCCATAACATAGTCTTTTCAAAAGGAAGCTTAGTTTCCATAGCATGTGCACTACCATTAGAACTAGTTACAACATATTTCTTCACTGCTCATTTAGATGGTGGGGATGAAGTGACTACAGCTCTTTTCTTTGAGTCAGAAGAACTATTACACTGTGAAGTGCATGCCTCCAGCTGAAACAAAGTACCTCTCTGAGTACCCTTAGCAAGCACCATAGATCCTCTAGTCATCTTGCATCCATCCTTCAAAAAGACAACCTGCACACCTACATCATTCAACATACTTACAGAAAGCAGGTTCCATGCTAGGCCTAGGATGTGCATAACCCCAGTGATCCCCTTCACTCATCCATCAGGGAATCAGATTGAGACTCTTCCATGACCAACAATCTTCAGATGAGAATCATCACCTAGGTACACCCTTCCACCATCGAATTCTTCATATTTTGTAAATTAGCTTCAATGCAAGGTCATGTGGAATGATGCACTAGAATCAATCAACCACACATCATTAGATTCATGGGTGGCCAAGGTTGCGATGAAGGCATCTCCATCATCTTGTGACTTGTCAGAATATGAATCAGGAGCTTTCTTCTTCTTTTTCTTCTCCTCTTTGCATTCCTTCAGAATTGCCCAATTTTTCCATAGTTCCAATAGAGAGCCTTAGACTTTCCAGGATATTTGGATCTCCCACAGGATTTAGATCTACCCTTCTTAGCTTTCTTGTCCTTCTTTTTCCCTTTCTCCTTGGGTCTTCCACGAACCACAAAAGTCTCTTTGGCTTCCTCAGAAGACTTTCTCCACATCTCTTCATATAATAGTGAAGATACCACTTCATCCATTTTGAATGTGGATGTGGTGCTCCCAATAGCCATAAAAAGATGATCCCACAAGTCTGGCAAAGAACAAAGTAAGGTCATACAACGATCCTCCTCCTCCATCTTCACACCAACGGATGTTAATTGTGCAACTAGCATGTTAAAAGCATTCATGTGATCTGCAACTAATCCTCCATCCTTCATCCTTAGAGAAAACAATTTGTTTCTCAGAAAAAGTTTGTTCACCAGGGATTTAAATCTTGATAATCATCACCGAACTTCTTCCAAAGGTCTTCTGTGCTCTTCTCCTCATGGACATTTAATAGGACAAAATCAGCTAGATTGAGTCTTATGAGACCCTTACCCTTTCGATCCTTGAGATCCCAATCTTCTTGTGACATTGCGGTTGGTTTTACACCAGATACAGTTTCCCATAGTTCATGATCAACAAGTAAGTCTTCCATCTTAAGTTTCCACAACTTAAAATTTGTACCATTAAACTTCTCCACCTTGATTCTTTCGGATGTGCCTGCCATCTCTTTCCTGCAACAATATTACAGAATACTCTGCATAGGACTCCCACTCAAACTAAGATCAGCTCAAAAAACCCCTACCCAATAGCTAGGACCAAAGGTGATCAAGTTCTGATACCAACTGAAAGGAAGCAAAGTACGTGGAACACACTTCCTATGCTAATCTAATGAGGGAAGTAGAGTGCAAATTCTTTTAAATCCTTACAATTACAGTGTTATCAACCCAATAATAGAGATATTGTAGCAAACAACAAACACATAGAATGACATAGAAGAAGAGAAAGACAAGATTTAACATGGGGAAAACCCTTCAGGAGAAAAACCCCACACTCTAAAACCTACACAATGTATTACTAAATCTAAAGGTTGTTTACAATAAACTTACAATGCAAGCTCTCAGGAGTCTTGGACACTCGTATCTGGAGGAATTTCATAAGCATAACAGTACCTGTCAATCACATAATGCAACTCCTCCTCAAAGCACCTATTTATATAGAATATACAAGCTAAAATTAGCTCTATCTTGGAATGGGCGTCCAACTTGGCTTCATGACCCAAAACCCACACCTATGGACACTTGGTCAACATTGTAAGATGCTTCTGACACTTGTGCATACACCCCATCCCAAA
This sequence comes from Cunninghamia lanceolata, assembly GCA_027924645.1. Classification (NCBI taxonomy): domain Eukaryota; kingdom Viridiplantae; phylum Streptophyta; class Pinopsida; order Cupressales; family Cupressaceae; genus Cunninghamia; species Cunninghamia lanceolata. Next base: position 2,041,267 of record BSBN01001011.1, read on the forward strand.
GAGGTCACCTATTTCCAAAATGGGCTATGATAGATGCTCTTATGACTCTTACGATCATCATAGAATCTGTCATAGCTGTCATAACTTATAGTTGAAAGAGAATCTATCATACACAGGCTATAAATAGCATATTCTCTTACAACATGTCATAGTCCACCTTAGGGTGCCAAAAGATGCCTTTTCAAAGATGCTCTTCGACACATGTCTTCACCTATCATACAATCTCCTATTTTTGAATCTTACATATCATAACTTCGTCATTGGAATTTGTCATGACCTTTTCAGTCAATATCCCTTACACACTGTTGGTGCCTGAATTCACTGTCAGTTTTTAAGCAGTTTTCATGCAAGCACCTTCCCTAAAATCCAAAAAATTTCCAGTTTTGGCACCCCTTCAGTGTTTTGTAGCATCCACATCATCTTTCTTGAAGAGGGGGTCTTCATGTTTTGTCCATCGGCATGAGTTAGGAGTGTGTCTTGGCGATCATGATTAGTACCAATGGCGTGTTATCTTCTATCGCTGAGACCTTACCTATCGACGTAGGTGTTTTGTGGCTTGCCGACATACTAGGTCTCGCTGACGAGGGTTTTGGAGTGCTATCACCAAGACTTTGGCTATCGGATGAACGGGCAAGTGTTGGGCTGACAGTTGGGGGTTTGGCTGATGGTGGGATTTGGAGTGGTCATCGGCATGTGTTTGGCTATCGGCGAAGCAAATTTTTGGGCCACCGATGTAAGGTGTCTGGCCGATGAGGGATGTTCAAGGTGGTCGTCGGTGTGACTAGGGGTATCGGCCAGTGTTTTTTCAGTTGCTCCGATGATGTGTGTGTCTGGCCGATGGGAGTGAGGAGTTCGGTCATCAGTGTGACCTTGGCTATCGGGGGCAGTGCTTTGTGGTCCGCCGATGGAGAATGTTTGGCCGATAGAGGAGCAGAGTGTGGCTCGTTGGTGCGTCGGTATGACTCGACGTATCGGTGAGCGTCTTTTTTGTTGTGCCGATGGTGTGTGTCTCGCCGAAGACCTAGGTATGGTGTGCCATCGGAGTGAGATTGAGTATCAGCATAGGCATTTTGAGGTTGGCTGACGGCTTTGGTCATATCGACAGAGATGGGAGGCTGATGTCTATTGGCAAGACGTGTGCGATCAGCGAGGAAATTTTGGGCTTGCCCGACGGTTGTTGTCTAGCCGACCGAGTGTGTTTTGCTTGGTCATCGGGGAGAGTTGGTCTATCGGCCAGGGAAGCTTTTGGCTAGTCCGATGGTAGTAGTCTGGCCGATAGGGAATTGCGATAGGCATCGGTGTGATTGTTGAGATCGGTGGGGTAGCCTAATGTTTGGCCGATAGTGTTGGTCTCACCGATAGGGGAATGTGGTGTAGGCGTCGGCCAGACTTTTGAGCTCGGTGAGAGATTTTTGGGGCGGGCCGATGGTATAGGTCTGGGCGATGGGCTTTTGGCGGAAGCTTGTGCGTCGAGCGCGGCAAAAGCGCTCGACACTTAGTATGCATGCAGCTATGTTTATAAAGTGATAAGGAGGTCTTTGCACCGTGCATGTGGGATTAATTTTCCTACACTTTTGAACCTTTAGTAAAGCACATTTTGGTGGGGGGCTTCTGTTTGAATGCAGCGACTATTTTCTCAGCGAAACACGAGTGGTTGAGCCATCAATGGTGACAGTGCAGGGGTATGGGCAACGGTACAAGCGATTAAATTGCCCGATTGTGAATGAAGACTCCCAGATGGCGGCGCAGGGCTCGAGGCCTCCCTTGTCTGTTGCATTGATAGCTCCTGAGCGCCATTCCCTCTGATGGATGTATCTGGTGAATTTTTGACTTCTGGCCATGTAATTAATTACTGAATGTACACGGTTCTGTATATAAGGGTCTGGCTGTGTTACTTTTTAGAGGTTGGACATTTTTGGGCTTTCAGCTCTGACTCTGAACATAAGGTGTTCACATTTTGAAAGGCATTTTTTGCTACAGACTCGGTCCTTAGTCTGGTGTACTAATCTATCTTGGATTGTAAATGATGATTTTCTCTGTGATGACCTTCTATGCAGGTTGATTTTAAATGAAAAACACCTGTGTGTGTATTGTTTCTGATTGTCTCCTGTATGTCATTTGTTTTCCTTTCAAACAAGGTTGTCAAGGACTTCTAAATTTTTCAGTGTATGCATACTGTGTGTCTGATTTATTGCGTCTGCTCAAGGAGTGGTTAAATAGGCTTTTGATCAGATACAAAGGGAAATAGATTGCATCATAGGATCTGTTAAGCATGATCATTAATGATACTCTTTCTTGGACATGTTGCTGTCAGGCAGTAGCATTATTCTCAGGTCCTCTGGATATGAATTTATGTTGTCATGGGGAGACATTTACAGTCTTAGATATGACTCTGCTGCCCAGATAAGGCACTGGTTTGGAAATTTGTCTGTTCAATGGGTCTAGGAAAGTCCCATCACTCCAAACACCATTTCAAACCATCTCATCCTTCCACCTGTTAGTTGTAGGATTAGGATTAGGAACCTCTGCATGCTCTCATACCTAACCAGACATTATGTCCAAGAATGTTGCCAACCTTGTGATTTGTTACACAAATATTGGTCCATACATGAGAGTATTCTGCCTGTTGCCGTCAAGTTAAATCCTTCTGTCATTGAGCTAGTCAAGGTTATACTTTTATCAAATAGGGACACCCCCCTTGGTGCGGCAGAACCAGAAGTGAAGGGGAGGAGCTCACGCAACCTCCTGTATTTAGTTGGCTGAATCTGCCTGTGCATTAGAACTGGCAAACCCTAATGCTGATTTAGAAGCAAAAACCAACACACACCACCCAAGATGCCAACACATGGCAAAATATTCCTACCACAAAGTGGGATGCCTATCTCCTCATGTGAGGACAAAATTACATGTTGTCATCTTCCATGTAGGATGACATATCACCGTGCCACATCCCACAAGATGACAATATGAATTTACAATTTAATTTACAACATAGGAAATAAATAAATAATTACAATGAAATAATACAAAGGAATTACCAAGGTTGAGACACCTTAATTCCCAATAGTTTAGGGATAGGGTTTAGAGTTTAGGGATAAGGGATTAGGGTTTAGGACCTTGAGGGATGAGGGTCTAGGGTTGAGGCTTTAGGGATAACATTTAGGGTTGAGGGATCAGGGTTGAGGGTCGAAGGATTAGGGTTAAGGGAGAGTGTTGAGGGTAAAGGGATTAGGGATAAGGTTTAGGGTTGAGGGATTAGGGTTTAGGGTTAAGGGTTTAGGGATAAGGGATTAGGGTTTAAGGTATAGTGTCAATGGTTTAGGGTTTAGGAATAGGGATAGCATTTAGGGTTTAAGGTTGAGGGATGTAAGGGTTTAGGGTTTAGGGACAAGGAATTAGTGTTGAGGGTTGAGGGATTAAGGTTTAGGGTTGAGGGATTAAGGTTTAAGGTTGAGGGTTGAGGGTTGAGGGATAGGGTTTAGAGTTTAGGGATAAGGGATTAGGGTTTAGGACCTTGAGGGATTAGGGTTTATGGTTGAGGCTTTAGGGATAGCATTTAGGGTTGAGGGATTAGGGTTGATGGTCAATGGATTAGGGTTAAGGTAGAGTGTTGAGGGTAGAGGGATTAGGGATAGGGTTTAGGGTTGAAGGTTTAGGGTTGAGGGATTAGGGTTTAGGGTTGAGGGCTTAGGTATAAGGGATTAGGGTTTAAGGTATAGTGTCGAGGGTTTAGGAATAGGGATATCATTTAGGGTTTAGGGTTGAGGGATTATGGATAAGGATATAGGGTTGAGAGTTGAGGGATTAAGGTTTAGGGTTGAGGGATTAAGGCTTAAGGTTGAGGGTTGAGGGTTTAGGGATAGAGTTTAGGGTTGAGGGATTAGGGTTGATGGTCAATGAAATAGGGTTAAGGTAGAGTGTTGAGGGTAGAGGGATTATGGATAGGGTTTAGAGTTTAGGGATAAGGGATTAGGGTTTAGGACTTTTAGGGATTAGGGTTTAGGGTTGAGGCTTTAGGGATAGCATTTAGGGTTGAGGGATTAGGGTTGAGGGTTTAGGGATAGGGTTTAGAGTTTAGGATCTTGAGGGATTAGGGTTTAGAATCTTGAGGGATTAGGGTTTAGGGTTGAGGCTTTAGGGATAGCGTTTAGGGTTGAGGGTCAAGGGATTAGGGTTAAGGTAGAGTGTTGAGGGTAGAGGGATTAGGGATAGGGTTTAGGGTTGAAGGTTTAAGGTTGAGGGATTACTTGGTTTAGGGTTGAGGGTTTAGGGATAAGGGATTAGGGTTTAAGGTATTGTGTCGAGAGTTAAGGGTTCAGGAATAGGGATAGCATTTAGGGTTTAGGGTTGAGGGATTAGGGTTTAGGGATTAAGGTTTAGGGTTGAGGGATTAAGATTTAAGGCTGAGGGTTAAGGTTTGATGGTTTAGGCATAGGGTTTAGAGTTTAGGGATAAGGGATTAGGGTTTAGGAGCTTGAGGGATTAGGGTTTAGGGTTGATGCTTTAGGGATAGCATTTAGGGTTTAGCTATTAGGGTTGAGGGATTACGGTTAAGGTAGAGTGTTGAGGTTAGATGGATTAGGGATATGGTTTAGGGTTGAGGGATTAGGGGTTAGGGTTGAGTGTTTAGGGATAAGGGATTAGGGTTTAAGGTATAGTGTCGAGGATTGAGGGTTTAGGAGTAGGGATAGTGTTTAGGGTTTAGGGTTGAGGGATTAGGGTTTAGGGTTTAGGGATAAGGGATTAGGGTTGAGGTTTGAGGGATTAAGGTTTAGGGTTGAGGGATTAAGGTTTAAGGTGGAGGGTTGAGGGTTTAGGGATAGGGTTTAGAGTTTAGGGATAAGGGATTAGGGTTTAGGACCTTGAGGGAATAGGGTTTAGGGTTAAAGATTTAGGGATAGCATTTAGGGTTGAGGGATTATGGTTGAGGGTTTAGGGATAGGGTTTAGAGTTTAGGGATAAGGGATTAGGGTTTAGGGTTGAGTCTTTAGGGATAGTGTTTAGGGTTGAGAGATTAGGGTTGAGGTTTTTGGGACATGGTTTAGAATTTAGTGATAAGTTATTAGGGTTTAGGACCTTGAGGGATTAAGGTTTAGGGTTGAGGCTTCAGGGATAACGTTTAGGGTTGAGGGATTAGGGTTGAGGGTCAAGGGATTAGGGTTAAGGTAGAGTGTTGAGGGTAGAGGGATTAAGCATTTAGGGTTGATGGTCGATGGATTAGGGTTAAGGTAGAGTGTTGAGGGTAGAGGGATAAGGGATTAGGGTTTAAGGTATAGTGTTGAGGGTTGAGGGTTTAGGAATAAGGATAGAGTTTAGGGTTTAGGGTTGAGGGATTAGGGTTTAGAGTTTAGGGATAAGGGATTAGGGTTGAGGGTTAAGGAATTAAGGTTTAGGGTTGAAGTATTAAGGTTTAAGGTTGAGGGTTGAGGGTTTAGGGATAGGGTTTAGAGTTTAGGGATAATGGTTAGGGTTTAGGACCTTGAGGGAATAGGGTTTAGGGTTAAGGCTTTAGGGATAGCATTTAGAGTTGAGGGATTAGGGTTGAGGGTTTAGGGATAGGGTTTAGATTTTAGGGATAAGGGATTAGAGTTTAGGACCTTGAGGAATTAGGGTTTAGGTTTGAGGCTTTAGGGATAGCATTTAGGGTTGAGGGATTAGGGTTGAGGGTTTAGGGATAGGGTTAGAGTTTAGGGATAAGGGATTAGGGTTTAGGACCTTAAGGGATTAGGGTTTAGGGTTGAGGCTTTACGGATAGCATTTAGGGTTGAGGGATTAGGGTTGATGGTTGAGGGATTACGGTTAAGGTAGAGTGTTGAGGGTAGAGGGATTAGGGATAGGGTTTAGGGTTAAAGGTTTAGGGTTGAGGGTTTAGGAATAGGGATAGTGTTTAGGGTTTAGGGTTTAGGGCTTATGGATAAGGGATTAGGGTTGAGGGATTAAGGTTTAGTGTTGAGGGATTAAGGTTTAAGGTTGAGGGTTGAGGGTTCAAGGTTTAGCGATAGGGCTTAGAGTTTAGGGATAAGGGATTAGGGTTTAGAACTTTGAGGGATTAGTGTTTAGGATTGAGGCTTTAGGGATAGCATTTAGGGTTGAGGGATTAGGGTTGAGGGTTGAGGGATTGGGGTTAAGGTAGAGTGTTGAGGGTAGAGGGATTAGGGAGAGGGTTTTGGGTTGAAGGTTTAGAGTTGAGGGATTAGGGTTTAGGGATCAGGGTTTAGGATTTAGGGATAAGGAATTAGGGTTGAGGGAGAGGTAGAGAGGTGAGGGGGAGAGGTAGGTGAGAGGTAGAGAGGTGAGGGGGAGAGATAGGTGAGAGATAGAAGAAATACATAGAGAAATGAATAATATAGATTTTTCTATAACAGACCAAAACGCGCTCACATTATAACATGAGCAAGATATAACGCGAGCACGTTATAATGTGAGTACATTTTGTATTGCTATAGAAATGGTAAAAAGTCCTAGACCCCCATGATCTAGGCCCACATACTCTATTTTCTTATGTTTATGCGTGTGTTCCAACATAAAAAATTATTTTCATGTTATTGGGAAGTTCAAATGCACATTTTTCACATTCTACCACCTTTGCATGAACTTTCCACCACTGTTTTCTACTTTGCCAAGTTAAGGAGGAGGAAATAACATAGTTTTCACATCAAATTTGATATATATCAATTTGAGTTTTAATTTTTGTAGTGTTGTAATGTTAATTGTGATTGAATTGTAGGAATTTAACATTATAGATTGGTTAATAGTATTGTTGTTACTAATTATATTTGAGTGTTATTCAATTTAACGTTGAAAAGGAAGCAAGTGGTGAAAAACTCAAATTGTTGAGGAGTTTGATGCAAGAAGAAAAAAACACTACATAATTGGGCACTCTTTCCATTCGAATCTCTATTTTTTAGGTATGTCAAGTCTTTACATGCATGTTCTTTACATTTTCCTTAATTCTATTTGAATTACTTTATCATGCTTTATCATACATGTTTTAAATCAATCATCACACTCAAATGTCCTTATAATAGACTATGTTTTAAATCAGTTCATGGTATGAATAATAAAAGATATCTCAAAGGTCAACATTAATTAAAATAGACACAATCACGATCAAGAAAGTAGCCTACAATCTCACATGGTGCCATGTATATTTTCTACACTTGGGCTCTTTAATAATTATGTGCAATAATGAATTTAATAGACCTTAACATACCATGATGTCAAACTATGCAAGAATAAATCCTTACAACATATAAATATACAATCCCTTAAGCATAATGAAATACTATTATCTTGTCATAACAAGTTAAAATACAAATGAATAGGTGCCAAGATCATACAAGTAAATCTCAATAGGCTTAATCCAATCATGAACCATGCTATGCTACATTATTCTTCATGTTGATAGTTCATACAAACCTTGTATACCAAATGTTTCCATTCCCATATCTATGACAATGTGCCAAGTTAAATACTACAAATCAGTCACATTACCATGGAATTGATATAGGGTCTCAAGATAGTTCAGTCACAACAAAGTGAAAAGTTCAACATGAGTGTCTCCATGAAAATCATAAGCCTTAAGGCTAATCCTCTTGGTTGTCATAACATGATAATGTGAAGATAAGGGGCTGATGTCACACATCAAGAAATCAATCCTTACCTCATGCCCTAGTGTGATGTCTCCCATGATCTCAATCATCTCTCCTTTCATGACTAAATGGTTATCAACAAGTACTGGCCCACGAGATGTCTCCAAGTGCAAATCAAGTGTATCATGTGTCCTAAATTCTGTCCCATGGCTGCAAGCTGAATCCTCATGTGTGAGGAGATGATCTCTATCCACAAGTAAGTGTAGGTAGTTTGATTCCACTAGCACCAAGGCATCTCCCACATCTTCAACCTTGTAGTTAACATGAAGTCCCATGTACTCTTCACTTGTAGTCTAAATTTTGTCCCATGGCTGCAAGCTAAATCCTCATGTGTGAGGAGATGATCTCTATCCACAAGTAAGTGTAGGTAGTTTGATGCCACTAGTACTAAGGCCTCTCCCACATCTTCAACCTTGTAGTCAGCATGAAGTCCCATGTACTCTTCACTTGTAGTCTCAATAGGTGACTTTCCTTTGTCCTTATCCTCATAGGACTGAAGTGAACTTTGTACCATAATGCTTTGTATGGCTGCAATAATGCTTTGTATGCTTTGTACCTATTTTGGTTGAGTGACATTTACTCTTCTACATGATGATTGTATGTACATTTTGTATGAAGGGTTGAATGACATATATTTTAGTTATTTGTATGGATTCATTTCTTAGGAACTAATATTTGTCTCTTTATCATGGTACAGATAAATTCTCCTTCATGCCGAGGAAATGATCAAGAATTAAACCAACACAGGAAGAGATAGAAGCAAAGAATGCAAAGAAAGCAACGACTATGAGGGAACTTCGTGAGAAGAGGAAATTTGACACGATAAATGAAGACATGCCAATTGAAAAGGAACCACAAACATTAAAAAGAGATATGCTATTGGTGACACAAAGGGAACAAAGGCAAACAACTTCGTGCTATGAGAGATTTGAATACTGTAGTTGGAGACACATCCTCTACCGCAAGTCAACATGTAAGGACACCATCTACTGCATCTCAAGTTGAGTGTACATCATCACTCACATGTGAGGAAGGAGGTACACCATCGTTCCCACCTCAACCTTAAGGTATGTCATCTATTCCATCTTCGATCGAAGGTATGCCATCTACCCCATCTCATTTAAATATTGATGAAATTCCTAATATTGAGATGAATTTACCTATCTTAAAACCACCTAGAATTTTGCATAGAAAGCCAAACTATTTGATTGATATTGATGAGAATATTTCACAGCCAATGGAAGCTAAGATTCTAAAATGCACTTATAGAAGATATGCTCATAAGATTTGGAGATTGTTCTTTGAAAAGATAAATAAGACCGTAAGATGTCAACTATTCATTGAAATGATGTGAAGTACATAAAGTATAGGTCCATCATGAAGACTCTTGGGTTGAGAACATCAAAGGCTTCAAGTGAAAAATCTATTGTCAAGAATCTAATGAGTGCATATGAGAGTGTGGGTAACACCTCACGCGCAAAAGATAATAATGCAACATGGCGTGTCATTACATCGACTATAGTAAGTAGTCAAATGAGGAAAGATCGTCTCATTAGAAAGATGAGTCAAGCATTGAGAATTAATAGGAAATCTTTATCAAGAGCCGTTGGAAGGTGCAAAGAATTGAGGACACCAATGCCAATGAATTATGGGTGTTCTTGGGGAGACTACCACAAAAAGATAAACCAATTGTTGAAGCATTGAGATCAATAATTGAAGACTTTTGGAAGAATTACACAAGGGTATATCTGAATCAAAGGGATGTGGTAAGAAGGAGAATTGGTAGTCAGAATCGTGAGCCACATCCAAAGAATTTTTTAGATATGACTCAAACACAATTGTTTTGTAAATTTCTAGAGATGTATCCTCAAATTAAAGTTTGTCAAAGATATTTTGAAATGCTAAAACCTTTCTATGTCAAGATAAATCACACACACACTACTTTTTGTTGTAGATTACATATTAATTTTTCTAACCATTTTGATGTTTATCGGTCTATATGTTTAGATTTGCATACTAACAATGTTTTGCAGTATTGTGGCATACGTGCCCCACCAACATCTTCAAGAGACTTCATATCAAGAATTTTATGTGTAATAGAGAAAGGTCAAATATTCTACAAGAAATTATGCTTGGATGGCACATGTCAGCATTGCGGTGGCTTGCAACGTATGCCAATATGTGAACATATGGAAAGAACACATGCGATTGGAAACAAACTAGTAGAGTTCAACAAGTATAAAACAATGGCATACAATACAAAATATTGTAAAGAAGCAAAGAGGTGTGAATTGGTTATTGAAAAGATTCCAGTGTATTAGTTTATGCCTATATTTCATGACAATATAGTGTATGAGTATGCAAGACATGCCCATAAAGCTTGATAGTTGGACTTGCAATTCAAGTCATGCAAGGACACATTTCCAATTGGTAGAATTGTTTTAGTTCTCAACTTTGCAAAGAACTATAATCTACAACCACAGCGTGAGGTGCAATCACAATATTACAACTCCACATAGGTTTCTATATTTGTGCACATTGCATTAATTCATGCAAATGATAGTACAGAGGATGAAAAAAGATCATAAGGGAGTATCAATTTTATATTAGTGATGATCACACGCATTCTATGGAGTTTGTGAAAGGTTACTTCTAGGTGTTCTACAATTATTTGGCTAGAAGGGGCATATCGTTCAGTCAACCTATCATATGGTCAGATAACTATACAATATAATTCAAGAACTCACCGAATTTCTATTGGTTGAGTAGGAGGCATGATATTATAGGTGTTCAACATATGTGAAACTTTTGTGAGGCAGGGCATGGAAAGGGGAAGCATGATGGTGTAGGAGCATGTATCAAAAGAGTCATAACATGAGAAGAGCTAAAGTATAAAGATAATGCAAAGTTGACAGATGTAAAATTAATCGTCAAGTGGTGTAATGCTTCAATGGGTCCATGTAATGAAGGTAAGTCTTTAGTTTGTAGATTTTTTTGGTTGATAAATGATACTAACATTGCACCTTATGAGGACTATTGTACACTGACAGGATCAAGTGAGCTACACTCTTTCAGAAGGGTAAATGCAAGGAGATGGGGGACCAAAAAGTCACCACCATCTCCAAAAATAAAGAAAAATGTGAGCGCGTTATAATGCGCTCGCATTTTGCTTTCAATAAAAGCAAAAAAAACTCTGTTTTGCCCATTCAACCGTAAGAAATCCTTTGACAGCAGCAAAGAAGAAAAGGAGAAATGCGGGCACGTTAAAGAAAAGCCTGTTGAATCAAGTTTGATAGAGAAAACAACAAATTCATAATGCCACCTCAACGCCAAAGACATCGTCATGCAAATTTGGAGGCTCCAGCACAGGAAGAAGGTAGGGTTTGACTGATTTTGTTAGTTTGAGAATAATTTTTTAGTTTTGCAATGTTTGATTTATTTTTATATTGCATTTATAGTTATTGGAGAAGGAGAAAACCTAAATCTAGTTGCGGAGGGTGAAAACAACCCCCAAAACCCTCCAAACCCTCAAAACCCACCTTAACCTCCTTTTCATGTGATGCAGGAGCATCCATAACAAATTGGCAATCAACATCACCAAAAATATTGTTATTTTAATTTGGTTTGTTTTCAATAAAGTTTATGGGCTTGGAAAATTATATTTTAATTTGCAACAAATGTAATTTGCCTTGGGTGAAATTGTAGATATAATTTGGTGGGATTTGACTGATTTTGTCATAAATGGGGCTGCCAAGAATCATGGAATTAATGGCACTTATTATTGTAACCTTCATATTGTAAGGAATCTTGTAAGTGGTCTTTATGGCCCAGGTTGGTGGACTTAACTCCTAAATTTTATTTTGGTAATTCCAAAATTTGTAACTCCAAAAATAGGGGGTCGTAATAATGAGACCCAGTCTTGGTAAAACAAGTATAACTTTCTCTTATCTTATCCAAATTAAGAAATTAAATATGTTCTGGAAAGATAGGAAGGAGAGGCACGAAACCCAGAAACCATTTTAATAAATGTTTAGCAATGATGGTATGGGGAAAGAAATAAGTGACAGGTTTTTATTGGAGCTGGGAAAAGAAAATTGTGGGAGAGACCTAGATGTTGGGAAATGAGTTGAGAATGCTGAAAATTTATTTATTGTAGGTGTTGCATGTATGATTCTAGGAAACTCAGAAGCTTCATGTTGATGTAATAAAATTTCTTATTGAAATAAAATAAGTGTTGCATATTTCTCTTCCATTTTTCTGTTGTTTCACTTCATTTGTAGCCTTCTTGCATAGGCTTTTTTTGTGTGTTTGTGATCAGATTTGTATGAGAGAGATATCCCTCTACATCATCATGTAAGGGATGATCAAGAACATTACCTAAGGATAATAGAAGAAAATAAGAAATATCTTGAAACTATTATTCAAACCCTAAACAATCCAAGTGAAACCACTAAACATAGGAGGGCACTTGCAAAATCACTACAGGAGATTGTTTCCCACATGGATTTGGTGACAAAACAAATCACCAAATTCCAAGACTATAGGGAGAGGAGTCGGCAATATTATACTGACAAGTTGTCATATGAACAAGTCAAGAAGGAAAAAATTACAAAATCTCAATTATGTGTAGAATTTATTAATCCCAAAACCGACCAAAGATTAGAAGAAAGTTCCAAACAGTTTCCTATACATTGGTGTAGGAATGAAGACATATCCTGAAACTTTTGGGATAGATGATACATGGTCTTTGATGAGTGGCCATGCAACAATGATGAGGTACCACAATATTTCTTGAGGAAACTCTATTGCGAGTTCGTCCTCAACAAGATTTTGAATTATTTTGACATTTGTGAGTTCCAAGTTAGAGGTGGTGGCTTGGCCCAAGATAGACCCGGCTCAGCAAGATGAAGACCATGTGCCTATACCCCAAGTGAAGCTAGAACATAGGTCACTCCCTTTGGCTTTGAAGGAGAGTGTTGAGCTAAAGACTTTACATTCATTGACTACTCTCACCCAAACTCAATCACAGCATGTCGATGAGGGTGAGAGTAGTAGACGTCATGTGTCCCCACATTTGTGCAATACATGTGGGAACCTATGTGATTATGGGATGCAGGAGGCATGACAAGACTTTGTGATATAGAGGCAACATGCTGCGACACAAGGGCAGCATGATGTGACACAGGGTAGGACATATTAGATGATCTTGTTCTCAGTGACGATCTCTTACAACATACATTTGGTATTAACTCTCAGGTAATTTGTTACAATTTTCATCTTGATTTAGTATATTGTTATTTGAAATTTGTAATTAATTTTATATGATTATCTATATTATAAGTCAAAAATAATGTATGTAATTGTTTGTGCAATGAAATTCCAGGGTCAGAGTCTTTATCCTGCCTCCATTAGCCATCCATTGGTGGATTATGAGAAGAGGTCAAGTCAACAAGTATGTAATTTATCACATAATCATAATTATCGTAGATATGTCAATGGTAATATTATTTTGTGACAATTTGATGATTTCAACAGTTACCAGCACCTCCACAGTTTCCTTGGTCCCCTAGATGCCAAACCACCACTTTTACAGAGGTAAATTTAACCATTTCTAATCATTATGTATTTTTAAAATAATGTTATGTATTTATTTTGTTTGAATAATCTTGAACTTGATTTTCATATGTTGAATACAGTGGAGACTCCTCCTCATCTACGTGAGTTAGCACATATAGGCATTGATGTAGCCATGATGTCTGTAAATCCTTTGACTAAGGTATGAGCCAATAACATGAAAATATCATAATTTTGCATTTCTTTTTTTATCTCATGTCATTTGATGTACAAAAATTATATTTATGTTTAGTCAATTTTGCTTCTTAATGCTTCTCACAGGAGGTCACAACTCTAGTCTGTCCAACTATGGATGAAGAGAGAGACAAGATGATGGAGAGTGATCATCAGTTGGTGGTAAGTGATCAATTACATATGTGATGTTATATATTTCATACATTTTGTATACTAATGTGCATATTGTTTGTTTGTATTAATAGGTACAACTAGATGAACTTTATTCAAAGAGGTCTACTCGACGACAGAGAGAGGATGTGTCACTGACTGGCTCTCCATCTTCACTGTCAAAGAAGTGCTGCCAATTATTTCTGAAAAGTCCATAGGAAACTAGTTTTTGGGAACTTTTTTGTATGCCTAGATGGCTTTGAATACATACTTTTGTATGTTAATCCGATGTATATTTTTGTATATTTGCCTGTATGGCTTTGTTTGGATATGCCTATATAGATTTTTATATAAACTAGATGTTATGTTCATGACATTATGTATATGATAGTTTATATTAAATATTTAATATGATAATCAATTATTGTTACAGGAATTTGGTTTTACAAGTGCCAATTGCATTTGCTTGAAAGTTTATAAATCATTTTCAAATAATCCATTTTGTGCATATCTTGCAATCATTGAATTTTGTGGGACTGTGCATTTCTTTGAGGCATCATTTCAAATAGTTCACATGCCTTGTCTATGCTTCCATATTTTCCATACATGTCTACAAGGGTAACTTTGCAAATACAATACATGTGACAAAATTCCTATATCATTTATGCTTTGATGGTTGTCCACACCATGTTGTCTAGATCTCATTATAGCATAGGCAAGGAGGAAGTTGGTTAATGTTGTGCAATTTGGTTTTAGATGTGCCAAAATTTGCGTAAATGGTTGAAATTTATTTTTGTGCATTTGCCTGAGATTTTTTAAAGCCTTATGAAAAATCCATTTTGTGCATATCTTGCAATCATTGCATTCTATGAGACAACATTTCTTTGAGGAATTATGTCAAACAGTTCATGTTCGTTATATATGATTCCACACAAGTTGCATACATGTCTTGCAGGGTACTTACAACTATTTCATTTGACAAAATTCCTATATCCTTTATGCTTTGATGGATGTCTATACCATGCTCCAAACATACCATTTCTAAGGTTTTGGAATTTGGTTTTACACTTGCCAATTGCATTTTCTTGGAACTTTCTAAAGGCTTATCAGTAAATCCATTTTGTTCATATCTTGCAATCATTATATTCCATGAGGTGACAGTTCTTTGAGGCATCATGCCAAACAGTTCATGTGCCTTGTCTATGCTTCCACACTTTGCATACATGTCTTTGAGGGAAGTTGCAACTACAACATCTAACAAAATTCCCATATGTTTTATCCTTTTGATGGATGTCCATTTTGGCATAAGCAAGGAGGATACTGGCTAAGGTTGTGGAATTTTTCTTTACACCTGCCAATCAAATTTTCTTGAAAGTTTCTAATGCCTTATCAAAAAATCTATTTTGTTCATATCTTGCAATCATTGCATTCAATGAAGTACATTTCTTTGGGGCATCATGCCAAATAGTTCACATGCCTTGTATATGCTTCCACACCTTGCATACATATCTACAAGGGTGCTGTAGTAGGTAAGGAGGACGACTCAACACCATGGAAACATATTTCACAGCAATGGTTCAAAACCCAACACTTGGTTCAAAACCACAATCTCTGCAAACCAACTCATGAAACACCCTTGAAATGATGAATGTGACATAGAAAGACCATTCATGGTCACCAAGAACATAAACTTTGCATATAGGTTATTCTTCCTCATAAACTACCCTTACAAGCTAGTAGCCCTCCAAAAAACTAATTTTTGGAACATAAATTACTGATCCATGACCTCTAACACAAAGGAGGACAGATTAGGATACCCATTTGGATGTTTTACAACATATCTCAAATGCACCATGTGTTGTTTTGGAACATTCCCTTCAAAAATGGATTGGTAATTTTTATATGAGGCCTAATTAGCCTACTTTTACAAAGCATCAACTACTATTCTTGACCCTTAAACTAAAAGTTGCACTCCAAAGGTTCATTTTGGTCCTATACGGACTAAATCACTCATTAGCATAATTATTCAAGACCCGTCTTTAACCATTTTTCAAATCCCTCATCACTGCACTGTCAAATAGACCAAAAAAACATAGGCTGCTTGCCTAGGGCATCATTAATTTAATTGAAACCAATCTTGGTCACTCCTGCAAGGCCTTATTTCATCAAAATAGATGCACAAACACTAATTTAAGCAACTATGACAATTATTAGCCATTTGGTTGCAAGAAAAGTTGCTTGACAACTTTTCTTGCAACTTGACAACTTTTGCAGCTTATGACCTCCTAAACTCCAATGACCCTTATTACATCAGGAGTGGTCTAGTATGACCTTATTACAATTCCAAAATGACTCAACACATCAAAATTCATCATTTGATCATGTTCATGAAATAGGTTAGGTGCCCCTACACCAAAGGGCAGTTACAATTACAGCATGCGACAAATTTCCTATATCCTTTATGCTTTGATGGATGTCAATAAGTCATTCCAAATGTTCTATTGTGGTGTACAGATAGGGAGGATGTTGGAAAAGGTTGTGGAATTTGGCTTTACACGTGCATGAGGAAGGATAAAATGGATGTAGCCCTTAAGATCCCTAAGATAGAAAAACTACCAAACTTTGACAGATGTTTTCTTAGAATTTGTGGTAGCTGGCAACATTATGTTTGGACTTGTAGGTGCTCATGGGGTCCATCCACAATAACTTTTCTCAGTTTTGTTCAACTCCAGTACATTTGACTGTGCCGAAATAAAATGCATTCTTGCAAAATGCTTCAGTTTCATGCAGTGGAAAGGTGCTAGGAGTGACATTTTGCATTCCATAGCTCATGGGGCTGAAGTGACTTTGCCAACATGTTAGGATGGATAGGTAAATTCCAGGGGAGGTCTCGTTTCATGTGCCAAATGTCGTAGTTGTTTGGCGTAGCAGGCTACTGGAAAAGTCCCTTAAGATCCCTAAGACGAAAAAACTATGAAACTTTGATGGAGTAGTTCTTGGAATTTATGGCAGCTGGAAACATTTTTTTTGGACCTACAAGTGCATGTGGGGTCCATTCAAAATAATCTCTCTCAGTTTCGTTCAACTCTAGTATATTTGACCGTGTCAAAATCAAACACATTCTTGCAAAATGCTTCAATTTCATACAGTGGAAAGGTGCTAGGTGTGAAATTTTGTATTCAATAGCTCGTGGGGCCGAACAAAATTTGCCAACACATCGGGTTGGGTGGGTAAATGCTAAGGGAGGTCTCATTTCATGTGCCAAGAGCCCCAGTCATTCGGGGCAGTAGGCTACCGGTAAAGTCCCTTAAGATCCCTAAGACAAAAAAATTGCCAAACTTTGATGGAGCTGTTCTTGGAATTTGTGGTAGCTGGGAATGTTCTGTTTAGACCTACAAGTGCATGTGGGGTCCTACAATAGCCTCTCTCTATTTTGGTCAACTCCAGTCTGTTTGACTGTGCCAGAATCAAATGCATTCTTGTAAAATGCTTCAGTTTCATGCAATGGCAAGGTTGCCAGGTGCCATATTTTTTTTTCTTTTCATTGTGGGGCCGAACAGACTATGACAACACATCGGGGTGGGTGGGTAAATGGTAGGGAAGGTCTCATTTTGTGTGCCAAGCATCCCAGTCATTTGGGGCTGTAAGCTACCGGCAAAGTAGAAAGTTGCTAACACTAAAATTTTGCATTCCATAGGTCTTGGGGGAAAAATGACTGTGCAAACACATCTAGGTGGGTGGGTAAATCGTAGGGGAGGTCTCATTTCATGCGCCAAGTGTGTTAGTTGCTCCAAGCTGCAAGCTATCGACAAACTCGAAAGGTGCTAGAAGTAACATTTTGCATTCCATAGCTTGTGGGGCCAAATGGACTTCATCAACGTGTCGGGGTGGGTGGTTAAATGCTAGGGGAGGTCTTGTTTCATGTGCCAAGTAGCGCAGTTGTTCGGGGCAGCAAGCTACCAGCAAAGTCCATTAAGATCCCTAAGACAAAAAAATTACCAAACTTTGATGAGGTAGTTCTTGGAATTGGTAGTAGCTGGGAATTTTTTGTTTAGACCTATAGGTGCATGTGAGATTTGTCTATAATAACCTCTCTCAGTTTTGTTCAACTCCTGTCCATTTGACCGTGCCAAAATCAAACGCATTCTTGCAAAATGCTTTAGTTTCATGTAGTGGAAATGTTGTCAGGTGCCATATTTTTTGATTTGCTCATCGTGGGGTCGAACTGACTATGCTAACACATCAGGGTGGGTGGTTAAATTCTAGGGAAGGTCTTATTTCATGCGCCAAGTGTCTCGGTCATTCTGAGCTGCAAGCTACTGACAAACTCAAAAGGTGCTAGGTGTCGGTAGCTTGCAGGCCAGACTGACTGGGATAGTTGGCACACAAAATGAGACCTTCCCTACCATTTACCTACCCACCCCAACATGTTGGCATAGTCTGTTTGTCCCCACGACAAGTAGAAAAAAAATATGGCACCTGTCAACCTTTCCATTGCATGAAACTGAAGCATTTTGCAAAAATGCGTTTGATTATGACACAGTCAAACAGACTGGAGTTGATCGAAACAGAGAGAGGTTATTGTAGATGGACCCCACATGCACCTGTAGGTCCAAACAGAATGTTCCCAGCTACCACGAATTCTGAGAACAACTTTGTCAAAGTTTGACAATCTTTTCATCTTAGGATCTTAAGGGACTTTACTGGTAGCCTGTTGCCCCAAATGATTGGGGTGCTTGGTACATGAAATAAGACCTCCCTTGGCATTTACCCACCCACTCTGATATGTTGACGAAGTCTGTTCAACCCCACGAGCCATGGAATGCAAAATGTCACTCCTAGCACCTTTCCACTGCATGAAACTGAAGCATTTTACAAGAATGAGTTTGATTCCGACACGGTCAAACAAACTAGAGTTGACCAAAACTGAGAGAGGTTATTGTGGACAGACCCCACGTACACCTATAGGTCCAAATGAAATGTTCCCAGATGCCACGGATTCCAAGAACTACTCTGTCAAAGTTTGGCAATTTTTTTGTCTTAGGGATCTTAAGGGACTTTGCCGGTATCCTGTTGCCCCGAATGACTAGGGCGCTTGGCACACAAAATGAGACCTCCCTTGGTATTTATCCACCCACCCTAACACATTGGCAAAGTCCATTCAGCCCCACAAGCTATTGAATGCAAAATGTCACTCCTAGCACCTTTCCATTGCATGAAACTGAAGCATTTTGCAAGAATGCATTTGATTTCAGCATGGTCAAATGGTCTGGAGTTGAACAAAATTGAGAGAGGTTATTGTGGATGGACCCCACATGCACCTGTAAGTCCAAACAGAATGTTCCCATCTACCACGAATTCCAAGAATTGCACCATCAAAGTTTGGCAATTTTTTTGTCTTAGGGATCTTAAGGGACTTTGCCAGTAGCCTGCTGCCTTGAACAACTATGATGCTTGGCACACGAAACAAGACCTCCCCTAGAATTTACCCACCCACCCTGACGCATTGGTTAAGTCTGTTCGGCCGCACGAGCTATGGAATGCAAAATGTCACTCCTAGCACCTTTCCACTGCATGAAATTGAAGCATTTTGCAAGAATGCGTTTGATTCCAGCATGGTGAAATGGATTGGAGTTGAACAAAACTGAGAGAGGTTATTGTGGATGGACCCCACGTGCACCTGCAGGTCTAAACATAATTTTCCCAGCTGCCACAATTTTTGAGAAAATCTCTGTCAAAATTTGGAAGTTTTTCTGTCTTAGGGATCTTAAGGGCTACACCTATTTTATCCTTCCTCATGCATAAAACAATAATATGATGTTGTAAAAAGGTTGATCTTGAGTTGGGAGAGATTTGTACATCCATTATTCTACATCATAGCTTCTATTTCTTGCATCACTCAAATATTTTCAAGGCCTTTCCATGGTTTCCTCTTACTAATACACCATAATTGTTATCGACATCAACATCATGAGGACACTAAAGAAATCCTTGACACATGAAGACATTGAGAACACTGAAGACATGGAGGACAAAGAAGCATGAAGACATGAACAAAGTCCTATCATGAGGAAGAGCCACAACCCAATCCAACTCCTGAAAGCATGACATGTTATGATGAAGAACCACAACCAAATCCAATGATCCAATGGCATGAACCAATGACATAAGCAAATATGTCCTACTATTGTAACATGATAAACATGAATGTTATGAACTAACATCCAAACCCTATGACATGAGTGAAACATGAGTGAACATGATTAAGACCAATTAGGATCAACTTCATCCATTACTTATAACTAACCCCATGAAGCATAACATGATGATGATGCACACATCAAATGTATACCATAGAAAACAAATCAAATGAAACATGAGGCCTTCACTGGCCACAGTTCATACCACTGCTCAAGGATAATTTATCATCATATTAAATATTTATTATAAATTGTTGTATACCTAATGTCATGAACATAACATCTAGTTTACATACAAAGCCATATAGGCATATATACAAAAATATCTATGACTCATTCTCTCTCTGCCATTGAGTAGACCTCTTTGACAATTGAAGCTTATGCAGCTCCACCAATTAATACAATCAAACAATATGCACATTACTATAACAAAATGTACATGAAATATATAACATCACATATGTAATTGATCACTTACTGCCATTTGATGATCAATCTCCATCATCTTTTCTCGAGCTTCTTTGTCTGTAGTTGGATAGACTGGAGTTGTGACCTCCTATGAGAAGCATCAAAAAGAAAATTTGACTAAACATAAATATACTGGAGGGAAGCAATTCATACTACTATTTATATACAAAACAAAGTACAAGTAACCATCTAGGAAAGTTTTATGCATACTTACAAATTAATCCCATGAACCATCTAGGTCTTCTCTTACTCTTTATTGTGTCAAGTATTGCCTCATGGTCAAAGTCACACACCTTCCATAAGGTCTTGTTCAAAGGTCTACCTCAATATTGTATCAAATGAACATTGGTTGCCATGACAAGGTTAGAGTAATGAAGAATCTTCCAATGCATGTCAAATTCCTTAAACAACCAAACATTAACACTCTTATGTGGGTACCTTCTAAGTCATGTTCCATTAATAACCACTGAGCCTGTAGGGTATTTGATGTTCTCTCCATCTGTAACTAGGGCCTCCAATTTCTTTTTGGCCTCAACACAACGACACAAGTAATAATCTATTCCCTCTTCGTTATCTTCATCTGCAATAACTGCATAAACATGCCCTACAATGATATGTGTAGCAAATTAGATGAAATTAGTCAACATTACAAAAATACTACAAAGTTTCAGAGACCATTAGGAATTTCAAATTTAACTATGCAAGTAGATATATTACCTGGTTGAATTAGATTTGATATGTGGTCAAAGTCAATTGATGATTCCATCTCTGTCAATTCCAGTGTCGTTCGGGGTCGATACGTGTCAAGTGTGCTAAGATAACTAAACTGCCATTCATCAACCCATTCCCTTGACTCACACTCATTCCAAGCTTGAATTGTACATGGAGAACAAAAGCATACCATCTTCTACATATGTATACTCCATGAACTTGCAATTGAGCTTCTGATAGAGTGTAGCTCACTTGATCCTATCAGTGTACAACAGTCCTCATATGGTGCAATGTTAGTATCATCTATCAACCAAAAAAATATATGAATTAAAGACTTACCTTCATTACCTGGACCCATCAAAGCATTACACCACTCAACGATTGATTTTGTATTTGTCAACTTTGCATTGTCTTTATACTTTAACTCTTCTCATAGTATGGCACTTTTGATACACGCTCCTGCACCATCATACTCCCCCATTCCATCCCTAGCCTCACAAAAGTTCCACATATCCGGAACACCTATAATATTATGCCTCCTTCTCAGCTAATAGAAATTATGTGAGTCCTTGAATTGTGATGCACAGTTATCCAACCATATGATATGTTGACTGAATGTTATGCCCCTTCTAGCTAGATCATTGTAGAACACCTAAAAACAACCTTGCACAAACTTTGCGGAATGCATGCGATCATCGCTTATATAAAAATAATACTCCCTTATGATCTTTCTATCATCCTCTTTACTATCATTTGCATGAATGAATGCGATGTGCACAAATATAGAAACCCGTGTCAAGTTATAATATTGGGATTGCACCTCACACTATGACTGTAGACTGTAGTTCTCTGCAAAGTTGATGACTAAAATAATGCTACCAACTAGAAATGTGTCCTTGCATAACTTGAATTGCAAGTCTTACCATCAAGCTCTATGGGCATGTCTTACATACTCATACACTATGTTGTCACAAAATATAGGCATAAACTGATACACTGGAATCTTCTGAATAACATATTCAAACCTCTTTGCTTCTTTACCATCTCTTATATTGTATGCCACTATTTTATATTTGCCAAACTCTAGTAGTTTGTTTCCAACCACATGTGTTCTTTCCATATGTTCACATATTGGCATATGTTGCAAGCCACTACAATGCTGACATGTGCCATCCAAGCATAATTTCCTGTAGAATATTTGACCTTCCTCTCTATCACATAAAATTATTGATATGAAGTCTCTTGAGGTAGTTGGTGAGGCATGTATGCTACAATCCTGCAAAACATTATTAGTATGCAAATCTAAACATAGAGACCAATAAACATCAAAATGGTTAGAAAATTCAATATGTAATCTACAACAACAAGTAGTGCATGTGTGATTTATTTTGACAAAGAAAGGTTTTAGCATTTCAAAATATCTTTGAGAAATTTTAATTTGAGGATACTTCTCTAGAAATTTACCAAAAACTGTGTTTGCGTCATATCCAAAAAATGCTTTGGATGTGGCTCACGGTTTTGACTACCAATTCTCCTTCTTACCACATCTAGGCTTTCATTCGAAGATACCCTTGTGTAATTCTTCTAAAAATCTTCAATTAGTGATCTCAAAGCTTCAACAACTACTTTGTCTTTCCGTGGGAGTCTAATAGAGAATTCCCACAATACATTAGTGTTTGGATCCTCAACTCTTTGATGTCTTCCAATGGCTCTCATTAGAGTTTTTCTATTTATTTTCAATTCTTGACTTGTCCTTCTAATGAGGTGAGATTGTTTTAATTGTTGGCTTACAATTATTGATGTAATGACATGTCGTGTGACATTACTATCCTTGGTGCGTGAGGTGGAACCCACACTCTCATACGCACTCATTAGATTCTTGAAAATTGATTTTTAACTTGAGGCATTCAATGTGCTTAGGCCAAGAATCTTCATAGTGGGCCTAAATTTCAGATTTCTCATCAGTTCAACAAAGAGTTGACATCTTCTGGGTTCATTTAAATTCTCAAAGAATAATTTTCATATCTTATTCGCATATCTTTGGCAAGTGCGCATGAGAATCTTATCTTGCATGGGCTCCAATACATTCTCATCAATATCAATTAGAAACTTAGGCCTCCTAAGCAAAATTCTAGGAGGCATTTTATTTGGTAAAGTAGACTGAACATTAGGAATTTCTTCAATATTTACTTGAGATGGGATAGATGATGTAACTTCAATTGGAGGTGAAAAGGTTGAAAATTACGTACCTTCAACTTGAGGTGTGAATGATGGTGTGTCACCAACTTGAGAAGAAAATACAGATGTGCCTTCTACTTCACCTATGAAAGATGGAGTGTCTCCAATTTGAGAAGATAATGATGGTGTTCCTTCAACTTGACCTGTGGACGATGGAGTGCCTCTAACTTGGAGATTCACTTTCCTCATTGCATGGAGGTTTTGCATTCGTTCCCTTTGTGCCAACAATTTCATCTCTCTCTTAGCTTCATTAGACGTGTCATGTTCCTCTTCAATTGGCAATGGTGGAATGTCTTCTTATATGGTTGACAATTTCCTACTTTCCAAAATTCACCTCATTCTTTCTCTTTTCCTCTCATTCTCAGCTTCACGCTCTTCTGGTGTTAGAGTCTTTTCTCATTTCCTTGGCATGATGATGATTTCTACAAGCATGAAGAATAAGACAATGATAATTAGAATTTTATAATGATAATGAATAGCATAGTCAGAATGAATAACAAGGTTTTACAAACTTCTGAATAAGACACCTCATATCAAGATAACTTGAACATATATAAGTCATGGAGTATGCATTTGAACACACATTTAAGTCATGTAATATACTCTTGAACATACAAAGTCATAAATGATGCACAAACAACACTTTTAGTCTTAGATTTGATGAACTTCCAATTGATGCCCCAACACTGTCATGCACAATCATTTAGGACAGTCATTAGACTTAATCAAATAATGGCCAAGAAAGATTCAAAACTCCTTGAGTAGGTCTGAAAGACCTTCATATAGGTTCTTCACACCTTTTTCCCAATCACAAAACGCACCAAGTATACAATGGAATACACAAAGTCATGGAGTATACACTTGAACATACAAAGTCATGGACTATACACTCAAATACATGTGAAGTCATAAATGATGTAGAGGAAGGGTGGAGTTCATGAAAACATACCCAAAAGTGATGCATTGTAGGGGTTCAACACAATTCAAAGGAGGCATATTTCACAACAATGGGCTCATGACTGGCTCCATGACTCAATGGCAACATGGCAAACATACCATCAAATGAAGAACCAACAATTTATTGCTTTTTTTAATCACTTGGTAGACCTTTTCCAAGTTAATGTAGACTAATTCAATGTATAAAAACCCCTCATGCAACTTAAATGCTTCTACCATAGGTCCTTCTTTCTTTGACTATCCTAATGCTAGTAGCCCTCCAAAATAGACTATCAGAACTTTTCTCTCAGGGTAGGCACTAAAACCCAAAACTATTGACACTTTTGGATACCCTTTAAGCTCATCTAAAACAAATCCTAAAATGGGTATAGGTCATTTTACAACACAAGCCCCAAAAAATGACTGTTCCATTTCCTAGAAAGGGGAAATTAGACCTATTTTCCAAAGTAACTCCACAAAATCCTTCTACCAAACTTCTAAACTAAATTGCAATGTTCAATACAAACCTCAAATGGTCCAAATCCACCACTTTTGTCAATGGGAAACACTACAAAACCCCTAAACTACAAAACCCTTGTTAAGTCCAATTTCATGCTTATATCATGAGGGTTTATAGAAAGTCTATGTTCCCAAGCTTATTTTTCTTTTCTAATGCCTCAAACACATTCAATTATGTCTGCACATTCTTAATCAATCACTTGGAATGATCTTCTAACTATTTTTCCATCAAACCCTATCTCTGTACCTCCAATTTGCTCAAAACAATAGCTCTGCCAGCCTAGGGTATCATCACACATACAACAAATTCACACCCCTACATTCTACAAACTTGTAAACAAGAAATACATCCTTTCTAAATCCAATCCACAAATTGGCAAGTGTTCACATTGGTGGAAAAGAGTCACAAACCACTTTCTTGCATTTAAACCACATTGCAATATTTTAACAACTTTTACAATACTTGAAAAATGAACCTCAAATAACCTCCTAGGACCTAAAACATGTTCAAAATGGTCTCTTAGACCTTATTATAACATCAAAATATGCCTTGACACTTCAAAACACAACTTGACACATATTTACAAGACCTAGACAAACTCAAATTGACAAATTGTTCTTGCATGTTCTCCATTGTTTGGGATGCTTTCAGAAACCTCAATACAGATTTGGGAGCCTATTTCAAACATTCTAAGGGTGATTCCAATAGGTATTAAACACCTAGACTCAAAAGCAAACTGTAACTTGCTTGGGTACCAACACTTACTCAATGATTGTAAAACTAGACCTCTTGGGATAGTCATAATAAAACTTGTCTAACCCTTGAAGAATGCTCTAAAATCCTTTGTTCAGTTCTATATACACTTGAATAACAAATCATGAAGTATACACTTGAATAGAAAGAGGACATTTAGGGTAGAAATTTAATACACTTGAATTATGGACTATGAATCTTATGAAGGAGAAAGTTGGGAAGGTTTCCAAAAGACTCTAATACTATGATAGTCATAGTGGCCTGATGTACATAAATAGTTTTGTTCCTTCAAAACTATCATGAGTATTTCCATAAAGGAAAATAGGGCTGCCAAGAGACTTCAAAACTATTTGAAACCATAAGGTGTTGAGAGATCACTATGTAACTTAGGCATATCACTAATACTAAGCCTCCCTTTGACCCTATCAACTCTTAAGAACATCACCTTGACTGCTCTTTACTATCTTGCCCCTTGAAGGCCATTTTTTGGACTCTTATTTGAGTATTAAATCATTATTTTAGGTTTGGAAATCATGAATTGTATGGTTAATTTTTTACATATATGAGTTGTATGGAGGTGATTTTGAAGGATGACAAAATGAATGCCATCAAAGGGGACTGTAATCAACATAAATTAACTATCCTAATAGTCTTAAACCAGTCCAAAAAACTTTGTGATAGTCAAAATAACATTAACCATTGAAGATAACCTTCTGGATACTCATGACAAAAAGATCAAAGACATCTTAAGTAATGCATAAATTAAAAACTTCATGATGGTCATGACTATGATAGTGGACTGTTATATAGAATTGTGACTATCCTACACTCATGAAAGCCTCCTTTTTAGTGTTTTATCTCCTTGTAACTCCCTTTGTATCATCTTGTGTCATGATGCTTGTATGTCCGTATATTTGTATATAACTCTCTTCTCTAAAATTTTGTTATGTTGATGAAGTAAATACATAATCTCCATCATATTTTTTATGGATTGAGTGGTATCAAAGTGAGTTGTAACAATTTGTCAAATAGGTTGTGGTGCTCATTTCCTCCATTTTTGTAAGAAAACTATCATTTCATGCATGGTTCTATTAAATGAATTGAATTATGCATGTATTAAGGAATAAATCCTTCTATATCATCCTAGGGCAAAAATTAAGAGTCTTCCAAAATCAATTTTGCCCCATGTATACACTCGAATATTAGTATGACAAACAATTGTTCACTAAAATTATTTTATGAAGTATTTGATAATGTTTTTCTCTTGTATAGCTGAACATAGGTGAAATGAAGGCATCAAGGGCCGAAACAAGGTGGAAACATGAGGAATTTGGAGTCTCTTTGATTGAACTAACTGATATACCTAGACACATATATATCTTAGAACATAAAGAACATAAAAAACATAAAGACATTTAAAGACATAAAGAACATAAGAACATATATATGTGAATTAAAATGGACATAAATTGAACATACCTTACAATTTGATATTGCAGTTGACCAATTCTCCAAAAGATGGCTTCAAAATCCTCAAATTCTTGTTTTTCACAAGTTTGAATATGAATTCTATATAATTCTAGAATAGGATTACTAAAATTTATGGAAAAAACAAACATATATCATCAAATTCAATCTATATATCAATGGTAATTAGCTTTGAAACAAAATCACACATGAAACATGAAAATTTCAGTTTAAATAATCAAATTTTCTCCAAAAACATGAAAAATCACTTCTTCTACATTGAAAAAACAAAAAAAGGTGGTCGATTGATATAAAAATGATTGTCAATTAGTCAAACAACATGAAAATCATTTTTTTTCTGATATACTCATGAAAAGCAGGAATAACAATCATGTGGGGTCTGAAACATGGATCCCACATGCTTTTTTACCATTTTCCATGCTTCCCAAAATGCGATCGTGTTATAATGCGAGCACGTTCTGGGAAGCATGATAACATAAAGGTAACCTTGTATCTACATGGGAGAGTCTCTCTCTCTTCATTTCTCTATCCTATATAGAGAGAGGGATCGGGAGACATGAAGAGATAGAGAGGGACATGGAGATAGAGAGGATATGTGAGATAGAGATGGGGAGAGGGAGAGATGGGGATTGATATATAGAAATGGATCTATAAAGGGAGAAAGATAGAGATACATATATATAGAGGGGAGATATAGGGAGATAGATCTAGCAAGGGAAAGATAGATAGGGAAATACAGAGAGAGAGGTAAAGAGGGGTATATTAAGAGATGGGGTTATGAGGATAGATAGCACGATAGGGAAAGAGATCAAGAGATGTCTAGAGACATAGGAAGAGAGATTTCAAGAGGTAGAGGGATGGGGAGAGAGATAAAGAGGAGGAGCGAGAGGTAGTGAGGGATAGATTAAGAGATAGGGATCCATATGTCTAGAGAGATAGAGATAGGGATCCCTATTCTCCGCTCTACCTAAACCATAAAACTAAACCTCTAAACCCAAAACCATGAACCCTAAATAATGTCCCTAAACCCTAACCCCTAACCCCTAAACCCTAAAATCGAGCAACCCTAAACCCCTAAACCCTAAACTCAAGTAACCCTAAACCCCTAACCTATAAACCCATAAACCCTAACCCCTAGACCCTAAACCCTAAACTCGAGCATCCCTAAACCTCTAAAGCCTAAATAATTCACCTAAACCCTTACCCAAAACCCTAAACCGCATTTACTTGAGCAACCCTAAACTCATGTAAACCTCAAATAGTGAGGGAGGGAGAGATAGAAAGGTAGAGTTAGAGAGACGGGATCGAAAGAGATCTAGCAAGATAGAGAGATAGGGAGAGAGAGAGATAGAGAGGTAGGTATAGTTAGAGAGAGGGATAGAGGAGACAGAGATATCTCTCCCAAGCTTGGTCTCCTCTGTATCTCCCTATTCACCTCTCTACCTAAACCATAAACCTAAACCTCTAAACCTTAACCCCTAACCCTTGAACCATAAACCCTAAACCATAAATAATGCCCCTAAACCATAAAAACAAGCAACCCTAAACCCCTAAACCCCTAATCCCTAAACAATAAAATATGGAAGAAACCCTAAACCCCTAATCCCTAAACAACAAAATATGGAAGCAACCCTAAACCTCTATCTCCCTATCTCTCCCAATCTCTATAACATGAAAACATGAAAACATTAAGCTTTCATTCCAACCAAATTCATTCCTAATGAATCCCAAATCATCCCCAATCCATTCAATTTCATCTCTAATCACACCTAAACCACTTCTAATCAGCCCTAAACCACTTCACACCATCCCAAATCACATCCAAATCAATTTAACTTTGAATCCCTAATCATTTTCAAATCAACCTAGATTTCATCTCAAATACCATCCCTAAACTAGTCCTAAATCATTCAAATCATTCCCTAATCAACACTATACCACTTCAAACCATCCCTAAAACCATTCTAATCATTCCTAATCTAGTCCTTTTCATCTCTCATCATCCCTAAACCAATCCATTTCATCCCAACTCCATCCCAAATCAATCTAAGCTCCATCTCAAACGATCCCAAAAATAATCAAAATCAAACAAATACCTCACCAGGAGCCATTAGAAGATCATAGTGCCAATTTGTTAATCATTTGCACCATTTTGTATATCGTATGTTCCAATATGCTGCTAGGAGCACCTACCTATCAATCACAAACATCATTCTACACCTAGCTAGTCACAGGTGTCATTCTACCCTCTGCTAGCCACAGGAGCCATCAAAACATCATAAGCGCTAATATGTTAGTCATTTACACCATTCTATACATCATATATACCAACCATAAACCCTAAACCCGATCAACCCTAAACCTGATCAACCCTAAACCCTTATCTCCTTGTCTTTATCATCCCTCTACCTCTCAATCTCTCTACCTATGTCTTTGGCCATGTCCATGACCCTCTATCTCCCTAGCTCTCCCTCTCTAAACTCCTAACCCCTAAACTCTAAACCCAATCAACCCTAAACCTCTATCTCCTTGTCTCTATCATCTCTCTACCTCTTAATCTCTTTGGCTATATCTTTGGTCATGTCCCTCACCCTCTATCTCCATATCTCTCCCTCTCTAAACTCCTAACCCCTAACCCCTAAACCTGATCAACACTAAATCTGATCAACCCTAAATATGATCAACCCTAAATCCTATCTCCTTGACTCTATCATCCCTCTACCTCTTAATCTCTCTACCTATGTCTCTAGCCATGTTCCTCACTATCTATCTCCCTATGTCTCCCCTCGGTCTCCTCTATATCTCCCTATCGGTCCTCTCTCTCTAAACCCTAACCTAAACCTCTAAACCTTAACCCCTAACCCCTAAAACATAAACCTTAAGTTACCCTAAATAATGCCCCTAGACCCTAACCCCTAACACCTAAACCCTAAAACTAAGCAACCCTAAACCCCAAACCCTCTAAACCATAAACCCTGGAAGCAACTCTAAACCTCTATCTCCCTATCTCTCCCAATATCTATCAATCCCCTCACTCTCTCTCTCTAAACCCTAACCCCTAAACCATAAACCATAAACTTGAGCAACCGTAAACCCCTAAACCCTAAATAATTCCCCTAAACCCTAACCCAAAACTTGAAACTCTAAACTTGAGCAACCCTAAACTCATAATCCATAAAGAATACCCCTAAAGGTCTAAGCAACTCTAAGCTCATAAACCCTAAATAATGACCCTAAACCTGAGCAACTCTAAACCTCTCTCTCTCTCTCTCTCTCTCTCTCTCTCTCTCTCTCTCTCTCTCTCTCTCTCTCTCTCTCTCTCCCAAAACCCATAAACCCTAAATAATGCCCCTAAATCCTAACCCTTAAACCATAAGTCATAAACTTGAGTATTCCTAAACCCCTAAACCCTAAATAATTCCCCTAAACCCTAAACTTAAGCAACCCAACTCATAAACCCGACCACCGTCTCTCTCTCTCTCCAAAACAAGAAAACTAGGACTCTCTATCTCTCTCTCCCTATCACTAGGTATCTCTCCCCTTTCTCTCCCCTCCATCTCAATCCTCTCTCCCTTTTCCTCCCTCTCACTCTCCCTTGTTGACAAAGAACATGGAAACAAGAAAAATAGGACATGTAAAGATGGATGAGGATATAAATTGGGATGTTGAAATGGAAACAAGATAATTTATGAAATTTCATTGGATGGGAAGAATGAGGAGTAGAGGTAGAGAGGGGAGGGAAGTAGAGAGTGAGAGAGAGGATAGGAGGCAGAGATAGGAGGGAAGTAGAGAGTGGGAGAGGACCATAGGAGGTAGACAAGGGAAGGAAGAAGACAGAGAGAGTAGGAGGTAGACAGGGGAGGGAAGCAGAGATTGAGAGAGAGGGTAGGAGGTAGACAGGGGAGGGAAGTAGAAAGTGAGAGAGAGGGTAAGAGGTAGAGAGGGAGCAGGAGAAGAGAGAGAGAGAAGGTAGGAGGTAGAGAGGCGAGGGAAGCAAAGACTCAGAAAGAGGGTACGAAGTAGATAGGGGAGGAAAGTAGAGAGTGAGAGAGAGGGTAGAAGGTAGATAGGGGAGGGAAGAAGAGAGTGAGAGAGAAGGTCAGAGGTAGAGAGGGGAGGGAAGTAGAGACTTAGAGAATGGGTAGGACATAGAGAGGGGAGTGAAATAAAGTGAGAGAGATGATAGGAAGTGCAACTACCCTTGCAGACATGTATGTAAAGTGTGGAACCATAGACAAGGCATGTCAATTGTATGAATTTTAGTGTAAAATTAGATTTTGTTAATCTTTTATTATTTAGATGTTAAAATCCACCTCTCCACTAAACATTGAAGGATCTAGGGTTGAGTGGTGAGCACTATCATACACTAGGTCACTTTCAAATGTAGGGAAATTTGGATTTGGGAATTAATTATCAATTTTTCATTCTCTTATGTGTAATTGACAATTAAAACCCTAATTATGCAAATACGACAACAAATTAATGAATTACAGAAAAAGCTCTTACAGATGGGAGTAAAATACTAAATCATAGAATACCTATTTTCGGGGTTCTAAAGTAGAACAGTCGAGGACATTGGAGTAGGCGCCCAAGTCCAAGGTACCTACTTTTTCAAGGAATCTGGACCTCCTTCCAACACTAATCAACCCTGTAACTTCTGTTTCCTTAGATATGTCTGTGAAGGACACTGGAGTGAGCACCCAAGTCCTGGAAATGCTCTTGTGTCTAACTTTTCTTTAGATCCTAAATCCTTAATGCCTGCCAAGCCTTCCTGCAACTCCACTTTTTTTGGATGCGACACCTATAACCTGTAATCACAAGACTTGGTTTGGAGGTTGTGGTGTTTAGAGGTTTGCCTCAGTCAAACCCCTTAGGACACTTAAGTCTCCAAACACCATTGTCAGATAAAGAGGGCATGCCCTTGTGAGGCAAAGGCCAAAAACCAAAGGAATCAATGATAAAAACACAATGATATGTCACCTTGTAGTGAAGCTCTCATGAAGGAAGATGCTCTTCATGCCATGAAGAGATTGATGCTCAAATCTGCAAATATCAAAACACAAAACATACAAGTCTACTCTTGCAACACTATAGAAAGCCTTAAATCACCTTAGGATGCCAAAATCACATGAACACAATCTAGTTTACAAATGAATGCCTAAGCATGTTTATATATGCAACTACAAGCACTCCCACCAAGATATTTGAAATTTAAACTTATCATGTCGACAAAGGGACCTAATAATGGTCACTAACTGACACCTAGAAATTGGAGCTGCCCCAAAATAGGATAGGACTAGGGTGTGGGCGCCCAAGTCCTGCTCCCTATTTTGGGTAGGGTACAACTCAAGGGGTCCTTCTAGGTCTAGTTTTCCATGAAACCTAGGTCTCATTCCATCAGGATGCCAAAATATGAACTAAGATGTCCTAAGTGCATGCTAAAGACCCGGGAGCTAAACCTTATGAGGGAAAAGCCCCCAAGGGGACATTTTCTGACATTACATTTAGCCCCCACTTTAATGTATGTATAAACTTGAGGCCAATACATGAATTAAAGTAAGGTCACAAACACATCAAGCACAGAGAAGACACGCCAATCACATAGAAGATAGTAATGGGCACGCAAAAAATAGAGAAGATAGTTACAGTCATGCAGAACACGAAGAAGATAGTCAATGCATAGAAGACACATTAATGCATGGAAGATAGAAATGATATTTTTTCTTTTCTTTTTCTCATATATATGAAATGCAAATGCAACTATAGGAAATTAAACAAACCTCCCATAATACACGATGCACTACCATAGAGCGCAGGTCTCTGTATATATGGGGCAACAGACATGCAAGACATACAAAACCTCCCAAAATGCACAAAGCACTACCCAAGAGCACTGGTCTTTGCATATGGGGCAACAAACACGCCACACAAAACAAGCACACCAAAACACACACACTTGAAGACATGGAGAAAACACGGTAGACAAGCGATGGAGTGTACCTATTTCTAGGTCCAACACCATCTCAGGCACATTATAGGCGCACACTGATGATTGGGCTTCCACAACAATCACCGAAGACATGCTTAAGGGTTGAGTTAGTCACAAAACTGCTCCCTACCTCCATAGAGGACTTTTGAAAATGATAGGATGATGCAATCTGCTTCGAGAAATAAACCATCCCCACCTCCACAGAGGGCTTAAGAAAAAGGATATGCTCGATATCTTGCCTCCGTAGAGGGCTTACATGATTGATTGATTGATTGCAAACAAACTCAAGATGCACGTTGCACTACTCTGGGGCGCAAGTCTCTGCATCTGAGGTCAAACACATTACTAGCATCTATAACAGACAACTTACCTTATATGCCTCCACCTTAAGGTGGTTGATATCATGCATCGATATCAAGCACGTTAAGGTAGGAAGAAAACACGCAAGGGAAAATCAACTTTCACAAAGCCCATGCCCCCCGGATGTGACATGTACTTTACAATCACCAAATGTTCCCACAAACACATCCCTACAAGAAACATGTTAGTGTCTACAACATCATGATAAACAAAAACATCAATGCATATGATTAACCACACAAAGAGCCAAGGTTATACAATGAATTCGGAGTTCAAGGATAACCGTAGGGCTATATCATGAAGCTCTCTAAATTGAGTACCGCCAAGGCTAGATTCAAAGGCAAACAAAGGTGCATAGAGCAACAATATTGTTAAGGTTTGTAAATACAACAGCAACATCATGAAATTCACTACGCAAAAAGCACGAGTGCTTCCACTAGCCAAGTGTCAGATAAGATAAACAACCCCATCATCATATTAGGAACTAAGTCCTTTTTTTGATTGCTCTCAAAAGGGACACTAGGTCCGCATTAGTATAAATGTTTGTCATCATCCGCCCACTAGGTGGAAACATTAGAGGAAGGGAAACAATAAATAAGAGAGGAGAAACAAGTCTCTTAGGGACAATCATGTAGGAGGGTGCCCCCAAGTCACCAACTGTGACGCTATGTCTGTAAGACACAACATACAACAATGAAATCAGAGAGAGGCAATTTAGAAGAATGATGATACAAATAGAAGAAGGTCACAATAGAGGCGGTCTCCTGGTATCTTGGACCTTATAGGAGAATTCAAGGTCATTCCAGGAGGCCTAATCAACATATAACACAGCACGGGGGAAGCACATCACTAGAGAGATAAAGGGTTAGAGATACTTACATATAGGGCCCCTGCCAGGCTAGAAATTGTCTATAAGCAAATCGTTGTCATCATCTTCCCACTCCCTAATGATGGAGGATAGTGGGACATATGGTACCATAGCCAAATTCATATCTTGTTCATCATGTTGTTCACTATTATGATCATTATTGTTTTGTTGAATGTTGGGGTCAATGTTTTCTTGTTGAGAGGCAAGGTTTATAGCATATTCTTATCTTCTTTTTCTTCTTTCTCTCACTTTTCTATTTCTCTTTCTTCGACCACTTATCTCTTGTAAGTAAGGGCCTTACTCTTTCATAGGTTTTTACAAATTAGAAGATGAAGCACCAGGATCAAACCTCATTTGTCATGGTGGGATATTTTGTTGTTGACAATGATCTCCCGATCCTTGTAAGGATTTCAGGGGAGGAACCTCAGCATAGGTACCTTGTCCTTTCGGTCTAAAGTGATCTTCACATGCAGGCTATTTTTCTTTTGTCATTTCTTGTGTAGGAGGACTTGGTATTTCAGTTTTATCCCAAAAGTAATTCAACTTATAATGCATTTTCTAAACCAAAGGTTTATACTTGTTGTGGGGGATGGTGATTATATGACCATCTAGGGGGAATTTTAGGCAATGGTGTATTGTTGAAGAGATAAATTTCATTTCTTTTAGCCAAGGATGCCCCAATTTAATGTGAAAGAGGTCAAAAACAGGGACAACATCAAACCATTGTTTGACATGTTTTCCAGAAAGTGTTACTAAAAAAAATATCTTACCCAAAGGCTTGATAAAGGTTCCCTTATGTGTCTTGATCATCATCCTTGAGAGGTCATAAGAACCTTGCATTAGTTGATGTGAAAAGAGGAAATCCTCATTGGCAACATTAGTCATGCAATTGGGATTGATAATAGTTCCATTCACAAGGTTTCCCATTATTTTCATAGTGATGTAAAGAGGTCCTTCAGAATCACTGATTGTTCTATCGTGAGGTGTAAAGCCAATTTCAGGTTTGGGTGCTTTTCTTTTCATGTAAGGTCTAGGATAGAACCTATTGTTGTTATTGTGATTAGAGGCCATGTTTATATGCTCAAATCAATGCCAAATCATATTTTGAAATGTTTTCAAAATTGGTGCAAAAGACAAGAGAAAAAATAGCCTAAAATGCTTGATTTTTCTATATGTTTTCAATGTCGGTGAATGAAACAAAAGGTGTTGTAATGATTTCAGTCAAGGGAAGCAATTTATATGTCTGGTATCAGTCCAAAACAGCAATAAAATCACTCTCAACATGCTCTTGATGCAAATCTAAGATAATGCCAAGTTGATTATAGTGAAAATATGTCAAAATAGGCACTTTTTTCACCAAAATTCAATGCAAGAGAGCATAACAAAGGGTGTTGTGAGGAAAACGATGATGGAAAGAAAATAATATCAGAATGAACAGCCACTTGGTCCTAAGATATCCAACACAACATGCTTTTAGTGCTACTTAAGGTCAAACCCTAGTGAAAATATAGCAAAACTAGGCTATTTTTCACGGTTTTTCAACTCCAAGACCTAGAAACAGGGGTGTTGTAAGGAATTTTAGGAGGGAAAGAAAATAATATCAATACTATCAGTCACCTCAATCCATAAAACTAATCACAACACACTTGGAGTGCAAACTAGGTCAAACCCTAGGGCAAAAATAGTCAAAATGTGTAGTTTTTCGCTAAATTTTCATTACAAGAGCCCGTTAGAAGGGTGTTGTGAAGATTTCTATGAGGGGAAAAAAATTATTACCCTGATAATAGAAAAATAATGCTAAAATATCTTTCACAACAAACCTATGGTGTAAGTTTATGAAGTCGACAAGGCCAAAATTAGTGAAAATCGTTGTTTTCAAAGCCCTAGGTTTGAGATTTTGGGACAAAATACTATGCGAATATTTTGAAGTCTGATTTTTTATTGAAATTACATACTCTCAGATCTGAAAATGATTTTCAATCTTAAACATGCAAAATGCCAATGCAAATTTAATGAAAATGCACCAAAATTGCTAGTTTTTGTTGAAATTTTCAATGCAAAATTGCAAATATTTTAAATCTAAATGCAAATTCACACTAAAATGAAAGACTACAAAAAAATGGCTATTTTAATGAGCTTCTAAAATAAGTAGAAAAATATGATAAAAGATTTTTCCTACTAACTCTAGATTTTGGAATTACTAGGTTATATAAAATTGTTAAAATTTTGACAAAACCCTAGCAATTAAATGATGAAAATGCAATCCAAAATTTTGAATGTTTGTATTTTTCTATAGTTTATATCAGATCTGATGAAAAAATCATGAATTAGGAAAATTTAGGAAGAATTGATGCAATTTAGTAAGCCCAACAATGCAATTTTTTTGTATTTTCCCAATTTTTCAATTTTTTTGAATTTTTCGCAACGTAATAAAGTAAATGACTATATGAATGAATGAAATCACACCAAATCTAAAGACAAACACTCAGCAAGTTGCAATTTAAGTCCAAAAACACAGGTTCACCAAAATGTTTAGGGTAAAATTAGATTTTGTTAATCTTTTGTTGTTTAGATGTTAAAATCTGCCTCTCCTAGCAGAGTCATTGCCAGACGGCACAAACAATGAAGCGAAGTTGGAAGCTTTAATTCTAGGCTTAAGGCTTTGCCATGAACTTAAGCTCGAGAAAGTAGCCGTTGAGGGAGATTCCCTCTTGGTAATCAATGGGCTACGATCAAGGAGAATGCATAATTGGAAACTTGCCGCAAAATTGGAGTTAGCTCTGAGTTTGATGGATCGGTGCAAGATGACAACTATCAACCACATCTACAGAGAGGCCAATAAAGAAGTAGACTCTCTTTGTAATTAGGGAGCGGATGGAGTATGTGTAAAATTTTTAATCTCCTCTGAGTAACAGGCTGGGTGGTAGGGTGGGCACCCAATCCAATACATCTTGGTTGGGTCACTGCCATAAGTTTGTATTATGGCAATTTAATCCCGGTCGACACTTAGATATCATTGCTAGGTATGCAGCCTCTCTGAACTGACCTATCGCACGCTCCACATACTCCTAATACTTTGTTAAATGATTATAGACAATAGTTAAATGAATATAGACAGCATTGGCTCTGACAAAGAAGCCTCCAGACATTTGCCTTCAGCTTTATCATCGAACAACCAGCTTGTCCATTTGGTAGTTGATCCCTGCGGCATTGATGGAGCAGGCAGAATGGAGGGAGGCTCCAGTTTCATAGCAAAGATCTCTGTTAATGGATTGCTAAACCTGGGAACATTGACACCTCTCCAGTTGGAGACCTCAGTCCGGTAAATGGCTTTCAAAGGAGCCATCATGGACCAAAGGCTCAAGCGAATCCTGTGGAGGCATGAAGGTCTTCTTCTCTCGGCGGTAAAGCTCATTTTGGGGAAAGATTTCCTGTCTGCAGATGAGTTCTATGGGGTAGACTCTCACATCTCCTCCCAGTTTCTAGCTTCTATCCTCGACGTAGGGGTGCCAATAGGTGTAGCGAAGAGTCTGATGCTAAAGTTGTTCAAGCCAAAAATTCTCAGCGGCCTCAATTCCATACTTGGTGCAGTCATCCCTAGGGCGGGTATTCCCCGCCTGAATGACATCGCTTCCCCGAAAGATCCACTGGAGGTGGTGAAAGTTTTCCCCCTCATTCTTGACATGAAAGGTATGGCATTGATTGAACAACAGGATCGCGTGCTCTAGGTTTATGGCTTCCTTCAGCACATGCTGAGCGAAGACGGGGACTTTGGGGAAGGAGAATGGGTTGGCAAGCTCCAATCCATGGTAGTGGGGCTCAACCTTCTTTAAGTTCTCAGTCTCTAATACCCAGCTATCTATGATCAATCTCAGTAGGCATCTGTATTTGGCTTAGTTTCTAATGGTATAGTAAGCCTTAATGGCAATTTTGTATATGTGACTCTGCAAGGTCTTAGTGGCATTGCTTTGTAAATCAGTTTTGATGGTTGCAAGAAAATAGCTTATAGGCACCTGCTTGTAAATTTCTCCATCTTATCAATATAGAATTCTACCTTTACGAATTAAAAAAAAAATCCGCCTCTCCACTAAACATTGAAGGATCTAGGGTTGAGTGGTGAGCACTATCATAACCTAGGTCACTTTCAAATGTAAGGAAATTTGGATTAGGGAATTAATTATCAATTTTTCCTTCTCTTATGTCCAATTGACCATTAAAACCCTAATTATACAAATACGACAACAAATTAATGAATTACAACAAAGCTCTTACAGACGGGAGTAAAATACTGAATCGCAGAATACCTATTTTTGAGGTTCTGAAGCAGAATAATCATGAACACTGGAGTGGGTGCCCAAGTCCAAGGTACCTACTTTTTCAGGGCATCTGGACCTCCTTCCAACACTGATCAACCCTGTAACTTCTATCTCTTGAGATCTGTCTACAGAGGACACTAAAGAGAGTGCCCAAGTCCTAGAAGTGCTCCTGTGTCTAAATTTTCTTCAGATCCTGAATCCCTGATGCCTATCAAGCCTTCCTACAACTCCACTTTTTCTAGATGCGACACCTGCAACCTGCAATCACAAGACTTGGTTTGGGGGTTTTGGTGTTTATAGGTTTGCTCAGTCAAACCCCGGAGGACACTTAAGTCTCCGAACACCATTGTCAGATAAAGAGGGCATGCCCTTGTGAGGCAGAGGGCAAAAACCAAAGGAATCAATGATAAAAACACAATGATATGTCACCTTGTAGTGAAGCTCTCATGAAGGAAGATGCTCTTCATGCCATGAGGAGATTGATGCTCAAATCTGAAATATCAACACACAAAACATACAAGTCTGCTCTTGCAGCACAATAGAAAGCCTTGAATCACCTTAGGGTGCCAAAATCACATGAACACAATCTAGTTTACAAATGAATGCCTAAGCATGTTTATATATGAAACTACAAGCACTCCCACCAAGATATTTGAAATTCAAACTTACTGTGTCAGCAAAGGGACCTAATAACGGTCACTAATCGACACCTGAAAATTAGGGCTGCCCCAAAATAGGGCAGGACTAGGGCGTGGGCACCCAAGTCCTCCCCCCTATTTTGGATAGGATATAGCTCAAGGGGTCCTCCTAGGTCTAGTTTGCCATGAAACCCAGGTCTCATTCCATCGGGATGCCAAAATATGACCTAAGATGTCCTAAATAAATGCTAAAGACCTAGGAGCTAAACCTTATGAGGGAAAAGGCCCCAAGGGGACATTTTCTGATGTTACAGATGTAACACCTCAAAGAGATGTTCTATAATGGAATGCAATGATTGCAAGATATGCAAAAATTGGATTTGTTGAAAAGACTTTAGAAACTTTCAAGGAAATGCAATTGGCATGTGTATTGACAGTTATGCTCATCATAAAACAATCACGTTATTGATTTCACATAACGTGATCACGTTATAACGCACTCGCGTTATGCTCAGCTTTGTTTGACATGTTTTTATCAATTTTTAGCAAAATATGGAGATAATCTAAAGCATGCTCCCCATCAGGATGGCACTTTTTTCAATGAAAACTCAAAAAAAATACCACCATAATCTTAAGCTCTCTATTAGCTATCTAACCATATTTTTTTTTTCATATTAATAGTGTTTCATCTTGAATTTCTTTTGTTAGTGTGTCAAATTTTTGTCAAAAATGAGTGTCTAGTATTTTTGACTTTTTTTAACCATTCATCAAAAATTGAAATAAGTTATATTTTTAGAAACTAGACTCCATTCTACACGAATTCAAAAAAAAATCAATTTTCAATTAGTTTTCAAACATTTTAGGGGGGAGCATGCTCAAATTTCTATTTTTCAAGATGTGTCCACTTTAAAAATTACTAAAAAATCAATTATTCATTAAAAAATTATCAGAAAAATCAAGGATAAGCTACATGGTGTTACCTAATTTCTCACTGGGGCGATTATTGAAATACTAAAAAAAAGTTAACATTTTAGGGGGCGCACACCAGACGCTATGTTATATTTTTTTGAGAAAAACATGACCAATTTGTGTGCTCCCCCTTTTTGAACCCCTTAATCTCAACCATTGTTGGAAAAAAATAGTAGTTTAGAAACTAGATTTGGAGCACTACAACTCTTGTTTTCATTCCATCTTCAAAATTTGAGGGTAGCTATCTTCAATTTCTCATCCAACATCAATGTTTCCTGATTTTAGAAAAAAAGTGGCAACTTAAGACCCCATTTCGGTCCCTCATCTTTGTGCACTTACCCAGAAGCTCAATTGCAAGTTCATGGAGTATCCATACGTGGAAAATGGTGTGCTTTTATTCTTCATCTACAATTCAAGCCTAGGATGAGTGCAAGTCAAAGGAGTGGGTTGACGAATGATGGTTAAGTTATCTTAACCCACTTGACACGTATCGACCCCCGATGACACTAGAACTGATAGAGATGGAATCATCAGTTGACTTTGACCACATATTAGATCTAGTTCAACCAGGTAATATATCTACTTGCATAGTTTTTGAAATTCCTAATGTTATCTTACTTTGTAGTGTTTTTGTAATGTTGACTAATTTCATTTAATTTGCTACACATATCAATGTAGGGCATGCTTATGCAGTTATTGCAAATGAAGATAATGAAGAGGGAACAAATTATTAATTGTGTCATTGTGTTGAGGCTAAAAAGAAATTGGAGGCCTCAGGTACAGATGGAGAAAACATCAAATACCCTATAGGCTCAATGGTTGTTACTGAAACATGGCTTAGAAGGTACCCACATAAGAGTGTTAATGTTTGGTTGTTTTAGGACTTTGACACACATTGGAAGAGTCTTCATTACTCAAACCTTGTCGTGGAAACCAATGTTCATTTGATATAATATCGGGGTAGACCTTTGAACAAGACCTTGTGGAAGGTGTGTGAGTTTGACCATGAGGCAATACTTAACACAATAAAGAGTAGAGCAGACTCGGATGGTTCGTTGGATTAATTTGTAAGTATTCACATTGATTTTGTATATTCATCTTACATTGACTTGTAATTATGCACATTAATTTGTAAGTTTACATAGGTTTGTCTTGTTTTATTTGCTTCTGCATTTTTACACATATACAGTGAATATTGTGATGAATATGTTTTTCATTGATGTCAAAGTGCTTGGATGTTAGTAATTGAGTAAGGAATGCATAATTGTGCAGGTCTATTGGTTGTCTATTGTTTGATGATACCATTATGCTTTCAGGATATGTTGTTGGGTTTTGTGATATAAAGACGCTTCTTCATAGAGTATGTGATGTGATGCACAGAGTTGTATGAACTTGACAAGCAGTGGTATGAACTTGACAAGCAGTGGTTTGAACTTGATTTGTTTTCTAAGGTATACATTTAATGTTTGCATCATCATCATGTTATGCTTCATGGGGTTATACCTAAGTGATGGATGAAGTTGATCTTGAGAGTAATGTATAAAATCTAGGTGTCTCTAGGTGTCTTGGTTTCTAACTAGATAATAGGTGTCTCTACTTGTGTCTTAGGTATATACTAGAAAAAAGGTATTTAATCTAATCTATGTGTCTTAGGTAGATACTATATATCAATGACCTATCTAGAGACTAGAATAAGGTATAATCTAGAAAGATCTAGGTGTCTTCTAGGTAGATACTATATATCAACTACCTATCTAGAGACTAGAATAAGGTATAATTTAATCTAGGTGTCTTAGGTAGGTACTATATGTCAACTAGGTCTACCATAATAAGTGTGTTAGGTAGAACTATAATCTAGATGTCTAGGTGACTTAGCTCTAGAATACGCTAAGGTATAAAGACTAGGTGTCGTAGGTCTACTATGTCTATAAAATCTAGATACATACTATACAATAGGTGTCTTAGGTGTCCTACGTCTACTAGAATACATGTGTCTTAGGTATTAGGTGAGGCCACATGAGATTCCGCCTTCATGTGGTTGGCCTTGCCAGTATATAATATTTATATTTATTGAAGCTAAGGGAAGCTCTTTTTCTTAATAGGAAAACTTTATCGACTTGAGTGTCCTCATGATGTTGATGTTGATAAAAAAATATGGTGTTAAGGTCATGTTGATGTTGATTGATGAGTTGTGGTTGTTGTTGGAAGTTTTGGAAGTCTAAAGGATGTCATAGTGGTAGTGTTCATATCATAGTTGTAAAGGTTTAAACATTCAAAACTAGTTAGGGTTTTTAAGTTAAAGTTATTAGTTATGTTTTAAACTTTAAGTGTATTGTCTTTAAAGACCTAGTTTAGTAAGTTTTGTTTGTGTTATACTCTCTATTTAATCTATCTCAGATAACCTTCTATGTTCTTCATGTGGTCTTTAGTGCTTAGGTTGTATTATGTTTAGGGTTATCTAGTCCTCAACCTCATAAAAACCCTAGTCTTTACTTTGCTCTAAAATCTAAATTAATACCTTACACCCATACCAGCGATATCCCTAAAGAGTCCAAAGTGCAAAAAGGAAGCAATCTTTGACGAGCTATTACTTAAAAACCCTGACACTTAGAAATATTCTATTTGAGGAAACACAATCACATAGAACCCCTCTACAATAACCTCTCTCAATTTTTGATATCTCTGAGGCGTTTGCTCATGGTGAAAGGTTTTTTGCTACCCCAAAAATCGTTAGAAGGAGGTAGTGTAAAGTTGCAAAGGAGAGTAACTTTCATCCTGCTCTTGATGCGACCAAACTAATAGTTCCAACGTGTCCAGATGAGTACGTTTAGGCTAGGCATGGTCCTATTTTGCACCCAAACATGCCGAAATAGTTTGAGCTACATTATACCGATGATATCCCTGAAGAGTCCAAAGTGCAAAAAGGCAGTAATCTTTGATGAGTTGTTACTCAGAAACTGTGTCACTTATAAACATTTTGTTTGAGGCTACAGGATCATGTAGGGTCCCTCTACAACAACCTCTCTTAGTTTTTTATAGCACTAAGGCATTTTCCCGTGGTTAAAGGTTTTCTGCTGCCCCAAAAATTGTCAGAAGGAGGTAGTGTATAGTTGCAAAGGGGTGTAAATCTCATCCTGCTCCTAATGAGACCAAACTGACAGTTCCAACATATCTGTATGGGTACGTTTAGGCTAGGCATGGTCTATTTTTGCACCCAAACATGCCAAAATAGTTTGAGCTACATTGTACCGGTGATATCCCTGAAGAGTCCAAAGTGCAAAAAGGCAGTAATCTTTGATGAGCTATTAGTCAGAAACTGTGTCACTTAGAAACATTTTGTCTGAGGCTATAGGATAATACAGGGTCCCTCTACACTAATCTCTCTAGTTTTTTGATATCTCTAAAGCATTTGCCTGTTGTGAAAGGTTTTCTGCTACCCAAAAAATTGTTAGGAGGTAGTGTAAAGTTGCAAAGGGGTGTAACTTTCGTCCTGCTCCTGATGCGACCAAACAGACAGTTCCAACACATCTATATGGGTATGTTTAGGCTAGGCATAGTCATGTTTTGCACCCAAACATGCTGAAACAGTAGAGCTACATTGTATCGGTGATATCCTTGAAGAGTCCAAAGTGCTAAAAGGTAGCAATCTTTGATGAGCTGTTACTCAGAAATTGTGTCACTTAGAAATATTTCATCTAAGGCTACAGGATTAGGTAGGGTCCCTCTACAATAACCTCTCATTTTTTTATATCTTTGAGGCATTTGTCAGTGGTGAAAAGTTTTCTACTCCCCCAAAAATCATCAGGAGGTAGTGTAAAGTTGCAAAGGGGTGTAACTTTCATCTTGCTCCTGATGCAACCAAAATGATAGTTCCAATGTGTCCAGATGGGTACATTTAGGCTAGGCATGGTCTTGTTTTGCACCCAAACATGCTGAAATAGTTCAAGCTACACTGTACTAGAGATATCCCTAAAGAGTCCAAAGTGCAAAAAGGCAGCAATCTTTGACGAGCTGTTACTTAGGAATTGTGTCCCCTAGAAACATTTTGTCTGAGGCTACAAGATCATGTAGGGTCCCTCTACAATAACCTCTCTCAATTTTTTATATCTTTGAGGTGTTTACTTGTGGTGAAAGGTTTTCTGCCGCCCCAAAAATTATCAAAAGGAGGTAGTGTAAAGTTGCAAAGGGGTGTAACTTTTGTCCTGCTCCTGATGCAACCAAACTAACAATTGTAATGCATCTGAATGGGTACGTTTA
Organism: Cunninghamia lanceolata; assembly: GCA_027924645.1. NCBI lineage: Eukaryota > Viridiplantae > Streptophyta > Pinopsida > Cupressales > Cupressaceae > Cunninghamia > Cunninghamia lanceolata. The sequence goes on from BSBN01001011.1 coordinate 2,085,588, forward strand.
GGCTAGGATTGGTCTTGTTTTGTACCCAAACATTCCAAAATAGTTTGAGCTACATTGTACCGGCTATATCACTAAATAATCCAAAGTGCAAAGAGGCAGCAATCTTTGACAAGCTGTTACTCAGAAACCATGTCACTTAGAAACATTCTATCCAAGGGTATGGGATCAAATAGGGTCCCTCTATAATAACCTCTCTTAGTTTTTGATATCTCTAAGGTGTTTGCCCATGGTGAAAGGTTTTCTGCTACCCCAAAAATTGTCAGAAGGAGGTAGTGTAAAGTTGCAAAGGGGTGTAAATTTTGTCCTGCTCCTAATGTGACCAAACTGATAGTTCCAACACATTTGGATGGGTACGTTTAGGCTAGGCATGGTCCTATTTTGCACCCAAACATGCTAAAACAGTTTGAGCTACATTGTACTAGCGATATTCCTGAAGAGTCCAAAGTGCAAAAGGCAGCAATCGTTGATGAGTTGTTACTCAAAAACTGTGTCACTTAGAAACATTATGTCTGAGGCTATGGGATCATGTAGGGTCCCTCTACAATAACCTCTCTTAGTTTTTATATCTCTGAGGCATTTGCCCATTGTGAAAGTTTTTCTGCTACCCCAAAAATGGTTAGATGCATGCAGTGTAAAGTTGTAAAGGGGTGTAACTTTCGTCCTGCTCCTGATGCGAACAAAACGATAGTTCCAACACATCCATATGGATAGGTAGGCTAGGCATGGTCCTATTTTGCATCCAAACATGCCAAAATAGTTTGAGCTACATTGTACCGACGATATCCTCACACATTGCCTTTGTTATAATTGTTATAGTCTTCACATGTCAACATGCATCTTATGGCTATTAACATACTTGTTCTAGCAGTCAACATAGTCATATATGAACTACTTGTTCTTTTATCTTGGTTCACCTTGACTTTATTCTCTAGTACTATCTCTGTAGGGTTTGTTTTAGTCCTTCAATGCATTGTTCCATCATTGCAATCATAGACCCCTATTAGGCTTGAAATATACCTCTGTTAGGCTACTCTCCTAAACCTTAATATCATCTCCATGTTGTCATATCCATGCTATTCAACCCTCATCTTCTTCCACCTTTAGGTCACTGTGTTATTAGGCTTGAACTTAGACTTTTGTGATATTTGAAACCCTCTACACTTCATGGCTCAATCATTATGGAATGATCTATATTGTCATTATATAATGATCTACGCTACACCTATCTTGCTTATCATATTTCATAGAAATCTTGCAAAGAGTTGGGGTAGTGGTATGCAACCTTCTACGAGATCAATACAATGTCGTAACAAGGATTTCAAGCTTAACAAGTTTTTGGGTAGGGAATTGCTTTATGGAATTAGAGTCAAATTGGTAAATGTGATGACATGATACATATTAACATGGTGAGATGCAAAGTATACATTTTTAATATTAACCACATTCTCAAAGGGATTGTTGATGACTTATGGAAGCCTATAGCCCCAATGTTATGTTGCATACTCAAATTAGGTAAAACTCAATGTACTCTCATAACCTCGGCTTATATGCAAGCGAAATTACATTTAATAACCACAATGATCATTAGGTGCTCATAAGTATATGATTTTGACTATCTTATTCAAGACAACAAACATACTCTTTGCATCCCAATATGGTATAATAACAAGGAATTAAGAATTATTTTAAATTGAGCAACTCATAAAGAATATTGATCAGCATACTGAGGAGCAACCATAAGAACATCCTTTTGGAACATAGGGAATTATAATATCCCCTTGGTCACTTGAAAAATTATATAGAGTTGTTTGTGAAACTATGAGACATGATCCTTAGTGTTGTGCAAATGGCACATGATCCAAAGGGTTGTGTAAGAATTATAGGGTGTCTTTTGAGTTGCACAAAATGATTCATATCACTATGTGAATTATGCATGGTGCAAGGAACCATGAACTTTGTGTTAGATCAAGTGGCATTGTTTAGGTGGTACATGATGCAAGGACTTATGCACAAGGTTGTACATCACTATGTAAGTGACTAAGGATAACATGCAAGATTGTGCAATAGCATGTAGATCATGATGTGAACAAAAAAACTTACTTTCCATTTATCCATTTAACAAATCTTCCTTTCTCTATTTTATCGGGCATGTATACTTTTGAGAGACTAAAACTTTCAACCCAAAACTCAAATTCTCTTATCATCAATTGGGATGGATTCTTTGACAATTAAACTTTGAAACCTAGAGGCATACAAAAATGATCTACACTGCACCATTCCATATTACATAATGATCAACAAAAATGATTTGTATTAACCAAATATCCATATAGGCATACATCAATATCTATCGATATAAGTATAACATATATATACAAAATAGCGATATAGGCTTACAAGAATGCCATATAGGCATACAATGTCAACTATATGCAATACAAAATATATGTCCACAAATTCCATATAGACATACAACAAAGGAACACAATAAAAATTCATTCCCCTTTGTCTGATGAAGAGAATAAATCATGGGCAGTCTTTGATCTTCGAGGGGATGGAGACGCATATGAGGCTGGTCTACTACAAACCTGAGGGTTGCTCCTCCTATTTAGTTGTTCATGGATTTATATCTATTACAATAAAAAGTATAGACATTAATATATAGAAATTACATTATAAAAATGAAACATTTAACAAAATAATCACTTACTGCTATCCAAAAATCTATCTCCTCATTTGCCTCAGTACCAGGATTAGGTTGTGGCAATGTCATGTCCTATAGAAACTATCCAAATAGAAATTAAACTTCAAATCAATAATCATTTGATTTTTCAAAAATAAACAACTATAACAACGAATGTAATTTGAAATTTACTAATTTGCCTCATACCCCCATCAAAGACATGGAGCTATCAATCGCAAAGGACACACCATACTCCATTGCCCTATGAACATTGAGAGGTGTCTCCACAACCTACATCATCTAAAAATAAAACAACATTATTCAATTACAAAAATTATAATAGTGATGCAAGTCATGGATCCTAACATACACACATGTTCACCTAAACATGGAAGTACACACAATAAAGCACACAGGGCACATGCATATATATAAATTAGATGAAGATTTGTGACTATTATGTGGTATAAGGGTCAACAAAGGAGGGGCCATAGTAGCATCAAATTTTAGGTTTAAGAAGTCAAAGAGGGAGTGAAGGTGTTAGTTTAGGTTTAGGTTGGTGGTAGGGTTGGGTAGGGTTGTGCTCAAATTTTTGTTTGTTTGGTAGTCATGGAGGTAGGACAATGCCTAAGATAGAGTTTGTGGGTTTACAGGACAATGCCTAAACTAGAAATCACATAGACATTAGGTAAGTTTATGGGTTTACGGGAAGGAGGAATATCAAGAGTTTGTGGGATAATAGGAGGGAGGAAAGATACTAGATAGGAGAAGAAAAACCTTATTTTAAAAGTTTCTTATCATTTTCTTTGTCTTGAGGTTTGTTAAGGGGTGGGTTGGAAGCAAAGTAGGTCTGGGACGTCTGGTAGGGGTATATTAGGAAATAGGTAGGGTAGATATGGGTTGGTTAGTAGGTTGGGTGTAGTGTTGGGGAAGTTTCTTAGGCCTACTTTTAGAAGTGGATGGGGAAAGGTCGTACACTTTTTCTTTTACTTTATCTTGGAGGGGTGTTAGAGGGGAGATAGAAGTCAATGAGGAAGGTGAAGTAGTAATAGGTGGATATATGGTGGGGAAGATAGGGGCATAGCTAGTGAAGTAGGTGAAGTAATAGAAAGAGGTTGTGGGGTTGGGACAATAATGTGTTTAGAGGCATATGATAGGTAAAGGTGAAAGAGGAAATTGGTATGAGGTTGAGGTGGACCAGAAGGGGTTGACAAAAAATAATCTAAGGAGAAGTGTCTTAAGGTAACAACTAGTTGGTATGGGCTATGAGAAATGGTGAAGATATTACCATCATGGGGAATTTTAGAGTCAACAAATGAGGGACCTCAATGATGTTGGAGTCAAACATATGCTATATAAGATGTCATAGGCTCATACCCCTCTCTGGTGTCATGTCCTAGGGTCTAATTGGTGGTAATTGGATGAGTTTATTAGAGAGAATTTGTTGAAGAATAGTGTGGAGGGGATCAACAAGCTTTGGTAGACATGTATGGAAAATGTGGTAGCATAGACAAGGCAATGAACTATTTGAAAAGATGCATCAAAGAAATGTGGTCTCATAGTGATGTCTTCGTCTGTGCATCTGCTTGTCATGACATTCCATGAGACCACATTTCTTTGAGGCATTTTTTCAAATAACTATATTGTAATTGAAATTTTGTCATCTATCAACATCTAGTTATTAGTTATGCAATGTCTAGTAATGATTTGAGTTTGAAAGATGTACAATGAAATGTAACCAATGATATGAATATAAAATACAAAAAAATAGTAAGTACAATTCATTAATTAAACTATTTATTTTATTACCTCCATGAAGCTTTGAAGTCCACCACCACTAGTAGGTGTTGCCGTGAAATCTCCAATATTAACCTATTCAACATCCAAAATCAGATATTAGACTACCATTCATATAACGATGCTATTCACATATATTTATAATTGTTTACTAGTTACATACCCCGACAGTAGATGTCATAGTGCAATATGTAGGTGGATAACCATTGAAACTGCATCAACGCTATGACCCTGAAATTTCATTAAAATCATCAAACTAAATAAGTTAATCTTGCATTTCAAAAATGATTTTTAATAAATTAAATTCAATGAACTTGCTAAGATTTACCTGAGTATCAAGGCTGAAAGTCTCACTCAGGAGGGGATCTATCATCACCATCTGCTCAGCTGCATATGTACCCTATGCACCTGTGTCCTGACTATCCATGGGGTCATAACCACAAGCTGACCCACAAGACTGACAAGTATGGGGTGGAACCCTACTCGAAATCTCCCCTAGCCCACGCTGTGCTATAGGATTGGCATGCTCTGTGATGCTCTGGGTCAAGGCACTAATGGACTGAAGTGTCTTGACCTAAACACTCTCCTTCACAATAGAAGAGATAGACATGTGCTTATGGGCTGGTCTGGTGAGTGCTCATCTTGCTGGCCGTTGTGGGTCAACACATGCCCCTGGTCTATCCTGTACTGACCCCCCACCTCTACCCTGGAACTCCTGCATATCAAAATAATTTGGCACTTTATTTTTGACAAACTCACTGTAGAGTTTCCTCAAAAAATATTGCGGGACCTCATTAGGGTAAGTGTAAGAAGTTGGGTCCACATAGAGGGGAAGTCGATGGAAAAAAAATTCCTGGCAGAAATGGGTACCCATTTAGGAATGGGTGCTTGAACCTAAATGGGTACCCGTTTAGGAATGGGTGCCCGAGCCTAAATGGCTACCCGTTTAGGAATGGGTACCCATTTCTATATAGATATTTGAATTTACAAAAAATCCCTGCGCAATTTTTTTCTCACACAAAAGGAACGGGTACCCGTTTCAAAATAGGTACCCATTCCTAAAAGCTTAGGCTCGGGAAAGGCATGGTAAGCCAACCCCTTGTCTTGGACCTACAAGTTTTTTTCTAAGTACAGAACAAGAGAAAAGATTGAGTTTACCTATATGGCTGATGACATTTTTTTCTGAATTTTCGTATAAAATTAAAACCCATTACAGATGATAGTGTCTAGTTTTCAAATATGTATTTTTTTTATTGGACCTATTTTTCTATTTATTATTTAATTTATGAGCAAACTAGTCCAAAAACTTGAAATGACAGGTGTCGGTATTTTTTAATAACTTTTGATTTTTTAAGTTTTTTTTTAAATTATGTCATCAATCTACACATCATTCTTTACACAATGAAAAAAAAACTATTTTATGATTATTTTTCCTCAAATTATGTTGGTTGTACATGAGAGATTTTTGAAAACAACAATTAGGGCCAATAAAAAATTAATAAAAAAAATATTTAGAAAAAAATTATAAAAAAATATCCTCATCAATCTTCATTGTACTGCACATCTTTCCCTAGGAGGATTTAGAAAAATACTTTTATTTAGGTCAAATTATGTTGGTCGTACACGTGCATGGTATGGTTAAAAAAGTGGCTTTTAAACAGTAGTTTTTAGAAATGCCTCCTGAAAATCAATTTGTATCATCTGGGTATTCAAATAAATTATATATTTGGAAACTAGACTCCGAGTACTACATTTCATATTACTAAATTTTTTTGAGATTCAATCTTTAAGTGCCTCAAATGTTTAGATCAAATGTGACAATTTCTAAAAATCAGGGAAAATACTTCCACTTTTTGGCCAAAAAGTGGACCCAACTTCTTGCACTAACCCATTATTGTTGCATGGAGGATGGTCAAAAACCATCCACCACCTCTACCAAAAATTCCCTCATCACTTGGTTGTTGCACCAATGGATAGGGAACATCTTGCATGTAAGGGGTAGAGGCTGATTTGTTCGTGGGTCTGTGAAAATAGAACACAAGTCCAATTTTGTAATTTGTTCATTTTTAACTTGTTCATAGAACAACTTCTCTGCATAGAACTCTCTAAATTCTCTCCTCTTTTTTGACCAACTAGAGATTTTCTTGCTAATTGAATCTACATTTGATAACATAAATTCAAGAGATTGAGCAAGCATGGATCTATGCAAGGTTGAAGTTGCAAGTTCGTTCAACCTTCCAATTATGTCCTCAATTTGTTTTTTATTGTTTTCAATTTGCCCCATTATATTTTCTTGTGTTCCATGGGCATATTGAGGAATGAATGGAGGTGTTTGTTGTTGGGGTTCTTCTTTAGTAGGTATTTGCTATTCAGGTGATGGAGGATTTTGTGGATTTTCAGGAGGAGGAGGTGCATTATCAATTCCTATAAATTAAAGAAATTTACATCAAAAAACTATTTGAACCTACCTATTCAGCAACAAATTCACACAAGAAAGCAAATAGAACTTACTCCTTCGGCCTCCCTAACATCGTGGCGGCATTTTGATGATGAATCAATGACAAATTGTTGACAATATGCCCTTCAATAACGTGAGCGTGCTCTCCTTTGTCTCCAAGTCGTAGGTTTGCTATGAAATGTTGTGAAATAATGAAATGAAATACAGGTTTTTTTATATAGCAGAGCATAACACGCTCGTGTTATGGCTTAAATTTATTTTTTTTAAAGTCGGCCACTTTTTGGCCCCCCAACTTTTTGCACTTGCCCCTTTCTAGGATTTAATCCATTGTTTTATTTGCTTTAATCATGTATCTTATCATTGCTCTTTCTATTATTTTCTTGTTATCAATAGAGACTTCACCATATAATTCTGTTGTTTCCTACAAAAATCCATGGCATTCCATTCCATTTATGATTGCATCAATGTTCAATGGTTCTTGGGGGGCTTCTTCTTCTACTTGCTTCTTTTTCTTTCTCTTTTGTAATTTTGAGACTTCTTCCCCTTCTTCTTCAATTTCTTCTACAAAAGATTGTTTTTTCTTCCCTTTAGCCTATTGTTTTTGTTTATGTGCTTTTTTCTTCTCCGCACTCAATTGTATAAGGGTTTCTGATGCTACTCTTCTCCCTATTGACACCATTTGTGTTGAATATGCAGGATATGGTGCATTTTGTGCACTGACTATTGTGGATGTGCTTCTCCCTAATATCCTTAGATGTTGTCATGAAGTAGCCACTTGTGGAGTTGATGAAGTTGGTTGTAGAGCTTCCGCAGTGGCTTGTGATGCTGATGATGAAGGATCTAGTGCAAATGTGCCTGTTCTAGGTGTTATCTCCTATTGTTTATGAAATTTTTCCTTGTTTTTCTTTCTCCTCCGCATTCTTTTTATGCTATTTCTCCATTACCTCCTTTTATGTCCCAAATCTCTCTGCGGTAGTATTCATGGGCTTACTTAACAAAGTTACCACATAGGCTTTTATTTCTACTGCAATGATCTCATATGGTAGACTAGGGATACAAAATGTCCTAGGCTCCACTGCTTCCATATATGTGTAGTGTTTGTCAAACATGAATGCAATGTGATTTATATACTGTTTGACTGATTCACAATGGATATGTTCCCTATCTTCCATTTCTAATTGTAGGGATTTGAAGAAACCCCAATACATGGTACTAAAGGATTTTATATCACTAAATTGTCTTATATTTTGTTTAATTTGTGTTGCTACTATGAGATGTTATTTCCATACTTTCTCCTTCAACCTTAGTAGGTCATTTAAAATGTAGAATACTAAGAAAATGATCAAGGTTCCATACTAGAAGTTATAATTGGACTGCTTCATTCTCTTCAAATTCTCTAGCAATTGCTCTCACATCATTTCATAGAGGTTGAAGCCTTTTCCTTCTTTCACCATTTGGTAGGCAGTGTGGATTGCGATAGCAGTGGCAGATGCCTCTCTATCTCCATAATGGACTTTATAGGCTATTCCCATTGTCATGTACCCGACTCTTGGATCTATTATGTCTTTGATGCTTAGTCTACAACCATTCAATTTTGCCCTTGTGAGCTCTATCACTTTGTCATTTTTAATGGCCTTCATTGTCGGCACCGATCGAGTTGAGCTAAGTCATATTACTACCCTAATTGCCTCCTTGGTAATCAGGTAGGGTTTGTCTAGGCATATGAATTAATCATGAATTATACTAAATACAATCCTGACCCATTCATGTGCATCAATAAGATTTGGGTAGTCTTTCCAAATATCAAGATTCTTGCTTGCAATATTTTGATATTATGGTGAATAACCTGTATCATCGAGCAATGTGTCCCTCAATTCTTCAAATTTCATGTGATCTATCTTAGAGATTGTGGTGTGAATGTATTTCCTAACATCTTTTGTATATACTACATCTCCTGGCAGTCCAGAGAATGCTCCGTTATCGATTTCCATCTCCTTGTAGGGGTATTTCTTGTGTTTAGGCCTAGGGTTCTCGGCAACATCAATGAGTACTAGTGTGGCTATTTCTCTATCTTCACAGTTGGCAAGTAGGTTTTTCTTAGTCCACAGCTTACAACTAGGGTATCTTCAAAAAAAATTTCTTTGTGCTTTAGAGCTCAACTTTTCAATTTGTCGAATGCAAATGAGGAGATAATTGAAGGTTTTAGGGTTTATATACCCCTAAACGTAACTTTATGCATTTATTATTTTTATTCATTCTTCTTTTTGCTAGCTCTTTTAGTCATTAAGTGTTTCAGCTACTAATGGTTAGTTTATAATCAGTATGTTACAATATGATACATTGTTTGCTATGATTCTTCCTCATTATGCCTTATTAATTTGAATATTGGTTGTATTGTTTCAATCTAGCTCCATTCACATAATCATGTATTAATTTTCCTTCCATGTCCTTTAGTCTTACTACTCTAAATCTTGCAATTTCATGTATATAGTATGGTCCTAACCAACTTACCTTCAATTTTCCCTATTTCTTGAATTTTCTATCATATAGGAGCACTAAATCACCTTCTTTGAATTTTTTCTGCAGCAAGTTTCTATCGTGCCATGCTTTTTGGTGCTTTCCCTCCAAAGTTATATTATATATTTCGAGTAATCTATTTTCATCCATTTTCTCTAATTCTTCAATCCTCTGTATTAGGGATTCCTTCACATTTAGCCTCAAAGATGTAATGCAGTACACAAATTTGGTAGTATAAAAAGTACCGGTAAAGTGGTGTCCATGCCATATACTAGCTCATATGGTGTGAAGTTCACAGTCCTCTTATAGGTTGTGTGGTAGCCCAAAGTACTGTGGGTACTTTTAGCTCCTAGTCTATTCTATTCCCATTGCATATCTTTGTTAATGTTTTTCCAATGATCTTATTCAAAGCTTCACTTGTGCCATTTGTTTGTGGGTGATAAGGTGAAATTTTGTTATGTTCTATCATGAATGTTCGTAATAGCTCTGCAATCATGTTATTTACAAAGTTTTTCCCTTGATCACTTGTTATGCTCAATGGACAACCAAATCTAGTTATTATATTCTCATATAGGAATTTTGTGGCAATTTTGGTGGTACAGTCTTTAGTTGGTTGAGCTTCTTCCCACTTGGTGAGTTATTCCACTCATTTTATGAGTTGTATCTTGCTTTTGACTTCTTAGCAGGGGGGTCTATAGGTCCAATGAAGTCAATTGCCCATTTCTCAAATTGGAGTTGTGCTAGTATTGCTCTAAGTGGCATTTCATCTTTTGCGGTAGGTCTTCCCATGTGTTGACATATATCACAATGTTATACATACCTTTTTGCATCTTTAAATAATGTGGTCCACCATAGTCCTACTAACTTTATTTTCCTTGTGGTAAGTTCTCTGGAGTTATGGCCTCCTACTACTTCCTTCATGTACATCCCTTAATATTCTCTCCCTTTCATGTTCATAAACAACTCTCCTTATTATATCATCTCTTCCTCTGATATGCAGTTCCCCAATGAGTGTGTATGGAAAAGCCTTCCGAATTAGAATTTATTTTTCTTGTGGAGATGTATCTGCTAGAAATTCACTTATAAAAAGTAGGTAGGATATGTCTTTTAACTCTTCCGGTACCGTAGTAACCCTAAAAAATTGTATGCTAGGGAGTTCTTCTTCCTGACTTTCTAGTTCATCTCCTATTTCAATCCTAGACAAGTTGTCAAGTCCTTGATTATATTTACCTAGTTTTACCATTATGGTGAAATCAAATACTTGGAATAATAACAACCAATGACATATTCTTCCTTGGATAACTAGTTTATTCAATAGGTATTTTATTGGCTTGTGATTGGTGTAAAAAATGAAAGGTGTAGATAGGAGGTAATGTCTAAACTTCTGTAATGCATATACGATTGCTAAGGCTTCCCTCTTTGTTATAGTATAGTTCTTTTTAGCCTTGGATATTTTCCTACTAGAAAATTATATAGGATGATCTTTTTTTCCCTTGGGCAAGGCTAGTACCACTCCTACTACTATTCTTGAAGCATCCACATGAACATGAAATGGAATTTTCCAATCTAGAAATACTAGAATAGGAGCCTCTAAAATTTTCTATTTTAATATATCAACGGAAGTTTGACATTGATCATTCCACTCAATATATTTACCACTTTTCTTCTTTAATAGTTCCTCAAGAGGTGCTACTATTGGCAAATATCCCCTAATGAATTTGTGGTGATATCTAGTATATCCCAAGAAAGTTTTCACTTTCATGGTTGTTTTTGGTTATGGTAATGTAAGGATCAAATTTACCTTTAAAGGATCTACTATCAAACCTTCTTTACAAATAATATGGCATAACAAAGTCCCAAATGGTACCACAAAAGTACATTTCTTTAAGTTTAATGATATTTGTAGGCTTCTACACTTATTCAGCATCATCCTTAAGGTTTTTGTATGGTCTTTTACTAATCCATATACCATCCAATCATCCAAATAGACCTCTAAGAAATCATGTATAAATTCCTTAAATGCATTCACCATAATTTTTCTAAATACTGCAGGTGCATTCTTCAATCCAAAGGGTATTACTATATACATGTATGATCCAAGTTTTGAGGAAAATATTGTTTTTGGTTGATCCTCCTCTCTTATTTTCACGTGATGGTAACTAGAGAACCCATCAGTGAATGAATAGATTTCTCTCCCCACTACTAATTCTAGGATCTCTTTTTTGAATGGTGTTGGAAATGGATCATGAATATAAACTTTGTTTAGTTCCATATAATACCCACATATTCTTATTTATCCCAACTTCTTGTTCTGGACCACTATTGGACTAATCCAATCTGCTTCTTCCATTGGTTTTATAATCCTTGCTGCTAACATTTTATCAATTTCCACTTTGACCCTCTTCTTCATATTTGGGCTTAGTCTGTATGGCCTTTTCCTTACCAGTTTAATTCCTTCTTTTAATTGAATTTTCATCATACTATTATGTATAAAATGAGGTCTAGGCTAGCATGTATATCACCCTAAATCAATCCTTCTCCACATAACATTGAAACACGAATCAAGGAAACTCTATACTCAACTATAGTCCTCAAAGGAGAGCTCAGAGGTCTCTTGATTGGTCCCTTTGTTGCCAAGGAGAGATATCTTATGAATAATTACCAAATATAGGGTTTCTAGGGCTAAAATAAAGAGATCTCATGACTAATTACCAAATATAGGGTTTCTAGGGATAAAATAAAGAGATCTCATGACTAATTACCAAATATAGGGTTTCTAGGGCTAAAATAGAGAGATCGAGAGTTACAGACATGAAACCATCAAAAACCTAGAAAGCAATGGTAGGGAGGAGCTAAACAGAGTTGATAGAACCTGATTCCAAAAGATTTTGGTCATCCAAACAAGGGGGATAGGGGTGCTAGGTGCCCTAGACCCAATTTAGGGTTTTATAGAAACTCAGAGCTTTGTCCGATCTGTACCTACAAAACCTTCCTTCTTCCTGGATCTTGTCTCCCAAAACCTGTTACTTCACCCTGCACACACAAAAGAAGGAAAGAGGGTTGGTGCTATTTAGGAGCTTGCCTAGGTCAAGCTCAATGAATCGTGTTTCCACCTCCACAATAGCAAGGATGAGAGATCAAAGAGTGTGTGCCCTAGGAGGGTAGAGGCAAATCTGAAGTAGAATGGAATGCTTTAACAAAGCATGAAGGAAAGAAGTCACCATTAGCATGGAAACCCTAGCTTGCTTGATGTGGTGTCACAAATTGAGTCAAGAAGTTGATGTAGCCTCAAAGAAGTAGACAGATCTGTTTCATGTAAAAAGAAGGGGTTTCAATTTCAAGGTTAAATCCTCCTTTCACACCTTACATTCAAGGACATAAATTGAGCTAAGCCACAACTCTTGCAAGAGAGCTCTACTATAGGTTTAGTGCCACTTAGAACGAAGAGGAAACTTAGAATTTGCTAATTAATTGATCAATTAAAGTCCAGTTATGCTTAAAACCCTAATTTCGTAAAATCATAAACAAACAGATGAAAAACAACAAATGTTTGTAGACATAGATATCAAATGACAATTAGATACATACCAAATTTTAGGATTTTAGATGTGGGAAAGTTGGGGACTAATGAGTGGGCACCCAAGTCCAAGATACCAGTTTCTACCGGGATCTCTGAAAGTTATCTATAACCTATTTCTGTTGTTCTGGGGATTTATGTGTCTTGGGATACGAGGACTAATGAGCAGTTGCCCAAGTCTAGGTCCTGCATTTCTGCTTTGATCTACAATTCTAACACTCTGTTATATCTCCCTGCAACTCCACTCCTTACACCTCTGCACCTTTAACCTACAATCACAGAAAAGGGGGTTGGAGGTTGTGGTGTTTAGAGCTTGCCTTGATCAAGCCCCGAAGAGATATTTAAGTCTCCCAAACACTATTGTCAGACGAGAGTGCGTATCCCTGTGGGATAGAGGCAAAAACCAATTGATAAATGATTGAAAACACAAATAAATGTCACCTCGGAGGTGTAGCTCTCATGGAAAGAAGAAGTTCTTTCATGCCATAAGGAAATGGATTGATGAAGCCAAATCTGCAACAAGCAAACACAATGAAAGCCTTGAATCACTTTAGCATAAGATCACAAGTTTACAATATCCATCTAGTTTGCAAATGAAGTCCTAAACATGCTTATATATGCAACTAAATGCATTCCTTCTTTAATTTCGTAATTCAAACTTAAGGTGTCAGCATAGGACCTAATTAACGGTCACATAACCGACACTTGAATTTAGGTCCTACCTGAAATAGAGTAGGATTAGGGCATGGGCGCCCAAGTCCTCCATCCCTATTTAGGTTAGGACTTATCTTAATAGCACCCCCTAGGTCCTATTTGTCATAAAACTTTGGGGTTTTCTCATCGAGAGTTAACATGAATATGCAAGATGATTAAAATGCTTTCTAGAGGACCTGAGAGCTAAACATAGGAGGGAAAAAGTCCTAGGGAGACATTTTCTAACGTAACATTTAGCCCCCATATTAATGTATGCATGAATGCAAGGCCCATACATGCATTAAAGTATGGTCAACAAGCATAGCAAACATGCCAGACACTTAGAGCTAATGTATACACAAAGATTGAGAACCATTTCTAGCCCCCAGTCTCAAGTAGACATTAGAGAAAACACACCACAGACACACCAAACACAATGAAGACAATATCAGGCATGCAAAACATGGAGACGGTAGTAACATTCATGCAAGCCATGGAGAAGACAACATTGAAGACATGCAAAACACAGTGAATATAGTGAATGCAGTGATTATTTCTTTTTCATTTTCTCATGTATGAATGCAAATGCTAGTACATGGAAAGTAAAAATGAAACACACCACCCAAAATGTAGGAGGGGCTCTCGCCACACTCTTTGGACTACATATGGGGCAACAAACATGCAATAGAAAATCTCAAAATGTAGGAGGGGCATTTCGCCATGCTCTTTAGACTACACTTGAGAACAAACACACCATACAAATCCCAAAGTATAGGAGGGGCATTTCACCATTCTCTTTGGACTATAGTTGGGAACAAACACACCATACAAATCCCAAAGAATAGGAGGGGCATTTTTCCATGCTCTTTGGACTATACTTGGGAACAAACACGTGGAAGACACGTGAAAAATATGAGTGCCGTATAGAATGCCAAAGACATACTATACTTCTAAAACATGACAAACAAGTGATGGAAGGAGCCTATTGCTAGGTTCACCACCATCTCAGGCACATTACAGGCACACCTAGCGGTTGGGCTTATGCCACAACAACTGCCAAAGATACACCTAAGGCTCGGCAACACCAAGCCATAACGAGCTCGCATTATGGCCTAATTTTTTAAAAAAGTTGGCCACTTTTTGGCCCCCCAACTTTTTGCACCTACCCCAAATTCATTACAAAGTTCAACAAAACCTTGCCTTTTAGCTTAATCACATACCTTGCCATGTTTTAGAAATCAGCCCTGTGTAATCTCTACCTCTTCGTAGTCTTCTTTCTTGACTGTCATGTTCATTTTCTCCTTCTTTGGTTGATTATCAGCACCAAATATGCTCTCTAAAGTGATCAATCCTCTAGGTGGTTATTGGTCTTTAGTTGAATCACATGGTCACCATATTGCTCTTGCAATTTGGACTAGTTCTTGGCAGCAAACTCTGCCTCATCTTGCAAGAAATTGACTATCTGCTGATCATTTTCAAATACTTGCCAACTCATCACATTGTTAGGCATAATAGGCCTCACAAAAATCTTCACATGTTGATCTGGGTTTTGTTTAACATTATGGGGAATGTCAAACTGAGCACCAACTGTAGTTAGTCTATCAACATCTTTGTTTCTTTGTCTGGGTACTGCCTAGATATTGTAGGCATCAAAGTCTTCAATCAGATCCTAGACTCTGTGTTTATATGACTTGAGCAAGTCATTCTTTGAAGAACTTTATGATCTGATTTGGTGGACAACAAGCTCACTGTCACCAAATGCTTGTAAAAATTTTATTCCTCTCTTCTTTGTCAACTGTATACCTTGAATTAAGGCTTCATACTCAACCACATTATTAGTACAACTTAACTGTAATCTAAAAGCAGAGAAATAACTTTCTTTCTAGGGTGAAATTAACACAACCCCAGTACCTACTCCATTTTTTCTTCTGGAGCCATCAAAATACATCTGCCATATCCCACTTGGATCTTATGTTGCCTTCTCAAGACTAGGTATGATGGCGTCCTCTCCATGGATACAATAAGTACCTAGTCTTGTTTCTTCTATATGGTCAGGAGTGTCAAACTGAAAATGGTTTGCCCACTCATCAAGCAGTATATCAGGGATTTCTTCCACAAGTGTGGCAACTTCATGCCTATTGTTGTCATCCCCCTCCAACACATGGATTGTGTAGTTCATATTGGTATGGTTAGAAGAATAAGGCTCTATATGATCATTAGCAATAGGCTCAACCTTAATGGTCACCTTAGTGCCATATCTTGTTCTAAATAACATGTGGGACCAATTAGAAGATAGGTACCCACCTATTTTGGTAGTGAAATCCCTAGATATGCATATGCCAAAGTATGCAAGGAGGTCAATAATTGAGATATCTTGTTAAATAGAGTAGTGAGGGCATGCGTGCAAGGTGAGATTCAAATCCTAAATCACACCTATTGTCTTAACAACAGTGCCATCTAATTGCACCACCGCCTTATTCATAGGCTCATATTCAATGCCTAACTTATCAGCTATGTTTTTAGGCATAATAGAAGTACCTGTCCCAAAATCTATCATGCAATTATGCAATAATTTATCACCAATAATTAGGGAAACTTAGAATGGAGGGGGCTTACTAATTTTTCTTGTGCTTGCTCCCTCTTTTTCTAGTTGGAATAGACTTGTTGAGATGGTGGCCTTTTCTTTTTTTGCCTCTACAGCAGGCTTATTGAAGCTTGTCAAAGATTCTTGTAACAAATCCCTCTGTGATGGTATCAACATAGAATCCCACATAGTGATGTTCATGTTGGTCTTCTTCATTTGATCGACTATGTTGAAAGGAATTTGACCACCCTTCTAGGATATTTTGGGAATAGCAGTCATTTTTTGCTTGTTGGTAGGCCTAGGACTGCTATATTGGTTTTGAATTCACCCACCCAATAGAATGATTTGTCTATTTTGAAGGCTTCTCCACAATTATTTCCTTCATCGCATCCTTGGTTGTGCCTACTAGGGATGTGTTGGATATGGCTACATGAGAAGTGGAAGCATGAGCAGCTATAGGGATTGTTGCATTCTTTGTTGCCCTCCTTTTAGCTCTTGTATTGAATGCGATTTAGATTGTGCCCTAATTGACACCACAAAAATCAACTTGTGTCTGATTCATCAAAGTTGAATTGTTTTACATTTGTTCCTACTCTCCTACCATCTCTTGACTAGAACTATTTTGCTACTCTGAAGGAGATGATTGGATTTGCACAGTCAAAGCTCGACTGAATTTTCCACTTTGGCATAAATTTTGATCATGGGGTTGATTGCATGGATAACACCAATCGTTATCCTGAGCCAAATTGTTTTGTATGGGTACCAAGGGTCTAAATGTGCTTGTAGCATTAGGGTGTACAAAATTCAGTGGCCTGATATAATTAGGCTGATTTTGCCTCTACACATTCCCCTAATATGGCGGTCTATTTTGCTGATAATTCTGATTGAGTGGCTAATATGGTCTGCTAGGTTGTGCATTATGTCCTTTTAGTGCCACCAACTAATTGCTAAAGCTTTGTAGCTAAGTCTTAACCTCATGCAATTCATTTGAGGATGTCGTCTATGAGGTTATAGGGGTGAGTGTTCTAGGAATTGGAGCCACAATAGGCTGAATAACAGGAGCCTTTGGAAATAAAGGCATTGGTGGCCTTGGAGCAATCTTCCCAGTCTAGATTAGGCAATTTTATGCCCTGATAGCTGTGTCATATGCATCAGGCAACATAGTTCCTCCCATAGATTGAATCATGACAACAATGTTAGAATTTAGATATCTCAAATAATATATGAACGCAGTGTTTGGGGAGGGTTTTACCAATAATGAGATCTTATCCTTTGTCTTCTAGAATCTATAGTTGAAGTCCACCATATATTCATGGGGGCTCACTTAATTGTAGCTAGTTGCTCCATTAGTGATAGGTGGTCACTCTTGTCTTCAAAGTGCTGGCATAATCTAGTGCCCAAAACATCCCAATTGTGGATGGAATTAACTAGGAGACCTCTATACCACTAAAGGGATTTCCGTTTGAAGGAATAACCCAAAAGCCTCACAACCACATTGTCTGCAGTGATATGAATAGAACAGACACTAGCAATGTCCTAGATATACTCAGTAGGGGTGGTGGAATTTTCACCAGTGAAATATGGAATTGCTTTTAAAGTAGAGGTGGGTATATCATCATAATGAGCTAGGTCAAGAGGGCTACCCCCATTGAATGCAACAAAGGGAAGGTTCCTTGCCATACTAGGGATATTTAAATTGATTCTAGGTATATGCAAGCTTCTTCTTGAATATTGGAACCTAACTGGAGGGGCCGTAGACTGGGCTCTTGAAGGAGATGGAACAACACTCCTATTTTCCCTCATAGGGGACCTAGAGAGTCTACTTCTTCTTCTAGATTCAGTAAATGATAGTTCTATGAATTGAAAATTACTTTTGGAAGAAGATCGGGTCTGTACTCCAGGCACGAAATGTTGAATTGATATGGATACTGGACCAGCAGAGTCATTAGGTGCTTGTTGAATGCTTCCACAATAGTGAATGAACTAAGAATAGCACAAAGATTTCTTAGTTCAACTCTTACTCAGAGCGGAGAGTCCCACCAGGCATGCCAAAAACTGTTATCACGTGAAATTGCACCCTGCTTGAAGGTTGTTCAAGCATTCCAATGACACAAGGGACTAATCTCAAGGTGTGGGACCTTGTAGATGAGATCAAACCTCCAAAGAAGGTTGGTTCCTCTTTCTAAGCTTAAGGCTCAGAGAATCAAACTAAATCTAAAGTTGCTCATAGGGAAAAATGAAAGAAAATAATGAAGTTAAAAGGGAGGTGATGCACTAGATTTAAGAAGTTAACTCTGACTGTATTAACACAACAATGTTTTCAAAGCTACAACAACTCACACAGACCCACATAAACATCACAAAGGTTCAGATAGAAAACTAAAGCTATTAAAGGGACCGTTTTGCCCACAATGCAAGCATACAATTCTCAAATAAACACAGTGTAAAAAATTTATATAGAGAGGCAACATAACAATTTGTATTAATCATGAAGGCTAGAAAGCCATTACAAAAGAGAGATAATGTCACATAAAGTAAACACAAAATAACTAGCTACATTCATGGGTGAACAATAAACCAGAGACAACAAAGGCTTAGAATTGAGCACAATGTATCACATCCAGTTAGTTCATGTAGATGTGTTACAAGTTCTATGGCAATAACTATCTAACCTGTATAATAGCCCAGAAGAACAGCTAACAACAATAATTTACATCTTTGATTCATGTATATATATCTTTAAAAATCATATTGTAGTAGCCATGGACATGGAAGGAGAAATCAACAAGGAAAGGACATCGCCCATATTGCAATAACTCCATTCTGATGTCCTTGGAGTGCACCCACATGGCTCTACCCATGAAATTTGTGAGAAAGAGGTGTCTGTCCATGCCATGAGTACAAGGATTTAATGCAAGAGAGGCTATAATGGTATGGGGAGGTGAGAAATCCATCTTTTACAAGCAATCGGGCTCTAGAGGAACATTAATGGTGACCAAGAGAGTCGTTGAGCAGTCCCGTCGTGTCTGGAATAGTAGAAAATGCACTTGGAAGGCAAAAGGGTCGGGCCTCGACAGATTAGACTTCCTCTAATCGGTCTTCCACTGATTGGGCTTTGAAAAGGTGAAGGAAGAAACCCCGGCCTCCAAAGTCTAAGAGAAGAGAAATAGTCAGGCTTTGGGGGTCGAGCCTTCACCGTTACATCATTCTTTGGAAAGAAGAAGAGCTCGACCTCCGCCTCCACAATACTTAGCCAATTTGAGAAACTAATGGAGATCGAGCCTTGGGCCTTCTACTTGTTGCCTTCGGAAAAGAAGAAGATAGAAGAGAGAACTCCTGACCTTCACTTTCCAAAAGATAGCCGTATTTATAGTTTGGAAGACTTTCACCTCCTGCCTTACGTCTTCCCAAAGAAGGAAGAGGAAAGAAAGTTTGATCCCCACAAGTCTAAAGACTTAGCCATTTTTGAAGGTTTCAATAGAAATCAAGCTTCAGACCTTTTGTCTTTTGTCTTCCAAAAGAAAAGGAAGAGGGAAGAAGAAAAGTCTGAAGTCTAACCCCCTGAAAAACTTAGAACTCATTTGAGATGGTTCGATAGAAGTCAGGCTTTGGGCCTTCCATCTTCTACCTTCCAAAACAAAAGGAAGAGGGTTCAGAAGAAAAGTCCAAAGTCTGACCCCCAAAACACTTAGCCAAAATTTCAAAGGGAAAGAGTCAAAGCTCAGGCTTCAGGCCTTCCGCCTTTCTCCTTCCAAAAGAAAAGGAAGGAAGAAGAAAGGAGGTCCAACCCCCGACACATGAAGAACTTTGAGCACTTAGAGGATTTTTGCAAGGAACTAAGTGGAGTTCAGAGCCGATTAAGATGGCATGACAAAGGGGAGAAATTCGAACTCTGAAACTTGAAAATGTTAAAAACACAAGGAAAACTTGGGATTTTTTGACTTAGTCGATTTGGGATGTTTTTCCTTAAATTTCTAAAGGGGAAACCACTTGGAGATTTCATGGATTTGTGCTATTTGGCCAAAAGGAAAAATAAGATAACATTCATTATGGGGGCAAACATAGAGGTTAACAATACCCTCTAAACATATCTTGTCCTTCTATCAAGTTGATCGTTGGCCAACTAGTAAATCCTATGACCTACTCATAGATAAGTTTATTGATGCTTCATCTTAAATGAAGTAAGGGACTATGCTCTACCAATGAAAGTATTCAAATATATCCTTGGGCTATCCATCTTTCACTAGTTGCATGCAAGTGATGGATGCTAGGAGCTACCCACTTGGATGGTTTTGCTAGTAACATGCAAGGAATGGATGTTAGGATCCACCCTTTCAATAGGTTTGAAATAGGTTATTGAAGAACTTATTAGCAAATGTATAAATAAAATTAAGAGCTCAACAAGTTATTTTAATGTAGAATGAACTTTTATGCCCTTGCTAACATCAACCGCAAGTATTATGGGATGCCTATACTTCATTGTAAATAGTAGTGAATCAAAAAAGGGGGAGAGGACCCATGATGTAGTATAGGATGCACTATTTTTCCTTTTTTTATTGTCACATATCCATTAAGGGTTCAAAGGTCGAGGGAATGAGGTCATAAGAATGTAGAGGATGCAATTAGGATGCATCCACTCCTTGTGTTTAGTTGGTCACTATATGCATACTAGACAAACAAGAGTAGAATAACATTACAAAACTTGGGTTACACATATTGTGTCTACTTTGGTACCTTGGGATATTGGCTTTAAGAATCTCATTCTTGATAGAACCCTAGATTCCACTTGGTTGGGCTAGATAGGGATTTCTTATCTATGTGGTTGGGGTCATATTTCACCTTGTCACCTAAACCAAGGACCATGTATCTAGTTATTAGAGGAAATGTTCTTACTCCAATGCTCAATCACATTCGAGCTCATTTTGATTCAATTTTTGATATAAATATTTGGTACATAATCAAAATGCTTATTCCATGAAATTAATGTTACTTAGAAGTTATTATGCTCTTAACAGTTTTGAATAATGGTTATTTTATTATATTTTGCCTATGTCCTTGAACTGATTTGTAATCAAAATATGTCCACTGTTAGAATGTACTATATTCTAGGTAAATTTACATATAGAATTTGTGGTTGGAAATTAGCATATCAATGAGGGTCCTAGTACATGTGTCCATTGGTGGAATAGTAGGAGAGAGTTAGATGTATATGATTTATATCATATTGTTGAAGAAGGCAATTCAAATAGTTAGTTAAAAAAATGTAGTAGCCAATTAGGGTGTTACAGATAAGAAGGGATGAAATAAATAGATAGAGAGCTTTATGTTGGGATATGGTGTTGTACCATACACCATTGCATAATTTGATATATTTTATAATGTTATAATTAAATAATTATTTAGTTGTGATGCACCTAGGTGGTGTGGTTAATCACACTATGTAATTATTTGGGTCCACTTTATGTTGTATTGTAACATTGGAATATTATTTGTATTATTTAATTAATTGAGAAAAAGTAGTACCAATAGTCAAATGTGGGGTCAAATGGTTTTGTGTAACCCATTGTTTTGGGGCACATGGTTTTCTCAATGTAATGTGTGAGCTTATATTATAAAAGCAAGCACACTATTATTATTTGAGGTTGGATGGATATTTCATTGTAGGTGAATGGGTGTTTTGTGAGAGGTTGTCATTGTATTGAGCTCTCTCCTGCAAGTGCATATTGTGAAGCATGGCAGGTGATATGTGGATTCATGCTTGTACACATGGAGGTTGCATTGGAGGTGCTTGATGGTTCAAAGGTATTTATGGAGGCTCAGATATTGTGTTGTAATGTTTCATTGTTGAATAATACATGTGAGCATGGATGCTTTTGGATGCTAGGTTTCTCCTTGAAAAGGGTTTTCCCAGGTATATCTTATGTTTCCTTGTTTCTTGTTCATTGATCTTTTTGCATTATGGTTGTTTTTGTATCTTGTTTCTCCTATTGGGTTATGTGGAATTGGTTTAATTAGACCTACAAATTCCTAATAGTTGGTATCAGATCCATGTTCATGGTTGAGGGAGGAGTGAGCTCCCTGGATGTGTATAACCCTTGTGTGTGTAGATCAGGTGCAAAATGGAAGCCATGGCAATGCATGGAAGGATTGAAGGCATTACAAGGTTTTTTACAGGTTGTATTGCATATTGGGGGTTCTGGGTATTGGAGATTTGTTGTGTATATTGTAGATCTGGTGATTGAAAAATCATGGCTGAAGAGGGTTTTCTGGTTTGGCTTCACGAGGGTTTTGAGGAAGAAATTTCATAGATGACCTCCTGGGACAAAACGGAGCTTTCCATTGAGTCTAGGAGGCCTAAGAGATGAAGATTCATATAAAATTTGCCTATATTCGGCCACAGAGCAAAAAAGCAAAAGAAAATTTCTCCCCCTGGTTTCCCAGTACGGCCATATGGCCACAGGTAGTCTCTGCAAGAAAAATTATTAAAAAAAAATTTTCCCTGCACAATGTGAAATTTTTGTTTGTATGGTTTGGAATATTAAAAATTTACTATAGAAATAAAAAAATATAATTTTGCAAGTATACGAAATCTTTTTTAAAAAGGATTTGAATTAAAAAAAATTGAAAAAAATTATGGGGGGGGGGGGGGGGGTCATGCGGTACACTTACCACCATACCCCCTTGTCCCCCTTCCCTACGCTGCAAGTTGCAAAGGGTACCAATAGGTACCGTCGGCGTACGTCGGTCAGCCCTGTCGATCCCCCCTTTTCTCCTCTGTTCGCCGATCAGCTCAAGGCCAGCCTGTATGGGCTTTAAAACTTTAAAAAAAATTAATATTAAACATTGTTTTTTGCCTTTCCGCTGTGGGGTTAAGTTTTTTTAATGACAGGGATTTAACATTTGTATTCAGACTTTATTAAAAATAAATTCAAACCTCCTTAATATGCCTTTGGGGTCCAATGGAATTAAAGCAAATTTGAAATTATTTTAAATCCACCTGTCAAAGATGAAATCAGCCCAGATATGCCACGTCACCATAGTGGGACCCACCTATGCCCAGTCAGCACACAGTCATGCTTGCGTCAGCGATGACGTTAGTAGGTACCAGGGCCCACCAGGGATCCACTTTTAGCCCTAGGAGTGCCTTTTCTTCCGGGGAGCATAACTTTCACATACGGTATCAATTTTTCAACTTCTTATAGGTGTTGGAAAGCTATCTCTAAGAACTACACAGTGATATAGGTTTGGTTATCATATTTGTCTGTTTGTAT
The DNA here is from genome assembly GCA_027924645.1 of Cunninghamia lanceolata. Lineage (NCBI taxonomy): Eukaryota > Viridiplantae > Streptophyta > Pinopsida > Cupressales > Cupressaceae > Cunninghamia > Cunninghamia lanceolata. The sequence continues at coordinate 2,109,168 of BSBN01001011.1, forward strand.
TAGAATTTGGTGCCTAAAGTCCACTTTTCTCTTGTACAATTTTATGCTCATAATTTTTGCATATGGAGTCAGATTTTTTATTTTAGATAGACGTTGGAGAGCTCTTGCAGTTTACTACAGTTTGGATCATGTATATTTTCAGTTTGGTGTGTAGAGAGAGTGTTGTAATTGTTTGATCACTTGTAGGTGCTTGAGATTCAGAGTGCATTTATAAGTGCATTCGGATGGATTTTTTGGCACAGACTTGAGGGAGTGCATATTGCTATGAGACCATCAACATGGTATAGCAAGTTTTCAGATTTGGTGCTTCTTGATACAGGTTTATAGGTGTTTTTTAGAGTTTGGACTTTGATGGAGATAGGTATAGGTTATCTTCTGGTTTGAGGACATGGTTGATACTTGTGTGAGACTTGGAGTCTTGTTTCAATGGGAGTTGAGTACAAGTACAGTGATGACGATGATTATGGTGTCATGGATATGTAGGTACACTTTTGCATTGGCACGACATGATCATGTATGCGATTGACAGGTATTGGCTATGATGTTTGATTCATGATTATAGGTGGTGTTGTGGTGTTGTTTTAGGGGATTGTTCTTATCTCTTGGATGCTTGATTAGTTCCTTGACTATGGTTACTCATTTGTGGACTTGTTGGCAAATCGAATCTAGCATTGATTTGGTGTTTGATTCTTGGAGTCTACAAGTTGTCTTCTTTGATATCTCAGTTTGCAGTTTACTATTGTGATGATGAGTTTGCATGTTACATTTGTTTGGATCTACAAATTATGTAGTTTTGTAGGTTGATCACCTATTTGGCTACAATGGGATGACTCAGATGTGGACTGTCTATATCCACTAGATTGATTTAATGTTTATGTAGACTTTGTTAGTTGGCCTTGTTTGTGGTCATTTGTGCATTGGTATGATTGCTTTGGGATGAGAGGATGGGTGATTAGAGTTTCTAGATAGTCGATTGTTGGGACTTGTAGAATGTTTATCACAATGTCATGGAGAGCTTAGATACATGGTTTTATGTTAGCTTTCAAGATAGTGATGGTTTTATCTTCTTGATTGGAGATTTTGGTTCACTAGATCTTTTGGGAGCTGTTGATGTTATAGTGGGATTCCTTGATTGGTTTGGAGCTATGGATAATCTTCATTTAGGAGATGGTTACTTTGTTGTCATGGATAGCTCGGTATCACAGTTCATTAGGAGTTTTGGTAGTATGTTGGATTCATCATACATGATGGATGATCTTCTGCAATGGATGTTGGTGTCGAGCTCTTGATTGTGAGAGTTCTTTGACATTTTTAGTTCAGTTGTTAGGAGATGGTTATCTTCATATGATTGGAGATGTTGACATATTGCTTTACCATGGAGGACTTATTTTGAGTCTTTGGTTGTGGTGTCAGTTTATGATTTGTCAGTATGACATGTTTATCCTTGATTTAGAGATGTTGATATTGTGTCTTGATTCTTGATACCGTATTAGAGTTTTGGCATGATACAGGTTCTCTTAAGACGGGATGTATGCATCATTGTACACTTTGTTGCATGTGATCTCCTTGTAGGAGATGGTTAGATCATGATGTCATGATGGGCTTCTTGATTATATAGATGTGCAATAGGAGCATTGATAGTGGTCTTGTTGGTTCTCTTGATATTGAGTACTTTGGTCATTTGCTTTATAGCTTCACGATAGTGCAGTGTTGCATTTGGAGTTTTAGCATGGATTGATCATGGAGGTACTTTTGGATACTTGGAGACTTAGGTGAGGCTGGAGTTCTCTTGTGATTAGAGACACTTGTTGAGACAGTTACTCTTTGGAGGTTTCAGCAAATAGACTGAGGAGCCTTACACCTGGATATCGACCTAGAGGAGATTGTTCTTGGAGAGAGTCACTGTGGCTTGGTTTATCCTAGAGGAGCATTCTCATTCCCCACTCTTAGTCTACTTGGTAGTTTATCATCTATGATGTATTTCCCATCCTTTTAGATGCATTTTACTTTAGGTTTCATCTTCTCATAGATATGGATCTTGAGCTACAATTATTGGTTTTGGAGGGTTCATTTGAGGGATGTTAGCATGGTTATCTTCTTGTTCGTATGGTTTGATTTATGATGTTCATTATGATGAGTTTAGGAGATGTAATTGGGCTTATTCCTGTTTATGGAATGTTTATGAGTCTGATCTACCTTGATTAGAGAGGCTTACATCCATGTTGGTTACATGTTACATATGTTCATTTGGTCTTATGAGATTGAATGGTTGGGTGTTGTTAAGGCTTTTCTTTGGGGTTGTAGAGATCATACTTGACACAACTTAACACTTTGAGGTGTTTATAGAAGGACATTATGATTTACAGGTTTTCTCTCTTTGTCTTATGGCTACTTCCTGGAGGATCATGTTGATATGGTTGGATTTTGGGAGAGTTATGGTGACATGTGAGAGAGTATGCAACGATTTATCATGCATGTGTGGATCATTGTGATTGTTCTTGGTACTACATTGGCTTGTTGATTAGCCACACCTTGGTTTGAGTGTTGATTGATAGACTTGGTATGCCATGGATCTATTTTCAGATTTGATATTACCCCTGCAATGGGAGTTCTTGGATATATGTGTTCTTCATTGACATGTTTTATACATGGAGCTTGTTATTGCAGCATATGGGTTGGATATGTTAGTGGCATGATTTTATTGATGTTGTTGATACCTATGAGGTATGGATGGTTTGATGTATTAGCATATGTTGTGGGTGCTATTTCCAGTCATGTGGATTTTTTTTCCTTTGACAGTAGCTTGGAGCCTTATGTTATCAGTTGGATTTGATGCTTGTGTTCTTTGGGTTGGTGCATCTTCACATTGGCATGTTCCTTTTCTTCCATAGGTGGCATGTTGGAGGATGACAGGATTTCTTGCTTGAGATGGTGGTCACTTTGATTTTATTGCAAGTATCTTGATGGAGCACGAGAGCATTCTAGAGATTCATGTGATTTCATGTTAGCCTATGATGATGTATTTCATTGATTGATCCTTATGCAATGTATACAACAAGTGGGAGAATGTTGGGATATGGTGTTGTACACCATTGCATAATTTGATATATTTTATAATGTTATAATTAAATAATTATTTAGTTGTGATGCACCTAGGTGGTGTGGTTAATCACACTATGTAATTATTTGGGTCCACTTTATGTTGTATTGTAACATTAGGATATTATTTGTATTATTTGATTAATTGGGAAAAAGTAGTACCAATAGTCAAATGTGGGGTCAAGTGGTTTTCTATAACCCATGGTTTTGGGGCACATGGTTTTCTCAATATAATGTGTGAGCTTATATTATGAAAGCAAGTACAATATTATTATTTGAGGTTGGCTGGATATTTCATTGTAGGTGAATAGGGGTTTTGTGAGAGGCTGTCCTTGTATTGAACTCTCCTATAAGTGCATATTGTGAAGCATGGCAGGTGATGTGTGGATTCATGCTTGTACACATGGAGGTTGCATTGGAGGTTCTTGATGGTTCAGAGGTATTCATGGAGGCTCAGATATTGTATTGTAATGTTTCATTGCTAAATAATACATGTGAGCATGGATGCTTTTGGAGGCTGAGTTTTTTCCTGAAAAAGGGTTTTCCCAGGGTATATCTTGCATTTCCTTATTGCTTGTTCATTGATCTTTTGCATTATGGTTGTTTCTGCATCTTGTTTCTCCTATTAGGTTACGTGGAATTGGTTTAATTAGACCTACAAATTCCTAACACTTTATTGAAACCAATATAATTAGAGCACAATAGATTGATGAAGGATGTATAAGGTGGAGAAGAGAAGATAAGGTGAAGACAAACCTAGAGAATAATGAAAGAAGACAAAGAGATGAGCTAGGAGGAGGAAAAAGATGAACTAGGAGAAGGAAAAGTTGGGGGGCAGAATAGGATTTGGGGGAAGGAAAGGGATTGAAGAGGTATGAAAAGGGAGTTGAAGAGAGTAAGGAAAAATGTGAGGAGGGAGGATAGGCTTAAGTAGGAGAAGGGAGAAGAGGGAGTGAGAAAAGGAAAAAGATTAGATGGAGGGAGGTTTGTTATTAAGGGAATTTAATAAGGGATGCAAAGAAAATCTCAAGATCCATCTCTCATTACAATTGAGGTTGCATAAGTGGTTTTTGATATGAATGGCTTCTTTGAGTTCTCATGAAAAAGCTATCTTCTATGAAAAGGACTTGTGCGGTCTCCAAGAAAATGTGGTGTTTTGAGTTGGAGGAATGTTCAATGAGGGTGGATTTATGATTGCCTCATGCCTTATGTCAACACTATGTTCCTTGATCCTATTGTTGATGGAATGACCAGTTTCACCAATATATAGAGTCCCACAAGAATACTCAACCTTATAGACCCCCAAATCAAGTAGAATGTGTCTAGGATCTTTGGTTCATGAGATGAAGTCTTTGACAATAGAATAGTGTTTAAAGAGATACTTGAGGCCTTTTTAATGAAGGATTTTGGAGATCTTATAAGAGATTTTAGTTACACACTGTTCTCAACCTTTTTTATTTTGATTTTTACTTTTCCTCTTCACTATCATTTTCATTCATTATTCATCTTTTTTCTTCTCATTCTTTTAGAGACCTAGCTCTGCAATCATTCACATAATTGCTTTCCTTATCCTAATGATGAATCACATAGTGTGATCTAAAATATTGATGTAAAAATTTATACACAATATTCTACCAAAAACACTCTAACTCAATCCAATGGACTAAGCAAATGTCATGTCTTTAGTTCATGATGATGTTTTTGATATTGGTAAAAAGGTGGGATTTTGGAAGGGTCTAGTCCCTTATACAACTTAGAGAAAGATAAAGCAATGAAGCCAAGAAAAACAACAAAGAGAAACCACAAGAAGTAAGTAGCATTATTGTTGCACTACATCAATAAATGACTAACAACTTAGGGGTAGAGAACAAACTTAGACAAGAAACCAACCCAAAGTCAGGGTGGTTTGAAGTTGAATTGCTCCAAAGATCTTTATGTAACCTCAATCATCTTGTCCTTAATGCTATTTGAATCCTTTCACTCAAATATCCCTTTTCTTAATGAACCAAGAAGATCCAAAGGACCACATGTAATCCTGACTCCTGACAACAATTCCCCTTTATCTTTTCATGCCTTAGTCAAAGGATTCTTTGTCATAGCTCTACAATCCTCAGAATTCTTCCCCCTACTCTTCTCCTTTGACATATCCTCAAAAATGGTCTTACAAGCATTATCAGCAAATGAAGCTTACTCTTTTTCCCTCCCGGAAAAATATTTTCTCTTGTTGCTCAGGCATCTCTACTTCCATGTGACCCACTTTGAGGCAACATTGGCATACAACCAAGGAAGTCTCAAAGTCTATCTACTGCACCCAATTACCCAATTTCAAAGATAAGGTACTCCAAGAAGGGAGCACCTTATCAGCCTCCACGTAGGCATAAAATCTTGCAAACAACAAACATTTCCTAAATTTAGTGTCTGCATCCACTGCAATGTCAAACTACCCAAAATAATTCACTATGCCCACAAATATCTACTCATTCTAGAATTCTAAAGGCAGTCCCACCAATCTTACCTAGATTGAAAACTTGTCAAGGTAATCTTTGTCTGAATTGAAACCCGGAGATGATTTTTTTAGGAATAAACCATTCTAACCAAGAAACCAAGGGCCTTCTAAAAGGATTCTTGTACAATCTTCAAGGTTAGTAAAAGAAACCAAGAAGAAACTACTCTGTGGAGAAACAATTTCTCTACCTACCGCTTGAGTTTCCCAACAAGCAAGTTCTTGAGCCTTGCATTAGATCTATCAATGAGAAAATATGGAATGGATATCAAGTGAATTTTCCCCTCCACCAATGCCTAGATAGGAGCAACAATAGCCCTAGGCATTTCCCCAAAAACACCACCAATGGAGATCTCCTCAGCTAAAGAGGGGTTTTTAAAACCCTTCATAGCCCATGTACATTATGCACTCACAAGGGTAACAATAAGGCCTTCCACCACAAGGCCTTGACCATGCACCAATCTTTTCCCAATGGTAACAAGAGCTTCTACCACCACAACGACGCTTCCAAGAGAGGGGAACCCAATAGGGATGTTACACATAGTAGAAGCCAACGAAACCCCACCCTCACCTAGAACAACCTTTGATGCCCCAAAACAGGGGGAGCAATCACGATAAAACACACCATGTGGTGATCTAACCTCCAAAAAAAATCCTTTACAAAGACCCTTGCACAAAGAGAGTCCGCCCTTTGCAACAATAGGCCTTGGCATTTTGAGGGGAATAGAGGAGTTTTTGTGTGTGCTCGTGATCTATCGAGGCTCCAACCAGTAGTTCGAAAGGCTTTCTTCCTCCTCATCCAAGCTAAAACACCAATCATCTACCTCACCAAATCTCTCAACCTCGTCTTCATCATCCTCCCCTCCTTCTTCCTGGTCCTTCCCACTCTTGCCTAGTTCAAAAAGTCCCTTTCTACTCATCACTACTCTAATATATATATATATATATATATATATATATAAAGCTACTTAAATTTTTTGAGTAGATGATGCTAAGAAAATTTATAAGCCTAGTTCTAGAAATATTATAAAAGCAATTAATTACGTCGAGAGGCAAAGCCTAGAGGCGTTATACAGCCACAACACAATTGCAAGTTTTATTTCCACGATTTAATTTGACGTCTACTAACCTGTCAAGGTAAACTATTTAAAATAATTAAGCCGCGATAAATGGGGAATTGTTATCAAATCAAAGGTTAAAACGTATGAGCTTACACTATGCTCAACAATCTTCTTCCATAACTGAGAGAATTGGGGCATCGTGGGAAGTTACTCACCATTATCACATTTCTAGTTTCCACTTTCAATTGGCTTGCATTCTCTCCTAATTTCTATTTCCTCAAAGTAATGAGTTCGAATCCCCCTGCCGTACTTTTCTATTTCTGTTCTTTATTGCTTAGTATTTGTGTAATAAGTTACTCTATTTTGGCTCCAAATGCAGGATCAGCACCTGCATGAAGATGACAATGGGGATTCAGTTGTTAGCGTGCATGTTTGTGTTTACGTTTGCGGTGGTGATATCGACGAAGAACCCTAATGGTGATATCTTTATAGGAACCATCCACCTGGACTGGATTACACCCCAATTTCTATCGCACTTCATGCCCATAGGCAGAAGAGATTGTCAAGGGCACAATTAATGAGTTGTCCAGGAATTCCCTAGGCATTTCTCCTACCCTTATACGATTGGCCTTCCATGACTATTTTGTTGAGGTAATGATAACAGAACTGAACCCCTTTTGTTACTTTAGCTTAACTAGACTTTCAAATTTTTGGGGCAAATTGATCTTTGGCATCATAATACATTGGGATGTGATGCATCTATCCTATTGGATTCGGTTGAGGTAGGCTTTACAACTGAGAAAGCTTCGATCCCAAATATCAATTCTCTCAAGGGATTTGACATAATTGATGCGGTAAAGCAAAGATTGGAACAAGTCTACCCTGAAACAGTTTCTTGCACAAACATCATTATGCTTAGCACAAGACATGCTGTGATTATGGTATGTGACATGCACTGAATCCTGTTCTTGCTTTCTTTCCACAGTCTTGTGTTCTTCTCCATCCTTATTTTGAAGTATGGTAATTTTTACTTTTTTCTCCATATGATCCTTTACCAGGTGAGTATTTTGAAGCTGAAATTTGTGATTTTGTGTTGCAGATGAAAGGGCCTTTCATTTCTAAAACATGGTCTTGTATTCTTCTCCATCCCTATTTTGAATTATGAGAATCTTTTAATTATGATCTTTTATCAAGTGAGTATTTTGAAGCTAGAATTTGTGATTTATGTTGCAGACGAAAGGGCCTTTCATTCCCGTGAAAACAGGATGCAGATGAAAGGGCCTTTCATTTCTAAAACACAGTCTTGTATTCTTCTCCATCCTTATTTTGAATTATGGGAATCTTTTAATTATGATCTTTTACCAGGTGAGTATTTTGAAGCTAGAATTTGTGATTTATGTTGCAGATGAAAGGGCATTTCATTCCTATGAAAACAAGATGCAGACGAAAGGGCCTTTCATTTCTAAAACACAGTCTTGTACTCTTCTCCATCCTTATTTTGAATTATGAGAATCTTTTAATTATGATCTTTTACTAGGTGAGTATTTTGAAGCTAAAATTTGTGATTTGTGTTGCAGACGAAAGGGCCTTTCATTCCTGTGAAAACAGGGTGCAGGGACAACACAACTTCATTTTCTGCTCTATCATAGAACCATCTACCTTGGCTGAATGATGGAATCCACACCATGATCTGGACATTTGGGGTGAAAGGGTTTTTTTTGGCAAAGGAAATGGTGAGTTTGTTGGGAGCCCACACAGTTGGAAAAGCCAACTACCGCTTTTTCTAGGGAATGCTGTCAAACTTTAACAACAGTGGGAGAGCCGATCCCATCATTGACAAGAACTTCTATCGCCATCTGAGCTCCCTTTGCACTGGTCAGGCAGATCTGGTAGTGCAACACTTGTCAAAGTATATGTGCTTTTTGCATTATTGTCCTAATATTTAGTTTTTTACATAAATTCTCCATGGTTTTTTTAATTTCCATGATTTAGAATTTCATGCATTAGGATTTAACTACTGTAGTTGTAGGTTTATTCTACTAAGTGGTGGAGCTTTTGGATTCTTGGAAAGGCCTCTTGTAATGGGTCCCTTTCTCATTTTACTGAACAGTTTGTACCAGATTCTTTCTTTTGTCATCAGCACTTTCTCAAGTTGTGGGTATTTCCTATTGTCTCAATGATACAGTATCAATGTATTCTTTGTTTTGTTATCACTATCCTCTTCCTGATGAGGGATCACACTATCTGAAACCTGGATACAAAAAACACACAATCAAATCTAGAAGCACTCTTAGGAGTTAGGACTGTGGAAAACTAATGCCTACTGTCATGACTTTCTCATGTTGGGTATTAGTTATAATTTGAATAATTTGTATCAGTTGATTCTTTGTTTTTTCATCATGGTTTTCTCAATTTGGGTATTGGCTATTCCTTAAATATTATTGCAGGCTATGGTAAAGAAGAATATATCTCTTTATGCCAGGGGAATTTGATTTAAATCCTTTTAGTCCAAGTTTCTATTAAGCACATATTGAAATTGATCTACTTTTCCATATGATCATTTCAAAGGAACTACTACAGTGTATCCCATGAAAATTATGAATTCTTTATAGGCCAGGTTTCTCTTTAAACACCTATTGAAATTTATCTGTTTATTTATCTGATTGTTCAAATGATTACCATTATATAATGTGTTTCTGGGGATGTCAAGATTTAAAATAAAAATTCAATTCAGTTGTCTGATATAAGATGTGTATAACAACCTCTTCGAAGTTGCTCCTGATGCAACAGATTTTTTTTCCCATTTTAACTCAACTCATTTTTTTCTCTATGTTTTTTTGGGTGGATTCAAAATGTACCCACATCTTTGAATGAATGTTGTTATGGATAACTACTATCTAATGTTTGGATGACTCTTCAAAGTTGCTCCTGATGCAACAGATTTTTCTCCCATTTTAACTCAACTCATTTTTTTCTCTTGGGTGGATTCAAAATGTACCCACATCTTTGAATGAATGTTGTTATGGATAACTACTATCTAATGTTTGGATGATTGTTCCAATGGGTGTCCATTTTTAAAACAAATGTACTATATCTTTGGATTATTGTTCTTATGCCTATCTTCTAGCTATTGTTTGGATGATTGTTTAAATGGGTGATAAAGTTTCCAAGCTCTGTGTGAATCTCTATTTTATATTATGCCTGAAATTATCTCTTTTCTGTCTTTTGCATTTTTCTAGAATCTTTTTCAGACACTTTTTCTGATGGACAAAAAGTGTTGTGAACATTAATTTTCATATTTATTTTTGATGATTTATTTGCATTTATTGGTGAATTTGTTTACTTGATAATTGAGTTTGTTATAAATTATTGTAATTTACAACATTAGGTGGCAAACATGAAATTCTTTGGTCTTCTTTGAAATTGTTAGTAATGATATTAAGAAAAATTCATTAGCATGACGTTTGTTAGTAATCTTGTTAAGAAAAATGCATCTTAGATACATCTTTGTTGTGAAATTGAGGAGGTAGAGGAGACTTGTCAAAAACTTTTTAACTACCAACAACGACAAATCCTAGAATTTGATCATGCTAGATATGAAAGTAATAGTTATCAAAGTAATAGCTATCAAAGTAATAGTTATCGGCTTTCGTTATTAACTTCAATAATTTTTCATCAATAATTTCAACCAAGATATTTTGATCATATATACAGGCTGGTTTTCCCATATGGTGCATTTTAATAGTTAAATAGATCATAATTTTTTTAATAAATATATCATACATTTACAAATCTTAAATGACTAACCAAAAAAACCTTCTCTTGAATATCTTCTATATATATAGTTACATCCACAAAGTGATTGATTTAATAGTTCAAATTAAATTTTAATTAAAATTTTAATGAATAACAAAGTATAAAATATTGCATCTAATCTTTTCACCCAATGTATTCACCATGAGCCTCTAAATCTAGTCAAAATAAAATATAAAATGAGTCCTTTATGAAGATCTATATGATAATACATGTGTTTAAACTACTATATGTTTATTTAAAATGTATAGCTGTCATAAACTATGTTTTTTAATTTTTTAAAATTTCTTTCAATTCTATTTTTTACAAATATTATGAACAATAGAAAAACAAAGACAAACCCTAACCTGGCTAAAATCAGCCATAAAACAAATATGGTGGATTCATTCAATATTCATGGATTCATTTAATATCAGTGTAGAACAAATATGGTGGTTTCATTCAATCCTTATAGGGCAAACACAACTTAAAAATCCTAAGTTGTGTCCTAGAAAGCTAAATTTTCCTTATTTATCATTTCGAAATAATCTTTCAATATTTTCTCCAAACTGTATTTCAAAATCCTACATATTTTTACAAACTTGTCAATCTTATAACTTCTTCAAAAGAGGATCATTTTTTTCAAATGTTAGTTCAATTTAATTTTATATTGGTTTTTTTAGTTTATAAATATCTTCTTCAAAAGAGGATCATTTTTTTCAAATGTTAGCTCAATTTAATTTTATATTGGTTCTTTTAGTTTATAAATATTGACATAATTAATAGAAATTAATAGCAAATAGATTATACAAATTTCATGTATTATTATAGAAATTTAATTTTTATGTTCATCTTTTTAGAATATAAATACTGACATAACTAATAGAAAATTAATAACAAAAGATTAAACAAAAACTATGTATATAGTATGTGGTGATTTTAACTTATTAAAATAATATTGATAAATATATTTGTAAGTAAAATAATAAAGTTTTTGAAATTATAGGTCAAAAATAAAGTGACAATTTGAATATAGAATATTTTATTAGGTTAACTATAAATATAAATAAAAAATTATTACAAAATAAAATAATATAAATATATTATAATAATTAAAAATAAATATTAAAAAATAATTTTTAAAAATAATGTAAAATTGTGAAGAAAGATTAATATCAACATAATTTTATATGTTTGGTTTTTGTATTGCTATGTGCTGTTTTTAAATATTAAATGGTTTATTAGTTAAAAGTTCCCAATAAAAATAGAAAAATGATTATTTACCACTTTTATGTATAGATGAATATTTGAATGTTGAAGTCTTTGATATTTAAATTATAATAAGCAATATAACAAACAATGTGTATGTGTTTTAAAAATAATAACAATTTATTACAATTTTTCTCACCATTCATCCATCTTTTAAATATTAGAAAATATTTAAAAGATGTTTGTGTGTCTTGAATTCTTTTGAATTATAATCATTACTAATTGTAAGGAAATTAAAGCACCTTATATAAACATCTAGGGTAAATTAATCAAACCATGATTAAACAACATCTAACTTTACATATATTAGCTAAGATAATAATACTAAGAAAATATAAAATAAGAGTGAAAATTAACAAGTGCCACGTAGTGGCCAGTACCTGCCTTATAGTGTTGTTATTATAGTATTTGTTTAGTTGTTTTTTTTTTTTTGTTGATTAGCTATTGGTTGTATAGACAAATTTAATTTTTGAAGAGTCTTGAAATGTCTTGGGTAAATAAAATTGTAATCAAAAAAATAATCTAATTTGGTAAAATAAAATAGGACTAAAATATTTCCTAACTATAAAACTAAACTTTTACAAAGTCTATTAAATAACACAAATATTTTCTTAAAATGTAATAATACTAATACTTTTATAATTTAAAATGCATTAAAATATTGTAAGTTTGAAAAATAAAATAAAAAATGTAATAACATGGCAAAATATTTTTTGTGATACTGTAGATTTTTAACTTTTGACTAAATAAAATTGAAATCCTAGATTTTTAACTCTTGACTAAATAAAATTGAAATCCCAAAAATAATCTAATTTCATAAAATAAAATGTGTAGAACCCTAACCTTAAAACATGATTTTAATTATTTTAATTAATCTAATATTGTGGTTTAGTAATAATTTTGGGTGCATTCATTTAATAAAATTATATGGTTCAGCGCCATTTAATTAGACATCAATGGTTAAGATCAAATGAATAGTTAAGAAATATTCCAGTGAAATTAGGTTATTTAGCTAAATATTTTTTAAATAGAAAAACTATTTCAATTCTCATTGGTTGCAAAAAGAATTATTAATAACTAGTTAAGAACAGGCTGCTTAGCACAAGCTCGTTACCTGGAGTGAATTTGTTTTGCGGCATGAGAAAATTTTCAAAGCACTATAATGTTCACATACAAAAGACTGTTAAGCATTCAAAAACCCTAAAGATTTAAATGTCAAGATTGATTTGTTATTTGAAGCATTCAAAAACCAAATTAAAAACAAAACCAAGGCCATCAAATATTAAATTTTGATATTTTAAAATAAACAGTACAAAGTAACAACCCATGGATTGAAGATAACTGATTTAATAACAAAAGGGAATAGATAAAAGGCCCGTGAACTAAAAAACAATTTTAAAAAAATTCAAATTTTTTGGCAACACCTACAAATGGAGATATCTCCATAAATGTACCAAAACCTGCATAACTCGGTAGATTGTCTCGTCATAAGTAGGGTATTTATTAAATTTTGGAGTAAAAGTAGTTTGGGTAGTTGAACGGTAATAATTAAGTGAACTGCACATGTTTTTAATATTTTCAATTTGTTACGAATAGGTTTTGATTTAGGTTTTTAGGTTTGTAAATAATAAATTAAATTCGTTAAAAGTAACAAAATAGTCTTTAAATTCTTGTCACTATTATTTTATAAAAATATTATTAGGGTGTATATTTAATATTCAATTTCATATTTTCACTTAAAATTTAAATATAAATTTTTTAAATTAAATATTAAATATTTAAATAATATAATAATAATGATTATAATGATTAAAGAATTAATTAATGTAATAATACTAATACTTTTATAATTTAAAATGCATTAAAATATTGTAAGTTTGAAGAATAAAATAAAAAATGTAATTAAATTCATGATACTATAGATTTTAAAGTTTTGACTAAATAAAATTGAAATCCAAGATTTATAACTTTTGAGTAATAAAATTGAAATCTCTAAAATAATCTAATTATATAAAATAAAATGTGTAGAACCCTAAAAACTAAATTAAAATTAAATTACTTTTAGCTAATGAAGCAAAAAAATAATCACCATCCATTTAGGCATGACTTAACTAGTAGGAGACAAAACTTGTGTTCATAATTTGTTTACTTGCCACGTGCTCCCCTCAAACCAAAATTCTCTCCGCATTTATAGTTTTTTGTTGCACTCTCCCAACAATCCGACAATCCACAGAGAAGAGGTCATTTTTTTCAGCCAATGACAATATAGATAAATCATTTCTAAATTTATCCCACAAAAAAAAATCCTATCTTTTGATTGGTTTTTAATCAATAGATTAATAACTAGATAAATGCGAACTCATTGCAATAGTAGCCGAAGGCAAGTACTAATAAAGAGAATGGGGTATTTAGTATTAATAACTTCTTATCATAATAATTATTATAACCCTAATTATTTTTACATTATTATAAAATAATTATGATTTAAAATAATTAGGGTTTAGGTTAGGGTTAGGGTTAGGTTTAGAATTAGAGTTAGGACTAGCATTACATTTAGGATTATGATTACATTTAGGAATAGAGTTATGACTTAAAATTAGGGTTATCATTAGAGTTAGGGTTATGGTTATAATTCTTAGGCTTACAATTATGGTTAGAATTAGCTAGCAGAAAGCCTTCCCTCTCCAATCACTACTCTATGTAGTCACTTGAAGATAGATGGGGTGCTCATCCCCCTCTCTATTAGCTACTCACTCCATATAGACTATGGGTTGGGGGGGCCTACAATCTCAAAGTCAGGATGGGAGTTGGTTTGGATAGGGTCATTTCATTCATGCACCCCCTCCCTTATAGATCTATAGGCACCCTAGATGAGCTGAGGATGTAAAGGGACCAACCCATATCCTAGAGTCCCGAGTGGGAGTGGAGTAGGATCTATGGTCTATTCAATGCAATGTAGTTTATGATCATAGCTCCAACTAGAACTACTTGATCGAATCATAATGATGTGGGGGGAAGTAGATTAGAACCAAACTAAACGAAACTAGAAGAATATAAACCCCCTCCCATCCCCACACGCGAAAACTTCTATTTCTTGGGGACAATGAATTGGAGGTTTCTAGCAGAATATAACCCCCCTCCCATCCCCACACACAAAAACTTCTACTTCTTGGGACAATGAATTGGAGAAACCTCCCTGCCTATAATTCTCACCCAACTCTGGGGTTCATCCAATAGTTAAGGTTAGTATTTAGATTAGGATAAGAATTAGGGATAGGGTTAGGGTTAGTATTAGGGTAAGAATTAGATTTCAAATTACAATTGTAGTTAAGGATAGAATTTGCCTTAAAGTTAAAATAGAGTTAGAATTATGTTTACGGTTAGAATTGGAGTTAGGTTAGGGTTAGGATTAGAATTAGGGTTATGGTTAGGGTTATAATTAGGTAAAGAAGTATGGTTAGAGTTAGAATTAGGAATAGAATTAGATAGATAATTAGAGTTAGGGATATAATTAGGGTAAGACTTAGAATTAGGATTAAGTAGACTTAGGGTTAAATATACAATAATTACAATTATAATTAAAAAAATTAATTAAAAGTTATCTAGAGATGGATACTTCTCGGCGTACTTTAGATATATATTTTAAATATACCTATACTAATAGTTAAAACTTTAATTAAGAATTTTGAAGAAATTGGTAGTTAATTTAATATGTGTAAAAACTATCATAAATATAATATTCTAAGATATTTACTTAAAAATCACATAGTATCTTCTAATAATGCCATGTGGATAAACAAATTTCTAGCTCAAACACAAAATCTAATAACTAAAAAATAAACTCTTATTTTTAAGAGAAAAAGGATATGCAGCCTGTCTCACCAAATATTAAATAGAATTCATATTTGTCGTGACACCGTCTCTGGCTTCACAACGATCGTTCAGAAAAGGGCAACCGACTACGCTCCAAATTGAAGTCAATCTTTATCGTCTTCCTCTCTGTCCTCAATTTTTTCCGCCTGTTGTTATTATTAATACTTGTTTCTGTCCACCTCATTTTTCTTACAGAAGTATCAACCGCTTTAAAAAGAAAATCACTTCATTTCAGTTTGTTTTTCTTCAAGTAGTTTTCTAATACTCAAAGAAATGGTCATAATCATGGCATCTTTGAAGGCCGGTATAATGTTGATTCTGTAGGAACATTTTGGGGATGTTACAATAGTTATTCTCACTCAAAACTGTATTCTTTTTCATGGTATCTTGTTTGCTGGATTTCCTTGTAGTAAATATAAAAAATCTCATTGTGTTTTTGTTTCGTAAGAGGTGAGATCATCATTGTTAGTAATCACAGATTTTTATTTTTTCAATTTGTTCTCTTGTAAATTGGCCTTTGTCAGGTATACAATTGCTCTTAATTCACAGAGAACTTACACTTGGCCTACTCTACTGCACCCAAAATTAGATTATGTTCTGGAATTCATTTCATATTAAGTAAGCTCTATTACTGAATTTTTATAAAGTATTCATTGTATATGAAAGCTCCTTTGATTAATTTATTCGAGTGGGTAACTCGGAGCTTCTCAAAGAAATGGACTAAAAGTTTAGATATGGATTGCTTTTGTAGGTATTTAAGTAGAAAATATCGGTTCTGAATTCAATTACTAATGAAAAACAGTAAAAAGTATCCAAGAGTGGGTACAAATAAAACCTTGAATTACCACGTAAAACTGCACCATTGCCGGCTGGTTAAGCTTACGTAATTTCCAACTTCAATTTATGCCGACTAATCTTTTGGACCTGTTCAATGCAATTCTGTCAACCTCTTTAACCCCATTTCATGTAGAAAATTGGGATTTCGACCAGCCGGCTGTTTACTGTGGATGTTCCAGAATACCATCTTCCTCGACTGTTTACGTAATTATTTATGCCGGTTAATCTTCTCAACCTGTTCAATGCAATTCTGTCGACCTCTTTAACCCCATTTCATGTCAAAAACTGTTCAGTCAAGAGGATAGGATTTCGACCAGCCGGCTGTTTACAGTGGATGCCCCAGAATACCATCTTCCCCAGTGACAAAATTAAAAATGATTGTTTAAGGGAATAAAAAATAAAAAATGATGTTACTTAGATAACTTGTTATCAAATTCTGTTCTTGATAGAATAAATGCAGTGCAAGCTGAACCTTCATTGTTGTGACGAATTGGAGAAGTTTTGGGTTGCTTATGTTCTCGGCTGAATTTATAAATCATAAGCTGAATGGCCGAGGAAACGATTGAAAGTTCAGGTGGGCGGTTGGAGATAGTCCATGGGACTTCCACTGAAGAGATTAAGAATCATCAAGTTGTAGACTCTGCTGACGAGGTCTGTTACTTCCACTGAATTGAACTGAAATACTTAACTAGGAAGAAAAATATATATCCTTTTGCATTACCTACGTTTGAATTTTAGCTATAAACATTATGAAATTTTCCTAATTTGGATTCCTAGTATTCTAGTATTTGCTTGCATTACCTAATATAGTTTGAGAATCGCCTTACAGAAATTCTCGTGGAAGAAGTTTCTAGCATATGTTGGGCCGGGTTTCCTTGTGTCCATAGCCTACTTGGATCCTGCCAACCGTCAGTAGCTTTCTTTCTCCTTTAGTTCTTGATAAATAACATTGTGTAATTTTGTGTCTATATCACTAACAAGTTCTTCCATGGCTTGCTTCTGTTGTGTTCCTCAGTGGAATCAGATTTAGAGGCAGGTGCAAAATACAAGTATGAGGTATATAATTATATTGCAATATATTTTAACTTTCACACATAGTTGTGAACTTGTGAGGTGATAGAGGGCTATTTTTAAACATCATCCACTTAACAGTCAAAGGGCAATTTTGGTCAATAAAAGTAGGACAAATATTTACCACTTTTGTTGTGGATGAGGTATAAAATTGCTATTGAGCATTGAAATAGATGATATGTAAATAAAGTGGCAATAGAACATTTATAAATTTTCCTGCTCAGCTTTGATTTACTAATTAAGTGAATTGTGCACTATTTTTGCAGCTGCTTTGGGTCATTCTCTTGGCCTGTATTTTTGCATTGATTATTCAGTCTAGGGCAGCCAATTTGGGTGTAGCCACAGGTGAGTTTCATAGAATGAATTGAACAAAACCCACCCACTACTTTAAGTCAATAATTAAGTCGGCAGCTGATTTCCTTGTTTGTGTTGCAGGCAAGCACCTTGCACAACACTGCAGAACAGAGTATCCTAAAAAAGTAAATTACATGCTATGGCTGTTGGCAGAAGTGGCAGTGATTGCATCCGACATCCCTGAAGGTTTGCCACTACATATCATAAATGTTTTGTTTTTAATGATTTAGAAGTAAACAGCTGTGAATTATTTGTTAATTTTTAAATATTACAGTTCAATAAGTTTTTTTTAAGATTATATATTTATTTTTTACCACTTTTAGTATGAATGAAATGTATAGTTATTCAGAGAATATATGGCGTTTCCACAGTCCATAAGAATGCATACAATACTTTTAAGCATGACATTTCGGATCATAGGGCATGATCCATCATCAAGATGTATAATTATTGTTAATTGTTCTACATTTAAACACTTTTGATGTTTAAATAGAACAATATTTATGCTCCTTAAAATTTTATTTCTTTGTATCTCTCATAATTCAATAACTTCAGTAAGTAACTAAACTTTTTGTTTGCTTGTTCCATATCAGTAATTGGATCAGCTTTTGCACTAAATTTGCTGTTTCATATACCCATATGGGTTGGGGTCCTTATAACAGGACTCAGTACTCTTCTCCTCCTCGGATTGCAGAGATATGGGGTACTCATTTTTAATCCTAACTTAAGTGTTTTTCCCATCTTGGCTTTATATATATATATATATATGTATGTATTATTTGCCTTACAAATATCAACCTTGTTCTGGATTGGTTGAGAAATCCATCTTACAAAGTTATGCTGTTACAGATCAGAAAACTGGAGTTGGTAATAACAATTCTAGTATTTGCAATGGCCGCCTGCTTCTTTGGGGAGCTTGGACATGCAAAGCCCAACTCCATACAAGTCTTGAAAGGAATGTTCGTTCCTCAGTTAAAAGGAAATGGCGCAACTGGTCTTGCAATCTCTCTCTTTGGTGCCCTTGTTATGCCGTAAGCCACAGTGCATTTTCCCTTGTAAACAAATTTGAAAAATTCTGCAAATCCCCAACTGAATATACAGTTTATTTGATGCTTAGGCACAACTTATTTCTCCATTCAGCCTTGGTTCTTTCAAGGAAAATGCCCACTTCTGTTTCAGGAATCAATGTAAGTTGAGTTTATGAATTGAATTACATAAACAAAGATTCATTGCAACTGAATTAATCACCTATCTGTGTTGTTATAATTACAAATGACAGACAGCATGCAGATATTTCTTTATAGAGAGTGCATTTGCTCTATTTGTGGCCTTCCTAATCAATGTGGCAGTTGTTTCTGTGAGCGGATCTGTTTGTTCCATGCCAAATATATCTTCTCAAGATGCAGATAAATGTAACGAGATGGACCTCCTTAATGGTTCTTTCCTTTTAAGGGTATGCATTCTCTACACAAAATCTTTAACAAAACAAAATGTCTAAAAAATGTTTTTTAGTTTACTTTGCCTTGTTTCTAAACAGAATACTAACCAAAACCAATAACATAGCCTGCAAAACATTCTAAGTGTGGATTTTGAAGGAATTTTTCTGTCAAATCTCAGAATGTATTAGGGAAATGGAGTTCTAAAATATTTGCAGTGGCGTTGCTTGCGTCGGGACAAAGTTCAACTATCACTGGAACATACGCAGCTCAGTATGTGATGCAGGTGAAAACTATTTCTATTCAGCATAACTTACAGTTATAATCCTTTGAGCTATCATACTTCCTGCAAATTTTTACATGCAAAATGTATATATTGCCAATGTTTAAAATCTTTAGAGTTTTCAGAGATGGTTTTGAATGAATAATGCAGGGTTTTCTAAACATGAAAATGAAAACATGGAAGCGGAATCTTATAACACGGTGCATCGCAATTATTCCAAGTCTTGCAGTGGCTATCATTAGTGGTAGTTCTGGCGCAGGAAAACTAATTATCATTTGCTCGGTATGTTTTTCAGTGGTTTACCCTTCATTTAATATCAATACCATTTCTCTGATAATGTATACTGAAGCTTCCTTTTCAGAATTATTAGAAGTACCTTCTATTATAATCCACACTTCAAGGGCAATCTATAATTGTTATTAATAATATATTATTGCATTATTATGTAATAGTAATGGGTATATGTTTTTTCTTAATTAATGGTAAAGGTAGGTTTTTGAAAGGGGTCAAAATTCTTTTGTACAAGTAATGGGTACATGTTGCTTGAGCTATGCATACAATGTTTTTATGTTTAGTTTCTATTTAAAAGAAAATAGTGATACATTTTTTGTTTTGTTTTGTTTCTTTTTTAAATAATGAACTAATGTCATTATATTAATTGTATAAGTGTTAAAATATATATTATAATATAAATGGGTGGTTGGAAAAAAATCAAATCACATAGTTTATGTAAGGTGAGGCTTTAAACAATAAATTTATAGAGAAAAAATAGAAAGTTGCTAAGGACCAAGAGTTATTGATCTAGTAGTAGGAGGTGGGTCATAGTCATCTACTTTTCACACATCAAGATTATCTTGACCATTCAAGATGGGCTTCTAGCTTGTAAGAGCACCATCATTAGCTTGCACTTCATCTACAGGTTAATCAATAACTCTAAAAGGAAAAATAGCCAAGGCATAATGGTTTGCCACTATCAAGCCAACCAAAGGCACCTTTGTCATGGGGCTAAAAAGAAGCTGAAGGTTGATAGGAGGCCTACGCCATCCATGAGCACTATGACCCTAAGCTTTGTGTTGAGATTCATGCCCATGGGCATTATGACTCCTACCACGTTGACGTCCTCTAGGAGGGGAATTTCCCTTGTTGGAAGGAGATGCCACCATAATTCTAGCAATCGTATAAGGTATATTACCCAAGTGGTCAAGAAGCACTTGTAGGTGAGCCACTTTAAGTGCAACTTTATTAGTTTGCACTTGTATTTGCATTAACACATTAGAAAATTCGTAGATATAAAATACATAGAGAAATTACTATCAACAATACATCCAAAAAAAAAAGAGTTGAATTCTTATCTTTTTAAATACTTAATAGGATTTCCACTCTAAAGGCATGTTATATTTGGGCTAACTTAGCAAAAACTCTAGGCCAATCTCTTACAAGGATCATGTTCCAAGAAAAAGGCTCTAATCTATAAGGATTGAAAAAAATATGAATCCAATTCCACACTACTTGAGTTTTAGGACAAAACTAGAAGAGGTGCTTGATTCTTTCCTACTGCCCATGGAAAGGACAATGAGGATTGATAACTTCCAAATGAATCAATCTTGAACCAATAGGTTGACCCTAATATAAAATGCACCAAGAAAATGATCAAGTTTTCTATAGATAAATAATTAAAGAGCCCCTAGATCATGGTAGCACAAATTTTAGAATATATCTAGATTTGTTAAACCTAGTTTGCTTTAGATAAATAATTGAAGGGAAAAGATAGCAGAGCCTAAGGGCAACAGCCTTGAAAATGATTTTATAAGAGACACTAAGCTAGGTGATCAAATAGCAATTACAAAATACCCTCAAAATCTCTATCCTTAGGTATGGAGTTGATACTTCCTTTGTTGATAATATTTTCTAAGGTTTTCAAATTATATGTTTCTAGATTAACACTATAGAGATCATTGTTAAAACCATAATCCAAAGGGATTTGTAAAATTCGCAAAGAAATCTATCACATCTTGGGGATTTATCATTGGTCATGAAGAACATAGCCTCATGAAGGTCTTCTTGAATTAAAAGTCTCACACAAAGTTTTTTAGGAGGGATAAACCTAACAAGGGACCACCTGGATGCATTGTTGAAGAACATTTGATCACTCTAAATATGGATACTAGGCTTTGAAGACCTACATTCGTAGTGCCAAATAAAGGCCTATGTAATGGAAGGAATCTCTTCTTAAAATTGAGATCCTTTTTTGATGTGCATGATCACCTGCAAAGCATGGTAAGCTCTTAGAGATTGGAAAAACTCCTTAGAGACTCTATCCCCAAATCTAAGCCAATGAGTATGGACTTTGATTTGAGTTCCTCTAGCAGAGTGATTATCTACAATATGCTTCTATTGATAAGCTTGGCAACACAAATTTGTAGAGAGGGAACAAAAGACTACTCTTCTAGCTCAATGGTGGCATGGTGGAGATCAATGGTGATGGATTCATAATCCAATGGTGGAAATGTGCTAGTTAGTACCCATAAATGTGAAGAAACCAAGAGGTATGATTCAATGCATCATTCCACCATTCAGTTCATCTAGTATGATGATAAGGATGTAGTTCCATTCTAGACATGATAGATATGATCAAGGGCAGGTTGATGACTCATTAAAGAGGTATTTAAAAAGAATTATACTTTTCTCTTTGGGCTTACTAAACTTCCATTCAATGCAAAATTTTATTATAAAATGATTAGAAAGGATCAACTATAAAGGAAAAATAGTTGGCAAAAGAGAAAAATTTTGGGTTGACATCGTTGGTCTATCCATCCTTTTAAGAATCAATTTAAAATTGGAATGAAGGTTCTCCATGTATGCAAAATAGTCTAGTTGTGATAGCATCCAATATTGGGATTAAAAAGGCCCAATCTATTATGCATGTAAACAAAGCTTCTCTTTTTCCAGCTATCTAGAGTATAGGTAGCATGTACCACACTTGTTAGGTGCATCCTCAACCATATGAAAAACCCCACATAACCCAAGTAGGAGAAAATTAAATCAATTATCCAACACCAATGATCAAATCATTCAATGATATCATTTACATGTCATAAACATTAATTAATTAACTTTTGAAGGTAGTCTACTATTAACATGTATGGGTTTTTTCATATTTTTTTGATTATTCTTGTGATTCTAAACCATTGTCACCTAAAGGCTTAGGCCTAGGTTTGTCTATGGTTGTAACATGGAGACAATCCTTAATCTTATGTTTAAGGGGCTGACATCTATAGTAGGCTTTAGGAAAGTTGAGATAGATGACCCTTTAAGTGTGGTGCATTTGCTTAATCTAAATATCAATTGACTCCTTCAAGTATTTGGAAAGATATACCTCAAATCACACATGTTTTTGTGGGCGAGAAGGAAAATTTTGATAGGTTCAACACAAATAATATGACCTAAAGAGGCAAAAATATGATAAAAAAGGCCAACACGGTAAAGGTAAGACAAGGAACTCAACCTAAACAAGGACTCATAAGGCTCTCTCCTTGAAGATGACAAAGTCTTGGGTCCAAGGTGTAAAAACTAGAAAAGGGTTATGCATGTACCAAGGACCTTGCTTGAGAATAACCTTACCATGACTAGGCTCAACAAACCTAAAAAGAGAAAAAAAAACCTCAGTGAGGTTTTAGAAAACATCAAGGAGGGCCTTATAAGGGACCCATGCCTTGTTAACTAAACACTTAGCATTCTTTTAGAAGGAATACTCCCAACAAAATAACCAATTAAAGTAAAATTTTCTAGCCATTTACAAGCACTCTCAAATTTTGGAATAGGCAAAACTATTAGCTAGAGTTTCAGAAGACATATTTCATTAAATAATTTTGGAATCAACTTTTGAGGATGCCTTTTGGGATGAGCCATTTTCCTACATTTGTAAACCAACATCACCAACATCAACTACTAAAATGATAAGATTTTAAGTCATTTAAAAGGTAACACTCCTTCAAAGGCAAGAAAAACAAAAAACACTTGCAATAAATGCCGGCGACTACTATTTCCTACTCAAAGAGTAGAACAATATGAAAGGTAAGATATAACATATGAATTCAAGCCAAGAACTAAACCCAAGTAGATCACTTGTTTGTTATTTAAAGTTGTAGATGTCTCAAATAACGAACAAAGTATTGGTTGTTTAATTTTTTATTCTTTATTTTGTTTCACAACTTCATTATTATTTATGATAACATGATAAATATTAATAATTGAAATTAATATATACCACCTTAAAATTGATGAATGTTTTACATGGTCTCTTTGTAGCTAATGTGTCAGTTGTTTATATGGAATCTTCTTTCTATATAAACAATTGGTGCATTAACCATAATATGTTGTTGTTTAAGTTTTTCCCTCCAAAATTAATATAGTGGGTATGTAACATAACAAAATACAAATAAAACTATACTTAAGAATAATAACTACAAAAATAATCATTATTTGTAAAACTTGTATCACACTTATCAAAGATCAACTACTATAACAATTTTAGTTTCTTCTAATTTTTAATTACAGAACCAATTAAAATCAATTTTATAAAGTTCTTATCACATTTCAATCTAATGTATATAAACACAATAACAATATTTATTTTAAACTTTCTTTTCTAAATTAAAAATAACACATTAAAAACATATATATACTAACCATTGCGTAAAACTCGTTAAAATTAATACCAAAGAGAAAATTACATGTTATTAAAATACTAAATAATAAATCACTTAAATGGTTTGTATCTATCGATTTATGAAATTGCTAACTATTAAAACATGTTTTACATGAGAACTCTAATTTCACTTGGGTTATATACTATTTTTTCTATTGTTTAATTTTGGATACTATTTTTGCATGGCATTCTTATTTGTTTTTCATGTGTCTTGTCTAGATGATCTTGTCATTTGAGCTACCATTTGTTTTGATTCCTTTGTTGAAGTTTAGTAGCAGCAAAATAAAGATGGGCCCTCATGAGAACTCGATTATAGTAAGTAATAATATATCTTCAAAAGCATATTAAGAATTTTATTATTATATGGTTTCTTAACTTTTAAATCTTGATTTATTGTAGGTTACAATTTCTGCTTGGCTCATTGGATCAGCTCTCATAGTTATAAATATATATTACCTGAGCACAGGATTCATAAATTGGCTAATTCACAACCATCTACCAAAGGTGGCATCAATATTTATAGGATTAGTGGTTTTTCCAATTATGTTAATTTATGTGGTTGGGATTCTATATTTAGTTATTCGAGCTGATAAGGAAATTACTTATGTAGCACCAAGGGATTTGTTAGAGCATAAAAATTCGTTAGAGCATAAAAATGAAGTACAACTCAATCAATTATAGAGTAAAGTTTCCTCTATTACTTTTCTTGAAGAAGTCATCATTAATATGTAACTTATATTTTTTAGTAGACCCAATATAATCCCCACTTTTATGTTTCTAATAAGATCCTTTATAAATATTTTTATAATTTTAAATTTAGAATCTTCAAATAAAACATAAGCCCCACTTTTGTGTTTCTAATAAAGTCTTTTATGAATATTTTCATAATTTTAAATTTATAATCTTGAAATAAATCAAAGTCAGGATTGATATACAATAAATGCAATTAATTTATTCTAATTATGAAGGATAATGAATAATTTCCAAAGATTTTATTTCACCATATGATAGAGCCATGAATAATACTCAAAAATTATGTAATATAAATAGGTTCAAATTGATCATTGACAAGATTATGTTATATATTCAAAAAAGTCTTTGGATCTAAATATCTAAGTAAAGCTTGTCAAATTTCTAACTCATTATTCTATCAATGAAAACAAAATGTATAGTTATATTTTTAATTGAAATACAATAAACCACAAAAAGAAAAAAATGTATTTATACTTTAATTAAGTTAAAAGATAAAATATATTTTCCCCCACTCATAGGAAGTCTTGGGACCATCCAAAAGTGAAAGCAAGAGTTGATACAAGATGGAAGCCACCAAAAAAAGGATGGTTCAAATTAAATTTCGACAGGGCATCTAGAGGAAACCTAGGACTATCGGGAGTAGGATGCATAATTAGGAATCAAGATGACATCATGATTGGATTACTGACAAAAAAACTACCAATAGGTACAAATAATGAGAAAAATTCCAAGCGGTGTTCTTAGGTCTCCAAATGGGAATTAAACTTGGATTGAAAAGAATAATTATAGAGGGGGATTCATTAATAACTATTAATGCCATAAGTAATGGCAAGTACCCAAATTGGAAATTAAATAATATCCTAAACTACTATCGAGAGTTGATGAACAAATTCGAAGCATTTTCAAGTTAAGCACGTGTATTGTGAAGCAAACAAGGAGGCAGATAAATTTGCTAATGTGGCAATTGAAATGGCTGGAGAGTTTCTAGATGGCGGGGAGGTAAATGTGTGGAGAAATATTGTAGGGGACTCACCTTCCCTTCGCATTATGCAACAATAAACTGAAGTGTTGAGAGGTTGACACACCCAATCCTTTTTCCTGTCGGAAGATTCAATGGAGGTACGCAAAATGAACTGGTGATAATGATGAGAATTACCTCTGGGTTGATGTGAAGGGAGATTAAATTGGAAGTATAAAATGGCCATGACATTAAAAAAATGGACACTGCAGTATGTCTCACAAAAAAAAAAAGAGACAAAATGCCTTAAGGGGAGAGATAACTAATATGTGCCTGAAGAAGGTGTTAAAGTCAAAATATACAGTGGTTCTGCATGCGGTGAGAATGGTATTAGGCAACACTTTCTTGTTGACAACCCATAGACACTAGGTTAATACAAACATAACTTCAATGTTTGTAACTGGTATGTTGGATTTAACAGAGGCAAAATATTGCATTCGGGAGGTCATAGAGATGTTGGTAAAATCGATGTGGTGAGGATGTTTTAAGAAAATAGTGGATGAAGCGGTGCTAGGTCTAAGGTTTCTTTTAAGACAGGGCACTTGGCCCTCCATCAACCCATATTACTTAGGGTTGTGGGTGTCGTTCATTATCAGGGTGATTGGAGAAGAGGAAGAGGAGTGTAAGCATAGGGGAAAAATGAGTATTGGAGTTTTTGAAATTGGTAGTAGGGGTGTCAGAATCTTTTAGTGTGGACTAGTCCTTTGTTGTGGATACAGATGACCTAGACTTGGGTGACAATGGTAAGAAACCAATAGAAGATAATGTTAATTAAAAAGATGCATCTATACTAATGCTATGATAAAAGAGTTTGTATTTAGAAGGATCAATAGAAAATAGTATAATATGTAGAATAAAAGAAATGTAAAGGAGTATTTTGAGGCCCTCTAATGGAGCAGACCTTTTGAACTCTATAACTTTTTTGTTTATGCCAGTTAATACTGTGGGGTATAGCTCCCTTATGCCTAATTTATCGATAAAAAAAGATAAAATATATTTTTTATTTTAATCCATATAGATACATGAAATGGAAATATATAAGAAAATAAGAATCAATCAAACAAATGCTTTTGAACCTTAAATTCATTTCATATCACTATGGGTACCTTCTACAATTATAAAGCTAATTTGTGTGGATTGTTAATTTTACCATTTGACCATGTAATAAAACCATGAATAAATGTCACAAGTGATTATGTTTCAATTTGATAAAATGTCTTTAGATCAAAATATCTAAGTAAAGATTGTCAAATTACTTTTCAACCCATTCTTTTAAAACAAAATTGTATAATTATATTTTTAATTGAAATAAAATAAATCATAAAAAATAAAAATTATATTTTTATTATAATTTAGATAAAAGATAAAAAAAAAATTATTCTATTTCATATACATATGTGAAAGGAAATTAAAATCTCTTTTACATTAAAAACATAGGGTAAAATGATTAAAAATCACCATGATATAATTACCACCTACAGTAAAGTGCTAAAATAAATGTAGAAATTTAAAAAATAAATTAAAGGGTACTTAGCTAGAAATTTAATGTAAAAATGTTGTGACACATGGGTATAAGCGGTTCATCAACTTGCAAGAAAATTAGTACTAATCAGATGAATGCTTTTGAACCTAAAATTCACTTCATGTCACTATGGGTCATTTTTGCAACTATGAAACTAATTTGTATGAATTATTGATCTAATCCAAGTCCATGGATTTGATGTTGTGTGCATGAATTTGATATGTAAACTTTGATACTAAACTTTAGGAACACCTTTGAGGAGTTTTCTATGTAGGGTGTGTTATCCCTTAATAGTCAAACCCCTCATATATTGATTTAACAACTTTTAGGAAAGATAACAAACAATATGAAGTCACACAAGGAGGTAATGTAGGAATGAATACTCTAGTAATTATTTGTAAGTTACTATGTAAGTAATAATGTCAATCATGTACAAGTGAATTAGGAAATTAGCCTTTAAATACAACTCCAAAAGTGACAAGTGAAAAAATTATGCTTTGATTTGACACATAATGGCTAGTAGAAAGGGTTGTGTTTTCCTTAAATTTGAATTTAAAGATTAACATTTTTGGGTTGATTTTTTTAAATATTAAAATCAATTTGGAGTCAAACTTGCAAATTATTTATTTGAACTTAGGTCCGAAAGGAGGAAATTAAGGATTCGGACTAGTTGTTGGGAATGAGTGTGTATGGGATTAGGTAAGGTTCAAGTTATGTGCTATCTCTTAGTTGAAATCATGCCACTTATACATTTGCCATTGTATAAAAAATAACCAAGAGTAAAAGTTCAAAAATGCATCCCAATTTTATAAAGGAATGGTCAACATTGATCGAACTTTTCAACTTGAATCACTAAAAAGGCTAAGTGCAGGAAGATGGGGGGCCAAAAAAGGCATCTTAAGTGGCCACTTTTTTTTTGAAATCAGGAAATACTGCCCTTGGATGAGAAATTGAGCATAGTTACACTCAAAATTTTAAGTTGCAACAAAAACAATGTTCATAGTGCTCCAAGTCTACTTTCTAAACTACTAATTTTTTTTTAAAATCGTATAGATTAAGGGGTTCAAAAGAGGGAGCCACAGAAATTGGTGTTGTTTCTATCAAAAAACATAACATAGCATGTAAATTGTGGTTCCTTCAAAAGGTTAACTTTTTTTGGTATTTTTAAAATCGCTTTGGTGAGAAATTAGCTAACAGCATGTAGTTTATGCTTGATTTTTATGATAAATTTTTAATGAATATTTGATTTTTTACTAATTTTCAAAGTGGAGACATCCTGAAAAATAGAATTTTGGTCATGCTACCCCTATAAATTTTGAAAACTAATTGAAAATCATTTTTTTTAATGTGTAAAATGGAATCTAGTTTCTAAAAATGTATTTTTTGTGAAATTTTAGTGAATGATTAATTTACAAGGAAAAGAAGACCAAACACTGGTTTTTGCCCAAAAACAGACACACAAACAAAAGAAATTAAAGATAAAGGCTTAACATTGTCAAAATGTGAAAAAAAAAATATCGTTAAATAGCTAAGAGAAAGCCTAACATTACCCAAGTGTTTGATTTGTTTGACCTTGAAACACGTGCAAATCTGAGGGTTAGCATGAACGAAATTATGTGAAATCCTATAGAATATGCAAAAACATGTCTTTGGACGTTGGGAAGGCACTCCAAGCCTTTGGGTTTAAAATCCAAAGCAAATCCCAAGCCTAAGGCTTGGGATTCCCAAAGCAAAATATAACGTGAGCACGTTATAATGCACTCGTGTTATGTTTTATTTTGCATTTTTTCCTTTTCGCAAAAGTTTGCCCGATGTTTGTCAAGTTTGACATAATGCAAGGGCGTTATAACGCACTCACGTTATGTCTCCCTTGGAATGTTGTATGTTCAAGATTATTAAGTATGTATGTATGTATGTATGCTTGTATGTATGTATGTATGTATGTATGTATGCCTATATGTATGTATGTATGTATTGATTTATGTATGTATGCCTATATGTATGTATGCATGCATGTATGTATGTATGGTTTTATGTATGTATGTATGCATGCTTGTATGTATGTATGTATGTATGTATGCATGTATGTATGTATGTATGTATGTATGTATATAAGGGTTTTGGGTTTAGGGTATATAAGGACCTGAGCCCATAGAGTTTTTAGGGTTGAGGGTTGAGGTTTTTGGGTTTAGGGTTTAAGGTATAGGGTTGAGGGTTGAGGGTCGACGGATTAGGGTTAAGGTAGAGTGTTGAGGGTACAAGGATTAGGGATAGGGTTTAGGGTTCAAGGTTTAGGGTTGAGGGATTAGGGTTTAGGGTTGATGATTTAGGGATAAGGGATTAGGGTTTATGGTATAGTGTTGAGGGTTGAGGGTTTATGAATAGGGGATAGCGTTTAGGGTTTAGGGTTAAGGGATTAGGGTTTAGGGTTTAGGGATTAGGGTTTAGGTTTGAGGGATTAAGGTTTAAGGTTAAGGGTTGAGGGTTGAGGGTTTAGGGATAGGGTTTAGATTTTAGGGATAAGGGATTAGGGTTTAGCACCTTGAGGGATTAGGGTTTAGGGTTGAGGCTTTAGGGATAGAGTTTAGGGTTGAGGGTTGAGGGATTAGGGTTAAGGTAGAGTGTTAAGAGTAGAGAGATTAGGGATAGGGTTTAGGGTTGAAGGTTTAGGGTTGAGGGATTAGAGTTTAGGGTTGAGGGTCTAAGGATAAGGGATTAGGGTTTAAGGTATAGTGTCAAGGGTCGAGGGTTTAGGAATAGGGATAGTGTTTAGGGTTGAGGGATTAGGGCTTAAGGTTTAGGGATAAGGGATTAGGGATTAGGGTTGAGGGATTAAAGCTTAGGGTTGATAGATTAAGGTTTAAGATTGAGGGTTAAGGGTTAAGGGTTTAGGGATAGGGTTTAGAGTTTAGGGATAAGGGATTAGGGTTTAAGACCTTGAGGGATTAGATTTTAGGGTTGAGGCTTTAGGGATAGCATTTAGCATTGAGGGATTAGGGTTAAGGTAGAGTGTTGAGGGTAGAGGGATTAGGGATAGGGTTTAGGGTTGAAGGTTTAAGGACTGAGCGTTGAGGCTTTAGGGTGAGGGTTAAGGGATTAGGGTTTAAGATATGTTGTCGAGGGTTGAGGGTTTAGGAATAGGTTTTAGGGTTTAAGGGTTGAGGGTTGAGGGTTGAGGGATAGGGTTTAGGGTTTAGGCATAAGGGATTAGGGTTTAACTTGTATAGTGTCGAGGGTTGAGAGTTTAGGAATAGGGATAGCATTTAGGGTTTAGGGATAAGGGATTAGGGTTTAGGGTTTAGGGTTGAGGGATAATGGTTTAGGATTTAGGGTTGAGGGATTAAGGTTTGGGGTTGAGGGATTAAGGTTTAAGGTTGAGGGTTGAGGGTTTAGGGATAGGGTTTAGAGTTTAGGGATTAGGGATTAGGGTTTAGGACCTTGAGGGATTAGGGTTTAGGGTTGAGGCTTTACGGATATCATTTAGGGTTGAGGGATTAGAATTTAGGGTCAAGGGATTAGGGTTAAGGTAGAGTGTTGAGGGTAGAGGGATTAGGGATAGGGATTAGGGTTGAAGGTTTAGAGTTGAGGGATTAGGGTTTAGGGTTGAGGGTTTAGGGATAAGAGATTGGGGTTTAAGGTATAGTTTTGAGGATCAAGGGTTTAGGAATAGGGATAGTGTTTAGGGTTTAGGGTTGAGGGTTTGGGTAAGTGCAAAAAGATGGGGGGCCAAAAAAGGGTCTTAAGTAGCCACTTTTTTTCTGAAATCAGGAAATGCTGGCCTTGGATGAGAAATTGAGCATAGTTACACTCAAAATTTAGAGATGCAACCAAAACAATGTTTGTAGTACTCTGAGTCTACTTTGTAAACTACTATTTTTTTTTTAAAATGGTATAGATTAAGGGGTTCAAAAGAGGGAGCCACAGAAATTGGTGTTGTTTCTGTCAAAAAAATATAACATAGCATGTTTTGTGGCTCCCTCAAAAGGTCAAGTTTTTTTAGGTATTTTTAAAATTGCTTCAGTGAGAAATTAGCTAACAGCATGTAGTTTATTCCCAATTTTTCTGATAATTTGTGGATGAATATTTGATTTTTTACTAATTGTCAAAGTGGACACATCCTAAAAAATAGAATTTTGGTCGTGCTACCCCTATAAATTTTGAAAACTAATTGAAAATCATTTTTTTCTTTTTTTAATATGTGTAGAATGGAGTCTAGTTTCTAAATATGTAATTTTTTTGAAATTTCAATGAATAGTTAATTTACAATGAAAAAAGACCAAACAGTGGTTTTTGCCCAAAAATAGACACACAAACAAAAGAAATTAAAGATGAAAGGCTTAACATTGTCAAAATGTGAAAAAAATCACATTGTCAAATAGCTAAGAGAAAGACTAACATTACCCAGGTGTTTGATTTGTTTGACCTTAAAACACATGCAAATTTGAGGTTTAGCACAAACCAAATTATGAGAAATCCTGTAGAATATGGAAAAACACGTCTCTAGACATTAGGAAGGCACTCCAAGCCTTTGGGTTGGAAATCCAAAGAAAATCCCAAGCCCAAGGCTTGGGATTCCCAAAACAAAACATAACACGAGTGCGTTATAACGCGCTCGTGTTATGTTTTACTTTGCATTTTTCCTTTTCCGCAAAAGTTTGTGCACTGTTATGTCATATAACCCACTCACGTTATGTCCCCCTTGAATTTTTTTATGTTCAAGGTTATTAATCATGTATGTATGTATGTATGTATGTATGCCTATATGTATGTATGTATCTATGTATGCCTATATGTATGTATGTATCTATGTATGCCTATATGTATGTATGTATAGTGTCGAGGGTAGAGGAGGGTAGAGATGGGGGTGAGCCAGATAGCGGAGGAGGGGGGTGGATAAGGATTGAGTGATTAAGGTTTTAGGTTGAAGGTTGAGGGTTTAGGGATAAGATTTAGAGTTTACGGATAAGGGATTAGAGTTTAGGACCTTGAGGGATTAGGGTTTAGGGTTGAGGCTTTAGGGATAGCGTTTAGGGTTGAGGGTTGATTGATTAGGGTTAAGGTAGAGTGTTGAGGGTAGAGGGATTAGGGATAGGGTTTAGGGTTGAAAGTTTAGGGTTGGGGGATTAGGGTTTAAGGTATAGTTTTGAGGGTTGAGGGTTTAGGGATAGGGTTTAGGATTTAAGGTTTAAGTGTTGAGGGTTGAGGATTTAGGGATAGGGTTTATGATTTAGGGATAAGGGATTAGGGTTTAGGGTTTAGGGATTAGGGTACCATAAATTATAATTAGGGACTAGGGATTAGGGTTTAGGGTTTAGGGATGTGCAATTAAGGGGTAGCATAAATAAACTGGAATTTAGGAAGGGTTGAAAAAATTTTGTGAATCATCATGGGCTAGAGATTAGAGATTTTGTTGTGTTCAAGTACATATCCAAGTCATAATTTAAGGTTAAGATATTTCAAAGAATAGGGTGTGTGAAAAACATCAATGCTCTTCGGCTTATGAATACCAATATTGATACAGATAAAAGATGTCCTTCTTCTAACAGAGTATGTAGTTCAAGTCAACCAATGGGCAGCAAGTTGTCGAATGAGTTGGTTTAATGGGCGTGCCTCCTTCTTCAAGGCCTAGGTGGGTAGGAGTGGGATGTACAATAAAGGGGTACCATATAAATAAACTGGAATTTAGGTAGGGTTGAGAAAATTTTGTGAATCATCATGGGCTGGAGATTGGAGATTTCGTTGTGTTCAAGTACATATCCAAGTCATAGTTTAAGGTTAAGATATTTCAAAGAACAGGGTGTGTGAAAAACATCAATGCTCTTTAGCTTATGAATACCAACATTAATACAGATAAAAGATGCCCTTCTTCTAACAGAGTATGCAGTTCAAGTCAACCAATGGGCAGCAAGTTGTCAAATGAGTTGGTTTAATGGGCGTGCCTCCTTCTTCAAGGCCCAGGTGGGCAGGAGTGGGATGTACAATTAAGGGGTACCATATAAATAAACTAGAATTTAGGCAGGGTTGGGAAAATTTTGTGAATCATCATGGGCTGGAGATTGGAGATTTCGTTATGTTCAAGTACATATCCAAGTCATATTTTAAGGTTAAGATATTTCAAAGAACAGGGTGTGTGAAAAATATCAATGCTCTTTAGCTTATGAATACCAACATTGATACAGATAAAAGATGTCCTTCTAACAGAGTATGTAGTTCAAGTCAACCGATGGGCAACAAGTTGTCGAATGAGTTGGTTTAATGGGCATGCCTCCTTCTTTAAGGCCCAAGTGGGTAGAAGTGGGATGTACAATTAAGGGGTACCATAAATAAACTAGAATTTAGGTAGGGTTGGGAAAATTTTGTGAATCATCATGGGCTAGAGATTGAAGATTTCGTTGTGTTCAAGTACATATCCAAGTCATATTTTAAGGTTAAGATATTTCAAAGAACAAGGTTTGTGAAAAATATCAATGCTCTTTCGCTTTTGAATACCAACATTGATATAGATAAAAGATGCTCTTCTTCTAACAGAGTATGCAGTTCAAGTCAACTGATGGACAGCAATTTGTTGAATGAGTTGGTTTAATGGGTGTGCCTCCTTCAAGGCCCAGGTGGGCAGGAGTGGGATGTACAATTAAGGGGTACCATAAATAAACTAGAGTTTAGGCAGGGTTGGGAAAATTTTGTGAATCATCATGGGCTGGAGATTGGAGATTTCGTTGTGTTCAAGTACATATCCAAGTCATATTTTAAGGTTAAGATATTTCAAAGAACAGGGTGTGTGAAAATATCAATGCTCTTTAGCTTATGAATACCAACATTCATACAGATTAAAAATGCCCTTCTTCTAACAGAGGATGCAATTCAAGTCAACCAATGGGCAGCAAGTTGCTAATCTTGAATTGGTTTCTGATGAAGAAAACAATGATGTTGTTGAAGCAATGGAATAAAATCAAAATTGTAAGTCTAATTTAATTTATTTCAACTTTCAAAGTAGGCATTTGAATTGTAGCTTTACCTAGAGGATTGGTATAACAAAAACTTAATTATGTTACAAGCCTTTCTTTGAAGAACCCTAGACATTATGGACCCTACCATCTAGAAAAGCACATGACAATGAACTCTGCCCCACCTTTCAAATTAGATATTTTCCTTTTTATTCAATGAAAATGAAGTCACAGAATGTAAACTGACCATGCATACTAGTAAGATCAAATTCTCTACCTTCTATTCTTATTACTCTTACTTTGTTAAGAGAAGAGTGTCAAAAAGAATGGGTTTAATTGTAAGCTAACATAAGGCAAAGCAGTTTTGTTATTACATTTTTCTAAGGGATCTCTAATAGTCTAATATAATGCAGTCTTCTATAATATGAACATCTGCATTTGTGTGAATGCTAAGCTTTAATATAGTAGAGTATTAAATCAATGCAATCAGCTATTTATTAGGTTAAAATAACTTAGTTTTTGTAATGGTTTGGGAATGCAAGAGTTGCCAAAAATAGGTGAATGTCCTCTACAATTACCAAGAGAAAAAAGTTTAGTAGTTCTTATGGATAGAGCCAGTAAACAATGGGAGATTATTTGCCTGTTTCATAACAATAAACATCCCCCAAGTGCGAGGTGGATAGCAAGAAACATAGATGTACCCCAATGCAAATCTTTTCTCATAATGATCATCCTTCTGATTTCAACTGTTAATTACTCACTGTGGATGTACCATACGCAAAGCTTTTCTCATAGTGTGTACACCTATTGGCATAATGAACCCTAGATGGGCCAGAAAAACATGACATATAATATTACTAACATTAAAAAAGTTCATAGCCATTTTTCTGACATATTCTTGCAACTTAGATATCTTCAAGAGAAGAGTGTCAAAAATGATGGGTTTAACAACCTAAGATAAGGCAAAGCAGTTTTGTTCGGTTTAGGCATAGGGTTTAGGGTTTAGGGTTAAGGGATTATGGTTTAAGGTATAGTGTTGAGGGTTTAGGGATAGGGTTTAGGGTTGAGGGATTAGGGTTTAGGGTTGACAGATTAGGGTTTAATGTTGAGAGTTGAGGGTTGAGGGTTGAGGGTTTAGGGATAGGGTTAGGGTTAAAGTAGAGTGTTGAGGGTAGAGGGATTAGGGATAGGGTTTAGGGTTAAAGGTTTAATGATTGAGGGTTGAGGCTTTAGGGCTGAGGGTTAAGGGATTGGGGCTTAAAATATTGTGTTGAGCGTCGAGGGTTTATGGATAGGTTTTAGGGTTTAAGTTTTAAGAGTTAAGGGTTGACGGATAGGGTTTAGGAATAGGGATAGCATTTCGGTTTTAGGGATGATGGATTAGGGTTGAGGGTTGAGGGATTAGGGTTGAGGGTTGAGGGATTAGGGTTTAAGGTATAGTGTCAAGGGTTGAGGGTTTATTGATAGTGTTTAGGGTTGAGGGTTGAGGGATTAGATTTTAGGGTTGATGAATTAGGGTTTAAGGTATAGTGTTGAGGGTTTAGGGTTGACAGATTAGGGTTTAGGGTTGACAGATAGGGTTTAGGGTTGAAGGTTTAAGGATTGAGGGTTGAGGCTTTAGGGATGAGGGTTTAAGGCTTAAGATATAGTGTCGAGTGTTGAGGGTGTAGGGATAGGGTTTAAGTTTTAAGAGTTAAGGGTTGAGGGATAGGGATTAGGGTTTAAAGTATAGTGTTGAGGGTTGATGGTTTAGGGATAGGGTTTAGGTTTCGAGGCATTAGGGTTTAGGGTTGATGAATTAGGGTTTAATGTTGAGAGTTGATGGTTGAGGGTTGAGGGTTTAGGGATAGGGTTGATGGTGAAGGGATTAGGGTTAAAGAAGAGTGTCAAGGGTAGAGGGATTAGGGATAGGGTTTACGATTGAAGGTTTAAGGATTTAGGGTTGAGGCTTTAGGGATTAGGGTTTAAGATATAGTGTGGAGTGTTGAGCGTGTAGGGATAGGTTTTAGGGTTCAAGTTTTAAGGGTTAAGGGTCAAGGGATCAGAGTTAAGGGTTGAGGGATTAGGGTTTGACATTGAGGGTTGAGTACATTAAGGTTCGAGGGTTGAGGGTTTCAATATGGGTTGAGGGTTGAGGGATTAGGGTTAAAGTAGAGTGTCAAGGGTATAAGGATTATGGATAGGGTTGGAGGGTTTAGGGATAAGGGATTAGGGTTTAAGGTATAGTATCGAGACCATTGACGGTTTAGGAATAGGGATAGTGTTTAGGGTTTAGGTATAGGGTTTAGGGTTGAGGGATTAGAGTTAAGGGTTGAAGGATTAGGATTTGACATTGAGGGTTGAGGGTTGAGGCTTTAGGGTTTAGGGTTTAGGGATAGGTTTGAGGGTAGAGGGATTAGAGTTAAGGGTTGAGGGATTAGGGTTTGACGTTGAGTGTTGAGGGTTGAGATTTTAGGGTTGAGGGATTAGAGTTAAGGGTTGAGGGATTAGGGTTTGATGTTGAGGGTTGAGTACATTGAGGTTCAAGGGTTGAGGGTTTTAGGATAGGGTTGAGGGTCAAGGGATTAGGGTTAAAGTAGAGTGTCAAGGGTATGAGGATTAGGGATAGGGTTTGAGGGTTTAGGGATAAGGGATTAGGGTTTAAGGTATAGTATCAAGCCCGTTGAGGGTTTAGGAATAGGGATAGTGTTAGGGTTTAGGGATGAGGGATTAGAGTTGAGGGTTGAGGGATTAGGGTTTAGGGATAAGACTTAGGGTTGAGGTAGACAAGGAGCAACTGAGAGACATAGAGAGGGGAGAGGTAGAGAGGTAGAGAGGTGAGGGGAAGAGATAAGTGAGATATAGAACATGAGCTAATGGAACTAGAGATAAGATATTGTAAAGGTGCTATCGAAGGTGAGATAGGCACAAATATTTTTGGATCAATCTACAGCAGGACAAAACGTGAGCGCGTTATAATGCGCTCGTGTTTTGTCGTGCTATAGAAATGGTAAAAAAGTGTTGACCCCCGTGATCCAGGCCCACATGCTCTATTTTCATGTTGATTATGCACGTGCTTCGACAAAAAAGAGGTGCTTTCATGTTGTTGGGAAGTTCACATGCACATTTTACACATTCTACCACCTTTGCATGATCTTTCCACCACCTTTTCTGCTTTTCAAACTTGAGGAGGAAATAACATAGTTTTCACACCAAGTTTGATATATATCTATTCAAGTTTCAATTTTTGTAGTGTTGCAATGTTAATTGTGATTCAATTTTAGGAATTTAACATTATAGATTGGTTAATAGTGGGTAAGTGCAAGAAGATGGGGGGCCAAAAAGGGGTCTTAAGTGGCCACTTTTTTTCTGAAATCAGGAAATACTGGCCTTGGATGAGAAATTGAGCATAGTTACACTCAAAATTTGGAGATGCAACCAAAACAATGTTCGTAGTGCTCCGAGTCTACTTTCTAAACTACTATTTTATTTTGAAAATGGCATAGATTAAGGGGTTCAAAAGAGGGAGCCACAGAAATTGGTGTTGTTTCTATCAAAAAAACATAACATAGCATGTTTTGTGGCTCCCTCAAAAGGTCAACTTTTTTTCGGTATTTTTAAAATTGCTTTGGTGAGAAATTAGCTAATAGCATGTAGTTTATGCCCGATTTTTCTAATAATTTTTTGATGAATATTTGATTTTTTACTAATTTTCAAAGTGGACACATCCTAAAAAATAAAATTTTGGCCGTGCTACCCCTATAAATTTTGAAAACTAATTGAAAATTATTTTTTTATTTTTTTAATATTTGTAGAATGGAGTCTAGTTTCTAAATATGTAATTTTTTTGAAATTTGAATGAATAGTTAATTTACAATGAAAAAAAGACCAAACAGTGGTTTTTGCCTAAAAACGGACACACAAACAAAAGAAATTAAAGATGAAAGGCTTAACATTGTTAAAATGTGAAAAAAATCACATCGTCAAATAGCTAAGAGAAAGCCTAACATTACCCAAGTGTTTGATTTGTTTGACCTTGAAACACGTGTAAATCTAAGGGTTAGCACGAATGAAATTATGTGAAATTTTGAAGAATATAGAAAAACACGTCTGTGATTGTTCATAATGCACTCCAAGCCTTTGGGTTGGAAATCCAAAGCAAATCCCAAGCCCAAGGCTTGGGATTCCAAAAGCAAGACATAACGCGAGTGCATTATAACATGCTCGTGTTCTGTTTTGCTTTGCATTTTTTATTTACCGCAAGTCTGTTGTTTGTCATGTTTGACATAACGCAAGTGCATTATAACGCACTCGCGTTATGTTCCCCTTAAATTTTTTTACGTTCAAGGCTATTAATCATGAGGATTAAGGGATAAGGGATAGGGTTGGAGGGTTTAGGGATAAGGGATTAGCATTTAAGGTATAGTATCGAGCCCATTGAGGGTCTAGGAATATGGATAGCATTTAGGGTTTAGGGATGAGGGATTAAAGTTGAGGGATGACAGATTAGGGTTGAGGGTTTAGGGTTTAGGGTTTAGGGATAGGGTTGAGGGATTAGGGTTTGACATTGAGGGTTGAGGGTTGAGGTTCAAGGGTCAAGGGTTTAGGGATAGGGTTTAGGGTCGAGGGATTAGGGTTAAAGTAGAGTGTGGAGGGTGTAAGGATTAGGGATAGGGTTGGAGGGTTTAGGGATAAGGGATTAGGGTTTAAGGTATAGTATCGAGTCTGTTGAGGGTTTAGGAATAGGGATAGCATTTAGGGTTTAGGGATGAGGGATTAGAGTTGAGGGATGATGGATTAGGGTTGAGGGTTGAGGGATTAGGGTTTAGGGATAAGGTTTAGGGTTGAGGGTTGAGGGATTAGGGTTTAAGGTATAGTGTTGAGGGTTGAGGGTTTAGGATTAGGGTTTAGGGTTGAAAGATTAACATTTAATGTCGAGGTTAGGGTTAGAGTGTCGAGGGTAGAGGGATTAGGGATAGGGTTTAGGGTTGAAGGTTTAAGGATTGAGGGTTGAGGCTTTAGGGATGAGGGTTTAAGGCTTAAGATATAGTGTCAAGTGTTGAGGGTGTAGGGATAGGGTTTAAGTTTTAAGGGTTGAGGGTTGAGGGATAGGGATTAGGGTTTAAGGTATAGTGTTGAGGGTTGATGGTTTAGGGATAGGGTTTAGGTTTGAGGGATTAGGGTTTAGGGTTGATGAATTAGGGTTTAATGTTGAGAGTTGAGGGTTGAGGGTTGAGGGTTGAGGTTGAGGGATAGGGTTAATTGTCAAGGGATTAGGGTTAAATAACAGTGTCGAGGGTAGAG
The DNA here is from genome assembly GCA_027924645.1 of Cunninghamia lanceolata. Classification (NCBI taxonomy): domain Eukaryota; kingdom Viridiplantae; phylum Streptophyta; class Pinopsida; order Cupressales; family Cupressaceae; genus Cunninghamia; species Cunninghamia lanceolata. The sequence continues at coordinate 2,148,974 of BSBN01001011.1, forward strand.
GGATTAGGGTTTAAGGTATAGTATCGAGCCTATTGAGTGTATAGGAATAGGGATAGCATTTAGGGTATAGGGATGAGGGATTAGAGTTGAGGGATGACGGATGACGGATTAGGGTTGAGGGTTGAGGGATTAGGGTTTAGGGACAAGGTTTAGGGTTAGGGTTGAGGGATTAGGGTTTAAGGTATAGTGTTGAGGGTTTAGGGATAGGGTTTAGGGTTGAGGGATTAGAGTGAAGGGTTGAGGGATTCTAAATTTGATGTTGAGGGTTGAGGGTCGAGAGATCAGAGTTAAGGGTTGAGGGATTAGGGTTTGATGTTGAGGGTTGAGGGTTGAGGTTCGAGGGTCAAGGGTTTAGGGATAGGGTTAAGGGTCGAGGAATTAGGGTTAAAGTAGAGTGTGGAGGGTATAAGGATTAGGGATAGGGTTGGAGGGTTTAGGGATAAGGGATTAGGGTTTAAGGTATAGTATCGAGTCTGTTGAGGGTGTAGGAATAGGGATAGCATTTAGGGTTTAGGGATGAGGGATTAGAGTTGAGGGATGACGGATTAGGGTTGAGGGTTGAGGGATTAGGGTTTAGGGATAATGTTTAGGGTTGAGGGCTAAGGGATTAGGGTTTAAGGTATAGTGTTGAGAGTTTAGGGATAGGGTTTAGGGTTGAGGGATTAGGATTTGGCATTGAGGGTTGAGGGTTTAGGGTTAGGGTTGAGAGATGAGGGATCAGAGTTAAGGGTTGAGGGATTAGGGTTTGACGTCGGGGGTTGAGGGTTGAGGTTCGAGGGTCAAGGGTTTAGGGATAAGGTTGAGGTTCAAGGGATTAGGGTTAAAGTAGGGGGTGGAGGGTGTAAGGATTAGGGATAGTGTTGGACGGTTTAGGGATAAGGGATTAGGGTTTAAGGTATAGTATCGAGTCTGTTGAGGGTTTAGGAATAGGGATAGCATTTAGGGTTTAGGGATGAGGGATTAGACTTGAGGGATGATGGATTAGGGTTGAGGGTTGAGGGATTAGGGTTTAGGGATAAGGTTTAGGGTTGAGGGTTGAGGGATTAGGGTTTAAGGTATAGTGTTGAGGGTTGAGGGTTTAGGATTAGGGTTTAGGGTTGACAGATTAGCATTTAATGTCAAGGTAAAGGGATTAGGGATAGGGTTTAGGGTTTAAGGTTTAAGGATTGAGGGTTGAGGCTTTAGGGTTGAGGGATTAGAATTTGGCGTTGAGGGTTGAGGGTTTAGGGATAGGGTTGAGGGTTGAGGGATCAGAGTTAAGGGTTGAGGGATTAGGGTTTGATGTTGAGGGTTGAGGGTTGAGGTTCGAGGGTCAACGGTTTAGGGATAGGGTTGAGGGTCAAGGAATTAGGGTTAAAGTAGAGTGTGGAGGGTATAAGGATTAGGGATAGGGTTGGAGGGTTTAGGGATAAGGGATTAGGGTTTAAGGTATAGTATCGAGCCTATTGAGGGTGTAGGAATAGGGATAGCATTTAGGGTTTAGGGATGAGGGATTAGAGTTGAGGGATTACGAATTAGGGTTGAGGGTTGAGGGATTAGGGTTTAGGGATAAGGTTTAGGGTTGAGGGCTGAGGGATTAGGGTTTAAGGTATAGTGTTGAGGGTTTAGGGATAGGGTTTTGGGTTAAGGGATTAGAGTGAAGGGTTGAGGGATTAGGATTTGACGTTGAGGGTTGAGGGTTTAGGGTTTAGGGTTTAGGGTTAGGGTTAAGAGATGAGGGATTAGAGTTAAGGGTTGAGGAATTAGGGTTTGATGTCAAGGGTTGAGGGTTGAGGTTCGAGGGTCAAGGGTTTAGGGATAGGGTTGAGGTTCAAGGGATTAGGGTTAAAGTAGAGTGTGGAGGGTGTAAGGATTAGGGATAGGGTTGGAGGGTTTAGGGATAAGGGATTAGGGTTTAAGGTATAGTATCAAGTCTGTTGAGGGTTTAGGAATAGCGATAGCATTTAGGGTTTAGAGATGAGGGATTAGAGTTGAGGGATGATGGATTAGGGTTAAGGGTTGAGGGATTAGGGTTTAGGGATAAGGTTTAGGGTTGAGGGTTGAGGGATTAGGGTTTAAGGTATAGTGTTGAGGGTTGAGGGTTTAGGATTAGGGTTTAGGGTTCATGGATTAGCATTTAATGTCGAGGTCAGGGTTAGAGTTTCGAGGGTAGAGGGATTAGGGATAGGGTTTAGGGTTGAAGGTTTAAGGATTGAGGGTTGAGGTTTTAGGGATGAGGGTTTAAGGCTTAAGATATAGTGTCAAGTGTTGAGGGTGTAGGGATAGGGTTTAAGTTTTAAGGGTTAAGGGTTGAGGGATAGGGATTAGGGTTTAAGGTATAGTGTTGAGGGTTGATGGCTTAGGGATAGGGTTTAGGTTTAAGGGATTAGGGTTTAGGGTTGATGAATTAGGGTTTAATGTTGAGAGTTGAGGGTTGAGGGTTGAGGATTGAAGGTTGAGGTTGAGGGATAGGGTTAATGGTCAAGGGATTAGGGTTAAATAAGAGTGTCGAGGGTAGAGGGATTAGGGTTTAAGGTATAGTATCGAGCCTGTTGAGGGTCTAGGAATAGGGATAGCGTTTAGGGTTTAGGGATGAGGGATTAGAGTTGAGGGATGATGGATGACGGATTAGGGTTGAGGGTTGAGGGATTAGGGTTTAGGGACAAGGTTTAAGGTTAGGGTTGAGGGATTAGGGTTTAAGGTATAGTGTTGAGGGTTTAGGAATAGGGTTTAGGGTTGAGGGATTAGAGTGAAGGGTTGAGGGATTAGGATTTGACGTTGAGGGTTGAGGGTTTAGGGATAGGGTTGAGGGTCAAGGGATCAGAGTTAAGGGTTGAGGGATTAGGGTTTGACATTGAGGGTTGAGGGCATTTTCTATTAAGAACTTGATTATGAGGGCTTGCCCCTTCATTGTTATGCCTATCATATGGCGGAGCATCTGGCAAGCTCTTGTAGGAAAGAGATGTGATCAATGCAAAGGATGTGATGAATCTATAGTAGGACAAAACGCGAGTGCGTTATAATGTGCTCACGTTTTGTCTTGCTATTGAAATGGTAAAAAAGTGGTTACCCCCGTGATCCAGGCCCACATGCTCTGTTTTCTTATTGATTATGTGCGTGCTCTGACAAAAAAGAAGTGCTTTCATGCTGTTGGGAAGTTTACATGCACATTTGACACATTGTACCACCTTTGCATGATCTTTCCACCACCTTTTCTGCTTTGCCAACTTGAGGAGGAGGAAATAACATAGTTTTCACACCAAGTTTGATATATATCTATTCAAGTTTCAATTTTTGTAGTGTTGCAATGTTAATTGTGATTCAATTTTAGGAATTTAACATTATAGATTGGTTAATAGTATTGTTGTTAGTAATGATATTTGAGTGTTATTCAATTTAACATTGAAAAGGAAGCAAGTGGTGAAAAACTTAAATTGTTGAGGAGTTTGATGCAAGAAGATAAAAACACAACATAATTGGGTACTCTCTCCATTCAAATCTTCATTTTTTAGGTATGTCAAGTCTTTACATGCATGTTCTTTACATTTTCCTTATTTCGGATTGAATTACTTTATATGCTTTATCATACATGTTTAAAATAGACACATTCCCAGTCAAGAAAGTAGCCTACAATCTCACATGATGCCATGTATATTTTCTACACTTGGGCTCTTTAATAATTATGTCTAATAAACAAACCTTAACATACTATGATGTCAAACTATACAAGAATAAATCCTTACAACATAAAAAAAAAAAAATACAGTCCCACTATTATCGTGTATTCATTTCTTAGGAACTAATATTGGTCTCTTTATCATGCTACAGACAAATTCTCCGTCATGCCGAGGAAACGATCAAGAATTAAACCAACATAGGAAGAGATAGAAGCTAAGAATGCAAAGAAAGCAGTGGCTATGAGGGAACTTCATGAGAAGAGGAAATTAGACACGATAAATGAAGACATACCAATTGAAGAGGAACCACAACCATCACAAAGAGATATGGTATTGGTGGCACAAAGAGAACGAATGCAAAAACTTCGTGGTACGAGGGATTTGAATACCATAGTTGGAGACACGTCCTCTACTGCAAGTCAACATGTAGGGACACCATCTAACGCATCTCAAGTTGAGAGTACATCATCACTCACATGTGATGACTTAGGAGGTACGCCATCATTCCCACCTCAACCTCAAGGTATGTCATCTATTCCATCTTCGATCGAAGGTATACCATCTAACCCATCTCATTTAAATATTGATGAAATTCCTAATGTTGAGATGAATTTACCTAACTTGACACCACCTAGAATTTTGCATAGAAAGCCAAAGTATTTGATTGATATTGATGAGAATATTTTGTAGCCAATGGAAGGTAAGATTCCAAAACACACTTGTAGAAGATATGCTAATAAGATTTAGAGATTGTTCTTTGAAAAGTTAGATGAGACTGCAAGATGTCAACTATTCATTGAAATGATGCGAAGTATAAAGTATAGTTCTATCATGAAGATTCTTGGGTTGAGAACATTAGAGGCTTCAAGTGAAAAATCTATTATCAAGAATCTAATGAGTGCGTATGAGAGTGTGGGTAAAACCTCAAGCACAAAAGATAGTAATGCAACACGACGTGTGATTACATCGACTATAGTAAGTAGTCAAATGAGAAAAGCTCATCTCATTAGAAAGACAAGTTAAGAATTGAGAATTAATAGGAAAACTTTATCAAGAGCCATTGGAAGACGCCAAAGAATTCAGGACACTAATGCCAATGAATTATGGGCGTTCTCGGGAGACTACCACAAAAAGATAAACCAATTGTTGAAGCATTGAGATCACTAATTGAAGACTTTTGGAAGAATTACACAAGGGTATCTCCGAATCAAAGGGATGTGGTAAGAAGGAGAATCGGTAGTCAGAATCGTGAGCCACATCCAAAGCATTTTTTGGATGAGACTCAAACACAGTTTTATGGTAAATTTCTAGAGAAATATCCTCAAATTAAAATTTGTCAAAGATATTTTGAATTGCTAAAACCTTTCTATGTTAAGATAAATCACACACGCACTACTTGTTGTTGTAGATTACATATTGAATTTTCTAACCATTTTGATGTTTATAGGTCTATATGTTTAGATATGCATACTAACAATGATTTTTAGGGTTGTGCCATATGTGCCCCACCAACATCTTCAAGAGACTTCATATCAAGAATTTTATGTGAAAGAGAGGAAGGTCAAATATTCTACAAGAAATTATGCTTGGATGGCACATGTGATCGTTGCGGTGGCTTGCAACATTTGCCAATATGTGAACATATGGAAATAACACATGTGGTTGGAAACGAACTAGTAGAGTTTGGCAAGTATAAAATAGTGGCATACAATACAAAAGATGATAAAGAAGCAAAGAGGTGTGAATTAGTTATTGAAAAGATTCCAGTGTATCAGTTTATGCCTATATTTCGTGACAGTATAGTGTATGAGTATGCAAGACATGCTCATAGAGCTCGATGGTTGGACTTGCAATTCAAGTTATGCAAGGACACATTTCTGGTTGGTAGCATTGTTTCAGTCATCGACTTTGCAGAGAACTACAATCTACAGCCACAGCGTGAGCTGTAATCACAATATTACAACTCCACACAGGTTTCTATATTTGTGCACATCGCATTCATTTATGCAAATGATAGTACAGAGGATGACAGAAAGATCATAAGGGAGTATAATTTCTATATTAGTGATGATCGCACGCATTCTACGGAGTTCGTGCAAGGTTGCTTTCAGGTGTTCTACAATGATTTGGCTAAAGGGGCATATCATTCAGTCAGCATATCATATGGTTGGATAACTGTGCGTCACAACTCAAGAACTTGCAAAATTTCTATTGGCTGAGTAGGAGGCATAATTTTACAGGTATTCAACATATGTGGAACTTTTGTGAGGTCGGGCATGGAAAGGGGGAGCATGATGGTGTAGGAGCATGTATCAAAAGAGCCATAGCACGAGAAGAGTTAAAGTATAAAGACAATGCAAAGTTGATAGATGTAAAATCAATTGTTGAGTGGTGTAATGCTTCCATGGGTCCAGGTAATGAAGGTAAGTCTTTAGTTTGTAGATTTTTTTGGTTGATAGATGATACTAACATTGCACCATATGAGGATTGTTGTACACTGACAGGATCAAATGAGATGCACTCTTTCAGAAGCTTAATTGCAGGTTCATGGAGTATCCATACACGAAACATGTCATGATTTTGTTCTTCCTGTACAATTCAAGTCTGGGATGAGTGCGAGTCAAAGGAGTGGGTTGATGAATGGCAGTTAAGTTATCTTAGCCCACTTGACACGTATCGACCCCCAACGGCACTAGAACTAACACAGATGGAATCGTCAGTTGACTTTGACCACATATCAAATTTAGTTCAACCAGGTAATATAGGGTACGTATATGCATCTAATTTCATCTAGTTCAACTAGGTAATGTCATCTTACTTTGTAGTGTTTTTGTAATGTTGACTAATTTCATCTAATTTGCTACACATATCAATGTAGGGCACGTATATGCAGTTATTGCAGATGAAGATAATGAAGAGGGAATAGATTATTACTTATGTCATTGTGTTGAGGCCAAAAAGAAATTGGAGGCCCTTGTTACAGATGGAGAAAACATCGAATACCCTACAGGCTCAGTGGTTATTACTAGAACATGGCTTAGAAGGTACCCACATAAGAGTGTTAATATTTGGCTATTTCAGGACTTTGACACGCATCGGAAGATTCTTCATTACTCAAACCTTGTCGTGGCATCCAATGTTCATTTGATAAAGTATCGAGGTAGACCTTTGAACAAAATATTGTGGAAGGTGCGTGAGTCTGACCATGAAGCAATACTTGACACAATAAAGAGTAGAGTAGACCCAGATGGTTCATTGGATTAATTTGTAAGTATTCACATTGTTTTTTTAAAGTCATGTTACATTGAGTTGTAAGTATGCACATTAATTTGTAAGGTTTGACTTTTTTTTATTTCCTCCTGCATTTTTACACATATGTACACATTTTTACATCATTATGTTATGCATTTTTGGTGTCCTGCTCCTGATGAGACCAAACTCATAACTCATCCTACTTCCCCTAGACACCATTTGATGATCTCTCCAACACTCTGGATCCAGGGCACCTAATCATGATGATGACCTATATACCATTCTCCCAAGGCGCTCATAATGAATGAAAAGAAGACCAAGGGTGCCCAAGCTTAATAGACTTATTTCTTTCAATTTTGATGATCCAAACTCTTGCAATACGACATCCACTTTCATGCCTTTAGATCTTCCTTCACATACAGGGTGCCAAATCAAGTTGAAAAATCTACATAAGGGCACCAAAATGGATGAAAGGAGACATGAAATGCGCCTTAGGACTCCATGCTAAGGTTTGAGCCATGATGATGAAACTTAGAGCTTTTTCCTTTCCTATGCGCTCATCTAAGATGTTTGAATGATAAGGAGCACCTTGACCTCTATAACTACATTGGGCACCAAAATCAAGGTGATTTTAAGTCACTTTGAGTCATTTGGGGTCAGTTTGAGTCTTTGAGTCATGTTGCAAAAAAGTGTCAATGTTGTCAAGTTGCACATAGCAACTTTTGCATTTTTGGTGTCCTGGTCATGATGTGACCAAACTAACTATTCCAACGTGTCTAAATGGGTACATTTACACTAGGCATGGTCCTGTTTTTCACCCAAACATGTCGAAATAGTCTGAGCTACATTGTACCCATGATATCCCTTAAGAGTCCAAAGTGCAAAAAGGCAGCAATCTTTGACAAGATGTTACTTGAAAACCATGTCACTTACAAACATTCTGTCTGAGGCAACGCAATCATGTAAAGTTCCTCTACAATAACCTCTCTCAGTTTTTTATATCTCTGAGGCATTTGCCAATGGTGAAAGGTTTTCTGCTGCCCCAAAAATCATCAGAAGGAGGCAGTGTAAAGTTGCAAAGGGGTGTAACTTTCGTCCTACTTCTGATGCGACCAAAATGACTGTTCCAATGTGTCCAGATGGGTACATTTATGCTAGGCATGGTCCTTTTTTTCACCCAAACATGTCAAAACAGTCCGAGCTACATTGTACCCACAATATCCCTGAAGAGTCCAAAGTGCAAAAAGGCAGCAATCTTTGACGAGATGTTACTCGAAAACCATGTCACTTACAAATATTCTGTCTAAAGCAACGCGATCACGTAAAGTGCCTCTACAATAACCTCTCTCAGTTTTTTATATCTCTGAGGCATTTGCCCGTGGTGAAAGGTTTTCTGCTGCCCCAAAAATTGTCAGAAGGAGGCAGTGTAAAGTTGCAAAGGGGTGTAACTTTCGTCTTGCTCCTGATGCGACCAAACTGACTATTCCAACACGTCCGGATGGGTACATTTACGCTAGGCATGGTCCTTTTTTTCACCCAAACATGTCGAAACAGTCCAAGCTACATTGTACCCACGATATCCCTGAAGAGTCCAAAGTGCAAAAAGGCAGCAATCTTTGACGAGATGTTACTCAAAAACTGTGTCACTTAGAAACATTCTGTCTAAGGCAACGCGATCACATAAAGTTCCTCTACAATAACCTCTCTTAGTTTTTTATATCTCTGAGGCATTTGCCCGTGGTGAAAGGTTTTCTGCTACCCCAAAAATCGTCAGAAGGAGGCAATGTAAAGTTGTAAAGGGGTGTAACTTTCGTCCTACTCCTGATGCGACCAAACTGACTATTCCAACGCATCCGGATGGATACATTTACGCTAGCCATGGTCCTTTTTTTCACCCAAACATGTTGAAACAGTCCGAGTTGCATTGTACCCACGATATCCCTAAAGAGTCCAAAGTGCAAAAAGGTAGCAATCTTTGATGAGATGTTACTCGAAAACCATGTCACTTAAAAACATTCTGTCCAAGGCAACGCGATCACGTAGAGTGCCTCTACAATAACCTCTCTTAGTTTTTTATATCTCTAAGGCATTTGCCCATGGTGAAAGGTTTTCTGTTGCCCCAAAAATCGTCAAAAGGAGGCAATGTATTAAGTCAGGATGATGAGGTCAGTGGTGTTTGAGTTTTAGAGCTCCTTGATGACCTAATCCTGATAGTGGGCATGTAGAGGAAGGAATGATTAAGGCATGCTTTGAGGTTGAGTGGAGTAATCTTGGCACCTTTGTGTGTTGTTTTATACCTTGATGAGCGCCTTGGAAGAATGGATGTTTACTCACCCTTGAGCGCCTTAGTTCCAGAGATTGAGTTCGAAGAGTAATACTCCTCAAAACACCTTTATGAGAGCGATGAAACTAAGTAGCATAAGAGATGATAAGTGTAAGAGCTTAGGGACTCAAGGCGCATTGTAGGGTCAAGAACATCAAGTTTGTGCACCTAAGGGGAAAATCAAGCTTCAAACACCTCATCAAATGGTGCCTTGGTAGAGGAGTTGCCAAAAGACCTTAAAATTGAAAATTTGATAAAATAACTCACATTATGAGTTTAGGCACCTTTCCAAGATCAAGCTTTCATATAGCACCTTGAGTTGTTACTTTCATATTAGTGCCCTAGCATAAAGAAGAAGTCCTCAAATGCGCTTTAAGGAGGAAGATTAGTGATGGGAGTAATTATGAGTGCCCTAGACTGTTTGAAGTGGGAAGTAGTAAAGGATAGCACCTTGAATGAGTTTGAGCGCCTCGAAGAGGATTGAGCACCTTGATAAATCATAGGATTGAGTGCTTAAGGGATAATAGGATCTTTTGAGACTATTGGTAAGTGTTTGGAATCATTAGAATTTTGAAAATAAGATAAAGACCCTAGGCACTATCTCCTACTTGGAACATCACACATGGGAACATGGAAACTAGATTGATTGAAGGAATGATACTTTAGTGCCTTAAGGGTGTATGAGTCAAAATAACACTAAATTGGTGCCTAGTCCAATTGATTGAAATCATCTTGGGTGCATTTTCTTGCTTTAGTTGGGTTTAACTTATTTTGGCACCTTGGTGAGAAGTTCTCTAGATATGAGTTAGAACCATCAAAATAATAAAACTTGCCAAGAAAGAGATAGGCATTTTTATGAAGTTTTTCCTCAATGTTGAGCGCCTAGGAGGTAGATTGCTCAAGAGAGGGTTAGATACTCTGTATTTCACTCTATTGTTGACTTGTCTAAAAATAATGGAAGCATAGAATTATCAACTTTTGAACCTTCGAACTCACTATTGGTGAGACAACATACCATCGGCGAGCTTAAAATTTCATCGGCCGATAGGCCAATGCCACCATGATTCTGTTTGATTTCACTTCTGACAAACATCCCATCATTGACTCTTATTGGTCAGACAGACCACTATCAATGACTTTATATCCTTTCACACCAATGTCTTTGTCACTCTGATATGAGACTCTAAGTCCCTCGCCTATCGGTTGGACTTAATACCATCGGCACACTTCTGTCGACACACCAATCTCATGAATGACAACCTTCGAACCACACCCATCGGTGAGACTCCAAACATCAGTGAACTCTAATCTCATTGGGCTGATACACCGATGGATTTCGACTGTCAGTGTGACCCCCTTCATCAGCGAATCTCTCAACTGCTCTTTCGATGCGCGGATGGGATTATCTTCTGATACACCGATGTCTTCGACTTCGAACCACACTTGTCGGCAAGACAGACCACTATCGGCGAAGCCTAACCAAGGTCTATCAATACACCGATACGACCAACTCTTGACATCGATACAAGGTTCTTTTGCAGGCAAAGGGCGCCTAGGCTTATGGGGCTCAATTTGATGTATTTATTGAAAGCTCAAGGTGAATTGATGCTTATTGAAAATGCCACTTAGTCCTTCATTTGCATTATAGGTGCCATTTCCTATTGACTTATATACTCCTCCTCATGCTAGGGTGCCATAATGAAGTGGTTTAGACAATAGGTGCGCTTCACTTACCAGAGGCTTGTTCTCCTTCCACCTTAGGCACACTTTTATGGTGGAACAGGTGTCAATGGGCGCCTTGTCTTAAATGAATGCTCTCTCTAAGTTGGACGCCCTTTTGAGGTGTTATGAGTTACAAATTGTGCCTTAACCCTTCATGCTTGTTGCTCAATGTTTGAATGTTTAAGAAAGTCTCCTTTAGGCACTCATCTTAATGACTTTTTCTCAAGGCAGAATCATCCTAATGACTTGGATATTCATCCTAGTGTTTCAGGATATCAGGCTACCAGACTTAGTCATTTTCAGGATCTCAAACATAAAGAATAACATGATGATTATTTTTTTGTATTACATATAGTTGACATTCTATGCTACTCATAAAGAATATTAATATTTTCTGTTCAACATGATGATTCATTTTTTTTTTAAATACAACTTTTATCTTTTAGTTCCAAAATGAAGTTTAGGTGATACTTGAATAACAATAGCTAGCTTATTGGATCAACAAACATCCTATGTAATACAATCAAACTTTAAATATTTGAAGTAGCCATCTACAAATATCCATTCAAAAGTGGATTTATAATGCAAGTATGGATGCCATCAATAAAAAAGATTTGTATTAACCAAATATCCATATAGGCATACATCAATATCTGTCGATATAAGTATAACATATATACAAAATAGCCATATAGGCTTACAAGAATGCCATATAGGCATACAATGTCAACTATGTACAATACAAAATATATGTCCACAAATGCCATATAGGCATACAACAAAGGAACACAATAAAAAGTCATTCCCCTCTGGCTGGTGAAGAGAATAAATCACGAGCAGCCTTTGATCTTCTAGGGGATGGAGACACGCATGTGGGTGGTCTACTACGAACCCGAGGGCTACTCCTATTTAGGTCTTCCAGCATCTTTACCTGTTACAATAAAAAGTATAGACATTAATATATAGAAATTACATGTTATAAAAAATGAAACATTTAACAAAATAATCACTTACCTCTAACATATAATCTATCTCCTCACTTGCCTCAGTAGTAGGAATAGGCCCTGGTGATGTCATGTCCTATAGAAACCATCCAGATAGAAATTAAACTTCAAATCAATAATCTTTTGATTTTTCAAAAATAGACAACTATAACAATGAATGTAAATTGAAATTTACTAATCTGCCTCATACCCCTGTCAATGCCATGGAGCTATGAATCGCAGAGGCCACACCATGCTCCATTGCCCTATGAACATGGGGAGGTGTCTCCGCAGCCTGCGTCATCTGGAAATAAAACAACATTATTCAATTATGAAAACTATAATAGTGATGCAAATCATGGCTCCTAACATACACACATGTTCATCTAAACATGGAAGTACACACAATAAAGCACACAAATCACATACAAAAATTTAGTAAGTACAATTCATTCATTAAACTATTTATTTTATTACCTCCGTAAAGCTTTGAAGTCCACCACCGCTAGCAGGTGTTGCCATGAAATATATAATATTAACCTATTCAACATCCAAAATCAGATATTAGAATACCATTCATATAATGATGCTATTCACATGTAATATTTATAACTGTTTACTAGTTACATACCTCGACAGTAGATGATCTAGTGAAAAATACAGGTGGAGAACCACTGAAAACTGCATCGACGCTATGACCCTGAAATTTCATTAAAATCATCAATTTAAATTAGTTAATCTTGTATTTTAAAAATAAAATTTAATAAATTAAATTCAATAAACTTGCTAATATTTACTTGAGTATCAAGGCTGAAAGTTTCACTCAGGAGGGTATTTGTCATCACCATCTGCTCAGTTGCAGATGTAGCCTATGCACCTGCGTCCTGACTGTCCATGGGGTCATAACCACAGGCTGACCCGCAAGCTTGGCAAGTATGGGGTGGGACCCTACTCCTCGCACTATCTCCCAACCCACTCTGTGTTGCAAGATCGGCATGCTCTATGATGCTCTGGGTCAAGGCACTAATCGACTGAAGTGTATCGACCTCAACACTCTCCTTCACAATGGAAGGGATAGAAACATGCTTGTGGGCTGGTCTACTGATTACTCATCTCACTACCCACTGTGGGTCAAGACATGCCCCTAGTCTATCTTGTGCTAACCCCCCACCTCTACCCTGGAAGTCCCGCATATCAAAATAGTTTGACACTTTATTGAGGACAAACTCGCAGTAGAGTTTCCTCAAAAAGTATTGCGAGACCTCATTATTATTGCATGGAGGATGGTCAAAAACCATCCACCACCTCTGTTGACACTCATTTTGACCAGGGGTTGATTTGTCATGATCAGGAGGTTTCTTCATTTGAAGCCTTTATCTTCTTGCCCATTTTTTTTCTAAGTGTTGGACCTCCTCAGCATTTTTCAACTGCAGCATCATATTTCTTGAGGAGGAGGTCATCGTCATCATGTTTGTTTCGATGATGGTCATCATCATCATGTTCTCCGTCGACCGGTTTCTCATCGTCATCATCATATTGAAGTATGGGGTGATGTTTGGTTTTTATCATGATGATGCTGACGAGCTACAGTGCGCCCTTATCTGCTTGCAAGGGTGATTCTTCAAAGTCTCCGGTGATCTTCCATTTATCACCTTGCGCAGGCATGATGATGATGTTGCTTATTCTTTGAGTTGCTCGACCTAACTTGTTTTATCCTAAGGGTCGTCATCATCATCATTTTTCAGTTGTCATCCTGCTGCTTGCGGTGGTCATCATATTTTCTGCCTTCATGATATTTCGCCGGGGTGATATTTCTATCATCGGGTGATCTTGGTTATGATCATCCTGATGATGATGTTGAAGAGTTTTAAGTGCGACCCGATATTCACTAGGGTCATCATATTTTGAACGTCAGGATGATCTTAGTCAATATCATCCTGATGATGTTGTATAACTTCTTGTTCTTTGTTTCTCATCCTGATGATGCTGACATCATCCGTATATCAGGGTGATATTTTTCTTTCTGCCTAACTGCATCATGATATTCCGAAGGAAGGGGTGATATTTTCATATCACCCGGATATATGTTTGCTCGAGCATCATGATGATGCTGATATCAGGGAGATATCCGCCTGCTGGCTTCGCGCATTATCTACTGGGGGTGATCTTTTCAAGCAGCATCATCATATTCAGTTTTCGCCCCGATCTTACAGAGGAGCTACAGTGCAACCTGATATTTTCACATCAGGAGGATATTTCCAAATATCCGGTTGTCTTCCGAATATCATGATGATGTTAATATGATGATGACGTCATCAAGGTCCGGGGGGGTCGTATTTCTAACATTGATCATCTTGAAGAGACCTCCTGATATTTGCAAACATGATGATGACGTCATCCGGATATGAGGAGGTGCGCAGTAGGCAGATATGATGATGACGTCAGCAGGATATGATGATGACGTCATCAGGATGTTCATCGGCCAGACTTTTGGTATAAGCTCAGCAGGAGGATGTTCCTCCGATGGATCCGGTTGTGCCGATGAAGGCGAATATCATGCAGTTTGTATTTCGAATATGATGATGACGTCAGGGTGATATTTCGGGCAACAGGATATCATGCTGCTGGACGATGATGATGATGAAGTCCTATACTAGTGTCGTCAGGAGCAAAAGCGCCGACATGATATATGCTCATGACCTAGTATATAAAGTGTTAATGAGGTTGCTGCGGGGTGCATGTGGGATAATTGTATCCTGCATTTTTGAAACATCATGATGATGAATCTCGGCGGGAAGCGGTTGCGACTGTCTGTTTGATGTTCTTCCCGAGGCCGCGGGTTGGTGCGCCATCAATGGCGATTGTTGCAGAGGTATGGGCGATGGCGTGGACGAATGTTGTACCTGATTGAAGATCTGAATCCCTAGGCGGCGGCGCAAGGCTCGAAAAATCTTCCTGTCTCCTCCCCTACCTGCTGCATTCAAGTTTGAGCGCCATTTCTATGGTACGGTATATCTGGCGGGAGTTTTGGTCAACCTGGTAGTCAATGCTGAATACGCCCTCCTGCTATATGATGCAGATGGTGTTGATCATTCAAGGTTGTTGAAAGTTGTAGATTTTTGGCTCTATAATCCAAAACCAGCTGATCTGGTTGCTCTGTACAGTTTTTCTTGTGAGTTTATGTATCTCCTGTTGTAGGACTTGGCATGAATCCACTGGTTTCGTGGTTGATCTTATATGAGTAATGCTGTTTAGCATGTGTTGTGTTAATTCTGTCTCCAGTATTGCATGTATCCTTCTTCTGGATCTGGATGTTTGCTTATGTTTAGATTCTAGAGCATAGAATTCCTATGTTGAATGTCTGATCTTTTAACCTCTGCTCAAGGGGCAGATTAAACTGTTTTCAGGTTGAACATTGGGAAGGGTATACTGCAGTAGGGATGCCATAAGTAGAGATAGCTCAACACTCTATATTGGGAGATATCTGTAAGGCAGATATCATGTGTATCCCCCTGAAATCCAGTTTTAGCTATTTATGCTGATCATTCACAGGTGTATGTCTACCGACTCCAAGCCCTGGATAGGCACCAATCATGCTGGGTTCTTGTGTTATACACCATGTCCAGCTTTGCATCCAAATTCATATCAAACCATTTCACACCTCCACCTGTTAGTTGTAGGAGTAGGATTAGGAACCCCCTGCATGCTCTCATACCCAACCAGACATCATGTCCAAGAATGTTGCCAGCCTTGTGATCTATCATGCAGATCTTGGTCCATACATGAGAGTATTCTGCCTGTTGCTGTCAAGTTAGATCTTTCTATCTTTGAGCTAGTCAAGGTTACATCTTAAGTTATAGGGATACCCCCCTTGGTGCGGCAGAACCAGAAGTGAAGGGGAGGAGCTCACGCAACCTCCTGTATTCAGTTGGCCTGAATCTGCCTGTGCATTAGAAGTGGCAAACCCTAATGCTGATTCAGAAGAAATGTCAACAAAATGGCGACTCTGCTGGGGAAGGATTGATAAAATAAAGAATAATACTTGTGACCCATCCGAGTCACTAACAAAATGATGCTCTGCTGGTGGAATGAACCTGGAAAAGTAGCTTTCAGCTGCTGTAAATTTTGTCCTCTCTGGAGAGGTGGCGACTCTGCAAAAAAGATCTAAATGCACATGAAAGATGGATGTATGTGATGTGACAAAAAAGATGTACATATTTCTGCATCTGTATGAGAAAAGGTACCTTGTTCTTTCCCCTTTATTTGCTGTTTTATTGCATAGGTTAGATGCCAGGGGAAGCCTTATTAGGTCTTAGACAGACAAAGGATGTCTAAGAGTAAGATTTATATGAATCCAAGTATGAGTTATCCCACACTCAGTGGTAAAATGTTGGATAAAGGGATTGAAGAGATAAGAAATAGGTTGATACTCTTAGAGGCTGAGCAGGCCCAGTTAAGAAGCAGTAACCCTGTTGTGTCTGCCTGTCAGAAAGCTAAACCTCCTGTCAGCCCTTTTGATCCTTTGTATGACCAACTGGATTTGTCATGGGTGGATTATAAAGTAGAAACTATGCCTGCTAGGATATACTGTCAGATGCCTAGATTTAGTGGTCACAATGTATGTGATGGGAATGCACATATCCAAAATTTTCAAAGTTTTATGGGAAAATATTCATTCAGAGATGAGGATATGTGGATGAGGTTTCTTGTTAGGTCCTTTGATGCAAAAGCAAAAGACTGGTATTTGAGCTTTCCAAAGAGATCCTTTGCCTGTTGGGATGAACTTGCTGACTGTTTCAAAGAAGAATTTGCAAAAGAACCGGCTGATCTTGTTGCAGAATTGATGAGAATCAGAAAACAAGATGAAGAGCCATGTGTTGATTTCAGTCATAGGTTTGCAGTAGCCCTTTCACATGTCCCTGAAAGTTTCAGACCTGATATTTCAGCCTGTGTTGGCATATTCTTTGAAGCTTTTGAGGAGGGCTCTAGTGCATTACTGAGGGATTTCAAGGTGACAAGTATGCAGATGGCATACAAATTTTTAGAAAATGTAGAGGAAATGAGAAATGTGCACCTGCTGAAACCACTGTCCCCAGGCCTTGGTGTGAATAATTGTTGTGAAGCTGCAAATGACCAAATGACTATGGCATCATGTGCAGATAAAAATGAAAATAAAAGCATAGAGATTGAGATTGCTGTATATGAACATAATGCTAACAATACTACTCAACTGGATTGTTTACCAGTTGAGGATGCCAGTGAAAGGACTAATGAGGATTCCCATTGCAATGATGAGGCAGCTGACCATGAAAACAATAATGAGGTTGTGGACAGCAATGAGCAATTTTTAGAATGGACCTGTGGAGAAAATTGTGAGTATTGTACTCAAGACAGAGAAGATATAAGCAAACAAAGAAGCAGTCCTATGTGTGACCCATTGCCTATCTTTCAAACACATGGAGATCATGAAGAGCAGTCAGAAATTGAAATAAGTGCTAGTTCAGAGCATGATTGTTTTTCATTTGTTGGTTGTTTTGCTTATGACACACAGGCTGATACTCCTCCACAGAATGAATCCATTGATGATGAAGAGATGTGCTCTGCTGCCCATGAACAAATGGCATACTCTGATGAAACTGATGCACCTGGGTCACCCATTTATGACACATATGGTGATGAGGATCTGTCTGAGTATGGTGGGGATCTAGACACTATTTTTGGCTTGGATTCTGTTTCTCATCATGATGAAAGAGGAAATAACATACATCAGGTAAGTGACTGTGAAGATGTGCCTGATTTGAAAGAGATGCCAGAGCCTGATCTTTTCCAGCCTGGTGTACCAGATGGTTGTGTACATGATGTACACAATTGTGATTTTGAAAGCTTTTCTTTTGATGAGCCAGCATATAATACAATGAGCCTTGATCTTCCTAGTTTTGTGGTGGACTCCGAGTGTTTCCTATTTGCAGTCCAGCTAGGAGATCATGTTGCAATGCATGATGATGATATAGGTGATAAGTGTTATATGCCATATGAACATGCATTGTTTGATATATTCTGCACCCACATGTCACATGATGCTGAAGGTTATCTGCACAGGGGTGATAATGACAAGCCAAATCAGAGGATTGAATATGCAGATGACAAGATTTGTTTGTGGGTGGATCTTTGTAGTATCTCCAAGCTTGACCCAGTGCATGCAGATGAAAACAAGATATTTGACAAAGGGAGATACATGTTTTTCTTTTCTTGGTGGCCTTAGGCCATCAAGTGTGTTTGGTGATGCAGGTCAGTGCAGTATTTGACTCTGTGCCCAATGGATAAGGGACTGGTCTGCATCCCAGAGATCTGGGGTTCTCGCTGCAGGTTTTCACCTGCACGTCCCCAGACAGAGCCACTGTTGACACTCATTTTGACCAGGGGTTGATTTGTCATGATCAGGAGGTTTCTTCATTTGAAGCCTTTATCTTCTTGCCCATTTTTTTTCTAAGTGTTGGACCTCCTCAGCATTTTTCAACTGCAGCATCATATTTCTTGAGGAGGAGGTCATCGTCATCATGTTTGTTTCGATGATGGTCATCATCATCATGTTATCCGTCGACCGGTTTCTCATCATCATCATCATATTGAAGTATGGGGTGATGTTTGGTTTTTATCATGATGATGCTGACGAGCTACAGTGCGCCCTTATCTGCTTGCGAGGGTGATTCTTCAAAGTCTCCGGTGATCTTCCATTTATCACCTTGCGCAGGCATGATGATGATGTTGCTTATTCTTTGAGTTGCTCGACCTAACTTGTTTTATCCTAAGGGTCGTCATCATCATCATTTTTCAGTTGTCATCCTGCTGCTTGCGGTGGTCATCATATTTTCTGCCTTCATGATATTTCGCCGGGGTGATATTTCTATCATCGGGTGATCTTGGTTATGATCATCCTGATGATGATGTTGAAGAGTTTTAAGTGCGACCCGATATTCACTAGGGTCATCATATTTTGAACGTCAGGATGATCTTAGTCAATATCATCCTGATGATGTTGTATAACTTCTTGTTCTTTGTTTCTCATCCTGATGATGCTGACGTCATCCGTATATCAGGGTGATATTTTTCTTTCTGCCTAACTGCATCATGATATTCCGAAGGAAGGGGTGATATTTTCATATCACCCGGATATATGTTTGCTCGAGCATCATGATGATGCTGATATCAGGGAGATATCCGCCTACTGGCTTCGCGCATTATCTACTGGGGGTGATCTTTTCAAGCAGCATCATCATATTCAGTTTTCGCCCCGATCTTACAGAGGAGCTACAGTGCAACCTGATATTTTCACATCAGGAGGATATTTCCAAATATCCAGTTGTCTTCCGAATATCATGATGATGTTAATATGATGATGACGTCATCAAGGTCCGGGGGGGTCGTATTTCTAACATTGATCATCTTGAAGAGACCTCCTGATATTTGCAAACATGATGATGACGTCATCCGGATATGAGGAGGTGCGCAGTAGGCAGATATGATGATGACGTCAGCAGGATATGATGATGACGTCATCAGGATGTTCATCGGCCAGACTTTTGGTATAAGCTCAGCAGGAGGATGTTCCTCCGATGGATCCGGTTGTGCCGATGAAGGCGAATATCATGCAGTTTGTATTTCGAATATGATGATGACGTCAGGGTGATATTTCGGGCAACAGGATATCATGCTGCTGGACGATGATGATGATGAAGTCCTATACTAGTGTCGTCAGGAGCAAAAGTGCCGACATGATATATGCTCATGACCTAGTATATAAAGTGTTAATGAGGTTGCTGCGGGGTGCATGTGGGATAATTGTATCCTGCATTTTTGAAACATCATGATGATGAATCTCGGCGGGAAGCGGTTGCGACTGTCTGTTTGATGTTCTTCCCGAGGCCGCGGGTTGGTGCGCCATCAATGGCGATTGTTGCAGAGGTATGGGCGATGGCGTGGACGAATGTTGTACCTGATTGAAGATCTGAATCCCTAGGCGGCGGCGCAAGGCTCGAAAAATCTTCCTGTCTCCTCCCCTACCTGCTGCATTCAAGTTTGAGCGCCATTTCTATGGTACGGTATATCTGGCGGGAGTTTTGGTCAACCTGGTAGTCAATGCTGAATACGCCCTCCTGCTATATGATGCAGATGGTGTTGATCATTCAAGGTTGTTGAAAGTTGTAGATTTTTGGCTCTGTAATCCAAAACCAGCTGATCTGGTTGCTCTGTACAGTTTTTCTTGTGAGTTTATGTATCTCCTGTTGTAGGACTTGGCATGAATCCACTGGTTTCGTGGTTGATCTTATATGAGTAATGCTGTTTAGCATGTGTTGTGTTAATTCTGTCTCCAGTATTGCATGTATCCTTCTTCTGGATCTGGATGTTTGCTTATGTTTAGATTCTAGAGCATAGAATTCCTATGTTGAATGTCTGATCTTTTAACCTCTGCTCAAGGGGCAGATTAAACTGTTTTCAGGTTGAACATTGGGAAGGGTATACTGCAGTAGGGATGCCATAAGTAGAGATAGCTCAACACTCTATATTGGGAGATATCTGTAAGGCAGATATCATGTGTATCCCCCTGAAATCCAGTTTTAGCTATTTATGCTGATCATTCACAGGTGTATGTCTACCGACTCCAAGCCCTGGATAGGCACCAATCATGCTGTGTTCTTGTGTTATACACCATGTCCAGCTTTGCATCCAAATTCATATCAAACCATTTCACACCTCCACCTGTTAGTTGTAGGAGTAGGATTAGGAACCCCCTGCATGCTCTCATACCCAACCAGACATCATGTCCAAGAATGTTGCCAGCCTTGTGATCTATCATGCAGATCTTGGTCCATACATGAGAGTATTCTGCCTGTTGCTGTCAAGTTAGATCTTTCTATCTTTGAGCTAGTCAAGGTTACATCTTAAGTTATAGGGATACCCCCCTTGGTGTGGCAGAACCAGAAGTGAAGGGGAGGAGCTCACGCAACCTCCTGTATTCAGTTGGCCTGAATCTGCCTGTGCATTAGAAGTGGCAAACCCTAATGCTGATTCAGAAGAAATGTCAACAACCTCTACCTGAAATTGTCCCTTATCGCTTGGTTGTTGCACCAATGGATAGGGAACCTCTTGCATGTAATGGGTGGAGGTTGATTTGTTTATGGGTTTGTAAAAATTGAACACAAGTCTAATTTTGTAATTTGTAATTTTTTGACATCTTGGTATAACAATTTGTCTGCATAGTAATCTCTAAACTCTCTCTTTTTATCCATCCAACTAGTTATTTGCTTGCTAATTGAATCTACATTTGATAACATAGACTCAAGAGATTTGGCAAGCGTGGACCTATGCAAGGTTGAAGTGGAAGGATCTTTTAACCTTGCAATTATATCTTTAATTTCCTTTTTGTTGTTTTCAATTTGCCCCATTATATTTTCTTGTGTTCCAGGGGCATGTCGAGGAATGAATGGAGGAAGTTGTTGTTCTGCAGGTATTTCCTCCTCAGGATTTTGTGGATTCTGAGGAGGAGGAGGAGGTGCATTAACATTTCCTGACAAATAACGAAATATACATCAAAAATCAACAAAAACCTACCTATTTAGAAACAAATTCAAACAAAAGAACAAAGATAACTCACCCCTTTGGCGTGCTCGACGTCGCGGCGGCATTTTGGCGATGAATTGATAAGCTTTTTGTGTTGATTGGTGTTTTGCAAAACACGAGCGCACTTTTGAGGTTTGGAAGCTGCGGGCAGAGGAGAAAACAGAAAGAAATGAAATTGGACTGCTTTTTCTATTATTTGTAGTAAGTCATAACGCGAGCGCGTTATAACGCGCTCACATTATGACTTAATTTTTTTTTAAATTAATTTGGCCACTTTTTGGCCCCCCATCTTCTTGCACTTACCCTAGTATTGTTGTTAGTAATTATATTTGAGTGTTATTCAATTTAACATTGAAAAGGAAGCAAGTGGTGAAAAACTAAAATTGTTGAGGAGTTTGATGCAAGAAGAAGAAAACACTACATAATTGGGTACTCTCTCCATTTGAATCTTCATTTTTTAGGTATGTCAAGTCTTTACATGCATGTTCTTTACATTTTCCTTAATGCTATTTGAATTACTTTATCATGCTTTATTATACATGTTTAAAATAGACACATTCCCAATCGAGAAAGTAGCCTACAATCTCACATGATGCCATGTATATTTTCTACACTTGGCCTCTTTAATAATTATGTGTAATAAACAGACCTTAACATACCATGATGTCAAACTATACAAGAATAAATCCTTACGACATAATAAAAATACAATCCCACTATTATCTTGTCATATTAACAAGTTAAAATACAAATGAATAGGTGCCAAGATCATACAAGTATGCACGTGACATGATGATTTGTATGCACATATCTTGGGCTAGGACATTCCTTATGCACCTATTCATGATGATTTGTACATGCACATGACACAACAATTGTTGTCTATTCCTTCACAAGCCACCCAAATCCTTGTATCCCTAGTACCAACAAAACACCTTCTCAATTCCAAATCCTAGTAGCCCTAGTAACAACAAACATGTCAAATTGGGTTTACCTCAACCTTTTCAAGCATGAAGTCCCATGTACTCTTTTCATGGCTGCAATAATTTGCTTTGTATGCTTTGTACCTATTTTGGTTGAGTGACATTTACTCTTTTACATAATGATTGTATGTACATTTACTATGAAGGGTTGAATGACATATATTTTAGTTATTTGTATGGATTCATTTCTTAGGAACTAATATTGGTCTCTTTATCATGCTACAGACAAATTCTTCATCATGCCGAGAAAATGATCAAGAATTAAACCAACACAAGAAAAGATAGAAGCTAATAATGCAAAGAAAGTAGTGGCTATGAGGGAACTTCGTGAGAAGAGGAAATTGGACACGATAAATGAAGACATGCCAATTGAAGAGGAACCACAACCATCACAAAGAGATATGGTATTGGTGGCACAAAGAGAATGAATGCAAAAACTTCGTGCTACGAGAGATTTGAATACCATAGTTGGAGACACATCCTCTACCGCAAGTCAACATGTAGGGACACCATCTACCACATCTCAAGTTGAGAGTATATCATCACTCACATGTGATGAAGGAGGTACACCATTGTTCCCACCTCAACCTCAAGGTATGTCATCTATTCCATCTTCGATCGAAGGTATGCCATATAGCCCATCTTATTTAAATATTGATGAAATTCCTAATGTTGAGATGAATTTATCTAACTTAACACCACCTAGAATTTTGCATAGAAAGCCAAAGTATTTGATTGATATTGATGAGAATATTTTGCAACCAATGGAAGGTAAGATTACAAAACACACTTGTAGAAGATATGCTCATAAGATTTGGAGATTGTTCTTTGAAAAGTTAAATGAGACTGCAAGATGTCAACTATTCATTGAAATGATGCGAAGTATATAGGTCCACCATGAAGATTCTTAGGTTGAGAACATCAGAGGCTTCAAGTGAAAAATCTATTGTCAAGAATCTAATGAGTGCGTATGAGAGTGTCAGTAACACCTCACGTACAAAAGATAGTAATGCAACACAGCGTGTGATTACATCGACTATAATAAGTAGTCAAATGAGGAAAGCTTGTCTCATTAGAAAGACAAGTCAAGAATTGAGAATTAATAGGAAAACTTTATCAAGAGCCATTGGAAGATGCCAAAGAATTGAGGACACTAATGCCAATGAATTATGGGCATTCTCAGGGAGACTACCACGAAAAGACAAACCAATTGTTGAAGCATTGAGATCACTAATTGAAGACTTTTGGAAGAATTACACAAGGGTATCTCTGAATCAAATAGATGTGGTAAGAAGGAGAATCGGTAGTCAGAACCGTAAGCCACATCCAAAGCATTTTTTGGATGAGACTCAAACATAGTTTTATGGTAAATTTCTAGAGAAGTATCCTCAAATTAAAATTTGTCAAAGATATTTTGAAATGCTAAAACCTTTCTATGTCAAGATAAATCACACACGCACTACTTGTTGTAGATTACATATTAAATTTTCTAACCATTTTGATGTTTATAGGTCTATATGTTTAGATATGCATACTAACAATATTTTATAGAGTTGTGTCATACGTGCCCCACCAACATCTTCAAGAGACTTCATATCAAGAATTTTATGTGAAAGAGAGGAAGGTCAAATATTCTATAAGAAATTATGCTTGGATGGCACATGTCATCGTTGCGGTGGCTTGCAACATTTGCTAATATGTGAACATACGGAAAGAACACATGCAGTTGGAAACAAACTAGTAAAGTTTGGCAAGTAGA
This sequence comes from Cunninghamia lanceolata, assembly GCA_027924645.1. Lineage (NCBI taxonomy): Eukaryota > Viridiplantae > Streptophyta > Pinopsida > Cupressales > Cupressaceae > Cunninghamia > Cunninghamia lanceolata. Next base: position 2,173,270 of record BSBN01001011.1, read on the forward strand.
AATTAGTGACATACAATACAAAAGATGGTAAAGAAGCAAAGAGGTGTGAATTGGTTATTGAAAGGATCATAAGGGAGTATAATTTCTATATTAGTGATGATTGCACGCATTCTATGGAGTTCGTGCAAGGTTGCTTTCAAGTGTTCTATAATGATTTGGCTAGAAGGGGCATATCATTCAGTCAGCATATCATATGGTCAGATAATTGTGCGTCACAATTCAAGAACTCGCAGAATTTCTATTGGCTGAGTAGGAGGCATAATTTTATAGGTATTCAGCATATGTGGAACTTTTATGAGGCCGAGCATGGAAAGGGGGAGTATGATGGTGCAGGAGCATGTATCAAAAGAGCCATAGCACAAGAAGAGTTAAAGTATAAAGACAATGCAAAGTTGACAGATGCAAAATCGATTGTTGAGTGGTGTAATGCTTCCATGGGTCTAGGTAATGAAGGTAAGTCTTCAGTTCATAGATTTTTTTGGTTGATAGATGATACTAACATTGCACCATATAAGGACTGTTCTACACTAATAGGATCAAGTGAGATACACTCTTTCAGAAGTTCAATTGCAAGTTCATGGAGTATTCATATGCGAAAGATGTCATGCTTTTGTTCTTCCTGTACAATTCAAGCCTGGGATGAGTGCGAGACAAAGGAGTGGGTTGACGAATGGTAATTAAGTTATCTTAGCCCACTTGACATGTATCAACCCCCGAAGGCATTGGAACTAACACAGATGGAATCATTAGTTGGCTTTGACCACATATCAGATCTAGTTTAACCAGGTAATATATCTATTTGCATAGTTTTTGAAATTCCTAATGTCATCTTACTTTGTAGTGTTTTTGTAATGTTGACTAATTTTATCTAATTTGCTACACATATCAATGTAGGGCACATAATGTAGTTATTGCAAATGAAGATAATGAAGAGGGAACAGATTATTACTTATGTTGTTGTGTTGAGGCCAAAAATAAATTAGAGGCCCCAATTACAGATGGAGAAAATATCGAATACCCTACAAGCTCAGTGGTTATTACTGGAACATGGCTTAGAAGGTACCCACATAAGAGTGTTAATGTTTGGCTATTTTAAGAATTTGACATGCATCAGAATATTCTTCATTACTCGAACCTTGTCGTGGCATCCAATGTTCATTTGATATAGTATCAAGGTAGACCTTTGAACAAAATCTTGTGGAAGGTGCATGAGTCTGACCATGAAGCAATACTTGACACAATAAAGAGTAGAGCAGACCCGGATGGTTCATTGGATTAATTTGTAAGTATTCACATTGATTTTGTAAAGTCATGTTACATTGAGTTGTAAGTATGCACATTAATTTGTAAGGTTTGTCTTTTTTTATTTCCTGCTGCACTTTTACACATATACACATTTTTACATCATCATGTTATGCTTCATGGGTTTAGACCTAAGTGATGGATGAAGTGGATCCTGAGAATAATGTATAAAATCTAGGTAATGTATAAAATATAGGTGTTTGTAGGTGTCTTGGTTTCTAACTAGATAATAGGTGTCTCTAATTATGATGTAGAGGCAATGGGATAGTTGGAGGATGGCAAACTAGACAAGGTTTCCTTATGCTCTAAAGCCCAAATTTCATGATCATTATACAAAAGTGGGAACAGCAGTTAGAGACTCTAAATTCTTCATGGAAAAGGTGATTTCAGATGCTATGGGACCCATTCCAATCATTGCCAAAGGTAGACCAAACTCAGGATTAATAGTTCCTTCACAAACCCAAGAAATGGCTTGTAGCCCTCAAAAAGGAGAACACTCCTAATAAATTTTGATACATATCTTAAAACATAGAACTTGGATAATCAGTAGATACCCATTTGGACTCCCTATCACATATCCAAAACTGGGTATAGGTTGTTTTGGACGATATACCCTAACCTATAACTCCTCTCAATATCCTAGAGCCCCAATTAGGCCTAAAATACAAAGAGACCCCCCTTAAATTCACACACAGAACTCAACCAATGACTTGAGCACTTAGTATTCATGCCAAAACTATGAATTTTGTGGGTTTTGTCCTCCTACAATCTATTGTTCCCAAAAATGCCTCTATGGTTCCTTCTCTATGTCTCTAAACATCACCTAACACATGGTTTTGTTAGGTTTCCTTAAAGAAAAATTATTCTCCTTAGATTTCCTACCAAAAACTCATCATAGAATACTAGAATAGACCTACTACAACCCATTCCACTGATCAAAAGTGAATCAAATCAGTGGAATGGCCAAAAAATGCATGATTCTTACCAAAACCCTAGATAAGGGTTTCTTAAACTGTTTTCTTGAATTTTATTTTGATTGAGTCAATTGTATGTAATAAGGTCTTATAAGACCATTTCATTTGTTTTTAAGTCACTTTGAGTCATTTGGGGTCAGTTTGAGTCTTTGAGTCCTGTTGCAAAAAAGTGTCAATGTTGTCAAGTTGCACAAAGCAACTTTTGCATTTTTGGTGTCCTGCTCCTGATGCAACCAAACTAACAGTTCCAATGCATCTAGATAGGTATGTTTAGGCTAGGCATGGTTTTTTTTTCACCCAAACATGTCGAAATAGTCTTAGCTACATTGTACCGACAATATCCCTGAAGAGTCCAAAGTGCAAAAAGGCAGCAATCTTTGACAAGATGTTACTCAAAAACTGTGTCACTTAGAAGCATTTTGTCTAAGGCAACACAATCATGTAGAGTGCCTCTACAATAACCTCTCTCAGTTTTTATATCTCTAAGGTATTTTACCGTGGTGAAAGGTTTTCTGTTGCCCCAAAAATCGTCAGGAGGCAGTGTAAAATTGCAAAGGGGTGTAACTTTCGTCCTGCTCCTAATGCAACCAAACTGACTATTCCAACGCATCTGAATGGGTACATTTATGCTAGGCATGGTCATTTTTTTCACCCAAACATGTCGAAACAATCCGAGCTACATTGTACCAACGATATCCCTGAAGAGTCTAAAGTGTAAAAAGGCAACAATCTTTGACGAGATGTTACTCAAAAATTGTGTCACTTAGAAACATTTTGTCTGAGGCAACACGATCACATAGAGTGCCTCTACAATAACCTCTCTTGATTTTTTATATCTCTGAGGCATTTTCCTATGGTGAAAGGTTTTATGCTACCCCAAAATTCGTCAGATGGAGGCAGTGTAAAGTTGCAAAGGGGTGTAACTTTCATCCTACTCCTGATGTGACCAAACTGATAGTTCCAATGCATCTGGATGGGTATATTTACGCTAGGCATGGTCCTGTTTTTCACCCAAACATGTCGAAATAGTCTGAGCTACATTGTACCGACGATATCCCTGAAGAGTCTAAAGTGCAAAAAGGCAGCAATCTTTGACGAGATGTCACTCAAAAACTATGTCACTTAGAAACATTTTGTCTAAGGAAACATGATCATGTAGAGTGCCTCTATAATAACCTCTCTCAGTTTTTTATATCTCTGAGGCATTTGCCCGTGGTGAAAGGTTTTCTGCTGCCCCAAAAATTGTCAGAAGGAGGCAGTGTAAAGTTGTAAAGGGGTGTAACTTTCATCCTACTCCTGATGTGACCAAACTGATTGTTCCAATGCATCCAGATGGGTACATTTACGCTAGGCACGGTCTTGTTTTTCACCCAAACATGTCAAAACAGTCCGAGCTACATTGTACCGACGATATCCCTGAAGAGTCCAAAGTGCAAAAAGGCAGCAATCTTTGATGAGATGTTACTCGAAAACTATCACTTAGAAACATTTTGTCTGAGGCAACGCGATCATGTAGAGTGTCTCTACAATAACCTCTCTCATTTTTTATATCTCTGAGGCGTTTGCTCATGGTGAAAGGTTTTCTGCTGCCCCAAAAATTGTCAGAAGGAGGCAGTCTAAAGTTGCAAAGGGGTGTAACTTTTGTTCTTCTCCTCATGTGGCCAAACAGATAGTTCCAACGCGTCTGGATGGGTAGGTTTAGTCTAGGCATGGTCTTGTTTTGCACCCAAACATGTCGAAACAGTCCGAGCTACATTGTACCGACATATTAAATTATTGACAAATATTGAATCATATAAACACATAGAAATCATTTTAAAGCATAAATTAACTCCTCCAAGTCAAGGCGCAGATTAAGGTATGTGAAAAAACTAAATATTGAATGGGTGCCTAAGCTAGATGAAGACTTTTTACCCACCTCATCCTTCAATCATTATAATTGTTCTCAAAAGACATCATCAAAACATGAAAAAACTCCAAGTCTTGTAGTTTTAAGTTGATTTCCTCCAAGGTGCCAATGTGAGGTTGTTTTGATGGAAAAAGGCACCTTGATTCATGATGTTGAATCTCCATCCTCCTAGGCGCCAAAATGGATAGTTTAGACAAGAAAAGGCACTTTAGTATACTTAGCTCATTTCTTAGCAATTTGATGGCTTCAATCACTTGTTCAATCCTATAGGAGACCATTTTATACTTAGGTGCTAGATCTTAGTGTTGACGCCTGAATTGACTGGTGGTTTTCTGAGCAATTTTCATTCAGGCACTCTCCCTAAGTATCCAAAAAAATGCTCTAAGTAACGGACCTCCTCAGTATTTTTCAGCTGCATCATCATATTTTCTTGAGGAGGAGGTCATCATCATCATGTTTGTTTCCATGAGGGTCAGCATCATCATGTTCTTCGTCGACCGGTTTCTCATCGTCATCATCATATTTCGCTGTCGGGTGATGTTCGGGTTTTATCCTGATGATGCTGACGAGCTACAGTGCGCCCTTATCTGCTTGCAAGGGTGATGTTTCAAAGTCTCCGGTGATCTTCCATTTATCACCTTGCGCGAGCATGATGATGATGTTGCTTATTCTTTGAGTTGCTCGACCTAACTTGTTTTATCCTAAGGGTCGTCATCATCATCATTTTTTCAGTTGTCATCCTGCTGCTTGTGGAGGTCATCATATTTTCTGCCTTCATGATATTTCGCCGGGGTGATATTTCTATCATCGGGTGATCTTGGTTATGATCATCCTGATGATGATGTTGAAGAGTTTCAAGTACGACCCGATATTCACTAGGGTCATCATATTTCGAACGTCAGGATGATCTTAGTCAATATCATCCTGATGATGTTGTATCACTTCTTGTTCTTTGTTTCTCATCCTGATGATGCTGACGTCATCCGTATATCAGGGTGATATTTTTCTTTCTGCCTAACTGCATCATGATATTCCGAAGGAAGCGGTGATATTTTCATATCACCCGGATATAAGTTTGTTTGTTCGAGCATCATGATGATGCTAATATCAAGGAGATATCCGCCTGTTGGCTTCGCGCATTATCTCCGGGGGGTGATCTTTTCAAGCAGCATCATCATATTCAGTTATCGCCCCGATCTTATAGAGGAGCTACAGTGCAACCTGATATTTGAATATCAGGAGGATATTTCCAAATATCCGGTTGTCTTCCGAATATCATGATGATGTTAATATGATGATGTCGTCATCAAGGTCCCGCGGGGGTCATATTTCTAACACTGATCATCTTGAAGAGACCTCCTGAATTTGCAAACATGATGATGACGTCATCCGGATATGAGGAGGTGTGCAGTAGGCAGATATGATGATGACGTCAGCAGGATATGATGATGACGTCATCAGGATGTTCATCGGCCAGACTTTTGTTATAAGCTCAGCAGGAGGATGTTCCTCCGAAGGATCAGGTTGTGCCGATTATCATGAAGGTTATGTTTCAAATATCATGATGACGTCAGGGTGATATTTCGAACAACAGGATATCATGCTGCTGGAGGATGATGATGATGAAGTCTATACTAGTGTCGTCAGGAGCAAAAGCGCCGACATGATATATGCTCATGACCTAGTATATAAAGTGCAAAGGAGGTTGCTGCGGGGTGCATGTGGGATAATGTTATCCTGCATATTCGAAATATCATGATGATGAATCTCGGCGGGAAGCGGTTGCGACTGTCTGTTTGATGTTCTTCCCGAGGCCGCGGGTTGGTGCGCCATCAATGGCGATTGTTGCAGAGGTATGGGCGATGGCGTGGACGAATGTTGTACCTGATTGAAGATCTGAATCCCTAGGCGGCGGCGCAAGGCTCGAAAAATCTTCCTGTCTCCTCCCCTACCTGCTGCATTCAAGTTTGAGCGCCATTTCTACGGTACTGTATATCTGGCGGGAATTTTGGTCAACCTGGTAGTTGATGCTGAAGATACCCTCCTGCTATATAATGCAGATGGTGTTGATCATTCAAGGTTGTTGAAAGTTGTAGATTTTTGGCTCTGTAATCCAAAACCAGCTGATCTGGTTGCTCTGTACAGTTTTTCTTGTGAGTTTATGTATCTCCTGTTGTAGGACTTGGCATGAATCCACTGGTTTCATGGTTAATATTATATGAGTAATGCTACCTTAGCATGTGTTGTGTTAATTCTGTCTCCAGTATTGCATGTATCCTTCTTCTGGATCTGGATGTTTGCTTATGTTTAGATTCTAGAGCATAGAATTCCTATGTTGAATGTCTGATCTTTTAACCTCTGCTCAAGGGGCAGATTAAACTATTTTCAGGTTGAACATTGGGAAGGGTATACTGCAGTAGGGATGCCATAAGTAGAGATAGCTCAACACTCTATATTGGGAGATATCTGTAAGGCAGATATCATGTGTATCCCCCTGAAATCCAGTTTTAGCTATTTATGCTGATCATTCACAGGTGTATGTCTACTGACTCCAAGCCCTGGATAGGCACCAGTCATGCTGTGTTCTTGTGTTATACACCATGTCCAGCTTTGCATCCAAATTCAAACTAAAACACTTCATACTTCCACCTGTTAGTTGTAGGAGTAGGATTAGGAACCCCCTGCATGCTCTCATACCCAACCAGACATCATGTCCAAGAATGTTGCCAGCCTTGTGATCTATCATACAGATCTTGGTCCATACATGAGAGCATTCTGCCTGCTGTTGTCAAGTCAGATCTTTCTATCTTTGAGCCAGTCAAGGTTACATCTTAAGTTATAGGGATACCCCCCTTGGTGCGGCAGAACCAGAAGTGAAGGGGAGGAGCTCACGCAACCTCCTGTATTCAGTTGGCCTGAATCTGCCTGTGCATTAGAAGTGGCAAACCCTAATGCTGATTCAGAAGAAATGTCAACAAATTGGCGACTCCGCTGGGGAAGGATTGATAAAATAAAGAATAATACTTGTGACCCATCCGAGTCACTAACAAAATGATGCTCTGCTGGTGGAATGAACCTGGAGAAGTAGCTTTCAGCTGTTGTAAATTTTGTCCTCTCTGGAGAGGTGGCGACTCTGCAAAAAAGATCTAAATGCACATGAAAGATAGATGTATGTTATTGGTTGAAAGATGTACATATTTCTGCATCTGTATGAGAAAAGGTACCTTGTTACTTCCCCTTTATTTGCTGTTTTACTGCATAAGTTAGATGCCAGGGGAAGCCTTAGGTCTTAGACAGACAAAGGATGTCTAGGAGTAAGATTTTTATGAATCCAAGTATGAGTTATCCCACACTCAGTGGTAAAATGTTGGATAAAGGGATTGAAGAGATAAGAAATAGGTTGATACTCTTAGAGGCTGAGCAGGCCAAGTTAAGAAGTAATAACCCTGTTGTGTCTGCCAGTCAAAAAGCTAAACCTCCTGTCAGCCCTTTTGATCCTTTGTATGACCAACTGGATTTGTCATGGGTAGATTATAAAGTAGAAACTATGCCTGCTAGGATATACTGTCAGATGCCTAGATTTAGTGGTCACAATGTATGTGATGGGAATGCACATATCCAAAATTTTCAAAGTTTTATGGGAAAATATTCATTCAGAGATGAGGATATGTGGATGAGGTTTCTTGTTAGGTCCTTTGATGCAAAAGCAAAAGACTGGTATTTGAGCTTTCCAAAGAGATCCTTTGCCTGTTGGGATGAACTTGCTGATTGTTTCAAAGAAGAATTTGCAAAAGAACCGGCTGATCTTGTTGCAGAATTGATGAGAATCAGAAAACAAGATGAAGAGCCATGTGTTGATTTCAGTCATAGGTTTGCAGTAGCCCTTTCACATGTCCCTGAAAGTTTCAGACCTGATATTTCAGCCTGTGTTGGCATATTCTTTGAAGCTTTTGAGGAGGGCTCTAGTGCATTACTGAGGGATTTCAAGGTGACAAGTATGCAGATGGCATACAGGTTCATTGAGAATGTAGAAGAAATGAGAAATATGCACCTGCTGAAACCCCTGTCCCCAGGCCTTGGTGTAAAAAATGGTTATGAAGCTGCAAATGACCAAGTCATGAAGGCATCATGTGAAGATGAAAAGATGAATGTTGAGGATGCCAGTGAAAGGACTAATGAGGATTCCCATTGCAATCATGAGGCATCTGACCATGAAGACAACAATGAGGTTGTGGACAGCAATGAGCAATTTTTAGAATGGACCTGTGGAGAAAATTGTGAGTATTGTACTCAAGACAGAGAAGATATAAGCAAAGAGAGAGGCAGTCCTATGTGTGACCCATTGCCTATCTTTCAAACACATGGAGATCATGAAGAGCAGTCAGAAATTGAAATAAGTGCTAGTTCAGAGCATGACTGTTTTTCATTTGATGGCTGTTTTGCTTATGATACACAGGCTGATACTCCTCCACAGAATGAATCCATTGGTGATGAAGAGGTATGCTCTGCTGCCCATGAACAAATGGCATACTATGATGAAGCTAATGTACCTGGGCCACCCATTTATGACACATGTGGTGATGAGGATCTGTCTGAGTGTGGTGAAGATCTAGACACTATTTTTGGCTTGGATTCTGTTTCTCATCCTGATGAAAGAGGAAACAACATACATCAGGTAAGTGATTGTAAAAATGTGCCTGATTGTAAAGAGGTGTCAGAGCCTGATCTTTTCCAGCCTGGTGTACCAGATGGTTGTGTACATGATGTGCACAATTGTGATTTTGAAAGCTTTTCTTTTGATAGGCCAGCATATAACACAATGAGCCCTGATCTTCCTAGTTGTGTGGTGGACTCTGAGTGTTTCCTATTTGCAGTCCAACTAGGAGATCATTTTACAATGCATACTGCTGATGCAGATGATGATAGGTGTTACATACCATTTGAGCATGCATTGCCTGAAACATTCTGCACCCACATGTCACATGATGCTGAGGGTTATCTGCACAAGGATGATGACAAGCCAAATCAGAGGGTTGAATGTGCAGATGACAAGATTTGTTTGTGGGTGGATCCTGACAGTATCTCCAAGCTTGACCCAGTGCATGCAGATGAAAACAAGATATTTGACAAAGGGAGATACATGTTTTTCTTTTCTTGGTGGCCTTAGGCCATCAAGTGTGTTGGGTGATGCAGGTCAGTGCAGTATTTGACTCTGTGCCCAATGGATAAGGGACTGGTCTGCATCCCAGAGATCTGGGGTTCTCGCTGCAGTCTTTCACCTGCACGTCCCCAGACAGAGCCACTGTTGACGCCTGAATTGACTGGTGGTTTTCTGAGCAATTTTCATTCAGGCACTCTCCCTAAGTATCCAAAAAAATGCTCTAAGTAACGGACCTCCTCAGTATTTTTCAGCTGCATCATCATATTTTCTTGAGGAGGAGGTCATCATCATCATGTTTGTTTCCATGAGGGTCAGCATCATCATGTTCTTCGTCGACCGGTTTCTCATCGTCATCATCATATTTCGCTGTCGGGTGATGTTCGGGTTTTATCCTGATGATGCTGACGAGCTACAGTGCGCCCTTATCTGCTTGCGAGGGTGATGTTTCAAAGTCTCCGGTGATCTTCCATTTATCACCTTGCGCGAGCATGATGATGATGTTGCTTATTCTTTGAGTTGCTCGACCTAACTTGTTTTATCCTAAGGGTCGTCATCATCATCATTTTTTCAGTTGTCATCCTGCTGCTTGTGGAGGTCATCATATTTTCTGCCTTCATGATATTTCGCCGGGGTGATATTTCTATCATCGGGTGATCTTGGTTATGATCATCCTGATGATGATGTTGAAGAGTTTCAAGTACGACCCGATATTCACTAGGGTCATCATATTTCGAACGTCAGGATGATCTTAGTCAATATCATCCTGATGATGTTGTATCACTTCTTGTTCTTTGTTTCTCATCCTGATGATGCTGACGTCATCCGTATATCAGGGTGATATTTTTCTTTCTGCCTAACTGCATCATGATATTCCGAAGGAAGCGGTGATATTTTCATATCACCCGGATATAAGTTTGTTTGTTCGAGCATCATGATGATGCTAATATCAAGGAGATATCCGCCTGTTGGCTTCGCGCATTATCTCCGGGGGGTGATCTTTTCAAGCAGCATCATCATATTCAGTTATCGCCCCGATCTTATAGAGGAGCTACAGTGCAACCTGATATTTGAACATCAGGAGGATATTTCCAAATATCCGGTTGTCTTCCGAATATCATGATGATGTTAATATGATGATGTCGTCATCAAGGTCCCGCGGGGGTCATATTTCTAACACTGATCATCTTGAAGAGACCTCCTGATATTTGCAAACATGATGATGACGTCATCCGGATATGAGGAGGTGTGCAGTAGGCAGATATGATGATGACGTCAGCAGGATATGATGATGACGTCATCAGGATGTTCATCGGCCAGACTTTTGTTATAAGCTCAGCAGGAGGATGTTCCTCCGAAGGATCAGGTTGTGCCGATTATCATGAAGGTTATGTTTCAAATATCATGATGACGTCAGGGTGATATTTCGAACAACAGGATATCATGCTGCTGGAGGATGATGATGATGAAGTCTATACTAGTGTCGTCAGGAGCAAAAGCGCCGACATGATATATGCTCATGACCTAGTATATAAAGTGCAAAGGAGGTTGCTGCGGGGTGCATGTGGGATAATGTTATCCTGCATATTCGAAATATCATGATGATGAATCTCGGCGGGAAGCGGTTGCGACTGTCTGTTTGATGTTCTTCCCGAGGCCGCGGGTTGGTGCGCCATCAATGGCGATTGTTGCAGAGGTATGGGCGATGGCGTGGACGAATGTTGTACCTGATTGAAGATCTGAATCCCTAGGCGGCGGCGCAAGGCTCGAAAAATCTTCCTGTCTCCTCCCCTACCTGCTGCATTCAAGTTTGAGCGCCATTTCTACGGTACTGTATATCTGGCGGGAATTTTGGTCAACCTGGTAGTTGATGCTGAAGATACCCTCCTGCTATATAATGCAGATGGTGTTGATCATTCAAGGTTGTTGAAAGTTGTAGATTTTTGGCTCTGTAATCCAAAACCAGCTGATCTGGTTGCTCTGTACAGTTTTTCTTGTGAGTTTATGTATCTCCTGTTGTAGGACTTGGCATGAATCCACTGGTTTCATGGTTAATATTATATGAGTAATGCTACCTTAGCATGTGTTGTGTTAATTCTGTCTCCAGTATTGCATGTATCCTTCTTCTGGATCTGGATGTTTGCTTATGTTTAGATTCTAGAGCATAGAATTCCTATGTTGAATGTCTGATCTTTTAACCTCTGCTCAAGGGGCAGATTAAACTGTTTTCAGGTTGAACATTGGGAAGGGTATACTGCAGTAGGGATGCCATAAGTAGAGATAGCTCAACACTCTATATTGGGAGATATCTGTAAGGCAGATATCATGTGTATCCCCCTGAAATCTAGTTTTAGCTATTTATGTTGATCATTCACAGGTGTATGTCTACTGACTCCAAGCCCTGGATACGCACCAGTCATGCTGTGTTCTTGTGTTATACACCATGTCCAGCTTTGCATCCAAATTCAAACTAAAACACTTCATACTTCCACCTGTTAGTTGTAGGAGTAGGATTAGGAACCCCCTGCATGCTCTCATACCCAACCAGACATCATGTCCAAGAATGTTGCCAGCCTTGTGATCTATCATACAGATCTTGGTCCATACATGAGAGCATTCTGCCTGCTGTTGTCAAGTCAGATCTTTCTATCTTTGAGCCAGTCAAGGTTACATCTTAAGTTATAGGGATACCCCCCTTGGTGCGGCAGAACCAGAAGTGAAGGGGAGGAGCTCACGCAACCTCCTGTATTCAGTTGGCCTGAATCTGCCTGTGCATTAGAAGTGGCAAACCCTAATGCTGATTCAGAAGAAATGTCAACACTTAGGATTTAGAACATCTTCCTTCAAGGCACCAAAATGAGGTTATTTAGACACAAAAGTGCGCCTCCATACAAGATGCTTATTCTCCTTCCACTTAAGCGCTCATTCATGATGATCCAAGTGACGATAGGCCCTACAGTTGGAAGTGATTTGAAGTTCATTTTCCTCTAGGCGCCCAAAATGGATGGTGGACACAAGAAAAGGCGCCTAGGCTTCTTTTGACAATTTTTAAAGTCTTCCTAAGTTATATTATGTTATATTGACCCTTAGGCACAAATGGATGATCTAGGATGACTCTAGGCACATATCCAAGGTGATATCTTTCTAGGCGCAATCTTCACTAAGTTTAGACTTCACTTTACATCAAGGTGCCAAAATGGATAGTTTAGAGAGAGCCAAAAATGTGCCTAGAGGTATGATGCTCAGTTTGATGTGCTTCATCAACTTTGATAATCAAGATGAATTGCCTTCCTTAAGGCACCCTCCTTTATACTTTGAAACATCCTTTCAATATCAAGGTGCAATTTTGAGGTTGTTTGGATGATGAAAGGCACCTTGACTTCTAGGCAGAGTTTTGAGGTTGTGCAAGTAGAGAAATGCGCCTAAGGTCTTAAAGCAAATTTGTGCCTAAAACTAAAAATCCTTGAGGTATGACTTATGGAAGCCTATAGCCCCAATGTTATGTTGCATACTAAAATTAGGTAAGACTCAATGTAATCTCATAACCTCACCTTATATGCAAGAGGAATTACATTTAATAACCACAATGGTCATCAGGTGCTCATACGCATATGATTTTGACTATCTTATTCAAAACAACAAACATACTATTTGCATCCCAATATGGTATAATAACAAGAAATTAAGAAATATTTTCAATTGACCAACTCATAAAGAATATGGATCAGCATACTCATTTGAATATTTTCAATTGAGCAACTCATAAAGAATATGAATATTTTATGTTCAACATGATGATTCCTTTTTTTTTAAATACAACTTTTATCTTTTAGTTCCAAAATGAGGTTTAGGTGATACTTGAATAACAATAGGTAGCTTATTGGATCAACAAACATTCTATGTAATACAATTGGACTTTAAATATTTGAAGTAGCCATCTACAAATATCCATTCAAACATGGATTTATAATGCAAGTATGGACGCCATCAATAAAAAAGATTTGTATTAACCAAATATCCATATAGGCATACATCAATATCTGTCGATATAAGTATAATATAAACAACTATAACAATGAATGTAAATTGAAATTTACTAATCTACCTCATACCCCTATCAATGGCATGGAGCTATGAATCGCAGAGGTCACACCATACTCCATTGTCTTATGAACATCAGGAGGTGTCTCCACAGCCTGCATCATCTAGAAATAAAACAACATTATTCAATTACGAAAACTATAATAGTGATGCAAATCATGGCTCTTAACATACACACACGTTCATCTAAACATGGAAGTACACACAATAAAGCACACAAGTCACATACAAAAATCTAGTAAGTACAATTCATTCATTAAACTATTTATTTTAATACCTCTATGAAGCTTTGAAGTCCACCACCGCTGGCAGGTGTTGCCGTGAAATCTCCAATATTAACCTATTCAACATCCAAAATCAGATATTAGAATACCATTCATATAACGATGCTATTCACATGTAATATTTATAATTGTTTACTAGTTACATACCCCGACAGTAGATGATGTAGTGTAATATGCAGACTTGTGGAGAACCACTGAAAACTGCATCAATGCTATGACCCTGAAATTTCATTAAAATCATCAAACTAAATTAGTTAATCTTGCATTTCAAAAATAAAATTCAATAAACTTGCTAATATTTACCTGAGTATCAAGGCCAAAAGTCTCACTCAGGAGGGTATCTATCATCACCATCTGCTCAGCTACAGATGTAGCCTGTGCACCTATGTCCTGACTATCCATGGGGTCATAACCACAAGCTGACCCGCAAGTCTAACAAGCATGGGGTGGGACCCTACTCCTCGCACTATCTCCCAACCCACGTTGTGCTGCAGGACTGGCATGCTCTATGATGCTCTGGGTCAAGGTAGTAATGGACTGAAGTGTATCGACCTCAACACTCTTCTTCACAATGGAAGGGATAGAAACATGCTCATGGGCTAGTCTATTGATTACTCGTCTCACTGGCCGCAGTGGGTCAACACGTGCCCCTGGTCTATCTTGTGCTGACCCCCCCACCTCTACCTTGGAAGTCCTGCATATCAAAATAGTTTGGCACTTTATTGAGGATAAACTCGCAGTAGAGTTTCCTCAAAAAATATTGCGAGACCTCATTATTATTGCATGGAGGATGGTCAAAAACCATCCACCACCTCTGCCCAAAATTGTCCCTTATCGCTTGGTTGTTGCACCAATGGATAGGGAACCTCTTGCATGTAATGGGTGGAGGTTTATTTGTTTGTGGGTTTGTGAAAATGGAACACAAGTCTAATTTTGTAATTTGTAATTTTTCCACATCTTCATATGGCAACTTGTCTGCATAATAGTCTCTAAACTCTCTCCTCTTATCTGTCCAACTAGATATTTGCTTGCTAATTGAATCTACATTTGATAACATAGATTCAAGAGATTGAGCAAGCATGGACCTATGCAAGTTTGAAGTGGAAGGATCTTTCAACCTTGCAATTATGTCTTCAATTTCTTTTTTATTGTTTTCAATTTGCCCCATTAGATTTTCTTGTGTTCCAGGGGCATGTCGAGGAATGGATAGAGGAGTTTGTTGTTCGGCAGGTATTTCCTCTTCAGGATTTTGTGGATTTTGAGGAGGAGGAGGTGCATTAACATTGCCTGACAATTAACAAAATTTACATCAAAAATCAACTCAAACCTACCTATTTAGAAACAAATTCAAAAAAATAAATAAATAAAACTCACTCCTTTGGCCTACTCGACGTCATGGCGGCATTTTGGCGATGAATCGGTAAGATTTTGGTATTGAATCAACTTTTCCAAAATGTGAGTGCGGTTCTTAGGGTTTGCAGGCCGTAGGTGTAGAGGAAAACAAAGAAATGAAATGAGCACAAATGCTCTTTTTTATTTATAGTTAGTCATAATGCACTCGCGTTATAACGCGAGCACATTATGGTTTGGTTTTGACAAGCCTTAGGCTCATCATTACCAAACCATAACACAAGCACGCTATAACGCGCTCGCGTTATGTATTAAATTTTTTTGAAAAAAATTTGGCCACTTTTTTGCCTCCCAACTTTTTGCACTTACCCGTTTAGGGTTTAGGGATTAGGGTTTAGGGATAGCATTTAGGATTGAGGATCTAGGGATTAGGGTTAAGGTAGAGTGTTGAGGGTAGAGGGATTAAGGATAGGGTTTAGGGTTTAAGGTTTAAGGATTGAGGGTTGAGGCTTTAGGGTGAGGGTTAAGGGATTAGGGTTTAAGATATAGTGTCAAAGGTTGAGGGTTAGGTTTTAAGGTTTAGGGTTTAAGGGTTGAGGGTTTAGGGTTTAGGGATAAGGGATTAGGGTTTAACCTATATAGTGTCGAGGGTTGAGGGTTTAGGAATAGAGATAGCATTTAGGGTTTAGGGATAAGGGATTAGGGTTTAGGGTTTAGGGTTTAGGGTTGAGGGATTAGGGTTTAGGGTTTAGGGTTGAGGGATTAGGGTTTAGGGTTGAGGAATTAAGGTTTAAGATTGAGGGTTGAGGGTTGAGGGTTTAGGGATAGGGTATAGAGTTTAGGGATAAGAGATTAGGGTTTAGGACCTTGAGGAATTAGAGTTTAGGTTTGAGGCTTTAGGAAGAACATTTAGGGTTGAGGGTCAATGGATTAGGGTTAAGGTAGAGTATTGAGGGTAGAGGGATTAGAGATAGGGTCTAGGATTGAGGGATTAGGGTTTAAGGTTGAGGGTTTAGGGTAACAGATTAGGGTTTAATGTATAGTGTCGAGGGTCGAGGGTTTAGGAATAGGGATAGTGTTAAATAGGGTTTAGGGTTGAGGGATTAGGGTTTAGGGTTTAGGGATAAGGGATTAGGGTTTAGGGTTGAGGGATTAAGGTTTAGGGTTGAGGGAATAAGGTTTAAGGTTGAGGGTTGAGGGTTTAGGGATAGGGTTTAGAGTTTAGGGATAAGGGATTAGGGTTTAGGACCTTGAGGGATTAAGGTTTAGGGTTGAGGCTTTAGGGGTAGCATTTAGGGTTGAGGGATTAGGGATGAGGATTGAGGGATTAGGGTTAATGAAGAGTGTTGAGGGTAGAGGGATTATGGATAGGGTAAATAGGGTTAAAGGTTTAAGGATTGAGGGTTGAGGCTTTAGGGTGAGGGTTAAGGGATTAGGGTTTAAGATATATTGTCAAGGGTTGAGGGTTTAGGGATAGGTTTTAGGGTTTAAGGTTTAAGGGTTGAGGGTTGAGGGATAGGGTTTAGGGTGCAGGGATAAGGAATTAGGGTTTAACCTATATAGTGTCAAGTCTTGAGGGTTTAGGAATAGGGATAGCATTTAGGGTTTAGAGATAAGGGATTAGGGTTTAGGGTTGAGGGATTAGGGATTAGGGTTGAGGGTTGAAGGATTAGGGTTTAAGGTATAGTGTTGAGGGTTGAGGCTTTAGATATAGAGTTTAGAGTTTAGGGATAAGGGATTAGGGTTTAGGGTTTAGGGTTTAAGGTATAGTGTCAAGGATCGAGTGCTTAGGAATAGGGATAGCCTTTAGGGTTTATAGTTGAGGGATTAGGGTTTAGAGTTTAGGGATCAGGGATCAGGGTTTAGGGTTGAGGGATTAAGGTTAAAGGTTGAGGGTTGAAGGTTGAGGGTTTAGGGATAGGGTTTAGAGTTTAGGGATAAGGGATTAGGGTTTAGGACCTTAATGGATTAGGTTTTAGGGTTGAGGCTTTAGGGATAGCATTTAGGGTTGAGGGATTAGGGTTGAGGGTCAAGGGATTAGGGTTAAGGTAGAATGTCGAGGGTAGAGGGTTTAGTAATAGGGTGTAGGGTTTAGGGTTGACAGAATAGGGTTTAAGATAAAGTGTTGAGGGTTTAGGGATAGGATTTAGGATTTAAGGTTTAACGATTGAGGGTTGAGGCTTTAGGGTTTAGGGTTAAGTGAGAGACCTAGATGGCTAAGGAGGGATGGAGAGGTGACAAGGAGTGACTGAGAGACATAGAGAGGGGAGAGGTAGAGAGGTGAAGGGGAGAGATAGGTGAGAGATAGAAGAAATACATGGAGAAATGAATAAAACATATTTTTCTATAGTAGGCCAAAATGCACTCACATTATAACGTGAACATGTTATAAAGAAAGCACATTTTAGATTGCTATATAAATGGTAAAAAGGCCTAGACCCCCATGATCCAGGCCCACATACTCTATTTTGTTTTGTTTATGCACGTGTTTCGATAAAAAAAAAAGAATTTTCATGCTATTGGGAAGTTCACATGCACATTTTTCACATTCTACCACCTTTGCATGAACTTTCCACCACCTTTTTTTGCTTTGCCAACTAAAGAAGGAGGAAATAACATAGTTTTCACATCGAATTGATATATATCAATTCAAGTTTGAATTTTTGTAGTGTTGCAATGTTAATTGTGATTGAATTGTAGGAATTTAACATTATAGATTGGTTAATAGTATTATTGTTACTAATTCTATCTGAGTGTTATTCAATTTAATGTTGAAAAGGAAGCAAGTGTTGAAAAACTTAAATTGTTGAGGAGTTTGATGCAAGAAGAAAAAAACACTACATAATTGGGTACTCTCTCCATTCGAACCTTCATTTTTTAGGTATGTCAAGTCTTTACATGCATGTTCTTTACATTTTCCTTAATTCTATTTGAATTAATTTATCATGCTTTATCATACATATTTATATCATTTGTATGGTTTACATATTTTGTGTTTATATCAGTCTCACTTTTTTTATTTTATAGTTCATCTTCCTTGTCTATGCTTCCACATTTTGCATACATTTCTTACATTTTGCATACATGTCTTACATTTTGCATTTATAGTTCATCATAGTTCTTACTACCCAAAGAGCTTAGTCATCACACAGAAATGTCCTTATAATAGACTATGTTTTAAAT
Organism: Cunninghamia lanceolata; assembly: GCA_027924645.1. Taxonomy (NCBI): domain Eukaryota; kingdom Viridiplantae; phylum Streptophyta; class Pinopsida; order Cupressales; family Cupressaceae; genus Cunninghamia; species Cunninghamia lanceolata. Next base: position 2,191,531 of record BSBN01001011.1, read on the forward strand.
CAGTTCATGGTATGCATAATAAAAGATATCTCAAAGGTCAACATTAATTAAAATAGACACAATCATGATATCATTGTTAAGTCCCTTTGTATAATGAACCTTATAATAAAAACTCATTAATGTCTATCTAATGGGATTCAACCTAAAGGACCTCATGCAAAATTCCATCGTGTGTGTTTCCTTTAAACCTACAGAGATAGCCTTAAGTTAAATCTCTAGATTTTATTACTCAAGAATCCATAAGGTCAGCCTACAATCTTACATGGTGCCATGTATATTTTCTACACTTGGGATCTTTAATAAGTATGTGCAATAATGAATTAAACAGACCTTAACATACCGTGATGTCAAATTATACAAGAATAAATCCTTACAACATATAAATATACAATCCCTTAAGCATAATGAAATACTATTATCTTGTCATAACCAGTTAAAATACAAATGAATAGGTGCCAAGATCATACAAGTAAATCCCAATAGGCTTAATCCAATCATGATCCATGCTATGCTACATTATTCTTCATGTTGATAGTTCATACAAACCTTGTATACCAAATGTTTCCATTACCATATCTATGACAATGTGCCAAGTTAAATACTACAAATCAATCACATTGCCATGGAATTAATATAGGGTATCAAGATAGTTTAATCACAGCAAAGTGCAAAGTTCAACATGAGTGTCTCCATGAAAATCATAAGCCTTAAGGTTGATCCTCTTGGTTGTCATAAAATGATAATGTGAAGATAAGGGACTGCTATCACACATCAAAAAATTAGTCCTTACCTCATGCCCTAGTGTGATGTCTCCCACAATCTCAATCATCACTCCTTTCATGATTAGATGATTATCAACAAGTGTTGGCCCACGAGACATCTCAAAGTGAAAATCAAGTGTATCATGTGTCCTAAATTCTATCTAATGGCTGCAAGTTGAATCTTCATGTGTGAGGAGATGATATCTATCTGCAAGTAAGTGTAGGTAGTTTGATGCCACTAGCACCAAGGTCTCCCCCACATCTTCAACCTTGTAGTCAACATAAAGTCCCATGTACTCTTCACTTGTAGCCTCAATAGGTGACTCTCCTTTGTCCTTATCCTCATAGGACTGAAGTGAACTTTGTACCATAATGCTTTGTATGGATGCAATAACATTGTGCAATAATGCTTTGTATGCTTTGTACCTATTTTGGTTGAGTGACGTTTACTCTTCTACATGACGATTGTATGTACATTTTGTATGAAGGGATAAATGACATATTTCAATTATTTGTATGGATTCATTTCTTAGTAACTAATATTTGTCTCTTTATCATGCTACAAATAAATTCTCTGTCATGCTAAGAAAACGTTCAAGAATTAAACCAACATAGGAAGAGATAAAAGCTAAGAATGCAAAGAAAGCAGTGGCTATGAGGGAACTTCATGAGAAGAGGAAATTGAACACGATAAATGAAGACATGCCAATTGAAGAGGAACCGCAACCATCAAAAAGAAATATGGTATTGGCGACACAAAGGGAACAAATGCAAAAACTTTGTGCTATGAGAGATTTGAATACCGTAGTTGGATACACGTCCTCTACCACAAGTCAACATGTAGGAACACCATCTACCGCATCTCAAGTTGAGAGTACATCATCAAGTTCACATGTGAGGAAGGAGGTATGCCATCATTCCCACCTCAACCTCAAGGTATGTCATTTATTCCATCTTCAATCGAAGGTATGCCATCTATCCCATCTCATTTAAATATTGATGAAATTTTTAATGTTGAGATGAATTTACCTATCTTAACACCACCTAGAATTTTGCATAGAAACCCAAAGTATTTGATTGATATTGATGAGAATATTTTGCAGCCAATGGAAGGTAAGATTCCCAAACACACTTGTAGAAGATATGCTCATAAGATTTGGAGATTGTTCTTTGAAAAGTTAAATGAGACCACAAGATGTCAACTATTCGTTGAAATGATGAGAAGTATAAAGTATAGGTCTGTTACATCCCTCTTTTTGGAAACAATTATGTTATTTACTTTCTTGCGAATTTTAGTAATTTAATATGTTGTGAATGACATGGAAATTGACGATTTATCTTACAAAGTTGTTATATTGAATTGTGGAATCTAATGATTACGATCAAGGCGATATTGTAGACTAAATGTCTTTATAATAAATGCAATGATGTTTGGATATATTATGTTTTGATTTGAACATAGGTGCTTTGACCACAAAATTGTATGTGAGTCTGTCGATGCAGGAACAGGTGGACCGTGTTCGACGAGAAGAGAAAGTATCTTCGAGAGAGAGTATAGACTTTGGAAATTAACCATGGGCATTTGTTACTGGGATCGCCAAACAGGTAGATAAACCATGGAACCAACCAGTAAGTCTTGTATGTCAGATAGGTTAGTTTTCTAGATGTCGACGTCAAAGGATAGAGTGTGACATCCTAGTCGAAAGTCGTCATGTAGAATCTTGGAGTCGTCGATGTCATTGTAAGTCCATCATAGCAAGTCGACTTATTTAGACGTTTAATATTTTCGCTTATAAGTATTTATTGAACCATCTTGTGGTGAAATTGTAATTCACGTCTCGTAGTCGAAATGTGCGAGAAGTCGGCTTGGTCCGTCTAACGTTGTAAGAACTCGTTCGCGTTACGATCAACCCGTTGTGATTGTCGTAAAACGCGTCGAACTTGTGTTGTGAATTTATTCTTTCCCTTTTTGGCCAATAAGTTGCTCTAGAGACTTGTTAACCATCGTCTTGTCAAGTTTAACCTCTCTTTTAGCTTTTAGATGCTTTGTGTTCGAGTGAGTTTTGGTTAACGAAGTCTTCACCATGATTGGATCCGTCGCAATGAGTTAAACGTTTACCATGGTAATCCGTGAACCTTGGGTCTATGCATGTCATCATGACGCGTGTCCTTATGTAGGCAAGTGTGTGGCGTTGAGATGCCAAGCATGTGTAAACCGTGCAAGAATGGCTTAGATTTTATGCCATGTATTCCTTTCTTTCCTTATTATTATTGTTGATTGTTAAGTTACGGGATGTTATTAAAAATCATTTACCCATTTTAACCTTTATGCTTAGCCTCGTATTAGAGTTAAGATTCTACCCTCACCATAGCTCAAGAGAGAAAAAGATGGACGGCTGAGTTGTGAGACGTCGCAGTTATGGCAGATGCCCCATCATTATGATGGGTGCGAAGGCATCATGAAAGTGGTTGTGAGAAATCGCAGGGAGTTTCCTTCGCGGTAGGGTAGTTGTTTGGAAGGTAGTTAGTAGTGGAGACACTGTCGACGGAAGGGGAAGCCCGTTGTGGAGTAAGGGAGTGTTGGAGTAATGACGGTCGCGTGAAGTTAGAGGAGGTTGGCAGGTAGTTGGGGAAGCTGCGTAGTAAGGGATAGGATAACTGTTTGTAGAGAGTGGGGAGACTATTTTGGGAGGTAGAAAGCATTCACTGTGGAGAGAAGAGAGACTATTTTTGGAGAGCTTTCGCTGTAAGGAGAGTATTCGCTGTGGTGAAAGCATCCACGGTTTTAGAGAGTATTCGCTGTGGTGAAAGCATCCACGGTTGTAGAGAGTATTCACTGTGGTGAAAGCATCCATGGTTGTAGAGAGCATTCGCTGTGGTGAAAGCATCCACGGTTGTAGAGAGCATTTGCTGTGGTGAAGGCATATACGATTTGTAGAGAGCTTTCGCTGTGGCAAACAAGAAGAACACGGCAGAGTAAGGGAGTGACTTATACCTGTAATGTGGAAGTGTGAGGAGTGTTGAAAGAATTTGCGAGAGGAGAGGTTGAGAAGTTGCGAAAGGGCAGTGAGAGAGTGAGTTTTTCTTTGAAGGAGTGATCAATTTTCTGAGTAGAAAGCAACAGAGAATGAGATAATTGAGGAAGCTTATAGCTGTCTGAGGGTGTTCGATTTCTAAGAAAGGAGCCTGCCTTTGTCTTGAATAGTGTCCGACAGAGAGGAGGACATTTAACCAAGAGGAGAAGTCAAATTTGTCACAGCAACCTCCATTATCGTCCACAGGTTCATTTCCTTTGTTTTCTTCTCTCAGTTTAGACCAGTATGTAAGCAAGTTTTATGTTTGCGAATGATGTAAACGTATAGTATGAGTAGAATAGGAGGTCAACGTAATTCTTCTACGTTTTTCAGTGTGCGGTTAAATCCATGAAATAGAAGTATTGTTGTTTCATTACTGTGTGTTAGGATTTAAAAACTCGGAAATAGAAGTGTGGCTGTCTCATTGCTGTGCTCGTAATTTTATAAACTCAGAAAAAGAAGTATGCTATCTTCTAGAATTCGTAAACTCAGAAATGGTAGCATTTCTTGCCTTGAAGAAACTGTGTAATAAAAGAACGTAGTTCTCTAACGTATATTCATTTAGGAACAAACTTATCTTGATGCAAGATGTAAATTTACCTTCCTTGAACGATAGCTACACAGCAAGTAAACACGTTGTTCCACGTGCATGCTGTGTAAAGTCAAAACCACAATTTTTAAGCACGTTTTGACGTAAAATTTGTGTGTTTGATAGCCGAAAAATGCAGTTGAGAGCAACTGATGTCTTAACCATCGTACATCTTTAGTTAGAGGTCAACCATGCGTTGGTCATCTCTATGACATAGGAAAGATTCCATAATCATTTATATTTTATTTACGACTCTCATTTTGTTGATCCATGTGAAACTAATAACGGAAAGAGGAATAGGAAGATAAAGTTTTAGAAATGGTTAGGAAACCGTCATAGATCTGAAACGATCCATTTGAGTTGAAAACCGGCATGTGAGTTGAAATTACGTTACATGCGACGGTGTTAGAATCATTTAACCTTGTAGACCATATGAGTCTAGAATCCTCGAATTTCGGGATAACAGGTATAGGCTCTATATATTTGAGTATGTTGTGTAAACATGAGAACCAAGTAAACAAATATGAAATCACTTAGGAGTGGGCGCTTATAAGCAAGGTTTTTATCTGAAATGGATTATCAAACTCTAAACTCGAGATTAGAGTAAAAAGTGCGCCATGCGCTATTGTAGGAGGATATCCTAAACCCTTGAGGTCATCAAGGTCATCAAATATTTAAAACTAAACAAATAGGAAACTATAGGATTTCGACCAATTCAAGTCGAGTAGGGTGGGTGAACCAAGTTCATGCGTTCTTAGAATGCTAATTACAAACAAAACCTTTGGCCAAGGTGATGTACTATCCTCAAGTGCATCAAACGTTCACCGTAACTGGATGGCGTTTCTTGTGGAGTGTCGTGCATGACTAGAGGGTATCTAGGGATCTGCGCGATAACAAGACACGTAGGTTACAACACCAGAGCTCAGATGGCAAATGCCGATGTTATCCTAAGTCTATCCTCTTGAGTAGGGTAGGGCCACTTCCGGTTAGGAAGGAGTGCGGGAGACCGACGGTCTGTGGTTGGAGGTTAAGCTCCTTGAAGATACTTTCTCTTCCAAATACTGAGGAATGCCGAGTCTTGAATGTGATGGATCGACAATCGAGATGCATGATAATGGTATGTTTCCAATTTATGTTGTTTAAAAAAAAAAAAAAATTATTTGTTAGAAAACAAAATGTTTAATGTATATCATTTCTTTCAGCTTTATGATAATGAGATCATGTGTATGATAAAATGGAAAATGTTGTATTGGATTATAGATGAGAAACTTTTGCATGTGATTTCCTAGTTAAAAAAAAAAATACCGTGGTAAAAACTTAGTTACTTCTTGTCATCTCGGATTTGGATGTTACAAGGTCCATCATGAAGATTCTTGGGTTGAGAACATCAGAGGCTTCAAGTGAAAAATCTATTGTCAAGAATCTAATGAGTGCATATGAGAGAGTGGGTAACACCTCACACACAGAAGATAGTAATGCAACATGGCGTGTCATTACATCTACTATAGTAAGTAGTCAAATGAGGAAATCTCATCTCATTAGAAAGACGAGTCAAGTATTGAGAATTAATAGGAAAACTTTATCAAGAGCCGTAGGAAGGTACCAAAGAATTGAGGACACCAATGCCAATGAATTATGGGCATTCTCAGGGAGAATACCATGAAAAGATAAACCAATTCTTGAAGCATTGAGATCACTAATTGAAGACTTTTGGAATAATTACACAAGGGTATCTCTGAATCAAAGGTATGTGGTAAGAAGGAGAATCGGTAGTTAGAACATGATCCACATCTAAAGCATTTTTTGGATATGACTCAAACACAGTTTTTTGGTAAATTTCTAGAGATATATCCTCAAATTAAAATTTGTCAAAGATATTTTGAAATGCTAAAACATTTCTATATCAAGATAAATCACACATGCACTACTTGTTGTTGTAGATTACATGTTGAATTTTCTAACCATTTTGATGTTTATCAATCTATATGTTTACATTTGCATCCTAACAATGTTTTGCAGGATTGTGGCATACATGCCCCACCAACATCTTCAAGAGATTTCATATCAAGAATTTTATGTGAAAGAGAGAAAGGTCAAATATTCTACAGGAAATTATGCTTGGATGGCACATGTCAACAATGCGGTGGCTTGCAACGTATGCCAATATGTGGACATATGGAAATGTGGTTGGAAATGAACTATTAGAGTCTAGCAAGTATAAAATAGTGGCATAGAATACAAAAGATAGTAAAGAAGCAAAGAGGTGTGAATTGGTTATTCAAAAGATTCCATTGTATCAGTTTATGTCTATATTTTGTGACAGTAGAGTGTATGAGTATGCAAGACATGTCCATAGAGCTCGATGGCTGGACTTGCATATGTGAAACTTTTGTGAGGCTAGGCATGGAAAGGGGAAGCATGATGGTGTAGGAGCATGTATCAAAAGAGCCATAGCACGCAAAGAGTTAAAGTATAAAGACAATGCAAAGTTGAAAGATGCAAAATGAATCATCAAGTGGTGTAATGCTTCGATGGGTCTAGGTAATGAAGGTAAGTCTTCAGTTCATAGATTTTTTTGGTTGATATATGATACTAACATTGCACCATATGAGGATTGTTGTACACTAACAGGATCAAGTGAGCTACACTCTTTCAGAAGCTCAATTGCAGGTTCATGGAGTATACATACGCGGAAGATGGCATGATTTTGTTCTTCATATACAATTCAAGCCTGGAATGAGTGTGAGTCAAAGGAGTGGGTTGATGAATGGAGGTTAAGTTATCTTAGCCCACTTGACACATATCGACCCCTGACGGTACTAGAACTGACAGAGATGGAATCATCAGTTGACTTTGACCACATATCAGATCTAGTTCAACCAGGTAATATATCTACTTGCATAGTTTATGAAATTCCTAATGTTATCTTACTTTGTATTGTTTTTGTATTTAATTGACCAAGGACATCAAATGATAAAGGGATTGTCACCATAGAAGTTTTGAGGAGATAGTAACAGTGACCTTGGAAAAGACATTACAATCAAGAAGATTTGATAATGAACAGTATAGAAGAATAAGAAGTCTATATAGCTCATTGCATAATCTATGTGAGTATAAAGTCATTAACCTTACCTATGAAGGTTATAAGAGCCACTAGCCAATGATGGAGGTTTGCTCACAGTCAAGGAACAATCATAAACAATAAGAAGACTAAGTTTGAGTATTCTTGTAAACATGTCATCACATAATAAGCTTTGTCAAATAAATAAGAGCCTATAGTATGCATGTAAGTACAAGTGCCGTCACAAGAATAAAGTCATCTGTTATCAAGATCAAAGAAACTGCCATCAGAAGACTAAATAAACACAAGTACAGTCAGATAGTCACTAAGAGACTAGACCATTAAGAACAGTTCTTGACATTATAGGTTGTCTTGAGTAAAGATAGTATACAAATGCATGAAGTTATACAAAATTAGAGGAGGGTTTTCACTCAAGGTCAAACTTGTACCTAAAGTGACCTATACAAGGATGTTGTGACAGAGGCACTACATACAAAAGCTCATAAGGTGTAGTATTTGTAATCAATGGATTAGGGGTCTGTAAGAGTCTAAATGTGTGAGTACAGTCACAATAAGATAGGACAGACCAATAATAATGCCCATAGACAGTAGAAGATGGAAAAAGTAAGGTGCACAAAATGAAGAATGCATGAGTATACATAGTTAAAGATAGCCACAAAAACTGTGAAAAGAATATCTCACTTTCACTATTCCCTCAGAAGAACAACTATATACATAAGGAGGTTGAGGGTTTACAAATATCACAAATGCCCAATTATGACTGCTCCATGAAGTCCAAATAGGGAGTTATAAGATATGTGACCAAGTGACATAAGATAGTGAGTAGAAGACATCAAATGGAAGGGACTGTCACCATGGAAGGTATAACAATATGTAGTGGCATTTACATAGTCATCAAGGAACCATACTAGATAGTGCACAAGACATTGATGATTTCCTCATCACTCCAGATAGCATGCAAAAACAAGGAGTTAAAAGATGGATTTTCATCATTTTTGTGACAACAGAGAGTGTTATCCAATAAACCCCACTAGGGTTACTCACACTAAGTCATACTGAGACAGTGAAGCCTTCTTCAAAGAGTAGAAACCTCAAACAAACAAGAAATGTTTACATCATTTACTTGCAAGATACACAAAAGTATTTTCATTTGTTTGTTAACAGAGGCCATAAATAGTGCGAGTTTCACCATCATTTTTCTAGAAAACAAAGAGCAAGAGGAGTAAAATGAAACCCTTGAAGAAATTCACTGCCTATAGAGGAAACTTGAGTTGCAATCCCTCAACATTTCTAGGAAAGTTTCAAGTATCAACACAAATAATGAAAGCCCGAGCAAGGAGAGTGCAGAGAAGGATAAATAATATGTAGAAATGATAATATAAAAGATGGATTTTTCATCATTTTTGTACACAAAAGCTCATAGAGGAACAGTAATATGCAAGAGGAGTGTTTCTTACCAGTGTGGGTGACATCTTTCATAGCAGTTCTCAAGCTTTCGACAGCCTTTCAACTTAAAACCCTAGCAACCCTCTAGCGGCATAGCATCCTCTCAACAAGGTGAAAAGGGGAAAATGATAGAATTTAGGGTTTTCTCCATATTTGGTTGCCAAGTTCAAGCCCTAAACTCATCCAAATGATGGCGTTTTTGACTTTCACTTTAAAAATATCATTGTTATCCAAAGATGCCCATGGTCAAAGACTTCAAGTGATAAAGCCTAATGATGAAGAGCAAGCCTGTGAGCAAAGGCTAATTAAGGTTCTTTTTCAAAGCCTTAGTCAAATGCCAAATCATTACAAAGAGACCTAATGATGTGCAATGAAGGTTTGGTTCAAATCATTACAGGAATGGTAATATGTTTATGAACCTTAATGATTCTTCCAAAGGTCAAAATTTGAAATAAAGGCAAAATAGTTTTTTTTTACCTTATTCCATGCCTTAGTCAAAATTTGGGCAAGTTTTGAGAATGTATTATCATGTAGATGTATGATGAAGAAGTGAAGGTCAAAGGGAGTCATAAGGTGGTTATGCATTTGTTTATTTAATTGACCAAGGGTGAAATGATGAAAATATTTCCCCCTGAGTCTTGCATAAGTGTGAGATGAAATTAACAATGTAAACAAATAATGAAGTAATAGTTTATAAATTACTTTATTATTTGTCATAATATGTAAAAAATTGGGCAAATCCATGACACCTAATAAAGTAAATCATCATGATTACTTTATTATTTGTTTAAATTAATTACCTTCATCCCAAAATCATGCAAAATTAGGAGGTGGAGATAACTGAAATGCCTTTGAGGTCCTCAAATCATGCAGAGTTAGAAGTGGAGTTTAATAAGAGTTTTTGAGTCTCATTTTCAGTTGATGGAGCGAAAGAAGGGTCAATTTCAGTCAAATTGATTGTGATAGTGAGTTTGAGCCTATTTTTGCTCAAATTACATTAGTTTTGGCCCCTCTTTTTGGGGCTTTTCACCTTTGCTCATGAGAGAGATTCATGGAGATATTTTTGAATTGAGTTGAGTTCAGTTAACCCAATCTGACTCATTTGAGTCATCTTTTGTATATAGGAGGAAAAACTTATGTCTTTCCCAGTTCTTGCCTTTTGACCTCTTATGCATTGCAGAGAGAAAAAGAGTGTTTTGTAACTCATTTTTTAGATTTATACAATGCAGCAGGTTATAGGTTATCATTTTTGTCATTTGTACAAAGATTCCTTCATTTTCAGTAAGATCAAGTATTTACCTTCTCAATTGTGTTGTTTTTTTATGAATGATTGGATGAAAGTTTATTGTGTTTTAGTATTAAGATCTTTAAGTCTTTGTCACATTTATACTTGTATACATTCAAAGCAATGAAGAATCACAGGTCTTAAGTTGTGCAATCAAATAATCATTTCTTCCAAGTTGTGAAAACCCAGCTTTTCCTTCAAGGGATAGATTCTTCAAGCCTTCCTTTGAATTATTTTTGTGGTCATATTGCCAAATTGATTTGTGTGGATAGATATTCTAAAAGTAGTTGTGAATCAGAGATGCATTTTTCATCATTTAGGTGCATCATCATACTTTTAAATTCAGTCTTGTCCATTCATTTCATAGCCTTCTATCCCTTTTCCTTTAGAAAATCTTAATTCATTAGAAAATCATAAGGGAACTAGCCCATAATCTGGAGGTCTATCTTCATTATAGGGTACCCACAACCTGAAGATATTCCAATGTTACACAGGATTGCTAAGCTTTCCATCTTTGCATCACGAGTGCAATCCTAGTTGATAACAAATCATAAATCAACCCTTCTTGGGCTAGTGTGTGTACTATAAAATATGCTTAGAACCAATACACTCTTTGTCTCCCACACACAAGACCAACTCCTGTACATGCTAAGGCAACTATAAATCCAAAGCAAATACCCTTATCAAGGCACAAAACAACATTTGAAGCATACAAGAACTCTTCAATTATTTTAAAACAAATATGTACAAAGAGGGCAATAACCATAAAACTTAAGACTTTTTTTAATTGATGCCAATCTTACTTTTTCAACAAAAGTAGTTAACATAAGGGCAAAATCACTATTAACCTTTCCACATGCTTATGAAATAAATAATAATACCATTTATATCAAAGATAAGTGATAAACAAAATGAAGAATATAGTAGCCCAAGAATCCTATCTCTTGCAAACTTTAAAAATCCTTGAATAATAAATGGTAAAGTCCAAAACTCCTTCCAAGCCCTACACAAGCTTACCCAGATTCCAATCCTTCCTCAAAATCAAGAACACTCTTCAAATCATTACAAATTCTTTTCCACCTTCAAACACTTAAGCTTTTCCTTTCTCTTTTCCTCTTGAAAGCTCTCCAAAATCTTTTCTAAAAATCTAATAATGATTTCCAAAAAAGGCAATCCCTCCTCTTAACTCTTTCCATATGCAAAATGGATTGAGTCTAGTTTGAAAGGCCTCACCCAATTATTAGTTGACATTTGTCCATTTATTCAAGGTGATCCAAGGAGATCATAAAGCATAAGTTTAATTTTTTAAATTATTCCAATATATTTTCCCTCACCAAATATCTTCTCAAAATTCATATCTAAATTCAATCACAACACAAACCCAAATACAAATGAAATGCTAATTAAATTAGTTAGTTATTCATGTCCAAAATGCTAGGTATATCCTTCTATAAACTTCAAGAAGATACAACTCCCACATATACCAATCAAAAAACCAAATTACACTCAATCAACATGAAAATACCTTTGTAAGATACCTAAAATATGTCATTTTCTCATAAATCTACCAAAGCACTTTTCAATTGGTCTTGATCATTTAAAATATATATGAATAAAGTAATTTCTTAATACTTAGTTCACATATTTAAACATTATACAGTAAAGATGAAATAAAACTTTTACAAGGTATTCATAAGGGGTCTCACATGACTCAAGTATGATGGCAGTATTGGTATGCACATAGACACATCTTAGTTATCACATGAGTAGATTCAGATGATGAACACAAATCCTTGTTAAAACTCTCTTAATCAACTTCCTTTAGCTTATACTTGTTGCTTATACACTCATTGCACACATCAAACCACATCGAATAATAATAGTTGAAGCAATAGTAATCAAATCCAAAAAGTGACTCATAGAAACAATACACAACACATATTTATTGTTCTAAATATATGTGAGATTTATCTCAATATCATGTTGGCAAGAGACTCTGCTTCGCACTGATAGGTGTTGTCATTGATGGCAACTAAGATCATCCCAATTATCTGCATAACACAATTTGTTCATACCGGAAGTTAGAATTAGAATTTGTCTAAGTCCGGGCAGTTAGGAACAGAGCAGGTAACAGGGTCCAGTATCTTAGTCCGGATCTCTCCGGTGGAAAGGCATGGTTTGCTATGGATCTAAGGTAGTTGAAAGCATTATCAAGACACTCTAAATCCAGAGTTTTGTCCTTCGGTGATGGACTCAAAAGATATTAGCTTATGAGTATCGAGTTTCACTTTAACAAAACAGACAGTAGAAGAACAGGTTGACCTTGTGAATGATCTTAATTCTGGATGTATAGAAAGTGTTTATTGGGCAATTGGTGATGATCAGTGATGGTAGCCAACATGATTGATGATTTTCTAGTGCAAGTTTTGGTCCGCATCTCATATTATGTATGGATCTATCTATGGATCTAGCCGATAGAGCAGAGTACTCAACAAAGTTCTAAATGTTCTTGAAACTGACTGGTAAAATGATTATAGATCATGTTGCAGATATATATATAGCTGATGGAATTGGATGTGTTTGTGGTGTGTGTATGTGAATAAGGTGTAAATATGAGAAGAGAAAAAATCTAAGGTGCGAATGAAGGCAAAGCAGTAAGAAGAGCAGAGTAAAGATGAAATGTGTAAGATCAGTTTTTGCACTTAACCAGAACTAAAATTCTTACATGGGTAGATGTTATTTATCAGTTCAAAATCTCTGTTATTATTTTGTAATCTTTCTGTAGGTAGTGAGCCTCCATTTGAGCAGTGAGCTCTGGGCAGTGAGCCCGAATGCATGTGCATTCCCATTTGTAAAATACTTTTAATAGGATATTATTTTTTGTGGGTTAACCCCCACCGTGGTTTTTCCCTTAACCGGGTTTCCACGTCAAAATTCTTGGTGTCAATTGTGTTATTTATGTTTCTGCTCATGTGTTATTAATTGATGCTCAAATGTTTATTTCATTAATTTAAAATTGTAAGTTGTAAAGGAAGATTAAAGGTAGAAAAGTTTAGAATGTGGGACAACTGATTCACCCCCCCCTCTCAATTGTCTGGACCTAATCCAACATATCATTCATCACATAAATCATATAATATCAATGGATTCTCAATTCTATGTAGTAAATAGTACATGTGATGCATATAAATCCAATTAAGTTCATAATAATCCTCAATTATAATATTCAACATATCACAAGTCATGAGTTGGCCGACATCTCATAACATCATATAGAAATATTGAAGCTAAAATGTCTAAAATCATATAATGCAAACTATCATATAATGCAAAATGCCATGAAGTCTCATATATATAAGCGTCATCAAAATGGATGAATGTAATGTCATAATAATATACCAATAATATAGGTACAATAGAGGTAACAACATAAGTGGGACTTACATTCCTCTCCCCTTATATTAGGCTTACTCCTATAAGCCATCAAAGAGGTGAGAATGAAGCACTCACAACTACTTAGCATGATTCTCCCAAGTGTTCACAAGGGTGTCTAGGGTCTCACATGACTCAAGTATTATAGTAAATATTGATTTGCATATAGATACATCTTAATAATCCCATGAATGGATTAGCATAGTGATCACACATCCTTGTTATAGATCTATGAGTTAACTCTTGTTAGCTTATACATGTTTTTGTACACTCATTACGCATATCAAACCACATCAATAGTAATGATAATTAATGAAACAACAATAGGAAAAATACAAAAAATAATTCTCATACACACAATACACAACACATCTGTAGTGTTCTAATAATGCATAGGATCTATCTCAATAACATTCATCACATAAAGCTCATCAAAGCAATGGATTCTCAATTCCATGTAGTAAACCATACATGTCATGCATATTCATTCAAATAAGCTCATTATAATCTTCTAATAATATGGCATATCATAAGTCATGACTCAGAATATAAAATCATATATTTAGGGATAACATCTCATAGCATCATATGGAAACAATGAACTTGAAGTGTCAAAATCATATAATGAAAATTGTCATACAATATAAAATGACATGAAGTCTCATACATATAAATGTCATCAAAATGGATCAATATAACATCATAATAATATTCTTGTAAAAGAGGTACAAGGGTAACAACATAAGTAGGCCTTGAATTATTTTTAGTCTCTTCATAGCTCTATCATATGGCCAAATGGTAAATGGCGTTAGATCCATAATTTGTACAAATTAGTTTCATAGTCATAGAAGGGATAAGTCGTGATAGTTAGTGAATTTTAAAAACAAACACAATTAAATTCAAAAGCTAGAAAAAATAATCTTCATGGACTATGGGAAACTCTTCCCTTTTGATTAGTCATAATTTTCTTGCATATGGACAATTTTTTTAAACCATATATGTCATATCATATTTGCCTTGAATTTCCAACTAAAGACCTTTTTCATTTATTAATTTAATTGTTACATTTATTTCAACACTTTACTCCAAGTAATTTCTCACAATAGCTAAGTTAATCATAGGGTAATTATTGATGGTGATTGTTTAATCATTTTGTACATAAGCATTATAATGTAAAAGAGATTTTATTTTTCTTTTCACATCTTTAAATGAATTAGACTTAAAAACTTATTTTATCTTTTATCTTAATTAAACTATAAATATAATTTTTATTTTTTATTTTAATTTTTTACAAATGCAATTATTTAATTTTTTATTAATATAAGAATAAGTTGAAAAAGGATTTGGGAAGCTTTAAAAAAAAAAACCTTTTTAAAATCTATCCAATGGTCAATTTGAAACATATCCATTTGTGGTACATTATGTTTGAGTTTCATGGCTCTATCACATGGTCCCAAAAAAAATCCAAATAAATTATTCATTCCCTTCATGACTAGAATAACTTAATTACATTTATTATATACCAATCTCGACTTTGCCTTAATTTATTTGTAGATTACATACTTGAAATTATGAAAATATTTCTAGAGGACCTAACTAGTAACACAAACATGGGGCTTATGTTGGATCTAATTCCAAACATAAGTTACATATTAATGACAACTTCTTGAGGAAGAGTAATAGAGAAAATTCCACTCTATAACTGATTGACTTGTACTTGATTTTTATGCTCTATTGGTGCTATATAAGTAATTTCTTTGTTTGTTCGAATAACTAAGCCTAGAATACCAACCACATAAACTAACATGAGTGGAAAAGCCTAGAATACCAACCACATAAACTAACATGAGTGGAAAAACCAATAATTCTATAAATATTGATGCCACCTTTGGTAAATGGTTGTGAATTAGCCAATCTATGAATCCCACACTAATGTAATACATGTTTATGGCTATGAGAGCTGTTCCAACAAGCCAAAGAGAAAATTGTAACCTACAGCAAGCCAAGCTTTTAATAGTTAAGAAACTGTATAATTGAAAAAAACAAAAATTATGCAGAAGAGATGTTACTTACTATAATTGAATTCTCATGAGGACCCATCTTTATATTGCTGCTAGTGAACTTCAATAAAGGAATCAAAGCAAAGGGTAGCTCAAATGATAAGATCATCTAGACAAATCATAAGAGAAAAACATATAAGAATGCCACATACAAAAATATCATCCAAAACTAAACAATAAAAAAATTAATATATAATCCAAATTAAATCCAAGTTTCCATCTAAAACATAGATATCTTAGCAATTTCATAAATTAGTAGATACAAACCATGTAAGAAATTTATTTGTTTAAGATCTTAATGATATATAAGATTTCTCATTGGTATTAATTTTAACAAGTAACATCTAGTGGTTAGTATATGTTTTAAATTTGTTACTTTTTACATAAAACATACCGAGCAAATGATAATTAGTTTTCCTGCGCCAGAACTACCACCAATGATAGCCACTGCAAGACTTGGAACAATGGCGATGCCCCGCGTTATAAGATTTCGGTTCCATGCTTTCATTTTCATGTTCAGAAAACCCTGCATTATTCATTCAAAACTTTCTCTGAAAAGTCTAAAGATTTTAAACATTGCCAATATATACATTTTGCATGTAAAAATTTGCAGGAAGTATGATACCTCAAAGGATTATAACTGTAAGTTATACTGAATAGAAATAGTTTTCACCTGCATCACATACTGAGCTGCGTATATTCCAGTGATAGTTGAACTTTGTGCCGACGCAAGCAATGCCAATGCAAATATTTTAGAACTTCATTTCCCTAATACATTCTGAAATTTGGAAGAAAAATTCCTTCAAAACTCACTCTTAGAATTTTTTGCAGGCTATTGGTTTTGGTTAGTATTCTGTTTAGGAACAAGCAAAAGTAAATTAACTGAACATTTTCATGGATTTCTTTTTTTTAAGAGACATTTTGGGTGTAGAGAATGTAAGTAGATGTACCGTTAGAAGAAAAGGGGCATTCTGGAGGTTCATGTCCTTACATTTCAGTGCATCTTGCCAAGATATATTTGGCAAAGAACAAATAGATCCGCTCACAGAAACGACTGCCACGTTGATTAGGAAGGCCACAAATAGAGCAAAGGCACTCTCTATAAAAAAAATATCTGCATGCTGACTGTCATTTGTAATTATAAGAACACGAATAGGTTAGGAATAGATCTTTTGTTTATGCAATTCAATTCATAAATTCAACTTACATTGATTCCTGAGACAGATAGGTGATTAATTCAGTTGCAATGAGTCTTTGTTTATTTAATTCAATTCATAAACTCAACTTACATTGATTCCTGAGACGGAAGTGGGTATTTTCCTTGAAAGAACCAAGGCTGAATGGAGAAATAAGTTGTGCCTAAGCATCAAATAAACTGCATGTTCAGTTGGGGATTTGCATAATTTTTCAAAAAAATTTACAAGGGAAAATGCACTGTGACTTACGGCATAACGAGGGAACCAAAGAGAGAGATTGCAAGACCAGTTGCGCCATTTCCTTTTAACTGAGGAACAAACATTCCTTTCAAGACTTGTATGGAGTTGGGCTTTGCATTTCCAAGCTCCCCAAAGAAGCAGGCAGCCATTGCAAATATTAGAATTGTTATTACAAACTCCAATTTTCTGATCTGCAATAGCATAATTTTGTAAGCTGGAATTCTCAGACAAATCAAGAACAAGCTTCATATTTCTAAGCCAAATTATTTATTTATTTATATATATATAGATAAAGCCAAGATGGGAAAGCACTTTAAGTAAGGATTGAAAATGATTACCCCATATCTCTGCAATCCCAGGAGGAGGAGAGTACTGAGTCCTGTTATAAGAACCCCAGCCCATATAGGTATATGAAACAGCAAATTTAGTGCAAAAGCTGTTCCAATTACTGATATGGAGCAAGAGATAAAACAAATAAATGATCAAAATAAGTGAATGGAAATTATCAGAGAGTTGTATTTTAATTATTTCAACAACACTCTATTTAAACATTTCAAATAATCAATAGCAATTTTACAGCTCATTCACATTTAAAAATAATAAATATTTGTCTTATTTTTATTAGTCAAAATTAACCTTTTACTGTTGGACTAGATGACTAGATGATGTGCAAGAGTAACAAGAATGATGATATATATTTTATTCGACACAACCAAAGAATTACATATTAATTAGTTGGACACATTTAGGAAAAATAGGCACGAATGATGTGTGCAGGCAATTGGCATTCTATATATATATAGACTATGCCACATAATTTGATACACATTAAAAAATCCAAAACACTTATATGTAGATGTGTAGTGCCAAACCTTCAGGTATGTCAGGATGCAATCACCGCCACTTCTGCCAGCAGCCATAGTATGTAATTTAGTTTTTGAGGATACTCTGTTCTGCAGTGTTCTGCAAGGTGCTTGCCTGCAACACAAACAAGGAAATCAGCTGCCAACTTCTTCATTCACCAAAACTGGTGGGTGTGTTTTGTTCCATGTAGTCTAAGAAACAAACCTGTTACTACTCCCAAATTGGCAGCTCGAGACTGAATAATCAATGCAAAACTGCAGGCCAAGAGAATGACCCAAACTAGCTGCAAGAATAATGTACAATTTACTTAATTATTAAACCAAATTTTAGCAGGAAATAACCAAATTTGTAAAAAATCTTAAAATGCCCATGGCACTGGCTGTTTGCAGTGAGAGCAGGTCTCACATGTAAATAACCAATGACACTGGCTGTTTACATTGGGAGCAGGTCCCACACATCAATGGAAAACAGGTCCCACACGTAAATAACGGATACATTGACTACAACACTACTAGCCATATACCTCATACTTGTACCTTGCACCTGCTTCTAAATCTGATTCCACCGAGGAACACAACAGAAGCCAGCCATTGAAGAATTTATTAGTGATATAGACCCAAAAAAAAAAAAATATTACACAATAGTTATTAATCTAAAGGAGAAAAAAGCTACTGACAGTTGGCAGGATCCAAGTAGGCTATGGAAACAAGAAAACCCGGCCCAACGTATGCTATAAACTTCTTCCACATGCTTTTCTGTAAGGTGATTCTCAAAGTATATTAGAGGACAGACAAGCAAATACTATAATACTAGGGATGAAGCTTCAGAAAAATTTATAATGTTTGTAGCTAGAAGCCAAATGTAGGTAATGCAAGCATATTCTAGTTCTACTACACATTTTTGAATAAATAAATGTTGTTCTGCATAGTTTCTTCAAAGCTATATATTTGAGTTCAATTCAGTGGAAGCAACAGACCTCATTAGCAGAAGCTGCAACTTGATGCTGCTTAATCTCTTCAGTGGGAGTCCCCTGGACTATCTCCAACCTTTCAACTGCTTCCTCGGCCATTCAACTTATGATTTAGAAATTCAGCAGAGAACATTTGCAATCCCAAATTTCTGCAATTCTTCACAAGAATTAAGGTCCAGCTTTCACTGCATTTATTCTCACAAGAACAGAATCTAATGCTCACAGGCTGTCTACTTTTAGACAAACTTGATAGTAAGTTATTTTATAAACTTTTTGAAAAAAATTCAAAACAAAACATTTTTTATTTTAGCAAGTCAGTGAAATATACTGGGGAAGGGCTCTACTTAAATATCATCCATTTCAATGGTCAAACAGTCAATAACAATTTTACATCTCTTCCATAACAAAAAGTGTTAAATATTTGTCCTATTTTTATTAGCCAAAATTGACTTTTGACTGTTGAAATGGATGATGTTTAAAAAGTCCTAAAGAAGATGTATTCTGGGAAAGCTGTAATGATGGACTTCTATTTAGTAATCTGAAGTTTCATTATTCTAATAAATTATCGATAGGCGTTTAACTCCGGGAGGAGTCGAGCTCATTTATGGCGGTCTTACGCCATCCAGTGGCCCAGGATAACCAACAGGTACAGGGACGACCATTGCAGTCATCATGCCCATTGGTGCAACTCGGCGTAATTAATGAGTGCTGTAAAAGTCGCTAGAGCGAACCGTGCACTGGATACATGTACACAGTCGCCCAAAATACCTGCCAAAACATTGCCGTGGACGGTGACATTATGATGCAGGAAATGCGTATTAATTGATCTGTCTTAGTCGAGCACCGTACCACGTCAGATTGTCAATCAAAGGCCTAAAATGGTTGTCAGGTACAAGGACGACCATCCAAACAATCTCATCCCTTGACATCAAATCACAGTGACAGTATTAGGGGGAAATGAAGCGTAACGTGCAAGTTTGTGGATCTTTCATGGGTTAGGAAGCAAAGATTTTTAGGGTTTTCTTAGGCATCAAGGACAACAGATGAACACGCAGGAAAGAAGTGTGAATGAAACAGAGGATGAAAGGGAGTTCACGTACATAGAGGGAGAGGAGACAGGGCTAGAGCATTGGGGAGAGCTGCATCAGGAATGGACTGCCTGCGGAAATGGGCGGCAATAGTCTCCCATTGATGTGGTGAAGAGGCAGGCCAACTGCGCAGGATTTATCGCCCTACAAATGCAACCCTCGTCAACAGAGACCATGATATTATGGTTTGCCATTCAATTTCTGCCTTTTCAAGAGTTTGGTTTGTTTGTTTTATTGTGAAGGATATTGATTTTTTTTTGTTTAATCATTAATTTTTTATTTTTGGGTGATGTTTAATTAGGTGAAGTGGTCTACAGGCGCTAGTAGTATTGCAATAGAGGGGAGAAGATGTAGGCTTAATCAATGCCATTGACTCTCTCCAGCTGAGTGTACTATAAATGGCAGAAGGTAATGTAAAAATTATATTCTCAAGGATTTACAAAAGGGTTGTCATTTCTTTTTTTGATGCCAAGTACCATGTAGATGTCATTTGTTTCAAGGACCTTCATCTGTCAATGCTCTTCACATTTATTTTCTTATGTTTTATATGAACTGTTAGATGTCATTGGTGTAACTGCCCCTGCCCACTTCTTTCCTTTGCCAGTTCAATAATTTGTAGGAGCTGTTTAAATTTTAGAGAGATCAAATTTTCACAGTTCATTGTATATAGATTGTATATTTCAATAATGTGGATGAAGAAATGGGAAGCGAGCAAGGGCAGCAGACGGACATGCAATCTACATTAGTGGTTTTTGTTTTCTTTGGTCCTACTGTTCAGCTATTTGGCAGTAAAGATTTTCTCATGCGATAATATTTTCTCGTGCTCTAGTCTTCATCAGTGGTTTTTTTTTCTTTGGTCTTACTGTTCATCTCTTCGGCAGTAAATTTGTTTCAGTTGTCTGGTTTTTAATTTGCAGCATAGGCCTTTAAATACACTACCCAGATGTTAGTTGTATCACTGTCTAGCTGTTAGAAGTCTCTGTTTCTCTCATGGTGTCATTTCATTTTATGAATTTTGACAGCTATAAAACCCGTATCAGCTATCTTATTAGCATCCTTAAGTTGGTCCCATGTGACTAGGCCCCCAAACACTGACTCTGCAATGACTTGCTTGACATGATACACTGTAGACACAGACTTACGGATACCATTCATACAGTTGCATGTAATGGGTGCTTTTATCATTGATTTGGTCAAGAGTATTTGAGTTTGAGCAGCTGAAGTGAAGGGATCAAATCCATTAGCACCCAGTAAGGAGAATGGGTCCACCTAGAAATGCATGCCCAATTTAGAGACCTTCAAATCTGTAGAGAGAATATAGCCCACAAGGGGACTGCAGGGCCTTGAAAGACTACATGGCTCTATTGTAGATTTGCAGAAAATTAATGCAGGGCATAAAATGAGCAGACTAAACAATGAAAGCTCCATTGATATATGGTTGTAAATATATTATTTAAATATCAATGTTCTGTTCCTCCCAATTAGATTTGGGAAAATTTTGTAGGTCAATACACTTTCCTATTCGATTTATGTCTTTTGATAATAAGTTGAGCTGTATTTCTATTATACAGGGTTAATGGTATTTTGTTTCTATTAAACTTATGTTTATAATATTCATATATGTTGCAGCTTTTAAAAAACATCAATATACTTTGAGGGGAATTTACTCCAAAATAGGCAG
Source organism: Cunninghamia lanceolata (assembly GCA_027924645.1). Taxonomy (NCBI): domain Eukaryota; kingdom Viridiplantae; phylum Streptophyta; class Pinopsida; order Cupressales; family Cupressaceae; genus Cunninghamia; species Cunninghamia lanceolata. The sequence goes on from BSBN01001011.1 coordinate 2,213,299, forward strand.
TCTTTATCCAGATTTACAATTGACTGCTGAAATAGAAGTGTTAGCAAAGCACCCCGTTGTTCTTCCTCTCTCACAACTAGAGTATCCAAAGAACACAGGTAATGAAAAATACGACATTCCTAAATTATAAAACCTTTGAGTGCTTCCATTTTCTTTCCAGTGGATTATATGTTGTTGGATATTTACCACGCCCTCTTTGTTTATCTGAAAAGTTCATTTCCAAAGCACAAATCCAACAAGTTTTTGACGAAGCTCACCCGACCTATGCAACTCAAAAAGTTAAGTTTTCTTTGGTTATTTTGATTAAGTATACAGAAATATATAATCACATTACAGTATTGTTTGTAATATGCATTTTTTTATGTAGCATTTTGAGTACAAAAAGTTATGTATGCTAGTTATTTGGGTTTATAAATTCCTTCAAAGCAATTTTATGTATGGTAATCATTTGTAATTATAAATTCTTTCAAAGCAATTTGATAAATAAATGTTCTTTATACTATCATCTGGAAATGGTTTTTTGGTACAGATTTTCTATTTCATTGAGAAGTCTATGAGATATGTAAAACTGCAAACAAAAGCAAAACGAGTATAGGGAGCTTTATCATTCTCTGTGTTTAAAGAGACCATTAATTCCTATTTGTATGCAGCCAACTTTGTTTGAAATATATAAGCAGTTTTATGTATGCTAGTCATTTGTAATTATAAATTCCTTCAAAGCAATTTGATTAATGCTCCTTACCATATCATTGGAAGTTGTTTTTCCATACAGACTTTTGAATTCAGTTCCATACTTGACAAATCTGACTCTGCTTAGTGACTTTCTTACATAGTCATGTGATATTAGGGGTGTACCCAGTGTCATGGCTCTGAATAGTGTTTTCATACTAATTAGACAGCATGGTTTAGAGTACCTCTACTTGTATAATAAGATTTATGCACTCTTAGAACCTTACATACTTATACACCTCCATCTGGGTTACTTTATGTATTGATTGCATTGATTCATAATCCTCTTTGGAGACATCTTTATTTTAATGGTTTGGGGGTATCCAGACCGTAGAGAAATGGGTGAAGTGGAAAGAATTGAAACAAAGGAATTGGAGGAAAAGAATCAAGATTGACAACTATTGTGTAGCTAACACCCCTTAAGACTACTCTACATCTACATATTTTCAATTATTGCAAACCTATATGAACTACACAGCTTTTCATAATAAACTTATATACATGTATATCATGTGTGGAAGTTTTGTCCAACCCCAAGCTGAAAGTGTTAAGTGTATTATCAAAAGGTGCTTGGGATGATACTTGATGCCATGTAATTTATAGTTTAACTCTGCTTTATATTTATGACTTTTTTATGTTCTTCTATAGGTTAATTATTATGTGGATACTCCTCTTTGTTGTCTACTACTATTCTAGCTACTATTTCCTATATGCCCTTTTAAAAATTATGCTTGAGGCATCCATATCTAAGCTATATGCTTATGAATTGGATTTTGTACCTTTATTCACTTTCTATATAATACTTTTAGAAAAAGAAAATCTGAAAAAGAAAAGAAACCCCCCAACAAGACCCACCTGATTTTTTTCCTTTACACTAAACAGAACCTAGTGGAAAATAGATATCTGAAGTTCAGTCCCTCAGTAAGACACATTTGAATAATTTTACTTTAGCCTTAACTGAAACCAGAACATGTGGGGAAATATAAATCTCACATCGGAGGTAGCAACTATTTTATCAGGATTATCATCATCTCTCCAAATTCATTGAACAAATCATGAAATACATTCCATAAAGCAGGGTCAAGATCACTGTTTTCCATCTAGGGCCCCTCACTATTTTTCCTTAAACCAATGCTTTCCACATAATGATTCCAAGGAACAAGTTTCAATAATGAATTTATACAATCCAAGTTTTCTTGCACAAAACTAGTTCAGTCATTTTAGTGTCTGTAAATCCAAGCATAAAAACCCCATACCGAAATATCTCAATATACAAAGGCACAACTTTGTAAGAATTACAAATTTTGTAAATTGATCCTTTGATGGCAGGCCGCTGCATTGATTAGAGTCGTTTCAATGTCCACAGACATCCATAATCTACTTGTACTACAAAGACTATTATCAGAAACAAGTAATATAAATGTTATGGGGAAAAATGAGAATCATCGGTCAACTGGTAGAGACAACTAGCAGCAGCATCAGCAACAGAGGGTGGGGTTTAACTCTAATTGTTATGAAATCCAACTTCTTGCAAGTTCTGATATATTAGTTTCCCTAAAGAATAGACTTACTAGGGCTCCCACACAATGGCTAACACTAATGTTTTACAAGATAAAATTCTTGTGATTCTCCTCAACTGGCCTCTTTTCACCTCTACTTTACTTGTCTTGGGGGCATTGCTAGGAAGACTTAATTTCAAGCCAAACACCAAATATCACTGAAGGATTCTGCCATTACCATGGTACCGAGGGATAGTCCCTCAGATGGCAATGGCTTGCTCTTTTCCATTCAGCGCTATATACATTGAGCTTTACTACATTTTTGCAAGCTTACGAGGTCACAAGATTTACACAATATATATAGCATCCTCTTCATTGTATTCATTATTCTTATTATTGTAAGTGCATTTATCACAATTGCCCTCATATACTTTTAGCTTGCTAGACCGTGAGTGGTGGTGGAGGTTAGTACTATGCCTCCAACTTTCTCTTTTGCTGTAATAGAGTTTCCTTGCCCTGTTTCAGTTGATTGAAGCTTTTTATGTTCCAACTTTCAAGTAATCTAATTGAATCATGTCATGAATTTTTATACATGTCTATGTTATGTAGAGGATCAACTAGTCTACTATTATTTTGCATGATTAGATATGACTGGCTTTATGCATATGCCATTTTCTTTGGCTACCTGGGTTGCGTATGCTATGGATTCTTTGTAATGCTAGAAACTGTTGGTTTCCATGCTTTTGTTGTTGTTTTTCTGCTACATATACCATTCAATAAAGTGCGAGTAGCCCTATGCCATAGAAGGAAAATTTGTACTCTTTTGTACCCTTTGACTTTCAATATAGAAACTGATTCTAATAGCCATTTAAATCAGCAAGAGTAGTTTTTGATTATTTTGTTTGTTTTGCAACAATTATTTATCACCTGCAAGATCATATTTAAGACATACACTTAAAAAATGTATTTCATGTTTTTTTGGATGGGTAGTTTATTTTATAATAACTTTTGCTAGTTTTCCCAAGGTCTACAAAACTCCACCACTCTTCGTAGAATAAAAATTGTTACTTTATTCTAATGTAACTATTGCAATCATGTTTAAAAATCAAAATTGACTTTAATTGTATTATGTGTGCATCATTGCTCTATTAAAAGTGAGAACATGCAATCTATAAAATATTCAACAATTAAAAATCTTTTATTGATCAGTTTTAATTAACAATGTATTAACCCCTTGCACTACACACTATTTCCAATGGCTTCTATTGCCGGCAAAACATTATGTCTAAATTTCATTTTGATTTTCCAGTCAATTAATAATTACACTCACTCCATCTAACTATCCGTGTACCCATTGCACATTAAGTGCCATTGCTAGTTATAATATTGATCCCTTCCCTCGTCCACCTACCTATAACTTCAAATTCCAAGATTGCAATGATAGTAATTTTTTTGAGGTATCAACAGTCATAGTTTAGTGCCTCATATTCATTAAAAAAAATTAGTACCTCTCAAAATCTATAAATTCAATCTATTGAAAGATGCTCAAATATTGATTCCTTTTCCTAACACGATTCAGCTACAAATCGCAGAGAAACACTTTAAGAATAGCTGTCAATGTTGGAGCACTGAGTCCGAAAATTAGAATTACTGTAAATTACAATAGCTGTCAATGTTGGAGCACTGAATCCGAAAATTAGAATTACTGTAAATTACACTTGGAGTGGACTAAAACTTTACTAAAAATTACTGAAAAATAATACAAAAGTCGGCGGTGATACGATTCAATAGCAGATTCATCCCTGTAGGCTGTGAGCTTGAAGTCCCGTACACTATGTTTAACAGGAAATTAAATCCTTAAGCAATGTAAAACCATACACTAGATCCCTCACACGTGTTGACAGTGGGAGGTCCTCCACATGTTTTACTTGAAAGGAAGTGAAGGAAGAATCCCAGTCCAGTAATTTGTGGTGCTCTTTAACACTTGCTTATCTCGGTGCCGCAGGGTTTAAATTGGAGAGTTGTATAGGTGTGTTTTAAGATTTTTACTGTAAAATACAATAAAAATAAATATTTGATTGTATTAACAAATTGATATATATATAATTTTTAAATTCTTTAATAGAAATTTTTTTCTATTTTATAATAGAAATTTCTATTATTTAACAATAAAAAATCCCAATTTTTTTAAAGTTCTAAATAGTCTTTGAGTTTTTCTTATAGAAAATTTTATATAAACAATGGTCTTACTTTCATTGCAGCACATCAAATGATTAATTTTTTTGTTTATACAAATAGAAGCAAGCTGCACATTATTTCATATTTCTTCTATTTCTTCTATTAATCTAGTTTTAGACTGTAATCTATTAGACAAGTTACAAGAAGGAAAAATTCAGAAAATGGGAAAGAGATAAGAGCTTTTTAGAAAAGGACTTAGCAAGTTAGCAGTTACCAGTAACCAATTATCTCTTAACAAGTTATAAGTGAGTCTTGTCACAAAACCATATAAATATAAATTTTTCCATTGTATAATTTTTGTTTATGTTAATATAAGGGTTATCTCTAGTCAGTTTATTTAATTTTAAACACATCAAAGTAAAAGGAAGAGAAATCTTTTTATTAGTATTGAACGAGCAATCCCATCCAAATGTGATGAATCCATTTCTTATTATTGCCAAACTACCTTACGAGTAGCAAATTGGACACAGATCGACAAGCTACATCCCCTTTTGTAACTTATCCAAATGATTCAAGGAGTGTGCTGAATAGTACTCCAAAATTTCTTTACCCAAGAGTCTTATGCAATTCATTTGTGTTCTTATGTAGAGCATGGGCCATATCAAACATTAGACATCTAGAAGGTCTGCCATAGTATCTAAATTTATTTGTAATATCTTAATATAAATACATTAAAATCATTAAAAAATAATTGTAATGCCAAAAGCAATAATGAAAACTAAACAATAGGAAAAAAAATTCTTCACAGACAAGGTGGACTATCAAATTTAAACCTTGCTCGTTGGCACGTCAGTAAGGGATTGTTCAGAAGGAAGCTTAAACAGTGGAGTTACCTGGTCTTGAAGCTAGTAGGGAGCGGATGGTGTTTACAACTTCCTCTCTAAAACGCCCCATATCCTCAGCTTGTTTGTACTCCAAACCATTATATGCCCTTACTTCTCTTAAAGCAGTATGCCATTGAGCCCGAATCTCATCAGATATCCCCAAGTCTTTCCATTCCTGGTAGTCTTTTGTAATTTCAGAAAGGGACTTTGGCGATATCAGGAAGAAAATGGGCAGTATTTTCATGTCTGGATTTCTGCGAGAGTTTTTAGCATCGATAAAAGTGGAAAGTTCCAGCATTGGCCACTTTGAGTTGCTAAAATCCTTGGAGAGAATCAACACTGCTATTCTGCATTTCTCAGCGGCTTCGAAAATATGAGGAGGAAATTTTTCACCTTTTGGCAGGCTATCCTCATCAAAGAAACAGGATACACCTTCCTTTGTCAGGTCCTTGTGTAGCTCCCGAACAAGGGGCTTCTGTTTGCCGCTGTGACAGAAAAATACATCCTTAGCCAAAGACTCGTTTCTTCCCTCGCCATCTCTGTTATTAAAAAAAAAAAAACCATTAATAGGTTAGTTTCTTCTTACAAATAACCAGGCCTTGAATTTGATAAAGCAATAATTGCAACTCTTATGTAGACAAATGTTCAACAGGGTGTATGATAGTTATCATTTTGTGCAAAACAAATTAGGGAAATTTAATTATGAATTTGAATTTTTTATTTTTTTAAAGGTTATCTACAAATTCATTTTTGTTATTAGATTTGGGAGCACAAGTGCCCTTAGGCTGAACCTCTTCAGCTTGTTGGGCACATGGACTGGTGAAGCCCAATGTAACGGCCAAATAACTTCTTGTCTTCTTTTATTCCTTGTAACCGTCTATCTGCAATAGCCAATCTTGGCTTGTAACCGCCCCTAATTTTGGGTCGATGATTCCAGATGTAAAAGACGTTTGGCAAGAGTTTTCAGATAGGAGTCTTTTAGGATGCAAGGTACTTGCTGCTGTTCAGTAGATATACACGGATGTATGAAAAACAGAGAGAGAGAGGGAGATGTATTATCTGAAATGAATGAATGCCCTTCTTTGTGGATGTAGCCATTAAAATGTTGAACCACGTTAATTGCTTTGTCTTCTGTGTGTGTGTGTTGTTTTTAGAATCTTTTCATTCTGAGTATTCTTTTTAATTGTTGCTCTGTTTTGGTTCTGTTATTTTGTTTCTTGCATTTACACAGTTGACAGTCAAAGATTAAGGAGTATCCATTCGGCCATATTTACCCCAGGCACAATCTGGACCTCATTCCTTATGGTGTGGGAGCCTTGCACTCAACAAGACTTGATCCCTGATAGACTTATTCAAAGAAATGTGGAAGAAAGAGAGAGTTTAAAAACTGCTTTAAGAATTAGGAGTAAAAGTGTAAATACTTTATATTACCACCTTATTTTTCCTTCTAAGAGCTTCATGCCAGATGTGAGAGCGACATTATTAGAGATATATTGCACCTATCTCTAAAATGTAGTAAATAAATATCTATACTAACTATAAAATAGATGGAAAAATCCCTAAAATCAAATGCACCTCACCTAGGCCTCGTTGGATTGGGCAATGTCACTGAACTGTCAGAGATCATTGTAACCACCTTCGACATATCTGGGCGAACTCTCGTATCAGCCTGTACGCACAAAAGACCAACGTGAATGCATCGTACCACCTGCTCCGGCGGGCATCTTTTTACTACTGTTGACTCAACTATCGTTAAAGGATCTCCTCCTGTGTACAGTCTCCATGCCTACATCGCACATCATCAATTCATTTTTAACTTTGTTGTCTGTTCTGTTATTATTGAAGGCAAATGCATACCTAATAAGTTAGTTTGTTACCCATTCCAACAGATATTCGTTTTCATTGCCATCTATGATTTTCCTTCCGCTCACAATCTCAAGCAGTAGCACGCCAAAGCTATAAACGTCGGTTTTAACTGACAGCTCTCCTTTGAGTAGATACTCTGGAGCCTGGTAACCGCTACACCACATAAATAGAACCCCACTCAAAAATAAATAAAAATTAACATCATCTATCAGAAACCAAAATCACACAGATATCATCATCGGAGTCCTTACCGTGTGCCTGGATCTAATTCCGTTTCAGGGAAAAGTCTGGCTAAACCAAAGTCAGCTATTTTAGGTTCGAGATCAGCATCGAGCATAATGTTAGTTGCTTTAATATCTCTGTGAATGATTTTCAGGCGTGGATCTTCATGAAGGTAGAGAAGGCCTCGGGCAATTCCCAGGATGATGTTATAACGTTTTTGCCAATCTAGTTGTCTACGCTTTTCTGGATCTGTAATCCCAATTCTATCTATCATTCTTGTAATTTATTTCAAACAACTCTGCAATATTAATAATAGTGAATAAAGATAGAAATGTAACTTACCAAAGAGAAATGTGTCCAAGCTCTTATTCGGAAAATATTCATAAACAAGCAACCTTTCATCTCCCTCAGCACAACATTTTAACAGCTTCACAAGGTTTCGGTTGTCAAGATTGGCCATCGGCTTCACTTCATTCATAAATTCTGTATTATGTTGGCTAGATCTTGCAGACAGCTTTTTAACTGCTATTTCCTTTCCGTCTTTGGTCGTTCCCTGAAAGATCAAAAAGAATTAGAGGTCCACATCCCCCTTAAGAAATTCCCCCAAAATAGACTAATTGATCTATGACTCCAGTGTTAATTCAGCTAAAGTATACAGTATAGTCCCACCTTGTATACTGCTCCAAAGCCTCCCTCTCCAAGTTTGTTATTTTCATGAAAATCGTGTGTGGCTTCTGCCAATTCTTCTAAGCTGATGATAAAATGTTTCTGGTCGTGTACAGGTAACTCCAATTCCGAGAAATATGCAGGCCTTTCTGTAGAGGAATAAACTTGGAAAAGCTTAGAAAATTTGATGTTATACTAAAACCAACAGCAAAGAGAACTAAATACAAAGATGAATTGGAAGTGACACCTTCATTGTGGGTAGCTAGATTAGCTAGCCTAGCAAATCTGGCAGGTCCCCTTCCTCTTCTCATTGCAATTAGACAAATAAGCAACGCCAGAATCAGGCCTCCCGCAACTCCCAAAATTATGAGTAATGTTTTTGACTTCTCTGCAGTGCAGATTCTTTTCAATATAAACATATTCAGGAGTCTACCCAATCAAACAAATACTATAACAAGTGGCTGTGCTTACTCTTTGATTCGATCGGTGGTGACGATTCTGAGGAAGGGTTGAAAATTTGGTATATCTCAAATCTGACCGTACAGCTTCCTGACATAGCCTGGGCTCCTTCTTTCACAGAACAACATTCTTCCCCTTGAGTCTCATCACAACAATTTTTCAGCTTATTTCTTGCTGCAGACAAGCACACTCTGCAATTTTCGATGGATAAATCTCTCCAACATTGAACGAGCCCGTATACCTTATCGGACTGGGAATACATGGTTGATCCTGTTGCCAATCCCTTTCTTGCAGGGTCGTAAGCTTTTGTAGACAGATCGGAGAGGAGAAGAGAGGTTGTGGCGTTGAAATCATCCATATTACCTGAGATGTTATCTCCGTGATATGACCAATATGGTGTGAAATCTAGTTGTGAACTTAAATCAGAATTGTCATAACGCAGAAAACAGTCATCCATTAACATCATGCCACCCATGTCGTTGGTGCAATTTTCTTTAAGAGAATTAATTGCTTGTTGTGCACACTCTGAGCACTTCTCTGCTGATACAGTCCCAATGCACTGCAGAAGGCCATAGACCTTGTCGGGCGTTTCACCAGAGGAAGTAGTGTTAAACCCTGAACTTTGAGGTGTATTTCTAAGCAGATCAGTCATAACTTGATTCAGATTAGTAGAATATGTACTGCTGTTGGTGTATTTTGATTTGTTAATGCACACAGCCGATTTAATATCGGATATCACAGATGAAATTTTCATTACAAAGAAGAAAAGAAGAATAGAAGAGGAAGACCTGCACCTCATCTTGCTCTTGTAGCTCTGATCAGCACTGTGCTCTGCAACCCAGTTAGATCTTATGGGCAAGATAACTACAATTGGGCTGAGTTTCGGTCCATGTGACCAATCTAAGCGATGAATCGGATGGGTTCGAGGCGGGCGTTGTCTATTTTAATTCACTCAAAAAAACAAAAACAAAAAAAGGCGTCACAGGGGCGGCCATCGAAATTGTCCGTATTAACCAACAAAGTCAACAGCACATGTAAGGATTAAGGATTGTCAACATAGTTAATGTCAGGCGTGACGTGGCCATGAAAAATCAATAGCATTTATAAAGATTGTGAACGTAGTTTGATAGTCACTAATAATAAGTAAACTAGGATAGTTAATGTTGGGGACTATGGGTTGTGAGGTTGGGCAATTAGATAGGAAAAAAAATGTGAGGTTTGTGTAGGTGGATTGCTAGGGGAGAAGGGTCATAGTTGAGTGGGGCCTTATTGTTGATATAGTTGTTGTGGTTATAAGATTTACTTTTGCAATATATTTATAATATATATTGTCAATAATTATTCCACATGTAAATATAAAAAATGTCCAACTTTGTTAATCAATGTCGACTCTTACATGAACACATAAAAACTTATGAATATCAATAAAAAATCATAGATACATTCATTAACAAGTGTAATAAATACTTTTTGGCTTTATATAAAATATCATAACTATGCACCATTAGTGAGTCATTAATAAAATACGTTCCTCATCTAACCGAGTCTTTTTGTTATGTGGACAAATACTATTCATATGTGTACAACTACTTTGGTGGCAATATACATGGAGTGGAATACCTCCTATTACATGTTGGTCGTATGAGATGTAAAAGATGAGCACAATAAATACCTTGTATTTTGACATGAAATGTAAAAAGTTGTCAAAAAGTTTTTAATCATTTAAAGTTCAATATAAGTTGTATTTTAAATAAGAACGTGTTGTTTTCACAACACTATATAGTATTTTGTGTTCAACTATTGGGTCATTTGTGTTGGATATAAAGGGTAGAGATAACAAGATTCATGGTATTTTATTAGGAGAATAGTCACTCCTAAAGGCACTAGGGAGGGTATATCCATGCACACATGCATGTACACAAACACAGATAGTGTAAGTTTTCATGGAGAATACATCACTAAGTTATAGAAGAGCCAAGAAGACGAAGTTAGCTAGAAAATATAGCAACTATAACATCTTACATTTGAAATATTTAATCTATATATAATTGTCCACTAGTAACTAAATGAACTCAATACATGGTATGGATATATGCATGATAGGCATAAGTGTATTTTGTTAGGATAATAGTCACTCCTGAAGGTACTAGGGAGGGTATATCCATGCACACAAACACAGATAGTTTAAGTCTTCATGGAGAATGCATCACTAAGTTATAAAAGAGCCAAGAAGACCAAGTTCGTTAGAAAATATAATAACTATAAAATCTTACATTTGAATATATATATATATATATATATATATATATAATTGTCCACCAGTAACTAAATGAACTCAATAGGATTGTAATAAAAATTACCTAAAAGTTTGGAGGAAAAATAAAGATAAATACTAATTTACAATAATTTTATTCATGTCTCTAAAATTAAGGTTGAAAAAATGAATTTGAAGATGAAAATTGCGACAGAGACTTGGGTTGATAGCCATTAAAATCTATGTTGGGTCATCTTTCTCATTAATAGAGCTACGAATCTTTGATCCTCATAATATATAAGAGTTCATAGAGAGCCATGATTTTTCTATAGAGGCAATAAAAACCATGATAGATCTAATGAAGAGTATGCAAACGAACAATGTTTTATTGATTCGGTGATTAAAGTGTAGATACATCCATGTACATATACCATGAGGGAGTTGGTTGATAGTTATATGGTTATACGAAACTGAACCAGCCGAACTATAACCAACTATAACCAATCTAACAAATGTAATACAATACGCTAACATTCCTCCCCTTATTACATTGTTCCTACAATAGTACCAAAGTACCCCCCCTTAATGCTAAAATAGTCAACAAAGTTGATTACATAGTATGAATACATATTTTATAGAAGATCTTCTCCCAAAGAACAAATCCTGAACCAAGCAGGGCTCCATCATGCTGTCTCATCTACCCTCAAAAAGGCGTAGCTTCGAGCTGTGTTCTTGAGCTCTTTAGTCCCAAGCTCTCAAATCACAGTCTTGAATTATTCGACAATGAACCCTAAGAGATACGACAGATCTCTGCCATTGTCTAGTGACCGCGAAAGGGTATAATTCAAGATCATATACTCTTTGAAGCTCGCTGGACAACAATCCATATTGAGCTCAACACCAAATCCCAAACCTGTCTCCAAAACAAAATCTTCACAAAACATACATTCTTCAAATCTGTCAGCATCAACAAAGAAAAGAAAAACAACCAAAACTAAAAATGCTTCTCATGCAAAGCATCATCTCAAAGCGAGAAGCTAACTTGAGATGATGAAAAATCCTCCATCCTCTGATACTGCTTCCTCTAATATGACCCTGCTTAAAGGGCGTATCCATATAAATTAATAGTACCATCTGGTGGATCCTTATCATCTTCAATGCAAACAAGGTTTCCTTCATTTTTGACCTTTCCTTTAAGAACATCACTAGCTCGAGTTCTCCAATCCCAAGTTGTATGACTATTTTTCTTACAATAAAAACATTTGATTTTCTCTTGTCTCTTGTAATTGCTTCTCAAGAATAATGTTTTCTCCTGGGGATCATCTTCTTAATCTTCTGTTGTTCTCTTCTCTTTTGCTAGAAGAGAAGAAATCAGACCTTCTAGAGTTTGTGAAGGTATTTGACTGAGTGTAAAAACAACATTGTTGTATTTTGAAGGCAAACTATTTAATAGGATGGCCCTAGCATCATCATCATCATCTACCATAACCTTAACCTCTGCTAGTTGTCTAATGAGAGACTGCAAGTTACTTATATGATTTGACATTGTTATTCCATCTTCCATCTTAAATCTAAATAATTGAAGTTTAAGAGAAAACTTTGCATTAACAGCTTTTGCTACAAATAATTTATTCAGATTATCCCAAATTTTGGCTGATGATTTATCCAAATCAATGTGGTGCAATTCAGTGTCAGAAAGAGCAAGACCAATTATAGCCTTGGCTTTATCATCTCTACTACTCCAATCTAATAACTTATTTGCATCTGTAGGTGCTTTTTCCTTTCCACTTACTATTCCCCATAAATTTTTATTCATTAGTTGCATTTGAATTTTCATTCTCCGAGTATGAAAATTAAATCTAGAGTATTTGTCTAATGGAATCTCCATCTCAAAAAAAAAATTTGGAAAAGAAATAATGTGACAAAAAAAAATGCCTTATCACACTATCCTACAAATTTCAATCCACAATACCTTGTCCACGTCTCCAAGGCTATCTTCTATCACATTTTTGGGCCTGAGATAGATCAGTCTCTAAATTTCCACTTCAAAGTATTTTGTAATTCCACCAAAAAGAAATATCTTCAGACTTCTTGCCATATTCTACCTTTTGTTTAAAAAATAGTCTAAGATCTCAACAACATCTGCAAGTCTATATGTCGTGCGTGGAGAATGTGTTCAATCTGCCATGAAATGACTGCAAATTCACCAAATGAACCTCTCTTTGCTGATGGGCTTGCAAATAGCTTCCTTCCAATGCGTCTGGTTTGCAACTTGGGTGCTTCCTCTTTGTGATTTGACTTCAAAAAACTGCTTCAACCATTCTAGTATAACATGCCCTGCACTATGCTCTTGACACAACAATCTACCATCTAAGTCTTCTATACGCTGCAATCCATGAGAAGTTGCCTCTCATCCTTGTACAGGCACAAGAACGAAGTGTGCTTTGATACCATATAATGAAGAGTATGCAAACGAACAACGTTTTATTGATTCGGTGATTAAAGTGTAGATACATCCATGTACATATACAATGAGGGAGTTGGTTGACAGTTATATGGTTATACGAAACTGAACCAACTGAACTATAACCAACTATACCTAATGTAATACAATACACTAACAACATCTCACATCACATTTGGTATTTAAATACAAAACAATCTTCTAATTTGGTTCATCATTGCAAAGTCTACAAATGTGTTATTTTCTTATGGTAAAGTTGTGTGAATCCATGTGAACCTAATGAGAGCATACATTCAATTGGCCTACTAAAAGACTCAAACTAAAGGCAAGCCTAGTGGACTTAGGAGGAATAATTTATCTATCTTTTATATGAATATAATGCTACTTGATTACTTATGCATTTTTGTTGATAATTGTTGTCCTATTTCTATCCAAATTGATTTTATGTAGGCTTTGTAGATCTCATCTCTAATGACTCTATGAACACTTATTTTTAACATGTGGGGATGATTGATTGAAATTGTATTAGGAGGAAGATGATTTATATCAATACCAACTCCCTATAGGAAATCCATAAATTGGTCATACCAAGTGTTCTTGATCCCTTATTCATTAACTTTGTATATGATTGAATAGCCTTCAATGGATACATGTTATGTCTAATTATTGTATTTTCTATACATCTTAGTCTATGAAGTAACAACACTACATGAAATACAATAAAAATATGAAGAAGGTGAATGAAATATTCAATAATTTTTCATGTAGAACTAACTCTTTTGAATCCAAAATTTTAAAAAGCATGGAAATAAAAAATCTCTCAACCCAAGCACATCTTTTGTAGAAAAGATGAATAATTTGTTTCTTAATTTCTTAGGTGATATTATTCAATGTTTTTTGTAGCCTAAATATCCTACATATCTTTGTTATGTGATTATATAGGTATACAATTATTTTTTAGTTACTTAGGTTATTGCCCCATGGAGTTGGGTTTGGTAAAATTTCTCATATGGAAAAAATTTGGAGCCTTTTAGAAATAAGGAATCCTACAAGGTGAGTTCAAGATCATGATGGACCAAAAAATTGCTGGAAATGACAAAAAAAAACTCTTGATAGAAAAGTGTCAACATTTAGATTTAAATTTAGATCTGGTTAAAAAATGTGCCAACATTTCTATCTCAAATTTGGATTCATTGTAAAAATGTCTTGGTATTACCTTGTATTTAGATGAGTGGGAGTCCCAAACTTGCAAAAAAAATTAAAAAATCACATTCTTAGTGTTATCTTGAAAGTTTCCTTGTAATACCAACCTATGTTAACTCTTGCCTTATCTTGATTGTCTCCAATACTTATGCTAGAGCATTCTTCTAGGACTTGTTTAGTAAATGATTAAATCATATTTAACATTGTTTTTCATATTAAACTATTGTTAATGAGATGTATATGAATGGATTTTAAGATGGATATGCCTTTTTTAATTTAATCATGTTGGTTGTTATATGCCATGCTTCAATTATTTATTTTGTGTAGGTACACTTGATGTGTTAATTGAGTGTACATGTATAGGATTAAAACTAACAATGGTTAATTTGGAGTTAGACACATGGTCTATTTGAATTTGTAATCCTATCTTTCTCTATCTGAGGTATTAAGACATGAGATGTGTTTAACCAATTTCTTATATGAATCATTCATCATTCAAGATCCTTCTTTATGTAAAACTAGTAAGTGTTTTGTGTTTTGTGTGCTTTTAATTAGTTTTTATCATGCATCTATGCTTTGTATGAGTTGGAAATTAATTAAGACCTCAAGGAATGATAAAAGTGTATTTGAAATAATAAAGGGGTCATTTAGATTTTGTTTGGTGAATTTTAGCATGACATAAAATGTCATTTTTACTTAAATATATAAGGGTTTATGTGCATATATGACTTGGGAGTAAGTTATGACTTGTTAGAAAGGAGAACTGACTTGTTGTAGCATGTTAAAATGTCATTTTAGATATTTTGGTTAAGATATTATCTATTTGGAAAAATAACTAGTTGTTTTGCAAATGGGTTCAAAGAAAATATTATCTTATTAGAATTAGAAATTATATATTCAAAGGAAAAGTGTTTTTTAATTCATTCTCTTCCATCTATCCCTCCTTGTGCATTTTTCTTAGTGAGAGAAAAAGAAAAGAGAATGTATTTTGTTAGAACTCTAGCTTACCATAAAAGGTTAAAAGGGATTTGGGGAGCATTGGAGGCAAATTGAGGATTATTTCTTGAAGTTTGTGTTTGAAGGAGAGAGCAACATCTTGTGGATTTTATTAAATGTATTCTTTATTTATTTTGTGATAGATTGATGTGTATTTTTTATGAATGAATGAGTTCTTGAGTATTCTTGATTTATGTAACAAGAAATTTTTTTGATTAGCCAAAATGTGGTAGTATACCACATATATTATATTAAAGTATGAAAGATTACATACAAGAGAGTAGAATTTCCAATTTTAGAAATAAATAAGGTAGAGTTTTGTATATGTTGGGAGAAAATAATTACTGAACACCTTTGTTCAAAAGGTATTTATTCAAATGAAGATGCCTTCATTTGAAAATAAGTCAAAAATCACCATCGAATGAAGGTGAACCTTCATTCAAAGGTTTGTGTGCAAAGGACCTTCGAATGAAGGTCATTTCCATAAAAGGAAAAAAAAGGGACCTTTATTTTAAGATCACTTTCTTTTCTTTTTATGGATTTTTTTTCTCATGGACCTTCATTTGAAGATCCTTTGAAAGAAGGTCCTAGAAATAACCTTTCCACCTTTGTACTTTCCATAAAAGGAATAGAAAGTGACCTCCAAACAAAGGTCCCTTTTATTCCTTTTATGGATTTTTTTTCTCATGGACCTCCATTTGAAGATCCTTTGAAAGTTCCTAGAAATAACCTTTCCACCTTAGTACTTAGATTTTCCTCAAAAAAAAAATTCTCAAACCTTGGGTTGGACCAATAAATGTAATCAACATGACAAGATAATTTGCAAGATCGTAGCCCTCAAAGTAATCTTTTCAAAAAGTATAATTTTGAATATATAATTTTATTATTATATTTATTTTTTATTTTCTAGTGAACATAGGGTTTTCACTAAACATCAAGGTCTTTGTTCCACACATGTGGAAAAATAGTAAAATAAAGAAAAAAATTATAAAATTTTATCTATTAACTTGGTATTAATGTCCTTATTTCAACAAAAAAATGATTAATTTGGATATATATATACAAAAAAAAATTATGCTATATGGTATAAACCTATATATAAATTATAGTTAATCTCACTTCAAAAATTAATAAAAAATAAAATATGCAACAAAAAATTAAAAAAAACTATGCACTAGATCTTGGTGTGACGAATCTATATTAAAAAAAAAAAAAATTTATCCTTTCTATAAAAAAAATTATGTTATATGGTATAAATGTCACTTTTTGAAATTGTTGTTAACTATAAAAAACAAGTTATTTAAAGTTACATAAAAATTTCACAAATTATTTTTGAAAACTAATAAAAAAAATTAGAATATACACATGAAATCTAAAAAATCACTAGTTCACATCAGCTTCAAATTCTTAATCATTTAGTTGTTATAGGTGATAGAAAGTGAAAATTTGGTAAAAAATACTAGTTTCAATGTCCCACTTTGGTCAAAAAGTGAGACACACTATTGTGGGATCACACCCACACCAATGTCCCTTTGATAAAGATTCAAAACTAATATAATACCCAAAATAGAATTAGAAATGAGATCCAATCTCATGGCCAAGAGAGAATAGAGCATTGTTGATGAATTTTTTAGAGCCACTTTCGAGAAAACTCCACCAATGTCCATGACCCCCATACCAACATCATAATCTATCAACACTTTATCCAAAGTTTGGAGAGAGTAATAAAAAATTTGAATGCATTTTTCCACCAGAAATTGTACTAGACCTATGTCATTTTTAATATCCATTACATTTGAAAGAAAGGAAGACACAACATTAGAGAATAATAGTGAACAAAAATGAATAGCTAATAGATTATTTCCTATAACCTATCATCAAGCTTCTTCTACAAGATCATAGTAAAAAATGAACATTCATCTTAGCTTGTGTTTATCAAATGGATGCATATCTAGCTTTTTCCAAAAATAGCAAGGCAAAGCCACTCTTTGATTAAGCTCCATTATTCCAATTATGAAGAGAACAACCATAAGAGGTCTTGAATGAAACCAACAAAGAAGTTGAGAGCACGTAAATAGCCTAGAATCCATGCAAAGATGCCACCAAACATCATGTTGATATAAGAAGAAAATAATTCACACACCAAAATAGCCCAAGAGTGATGTGAAGCTACCATACAACATGCTGATATAAGAATAAATGAATTTGCACAAGGGATTTCATTTGGAAATCACTAGTAACATAAGAAAAATGAAAAACATGTGAGGAAAAGTACTAGGAACCCCTACATCAAGAATAAACACACATTAGTATGAAAATAGATCTATCTGGTCAGGAGATGCAAAAATGATGACTAAGCTTCTTTATATGTGATATCATGATTGAAGCACTTTTCCACTGAGGCAAGGGAAGAAAGGGTCATATCATTCCAATCCTTAATTTTTGTATTTTCCAAGTATTTAGACTCCCCATCAATTGTCATATTAGCTAACCTATTTGTAATTGCATTGGCTTCCTAAAAACAATGACAAAATTTAAAATAATCAAATTGATTTAATAGGTTCCAAAAACCCCTAAACCCTAAATAATACCACTAAAATCTAGCCCCTAAACCATAAACCTAAGCAACCCTGAACCCCTAAACCCTAAATAATTCCACTAAACCCTAAACTTAAGCAACCCTAAACTCGTAAACCTGACCAACCCTCTCTCTCTCTCTCCAAAACAAGAAAACTAGGACTCTCTCTCTCTCTCTCACCCATCCATTTCCATCTTCTCTCCCTCTTCCTCCCTCTCCTCTCACATGTCAACAAAGAATATGGAAACAAGAAAACTAGGACATGCAAAGAGGGACAAGAATATAAATTGGGATAATGAAATGGAAACAAGATAATTTATGAAATTTCATTGGATCAGAAGAATGATGAGGAGAGGTAGAGAGGGGAGGGAAGTAGAGAGTGAGAGAGAGGATAGGAGGTAGAGACAGGAGGGAAGTAGAGTGGGAGAGGACCGTAGGAGGTAGACAAGGGAAGGAAGAAGAGAGAGTGGGTAGGAGGTAGACATGGGAGGAAGCAGAGACTGAGAGAGGGTAGGAGGTAGATAGGTGAGGGAAGTAGAAAGTGAGAGAAAGGGTAAGAGGTAGAGAGGGAGTGGAGATAAGAGAGTGAGAGAGAAGGTAGGAGGTAGAGAGGCGAGGAAAGCAAAGACTTAGAAAGAGGGTAAGAGGTAGATAGGGGAGGGAAGTAGAGAGTGAGAGAGAGGGTAGAAGGTAGATAGGGGAGGGAAGAAGAGAGTGAGAGAGAAGGTAGGAGGTAGAGAGGGGAGGGAAGTAGAGACTTAGAGAGAGGGTAGGACATAGAGAGGGGAGGGAAGTAGAGAGTGAGAGAGACGATAGGAATTGTAGTTGCCCTTGTAGACATATATGTAAAGTGTGGAAGCATAGACAAGACATGTCAATTGTATGACGTAACACCTCAAAGAGATGTTCTATAATGGAATGCAATGATTGCAATATATGCAAAAAATGGATTTGTTGAAAAGGTTTTAGAAACTTTCAAGCAAATGCAATTGGCATGTCTATTTCCAGTTATGCTCAACTTTTTTTGATGTGTTTTTATCAATTTTTAGCAAACTTTGGAGATAATTTAGAGCATTCTCCCCATTAGGATGGCACTTTTTTCAATAAAAACTCAAAAAAATACCACCATAATCTTAAGCTCTCTGTTAGTTATCTAACCATATAATTTTTTTCACATTTGAGTACGTTTAGTGTTTCATCTTGAATTTCTTTTGTTAGTGTGTCCATTTTTTGTCAAAAACCAGTGTCTAGTATTTTTTTTGTAACCGTTTATCAAAATTTGAAATAAGTTATATTTTTAGAAACTAGACTCCATTCTACACGTATTAAAAAAAAATTGATTTTCGATTAGTTTTCAGACATTTTAGGGGGGGGGGGCACGCTCAAATTTCTATTTTTTCAGGATGTGTCCACTTTAAAAATTACTAAAAAATCAATTATTCTTTAAAAAATTATCAGAAAAATCAGGGATAGACTACATGATGTTAGCTAATTTTTCACCAAAGTGATTATTGAAATACTAAAAAAATTTAACATTTTAGGGGGAGCACACCAGACGCTATGTTATGTTTTTTTGAGAAAAACAGTTCCGATTTGTGTGCTCCCCCTTTTTGTACCCCTTAATCTCAACCCAATTATAGAAACTAGATTCAGAGCACTACAACTCTTGTTTTTGTTCCATCTTCAAATTTTTGAGTGTAGCTATCTTCAATTTCTCAACCAATATTAATGTTTCCTGATTTCAAAAAAAAAAGTGGCAACTTAAGACCCCATTTTGGTCCCTCATCTTTTTGCACTTACCCTAATAGTAGATCTATCTCTTCTATCCAACTTGTCCCATTCATCTTGATCCATTGATGATGGTAGAAAATTGAGTGCAATAATTATTATGATACACGGATCTCTCTCCACTAAAAGATCTTCAACCTTGAATTTCCACAACTCAAAGTTTTACCTATTGAACTTCTCAATCTTAGTTGTCAAGGTGTTGGCCAAGACTTCTGATTTTCAAATCTTATTTTGAATCCACATGAATTATCCCACAACAAAAATAGAAAGAAACGTAAGAATAAAACACTTTAATAGCATGTTGATACTTAGACCTAAACTAAAAGCCTAAAAGTCCCTACAATACAATTCAAATGATATCAAAACACTATGCCAAGGGTTATATCTATAAAATTTTGCCATCCTATAAACCACTTGGCTAATTTTGACACCCCTCATGAGAAGGACTCAACGATCCCAAAATAGAATATAACTCTCAATGTGTGCTACACTTATATATAATAATGTTGTTATTTTCAAAAAAATTATTAATAATTGATTATTCATTCATTTAACATTAATTTTGTTTAATAAATAATAAGTTTTCTAAAAAATTTCAAAGTGTAAAAATTATGTAATTTAAATTTAATACATTTCATTTTAAAAATTATAACTTATTAAATAGGTGTTTATTTTGTAGTGTATTAAATTATATAATATTTAATTAGGATTCAATGTATATTTTTTGAGTTAAACTTGTCAACTAATATTTCATGAGTAGTGGTTTAAACATGAACCCATCTCTCTCTCTCTCTCTCTCTCTCTCTCTCTCTCTCTCTCTCTCTCTCTCTCTCTCTCTCTCTCTCTCTCTCTCTCTCTAGATCGATATTTATCTTTATCTTTCTCTGTCTATGTCTCCTTCCCCCTTCTTTCTCATACACTCTCTATATAGATCTTTATTTCTCTTTGTTACAAAAATAAGGGATAATAATTCCTCATGACTACACCAATGAATTTGTTTGATTTATAAACCTTCACAATCAATACATTTTACTATTAATACCTCCATCAACACAATTTCCCTCTATGTTCAATGCCTCATGCCCCTATGACTTAGGAGACTAAGATGCCACCTCTTGATGAGGAAATATTTGCTTTTCCATGCTACTGGAAAGTGCTAACTTCTTTAGCATCATGATGTCCATCCTTTTCCATGGCCTCTTTTAGAATGTTATCTAAAACCATGTCTTCCAAATCACTCTCATCTCTTTTCCTCTCTTTCTCTCTATCTCTATATATCTCTTTGTCTCCCTCTCCCATGCAAATGACATGTTGCCTTGAGCACAAATCCCCGTGGACACGTGCCATATATTTGGATTGTTAGTATGAAATAATTAATAAAAAGTTAGTCTCTCTTTTCTCTATCTATCTTTCCCTCTATATCTCTTATCTCTATCTCTCTCTCTTGCTTTATCGACATTGGAAGTAGTAGGCATTTTCAATCAGGCTGAAGGAGGTTGATCTAATAATGATTTCAATAGAAGGGGAAGACTATTAAGAACAACAATTTTGCTTTGGACTACAATTTCTAAAACAAGCAATTGTTGGGAAAGTATGCACACCAAAATTTACATGAGGGTGCAATTTTGGTTTCCAACATGTGTAGACGAACCTCCTTTCTCTCCCTAAGGGAGACTTGCACTGTCTTGGATGTGAGCAAACTGCCAGTAGCCAAAAGTCAAAGAAATACATAGATTCGCTAAGTGCCAAACCCACCATATTGAAGTGAACATGAGACCTTGACGGTCTATGCCTTTGATATCATTGCTCTTCCAAGTATGAAACCTTGGAACTTATGGGGATTGTTAAAGCACGTGTCATCTCTAGGCAAGAGTTAGTGGAAACCACCATGGCTAACCAAAACAATGGTGAAAAGATGTGGATCATGTATATCCCAAGATGGGCCCTCATAATGTTCAAACTTGACTCCAACAAATATTAGCAAATCCAGTGGATTGCCATCACTTTTTGTTGGCAATCGCTACAACTTTTGCTATTAATAGTAAATTCCAACATGCAAGTACCTAACATTTACATATTTTCTATGTGATTTTCTACACACCAAGCAAGTTTACATGTATTTAAAAGCAACTTCTATCTAGTGTCAGCATAATTTACTTCTGTCAATATAAGAATCTTCACTCCTAAATAGAGAGACGTTCATCAATCTCTACACTATCCTATTCTTCTGACAAGAATAAAAGTTTCGATATTACATACTTTTATGTTTGCAACAAGAATGAAGAAAGTTAAGAAACTTGTTAAGAAACCTGATCAAGAATTCGATGTCAAAGTAATTATTTAGGTGGTTTAACTATATTTTTTTTAATCATGGTAATTGATTTAAGTTCTTTGTTTTACATTATTTCGATCTTATAATAGAATTATTTAGGTGGTTTAACTATATATTTTTTTCAATCATGGTAGTTGATTTAAGTTCTTTGCTTTGATGTTGGATTAGTTGTATAGATAGCCATCTATATTTTTTAATTTTTTTGGTAACATAGTTGATTGCAGTTCAGTTTTGGGTGTCTAAATAGTTAAGTAGATAGGCTTTTGTTAATTTTTTTAAAATGATAAAATTTATTTGAGTTCAATTTTTGATCTTTGGATATTGGGGTAGACAGTTGGCTGCCTTTCCTTAAATGATATGATATTTTTGAAATTATATTAGTTGATGTATGGTCAGTTTTTGAAGTTTGAGTAATTGGGTAGATAGTGATCTGTCTTTTTGTTTACTTAGTTGATTTATGTTCAGTTTTCTATGGTAGAATTTGGAGTTTCTTTTGAGTTTTTGATACCCAGCACTGAAGAATTTGGCTTATGTACAGATCGCCTCATTTTTAGATATTGTCTGAGTAGGAATTTGCCTGTAAAAAAAATTTGTTGTTGTTGAACTCACAATTTTTTTGTGGGGTGATCACTATTTTGTTGGGGGTGATCCAATGGTGATTGATTGATTGATTTATTTATTTTTTACTTTTTTAAATCCAGTGGTGATTACTACAATTCAAATCCTAAAACAGTCAGCTTTCAAGCAGCCTACCCTTGAACAGTAGTTGCAGAGTCAAATTTGTCCATTGCACTTGGACAGTCTCAACTATATCCCCCATTAAATGACTATGAGAAAGTGGGTCCGTCCATTGGACTAGAAACCTAGTCTAAAAATTTTCTGCATAGACCAAAATTACTTTTATTAAGTAATTGGATCTTCTACTTGACTTTAATCGTGGGATTTTCAACCTTTAATAAACTTTTTTTTATTGATAATCATATTCGTATCTTAACCTCATATTCAATGTCATTGCATTTGAGAAGGGATATCCTGCAGCAAGGAAGTTACAAGAACTGCAAGTCCCTATGATTGGTGAAGAGTCAACAACAAAAAAATTTCTATAATACAAGTTAGTTTACCACAGAACAAGTTTTGCATTGCAACCAAAAAAATTTCTATATTTGATACAGTGGCCTGTTTTCCTGCAGATCTGTTATTCCTTTAGATTATTGTTGTTTCTGATTGGATGAATGTTTGTGTTGCTTTGCAGGACTATGCTTGTTGCTAATGGTGGAAAAAACCTGGAACTACAGAACTTCAGCATTAATTTCAAAGTTCTGAAATTTTCATTACACTTACGGTGAAATTGTATTAGAGTTTGAGGATTACTATGTTCTTTATCTTTAATGCTTGCAGTTTCTAGATGTTCCTATTATTAAAGAAGAAAATCTACTTGTTTTTCTTGTGCATCTTCCTTGATTGCTTGGATGTCTTCCCTGTCCTTTGAAGTCTAAACCAGTATCAGCAAGTGCTTCAAACATGGTTTTCTAGAAACTCTTTTGCTTGGTTGATTTGTCATTTGCCTTTTCTAGTGTATGTTGTCTGAAATTTTGTTTCAGCTTTCCTTTCTTTGAATTTATGTAGACTTGTGCCTCTGTCTTGGTGTTTTGTTCCTACAGAGACAACTATATTTTTATTCCTTATCTTTTTGGGATTTGTGAGATCTGCGCTCCTGTATTGGGCACCCATCAAATGTCCATGTTCATGACAAGTTCTGCATTTGCATGAGATTTTTTTATTGTCCAATGTGCTCCCATTCAATGCATCCCATGTCCAAGATTAGTCTATTATGTAATGGCTTATCCACATCTATAGTGATGCAAATCCTAGCATAGTTGAGGTTCCAGTATTTTTGATAAACTTTGAAGCAATGATGTATTCTATAATGGATGTTCCTAACTTTCTTGGACAAGATTCATGCCAATATTCTCTTGGTAGCAATGGAAACTTGACCTATATTGGCATTATAATAGAAAGATTCTCAGTGGGATTGAAGGCAGGCGATCAATACTTCATGAATAGACTAGATTTCTGTGAGCCAGTGATCAATACTTCATGAATAGACTAGATTTCTGTGAGCCATGGGTCTCCTTGGAAGGCATTATATTCTGCTTGCATTGATTGAAAAACAACCATGAAATAGTCTTTAGACGTGATTAGGATTTCCACTGAGCATCATGTTTTTCCCTTTTCTTGCACCCAAATTCTAAGAGTTTTTGGTTCTGGATATGCATCCATAAAACCTGCATATAAGAACTCTTCATTAACAAGTCATAGTCTATTTCCATTTCATCGATGGAGAAAGAGACCTTAGTTAGGAAGAGTGTTGATTTCCATATAGCTCCTATTTTCTTTCTTTGTGGAAAAATTGGGTGTGAAGATTGTTATTATATAGCATGGCATTGCAGAAATTCTATAGTTTTCTTTATAAACTGGAGTTATTTCATTGGAGACTTCTGTCTTAAAGTTAGAATCTAGATTGGATTTCTCTACGATTCTAACAATGCTCTTAATTTCTTTATATCTGGGACCCTGTTGTTCTTGATGCTGCCTGGAGTCTTCTCATACGTCCCCATTGTCCAGAATATTATCTTTTGCAGTATGATGTTTAGTTTATCTTTGTTTTGAAAATGACAGTAAATAATGAAAATGCTATAATCTTATTGTATCCACTCGTTTTAGAATCATGGTAGAATTCCATTTTTCCCTGCACAATTCACCATTTTAGCACTAAGCATATGGTATGAGTTTTTATTTCTAAACTCGCTGTGATGAATACTTTTGTTCCCTCTGACAATATATTATATTTTGAATATTGTCCCAGGGCTTTCAGTGGTATGCACAAAAGCTTCAAGCAGATGAGGATGGTGACATAGTAGAGGAATTTCTTAATGAGGTTTTACCAGATGTAAGGGGTCCAGATGATTCAAGAGAGTGTCCAAGACTTGAAGTTAAGCATAGTACAAAACTTGTTACTCTAAAGGCCCTGTTACTTTAAATCATATAATGTGATAGAAATGTTCCCCTGCATCAACGTAACTCAATTAATTCATATAGCAAGCAATGGCTATTTTCTAATAAGTGTGTCTTAACATGAAAAGTTGTCGTAAAAGATTTAATAGTTGTTAGTGGGTTGGCCAGCTTAATACTCATTATTTCTTTTGTAATCATGTTAGTTAAATCACCACATGCTATCACTTGTTGAGTCTGTGCTTTATATCAATTGTCAGCAATGGAAATTTTAAGGACGTTAGCTACAGGGCCATCCCACCCACAGAACTCTTATATATCTTTCCCCAAAAGCTGATGGTAAAACAGGTTTAGTTGTTGCAGTGAACCTTTGCAACAAAGAAATCACCTTCAAAGCAAAGCTTAGTGATATTCAGGTCCATAATCCAACATAACGTAAAGAATACCACTAGAGGATAAAGATCTCAGATGCTTTGTACAAGATTTGAGTATAAGAACACACTTTTCTTTAAAAAAAATTGATAGAATAAAGAAAATGAAAAACTGCATCAGGGAGATAATCTGCAATCTGATTAGTCACTATTACAATTGAGCAAGAAGTTCTACACTACAAGTACACAAAGCACTCCAATGGTTCCCTTGTCAAGATAAAAGACAATTAACTTCTGTTATCTTTCCATTTCCATTTCTCAAAATATGAATTGATCTCTCAATAATGGAGCCTTGCTTGAAGTTTAGTATCTTGAAAAGCTGGTCTTCGACGATTGATCCAACAAACAAAAATTAACGCCATATACTATGATTTATGCATAGCATTAAGATTCAAAATAGAGAAAACAAAACAATAACTTTGGTGTAAGGAAAAACCAATATGATCCAAAGATTAACCAACTAGACCATACATCTGCTAATGTTAAAGGTAATCCAAGATTCAAAATATCCATAATCAATTCTCACACATTAGAATTTCTATACAATGGACTGATATTCAGTATTAAATGAACCATTTAAGAAGACTATTCACTCCTTTCAGAATGAAAAAGCAATGGCTCTTTTGATACAAGACAAATGCTGAAGAATGTCAATTTCCTTGTTGCATAGGAACAAAAATTTAGTTTGGTTACCTCTAGATTAAGCAGCTTTTCAGGCTCCTATGTCATAATTCTAGGCTCTAGCAGATATTGAATCCATGGAACTTGTGGCAAAGGTGAATCACATGAAAGACTCCAACATATTACTAACAAAACTAACAAGGACACCAACATCTAAATTAAGCCTCAAAAATGATTGAAGGAGAAATACTTGAACATGTTAGCCCAAAAGTCCCCTATTTAAGCCAAGTGCTGAAGAGGATGTCATTTTCATTGTTGCAAAAGTAGGTTGGAAAACTCAAGATTAGATAGCTTTGCAGGCTCCTTTGTTAAAAACTAAGGCTTTAACCCATGACATAATTCAACAAATCAGTTGATATTCAATCCAAAAAACTTTG
Source organism: Cunninghamia lanceolata (assembly GCA_027924645.1). NCBI lineage: Eukaryota > Viridiplantae > Streptophyta > Pinopsida > Cupressales > Cupressaceae > Cunninghamia > Cunninghamia lanceolata. The sequence goes on from BSBN01001011.1 coordinate 2,239,918, forward strand.
TGGCAAAAGTTAAGCTAGTGAAAGACTCCAAGCTATAATTACTAAAACTAACATGGGGCAACAACATCTGAATTTAGGCTCAAAAAATGATTGAAGAAGCAATACTGATGATTTCACTGGCACCAATTCAGACCCACCATGCTACTACTCTTAAGGAACCACCAGTCAGGAAAGGAAATACAATATCTCCAGAATGCTGAAAAGTGCATAAGCTAAAAAATAAGATAGGCGGGTAGGCCAATCACAAAATACTGCAGACTAATCAAAATGAGTGCACAAGTAAAATGTAATCCAGCTTGTTTGTCTCCACATGACGAAAACATTTCAAATATAAAACACAGAATATCAATAGAGGGACACAAGTTTCATACCAAAATCAGAGAGTATACAACTAAATTGATTGTATCAACTCACAAAACATAAATTATAAGCCATAAACCAATAGCTTTCAAAAGTTATAACTAAATATTCATCAATTCAGAACTAATGGCTTGTTTGCCATCAATTCAAATCAAATGGCTTGTTTGCCATAGATGTATGGTAAAAAACAGAAAGGTCTCACCTATTAGTTAGCTTCCAATTTAAAAGTTAGACAATGCATACCAATTACCAATATTTTTTATTAAAATAAAAATTTACATAGGACACACGTAATCAAAAGACATTGGAGATCACATACATGGAAAAAGACTGTTTTATAACAACAAATGCAGATAATTACAAAATAAAACCTCAATGTTATTGTCACCAATCCACTTTAAGTAGCCTTCGAGATCATACAAATTTCTATTGCAAATTTGTCAATGAATAACCTCCAGATCCCAGCCTACCATACAATTTTTTTACAACAGAAACTTTCAGTGATCAGGAAAAATTTCTTGTTCTCTCATCAGCAAGGTATTTGTGAAGTAAACCATTCCATTACATTGAGGGGACCTTTGATCAACTCCAAGGCAAATTCAACCAGAAGAGTGACGCAGATGCAACATGGGCATATGCAATTGAATAGAATCCTACAAAAGGACAAAACCCCATCAAATTTCCACCCACTAAAGATGAAAACTGAATGAAAAAGCGTGACAGAAATTCTAGACCCTTCAAATTAAAAAGGCCTAGGATGTGTCAAATCAAACCCATCAATTTGTTATCCTCCTAACTAGAGAAATTTTCAAGTGATAGTAAAATTTCACAAAATATACACTAATTAGTAAATTTTTCCATTGAACAAAACAATTTTTTAAAAATATTATTGATTAATATATTAGGAAATATATAAAATTTATTATACGTGCAAATTTTATAAGTCTTGGATTGTGGTCTAATTCTAAATACAGGCAGACACCACTCCAATGACACAGGTGTAGAACCTAAAGGACATCCTTTCACCTTATGTGGTCTCTGAGTTACTGTGGCTTGGAGTTGGGTTTCAAACTTTCAATTGACCTTTGATACTGTAACTAGGCAACTGGCTTTCAGCAAAAAGAATCTCAACAATTATATTGATTCTTATGTTGGTTAGTTTGTGGTGCAAGGATATGGGATACAATGGAGGAAGACCCATGTTTACAAATCATTTAGAATCTGCCTACATTCATTATCTGTTGGGCTGTAGTCTAAGTCTAAATACAGAGCAACTATCACACTGATGATCCAGGTGAAGAATCTAAAGAATGTCTTCACATACAAAAGCCACGAATGGGACTCCAACCCATGACACCTGGCTGATAATTCCTATGCACAAGAATTTGACATTTCATCCACCAAATTATTGCTGAAGTATTTGTTTGGTATATCTTGGCTCTATGATGAGCTACTTACTGTTGAGCTGTTACTCCTGTAACTGTATGTTACTTCAAAATAGACAAATGTAGAAGGAAAGCTTATTGGATAGCGTATTTATGACTAAGCAACAAACTTCCTTATACTATTCTTACTAAGCAATGGTGTGATGGTCAATGTCAGAAGTTTTCGTAAATTTATTGAAAATGTATTGGGAGATCTTTAAGGGGACCATGCTCATCTTATCGGTGAGCCTTAATGACATAAGAATAGTCTATTATTTAGCAGATTGTAGTTCAATCTCTCTGAAGATGAAAAAAAGAGTTGAAGACAACAAAAACATGAAAGAACTCAAAACAAAAGAGATTTATACCTTCACAAGCTTCCAATCTCCCTCACTCCTTGATAGGGTTGAGGAGAATGCACCCAAGTCTCTTAGCTTTACCCAAATGTGATTGCATGTATGTGGAATGCTCTCAAACTAACACAATTTTGGCATAACCTAGCTATGGAGATATGAAATGAGAAATAATGTTCGCATGATAAACTTGTTTCAAACTTGGATGTGAAAATGACTTGTGGAGACTTGTATTTATAGGCAAATTAGAGGGGAAATGGGATCAAAGTCTAGGACTGAAAGTTCAAGATCAATGGTGGAGATAAAGATAGATGGAGGGCTTAGAATTCATCAACAATATTAGAGGGTTGAGATTAAAAGTGAATTTTAAATTCACCTTGGGAAGACTTAGCATTAATTAGGATTAAGACATATGAGTAAATTAATTTCCTTGGGAGGTGTGCATCAGTGCAAGAAGTTGGGTCCACTTTTTGGCTAAAAAGTGGAAGTGTTTTCCCAGAAAATTAAAATTTCTCCCAGTTGGAGTCAAAATTTGAAGCAATTATACAAAAAATCTTAAGAAAGTCTAGTAATATGAAATATAGTATTTTGAATCTAGTTTTCAAATATGTAATTTATTCTAATATCCAGATGATAAAATTAATTTTTCATAAGCTTGAACAAAACCCACTTTTTAAAAGTCATTTTTTAGGACCATACCATGCACGTGTATGACCAACATAGTTTGACCTAAATAAAAATATTTTTTTAAATCCTTTTGGAGAAAGATGTGTAGTATAGTGAAGTTTGATGAGGATTTTTTTATTATTTTTTTTTAAATTTTTTTTATTAATATTTTATTGTCCCTAATTGTTGTTTTTGAAAACCCCTCGTGTACGACCAACATAATTTGAGCAAAACTAATCATAATTTCTTTTTATTTATTATGTAAATAATGATGTGTAGATTGATGACATATAATTTTTTTTTTAAAACTTAAAAAATTAAAAGTTATTAAAAAATGCAAACAACTGTCATTTCAAGTTTTTGGACCAGTTTGCTAATAAAGTAATTAATAAATAGAAAAATAAGTCGAATAAAAAAATTACATATTTGAAAACTACACATCGTCAACTATAATAGGTTTTAATTTCGTAAAAAAATTAGAAAAAAATATCGTCAGCCATATTGGTAAAGTTGGTCTTTTCTCTTGCCCTAAACATGGACTTGTACTTACAAGTCCAAGACAAGGGGTTGGCTTACCATGCCTTTCCCAAGCCTAAGATTTTAGGAATGGATACCCATTCTAAAATAGATACCCATTATGAATAGGTCCCCATTTTAAAATGAGTACTTATTCCTTTTCTGTGGAAAAAAAAAGTGCATGGGGTTTTTAAAAAAATTCAAAAATACCTATTTAGAAACAGGTACCCATTCCTAAACAAGTACCCATTAAGGCTCGGGCACCCATTCCTAAGAGGGTACTCATTTAGGCTCGGGCGCTCATTCCTAAATGGGTACCTGTTTCTTTTGAAACATGTACTCGTTTCTGTCAAGATTTTTCCTTTGCTCGTGACTTCCCTTATATGTGGACCCAACTTCTTGCGGGAACTCGTGTTGGAATTAAAAATTAGAATTTATGAGTAAAAGAGATAACATGTGATCTCATGTGTGCATTTGGCAAACACATGTGTGAACTCTCAACATTAAAAAAAGCTCTAACATAAAAAAGGAAAGGTGAGGTGGAAGGGTCATGTGACCCTTTGGAATCAAAAATAATTTTTAATTTGAGGGGTGTGGAAGAAGGTGTTAAGTGAGATTTAACCAAGTTAATCAAGGGATTAACTTAATTAATGTGACTAAAAAAAATTAGTGGATGAGTTAATGAGAGGTTAAAATTAATTAAATAAGGGTTTATTTAATTAATTTAGGTCTAAAGGTCATGTAGGCTAGGGTAGCTAATTAAATAATCAGTATTTATTCAATTAGATTAGGTTTAGGCTATAGGATAGGGTAGATTAATTAAATAAATATGATTTATTTAATCAATTATGATTAGAGAGATGGAGAAATTAACTAAATAAATTTTACAAATATTCATTTAATTAATGAGGAATGAAGTTGTAAGGTCTAGTGATGAATTAATTAGATTAATTCATTACTAAGGATAAATTAGGGGAAAATGGTTAAGGCTAGATGGTTAGGGACAGCTTAGGGTTAATTAATTAAATAATTGTGATTTTTATTTAATTAATTGGTGAAAAGGTTAAGTTGGTGATGTGGTTGATGCGAAAAAATGGTTAACATGGTTGAGACATTTTTAAGTGTCTATATTTTGCCCCTCTTTGATGTGGCATCATGACCGAGTTGGAAAATGGTGTCAGGTTAAAGAATTTTGTCCCAGCTGACAAGGAGTGGAAATGGATGAGGGATGCACCTCGAGAGGTCAGGCGAAAAAAAAAAAATTTTAGGCAAACTCTCGAAGAGGAGGGATCGGTGGTGAAAAAGGGATTCGGGACAAAAAATAGAGTTGATAGAAGAAGAAATGGAGGAGAAAGGTTAAGATTTGTGCCCTGAGGAGAAGAAATGGTGAATTATGACTGACATGGCACCTATAGATAGATAAAAGTGGGAGAAAGTATTACGCTCCGCATTCCTCCACAATAAAGTATTTTGCTCTGCGGTTCTAGAGGGAAGTCTAAGATGATGATAAGTGCCTACAATTGTAGTGGTTCATGTTTTGGTGGTCCGCAAGCCATCTTTCTTTTATGACAGTCAAAGACAGTGAAGTTCATGTGTTCCGGTGAAAAGAACCTATTGTTAAAATGGCTAAGGTTTGTGTGGTTGCTCCTGGTGATTATAACATGCTTGTGGATATCTCCTGATCATGTTCCTATCTTGACATTGGTCCGTGTTAAAGAATTGAAATCATGTTTTGAATATTGTTCCCAGATAACATAGCGTGTAACCAGTATTGGCCGACTTGGTTAATTCCAGTAATTGCGGAGATTCCTTGAAGATTGTGGAAGTGTGTTGTGGTGTGGAAGATCATGTTTGAGTCCCAACTAAGGCGTGGCATGATCTGCATACATCTTTACCCCATTTCCTTTGCTTAATATTATAATAGGTCAGGACCTATTTTGTTAGTATTTGTAATGCCGACCTTGGAGATTGTTCCAATGGTTGATGTCAACCTTGATGATCATTTCAAGGTTGATGAAGTGTATGAATACTTGTAGTTATGTCATGGAAAAGATGTCCTTGAGTGAAAATGGAAAGATAATAAGAAAGGTCCAAAAGGCAGAGCAGAAAAGAGGCAGAGCAGAGTAGAGGTCTAGCAAGCTCACAGACATAAAAAGGTGTTGATCATGGCAATGACCCTAGCAGTGAGCCGCCAGTAGGGTTTAACAACCCTTATTATAATCTTGCTAGGTTTAGGGTTGAGACAGTGAGCCTACTAGACCTAGTTGTTCTTCATGGTAGTGAGCCAGTATGTTTAGGCCCGTGGGGTGACCAATCCTAAACATCATGATCTCTCGTGTTTGACATTGTATCTGTGGTTAAGTTTCTGATTTGATGCATTCATTGTTAATCATAATAATTGTGGATAAGTGATTAATGTTTAATTTGCATAAGTATTTAAGTTTTTGAGACAACTGATTCACCCCCCTCTCAGTTGTCTAGGGCATATCAACAATAGGTATCAGAGTAGAAGAGTGCAAGTATGTGCCCTTTGCCATTGATGTTAAAGGGGGAGATAAGTCATGTGAAAAACTTAGATAAAAAGTGTAGATGTGTAAAGAGAAAGGGGGAGAATCTTGTACAAAGAAAAAGTGTAGGTGTGTAAAGAGAAAGGGGAAGAATCTTGTCTTGATGTCTGTTGCAGTTTTTCACATCATATGTTGCCATCAATGACAAAGGGGGAGATTGTTGCAAGTATGTGCCTAATCGGTGTTGTCATTGATGTCAACATATCTTTGTTATCGTTGGTGTCAACTGTGTTCTATTCTATTACTTGTTTAGAAGCCTTGTGTGTTGAGGATATTGAGAAAATTGGCCTTTCTAGAAGAATCAAGTGAGTTACAGTGAAGTGCAGTATAGACAGAGAGTTGTATGCTGAAGAATAGTCCTGTAGACTGCTCCACATCTCTTGTTGGATGAAGATCTTGGTTTGGAGATTGGAAGTTCTTTGAAGAGATGTCTGAAGATGTTAAATCCTGAGTTTGAGCCTCCGGTGTGAAGTTGTAAGAAAGTTGCATTCACCAGAGTAAAGCCTGCTCCTTCTAATTATTCTCTGGTGACATGGAGAAAGTATTATGCTCTACATTCCTCTGCAATAAAGTATTTTGCTCTATAGTTCTAGAGGGAAGTCTGGGATGATGATAAGTGCCTACAATTGCAGTGGTTCATGTTTTGGTGGTCTGCAAGCCATCTTTCTTTTATGACAGTCGAAGACAATGAAGTTCATGTGTTCCAGTGAGAAGATCCTATTGTTAAAGTGGCTAAGGTTTGTGTGGTTGCTCCTGGTGATTATAACATGCTTGTGGATGTCTCCTGATCATGTTCCTATCTTGACATTGGTCCGCATTAAGGAATTGAGATCATGTTTTGAAGATTGTTCCCAAATAACATAGCGTGTAACCAGTCTTGGCCGACTTGGTTAATTCCAGTAATTGCAGAGATTCCTTGAAGATTGTGGAAGCGTGTTGTGGCATGGAAGATCATGTTTGAGTCCCAGCTAAGGAGTGGTGTGATCCACATACATCTTTACCCCATTTCCTTTGCTTAATATTGTAATAGGTCATGACCTATTTTGTAAGTGTTTGTAATGCTGACCTTGGAGATTGTTCCAATGGTTGATGCCGACCTTGATGATCATTCCAAGGTTGATGAAGTGTATAAATACTTGTAGTTGAGTCATGGAAAAGATGTCTTTGAGCAAAAATAGAAAGATAATAAGAAAGGTCCAAAAGGCAGAGCAGAAAAGAGGTAGAACAGAGTAGAGGCAAAGTAGAGCAGAGGAATTATTGTATTTCAATCATAGACATAAAAAAGTGTTGATCGTGGCAGTGAGCTGCAAGTAGGGTTTAACAACCTTCAGGGTTTAACAGCCCTTATTATATTCTTGCTAGGATTAGGGTTGAGGCAGTGAGCCTGCTAGGCCTAGTTGTTTTTCATGGCAATGAGCCAGTATGTTTAGGCCCATGGAGTGACCAAGCCTGAACATCATTATTTCAAAATTGCAATATATATTGAGAGCTAATCCTCTCCATGGTTTTTCCCCACCTTGGGGTTTTCCACGTAAAATCTGGTGTCTTTTGTGTTTGATGTTGTACCTGTGGTTAAGTTTCTAATTTCATGCATTCATTGTTAAATCAAAATAATTGTGGATAAGTGATTAATGTTTAATTACAGAAGTGTTTAAGTTTTTGAGACAACTGATTCACCTCCCCTCTCAGTTGTCCGGGGCATATCAACAATTATAATGTTACTTTGGCTATGTTTTTGAGGTACTAACCTATTGACATTGAGTTGAGTGCGAATGAATGCAGGTATTCGTCGAAGATGAGAACATGGTTGAGGTAGAGATGTTCTAGCCACTTGGCAAGAACTGATGGGATGGTTAATCCTGATGCAATCACACACTCACATAGTTTCATGTTGCATTTTGAATGGTTATTATGCATCATTGTGTGGATGATAAATATGATTGATGGTTAGATACTTAGAAAAATATATTATATTTTTAATTATTAATGAAAATTTTTTTTGAATGCATGATTTGATTATAATAATTAAATGTCTTTTCGAATTATATATTTTAGTTGGTGTATTGTATTTTTAAATAGTAAATATATGGTTGTATTTTATATATGTATTAAATAAATAATAATAATAAACATTTTTTATAGATGTTTGGAAGACAATATGTAAAATAAATTGAATAATTATATTAAATTATAATGAACATATATATATATATATATATATAATTTTATTATTTCACTTCTTGATTTATTTAAAGTAATTGTGTCTATTAAAAATAGTTAAATTATATTAAAAATAGTATTATTATATTTAGGAAATGAATAGAAGAATTAAAATTTACTTATTGTCATTCATGCGATAGTAAGCTAACTAAAATAATTGTTATTTTATTTTAAATAGAAATTTTGTAAGCTTTAAATGGTAAAAATCTCATGCAAACTGGAGTATGGACTAGTTATCAATCTTCAGTCTTTAAACCTAAAAGGGATCACCAAAATTAGGGAGATATCTTTAATAAAAGAAGAGATCTTGAGTAGAGAAGAAAACACACGAATTGAGCAGAGAAGGACGTTTTTATAGCAGCAGTGAGAGAGAGGATGTGGTTCTGGTTGGACAGCGATAGGAAGAAGTTGCTCAGTGACTACAACCAGGATTAGACTTCCCTCTATGGCAACTGATCCGGGTATTTATCTTATGTTTTGCATTGATTAAAAGTCTGTTAAATGACAGTAGAACTTATAAAAATTGGCCTATATGTGTACTCTTTTCTGGCCTGCATATGACTGCCAATCAGCCTGCTAAAATAAACTCATCTTAAACCCTTCCTGGCCATTGAGTTTCATAACTATGTTGGTTTCTTGTGTTGTTTAATTCTTGTCTTCCTACCACTAGCTTTTAAACCCCCACGTCTAACAAAAGCGGCCTGAAAAAGGATGGATGCCTATGTTTTTATCTTGGTCACCTGAGCTTCTTCATACACTTCGGATTGGCCTCCCTTTTAGCCGCTTATTTTTCTGGTAGAGACGACTTCATTTACCAGACCTTAATCAATTGAAAATTGATTTGTTTTCCTTTCTTTGGCTACCTAGTTGATTGGGTAAGTACGACTTTTTCTCCAACCCTAAGCCGAATATTCCATGATCTTGTGTTTCCATAAGGATCGACCTGATTAAGTTGGTCACCTGTATTTTTGTTGTCTGTGCATGACCTATTTTCTAGTTGTTTTGTTTTCCTTTCCTAGCAGATATTTGTCTCTTTATTTATGATAATTGAAATCGGCCCCTTGAAATTATTTATGGTTGGAAACATAGTTATATTTCCCAGACAAAGTCATTGTTTTCCTGTCAGAAATAAATTATCTCAGTTGTTATCATTTTGTATGCTATTTTGGAATCAGTTCATGTTATAAATCAACCTACTTTATTGAGCAAACAATGTGATCATAACCTCTCAAAAATTGATAAAACTATTATATTCATGTAGACATATTCTGTTATTGATTTGATGTTCAAACGTATTAGTAAACATTAAATCATAGCATAACAGTAATATGATTAAACTTTGTTCTCTATTCATTTTTATTTTGCAACAGTTCCTTTCACAGACGTCACAATAAGGTTTTTGATTAAATTATGAACTTATATGGTTATAGATAAATGGACTGAGAGAGTTCCTGTCACATATTTGACAGTAAGATTGCTTAAATCACTTAGAATACTATTTATATTGTGAATTATGATAGAAATATGGACTTGGTGATTATATCAATTTGATAAACTTATGGATGCAACTGTATGAACAAAAGATAGATTATTGCTTGGAAAGTGTATTTCCTTCATTGATGTTTTGGGGAAAAGGATTTTTGATTGATTTATTGGTAAACTTGAATTCTTGATTATTTATTATTTATTTTCTTGCTTCTTGGGGAAAGAAGTAGTTTTTATCTAGGAATGTATTGGGTTACTTTCTGGGCTAGGATGCCGAATGTGGGTTTTTAGAGATGGCTTTTCCTCTTTTCAGGAATTGAACTAGGTTACTATTTAAAGGATTAGATCTAATCGAGATGACATTGAAATAGATGTTTATTTTGTCTAGCAAACTTATTTATATATATCTCTGCCACATCCTATTGTGAGACAATCTACTTTTCATTATTTAGAATTGCACATTCAGACATCAGAGTTGCATCGGGTGTTCCCTTCTGCCAGTTGTTTCTAGGTAGCTAGACATTTCATGTAGGGTTGGGTTTCCTTCGTTTCATGAAGGAATCTAGGAAAGTGTAATTACTTCATGGTTGGGTGGAAAAGCACCTGGGCCATGTTCCCGTCTCTCGGCTTGAATGTGGTGGACCACTTGGTTCGTGAGACTGAGCGTATTGATTTATTGATTCTTGTTGCACATGATTATTGTAACTTGAAATTGGATGTAATATGGTATGAATGCCCATGGATTTTGTATACTATTTATAGTGCTTTTACATGGATTAAGCACGTGATTTTGAAAGATTTAATGACATTTTGATTCATATTTATAAGATTGCTCATTTTACTCGTGATATTGTAATTAAGCAGATTAATTACACCCTTTTTCTCTTTTATATTGTAATTAAGTGGATTAATTACATCTTTTTACTTTGGATATTGTGATGTTGTACTTAAGTGGATTATTTACTTCATTTACTTTTATGATGAAATTGAGAGCTTTATAGTTGGTGTACCTGGGATTTCTTATCTTAGTTGACGGTCTTAAAATGGATCCAGAGAAGGTGAGGGCTATCATTGAATGGCATACTCCAAGGAGTGTTATAGAGGTACAATCTTTTTATGGCTTGGCAAGCTTTTATAAAAAATTTATCAGGAATTTTAGTAGCATATGTGCACACTTAATGAAGACAATGAGAGGGGACATAAAAGAGTTCAAATGGACTATAGGAGCAACCAAGAGTTTTGATACATTGAAGCAAAAAGTCAGAGAAACCTATTTTGGCACTTCTAGATTTCAACAAGGTGTTTCAAGTAGATTGTGATGCTAGTGGAAGTGTTATAGAGTTGTTTTGAGTCAAGAAGGTAAGCCCATTACTTATTTCAGTGAGAAGTTTAATGATGCCAAGAAAAAGTATTATGTTTATGATAAGGAGTTTTATGCTATAATTCATGCTTTAAAGAAATGGAGACATTATTTGTTGTCAAAAGAGTTTGTTTTATATACTTGTCATCAAGCTTTGTAGTATCTTAATAGTCAAGGAAAGTTAAATTAGAGGCACTTAGCACAAGAGTGGGAAGTCCAATAGAGTTGTAGATGCCTTGAGTAGAAGGCAAATTTTGTTGACAATGATGAAGATAGAGATTGTTAGGTTTAATGAACTCAAGAATTTGTACCTGAAAGATCTAGACTTTGTAGAGGCTTGGAAGGCTTGTTTGGAGCCTATTGCCTTGGATAGGACAAGATGGCTGGATTATATAATCCGAGATAATATGTTGTTCAGAGGAAGCCAGTTGTGCATTCCGAGGAGTTCCATGAGAGAGAACTTGATTAAAGAGAAGCATAGTGGAGGGTTGGCAAGACACTTTGGTTGAGATAAGACCATTGCTCTTGTTAGTGAGAATTATTACTGGCCACAATTACATCAGGATGTGAAGAAATTTGTGCAAAGTTGTAGAGTATGCCAGATGGCCAAAGGAGTAACACAAAATACTAGGCTATATCATCCATTGCCTGTACCAGAGGGACCATGGGAGGATATCAGCATGGACTTTGTTCTTGGTTTACCAAGGACACAGAGAGGACATGATTCAATATTTGTGGTGGTTGACAGATTTTCAAAGATAACACATTTCATTCCATGTCAAAAGACCAATGATGTTGTTCACATTGCAGAGTTACTTTTCAAGGAGGTGGTTAGACTACATGGTTTCTACTAAGGAGTATAGTTTTAGATAGAGATACCAAGTTTGTTGGGTATTTCTAGAGGACCCTATGAAAGAAGTTGAAGACTGAGTTGAAGTTTAGTTCTGCACATCATCCATAGACTGATGGATAGACAGAGGTAGTGAATCAAAGTTTGGACAACTTGTTGAAATGCTTAGTAGGAGATAAGCCCAAGGGATGCGATTTGATTCTACCATTGGAAGAATTTGCTTACAATAATTAGACTATCAATAGGAGTACTGGTAAATCCCCATTCTATATTATATATGGGAGTACTCCAAGAAATGCTTCTGAGTTGAGAAAGATAGACAAAGGAGAGAAGAGTAGTGCTAAGGACGAAGACTTTGTAGAGAACATGAAGAGATTGCATGAAGAGGTATGACAACATATTAATAAAATGAATTCTCAGTACAAGGCTAAGGCATATTAGAAGAGAATGTTTAAGGAATTCAAGGTTGGTGATGAAGTCACAGTTCGCCTAAGGAAAGAAAGGTTGCCAATGGGAACATATAATAAGTTAAAAATGAAGAAATTTGGACCATGCAAAATCCTGAAGAAGCATGACTCAGGAAATGCATATGAGGTAGAGTTGCTAAGTGGGATCAACATTTCCCCTTATTTAACATTGTTGATTTAATAGAGTATCATGAAGGTGACATAGAGGATGGACCAACGGAAGAATAGTGGAGTATCTTGAGATCTACTTCAAAGGAGGAAATAGAAGAAATCTTGGATAGCCATGTGGGAAGAAGTACTCAGAATAGGCAATATGAAGAATATCTGGTGAAGTGGAAAGGAAAGCCTGTCGAATATTCTTCATGGTCGTCTAAGGCAGAGTTAACCATTTGGGTTTTCCTTGAACACTTGAGATGTGACAAGGTCACTTCTCAAATTATCCTGTGTGTCTGATGCAGGAGTATCCAGTGGTGTAAGGGAAATCTTGCATCACCCAAAAAAATGATGATTTGTTTTCTATTCTTTTCAATTTTTGTGTTTTCAGATACCCATTTTTTGAATAATGATTCAGAACCTATAAAGTTTCCAATAGGGCTAAGAATACCAGAACTTACTATTTTTAGTAACCCTATATCAGAGAAGCAGTTGAGCCCAAAATTTTTCCCAAAGCCTAGAAATAGTCAAATAAGCATTGTTGGTAAATTTTAGCTCTAAAACATGTCTAGATTTCAAGATATTAAAGTTTCAATTTTGTGAGGTCCCTGAAAAAGTTTCAGAATCATATTTGAGGTACTTAGAGGTCCCAAAATGCCCTGAAAAGTTTACGAAAATATGTTTACAAATTTTTGGTGTCATAGTTCACTTCACAATCTTTCCAATGCTTCAAACAGTTCGTCAATTAAACACCTGGATCAAAAGTTATGGCTTCCAAAAGTTGTGCTACCAAATTTTAAAATTTTAAAATTCTTTCTTAGGCGAGAAAAAGGGCAGCTGGGTTCATTTTGATGCCCAAATGGGAGTTGCACATTTCAAAGCAAGCCGACATTAGGGAAATTACAGTAACTAGTTCTGATGTGTATTTAAAGCCTATCTTGGGATAGTTTCAAAAGCAGTGATTGGAGGATGTCATTGGCTAGTCCTATTCATGCGAATAAGGAGGTTAGGAGATATCAGAAGGCTATGTTTAAGTTAGATATTTCTATTGTAAGATAGCCCATATTACTGTAATAAGCGGGCATGACCCTAGAATTTGTATTTCAGATTTGTATCCTTTTACAGACATGTTTAATGAAGGAATTCTGAAACAGTTTGCAGATTACTTAATTAATCTTATCGAGATCTTGTTCTTGTCTATTTGAAATCTATAAATTATTGGTGTATGTGTTTTGGGTGGATTCCACCCTCATTATTTTCTCCCGAAAGGGTTTCCCCATGGAATTACTGTATTATGGTATGACTGATATTTATGTTTATTTCTATATAATTTCTATAAGTTCTGTTGTAAAGATCTAAAATGTTTTGTGCATATCTCTCCTCTTAAGATTAGTGTAGGAAGTTGTTCCACCACCTTAGCTTCCTTACAAATGCCACCTAAAAAAATTGCTTTCATTGTAACTTTTGGACTTGGGTGGAGCACAACTAAGTTTTTGCCACTTTTTGACTTATGTTTGTGGAAGTTAGTGATAGTTAAGCCCATTAAAATGTACATCCACACCTAATATCTTTTGACAAAGGCTAAATTCACTAAGCTTATTGCTAACTTTCTCTTCACTTAGACATAAGAAACTAGTCCCTATGCCACTCAATATGTGCACGTCTTTCACTTGAAATTTGCTAAATTAGCCTTAGGTATGGATCACTTAACTAGTTACCAACTCTATTGTGAAATTTTGCTTGGTTCTTGCCATGGAAAAGTGCATCTAGCTATTGTAGGCAAAGTTTTGCTTAATTATTGCTTATTCTTATTATATTTGGTGAAACATTCCAATAGTTCAACCATTAGAAAATTGCATCTCACATTACTTAGCCTTTCTCTCACATTTTGACACTAAAAGCTAATAGTTTTGCCACTAGATTAGTATGCCTTGACTACTTAATTGATATTTAATAAAGAAATTTATAGTTAGGCCATCATGAAGATGCCAAAACTCTATTACTATTGATTTAGACCTCATGCCTTAGCCATTTCAATCTCTTTCCCTCCTTCATTGTAGTTTCCATTGAGTGCATAATTCTCTACTTCTTTGTTGCCCTTGAACACCAATATCATTCTCTTTATTAGCTTGAGGAAATCACCTTTACTCTACAAAAGCCATTAGAAGGAAAGACCAAAATAGGAGAAACTCTTGCAAACTAACTGGGAAGATCACAAATTAAATGGATTGACAAACAAATAATGATCATTTGATAATAAAATTAGAAAAGGGAACACCAAAGCTAAGTTTTGTAGGCGTACCAACAAATTGCAAGGAACAATTTGGAGTACCAACAAGATGTTTGATATACTGGATTTTCTTTTGAAACCAATCGTTTTGAAACAATACCTTAATTTGTGATGTGTAAATAAATTTCATGATCTATAATCACAACAAATAAACATTCTTAGTTCTTTGCATCCCTTCATTCCCCCATATTTTTCCTTTACAATGATCTCTTTAATAACCCATGCATTGTATATCATCATACAACCATAAAATCTAATTGCCATAATATTTGTACAGTTTTATTATGTAAATTTGTTTTTAATTTTTGTATTTTGTGGAGACATTAGTAGCACCCTTTTACATATTCATTTTACGTAATATATTGTAAAGTGTTTTATCATACTAGATACTCAAAGAACTTACTATTTTCATATGGTGAAAGTCTTAAATAAATATTGTATCTTATATTTTCATAGTCATCTAAAGCATAAATTGAGAGAACATTTAAGTTTATACAAAATCTTTTTAAATTTACCATTAGCCGCCCCTAAAACATTTATATAGATTCAAATAATTATCAATAAGAAACAATCACATTGAGGGCCTACATTTGATGGCCGTATGGCTATATTTAGACATTTTACTATAAAATATAATCAAAATTTTAAAAAGATTGTATCACATGAAAGGAGTCTAAAACTGTCAAAATTTATATAGAATTATGATCATACATATATTTGGTTTATATATAATTTTACTTATACTAAAACATATTGTAACATTTTAAGGACACCTTTGAATAGATAACCATCATTAAAAAATTGGTTGAGGTGAAAAAAACCATATAATTAACAAATTATAATGATAAGAACTATAGATATTGCATCCTTTGTTATTAACTCAATTTCTCATTTAAAATTATTAACTTATAGAATATTATGATCAACTTAAATGCAAACTTATTATTTCTTTTATTATTTTTATATAATTTTTATTATTCCAATATTAATTTATAATTTCTATATAAATTCTATCACCTTAATTATTTCAATAACTTTAATTTTTTTCAAAACTTAATATTTTAAATCATATTTTATAATTTATTTGTTTTGTTACCTTAATAATAAATTATAAAATATGATTTTATATATATTTGCTTATTAAACTGTTGAGCCCTCTGTATTATATTAAAAAATATGATTTAATATATTAATATAAAAACTCTTATACAATTATATCCAAAACTCATTAGTGATCAAGTCTTGTAGAGTGCAAGGCCCCCAACACCATAAACTCTCAGCAAAGAAGTTCAGTCTAAAACTCTTATACAACTATAAAATAAGATTTAATATATTAATATAAAATATGATTTAATGTATTTATATAAATACTCTTATACAACTATATCCAAAATCTACGAGAGATCAAGTTTTGTTGAGTGTAAGGCCCTCAACACCATAAAGGATGAAGCCCTCATAGACTCTCATCAGCAGAAGTTCAGTTTAAACTCGATAGTAAAAATAATCTTGTAGATGATTTAGAAAAAACATTCTTATTATTATCATTATAATGTAATGATATGATACAGAGCTACCTACATATGGAGGAAAGAAGAGACAAGATCAAGACAAGGATGATTTGACAAGGGTAGCATAAATGCCATTGGGCATGGAAAGAAGTTGATTGTGGGTACCCTGTTCAACAACCCTGCCACCTCTGATAACAGCAATGGAATCTGCACCTCGAATGGTGCAGAGGCGGTGAGCCACCATAATGGTGGATCTGCCCCCAATTGCCCTGTTGAGCGCCTCCTGAACCAGGTGCTCTGACTCAACATCCAGAGCACTGGTTGCCTCATCCAGCAGAAGAATTCTAGGGTTTCTCACCATGGCTCTGGCTATTGATATTCTCTGCTTCTGCCCGCCGGAAAGCTGAATCCCTCGCTCTCCAACCCTTGTGTTGTAGCCCTCCGGCAGGCCGGATATGAAACTGTGGGCATTGGAGATTTTGGCGGCGGTTACAATTTCTTCCTCAGAGACGGCGCTTTCTTCTTCTTGTCGTCCGTAGGCGATGTTCTCCCGGATGGTTTCGTCGAAGAGAAAGGGCTCCTGCCCTACTAAACCTATCTGCTGACGAAACCATTTCAGTTGCAGGGTTTTGATGTCGGTTTTGTCTAGCAGGATAAGCCCACGGTCTGGATCGTAGAACCGTTCCAGGAGGGATAATACTGTCGACTTGCCGCTTCCGCTTTCTCCTACCAGGGCTATGCTCTGTTTATTCACAGGGTCGGCATGTTAGGTAACTTAAAATCAGGACAATGCAATTAGAGAATCTATGGAAGACATGAAATTTTAGCCCTGAGTCTATTGAAATAATAATTTAAACATGTTTGCAGAACACCAGTGATTGGGACATTTGGTAGTTTGGAAAGAAAATGTTTTATGGTTATGAGAGATTGTTTCTTGAATATTGTTTATGAAATATAGATGAAATTATATGACATGATAGATAAATTTTACTGTGTATTGGGCCAACCTTTATAAGGAATGTAATCAGATTCTGTGTTGGGTAAATTTGACTAAATAAATATCCCTCGGACTTTTCTTTACTGGAGAAATTTCAGGGTAATGAAGGTTTTAAATCTCTAGGATGGTTGGATATTAACCAATGTAATTTTCAGATCAGGGTTGATCTTATGGACACGGTGTAATTGTTAGAGGAAGATTTGACAACACTAACAAGAGCAACTTTAATGATACATTGTACGTTTAAGTCAAAGACAAATTAGTTTGAATAGTTGATTGATACTTTTTGACGGGTCCTACAGACCATTTTGGTCTGAAAGACGCTACAAGTCATCATCATCAGTATATGAATTATATTCTAGAACAGTATGACATTTGCATGTATCCCGTGATGATCAGGGTTAATGTTGATTTAATGTTTTTTTAGGCAACGTGAACAAGAATTTTTCAGTAGGAATCTTTTGAATTATTTTTTTTGAAATTCAAGCCATTCTTGTGCATGGGGAGAGGCCGTCTCTTAAAATCATATATGGCAATTTTGAATCATTCCAAAAATTTTACAGTAGTTTATTTGGTAAGGCCCCTTTTTATAACTAAGGTTTCAGGGCAACATCATCAAATATGATGCCACATCAGCATGTTTTTTACTGAGGTGTCAAATAGTTCCCCCCAAAAAAGGGTGGACCAATATGTGTGCATTAAGTCATGTATTGTTGGTGCATTGATGTGGCATCACATGATTGGTTGCTTTTTAAATCTAGTGAGCACATTTTGTTCAATTATAGGTATTTATAGTAACACTAACAACCTTAAAGTCACAACTACTAGTGCTAAACTTTAAAAATATTGGGCCTTAAATACACAAATACTATCACACCTATTGGAATATGCTCAACAATTGGATCCTCTCCCCTAATGCAAGTACTTCAATTTTGGTTTAAGAATGATTAACTAGGGTAGAGGACTGAGAGGAGTCACTAGTCCAATGAGCTAAATTTGCAACCATGTAGGCGTTACATGGAATATTGTAGGACCTCCGTTTTATTTAGAAATGTGAATGTGATGGATTCTTATCTATACAACTAAGGTTTGGAGGTGTGACTCATCACACCACATCTAGTGAGAAATGTCCTTAAAATGATTTTTTAAGGATTTGACCAAAACTTTATCATGAAATCCTTAGTAGTTAACAAAAAATATCATTTGTTGTTAGAACAAGATCATATTCTTATTTAAAATAGAACTTATATGCAACCTAAACGATCTCAATACCTTTTGGTAACCATGAATTTTGTTATCTCTAACCTTTATAGCCAACACAAAGGACCCAACAGTTGAACACAAAATACTATTTATTGTTATTAAAACAACACATTCTTATTTAAAATACAACTTATATTCAACTTTAATTGATCATAAATTTTTTCGACAACCTTTTACATTTTATGACAAAATACAAGGTATTTATTGTACTCACCTTTTATCATATAATATAAAGTATTCCAATGCATGTACATTGCCACCCCAATAATTGTACACATAAGAATAGTATTTGTCCACATAACAACAATACTTATTTAGATGAGCACGTTATTTTATAAATGATACACTTATAGTGGATAGTTATGATATTTTATATAAAGCAAAAAGTATTTATTACACTTGTTAATCAATGTATTTATAATTTTTTATTCTAAACTCTCATGGGATCATGTAAGGGTCCATATTGACAAACATTTGGTTATTTTTTGATTTACATGTGAAATAATTATTGACAATATATAGTATAAATATGTTGCAAGACTAAATCATATACCGATGAGTACTATATCAACAATTAGACCGTGTTGGACTACTATTACTAGCTCCTCTCCCCTGGAGTTTTTTCTAAATAAAAAAAAAATTTAAAAACTCAAATATGTTTAGACTCTAAGAACACCATATACCAATCTAGCCTCAAGAATATTAAATCATATAATCTTAATATCTCAACTCAATTCAAATTCAGAACTGTATTAAGATAATTAAGGCAGGGTTTGAGGATCAATTGAGCTGACCTTTCCAGGATCGAGGTGCAAATTAATGCCTTGAAGAATCTGCACACGAGGTCTTGTTGGATATTTGAAATACACATGCTTGAATGTGATCTCTCCTTTCATTTCATGCAAGGTTTTGCCTGTGAGATCTTTTGGGTCTATCTGGGACTTCCTTTCTATGATGGAGAACAAAGACTCCACTGCCAATTTTACCCTCGAGATGTCGGGTAACATTTGAACTGACTCCGATATGCTAATTGCACTGAGAGTGAAAGCAAAGAAAACCTGTTGCATGCAAACAATTCAAAGTTTCAGAGTTTTGATAGGTACTAGTTTCACAAAGACTGCTTGAGGAAGATTTTAAAATCTTTTTCTTCCAAAGGTTTTGTTGGGAATGTTAACTTTTTCCACTATTCATGGTAATTTTTATTTAACAATAGCAATAACGGAAAGTTTGGTTCTATCACAACTGTTAATTGTTTTATAGAAATACTAATAAAACCTTATATCTTTCTCAACATGTTTTGAGTTGAAAGGATTATATGATTATAGTACTCTGAATATTTGTCCATGGTTTGCCAATCTATGGATAACCAGTTGAGCTCCCACCCAGAAGCTGAAACCATAAGTAGCAAAGAGGACAAAATTTATAACGCCAAAGCCAAGGCCAACAATGGTAGCCAGTTGAGTTGCACATCTCATTGGTTCTTTGCATTGTCGAGCATGCATTTGAAGGACCTGATCCTCGGCACAGAATGAAGCTATAGTGCGAATGTTACTCAGTGCATCTATCGCCACGTGCACAGGTTCACCCTCTGCCACCTGCTTCAGTTAAGATCAAGATCAAGCCTATTAATATCGGTATTATTTTAGACAGTTGGACTGGATTGATTGGTTGAGAGGGCATCACTCAAACCCCCCAAATCTCAATCCAGGTCTCACTTTCTCCTGTGTATGTAATACCATGCCAAAAAAAGATACGCATACTATTTTTCTGGTTATGGACCCTTGCATAAAGAAAAGAATGATCAGCAGCTATAGTCAAAAGTACCTGGGATTTGGCACTGAATTTCTTTACCATCTTGAGTTGCCCCCATGATTGAAACACTATCAGAACAATCAGAGAAATCAACACAAAAGCCATTTGCCAGTTGGATAAAAATGCAATAAAAAGCCCCAAAGTTACGGTAGCTGCATTTTGTAGCATTAGAGGCAGTCCGTCTGTAACCAGGCTTTTGATTGATACACAGTGTATTGAGAGTCCAGAACTTATCACGCCACTGAAATAATTAAAATATACAAACATAAATTGATCAGTGATGCAATGCCTATGTACAAAAATCGAGAAGAGGATGACTAGAAACTTATCGATGAGACTAACATCACAGCCTGTAACAATATAACAAGAAGTGTACGAGGCATGGCAAGCCAAATTTTAACAACTAAAAACAAAAGCATAGAGGAGCTCTCATTTACAATGGCAAGAGATAAAGACAATTCTTCTGCTAACTAAAGATTAATCAAACAATAAAAAAAATGCAAGATAAGTGAAGTGTGAAACAATAGCTTTTCAGTTCAATTGCCAACTCATATATTACATTTGTTCGTAACAGGGAGTTTTGCAATGTTTCTCTATCTCGAGTCTAAATGAACTGAGCCATATAAACTTGTATATTATATTATTATTCTAAATTAGAAGAATCATATTTTGTGTGACATATTGGTAGCTAAGATTTCTAATGTTTTTGTATCATGGTCAGGGCCTTTCTGAACTGTTTGTCACACATATTCCAATATTCTACTTTGTTACACATCATTTTGCCTTCTCATTAGTGTTATCTAGCAGCCAGCCTATTGATGACACCATAGGGCATGCACATTGTTTAGTTAATTATAAGCATACAAGAGAATGTGGTGTATTTATGTTGAACCTTACTAGAATAATATTTTTTACACAATCCTATATACAGAATAATGTGGTGTATTTATCTCAAACCTAAAGCTGAATCGATTCAGGTTTGAGTATTTGGGGTAGAGTGCACTTTCAATCATATAATAGTTTGAGAAGATAAAACATAGTTCAAATAAAGGTTGAAAGAAACTAAGAGGTTTATGGGTTGGCATATTTTGGGATATTGATAATAAGTTATGATGGTCTACCTATAAAATTTGTTTTCTTGCTATTCCCCTCTGCGATTGCAGCATTGTTTTTCTTTGTTTGATTTCTTTCTTATTTCATCCATTTAATCCAAGTATATAGCATCTAGAAAAAATTTGTTGATATTAAATTAAACATACATGACAACTGAGAGAGGGAATAAAAGCCTACGAAGAATTGAGAGTATAGGTAATCCCAGTTACCACTGCATCTTAAGGTACTCTTCCTAGTCACATTACCAACGCAATGGAAAGAAGGGAAATGAAAAATTTGTTCACATTTTACTTCTGTTGTTATATCATACTTCTATAACCAGCATTGCCCTGCCCTGAACATGAATAAGATCTCACCTGGAAGTTTCATGCTTATCAAACCATGCCATCTCCTGTCGCATAACATGTTGAATGGTCATTACACGAAGACGGTGAACAAGCTTGCTGCCACTGTGTGTGAAGCAGGATATCTGTGCTGGATTGATGATTAAAGCTGCCAACGCTAAAAGCAAAAACATGCCTGACCAGAAAATACTGTCTTTCCTAAGTTTAGATTTTGGCTCATAGAAGCTGCTGATCACATTTGCTAGAAGGAGACCTAACAGGGGTAAGATGGTGCCACTTGCACCTGCAGCCAAGGACCCAAACAACAGTACAGGAAGTTCTTGTCTGTTGAGAGGAGCTAGCTTGAATATTGACCTCTGCATATTTGTACGTAAGTCCTTGGAAACTTCTAAATTCTGAAAATTATCTTCCTCAATGGAACCCACACTACTTCGACTTCTAAAAGATGAATGTCTTGAACTCTTTTCTATAAAACTTCCATCTCTTCTAGAAATATTAACCTGTTGAACATCCTTAACAATATTCTCTCTATCACTCTCAGATTCATCTGTTTCTTCTTCTCCTTCTTGTAACTCCTGTTGCTTGACCATCTGAGTATATGCACCATCTCTCCTCTGTATCAGCTCAGCATGGGTGCCTGCAGGCACATGCCACTGATTATGCCTTTTCAAAAACACAGTTCAATCTAATTCTAGACCATAGAATTTGAATAGGAAGTACCTTGTTCTATCAACTTTCCTTTCATAAGAACACATATAGAGTGTGCATTTCTTATGGTGCTGAGCCTGTGAGCAATCACAACAGTAGTCCTCTCCACCATGACTTGCTCCAGAGCTTCCTGGACAGCTCTTTCTGAACCAGTGTCTAAGGCGCTTGTTGCTTCATCCAGCAGTAAGATGCGAGGATTCTTCAGGATAGCTCTTGCTATTGCAATTCTCTGCTTCTGACCCCCTGAAAGCTGAGCACCTCGATCCCCCACCATTGTGTCATAGCCCTGAAAAATACAAATGAGCACAATAGATCAATGGGTCTAAACTACAACTAGCTTACAATAGACAATAATTATGAAAGCATCTCATTTTTTTAAGCCTTAATAAAACATGCCAAATTAATGAGCCAAAAGAGTACAATCAATGTTGATCATCCTGCAGTAATGTAACAAGTATCAGTCAAGCTACCAATTTGAAGAATGTCCTTGAGACAGTCTAATAATGTCATCCAGATAATGGCTTGGGACTAAGGTGAGAAGGTGATGTTATTCATGGTGGTCTGATATTCATATTCCCAACACTCGCGTAGGTCAAGTTACCAATTTGAAGATAGTCTTCGAGACAGTCTAATAATGTCTTCCAGAAAATAGCTTGGGCTAAGGGGAGCAGGTGATGTTATTCTAAGGGGGTGTGGTATTCCTATTTCTAAGACTCACGCTTGTCAAGCCATTGATGAAGTGGATAAAACTTGTAAAGCAAGTTTAGTGAGATTATCTGGATACTGTGTGTGTACTGACAATTACCACACTTAAAAGAGTTTAGGTTGGGATGTCATAAATTGCCATCAAGTTAAGACGCTTAATATGAAATGCGATTCTATGTAACATAAACATATGTGTAACTATGTAATCAGAGGAGAGCACTCTGAAGACATACGTATGAGCAACTGAAATACATACTAATAATTTAGATCATAGTAGTCATGTTTTTAAGAACATGAAATACAAGAGGTCAAAAAACTAGAATGTGGTTGAACAACAAAACATAGAGAAAAAATGGCAGATTCCTTTCAAGAAAATATTCCAATGCATATAGAGCTTCCTCTATATTTATAGAGGCACTAATAATTTAATGAAATGCGAGAGGGTCAAGAATGCAGTGAAATGCACTTGAGCAACAATAAAAACCAAGAATGAGCGGGAGCGGGAGTTTTTTTTGCAGGACAGGAGAGGGCAAGGCGGGGTTTTTTTTGCAGGGAGAGGATGAAGATGGAGACGAGGATGACGATGGTGGATTCGATGAATGACATCTCTTTGAGGATGAAGAAGAGGAGGAATCTCTCCTCGATATTTGGTTGGAGGTGCAACGGTTAGTGTGCGGAAGGGGTCTTCTGTGGCTCCTTCATCTTCTGATTTTTCCGGGCTTTGTAGGGCACTAAAGCAGGGTTTCCTTTCCCCTTCAATGGCCCCTGCAAAGGATGCTCTGGTTTCTGCTAAGGGAAATGTGTCTGGAGTGTTGATTTTGGAGCCCCTTGATTCCCATGCGGCGGCCTCTTGCCCTGTTGATATTGAGTCGGGGTTTGGCCATTTGGAAGTCGCCCTTGTTTTCCCTGTTTCCAGACAGGAAAAAGTGAATGACTGTGTTTCGCCATTGGATGTGGCGAGGGTTACTTCTCCTTTGGAGGGGGTGAGTCCTGCTAGGGTTTTGCCACCTTGCATGTTGCAAGGTTATCCTGGAGAGGGTAAGGTTTTGCAGGATCTGAACCTGCAAATTAACTCTTCAGCTAATGCAGATCAGTCTGAGATCCCTTAGCTCAACCGTTGGTGGGGGATTCCTCTTCTTCTTTGCATCCTTCTAACCTATGTTCAGGTGCTTCTCAAAATGTTTCAGATGGTTCTTGCATCTTTCTACATGTCCCTGATGATGATGTTGACAAAGCTATTGCCTGCATGGAGAATGCCCTTATTGGGAGATTCTTGGGCTTTCGCCCGAATATTGATGTGGTTAGAAAATGGACTCAAAAAAGATTGTGTCAATCTGATCAGATCAAGGTCGCTGCCATGTCTAATGGATTTATACTTGGTAAGTCTAATCTGCAGTTGAAAAGATGGTCTCCTGGTTTTGATGCAACCAAGGAAGATTTCAATAGGGTTTCTATTTGGGTTAGGCTCCCAAGGCTTCCTTTAGAGTACTAGACTGAAGCGATAATTCGAGTTATAGCAAATGCTCTTCAGTTTTTATCTATTGACAATGTTACTAAATCTATGAAACGTCTAGTTTTTGCTAGATTTTGTGAGTGTTGATATTGATACGGTTCTGCCTAAAGTCATTAAATTGTGCTCCAAATTTGGTATTTGGGAGCAGAAAATTCTTTACGAGTCATCTTCGTAGGTTTCTCTGCTTTGTCATAAATTTGGGCACTTCTCCAATTCGTGTAACCAAACTCATGAGCATGGGAAAGAGTGTGAGAATAATGATAATAAATGTTATGCTACAAGGAATGAAGGAAAAGAAAAGGATATTGTTATGGTTGGTCCTGGTGGGGACGAGCAGGTGACTCCATTGAAGGATAAGAATAGGCGTCCTTTGGATAAACCTGGTTCAGCGTCTAAAAAAGGAAAGACAAATCAATTTCCTCAGAGTTCTTTGGTGAGGTTTGGTTTTAAACCTCCATGATAATGGTTAGGGGCTGCCCCTTTGCTGCGGCCTTGCTGTTTTAAGGCCTGCTTCTTTGCTGGTTCTTGTCTCTTGTTGTAGTTGGTTTTTTCTTGTTTCTTGGGGTTGCAGTTTGTTCTTGTTGTACAAGGTTTAGGGGCCCTTTCAAAACCCTTTCCGGTTCATAGCTCCGGTTAAAAGCGCTTACAATAATCAAAAGCAATAAATATGTAAAAATGAGAAAAAAATGTCACAGAGAAAATTTCTCAAGCATCCCCATGCATTGGGGAATTTCTATCGTACTGAATTATTGATCGAGAGTCCACTTACGGTTAGAGAGAGTGAGAGAAAACAGTCAACTTTGACCTCTGAAAAAACTGAGGTTTTGATAAACGAGAAAACATTTTTCTCAATTTGGACTTCTTTTGCTACTTGTATTTAGTTAATAGGTTTATGGTCAAATTGTATGCGTAATTTTCTAGTCACATGTCCCTACAGGGTGTCTAGTGAAGATTGATATAAAGTTTCATTGCAATTCATAATTTAACTACAAAAGGTTGATATTAAAGTTTCATTGCATTGCGTAAGGTTGTGATTATTACCTCTGGTAAGTTTTCTATAAACTCTTTAACATTTGCAAGCTTTGCTGCTTCCTGAATTTCTTGCAATGTTGCTGTGTGCTCCCCAAATCCTATGTTGTCCTTTATGGAAGCTCCAAAAAGGACGGGCTCTTGGCTTACCAGTCCAATCTGCTGGCGCAGCCATTGTGTCTGAATGTCCTTGATGTCTATACTGTCTAAGAAAATACTTCCTATCCGAGTGTCATAGAATCTCTCAAGTAAGCTGACTACTGTAGATTTACCACTTCCACTCTCTCCAACAAGAGCTACGGTCTCACCAGGCTGAATTACTAAGGAAAAGCTCTCCAAAATATTCACATCTGGTCTTGAAGGATACCAAAATGACACATTTCGAAATTCAATATTGCCTCTTACACCCTCAGGAACTACACCCTTTTCCTTGCTTCTGTCCATTTCAGGCACACATTCAATAACCTTGAATACTCTGGCTGCTTCGGTTTTAGCAGCTGTAAATGCATTAAAGCATGGAAAAGCTTGACCCAGTGCCCTGCAAATCAAGTAAAGAATGCAAAACCATTAAGTCCTTTACAAATTGTCACAGAAGCATCATAGTTTGCTTTTGCAGTATGTTAATTGAACAAAACACAAACATTGTTAGTTGAATAGAATGTTTCATTCATTGGAACCGCATGTTCTTGAAACATGCAGCAATCACCAATATAAATAATCTAAACAATAACATCACATGTAATAATTACCAGCCTTACCCGCCTCCTGCAAGAATTGCAAATAGAATTGTAATCACTTTTCCACCAGAATAGCCGTTGTGAATTACGATCCGTGCCCCATACCAAAAAGTGAAGGCATATACACTAAATGTAGTACCTAACAATAAACCATGACCAAATCCAGATGCCATACCAAGTTGAAGAGAAACTCCATATAACTTTGTCATAGCTGTTTTAGAGGAATCTACAGCTTTCTTTTCACCACCAAAGGATGCAACCTGAAATGGGAAGGTTCCTGTTAAAAGTGCATCTGAAGTGGAAGAAAAAAGAAAAAAAGGTTTGTAGGTGAAGTGTAATGGCTAACTAAAGGATGCCACCTGAAATGGGAGGTTTCCTGTTAAAAGTGCATCTGAAGTGGAAGAAGAAAGGAAATAGGTTTATAGGTGAAGTGCAATAGCTAACTAAAGAGGTGGAATTGGGATTCATTTTAGTACACAATATATATCATCTTTGGATTGTGAAGAAGATATAAATTTGATCTATAAAGACTTTCTGGCCTGCAGAACAATATTGAGATTCCACCTTTAGTGGCTCATCTGATCTAAAATCGTAGTTCATTCCCTATCCTCCTCAACCAAGACTCTCATATAAAACGAAAAATGCTGTGTACATTCTCAACACCTATCTCAATACATTTGGTTCATTGTCAAATTCTTTAAGAAAATTAGAAGAATACCACATCGCTTCTGGCTATAATCTGCTTTACTTGCTCTATAGATAATTATGACATGTGGCTGACCCTGTTACCTCCCAGTAGATAACAACAATAAGCTAAAATTCGTAGTATTTATAAATTGATTTTTGTTCCTTTCTGTATTAAGACTTGAAACTAGATGGTACATTGAAATTCCCACTGCAAGCTTTTCTAGCGATACAGCCTTTCTGTCTTCAGTATCCCAGTTATGCAACAAGGACAACCTATTGCTTTAGTATAACAGAATCCTAATCAAATCATTGTTGAACAAGCCAACCAAACGACTATTTAAAGAGTGACTGAAGCATAACAAAACATCTTATTTTTCTCTATTTTCCTATTCTATGACAAGTGACAATGGACTTGAAAAAAGTAAGCAATAAAAAGATGTGAAAAGGGTATACAAAAGTAAGATTACAGATAACACTGCCAATAAATAATGAGGTTGGGAGATTCAGGGTTTGTACATTTTGGTATAAAAGTTGATTATTTATACGGTATACCTACCGTCCTAATAGCACTGATAGCTTGGCCGACAATATTTCCCACTTCTGTGTTGGAGGCATTCAATTTCTTTGAAATTCTCGAGCAAACAATTGGCCCTATGGCACCTGCTGCAACAATAAAAGGCACTGTTGCTACGACCACCACAGTAAGCCTCCATCCCCTTATAAAAGCTATCACAAATCCACTTAGGAATGTTGCACACAGTTGGAACACCTTACCAGCCTGCATATATTTCCCAGAGAAAAAGCACTATATCAATTTCCATAAAATGGTAATGGATAAGCAAGGTCATAATGAAACTCTGCAAACTCTATTAATGAAAAGAAATGATGGGCAAAGAATCAGAGCTCAACAACATACCTAGTTTATTTGTTTCATTTTGTTATAAGTACAAAATCTGTAATAATTTTTGCTTTGTTTCGTAGATCTTTAAGGACCTTTAAAAATCCAATCCCTTATATTCTTTTTCAAAATTAAACAAAACTCTAATGATCCCTTCAGCCACCATACCTTTGTTCCAATGACTTCACGAATGTTTAGAATGTCAGCAGATATGGTTTCTATCATTTCCCCACTGGAAATTTGTGTGTCAAAGAAGGATATGTCTTGGTGTAACAGGGAGCTTAAATACATATGTCGCATTCTAGCTGTCTGTCTCTCTGCTGTTATCCTCCAACATGCTACATCTGATAATCAATTCAGACAGAAATATAAAGTTCAAAAAAATCATGCTTAAAGCTATATAAGGAACATGGACCAGACGATAACTATAAGAAAACTAAATCTTAATAATGCCTCCTCTTACCTGTGAAAAGTGCAATACCAGTAACACCAGCAACAAAAAAAGACTTTAGCATGACCTGCAAAACATTTAAGAATATCAGTTAACTTAAATATTTGATTGCAATTAAAGTGATTAAACTAAACAGATACTTGTAATTTGTGCTAGACATTTATAAATATCAATCTACTCTTAAACATATTCTGAATCTCGCATATAACCAAATTCAATCAAAATTTATTAACTATTTAGAAAAAAAATATTTCTGAACTTGAACAAGATGTCTGGGAATATCAATTAACTTGTAACATATTCTTAGAAAACTTGGAATCATATAAATTTGAGTCCAAATAAAAAAATCAAACAAGGACGTACATGTGCAAGAGACTACCCAAATTAAACAACCCACACATTAAAAGTTGAGTTGAACCAGACAACCGGACACAACTAAATTAAATTAAGAACATATTTGAAACATATAGTGGGATTTGAATCCTCACCACAAGGCCAAACAAGAAACTCACATCAAACAACCACAACGAAATTAAATTGAAAATTGTATTGAAACATATAATGGGATTTGAATCCTCATCACAAGGAAAAACATGACATTCATATCAGACAACCACAACGAAATTAAATTCTGAACATATAGTGAATTTGAATCTTCATTTTAAAAAAAAAAATCAAGACTGTCAAGCTAAAAGTAAGTGATGCAGGAACGTCCTTGGTTCTTTGGCAATCTTTATCACTCAAAAAGAAAGTTAAAAATAATAACGTTTTTATTTTTTTAATTATGATAAGCAGCAAACAAGGATGTTGGTCCCTATAACAAAAAACCACAAGGACAAAAAAAGCTAAGCCACAGACAGGCAACCAACAACAGACAAACAGCACACTACCAACCCAAAGTCATTAACCAAAATCTTTTGTTTGTGTTGTTCTGCTTTAGGTCTTGACTTTTTGTTAAACATTTAGTTCACATGCAGTTAAACTGATTCACACGATTCCAGGGACTCGGAGCATTCACAGCCATTTTAGTGATCCAAGGAATTGCATTAATCCTCCTTAAGCATTTGCCGTGCAAACTGGAAGGCGTGACAGTTAGAAGCCATATTTTAGGGAAAGAAAGGAGCAAGAATTAACTGCAGTTCAATTCCCCTGAAATTTTGGACATGACTGCAGCATTGTAGTTAAGTTAAAAGGGTTTGTTTATTTTTTTGGTGGGAAGAAAAGAAGGTGGCTTCGTTGCTCAGTTTAATGGAAAACCACCAGCAGTTAGACGAGAGTTGGTTGGGGACAGGCAGTTCAGGCATATAGAAATTAATGCCTAAATATCAAAGGCGGACCTGGGAAAGACTAGAGAGAGAGAGACGTTGAAGAGTTGGCACTGTACAAAAAAAAAAAAAACGAGATTTAGAAAGAAATTTCTGTCGGCCATTAGTGAGGTCATGGAATTTGAAAAAAACATAGAAATCAGTCTTTAGTGATTAAAGGGGAATGACACAGAGGGGCCTGAGGGATGTATTAAGCATTGAGATAACTTGTAAGAGATGCTAGAACTTGTAGAATAGTTATAATAGTTATAGGCAGATAGCCAATGGCTAAGAATAATGATTTGAATATTTTTATAATTTTATTTTTTTGTTGTAAGATGTTCAGCAGAGTCTGCTGATGTCCTGATGTGTGTCACTGTTGCAAATCCCAACAGGGTATGTTTGATGCATTTTTGAGTGTTTCAATAATGGAGTTGTGTATTGAAGTGTTCACAGATGTTTGTGCATTCTTATTAGTGTACTCCCGTGCAGAGATTGAGCTTGAGGCTGATCTTAGTTTCTGTGACAGCTTGCATGTCAGTTTTTTAGTTTTAATTTCTATTATTATTTAATTGTTATAATTTCTCATCTAAACATCTTATTTTTCACTTAATATTTTTTAACAAAGAGAATTTAAAAATCCATAAGACCCCTTACTTTAAAATTGACTCCTAATTTTTCTCATCAACATCCCCTCCACAGGACCATAGCTTAAGACATATAACATGCAAATGTACAGAAAAGCCCAAACTCCAACAAAATACTTGTGAATTTAATTCCCTGCCAAAAAAAAAAATTAATAAATTGAAAATAAAGTGGGAGTACTCTTCACAAGTTTCATTTAGTTTTTCAATATTTGCTTAAAGATTTCCTTAACCCTTTCTAAGAATACTATTACAATTAACTTATTCTATTGGCAATTTGGCATCTAAAGCAAGAGAGATGTTAAATATGGCAGCCTAGCTTAACCCACATTTGCAGTAAAAAAGTGTGTTAAATACAGAAGAGTCCAAAAAGGTATTTTACTGATTTAAACTTAATACATTGTTAATCTTTAATTACAATCGAGTATGGCTGAGCAAGGAGTTTGCTATTTATTATTATTATAATAATTTAGTGCTTGGAAATTTCCGGCCCTAAATTTGATGGACGTATGGCTATATTTAGACAATTTTGTCCTAAAATACAATCAAAAATTTAAAAAGATTGTATCACATGAAAGGAGAGATTTTGGATAGACTGTCGAGATTTATATAAAATTAGGATGATATATATATATATATTTGGTTTATATATACTTTTACTTATACTAAGGTACATCATAATATTTTAAAGGCACTTTTGAATAGATAAACCATCATTAAGAAATTGCATGACAGGAAGGTCAACCGTCAAATTTAAACCCTGCTTGGAATTGTATTAAATAGAAAATGGATGCCTTCTTCTACAATAGAGGCCTATTTAGTTCATTCAGAGCAACCCAACCAAAAATTAAAAAAAAAAAACAGAATCCTAATATAAAGTTGAAAACAAATTATTAATCAATTATTCATGAAGGTGGAAAATATCTAAAGAGGAGTGGACTCATAGGATTTGTCTTTTTCACTGGTTGGGATTAGTGGAGACAGAATGACACTACATCATAGAGTGTAAGTATACTAGGAATTCGGTTCAATTACACAGATATGCTAAAAGAAGGATCTTTAATGACCTTGTTTGAAGAGGAGAAGATAGTAAAAACAACAAGTTACCTGACCAAAATCCATAGCAGAAGAAGCAGGATTAGTAAAGAATTAGAAAACAGCCAAACATAATCCGTGTGGTTATTGGCCGTTTGCTTGTTTTAGACAGTTTCAGTTTTATTTCTAGATCCCATAAACTGACTGGTCTCGTCATTAAAAACTTCCATTCATTCAGTTCAATCAAAGTAGAACAAATAACAGAATCCTAATATAGAGTTCACATGGAAAACCTTAAGATTAATCACATACCACAGTGACTTTATCTAAAAGTACGTGCGCGGGGATTCCCTGGCCGCCAAAGACATCAAATACATCTCCGAATAAGTACGTCATAAGAGGAAGAGGTAAACCTGCAACAATTGCTGCCAGGGATCCAACCAACATGAGAATCCAATCAAACTTATCTGCAAATGCAAACAGCTTGAAAAATCCCACAGAATAAGAAGGCCTCTCAACGGTATTAGCATTTTTCTGTTCAACATGGTCTGAATCTGAATTATCCATCTGGTTATTGCGCATGCAATGTCTCCCTCCCTACAACAAAACTCTGCAAGTTCAATCAGACATTGTAGCTTCAATTTAAGCAGAAAACTCGCAACCTTAAATATTTGAGATCTAAATTTGCAGAACTATATATAAGTCATTTCATTACCACTTTTGATTATGGATGAGATTAAAATTGCTATTCATTTTTTTACTATTAAAATAGATGATATTTAAGTATAGTGATCCAGACAAAGACATTAAGTTGGTGTACGTTGCATGGCGGCCATGACGAGACAATGGAATGAAATCTGTGGACATAATTGATGGAGGAATAAGAAGATCACTTATTCCTTTCTATAGGTCACCATGCAAGTACAGTTATAACTAAATTAATGCAACTAGCAAGCAGGCTCCCACAGTAAAGGCGTTTCAAAATGCGAAGCAAATGTAAGTTGATAATGCCAATCCAAATATCTGCAGTAAGTATAACGGTGGCTCCCGAGTCACGTACGAGTCCAAGCCTTCGAACTTTAGTAAAATATATATATTATTAAATGTAAATATCTTTTATAAAAAGGAATGGAACAAATTAAAATATTATTTTAATTAAATAAAATATCAAGGATACAACTATTTTGTTGGATTTGTTTTGATTCATTTGGATACAGCTATTTTGGATTTGTTTTTGATTCATTTGTTTTGAATATAATAATTGGTGTACAAGTAGTATGTTTTTTAGTAATGGGACATATTATTGTGCTTTAGCCCTTATATCTCTTATTTTTATTTTTTATATTTCCACTTGCTTGCATTTATTATTTCGGATCTAATTAAGATTTGGATCCACCTCATTTGTGCTTCATTGCTTTATATTGATTAGGATTTTGGGCTTTCATTGTTTATTATCTCTTTGATCCCTATCAACCCACCCTACTTGTGATTGTACTTCATTGTTCAATCTCTCACTATGGATGTCTTCTCCACCCTCCTAGCCATGTTTGCTTCCTATCTCCTTATGTTTTATGATATCACCCTATGCTAATTAAATACATCTAGGAATATTGATTCATGTGATGTTGTTCCATTTAGTAAGCATGTATTATTTCTACATCGCATGCTAGCTCTACTCTATGTGCCTCTCTTGATTCGTCCTTCCTTGAGGAACCTAGTGTTGTGCACTTGATATATACACATGTTCTACTTTCACTTACATATGATGATGATGTACATTCTTCCATGATGAATGATGTGTTTATTGATTTGGGATTACATATTTATAATGATTGTCCTATTGATGAGCTTTATGATGATTGTATTCCTTCAACCACTAGTGATAGCCTTTACATAATAGTCCCATCTCTTTGGTCTCATGGTCTATTGATGATATGTTTTCTAAAGAGCATAGTGATAGTTTTTTATCTTCTCATAATGAGGTTGACGACTCTTTGTTTCATGATGATTTGTTTTATGATGCACATATTTTTAAAGCACTAATGATAATCATTTAACATAAATGAAGATGCAAAGTTACATGTTAGATCATTATTATTTTCATCTTATGAGTGTATACACGATGATAGTGCATTGATAGATGCATTTAGTGATACATTAATTGATAGACCTAAACAATGGTTTGATTCAAGTCATGTTTATTATACATCATTTTATTCTTTGTCATGTGTTTTTCTAGATTACTTTATTGTTGACTCTAGAGCACGTGTTTCTCATGATTTTCATTCTTTGTCTTCTAGTGGTCCTTCTTTATGGGATTTCATGGATTTTTCTATGCATCATGTGGTGATATACCACTTTTTGATGTCTACAAGGACTCTCCTTTGAATCCTTTTCTACTTTCTTATGATATATCTTTGAGTGATTATGGAGAACATTATTATGCATATCATAGTGAACAAACACATGACTTAGACATGCATGCAAAAGAAGAACGTGAGGATCTCTTACAAGTTTTTACTTGGTTTATGTAATAGGACAATGTGCAACTATCTAATGATTTATCTCTTACACCCTTCTCCACTATTATACAATTCGCATATAGCTTAGGCTACTAGGCATATTAATCGTGATCTTTCACATTATTTGATCCCCATCATGAGTAGAATGGACCATATAGAAAGTTGTATTGATGCTTTTGAGAAAAGATCTAAAAAGAAAG
The DNA here is from genome assembly GCA_027924645.1 of Cunninghamia lanceolata. Lineage (NCBI taxonomy): Eukaryota > Viridiplantae > Streptophyta > Pinopsida > Cupressales > Cupressaceae > Cunninghamia > Cunninghamia lanceolata. The sequence continues at coordinate 2,274,099 of BSBN01001011.1, forward strand.
ATTATAGCAATGAGATATTGCATAATCCTTTAGCACATAACATTTTGACTTATCCTTCATTGAATGGATTTGTGGCACCTTATTTTACAAAGTATATAATGGTAAAGGTGACCCATTGCTTCATCTAAGGACCTTCCAAACTGTATGCTTAATATATTTTTATGAGGATAAGTTGCTTTCTTAATTGGTTTCGATGAGCTTGCAAGGTCATGCATTTACATGGTTTTATTCATTGCCTTATGCTTCTATTAATTCTTTTACAAATTTGGCTAATGCTTTCATCAAATGCGTTCATTACAATATTGATCCTAAGGCAACTATTGTTCAACTCATACATTGCAAGCACAAAAAGCATGAGAAAATTACGAATCATATGTTGAAATTCCAAGCTATGGTTACTAATATGAGTTTTACACTATCATATGATGATATTTAAAGTTTATTTATTGATGGTTTACTACCACTCCTCAAAGAATAAGTATTTTAAAATCATTATCATTCATTTTCAAATTTATGTGCTAGTGTATGCAAATGTGAGCATGCTTTATTAGAAAATCCACTATTATGGTCCATCATGTTTCTAGCACTTCTCCTTATTGGCACGAGGTACCATCAATGCCAAATTTGTAAATTGGGGGCAATGAGGATGAAATTAATGTCAATAATAGTGAGGATCATCATGCACCTATCAAACTAGAGAGATTTAGAGAATTTACTAGATCGAAGGATCCTCCACATGTTATATTAGAACAACTATTGGAAAAAATTCTTAAATTATTTTGCCTCTTGTTAAAACAATGGATATATATCTAGACTTGCACCACACAAGGTTAAATACTTTTGTGTTTATCATCTCAAAAATAGACATTCTATAGATATATGGATCAAACCAAACATCAAATTCAAGAGCTTATAGACAAAGGGGTGATAGAAGTTGAAAATAATCATGATCATGCACATCCTTCACATAATGGGGCTAGTCACATGAAATTAAATGATGAAGATTCTTCTAATGTTAGTGATGATGAGTAGGTTGGTTTTGATGATCATAGCACAGTGCCATGTGTTGAGGTTACACATGAGGTCATCAAACAACATGCACATAGGGGAAAAGAGAAAACACATGATATAGCATCTAAGTCAATTCTTTCAAAGCATGCATCACATTTGGTATCTATACACTTTTGTTCATAGAGGCACACTTTGTGATGAAATAGACCATTTCATAGAGGGCATTGATTAAAATGGTACTTTTAGGGAGAATGCACCAAGTTGTGGGACCAAAAAGTTGCCACTTTGGATTTTTGGTCCCATGCAAGATATAACACACTCACAATATAACTTACATAAAGTAAAAAACATAAAAACTCAAACCCGCGACCATTTCTGCACTTTTGGAAGGAAAAAATTAGACACAAGAGCACGAGCGTGTTGGAGGAAGGAGAAATCAAGCAAGTGCTAAGAGTAATCGACATTTTTGCCATGCCACCTCACCAATCCCGCTCCCGAAGACATTGTGAAGGAAATGTAGAGGGTGTAGCAGCTGAAGAAAGTAGGGTTTGATTAATTTTTGTGAGTTTGAAAAGAATTTTTTACTTTTACAATGTTTGATTGGTTTTTAATATTGAATTTACAGTCAATGAGGAAGTACAAAACACAAATCCAACAAAGGAGGGTCAAAAGAACCCCCAAAACCCTCAAAACCCCCCACCTTCACATCCTCACCATGAAAGAGATACACAGGAAAACTATTTAGGGAAAATAGAAGAAAATAAAAAACATCTTCAAACCCTAATTGAAACGTTAAATAGTCCAAATGCAAGCACCGATCATAGGAGAGCACTTGCTAGTTCATTAGAGGTGATTATTTCTCACACTGAATCGGTGACAACCCAAATCACTGAATTTCATGACTATAGGGAGAGGTGTCGGCAATACAATGCTGACAAATTGTCTTACAAACAAGTGAATGACCTAAAAATTACAAAATCTGCATTATGTTCACAATTTATGAATCCTAAAACTGGCCAAACATTAGAAGAAACTTGCAAACACTTCTCGATTCATTGGTGTAGGAATGAAGATATATCCCAAAACTTTTGGGATAGATCGTACATGGTGTTTAACGAGTGTCCATGCAACAACAATGAGGTACCACAATATTTCTTGAGGAAACTCTATTGTTAGTTTGTCCTCAAGAAGATTCCTAATTATTTTGGCATTCAAGAGTTTCAGAGTAGAGGTGGTGGCTCTGCCCAAGATAAGGGGGGCACAACGAGATCAAAATCGTGTACCTAGACCCCTGATGAGGCCAACACATGTGTTACTCCCTTTAACTTTGAAGGAGTGTTGAGGTGGAGACATTACATTCATTGAGTGCTCTCGCGCAATCTCTAGCACAATACGATGATGATCTTGTTGCAAGTATGTGCTATCGGTGTTGCAATTGATGTCAACAAGCTTGTGTTGTCATTGGTGTCAACTGGGTCAATTGATTGACCAAAAATGAGGTTGTTGCAATGGCTGATTGAGTTACTTGATTGAAGATGATTTGATTTCTTTGAAGAGGTACTAAAGATGTTGTGAATATGTTTCTTTTGGTTGGTTTCCAAGTGCTTTTGAGAAAATTTGATTAATAAAGGAAACAATGTGTTGAAGTGGCATTTTGGTTTGTAGAGTGGTGTTCTGGTTAAATTGCTCCGCATTCCTCTATGTTGAATATCTATCTTTGCAGTTTGGATATGTTGTTTAGAGGTGCTAAGAATGCTATATTCCAAATTTGGTGTTCTAGTTTGATGTACAGAGGAAGTTGTGTTCACCAGTGTATGGACTATGTTTCTGTGCTTCGCAGAGGTGTCTAGGAGAAACTGTTTTGCTCTGCATTTCTCCACAGATTTGTTTTTGACCTTATGGTTATGGAAATGTGCTTATAAGGTTCATATCTTTCTTTTGTTGAAGTTGTTCATGGTTTGGTGCTCCGAAAGTTGGTTTCTAGTGATACAATGCATGACAGAGATAGTTAAGTATACTGGACAAACAGGATAAGACTATGGCAGGTGAGAGTTGTTGCGGAGGAATTTGTTGGATTTCAGGATGTTTTAGGATGTTCATGGAATACTCTAGATTGTGTTGAAGCCTTGCATGTGGTCCGTGAATAGTCTTTGGGGTTGAGGAAGTGTGTTAACATAGGTTTGGCCCACCTTGGGTATTTACACTAATTGCGGAGTTGATTCAGTGATTGTGAAAGCATGGAGTGGCATGCTTGGATGAATTTAGGTCTGAGCTAAGATGTGTTGTGGTCCACCTTTATTCCTTTCCACTGCAGGAATGTTTAGGTCCAAACCTAATTTGAATTTACTAAGTTAAGGTGATTTGTCAACCTTGGAGAATGTTGTCAAGGTTGAAGATAGTATAAATAAGTGTCAAGGGATTGTGATAGTGTGTGAGAGTAACAAGGATGATGTGAATAACAATGTGATTGAATGTAAGGTGCAGCACAAGATTTCATGTGTTAGATCACTGGATGTAATGAGCAGAAGGTGTCTACAATTCTTTAGTGAGATTGCAAGGATGTTGTTGATGTGGACTGTGCTTCATTGGAACTATATCTCATGCATATGTTAGATGCAACTTTAAGAGTTCAAAAAATTGGTAGCGAGCCTTTCTTATTCGTAGTGAGCCCTCTGGTAGTGAGCCTATTATAATTTAGTGTTGTTACTACTTTATATTGTGAGCTAATCATCACCATGTTTTTTCCTTTCTTGGGTTTTCCACGTAAATCTGGTGTTCTCTTGTGTATGGTGTTGTTGTGATTCAATTTCTTTTACTTGCTTTTCATGCTTAATCATCATAACAATTTAAGGGTTAATTGAATCAATATGGATCTGAATGTTTGTGAGGGTTTTTTAATTTTAAGTTATAACTGATTCAACCCCTCCCTCTCAGTTGTCTTGTGCATTCAACAATTGGTATCAGAGCAAGGTTCCTTGGAAGTGAGCTTAACCGCTTGAGGTAGATCCAGGATGGCGCACAAGAAGGATGTTCCCTAGTTTGATGGATCTGACTATGCATTCTGGAAAATAAGGATGGAAGGTTATCTAATTTCTCTTGGATATGATATCTGGAAGTCTGCAATGACTGCATATACAATACCTGAAAATAGTCTGAGTACTACACATGAGGTCAAGGCCTATGAACTCAATGGTAAAGCAACATATGCTCTTTTAAGTGGACTTACTAACTCTGAATTAGTAAAGGTTATGCATCTAAACACTGCAAATGAAATTTGGGTAAAGTTAAAGAGAATTTATGAAGGAGATGATAAGGTTAAGCAAGCTAAGATGTAGAATTTGAAGCTCATGTTTGAGACCATGCGAATGTCTAAAGATGAAAATATTACAAGCTACATACAGAAGGTGGATGAAGTTGTCAATGGCATAAAAGGACTTGGTGGAGACATGGAAGAAAAAGAAGTGGTATTGAAGGTACTTAGAACTCTTCCTAAAGCTTACAATCATAAAGTTTCTTCTATTGAAGAATTGCAAAATCTGAATTAGTTCACCAAAGATCAGTTGCTTGGCACCCTAACTGCTTTTGAAATAAGAGAATTTGGTACAAGTAGTGCAAAGGCTAAGACTGCCTTCAAGGCTGGCAAGTCTAAGAAGACTGTGGAATCAAATCAGGAGAATTCAAATGATTTGGAAGCTAATTTTGCTAGAAGAATGAAATTGGGCACTAGTAATCATAGTGGTAAGTTGCCTTTCAAGTGTTTCAGTTGTGGCAAGATAGGTCATTATGCTTCAAGATGTCTGGAAAGAATTTTGAGAAGCAAGAACAAGGAGAACAAAAGTAGAGTGCCTAAGAAAAGCTACTATGTTAGAGAAGATGCAAGTATATCTGATGATGAATCTGATTATGAGAATGATGAGGATAATGAATGTATGGTCATAACTTTAAAAGATGATACTATTTCTACTAACTCTAGGAAATGTGTGAAGGAAAAGGCTCCGAAGGTAGGTCTTAATGCTGAAAGCACTTTGATATCTGATTTTCATACTACACAGGACAAGAACTATTGGGTCATTAATAGTGGTTGCTCAAATCATATGATCGGTGATAAGAGTAAGTTTGTTAAACTTAAAAAATATGATGGAGGACTAGTTAGACTTAGTGATGATACAATTGCTAAGATATGTGGAAGAGGCTCAATTAGTTTTGATGGCAAGCATAATACTGATGATGTTCTTTATGTTAATGGCTTAAAACATAACCTCTTAAGTGTTTGACAAATGTGTAGCAAAGGATACAATCTTGTGTTTCAGGATGGACGTTGTGAGATCAGAAAAGAATCTAGATTTGTGATAGCTGCTGGAAAGAGGATAGAAGGGTATGTTTATCATCTCAAAGGTGGTGATGGTTATTGCTTCATGACTCATATCAATGAAAGTTGGCTATGGCATATAAAGATTGTTGAGAGTGTAAATGTCAAAGTTGATGAGGACCTACAGAAGAATTCAAATGCAGATGGATATGAATTAGATGAGTCATCTTGCAGAGAAGAAGAAGAAAAGGCCAGAGAGAAAGAAGTATAGATTGAAGAAGAAGAAGCTTTAGAGAAGACTCCTAAAACCCCCAAGTAAGTGCAGAAGCATCATTCTAAAGATCAGATCATTAGTGATAAGAGGAAAGGTGTGATGACAAGAAACAAAGTTGTTGAAGAACAAGTAAACCTATGTTTACTTTCTAAAGTTGAACCTAAAATAATGATTGAAGCATGCAAGGATGAGAATTGGATCAAGGCTATGGAAGAACTAATTCAGATTGACAAGAATCAGACTTGGGAAGTTGTCCCAAGACCAACAAACTAAGTGGGTATTCTGGAACAAACTGAATGAGAACGGAGAAGTAGTAAGAAATAAGGCAAGGCTTGTGTGTAAAGGTTACTCAAAAGTAGAAGGAATAGACTATGAGGAAAGTTATGCTTCGGTGGCAAGAATGGAGGCCATCAAAATGTTTTTGGCTTTTGCACCACATAAGGATTTCAAAGTATATCAAATGGATGTGAAGTTTGCTTTCTTGAATCGTGAGTTGGGAGAATCTAAGTATACGGGTCTATGAAGGATCATGGGGGTCCAAAAAGTGGTGATGTGAAAAAAAGGTGTTTTTTACTTGCCCAAAAATGTGAAATTCCACTTTGACTTTTTCTAGGCTTGGGTAGAAAGTACATGTTGCCATAGCAAGCACCAAAGCTGAACGTATATTCGTTCCAAAATGGATATCTGTTTCCTGTAACGCATATCCGTTTCCTGTGTATTAAATGAGAGTCATTTTCACTTGCCTTATTCTCTGTTGCGCGCTTTGGAGAGTCATTTTATATATTATATTATATCATTTTATAATATTATTATATTATATATATTAATATATTAATATTATATTATATCTTATATATAATTAATATATTATATTATAATATAATATAATATTATAATATATATATAATAAAAGAAAAGGCCGAGAGTCATTTTCACTTGCCTTATTTTATATATTATATTATATCATTTTATAATATATATATATATATATAATATTATTATATTATATATATTTAAAATATATTAATATTATATTATATTATTTAATATTATAATATAATATAATATATATATATATAATATTATATTATATTATCATATAATATAATATATTGTATTATAATATTATATATTATTTGTAGTGCCCCTCTGTTATCACTTTGGTTGTGTCAAGTATGTTTGAGATTTGGTTATTTGGTTTGGATTGTTTATTTGATGCTATTGGTTAATCATGGCATTAAAATAATATTAGTAGTCATTAAAATATTTTTGATAATTAAATAAATAGAAATGCCTTTATGCAAATTTAGTGCTGAAAATTTAAAAGGGTAAACCCAAATTTATAAATTATTATTTTAGGCCCCTATATTATTTATAGCACTATAGTTTATTAGATATATTAATTTGTTACATTTTCTAGAGGTTATTTTATATTATTGGTGAGTGAAACCTTATTTTATATAAGGAAACCTAATAAAATATAATGTTATTAAATATTACTTTAGGATACCTAATTATAATTGCTTGAGGACAAGCAATCTTGAGTGGGGAGGGTTGTCATGTCCCTATAATGATTTATAATTGAATTGTTTATTTAAATAATAAGTTAGCCTTATATAAACTAAATATATAATATATTTATTTAAAATATATTATTAATATGTATTATTTAATAAATAATATTATTAATTTAATATAATTTAAATATTATAAAATATATGAAATATATATATTTATATTTTAATTAACTAGATATATTATAAATATAAATATTTTAATATAATATTTATGTGAGTAATTAATAAGATATATTATTATATATAAAAATAAATATTATGAAGAGTCTTACTATTAAAGTTAGAAAGTAAAGTAATTTGGAATAAGACAAAGTAATACGATTAAATAAAAGGTTAAATTCAAAATAAAATCATATAAAAATAAAAGTCTAATAAGACAAACATTATCCCACCATATTATATGGTTGGAAATAAAATAAAATAAAGAGCTCCCGTACTTAATAACAAAAGTATTTATTTATACTATATATATTATATAAATAATGTACTTTAAAAAGATTAAGGGGAGGTCGACGGAAGATATTTATAAGTGCAACACATTAATAAATAATATATTATAAATATATCTAATAATATAAATACAAATAAGGTAAATAAATAATAATAAACATCTTTTAACCTATCCTATTATGATAAGGGAGTTACGTATGGTTAGAACTAGTTTTAGCACAAAAGGGAATTAATATAAAGTAATAAAAATAATAAGAGACATACCTCTTCAAACATATCCCTTGAAAGGGAAATAAATAAAGGTTGTGAGATAGAAGTAAAGGATCATCGAAAGAATGAAGTAATAAAAAGAAATAAATAAACAGCTGTGAATTCAATAAAGGTAATAAAGAAGAAACATCATTTGAATTCATCAAAGACACACCAAGAAAATATCACAAGGAAGACACGAGGGTAGCCAAGGAAAAGGATCATGCGGAGAAAATATAAAAAGAGTATGGGATAAATACATATATTTAGATCTACATTTTATAATAGCAATACAATAAAGACTATATTATCGCAGCATAGGTAAGGAATCCCAGGTAAAGCAGGTAAGTAAGTATTTATATTTACTTATTCAATTTATGATTTGTAAGAATTTATAATTACTTGTTCAATTTATAACTTGAAAGATATAAATAATAATGTTATTAAGTAGAAATTGATATATGTGATATATACATTTATGTCTGAAATTTATATTTTAAATATGTATCTTGTATGATTTGAATTCATAAGTTGTTAATAAATGACGTATGAGAGATAACAAGTATGTATATGTATAGATGAAGATTAATTAAGGCCTTAGGGTAAAACCTAGGGAGAAGGCTCTAGGATAAAACCTAAAGATTAATGAAGGCTTTAGGGTAAAACCTAAAGATTAATAAAGGCATGAATTCCTAAGGGTAGATACAAGACTTCCTAATTAACCACCTAACACTAAGAAGGTGGGGTAGATAGTTATGGTAGGTATTGATCATTCCATGGGAATGGGCCTTGATTGACGAACTAAGGAATTATAGGCCTTAGTTGACGAACTAAGGAATTATGGGCATTGGTTGACAAACTAAGGAATAATATTAATGGACCCATAGGATTGAGATGACATCACCTACCTAATGAATCTTCTCTCACAAGGTGGAAGGTGAGGTTAATAAGAGGCCTAAGGATTATCTCACCCGAGGAGAATCATGATGTATGGAAAAATGAATTTATGAAATGGCAAATAGTATATGGTTATGTTTATGATTATCATCAAGATTAAAAGGAAATGAAAAATGGAATACTAATGTTCTCTTTTGGTAAGTTGAAATTGTTTGCAAGGGTGCGAAAATTTTGGCTTGCTAGAAGGGGACATTACATTATTATTATATTATATTATAATACAATATATTATATTATATTATAATACAATATAAATAATAATATATATATCATTTTATAATATTATTATATATAAATGATTTTTTTATAGTATAAAAATCCTCTTTTTAGTCGGTCTATGCCGTCCCTTATTTAAAAAAATAACATAAACTAAATGGATATCCGTTTTGAAATGAATATATGTTTCTTGTTATTTAAATAAAAAAAGAAAGGCCAAGCATCATTTAGATATCCGAGGGGAAGCTTCAAATCTTATACAATAAATAATGGTTATAAATGGATATCCGTTTGCTTTAGATTTTTATAAACCAAATAATACATAAAACCAATATTATGTATTATTAATATATAATAAATATATTATATATTAATATATCATTATATATTATATATTATGATATATATATTATATATAGTATATTTAATATATATACTAAATATTATATAATATATTTAATACATAGTATATATTATATAATAAATATTCTATACTATATAGTATATAAATAATATATTATATATTATATATACTATATATTATATATCTTATACTCTCTCTCTCTCTCAAGTCTCTCTCTCTCCCTCTCTCCATCCCTCTCTCGCTCCATCCCTCTATCTCTCTCTCTCCCTCTCTCCCTCCCTCCCTCTATTCCTCCCACCCTCTCTTTCTTGGGTCTCTCGCTCCCTGTCCCTCCCACCCTAACTAGATCTCTCTCTCTGGTGCAGTCACGGTTAGGAGGGTCCACGGAGTGAACAGTCCAAACCATGCAGCGAGAGTAAACACAACGAAAGAAACTTAATTATAGAATGCAAATGCAGATTCAGTCATTCAGTATATCATAGATTCAAAATACAAACATGTGGGCAACATGTGGGCTTACAGATTAGGGCTCACAGGCCTGATTCTCCAATTACAATATATACGCAAGATCTAGCTTTAAAGCACCTTACAGAAGGAAATCTAACTTATGAACTATCTATCACTGATTAACTTATGAGAACTACTTTCCTATGCATTTATTACATGATTATATATCATCTCTGGATCACAAGATTCCTCCGCGTCGGCCAAATAGATTACAAACTCCAATGAAAGAGGTGTAATGTGTGTACATGGATAGGTCGGCCCTAAACATATGGAAATCCTCTGTAAATGAATGAAACAACATGTGGATCTTAGGGAAGGTCGGCCACATCCCAAAGTACCTTGAATGATGTGTCATTTAGCTCCACAAGTCATTAAAGTGCTCCACGTGTCTTCTCCTCTAGTTGTTTATCTGAGATTGTCTGAATTCTTTGTTATGAGAAAATAGTCGATCTTCTGATAGCAATATCTTTCCGGAAACTGATCCAAATGATCTAATTTTAAGATATGATGTGCATGAAGATGTCTAAATGCTAAGTCCATCTCTGCAAGGTCTGAAATGAAATTGCGGCAGAATGCAGACCAAAATATAGAAACTACTACTGACTGAACTCATTGTACTGAATTGGAAAATGAAAGAAAAAAATATGAATGCAAATATTTTTGGTTGATGCAAGATTATTCTGAACCAAGGATGCTCTTGCATCAAACACACAGTGTTGTTAAAAAAAGTGAGTCCCTCACTTTGCTGGGGCTAGAGGAAAACCAAGACGATCCACCTTAGCCTGAGAAATCCAAGATGAGTCTTCTTCTGGTCTACCTTTCCATTTTACCAAATAGTCCTTGTATTGCTTTCCTCTAGTGTTGCGTCCAATTCTGTTGTCCAAGATGTCCTCAATCTGCTTTGGTGCTTGTTGTGGTAATTGCTTCTTCAAGTCTTCTTCATTATTGTCACTAAACTCTGCTTTATGATACTGATATAGGTATGCAATGTTGAAAATAGGTGATATGCCCAACGTCTCTAGTAACTCCACTTCATATGCATTTCTTGAATCAAACTTTGTGAGTATCCTACATGGTCCAAACTTCTTCATTTTCAACTTGTTATATGTCCCCATTGGAAATCTTTCATTTCTCAGATATACCATCACCTCATCACCAACTAAAAATTCTTTGTCTTCTCTTCTCATCTGCTTTCTCTTTGTACTTATTGTTCATCTTCTCCAAATGCTTCTTAACTTGATTATGTATTGTTTCCATGTGTCCTGTAAATTCTTCTTCTTCTTCTACACTTCTCTTATCCTCCATACTGATATCTCTCAACTCTAATACTCCTGTAGGGTTTACTCTGGTAACAATCTCAAAAGTTGTTCTTCTGATGCTCCTATTCACTGAATTATTATATGCAAACTCTGCTTGTCCTAAGATTAGATCCCAATTTCCTGTCTTCTCTCCTACCAAACATCTCAACAAGTTTCCCAAACTCCTATTTACAACTTCTATCTATCCATCAATCTTTGAATGAAATGCTAAACTAAACTTCAAGTCTGTCCTCATCTTCTTCCAAAGTGTCCTCCAAAAGTATCCAACAAACTTTGTATCCCTATCTGAAACTATGCTCTTAGGTAATCCATGCAATCTCACAATCTCCTTGAAAAATAGGTCAACCACATGAACTGCATCAGTTGTCCTCTGTCACGTCTCAGACTTTTGGGATTGATTTTATTTATGTTAAATGCATCAAAAACTATTGGATTCCATTTAATAATGCTTGAATTTAAATAAATATGATGATGATGCACTATTGAGATTATGATTCAATTACTTTATGTCGCTTCAGCTATATTTTTACGGAACTAACCTAGTGACCATTGAAAATGAGTGGGACTGGTTGTAGGTTTTGTCGAAGGCAAGAACATGTTTCAGGTGGAGGGGACCTAGCCGTTTGTCAACAATCGGATGGGTTATGTATGGTGCCTATCACACATGCACACGTAGAAATAATATTGTATAATTGTGTTCCTTTGTTTGACTATTGCTTGGCATTCTTGGTACAGGAATAAGTGACTGTAACTATTGTTCTTCTCTGCAAATGGTTTTGTATGTATGGTATGGTTGTTCAGATTGCTTGTATGAGTGCTTGTTTATCAAATTGAATGGTAATTAAATAATGTATGCCTTGTAGTCTACGACACCTTGATTTTGCTATGAAAAGCTCTTTATCCTTCTTTGTAGGGTAAGTGCAAGAAGATGGGGGGCCAAAAAGGGGTCTTAAGTGGCCACTTTTTTTCTAAAATCAAGAAATGCTGGCCTTGGATGAGAAATTGAGCATAGTTACACTCAAATTTTGGAGATGCAACCAAAACAATGTTCGTAGTGCTCTGAGTCTACTTTCTAAACTACTAATTTTTTTTGAAAATGGTATAAATTAAGGGGTTCAAAAGAGGGAGCCACAGAAATTGGTGTTGTTTCTGTCAAAAAAACATAACATAGCATGTTTTGTGGCTCCCTCAAAAGGTTAACTTTTTTTTGGTATTTTTAAAATCGCTTTAGTGAGAAATTAGCTAACAGCATGTAGTTTATGCCTAATTTTTGGATAATTTTTTGATGAATATTTGATCTTTTACTAATTTTTAAAGTGGACACATCCTAAAAAATAGAATTTTGGTTGTGCTACCCCTATAAATTTTGAAAACTAATTGAAAATCATTTTTTCTTTTTTTTTAATATGTGTAGAATGGAGTCTAGTTTCTAAATATATAAGTTTTTTGAAATTCAATGAATGGTTAATTTACAATGAAAAAAAGACCAAACAGTGGTTTTTGCCCAAAACTGGACACACAAACAAAAGAAATTAAAGATGAAAGGCTTAACATTGTCAAAATGTGAAAAAAATTACATCATTAAATAGCTAGGAGAAAGCTTAACATTACCCAGGTGTTCGATTTGTTTAACCTTGAAACACGTGCAAATATGAGGGTTAGCACGAACAAAATTATGTGAAATCTTGTAGAATCTGTAGAAACACATCTGTGGATGTTGAAAAGGCACTCCAAGCCTTTGGGTTGGAAATCCAAAGAAAATCCCAAGCCTAAGGCTTGGGATTCCCAAAGCACAATATAATGCGAGCGCATTATGTTGTGCTTTTTCTGCTTTTTTGCATGTTTGTCGATGTTTTCCCAGTTCGACATAATACGAGCACGTTATAACGTGCTCGCGTTATGTCTTCCTTTGAATGAGATATGTTCAAATTTCATAAGTATGTTTCATGGATGTTTATATCTATTCTTGTAGTTATGTATGCATGCTTGTATGTATGTACATGTATGCATGCTTGTATGTATATATCTTTGTATGTATGTATGTATGTATGTATGTAAGTGTTTTGGGTTTAGTGTATATAAGGACCTGAGCCTATATAGTTTTGAGGGTTGAGGGTTGAGGGATTAGGGCTTAAGTAATAGGTAGAGGGTAGAGGGTTGAGGGTTAATATCCAGGTGGTTGAGTGTATAAGATTAAGTGTGTAAGGCACAAGGATTAGGGTTTAGGGTTTACGATATGGATTGAGGGTATATAAGGCATAGGGTGACTTGGGTTGAGAGCACGTATGGTTTAGGTTTAATTTAAGTACATGGTTGAGGCACAATATTCGAGGTTTAGGATATAAGGGTGAGGTTATATGGTCTAGGGATGAGGGTTTGAGGGTGTAGGCTTTAGGTTTAAGGTATAGGGTTGATGATTGAGGGATTAGGGCTTAAGTATATTGTTGAGGGTATAGGGTTGAGGGTTTAGGGATAGGTTTTAGGGTTTAAGGTTTAAGGGTTGAGGGATAGGGTTTAAGGTTTAGGGGTAAGGGATTAGGGTTTAAGGTATAGTGTCTTGGGTTGAGGGTTTAGGAATAGGGATAGCATTTAGGGTTTAGGGATGAGGGATTGGGGTTGAGGGTTGAGGGTTGAGGGATTAAGGTTTAAGGTATAACTTGCTGAGGGTTGAGTGTTTAAGGATAGGGTTTAGGGTTTAGGGTTGAGGGATTAGGGTTTAAGGAATAGTGTTAAGGGTTGAGGGTTTAGGGATAGGGTTTAGGGTTGAGGGATTATGGTTTAGGGTTAATGGATTAGGGTTTAAGAAATATTGTTGAGGGTTGAGGGTTTAGGGTTGACAGATTAGGGTTTAATGTTTAGAGTTAAGGGTTGAGGGTTTAGGGTTTAGGGATAGGGTTGATGGTCAAGGCGTTAGGGTTAAAGTAGAGTGTTGAGGGTAGAGGGATTAGGGATAGGGTTTAGGGTTGAAGGTTTAATGATTGAAGGTTGAGGCTTTACGGCTGAGGGTTAAGGGATTGGGGTTTAAGATATAGTGTTGAGTGTCGAGGGTTTATGGATAGGTTTTAGGGTTTAAGTTTTAAGGCTTAAGGGTTGAGGGATAGGGTTTAGGGTTTAGGGATAAGGGATTAGGGTTTAAGGTATAGTGTTGAGGTTGAGGTTTTAGGAATAGGGATAGCGTTTAGGGTTTAGAGATGAGGGATTAGGGTTGAGGGTTGAGGGTTGAGGGTTTAGGGTTGACGGATTAGCGTTTAATGTCAAGGTTAGGGTTAGAGTGTCAAGGGTAGAGGGATTAGGGATAGGCTTTAGGGTTGAAGGTTTAAGGATTGAGGGTTGAGGATTTAGAGATGAGGGTTTAAGACTTAAGATATAGTGTTAAGTGTTGAGTGTGTAGGGATAGGGTTTAAGTTTTAAGGGTTAAGGATTGAGGGATAGGGATTAGGGTTTAAGGTATAGTGTTGAAGGTTGATGGTTTAGGGATAGGGTTTAGGTTTGAGGGATTAGGGTTTAGGGTTGATGAATTAGGGTTTAATGTTAAGAGTTAACCGTTGAGGGTTTAGGGATAGGGTTGATGTTCAAGGGATTAGGATTAAAGTAGAGTGTCGAGGGTAGAGGGATTAGGGTTGAAGGTTTAAGGATTTAGGGTCGAGGCTTTAGGGATGAGGGTTAAGGGATTAGGGTTTAAGATATAGTGTCGAGTGTCGAGGGTGTAGGGATAGGTTTTAGGGTTTAGGGATTAGGGTTGAGGGTTGACAAATTAGGGCTTAGCAATAGTGTTTAGGGTCTAGCGTTGAGGGATTAGGGTTTAAGGTATAGTGTTGAGGGTTTAGGGTTGAGGGATTAGAGTTAAGGCTTGAGGGATTAGGGTTTGACGTTGAGTGTTGAGGGTTGAGGTTTTAGGGTTGAGGATTTAGGGATAGGGTTGAGGGTCGAGGGATTAGAGTTAAGGGTTGAGGGATTAGGGTTTCACGTTGAGGGTTGAGGGTTGAGGTTCGAGGGTAGAGGGTTTAGGGATAGGGTTGAGGGTCGAGGGATAAGGGTTAAAGTAGAGTGTCGAGGGTATAAGAATTAGGGATAGGGTTGGAGGGTTTAGGGATAAGGGATTAGGGTTCAAGGTATAGTATCGAGCTTGTTGAGGGATTAGGAATAGGCATAGTGTTTAGGGTTTAGGGATGAGGGATTTTGGTTGAGGGTTGATGGATTAGGGTTGACGGTTGATGGATTAGGGCTTAGGGATGGGGTTTAGGGTTTAGGGTTGAGGGATTAGGGTTTAAGGTATAGTGTTGAGGGTTTAGGGATAGGGTTTAGGGTTGAGAGATTAGGGTTTGACCTTGAGGGTTGAGCCTTGAGGTTTTAGGGTTGAGAGTTTAGGGATAGGGTTGAGGGTCGAGGGATCAGAGTTAAGGGTTGAGGGATTAGGGTTCGACATTGAGGGTTGAGTGCTGAGGTTCGAGGGTTTAGGGTTTAGGGATAGGGTTGAGGGTCAAGGAATTAGGGTTAAAGTAGAGTGTTGAGGGTATAAGGATTAGGGATAGGGTTGGAGGGTTTAGGGATACAGGATTAGGGTTTAAGGTATAGTGTCGAGGGTTGAGGGTTTAGGAATAGGGATAGAATTTAGGGTTTAGGGATGAGGGATTAGGGTTGAGGGTTGAGGGATTAGGGTTTAGGGTTGAGGGATTAGGATTTAAGGTATAGTGTCGAGGGTTGAGGGTTGGGGGATTAGGGTTTAGGGTTGATGGATTAGGGTTTAAGGTATAGTGTTGAGGGTTGAGGGTTGACGGATTAGGGTTTAGGGTTGACAGATTAGTGTTTAATGCCAAGGTTAGGGTTAGAGTGTTAAGGGTAGAGGGATTAGGGATAGGGTCAAGGATTTAAGGTTTAAGGATTGAGGGTTGAGACATTAGGGATGAGGGTTTAAGGCTTAAGATATAGTGTCGAGTGTTGAGGGTGTAGGGATAGGCTTTAAGTTTTAAGGGTTAAGGGTTTAGGGATAGGGATTAGGGTTTAAGGTATAGTGTTGAGGGTTGATGGTTTAGGGATAGGGTTTAGATTTGAGGGATTAGGGTTTAGGGTTGATGAATTAGGGTTTAGGGTTGATGAATTAGGGTTTAGGGATAGGGTTGATGGTCAAGGGATTAGGGTTAAAGTAGAGTGTCGAGGGTAGAGGGATTAGGGATAGGGTTTAGGGTTGAAGGTTTAAGGATTTAGGGTTGAGGCTTTAGGGATGAGGGTTAAGGGATTAGGGTTTAAGATATAGTGTCAAGTTTTGAGGGTATAGGGATAGGTTTTAGGGTTCAAGTTTTAAGGGTTAAGGGTTTAGGGATAGTATCAAGCCCATTGAGGGTTCAAGAATAGGGATAGTGTTTAGGGTTTAGGGATGAGGGATTAGGGTTGAGGGTTAATGGATTAGGGTTGAGGGTTGACGGATTAGGGCTTAGGGATAGGGTTTAGGATTTAGGGTCGAGGGATTAGGGTTTAAGGTATAGTGTTGAGGTTTTAGGGATAGAGTTTAGGGTTGAGGGATTAGAGTTAAGGGTTGAGGGATTAGGGTTTGACATTGAGTGTTGAGGGTTGAGGTTTTAGGGTTGAAGGTTTAGGGATAAGGTTGAGCGTCGAGGGATTAGAGTTAAGGGTTGAGGGATTAGGGATAAAGTTGAGGAACGAGGGATTAGAGTTAAGGATTGAGGGATTAGGGTTTGATGTTGAGGGTTGAGGGTTGAGGCTCAAGGGTCGAGGGTTTAGGGATAGGGTTGAGGGTCGAGGGATTAGGGTTAAAGTAGAGTGTCGAGGGTATAAGGATTAGGGATAAGGTTGGAGATTTTAGGGATAAAGGATTAGGGTTTAAGGTATAGTATCGAGCCTGTTGAGAGTTTAGGAATAGGCATAGTGTTTAGGGTTTAGGGATGAGGGATTAGGGTTGAGGGTTGATGGATTAGGGTTGAGGGTTGACAAATTAGGGCTTAGAGATGGAGTTTAGGGTTTATGGTTGAGGGATTAGGGTTTAAGGTATAGTGTTGAGGGTTTAGGGTTGAGGGATTAGAGTAAAGGGTTAAGGAATTAGGGTTTGACGTTGAGGGTTGAGGGTTAAGGTTTTAGGGTTGATGGTTTAGGGATAGGGTTGAGGGTCAAGGGATCAGAGTTAAGGGTTGAGGGATTAGGGTTTGACATTTAGGGTTGAGTGTTGAGGTTTGAGGGTTAAGGATTTAGAGATAGGATTGAGGGTCGAGGGATTAGGGTTAAAGTATAGTGTCGAGGGTATAAGGATTAGGGATAGGGTTGGAGGGTTTAGGGATAAGGGATTAGGGTTTAAGGTATATTATCGATCTCATTGAGGGTTGAGGAATAGGGATAGCATTTAAGGTTTAGGGATGAACGATTAGAGTTGAGGGTTGAGGGATTAGGGTTGAGGATTGAGGGATTGGGGTTTAGGGATAAGGTTTAGGGTTTAGGGTTGAGGGATTAGGGTTTAAGGTATAGTGTTAAGGGTTTAGGGATAGGGTTTAGGGTTGAGGGATTAGGATTTGACATTGAGGGTTGAGGGTTGAGGTTTTAGGATTTAGGGTTTAGGGATAGGTTTAAGGGTCGAGGGATTAGAGTTAAGGGTTGAGGGATTAGGGTTTGACATTGAGGGTTGAGGGTTGAGGTTCGAGGGTCGAGGGTTTAGGGATAGGGTTAAGGGTCGAGGGATTAGGGTTAAAGTAGAGTGTCAAGGGTATAAGGATTAGGGATAGGGTTGGAGGGTTTAGGGATAAGGGATTAGGGTTTAAGGTATAGTATCGAGCCCATTGAGGGTTTAGGAATAGGGATAGTGTTTAGAGTTTAGGGATGAGGGATTAGGGTTGAGGGTTGATGGATTACGGTTGAGGGTTGACGGATTAGGGCTTAGGGATGGGGTTTAGGATTTAGTGTTGATGGATTAGGGTTTAAGGTATAGTGTTGAGGGTTTAGGGTTGAGGGATTAGAGTTAAGGGTTGAGGGATTAGGGTTTGACATTGAGGGTTGAGGGTTGAGGTTTTAGGGTTGAGGGTTTAGGGATAGGTTTGAGGGTCGAGGGATTAGAGTTAAGGGTTGAGGGATTAGGGTTTGACGTTGAGGGTTGAGTGTTGAGGTTCAAGGGTTGAGGGTTTAGGGATAGGGTTGAGGGTCGAGGGATTAGGGTTAAAGTAGAGTGTTGAGGGTATAAGGATTAGGGATAGGGTTGGAGGGTTTAGGGATAAGGGATTAGAGTTTAAGATATAGTATCAAGCCCGTTGAGGGTTTAGGAATAGGGATAGCATTTAGGGTTTAGGGATGAGGGATTAGAGTTGAGGGTTGAGGGATTAGGGTTGAGTGTTGAGGGATTAGGGTTTAGGGATAAGGTTTAGGGTTTAGGGTTGAAGGATTAGGGTTTAAGGTATAGTGTTGAGGGTTTAGGGATAGGGTTTAGGGTTCAGAGATTAGAGTGAAGGGTTGAGCGATTAGGATTTGATGTTGTGGGTTGAGGGTTGAGGTTTTAGGGTTTAGGGATTAGGGATAGGGTTGAGGGTCAATGGATTAGAGTTAAGGGTTGAGGGATTAGGGTTTGACGTTGAGGGTTGAGGGTTGAGGTTTTAGGGTTTAGGTTTTATGGATAGGGTTGAGGGTCAAGGGATTAGGGTTAAAGTAGAGTGTCAAGGGTATAAGGATTAGGGATAGGGTTGGAGGGTTTAGGGATAAGGGATTAAGGTTTAAGGTATAGTATCGAGCCCGTTGAGGGTTTAGGAATATGGATAGTGTTTAGGGTTTAGGGATGAGGGATTAGGGTTGAGGGTTGATGGATTAGGGTTGAGGGTTGACATTTTAGGGCTTAGGGATGGCGTTTAGGGTTTAGAGTTAATGGATTAGAGTTAAGGGTTGAGGTATTAGGGTTTGATGTTGAGGGTTGAGGGTTGAGGTTTTAGGGTTGAGGGTTTAGAGATAGGGTTGAGGGTCGAGGGATCAAAGTTAATGGTTAAGGGATTAGGGTTTGATGTTGAGGGTTGAGTGTTGAGGTTCGAGGGTTGAGGGTTTAGGGATAGGGTTGAGGGTCGAGGGATTAGGGTTAAAGTAGAGTGTTGGGGTATAAGGATTAGGGATAGGGATGGAGGGTTTAAGGATAAGGGATTAGGGTTTAAGGTATAGTATCGAGCCTGTTGAGGGTTTAGGAATAGGGATAGTGTTTAGGGTTTAGGGATGAGGGATTAGAGTTGAGGGTTGAGGGATTAGGGTTGAGGGTTGAGGGATTAGGGTTTAGGGATAAGGTTTAGGGTTGAGGAATTAGGGTTTAAGGTATATTGTTGAGGGTTTAGGGTTGAGGGATTAGAGTGAAGGTGTGATGGATTAGGATTAGACGTTGAGGGTTGAGGGTTGAGGTTTTAGTATTTAGGGTTTAGGGATAGGGTTGATGGTCAAGGGATTAGAGTTAAGGGTTGAGGGATTAGGGTTTGACGTTGAGGGTTGAGGTTTGAGGGTCGAGGGTTTAGGGATAGGGATGAGGGTCGAGGGATTATGGTTTAAGGTATAGTATTGAGCTTATTAAAGGTTTAGGAATAGGGATAGTGTTTAGGGTTGAGGGTTGATGGATTAGGGCTTAGGGATGGGGTTTAGGGTTGAGGGATTAGGGTTTAAGGTTGAGGGATTAGGGTTTAAGGTATAGGGTTTAGGGTTGAGGGATTAGAGTTAAGGGTTGAGGGATTAAGGTTTGACATTGAGGGTTGAGGGTTGAGGTTTTAGGGATAGGGTTGAGGGTCGAGGGATTAGAGTTAAGGGTTGAGGGATTAGGGTTTGACATTTAGGTTTGAGTGTTGAGGTTTGAGGGTTAAGGGTTTAGTGATAGGGTTGAGGGTCGAGGGATTAGGGTTAAAGTATAGTGTCAAGGGTATAAGGATTAGGGATAGGGTTGGATGGTTTAGGGATAAGGGATTAGGGTTTAAGGTATAGTATCAAACCCATTGAGAGTTTAGGAATAGGCATAGCATTTGGGGTTTAGGGATTAGGGATTAGAGTTGAGGGTTGAGGGATTAGGGTTGAGGGTTGAGGGATTGGGGTTTAGGGTTTAGGGTTGAGGGATTAGGGTTTAAGGTATAGTGTTGAGGTATTAGGGTTTAAGGTATAGTGTTGAGGGTTTAGGGTTGAGCAATTAGAGTGAAGGATTGAGGGATTAGAATTTGATGTTGATGGTTGAGGGTTGAGGTTTTAGGGTTTAGGGTTTAGGGATAGGGTTGAGGGTCAAGCGATTAGAGTGAAGGGTTGAGGGATTAGGGTTTGACATTAAGGGTTGAGATTTGAGGTTCGAGGGTTTAGGGATAGTGTTGAGGGTCGAGGGATTAGGGTTAAAGTAGAGTGTCAAGTGTATAAGGATTAGGGATAGCGTACAAATAACCTCTCTCATTTTTTTATATCTCTGAGGCGTTTGCCCGTGGTGAAAGGTCTTCTGATGCCCCAAAAATTGTCAGGAGGCATTGTAAAGTTGCAAAGGGGTGTAACTTTCATCTTGCTCTTGATGCGACCAAATTAACTATTCCAATGCATTTGAATGGGTACATTTACATTAGGCATGGTCCTATTTTTCACCCAAACATGTCGAATCAGTCTGAGCTACATTGTACCGATGATATCCCTGAAGAGTCCAAAGTGCAAAAAGGCAACAATCTTTGACGAGATGATACTCAAAAACCATGTCACTTAGAAACATTTTGTCTGAGCTAATGCGATCATGTAGGGTTCCTCTACAATAACCTCTCTCAATTTTTTATATCTCTGAGGTGTTTGTCCATGGTGGAAGGTTTTTTGCTGCCCCAAAAATCATCAGAATGAGGTAGTTTAAAGTTGCAAAGGGGCGTAACTTTCATCCTACTCCTGATGCGATGAAACTGATTATTCCAACATGTCTGAATGGGTACATTTACACTAGGTATGGTCTTATTTTTCACCCAAACATGCCAAAACAGTTTGAGCTACATTGTACCAACGATATCCCTGAAGACTCTAAAGTGCAAAAAGGCACCAATCTTTAACGAGATGTTACTGAAAAATTGTGTCACTTAGAAACATTTCGTTTGAGAAAACACGATCACGTAGAGTCCCTCTACAATAACATCTCTCAGTTTTTTATAGCTCTGAGGTGTTTTCTCATGGTGAAAGGTTTTCTGCTGCCCCAAAAATTGTCAGAAGGAGGTAGTGTAAAGTTACAAAGGGGTGTAACTTTCATCCTGCTCCTGATGCGACCAAACTAACTATTCCAACATGTTTGGATGGGTACATTTATGCTAGGCATGGTCCTATTTTTACTCAAACATGTTGAAACAGTCCGAGCTACATTGTACTGATGATATCCCTGAAGAGTCCAAAGTGCAAAAAGGCAGAAATCTTTGACGAGATGTTACTCAAAAACTGTGTCACTTAGAAACATTCTATCCAAGGCAACGCGATCATGTAGAGACCCTCTATAATAACCTCTCTTAGTTTTTTATATCTCTGAGGCATTTGCCCGTGGTGAAAGGTTTTCTGCTGCCCCAAAAATCATCAGAAGGAGGCAGTGTAAAGTTGCAAAGGGGTGTAACTTTTGTCCTGCTCATGCTATGACCAAACTGATAGTTCCAATGCATAGAGATGGGTATGTTTAGGCTAGGGATGGTCTTGTTTTGCACCCAAACATGCCAAAACAGTCTGAGCTACAATGTACCAATGATATCCTAGAAGAGTCCAAAGTGCAAAAAGACAACAATCTTTGATGATTTGTTACTCAGAAACTGTGTCACTTAGATACATTCCGTCTGAGGAAACACGATCATGTAGGGTCCCTCTACAATAACTTCCTCATTTTTTTATATCTCTAAGGTGTTTGCCCGTGGGGAAAGGTTTTCTACTGCCCTAAAAATCGTTAGAAGGAGGCAGTGTAAAGTTGTAAAGGGGTGTAACTTTTGTTCTTCTCCTCGTGTGGCCAAACTAACAGTTCCAACACGTCTGGATGGGTACGTTTAGGCTAGGCATGGTCTTGTTTTGCACCCAAACATGCCGAAACAATCTGAGTTACATTGTACCGGCGATATCCTTAAAGAGTCCAAAGTGCAAAAAGGCAGCAATCTTTGATGAGTTGTTACTTGGAAACCGTGTCACTTAGATACATTATGTCTTAGGCAACGCAATCACATAGGGTCCCTCTATAATAACCTCTCTTAATTTTTTATATCTCTGAGGCATTTGCCCATGGTGAAAGTTTTTCTGCTACCCCAAAGGAGGTAGTGTAAAGTTGCAAAGGGCTGTAACTTTTGTTCTTCTCCTCGTGCGGCCAAACTAACAATTCCAAAACGTCTAGATGGGTATGTTTAGGCTAGGCATGGTCCTATTTCATACCCAAACATGCCGAAACAGTCTGAGATACAAACACTAACTAGTCTTCAAACTTCAAACACTACAAATACCATGATATCCTACATAAAGCTGTCTTTTAGCCTTCTATAAAGGCATACCCAACAAATTCAACCACATAAAGATGATTATTTTTATTCTAAATTCCTTTTAAATATTGACCTTCCAATCCTTTTTCCCACCCTCATATCAATTAAATATGACCTTCGTGAAAGGAAGCTAGGTGTGCGAAAATTGCTTCCTACACTAATCTAATGAGGAGAGATGTATGCAAATTCAATTTTAATTCTTACAACTATAGTAACATAGAAAATCTAACAGAGATATTGCAACAATACACATACACACAAAAAGTAGACAGAAGAGAGAGAGACAAGATATACATGGGGAAAACCCTTATGGGTGAGAAACCCCACACTCCAAAACACAGATCAAATGTATTACAGTAAACAATAACATATTACAATATAGTTTCAGAGCCAATGCTCTTTCAGGAGTCTTTGAATGTCAAATATGGAGATATTCCAGCAGCATAACAATACCTGTAAAACACACTACTTATCTCCCATCCAAGCACCTATTTTTATAGAGTTTATAAGGCAAATATGGACCCTGCAAGGGGCTCCACCCCTTGGTCCCGTCTTGGGGGCGCTGCCCCCAAACCCCCGTTAATTATTCAAGGGGGAAACCGTGGCTGCCAAAGTCACCAAAATTTATCCTACTGCATGTACACAAGGTGCTGACTATGCCAACTCAACATGGAATAAATAAATACAACATTAGGAATTTGCAAAGGTTGAGACACCTTAATTCCCAACACTTTGATTATGATATGGCACTCAAGCTTATGAGAGTTTACCAGAGATGCTGGTTGAGTTAGGTTGAAGGGCCGGTGAACTAATGACTTAAAGACCCTTTAGTAGGTTGAATTAAATGATAGTAACTTCTGATTATAAGTCAATATTAAATTAAAACAAAAGTGCACTTTGCACACAATAGGCAATTGAGGGTTTTAAAGTCTTAAGAAAAGTAGATTCTTTTTAGGGTTTAATGCCCAACATGCAAACCCTAACTATCAATAAGATTATGATTATGAAAGCTTGTGTCTTCTCTAACTTCTTATTACATGAACAAAACCACATCCACCATGAATATGAACCTTGCATCATATCAACCTTTCAAGATTGACCTTATCATGAAAACCATATTCACAACAAAACCTTGCATGAACAAAACCACATCCACCATGAACATGAACCTTGCATCATATGAACCATGTTTGTCTTCTGTAGCATCAACATGAATTGAGAGACCTTATCATGAAAACCATATTCACAACATCATGCACCTCATGACCATCACCTACCTTGAATCACTGTATCACCTTATCAACATCATGGCATCAACCTTGACATCAATGACAAACAACCTTGACCCTTTGACTTCAATGACAACCTTGAACCTTGATTGTTGATGAATTATGGAAGCCTATAGCCCTAATGTTATGTTGCATACTAAAATTAGGTAAGACTCAATGTAATCTCATAACCTCACCTTATATGCAAGAGGAATTACATTTAATAACCACAATGGTCATCAGGTGCTCATAAGCATACGATTTTGACTATCTTATTCAAAACAACAAACATACTCTTTGCATCCCAATATGGTATAATAACAAGAAATTAAGAAATATTTTCAATTGACCAACTCATAAAGAATATGGATCAGCATACTCATTTGAATATTTTCAATTGAGCAACTCATAAAGAATATAAATATTTTTTGTTTAACATGATGATTCATTTTTATTTTAAATACAACTTTTATCTTTTAGTTCCAAAATGAGGTTTAGGTGATACTTGAATAACAATAGCTAGCTTATTGGATCAACAAACATCCTATGTAATACAATTGGACTTTAAATATTTGAAGTATCCATCTACAAATGTCTATTCAAACGTGGATTTATAATGCAAGTATGGACGCCATTAATAAAAAAGATTTGTATTAACAAAATATCCATATAGGCATACATCAATATCTGTCGATATAAGTATAAGATATATACCAAATAGCCATATAGGCTTACAAGAATGCCATATAGGAATACAATGTCAACTATATGCAATACAAAATATATGTCCACAAATAACATATAGGCATACAACAAAGGAACACAATAAAAAGTCATTCCCCTCTAGCTGTTGAAGAGAATAGATCATGGGTAGCCTTTGATATTCTAGGGGATGGAGACGCGTATGTGGGTGGTCTACTATGAACCTGAGGGCTACTACTCCTCTTTAGTTCTTCCTGCATCTATAGCTATTACAATAAAAAGTATAGATGGGTAAGTGCAGGAAGATGGGGGGCCAAAAAGGGGTCTTAAGTGGCCACTTTTTTTTCTAAAATCAGGAAATACTGGCCTTAGATGAGAAATTAAGCATAGTTACACTCAAAATTTGGAGATGCAACCAAAACAATGTTCGTAGTGCTCTGAGTCTACTTTCTAAACTACTATTTTGTTTTGAAAATGACATAGATTAAGGGGTTCAAAAGAGGGAGCCACAAAAATTGGTGTTGTTTCTGTCAAAAAACATAACATAGCATGTTTTGTGGCTCCCTCAAAAGGTCAACCTTTTTTTGGTATTTTTAAAATTGCTTTGGTAAGAAATTAGCTAATAGCATGTAGTTTATGGCTGATTTTTCTAATAATTGTTTGATGAATATTTGATTTTTTACTAATTTTCAAAGTGGACACATCCTAAAAAATAAAATTTTGGCCGTGCTACCCCTATAAATTTTGAAAACTAATTGAAAATCATTTTTTTATTTTTTTAATATTTGTAGAATGGAGTCTAGTTTCTAAATATGTAATTTTTTTGAAATTTGAATGAATAGTTAATTTACAATGAAAAAAAGACCAAACAGTGGTTTTTGCCTAAAAAGGGACACACAAACAAAAGAAATTAAAGATGAAAGGCTTAACATTGTTAAAATGTGAAAAAAATCACATCGTCAAATAGCTAAGAGAAAGCCTAACATTACCCAAGTGTTCAATTTGTTCGACCTTGAAACACGTGCAAATCTGAGGGTTAGCACGAACGAAATTATGTGAAATTTTTAAGAATATGGAAAAACACGTCTGTGACTATTCATTAGGCACTCCAAGCCTTTGGGTTGGAAATCCAAAGCAAATCCCAAGCCCAAGGCTTGGGATTCCCAAAGCAAGACATAACGCGAGCGCGTTATAACGCGCTCGCGTTATGTTTTGCTTTGCATTTTTCGTTTCACGCAAGTCTGTTGTTTGTCATGTTTGACATAACATGAGCGCATTATAATGCGCTCACGTTATGTTCCCCTTAATTTTTTTTACATTCAAGGATATTAATCATGAGGGTTAAGGGATAAGGGATAGGGTTGGAGGGTTTAGGGATAAGGGATTAGCGTTTAAGGTATAGTATCGAGCCCGTTGAGGGTCTACGAATAGGGATAGCGTTTAGAGTTTAGGGATGAGGGATTAGAGTTGAGGGATGACAGATTAGGGTTGAGGGTTTAGGGTTTAGGGTTTAGGGATAGGGTTGAGGGTCGAGGGATCAGAGTTAAGGGTTGAGGGATTAGGGTTTGACATTGATGGTTGAGGGTTGAGGTTCAAGGGTCAAGGGTTTAGGGTCGAGGGATTAGGGTTAAAGTAGAGTGTGGAGGGTGTAAGGATTAGGGTTAGGGTTGGAGGGTTTAGGGATAAGGGATTAGGGTTTAGGAATAGGGATAGCATTTAGGGTTTAGGGATGAGGGATTAGAGTTGAGGGATGATGGATTAGGGTTGAGGGTTGAGGGATTAGGGTTTAGGGTTGAGGGTTGAGGGATTAGGGTTTAAGGTATAGTGTTGAGGGTTGAGGGTTTAGGATTAGGGTTTAGGGTTGACGGATTAGCATTTAATGTCGAGGTTAGGGTTAGAGTGTTGAGGGTAGAGGGATTAGGGATAGGGTTTAGGGTTGAAGGTTTAAGGATTGAGGGTTGAGGCTTTAGGGATGAGGGTTTAAGGCTTAAGATATAGTGTCAAGTGTTGAGGGTGTAGGGATAGGGTTTATGTTTTAAGGGTTAAGGGTTGAGGGATAGGTATTAGGGTTTAAGGTATAGTATTGAGGGTTGATGGTTTAGGGATAGGGTTTAGGTTTGAGGGATTAGGGTTTAGGGTTGATGAATTAGGGTTTAATGTTGAGAGTTGAGGGTTGAGGTTGAGGGATAGGGTTAATGGTCAAGGGATTAGGGTTAAATAAGAGTGTCGAGGGTAGAGGGATTAGGGTTTAAGGTATAGTATCGAGCCTGTTGAGGGTCTAGGAATAGGGATACCATTTAGGGTTTAGGGATGAGGGATTAGAGTTAAGGGATGATGGATGATGGATTAGGGTTGAGGGTTGAGGAATTAGGGTTTAGGGACAAGGTTTAGGGTTAGGGTTGAGGGATTAGGGTTTAAGGTATAGTGTTGAGGGTTTAGGGATAGGGTTTAGGGTTGAGGGATTAGAGTGAAGGGTTGAGGGATTAGAATTTGACGTTGAGGGTTGACGGTTTAGGGATAGGGTTGAGGGTCGAGGGATCAGAGTTAAGGGTTGAGGGATTAGGGTTTGACGTTGAGGGTTGAGGGTTGAGGTTCAAGGGTCAAGGGTTTAGGGATAGGGTTGAGGGTCGAGGAATTAGGGTTAAAGTAGAGTGTGGAGGGTATAAGGATTAGGGATAGGGTTGGAGGGTTTAGGGATAAGGGATTAGGGTTTAAGGTATAGTATCGAGTCTGTTGAGGGTGTAGGAATAGGGATAGCATTTAGGGTTTAGGGATGAGGGATGACGAATTAGGGTTGAGGGTTGAGGGATTAGGGTTTAGGGATAAGGTTTAGGGTTGAGGGTTGAGGTATTAGGGTTTAAGGTATAGTTTTGAGGGTTTAGGGATAGGGTTTAGGGTTGAGGGATTAGAGTGAAGGGTTGAGGGATTAGGATTTGACGTTAAGGGTTGACGGTTTAGGGTTTAGGGTTTAGGGTTAGGGTTGAGAGATGAGGGATCAAAGTTAAGGGTTGAGGGATTAGTGTTTGACATCGAGGGTTGAGGGTTGAGATTCGAGGGTTAAGGGTTTAGGGATAGGGTTGAGGTTCAAGGGATTAGGGTTAAAGTAGAGTGTGGAGGGTGTAAGGATTAGGGATAGGGTTGGAGGGTTTAGGGATAAGGGATTAGAGTTTAAGGTATAGTATCGAGTCTGTTGAGGGTTTAGGAATAGGGATAGCATTTAGGGTTTAGGGATGAGGGATTAGAGTTGAGGGATGATGGATTAGGGTTGAGGGTTGAGGGATTAGGGTTTAGGGATAAGGTTTAGGGTTGAGGGTTGAGGGATTAGGGTTTAAGGTATAGTGTTGAGGGTTGAGGGTTGAGGATTAGGGTTTAGGGTTGATGGATTAGCATTTAATGTCGAGGTTAGGGTTAGAGTGTCGAAGGTAGAGGTATTAGGGATAGGGTTTAGGGTTGAAGGTTTAAGGATTGAGGGTTGAGGCTTTAGGGATGAGGGTTTAAGGCTTAAGATATAGTGTCAAGTGTTGAGGGTGTAGGGATAGGGTTTAAGTTTTAAGGGTTAAGGGTTGAGGGATAGGGATTAGGGTTTAAGGTATAGTGTTGAGGGTTGATGGTTTAGGGATAGGGTTTAGGTTTGAGGGATTAGGGTTTAGGGTTGATAAATTAGGGTTTAATGTTGAGAGTTGAGGGTTGAGGATTGAGGGTTGAGGTTGAGGGATAGGGTTAATGGTCAATGGATTAGGGTTAAATAAGAGTGTCAAGGGTAGAGGGATTAGGGTTTAAGGTATAGTATCAAGCCTATTGAGGGTCTAGGAATAGGGATAGCATTTAGGGTTTAGGGATGAGGGATTAGAGTTGAGGGATGACGGATGGCAGATTAGGGTTTAGGGTTGAGGGATTAGGGTTTAGGGACAAGGTTTAGGGTTAGGGTTGAGGGATTAGGGTTTAAGGTATAGTGTTGAGGGTTTAGGGTTGAGGGATTAGAGTGAAGGGTTGAGGGATTAGAATTTGACATTGAGGGTTGAGGGTTTAGGGTTGAGGGTTTAGG
This sequence comes from Cunninghamia lanceolata, assembly GCA_027924645.1. Classification (NCBI taxonomy): domain Eukaryota; kingdom Viridiplantae; phylum Streptophyta; class Pinopsida; order Cupressales; family Cupressaceae; genus Cunninghamia; species Cunninghamia lanceolata. Next base: position 2,302,800 of record BSBN01001011.1, read on the forward strand.
GATGGGGTTGAGGGTCGAGGGATCAGAGTTAAGGGTTGAGGGATTAGGGTTTGACATTGAGGGTTGAGGGTTGAGGTTTGAGTGTCAAGGGTTTAGGGATAGGGTTGAGGGTCGAGGAATTAGGGTTAAAGTAGAGTGTGGAGGGTATAAGGATTAGGGATAGGGTTGGAGGGTTTAGGGATAAGGGATTAGGGTTTAAGGTATAGTATTGAGTCTATTGAGGGTGTAGGAATAGGGATAGCATTTAGGGTTTAGGGATGAGGGATGACAGATTAGGGTTGAGGATTGAGGGATTAGGGTTTAGGGATAAGGTTTAGAGTTGAAGGCTGAGGGATTAGGGTTTAAGGTATAGTGTTGAGGGTTTAGGGATAGGGTTTAGGGTTGAGGGATTAGAGTGAAGGGTTGAGGGATTAGGATTTGATGTTGAGGGTTGAGGGTTTAGGGTTTAGGGTTTAGGGTTAGGGTTGAGAGATGAGGGATCAGAGTTAAGGGTTGAGGGATTAGGGTTTGATGTCGAGGGTTGAGGGTTGAGGTTCAAGGGTCAAGGGTTTAGGGATAGGGTTGAGGTTTAAGGGATTAGGGTTAAAGTAGAGTGTGGAGGGTGCAAGGATTAGGGATAGGGTTGGAGGGTTTAGGGATAAGGGATTAGAGTTTAAGGTATAGTATCGAGTCTGTTGAGGGCTTAGAGATGAGGGATTAGAGTTGAGGGATGATGGATTAGGGTTGAGGGTTGAGGGATTAGGGTTCACGGTTGAGGGACTAGAGTGAAGGGTTGAGGGTTGAGGGATTAGAGTGAAGGGTTGAGGGATTAGGATTTGACGTTGAGGGTTGAGGGTTTAGGGATAGGGTTGAGGGTCAAGGGATCAGAGTTAAGGGTTGAGGGATTAGGGTTTGACATTGAGGGTTGAGGGCATTTTCTATCAAGAACTTGATTATGAGGGCTTGCCCCTTCATTGTTATGCCTATCATATGGCAGAGCATCTGGCAAGCACTTACAGGAAAGAGATGTGATCAATGCAAAGGATGTGATGAATCTATAGCAGGATAAAACATGAGCACGTTATAGCGTGAGCGCATTTTGTCTTTCTATTAAAATGGTAAAAAAGTGGTCACCCGCCGTGATCCAGGCCCACATGCTCTGTTTTCTTACTGATTCTTCGCGTGCTCCGACAAAAAAGAAGTGCTTTCATGCTATTGGGAAGTTCACATGCACATTTGACACATTGTACCACCTTTGCATGATCTTTCCACCACCTTTTCTGCTTTGCCAACTTGAGAAGGAGGAAATAACATAGTTTTCACACCAAGTTTGATATATATCTATTTAAGTTTCAATTTTTTGTAGTGTTGCAATGTTAATTGTGATTCAATTTTAGGAATTTAACATTATAGATTGGTTAATAGTATTGTTGTTAGTAATGATATTTGAGTGTTATTCAATTTAACATTGAAAAGGAAGTAAGTGGTGAAAAACTCAAATTGTTGAGGAGTTTGATGCAAGAAGATAAAAACACTACATAATTGGGTACTCTCTCCATTTGAATCTTCATTTTTTAGGTATGTCAAGTCTTTACATGCATGTTCTTTACATTTTCCTTATTTTGGATTGAATTACTTTATCATGCTTTATCATACATGTTTAAAATAGACACGTTCCCAATCAAGAAAGCAGCCTACAATCTCACATGATGCCATGTATATTTTCTACACTTGGGCTCTTTAATAATTATGTGTAATAAACAAACCTTAACATACCATGATGTCAAACTATACAAGAATAAATCCTTACAACATAAAAAAAATACAATCCCACTATTATCTTGTATTCATTTCTTAGGAACTAATATTGGTCTCTTTATCATGCTACAGACAAATTCTCCATCATGCCAAGGAAACGATCAAGAATTAAACCAACACAAGAAGAGATAGAAGCTAAGAATGCAAAGAAAGTAGTGGCTATGAGGGAAATTCATGAGAAGAGGAAATTGGACATGATAAATAAAGACATACCAATTGAAGAGGAACCACAACCATCACAAAGAGATATGGTATTGATGTCACAAAGAGAATGAATGCAAAAACTTCGTGGTACGAGAGATTTGAATACCATAGTTGGAGACACGTCCTCTACCGCAAGTCAACATGTAGGGACACCATCTACCACATCTCAAGTTGAGAGTACATCATCACTCACATGTGATGAAGGAGGTACACCATCATTCCCACCTCAACCTCAAGGTATTTCATCTATTCCATCTTCGATCGAAGGTATGCCATCTAACCCATCTCATTTAAATATTGATGAAATTTCTAATGTTGAGATGAATTTACCTAACTTGACACCACCTAGAATTTTGCATAGAAAGCCAAAGTATTTGATTGATATTGATGAGAATATATTGCAGCCAATGGAAGGTAAGATTCCAAAAAGCACTTGTAGAAGATATGCTAATAAGATTCGGAGATTGTTCTTTGAAAAGTTAAATGAGACTACAAGATGTTAACTATTCGTTGAAATGATGCGAAGTATAAAGTATAGGTCTATCAAGAAGATTCTTGGGTTGAGAACATCAGAGGCTTCAAGTGAAAAATCTATTGTCAAGAATCTAATGAGTGCGTATGAGAGTGTGGTTAACACCTCACGCACAAAAGATAGTAATGCAACACGGCATGTGATTACATCAACTATAGTAAGTAGTCAAACGAGGAAAGCTTGTCTCATTAGAAAGACAAATCAAGAATTGAGAATTAATAGGAAAACTTTATCAAGAGCCATTGGAAGATGCCAAAGAATTGAGGACACTAATGCCAATGAATTATGGGCGTTCTCGGGGAGACTACCACAAAATATAAACCAATTGTTGAAGCATTGAGATCACTAATTGAAGAATTTTGGAAGAATTACACAAGGGTATCTCCGAATCAAAGGGATGTGGTAAGAAAGAGAATTGGTAGTCAGAACCGTGAGCCACATCCAAAGTATTTTTTGGATGAGACTCAAACACAGTTTTATGGTAAATTTCTAGAGAAGTATCCTCAAATTAAAATTTGTCAAAGATATTTTGAATTGCTAAAACCTTTCTATGATAAGATAAATCACACACGCACTACTTGTTGTTGTAGATTACATATTAAATTTTCTAACCATTTTGATGCTTATAGGTCTATATGTTTAGATATGCATACTGACAATGATTTGCAGGGTTGTGCCATATGTGCCCCACCAACATCTTCAAGAGACTTCATATCAAGAATTTTATGTGAAAGAGAGGAAGATCAAATATTCTACAAGAAATTATGCTTGGATGGCACATGTCATCGTTGCGGTGGCTTGCAACATTTGCCAATATGTGAAAATATGGAAATAACATATGCGGTTGGAAACGAACTAGTAGAGTTTGGCAAGTATAAAACAATGGCATACAATACAAAAGATGGTAAAGAAGCAAAGAGGTGTGAATTAGTTATTGAAAAGATTCTAGTGTATCAGTTTATGCCTATATTTCGTGACAGCATAGTGTATGAGTATGCAAGACATGCCCATAGAGCTCGATGGTTGGACTTGCAATTCAAGTTATGCAAGGACACATTTCAAGTTGGTAGCATTGTTTTAGTTGTCGACTTTGCAGAGAACTACAGTCTATAGCCACAGCGTGAGGTGCAATCACAATATTACAACTCCACACAGGTTTTTATATTTGTGTACATCGCATTCATTCATGCGAATGATAGTACAGAGGATGACAGAAAGATCATAAGGGATTATAATTTCTATATTAGTGATGATCGCATGCATTCTACGAAGTTTGTGCAAGGTTGCTTTCAGGTTTTCTACAATGATTTGGCTAGAAGGGGCATATCGTTCAGTTAGCATATCATATGGTTGGATAACTATGCGTCACAATTCAAGAACTCACAAAATTTCTATTGGCTGAGTAGGAGGCATAATTTTACAGGTATTCAACATATGTGGAACTTTTGTGAGGCCAGGCATGGAAAGGGGGAGCATGATGGTGCAGGAGCATGTATCAAAAGAGCCATAGCACGAGAAGAGTTAAAGTATAAAGACAATGCAAAGTTGACATATGCAAAATTGATTGTCGAGTAGTGTAATGCTTCCATGGGTCCAGGTAATGAAGGTAAGTCTTTAGTTTGTAGATTTTTTTGGTTGATAGATGATACTAACATTGCACCATATGAGGATTGTTGTACATTGATAGGATCAAATGAGATGCACTCTTTCAGAAGTTCAATTGCAGGTTCATGGAGTATCCATACATGAAAGATGTCATGCTTTTGTTCTTCCTATACAATTCAAGTCTGGGATGAGTGCGAGTCAAAGGAGTGGGTTGACGAATGGTAGTTAAGTTATCTTAGCCCACTTGACATGTATTGACCCCCGACGGCACTGGAACTAACACAGATGGAATCGTCAGTTGACTTTGACCACATATCAGATTTAGTTCAACCAGGTAATATAGGGCACATATATGCATCTAATTTCATCTAGTTCAACCAGGTAATGTCATCTTACTTTGTAGTGTTTTTGTAATGTTGACTAATTTCATCTAATTTGCTACACATATCAATGTAGGGCACGTATATGCAGTTATTGCACATGAAGATAATGAAGAGGGAACATATTATTACTTATGTCATTGTGTTGAGGCCAAAAAAAAATTGGAGGCCCCTGTTACAGATGGAGAAAACATCAAATACCCTACAGGCTCAGTGGTTATTACTAGAACATGGCTTAGAAGGTACCCACATAAGAGTGTTAATATTTGGCTATTTCAGGACTTTGACATGCATCAGAAGATTCTTCATTACTCGAACCTTGTCGTGGCATCCAATGTTCATTTGATAAAGTATCAGGGTAGACCTTTGAACAAAATATTGTGGAAGGTGCGTGAGTCTGACCATGAAGCAATACTTGACACAATAAAGAGTAGAGCAGACCCAGATGGTTCATTGGATTAATTTGTAAGTATTCACATTGATTTTGTAAAGTTATGTTACATTGATTTATAAGTATGCACATTAATTTGTAAGGTTTGTCTTTTTTTTATTTCCTCCTGCATTTTTACACATATGTACACATTTTTACATCATCATGTTATGCATTTTTGGTGTCTTGCTCCTAATGCAACCAAACTCATAACTGACCCTACTTCCTCTAGACACCATTTGATGATCTCTCCAATACTCTGGATCTAGGGCACCCAATCATGATGATGACCTATATACCATTCTCCCAAGGCACTCATAATGAATGAAAAGAAGACCAAGGGCGCCCAAGCTTAATAGACTTATTTATTTCAATTTTGATGATCCAAACTGGATGAAAGGAGACATGAAATGCGCCTTAGGACTCCATGCTAAGGTTTGAGCCATTAAAGTCTCTTGATATTAGGCGCTCATGATGATGAAACTTAGAGCTTTTTCCTTTCCTATGCGCTCATCTAAGATGTTTGAATGATAAGGAGTGCCTCGACCTCTATAATGTACATTGGGCACCAAAATCAAGGTGATTTTAAGTCACTTTGAGTCATTTGGGGTCAGTTTGAGTCTTTGAGTCATGTTGCAAAAAAGTGTCAATGTTGTCAAGTTACACAAAGCAACTTTTGCATTTTTGGTGTCTTGCTCGTGATGTGACCAAACTGACTATTCCAACACATCTGGATGGGTACATTTATGCTAGGCATGGTTCTATTTTTCACCCAAACATGTCGAAACAGTCTGAGCTACATTGTACCGACGATATCCCTGAAGAGTCCAAAGTGCAAAAAGGCAGCAATCTTTGACAAGATGTTACTTGAAAACCGTGTCACTTAGAAACATTCTGTCTAAGGCAACGTAATCATGTAAAGTGCCTCTACAATAACCTCTCTCAATTTTTTATATCTCTGAGGCATTTGGCCATGGTGAAAGGTTTTCTGCTGCCCCAAAAATCGTCAGAAGGAGGCAATGTAAAGTTGCAAAGGGTTTAACTTTTGTCCTTCTCCTGATGTGACCAAATTGATTGTTCCAATGCATCCAAATGGGTACATTTACGCTAGATATTGTCCTTTTTTAAATCCAAACATGTCGAAACAGTTCAAGCTACATTGTACCGATGATATCCCTAAAGAGTCCAAAGTGCAAAAAGGCAGCAATCTTTGACGAGATGTTACTTGAAAACCATGTCACTTAGAAACATTCTATCTGAAGCAACGCAATCATGTAAAGTGCCTCTACAATAACCTCTCTCAGTTTTTTATATCTCTTAGGCATTTGCCTGTGGTGAAAGGTTTTCTGCTACCCCAAAAATCATCAGAAGGAGGCAGTGTAAAGTTGCAAAGGGGTGTAGCTTTTGTCCTGCTCCTGATGCGACCAAACTGACTATTCCAACATGTCCGGATGGGTACATTTACACTAGGCATTGTCTTTTTTTCACCCAAACATGTTGAAACAGTCTGAGCTACATTGTACCGACAATATCCCTGAAGAGTCCAAATTGCAAAAAGGTAGCAATCTTTGACGAGATGTTACTTAAAAATTGTATCACTTAGAAACATTCTGTCTGAGGTAACACGATCACATAAAGTGCCTCTACAATAACCTTTCTCAGTTTTTTATATCTTTGAGGCATTTGCCCGTGGTGAAAGGTTTTCTACTGCCCCAAAAATTGTCAGAAGGAGGTAGTGTAAAGTTGCAAAGGGGTGTAACTTTTGTCCTGCTCCTGATGGCACCAAACTGACTGTTCCAACACATCCGGATGGGTACATTTATGCTAGGCATTGTCCTTTTTTTCACCCAAACATGTCGAAACAGTCTAAGCTACATTGTACCGACGATATCCCTAAAGAGTCCAAAGTGCAAAAAGGCAACAATCTTTGACGAGATGTTACTCAAAAATTGTATCACTTAGAAACATTCCGTCTAAGGCAACGCGATCACATAAAGTACCTCTACAATAACCTCTCTCAGTTTTTTTAATCTCTGAGGCATTTGCCTGTGGTGAAAGCTTTTCTGCTGCCCCAAAAATCGTCAGAAGGAGGCATTGTAAAGTTGCAAAGGGGTGTAACTTTTGTCCTGCTCCTGATGCGACCAAACTGACTATTCCAACGCATCCAGATGGGTACATTTATGCTAGGCATTATCCTTTTTTTCACCCAAACATGTCGAAACAGTCCGAGCTACATTGTACCCACAATATCCCTAAAGAGTCTAAAGTGCAAAAAGGCAGCAATCTTTGACGAGATGTTACTCAAAAACCATGTCACTTAGAAACATTCTATCTAAGGCAACATGATCATGTAGAGTGCCTCTACAATAACCTCTCTCAGTTTTTTTATATCTTTGAGGCATTTGCCCATGGTGAAAGATTTTTTGCTACTCCAAAAATCGTCAGAAGGAGGCAGTGTAAAGTTGCAAAGGGGTGTAACTTTCATCCTGCTCTTGATGCGACCAAACTGACTATTCCAACGCATCTGAATGGGTACATTTATGCTAGGCATGGTCCTATTTTTCACCCAAACATGTCGAAATAGTCTGAGCTACATTGTACCAACGATATCCCTGAAGAGTCCAAAGTACAAAAAGGTAGCAATCTTTGACGAGATGTTACTCGAAGATACACCAAGCCACAATGACTCTCTCCAATAAGAATCTTCTCTAGGTCCATAATTAACTCACACCCATATCCAAGTGAAAGTCTCCTTGGTCTTCCTGCTAAAACCTCTAAAGGGTAACCATCTCAACAAGTGTCTCTAATCCCAAGAGAACTCTAGCCTCACCCAAGTCTCAAAGTTTGTATGAGAACCTACAACCAATCAATCCATGTTAAGCTCCAAATGCAACACCACATTATCATGAAGCTCCCAAGCACATGACCAATGTACTCAATACCTGGAGAACCAACAAGACCACTGTCAAAACTCCAATTACAAAATTAGGTATCCAAACATGACATCATGATCTAACATCTCCTCCTAGAAGATCACATGCACCAATACAGACATCCTAGTCTCAAGAGAACTTGTATTATGCTAATACTCTAATCTAGAATCAAGAGTCCACCAAGACACACTACCAAACACCTCTAAACCAAGGATCAACATCTACAACCACATGAAGATAACCATCTCCTAAAAATAGTAGCCAAGATGTCAAAGCACTCTCACTACAAATAATAATCATAATCCAAGAGTTTGTCCATTACACCCAACCACTATATAAGATCATCCATCACTAGGTGACGAATACACATCACTATCAAAGCTCCCACTGAACCATGATATGAACTACACATGGCATTGTGATAACCATCTCCTAAATGAAGATCACCATGGTCCACACACACTCAACTATAATACTAATAACTCCAAAGTAGAACCAAGATCTCTAATCTAACAAGATAAACCATCATTACTGTCAAAAGCTCACACTAATCTATGCAACTAAGATATCCATGACATCATGATAAACATGCTGCAAGTCCCAATAACCAACTATCCAATCATTCTCATCATCCATCCTCTCATCCCAATGCACAAATGAGCATAGACAAGGAAAAATAACAAAGTCTACATCAACACTGAATCAATCTCGTAGATATAGGCAATATGCATTCAAGTCATCCCACTACAATCAATGAGGTGTACATCCCAAAAAAATGCATAACTTGTAGATCCCAACCATTGAAAACATGCAAAATCATCATCACATTAGTAACTTCCAAACTGAGATATCAAATAATATAACTTATAGACTTCACCAAATCAATCATAGATTCAACTTTCCAAACAAGTTTACAAATGAGTAACGATAGTCAAGGAACTAATCAAGCATCTAAGAGATAAGAACAATGTGCTAAAAGTAAACCACAACACCACCTATAATCATGAATCAAACATCATAACCCATACCTATCAACTACAAACATGGTCAAGTCTTGCCAATGCTCAAATGTACCTACATATCCATGACACCATAATTATCATCATTGCTATACCTATGCTCAAATCCCACTGAAACAAGACTCCTAGTCTCACCATGTATCAACCATGTCCTCAAACCAGAATATTGCTGAGCCCATGGAGATTGATACACCCACTTCAATAGAATAGGCAATTAATGTACTTGATGTGTCTTCATTTCATAAACTAGTAAACATCATTTGCATCCATACTTAAACCAATCTTATTGTTGTGTTTGATGTGTCCTCTTTCAAACAACCATTTAACAAAATTTGAGTCCAAACAATAAATATTTACAACCATAAACATCTCAAAGTCCAAAATCCAAACATTCTATCATCCTTAATCATTTCCATCATGGACCCTTGGTTTGAAAAAATCATTATGCAAGATAAAAACCCTATGCCTATTACCTTGTGCGAGGCTCATGCAAAACCCAAAATCACAATCAAAATAGGTCCTCAAACCATGCATCCTTTAAATGAGATCTTTTATCCAAATCAATCAAAAAATCCCTTTGAAAATGATGATGATGATAGTCTTGTAGATCAAGATGATATCAAGATGACAATAGCATTAACTATGAGATCATTACATGCAAACTTTCCATAAACTTTCATCTCCCACTCATGAACATGCAAGAATATTTCAAACAAGAAATGACTAGCACTAGCTATCATGCCAATCCTAAATACACATCTAATGGTCATCCTTATGGTACCTTTGGTAAGGGAAGAACCACTTTAGACCAAGGTCCTCATATTCAATTCATATCTCCAATCCCAACCGCATGTGAGAACTGTTTATCCTATGTATCCTATTCAAATCCTCCATCTCATAATCCTTACATATTCCAACTTATCCCATCAATCCAAGCCCACTACATCCAAATCATCCTTTTTAGATTTCCTCCAAGGACTTCTAGTGGAGGAAAAATCTCAAAATAGAAATCACAAATTCAATTAGTGTACCTCTCCCAAGCCTATCCAAAAGTCACATAGTACCATGCCTATCCATCAAACACCACAATGCAATCAAAATCCTAACAACATGCCCATGATCCAAGATCAAGTGCAATCATGCAAAGATATTATCAATCACAAGCCTATTAAGAATGAACTAGAGTCTTCTAGTACCATACTTTTCCATTAACCACCATCATGTAATCCATGGCCTATCAAAGAAAATGCAAACATCCTATGTAATACAATCGGACTTTAAATATTTCAAGTAGCCATTTACAAATATCCATTCAAACGTGGATTTATAATGCAAGTATGGATGCCATCAATAAAAAAGATTTGTATTAACCAAATATCCATATAGGCATACATCAATATCTGTCGATATAAATATAACATATATACAAAATAGCCATATAGGCTTACAAGAATGCCATATAGGCATACAATGTCAACTATGTACAATACAAAATATATGTCCACAAATGCCATCTAGGCATACAACAAAGGAACACAATTAAAAGTCATTCCCCTCTGGCTGGTGAAGAGAATAAATCACAAGCAGCCTTTGATCTTCTAGGGGATGGAGACATGCATGTGGGTGGTCTACTACGAACCTGAGGGCTACTCCTCCTATTTAGTTCTTCCTGCATCTTTACCTGTTACAATAAAAAGTATAGACATTAATATATAGAAATTACATGTTATAAAAAATGAAACATTTAACAAAATAATCACTTACCGCTAACATATAATCTGTCTCCTCACTTGCTTCAGTAGCAAGAATAGGCCCTGGTGATGTCATGTCCTATAGAAACCATCCAGATAGAAAGTAAACTTCAAATCAATAATCTTTTTATTTTTCAAAAATAGACAACTATAACAATGAATGTAAATTGAAATTTACTAATTTGCCTCATACCCCTATCAATGCCATGGAGCTATGAATCACAGAGGCCACACCCTGCTCCATTGCCCTATGAACATGGGGAGGTGTCTCTGCAGCCTGCATCATCTGCAAATAAAACAACATTATTCAATTACGAAAACTATAATAGTGATGCAAATCGTGGCTCCTAACATACACACACGTTCATCTAAATATGGAAGTACACACAATAAAGCACACAAATCACATACAAAAATTTATTAAGTACAATTCATTCATTAAACTATTTATTTTATTACCTCTGTAAAGCTTTGAAGTCCACCAGCGCTGGCAGGTGTTGCCATGAAATCTACAGTATTAACCTATTCAACATCCAAAATCAGAAATTAGAATACCATTCATATAACGATGCTATTCACATGTAATATTTATAATTGTTTACTAGTTACATACCTCGACAGTAGATGATCTAGTGAAAAATGTAGGTGGAGAACCACTGAAAACTGCATCGATGCTATGACCTTGAAATTTCATTAAAATCATCAATTTAAATTAGTTAATCTTGTATTTCAAAAATGAAATTTAATAAATTAAATTCAATAAACTTGCTAATATTTACCTGAGTATCAAGGCCAAAAGTCTCACTTAGGAGGGTATCTGTCATCACCATCTGCTCAGCTGCAGATGTAGCCTGTGCAATTGCGTCTTGACTATCCATGGGGTCATAACCACAGGCTGACCTGCAAGCTTGGCAAGTATGGGTGGGACCCTACTCCTCGCACTATCTCCCAACCCACTCTGTGTTGCAGGACTGGCATTCTCTATGATGCTCTGGGTCAAGGCACTAATCGACTAAATTGTATCGACCTCAACACTCTCCTTCACAATGGAAGGGATAGAAACATGCTCGTGGGCTGGTCTGCTGATTACTCATCTCACTACCCGCTGTGGGTCAAGACTTGCCCCTGGTCTATCTTGTGCTGACCCCCCACCTCTACTCTGGAAGTCTCGCATATCAAAATAGTTTGGCACTTTATTGAGGACAAACTTGCAGTAGAGTTTCCTCAAAAAGTACTGCGGGACCTCATTATTATTGCATGGAAGATGGTCAAAAACCATCCACCACCTCTACCTGAAATTGTCCCTTATCGCTTGGTTGTTGCACCAATGGATAGGGAACCTCTTGCATGTAATGGGTGGAGGTTGATTTGTTTGTGGGTTTGTGAAAATTAAACACAAGTCTAATTTTGTAATTTGTAATTTTTTCACATCTTGGTATGACAACTTGTCTGCATAGTAATCTTTAAACTCTCTCTTTTTATCCGTCTAACTAGTTATTTACTTGCTAATTGAATCTACATTTGATAACATAGACTTAAGAGATTCAACAAGCATGGACCTATGCAAGGTTGAAGTGGAAGGATCTTTCAACCTTGCAATTATATCTTTAATTTCCTTTTTGTTGTTTTCAATTTGCCCCATTATATTTTCTTGTGTTCCAGGGGCATGTCGAGGAATGAATGGAGGAGGTTTTTGTTCTGCAGGTATTTCCTCCTCAGGATTTTGTGGATTTTGAGGAGGAGGAGGAGGAGGTGCATTAACATTTCCTGACAATTAATGAAATATACATCAAAAATCAACAAAAACCTACCTATTTAGAAACAAATTCAAACAAAAAAATAAATATAACTCACCCCTTTCGCGTGCTCGATGTCGCGGCGGCATTTTGGCGACGAATCGATAAGCTTTTTGTGTTGAATGGTGTTTTGCAAAACGCGAGCGCGCTTTTGAGGGTTTGCAAGCCGTAGGTAGAGAGGAGAAAATAGAAAGAAATGAAATTAGAAACCTTTTTTTTAATTTATATGAAGTCATAATGCGAGCGCGTTATAACACTCTCGTATTATGACTTAATTTTTAAAAAAATTAATTTGGCCACTTTTTGGCCCCCCATCTTCTTGCACTTACCCAAACATTAATATATAGAAATTACATGTTATAAAAAATGAAACAATTAACAAAACAATCACTTACCGCTACCATATAATTTGTCTCCCCACTTGCCTTAGTAGCAGGATTAGGCTATGGTGTCGTCATGTCCTATAGAAACCATCCAGATAGAAATTAAACTTCAAATCAATAATCTTTTGATTTTTCAAAAATAAACAACTATAACAATGAATGTAGATTGAAATTTACTAATCTGCCTCATACCCCTATCAATGGCATGGATCTATGAATTTTAGAGGTCACACCATGCTCCATTGCCCTATGAACATCAAGAGGTGTCTCCGCAGCCTGCATCATCTAGAAATAAAACAACATTATTCAATTACGAAAACTATAATAGTGATGCAAATCATGGCTCCTAACATACACACGTTCACCTAAACATGGAAGTACAAACAATAAAGCACACAAATCACATACAAAAATCTAGTAAGTACAATTCATTTATTAAACTATTTATTTTATTACCTCTGTGAAGATTTGAAGTCCACCACTGCTGGCAGGTGTTTCTATGAAATCTCCAATATTAACCTATTCAACATCCAAAATCAGATATTAGAATACCATTCATATAACGATGCTATTCACATGTAATATTTATAATTATTTACTAGTTACATAGCCCGATAGTAGATGATGTAGTGTAATATGCAGGTGGAGAACCATTGAAAACTGCATCAACACTATAACCCTGAAATTTCATTGAAATCATCAAACTAAATTAGTTAATCTTGCATTTCAAAAATGAAATTTAATAAATTAAATTCAATGAACTTGCTAATATTTACTTGAGTATCAAGGCTGAAAGTCTCACTCAGGAGGGTATCTGTCATCATCATCTGCTTAGTTGCAGATGTAGCCTGTGCACTTGCATCATGACTATCCATGGGGTCATAACCACAAGTTGACCCGCAAGTTTGATAAGTATGGGGTGGGACCCTACTCCTTGCACTATCTCCCAACCCATGCTGTGCTACAAAACCAGCATGCTCTATGATGCTCTAGGTCAAGGCACTAATGGACTAAAGTGTATCGACCTCAACACTCTCCTTCACAATGGAAGGGATAGACACATGCTCATGGGCTGGTATGCTGATTGCTTGTCTCAATGGCCACTGTGGGTCAACATGTGCCCCTGGTCTATCTTGTGATGACCCCCCACCTCTACCCTGGAAGTCCCGCATATCGCAATAGTTTGGCACTTTATTGAGGACAAACTCGCAAGAGAGTTTCCTAAAAAAGTATTATGGAACCTCATTATTATTGCATAGAGGATGGTCAAAAACCATCCACCACCTCTACCCAAAATTGTCCCTTATCGCTTGGTTGTTGTACCAATGGATAGGGAACCTCTTGCATGTAATGGGTTGAGGTTGATTTGTTTGTGGGTTTTTGAAAATGAAACACAAGTCCAATTTTGTAATTTGTAACTTTTTCACATCTTCATATGATAGCTAACCTCTCTTGATTTTTATATCTCTGAGGCATTTGGCCGTGGTGAAAGGTTTTCTGCTACCCCAAAAATCATCAGGAGGCAATGTAAAGTTACAAAGGGGTGTAACTTTCATCCTACTCCTGATGTGACCAAATTGGCTATTCCAATGCATTCAGATGGGTACATTTACGCTAGGCATGGTCCTTTTTTTTTCCATCCAAACATGTCAAAACAGTCTGAGCTACATTGTACCGATGATATCCCTGAAGAGTCCAAAGTCCAAATAGGCTGCAATCTTTGATGAGATGTTACTAGAAACCTGTGTCACTTAGAAACAATCTGTCTAAGGAAATGTAATCATGTAGGGTTCCTCTACATTAACCTCTCTCAATTTTTTTTATCTCTGAAGTGTTTGTCTATGGTGAAAGGTTTTCTGCTGCCCCAAAAATCGTCAGAAGGAAGTAGTGTAAAGTTGCAAAGGGGTGTTACTTTTGTCCTGCTCTTGATGTGACCAAAATAACTATTCCAACGTGTCTAGATGGGTACATTTACACTAGGCATGGTCCTGTTTTTCACCCAAACATGCTGAAACAGTCCGAGCTACATTATACTAACGATATCCATGAAGAGTCCAAAGTTTGAAAAGGCAGCAATCTTTGACGAGATGTTACTAAAAAATAATCCCTTAGAAACACTCCATCTAAGGTAACGCGATCATGTAGAGTCCCTCTACAATAACCTCTCTCATTTTTTAATATCTCTGAGGTGTTTGCCAGTGGTGAAAGGTATTCTGCTACCCCAAAAATTATCAGAAGGAGGTAGTGTAAAGTTACAAAGGGGTATAACTTTCATCCTACTCCTAATGTGACTAAACTGACTATTCCAACATGTCTGGATGGGTACATTTACACTAGGCATGGTCCTTTTTTTCACTCAAACATGTCGAAACAGTCTAAGCTACATTGTACCGACGATATCCCTGAAGAGTCCAAAGTGCAAAAAGGCAGCAATCTTTGATGAGATGTTACTCAAAAAAATGTCACTTAGAAACATTCTACCAAAGGTAACGTGATCATGTGGAGTCCCTCTACAATAACCTCTCTCAATTTTTAATATCTCTGAGGTGTTTTCCTGTGGTGAAAGGTTTTCTACTGCCCCAAAAATTGTCAGAAGGAGGCAGTGTAAAGTTGCAAAGAGGTCTAACTTTCGTCCTGCTCCTACTGCAACCAAACTGACAATTCCAACGCATCAATATGGGTATGTTTAGGCTAGACATGGTCCTTTTTTGCACCCAAACATGCCGAAATAGTCCAAGCTACATTGTATCGGTGATATCCCTGAAGAGTCCAAAGTGCAAAAAGGCAACAATCTTTAATGAGTTGTTACTTAGAAAGTGTGTCACTTAGATACATTCTGTCATAGGAAACGTGATTATGTAGGGTCCCTCTACAATAACCTCTCTCAGTTTTTTATATCTCTAAGGTGTTTGCCCATGGTGAAAGGTTTTCTGCTGCCCCAAAAATCGTCATAAGGAGGCAGTGTAAAGTTGCAAAGGGGTGTAACTTTTGTTCTTCTCCTCGTGTGACCAAACTAATAGTTCCAACACATCTGTATGGGTACGTTTAGGCTAGGCATGGTCCTATTTTGTACCCAAACATGCCGAAATAGTTCAAGCTACATTGTACCGACGATATCCCTGAAGAGTCCAAAGTGCAAAAAGGTAGAAATCTTTGACGAGTTGTTACTCAGAAATCATGTCATTTAGATACATTCCATCTGAGGCAATCCAATCACGTAGGGTCCCTCTACAATAACCTCTCTCAATTTTTTATATCTCTAAGGCATTTGCCCATGGTGAAAGTTTTTCTGCTGCCCCAAAAATCGTCAAAAGGAGGCAGTGTAAAGTTGCAAAGGGCTGTAACTTTTGTTCTTCTCCTCATGCGGCCAAACTATTAATTCCAAAGCATCTAGATGGGTACTTTTAGGCTAGGCATGGTCCTGATTCACACGCAAACATGTTAAAACAGTCCGAGCTACAAACACCAACTAGTCTTCAATCTTCAAACACTCCAAATACCATGATATCCTGCATAAAGATGTCTTTTAGCTTTTATAAAGGCATGCCCATCAAATTCAACCGCATAGAGATGATTGTGTGTATTCCAAATTCCTTTTAAATACTGACCTTCCAATCCTTTTTCCTGCCCTCATATCAATTAAATATGACCTTCGATTATGATATGGCGCTCGAGCTTATGAGAGTTTACCAGAGATGCCAGTTGAGTTGGGTTGAAGGGCCGGTGAACTAATGACTTAAAGACCCTTTAGTAGGTTGATTTAAGTGATAGTAACTTCTGATTATAAGTCAATATTAAATTAAAACAAAAGTGTACTTTACACATGACAGGCAATTAAGGATTTTAAAGTCTTAAGAAAAGTAGATTCTTTTTAGGGTTTAATGCCCAATATGTAAACCCTAACTATCAATAAGATTATGATTATGAAAGCTTGTGTCTTCTCTAACTTCTTATTGCATGAACAAAACCACATCCACCATGAATATGAACCTTGCATCATATCAACCTTTCAAGATAGACCTTATCATGAAAACCATATTCACAACAAAAGCTTGCATGAACAAAACCACATCCACCATGAACATGAACCTTGCATCATATGAACCATGTTTGTCTTGTGCAGCATCAACATGAATTGAGAGACCTTATCATGAAAACCATATTCACAACATCATGCACCTCATGACCATCACCTACCTTGAATCACTATATCACCTTATCAACATCATGGCATCAACCTTGACATCAATGACAAACAACCTTGACCCTTTGACTTCAATGACAACCTTGAACCTTGATTATTGATGACTTATGGAAGCCTATAGCCCCAATGTTATGTTGCATACTAAAATTAGGTAAGACTCAATGTAATCTCATAACCTCGCCTTATATGCAAGAGGAATTACATTTAATAACCACAATGGTCATCAAGTGCTCATAAGCATATGATTTTGACTATCTTATTCAAAACAACATACTCTTTGCATCCCAATATGGTATAATAACAAGAAATTAAGAAATATTTTCAATTGACCAACTCATAAAGAATATGGATTAGCATACTCATTTGAATATTTTCAATTGAGCAACTCAAAGAATATGAATATTTTATGTTCAACATGATGATTCATTTTTATTTTAAATACAACTTTTATCTTTTAGTTCCAAAATGAGGTTTAGGTGATACTTGAATAACAATAGCTGGCTTATTAGATCAACAAACATCCTATGTAATACAATTGGACTTTAAATATTTAAAGTAGACATCTAAAAATATCCATTCAAAAGTGGATTTATAATGCAAGTATGGATGCCATTAATAAAAAAAATTTGTATTAACCAAATATCCATACAGGCATACATCAATATCTATCAATATAAGTATAACATATATACAAAATAGCCATATAGGCATACAATGTCAACTATATGCAATACAAAATATATGTCCAGAAATGCCATATAGGCATACAACAAAGGAACACAATAAAAAATCATTCCCCTCTGGTTGGTGAAGAGAATAGATCACAGGCAGCCTTTGATCTTCAAGGGAATGGAGACGCATATGTGGGTGGTCTACTACAAACCTGAGGGCTGCTCCTATTTAATTCTTCCTGCATCTGTAGCTGTTACAATAAAAAGTATAGACATTAATATATAGAAATTACATGTTATAAAAAATGAAACATTTAACAAAATAATCACTTACCGCTACCATATAATCTGTCTCCTCACTTGCCTTAGTAGCAGGATTAGGTTGTGGTGATGTCATGTCCTATAGAAACCATCCAGATAGAAATTAAACTTCAAATCAATAATCTTTTGATTTTTCAAAAATAAACAACTATAACAATGAATGTAAATTGAAATTTACTAATCTACCTCATACCCCTGTCAATGGCATGGAGCTATGAATCGTAGAGGTCACACCATGCTCCATTGCCCTATGAACATCAGGAGGTGTCTTCGTAGCCTATATCATCTGGAAATAAAACAACATTATTCAATTACGAAAACTATAATAGTGATGTAAATCATGGCTCCTAACATACACACACATTCACCTAAACATGGAAGTACACATAATAAAACACACAAACCACATACAAAAATCTAGTAAGTACAATTCATTGATTAAACTATTTATTTTATTACCTTCATGAAGCTTTGAAGTCCACCACCGCTGGTAGGTGTTGCCATGAAATCTCCAATATTAACTTATTTAACATCCAAAATCATATATTAGAATACCATTCATATAACGATGCTATTCACATGTAATATTTATAATTGTTTACTAGTTACATACCGCAACAGTAGATGATGTAGTGTAATATGCAGGTGGAGAACCACTGAAAACTACATCAACGCTATGACCCTGAAATTTTATTAAAATCATCAAACTAAATTAGTTAATCTTGCATTTCAAAAATAAAATTTAATAAATTAAATTCAATGAACTTGCTAATATTTATTTGAGTATCAAGGCTGAAAGTCTCACTCAAGAGGGTTTCTGTCATCACCATCTACTCAGCTATAGATGTAGCCTTTGCACCTTCGTCCTGACTATCCATGGGGTCATAACCACAGGCTGACCCGTAAGTCTGACAAGTATGGGGTGGCACCCTACTCCTCACACTATCTCCTAACCCATGTTGTGCTACAGAACTGACATGCTCTATGATGCTCTGGGTCAAGGCACTAATGGACTGAAGTGTATTGACCTCAACACTCTCCTTTACAATGGAAGGGATAGACACATGCTCATGGGTTGGTTTGCTAATTACTCATCTCACTAGCCACTGTGAGTCAACATGTGCCCCTAGTCTATCTTGTGCTAACCCCCACCTCTACCTTGGAAGTCCCGCCTATCAAAATAGTTTGGCACTTTATTGAGGACAAACTCACAGTAGAGTTTCCTCAAAAAGTATTGCGGGACCTCATTATTATTACATGGAGGATGGTAAAAAATGATCCACGACCTCTGCCCAAAATTGTCCCTTATCACTTGGTTGTTGCACCAACGGATAGGGAACCTCTTGCATGTAATGGGTGGAGGTTGATTTGTTTGTGGGTTTGTGAAAAAAGAACACGAGTCCAATTTTGTAATTTGTAAATTTTTCACATCTTCATATGATAGCTTGTCTGCATAATACTCTCTAAACTCTCTCCTCTTATCCGACCAACTAGATATTTGCTTTCTAATTGAATCTACATTTGATAACATAGATTCAAGAGATTAAGCAAGTGTGAACCTATGCAAGGTTGAAGTTGAAGGGTCTTTCAACCTTGCAATTATGTCTTCAATTTCTTTTTTATTGTTTTCAATTTACCCCATTAGATTTTCTGGTGTTCTAGGGGCATGTCGAGGAATGGATGGAGGAGTTTGTTGTTTGGGTCATTCTTCGGCAGGTATTTCCTCTTCAGGATTTTGTGGATTTTGAAGAGGAGGAGGAGGTGCATTAACATTTCCTAACAATTAAGGAAATTTACTTCAAAAATCAACTCAAACCTACCCATTTAGAAACAAATTCAAACAAAAAAAAAAAAAACTCACTCCTTTGGCCTGCTCAATGTCGTGGTAGCATTTTGGCAATGAATCAGTGAGATTTTGGTGTCGAACTGGGTCTTCATAAATACAAGCGCGTTCCTTAGGGTTTGTAGGCCGTTGGTGTAGAGGAAAATAAAGAAATCAAATGAGCAGAAATGCTCTTTTATATATATATATAATTAAACATAATGCTCTCGCGTTATGTATTAATTTTTTTTTTAAATTGGCCACTTTTTGGCCCCCTAACTTTTTGCACTTACCCTATATGAATATAATAGTTGTTATAATTATTTACGCATACATATATATACATATATATATATATAAATATATATTAAACCATATATATATATATATATTTGTAAAATACGTAAATGTAAAAATAAAGTATGCATTTTATATTGGATAAATATATTAATGAATACACACACACGGATATATATATATATATATATATATATATATATATATATATATATATATATATATATATATATAAACATTCAATTAATAGATGCATTCCATTCTTGTTTTAAGAATAATATGAAGTAATTGTAGTTAAACTACATGTGTGGCATGTTTGATAGAAAATATTTAAAAGTCATTAAAAATCAGCTTGGCTGAAATGGGACGTAGCCAAGGAAAACAAGGAGTTCAAACTTAAGTTAAAACAAGAGAAAAGCAAGGTATGGGGGATCCACCCTAATTTTAGTGGGCAAAAAAATAGAGAAAAGAAAAGAATAAAATGGGGAAGAAGGAGAAAGTAGGGCACGTAGCTTGGAAGAGAGGAAAAATAGTGAAGGAAAAGGCACATAGATTTGGAAGAAAAATAGAGAATAAAAGGTGCTGGAGCTAGAGGGCAGCCATTAATTGGAAGAAGTTGCAAGCCTTATCCAGGTTCCTTTAAATGCTTTATCTTTCTTTGCAAATTGGCATTGTAGCATAAAGAAGTTTGTGATGAATTTGTTGTGATTGAAAAGTTTTTAGATCTATTGCCTACAATAAGGATTAGGGTAAAGAATGTGTATTGATTCAAAGTATTTTGATTCTCTCTCTCTGAAACTTAGAACTGCATCAAAACTTAATAACCCATGTTTTATTTCATTGCACAATGGAAATCACTGTTGTGTGAAATGATAAAAAGGAACCAGGACTTGATTTCTTTGGTTTTTCAATACTTTAGGTATAAATATATATGATATACACAGATCTGTATGCATATACATGCTTATATATGCATACACATTTGTGTATTCACACAAGGTTGTGATTACTCTGTTGTTCACTGGGAAAAACTCTCCTTTTTGCATATAACACTACTAAAAACACTCTTATTTGGCATTATATGATTGTTGTCCTTCTTTAGCAGCTGAATGTTGCTGTCCAAACTCTCTTTGGACTGATTTGTTGTTGTGGAAACACTATTTCTTTTATAAAAATGATTACTTTGTTGTTCACTAAGAAAAACTCTTTTTTTTTGCATATAACACTACTGAAAAACCTCTTATTTGGCATTATATGACTGATGTCCTTCTTTAGCAGCTGAATGCTGCTGTCCAAACTCTCTTTGGACTAAATTATTGCTATGGAAACACTTTCTTTTATGAACCTCTGTTCTAGGGTTGTTATAGACTTCTATTTGGCTGAATTTAAAAAAAAACGATGACAGAACAACAATTTAAAAAAAATCTAGAAAGATGATAGTGAATAACAAATCTATTCTTACTTCACTTATAGAGTTGAATGTTGGTAAGTAAGAGTATATGTATATATATATATATACCCTCCATTTGACATCATACACGTTGAAATATTCATTTATTTTCTTTATGACTGAAAATCTCTATATTTTACCCTACAAACAGTGAAGAAACAAATCAAATTCATGAACTAAAACAATTATGATCGTATAAATTACGTTATTCAACATGCTGAGAAGCTGATTACATGTGAAAACAAATAGCTATTGATTTCATAACAGAAATAAAATTATCTATTCTTATATTATTGCACGCATGAAATGAGTTATTATTTTGCCATAAAATGTGTTTTGAAAAGAGAATGGCTATATTTTTTTTTCTATGTTTTTGTTCTTTTTGGGAAAGTTACCTTCCGGGACGGGTGCCGAATATGGGAAAAATAGAGAAGTGGGTCTTCTTTTCAAGGTCTACACACCGATAATCGGTTTCATACTTTGGCCAAAGTTAATATTTGACGTTGAAATAGACGAGTGTACCATTGAAACAAATGGATTGAATGCCTAGTTTTATTTATTTTATTCTCTGCCATATCATATTAATGTGATGTTGCATTCAAGTTAGGGATGCATGTAGGTTAATAGGCATGCACCAGATTCCACCCTGCCGCTTGTTTACAGGTTGCTAGGCCCTTCGAGCAGGGTCAGGCATTCTTCAAGTTTGAAGAATATTAGGGAAGCGTAAGCTTTGTGGTTGGGTAGAAAAGTGCCTGAACCATGTTCTTGTCCTTTCATGCAGAAGATAACCAGATGGTCAATGACAGTCGAGGATTGATTTGTATTGGATTCTACTTATACATGCTAACATTTGTATTACATCTTTGAATGAAAATGAATTGTAAGGTGAAAAAAAAGCCATTATTGAAACTTGTATATATTTATTACTTCATGGAGCTCTGTAATTGTACTTCAGAAAGATGAATTGTAACCTGATAGTATATCACATTTATGAATGAAATCTTGTATTGACAATAAAAAGTAATTCTATCTCTTTTACTTGATAGTGTAGTTGCAGTTACTTTACTTTTATCTTTACTTTTACTTTTATTTTGGTTATGTATGTGTTTTGGAATTTAGATACTTTACATTTGGTATTAGAGTTCTAGGTTTAGACACTAGGCCTTTTTGGACTATTACGCTAAGTTGTAAACTTATTGTAGATCAATCAACATAAATACTAGAAACTCTGGATGTAGGGGAGCAACCTCAGGATCTGGCAGTGAGCAAAATGCAGGAAACAATGAAGGAGACAATGTAGGAATGTCAGAAACAATGAAGGGAACCGAAGTGAAGCAAACACAATAATGGACAAAATAATAATGGACAGGACAATGATGGATAGAATAACCAGATGGATTAAATCCTTTCTCTTTTAACTCAACAAGGAACCCAAATGAACAATATTGAGCAGGAAGGCCAAGGAATGAGAGGAAATTAGAATGAGAATGAGGGTGATGAGGAATAGAGGGAAGAAGCACGAGGCCCAAAAGGTGAAGTGAACATGAACAACTAGGACAAAATTGCAGAGGAGTTGGGAAAAGACCTTAAAAGGGTCACCCCTCCTAAATTCGATGGTAAGACTATTGGAGACAGAGTTGAGGCATGGATAATAGACATGGAAAAATATTTAAATCTCTAAAACTTGTCTAAGGAAACTAAAGCAATATGGGGATCTTACCAGCTTACTGGGGAAATAGCGACCTGGTGGGATAATGAAAAAGTAGAAAATAAAATTTTACCTGGAGTAGTAACGTGGAACTGCTTCCTCGAACTCTTTAGGAAGAGGTGGTTACCACAACTTTATTTTGATAAAAAGATGACAGAATTTCAAAACCTAACTCAGGGAGGTATGACAGTGACTTAGTATTGGGAGAGATTCTTGCACCTACTGAAGTATGTTCCACAGTACCAGCTAGACGAGAGGTTCAGGATCTAAAATTTTATCTTGGGTTTAAGACCACAAATTAGGGTAGAGGTAGATATTCATAATCCATTGACCATGGATGAAGTGTTTAAGAAAGCAACTAAATAGGAGTAGAAATTACAATAGATTGCCAACTACCGTAAGAGTCGAGATACGAAATACAGAAATAAGAGATTTCAGAATGACAGCCATAATCAGGGTAACAACAACAATCATGGAAACAAGCATCAGATTTAAAATCTAGAAAGGTAACAATTTTCAAGAAAGGAATAGTGGAAACCAAAGTGGAAATAATAAGAGAGGCAACTTTGGCAACAACAGTAACAATAACAGAAGAGAGATGCCAACTAGACACAAAGGACCCCATGACAGATGTTATACTTGTGGAGGAGAGCACTATGCTAGCATGTGTCCTTGGTGATTAGCAAAGCAGAGAGATGGGAATCAGCTAAGAGTTCCACAACACCAAATTCATGCGGTTGTAGACCATCATTAAGCAGATTTTCAAGAGACACCCATTCAATTATATGGTAAGCTCTTTGGCCTTCTATTTTCTATTTTAATTGATACCGAAGCTACAAAATGTTTTGTAGACCCTAAAACTGTAGCAAAGTTATCTGTAAAATTGGGACACATGGAAAACTCTTGGATGGTGCAGTATGGTAATAGTACAGAGAAAAGAGTAGACTCATGTCTAGTATGCAGTGAATTAGATCTCCCAACTTTCCAAATGCAAGTCAACCTTTATGTTGCACCTCTAGGATCTTATGACGTGATTCTCAGAATCAACTGGCTATCTGAGCACAAGTCCATAGGAAACTATGAAGAAAAGGTAGTGAAATGCCTTGATGACTTTGGGAGTCGGGTAGAGATTCTTGGTTCTAGGACACCACTTAAGTTAAGACAGATCTCAGCCATGCAATTAAAGAAATCTAAAAGAAAGGGTTGTTTAATTTATGCAGTCAAAATAAGAGATCTTGATGACCAGGAACCGTCCTTTGACAAATATCCTATCCTTAAAGATTTCTAGGATGTATTCCTTGATGAATTGAAAGAACTACCGCTAAAAAGGGAATTTGATTTCTCAATAGATCTTGTGCCTAGAACAGAACCACAATATAAGGCACCCTATAGAATGAAAACAACAGAACTGTATGAGCTTAAGGCACAATTGGAAGAATTGTTGAAACAAGGGTTTATCAAACCTAGCGTGTCACCTTAGGGCACACCGGTCATTTTTGTAAAGAAGAAGGATGGAACATTACGGTTGTGCATTGATTATAAGATGCTCAACAAGGTGACTATAAAGAATAAGTATCCACTTCTAAGGATAGATGAGTTATTTGATTAGATGAAGGGTGAGAAGGTATTCTCCAAAATAGACCTTAGATCCAACTACCATCAGTTGTGGATTAAAGACAAGGATATCTCTAAGACAACATTCAGAACTCGCTATGGTCACTACCAGTTCACAGTAGTACCATTCGGGTTAACTAACACACTGACAACATTTATGAACTTGATGAATAGTTTGTTCAGGGACTGATTGGATGAATTTGTATTGGTCTTCTTGGATGACATTTTGATTTATTCTAAGTCGGTAGAGGAGCATGATAGACACTTAAGGATAGTCTTGTAGCACTTGAGAGAGCGTAAATGTTTTGGCAAATTATCTAAGTGTATGTTCTACCAGACTAAAGTGCACTATCTTGGCCACGTGATTTCAGCAAATGGGATAGCGGTAGATCTAGAAAAGATCAAAGTAATAATGGATTGGCCTGCACCACAAAATATAACTGAGGTTAAAAGTTTTATGGGGCTGACTGGATATTACAGGAAATTTGTGGAAGGATTCTTGACAATCGTAGCACTGATAACCTTATTACAAAAGAGGTAAAAAGTTTGATTAGATAGACAAATGTGAGAAAGCTTTCCATCGCTTGAAAGAAAAACTCACAACGGCAACTATTTTGACCATACCTGATCCAAATGGTCATTTCACAGTGATAATAGATGCTTCTAGTGTAGGTGTGGGAGGAGTGTTGATGCAGAATGGGAAAGTGGTGGCGTATGAATCCAGAAAGCTAAAGCAGCATGAGTTAAACTATGCACCTCATGATCTCGAGTTGGTCGCCATTGTTCATGCACTCCAGATGTGGAGGCACTACCTCTTGGGTAAGCCCTTTGAGTTAAAGACAGATCATTTAGGGCTCAAGTATATCTTCACCCAACCTAATCTCAATGCACGATAGAGAAGGTGGTTAGAATTCCTTAGCGAGTATGACTTTGGAATTGAGTACATAAAGGGAAGGGAGAATAGGGTCGCGGATGCTCTTAGTAGGAGAAGACATGTGGTTGCCATGGTGACTACTAGATCCAATTTGAGACAACGGGTGATAGAACTTGCAAGGAGATAAACATTATGACTGAGTTAGGCAAGCATTAGAAGAAGACCCCTCAGATCATCGATTTGATGGGTATGTGATTGAGTCAGATGGGCTTTTGAGATACTAGGGAAGGATGTATAACCTAGATTCAGGAGAGTTGAGGAAACTAGTTCTCGAGGAGGTCCACAGTGCGCCATATTCAGAACACCCGGGAGTGACCAAGATGATTGAAAGGTTGAGACCATTGTACTTTTGGCCTAAGCTTAAGGACATAACTGAGTTTGTTGCTCGATGTTTAAAGTGTCAGTGCATCAAGGCTAAACATGTCCATCCTGCAAGGCTTCTTTATCCACACAGTGTTCCAGAGTATAAGTGGCAAGTAATTAGCATGGATTTTATTCAGGTATTTCCCATGTCCAAGAACCAACATGATGTCATCTTGGTGGTGGTGGACAAATTGACAAAAGTAGCCCATTTCACTCCTGGAAATCTCTCAGATGGATTGTTGGCCTTAGCTAAAAAGTTTGTCCAAGAGATCTTTTAAATATATGGAGTGCCCGAAACGGTCATTTCAGATCACAACACTCGCATGACCTCTAGGCTTTGGACCACATTTAATACAACCTTGGAGACTAAGTTGAATTTTAGCACGGTATATCATCCTCAAATAGATAGTCAGACGGAAAGAGTCAACCAGGTAGTGGAAGATATTCTAAGGATGTACTGTATGGATCAACAATATAAATGGGAAGAATATCTGCCATACCTAGAGTTCGCATACAATAATTCATACCATGTATCTTTAGGAATGGCACCGTTTGAGGCTCTTTATGGGCATAAGTGTTAGACACCCATCAGTTAGGAGAAGGTTGAGGAAAAAATAGTGATTAGACCTGACATGTTAAACAAAATGGAAGATCAAATGAGGTTAGTTAAAGAGAAATTAAAGCAAGCCTCGGATTGCCAGAAAAGTTATGCATACAAAAACAAAACTTCTAGACAATTCTCAGGAGGTGACAAGGTTTTTCTAAAAGTCAACCCACACAAGAGTTCAATTACATTTGGCAAGGCATCCAAACTTGCTCCCAAATTCGTACGACCTTTTGACATACTAGAAGTGATCAATCCAGTTGCATATAGACTTTCTCTGCTGCCGGCTCTCACCAAAATCCATAATGTTTTTCATGTGTCTTTACTCAAACCTTATCATCCTAATGCATTGCATATTCTTGATTGGTGTGATCTACAAGTATAAGATCTAAGAGTGGTGCTAGTGGAGCCCATTCGAGTCTTGGATAAGTGTAACGTTAAGTTGCGTAATAGAGACATAGTGTAGTATAAGGTCCAGTGGGACCAGTATTTAGTGGACAGTGCCACTTGGGAGGATGCTACAAAGATTGATAGATCATTTCCGCATTTGAGGATTTAGCATAGTTGCTTTTATTTTATGCATATTACAGATACTATGATACTTTGATGATGATACATTTGATGCATTAGTAGTGTTAGTATAATACTTTATTGATGTTGTAGGAAGTAATAAGACATCGAGACGATGTCTCTTCCAAGTGGGGAAGGATGTCACGTCTCATACTTTTGGGATTGATTTTATTTATGTTAAATACATTGAAAACTATTCAATTCCATTTAATAATGCTTGAATTTAAATAAATATAATGATGATGAACTATTGAGCTTATGATTCAGTTACTTTATATTTTAGCTATATTTTTACGGAACTAACCTATTGACCATGGAAAATGAGTGGGATTGGTTGCAAGTTTTGTCGAAGGCAAGAACATGTTTCAGGTAGAGGGGACCTAGTCGTTTGTCAACAATCGGATGGGTTATGTTTGGTGCCTATCACACACACACACACACACACACACACACACACACACACACACACACACACACACACACACACACGTAGAAGGCATATTGCATAATTGTGTTCCTTTGTTTGACTATTGCTTGGCATTCTTGGTATAGGAATAAGTGACTGTGACTGTTGTTCTTCTCTACAAATGGTTTCATATGTATGGCATGGTTGTTTGGATTGCTCGTATGAGTGCTTATTTTTCAAATTGAGCGGTAATTAATTAATGTATGCCTTGTAATCTACGTCACCTTGATTTTGCTATGAAAAGCTCTTTATCCTTCTTTGTATGAATATTATAGTTGTTAAAATTATATATATATATATATATTAAACCATATATATTTGTAAAATATGTAAATGTGAAAATAAAGTATGCATTTTATATTAGATAAATATATTAATGAATACACACACACATCTATAAACATTCAATTAACAGATGCATTGAATTCTTATTTTAAGAATAATATTAAGTAATTGTAGTTAGACTACATGCGTGGCATGTTTGATAGAAAATATTTAAAAGTCATTAAAAATTAGCTTGGCTGAAATGGGACGCAGCCAAGGAAAACAAGGAGTTCAAAATCAAGTTAAAACAAGAGAAAATTGAGGTATGGGAGATCCACCCTAATTTTAGTGGGCAAAAAAATAGAGAAAAGAAAAGAATAAAATAGGGAAGGAGAAAGTAGGGCACGCCGCTTGGGAGAGAGGAAAAATAGTGAAGGAAAAGGCACACAGATTTGGAAGAAAAATAGAGAATAAGAGGTGCTAGAGCTAGAGGGCAACATTAATTGGAAGAAGTTGCAAGCCTTATCCAGGTTCCTTTAAATGTTTTATCTTTCTTTGCAAATTGGCATTGTAGCTTAAAGAAGTTTGTGATGAATTCGTTGTGATTGAAAAGTTTTCAGATCTACTGCCTGCAATAAGGATTAGGGTAAAGAATGTGTATTGATTGAAAGTCTTTTGATTGTCTCTCTCTGAAACTTAAAACTACATCTAAACTTAATAACCCCTATTTTATTTCATTGCACAATGGAAATCACTGCTATGTGAAATGATGAAAAGGAACCAAAACTTGATTTATTTGGTTTTCAATGCTTTAGGTATAAATATATATGATATACACAAATCTGTATGCATATACATACTTATATATGTATACACATCTATGTATTCACATAAGGCTATGATTTCTCTGTTGTTCACTGGGAAAAACTCTCCTTTTTACATATAACACTACTGAAAACACTCTTATTTGGCATTATATGATTGTTGTCCTTCTTAGCAGCTGCATGTTGCTGTCCAAAATCTCTTTGGACTGATTTATTGCTATGGAAACACTATTTCTTTTATGAAAATGATTACTCTACTGTCCACTGGGAAAAACTCTTTTTTTCGCATATAACACTGCTGAAAACACTCTTATTTGGCATTATATGATTGTTATCCTTCTTTAGTAGCTGAATGCTACTGTCCAAACTCTCTTTGGACTGAATTATTGTTGTGGAAACACTATTTCTTTTATGAACCTCTGCTATAGGGTTGTTATAGACTATTATTTGACTGAAAATTTTAATAAAACCATGACGGAACAAAAAGTTAAAAAAATCTTGAAAGTTGATAGTGAATAGAGAATCGATTCTTACTTCACTTATAGAGTTGAATGCTAGTAAATAAGAGTATATATATATATATATATATATATATATATATATATATATATATATATATATATATATATATATATATATATATATATATGTATATATGTATATATGTATATATGTATATATAAAGATATATATGTGTGTGTGTGTATATGTATATATGTATATGTATATGTAAATATACATATGTATATGTATATATACATATGTATATGTATATATACATGTATAGATATATACCCTCCACTTGACACCATACATGTTGAAATATTCATTTATTTTCTTTATGACTGAAAATCTCTGTATTTTACCCTACAAAACAGTGAAGAAACAAATCAAATTCATGAACTAAAACAATTATGATCGTATAAATTACATTATTCAACATGCTGAGAAACTGATTACATGTGAAAACAAATAGCTATTGCTTTCATAATAGAAATGAAATTATCTATTCTTGTATTATTGCATGGATGAAATGAGTTATTATTTTTCCATAAAATGTGTTTTGAAAAGAGAATGGCTATTTTGTTTTTCTATGTTTTTTTTCTTTTTGGGAAAGTTACCTCCTGGGATGGGTACTAAATATGGGGAAAACAAAGAAGTAGGTCTTCTTTTCAAGGTCTACACACCGATAATCAGTTTCATACTTTGGCCAAAGTTAATATTTGACGTTGAAATAGACGAGTATACCATTGAAACAAATGGATTGTATGCCTAGTTTTATTTATTTTATTCTCTACCATATCCTGTTAATGTGATGCTGTATTCAAGGTAGGGATGCATGTAGGTTAATAGACATGCACCAGATTCCACCCTGCCACTTGATTACAAGTTGCTAGGCCCTTTGAGCAAGGTTGGGCATTCTTCAAGTCTGAAGAATATCAAGGAAGCGTAAGATTCGTGGTTGGGCAGAAAAGCGCCTGAACCATGTTATTGTCCTTTGACGCAACAGATAACTAGATGGTCGATGGCGGTCAAGGATTGATCTGTATTGGATTCTACTTGTACATGCTGACATTTGTATTATGTCTTTGAACCAAAATTAATTGTAAGGCAAAAAAAATCCATTATTGAAACTTGTATATATTTATTACTTCATGGACCTCTATAATTGTACTTCAAAAAGATGAATTGTAACCTGATAGTTTATCACATTTATGAATGAAATCTTGTATTGACAATAAAAAGTAATTTTATCTCTTTTACTTTGGTGCAGGAGCACCCGTACATGATCAGGATATAGGATAATTGTCCGCATGATGACAGGACATTAGTCTATTTTTAGTATGTTTGACTTCATCATGTAATAAGGTCCATTGGACCGATGCTATGTATTAGTTCAGCCTAGGAGTATGTGTAGGCAGTTAGAGATCGGGATAAGGTAGTCTGAGCTGTCCTTCTCCCAGCCGCTTGGAAGCTCCCAGCCGCTGGGAAGTGAGTTGGTAGTACTCGAAGGACTTTGTTATATATACCTCCGATCTGTTAGGGTTTAGATATATTGATATTGATAGATGTTATGTTCAGGAGAGTAGTATTGGTGATATGTTGTACTGGTGATCAGTCCAGACATTGTGAAGCAGAATTGTAGAAGCAGGACATTTGAATTTCAATTGAATAAGATCTCATCATTTGCATTATCTGATTGTATCAGTTGTATCTGTTTTGATTTCCTTTCTGTTTGCAAGTTGATGGGTACTTTCAACCCTTCCACCGGTTGATCCTGCAAATCGGTGGAATGGTCCTGTATTATAGCTTAGTTTGCATTTGTGTTTCCTGTTTATGCATTGCATTGTTCAAGAGATCAGTTAGGAGCATGCTGTGAATCAGCCTAGCATCCTCATGTGCTAGGTATAGGAAGATAAGCTGTTAGATTTTGGTTTGAAGGTGATTCGGCCCGGTCGTCATATTGTCTTTGTGTAATAGAGTGGTTCTGAGTGTTTACATGCAGCGGACGGATACACAGGAGTCTGCATGTGCGTTTCCAGTCGAAACAAGCCGCATCGTCATCTGCGAATGCATCGCCATCAGGATCGAGTCATGAAACTGTTGAAGTTTGCATGTTGCAAGTGCATCAGGATGTTTTAAGTCAGATATATACTCAGTGTATATATCGCAGTCAGGATCATCTCTCGGGGGAGCTCATCATCCGCATATCGCTAACAGATGCGGGAGCGAAAGTTCATTTTTTTTGACTAAGTGTTGAAGAGGTCATCAGGATATTGTGTGACGTCATCGTCATCAGGATATGACGTCATCGTCATCAGGATATTGAGATATCACCTCTATGCGAGTTTATCCTGCTGTCGCTAAGGGTTTAGGTATCGGCGTAGGCTCTCGGCAGAAAGTTGTATTAACATCATTAGGAGGTTTTGAGAGAACTGGATAAATCATATCATGATGCTGTTGCTTGTATCGTCGGTTATCGGAGCATCGAAGGGGAGGTGCTGAAGTTGTCGTCATCAGGATATTTGGAGCAACCGGATATTTGATATCCTGCTGACGAAGGTGGTGTCGCATATCATGATGATGCCGCTAGTGTTTGGCGCCTGATGAACAGTGCAACAGGAGGATGTTTGCGCCCGTTGATTATCATGATGATGATGATAGGCGACAGGCGGAGGAGGTGAACAGTAGTCGGCAGGAGGATAATTGTGATCGCCCGAAATATGATGATGCTGTTGGTGTTGACAGGAAATATGATGATGATGCTGAGCCGATAGGGATTTTTATCAGGTTGTTTGTATTATTGGCTCCTCCTTCCTGTTAGTTAGCTCCCGTTGCATTTCACTCTGCATCATACTTGATAGTGTAGTTGCAGTTACTTTACTTTTACCTTTACTTTACTTTTATTTTGGTTATGTATGTGTTTTAGAATTTCAATACTTTACATCCTCTTACAAGGTATGAAATGTGCCATCTTTGAAAATCTATCCACCACTACAAATATAGAATCATGTCCTCTCTATGTCTTCGGGAATCCTAATATGAAATCCATGCTTATGTCTTCCCAAGGTCTCTCTGGTACTGTCAAAGATTTGTATAACCCAGTATTCTGACTATTCCCTTTTGCAACTTGACAAACTCTACAACTCTGCACAAATTTTCTAACATCCTTATATACTTGAGGCCCAAAGTAATTTTCACTTACCAAAGCCACTATCTTGTCAATGCAAAAATGTCATGCCAATCCACCACTGTGCTTCTCTTTTATCAGATTATCTCTCATTGAACTCCTAGGTATACATAACTGATTTACTTTGAAAAACATATCTTCTTGAATGAAATAATCCAGCCACTTACTTCTATCTATCACAACAAGCTCCTTACATGCTTTCCAAGGTTCTACAAAATCAAGATCTTCCTCATACATGTTCTTCAGTTTTTCAAATCCCAATACCTCAACTCTCATCTCTATCAACAAATTTCTTCTTCTACTCAATGCATCGACAACTTTGTTTGACTTCCCACTCCTATGCTTCAATACAAATGTGTAACTCTGCATGAACTCAACCCATCTCATATATCTCTGATTCAACTTTCCTTGACTATTCAAATATTGTAAAGCTTGATGATCTGTATATAACACAAATTCCTTAGGCAACAAATAATATCTCCACTTCTTCAAGGCTTGAATTATGGCATAGAATTTCTCATCATAAACTGAATATCTTCTCCTTGCATCATTCAACTTCTCACTGAAATATGCTATAGGTCTACCTTCTTGACTTAGCACTGCTCCTATTGCATTTCCACTTGCATCACAATCTACTTGAAATACTTTATTGAAATCCGGTAATGCCAATACAAGTTGTTCTGTCACTTTCTTCTTCAATAATTCAAAACTTTTATCTGCTCCTGATGTCCACTTAAAGTCCTTTCTGTCACCTCTCATTGTCTCTATCATAGGGTTACATACTGAACTGAAATTTCTGATGAACTTCTAGTAGAAACTAGCTAATCCATGAAATGATCTGACTTCTCCAATACTCTCAAGTATAGGCCACTCAACAATTGCTCTAACTTTCTCAGGGTCCATCTTCAATCCTTCCGTAGAAATCACAAATCCCAAGGATACCAATTCTTCCTTCATGAAACTACACTTCTTAATGTTTATCAACAATTTCTCTTCTCTTAGTCTCTGCAAAACTTGTCTTAGGTGCCACAAATGTTCTTCTTTTGTCTTATTGAAAATCATAATATCATCCAAATATACAATAACAAACTTACCCAAGAATTTCTTCAAAACTTCACTCATCAATCTCATGAAGGTACTCGGTGCATTTAACAATCCAAAAGGCATCACTAACGATTCATACAATCCTTCATTTGTCTTAATAGTAGTCTTCCATTCATCTCCTTCTCTGATTCTGATCTGATGACATCCACTCTTCAAGTCTATCTTTGTAAAATATTTTGCTCCACTCAAATAATCCATAATATCATCCATCCTGGGCAATGGAAATCTATACTTAACTATGATCTTGTTGATTGCTCTAGAGTCTGTACACATCCTCCATTCTCCATTCTTCTTCGATGCTAACACTGCAGGTACTACACAAGGGCTCAAACTTTCTCTGACCAAACCTTTCCTCAACAACTCATGTATTTGTCTATTCAATTCTTTGTTCTTTGTTGGTGTCATTCTGTGCACTGCTTTGTTAAACAAACTAGTTCCAAGTATAAGATCCATGTGATAACTGATACTTCTAATTGGTAGCAATACATTAGGTACATTATCTGATATGATGTCTTCATACTCTATTAGCAACTCAGTTATCTCCTCTGGTTGTGATTCTTCAATTTCCATCTTTAGGGTTTCATGTTTCTTAGGAATCAAAGCATAACACATATTCTCATGTCTCAAACCATCCAGAAATTTCCTTCCATCTACCAAACAGATTCTAGAATTCCCACATACTTTGAACTCTTAGATTCATCTTCCAAAGGAATCCAAGTAATTCTCTTTCCATTTGATGTTCTAGTATAAATGTTCTTTCTCCCATCATGTATAGCTTTTCTATCATACTGCCAAGGTCTACCACACAAAATATGACATACATCTATAGGCATAATATCACACAACACTTCATCATGATAAGATCCAATATAAAATTTTAAAAAACATTGTTCACTCACCAGTACCTTATGATCATCCTCAATCCATGCTATCTAATATGGCTTAGGGTGTTTCAATCTTTCCAACTTTAGCTTAGTCACCATCTCCTCTGAAACCAAATAATCAAAACTACCATTATCAGTTACAACTTTACAAAATTTATGATGCAGGAGCATCCCTAGTTCAAGATCAATCTTGTATCAACCAAAAACATTTTGCATTCAATTTGTTTCTTTTCATTTCTAGACAGTTCAGTCAATAGTAGTTTTTGTGTTTTGGTTTACATTCTATCGTAGTTTCATTTCAGATCTTGCGGAGCTGGACTTAGCATCTAGACACATTCATGCACATCATATCCAAATCTTAGATCATTTGGATCAGGTACCGGAAAGATATCACAATCAGAAGATCGATTGTTTTCTTAGAACAAAGCATCCTGACAGTCTCAGACAAACATCTAAAGGAGAAGACTTGCAGAGTGTTTCATGCCCTGCGGAGTTAATTGACACATCATTCAATGTTTTATGGTTCATGGCTGACCTTCCCTAAAGATCCGCACGCAATTCTATTCTTTTGTGAAGGAGTTCTAATCAAATAGGTTTGATCTATCCATGTACACACGTTACAGCTCTTAATTAGAGTTTGTGAACTTCCTTGGCTGACGCAGAGGAATCTAATATTCTAGAGATGATATAAATTGATATAATAGATGTCTAGGAAAGCAGTTGATCATTAGTTCATAATTGATAGTTTGAATTTCTTGTGAAGGAGCCTCAACATTATATCTTGTGCATACTCTGTAACTGTGAAGGCAGGCCTGTGAGCCCTAATTGTAAGCTCGTGTGTTCCTAGCCAATTTACATTTGAATTCTATGATATAATGAATCACTGAATCTACACTTGTTTCATATCTTCAAGTTGTTTCCATTGTGTTTACTCTTGTTGCATAGTCTAGATTGTTCTCTTTGAGGACCCTCCTAACCGTGACTGCACCAAGTGGTATCAGAGTGAAAGTTCAAATCTTTGGGAGTGAATTAAGTGAATATTGGTGAAGGAATTCTGTAAGACCTTGTTGTGAGTAGATCACTGAATCTAAGGCAAGTTACTTGTGTTGCAACCGATCACTGATTATGAGGCAGTTGTCACATTGTAGCCCGATCACCAAATTTAAAGTAGTTTGCACTTGATCCTAGGAAGAATGCCGCCGAGGAGAATCCCTGTTGTTGGAACAATGGTTGGAAGAATGGATGAGATGATGGATATGATGAAAACCATGCGAGTTCACTTGGATGTTGTTGAAGAAGATAAGCGAAGAGGACTTACACCTAGACCTAATGTTGAAAGTGCTAATGAAGAAGAATTTCAATCTACTGATCAAAATGGAAAAACCCTAGGGGATGATGAAGAAGAAGAGTTAAATCAAGTCAAGATGTTGTGAGCTATTTCAAAGATTGGGAAAAGACCTAGAGTTGATGTACCAAACTATACTGGCAATTTGAATCTTGAGGAGTTGATTGATTGGATAAATGACCTAGAAGAATACTTAAGTATGAAGAAGTTGAAGATCTGGATAAGGTGAAATTTGCAAAGACAAAGTTGAAAGGACAAGCTGCTATATGGTGGAAATAAGTTCAGTTGGATAGAAATAGAAGAGGAAAAGAAAAGATTACAAAGTGGGACATAATGGTGACAAAATTGAAGAATCAGTTTATACATGCTAACTATGAGTTGAAGTTGTTGAAGAGATTGTAGAACTTGAAACCAAAAGAGAAATCTATGAAGAAGTATACTGAAGAATTTTATAAGATGATCATAATAATAGGACATAGTGAAGCAAGTAAGGAGAAAGTGGCTAGATACATAAATGGACTGAGATTGAACATTCAAGAAGAATTGAGTTTGGTAAGGATGACAACATTGGAAGAAGCATATCAGTTTGCCCTAAAGGTTGAAGAGAAGTTGAACAAGAGACATGATTAGAGACAAAGAAGCAGAGGAGGTAAATTTTAGAGAGGTAGAACATTTTTTGGAGGAGAGAGATCATATATAGAGTAGAACAGACAAGTTGACACATTCAAGAAGGAGGACAGAGATAACAGTACATACCAGAGAGATGATAGAACTTTCTACCACAGAGGAAACCCTAATGCATACCAGAGTGAAGAATATAGAAGAGAAGGAAGATGACCTAAGAGAAGAACATTTAGAGAACTTGTTTCAAGTGTGGAGGTGAAGGACATAGAGTATTTGAATGTAATCAAGGGAGTACAAGCAATAAAACAAAGAACAGTGGAAGAGCGGCATATGTGGAAGAAGAACCTATTGGATCACCAAGTTTAGTTGGTAAACATGAGAAAGGAGAATCGCTTGTCATGAGGAGAGCATTATTTCAAGTAGAGACAAATGAAGAACCACCGTGCAAAGGAAAAGTTTATTCAGAACCAGATGTAAATCAAGAAGTAAATTGTAAGGTTGTAATTGATAGTGGTAGTTCAGATAATTTGGTTTCAGAGGAGATGGTGACTAAGTTGAATTTGGAAAGATTGAAACACCCTAAGCCATATCAGATAGCATGGTTTTAGGATGATCATAAGGTACTATGAGTGAACAATGTTTGGTGAAATTTCTTATTGGATCTTATCAGGATGAAGTCTTGTGTGATATTATGCCTATGGATGTATGCCATAGCTTGTTGGGTAGACCATGGTAGTATGATAGGAAAGCTATACATGATGGAAGGAAGAATACATACACTATAACATCAAATGGAAAGAGAATTACTTTGATTCCTTTGGAAGATGATCTAAAGAATGAAGTGTGTGGGAATGCTAGAATTTGTTTGGTAGATGGAAGTAAATTTCTAGATGGTTTGAGACATGAGAATATGTGTTATGCTTTGATTCCTAAGAAGCCTAAAACATTGAAGAAGGAGACTAAAGAATCACAACCAGGGGAGATAACTGAGTTGCTGACCAAATTGAAGACATCATATCAGATAATGTACCTAAAGGATTGCCACCAATTAGGAGTATCAGTCCTCACATGGATCTTATACCTGGAGCTAGTTTTCCTAATAAAATAGCACACAGAATGACAATGATAGAGAATGAAGAATTAAATAGACAGATACATGAGTTGTTGAGGAAAGGATTGATCAGAGAAAGTTTGAGCCCTTGTGTAGTACCTGTAGTGCTAGCACCAAAGAAGGATGGAGAATTGAGAATGTGTACAGACTCTCGAGCAATAAACAAGTTCACAGTTAAGTATACATTTCCTTTACCTAGGATGGATGACATTATGGATTGTTTGAGTGGAGCAAAATATTTTACAAAGATAGATTTGAAGAGTGGATACCATCATATTAGAATCAGAGAGGGAGATGAATGGAAGACTATTTTTAAGACAAATGAGAGATTGTATGAGTGGTTAGTGATGCCTTTTGGATTGACAAATGCGTCAAGTACTTTCATGAGGTTGATGAATGAAGTTTTGAAGAAATTCTTGGGTAAGTTTGTGATTATATATTTGGATGATATTCTAATTTTTAGTAAGACAAAAGAAGAACATTTGTGGCACCTGAGACAAGTATTACAGAGGTTGAGAGAAGAGAAATTGTTGATAAACATTGAGAAGTGTAGTTTCATGAAGGAAGAATTGGTATACATGGGATTTGTGATTTCTATGGAAGGATTGAAGATGGATCATGAGAAAGTAAGAGCAATTGTTGAATGGCCTACACCAGACAGCATTGGAGAAGTCAAATCATTTCATGGTTTAGCTAGTTTTTACAAGACGTTCATCAGAAATTTTAGTTCAATATGTAACCCTATGACAGAGACAATGAGAGGTGACAGAAAAGATTTTAAGTGGACATCAGGAGAAGATAAGAGTTTTAAATTGTCGAAGTAGAAAATGATAGAGCAACTTGTGTTGGCATTACTAGATTTTAATAAGGTATTTCAAGTAGATTGTGCTACAAGTGGAAATGCAATTGGAGTAGTGTTAAGTCAAGAAGGTAGACTTGTAGCATATTTCAGTGAGAAATTGAATGATGTAAGGAGAAAATATTCAGTGTATGATTAGGAGTTCTATGCCATAATTCAAACCTTGAAGAAGTGGAGACATTACTTGTGGCCTAAGGAGTTTGTGTTGTATATAGATCATCAAGATTTGCAATATTTGAACAGTCAAGAAAAGTTGAATCAGAGACATATGAGATGGGTAGATTTCATGTAGAGTTATACTTTTGTGTTGAAGTACAGGAGTGGAAAATCAATCAAAGTTGCAGATGCATTGAGTAGGAGAAGGAACTTGCTGACAGAGATGAGGGTTGAAGTGTTAGGATTTGAAGAATTGAAGAACGTGTATGAGGAAGATATTGATTTTGTAGAACCTTGGAAAGAATGTAAGAAACCTTTTGTAACATATAGGAGTAAGTGGTTGGATTATTTCATTCAAGAAGATATTTTGTTCAAAGGAAACTAGTTATGCATACCTAGGAGTTCAATGAGAGACAATTTGATAAAAGAGAAGCACGATGGTGGATTAGTAGGACATTTTGGCATTGATAAGACAATGGCATTGGTAAGTGACAATTACTTTTGGCCTTAACTATACAAGGATGTTAGGAAGTTTATGTAGAGTTGTAGAGTTTGTCAAGTTGCAAAAGGGAGTAGTCAGAATACTAGATTGTGTAAACCTTTGACAGTATCGAAAAGACCTTGGGAAGACATAAGCATGGATTTTGTAATGGGATTGCCGAAGACACTGAGAGGACATGATATAATATTTGTAGTGGTGGACATATTTTAGAAGATGGCACATTTTATACCTTGTAAGAAGATAACTGATGCAGTGCATGTAGCTGACCTATTTTTCAAGGAAATTGTGAGATTGCATGGATTACCTAAGAGTAGTTTCAGACAGAGATATAATGTTTGTTGGATACTTTTGGAGAACACTTTGGACGAAGATGAAGACAAACTTGAAGTTCAGTTCAACATTTCATCTACAGACTAATGGACAGATAGAGGTAGTGAATAGGAGTTTGGGAAACCTGTTGAGATGTTTGGTTGGAGAGAAGGTAGGAATTTGGGATTTGATTCTATCACAAGTAGAGTTTGCATACAATAATTTAGTAAACAGGAGTACCAAAAGAACACTATTTGAGATTGTGATAGGAACTAACCCTAGAGGTATATCAAAGTTGAGAGATATTAGTAGGGAAGACAAAAAGAGTACAGAAGCAAAATAATTTGTAGGACACATGGAGACAGTGCATAACTAGGTGAAGAAACATTTGGAGGAGATGAACAATAAGTATAAGGAACAAGTAGATGAGAAGAGAAGACACAAAGAATTTGTAGTTGGAGATGAAGTGATGGTGTACTTGAGAAAAGAGAGATTTCCAGTTGGGACATATAATAAGTTGAAAATGGAGAAGTTTGGACCATGTAGGATACTCAGAAAGTTTGATTCAGGAAATGCATATGAAGTGGACCTACCAGAGACATTGGGTATATCACCTATTTTAAACATTGTAGATCTATATCAGTATCATGAAGTAACGTTTAGTGACAACATTGAAGAAGACTTGAAGAAGCAGTTACCACAACAAGCACTAAAGTAGATAGAAGACATCTTAGACAATAGAGTTGGACACAACACTAGAGGGAAGCAATACAAAGAATATCTTATGAAGTGGAAAGGCAAACCAGAAGAAGACTTGTCTTGGATATCTCAGGCTGAGGTGGACCGTCTTGGTTTTCCTCTAGCCCCAACAAAGTGAGAGACTCAATTTTTCAATAAACCTGGATATCTGATGCAGGAGCATCCTTAGTTCAAGGGCAATCTTGCATCAACCAAAAAATATTTTGCATTCAGTTTGTTTCTTTTCATTTCTAGTCAGTTCAGTCAGTAGCAGTTTTTGTGTTTTGGTCTGCATTCTACCGTAGTTTCATTTTAGACCTTGTAGAGCTAGACTTAGCATCTAGACACATTCATGCACATCATATCCAAATCTTAGATCATTTAGATTAGGTATTGGAAAGATATCGCTATCAGAGCATCCTGACAGTCTCAAATAAACAACCAAAGGAGAAGACTTGCGAAGTGTTTCACACCTTGCAGAGTTAATTGACACATCATTCAATGTTTTATGGTTCATGGCCGACCTTCCCTGAAGATCCGCATGTAATTCTATTCTTTTGTGAAGGAGTTCTAATCAAATAGGTCCAACCTATTCATGTACACACGTTACAACACTTCATTGGAGTTTGTGAACTTCCATGGTTGACGTAGAGGCATCTAATGTTTTGGAGATGATATAAATTGATGTAATAGATGTCTAGGAAAGTGGTTTATCATTAGTTCATAATTGATAGTTTGAATTTCTTGCAAAGGATCTTCAACGCTATATCTTGTGCATACTTTGTAACTATGAAGGTAGGCCTATGAGCCCTAATTGTACACCCGCATGTTGCCGGTCAATTTGCATTTGAATTCTATGATATAATGAATGACTGAATTTGCATTTGTTTCAATCTTTGAGTTGTTTCCATTGTGTTTACTCTTGTTACGCTGTTTGGATTGTTCTCTTTGAGGACCCTCCTAACCATGACTGCACCAATTTACCTCCTAATTTGCATCTAGTCTGGAACAAGCTTTTCCTCTATGATGGTTCCTCATTTGTCTCTGCTTGAAATAGTGTTTTCCTCATGACAAGTGATTCTCCTTTCTCAGGTCTACCAACTGAACTAGGTGATCCAACAGGTTCTTCTTCTACACAAGTTGTTCTTCCACTGTTCTTTGTTCTTTTGCTTGTACTTTCTTGATTACATTCAAATGTTCTATGTGTAATGCCCCTCCATTCTCATATTGGATGTGTAGATGGTCTGGCTAAGGAGCATGAAGATGAAGGTAAAATAATAGAAATATTTAGGATATGTTAGATAGTTGATGTTGTACATTATATGATGTTGGTAGATGCTACATTCATGTTGATGGCATTCTTGATTATGCTCATGTGTAGTTTCATATGACAGTTAGTATGTTTTATCGATAATCTTTGTTGCGACATTGATAATTTATATGCTCTGACATTGTTTTACATTTAGGTGATTATGATGTTGATCTTACTATGATTGTCATATGTTAGAATTGATTTTTATGTGACTGATTTTGTATCATAGGATGTTATGTTGTGATGTTTTGTGTGGATTAATCTTATTATATGTATCATGTGATTATCTAATGATGGTTCTTATTTAGTCATTCAGTAACTGATTGCTATGTTGTGATTACGTATTTGATGTGATGGTGAAAGGGACAGTGTCGCATTACTCATGCGTGAGTACCCTGCTACACTACGATTCCCTTTCACGGTGTATTTGACTATATGATTATATATATATATATATGTGTGTGTGTGTGTCTATTTGTTTGACTATTTGGTTGTTGCAAGATGCAGGTACCAGGCATCCACTCCACCTAAATTAACAAGTCTGAGCGTGCCTTAAAACTAATAGAAACTGTTGAATGGAGATAACATGTGGTCCCCTAGTTAGCCATGATCATTGAAAAGGATGAGTATCCATTTTTGCACCCAGTCAGTGTTGTCGGTATGGGCGTAATGGTCAGTCATTGTCATTGTGGTCATGCTTTCGATCATGCATTGTGTTAGGTATTGTTTGGCATTTGAGTTATTTTCTTTACAATTGTTTGATTGATGTTTTGGTTAATTGCTTCATTACAATAAAATTATTAAGTCAAGAGGGCACTTTGATAAATAAATATAGATGCTTCTATGTAAATTATAGTTGTGGGGAAATATGTATTATTATGTCTAAAAAAGATTCTCTTTCTTTATTATTATTGCCTTGAGTAATTATTTTCTATTTTGGCTACTTAGAAGAAGTGGTATTTACGCACCTCAAGAGGGAATCTTAGAAATAATTGTTTCTTTTGTGTAAGAGACTAATTTTAGAAAAGTAGAAAGAAACTATTTTTGTTTGTTTGTAAATGAAATAAATAGCAAATTCTAAAATAAATAAAATCAGAGAGAAATTATTATTCAGTTAAAAATAACAAATTGTAAGAAAGTAATAAAGGAGAATCTTCTGGAAGAAATTATGGGGGGTGGTTATGCATGCTCAACTTTATTTTAAAATTTCAAGACATAATTTGGGGAGGAGGGTGCATTTCAAATAGAGAATATGTTTTATGTTTTGGGGATCTCTCTCTCAGGAAGTTTTCATTTTTCTTTTGGCACCATAAACCATAGTTTCCAAAAGAAAAAACTTGGGGGAAAATAGATGCAAGTTAGGAATTTTGTGAAGATGTGACAGAAGTAATATTCCAAGTATGGACTGAGATATGAATCTGATTTATTGTTGCATTAGATTTAGTAAAATATTCTATGAATTCTCTTCTACCTTTTCTAAACTCAGTCTATTGTGTTAGTGATAACTTTAGTTTTACAAACTAGATTCATCTAATTTTTTTATATATAGTGTACGGCCTGGATATCTAAATCATATCTGAAAATTAGCCATACCCAGTTTGTCATTTTTGAGATATGAATATTTTGTGACTGTCTACCTCTGACCCATTTTGTCTCTATTTTAGCAGTCTGTTGCGTTAACCATAACTTTATTTTTACAAAATGAGTTTCTCTAATGTTTTTATATATGGTGCATTGCCTGAATATCTAAATCATATCTGAAAATCAGCCATAACTAGTTTGTCATTTTTGAGATACGAATATTTTGTGACTATCTACCTCTCACCCATTTCATCTTTGTTTTAATAGTTTGTTGTGTTAGCCATAACCTTAGTATTGCGAACTGGGTTTCTATAATTTTATTATATATGTTGTATGACCTGGATATCTAAATCATATCCAAAAATCAACTATACCCAGTTTGTCATTTTTGAGATATGAATATTTTGTGACTGTCTACCTCTCACCCGTTTCATCTCTGTTAAAACAATTAGTTGCATCACCAATAACTCCATATTTTTGAATTGGGTTTCTCTGGATTTTTCAACAAATTCATTTTGTGCATATCCTACAATCATTGCTTTGCATCATATGACTCTCTTTGAGGCATTCTACCAATTAGTCAATGTGCCCTGTGTATGCTTTCACATTTTGCATTTGTGGTAGTTTCTAAAGCCTTCTCAACAAATTTATTTTGTGTTGATCCTATCATATGCATGTGGTTAAAAGTGTGGTAGATTTGATGAATATGTTAGATCTATAGGAATGTTTTGTTGTTATGTATTCCTTTCCTCTCAAGCTAACCTTAGAACAAGGTTCTTTCATTGCAACTTCGAGTTTTGTATCTTGTGATTCTAACTAGTGTAAGATATTTATAGCATTCTAATATTATAGGCTTTTAGCCTTGCTTATAGAGTTATATTTAATAGTATTTACAATTGTCTGGATTATTAATGAAATCTACATCAGTGTAAATAATTGTTGTGTTTAATTTGTATGTCTTAGAGTTATTTGCAGTTTGTTCACAGTCATTTTAATTAAATGAAATTAACATAAGTCTTAGGAACTATTAGTTAAAATATTTTTACTCGTGGACTCTTATATCTTATGATCATAAAAGTAACTATTACTAGTGGTTGGAATATGATAGTTCTATATTGTTGACGAAGATTCACTTTATGATTGTTAGATGATTGATCATGATTCAATTAATGTTACATTCTTCAAGACCCATAATTAGTGCATTATGTCATATGTCGCAATTGTGGTGTTGTATTTGAATTATTGATGAAGGATCTTAGTTTGGTCTATTAGGTGATGATGTGCATTTGAGAGTGAATGTGATGTGAGACCATAATGTTTAGTGTGTCAAGTGTCTGTGTCATTTGGAAAAGTTGATTCCAGAGGCCAAGAGGGGTAGTTGTGTGTATGACTCCTATGATTATGTAATCTTGTTAATGATTGAATATGTATTGGTTATATGTTGATTCCACTCTGTTTATGGATTCAT
Organism: Cunninghamia lanceolata; assembly: GCA_027924645.1. Classification (NCBI taxonomy): domain Eukaryota; kingdom Viridiplantae; phylum Streptophyta; class Pinopsida; order Cupressales; family Cupressaceae; genus Cunninghamia; species Cunninghamia lanceolata. The sequence continues at coordinate 2,347,426 of BSBN01001011.1, forward strand.
GTGGTTATGATGACTGTGCAAGATGGATAATGCCTTTCTCAGTGTACCTATTTGTTATGATGACTGTACAAGATGGATAATGCCTTGCTCAGTGTACCTATTCATGTGGTTATGATAACTATGCAAGATGGGTAATGCCTTGCTTTATGTAATGTGAAATGATGTATATTTTGTGTTGTAAATGCATCATGATGAGAATGTGATAGTTCATGCTTGGTTTATGTTATGGGTTGTGAGAATCTAGATGTAGTGAAGGGGGAGTGGCTTCCAATGTGGGGCCAGTGCCCAAAGTGGTTAGCCAGGGTAACCCAATGGGAGTTTTGTAATCAAGTGATAACCTAATAATAAATCTAGGGGTTGGGTAGTTTTCACACTAATTAATATAGTTGGATTCCTCACCATGCCTGTAGTGCCCATTCTAGCTAAGGATGGGATGAGAAGGCCTAGTTGGCAAGATCAACTTCCTTGTCCTCATGAAAGGAATGTTGGTTCCGCATGTGTCACCCTATGGGGCCAGCGTCTAGTAAGAGACTGTTAGGGTAACCATAGATGGGGAGCGGCGCCTAGCGAGAGACTGTCAGGGTAACCCATGGATTGGGGCAGACGTCTAGCTAGAGATAATCAGGGTAACCCATGTTAGGACCATGCGATGACACTCATCACTACTACAGTCTAGCATTCCATAATTGTTTTCCCCATTCGTTATGTGGTGGCCTCTGGAAGTGTTGATTGTGTTAGTTACCTATATTACATTGGAGTCATGTGTAGTCCTTGTTCCTTTTAGACTATTGTCTACCTGACTGTCTATTTTAGTGGGACCTTATGTTATCTCCTAGCACAGAGGGTGGACCTCAAGGTTCCACATGGTCGGGTGGTTGTGCTTTATTCCATTGGTTCTCTGGCATTGAGGTTCCTGTGTAAATAAGATGTATCTCACTTGATTCTAGTTTTGCACCTGTATGTGAAGATAGATAATTGTACTATTTGTATCTAGACATGTGTATCAGTGGAACTCATTATGTAATTTGATGTATTCAGAAAGAAAGAGCTTTTGTATCATAGAAATTATGTAATTCCTCTTGTAAGATAAACTATCCTGCACTTGTAAATATTATTGCAAAGATGTTGATGTATGTATCTGATGATGTAATCAAGTTGTTAGTTTGAGTTATTTGAATAAACTATGTATGTTGTTGATTATTGTTTAATTTCAATAATGCAACTGTGTAATCCCTAGAGATGCTAGTTTAACTTGTTGATATTAGACTATGTTATGTTTTGTTATCATTATTTCTATTTAAAAAAAAATTCACCCTTTATATTGGTAGGTTGAACTTAACTCTCTAGGGTTTCATGGCAGGGCATTACACTTGGTATCAGAGCCTAGGTTGCAATATTGGGATCTCTAAATTGTTGTTGTTGCTCTAGGTTAAGCATTTTTCTCCTTGTGGCGAGTTGGTAATAATACCTCTCACCTATGTGTCTTAGTATGAAGTTAGAAATTTGATAAATTTACAAACTTGTTCTTTGATTCTAAAAGAAATAAATTCTTTATGCCATGTTTTACTTATGTGTCTGCTATGTGTTCTCTCTCCTTCTTTTCTAAAAATGTGACGTTATATCTGACAATATGTGTTTTCTGAATGTTAGTGCTTGCTGATTTGTTGAGGCCTTGAGTCCCTCTTGTGGTCTCTAGTGCTTTAGAAGAAAGAAGCATGATTACTGGTAGTGCATGTGATTAGGAGTGTGGTATATGTCCCCTCTAGTGATGTAAATATCCTATACCCATTCTATGTGGGGTGTTGTGAAAGGCCAATGGTGATTTGTGTTCTTTGGTGTGGTGAAGTAATCATACTTGGGGGTTATGTTTAGCTATGGGTGTAGAAGCACCATACCATATTTATGTTAATTGCATTATATGTGTAAGTATTGGAATGATTTAATCACTCGATGGCATCATGCATCACGAGTCATGTGGATTATGTGGTTTTGTCGTATGTGGGGTATCTTTGCTTGGTTGCTTGATAATCTAATATCTATCTCCTTTTTGGCCATGACCTCATGTGGAAGTTTTGTTGTGGAAGTTATCATTGTTTATGCATGTGTAAGAACCGAGTGCAGGAGATCAATTGGAGCTTGTGTTGGACCCATGAGATCATGAATATGATACTTTAAGTCAATTAGAGTTTTGAATTAATCTTGTGTGTGACATCATACATTTCCTCTATAAATATCTTCATGCATAAGGAAGTAATTGCATATGTTCATAGCTTGGCAAAAGGAAATTGTACTGCATTAATGATAGAAAATTTTTGTATATAAGTAGTGACTGTGTTACCTTAAATTTTTGTATAAAATTTTCTTAGATATGAAGATATAGAAAACTTAGTTGTCTGTGTGTTTGGTGTACATTCTCTAATGCATTCTGGACTTTGAGTCTTGGGGTATTGTGTAGCGGATACTCCCTTTTGTGGCTTAAATTAGTCACACCGTGATGTGGATTTGTTTGTAATATTGGTTGTTTTAAAACTTTTGATAGTTGTTTCATGTGTTGTGGGTGGGCTAACAGTGAATTTATTTTCTTCGAACTCTCTTATGATAGGAGTGGTCACCAAAATTCTTTTCTTTATACTTGATTTATTATTGAAAATTGCCAGCATTTTGTGACTTAAGATTGAATTTGATTATTTCCCCACTTGGGTTTGCATTTTTAAAATTTCTATGGTGGCTATTCTGAATGTTTGTTTCTATTGGCTCCATTTTGTGTTAAGTGTTGTTTCTATCATGTTCATTTCGAATCTCTGATAGTGTGTTCAAGGGAGGACTCCGCGGAGGATTATACTTTGCATGTTCAGTAATTAGTGGGAACCATAGTGGAAATAAGAGATGATATGTATTTTTCTTTGGTAATATGTGAATGCAATTCCCTAAATCATTTGAAATTATCAAAATATGTGTGATTGGATTATAAGTAGATCACATGATACGTCTTAATGGTGAGGAATTGATGCTCTTCTTATCTTTATTGAACATTTGTGCCTGTCTTATGAACAATTGCTTAAAATGGATGTTTATGTTGGTAATATAAAATTGCAATACTAATATGTTATGTTTCCACCCTAGGCTGTGACTTCCAGGAATAAGTCAAGTCTTAGGGGAGCATGATGTAGTGCCCCTCCATTCTCATTTTGGATGTGCAGATGGTCTGGCTAAGGAGCATGAAGATGAAGGTAAAATAATAGGAATATTTAGGGTATGTTGGACAGTTGATGTTGTACATTATATGATGTTGGTAGATGCTACATTCATGTTGATGACATTCCTGATTATGCTCATGTGTGGTTTCATATGACAGTTAGTATGTTTTATTGATAATCTTTGTTGTGACACTGATAATTTATATGCTCTGACATTGTTTTACATTCAGGTGATTATGATGTTGATTTTACTATGATTGTCATATGTTAGAATTAATTTTTATACGACTGATTCTATATCATAGGATGTTATGTTGTGATGTTTTGTGTGGATTAATCTTATTATGTGTATCATGTGATTATCTGATGATGGTTCTTATTTAGTCGTTTAATAACTGATTATTATGTGTGTTGTGATTACGTGTTTGATGTGATGGTGAAAGGGACAATATCGCATTACTCATGTGTGAGTACCCTACTATGCTGTGATTGCCTTTCATAGTGTATTTGACTATATATATATATATATATATATATATATATATGTGTGTCTATTTGTTTGACTGTTTGGTTATTGTAGGATGCAGGTACCAAGCATCGACTCCACCTAAATTGACAGGTCTGAGTGTGCCTTAGACCCAATGGAAACTATTGAATGGAGATAACATGTGGTCCCCTAGTTAGCCATCATCCTTGAAAAGGATGAGTATATAGTTTTGTACCCAGTCAGTGTTGTCGATATGGGCATAATGGTCAGTCATGGTCATTGTGGTCATGCTTTCAATCGTGCATTGCATCAGGTATTGTTTGGCATTTATGTTATTTTCTTTCGAATTGTTTGATTAATGTTTTGGATAATTGCTTTATTACAATAAAATTATTAATTCAAGAGGGCACTTTGATAAATAAATATAGATGCTTCTATGTAAATTATAGTTGTGGGGAAATATGTATTATTATATCTGAAAAAGATTCATTTTCTTTATTATTATTGTCTTGAGTAATTATTTTCCATTTTGACCACTTGGAAGAAGTGGTAGTTACACACCTCAAGAGGGAATCTTAGAAATAATTGTTTCTTTTGTATAAGAGACTAATTTTAGAAAAGTAGAAAGAAACTATTTTTGTTTAGTTGTAAATGAAATAAATATAAAATTCTAAAATAAATAAAATCAGAGAGAACTTATTATTCGATTAAAAATAACAAATTGTAAGAAAGTAATAAAGGAGAATCTTCCGGAAGAAATTATGGGGGGTAGTTATGCATGCTCAACTTTATTTTGAAATCTCAAGACATAATTTGGGGATGAGGGTGCATTTCAAATAGAGAATATGTTTTATGTTTTGGGGATCTCTCTCTCTCTCTCAAGGAGTTTTCATTTTTATTTTGGCACCATAAACCATAGTTTCCAAAAGAAAAGACTTGGGAGAAAATGGATGGAACTGGGAATTTTCTTAAGATGTGATAGAAGTAATATTCTAGGTATGGACTGAGATATGAATCTGATTTATTATTGCATTAGATTTAGTAAAATATTCTGTGAATTCTCTTCTACATTTTCTGAACCCAGTCTATTGCGTTAGCCATAACTTTAGTTTTACAAACTGGGTTCCTGTAATCTTTTCATATATGGTGATCTAAATAATATTTGAAAATCAACCATACCCAGTTTGTCAGTTTTGAGATATGAATATTTTGTGACTGTCTACCTCTCACCCATTTCATCTTTGTTTTAGCAGTCTGTTGCATTAGCCATAACTTTATTTTTGTGAACTGGGTTTCTCTAATTTTTTTATATATGGTGTATGACCTGGATATCTAAATCAAATCCAAAAATCAACTATACCCAGTTTGTCATTTTTGAGATATGAATATTTGGTGACTGTCTACCTCTCACCCATTTCATCTTTGTTAAAACAATTAGTTGTGTCACCAATAACTCCATATTTTTGAATTGAGTTTCTTTGAGATTTTTCAACAAATTCAATTTGTGAATATCCTACGATCATTGTTTTCCATAATATGACTCTCTTTGAGGCATTCTACCAATCAGTCTGCGTGCCCTGTCTATGCTTTCACATTTTGCGTTGTTGGTAGCTTCTAAAGCCTTCTCAACAAATTTATTTTGTGCGGATCCTATCATATGCATGTGGTTAAAAGTGTGGTAGATTTAATGAATATGTTAGATCTATAGGAATGTTTTGTTGTTCTGTATTCCTTTCCTCTCAAGCTAACCTTAGAACAAGGTTCTTTCATTGTAACTTCGGGTTTTGTATCTTGTGATTCTAACTAGTGTAAGATATTTATAGCATTCTAATATTATAGGCTTTTAGCCTTGCTTATACAGTTATATTTAATAGTATTTACAATTGTCTAGATTATTAATGAAATCTACATCAATGTAAATAATTGTTGTGTTTAATTTGTATGTCTTAGAGTTATTTGTAGTTTGTTCGCAGTCATTTTAATTAAATGAAATTAACATAAGTCTTGGGAACTATTAGTTAAAATATTGTTACTCGTAGACTCTTATATATTATGATCATAAAAGTAACTATTACTAGTGGTTGGAATATGATAGTTCTATATTGTTGACGAAGATTCACTTTATGATTGTTAGATGATTGATCATGATTCAATTAATATTAATTCTTCAAGACCCTTAATTAGTGCATTATGTCATATGTTGCAATTGTGGTGTTGTATTTGAATTATTGATGAAGGATCTTAGTTTGGTCTATTAGGTGATGATGTGCATTTGAGAGTGAATGTGATGTGAGACCATAGGGTTTAGTGTGTCAAGTGTTTGTGTCATTTGGGAAACTTGATTCCAGAGGCCAAGAGGGGTAGTTGTGTGTATGACTCATGTGATTATGTAATCTTGAGTAATGGTTGAATATGTATTTGTTATATGTTGACTCCACTCTGTTTATGGATTCATGTGGTTATGATGACTATGCAAGATGGATAATGCCTTTCTCAATGTACCTATTCATGTGGTTATGATGACTGTGCAAGATGTATAATGCCTTGCTTAGTGTACCTATTCATGTGGTTATGATAACTATGCAAGATGGGTAATGCCTTGCTCTGTGTAATGTGAAATGATGTATATTTTGTGTTGTAAATGCATCATGATGAGAATGTGATAGTTCATGCTTGATTTATGTTATGGGTTGTGAGAATCTAGATGTAGTGAAGGGGGAGTGGCTTCCAATGTGGGGCCGGTGCCCAAAGTGGCTAGCCAGTGTATCCCATTGGGAATTTTGTAATCAAGTGATAACCTAATAATAAATCTAGGGGTTGGGTAGTTTTCACACTAATTAAGATGGTTGGATTCCTCACCATGCCTGTAGTGCTCGTTCAGGCTAAGGATGGGCTGAGAAGGCCTGATTGGCAAGATCAACTTCCTTGTCCTCACAAAAGGAATGTTGGTTCCGCATGTGTCACCCTATGGGACTGACGTCTAGTAAGAGACTGTCAGGGTAACCATAGATGGGGGCCGGCGCTTAGCGAGAGACTGTCAGGGTAACCCATGGATGGGGGCCGACGTCTAGCTAGAGACTGTCAGGGTAACCCATGTTAGGACTATGCGATGATAGTCATCCCTACTATAGTCTAGCATTCCCTAATTGTTTTTCCCCATTCATTATGTGGTGGCCTCTGGAAGTGTTGATTGTGTTAGTTGCCTGTATTGCATTGGAGTCATGTGTAGTCCTTGTTCCTTTTAGACTACTGTCTATTTTAGTGGGACCTTATGTTATCTCCTAGCACAGGGGGTGGACCTCAGGGTTCCACATGGTTGGGTGGTTGTGCTTTATTCCATTGGTTTTCTGGCATCGACATTCATGTGTAAAGATGTATCTCACTTGATTCCAGTTTTGCACTTGTATGTGAAGACAAATAATTGTACTATTTGTATCTAGACATGTGTATCAGTGGAACTTATTATGTAATTTGATGTATTCATAAAGAAAGAGCTTTTGTATCATAGAAATTATGTAATTCCTCTTGTAAGATAAACTATTATGCACTTGTAAATATTATTGCAAAGATGTTGATGTAATCAAGTTGTTAGTTTGAGTTATATGAATAAACTATGTATGTTGTTGATTATTGTTTAATTTCAATAATGCAGCTGTGTAATCCCTAGAGATGCTAGTTTAACTTGTTGATATTAGACTATGTTATGTTTTGTTATCATTATTTCTATTTAAAAAAAAAATTCACCCTTTATATTGGTAGGTTGAACTTAACTCTCTAGGGTTTCATGGCAGAGAATTACACTATGTCCTTCATCGCCAGATTTCAAACAAGTTCCTCTGAATGTTCTCCTATCAAATCTTCTTCCTTCTCTTCTGTATCCTTCACTTCGTTAAGAACTAGGGTTTCCTCTTTGGTAGAAATTTCTGTCATCTCTCTGGCATGCATTGTTTTCTCTATCCTCCTTCTTGAATGTCCTATCTTGTCTGTTCTACTCTTTATATGATCTTTCTCCTCTGAAAAATGTTCTACCTCTCTAAAATTTACCTCCTGTACCTCTCTGTCTCTGCTCATGCTTCTTGTTTAACTTTTCTTCAACCTTCAAGGCAAATTGATATGCTTCTTCCAATGTTGTCATCCTCACCAAACTCAGTTCTTCTTGAATGTTCAATCTCAATCCAGTGATGTATCTTGCCACTTTCTCTTTGCTTATTTCACTATGTCTTGTCCTTATAATCATCTTATGATATACTCCTTCACAAATTTCTCCTTTTGTCTCAGGTTCTACAATCTCTTCAACAGTTCTAACTCATAGTTAGTACGTATAAATTGAAACTTCAACTTTGTCACCATCCTATCCCACTTTATGATCTTTTCTTTTCCTCTTCTGTTTCTATCCAACTAAACTTCTTTCCACCAAATAGCAGCATGTCCTATCAACTTAGTCCTTGCAAATTTCAACTTCTCTGGATCATCAATTTCTTTATATTCAAAGTATTCTTCTAGGTCATTTATCCAACCAATCAACTCTTCAGGATTCAAATTGCCAGTCTAATTTGGTACATCCACTCTAGGTCTTTTCCTAATCTTTGAAATAGCTTGCAACATCTTCACTTGATATGATTCTTCTTCTCCTTCTAGGGTTTCTTCATTTTGTTCAACAGATTAAAATTATTCATCATCATCACTTTACACATTAGGTCGAGGTGTAAGTCCTCTTCTTTGATCTTCTTCAACATCATCCAACCGAACTCGCATTGTCATATCATATCCATCATCTCATCCATTCTTCCAGCCATAGTACCATAGTAGGTATTCTCTTCGGCAGCATCTCTTCCTAGGATCAAGTGTAATTGCCTCAAATTCGGTGATTAGACTACAAGGTAAAAACTACCTCACAATCGGCGATCAGTTGACAACATAGGTAGTCTACCTCAGATTTGATGATCTGTTCACAACAGGATCTTATGGAATGCCTTCTCAACTTCGATCAACTTCACTCCCAACAGATTCTAACTTCACTCAACTTTTCTCCCAAAGGATTCAAACTCTGCTCTGATACCACTTGGTGCAATGGCGGTTAGGAGGGTCCATGGAGTGAACAGTCCAGACCGTGTAGCGAGAGTAAACACAACAAAAGTAAATCAATTATAGAATGCAAATGCAGATTCAGTCATTCAGTATATCATAGATTCAAAATACAAACATGTGGGCAACATGCGGGCTTACAAATTAGGGCTCACAGGCCTGATTCTCCATTTACAATATATGCATAAGATCTAGCTTTGAAGCGCCTTACAGAAGGAAATCTAACTTATGAGAATTACTTTCTTATGCCTCTATTACATGATTATATATCATCTTCAGATCACAAGATTCCTCCACATCAGCCAAATAGATTACAAACTCTAATGAAAGAGGTGTAACATGTGTACACAGATAGGTCAGACCTAAACATATAGAAATCCTCTGCAAATGAATGAAACAATGTGCGGATCTTAGGGAAGGTTGGTCACATCCCAAAGTACCTTGAATGATGCGTCATTTAGCTCTGCATGTCATGAAAGTGCTCCATAGATCTTCTCCTTTAGTTGTTTGTCTAAGACTGTCTAAATGCTCTGTTATGAGAAAATAGTTGATCTTCTGATAGCGATATGTTTCAAAAAACTACTCTAAATGATCTGAGTTTTGGATATGAAGTGCATGAAGATATCTAGATGCTAAGTCCATCTCTGCAAGGTTTGAAATGAAACTGTGGCAGAGTGCAGACCAAAATACAGAAACTGCTACTGACTGAACTAACTGTACTAAACTAGAAAATGAAAGAAAAACAAAATGAATGCAAATATTTTTGGTTGATGCAAGATAATTCTGAACCAGGGATGCTCTTGCATCTCTCTCTGGTCTCTCCCTCCCACCCTAACTAGATAACTCTCTCTCCCTCTCTCTCTCTCTATGTGTGTGTGTGTATTATATAATATATACTATGTATTAAATATATTATATAATATATAATATTTAATATATACTATATAGTATATAATATATAATATAATATAACATTATATATTATATATTATATATAATATATAATACATAATATAATATATAATATATAATATATTAGTATATTTGTATTTATTAATGTATTAATATATTATATATATATATATTATGTATTATAAATAATACAATAGATATCCATTACAATAGATTCTAACTTCACTCGACTTTGCTCCCAAAGGATTCAAACTTCGCTCTAATACCACTTGGTGCAGTCGTGGTTAGGAGGGTCCATGGAGTGAACAGTCCAGACCGTGCAGCGAGAGTAAACACAATGAAAGCAACTCAATTATAGAATGCAAATGCAGATTCAGTCATTCAGTATATCATTGACTCAAAATACAAACATGTGGGCTTACAGATTAGGGCTCACAAGCCTGATTCTCCAGTTACAACAGATGCGCAAGATCTAGCTTTGAAGCACCTTACAAAAGGAAATCTAACTTATGAACTATCTATCACTAATTAAATTATGAGAACTACTTTCCTATGCCTCTATTACATGATTATATATCATCTCCAGATCACAAGATTCCTCCACATTGGCCAAATAGATTAGAAACTCCAATGAAAGAGGTGTAACGTGTGTACACAGATAGGTCGGCCCTAAACATATGGAAATCCTCTGCAAATGAATGAAACAATGTATGGAGCTTAGGGAAGGTTAGCCATGTCCCAAAGTACCTTGAATTATTTGTAATTTAGCTCTGCAAGTCATGAAAGTGTTTCACAGGTCTTCTCCTTTAGCTGTTTGTCCGAGACTGTCTGAATGCTCTGTCCTGAGAAAATAGTCAATCTTCTAATAGCAATATCTTTCCAGATACTAATCCAAATGATCTGAGTTTTGGATATGAAGTGCATGAAGATGTCTAGATGCTAAGTCCAGCTCCACAAGGTTTGAAATGAAACTGTGGAAAAATGTAGACCAAAATACAGAAACTGCTACTTACTGTACTAAACTGGAAAATGAAAGAAAAACAAAATGAATGCAAATATTTTTGGTTGATGCAAGATTATTCTGAACCAAGGACTCTCTCTCTCTCTCTCTATATATATATATAGTATATTATATAATATATAATATACTATATAAAATACATGTAGTATATAGTATATAACATATAATATAATATAATAATATATAATATATAATACATAATTCAATATATAATATAAATAATATATAATATTAGTATATTAGTATATATTAATATATTATATATATTATGTATTATAAATAATACAACAAATATCTGTTATAAACTGATGTCCATTTTTTCTGACAAAATCAGTAGGCTCGGGATTTGGTTCGCGATTTCCATACCTGGAATGTCAACTGAAAAAAAATGTTTACAAAATTTCCTTAGTTTTCCAAAGTTCACCCTTGTGACTAACGACTTTTTTTTAATCCAAATTTGTTGAAATGAAAAGGGTTTATTGAAAAAATTGTCAGCTTTCCACCAATATAAGATATGCCTTATTTTGAATTTAATAGATAATTATTATTGATATTGAACATACATTATGACTAAAGTCTTGATTGATAGGCTGATTGAAAAACTTCTATAATTTTCAAACTATTTCACATTTTTTGAATCTAAAAGATGCGTCACATTCTATGCTTCACATACTAGAGGATTAAAAAAAATTGAATTTCATAAATTTTTGACCAAGTAATGGTGGTCAAACAAACACCTTTTAATAATTTTGAAATGTTCTAATAAAAAAATCATAACTAATTATTTACTTGCAAAAAAATTACAAAAAAAATGTGGCACATCCAGGCATGTGTCCTCTACTTATATTGAAAGTTTCAGAAAAAAAATATTATTTTTTTCTTGTATTTAGGTTGGTCAGACATACACCTACTTTTTATCTTTAGTACCTACTGCATTGAATTCGCAAAATAGATTTACTTTTTTCCAAAAAAGGACTAGTAGCCTAGTAACTACATTTAATTTGCTACAAATTTTGTCCTTACATATTTTTCAAATTATGTTAATAACCTATTCAAATTTTTATGTCAAGTTGCCTAACTCTATTTTTCTAAATTTTCATTGCCACTTAGGGGCCTATTTTGGACCCCCCTGATCCTGCACTGACCCATACATAGAACAAGCAAATATGGTTTACAGGTTGAAGAAGGCACTATATGGATTGAAACAAGCCCCCAGAGCTTGGTATGCAAGGTTAGACAGGTATTTATTACAACAAGGATTCAATAAAGGTACTGCAAATAGCAACTTGTACATCAAAGTAGGAGAAGATCAAATTCTGATTGTGGAAGTGTATGTAGATGATATAATATTTGGAGGAAATGAAGGTATGTGTAACATTTTTGTAGATGAAATCCAGAAAGAATAAATGAAATGTCAATGTGTGGAGAAATGAACTTCTTCCTCAAGCTATAGATCAATCAGATAAATAAAGGTATTTTCATTTCACAGTCTAAGTATGTCAAGGAGATGTTATAGAAGTTTAATATGGAAGATTCTAAACCAATATGTACCCCTATGACTACTGTTTGTAAGTTAAGCAAGAATGATGAATCTCCTAAGGCTGATCAAAGCAAGTATAGATCAATGATTGGAGGACTGCTATACCTAACTGCTACCAGACTAGATATCATGCATGCAGTTTGTCTTGTGGCTAGATTTCAAGAAGATCCTAGAGAGTCACATGTTGTAGCAGAGAAGAGGATATTCAAATATTTAAAGGGCACTCCAGATTATGGCTTGCAGTATCCAAAAGATACTAACTTTTCTCTAAGTGCTTATACAGATGCAGATTGGGTTGGTTGTGTAGATGACAGGAAAAGTACAATTGGTGTTGCATTCTTCCTAGGATGCAGATTGGTGTCATGGCTAAGTAAGAAGCAAGATTTAGTGTCTCTATCTACTATAGAGGTAGAATATATTGCAGCAGCATCTTGTTGTACACAAGTGTTGTAGATGAAGCAAACTTTGAAGGATATCAGTGTTGTATATGATGAGCCAATTCCTATCTTCTGTGATAATACCAGTATTATTAACATTTTAAAGAACATAGTGATGCACTCAAGGACAAAACATATCTTAATCTAGTATCACTTTCTGAGAGAGAAGGTTGCAGAGAATGAAGTGAAGCTTGAATATGTGCCTGCAAAGGATCAAATTGCTAACATATTTACTAAGGCCCTTCCTAAGGATACATTTGAGTATCTCCGTAGGAAGTTAGGGGTTACTTCCCTTTCTTCTTTGAACTAGATGCATAAGGAGATGCATTAGTCCAGTGGATTTCAAGATTCATTCTTTATTCTAGATTGGTGTTGGAGGCTACCACTCAGGGGGAGTAAGTAGTGACTTTACTAAGGGGAGTATTCAAAGTAGTTAAAAAAAAGGATTTGAGACCTGGAAATGGTGTGTTGCCCTTTCCCATTGATGTCAAAGGGGGAGAGAGAGCAATGTGAAAAAGGAAAGAACCAGTTGTTAAGAAGAGAGTAGCAAGCTGAGGGGGAGAAAGAAGGAAAAAAGAAAAGAGCTGGTATGGAGCATAATACTGAGGATGATGATGTATTGATGGTTTTTCACATCATGTGTTGCCATCAATGACAAAGGGGGAGATTGTTGCAAGTATGTGTTATCAGTGTTCTCATTGATGTCAACAAGCTTGTGTTGTCATTGGTGTCAACTGATTGAACAGAAATGAGGTTATTGCAATGGATGATTAAGTTACTTGATTGAAAATGATTTGATTAATTTGAAGAGGTACTATAGATGTTGTGAATATGATTATGTTGGTTGGTTTCAAAGTGCTTTTGAGAAAATTTGATTAATAAAGGATACAGTGTCTTGAAGTTGAAAGGAAGCTAGGTGTGCAGAAATCGCTTCCTACATTAATCTAATGAGGGGAGGAGAGTATAAATTCAATTTTATCCTTACTATTACAGCAATGTTAAACCCACTAATAGAGATAACAGGGATATTGCAGCAAACACATAAACAAGAAAGTGAGACAGAAGAAGAGAGACACAAGATATACATGGGGAAAGCCCTTATCGGGTGAAAAACCCCACACTCCAAAACCTACACAATGTATTAACAAAACTGAAATGGTTTACAATACACTTGCAATGCAAACTCTCAGGTGTCTTCGACACTCATATCTAGAGATAAACCAGTAGCATAACAGTACCTGTCAAACCTGTAATACATCTCCTCCTCCAAGAACCTATTTATATAGACAATACAAGGCAAAACTGCCTCTATCTTGGAATGGGCGCCCAACTTGACCTCATGGCCCAAAACCCATGCCTATGGACACTTGGTCAACATTGTAAGATGCTTCTGACACTTGTCTACACACCCCATCCCAAATAGGTCAACTATTTCCAAAATGGGCTATGACAGATGCTCTTACAACTCTTATGACCGTCATAGAATTTGTCATAGCAGTTACAACTTACAGCTATAAGAGAATCTGTCATACATAGGCTATAAATGGCATATTCTCTTACAACATGTCATAGTCCACCTTGGAATGCCCAAAGATGCCTTTTTCAAAGATGCTCTTTGACACATGTCTTCGCCTATCATAGAATCTCCTATTTCTGACTCTTACATGTCTACTATAGAGGTAGAATATATTGCAGTAGCATCTTGTTGTACACAAGTGTTGTGGATGAAGCAAACTTTGAAGGATATCAGTGTTGTATATGATGAGCCAATTCCTATCTTCTGTGATAATACCAGTATTATTAACATTTCAAAGAACATAGTGATGCACTCAAGGACAAAACATATCTTAATCTGGTATCACTTTCTGAGAGAGAAGGTTGCAGAGAATCAAGTGAAGCTTGCATATGTGCCTACAAAGGATCAAATCACTAACATATTTACTAAGGCCCTTCCTAAGGATACATTTGAGTATCTCCGTAGGAAGTTAGGGGTTACTGCCCCTTCTTCTTTGAATTAGATGCATAAGGAGATGCATTAGTCCAGTGGATTTCAAGATTCATTCTTTATTCTGGACTGGTGTTGGAGGCTACCACTCATGGGGAGTAAGTAGTGACTTTACTAACTATTGCAGATAGGGGGAGTATTCAGAGTAGTTAAAAAAAAGGATTTGAGACCTGGAAATGGTGTGTTGCCCTTTTCCATTGATGTCAAAGGGGGAGAGAGCAATGTGAAAAAGGAAAGAGCCAGTTGTTAAGAAGAGAGTAGCAAGCTGAGGGGGAGAAAGAAGGAAAAAAGAAAAGAGCTGGTATGGAGCATAATACTGAGGATGATGATGTATTGATAGTTTTTCACATCATGTGTTACCATCAATGACAAAGGGGGAGATTGTTGCAAGTATGTGTTATCGATGTTCTCATTGATGTCAACAAGCTTGTGTTGTCATTGGTGTCAACTGATTAAGCAGAAATGAGGTTGTTGCAATGGATGATTGAGTTACTTGATTGAAAATGATTTGATTACTTTAAAGAGGTACTATAGATGTTGTGAATATGATTATGTTGGTTGGTTTCAAAGTGCTTTTGAGAAAATTTGATTAATAAAGGATACAGTGTCTTGAAGTTGAAAGGAAGCTAGGTGTGTGGAAATCACTTCCTACATTAATCTAATGAGGGGAGGAGAGTACAAATTCAATTTTATCCTTACTATTACAGCAATGTTAAACCCACTAATAGAGATAACAGGGATATTGCAGCAAACACATAAACAAGAAAGTGAGACAGAAGAAGAGAGACACAAGATATACATGGGGCAAGCCCTTATCGGGTGAAAAACCCCACACTCCAGAACCTACACAATGTATTAACAAAACTGAAATGGTTTACAATACACTTGCAATGCAAGCTCTCAGGAGTCTTCGACACTCATATCTAGAGACAAACCAATAGCATAACAGTACCTATCAAACCTGTAATACATCTCCTCCTCCAAGCACCTATTTATATAGACAATACAAGGCAAAATTGCCTCTATCTTGGAATGGGCGTCCAACTTGACCTCATGGCCCAAAACCCATGCCTATGGACACTTGGTCAACATTGTAAGATGCTTCTGACACTTGTCTGCACACCCCATCCCAAATAGGTCACCTATTTCTAAAATGGGCTATGACAGATGCTCTTACGACTCTTACGACCATCATAGAATTTGTCATAGCAATTACAACTTACAGCTATAAGAGAATCTGTCATACACAAGCTATAAATAGCATATTCTCTTACAACATGTCATAGTCCACCTTGAAGCGTCCAAAGATGCCTTTTTCAAAGATGCTCTTCGACACATGTCTTCACCTATCATAGAATCACCTATTTCTGACTCTTACATGTCATAACTTCGTCATAGGAATCTATCATGACCGTTACAGTCAATATTCCCTTACACAACATCTAAGATGCTGACACATGGAAAAATATTCCTACCACAAAGTGGGATGCCTATCTCCTCATGTGAGGACAAAATTACAAGTTCTCATCTTCCATGGAGGATGACACATCACTGTGCCACATCCCACAAGATGACAATATGAATTTACAATTTAATTTACATCATAGGCAATAAATGAATAAATACAATGAAAATGATATAAGGAATTACCAAGGTTGAGACACCTTAATTCCTGACATTCTCCCACTTGTCAAACACCTTGTAAGAGAGAATAGAATTAACAAGATTTAACTGCTATAAGTCGAGAGGCCCATAGACTCTGAACACCATCTAAACTTCTCTATGCCCACTGGCTTAGTCAATGCATCTGCAACATTCTTCAAAGTATCTACTTTCTCCAAATTTACCTTCCCATCCTCTACCATGTCTTGCACGAAGTGAAACTATGCATCAATATGCTTTGTTCTGGCATGGAAAGTTGGATTCTTCGCAAGGCAAATCGTACTTTGACTGTCACAACAAATCGTAATCTATCCTACATCAACACCAATATCTGAACACAATCTCTTAAGCCAAATGGCTTCCTTACAAGTATGAGTTGTATCCATATACTTAGCTTCTGTAGTGGACAAAGCAACCACAGGTTGTCACTTACTCATCCAACTAATTGCACCACCAAACATTGTGAACACATATGCACTAGTGGATCTCCTGCTGTCAATGTCACCTGCCCAATCAGAATCCACAAATCCATGAATACAAACTGAATGCAGAGATCTTGTAGCATTTCTATGATAGCAAATGGAATACTTGAAAGTACCCCTCAAATATTTGAACACTCTCTTAACTGCATCCCAATGTACCCATCTAAGATTAGTCATAAATTGAATAAGGTCTCCCACTGCTTGGGCAATGTCTGGTCTTGTACAGACCATAGCATACATCAAACTGCCGACAACACTAGCATAAGGTACTCTACTCATGTCCTCCACCTCACTAGGAGATTTTGGACAATCACTAACAGATAACTTTGTCCCCAATGAAACAGGAACACACAATGGTCTACAATCTTCCATGCTAAAGCTATCCAACATGGTCTTCACATACTTACTCTGGCTTAACCAAAGTTTTCTGTTAGCTCTATCTCTTCTAATTTCCATTCCTAGAATGTACCTAGCTGCCCCTAAATCTTTCATTTCAAACTATGCTGCCAACTGAGACTTAAAATTAGAAATCATATTCTTACCCTTCCCAATGAGCAACATATCACCAACATATAATGCAACAATGAGAATATGATCACCATCAAACTTATAATATACACAGTGATCCGATTTCGATCTCACAAATCCAATTGACAACACAAAGGCATCAAACTTCAAGTACCACATCCTAGGAGACTGCTTCAAACCATACATACTTTTTCAATTTGCAAACCAAATTTTTTTTACCTTTCACTATGTAAAGCTCTAGCTGTGACATGTAGATTTCTTCCTCCAAATCACCACGAAGGAAAGTTGTCTTCACATCCATCTATTCTACCTCTAAATCATAAGCAGCTGCAAGAGATAACAGAAATCTAACAGATGTCAGCTTTGCAACAGGAGAGAAAATTTCACCATAATCAATTGCCTCCACTTGTGAATACCCCTTCGCAACCAATCCAGGTTTGTACTTTTCAACACTGCCATCTGCACTGAATTTCTTCTTGAACACCCATTTGCAACCAACAAGTTTCCATCCATCAGGCAAAGGCACCAAGTCCCATGTTTTGTTCTTTTCCAAGGAAGCCATCTCATCCTCCATGGCCTCCTTCTAGGAACCTACATCTTTCATGCCCATAGCCTCTTTCATAGTTCTAGGCTCATCAGTGTTAGTAAGTAAAGCAAAAGCACAACTAGAATCAAGTAATGAATAACCAAACCTATTAGATTGCTTTCTTATTCATGTAGACCTCCTCAATGGCTGAGGTTGAGGTTTTGCTTCTTCTTTTGAGCTTTCAGAGCTGCTAGAGCTCTCCTCATCATTAGGTCTCACATGGTCTGTTTGTTCAGTTTTCTCAGGGGTAGAATGAAACTGAACCACATCCTCTTTCTTTTCTGTCTATTCTAGCTGTAGAACAACAGAAGAAGGTGTTAGCTCTCTAAAGATAACACTTCTGCTATACAACACTTTTTTAGCCACCAGATCCTAAAGCTTGTATCCTTTCACACCGACACCATAGCCAATGAAAATACATTTAATAGCCTTGTTCTCCAATTTAGACTGTTTCTCCCTAGGCGCATGTGCATATGCCTCACAATCAAAAATACGAAGTTATCTAACTGAAGGCTTCTTACCAGAACACATCTCCATAGGTGTCGTACCAACAAGAGTTGATATAGGAGATCTATTTACTAGAAAGAAAGCAATGGCAACAGCTTCAGCCCAAAACTTTTTTTCGAGGCTTGCTCCACTAAGCATACTCCTAGCCTTCTCCATCAGTGTCTTGTTCATCCTCTCTGCAACTCCATTTTGCTACGGGGTATATGGAGTTATCTTATGCCTTTCAATCCCTTGCTCCTTACAGAACTTATCGAACTCTGCTGAACAAAACTCACCACCGTTGTCATTTCTCAAACACTTAATCTTTTTACTAGTCTGATTTTCAGCAAAGGCTTAGAACTCCTTAAATCGACTAAAGACTTTAGTCCTGCTTCTGATAAAATAAACCCATGTCCTACTGTAATCATCTTTGAAAGATACAAAATTTACAAATTTTGAAATCGAAGGAACATTAACAGGACCAAATACATCAAAATGAATAAGATCCAATAGACCAGAAGACTTGTGAGAACTAGAGTAAAATTGAACATGGTTTTGCTTTCCATAAATGCAATGTTCGCAAAAGTCAAACTTGAGATTACAATCATTTAACTCCTCAATGATTTTTTTGTTTTTGAAGGTACGCAGACCCTTCTCACCAATGTGGCCATATCTCAAATGCCATAACATAGTCTTTTCAGCAGGAAACTTAGCTTTCATTGCATGTGCACTACCATCAGAACTAGTTATAATAGATTTCTTCACTGCTCATTCAGATGGTGGGGATGAAATGACTGCAGCTCATTTCTGAGTCAAAAGAACTATTGCACTGTGAAGTGCATGCCTCTAGCTGAAATAGATTACCTCTTCGATTACCCTTTGCAAGCACCATAAATCCTCTAGTCATCTTGCATCTATCCTTCGAAAAGACAACATACACACCTGCATCATTCAACATACTTACAGAAAGTAGGTTCCGTGCAAGGCCTAGAATGTGCATAACTCAAGTGATCCCCTTCACTCGTCCATCAAGGAATCAGATTGAGACTCTTCCATGACCAACAATCTTTAGATGAGAGTCGTCACCTAGGTACACTCTTCCATCATCGAACTCTTCATATTTCATGAACCAATCTCGATGCGAGGTCATGTGGAATGATGCACCAGAATCAATCAACCACACATCATCAAATGCATGGGTGGCCAGGGTTGTGATGAAGGCATCACCATCATCTTGTGACTTGTCAAAATCTGAATAAGAGCTTTCTTCTTCTTTTTCTTCTCATCTTTGCATTCCTTTTGGAAATGCCCAATTTTTCCACAGTTCTAATAGAGAGCCTTGGACTTTCCAGGAAATTTGGATCTCCCACAGGTTTTGGATCTGCCCTTCTCATCTTTCTTGTTCTTCTTCTTCCCTTTCTCTTTGGGTCTTCCACGAACCACAAGAGCCTCTTTGGCTACTTCAAAAGACTTCCTCCGCATTTCTTTAGATAACAATGAGGACACCACATCTTCCATCTTGAAGGTGGTAGTGGTGCTTCCGATAGCCATGAGAAGATGATCCCACGAATCTGGCAAAGAACAAAGTAGGGTCATGCAACAATCCTCCTCCTCCATTTTCACACCCACAGATGTCAACTGTGCAATGATCATGTTGAAAGCATTCATGTGATCTGCAACAAATCCTCCGTCTTCCATCTTTAGAGAAAATAACTTCTTTTTCTAAAAATGTTTGTTTACCAAGGACTTGGCCTGATAAACATCACCCAACTTCTTCCAAAGATATTTCATTGTCTTCTCCTCATGGACATTCAACAGGACAAACACAGCTAAACAGAGTCTTATGAGACCCTTAGCCTTTTGATCTTTGAGATCCCAATTAGCTTGTTACATTGCTATGGGTTTTACATCTGATACCATTTCCCATAGGTCATGATCAACAAGTAGATCCTCCATCTTCAATTTCCAAAACTAGAAATTAGAGCCATTGAATTTCTCAACCTCTAACCTTCCCAATGTGCTTTCCATCTCCTTGCTGCAACAAGATACAAAATACTCTACACAACACTCCCACTTAACCTAAGATCAGCTCAAAAAACCCCTACCCAACAACTAGGACCAAAGGTGATCAAGCAATGATACCAACTGAAAGGAAGCTAGGTGTGCAAAAATCACTTCCTACACTAATCTAATGAAGGGAGGAGAGAGCAAATTCAATTTTATCCTTACTATTATAGCAATGTTAAACCCACTAATAGAGATAATAGAGATATTGTAGCAAACACATAAACAAGAAAGTGAGATAGAAGAAGAGAGACACAAGATATACATGGGGAAAACCCTTATGAGGTGAAAAACCCCACTCCAAAACCTGCACAACGTATTAACAAAACTGAAATGGTTTACAATACACTTGCAATGCAAGCTCTCGGGAGTCTTCAACACTCGTATCTAGATACAAACTGGCAGCATAACAGTACCTATCAAACCTGTAATACATCTCCTCCTCCAAGCACCTATTTATATAGAAAATAAAAGGCAAAATTGCCTCTATCTTGGAATGGGCATCCAACTTGGCCTCATGGCCCAAAACCCACGCCTATGGACACTTGGTCAACATTGTAAGATGCTTCTAACACTTGTCCACACACCCCATCCCAAAGAGGTCACCTATTTCTAAAATGGGCTATGACAGATGCTCTTACAACTCGTACGACCATCATAGAATATGTCATAGTAGTCACAACTTACATCTGTAAGAGAATCTGTCATACACAGGCTATAAATAGCATATTCTCTTACAACATGTCATAGTCCACCTTGGAGCGCCCAAAGATGCCTTTTTCAAAGATGCTCTTTGAAACATGTCTTCACCTGTCATAGAATCTCCTATTTCTGACTCTTACATGTCATAACTTCATCATAGGAATCTATCTTGACCATTACGGTCAATATTCCCTTACACAACATCCAATATACTGACACATGGAAAAATATTCCTACCACAAAGTGGGATGCCTATCTCCTCATGTGAGGACAAAATTACAAGTTGTCATCTTCCATGTAGGATGACACATCACCGTGCCACATCCCACAAGATGACAATATGAATTTACAATTTAATTTACATCATAGGCAATAAATGAATAAATACAATGAAAATGATACAAGGAATTACCAAGGTTGAGACACCTTAATTCCCAAAAGAAGTGGCATTTTGGTTTACAAAGTGGTGTTCTGGTTTTGCTCTGCATTTCCTCTATGTTGAATATTTGTCTTTGCAGTTTGGATATGTTGTTCAGAGGTGCTAAGAGATGTTATATTTTAAATTTTGTGTTCTAGTTCGATGTATAGAGGAAGTTGTGTTCACCAATGTATGGACTGTGTTTTTGACCTTGCAGTTATAGAAATGTGCTTATAAGGTTCATATCTTTCTTTTGTTGAAGTTGTTCGAGGTTTGGTGCTCTGGAAGTTGGTTTCTAGTGATACAGTGCATGACAAAGATAGTTAAGTATACTGGACAAATAGGATAAGACTATATGGAAGGTGAGAGTTGTTGCGAAGGAATTTTTCTAGATTTTAGGATGTTCGTGGAATACTCTATATTGTCTTGAAGTCTTGTATGTGGTCCGTGAGTCATCTTTGGGGTTGAGGAAGTGTGTACCTAAATGTGTTAACATAGGTTTGGCTGACCTTGGGTGTTTACACTAATTGCGGAGTTGATTCGGTGATTTTGAAAGCATGGAGTGGCGTGCTTGGATCAATTTAGGTCTAAGCTAAGATGTTTTGTGGTCCACCTTCATACCTTTCCACCGCAAGAATGTTTAGGTCCAAACCCAATTTGAATTTTCTAAGTTAAGGTGATTTACCAACCTTGGAGAATGTTGTCAAGGTTGAAGACAGTATACATAAGTGTCAATGGATCATGATAGTGTGTGAGCACATCGAGGATGATGTGAATAACAATGTGATTGAATGTAAGGTGCAACGCAAGATTTCATGTGTTAGATCACTAGATGCGATGAGCAGAAGGTGTCTACAATTCTTTAGTGAGACTGCAAGGATGTTGTTGATGTTGTGGACAATGCTTCATTGGAACTATATCTCATGCATATGTTAGATGCAACTGTAACAGTTCAAAAACTTGGTAGTGAGCCCTTATTTTTGGTAATAAGCCTATTCTTTGAGCAGTGAGCCCTTTGGCAGTGAGCCTATTGTAATTCAGTGTTGTTACTACTTTATATTGTGAGCTAATCCTCATTGTGGTTTTTCCCTTCTTGGGTTTTCTACATAAATCTGGTGTTCTCTTGTGTATGGTGTTGTTGTGATTTAATTTTTGTTATTTGCTTTTCATGCTTAATGTAATGTGTCGTACTTGTTGGCTCTTTTTAAAATCTTTTTAGTATTATTCTTTTTAATTTTTATTGTGTTCTTTCATACTAGAGAGAAGATGCAGAAGGGGTTTTAGTTTTCTTGCAATGTGTGTTGCCAGAACAATACATTATTGAGCATATATTTCAAACCCAGAAAATATACAATAGTTATGAAGAAAATAGGAAAGACCCAAATGGTAAAATTGCCAAATATTAATTATTAACACATACCCATATTTAGATTTGCAACTTTGTACACATGTTGAGATTGGACCAGCAACTGGGTATTATAGAATAGCTCTGAATCGACATGAAATGTTTGTATTAAACATGCAGGAGATTACAACTATCATAGAAGCTCTAGACACCTCAATATGGGCTGATAAAAAGCAATACACAGGAAAGAATGAATCCCTACAGACCCAACGTCACCTCCAGCACACTTGGTACAGCCTGGGTTTGAAGTTCTCACTGCAAACTGACTAAGAATGGATCTGAAATGCCTCAGCAATCTCTACACTTATGTTCTTTCTCCAAATGCATAGGAAAGTGTAACGACCAAAACCAAAAATGACAAGAAGTAACTAAATCTTCACGACGGTAATTTTTTTTTTAAAATAAAGTAATCAAATACAAAAGTTTCTCATCTCTAAACCATTACAACATTTTTCAATTTATCATAAACATTATTGCATTCTCATAAAGACTGAAAGAAATGATATTCATAATACACTTTGTTTTCTAACAAATGAAATTTTCATGAAATGACAAATATCAGAAACATACCATTATCATGCATCTCGATTGTCAACCCTTCACGTTCAAGACTCAGCAATTCCTGAGTATTTGGAAGAGAAAGTATCTTCAAGGAGCTTAACCTCCAACCACAGACCGTCGGTCTCCCGCACTCCTTCCTAACTGGAAGTGGCCCTACCCTACTCAAGAGGATAGACTTAGGATAACCATCGGTGTTTGCCATATGAGCTCTGGTGTTGTAACCTACGTATCTTGTTATCGTACAGATCCCTAGATACCCTCTAGTCATGCACGACACTCCACAAGAAACGTCATCCAGTTACGGTGAACGTTCGATGCACTTGAGGATAGTACACCACCTTGGCCAAAGGATTTGTATTTAGTTAGCATTTTAAAAACGCATGATCTCGGTTCACCCACCCTACTCGACTTGAACTGGTCGAAATCCTACAGTTTCCTATTTGTATAGTTTGAACTCATTTGCCGACCTTGATGACCTCAAGGCTTAGGATATCCCCCTATAATAGCGCATTGCGCAATATTATTCTAATCTCAAAATCAGACTTTCATAATCCCATTATCCTGAAAAATCATTATTTAGACACGTCCACTCCTAAGTGGTTTCAAATCTGTTTACTTGGTTCCCATGTTAACTCAACATACACAAGTATCTAAATCATTTTCCGTTATCCTGAAATTCTAGGGTTTTAGACTCAAATGGTCTACATGGTTAAACGATTCTAACATCGTCGCATGCAACGCAATCTCGACTCACATGCGGGTTTTCAGCTCAAATTGATCATTTCGGAACCAAAACGGATTCCTAAACATTACCAACACTTTTATCTTCCTACTCCTCTTTCCGAGTCATTAGTTTCACAAGATTTAAATAGCTGAGAGCCGTAAATAAATCTAAAAGGTTTGGGAATCTTTCAAATGTAGATAAAGATATTAAACGGATAAGACATCGGCTGTTTACGAATGCATTTTCTAGCTATACGTCAAACATGCTTACTAACTATGGTTTGACTCCTGCATAACATGCACGTGGAGCATCGTTCAAAACCTCCAAGGCAGTTTTATGTTCATAACACAGACCTAAAGGCAATTCTTCTATCTTACGTCATTGTTTATTGTTCACAGAAGGTAAATTACGTCTTGCATCAAGACAAGTTCATTCCTAAATGCATATACTTTAGAGAGCAGCGTTCTTTTGCTATACATCGTCATTTATGACGAGAACAACTATAGTTTCAGAGTTTACATTTCCTAGAAGGCAGTAACACTTCTTTTTCAGAGTTTTCTAAT
Organism: Cunninghamia lanceolata; assembly: GCA_027924645.1. NCBI lineage: Eukaryota > Viridiplantae > Streptophyta > Pinopsida > Cupressales > Cupressaceae > Cunninghamia > Cunninghamia lanceolata. The sequence goes on from BSBN01001011.1 coordinate 2,372,291, forward strand.
CTTAAAACACAGTAATGTGACAGCATACATTAGTTTCTGAGTTTATCACATGCCCTACACAGCAATAAAGCTATTTCAAGGAATTAACCATACACTGAAATCGTATTAAACTTGCATTATCATTCTATTCTACTCATATTTAAACATAATAGTCTTCCATAACCATGAGACTCTCTTCCTTGCTATTTAAAACTGAGACAAATGGTAAAGATAAAGAACCTGTTATTAAAAACGAAGGTTGCTGGAGTGCTCTTTCACACCGAGGGCTCTCTACCTCTCGTTTCTTCACTACACAATTCTAAACCCTTACTACCTTCTTCGCTCTCCTCACAGCACTGTTCTAATCTCTTACTGCCTTTTTACTCCTCACTACACAGTCTCAACTCTTACTCCTTTTCGCTCCTCTCTCCACAGACTAAACTCTCACTGTTCTCTTCGCTCCTCACAGCACAGTTCATACTCTCACTGTTCTTTTTGCTCCTCACAGCACAGTTTATACTCTCTTACTCATAACACAGTTCTCTTTCTTACTCACAACACCGTTCTCACTCCTCGCTTCCTTCTCAACTCTTACTCCTTATTCCTAAAAGAACGACCTCCCACATAACTTCGCAAATACCATCTCACGCTGTCTTACTACTCAATTTTCAGTCCCGTGCTCCTCTCTCCAAAGTCTCCACCAAGCGGCCAATTACAAGCCATGCACAAATCATGAACTCTGCTCCAGGATTCTATTCGCAAACATGAGATACAAAATCCAGCCACGCGAGCCTCTGCTCACTCCAATTTCCAACTCCCTTCCTTCACTGCCTTCTCTACTAACTACCCTCCATCACAACAAACTTCCCTCGACTCCTAGATTTCCTCCACACCAACTTCCGCGACGGCTTATACACCAGAAGTCCCATATCCGTAGCAGAAGATTTTGCCTTAACCGTCGACGGAGCACAGGGAATAACTCCTGCGTTACTTACTTCACAACAAACCTCCGTTTCACCCTCAATGGAGGCTTCCCTTACTTCCTCTATCCGGCGAAGATAACACTCTTCACTAACTGCCGCTCCACGCTGTCCTCACTGCCCATGAAGGGAGTTACAACCACTTCCCATGCTGCGCAGAGATATAGGGAACGTTCTCTCTCTCTCCGCAGATTCTTCACTAGCGAAGCTAACCAATTCCAACCGACTTTTCAAACGTATACTATCATTAATTAACACTTTCAAAACAAAGTTCATTGAGAATAAACGCCATCGGTGATAATCGAACCCACGACCTCCGATGCTTCTCCACACTCCAAGGTGATGGGAGATCGGCATTAGAAATGGTTACACCCTCTCCAATTCGCGAGCTGACTTCTCACATAACATGACCATACAAAAAGGTGGTGGCTCCTTTGGCAACGTGGTCCGCTAGAAGACACAACAATTTTGCCTTCACTTGATAACCAAGGCATCTAAATCAATCCAAGACTACTACAAGATGTATTACGGAGTTTAAGTTTGGCATGGCGGTGATAAGGTAATAACTAAAGCATCGTGTTGATCAAAAATAAAAAGGAGACAAAAACCTACTTATTAAGAGATCTTCAAGGTTAAATTGACAACAAATCACGGTCTAAACTAGAAGGAAAAACTCTCGCTACACGACGACTAAAAATAAATTACATCACACTATGGCTTCAAATCGACATTCGTCGATCTACGCGAAAAGAAAATATTCGCAACATAAATTCGACGCGATTTACGACAATCACCACGGATTGATCGTATCGTAACGAATTCTTACAACGTTAGATGCTTAAGGTCGACTTCTCACAATTACGACTTCGAGACAAGATTTGCAAATTCGCCACAAGATGACTCAATAAATACTTATAGACGTAAATATTAAACATCTCAAATACGTCGACTTGCTATTAGGAACTTACGACGCCATAGACGACTCCAAGATTCTACAAGACGACTTTCGACTAGGATGTTTACTTTATCCTTTGTCGACGACATCAATTAAACTACCCAAACCGACAAACAAGACTGACTTGATGGTTCCCAGGTTTATCTATCTGTTTGGCGATCTCAGTGACAAACACCTTTGGTTAGTTTCCAGAGTCTATACTCTCTCTCGAAGATACTTTCTCTTCCGTCGAACACGGTCCACCTGTTCCTGCATCGACAGACTCGCATACAATTTTGTGGTCAAATCATCTATGATCCAAATATAATATATTCAAACATCATTGCATTTAATATAAAGACTTTTAGTCTACATAACACTTGATCGTAATCAATAGATTCCGCAATTTCATAAAACAACTTTGTAAGATAAATTTCCAGTTTTCAAGTCGTTCACAACATAGTAATTTACTGAAATTTGTAAGAAAGTAAATAGCATCATTGTTTTCAAAAGGAGGGATGTAACATATCCTTCCCCTTTAAAAATCATCGTCCTCGATGATTAAGTTTATCAAGCAAAAATTAAACTTAAAACAAACTTTCTATAAAGCAACATTAATGTCTTTAAATAGTTTTGGAAATCTTTGATAAATGTCTTTGTAGTCTTCCCAAGTGGCGCTATCCTCGCCATATTGGTCCCACTATATTTTGCATTGCAAAACTTCTCGATTACGTAAACGAAGTTTACGCATTTCGAGCACCTTGAGTGGCTCGATCACAACCACCCCGGGTTCTTGCATCTGTAAGGAATTCCAGTTAAGGATGTGGTTATTACCTACAAAATATTTCTTTAAATACGAAACATGAAAAACATTATGCATCTTAGACAAGGCTGGAGGTAGAGCAACTTTGTAGGCAACCGGATTAATAATTTCAAGAACTTCGAAAGGTCCGACATAACGAGGAGCCAATTTTGAAGATTTACCAAACTTAATAGAACTCTTTGGGGGTTTCACCCGCAAAAGCACCTTCTCGCCAACAGAGAAGTGTCTAGGCACTCGCTTGCGATCAGCATAACTCTTTTGCCTGTCATTGGCTTCTGCCAACCTCTTCCTAATCAATTTAACTTTTTCTTCCATATCAGCAAGCATTTCAAGTCCAATGCTTATCCTATCTTCCAGCTTATCCCAGCTTATAGGAGTTCTGCATTTCCTTCCATATAATGCTTCAAATGGCGCCATCTTAATGGCAGAATGATAGGAGTTGTTATAAGCAAATTCGACAAGAGGTAGATATTCCTCCCATCTGTATTGCTGATCCATGCAATACATTCTCAAAAGGTCTTCTAATACCTGGTTCACTCTTTCTGTTTGACCATCAGTTTCGGGATGATATGCAGTACTTACATTCAGCTTAGTCCCTAATGCAGAAAATAAGGTTTGCCAAAATCGTGAAGTTATCCGAGCATCTCTATCAGATATTATCTTTTCAGGTACCCCATGCAATCTGAAAATTTCTTGCACAAATTTTTGAGCCAACAGGTGTGCTCCATCTGTCAAATTTCCCGGTATGAAATGTGCAACCTTGGTTAGTTTATCCACAACAACTAGTATTGCATCATGCCTATTCTTAGACATTGGCAACCCTTGGACAAAATCCATACTAATAACTTGCCATTTCCATTCCGGAATATCGTGTGGGTACAACAACCCAGCAGGATGTTGGTGTTCTGCCTTCACTCTTTGACACTCCAAACAACTAGCTACAAACCTTGCAGCATCGCTTTTCATTCCTTTCCAGAAATATAACTACTTGACATCAGCTAACAGTTTTGTTACACCAGGGTGTCCAGAGTAAGGAGCACAGTGAACTTCCTTCCATACAAGGTTTCTAAGTTCCTCTGAATCAGGGACATAAATTCTTCCCTTGAATCTCAGCAATCCATCGGATTCAAAACTGAATCCGTCATATCTTGGGTCCTTAGGGTTTAGGTGCAGAGCCTGTTTCACTTGTTCATAATACTCATCCCCAGATAAGTTTTGCAATACTAAATCTTTAAAGTTAGCATGAATGGAAATTATAGAGGCTATGTGCCTTCTTCTACTTAAGGCATCTGCTACTCGGTTCTCCTTGCCCTTGCTATAAGAAATTTCAAAGTCATAATCTGATATGAGTTCCAGCCATCTCCTTTGCCTTGCATTGAGATTAGGTTGTGTGAATATGTAGCGAAGGCTTTGGTGATCAGATTTTAAAATAAAAGTCCTTCCCAACAAGTAATGTCGCCACATCTGAAGGGCGTGAACCACTGCTGCCATTTCTAGGTCATGAGGAGCGTAGTTCTGCTCATAATTTTTCAGCTTCCTTGACTCATAGGCTACCACCCTGCCATCTTGCATAAGCACACCTCCCAATCCTTCACCCGAGGCATCAGTGACAACCTCAAACTCTCCCTCTGGATTAGGAACTTTCAAAATTGGAGCGGTTGTTAATTTTTCTTTTAACAAGTCAAATGCCTTTTTACATTCAACCGTCCAAACAAACCTTTTTCCTTTTCTCTGCAATGAGGTGATAGGACTATCAATGCTTGAGAAGTTTAGCACAAATTTCCTGTAATACCCTGCCAATCCCATGAAACTTCGTACCTCTAACACATTGGTAGGTTCAGGCCATTCCATAATAGCTTTTATTTTGGCCGGATCAACTGATATCCCATCGGCTGATATAATGTGCCCTAAATACTGTACCTCTTTCTGAAAGAAAGTGCACTTGGAGAGTTTCGCATACAGCTTATGCTCTCTTAATCGTTGCAACACTATTTGAAGATGTCATGCATGCTCCTCTTCATCCTTGGAATAGATCAGAATATCGTCAATGAAGACTAGTACAAACTTATCGAGACAATCTCTGAATACACTATTCATGAGATTCATGAAAGCAGCAGGTGCGTTGGTCAATCCAAATGGTAACACCGTGAACTCATAATGACCAAATCTTGTTCTAAAAGCTGTTTTGGGGATGTCTTCCTCTTTTAACCTTAACTGATGGTATCTGGATCTCAGATCTATCTTGGAAAAGACCGATGCGCCACGCATTTGGTCAAATAGATCATCAATTCGTGGCAAGGGATACTTGTTCTTTATAGTTGCCTTATTAAGCATCCTATAGTCTATGCACAGCCTGAGAGTTCCATCTTTCTTTTTGACAAAGATAACCGGAGCTCCCCACGGTGATACACTTGGCCTTATCAAATTCTTAGACAAAAGCTCCTGCAACTGAGCTTTTAATTCCATAAGCTCAATGGTAGTCATACGATACGAAGCTTTAGAGATTGGCTCCGATCCTGGTTTAAGATCTATACCAAAGTCAAATGTTCTCTTCGGGGGCAAGCCAGGTAACTCCTCGAGAAATACGTCTCTGAAATTACACAGAAATGGATATCTTTCCTCAAAAGATTGCTTCTCCGGGGTTTCCTCTACTAGGTCCATCTTAACTGCAAAAAGTTGACACCCCTTTCGCCTAGCCCGCTTCAGTTGTTTTGAAGAAATGGATCTAACCTTTATTTCCCGCTGAATTCCTTGAAGATTCACAGTTTTGCCCGTCTCATCCAAACACTCGATGGTTTTATGAAAACAATCTACTTTGGCTTGATGTTTCCACAACCAGTTCATTCCTAGGATGACATCGTAGGACCCTAAAGGCGCTACGTACAAATTTGCCTCAGTGGTGAAGTTAGAAACATCAATCCTAGCTTCGAACAAACATTGCTCTACCTGAGCCTTTGAATTATTGGCATACTCTACTGTCCAAGGTTTTGACATAAAGCCAACTTTTCTAGAAAACTTACTTAGAACTCTAGGTGACACAAAATTTTCTGTTGCACCCGTATCAAATAAAATAGAAACAGGAACTCCAAATAAGGTACCTGTCATCTCAATAGGAGTGATCTGATACTCTGCTTGCCGATTGTCGAGAGCGGCATGAATCCTTTGCTGAAAGGCTTCCTGTTGTGAAGGAAGCTCCGTGTTCCTGGGCCTCCCATTCGGCTTCTTGTTGGGGCAACGGTTGGCATAATGATCTCCTCCACAAGAGAAACATCCTCCTATAGGTCCTTGCTTCTCAGATGGCCTACTTGTAGAATCACCATTCTTCTTAAAATTTGCATTTCTCTTAAAATCTTCACCCCTGCGGTCATTACCAAATCCTCCTTGATTCTTTCGATTTCCGCTATCAAACCTCCTGTTTCCAAATCCCTTATTGTTTTTCCTTTTAAAGGACTGATCATTGTAGTTCTTGTCAAACTTCTTGCGTTTCTTATCATGGTAAGCGGAGATAGACTTAATCTTCTGCTCCTGTTTTATTGCCTTTTCATAAACTTGATCCATTGTGCTTGGACCATGCACCTCCACTTCACCACCGATCTGAGGGTTGAGTCCCATGATGAACTTTCTGATTCAGAACCTTTCGTCCTTTTGATATTGGGGTACATACTTCAGTAACCTAGTGAATTTTTCTGCATACTCAATCACAGATAGTTCACCTTGCCTGAGGTTCTGGAAGTCCGTTAACTTCTGATCAAAATACAACTATGGTAACCACCGTTTACGGAATAGTTCCACGAACTCGTCCCATGTCACCTTCAAGGGACTTAGTTCCAACTCCATTTTCTTATTCATCCACCAAGTGGATGCTTCCCCAGACAGCTGATAGGCTCCCCACACGGCTTTAGTAACCTCAGAGTAGTTTCTGATCTCAAAATATTTCTCCATCTCCGTCAACCATGCTTCAGCTACATCTCCAGTTTTTGTTCCATCAAACTTTGGAGGATTAACCTTCTTCATATCCTTAGATAACTCTAAGGTAAGTTTATCCTTGGTTCTTCTTTGGGCTTCACTGTCATCATGATGTTCACTTGACGTGCCATTTTCCCAATGTTTACTCTTGCTTGTGAAGTGTGAGTTCTCGTTTCCATCCTCTGTGTTACCAGTTTCATCTATTTTCCTCTCTAGTTTGTTCAATCTTTCCTTGGTTTCAGTGAGCATGTTGAGGATCCTATCCAACTTGTCAGTGGAATTTTCCTGAGAGTTACGACATTCCCGATCCTCCCCCTCGTTAAACCCTGATTGGTCCATGCTAGATTAGTTTCACACCTGTTTAAACATATACTAATCAGTTTTATGCTTATTAAATTAAACACCATCAAAAGAACACAGCATTTGATCATATTCATAATTGCTCTCAAACCAAAATTTTGTCTTTATTTATTTTGCAAAATTGTTTCAACATCATTTGAGATAGACAAATCTCATGTTTCTACATAATGTTATCTAGTGGAGTGTATCCTTCGGATTCATTGTCCGACACATAATCACGAGGTGTATACCCCTCAGACTCACTATCAGAAGATATCTCAATAATCTCAGCTCTAGGCACTACACGAGGATCTCTAGTGGTCATGGGTATAGTACTAGGTACAATCTCAGGTACACTAACAGGTACACTATCAGTTTCAATCCAGGAGCAACGGTCGATCATGGTTCGAACCGCCATCTCTGCTCCCTCTAGGAGTTCTCTCCTAACTCGCTTAAGTCGTGACATTGCATTGGCTAATGTTTCCACATCATCAAGCCAAATGTCATTCTCGTCATTGGTTTTCTCTATGGTCTTGACCATCGCAAGTCGTTTCTGCTTAGCTTGCAGATAACGCTTCTTACCCGCGAAGGATTTTCTTGCGGTTCTCTTGGTGTATGCCATCCTGGCACAATAAACCAAATCATTAGCTACCCGCATAATGATGATTTCCTAATCAGGTTAGTGGACTCATCAGCCCTAGTGTTGAACCTGGCTAGCTCTGATACCATATGTAAAGACCAAAACCAAAAATGACAAGAAGTAACTAAATCTTCACGACGGTAATTTTTTTTTTAAAATAAAGTAATCAAATACAAAAGTTTCTCATCTCTAAACCATTACAACATTTTTCAATTTATCATAAACATTATTGCATTCTCATAAAGACTGAAAGAAATGATATTCATAATACACTTTGTTTTCTAACAAATGAAATTTTCATGAAATGACAAATATCGGAAACATACCATTATCATGCATCTCGATTGTCAACCCTTCACGTTCAAGACTCGGCAATTCCTGAGTATTTGGAAGAGAAAGTATCTTCAAGGAGCTTAACCTCCAACCACAGACTGTCGGTCTCTCGCACTCCTTCCTAACCGGAAGTGGCCCTACCGTACTCAAGAGGATAGACTTAGGATAACCATCGGTGTTTGCCATATGAGCTCTGGTGTTGTAACCTACGTATCTTGTTATCGTACAGATCCCTAGATACCCTCTAGTCATGCACGACACTCCACAAGAAACGCCATCCAGTTACGGTGAACGTTCGATGCACTTGAGGATAGTACACCACCTTGGCCAAAGGATTTGTATTTAGTTAGCGTTTTAAAAACGCATGATCTTGGTTCACCCACCCTACTCGACTTGAACTGGTCGAAATCCTACAGTTTCCTATTTGTATAGTTTGAACTCATTTGTCGACCTTGATGACCCCAAGGCTTAGGATATCCCCCTATAATAGCACATTGCACAATATTATTCTAATCTCGAAATCAGACTTTCATAATCCCATTATCCTGAAAAATCATTATTTAGACACGTCCACTCCTAAGTGGTTTCAAATCTGTTTACTTGGTTCCCATGTTAACTCAACATACACAAGTATCTAAATCATTTTTCGTTATCCCAAAATTCTAGGGTTTTAGACTCAAATGGTCTACATGGTTAAACGATTCTAACATCGTCGCATGCAACGCAATCTCGACTCACATGCGGGTTTTCAGCTCAAATTGATCATTTCGGAACCAAAACGGATTCCTAAACATTACCAACACTTTTATCTTCCTACTCCTCTTTCCGAGTCATTAGTTTCACAAGATTTAAATAGCTGAGAGCCGTAAATAAATCTAAAAGGTTTGGGAATCTTTCAAATGTAGATAAAGATATTAAACGGATAAGACATCGGCTGTTTACGAATGCATTTTCTAGCTATACGTCAAACATGCTTACTAACTATGGTTTGACTCCTGCATAACATGCACGTGGAGCATCGTTCAAAACCTCCAAGGCAGTTTTATGTTCATAACACAGACCTAAAGGCAATTCTTCTATCTTATGTCATTGTTTATTGTTCACAGAAGGTAAATTACGTCTTGCATCAAGACAAGTTCATTCCTAAATGCATATACTTTAGAGAGCAGCGTTCTTTTGCTATACATCGTCATTTATGACGAGAACAACTACAGTTTCAGAGTTTACATTTCCTAGAAGGCAGTAACACTTCTTTTTCAGAGTTTTCTAATCTTAAAACACAGTAATGTGACAGCATACATTAGTTTCTGAGTTTATCACATGCCCTACACAGCAATAAAGCTATTTCAAGGAATTAACCGTACACTGAAATCGTATTAAACTTGCGTTATCATTCTATTCTACTCATATTTAAACATAATAGTCTTCCATAACCATGAGACTCTCTTCCTTGCTATTTAAAACTGAGACAAATGGTAAAGATAAAGAACCTGTTATTAAAAACGAAGGTTGCTGAAGTGCTCTTTCACACTGAGGGCTCTCTGCCTCTCGTTTCTTCACTGCACAATTCTAAACCCTTACTGCCTTCTTCGCTCTCCTCACAGCACTGTTCTAATCTCTTACTGCCTTTTTACTTCTCACTACACAGTCTCAACTCTTACTCCTTTTCGCTCCTCTCTCCACAGACTAAACTCTCACTGTTCTCTTCGCTCCTCACAGCACAGTTTATACTCTCACTGTTCTTTTTGCTCCTCACAGCACAGTTTATACTCTCTTACTCATAACACAGTTCTCTTTCTTACTCACAACACCGTTCTCACTCCTCGCTTCCTTCTCAACTCTTACTCCTTATTCCTAAAAGAACGACCTCCCACATAACTTCGCAAATACCATCTCACGCTGTCTTACTACTCAATTTTCAGTCCCGTGCTCCTCTCTCCAAAGTCTCCACCAAGCGGCCAATTACAAGCCATGCACAAATCATGAACTCTGCTCCAGGATTCTATTCGCAAACATGAGATACAAAATCTGGCCACGCGAGCCTCTGCTCACTCCAATTTCCAACTCCCTTCCTTCACTGCCTTCTCTACTAACTACCCTCCATCACAACAAACTTCCCTCGACTCCTAGATTCCCTCCACACCAACTTCCGCGACGGCTTATACACCAGAAGTCCCATATCCGTAGCAGAAGATTTTGCCTTAACCGTCGACGGAGCACAGGGAATAACTCCTGTGTTACTTACTTCACAACAAACCTCTGTTTCACCCTCAATGGCGGCTTCCCTTACTTCCTCTATCCGGCGAAGATAACACTCTTCACTAACTGCCGCTCCACGCTGTCCTCACTGCCCACGAAGGGAGTTACAACCACTTCCCATGCTGCGCAGAGATATAGGGAACATTCTCTCTCTCTCCGCAGATTCTTCACTAGCGAAGCTAACCAATTCCAACTGACTTTTCAAACGTATACTATCATTAATTAACACTTTCAAAACAAAGTTCATTGAGAATAAACGCCGTCGGTGATAATCGAACCCACGACCTCCGATGCTTCTCCACACTCCAAGGTGATGGGAGATCAGCATTAGAAATGGTTACACCCTCTCCAATTCGCGAGCTGACTTCTCACGTAACATGACCATACAAAAAGGTGGTGGCTCCTTTGGCGACGTGGTCCGCTAGAAGACACAACAATTCCACCTTCACTTGATAACCAAGGCATCTAAATCAATCCAAGACTACTACAAGATGTATTACGGAGTTTAAGTTTGGCATGGCGGTGATAAGGTAATAACTAAAGCATCGTGTTGATCGAAAATAAAAAGGAGACAAAAACCTACTTATTAAGAGATCTTCAAGGTTAAATTGACAACAAATCACGGTCTAAACTAGAAGGAAAAACTCTCGCTACACGATGACTAAAAATAAATTACATCACACTATGGCTTCAAATCGACATTCGTCGATCTACGCGAAAAGAAAATATTCGCAACATAAATTCGACGTGATTTACGACAATCACCACGGATTGATCGTATCGCAACGAATTCTTACAACGTTAGACGCTTAAGGTCGACTTCTCGCAATTACGACTTCGAGACAAGATTTGCAAATTCGCCACAAGATGACTCAATAAATACTTATAGACATAAATATTAAACATCTCAAATACGTCGACTTGCTATTAGGAACTTACGACGCCATAGACGACTCCAAGATTCTACAAGATGACTTTCGACTAGGATGTTTACTTTATCCTTTGTCGACGACATCAATTAAACTACCCAAACCGACAAACAAGACTTACTTGATGGTTCCCAGGTTTATCTATCTGTTTGGCGATCTTAGTGACAAACACCTTTGGTTAGTTTCCAGAGTCTATACTCTCTCCCGAAGATACTTTCTCTTCCGTCGAACACGGTCCACCTGTTCCTGCATCAACAGACTCGCATACAATTTTGTGGTCAAAGCATCTATGATCCAAATATAATATATTCAAACATCATTGCATTTAATATAAAGACTTTTAGTCTACATAACACTTGATCGTAATCAATAGATTCCGCAATTTCATAAAACAACTTTGTAAGATAAATTTCCAGTTTTCAAGTCATTCACAACATAGTAATTTACTGAAATTTGTAAGAAAGTAAATAGCATCATTGTTTTCAAAAGGAGGGATGTAACAGAAAGAGTCTCAAAACAACCCCAAAAATCAATATAAACCCCAATGAATGGTATGGCTAGCTTTGGGTATGAAATGCAGTCCACAAATCCTCTTCAATCGCTGCTCAAACTCTACTAATAGCAGTCTCACAAGATGTATTTCGTTGTCCTCAAAATCTACTCAAGAAGAACCCCTCAAATCTACAAGAAAGTCTCGTATTCTTCATCAAATCCTCAATATTTCAAACTCCTTTGAAGCCCATATGCAAACACTGTGTGTATTTTCCATTCAAGCACCTTTAGACGGTCTTTCACCCCTATAGAATGTTGTTACTAGAGGGAGTTTTCGTTCCCAATAGCCTCTGGTTCGAATCCTCTTCAAACCCTCTTAGGAAAACCCTAGCAAAGCAAATAGCCAACAATATCATAAACTCAAGCATGTCAAATGAACTCCTTTTTCCATCTTTTATTTCCTCTCCAAGAGGGTGTTGGCTTATTGGGGGGAAATGTTATGTTTTTAATTTACTTTATTTCCCCTAGGGATGGGTGCCCAACTCCACAAGTGACACTTTAGATTTTTACTTCATTCTGGCCACTTTATAACATAACACTAAAGTCCCAATTAAATAAATCAACTCAACTTACAGACTTTAAAATAACTACCAAGATAATATCATAATTCCATGTTCAATAGCTCACCGGAAAAGTCTCGATGAGACAAATCCAATCCAACTCTGAAAATCCTGAAATGGTACCAATCTTGAACTTACTAAAAATAACAAGTATGGCACTAACAAGCCAAGTCATCACTAGACATTGCCAACTAGCTCCAAACTGGATCCGAACCACATCTAAACCTCTGGATTACACATCCAAGGCCAAACCTCAATGGTTCCCTAACCAAATTGTCAGTCTATGGGAACCCAATGATAGACTAACACTGTGAATAGAAAGAGGACATTACGCTTTATCATCATAACAGTTTAAGGGTTAATTGAATCAATATGGATCTAAATGTTTGTGAGGGTTTTTGAATTTTAAGTTACAACTGATTCACCCCCCCTCTTAGTTGTCTTGTGCATTCAAAAGATCTCACCTAGGCTTATAAGGGCGAGAGCAACAGGCGTCATTTGTCCCCACATATTTATAGTTCATGTGGGAACTTGTGCTATTATGGGACACAAGACTCTCGGCAAGATGCTGCGATGTAGGGGCAACAACCAGTGATAGACACATCCATATTGGATGATCTTGTTCTCACAAATGATCTCTTACAACATATGTTTGGTATTGACTCATAGGTAATTTTTTACAAGGTTCATCTTGATTTAATATATTTGTATTTAAAATTTGTAATTAATTTTATATAACTATCTATATTATAAGTCAAAATTAATGTATGTAATTATCTGTGTAATGAAATTCCAGGGTCAGAGTCTTCATCCTGCCTCTGTTAGTCGTCTAGTGGTGGGTTATGAGAGGAGGTCGAGTCAGTAGGTATGTAGTTTATCACATGATCATAAATATAGTACATATATCAATGGTAATATTATTTAGTGACAATTTGATAATTTCAATAGGGAGCTTCACCAGCACCTCCATGATTTCCTTGGTCCCCTGGATGCAGAACCACTTTTACGAAGGTAAATTTAACCATTTGAAATTATTATGCATTTAAATAATGTTATGTATCTATTTTGGTTGAATAATCTTGAACTCTATTTTCAGATGTAGAATATGGAGACTCCTCATCTTCGTCTGTCAGCAGAGGCAGGCCTTGCTGCAACTGTGTTGTCTCCAAATCCTTTAACCGAGGTATGAGCTAGTAACATGTAAATGTCATTTTGTATTTCTTGTTTTATCTCATGTCATTTGATGTACATAAATGATATTTATGTTTAGTCAATTTTTCTTCTTGATGCTTCTCACAGGAGGTCACAACTTCAACCCCTCTAGCTACAGATGAAGAGAGAGAAAAGATGATCGAGAGGGATCATCAGCTAGCGGTAAGTGATCGATTACATATGCGATGTTATATATTTCATGTTTTATATATTAATGTGCATATTGTTTGATTGTATTAACAGGTGGATTTGCAAAAATCTATGTCGAGGAGGTCTACTCGACAGGAGAGAGAGGATGAGTCACTGATTGGCTCTCCATCTTCACGGTCAAGGAAGGGCCACTGATTATTTGATAGAAGTTCATAGGAAACTAGATTTTGGGACTTTTTTGTATGCCTAGATGGCTTTGTATACATACTTTTGTATGTTACCGATGTATATTTTTGTAAATGCCTGTATGGCTTTGTTTGGACATGCCTATACGGCTTTATATATAGACTAGATGTTATGTTCATGACATTATGTATATGAAAGTTTACATTAAATATTTAATATGATGATCAATTACCATTACAGGAATTTGGTTTTATACGTGCCAATTGCATTTTCTTGAAATTTTATAAATCATTTTCAAATAATCCATTTTGTGCATATCTTGCAATCATTGCATTCCATGAGACTGTTCATTTCTTTGAGGCATCATGTCAAATACTTCACACGTCTTGTCTATGCTTCCACACTTTGCATACATATCTATAAGGGCAGCTACAAATACAACATGTGACAAAATTCCTATATCCTTTATGCTTTGATGGTTGTCCACACCTTGTTCCCCAGATCCCATTTTGGCATAGGCAAGGAGGATGTTGGATAAGGTTGTGCAATTTGGTTTTAGACGTGCCAATTGCGATTGGTTGAATGTTTCCTTTGTGCATTTTCTTGAAAGTTTCTAAAGCCTTATGAAAAATCTATTTTTTGCATATCTTGCAATCATTGCATTCCACGAGACAACATTTCTTTGAGGCATCGTGTCAAACAGTTCACATGCCTTGTATATACTTCCACGCTTTCCATACATGTCTCACAGGGTAGTTGCAACTACAACATTTGACAATTTAATTCCTATATCCTTTATGCTTTGATGGATGTCCATATTGTGTTCCAAAGATACCATTTTGGCATAGGTAAGGAGGATGTTGGCTAAGGTTTTGGAATTTGGCTTTACACCCACCAATTGTATTTGCTTGAATGTTTCTAAAGCCTCGTGAAAAAATCCATTTTGTTCATATATTGCAATCATTGCATTCCATGAGATGACATTTCTTTGAGGCATCATTCCAAATAGTTCATATGCCTTGTCTATGCTTCCACACTTTGCATACATGTCTCTGAGGGTAGTTGCAACTACAAAATCAAACAAAATTTCCATATCTTTTATGCTTTGGTGGATGTCCATACCGTGTTCCAAAGATCCCATTTTGCCATAGGCAAGGAGGATACAGGCTAAGGTTGTGGAATCGAGCTCTACACCCGCCAATTGTATTTACTCAAAAGTTTATAAAGCCTTATCAAAAAAATCTATTTTTTGCATATCTTGCAATCATTGCATTCCATGAGATGGCATTTCATTGAGGCATCATGTCAAACAGTTCATGTACCTTATCTATGCTTCCACACTTTGTATACATGTCTACTAGGACAGTTGCAACTACAAGATCTGACAAAATTTCCATATTCTTTATGCTTTGATGGATGTCCATACCATGTTACAAAGATCCCATTTTGGCATATGAAGGGAGGATGTTGGCTAAGGTTGTGGAATTTGGCTTTACACCTCTCAATTGCATTTGCTTGAAAGTTTCTGAAGCCTTATTAACAAATCCATTCTGTGCATATCTTGCAATTATTGCATTCCATGAGATGGCACTCTTTGAGGTGTTCTATCAAATAGTTCATGTGCCTTGTCTATGCTTCAACACTTTCCATACATGTCTACTAGGGTAGTTGCAACTACAACATATTTCACAAAATTCCCATATCCTTTATGCTCTAATGGATGTCCATTCTATGTTCCAAAGATACCATTTTGGCATAGGTAGGAAGGATGTTGGTTAAGGTTGTGGAATTTGGATTTACACCTGCCAATCACATTGGCTTGAAAGTTTCTAAATCCTTATCAACAAATCCATTTTGTGCATATCTTGCAATTATTGTATTCCATGAGATCGCATCTCTTTGAGGTGTTTTGTCAAACAATTCACATGCCTTGTCTATACTTCAACACTTTGCATACATGTCTACTAGGGTAGTTACAACTACAACATCTAAAAAAATTCCGATATCCTTTATGCTTTGAATTATAAGATTAGTTAGAATTACAAGCTTGGGGAAGAATATAATATTCATGAGTAGATTGTAAATCTTAAGAATTTTGTGAATTTCTTTTTGGGAAGTGTTGATGTGTTTGTTAGTCACAAAAACAAGAATAAAAGTTCACAACAAACCTTCATTCATCTTGAAAGATATGATGAATTCAGAATGAAGTCATAATCCCAAGTCTTTGTCTGTTAGGTCTTGACTACTTGATCATCACTCAGGGTTGTTGTGTCTTGTTGTTTTCCATGTTGGGGCCTTACACACTTTTGCTCATGCTATCCTCAAATTCAGTCAATACCCACGGATATGTGGTCCTTTATACCTGATCTACATATATCCTCGATAATTGCATTAAATCTTGTAACATTTGGTCAGAATTTACATGAATTGATATGAATTAATCCTAACTTTAATCAGTTCTTCTGAAATTACCTCCAATTTAGATTAATTCTTAGGATATTTCTAACTTTGATTAGTTCTAAAACTATCCCTATCCGAACTAATCCTTGCTTCTAAACCTTCAATTTTCTTAAATAATGTTCTTTAAAGCATGTAATTCACTGA
Source organism: Cunninghamia lanceolata (assembly GCA_027924645.1). Classification (NCBI taxonomy): domain Eukaryota; kingdom Viridiplantae; phylum Streptophyta; class Pinopsida; order Cupressales; family Cupressaceae; genus Cunninghamia; species Cunninghamia lanceolata. Next base: position 2,388,737 of record BSBN01001011.1, read on the forward strand.
TATTTATGATTATTTGCATGATATTCACTATGACTTGCAATTCTCACCATATATGCTCTAGATATATCATTATTTGCATTAATTCAGTATATATTGCTCAAAACATAAAGCTCTGGATAAGTCATTGTTAGCATGTATTTACGGTATTTTCTTATGATATGTCATGGTTTGCAGTTATTTATGATTATTTGTGAAGTAAAATCAAGAAAATGATACCTAAAAGTGAAATCCTAGAATTACTAAGTTTTCACCAATGATCTAGATACATATTCTGATACAGTCATGAAAAGAAGCAAAACTGAACCATACTTCACCAGGAAGTTCCACAATTACGCATGGTCAGTACAAATCTTCAAAGGATAGTTGATGACAATATGTAAATAATTGAATGTACTTCAAGAGAACGCAGCAATCCCCAATCACACATCAAAAATCAACAGAAGATTACATAGGATATATGATCAGGAAGTAATCTACAACTCCATTTCCATTAAGTATGCAAATAATATATACATATACACTGATCTCAAGAAAGAACCTTAAGAACATATCACAAAAGTTGTAAAATTACAAACTTAGTGCTCAAAGTTTCAACAATTCATTCTCCGTTAAAAAAGAAAGATCATGGTCCTTTGAAAGAGCAAGGGCCAGATATGTTACAATGACACAATGGTCAAGGAAGTGGCACGTGTTGCCAGCTGGCAACCTCTAGTAGACAACAACTGGAAAAAGGAATATTCCTCAATAGCTTTGCTTCAACATCTTTGAGATTATTCTATTCCTCTTCTTTTGATGAATCCTCTCCTATTAGCATTCCTCCAGAGTTTAATTTATGGTATAATTCATAAGCTTTGACAATGGCATCGATCTTCGTCATATCTAACAGCTGAGCATTGGTTTTAGAATATTCTTGTGTCTACAGTTGCTTGCTTATAGATATCCATTAGTTGGTTCTATCACCTAACCTTTCATTATAGGCCCTTACCTTTGCATATAACTCCATTACTTCATCTATAGTAACTTCTAAAAAATGATGCACTGGATCACTCATCACAGGGTCGAATCTAGCCTTGAACACCTCTATGGATTTTTGTTCATCATATGTTTTTGTTTCAGCTACTAAACTACCTAGTAGCTCTTCCAAAATTGCTATTTCATCTGACAAAAGATCATGTACCCTAATGCCAATGTCCATTGCTTTAGTTCTACATCTCTTCAAAATATCCACCTCGAATTTTAAAGTCTAGACGGTCAAAATCTTATGCTTCAGAGTAATTGATCATCTAATCTCCTTGCACCTTTCAATTTTCCCAGGTCATGATCACTTTGATTAAGCCTGAATCTACACTCCCTTTTCAATTGCTCTACTTTTGCCTTTATGCGAGTTAACGTATCCCAATTGGACAAAGATCCACTTATTATTTTCTCTCCCTCTTCAATAAATGTGGTAAACCACTTTTGCATCACCTAGGCTTGGTGCTTTTGTGCATCCAAACCAACTATTTATTTTTGTAGACATGATATTTCTATAGTCCATGATATGAGTGTAGATAGCTTTAGGCATAAAAAAAAAGAAATACACAGTTATGCCAGAAGCTATCTACACTTATTTCTTCCTGTCTGACCAATGCAAGAGCAGTTGGTGCCTCTGTTATTTGGACTCTAGGGGTAACCAATCCCTTAATGAATTGCCAGAGTTGGGTGATTTTCCCTTTTAACTCCTTATTTTTAGCCTTTATCTTCTGTATGTGGGCAACTATGGCATTTGTACTCTCCCTGAGTTCTTCTATCTCTTGCTCTGCTGTCACATGCCCTAGATCAATGGTGGTTATTTGGAACTCATTTGCTCCTATCTCCCTTTTATTCTTATCCACCATGGGTACAACCAATTATTCTATTCTTTTTCCAATAACAGTGCCCCTATTTATTGTAGGCATAGCCATGGCTCTATGCTTTGACTTTGTATCCTCAAGGGAAAATAATGACTTAAAATCGAAGGCAATAGAATCAGAAATAGGATGCTCTGTTACCTCTAATATTAACCACTCAGGCACACATGAATTTGTTCCCTATTGACCTAGTTGCTCAATGCGAGCATCATTCATTATTGCATCACCATATTTATCCTAATCCTTTTCCTCCTAATCAAGAGGGACATCCTTTGTATTGTCCTCCCTCTGTGTATTTTCTAAATAAGGGGCTTCATCTTCTTGAATCTCTTCTTGGTGCACTTGTTGTTGTTAATCTTCATGACCCTCTTTGTCGGGATGTTCTACATTCATGTATTGGGGAATCTCCTTATCAATTTCTTCTTCTTTATGCTCATCCCTATGAACCTCTTCTTGATACTCCATATCTTTAGCATACACACCTTGTGATGCTTCATCTTTTGAATTCTCCTTATGTTGCTTCTCTTGCAAGGCCTGATCATTAAGATCCTGATGAGGGATTTCTATATTATCTCTTGTTTCTATCATTTCCTCATCTCTCTTTTCTGTTAGAGCCTATTGCTCAACTATTGTTGTTTCCTACTCCATAGCTACTTCCTTAGTATGTCCTTTAGTTGACTTATTTCCTTCATCTGTTCAGACATCATGCTCTACTTCACCCATACCAATATCCTATTCATTTTCTCCCTATCCTTTCCCATCCTGTACAATATTCTCTACTTGTATATTTGTCTCTACAGAATAGGATAAATCCACCATTTCATGACTTGTGATAGTATCAATTAGGACATTCAATGGTCCAGATTGAATAAGTACCTTAGGAGATTTGGGTTCTTCTGTACCTAGAATATCTTGTACAATAGGGCCCTTTACCTCTTCTTAACTCCTTTCTCCTTCCACCTAAGGTACATCTTGGGGTGTTGGCACTGTGGGTATAAGAAAAATCCCCACTGGATTATTAGTCACATCCCTAGTGACTTCATCATCTGTCAAGTCTATAACTTGACTTAAGGATAGTGGTTGCTCTGCAACTCTCTTTTGCTCTATTACTCTTGCTTCTTTAGCTAACTCACTTTTTACCTTTATTATCTAAGGCACAAGCACATTATGTTGCAACTCTCTTGCCACTTCTACCTATTTAGCCATGTTCTCTTGAAGTGTAGTAGATAGTGAGGGTGCCTCTATTGAAGATTGCCCGTGAGTGAACATCCTCTCCATCTCAATCAACCCTTCTACTGGTTCCATCTGGGCATCCATGATCCTGGAGGTTGACCCTCTTGGCACTATCATTTGGGCTCTTTTCTATTTGGGTATGTCCACTCCTCCCAACATATTGGCATGCTCTATATCTCATGTATCTATTGTGGTAATAGGAATGGCCCTTAGGGGTGCATCCCTGGGAGTTGATGGGACTGTATCAATAGTGATATTTTTGTTACAAATTCTTCCCCAGATCCAGAAGATCCTACCTATCCCAACTTGGCCTCTATGATTTGGCTTTTACGAACAAGGAAATCATCGAATCCCACATCATCTCTCTCCTTTCACTTCCTTTTCTTATCCCAGGTAATAGATACACCATTAGATTTTAGATCTCCTACTTTCATATTCAATCAATTCTTGGTGATAGTTATTACCTTGCAGTCACAACATCTATAGATGTCTCTTTTGCCTTTGTCTAGTCTGGGGAAGGTAATGCTTCCCTATATATTTGATTTTCTTCATACTCTGTGTCTAATAGCTTGCCATCATCAGACTTCAGTTGAGGAGGGACCTCCAAGCATCCCAATGTCTAGATTTGGTTCAAAGTTAACCTTTGATAACTTATTTTCCTCACCTCCTCCTCGTCAACACAATTTGCCCAGTAGTCTTCAAGGTGGACTTCATGTTGTAACCTTTTGTTAATGAATGTTTCCATTTTGTGATGATGATCATAGTATCTTACCAAATAAAATAGATATAAATGCAACATGTGTAGTTTTTCTTTGGACTTATTGGATCCATCAATTCAACCACATACATACTTTGGAAATCTTAAATTTCCTTTTCCATTCTTCTTCTTATAAGTCTCATATGATGGCACAATTTTCCTAGTGACCTCTAACAATATAACTTTATCTGTTGGATACTTGGGTAACATGAATGGATTACCTTTGAAACCTTCCATTCTAATGTACGTGTATGCTAGGAATTGGATGAACCATGCCCCATTCCACTTAATTACTTCCTGGGCTTCCTTTGAAAACCTCTTCACCCTGTCACCTTCCATCCATCAGACCAAGTGCATAATACAATAATTATTAACTATTTTATAGTGTTGGATATACATCTGTCTCTCCAACTATGGGTAGTGTTCCCACATGGTATGTTCATTTGGGAGGCATCCAATCCTTCCTATTGTCTGTAATCCTCTAAGTGTTGACCTATATGTACATGTATAGACAACATAGGAGGTCATGTAAAACAATCTTCTTTTCTTCCTCCACTAAACCATGTCATCATGTAAGTTGTCACTAATCAGCCTAGCCCATTGTACCACTTGGTTCTTATCCTTTACCATCCTTATAAGCCAAACATCCATGGTTCAATCACACCAGAATCTTCCTTTCCTACCATCCTACTCAATAAGACAATCATATGCTGAATTTCTTGGCTGAAATCATATTTGAACAGATGTTGGGGCATCTTTTCCACCACTTTAGCTTTGTTGTCGAGAACTCTCTAGGTAGAAAATATAATTTTCCTATAATCTATTGTGTTGTTATTGTATTCAGTAGCTAGGGACTCCATATTGATCTTGTTCATCCCCTAGAGAGTTGGCAGCTTGAATGTCTTTACAATGCCATTCACCGAGAAGTCGACATATACCCTGACATATTTTTCAACTCTTCTAGTTACCACATTGTAGTTATTGGCACACTCAATTATGAGCTCCAACGCCTCAGCTATATAAGGAAACCCTACAGCATGGAACATTCATGTCTGCACTATGCTTTTCAGAATGGAGTTGTCTTCCCCAGCCATAATCAATGCCCTAAAAGCATCCAAATCTGTGTTCCCACAATGGATGTCGTTTGCACATCCATACTTATGGCATATGGCTCCTAGGATAGGAAACATGTCTGCCTTGAACTCGACGTCCTTTCGATCCTTTTAATTCTACATCTTGACCTATAAATCATAAGCATCCATGGTTTAGTCCTAGGGTTTAAGTGCTTAAACACACAAATTACCCTTAAACTCAATGTATATTTATATGTTTACTATACCCACATGTAAATTTGGATCCATGTTAAGAAAATTACCTTCATTCCATAAGATTTACCACGGGTAATCAATTACTGTAATAGTAAAAAGATTGATGGGGAGGTTTTGTCTTATTCATACCTGGCAACTGAAATTTTAAACATGAATGTGCAAATGTGTACAAGAATGTTGTTTAACTCAGCACACCCGTTCTGATTCTCCATTATCCATGAAATCACTTTTACTCACCTCTAGATCAACTGTAAATCACCTTGAATTGCTATGAGCTCTCTGCAATTTTTAGCTTTTGAATACTTTTGGTAATTAACAATGTTAGATAAATTTATCTTTTATCCTTAGAAATCCATCAATTAGGGCATATTAATTGATTTTCCTATGGTTAGGTAGGATTTTGTCCTTTGGGTGTGAAAGAACAACAGTTGTCTAAAGGCATGATTTTAAATTCAAAAGGCCAATGACATTTGTTGCATAGTATTAAATGCAATGAAAATATGGACATGGACATTCAGTATTTTAATACCTGTTCAAAATGTCCATATGAAAATATCCATGTGACAGCAGGGAGTCATGGTCAAATATCATTGACCGAGGGGATAAGTATCGAATCTTAATTCACCCTTAAAATTGGGATATATAAACATCCATGGCAAAAATGTCCCTACGCAAAATATCCTGTTGAAAAGTCAACAATAAGGACATGTGGTGCAAGGTCTTTTCTCTGGGTATGGATGTGGACATTTGTAAGGATATGGATATTTTGCAAACGCAAAATGTCCATGTCACAAATATCCCTTTGACCAGTCAACGTTTAAGGGCTCGAAGTTACCAAAATCAGGATTTAATACAAAGCAGGGATATGGATATCTCATATATGGATATGAGGAAATAAATATCCATGTAACAAATATCTGGTATAAAATATCCAGACCTTAGAATGTTTCCTTGATGAACAAATTTGGCAAGCGTCATAGGGATATGGACATTTAACTAGGATATGGATATTTAGCGAATGCGAAATGTCCATTCGATTGACAGTTTTGTAGCTTATCACAATAAATTTGATGGCCAAAGGGGATATGGATATTTGACTATTCAATAAGATTATACCTAGCCCGTGGATATGACTATTGATTTAATTTGATTTGATAACCATTTCGGGTTTGAACCTATGATTTGCACCTTTAAAGTATAATATATGCACAAACCAAGATTAATATGATGGATATGGATATTGGCAAGGATATGGATATTTGGTAAATGTGAAATATCCATGTCGAAATATCTATCTCGTTGACCAAAACTTTGACCGCGCTTAACTCTTTCACCTTGTTGAATTTCAACATGATGTAAAAGACAAAGTTGCTAAAAATTTCACTCTCTATCCATTGGTGACCTTTGCAAGAAATAATTTAGACTTTGAATTTTGAAACAATCAGAACATGACATTTTACCATACCACCCAAAAAGAAAAACACACAAGCCAAGCACAAGCAAAAAAGTTGGGTCCCTGTTTTGCTGAGGAAAAATGGGGCATGTTGTGAGACCACACAACTTGCCACCAAATAAAACCACAAAATTTTGATCAATGTAGGAAAGAAGGGAAAATCTAGGCATAGAATTCCAACTTCCAACACATATGGATCTGAAGACCAGATTAGATGAGATCATATTCATCAATGAAACTAGATTTTGTGAAGGAATGCAAGTGTGTGCATTGATTCATTTCCCTCCTACTGGAGAGGTTGAAAGAGACAACAATTAGCATTAAGCTACATAGTTTGATTTAACCTTTTGAGCCAATCCTGGATAGAGCCTTGCTGCCAGTTAGGCATCCATAGCCTCGGCAAGGTTATCACCTATAATTCCCCTAAATAGAGCCCCACTGCCAATCAGACGTCCATAGCCCTGGTAGGGTTGTTTAGATGACCTTGAGAGAATAAATTTTCTTTTGATTTTCACTATTTTCCTTTTGTGTAAGATATATCATTTCAGCTCATTGTTTGCACAGTAATGGAACCTATTGCTAGGCTAGGAATTACAGTGGTAGCAAAGGCAAACCTTTAGATTTTTCACCTAATGCAAACACTAACATTTTCAACCAGTCCTATGAACTTTAGGTTTATTCATTTGATGATTCCTTGATTAAACCTTGTTTAAATTGGTGAATATGATTTCATAGAATAAACTAGCACACCCAGGCCTATACAAATTACAACCTATGTAAAGATGTGAACTTATTTCCTAAATTTTAGGAATTCTACCATTTTCTATAGTGAAAAGGTGCTCCATATCATGCCCAACCAAAATAGGGACTCAACAAACAAGCAAACAACGCAAAACAAGCAAATCATTGCACAAGCAACTATACATTTATACAAGTTTCAGAATTCCTCTTAATCAGGCTTGGAAATAGTGTTTTAGGAATTGTCCATTGATAGGCAATGGAACATCCTCTCCTATTAAGGTTTTCAACCTATAAGTACTATCTCCTAGTATTTCAACTATTTGAAAGGGACATGTTCATAATTTATCAAATTTCCTGTGGTCTCCCTTCTTCTCATGGGCTTTATCCCAAGATAGGACAAGATCAGATATCCTAAATGCTTTGACTTTGGTCCTCTTGTCAAACCAGCATTTGACAATGGCCTGATGTTTAGAGAAGTGGTTGATTGCACGATCTCTCTTCTCTTCTAAGTGTAACAATGTTAATAAGCAGACTTCCATTTTGTCCTCTAATCTGAGATACTCTTGGGCAAATTGTAGGGTAGGGATCTTTAAATTTACTGGAAGAATTACGTCCACTCCATAAACCACTTGATAGGGAGAGTTACCCAAGGCAAGCTTCACTCTAGTCTTATCTACCCATAATGCATATTTTAATAGAGTGTTCCACTCCCTAGGATTTTTCTCTACCAATTTCTTAATAATATCCAATAAATTCTTGTTAGTAGATTCAACTAATCCATTCCCTTGGGGGTAATAATTAGATGAGAATTTTAATGTAATTCCATATTCCAATGCCCAATTTGAAACTTTAAAGAGGAAAAGACAAGTCCATTGTCACATACCAGTGAGAAAGGGGCTCCAAACCTTCTGATGATGTTGTCTTCTAAGAACTTGATTACATCTTTGGATGTGCCTGTTTTGCTACTCATCACTTCAGTCCACCTGGTGCAATAGTTAGTAACAGTTAAAACATAACTATGCCCAACTGATGATGGTGGATTGATAGCTCCTATAAAATCCATTCCCCATTGTGCAAAGGATGCATCTCCATCACTAGATGTAAAGGTTGTATCACATATCTCTCTCTGTTGGTTTCTACTTGACAAGTATGGCAATGCTTAATATGCTCCATAGTATCCTTGAAGATTGTGGGCCAATAATACCAATCTATGAGAATCTTATGTGTTGTGGCTAAGTGGGATCCATGATTTGTCCCAAAATTATCATGCAAGTCCTGGAGGACCTTACTAGCTTCCTGCCTATTAAGACACCTAAGTTATATCCCTTCGTGGTTCCTTCTAAATAATATTCCTCCTTTTATCATATAATTTTGAGCCTTGATCCTTAAATCTTTTCTCTGGGATGCTTTCATGATTGTTGGGCATCTACCTGTGATTAAGACATGTCTGATATTTGAGTACCAGTCATCTTGGTGACCTGAATCTACTATATATTGTTGACTAATCAGACTAGGGTATGTTTCCAAAATCATTTGGGTTAGAGCCTATCCTATGACTAATCTCATAGGGGTAATCTCCATGTAGTATTCTTGTAACTTAGCCCTTTTCTCTCCAGGTTCACTTTGCATTAATAGCATTTTTACTGCCGAATCCGGTACTACATCAATCACTCTGCTTCTTAGGATGTAATGGCAGAACTTCTTAGTGGCTCTGACTAAAGCAAGGGCATGCCACTCAACATCCAAATATTTTAATTTGACATCCTTGAATGGGGTGCTCATAAATACAATGGGCTTTTTTTTCCTTAGCCTTATTTCTCTGTGTCAAAACAACTGCGCAAGTATGATCGGATGCAAATGAATAGGTATAAAACATCCAGGTATAATCTGAGATATTCAACACTAGAGCATCAGTTATTGCCTTCTTAATATCTTCAAAATATGTCTTGGCTTCTAGGGTCCATTCAATCTTAGCATCTTTCTTTAGCATGGCATTCAGGGGCCTCACTATTTCGGCGAACCCTGTTAAGAATTTTCTAACAAAATTTATCTTACCAAAGTATGATTTTAATTCCTACTTGCTTCTTGGTAACTGTAACTTCATGATGGAATTCACTCTATCATGATCTATGGATATCACCTCTTTAGACACGACGTGGCTGGGTAACTTTCCAGTGGTAACCCCAAAGATGCACTTCTTTGGGTTCAAGGATATGCCATACTATTCACATTTCTAGAGTATTTTCCACAAATCTTCCACATGATCCCCTCTACATTTTGAGAACACTGTCAAGTCATCCATATAAATAATAATGTAATGGACCACCAAACCTCTAAAAGCCATATCCATAGCTCATTGGAACATCGCTCTAGCGTTAATCAAGTCAAATGGCTTACACCTGTACGCGAATATTCCCCATTTTGTCATGAATGTCGTCTTTAATCTATCAATATTGTCGACCAAGACCTGATTATATCCTAAAAATCCATCTAAGAAAGACATCATCTGCACTCCATTAACCATTTGAAGCACTTCATCTAATGTTGGGAGTGGATAATTATCTTTTTCTGATGCTTTGTTAATGTTTATGAAATCTACACAGGTGAATATCCCCATTCTTTTTCCTTACTAGAACTAAATTTGCCACCCATGTCAAATGTCTAACTGGGAATATGATTACAACAGCTAGTAACTTCCTGACTTCTTCAAATATCAACAGTTCTAATAGGGCATTCACTGGCCTCTATTTTTGTCTGAAGGGCTTAGCATCAGGATTTAATGGAATAGTATTAGTAATGATTGAAGTCTCATATGTTTTTAGTTCATCATAAGTCTAAACTATCACATGGATGTAATTTGTTACATCTTGGATTATTCCTTCCCACTCAGTTAGAGTACATACTTTTCTGATTAGGACATTTCTTGTCTCTGAACCTTGTCCTATATTGACAGGTTTACATTTTCCTCCATCTATTTTAGGTAGATCCCTTTATTTGGTCATGTTATCCAAATCTAACATCCTTTCAATCTCAATCATCCCTTTTGGGATCTTGTTGTCCTGCAAATTGATAATGTCTTCTCCATCCCATATTTGATCTTCAAGATTATGTTCATCTATTACTTGGGCTGCAAACACATCTTGGTTAGCAATGAAATCTAAGATATGTTGATCATCTTCGAAGACCTAAAAATTGATCATGTTATCCAATATTGAAGGTAATGATACCAATTCAACTGAGAATTTCCTTAATCCAAACACGGTCAGTGGCTCTAGTGTGCTTGCAGTTGTGGCTAAGGCATATGCCCATTGATTTTGCTTTTGTGGGACATGGGTAATGTTTAAGGCATCAAACCCTTCAATCAAATCCCATACTCAATGTCTATAACTAGACAATCTTTTATAGTTGCAAGAATATTGTTTCTTTACCTGTTTGATCACCAGTTTAGAATCTCTGAACACATTTAATATCTTGACTACTCTTTTCAATGCAAAAAGTAAGTCATGGATCAACGCTTCATACTCAGCGATATTGTTAGTGTAATGGAATTACAGTCTGTATGCAACAAGATAAGACTTCCCTTGAGGGTTGACCAGATCAATCCTGACTTTAACACCCTATTTAGACTTAGACCTGTCAAATTTCAATGTCCAGGGTCTATCATCAGGAGGACTCTTATCAGGACCTTTCTTCTTTTTAGCCCTTGCAGCACTTCCTTCATCAATCCATTTCAACTTGAACGGTTCATGTTGTATGGACATCCCATATTTTCTAGGAATTGAGATATCAGGACATCCAAGCATCTGAATATCGTGTGACTGGTTATCATTGTCACTAGCATTTTCAGTAATATCAATATCTAAATCTCTAATTTTCTTTGTTATGACATTTGTTGGGGAGGAATTGATCATCTCTGACTCATCCTTTTGTATCTCACGGACTTGACTCACCACCACATGACCCATTTCTTTAGTTTGAGATTCTATCCTCCCAAGGATTTTACTTGGCAAATTCAGTTTGCCTCCTAAATATAGACGTTCCTTTCTATCAATCAGCTCTAGGCACAGTGCACATGTAGTTTCAGAATGTGATGCCCTGTGCAACCTGCACCATCCTTCCAACAAGGTTTTCTTGAGTGGGATCCCTTGCAACATATACCTTTGGGTATCCTTGGACAGATACCTTTCAAATTTAGTTAAATTACTTCCTCTATCCTCATCTGATATTTCATAATTAGACTCTATCAAGACATCAGTTTCTGGTGTGATTCAGTTTGCTTTATTGCTTTCTTGTGCAGTTACGTCTTCTATGGTGGCATCTGGAAGTTCAACTCTGTAGACTCCTTGTTCTACACTAGTGTGCAACACTTCGTTATTCTGGTGATATTTAGTGATCATATGCTTCATCCTTAGTTCAGCTTCAATGTAGATATGGTTAGGTATCCCTCTCCATGGCAGCCACATGTGTGAAAAGTTAGTAGCCATGTATCCATCAAAGTTTTAGACCAGTCCCGACTTAATAACATGCCATAAGTATTTGGGATATCTACTACTTGAATATCAATAAAGTGTTGGCCCCTAGGGTCAGAGGCTAACTACATATGGATATGCGTTAACTCACCTATGACATTGACCTCAGACTTGTCTAATTGAGTAACCTTCTTTAAGGATTTAGTAGGGGAAAGACCTAGGATTTGGCACACAGACAACATCATAACATTCGTAGATGCTCCTAAATCCACCAAACAGTTGTGCAAGTTCTTTCCAAATATCCTCAAGGTGAGGAGGAAAGGGGGAGACTCAGTCTTTTCTTTGTAGAGTAACACTTGTGCATCTACGACATGGACTTGGATTTTATCCTTAGGCTTGAATGAAATATCCTTAGGCTGAGGATCTTTAATCTAGATATTACTAGGGACATTCTCTTTCACTGTAGGTTCATCTAAGGAATTGAGGAAAGCTTTCTTAATCATTGGAGTTTTCAATAACTCAAATAAGGATAAACTAATCTTTATCTTCTTAATTTCTTGAGCTAGATAAGTGACTAATTTGTTAGACTCAGAAATCTCATTCATATCTTTAGATAACATGGATGATGATGTCAAGTGGTGTTGATTCACTCTTAGAGGTGTTGGATTGTTACTAGCATTCATATTCAAAGGAGTGTTGAAGTTGTTCGGTGGGATGAAACTCATCAAAGGTCAAGGCAGCCTATTACTATTGTTCTAGAGGTTGTAGTTGTGTCCTCTTTGGAACTATTGAAAAGCATGAATTTCATCTGCCTCTTGTTCTAGTTCATTATCCTTTTCAAAAGGAAAGGTATAATCCTCAAAAGCTAGAGTTGTCTCTTCGCATACGAGAGTGTAATTCTCATGTACCGTGTTCACCCGTTCTTTGTAACCTATGGAGCTTTCCAAAACCATTGTTGACTCATATCCCAAGGGTACTAGTTCATTTCCTTTAGGAAAATTTACTCCACCTTCAGTATTTTGAACTTCTTCCTAGAAAATATTGGCAGCAATCTTAAACTGAGGACAATCTAACTCTGCATGTGCACTTGTATTATGGATTCTACACCAATTATTTAGCACAGCTTTGGCTAAGTTGACTCTAGTTGTCTTCTTGGGTTCAGGAGGTGCTTGATTATCCAGAGGTGATGGTAAAGTGTCATTATTTGGCCTAGTGTTCCAAACTCTTGGAGGTCATAGAGCATTGTTAGTGTAACCTCTGTCATTGCTATATCCTCTATCTAGATATCCTCTATTTTACACATTCTGAGCATTGCTCTGAGAATATAAGTTCTAATTTCTTAGTTGTGTCACTTTGGTAGTTAATCTCTTTAGCTGAACAGTTATCTCTTTTATATCATCCTTCTCTTCCTGCACCTTAGCCACTACGTTATCTTGACTACTGAGAAAGAAAGAGCCACCATTACCATTTGGTCTAGCTTCAGTTGGAACATATCTAGGATGCATGATCAATTGTCCATTCCCTTGAGGAGGAATTGAATTAATAAGTGGGACTTGCAAAGGATTCATCATAGGTACATGATTTATTAAGGCTCCATTGATATGTTGCATTTGGTTAGGCAAAGTGGGTGGTCCTATGCTAGGTAGAGGACCGTGTCCTACTTGCTTCATGTTTCATTATTCACTTTAACTACCTCTGCATAGGCAACTGATAAGGTTGTAATGGCAAGATTTTCCTTTCTCACAGACATAGTCATCAAAGGGTCAAGAGTTGAGTAGTAGACTAACAATGTTGCATCCTCAACAATGATGCATGGAGCTATTAACTTGGTATATGCTTTTTGGAAATGGTCATTGAAGTTCGTGATAAACTCACCTTCTCCTTGCTTGATCTTAGCAAAACGATGATACATAGTCGCTGCATCAATTAGCATCCTGAACCAGACTTTTATTGCATTTTCTATCAATAACCAAGTGTTAATGGACCACTGGGGTAAACTTACATACCAGTTGTATGCTTAGGTATCCCTCTCCATGGCAGCCACATGTGTGAAAAGTCAATAGCCATGTATCCATTCAAAGTTTTAGACCGGTCCCGACTTAATAACATGCCATAAGTATCGGAGATATCTACTACTTGAATATCAATAAAGTGTTGGACTCTAGGGTCAGAGGCTAACTAAATATGGATATGGGTTAACTCACCTATGACGTTGACCTTGGACTTGTCTAATTGAGTAACCTTCTTTAAGGATTTAGTAGGGGAAAGACCTAGGATTTGGCACACAGAGAATGGCATAACATTGGTAGACGCTCCTAAATCCACCAAACAATTGTGCAAGTTCTTTCCAAATATCCTCAAGGTGAGGAGGAAAGGGGGAGACTCAGTCTTTTCTTTGTAGAGTGACACTTGTGCAACTACGACATGGACTTGGATTTTATCCTTAGGCTTGAATGAAATATCCTTAGGCTGAGAATCTTTAATCTGGATATTACTAGGGACATTCTCTTTCACTGTAGGTTCATCTAAGGATTGGAGGAAAGCTTTCTTAATTACTAGAGTTTTTAATAACTCAAATGAGGATAAACTAATCTTTTATCTTCTTAATTTCTTCAGCTAGATAAGTGACTAATTTGTCAGACTCAGAAATCTCATTCATACATTTAGCTAACATGGATGATGATGTGAAGTGGTGTTGATTCACTCTCAGAGGTGCTAGATTGTTACTAGCATTCACATTTGGAGGAGTGTTGAAGTTGTTCGGTGGGATGAAGCTCGTCAAAGGTCCAGGAGGCCTATTACTATTATTCCAGAGGTTGTAGTTATGTCCTCTTTGGAACTGCTGAAAAGCATGAACTTCATCTGCCTCTTGTTCTGGTTCATTATCCTTTTCAAAAGGAAAGGTATAATCCTCAAAATCTAGTGTTGTATCTTCACATACGAGAGTGCAATTCTCATGTACCATGTTCACCCATTCTTTGTAACTATTACCTATATTTCACTACAGCTCATTCAGGTAGAGTTTTGATTCAAAACTTAAAAGGTACATTTTATCTAGTCCTGCATACATTACATTCAAGTGCACAAATGAAATAATTCAAGAGATTATGTTTATTAGTTTACTATATTTATCCAAGTGCATGTAACATAAGAAGGATTTATCCAAAATCTTTTCTGAAAAATAAATAATCTTTATTGAATGTAAAATGTACATTATCTCACACAAGCCATGAGGTTAACTTTCTTATTCAATGAAATAGAAGAACAATCTATACATGAATAAGTAAATGTAAATAATGTGCATGTAAGGTTGGGGGCCAGTCATTGCCTGAGAATGACTGGTTCTGGTTCTGGTGTGTTGTCCTGTCACTCTGGATTATCTTTGTCCTTCCTAGTTTCAAGTCGTCTCTGGTTCTTGCATCTGGAAAAAATAGTGGTGTTAGAGCAATGCTCTAAGCAATAAATGGTCTCAAACCATACATGAACAAGATACCATGCATGTATAAATTGATCCTCAATTGCATTAAACAAGAAATGTATACCTTGGATGTCCTAGAGAACAATCAAGTCATCAAACACATCCAAAATATGCATTTATTTTCTAACAAGTTTGCTTCATGTGCAGATACAAGTGTAATTATGTTTCTATTTGATTCATCAGGTTACATTATGAGTTGAGGAAATGTGGCTCCCAAAAGGGTTGAGCCTAGCTCATAGTCCTTATAGAACATTTCATATGCAATATACAAATGCAAAAGCACAACCCAGGGATCATATTCAAAAAGCAAATCACAGCTGTCAAGAGCAATAACAGTCAACAGGAAGGCAATCACATGCACATCCATGATAAAGATAGTCATAAAGGAAAAGAGAAAATGAAGTGTAGTCGTAAAAGCCATTTGAAATAGTAGTATGTTTGAAAAGACATCATAGATTGGAGCAACAAATGCTCATCTATGATTAACAGTCCAAGAGAGGATGGAGTGACAACCACACATCAATAAGAATGCTGCCCAATTATTTGAGTGAGTGAATTTCAAATATAATGTGTATGTCTTCTCAATTTCATGCATTTAGGAAGTTTAAAGACAAAAGAGAGATCTTGTGATAGCCTTTCAAGTGATGAAACATATCCAATTAAAGATCATTTTTGCAAATTCATCAATTGAAAATGTTTATGAGTACATGACAGCACCTTTGTGCTGGTGAAAAGTGTATTATCCTATGCCAACATGGTAGTTTTGGTCTAACACATCATTCTAGGACAAATAGAGTGCAGTATCAACATGTAAAGGCTTGCAAATAAAGTATAACAGCAATACATTCAATTCATCATCTTTAAGTTTAAACACAAATGTGCTATAGAAATGTAAGTATGACATCATGTAAACATGGCTTCATACACAAAGAAATTAGAAGAGCTGGATAGTCTTGTTATCTTCTATACAAGAGAGGGAAGCAATTGTAATAGTTGAAGTACATGCAGCCAAGGCATCAGAGATTGCAGGAATGGAACAGCCAAGTATTAATGACTGGTAAAAGGTCTAAAAGGTAGAAAATGGTACAGTAATAAACTAGAGGTCAGTGCCAAATGCATAAGTGGGACAGCCACCAGAAGAATATAATCTAAGTGTCATAGAAGATACAGTGCAGCTACATCATAGAGAAACATCTAAAACTTCATGACAAGTCAAGAACAAGTGCATCAATTATTCGGCATGATATGTATGGAGATATACTTGAAAATACATCATAGATTGGAGCAACAAAAGGATATATGCAACAGTGCATATTCAGATATATTCATGCATCAGCAAATCAAATGAAGTGAGTCACAGAAAGGATTTGCTACAACATTGACATAATCCGTATTCAAATGCAAACTATGATAAACATGGCCATATACCTGAGGAATGAATAAAAGAACAACAATATAACAATAGTGGAACAACTGTCATGTACGAGAGAAGAACAAGTCTTATGAATAAAGTGATCACATAAAGAGCAAGGTACATGGATAATATGTATGCAGTAGCAAGTATCTGCTATCATAAATTGTTGTCATCATAAGCCCATATGCATATAAAAGAACAATATAAAAAGATGCCTCATGCTGAAGTATATAGAAGTTACGTCAAAATGGAGCAGCAGAGCATGAAAGAGCATCAGTCATCAATAATAAGAAAAGCCACGTAGGACAGTCAAATGTTGACTGCATGGCAGCCACAATACAGAGGGAGCAGTCATGTATCTTTCAAGAAGAATGCAACCATGTCAAAAGGATGATTGATGAGGAGACTGCTCAAATAGGGGATAATGTTTGTATGTTGTTTACATCAAAGACCATATAATGATAGACCAAGAACATCATATACAAGGTACATATGATACTTATCATTTTCTTTTCGTTATCTTCAATTAAATATATGCCAAAGCACATACAAGGGCAATTGGAACAGCATGAAGGAAGTGCAAAAGGAGGTCACATGGATGTCATCACTACAAGAGTGCAATTGGAACAACAAAATGAATCATAATCTCCCTCTAATGATGCCATATCCCATATTATCTTGCAATCAGAAGGATAAATGAACTGTGGACAGAGGAAATGTGAAAAGAACTATCAAAGGTAATGTCAAGCAAAGTCTGATCCACTCTACAGTATTCATATTCATATTAAAATGATGGTATATAGATTTTGTGAGTCTTAACTTGGCATCAAGAAGGGAGCAACAAATGAAAGATTGAAAAGTAATCTTTTCTACCAAATAAGATGATAGTTAAACTTAGATCAACAGTAATGTACAGTGTTGTATTCACAAAGGATAGAAGCAATGTAACTGTAATATCAGAACATGAAGAGCAAATGATCACAAAGTGCCATGATCTCATACATTTTATTCATTCTGAACAATTATAGTGACATTTTTGAAAAATAGAGCATTTTACAGAAAATGATAAGTTCAGCACATACATCGAAAAATATTCAGAATAGACAGAAATGTATTGATTCATATTTAAATATCATGCTACAGTGAGTATATATAGTTACAGAAATCAATATGTTCAAGAATGACAAAGATGGTAAAGTGTTCATGAAGTACTGATAGGAACCTTTCAGAAGGCATCTGAGAGTGATATAAAAGAGGAACATATCACTAAAAAAATTTCATTCTTCTTTAGCTACAATAAACCAAAGTAAATGAATCTTTAATTGCTATCATGTCACTTGAATATGCAGAGTACAGTTAAGCTTCAAGAATGCCCTTATATTTTCTTAATGAATATTTAATTGCTATCATGTCACTTGAATATGCTGAGTACAGTTAAGCTTCAAGAATGCCCTTATATTTTCTTTGAGAGTGCTTTCTTCTGACAAGTAACAAAATTTAGAAAATCCCCATACAGAAGATAATATAGTTAGGGTAGAAACCCTAAGAAAGTGTAAAGGCAGAGAACAATGACTTGATTGTAGGAGGTCTTTTAGATTGCTACAACAAAAGATAGTGAATAACTATAGGAGGACTGAAAATGTGACAGAAGGAGATGAAATACATTGAGGGTTTGATGTAGGAACCTTTGTTTTTATTTCAAAAATGCCTTAATCTTGTAGAAATAAAATAGGATAAGTGTTAGTTCCATGGTTGTTTAGTACAGAGGTGAGGGTTTTTGATTTTCTTAAAACCATAACTTTAAAATTAGAAAAAGAGAGAACCCACTGTGTGCCAGAGAGTAATAGGGTTTTCGCGCCATTTTTTAGCTTTATCAGCTATTTTTTTTCCATAGCCGCAGGTAGTTAGAAACCCTGATGAAAATAAACTCTCATCTTTCATTATTTTGAATAGAAATCACATTCAACAAAAAATCACATGTACAGACAGAAGAATGATTGAACAGAAATGAAAGATCTTCATGGGTCGAGTTGGAAAATGTAAGAAAAGTTGCAGATACAAAGAAAATGCAAATTTTCAAAAACAACATGCTTAGATTTTCATGAAATCGTGCCTCTTTCAGAGTGAAATGCAGCAAGGAATTTAGAAAATGAGGAAAGGTCTACAGATATTTGAGAAATCGAAAGTTTTTCAAACCCATTTAAGACAATATATTCAGAATGCCTAAAAATCGCGCCTCTGGTAGTGAGATGTAAAGTGAAAATCTCATAAAAAGAGGAGATCGACAGTAAGAAGGAATTACCTCTATTCTTTCTGCCTTTGCTTTGTTAAAAAATGCAATTTCTTTCTCAAAAAATTCCAATCACGGTCTCAAAGACAGCCAACAATAGATGCAAGGAAGTCGACCAACAAAAGTAAAAAATACATCAAAAGCCAGTCAAAATCGTGGCCATGGTGGCCCAAAATCAATTCCAAATCAAACAACCAAGGGTCAATGTCTCAGTAAAACAAATTACCTTGCATCTTGCATAGAAAATTGGCCTGGAAGCTCTCAGAATCAACCAAAAACTATGGATTTTTTGCCTTCCAAACCCTACAGGCGTGGCAGCGCGGCAATAAGGAGGAGAAAAGAATGAAATGCAAATGATATTTTTTTAGGTTTTCCTTCTTTTTCATGATCGACCTATTTTGCATCATGGTTTTTTTTGAATTTTCATTTAAACATTATCATTGCAATCCTTTGGTGCCGTGGTAAAGACTTGGAAGTCTTTAAAACCTAATGATGATACATCAAAGGGGGCCGTGAGGCATGTTTTTCTACCTTTATTTATTTTTCAAAGTCAAATAAACATTATAAAAGCATAGGGTTGAGTGTTATCTTGCTAGGCATGTCTTGTTTTTTAGATGCATATGGAGGGATAACGTGATGCCTAAATACATAGTATTGCAATTACATGTGCATGGAAGCCATAAGGCATTGTAATGTGTAGGGAGGCATAAGGGTCATTTTTAAAATGTATTGCTTTGAACCTTGTAGGCATGACAAGATATGTATGCATGTGGGAATGGTTAGGGATTGTAAGGTATTTTGACAAGCCATGAGACGCTTTGATATAGCCTTGTGACACATGATATGATGCAACTATGTGGAGTCGTGTTATTTTTGCCTAGGAGCTATGAAGATGTTTGTTATGTCATTTTTGCATAATCTAGAGATAGATTAAATATTGTAAACGAATGATAAAGTAATGAATTATGAATTACTTTATCATTTGTAATAAAAATGCAAAAAGGCAACAATAGGCAGATTTATCACACATGGCAAAGTAAGTCTCATCGATTACTTTGTCGTTCTTTCACGACATTTAATTTGTCCCCAAACTATGCAAAATCGGGATATTAAGTGTTATGTCCTAAATGCCATTATTTTCTGCATAGGTTTGTAATAAATTTGGATTGTAAAACATTAACTAAGTGGTATAATTATAAACCACTTAGTCAATGTTAAATAAATGCAGAAATAATGTGTATTTATGTCATTTATTGTGCAAAATATCAGACATTTATGCGGCTGCAGGGGAGGTTGACAAACAGGGAGAAGAGTTATTGCACAAATTTGACTTGTTTCAGTGGCCATAAAGGGCATATAAAGGCATTTAAAGGCATTTTCTGGAGCTTTTATGGTGGGTGATGGCATGCCTTGACTATTTCTGCATTGGAAACCCATTTTGGAGGACTTAGGTAGATATTTTGGGGACATTTATGAGAAGCACGAAAATAGAGGTGGCTCATCCTTATCTTGTTACAACTGCTTGAAGGGTATATAGTCATTTAGTTGACTCTTTGTATAGAGTTCTTTTTCATGCAATTTCTGGAGTTAGTGATTTTCTGCAATCCTTACTCAGCCTGAGCATGTTTTTGTAAATCTTTTGGCATATGAAATATAGAGAACACCTTGGATACCATTGATATTCAGATTTTGTCTTCCTATTTTTGCAGTATTAGGTATCATCAAGTGTTGGATCAGGTCATTTGTGAGGTATTTTTGTTTCCTTGTGACTTTGTCTCATGTTTCAATACCTTTTCTACAAAAGGTGTGTTTATGTAGGTTACAAACTGTGTCTTAAAGTGTTATAAGGCTTTTCAAATTGTGAAGTTAGCTTCCTTTTAAAGAGTTTAATGCATTTAGGCCTCTTTGTGAAGTGTTTTTGCAAACATACAGTAATAGGTTGTGCAGGTTTAGTTTCTGTTGTCTGTGGCCAAGTGCATGCAAGTCTGAGTTTCATTAACTATATCAAGTTTGGTGAATCACCCTTATTTTCACATTTTCTAGTTTTAACTTTCATTTTCAAAAACATTCTTTTTCCCTTTTCCTATGCAAATCCAGTAGATTCTAGGTGATAACCAGCTAGGAAGCCGACCTTCTCCAAAGGTTCTTTCCATCACAGGTGACCCACAGGCCTGGAAAGATCCCATGTTTTTCCAAATTGCCAAGTTTTACAACTCAGCAAGGGTGCAAATTTGAGAGACAACAGTAACCTATGGAGATTTCCAAAACCATTGTTGACTCGTATCCCAAGGGTACTATTTCATTTCCTTTAGGAAAATTTACTCCACCTTCAGTATTTTGAACTTCTGCCTAGAAAATACTAGAAGTAATCTTAAACTAAGGACAATCTAACTCCACATGTGCACTTGTATTATGGATTCTACACCAATTATTTGGCACGGCTTTGGCTAAGTTGACTCTAGTTGTCTTCTTGAGTTCAGGAGGTGCCTAATTATCTAGAGGTGATGGTAAAGTGTCATTATTTGGCCTAGTGTTCTAGACTCTTGGAGGTCACAGAGCATTGTTAGTGTAACCTCTGTCATTGCTATATCCTCTATCTAGATATCCTCTATTTTACACATTCTAAGAATTGCTCTGAGAATAGAAGTTCTGATTTCTCAGTTGCGTCACTTTGGTAGTTAATCTCTTTAGTTGAGCAGTTATCTCTTTTATATCATCCTTCTCTTCCTGCACCTTAGCCACTACGTTATCTTGACTATGGAGAAAGAAAGAGCCACCATTACCATTTGGTCTAGCTTTGGTTAGAGCATATCCAAGATGCATGATCAATTGTCCATTCCCTTGAGGAGGAATTGCATTAATAGGTGGGACTTGCAAAGGATTCATCATAGGTACATGATTTATTAAGGCTCCATTGATATGCTGCATTTGGTTAGGCAAAGTGGGCAGTCCTATGCTAGGCAAAGGACTGTATCCTACTTGCTTCATGTTTCATTATTCACATTAACTACCTCTACATAGGCACCTGATAAGGTTGTAATGGCAGGTTTTTCCCTTCTCACAAACATAGCCATCAAAGGGTCAAGAGTTGAATAGTAGACTAACAAGGTTGCATCCTCAACAATGATGTATGGAGCTGTTAAGTTGGAATATGCTTTCTGGAAACAATCATTAAAATTTGTGATAAACTTGCCTTCTCCTCGCTTGATCTCGGCAAAACAATGATACATAGTTGATGCATCAATCGGTATCCTAAACCGGACTTTGATTGCATTTTCTATCAGTAACCAAATGTTAACGGATCACTGGGGTAAACTTACATACCAGTTGTATGATTCCTCCCCTAATGTGTACGGAAAGAGCCTACAAACGACATATTCATGTTGTATTCTTTCTCTAAAGCAAGCTTCCTTGAATGTTCTTAAATGATCTTTGGCATCCTGATATGGATGATACTTTGGACATAATTTATCAGAATTCTTTGGCAAATCATTATATGTAGCAAAGTAAAGGGGTGATTTGACATTAAATAATTCCATGGGAAATTGTATAGGGTCCACTTGTGTCACAGGGATAGCAAGTCTGGGTTGTGCACTAGCAAAACATGGCCTTGGCCTTATAGCAGGCAACTCTTGCAAAGGTCGACTAGATCTTCATCTAGTAGAAGGCTAGTGAGCCAGCTCAGGAATTTAGGTGGAACTTTGAAGCTTTAAACTAGATATTTGCAAAGATATAATCAATCCTTCTCAAGCAAGGGACATTCACAGTCACTTAGCTTAAGTGATGGAATATTGATAGGATCTTTTCAGAAATAGAAAGCTTTTAGTCGGCCCTCCTTCTAGCACCAAAATCTGTTGATGTGTTTGTTAGTCACAAAAACAAGAATAAAATTTCACAACAAACCTTCATTCATCTTGAAAGATATGATGAATTCAGAATGAATTCATAATCCCAAGTCTCGGTCTATTAGGTCTTGACTACTTGATCATCACTCAAGGTTTTTGTGTCTTGTTGTTTTCCATGTTCGGGCCTTACGCACTTTTGCTCATGCTCTCCTCAAATTCAGTTAGTATCCATGAATATCTGGTCCTTTATACCTAATCTGCATATATCCTTGACAATTGCGTTAAATCTTGTAACATTTGGTCAGAATTTCCATGAATTGATATGAATTAATTCTAACTTTAATTAGTTCTTCTAAAATTACCTCCAATTTAGATTAATTCTTAGGATATTTCTAACTTTGATTAGTTCTTGTGAAACTATCCTTGTCCAAATTAATCCTTGCTTCTAAACCTTAAATTTGCTTAAAGAATGTGCTTTAAAGAATGTAATTCACTGATATTTATGATTATTTGTATGATATTCACTATGACTTGCAATTCTCACCATATATGCTCCAGATATATCATTATTTGCATCAATTCAGTATATATTGCTCAAAATGTAAAGCTCTAAACAAGTCATTGTTAGCATGTATTTACAGTATTTGCTTATGATATGTCATGGTTTGCAGTTATTTATGATTAAATGTGAAGTAAAATCAAGAAAATGATACCTAAAAATGAAATCCTAGAATTACTAAGTTTTCGCCAATGATCCACATACATATTCTGATGCAGTCATGAAAAGAAGCAAAACCAAATCATACTTCACCAGGAAGTTCCACAGTTACGCATGGTTAGTACGAATCTTCAAAACATAGTTGATGACAATATGTAACTAATCGAATGCACTTCAAGAGAATGCAACAATTCACAATAACACAACAAAAATCAACAGAAGATTATATAGGATATACGATCAAGAAGTAATCTACAGCTCTATTTCCATTGAGTATGCAAAGAATATATACATATACATTGATCTTGAGAAAGAACGTTGAGAAGAGATCACAAAAAGTTGTAAAATTACAAACTTAGTGCTCAAAGTTTCAACAATTCAATCTCCGTTACAAAAGAAAGATCATGGTCCTTTTATAGAGCAAGGGCCAGATCTGTTACAATGATACAATAGTCAAGATCTCATTCAAAATAATCAATGGTCAAGGAAGTGGCATATGTTGCCAACTGGCAATCTCTAGCGAACAACTGTAAAAGGAATATTCCTTAGTATCTTTGCTTCAGCATCTTCAAGAATATTCTACTCCTCTTCTTCTGATGAATCCTCTCCTATTAGCATTCCTCCAGAGTTCAATTTTGTTAGAAATGAAAGCAACACTACTTCAATGGAAATCTGATACAAGATAAATTTTAGCAATCTTTAACTGTGTTATTAATGGAGATTGTAACACAGAAACAAAACTATAATTCACAGAAATGCAAAATTAGAAATATGAACACATAACACAATGTTTAATGTGGAGAAAACCCTTTCAGGTAAAAAACTCCACACAGGAAAGAGGCCCAATGTTTGTATTAATCTGAAAATGATTTACAATACAACACTACAACTCTCTCCACTAGTCTTCAATCTGACAGCATTCTGACAACACCCGAGTACCTAAAATCTGTATTGCAGCAACTAATACATGGAAAATACTTATAGAAATGTTTTCCAACTCATCTTAGGTGTTCATCTTCTCTCTCCTAATATTCTCCAACATGTAAACATTAATTACCATCTTACAAGCATCTTACACTTGTCCAAAAACAGACATGCAAAGGTTGGGTACCCAAGACTAAATCTAGTCTCTTATAGCATTTTATGATGCATCATAACCATCATAGATTCCAGCAAAAGAATATATTTCCAAGATAGGAAGCTTGGGCTAAATATAGCAAATATAAAACTAACATATAAGTCATATGCGTCATAGAATCTCAGAATCTTATGACAACTTGCAGTTGTCATAGATTAACTCACCAAACATTATGATAGTTGTCATACATGCCAAAAATAGTATATTCCTCAAGGGAGCATGGCTATCCTCATTTCCCATGAGTTTTTACATTTGTCAATAGTAAAAGTCACTCCGTAACTGCCGCCGGTAACTCTAAAATTACAACTGTCAATGAGACTACCTCATTCCCTTATGGGTAATTACAAATAACAAATAATAAATGGAATAAAATACAATATTGAAATTTACAAGGTTAATGGAACCTTATTCCAACATTCTCCCACTTGACATTATACATTGTAAATCAACCCATAGGAAAATAAATGAAAAAATAATCAGGCACTAGAAATAAGGCCCATGGCCTCTCTGCACCATACAAACTTCTCTATGCTCATAGGCTTGGTCAATGAATCTACAACATTCTCCTGAGTGTCTATCATCTTTAGCTCAATCTCTCCATTTGAAACCAATTCTCGAACAAAGTGATACTGAACATCAACATGCTTAGTCCGAGCATGATACATGGGATTCTTGGCCAAACAGATAGCACTCTGGCTATCACAACCAATCTGAATGATCCTGCAATCAAAACCAATACATGTACACAGTCTCCTCAACCAAACTGCCTCCTTAGAGACATGAGTAGCAGCCATATACTCTGCTTCTGTGGTGGACAAAGCAACTGTGGGCTGCCTCTTACTCATCCAACTCACTGCACCTCCAAATAGAGTAAACACATAGCCACTAGTGGACCTTCGACTATCCAAGTCACCTGCCCAATCTACGTCAACAAAACCCTATATGTCTAAATATTTATTAGCACTATCAATACTAGAATAAACCAAACAATGGTCAGGAGTACCTACAAGATATTTAAACACCCTCTTCCCATAGTTCCAATGTTGTCTACCAGGGTTAGACATAAATCTGCTCAAAACTCCCACTGCTTGGGCAATATCTGGTCTAGTGCAAACCATTGCATACATCAAACTCCCTACAGCACTAGCATATGGCACATTAGACATATCCTCAAGATCATCCTCAGTCTTTGGACACATATCTAATGAAAGCTTAGTACCAATGGGTAAAGGAACTCTAACTGGATTACAGTCCTGCAAACTAAACCTCTGCACAATAGTATTCACATACTTACTTTGTGACAACCAAAGCCTTCTGCTAACTCTATCCCTCCTGATCTCCATTCCCAAAATATACCTTGCAGTACCAAGATCCTTCATCTCAAATGCACTTGAAAGTTGGGCTTTAAGCTCACTGACCATACCCTTAGTATTGCTGAAAAACAACATCTCATCAACATACAAAGCAATAACCAGTATAGAATCATCAACACAATGATCCTCCTCGCTTCTAACAAAACCCAATTTCAAAACAAATGAATCAAACTTTTGATACCACATTTTGGGGGACTATTTTAGACCATAAAGAGAACTCTTTAACCTGCAAACCCAATGTTCTTTTCCTTTTACCTCAAAACTTGTAGGTTGTTGCATATAAATTTCTTCTTCAAGATCTCCATGCAAGAACGTAGTCTTAACATCCATTTACTCAATCTCCCAATCATAAGCTACAGAAATGGATAAGAGAAATCTAATAGAAGTCAATTTAGCAACAGGAGAGAATATCTCACCAAAATCAACTCCCTCCCTCTGGGAGTAGCCCTTGGCTACCAATCTAGCCTTGTACTTCTCCAATGAACCATCTGCTCCAAACTTTTTCTTGAAGACCCACTTACAACCTATGGCCTTTCTTCCTTTGGGCAAACGAACAAGATCCCAAGTGTTACAAGAGTCTAAAGCCATCATCTCCTCATGCATAGCTAACTACCAAGACTCGCTATCATTTGCATAAATAGCTTCCCTGTAGGATCTAGGTTCATCGTTAGTACTCAATAAAGCATATACACAATGGAAATCTGGTGGGCTATACCTGTCAACTAGATTCCATTGTCTTATGGATCTCCTCAAGAGTGGAGTAAGAGACTCTACTTGTTCTTCTGCATGATCATCTGCACCAACTTCTTCTGTAACAACAGACTTATCTTCATCAGAAGTACTTGAATCTTGTTCTTATTCTTCACCCACGAATCCATCATTATGTTCTTCTTGAGGTGTATCTTGCTGCTCTAAATCAAAGTGCACCTTCTTTACCTTTTCTTCTTTTTCTTTTGGCTGCTCAGGTTTAGAAATAGCTCTAAGTTCCCTGAAAATAACATCTCTAGAAAATATAATCTTGCAGGTTAGTGGATTCCAATGCTTATAACCTTTGACATTGTCACCATATCCAATGAATGTACATTTTTCATCCTTTGGATCCAACTTAGATCACTTTTCCTTAGGCACATGAAGAAAAACCTCACAACCAAAAACCCTTAAATGTGAAATAGAAGGTTTCTTACCTATCCACACTTCATAAGGTGTCAAATCAAGAGCCTTACAAGGAGATCTATTTATCAAGTAGCAAGTAGTACACACAGCCTCTAGCCAAAAGTATTTATCCAACTGTGCATCACTAAGCATACTTCTGGCCCTTTCCATAGTTGTTTGGTTCATCCTTTCTACAACACCATTCTATTTTGGTGTATACAGAGTTGTCTTTTGTCTAATTATACCTGCATGCTTGCAAAACTCATCAAATTCCTTAGAGCAATATTCCCCTCCATTGTTAGATCTTAATATTTTTATCTTTAAACCTGATTGGTTCTCTACTAAGACTTTGAATTCCTTAAACTTAGTGAAAACTTTAGATTTATGCTTCATAAAATAAATCCATGTAAATTTGGATACATCATCAATGAAGGTTACAAAATAATGAGATTTTCTGATAGATTCATTATCCACAGGTCCAAACACATCCATATGAATAATTTCTAACTTCTCTTTTGCTCTATTGCTTCCTGAAGGAAATAATTTTTTGTTTTGTTTACCAAACACACAATGCTCACAGAAATCAAAGTGCTCATCAGAATAGGAGAAACCATCCAATGAATTTTTATTCTTAATAGTTTTCAGTACATTATTGCTTGTGTGACCCAATCTACGGTGCCACAACATACATGCATTTTCAGTATTAGCCTCAGCTACATAGGAGGCATTATAAACTATAGTGGCTTCAAGCTTGAATAGTCTTCTGAATCTCTTCCCCTTCACTACCACCAAGTTCCCTCTCACTAATCTGCAGCCATGCTTGTCAAATGTCACATGCATTCCCAAATCATTCAACTTTGAAACTAAAATCAAATTTCTAGCTAATCCAAGAACATGCAAAACACTAGGGAGGGTTTTAATCCTCCCATCACTGAAACACAACAATACCTTTCCTTTCCCGACAATCAGATATGTAGAGTTGTCACCAAGGTAGATATTACCTCCATCATATTCTTCATATGAGGAGAACCATTCCTTATGTGGGGTAATATGAAATGAGCATCCTAAGTCAATCAACCAGTGATCATTAGAAACAAGATTACATGCAAAAAGTAAAACTTCCTCACCTGCATTCGAGGACTTATCTGAAACACTCTCCCACTATTTCTTGGGATTTCTGCACTCCTTCTTCACATGTCCCCTTTTACCTCAGTTCCAACACTTAACTCTATTCTTTTTACCAGGAGTCTTAGACCAGCCCTTGGACTTGTCCTTAGCCCCTTTCTGATCTCCCTTTGGTCTCCTTTCCTTAGACCTTCCCCTAATACTGAGAGCATCCCCTGAACTATCTGAACTCTTCTTCCTCAATTCCTGTGACAGTAGCACTGAAACAAGAGCATCCAACTTCGGATCCGCAAGGTTAGCAGTGATAGC
The DNA here is from genome assembly GCA_027924645.1 of Cunninghamia lanceolata. Taxonomy (NCBI): domain Eukaryota; kingdom Viridiplantae; phylum Streptophyta; class Pinopsida; order Cupressales; family Cupressaceae; genus Cunninghamia; species Cunninghamia lanceolata. The sequence goes on from BSBN01001011.1 coordinate 2,417,449, forward strand.
AAGGATAACATTCTCCCAAGACTCAGCTAAAAAATAAAGAAATAAGATACATTTATCTTCCTCACTAACTTCAACAGCTACTGAATCAAGCTAACTCGCCAATAAATTGAAAGAATTTAAATGCTCTGCAACTGATTCACCTTCTCACATTTTCATGGAAAATAATTTTCTTTTTAAATAAAGTTTATTTACAATACTCTTGGCTTGATAGATTTCACCCAACCATTTCCACAACTTGTATGCAATCTCTTCCTTTGCGACATTCAACAGGACAGAGTCTGAAAGACACAACCGGATGGTTCCTCGTGCCTTCTTATCCAGCCTATCCCACTCATCTTGAGAGACATCATTAGGTTTCTTCTCTTTTTAGACAGCCAACCATTGGTTTCTTTCTTCCATTTTTAGCTTCCACAACTCATACCCCATTCCATTGGACTTCTCAATGTCCAATCGAGAGGTTGATGCAATGGTGGATGCAGCCATAATAACAACACAAGATCTGCAAACCAAACACAACCAAATCTCCCACTACAGCTACAATTTCCACACTACCACCCAAGAGTCAAAGTTGGCCAGGCTCTGATACCAAATGTTAGAAATGAAAGCAACACTACTTCAATGGAAATTTGATACAAGATAAATTTCAACAATCTTTAACTATGTTATTAATAGAGATTGTAACACAGAAATAAAACTATGCTTCACAGAAATGTAAAATCATAAATATGAACACATAACACAATGTTTAATGTGGAGAACACCCTTTTGGGTAAAAAACTCCACACAGGAAAGAGGCCCAATGTTTGTATTAATTTGAAAATGATTTACAATACAACAACACTTCAACTCTCTCCACTAGTCTTCAATCTAACAGCATTCCGGCAACACCCGAGTACCTAAAATTTGTATTGCAGCAACTAATACATGGAAAATACTTATAGAAATGTTTTCCAACTCATATTAAGCCTTCACCTTCTCTCTCCTAAGATTCTCCAACCTGTAAACACAATTTACCATCTTACACTTGTCCAAAAATAGCCATGCAAAGGTTGGGTGCCCAAGACTAAATCTGGCCTCTTACAGCATCTTATGATGCGTCATAACTATCATAGATTCCAGCAAAAGAGTATATTTCTAAGATAGGAACCTTGGGCTAAATATAGCAAATATACAACTAACATATCCGTCATATGCGTCATAGAATCTCAGAATCTTATGACAACTTGTAGCTGTCATAGATTCACTCACCAAACATTATGAAAATTTTCATACATGCCAAAAATAGTATATTCCTCAAGGGAGCATGCCTATCCTCATTTACCATGAGTGTTTACATTTGCCAATAGTAAAAGTCACTCCGTAACTGCCATCGGTAACTCCAAAATTACAACTGTCAATGAGACTACCTCATTCCCTTGTGGGTAATTACAAATAACAAATAATAAATGGAATAAAATATAATATTGGAATTTACAAGGCTAATGGCACCTTATTCCAACAAATTTATGGTATAATTCAAAAGCTTTGACAATGGCATCGATCTTCGTCCTATCCGACAGTTGAGCCTTGGTTTTAGCATATTCTTGTGTCTGCAGTTGCTCGCTTGTAGATATCCATTGGCTGGTTCTATCACCTAACCTTTCATTATAGGCCCTTACCTTTCCATATAGCTCCATTACTTCATCTATAGTAACTTCTAAAAAATGATGCACTAGATCACTAATCACAGGGTCGAATCTAGCCTTGAATGCATGTATGGAGTTTTGTTCATCATATGTTTCTGTTTCAGCTACTAAATTGCCCAGTAGCTCTTCCAAAATTTCCATTTCATCTAATAGAAGATCATGTGCCCTCATGTCGATGTCCATTTCTTTAGTTCTACATCTCTTCAAAATATCCACCTCAAATTTTAAATCCCTTATCAATATATGGATCTTGGGCAAAGTCTGGATGGTCAAAATCTTGTGCTTCAGGAGTATTTGATCATCCAATCTCCTTGCACCTTTTAATTTCCCTAGGTCATTATCACTTTGATTGAGCCTAAATCCACACTCCCTCTTCAATTGCTCTTCTTTTGCCTTTATGTGAGTTAACATATCCCAATTGGACAAAGATCGCCTTATTATTTTCTCTCCCTCTGTAATAAATGTGGTAAACCACTTTTACATCACTTGGGCTTGGTGCTTTTGTGCATCCAGACCAACTATTTCTTCCTGGATGACCAATGCAAGAGTAGCTGGTGCCTCTATTAGTTGGACTCTAGAGGTGACCAATCCTTTAATGAATTGTTGGAGTTGGGCGATTTGCCCTTTTAAGTCCTTATTTTTAGCCTTGGTCTTCTGTATGCGGGTAGCTATGGCATCTATACTCTCCCTAAGTTCTTCTATCTCTTGCTCTATTATCGCATGCCGTAGATCAATGGTAGTTATTTGGAACCCATTTGTTGTTATCTCCCTTTTATTCTTATCCACCATGGGTACAACCAATTGTGTTATTCTTTTCCCAATAGTAGCGTCCCTCTTTATTGAAGATATAACCCTAGCTCTACTCTTTGGCTTTATATCCTCAAGGGAAAATGACTTAAAATTGAAGGGAATAGAATCAGAAATAGGAGGCTCTATTACCTCTAATATTAACCACTCAGGCATGCATGAATCTGGTCCCTGTTGACCTGGTTGCTCAATGCGATCATCATTCATTATTGCATCACCATCTTTATCCTGATCCTTTTCCTCCTGATCAGGGGGGACATCCTTTGGATTGTCCTCCCTCTGTGTATTCTCTTGATCAGGGGCTTTATCTTCTTGAATCTCTTCTTGGTGCACTTGTTATTGCTGATCTTCATGACCCTCTTCCTCAGGATGTTCTGTATTCATGTCTTGGGGAATCTCCTTATCAAGTTCTTCTTCTTTATGCTCATCCCTATGAACCTCTTCTTGATACTCCATATCATTGGCATGCACATCTTGTGATGCTTCACCTTTTGAATTCTCTTTATGTTGCTCCTCTTGCAAGGCCTAATCATTAAGATCCTGATGAGGGACTTCTATATTATCTCTAGTTTCTATCATTTACTCATCTCTCTTTTTTGTTTGAGACTGTTTCTCAGATATTGTTGTTTGTTGCTCTATACCTACTTCCTCAGTGTGTCCTTCAGTTGACTTATTTCTTTCATTTGTTTAGACATCATTCTCTGCTTCACCCATACCAATATCTTATTCATTTTCTCCCTGTCCTTGCCCATCCTGTACAGTATTCTCTAGTTGTATATTTGTCTCTACAGAATATGATAAATCCACCACTTCCTAACTTTTGATGGTATCAATTAGGACATCCAAAGGTCTAGATTGAATAATTGCCTCAAGAGATTTTGGTTACTCTATACCTGGAATATCTTGTATAGTAGGGCCCTTTTACCTCTTCTTGATTCCTTTCTCCTTCCACCTGAGGTGCATCTTAGGGTGTTGGCACTATGGTGTAAGCAAAATCTCCACTGGATTATTAGTCACATCCCTAGTGACTTCATCATCTGTCAACTCTATAACTTGACTTAAGGATAGTGGTTTCTTTGCAACTCTCTTTTGCTCTATTACTCTTGCTTCTTCAACTAACTCACTTTTCACCTTTATTATCTCAGACACAGGCACATTATGTTGCAACTCGCTTGCCACTTCTACCTGTTTAGCCATGTGCTCTTGAAGTGTAGCAGATAGTGAGGGTGACTATGTTGAAGATTTCCCTTGAGTAAACATCTGCTCCATCTCTGTCAACCCTTCTGTTGATTCCATATGGACATCCAAAATCCTAGAGGTTGACCCTCTTGGAACTATCATTTGGGCTCTTTTTTGTTTGGGTATTTCCACTCCTCCCAACACATCCACATGCTCTGTTTCTCCTGTATCTGTTGTGGTAATAGGAATGGCCCTTAAGGGTGCGTCCCTGGGAAGTGATGGGACTGTAGCAAAAGTGATATTTTCTATTGCAAATTCTTCCCCAGATCCAGAAGATCCTACCTGTGCCAGCTTGGCCTCTATGATTTGCCTTTTATGAACAAGGAAATCATCAAATCCCATGTCATCTATCTCCTTTCACTTCCTTTTCTTATCCTGGGTGATGGCTACAGCCTTAGCTATAAACTCTCCTACTTTCTTATTCACCCAATTCTTGGTGATAGTCATTACCCTGGCAGTCATGACATCTATAGATGTGGGTGTGTGCAAGAAGTTGTGTCCACTTATTGGCCAAAAAGTGGAAGTGTTTTCCCTGATTTTTAGAATTTGTCACATTTGACCTAAATATTTGAAGCACTTAAAGTTGAAATCTTGAAAAAAGTCACTAAATATGAAATGTAGTACTCGGAGTCTAGTTTCCAAATATGTAATTTTTTTTAATACCCAGATGATACAAATTGATTTTTAATAGGCGTTTCTAAAAACCACTATTTAAAAATCACTTTTTTTTTACTATACCATTCACGTGTACGTCATCCATATTTTGACCTAAATAATCATATTTTTCTAATTTGGGGAAAAGATTTGTAACTCATTGAAGCACGTTTTCCATATTTTTTTGTAATTTTTTATTGAATATATATATTTTTTATTAATTTTTTATTGGCCATTTTTCGTGTTTTAAAAAACTGTCGTGTACGTCACGCATAAGATGACCTAAATCATTTTTTGAAATTTTTTTTTCAAATTGAAAAGAATTGTCTGAAGTACGTTTTAGTATAATTTTTTTTACAATTTTTTTCTTAAAAAAAAGTTATTAAAATACTAAAAAACCCTAATAATTCAAGTTTTTGGACCTGTTTCATTAGAATTAATTGAAAAATAGAAAAAATAATCCAATTGTAAAAAAATTACATATTTGGAATCTACACTGTCTCATCTATAACGGGTTTTAATTTCGTCAAAAAATTCTGCAAAAAAGGCCTTCAGATATATGCCCAAAGTCACTAGTTTGTTGTGACATTGACAACACCTTCAACTTGTAGGTCAAACTAGGTCCAAAGCCAACGGTCGGGTTCTCAAGCCTTTTTTCCAACCCAAAACCATAGCAAAAAGTTGGTCAGAAATTCAAACTTTATAAAACGGGATCCCGTTCCATAAAAGGTTAATATTTTAATCTTTTATGAAATGGGATCTCGTTTCATAAAGGTTAAAATATTAACCTTTTATGAAACTCAAAATGGGATCCCGTTTCTAGAAAATGGGATCTCACTTTTGGCTCGGGATCCTGAAGCAAAATGGGATCCCGTTTCATAAAAAGCGGGATCCCGTTTTGGTTAACCCGATTTCAGGTTTTTTTCTAAGTCCAAAACTTCCACCTTAAGTGGACACAACTTCTTGCATTTACCCATGTCTCTTCTGCCTTTGTCCAGTCTAGGGAAGGTAATGGTAACCTGTATATTTGATTTTCTTCATACTCTATGTCTAACAAGTTCCCATCATTAGACTTCAGTTGAGGAGGGACCTCCAAGCATCCCAATGTCTAGATCTGGTTCAAAGTTAACCTTTGATAACTTCTTTTCCTCACCTCCTCCTCATCAACACAATCTACCCAGTAGTCTTCAAGGTGGACTTCATGTTGTAACCTTTTGTTAACGAATCTTTCCATTCTGTGATGAGGATAATAGTATCTTACCAAAGGAAATAGTTGTAAATGCAGCATGTATAGTTTTGCTTCAGACTTCTTGGCTCCATCAATTGAACTGCATACATACCAATCTATATGCATTGGAAATGTTACATTTCCTTTTCCATTCTTCTTCTTATAAGCCTCATATGATGGCACAACTTGCCTAGTGACCTCTAACAATATAACCTTATCTATTGGATACTTGGGTAATATGAATGGATTACCTTCAAAACCTTCCATTCTAATGTATGTGTATGTTGGGGATTGGATGAACCATGCCCCATTCCACTGAATTACTTCCTAGGCTTCCTTTGACAACCTCTTCACCCTGTCACCTTCCATCAATCAGACTAGGTGCATTATACAACAATCATGAACCATTTTATAGTGTTGTATAGACATCCGTCTCTCCAATTGTGGGTAGTGTTCCCACATGGTTTGTTCATTCGAGAGGTGTCCAATCCTTCCTACTGTCTGTAATCCTCTAAGTGTTGACCTATATGCACATGCATAGACAACGTAGGAGGTCATGTAAAACAATCTTCTTTTCTTCCTCCACTAAACCATACCATCATGTAGGTTGTCACTTATTAGCCTAGCCCATTGCACCACTTGGTTCTTTTCCTTTACCATCCTTATTAGGCCAAACATCCATGGTTCAAAGGCACCAGAATCTTCCTTGCCCGCCATCCTACTCAATAAGACAATCATATATTGAATTTATGGGCTAAAATCATATTTGAACAGATGTTGGGGGATCTTTGCCACCACTTTAACTTTGTTGTTGGGAGCTCTCCAGGTAGAAAATATAATTTTCCTACAATCTGTTGTGTTGTTATTGTATTTGACAGCTAGCGACTCCATTTTGATCTTGTACATCCCTTGGAGAGTTGGCAGCTTGAACATCTCTATAATGCCATTCACTGAGAAGTTAAAATATACCATGCCTTGTTTTTCAAATCTTCTAGTTACCACATTGCAGTTATTGGAACACTCAATTACAAGCTCCAAAGCCTTAGCTGCATAAGGAAAACCTGCAGCATGGAACATTCTCATCTGCATTATGCTTTTTAGAATCAGGTTGTCCTATCCAGCCATAATCCATGCCCTGACAACATCCAGATCTATGTTCCCACAATGGGTGTTGTTGGCGCATCCATACTTATGGCATATAGCTCCTAGGACAAGAAATATGTCTACTTTGAAGTTGGCATCCTTTTGATCCTTTCGATTCTGTATCTTGACCTGTAATCACAAGTATCCATGGTTTAGTACTAGGGTTTAAGTGCTTAAACACATAGATTACCCTTAAACTCACTATATATTTATACGTTTACTATACCCACATGTAAATTTGGATACATCTTAAGAAAATTACCTTCATTCCATAAGATTTACCATGGGTAATCAATTATTGTATATTAAAAAGATTGATGGGGAGGTTTTGTCTTATTCATGTACCTATTAGCTGAAATTTTAAACTTGAATGTGCAATGTGTACAAGACTATCATTCCACTAAGCACACCCATTTTGGTTCTCCGTTACCCATCCTCCATTATCTGTGAAATCACTTTTATTCTCCTCTAGATTGAGTGTAAATCACCTTGAATTGCTATGAGCTCTCTATAATTTTCATCTTTCGAATACTTTTGGTAATTAACAATGTTAGATAAATTTATCTTTTATCCTTAGAAATCCATCAATTAGGGCATATTAATTGATTTTCCTATAGTTAGGTAGGCTTTTGTCCTTTGGGCACAAAAGAACGATAGTTGTCCAAAGGCACGATTTTAAATTTAAAAGGCCAACGGCATCTGCTACATAGCATTAAATGCAGGAAAAATCTGGACATGGATATTCGGTATTTTAATACCCCATTCAAAATGTCCATATGAAAATATCCATGTGACGTCAGCACAGAGTCATGTTCAATATCATTGACTAAGGGGATAAGTATCAGATCTTAATTCATCCTTAAAACTGGGATATATAAACATCCATGGCGAAAATGTCCCTACGCAGAATATCATGTTGAAAAGTCAACAGTAAGGACAAATGGCGCAAGGTCTTTGCTTTAGGTATGGATGTGGACATTTGTAAGGATATGGATATTTTGCAAATGCAAAATGTCCATGTCACAAATATCCCTTTGACCAGTCAATGTTTAATGGCTCGAAGTTACCGAAATCGGGCTTTAATAGAGGAACAAATTTGATAGGCATCATAGGGATATGGACATTTGACTAGGATATGGATATTTAGCGAATGCAAAATGTCCATGTCAAAATGTCCATCTAGTTGAGGGTTTTGTAGCTTATCATGATAAATTTGATAGCCAAAGGGGCTATGGATATTTGAATATTCAATAAGATTATACCCAGCCCATGGATATGACTATTGATTTAATTTGATTTGATTACCATTTCAGGTCCGAACCTATGATTTGGGCATTTAAAGTACAGTATATGCACCAACCAAGATTAATACGATGGATATGGATATTTGGGAAATGCAAAATATCCATGTCAAAATATCTATCCCGTTGACCAAAACTTTGACTGCTCCTAACTCTTTCACCTTGTTGAATTTCAATGTGATGTAAAAGACAAAGTTGCTCAAAATTTCACTCTCTATCTATTGGTGACTTTTGCAAGAAAGAATTTAGACTTTGAATTTTGAAAGGATCAGAACATGACATTTTACCATACCACCCAAAAAGGAAAACACACAAGCCAAGCACAAACAAAAAAATTGGGCCCCTATTTTGCTAAGGCAAAATGGGGCATGTTGTGAGACCACACAATAGGAAGTATACTTGTAACTTGAGTTGAATTTGCAACACATTAGGTAAGGTATGCAATATGTTTGAATTTTGATCCCTTAGTATTATAATTTTTTTATCAACCGATATTGTCCATATTGGGGTGCAAAGACAAACTTTATTCTCAAAAGAATTTTCTAGAAAGTCAATATGAATTGTTTCCTAGATAATTGAATCCAAGAAACAATAGTTGAATTATGAATATTGAAGCTAACTTTTATTTGGCTAAAAAATAAATATATTGTGAACCTATTTGCAAACAACTTATGATATGGTTTTCATATAATTAGTTTTTGTATATAAATTATTACTTAAATTTTACACTTTTATGTTAAGAAAAATATGGAATATGAAACATAAAATGAAGCATTTTTGTTAAGAGAATGGTGGGTGCAAGGAAAGGTGCATCCAATTATAGGATTTATCATTTAGGCCTTTATGAGTTTTTTTAGATGAATCTAACAATTCATAGTTTGAATCATATAAGGAAATATAATTTGTTTATGCTAAATTATTAGATTGATGCTAAGACTTAACATATTTGTTGTACTCTTCTTTTTGTATACATCTCATAACAATCATGATATTGAAACTACTAGATTTAATATAGAAACTACTAGATTTGATATGATAATCATAGATAATTTCTCATCTTACATGTTAGAAATATCCTCATTTCACCTTCTATATGTTTGACATCATCTTCCTACCTTCATCTCACCTTAGATATATGTTTGACATTATATGTTTAGTTAGGGAGAGACTTAGAGAGAGACTGAGAGGGAGATGATATGTTTGACATTATATCCTCATTTCACCTTCTATAGGTCTAGCATACCCTCATTTCACCATCTATATGGGTTACAAAAGGAGCAAAATGAGGAAGAGGTGAAGAGATAGAGACATGGGGAGAGAGACATGTCTGGCATGATTTGTATATCCTCATTTCACCTTGCATATGGTTTTTGGATGCTTTGCATATCCTCATTTCACCTTTCTACATTTGCTTTACACCTGCCAATTGCATTTTCTTGAAAGTTTCGAAAGCCTTATGAAAAAATCAATTTTGTGCACATATCTTGCAATCATTGCATTCCATTAGACAACATTTCTTTGAGGTGTCATGCCAAACTATTCACATGCCTTGTCTATGCTTCCACACTTTGCATACATGTCTAAAAGGGGATATACAAATACATGTGACAAAATTCCTATATCCTTTATGCTTTGATGGTTGTCTATACCCTATTTCTGTAGCTTTTCAATAGAACACCTAAAAATGTAATCTCCATGAGGATCAAACATGCACCCAATATATGACTTCGTGTTCTGAAAAAATTCCTACATTGTAATACTTAACTCCCAACACTTAATTTGTTTTTGAAAAAACTTGAAAACTTTAAGAAATGCAAATGAGTTGTATATGCACAAAAAAAGTAAACAAAAGTGCATTGTACCATACCAGGGTAATTTCATTACTTTCAGAGCTAATAACTAATAATAATAAAAATAACTAGTTGTAAAATAATAAGGGTTTTTAAAAACAAAAGCAGTTTATAGACATTGAAAGAAAAGAATGGATAGTCTACTTACATGAACTGTAAAACAATAGAGAAAGTTACGCTTCACAAGTTTTGCATGGATCTATGCAAGCAAAGCATCCAATACCTACACAAAAAAAAAATGAATTTTACAATGAGGCTTTTGTGCATGTTCTATTGCAAAACGTCCCAATTGCAATTACTTCTTTATTTCCCATTAATCAAATCTACGTTACAGAGACCCCTACTCTATTTGGCCTAAAGAGACCCTGTTTTAGTGTATTTTTGAGAATTCTTGTGTTGGGTGAGTGATTTTTGCAAGGGAAGTGTTTAGACATGTTATATATGCCCATTTACACGTTCCCTATCAACCTCAAGGTTTAAATCCACATGCAAGTCTTTGTTGTTACATACAGTCCACAAAATAGGCCTAATTTGACTGTAACAACCCCATTTTTTCCTATTCTATACAAAACCACCCTATCTCATTTTCACATATGTTTTAAAATGACCAAAAGGGTATCCAAATAAGGTCTCAAATCTCCATTATCAAGTGTATGAAGGAATTTATGATAGGAAAGGTCTCTGAGAAGGGCTACAAACTCCTAGGCCACTTACAAGGCAAGCACATGTGGATTTGTCTTTCTCTTGCAAAACAAGGAAGAGAGTAAGAGAGAGAGATAGAGATAGAGACAGAGACAGAGACATTTGTCATGATTTGCATATCCTCGTTTCACCTTCTATATGGTTTCTATGCTTTGCATATCCTCATTTCACCTTTCTACATTTGCTTTACACCTGCCACTTTGCATACATGTCTATCAAGGCAATTGCAACTACAACATCTGACAAAATCCCCATATCCTTTTTATTTTGATGGATGTAATTAGAACACATTCCATACCTACCTTGATTTTTTAAAATCAATTTCCTTTGCCTATGGTGGCAAGGAACGCATTGTTCTAAAATGCTTCAGTTTCATGTAGTGGAAAGTTGCTAGGAGTGGCATTTTGCATTCCACAACTCATGGGGCCAAACCGACTACGCCAACACGTCGGGGTGGGCAGTTAAATGCTAGGGGAGGTCTTGTTTCATGCGCCAAGTGTCCCAGTTGTTCAAGGCAACAAGGTACCGACAAAGTCACTTAAGATCCCTAAGAGAAAAAAACTGCCAAACTTTGATGGAGCAGTTCTCCTCTGCACTTTAGGCTCTGCAAAGCTTGGGTGGGTTCCCCCTTCAGGACATTATTTGAAAACGATACATCATCTTATGCTATAGTGTCAAGCAAATGTAAATTTCCACACTAAGATGATAGGTACGGTCAAGAAACAAAGCATATATGAATAATTCCCTGCAATCCTTTAAAGCTTGATGTGAAAACTATAAATAATTACAATTAACTTATTGAAGAACTAAGATATATCATTCTTAAAAGATTTTATGGTTGGGGGATGCTTGGTTTTGAGATCGGTGCCTATTTTGGGAAAACATCTCGTCAATATTTATGTCATATTTATCACAACATTATATGTACATCTGATAGTTAATTTAGAATTACTAGATTGTAAAAGCACAAACTTGTGTCACACTTGTATAAAGGAAACGGCTAACACTGATCCAACTTTTAAACTTGAATCACTAAAAAGTGACATATATGTTTTGAATTTTGAAATGATGTATACTAATAAAATATTTATTTTTTAGTATATTTTATGTTTGTATTTTTTTGAAAAAAATTAAAAAATTATTTGAATATAGTTTTTAATAAATTGACACTATAATTTAGTTGCTGATAAAATGCTGAAAAATGAAGTTACATGAGACGTCAATCTTTATATAGTAAATTTTTTTTTTTTTCTTCAATTTTTTTGTGTGTATTTATAACTTGAAACTTTAGTGCATGGATATATTTTTTCCAATTTTGATAAATATATATTTTTAAATAAATAATAAAATGTGTGTGTATTAAAAAGTGGTTGTTTTCATTCGATGTCAACTTTCATATTAACTATTTATCTAAAATAGAAAAAAAAATTATACCATCTTGATATAGATTCTTTTATCTAGTGCATCGTATTTTTTTCAATTTTTTTTAATAAGTTTTACTATTTTTCCTTGACATGGTAATCAACCTAATGTTTTGTGCTAATAACCTACCTTTAGTAAAAATAGAAAGGAAAATATAAATAATAATTAAACTATTAAAATATATATATATTTGAAAACTAAACTTATAGATCCACAAAAGGGTATTTTTATATTTTTTAAAAAATGTTATTTACACGAGTAGAATTTGTTGAAATATCAAGTTTTTCAAATAATTTTTTTTTTTTGTAAATTGGCCTTATAGTGGTGCTACATATGCATTTAGCCAACAATTTTAGTTAGAAAAGTTGTGGACATATCTAACCTAGCTAGAATGAATCTTACAAGATCATATGTTTGACCAAATTTAATTTTTAGTTAGAAATAATTAAATTCACTTGTGCTGATAAGTCGGCTGAAAGTGTGACACAACTTTGATCAATCAACATTATAATTGCCTTGACAATAATCCTAACTTACTTAAGATTGGTATTCATGCATCCATACTTAATTATCCACTCACACTATAAGCAACATCATCATTCTCCATGAAATATTTATTCTATTATTTAAACAGAAACTAACACAAAAAAACTTGCAACAGGAAATGTGAACAAAGAAATTAACAGTCCTTGATTATTAATTTTAAATAATTGTTTACAATAGACAATGGAGATTGATAGCATAACACCATACGTTACTCATATAAGCTTGTTCAAAGAATACATGCTATGAAGAAATTTCACACAAATGACTTAGTTGTTCCTATTATAGACTACAAAACTTCTACATCCCTTGCTAATTTTCCCAACCAAGCCTTTTACAATTGAAACTCATCCCTTTTAAATAGAAGAAAAAGGGGAAACACAAATGTGTCAATGACTGACACATGTCATTTCTGTGTGTGTCCCAAATGGTCCCATCCAACAGAAATGGTTGTAACAATCGAGTGTTGCTCGAGGGCAATTTTCCACATTCTATGACCAAGATGTCTCAGCAAAAGAGCTTGATGGGGTCTTAACCCACCCAAGCTGAGATAGTGGTTGTTGCTGGAAATGGAGGTGACAATGGGGCATTTAGAAAGTGCTCCTCACTTTAATCCCTAAGCATTTCAAACAAAATCCAGAGATTTGGATTCAACACATGCAACTGGCATGTGCCCTCCTGATGTTGAAGGTGGCATGAAAGAAGTCATTTGCTTTAGGTTCAATTAGGAGAGGAAAATACTCCATCCTAAAACAACACCACATGTTTCACCAATGGGCACTCCACACTAGACTATTAGTAGCAAACAAAGATCAAATTCCCGAGATTTCACCATCTGCCAATAGAAACAAGACATCAGGATGCAACAAAAGGGTCAAGACAACGAATAGTTCCTCCCTAAGAGGCAACATACTCCCTCTATCCATAGGCATAACTAGAAAGACACTGAAGGCTCTGGGGATGCAACTAGAATGTTTCTGCCCCAATATGAGGTTAGGCAAAAATACCCACCTCAAGGGGGAAAGGAGAGGCCAACTATTGCACCGATTCATCCCATGAACACTCTGCTCTCCATCGGTACCTTGTTTCACGGTTTGTCTCTTACCTCAGGAGGCAAGTGAACTAGACACAACTCATTCCAATTCCACACATTCTAGGGAGGAATTATGTCATTCCTTTTAAACTCATAAAGCTAAAGGCATGAAACAGCTGAGAAGCCCCATAAAAATAGTTGAATCATTGTCGACCCCTTTTTAAAAAATAGAAATTTCATTTTTAGAACAAGACGAAGGATTAGAATGATTCCTCAAGCATCACACTTCCCTTTAAAGGTGGAGCTTAGATTGTATCAGTCCTCAGGAATGCACACAATCTTGAATAAATCCATCAGATCACTTGTACTTAAGTTCATGCCATTATGCTACTTGAGGCATTAATGAAGAATTGTCACACATGAGAAGAAGATTTGGTTGATGCTTCAGGTGATACAATAATTCCACATCATGTTGTGTGTTTCTAAGCACAGGTGACATGTTCCATCTTCAAACCACTTGCCTCCTAGAAACCCTATCCACTTGCTAATGTGGTCTCCAACTTTGACATTGAATTATTTTTCAATTCCCTTCATGGGACTTTCTAATTCTAATTTGGATCCAAATATTCATTCATTCCTAACACCATGCCAAACTAGATCTACCTAGATCTGCCATGTGATAGATGCATTTAATGCTCAAGGCATTGTTGCTAAAATTCACATCCCGATCATGTCATGATGTCCTGAAACTGTCGTCGCCAAGATATGGGGCAACAAACATGCTTCAAATGCTTCAAAATAATCAATCTTGCAACTCAACACAATATCCATCAAAGATGTTAAATGTATCCATTAATTCATGCATGCCTCACAGTTCAGTTTGGGTTTCAAGCTCAATTGTAGTCTATTTAGTGTGAAAATTGATAGCTGGTTTAAGCTAGGTTAAACACTACACTTTCACCACTAAGCATTGGGAGGACAAAGGCCAAACTTGTGAACAAGCTTCTAATCACTTTGTCTGTCCCTTACACTCATGTGGTTATGAAACCTAAGGCCCTAATCAAGATTTTATCAAATGTTTTCCTTTCAACCAAGTAAAACCCTAATTATGCCTTATATCAAAAATATACAGAAACTAATGAAGCAACTAGAAAAACTGATCATAGAAGTACAGAGATAGAGTTTCAAAGATATTATACCTAGATTTTGAGGGTGCATGGACTAGGGCACCTGCTTCAGTGTCCTGCAAGTTTTGAACTAGAAAATCTTTTGCATAGGGTGTCTGAGACTGTTAAAAGGCTTTTAGATCCTGGAATAAACCCTTGGTTGGACTAGGGCACCCACTCCAATGTCCCACAAGTCTCAGAATCTAAAAATCCAAAAGTTTGTCGCAGCTGTACCCACAATACCCTTCTTTCTGTAGCTTCTTCCCACTAGAACCTACAAAACACGATATGCAAATATAAAAGAAGGAAGATGTTGCGGCTATATAGGAGCTTGCCTCAGTCAAGCCCCATCCTTGGTATTTCTACCTCAACAATACCCAGAGATAAAGATTTGCAGAAGTGTGTGCAAACCTAACAATGTGTTATGCATAAAATCAAACCCTAGATGTCTTAATCAAGGGAAGATCAACAACTTGATTTACATTAATAAACACATACAACTTCACCTCAAGGAGATGAGATAAATGAATACTTGCATGAACAAGAAGGCAAATCAACAATCTCTGTAGAGGATCTCCAAGCTTGTTGTTGGAGGCTAATGCAGAGAAACGAAAGAAAACTCAACTTCTTAGAAACATGTGTCACAACAATAGGATTCAATTCTCCAAATTTCACAATGGGACCAAACTAAGTTCCACATTTATGACCCAAACTAGGCTTCACAGTGCCTTCTCATCCCTTAAGGACCTTAACTTACTTAAACAATCAATCATAAGGTTTGTTCTTTCATCTATTAGTCATTCCTTCATTGACTGCCCCAATTCCTAGTAACCTTGCCTATCATAACTGTCATTGATATCTTCCAGGTTAGACTTCATTCCAAGACTGTAAAGGCACAATTGGACACCCTTTATGTCATTTTAAAACTTATCCAAAATTGAGATATCTTTGTTTTGTAACAACATTCTAAACTAATGACTGTAATGCCCCGATTAGGCCTAAATAGGCTTCTTGGACTATACTCTATTAACAGTTTGATATTCAGCTTTAAAAAGATCCTCCACTCTTCAATATAGGTTTGATGGCTTTCATTTCATCCTTAATTCAACAATCTCCAAAGTATTCAATTGTCACTAACTGTAGGAACTCAAAAGTTTATTCTTCACACAGTCTTGGTTGTGGCTGACTTACTCCCATGATAGGATAGTGTTTACAAAGCCTTAATCACTTAAGGATTTTGATAAACCCTTATTTTTTCAACATTCCCCAAACACCTTGGCAACTTTCTCACACATCCCCACCTTTAATAGGTAATAAACTCACCAACAAAACACAAAAAACCTCACTGTTCTTGCTTAACAGTCTGAAACAAAGGAAAAATAGTCCCTAGGGCATCAAATTAACATATGCAAACCAAATCTTCACAACCTGTAGTCTTGCACTATGGAAGAACGTATAAAAACGAACCAATCTACAAATTTATTAGATTTTCCAATGCTAGACATGGAGAAACATAATTTTAAATGCTCACTGTTACCCTAGAACAGGGTTTTGACAGTTTATACAAGAATTGCAATAACTAACTTCTATAAAAACCAAAATGCATGGGACAAGAAGCAAATGGAAGGTGATTGAATGTACTACCACTTACAATCAATTAGACATCATTTCCAATCTGTACGAGGCCGTACAATGCCTGGAAACAATGTATTTCTGAAGAAAATACATAAAAACAGTGCTCTTTATTGATCCAATTCACACATTCAATCACCCACCAATTCTTTGAAGGTTACAAGGCCTTTTAAAGGCATTACATCATGACTCTTCAGTTTCTAACTAACTTGGAACGACCTAAGAGCCAAATGACTCTTCATCTTCCATACATTTTATATTTTTGAAAGACAACTTTTCCCATTTTGCAAATGAAGATAAAACTTGTTGAACATTTAACACTCCTAATGACCTAGACACATAACAGTGACTTGATTATCCTCATTACAATGTTGAATCATTAAAAATTTAATCAAACTCCTATGGAAGTATCAATTTGTCAAGGTGCTCCTGCACCATACAACCAACCAACAAAGATTTCCAAGTCCCTTGGAAATGTATCTGCAACAAAAGTCTTTTTCTGCATCTCCTCTGGCTTTATCTTCAATCTTCTCAGCTTCAATCTTCCAATCTTTAGATTAATAGAAATGATGACCAACCAACCAACAAATCAAACTACTCTCTTCAAAGAGCATCTTCAGGCTTCTTCTACTCCCATCAGTGGAGTACTCTTCAAGCTACAACCCCAAGTGCTTCTTCAGTCAGGTATCCATCTCTCTACTACTTCACAACACCAACTCACCAAACCATTCATCTCACCCAACATCAGATCCTGGTGATGCACCTACCACTCTCTCCTTAGTGGTTTCTCTTTGTACCCTTATCCAGCCTAATCTCTATTAGAGAATGGTCATGATAGACCTCATCTTGTCTGCCCACACACACAACCTCAGAAAACATCCTTCTGCAGCTAGATGGACCAAGCACCTGCAACCAAATAACTTGACAACACAAAATAATGGTCACCAACAAACTTTAACTCCTTATTTGCCTTTTGATACACAACACTTTACCCAGAGCTTTTGCTAGCTCTGATACCAATTTGATGCAGAGAACAGAAAGAAAACTCAACTTCTTAGAAACATGTCTCACAACAATAAGCTTCAATTCTCCAAATTTCACAATGGCACCAAACTAAGTTCCACATTTATGACCCAAACTAGGCTTCACAATGCCTTCTCATCCCTTAAGAACCTTAACTTACTTAAACAATCAATCCTAAGGTATGTTCTTTCATCTATTAGTCATTCCTTCATTGACTGCCCCAATTCCTAGTAGCCCTGCCTATCATAACTGTCATTGATATCTTCCAGGTTAGACTTCATTCCAAGACTATAAAGGCACAATTGGACACCCTTTATGTCATTTTAAAACTTATCCAAAATTGAGATACCTTTGTTTTGTAACAACATTCTAAACTAATGACTGTAATGCCCCGATTAGGCCTAAATAGGCTTCTTAGACTATACTCTGTTAACAGTTTGATATTCAGCTTTAAAAAGATCCTCCACTCTTCAATATAGGTTTGATGGCTTTCATGTCATCCTTAATTCAACAATCTCCAAAGGATTCAATCATCACTAACTGTAGGAACTCAAAATTTTATTCTTCACACAGTCTTGGCTGTGGCTAACTTACTCCCATGATAGGACAGTGTTTACAAAGCCTTAATAACTGTTGTGTGGTTACACAACACGCCCCATTTTGACTTGGCAAAACAGGGACCCAACTTTTGTTTTGGCTTGTGTTGTCTGTTTCTGGCGGTTTGGTAAAAATAAGTCAGGTGCATCATCATCATGAAGGTCAGGATGAGGTAGGTCATCATCATGAGGTTAGTTTGTCAAAGTTCATATTTTGTTTCTATGACTTCATGGTTAGAAAGAGCTTGAAATTCCATGCAGGTTGGCCTTTTGCATCACTTGAAAATTCGTCCATATGAAGGAGTTGTAAGCAGTCAAAGTTTTGGTCAAACCTGATAATTGTTGTATGAACATCATCATCATGATATTTGAAAAGCCCCCCGATAATATCCTGAGGTCGAAACATCCGGACGTCAAGTTTAAGTCGTAATAATCCTTTCCCGTCAGGCGGTCTTTTGTATCGCCAAAGGTCATCATCATGATCTTACTCTATCACCTGATAAAAATCATGCAGTCCTGAAACATCTGGACGTCAATCTTAAGTGCTAGTGTGCTTTACCCGTCGAGTAACCTTGGAAACATTGCGAGCATCATGATATTCCAACATCACCCGATATTATAATATCATGCTGATATTATAATATCACCTTACTTAGAGAAATCTGCCATCTGCATAATTTGCGCGCGCACGACAGTCTTGGTGATCAGCATCATCATGATATTTCAGGACCCGACATTTCCTAATATCCTCCTGATCTCCTTTTGCGTGATCATGATGATCACCTTATCTTTCGAAACGGAGGATGATTTTCCTTTCCCAAACCTTGTTGAACAAGATCATCATGATCTTGTTAGTCTTTCCCGACAGTTCGTAGTATCATCCTGCCGACAAGAGTAACCTTTTGCAAATATGATGATGACGATGACGTCACCATCACCTTTCTCCTTCGGCAGGATATTGTCCAAGGCGTGATCCATTTCGCCAGTATGATGATGACGATGACGTCATGTTCGAAGATTAATGAAGGCCGCGGATATCCTGATGACGTCGTCAGGACTTTCAGCAGGATCATATTCTAAATCACCCAATGCAGATATGATGATGATGATGTTCATCATCCTGATCTTTCGAGCGGATAGCCTTGGCCGAAAAGGGTCATATTGCATTCATCCACGCGATCATCTTCCTTGGGGGGAACCCGATATTCCAGTTATCTCCTGATCTTAACGAAACATGACGATGACGTCATCCCTTTGCATTTTAACCAAGCCTGATGATGACGATGACGTCATCATGATTTTCCTCAGCGGCAGGATCATTTTCCAAGTCCTCCTGTTTGCCTTCATCATGATGATGATGATGATGTCTTTCTTCCCCGAATATGCAGAAACGAAACATCCTGATGGGCTTTTCCTCAGAGCATTCAGAGGCGAAGAGCATCATATTTAACAATATCCTGTGGCTAGATACAAGACATAAAGTTGGTCATCATCATGATTTTCGGCGTAGGTATAACTGTTGCCGTCGGCCAAGTCTAATATTGTCAGCCTGATCATGTGTGGTCGCACTGATGCGAACATGATGATGATGACCCGAAACATTCGAACGGAGCATGCAAAGCCAGGTATGAAGTAATTTGTTAAGGGTAGTTATTTCCTTGTATATTTTGACATACCTGATCATATTTGAACCCGATATACAAGAAAATGGGCAAAAACATGAAGCGATAGAAATTTGAAAGCCCGACTGCCTGATTTTGGTCAACGAGGGTTGACCTGGTTGTTTTTATGCTGTTTATGCATTTAGTGCATATTTTCCACAGGTAAGGCCTGATTGCCTGTAGCTGCACATGGGGAGGTATGTTTAATAAAATGTTTACTTCCTGTTGTCTATCCACATGATGATGAACTTAATGTTTGTCTGTTTATTTGCAGGAAGTCAGGATGCTGCTGAAGCTGAACATAGAAGTCATGATGCTGCTGAAGCTGAACATTGAAGTCATGATGCTGCTGAAGCTGAGCGTTGAAATCATGATGATGCTGCTGAAGCTGATAATTGCAAAGTTACGCATGGAGTCAACATGGGCCAGAAATGAGGAGGATATTGTCAAATATGTTGTTCGCCAGCTGGAGACCGAATCAAGTTGAAGATGCTGGAATATTATGCGCCAGCTGTACATTTGCTAACTGGCGAAGCATGTGCTTTTCATCTGGACCGTTGTTTGTTATGAGAGGATCCTGATCCTTGGATCATTGTAACCGTTTTCTGGCAGTTGCTCTATATAAGAGCCAGAGCTTGTCATTTTAAAAGAGGGGGGGATATACATTAGAATACACAGACGCATCTGGCGCAAAAAAGTCAATTACTGTAGAATCAATTAGGAGATCGGATTACTGAGACTAATGAGGATAGAATTGTTGAAATGCCAAGGTTCTTTCTTCAGATCACTGTAAATGTACCTGTTCTTGAGCATACTGAATGAAGATGAAGTTCCAGATTACATCTTAATTGTAAATTTTACGTAATCTTCTGTTGATTTCTGGATATGTACTGGTGAATGCTGTGTTCAACTGGAAGCGCTTTCATTTCATTACATGTTGTTGTCAACTTTCCTTTGAAGCTTTGCACTAGATCATGCGGATTTGTGGAATGTCCTGGTGAAGTATGATTTCTAGTTTTCCTTCTTTTCATTGCAAGTATGGGAGCTTGTATGTGAATCAGTGATCTAAGTCCAGTAATTTTGGGAATCTCACTCTCTACCCCTTTTCCTTTTTCAATTTCATTAATTCATCACCATAACTGCAAATCATGATAAATAACAAGCAGAAATAGTGAAATATGCTGAAATCTCGTAGGTAACTGAAGATCCTTAGCATATTTGGTTAAATGCATGTAGTATTGAAAATATCATGCAAAGAATTATAAATAATGGTAGAAATCATGCAAATATCAGCCTGTATGCACATTATTTGACTAAATTTACAGTGCAGAGGTAGAATTGTTGGAGACTTATGCAGAGCGAGCATCCAGAGCAGGATATTTGAAGATGATGATGATGAACAGTGCAGAAACACGTAAGGCCCCTGAATGGAAAACAGCAACACACATCAACCACTGAGTAACGTCAGTAGATTAAGACCTAATCAATGGAGACTTGGGATCATGAATTCTTTGAATTCATCGTATCTTTCAAGATGAGTAAAGGTTGTTGTGTAACTTTTATTCTATGTTTGCGAATGACTAACATCATGACCAACAATAACTTAAGGATTTTGATAAACCCTTATTTTGTCAACATTCCCCAAACACCTTGGCACCTTTCTCACACATCTCCACCTTTAATAGGTAATAAACTCACCAACAAAACACAAAAAACCTCACTGTTCTTGCTCAACAGTCTGAAACAAAGGAAAAACAGTCCCTAGGGCATCAAATTAACATATGCAAACCAAATCTTCACAACCTGTAGTCTTGCACTATGGAAGAACGTATAAAAATGAACCTATCTACAAATTTATTGGATTTTCCAACTACTAGACATGGAGAAACATAATTTTAAATGCTCACTGTTACCCTAGAACAGGGTTTTGACGGTTTATACAAGAATTGCAATAACTAACTTCTATGAAAACCAAAATGCATGGGACAAGAAGCAAATGGAAGGTGATTGAAAGTACTACCACTTACAATCAATTAGGCATTATTTCCAGTTCATACCAGGCCATACAGTGCCTAGAAACAATGTATTTCTGAAGAAAATGCATAAAAATAGTGCTCTTTATTGATCCAATTCACACATTCAATCACCCACCAATTCTTTGAAGGTTACAAGGCCTTTTAAAGGCATTACATCATGACTCTTCAGTTTCTAACTGACTTGGAATGACTTAAGAGCCAAATGACCCTTCATCTTCCATACATTTTACATTTTTGAAAGACAACTTTTCCCATTTTGCAAATGAAGATAAAACTTGTTGAACATTTAACACTCCTAATGACCTAGACACATAATAGTGACTTGATTATCCTCATTACAATGTTGAATCATTAAAAATTTAATCAAACTCCTATGGAAGTATCAATTTGTCAAGGTGCTCTTGCACCAGAGGCTTCAACCCTTCTCTCGATCATGCAAAGGGTGTACAAACCCTAGGAATAGCAAGATAGACTCAAGATCTTGATTCCTAATCTTCATCCATTGTCTCCAAAATAGAAAATACAAAATACTTTCGAGAGCTTCAACAAGTCACTGATATTCAATAGAAATTGCAACAGACTTTTGGCATCAAGCTTGCATAAGAATTGTGTGTGATAAAATGATTTGTAAATGTTTTTTTATATCTAGCTTTAGGGAATTCAAATTTTGAAATAATGTCTCGATATCACACGAAACTGAGAATTTAAAAATGAAATCCTTAGGCACTTAGCGGGAATCGACACCCTGCCAAAATTGAAAATCTCGTGAAATGGGGGAGGACTAGGGTGTGGGCACCCAAGTCCTAGCCCCCAATTTCAACTCAGATCTGCATTTTTGGGGGTCCTAGGGACCCAAATCTCAAATCTCTTTTCGGGTTCTATCAATAAGTTACCTCAAAAAGTGAATAGACTGCTCCTAGACTTAGTCAATCAAGGTTTCAGGAAGGCTAAAAAAGAAAAGGTTGAGAGGTCACCAGGAGTGAGGAACTAAACCAAGAGAAATTGTACCATTCCATACAGGAGGATAATTTATGACATTACATAGTCATTTCAAATTAAATACCACAATACTTGCAGCAATTACACTTCAAGCGAGCCATATATTTTCTTCATGTGCCACAATCCAGAAACATTTTGAATTTTGACCATTAATGTTTCAAGAAACCAAGATCCATGGCTTGTGCATGCCACAACTTCCATTGATCAAGCCCATCCTCATGCAAGAGACACATGTCAGAGAGTCAAATACCCATTGTCTTCAAGAGGTAACTGCATAGCGAGGCTTCATTGAGAGTGAAGCCTAGTATTGTATGTGAGTGTTGTCATGTGTTCGCAGTTAGACACAACCTCCTAATGGAAGGATTGCTAATAACAAGCATCCGATGGCCTTCATAAAACTTTTCCTTTACAAACAGTCCGACGAGTCCCATTGACACATGGTAGCATGGCGCTCCTCATCAGCTATGAAAAACCAAGCACTAAAGAACATCGCGGGCTTGACAAGTGGACACCCTCCACTGAATTTCTCCCTTGAAGGCTATGGGCCCAGGTCAAGAATACAAAATAACTTCAAACATACGGGCACGTCCATAGGTTTTAAATAAAACAAAGGCACCATCTTGTTAGAATAGCAGAGCGGTTGGTAGACACATGATGAAGCGGACACACATCAAGCAACTTAAACAAATACAACTGACAAACACAAGTCACCAACAAATTAAACTTTTGATTCTAAAAACTTGAGGATTGAGATATGAGTCCTTAGACGCGAGAACACAAATCAAAGCCAAAAACATTAAACTCTAAAAATTTTGCAGGTTCTAACACACTTTTCTATAACTATTATCAATATACATCAGTTCTAGCATTGTGGTGAATTTATGTGACTTGTGTACAATTATTGATTGATTTTTCTAGCATAGTTGCAGAAAATCAATAGTGTGTGTTTCAAATTTTGTTATGCAAGTTTGGTAGTGATTATTGTATCATATTTTATATTGAAATTACTGATTATATTCCAAATCTAAAAAATTTATTAAAAAAATGGTTTGAGACATTACAGTGGTATCAGAGCTATGATCTTGCCAACCTACACCTAGTAAATTTGAGTGTTGATGCTTCCTAGTGATAGAGAGATCAAATATCAAAGAAGAGAAGAAAGAAAGTTGTAAGTGCACAAATCATATAAAGAAGAAGATATGGTAGAAGGGGGAAAAGGAAAAAAGAAAATGTTAGATGATGAAAGGAAGGAATTCTTCCATGGGAATTTGGCTGGAATCAATAATATAAACAAGAGAAAATGAATGAATTATTGGCAAAATTGGTGGAACAAATGAGTATAAAAAATCCTCAAAGAGGGGAAAGTTTTTTAGCAAGTTGTAGATCAACGAGTAGTTCCATCTCAAAACTCTCAAAACCCATTTTCTTACCAGAAGATGAAGAGGAAAAATTAGAATGCCAAGTAGAGCCCATGACTTCTTCTCCAACAAAGATTGCTAGATTGTATGGAGAATATTGGATCATCCTAAAGACCTTAAGGCAACCTTGCCATTTGAGAAATTTTTAGAGGTGACAAGAAGAAGTATTCCATAATAAGGGGGCACAAGAATAACTAGAATAACAATGGGAAATATTTGAAGCACAAATTGAACAAACTATCTACATCCACCTTTGATGGAAGTGACAAGATTTCAGCGCGATCTTGGTTGCAAAAATTATAGACTTACCTCACACTCAACCCCATGAAGGAAAATGAAGCAATTCAATTTACCACATTACACTTGGAGTGAATTACTTATGATTGGTGGTACCATAGTCTAATCACACAAGAACATGAGTGTGTGTACACTTTTGATGAGTTTAGTTAAAGGGCTTGATAGATTCAAGCTTAAGGATGAAGAAGAATATTTTAGAGAACTCTCCAGAATCAAACAACAAACTATAATTCAAATGCATATGTAGTAGAGTTCCAAAGAGTTGTAGTTATGGTACCTAAAGGGAAAAATGTGGTGCTTAGAGCATCTCAAATGGATCACCACAAGTGGTCATAGCTAAAAGAATGGAGAGGATTTTTCACAAATGTCAAGTTGCATGGGTAACAAGTTGTTTGGTGATACCTACAAATTAATCCATGGGCAAGAAATGCACTTATCATGTTTATATTTAGAATATTTTGGATAAGCATAGTGTAGTTTTTGGTGATTTGCCTCCAAGACTACCACTTGGGTTTCATCATATTATAGAGTTGGAGCCAAGCTCTAAGCCTATCATAACCACTCCTTATCGACACCCAAGAATCTACTAGTAGATTGAAAATGCCATAAGGGAACTTTGGAGTTGGGATTATAAGTATTAAGATCATGTTGATTCTACATGGCAGTCTGATGATGATGTGGAATCTAGCTCACGACCCTTGAAGACATGATTATACTTCTCCTAGCAATATACTTTTCTTATTTAAAATTTTATTAGAAAATGCATGAACTTGATGAAGAGCATGCTCGACATTTGTGTGTTTTTCTTATGAGTTTTGTAAAACACATCTTTGGCACCCAAATTGGATGTCTAACCCTTAGGATTGGTAAATTCAAACATGTACCAAGTCTAATAAAGGCATTTGATTAAAATTTTGATTCTAAAAATTTGAGGATTGAAATATGAGTCCTTAGACGTGGAAACACAAATCAAATCCAAGAACCTTAAACTCTAAAAATTTTGCAGGTTCTAACACACTTTTCTATATATATTATCAATATACATCAGTTCCAGCATTGTGGTGAATTCATGTGACTTGTGTACAATTATTGATTGATTTTTCTAGCATAGTTGTGGAAAATCAATAGTGTGTGTTTCAAATTTTGTTATGCAAGTTTGGTAGTGATTATTGTATCATATTTTATATTGAAATTGCTGATTATATTCCAAATCTAAAAAAATTATTAAAAAAATTGGTTTGGGACATTACAGTGGTATCAAAGCTATGATCTTGCCAACCTACACCTGGTAAATTTGAGTGTTGATGCTTCCTAGTGATAGAGAGTCAAATATCAAAGAAGAGAAGAAAGAAAGTTGCAAGTGCACAAATCATATAAAGAAAAAGATATGGTAGAAGGGGGAAAAGGAAAAAAGAAAATCTTAGATGATGAAAGGGAGGAATTCTTACATGGGACTTTGGCTGGAATCAATAATATAAACAAGAGAAAATTAATGAATTATTGACAAAATTGGTGGAACAAATGAGTATCAAAAATCCTCAAAGAGGGAAAGTTTTTTAGCAAGTTGTAGATCAATGAGTAGTTCCATCCTAAAACTC
The DNA here is from genome assembly GCA_027924645.1 of Cunninghamia lanceolata. Taxonomy (NCBI): domain Eukaryota; kingdom Viridiplantae; phylum Streptophyta; class Pinopsida; order Cupressales; family Cupressaceae; genus Cunninghamia; species Cunninghamia lanceolata. Next base: position 2,443,482 of record BSBN01001011.1, read on the forward strand.
TCAAAACCCATTTTCTTACCAGAACATGGTTATACTTCTCCAACTTATCTTCTCGCCTATTCTTAGCAAAGTTTCTATTTCTTCTTCAATTAACTAATTCTTTCGATCTTATTTCATTATTCATTGTTTAACATCTTCAAAGAGTAGTGCAAAAAATGAGGGACCAAAAAGTGGCCAACATCTAAAATTCTTCAAAATGTGCTTGCATTTTGGAAAACATAATGTGTGCACTTTATAACATGCTCACATTATGGCTTGTGTGTGTTTTTTAAATGCAAGCACATTATAATGCACTCACATTCCTATTTTGACCAATCAAATGCCTTTATTAGACTTGGTACATGTTTGAATTTACCAATCATAAGGATTGGACATCCAATTTGGGTGTCAAAGATGTGTTTTACAAAACTCATACAAAAAATGCACAAATGTCGAGCGTGCTCTTTACCAAGTTCATGCATTTTCTAATAAAATTTTAAATATAACACCACAACAAGATAAATCTTAGTTTTAGCTTTCTAACCATTTATTTTTTAAAAATCTAAAATTATTAAGGACTTGATCTCTAATTAGTTTTAGTAATATCTTCATTTTTTGCCAAAAACTTATTCATAGCTTTTTTGGTGTCATTTAAAGCTTTGTTTTAGCTTTCTAACCATGTATTTTTTAAAATCTAAAATTATTAAGTTCTTGATCTCTAGTTAGTTTTAGTAGTATCTTCATTTTTTTCCAAATACCTATGCATAGAATTTTTAGTGTCATTTTTTATCTACTCATCAAAATTTGAAACAAATTAAATTTTTATATTCTATACTTCACTCTATACACATTAATTTTTTTGATTTTTGAGTAGTTTTCTCAAAATTAAGGGGGAAGCATGTTTAATTTGTTTGTTTTTCAAGATGTGACCACTTTAAAAATTATTAAAAAATTAGATATTCATTAAAAATTAGGAAAAAAATTTGGCATAAACTACACAATGTTAGCTAACTTTCCACCAAATGGATTTGTGAAAATACTTTTAAAAAGTCAACGTTTAAGGGGAGCACACCTGATGCTATGTTATATTTTTCTAACAAAAGTAAGACCACTTTGTGTGCTCCCTCTATTTGACCCTCTTAATGTCCACCATTTTTTAAAAATAATTAGTAGTTTAGAAACTAGATTTTAAGCACTACTAATCTTGTTCTTGTCACATCTTAAAATTTTGACCATGGGTATCTTGATTTACTCATCCAAGATCAATTTTTGCTAATTTTAGAAAACAAAAAGTAGTCACTTTTGACCCCCTTTTGGTCCCTCATTTCCATGCACTTACCCCAAATGCTCGTCTCATCTTTGAATGACATGTTCAAAATCACAAGCTTCTTCATATGACTTTAAGACTTTTATTTTTGTGTATTTTGTTTTAGATATCCACATAGATTAGATATCTCTTTTCAATTCAAGAAGCTCTAGCATCTTCAAATCTTCTTCTTCACATATCTTCTCAAGAAGTTCTAGTTTCTTCAAAGCTTGGTTTACTTTAGGATGAAGCTTCTAAGCTTCTCACACAAGACTTTGAGCCTTTTTAATTCATGCTTTAGCTTTAGCAATCCCACTAGCATTCACATGCTCTCTACAGGACTTTGAGCCTTTTGAATTTATGCTTGACAAACCTTTATGCTTCTTTCCTATTTTGTGAATCTCTCCAAATCCCCACCTCTTCAACCCCATTAGCTTTACATGCCTTACATCAAAATTTTATGAAAATACTTCCAAAATGATGAGCTACTTCTTAGATTTCTAAACATATAATTTTTTTATTATTTTGAATAAGTTAAGGTAATTTATTTTATTTTCTTTGAAAGGTGTCTTCATATTCCTCCAATACATATGTATTGATTTTTCTTTATAACTTTTAACCCACTTATCCAAATTTGAAAAAAATTATATAGGATTGTTCTATGCTTAATTCTCCACACATTCCAAAAAAATACATTTTCAATTAGTTTTGTGCAAGTTATGTGACGCACACACTTATTGATGTAGATTTTAGGACGCATATACTTTGAAAATTCATAAAAAAATAAATATTCAATAAAAACTATGAAAAATACACAACTTGTAGTATTCACTCTTAACTATATTTCTACCAACCAATTTTTTTAAATACCTTATACAACAAAAAATAGGGGGGCACACTCCAGACACTATGTTATATTTTAGTGATAGAAACAGTAACACTTTTGTGTGCGCTCAACATTTCACCCTCTTAACTTTAACCATTGTTTAGAAATTAAATTTGGCATATTAAAATTCTTGTTCTTACCATGTCTTCAAATTTTGAGTGTAAACATCTCAAATTACTCACCCAAGTTCAAGTTTAGCAAATTTCAGGAAAAAAGTGGCCACTTTTGACCTCATTTTGTCGCCCATTTCCAAGCACTTACCTCCAATTCTATCATTTATGTTATTTCTTCTAAAATTTCCTTGATACTATTGTGTTAGACCATTCTATTGAAATGGTCTTTTCATATTGGTCACATTAGTCACTGCTCTTTGCAATAAAGGATCAATGGAACTTGGAACCATGGACCTGATGGAGTTCTTAAGTTTGTTGGTAGTGATCATGTCATCATCAAGCTTGATTGCTCATGCATGTGCCTCTTTTACCTTGTCAATACAACAGGTTTTGATTAGGAAAGCATTTTTTATGGAAGGGCATTAATGAAGCAACTTAAGAGAATCTACAGAGAAGGCCTTAGACTTGTGTTGATTCTTCTAATGAGGTAGTTGAATCTTGCAACAAATTCTCACATGGGATCACTATTATCCTTGTTTTCATTTGATGGATAGGTAAAAAGAAAGTGACTATCCTTATCTAGTTTAAAGCATGATAAAATTTTATCTCTTATGATTTCCCAATTGTGATGGAACTAATAGTGAGATGGTGGAACCATTCTATTGTTGCTCCAACCAAGCCTTCAATGAAAAGTTTGCCTACCACATCTTTGTATGCCACTCCTAAAATGTGTAAGTTGTGATGAAGGTAACAATATATTTGTTAGGGTGTTGTGTGTCATCAGGTGAAAGTTCAAAATTGTTTCACACTTTTATAAAGGAAATGACCAACACAAATACAGTTTTTCAACTTCCATCACCTAAAAGTAACATGTATGTTTTGAATTTTAAAATAATATAAACTAATGAAATGTAGAACTCTTAATGTAGCTTACGTTTACAATTTTTTTATTTTTTAAAAAAAATTGGATATAATTTTTTTATAAATTTAAGAGAATAATTTTAATTGCTAAAAAAATGAGGTTGAGGGGATGTCACAAAAAATATAGAAAATTTAATTTTTTTTCTTTGATTTTTTTCCCACTTAGATAACTTGAAAATCTAGCACATGGAGAAAAAATAATAATTTTTGATGAATATTTATTTTTTAAAGTCAAATTTACTCAAAATTTCATAGTTTTGATGGGACGTCAACATTTGTCTAATAATGCAATATGAAATCGGCTTAGGCTCTGTACGCTCTATTCCCGCCTTTGCATTTTTTAAATTTGGCCATGGCTGCGGGGTACCCCCTAACCCCCCTCCCCTTTCCCCTTCAATACAAATTAACCCTGGTGTAGCCTCAGGCAGCCACTCCGAACTCGTGACCCAGGGTAACACGTTGGTTCCCAATGCATGGAAGAATGTCCTCTTGGGGGACAAGGACCATAAGATCCCGAATGTTGTCTGATAACTGCGGGAGACTGGCAGTGGATCTACCCTTAAACTCCTAGATTTTACTATGGAGAGAATTGTTTCTTTGATGGAGCAAGCTCTTGTTGGTAAGTTCTTCTCCTTTAGACCAAATATTGATCTAGTTAGGAGATGGGTTGCTACCAAATGGAGAATAAAGGGAAGCGTCTCGGTTAGCGCTATGGCGGGAGGATTGTTTCTTTTCAAGTTTACCGCTAGGGAGTATCTCACTTCTATTCTTGTGGGTGGCCCATGGATGTATGGTAAACACAACCTCTCTTTGTAAATGGAGGTTGGGGTTTGATGTTGCTGCTGTTCTGAATTAAAAAACTCCTATTTGGGTCAGATTACATGGACTCCCACTAGAGTATTGGATGAAGAAGTCTTCACCTAGATTGCAAACACCTTTGGGCATTTTATAGCTTTGGATAACACCACCAAGAACATATCCAGGTTAGTATTTTCTCATTTTTGTGTTAATGTTGATATCCATAAAACTCTACCTAACACCATAACACTTGAATCTAAGTATGTCCAATGGACTTAGTCCATTCAGTATGAGAATGCCACTATTTTTTTTAGAACTATAACAGAAAAGGGCAACTAGTTATACAATGTAAAGCCCCGAAAAATATCTATTGACTTAGGAGATTAGGATAAAGGAGATGAAGAGGAATACCCTTTTAGAGAAGATGTTCTCAATATAATCAATTCCCCTTAGAAGGATAGTAAAGGGGATGTGGAGAAGGAAGAAGACAGAGACTTTCCCTAGACTCAGCGAGCTCTACCCCACAAGTAGATACTAGCAGGACTTCAACAATGGAGGTGCCCTATCAATCAGGGCAGCAGACTTCCCATCCAATGGTTCATTCCTTATCTGTGCAGGGGATCTGGAAGATGGGGAGATCGACTAGGTCGCTATTCCTAATATTGATCATAAGGAAGGTGGGTCTATGGAGTCTGGATTGGACTCTAGATTGGAATCTATTTTTAAATGTATTGGCATCCCAATGGATAATGGGGGGAAAGGATTCAATCTAAAGAGCTTCCCTTCCCTGAGGGACAAATCCATTAGCTTAACCCTAGGTGTGGGATCAAGCAAGTTAGGCACTGACCTAGATTCAAAGGGCTAGACTACAGCTAAGAAGAAAAATCAAAGTCAAGGGAGAAAGACAGTTGATGTGGGAGTGGATCCCAAACAAGGGAGACCTACACAAAAAGAAACCAGACTGAAAGGTGTCAATAGGGATATCGTGATGGGCAGACAAAGGACACTAGAGATTGGCTCCAAGAAGGTCAAAGGAAAATGAAGATCCTCTCTTGGAATATCAGGGGACTTAACAGTCCCCAAAAGTAGGTCCTAGTCAAGAACTACATTTTTAACAACAAAGTTGATATTCTTCTGCTGCAGGAAGTCAAGATGAAGGCATAAAGCTTTCATTCTATTTCCAAAGGCATGTGGCCAAATGCGGAGTACTGTATAAGTGATGCTTTGGGAGCTTTAGGGGGCATTGTTACTATGGTGGAATAAGAATGTGGTGAAAGGAGAATGCTTCTCCCGATCCAAAAATAGCTTATGTGTCAATATGTCTACTCTCAGCCAAACTTGGGTATGGTCAACATCTATACCCCTAACTAGAGAAATGCTAGGAAGGATTTGTGGGAAATGCTAACCTCCTTAATCAGAAACAATAAAGAAGATCATTGGATGTTGGGTGGTGACTTCAATTCCCCCCTATACCCTTCGAAGAAGTTGGGGGCATTATGGACTACACTGACAGTCTGACTGATCTTGCTGAATTCTTCAACAATTTTGGTCTTATGTATCTTGACCTTCAAGGGCAGCTATTCACCTGGACTAACATAAGAAAAGGAGACAGCATGATCCAGGTTAGACTGGATAGATTTTTGGTCACTTCCAACTGGGAATATATCAAATCCTACCTCTTAGAAGCCCTCCCCAAGATGACTTCTTACCACAATCCTCTTCTCTTGTCTTGGAGAGACAGGGATGTTAAGGGCCCTTCAGGTTTGAAATAATGTGGATTCAACACCAGGAGTTCAAAGCTCTACTGGTTGAATGGTGGAGCACCTCTATCCAAGGCTCTCCCATGTTTAGGTTGGCCCAGAAACTGAACATTGTGAAAACTAAAGTCAAAGGATGGAACAGGCTTACTTTTGGGAATATTTTTGAGAAGAAAAAAAGGATCTCCACTAACCTTGCTAACATTCAACTACTGATGGCCCAAGGTGACTCTTCTGATGCCACTTTGTAGCAAGAAGATTCCCTAAGGAAGAAATGGAGTGAGATCTTGAAAAAAGAGGAAATCTATTGGAAACAGAAATCTAGAGTGCAATGGTTGTGTGAGGGCGACAAAAACATTGCCTTCTTCCATCAATCTACCATGAGACACGGGAAGAGGAACACTATTGCTAGGTTGATGGATGAAAGTGGGAACATGGTGAACTTGGATTTCCTTGTGGGATAGGTGGCTGCTAGCTATTTTCAAAAAAATTTAGCTTCTCGTGAATGTGTGGAGAGCTATGAATTGTTGGATAACATCACTCCCCAACTGACAGAAGAAGACAATGGCCTCCTTACTAAACTAGTGACTGAAGAGGAAGTGAGAGCTTGCCTCTTCTCTATGGGAGCTTATAAAGCCCCTAGTCCAGATGGCTTCCCCCTAGCCTTCTTCCAGGATTTTTGGGATATTATGGGCTAGGACGTTTCTGAGGCTGCTAAGGACTTCTTCAGGATTGAGGAGCTCCTGAAATAGCTTAATAATACTTTTATAGCACAGGTTCCCAAAAAAATTGATCCTATGAATATCGGCGAATTTAGGTGTATAAGCCTATGTAACACTGTCTACAAAATCTTCTCCAAAATCCTTGTCTGCAGACTTCAGCCCATGTTGGACAGGCTGATCAATAGCAATCAGAAGGGATTTGTCTTAGGTAGGCAAATTCTTGATGCTGCCATTTCCACTCATGATTTTATCCACTCTATGGATAGGAACAATATGTCTAGTATGGTTTTCAAATTGGACATCTCTAAGGCTTATGATAGGGTTGCTTGGGATTTTCTATTCAAAGTCTTAGAGAAGAATGGTTTCCAAGACAAAACTCTGCATCTTATCAAAGCCTGTGTCACCACTGTGAAGTACTCTTTCCTGGTGAATGGAATTTCATGTGGATTCTTCAACGCAGGGAGAGGGCTTATGCAGGGGGGCCCTTTATCCCCATACCTATTTATCCTTATGGCCAAAGTTCTTAGTAGGATCATTATGCAGTTGCTGAGAAATAATGAGATTAGAGGCATTAAACTGACCTCAACAGCTAACCCTGCTACTATCCAGCAGTTTGTCGATGACACCATCATCTTTGGGTCTGCCCCAATGGTTGAGGCTAGGAAATGGAAGAAAGTACTCAATGAGTATGTTGTTGTGCTAGGCCAATGCATTAACTATGAGAAAATCCAGATCTATTTCTTTAACACCAGGATGGACCTACAGTAGAAAATTATGGGGATTCTAGGTTGCTCGAGTGGGAAGTTGCCAGGAACCTATCTTGGTCGTCCACTAGCTGTCAAAGAGGTGTCCCCCATGTATTGGAATTCCATTCTTGAATGGATTCAGAAGAAGCTAGTTGGATGGAAAGGTAAGTTGTTGAGCCAAGTTGGTAAATACCAACTTTTGAAGGCTTCCCTTCAGGGAGTTTCCATTTACTTCCTGTCCCTTTTTAAAATCCCTAAATACATTTCTGAGAAATTTGAAAGGATTCAAAGGAACTTCTTATGGATAGGGATGTAAGAGAAAAAGAGGATAGCCTTAATCAGTTGGGATAAAGTGTGTCAGTGTAAATTGTAAGGAGGCCTTGGTCTTAGAAAAATCCACTGGAATAATAAAGCCCTCCCAGCTAAAATTGGATGGAACTTCTTGAGTAATAGTAAGGACTAGTGTAATATTATGAGGGCCAAATATTTGTCGAATGATATCCCTTATGGATTCCTTCATGCCACAGGTATCCCTAAGGGATCTATCATATGGAATAATGTTTTGAAAAGTAGAGTCCTCCTGTAGAAGGGTATTAAGTGGAAGTTGGGGATGGAAGAAGCATCAAATTTTGGGAAGATAGTTGGCTAAAGGACTCCCCTCTCAATAGTATTCAAAGCACCCAAAGACTTGTTGTTAGGGCTACCAAATTTTTTAGGTCCTTGGCTACCAATTATTTTCTGCCAAGGGGTGGGGGTTGGAAATAGCTGTCAGACTATTGCAAGGGATAAATGGATCTAATGTCGGTTGCTGAGGATCTGCAGTAAACCCTCCAAGGATGCAGGATTCCTATCTTTCCCTCCAAGGACAATTTGCTATGGGCCAAAGATAAGATGGGGTCTTTCTCTGTTAGATCTACTTATAGTTTGCTTTTGGATTATAATGAGGACTCTAGCTTCTAGGGCAAGATTTGAAATCACAATCTTATCCCTGAGATTAATCATTTCTAGTGGCTGGTGATGCACAACAGGATTCTAACTATGGACAATCTAAAGACCAGAAGCTTCCAAATTTTGAATCGATGTGCTCAAGTTGTATGAAGGAGGAGGAGTTTGTCCCCCACTTGTTGCTTCATTATGATTTCTCCTGGGAGGTTTGGAGCTTGGCACTACAGAACCTTGGAGTCTCCTAGAGTATGAACATAGACCTTCCTAATTTTGTGAAGTGTTGGTCCACTCCCTTTTCTCATCCTATCTATAAAGAGCTCTAGGCCTAGATCCCCACTATTCTGGCATGGGGTCTTTGGAAGGAATCCAACAATAGACTATTTATGGATAAAGCTAAATCTTCCAAGGAAGTCTTCTGCATTTTCTCTTAACTTCTAGAGGAAAATATCTCTAACAGTACTTTGAAAGCTGTCGACTCTTGTAATGTCCCCTTTTCACAAGCCAAAAATCTCTCAACCTTGTTCACAAATTTCAACTTGCAAAAAGAGAACATTAGTACATTTTCATTTATAGCCACATATATAATTCACATAGAACATTGCTTTATCATTTCTATGATTAATTGCCAGTTCATCATTGATTACTTTCAATATACTTTACTATGCCAATTACTGTTATTCATCTATGATCAATTTCTATGCATATGAATTCATAGCTACTTTCAATGCATATCATCATTTCTAATCTTATGATTGCTTTTAATGCACATTATCTTTCATTCTCATTTCACAAGTTAATCTTATGATCACTATTCATATGCCTTGCATATCATTAACATTTCATATGTTACTTTCATGATCATCATTAATATGCCTTGCATATTCTTTTCATGACATTTCACATGTTACTTTCATGGTCAACTTCAATATGCCTTGCATATCTTATCATGACATTTCATATGATGTATGTTCTTCATCAATACCAATTACAAATCTACTAATCTAAATGCCATTTACTAACATCCTATGGGTGATAAGAGGAGAGTACCGTTATCCACTATGGGGCTCTGTTGTCTCTATCCTTAGACTCAATATGGTATCCTTAATACCTAGAGTCAAGGCCTCTTGAGACTCCTTGGTACTCTTATGATGCCTTACATCAAGTAACCAAGGCCTATGCATCACTATCCTTGCACCATGGGTACCTTATACCTTGTGTGACAAGGCATCTATGTGATGATTAACCTTTGCATCATGGGTACCTTATACCTCATGTGACAAAGGCCATAATTTTACCCATGTGGCCTCTTGGTATTTATCCTACCTATTTTTCATATGAGGTTGGTAAATTACATATTATTATACACCATTGATTACAGATATACTTCATGAAATATTGCATATTGGATGCATGATTATTCTACATAATAGTCTACATATCCTATGTGAATGAAAATGACATATAAATCTGATTACTAACATATATGCATATGTAAATGAAAGCTTCTTGCAAGTCTGATTACTATCATAGAAGTCTATATATGATAATGACATAAACAAAGAGCACCATGTTGTCCGTACTTGTACAATGGTGATGAAAGATTAGCAATAATTAGAAAATGATAAGAGATTTACTTGTTGTGCAAATCCAATTTGCAGTCTTGGTATAAGCTTCGGTAAATATTGATGAGGGACTCCTTTGTGTCTTTTGTCCCTAAAATATAAACTTGATAATTATTATTTTTCATATTGTCCTTGGTATGATTCTCTATATATTTTTCTCCACCCTCATTCGAATGCTTTTGGGTTCCTTTATACATAGATTTGGCTAATGAAAAGTAGCGAATGAAACTTGATGTCTCTTCATAGAAACTGATTGTAATTAATGATATTTATTTAAGGTGATCGATGGACAAGAGTTATTCAAACCCTTATGGAGCTTTCCTTAATTCCTCTTTATTAATATTATTTGTCTCTAGTGCCAAGTCATAATAATTTGTCTTATTCTTATTTTGTCTTTTTCCCAATTTTGTCTTATTCTATAAGCATGAAATTTGACTAAGTTATAAAATGATCTAGAGGAGAGGAGATAGCAATTAATTTTCTTTTCCAATCTTTAATTGGAAATCCTCGAACCATTAAGGGATATGACAAGCCTCCCCTCTTGAGATTGCTTGTCCTCAAGCAATTTGTGTGTTTGGAAATCTAAGTCTTCTAGTCTTTCCCATGTAGCATCATCACTTGGTAGGTTCATCCATTTAATAAGACATTCTTTAATGACTCTATTTCTTAATCTTCTTTCCCTGGTGTCCAAAATCACCTTAGGTTCTAGTATTAATTGCCCTTCATCATCAAGAAGAGGTAGATCCCCACAAGGTGTGATCCTTTGTCCAAGTACCTTTTTGAGTCTGGAGACGTGAAACACATTATGGATCTTACTATTCTTTGGCAATTCTATCTCATATGCGACCTCGCCAATTCTTCTTATTACCTTGTAAGGCCCATAAAATCATGGTTTAAGATTTTTGGCACCATTTGTCTTCAATGAGGATTGTTTATAAGGTTGTAGCCTTAAGAACACCATGTCTCCTACTTCAAAGGTTCTTTCCACACACTTCCGATCGGCATAAATCTTTTGCTGATTTTGGGCATGGTGCAAATTATCTCTAAGCACCTTCATGATATCTTCATGTTGCTAGATGAAATCCTTTGCCTTGGGACTTCTACCTTCTGGGAGTATTAAATTTCCAAATGAAATGGGGTCATACCCATATAGGGCATTAAATGGGCTCATTCCGATTGACATATGATGTGTCGTATTATAACAATGTTCCCCAAGGTGTAACCATTTAATCCATCCCTTTTGTTGCCCCGTGACATAATTTCAGAGATATCCTTCAATCCATTTGTTTACAATCTCTGTTTGGCCATCCGTTTGTGGATGATAACTTGTGCTTGGTGTGTGTTGGGTGCCTGTTGCTTTGAACAATTCTTGCCAAAAGAGACTCATAAATCGGTTGTCTTGATCACTAATTATGTTTTGAGGTAAACCATGGAGTGGGAATATTTCTTTGAAGAACAACTCGGCTACTTGAGATGCTTTATAATCACAAGATATGGCCATGAAATGTGCATATTTGGTAAGTCTATCCATGACCACATAAATGCAATCTTTCCCTTGTACCTTAGGGAGCCCGATGATAAAATCCATAGTGATGCTACTCCATTTTTGCTCTGGTATAGGTAAGGGTTGTAATAAACCAGCAGGATATGTATGCTCTAGTTTATTCTTTTGGCAAGTAAGACATTCTTGGGTATATTGGAGTACATCTTTCTTTAGACCTTTCCACGCAAATTTCTCTCAAATTTGTTTATAGGTTTTGTAATAGCCTTGGTGTCTTGCTAGGGGGCTATCATGGAACTCTTGGATGATTTGATTCTTCATCTTGGATCCTACAGCTAAAAATATTCGATCTTTATATAGGATTAGATCCTCTTTGATTATATAGTTTTCATCCTCCATGTGTCCCTCCATTATGTTATTTGTGAAGGGATCCTTAACATATTATGCGGTGATTAGGCCCTTCCAATCGGGAGATATGCATGATATGATACATAGGTGTGGCCTCCTTGATAGTGCATCTGCTACCACATTATTCTTTCCCTTCATATAACTGATATCAAAATTATATGCTTGAAGTTTGCTTACCCATTTTTCTGCCTATCATTTAGATCTCGCTGATTAAGGAAGTGTTGCAAACTATTGTGATTTGTTCTGACGACAAATTTCCCACATACTAGATATTGGCGGAATTTGGCCAAGGCATGTATGATGGCCAACATCTCTTTATCATAGTTTGAGTACAATCTTTCTGTGGCCATCAACTTGCGACTTTCAAATGCTATGGGGTGTCTATTTTGCATCAAGACGGCACCAATGCCTTCACCAGAGGCATCACACTCCAATTCAAAAGGTGAGGAGAAGTTGGGTAAGGCTAACACGGGACAAGAGCTCATAACTCTTTTCAATTCTTTGAAAGCATTTTTAGCAGTATCATTCCATTGGAATAGTCCTTTCTTTGTAAGGTCAGATAAGGGTGATGCAATCTTGGAGAAGTGTCTTACAAATCTTCAGTAATCGCTGCATAGGCCTAGAAATCCTCTTAAGTGTGTTAGAGTCTTGGGTCTAGGCCATTCCTTTATGGTTTTGATCTTTTCCTCATCAACTTTGACTCCCTCGGCACTAATTTTGTGCCCTAAGTAAAGTATTTCTTCCATACCAAACTCGCATTTAGATGCCTTGGCATAAAGAGAGTCTTGCTCTAGTATAGATAAGACTTCATCAATATGTTTCAAGTGCTCCTCCCAGGTTTTACTATAGATTAATATGTCATCAAAGAAGATTAGGAGGAATTTCCTTAGTTGCTTTCGGAAAGTGTGGTTCATACATGATTAGAAAGTTGCTGGGGCATTTGTCAGTCCGAATGGTAGAACCAAAAACTCAAAGTGACCATAATGACATCAGAAAGTGGTTTTGGGTATATCTTCCTTCCTCATTCGAATTTGGTGGTGTCTAAACCTAAGGTCTAGTTTTGAGAAGTATTTGGCTCCATGAAGTTCGTCAATTAGTTCATCTACCCTAGGTATGGGGTACCAATTTTTTATGGTTTGTTTATTCAATGCTCTATAGTCCACACACATTCACAGGGTTCCATCTTTCTTTTTGACTAACACTATGGAGGATTGGAATGGGCTAGAACTAGGTTGTATATGGCCCATTTCTAGGAGCCCATTTATGGTCTTCTCTATTTCTTCCTTAAACTTTAGAGGGTGTTTATATGGGGTGGTAATAACTAGTTTTGCCCCTTTTTCCATTTCTATGACACGTTCAAATCCTCTCTTGGCAGGCAACCCTGGTGGAATGTCTTCAAATACTTTCTTATGTTTTTGTAGAATGGGTTGAATATCTATGTGGATGGCTTGCCCCTCTTTAGTTGACTTGTCTAAAATCATGCATTGAGCTGCCCACTCTACTTGGTTGTGTCGACAGATTTTTGCTATTCTTTTGGATGACACTACCCGGGGTGACCCATCAGAAAGTCCATGTAGGATGACCTTGTTTCCTTGATCCTCAAAAGAATTTCTAATTTTGGAAAATCAATAGTGACTCGCCCTAGAGAGTGTAGCCATGGCATTCCTAGGACAATATCCGTGTCCCCCAAATTAACCACATAAAAATCTTCCTTAACTTGATGTTTCCCGATGGTCATTTCTAGTTGAGGTATAATTTTTGAGCATTCTCTTGTAGAGTCATCCGCTAATGAGACTTTAAACCCTTCAAAATCTTGTGGACCTAGTTTTAATCTTTTTGCTAGGGATTCATCTATAAAATTATGAGTAGCCCCATTGTCCACTAAGGCTACTAATTTGTTTCCTTTTAATTTACATCTAAGTTTAAAAGGATGGTGTTTGGATACTTTAGACATGGAAGCTAGGATGACTTTTTCCTCGGGTTCACATTTTCTTTTCTTAGGAGGGTTTTCCTCTTCCTCTTCATGGGTCATGGCCTTTATGGTACGAATTTGCCCACATCTATGACCTGGTTCCCATTTTTTTTTACATCTAAAACACAAACCTTTCTCTTTCAAATCTTGCCGCTTTGGACATTTGTGGTCATGTGACCATGGGGCTCCGCATGAGAAATAATTCTTTCTATCTCTCTCTCATCCTTGTGATGGTAGGATTTGTCATATTTACCTTTCTTATGGAAGGGTTTTGGAGATAAGTGATAAGGTTTACTTTTTCTAGGCGAAGGGCCATTTCAATGGCATTATCTAAGGAGGTAGGTTTGAGTGCTCCTACTAAGCCTCTTAGTTTCTCATCCAACCATTCAATGAATAGAAATGTGAGTCTTTCACTTTCAATCCCTGTAACACGAATGGTAACCTTCTCAAATTTATTGATATATTCATCTACGGTTCCCCACTGCTTTACTTGGGTAAAGTCCTTGAAGTCTTGTTGTGGGTGTCGTCTCTCAAATTTCTTAATGAATTTCTTAGAGAACTCTACATAAGATGTGATGGAGTCGTGACCTTGGGTAAGTTTCCAATTATGCCACCATTCATATGCTAAGCCTTCCAAATGTAAGATGGCAAATTGGAGTGCATCTTTTTCCGTCATAGGGCTAAGTGAGTAGTCATTTAGCTTTTGGAGCCATGCATGTGGTGTGATCTTATTTGTCCCAAAAAAATTAGGGAGGTTTACTTTGTTTGTTTTATGTTTTAAGTCTTGTTAGGAGGTCTTCTCTCCCTCCTTACCATTTCATTTCTTCTAGAATTGCTATAATCATTAAAGGATACCACTCTCTTTACCTCTGGTTCTAGGCTTGCATAAGCCCTTGCAATGTCATCCGTGTTTAATGTATTTGTAATAGGTTCATCGGCTCTTGAGTTTTCTTCTTCTAGAAGGAAAGATGGCATAGGACTCCTTGGATTTGATGAAGTTGGGCTATTCTCTACATGATTGGATCCTATGTCTCTTGCATTTGTAGAGTTTGTCTGATCCATGGTGTTACCCACTTTTTGAAGTGCCTCTAAGAACATTTGAGTTGTCTTTTCACCTTGATCCATCATGGCCTTGGTGGTGGCTTCCACGAATGCCCTCATTTCGTTGTTCATTTCCTCTTCTAGAAGTTGTCGGTTCCTTCTAGTGTATGCTTGCATAAAACTATCTCACAGGATGGCAGGAACAATGGCTCTGATACCAATAGTAATGTCCCCTTTTCACAAGCCAAAAATCTCTCAACCTTGTTCACAAATTTCAACTTGCAAAAAGAGAACATTAGTACATTTGCATTTATAGCCACATATATAATTCACATAGAACATTGCTTTATCATTTCTATGATTAATTGTAAGTTCATCATTGATTACTTTCAATATACTTTACTATGCCAATTACTATTATTCATCTATGATCAATTTCTATGCATATGAATTCATAGCTACTTTCAACGCATATCATCATTGCTAATCTTATGATTGCTTTTAATGCACATTATCTTTCATTCTCATTTCACAAGTTAATCTTATAATCACTATTCATATGCCTTGCATATCATTAACATTTCATATGTTACTTTCATGATCATCATTAATATGCCTTGCATATTCTTTTCATGACATTTCACATGTTACTTTCATGGTCAACTTCAATATGCCTTGCATATCTTATCATGACATTTCATATGATGTATGTTCTTCATCAATACCAATTGCAAACCTACTAATTTAAATGCCATTTACTAACATCCTATGGGTGATAGGAGGAGAGTACCGTTATCCACTATGGGGCTCTATTGTCTCTATCCTTAGACTCAATATGGTATCCTTAATACCTAGAGTCAAGGCCTCTTGAGACTCCTTGGTACTCTTATGATGCCTTACATCAAGTAACCAAGGCCTATGCATCACTATCCCTACGCCATGGGTACCTTATACCTCATGTGACAAGGCCTCTATGTGATGATTAACCTTTGCATCATGGGTACCTTATACCTCATGTGACAAAGGCCATAATTTTACCCATGTGGCCTCTTTGTATTTATCCTACCTATCTCTTATATGAGGTTGGTAAATTACATATTATTATGCACCATTGATTACAGAGATACTTCATGAAATATTACATATTGGATGCATGATTATTCTACATAACAGTCTACATATCCTATGTAAATGAAAATGGCATACAAATCTGATTACTAACATAGATGCATATGTAAATGAAAGCTTCTTGCAAGTCTAATTACTATCATAGAAGTCTATATATGATAATGACAGAAACAAAGAGCACCATGTTGTCCATACTCGTACGATGATAAGAGATCAACAATAATTAGAAAATGATAAGAGACTTACTTGTTGTGCAAATCCAATTTGCAGTCTTGGTATAAGCTTTGGTAAATATTGATGAGGGACTCCTTTGTGTCTACTATCCCTGAAATATAAACTTGATAATTATTGTTGTTTGTACTGTCTTCGATACGATTCTTTGTATATTTTTCTCTGCCCTCATTCGAATGCTTTTGGGTTCCTTTATACATAGATTTGGCCAATGAAAAGCAATGAATGAAACTTGATGTATCTTCATAGAAACTAATTGTAATTAATGATATTTATTTAAGGTGATCAATGGACAAGAGTTATTCGAACCCTTATGGAGCTTGCCTTAATTCCTCTTTATTAATATTATTTCTCTCTAGTGCCAAGTCATAACAATTTGTCTTATTCTTATTTTGTCTTTTTCCCAATTTTGTCTTATTCTATAAGCATGAAATTTGACTAAGTTATAAAATGATCTAGAGGAGAGGAGATAGCAAATAATTTTCTTTTCCAATCTTTAATTGGAAATCCTCGAACCATTAAGGGATATGACAACTCTCCTCCCAACAAGACTGAAATTAATATTATAACATTTGCAGGGTGGACAACTCCAAGAAGATAGCTCGCAAGAACACTAAGTGGGTGCCCCCTAATGAAGGATGGACGAAGCTCAACTTCAATGGTGCTGCTAAAGGAAACCCAGGACTGGCCAGTGGAGGTGGGGTCCTAAGATCTGCGAAGGGGAATCTTTTGGCTACCTATGCTAGGGGGCTGGGTGATAATTCTAATAATGTGGCTGAGGCTATGTCACTCTTGTAGGGGGTTAAGGTGGCCCTATCTATTGGAGTCAAAAACCTTCTAATTGAAGGAGACTCAAAACTTATCCTTGATGTTGTTCAAGATAAGGCTAGGGTTGTCTGGCATATTGTGGACATTATACAAGACATCAAGCAACTCCTTCTAGGCCTTGATGTTGTACCTACAGAGAAGGGAATAATATGGCGAACGCTATGGCTAATATTGGAATTAATTTATTCCCCAAGAGGTGCTGGAGGAATCCCAACAATCTTCCCAGAAATATAAGAAAATGCCTTTGGATTGAGGCTCAAACTTAATTTTTAATGATGTTCAGAAGGTACTCACAGTACAAAGAATATATTTCGACATATATTCTCATGTCTTATGTTATGATGAATAGTGACCATCAAAGGTTATAGAGGGGATTCAATGCTATGAGTGGCAGGATGACGTGTGATATGCTTCTAATGAGTGAGGAATGCCACATCACTAGAGGCCAGATCAACAAGTTCACATGACCGGTGCCAAGGTGGTCTATAGGACCAATTCAAAATCTGGCGGCGCACATACCCAAGGACATCCTGCACATTATTCATAATTATAGTAATAATTATTTGAAAAGAGGAGATGTTAGTAAGGATAGGTGAGTAAGTGCAAGAAGACGGGGGGCCAAAAAGGGGTCTTAAGTGGCCACTTTTTTTCTAAAATCAGGAAATGCTAGCCTTGGATGAGAAATTGAGCATAGTTACACTCAAAATTTGGAGATGCAACCAAAACAATATTCGTAGTGCTCTGAGTCTACTTTCTAAACTACTAATTTTTTTTGAAAATGGTATAGATTAAGAGGTTCAAAAGAGGGAGCCACAAAAATTGGTGTTGTTTCTATCAAAAAAACATAACATAGCATGTTTTGTGGCTCCCTCAAAAGGTTAACTTTTTTTTGGTATTTTTAAAATCTCTTTAGTGAAAAATTAGCTAATAAAATGTAGTTTATGCCTAATTTTTTTGATAAATTTTTTATGAATATTTGATATTTTACTAATTTTCAAAGTGGACACATCCTAAAAAATAGAATTTTGGCCGTGCTACCCCTATAAATTTTGAAAACTAATTGAAAATCATTTTTTCTTTTTTTTTAATATGTGTAGAATGGAGTCTAGTTTCTAAATATGTTTTTTTTTAAATTTCAATGAATGGTTAATTTACAATGAAAAAAAGACCAAACAGTGGTTTTTACCCAAAACCGAACACACAAACAAAAGAAATTAAAGATGAAATGCTTAACATTGTCAAAATGTGAAAAAAATTACATCGTTAAATAGCTAAGAGAAAGCCTCACATTACCCAGGTGTTTGATTTGTTTGACCTTAAAGCACGTGCAAATATGAGGGTTAGCACGAACAAAATTATGTGAAATCTTGTAGAATCTGCAAAAACACGTATGTGGATGTTGAAAAGGCACTCCAAGCCTTTGGGTTGGAAATGCAAAGCAAATCCTAAGCCCAAGGCTTGGGATTCCCAAAGCACAATATAACGCGAGTGCATTATGTTGTGCTTTTTTTGCTTTTTTGCATGTTTGCCGGTGTTTTCCCAGTTTGACATAACACGAGCACGTTATAACGTGCTTGTGTTATGTCTTCCTTTGAATGATATATTTTCAAATTTCATAAGTATGTTTCATGGATGTTTATATCTATTCTTGTAGGTATGTATGCATGTACATGTATGCATGCTTGTATGTGTGTACATGTATGCATGCTTGTATGTATGCATCTTTGTATGTATGTATGTTTGTATGTATGTATGTAAGTGTTTTGGGTTTAGTGTATATAATGACCTAAGCCTGTATAGTTTTGAGGGTTGAGGGTTGAGGGATTAGGGCTTAAGTAATAGGTAGAGGGTAGAGGGTTGAGGGTTACAGTTGAGGGTTAATATTTAGGTTGTTGAGTGTATAAGATTAAGTGTGTAAGGTGTAGGGATTAGGGTTTAGGGTTTATGATATGGATTGAGGGTATATAAGGCATAGGGTGACTTGGGTTGAGAGCACGTATGGTTTAGGTTTAATTTAAGTATAGATTTTAGGCACAATATTCAAGGTTTAGGATAAAAGGGTGAGGTTATATGGTCTAGGGATGAGGGTTTGAGGGTGTAGGCTTCAGGTTTAACGTATAAGGTTGATGATTGAGGGATTAGCGCTTAAGTATATTGTTGAGGGTATAAGGTTGAGGGTTTAGGGATAGGTTTTAGGGTTTAAGGTTTAAGGGTTAAGGGTTGAGGGATAGGGTTTAAGGTTTAGGGGTAAGGGATTAGGGTTTAAGGTAGTGTCTTGGGTTGAGGGTTTAGGAATAGGGATAGCATTTAGGGTTTAGGGATGAGGGATTAGGGTTGAGGGTTGAAGGATTAAGGTTTAAGGTATAACTTGCTAAGGGTTGAGTGTTTAAGGATAGGGTTTAGGGTTTAGGGTTGAGGGATTAGGGTTTAAGGAATAGTGTTGAGGGTTGAGGGTTTAGGGTTGAGGGATTATGGTTTAGGGTTGATGGATTAGGGTTTAATGAATATTGTTGAGGGTTGAGGGGTTAGGAATAGGGTTTAGGGTTGAGGGTTGATGGATTAGGGTTTAATGTTAAGAGTTGAGGGTTGAGGGTTTAGGGATAGGGTTGATGGTCAAGGGGTTAGGGTTAAAGTAGAGTGTTTAGGGTAGAGGGATTAGGGATAGGGTTTAGGGTTGAAGGTTTAACGATTGAGGGTTGAGGCTTTAGGGCTGAGGGTTAAGGGATTGGGGTTTAAGATTTAGTGTTGAGCATCAAGGGTTTACGGATAGGTTTTAGGGTTTAAGTTTTAAGGGTTGAGGGATAGGGTTTAGGCTTTAGGGATAAGGGATTAGGGTTTAAGGTATAGTGTCGAGGGTTGAGGGTTTAGGAATAGGGATATTTTTTAGGGTTTAGGGATGAGGGATTAGGGTTGAGTGTTGAGGGATTAGGGTTTAAGGTATAGTGTCAAGGGTTGAGGGTTTATTGATAGGGTTGATGTTTGAGGGTTGAGGGATTAGGTTTTAGGGTTGATGGATTAGGGTTTAAGGTATAGTGTTGAGGGTTGAGGGTTTAGAGATAGGGTTTAGGGTTGACGGATTAGTGTTTAAGGTAGGGGTTAGGGTTAGAGTGGCGAGGGTAGAGGGATTAGGGATAGAGTTTAGGGTTGAAGGTTTAAGGATTAAGGGTTGAGGCTTTAGGAATGAGGGTTTAAGGCTTAAGATATAGTGTCGAGTGTTGAGGGTGTAGGGATAGGGTTTAAGTTTTAAGGGTTAAGGGTTGAGGGATAGGGATTAGGGTTTAAGGTATAGTGTTGAGGGTTGATGGTTTAGGGATAGGGTTTAGGTTTGAGGGATTAGGGTTTAGGGTTGATGAATTAGGGTTTAATGTTGAGGGTTGAGGGTTTAGGGTTTAGGGATAGGGTTGATGGTCAAGGGATTAGGGTTAAAGTAGAGTGTCGAGGGTAGAGGGATTAGGGATAGGGTTTAAGGTTGAAGCTTTAAGGATTTAGGGTTGAGGCTTTAGGGATGAGGGTTAAGAGATTAGGGTTTAAGATATAGTGTCGAGTGTCGAGGGTGTAGGGATAGGTTTTAGAGTTCAAGTTTTAAGGGTAAAGGGTTGAGGGATAGTATCAAGCCTGTTGAGGGTTTAGGAATAGGGATCGTGTTTAGGGTTTAGGGATGAGGGATTAGGGTTGAGGGTTGATGGATTAGGGTTGACAGATTAGGGCTTAGGGATAGGGTTTAGGGTTTAGGGTTGAGGGATTAGGGTTTAAGGTATAGTGTTGAGGGTTTAGGGATAGGGTTTAGGGTTGAGGGATTAGAGTTAAGGGTTGAGGGATTAGGGTTTGACGTTGAGTGTTGAGGGTTGAGGTTTTAGGGTTGAGGGTTTAGGGATAAGGTTGAGGGTTGAAGGATTAGAGTTAAGGGTTGAGGGATTAGGGTTTGACGTTGAGGGTTAAGGGTTGAGGTTCGAGGGTCAAGCGTTTAGGGATAGGGTTGAGGGTTGAGGGATTATGGTTAAAGTAGAGTGTCGAGGGTATAAGGATTAGGGATAGGGTTGGAGGGTTTAGGGATAAGGGATTAGGGTTTAAGGTATAGTATCGAGCCCGTTGAGGGTTTAAGAATAGGGATAGTGTTTAGGGTTTAGGGATGAGGGATTAGAGTTGAGGGTTGATGGATTAGGGTTGAGGGTTGACGGATTAGGGCTTAGGGATGGAGTTTAGGGTTTAGGGTTGAGGGATTAGGGAGAGGGTTTAGTGTTGAGGGATTAGAGTTAAGGGTTGAGGGATTAAGGTTTGAGGTTGAGGGTTGAGGGTTGAGGTTTTAGGGTTGAGGGTTTAGGGATATGGTTGAGGGTTGAGGTATCAGAGTTAAGGGTTGAGGGATTAGGGTTTGACGTTGAGGGTTAAGTGTTGAGGTTTGAGGGTTGAGGGTTTAGGGATAGGGTTGAGGGTCGAGGGATTAGGGTTAAAGTAGAGTGTCGAGGGTATAAGGATTAGGGATAGGGTTGGAGGGTTTAGGGATAAGGGATTAGGGTTTGAGGTATAGTATCAAGCCCATTGAGGATTTAGGAATAGGGATAGCGTTTAGGGTTTAGGGATGAGGGATTAGAATTGAGAGTTGAGGGATTAGGGTTGAGGGTTGAGGGATTAGGGCTTAGGGATAAGGTTTAGGGTTTAGGGTGGAGGTATTAGGGTTTAAGGTATAGTGTTGAGGGTTTGTGAATAGGGTTTAGGGTTAAGGGATTAGAGTGAAGGGTTGAGGGATTAGGATTTGACATTAAGGGTTGAGGTTTTAGGATTTAGGATTTAGGGATAGGGTTGAGGGTAGAGGGATTAGAGTTAAGGGTTGAGG
Source organism: Cunninghamia lanceolata (assembly GCA_027924645.1). Classification (NCBI taxonomy): domain Eukaryota; kingdom Viridiplantae; phylum Streptophyta; class Pinopsida; order Cupressales; family Cupressaceae; genus Cunninghamia; species Cunninghamia lanceolata. The sequence continues at coordinate 2,465,220 of BSBN01001011.1, forward strand.
GATTAGGGTTTGACATTGAGGGTTTAGGGTTGAGAATTGAGGGTCAAGAGTTTAGGGATAGGCTTGAGGGTCGAGGGTTTAGGGTTAAGGTAGAGTGTCAAGGGTATAAGGATTAGGGTTAAGGGATTAGGGTTCAAGGTTGAGGGATTAGGGTTTAGGGATAAGGTTTAGGGTTTAGGGTTGAGGGATTAGGGTTTAAGGTATAGTGTTGAGGGTTTAGGGATAGGGTTTAGGGTTGAGGGATTAGAGTGAAGGGTTGAGGGATTAGGATTTGATGTTGAGGGTTAAGGGTTGAGCTTTTAGGGTTGAGGGTTTATGGATACGGTTGAGGGTTGAGGGATTAGAGTTAAGGGTTGAGGGATTAGGGTTTGACGTTGAGGGTTGAGGTTTGAGGGTTGAGGGTTTAGGGATAGGGTTTAGGGTTAAAGCAGAGTGTCAAGGGTATAAGGATTAGGGATAGGGTATAAATAACCTCTCTTAATTTTTATATCTCTGAGGCATTTGCCCGTGGTGAAAAGTTTTCTGCTGCCCCAAAAATCGTCAGAAGGAGGCAGTGTAAAGTTGCAAAGGGGTGTAACTTTCATCCTGATCTTGATGTGACCAAACTAACTATTCCAACACATTTCGATGGGTACATTTACGATAGACATGGTCCTATTTTTCACCCAAACATGTCGAAACAGTCTGAGCTACATTGTATTGATGATATCCCTGAAGAGTCCAAAGTGCAAAAAGGAAGCAATCTTTAACCAGATGTTACTCGAAAACTATGTCATTTAGAAACATTATGTCTAAGCCAACGCGATCATGTAGGGTTCCTCTACAATAACCTCTCTCAGTTTTTTATATCTCTGAGGCGTTTGCCCATGGTGAAAGGTTTTCTGCTGCCCCAAAAATCATCAGAAGGAGGTAGTGTAAAGTTGCAAAGGGGTGTAACTTTCGTCCTACTCCTGATGCGACCAAACTAACTCTTCCAACGTGTCTGAATGGGTACATTTATGCTAGGCATGGTCCTTTTTTTCACCCAAACATGCTGAAACAGTCTGAGCTATATTGTACCGACGATATCTCTAAAGAGTCCAAAGTGCAAAAAGGCAAAAAATCTTTGACGCAATGTTACTCAAAAATCATGTCACTTATATCATTTCGTCTAAGGTAGCGCAATAACGTAGAGTCCCTCTACAATAACCTCTCTTAGTTTTTTGCCCATGGTGAAAGGTTTTCTGCTGCCCCAAAAATCGTCAGAGGGAGGTAGTGTAAAGTTGCAAAGGGGTGTAACTTTCGTCTTGCTCCTGATGCGACCAAACTGAATATTCCAACACATCTAGATGGGTACATTTAGGCTAGGTATGGTCCTTTTTTTCACTTAAACATGTCGAAACAGTCTGAGCTACATTATACCTACGATATCCCTGAAGAGTCCAAAGTGCAAAAAGGCAGCAATCTTTGACGAGATGTTACTCAAAAATTATGTCACTTAGAAACATTCTGTCCAAGGCAACGCGATCATGTAGAGTCCTTCTACAATAACCTCTCTCGATTTTTTATATCTATGAGGTGTTTGCCCGTGATGAAAGGTTTTCTGCTGCCCTAAACATTATCAAAAGGAGGCAGTGTAAAGTTGTGAAGGGGTGTAACTTTCGTCCTGCTCCTGCTGTGACCAAACTGATAGTTCCAACGCATCGGGATGGGTACTTTTAGGCTAGGCATGGTCTTGTTTTGCACCCAAACATGCTGAAACAGTCTGAGCTACATTGTACCAGTGATATCCCTGAAGAGTCCAAAGTGCAAAAAGGTAGCAATTTTTGATGAATTGTTACTCAGAAACCATGTCACTTAGATACATTCCGTCTAAGACAATGCGATCATGTAGGGTCCCTCTACAATAACCTCTCTTAGTTTTTTATATCTCTAAGGCGTTTGTTCGTAGTGAAAGGTTTTCTGCTGCCCCAAAAATCATCAGAAGAAGACAGTGTAAAGTTTCAAAGGGGTGTAACTTTTGTTCTTCTCCTTGTGTGGCCAAACTAACAGTTCCAACACATCTAGATGGGTACGTTTAGGTTAGGCATGGTCCTTTTTATACCCAAGCATGCCGAACAGTCTGAGTTACATTGTACTGGCGATATCCTTGAAGAGTCCAAAGTGCAAAAAGGCAACAATTTTTGACAAGTTGTTACTCAAAAACTATGTCACTTAGATACATTCTCTCTGAGGCAACGTGATCATGTAGGGTCCCTCTACAATAACCTCTCTCAATTTTTTATATGTCTGAGGTGTTTGCCCGTGGTGAAAGTTTTTCTGCTGCCCCAAAAATCGTCAAAAGGAGCTAGTGTAAAGTTGCAAAGGGCTGTAACTTTTGTTCTTCTCCTCGTGCAACCAAACCAACAATTCCAACGTGTCTAGATGGGTACGTTTAGGCTAGGCATGGTCATGTTTCATACCCAAACATGTCGAAACAGTCCGAGCTACAAACACTAACTAGTCTTGAATCTTCAAACACTACAAATACCATGATATCCTGCATAAAGCTGCCTTTTAGCCTTTTATAAAGGCATGCCCATCAAATTCAACTGCATAGAGATGATTGTTTGTATTCCAAATTCCTTTTAAATTCTAACCTTCCAATCCTTTTTCCTGCCCTCATATCAATTAAATATAACCTTCGATTATGATATGGCGCTCGAGCTTATGAGAGTTTACCAGAGACGCCGCTTGAGTTAGCTTGAAGGGCCAGTGAACTAATGACTTAAAGACCCTTTAGTAGGTTGATTTAAGTGATAGTAACCTCTTATTATAAGTCAATATTAAATTAAAACAAAAATGCACTTTACACACGACATGCAATTGAGGGTTTTAAAGTCTTAAGAAAAGTAGATTCTTTTTAGGGTTTAATGCCCAATATGCAAACCCTAACTATCAATAAGATTATGATTATGAAATCTTGTGTCTTCTCTAACTTCTTATTGCATGAACAAAACCACGTCCACCATGAATATGAACCTTGCATCATATCAACCTTTCAAGATAGACCTTATCATGAAAACCATATTCACAACAAAACTTTGTATGAGCAAAACCACATCCAACATGAACATGAACCTTGCATCATATGAACCATGTTTGTCTTGTGCAGCATCAACATGAATTGAGAGACCTTATCATGAAAACTATATTCACAACATCATTCACCTCATGACCATCACCTACTTGAATCATTGTATCACCTTATCAACATCACGCATCAACCTTGACATCAATGACAAACAACCTTGACCCTTTGACTTCAATGACAACCTTGAACCTTGATTGTTGATGACTTATGGAAGCCTATAGCCCCAATGTTATGTTGCATACTAAAATTAGGTAAGACTCAATGAAATCTCATAAGCTTGCCTTATATGCAAGAGGAATTACATTTAATAACCACAATGGTCATCAGGTGCTCATAAGCATATGATTTTGACTATCTTAATCAAAACAACAAACATACTCTTTGCATCCCAATATGGTATAATAATAAGAAATTAAGAAATATTTTCAATTGACCAACTCATAAAGAATATGGATCAGCATACTCATTTGAATATTTTCAATTGAGCAACTCATAAAGAATATGAATATTTTATATTCAACATGATGATTCATTTTTATTTTAAGTACAACTTTTATCTTTTAGTTCCAAAATGAGGTTTAGGTGATACTTGAATAACAATAGCTGGCTTATTGGATTAACAAACATCCTATGTAATACAATTGGACTTTAAATATTTGAAGTAGCCATCTACAAATATCCATTCAAACGTGGATTTATAATGCAAGTATGGACACCATCAATAAAAAAAGATTTGTATTAACAAAATATCCATATAGGCATACATCAATATCTGTCGATATAAGTATAACATATATACAAAATAGCCATATAGGCTTACAAGAATGCCATATAGGCATACAATGTCAACTATATGCAATACAAAATATATGTCCACAAATGCCATATAGGCATACAACAAAAGAACACAATAAAAAGTCATTCCCCTCTGGTTGGTGAAGAGAATAGATCACGGGAAGCCTTTGATCTTTTAGGGAATGGAGATGCGTATGTGGGTGGTCTACTACGAACCCAAGGGTTGCTCCTCCTATTTAGTTCTTCCTGCATTTGTAGTTGTTACAATAAAAAGTATAGACATTAATATATAGAAATTACATGTTATAAAAAATGAAATATTTAACAAAATAATCATGTACTGCTACCATATAATATGTCTCCTCACTTGCCTTAGTAGCAGGATTAGGCTGTGGTGATGTCATGTCCTATAGAAACGATCCAGATAGAAATTAAACTTCAAATCAATAATCTTTTGATTTTTCAAAAATAAACAACTATAATAATGAATGTAAATTAAAATTTACTAATCTGCCTCATACCCCTGTCAATGTCATGGAGCTATGAATCGTAGAGGTCACACCATGCTCCATTGCCCTATGAACATCGAGAGATGTCTCCATAGCCTACATCATCTAGAAATAAAACAACATTATTCAATTACGAAAACTACAATAGTGATGCAAATCATGGCTCCTAACATACACACGCATTCACCTAAACATGGAAGAACACACAATAAAGCACACAAGTCACATACAAAAATCTAGTAAGTACAATTCATTCATTCAACTATTTATTTTATTACCTTCATGAAGCTTTGAAGTCCACTACTGCTAGCAGGTGTTGCCATGAAATCTCTAATATTAACCTATTCAACATCCAAAATCAGATATTAGAAAACCATTCATATAACGATGCTATTCACATGTAATATTTATAATTGTTTACTAGTTACATACCCCAACAGTAGATTATGTAGTGTAATATGTAGGTGGAGAACTACTGAAAACTGCATCAATGCTATGAGCCTGAAATTTTATTAAAATCATCAAACTAAATTAGTTAATATTGCATTTCAAAAAAAAAAATTAATAAATTAAATTCAATGAACTTGCTAATATTTACCTAAGTATCAAGGTTGAAAGTCTCACTTAGGAGGGTATCTATCATCACCATCTGCTCAGCTGCAGATGTAGCCTGTGCACCTACGTCCTGACTATCCATGAGGTTATAACCACAAGGTGACCCGCAAGTCTAACAAGTATGCGGTGGGACCCTACTCCTCGTACTATCTCCCAACCCACGTTCTGCTACAGGACTGGCATGCTCTATGATGCTCTGGGTCAAGACACTAATGGACTAAAGTGTATCGACCTCAACACTCTCCTTCACAATGGAAGGGATAGACACATACTCATGGGTTGGTCTATTGATTACTCATCTCATTGGCCGCTGTGGGTCAACACGTGCCCCTAATCTATCTTGTGTTGACCCCCCACCTCTTCCCTGGAAGTCCCGCATATCAAAATAGTTTGGCACTTTATTGATGACAAACTCGTAGTAGAGTTTCCTCAAAAAGTATTGCAGGACCTCATTATTATTACATGGAGGATGGTAAAAAATGATCCACGACCTCTGCCCAAAATTGTCCCTTATCGCTTGGTTGTTGCACCAACGGATAGGGAACCTCTTGCATGTAATGGGTGGAGGTTGATTTGTTTGTGGGTTTGTGAAAAAAGAACACAAGTCCAATTTTGTAATTTGTAAATTTTTCACATCTTCATATGATAGCTTGTCTGCATAATACTCTCTAAACTCTCTCCTCTTATCCGATCAACTAGATATTTGCTTTCTAATTGAATCTACATTTGATAACATAGATTTAAGAGATTGAGCAAGCGTGGACCTATGCAAGGTTGAAGTTGAAGAATCTTTCAACCTTGCAATTATGTCTTTAATTTCTTTTTTATTATTTTCAATTTGCCCCATTAGATTTTCTTGTGTTCCAGGGGCATGTCGAGGAATGGATGGAGGAGTTTGTTGTTCGGGTTGTTCTTCGGCGGGTATTTCCTCTTCAGGATTTTGTGGATTTTGAGGAGGAGGAGGAGGTACATTAACATTTCCTGACAATTAAGGAAATTTATATCAAAAATCAACTCAAACCTACCTATTTAGAAACAAATTCAAACAAAAAAATAAATAAAACTCACTCCTTTGGCCTGCTCGACGTCGTGGCGGCATTTTGGCGATGAATCGGTGAGGTTTTGGTGTCAAATTGGGTCTTCAAAAATGCGAGCACACTCCTTACGGTTTACAGGCCGTGGGTGTAGTGGAAAATAAAGAAATCAAATGAGCATAAATGCTCCTTATATATATATATATATATATATATATATATATATAAACATAATGCGAGCGTGTTATGGTTTGGTTTTGTTGAGTCTTAGGCTCATCATTACCAAACCATAACGAGAGCGCGTTATAATGCGCTCGCGTTATGTATTAATTTTTTTTGAAAAAATTTTGGCCACTTTTTTGCCCCCCAACTTTTTGCACTTACCTAGGTTGAGTATTTCAGGAGGTCGTCAAAGTTGGATTAATAAAGGTACCTACACCTGTGAAGCTAGAAATTTCTCCAACAGCCTTGTCATCTGGTTGTGGTTGACATTTCAATGTGTTACTCTCCCGAGGGTTTTGAACAGGATATCAATGGGGGGTGACAAGATACGAACTGAACCATCTTCTTGTGTTGAATTCAAGGCCGATTCTATGCTTTGGAGCATATCCTATGAGGGTGGACTCACTCCATTTTTGGAGTGCCTCAATGGCTATGACGAGAGCCTCTCAGTTTAATTTGCCATATCATGGGACAACTCAAGGATGGTTCAGGTTGGAGGAGTCCAGTTTGAAGTCAATGAAGATATAATTGCTCAAGCCACGAGCCTGCTTCGTGAAGGGAACAACTAAAAAAGTAGACAAAGGTGCAAGACTCTGAGAGCATGAAAAGGTTTTTCAAAGATGGAGAGTCGCTTGTTCGACTGCAGGGTGGCTTCGAGAGAGAGAGCCTTATCTATCCCTGGGATAAGGTATGTTTCCTCATTATGAAATACATAACTCTTGAGGGCAGGCTTAGGTGCTTTTATCACTACCACTACGCTCTCTTAAACCACTTCCGCCATAAACTGCTTGTCAACTTTCCTTTTTACTTGCTTTCTTCCTTGGAGTCGTCTGTGAAAGTGGCAAAAACTACTCATTCCACCAACCCTAGTGTCGTCGTCATGCCCCTGTACCAAGGCTTGATCTTCCGTCTGTATCATTTTCACCTTGCTTCATGCCCTCCCAAGCCAATAAAGGCTTTCCTTGTTGAGGAGGTTCAGGATGATGAGTTCGATGACAATGTCCTGCTGAGTGTCAAGTATGGTAGCCCAGCTAAGGACAAGGCCATAAACCCTCTGTTAAAGATCCTCCCATCCCTACTAGGTCCCCCCAAACCCTAAGGATTCAGTTGCTAAGACTATGGCCCCAGGTCCCATAAGAAGAATGGTGTCAAAACGCCCTAGTGCTAAGAGAAAGACCCCCTCCCCGGCGAGCCCATTTGAATTGCCCTGCCCTGTTGGTGGTGTGTCTGGGTCTCCTGGTCATTCTCAAAAGGTGGCGGCTAAGGTCCTTTGCAACCTCAAGAACAACCCTTCTCACTTTGGTGAGAAAAAGTGGAAGAGAGATAGTAGTGTGCCTCTTGAGCCTGAGAAGTTTGCTAAGAAGAAAGGTAAGAACATTGCTGCTGAAGAAGAGACCAAGGAGCTTTCCCTTGAGGGTCATCACACTGATGTTCAGGAGAAGGGCGAAGAGGGTGTTGTGAAGGGAAATGTGAAAGTGGGTAAAGGTAAGTCTAGTTCTTCTAGAAGGCCGAGCATCTGCCGCTCTAGCAGGTGGCAGGCACTAAGGCCCCTGTGCTAAAAATTATGAACTACTCTTCAGTCTCAAACCCCGAGGAGGAGATTGAAATAAAAGAAGTAAAGCTATCCCCGGAGCAGCCTATTTTGCAAGGGGGAGATAGTTTGTTTGAGGAGATGAACAACTCCTATTATGACACCAAGGAGGACGAAGTTGAGACTAACTCTAAGCATAATGTTATGGATTCTCCAGTCAATGAGGTGGCCAGTGAGGAGAAGTATGGCAACTGTAGTCTGATCAAGAAGGATATGGTAGACTTGAAAGATAGGATGACCTCCCTCGAAGACAAGATGAGGGTAATGGCTACCTTGTGCTCTAAAGTGACTCATTGGGCAACTACCTCTTTGATTGTCTTGCAGGACATTAAGGATGGCAATCATGGTGAAGAGAGGAATTCTGCAAGCAAAGATGAGCTTCTTGGGTTCCTCATGGAGGATTAGAACATGCTTCTTAAATAGTTTATGTTCTTGTTTCTATTTCTGGTTATGGTATTGTTCAAACTCTAATATGTTTATTAGCTATTAGTCTGCTGTTGTTTGGCTGGTTGTGGCTTGCTGGCCTGTTTTGCTGCCCTTGTGGCCTTTTGTAATAGGGATCTGCACCTTAGTTTACATCTTACCATAATAAAAAACATTTGTCTAAATTTTTTATCATTAAAAAAAATTATACCCTCTAGGAGAGGATTCTATCCTCTAGTGCGACATATACTTTTCAATTTTTTTAAATATATTTTATTTATTTTTTAATTTCCAATCAACCTCATGTTTTTTCCCTACAAGATTTTCATATATTAAAGAAAGTATTTAAATTACTCATCATAAACAAATGTAACTTCTTACTAGATAAAACAAAGACCAGTATTTTATTGCAAAGAAAGATTTGAAGGGAAAACAAATGGATTATTACCACTGGCCAATCTAATGCAAAGACTAACAAATCCACATCAACAGGAGAGAATTAAACATATGAACATCACATCATTTCAAGAAGTAATTAGTTAAACCACATTCAAAGTTACACTTTAAAAAAATACACTTCACCAATACAAATCTTGACTAAATGTAATCTTCTTTTGATTTACTTCATAAAATTAGAAACATGAATTTCACAATAACTCAATAACAACTAAACGCTAGTTTCTGCAAATATTAACTCCTATTAAAATTTTGTGTGCCCAAGGTACTTATTTATAAGCTTTCAAAGGGTTACTTTTAGGGATTTATATAATAACAATAAAATATCTTTAAAAGTGTCACTTTATGATTGAATCCCTATCTATAGAAAAAATAGAAAGAAAACAACTTAAAGCAAACTAATTCTAAAATAATTAATAAAATACAAAATCCTAAAATAGGTTCATATCCATCACTTAAAAATAGCCCACTAAGAATAGCTACTATCGAATGTAGTTGTTGCGAAAAATTAACAAGTTGCACGTGAATGACCTTTTTGATTTTGAAGTAGCTTTCTACTTTGGCATCTAAAGAAGGATCTCTCCCTAGAAAGCCATCTTCTTGAAAAATAAACTTTCTAAAAATAGAAAGAGATTTTTTAACTCATCTCACTATTTCTTGAAAAAACATATTTCCTAAAATAATAGTTTCTAAAAATAGAAATGTTCTAAAAATTTGATGGATTTTCTACTAAACACTAAAAATGGTGAATCCTCCTAGCAAATATTGAAATATGGTGAACCTAAGCATGATGATATGTCAAGACCCTAAACATCAAAAGCTTTGAAAAACTTTCATTGATCTCGTGACACTATAAGAACCACTTTCTAAGCTTTTGATGAAGATAGAAGCCATGATTGGACCTCTAAATGAAGGCACTATCAAACCCTAACACAAAGGTGAAATCAACAATGAACATATGAAAAGTGATAACACAAATCAACCATAAACAAGTGGCATCCTATAAAATCCCCATAACCCTCAATGTTGAGATTTGTACATGGAAAGTTTTTACACAATACTAAAAACTTGAAGCCAAGTTTGTAGTCCTACATACATAAGAATGAAATCCTTTGTTTATGTTGTTGTTTCACGACCTCTTTCCAATATATTGCTATTTAAGACTCTTGAGATAATGTTGCTATCTTGGAAAAGCTTTCAAAGTAGTTTTGAAGATTACTCCATATACATGTTTAATGTCAGTTTTTGCCTTCAGCCAACTAAATATAAAGAGGTGCTTCCTTTTGAATGCTTTTCTCCATGCAAACTAAACATAGGAACACTTTAGTTGAATGTTAGCCCATTGAAAACTAGGAAAAAGAAGAGGGTGGCAAAACCAAGGGAAAAATCCACCTAGAGAAGAAAATGAATGGAAAAGTCATCTAAAATGTGTGCCACAATCTGTTTACCAATGTTGAGAAGAACATTTGAGTGGTTTGGCCTTCTAAAAGGTACACCTAGCTTTTGGAGGATATTCATAATGGCTTTGCCATATCATTTGTGTGCTATGGGAACTTTTGGATGGATAAGACCATTGTAAAGGTGCCCTCAAACTTACTTGAAGCCCTATAACATTTTGGGAAAGATCTTGAGTGCTTATAACCAACTTGGTGTGCCTTATAATGCATGAAAGATCTTCTTATAGACCTAACAAAATTTCATAAAGAAGCCCACTTTTTCAAATCTTTGATGTAGATTTGAGATGGTTGTGCTACGGTAAAGGTGCACCATGCTTTAATCTTTAAGTGATTTTGAGTGTTGATTTGTATTTGGGTGGAAATGTTTGGTTGTAAAGCCACCCAAAAGGTGTGCCCCTTTATGTTTTCATTTCCCTTTCAATGTTTTGGCAGAGAATACTTAATTGATTTCCATTTTCTAATGTATTAGGCATAATTTTCAAGTGGCAATGCGATTTTAAAAAAATGTTTTCATTGCAGCTTTTAAACTTGGGTGGAGTGCAACTAAGTTTTTGCCACTTTTTGAGTTATGTTTGTGGTAGTTAGTGATAGTTGAGCCCATTAAAATGTGCATTCAAACCTAATATCTTTTGGCAAAGGTTGAATTCACTTTAAGCTTATTGTTAACTTTCTCTTCACTTAGATAGAAGAAACTAGTGGCTATGCCACTCAATATGTGCACCTCTTTCACTTGAAATTTGCTAAATTAGCCTTAGGCATGGATCACTTAACTAATTACCAACTCTATTATGAAATTTTGCTTGGTTCTTTCCATGGAAAAGTGTATCTAGCTATTGGAGGCAAAGTTTTGCTTACTTATTGCTCATTCTTATTTTATTTGGTGAAACATTCCAATAGTTCAACCACTAGAAAAGTGCACCTCACATTACTTAGCCTTTCTCTCACACTTTGACACCCATAACTAATAGTTTTGCCACTAAATTAGTACGCCTTGACTACTGAACCGTTATTTAGTAGAGAAATTTATAGTTAGGCCATCATGAAGATGCCAAGACTCCATTACTATTGATTTAGACATCATGCCTTAGCCATTTCAATCTCTTTCCCATTTCAATCTCTTTACTTCCTTCATTGTAGTTGCTATCAAGTGCATAATTATCTACTTCTTTTGTTGCCCTCGAACACCAATATCATTCTCTTTATCATCTTGAGGAAATCACCTTGTCTCTACAAAAGTCATTAGAAGGAAAGACTAGAATAGGACAAACTCTTGCAAACTAATTAGGAAGATCACAAATTAAATAGATTGACAAACAAATAATGATCATTTGATAATAAAATTGGAAAAGGAAACATGAAAGCTAAGTTTTGTAGGGGTACCAACAAATTGCAAGGAACAATTTGGAGTACCAACAAGATGTTTGATAGACATAAGCTAGATTTTGTTTTGAAACAATACCTTAATTTGTGATGTGTAAATAAATTTCATGATTTATAATCGCAACAAATGAACATTCTTAGTTATTTGCATCCCTTCATTCCCCCATATTTTTCCTTTGCAACGGTCTCTTTTATAACCCATGCAGTGTATCATCATACAACCATAAAATATAATTGCCATAATATTCTTAAAGTTTCATTATGTAAATTTATTTTAAATTTTTGTATTTTGTACAAGACATTAGTAGCACCCTTTTACATATTCATTTTGCTTTATATATTATAAAATGTTTTATCATACTAGATACTCAAAGACCTTATTATTTCATATGGTATCTTATATTTTCATAGTAGTCATCTAAAGCATAAATTGACTCACGATTTAAATATGTACAAAATTTTCTTAAATTTACCATTAGCCACCCCTAAAATATTTATATAGATTCAAATAATTATCAATAAGAAACAATCACGTCTTAAAGATTAACAAAATCCTATAATTAACAAGTGATATTATAATGATAACTTTGTTTCAACATTATTAACTCAATTTCTTATTTTAAAATTATTAACTTGTAGAATATCATGATCAACTTAATGCAAACTTATTATTTCTTTTATTATTTTTATATAACTTTTATTATTCCAATATTAATTTATAAATTTTTATATAAATTCTATAACCTTAATTATTTCAATAACTTTAATTTTTTTCAAAATTAATATTTTAAATCATATTTTATAATTTATTTGTTTTATTATGTTAATAATACATTATAAAATATGATTTAATATATTAATATAAAAATTATTATACAACTATATCTAAAACTCATTAGGGATCAAGTCTTGCCCAATGCAAAGCTCCCAAAACCACAAGGGATGAAGTTGGGGATCCATATTTTATAATTTATTTGTTTTGTTATCTTTATAATAAATTATAAAATATCATTTAATATATTAATATAAAAACTCTTATACAATTATATCCAAAACCCACCACAGATCAAGTCTTGCTCAATGCAAGGCCTCCAACACCATAAGGGATGAAGCTTGGGATCCATATTTTATAATTTATTTGTTTTGTTATCTAAATAATAAATTATAAAATATGATTTAATATATTAATATAAAAACTCTTATACAACTATATCCAAAACCCATTAGGGATCAAGACTTGTTGAGTGCAAGGCCCCCCCCAACACCATAAGGGATGACGCTGGGGATCCAGCATAAGGGATGAAGTTGGGGATCCATATTTTATAATGTATTTGTTTTGTTATCTTAATAATAAGTTATAAAATATGATAATATATTAATATAAAAACTCGTATACAATTATATCCAAAACCCATCAGGGATCAAGTTTCCTTGACTGCAAGGTCTTCAACACCATAAGGGATGAGGCCACGATCGACTCTCAGCCAAAGAGGTTCAGCCTAAGACTCGTGCTCCTCTATCCCACAGCAAAAAACAAGCTTGTGGACCATCTCCATCAAAGAAAACATTCTTATCATCATTATAATGTAATAATATGATACAGATCTACCTATATATGGAGGAAAGAAGAGACGATCAAGTCGAGGATGATTTGACAAGGGTAGCATAAATGCCATTGGGCATGGAAAGAAGTTGATTGTGGGTACCCTGTTCAACAACCCTGCCACCTCTGATAATAGCAATGGAATCTGCACCTCGAATGGTGCAGAGGCGGTGAGCCACCATAATGGTGGATCTGCCGCCAATTGCCCTGTTCAGCGCCTCCTGAACCAGGTGCTCTGATTCAACATCCAGAGCACTGGTTGCCTCATCCAGCAGAAGTATCCGAGGGTTTCTCACCATGGCTCTGGCTATTGATATTCTCTGCTTCTGCCCGCCGGAAAGTTGGATCCCTCGCTCTCCAACCCTTGTGTTGTAGCCCTCCGGCAGGGAGGATATGAAACTGTGGGCATTGGAGATTTTGGCGGCGGTTACAATTTCTTCCTCAGAGACTGCGCTTTCTTCTTCTTGTCGTCCGTAGGAGATGTTCTCTCGAATGGTTTCGTCGAAGAGAAAGGGCTCCTGCCCTACTAAACCTATCTGCTGACGAAGCCATTTCAGTTGCAGGGATTTGATGTCAGTTTTGTCTAGCAGGATAAGCCCCCGGTCTGGATCGTAGAACCGTTCCAGTAGGGATAATACTGTAGACTTGCCGCTTCCACTTTCTCCTACCAGGGCTATGCTCTGTTCATTCACAAGGTCGGCATGTTAGGAAACTTGAAATCAGGACAATGTAATAAGAGAATCTATGGAAGGCATGAAATTTTAGCCCGAGTCTATAGAAATAGTAATTTAAACACGTTTACAGTCTTAAGAAAAATAAGCAAGTGGAATTAGTAATAAAAGTACAAAATAACAAAATAGACAATACAGATTTAAGTGGAAGAAGTGGGAATGTGCCAAGAAAAAACCACGGGCAAAGATCTCTCAATTTTATTCTCAGAAGAAAATTTCTAATTACAAAACTTTTTTCTCGTGTCTTGGGACTCAAGTTGGACAACCTTAAGTAATAATGAAAAAGCACATGCAAAAACCGATAGATTTCCATGCATAAAAGTGCGAGTGGCACTTCCACATGCAATTTTGCATGGTATACGCCCAGCCCCCTGGAACCCCCTGTCCAACAACCTTACAGGTTTCCATTCCTTGGCCTTTGGCCCCACAGGTTGGGTACTAGATGAGATCTCGTGTTGACTGCTTGTCATTGCTGGAATAAGTTAAATTGACTTCACATTTCAACATATAGAACACCAATGATTGAGACATTTAGTAGTTTGGAAAGAAAATATTTTATGGTTATGAGAGATGGCTTGTTTATGAAATATAAATGAAATCATTTGACATCATGAATTTTACTGTGAATTGGACAACCTTTATAAGGAATGTAATCAGATTCTGTGTTGGGTAAATTTGACTAAATAAATATCCCTCGGACTTTTCTTTAAAGGAGAAGTTTCAGGATAATGAAGGTTTTAAAAGTCTAGGAAGGTTAGATATTAATCAATGTAATTTTCAGATCAGGGTTGAACTTATGGACACGGTGTAATTGTTAGAGGAAGATTTGACAACACTAACAAGAGCAACTTTAATGATACATTGTACGTTTAAGTCAAAGACAAATTAGTTTGAATAGTTGATTGATACTTTTTGACAGGTCCTACATACCATTTTGGTCTGAAAGACACTACAAGTCGTCATCATCACAATATGAACTATATTCTAGAACAGTATGACATTTGCATGTATCCCGTGATGATCAGGGTTAATGTTGATTTACTGTTTTTTAGGCAACATGAACAAGAACTTTTCAGTAGGAATCTTCTGAATTATTTCTTTTGAAATTCAAGCCATTCTTGTGCATAGGGGAGAGGCCGCCTCTCAAAATCATATGTGGCAATTTTGGATCACTCCAAAAATTTTACAACAGTTTATTTGGCAAGGCCCTTTCTTATAACTAAGGTTTCAGGGCCACATCATCAAATATGATTACACATCAGCATGCTTTTTGTTGAGGTGTCAAATAGTTCCCCAAAAAATAGGGTGGACCAATAGGTGTGCATTAAGTCATGTTTGGTTGGTGCATTGATGTGGCATCACATGATTGGTTGCTTTTTAAATCTACTGAGCACATTTTGTTCAATTATAAGTATTTATAGTAACACTAACAACCTTAACGTCACAACTACTAGTGCTAGACTTTAAAAATATTGGGCCTTAAATATACAAATACTATCACACCTATTGGAACATGCTCAGCAATTGGATCCTCTCCCCTTATGCAAGTACTTCAATTTTGGTTTAAGAATGATTAAGTAGGGGAGAGGAGTCACTAGTGGAATGAGCTAACTTTGCAACCATGTAGCAGTTACATGGAATATTGTAGGACCTCCATTTTATTTAGAAATGTGATATGAATTCTTATCTATTACAACTAAAGTTTGGAGGTGTGACTCATCACATCAACAGGTCTAGTGAGAAATATCCTTAAAATGAATTTTTAAAGATTTGACCAAAACTTTATCATGAAATCCTTAGTAGTTGAACAAAAATATAACATTTGTTGTTAGAACAAGACCATATTCTTATTTAAAATATAACTTATATGCAACCTAAATGATCTCAATACCTTTTGGTAACTATGAAATTTGTTATCTCTAACCTTTATATCCAACACAAATGACCCAACAGTTGAACACAAAATGCTATTTATTGTTATAAAAACACGTTCTTATTTAAAATACAACTTATATTCAACTTCAATTGATCATAAAACTTTTTGACAACCTTTTACATTCCATGACAAAATATAAGGTATTTATTGTACTGGCCTTTTAACATATAATATGAAGTATTCCAATGCATGTACATTGCCACCCCACTACTTGTACAATATTTATTTAGATGAACACCTTATTTTATAAATGATACACTTATAACCATAGTTATGATATTTTATATAAAGCAAAAAAGTATTTATTACATTTGTTAATGAATGTATTTATGATTTTTTTATAGGACATTCAAAAGAATCATGTAAGGGTCCATATTGACAAACATTTGGTCATTTTTTTATTTACATGTGGAATAATTATTGACAATATATAGAATAAATATTATACCCATGAGTACTATATCAACAATTAAGCCCTGTTGGACTACTGACTCTGCTCCCCTAAATTTTTTCTAAATAAAAAATAAAAAACTCAAACATGTTTAGACTCTGAGAACACCATATACCAATCTAGCCTCAAGAATATAAGTCATATAATCTTAATATCTCAACTCAATTCAAATTCAGAACTGTATTAAAATAATTAAGGCAGGGTTTGAGGATCAATTGAGCTGACCTTTCCAGAATCGAGGTGCAAATTAAGATCTTTAAGAATCTGCACACGAGGTCTTGTTGGATATTTGAAATACACATGCTTGAATGTGATCTCTCCTTTCATTTCATGCAAGGTTTTGCCTGTGAGATCTTCTGGGTCTATCTGGGACTTCCTTTCTATGATGGAGAACAAAGAATCCACTGCCAATTTTACCCTCGAGATGTCGGGTAACATTTGAACTGACTCCGATATGCTAATTGCACTCAGAGTGAAAGCAAAGAAAACCTGTTGCATGCAAACAATTCAAAGTTTCAGAGTTTTGATAGGTACTAGTTGCACAAAGACTGCTTGAGGAAGTTTTAAAAATATTTTTCTTCTTCCAAAGGTTTTTTGGGAATGTCAACTTTTTCCACTATTCATGGTAATTTTTATTTAAAAATAGCAATAAAGGAAAGTTTGGTTCTATCACAACTGCTAATTGTCTTATAGAAATACTAATAAAACCTTAAATCGTTCTCAACATGTATCGAGTTGAAAGGATTATATGATTATAGTACTCTGAATATTTGTCCATGGTCTGCCAATCTATGCATAACCAGTTGAGCTCCCACCCAGAAGCTGAAACCATAAGTAGCAAAGAGGACAAAATTTATAACGCCAAAGCCAAGGCCATCAATGGTAGCCAGTTGAGTTGCACAACTCATTGGTTCTTTGCATTGTTGAGCATGCATTTGAAGGACCTGATCCTCTGCACAGAATGAAGCTATAGTGCGAATGTTACTCAGTGCATCTATCGCCACATGCACAGGTTCACTCTCTGCCATCTGCTCCAGTTAAGATCAAGATCAAACCTATTAATGTCGGTATTATTTTAGACAGTTGGACTGGATTGATTAGTTGAGAGGGCATCACTTAAACCCCCCAAATCTCAATCCAGGTCTCACTTTCTCCTGTGTATATAATACCATGCCAAAAAAAGATATGCATACTATTTTTCTGGTTATGGACCCTTGCATAAAGAAAAGAATGATCAGCAGCTATGGTCAAAAGTACCTGGGATTTGGCACTGAATTTCTTTACCATCTTGAGTTGCCCCCATGATTGAAAAACTATCAGAACAAGCAGAGAAATCAACACAAAAGCCATGTGCCAGCTGGATAAAAATGCAATAAAAAGCCCTGAAGTTATGGTAGCTGCATTCTGTAGCATAAGAGACACTCCGTCTGTAACCAGGCTTTTGATTGATACACAGTGTGTTGAGAGTCCAGAACTTATCACGCCACTGCCATAATTAAAATAAACAAACAAAATTGATCAGTGATGCAATGTCTATGTACAAAAATCGAGAAGAGGATGAGTAGAACTTATCGATGAGACTAACATCACAGCCTGTAACAATATAAAAAGTAGTGTATGAGGCATGGATAAGCCAAATTTTAACAACTAAAAACAAAAGCATAAAGGAGCTCTCATTTACAATGGCAAGAGATAAAGACAATTCTTCTGCTAACTAAAGATTAATCAAACAATAAAAAAATGCAAGATAAGTGGAGTGTGAAACAATAGCTTTTCAGTTCAATTGCCTACTCATATTTTACATTTGTGTTCGTAACAGGGACTTTTGCAAGGTTTCTCTATCTTGAGTCTAAATGAACTGAGCCATGTAAAGTTGTATATTATTCTAAATTAGAAGAATCATATTTTGTGTGATATTATTGGTAGCTAAGATTTCTAATGTTTTTGAATCATGGTCAGGGCCTTTCTGTACTGTTTGTCACGCATATTCCAATATTCTCATTAGTGTTATCCAGCAGCCAGCCTATTGATGACAATATAGGGCATGCACATTTTGAATCTTACTAGAATAATATTTTTTACACACTCCTATATACAGAGTAATGTGGTGTATTTATCTCAAACCTAAAGCTGAAGCGATTCAGGTTTGAGCATTTGGGGATAGAGTGCACTTTCAATCATATAATAGTTTGAGAAAATAAAACATAATTCAAATAAAGGTTCAAAGAAACTAAGAGGTTTATGGGTTGGCATATTTTGGGATATTGATAATAGGTTATGATGAGACACCTATAAAATTTGTTTTCGTGCTATTCCACTCTGTGATTGCAGCATTGTTTTTCTTTGTTTAATTTCTTCTTATTTCATCCATTTAATCCAAGTATATAGCATCTAGAAAAAATCTGTTGATATTAAATTAAACATACATGACAACTGAGGGAGGGAATAAAAGCCTATGAAGAATTGAGAGTATAGGTAATCCCAGTTACCACTGCATCTTAAGGTACTCTTCCTAGTCACATTACCAATACAATGGAAAGAAGGGGAATGAAAAATTTGTGCGCATCTTACTTCTACAACCAGCATGGCCCTACCCTGAACATGAATAAGATCTCACCTGGAAGTTTCATGCTTATCAAACCATGCCATCTCCTGTCGCATAACATGTCGAATAGTCATTACACGAAGACGGTGAACAAGCTTGCTGCCACTGTGTGTGAAGCAGGATATCTGTGCTGGATTGATGATTAAAGCTGCCAACGCTAAAAGCAAAAACATGCCTGACCAGAAAATACTGTCTTTCTTAAGTTTAGATTTTGGCTCATATAAGCTGCTGATCACATTTGCTAGAAGAAGACCTAACAGGGGTAAGATGGTGCCACTTACACCTGCAGCCAAGGACCCAAACAACAGTACAGGAAGTTCTTGTCTGTTGAGAGGAGCTAGCTTGAATATTGACCTCTGCATATTTGTACGTAAGTTCTTGGAAACCTCTAAATTCTGAAAATTATCTTCCTCAGCGGAACCCACACTACTTCGACTTCTAAAAGATGAATGTCTTGAACTCTTTTCTATAACACTTCCATCTCTGCTAAAAATATTAACCTGATGAACATCATTAACAATATTCTCCCTATCACTCCCAGATTCATCTG
Organism: Cunninghamia lanceolata; assembly: GCA_027924645.1. Taxonomy (NCBI): domain Eukaryota; kingdom Viridiplantae; phylum Streptophyta; class Pinopsida; order Cupressales; family Cupressaceae; genus Cunninghamia; species Cunninghamia lanceolata. Next base: position 2,484,690 of record BSBN01001011.1, read on the forward strand.
TTTCTTCTTCTCCTTCTTCTTGTAATTCCTGTTGCTTGACCATCTGAGTATATGCACCATCTCTCCTCTGTATCAGCTCAGCATGGGTGCCTGCAGGCACATGCCACTGATTATGCCTTTTCAAAAACACAGTTCAATCTAATTCTGACTATAGAATATGAATAGGAAGTACCTTGTTCTATCAACTTTCCTTTCTGGAGAACACATATAGAATGTGCATTTCTTATGGTGCTGAGCCTGTGAGCAATCACAACAGTAGTCCTCTCCACCATGACTTGCTCCAGAGCTTCCTGGACAGCTCTTTCTGAACCAGTGTCTAAGGCGCTTGTTGCTTCATCCAGCAGTAAGATGCGAGGATTCTTCAGGATAGCTCTTGCTATTGCAATTCTCTGCTTCTGACCCCCTGAAAGCTGGGCACCTCGATCCCCCACCATTGTGTCATAGCCCTGAAAAATACAAATCAGCACAATAGATCAATGGGGCTAAACTACAACTAGCTTACAATAGACAATAATTATGAAAGCATCTCGTTTTCTTAAGGCTTAATAAAAGATGCCAAATTAATGAGCCAAAAAAGTCCCACTCAATGTTGATCATCTTGCAGTAGTATAACAAGTATCAGTCAAGCTACAATTTTGAAGAATGTCCTTGAGACAGTCTAATAATGTCATCCAGATAATGGCTTGGGACTAAGGTGAGCAGGTGATGTTATTCTTAGTGGTCTGATATTCATATTCCCAACACTCGCGTAGGTCAAGTTACCAATTTGAAGATCGTCTTGGAGACAGTCTAATATAGTCTTCCAGAAAATAGCTTGGGCTAAGGGGAGCAGGTGATGTTATTTTAAGGGGGTTTGATATTCCTATTTCTAAGACTCACACTTGGCAAGTCATTGATGAAGTGGATAAAACTTGTAAGGCAAGTTTAGTGAGAATATCTGGATACTGTGTGTACTGACAATTACGACACTTGAGAGTGTTCGTTGGGATGTCATAAATTGCCATCAAGTTAAGACGCTTAACATGAAATGTGGTTCTATATAGCATAAACATATGTGTAACTATGTAATCAAAGGAGAGCACTCTGAAAACATACGTATAAGCGACTGAAATACATACATACTAATAATTTAGATCATAGTAGCCATGTTTGTAAGAACATGAAATACAAGAGATTAAAAAACTGGAATGTGGTTGACCGTTGAACAACAAAACATAGGGAAAGAATGAGAAAAAATGGCAGATTCCTTTCAAGAAAATAACCCAATGCATATAGAGCTTCCTCCATATTTATAAAGGCACTAATAATTTAATGAAATGCGAGAGGGTCAAGAATGCAGTGAAATGCACTTGAGCAACAATAAATATGTAAAAATGAGAAAAAAAAGTCACAGAAAATTTCTCAAGCATCCCCATGCATGGGGAATTTCTATCGTACTGAATTATTGATTTAGGATCCACTTACCGGTTAGAGAGAGTGAGAGAAACAGTCAACTTTGACCTCTGCAAAAACTGAGGTTTTGATAAACGAGAAAACATATTTTCTCAATTTGGACTTCTTTTGCTACTTGGATTTAGTTAATAGGTTTATGGTCAAATTGTATGCGTAATTTTCTAGTCACATGTCCCTACAGGGTGTCTAGTGAAGATTGATATAAAGTTTCGTTGCAATTCATATTTTAACTACAAAATGTTGATATAAAGTTTCATTGCATTGCGTATGGTTGTGATTATTACCTCTGGTAAGCTTTCTATAAACTCTTTAACATTTGCAAGCTTTGCTGCTTCCTGAATTTCTTGCAATGTTGCTTTGTGTTCCCCAAATCCTATGTTGTCCTTTATGGAAGCTCCAAAAAGAACGGGCTCTTGGCTTACCAGTCCAATCTGCTGGCGCAGCCATTGTGTCTGAATGTCCTTGATGTCTATACTGTCTAAGAAAATACTTCCTATCCGAGTGTCATAGAATCTCTCAAGTAAGCTGACTACTGTAGATTTACCACTCCCACTCTCTCCAACAAGGGCTACGGTTTCACCAGGCTGAATTACTAAGGAAAAGCTCTCCAAAATCTTCACATCTGGTCTTGAAGGATACCAAAATGACACATTTCGAAATTCAATATTGCCTCTTACACCCTCCGGAACTACGCCCTTTTCCTTGCTTCTGTCCATTTCAGGAACACATTCAATAACCTTGAATACTCTGGCTGCTTCAGTTTTAGCAGCTCCAAACGCATTAAAGCATGGAAAAGCTTGACCCAGTGCCCTGCAAATCAAGTAAAGAATGCAAAACCATTAAGTTCTTTACAAATTGTCACAGAAGCATCACAGTTTGCTTTTGCAGTATGTTAATTGAACAAAACACAAACATTGTTAGTTGGAACCACATGTTCTTGAAGCATGCAGCAATCACCAATATAAATAATATAAACAATAACATCATATGTAATAATTACCAGCCTTACCCGCCTCCTGCAAGAATTGCAAATAGAACTGTAACAACTTTTCCACCAGAATAGCCGTTGTGAATTACGATCCATGCCCCATACCAAAAAGTGAAGGCATATACACTAAATGTAGTACCTAACAATAAACCATGACCAAACCCAGATGCCATACCAAGTTGAAGAGAAACTCCATATAATTTTGCAATAGCTGTTTTAGAGGAATCTACAGCTTTCTTTTCACCACCAAAGGATGCAACCTGAAATGGGAAGGTTCCTGTTAAAAGTGCATCTGAAGTGGAAGAAAAAAGAAAAAAGGTTTGTAAGTGAAGTGCAATGGCTAACTAAAGGATGCCACCTGAAATGGGAGGGTTCCTGTTAAAAGTGCATATGAAGTTGAAGAAAAAAGGAAAAAGGTTCATAGGTGAAGTGCAATAGCTAACTAAAGGGGTGGAAATGGGATTCATTTTAGTACAAAATATATGATTTTTGGATTGTGAAGAAGATATAAATTTGATCTATAAAGACTTTCTGGCCTGCAGAACAATATTGAGATTCCACCTTTAGTGGCTCATCTGATCTAAAATCGTAGTTCATTCCCTATCCTCCTCAACCAAGACTCTCATATAAAACGAAAAATGCTGTGTACATTCTCAACACCTATCTCAATACATTTGGTTCATTGTCAAATTCTTTAAGAAAATTAGAAGAATACCGCATCTCTTCTGGCTATAATCTGCTTTACTTGCTCTATAGATAATTATGACATGTGGCTGACCCTGTTACCTCCCAGTAGATAACAACAATTAGCTAAAATTCGTAGTATTTATAAATTGATTTTTGTTCCTTTCTGTATTAAGACTTGAAACTAGATGGTACATTGAAATTCCCACTACAAGCTTTTCTAGAGATACCGCCTTTCTGTCTTTAGTATGCCAGTTATGCAACAAGGACACCTATTGCTTTAGTATAACAGAATCCTAATCAAATCATTGTTGAACAAGCCAACCAAACGACTATTTAAAGAGTGTCTGAAGCATAACAAAACATCTTATTTTTCTCTATTTTCCTATTCTATGACAACAATGGACTTGAAAAAAGTTAGTAATAAAAAGATGTGAAAAGGGTATACAAAGGTAAGATTACAGATAACACTGCCAATAAATAATGAGGTTGGGAGATTCAGGGTTTGTACATTTGGGTATAAAAGTTGATTATTTATACGTATACCTACCGTCCTGATAGCACTGATAGCTTGGCCGACAATATTTCCCACTTCTGTATTGGAGGCATTCAATTTCTTTGAAATTCTTGAGCAAACAATTGGCCCTATAGCACCTGCTGCAACAATAAAAGGCACTGTTGCTACGACCACCACAGTAAGCCTCCATCCCCGTATAAAAGCTATCACAAATCCACTTAGGAATGTTGCACACAGTTGGAACACCTTACCAGCCTGCATATATTTCCCAGAGAAAAAGCACTATATCAATTTCCATAAAATGGTAATGGATAAGAAGGGTCATAACGAAACTTTGCAAACTCTATTAAAGAAAAGAAATGATGGGCAAAGAATCAGAGCTCAACAACATACCTAGTTTATTTGTTTCATTTTGTTATAAGTACAAAATCTGTAATAATTTTTGCTTTGTTTCGTAGATTCTTAAGGACCTTTAAAAATCCAATCCCTTCTATTCTTTTTCAAAATTAAACAAAACTCTAATGATCCCTTCAGCCACCATACCTTTGTTCCAATGACTTCGCGAATGTTTAGAATGTCAGCAGATATGGTTTCTATCATTTCCCCACTGGAAATTTGTGTGTCAAAGAAGGATATGTCTTGGTGTAACAGGGAGCTTAAATACATATGTCGCATTCTAGCTGTCTGTCTCTCTGCTGTTACCCTCCAACATGCTACATCTGATAATCAATTCAGACAGAAATATAAAGTTCAAAACAATCATGCCTAAAGCTATATAAGGAACATGGACCAGACGATAACTATAAGATAACTAAATCTTAATAATGCCTTCTCTTACCTGTGAAAAGTGCAATACCAGTAACACCAGCAACAAAAAAAGACTTTAGCATGACCTGCAAAACATTTAAGAAAATCAGTTAACTTACATATTTGATTGCATTTTAAGTGATTAAACTAAACAGATACTTGTAATTTTTGCTAGACATTTATAAATATCAATCTACTCTTAACATATTCTGAATCTAGCATATAACCAGAATTCAATCAACAAATATTTCTGAACTGGAACAAGATGGCTGGGAATATCAATTAACTTGTAACATATTCTTAGAAAACTTGGAATCATATAATTCGTAAATTTGAGTCCAAATCAAAAAATCAAACAAGGAGGTGCATGTGCAAGAGACTGTTGGCAGATGGTCAGCGCTCCTCTTGAGATTTGTGACATGGATTAACCGCCTCTTGTGGATTCATTAACTGTAGCACTTGTATCACCTTTTGGTTTAAGGGCAATTGTGGGCCAACAATTGGTATCAAAGCAAAAGGTCATGGGTTCCAATCCCCCCGGGTAACGCTGGCCCGACTAACCGCCTCTTGTATCGGAAATTGACAGGGCAATCGTGGACCAACAGAGACACGGTTGCCTACAGAGACTACCCACGGACGAGACGATCACACCACACAGACACAACTAAATTAAATTAAAAACAAATTTGAAACATATAGTAGGATTTGATTCCTCCCCACAAGGCCAAACAAGAAACTCACATCAAACAACCACAAGGAAATTAAATTGAAAACAGTATTGAAACATATAATGGGATTTGAATCCTCATCACAAGAAAAAACAAGACACTCATATCAGACAACCACAACGAAATTAAATTCAGAACATATAGTGCATTTAAATCTTCATAAAAAAAAAAAAAAAACCAAGACTGTCAAGCTAAAAGTAAGTGATGGAGGAACATCATTGGTTCTTTGGCGATCTTCATCACCCAAAAAGAAAGTAAATAATAATAACGTTTTTATTTCTAATCTTTTTGTTTGTGGTGTTCTGCTTTAGGTTTTGAATTTTTGTCAAACATTTCGTTCACATACAGTTAAACTGAATCACACGATTCCAGGGAGCATTCACAGCCATTTTAGGGATCCAAGGAATTGCATTAATCCTCCTTAAGCATCTGCCGTGCAAACTGGAAGGCGTGATTTAGAAAGGGGCAAGAATTAACTGCAGTCCAATTCCTCTGAAATTTTGGACATGACTGCAGCATTGTAGTTAAGTTAAAAGGGATTTTTTTTTTGTCTGAGATGATTTTTTTGGTGGGAAGAAAAGAAGGCGGCTTCGTTTCTCAGTTTAATGGAAAACCACCAGCAGTTAGACGAGAGTTGGTTGGGGACAGGCAGTTCAGGCATAAAGAAATCAATGCCTAAATATCAAAGGCGGACCTGGGAAAGACTAGAGAGAGAGAGGAACGTGAAAGAGTTGGCATTGTATCAAACAAAAACGAGATTTAGAAAGAAATTTCTGTCGGCCATTAGCATCCATGGAAGTTTAGTGAGGTCATGGAATTTGAAAAATAACATAGAAATCAGTCGTTAGTGATTAAAGGGGAATGACACAGAGGGGCCTGAGGGATGTATTATGCATTGAGATGACTTGTAAGAGATGGTAGAACTTGTAGAATAGTTCTAGGCAGATAGCCAATGGCTAAGAATAATGATTCAACTGAAATTTTTTTATTTTAATAATTTTATTTTAATGTTGTAAGATGTTCAGCAGAGTCTGCTGATGTCCTGATGTGTGTTACTGTTACAAATCCCAACAGGGTATGTTTGATGCATATTTGAGTGTTTCAATAATGGAGTTATGTATTGAAGTGTTCACAGATATTTGTGTATTCTTATTAGTGGACTCCCTTGCAGAGATTTAGCTTGAGGCTTATCCTAGACTTTGAGTAACTGCTGCAAGGTTAAGGTAGTCTTTTGATAGACCCCCTGTGCTTGGTCCTGCATCAATAAGGAAGTGGTTCCATGGAAGAGGCTTGGGCTCCTATTTTTGCTAGTTTTATGGAATTAAAAAATATAGTTACAAGATTAAAATGAATCTTTTTCTCTGAAATAGGATCCCTGCATTATAGCTGCAAATTTTCAGTGGTTAGTGGAGAGAGCACTGAGAGTTTCCTCCACCAGTTTAGAGACTATCGTGTTTATGTGACAGCTTGCATGTCAGTTTTTTTAATTTTAATTACTATTATTATTTAATTGCTATAATTTCTCATCTAAACATCTTATTTTTCACTTAAAATTTTTGAATAAAGAGAATTTAAAAATCCATAAGACCCCTTACTTCTAAAATGGACTCCTCATTTTTCTCATCAACACTTTTTAAAAATTTTAACATCCCGTCCACAGAACCATAGCCTAAGACATATAACATGCATATGTACAGAAGAGCCCAAACTTAAACAAAATACTTGTGAATTTAATTCCCTGCCAAAAGAAATTAATAAATTGAAGATAAAGTGGGAATACTCTTAACAAGTTTCATTTAGTTTTTCAATATTTGCTTAAAGATTTCCTTAACCCTTTGTAAGAATACTATTACAATTAACTTATTCTATTGGCATCTAAAGCAAGAGAGATGTTAAATATGGCAGCCTAGCTTAACCTACGTTTGCAGTAAAAAGGTATGTTAAATACAGAAGAGTTCAAAAAGGTATTTTACTGATAAAAACTTAATACAGTGTTGATATTTAATTACAATCGAGCATGATGTTTAAGTCCAGTCAAATATGGCTGCCCAAGGAGTTTGCTATTTATTATTGTTATAATAATTTAGTTCTTGGAATTGCATTAAATAGAAAATGGATGCTTTCATCTACAATAGAGGCCTATTTAGTTCAATCCAACCAAAATAAAACCAAAAAAAAACAGAATTCTAATATAAATATAAAGTTGAAAACCAATTATTCATGAAGGTGGAAAATATTTAAAGAGAAGTGAATGGATAGGATTTATAGTTTTTGCTCCTCCAGATTAGTGGAGACAGAGTGGCACTACATCATGGAGTGTAAGGCATATTAGGACATTCCCTTCAATTACACAGATATGCTAAAAGACAGATCTTTAACAATTTTGTTTGAAGAGGAGAAGAAAACAAAAACAACAAGTTCTCTGATCAAAATCCATAGCAGAAAAAGTAGGATCAGCAAAGAATTAAAAAACAGTCAGAAATAATCAGTGTGACTATTCAGCAAAGAGTTAGAAAACAGCCAGAAATAATCAGTGTGGTTATTAGCTGTTCCTTTATTTTAGACAATTTCAGTTTTATTTCTGAATCTCATAGACTGACTGATCTGATAAATGTCATTCAAAACTTTCATTCAATCATTTCAGCTCAATCAAAATAAAACATAATAACAAAATCCTAATATACAGTTCACATCGAAAACCTCAATAAGTACAAAACAGTATTTGGATGAATCACATACCACAGTGACTTCATGTAAAAGTACGTGCGCGGGGATTCCCTGGCCGCCAAAGACATCAAATACATCTCCGAACAAGTAAGTCATAAGAGGAAGAGGTAAACCTGCAACAATTGCTGCCAGGGATCCAACCAACATGAGCATCCAATCAAACTTATCTGCAAATACAAACAGCTTGAAAAATCCCACAGAATAAGGCCGCCTCTCAATGGTATTATCATTGTTCTGTTCAACATGGCCTGAATCTGAATTATCCATCTGGTTATTGCGCATGCAATACCTCCCTCACTACAACAAAACTCTGCAAGTTCAATCAGACATTGTGGCTCCAATTTAAACAAGGAAACTCGCAACCCTAAATATTCTAGAGGATCGTTACCACTTCTAGTTATAGATGAGAATAAAATTGCTATTCACTCTTTGACCATTAAAATGGATGATATTTAAGTATAGTGATACAGACAAAGACATTACGCTCATGCACGTTGCATGGCAGCCATGCCATGACAAGACAATTGAAAGAATCTGTCGACATAATTGATGGAGGAATAAGAAGATCAAGCGTAGAGAAGGAAGGGAATCAAGCCAAAGCGATATAAATGCAAAACGTACTTTAAGAGATTACTTATTCCTTTCTATAGCTCACTATGCAAGTACAGTTATAACTAAATTAATGCAACCAAACAAGCACATCGACTTAATTTAAAGAGTGTCATGCAATTAGCAGGCAGTTTCCCACAATAAAGGCGTTTCAAAATGCGAAGCAGATCTAAGTTGATAATGCCAATCCAAATTTCGCCGGTAAGTTAACGGTGGCTCGCGAGTCACGTGCATGTCCAAGCCTTCGAAGTTAAGTAAAAAATATATATTTTTAAATGTAAATATCTTTTATAAAACGTATGGAACAAATTAACTATTATTTTAATTAAATAAAATATCAAGGATACAACTATTTTGGATTTGTTTTGATTCATTTGTTTTGAATATAATAATTGGTGTACAAGTGTATGTTTCTTAGTAAAAAAGTTTAAATTTGAACTCTCATGTATCTTAAGGATCTAGATTCAATATGCAATTTATTTATTCCTTTACTTGAGTTGAATTTGTGTCGGCAAAGATTAACTCAGTTCAAATTCACATCACAAATTTGAGGTACAAACCTTTAAATTCAAAATCAAAATGGGCCCACATTGACTCCATTCCTAGTAGTCATTACTTGGAACATGAAATGTGTGATTTGCGCACTAGGTTGTTATATAAAAGAATAAACCCTAATTCAATTTAGGCACCTAATAGATCCAATCATCCACAATCAAGATTCATAAGAGAATCCTAGCACATTGCATTACATCATTGGCTTACATCAGCACTTACATCATTAATGACAAACTAAGCATACTACATGGTTGCTTGGAGTGTCTTGAACTATTGTTCAAACTATAAATTTTGATCGAGAGGTTTGATTAAGAAGAAAAGCCTCACATAGCATGCTCCTAAAGGTGTTCATCAACATCACCAATTTTGAACCCCCTTGGCATATTTTTAACCAAAAACCAAGGTTGGCCCACTAATGGGACACATTATTGTGCTTTAATCCTTATATCTTTTACTTTTATTTTTAATATTTCCACTTGCTTGCATTTATTATGTTTCTTAGTAAAATAATCAGATCCATATCTAACTTTGACTTCCCATGTATCCTAAGGATCTAGATTTAATATGTAATTCATCCATTTCTTTAAATGAGTTAAATTTGCGCCTGCAAAGATTAACTTAGTTCATATTCACATCACAACTTTGAGGCCCAAACCTTTCAATTCAAAAATCAAAATGGGCCCATACTGACTCTCTTCCTGTTAGTCATTACTTGGAGCATGAAATGTGTGATTTGCACACTAGGTTGTTATATAAAAGAACAAACATTAGTTCAATTTTAGGCACCTGATAGATCCAATCATCCAAAATCAGGATTCATAAGAGGATCATAGCACATTGCATTACATCATTGGCTTACATCAGCATCTACATCATTAATGACAAACTAAGCATACTACATGGTTGCTTGGAGTGTCTTAAACTATTGTTCAAACTATTAATTTTGATCCAGAGGTTTGATTAAGGAGAAAAGCCTCACATAGCATGCTCTTAAAGGTGTTCATCAACATCACCAATTTTGAACCCATGTGGCATGGTTTTAGGCAAAATTAAGGTTGGCCCACTAATGGGACATATTATTGTGCTTTAGCCCTTATATATCTTATTTTTATTTTTTATATTTCTGCTTTCTTCCATTTATTATTTCAAATCTGATTAAGTTTTGGATCCACCTCATTTGTGCTTCATTGCTTTATATTGGTTAGGATTTTGGGATTTCATTGTTTGTTATCTCTTTGATCACTATAACCCACCCTACTTGTGAGTGCACTTCATTGTTCAATCTCTCACTATGGATGTCTTCTCCACCCTCCTAGCCACATTTGCTTCCTATCTCATTATATTATGATATCACCCTATGCTCATTAGATATGATGTTCCACTTAGTAAGCATGTATTATTTCTACATCACATGCTAGCTCTACTCTATGTGCCTCTCTTGATTCATCCTTCCTTGAGGAACCTAGTGTTGTGCACTCTATATACACATATGTTTTACTTTCACTTACATATGATGATGATGTACATTCTTCCATGTTGAATGATGTGTTTATTGAATTGGGATTACGTATTTATAATGATCATCCTATTGATGAGCTTTATGATGATTGTATTCCTTCTACCACTAGTGATATGCCTTTACATAATAATCCCATCTCTTTGGTCTCATGGTCTATTGATAATATGTTTTCTAAGGAGCATAGTGATAGTTCTTTATCTTCTCATGATGAGGTTGATGACTCTTTGTTTCATGATGATTTGTTTTATGATGCATATATTTTTAAAGCACTAATGATAGTCATTTAACATAAATGAAGATGCAAAGTTACATGTTAGATCATTATTATTTTCATCTTATGAGTGTATACACGATGTAGTGCATTGATAGATGCATTTAGTGATACATTAATTGATAGACCTAAATAATGGTTTGATTCAAGTCATGTTTATTATACATCATTTTATTCTTTGTCATGTGTTTTTCTAGATTACTTTATTGTTGACTCTAGAGCACGTGTTTCTCATGATTTTCATTCTTTGTCTTCTAGTGGTCCTTCTTTATGGGATTTCATGGATTTTTCTATGCATCATGTGGTGATATACCACTTTTTGATGTCTACAAGGACTCTCCTTTGAATCCTTTTCTACTTTCTTATGATATATCTTTGAGTGATTGTGGAGGACCTTATTATGCATATCATAGTGAACAAACACATGACTTAGACATGCATGCAAAAGAAGAACATGAGGATCTCTTACAAGTTTTTACTTGGTTTATGTAATAGGACAATGTGCAACTATCTCATGATTTATCTCTTACACCCTACTCCACTATTACATAATTTGCATATAGCTCAAGCTACTAGGCATATTAAGCATGATCTTTCACATTATATTATCCCCATCATGAGTAGAATGGACCATATAGAAAGTTGTATTGTTGTTTTTGAGCAAACATCTAAAAAGAAAGATTATAGTAGTGAGCTATTACATAATCCTTTAGCACATAATAGTTTGACTTATCCTTCATTGAATGGATTTGTGGCACCTTTTTTACAAAGTATAATGGTAAAGGTGATCCATTGCTTCATCTAAGGACCTTCCAAACTATATTTTTAAGATATTTTTATGAGGATAAGTTGCTTTCTTAATTGGTTTCGATGACCTTGCAAGGTCATGCATTTACATGGTTTTATTCATTACCTCATACTTCTATTAAGTCTTTTACAAATTTGGCTAATGCTTTCATCAAATGCGTTCATTACAATATTGATCCTAAGATAACTACTATTCAACTCATACATTGCAAGCACAAAAAGCATGAGAAAATTACGAATCATATGTTGATATTCCAAGCTATGGTTACTAATATGAGTTTTACACTATCATATGATGAGATTTAAAGTTTATTTATTGATGGTTTACTTCCACTCCTCAAAGAATAAGTATTTTGAAATCATTATCATTCATTTTCAAATTTATATGCTAGTGTATGCAAATGTGAGTATGCTTTATTAGAAAATCCCCTTTTATGGCATCATGTTTCTAGCACTTCTCCTTATTGCCATTAGGTACCATCAATGCCAAATTTAGAAATTAGGGGCAACGAGGATGAAATTAATGTCAATCATAGTGAGGATCATCATGCACCTATCAAACTATAGAGCTTTAGAGAATTTACTAGATTGAAGGATCCTCCACATGTTATATTAGAACAACTATTGGAACAAATTCTTAAATTACTTTGCCTCTTGTTAAAACAATGGATATATCTAGACTTGCACCACACAAGGTTAAATATTTTTGTGTTTAACATCTCAAACATAGACATTGAATGGATAGATGCATCAAACCAAACATCAAATTCAAGATCTTATAGACAAAGGGGTGATACATGTTGAGAATAATCATGATCATGCACATCCTTTACATAATGGGGCTAGTCACATGAAATTAAATGATGAAGATTCTTCTAATGTTAGTGATGATGAATACCTTGGTTTTGATGATCATAGCACAATGCCATGTGTTGAGGTTACACGTGAGGTCATCAAACAACATGCACATAAGGGAAATGAGAAAACATGTGATATAGTATCTAAGTCAATTCTTTCAAAGCATGCATCACATTTGGCATCTCTACATCACACTTTTTGTTACATCCCTAATTTCTGACTTGCTATACTTTTACTTTTCACTTGGGCATAAGTAAAATTTGTTGTGATGTTATAGATTTATGACAGGATATGACATGGAATTATATTGAATATCATTTATGAAATCAAAAAATGATTATGTTATTGTCAATTTAATATCTATATGATGAGATTTGATTTATTAGTTGAATTTATTGAATAATGATGCACTGATTACTTATTGTTTGATGACAAGTGAAACAGGATTACAAGTTATCGACTCTTAAAGAAGAGAGAGAGAGTATCTTTCGAGAAGAGAGATATAGACCTTGGAATATGAGTGGTCTATTTGCCAAACGAGTTTAGTGTTAAATGATAATGTAAACCAATGAGTCGTATGAGGTAAGTCTTGTCTTGCTAGTTACTTTCGAATCTAATCGACAGGTAGTCGATATCTTGTTTATCATCTAGTCAAGTCGATGGTGAGTCGACATAGTCGTTTGTAAAGTAAACAACGTCATAGACATAAAATGGTTGTGTTATTCTTCTTGTGATACTTGAGGTTTTACTATCACTTCTTAATGTCAAGAAGTTCTCATCAAGTTAGATGACGCGAATATTGTCGACAGATTGTGATGGGGAGGTAAACTCGACCCATTCACATCATCCGATATTCTTAGTGATCAAAATGGGACAAATAGAGGAGTTTTTAACAACTTCAGGTAGAGGTTTTTCATAGCTATGTGATAACTAAACGAAATCTAAAATCTTGTTTTGCGTTACACCCAATCCATCGTGATTGTCGTAAAAATGCCTTGGACATATGTTGTGAACTCTTTCCTTTTTGGAAATCAACGGATGTCGAATTAGAAGCCAAGGCGTGTTATAACCTGTTTTGGTCGTTATTTGGGGGAATATGCCAAATCACATTTTGGTAAACGTGAGGTATTTCCTTATTCCTGAAAGATGTCGATATTCTTGTCGAAGCTTGAGTAGGGACATGCTCAAGTTCTGTTGTTTTTGACGTCTTCCATTTTGAATGTGTCTTCTTCCTTCGAGCTTAAGATTTTGAGTTATCATTAATCTAACCTTTATTTTCTTTATTAAGTTGGCCTTTATTCATTCTCTTATTCGACTTTAGAGATGCTTTATGCATTTATTACCTACCACCTTGCAAGAGCTTAACTTCACAATTCGGAGTTGTTATACCCACCAGCTGCCACGTCACCAAAAGGAACCTCCATAATGTGTAGTGGTCGCTTAAAGAGAGGGATCGGGATAGCATGCAGAAAATAGATTTCCTACTGTTTAGGCATGGACAGCAGTATGAGTGCCGAGATTCCTTCACCATGCGAGTATGGGATGGATGATATTTGCAGTTTGATTCATTTTTGTCTGTTCTTCATGTTTCTCTGTGGTGAGATTCAATCTAATCATAGAAGGAAGGCTACAAACCTGTTCTATTGTGTCTATCTTTGGAGAGTGAAAAGGAAGAACTGTAGCAAGAGGAATAAGTGAATCACCTCTAAATTTGAATCTCTCGGTGGTCGTGCTCAGTCATTCATAGGACTTCTAAGGTGTCTTGAACAGGTTCTCTTCTTATTTCAAAGTTTATGAATAGTTTTTGATACTTAATTTCATTCTAGATACCTTCGAACTAAGAATCGATGCTCTTATTTAATAAGACCAATGTCCCCGAGCAATAAAATGGTCGAAGCCTTAAGACCTAGAATGATCTATTTTCTCTGCATTATGAATTATCTGTGTTTTAAGAGTATTATATGACTATTAGGGAAACATTGTATCATGTCAGTTTGGAAATGTTTTAGACTTTTGCCGTATGGTTAGTCTGGTAACGTATCAAATCACAGTATAAACGTGGTCAAGGTTTTTTATCAAGGGAACTTATGTAGGTCACTTTTATCTCATACTTATGTTGTTTAAGCTTATATATTTCAAACGTCTCTGTGCAAATATATATATTTAAAAATGTCTTCATTTTTATTATGATGACAATGACCACCTTTTGGAATAGCGTAGTCTTTGCAGACTTATGCTTGAGTAAGGCTCTTTTTATAATGATTTTCTTATGATATAGTTATAATGAGACTGCTATACTTGTAACCATGAATAAGAAAACCTCGTGATTTGGAGAAATCATGTTGTGTTTACTTAAGATCAGATAATGAAATTACAGTTTGAATAGTACAAAGGCACCCAGTTATAATAGAGTGTTTATGCTACATTAGATATAATATATATATTTTAGATATGTGGAAATAACTTAGACATTAAAAATAGGTTGACAACAACTTGAACTAGTCTTGGTATATTATTGATGTCAAATCAAATCCTTGTCAATATTCTAGACTCACATGGAACCATATGGTTTGATATAATTAAGATCTCTTTTTAAGGGGAGAATAACCTAGTTGTAAAAGATTGAACCTCTTAGTGGTAAAAGCAATGGAAAACAATCTTCTATCTAGTCAAGGGTTGAGAAACTTAGAATGACCTCGTAGACCAAGAGGTTACCCCTTTTCTTATTAAATTATTACTTTATGTCTATATATGTTTGAAGTATTCCATTATGGTGGAATAGGGAGGACAAAACCTAAACTTGACCCAATAGGGAAATTTTATATACTAAACCCCATGATCACTAAATAGATCGACAAAGAAGGGGCAAGTACCCTAATTATGAATGTTTATTCTTACTTGACAAGGAAGAATATGCAAGTCTTAAGATGTTTCGAAGATAGTATCCTCTTGTACTTTTAATGTCATTAGGAGAATACTTTGCTCTAGGGATGTTCAAAGAGAATGGATTTTCCCTACATCAACTTAGAATAAAAACACTCGTTTATATTTGACTCTATATAGTTCAATATGAAAAAGGAGAACTTTAAATATGTTTTCAATGGATAACAAATGGGATTAGATTGCCAACCAGTTATAGTCCAACTAAACTTGGGAGAAGCTTGGACTTGGAGATGAACCATTTGGCATTATTGTTCTAAGGCTTGTTTGGAAATGACCTTTAGGTCAAAAGAAAACTAAAGGAAAGTTGTTTTCTTAAACTCTATTCTTGATATTCCATTATCATGGAAAAGGAAATACAAAACCCTAGAGTGACCCAATAGGGTAAGGTTATAAATTCTACCTTTTGGGGTTACAACTTGTTTTAGTGGATTATTTATGGGTCAACAAAGAAGGTCGAGAACCCTAATCTGGTAATGTTCATGTCTATCATATTGAAAAGAGATTTGTTTCTAGTCGACAATGTTTTACCTTAGGTAGGAAAAACTATTTATTGGACTACAATTTGATTTGAAACATAAGTCCCAAGCTTTGGGTTTTGTAGGCATGCAAGAGATACTATTAATGGATAAACAAACATAAATTATTATACCTGTTGGTCACAATTTTCTCTTAGTTATTACTTATTAAAAGTAAGGAATCTCAAATGATTGCAAGGATGCAAGGGATACCTAAGAATGGGTAATCATTTCATAAGGATTATGGAGTGATGACAGTGTTGGGTGAGTCCACTTAAATCATAAAGACTAGGTTTGAGTTAGTCAAAACTCTTTAGTTAAACCTTAACTTAACCTAGATATGGTAATTTTTATATTAAGGCATTGAGATCATTATTTAGATCGTGATTGAAGGGTCAAGTGCCCTGACTATGTGTAATTATTCTTACTTGTAAGAAGGGAATTAGTTTCCTAGACTATATTGCTTAACCTGGGTAAGGTTATCATCTTAGTCGTAATTAATTTATCTATATTTATTATGAGACAATAAGTCGTGGACCTCAGGAATTGCGATGATGTAATGAGAGTCCTCATAAAGAAAGAAAGTTGAATAGGTCTATGGATTTTAGACAGAGATAAAAAACATGTATTGGGTCAGGAAGACTAAATTGTTGAAATCGTCATAACTTCTCAAGTTAAACATAATTGACCAAGTCAAACTGTAGGAATATGATAGTATCCAAGTCGAGTTGCGGTGGGTGAACATTACAACAGCGTTTATTGTGAATGTCAATTTATATTGAAACTATGGCCATAGTAATGCATGTCTCTGCATGCATTGTCGGTTCACTGTATCTGGATTGCACATCCTATCGGGAATCATACTTAGCTAGAGGGTATCTAGGGTTGTATGATAGATAGAGTTGTGTAGGATACAACACTATGTACTCGAAAAGGCAAATTACCACTGGTCACCTTGGTCTATACTTCTCGTGAAGGGTAGGGCCACTTCCTATGTGGAAGATGTGTGGGAGACTGCCAGTCTATGGTTGGAGGTAAATCACTGGAAAGATACTCTCTCTCTCGCAGAAGACATGCCGAGGCTTGCGATAAAGATGTCAGATTTTTGGATGCAGTATATCTCTGAGACTTGTGTTTATTGAGACTAAGTAAAACATTATCTGATTCAGGTATTTATAATTGATTTATTTTTGTAAACATTGTACTTGAGAAAGACAATAAGGTTGATTGTATTTGTAATGAGATATCTTGTAATTGTAGTTACTCGATTATATGTTGAATAAAAGAAAAAATTTCTTTGTCTCATTTTTACCTTGTGAATTTACTTTATGGTGAATTTTTGGTTTTTACCATGTTTTTAGAACGTGGATGTTACACTTTTGTTCATAGAGGCACACTTCATGATGAAATAGACCATTTCATAGAGGGCATTGATTAAAATGATACTTTTAGAGCACATTGAGATATACCCAATCAATGGGTATGACTTCATTGGTTAAACTTTCTTACCTATCTCTCTTACTACTACTATATATTGTACTTTTGTTTTCTTTTATGTTTGTGTTGTGTTCATGTTATTAGTTAGAATGTAGTAATGAATAGATGCCTTTAGTGGTGCATCTTGACACAAGTGAATAGGAACATGTGTTGTGTGGTTCTTTGTTGCTTCTATTTTATCTTCTCTGTGTGTTTTATTTTGTGTTGTTCCCTATGTCTTTGAGATGATGCAAAGCATGGAGTGCTTGGAAACCATTCTCATCATGTTGATTGAAGCCATAACATCTTTTGTTTTGTGTTGACTTTAGATTTTTTCAATTGAGCCTTGTTTCTTTGCTTCTCCTCTATCATGTCTTCAATTATCTTATGTCATGTGTGAACTTGTGAGTTGTTATTTAATCTTTTCAATCTCATTTCATGATCTATAATATGTCTTATTTACTTATGTGTGTTTTACATGTCATCTATGTCTATGCTTCATATCATGTTCCCCCACTTGGGGGCATCCCCTTCATGTTTACTTATCTTAGATATTGCATGATCTTATATTAATATAAATGATTACCCTTACATTTTACCATGCTTATGCTTATCATTTTTACATCTTATATCTCACATGCATGCTTACATGTTATGAAACTTATCCATGCTTATGTGATGCTATCTAGTTGTAATGCTCATAAAAACACCATGGATAAAACCTAACATAACACAACTAACCATTCTTTTGTTAACCAATGCATGCCACAAGGGGAGGATGTGCTACACACAATAAGTATCATCACCACATGTGATGCCACTTGGTACCAACAACATAGAAGGAATGTGTCGAACCAATCATAAAGGAAGAGTTGTAGGATGAACATGTAGGAAAGATAGATGGCATGCATCCCCATGTGGTACACTTGACATTATAGAAGGCGAAAGCTAGAAGGGGAGAACGTTCCAATGAGTGTGGTGCCTAAAAGAGTGTTACCCCTCTGGTAACCAAGCTTAATCGAGGACATTGCAATGAAGGCGAAGGACATAGCCCCAAAGAGATCAACTACTTTAAGCATAAAGAAACCAAATGATTAATTTAAACATGATAAGTTCGTTATGTTCACATGCACTTAAAAACTTAAAGAGATGAGATCATTTTACCTAATTTAACATTCATAAAGTAAGAAAAATAAAGTAATAAATACAAAATCATTCCTTTAAAATAACTACTTTTCCTCAACATTTCTATTAACATATTCAATTAATGGAACTATACATTCATTGTGTAATATAACATCAACATTAACCTTCCTTTTCTCAATAAAGACAACATTTCTATTAACATATTCAATTAATGGAACTATACATTCATTGTCTAATATAACAACATCAACATTAACCTTCCTTTTCTCAATAAAGACAACATTTCTATTAACAGATTCAATTAATGGAACTATACACTCATTGTCTAATATAACAACGTCAACATTAACCTTCCTTTTCTCAATAAAGACAGGTGTAGAGAGACAAGAATATTTATCTTTTCTATCCCACACAATTTCACAAAGAGGATATTTCAAGCCTATAATAAGATCACATAAATTCCTATCTACCTTTACATTGCTCCCTTACATCAAAATACAACATAACATATATAATTAAAAATAACAAATGCATATGAGTTCAAAGACAGTAAAATCAAGACAAGACATATAATTAAAAATAACAAATGCATATGAGTTCAAATACAGTAAAATCAAGACAAGACCATGGCTTTAAAGAAAATTCGTGGTCTTCACCACTTATAAACCACTTTTTTTTTACACCGAACTGAAGTTTTAGGCATAGTTGCAATCTAACTGCATGATGATAGTTTTAAGAAAAGCTACGGTCAAAATGTGGGGTTCAAGGAAATTTCACGGTCCTTTATTGTCGTACATGAGCTTTTGAAATTGCACGGTCTGCAACCCTAATGATTGCACATTTTTCTAAAAATGTGTTTTGTGACCAGTTTGTCTCTAGTTTGCTCAATTTTTGTTTTCTACACGTAACTCTACTCACCCCTAAAAGAAAATTTTGGGATCATAATAAAGAGGTTTACATATTATTCTCACGATGGAAAGAGAAGAACTAACATACCCAATTTCATCAAGAAACCCCGTTTCAATTCGACCTACAACTCAAACTTGTATTTCAAATTGACCAAGTATAGAGGAAAAGAGAAATTTGGATTCCCCACACTTCAACAATTCCATCCATCCCTTCACATTGCTCAAACAAAACATTGTTACATGAATTTTAATCCACAATCATTTGAAGTATTACATTTACGAAATAAAATAAAATAAAATAAAGTACACATTTCATTTACATTTAAGGAGGTCCAAAAGTCTTATATTTTTCTTTCCACAAAAGACATATATGTTAGTTTTCCTCCTCAAAACAAGAAGATACAATACATATTTATTTTACTCCCAAGGGGAAAGTAGGGTTAAAAGGAGCATGGTAATATCATTTCTTCTTTGCGATCTAGATCTTCGAGAGATGCCAAGAACAAATTGAGATCCAAGCTCCAAAAAAACACATGACCAATGAGAGGAGTCAACCTCCCAACTATATGGTAAGCACAAAGCATTACCAACCCCTTAGCTAGTAGGATTCCCAAAGAACTGGGTAAACAGTTGAAACACCCACAATCACACACAACACAAGGATTGAGGAGGTTCGCAAACAACCATCTCACCTTTATCTCCCTTAATTATTTCCATAACCTCAAATCCCAAATCATGGAATCACATAAACAAAATCCTCGTTAAACCACCTAAAAGTATGCCCACATATAATCCTCCTAAGGATAAAATAGCATATGTTTCTCCACAAAGTAAACCCCAAGGAATGAAAAATAGAACCATAAATCAAATGAATTTACACATCCTACGTTTACATGCACAAACAAGGTAAGTTGTCATTTTTCTTTTACTTACAAAGCATAAAAGCATAATTGAGAACTAGAAAATAAGTAGAAAGTGTACCTCTCACTTCAAGCTTCCCAAAATGTTGAAGAAAATTCCTTCTTTTCTTCAAAGCCTCAAATACTAAGAGCCACCCACCCAAAGAGCTCCCAAATCTAACAAGCAAGTGTACAAAAATGAAAGGGAGGATCCCTTCTCAAATCAAAAGGTATAAACAAGAGTGACATGTCACTCATTCCCAACCAATGGGATGGATTCACATGGCATCCTAGAACCCCAATCATGCAACCTCTTATAAGCATTAAAATCCTCTTACACAAGCAAAATGAATACATACTCAACCCATGTCAACCCACTTGGGTTCACCTTCCCAATACAACATTGACTGAATTGCACTTCATTTCTTCTTAGAAATTGGAAGACATAAGTTAACTTGGGACACTTGTACTCAAGCCCTTCAAGCACACTCCACCCATGCACAATCCAAGGCTTCCAAAGGTACAATGTAGCTTCCAAAACACTCCAAGTCACTTCTAAAAGTACCCTACCCATAGGTACTCATACATAGGGCTCAAAAACACAAAAATAAATATAACATTTTACACCCCTTTAAATTTCCAAAATTTCCAAACCTAAATTTCACCAAAAAATATGAAAATAAATGCATGATACATAATAAAATACATGGTCACTAACAAAATAACATAAATACAAGGATCAACACTTTAGGAATATAACATAAGGTTATAACAAGGGGTCTTAGCCACACTTGGCCAATACTAGTAGGGTTACTGGTTAAATGCATGATCAATCATCTTATTGCTCCATAGTGTGGAGCAATATGTGAATTACATGGCACTTCAACTTATTGCCATGAGGTACCATCAATGCCAAATTTGGAAATTGGGGGCAACGAGGATGAAATTAATGTCAATCATAGTGAGGATCATCGTGCACCTATCAAACTAGAGAGATTTATAGAATTTACTAGATAGAAGGATCCTCCACATGTTATATTAGAACAACTATTGGAACAAATTCTTAAATTACTTTGCCTCTTGTTAAAACAATGGATATATCTAGACTTGCACCACACTTGAGGTTAAATATTTTTGTGTTTATCATCTCAAACATAGACATTCTATGGATAGATGCATCAAACTAGACATCAAATTCAAGATCTTATAGACAAAGGGGTGATACAAGTTGAGAATAATCATGATCATGCACATCCTTCACATAATGGGGCTAGTCACATGAAACTAAATGATGAAGATTATTCTAATGTTAGTGATGATGAGTACCTTGGTTTTGATGATCATAGCACAGTACCATGTGTTGAGGTTACACATGAGGTCATCAAACAACATGCACATAAGGGAAACGAGAAAACACATGATATAGCATCTAAGTCAATTATTTCAAAGAATGCATCACATTTGGCATCTCTACATTACACTTTTGTTCATAGAGGCACACTTCATGATGTAATAGACCATTTCATAGAGGGAATCAATTACAATGATACTTTTAGAGCACATTGAGATATACCCAATCAATGGGTATGACTTCATTGGTTAAACTTTCTTACCTATCTCTCTTACTACTGCTACATATTGTACTTTTGTTTTCTTTTATGTTTGTGTTGTGTTCATGTTATTAGTTAGAATCTAGTAATGTAAAGATGTCTTTAGTGGTGCATGTTGACACAAGTGAATAGGAACATGTGTTGTGTGATTCTTTGTCACTTCTATTATATCTTCTTTATGTGTTTTATTTTGTGTTGTTCCCTATGTCTTTGAGATGATGCAAAGTATGGAGTGCTTGGAAACCATTTTCATCATGTTGATTGAAGCCATATCATCTTTTGTTTTGTGTCAAGACTTTAGATAAATTTATTGAGCCTTGTTTATTTACTGAACTCCTTTATCATGTCTTCAATTATCTTATGTCATGTGTGAACTTGTGAGTTATTATTTGATCTTTTCAATCTCATTTCACCTTCTAATTATGTCTTATTTACTTATGTGTGTTTTACATGTCATCTATGTCTATGCTTCATATCATTTTCCCCCACTTGGGAGCATCCCCTTCATGTGTACTTATCTTAGATATTGCATGATCTTATCTTAATATAGATTATTACCCTTACATTTTACCAAGCTTATGATTATCATTTTTACATCTTATATCTCACATATCATGCTTACATGTTAGGAAACTTATCCATGCTTATGTGACACTATCTAGTTGTAATGCTCATAAAAACACCATGGATAAAACCTAGCATAACACAACTAACCATTTTTTTGTTAACCAATGCATGCCACAAGGTGAGGATGTGTTGCACACAATAGGTGTCATCACCACATGTCATGCCACTTGGTATCAACAACATAGAAGGAATACGTCAAAACAATCATAAAGGAAGAGTTGTAGGATGAACATGTAGGAAATATGGATGGCATGCATGCCCATGTAGTACATTTTACATTACAGAAGGAGAAAACTAGAAGGGGAGAAGGTTCTAATGAGTGTGGTGCCTAAAAGAGTGTTACCCCTATAGTAACCAAGCTTAATTGAGGACATTGCAATGATGGCGAAGGGCATAGCCCTAAAGAGATCAACTACTCTAAGCATAAAGAAACCAAATGATTAATTTAAACATGATAAGCTCAATATGTCCACATACACTTTAAAAACTTAAAGAGATGAGATCATTTTGCCTAATTTAACATTTTCAAGATGATCATATAGTAAGGAAGAGAAAGTAATGCATACAAAATCATGCCTTTAAAATGACTACTTTTCCTTCAACATTTCTATTAGCAAATTCAATTAATGGAACTATACATTCATTGTCTAATATAACAACATCAACATTAACCTTCCTTTTCTCAATAAAAACAAGTGTAGAGAGAGAAGAATATTTATCTTTTCTTGATCCCACACATTTTCACAAAAAAAAGATATTTCAAGCCTATAATAATATCACATGATTTCCTATCTACCTTTTTCATTGCTCCATTCCATCAAAATACAACATAACATATATAATTAAAAATAACGAGTTGCTTATTCTAGGGGTAATTGGAAAGGTATAAGTATTACTTAGGATGTTAAAGCTATCTTGCATCAATAATTGTAGAAAATACACTCCTCTTTATGGTTGCCAACAAAAAAGAAGCTACAATCATGAAATAAACTATTCAAAACTATTCAAAAGCTTCTGGTCAAATCATAAACATGTCAAAGTCAGAGGCATTTTTCTTTAACACTAACTTATGTGTGTAATTGGAAATCACAACATACATGGGAACTATAAAGTTGGCTCTCTTCCAAGTAAATATCTAGGGATGCTCGTTTTCAAAGGGAATTGCAAACCAACTTTGTGGGAACCTCTTTTAGGCACATGTTCTAATAAGATGACATCTTGGAAAAGCAAATGGTTATCCTTAGCTAGTAGAATTCTAATGCTTAAGGATATCATATTTGTTATCCCAATTTTCCTAATGTCATGTTTAAAATTCCCTCCAAAACAATCAATGCCTTGGATCAAAGGATTATAAATTTATTTTGGTAGGACAATTCAAAAGGCAAACAATTCCCTCTAATTGCATGGGACTCCATTACCATAGGGTTTACAAGTCTAAGAAAAATTGCACTTCAAAACAAGGCACTGGGAGCTAAATTAATATGAGAGATGTATAATGGGTAAAAAAATTACAAAACAAATTTTTAAACTTGAGGGATCCTTCCCAGATTCTCACTATGGCTAACCCCCCAGATGCTCTCAAATATGGAATTTCCTAGTACCATGTAGACAAATCATCACAAAGCATTTCACATGGGAAATTAGAGATGGTTGATTTGCTCTATTTTGAGAAGATTCATGGAACGGTTACACAATAATATCCAAAAATCAAGAATTGATAGAAGCAAAGCAAATTTTAAAAGTAGAGTGTGGATTCATAGTAAGATACTATTTGACACAAAGCTTCAGGAATAGTATCGAAGAATGGATTTGGAAGGAACTAAATGGATTGGACATTTTAGAGAACCAAGGCACATTACTAAACAAATTACTTTTAGAAAGGGAAATTTTCATCATAGAATGACAAGACAACATTCAATAGAGCTAAGCAAAATTAGGGAATTATTCAATAAAGTTGGGATATCTAGTGGGAGATCTATTCATTTGAAAGAGTGATTAGCCAATTCTTTGCTAGAATAAGTGCTATTTGCCAAAAGTTAGTTCATTTTCATGGGCTACAATACAAGAAAATATCCTTACAACTGAAAAATTCAAGAAACTTAATTTAGGGCCCCTCAAGATGTGTTTTATGTAAATATTTGGAAGAAACGATCAATCACCTTCTAGTAAACTATATATTTACTATTAAATGTTGGTAATGGCTATGTGACCATTAGGGTGGTTTGGAGCTCTTCCTAATGGCCTTCTCGAACTCTTTCTATCATGGCCAATCATCCAAAGAAACACAACTTTCTCTTGTAATTAGATAATGAAGCCCTCAATTTTAATATGGGAAATCTAGAAAGAAAGGAACATATGTACTTTTCAAGGGAAGGCCATGTCCAAGGGAACCTTTTTGAAGAAAATTGAAACTGTAATTGATGAAATAATTAATGCTAGAGTTATGAACCAATCCATGAAGAACAAGTCCTTCAACTCTTAGGATAGTGAGATGGTAAAAAGGTGGAATGGACTTAAAATACCCCCTGTTGGTGCCTGAATTCACTGTCAGTTAATTTAGCAATTTTCATGCAGGCTCCATCCCGAAATATCCAAAAGGTTCTAAGTTTTGGCACCCCTTCAGTGTTTTTCAACATCTGCATCTCATTTCTTGAGGAGGGGTCTTCGTCTTTTCTCCATCGGCATGCGTTCATTTTTGTGTCTTTGACATTTTGGTTTGAACTTGAACCCTTTTTCTCTAAGTTCAATGGTTCAGCGGTTCGAGGTTCATTTTTCTTCTAACGGGTCGCATTATGCATTTGCCTTGCGCAAATATTGCATCGTTGAACCTCCCGCTTGAACCTTTTTGTTTTGGTTCAAGGTTCAATGGTTCGAAGCTTTTTTGCCTATGGAGTATTATTTTTGATGTTTGAACCATCGCATTGAACCCTAGTGTTGAACCCTTTTGGTTCGGGGTTCAACGGTTCGAGGCTTTGTGTTTGTGTTCGGCGAATGTTCTTTTTGAAGTGCTCCGTTCGGCATTGAACTTCTCGGTTGAACCATCGGGTTAAACCAGTTCGTGGTTCAACGGTTCAACAGTTCAGCGCTTTACGTTTTTGGTCTTATCGGAGTGATCGGCCTCATCGGCAAAAGATTTCTTGAGTGCTCCGATTGTTTTGGTCTGGCCGATGGATGTCCATCGGCGTGTGTTTGGCTGTCGGCGAAGCAAATTTGTGGCCCGCCGATGTAAGGAGTTTGGCCGATGGAGGAGTAGTGTGTGGCTGGCGAAGATGTCGTCGGCGTGACCTTTGAGATCGGCAAGAAGCTTTTTGGATGCTCTGATGGTGTGTGTTACACCGATGGAAGGGGAAGAGCCAGGGTCTATCGGCATGGGTTGTATTGTCGGGTGAACGGTGAAATGGTTGGCCGATAGACTAATCTCTGGCCGATGAAGGGAAGTGTTGTGTATGGTCTTCGGCGTGACTTGTGTTGTCGGCGAGGATGGATTGTGGTGGGCCAACAGTGGGAGGTCTCGCCAATGAAGGAGCAGAGTATAATTCGTTGGTGCATCAGTGAGAGTGTGGTCTATCGGCAGAGGGATCTTTTGCTTGGCCGACGGTATTGGTCTGGCCGACAGGGGATTGCGGTGGCTTCATCGGTGTAACTGATGAGATCGGTGAAGGTTTGGATGGTTGGCCCGATGATGCATCTCTGGCGGATGGGGAAGCGAAGGTA
The DNA here is from genome assembly GCA_027924645.1 of Cunninghamia lanceolata. Lineage (NCBI taxonomy): Eukaryota > Viridiplantae > Streptophyta > Pinopsida > Cupressales > Cupressaceae > Cunninghamia > Cunninghamia lanceolata. The sequence goes on from BSBN01001011.1 coordinate 2,511,050, forward strand.
GCGGTCGGCGAGACCGTTGAGATCGGAAGGAGAATTCTGGGGTGTGCCAATGGCTTGGGTTTTGGCGATGGGCTTTTGGAGAAGGCTTATGCGTCGAGCGCGGCAAAAGGCACTCGACACCTATTATGCTCGCGACCATGTTTTTAAGGTATTGAAGGAGTCTCCGCGGCACCAATGTGGGACTATTCTTCCTGCGCATTTGAAACTTCAGTAAAGTGCATTTTGGCGGGAACTTCTGTTTGAACGCAGCGACGGTTTCCAGGTAGGCCGCGGGTGGTTGAGGCCTTTAAGGTGATGGTGCAGAGGTATGGGCAATGGTACACATGATCATGTTGCCTGATTTTTGAGTGAAGACTCCCAGATGGCGGCGTAGGGCTCGAGGCTTCTCTTATCTGTTGCTGCAATAACTTCTGAGTGCCATTCTTCTTGTGTGATCTGTATCTGGTAGATTTTTGAAAGCTATGTAATTAATTGCTGTGAGGTACACTGTCTGGCCAATATAGGCAGACTGTGTTACCATTTTTGAGGTTGTTGAAAACTGGACATTTTGGCTCTGTAATAAGATACAACTAGTTTTGGTTGCTCTGTGCAGCAAAACTTGCGAGTTTATGTATCTCATGTTGTATGTTTGTGCATGAATCCACTAATTTCATGGTCAATTTTATATGAATAATGCTATGTTTGCATGTGTTATGCTGATTCTGTCTCCAGTTTTGCATGTATCTTTCTTCTGAGTCCAGGCATTCAAGGAATGTCTGAGATTCTAGAACATAGAATTCTTGTGTTGAATGTTTAATCCTTTAACTTCTGCTCAAGGGGTAGATTAAACTATTTTCAGATTGAATATTGGGAAGGGTATACTGCAATAGGGATGCCATAAGTATAGACAGCTTAACACTCTGTATTGGGAGATATCTGTAAGGCAAATATCATGTATATCCCCCTGAAATCCAGTTTTAGTTGTTCATGCTGATCATTCACAGGTGTATGTCTACTGACTCCAAGCCCTAGATAGGCACCAATCTAGCTCTGTGTTGAGGTTATACACCAGGTCCAGGTTTGCATCCAAACATCAAATCAAACCATTTCATCCTTCCACCTGTTAGTTGTAGGATTAGGATTAGGAACCTCTGCATGCTCTCATACCTAACCAGACATTATGTCCAAGAATGTTGCCAACCTTGTGATTTGTTACACAAATCTTGGTCCATACATGAGAGTATTCTGCCTGTTGCCGTCAAGTTAAATCCTTTTGTCATTGAGCTAGTCAAGGTTATACTTTTATCAAATAGGGACACCCCCCTTGGTGCGGCAGAACTAGAAGTGAAGGGGAGGAGCTCACGCAACCTCCTGTATTCAGTTGGTTGAATCTGCCTGTGCATTAGAACTGGCAAACCCTAATGCTGATTCAGAAGCAAAAACCAACAAAAATGGCGACTCCGCTGGGGATGGTGATTTGAAAATTGTTATTTTTGTCCTCCCTGGTGAAATATCTGTGTGCCCATCCGAGTCACCAACAAAAATGGCGACTCTGCTTTGGAGTCTTTCATGTGAATGATGATGCTCTGCTGGTGGTATGAACTCAGAAAAATATGTGTTGAGCTTTCAGCTGCTGTAAATTTTGTCCTCTCTGGAGAGGTGGCGACTCTGTAAAAGATCTAAATGCACATGAAAAGTTGATGTGTGTTGTGACAAAAATGTGTTGTTCAGACTTCAACATATGTATGAGAAAAGGTACCTTGTTCCTTCCCCTTTATATTTGTTGTTTTACTGCATAAGTTAGATGCCAGGGGAAACCTTAGGTCTTAGGCAGACAAAGGATGTCTAAGAGTAAGATTTTTATGAATCCAAGTATGAATTATCCCATACTCAGCGGTGAAATGTTGGATAGAAGAATAGAAGAGATAAGAAATAGGTTGATATTCTTAGAGGCTGATAGGCCCAGTTAAAAAACAATAACCCTGTTGTGTCTGCCAGTCAGAAAGCTAAACCTCCTGCCACCCCTTTTGATCCTTTGTATGACCAATTAGATTTGTCATGGGTTGACTATAAAATAGAAACTATGTCTGCTAGGATATACTGTCAGATGCCCAGATTTAGTGGTCACAGTGTATGTGATGGGAATGCACATATCCAAAATTTTCATGAGTTCATGGGAAAGCATTCATTCAGAGATGAGGATATGTGGATGAGGTTTTTTGTTAGGTCCTTTGATGCAAAAGCAAAAGATTGGTATTTGAGATTTTCAAAAGGATCCTTTGCCTATTGGGATGAGCTTGCTGACTGTTTCAAGGAAGAATTTGCAAAAGAACTGGCTGATCTTGTTGCAGAATTGATGAGAATCAGAAAACAAGATGAAGAGCCATGTGTTGATTTCAGTCATAGGTTTGCAGTAGCCTTTTCACAGATCCCAGAAGTCTTCAGACCTGATATTTTAGCCTGTGTAGGCATATTCTTTGAGGCTTTTGAGGAGGGCTCTAGTGCATTACTGAGGGATTTCAAGGTGACAAGTATGCAGATGGCATACAAGTTCGTAGAAAATATAGAAAAAATCAGAAATGAGCACTTGTTGAAACCTCTGTCCACAGGCTTTGGTGTGAAAAATAGTTGTGAAGCTGCAAATGACCAAATAATTAAAGCATCATGTACAGATAAAAATGAAAATGAAAGCATAGAGGTTGAGACTGTTGTATCTAAACATAATGCTAACAATACAGCTCAACTGGATTGTTCACCAGTTGAGGATGCCAATGAAGGAACTAATGAAGACTCCCATTGCAATGATGAGGCAGCTGGCCATGAAAACCACAACGAGGTTGTGGACAGTAATGAGCAACTTTTGGAATGGACCTGTGGAGACAATTGTGAGTATTGTACTCAAGACAGAGAAGGTATAAGCAAACAAAAAAATAGTCCCATGTGTGACCCATTGCCTACCTTTCAGACACATGGAGATCATGAAGAGCAGTCAGAAATTGAAATAAGTGCTAGTGCAGAGCATGATTGTTTTTCATTTGATGGCTGTTTTGCGTATGACACACAGATTGATACTCCTCCACAAAGGGAATCCATTGGTGATGAAGATGCGTGCTCTACTGCCCATGAACAAATGGCATATTATGATCAAGCTTATGTACCTGGATCACCCATTTTTGACACATGATGATGAGGATCTATTTGAGTATGGTGAAGGCTTGAGCACTATTTTTGACTTGGATTCTGTTTCTCATCCTGATGAAAGAGGAAACAACATACATCAGGTAAGTGATTGTAAAGATGTGCCAGATTGTAAAAAGATGCCAGAGCCTGATCTTTTCCAGTTTGGTGCTGCTATTGGTTGTGTGCATGATGTGCACAATTGTGAATTTGAAAGCTTTTCTTTTGAGAGGCCAGCGTATAAAGAGAGCTCTATTTTTCCTAGTTGTGTGGTGGACTTCGAGTGCTTTCAATTTTCAGTCCAGCTAGGAGATCATTTTGCAATGCATAATGCTGATACAAATGATAACATGTGTTATATTCCATTTGAGTATGCATTGCTTGATACATTCTGCATCCATTTGTTGCCTGATGCTGAGGGTTGTTTGCATAAGGTTGACAGTGACAAAATAAATTAGAAGGTTGAATGTGCAGATGACCAGGTTTGTTTGTGGTCAGATCATGGCAGTACTCTCAGGCTTGACCCAGTGTATGCAGATGAGAACAAGGTGTTTGACAAGGGGAAATATTGGTTTTCCTTTTCTTGGTGGCCTTAGGCCATCAAGTTTGATTGGTGATGCAGACCATGGTAACTTCATGACTCTATGCCCAATGGATAAGGCACTGGTCTGCATCCCAGAGATCTGGGGTTCTCGCTGCAATCTTGCACCTGCACGTCCCCAATCAGAGCCACTGTTGGTGCCTGAATTCACTGTCAGTTAATTTAGCAATTTTCATGCAGGCACCATCCTGAAATATCCAAAAGGTTCTAAGTTTTGGCACCCCTTCAGTGTTTTTCAGCATCTGCATCTCATTGCTTGAGGAGGGGTCTTCGTCTTTTCTCCATCGGCATGCGTTCGTTTTTGTGTCTTTGACATTTTGGTTTGAACTTGAACCCTTTTTCTCTAAATTCAATGGTTCAGCGGTTCGAGGTTCATTTTTCTTCTAACGGGTCGCATTATGCATTTGCCTTGCGCAAATATTGCATCGTTGAACCTCCCGCTTGAACCTTTTTGTTTTAGTTCAAGGTTCAATGGTTCGAAGCTTTTTTGCCTATGGAGTATTATTTTTGATGTTTGAACCATTGCGTTGAACCCTAGTGTTGAACCCTTTTGGTTCGGGGTTCAACGGTTCGAGGCTTTGTGTTTGTGTTCGGCGAATGTTCTTTTTGAAGTGCTCCATTCGGCATTGAACTTCTCGGTTGAACCAGTTCGTGGTTCAATGGTTCAACAGTTCAATGCTTTACGTTTTTGGTCTTATCGGAGTGATCGGCCTCATCGGCGAAAGATTTCTTGAGTGCTCCGATTGTTTTGGTCTGGCCGATGGATGTCCATCGGCGTGTGTTTGGCTGTCGGTGAAGCAAATTTGTGGCCCACCGATGTAAGGAGTTTGGCCGATGGAGGAGTAGTGTGTGGCTAGCGAAGATGTCGTCGACGTGACCTTTGAGATCGGCAGGAAGCTTTTTGGATGCTCCGATGGTGTGTGTTACACCGACGGAAGGGGAAGAGCCAGGGTCTATCGGCATGGGTTGTATTGTCGGGTGAACGGTGAAATGGTTGGCCGATAGACTAATCTCTGGCCGATGAAGGGAAGTGTTGTGTATGGTCTTCAGCGTGACTTGTGTTGTCGGCGAGGATGGATTGTGGTGGGCCGACAGTGGGAGGTCTCGCCGATGAAGGAGCAGAGTATAATTCGTTGGTGCATCGGTGAGAGTGTGGTCTATCGGCAGAGGGATCTTTTGCTTGGCCGACGGTATTGGTCTGGCCGACAGGGGATTGCGGTGGCTTCATCGGTGTAACTGATGAGATCGGCGAAGGTTTGGATGGTTGCCCCGATGATGCATCTCTGGCGGATGGGGAAGTGAAGGTAGCGGTTGGTGAGACCGTTGAGATCGGAAGGAGAATTCTGGGGTGTGCCGATGGCTTGGGTTTTGGCGATGGGCTTTTGGAGAAGGCTTATGCGTCAAGCGCGGCAAAAGGCGCTCGACACCTATTATGCTCGTGACCATGTTTTTAAGGTATTGAAGGAGTCTCCGCGGCACCAATGTGGGACTATTCTTCCTGCACATTTGAAACGTCAGTAAAGTGCATTTTGGTGAGAACTTCTGTTTGAACGCAGCGACGGTTTCCAGGTAGGCCGCGGGTGGTTGAGGCCTTTAATGGCGACGGTGCAGAGGTATGGGCAATGGTACACATGATCATGTCGCCTGATTTTTGAGTGAAGACTCCCAGATGGCAGCGCAGGGCTCGAGGCTTCTCTTGTCTATTGCTGCAATAACTTCTAAGCGCCATTCTTCCTGTGTGATCTGTATCTGGCGGATTTTTGAAAGCCATGTAATTAATTGCTGTGAGGTACACTTTCTGGCCAATATAGGTAGACTGTGTTACCATTTTTGAGATTGTTAAAAACTGGACATTTTGGCTCTGTAATAAGATACAACTGGTTTTGGTTGCTCTGTGCAACAAAACTTGCGAGTTTATGTATCTCCTGTTGTATGTTTGTGCATGAATCCACTGATTTCATGGTCAATTTTATATGAATAATGCTATGTTTGCATGTGTTATGCTGATTCTGTCTCCAGTTTTGCATGTATCTTTCTTCTGAGTCCAGGCATTCAAGGAATGTCTGAGATTCTAGAACATAGAATTCCTGTGTTGAATGTTTAATCCTTTAACTTCTGCTCAAGGGGTAGATTAAACTATTTTCAGATTGAATATTGGGAAAGGTATACTGCAATAGGGATGCCATAAGTATAGACAGCTTAACACTCTGTATTGGGAGATATCTGTAAGGCAGATATCATGTATATCCCCCTGAAATCCAGTTTTAGTTGTTCATGCTGATCATTCACAGGTGTATGTCTACTGACTCCAAGCCCTGGATAGGCACCAATCTAGCTCTGTGTTGAGGTTATACACCAGGTCCAGGTTTGCATCCAAACATCAAATCAAACCATTTCATCCTTCCACCTGTTAGTTGTAGGATTAGGATTAGGAACCTCTGCATGCTCTCATACCTAACCAGACATTATGTCCAAGAATGTTGCCAACCTTGTGATTTGTTACACAAATCTTGGTCCATACATGAGAGTATTCTGCTTGTTGCCGTCAAATTAAATCCTTCTGTCATTGAGCTAGTCAAGGTTATACTTTTATCAAATAGAGACACCCCCTTGGTGCGGCAGAACCAGAAGTGAAGGGGAGGAGCTCACGCAACCTCCTGTATTCAGTTGGCTGAATCTGCCTGTGCATTAGAACTGGCAAACCCTAATGCTGATTCAGAAGCAAAAACCAACACCCCCCATTCATGGGGTCTCCAAAGTTCATTCGAATATGAATCCATGAGAAGGAATAAGTTGGTCTCCTCCTCTAGAGGGATGGATGAAGATAAAATTTGACAAGGCAATAAGAGGTAACCTTGGTAAATAAGGGGCAAGTTGTTTAGTTTGAGATGCTTGAAGAAATCTCATTGGTGCAACTTCAAATAAACTAAAAGATGGTTCTAACAATAAAGCAAAAGCACATGAATTCCTTCTTGGCCTTCAAATTTGTAAAATATATGGAAACAATAATGTCTAGATAGAAGGCAATTCTATGGTAATTATCAATGCCATATGCAAATGAATATCGCCCAACTGAAAAATCAATAACATTCTACAAAATACATGGCTGATACTAGATTCATTTGTTGCATTCATTGTTCAACATGTCTTTAGGAAAATCAATAGAGAAGTTGATTTCCTAGCAAACTATGCCATTGATAAGAAGGTTGATAATATTATTATAACTTGGTCAAGATGTGGGAATGTTTTGATTCCACAAGGTGTTCAAATCATTAGAGTCTAATGTGTGGGATTCATTCAATCCAAGCCCAACTCATAATCCATATGATAGTTTGCATTCTGCAAAATACATCGCTGATACTAGATTCATTTGTTGCATTCACTATTCAGCATGTCTTTAGGAAAATCAATAGAGAAGTTGATTTCCTAGCAAACTATGCCATTGATAAGAAGGTTGATAATATTATTGTAACTTGGTCAAGATGTGGGAATGTTTTGATTCCACAAGGTGTTCAAATCATTAGAGTCTAGTGTGTGGGATTCATTCAATCCAAGCCCAACTCATAATCCATATGATAGTTTGCATTCTACAAAATACATGGCTGATACTAGATTCATTTGTTGCATTCCTTGTTCAGCATATCTTTAGGAAAATCAATAGAGAAGTTGATTTCCTAGCAAACTATGTCATTGATAAGAAGGTTGATAATATTATTGTAACTTGGTCAAGACATGGGAATGTTTTGATTCCACAAAGTGTTCAAATCATTAGAGTCTAATATGTGGGATTCATTCAATCCAAACCCAACTCATAATCCATCTGATAGTTTGCATCTAAGATTAGAGCATTTATGGGAAGCTCAATACTCCCATACGACCGAAGCAAAAGAATAGCACATTTAAATAATGACGACCCTCCCATGCGTGTGAAAACAAGTGTTTTTGGCCCTTCAAGTATAATAATTTTAAGAAATCTAATGTGATATTTTTTTTAAACATAGGAGGAATGTTGACTCCTCCATAGACATAACTATTGTATAAAAGATTGCCCTTCTCATTCAAGATGTCCTCGTCAATCGTCATGTGCATAAAATTTCCTACGACAAAAATCATTCCATAAATTCCTTCTTAGATATGGTCAGACGAATCCGAACAAACATTGGCTTTATTTGTAATCTAAGGAATTCAAGTCAATGAGTTTTGGCCTTTTCGTTTAATCGTAGCAACTTGCAATTTGCATGCTATTTTTTTTTTTAAATATATAAAATTCTGCTCATCTAATAATAGATGATTGTATACTCCTTGCTTGATTATTTAACTTACGAAGTGTACAATATTCTATTTTAGTGCAATCAAAATCTATTATAATTTTCTTTATTTAAAATAAATATTTATCTTCTTTAAAGTAAGATATAATTTTTTTAATTAAAAATATTTAAAAAATTAATTGTTTTTATTTTTATTCACTAAAAAATTAACCTCCACATCAATCGATGAACACAACAATAAAAAGAATAATGTATAAACTTGTAAACATGAATTTCAAGTAAAGACATAAGCAATCCAACATCACATATTAAATACGACAATCAATGCATGTTGGGAGATGACGATCACGACTTAACACCTGCTGCCAAATATCTCCTCCAACATTGACGTCCAAACCTCCATTTGGCATAATTGTGAGGCATCGTCTATTTGCTGGAACAATGGTATCTCCTACATCTAGATTGCATAATCTTCCACTTTGTACGCCCCATTCACAACATTCATAGATTGGTGTAAGGTATAGACGGCTTGTATATCTATCAACCTGTCTAAGAGTAATTTGTGTCGCTTTAGGCACTTTCATTATTCCTAAGGTAAGCACTATAAACTTTAGGGAAAATATTCAGAACACGTTCATTTGTTTTCAGCGTACACTAACTCCACTTATGTCTAGTTTCTCATCATGTACAAAGAATACTGTAGAGTGTAAGTGTTTTTAAATATTTTGCAGCACCTTCTATTCTATCATGTGCCACTTTGTATTTTGACAAGCACTTTCTAACATATATGCCACACATAATGTTAAAGCACCATTCATAATATTCTTTAAATATTGCATGTCATGCACCATGCATTTGAGCCACTTTTGTGAATATAGTGTAAGTGCCCTATATATCATGTGTGCAAGGTAGAAGAATGTTGTATCCCATTCTTGAAGGTAATAACCTATAGAAGTGAAATTTCTCTCTACATTGTCATCATTAACTTCATGGTGGACAACCAATTCACTATCTTATAGATTACAAAAGAGAAAATTCAACAAGCAATAGGACTACCCAACTGTGAATGGTATGCTCGTAACAATAAGGACAACATTTCTTCAATTCCAATCGGAGAGAAGTATTGTGGCAATTTTTCAACTCATATATCATGGTAAGGTAACTACAACAATTAATATTTGTTAGTCCTTTAATTGGTCGTGCTATCAACTATTCTTTCAACCATGTTACAACTTCTCTATAATGGTAAAGTAGTTATAGCAATTAATATTTGATACAAGTCTTTAATTAATTATCATCAACTATACTTTCAACCATTAAAAAATCAACTAATCAATCTACAAGGGTGCTTCACTAGGAATCACTTGGTCATCAATAACTAATAGTTGGAATATTATTACAATCTTCATTTGCAATAGCAAACAAATAGTCAATCTATAAAGGCACTCTACCAAGGAATCACTTAGTCATCAATAAGTACACAAATTTTGTTGGGTGCCTAGGGATATGATATTATAATATATCTAAGTTAGTTATATTGACATGTGGCACACATCCCTTAAGTTAGTTATATTGGGTTATGTGGATAACTTGTGTACTTAATTATACTAGGTAATGAGTAGGCCTACACAGGTTGAGTGGTTTACCCCTCCATTATGTTATTAAGAGGAGGCCTATATATAGGAGGTGAATAACATTGTAAGGATATGTGAAGAGTATGTTATTGTGTTTGGGATCTCCTGGAGGTATAGCATGGCGTAACTTCTTCCATAAGGAGTATTGTATGGTGTTACCCTACCTTAAGGGTTTATTCCATTTCTGCATATACTATATATTAGGCCATCTTGAGCCACAAACATCTCTTATGTTGTGTATGATCTCTTCTAGATTATCTTATTGCCATTATTATATGTGTGAATCTTATCAAGTAGTGTCAAAGCTCTTTCTAGGGTAAAGTGAGAAGAATTTGTTGTTGATTTTTTCAATAAGGGATGATTTTTTTTTGTGGAGGGTTGTGTGTTTCACACAAGTATTGAAAACAATCTAGACTCATTAAGAGGACTTCAAGAGCTTTTTAAAAAGTGGTCACATTAAAGATTTAGATCAATATCAAGGGAGATATGGTGATTTGAAGTTAGCCCTTTAGATTTTCAAAAAAAATTGACATACAATTTTTAGGAAAAAATTAATATCTTGCCATGTGGGTGAAGAAATCAAATTTTATTTTTTGCAAGTGGATAGAAATGTTTAAATCTACCTTTCTACATTATTTTCTTTTTATATCCATGTTAGAAAAGGAGATCTATTAAAAATATTTTTTTAGAAACCCTAGTTTCATGGTGAGGTTTAAGAAAGAAGATATTGATAAATTACTCAAACAAATAGAGCATCTCAAGAGTTTCATTGATCTTACCATGAGTCATGTGGATCATATGACTTGTACAGTTAATTTTACTTATGTGAGAAAGAATGAGGAGGAAGATACAAATACATGCATTTTAGCTCCAAGGAAAGATGATTCAATCTTTCAAATTTATAAACGCACTCAAAAGTCAAAGGTTATTGTTTCTATAAACCCTAGCAACAAGTATAAATTCATTGGCATGGACTTAGCCAAGCAACTATATGTATAAGTAGAGCAAATCAAGGACAGTTCAATAGAGGGTAAGGATATTCAAAATTTTGAAGATTTGAAGCTCTCTATGGATAAATATGTTTTACATTTAAATTTTTATGCTTTGCATATGGATGGCTTGGATATTATTTTTAGATATCCTTGGTTAGAATCTTTTGGGACAATAAACATTAATGTGTAGAAGTTCATGAAACTTTGGTATATAAAGAAAAAAATAATATTGCAAGTTATTACACATAAGGGAGACCAAAGGAAAGTCAAGGTAGAGCAAGTTCAAGAATCTACTAAAGACTACACTGAAGAATTAAAGGACAAACAAGAGAAGCAAGATGTAAAAAAGAGGAAAAGAATATTTCTCTAGATGAATAAACAAAACAACATGCAAAAAATAATGTAGAGCGAGTTTATGAATCTACTAAATATTACGCCAAAGAATCAGAGGACAAACAAGAGGAGAAAGATGTAAAAAAAGGAGGAAAACTATTTCTCTAAATTAACAAACAAAATAAGTGGCAAAAAATAGTGAAGAATTAAAGAAGGTTGCAGAGATAACAAAGAGTGCAATATATAAACATTCTCATCATTGCAAGATAAGAATCATGGAGGAAACCATCATGGAGTCATGACACTATGTGGAATAAATAGGCTAATCACTATGGATCTACATGGAATCAAATGAGAAATTACAAAAATTAGTGGCATAACAAAAGTAATGGGTATTTGGGGCAAAAAAGGACTTACTATGGAAAAGAATGGAGTCAGATGGGCGTAGCAAAATATAGATCAAGGTTTGGATCTAGGTACCATCAAGCTAAAACCATTTCAAAGATCACTTATGGGTTGTTGGATGAAAGGGCATAACATCATATTTGTAATGACTTGCAACGCTCTTACTATTTAACTTCTTCTCATGTTTTACGGACAAAAAAGGAGGACTTACTATGGAAAAGAATGGGGTCAGATGGGTGTAGCAAAATGTAGATCAACGTTGGGATCTATGTACCATCAAGCTAAAATCATTGCGAAGATCACTTATAGATTGTTGGATGAGAGGGAATAACATTATATTTGTAATGAATTACAACACTCTTACTATTTAACTTCTTCTAACATTTGTTTTAGGGACAAAATATGTCAAGGAGGGATGCCATATTATGTACCTAGATAAATGATATTATAATGTATATAGGTGAATGGAGATGTTGACATGTGGCACATATCCCGTAAGTTGGTTATATTGGGTCATGTGGACAACTTGTGTAAATAATTATATAGGTAATGAGTAGGCCTACATAGGTTCAGTGGTTTATCCCTCCATTATCTTATTAGGAGGAGGTTTATATATTAGAGGTGAATATCATTGTAAGGATATGTGAAGAGTATGTTATTGTGTTTGGGATCTCTTAGAGACATAGCATGGAGTGGATTCTTCCATAAGGAGTATTCTATGATGTTACCATACCTTAAGGGTTTATTCTATTTATGCATATAGGATATTAGGGCATCTTGGCCGACAAAAACCTCTCGGGTTGTGTGTGATCTATCTTCTACATTATCTTATTTCCATTATTTTATGTGTGTATCTTATCAAATTTTCTGACAATACAAAATTACAAATCAAGTACTTGCCACTACATGGAACTTATTTATGTTAGATGAGCTGGCATTATTGGAAGTTATTGGCCTTCTTCTACTAAAACAACCTTCTCTGAACTTAGAGAATTTTTCAAGTATCTATGGTTGTTTAAAATATCACATAAAACCCTAGACTCTATTTTCTACTTGCCCCCTTTTCTTTTGTTATGTTTTGCTGATGACTTTTGTTCCCAGTGGGAAATTCTTTAAGTCTTTCTTCATGTCCCCTTTGTCATAGTGATATCGTCCCCATCACAATGACTCTTCACATCAGCGAGTCATCCTACGGTCTAGTAGTACCCCACTCACTAATGGTGTGTTGTGCTTGTTGATGTGTCGATTTGTTATTGGTTGAGTTTGTCCATGTTATCAATTGACCCCACCCCTATGCTCATGCTGGTGTACACGCGGACAAAGTTAAGTTACCCAAAATATCCTTATATGCATCCATGGGCGTATGCCATATCCAAACATAGTTAAGCCACATGGCACTTCCTTATTGCCTCACATAGGCTCTTTGCATGGAAAGTCACATACAAATCCAAATCCCCACTCATCAATGTGCAATGAACTTACTGTGTGGTCCCCACCACTTTCCCAATGGAACCAATGCAACTTCACCATTCACCCACGTGTTTGCTCAATCATCAACTATCCTTTTAAATTACCATTTGTCACACCTTAAATAGCTTTCAAATGCCAAATCTCCATCATCCTTCCAAGAATAAATCAAATGATTTTTGCATAGTTTAAATATAAAACAATCTATGTAGCATGTTTCCATTATATCACCAAGTTCCTTTGTATTGTAGATTGCCTTCTTTGTTTTTAGCCCATTGTGTAATGTGTGACATGTTGTTGCATGTCTTGTTAAAAAAGGTTGCTACATTGTGCTTGATCATAGGTCTAGGTCATGCTAATTGTCATCCACATGGATCACAACTTATTTGAATATACGAATCTATTATTTTGACTGCATGTCATATTCTCATTGCATCGCACATTACCTTCGCATTGCATAGTGCTTTTCTGCTTATAATGTTGCTCATTGATGCCTTACGTCTCTTAACGATATTTGACACATGTTTTTAGGTTCCAAATGAAATAAAAGCTATAATCCCATTGGTCCATGTTGTACACAAAGAAAAGCCAACTGACAACAAGCTTCTTAAGGTGACGTGTCAAGCTGCTATTGCATCGATCAACTACTTCACATCATAGAATAAATGCTTTCCTTTTTAATTTGAGATGTGAAATGGCTCTCATGAAGATGACACAAATTCCATTGTGCTAAGGGTGCTATGCTCAAATGTCCGCATGTCAAGTTATGAAGTACTTTGATTATGATATTAGGTCCACTATAAATATATAGCAGAATATTGCAAATAGGATGGAGACCACGACGGATAAAGACCAAGAGACCATGGCGAAGACCAGGAACCCACAAACCGTTACCAGTAGTAAACCACCGTAGACATTTCAGGTCGACCATTAGACAAACAACTTTTTTTAGGGGAAGAGAGCTCAAGGGTTTTGTTAGCAAAGGTGGGACTCGAGGGTCAAAGATTAATGTAACAAACATCCCTTTTCATTAAGTTTGTTTTCTTCTGTGATTGCAGCATCCTTTGTATATAGTCGGGTAAAACTCTATCTCAAAAAGAAGATCGATAAAATTTGGCAGACATTTGTTTGAGGCAAAAACACCCTGCCTCCTTTTTCAAAGCAAACAAATCTGGATGGTGTAAACCATGGTGAAAATAGTGGAACATCGCAAATAGGAAGGATACTTGTGAGGGAGAAAGACCATTAAGATTTGGCACACATTTGTTTAATGCAAAAACACCCTGCCTCCTTTTTCAAAGAAAACAAATTTGGACGGTGCAAACCATGGTTAAACAACAAGAGGGTACATATGAAAATAGCGAAACGTCACAATTAGGTGAAAGACCAAAAGACCGTGATGGAGACCAAGAACCCTAGACCATTACTAGCAGCAAACCGCCCTAGACATTTTAGGCCAACTGTTAGACAGACAATTTTTTTAGGGAAAGAGAGCTCAAGGGTTTTGTCAGCAAAGGTGGGCCCTGAGGGTCAAAGGCTAGTTTAACAAACGTCCCTTTTCATTAAGTATGTTTTCTTCTGTGATTGTGGCATCCTTTGTATATTATTGGGTAAACCTCTAGCTCAAACAACAAACTGATAAGATTTGGCACATATTTGTTTAAGGCAAAAACACCCTACCTCCTTTTTCAAAGCAAACAAATATGGGCAGTGCAAACCATGGTTAAACAATAAGAGGATACACATAAAAATAACAGAATGTCACAAATAGGAAGGAGACTGTGATGGAGAAAGATCAGGGGACTGTGATGGATACTAGGAACCCATAGTCCGTCCCCAGTAGCAGACCACCCCAGACATTTCAGGACGACCATTAGAAAATAGTTTTTTCCAGGGGAAGAGAGATTGAGGGTTTTATCAACAAAGGTGGGACATGAGGGTTAAAGCTTAGTGTAACAAACATCCCTTTTTATTAAGTTTGTTTTCTTCTATGATTGCAACATCCTTTGTATATTTTCAAGTAAACCTCCAGCTCAAATGACAAATCGATAAGATTTGGCACACATTTGTTTAAGGAAAAAGCACCCTGCCTCTTTTTTCAAAGAAAACAAATTTGGATGATGCAAACTATGGACAAACAACAAGAGGGTTTTAACAACAACTTGGAATAGATGACATTGGGCCCTACCACCAAAAATCTACACAAGTTTCAAACCACTTACATGCAAACGTGAAAGAGAGTATTAAAACTACCATCTATATAGAAACAAACCACTTAGGCCAAGTCAAAATTGAATTAGCAAGTAAAATTGGGAAATGGGTCTAAGTAAATGCAAAATAATTTTGGGGGATCCTGAAATGTAGGCTTTTCCGCTCAAAATGGGAACAAACAAGGAGAGTACAAACCTAAAGAGTAACAAATGATGTGTTAAAAAAAATAGTAAAAAGGAGGAGCAAAAATAGAAATCTATAGCCCCAATTCCACTCCTCTTACCTGGTCATCACATCTTTATGTGTAGGAATTGATAAATGTCAAAACCATGCTAGAGTGTTTAGAATCCAAGGTGTAGGAAAGAAACGACAAGCTCCTCGAGCTTACTGAAGTAAATTGGAATTTGCTAGAAGACAACAAGATGTTAAGTGAACGCGTGACAATTATACAAGATGCACGGTAAAAGAAGGGAAACAAGGGTGGAAAAATATGAAGTTAGCTTGGCAAAGTAAGAAAGACTCAACTAAACTTACAGGAATAGAGGCTCAAGCATTTGAGCAAGCAAACATTTAGAGCCCAAGGATACAAGTAAACAATAGAGAACTCACATCAAAAGAGGACAAAACATGGGCACACACCATTAGGTACTCAATGGTTTCATAAGTAGTGGCAAACATGAATATTGCTAGAATGCAAGAAAGAGAGCACAAAGAAAGGAAAGATAGGGTAAGAAATGTCATTATTAGAGGAGTAAGGAATTATAGTAAAAATGAAAGCACTTTCAATACTGCAAATGACTTCTTGAGAGACAATTTGCAATGGCAAGGATAAATCTGCCAAGCAAGGAGGCTTGGAAAGATATGTCAATAAAATTATAGACCTATTAAATTTGTCATGGTAAACAAGGAAGACAAGCTCCAAATCTTAAGCAAAAAGAGAGTTTTGAGGGGCTCTCACTTCTTCCTAGATGATGATTTAACTATAAAATAGCAAGAGGAGAGAAGGGAAGCAATGGCTAAAATAAGGACATCAAGGGATGAAGGCAAAAGGGCATGGTTATACAATGGAAAAGTAATTATCACCAATATAGGGTCTTGTGGTAAGCTAGAGCAGCAAGAGGGCAGCAAAGGGAGAGTGAATGATTCTAGGACATCAAGGAATGTAGCTCAACAAATGTGAGTAGGAAGGGGCAAGGACTCAATTTTGAGTCTTTTGCACCAAAATAAATAGCAATAAGGGCCCCATCAGGCACACCTAAATTTAGTGTGCTCGAATTGCAGAGGCTACCCTTGGAGGAGGGGACCTAGGTTAGGGCCTATTTTTGAAGGAAGAGACATAATTTGTCTCACTGAAACACATGAACAAGAATGTTGCAAGACTCCAATCTTCAAAGGATACATGAAGTTTATGGTTTGGAACAAAGCAATGGGCAATGTCAAAGGGTACGATGTCATAATGGTTTTAGTAAAAAAAGTAGAAGGGAGCACAATTCAGTTGGAAAGAGAAGACACAAATAAACAATACATTTTGGTCAAAATATCAGAAAATGAGAATCACATAAGCATTGCAATGTGTTATTTTGCTCCTCATATCTCAAAAACTTGCAAAAATGGTTTGGACAACAAGGATCCATATGCGGCCATCAAAAAAGATATTTCAGTGTATTCCCAGCAAGGTGAAGTTCTTTTGGGAGATTTCAATGCTAGGACATCAAGTGGTCCAACTAATGTTTAATGTGGTAAGTGTCACACCCACCCTTATGATTTCCATAAGAATGGACACGAACACAAAAAGACTAATTTTTTTTTGTTTTCTAAAACTAACTACTTGCGGAAAAAGATTCAATAACAAATTTTCAAGAAAATAAATTACCTAATTGTTTTATGAAACTCTTAGTTGGTAAAAAGGTTCCTCAGGGTTTGCTTCTTGTTTGCACAACTAGAGAAAGAAAGAGTTTAAACTAATTAGAACATTATCAAAACGATTACTTCATTTATCTAAATAACATAAAGAAATCAATTAAATACAACAATTTGATTTAGAATAACAATCACTTCATCAAATTGAAATATAATCATACTCAGTAAAAGCACAAATACAATGAATAATCATGAAAACATCTAT
This sequence comes from Cunninghamia lanceolata, assembly GCA_027924645.1. Classification (NCBI taxonomy): domain Eukaryota; kingdom Viridiplantae; phylum Streptophyta; class Pinopsida; order Cupressales; family Cupressaceae; genus Cunninghamia; species Cunninghamia lanceolata. The sequence goes on from BSBN01001011.1 coordinate 2,528,242, forward strand.
TTTCTGATTTCATTCTAACATATCAATTTAACTCGCTCGACTAACAAAATTAGAAATTTACAAAATCTACTAATTTACCATTTTGATAACATTGAAATCTATCCAATAAAGTAATTAACATCATTGGTATATATATATTCAAAAGATAGCATCAGAAAAATGTATATATATAACTATATTTATACATATATATATATATATATATATATTCAAAAGATAGCATCAGAAAAATGTGTATATATATATATATATACGATATCCTTATATCATATGATAATAAAATCTTAGCAAATAATTTTTAAACCGAAGACATTTCATACGATACAGTTTTTGTTGTGCATACATTAGGGCTCAGATGAGCCTTTGGCAGGCTCAACTAAGCCGACACCTTGCCAAGGCTTGCTAGCCATGGGGTCGTGGCTCCCCACAGCTCCCATGGTTCCTAAGGGAGCCGTGGTAGTCGTGGAGGCCCACGACTTCCATGGATGCCAACAAGCAATAAAACTATTCAACACAAAAGTTCTCAAAGTAATATATTTACTTTGTAAAATATACAGTAAACCAACATATAACAACAGATATAAAATTAAACTTCTGTGCAAAACAGTGGTTGTATAATAACAATAAATTTGATCAAAATAACTCAGAATTAATAACCAAATCTAAAAAGTGCAATTTTACAATAAATGTTCACAATAGAAACATAATTTGTATGCCCAAATCAAGGGGAATTTGGTTAAATATAGAGGTATTTTCCAGCCTCTAAATACAGATATAAACAGAGATATCAAATTCTCTTATATAAACAAATTCATAGGGAGTATTCTTTTACAATGAAATTGTCAATGAAACAAATACATAAAGATTTAATTTTCCATTTACACAGAGCATAAAAGCTCAATCCCATCCCTTCTCTTAGCTGGAGTAAATACCTACAACCAAATGGGCAACCCACTCCTGCTCTCCACCCAACCATAGGGCTTGTTTTACAAACCCTCCCCTGGGCAGGGGACATTCTCAATAACCAACATTGCAACTAATTCAAACAAAATGCAGATTAACACACAAGTGTACAAAATTCTCAATTGTCTGACTCGCACACAAAGAATCATTTCTGAATTCTATAAAGGGGGAGAGAGGGGATGTTCATCCCTCTTGGGGAATACAAATATATCATAGTAACAAAATACAATTTATCCTGCACAAATCACAGCCATAGCCACCATCTCCTTATTCCTCCAAACCCTCACACCACAACATACCCACAACACCACAGCCTTTCCATCCATACCACAACACACCCACAACACCACAACCCTTCCATCCATGCCACAACACAACCACAATGCCACAACCCTTCCATCCATGCCACATCACAACCAAATCACCATTATGCACAATGACCATCAAATTTCCCCAAGAGAGGCTCCACACCTCTCTCAACCCCACACAAGGGAGGCTCTCACCCCTCAAGGTAGATTCACTCCCTATACTACCCAAACCCCAACAACACAAAACCAAAAATGGCAAACAAATTTTAGATTTAACAATTCCTTCCATACACACAGATTTCATACAAAACAATGGAAAAATAAAAAATGTAAAACCCTACCTTGGTTGTCCAAGTTAGGAACAGCCCAAAATATAGGATCCAAATCAACAACAAAACCCTCTCAAAACAGAAATTTCAGCTCCTTCATACCCTCCTTCATCTACAATTCTTCTTCAGCAAAATGCAAACTCCATACTTCTTCTCAGCTAAAAGAGAGAGAAAAACCATCCACACACGCACACAACAAAGAATAAAATTCAATAAAACAATTTGTTCAACCCCCACCTTCAACTTCCCAAATGGAAGTTTAAAAGAATTAAATAAACTCTTTAACTTCCTTAAATTCAAAACTCAACCAAAATAAAATAACAACTAAATGAATAAAAACTCATTTAAATCCCCCAACACCACCACACTAAGAAATAACCATAATCCACATAAATAATTAAATCCAAATCACAAGATGATTAAACCAATAACTCACGTCACACAACGAGTTGCCTTTTTAACCCATTATAGGTTAGGCACAACTAATAAAAATCAAATGAAAATAGGTATCTTGAGAATGTCTTTGAACTAAAAGGATCTAGGTTGCCCACCTGCAAAACTCAATTTTGAACATCAATATATCATGGAAGAGATAGCCGAAGCAACGTATAAGTAAATATTAAAATTCTAGAAATTTTGTGAATAAAAGGATAATTCATTAAATTTCATAATTAATAAAGACAATATTCATTTTTGTGAAATTAAATACACAATCATATAAATCACATAATTAAAAGCATTTAATTAAATTAAATCATCTAATAATAACAATCATTTAATTAAATTAAATCATCCAAGTAATATCCACATATATTTAATATGCATATCTAACATCAATGTCCATGATCCTGTGAAGACAGTATAAACCATATACACACAATACTCAATAAAATAAACCATAAACAAAGTACATCTAAATAGTAGTCTCAATAGTAGGGCCAACTAGGCCTCACAGTAAGGAGGATCACAATCCTATTTGGCTTATGGAAGAAGTGAATCACTAGTGGGCAAGATGTTCAAAAGACAATAGGGACATTAATAATTATGGCAAAGAATTTCTTACTCTTTGTGGCACCTTTGATCTAATCATTTGTAATGGTATGGATAGATGGAAGAAATCCAAAAAATTTACATGCAACACCTACAACGATGCAAGTGTTGTTTACTATGCATTTTGTTCAAAAAGCTTGATTGAAAAGACAGAGGAAGTCATGATCAGTGATCATATTTGGGAGTTAAAATGAGATCATAGACCAATATACTTAAGCCTTTCATGGTTGGAAAAAAGGCAGCAATCGAGAAAAATGCAATCCCCTCAACAACCACTTACAAAGAGAAGAATTCTTTTAACTCAAGAAAACCATAATATTTTCAAGGAAGCACTCGAGTAATTATGTAAGGGGAAAGCCAGTTCATAAGGTTTCAATGGCCATGAGTTAACCACTATAATTCAAGGAGCACTTGAGAAGTGCAAAAGGGCAAAAAATAAGAAGTTGATAACAAACTATTTTTTGATAAATTTTTTGGTTTGATGAAGATTGTAAAATTGCAAGGAAAGATTTGAAAAAGCCAGGCAAAGAGAAGATGAATGTATAAAGTGTTACAAGAAGATTATAAAAGCGAAAAAAGAAAAGTTCATGAACACAAGGTGCGAAGAGTTAATCTACCTAGGTAAGAATAACCCTAAGTTATTTTGGAAGGAGCTTCAGCCAAAGAAGAAACAAATAAAAAATAACATCACAGCTATTCAATGGTTTGATTATGTAAAGAAACTTTATGAGAAAGAAATAGAGATTGAGCCCCCTCCCTTGATCAACATGACAACTAAGCTTTTCACTATGTAAGGGGTCAAGGTTGGTATTGGGAAGTTGGGTGTTGGAAAAGCAAAGGACTTGGTTGAACTTCAAGCAGAATACATTAAATGGGGGGTGAAGATTCTCGTACCTCACATTACGAGAATATTCAACATTATTGAACATGGCTTCCCCAGAGATTGGATCACCAACCTAGTGATACCTCTTTTTAAGAGTGGAGATGCTAACAATCCTTCCAATTATAGGGCCATCATGATCAATCCTTTGTAAAATTGTTTGGTAGCATGGTTGAAAGAATCAACAATTAGGCAGAAGAGAAGGAAAAGAGAGAAAAAGTGCAAGCAGGTTTTGGGCCTAAGCATTATACTTTAGATCATGGAGTTACATTGAAGCACATCAATGAAAAAATTTGGGATGAAAAGGAAGAATCTTATTGTTGTTTTGTGGACTTTAAAAAGGCTTTTGACACAGTCCCTAGGGATAAGTTATGGTGCAGGATGAAGGAACTTGGCATTCCAGTGCATCTTAGAGCGACTATCCATAGGCTTTATGAAGATGTTAGAGTCAAAATTAGAACTTTAGTAGGCATCTCAGAAAGTTTTAGGAGCAACATCGGACTTAAGAAAGGATGCCATTTCTCCCCCACTCTTTTTGGCTTATACATTGACAAACTTGAAGAGTGGCTAAATTTGTAGGGTGGGGATGGTGTTCAAATAGGGGAATATGTGATAAGGCTCCTTTTATATGATGATGACCTTACTCTGATTGCTAAGTCCCTCCATGGGTTACAAGAGCACCTTTATGCCCTTAAGCACTTTTGCAAAGCTATTGTTATGCAAGTCAATACCAAGAAGACCAAAATCATGATTTTATCCAACAAAAAGAAAAAGACTCAACACACATTTTTAAGGGAAGTATTATTGAAGAGGTAAATGAGTACAAATATCTCAGGATTGACTTTAACAACAGTCTTAGTTGGGAGACTTGTAGAAAGAAAAGAATTTTGGGAGGTTGGAAAGCACGGCATGCTCTCCAAAATAGATGCAAAGAGGTAGAGTTATGGGATTGGAAAACTATTTAGATTATTTTTGGGATATTGGTAAGTCCATTAATACTTTATGGGTATGAGCTTTGCGCTTGTAGCACGTCAAAGTCCAAGTGGAAGAAAATAGAGAGAATCCAAAAGCACATGATCACTAGCAAGTTCAGGATAAAAGTTTCAACTCTATATGAGATTTTGTTACCTAAAATAGGGATTGTTCCTATAGAATCCATTGCTATGGTGCATCTCTTAATATATCTCAAAAGAATTGAGAAGATGGAAGCAAGTAGATCCAGCCTAGGGTAGTCTTGAACAAGGTTCTAATCGAAAGAAAGAAGTCTTGGATGAAACAAAATAGCAAGTGGATGAGCAAGTGGAATATCTATTCGAACACTTGCCCTACAGATGGCAAAGGAATAAAAGATTTTATCATGGATAGATTCCACAAGTCTATGTGGGGTGGTATTCTAGGGAAAAAGAAGAAATATTATCTTTAGGAGTTTAACCCCACTTGTGATCATCAATAAAAAGCGTACAGTGGGGCGAATATCTCTTGGAGACCTAAGATTTAATTGATTGCTCAACTTAGAACTAACTCTCATCAGCTCCAGTGTGAAATGGGAAGGTGGAAAAGGCCTAAAGAGACTTGGGAAGAAAGAGTATGTGAATTTTGTATTCTGGGGTAGTGGAATGATAAAAACACTTTATTTTTTAGTGTGACGCTTACACATACATCAAGGAAAAATATGCAAGCATCCTGACAGCAGCTTCTTGGCATGGTTTATTTATAGAGGAGTCATTTGATAAAGTCAAAGAACTCATTACCTCTTTGAATAAAAGAAGAATTGAAAGGCAAAAGCAAATATGACAGGCCTAGATGTCTCATGGGCTATTTTTAGCCTCATGGACGTTAAAAGTTATTCTATTCTATATGTACCCAATCATTTTAATTGTTGATATTTTCAAAAAAAGGTTGCATGGCAACTTCTTATGATGTTGTTGGCCCCCTTCACATCACAAGGTGATAAATGGTCATATCTCCCAACTTGTTATGTGTGATTTACTATAGATTTTTCCATTGTCAAAATGTCAATGGACCTGTTCAAACAAAAATTTGAAAACTTTAGCCAAAGTTGAAGAGCACATGATTAAAGCAATATATTTTCTACATGCAAAATCTCAACTACTCTCATTCATTCAATAAATTTAAAATGCATCAGATGCATGGTACCCACATTCATTCTATGCAAATGTAGAATACCCATGTTTTGGAGAATCCATTAGAAGCTCTCCATCTTGATTCTTCTTCAATGAGTCAGACCTTCTAGTCATTGAATTTCTAGGACTGCATCTGCCATGCCCAAAATTTATGCCCATTTGAGCATCACACAAAATAACCACAAAGACTAAAAATATTAAACTGTGTCACAAAATTAGCTTACAAAGCGTGTGGTTCGATAAAACATAACGAATTTCTAAAATAAATGCATAGATATAAAATTTAAAAATATGACCATATGAAAATAATGATTGACTAATACCTTAATCCTTTCATTTACCTTGCACCATTCCAAACATTACTCACTTTGCTCTGATAACCCATGCCCTTGTAGAGTCATGGTTCTATCATGTAGGACACAACTTTATATGTTCCACCTTGCCAACACACCTAACACAATGTTTTCCAATCCTCTTATCTGAACATTAAAATCTACTCATCCTCCTCAATGACAAAACACTCTTCATTCAACAATCTCCTTGCCAATATATCTGCTCTCTTGATAGAGGAATGTTATTACCTGACCACACAGTCCATATTCTCTATTATTATTCCAAGAAATGTATGGTGTAACTTGTGTGCAACCCAGTGCTCTTGTCATGCCCACATTTTACACGTGGACATGAAAATCGAACTACCAAAAATTTTCTAAAACATGGCAATAAAACACACTCATGCATTGCACGTGATCTTGTTTAACATATGCGCCTTAACGTCATTGCATGTGTAATGAACGTTCGGTACATCACACTAAGGTGAGGAAGTGTAAGTCACAATAAGAGTGGTGCGAAAATACTTTTGCGCCCCTCGATATGAAGGTTGACCTAATCAAGGTTAGGCGACGCAATGTGCGACACCTCAGGGGAAGGTCTCTTTCAAAGGGACAACCCCTAAGCTTTCTAGATGATGAGAGTAGCTGGTCTCACCCTAAGGACGAGACCTACATCCTAGTCACTAATTAAAAAACTAAAGTAACTAATAAAACTACATTGCAAAAATGGGAACATTAATCTAACCATTAATTACTCTAGGTTTACACCAAAATGATAATCAATTTCAACGCAAAAGGATTTAATAACCAGAGGTAAAAGCCTAATTAATTTAATAAATAAATGACATTCAAATTCCTCCTAAATCGACATTTAAAATTAAAATAGAATAATTAAATAACTAAAGCAATAAATTTGATTTAAAGAAAAATATTTAATTAATCACCTAAAACTATATCTTGAATTTAAATATTCACCTTAAAAAGTTTAGCAATTAAACATTAGGATTCATCCCTTTAGTGTCAAATAAAATTAATTACTTGAAAAAATAATTTCTTCACTATAGAACATTACAAAGGGGATTAATAATCCCTAAGTGGGACTAATTAATCAAGATCCAGTTTAGGTCCCTAAAACGTTAGGGCAACACCAAAACCCTAACATAAGTTTATAAAAAGGGGTTGTCTTCATTTCAAACATATTGTTTTTTTGAGGAGAAAAGGGGAAATCTTTTTCCCAAGGAAAGATAATTTCCTTGCTGATCTAGTTGTCTAATTTACTCGTGTTTTCTAAAAAAGGTTTTCTATATTTGATTTAAATAGTTTACAAACCTTTTATTGTTTTCCATAATAATTTTATAAATATTTTCTATAGTTTTCTTTTACAAGTCTATATTCAAAAGTTTATTTGAACTAATGCAATAAAATAGGATTTATAATGTTTATATATATATACCAATAATCAATATGATCAACTAGAAAGGAGATATATACACAAGTGTGTGTGTGTGTATGTATTACTGTGTATATACACAACAAAATACTATATATATATATATATATATATATATATATATAATAAAATAGGTCACATTCAATTACATAAACAATGGAAAATGTTAGGGTAACCATAGGTTGAAATATTAAAAACCAGAGCCGAATGTTATAAAAGTTGTAGGGGCCAAAATATTATAAGGGTGGCGGCCGCGGGCAGACACAACCCGTAGGTCCCCCTTGGGGGGCCTATGGCCTTTGTTGATCATGGGGCCACAGGAGAGGGAGCAAAGCCCCCGGGGACAGGACCTCCGACCCCTTCCCTGCATCTCACTCACAGGGAAGGCCGAGGCCTCCCACGAGAAATTATCTATTTAAAAAAAAACTTTTTAAAAACAAAAACACCTCTTTCAATATTTCATTTCTTAGTATTTTTTTAAAAACCTAACTTATATTAAAATGTATATATATAAAACAAATACATTTTATCTATGTAAAAACATAGATATTAAATAAATAAAATCAGACTGACAACTTTACTGAATCAACTATATATATACCAAAAGTACCTTTAACTATTTATTATTATTTTTCTTTACAAATGAAATAGCTAAGTTCATAGGGAATGAATTAGAAGAATATATATATATATATATATATATATATATATATATATATATATATATATATATATATATATATATATATATCCCTTTTTTCTTTCAACTAAAATATAACTCTTAACATTAATAAATATATCTCTTTTTAAAGACAAATACATGTATTCAACTATTGAACTTTTAAAGGAGAGAGAGAGAGAGAGAGGTAGCATTTAAAACTAATATTTCTTTAAGCAATAATTATTTCTTTCTTTTTTTTCCACAACATTTCATTATCACAAAATATCCATACAACATAGAGAAACTTCCCTTCTATTTATTTTTGTAGAACAAAATATCTTTACAAGAGTAGAATAAACATACATAAGAAACTTAAAAAGGGAGATTCAAAACCCACACCCTAACATTTCTCATTTACAAAGCTCTTTGAGCTTAGGATTTTACATAGCCTTTACAAAGTTACCAACACTTTCTAGACAAGCTAAAACTTCACAAGGAGACGCTTCTCTTACTTCTCTTTCCTCATAGCCATGAATCCTTCAAAAAACATACAACTTCTATTAAGGCCAATGAATGGCTCACCACCCAACCACATGCTTGCTTGCAAGCCACCCCCGAGATAAGAGGCCAACAAGTAACCGAGGATCACACAAACACATAAGGGAAACCATATCACACACAACAAACATGCCAACTCCCATCCCATGGAGACTCACAAAACTGAATCCATTACTTGGATTCAAAAAGGGGGAGAGAGTGGACATCACTCCTACATACCCATTTTCACAACTAAAGGTCACAATAGCCTCTTGCTATTTAACACTACTTATAGCTCCCAAAGAAGAACAAAGGCACTCTTGCCTACCAAAACTTAACACCAAAACCACCAAGTACAAGGCATAATATCTTCCTACTCCTATCATGGAGTGGTCTTTCCTCGAGGAGGTTCACACCTCTCTCAAGACTCCACACAAGACAAGCTCCCACACATGGAGAGCACATGCCCAAAACAACCCTTTTCCAAATACAAAATAACACATTAAACTCTACATATGCATTCTCAAGCATACATGAAAGAAAGCAAATAAAACTACAAATGCTAAGCCTTGAAATCTTGAGAGTGTACCTCTCAAGCTTCCAAGTTTGAAGATGATTGAAGTAGTTCTCCCAAGAGCCCAATCTAAGACCTCCTTCCAACACTTGCTCAAAATCTCCTCTCCAAAGAAAAAATGACAAAAAGCCCTTTTCTCTCCTCAAAGAGGGAGATAAATAGGATTTCAAAAATAATTCTCTTGAATGGGGAGGTGATCTCAAGAGAACATCTCCCCAGAATTTCTCACACATGTGTGATACATTGGGGAGTGGGAAGTACTTGGGTTCTCTTCAAATGAAGCTCTTTCATTGGGTGCTCTCACATGTGTAAGAATTTTGGATCAACCCAGGCCCATACCTGAACCTAGGGTAGTGGGAATGGGATGTGACAAGTCACCCATACTTCTTTCCAAAACCCTAACTCGTCACTCTTTTCACAAGACCATATAGAGTGGTCAAATCTTGGTCAAAACTCAATATTTGCGGTCCAAAAGGTACCTATCTCATAGGTACTTGACCTAGGGCCCTAAAAACCATAAAATATGTTACATCCCAACTTACAATTAGACTTAATCATTAACTTGGCATGATAATTAGGAGGATTAGTCATAGTTAATTGACTTAATATTGTGGAAAAATCTGATTTAAATCTTGATTACGAAGTAGTTACTGATGTTAATTAATTTTGTAAATTAATTGATTTATATTATGAGACATGATAATGATACACTGATCATGATCTTGTGGTCTTGAGTGTGAACAAGAAAATGAATCTCCTTCAAAGAAGAAAGGAGAGTATCATCCTGGAGGAAAGGTTAGACGTTGGGAAAGCAAAAGGTTGATTGGCCATTTGAGTATCAACTTTTATGTTCTTCTAAACCCCTTCGTAAGTTGTCACGTGTCATGTCTTTCTTTTCTTAGTTTTCATATTCTCTGTAAGTCATTATGTCATTGGTACCATCATGACTAGTTGTGATGACCAGAAGATGTTCTTGGAGCATCATCTCAAGTCGAGGGACAATCATGTAAAGAGACAAGGAAGTCTATCATTATCTTTTTGTTCTCAGAGATATTGTTCCCTAATCTTTCGACTAAGGATGATAGTCGATTTCAGGGGAGTAATACTCAACCCCCAAAAACTGACGATCTTGTTGTGACTCAATTTGTGTTTTCTATTATATAGCAATAATCCTTAAGTAAGGATGAAAATCTCTTTATAGGTTTAATTTCAATAATATTGTTATTATTTTAATTATCACAATATTCAATTACTATCAAATGCTATTAATTTGTTTTTAGTCGGCCTTGAGGAATGATGGAGAGCTTTGAGCTCATCCTTTCTCGCATGATGCCTGGATCAAGCCATTTTTGTGGGAACCGACCGAGTGGAAAGGTAGTTACCTTCCAAAAAGGTATGCCAAGAGTCAGCCGGTTATCAAGCTTTGATTATTTATTTTTGTAAGAAAACTTTGGCTCATTAGGGGTTCATTGTTGAGGTTTTGGTGAGCAAGGTGGCGAAAGCTATACTGAGATAACACTGGGAAATTAGAAGTTATGTGCAGCGTGAAAGAAACTAAGACTAGAATGACGTTTCCATCGAAAGTATTGTCCAGGTAATATGGTGGACAAAATTCTATTTCCTTTCAACATATTGAGCTTAAACTATGTTAAATCTCTACTAGAGAAAGTATGACATTATTTTTCATGTCATTTATTTAACTCAGAGGCACGAGGCCTGTGAGGTCGTGCCATGGTGTATGCAATATTTTCATAGTAGTAGCTCGAGGCTGATACAACTAAGCTAGCATTGTTTCAAAGTTTTATTTCTTTCTGTGGCTCAGAACCTTAAGGCCGAGCCTTACCATGTTATCTTTATGATGAGAATAGGATCGAAGCCATTATGGCTAAGCTAATAACACAAGTAAACTTTCTTATGAATGAACTCATGGCCATAGGGTCGAACAATGAAACCCACAGTATTCTTTTTGAGATTACACTTTAGGCCGTATGGCCAAATATTGAAACATTGAAACCTTTTCTTGAGACTGTGCTCCAGGCTGTATGGCCGAGGCAGTGAAATATTGTATTCTTTCCGGTGGCTAAGCTTGAGGCTTAGAAGCCGAGCAGTGACTGCAATATATTTTAGTTGTGACACTATCTCGAGGCCACAAGGCTGAGCCTTTTAGAGATGAACTCTTTTCTATGTCTGAGCTAAAGGTCTTACAACCCAGCTATAATACATTCCACATTTTGTGATAACAGGTGCTCAAAGCTGTTATGGCTGAGCTGGCCTTCAAAACATGTTAAACACTTGTCGACTAATGATGAAGTCAAAGCTGAAGTAATCTCGGCATATAAACATTGCATAACTGATAATGACTCCAGTTAATGATTATAATCTTTTTCTCTTTGAATTAAATAGTCATTCGACTGTGGAGACAGTTGTAAAGGCACTTATGCATCATTGCGACTGAAACACTATAATTGATATCAAGTTGCCATGCATGGAAAACCCGACTGTGATATACATTGTGGGTATTTAAACTGTCAAGAAATGTACTCTTAAACCATCGATGTGAAGGTGGTGAGATCTTTGAGATCATAGTCTCATCATGGAAATAGCTTGTGGTGCTTAAAGATCAATATAGATTTATTCTGTGTCTTAACTAAGACCAGCGGATTATTATTATAAGTTATAATCTCTTTGTTATACCCTTTGTAAACCACTGAGAATGGTGTTTAGCTTCTAAATCTCATAAAGATAATAAAAGCTATTTAATATAATGAAACCATTCTATTCTACTAAGGCAAGATATGCCTAGAGTACTATGATTATGACTTCATCATATATGATGATTTATTTTCAATATTGTAGACCATAGATGAACCAAGATGGTAATAATTGGTCAAATTGTGATATGAGTTTAAAAAGGAACAAAGTGACATGGAGTCACTAGTTCCTCATTACGAAAGTAACCTAATTAGTTGTAACCAACTTATGATGGGAGTCAAATGTCCAAGTATGGACAATGAATCGAATTGATCCCACTTATACTAGACCTAAAGAACAAGGTCGATGAGAATTTACTTTAGGCCATGACAACTTATAAGTTGAGTTAGGGTGGTGGAAATACAATGATGTTCATTGTGCAACATGTATGTATATAAAACTTTGGACAAAGTAATGCATCTGTCTCTGCATGCATTGTCAGTCCACAATGTTCTAGATGGCCTAGTGTCTCCAGTAGTGTCATACAAGTTAGAGTGGATCTATAGTGTGTGACCATGAGACATTAGGAAGGACACAACACCAGATACTCAGATGCTAACCAAATGGTTTCTAATGTCTAACTTTTCCGTGAAGGGTAGGGCCTCTTCCAGTTAGGAAGTTGAGTGAGGGACTGCAGGTCCGTGGTTGGAGGAAAAGCACCAAGATGATGCTCTCCTTCCCAAGCATGAGACAAGTCAAGGCTTATGGAGATTGATGTCATGGGATCCTGATACAGTATTTGCATTTATGACAAGAGAGTCTATTGTAATTTATTATTTGAACTATGATTCCTTGAGCATATCTTGTACTTGATTAGTGATGGTTACTCACTAAAGACTTGTAATTGATTACTAAAATGTAAGCTTTGTTATAGCATGATTAGATTGATATGCTTCATTGATGAAAAGATTATGTTTCTTTTGGTTCAAATTTGATTATCTCTATCAATTTGTTAATTAATAGATTGATTACGATACATGTTTAAGTTAAATCTTGAGCATTATGGATGGTGATGTTACATATGGTATTAGACCTACTAGGTTCAATACATGGACCTAATGAGCTCACTACTTGATGATTATTGCATCCAACATTAAGTATGCTAATGATTGGATGTTTTATGCTAGAATGGTAAAAATTAGAACCACACCTCGAAAGAAGGTAACAGAACATGCACGTTACCTACGCCAACAAAAGATATTGAAGGCATGAGCCTCCATGAAGGAGAAACTTCAACAGACTGGATACTTGGTAGGTGTATGGTTATCTGATTAGGAAACTTTCGTTGATGCCGTGAAATGCATCAAACAGGAGTTAAGGAAAGCTAAAAGGTTGGCTTCCCCTAACTCTACTGAAGCATTAGTGACACCCTCTGCCCCTAAAGCACTAGCTGAGGGAAATAACCCTAAAGATGGTAATGTACCTAAGGAGGATGTGAAGGAATACTAGTGTGTATCCTCACCTCCTAAGATTGAAAAGAAAACATGAATACGAGAAGCTATCCCAAATTGTAAATGACTTGCAGGAGCAAGGTGTAAATACAATTTTGTAATTTTATGGATTATATGTGATCCAATGGAAAATGTAATGCAATGGCAATTTTGACAATTATATGTAATCCAATGGAAAATGTAATGCAATGGAAATTTTGACAATCTTTTCTTTCTTGTTAAAGATTACATGAATGTGAATGGATTTGTAAAATGAATAAATTGTCTAACATGGAAAAACTAATCTATGATTAATCTACAAACTTCAGGAAGAAGTAGATTGCAGTAAAGGTTCAAGCTACAACCAGAATGGAGGATAGCCGAGATGAAGGAGCACCTTTAAGGTAATCCGAGTCTAAATTAGACCAAATCTTGACTTTGTTGAAAGAAACAAGGGCGAGGGTGGAAACTCTTGAACACAAAGTAGGAGGCTAGTCAGAAGACAGGAGAGATGATTATGATGGGGGTGATGGTGAGGAACCCCATAATGACACCACCCAAAGCTAGCACGGAGAAAATAACTCTGCGGCTAGACAGGAAGGGGATAAGAAGAGCCTTATGGCTATGGAACTATCTCATGACATGAAAAAGGTCATGCCACCTAAATTTGATGGATCCATAAGTGAAGATGTCACGGAGGCATGGCTTATGGAGATGGAGAAGTATTTTGAAATTAGAAATTATAATGAGGTTACCAAAGTGTCTGGGGAGTATTTCAGCTAGCGGGTGAAGCATCCACATGGTGGATGAACAAAAAGATGGAATTAGGTTTGAGGTCTACAAGCCTTACTTGGGACAGGTTCATAGAACTGTTTAGGCAAAGATGGTTGCCTCAACTATTTTATGATCAAAAACTTATAGACCTTCAAAACCTGAAACAGGCTGATATGACTGTAAATGAGTATTGGGAAAAATTCACCCAACTATTGAAGTATGTGCCACAGTATCAGCAAGATGAGAAATTATGTGTCTGGAAATTTATAATGGGGTTGAACGCCCAAATTGGGGGTGAGGTTAATTTTCAGGGTCCTACTACTATGGAATAGGTCTACAAGAAGGCCGTTAGAAAAGAACAGAACCTGAAGGCTATGTTAACCTATAGGGAAAGAAATCACAAGAGATATAATTGGTCTCAATCTTCTCAACCCTCAATGAAAAAGGGAAAGAAACAAGAATATACTGAGAAGAATGATAAAGGGGCCAAAAATAAACAAATTGAGTCCAAGGGAGAGAAAAAAGGGAACAAACACTCTAGGAAGAATGGAAACAATTCTAGAAAACCTCAAGAGAGGCGAGGACCAGTTGGTGGATGCTACACTTGTGGCAAAGATCACTACACCAATTAGTGTCCCAACAAATCAAAAGGAGTGCAACCAAGAGGGAATCCTCTACCCTCCTAGCAAGTGGTGTTCCAGCAGCGTATCCATGCGGCCTTGGACAACTGACAAGCCAAGTACCAAATAACTCCCATAGAGACAACATGTATTTTATTTGGAGTTCTAAATTTAGTTTTAATTGATATAGGTGCTATAGAATGTTTTATTTCTCCCAAAATTGTAAATAAGATACCTAGAAAAGCAGGATTCATGGCAAACACTTGGTCTGTAGAATATGCAAATCATACCAAGGCTCAGGTAGAGCAATGCCTATTTGAGGCTCAGGTTGAACTTCCAAGCTTTTCCATAGAAGTAAATTTTTATGTAGCCCCACTTGGCTTGTATGATGTTATCCTAGGGATAAATTGGCTATGGAGACATCAAGCTAAAGTTGATTGTTATGCCAAGATAGTAGAATGTTTAGATGATTTAGGAAACAAAGTCTTTCTCTAAGGGAAACCTAGGGAAGTCAAACTAAGGCAAATTCCTGCCTTACAAATGAAAAGGGCATAGAGAAAAGGATGCCAACTTTTTGTTGTCAAGATGGACAAAATACATGAAACAAAGGAGACCTACTTCCAAGATGACTTGATGTTTTATGAATCCCAAAAACTTAATGAAATAGGGATGAAAGAGTCCATAGGTCAGGAAAGATCAGATATGGACAAGTATCCCTTCCTCAGAGATTTTGAAGATGTATTTCTGGATGAACTATCGGGGTTACCCCCTAAAAGAGCCTTTGATTTCACCATTGATATTATTCCTGGGTTAGAACCTATTTCTAAAGCCCCCTACAGAATGACCACAATAGAACTAATGGAGTTAAATGCTCAACTACAAGAGCTGCTAGATAAAGGGTTGATTAGACCCAGTGTATCGCCATGGGGAGCACCAGTCATTTTTGTGAAAAAGAAAGATGGCACTTTGCGGTTGGGCATAGATTACCGCATGTTAAATAAAGCAACTATTAAGAATAAATACCCTTTACCTCGCATCGATGATCTTTTTGACTAGATGAGGGGTGCAACAGTATTTTCCAAGATTGATCTTCAATCTGGATATCACCAATTGATGTTGAAGGATGAAGACATCCATAAGACAACCTTTAGAACCAAATATGGACATTATGAATTCATAGTCCTACCATTTGGGTTGACAAATGCGCCAGCGGCGTTTATGAATCTTATGAACAGTGTGTTCAGAGACTGTCTAGACAAGTTTGTTTTAGTATTTCTTAATGACATTTTGATCTATTCTAAGAACGAAGAAGAACATATGCACCATTTGGGAATTGTTCTTCAGAGATTAAGAGAGCATAAGTTATATGGCAAGCTCTCTAAGTGTACTTTCTTTCAGAAAGAAGTACAGTATTTGGGTCATATAATTTCAGCTAAGGGAATAGTTGTGGACCCAGCTAAGATTAAGGCTATTTCTGAATGGCCAAAACCAAGAAATGTTCATGAGGTCTGAAGTTTCATGGGCCTTGCTGGTTATTATAGGAAGTTTGTGAAAAAATTCTCTAAAATTGCACATCCTATAACTTCCTTGCAAAGAAAGGGCAAGAAGTTTGAATGGTTAGAAAAGTGCCAGGAGGCCTTTGACCTACTGAAGGAAAAATTGACTTCAGCCCCGATATTGAAAATACCTGACCTAGAAGGTCAATTTGTAGTCATTACCGATGCCTCAGGGGAAGGCTTAGGTGGTGTACTAGTCCAGGATGGACATGTCATTGTGTATGAATCGCGCAAACTAAAAAACTATGAACAAAACTATGCCCCACATGATTTAGAACTGGCGACAGTCATTCACGCACTCCAAATGTGGAGACACTATTTGCTCGAAAAACCTTGAGTTGAAAATGGATCACCAAGGACTTAAATATCTATTCACTCAACCCCATCTTAATGCTCATCAAAGAAGATGGTTAGAATTTATCTCGGGTTATGAATTTGAGATTAAGTATATTCAGGGAAAAGAAAATTGAGTGGCAGATGCTTTAAGTAGGAGAAGGCATATCTCCTCTATGATCTCTATACATTCTAATTTTAGAAATCAGGAGTTACAAAAATATAAGGGAGACGAGTTTTATGAGCAGGTAAAATAGGCCCTTGAGAAGGATCCATAGAATCAGAAATATGAGGGATTCAACCTTGAACCAGATGGGTTATTAACGTTTAAAGGAAGGATGTATGTACCTAACTCAGCAGAGTTAAGGAATATGGTTTGGAAAGAGGTTCATTCTGCACCATATTCTAGGCTCCTAGAGTAACCAAGTTACTTGATGATGTGAAACCTTTATATTTTTGGAAAGGAATGAAGAGGGATGTTGCAGATTTTCTAGCTACTTGTATTGAATGCCAAAGGGTGAAAGCGGAACACCAACACCCAGCAGGATTATTATACCCTCATGAAATTCCTTAGTGGAAATGGTAGATTATAAGCATGGACTTTGTGCAAGGGCTTCCTATGTCAAGGAACAGGCACAATGCTATCTTGGTTGTGGTAAACAGACTCACCAAAGCAGCCCATTTTATACCTGGAAACTTGACAGACGAGGCACCCGCCATTGCTCAAAAATTTGTTCAAGAGATTTTCAGACTGCATGGCATTCCTAAGAAGATTATCTCAGATAGAGATGCACAGATGAAATCAAGGTTTTGGCAAACCTTGTTCTCTTCACTTGGTACACAGTTGAACATAAGCTCTTCTTATCATCCTAAAATGGATGGACAAATTGAAAGGGTGAACCAAGCGTTGGAGGACTTATTAAGGATGTATTGCATGGATCAACAATACAAATGGGAGGATTACCTTCCTCTAGTGGAATTTGCCTACAATAACTCTTATCCCTCAACTATTAAGATGGCACCATTTGAGGCATTATATGGATGGAAGTGTTGAACTCCTATAAGTTGGGATAAGCTAGAAGATGGGGTTAGCCTTGGTCTAGAAATGCTATCTGAGATGGAATAACAAGTCCATCTAATTAAAAGAAGGCTAGTGGAAGCCAATGATAGACAAAAGAGTTATGCAGATGCAAAGCGTATTGAAAGGCATTTCACTGTGGGAGATAAAGTTCTCCTAAGGGTAAAACCTCAAAAAAGCTCCAGCAATTTTGGAAAAATGTCCAAGCTGGCACCGAGATATGTGGGCCCTTTTGAAATTCTAGAAGAAGTCAACCCAGTGGCATACAGAATTGCTCTACCACCAGCACTTGCCATGATGCATAATGTGTTTCATGTTTCATATTTGAAAAAGTTTAATTCTGCTGATAATCAAATTCCTATGCTTGATTGGAATATTCTACAAGTGAAAGACCCAGGAGTGGTGGTGATCGAGCCCATTAAGGTGCTTGAAACGCATAAGCTACACTTACGTAACAAGGAAATAACACAGTGCAAGGTCCAGTGGGACCAATATTTGGTGGAAAATGCAACCTAGGAAAATTATGGTGACTTCTATGCTAGATTTCCTTATCTTTTCTACGACATTTGTTACAATGATTCTTATGGGGGGAGATATGTTACATACCCAACTTATAATTAGACTTAATCATTAACTTGGCATGATAATCAAGAGGATTAGTCATAGTTAATTGATTTAATATTGTGGAAAAATCTGATTTAACTCTTGATTATGAAGTAGTTACATATGTTACTTAGTTTTTTAAATTAATTAATTTATATTATGAGACATGATAATGATACACTGATCATGATCTTATGGTCCTGAGTGTGAACAGGAAAATAAACGTCCTTTGAAGAAGGAAGGAGAGTATCATCCTGGAGGAAAGGTTAGACGTTGGGAAAGCAAAAGGTTGATTGGCCATCTAAGTATCGACTTTTATGTCCTTCTAAACCCCTTCGTAAGTTGTCGCGTGTCATGTCTTTCTTTTCTTAGTTTTCATATTCTCTATAAGTTGTTATGTCATTGGTACCATCATGACTAGTTGTGATGACCAAACGATGTTCTCAGAGCATCATCTCAAGTTGAGGGACAATCCTATAAAGAGACAAGGAAGTCTCTCATTATCGTTTTGTTCTCGTGGATTTTGTTCCCTAGTCTTTTGACTAAGGATGATAGCCAATTTTGGGGGAGTAATACTCGATCCCGACAACCGACAATCTTGTTGTGACTCAATTTGTGTTTTCTATTATATAGTGATAATCCTTAAGTAAGGATGAAAACCTCTTTATAGGTTGAATTGCAATAATATTGTTATTATTTTACTTATCATAATATTTGATTACTATCGAATGTTATTAATTTGTTTTTAGTCGGCCTTGAGGAATGATGGAGAGCTTTGAGCTCATCCTTTCTCGCACGATCCGTGGATCGAGCCACTTTTGTGGGAACTGACCGAGTGGAAAGGTAGTTACCTTCCAAAATGACATGCCAAGAGTTAGTCGGTTATCAAGCTTTGATTATTCATTTTTGTAAGAAGACTTTGGCTGGTTAGGGGGTTTGTTGTTGGGGTTTTGATGAGCAAGGTGGTGAAATCTATACTGAGATAACACTGGGAAATTAGAAGCTGTGTGCATCTTGAAAGATACTAAGATTGGAATGACATTTCCATTGAAAGTATTGTCCAGGTAATATGGTGGACAAAATTCTATTTCCTTTCGACATATTGAGCTTAAACTGTGTTAAATCTCTACCAAAGAAAGTATGACGTTATTTGTCATGTCGTATATTTAACTCAAAGGCATGAGGCTGTGCCATGGTGTATGCAATATTTTCATAGTCGTAGCTTGAGGCTGATATAGCTGAGCTAGCATTGTTTCAAAGTTTTATTTCCTTTTGTGGCTCTGAGCCTTACAATGTTATCTTTATGATGAGAATAGGCTTGAAGCCATTATGGCTAAGCTAATAACACAAGTAAACTTTCTTATGAATGAACTCACTGCCATAGGGCCAAACAATGAAACCCACAGTATTCTTTTTGAGATTACACTTTAGGCCGTATGGCCGAATATTGAAACATTGAAACCTTTTCTTGAGACTGCACTCCAGGTCATGTGGCTAAGGTAGTGAAACATTGTATTCTTTCTGGTGGCTAAGCTCGAGGCTTAGAAGCTGAGCAGCGACTGCAATGTGTTTTAGTTGTGACACTATCTCGAGGCCACAAGGTTGATCCTTTTAGAGATGAACTCTTTTCTATGTCTGAGCTAAAGGTCTTACGACATAGCTATAATACATTCCACATTTTGTGATAACAAGTTGGTGCACGAGCACCTTCACATCAGGGTTTATTTGATCTTCAAGATGTTTTAATGAGGTCCTTGAGACCGTATTCAATGTTGTAATGAGGCTTGAAAGCCATGTTGTAATGGACTATGTCCAAATAGCTAATTTCCTCTATTGTCTTGTTGCAAGTCCTAGTTAGGACAGTCATAGGTAGTTTGCAAGATGCATTTAAGTTTTATTGTTTATTTAGGTAGTCATTAAATTTTCATGTTGTAAGCCTTTTAAGGCATGTCTTAGATTTGGAGGTTTGTTAGGAACCTTGCCAAAGGATAACCAAGTGTCAAAAAAGCATTTGAAACCATGAAAAACAGTAAATACAGTCCAAAATAGAAGGTGGACAGTTACTAAAATAACAATTTCAAAGAACAACAGTTAGAAAGCAAGTAAAAATTCGACGGTTGAGAAGATGGATGGAATCCCAAACGACTCCATGCTTTGTAGAAGGCTATTTGAAGCCAAATATGATTCATTGTATAGAGACTATTCGGTGGAGAGGAAAGAAATAGAAAAGAAGTTGTTTTTCTATTTTTCTGAGTTCTTTTTCTGCTTTTTACAGCTGTACTTGATTTTGTACGGAATAGTCATAGCATCTTTTTGAAATGGATGAATAAAGTAGTGAGTTAGCTTTGTAATGGATCTTATTGGAAGTCTTGACAATGGCCTTGGAGGGAGAAATCACTGTTAGACTTCAAACTGTATTAAATCTGCTGATTACAGTCAAGAAAACTCGCTGTCTTATGCAAAATTCCGTCCCTATACGGCCTGGAAATGGAGGTTGCTAATGATGGTCGGGTAGTAGGGAATGTTAACTATCTTGTGCAGGTGATTTGAGGTTTTGACAGTAGGGATTTGGAGAGATATACACACTTTCTCTCAGACTATTTTTAGTGACTATTTTCTAATTTTTCATTATGACAGTTCGTACTATGTAGAGGTACGGGATTGTTAACTTCATTGCATGATTTGATTAGTAAGGTTAAGATGTTAACTGTCTTGTGAAGTTGATTTGAGGCTATGAAACTCATTTAGGAGGAAGTAATAAGGATTTCTTTGGGATTTGGGTTTGATGAAACCCTAGCTTAGGTTTTAGTGGGATTTCTCACTTTTACCATCATTTTATTGATATAAGGCCTCACCAATCAATGGAAGGGGATGTGAAATAGGTTGTCCATAGCCTTGTAAAGGTTGCAGGGGCAGTAGATTGGGAATGATGAGTGTGAGCTTGTGAGAAACCCTGCAGAATCATGTATTAGAGGGTGAGAGGAGGACAACAGTTTGTCAAGAAGGTAATAGTTTTGTTCATCATGTTTGTTTGTTTTGTCATTGAAGGCATTAAGAGTTTGGTAGGTTAGTGAGTTGGCAAGTTATAGTGTAGTTGAACTTGTGTTGATAGAGACCATCCCAAGGTGGATGTTGTGGTTGTCTTTTATAAATAGTGTGGAAGATTGCTGTCTTGCATAGTGGTTGGATAGAGTTTGGATTGGAGTCTTGGTGGAAGTCTTGGTTGGTGAGAGGAGTCTTGAAGTCCCTCACTTTGGTTTATGAACAAGTGTAGTTATGAATAAGAATCCTGCCTTATGTGAAGGTTAATCTCTGTCAAGAAGGAAAACTGTGAACTTTGAGAGAATGGTTCCATTGAAGTTTTGAACCATGAAATTGCTGACCATGATGCTCTGCATCACAAGTGCTCGAAGCCGTTATGGCTGAGCCGACCTTCAAAACATGTTAAACACTTGTCGACTAATAATGAAGTTAGAGCTAAAGTAATCTCAGCATAGAAACATTGCATAACTGATAATGACTCCAGTTAATGATTATAATCTTTTTCTCTTTGAATTAAATAGTCATTTGACTGTGGAGATAGTCGTAAAGGCACTTATGCATCATTGCGACTCAAACACTATAACTGATATCAAGTTGGCATGCATGGAAAACTGGACTGTGATATACATTATGGGTATTTAAACTATCAAGAAATGTATTCTTAAACCATCGATGTGAAGGTGGTGAGATCTTTGAGATCATAGTCTCATCATGAAAATAGCTTGTGGTGCTTAAAGATCAATATAGATTTATTCTATGTGTCTTAACTAAGACCAGCCGATTATTGATATAAGTTATGATCTCTTTGTTATACCCTTTGTAAATCACTGAGAAATGGTGTTTAGCTTCTAATGCTCGTAAAGATAATAAAATCTATTTAGTATAATGAAACCATTCTATTCTACTAAGGCAAGATATGCCTAGAGTACTATGATTATGACTTCATCATATATGATGATTTATTTTCAATATTGTAGACCATAGATGAACCAAGATGGTAATAATTGGTTGAATTGTGATATGAGTTTAAAAAGGAACAAAGTGACAAGGAGTCACTAGTTCCTCATTACGAAAGTAACCTAATTAGTTTTAACCAACTTATGATGGGAGTCAAATGTCCAAGTATGGATAATGAATCGAATTGATCCCACTTATACTAGACCTAAAGAACAAGGTCGATGAGAACTTATTGTAGGACATGATAGCTTATAAGTTGAGTTAGGGTGGTGGACATATGATGATGTTCATTGTGCAATGTGTATGTATATAAAACTTTGGCAAAAGTAATGCATCCGTCTCTGCATGCATTGTAAGTCCATAGTGTTCTAGATGGCTTGATGTCTCCAGTAGTGTCCTACAAGTTCGAGTAGATCTATAGTGTGTGACCGTGAGACATTAGGAAGGACACAACACCAGATACTCAAATGGCTAACCAAATGGTTTCTAATGTCTAACCTTTCTGTGAAGGGTAGGGCCTCTTCCAATTTGGAAGTTGAGCAGGGGACCGCAAGTCCGTGGTTGGAGGAAAAGCACCATGATGATGCTCTCCTTCCCAAGCATGAGACAAGCTGAGGCTTATGGATATTGATGTCATAGGATCCTGATATAGTATTTGCATTTATGACCAGAGAGTCTATTGTAATTTATTATCTAAACTATGAAGCCTTGAGCATATCTTGTACTTGATTAGTGATGGTTACTCACTAAAGACTTGTAATTGATTACTAAAATGTAAGCTTTGTTATATCATGATTAGATTGACATGCTTAATTAATGAAAAGATTATGTTTCTTTTGGTTCAAATTTGATTATCTCTATCAATTTGTTAATTAATAGCTTGATTAAGATACATGTTTAAGTTAAATCTTGAGCATTATGGATGGTGATGTTACAAAATATTTAAAATAAAGCTCAAAATACAACTTATAAAAAGACCCAAAAGCTAATGCACGATATTGGATACATGGATGACAACTCATCATCCAACTCATCCCAAGACAACATTAAGATACTCAATTATGAAAATATACAAAGTATTGAACACATTTTTAATTGAATTCAAAGATCACACAAAACCTTAGTCCACCTTAGGGACTAGGTAAGTATCATGGGGTTTAATTACAAGGGTTACTTGTGAAGCCTCTAAATTTCCATTGGACATGGAAATACATGCACACTTCAACACACACATCAATAGATCGAATATATACAATAGTTGAAGCAACTTGAATTAAATCACACACGGATCACACAATAACCCAAGAGATAATATCATGAAGAAAATTAGTTCATAAGTCAAGATATAAATCAATACAATTTCTACTCAATTCTCTTTTAGTCATCTTAGTCCTAACCATACAAGCATAGATACAATATACCAATTTGCTTAACTCAATAAAATTTATTTCTAATCCAAATTGAAATACATAAGGTAAGACATTCATTTATCATAGAAAATGCAAAATATAACCTAAGCAAATCTAACCATATCATCATCAATATAAAGAACATAGCTCTCTACTCTAATCACATCATAATGTCCATCAAATGTCTAATGAATAGAATCAAAAGTCCACAATAATATTGAATGTCAACATAGAAGTCAAGAGATAACAAGTCTATCAGGTCAAATCAAGATGTCTAGAACAAGGGTGGGCCTCACAACTCTAATGCATTTAAATGCATGTTGTGCATAACTAACCACTTGAAATAGAGGCCCAACCCATAATAGGTGGTGACATCTATTTCTTGTCCCTCATAGCTCCTCCACATGTTTTTACTTTAATGGTTTGAATATTAGAAAAGTATCACACTTCCATGTTGCCATGACACCCATCGCCAATGGATAGTATACAACCATTCAAACATGCATGCCCTCTTTTAAAATTTGCAGGCTTTCTACAACCTATCATTAAATAGAAAGCAATAAAAGTATCATAACTTGTTTCCACTCACTCCTCAATTTTCTAAATTTAGTCCCACTATAAAATAGGTAACTGCAAGAATAAATATCTTTTTAATAAGCAATTAAAAGATTTGACAACTCAACAACTATTAATTTACAGAAATAAAAACTTTTATCTATAAAATAATTATAGATTAATTATTAGAAGACTAATCTAATAAATTAATTAATTAATTAATGCACACACACAAATTATCAACTAAACTATAAGCAATATTTATTTATTTATTTTTCGTAAGTGTGTGTCTGAACATTTTCCCTTTGTTTTCGAGCTAGATAATTCTCTTTCTGTAGTAGCATCCATCAATGTTCCTATCGCACTCACAAAAAAATAACAAGTAGTTAATTGCCATCAATAATCATTTAAATTGATAACAATAATAATTTGAATGTAATTCTTAATTAAACCCTGTCTTATTAAAATATCAAATAATTCAAAATTCAACATTGTATAAGGATAATAAAATAAATAATTCAATATCAAAATAAAATAAAATCTATAATCATGGATTATGAAATGATTTGTCTGAACCCTCTACAAAACATTCTTAGTAAGGTCTTGTCATAAAATATCGATATAAGAGTCACATGTACAGTAGAATAGGCTGCCTTACATTCTCCCCCCCTAAAAATAGACTTCCTCATGGAAGTCCTTAAGAGGAGAGGATATTTCCCTTGCTTCAACACATCAAGTTCAACAAGGTTTAGAAACAACATAGATACAATTATTCAATAGTAAGACAAAAGTACTAAGATGCCATTACTTATTTAGAAGGGGAATGTTTTAGGAAACCCTAGTATTTCAAAATCCAAACATAACATATGCACATTAGAACCATATAATTCACTACATTAACACTTACCATATGTTGGGCTCGTTTTTAACTTGCCAATTGTTAAACTTTTTATGTCAAAATACCTACATTGGATCACTCCTAGTCACAAATGCTCCAATTATCCTCAAGTGTCAAGTAGTTCTCCAATCTGAAGGAGAATCGCCCATCATTCCAGTTTGAACTCCCTGAGTTGTTGTGTAGATTGGCAGGTTTTAAGGAAATAATTAAATGTGAAAATCTATGACAGTTGGTGCAAAATCCTTTTACTAGGATGTTTGTGACTTCATTTTGTCCAATGTGGCAAGTTTTCAAGCTAAAATTCTTTACCAGTTGGGAGATATTAAATTATCAAGTTTTTGCCAGCCAGTTTATGGAAACAATTAAATTGGGAGTTTCGTCAAAGCTAGAGCCAAATAAATTTTTAGAGGTCTTTATAGGGTTATTACAAACAATGTTCAAGCAAAGATATGAGTTTGATTAAAAGATATGTAATTTCTTTGAATTGCCAGCAATCGCAAGGTGGAACTTTTAATGGATTATGAAATTATGTGTTCATCAGCATTTTCAAAAGGTTATGAAACTCGTTTCTCCCGACACATATTTCACAACCATATTGGTATTCTACAAGCATTGTCTTCGAAGGTGAAGGTTCAAAATTTTGCAACTTCGTAGCCAACTTCAAGAAGTCAAAAAGAGTTTGAGAGGAACACAACTCACAACTCACAACTTACAACTCACAACTCACAACTCACAACTCACAACTCACAACTCAAAAGTTAGTTAAAAGGTTATGAAGTTAGAAGGTTGAAAAGTTCAAGGTTATGAATTGCTCTCAAACTACAGATAAGTTGTGAAATTGAAGTCGTGAAAATAAATTATGAATTGTGGTTATGATTTTTAACAACTTGTTATTTTCAACAAGTTTTGTAATTTTTCACAAGTTATTTGTTTTGTTGTGAAGTGAGGTAAAAGAGCAAAATAAATAAATAAATAAATAAAATAATATACACTAAGCGGCACTTTAAAATGGTTTTCTAACCTTTTAAAAGTCCCAAAATGCATTGATGTATGTGGGAAAGCCTTTAAAAATTAAAAATTCATTGGTTTTGTGTTGGCTTGTCGGGTCCGACGTTGGCATTCGCAACTATTCATATGGCAAAAAAAACTCAGTGTAGAAGATGCAAGTTTTCTTTGGTTGAAAAAGGCTCTTAAAGTTAAAAGAAGATAGAACAATAAAAGTTGTGCTTGAAGGTAGTTATTATAACCCTGTTTTTTTCCGGGCGAGCTTCAAGACTATGAACTAATGACTGTTGGAATATAGACAACAAATTAAGAATGGGTTATGAAAGTTTTAAACCCTAAATCCACTACAAAAAGCCCCAAAACGTGTAAGGTTGACCTTCATGCGACCTGTGTCAAAATGCAAACTTTAGATCAGGGTATGGACATCCATAAAGCACGAGGATTTTTGTCAGATATTACATTTGAAATGCTTTGGTAGGCATTATGCAAAACATGGGAGCTCAGACAAGGCACGAGAGTGGTTTGGCAAATTGCCTCAAAAATTTGTCATCTCATGAAATGTAACAATCACAGGCCTGCACCAAAATAAAAGCTCTGGTCCAGGGCATGGCTCAGAAGGTAGTGTGGTGCCTCATACTTCTCATGTAAGCATATCAACATAGCCAATAGTACTTTACAAAGATGAGCTTGTACAAATATTTGTTCTTCTTTTACTCCCTAGTGGCATAGGAAGACATCATCAAGAAATAGAGGTTGGTATAGCACTTTCAGAGGGGACTAATAAAAATGCAGGAAAAAATATAGAGTCAACTCCTAAGCATCCTTATTTAGGGTTAGAAACATCATCAAAAATTGCAGAACCAACCATGAAACTCCAGGCAAATTATAAGCCTGGTGATATTGCTATTGTGTATATCTGTGAGTTGCTTGATACCAAAGGAAAATTTGACCCATCAAAGGCTTGAGCATTTGGGTTAAAGCCTGGGCCAAAGTACCATGAGCTCCAGCTTGGAAAGTCCAAGTGATGTGTTGAATCCATCATTTCCTGGTCCTATTGTCTTCTTTGTTGATTGCCCAACCATTTCACTTTTTTCAGATTTACTGTTTGCACCGGCTCTTAAAAATTCTTTATAGGCACGGATGATGGCCATGAGAATCTATGAAAGCATGTCAATCGTTTTGTTCACCTTAGTCCTTCTTCTGTCACTAAATGTTCAAAGTATGTAGAATGGATGTCCAAATTTGTGGGCGGTCAACATATTATGGTTGGGCATGAATTAAAGAATAAATGATATCCAATATTGAAATCCGTTCCGAGACTTTCAACACAACTTAATTTTCTTTGCCCACAACTATTTCTGATTCCTGTTTTTCGTTCTTTAGGTGTTGCAAACACCTTGGAGGGAGATTCTACTCAAACAAGCCAGGATGATGATATGATGTTTCATGGATGTTTTCTTTCTAATAATCTACTGAAGTTCTACTTACATCCTTATTCACGACTTGGTTTGGATCAATCTTTTGTTCCTAATTTACCAACTGCATCATATATAATTGGTTTCTACTTTTGCGGAAAAGCCTTGGATAATGGAAAGTACAAGCATATCTGAATTGGAATTCAAATTTACAAATAATGACAATGCTCGAAAGGAAACACAATTCAAACTTTCACTTGAAGTTAATAGTTGTAAGAGCACTGAAGAGATTCCAAAGTGCTTGGATGGTATAAGCAGGGATGAGATGGAGATAGTCTTCCTGGGTACAGGTTCCTCTCAGCCATCAAAATATCATAATGCATAAAGAGGAAGTTTTAAAGAAGGTCTTGAAGATGAGAAAGTGAAAGAGATGGCACATGGTTCTACAATCCATTATGACGAATGAAGACAGTTTCACATGAAAAACAAGGTAGTAAAGGTCTAATAGTCAATAAATATCATAAGGTCATATCATTTCAAAGATAAGTTAATATAGAAAGGAGAGGTCTATGTCAAGGGAAATATATATCTTATTCTGATCACAAGATTTGATTGCCCATAATAATCCATGAAAGTTTGAGAATATTGTGTTGACAATTGAAAGAAATGATGGAATTTACATTGGTGTTAGGCAAATTGTTTTAACTTGAGGGGCCAAGCATTATTTCTATTATGGTGCGTATGATAGGAATGGTCACTTTATATGGGGAAACAAACGTAGAGAAACTTCAAGCAACATCAAAACTGATAGGTATGGATCCTAGGGAGAGGAACAAGGAATTTTCTTCAATTCAAAGCTTGCAGAGAGAATGATAATTAGGTTGCATGTCCTTGAATGTTAATTTGCTTGTGAATAAGTGATTCATGATTGGGAAGAAGACACCGTGCTCACCTTAACAAACCAATAACTTGGCTTTTCTTTCAAGTTACCTTTTTGTGAAAGTGACTTATGTCACTTATTGTAACTAAAAGTTAGAAAATGAACCTTATTTCCAAAAAAGTAATGAAAAATATAACCAAATAAGGTTCATTATATTTAATTATCGTATTTCAAAAAGGTAGTTAGGAAGTAGCTAGGAAGTGGTTACAAGGTAGTTAAACAAAGAAGCCTATAAATACAAGGTTATTTCGAATGTAAAAGGAGGACTTTTTGATCAAAGACCGCTTATGAAGAGACTTTTTGGAGGATTTTGGTTTTGCACTTTGTATAGAAAGGTTTTTGGAATTATATAATTCCACAAAGATAATAAAGCTATGCATTTGGCTCGTATGTTCTAAACATACTTCTGAGTTATTATTACTAATTTCTCATATGTTAAATTGGTAATACCTCTATGTCACTGTGTATATCATAGGTCATCCATTGAAGCATTTACAAACTATGCAATTGATGTAATGGAACACAATCATTTATCGGTATCTTGATTTGAATGTTTTGAAGCAATTTATCTCTTCGTGTTTTCAGATTTCTTATCCTTCTTCCATCATCATTGCATATCAAAATGTATATTATTGTTCAATTCATCATATAAGTTTAGGAACATAGTTTCTACGTTTTATGGTGAAACCCCCTTCTAGTTTGTAATAAGTTTGTGAAATCCCAATTAGTATTTGTGTGTCTGCCACTAGGGTTTCTGTAATTCATTTTCTTCTAGTTTTTCCCTTTTCCTTTCTATACTTTCAGGTTAAAAGTACACAAAAACCTTAAAACACCCCATCATATGAGGGAGCTACCCCTCTCAAATGCAAAAAAAAGTTGTTAGTCCAATAACAACTTATCCAACAGTTGGAACATTTGTCACTACCCGTTGGGCAAGTCATAGTAAAATTTGCAGTGACAAATTTGTTTACCAACACCATAGATGCATGTTTTGTAATTCTTATTAACAACTAAGAATATTACGTCTTATCAAATCCATAGAAAGAATGCATTTCTTCTTTTGTCACTAAATTATAACTTCACTCAACAATTTACATATCATAGAAACTTAACTCCACATATAACACATCATGAACTCACATAACAGGATGAGGATGACCAGTGCCAAGAATTTTACCTCTAAGAATCTGAAATTTCATAGTGCCATGTATCAATAGGAAACATAGTCCTAGAGCCCTCCCCGAGGGCCCCTCCATACATTTCCTAGTACCTTCCTCTTGTTTGTGTAAGGGGATTAATCTCCAAGAGGAAAGTACACAATAGATCACATACATATGTCTAGGGGGGAATGGATTATGACCGTCCCCTACCAGTCCCATTTGCAACCCCCATCCTCACAATAAGAATTCCCCATTTGGCCATCTACTCCCCCATATGACCTACCAGGGACCCCTCCTGGATATGGCAATTTTACACGTCATGTTACTCCACACAAGCCAGTAATGGCAAACACTAATAGAGCCTCAAAATAAAAAAAAAGTTTTCAATAAATGAGATTTCAAATAAATTTCAAATGAGAAATAAAATATAATAGCGACAACCAAATTGAAACCAAAAATCATAATAAACTAGTTCTTGAGGCAAAGAGGACAATTCCAAATTTTTATTTAATCAAGAAACTTAAAGAAAATCAATACTATTGGCTTAATAAATCAAGCAAAAGTCATAATAATCAAAATAAGATTCCAACAATCTCATAAAATTTCACATCATGGTCACCACATGACTTTAATCAAGCCACCTAAGGGGAGGATGGGAATGGTGGTCTCAAACCACATAGAGTTCGAAAGTGAATCACCATGTCACAAATCATATATCCTACACAACTTGAAACACGTCATAATATAAAGATCAAATATCATATGTCAGAAAAAGGTATCAGACATGGAATCTGATATCCACACCACAAAAGACAATCCACCAGTCTGCATGGACTAAATAGAGATCACAACCTTCGATACAAAAGTTGCGAAGAGAAGTCTTCACCTTTGATAACTTTTTTCAGAAGTGTCTAATCAATATGTTGTCATTCCATTAATGCTATCAAGATGCTGATATTGATATTATGCCACATTAACAAAGATCTTCATTATCCTTGATAATAATATTTCTGATAGAAAACTATGAGCAAAGCTAAAGATTACCAACAAAAAAATCATTGTTATCTTCTTAGATTTTCATAATCAATATTTATTCAAATTGTTTGTATCCACTGATGTTGCCAAAATTTCATATCTGATAGAGGTTCCCAAATATAGTGACCAAGATGCCATCAAATATCCATCTGCTAGAAGTTGGGCCACTAGTGCTCATATCAACTGAAATATCATATCTGAAATCATCATGGAAAGTAGGCTCCAAAAACAAAGGCACTCTCAGGTCCATCCTCAACCCATAAATCCCCAATAATACCACATTTGGTTTACAAACATATTCATGATATAGGGAGAGACAAGGGGGATACACTCCATTAGAGGCCTCCACACCCTTCCTCAACCCCATAGGAGAGACAAAGGGGATACACTCCAATAGAGGCCTCCACACCCTTCTTCAACCTGATATAGAGAAGAGGGTTGATCCATAAAGAGGGGGAGAAGAGGGAATACACTCCAATGTGATTATGAGGGGATACACTCTAATAGAGGCCTCCACACCTCACCCCAAAATAGGTTATATCCCAAAGGAGGCCTTTACTCCTCCCTCAACCCCACACATAGGAGGCTCTCAACCCCAAATAGAGAAGATATGCTCCCAACATAACAATCCCTTCCCAATCACAATACGATTACAATAACTCAACACTCAACAAGGGAAATCACAACCAAGATATAGTCCATGAATGTACAACACACATTATTCACAACAACATATAATTATCACAAAGGGTGTACATGTGTGAATCATGAATGGCATCCACAATACCCTTCTCTCGAGTTGGATACCCTATATCACAACTAGAGACACAAACCTGCAAGATCATTGATATCTTCACAAATCATGAAAAAATTCCACATGCTTAATAAATATCATCTACTATCAACAAAGACTTAAATTCATGGCAAGAATAATTACATATCTAAAGTAATCCAGTATATTATTTCTTCTATTCAAGATAAAATCATCATGAATTTAATCTTCATATAGGATAAGCAAGACCCACAAGGTTCCAGAGTTGAAAACCTGGTTGCTCTGATACCTAATGTCATGCCCAAAATTCATTCTCATTTGAGCATCACACAAAATAACCAAAAAGACTTAAAATATTAAACTGTCTCATAAAATTAGCTTACAAAGCATGTGGTTTGATAAAACATAACAAATTTCTAAAATAAATGCATAGATAGAAAATTTAAACTTTGACCATATGAGAATAATGATTGACTAATACCTTAAGCCTTTCATTTTACTTTGCACCATTCCAAAAATTACTTGCTTTGCTCTGACAACCTGCCCTTGTAGAGTCATGATTCTATCATGTAAGACATAACTCTATACTTTCCACCTTATGCACCTAACACAATATTTTCCAATCCTCTTATCTGAACATTAAAATCTACTCGTCCTTCTCAATGACAAAACACTCTTCATTACACAATCTCCTTGCTAATATATGTGATCTCTTTATAGAGAGATGTTACCACCTGACCACACAGTCCATAGTCTCTATTATTCTTCCAAGAAACGAATGGTGTAACTTGAGTGCAACCGAATGCCCTAATGCATTAAATGCATGTTGTGCATAACCAACCACTTGAAATGGAAGCCAAAACCATAATAAGTGGTGGCATCTATTTATTGTCCCTCACAGCTCCTCCACATGTATTTCCTTTAATGGTTTGAATATTAGAAAAACTTCACACTTCCATGTTGCCATGACACCCATTGCCAATGGATAGTATACAACCATTCAAACATGCATGCCCTCTTTAAAAATATGCAAGCTTTCTACAACCTATCATTAGATAGAAAGCAATAAAAGTATCATAACTCCTTTCCAATCACTCCTCAATTTTCTAAATTTAGTCCCACTATAAAACATGTAACTACAAGAATAAAAAGATTTTTAATAAATAATTAAAAGATTTGACAACTCAAAAACTATTAATTTACAGAAATAAAACATTTTTTTTCTAGGTAAGTAGGGTAGCTCCCTATATTAAAAACCAAAAGAAAATTACAGTGTCTACGAGATAGAAATCAGTCCATCTGCGAGTTCATATATTCGATCGATCTGTTGGGAAGAAAATGAATCCCCAAACACACTTATGTAATTGTCAAAAGTAGCCAAATCACATTTTCAATACCCTCCCTGAAAACCTCAAGAACCTTAGCAGCAAATTGTTTCTTCTTGACAACCTCAGCATCAAAAACACCTGCAATGAAGCCTCCCCTCAGGTTAACTTGATAGACGGAATGGAAATTTTGACCTTATGGATGATCACATCCTTAACCAAGTTGCCTGTATAGATAGTAGCATGATGCAGGAAACCGGTAGCTTGTGATACATTTGTGAAGAATATCTCCAAAAGAACCCCGTCGTAAATGTGCCCTCCTTGCAAGTGATGATCTTCAATGACTTGCATGACAACCTTTTTGATCACGTCCTCCTCCAACTTAAAGAGCCAATTCAGTTGGTGATCAAAAGTCTCCTACAAACACTTGCATTTGACACCAAAAACTTTGCAACCAGCCATGGAATCAATTGCTAGTAAGCAGCCCAATGAATCACTATATATTTAATAGAGAAATCCGAAAAGGATTCCAGATAACCCCAAATCAAACAAATCCAACCTTTCAACTTCCAATTGGGAATGTCCTTTGCTTTAACCCCATTGATGCCAATGAGGGAGTCCCCTTCAATATCCAGTCTATCCACCCCTTTGGCTTTGCACAAACACATACCCCTCGACAATGCTTCTAGTTTCGCTTCATTATTAGTGGCCCAGCCAATCTTCTTAGCTAAGGCCCAAATAACTTGTCCATTTTCGTCTCTTAGAACACAAGAAATAAAACATTTTTATTTATAAAATAATTATATAGATTAATTATTATTAGAAAACTAATCTAATAAATTAATCAATTAAATAATGCACATGCACACAAATTATCAACTAAACTATAAGAAGTATTTATTTTTATTTCCTAAGTGTGTGTGCAAACATTTTCCCTTTGTTTTGGGGATAGATAATTCTCTTTTTGTAGTAGCATCCATCAATGTTCCTGTCGCACTCATGGAAAAACAACGACAAGTAGTTAATTGCCATCAATAATCATTTAAACTAATAACGATAATAATCTAAATGTAATTCTTAATTAAATCTTGTCTTATTAAAATATCAAATAATTCATTTCAACATTATATCAGGATAATCAAATGGATAATTCAATATCAAAATAAAATAAAATCTACAATCATGGATTACGAAATGATTTGTCCAAACCCTCTCCAAAACATTATTAGTATGCTCTTGTCATAAAATATCAATATAAGAGTTACCTATAATAGAATAAGCGACCTTACAACATCATATGACCTAAAATGTGGTCTTCATTTGTGTCCTTAGAATAAATAGTGATGTGGCTTTTCTCATGAGCCACGGATATAAGGAAATAGGGGCACATAATTCTGTTTAAAATATAATCTGTAGTCACCTGCTACATTACATGTCAATGAAATAGGGCCACATTCAACTAAAATCTCAATATATAGGAAATATTTGGCAACTAAGTTCTATATGATAAAATGATGGAAATGTTAGATATATATAGGGATAAAACATCAGATGAATCTCTTTTATTTTTTGTTCTTTTTTTAAGGGGTGGGGCTCCTTGTTAGGTAGTTTAATAGTTTATACATAGGTAGTTTAAAATAGTTTATACAGAAAAAGAATAAACGATCTTTTGGTTAACAGAGAGTGCTTTTGGATTTAACTTTGTATGTTTTTGATTCAATGTTTCAAATCACACTCAGTGATCCATCATCAGGAAGAGGAAGATTATGAATTGGATTGCAAACTTACCCTTTAAAAATGAAAAGCAGGTGGGGTTAGGGTTGGTGAGGTGGGCAAAATAGAAATAAAAATAAAGAATTAAATTATAACACAATAAACATGTAGGGAAATGAGAAAGCACAATCACATAATAATCAATTAGGAATGTAGAAAAAATATTGAATGCAATATATAAAAAGTGATGTGATAAATGCTAAGCATAATAATATGTATAATATATCTAGATAATTAAGTAGCTAGATAAATGTCTATATATATATATGAAACAATGACAAACTAAGTCAAAATACATAGTAATAAATTTATAAAATATATGATATAATAAAATAACCAAAAAAAGGGTAAAAGTAGATGAAAAAGGAAGCTAAATCTCCCCCTCTCCTTATATATATATATATATATATATATATATATATATATAAGAGAAAGATAAACACAGAAGGGTGGACAAAAAGAGAAAAGTAAAAAATTAGGCAATAAATTAGAATAAATCAAACGAAACCCCTATACACAAAATTCAAATAAGACTGTGAAGTATTTAATATAATAAACACGAAAAAATAAATGAAAAGATAAATCTATAAATAAAATGATAAGATAAATCTATAAATAAAATGATAAGATAAATCTAAAAATTAAAAGAGTATAATGATAAGAGTACAAAATAATAAGGCAAAGAGAGCAAACTCAAATAAAGGTAGGTAGTCAAGGTTGAAAAAGAAAGGAAGGAAAATCAACATAAAACAGATAAAATCTAAAAATACATAGGAACATGCACACCAATAAGTAAAAGAAGTATAAGCATATACGAAGCATAAGTATACTTATACATAGACACACCACTATATATAACTGTATATCATAATGAACCTAAAACTACAAACACACCTAAAACTATATAATTGTATATCTTTTGGTTGTTTATTAAACATTATTAACATTTTCATTTATTAAATAGGTTGACTTAAAAATGTGATACCATTCTCTCTCATTTTATGTCATCCACATAAGGAATTCAATAACATGTTATCTTTTTTCCATTCCTTAAAATTAACTAAATAAAAATAAATGATTTACTGGTATACATCATTAGTGAAAATGGATGTTGACATAATAAGCATATATTAAAAGAATAAAGAAGATATTTAAATGTTTATTGTAGCTTGGATGTCATCATAATCTTTATAATCCATTTACCTATATAAGGTTCCAAGACTCAGAGGATGAAGTATTAGATGTCACATTCTCTAGAACACTTAGGAGACATAATTGGATATCTTACTCTGTCATTGCAATAGTTGTAGATGGTATACGTGTCTCTCACCCCTTTGAGCTTTATCCAATGCAATCCATCCAAATCATCAAATTCATTATGATCCCTAACATCATCAGGTTTGTTAAATACAACAAGTACCTTGACTATGAGAACTATTATAGAGAAAAGCTATTACTATATGTTCTCTTTCAAGATAATGAGGATAAATTAAAATTAGAATTCAAAACATTTGTGGATGCATATGTATTTTTATGAAAACATTGTAAAAGAAAATGAATCTAGGTATATATACAACTTCATACCATGTGGGGCAATCTTGGCAATGCATTTGAAGAAGTTGAAGCAAATGAAATATCAACTCTAAAACTAGTTGACAAACAAATGGACAATAACAATATTGATATGACATATGATCTAAAATATTGATTTGCAATGGTTGCAACAATCACATACAAAAAACAAAAAAAACATAAATATTGGTTTCTAGGTTATGTAAAATTCAAATCTCCTTGAAAACGTATAATACCATAAGCTAATCTAATAATGTTAAACAAAGAACAACAAGCAATTCTAATACATTGCAATGAAAAAAAACTCAATATAAGCAAGCCATTATACCTTTTCTAAATTGGTGACATAGGAATAGGGAAAACATTTACAACAAAAGCAATCTTCCAAATGCTACTACACATTTATAGTTCAAATCCTTGCTCAAACCTACTTAAGCAAAATGGTTAATAATGGTATACACAGGAAAAATAGCATACGACGCAAGTAGAACAATAATGCATTCTGCATTGCTAATGCCATTTAACTAACAAATCTACTTTCATTCCACTTAGCAAAGCAACACTAGATTCCTTGCAAAAACATTATGAACAATTACAGGTCTTTCTCATAGATGAGGCTTATTTGATAGGTAGTCGATTCTTATATTCTATTGACAGAAGAATGTGAGACATAAAATGTAACCCAACAAAATATTTTGGAGAAATTGACATGGTGTTTTGCAGTGATTTCTATCAAGCACAACCTATACAAAATAATTTGATCTTTGAAAATCTAATTATGAACAAAGAACTAGTTCAATACACTTTTTGGAGAGGTAAGATATAGTGTTGCGAATTAAAAACCATTGTGTCAAACAAATAAAACTTTTATCTCTATACTAAACAAAATCTAAACTAATTCATAATTTGATATTGGTATAGCATATCTCAACAACAATTGCATCTGACCCACTCCAATTGATCCAACATTTCCATATATTTTCCATAAAAACATGTCAATGGCTTCACACAACACCAAAATGTTATCATTTGTTCTTGGTCAACCAATTATTATTGATGTAGTTGACAACATGGAAGAAAACTACAGTAATATAACAACATATCCAAACACTTAGCCTATGAAAATAAATGATACCGAAACTGACATGTTAGTTGAGTTATATGATGGAAACTATAGCATGGAAGATTGATTGGTAAATGGTGCCAACAAGATATTCAAAGAATATACAACTAAGAACAAAGCAAATGTGATATGGATTTAATTCAATGACTCTGAAATTGGCTAGTTCACTAACCTACAAAACTAGCAAAACTATATACATACACAACTTCAAAACAATGTGTGCCGATACTATGAATAACAAAACTTGTATCAAAAGGAAAAAATCCATCACACCTACAAATTCATAAATAATTCCCAGTACAACTTGCATGCACGCAAACAATCCATAAGTCACAAGGACTTACACTATGTGGAATTGCATTTGACCCATTAGGGATCAACTCACATGGATTAGTGTATACACCACTATCACGTGTACGAGATATACAGTCATTGTACTTGTTGAATCCACTTACAAAACATAACTTCAAGGTTAAATAAAAAATTAAAAATGAAATACATCGATTACAAACAGAAGCAAAATAGGAGTTATAATATAATCAAACACTAACTAGAACAAACAAAACCATATCTATTTTATCCTTGAATAGACGAAGTCTAAAATCTCATATTGATGATATTGTCAATGACTATGACTTCATGCAATCAAACATTATATGCTTGCAAGAAACACACAAATCATTCTTACCACGTAATGACAAACTACAAAATTTTCAATCCATTTCCATGTAGAATAAGTACGGAGTTATGATATGTAATAAAAAAGAAATACAAATTATACATTCAGACCACTAGAAAACAAACATAGAAGCTATACCAACAAACATATTTGTTGACAACTTCAAAATTATAGTAATAAACTTATACATGCATTGCTAGCTACAAACGTCTCTACAATAATCAACGTCATTCACTTGACACTAGTTCAAAAAGACCTTAATGACAATATTCTAATTCTTGGTGACTTTAATATCGGTATGTAAGAAGATAATGCAAATACAAACAGATTAGAAATATTTCTCAACAACAAAAATATACACTTCATACTTAACAAAAACAACCTGTTGACCTATTTTCCTCTGCCTAGAGTTAAATAGCCCACCTTGAAAATCTTGTTGAAATCCCTTGAGAACTTAACTTTGCAAGCCTAAAATCCTTCAAATATCAGTATTTTCCTTGTAAAAATCTCTGAAAATTCATCAGAAGAATCCTTGCAAAAAACTGAGAAAATTTGAAGCTTTTACATCAAATTTTGCCCCCCTTTTGGCCTTTATTGGCGAAGTTTCAGATTCTTGAACTAGTGCAAAAATGACTAAGGCATGGAATAGTTCTTTCCCCTTTATTGGCAAAATTCAGGTTTTATGAACTTGTGAAAAGTTCACTTTTTCTTGAGTTTGCTGACTCGATGATTCGCTGACAAAGGGCGAGGGAATAATGTTTCTTCAAAATTGTCTAAGGCAAGAGAAAAGCAAAAGGATGCCTTTATCAGTGTTTTTCCCTAGTCACAAACTTTCCAAAAGTTCAAAAATTCTTTGGTTTACGAACTGGATGATTTCCCGATAAAGGGAAGGCAAGGGGAAGATTTGCGAGAATCGGCTAAGTTAAGTAAGCAAGGGAAGGCCTTTGTCAGTAAAGTTCACAAGACGTGAACTTTCCTCAAAGTTCAAAATCTTCATGGTTCACTGATGGAGCCTTTTGTTGACAAGGCAAAGAAGTAGAAAGTGGCCGAGCAAATGGTTTGGCAAGGGAACATTTTGTTGATAAAGGCAAAGTGATGAATGAAGATAGTTTACCAGAGACAAGTTTTGCCAATAAGGCAAAGAAGGAGAAACAAAGCATAGTTTGATGATTGAACATTTTGCCGATAAGGCAAAGCAAAGATAAGGAATGGTTCAGAAAAGATGATTTTTGGCGATAAGGCAAAAATAGAGGCAAAAGTGAGTAGAAATGAAACAACAAGCCATAGTTCAGAAAATTGCAAAATTGCCGACAGAAAATGAAATATTCAGAGATCAAAGACAAAGTAGTTTGTAAGAAGCAGATTTTGCTGATAGGGTAGAATTCATGCTAGAATTTCTAGAAAAGTACACAAAATCAGAAAAAATA
Organism: Cunninghamia lanceolata; assembly: GCA_027924645.1. Lineage (NCBI taxonomy): Eukaryota > Viridiplantae > Streptophyta > Pinopsida > Cupressales > Cupressaceae > Cunninghamia > Cunninghamia lanceolata. Next base: position 2,567,702 of record BSBN01001011.1, read on the forward strand.
GACCCTGAAAATGTATTGTAAACTTAAATATTTGAATGTAGATATTTGAAGTGTTGTAAAAGCTCTGTATAGGAGGATTTTGGAGGGAAAATTATTTGATTTTCCTCATCTACCATTAATGCAGATCTGATTTGCTCAACTACTCCATTTTAGATAATTTTGCATTTATGATGGTAGGTGATGAATCAGCTGGTGCATTGAAGAGGCAAAATATCTCCTAGCTACTCCATGATCCAAGATATTTTTTGCATTGAATTCTTGCAGGCAAGACATCCCTTCTGGCAGGGATATTTTCTAACAGATGACTGAGGTCAATGTAATGAATTGCTATATATGCATATTTGTAAGATGTAACGAGGGTTGGAAAATAGTTGAAAAATAGTTGTAGATTTTCATGCTTCTGTATTCCAAATAGCCCTCCTCTGTTGTAACCGTGCCTTTTGTTGAAATACACACTGTGTTTTTACCTTTTCTGGTGTTTTAGCTCTATGTAATTCATGACTGATTGCCTGTAAATGTTTATTTCCTCTCAATCTTGCTCATTTCTTTACCTCTGCTAAGAATTTGTTAGATTTGTGTAAATGATCAGCTGTATTTCTTTATTTTGTGCATTTTTTCAGTTCCGTGAGAGCTTTTATATTCAAACCTGGTGTATCGCCCCCTTTAATTTACAGTTTTATCCCTCTTCCTCTTTTCCTCAATGGTGGATAGATTAGGTTTAGTATTAGGAATAGTTGAATCCCTTATTCAGCGAAGGAACCAGCCTCTCTCTGGAGATTTGGCCTCCTTGCAGGGTCCCACACCTAGAGGTCATCTCAATGTTTCACTGGATTGTTGAAGACCATTAAACCTCTCCAACACAGGGTGCAAATCCAAGTGACAACACAACCCTTTATCAGGATCACTCATTGACCATGGTTGGTCAAATATCAACAAAAATAAATGCAAAATCTCTAAAATAGACACATATTGGAGTGATCATGACACCATTTGTCTTTTACTTGATATTTCATACAAAAAATAAACATTAACATAATAAAGAACAAGTCATAATAAATAAATATGTTCTTTGTAGAGGGTTTGGCATTGTTTCTTTTGTTGTCCATATGTTGTTTTCTAGATATTCTTTGTATGTTTTGTCGCTTGGCCTGGTTTTTTGCAGCCAATGCCTTTTTGTTGTTTTGGTGGTTTTTCTACTACTTCATGCTAATCTGCTAATCTCTTTGGCTTTGTAAGGGACTAGGACCCTTTTCCCAGCTTAATAAAAAACAAGTCATTATACAATGTAGGTAGAACAATACACTCTGTGATATCAAAGCTTATGTTGTATATGATCTAGACATACAAAATAAATATACACTTGAAAACACCAAAATAATATTGTTTGCATTAATTCTAATCAATAAGAAAAATAACATCTCTAGTATTTAATCTAGACACAAACAATATAAATCAAGTACAATATCAAATTATATCTCTTCATTCTTTTATATTTGACAGTACCTTATAGAATTGAAAAGCATTGAACGGTTACTACAAATTACTAGCTACATCCACTTCTTACATACTCAATAAGATCCCACATTTCCCTCCCAATTTTTTCCTTGAATTTTTTCCTAACTACTACTTTTTCATTAATGCACTTTCTCTATTCTTGTTCAACTGAAATGAAAAATATCAAGAGACTATAAGGGGACAAAAACATTGTGCAACCACAACAAGTGAAGATGTAAGTATTATTTAATACCAATAGTTCAAAATATTTTCATATTTCATCTTTTAATTACTTCTTTCAATGGCTTTATAGGTCCAAAAAAGAGCTTTGCAACAAAGTTTCCATTGAAGACCTAAATGCACATAAAATTGAAGATGTTTTTGAAGCAGATGTTATTATGACATATAGAACTCATCTAGACAATACACAAAATACACTTGAGGTCTTCTGTGTTGACCTAACTGATCACGAAGTAGAAATTACAACCACCATGAACCTGAATGAGAATCTTGTCCAAATATTCAAGCATTTAAAGATATTTCCAGAAGCAAGTATTCCCATTACTAGTTTCCAAATTGCTCCTAAAACAGAATATGACCATGGTGATTGTGAATTCATTTTGTTGTCGACCCACTCAAGTGTAATAGAAAACATCTATCACATTTGTTAAGAGTATGCCTTTATACCCAGCACTACTATTAGAATGCTATTGGAAAGTACATACAACTATACAATTGGAACTATGGGTGCAATTGTTCTTGATTCCAAATGAACACCTTTTCAATATGTGTTGGATATTAAAGACAATGAGATTGAATATGACAGGGCATTGGTGACAAACAATTTTATTCTTATGATTCCTATTTATTGAAAATTGTATTCTTCACAGTTCTTCCTCTTTAATACCTACTCACAAATAATCATATTTACTTTAACAGATACAGTTGCATCCAAGCTTGCTACAACAATTTTTATCCATTGAAGAACAAGTTCTAAGGAAAGGCTTCCCTTCAATATTGTTCAAAAACATTATCAAACAACTTGATACAAAGGAGCACATTCTTCACACATGCTAGTCAACATCCATTGCTCCACTGACAAACAAGACTTGATCTTGAATCGCCTTAAAACTTGCTTCACTCAACATATTAGGTAACCTCTTGTATTGTATTTTTATCCACACACTTCCTCATCTCTTAATATTTTGATGTATAAAAGAGATAAGTCGTGACAAACTTTTTAATTTGCATTTTATTAAAGACCAATTTGAGGTAATATTTTTTCCATTGATTCAACTTTTGTTAAATGCACACAAGTCCATTGCTTCACATTGATCTCTAACTCCTTCATGTTGAACTACCAGGTATATGGGAAATTAAAAGTTTCAAATACCTTCTCCATTCCATTCCACCCCACTTGCCCAATATGTAGTTACACATTCTTCAACTTTGGGGCACTTAAAAATGATATTGCTCATTGCAACAAATGTAATGAAGATATCGTTTACACACATACCCATAACCTCAAATGCATAGTAATGACTAATAAGAAGACTAGTTTGCACTACTCTCTTCAAAAGGACATGTTCAATCGGTTGCTTCCATAGCTCCAACAAATCACTTATCAAGAATACCTTCAAGATAAATCAAATGTGATCTTCATTCTACATGACTTTCAAGTGGAAGGAAACTTCACACTAGATTAGAATAATGACATAGGTACTTGAGTTGCAAGAAAATTAACACTAAAAAGGGATCCTCTTCTTAGGTATATAAATTTTTACCTAATTTCCATTTTTACATTCTAAATATTTTGAGTCCATATTATTAAAATTTAATCTACCTCTACAATTTCCTTGTAGATTACTCAGCTATGATTTTCTAACCACCCATACACGCCTTTTTATAGCACCCAACTCATGTGTCCTCAATCTACAACATGTTGTATCAACACTATTCTATTCTTCTTGCTACATCATACAAATTTGCACATGGTTAATTTAAACATTCCTATGTATCATTTGTAAAAAAAAATTATCCACAAAGCAAATTTACCAAAATGATTAGATGTGTTTTTTTCTAGAATTAATTTTACCTCAAATATGTAAATATTTTTTTTCCTTATGACTAGTATTAACATACAACCATAAATACTTTTGGATGAATATTATTGTTATGCTCTTCATACTATACAATAAAGAGGGGCTTGTACTTTTAAGTTATAGTTTGGCACGTTATTTTAACACTTTCTACAAATTGATAATTTTGAAAATATTTCATTAACAGTAACTTGTAATATCTTAGCTATTGTTTCTTTGTGAGTCTTTCTTCAAGTTTGTAGTTCCAATGATGTTTCAGATAGAGTAAACTAAAATACAGTGAAAGTATAAAACATAAACCTTGTAATCACCAACCAAAATATTGATCAAGCTTAAAAGACCACCAACAAGAAAAGTGACAAAGATCTACCCTTGTAAATGTCCTCTTGATATGCATATTTTTGGCTCAGTAAATTGTAACATTCAATTGCCCTAAGTAACTCCAAGCATGAATTATTGTTAGGTTTGGAAGTCACATCTCAGGGGTTTATATTCCTACCATTTGCATGGGATTATCACTCTACTTCATCATCAACATATGGTTTGCATTAATGTAGTCACTTTAACTTAGGGTAAATGTCTAGTGGAGCTTAAACCCACATCATTATCATAGAAATCACTACACCTTGCAGCTAGACCATGGTGTGCTCAACATACACAACATTGAAAGCTTTTAACTAGATATGCAATTCTTGTCCTTTCTAGTCCATCCTGCTAAAATTTCTCTACCATAAATCACATTTAAATGGGCAAATCATTCATTTTAATTGCTAAATTTCAAGTATGTACATGGTTCATTATGAGTTGGAGCTATGAAACATTGAAAAGTAAAAGGAAATGCTCATTTTTAATGTCACTACCTAGTTAGCACACCAACTTGGCATATGAGACATGCAAGGGGTCTTCTTCATTTACCATCATATATATAGTTCAAATTTTGTACTTCTAAGATGTCAACCTCTTGACTAAGTTTGAGGGCATACCAAGCCTTGGCAATCAATGTATATTGGTCACAAATCTCTCTTGACATAAATATGCTTGGGAATGCATCCTTATGCGAATCACCCATATAGCGTTTTAGTTTTTATGCATCCTACATGATTAGTGGTATTTACTACTCCTAGCTACACCATCTTGAGGATGTTGGAGAAAGGTTTCACACATAATTTATATAACATATTTTTGGCACTTAAGTCAATAAGAAAGAATTTGAGGGTCCAACTTTAATCCAATTGACTATAAAATCATACTGAAGGGCTTTTTGGGCTTTAGTCTTTTAGTATACAATAACTTAATTGATTGTGTTTTTCTCATTTGACTTGCCAATGAGTCTTCTCTGATTGATTTTTTATTGAACTTGACCATCATACTGGATAATTCTTGAGCATTTCATTACTCTTTTATACTATTAAAGTAATAGTCTCATTTGCATAAAATAAGTGCTAGAATGACCACGAGGGCAGTAGTCAGACAACTCTCAAACAACTATGAAACCATTACATTCTAAAAATAAAAATTCTAGAGCATATCAAATAAACCTTAATATCAATCTCAAGACATTACACTTTCTTTTACTTATTTTATGACATATATTGGACACTATTTTGGGTCTCTCTGTAAAGCCAATTGATTAATCTTAACCAGTCACCAGTTTTGGATACAAATTTTGGATAATCACCACAACCCATATTAATTAGCCTTCCAAATGTGCAATGAGGTTCATGTTCTCATATGTCATTCTAAGGTATCTTTTGCTAATTCAAGAACTCTTGCAGATAGTTTCTAAAGCCAACCGATTCATCTTAAGCAGTCATGCACTCTATCTATAGGTTTTCAATAATTACCATAGCCTGTTTTAATTAGCCTTCCAAATGTGTAGTTTAGAGGTGATGTAATATGTCATAGTAAGGCATCTTCTACTGCATGAACAACTCTTGCACATAGACTATAAAGTTAGCTCATTGATCTTAATTAGTCATGAACTCTGTCTACAAGCTTGGATAATCACTATAGCTTGTATTTATTAGCCTTCCAAATTTCTAGTTTCGGGATCTTGGACCCATAATATGCCAATTCAGGTTGGTGATAATGCTGCTTTGCTAAAACACAACTTGGGACAATCTCACTTAGCTTTGGGAAGTTTTCTTTTCTCTTTTCTTTGATTCCAACCTAATGTTATAGCATTATTTTCTAGTACTCTTTACACTGGGACAAAATTTTGCAGGTACGCAGTAGGGTTGTTTCCATTAGAGTTAACTTTTAGATGATTGCATGCATTTGAGCAAGACATGAATCAAATCGGTTTGTGACTGTTGCACATCTAACATGTGATCTCCTTTGATTGGAATTGTTGAAGTAATTTTGTTTTGTTTAGTGAAAGTCAAGTATGCACATTAATAGATGACCTCTTGATGAGCTAACATTAAAATATATGTTCGATCTATATACACATCAATCATGTAAAAATAAAGACAAAATATAATGATAAAATTTGCATACTTGAACATATTATTTTAAGGCAACACATAATTTGTTTGCATTGTAAATTAGATGTACTCATCCACTCATCAAATACATTTTCATTAATTTTTCAATCACAAAAGTTATTACAATACTTCAAAGAGAGGTACTCCCTACCTTGGTCTCCTTTCAATAGTTTCTCATATTGCTCTCTTTTACCTTCATTCGTACAATGATTATATTTTGTGGTCTTGTATTACTTAAGGAAACACCATTCCTCGAAATAATATTGTTTAGGTCTCTCCATTCTGTTGCTCTATTCCCCAAATTCGTATCGTCTCCGTATAGTCAGTAACTCGTCGTCTTCACAAAGCCAACCTGCGGTCGCACGCACGGAAAAGAAAAGAAAACGCAAAGATGGCAATCATCAGTGCGCCGATATTCATTGTGCATATATTCATTGTGTATATACACATGTTTTCATCTTTTTCAGACTGAAGAACCTGTTGCAGAAAGAGCGAGAACAATGGCGGAAAGAGGAATAAGCTGGAAGCCCCCTGCGGAGCCAGGGGACCGAGCGCCTATTTTCACTAGCAGTTACCACGCTCGTCAGCTTCTGAATTTGCAGTGCAGGAGCTACATACCAGAGGACCGGGGGCTGGCCAGAAGCCGCGAGAATGCGCTTTTGTCCGCCAGATTGTATTTGCAGAAGAACGAGGAGGCTGTATTCATGTGCTCAGAAGACCGCCGGGTAAGCGAATCTTCTTCTTCCCACGGGAAAATAGTTTTTGGAACGAGGTTGAATTATGTGGAGGGTGAGGGGTATTTCACTCGCAAGAAGGATTTTCAAAATCAAGTGGAGTTAAGGCAGAGGAATTTGAGGCGCTGCATTGATGGCATTGCTCAGCCTCCTTTCACCAATTCCTCTGCCAGAGCAAATGCTGAGAAAGTTCGCCAGCCTGCTTGTTTTAATGGCGACGATGATTCTGAGCTGGAAGAGGGTCAGCTCACTCCTTCACCTCGGAGGTCGTCTTCTTTTTCAATTTCGGACTCTCTACTCGAGACTGAAAATGATGATTATGTGGATCAGGAACTGTTCTCTTCGGGAAACTATAGGGATAATTCTTGTGCTGCTGATGCATTGCCCACGTCGAGGAAAAATCTTAAGCGCTCTATTGATTTCAGCCCGTCACAGTTTAAGTGTAGAAGGAAGCCCAGGCCAATCAGGGAATCTCACATTATTGTTGTCTGTGGCCCAGGAAGTTATAGGCAGCGACAGAAGAAAAGAAACAGTAATAGTAAAACCCACAAAGACCACAAAGAAAATGATGGCAGGAAGGGGGGGATGATGTTGAGCTATGGACTAGATTCCGCTTTTGGCAAAGTTGGGTCGGAGGTTAATGCAACTGTGGCGAGGAGAATAGATAGCAACTTGGGTGAATTGGGGAAATTCAATAACATTTCTGCACCAAGAAATGTAGGATGCACTGCTGTGAAGGAATGTGAGCCATTGCAGCAGGAAGGCTATCTGGGTAAAGACAAATCCATGGCGTGTGGGAAAGATGGACAAGGTTTTAATAATGGGGTTGTATCTGAGATGCAAACTCTCCAAGTTGCTTCCGGTTCCAAGGTTGCGGATCACTATAAAAAGCAGCACAATCTTTCTGCTTACAGCGATGTAAGGAGAGAGGTGGACCTTTCTTTGTGTGTTCAGCAGGCTCCTGTGGCTGCTCAGAACCTTTTGTGTAGTAATTATGATAATGGTGAAGGTTCTAAAGGAAATGTGCGGAGCTGTTCTGCCACAGATAAAGAAATAGGAAACACCGGAGATATGGGAAATTTTAAAGATTGTGGTTCACTTAATAAGGTGGATGTAACCGAGGGAACGATGGCAGAGGTGATTGCTTCCGTTGAAGAAAATGTTTGTGTGACTGACCACTCGGGAGTGCATTCTTGTGGTTTGCCAGTGAAACATGTTTATCCCGATATTGATTTCAGGCTTCCTTCTGGGACCTCTGAAGACATTGTTCCATTTCATAAGTTTCTTTCAACAATACAAGAATGTGATGTGCCACGAGATGATTTAGCTGAAAAAAAGGAATCGGTAAGGGCATGCTTTACTGAAACAACTAGTGTGTCAAGTGTTGTTCCTATGACTACTGTTGTAACCAGTTCCACAGAATTTTTGGATAACCATGAACCTATTTCCGAGGCTAAACAGGTGGATTTTAAGACAGGCACGTTAACCTCAGATTCTCCCGTGGGCAATTTGAATGTTCGGCAGATTGATAACATGCGATGCATCATGGAGCCAAATGCTTCCAGAGCTTTGAAGGATAACCATTTGAATAGTAAGGCACCATCTTGCATTGAATTCTCTGGTAGCTATCCTAGTGATCGATCTAATTTTCATGAAAGGCCATGCAAGAAATTAAAATCGGGACATAACCCAAACTTGAAAGTCAATTTCACCCGTGGGTTCAGCACTCCTGGTTCTAATTTTGCAGTGGTAACGAAGCAAAAGTGTCAGAATTCCGCATTAAGATCAGAAGTGCAACATAACTTATCTGTCTCTTCAAGTCAAAGCGTGCAGCATAATAATGAGTCATCACACAACTCCTGGGAAACACAAACACCTCTGAAGCCTTCTACTTCAAGTTTACAAATTCGGCCAAAACTAGCAGATGGTTTGTTTAACAAAATCAAACCTTGGACCTGGACTAGGAGCAATAGCGTGGTTGAACCTGCTGCTAAGGCACCTAATGCGACAAGTCCAATGGTCCAAGGACCATGTATTGGGGCTAGATCACAATCTGCTACTTATGTTCTTAAAGGAAACAGCCTTTTAAGGGTTTCAGAGCCTACCATGAGTTTGCATAGCACAAAAATGAGTGTTTCTGGATGTCTTACAACAGTTCAACAATATCATGTGGAATCTTCTTATACAAGAAACCCATCAACAAGAAGCAATGAAGCCAAAACTATGCCTAGTACCATGAAAAATGCTGTGTCCAACCTTGACATGTCCGAATTGAGTATTGAAAGTTTTCTCCCTCCCGCAGCATCATGTTTACCATCTGCTACATCTTTAGCTGAAGCAATGATGGCTGCGGTTCCTGGGGAAGCAGGGATCCTACATTCTAGGGTGTCTGATTCTGATAGTGTTGATGTTAATAATAGAAATTCATCGGGAAAAGTTTATACTAGTATTGGGAGCCATGTCACGGGTATTCCTGATGGCTACACACTACTGGTAGGAAGAAATCAAAGTGGGGATTTGATATTAAATTCCAAATCAGGAATGACAGCTCATTTGAAGGGAAAGTCAAACCAAACACTTTCTGCTCCAACTTGCAATTCTGAAGCCTCAACATATTTCATGAATGAATGTAGCCAGTTACAGTTGGCTAGTCCTGGGCCAGACCACCATCATGAGAGGGATAGTTACCTATTCTTTCAGAGAAGCAAGCTCACAGACCAAAAAATTATGACATCACCTCAAGTTTTAAAAGAAAGCGGCTTACCTGAACCATTGCAGGAACCCACTCTTAAAGCTCAACAGAAGCATACAAATTTCGTGACAAAGCTTCATAGAGGTTTGGTCTTACATCCTTCATGCAATGCTCCTTTTCACTAACATTTTATTTTTAGTTTTAAGACACATGCTCTCAAATGATTCCTCAAGAAGAAGAAGAAGAGAATATGTCATGAGTCTGTTCAAGTTGGACCACATGGTTTTGTTTGGAGATTAAAATTAGGTTTTTGTTTGTTTGATCATATGTTAACACCAAGAGGATTCTCTGTTTGCAAGGTATAGACATGAGAGGCTAGTAAATATGAAGGTAAAGGTATTTTTTAGGTTACCACAAAGTGAGACACCAATTTGGTGTATGAGAACCCACTTATGAAAGCCCACAAGGGTGTTGTTTTCGATTTACCTTATATGTTGTTCAATCAAGTATACATACCCAGCCCCCCATCCAGATTCAAGCCCATGCCTCCTCTTTGGAGCACGCATGCCTTCACTATTAGGCCCACTCAAGTTGTACATGGGTTTAACATAACAATTTTTTTCCAAATTTCAGAATTTCATATTGTAATTCAATAAGCTATGCTTTTTTATTCTTTTTCCATTCTATAGCAAGGACCTACAAAATTTTCCCATTACAAATACTGCTGATGTAAGCAAACACAGGCAACAGATTTTAGTATAAGGTTGTCAATCATTTGTTTGAACTTCTGTGGAATATATACTTAATTTCCCATCTTCAAATTGTCATATTGTTTGGACTTTTTCCCTTATAGTTCTTTAAGTATGTTCTAATAAGTAATGCTAACATGGCTGACTTAATGGAGATCTGGTGTAGGCAGTGTGCCATTCTCTGTTGGAATTTTTGAAGTTCTTTTATATCCTAGTTAGCCATTTCCCTAAGCTTTCTTTTGTTTTATTGCATTGCTATCTCAAACTCTAACATCGACATAGACCATAGCTTTCTAGAACCTGGCTGGTTTCAACATTCTCAATTTTGGGATAGCTTTTAACATCAATATTATAGTAGTTATTTTTCAATATGTAAAATTTTTATAGATAAATACAAAATAATGCCATGAGAACATCTGATCCCGCATCCAAGCTAAATCATGTTAAGTGTATTTAGATGACCTGCATTGGTTAAAGACCTTGCAAATATCAGATGAAGGGATATAAGCATAGATATAGAATGCTCTGGTTGGGATTTATCTTCAAAATTTCCAAAGCTTCTTATCAAACGATATTAAAAATGTTTAGGGGACAAGGTTAAAGGGTAGAAAATGTCTAGAGGGGTCAGTTCTTTCAAATTTCTTTTGCATCATTCATTGTATAATGAATGGCTATGTTCTATAAGATTTACAGTTTGTTATGTGTTTGGTGTTTCTGCAATGCATCTTCATGCAATATTATTTTTTGGGGAATCAGCTACATGTCAATAACAAGTCAATCTTTATGACCAATAACTGTGATGATGGTTGACTACATGTCATGATTTTTGGTTATATGCTTGCACGTAAACCATAAAAAATATTCTTGAGGATGATGTATCAATTGGGCAGCATTTTAGAGATGATTGATCATGACACCAGTCCAGGTTGGTTGTATGGGAACCCATCTTATTTCATTCTTTTGATCATGATATATATGGAGATAGAAAGAGTGAAAAGGTAAAGCTTTTATCAATATTTATTATACAACCAATGGGACTAAAAGGATACAGTTGTACCAATTTATGCAAGCTTGACAAGAGCGAGAAACTGATAAAGAAATAAATACAAGGGAGGTTAAAATAGGAATTTTGTGTTGCTTCCTTTTAAAGGATGGACCTTATACTATTAAAGTTTAATCATAGCCCCTGTTCAAGGGGCCCTTGGTGTTCAAACCGCTTGACTGGATAAATTGAAAATCAAGTGGATGCCACAGCCTTGGGGTTATGTGTAATTGAGCTTTAATGGGGTAGTGTGTGAGAATCTAGTTATCAAGTGTCAAGTGTGTTATTCGTGAGTTTGAGGGCAAGGTAGTGGTGGTTGCCTCTAGGTTAAATTTGGGCACTAATAATGAAGCGGAAGCCTAGGCTTTGGTTTTGGGCCTCACAATGGCTCCTTAGAATGGTTTGTCACAAATTATAATTGAGGGGGATTTGATGATATTGATCAATGCAATTAAAGGGCGATTGGTTCTCAACTGGAGATTGGACAACATATTACAAGAGTCTTGGGGATTGCTTGATTCCTTTGTCAACTTTGAATGCCAACATTGCTATTGGGAGGTGAATATGATTGTTGATTCTCTGGCCAACCTTGCGATCAATAAGCTTGAAGAGACCATTATTTCTAAATTACTTGAAGAGTGGCATGATGGAAAATTAATCACACTTTCGGAAGGCAATAGGTTTGCAATGTCTTCTTCCTCATGTGAATCATTGTAATACTGATCACGGACGCTCATGAGTCATTGGAAATCACATTTACTATGTGTTTCAACATATGGCTCGCAAAATCATTGTTTCTCACTTCTTTGGGTTGTAATTAATTTATGATGATTTGTATGTAGGGCAACCCTTCATACAGATGGCCAAAGGACATTTAGCTTGTGCCTTCGAGTTGGCTTCAGGAAGCTTTGACTACGGTTGGCATTATTTCTTGATGGTTTTTTCTAGAGTGTTTTTTATCCCTTTGCAATGGGCTTTGTCTCTATGTTTTGTGGATTCTTGGCTCTTTTCTTGGCTGAGAGTTTTCTTGCTTGTCCCCTGCTTCTATTGCTCGTGGGCAATGGAGGGAGTTGTCATGTCCCCATTTCTGGAGTGATCATCTATGGAGGAGATTGTTGGCCTATTCACCATTCCCGTAGGCTAACTCTAGTGGTAAGGGAATGATTTGTGGTTGAGCTAGGACCTTGAAGGCTTGGAGAATAGAAAGTTGGTTCAACACTCTATTTTATTTGTATTTTTGGATAGCAATATTTTATAATATTTTATAAAGCCAAAAATAATGATATTTTAGCCAAGGCAAAAATCAAGGGCTTGGAAAATGAAAAGTGGGAAAATAAATAAAATGTAAATTTTATTATATTTTTATTTTTCCCAATGGAAATCGATGCCAAGGAAAAAAAGAGAAAAAAATAAAATAATATTAAAATATTATTTTATTGGGCAAAACTGGCGCTCAAGGAGCGATAAGAAAAAAATAATAAAAAATATTATTTTTGCCAAGAAAATTGGTGCCTAGGGAGAAAAGGCAAAAAAATAATAAAATAATATTATGGATTGGCGTCTAAGTGGATAAGTGAAAAATATTTAATAAATATCAAATTGAAGATTTGATATTGACGGTGGACTTGAAAATTGTTTATATTTTGTCTAATTGGGTCACCCAAAGGAAAAAGTATAAAAGGAGGTCTTTGGCATCATTTTTGACATCTATCATCATTTGTTATTTTGCATATTGAGTTTTTGCTCTTGGCTGAAAGTGATTTTCAGTTTATTCAAAGTGGTGTTCCTTTGAATTATTTTGGTTTGGAGATGATTCCAATCCACCATGAGAGGTGAAGTCATATGGAGTTCATCATTGTGCTTAACCGATGAATTTTGATGGTGTTATTGCTTCAAACAACTAGGGTTTTATAAGGATTTCATTTCCAGCTAGGATTTGAAGGTTTCATTGGCATATTGAAGACTTGGATTGCATATTTGGGGCAGAATTTTGTAGTGATTTCGTCCATTCATCAAACGGCAAGCCTTGGGAGACAAGTGATTGGCATTAGAGGGAGATTTTGTATTTGGCATCAAAGATTTACAATCAGATTTTGCATATCAGATTCAGATCGGTGGATTGTCGGGCATAATTTGGTCATATTTGGCACCTAGGGTCTCATTGCACCACTTGGGCATATTGGCGCTTCATTTTGGAGGCATAATTTGGATTGTTTATCATCATACAGTTTGCTCGGATTGTATATTAGACCTCTGATCAGCTGCTACAGTTGCTTTTCAGTCATACCTTGCTGGGTATTTCATCAATACTTCATAGAGCTTCATCTTCCATTCATACGACTAGGGGTTGGACCTATATTTTGGCACTTTTGGATGTATTTAAGGTCTGAAATTCAAATTAGACTTGACTAATTGTAATTCACAGCGAATAACATTTGTAATCAGCCCTCAATTCAATAAAGGAGATAAGCTTTCAATACCGGGTATGTTTATCTATGTTTATGTGCATTGTTTGATGGCATAATATCAATGTTTCATGTTCATTTCATGTATGTATTCAACCTTTCAATCTTCATGATATTGCAAACTCATTGTTGAAAACAAAAACTCAAAACCCTAAGTACATTGCAAGAAAAATAAATCAGGAATTTTTAGACCAGCAAAGGGAAAAATTCAGATTAGATAAGACATGGATCTTACAGGAGTGAAGCGACCTATCAAGAAAAGGGAGATGGATTTTTTTCAAGCTACATCTCCAAAACTCAGCTGGGTAAAGTCTTTAATCTTGGTTCAAGTGGCATTCTGAAGGCTATTTCAGTGGTGCTAGGTGAAGATTTCATGAACGGTAATGACCTAAACAGGGTAAGTTCTGATATTTCTATTGAATTTGTTTTCAAGATTCAATTCTTCTTAAGAAATTGTGATATTGTTCGCTCCTTATCCCTATTCCATATCAAACTTGGGTATAGACTTGGCCTTTAGGAAGTTTTAGAGGTTGTTGAGCTAAAAGCCATGGGGGCCACCGATAGGGGGTGCATGCTCGTGGAAGTCCATAAGGAGTTGGAAGAATGAATCTTTGCATTGATAATTGAATTTGAGAGGGTTGAACTATTTTTGGCTTATGGCTCTGGGTCATTCAAAATGACGTTAGATTTTCTAAATATTAGGGCTTCACTTAAAAAATTAGTTGTAGATGAATGTCTTGACAACTTTGAGGGAGTAAAGAAGAATATAGGTCTTATTAGGGTTGCAAATTTGGAGCTGTGTTGTTCGAAATCGACTCAAGCTCGTGCTAGTGAGTCAAACTTTGATGCAACACATGAACTATATCCTTGCTAAAGGCACCCGCCCAGTCACTCTTGCTCCGAGATAAAAGCCATGGGGGCCACTGATAGGGGGTGCATGCTCATGGAAGTCCATAAGGTGTTGGAAGAATGATTCTTTGCATTGATAATTGAATTTGAGTGGGTTGAACTATTTTTGGCTTATGGCTCTGGGGCATTCAAAATGACGTTAGATTTTGTAATATTAGGGCTTTGCTTCAAAAATTAGTTGTAGAGGAATGTCTTGACAACTTTGAGGCAGTAAAGAGGAATATAGAAGGTCTGATTAGGGTTGCAAATTTGGAGCTGTGTTGTTTGAAATTGACTCAAGCTCATGCTAGTGAGTCAAATTCCGATGCAACACATGAACTATATCCTAGCTAAAGGCACCCACCCAGTCACTCTTGCTCTCGTGGCAAGAGCTAGTTGAGTGGTGGTGGCATTGAGGGGGTGTTCTGTTCTTGGGGAAGCAGAACGTTGTGGATGGTGGTTAAATTGATCGCTCTATTGGCTTGTGTGTGTGGTTGTTGATTGTTGCGATTATTGATTTTTAGATGTTGATGAAACTGTTGGATTGGAGTGGTTGTCGTTATTCTTATGTGACCTGAAGGGTCACTTGCTCTAAGTTTGTTTATCTCATTTGTTGCTTAAAGACGAAATGTGTCTAGTCTCCTTTGTTCGAGTTCAATGAGTTCTTCGAGGAGCCTAAGTTCTCTATTGCGAATCTGCTCTCTTCTTCTCTGTTTGTTTTGTTGTTGAACAAGCATCAAAATTTCTTCTTGTTCTTTGGCTCTTTCCTCAATGGGGAGGTTCTCCCTAATTTCTTCTAAGAATTTTTGGATCCAATCTTCTCTCACACTTGGGCACATCGAGGGCTAAGTGGAGGATATGGATGTTTGTTTTTGTTTCGAGTTGAATTTGTTGTGTTTTGTGCCTCATGACAAGGTTGAGGGCTTTCTTGTTTGAACGTTTGTTTGTTTGAAATTGTTGAGTTGCGTTCCTCGTGATGAGATCAAGGTCTTTCCTTCTTGTTTTGAATGTTTTCGAATGTTGTATGAATCTCTACATGCAATTACACTAAATGAATGCAAGCTTTTTGTTCTTTTTCCAATTTTTAGATGTGAACTAATTACTATTGAAAATTGAAATATGACTGCAAATCTAAATGACTTTTTCTAAATGCAATTTATCAATGTTTTTGGTTTTTGTGTTTTTTTGTTGATGTAATCTATTCTAAGAAAGAAAAATTTGCAATTACTCTATGCACAATTGAAAGCAAACTTGAATCTAAAAAGCAATGAACTCTACACTAACCAAGAGAAAATAAACATAAATTTCACTTCCTCAAGGGAAAGACAATGAGTTAATTACTAATGACAACTAATAAAGGAACTTGTGAATAATTAGGCATTAGTGGGAGGCTTGTGTCCTCAGAGATCTCGTGGCAACTGTTTCTTCCTCTGCAGCAATGGGGTCCTCCTCTTGATGACAGGGACAAAGACAGGGATATGAGGAAATGGATTTTGGCTTAGAAGCAACAACAAAATGGTAATAAAAGGATCAAGTAGTCTTGCACAAACATAAGAATGCTATGGGGGCTTCCTATGCATAAGCTTGAACAAAACAAGAATGCAAGAGTAATTCTCAGCCTTGTGTTGGGATCAAGGGCTTAGAAGCGAAACATAACAAAAGGCTCATGGGGTCCTGTACGAGCATAATCATGCTATGGAGGGTACTATGCAAAACAAGAATGCAAGAATAATTCTCAGCCTCCCTTAAAACAATAGAGTGGCTATTTATAGGTAGAAAATGAACACCAAAGGTGGGGGTTATTGGGGAGTTAACAAGGATTGATTGAGGAGATAAATGGGTTTGATTGAGGAGGTAATTAGGTTTGATTGGGAGATCACAAAAGATAAAGAGGAGAGAACAAAAGACTAATTGGAAGATTAATATGGATTGATCAGGAGTGAACAAAAGAGTGATTGAGAGTTGAAAAATAGTTAGTGGAAGGAATGGCTTAGTTGTGCATAAGGAACTCTTAATCAAAATCCAAAAATGGAAGTAAATTGGGTGGAACTGAAAGAAATCATGCATGCTAAAACACGACAGGGTTGCCCCTTTCGGGAAGTGGGTCGCTCCTTTGGCAAGGCAGGTCACTTGGGTGACCCTAGGGTCTCTCAAGCGACCTTAGGGTCTCTTGGACGAATCTCTTGTTGAGGATTTGAAAAGGGTTGTTTAGCATTTGCAAAGTCTTAGAACTTAGTTCGGAGGTTGGAAAAGATGATCAAAAGGGGAAAAACACTGTGGAACATGTCATTAAGTGTGAGATTGTTGAGAGGAGTATAATTCACGCCTTTGTGGGTTGTGATTTGGATCTCTATATCATCATCGGACTGGCATGTAGACTTTTCCGCTTTTCTATACTTACAGGAGCCTTTGTTGGTGGTTGGCTCGGTGGACAGAGACATAGATAGGTCTACAGTTCCAAATGATGTTGTGGCTCCTTGTTCCTTTGTGGTTTTGATCTCTTCTATAGGCCATGGAGCATACTTGGTGGTCAAGTTGGACTAATGGCAATGGTAAGGATGGTTTCTTTAGTTTTACTGGTGTCTTTGCAATGGTAGCTTAGATGGTTTCTTGTGTAGGGTGTATAATTTTTTTTTAGTTGGTGATCTTAGTGTTGAGGTATAAGGTTTTTTGAGTTGATTGAATCAATATTGTATTTGGGTCGAGAGCACTGCAATGACTTCTTTGTTTTCTATGAGGATGGGCATGTTGAAGCCCTATGTTGTATGGTCTACAACTGGAGGTTTTTTGTTTTTTAATCTATGATAGGTTTTGCTCTGGTCAATTTTTGGTATGTTATAAGTTGGAACTTCATTGGCATTTAAGTCATGAATGTAACAGTCTTTTAAAGAGATCTGCAATAACAACTTTGGTTTTTGTATTATTTCTATTTTTATATAAAGGGAATGGGCCCTACCCACATGTCATCAATAAAAAGGAGAGTTAGTCATAGTAGTATTACACTTGAAAAAATCGTGGATAATCCCTAGTAATTGCGACCTACCGCATTTGTCCTTGCCACTTCTCGACTTTTTCAAAAAGTGGTCTTGATATTTTTTTGACATTTTTGTTGGCTCATTTTTAGACTTAGAGTAGCTACATAGGCCAAACAATCCCCTCAAGTGATACAATGTCTTGGGTGGCAGCCAATCCAATATTGCCTGAATCTTATCCTGGTCAACCTTAACTCCTTCCACATTGATCACATGTCCCAGATATTAAATTTATTGCATTTCAAATTCACACTTGGATGCTTTGGCATATAGTGATTGTGCCTCCATGATACCTAAGACCTCATCAATGTATCTCAGATGATCTTCCCATGTCTTGTTGTATATAAGGATATCATCAAAGAAGACAAGCACAAATTTTTGCAACTACTTGTTAAATCCCTGATTCATACATGATTGAAATGTGGTAGGTGCATTGGTCAATCCAAAGGGCATGACCAAAAACTCATAATGCCCATAGTGGCATGTAATGTCCCTTTTAAGAATAACCTTGAATACTTAACCTAGCACACAAGACTTACTCTTGGTAGAAACATTAGGAACATTTAAATCAATAACAAATAAGAATTAGTGTTAAAACTTTATAATGATAATGAACAATTATAAGTATCTACTTGCTCATATCTATTCTTACCATGCTTGTAGCCTCATGATATGCTTAGGGCTACAGATTCGACGTGCCTGGTCATTAATCTTGTCTAATCGTAACCCTAGGTGGATGATACGTGGTTAGGGCGCTGGTTAATACTAGTAGGCTCAAGGGCTTCACCTCACGCCCAGAGGTACTTCACCTCTTGACTCAAGGAACTTCACCTCACGCCCAGAGGTACTTCATCCTCTTGAGAGTCACCTACTCTCCATTGCCATAGGCCCAAGGGCTTCACCTCACGCTCGGAGGTACTTCACCATTTGGCTCAAGGGGCTTCACCTCACGCTCGGAGCTACTTCACCGTCTTGAGAATCACCTATTGTGCGAGATTTATTAATAAACTATCGCTCTTCCCTATCCCAACTTACTCGCTCTCACTCGGTGTTAGAGAAGAATAAGGACGTGGCAACTAGATACTTCCTCCCTAGCATATCATGAGTTAAGTTAGGATTCATACCTTAAGATCTTTGCCTTCTTATTCATTGATCCCTTGGATCATATATTCATACTCCCTTATAGTGATTGGACTATTTGTCCACTTTTAGGATATGTGGCAGTCTTTTGCCATCATATATCCTATTATGTTAATGTACTTTTCCTTCATAGGATGTCTATTCTTGATTCTTTATGACACTCAACCAATTTACTTACTAATGATTGTATTGCTTATCATTTTCATAGAATTAGAGTCATAGATTATATTCTTTACCTTGGTGGCTTGTAGTCTTTGTGGATGTCTGATTCGTATGCTTCTTTCCCAGGAATTGGCTGCTACAAGTATCCCAGTCTGCCCTGATCTGTCTTTATTATCTCTGCCTTTTATTTGGCTGTTGGAACGATTTGTAAGTTCCCTTTGGAGCTCGCTGCTCAGTAAGGCTTATTATGCTGATCAACTTGCTTCTTTGATGGATGGTTATCTCTAAGGTGTCGCTGCTGTATTAAATGATTTATGCTGAGTGTCTTATGAATGTCTGAGATATTTGATGTTGGATTGATTGTAGAGAGGAATGTGTATGAATGATTGAATTGCTTCCCATGAGATCCTTGAATCCTTCCATTGAATCTCCTTTTATATGCTTAGGCACTACCAAGAGACTCGTTCTATGTAAAGACGTCACCGCTCATAACATAATTCATTAATTTGAATTTCATTTTAGTGCCGATTATTATTGGTTAGTTTGTGATGGCGCTGACTAGTCATCGATTAGTCTTTTGTCTTATTTGTCATCTCCTTGATGCCTGGGTTTATTGTAACTTCCAAGTGGACGGATTCTTTGACCATCGATACTTCTTAAGCTTATGTTTCCTTCTTTGCTCGGTTCACCCTTATATCATTTTTGCTGATCTTACATTGTTTATTTTTTCAGGTAAGCAGTTGATCTGGATGTTCGATTCCTCATTTAAATCTTTAATTTAAATGAGTAACAGTTGATTCGTATGGAACATGACATGGCATCTGAAAGCGGTCTTATGAATATCCTCCTCCCTTACTCCGATTTGATGATACCTTGATCTTAAATCAATCTTCGAAAAGTAGACTGCTCCATGCAACTCATCAATCAACTCGTTGATCCTAGGGATAGGGTACTTATTTTTGATTGTTTTCTTGTTCAGAGCTTTGTAATCTATACACATTCTCATGGTTCCATCCTTCTTCTTGACCAAAACTATAGAAGAAGCGAAAGGATTGGAAATGGGACTAATGTGCCCCATATCAAGAAGCTCTCTAATTGCTTTCTCAATTTCTTCCTTATGCCTTTTTAGGTGGCGATAAGTAGTTATGACAGGCTTGGCCCCTTCCTCCAATTCAACGACATGCTCAAAGCCCTAATCTGGTGGTCTGCCTGGAGGAATATCACCAAATACCAAATTGTGTTTGTCTAGCAATGACTGAATATCAACATGATAAGCTCTCTTCCCCTCATAAGAAGTGTTTGTAGAGATGAAGCATTGGGATACCCATGCAACCTCACTATGTCGAAAAATAGCCTCCATTTTCTTTGCAGTAACTACCTTGGGAGCTCCATTGAACATACCTTGGAGTACTACTTTTTTCCCATCTACTTTGAACTTCAACTCCATTGTTTGAAAATTTTGAGAATACTTCCCAAGAGAGTGCAGCCACTGTATTCCCAAAACCATATCTATTTCTCCAATCACAACATAAAAATCATCAGTTACCTTATGATTGCCTAGAGTGATACTCAACTGCGATATATTTTTGGTGCATGACATAGTGAATCCATCTACAACCATCACATTAAATCCTTCAAAATTCTCTACCTCCAATCCCTTTTTTACCACCAAACCTTCATCTATGAAATTGTGGGTTGCCTCACTGTCAATTAGAACTGTCACTCTTTGACCATGTAGGACTCCTCTCACTCCTAATGGATTGTACCTGGGAGTACTTGATAAAGTAGCAAAAGTCCCTCTTGTAACCCCTTCAACAACATGATTTTTTGGATTAGCTTCTTCTTCTTGCTCACTCCCTGAATCAACCTCCTCTTTTCCTACTTCATCATTAGAGACAACCTCAATGTAATGAACCTTACCACGTCCAAGGCATGTATGACCTAGTTCCTATAACTTCTTACATGAAAAGCATAATTTCTTTTTCCACAGCTCATTCTTTGTCTCTTCATCCATGCTTGTCTTTTTGGGCCATTCCTTTTGAAAGGGTTTCTATTCCTTCTTAGGTGGAAATGACTTAGGCTAGAATTTGTTCTTTGGTGTAGAAAACTCCATGTTCGTTGCCCTTTTTATCTCATCCTATAAAGGTGGGTCAAATGCCTTCACCCAACCCTTGAGTGGTTCAGTCAAGCCCACAATAACAAGTACAATAGGTCTCCTCTCTGATACATCTGGAACCATCACTGATAGTCTTTGAAGTTCAGACACATAACTATCAACTGAGCCATATTGTTTCAACTATGCTAGCTCCTTAAAATGCAGCTCTGGATCTTTCTTGTTAAACTTGTCGATTAGCCTCTGATTGAAATCTGCATAAGAATCTATGAGACTATGACCTTGGGTCACCATTCCATAGTACCTCCACTTGTGAGCATCTCCCTCCAAATACAGTGTGGCATATTTTATCACTTTGCCCTCAAACATAGGATTTAGAGAGAAGTATGTATCCAGCAAGTATGGATTCATAAACGTGCTGTGCATTTGTTTGAGCCATCAAAAGTAGGTATGGACAAATTGCCCAACCTTCGCTATAAGTCCTGGTTGTGGGTACCTCTTTCTTTCTTGGTCCTATTTCTTCGCTTCAATTGACATAAATCTGTAAGAGACCTTGTTGCATGGAACTCATCCCCAAGAGATCTATACCATAGTTACAAGACTTGGACTCGCCTCGGACTTGGCAAGCGGAATTTTGACTTGGCATAGACTTGGCAAAGACTCAGCAAATTGAAAAACCCATGAAATATAGAGATTTTTAAGGATTTAAAACTTGTTTCATGCACCCTTTGATAAATAAACCTTGAAGACACAATCAACTAATCAAATAGAAGCTACTTTGATCACATACACAAGTATACATCGATCACATGAGTATAAAAGAAGATTTTAGCTGAAAGAAACAACATTTTTAGATATATAAATATTGTCAAGTGTTTTAGGTGTACAAAACTCATGGATTATGATATCCATGGTATCAAAATCAAAAATCATAATATGGAGTCATGAACTATGGTAGAAAGGAGCTTGTATTGCTCGACCCAACATTGCTAGCTCTACGTGGAGTCATGTGTTTGTATCTTAGACAAATCTGCAAATATTGCTACGGCCAGAGGAGCATTACTTAGGATAGGGATTGACTTAGCAAACCAAAAGTATAAATGTAATTGAATTACTTGGGATTCAATTGGAAAAAATTCAAAAGAATAAAAAAATGTTGCTTTTCCATCCAAAATGGCCCAAAATGATTTTTATTTTTTGCTTTTTAAAACTAGTGCCAGGGTTTGGGGGTAGCACCCCTAGCAGGGTCAAGGGGTAGTGCCCCTTGCAAGGGTCTAGGGGCAACTCCCCCAGTGGGGTTGAGGGGTAGTGCCCCTCAAGGGAGTTTGGGGGTAGCACCCCTAGCAAGATTGAGGGGCAGTCTTCCTAGCAGGACTCGACAGTTCCAGTGAGTTTGGCAGACTCGGTGAGTTTGACCAGACTCGTCGAGGACCCGGGCCACGAGTCCTTGGGACTCATTTTGACATGCTCACCTCGAGACTCGCTGAGTCCTGGCGAGTCTTGTAACACTGATCTATACTCATGTAGGTAGTCCAGATAACTCTCTCATGCATTCTTTTGTTTCCCATCACCTTCAGGGTCTTTTACACTATCCAAAAATTTTGGCATAATGGGTCTTGCTACTAATCCAATCACTGTTTTGTTATTATGGTTATTATTATTATTATGTGTAGAGTTGCTTGCCTCACCATTGTTGTTCTGGCTAGCCTGGGTATGTTCTTGTTTTGTAACATTTGTGTCAATAAGTTGGTTAGTTGTTGCTGTCCCTGAATGAGCACATTGAGTTGCTGTTCTGTATTATTACTCTCATGAGGATTCCTTCTGTCTCTATCAGCTATGATTTGTCATATCCCCAATGGGATCTGCCCTAATTTCTGCAATTCAAATTTCCAAATTCTGCCCTAAATTTCTGCACTAGTGAAACTCTGCACTAACCCTAGGATTGCTGTAGCGAATCAGACTTTGGAACAAAATATGAATTCACCATAAAATATGCCTTTTTGATTAATGCCAATGATCACAACAAGTTCGCCCAATAGGAGGATGTTATTCAACTTCAATATCCACATGAAACAAATGATATCATGGTGCAAATAGGAATAATACAGTCTGCTGTAATAATATCAGGTCTGCTAACTAATAATGAAGATAGAGCACACAAACAACATCAACTGAATATCTAGACAGCCCAGCAGTCAAATATCTTTTATTGGCAACGATAATAATGCAAGTTCAAGCCTCATCAATGGGCGGATTACATATGAATGGACTGCTGTAGTAGATCTGACCTGTAATCCTAGCAGCAGGTTAAAACCATCAATTATCAGTCATATATCTGCATATAGGATTGGTGCTTCTCCTCAGACCAAGTCACCTAAGGTGGGAGATGTTCTTAGAGCTAGTCGCTCCACAATAAGGGCTTGTCTTCACCAAGAACTCTCCTTATGCTAGCTTGCTCCAGCTGATATAATATAAGTCTGCTTTGAGTAAAGACCGTATGCTGCTCCAAAGATGTAAAATCTGCTCCAGGTATGATGTTCAATGATGAATAGATCTGCAAATGAAAGATGTGTGGATGGGGTCATCACCATCCAAGTGTCAAGGGGCCATCACCTCGACAAATGAGCTGAAAATCGGAATTTCCAGTCATAATTGAATGTAAGGACTTATCAAAATCATTTCCTGCTTCCCTCAAATGAAACACCCAAGCTTGTATTTATACTTGCCATTATTCTAGACCTTTCTTGTTTCTAGAAGTTGTCTAATAAGGCGCCTAGAAGGACTAAGGCAGGTCGGCCAAAATGAGTCTTCCCCTTTTTTTTTGACTTGCTTTATCTTTAAACTTGGTGCCCAAAATGCATCTTAGACTCATGCCTCATAAAGCAAGTCAGCTATAAAGCATTTCTTATCAAACTTGGTGCCAATGCAAGTCATCCCTGAACTCCAAGTCGGCCCCAACAAGGTAGGGCCCCAACAAGGTCGGCTCACTTGAGAGAGATGACTTGACAAAGCCCCAACAATGGCATATGCATAGAGATGAATTTCATACACATGTTGGACCTAAGAACCGTGATGAACTCAGGGATCTCCTCCATGAATGCCCAAGTAACCTCAATGATGAATCTCCAAAGTACCAAAGGTGAAGTGATGCAAGGTATCCAAGTAGTGAAGTCCAAATGCCAATATGGAACCGCATGATGGAGAAGGTGAACCATCCCAAGCCAAGTATCCATGAGAAGGCATCCATAAGTGATGTGATGGCCCCAATGGTGAAATCCAACCTCTCTCAGTACCCTGAATCCACTGGAAAGTGCAACAATGTGCAAGATGGTGACCATTCCGGGAAAAGGGACATGACATGATTTCTTCTACCTCCCAATTTGCAAAAGGAAATCTTGTATTTGAATTTTCTAGAAACTGAAATTGAGCCCTTCTGAGTTCCCTCTGGTAATATCTGTTTGCTCTATTTCTGGGTTGCATAAGTTGTGTATTTCAGCATCAAACTATTATTTTTTCTCCCCAAATAGGCTGGCAAGATCACCAGCTCTGATACTACTGAAATATCCCTACACTAGTTTTTTTGTATTTTTGCAACTATTTGATGAAATGACAATGAAAATGCCAAGGTATTTACAAGATCACATAAATCACAATAATGATGTAAATTCAAATCGAACTTATAATCTCTGACTTGGATATTTTCTGAAAGTTGGATATTTATATAGTAGACTTAACTTATTACTTTCTTTTGTATTTCAAATGCAATTTCCACTTCTCATACACTTCCGATTTTTGTGTCGATCCATGGTATTGCAGGGCAAAGACATTGATATAAATATGTGAGTGACGGTAGGAGTCACATTTGTGATAGATGTGACTCCTCAAGGAGTCACGCCTATCACAGGTGTGACTTTGTCACCATTTGTATTGTAATCGGTTTCACTGATTTTAACAGTTACTAATCACCATTTAGAATGTAGAAGATGTTTATGCTTTGGTAATATATCATTCGATCATGCTATATTGATATTTATCTTAACATACCTTATATATTAAGTATGAATATATAAGTAATATTTAATATTACTTATATATTCATATTTATTATTATGTTATCTGATCGAAGCTACAAACAACTCAACACTCCCTCTTAGCTCGGGAAGATAACAATATCACAATAATCTCTGTGAATATCAATTATCTGATCTATAATGAATTACTCAAAGTAATTTAATATCACATAACTCATGATATATAGTATCACCTATCTCGTGATACGTAGCATCACCTACCTCATGATACTAAAGGATATACTATACTCGAGAACATTACATTCTCCTTATATATATCCCAGTTATGGTATGTGCACTGACATTAAGTCACATAATGTCTACCATAACTTAATCATGATAACTCCATGATTCATACCAATATCAAGTCACATGATATCAGTCTAATGAACATTATAAGATCGTCACCTTATAATGTTAGGTACAAGTGTAGATTATCCAAAAAATCGTCACCTTTTGGAAATAAACACAGAATGGGTAGGCCCATAATGTCATAGAGTCACACATATGACACAAGATGTTTACACATTAAACATCTTTAATATATTAGTACAAATCAATTAGAATTTTACATTTCAATCATACCAAGATTTTTTCTGAAGTATTCAACTTTTACCTTGAGGAGTGGTTTAGTAAGAATATCTGCAATTTGATCTCCTGTACTGATATACTCCAACTGAATCACATTCCTTTCCACCATATCACGCACATAGTGATGAGGAATCTCAATATGTTTAGATCTATCATGGAATACTGGATTCACGGATAGCTTAATACAGCTTTGATTGTCGCAGTGGATGATAGTTGGTTTCAGAGGTTTACCAAAGAATCCCACAAGCAGTTTTCTAAGCCATACTGCCTCTCTAGCAGCCATAGAAGCTGCAATATATTCGGCTTCTGTAGAACTCTGAGCAACTGAAGACTGTTTTCTGTTGATCCACGATATCAATGCTGACCCTAAACTGAAACAACATCCGGAGGTGCTCTTCCGGTCAGTTACACTTCCAGCCCAATCTGAATCTGTGAATCCATGTAGATCTAAGTCAACCTTTTCATATTTTAAGCCATAATTTAGAGTACCTTGAAGGTATCTCATTATATGTTTCACAGCCACAAGATGTATCTCCTTGGGCTCACACATAAATTGACTTAAGGCATTTACAACATAACAGATATCAGGTCTGGTATTGACCAAATACATCAAGGATCCAATTATCTGTCTGTACAGAGTGGGATCTGCCAACGGAGAATCTGCTGCTGCTTCCTTCAATTTATGAAGATTTGTTTCCATGGGGGAAGACATAGGTCTACATTCCATCATACCAAACCTTTTTAATATATCAATTGTGTACTTCCCTTGGTTTAGAATAATATAGTCTGATTTCTGCCATACTTCCAGTCCAAGGAAGTAGTGTAATAGACCTAAGTCCTTAATGTCAAATTCTAAAGCTAGATCTTTCTTACACTGATCAATAAGATAATTTTCTCCTGTAATCAATTGATCATCAACATATAATATCAATATTAACATATCACCTTTGCTTCGTTTGAAGTAGAGATTTGGATCTGCATCATTCTTTGAGAAGCCTAATCTCAAGAGATAACTGTCAATTCTTTCATACCAGGCTCTGGGGGCCTGTTTAAGTCTATATAGAGCTTTCTTTAATTTACATACATGGGATCCTGCATAGTGAATCTCAAATCCTTCGGGTTGCTCTAAGTAAACCTCTTCTTCAATGGTTCCATTTAAGAAAGCAGTTTTTACATCCATTTGATGGACTTTCCACCCTTTGGCTGCTGCAATAGCTAGAAGTGCCCTGACTGATGTATATCGAGCAACTGGAGCAAAGGTTTCGTCGTAATCAATTCCTTCCTTTTGTGAAAATCCTCTGGCTACAAATCTTGCTTTGTATTTCCCTATACTGCCATCTGCAGCATGTTTGATTTTAAATAGCCATTTTGAAGAAACAATAGATTTCCCTTTTGGTCTAGGTACTATATCCCACACATCATTCTTCAGGATGGATTGATACTCCTCTGTCATGGCATCCTTCCATACTTGGTGCTTAAGAGCTTCTATAGCACTAGAAGGTTTTGATTTAATGAATTCACTCATTAAAGCTACATAACTAGAGAATCTCTTAGGTCTTGTGCTTTCCCTACAAGTCCCTGATGGAGCGGCATAATTTTTAGCTTCTTCCATTGTTTTGGTGGCCCAGAGTGGTCTTTTCTTGGGATTTTCTAGTGATGTGATTTGTTCATGGTTTACCTCTTCCTCAGGATACTCCCTTTGAAACTCAGGTGTAGGATCCTCTTCTAAGCTTGAGTTGGAAGTTTGAATTTCTACGCAATATCATTTCTGGCTCTTTTGAAAGCTATGTCTTCCTCAAAAATCACATCTTTGCTTAGTTTAATCTGTCTTTGACCAGGTATATATATTCTATAAGCTTTTGATGTTTCACTATAGCCTACAAAGATGCCTTTTCTCCTAGAAGGTTCTAGCTTAGTTCTTTTCTCTTTGGGCACATGAATGTAAACAGGACAACCAAATATCCTTAAATGACTAATGTTTGGTTTTGTGCCAGTGAAGGCTTCTTCAGGAGTTTTGTCATCAATATGAGAGTGAGGACATTTGTTCTGTATATAGACAGCAGTACTAGATGCTTCTGCCCAAAGTGAAGTGTCTATATTCTGATCAAGTAACATAGCCCTAGCAGCTTCTACAATGGTTCTATTTTTTCTTTCTACAACTCCATTTTGTTGAGGATTATAAGGTATAGTGAACTCCCTCTTAATCCCATTTTCATATTCATAATCATTTATATTCACTTTCATATTCATATTTATATCCATATTCATATTCATGATCAAAGGCCGCCTTATGCTTTACCCTTGAGAGGATCATGTGTCGCCCTATCATTAATCCATCTCTTGTTCCATAGATATGGTTCATTGAGGAGCCATTAACCATCCCATACGGAGGCCCAAAGGCTTCACTCCCACACAGAGTTCTTCACCGTATGGCTTGATGGAACTTCATGTCCACACAACATTCTTCATCCCACCAAGAGTCACCTCACGTCAGGCACATTTAACATTGATGAGCGCATCATTACCATAGGCCCAAGGACTTCACACCCACATAGTGTTCTTCGTCTCTTGGCTCAAGAGACTTCACACCCACACAGTGTTCTTCATCCACTTGAGGGTTACCTAGGTCCAACATACAATCTCCTAACTTACCCATACACCTAGGATAACGAGACGATTAATGATGAGGCTAATCCTTTTCTTGGATATAGCACAATCCTATGATTTCTAAGTCTTTGTTGATATTTCATATGATGACTTATCATTTTGGCCTCATATCATATGGCCCATCACATATGATCTAATGTTTGATCACTTTCCATTATCATTATTGATCATGTTCATTCTATATATACACATTTATCATATTAATTCATTCTTCCTTGTATATTCATTTATAATGACATTCATTTGTTCATCCATTATATGTAATCAAGATTCCATATTCATGATGATAATGTACATAAATATCCTATGTCAATTATATGACTAATTTCATTTGATTGCTATTCTAGTCAATATAATGTAATGCATTCCTATAAGCTAATCATATCTTATTTCATGTCATTCATTTCTATCATTTACCAATGTATCATTGAGTAATGCATTTGCAACTATATATTACTTATTGCAATATGAATATGCATATCTTCAGAAATTGCCTTAAGACATTTATAAGTTCAATATATAATAGAGATTCCATACCTTTGCTGATTTAATTGCAGATCGATTGATTCCTCTCCTTCCTTGATGCCTATCGATCTTCTTCATTGACTCCTTTTATTTCCCTTTGAGGGATGCAACTTCACCAACCATTACAAATCTTTTCATATATTATTTGCTCATGATTGCTGCTGTCTTTAATTAGATCTGTCCTCCTAACATAGATTGCTGCTCCTTATACTCACGGATCGCTGTTATGAAGATAACGATTTACGCATCTTGATTTTCTTTATACATATGGATCGCTGTTCTTTCCTTCCAATGTCTTCGAATCGGATTGCTGCTGCCATTTGAGAAATGAGATGTATTAAATCTGAATTTCTCAAGTTCGATTTTCTGCCCGGATTCTGCTTAACTTGGCTCTGATACCATGTAAATTCAAATCGAACTTATAATCTCTGACTTGGATATTTTCTGAAAGTTGGGTATTTATATAGTAGACTTAACTTATTACTTTCTTTTGTATTTCAGATGCAATTTCCACTTCTCATACACTTCCGATTTTTGTGTCGATCCATGGTATTGCAGGGCAAAGACATTGATATAAATATGTGAGTGATGGTAGGAATCACATCTGTGATAGACGTGACTCCTCAAGGAGTCACGCCTATCACAGGTGTGACTTTGTCACCTTTTGTATTGTAATCGGTTTCACTGATTTTAATAGTTACTAATCACCGTTTAGAATGCAGAAGATGTTTATGCTTTGGTAATATATCATTCGATCATGCTATATTGATATTTATCTTAACATACCTTATATATTAAGTATGAATATATAAGTAATATTTAATATTACTTATATATTCATATTTATTATTATGTTATCTGATCGAAGCTACAAACAACTCAACAAATGAGTTTTCTAGAAAATGGAATCAACTGCCATAAATTCAGAGATTGCTAGTACAAATTAATTAAACTAACTGCTAGAAATGACAGTCAACACACAGACATATACACAGAACTGAAATAAATACAAACTTTGACCTTTCAAGAATGACATAAAATGTTGATGGAAACCGTGCATATTATTTCTGAATAGTAGAATACTGAAAATCAGATAGTACATTGAAATTTGCCAATTTATTCAAGGACCTCTATCAATGATGGAGAATAGAAGGCCTGCTGGATTGATGACATTGAGTCGAGGGTTTGATAACTTCACATCTACATGCTTTCAGCTGTATGGCCTAGGTGTTGCAGCTGTATTTAGAAAAATAATGAATATTCAATAGATATATGTGGGTGGCTAGTATTCAGAGACTCCTTCATTTCATAAACTCCAATCACTTCCTCCTCAAACTCCCACAATCCCTCTTCCTAACTGCACGAACTGATGCCACGTGTTATCCTCTTACAAACAAAACATTTTGACACCAAAATACCAATCGATTCTTGTTATCTTTGGTATGGCCTGTTTTGTATATCATGAACTTCAAATCTGGGCGGCTAGAGGAATATGGTCTGCCATTTCAAACTGGGCGGTTGGAATATAGGATACAAAATGGTATGGCCAGCAATACTAATCCTTGCCTCCAGAAAAATGTCTATTACTATTTGCTATGCAAATATATATTCGATGAAATCTCACATTTGCACCTTCAACTAGAACTCCACACAAATCTGGAAATGGTTTATCAACTATTCAGCACAAACCTCCACAAAATTTCTACTATTCAGCACATAGGTGAACTCTGAAACGAATTCACTCAAATGGTTAGGAGGGTTTTCATATTCAAAACCATCTTTGCCAAAGGTTTTCATCCTAGGGCAGAAAGGATGAACAACTGTTCAATCTCAAAGTTGGGGTTTTGAAAATAAAATTCCAAGAATGAATTTTCTCTTCCCAAACTCTCTTTTTTATACCTTTTCGAATAATTGAAATATGATGTTTCATTTTCCCCCCTCAAAGTGACTTTTGAAATTTCTTTTTAATTTAACTTTACTTTTTGGCCCCAAAATAAGTCACTGTTGTGATACTGTCCAACCTTATAAAAATAATTAATTAAATATAAGTTGCCATTAAAATGAATATCTCTAGACAACTTAATTCAATTAATTAATTATTCCCTTGCAACATCCCAATTAGCCTATGGGAATTAAAATAGGCCAAGTTGGTGCAGGAGCACCTACCTGACAGCTGGCCTTCATGAGGCAGTTAGTAGTTTAGGTCATGTTTGTGTTTCCAAGAAGGTCTGTTAGACCAATTGCATGTAATAAGGTCATGCTGATCATGATAAGATCATGCTGACCGGGCTTTTGCTATTTTTAGCTAGTTAGTTATAACAGCTGTCATGATGTATGTTCGGTGGGATCTCCCAGCCGCTTGGAGAGTTCCCAGCCGCTTGGAGTCGGGTCAGTAGTACTCGTAGGGAAAGTCTTTATAAGCATGAGATCGGTTGATGTTAGACAGACAGACAGATATCATCGATCGAGCTTGAGTGAGACTGAGAGAGAGATTGATCATATTGTATTGCATCTTTGAAATCAATAAAGTGATCCTGTTTTGTGTTCTTGCTCTGGTTGCATTCCATTACTCGATTGATCTGCTGGTTTGAGAGGGTGTCATGGATTTCCTGATCCATTCCACCGGTTGACTCATCTGATCGGTGGAATGGTAATGTACAGTAGGGTAGGCTGTAGTTTGTGTTTTGTTTGCATGCAGGTGTGCAGGATCGCGGTCAAGAGATGTTGAAGACCCTAGCATCCTCATGTGCTAGGTCAAGTTGAGAAGTTCAAGTTGAGAAGTCTGAGTTGAAAGATCACCCTGAGACGGGATCGGGTCATCCCAGGAGGATCAGCGAAGTGAAATTTCGCCAAGTGAAGAAGTCTGTTAAAACGGCATCATCAGGATATTTCTGCAAATATCCTGCAGGCAGTTCGGACATCGTCATCCGGATAAGTGGAGAAGATCGGCCTGATGTTGTCGATTGCATGAAGTGTGAGTTCGTCGGGGTGATCATCAGCAGGAGGAGCCGAGGAGTGTATCGGCATCAGGATCATCATATCGGGAGTGCCAAACATCCGCTTATCGCGAGTAGATGCGGGAGAGAAAGTTCGGATTTTTGACTAAGTGTTGAGAGGTCATCAGGATATTGGGTGACGTCATCGTCATCAGGATATGACGTCATCGTCATCAGGATATTGAGATATCCCCCCTATGCGAGTTCATCCTGCTATCGTTAAGTATCGGCATCGGCAGAAAGTGTATTAGCGTCATCAGGAGGTTTCGAAGAGAACCGGATAAAGTAGATCATGATGCTGTTGCTTGTATCGTCGGGCAGTGGAGCGTCGAAGGTAAGCTGCTGAAGGCGATCGTCATCAGGATATTTGGAGCAACCGGATGTTGAATATCCTGCTGACGAAGGTAGTATTGGAGATCATGATGATGACGATGGGGTTCGGTGCCCGATGAACAGTGCAACCGGAGGATGTGTGCGCCCGCTGAACATCATGATGATGATGTTAGAAGGAAGGCGGAGGAGGTGAATAGTAGTCGGCAGGAGGACAATTGCGAGTGTCCGAAATATGATGATGCTGTTGGTTTTAGGAAACATGATGATGCTGACAGTATAAAGCGGAATATGATGATGATGGCGAAGATGATGATGATGAGGTTGGTCTGCAGACATTCATGCTATATGCGAAGGTTATAGTGTGGATGCCTCTGCATCATAGTGGTATCAGAGCTCAGCAAAAGGTCTGGGCTGTTGTGTGTTGATTCTGTCACCGAAAGGGCAGAGGTAGAGGTAGAGTTGATTGTGTTGTGATTGAGAGGTTGACAAAATGCCTCCTAAAGGTAATGGTACTGCAAGGGAATTGCAGGAAATGAAGGAGAAACATGCTAGAGAGATGAGGAAGATGAAGGAGCTTGCTGAAGCACTTCAAGCCAGGCTGACAGCCCTGGAAAAGAACAAAAAGAGGGAAGTGGAAGACAGTGAGTCTGAAGAAGATGCAGATACTGTTGAAGAGTATGAAGAGGTAGCTGAAGATCTGGATGCTGAAGACCAGAGATTGGCAAAACTGTTAAAGGCAGTACAGAGTGAAAAACCTAAGGTAAAGGTTGATGTTTCCAAGTATACTGGAAGCTTGAATGAAGATGAGTTGTTAGATTGGATTGCTGCACTGGATAATCACTTTGAATGTGGAGATGTGGCTGAGGATCAGAAAGTCAAGATTGCAAAGACCAAGTTAGGAGGTCATGCTTTGGTTTGGTGGGATTATGTACAATCTGAGAGAAGGAAACAAGGGAAGTCTAAGATCACTTCATGGGATAAGATGGTAGCAAGGATAAAGGGTAAATTCTTGCCAAGGGATTATGAAATCCAGATGTTTAAGAAGCTGCAATTTTTAAAGCAGAAAGACAGGGATGTGAAAGCCTATACTGAGGAATTTTATCTGTTGAGTATGAGATCTGGTCATCATGAGAATGAGGTAGAAAAGGTGGCTAGGTACTTGGCTGGTTTGAGGTTTAACATACAGGATGAGTTAGTGTTAGCTAACCCTAAGAATGTGGAGGATTGTTACCAAATGGCAATCAGGATTGAAGAAAAGCTGAATAGAGGACATGATAAGTCCATGAGAGGAAGAGGAAACAATAGGGGAAGAGGAGCAGCCCCTGCACAAAAGCAAACCAATGAGGTTCAAGAAGACACTGGGAAAGGACAGGGACAGTCTGATTTCAGAGGTGGATGGAAAGGTAATAGAGGAAGATTTGGAGGTGGTAGAGGTTCTACTACATTTTCAGGAAAGTGTTACACCTGTGGAGAGTTTGGTCATCCATCTTTCAAATGTCCAGAAAACAAAGGTTCATCATCCAGAAATGATAGAACAAGTGATAAGAGAGTACAATTGGTACAAGAAGAGAAGGAAGAAGAAAGTGCACAGAGTTCAAACAAAGGTCCTGAGAATTTTGGATATCCAGAGAGTGGAGAATCACTGCTGTTAAGGAAAACAAGTTTGCAGGCATCAAAGGATATGATGCAAAGAAGAGCTCTTTTCAAAACCACATGTAAGAGCAAAGGTAAGGTATGTAAAGTTGTCATTGATACTGGTTCCACAGACAACATGGTATCTCAGGAAATGGTGGATAAACTGAAGCTGGAAAGGATTCCACATCCACACCCTTACAAGGCATCTTGGGTGAGTGATAGGCAATCACTTTTTGTCTCTGAGCAGGCATATGTGGATTTCCAGATTGGACCATATCAGGATAGAATTTTGTGTGACATATTGCCTATGGAATGTTGTCACCTACTGTTAGGTAGACCATGGCAATTTGACAGAAGGGTACTGTATGATGGGTATGCTAATACCTACACCATCCAGAAGGATGGGAAGATTACTAAGTTGATGCCATTGCAGGCAAAAGCTGCAGTACAGAAGGCAGCTCAAATCATTTTAATGGGAAAGAAGGAGTTTGTGCAGATGCCTAGAGGAGCAGGCATGAAGGCAGTTCAGGACACTGCAGGGAAAGGAGTTGTTACAGACAACAAGCTGAAGAAAGTTTCAGTTGTGACTGACAGAGGTCAGCAGCAGGTTCAGAAACAGGGGTGCAACCAACCATCAGTTGAAAGGAATGACAAGGATGTTGTCATAGTTGGGACTATTGCTTGTCCTATCAAGGTTGACAGGAAGATAGAGTTGAACATTTCAGCAGTTCAAGAGGTAGTTCAGACAGAGGTTCTGGTCAGGCAACCTGACAAACACAAGGTGTGTGAGAGAAAGGCCTACATCAACAGGCATGAGGATTTACTTGCCAGCAAGCAAGTTACAGTTCAGAAGTCTTGGAGCAGCCAAGAGACAGCAGCAGACAAAGCTGGAGCAGGTCAGACTATTGACAAGGCAAAGTGTAGAGGTGGAGGACTTCCACATACTAAACTCATGGGACATGAGTTCTTTTCTGTTGGGGAGTATGGTGCAGGAGCACCTACCTGACAGCTGGCCTTCATGAGGCAGTTAGTAGTTTAGGTCATGTTTGTGTTTCCAAGAAGGTCTGTTAGACCAATTGCATGTAATAAGGTCATGCTGATCATGATAAGATCATGCTGACCGGGCTTTTGCTATTTTTAGCTAGTTAGTTATAACAGCTGTCATGATGTATGTTCGGTGGGATCTCCCAGCCGCTTGGAGAGTTCCCAGCCGCTTGGAGTCGGGTCAGTAGTACTCGTAGGGAAAGTCTTTATAAGCATGAGATCGGTTGATGTTAGACAGACAGACAGATATCATCGATCGAGCTTGAGTGAGACTGAGAGAGAGATTGATCATATTGTATTGCATCTTTGAAATCAATAAAGTGATCCTGTTTTGTGTTCTTGCTCTGGTTGCATTCCATTACTCGATTGATCTGCTGGTTTGAGAGGGTGTCATGGATTTCCTGATCCATTCCACCGGGTGACTCATCTGATCGGTGGAATGGTAATGTACAGTAGGGTAGGCTGTAGTTTGTGTTTTGTTTGCATGCAGGTGTGCAGGATCGCGGTCAAGAGATGTTGAAGACCCTAGCATCCTCATGTGCTAGGTCAAGTTGAGAAGTTCAAGTTGAGAAGTCTGAGTTGAAAGATCACTCTGAGACGGGATCGGGTCATCCCAGGAGGATCAGCGAAGTGAAATTTCGCCAAGTGAAGAAGTCTGTTAAAACGGCATCATCAGGATATTTCTGCAAATATCCTGCAGGCAGTTCGGACATTGTCATCCGGATAAGTGGAGAAGATCGGCCTGATGTTGTCGATTGCATGAAGTGTGAGTTCGTCGGGGTGATCATCAGCAGGAGGAGCCGAGGAGTGTATCGGCATCAGGATCATCATATCGGGAGTGCCAAACATCCGCTTATCGCGAGTAGATGCGGGAGAGAAAGTTCGGATTTTTGACTAAGTGTTGAGAGGTCATCAGGATATTGGGTGACGTCATCGTCATCAGGATATGACGTCATCGTCATCAGGATATTGAGATATCCCCCCTATGCGAGTTCATCCTGCTGTCGTTAAGTATCGGCATCGGCAGAAAGTGTATTAGCGTCATCAGGAGGTTTCGAAGAGAACCGGATAAAGTAGATCATGATGCTGTTGCTTGTATCGTCGGGCAGTGGAGCGTCGAAGGTAAGCTGCTGAAGGCGATCGTCATCAGGATATTTGGAGCAACCGGATGTTGAATATCCTGCTGACGAAGGTAGTATTGGAGATCATGATGATGACGATGGGGTTCGGTGCCCGATGAACAGTGCAACCGGAGGATGTGTGCGCCCGCTGAACATCATGATGATGATGTTAGAAGGAAGGCGGAGGAGGTGAATAGTAGTCGGCAGGAGGACAATTGCGAGTGTCCGAAATATGATGATGCTGTTGGTTTTAGGAAACATGATGATGCTGACAGTATAAAGCGGAATATGATGATGATGGCGAAGATGATGATGATGAGGTTGGTCTGCAGACATTCATGCTATATGCGAAGGTTATAGTGTGGATGCCTCTGCATCACAAGTGTCCTTCATAACCTTCATGTTCGCGAAGGGGACATTACACCTTATTGTTTGCCTTACCTTCCATGAACAACCTAGACACCTCGGCCTTCTCAAGTAGAGTTATTTTTTCACATCCTTTTACCCCTTGTCCACTTATGCAAAAAAGATGATTATAAACCCTTGTATAGCTTGCCGTATAATTCTTGTTGCACAAATGACATAACCAAACTCTACTTCTACCTGATTTTTTTCCTTGTCTTTGTCTATGGTTGTTGCAAATTCGAAAAAAGTTTTTTACGATCGAATGGACCCTTTGCATAAATTTTTAGGAAAGCGGAAGGTCATCCAAAGGGGTTATTTATAGTGTTCCACGTGGATGCATCTCCCAAAAATAGGTTGGTTGTAGAACGAGGACTTTCCCGGGACAGCAAGACACCAAGGGGACGTTCCCCTGCTGCCCCCCGCTACTAGCAAGGAGGAGACGTCCTTGGGATGTTTTCCTCATAGAGGGAACATTTTGGGGTTTCCTCCCTTTTGTGGATGGTTGGGGGATGCTTTGACGTCTTTGGAATGCCATTAAAATCGAAAATAATGTCCCCAAAATGGTCATTAAATTTTTTAAAAATTATATCTTCAATAAATGAAATTTCCATATCTTTAATAGTCACTATGGCACACGATGGGAGAAGGGCACATTTTTTCTGTTCAGCCACATGAAGATGCATTGTGATAGTGTCTATGCATGGGTAGAGTTGTAGATTGGTCATGAGAGTTAATCGCCTAAAATTACACAAATTTCTAGTAAAAAATATTTTACTAGACAATTGACATGCACTCTGAGCTCTAAGGAACACACTCCAAGCTCCTTGGATTGAATTTGCACCTTATACATTTGGAAATTTGCTCAACTTTAGTGAATGCCTTAGTTGTGGGAATTATAAATATAATAATATTAATATATGCATTATTAATATGTTATTAATGTTATAAGCTTACAACTTACAAATATTTTATGAATTAATTTTTTTAATATATTTATTATTAATAATATATAAATAAATATTATATACTATAATTTACTATTAATTATATTAAAATATTTATTATTATGTATTATATGCACCGCCGTCCTCAAATTTAGGTTCTTGATCCCCCATCCTTGAAACCCTCCTTGCCCTGTTTCCATATTCCAAAACTCCATGGATATATGGTTATTTGAACCCACAATACCTATACAATACTCCCACATTCCCACACCCAATACCTTTATGGCTTTTTTGTTGAATCTCAACCTCTTCGGCTTCACTACCCTCACTGTTGCTCATATTGCTTTTTTTTAAAAGACAGTTGCAAGTGCAAACATAAAACAAAAAATAAAAATAAAAACTCCCTAAGTGTTTTAAACTTTGAAAGAAGCAAAAAATTTCAAAAGGATTTGTGCAAATGAACAATAGATAGTAAACTTACCTCAAATGACATAGTTTTGATGCTCTTGTCTTCCTCTTACTGTTTTTCTCTTTCTTTGTTTTCTTCTCACAAAATTCAAAATGGCAAAATGAGGGAGTTTTTGTTTTTAGGTGTTAGTGTTTTTGTTTTAGGTTTAGGGTGATTGTAAAGGGGTATGGGGGTCCTTGTGGGTCCCACCCCTTTTGTTTTCATTTTTGTGGTTTTTTATAAATTGAAACTTTTGTAGGTTGGGTTATAGGGGATGGCTAGTCATCCTTGGGATGGTTAGGGGACATCTAGGCATCCCCTAGTCATCCTGGGGATGGCTAGCCGTCCCTTGGCATTTTTTATATGTACTAGAAATGTTTCTGATTTTTTTAGGGGACGGCCCCAAGGACATTTCCTACCCATTCCCACATCTCCAAAACCCCCTTGGTGTGGGGATGGGTGGAAATTCTAAGGTACGTGTCCCTATGGAACATAGTCTTTAAATTGTCACACCATTGTGATCTTACTAACACAATGTTCTTCTTAAGTTCTTTAAGTATCATGCTAACAAAGGCTGAATGAGATTCTTTTCTAAAATTATGTTTTCTTTCTTAATGAAAGTTTTAGTTCTTCATTCAAATATTTATATTCTGTTTCCTTTATATCACATAGATCTTTTTGTTTCCTTTATATCACATAGATCTTTTTGTTTCCTTTATATCACATAGATCTTTCTGTATTTCTATTTCAATATCTATACTCAAATTAGAAGATTGGTTTTCCAATACCTGCCAATATTTTCAAGTTCCAAAGCTGGGATTGTGTTTTGAGATCTGTTCCTAAAAACAAAAGAAATTGCCATGATAACACCTAATGTAAGAACCCTAACCTGTTCTAACTGAAATTTTTTGCTTTCCTGGTCTGAAATTTTTTGATTTATTTTTCTTGCAATGTACTTAATATTTTCAAGATCCACTTTCACCAATTTCACCAACGAGTTTAGAAAATCATGTAGATGGAAAGGTTCAAAGCATAGGTCCAAATAACAAGTAATGAATATGAAACATAGATGTTAGGCAATCACACAATGTACCAAAACATGAAAGAACATACCTGGATGGAGAATTTGACTTCTTTATTCAATAGTAGTTGGCTGATTACAAAAAACAGAAGGTCTGATATAAAAATCAGACAATTACATGACTGAAAATTGAGCCCAAATGCAACCCAGACATGTACAAATGATCTCCAATGAAGTCTCCACAATTGCCAACTAGTTGATGATGAAAGCCAATGATAAACCAAGTCAAATGAAGTCTGATTTTGCAACTGTAGGTGCTGATATGAATATGTAACCTGCTGATATGAAACCCTGATTTCCAATGATCATCAAAATATACCAAAATCAAGCTCCAAATGCAAGCGGCCAGCCCTAGGATGAAAGCGACTAGGGTTTGGAAGCTTCTATGATGTTCAAACCCTCCAAATGATGACAAACAACACTCAGATCTGAAGATGAAACCCTGCTGTACCTGCTGTTCCAGAAATTCAGAATGTATATGATGGCTGGGAATGATCAAAAAAACCCTCTATATGTCAAGCGATCCAATCATAAACCCTCCAATATCAATTGTA
The DNA here is from genome assembly GCA_027924645.1 of Cunninghamia lanceolata. Lineage (NCBI taxonomy): Eukaryota > Viridiplantae > Streptophyta > Pinopsida > Cupressales > Cupressaceae > Cunninghamia > Cunninghamia lanceolata. The sequence continues at coordinate 2,607,212 of BSBN01001011.1, forward strand.
AATGAAAATAGCTCCATATGTTAGCCAAATCTGCATAATAAACTCCATGAAAACACTCAATTCAAGCTCCACGATGAACTCGATGTGAATTCATCCCATCGTGGTGGAATGGGAGCATCACCAAACCACAAAAGCCAAGGAAACACCACCTTGAGCAAACTGAAATTCAATTCCAGCCAAGAGAAAACTCTCAATCATAAAATTTGCCAAAGATTCAATAGTTGCAAAATGAAGCCAAATGCCTCTATTTATCCTCCTCTCACCATAGGCGTCCCAATTAGCCAAATTATGAAAACTTTCAAATCCACCAATGAAATGCAATTTTCAATTTGACAATTTTAAATGAATTGCACCTTTCAACCACCATCATTTAAAAACAATAAAATAATAATATTTTATTATTTTCCTTATCTCTCCTCTAGATGCCAATATTAAAAAAATACTATTTAATTTAATTTTTCTCTTTCTCCTCAAGCATTGAGTTTCTCCAATAAAATAATAATATTTTTTATTATTTTTTCCCTTCTCTTGGGCGCCGATTTCACAAAAATAAAATAATATATTTTTATTAATTTTTAATATCCTTCCTTGGGCGTCGATCTTGGCATAAAAATAATATTTTATTTTTTCTAATTTCCTCCTTGGCGTCAACTCTTTGAGAAAAATAAATAGAATAATGAAAATACAGTTAAAGATTGCATTTTCCATCTTTTCACCTTTTCAATCTTCAAGTTGACCAACGTTTATTTTTCCCATCCTTGGCTTGAAAATCATAATATTTTGGCTTTATGAAAATATCATAAAATAATATAGCCAAAATCTAAATAAAACAAGTATTGAGCCAACATTATAGTTTTCCATCCTTCAATACCAAGCTCAAACCAAAATCATTCCCTTACCACTAGCATTAGCCTACGGGAATGGTGAATAGGCTAATCAACATCTCCACAAGTGATCACTCTAGAAATGGGGACATGACACCTAATCCTGCACCCAAGTTAGATTCCTCTCTTATTATATTTTAGTTCCCTTGGAATTGCTGTAGGACCTTCAAAATATACTAGAGGGGTGGGTTATGTAGATTAAAAGATAAAGATTCCAAAGGATACAACCGTTGTTCTAGAAATGTAAAATCTCCATATAAGTTCTAACACCTTCATAGACTTTTAGTAAAGGGATGTTTAAATAATAGATCTACATGGAAGAAAAGTTGACATTTGTAGGGACAAAATGTTTGACATTTCTATGCATGTTCAGTATTCATTGATGGACATCATGTATTCCTTGCTCTTTAACATTTAAAATTTTTAAGCTGTTAAATTTTCCACGGTTCGCTTAACCCTTGTACATTAAAATATTGTCTATGATAGTCTTTTAAAGAGATGAAGCATCTTGAAGTTTCTATTCATGATACCAATTGAAATTGTATGGATTCATTCAAGTAGTTTTCCTTTGGGATCTTCTTTACCCTCATAGTGCCTTTACCAAGTGAATGACAACAATCTAAGTTTTCATGTTTAACCCAAGCAACTTAGTTGGCCTGATTATGACAAAAGCACGAGTCAGAAGAAAAACTCCAAGAAAGTTATTCTCAGTGTAGAAGACAAATACAAACTTTTACTCTGAAGATGATGGCTCTTTCTACAGTCTACTCTTAAGAAGGAAGTATATATCAGACTTATTGAGATAAAAATAGGATATTTTAATAGATTGAGTGGGATATTATTTTCCATAGTTTCCTAAAATACTGTTTCTGGTTGCAGTTTTGAAGCAGAAAAAAGGAGCCACTTCACTATCATTACAGGGTCCAATTCTCGATAATGGTCATCCTCAGTCTCTAAGCTTGCCACTATTCCAGACAAATAAGATACTTACATCTCTTCTTCCATGGAAGAGACCAGCATATGTGGCAGGTCATTCAAGAAGAACCAAATATCTATCTAAAGTCAGTAAAGGTTTATTGTATATACTTGCAAGGTGTGAAAGTGTTGCATTTCTATATCTGTCTTATATCGAATGCATATCTCATACTTTTTGGATTTTGCAATGAATTTTAAGAGATAAATTTAGTTTTATTCTGTGAACTTCTACAATCAGCAAACTAAACAAGGCATGTGATAGTCTGGCTCTTTGTGGTTTCAGTAGGAAGATACAGTGCCTTCAAAATACACAAGCTCCTCACTCAAGATCAGTTGATGGATTCTCTTTGCACCGCTTAGCAGCTACGAGTTTGGGAGGATCTAACTTAAAATGGAATAAATTTATCGATAAACACTCTGACAAGGATAATGGAGTAAGTTGTGTTTTTCTTCTGTGTTGATGGATGGAATTTTGTCATGTATTCAGAAAAATGATTCCTATTTTTAATAAATTATTAAAAGCTTCGGCAATGATATATGTTTGTCATATCTGTTTACTAGGAAGGTACTATGACAGATGCTGCAGTAGAGAAAGGGAAAAGAGAAGATAAAGATGATGTTTCAGAAGATGTAGTTGTTGATGCCAAGGGGCAAACAAAAAGGCTAGTTGCTTGTAAGGATTCCCAGAACCTTGAACTACATGCTTGCAGATAGTAAAACTTGCAAACTTGCCTTTCTCTGTAGCTTCTTCTGGTTGTTGTTGCTTTTGAAAATTTGTTTATCTTCTGATTCTTGCACAAGGTTTCTATGTTTATGATCTTTCATGTATTATATATTGTTGCTTTGTTCTATCATAAAATGACATATCTTGTTTAGGATAGCATGGTGTCTATGCTGTTTTGTGTCAATATAAGATGGATACATTCAAGATGGCACTTAAAAGAAGGATTTATTATTCCGTTTATAAGTGGTTATTAACTTCAAAAATCACAAGTTTTTATTATCTTGTACTTCCATCTTCTTGTGCATGTTTCCTGCCCATGTATACTTTAATGTCCTGGCTTTTGGACTTTCAGACATCATTCTCTGTATCATAAGATTTGACATTGATGTGTAAATCAAATTTTGAATAGTTAGATGTTAATTTGGGGGAATTGCAGATGAAGAATCTAGTTGCAATAGTGACACTTTGCATGCTACATGTACAACTAGTACTTCAAGAATTTTTACTTCAAGGAGGCTGTCAAACACTGGTGTCAAGTAAGTGAAGTTATTTTCTGACCATAAGCCTACATTAATAAAGACATTTTGAAATTATATTAGTCTTCTATCATAAGTATGAAAATAGTTAGTCATTTCCCATTTTTTAAGTAGTGTATCTTATATTAATTACATCAATGAAAAAGAAGGTTACATCAGCTGAAAATAGTATTAAAAGGATAATTCTCCCTATAAAATCAAGGAAAGCAAGTACCTAATCCTGAGTTCCTATGGGCAAGGGTTCAACATCTATACAGATTCTAGAACCACTCAAAACTTGCCTTAGCAAGAATCACCAAATCTTGCTTAAAAAGTCTTTTACTTTTCTCAACTGAGGGAAGTATCCCACAAAGAATGCAAAATGAATCTGCAATACCAATTTTGTATAACCTTGATTTAATTACTAGATGTTTTAGCAAAGCCTTTGCCAATTCACTGTGGGATCTTTCCCTCCCTTCCCCACCACTTATTGAAGCATGTGGCAATTGGAGAGTTATGCCATGAATACCTTTACCGTTGCATACATATCTTTTGTCACATAGCTGGAGAAGTCTTCCCATTATTCCATTTCCTGTCCCTCCAATAGGGACCTGGCCTTTGTTATTTCAGTTTGGAGCATCTTGCACATTCTCCTGAAAGGCTGGTTTGTTCACTGTAGTCAATGCATGTGTGACACTACTGCAATTCATGGTCCCCATAGATCTTCCAACACAAAATACCTTTTGTAGCCAATCATTTTACCCACTAAAAATGGCAACAATCCAAGCCATCCACAATGGGAATGAAACGTCCAGATAGGTTTTGAAGCAAGTTCCAATGCATCATAGGGACCCTCAAATTACCAATGGAAGAAGTCCGAAGTTGCCGATATTTGAAAGTTAGAAGGGAAACCTAATTCCTTGGATATGTTGAGCAGTAAGTCTTAAGTAAACTGTAAAACATCTTGCTGTCAACTGATTGATCTTCAGCAAACGTGTATAAAGTAAAACATTTTGCTGTTAACTGATTGTTGATTAATCTCTGGTGTTAAAGCTCGATAATCAACAAAGTGTGCATTAAGGAGCTGGTTACCACATGATATACAAGAGAATCTGAAAAAAATCACATAGTGGCAGGGGGCTAGAGGGAAACCCTATTGAATGGACCCAGCAAATGTATGGGATCTGAGGGATTTCCTTCCAAGATAACCCTTGCAAACATTTGCACAAATATTGCCATGGATCTTTGGGAAAAGGATCCAAACCCCAGCCAATCCAACATGTTCAAGATGAAGTTCCATTCTATCCTGTCATAAGCTTTTATCTAGGTCAATCTTTAAAAAAAGTAATTTCGATTAGATTCACATTCCCATTAGTTGCCTTATTAAACTATCAAGAATAAACCTATCTTTAATAACTCTGTTCTGCTCTATTCAGACTATCAACACTACAAGTAACTTGATCATTCTAGCAATATTTTGGACTAAAATTTAATAAGGAAACACATTGGCAATGTAATAGGTTGCCAACCTCCTTCCATTACCCTTTTAGATCTCTCAGGAATGAGTTTATCCACAGTAACCAACTCACCCATCACATCTCTTTTGATGGATTACTAGAACATTTTTTATAGATCGGGTCAACTACATGCCACATCTTATAAAAATCCATCGGAAGGTCATAAAGACATGGAGATTTGTCATTCTTTATGTCCATAGCTGCCTTCAAATCCTCCAACTCTAATTCCCTAGACAAAAAATTCTCTCAAAGATTTCCCTAGACAATGCTTTGCGAGGTGTTGTTGCAACTGAAGTGAAGATCTTTTGAAAATGGTCTTGAAAGATACTTTGAAGCATAGTTCAAAAACTCAGACTCAACAATAACTCAGAAGACCCAATTTTTTTTTTCTAAAACTCAGCAAATTTTCCAAACATTGAAAAAAACAAATTTGTAAAAATATGTTTCAAAAACATGGATATTTGTAAGATCCCCTACCGAGATTTTTTCTTAAAACCACAAAGTTTCTGATTTCTAGTGTATTGACATTTCGTCAAACACTTTGCATAATGCTGGTTATACTAATTTTCTGAGTTTGTTTGATGTGGACAGCTTGTTTGACAAATTTAGATATTATTTCCCACACAAGTGTATCACAGAATATAAAGGAAATGAAGAGACATTTTAACAAACCATTTGCTGTTCTGGTTATCAGAGAAAATAAGCATTCAAATAGAGTAAACTGCTGTTACAAACAATAAATTACTGAAGTAAGATACTCAGAAACTCTGATCTTCAATTACAAGAATGACCTGCTGATGCAAATGTGAGAGCAGCTCTACGTAGGGCAGTGATCTTCTTCAACATTCATTTAAACCTTTGTATAGCATTATGGATATAAATGAAGAACATACTCCTGCTGAGTGGTGAAATCTTCTTATACAGCGACCAAGTGTTAGCACCAATTTAAGAGGGCCCACCAATCTGCCAATACCCACGTGTTATCCCAAGTCAGGGCTGCGACTCATAAAAAGAGGGACGGCTTTGTCTTAGAGGCTGCGATCAAAGTTTGAGATGCTGCGGTCAGTATTTGAGGGGCTGCGACCATACTAAGTGCCCAAAACAAACATGAAGATATTGCTAAAAATCATCTCAGCCACCGTAATCTCCAATATTCGGTACGGCAAGGAAGAATAGGGTATCAAACCCTCAACATTATATGCAGTGGATACCCTCCAAATCTGTATATATAATCTCCAATAAAATTACCATAAATTTGTATTTGTTCACAAATCCACAAATTTATCAATAAAATCCTCCGGAAACAAATACTCAAAACCTGTGAAAAGATCTATCTTTCTGCACACAAAACTTCCACTTCAAACCTTCAGCACAAGCGCGAAATCTGAATGACTCCACCTGCAAATTGACTAGGGAAGATCTTTCACTTCTGAAATCAATATTCCCAAGTGTTTCATCCTAGGGTTTGTGAAACAAAGCTCCAGCTCTCAAAGAGACTCCAAAATAATAAAATGCAAGAAGTGAAGTGTCTCGAAACTCCTTTTATAATATCCCTTGGAACTTTCCCAAAGATAATTTAAAATTACATTTTTAATATATCTTCAGCACAAATATAAGTGACTTAAAAAATATTTCACTTTTAGCTCCAACTTAAGTCACTTTATAATTGTAATGTCCCCATTTTCGGATTCTCTTGCAGATCAGTCAGAGCGGGCTTTCTGGGTTGGTGACAGCATAATCAGAGGAATATTTCGATGTCACCAGGGTGTTCGGGTGATCCAGTGGAGATGTTTGACACTTTCCGGAGGGATTTCAGACAACTTGTCCGTACTTATTATTTATAATAAGTGCTTGCATGTCGTTAATCTTTCTGGGTTTTTCTGGGTTTGTTCTCTTTGGTCCCCGGTGGTCACTGCTATTTTTAGTAAGTTGCAGTTTGGCGCTGTTTGGGCGACTTGGCAGTCAGCTGTCGGCTCTCATAGACATTGCACTAAGCTCGGAGTTATCAGATGGTTTGTGGATCCAGTTGGCACCCTCTGAGTTGGCTCAGTTTGCTTATGGCCGTTACTATTTTTAGTAAGTTCGAGATTGGTACCGGAACGGAATTTTGAGAGTGGGGTTTGATTCGTCTTGTCAAGACCTTTCCAACAAGCTATAGATCATTGGTTTCCAACATCATCTTGGCCTTCGTTTTAAAGTCCGTAAATTAAACATTATTATTTAATATTTGACCTTGGTGCCTAGGCTCAACAACTTAATGTTGTTTTAAAAGAGGGGACTTTAAGGGTGATGTTGAGAAAAGAATTAAAGAGGATTATAATATTTTAAAATGTATTTTCCCTCTCATGTTTTATCCCATATGCAAGAGGATTTTAGAGACTCCCAGTTGGAAATGTATAAAAGGAGGAAAAGTGCTCTCATTTGGATATGCTTGGTTTATTATTTTCTTTTCTCTTTGAGATTTCCCTTGCTAGGGTTTTAGAGATTTGGCTCTAGGGTTTGATGATTCAAACCAGAGGCTCTTGGAGACGGAAATCTCCCTGAGTAGCGGTATCCCACAGGTGTGAAAGATCACCCAACAGTGCCTTCTATGGTGGATATATTCAGTGTTCACAAATGTGCTTCAATGGAGTTGACGGATTGAAGGTTTGATGCAATTCTTGATACATCCTTTGCAGTTCAATGGAGATTTATGTGTGCAGATTGGAAGGACTGTTTTAAAGGCAGATTTTGTTGTGGTTGAGGCGAGTTATTGCTGCTATGTAAAGCCTTCTTGCTGGCCGTACATATTTGCATAAGGCCGTACCATAGTTGAGTGATTTTTGGAGCAGCAAACTTCTTCATACTTTGTCACCTAGCCTTGTAGACTGCAATCAGTTCCTAACAGAAATATTTCAGAGGCTATTGGTCATTCTTGCTACTGATATACACTTCCAGCCATGGCCGTACACATCCAGGCATGAAGTTGGGAGTTTTGAGCTTCATTTCTCTTTGCGTGCAGCTTCTATTTTGCATTGTATGAGGCGTCTAGAGCCTTATTTATTGCTGTTATCATTTGTATGTTCATCTTTGTATTCTTTAGAGTTTGGAGTGATTTCTGGCTATGCCCATTTGCTGGTCCAGCAACAGCTGAAATATGAAGTTGCAAATCTGAACATGGGTATGTCATAGTAATTTATTATTGGTCATTTTACTATCTGGGTAGTCGATAGTTTCTTTATATCTGTTATATATTTTCTGGGTTTGGGTTATATGCTCTGTATTGTATGCTCCGGCATCTCACATCTGCAGGAAAACATAAAACCCCTTCTGCATCTTCTATCTATCTGAAAGACCACACATAATAATAATAAAATGTCACACATAGATTCATAAAAGATATAAACAGGTACGACACATTACAATAATAACCTTTTTAATTAAATGCAAGTTGTCCGTAAAATAATGATCGGAGAGAACTTAATTTAATCAAATGAATTATTCCCTTTCCGAAACTTTGAATTAGCCTACGGGAATAAAATAGGTTAAATGGCCCTCTCTGATGCCTAGGCCAAAGAAGGGGACATTACAGTCCTCCCTTCTCGGAATTGCTTGCCCACAAGCGATTGCAAATTCAGATGCTGAAGAATTTGCTCTCCCTCCCAAGTGGCATCCTCTAGGGGCAAGTCCCTCCATTTGATCAAATACTCCTTGAGCACTCTGCTCCTCAATCTCCTCTCTCTAACATCCAAGATAGCATCAGAAACCAAGACCAATCTGCCCTCTTCATCCAAAGGTGGGAGCTCAGGAGATGAAGTAATTGCCCTTCACATACTCAATGTCGAAGTCGTAAGCCTGGAGTCTACTTACCCACTTCTGTTGTTTGTCGTTCAAGTCTTTCTGGTTCATAAAGTATTTGATACTATTGTGATCTGTTTAATGATGAACTTTCCCCCAACCAGATAAGGCTTGAACTTGGCCAATGCATGCATGATGGCCAACATTTCTCAGTCATATACCAAGTAACTCTTCTCTACACCCCTCAGTTTCCTACTCTCAAATGCAATAGGGTGTTTCTCTTGCATTAATACTGCCCCTATCCCCTCTCCTGAAGCATCACATTCTAGCTTGAATGGCTTAGAGAAATCGGGGATCGCCAATACAAGGCAGGTAGACATCAAGTGCTTGAAGTGATCAAAGCGCTGTTGAGCTGAATCGGTCCACACAAAGGCTCCCTTCTTGGTCAAATCTATCAAAGGTGCAGCTGTCTGTGAGAAGCCCTTCGCAAACCTCCTGTAAAAACCACATAACCCAAAGAAGCCCTTAAGCTGTGCGAGGTTTGTTGGTGGTGGCCAATCAACTATTGCCTTAATCTTTTCTGGGTCCACTCTAACCCCATCAGCACTGATGATGTGACCCAAATAAAGAAGCTCTGTCATGCCAAAGTCGCATTTGGACTCTTTGGCATAGAGGGACTCACTCTCCAAAATGCTCAGTACCTCCTCCAAATGCCTCGTGCTCATCCCAACTCCTGTTGAAAATCAATATATCATCAAAGAAAATTAACACAAACTTCCTAAGCTGCTGCCTGAAAATCTGATTCATGCAACTTTGGAAGGTAGCAGGGGCATTAGTTAATCCAAACGGCATCACCAAAAACTCAAAGTGGCCGTAGTGACATCTGAAGGCTGTTTTCTCTATATCTTCCTCCCTCATTCGAATCTGCTGGTATCCTGACCTCAAATCAATCTTCGAAAAATAACATGCACCATGCAGCTCATCTATCAACTCATCAATTCTAGGAATAGGATACCTATTCTTAATTGTCTTTTTGTTCAAGGCTTGGTAATCAATACACATCCTAATAGTCCCATCTTTCTTTTTGACCAAAACAACTCTAGAAGCAAAGGGACTCTTACTGGGTCGGATGTGTCCCATCTCTAACAACTCCTTAATGGTTTTCTCCATCTCATCCTTGAGCCTCTTAGGATGACGATAGTGTGTGATCATAATGGGCTTAGCCCCATCCTCTAACTTGATGACGTGCTCTATACCTCTATCTGGTGGCACTCCTGGAGGTATACTACCAAACACCTTACTGTGCTTGGTCAATAACTTCCGTATATCAGGATGGTAAGCACTCTTCGATTGTTGTGGGGACTCTGGCATGATAAGACATTTTGCTGCCCACTCAACCTGGTTATGTCGCAGCATCCTCTCCATTCTCTTAAGAGAGACAACTCGTGGTCCACTGTCTGATAATTCCCTGAGGACTATTTTCTTCCCATTGCACTCAAACTTCATCTCCATCTTATTCAAGTTCATAGTGAACTTCCCAAGCTGCATCATCCAATGCATCCCTAAAACCACATCTGTGTCTCCAATGCCAACTACATAGAAGTCATCCTTAAGCTCATAGTCTCCCATCTATATAGTTAGCTCGGTAATTTTCCTGGTGCAAGTGAGTTTGAAACCGTCAGCTACCATTACCTTGAAACCTTCAAACTCCTCCACCTTCAATCCACGTCTAGCCACCAACCCCTCATCGATAAAATTGTGTGTAGCTCTAGTATCTATAAGGGTGATGATGTGCTGACCTCCAAGGACTCCTCTTACTTTGAATGACCCAACTTTCTGGAATCTTGAAAGTTGTGCCAAAGTCCCATCACTGTCACTGCTATGCTGAGAGGCCTTCTCATCTCCACTGTCCTCTCTATCTGATGGCTGGTCCGATGCCTCTGAAGGTGATTCCTCTGCTGAATAGTACTCAATCAGCTTTGCTTTTGCCTTATTAGCACATCTGTGTGAAGGGTCCCATGGTTCCTTACAGTGAAAGCAAAGTTTTTTCCTCCTGTACTCGTTCAACTGATCATCCATTAGCTTGTTTGATTTTTCTTTTGGTTGGTTATTGTTCTTCTGAAAGGGTTTCCTGTCTCTCTTCCTATCCCCCCTGTAAAAACCCTTAGTCTGAAATTTATTCCTCCATACAAAGGACTCCATGTCTCGGGCCTTTTTCATGGCCTCCTGAAGTGATGCAGGGTCAAAACCCTTAACCCAACCACGTAAAGGATCTGACAGTCCATCTATAAATAATATAACCAGCCTGCGCTTTGAGATGTCTGGGACCATAATAGATAGGTCCTAAAACTCTGATATGTAGGAGTCCACTGATCCAATCTATCTGAGTTGTGCCAACTCCTTAAACTGCAGTTTAGGGTCCTTATCAAACCTGTCAATCAATCTGGGAGTGAACTCGACGTAGGAAGTGATCTGATCGTGACCCAAGGTCACCCTTCCATTACTCACTTGTGCGTGTTGCCCTCCAAATGCAAAGCTGCATAAGTTATAGCATTATCCTCTGGCATAGGGCTAATCTGCAAATAGCTGTCCAATTTCTGGACCCATGCCCTCGCGGTGGCTTTACCAGAACCATCAAAATACAGTAGAGTCATCTTGCTAACCTTTTTTTGAAGTTCCTAGTTCTGTTGTCTATTTCCCCTACGGGGCCTGTGCTTCATCCTAAGGTTGGAATACTCGCCAAATGTCATCTCAGCTCTAAACTCTGCATTGGATGCACGCCAATCTCTCAAGATTTCATCCTGAAATTCAAGCTAAGTAGCATCCTGTTCAGGAACATTGTTCCTGGGTGCAAATATTGGTATGCCAGGCCCATCACCTATTGTAAACTGAGAAACTCTCTGGTTGGTGACTGATGCTTCTCCCTCATCATCTCTATCCCTAAGTTTGTCACCATTGTTCCTATTCCCATCATTCCTGTCTCTATTGTTCCTGTCACCAACGTGCCTATCACCTCCATTATTCATTCTGTTCCTGTCCCCAACATTGTTCTTGTTCTTGTCGCGGTTATTATTGTTGTTGTTATTGTTATTACCTCTGTTGTTTCTGTCATCATGCGGAACTAACTAGGTAAGGACATAAGCTATTTCTGCTTGTGATTCTCGTAGCTCTATCTGTGACTCATGCAATGCCCTTTCAATAGCGAGTTGTCCTCTAGCCAACGAGTTTAGAATTTCTCACATGCTAGGTTCTTCATGGTCTCTGTCACCCATCTCACCTGTAATAGGTTTTGTCTATGGTAGTTCACCTAAAAAGGATCTATCTGAGGAACTTCTCCTTCTTGTTCTATCTGCGGACCTTGTATTTCTGGCTGTGACTTGTTCCTTCTCAGATTATAATGGTGTGTCAATGACTGCATAGGCAACATATCTCAGTTTCTCATCTGCATGTCGGTATCTACCTCACACGATGGCAGAATCTTCTGCTTTGATACCACTGTAACATACACTCTCGGATATATGTTTGATTTGTGCCAATTTTTTTGTTTTCTGGCTGTTTATGGTTTAGGGTTTTATTGCATGTTTTTAATTTTTTTTGCATTGCATGTATGAAATATAAAGCATATAACAAAACCCAGAAAAACTATGATAGATATGAGCAAACTAATGAAGACCCAGATTGTATTATAGCAAAATCTGAATTATGGTTACATACCCATGAACTAATTTACAACTTCATGTCGGTGCTGTAGTTGGACCAACAATACAATCTATGGAAGTCCACCAATATCCGCATACACAATAGTATAGCATCAAATATTAATGCAGGAACAACAAATATGGTTCCAAACACCAATGCTGGGAGAGAAAGGTGCCATCAATCAATGTAGAGAACAAACCCCAAACACCCACGTCCTCCTATGCAAGCTATGGCCAAACTGAAGTATATGTATCAGCAGCTACTGTTATGAAAACACTCTTAAATCTACTTCAATCTTTCTGCAGACTCTTAACAGCTCCAAACGCCAAGATTGATTACCATCTAACAGCCCAAATCTCCATCGATTCACCTTTATGAATGGTACGACCCCTCTTGAAAAGTACGGCCAGCCAAACCTGTACGGTTTGCTAAAGGAATTCTACAGCAGCAATTAGGACTCAATCTAAATGAAAGAATCTATCTTTTATGATCTGTTCTAACCAGCAACATAGTTCTCCATGAAGATATATTCATTCAAGCCCAATAGTTTGGCAAAATGTCTTTCGTTGATGCACAACTGAAGCCTCTTAATGAAGCCTCCAAGAATCTCTTCCTTATGTAGTCTTTCACACACGAAGAAGAGGACTATGAAGAGGTTTTCGTCTCAACAAAGCCAAGAACAAACCCTAGAGCCAAGCTTCAAAGCCAATGCATGGGAAACCCAAAAACAAGAGAGCAAAATCAATTATCCAAGCATATCCAAATGAGCTCACTTTTTGCCTATTTGTCTCTCCATTCTCCTCAGCACCCAAGAATGTAATATTTTTATTATTTTATTTAATGTCTTCATGACCTGTATGTCTCCCATGGGCGCCCACCTCCTAGGAAGTCACTTTTAAGTTGTAGCTTAACGTTATACTATAAAGTCACTTTATAACATAAGTTACCTTGTCCCATAAATATTTTATAAGTTAAATCTTTAATTTAACTTATACTTCATCAATTAATGCTCTGGGTAAATCAAAACCATGAATCTAGAGCAATGGTCCCCTGCAACTGCCCTGCTATAAATAGCAAGGTGCTCTGTCCCGACTTACTATAAATAGTACGTCACCAAATTGACCCCCTAACCATGGTCATTAACTTACGGGAGTCATGTGATAGGCTAATCTCCACCATCTATCTGACTGGGCTAAATGGGGGACATTACACTTCCTTAAGAAATGATACTTGATACAAATATGCTTTGTTCTAGAGTGCATGACTGGATTCTTTGAAATATTGATGGCACTCGTATTATCACAAAGTATAGATATAGGATGATCATATTCTACCTTGATATCTTTCAATGTTTGCCTCATCCATAGAACTTGAGTGCAATAGGATGTTGCTACAATGTACTCTGCCTTTGTAGTTGATAGAGAGACTGTGCTTGTTTCTTACTCAACCATGAGACAAGACTTTCTCCTAGAAAGAATGCTCCTCCACTTGTACTCTTTCTATCATCAACACTACTGGCCCAATTTGCATTTGTATATGCTGTTAAGGTGAAATCTTCACCTCTTGGATACCACAAACCAAAATCCAATGTGCCTTTTAAATACTTGAATATCCTTTTTATTGCTTGCACATGAGTTTCTTTAGGTGTAGCATGAAACCTAGCCACCATATCAACTGCTTGCATAATGTCAGGTCTTGAAGTTGTCACATATAACAGGCTTCCAATCATTTACCTGTAAAGTGTTTGATTTGCCTCGATTGATTCATCATCTTTACTCAACTTACATCCTGTTACCATGGGTGTACTCACAGGATTACAATCCTCCATTCTGAACTTCTTCAACATTTCCTTAACATACTTAGTCTGTGAGATAAATATCCCCTTATCAGATTGAGAAGTTTGTAGCCCAAGGAATAAGGATAACTCACCAAGCATGGACATTTTGAATTCTTTCTGCATATTCATGGCGAAATCTTGGCACAGCTTATCATTGCTTCCTCCAAAAATAATGTCATCCACATATACTACAACAATTAATTAATGATCACCTTCAGTTTTAATGTATAGATTACTGTCAACTATACCTCTTTTGAAACCCTACTGTTGTAGATGTTTGTCCAACCTAGAATACCAAGCTTTGGGAGCTTGCTTCAATCCATAAATTGCTTTCTTCAACTTACAAACAAAGTCTTCATGTTCTGTTAGGATGAATCCTTCAGGTTGTTCAATGTATACCTCTTCTTCCAAATTTCCATTTAAAAATGTTGATTTAACATCCATTTGGTAAACCTTGAAGTTCTTGAAGAATGCCAAACCCAGAAACATCCTTACAGCTTCTAATTGCGCAATAGGAGTAAATGTTTCTTCGAAATCTATTCCTTCTTTTTGAGCATATCTTTTGCACACTAACCTTGCCATATTCCTTACCACTTGACCATCCTCATTCAATTTGTTTCTAAACACCCACTTAGTGCCGATCACATTCTTATCAGTCTTGGGACAAGTTCCCAAGTTTCATTCTTTTCTATCTGATTCAATTCTTTTTCCATGGCACTTATCCAATGTTTGTCCTCACTTGTTTCCTTAAAATTCTTGGGTTCTATTTTGGAAAGAAAAGACAAATTTTCATTTACCAATCTCCTTGTCTTTATTTCTCCATCTTTGCCACCTATAATCAAGTCTTCTGGATGATTTCTTTGGACAATTCTAGAGGGTGTCTTAGATGATATCTTTGATGGTGTCCTGTAATGTCCCTTTTTGGGACATCACTAATTTTTTCGTTAATTATCAATTTCCAAGAAAATAAAGGTTTTGAGAGTGCCTTGTCCTGACTTAATCCCAAAATAGATTAATGGAATCAATCCTCAATGTGATGTCGTACTTCCTTCTTACTTTCTATTATACTCACTCAATTTATCAACAATATATATTCCTTTTAGAATCAGAAAAATTATGTCCTTCCCTTCTTAATGCTTCAAGAATATATGTATTTTGATTGCTTGTTTGATTTTCTAAATAATCCTTCTTGTCTTGCTTATATGTGCAGATTGTATATCAGGAATATATATATATATATTTACTCCCCAAATATTCTTCTTCTTCTCCAATCTGCTGTTATACTCAGTCATATATAATCAGAAAATATATATTCCCCCCTTCATGTTGATATTGAATGTTCCTTTTATATCCTTTCTTTCATTTTCAAGAGACATGCCCTTTTTCATACTTACCTTTTCATTTACTTTAATTGCACTTCTTCATAACTTAATGACGGCCCCCCCTTTCTCCATAAACAGATCATAATATGATTTATTCTAATCACTCTTTTATTTGAGCGCTGCCCTTTTTGGATATTAATCGGTGCCTTTATGAATAGTGGCCACTTTTCTTAACATACTTATGTCTTATTATATTTGCTGCACTTGTTATCTTTAGTATCATATTATATATATAAAATGTTTCTTTTTCTTACGAATCTTTTATCTTAAGACTTTTGTCTTATAAGTGGACCTTCTTTAATATACTATTTTATATATGTATTTATATATTAAAAATATTATATTATAATTTAATAATATATGTCTATATATTACATTTATATTTATATAGTATATATCATATTTAATAATATATTATTATAATTATAATGATATTAAAATTGATAATATTATATTTTATTTATATTTATTATTTATAAATAAAATAAATATATTATATATGTTTATTAAATATGATTATATATATGATTATCATCAAAACGATTTCTTTGTCTTATCATGGTATTTAAATCTTTAATTTAAACAATGTCTTAATATTGGGACATGACAGCCCTCCCCACTCAAGATTGCTTGTCCTCAAGCAATCACAACGAATTCTTTCATTACCTTGCACCTTTTAATGTCTACTTTCCGATGCGTTGAGACGAAATCGTGGATTTGATCTAGAATGAATATTGCTTTAGTGAAAAGAAATTGATTGTGATTCCATGAAAGAGAATTTGTGATTAAAAGAGCATTTGTTTGATGTTTTGAATAATAATGATGGGATGCAAGTATCATAGATTAAGAAGATTTGAGAGTATTGAGATTCCAAGATGCATCTTGATCTTTGGTTACGAGATTCGATCTTATATGTTATTGACCTCAGAATCGAGAAGAGTTATGTTCTTTGAGGAGTAATTGATTATATGATGTCATGATCAGAGAAGAATTGATTTGATTTTGAATAGCAATATAATTGAGGAAATGTAGTTAATCAAATGAATGCAGGAAGGAAGAATTTTAAAGAAAACTTTGGGAGGATTGATAATCCAAGTTTGGACATTTGGAATGAAATAATATTGATGAAAATCCCAAAAGATGAATCTAATGATGTTGTAAGTAAGACTTTGATTGCTTTAGCAAATTGATGATAGTGTTGTTGTCCTTATGTGGCGCATGCCATTCATATAAGGTACTTTCGATCTAATGTGGCGTATGCCATTCATAATAGATTGCCTCGGCCTCATGTGGCGCATGCCATTCATATAAGGTCGCCCTTCTCTTTATGTGGCGCATGCCATTCATATAAGGAGCCCTCGATCTAATGTGGCGCATGCCATTCATAATAGATCGCCTCGGCCTCATGTGGCGCATGCCATTCATATGAAGTCTGCCATTTGTTCTTACCTTATGTGGTGCATGCCATTCATATAAGGTCCTTTTGATCTAATGTGGCGCATGCCATTCATAATAGATTGCCTCGAACTCATGTGGCGCATGCCATTCATATGAAGTTCGCTATTTGTTTTTACCTTATATGGCGCATGCCATTCTTATAAGGTACCTTCGATCTAACGTGGTGCATGCCATTCATGATAGATCACCTCAGACTCATGTGGCGCATGCCATTCATATGAAGTCCGCCATTTGTTCTTACCTTATGTGGCGCATGCCATTCATATAAGGTACCTTCAATCTAATGTGGCGCATGCCATTCATAATAGATCACCTCGCACTCATGTGGCGCATGCCATTCATATGAAGTCCGTTATTCTCATGATTGCCCTCTCTACATATGCCATGCTAGGAGAGTGATATTACTAAGGTGTCCTGGTAGCCACTCCCTAAGCCCAGAGGCAGTACCCTTCATATTGAAGGCAGAACCCCTCTGGCCCATGTGGGCTCATTACGTCCCCCCCCGGGTGGCATACCTAGAAGAGGGCCCTCGCACTGTTTCCTTTGTACTTCTTCTCCATCATAGCGAAGGTATATGTAGAATAGTGCAATCAAAATCTCATCAATATTAATTTACAAATATAGGTAGTACATTAAACTCTCATATGAGTATCCTCTTTCTTATTTGTTATTTTGCTTCACTCCATATTTTCCCTTTTGCATTACATCCGTCCACAGGATGCCAGGTCATAAGCTCAATCAAGCAAGCAACTAGCTCAAGCAAGTAGCTCAAGTAGACAAGCAAGTAGGCGAGTAGCTCAAGCAAGTAGGCAAGTAGCTCGAGTAGACAAGCAAGTAGGCAAGTAGCTCAAGTAGACAAGCAAGTAGCTCAAGCAAGTAGGCAAGTAGCTCGAGCAAGTAGGCAAGTAGCTCAAGTAGACAAGCACGTAGCTCAAGCAAGTAGGCAAGTAGCTTAAGTAGACAAGCAAGTAGCTCAAGCAAGTAGGCAAGTAGCTCAAGCAAGTAGGCAAGTAGCTCAAGTAGACAGGCAAGTAGCAAGTAGCTTAAGTAGACAAGCAAGTAAGCAAGTAGCTCAAGTAGACAAGCAAGTAGCTCAAGCAAGTAGGCAAGTAGCTCAAGTAGACAAGCAAGTAGCTCAAGCAAGTAGGCAAGTAGCTCAAGCAAGTAGGCAAGTAGCTCAAGTAGACAAGCAAGTAGCTCAAGCAAGTAGGCAAGTAGCTTAAGTAGACAAGCAAGTAGGCAAGTAGCTCAAGTAGACAAGCAAGTAGCTCAAGCAAGTAGGCAAGTAGCTTAAGTAGACAAGCAAGTAGCTCAAGCAAGTAGGCAAGTAGCTCAAGTAGACAACCAAGTAGCTCAAGCAAGTAGGCAAGTAGCTCAAGCAAGTAGGCAAGTAGCTCAAGTAGACAAGCAAGTAGCTCAAGCAAGTAGGCAAGTAGCTCAAGCCCGTAGGCAAGTAGCTCAATTAGACAAGCAAGTAGGCAAGTAGCTCAAGCACGTAGCTTAACGTAGTACAGAGTATTTACATGAGTGCATAAGTCACAAGTATCCAAAAAAAAGTATGAAGCATGAATACAAAGCATAAGTCACAAAGTATACATAGGATGGCAGGATGATGGCTCTGATACCACTGTAATGTCCCTTTTTGGGACATCACTAATTTTTCCATTAATTATCAATTTCCAAGAAAATAAAGGTTTAGAGAGTGCCTTGTCTTGACTTAATCCCAAAATAGATTAATGAAATCAATCCTCAATGTGATGTCTTCTCAATGTAGCTTGATTTTAGATTTGAATATGTACTTCCTTCTTACTTTCTATTATACTCACTCAATTTATCAACAATATATATTCCTTTTAGAATCAGAAAAATTATGTTCTTCCCTTCTTAATGCTTCAAGAATATATGTATTTTGATTGCTTGTTTGATTTTCTAAATAATCCTTCTTGTCTTGCTTATATGTGCAGATTGTATATCAGGAATATATATATATATATATATATATATTTACTCCCCAAATATTCTTCTTCTTCTCCAATCCGCTGTTATACTCAGTCATATATAATCAGAAAATATATATTCCCCCCTTCATGTTGATATTGAATGTTCCTTTTAAATCCTTTCTTTCATTCTCAAGAGACATGCCCTTTTTCATATTACCTTTTCATTTACTTTAATTGCACTTCTTCATAACTTAATGATGGTCTCCCCTTTCTCCATAAACAGATCATAATATTATTTATTCTAATCACTCTTTTATTTGAGCGCTGCCCTTTTTGGATATTAATCGGTGCCTTTATGAATAGTGGCCACTTTTCTTAACATACTTATGTCTTATTATATTTGCTGCACTTGTTATTGTTAGATTCAGGACAGACAACTGAGGGGGGGGGGTGAATCAGTTGTCCAAAACTTTCTTTCAATTAAACACTTAAATCCACTTTGCAATTCAACAGCATAATAATAAATCAATCATGGAAATACAATGCATTAAATCAAGAGTAGAAACACATTCACATATGAGACACCAAGATTTTGATGTGGAAAACCCGTTTAAGGGAAAAACCACGGGGTGACTAACCCAAGATTGTATTCTGTTAGACTAATAGAAAGAACAAAATGGCACATGTCAATCAGGGCTCACTGCCTGGGCACACTGCTCACAAGAGGCTCACTGCCTACAGGAGACACACTGTCTACAGAATAATAAGTATTACATACTTGAACTGAAGAATAACATCTTTACCATGATTGAGTCAGTTCCATTTAAGCCCAAAACTTCTGCTTTGCCTTTCGCTCTTCTCCTCTCTACCACTCTCTCATATCCACAAGATACCTTTGAAATGATTTTACAATTCCTTATTTATACAAGACATCGACTTAGGGATAATCATCCAAGTCGGCATATATTACAGAGCAAATACATAAATACAACATGACTAATTACAAAAAGACTTCACGCGGATCAACACACTGTCGGCCACACAGATCTGAGACTTCAATCTTCACTTAAAAACACGCCAATCTTCACATAACATCTTCAAGATCATCCGCAGGATGTGTAACTCATTCGGTCGGCCAGAGTTAGGAAGAACATCATCATCTGGAAGTTATCCTTCAATTGCGAGCTCAAACTCCAATGCGGACCACCAACACGAACTGGACACGATCCAAAGACCTCGACAAGCTTGTCTGAATCACCAAGAACATCCACACTACATCTGCTTACTGAAATCCTTATCTCCTTCATCCGGAACCTCAAGAACATAGTCTGTCATCACTGTCACAATGGAATAGATGCTTGCGGACCTCTAGACCACGAACCAATTGAGTTGTCACTTCACATGGACTTCCTAAACACTCCACCAAATCCGCAGAATAGGATATTGCATTTCCAGATCTCACCAGACCTATCTGTATCACTCTGTCACCTCTGAACATCTGCTAGAACTGGTTTTACTTGAGCAGCCACAACTTCTTCAGATCTTTATGCGGACCTCTGAAATCTTTACTGGATTATCTTCAGACACATCTACAAACCCTTTGATGCGCATCCTCTAATCTTAGTTAGGATCTTTAGCTCACTGTCTTCACTGTTCTTCTCTATTCTTGATTAGAACTAATTTTCTCAATATCCTCAGCACACAGCTCATCCAATCCTTATCATCAATGCAACAGGAGTATGTTGACATCAATGACAACACCGGTTAGGCCCATACTTGCAATAATCTCTCCCTTTGTCATTGATGGCAACATATGATGTGAAAAACTGTTTTGACCATCAAGACAAGAACTTTTTCTCACAGACACAACTCCCCCTATCAACAACAACCATTCACATGTTTTCTTTTCCTTTACTGCTCCCCCTTTGATCAGCAACCACTTGTTTTTGACATGTCTTCTCTCCCCCTTTGACATCAATGGCAAAGGGTACATACTTGCACCAATTCAGAATCATACCAGCTGCTCCCCCTGAGTGGCAGCTTCCCAAACATCAATCCGGATCACAAGATATGACTGTGAGGTCCACCGGATTGATGCACATCAGTGCACCTTAATTCAGAACCGGAGGGGTAATAACCCCTAACTTCTCCCTGAGATACTCAAAAAAGTCCTTAGGTAGAGGTTCAGTAAAAATATCTGCAATCTAATCCTTGGAAGACACAAACTCCAATTTGACTTCATTCTTGTTCACTTGCTCTCTTAAAAAGTGAAACTTGATGGATATATGTTTAGTCTTTGAATGCAACACCGGATTCTTTGAAATGTTTATTGCGCTTGAATTATCACAGAAGATTGTGATAGGTTCTTCATACTCCACTCTGAAGTCTCTTAGCATTTGCTTCATCCACAAAACTTGAGTGCAACTTCCTGTTGCTGCAATATATTCTGTTTCTGCAGTGGACAGAGATATTGCCTCTTGTTTCTTGCTCAGCCAAGAAACCAATCTCTTTCCCAACAAGAATGCTCCACCACTGGTACTCTTCCGGTCATCCACATCTCCTGCCCAATCCGCATCTGTATATGCATGAAGAGAGAAGTCATGATCTCTAGGATACCACAAACCATACTCAACTGTCCCTTTTAGATATCTAAAAATCCTCTTGATTACCATGACATGAGATTCTCTAGAATCAGCTTGGAATCTAGCAACAAGACCAACAACATTCATAATGTCAGGTCTAGTTTGAGTGAGATACAACAATCCTCCAATCATTGACCTGTACTTTTTCTGATCAGCCTTAGGAGAGTCATCATCTTTGCTCAATTTACATTCGGTTGCCATAGGCGTACTCATTGGTTCTGATTCTTCCATCCCAAATTTCTTCAACAATTCTTTCACATATTTGGTCTGAGAAATGAAGATTCCTTTCTTAGTTTGAATGATTTGCAGACCCAAGAAGAAACTCATTTCCCCAAGCATGGACATCTCAAATTCACTTTTTATTTGATTTGCAAAGGTTTTGCACATACTATCTCTTCCTCCAAAAATGATATTATCAACAAATACTTCAACAATCAAGATATTTTCATGATCAATTTTGAAATACAAATTACTGTCAGCAGTACCTTTGTTGAAACCAATCTTCAAAAGATGCTTATCCAATCTTTCATACCAGGCTCTTGGGGCTTGCTTGAGTCCATATAGTGCTTTCTTCAATTTGCAGACCATATCACCATGATCAGATAATTGAAATCCATCCGGTTGCTCAATGTAAACTTCTTCTTCCAAGTCACCATTCAGGAAGGCATCCGGTTGCTCAATGTAAACTTCTTCTTCCAAGTCACCATTCAGGAAGGCAGACTTGACATCCATCTAATAAACTTTGAAGTCCTTGAAAGCAGCAAAAGCAAGAAATAATCCGACTGCTTCAATTCTTGCCATCGGAGCAAAAGTTTCTTCAAAATCAACTCCTATTTGAGAGTAACCCTTGCAGACCAATCTGGTTTTATTTCTGATTACTTCACCAACTTCATTTAATTTGTTCCAGAAGATCCATTTGGTTCCAATCACATTCTTGTTTCTAGGTCTGGGAACAAGATCCCAAGTGTGATTTTTCTCAATTTGCATCAGCTCTTCCTCCATTGCTTTAGTCCAGTTTTCATCATTGCAAGCTTCATTCACTGTCTTAGGCTCAATCTTTGAAATCAGACAATACTCTTCTAAATCTTGTGCAATCCTTCTTGTTTGTACACCTTTGCTTTTATCACCTATGATCTAATCTTCAGAGCGATTCAGTATTACATACCTGAGAACTTTGGGAGTTTCTAGCACTTCTGATTCTTGAATAGGTTCAATCAAACTTATCTCTTCTTCCTGATTTACCGGATCAGTTTGAATCTAAATTTCAGAGGGAGCTTGGACTTCTTTAACAGAAACATCATTTTGATCATCTTCATCAAATTCATAAAACCTTGAGGGTTTTTCAATACCTTCATCAACCTTCACATTTGTACTTTCTATAATCTTTTTCAATCTTTTGTTGTAACATCGGTATGTTTTGCTTTGAGTAGAGAGATGAAGATCTAGGCAAGTTTGATGCTAGAAGTGATGAAAGAATATTCTTGGTGTACTCGATTGAGAGTATAGACTGCAGTGCTTACAACTTCTCTCCAATAGATCTGAGGAACATTTGCTTCCATCATCATGGTTCTAGATGCTTCTTGGACGGTCTGGTTCTTTCTTTCCACTACTCCATTCTGTTGTGGAGTCCTAGGAGCAGACAATTGTCTTCTTATTCTATGCTTCTCACAGAATTCTATGAACTCATTTTTGTCACCTGTCATATGGTGGGAGCATCCACTGTCAATGACCCAATCATCATTTTCTTCAACTTGGGCAGCTAGAGCTTTTTCTACCACTTTATGATTGACAGATTCAGAGGGCATCGGATCTTCTTCCTTGATGGCAATAAACACCCAGTCACTTCTGGATTTGTTTCCTGTTTCTGATTCATCATCTGTTACTCCTTCATTATCATCATCTTCATGAACATAGTAACAAGTCTTCTAGAACCTTGATCTGTTAGGGTTTGGCCTTGAAAATCTTTTTGGACACCTTGAGGCAAAATGACCAATCTTATTGTAGTTAAAACACTTAAAAGGCAATTTCCCTTAATACTTACCGGATCCTCTTGGCAGTCTTTTTGCAATAAGTGCTTCAAGTTGAGCAGCTTCTGCTTCTTCTTCTTCCAGGTCTTTTCTTTCTTTTTCATACCATGATAGTTTCCTTGAAGAGTTCTCCCCCAGATCAAACCTTTGTTTTCCTTTCACAGAGGCACTAGCTTTGAATGCAGATTCAATCTTGGGAGGGGCATCTCCAAACTCGGTCAATTCAAATGCAGCCAATTTACCAACCAATTGATCTCTTGTGACCCCTGAATGGGCTTTGAATTCTTCAATGGCAGCAACCTTGTATTTGTAAGAATCAGGAAGAGATCTGAGAACTTTGCCAACAATCTCATCTTCATCCAAGACTCCACCAACACATCTAATGCCACACACAAGCTCATTTACTCTGGGCATAAATGTAGTGATATTTTCATCTTCTCTCATCTTCAGGTTTTCGAATTTTCCTTTTAGACTTTGTAGCTTGGCACATTTCACATACTTGTCTCCTTCATGCAGAAGTTCCAATTTTTGCCAAATCTCATATGTAGTTTTTAGATCAACAACATTTGTCAGTTCTGAATCAGATAAGGCACTTAGAAGAGCTTCTTTAGTTCGCAGATTGTCTTGAGCATCTCTGATTTCATCAACGGATCTCGGACCATTCTGTGGAGGAGTATACTTCTTTGAAGCCATGGTCCAATACTGCATTTCCATACATTGTAAGTGACATTACATGCGACTTTTCCAAAGAGTGAAATTGGTTCCATCAAACCTTGGACTATCCTTCGTATATGACGACATCCTGGATCTCCTCAAGCAGTTAAGCTCTTTGAGAGGAACTTAGCTCTTATACTAATTGTTAGATTCAGGATAGACAACTGAGAGGGGGGGGTGAATTAGTTGTCCAAAACTTTCTTCCAATTAAACACTTAAATCCACTTTGCACTTCAGTAGCATAATAATAAATCAATCATGGAAATACAATGCATTAAATCAAAAGCAGAAACACATTCACACATGAGACACCAAGATTTTGACGTAGAAAACCCGGTTAAGGGAAAAACCATGGGGTGACTAACCCAAGATTGTATTCTCTGTTAGAAGAATAGAAAGAACAAAATGGCACATGCCAATTAGGGCTCACTGCCCGAGCACACTGCTCACAAGAGGCTCACTGCCTACAGGAGACACACTGTCTACAGAATAATAAGTATTACATACTTGAACTGAAGAATAGCATCTTTACCATGCTTGAGTCAGTTCCATTTAAGCCCAAAACTTCTGCTGTGCCTTTTGCTCTTCTCCTTTCTACCACTCTCTCATATCCATAAGATACCTTTGAAATGACTTTACAATTCCTTATTTATACAAGACATCGACTTAGGGATAATCATCCAAGTCGGCATACTTTACAGACCAAATACATAAATACATGACTAATTACAAAAAGACTTCACGCGGATCAACACACTGTCGGCCACACAGATCTGAGACTTCAATCTTCACTTAGGAACACGCCAATCTTCACATAACATCTTCAAGATCATCCGTAAGATGTGTAACTCATCCG
The DNA here is from genome assembly GCA_027924645.1 of Cunninghamia lanceolata. NCBI lineage: Eukaryota > Viridiplantae > Streptophyta > Pinopsida > Cupressales > Cupressaceae > Cunninghamia > Cunninghamia lanceolata. The sequence continues at coordinate 2,632,159 of BSBN01001011.1, forward strand.
GTGGGCCAGAGTTAGGAAGAACATCATCATCCGGAAGTTATCCTTCAATTGCGAGCTCAAACTCCAATGCAGACCACCAACACAAACTGGACACGATCCAAAGACCTCGACAAGCTTGTCTGAATCACCAAGAACATCCACACTACATCTGCTTACTGAAATCCTTATCTCCTTCATCCGGAACCTCAAGAACACAGTCTGTCATCATTGTCACAATGGAATAGATGCTTGCGGACCTCTAGACCACGAACCAATTGAATTGTCACTTCACATGGACTTCCTAAACACTCCACCAAATCCGCAGAATAGGATATTGCATTTTCGGATCTCACCGGACCTATCTGTATCACTCTGTCACCTCTGAAAATCTGCCAGAACCGGTTTTACTTGAGCGGCCACAACTTTTTCAGATCTTCATGCGGACCTCTGAAATCTTTACTGGATTATCTTAAGACACATATCTACAAACCCTTTGATGCGCATCCTCTGATTTTAGCTAGGATCTTTAGCTCACTGTCTTCACTGTTCTTCTTTGTTCCTGATTAGGACTAATTTTCTCAATATCCTCAGCACACAGCTCATCCAATCCTTATCATCAATGCAACAGGAGTATGTTGACATCAATGACAACACCGGTTAGGCCCATACTTGCAACAATCTTTAGTATCATATTATATATATAAAATGTTTCTTTTTCTTACGAATCTTTTATCTTAAGACTTTTGTCTTATAAGTGGACCTTCTTTAATATACTATTTTATATATGTATTTATATATTAAAAATATTATATTATAATTTAATAATATATGTCTATATATTATATTTATATTTGTATAGTATATATCATATTTAATAATATATTATTATAATTATAATGATATTAAAATTGATAATATTATATTTTATTTATATTTATTATTTATAAATAAAATAAATATATTATATATGTTTATTAAATATGATTATATATATGATTATCATCAAAACGATTTCTTTGTCTTATCATGGTATTTAAATCTTTAATTTAAACAATGTCTTAATATCGGGACATGACAGTGTCTTTGGGTCTTGTTGCTCAACTTCCTCATTTTCACTTTCCTCATCTTTGCCATTGCCTTCAGATTGAGGATCAACTTCTTGTGCCTTTTCTTTATGGTATCTTTCCTCAGCTACCTTCACATTTGCACTCTCAACAATCTTATGCAACCTCTTATTATAGCATCTGTATGCTTTACTCCTTGATGAGTAACCAAGAAATTTTCCTTCATCGGCCTTGGAGTCAAACTTTCCCAAATCTTCATCTCTCCTTATATAGCATGTGCTTCCAAATAATTTGAAGTGCTTCACCATTGCAGGCCTTCCTTTCCATAACTAATATGGTGTCTTGCAATCATTTATTCTGAGTTGTCCATGATTTAGAATACAAACAACGGTATGAACTGCATCTCTCCAGAATGTGTCAGGTATCCTGGACTCATTTAGCATGGCCCTAGCCATTTCTTGAACTATTCTATTCTTTCTTTCCACAACTCCGTTTTGTTGTGGAGTTCTTGCAACAAAATAATGTCTCCTTATCCTGTGCTTTTCACAGAAATCCTCAAAATCATTTGAGGTGAATTCTTCTCCTTTATCTAATCTAAGACATTTGATCTTTAGACCTGTTTCATTCTCCACTAAGGCGTTGAATGCCTTAAACTTGTCGAGGGCTTCAGATTTTTCTTTCTGAAATGTAACCCAAGTCATTCTAGAAAAATCATCAATTAATAACATAAAGTACCTTTCTCCTTGCATTCCTTTTGTCCTAGTAGGCCCATAGAGATCTGTATGTACAAGCTTCAGAGGTTTCAAAGCAGAATATTCCTTCGACTTAAAGCTTCCTCTAGTTTGCTTTCCAAGTTAACATTGCTTACAAATGATATTTGAAGGTTTTGAAATTTTTGGCATGTCTCTTATTGCTTCCTTACGACTAATCTTGACAAGGTTATCAAAGTTTGTGTCCCATCCTCCTATTCCATAACCAACTCTCATCTTCTTGACTCATACAACATGTCTCACCTTTTATTTCATTGAGAATATAGAGATTGTTTGCTGCTCTACTGGCTTTTGCAATTCTTTTTTCTGCTTTTTTGATCTCACATCCTTCTGCATGGAATGTGAGAGTGTGCCCTTGATCACATGTTTGACTCACACTTGGGAGATTGTGTCTTAGCCCTTAAACATATAGCATGTTCTCAGTTCTTGTTTTACCATTATCTAGGCTAAGAGTGCCTGTTGTCACTTGGAATTACACCTTGCTTGGAGGCTGTCCAAGCATTCCAATGACACAATGGGATTGATCTCATGGTGTGGGACCTTGCAATTGAGATCAAACCTCCAGAGAAGGTTGGTTCTTCTTTCTGAGCTTAAGGCTCAGAGAATTGAATTAAATCTAATGCTGCTCACAAGGAAAAGGGGGAAGAAAATACTGAAATTAAAAGGGGGAGGTGATGCACCAGATTTAATATGTTAGCTGGGACTGACATAACACAACAATGACCTCAAATACTGAAAGAAACTCACACAGACTTATAACTTTAACAGAGGTTCGAATATAAGATTGTAACTAATAGAGGGACCGTTTTATCCACAGAATGAGTTACAACTTCAAATAAACACAGAGAAAAAGCATAAGAGGCAAAATGTCAGTGATTATATTGATCACAAAGGCTAAATAGCCATTACAAAGGGAAGATAACCTGTTACAGAAGAGTAGACACAAAATAATCATCTACATTCATGGGTGAACAATCAACCAGAGACAACAAAGGCTCAGAATTGAGCACAATGTATCAAATCCAATTGGTTTTGTAGGTGCATTACAAAGTCTGAATTTAACAAATAATCTGCCTAGCATAATAGCCTAGAAGAACAACTAACCACCCTTTTACATCTTTGATTCATGTATATATAGCATTTTGAGTCCATCTGCAGTAGTAGGCGCTGAATTCTAGTCAACAAATCGTGCACATGCCCACATTACAATAAAATTAGGCTCAGAGGCCTTGCACATAAAGGACGGCGGCCATGCTCTGTGAATTCTGCAAAATTGCAGAGATTGCCTGCTTGCATGGGTGCCAGGCACATTTATGAGAGAAGGCCCAAAATACCTCCAAGTACATGCAAATCCATTTTCCTTCTCATTTGTATAGGGGCATTGAAGATTTCCACTGTTTTAGTTGCCTGTAATTGACTTTGGGCCTATAAAATTGAATGTAGAGTACCTTCACCCTATAACAATGGCGTGATTTTAGGGACTGAGTAAGCTTTTACAACACTTTAAGTGCTGTACCTCTGAATTTACCATTGGCGCCATTGAATTCTTCATTGTTGGTGAATCCGTCTTGGGCCGAACTCTATTTTTATTTCCCTTGGTTGGGGAAACCTACATTTTCAGAACCATCGGGCTCTATTCTTGTCTTCATTCCTTTTTTCGCCTTTGGCTTCTTCGGCTTCTTAATCGCCTTATTGACGAATCTCACATTCGCAAACTCTTCTTGCCTTTGCTTTTGCCTTATTGGTGAAAGCCTCCTTCTGCGAACTATCTCCTTTTGGGTGCCTTATCGCCTTATCGGCAAAACTTCACTTTTTAGAACCACTGAGCTGGCACCTTTTCGCCTTGTCGGTGAATCTGACTTTTTCAGAACTTCCATGCCTTGGCCGATTTATCTTCCCTTTGACTTTCTTCAGTCCGCTAAAGCTTCCCTCCAAGAACTTGGCCTTTTAATCGCCTTATCGGTGAATCTCCATCTCCGCAAACCAAGCTTGGCCATTGAGTTTTCTCATGTTTTGCCTTATCGGCAAATCTTTTGTTTGGCGAACCAACTCCTTGGCCATCATTTTCTTTTGTTTTCTTTATTTCGGGCCTTAGTCGGCAAAAAAAAAAAATGCATTTCGCGAACTACCCTTGGTTTACTTTTCTCCTATTTTTTGGCCACTGAATTGCCTTATCGACAAGTATAATAACTTCTAAATTTCTCAGGAAGTTCGACATTTTGTCAATTTCTCAATTGCTCTTTCTCTCCATGCCAATCCTTTGAAATCATCTTGCCACCCTGTCTTAGCCATTTTCGGCCTCTATTTTGCTTAGTCGACGAATTTGCCAATCGACGAACTTGCCGATCGGCGAACCAAGAGGTTTGCAAACCCAAGGGTTTGCCGACAAAGCACTCCTCTGTCTCTTTTCCACTAATTAGACATTTCTCCCTTTGCCTACTGTCCCTCTTCAGTCGGAAAACCGGCGAATTGGCTAACTTTCGAACCTGCGAACCAAAGGTTCACCAAACTGAAAATTTGCTGACTAAGGCAAAGAAATGGCAAAAAAACTTGGAATTTTTTGGGGATTTTTTCTAGGTTTTTAGCTAAGGGAAACTTCTTCCATTTCAGGTGTCTCAGATCGGATATTTTTGATGGAAGAAGGGATTTTTTGGGTTATTTTGGCCTGGGAAAAAATATGACAACAGTGCCTTTCCCTAATATTTTTGCAGAGGCATTATCTCCGAACTTCACCATTCCACCATTCATCCTTTTGAAGGTGAGGAATTTACTTTTATCACCTGTCATATGTTTTGAACAATCGTTGTCAATGTACCATTGATCTCCTTCATTTTGTGTGTAGAGCTGTCTGAACCAACATGAATTTTTCTTTCTTTTCTTTTTCCTTCTTTCTCCATGTTTTTGAATTGTCCTCTTTTTGCTTGATTATTGTCTCCTCCTTGTTCTGTTTAGGAGGCTCCACAAAACCACTTATATGGAATTTTGCTGTATGTCCAAAATTGTTGCACTTATAGCATATGACATTATGATCCACAAGAGGGGCAAAGGAGTGGAAGTTTCTGTTTGTGAACCCATGACTTCTGCTCTTGTTCCATGCAAGGTTATTTCTTGTATACGCTCCATAGTTCATTGCTCTATGACTAAAATTGTTTCGAGCATGCATTCTACAATCTATTTCTTTATGATCAAATTGACTGCACAAAAAACAATAACCAAAGGAGTGATTGAACCTAGTTATGCGAGCTTGCCTTTGTGGAAATGGCTTCCTGAAATTATCATTCTTAGCTTTTGAAGGTATACTTGACTTCAGGTTCTCCTTCTTTTTGCTGATTCCACCTTTGATGGGACTTTTAAGGACATCAACATACTCTTTCGACTTCTCTTCATTTGATTTCTTTGATGATTGAGTAGCTTTAGAAATTTGGCCTTCTTGATAGCCAATACCACTCCTATTGAACATAGGCTGTTGAGAGTTGATGATGTTATCCAAGATTTCCGAACACTTCTCATTCTTCATGTCCTTGTTTACTTGAGCCATTGTTTTTTCTAACCGCTTTCTCAGGGAAACAATCTCTGATTCCAACTTTTCACAATTTTCTTCCTTTTCCTTCAATTGGTTTCTCACCTCTTCCTCAATCTTTCTTGCTTCTTCGATTTGAACCTTTAGATCTGCGATCATCTTTTCTGCTTCTTCAAGGGCTTGAGATGTTTTGGCCTTGGATTCATTATCTTCTTGAAGCTGCGATTTTAGTCTCGAGTTTCTTCTTTGAAGCCTTTCGATCTCATTGTAAGCAAAATGGAGTTCCTCCTCAAGATCCACTTCTTCATTATCTTCGTCGTTCTTATCTTTTGAAACTTTCCTTTCTCCGTTTTGGTCTTCATTTTTAGGAGCATCGTTCTTTGCTTGTATTGCCATAAAAAGTATTTCTTCTCTATCACTGTTAGAAAATTCTTTGTCATTTTCCTCCGATGAGCTGTTATATTCCTTGGAATAAAGACTCTTCTTGTAATTCCGGAAGTTCTTCCTTTTCTCATGCTGACCTTGTTTGTAACCCTTCTTGTATTTTTGATATCCTCTTCCTTTCTTCATGTTGTAGTCCTCTTCATCGTAGCTGCTCTCATTTTTGCCCTGCGGACACTTAGAAGCAAAATGACCTATTCTACCACAATTAAAACATTTAAATGGTAACTTACCTTGGTATTTACCGGATCCTTTCTTTAGCTTCCTCATGAAGTGGGCTTCTTCTTCATCCATTTTATTGTTTGAACTATCATTTGGTTCATGCTCCTTATTCTTTCCTTTCCTTTATGCCTTGAAGGCTGCCTCCTTTTTAGAAAGTTTATCCATGGTTCTCATTTCATAGGCAGTAAGAATCCCATGCAACTCGTTCTCTGTCAGTTTATCCAAATCTCATTTCTTCAATTGCCGAAACCTTGGAATCAAATCTTAGTGGTAAAGATCTTAATACTTTTTGCATGATCACGACCTCTTCAATTATTTCTCCAAGACCTCTTATAGTGTTCACTATCTCATCGACTTGAAGCAAATAAGAAGCTATGTTTTCTTCTTTCATTTTGAGGCTTTCAAATTGTCCCCTATGGGTTTGAAGCTTTGCCTTCTTCACTTTATCATCTCCCTCATAAATATTTTTTAGCTTATCCGACATCTCCATGGCAGATTTGCAACGCATTACTTTTACAAATTCCGATTCAGACAAACCGCATAAAATAGCATTCTTAGCTTTGACATTATTTTCACTTGCCCTCTTTCCAGCTTGATCTGTAGGTGGGGTTGCTGGAGCAATATAACCATTTTCAACATATTGCCAAATATCAAACCCTAGAGCATTTAAATATGTTTCCATCCTTATGCTCCAAAAGGCATAGTTGGTCCCATCAAATAGTGGTGACCTGTTTGAGGAAAACCCATATCCTTCTTGACCAGCCATGTGTGCTTCCAAGATCTACCTTCTAGCGGTTAGGCTATTCGTGAAGGAACCCGCTTTGATACCAATTGATGAGCACACGATTATACTAAGAGGGGGGAGGGGTGAAGTGAATCAGTATAACTCAAACTTCTACTTTTCAAAACTTAACAATAACACACGCAAGATCTAGTAATTAACAACACTGGAAGAACACACTATTTATGTGGAAACCCTTGCAAAAAAATATCACGGCAAAATATTGTTTATATATTGATCTTCTTTGTAGGCACCAACCTACTTCCTTTTTACAAGTCTTCTTTGTAGGCACCAACCCACTACCAATCCCCACAACTGAGCACCAACTCAGCAAGAGACACCAATCTCTTATTTGATAGCCACCAACCTTCAAATTCTTCAATGAGTGATATAGTAGATACTTCTTCCCTCATGAATCTGAACATAACTCTTGTAATATCCTTCCTTCACAAATCTGATTAAAATTATGCACTATCTTCCCTCACAAATCTGACCACAAATGTCTCAAAAATCTTCCTTCAAATTTGCTCTTAATCTTCACACATATTCATCAATTATATCTGCACTTATCTTTCATTCATGGGCTACATATATACTTCAAAATAGGTTTGAAGCACTCTTCATAAATACCTGCCCTAGGTTTGTTCAAACTTAGAAATATATCTTATTCTTTTCACTCACATCAAAGTCAACCTTTTCATCTATCTTTTATACTTCTTCGTGACGACTTATTCAAAGTGTGTGTCTTTTGCAAAGGATAACATCTCTTTTTATACACCTCTTGATAACAATTTCGTCCTCTAGTGTGGAGTGCTCCATTTGGGAGGTCGACCACCTTTTGTAACAATTTGAACTTAAATTCCATCATACAAGTGGCACCAATCTTATGAGGGAGTCAACCACTTGAGTAATATAATTTATTCAATTTAAATCTCCAAACAAGGCACTAAAATATGAGTCGGCCCATATGTTGGTTTCAATTTAAACTTCTTGTATAAATGGTGGCACTGATTTTGGAAGTCGGCCATACTTGTCTTTTTGTTTATTCTTTCAAGGATGGTCGGATCTACAAGGAGGATTGACCCAAAACAAGTTTAAATCTTTAATTTAAACTTCAATACAAAATATTGTATTGTTATCCTTCACAATTCTCTGAATCTTTGACATCAATGACTACTTGCTTTGACATCAATGACAACATATTCGAACAATGGGATCTCTAGGGATTCTAGAGCCCCCAAGTTGATGACCTCCTTCTAGCACATCCAGGAGAGTGGCAACTCTAAACAACCTTGGATACCACTACTTCTCACATGTTGAGACTTGTGTGTGTTATTCACTTTTGAAGAGTTCTTGAAGTAAGAGTTTATCTACATATTAGTAAGCAACTATAGGATGCAATGTAGTATGATGCAATGAGTTACATGTTTACATGTAGTGATGTTGTAGCAATTGCAAGTCATTTGGAGGAGAACTCACTACTGTATACTAAATTTAGCGTTACTAGATGCATGAATGGCAATGCAAGTGCACTTGCAGCAGGGTTGGAGTTCATGCGGCACAATCCAAGGACACGGTGATGTTCAGGTAGATGTTGTGTAATGTCCCCATTTTTGGGTTCTATAGTAGTGCAGTTGTCGTTGACCTTGTGGGTGTGTGTCAATGTTATCAGAGGGGTTATTTAAGGACTCTAATGAGCTCAATTGGTCTAGAGGACTCATATGCCACTTTTCGGGGTGATTTCCGCTTCTGGTGTGCTCTCCAAGAATTTTGGAGAAGGCGTCTATTTATAGTAAGTCGCCCGGTTGGCTCCGTTTATCATTATTCTTCATCGGGATCACACCAGTGCAGCTAGTTTTTGATTCCGATGCATTCCAGCAGTTTCCGCAAAATGAGTGTATTACTATTAATGGGTTTATTTAATTATTTTACTAAGGTTGCTAAATATTATTTAAAATATTTTAAAAGCATCTTAGTATTATAGCTCATCAGAACTGGGATGAAATGTTTTAAATTATGGATGCATTAAACAGGGACCTTATGTGTCAAATTATCATTATTTTAATTAAAAGGTCTTTTTCAGAGCTAAAATGGAGTTTTAATTAAAAAGTGAATTTTAAAATAGAAGCTTCTGGAGAGTTGGGGGAAAAAGTATAAAAAAGCATTTGAGGGGCTCATTTGGATCATGAAGTTTATTTTATTTTCTCTGATCAAAACCGTTGTGGTTTTGGAGATTGAATTTGGTTCATCTCAGGTTTGTGAGGACGAAAACCCTTACAGGCAACATTCTCTACGTTGTTGAAAGACACAATCTTGAGGATTTCTTGGTGATTTCATTCGGAGGTCATAGATGGGCTTCATTGTTTGTTGATATCTTCTTTTTGCTTCATTGAAAAGACCAGAACAGAAATAGAGAGAACTATTTGGAGCAGATTTAATGAGTTTGCAGCAACTTTGTGAGCAGATTGCATCCTTGTTGCTGGCCGTACTTGCCTAGGGAGGCGTGCCACTTCTATTGTTGGCACTAGGGTTTTGGAGCAATACTTTCTACATTTTGTGGTGCCTAGGGTTGGAGAACAAATTTGTATACTTCCCAGTGAGATCTAGCCTATGTTGTGGTTATGGCGTCCATTTTGAAGAGGTTGTTGTAGCTGATTTCTATTGCAGTAGAGTTTCAAAGTCAATTAGATTTTTTGGGTATGTTTGATTTAGATATTTAATGTTATTTGGTGAACTGGGTTGCTCTTACATTTGAGAAAATTTGTATTTCCAAATCACAAATTAAATCTGGAATTTTCAGTCACATTTATTTCTGAATATTGCCATATTTCTGAATTATTTAATGTTGCAAGTTACTTTATTACTGATATCTATTGCAAATAAAAGAAACACCTTCTGCATTTTTGTCTACTTCTATTAAACACTCAAACATTGAAGCAAACAACATAAAAAAAAAAAAAAAAGCAGAACAAGGGTGTATATTACAGGGTCTTGAACAAGGGTGTATATTACATTCTGTGGTACCACAAGAAACTAGAAATGATCAAATGTTTGTATATGCTACCACAAGCTTAGAGTTGGTAGTGGTGGCAATACAGGAAGATATGTACACATCGATAGTGTTCAGTAAACAACTATTGATTCTTAGTGTGTAGTAGCATATACATATACACAGTGATTATCCATGTGGAGATATCACAATTAGCGATATATGCGGCATGTTGACGTCATGGTATGATTAAGATATAGTTGTGTGATTTTAGGTATTCCATGGGTTGGTTGAACAGTTAGATGGTTGGTATTCCATGATGATGCCTATTTGTATCTTCTTGTGTGAATGTGCCAAGGTTATCTCTTTGGATAGAATGTTGGTTGGTGGTAAAGACTAGACATTATAAAGTTGATTGCAGAAGAAGGGTATGCTGTAATATTGTAGATTGAGATTTTGCAAGAGATATGTTGTATTGAATCTTTGGATTCTAAATAATATAATGGTGACTATCTTTTGGTGGTGGGTTTTCTCTTGTAAGGGTTTCCCACATAAATGTTGGTGTCTTGTGTAATCTTGTGTTTGCATACTATTCCATTTATTTTTATCAATGTTGTTAGATAGATTGGTTAATACTGTTGATCTTAAGTTTCTTTATCACAGTATATCGATCGTTTGTAATAGGGGTCTTAATCCCCAACATTTGGTATCAGAGTAGTTATGTATTGTTTGGGCAATTACCATGTTATTGGGAGACCAAACCCTAACATGTGTAGTGCTGAACCCTAAAACATTCGTTTTGTTGGAGTTCGTGTATTACTGGTCAAAAAGGAAAACTTTGAAGGATATTGTGAAAAGGCAACGTGGTATTGAATCTATGGCTAGCATATCAAGGTCTGAAATTGAATGATTCAATGGATAGAACTTTGAGTTGAGGTTGAAAATGGAAGATCTTCTGGTGGAAAGAGATCAGTGGACTGTAGTATCTTCTTTGGGTAAATCCACAAGTATGTCTGATAAGGACTAGTAAAATTAGATAAAAAGGCTAGGAGCACTATTCGATTATGTCTTTTCATATTATGTGCTTATGAATGTGTTTGAAGAACATATTGCTTTTTCATTGTGGATGAAGATAGGTACATTGTATTAGTCCAAGAGTCTTGTTAATAAACTTGTCTTGAAAAAGTACTTTCTGAAAATAAGAGGAGACTTAGTATCTGATCACCTAAATACTTTCAATTTGATTCTTATTCAACTTGTGTCAATAGGAGTCAAAATGGAGGAAGAGGATAAATGCATTTTATTACTTTGTTTTTTTACCTAATTTATGGGAAAACTTAATAATGTCAGTGAATAGTAATGTTGTTTCATTAGAACGGGAGAATGTAATAGGCATTGTGTTAAGTGAAGAGATTAGAAAGAAGTCCATGGATGAAACCTCTCTTGATGTCCTAGTGCTTAGGGGTAAGTCTGAGAAAGGGGGTAAGAAAAGGAATGGGGATAAGAAGTCCAAGGAAAAGGGCCATCAAAATCTCTAGGCAAATTAAAAGTAAAATAATGGAAATGTGGCAAGAAAGGTCACATTAAGAAGGATTGTAGATCCAAGAAGAAGGATGATTTTTTTGATAGATCCTTAGATAATGATGAATATAGTAGTGATGTGTTCATTTCTACTATTGTCATTGGTGTTGACTCTTGGCTAATTGAGGTGCGTCTTACGATATGACATCGCATAGAGAGTGGTACTCTAAATATACAAAGTGTAATGAAGGTCAGGTTTTTCTTAGTGATAACAGCTCATTGAAGATGGTTGAGGAAAGATAACGGTAGTCTTCATGGATGGAAGAGTGAGGACACTCTTGAATGTTCTGCATATTCCAGGTTTGGCTTGAAATCTTATTCCTGTGTCTAAGTGATTGACTTTGGGATACATGTTACCTTTGATGGTAAATCATGGAGGTTGGCTAGAGGCAACTTGGAGTGCAGCATGGTACTCTGTTCAAGATGGATGCATCAACATTGTATGGGTGTGCCAATGTAACTGAATTTGAATTAGGGTTGTTGTGGCATCTCAGGATGGTACATTTGAGTGAAAAAGGTTTGAAAACCTTGGTGAGTAAACATATGGAGGATGGAATTCTAGATTGTTCTATTGGATATGACTTTTGTGAACACTGTGTGTTAGGAAAACAGAATAGAGTGTGGTTTGTCTCTGAAAGTGCAAGGGCAGAAGAGATTTTGGAGGTGATACATAGTGATGTTTTTGGTCTTGTAGATGTCCAATCCATTGGTAAGTCTGTATTATGTATCTTTCACTAATGATTATTCTAGGTACTCTTGGGTTTATTTTCTTAGAAGAAAGTCTAAAGTATTTTTCAAGTTTGAGTTTAAGGCTTTGGTTGAGAATCAAATTGATAGGAAAATCAAAGTGCTTATGACAGATAATTGTGAAGAATTCTACTCGAAGGAATTTGAGACTTTTTGTAAACACATTGGAATTGTGAAACAAAGGACAATTCCTTATACATTGTAACAGATTGGTGTGGTTGAGAAGTTGAATAGAATCTTGTTGGCTCAAGCCAAAAATATGTTAAGTAGTGTTGGTCTAGGACAGGAGTTCTAGGCTGAAGTAGTGAGTACTGCATGCTACTTGAAAAACAAGTCTCCTACTTTTGTGCTAGAGAACAACTCACCATATGAAATGTGGATTGGCAGAAAACCTCCTCTTTGTTTATCAATACTTATTCATTTCATTTATCAATACTTAATGTCTTGTAATCATAGTTGACAGGTTCACAAATTTCGATTTATTTGGGAGGCAAAAAAACATTAGAAATCTAGAAATTAAAAAAAAAGTTTGTCAAATTTCTATAGGAATTGAAAAATCTGGATTTGGTAGGGTTTAAACCAGATCCAGCTGGATCTAGTCAATATGCTTCTAAGTTCTAATATTCTTTTGATAAACAATCTTCTCCTCATTTGAGAAACCTAACTTGCTTCCAAAATGGTTACTTCCTCCTGCTTCAGGGGTTTCAACAACAATGTGAGAAATATCAAATTCTCAATAACTTCTACAAACTCCATTCATCAAAAGGGGTTTACACTACTTTTGTCCATTCGCTGATTTTTGTGCCTACAAAGGCCTTAGCATTATCAGAAATAATGGTGGATGGAACACCAAACCTAGCAACTATACCTTCAAGAAAATCTAAAATAGATGCCTCTGTGGCATCCTTCAATGCAACTGCTTCTGTCCACCTTGTAAAATAGTCTGTGGTTGTTAAAATCCATTTGTGCCCAGCACTAGAAGGCGGATTAATCATCCCAATGAAGTCCAAACCCCATTGGGCAAATCACTGGTCAGTTTGAATTGGATGAAGAGGAAGAGCTGCCAACCTCTGCTTGCCTGCAAAAAATGCACATTCCTTGCAGCTCCTTACCCATTTATGGGCATCTTTGAATAAATCAAGCCAGTAGTAACCAGCCCTCATAATTTTAACAACTGTTGTTCTTGGAGAATAATGGCCACCAGCAGGGCCATTATGGAATTCTTCTAATATCTTAGAAGTCTGATCTTGAGTAATACATCTCAGAAGAACCCCATTGATGTTCTTTCTAAATAAAACATCATCTACAAGAACATAAGGGACAGACTGAAGTCTGAAATATCTTCTTTTTGCTGAATCAAAGCCGTCAGGGCATCTTCCTGACTGTAGAAAAGTGGCCATGTCGTGATACCAATCAGTCTGGATGTGGGAATCAATTGGTTGTGTCTGCCCCTGGATGCATACGGCATCATCTTTGTCTTTAATGTCTGCTGCCATTTGTTCGCACAGACCTTTGCCACGAACCAGCTTGGTAATATGGATGTCTATGTCGTATTCCATCACCTTAGTTATCCATCCAACCCTTTTTTCATTGACATCCCTATTCAACAGGAACTCTTTGATGTCAGGGTGGTTTACCATCATCTATATCTTGCTGTTGAAAGCATATGTCTGAACTTCTTTAGGGCTTTCACTACAGCAAACACTTTTTTTTCCACAAAATCTGTAATAGCCACTGTCCTGGTAGGGTTTATGCCAATATTTTTTTGTTTTCTATAATGGTTTGCATGTTGTTTGTGTTTAGGTTTTATATGTGTTTTTGCATGTCATTGTTTTTGCAATATAACAGTGAAAACAACGCATGCAATGAATACCTAGAAAAACTATAATAGATATGCACAAAATAGCAAAGACCCAGTTCATATTATTGCTCAAAATGAATTATAGTGACATACCCATTTTAGGTTCTTCAACTTTGTAGATCTGTTGTATGTGAACCAGCAATATAGGCAGTAGAAATCATATCCAAATCACCAGCAAATGAAGATGCTTCGTCATATAGTGAGTTGCAGTGTCAATCATAACCCTAGGCATCCATATCTTATGAGTTTTGAAGCCCCAAGATGGAATAAAGCAGATTCTAGACACCCACGTCCTTGGTTGCTGCTGTACAGTCTAGCTAATAGCAGATATCAGCAAACAATGAATGCTAAACCCTCCAAAATATCTCTATCTTGAATTGTATGCTGTTGTTTGATAAGGGCGACCATGAACAAAGGAAGATATGCATCAAATACCACACCAAAGTCACAACAAGAGGTATGGCCTGCCTGTAGGATGGTATGACCAGCAAGATAGAAAGTACAGTCCCAATAAACCACTTCAAAACTGCCCAAAACTACCACTACAATGTTGTTCTCATGCTGTCCATAAAATCTACATTATTATGTGTGCACTAACTTCTCAAATCATCATCAAAATGCTCTGGAAGCCAAAACACAAAACTTGCAAATATATATATGCATTTCTCTGTTCCAAACCTTCAAATCTGAACCAAATAAGTGCACCTGCGAACTCTGTGTGAATCCACCAAGGATTGACCAAGTGGGTTTTCATCCACAAAGCCAAAGACCCAAGGGTTTTCGTCCTAGGGTTTGCTGAACCTGCAAGTTCTAGCTCTCATGGAAAACTCCCGTCAAATATCAAGTCAAGAATAAAATGAGCTCTTTTTTCCCAACTTCCCTTTTTATAAGCACATATTGAAACTTTGGGGAAAATATAATTAAAAATCACTTTAAAATAATTAAACCTTATTGCTGCAAAAAAGTGATTTATTTTACTTTTAAATTAAACTCCCCTTTTTGCTCCGAAAAAGGACCTTTTTATTAAAATAATGATAGTTTGACACACAAGGTCCTTGTTTAATGCATCCATAATTTAAAACATTTCATCCTGGTTCTGATGAGCTATAATACTAAGGTGCTTTGTAAATATTTTAACTAATATTTGGCAACCTTAGTAAAATAATTAATATAAAGTTATTAACACACCCATTTTGTGGAAACTGATGGAATGCATCGAAATTGAAAACTGACTGCATTGGAGTGATTGCAATGAAGAATAATGATAAATGGAGCCAACTGACCGACTTAGTATAAATAGCCACTTCCTCCAAGAATCTTGGAGCCCAAACCGGAAGTCGGAAATAACAACTGAGACCATCATATGACTTCTCTAAACTATCAGAGCTCATTGGTAACATCAATTTACCCCTTTGAACAAGTTGACACAAACCCAAAAGATCAACGACAACTGCACTGCTAGAGAACCCAAAAATGAGGACATTACAGTCCGCCCTCCCTAAAGATTGCTTGTCCTCAAGCAATGCCAACTCAACCCCTAAATCATAAGACTGATCCAAACTGAAACCAAATATGATCCCAGGGTCCCAAGTCAACCTAGGAGGTCTGTAGCTCCAACTGCTCGAAGCATTGGCCTATTGGGCACCTGCACAAGTGACCACCCGAGTTCCCCCTGAAAGAAGAACAACCAAACACTGCAAGATCTCAGTCAACTCCTGAGATGCTTCCCCTCCATAATAATCAATTCGCGGCACCATAGGAGTAAGCTCGAGAAAGTTAACATTAACTCTCTCAATTTCAACACCTTGCACTCCAACATAATGGCTATCCCTAAAAATTAATTTGCTGTCCCAATCATAAGTGCAAACTGATAATAAGAAATAACAATTGTTAGGTGCCCAAACACCCATCCAACACTAAACTTGGTTAGCCAAACTTGCCATTCCCTCCATTTGAGGCCATAAACTAACCCTATCAAGTTCCTGAATGGACTGAGATTGCATAAATCTGCAGCTGTTCAAGTCTGATTTTTCAAAATACATCACCTGAAAAGAACAATTGTTGCAACACTGAAAAACTTTGGCCAAAATGAATTTTCTGATTAACCCCTTGGCTGAAAACATCTTTCTAAGAGTCACCAACACAAAAGAACAATTTGCTTAAAATCTCCCTCCAATCCACTTGCAGGAGCTCAAATGAACTCATGAAATGATTGAAAAAAGAGGTAACAACAACATTATCACTTCTTTTTGGGTTCATAACCTTCCATGGTATGCTTCTTCCATCATCATTGGTCATCAATAGCCCACAAAGATGATCTTTTGCATAGATACCCAAAAAGAGACTCCACCATGCTGATGCTACGCTACTTTGATCTTCAGGTGGACTCCATCTAGAGTGTGTTTGATGATGCTTGAAACGTCAACACCAATGGTCTCCATCCCATCAAACACTAAACCACAATAGTACTCCTTTTCTTGTGGTAAATCCACAAGGTCAACCATCAAACCATGATGATCCAAACCACCATAGTCCACTATAGGAAGTAAACCATCAACGATCCTGGGTGGCCCAATAGACAATTCAGCTGTATTCACCTCATAATCAAACACCACACCTGGATACCCCAACTCACTTTTGTTATCACAAACAAGAGATACCTCATCATCCAACTCGAAGAGTGGATTATCAAAATTCATATCAACTTCCACATCAAACAAAGGATTATCAACAAACTGTAGATTATCCTCAACTCCAGAATTAGACCTATCATCTTGCTGATCCAAACTCCTGTTTTCTGACTTTAAGGGACAATGTGCAAGTTCAAATTCCTCTTGAATGCAATCAAGCTCCTCTATTACCTATTCTATCTCCTTAGCCGTTTTTTTGTTCTCCAGCTCTCCGAACTGTTTGGCCTCATAGAGCTGATCTTCCACTTCTTGAAGGGCCATTTGCGTATTCTCAAAAAACTCCTTAATATTCCTAAGTTCCAAAGTGAGCTCATTAATTTCATCCTCTTTCCCTTCCAATGCATTAGCATACACTCCAGTAATCTTGTAGATGTGATCCCTGTCTGAAAGTAATTGCAAATAATCTGATTTCATTGCCTCCAGAGCTTCTTTGACTACCTACAATTCAACAAGAGAAGGTACTCCTTTAATGCCTTTTTACCTCCTTTCAATCTGGGTCTTCCAAGAGAGATCTTCAATGAACTTGTGAGTGTTATCAAAATGTGTTAAGGCCGCAACAATCATATCTTCAGAGATCTTCAACTGATTCTTCAAAATTTGTGACTCATTGGGCCTATGATAAAAATCAACCTCACACAATGAATTTTATGATTTGACTACAAGGTCATGCTTCTCAAAATCAGCTTCCCCTATAACATCCTCTTTGCATAATTCTTGCTCTGAAGTTAGGACAACACCTTGTTCAAAAGGAGATTCATCCCAAGCTGGCTCTCCATCATGTTTTGGTGCCAAAACACCTGGATCCTATGGACTTCAAAGTTGATAGTTTTGATCAGAAAAAATATGTTCATTGTGTTCCTCATGAGTGATTGTCTCTGTGAATAAGTCATTCCCAAACTCACTAATACTGAAATTATCATAAACAACTCCCTCCATAGGTTTGGTTTGAAAATCAACCCAACAACCATTTGTGTCATCAACACTAGAATAAGATAAAGAATCAACATCTCTAACTGGAAAAAAGATATCATCATATTTGCTCTGAATTGCCCATCATCTGAAGGTGTGTCAATGATCTCATCTATCCCAACGTTTTCAGTAGTGTTATCAACGTCATTAGAAAGCTCTAGGGTCTCAATTTCTTCTTTTTTCTCATCATTACTTGGCTGCAATAAACAAGTGGTAGGAGTTCCTATTTCACATTCTTTGTTGTTCCCACATATGTGACTAGATGTCCAAGCTTCCTCGCATGTGAAACAATGCTGCTCTCTTCTCAATTGGTTCTTTCTCATTTTAGGAATTTGCTCATTTTAGGAATTCTTGTAACCTGTAAACCATAAGCAATAGATTCATCTTCTGTCAACTGATTTTTAATTTTCTCAATTTTTTGCTCAACCAATCTCTTTGACAACTCATGTGCTGTGGGTGAAACATGTTCCTTTCTCCATATAATCAACAAGTTAGATAAAAACAACTTGGAGATATCATCATCTTCATCTAAATTCAGAGACAAGATAGTTTGCATTGCTGTTTTAACATTATCTGCATGATATTTTTTGATTTCGGCAAAGAAACAATGACACATTTTGCGATTAAATCATCACACTTGAGATCAAGAAAAAAGACACATGACCTGACCTCAGTGTAATGTCCCCTTTCCTAGGCAGTGTTAGTCTATACTTGGTTCCCGTAGACTAACCAATATGGTTAGGGAACCCTTGGAGTGTTCGTTGGATAGTTTTGGACATTTTGGCTAGAACTTACTATTTTAGTAAGTTAAGGTTTTAACCGTTTGGGGAAATTCAAGATTAGAGGTGGAGCGTTTCGGAGAGACCTTTCCGACGGTCTATAGCTCATTGCATTCCGAGTTCATTTGGCCATTTATTTTAAAGTCCGTAATTTAATATTGCATATTTAATATTGGGACTTTATAATGCTAATGTTGGTGACTTAGTGAAAAATGTAAAATGCAAATAAAAGTCACTTTTTGGGACTTGGACGCCTCTAAGGGGAAATAAAATGAATTTGTAATGTTATATTTCTCCTTTATGTGGATCGACCCTCTTGAAAGGAGATATAAAAGCCAAAAGGAAAAAGAAAACATTCATTCTGGACATTCACATTTTATAATATTTTGCTCTGCAAAGAGAATGAGGGTTTGAGAAAACCATCCTTGGCTTTTAGAGACGAAAATCCTCCATTAGTAGTAGCATTCCGCAGGTGTGAGAGACCACCCAAGGGTGCTTGGAGTAGCCATACTCAATGGTTGCATTTGTGCTTCATTTCTATCCAGTGGGAGTTTGGGGTTTGTTGCGAAGGTGTTTGCAATGAGTTATCGTTCGAGATTTGACACTATAATTCCAAGGGCTGATTGAGGATCAGATTGCAGGTGTTTTCCGGGATTTTGGAGCATATTTAAGGAGCCATTCTTCTCATTTTCTGGCCGTACCAGTCCAGGGCCAGCCTACATCATAGAGGGAGATTTTTGGTATTTTGTAGGGTTTTCTATAAGTTTGTTTCATCCTATCTTGGCACCCAGCTTTCTTGATGAAGTGCAGATGTTTTGTGTAGAGATTAGAGGAGGTTTGAACCATATACTTGCTGTTGTTATCATCCTAGGCTGTACCAACACTCTGCAAGGACGTGGGTCTTCATTTGCTCACAGTTTGGTGTTTCATTGCTTTGTAAACCACTTTTATTAGATATGGTTTCTGTTCATGAGCAGTGGTATGCATATTCCCCATGATATTATACCAAGTTGATCAACTCCAGACTGCTGTACTTCCATTTCAGACCTGTACTTTCATGGACAACAAATGGGTATGTTGAAACCCTAGTTATTTTGCAAATATTGTATATGGGTATTGTTTCTATGTGTTGTGTAATGCATCTCCATTAAAGTAAAACATCTGGGTACTTCTATTTCATTGTATTTTCCAAAATATGTACATGCATGTGTGATATGTTATGAGAAGAACACCGAAATGCATGTAAGTTACAACTAAACCATAGAAAACCCAAACAAAGAAAAAAAACCAGACCCATATCAGAAAATTATAAAACACAGAATGGGGTGGGTTATTTCAATGGTATCAGAGTTGGTTTTTCTGTCATCCTGTTGGAGTTCCAACATTTGCCATAGTTCTTTAGTTACAATCAGAAAATTGCAGTTGTTAGAAGCAGAGTTAAAAGATGTCTACAGACAAGTCTATATATGAGTTGATGCAAGAGCTGTGTAATCTGATGAAGGATCCAGACATTAAAAAGTCATGCTCAAGGATTGTTGCAAAATCTAAAAAAAGGGATTCTTTTGTTGAAGAGAAGAATGTTCTAAAATCAAAAGATTGTTTCGTTGCCTTTCCAGCTAACACACTAGAAGAGCATGAGAACTTGAATGGTCAAGATAGAAACACATAATTTACCCTTGAAGAAGGGTTAGAGCAAGAAGAAGCTCTTGTTTGTGACTCGCAGCCTATAGGTGATTGTGGGGAAGGTAAAAATGAATCATCTATCGCAGCCATATACGAGGAGAAATCTTCATTTGAGAGTGCAAATTTCAATCATAGGTCAGATGTTGCAGCAGGGATGAGATTGGATTTTAGTGTGATACACCTCATGGGTCAGCACCTAATGAAGGACATATTGTGAGCAGTTATGTTGAAGCCTTTAAATCAACTGATGATGACGGTTCAACATTCAATTCTAGAAATGTTGACATAGTTGGGGTTTGGTTTGAAACCCAAACTAAGCCTATGCAGGGGAGTGATAGTCATGATGCCTGTACTGTGGAGTGAGAGGAAGATTTGTTCACAAAGGGCACAGTCATGAGGAATACAGTGATCACATTTTCCCTGAATGGAGCAAACTACATTTTAGTATGTGGGACCCGGGTGTGATGGTCCCTACATTTGACATGGATTCCACTTGGGTTGGATCTACTGTTGACCATACTGCAGTTCCTGCGTCATCTACACAATTGAGCATGAGGGACGACATTGGTGGCATTGGTGGTATGGTTATGAACGTTGATAACAAATCTGATTTTGTACTGCATGATGCAGATTTCAAATCAGAAAATTTGGATGAGGTTGATAGGTCTCAAGAGTCCTATCATTTGACAGGGCAATTGAAGGTGAAAGACAATCAGATTGTGGCAGCCCTAACTCACTTCGATGATATTTATAAGATGATGGCAGATTTGTGTTAGAAGGCACTAAGGGAACATGAAGGTTTTGAAGGAGGTATATCTCTTGATGACTTGCACGAACTCAAGAAGGCTTTGGTGGTAGTGAAGTCAAACTACTTCCACTTACTTGTGGATAGAGATCATCTCCTCACACTTGGTGAGATGTACTCAGATGCTTTTAAAAGAAAAGATGATGTAGACAAGCTCACCCTTGAGCTTAAGGATACAGTGGATTCTTTGAGGAGCACTCAAAGAGCTCTTCAAGAATCAGAAGAGCATGAGGATAAGTTTGGTTGGAGGATGACTGAGAGTGGAGACATGGAGGAAGGACATAGAGGATCCCATGTTGAAGTCATGAAGATAAATGAGATCTATACACATGAAGTTTTAGCTTGCAGCCATGGGACAGAAGTTATGGCACATAACACACTTGATTTTCCATGGGAGACATCCTTTGGACCAACACTAATTGATGAGCACTCATCCATGGAAGAAGAAGAGGTAAGGACTGATTTTCTGTGTAACAGCAGTCCCCTACCTTCGCAATATCATGACATGGGAGCCAAAGGGATAGAGGTCCGATTCAGATTGGAGGCAAATGATTTCCAGTTAGAACCACTTTTTGGATCTGCACTTGTAGGAGAACTTGGAGCCAAGGAAGAGGACGCGATTGAAGAGCTAGAGGATGACATGATAAAATGTGACAACAGGTCTGATTTTTTGATTCACGATAGCAGTCCTAATCCTTCATTTATAACAGCCACTTCACATGAAGAGAATGAAGTAGAAGAATCTTCCAAGATTGACACTTGTGATTTGGATGTGGAGCAATTAGATTTGAAGTATGATTCATAATTCTTTGTTTGTTCACATCAGCATTTGGTGTCACTTCTTTTGGAGAGCCATTTGAATAGTCGTATCATACACTTGGATGGCATTATGGAGCATACACTTTGTAGATCAGCCACTAGTGTTACGACTACATATGTAGATGGAGATATGGGTGATGCAGATTTGGTTTGGCCTTTGACCATTCATGGAGCGCTTGAGGAGTTTGCTTGTGATGAGTCTCATCCTGTTGATGACTCTTTGGTAGGGTATGTAGTTACTCTATTTCAGAGTCTTGTGATGAATAGCATGGAGGCACTTGCATTTGATGGGCATACTTTTAGGTGGTGGTTGGCTTTTGAGCCAAGGTATGGAGACATTACTATGACTTGTGATTTTGAGGCACTAATGTTTGCTTTACGGCTGGACTATGGCGTTGGGCGTAGAGGTGAGCATATTTGCATTGGTGTTCCAGCCCTAGTTCGTGAGAATCTACTCCTTACATTGATAGGAGATGTCTGTTCTACTTTATGGAACATGGATTTCTTGCATAATTTTTGGAGGACAATGGCTGTTCGGGAGTTTGGAGGAGATTTGCATCATCTCCTCACCTTTGGAGAGTGGCATAGGGTTGATACTCTATCATCCTATGGCCTTGGTTGTGTTAGGTGCATCCACATAGGTCTAATTTTGAGTCATGAGGTTGCTGTTCTATTCTGTATCAGCAACTTGGAAGAAGCTGTTATACATTTTCTTGCACCTATGTTGGGTACTCTTCACATCCATGGAAGATCTACAGGAGTTGGAGTTTGGTTTTGTGTTGTTAGCACTTTGGGATGCTTCCAACTCTTCATGTTTGTCGGATGTGATGATGGGGTGATTTGGGATCCAGGTACAGTTACCAGGGGTGTGATGTTGATTCAAAATTGGAGTGGTGGGCAAAACTTTAGAGTTGGTACTTCTGTCCACTTTTCGATCAGCCTACATAGGACATTGAATGATAGTATGCAAATGGATTGGTCAATACCTTCAGCCCAGCAATGGAGCAATTCTCAGTTGGTGTTGATTAGTAGAAGTAATTTGGCTATTGGCGGAGTTCCTTGGGTCCTTTCCACGCTCACGTTTCCTATGTTTTCAGGGCAAATGTTTCATGACAGCTGCTGCCCTAGCATTTCCACGGTGATTATGGCAACATCAGTTTATAGCAGATGCACTTTGAGTACTTACAGGCTTCGTGCCAGCAGGTTGTGGGAGGATTTATAGAGAGAGCAATTATTTTTAGCTCCCACCAATATGAGTGATGATCACTGCAATCAGTTCAAGATGTTGATGGATATACCTACAGATATTATTGTGATACTACAGTCAATTGGACGAGTTGGTGTGCTCGTTATAGGCAGGTTAACACTGGGAGATTAGGTGTCGGTGAGGGGTTATCAGTATATGATCGGGATGGCATTGTCAGGATGTATGATTCCAGGGATAGCACTATTGTTATTGGCTTTCGGTTAGGGATTGATTGGCATCACTTCCGGGATATTGTGAGGGGATATGCTGAGGGTTATTTTTCGAGGATGAGTAGATTATTTCTGTTGTTGACTAGGATCGAGTTAGGCAGTGGGATTTCATACATGGACCTCACTGTGGCACCTTGGCAGGAGACTTTTCATGATACAGTTTTCAGCCCTCGTAGATATTTCAGTTTGGATGTTGATGATGATTACATTTTGGGGTTACTGGAGGAGAAAGTGCAAACTTGGGGCTATGGATTAACAGTTTTTATCAGAGTAGCGCAACGACATCATGATGGATATTTCCATAGATTGATTTGGGACCCCGAGATCACTCTTGGGTTCAGTTTGGATCGATTTGATGATTGTGAGGTTGTTTGGCATTGCTTGAGGACAAGCAATCTTTGGGGAGGATGGACTGTAATGTCTCATTTCCTAGCATTGTTAGTCTATATTTGGTTCCTATAGACTAACCAATATGGTTAGGGAACCCTTGGAGTGTTCGTTGGATGGTTTTGGACATTTTGGCTAGAACTTACTATTTTTAGTAAGTTAGGGTTTTGATCATTTGGGGAAATTCAAGATTGGAGGTGAAGCGTTTCAGAGAGTTCTTTCCAATGATTTATAGCTCATTGGATTTCGAGTTCATTTGACCATTTATTTTAAAGTCCGTAATTTAATATTGCATATTTAATATTGGGACTTTATAATGCTAATGTCGGTGACTTAGTGAAAAATGTAAAATGCAAATAAAAGTCACTTTTTGGGACTTGGACGCCTCTAGGGGAAATAAAGTGAATTTGTAATGTTATATTTCTCTTTTATGTGGGTCGACCCTCTTGAAAGGAGATATAAAAGCCAGAAGGAAAAAGAAAACATTTATTCTGGACATTCACATGTTATAATATTTTGCTCTGCAAAGAGAATTAGGGTTTGAGAAAACCATCCTTGGCTTTTGGAGACGAAATCCTCCATTAGTAGCAGCATTCTGCAGGTGTGAGAGACCACCCAAGGGTGCTTGGAGCAACCATACTCAGTGGTTGCATTTGTGCTTCATTTCTATCCAGTAGGAGTTTGGGGTTTGTCGCGAAGGTGTTTGCAATGAGTTATCATTCAAGATTGACACTATAATTCCAAGGGCTGATTGAGGATCAGATTGCAAGTGTTTGCTAGGATTTTGGAGCATATTTAAGGAGCCATTCTTCTCACTTTCTGGCTGTACCAGTCCAGGACCAGTTGTACATCATAGAGGGAGATTTTTGGTATTTTGGAGGGTTTTCTATAAGTTTGTTTCATCCTATCTTGGCGTCTAGCTTTCTTGATGAAGTGCAGAAGTTTTGAGCAGAGATTAGAGGAGGTTTGAACCATATACTTGCTGCTGTTATCATCCCAAGCCGTACCAACACTCTGCAAGGATGTGGGTCTTCATTTGCTCAGTTTGTTGTTTCATTGTTTTGTAAACCACTTGTATTATATATGTTTTCTGTTCATGAGCAGTGGCATGCATATTCCCCATGATATTATACCAAGTTGATCAACTCTAGACTGCTGTACTTCCATTTCAGACCTGTACTTTCATGGACAGCAAATGGGTATGTTGAAACCATAGTTATTTTGCAAATATTTCATATGGGTATTGTTTCTATGTGCTGTGTAATGCATTTCCATTAAATAAAACATCTGGGTACTTCTATTTCATTGTATTTTCTAAAATAGGTACATGCATGTGTGATATGTTATGAGAAGAACACCAAAATGCAAGCAGGTTACAACTAAACCACAGAAAACACAAACAAGGAAAAAATCCCAGATCCAGATCAGAAAATTATAAAACACAGAACGGGGTGGGTTATTTCACTTAGCCATAATTTCTAACATCTTAGCAATCTTTTTAAAAGATAGGCTTCTGGTATCACCCAACCCATGAGAGCTTTCAATAATCCGCTGTATATCTCCCTGACTAAGTCATCATTATAGGGTGCTTCAGTAGCTGAAATTCTTATAATTTCACTAATGCAAGTGGCAACTGCAAGTCTCACCTCATTAGCTTGGTATCTCAAACATTTATGCTTAGCCAAGGAAGACACTATAGGGATCATCGCTATTTGTATTGCGTGAGAAGGTAACTGATCCACCTGGTGCAAACAATCCTCTAACTCCTCCAAAGTGCTGAGAGGACTCTCATCTGACCATTGCAAGAGTTTTAGCTTCCATCCTGCATCAAAAAATCTTTTACATAGATCATCCTCCATGGGAGATGCCATGATCTCACTATCATTGTTCAAATTCTCCTACATTGAATCACATGCAAGTGCTGATCACCCACATGCAAGGCTAAAAATCTGTCCCACACTTGAAGAATTGCAAGAAAATGAGTAGCAACCCAAACAGGCTGGCAAGATCACTAGCTCTGATACCATTGTAACAGCCACTGTCATGGTAGGGTTTTATGCCAATATTTTTTTGTTTTTTGTAATGGTTTGCCTATTGTTTGTGTTTAGGGTTTATATGTGTTTTTGCAATATAACAGTGAAAATGAAGCATGCAACGAATACCCAGAAAATCTATAGCAGATATGCACAAAATAGGAAAGATCCAATTCATATTATTGCTCAAAATGAATTACAGTGACACACCCATTTCAGGTTTTTCAACTTTGTACATCTGTTGTATGTGAACCAGCAATATAGGCAGTAGAAATCATATCCAAATCACCAACAAATGAAGGTGCTTCGTCATACAATGAGTTGCAGTGTCAATCATAACCCTAGGCGTCCATATCTTATGAGTTTTGAAGCCCCAAGATGGAATAAATCAGACCCTAGACATCCACATCCTTGGTTGTTGTTGTACGGTCTAGCTAATAGCAGATATCAACAAACAATGAATGCTAAACCCTCCAAAATATCTCTATCTTGAATTGTATGCTGCTGTTTGATAAGGGCGACCATGAACAAAGGAAGATATGCATCAAATACCACACCAAAGTCACAACAAGAGGTATTGCCTGTCTGTAGGATGGTACGACTAGCAAGATAGAAAATACAGTCCCAATAAACCACTTCAAAACTGCCCAAAACTGCCACTACAATGTTGTTCTCATGCTGTCCATAAAATCTGCATTATTATGTGTGCAGTAACTTCTCAAATCATCATCAAAATGCTCTGGAAGCCAAAACACAAAACTTGCAAATATATATATGCATTTCTCTGTTCTAAACCTTCAAATCTGAACCAAATAAGTGCACCTGCGAACTCTGTGTGAATCCGCCAAGAATTGACCAAGTGGGTTTTCATCCACAAAACCAAAGACCCAAGGGTTTTCGTCCTAGGGTTTGCTGAACCTGCAAGTTTCAGCTCTCATGGAAAACTCCTGTCAAATATCAAGTCAAGAATAAAATGAGCTCTTTTTTCCCAACTTCCCTTTTTATAAGCACATATTGAAACTTTGGGGAAAATATAATTAAAAATCACTTTATAAATAATTAAATCTTATTGCTCCAAAAAAGTGATTTATTTTACTTTTAAATTAAACTCCCCTTTTTGCTCCGAAAAAAGGACCTTTTTATTAAAATAATGATTATTTGACACACAAGGTCCTTGTTTAATGCATCCATAATTTAAAACATTTCATCCCGGTTCCGATTAGCTATAATACTAAGGTGCTTTATAAATATTTGAACTAATATTTGGCAACCTTAGTAAAATAATTAATATAAAGTCATTAACACACCCATTTTGTGGAAACTGCCGAAATGCATCGGAATCGAAAACTGACTGCACTGGAGTGATCCCGATGAAGAATAACGATAAACGGAGTCAACCGACCGACTTACAATAAGTAGCTGCTCCCTCCAAGAATCTTGGAGCCCAAACTGAAAACCAAAAATAACATCTGAGAGCATCATATGACTCCTCTAAACCATCAGAGCTCACTGGTAACATCAATTTACCCCGCTGAACAAGCTGACACAAACCCAAAAGGTCAACGACAACTGCACTGCTAGAGAACCCAACAATGGGGACATTACAAAATCTTACCTCTGTTCATAATCTTTGAGTGGCTGATTGAAGAAGGCGATTTGCTGCTCCAACTTCTCATTTTGTTGTGTTAAGACAACTGATATACCCTCTTTGCCTCCAAAGGCATAAAGGATAAAATCCTTCTCATAATTTGGGTTTATCAGAGTTGGAGTTTGTGCAATGGCTTGTTTGATGGCTTCAAAACTATCCCTACCTTCTTTGGACCATGTGAAGGCATCATTCTTTTTTAGAATAGCTATGAGAGGTTTTGCTATTGAACCAAAATTTGGAATGTGTAATATCCCTTGCTCAAACTGACTTCTTGTAACTGATTTTTGGCTCAAGGAATATCGTCAAACACTTTGCAAACAAAGTATGTTCTTGCTGTTTTTGTATTTCAGTTTGCTTTGCTTGATGAAATTGGAACATAAGATGATGCAAATGCCTTGAAATAAATGCTAGATGATTAAACTACGAGTATAGCATGAAACGCAAGAGTTTTTTTGTATTTTTCCAAAAGCAATAGATGACTTATGCAAGTATAAATCAACACCTACAGCCAATTGACATTTTGTCCAATAGTTGGCATGCATACTATAATGTTATTACATTCAATATATGACTCCCAACTTATTACTCATTAAAATGCAAGCCTCAGGTACAATGCTAACATGAATTCGCCAAGACTCTTGGCTTTGCAACTCCTAAAGTTTGAGTATTATAAATCTGATATAAAATGTGCATCTACAGCTACCTTATGACAGCCATCATTACAATGCCAAATGACCAATTTAAATGATGTAAATTTAATGTAGAACCTGATATACAAATCACCCTTGAGTTGAGAAGTCGTGGTAGCCAAAATCCAATGCATATACTCATCAACATGCACCAAGTTACTGTAGCGAATCACTGTTCACGGCACTGTAGCGACATTGTTCACGTCACTGTAGCGCAGCACTGTTCACGTCACTGTTCACGACACTATTCACGGCACTGTAGCAGCCAACAAAAAACTTCTAATCTGCAAATTAATACCTCCAAACCCTTGGTTAATACTTCAGATTTAAGCACAAATGAAAGGACTGAAGTATCCCTTCCAATTTGCAACCCTTCGGAGGATATTTCACCACCTCAGTTATGCTAATCTATGGGAGTTTTCGTTCCCAAAGACCAAATATGCAGAAACCCTTGGCTCCACAAAACTCATCAAATGCAAATGACAATAATCGGATGCCTGGGAGCTTGCCTTGCCCTTTCCTTTATACTTTTTTTAATCCCACTTCAAGAGGCTTCTAGAAAAATCTTATTATTTTATTTTAGCGACTTTAAGGATATAATGTGTATTTTAAGTCACTATATTAAATTAATTAAATATAAGGTTACGTTTTGATTTAAAATTAAGTAATAACCTTATAAAATAATTAATTTAATAATATCTCCCTTATTTCGTCAATTAGCCTTTGGGAGATAAAGGCTAAATTACTCATCATGAAAATCACCTAGGAAGGGGACATTACAGTCCGCCCCTCCTGAAATTGCTTGTCCCCAAGCAATCTCAACTTTGGATGCTGAAGAATCTCCTCGCCTTCCCAAATGGCATCCTCAACCGATAAATCCCTCCATTTGATCAAGTACTCTCTGATGACCCGTCTCTATAACTGCCTCTCCCTAACATCCAAAATAGCCTCAAGCACCAGAATCAACTTCCCCTTATCATCCAAGGGTGGTAAGGTAGCAAAAAGAACCACGCGATGACCTAATGCCTTCTTGAGGCGTGACACATGGAAAACATTGTGTACTCTGCTGTCTGCCAGTAATTCTAACTATAAGTCACGTCACCAACTCACCGGATAATCCTGAAAGGGCCATAATAACGCGGCTTGAGTTTCTCTGCACCACTCTTCTTGAGAGTGGATTGTCGATAGGGCTGTAACATCAGATACACCATATCCCCAACCTCAAATGACCGCTTAACTCTCTTTTGATCAGCATACTGTTTCTGTTGATTCTGTGCCTTTTGGATATTTTCCCGAAGAGCTCTCATAATATCCTGGTTCTCCTGTAACATATCTCCTGCACTAGGCACTCTACTGTCACTCATTAGCAAGTCAAGGAAACTGGGCGCTTCATAACCATACAAGGCCATAAATGGTGTCATCTGAATCGAAAGATGGTAAGTGGTATTGTAACAGTACTCACAAAGGTATATTCACTTAACCCAACCCTTCTGTTGCCCTGCAATGTAGTTCCTGAGATATCCCTCCACCCACTTATTCACAATTTCTGTCTGGCCATCCGTCTATGGGTGGTAGCTGGTACTCGGGGTAAGCTTTGTCCCACATAGTCTAAATAAGTCCTGCCAAAAATGACTCAAGAACCGACTATCCCTGTCACTAACAATGCTCCGAGGTAACCCATGCAACTTGAATATCTCACGAAAGAAAAGTTCTGCTACCTGTGCAGCTGAGTATGTAGTTGTGATCAAAAGAAATGAGCATATTTCGTTAATCGATCAACAACCACATAAATACAATCTCATCCCTGGGTTTTCGGCAAACCGGTAATAAAATCCATGGATAAACACTCCCACTTCCTATCAGGAATCGGAAGTGGCTGAAGTAAACTTGCAAGGTATGTATGTTCTTGTTTATTCTACTGGTAAATAGGACACTCTCTGACATACCGAAGGACATCTGTCTTGAGCCCTTTCCAAGTAAAGCGCTCTTGAACCTGCCTGTAAGTCTTGAAGTACCTGGGATGCCCTGCCATAGGTGTATCATGAAAAGACCTCATCACTGTGTTCTTCATCTCCGATCATGGGGTTAAAAATATCCTACCTTTGTAAATGATAAGATCATTTACAATTGAGTACCTGTCATCCTGAACTGACCCCTCAATTATGCTAGAAGCCCATGAGTCCTTGGCATACTCTTCCACAATCAAGTGTCTCCAATCCTCCAAAATCTCCACCATAGAGCTCAAATGGGGACAGCGAGACAAAGCATCAGCAACTACGTTCTGAGTCCCCTTGACATAAGTAATGTCAAAGTCATATGATTGCAATTTACTCACCCACTTCTGTTGACGATCGTTGAGATCTCGCTATCCTAGGAAATGCCTCAAGCTGTTATGATCTATCTTAACGCAAAACTTGCTGCCCACAAGGTATTGCCTGAATTTGGCCAATGCATGTATAATGGCCAACATCTCCTTATCATAAATACTATAGCTCCTCTCTGGACCCCGTAACTTCCTGCTCTCAAAAGCTATCGGATGCTTGTTCTGCATAAGGACTGCACCAATCCCCTCACCCGAAGCATCACACTGTAGCTCAAAGGGTCTAGTGAAATCTGGCAAGGCAAGAACTGGGCAAGTAGTCATCAACTGTTTAAATTTCTCAAAACATTCCTGTGCCTCAGGTGTCCAAACAAATGCCCCTTTCTTCATTAAGTCTGTAAGTGGTGCTGCATGACGTGAATATCCACTGACAAATCTGCGGTAGAAGCCACACAAACCCAAAAATCCCCTAAGCTGAGTAAGATTCTCAGGTGTAGGCCACTCAATAATAACTCTGACTTTGTCAGGGTCCATACGCACACCTTCTGCACTGATGATATGGCCTAAGTATAGCAACTCTGTCATGCCCAAATCACATTTGGATTCCTTGGCGTACAAGGACTCCCTGCTAAGAATTCCCAACACTGTATCCAAATGGGCGATATGCTCCTCCCAAGTTCTGCTGTATACCAAAATGTCATCAAAGAAGACTAATACAAACTTCCTCAGTTGTGACTGAAAAACCTTGTTCATAGTGGACTGAAATGTAGCAGGAGCATTGGTTAGCCCAAATGGCATAACCACAAACTCAAAATGTCCACAATGGCACCTAAATGCTATCTTCTCGATGTCCTGCTCTCTGACCCTGATCTAGTGATAACCTGATCTCAAATCTATTTTCGAGAAATAGCGAGCACCATGAAGTTCATTGATCAACTCGTTAATACGAGGAATAGGGTACCTGTTCTTAATTGTCCTCTTATTTAACACCCTGTAATCGATGCACATCTGAAGGGTACCGTCCTTTTTCTTGACCAAGACTACTGCTGAAGCAAAAGGTGATTTGCTTGGCCTAATGTGCCCCATAGCCAACAGCTCCTTAATTGTTTTTTCAATCTCATCTTTTAGCCACTTGGGGTGTCTGTAAGGAGTGATCATCACAGGTTTAGCACCCTCCTCCAATTCTATTATGTGCTCAATCCCTCTTTCTGGAGGCCTGCCTGGTGGAATGTCACTGAACACCTTGGAGTGCTTGATCCTCAACTCCTGTATATTTGGGTGATAGGTTGGTTTTTGTTTCTCTTCCTGTATTGGCATTAGAATACACCCTGCTACCCACTCAACCATGTCATGGCGCATAAGTCTCTCCATTTTTCTGAAAGATATCATCCTGCAGTTGGTATCTCTGATGGCTTTTAGCACACGAGTCTTCCCATCCACCTTAAATCTCATCTCCATTTCCCTAAGGTTAATGGTAAACTCCCCGATATCATGAAGCCATTTCATTCCTAAAACCATGGCGGTTTCTCCCATGTTTACCACATAAAAATCTGCCTTAAACTCAAAGTTATTCAGTCGCATGGGAAGACCTGGAATCATCCTGTCACACTTAAGTGTATACCCATCAGCAACTTTTACTCTTATGCCCTCAAATTCCTCTGTCCGAATTCTGCGCCTTTCAACCAACCTAGCATCAATGAAGTTATGCGTGGCACCTGTATCGAGCAAGGTAATGATCTTCTGTCTAGCTAAAACCCCACGCATCCTAAATGAGCCCTCTTGCTGTATGCTAGTAAGGTGTGCTTCTTGAAAATTTGCTTCCTCAACATTTTCAGCTTCAATTTCATGCTTATCTGTCTCATCATCAGGTTTTTCCTCATTGGATTCTTCTTGATCAGATTGCTGGTCTGACTCTGAATCCTCGTAGAATGCCCACATAATCCTATTTGCTTTGCCCTTAGGTCTTAAAGGACAATCATGGTTTGCATCATAAGGTCCTTTGCAGTAAAAGCACAACTTTTTCCTTCATAAATCATTGAATGTCTCACGATCTAAAGGTGCTGCTGACTTTCCCTTTGAGTTTGGAGTTCCTTTTTTCTTGGGAAATGTCTTGTTGTCCTTGTATGAAGAGGATCCCTTAGATGAGTACTTACTTTGAGGGGCTGCAAGTTCCATACTCCTAGCTTTTTTCATTGCCTCCTGCAGTGTCGAGGGATCAAAAGCTTTTATCCATCCTCTCAACGGTTCCAATAAGCCCTCCATGAATAGCACAACCAATCTCCTTTCAGATATATTGGAGACCATGACTGATAATTTCTGAAATTCACTAATGTAACTCTCTAAACTCCCAGTCTACTTAAGCTGTGCCAAGTCTCTAAAATATGACTTTGGATCTCTTTTATCAAAGCGTTCCACCAATCTATCAACAAACTCTTGATATGAAGTGATACTACTATGATGCAATGTCTCTAATCCATGATATCACCAATTGTGGGCTACTCCCTCCAAGTGAAAAGTAGCATATTTTATTGCATCCCTTTCTGTCATGGGTCTAAGAGTCAAGAGGGTGTCTAGCTTATGAATCCAAGCCTAAGCTGTAACCTTCCCACTACCATCAAACATGGGCAATGTAACTCTGCTGGCGGCATACATCAAATCATTATTTTGATTTCTCGGTCTCTTTTCTTGCTTTCCCCTGTAGTGTTCTCTTCTTTGACTTACAAACCTATTGAAGCTCATGCGCTCCTTGACCTGTGGTGTCAACGACTCCCATTCATCATTAGCTGCCATAAGAGTATCTGCGAATATTTCTTCTCCTTCTGTATTTTCCTCTTCTTGTTCATTCCTTAAAAAAGTAGGACGTGTAGGCCTATTTGCCATGTGAGAAGATGCTTGTGCCCTAGGTGTCCCAACCACACTCCTATTATCATCCGGTTCATGGTTTTGTCTTCTTTGAGGGTTCATTTGTTGTATCATTGTAGTAAGTGCCCGCACAGCATTTGCCACCTACTGCTGCCCCGTAGCCATTTGTCTAAAGAGCTCACGTGTTTCCTGTTCTTCATCATTTCTTCCTTTGTTTCTGATAGGGCTACCTTCACCTCTTTCACCCATAGTGCCAGATGAACCAACCTCTCGCTGTCTTGCTACTAAAGCAGCTGATAAAGTGTCATGTTCAGGTGGTTGTGGCCACTGTTTTTGCTTCCTTTCTTCTCTAGCTATATACCTCTTATACTTGTCACTTTGTTGCATTAATGGAACCAATTTCAAACCCAAAGGATGGCAGGAAACCGCTTTGATACCACTGTAATATCCCTTGCTCAAACTGACTTCTTGTAACTGATTTTTGTCTCAAGGAATATCGTCAAACACTTTGCAAACAAAGTATGTTCTTGCTGTTTTTGTATTTCAATTTGCTTTGCTTGATGAAATTGGAACATAAGATGATGCAAATGCCTTGAAATAAATGCTAGATGATTAAACTACAAGTATAGCATGAAATGCAAGAGTTTTTTTGTATTTTTCCAAAAGCAATAGATGACTTATGCAAGTATAAATCAACACCTACAGCCAATTGACATTTTGTCAAACAGTTGGCATGCATACTATAATGCTATTACATTCAATATATGACTCCCAACTTATTACTCCTTATTAAAATGCAATTCTCAGGTACAATGCTAGCATGAATTCGCCAAGACTCTTGGCTTTGCAACTCCTAAAGTCTGAGTATTATAAATCTGATATAAAATGTGCATCTACAGCTACCTTATGACAGCCACCATTACAATGCGAAATGACCAATTTAAATGATGTAAATTTAATGTAGAACTTGATATACAAATCGCCCTTGAGTTGAGAAGTCGTGGTAGCCAAAATCCAATGCATATACTTATCAACATGCACCAAGTTACTGTAGCGAATCACTGTTCACGGCACTGTTCACGTCACTGTAGCGGCACTGTTCATGGCACTATTCACGACACTGTAGTAGCCAACAAAAAACTTTTAATCTGCAAATTAATACCTCCAAACCCTTGGTTAATACTTCAGATTTAAGCATAAATGAAATGACTGAAGTATCCCTTCCAATTTGCAACCCTTCGGAGGATATTTCACCACCTCAGTTATGCTTATCTATGGGAGTTTTCGTTCCCAAAGACCAAATATGTAGAAACCCTTGGCTCCACAAAACTCCTCAAATGCAAATGACAATAATCGGATCCCTGGAAGCTTGCCTTGCCCCTTCCTTTATACTTTTTTTAATCCCACTTCAAGAGGCTTCTAGAAAAATCTTATTATTTTATTTTAGTGACTTTAAGGATATAATGTGTATTTTAAAGTCACTATATTAAATTAATTAAATATAAGGTTACGTTTTGATTTAAAATTAAGTAATAACCTTATAAAATAATTAATTTAATAATATCTCCCTTATTTCGTCAATTAGCCTTTGGGAGATAAAGGCTAAATTACTCATCATGAAAATCACCTAGGAAGGGGACATTACAGAATGAACCTTCTCATGATGTTGATCTTTCCCACGAAACTCTGTAGACCTTTTTTATGACTGGGAAGAGGAAGTGCTAGAATGGCACTTGTCCTTTCGGGATCAATGGCCAATCCTTCTTTGGAGACTACATGTCCGAAGAATCTGCCTTCTGGGACAACAAATACACATTTTTTGGGATTTAATGATATCCCATATTCTCTGCATCTTTCAAAGACTTTTCTTAAATGACTCAAGTGGTCAGTTGCATCCTTAGAATAGACGGTCAGATCATCAAGATACACCAAAATAATATCATTAATCAGGCCTTTAAAGTCCAAGTCCATTGCCCTTTGAAAAGTAGCTCCAGCATTTGTCAACGCAAAAGGCATTTTTTGGTAAGCCAAGGTACCCCATTTAGTGGTAAAAGTTGTTTTATACTGGTCTGATTCTTTTACAAGAATCTAATTGTAGCTTGAATAGCCATTTAGGAGCAAAAACCTTTCAGCCCCTGCTATGGTTTGTAGGATTTGTTCCATGGAGGGAAGCGAATAGTGGTCATTTAGGGAGGCTCTATTCAAGTTTCTAAAGTCCACACAATCTTATTTCCCCATTCTTCTTCCTAATTGGAACTAAATTTACCACCCAAGAGGAATGTTTGATGGGGTAAATGATCTTTGCCTCTATGAGCTTGGACAATTCTTTTCTCATCAGTGGCTCTATTTTGGGGTTGATGGGCCTTTGCTTTTGGCTGACAGGGTTCGCATTAGGGTCCAAATCAATAGTATGTTGGATTAACCCGAGGTCAAAGCATTTCAAATCCCGATAATCCCAAGCAATTAAATCATTAAATTCATTGCAAAGCTCGATAAAACCTTGCCTTTCAACTTGGTTACATACCTTGCCATGTTTGAGAAATCTGCCCTATGCAATTTCTACCTCCTCATAATCCTCTTTTTTGAGTCATGTTCATCTTTTCTTTCTTTGGTTGATCATTTGTGCCAAATATATTTTCTAAGGTGACCAGTCCCCTGGGCAGTTTGTTGGTCTTTAGCTGTATTACTTGGTCGCCATATTGCTCTTGCAATACTGATTAATTCTAGGCAGCATATTCTGCCTCATCTTGTAGAAAATTCACAATTTGCTGGTCATTTTCAAATACTTGCCAGCTCGCAATGTTATCAAGCACAACAGGCCTCACAACAACCTTTACATGCTGATCTGAATTTTGTTTGACATTCTGAGGAATGTCAAACTGTGCGCCAATTGTGGCAAGTCTATCAGCATCCTTGTTTTTCCACCTGGGAACGGATGAATGTTGAAGGCTGTAATGTTTTGCCCTTGTTTGTTCTTTTTTGTTTAATATATTATGTTATTTTATTTATTTTGTGGTCTTTCAGAACTAGACAGAAGTTGCAGAAGGCTTTTTTTTTCTTGCATGTATTTGTTTTTGCAATATAACATAAAATATGAAGCATGCAATGAAACCCAGAAAAACTATGATAGATTGGCACAATGTAATGAAACAAATTGCACAATATTTTAATATAATAGTAAATATGCTGTAAATACTTGATAATAATATGCCACTTCGAGGGGGCAACCTCCTAATCCACTTCGAGGGGGATACCTCCAATAGTCTTCAATGAGAACACAATTCACAATATGATGATCTAATAAGACTCACTACCCCTATATATACCTATTTATGCCTAGGATATCACCCAGGCCGACTTAGATAGCCCTATAGAAGCCTTAGGCTGACTTAAACAACTAAATAACAATATAATAATGATAATATGACTTAATTAAGAGTTAAGATAGCCACAAGCCGACTATTCATAACCATATACACTATAGAAGTAAGGGCATAACATGCCCCCCACCTTTACAAAAGCGTTGTCCTCAACGCTGATCAATTGTGGTAGTTTCTTCATATAATCTTCATCATCCCATGTGGCAACTTCAACTAGAAGATATTTCCTTGATGTCCTCAGCTTATTCAGGTGTGTTTGGAAAATTAACTTTAGCTCCAAGATGTGTCTTCCCTTTGCATCTAGCTCTTGATGGTGATGAATGTGTTCTTCCTTTACTTGAACCTTTTGATGTGCCATAGAGGAAAAGGTGAGGAATAGTACATGGTACCCTTGCATTGGTTGAATAGCTTGACTAGGAAGTTCTTCTTCTTTCACTTCTTCCTCTTCGTTGCCTTTTTCTTCTTCATCATCATCATCATCATCATCATCATCATCATCATCTTCTTCTTCTTCTTCTTCTTCTTGTTCTTGTTCTTCTTCTTCTTCTTCTTCTTCTTGTTCTTCTTTTTCTTCTTCTTCTTCTGCTTCTTCTTCTTCTGGTTCTTCTTCTTCTTTGTCTGCTGCTGCTTCTTCTTCTTCTTCTTCGTGTTGTGACTGCTTATGTTTGGAAAGTATCTTCAAAATTTTCTCAATAACACAGGACTTAGCCAACCCTTTCATTTGTTCACCCATAATGGACAAGATTTCACCTTTCATCTTGCTATTTTCTTTATGAATAAGTTCAAGTATATTTTCATATTCTTTTTTATCAACATCCTCATTTTCCACCTCCTCCTTGCCTGGAGTTTTTCCCGGTGTGGTAACATTCTTTTTGCCCCTTGTTGAAGGACCCGTCATGATGGAAACCAATATTTTTGAAATAAATCACACAAATGAAATGTAAATTCTCTAAAATTTTTACTGTAACTTACTAAGGCCAAGATACCACTTACCCAGAAAAAAATCCAAGAAATTAGCAAATTTGCTGCCTTGAGAGCGAATTTGTTGGAAACCCTAATTTTGCAATAACTCGCTTATTTTTGCTTCAATTCCTCTAAAATCTGGAGTGTATCTTATTTAATATTGTCTTCAAAAACCCTTTAAAAATCTTTAAAAAATTTGCTAAAATCTGAAAGTTATGCTCTTCCCAAAATCGCCTCCAATGATGAGAAAAATTTTTGCCTCTACGGTGCCAAGATCATGCTCTGATACCACTTGTAATGAAACAAATTGCACAATATCTTAATATAATAGTAAATATGCTGTAATACTTGATAATAATATGCCACTTCGAGGGGGCAACCTCCTAATCCACTTCGAGGGGGATACCTCCAATAGTCTTCAATGAGAACACAATTCACAATATGATGATCTAATAAGACTCACTACCCCTATATATACCTATTTATGCCTAGGATATCACCCAGGCCGACTTAGATAGCCCTATAGAAGCCTTAGGCCGACCTAAACAACTAAATAACAATATAATAATGATAATATGACTTAATTAAGAGTTAAGATAGCCACAAGCCGACTATTCATAACCATATACACTATAGAAGTAAGGGCATAACACACAAAGTAACAGTGACATAGTTTGTAAAATCACACAAAATGAATTATCCACTTACCCATTTCAAGATCTTGGACTTTATACATCTGTTGTATGTGAACCAACAATATTGATGCCGGAAAACTCCTCCAAAATGCATGCAATGAATATCCTCCACTCAAACAATTGTAGAACAGTGTTTCGAAACCCTAGGCGCCATGGTTGAAGGTGAGAGAAGCCATAAACTGAAAAAGAAACAGCTCCAAGATGACTCACGTCTCCCTAGATGAGGTACGACCCAGTTGGTGGTGTCTAACAGCAATAAAATCACACAAAAATTCCTTCAAACTGTATATATGTTGCAACTGATTTGCAGGTAGATGCAAGGGTTCTAATGCTGAAAACAAGTGAAGTTTTCACCAAACAAAGCTCAAATGACTGCCATAAATGGTACGGCCCAGGTCTGCAATGGTATGACCAGCAAGGAAAATAGAATGCAGCCTTAAACTCCCTCAATATTTGATCCAATCTACAACTAAAATATGTGCCTCTGTTGTTCACCAAAAATCTGCATAAATGTATTCAATATCTCCCTCAAAATACCACCGAAATGTATCGAGTGAAGCACAATGCAAACATCGAGTGTATTTGCCTCTTCAAGCACCCGGGGATGATTTTTCACACCTGTGGAATGCTGTTACTAATGGAGGTTTTCGTCTCCAAAAGCCATGGTTTCGAATTTCTCCAAAACCCTCAAACTCTTTGCAGAGCCAAAAGCCAAAGCAAATGAAATAATCAACATGCCAAATGAATTACTTTTTCCCCTTTTATAATTCCTCTAAGGAGGTCGATTCAACTTTTGGAGGGAATATTTTATTTGAAGTCACTTTTAATAGACTCAAGAGGAGCGCTCAACATTATGGCTAAGTGACTTTATTAATATTTCATTTTTTTGACACTTAATCATTATAACCCAAAGTCCAAAATTAAATAAACATTAATAATTTACAGACTTTAAAACGAAGGCCCAAATGATCTCAGAATCCAGTGATCATAGACCGTTGGAAAGGTCTCGCCAAGACACTTCATCTCCAACACTAAAAATCCCGAAACGGACAGAAACCTTAATTTGCCAAAAATAGTAAGTTCGGGCCTAAGCAATCAAATCCACCCCAGAAAGTCGGCTCCAACTACTCTGCAAGAGGACTCGAAAAATGGGGACATTATAGTCCGCCCTTCCCAAAGATTGCTTGTCCTCAAGCAATGCCAATACAACCTCTGATCAACATACTAATCCAAACTGAAATCAAGAACGATCCTAGGGTCCCAAATCAATCTATGGAAATAACCATTATGCTATCGCTGCGCTACTCTGATAAAAATTGTTAATCCATAGCACCAAGTCTGCGCTCTCTCCTCTTGTAACCCCCAAAATGAAAATCACCAACACCCATACTGTAATACCTGTGAGTGCTGAAATTTGTATCATAAAAAATCCCTTGCCTAGGCACCACAGTGAGATCCATATATGAAATCCCACTGTCTAAATCAATCTTGGTTAATAGAAAATATAATCTGCTCAACTCCAAAGAGTAACCCTTAGCATATCCCCTCACAGTATCCCGAAAGTGATGCCAATCAGTCCCTAACCGAAAGCCGATAACAATATTGCCATCCCTGGAATCATGCATCCTGACAATGCCATCCCGATCATAGACTGACAACTCCTCACCGACACCTAATCTCCAAGTGTCATCATGCCCATATTGAGCACACCAACTCATCCAATCGACTGCAATCATTTTGCTCAACATTTGTGGGTATATCCATCAACTTCTCGAACTAATTGCAGTAACCATCACTCATAATGGTGGAGGCTAAAAATAATTGCTCTAACTCTGTAATTCCTCCCACTACCTCCTGCCAAGAAGCCTGTAAGTACTCAAAGTCCGACTGTCCATCAACTAATGTTGCCATAATCAGCATGGAAATGCTAGGGCAGCAGCTGTCATAAATCATTAGCCCTAAAAACATAGGAAATGCAAATGTGGGAATGACCAAAGGAATTCTTCCACTAACCACATTACCTCTCCCAATCAACACCATCTGAGAATTACCCCACTGTTGGGCTGGAGATGTTGACCAATCCAACTGCATGATATCATTCATGGTCCTATGTGGGTTGATTGGAAAGTAGATAGCGGTACCAACTCCGGAGTTATGTTCACCTCTCCAATTCTGAAACATCTCACCCCTGGTAACAGTACCTTGATCCCAAATTCTATGATTATCATCAATCATACTCACACACACATCCTCATGACTGTTGCAACAAATGATGATAGTCATGTTAAGTCTGAAAATCAGATCTATAACCACCTCAAAATTTCTTCTACTGTCATAAATTGGTAATGTCTCATCAGCATTCCAATTCCAAGTGCTATAGTGACAAAAATGTGCACACCAATCCATGCAATCAGTTGCTATCATTAATGCAAAGTCTGAGATTATCATAATCAACACTATAGAACAACCCTTATACATAGGTGTGTAAGTTGGAACCCAAAGAACTATGTCTGAACACTCTTCATCCATTTGATGCACCTTGTTATGTGTTTTCATGAAGTAAGGAATAGTAAAGTCATCATGAAGCATCATATCACATGAATGACTTGGGCAAACAAACACCATTTCATGCTTAGCCATAAAATTTTGAATATCAACAAGTTGAGGTACTTTACCAATGTCATCCATAAAATTTTCATCTATCATCTCATAAGGAATCAATTCATATGAAGATGCTGACCTGCTGTTCACAATCAAGGAATTTTCAACCAGTTCAAACCTTTCATTGATGTCTTCATGAATTTCATGCATACCTTTTTCCATTCCAAGATGGTCATCATTAGTCACTTTTTCAAGAAGTATATCATGCTTATACCAAGACAATAGGCTGCTATCAGCACTCATAGAATCCACACTTTCTTCATTCCTTTCAATGGTGTCTTCATAGGTTTCATACACCCCTACACCCAACGTTGAATGCTCATCATTATTTATAGATTCAAAAGTTGTATCACTCTAAAATCTGCCCTCATTACCTATTATATCTGCTATCTCATGGCTGCAAGCTACCCCTTAATGCAAAAATTGATCCTCAAGCAGGTTCCAATCTTTATCAGCATACTGAACCTCTTCAATATGGGAATTGCTGACATCATTATGCAACATTTCATCCTTGTGGATTTCAACAATCCCTTCAATGATTTGTTTGATCTCCATAATCCTTGTGTCACTTTCTTGAACTTTGGATGTGGCTGCAATAGGAATAAAATTTTCCGCTTTGTATGAAGATGAGTAAGCCATACTCAATTGTAAGCAAAGATCATCGGCTTCTTTTTCTTTGTCGTCAGCATACTTGAAAGCCAAATCCCTGTCCATAAGCAATTGCAAGTAATCTGATTTCATCATTTCCAATGCCTTTTTGATAGTGTATGAGTAAGAGTGACTCCACTTGCAATACCCTCTTTCCTCTCCTCAATTTGAGCTTCCCAAATAAGTTCTTCAACATATTTGTGAGAATCATCTACCCTTGTTAACACTTGCACTAGTTTCTCATCTGTAACCACAAATTGGTCCTTCAAATCTTTCAATGCTAATGGTCTTTGATCAAATTCTTTAAAGTGACTTGGGCTGTCAGGCACTAAATTTTCTGATTTATTTTCATGTGTAGGAACCATATCATCATAAAAATCAGTTTTTTCACTAGTTGATGCCTTGCAATCCTCATGTAAAAATGATGAGACAACATTATGACCAAACACACTATCCTCAAAGGAATCCGTCTCCTCACAAGGCTTATCAATTACAATGTCTAAATCGCCCACATAAAGACTTGTGCATATTTTTCTTGTAGATGCATTAAATGGTTTCTTTTCCTCAACGTCCATGGTATTGCTTTGCTGGAAGGTAACATTGTGGAAATCATAATTTGGATTGTTTGTCCCTACATCCTCATTGGCTGATTTAGTAACCTCCAAGTCAACAGATTGTTTGCTCTCATTATTACTGTGAAGTTCAATATTATCATCTTTGTTGATGGCAACACTTGAAGAACCAACCTCATCCTCATCCTTAATAGCTGCATGCATAATCATAGAATCATCTTGAAGCTCTGTAACATATTCCTCATGCTCCAAGACAAACTCTCCATCGATTTTTGTTGCATTAGTCTCCTCAATATCCAAGAAAGATTTCAGCTTTCCCTCACATTGTTTGAACACTTTGTTGACCAATTCATAAGCAACTGTAGAAACATCCTGTTCTTGCCTCAAAATAGCCAATAGAGAAGGTAAGAGTGATTCATCACTCTCATTAATGATCGAAGTCATAATGGTTTGGATAGAGGATATAACACCTTCCATTTGATGCTCACAAACAACAACCAAGAAATGTTGAAACATTTCAAGAATAGGATCTTCACAACCCAAATCCAACATAATGACACAAGATCTGATTTTTGCAACATTTTCTAGAATTAAGATCCTTTTGGTCAAAGTTGGGCTGTTAAAATCATGCAAACCTTTGAAGCTTTCTACAATCAACTAAAAAACCTTCTTCATAATACTGCTGTTATAAGGTTCTTGTGGAAATGTTAGTTTCATAATTTCGTTAACACAAAAAGTAACTGCAAGTCTTACCTCCTCATCTGGATGTCTTATGAGCTCTGGCTTAACCAAAGAATTTACTGATGGAGCCCAAGCATATTGCAGCCTCTTAGAATCTCGCTGATCTATCATGAATAAATATATCCCCACTTCTTCCAAAAGACAAAGTAGGTCATTTTTGGACTGCGGCAAGTGTTCAAGTTTCTTACCTACTCTATAAAGCTTGCTTCCCACATCTTCTTCACTGAATGATGCCATAATTCATACCCTAAAAGAATCAATTTTTGACAATCCTCTGAATGATAACTCACTGCCGAAACTGATGTACCAACTACCCAACAGGCTAGCAAGATAAACTAGGCTTTGATACCATTGTAATGTTCTGCCCCTGTTTGTTCTCTTTTGTTTAATATATTATGTTATTTTATTTATTTTGTGGTGTTTCAGAACTAGACAGAAGTTACAGAAGGGGTTTTTTGTCTTGCATGTATTTGTTTTTGCAATATAACATAAAATATGAAGCATGCAATGAAACCCAGAAAAACTATGATAGATTGGCACAAAGTAACAGTGACCCAGTTCGTAAAATCACACAAAATGAATTATTAACACATACCCATTTCAAGATCTTGGACTTAATACATCTGTTGTATGTGAATCAGCAATATGGATGTCGGAAAACTCCTCCAAAATGCATACAATGAATATCCTCCACTCAAACAATTGTAGAATAGTGTTTAGAAACCCTAGGCGCCATTGTTGAAGGTGAGAGAAGCCATAAACTGAAAGAGAAATAGCTCCAAGATGACTCACATCTCCCTAGATGAGGTACTGCCCAGTTGGTGGTGTCTAATAGTAATAAAGCCACACAAAAAGTCCTTCAAACTATATATATATGTTGCAACTGATCTGCAGGTAGATGCAAGGGTTCTAATGCCAAAAACAAGTGAAGTTTTCACCAAACAAAGCTCAAATGACTGCCATAAATGGTATGGTCCAGGTCTGCAATGGTACGGCTAGCAAGGAAAATAGAATGCAGCCTTAAACTCCCTCAATATCTGATCCAATTTGCAACTAAACTATGTGCCTCTGCTGTTCACCAAAAATCTGCATAAATATATTCAATATCTCCCTCAAAATACCACCGAAATGTATCGAATGAAGCACAATGCAAACACTGAGTGTATTTGCCTCTTTGAGCACCCGGGGATGATCTTTCACACCTGCGGAATGCTGTTACTAATAGAGGTTTTTGTCTCCAAAAGCCATGGTTTCGAATTTCTCAAAAACCATCAAACTCTTTGCAGAGCCACAAGCCAAAGCAAATAAAATAATCAACATGCCAAATGAATTACTTTTTCCCCTTTTATAATTCCTCTAAGGAGGTCGATTCAACTTTTGGAGGGAATATTTTATTTGAATTCACTTTTATTAAACTCAAGAGGAGCGCTCAACATTATGGCTAAGTGACTTTATTAATATTTCATTTTTTTGACACTTAACCATTATAACCCAAAGTCCAATATTAAATAAACATTAATAATTTACAGACTTTAAAATGGAGGCCCAAATGATCTTGAAATCCAGTTATCTATAGACCGTTGGAAAGGTCTCGGCAAGACGCTTCATCTCCAACATTGAAAATCACGAAATGAACAAAAACCTTAATTTGCCAAAAATAGTAAGTCCGGGCCTAAGCAATCAAATCCACCCTAGAAAGTCGGCTCCAATTGCGTTGCAAGAGGACCCAGAAAATTGGGACATTACAAAGGCATTGAAATCTTTGATCAGGTCCTAGACCCTGTGTTTATAACTTTAGCAAGTCATTCTTTGAAGCACTTAGTTTTTTGATTTGGTGGACAACCAACTCATTGTCCCCAAATACCTGCAAAACTTTTATTCCTCTTTTTTGAG
The DNA here is from genome assembly GCA_027924645.1 of Cunninghamia lanceolata. Taxonomy (NCBI): domain Eukaryota; kingdom Viridiplantae; phylum Streptophyta; class Pinopsida; order Cupressales; family Cupressaceae; genus Cunninghamia; species Cunninghamia lanceolata. The sequence continues at coordinate 2,676,827 of BSBN01001011.1, forward strand.
TCAGCTGTATGCCCTGAATCAAGGCTTCATACTCAGCTACATTGTTAGTACCACTGAACTGCAATCTGAATGAAGAGAAATATGTAATGTCCCCTTTCTGGAGATAACACTTAAACCTGAATGTGCATTCAAAATGATTCTCAAGGAGACATTAGTAACATTAGAGATCAATAAACTTTAGTGATAAGATCAAGAATAATATATGTATTTCATTTTTATCCAGGTATTATTCATTTCCTTCTTGTCATTCATGACTATTATATAATACATTCCATAAGTACATTAGGACGAATATTAAACATAACTCGGATCCATACTCTCCCCTCTTATTATTCATCAAGGAATTAGGATCTTACATGCTAGGGCGCATGGACCATTCCTGGACCCAGCTTGAGAAACTTAGTTCCAAGCCCTTGGGGTCTATGCACGGAGCCTCGGATCTAGCTTGGGAGCTATATCCCAGCCATTGGGATCAATATGAGATCTCTGGACCTAGCATCGAGAACTTAGTCCCTAGCCCTTGGGGTCTTCGCACAGGAAGTGGAATTACTCCGCCTTTCCCTACAATACCTATGGTTCCTTATTGGATGACATAATAAGGGTTACGGAGATATGATCTTTATTTCAATATTCCCTCGTACTCTAGATGGAATTGTTATACCATTTATCATCATGGAGTTATTTATGTTTCAATTTGTAATGCCGTCCATGACATTCTCATTCTTACACAATTGTTTATTATTGTCATGGGGCAGATCTCACACTTATGGATAGTTAACTATACATAGCAATTACCAATTACATGGTTCATTTATGAATTCAAGTATCTATAAACACTCATATGAACTGGATATGAAAACTAGTAATATGGTACTAATGCTAATAACATGAAAATATCAAAATACACATCTATCTAATTATAAACAAAATAATTATCATAAGCATATTATTCTAACTATAATCTAAGGATGGTGATATACTAATCTAATACAACCTGTTTGGATCTGCCATTTACTTATATATACATAATTCTTATAGTCTTTATATTCATTATATGCTTAGACAATCAATGTTAAAGTTAATATCACATACCTTAATTAAGTGCAGATTTGAACTGTTATACTTTATCTCTTGCTGGAATATATATCGACTGAATGACCTTTTTCTTTTATTCTAATTACCTATATTCTCTTTTTGATACCCTTATTCCTTTCTTATATCCGCTGCTTTCTTTCCTATCTCCCCACGTACTGCCTTATCTTACTGCTGCGATTTTCTGCACTTGATCTTCTTTTAACTGCTGATGTATCCTATGATTTTTCCCGTGCTTCTCTTGCTGATGCCATGCTAAACAAAGGGCAGGGACGACCTTTTAAAAACCACGAAGGGTCTCAAGAGGCAAGCGTCACAACGAATCCTCATTCGTTGCTTTTGTTAAGGTTTTTCAATATGGGATTGGGACTTATTAGGGGCCCCGATCAGTATTCACTTCTTATTATTATTTGAATATGTATATTAAATCATATTATTGTATATTAAATATTTATTGTATGGATAGTAATAATACATATATATACTTATAATTATGTCTTTATACAATTTTGTATATTATAATAATAATATGTGTATATTTATTTATCAGTAATTACTCACATGTAAATTTGTAACTATCTTAACATATATATTTGTATTTACACATAATTTTCAATATGAATACTCATTATTTGAGTTATGCAAATTATAAAAGGATACATATTATATTATATTTGAAATATATGTGAAGTATAATGTATAGTGAAAATGTAGGGGAATATGACTGTTCCCCCCACTTAAGAGTGCTTGTCCTCAAGCAACTTAGGATTTGGGTGAGTGAAATATTTCTTTCTTCTTTTGCGAGAAACAACCTCTGGAGGATCATCAGGTAACCCTTGTAAAGTGACCTCCTTTCCTTCGTGTTGAAAATCGATTTTTAAGTTAGGAAGGTCGAACCGAAAACATCCCAATGAATAGATCCAAGGGGTGCCTAGTATTACATCATTATCTAGGGGTACTGCATATAAGTCTTCTTGAATAGCATGTTTCCCTAGGACCATTACAAGTTGGAGAACAATCTTAGTACACAAAACCAATGCTCCTGTGGCAGTAGCTGCTGAAAAACCCTTGAAGTCCTGGGTTTTCAACTTTCTTCTATTTACTAACTTCTTAGCAATGAAGTTGTGGGATGCCCCACTATCTATCAAAGTGATAAGTTTTTGTCCCTTGATATTGCCTTTGATGCGGAAAGGATGAGGTTTGGAAGTTTGGGTGATTGTGGCCAAGGTCACATGTTCATCTTCTTCTGTTCTTGCCTTCTTGATGATTTTTTCTTCGACTTCTTCATCGGAGATGACCTCAATCTTTTGGGCTCGACCTTTCTTATCACATTTATGCCCAGGTTCCCATTTTCCTTTGCATCTATAACATAGATTTTCCTTCCTACGGCAAATATGACCACGTTCCCAAGGTTCTTGACATTGGAAACATAAGTTCTTGTCCTTGTCCATGCATTCCTTTTTGGAAGGCTTATTATCTTCATTCTTTTTGGGATAGGTCTTGGTATGCTCATGTGTGCTTTTAACAATAGATGTGGATGATTCCAAGTCCAAGGCTTTTTCTATGGCCTCGTCTAGGGTGGTGGGACTAAGAGCTTTTATCACTCCCTTTAGGGGATCCTTTAATCCTTCTATGAAGAGGTAGGTTAACCTATCTTCATCCATTCCAGTGACCTTGATTGAAATTGTTTGAAATTCGGTTATATAATCTTCCAATGATCCTAGTTGTTTTGTTTGAGTTAGCTTCTTAAAGTTTTCTTGAGGATGCTCTTTATCAAATCTTTTGATTAGTTTCCGTGAGAATTCTTCATAGGTGGTAATCTTATTATGTCCTTGGGTATGTTCTCCATGTTTGCACCACTCATAGGCCATTCCTTCTAAGTGAAGGGTGGAGAATTTTATGGCCTCTTCCTCTGTCATTGGGCTTAATGAAAAATAAGTATTTAGTTTCTTAAGCCATGCATGGGCTGTAATCTTTCTTGACCCATCGAAATTTGGAAGGGGAATTTTGTCTATTTTATTCTTTAGGTTTTTATTTGGAGGTCTTCTTTCCCTTCGAGGAACCTCGTGCCTTTTGGCTTCGCAAAAATCTCTAAAGGTGACCAATTCTCTAATCTCGGGGTCCAAATTTGCATAAGCTCTTGCAATCTCTTCTGCACTTGGTGCGGACTGTTCATTCCCTTCATCTCTAGGCGGCTCTTCCCTAGGTAAGAAGGTAGGTTTAGGGATTCTTAGATTTGATGATCCTTTGTTATTTTCGGATATGTTAGACCCCGTGTCTCCCCCATTTATGGTATGGGTTTTTAGGCTATCAATGGCATTGCCCATGTTATGAAAGGCCTCTATGAGTCTTTCATTTTGGTTAGAGAGGGCTTGATTGGTTTGTTCCATAAAGGTTTTCATTTGATTTACCAATTCATCACTCATGTTGGTGTTATTTCCCCTTCTTCAATAACTTTGCATTGTCAACTTTTCATAGGATGGCAGGATGACAGCTCTGATACCACTTGTAATGTCCCCTTTCTAGAGATAACACTTAAACCTGAATCTGCATTCAAAATGATTCTCAAGGAGACATTAGTAACATTAGAGATAAATAAACTTTAGTGATAAGATCAAGAATAATATATGTATTTCATTTTTATCCAAGTATTATTCATTTCCTTCTTATCATTCATGACTAGCATATAATACATTCCATAAGTACATTAGGACGAATATTAAACATAACTCGGATCCATACTCTCCCCTCTTATTATTCATCAAGGAATTAGGATCTTACATGCTAGGGCGTGTGGACCATTCCTGGACCCAGCTTGAGAAACTTAGTTCCAAGCCCTTGGGGTCTACGCACGGAGCCTTGGATCTAGCTTGGGAGCTATATCCCAGCCATTGGGATCAATACGAGATCTCCGGACCCAGCATCGAGAACTTAGTCCCTAGCCCTTGGGGTCTACGCACAGGAAGTGGAATTACTCCGCCTTTCCCTACAATACCTATGGTTCCTCATTGGATGACATAATAAGGGTTATGGAGATATGATCTTTATTTCAATATTCCCTTGTCCTCTAGATGGAATTATTATACCATTTATCATCATGGAGTTATTTATGTTTCAATTTGGAATGTCGTCCATGACATCCTCATTCTTACACAATTGTTTATTATTGTCATGGGGCAGATCTCACACTTATGGATAGTTAACTATACATAGCAATTACCAATTACATGGTTCATTTACGAATTCAAGTATCTATAAACACTCATAAGAACTATATATGAAAACTAGTAATATGGTACTAATGCTAATAACATGAAAATATCAAAATACACATCTATCTAATTATAAACAAAATAATTATCATAAGCATATTATTCTAACTATAATCTAAGGATGGTGATATACTAATCTAATACAACCTGTTTGGATCTGCCATTTACTTATATATACATAATTCTTATAGTCTTTATATTCATTATATGCTTAGACAATCAATGTTAAAGTTAATATCACATACCTTAATTAAGTGCAGATTTGAACTATTATACTTTATCTCTTGCTGGAATATATATCAACCGAATGACCTTTTTCTTTTATTCTAATTACCTATATTCTCTTTTTGATACCCTTATTCCTTTCTTATATCCGCTGCTTTCTTTCCTATCTCCCCACGTACTGCCTTATCTTACTGCTGCGATTTTCTGCACTTGATCTTCTTTTAACTGCTGATGTATCCTATGATCTTTCCCGTGCTTCTCTTGCTGATGCCATGCTAAACAAAGGGCAGGGATGACCTTTTAAAAACCACGAAGGGTCTCAAGAGGCAAGCGTCACAACGAATCCTCATTCGTTGCTTTTGTTAAGGTTTTTCAATATGGGATTGGGACTTATTAGGGGCCCCGATCACTATTCACTTCTTATTATTATTTGAATATGTATATTAAATCATATTATTGTATATTAAATATTTATTGTATGGATAGTAATAATACATATATATACTTATAATTATTTCTTTATACAATTTTGTATATTATAATAATAATATGTGTATATTTATTTATCAGTAATTACTCACATGTAAATTTGTAACTATCTTAACATATATATTTGTATTTACACATAATTTTCAATATGAATACTCATTATTTGAGTATATGCAAATTATAAAAGGATACATATTATAATATATTTGAAATATATGTGAAGTATAATGTATAGTGAAATTGTAGGGGAATGACAAAATAACTTTCCTTTTGGGGTGAAATCACTACAACCCCAGCACCTGCTCTATTTTTTCTTCTGGAGCCATCAAAATACATTTGCCACATCCCTTCAGGATCTGATATTGTCTTTTCAATATTGGGGATGACAACATCCTCTTCATGGATACAATAAGTACCTAGCTCTGTTTCCTCTACATGAGCAGGGGTGTCAAACTGGAAACAGTACGCTCACTCATCAAGTAATATGTCAAGAATCTCCTCCACTAGGGTGTCAGCCTCATGTCTATTGCTACTGTTGTCCTCTAACTCATGGATTGTACAATTCATATCGGGGAGATTAGGGGAGTAGGGCTCTATGTGGTTATTGGCAATAGGCTCATCTTTGATGGTTACTTTGGTGCCATACCTAGTTCTAAATAGCATATGGGGCCAATCAAAAGATAGGTACCCACCTATCTTGGCTGTGAAGTCTCTAGATAGGCATATGCCAAAGTAGGCTGGGAGATCAATGACAAAGATGTCTTGGGAAACAGAGCAACCAGGGCATGCATGCAAAGTGAGTTTTAAATCTTTTATAACACCCACTGTATTAACAGCAGTACCATCTAATTGCACTACCCCTTTGTTCACAGGCTCATACACTATACCCAACTTGTTAGCTATGTTTTTGGGCATGATAGAGGTACCTGCCCCAAAATCTATCATACAGTTATGTAACAATTTGTTACCAATAATTAGAGAAACATAGAATGGAGGGGGCTTATTGGTTTTGCTTGTGCTTGCTTCCTCCTTTGGCTGGCATAAGTTGGTTGGGATGGTGGCCTTTTCTTTCGTTGCCTCTACAGCAGGCTGGTTGAAGCTTGTCAAGGCTTCCTTCAATAAATCTCTTTGTGCTGGAATCAACAGAGTGTCCCACATTGTGACACTTATATTGGTCCTTTTCATTTGATCAACAATACTGAAGGGGATCTGATTGCCCTTCAATGATGCTTTGGGATGACAGGGTCGATTGTTGCTTGCACGCTGGCCTGATTTTGCTATAGTGGTGTCGAACTTGTCTGCCCGCTAGCCTGTTTTTGTTGCTCGACTCGAGTCTGTTGGAGCGGCACTAAACTCGTCTGCCCAGCAGAACAATCTATTTGTTCTGAATTTGGTCATTCAGAAGAATGATCTGATTGCCTTGACGGAATACTGGTTGTCGTTCCTCCATTTGCAGCCGTTTGAGACATGTGAGAAGAAGACGCCTGTTGTAGCAGCACTACAAGTATTGAGGCATCCTCAGTAGCTCTTCTCTTTGCCCTTGTGTTGAATGTAATTGGGCTTGCGCCTTGAATGACTCCACAAAAGTCGTCCTGTGTCCAATTCATCAAAGTGGCGTCATTCTGTATTTGTTCTTGTCCTCCCATCATATCCTGACTAGAATTAATTTGCTGCTCTGAAGAAACATATTGATTTTGTGTTGTCAAAGCCTGACCAAACTGTCTGCTTTGGCACAAATTCTGATCATGTGGCTGATTACATGGATAACACCAATCGTTATCCTGAGCCAGGTTGTTTTGTATGGGCACAAGAGGCTCGGATGTACTAACAACATTTGGATGCATAGCATTCAATGGCCTGATGTAGCTGGGCTGATTTTGCCTTTGTACATTACCCTGATATTTCGGTCTGTTTTGCTGGTAATTCTGATTGAAAGGTTGATATGTCTGATTGGAGGGCTGATATGGCTTGTTAGGTTGTGCATTTTGTCTCCTTGCCAACGTCAAATCATTGCTCAATTTCCTGATCATAGCATCCTTCTCCTCTAATTGCTCAATTGTAGGTGTAATTAGAGGAGCAACAAAAGTGGCGGTGGGAATTGGAGCCACAACAGGATGAATAACAAGGGCCTCTAGAAATAAAGGCATTAGTGGCCTTGGGGCGATTTTTTCAGCCTGAATTAGGCAATTCTTTGCTTTAATTGCTATGTCATATTCATCAAGTAGCACTGTCCCTCCCATGGACCGAATCATGATAGCAATGTTAGGATTCAAGGATTTCAAATAATAGATGAATGTTGTATTTGGGGAGGGCTTCACCAACAATGGGATTCTGTCCCATGTCTTCTAGAATCTATAATTGAAATTCACCATACATTCATGTGGGGCTCTCTTTATCATAGTTAACTGCTCCATTAGTGACAGGTGGTCACTTTTGTCCTCAAAATGTTGTCCCAGTTTAGTGCCCAGGGCATCCCAATTGTGGATGGAATTTGCTTGGAGACCCCTATACCACTGCAGGGCTTTTCCCTTGAATGAAGAGGCCAAGAGTTTTACTGCCACGTTATCAACAGTGACATTGTGGATAGAGTAGACACTGGCTATGTCTTGAATATGCTTAGCTGGGGTGGTGGAATTTTCACTGGTAAAGAATGGAATAGCCTTTAAGGCTGAGGTGGGTATGTCATCATATTGAGCTAGGTTCAGTGGGCTACCCCCATTAAAGCAACAAATGGAAGATTTCTTGCCATATTTTGGATGTTTAAATTAATTCTAGGTATGTGCAAGGTTCTTCTAGAATACTTGAACCTAACTTGGAATCTAGCTGGAGGGGGAGGGGACTGGGCCCTTGATGGAGATGGGACTGCACTCCTATTTTCCCTCACAAGGGATCTAGCTAATCTGCTTCTTCTTCTAGACTTAGTAAATGAAAGTTCTATGAATTCGAAATAACCTCTAGAAGATGATCTTGTCTGCACTCAAGGCATATAATATTGAATATTCTGGATACTGGATCAACAGAGTCGCCAGGTGCTTGTTTGCTTCCACAGCAGTGAATAAAACTGAGAATAGCATCGAATTCTTAGCTTAGCTCCTACTTAGAGCGGAGTGTCCCACCAGGCCTGCCAGAAATTGTTGTCATGTGAAATTGCACCCTGTTTGAAGCTGGTTCAAACACTTCAATGACACAATGGGACTAATCTCAAGGTGTGGGACTTTGCTGATGAGATCAGACCTCCAGAGAAGGTTGGTTCCTCTTTCTGAGCTTAAGGCTTAGAGAAATAAACTAAAATCTAGTGCTAATACTTGCAGGGGAAAAGGGTAAGAAGGATTGCTGAATTAAAAAGAGGTGATGCACCAAATTGAGGATGTTCAGCTACAATTGAATCAACAAAGTAATAATCTCAAAACTAAAGGAACTCACATAGACTCATTAATTCTAACAGAGGCTAGGATAGAATAATGGAGAAATGAAAGGAACTGTTTTGCCTACAATACATAGTTCACATTAATCAAAATAGACATAGTGCAAGAATAATGAGGCGAAATATCAGTTTATATTGATTATAGAGGCCAAATAGCCATTACAAAAGAGAGAATAATGCAAAAGAAATAGACACAGAATAATCAGTTACATTCATGGATGAACCAACAAATTGGAGACATCAAAGGCTCTGTGTTGAGCACAGTACTTCAAATCCAACTGGTTCGTGCAACTACATTACAGAGGTCTGGTTACAAGAATTCTCCAACTTGCAATAGCCCAGAAGAATAGCTAATAGAAATACATTGCTTTTTGATGTATTTATAACAGTTTTGAGCACTCTGCAATAGTTGCACTGGAGTTGGTCAATCGACCTAGGACAGGCCATGTTTCATTAATTCTTTGACCCAGAACATCTGTTGCAAATCCTGCGAATTGGGACAAAAAATCATGCTTCTGAGAGGCCTGTAGCCTGTAGAAGAAGATCACTTCCATGAATGGGTGTCAGACATATTTATGAGGAAGGGCCTGCAAATCTGTTGTCCCTGCAAATCCATTTTGTGGCAGCATATGTACAACAGCATTGAAGATTTTCATTGTTCTACCTGCCTGCAACTATCTTTGTCCTGTGGAATTGAATGCTGGGATACCTGCAAACTTTTACAACACTTCAAATTCCACATTTTTCTTCAGAGAATTATCCATTTTCTTCATTTTCTCCTTTATTTTGCCCATCGACAAAATCTCTGTTTTCCAAACTATCTCTGTCTCTCTTCAGCATCTGTTGGCAAAATCCAAATTTTGTGAACTATTTTGACCATCTTTTTGCCTATCGGCAAAATGTCATTTTTCAGAACTATTTTGAGATATCTTTTGTACACACCTTCTACCACAAGGATTTTTGGGGATTTTTGCAAGGGAGATCATTGAATTTTTTGGAGGATATCAGGCTCATCTCCTTCTATTTAAGCTTTCTCTGATCGGATTTTTCTAATAGAAAGAGGGGAAATCAGGAGTATTTTGGTTGGGCAAAATTTGACAACAGTGATCATGGTGGTGCTTTGAAATTCCAGTTCGGAGTACATTCAGGCATTAATTTTAATGTCGCGATAATTGGCTTAAGTTAAATTAAATATTTAACTTAAGTATATGGTATAAAATGACTTTATTAATATGTGGGGACATGAGACATATTAATATTAATAAAGTCATATATTCCTTGGTTTGGGCACCCGAGTGATATGAGTTAAAATAATATTAAAATATTAAAATTCTCAAATGAGGCGTTGAGGGAAAAGTAAAGGAAGAATAAAAAGAAGACTCTCACGCTCATTTGAAACATTGGATATTTTGTGAATGAATATTGCTGTGGAGCAAAACCAGGATTTGATGGAGAATCCAGCCATTGTAAAGACAAAAACCTTTGCATTTGGAGAGTGCTTGCAGGATTGAAAGACCTCCCAAGGGCATTGTGAGAGCATTCTCATTCAGAGAGTGCAGATTGTGCTTCATTTTCAGATTTGTGGGGTTGTCGCGGAGGATCTTCCTTTGATGAAACCTTAGTTTTTTGGCATGGTAATTATAGGGGCATATTGGAGAATACTTTGAAGGGATTGTTCTGAATTTTTATGTATTTGTTGAGGGTTTATCACCTCAGACCTGGTCGTACTGCCTCATACAACAGGCCGTACACTTTGGAGACTATTTTTGTGAGTTTGAAGCTTATTTCATTTGGTTTTTCTCTCCTTTTTGGGCATTGAGTGCCTGTAGTGATTTCCTGGCATACAGTGGATAGTTTGAAGATGCACTGAGGGGACTTGGAATGTGTTTGTGCTGCTGTTCGTCCCTAAACCAGGCCATACGAACAAGTGAGGGGACGTGGGTCTCCATACAGCCCAAGATCTCAGCATTTTGTGGTTATATCAGCATCATAAAGGTGCCATTCTCATATAGGTTGCTGTCATTGCTATTTGATGTAATAGATTCAATGTTTTGATGATGCATGGAAAGAATGTATGAGTCCTGAGCTGCTGTTACAGACTGTACTCACCATATCAGCACATGGGTATGTCTGTATTTTGATATATTTGCTATATTTTCATCTGGGTATTGATCATTAATGGTATAAAATGCATTTCTACTTATTTGAAGCATCTGGGTATTGCTTATTTTGTATTTTCTGAGTTGTACTTGTATGCAAAGAAACTCTATGTTATGAACAAAACACAAAACGCATCAGGTTCAACTAAACCACAGAAAACCGAAAAAAATTGGTCTCAGAAAGGGTTGGGACATTACACTGTGCCTCCACACTCAGTTAAAACATCAGACATATCTGCACAATACAAAATAGCCAAAGTGTGATGTGTAATACCCAGCAAAAACATATAATCAAATAAGGAACACTTCCATCTTGCATTACATCATAATACCAAAATGTGACACTAATCAAATCACATTTAATCATATAACCACATTTTTCTGAAGATCATTTACCTTAAACATGATCTAAATATCAAAAGATGTGTATTTAAACGATTTACATGCAGTTATTAGATCTACTCATAAAGTTGAACCAGAACAATAACTTACTTAAGCATTAACTTATGAAAACAATGAAGCTGAATAAGCTGCATAGGTTCATTCATGAAATACCACATAAACCATCAATAAGCATATAATCGTAAGCACAACAATGCTCAAACATCAGACACAAATTATCCATCAAACACTTGTCAACTAGTTCGAAACATGCTTTGACCCAAGCAATATGATAGGACGAGGACAAGGCAAGAGTTAACACAGGTGGGGCTTTACAGATATAATAAAGCTACACTTTGGCTAGATATTTCATGGCTATTGTGACAGACCTTTTATCATTTTGAACGTTAAAATATCATAGTTACCAAATCCTGCTGGATCTTCTTCTTAGATGTAGCAGTTTGTAATCCTTATGGTTGAGAGGCATTGTGATCAGTGATATTGGAATGCTAATGTGTAGCAGTTTGCAATCCTTAATATCAAACGGCATTGTTGTCAATTCTCTGCCATCAGTCCTTACTGGAATTGCTTCAGTAGGCTTGACCTGTAAACCACTTATGATTCTCCATAGATTTTTTCTTTTGGGAGTATCATATTAATTGAGCTTCTACATGTAGAAGATTTCTCTGTAAAAGTTTTCAATTGGTTCTGCACTGTCATGGATATGGTTATTTTTATCACAGATTAGATCACCCAGATCAGATGTTGGAATTTTTTGAAAAACATTTGTATTCTTATGTCTTTGAATTCTGTTGATACCTATCTTTGTAGCCAGGTTAATTCTCATACTTCAAATGTGCACTCCCTTTGATTCCATATATCACTTAGAACGGGACTCTTATCCATTGCTTCTAGTACTGCAGAGGAATAGACTCTCAATATAAAACTGTATTTATACTTATTATCTGCTACCAAGATAAAATACAAAAAGAAATACCTGCATAAATGTAAGAGATGCAAAATGGAATGAAGAACAAGAACAGACCGCAATCCTTTTATATTAGAAACTCAAAAGGTTCTAAATCAGGTGGTACAAAAAAAGAATGACTACGAACATCAGAATTAATCTTGACTTGAACATGAATAATATTGGTAATAAAGGCTTTGCACTATTTTTTCTTGTTAGTGGATCTGCAGTTATATTATTCTAATATCGAATTACATCATTAGCTAAAAATAACCTATTTTTTAATACAGTAAATATTGCTTGTGGTGTGGCCTTTGGTTTAGATGCAATGACTGAGAAACTCGCACCTCGGTTTGTTCATTGGAGTATGCTACACCCAGCAAGTTAGATGTGGTATTTTATCAAATTGAACACACCATCATGTCTTTGGGGATTTTAACCTGCCATCCCACTTTTAAAGCCCCAATAATTCTACCACTTGAGATCATCCCATTTGATGCTAGAAATGACCTAAATTAGATAAGGAACCTTTTTTATTTCCTACAAACTTATAATTTATAAATGATTAAAGATTTCATAGAATTTGGCACAAATCAGATGGCCTAGTTTAAGCAAGAACACTGTCTTCATCGTATTAGAACTGAACAAGCTTTAGTGCCACATGTTTTTAGTTATGATACAAGCCTCAAGGGCATGCCTTATATTCAATTTTTCCCTTTGATACTGGCTCTGGATATGCATGTCTCGCAGGAGCTAGTTCTGATAATCAGATTCAGTTTGCCGTGTTTATCCAATCCTAGGATTGAAATTTCATGCCTTGAATTAAATATGTGAGTAGAGTTTAATGTGGTTTGTGGTGGTTCTGAAAACAGATATATACAAGTTGGGAATGGGAACCAACTTAATAGATGTTCAAACACAATTAGTCATGCCTTGGCTAGTGAAAAGATTAGATGGAGTTTACACAATGTAAGATCCATTTTATCAAAGAAACAACAATATTCCCAGTCTTTTACAAGATTTGGTAATTGCAACAAGGAAGTTGGCATATGCCCTCGCACTTATGATTCTGAGAAGGTGGCAATTTGTACACAGTTCCTGAAAGGTACTTGCTCCAATATGGACTGCAGATTGACACACAAGGTAATAAGTCAAAACAGATTTTAAGTCCTGCCATGCAATATACTCTCTTAACAGGCATGTTGGATTGGGTAATAGTCAAATCAGATCAATATCTGAATGGTGCATGTGCTCAAAAACACTCTCTATAATATAACTTTGACCGGTTCTCTTTTGCATGCAGGTTATCTCAGAACCAATGCCAGACTGTTCATATTTCCTGCTTGGTGAGTTTTTTTTCAGTTTGTGTCTTCTACTTTCTACTAGCTCTGTAATATTTTAACATTACTTGTGTGATTCACTTCTGGTTTAAAGGAATTTGTACAGATGAGAGTTGTCCTTATAGGCATGTGAATGTCAATCCCAAAGCACCTATTTGTGATGGATTTCTCAAAGGCTTTTGTCCTGACAGTGAAAAGGTACCTATTGTCTATCATCAAAACCATTTGTTTTAGTTACAATGATTGGTTTAATGTATCAAAACAAATCCATTATTAGTTGAATGGATGGTCTCTTCAAGTTTGTGTGTCTTATTTACAGTATATTTTACAGATCGGATTTTCCTCCCACTTTAAATGTATTCTGTTTCGTTCCTTTTCCCATATAATTTTCTCATGACCCATTGATTTTGTACTCATCCCCTCTATGGATATGAAAAAGTTGAATGATCCTAGTCATATGAGAATTGCTAGAAATATGAAAGTTAAATGATCCTGTTCACATTTGAATTTCTACAAATGGGAAAGTCTTCATAATGCAAATCAATAATGTACAGATTCTCTAGTAAACATAAGCAAGACCATAGTAGCAAAACTCTTTCTTGGGAATAAATTGGCAAACCAAAAGATAATGATTTTTTCAGCAAATTGGGAAAAAATTGGGTTATGGTTAGGGAAAATTGGGTTAGAGTTAGGGATCAGGTTAGGAAAAAATAAGAAAAAATTGCCATAGAAATCAGAAAAAACCCAGGAACCCTAAATTTTTTTCACCAAAAAATAATGATTTTTTGAAATTTTTTGACTCAATCATGAATTTTCATGATAGAATTGCCAAAAAATCAGTGAAAAATTAGGTTGACTGATTATATCCTTGATTGTTTAAAAGATAAAATTGGCAGGAGGGGTGAGTGGCAATTTATCATTATAAATTGGCAATTTTTGTTAACTATGGGCAAGACAATGTGTGGAGGGTCGAGAGCTCCTTGTCATTAATATAAAAGGTTCATATAGGTTGGGCTACAACTGTTGTGTCAGAGAGGCAACTGCCCATACATAGCCAACATGGCTAACAACTCAAAACTTAACAAGGCTTATGCACGCCACTTAGTACTCATCGATTCCCATAAAACATAAATGTATTATTTTTATTATATAACCAGTATACCAAGTATATAACAAGTATACCAAAATGTCTTATTTTTATTTTTATTATATATCTGACTCAAGATTGATTCTAATCCAAATTGAACCATAACTCGTCCAAATTGAACTCTAACCTGATTCTTACCCTAACTCCAACCTAACTCCTACCCTACCTCTAAACCTTGACTCTAATTATATTAATAATTTAAATTTTTATTAATAATTGATATATAAATTTTACTAATATAATTTCATATGTAAATTCATATATATATATATATGTTTATAATAAAACTTGTATAGCAACTAATTTTATGTTCACTGGCCATTTTTTTAACAGGTATAAGGGGTTTCAACTATCCCTACCCGTATATTCCAGGCAAGCCAAATGAGCTTCCTGGAAAAGAGAATAGCAGGCCAAATAGGTCTTACGATACATCAATTACATTATTTCAGTCACTAAATAGCGGCTTCACAGAGCCATTCAGCTTTGGTAAAATCAATTAAAAGATTTAAAAGCTGACCTGAAGAAGAAGCTATCCACATCCTTGTCTTTCTCCCTCCCTGACAAACAAGTAGAGCTACTATCTCATATAAAACGCATTCATTGCAATGACACTGAAAGTGTAATGCTCCTACCAAAATATTTTAACAAACTTGCATATTTACCAACTTAAGCTTACAGACATTTTGTCAAACAGTTGGTGGAACATGAAAACCATTCAAATTTTCTGAATTAAAAATCAAGAACAGCTTCAACTATTCTTAATATCATGGACATGTTCACAAACATTTGTCATGCATTGATTTTCACTGGGACATTTTCACAAACATTAATCATACAAGCTGCTGATAACAATCATTCAAGTATTGAGAACTAAAATAAATAACTCTGACCTCTTATTGATTTGGCAAGAAGATACAAATATACAGTTCAGAATTAATCAGTAAGAACCTCCCAGAACTGATGTAGGCTGAGCTGAGAGCTTCCAGTTGACTGATCTGCACAATTCTTTGGAAACTTAGGCTGTAACTGCACCTTTAATCATATTAGAACACTGCTACTGTCACTTCCAACTGTTGTTATGAATCCTCAAGAGCGAAATAACATTAAATCTGCTCCAAAACACTCAGACAGATACCATAATGTTGCTGCTATAAACAATACTGAGATCAGAAATAAATCATAATCTCTGATTTATCATTGATACACTGCTGGAATAGGAACTGGGACTGATAGAGCTGATTGCACACTATCCCTTCAGATTAACATAATCAGAAATACCCCAATTTCTGCCCAAGACAGCAGTACGGCACTAAATTTCCCCTTCTCAAAGAGCTGGAACTGAGTGTTAAGGCTTTGAAAATTCTTCAAAAAGATGAATAACACTACCTTAAGCTCATACCTTCTTCAAAGACATGTACGCCAGACTTTAGCAAAGTCAAACTTAATTAAAAGATACCTCATCACAAAGTATTCGCTCACCTTACAACTCCCACAATGCTTTTGTTTATATGCCTCCTTTAATATGAATCGCTATATTCCACAAACAGTAGAGTTTATCATTAACAAGTCAAACTTTATTAAAACACGATCTTTGTTAAAGCAACCACAAAAACACCAATCCCTTGATGTTGAGGGACCCACTTAAATCTCCACACATTCCTTTAACAAATGCAAACAATAGAAAATGCCAAGCGCTTCAACCTGATTTTAAACGCATCCCCTCCTTATGTTTGTACGGCTATTTCTGAAGTAAAGGAAAGGTGCAGCCTGCAAGGTGAATAGATGGTATGGCTGGGTTATTCTTTCCCAAAGAAAATATGCGTTGGCTTTCCCTTTAGAATGAGTAATTAAATTGTTTCTGGAAAAAACTGTGTAGAGCTTTTTTATAATTAAAACAAGCATGTGAGAGAGAGATTCTCATGGAAGGGTCTCAAGGATGATGTCTTGCAGCATGTTAGAGAGTGTGTGACTATCAGAAAAATGGGAAATCATAGAAGTCAAACATGAAAAATTCTTTAGACAAAATAATATTGTTTCGATATTCCACCTTACCATCTCATAATATGATTACATATTTATAGGATTTCTCATATCCTATTATTTAGGAAACAATATTCCTAAATTTATTGAGTTGTTTCAACAACTCAACAAATGTACAAACAAGCACTCCTTAAATATTTTATTAGTTTCGTGAGTTGTTACTACAACTCACTTTTATTTTCACTTCAAACACATTATTATATTTACTAATGTGAACACTAACATGACAATTTCCAACATTCCCCCCCCTAGTGTGAACATGGTAAGAACTCACACCCTACATCTGTAGCATGCTCACCCCTGTGGCATGTCCAACTATGTGACTCATGACCTTGATCCAAAAGAAAGGCTCTCTCCTTCCATGGTTTTAAACAGGCTTACCACAAACTTTGAGGTGACAGGAACTCATCAACTGTCCACCTCGTGTGGTTTTCTGGGTCCTCCCACAAACCCTTTCAAGATCTATGAACTGCATTACATTGATGCTTTTGTTTGCTACTATGCTTGTACATTAGGGAAGTTATATGGAAATCACAAATCTGAAAAACCCATACTAGAAAATGTTTCACATTACATTCCATAAGAACACAATGTTCTTAATTGTAGTCACTGTTATCGATCGCTGCCACTCGATCTCGAACAGCATAGACAACTGCCACTGCCACTGGAAGCTGCCTTTGACTTTAGCCGTTTTGGTGCGAAAGGGGAATGGAACATTGATTATTATTCCCCCCCACAATGTGAAATTCCATTTATTCACACAAATAGGAATACTGAAAAGAAAATCATACCATACTGCATACTACTGTCTGGATGTTGTTGTCTGGATCTTGTTGCACATGACCATTATTGCCAGTGAATGTATTCACCAGTCGACCATCTTCCAACGAAGTACAACACTTAGAGGATCTCTGCAGTTAGAGGATCTTTGCAGTCATCTGCTCTCCAATACAATCTTTTTTCCAGTATCCACACACCACACTAAAAATCTGAAAAAACTAAAATCCACACCAAAAAAAAATAAAAATTGAAAACACATTGTACACTGGTCACCAAATCAGCTGCGCGGCCCCGTCGTTGACGACTGACGAGAGGACGTTGATTGTCCTCCAACCTCCAATCTGATTTGCTACTTAGCAAGTTTGTCATTGAAACTCAATTTGTAGTTTATGCCCCCCAGAAGACGGATGTCGTGTACAAGCAATGGTGCGTCCAATTACGATTGAAGCAATTTTTCTTTCTTTCTACAATTTTTGACACTAAGAATTGATAGACCCAATTCCAAAAACTTTGACTTGCTTTGACATTTCTAAATTGACATAACTAATAAATAATAACAATTTAACTTCTAGTTTAAAAATTCCATAAAATTACTAATTTAAATTACTAGACTCAACCATGTGATCTCTACCCTATTCGACTCATCATGAAACATGTTCATATAATTCCTACTAACTGCTTAAAAGATGCTTCACATTTTATATGTACACCCTGCTAGAAGAGATGAACATCCCAATGTTACCAACTCTAGCTTCATGCATTGATAAAGGCGCATTAGAGGAAGAACCTTGTGTTTGAACAAACTGCCGATGCTAAGATTTTCCTAAGGACAAATCTTGTCGCTGTAGCTTATGATGGCTCTGAACTTGCAGTCAGAGAAGTATCTTCACCAAACACGATTTGCAGAACAAGTCCATGAACACAAAGACATCCAAATAGATTTACTTTGAGCATACCCATCATACGGTAGCAATTCCAGAATATTACGTGATAATCACGCTTTGATGAGTGACATCCTATGGATTGCACGGTCAAAATCCACTAGGGTGTGGAGAGATTAGATCACACATCTATCCACAATACCAGTGTGTGGATTGTCCTACACTGGTTTGCATGAGTAGTTGGAGCTGGCTATGAATGTCACGGAGACTAAAGACAATGCGAGCCAATTAGTAAAAGACACTGGTCCAATTAGGAAGCCCGATCCCAAGAGAAAACACCACGAGAGCCAAAGATATCACAACCAGTTCATGGTAAATTTGAAAGTTAATCCACTAGACAAGATGTACTATCAATACGATGTCCTGTATAAGTTACAGCGAACAAGCAATTGAATGATCCAGGGCCGGAAACACCAATCTATTCACCAATAGGCTGGTGATAAATAAAACACAATTAAAATGGCGAATCTTTCCATAGACAAATGCTGCAAAGTAATGAGAGTATGTGATATTCTGAAACACTAATGAAAGTGCCGATGGAAATAATTGGAGTCACTTCCAATGATAAAGGATCACAAAATTATAGGCATAGAATCCTCTTTAATCCCTTTAAATCGTCCCTGCTCTGATACCATATCAGAAAAATGGGAAATCATAGAAGTCAAACATGAAAATTTTTTTAGACAAAATAATATTGTTTCTATATTCCACCTTACCATCTCATAATACAATTACATATTTATAGGATTTCTCATATCCTATTATTTAGGAAACAATATTCCTAAATTTATTGAGTTGTTTCAACAATTCAACAAACATACAAACAAGCACTCCTTAAATATTTTATTAGTTTCGTGAGTTGTTACTACAACTCACTTTTATATTCACTTCAAACACATTATTATATTTACTAATGTGAACACTAACATGACAATTTCCAACAGTGACTTGTCAGTAGAATAAGCCGGAGCATACCTCCCCTGCAGGATTGCTACAGCCATTGCCCATTTCAGAGCAAAGGTGGGAAGGTATTTCAATGGATTTCATCACAGGTCTACCAAAGATCCAAGGTCGAGATTGCATATATGTTATGGTTGACAGGTTGACTAAGTATGCACATTTCTTTGCAATTTCGTCAGAGTATTCAACACTTCAAGTTGTAGAGTTGTTTTTCATAGAAGTGTTCAGATTGCATGGACTTCCAAAGACCATTGTTAGTGATCAGGGCACAGGTTTCTCAGCATATTTTGGCAAGAGTTGTTTCGAATGACAAGGACAAAGCTGGAAACGAGCACGAGCTATCACCCTCAGACAGATGGGTAGACTGAGATTATGAACAAATGGATTGAGTGATATCTTCGCAACTATGTTGTAGGGCAATAGCGTGCTTGGATCAAGTAGTTGCATTTGGGTGAGTATTGCTACAATATTGCCTATTACATGTAAATTGGCATGTCACCTTTCAGAGCTCTATACAACTATGATGCTCCATCATTGTTGGACTTGGCACTGGAAAATTGTAGAGCTCCCAGAGCTAAGGAGTTGATGTAGGACAGTTAGGACATCCTCAAGGCACTTAAGGATAACTTGTAGCAGGCTCAGAATCAGCATAAGATGTATGCAGACAAACACAGGATTGAGAGGATTTTTGAAGTTGGTGATTTGGTCTTCTTGCGCCTTCGACCATATAGACAGTCAACACTGAAGAAGAGTGGTGCAGAGAAGTTGAAGCCAAGATTCTATGGCCCCTACAAGATTCTGAGGAGAGTTGGTGAGGTAGCATATGAGCTTGGGTTGCCGGCAAAGAGTATGATTCACAATGTTTTTCATGTATCATGCCTCAAGAAGGCACTGGGACAAAGGGTTGTCTCTTCACCTAATCTTCCACCTCTTGATGAAGAGGCCACTCTGGTTTTGGTCCTTGATAGCATTTTGGAAACAAGGGAGCGACATTTGAGGAATAGGGTGATCCGTGAGTACCTGGTGAAATGGAAAGACTTGCCACTAGAAGATGCGACATGGGAAGGAGAACAGATTCTGCAGCATCCAAATTTGTTATTGCTTGAGGGCAAGCAATCTCGGGAAGGGAGGATTGTCATGTCCCCATTTCCAGCATGATCACCAAACAGAGAATGGAGTTAGCCTATCTTCATTCCCATAGGCTAATTCATCAAAACAAGGGAATATTTTGGTTGAGCTAAGGTTTGGGAAAAAATAATGTTGTTCAGAGGCTTGAAGAGCGGAACGTTGGCTCAACAAATTTCATTGGCAAGATGGAAAATGAATTAATGCAATTTTGCATTGATTATCAAATGAAGACAATTAAATAATAATATTTTATTATTATTTAATTCAATGCCCAAGGAGAAATAAGGAGATAAATTAAATAATATTATATTATTTAATTGGAGCGCTTGCCTTGGATTAGGAAAATTTATATAATAAAATAATGAAGGTTCTTGGAATTGTGCGCCAATTAAGGAGAGGCAAAAAATAATAATATTTTATTATTTCACGATGGAGCGCTCACTCTTGAAGAAGGGAAAATATTCAAAAAAATAATAAAATAATGTCTTGCCTAGTGGAGCGCTCATCCTTGGAGGAATAAATTCAAATAAAATAATAAAATAATGCATTGGATTTGGGTGCCCTTCTTGGAGAAATAAGTAATGAAGGTATTTTCAAATTGAAAGGAGGGAAATTGAAATTCAAATCTTTAATTTGAATTGGCGGAGATCCAAGTATAAATAAAGAATGAAGGAGCTCATTCGGGCATCACAAATCTTTTGCAAACTTTGGCATTTTTGCTTGGCATTTCAATTGCTATGGTGGAATTGGACAAAAACCCAATTTGCATCATTGGAGACGGATTCACACGGAGTTTGCATTTGCACTTCATTGAAGATTTGTTGAGCTTCATAGATTGATCATTTGAATTTTGGTTGGAGACCTTAGAATGATTTCATTGAAGATCTTGACTTGCATTTTGATTGAAGATTTCACCTTTCCTTGAGCACCGATTTGTAAAGAAATTCATATCATTGCTAGGCGCCGATTTGAAGAGTTATTTGCTGAGGCGAATTGATAGCAAGGTGAGGCAGACTGTATTAAGGAGCAGCGATTACCATCTTGGAGCCGATTGCATTGATATAGGAGTTCGCTGAGTGTTTGGCACCATCAACATCATCTATTGCAGGCCGGTCTGTAGCAGATTGCATACCTAGGTCAGCGAGCACATCCCTCACTCACCGCTGGACCTCATCAACCCAGCGATCTGCCTCAAAGGCTTGTAGTGACTAGTTTGGAAGGGTGATTCATCATTAGTACCGAACTATTGGTGGGAACGGGGCAGCTATTCATTTGCATCAGCGATCAACTTGGTGAAGACACTTTGCATTTTATTGGTCTTAATTTGGTATGTTGTCATTCATTCTTCAATTCTGAATTGTAACAGAAGTCTTTCTAGTATAACTTGGCTGCCATATAGCTATGAGAACATTGTAATTTGAGCCTTGAGAGGACTGTTTGTAACAGCCAATATCTGATATGATTTTGCTACCATCTTGTATGAGATTTGTAATGAAATGCACAAGGAAGAATCCATAGTTATATGAATTATTTTTCTATCAATTTTGTACTTGTTAGTATATGATTCATGTTTGTAGAAGCCAAATCAAAAGGTGCAGAAAAAAAAATCAAATTTCAGTCCAAGGGTTTTACTTTGAAATTGCAAGATTCAGGAATTTGCTTCAAGAACCTAGAATGGGACATGATAAAGCTGGTCTTGGTTATGTGGTTCTTGGTGAGACTAAATTGAGAACCACACTCTTGGAAAATATTTATTCCAAGGTTAACTTGTTGATGGAGGAGAGGAAGGCCAACTAGGTGACACATGGCTGCAGCATAATCATGGATGGGTGGATGGATATTAGACACCGTCCACTCATCAATGTTATAGTTTCATGCATTGATGGACCTTACTTCTTGTGAGCAATTGATTGCTCAAGAAAACACAAAGATGTCGAGTTTCAGTTGCAGATCCTCAGAGATGCCATTGCGGAGGTTGGTCCTCAAAATGTGGTACAAGTGATTACTGATGCAACAAATGTTTGTAGTGCAACACGTATGTTGGTTCAATCTACATATAGGAACATCTATTGGGCCCCTTGTGTGCATGCTATGAACAATGCACTCAAAGATATTAGAAAGATAGAGTGAGTGAAACAGGTGGTGGGGGATGCAAGGGAGGTGCAAATGTTTATTTGCAACCACCACATGTCATTGGCATTGTTTCGAACCTTTGCAAAGAAAGAATTCCTTATACCAGTTGAGACTCGATTTGCTTCCTATTTCATTCTACTAGAGAGGATGCTTGAGTTGCAAGAGCCATTGCAACTTATGGTTATGACACAAGATTGGAACAAGTGGATGGAGTTAAAGACTTAGCATGGAAGAGGGTGAAGGAGATTGTGATTAGTGATACTTTTGGTCAAATGTGAGATACATCAAATCTTTTGTACAACTTGTTTTCACTGTCATTAGATTTGGGGATTCTGATAGTCCTAGTCTTGGGGAGATGTACGAGTGCATTGATAGCATGCTTGGCCAAATGAAGGCTGCCATTTGTGCAAAAGACCCCACCCTAGAGTTCTACAATGAGCATATTCACCCCATCATCTAGAAAAGGTGGAGCAAGTTGAACACCCCTCTACACATGGTTGCATATGCTTTGAATCCAAAATGGTATGTGGAAAAAGTTGGTAGAATTCTTCCTATTCATGATCATGAGGTGAGGAATGGCATCATGAAAGCCTTCAAAAAAATGTATAGTCCAGAGGAAGCTTCATTGATCAGAGTTGAGTGGGTTAAGTTCACAGAACTAGAAGGCTACAAGACTTTGACAAGGATTGATAGGCTCACTATGGCACAGGAGAAGCCAGTTAGTTGGTGGACAATCTATGGACCTCCAGAACCATTGCGTGCACTTTACATTTGTCTTCTCTCACAGGTTTCTAGTTCCACAGCTACTGAGTGGAACTGGTTCACATATAGCATTATCCACTCTCTAAAGTGGAACAAACTTACCTCTACGAGAGCAGAAAAGCTTGTTGCAATGCATAGTGCCTTGCGTCTGATTGGTCGCAAGACACCTCAATATAGGTAGAGCCCAACGCAGAGGTGGGATGTAGAGCTCGAGGAGCCACAACAACTTGATGATGACCGCGAAGTGCAGATGGCATTGGATGATCCACTTTCTTTTGACAATTCCAGTGATGAGGAGTTTCCTACATTTGCTGCTATTGATGATGATGATTGATTTTTGAGTTTTCAGCTTGTCACTTATATAATGAGATTATGAGACTCTACTTGGTACTTCGAACTTTCAAACTACTTATAAGTTTATAACTTGAATATTTCAATTTGAAATGGATTTCGATTTTCAGCTGCTATGAGTATGAATTTGAATGATCATTGATATTCAATTGTTCAATGTTTAAAGTTTACTATTAGTTTGTTAGTGTTTAGTTTAAGACTTTGAGTTACCTCAACATGTATCTCTTTTTAGTTTTTAACATTTTAACCTATATATGTTTTTATTAAAATATATTATTGCCATCCCCTCGCCGTCCCCAAAAACCCATCCCCCCGTCCTGGAAACTCAGAGAAACACTTGCAAATAGGCTAATGGTCTCCGAACTGCTTATGAGCGAGAAAGGGACATTACAACTTAAGGGGGGTACAGCTCCCATAAATACCAATAAATGTTGCCTTAAACTATTGCACCTCTACTCCAGGTCAAAATGCCCCCTCTAGAATATATATGGTAACAATAAGGTGGTATGGCTATGTCAAGAAATGGTACGGCTTGGCTTTGGACAAGTACAACCCACAAAATCAAATACTTCTTTTTAATAGATTGAAATGATTTGCTTCGCAAATATTTTTCGATAAATCTTCAATCTTTAGCTCCACTATAAACTTAATCACAAATCTGGAAATGATATATCACTATCAAGCACCAATCTCTATGAAACTACAAACATTTAGTATTTAGGTGAAATTTGGATGAATCCACTCAAATGGTTAGGAGGGTTTTCATCCTAGGGTAGAAAGGATGAACAATGTTCAATCTCAATAAGCTGGGGTTTTGATAAAATGCATAGAATGAATTTTCTCTCCTCAAATCCTCCTTTTATACACTTTTCGGAATAATAAAATATTATTACTCCCAACTCTTCATTTTCCCCCAAAAGTGACTTTTAAAATCTTTTAATATAATATTACTTTTGAACCCCAAAATAAGTCACTTTTATGGTCCCCTTTAAATTTCACTTTATAATATTGACCATAGTTTTAGAACTTGGCGAGTACTTGGCATACTCGCGAGTCCTTTTGCTCGCCACTCTGAGTTAGCGTGGCTCGTGAGCCCGAGTTTGGGTGAGTCTTGTGGAGTACTCGGCCGAGTCTTGGCCCAAAACTCATCGAGTATCAGGCTCGGACTCGCGAGTCCCAAGCTCGGACTCTCCAAGGGTCCAAACATTAAAAAACGTCGTTTTTTCAATCATTTTTGGAATTTTTTGGATCATTTCTTGTGTTCAATCACCCATTTTGCCCAACCAAGGATTTAGCATTGACATAGTAAGAAGAAGATTTGAGAAGAGATTTTAAGGATTCAAACTTGAACAAAATCATCAAACAATTAAGTTTTTTATTTTTATTTTTTTGATTTGGAAATCAAAAAACTTGAAAAAATAGGGGAAATGTTGTCTATTTCCCCTCATCCCTTATTTCCTTACATTTTTAGCTTCTATTTGCATTCTATGTTTTTATAAATGCTTGTCACTTGCTTGTTGCTGATTTTTTGCAAAATCCTGCTGATTTTTTTTTTCTATGTTAGAACAACAATGTCAACTTCAAATTCAACACAAATGAGTGGTAGAAAAGACCCTGCATGGAAGTATGGGACATCGGGAACTATCAAGGGCCAAGTCATTTGTAATGATTGCAAGCATCCTATGATAGGAGGAATTAATAGATTAAAATGTCACCTTGCTAAAATACCTAGACATGATGTGAAGGCATGCCCTAAGGCATCCAAATAGATTACAAGAGAGATGG
Source organism: Cunninghamia lanceolata (assembly GCA_027924645.1). Classification (NCBI taxonomy): domain Eukaryota; kingdom Viridiplantae; phylum Streptophyta; class Pinopsida; order Cupressales; family Cupressaceae; genus Cunninghamia; species Cunninghamia lanceolata. The sequence goes on from BSBN01001011.1 coordinate 2,702,203, forward strand.
ATGCCCTACTTGCTAGCTATGAAATGAAAAAAGTGGAAAAACAAAAGGCAAAGGAAGCAGTGGAAGCCGTGATGAATCAGAATGCTTCTACGGATTCCTCAAATGCCCGAAACATTTGTCATCCACATTCCTCTATTGGTGAGACTCTCGAGGGTTCTATTTGGAGCCACATTCCTTCATCATCACCGACACCAAATTTCTTTATTCCATGCAATGTTCCAGGAGGACAACCCTCACTTGAAGGAACCGCTTGGAATAAGGAAAAACACCATGAGGCTAGGATGGCAACAACAAACTTTTGGTACTATAATAATTTAGCCTTCAATTCGACGAACAACCCATATTGGGAAGGGTTGGTGAATGCATTAATAGTTGTTGGTAAGGGGTTTAAGACTCCAACATCTAGAGAATTGAGTGGGCCATTGCTAGAGGAAGCCGTAAAAAATTCACGGCTTGTGGTTGATGATCAAAAAAAAGTACGGCGGAAAAAAGGCTGCAGCATCTTATCAAATGGATGGACAGATGAGCGAAATAGGACCCTCAATTTTTTAGTGGCTTCTAATGGCACATTGGTGTTCTTGAAGTCTATAGATGCCTCACACAAAGTAAAAAAATGCTAAGACTTTGTGCAATCTATTGGATGGGGTAATCTAGGAGGTTGGGGTTGAGAATGTTGTCCAAATTATCACAGACAACGCAGTAGCATATGTAGTCGCAGGGAGACTTATTATGGAGAAGCATCCTACTATTTCTTGGACTCCTTATGTTGCACATTGCCTGGATTTGCTACTAGAGGACATTGGGAAGATTGGATGGGTCAAAAGTGTGGTTGAAGCTGCTAAATAGGTTACCAAATTTATCTATAACCATACTTGAGTCTTTTCTTTGATGAGAAAGAACACAAATGGTGAGGAGCTTGTGCGACTAGGAGTAACATGATTTGCTAGTCACTTCCTTACTTTGCAAACCATTCTTGCCACAATTCCTGCTCTCAAGCAAATGTTTGTGTTTGATGCTTGGTTGGAGTCTCTATTTTTGAAAAAAAATGAAGGGGAGAAGATTGCAAAAATAGTTTTTGATGAGTTATTGATAAAAAATGGAGAGGAGTTAATCAAGGTAAGTAACAAATACAAACAAATTTTATACGAATTATCTATTTGCTGTTTTTTTTGGGAGGGGTTAATTTTGTAATAATTTCAAATTTGTTTTCAATTTTTTAGGTGACAAAGCCATTGGTTAGGGTTCTCTATATGGTGGATGGGGATGGCATGCTGATGGGTTTCCTCTATGAGGCCATGGATAAGGCCAAAGAGGCCATTTTGCATTACTATGGTGGAAACAAAAAAAAGTATGAAATTATTTGGTGCATCACTGATGGAAGATGGACGAATCAACTCCACCAGCGGATAAATGCCTTGGCCAACCACTTGAACCCAAAGTTATACTTCTTTGATACATTTAACACTGATGAGGAGGTCATGGTAGGTGTTATTTCGTGCATTGATAAAATGGTGCTAGACAATGAGATAAGAGATAAAGTCCTTGATGAGTTGGAGGTTAGATTCCAATTTAGTATATCTTATTTATGAATTTGGTAGTGTCGACTCTCTAGAAACATCCATTTTACATAACTTGTATTTCATCAATCTATTCAAGGTCTACAAGGGTGTGGAGGGGAGGCTCTTTTCTTCAACTCAAGCAATTCAAAGGAGCTCAAAACAACCAGGTAAAAAAATAATCTTTTAGTTTTTAGCTCAATACTACAAGTAGAAATTAGAAGATTCTGTCCAAGGGCGCAAATTCCCTGAGGAGGTGGATTTTGCGCCCTTGACAAAAAGACTTCAAGAGCGAACATTTCCATAGGTGCAGGATTTTGCGCCCTAGCCAAAAATTCTCCAAGAGCGCAAATTCCCACAGGAGGTGGATTTTGCGCCCTAGTCCTTGTATGTCTAGTTTTCAGGATTTTGGTTAAGGGTTCATCCTTTCCTTCAGTTCAACTGCTTTGAGTGAGTTTCCAGCTTTGCAAAAGGTGAACTTTGGTTGCTTCATGGTGGTTCAATCATTGACACGGGATCCAGAACAAGGAGTTTTCACCACTTCCTCAGGGGATTTCACTCTCCATGGTTAAATTCTCCCAACAGACAATGAATTCTTTCATTTCGGGGACTTATAGACTAGTCTAGGAATGATTTCCTGACCAACTGCACAGTACAAGAAGGTGGAACTGGATACCCTGATCCTAGGGTACATAATCTAGGAGGTCCTGGATTGTGCAACCAGGACAAAAACCTTCCCTGGGCGCACAATCCAGTACCTTCTGGAATTTGCGACCAGGACAGTCCCTATCCAGTTTTCATAATTTCTTCAGGATGACTAAGGACTTTCTCTTTGCACACTCAGTTTATCGTGAGTGAAGTTTCAGTTGTTTCACCGAGGTTTGGTTACTGACATAGGATCTAGAACAAGGAGGTCCCTTCCATTTCCTCAGGGATTTCCAATCTTCATGGCGGGATTTTCCTAACAGACGGTGAATCCTTCGTTCGGGCCCCTGCAGGCTAGTCTGGGAACAATTCATAACACTTAGAAAAGTTCAAGCTGGACTGGGGACTGAGACTGGACACCATGATCCTTGGGCACATAATCCAGGAGGTCTTGGATTGTGCGACCAGGGATAAAAATCCTCCCTGGGCGCATAATCTAGGAGGTCCTGGATTTTGCGTTTAGGGACAAAATCATCCCTGGGTACATAATCCAAGAGGTCCTGGAATATGTGACCAGGTCATTCCTGCAACACTTCCAGGGTCTTCAGGAGGATTTGCCTGGACATTTATTGTTTTTCGAAATTGTTCTAAGTCCCCCCAAAAAGCTCTATTGATTTGGAAATCGCCTGAGTTATGAAATGAGTGTTGGATTTGGATCAGGAGGATATCCCTTGGATTGAACTTCCGGACTGGAGCTGTCGGGTCGGGAACTAAGTTCCATAATGGAAAGATGAACATGCCAAGGAGTGACAGTCTTTGTCAAATTCAGGACCTGGTTGGGATAAAAAATTTGTATAGTCCTTGGAAATGATTCCGGGATAGGCACTTCCGGACAGGGCTCCGGATTGGACCTCCGGGCTGGATTCCTGGAAGGTGGTCTGGGAATGATTTCCTGAGGAACTGCATGGAGTCTTGGAACAAGATTAGAATTAAGTTCCATGCGGGGATGGAGTGGATTCATTTCTTAAGGATGGAAAGACGAAAACCTTCCCTGAGGACAGTCTAGAACAGGCGGTTAGGGTTCCAAGCCCATGTAGGAGGAAATCTATGTGTTCACCTCTTTCAGCATCCGTGATCCACCTTGACTAGTAACATCTACTGTCGTGAAGATAAGCCGGAAAATCCGGGACCAGAGCAAGAATCCGGGCTAAGTCAAAAAAAGGGGGGACCCAATTTGCAAAGTGGTCACAACACATACTTGTGCTAAGAACTACTCTGTAGAGGCGTTGCACCCTAAAATCTGTCTAGAATACAGAGTGGTGAAGGTGATTCAAATTGCCTGTAGATTGGACAAGAGTGTCATACCAAAGTTTGGGTATTCTACCTCATGTGAATGAGGATTACATGCATTTGAAAGCTGCAGATCATGAGTAATTTGCAGATATAAATAAGTTATAGATTATGAAAGTTGCAGTCCTTGTTTCTATATGCAGTAAGAGTTTAATTTGAGAGGGAAATAAAAGTTGTTTGTTTGGCATATTTTATACTTATTAGTTAGTTGCATCGGCAAAATATGTTTTGAGTAGTTGCATCGGCAAGTAGTTACTGCCGATCGGTACGTCATTGGTGACGGTTGGCAACCAATCCCAACCTATATGTATTGTCATTTCATTGTATTAGACAAGGAGTTTTTGGGTTTCTATTGTACTTGTTGTTTTGAAATAACAAATGCAGTTGAGTTCTGAGTATCAATTATAATTTCATTCTCATACAATGTGATGGTTCAATTATCTTTCTTGTTTACTCTGTATGAAACTAGTAAAATCATTCGACAGTAAATAATTTGGCGCCTTTGCCAATACGGAGTCGGGTAAGGAAGGTGACAAGTAGTAAATGACGAGAAGTGGTTGACGAGTTGAATCAATGACAATGGATGCATAATGGGTCAACCAATCCAATCAGAGGAGGAAACATACACAAGATACCAAGTAGAAAGAACAGAAGAGGAATTACAAAGAATACGGGAGGAAAGTGACGAGCGAGAACCAAATGATCGGGAAGACGATCTGACACAAGATCTGGTCTTCCTGTGGGATTTAGTAGTGAGACAACACGTCACGAACAAAGCCATCCGAAGAGACATTCCATAGGAAATCATCAAAGAAAATCTAGAAGTCAATTCGGACGTGGACCGTCTTCTGGATTGTATTTCGAGGTTGTTGGCAAGGAATCTATTGATCTTGCAAGACCTCCAAGAAGAAAGGGATAGAGAACAACGGAGACAACAAATTCTCTGGAGATATGAGGAACGTATGAACAAGAGGAAGAGCGCGACGAGAACCGTCGTCACACACCACACAATTGATAACATACAAAGTGCTGATTCATGCCCATACAACTTAATAAAGATAAAAATCGAATACCGATTGGGCAAGAAACATCGGAAGAGAAGTTAAGAAGATCATTAAGATTAAGAGAACAAGAAGAACAAAGGAAGAGATTAAAACAAATTGTCGGAGAAACAAGTGAACCATGAAATAAACCAAGATATCACAGAAGCACACCAAAGCCTCGTTGAAGAAGACGACGACGAAAATTTTCGAACGCCAAAAATACAAAAAGTTGATGAAAATGAATTAACAAGGGAACTTGAAAATAGTATACGTCGGTTCAAGGAACTATCAATATCAGAAGGAGAACCACTGAGAACTAGAGGACCCAAGATCCCCAGACAGAAGGAGTACCGAAAGGAACCCGAGAATTCTCAAGGTGCAAGGGATGCCGAAGAGGGATGTGGGAAAGACCCGCACGTGGCTGAGAGCACAAGAAAGGCACCGGAATGTCGAGGGAGAACCAGTCCAGTCAGGCCGAGCGCACAAGGAGGACGTCGGGGAAGGAACATGGTGACTCTGCCGGGAAGTCCAAACATGGGGAGTCCTAGTACGGAGAAACAAAAACTGCCGAAATTCTGTAATGTCCCCATTTCTGGGTCCTCTTGCAGCGTAGTTGGAGCTGACTTTCTGGGTTGGTGACAGCCTGATCAGAGGAGTATTTCAATGTCACCAATGTGTTCAGGTGATCCAGTGGAGCTGTATGACACTTTTCGGAGAGATTTCGGACTTGTCTGTACTTACTATTTATAGTAAGTGCTTGCATGGCGACAATCTTTCTGGGTTTTCTAGGGTTGTTCTCTTTGGCCCTCGGAGAACACTGCTATTTATAGTAAGTGTCAGTCTGGCGTTGTTTTGGTGACTTGGCAGACATCCATTGGCTATCTCAGATGTTGCATTGAGCTCAATGATATCAGATGGTTTGCGGTGATGTCTTTCCAGGCGACTTCGGACTTTTGGGTCATACTTACTATTTTTAGTATGTTAGGGTTTCTGTCTGTTTTGGGAATCTTAGAGTTGGATGTGAAGCGTTTCGGCGAGACCTTTCCAACGGTCTATAGATCTCAGGATTCCGATGTGTTTTGAGCCTCCGTTTTAAAGTCCGTAAATTATTAATGTTTATTTAATATGGGACTTTATTATAAATGGGATATAAGTGATTTTAAAGTATACTTTATAATATAAGTTAAAGTGTCATTTTAAAAGGGGAGATATAAGTGACTTTTACAGTATACTTTATTTTATAAAGTTGTGCACCAAAATTGAAAAGAATGAAAGGTGGGAAATGAAAGTAAATTAAATGAAATGAAAGTCAAATGCAAATTGAGAATTATAAAAGGGCATTTGAAGTTCATTTTATTCATTCTTGATATTACATTTTATGATTTTATTTGCTCTGCAAATGAGGGTTTGGAAGAAATATCCAGCCTTGGCTCTTGGTGATGGAAACCGCCATTAGTTTCAGTCTTTTGCAGGTGTAAAAGATCACCCAAGGGGACTCTTGGGCAGCCATATTCAGTGGTTGTATTTGAACTTCAGTTTGGTACCATTATTGACGAAGTTGGAGATAACAAGACATATCTTATTGCACTTTGTTTGCAGCTGAGAGAAAATATTAGTGACGGATTATATTGCAGATTTGAAAGGGTTTGGATGTTTTATTTGCTGTTGTTCCTTTACCCAGGCTGTACCAGCAACCAGTAGTGACGTGGGTCTTTGATAATCTTTGACGGAGTTTATGCATAGAGAACACTTGTGCGGGTTATTACTTGTATCTAGAGCAGTTGTATGCATTTCTATTGGTGAAAGAGATCAAGTTGTAACTTCATATTTGTTGTACCTTTCATTTTCAGACTTGCATTTTGTGAACAGTGAAGTGGGTATGTAAGATACTTCACTATTTTTTCTATCTATTTTTCTGGGTATTGATGTTTTAGATAATAGGGGATATTTTATGAACTGGGTTGTCAATATTCTGTGAAAATACTGAGTATCTAAGCTGATATAAAAATCTGGAATTTTCAGCTATGTATTCCCTATGTAATGTTCAGTTTTGAGTTGAAAATTATTATTGCAATATCTTCTATTTTGCTGCATTATATTGTTGTATCAAACGTTGCAAAAATATCAGAGAAAATCAAAACAAACTAAAACAAACAGGGAGAAATCCAGAGAATTAAATATCCTATCAGGGGTGGGATATTACAGTGGTATCAGAGCTGGTTTTCCTGCCAGCCTGTTGAAGTTCTAACATTTGCCACAGTTCTTTAGTTACAATCAAAAATTGCAATTGTTAGGAGCAGAGTTAAAAGATGTCTACAGACAAGTCTATATATGAGTTGATGCAAGAACTATATAATCTGATGAGGGAATCAGACATGAAAGAGACATATTTACAGATGGTTGCAAGACGTAAACAAAGGGAATCAAGTTCGAGAGAAGATGCTATAAAGGTTAATGAGAGCATTGATTCTTTTGTTGAAGAGAAGAATGTTCAAAAATCAAAAGATTGTTTGGTAGCCTTTCCAGTTTACACACCAGTAGAGCATGAGAACTTGAATGGTCAAGATAGAAATTCAGAAGTTACCCTTGAAGAAGGGTTAGAGCAGGAAGAAGTTCTGGTTTGTGACTCCCAGCCTATAGGTGATCGTGGGGAAGATAAAAATCAGTTATCTATCGCAGCTACATTAGAGGAGGAATTGTCACTTGAGAGTGCAGTTTTCAATCATGGGACGGATGTTGCAGCAGGTGATGAGATTGGATTTCAGTGTGATACACCTCATGGGTCAGGACCTAATGATGGGCATATTGTGAGTAGTTATGTTGACACCTTCAAATCAGTTGATGATGACGGCTCAACATTCAATTTCATAGATGTTGACACAGTTGGTGTTTGGTTTGAAAACCAAACTAAGCCTATGCACGGGAGTGACAGTCATGATGCCAGTACTAGGGAGTTGGAGAGTGATTTATTCACAGAGGCAATCAATCATGAGGAGTACAGTGAGCACATTTTTTCCGAACAGAGCAATCAGCCTTTTAGCACTTGGGATCCGGGTGTGATGGCACCTAAGTATGACGAGGATCCAGTTTGGGATGAATTTCCTTTTGACTATAGTGCTAATCTAACCTCATCTCCACAGTTATGCATGAAGGATGGCATTGACGGCATTGGTGGCATTGGCGGTATGGTTATGAACGCTGAAAATAAATCTGATTTTGTATTGCATGATGCTGATTTCAAATCAGAAAATTTGGATGAGGTTGATAGGTCTCAGGAGTCCTCTCATTTAACAGGACAACTGAAGGTAAATGAAGACTAGGTTATTGCAACCATTAGACACTTTGATGATATTCATAAGTTGATGGCAGATTTATGTTGGAAGGCACTAAGGGAACGTGAAGGTTCTAAAGGTGGTATATCTCTTGATGACTTGCATGAACTCAAGAAAGCTTTGGTGGGAGTGAAGTCAAACTACCTATACTTACTTGCTGATAGAGATCATCTCCTCACACTTGGTGAGATATACTCAGATGCTTTGAAAAGAGAAGAAGAAGAGGTAGACAAGCTCACCCTTGAGCTTAAGGATACAACGGATTCTTTGAGGAGCATTCAAAAGGCTCTTCAAGAATTGGAAGAGCATGGGGATAAGTTTGGTTGGAGGTTGAGAAAGAGTGGAGACATGGAGGTAAGGATTGATTTTCTGTGTAACAGCAGTCCCCTACCTTCACAATACCAGGACATGGCAGCCAAAGGGATAGAGGTCCGATTCAAATTGGAGGCAAGTGATTTTTAGTTAGAACCACCTTTTGGATCTGCACTTGTAGGAGAACATGGAGCCAAGGAAGAGGATGCGATTGAGGAGCTAGAGGATGGCATGATAAGATGTGACAGCAGGTTAGATTTTTTGATTCATGACAGCAATTCTATTCCTTCATTTATAACAGCCACTTCACATGAAGAGAATGATGAAGAAGAATCTTCCAAGATTGGCACTTGTGATTTGGATGTGGAGCAATCAGGTTTGAAGTATGATTCAGAATTCTTTGTTTGTTCACATCGGCAGTTGGTGTCACTTCTTTTGGAGAGCCATTTGAATAGTCGTATCATACACTTGGATGGCATTTTGGAGCATACACTTTGTGGATCTGCCACTAGTGTTATGACTACATATGTAGATGGAGATATGGGTGGTGCAAATTTGGTTTGGCCTTTGATCATTCGTGGAGCACTTGAGGAGTTTGCTTGTGATGAGTCTCATTTTGTTGATGACTCTTTAATAGGGTATGCAGTTCCTCTAGTTCAGAGTTTTGTGATGCATAGCATGGAAACACTTGCATTTGATGGGCATACTTTTAGATGGCAGCTGGCTTTTGAGCCGAGGTATGGAGATATTACTATGATTTGTGGGTTTGAGGCACTAATGTTTGTTTTGTGGCTGGACTATGGTGTTGGGCGTAGAGGTGAACATGTTTGCATTGGTGTTCCAGCCTTAGTTCGTGAGAATCTACTCCCTCCATTGATAGGAGATGGCTGTTCTACTTTTTGGAACATGGGTTTCTTACATAACGTTTGGAGGACAGCGGCTGTTCAGGAGTTTGGAGGAGATTTGCATCATCTCCTCACCTTTGGAGAGTGGCATAGGGTTGATACTCTATCATCCTATGGCCTTGGCTGTGTTAGGTGCATCCACATAGGTCTGATTTTCAGTCATGAGGTTGTTGTTCTGCTCTATATTAGCAACTTGGAAGAAGTTGTTACACACTTTCTTGCACCTATGTTGGGTATTCTTCACCTCCATGGGAGATCTATAGGAGTTGGAGATTGGTTTTGTGTCATTAGCATTTTGGGATGCTTCCAACTCTTCATGTTTGTCAGATGTGATGATAGGGTGATTTGCGATCCAGGTACAGTTACTTGGGGTGTGATGTTGATTCAAAATTGGAGTGGTGGGCAAAACTTTAGAGTTGGTACCGCTGTCCACTTTCCGATTAGCCTACATGGGACATTGAAAGATAGTATGCAAATGGATTGGCTTATACCTCCAAACCAGCAGTGGAATAATTCTCAGATGGTGTTGATTAGTAGAGGTAATGTGGTTACTGGAGTTCCTTTGGTCATTCCCACATTTACATTTCCTATGCTTTCTAGGGTAATTTTTTATGACAGCTGCTGCCCTAGTATTTCAGCGTTGATTATGGCAACCTCAATTTATAGGCATATAGACTTTGAGTACTTACAGGCTTCTTGGCAGCAGGTTGTGGGAGGATTTACAGAGTTAGAGCCATTATTTTTAGCTTCCACCAGTATGAGTGATGGTTACTGCAATCAGTTCGAGATGTTGATGGATATATCTACAAATGTTACTATGATGGTTGCAGTCGATTGGATGAGTTGGTATGCTCGATATGGGCATGTTGACACTTGGAGATTGGGTGTCGATGAGGGGTTAACAATCTATGATTGGGATGGCATTGTCAGGATGTATGATTCCAAGGATGGCACTATTGTTATTGGCTTCCGATCTTGGACTAATTGGCATCACTTCCGAGATGCTGTGAGGGATTATGCTGAGGGTTATTCTTTGGGGATGAGTAGATTATTTTTTCTGATTACCGGGATCGAGTTAGGCAGTGGGATTTCAGATATGGACCTCACTATGGCGCCTTGGCAGGAGACTTTTCATGATATAGATTTTAGCCCTTGCAGATATTTCAGTTTGGATGATGATGATGATTACATTTTGGGGTTACTAGAGGAGAGAGCGCAGACTTGGTGCTATGGATTAACAATTTTTATCAGAGTAGCGCAGCGACAGCATGATGGATATGTCCATAGATTGATTTGGGACCCTGGGATCATTCTTGATTCCATTTTGGATCAGTGGGTTGATCAGAGGTTGTATTGGCATTGCTTGAGGACAAGCAATCTTTGCGAAGAGTGGACTGTAATGTCCCCATTTCCGGGTCCTCTTGCAGCGCAGTTGGAGCTGACTTTCTGGGTTGGTGACAGCCTGATCAGAGGAGTATTTCAATGTTACCAATGTGTTCAGGTGATCCAGTGGAGCTGTATGACACTTTTCGGAGAGATTTCGGACAACTTGTCCGTACTTACTATTTATAGTAAGTGCTTGCATGGCGACAATCTTTCTGGGTATTTCTGGGTTTGTTCTCTTTGGCCCTCAGAGAACACTGCTATTTATAGTAAGTGTCAGTCTGGCATTGTTTTGTTGACTTGGCAGACATCCATTGGCTATCTCAGATGTTGCATTGAGCTCAGTGATATCAGATGGTTTGCGGTGATGTCTTTCCAGGCGACTTCGGACTTTTGGGCCATACTATTTTTAGTAAGTTAGGGTTTCTGTCCGTTTCGGGAATCTCAGAGTTGGATGTGAAGCGTTTCAGTGAGACTTTTCGAACGGTCTATAGATCTCAGGATTCCGATGTGTTTTGAGCCTCTGTTTTAAAGTCTGTAAATTATTAATGTTTATTTAATATGGGACTATTATAAAGGGGATATAAGTGATTTTAAAGTATACTTTATAAGTTAAAGTGTCATTTTAAAAGGGGAGATATAAGTGACTTTTATAGTATACTTTATTTTATAAAGTTGTGCACCATAATTGAAAAGAATGAAAGGTGGGAAATGAAAGTAAATTAAATAAAATAAAAGTCAAATGCAAATTGAGAATTATAAAAGGGCATTTGAAGTTCATTTTATTCATTCTTGATATTACATTTTATGATTCTATTTGCTCTGCAAATGAGGGTTTGGAAGAAATATCCAGCCTTGGCTCTTGGTAACGGAAACCGCCATTAGTTTCAGTCTTCCGCAGGTGTGAAAGATCACCCAAGGGGACTCTTGGGCAGCCATACTCAGTGGCTGTATTTGAGCTTCAGTTTGGTACCATTATTGACGGAGTTGGAGATAACAAGACATATCTTATTGCACTTTGTTTGCAGCTGAGAGAAAGTATTAGTGACGGATTATATTGCAGATTTGAGAGGGTTTGGATGTTTTATTTGCTGCTATTCCTTTACCCAGGCTGTACCAGCAGCCAGTAGTGATGTGGGTCTTTGATAGCTACATCTTTGATGGAGTTTATGCATAGAGAACACTTGTGCGGGTTATTACTTGTATCTAGAGCAGCTGTATGCATTTCTATTGGTGAAAGAGATCAAGTTGTAACTTCATATTTGCTGTACCTTTCATTTTCAGATTTGCATTTTGTGAACAGTGAAGTGGGTATGTAAGATACTTCACTATTTTAGCTATCTATTTTTCTGGGTATTGATGTTTTAGATAATAGGGGATATTTTATGAACTGGGTTGCCAATATTATGTGAAAATACGGAGTATCTAAGCTGATATAAAAATCTGGAATTTTCAGCTATGTATTCCTTATGTAATGTTCAGTTTTGAGTTAAAAATTATTATTGCAATATCTTCTATTTTGCTGCATTATATTGTTGTATCAAACATTGCAAAAATATTAGAGAAAACCAAAACAAACTAAAACAAACAAGCAGAAATCCAGAGAATTAAATATCCTATCAGGGGTGGGATATTACAAATTCCTTGGATACGGATCGGAGGACCCGGTCCGACATTGCAAAACGTGCGAAACCATATGGATAGCCAACGGACAGGACGACAGGTCCTATTGGCTGAGATCATTTCCAGCCACCTTGAGGGGAATTGCAATAGACTGGTATACAGAATTGGATGCCACATCAAGAGCTAGTTGGGATTCATTGAAGAAAGCATTCCAAGAGGAGTTTAAATTACTTCGGGATGATAACGAGATAGTATCTGCAATATATAATACAAGACAAGGCAAACATGAAAACGTCCGAGCCTACAATCGAAGGTTGCAAGAATTACTCGTAAAATTAGAAACAGAACCAACCGACGGTTTGAAGAAGAGGTGGTTCATCGAGGTTTGATCCCCTCCATCAGGAAGAAAATGAAAATAGTTCTACTGGCATCGTACGCCGAGGCTTATAATCGTGCGATGAAGATTGAAAGTGAAGACAAGATGTCAAGTCAGGGAAAGAAAAAAGAAGATGACAGCTCGGATGACCGTGGCGAAGAGGAATCAAAAACTGTGCAAGCATTAAGAAAAGACATGCTTAGGATGATGAGGGAATTTAAAGCCGAGAAGGAAACGGCAAAGGAAAGCAAAGAACTATGGTGTACAGAGTGCAATAATGAGGGCCACATCAAAGCAAATTGCCCAAGGAAGATGTTTTGTGAAATCTGCTAGATAATGGGTCATTCCATCAAGGAGTGCCCGTACAACTTGAAGACAAGAAGCACCCAAGTACTCTACACTCAGGGGGAGCAATCTACCCCACCGAACACACCGCCCAAAGCAAACAATCAAGAGGCATCGCCTAGCGGATACCACAACAACCGAAGAGGAGGCAATAACAGTAACAAATATAATGGTGCGGGAAGAGGTCGTATTCAGTATGATGCAAAGGGACGACCAATGATTCAATGTCGGCAATGCGACGAGTGGGGGTATTTTGCAAGAGATTGCCCGAGCAATAACCAAAATAAACCAAATGCATTGTGCAAATGGTGTGGGCCCGACGATCATGAAGACAACGATTGCCCAAATAGAAAGGCACGGTAAACCTCATTCACATTGAAGGAGGGGATGATGAAGTCTTTGCTGTCACCCGAGCACAAGCTAAGAAGGCACATTATCTAGATCCCCGAACGGAGAAAGAACGACTTCACGATGCAAGAAGGGAAGTGGAGATTGCCATGGAAACCGAATGGAGGAACACAGACAAAAAGGCAACCACGACCCTACGGTCAGAATCTAACAAGAATATTGCAAGCCAGGTACTGCAAGCTACCGTACTAATTAAAATGGTGGATCTTCTCCAGAGCATGCCACAGTTGAGGATGGCAATATCAAAAGTGGTGGAAAATAACTCAAACGAAGGCCAGCCCGAGGCAACAGATGACATCATAGTAGAATCTCCACCAACTGGTGAACAAGTGCTCGACCCAAGGTTACTGGCAATTGACATGGGGAAGAAACTGGCGGTAGTCCATATGGAAATCGGCGGGAGTTACCTGACAAACACAATAGTCGACGAAGGGTCTGGGGTAAATGTACTACCAGAGGAAACATGGAAAAGCCTCGGCAAACCTACACTGTGGCCGCAAAACTTCCAGTTAGTGGGAGTCGACGAGCATGGAATCAAGGCGCTGGGAGTGCTACTGGCTCAAAAGGTAAGAATCGGTACCCAACAATTTTTGTTAAATTTTGAAGTCATAACAGCACGGAATGCGTCCTATGATGTATTACTCAGCCGAGGGTGGCTAATAGCCACCAAGGCCAACCACAACTGGAAGAACACATTGTCAATAGAAAATAAGGATAAGAGGTTCATCATTGATTTGAGAACGTAAACCGTCAGCGAGGAGTTGGCATCGAACTCTGATTCGGATGGAGGAGAGTTGTCAGAAGGAGAGAGGGCCGATGGAACCTGATGACGAAGGGGTACTAAAATTACATGAATGCTCAGAAGATGAGACAAATTCCTTCAGCAGATTATTCCATTGGTAGATGGAGGATTATGAATTTTTCAGCCAGAATGTAATATGATTTTAATAAAAGAAGTCAACGAGAGCTCTCCGACGAATAGTGCAAGTCCTGGCAACTCTCGGCCGAAGAGTGAAACACTCGGCAACACTCGGCTGACAAGTGAAACACTCGGCAACTGTGAAACACTCGGCAACTCTCGGCCGACGAGTGAAACACTCGGCAACTCTTGACTGACGAGCGAAACACTCGGCAACTCTCGACTGACGAGCAAAACACTCAGCAACTCTCAAGCAACGAGTGAAACACTCGGCAACTCTCGACCGATGAGTGAAACACTTGGCAACTGTGAAACACTCGGCAACTATTGTTCGATGAGTGAAACACTCGGCAACTCTCGGCCGATGAGTGGTTGCAACTCTTGGCCGACTAGCGAAGCATCTAGCAACCCTTGACCAACTAGTGAAGCACTCGGTAACTTTGGGCTGACTGGTGAAACATTGCTGACGAGTAAAATACTTGATGGAGAGGACTTTAAGCCGACGAGTAAAATACTGGACAAAAGGAAATCTCAGCTAGCAAGTGCTCAAACACTCGGCAAGAAAGAAGCTTCGTTGACGAGTCACATACTAGAGGAAGGTAATAATCAACTGAGAGTAGCTCATACCTTTCCAGCTGCATATGAGGAATATAGAGAAGGAGATATTGAATTAGACAGTACGTCGGCACATAAATTTGAACCTGAGAAAGCCATCATGTATAAAGAACCCTTGATGAGGGAAGTCAACCTCGGAGAGGAAAGTAACCCTCAGGTGATTCTAGTTAGAGATGACCAGGATCCAGTACTCAAGAGGGCCGCATTCAAGATCTTCATGGAATATAAAGACGTGTTCACTTGGACTTATAAGGAATTGAAAGGGATACCTCTAGAGTTATGTGTTTGTAGAATACCATTGGTACGAGGAACAAGACTAGGGAGAAGGAGACCATACCGAATGAAAAAGGATTATGCAGTATTTCCATCAAACTGGAATTTTTTTGAAGTTATGACGATCGGTGAAGAGCAAGAGAAAAAAGATGATTGTAAAAAGTCGGACAGTTTGTGTGTGGAAATAGTACACGGCTCGCAAAAGACAATAGTTCGAGAAATTAATAAAGGTACGACTCCGAGTAAGAAAATTAAAAGATTTAATTTGGAGCATACGACTACTTGTCATAGAGTCAAATCAACCTCACAACAAAATGTCAGAAGGAAACATTGCGGAGAAGGGATTATGGAACAAGAAATTTCTACAGTCGGAACCTTAGATAACAGGTGGACCCTGCCAGAGAGAAATAGAAAAACTCAAGTCAGTTTTCTATGGATGGAAAATTGGAAAAAATGTAAAAAATAGAAATGCTAGAAAAATTAGATATCAAAAATATATATATATATCATATTAGTTTTGCTTTTGCCAAAGGAGAAAAAAAAAAAGAAGAGAAGGCAGTACGAGTGGGAAGAAAATCAAAGTATCGGCAGGAAATTCAAAGCATCGTCGAGAAATTCAAAGTATCACTGAGAAAAGCATAAGTATCACCGAGGGAAGTTAAAGAAGGCTTACTACAGTTCCCTCCACTGTCGTACGACCTTATAGATTGCCGTACAACTTGAAAGAAGGATCGCCATACTAAATTACCGTGCCAAGTGCGAGAGTTTTGTTGTACGCAGCTTGCCATACAAAGTCTAAAAACGTACGAGTTGAGACATGCGAAGTGAAAAGGAGTGCCGTACAAGTTGAAGTTTGCCTACTGTACGAAGTGTTTTGTTTTCCAAGTCGTACGAGTTGAAAGAGTTACAGGAGTTGACGAGTACTCATACATGGCAGCTGGACATGACACGACACTCGGCTGACTCCCAGGTAGCACACGAGAAAACAAAAAAGCAGTTGGAGGAGATCGTCCAGATGGTGCGCCTGACCAGAGACAAGCACATCATCGCCACCACCCATCTGAAACAAAGGACTAAGGCAGTATACAAGCTTCGGCTGTAGGTCTTACTGCAGCAAGAGACTTTGGGTTCAGCTCGGATGGCATCCACACTTCCAGGGACGTCCACTGACCCTCGTTCTTCATAGTTGTTCATTGGATATTGTTTTGTAGTCGTCTAGAAGACAAGTTTTTTTGAGGGGGATGATGTTAGGCATATTTTATACTTATTAGTTAGTTGCATCGGCAAAGTATGCTTTGAGTAGTTGCATCGGCAAGTAGTTACTGCCATTCGGTATGTTGTTGGCGATGGTTGGCAACGGTTGGCAAAAAATCCCAACCTATATATGTATTGTCATTTCATTGTATCAGACAGGGAGTTTTTGGGTTTCTATTGTACTTGCTGTTTTGAAATAACATATGTCGTTGAGTTCTGAATATCAATTATAATTTCATTCTCGTACAATGTGATGGTTCAATTATCTTTCTTGTTTACTCTGTATGAAACTAGTAGAATCATTCGGCAGTAAACATTGTTAAGGCTATTTGTATCTATTCCAGTTTGTAAAAATCAAAATTTTACGTGAATTCCAAATGGGACACTACACGACTAGCAAAAGGACTCGCGAGTCTGCCTAGTACTCGCTGAGTCCTTAAACTATGCCCAATACCTCATCGATGTGCCTTAGGTGGTCCTCCCATGTCTTAATGTATATGAGAATGTAAGAGCCCCTATCTATATTTGCCTTCACAATCCTTAATTTTCTGACTTTTGGTGTATTGACATTTCGTCAAACACTTGCATGCATGCTGGTTATCACTGAATTTTCTGATTTTGTTATGTGGACAGCTTGTTTGAATGTTTGTTTGTGATATGTTTCTTATGCATAATCAGCCACAGTTCATATATACTTCAATGGACATTTGAACAAACATATTGTAGACATGCATCAAGGAAGAACGCAATAACCAGAGAATAAAACTAAATCTAATGCTACTCTCACAAGGAAAAGGGAGAGAAGGAGACTGAAAAATTAAAGGGGAGGCGATGCACCAAGAGTTACTATGTTTAGTTGGAATTGACATAACACAACAACCTCAAATACCAAAAGAAACTCACACAGACTTACGGCTTTAGCGGAGGTTCGAATTAGAAATCTGTAACTACAGGAGGGATCATTTTATCCACAGAATAAGTTTACAAGTTTCGAGTAAACACAGAACATAAGCATAAGAGAGGCAAAATATCAGTGATTGTATTGATCATGAAGACTAAAATAGCCATTACAATAGGAAGATAATCTGTTAGAGAAGAGTAGACACAGAATAACCATCTACATTCATTGGTGAACAATCAACTAGAGACATCAAAGCCTCAGAAAAAGAGCACAATGTATCACATCCAGTTGGTTCTGTAGGTGCATTACAAGGTTTGAAAATAACAAATAATCTGCCCAACATAACTGCCCAGAAGAACAACTAACATAACTACATCTTTTTTACATGCATATATAGCTTTATACATCGCACTGTAGCAGCAATGGACGAAAGGAAGAGCGGTCAACAAGAAAGAACCATTGCCCATGCTGCAATAAACCCATTTTGTGTCCTCAGAGCATGCCCACATGGCTTTGCTCGGGAAATCCATTGAAATAGGGGGTCAGCCCATGCCTGAGTACATGAAATTCAATACAAATGAATAATAGTGGCATGGGGGGACGAGAAATCCATCTCCCACAAGAAATCGGGCTCTGAAGAAGCATTAATGGCGACCAGGAGGGTTGCTGAGCAATCCTGTCACATATGGAATAGTGGAAAATAGCCCTAGAAGGCAAAAGGGTCGGGCTCCGACATATCGGACTTCCTTCGATCGGCCTTCCATCGATCGGCCTTCCATCGATCAGGCCTTTAGAGAGGTGAAGAAGGAAACCTCGACCTCTGAAGTCTGAGAAAAGAGAAGTCGTCGGGCTTTGGGGGTCGGGCCTTCACCGTTTCGTCTTTTGCTTATCATAGGAAGAAGAACTCGACCTCCGCCTCTGCAACACTTAGCCAATTTTATGAAATCGGCGGAGATTGGGCCTCGAGCCTTTCACCTTATGCCTTCCCAAAGAAGGAAGAAGAGAAAATCCTAGTCCCACAAGTTTGAAGACTTAGCCGCTTTTACAAAGGTTCGGCGGAGTTCGGGGTTTAGGTCTTTAGCCTTCCTCTTTCCATAGAAAGGAAGAGGGAAGAAGAAAAGACCGAAGTTTGACTCCCCAAAACACTTAGAAATATTTTGAATGAAAAGAAGCGGAACTCGGGTCTCAAACCTTCGCTTCCGAGGATGACGTCACTGCCGCCTGGCAGCTTTTCGCGGTTCCGCGGTCACCTTTTGCTTTAATAAAATAATCTCCACGGAATGGCGGAAATGAACCAAAATACACCACGTGGCCCATCGGGAGTCAGCCGTCAGGCCTTCCGCCTTATGCCTTTTATGAAGAAGACGGAAGGTGAGAAGCTCGAAGTCTGACCTTCGACACATATAGAGCTTTTACTTGTTGCGCTTCGGCAAGCGAACCTCCAACCTTCGGCCTTCCAAAAGAGAACGCGGAAGAGAGAAACCCCGAAGTTCGACGCTCGAAACACTTAGGCGAATTTGCTAGGGACAAAGCGGAGTTCGGAGCCGATTGGGATGGCAGGGTGAAGGTAAGAACTCCAAACTTCGAAACTCCGAAAAGGCCAAAAAAAACACAAGGAAAACTTAGGATTTTTGGGACTTAGCTATTTTGGGTGGTTTTCTCTTGCATTTCAAAGGGAAACATCCTTCCATTTAGGCTTTCTCAGATCGAATTTTTATGATGGAAGGGGGAAACACTCAGAGATTTCATGGATCCTTAGACTATTTGGCCAAAAGGCAAAATAGGATAACATTTTGGCAACTATGTAGGGGTGTTTGCCTGCTAAACACTGGGATCCAGAGGCCTTATCAATCCATTGGGGCATAGAGTTAAAGGACACAGCAACAAGAATAGGGGTTGGCAAGACCAACACAAAACTGAACACTGCCTCCAGGAAACAAGACAAAACAAAACAAACAAGGCAAACATCCTGCTAATGAGAATGTAGTAGAGTGCAACAACACTTATTAAAAGGAAACACCTAACATATTTACAAAACCCCATAACCATGCTAAAAGCAAGGTTTGAGATGAATTCCATTGATTGGGATTGGCAGAACCTCTCCATTCAGCTTGGAAAGTTGAAATGCATTGGCCTGTTTGTAGCTAGTAATGATATAAGGGCCACTCCACATGGCATCAAACTTTGAATGTCTCCCAACTTTAGCTTTGTTTGCATCCCATTTTAACACCAAATCTCCCTCACTGAATGTTCTTTCAATTGATTTTCTATCAAAAGTTCTTTTTACTTGATCTTGGTGAGCCTCAAGAGTCTTCATAGAAGCATATCTTTTTTCTTGAAGCTCTATCAGCTCAGCCAACCTGACTGTTATGGCATCATTTTCCAGCAATTCCAACTGTTGGGCCAGCTCAAGGGAAGGCAGCTCCAATGATAATGGAAGTCTTGCTTCCTTTCCATAAACAAGCATGAAAGGAGAATTGCCTATGGCCCTCTTGGGAGTAATTCTTGTTACTAAATTATGTTTACACCTAATTTCGCAAGGCCTAAACATCAGTTGTTTAGAGGGGGTATAAGAAATTTTGCTTATGCATGAATCATCCAGTCAGTGTCTGATGTCTTAACAGAAGACGAGTGCAAAATCACTTATCAAAATCATGTAATAGCTCAAGTTGAGCTGTTACATCATTCTGGTAAGGGAAATCATCTAAGGACAAGAAAACAGACAATCCAAGAATGAAGAGAATTGATGGAGTTCATATTTCAGTTGCTAATTATTCATTATGTTTCAGTGCAAGCAAAAGAGGTATTTATAACTGTCAATTATACATCATGATTTATATGAGTTTCAAAGAAAGATCAGTTGTTTTATGCTATGTATTTGATTCAGAAAGCAAAATATACAAAGTCATAGCATAGAATGAGATAGTTGATTGTATTCAAAAGAATGTATAAAAGTGTCCCACACAAGCCGTGGGAGTAACTGAAATATGCAACATAAAAGTAAATTTTACTTTTAAAGAACAAGAAATGCATAAGAAAAGAGGAGGGATCCGTCATTGCCTGTGAATGATGAATCCTGTGGTTGAGCTGGTTTCTATCTCCCTGGACATCCGGTTGAGCTCCAATATACCTAGAAAATAATTTTTGTTAGAGCTCAGGGTACTAAGTCTTTTCACACACAATCAGAACTTCAAAAGTACCATTCACTTTTATGTAGCAGCAGTATATTAGTAATCAGATATCAGCATAAGAGAAGTCAGAATGAACAGATACAAGTGCCATATCAGAAAGAATTAAATCCATGCAAGAGACCCCACATCATGAATCAAAGGTATGTTTCATATACTAACATGTTTGCTTCCTGTGCAGGTATATAAGAAATCATTTTTGTTGACTCATTTTTTATGAAATAAGCATATGGAGAAAATGGGCTCCCATAAGGGTTGAGCCCAGCATGCTCGGAGTAATGACATTAATGCAGGGATATTCAATAGACCAAGCATCATGATGTTTTCATCACATGCATGTTGCTGCTATATCAGATGTATCAAGCACAAGAGAGTAACAGTCAAGTTGGAACAAATGCCATGTGGGACAGCCAAGTCAAATGCCATGTATTACTGTCATTGAAAGCCCATTATGCCATCAAAGAAATAGAGGTTTCAGTCATAGTAGGACAGCATATACAAGTGCAGTCAACATGATCATAAACAATAGAGGAACAACCCATAAGAATGGAACAGTATGATTGCATTATGAGGATGCCCATGCCTTCTATATATTGCAAGTATTCATTTTCAACAAGCCATATCTCATCATTGTATAGGTACAACAAGCTTTTTCATGTGTCTTATGCATTAAAGCTGAACCAAGTCAATATAAGTATGATCATATACAGAAAAGCAAAAGATGGAGCAGCAAAAGGAGTATTTTCCTTGTCCACCTACAATAGAGACACATAACACTTTTTACCTCTATCTTTATCAATATTCAAATGCAATAAGACAAGAAGACAGGATGGAAGTATAATCACCTATAGCGGAGGCATATGGCCTCTGGTTCTTTATCAATGCAAAAACATGAAGCATATGGGACAGCCACCAACTGGAACTGTCATAAAGAAGACTCATGACAACATCAAAATGAAGATGCATTTGCAGTACAACCAGATGTGTAAATGTTTAGAAGGAAACTTAATAGTTTTCCTTTTGTTTCTTCATATATATCAATGTCAAGTCCAAGTATGTGGATAGTGCATCAGATCAGTCAAGTGTATGCAGAGAAAAAGAGGGAACGACATGTGTATTATCATTACAAAGTAAAAGGAGCAGCATTGTTTAGCAACAAATATCATCATAGAGGATTTTAAAATACTTAAGAACAGCCTAATCCAAAGTGCAAAATCCTTCACAATACTACAACCCCAAAGAGCATGCATTCAAATGCTTCTACCATAGGAAGACAATGGAACAGTCATGAGATGCTACAGCAGTCTCAAAAGTAAAAGGTACAGTTGGTACTCATATATTCTTTCTTTTGTCTTCACCAAGTGTATAAATGTATACAAGGTATAGGTAGAAGGTGCACAAGATCAAAAGATATATACAAACACATGATGCCTAAGTGGGACAGTCACCAGAAGAGTATCATCTAAATTGCCATAGAAAGAAGATACAGTGCAGCTACATCATAGAGCAACATCTAAAAACTTCATGACAAGTCAAGAGCAAGCGCATCAATCATTCGGTATGATATGTATGTAAGTATATTTGAAAAGACACAATAAACTGGAACAGCAAAATGGTATATGCCACCTTATAGTTGGATGTGATCAATGTGAAATGATGATCAAATGAAGCATGCACAAATACATGAGGTCAAGAAAGCATCTAGATAGATTTAAGCATCGAGAGCCATGATCCAGTAGTATCGGAGGAGGGCAAGCACAGTGAAAATAAATATTTTGAGCTCATGAGAGTTATATTTTACATTTTCCAGATTTGATGTTACTGTCTTCTATATATATAAATAAGAAAACCCAGTTCGAGTCTATGAAAGCTGCAGCTTAAAAATATATTTTCTTCATACAAAGTCAAATCCCACATTGTATTAGACAGAGATCAAATGCAGAGGAGTGGGAAGTTTTCGAGCTTATACAAGTTTGTTAAGAAAATACTCAGAAGTGTGTGATGCATCAGCTATATCAAGCCATGGCCAATATAAGGCTTATATTTCTGCATTTTCAAGAATGAACCATGGCAGCCATGAAAGGTGTCAATGCTCAGACAATAGTGACCAAAGTTCAGAAATGTTTTCTTTACAAGTTTTTCATTCTTATATCATGAATTCGAGCTCATACAAACACAAAATACTCAGAGATGCCGGGTAGATCTCGCAGCCCAGTAAGAGTTCAAACCCATCTGGGGTTTCAAGTAGAAGGTTGCAGATATAAAAGAAAATGAAGACTTTTGAATTCATAATGCTCAGAAAACTTGGCTCAAAGTTGCAGCCTCTGGAGAAAGAAATACACAGTGAAAGACTCAGGAAATAAAGGGAGATTGATAGATAAAAGACTTACCTTTTCCTGCCAAGTGCTTGTGTCGAAATCACAAGGTTTTCCTTCAGTCGACCTCCATGGCTGCCAGAGACAGTGTGTTGACCAAGAGAAACAAAAGAAATGCATCAGATGAGCTACAGGGCCGCGGCATAGAGCCAAGTTTTACCTTCAAAATGCAAAATATATGGTTGAATATGTGACCAAGGGCAAACTAACCTTCATTTTGCTGTATAAAATGCATGAAAACCCTTTAAAAATGCAGAGAATGATGAAGTTTTGCTTCAAACCCTACAGGTATGGCGACAGGTCGAACATAGCAGCAAACAAGGAACAAAATGCAAATGGTGTTTTAGGGTTTCTTCACCTCCTTTTGGTTGAATGCCCTAGCCATGATGGGATTCTTTCTCATTTTCAACTTTCTTTTGTTATCATTGTTATCCCTCTTTCCTGTTGTGGTCAAGACTTCACAAAGTCTTTAGACCCAATGATGCAAAGTGAGCCCGTGGGGCTATAATTATTTAATTGATTTTTCTAAAGTTGAAAATGATTAAGTCAAGGGGATAATAATGCATGAGGAACATTACGAATGGAGAGATCTTGTTTGTGCATGGGAGATATAAGGGTTTTTCTTCTTTTGCATGATTTAGAAATGGATACACATTGTAAACAAATGATAGAGTAATGGATTATAATTTACTTTATTACTTGTCATAAAAATGCAAAAAAGCAAAGATAGGCAAATCCATAACAAGTAGCAAAGTAAGTCTCATCGATTACTTTACTATTTTTTCACACTGTTTTATTCATCTCCAAATCATGCAAAATCAGGATATTGAATATTAATGTCCAAAGAGCCTTCTTTTCTGCATAAGTTTGAAATAAAATTTGAAATGTAAAACATTAAGCTAAGTGGTGTGACTATAAACCACTTAGTTAATATTATTTAAATGCAAAATAAATGTATTTGTGTCATTTATTGTGCAAGGACAAGTTGAGGATGCTTTCAAGATGTGGTCAAAGGGATGTGGTTGGGTATTTATGTGCAAATGCCAAACATTTATGGATGCTACAGGAGAGGTTGGCAAACAAGTGGAGTTATTGAGGTGATTTGACTTGTTTTTAATGGCATTAAAGGGCATTAAGAGGCAGTTCTTGGGGCTTTTATGATGGGTGATGTCATGCCTTGACCCATTCTTCATTAGAGACTCATTTTGGAGGGTTTTGGATAGATATTTTTAGGGCTTTTGGTTATGCACGACCAGGGAAGTTTCTGGTCCTTATCCTTTCACAGCTGCTTGGAGAAGTATATAGTCTTCTCTTTTGATCATTATTGAGAAGTTATGGTTCTTCACTGCATTGCATATTGTAATTTTTGAGTTCTTTTGCAGAAGTTGACATTTTTGTAACTCATTTTCAGAGTAACACAGCATTGTAACACCTTTGAGAAGTAATAACCAATTTATACCTTCCCATACTTCTGATATTGTGTGTCCTTAGTGTTAGTACAGATTCTTGTGATGTTCTTTGTCCTTGGAACTGTATTTCATGTTGGTGCCTTTATGCAGGAATACATACATTTTTGCAAGTTGTGAGATGTGCTAGTAATAAGAATCAGTCTTAAGTGGTGAGAAAACATCTTTCTCCCTTAAAGGACTATGGTTATTTAGCCTTCTTATAAATTGATGATGCAAAGATTGTGATTTACTGGGTTGTGTATGAGAGCCTTAATATTGCTGGTTCTATCATGTGTTAGTTATTTGTGTAGTCTCTGATAATCATTTGGTGCATCACCTCAGATAGTAGGTTTCATTTTCATGCAATCCTTCTTACCCTTTTCTCTGCAAAGGCATTAGTACAAGCAGTTATAGGTGGAGTATCAAGAGGAAGCCAGCCTACTCCGGAGGTTCTTTCCATCATAGGTGACCCACAAGCCTGGAAAGATCCCATGTTTCTCTAGAATGCTAAGTTCTGCAACTTAGCAAGGGTGCAATTTTGAGAGACAACAATTCTAACAGTCCAGAGAGCTATCTTCAACTTGTAATTCCAACCTCTTTGATTATCATCCACTGTCATCTTGATGATCCTAATCAGGTTTTTGTTTGTGAACTCAGCCAGACCATTCCCTTGGGGGTAATAATTGGATGATGTCTTCAAATAAATCCCATAGTTCAATGCCCATTCACTGAGTTTTGTGCCTATAAAGGCTTTGGCATTGTCGGAAATAATGGTGAATGGAACACCAAACCTGGTAACTATCCCCTCAAGCAAATCTAGAATGGAGGCCTCTGTAGCATCCTTCAATGCAACTGCCTTTGTCCACCTTGTAAAATAATATGTGGCTGTCAAAATCCACTAGTGACCAGCACTAGAAGGTGGGTTAATCATCCCAATAAAGTCCAAACCCCATTGGGCAAATGGCTGATCTGTTTGAATTGGTTGTAGGGGAAGAGCAGCCAATCTTTGTTTCCCTACAAAGAATGCACATTCTTTGCAGTTGTAATGTCCCCTTTCTAGTGGAAACACTTAAACCCAAAATCTACATTCAAAGTGATTCTCAAGGAGTCATTAGAAACTTTAGAGATCAATAAATTTCAATGATAAAATCAAATAGGACCAAATGATAGTATAAGTATATCATTTCCTTGTTAAATGATTATTCATTTCATGATTGTCATTCACTATTGATGACTATTCTATACTATATTCCATAAGTATATCAAGGGAAATATTAAACATAATTCAAGATTCATATTCTTCCCTCTTATTCTTCATCAAGGAACTAGGCTTTACATGTTAAGGACACATGGAAACCATCCATGGACCCAGCTTCGGGAAACTTAGTCCCTAGCCCTTGAGGTCTATACACGGAGTCTCGGATCTAGCTTCGGGAAACTTAGTCCCTAGCCCTTGGGGTCTATACATGGAGTCTCGGATCCAGCCTCGGGAACTATGTCCCAGCCATTGGGATCAATACAAGATCTCTAGACCCAGCATCGGGAACTATATCCCAGCCATTGGGATTAATACGAGATCTCTAGACCCAGCATCGGGAATTATATCCCAGCCATTGGGGTCTATACAGCGGATGGAATTACTGCGCCTTTCCCTACATTACCTATCATTCCTTTAAGGATGAAGCAATAGAGGTGATATGATCTCTTACGTTAATATCACTTGTATTATAGATGAGATTATCCCAAATATTTATCATCATAAGCATGGATAGCAACATTCTTATTCTAATTTGGAATACCATTATAAAATATTCTTATTCATACCATTGATCTTCATTATTTGATCTTAGATCTATATTGAGAAAATATCTCCCTATAAAGCATATTGATCCACAGTTTCATATTAATTATGAATTGATAATTAATGTCATAACATGTATACCTATATATAAATAAGGATATATAATATTATAATTCTTAAGAATATATGTTAAATTGTGCTTACCTGCTGCTTTATCTTATTTCAGACCCTGACGTGATCTGCAGATACCTTTTTGGCCGCTGTAGATGTTCATTATCTCTATCGATTTCCTTACCTTCCTTTTTGATTGCTATCATTCCATGTATTTCTTTCTTATTCCTTGATTGCTGTTATGCTCAAAATACCTATGTATTCCCTCTTCGTAAGAATCCCAATGTATTTACTTTACTTTTCGTATATCTCCATCAGATATTCTTCCTCCTCCCTTTTTCGATGTTTCCTTTCTATTTTATACCTTTATACCTCTTATAAGAGTGGTGACCATTCATAAAAGACTCACCACTGCCTTTTGTTATGGAGCGCTGCCCTTATTATTTAACTAATCGGAAACTGCTCTATATCAATGGATCTCTTTATTGTTTTGTTTTCATATTGATGACTCTTCATATTGCTGACTATATTCATAAACTTATCTTTAATTATTATCACTGCCATCTTTCACATGCCAAACATAATACTATATTTGTTACTGCCTTTTGATTAATATTCCTTGTTTATAATCGCAGCCTTTAGTCATAAGGTGATCACCTTAGCTGCCTAGAATATTCGTTGGTATTCTATATACTCCTTGCCTCAAGACTTTTTCAGTGCTTCATAAGGGAAGCCTTACAATATTTAGTGTATAGTATTTAATTTATAATTATCATATAATGTTTATAATATTTAATTAATATTTATTTTTTATATAATATAATAATATATATTATCATAATATTAAATTATTTATATTTATATTTATATATATACATATATATTTGTTATTTATAAAAATAATATAAATATATTATATTAAAATATTCATATAATAATATTATTTATTAAATAATATATATATTAATAATATATATAATGATTTCTATTGTTTAAATTGATATTTTATAAAAGCAACTTCATTGTCTTTTAATATGATGTTTAAATCTTTAATTTAAACAATGCCTTAATATGGGGACATGATAGCAGCCTCTTACCTATCTATGGGCGTCTCTGGACAAATTGGGCTAGTATTAACCATCCCTCATGATCTTGGCAGAAGTTGTTCTTGGAGACTAATGGCCACCGGTAGGGCCATTATGAAATTCTTCTAACACCTTAGAAGTTTGATCTTGTGTAATACATCTAAGAAGAACTCCATTGATGTCTTTTCTAAACAAGACACCATCAACAAGAACATAGGGTATGGACTGGAGTTTGAAATACCTCCTTTTTGATTGATCTAGTCCATCTGGTCATCTCCCTGACTGTATAAATGTGACCATGTCATGGTACCAGTTAGTTGGAGTGTTGGAACCAGCTGGTTGTGCTTGTCCAAGGAGACATACATCGTCATTTTTGACTTCTAGATCTGCAGCCATCTGCTCACATAGGCCTTTGCCACGCACTAGCTTGGTGATATTGATGTTTACATCATACTCCATCACCTTTGTGATCCACCCAACCCTCTTCTCATTGATATCTCTGCTCAAAAGAAATTCTTTAATGCCAGGGTGGTTCACCATCAGCTGTATTTTGCTCTTTGAAAGCATGTTTGAACTTTTTTAGTGCTTTCACCACAGCGAACACCTACTTCTCAACAAAATCATAATTCAGCTCATATTCTTTGAGAGGCTAGCTGAAGAAGGCAATTGACTGTTCCAATTTCTCTTCATTTTGCTGGGTTAAAACTGCTAATATACCCTCCTTGCCTCCAAAGGCATAAAGGATAGAATCTTTCTTGTAATTAGGATTTATTAGTGTGGGAGCCTGTGCAATGGCTTGCTTGACAGCTTCAAAACTGTCCCTGCCTTCCTTTGACCATGTGAAGACAACATTCTTTTGAAGCATGGCTGTGAGGGGCTTTGCTATTGAAGTGAAGTTAGGTATGAACCTCCTCACAAAGTTGACCTTGCCCAGGAAACTCCACAGGCCTTTCTTGTGACTGGGAAGAGGAAGAGCTAAAATGGCGTTGCTTCTTTCGGGATCAATGGCTAGTCCTTCCTTTGAGACTACATGTCCTAGCAATTTACCTTCTGGGACAACAAACAGGTTTTTTTGGATTCAATGATATTCCATATTCCCTACATCTCTCAAAGACTTTTCTCAAATGCCCCAGGTGGTTAGCTGCATGCTTGGAATATATAGTTAAATCATCGAGATACGCTAAAATAATATCATTGATCAGGCCTTTAAAGGCCAAATCCATTGCTCTTTGGAAGGTTGCCCCAACATTAGTCAACCCAGATGACATTTTTTGATAAGCCAAAGTACCCCACTTAGTGGTAAAGGTTGTTTTGTACTAATTTGATTCTTTTACAAGAATCTGGTTGTAGCTTGAGTAGCCATCTAGAAGCGAAAATCTTTCAGCTCCTGCTACTGTTTGGAGGATTTGTTCCATGGAAGGGAGTGGATAGTGGTCTTTAAGAGAGGCCTTGTTTAGGTCTCTAAAGTCCACACAATTTCATTTCCCCATTCTTCTTCCTGACTGGAAAAAGGTTAGCTACCCAAGAGGAATGCTTAATGGGATAAATGATTTTAGCTTCTATAAGTTTGGATAACTCTTTTCTCATTAATGGTTCTATTTTGGGGTTGACAGGCCTCTGTTTTTGGCGGACAGGCTTTGCATTGGGGTCCAGATCAATGGTATGTTGGATTAAACCAAGATCAAAGCATTTTAGATCCCTATAATCTCAAGCTATTAAATCATCAAATTCATTACAAAGTTCAATAAAACCTTGCCTCTTAGCTTGATCACATACCTTGCCATGTGTTAGGAATTGGCCCTGTGCAATCTCCACCTCTTCATAGTCCTCTTTTTTTATTGTCATGTTCATTTTCTCTTTCTTAGGTTGATCATCAACACCAAATATGCTCTCTAAAGTGATCAATCCTCTAGGCAACTTATTGGTCTTCAGCTGGATCACCTGGTCACCATATTGCTCTTGCAATACTGACTAATTCTTGGCAGCAAACGCTGCCTCACCTTGCAAGAAATTCACAATTTGCCGGTCACTCTCAAATACTTGTCATCTTATCATGTTGTCAGGCATAGCAGGTCTGACAACAATCTTTACATGCTGATTTGAGTTTTGTTTGACATTCTGAGGAATGTCAAACTAGGCACCAACTGTAGCCAGCCTATCAACATCTTTGTTTCTTTGTCTAGGCACTGCCTGAATATTGAAGGCATCAAAGCCTTCAATCAGGTCCCAGACTCTATGCTTGTATGACTTGAGCAAGTCATTCTTTGAAGCACGTTGTGATCTGTTTTAGTGGACAACGAGCTTGCTGTCACCAAATGCTTGTAAATTTTTTTTCTTTTGTGCCAGCTGTATACCCTAAATCAAGGCCTCATACTTAGCCACATTATTGGTACAACTAAACTGTAATCTAAAAGTAGAGACATAACTTTCTTTCTGGGGTGAAATCATGTAATGTCCCCTTCTCGTAAGCCAAAATTTTTCCTAACCTTGCACAATTTCAGCTCACAAGAAGGAAACATTAGTATTCCAAATTTTTCTCTTTCCATATCATAACTAACATAGATCCATATTCTTTCCATATTTATCTAGAATTTATAATTCCATAATCACATAATTCATATTCATAGTCATAGTCATATTCATAGTCATATTCATATTTATATTTATATTCATCTTCGTATTCGTATTCGTATTCATACACTTCTCATGCACCACCTTGAGCGTATTCTTAGTCGCCATCTCATTAATCATTCTTACCTTCCATAGGAGTATAGTCGTATTAGGGCACAATCCATCCCTACGGAGGCCCAAAGGTTTCTCCCAACATTCGAGGTCCTTCACCATTTGGCTCGATGGAACTTCACGCAACACCCGGCATTCTTCATCCCATCGAGAGTCACCTCATGTTGGGCACATTTGTTATGAGCTCATAACTACCATAGGCCCAAGAGCTTCACTCACACCCAGAGTTCTTCATCTCTTGGCTCAAGGGACTTCACACACACCCGGTGTTCTTCATCCACTTGAGGGTCACCTAGGTCCAATAATACATCCCTAATTCGATTTCTACTTCGCTGGATGGTAAGACAATTAATGAGGAGGCTCGAACACCTCTCTCGGTTAGATTATGAGCCGTGTCCTAAAATAGTCCAATGTTCTCATTTTGTGGTCCTCGATGGATCACAAGATGCCATGATTTCATAATGAAGCTTGTCATTTCCATATGTTCTTATCATAGGGTCATCTTGACCTCATACCATAATCACTTATTCACATATGCTTAAATGTCATAGATGTTATATATTTCTATCATAATATTATGTGTATCAAAATCGTTCTCATGTCTATATTTGATCAAATATCCAACTTATGACAATATTGCTTTAATCATATGAATCAAGTCATAATTCACATACTAAAGTGTAGTCCTATATTGTTTGATAGATGATTAGTTTATGAGAACATGTGAGCAATAATCCATATCAGTTTAAACTGTTAAATGTTATTCCTAGAGCATCTAAGGTCAGCATTTAACATCACAATGTAAACATAGATATATAGATCACATTATATACTAGAATGCAGTCATACTTATTCATTTGATGCAGCAGCGTATTCAATAATGTAAATAATATCCATATTTCACTATTTATGATAAGGACCATATACATATCGACTTAAGTCAGCAGATGAAAGACATGAAAATGACATTATGAATAGAATGTAATTCATACCTTTGAACCCGATTCAGGGAGTTCGCTGATGGCACTTGTATTTGATCTGATATGATGTATTGGATTGATTCCTCCCTGAGATATCAATTAGATGAGGCACTTGATTCGCTATTTGTCTGATTCTGGATTCTATTTATAATTTCCTTATGAGTGCATTGGACTGTGTATAGTGTTTTATCTCTGAATCCGATTGCTAAGATTATGATGGATCTGCTGTAGATAGATATTTCTGCTTCTTATTGTATTCCTGATTGTTTGATTGTAATTGCTTATGATATTTTATGCCACCCAATGCCCTCCTTATAAAGTTGGAGGAGAGGCGCAAAATACCAAGAGTCGTCTATCTTCAGATTCGCGCTCCTCCATAGTAAGTGTTATTTGTTAACTCCTTTTTAATTCCAAGGATCGACGCTTCTAGGAGGATACGATCAGCCTTAATGAATATTATTTTGTCTTTTTCCTCTTGGCCCAAAATTTGGCTGTATTGGAAAATGGAGTCTTAGGATAGAAATGGATTGTAAATGCTAGTATTTTCCAATCTTCAATTGGAAAACTTCAAACTATGAGGGATATGACAGGCCTCCCCTCTTGAGATTGCTTGTCCTCAAGCAATCCTTCTTTCCTTGGGTCACTCCATCTTTAAGATCAATTTTCTCTCCTTTTACTTGCAATTACATCACTTTCCTCTTGAGTCTCTTCATTGAGTATGACTTCTATATTGTGCACTTGAACTCTTTTCCCACATTTATGCCCGATTTCCCATTTCTCGTTACATCTAAAACACGTGTTTCCCTTTGCGGAGTCTCTACACTTGTGTCCGGGTTTCCATGCTTCTTTGCAGTTAAAACAAAGGCCGTTTTCTCTTAATTCATCTCTTCGGCACACATGACCTTGTTCCCAATGTTCACCACATTTGCGGCACGGATTGTTGTCTTTTCCTTCATTCTTTTGGTGCAAGGGGTTTTGGACTTTATCCTTGTTAGGGAGAGGTTTGGTAGAGGGTTTAGTGAATGGTGGAGAGGGTTTGCTTTGCTCTAATTGAGTTGCCATTTCAATGGCATCATCCATAGTAGAAGGTCTAAGGGCTCCTACTAATCCTCTAAATTCTTCATCCAACCCTTGAATAAAAAGGAAGGTGAGCCTTTCATCACTCATCTCGGGAACTCGGAGAGCTATTTTCTCAAATTCACTCACATACTCATCCACTGTCCCTCGCTGTCTTATCATCGTCAAATCTTTGAAATCTTGTTGCGGGTGCCTTCTATCGAACTTTTTGAGGAACCTCTTAGAAAACTCCATATAAGATGTGATGGATCCATGATCTTGAGTTCTTTTTCCATTGTGCCACCATTCATAAGCAACCCCTTCTAGGTGTAGGATAGCAAATTGAAATGCATCTTTCTCCGTCATACGGCTGAGTTGGAAATAGTCATTTAGCTTTTGAAGCCATGCATGAGGGGTTATCTTGCTAGTCCCATCAAAATTAGGAAGGTTGACTTTATTTGCCTTTTTCTTGAGATCCTTATTTATTGGCCTTCTTTCCCTTTGTCCTCCTTTTCTCCTTGCATTAAAGTAATCATTGAATGAAACTACCCTTCTCACTTCGAGGTCTAAGTTGGCATAAGTTGTAGCTATATCATCCACGCTCATGGCGGTTGATGTATTTTCTTCCTTGTTAGGAGCTTCTTCATTTGGGAGGAAGGATGGCATGGGCACTCTCGGAGCAGATGAGGATTGGCTATTTTCAGCGTGGTTTGATCCCACTTCCTTTCCATTAGTTACTTAGGTCTTCAAACTCTCGATAGTGTTGTCCATATTTTGTAGTGCTTGACAGAGAGCTTGGTTTGTCTTGTTTTGTTCCGCTATGAATGCTCTTAGTGTCTCATCCATTTGGTTGTTGTTACGTGTGTTGTACCTTCTTGGGTAAGCTTGCATCAAATTTCCTCATAGGATGGCAAGTCGAATGCTCTGATACCAATTGTAATGTCCCCTTCGCGTAAGCCAAAATTTTTCCTAACCTTGCACAATTTCAGCTCACAAGAAGGAAACATTAGTATTCCAAATTTTTCTCTTTCCATATCATAATTAACATAGATCCATATTCTTTCCATATTTATCTAGAATTTATAATTCCATAATCACATAATCCATATTCATAGTCATATTCATATTCATATTCATATTCGTATTCGTATTCATATTCATATTCATACACTTCTCATGCACCACCTTGAGCGTATTCTTAGTCGCCCTCTCATTAATCATTCTTACCTTACATAGTAGTATAGTCGTATTAGGGCACAGTCCATCCCTACAGAGGTCCGAAGGTTTCTCCCAACATTCGGGGTCCTTCACCATTTGGCTTGATGGAACTTCACGCAACACCCGGCATTCTTCATCCCATCGAGAGTCACCTCACGTTGGGCACATTTGTTATGATCTCATAACTACCATAGGCCCAAGAGCTTCACTCACACCCGGAGTTCTTTGTCTCTTGGCTCAAGGGACTTCACACACACCCGGTGTTCTTCATCCACTTGAGGGTCACGTAGGTCCAATAATACATCCCTAATTCGATTTCTACTTCACTGGATGGTAAGACAACTAATGAGGAGGCTCGAACACCTCTCTCGGTTAGATTATGAGCTATGTCCTAAAATAGTCCAATGTTCTCATTTTATGGTCCTCGATGGATCACAAGATGCCATGATTTCATAATGAAGCTTGTCATTTTCATATGTTCTTATCATAGGGTCATCTTGACCTCATACCATAATCACTTATACACATATGCTTAGATGTCATAGATGTCATATATTTCTATCATAATATTATGTGTATCAAAATCGTTCTCATGTCTATATTTGATCAAATATCCAACTTATGACAATATTGCTTTAATCATGTGAATCAAGTCATAATTCACATACTAAAGTGTAGTCCTATATTGTTTGATAGATGATCAGTTTATGAGAACATGTGAGCAATAATCCATATCAGTTTAAACTGTTAAATGTTATTCCTAGAGCATCTAAGGTCAGCATTTAACATCACAATGTAAACATATATATATAGATCACATTATATACTAGAATGCAGTCATACTTATTCATTTGATGCAGCAGCGTATTCAATAATGTAAATAATATCCATATTTCACTATTTATGATAAGGACCATATACATATCGACTTAAGTCAGCAGATGAAAGACATGGAAATGACATTATGAATAGAATGTAATTCATACCTTTGAACCTGATTCAGGGAGTTCGCTGATGGCACTTGTATTTGATCTGATACGATGTATTGGATTGATGCCTCCCTGAGATATCAATTAGATGAGGCACTTCATTTGCTATTTGTCTGATTCTGGATTCTATTTATAATTTCCTTATGAGTGCGTTGGACTGTGTATAGTGTTTTATCTTTGAATCCAATTGCTAAGATTATGATGGATCTGCTGTAGATAGATATTTCTGCTTCTTATTGTATTCCTGATTTTTTGATTGTAATCGCTTATGATATTTTATGCCACCCAATGCCCTCCTTATAAAGTTGGAGGAGAGGCGCAAAATACCAAGAGTTGTCTATCTTCAGATTCGCGCTCCTCCATAGTAAGTGTTATTTGTTAACTCCTTTTTAATTCCAAGGATCGACACTTCTAGGAGGATATGATCAGCCTTAATGAATATTATTTTGTCTTTTTCCTTATTTTGTCCTTACTCTTATTTTGTCTTTTCCTCTTGGCCCAAAATTTGGCTGTATTGGAAAATGGAGAGTCTTAGGATAGAAATGGATTGTAAATGCTAGTCTTTTCCAATCTTCAATTGGAAAACTTCGAACTATGAGGGCTATGACAAATACGTACACCCTCAGCACCTGCTCCATTCTTGCTTCTAGAGCCATCAAAATACATTTGCCATATCCCTTTCGGATCTGATGTTGCCTTTTCAAGATTAGGGATAGTGGCATCCTCTTCATGGATACAATAAGTACCCAGCCCTGTTTCCTCTATATGATCAGGAGCGTCAAACTGAAAACAGTTTGCCCACTCATCCAACAATATATCAGGGATCTCCTCCACTGGTGTTGCAGCCTCATGCCTATTGTTGTCATCCTCCTCCAACTCATGGATTGTGCAATTCATGTCCAAGGGGATGGGTGTATAAGGCTCTATATGATCATTAGCAATAGGCTCAGCCTTAATAGTCACCTTAGTGCCATATTTAGTTCTGAACAACATGTGGGACCAATCAGAAGATAGGTACCCACTTATTTTGATAGTGAAATCGCTAGATAGGCATATGCCAAAGTATGGAGGGAGGTCTATGACTGAGACATCTTGTGAAACAGAGCAGCCAAGGCATGCATGTAGGGTGAGATTTAAATCTTTAATAACACTTACTGTCTTAACAACAGTGCCATCTAATTGTACTACCCCCTTATTCACACACTCATATTCAATGCCTAATTTATCAGCTATGTTTTTAGGCATAACAGAGGACCTGCCCCAGAATCTATCATGCAATTGTGTAACAATTTATCGCCAGTGATTAAGGAAACATAGAATGGAGGGGGCTTACTGGTTTTGCTTGTGTTTGCCTCCTCCTTGGGTTGGCATAGGCTTGTTGGGGTAGCTGTCATTTCTTTTGTTGTCTCCACA
The DNA here is from genome assembly GCA_027924645.1 of Cunninghamia lanceolata. Lineage (NCBI taxonomy): Eukaryota > Viridiplantae > Streptophyta > Pinopsida > Cupressales > Cupressaceae > Cunninghamia > Cunninghamia lanceolata. Next base: position 2,737,849 of record BSBN01001011.1, read on the forward strand.
GTAGGCTGATTGAAGCTTGTTAAGGCTGATTGAAGCTTGTTAGGGCTTCTTGAAGTAAATCTCTCTGAGCTGGGATTAACAGGGCATCCCACATAGTGAAATTTAGGTTAGTCTTCTTGATCTGATCAACTATGCTGAAGGGAATCTGATTAACCTTTTGGGATACCTTTGTGACCACAGTGTCAACTTTTGACTGGTGATTGGTCTGGGGCTGTTGTTGTGGCATTGAATTTGCCTTACCAATAGTCTGATCCATTTGTTTTGAAGGAGTCTTGGCTGCTACTCCTTCATTTGTAGCCATTTGGGATGCCTGAGAAGAAGATGTCTGACCAACTATAGGTACTGATGCATCCTCAGTGTCTCTTCTTTTGGCCCTTGTGTTGTGTGCTATTGGGCCTGCACCTTGATTGATACCATATAAATCATCCTGTGTTCAATTCATCAAAGTATAATTGTTTTGCATTTGTTCATGCTTTCCCACCATCTCTTGGCTGGAACTGACTTGCTGCTCTGAATTCATTGGCTAGCTTTGCACTGTCAAAGCCTGACTGAATTGTCCACTTTGGCACAAGTTCTGATCATGTGGTTGATTGTATGGATAACACCAATTGTTGTCCTGAGCCAAATTGTTCTGTATGGGCACTAGAGGCCCGGATGTGCTAGCAGCATTAGGATGGACAGCATTCAATGGTCTGATGTAACTAGGCTGATTTGGCCTTTGTACATTACCCTGATATGGTGGTCTACCTTGCTGATAATTCTGATTGAATGGTTGATATGTCTAGTTAGAGGGTTGATATGGCCTGTTAGGTTGTGTCGGCTATCTTCTGGCCAACACCAATTCACTGCTCAATCTTCTGATCAAAGCATCTTTCTCATCCTCTTTCTCAATTGCAGGTGTAATTAGAGGAGTAGCGGGGCTGACTGTCGTAGGAATTGGAGACATAATAGGCTGAATAACAGGGACCTTTGGAAATAAAGGCATTGGTGGCCTTGGAGTAATCTTCCCCGTTTGAATTAGGTAGTTTTCTGCCCTTATAGCTATGTCGTATGCATATGGCAACACAGTCCCTCCCATATATTGAATCATGACAACAATGTCAGAATTTAGGGATCTTAAATAATAAATGAATGCAGTGTTTGGGGCGGTTTCACCAATAATGGGATTTTGTCCCATGTCTTCTTGAATCTGTAGTTGAAGTCCACCATATATTCATGGGGGGCCTGTTGTGACGTTTTCACACATCACCCCATTGCAAATGGGGTCCCCCTCTTTTTTTGGTCTAGTTCCAGTTTTGCTTTGATCTTGCAGTTTCTTGCTCGAATCCATGAGGCTCAGTAGGAGTTTCAACATGCTTAGCTCACAAGGAATTTGAAGAATGCTTGAAATAGTGAAGTAAAAGATTGATTTTCCTAAGGATAAATGAAGCCCTAACTATCATTCCTTGATCAAATCTTGTCAATCCATGTCAGAGGTCCATCATTCCATAGGAAAATGTCTAAGTCCTTCACTCTGAGCATAAGAATCCGTGATGAACAGGCTATCCTTCTCCAAAATCCAGAAGTCTCTGTCCAAAGTTCCTATCCGGAATCGTGTTCCGAAGTCCAATCCAAAATCCTGTTCCAGAGTCCAATCCTGAGTCCAATCTAGAGTCCTGAATACACCTCAACTTGGACAATTCCTTGACAAAACTTGTCATTCCTTGTCAAAGCTCATCATTCCACTGGGAATTCTAGATTCCTAACTTAAAGCATGGAAGATTCTAAGATCGACTTCAGGAATTCCTTAGCAAAATTTGAAGATCCTTTTCAAAAACATGAAATCCTGACTCTAGAGTTAAGGTTCTTGGATGAAATCCCATCAAAAGTTGAGTCCTAATCCATGGAGTCAGGGAATATGTGCCCTTCCTAGAGAGAAAAATCCATCATCACAAGGAAAAGGTTCTTTGTCCAGAAGATGAAAATCCAAGTGAACCAGGAATGTGCACTCCAAAAGATGTATCCCGAAGATCATAGAATTGGCGACAAGGAGTTCCAGGAGAAAATCCATGGGATTAGGGGATATGCACCTGAGGAAGAGAGAAATCCCCGCCATACCTAAATTTGTGCCTTTCAGTAGGAAAAATCCAAGACATAGTGAAATCCGCACACCCCAACTAGAAGAAATTCCACGACCATCAAAAATCCACGACCTAGTCACAATTGCTCTCCAGTATAGGGAAATGCTTAACTTAGTAGGATGTGCGACTTGGATTGAAGAAGAAAATCCATGGCCTATGAGAAATTCGCAACTAACCAAACCCAAGCGTCCAAGGAAAAGTGCGTGCAGGTGAAATCAATCCAAGGAATACTTATTCCAAATCACATAATCCAAACGAACGTGGGAAGTCCGCTTAAGGAAGACAAAAATGCATGATGAAGCAAAATCCCCGACATAAGGCAAAGTGCGCCCTTGGACAAGGATTTCATAACCTAACAAAATCTATGACTATTGCAAATCCCCGACATAAGGCAAAATGTGCCCTTGGATAAGGATAAAAATCCCAGACGTCACAAAAAATGCGCCAAGAAGCCTTTGAGGCGGTGGCCGACCCAATGACACCATTTAGAATTTAAGTGAAAGAACATCAATCTAAGTCACCCAAATGAAAATCTAAGTCAGCCAAAGAGAAGTGTGGAAACATTAAAGTTTCATTAGTCAAGTCGGCCTAGTGAGGAAGGCAATTCGCATGCATATATAAGAGGAGGCTCAAACTCATAATTCAAAACACATCCAAATGCAATTCCAAGGCAGAATTTGCCATTTCAAGAGCAGATTTCATCAAACAAAAGCAGATTTTCATCAAGCCATGGTAGAAATTTCCATTTCAAAAGGGCAAACTGCATAAAAGAAGCAGAATTCTCACTTACAGCAGACTTCTTTATCATAAAGAAGGATTTTCTACTTCAGAAAAGGGGTGAATTCATTAGGAAAAGGCAGAGTTTTCATTGAGGAAGATCAGATTTCTGTAGGAAAAGGCAAATTTTTACACTAGTAAAGAATAGATTTCTGGAGTAATTGCTTGAAAATGCTATTGTTTTCTAATCTTTCTTTTCAAGTATATCAGAGATTGCATTGAATTTCATGACCTTTTATCCTACATGCAGGAATTGAGGACAAATGATGCTCGACAAGGATCCAGGCGATCAAGGTGGATGCGAAGAATCTCCAAGACCTGAAGAAGAAGACTAATCCCAAGGACCAGAGGACTACGCATGCATGACAGAAGAAGATGGAAGACTTCACTTTTCAAGACATCACAATAAAGTAACTAGCATCAAGATCATCCACGGGAGGAGATGCATTTCCAATCCAGTGTCAAGGAACCCAACATCAAAAGAAGATCAGTCCATGGAAAGTCCAAGAATGAGAGGAAGATCAGGTTCAACATCATGAAGTTCAGGATTACACCCAGAATCCTTGCCACCACCAAGAAATCTAGATCAAATGCAACGCAAGAGGAAATTTCCAAGTCCAAAGTACACTCAAGGGACAATTGTTTGGAAAATGTTGAGGTGGTGCCTGACTAGACCATGCCTTGTTGGAATCCCAGTCAGCATGGGCGCCCTAGGACATGTGTCACTTTTTCATTGGCCAGAATGATGGTGGTCTTTCTCATTAGGGTTTCTGTTGTAATCTGGGCCGTTGATTCCTAGAATCAATCATAGCCATCCATTGTATTTCCTGAACTCTATATAAAGGCCCATTCGCCTTATTTTTAGGGAGGGAATAGGATAGGAGAGGAAAAAGAAGGAACAAAAGTTGTAGTTGTTCATAGCTGTAATACTCCATTTGAGAGCAATACAACTTCAAGACATTGGCGAATTGTTGCAAAGACATCTCCAAGTTAATACATAATCATTGAAGTATGGTGTTTATGGCATTCTTTGGATGTGTTAGCATGGTTTTCTAGTTTTCTTGAAGCAAATTAGAAGCTCCATTGTTGCAGATCTGTTTGTTTTAATTTCAGTTTCATTTTTCAGTTTTCATTAATTAGATTGGTGGAAGATATTGCCATTGATGAATGTTGAAACCCCTGATGTTCATACCATTTGTGATTTGTGGCTTGCAAGTTATAGTGCATGGTTAGTCTGAACATTTTGAAAGCTTAACTTCGATTGCTTTCTACATATTTCATTTCCATGTTCTATGTATGAGTAAACTGAAAATCGTCATTGAAATACCTCAAAAGATTGCATCATCTTTGTGTAGTTGTTGTCTCATGGCGAAGCAAAGCATGGTTGTGATTTCACTAAGTCAATAGCAATCTTTGCATCAAAGTAGATTTCTAAACCCTTTCCCCTTTTGCCTTTTCTTTTAAGTTTGTTGTAAGGAGTTCCATTCATCCACAAATCCAAGTCCGAGGACTAATGAATTTATCCATGTCCATGAAGAAGGAAGCAATTTCGCGTAAGTCCCTTTGTGATTACCAGCAAGATCACATCATTTCATTGAGTCTATCCTTGTGTACGTCAAGACCTAACATTCAAGGAACCTTGGAGTAGTCTCACTCGATCACATAGTTCAGCATTTGCGTTTGAGATGCTTTGTTCAAGAGAGGATAGAACACTTAGTGTTTTATTCTAAATGTTGTTGTTGTCATAAAACCAACATCAACAGGGCCCTCTTGATTGTAGCGAGCTGCTCCATCAGTGACAGGTGATCACTCTTGTCTTCAAAGTGTTGGCACAATTTAGTGCCCAATTCATCCCAATCGTGGATGGAATTGGCTGGGAGGCCTCTATAACATTGGAGGGCTTTCCCTTTGAATGAAGAAGCTAACAATCTCACCATCACATTGTCTGTAGCGACGTGGACAGAGCAGACGCTGGCAATATCCTAAATGTGCTCAGCAAGGGAGGTGAAGTTTTCACCATTGAAGAATGGGATAGCCTTTAAGGATGAGGTAGGGATATCATCATACTGGGCTAGGTCCAGAGGGCTACCCCCATTAAATGTGACAAAAGGGAGATTCCTTGCCATGTTGGGGATATTCAGGTTAATTCTGGGTATGCGTAGGGTTCTTGAATATTGAAACTTAACTTGGAATCTAGCTGGAGGGGGAGTAGACTAGGCTCTTGAAGGAGATGGAATTGTACTCCTATTTTCCCTCACAGGGGACCTAGACAGTCTACTTCTTCTTGACTCAGTAAATGATAGCTCAATGAATTGGGGATTACCTCTAGAAGAAGACAACATCTACACTCCAGGCATGAAATGTTGAGTTGATATGGATACTAGATCAATAGAGTCGCCAAGTGCATGTTGAGCGCTTCCACAGTAGTGAATGAACTTAGAAAAGCACCAAAATTTCTCAGTCCAGCTCTTACTCAGAGTAGAGAGTCCCACCGGGCGTGCCAGAAACTGTTATCACCTGAAATTGCACCCTTTTGTTGGATCTTTGACAATTCCAACAATTTACATGGGATTGGTCTCAAGGTGTGAGACCTTTGCTGTTGAGACTAAACCTCCAGAGAAGGTTGGTTCCTCCTTTTGAGCTTATGGCTCAGAGAATAAAAGTAAATCTAATGGTACACTCACAAGAAAAAGGGAGAGAAGGAGACTGAAAATTAAAGGGGAGGCGATGCACCAAGATTTAGTATGTTTAGCTGGAACTGACATAACACAATAACAACCTCAAATACTAAAAGAAACTCACACAGACTTACGGCTTTAGTAGAGGTTCGAATTAGAAATCTGTAACTATAGGAGGGATCATTTTATCCACAGAATAAGCTTACATGTTTCAAGTAAACATAGAACAAAAGCATAAGAGAGACAAAATATCAGTGATTGTATTGATCATGAATGCTAAATAGCCATTACAAAAGGAAGATAGTCAATTATAGAAGAGTAGACACAGAATAACCATCTACATTCATTGGGGAACAATCAACTAGAGACCTCAAAGCCTTAGAAAAAGAGCACAATGTATCACATTCAGTTGGTTCTATAGGTGCATTACAAGGTCTGAAAATAACAAATAATCTGCCCAGCGTAACAGCCCAGAAGAATAGCTAATAGAACATCATCTTTTTTACATGCATATATAGCTTTATACATCGCACTGTAGCAGCCATGGACGAAAGGAAGAGTGATCAACAAGAAAGAACTGTCGCCCATGCTGCAATAAATCCATTCTATGTCCTCGGAGCGTGCCCACATGGCTCTGCCTGGGAAATCCGTTGAAACAGGGGGTCCGCCCATGCTAAGTACATGAAATTCAATGCAAATGAGTAACTATTGGCATGGGGGGACGAGAAATGCATCTCCCACAAGAAATCGGGCTCTGAAGAAGCATTAATGGCGACCAGGAGGGTCGTTGAGCAATCCCATCATGTATGGAACAGTGGAAAATAGCTCTGGAAGGGAAAAGGGTCAGGCTCTGACATATCAGACTTCCTTCGATCAGACTTCCACCGATCGGGCCTTTGGAGAGGTGAAGAAAGAAACCCCGACCTCCGAAGTCCGAGAAAAGAGAAGTCGTCAGGCTTCGAGGGTTGGGCCTTCACCATTACGTCTTCTGCTGATCATAGGAAGAACTCGACCTCCGCCTCCGCAACACTTAGCCAATTTTATGAAATTGGCGGAGATCGGGTCTCGGGCCTTTCATCGTACGCCTTCCCAGAGAAGGAAGAAGAGAGAAAACTTGAGCCCCGCAAGTTTGAAGACTTAGCCGCTTTTACAAAGGTTCGGCAGAGTTCAGGGTTCGAGCCTTCGGCCTTCCTCCTTCCAAAAAAAGTAAGAGAGAAGAAGAAAAGACCAAAGTCCGACTCCCTGAAACATTTAGAAATATTTTGAATGAAAAGAAGCAGAACTCGGGTCCCGAACCTTCCCTCCTGAGGATGACGTCATTGCCAATTGGTAGCTTTCCACGGTTCTGCAGTCACCTTTTGCTTTAATAAAATAATCTCCGCAGAATGGCGAAAACAAACTAGAATACGCCATGTGGCCCATCGGGAGTCGGCCATCGGGCCTTCCTCCTTACGCCTTTTATGAAGAAGATAGGAGGCGAGAAGCCCAAACTTCGACCTCCAACAAACATAGAGCTTTTACTTGTCAGGCTTCAGCAAGCGGACCTCCAACCTTCGGCCTTCCAAAAGAGAACGTAGAAGAGAGAAACCCCGAAGTCTGGTGCTCGAAACACTTAAGCGAATTTGCAAGGGACAAAGCGGAGTTTGGAGCTGATTGGAATGGCAGGGTGAAGGTAAGAACTCCGAACTCCAAAACTTCGAAAAGGCCCAAAAAACACAAGGAAAACTTAGGATTTTCGGGACTTAGCCATTTTGGGTGGTTTTCTCTTGCATTTCAAAGGGAAACATCTTTCCATTTAGGCTTTCTCAGATCGTATTTTTATGATGGAAGCGGGAAACACGTAGAGATTTCATGGATCCTTAGACTATTTGGCCAGAAGGCAAAATAGGATAACAGGATCTGCCCTAAAATTCTGAATTTAAATTTTTTAATTCTGCCCTAAATTTCTGCACTTTAGAGTTCTGCTCAAAACCCTAGATTATGATTTTACTTTCTGATTATAAACATGTGATCATAGCGATCAAATACATATCCAAACATGGAAAATAATGATGGCAAATGATACTACAAGTTGACATTCATCATAATCATGAATTACACCATGAAATACACAATGTAGGTCAACCAAATCCAATAACCAAGTCTGATTTTCAGAATAGAAGTCTGCTGTTACAAATCAGAATATGAAGTCTGAATATTTCATCCAAACAAGGGCTCAAACATGACAAAAATGCTCAAAATGTTGCTGTCCAAGTCTGCCCTAAACCCTAGGGTTATACATACCAAATGATGATGATGATGCACAATCAAACCCTCCAATGGTGGTGCTTGCAAGGTAATGGCAGCTGCTGCTAGGTCTAGGGTTTGGAAAACCCTTAATAGATGAAATCGCCTCCTCCAAGCAACATTCACCCACCTCCAAGTATGGCGCTCCCCTCCAAGTGTGGTGCTCAAGTCTAGGGCAAAACCCTAGTGCCAAATGAACACAAAATACCACCAAGAAGTTGTGCTCCAAATCTGATCCAAAAATCTGAATATGCATTCAGCTCCAATCCTCCAAAACTCCAATGAAGTGTAAGTGTGAACTCCGTGTGAATTCACCTCCAAGATGGAATTGGGTTTTCGTCCAATCCACCTAATATTCTCAAGGGTTTTCGTCCTTGGAATATGCTGACCTAAAGTGCAGCCAAGAGTAAAACTCCAAATGAAAAGATGTGATGAATGAATGATGTAGGAAATGCCTCAAATGATCTTATATTTATACACAACTCTTTCTCCCTCATCAAGGCCGACCTACTCTTGGCAATTATTTTATTTTAATTGCATTTCTTCCTTCCATAGGGCCGACCTCTCTTTGGGTGCCCAAACATAGAGAAATATTTACCTCCCTTTAGGTACCTCCAAATGTGGCGCACAAGTCTAGGATTAAACCCTAGTGCCAAATGAATGCAAATGCCACAATGAAATCTCCTCCAATGCTTATCCAAAATCTGAATATGCAATTAGGCTCTTCTCCTCCACAAATCTCCAATGAAGTGCAATTGTGAACTCCGAATGAATCCACCTCCAAAGTGTGATTGGGTTTTTGTCGAATCCACTTAGCTTCCTTAGGGTTTTCGTCCTAGGAAGGTGCTGAATCAAAGATTGCAGCTAAGAGAGATAAATCTCAAAGAAAGGAATATGAATCAATGATGATGAAAATGCCTTCAAACAACTTATATTTATACATGTTTTTTCCTCTTCCTCAAGCTGGCCGACCTCATAGAGCTATTTCTTTTTATTTTCTTTTTATGTCTTCTCTCCTAGGCCAACCTCCTTTTGGTACCCAAACACAAGGAAACAACCTTATTCATTTTAATATTATTTTTCCCATCTTTCCATCTTCCAATGGCGAACCACTTAGGCATATGAAATAACATATTTTTGACCTCAAATGAAGTCGTCCTTTTCAAGGTAAAACCTTATAAATTATTCTTATTTTTTTCCAAGGCAGTTTGCATATTTTCCTTCATTTTCCATTCTCCAATTGGATCGCTCCATATTAGGGCAAATTATTTTATTAGTGATGACTCTATTGGAATGTTTGTCATTGATGTCAAAGGTGAGAAGACATATAGTCATTGATGTCAAAGTAAGTGTTGTCGAAGATTGTCATTGAGGTCAGAGGTTGAAGAGATTGTCAAAGATTGTCATTGGTGTCAAGAGTGTATTCGTGAGACTATCGGCATGATTGTTGTCAAAGAAATATGAATAAGATTGTTGGAATATGTTATCATTGATGCCATATATGAAGTTAATCATCATCGTGAAGGACAAAACATCGTCATCATCATTGTGAAGTTGAATGAAAATGAAACAATTATATTATAGTTTAAATTAAAGATGATATGTAATTGAGGAGCCATTAATAGATAAAGTGATGTGTAAAGGAGGCCGACCCATATGCATCTTAGAGCCTAAAGGAGATGTTTAAATAAAGTTTCAAATGTCAAATTTCCCAAGCAGCCGACCTCCTAAGTGGCCGACCTCCAAGGAAAATCATATGGCCGACTTGTTAATATTGCATGAAAACTTGCTGGCCGACTTCCTATACATTAGGTGGCCGACTTCATTATATGGCTGACCTCATTGTATGGCCAAACCTCCTTTGGATTGAAACGCCTAACACATATATATATAAGACAAAAGAATGTGTTAAAGAGAGGCGATTAATGTATTGAAAAGTGTGATCTGCTTAATGGAATACAATTTTCTATGAAGAGCAACGTCTTTATTAAAGAAAAGGTGTGATTTATATTATAAGAAGTGTAGCAATCTGCAAAGAGAATTAATACACAAAGGGCAGCGATCATTAAGGCAGCAAATTTGTTTAAGAGCAGCAATTTATGTTAGTGCAGAGATTTATTTATGAAGGGACAGCAATTGGTCTTGAAGAGATGTGTTATTATGAAAGAACACATTTGTTCATAAAGACATATCCCTTGAGGAGTGTATAAAAGGAGGGAAGAAGGAGAGTTTAGAAGCAAGAGAATGTAATGATTTATTTTCTGAATAATAGAGCAGAGTGAAAAGAGAAAAAGAGGCAGAAAATGAAAAGCAATTCAGATCTATACTAAGAAGAGATTCTGCCCATGTATGAAGGGTAAATGCAAGTATATATAACAAATATATGTGAAAAGTAAGAGCAGATTATAAAGTGAATTTAAGAGATGGTGAGGCAGAAAATTATGTGTAAATAATGTCATAATTATGATCAGTTGTGTGAAAAGAATTGGTGCATAAAATAGATCAGATTTGTAAGAGATATTGTGCATGATAGTGATCAGATTTGGAAGAAGGTATTGTGTGAATTGTAATCAGATTTGGAAGAAGGTTATTGTGTGGATAGTGATCAGATTTGGAAGAAGGAGATTAAGTGAGTTGTGATTAGATTTGTGAGAAGAAGATTCTATGAAGAAGCATACTATATCAGCCATTGAAAATATTAATAGGTTGGAGTCTATCAAGTAGAGGTTGGAGCCTCTTACTGGGTTGGAGCTCAGTTTGTGTGTGGGGCTTGGAGCCTCCAATTCTATCAAGTGGAGATTGGTGTGTTGTGTGAGTTGGAGCTCACTATTTGTATGTGAAGTAGGTTGGAGCCTACAAGAAGAAGAAAGGATATATATATATATATAAGCAATATTGTGCCGTGGTTTTCTCTCGAAAGGGTTTCCACGTAAAATCTTGTGTTCATTGTGTTCTTAATTATTAGATCTTGCATATGATATTATTGTGGTTGATTAAAGTTAGAAAAAGTAAAAGTTTGTTAGACACTGATTCACCCCCCCCCCCTCTCAGTATCACTGTGTGCTCATCAGACTCCAAAAATACCACAAAAATACGTTGTCATCTTCCATGCTCATTTTGCCTTACAAAATTCGCTGTGTGAAAACTTGCCAATTAGGTCATTCCTTGAGCCCTTCGGCTTATCCTACAGGAATAGAATAGGCTAGCCAACTCCACCGGGTGATCACTCTGAAAATGGGGATGTGACATCTCCACCCTAGACGCCTCCAATAGTGAAATATATCCCACAAAAACTAGGCATTTCAGCCTCACAAGTCTCATGGCTAGAGTGCAGAAGTACGGCCTCTCATAGTAGTTACAAATGATAAATCAGCAGCACCAAACCCTATCATTCCTCCCTCCTCAACGCCACCATTTTATGAGGTAATGAAATGGTATTTAATTAATTTTCAGCTCATTGAAACTCCTACGCCTAGCTCTAGATGGTACAACCAACAAATGAGGGTTTCTTTGCCACTCTAAACTCCCAACAAAACTGCAATCTTCCCTCACAAAATCTTTATTCATAGAATCTCAAAGATTTGTCCATGAAACCCTTTCCTGCAATGTTAAATATTCTATGATGAAACTCCATAGATTTTGAGTGAACCTGCCCGCAACCAACCTTGGAAAATCTTTCGCTTCTGCAGCTGGTGTCCTCTGTGAAGGTTGTCGTCCTCACAAAGCTTGGAAGAACTCTCGTTCAATCCCTGTATTAAACTCTCCTTCAAAAATAATATCTCATATTTTGCAAATGAGCTTAGAAATGCTATTATATGCCCTCCAAAGGGCCACAATTTGCCTTGGGAAGACAAATTACTTTATTTATTTCAATTCCTTACGACTCCACTTGAGTGCCCAACTTCAAGTTGTGTTTAAACTTTATATTATATCTTGCCCCCTTATTTCTCCTAGGTGCCCACTTACATAGTCATCCCTTTAAATATTAAATAAACGCTTTATAATAAAACATTATAATATAAGCGTTTATTTAAAATTAAACATTTAATTCTTGAAACACACCGATGGAGCATCATATGAAGAAACTAACTGAGTCAGGGAGTAACCGAAGCTGAATACCGAAGTCAATGCTGAAACAAATGACTGGCTAAAATAGCGGTGACTACTAAAAATAGTAAAAATGGACCATGTGTCCGAAACATCCCCAGAAAGAGTCACCATAGAGCATTTGAAGAACTAAGCTCAAACAACACTTGGGAGAAACCAAAAGGCGACAACCAAACCTCCACAAATCATGGAATCCCCTAACCATGTCGTAATAGCCTACGAGAACCCCGGGAAATAGGCTAATGGTCAAAAAACTGTCGAAGCTTAGGAAGGGGACATTATAGTCCTCTCTCCCCAAAATTGCTTGTCCCCAAGCAATTGCAACTCCAGATGCTATAAAATCTGCTCGCTCTCCCAAGTAGCATCCTCAAGCAGCAAGTTCTTTCACTTAACCAGATACTCCTTGATAGTCCTCCATAGAGTATGCTCCCTAGTGTCAATGATAGCCTTTGGAAACAAGATGAGTTTCCCTTCCTCGTCCAATGGTGGCAATTCGGAAGAGGGAACAACATTATGACCAAGCACCTTTTTAAGGAGAGAGACATGAAAAACATTGTGTACTCCACTGTCTACTAGAAACTCAAGCCCGTAAGCCACCTCTCCAACCTACCTAGATATCCTAGAAGGACCATAGAATCGTGGCTCAATCCTCTCTGACCCACTCTTCTTAAGAGTGGACTGTTTGTAGGGCTACAACCTCAGATAAACCATGTCACCAACCTCAAAAGTTCGCTCAACACGATGTTGATCAACATAAAGGTTTGCTAATTCTGTGCTTGCTGTAAGTTCTCCTTCAGAGATCTCATAATGTTTTGACTCTCCTAGAGCAAATCCCTTGCCTTAGGCACTGTGCTATCCCTAAATAATAAGTCAAGGAAACTAGGGGCCTCATAACCATACAACGCCATGAATGGTGACATCTTGATAGACATATGGTAAGTAGAATTATAGCAGTACTCACCAAGGTGAAACCATCTTACCCATGCCTTCTGCTGCCCTGAAATGTAATTATGCAAATACCCTTCCACCCACTTGTTCACAATCTCAGTCTGTCCATCTATTTGTGGATGATAAGAGGTACTGGGAGTGAGCTTAGTTCCACTCAATCTGAAAATTTCTTGCCAGAAAAGGCTCAGGAACTTTCTGTCCCTGTCACTAACTATGCTTATGGGCGTCCCATGTAATCTGAATATCTCCTTGAAAAATAAATCAGCCACTTGTGTTGTATGTGTTGCTGAAATAGCAAAGAAATGGGCGAATTTTGTAAACTGGTCTACAACAACATATATGCAATCCTTACATTGCACCTTCAAAAGCTCAGTGATGAAATTCACAGAGATACATTCTCATTTCTGCTTGGGAATGGGTAGGGGCTGCAACAAACTAGCCAGATATGTGTGCTCATGCTTGTTCTGCAGGCATGTGGGACATTCATGAACATACTTAAGGACTTCATTCTTGAGTCCTTTCCAAGTAAACCTTTCCCGGATCTGCCTATAAGTTTTGAAGTAACCCGGGTGACCAGCCATAGGTGCATCATGGAATGTCCTCAAAACCTTCACCTTAAGCTGTGAGTTGGGTACTAAATAAATCCTCTCCTTATAAATGATCAATTCATTCACCACGATATACCTGTCATCCTGTATAGTACCCTCTATGATGCCCGATGCCCACGAGTCCTTCACATACTCAACTAAAATCATCTCTCTCCAATCAGCTATAATCTCCACTAAAACACACAAATGAGGTCTCCTGGAAAGTGCATCAGCAACCACATTTTTCTTCCCTTTGACATACATGATGTCAAAGTCATAAGCCAGCAATCTACTTACCCATTTTTGCTGTCTATCATTGAGATCCTGTTGATTTAGGAAGTATTGGGGCTATTGTGGTCAGTCTTAACAATGGATCTACCTCCCACAAGATACAGTCTAAACTTGGCCAAAGCATGCATGATGGCCAACATCTCCCTATCCTACATCGAATAGCTCTTCTCAATACTTCTTAGCTTCCTGCTCTCAAATGCAATGGAATGTTTGTCCCGCATCAAGACAGCTCCTATCCCTTCCCCCGATGCATCACACTCCAACTCAAAAGGTTTGGAGCAATCCAATATGGCTAGGATTGGGCAAGTGCTCAAAACCTGTTTGAAGTGATCGAAACACTTCTAAGATGAATCTGACCAAGCAAAGGCTCCCTTCTTAGTCAAATCTGTAAGGAGGGCAACCACCTATGAGAACCCTTTAACAAATCTTTTGTAAAACCCACAAAGGCCGAAGAAACCTTTGAGTTGTGTAAGGTTTGTTGGGGGAGGCCAATCCACAATTGACTTGATCTTTTTAGGATCAACTCACACCCTTAGAGCTAATGATATAGCCAAGGTAAAGAAGCTCTGTCATACCAAACTCACACTTGGACTCCTTGACATATAAAGATTCCCACTCTAAGATACTCAATACCTCCTCTAGTTGTCTCATGTCCTCCTCCCATGTCTTGCTAAATATCAAAATATCATCAAAGAATATGAGAACAAACTTATGGAGCTAATTCCGGAATATCCTGTTCATACAAGACTGGAAAGTGGTAGGAGTGTTGGTTAAGCCGAAAGGCATAACTAGAAACTCAAAATGCCCAAAATGACCCCTGAATGTTGTCTTCTCCACATCCTGCTCTCGGACCCCTATCTGATGATAGCCTGACCTCAAATCTATTTTGGAGAAGTAGCAAGCACCATGCAACTCGTCAATCAGCTCATCTATGTGTGGGATGGGATATGTATTTTTATAGTCTTCTTATTCAGCGCCCTATAGTCAACACACATGCACATCGTCCCATCCTTTTTCACTAACACCACCGAAGAAGCAAAGGGGCTCTTACTAGGTCTAATGTGTCCCAACTCAATCAACTCCTTAATTGTCTTTTCAATTTCATCTTTGAGTCTCTTTGAGTGTCTATACGGTGTAGTGATCACGAGCTTGGCGCCCTCCTCAAGCTCAATAACGTGCTCAATGCCTCTCTTAGGAGGCCTCCCAGGAGGTATACTACTGAATATATTTTTGTGCTTAGACAACAAGATTTGAATATCAGGATGGTAACTCTGTTTTTGCTGCTCTGAAACCGTAGGCATGATAAGACACTTTGCTACCCATTCTACCTGGTCATGTCTGATAAGTCTCTCCATTCTTCTGAAAGATACTACCCGTAATCCGCCATCAAACATACCTTTGAGTACATGTTTCCTACCATCCACCTCAAACTTCATCTCCATAGTACACAGGTTCAAATAGAACTCATCGATAGCACGCAGCCACTGCATACCAAGAACTATATCCATCTCTCCCATACTCACCACGTAGAAATCAACTTTGAGTTCGTAGTCACTCAACTGTATACTCAAATTGGAAATCTTCCTTTTACAAGTAATGATGAATCCATCTGCTATCCGAACTCTGAATCCTTCAAATTCTTCAGTTTTGAGACCTCTCTTTGCTACTCTCATCAATGAAATTGTGCGTAGTTGCAGTGTCAAGAAGAGTGACAATCCTCTAACCTCCTAATACCCCACGAATCCTGAATGACCCCTCTTTCTGAATGCTAGAGAGGTGGGCTGTTGGACTCTCTTCTCCTTGCTCCTTATCTAACTCTTTGGAAGAGTTCTCCATCTCCCGAATCGGAATGTTGATTTGAATCTTTAGTTGCTGGTTCTTCAGCTAAAAAGTACTCTATTTGTTTAGCCTTGGCTTGGGCAGCAAACTTGTGCGTTGGATCCCAAGGCTCCCTGCAATGAAGACATAATTTCTTTCTTTTGAGTGCATTGAGTTGCTCACTATCCAATGTCGAGTGTCCCTTCTTGGGGGGATTGGAATCTTTTTGAAAAGGTTTCTTGTACTTGTCTTTCTTATGAAAGAAACCCTTGGACTGAAATTTGTTCCTGAAGTGGAAGATTCTCTGTCTCTTGCTTTCTTCAGAGCATCCTGTAGGGTAGGTGGATTAAGGGCCTAAATCCAACCTCTCAAGGGACCGGACAACCCATGTATGAATAGAATAATCAACCTCCTCTCAAAAATATCAGTCACCATCACAAATAATCTCTAGAACTTAGAAATATAAGCATCCACTGAACCTCATTGTTTCAACTGTGCCAACTCCTTAAACTGCAATTCAAGATCCTTTTTTGTCAAATCTGTCAATCAACCTCTCAGTGAATTTTGCATAAGAGTCGATTTGATCATGGCCCAGTCTAATCATCCCATGGCACCACCATTCATGGGCACTACCATCCAAATGAAGAGCTGCATACTTGATGGCTTCGTCCTCAGGCATGGGGTTGAGCTGAAAATAAGGATCTAACTTATGCACCCAAGATCTAGCTGTAGTTTTTCCAGAACCCTCAAAATAGGGAATAGATAACTTACTGACCCTCTTTTGCAATTCCTGATTATGTAGTCTACCACCCCTACCTCTATGGGGCCTATGTCTTAATCTGATATCCATATAGTTGCGAAAAGAGATCTCAGCATGAAATTCAGCACCTGAATCTCTCCAATCCCTCATTATTTGATCCTGCAACTCTTGTTGTGTGGGTTCATTATCAACTGGAGGGTTATTCTATGGAGGAAAGTTAGGCATAAGAGGCCTAGTGTTTGTTGTTCCAGCCATAGAACACTGGTTTGCATCTCTATTGTTGACTGGTGCATCCCCATTTTCGCCATTACTTCCATTGCCATTATCACCACCATTTCTTCCATTGCCATTATTACCATCATTTCCTCCATTGCCATTATTACTGCAATTTCTATTGTCGTTATTGTTATTATTATTACCCATTATTTGCTGAGTCAGTAGGGCACATATTTGATTCATATTTTGTTGCAACTCTTGTTGTCCCCTAGCAAGATCATTTAGGATATCCCTTGTGCTTGGTTCACCGTGATCCTTGTCACCCATATTTACCTCAACCTTGTCAACACCTGCAAAAGGATCTATATGTGCTAGGACTTCAAGGTTAGGGTTTGATCTATTTCTTCTCAAATAATATTGAGGAGTATTAGCCTGCATTACTCAAGAAAATCACTGCATGTTCACCACTTCAACTGCACAAGATGGCAAGATACATCTATGCTCTGATACCACTGTAACATATCCCCCTGTTTTGATTTTTTTTTTTTGGGGGCTTTGTTGCTGTTTGTTTTATGATATGGTTTTTTGCATTGCACAAGACATATATATTAATAATATAAAGCTTTTAACAACACCCAGATGCTTATATATATGAAGTTTTGCCACAAACATCAAAATAAGGACATACCCATTTGTTGATATAAATGTTGCAGGTCTTTTACAATCTGAAATAGCAATGGTTTAGCTTTGGAAACCCTAACAAAATGTTCAATTCAGCAAATGCTTGAAACTCCTTGCTTCTCCACCCTAGACGCCTCCAATAGTGAAATATATCCCACAGAAACTAGGCATTTCAGCCTCGTAGGCCTCATGTCTAGACTACAAAAGTACGACCTCTCATAGCTGCAACAAATGATAAATCAGCAGAACCAAAACCTATCATTCCTCCCTCCTCAATGCCACCATTTTATGAGGTAATGAAATGGCATTTAATTAATTTTCAGCTCATTGAAACTCTTGCGCCTAGCTCTAGATGGTACAACCAGCAAATGAGGGTTTCATTGCCACTCTAAACTCCCAACAAAACTACAATCTTCTCTCACAAATCTTTATTCATAGAATCTCAAAGATTTGTCTGTGAAACCCTTGCCTACAACGTTAAATATTCTACGATGAAACTCCATCACAAATTCTGAGTGAACCTGTTCGCAACCAACCTTGGAAGATCTTTCACTTCTGCAGCTGGTGTCCTCTGTGAAGGTTGTCATCCTCACAAAGCTTGGAAGAACTCCCATTCATTCCCTATATTAAACTCTGCTTCAAAAATAATCTCATATTTTGCAAATGAGCTTAGAAATTGTAAGATACCCAACTAGTACTACTAAAATTTTTTCTTACTTAGATAAATTTACTTGCACTTAACTCATCAACTACATACATCAAAGATAACAACTTGCATGAATCAACCTTGAAGCTGGGTACTTGTATTATTACTTGATTCAACTTATTGCAAATGTCTTATTACAATGGATAGTGCCTTCAATGGCAATGAACATACAAACTTATTCAATTGATTACAAGAGAGGCCTTGAAGCCTAGATGTATACAATACTTTCAACTTCTTCACAACTAGCTCTATCTCACTAGTTGATGTAGATCGCTTCAATTGAACCCAATGATGTCAATTGGATGTCAACACCTCACAATACAACAAGGGAGCATCACCTTGTCAGTTGAGGGAGCATCACCTCAACACTTGAAACACGCAGGCCTCAAGATTACAAACTTAAAGCTTTGCAGAGAGAAATTTTGCCAAAGATTGAGATGTCAAATGAATGAGAGATCTCCTCCTTTTATAGGCCTTCCAAAGGTAATGAAGGCACGTTTTCCAAGAAGCATATTTAAGAGAATATTCCACTTGACAACTCATCCTGAGTTGGCAATCTTACCCAAAAACCCTAACACGGATCCCAATGCTATCCTTCTGACCAATGAGAATTCAAACAGTGTAACTACCTTATCCTCTTCTAGAAACACTTAGGCGCAGTTTTAGGGTTCTTCTGACTTGGGCGCCAAATTGAGATGATCTCTTCATGAAGTTGCGCCTTGCCATGATTAGGCACCAATTGGAGTTTACAGAGACTCAAGAGTGCTTCCAAGGTTAAGCGCCAAAACAAGATCATTAAGAAGGTGTTTGAACTCTAGGTGCCCATCTGAAGTTGTAGAGGCATGGATATGCACCTAGTGAAGTTTGATATCTCCATATGCTTTCAAACACTTAACAATCATTCAGTGAAGACTTCTTAAACTTTGATTCAAGATTAAGCACCCAAATGAGTTCTCTGGAGTCTAGGTGCCATCTGGAGGTTGGAGAGAGGAAGAGTTGCGCCCAACTTGCTTAGGTGCACTTTTGAGGTGATGGAGACCAAGAAGTGGGCCTTTATCATCTTGGCTTATTTCTTGATAACTTAATGACTTAGGTTGTTGAGCAACATTTGAGATAGTTCCTGATGCAGTTGATAGATCCTTGGGCACCACTTCAAGTGTCCAGAGTGACCATCAAACCAAGGTGCTTATTTGAGTCTTTGGCAAATGTAGAAGGCGCCTTACTTGTCTAGGCACATTTTGAGGGTGAGATAGGCAATTAAGTGCACCAAGCTAATTCTGGAGTCTTTTGACCTTCTATCAAGTCAACTTCAATGTTATAAGCTATTTGAGAGAGTTTCCACCTTAGGCACCAAAATGAGCTTGAATGGCCTAGGAATGCGCCCAAACATTATGAAAGCATCACTTGACAATGTGATCAATGGAGTTGATGAAATAACTCTTAGACTTAGTCAAATTTGCTAGTCTTGTTATAGTTCCCTTGAAGTAGCTTTTGACTTAATCCTGCAAAAACATATCATTGAGTTAGTCAAAAACCAATTTCATTCCTCATCATTCTGAATTAGCCTCCGGGAATGAGCAATAGGCTAATCCATCCTTCACTTGATGATCAAGCTAGAAACGGGGACATGACAGAAATGCTTTTATATGCCCTCCAAAGGGCCACGATTTGCCTTGGGAAGACAAATTACTTTATTTATTTTAATTCCTTATGACTCCCCACTTGAGCGCCCAAGTTGCGTTTAAACTTTATATTAGATCTTGCCCCCTTATTTCTCCTAGGCGCCCACTTACATAGTCATCCCTTTAAATATTAAATAAATGCTTTATAATAAAACATTATAATATAAGTGTTTATTTAAAATTAAACATTTAATTCTCGAAACACACCGATGGAGCATCATATGAAGAAACTAACTGAATCAGGGAGTAACCGAAGCTGAATACTGAAGTTGGTGCCGAAACAGATGAATGGCTAAAAATAGCGGTGATTGCTAAAAATAGTAAAAATGGACCATGTGTCCGAAACATCCCCAGAAAGAGTCACCAGAGAGCATTTGAAGAACTAAGCTCAAACAACACCTGGGAGAAACCAAAAGACGACAACCAAACCTCCACAAATCATGGAATCCCCTAACCATGTCGTAATAGCTTATAGAAACCTTGGGAAATAGACTAACGGTCAAAAAACAATCGAAGCTTAGGAAGGGGACATTACACACCCTATCCACTCTACACTACAGAATGTACACTTGTGGTAGAATGCTCTGGTTATGATGAGGCCGTTCGAGAATTTCAAGAAAGAAACCAACTAACATGTCCATCTACAAGTTTTTTTGTACCATCACCTAGCATATGGCAAACTGTGCACAACTTGGTAACACATCTATCCGTAGAACAAAACATTGTCACCTAGCACCCTTGCCTACAACGTTAAATATTCTATGATGAAACTCCATCACAGATTTTGAGTGAACCTGTCCGCAACCAACCTTGGAAGATCTTTCACTTCTGCAGCTGGTGTCCTCTGTGAAGGTTGTCATCCTCACAAAGCTTGGAAGAACTCCCATTCAATTCCTGTATTAAACTCTGCTTCAAAAATAATATCTCATATTTTGCAAATGAGCTTAGAAATGCTTATATATGCCCTCCAAGGGGCCACGATTTGCCTTGGGAAGACAAATTACTTTATTTATTTTAATTCCTTATGACTCCCCACTTGAGCGCCCAAGTTGTGTTTAAACTCTTTATTATATCTTGCCCCCTTATTTCTCCTAGGCGCCCACTTACATAGTCATCCCTTTAAATATTAAATAAATGCTTTATAATAAAACATTATAATATAAGCGTTTATTTAAAATTAAACATTTAATTCTCGAAACACACCAACGGAGAATCATATGAAGAAACTAACTGAATCAGGGAGTAACCGAAGCTAAATACTAAAGTTGGTGCCGAAACAGATGAATGGCTAAAAATAGCGGTGATTGCTCAAAATAGTAAAAACGGACCATGTGTCCAAAACATCCTCAGAAAGAGTCACCAGAGAGCATTTGAAGAACTAAGCTCAAACAACACCTGGGTGAAACCAAAAGACGACAACCAAACCTCCACAAATCATGGAATCCCCTAACCATGTCGTAATAGCTTACGAGAACCTTGGGAAATAGACTAACGGTCAAAAATTGTCGAAGCTTAGGAAGGGGACATTACACACCCTATCCGCTCTACATTACAAAATGTACACTTGTGGTAGAATGCTTTGGTTATGACGAGGCCATTCGAGATTTTCAAGAAAGAAACCAATTAACATGTCCATCTATAGGTTTTTTTGTACCATCAACTAGCATATGGCAGACTGAGCACAATTTGGTAACACATCTATCCATAGAACAAAACATTGTCACCTAGTGCCAACAACTAGAAGGGTTAAATTTATTCGACGCCAAGCAACCTTCAAAAGGTACGGGTGAGTTAAATATGGTCGATCAAATTTTTAAATTAGAAAATATAGATAAATGTTGTAGTAATGAATGCTATCAAGGAGCTTATGCAAGTTGTATCTTCTGTCACACTATGGAGATCGGAGTGTGGAGTGAGGAAAAGGAAAAAGATACTTCAGAGATCGGAGTAAGGAGTAGTGAAAAAGAAAAAATAAATGAAAAATAAAAATTGGGAAAAGACACAGGAAAGCATAAAAATAAAGAAAAAAGATAGAGTGGAAAAAGAAGACAAAAAAGGAAAAGGGGAGATCAACATTAAAAAGACAAGGTTATTTAAACCGCAAGTACGACTTGGCTTACAATTCATTCTCTCTTCCCCCGCCGTATGAACTCCAACTTCTCTAACCATAGGGCATTGTGGCGTATCAAAACAAATTTTCATCACAAGAACAACTCAATCTCTTATTGGAATTTCCACACACGATCTTTTCCTGCTCCTGTTCGATAGGTATGGCCTGCTACTTTTGCCATATGATGTGATGTCCTGATATTAAGGAATTGTTTAAATTAAAGATTTAAACATCACGATGAAATTACTTTCTTCACTTTTGATGTTTTTCCATCATCAATTTGGATGATAATTGTGTATATAAAAATAATTAATAAACATATAATATATTTTAACAAGAATATATTATTATAATAACAAATACAAATATAATATATAATATATAAATATAAATATTAATAAGTCAAATATTATTTAAGTAATAATATTAAATAGTTATATATAAAATTAAGTTAAATATTATATAAGGTGGATTACAATAAAGAACGATCCCAAATGAAACAAACCATATCATATTTTCAAAGAGCTTATATGGCATGCGATCAAGCATATGCTAAAGTAATACGATGTGATAGCAAGAATGGACAATACAAATGATACATATAATACAACGAATCTGCCTTGAACGAGTAATAGTAAACAACCGCCATTATACCATAAACACATCAAAGCTTATTAGAAGCGCTCAATAATATGGAGGCACCAATTATACGATGAATATTCTAAAGGCAGCAAGTTTATTAAGACAAGTCTAAAGAAGTCAGCGAGAGTCTAAAGAAGTCAGTGGGCATTAATCCAAGGCAGCGCTTAGCATACCAAGTGAAGAGGCGGCCTCTCTTGGAGAAGTCATCTCCCTTGGAGACATCACACCCCTCTAGTAGAGGCATATGATGGGGGTTACTAGGATATATCATAGGAATAGGAAAGAATTAAGGGGGATCAGCAGAAAACAAAGAACATCTAGTACTAAGTCTGCAGAAGGAGAAGATTAAATCAGACGTGGGTCTGAATTGGGATCAACAGTCTATCAAGATGGTATCAATGAAGGAAGAATAAATAGATCTGAAAATACATATATATCTAAATCAATATTGAGATCTGCATAAGATAGAAAGAAGCATATTTAGGAGATATGAAGATATATTTCTGATTTAAAGGCAGAGTTAGAAGGAGATTTAAGAAGAAATATAATATACAGTGAAGGAAGCATATCTAATTCAGATAGCACAAGAAATACATCTGTAGTTCTGAGTTCATATAATTGTGGTAGAATGTTTATAGGATATTGTCTAAATCTAATTAGTGGTTTTGCATATCATCATCAATAGTTCATGCACATTATCATTTACATGTGATAATTCATTATGCATTGCTGATATGATTGTTTGCAACTATGAGTTGATTGATTTATTATGCATTAATGTGGATTCTTGTTTGAATGTTATGATGGAGGAAATGTGGTGCAAGAGGGATAACGGGGTTGGGCACTCTTCTAAGTACGCCACCCCTCTAGGGGGGATTTAATAATCCCATTGGGGCCAAGGGGTACAAGGGTACAAAGGGTACTGCCCTTGGGCTTAGAAGAGATGGCTTCTAGACACCTTTTGTAATCTCACCCTTCTATCAGAGACATGTGAATTCAAAGAAACCAATCATACAGAAAAGGAAGGGAAATGATAAGATAACGGGATAACGGGAACGGATACCTCACTAGGTAGACCACCTCATATGGATGGCATGGGCCACATGAGGCCAAGGTGGGTGGTATATCCGCTCTTGGGCCTAGGGTCGAGGATTCAAAGACACCCAATCGAAGTCACTCTCCTTAACTCTCTTATGGTTGAGTTTCCTAGATAGTTAGGTCTTTGCATTATTAATGTTATTATGAATCTGTTAACTTGGTTGTGAGAAATATTATTGTAAGTGTTTTCTAATGTGTTTTTAGGAATTAAATCAAGCCAAGGTACTCTCTAAATCCATTGTTGTTTGGAAATTGATAATTTAGGGTAAAATTAATATTGTTCCTATAAGGGACATTACATATGATTCTACATCAGATAGCCTTTGAGTGCCCCTTGTTTTGCAGATAGCCTGTCGTATGACTCTCCATCAAATGGTTTTGCCCACATACACACCATATGGTCTATAGCTTTTCCCGTAGCCATACGTCCTCCTTCACAACACTCAGTCATATGTTATGCTTCTAAGCACCTTTTGGATGTACAACTTGGAACAACACACGCTATACGACCTACTCTGCACTCAACTACCATACATTCTATTGTAGGTTATGCCATATGTTCTATTGCATTTCAAAACTCCTTCGTACGGTTTTAGGAATTAATTGTACAATGTGCTACACATTTTGTTGTATGGCTTGCCCCTTGTCTTCAGACCATCTTTATCGTACGACCTTGTCACTCACATTGTACGGTCTCTTGGTTACTGGTCGCCAACGTACAGTTCAGTAGATTATTTTGAGTTATACCTATTATATGCCCAATCTAGACCATCGTACACCCTGTTGTCGTATGGTCTATTTGTAGTCTTTCCATACAGTCATTCACTTCAGTAGTCATCCCTTTACAGCTATTCAATCCGTCCCTTGTTTCTGGAATTATTAAATTTACAAAGTTAGTTGTCAGTCGGAGTTCAATAGCAGTACGACATTGGCACTCAAAAATTAGTTGCAATAACTACTTATTTGAGCGGGAAATAAATTGGCAAATAAATTTGTAGAAGTTAGTCCAACATTTCATTCCAGGTTGTGAAATTCAGCAAGTACATACAAGAAACATGGTCGCGAAGGACATAATGGAGGAAAGCCCAACCAAACGTGCTACATCATATAGGCCAAATATTTTAACAGACAAGACAAAAGGGAAGAAGTAGCCGACAGCAAAAGACAAACACATAGTGGACTCTCTGACATGGGAAATCTTGACAACGATAGAATGCCAGATGTGGGGTGGACAAGACACCCCATCGAAGTCACTCTCCTCAACTCTCTTATGGTTGAGTTTCCTAGACAGTTAGGTCTTTGCATTATTAATGTTATTATGAATCTATTAACTTGGTTGTGAGAAATATTATTGTAAGTGTTTCTAACATGTTTTCATGAATTAAATCAAGCCAAGGTACTCTCTAAATC
The DNA here is from genome assembly GCA_027924645.1 of Cunninghamia lanceolata. Classification (NCBI taxonomy): domain Eukaryota; kingdom Viridiplantae; phylum Streptophyta; class Pinopsida; order Cupressales; family Cupressaceae; genus Cunninghamia; species Cunninghamia lanceolata. Next base: position 2,762,766 of record BSBN01001011.1, read on the forward strand.
CATTGTTGTTTGGAAATTGATAATTTAGGGTAAAATTAGTATTGTTCCTATAAGGGACATTACATATGATTCTACATCACATAGCCTTTGAGTGTCGGTTGTTTCGCAGAGAGCTCGTCGTACGACTCTCCATCAAATGGTTTTGCCCACATACACATCGTATGGTCTATAGCTTTTCACGTAGCCATACATCTTCCTTCACAACACTCAGTCGTACGTTGCGCTTCTAAACACCTTTTGGCCGTACAACCTGGAACAACACATGCCGTACGACCTACTCTACACTCAACTACCATACATTCTATTGCAGGTTATGCCATATGTTCTATTGCATTTCAAAACTCCTTCGTACGGTTTTAGGAATTTATTGTACGATTTGCTGCACCTTTTGTTGTATGGCTTGCCCCTTGTCTTTAGACCATCTTCATCGTACGACCTTGTCACTCACATTGTACAACCTCTTGGTTACTGGTGGCTAACATATAGTTCATTAGATTATTGAGTTATACCTATTATACGCCCAATCCAGACCATCGTACACCCTATTGTCGTACGGTCTATTTGCAGTCTTTCCATACAATCCTTCACTTCAGTAGTCGCCTCTTTACAGCTATTCAATCTATCCCTTGTTTTTGGAATTATTAAATTTACGAAGTTAGCTGTTAGTCGGAGTTCAACAGTAGTACGACATTGGCACTCGAAAATTAGTTGCAATAACTACTTATCTGAGCGGGAAATTAATTGGCAAATAAATTTGTAGAAGTTAGTCCAACATTTCATTCCAGGTTGTGAAATTCAGCAAGTACATACAAGAAACATGGTCGCGAAGGACATAAAGGAGGAAAGCCCAACCAAACGTGCTACATCATACAGGCCAAAGATTTTAACAGACAAGACAAAAGGGAAGAAGCAGTCGACAACAAAAGACAAACACATAGTGGACTTTCTGACATGGGAAATCTTGACAACGATAGAATGCCGGATGTGGTGGATAAATAATCCAGAAGATCACCCACTCAAGGATGCCCTCAAAGATGCCAAGGTAGATAAAGTCATTCAAGTTCCATATTTTAATTTCCAAGAATTTGAATCTTATTTGAAAAGTATTTCCAGTAGGTACTTGGTATCCTATGTTGGGTATTTACTGTATCCAGACCTTCCGCCAAAATAACACAAAGTCGGAAGGAAGCAACTATTCAACACCTGTGTCGGGATAACCTCACTAAATAGGAACAGGCCAATATCTGGAGTAAGGATAATAAGGGCCTGCGGAAAGATCACTTGGCAAATGATGAATGGAAGTGCATCATGGATTTAATTAAGTGTAGATTGTTGGGAGATACTCGAGCATCTTGTTGGGTCCCAAAACAACTAATCCAATCCCTAGAACACTTATTCAAACTCTGAGGCCATGGATGTCATCAAGGAGGTGAAAAAGGGGTTCATCGATAGGATGAAGGTGATTAAGGGCCAACTGGTAGGAGTGGGTAGTCTCCTCTTCGCTTTTGATTCAACTAGACCATGGAGGGTATTCCGAGAGGTATCCCTAAGCAGGGATTAACTATCATGCAAAAGATATACTAGACAGTAACTAGGGCAGTGATATCCAAAATGTTCTAAACCCTCTAATTGTCACTAGTTTAGACAAAGCTCACTACCTTAAATAACCTCTCTTTTAAGTTGAAAATAGCATCATTGCAGCAGTGCAAGATGCGGGTATACATGCAGGTTCTGAAAAGATAAAACACAACTATTTTCCAAAATATATATCCTGACTTTCACACAGAACATGGATGTATACATAACTATAACTACACTTTAATCTTGATGTTTTGTTTGATTTTAATGGGTGTAGATGATCATAGGATTCTCAAACTGGTGCCTATCCAATCGGCTATTGAGTCTCACATTTATCAAAGGAAAACAATTGCAAGGTGTATGACTGCCTATCTGAAGATTTAGATGCTTAGAAATCAATATCAAACCATGAAAATACATATTAATCCAACACCATACAACATTCATCCATGTGTAACACTGAAATGACCATTTACAAAAGCTTGAAATGAATTAAGAACTATCACATTCATTCAAATTAGAGATTACAATCACACCATGAACTGTGGCAAGAAAAAACCCTAACTGCACTTAGAGGTTTTCCTAAAAAGAACACTTACAACAACAGAGAAAAACACAGATTGATATCAAAAATTATAATATAATCCGCATACGCCTTTGACAAATGTCTCTTGAAGAATTGAAACTAATCATTGGTTGAAGCCCTAACTACAACTGGACGTCTGACACTTGAAGAGAAATTTGCCCAAAAATGACCAACCCTTTGAATGGGTTTCAATCTTCTATTTATAGCCTTCACAACTTGGATTTGATGGTGGAATGGGCGGGAAAACCCTAACAATCCTACCAACTGCAATAAAACACCATTTTCAACCACCCATTTTGCATTAATGATGACCCCGGGAGTTGTTGGCGCATTTCTACGTGTTTCTAAGCATTGATAGGGGAAGCTTCAGGCTGGGAAAAAGTTCTGTCCTGGAACATCAGGAAACTGCACAAGGGTGGGGGTTCAGGGAGTCAGGGAACCAAGGGTTGAAGGGATCAAGTCCAAAGGTTCTAGCAGGACCCGAAATCCCGAAGGGATAGGAAGAGCAAAGAGCGGAAGGAAGGGTCAGAGCCAGGGAAAAGTTCTGGCCCGGAACCATGGAAAGGGAAAGGGAAAGGGAGCTGGGAGCTGGGAAGTGGAGGAACTAAGAACAAAGGGAAAAGTTTTGAAGTGCTAAAGGAACCCAAAAACCTACAAGATATACATGAAATATGACAAATGGACATTTACTTTCTTATACTTTAAGTTATATTTCATATATATAGTTTCAGGATGTTGGAGAGTGGTTTCGGACCTCTAGGAGCTATAATGCAGATTATAGGATTTGGAGGATTTCACAAATTTCAGACTTAGTCAAATTTCAGGGGAGACAACACCAAAAACACAAAATGAGGTAAATACACAGGGACCTCCTCGGAAAATCTTGATGAGTCAGATGAGATTTTGCAGTTATGAGGCTTGAAAATAGGAGTCCCAACACATCTGACATTGCTAGCTAGATGATTGACTATATAATTGGGTTGAGTGAGGGCACAATTTACAATTGGGCAACGAAGTTATCAACATGCATCTAGGAATTTCTCTCTGAAGCATAAATCTTTCTATATGACACAACACACCATAGCCTTACTCTTGGATGCCATCTTTACACAAGTTCCATTAGTTGAAGCTGGCAAGTTCCAGCCGGATATTGAGTATGACTCTTCTTGGCCATCTATTTTTAGATGGAAAAACTTGGGCACATAGATTCAGACAAGGAAAAGGAGAGGAGGTCAAGCCTACTACCAAAAAAAGAAAAAAATGTGCCAATTGCTTCCTCTTATGAAGATGAAACCAATAGAAGGAGGAGATAGTGAAGAGGATGAGGGAGATGAGTTATATGAGTTGATTGATTTGACCACATCTCCTTCTAACACTACACCGACATTTCTCTGACCGCCACACTAGTAGAATTGTATGAAGAGGGTTTAGAACAAATAGACGGGTGGTTAAGCTTACTCTGGGCTCCCATTGAAGTAAACGAGTACCCTCCTTTGAGTCCCACTCATGAAATAGGGCACCCAACAGAATTACAATCACTTCCCAGCCTTCCTGACCCAATAGTAAGTCTTCAACTTTTACAGGAAGGTGGTCCTTCCAGGTTACATGAACAACCCACATTTTGGGAGGACTCATTGCCATGGGAGGAATCCAATAGTGAGGATGATATTACCATTCAGATCTCCAAGCCGGACCCCCAAGACCCATTGGGCATTATTTAGTGATATATCCAAGATTTGGAACCCATGACTATTATTATGAGTGACGTGGCTGAGATAGCAAAGTGTTTGGACAACACTCACTCTCCTTTAATGCTCCAAGAGGCTTGCAGGATACAAAAATTTGTACAAGGGGAATGCCATAAGGAGTTTACCAAAATTTTCCTCTCTAAGGGTTGGCCTACTACTTAGCACCCAGAAATGAAACAAACATGGCAACCTGAATGCATTGTTCCTTCCTTTGGGGGGTCAAATGGTCAAGTCTTAGCAACTCTCTATTCCATTGAGTTCACCTTCCACGATGCATACTTCATGCTTCAAGAAGAAATGACCAATCATTGCCAATCAAGAACGCGTTGATGAGTCAGCATGTATCTCTCAAAAGTTAAGAGAGGAATTAGATGAGCAAAATCAAAGATTTCAAACTCAGCTGGCCCAACAGATGCAACTCATTGAATTAGAACAAGCTAATGTTGCTGAGAAAGACAAAGCACTTGCTGAGAAGGATAAAGAGATGATTGAGAAGGATACACAACTGGCTGAGAAAGATAGAGAAAGTGCTGAGTTGTAGCTTGCTCACGAGAAGACCAAGAGTCAGCTGATGGAAGCAGTTCATATGGTGAAAACTACTAGAGAGTGAGAACTCCTTGCAGCCCATCACTTGAAGTTTAGGACAGAAGAGGTCTATAAATTGTGACAGGTCACTTCCCATTAGTCCACTCCTTCATCCTCAGTCTGCACACTTCCAGGGACGTCTTCTCAACTGACCCCTCAGTGATGTTCAATTTTGGTTACTTTCAGTCTTCCAGTTTTGGTTACTTCCCGTCGTCTGGAAGACGACTCTTTTTTGGGGGGCTGATGTAGATAGCGAAATATACAAATTAGTTATAGTTAGGTTTTGTGTAGTCGGTGAGATTAGTTTTACTTGTCGATTGTATACATTTGCCCTTGGTTGGAATTTCTTAGCAACTGTCGGCTAGTTTATATACTTCTATTGTAATTGAGAAAGGGACCGCGTGTTGCTAGAATTCCCTATACTATAGTATGTATAAGAGCATATGAATAAAAGTCATTGTGATATCATTATGAAATTATTGGTATGAATCTCTTATGTTCACTAGTATTTGTCTATTATGTTTACTCTATTATATTTAAAGCATATTAAGAAAGGCAATAAACACATGCCTTTACAATTAAATAATTCATGCCGCAAAATAAACAAGTAATTCCATTCCTACGGAAATAATTCTAACTCCACAATAGATTGCATTTCACCCATACGCAATCTTTCCAAAATGCATTTAAATGAAATACAATGGATTTCTGAAATTAAATACTTCACAACACAATTAAATCAATTAAATTGCTTTTCCTCTACGCTAGGAATGAATAGCATAATTAATGATTTTGAAAACATAATAAATCATTTCGCACATACCAAGCACTTGCAGAATCGCACAAGCAATAAATTAAATACACCCAAGAAGACATTTACTGGTCTATCACAAGGGGGATCCAAAATCGAAATCAATTCAGATGAGGTTTCATAGGTTTCAACAACACAAGGATGAAGGTGAGATGGATAAGCATCCCATGTCAACATTCTTCACATTTTGGCTATTGCTCAATATCCTATAATTTCCTGCACACTCAATGCAAATGCCACACGCATCTGTCCAATATATGACAATAGCCGAAACTAATGATAGAAATTACATAAATAAATATTAACCATCTAGTATGCACATCTGTATTAAATCATTCGTCAGGCAATACGATTGAAGTGAAATTACACATATACAACATAATACTGAAGGAAACTAGGTCTACCCACCCAACATATTATTTAACTAAAAACAGTGAAGCTGAAACACCGATATATATCAATCACATCACATGACCTCATTGGAAACTCCTCAATGGTCACACAAAACATCTCCACAAAGCATCCAAACTACACCCTCAAAACACCTTGATGGCAACAACCTCATCAGCAAGTTCAGTGCAACGATGCCTAATCATGAGAACACACAATACACTGTAGAAACACTCAACACAACATAAGATCAGAAGGATCCAATAACAAAATCAACACACAAAAACTCATCTATCACACAAGACGACAAGGGTCAACAAAGGTGGGCATTACAAAATATGCTTTCCTACTTGATGTAGTAGCTGGCATACACTTGCAATCCTTGCAACAAACAAATACCCAAAAGATATGGCTGTTTTGATACCATTTGATCCATAAACAAGGTTACACCTCACTCTGCTATTAGCAAACAAATTTACAATTGAAAAGAACTCAACAACACTTTTAATATGCATTCTTAACCACTTACAGGGGGTGTCAAACTAACAAAGACAAGCATAAATCAAGAGAAACACAGAACTTCCCAATATGTGGAAACAACATATATGAAACACACATCATGAACTGAAAACACCATTTTCCTTGGACAAAACCCTACTTGGGTGAAAAACTCCAGCTCTAGAGAGCAAATACTCTCCATTCCACTATCAAATGGGATTGATATGGATGTTTATAGTGGCACCACGGTATCCATGATCTCACAATGATTTACCAGCTCCTTATACACTTGCAACTACTCTCGCCATGAACAAACTAGCTACAACACACTTGCATCAGTCAAAGAATGGCCTACAACCACCTTACAATGTTAGCTAACCCCACACAACTTGTGGAGAAGCAATAGAAGACCTTCCTTGAGGCTCCCATGGACAGAAACTGGACAACAAAATGCCAAAAGGGAAGATCAAATGCCAAAATGTTTCAAATTCCATGTTCTATCTGAACTGTGATGTTGTTCTCTGGTTCAGCCAGGGGGAGAACATGGGTTCACTGGTATAGGCAGAGGGAGAACACGCATTTGCCACCTGCTGAAAGAGGTGAATTTACTAAAAATAGGTTTTACAGGTGGTTATGAGGTATGCAACTCTTCCCGAAGACTCCTAAAGATGTTCCATATAACAGCCCCTTTCTGCAACAAAACCCACCAAGAAGTGTCAGACTCTGCCTCCTAGCTTGGTGCCAACGCTCCAACTGAATATAAAACTCTATAGCCCCGATGTTCTAGTTCACTTATACCTGATTTTTCGGATCAGATAGCACCCAGCCAAGACTGAGTGAAGGAATGCGAATACCATTCAATCCTAATTCCATTCTCCTAATGTAGAATCATCTTACAATGACCCTTCAAGGGCATATTTATAACAAACTCACAAGAAAGACTCGAACAAGGAGCACAAATGCTGAAGAACATGAAGAGACACTGTTTGGAGCTGTTACTCTTCTTTTCTGTCAGACACGGGTGAAACCACTACATACATCAGGGCAAAACTACCATGACACATCAGAAACTGCCACTAAGACTAACAAAACCTCCATCTTGATGCTTCTAGCAGTTTTAACATTGACAAAGCTGTTATTTGTTTCTACTTTATTTCTCAGGAACCCACTTCCACTATGTCTGACTTTAAGGTGTTCGGTTCACTTCAGAACCATCTTCAACCTTTGTAGACCCCTTTACAAATTTTCATACTTTGATCTTGCTTATTTTTGTAATGGGAGTGTTTGATAGTGGTTCATATCAGTCATTTTGACTAGTCAATGAAAATAGTAGTGTTGTAAGATTACTTACTAACTTTTCATTATCCAATTTGGATCATTATTTCTTGCTTATAAATTTGTGTTTCTGTTCTTACTTTGTTATGAGAGCAAGTTGAAAGAAATATGTTGAGTATAAGAAGATACTTTCATAGAATGGATCTCATGAACATAGTCAATTCTATTTTAATATGCATCCAACAAGGCATACTTATTCTGTATATATGTGGCACTTGTCTTTTCTTGGTGTAAGTTTGATAAAGCTTTTTGGTTCAAGCGAGAATTCCTTGATTTACTGCTGCATGTTAAAGAGTAAATAAAGATCTATGTATGTTGTTGAGGATGAATTCAGGAATGTGGTGCTTGACATATGTTTCGATTCAAAGTGTAAAATATTTTAAGTTGTTGAGATTCAGTTCTGGAATAAGCTTCTTAATGGGAAATGACAATTTAAATCATTTCCCTGTTCTGTATCAGTTAAGATGTTTATTTCTGGGATGCTTTAGAAATGAGATTTAGAAACATTGTTTAAATTACTTGAAAAAAACATTCCAACTATTCTACTAAACTGAATAATTCTCTGGGTAGCATAGCTTAAGAAAATTTGAATAACTTATATTGTTTGGCTTTCCCTTTTGGAACTGCAGAATTTTTTCATGTACACTTCATGATTATTTTTAGCCATGGCATTTGACCTTATGTTTGATCTCTCTTTAGCAGAACAAGAAAAATATTCATATGCAAAGTAATGCTAAATATCTGTGCTGAAATACAAACTTCTTGTCTGAAAAAATCGAAGAAACTCGCAATGTTCTATAATTTTCTCTGTTACTGTCTTCTATTAATCAAGATATTGACCTAGCTTTCCTTTCGATGTCTTTTCCAGAATATTGAGCTTGCTTGATTTCTTGAACAGGCTTATTTTTTGTAGTCCTTTTGGTGTCTTTTTAGTCACTTCATCTGGAATTGACTCTGCTCAGTGATTTCTTTTCATTCCTTTTTTGATGTTTTTTTTGCTTTGAGTAATCCTTTTTCTGATGTTTGTTGACACCCTTTTTTAAACAGTGCAAAAAAAAGCACACATACGTATGTCCACAGTTTGCATCAACTGGGAATTGCTCTGAGGGATCAATTTGCAAGTTTCATCATCCAAAGAGTAAGATTAAGCCTAAATTTTTCTCGCGTGTGCTTAAGAGAGCCAGTAGAGACAGAGGACAGTACTTTGTGCCTTTCAGAGATATGGGTCATATCCAATCTTCATCTTCCTTGATGAATTTGAGTGGTAAAGAGAACGCAGGAGTGAAGGGAGTGTCTGTGGAAGATGAAACTGCTGACTATATCAGTCTAAGTACATCAGAAGAAAATACAACTGAGGCTGACATGACTGAAGATAATATTTTACAGAGAGGCACGGCATTTTGCTTTGAACTAGGAATGCAAACCAATGACCCTGATTTGATGCTCAAACCGTTACTTTTGTTAAGACGACAGGTGTAAAATATGTTGCTCAACCTGAACAAGCAAGAAGTTGGACGTACTGTTTTTGCCTATACTGAAATATTGCATGGTTGGAAAAATCTTTAAATAGCTTGTATTCTTCATCTGATCTTCAAAATCTTCAGTTCTGAAAACTCAGGTATCTGCATAGAAAATCTGTATTTCCAAATATCAGATACTATAGAGTTGTCAGCTTAAGCACATTCTCTGACTGATCAGATTATGCTTGTTGTAAGCTTGATGATTAACACCATCTGATGTTCTGATATACTTTTTTATCAGAATCATTTGAATTACATTAGCCTCAAAATCTTCATAATTTGTTTTGGCTTTGCTTTTGCTCAGGATTGTTGCTATCAACTACAAGATAATATAATAAAGTTTGGGACGTATATACATCTAACCGAATTTTTGTGAATGTTTTCAGTTAGAGATTGCTTAGAATTGGAGGTCGTTTTGTTTTCCATGATAGCAAAAACCATCATCTTGCACATCTATATGGTATTGCATATTTTTTGAGTCCAATTCAACTCTCCTTCATGTTCTGGAAGAAATCTGCAAGGCTATTCAGATCCATTTGTTATCATATTATGCATTCTCGACTCATTTTTGTAGTGTAATGTACTGTACAGTACTTGATCCGTATTTGAACTATACATTGAGTAATGTAAATAGCTCATCAAGTTACTACAAAATAAAATTGGGCAGCTTTCAGAAACATGAATTTGAATGATTAGAATTTAGACCAATACACAGTCAATGTAAAAGGCTCTTTTGTTTTGTTATTGAGGAAGCAATAAGTTAAGCTGATAGCACACCTATCCTTAGTATTGCTACCATAGGGATGCATGAAAAAACACCCGTCCAAGCCAAAAGATGGTTCTCATCCTAAGATTCCTCTATCAAACCCTCAAAGGTGAGTGGATTAGCTCATAGAAAATCTCTCATGTGAGTTGCTAACACATTGCTCTCATCCACCTACCTAGCCTCCTAATGAGGCCTTTTCTGCTTAGGTTGATCACTCTCCCTAAATTGGGATGGACTCCTAGAATTCTTTCTCTTGAGACTACTCTCTCCATACCCTTGAGATGGCTAAGAAACTTTTGCTCATGCTTCCTCCTACCTAAGGGGAAGCATGGTTAGCAACTCTCTCAACAACTCTGCTATCTCTAGAAGTACAACCTCTTCATTAGGTTGTGCTGGCCTTAATAAAGGAGAATGATCACTTTGGATCTCTAGAGATTCTTGATCAGGGTTATCTAAACCACCTCGATGAGTGTGATATCTCCTAGGAGGCATCCTCTTATACACACAAATCACACAAGTCAACACATCATAACATAAGCACAAATAAATTCCAAACCCGCAAAACACCATGAAACACAAATAACCCAGAGCTCCTAATGCTACAACTTGGGCTCTGATAAGTAATCCTAATAGCCATAACAAGAGAATCCCATGAGTCAAGAAAAGAACAAAGTAAGATCTGACATCTCTCCTCATCCATTTTTACACCAATTAATGTTAACTTAGCCACCAACATATTAAATGCTTCTAAGTGGTTTGCAATTCATCCACCCTCTTCTATTCTCAAGGAATAAAACTTATTCCTCAATAAAATCTTATTCACTAAAGATTTGGCTTGATATACTACACCAAATTTATTCCATAGTTTCTTTGTAGAGGGCTCTTCATGGATATTGATTAAAATAGCCTTCCAGGCACAATTTGATTAGACCCTTGGCTTTATGGTCCATAACATCATATTGAGCAACCAAAGTAGCATCTGTAGGCTTTGAAACATTCTTATCAGCAACATACCATAGATCTCGATCAATTAACAGATCTTCCATTTTCATCTTCCACATCTCAAAATTGTTACCAATTTTTTTTTCTACCTCTATTCTCCCTAATGTGTTTTTCATCTAAAAATTCCTATAGCAAGATCACAAAATATCTTCTACACAAGCTCCCACTCAAACTAGATCAGTACAAAAAACCCAACAACCCACAACTGAAACCAAAGGTGATCAAGCTTTGATACCCCTTGTAAGGAAGATAAGGTAGTGGAACAACTTCCTACACTAATCTTGAGAGGAGGATTATGTAAAACTTTTCAAATCTTTACAACAATTACAAAAGTAATACATAAATAAACATAAATAGCATTCATACCACAACAAAATAATTTATATGGGAAAAACCCTTTTGGGAGAAAAAACCTACACTCCAAATATAGACCAATATATTATTTAGAAACATTAACAAGATTACAATATACTTGTAGAGAAAGCCTTCACAAGAGTATCACCAACTAGAGATCTAGAGGTAGCTTAACAATATCTATAAAACTCTCACACACAACCTCCATCTCAAGCACCTAATATATAAGAGATATAATACATGAAACTGTCAAATGATAATTAGAAACCATGGGCCAAAACCACCCAAAAGTGCTGCCCAAATCCTTAGGCTTCCATTATCTCCAATCAAAGATGCCTTATGATGTGGCATAACATGTTTCATAAGTTGGTCAACATGTGTAACAACCCCTTAAAATCTTTTCCATGTCAAACATGTTTTTACATTTTCTAATGTAGGAGGCCCAACTTTCAAAGGCCATAACTTTTGATCCAGGAGGTTGATTGAGTCCATGTTTTTTAACTTGTATCTCTAAGTGATCTATGGCTAGGCATCCTTGGAAGCAATGTCAAGCAACAACCCACAACTGAAACCAAAGGTGATCAAGCTTTGATACCCCTTGTAAGGAAGATAAGGTAGTGGAACAACTTCCTACACTAATCTTGAGAGGAGGATTATGTAAAACTTTTCAAATCTTTACAACAATTACAAAAGTAATACATAAATAAACATAAATAGCATTCATACCACAACACAATAATTTATATGGGAAAAACCCTTTTGGGAGAAAAAACCTACACTCCAAATATAGACCCATATATTATTTAGAAACATTAACAAGATTACAATATACTTGTAGAGAAAGCCTTCACAAGAGTATCACCAACTAGAGATCTAGAGGTAGCTTAACAATATCTATAAAACTCTCACACACAACCTCCATCTCAAGCACCTAATATATAAGAGATATAATACATGAAACTGTCAAATGATAATTAGAAACCATGGGCCAAAACCACCCAAAAGTGCTGCCCAAATCCTTAGGCTTCCATTATCTCCAATCAAAGATGCCTTATGATGTGGCATAACATGTTTCATAAGTTGGTCAACATGTGTAAAAACCCCTTAAAATCTTTTCCATGTCAAACATGTTTTTACATTTTCTAATGTAGGAGGCCCAACTTTCAAAGGCCATAATTTTTGATCCAGGAGGTTGATTGAGCCCATGTTTTTTAACTTGTATCTCTAAGTGATCTATGGCTAGGCATCCTTGGAAGCAATGTCAAGCAACTTGGAACAATTATTTTGTCCAAAAAACAACTCTATAGCCTAGAACTTAAGTTTATTCATTTTTAGAACCTAAAATTCACACTTTTTGTAATTGCAAATTTGAGACACTTTTCCCATTTAGTCCTAGTTGGACACTATAGGCTAGACCTGCAAGGGTTTGAAGGAGTTTTCTTGCCAAATCTAGTGGGCAGTTGTCATTTTAGAGCATTTTCATCCCAAATGGACCTTGCCATCGCGCTCAAAAGGCCTAAAAACATAAAGATTGACTATCAAATCATCAAATTTAGAGTTAGGAGCCTTTGAGGCAAAAGTTTTTACTTCCCAAGCCGTATGGCCCCATTTCTGTCATACAATATGAATTTTAAAAAATAAATACATATTTTTTTCTACGATTTCAAAAAAATATATATAAAAAAAATGTTTTCACAGTTTTCATCATAATTCTTTATTTAAAATCAAAATTAAAAAAATGATACTAGGGTACTAATAGGCCTATGCATGATCTATCGGCCCCATACCTGGTACCATAGTATCTAAGGTACTATGGGGTACTGAAGCCTCGTAAAGCTTGGGCCCTGTGCACTCAAAGACATGTGATTCACTATGTAGTAGGTACAAGTTTAGATTTGGTTGGATACATGGACTCTAATTGGGTTGGTGATCCTGATGATTGCAAGTCCACGTCTAGCTATAGTTTTCACCTTGGTTTCAATTCCATTTGTTGGTAGAGAAAGAGGTGGCATGCCATTTCTTTTTTATTGACTGAGGCTAAATATTGGGGAGCTATTAATGTGGCCACTGAGGCTATTTGGCTTTAGAACATCCTCATTCAAATTGGCATCACTTTTTAGAAGCCATCAGTCATCTACTATGACAACTAAATTTCCATCCAAATCTCCAAGAATCCAGTCCATCATCAACATACCAAACACATCGAGATCCACATGCACTTTCTTCGGGAGCTCATATAGGAGCAAGTCATTAATTTGCACTATTATCCTACAATAGAGAAGGTTCACCAAATCCTTCATTGAGAGTAAGTACATCCATATTCAGTCTCTCTTGGGGGTGTAGGACATTTCTTTAGGGGGGTCACGTAGCCCTTCTTACTTCATCTTTTCATGGGGTGTTTTTTCCCACTAGGTTTTCTCCTTTTTTATTTGAGATGATCTTTTGTACATGGCTACCTCATCGTACCTTGTAGCCAGGACCCATATTTGTTTTTGTTGAAGTTGTAAAAGCCAACCTCACAGAACTCAATGATCACCTGCAAGCAAAATAACCTGTCACATAGAAGAGATTCGAACAACACACATATATTGCTCTTCAAGCCAAGAGAGTAAAATTGCATAAAAAAATAAATAATTACAAAGAGATCAATTCTTAAGAAAGGAGATCAAAACCCTAAAGTGAACCCTAGGATTTAATAAAAGAATTATTAAATAATTAAAGTGCCTAAGTTTAGCTTAAGTGAAAAATAAAGTAAAGGTGACTTAATTAATTAATCAATATGATTAAATTAATTAAGTAATTAACCTATTACTATAACACCCCCCCTTAAGATGAACTTAGGGAGAAGCTAAAAACTAAGGACAAAAAACATGAAAGCAAATATGGGTCCCGACAACAAGGCCTAATCAGGTACCCAAAAACAACCAAATCTCTATAAAGCGGAGTAAAGGAGAAAACCTAGTGGGAAAAAACCCCTCTCCAAAAAAGAGATGAAAGCATGTAAAAAAAACATGAAGGAAGGCCTCATGAAGACCCCCCAAGGACAACTTCCTTCACCCCAAGCATAGATCGCAACTGAAGATAGCGAGGTGATGCCAAAGGTTTCATGAATATGTCTGCAACTGCTCCTCTATAGGAATGTACTCCAAGATGAGAAAACCATCCTGAATCAACTGCTTGATGAAGTGCATGTGGATCTCAATGTGCTTAGTCCGTTGATGCTCCACTGGGTTGCGTGAAATGTGAATAACACTCTGATTGTCACACCAAAGAAGAGTGGGACTATTAGGAGGAAAACCAAACTCCATCATCAACTGTTGAAGCCATAAAACCTCCTGGCTAGATAACACTGCAGCTCGGTACTCAGCCTTTGTAGATGATAATGCAATAGCAAATTGCTTTTTGCAAGACCATGTAATAGGACCAGAACCAAGGCAAAAAATAAAGCCAGAAGTAGACTTCTGATCATTGACATCACCAAACCAATTTGAGTCAGTGAAGCCAACAATGTGAGGGGCTCATGATGTGTAATGAATGCCATAATGTGTGGTGCCCTGAATGTACCTCAAGATACGTTTGGCAACTTGCCAATGGCTCTCATGTGGATCATGTGAGAACCTAGAGACAAGGCCAACCGCAAAGGAAAGATCAGGATAGGAATGTATCAGGTACAACAAACTGCCAACCAACTGCCTGTATATTGTAGAATCGACTAAAGGAGTAGAGAAAGTGGAAGACAAGACACCGCCTGATTGAAATGGTGTGGGGGTAGGCTTGCAATCAAGCATGCCAAATCTCTGGAGCATATCAAGAGCATACTTTTTCTAAAATATGGAAATCCCATCTGAAGACTGAATAACATGTAGACCAAGAAAATAGTGCAGAAGACCGAGATTTGTCATCTCAAACTGCTCCATCAAAGCTCTCTGAACACTCTGAATTATGGAGGATGAGCTACCTATAAGAATGAGATCATCAACATATAGCACAAGGATCAATAGATCACCCTCCTGATGCTGAATGTACATTGTGGGATCGAAATGATAGCGGGTGAAGTGAGAGGAAAGCAAAAAAGAGTCCATCTTCTCATACCAAGCTTGAGACCATACAACGAATGTCGAAGTTTGCAAACCAAAGAAGTGTCCTGCACAAATCCTTGAGGCTACTCCATATAGATCTCCTCATGTAGGTCTCCATGTAAGAAGGCACTCTTCACATCCATCTAAAAAACTGTCCATCCCTGTGAAGTTGCTAGTGAAAGTACAAAGCGAATAGAATTCATCTTGGCAACAGGAGCAAAGGTCTCGGAGTAATCAATACCCTCAACTTGAGAAAACCCCTTCACAACAAGACGTTCCTTGTACTTATCAATCGAACCATCTGTGGCAAACTTGGTACGGTACACCCACTTGCACCGAACCAACTTTCTTCCCTTAGGAAGATGTACAAGATCCCAAGTATTATTCTTCATCAAAGAACAATACTCCTCCATAGCTCTATCCCACTCTGGAGTACCTGTTGCCTCTGAAAACTTCTGAGGATCATCCGAAATGGCATGACTCAAAAGACTAGCACTTGATGTCTGTGCATGGGTACGACGGGAATCTGAAGGATCACCTGCCAAAGATCCAGCTGCCTCAACAATAAAATGGGCCCACTTGGGCAAAGGCTGAGTATCTGGTGGTGGTGGTGAAGGTGGAGCATCATCAACATCATCTTCAAGAGATAAGGAATCCTCAAGAGATGAAGTGGGAGTAGGAAGTGAGGGAGATGCTGGTGATGGAGAATCCATCTGAGGAAAGCGCTCATCAAACTGGACATCTTATCGAAACATGACCTCTCTGGAATCAGGATCAAACAACCTGTATGCCTTAACATCCTCACAATAGCCAACAAATATGAGTGGTTGACTTTTCCTCTCCATGCTTTTCACTGAGCATCAGGAATGTATGCCCAAGCCTCACTACCAAAAAATCAGAATGTAGAAACATTGGGCTTGACATGGGTCCAAGCCTCCTCAGGAGTCATATGTCGTAATGCCTTATGAGGCATTCGATTCTGAATGTAATTTACATAATTTACTGCCTCAACCCAGAATGAAGAATCCATATCATGTGAATGAATCATACAATTGGCCATCTCCCGTAAAGTTCTGTTCTTTCTCTCAACAACACCATTTCACTGAGGGGTGTAAGGAACTGAAAGCTTATGCTGCAAATCATGCTCAGTACAAAAGTCCATGAAAACTTGATTGACATACTCCCCCCCATTGTCTGTGTGTATCCTCCTGATAGAAAGTCCAGACTGTTTCTCCATGAATGTCTTGAAGATCTTGAAAGTATCAAAGACATCACTCTTGTACTTAAGAAAGTACACCCATGTACGCCTAGAGAAGTCATCAATGAATGTGAGCACAAATTTGGCCCTTGAAAATGAAGAAGTCGAAAAGGACATGAGGTCACTATGTACCAACTCCAATGGTGCCTTAGCACGTGTGGCTCTACCCATAGGAAAGAATCATGGTGATGTTTTCCAAGTACACATCCTCGACAAACACCATTAGTACAGGAAATCTATGGGAGCCCAATCACAAGTGCTTGTGTACTCATCTGCTATAGATATATGTAATTTACATGGCCAAAATGCTCATGCCACAACCTGCTCACTGTGTCTACATGTGCTATAAGTGATGAACCAAAACCATCTGAGCTCTCAAAGCCATCAAATCTATATAATCGGGATGTAGGATCAACACTCCCAGTAGCCACAACTAAATCAAGATCATGGAGGTCTCAAATAACTACATCATGTGGGGATAACTCAATTGTCTTACCAGTGCCAGAATGGTAAATCTAGTAAATGAAAAGGAGGTTTTTCAAAATGGCAGGAACAACAAGAACATCCTGAAGACAACCATTGTCCAATGGAACAGGGCTTGAACTCATAACTAAAAGCTATGTAGAATCACCAACTGCAATATGTGAAGTGCCACAATGAGAAAGTGTGGTAACAAACTCCTAAGTATGTGTCATGTGGTGAGAAGCACCAGAATCTAGAATCCATGTGGATGTTGAAGGTAAGGCCCGTGCAGAAAGAGCATGACCTTTCCCTGTGTGTGGGGAAGAAGACTGAGGTGAAGAGATATGATGCTGCTGCATGGCCTCTTCTAAAGCCTCTAATCTCTTCCAACACCTGGTAATTGGATGACCTTCCTTGCCACAAAAACTGCAAGGATCACCTAATTTCTTCTTTGTCTTGGAGGAAGACTCACCAGACTTAGACGACTTACCTTGCTTAGGATTAGAGTGTGGTTTGGAATCTGACTTAGGAGGTGGATTGGAGGAACTCTCACTGCCTGCTGAATCTGACTTGGGCTTCGGTTTCTATGTCTGCTTCCCCTTAGATGTCTGAGCTACCAAGGCTTGGTTCTTTGATCCTGTGAGAGCATCCAACTGTGATAGCTTGGCCTGCTCATGAGTCAACCAGTCGCAGAAAACCTCAAAGGTAGGCATGGTAAATCATGGACCCAAAGCATCCATGGTGGAATATAATGTAGAAGAGAATATCTGAAATGAGCCTCAAAGCTTAGATAGAATCAGGTAAATACACTCGTTGTCAGTTTTGGTTTTGCCACAACCCTACAAAAGTGACCTGAGTGATTTGAATTTCATCAAGAAATCCTCAATAGATGGAAAGGAATCAAGTACCAAGGAAGTTAATTCTGCTTCAAGTTGAAGTGCTCTGAACTGATTGATGGTGCCAAAGAGATCACTGAACTTGGTCCACATTTCCCGAGGAGTTGTGCAACTCTCAAGGTGAAATAAAGGACTGTCTGAAACATGCAATGATATCAAACCCATGGCCTCATCCATTTTGTTTCTATGCTATAGAATCTCAAACTAACATTTGAACTAAGGTTGAATCTCATCCAAATAGGACCATAACCCCTTTGACATGAGAAGTTTGATCATATGTGCCTTCTAGGTGTGATAATTATGTGGGGAAAGATGGGCAACTAATGAGGTGTCCGCCATGATGTTTAAGTGTGAAATGTGTTTAATGGAAGAGTTTTCTATTTTCTGATGTGTATATACAGAAAGCAAGAAAAAAACACCCCCCACAACACAACAAACCAAACCCCAATACAAATTTGAAAGCTGGAAATGGAGAAAAAGAAAAAAAACTTCAGACTATTCTCTCTATACCTAGTAAATTTTTTGATTAAATACTCTGCAGATCTGAAAAAAGCACTACAAGACCTTTCCAACGCATATTCGTTTGTGAAAAACGGAGGTCGTATGCAACAGTTATGCCCCCAGAAGCGCGAAAACGATGATCTGACTTTGACTAGGAAAAAAGGCAGCAAAATAGAAAAACTAGAAAAAATCATCTATGCCACTAGATCAGGCTCAAAACTAGCTTTCCAATGCCTATTTGTTTGCGAAAAACCAATACCGTAGGTGAAAATGGCGTCAGTTTTCCCAAAATAGGTCAAAAAAGGCAAAAATGGAGCCCTTGTGGCTCTGTGGCGGCGACAGGGTGGCGCCACCCAGGCTGGCGGCGACTGGGCGGAGACGCGGCGGTGATCAAGGTGGCTGGCGGTGAAGGCTGAACTCCTAGCAGTGGTGGTTAAAGTAATCACTGGCGGTTACATTTGAATGTTGTCGGCATTAAACCTATAGGTCGCGATGTTGAAGGAGGAGGTTGGGGTCTCCATTCACCAGCGGGCGAGGAATAGTCGGTGACCGCCGATGAAGACCGACGGTTTAGAAACTGCGTTGGCCCTTTGGGCTTGTAAATTTTTTTCTCTGCATTTTATTTTTATTTTTTTTTACCTTACAGGTACGACCCCCTGTGCAAAGGTTGTACGACTCTGCCAGGCAAAAAAAAATTTTGCCTCCGATTTCAACTGCTCCGCTTTTGATGAAATGATAGGCGATTTTAAGATTTTTGGCCACTTTGGACACAACGGTGAGGTTCGTTCGGGCTGAAAACACTTCAAAATTACAGGTACCCTCTGGATCTAAGAAAAAAGCACCCTCAGTAGCCCTTGCAAATCTGAGCCTGTGAGTCCAAAATTGACAAAACAAAGGCTAATCCTGACTATTTTCAGCACTCTGAATGCAATGGTGTAATAAAAAATGACTCAAGATGCACTAAAATACTCTTTCAAGGTTTGAATCCCTCGAAAGACGAACAGGAAGCTGCAGATTTGAAGCTCTGATACCATGTTGAAGTCGTAAAACCCAACCTCACAAAACCTAGTGATCACCTGCAAGCAAAATAACCTATCACATAGAAGCGATTCGAACAACACATAGATATTGCTCTTGAAGCCAAGAGAGTAAAATTGAAAAAAAAAAAAAAAAATTACAAAGAGATCAATCCTTAAGAAAGGAGATCAAAACCCTAAAGTGAACCCTAGGATTTAATAAAAGAATTATTAAATAATTAAAGTGCCTGAGTTTAGCATAAGTGAAAAATAAAGTAAAGGTGACTTAATTAATTAATCAATATGATTAAATTAATTAAGTAATTAACCTATTAGTCTAACAGTTTTCCCCTAAGTTGCACTTAGGGGGGTGTTAGTGTGAACAAGGTATATTTCCTAAGTAGTTGTTTTTCTAGCTAGTTCTTGACTTAGGTCCTTTTCACACTAGGTTAAGTTTATTTAAGGACTTTTTTACACATTATCCCACATTGCTTGTGTTTTTAGTCTCCTGGGTGATATATTATATATACTCACCTATGGTTCCTTTGTAATCACACATTCTAAATTGCTTTGCATTTCATATTGAATAAAATACAATTTATTCTTTCAATTCTAGATTTTTGTTCTTACTTTCCTTTAGTCATTTGGATTTTGGGTAGCTTCATAGCCAAATCTTACAGTTTTCAATTGAGCCACTATTCTTTGCACAAATTATAAAACACTAAAAGCTAAAGTCTATAGTTATAAATTCATCAAGAATGAGTTTCTATTGAAGTGAACCAATTGAATCTTGAAGTGCGCTAGTGAATTTTCACATTGGGCATAGTGTCCTCCAGCATTTTTGTTGTTATAGATTTCCACTATGAAGTGAGATTATCCGTAGTAAGTTATGTCCATGTCACCTTTCTTTATAAAGTGAATTATGATAAAATTGGGAAAATTATAAACAAGATCACATACATTAGGGTTGTTTCTTCTCTCTCCATAGTAGGGTTTACATATTAATTGCCTAAATTTTGAACTAGTACATATTGCCCTATTTTATGCAAATTAAAATTTATATATTTCCCTAGGTTTGTATTACGATTGACATCATTTAAGAAAGCCCTAGTTGTATTGCATAACATAAACAATTAGATCTTAGATAACTGAAAGTCTGAGATGACCATAGATGAAATCCCATGGGCCTCCAATAAATACAAGGAAACTAGAAAATGAGTATTAACAAAGAATTTTTCAGATGCTAAGGAGGGCAAAAGAGACACAATAACCACAATTACTAATAGAGAATTATTCAAGAAGATGTTTTGTAAGAGAATCAAATGTGGGCCAATGAGAAATGCATGGAAACTAGATTTTACAAATTTGTATTACCTAATTATTTTTTTAACCTTGATATTGTCATATGGGCTACCGAGTGATATGATGAAGAATAGAGGTAGATGTAGGACAACTTAGGGAATTTTATTTTCACTCTTAATAATACATTGATTTTGAAGGCATTTGGTCTTAGAGATGATGTTAAGGCACCATTGAATATGCAAACCCTAACCACACAATACAAGAAATACCATCACATATATAGGTCTATAAAATTACCAAAATTCAAGCCAAGGAAGAGGGGAGAACCAATTTTCCTAATCCCACAAGAAGATGTTGAGCCATTGAATGCGCTTCAATTTTATCATTATTCCTAAGAAGTTTATTAGGGCTTGTGCTAAATTATGGGAATGGATTTGAATGATAAGATGAATGCACAAATTCTTTCCTTTTGTGATAATGATTTGAACCTATATGCAAGCACTCTTTTTGGTTATGGAAATTTCTTGGCAAAGCACTTGCATAATAATTTGGTTGCTTTCAAGATACATATTTCCCCTATTTGTGACAGAAGATTCAAGAGATACTCGTTGTGCTACTTGTTTTTATCCTCTATGGTTAAGGAATTTGATGATGGATTGGGAGTCAAGATGAGATTCCTAGACAATAATGAATTTAAGCCATTGTAGCTATGGATAGTACATATGGACAAGAATCACCCCCATGCATCATACATAAGGTTTGAGCACTTTTTTATAACATGTGTTAAAGAGGCTAGGTTTCAACAAATCAAGATTACCAAATGAGTTTAAATTGTTTCTTAGGCCTTTTCAAATTATTCCTGATGGGAAATTATGCTGCAATTGGGCAATGAGTTTTTGTTTTTAGAAAAACATAATTATTATAATAAATGGAGCCACAATTCCTCCTCACATTCTGCCTCTACATGCACATACTTAGAAGCATTTACATAGCTTAATTCTTTAGATTTTAATCATTTAAAGAAATGTAAGAAGGTTGGATTCATTCCTAGATTTTTATTTCTTATAGAGGATGAATTCTAAAATTTACAAAAGGGAAGTTCTGATAATATTGATGAAATCCTTGGGTACTATTACATGGAGGCTGCAAATCACAAGGATTTTGAACCTAAAAGATTCATTAGAAATTTGAAAAGAAGCAAAGGAATAAGTGGCTTCTAGCATGTTTTCCATGAACATGAAGATTTGATAATGAACTATCAATCTAAGATGGAGAGAATTGTGCTTGAGAAAAGATGGATGCATAATTTCCATGCAAAGAATAAGAGAAAGGAGATAGATCCTAATTATAAATGTGCATTCCATGAAATTGAGGATTTGTTTGAAATGATTAAGAGAAGCTAGAAAATATAAAATAATTCTCTAAGGTGCCCAAGAAACATGTGCCCCAAATTACTACACTACCAAATAGCTAGGCTAAATCTTCTCTTCCACCTAGCTTTATTGTCATTAAAGCCCTAAGTACATTACAGGTGTTACTTGTTGAGGAAATTCTTGAGGGGTACAAAAAATAGGTTCTCAAGAAGTAATTGGTCAACCATTAGGTGGACCTACTTCACCAATGGTAATAGTCATGGGAGCACTATAAGTTGAAAAACTAGCATCATCAGGGCTAGCCCAAAGTAGAGACATGCCACTAGTTGATTATGAAGTATATGAAGGTACTAGAGAAGTTTATCCCTTAAATGAGGCAAGTGTTACAATCTTCCAAACTCGTGAGGGAGATACTAGAAGCTCTATCCCTTCTCCAAAACTGACATTAATGCAAGAATTTTTCCAAGAGGTTAATATGAATGATGTGAGGCAAAAGGCCTATGATGATTTTTTGGAAAATGTTTTTTTTGTCTTGAGATAATCCTTTACATGATCTTTGAAGATTAAAGAGAAGAGGCCTCTTGGAAGAAAAAAAAGGGATAAGTAAAATTAATCAAAATCTCTTAAAAATTAATCAAAATAAACAACTCAAAGCTAATAGAAAGGTACAAGTTTAACTTCTAACTTCAATTAACTTCCATGAAACAATATTACAATAATGTGTAAAACATGCAAGTGATATCCAATAAGATCCACACAATATATAATCCCCACTCATTAAGTACAATAAGTACATCTCAATAATATGAAAGTATCACAAGTACATATCTATTATGAACATCAATGAAGATAACATCATTATTTAACCAAGATACACAAGGGGTCAAATTCTACAACCCTCATCAATGATAATGAATACAATAGGCCATGAAGCCAACCACACATATACAAGTGGTCATAACAATGTACACCATAAAGAATATCCAAAGAACTCCAAACTCAACTTTGCAAGCTAATTGATGCTGGAACATCCCAGGTTGAAAGACAATCTTGCATCAACCAAAAACATTTTGACTTCTTTTCTTTTCTTGCATTTCAGTCAGTACAGTCTCAGTAGATTGCATCACATTCTACCGCATCATCATTTCATAGTTCGCAGAGCAGGATAAAGACAACACTATGCCATCTACTTCATATCCAGATTTCATGAGGATTGCAATTGTCTGTGGAGAGTTATCTCTATTAGAACACCAACAGAATTCACAGAATAGAGCATTCAACATTCAATATGAGCATATAGAGTTTGCGGCACCTTCCCGTGACTTGTGGAGCCAAATGGAACATCTCACAAGGCAATTTGGGATCGAGGACATCTTCATTCAGAACTGCAACATGTTCCTTCTTAACGTGGAGCATTACCACATGATTTAGGCCAACCTACACGTTTCATCAACCATCGGGTTTTGGAACCTCTTAAGGCCAACGCGGAGCATTCCTTGAGCTAGAAGAGGATATATAAGCATTCATTAGATGCATTAGGAAAGTAGTGAATAGAGTGAACATGATAGAAAGTTCTTAGTCTTTAATTATGGATTTGCGGAAGGTGAGCACTTCAAATCTATATCATTTGTGTAATTCTATTGGAGGATAGGCCTGCGAGCCCATAACAGTTTGCATGTTGCTGGCATATGAAGATTGTACTTGTTCATGATATTGAATCCATATATATTCATTTGTTGCTTCATTCTTTGTGCTTTCCATTATGTTTACTCTAAGGCTGCACGGTAGGATAGTCCTATTTTTGGACCCTCCCATCTGTGACTGCACCAAGTGGTATTAGAGCGAAGTTTGTGAATCCTTTGGGAGAGAAGGCATTCTGATAGATCTTGAAGTGAACAGATCGCTGCCCTGAGGCAATATGCATGTGTTTGCCAATAAAGTGCCGATTGTGAGGTAGTTGCAACCTTGTAGTTAGAATGCCGAATTGAGGCAGTTGCACTAGATCCAAGGAAGAGATGCCACCAAGGAGGATGCCTGCTATGGCCAATGTTGTCGAAAGAATGGAAGAAATGATAGAGATGATGAGAACAATGAAGGTTATAGATTGGATGTTGTAGAAGAAGATAGAAGGAGAGATCTAAACCCTAGACATGAGGATGAGAGTGATGATGATGAATTAAGAGTTCAAGCTGCAGACCAAAATGAAGACACCCTAGAAGAAGAAGAATCAAATCAGGTAAAGATGTTGAGATCTATTTCTAAGATTGGCAAGAGACCTAGGATGGAAATTTCAAACTATGCTGGAAATTTGAACCCTGAAGAGTTGATTGATTGGATAAATGACATGGAGGAATACTTTGAATATGAGGAAATAGAAGATCCAGAGACAATGAGATTTGCAAAAACTAAGTTGAAAGAACATGCTCCTATTTGGTGGAAAGAAGTTCAATTGGATAGCAATAGGAGAGGAAAAGATAAAATCATAAAATGGGATAGGATGGTGACATAATTGAAGAATCAGTTCATACGTATTGACTATGAGTTGGAATTGTTGAAGAGATTGAAAAACCTAAGGCAAAAGGAGAAGACAGTGAAAGAGTACACTGAA
This sequence comes from Cunninghamia lanceolata, assembly GCA_027924645.1. Taxonomy (NCBI): domain Eukaryota; kingdom Viridiplantae; phylum Streptophyta; class Pinopsida; order Cupressales; family Cupressaceae; genus Cunninghamia; species Cunninghamia lanceolata. The sequence goes on from BSBN01001011.1 coordinate 2,787,434, forward strand.
GAGTTCCACAAGATGATTATTAGTCCACTGGACACAGTGAAGCAAGCAAGGAGAAAGTGGCATGGTACATAAATGGACTGAGGATAAACATTCAACAAGAACTAAGTTTGGTAAGGATGACAATAGTGGAAGAGGCATATCAATTTGCACTTAAAGTTGAAGAAAAGTTGAATATGAGACATGAGCAAAGGCAGAGAGGTAGAGGAGATCAATTCTAGAGAGGTAGAACACAATGCGGAGGAGGACCATATGTGGAGCAAAAACAATGAGTAGCCCATACCGCAAAGAAGAAAGAGATAACAATTCATATCATCGAGGGAGAGATGATAGAAATTTCTACTGCAACAATAGGGGAAGTCATAATTCTTACCGCAATGAGGGATACTGGAGAGATGAAAAAGGATTTGACAAGAGATCATTCAAAGGAACCCATTTCAAGTGTGGAGGCGAAGGACACCGACCATTTGAATGTTATCAAGGGAGTACTAACAAAAGGATAAAGAATAATGCAAGGACAACCTATGCGGAGGAAGAATCAGTTGGATCACCTAGTTTAGTAGGAAAGTTGGAGAAGGGCGAGTCATTAGTCATGAGGAGAGCTTTGTTGCAAGAAGAAACAACTAAGGAGCCATCGCAAAGGAAAAGCTTGTTCCGAACAAGATGTAAATCAGGAGGCAAATGTTGCAAGGTTATCATTGATAGTGGTAGTATAGACATTTTGGTTTCAGAAGAAATGGTGAGGAAGCTGAATCTAGAGAGGTTGAAACATCCAAAGCCCTACAAGATAGCATGGATACAAGATGAGCACAATATACTGGTGAGTGAACAATGTTTGATAAAATTTCATATAGGATCTTATAATGATGAGGTATTGTGTGATATTATGCCGATGGATGTATGCCATATATTGTTGGGAAGACCATGGCAGTATGATAGAAAATCCATAGATGATGGAAGGAAGAATACCTATACTGTAACATCAAATGGGAAAAGACATATCTTGATACCTTTAGAAGAACACAAAAGTGAAGTATGTGGCAATGCTAGGATCTGTCTAGTAGGTGGAAGGAAATTTTTAGATGGATTGAGACATGAGACCATGTGTTTTGCAATGATTCTGAGGAAGTGTGGTACCCTAAGTGTAGAAACTGCCCGCAAAAGAAGAAGAACCACCGCAAGAGGAAATAACTGCATTATTGATAGAATGTGCCAGAAGGATTGCCACCAATCCGGAGTAATAGTCATCATATGGACCTCATACCTAGAGCTGGCTTGCCAAACAAAGTGACACATAGGATGACACCAACAGAAAATGTGGAGTTGAATAGACAAATTCAGGAACTATTAAGGAAAAGATTGATTAGAGAAAGTTTAAGCCCATGTGCGGTACCAATAGTACTAGCATCGAAGAAGGATGAAGAATGGAGGATGTGTATAGACTCAAGAGCAATCAATAAAATCACATTCAAATATAGATTTCCATTGCCAAGGATGGATGACATCATGGATTGTTTGAGTGGAGCAAAATATTTTACAAAGATTGACCTAAAGAGTGGATACCATTAGATTAGAATCAGGGAAGGAGATGAGTAGAAGACTGCATTCAAGACAAATAAAGGATTGTATGAGTGGTTAGTCATGCCTTTTGGATTAACTAATGCACCAAGTACTTTCATGAGGTTGATGAATGAGGTTTTGAAGAAATCCTTGGGTAAGTTTGTTATTGTCTACTTGGATGATATTCTAATTTTTAGTAGAACAAAGGAAGAACATTTGCAGCATATTAGACAAGTATTTCAGAGGCCGAGAGAAGAGAAATTGTTGATAAACATCAAGAAATGTAGTTTCATGAAGACAAAACTAGTATATTTGGGATTTGTGATTTCTGCAGAAGGATTGAAGATGGACCAAGAGAAAGTCAAAGCGATTGTTGAGTGGCCAACACCTGTGAACATTGGAGAGGTAATATCTTTTCATGGACTGGAAAGTTTCTATTGGAGGTTCATTACAAATTCTAGTACTGTATGGACACCAATGATAGAGACAATGAGAGGTGACTGAAAGGATTTTAAGTAGACATCAAGAGCACATAAGAGTTTTCAATTGTTGAAGCAAAGGGTGAAAAAGCAACCAATGTTAGCATTATCGGATTTTGACAAAGTATTTCAAGTTGATTGTGATGCCAGTGGAAACGCAATAGGAGCAGTGTTAAGTTAGGAAGGGAGACCAGTAGCATATTTCAGTGAAAAGTTCAATGATGCAAGGAGGAGATATTCAGTTTATGATCAAGAGTTATATGCCATAATTCAAGCCTTGAAGAAGTGGAGACATTACTTGTTGCCAAAAGAATTTGTGTTGTACACTGACCATCAAGCTTTGTAGTATTTGAACAGTCAGGGTAAGTTGAATCAAAGACACATGAGATGGGTAGAGTTCATGCAGAGTTACACATGTGTATTGAAGCACCAGAGTGGAAAGTCAAACAAAGTTGCAGATGTATGGAGCAGAAGGAGTTTGTTGTTGGAGATGAGGGTAGAAGTACTAGGATTTGAAGAACTTAAGCACATGTATGAGGATGATATTGATTTTACAGAAGCATGGAAAGCATGTAAGGAACCTGTTGTGACAAATGGAAGCAAATGGTTGGATTATTTCATTAAGGAGGACATGTTGTTAAAAGGGAATTAGTTGTGTATTCCTAGGAGCTCAATGAGAGAATTTGATCAAGGAGAAGCATAGTGGTGGATTAGTCAGACATTTTGGTATTGATAAGATAGTAGCTTTAGTGAATGAACATTATTTTTGGCCTCAGATATATAAGGATGTAAGAAAATTTGTTCAAAGTTGCAGAATTTGTCAAGTTGTAAAAGGGAGTAGTCAGAATACTAGATTGTACAAACCTTTAACAATACCGGAGATACCTTGGCAAGATATAAGCATGGATTTCATATTAGGTTTACCAAGAACACAGAGAGGACATGATTCCATATTTGTAGTAGTGGACAGATTCTCAAAGATGACACATTTCATTCCTTGTAAGAAGACAAATTATGTTGTACATGTTGCTGACCTATTTTTCAAGGAGATTGTGAGATTGCATGGATTACCAAAGAGTATAGTTTCAGATAGGGATACAAGATTCATAGGATATTTTTGGAGGACATTGTGGAAGAAGATGAAGACAGACCTAAAGTTTAGTTCATCATTTCACCCACATATAGATGGACAAACAGACGTGGTAAATAGGAGTTTGGGTAACTTTTTGAGATGTTTGATGGGAGACAAGGTAGAAAAGTAGGATATAATTCTACCACAAGTAGATTTTGCATACAATAACTGAGTGAGTAGAAGTATAGGAAAGACACCATTTGAAGTTGTGACTGGAGTACAACCTAGAGGAGTTGTGGAGCTGAGAGACATCAGTATGGATAACAAAAGGAGTGCAGAGGCAGAAGAATTTGTAGGATACATGGAAACAATACACACTCAGGTCTGGAAGCATTTGGAAGAGATGAACATCAAGTATAAGGGACAAGCAGATAAGAAGAGGAGACATAAGGAATTTTTTGTTAGATATGAAGTCATGGTATATGTCAGAAGGGAAAGATTTCTACTAGGGACATACAACAAGCTAAAGATGAGAAAGTTTAGACCCTGTAGGATTCTTAGGAAGTTTGATTCAGGAAATGCATATGAAGTAGAATTACTGGAAGCATTTGGTATATCACCGATATTCAATGTTGCAGATTTATATCAGTATCATGAGGGAGAATTAAGTGATAGCACTGAAGTTGGATTGAAGGATCAATTACCACAACAATTGGAGCATATAAAGTAGATTTTGGATAGCAAAATTGGACGTAGTACTAGAGGCAAGTAGTATAAAGAGTACCTAGTTAAGTGGAAAGGAAGACCGGAGGAAGATTCATCATGGATTTATCAGGCTGAGGTAGTCCGCCTTGGTTTTCCTCTAGCCCCAGTAAAGTGAGGGACTCACTTTTCAAACAACCCTGGGTGTCTGATGCAGGAGCATCCCTGGTTGAAAGGCAATCTTGCATCAACCAAAAATATTTTGACTTCTTTTCTTTTCTTTCATTTTAGTTGCATTTTAGTCAATACAGTCTCAGTAGATTGCACTGCATTCTATCGTATCATTTCACAACTTGCAAAATAGGATAAAGACTCTACACTATGTCATCTACTTCATATCTAGATTTCATGAGGATTGCAATTGTCTACAGATAGTTATCACTATTAGAACACCAACAGAACTCACAAAATAGAGCATTCAACATTCAATATGAGCATATAGAGTTTGTAGCACCTTCCCATGACTTGCGGAGCCAAAATGAACATCTCACAAGGCATTTTGGAACCAATGGCATCTTCATTCAGAATTGCAACTTGTTCCCTCTTAACACTGATCATTACCACATGATTTAGGCCAACCTACACATTTCATCAAGCATCAGGTTTTGGAACCTCTTAAGGATGACGCAGAGCATTCCTTGAGCTGGAAGAGGATATATAAGCATTCATTAGATGCATTAGGAGAGTAGTGAATATAGTGAACATGATAGAAAGTTCTTAGTCTTTAATTGTGGATTTGTGGAAGGCGCTTCAAAGCTATATCTCTCATGTAATTCTACTAGAGGAAACTACGAGCCCATAATAGTCGGCATGTTATCGACATATGAAGATTGTACTTGTTCATGATATTGAATCCATATATATTCATTTGTTGCTTCATTCTTTGTGCTTTCTATTGTGTTTACTCTAAGGCTGCACAGTAGGATAGTCCTATTTCTAGACCCTCCCATCCGTGACTGCACCACTAATCCTCCAAGATTATATACTCTTGTTGTTAATCAAGGAAGGGGTTGAACCCACCATGAGGATATCCCTTTCCTCTCCATCCATTAGTTAAGGAAAAGAAGCATCATCTGTAATCCAAATGTGTGGCATATTACAATACTAGTGATTATCTTATTTATTTCATTCCTTTATTAACACATAATCATGCACATGAAGCCATAGATAAAAAAACATCTCAAATACATATAATAGAGTTCACAACAAACATCAACACATCCTTTCTAGCATTAATTACCATGGTATGGGAAAATTAACTCTAACTAAACTATATCTAATTATAACAATTTCCCGTCACACATTAGGATACTACACAACGAATATGTGTATCTTGCTTCTATCCAATCTGGAAGAGAGAATATTCAGGCTATATACCTTTTGTGCAATTGGAAATAGAATGATTAAATAATATTGATTAAAAATAACAAAGACAAGAGAAAATAGGGAAAACACATAGGTTGACAAAATGATTTGTAGAAATAAATGCAGAAACATAAATAGCAAATCACAAGGAACCTAGCACTAGGTGGACAACCTCATTATCTAGGATGATAGTGCATGGCATGGACATCTGCATGTCACGCTACAATCTATATGGAGCTGGAAATTAGAGTCCTAGATCTGTACAACTTCACACGAATTTCACGAGTTTCTATTAACAGTAAATGCAATGATTATTACACAGAAATCTACAGAGGAAAGAAATGGATGAAAATGATACTATGAGAATGAAATAAGAGAAACAAGAAAGAGGAAAGGAAAACAAAATGCTCATGTGTTTGAGATCTTTTTGCTCGCAACCTGCAATCACAAATAGAGAAGGGTTGGGCTGTATAGGAGTTCGCCTCAGTCAAACCCCATTTTCAGTGTTTCCACCTCAATGACAGCCAGATTGATTGATATGTTGATACAACAATATGTACTTTGAATTCTACTTGCATCTATAATTGTGATGAGAAGTGACAAAATAACAATGCAATATTGATAAAAACAAATCCTACTCAGTGACTTAGAGTAAATTTATACAGTGATCTTTATATGCAAGAGACAAGTAAGAAATGTAAATCAATCCACAGAGATAAATGTTAGTATAAATGTATTGACAAAGGTAAGGAAAATAGTTACGAGGATCTCTCTAAAAGACTATCACATCGAAGAACAAGATGAAGCTTTATTTGGAAGGATAGTGATCTCAAATGAGAACCTTTTGAGGAGTGCAAATCAACCAAAGTAAATCACATTAATCGAATGCTTTCAACAATCTATAATAAATAGTTAGAAAAGAATAAGAATAGCACAAGTAAAATGAGAGTGAGCACTAATTTTGGTAGAGCTTTTCTAGCATGTGAGATTGATCCTTTCAAATGGTAAAGCGATAGGTTTTATAGAAGTAAGAGGCAAAAATCTAGAAAAGGAGTCATTTGGGCGTGGATAGACATTAGGAAAAGCTTAGAATTCCACGCAAGTAAAAACACACCTTATAAAATGGTTGAAGAATAGAAAGATGCTTTCAGGATGTCAGTGCATCGCATAGACGTCTACGCCTAGTGCTTTTGTCCATGCAACTTCAGTTCTTAAAATGTTCATATGACTTGGGGCATTGCCAAGGTTACAACACTTTTACAGTTTTTGGATCCTTGATAAGAAAAAAGGTCAAAGCAACATTGATAAAGCACACTAGGGGAGTGGACACTAAATTGAGTACCAAATAAAGCATGAAATTGTGAGCGAGCACAACTTACGATGCTACATTTAGCCCCCACTTTAGTAGGCGTATGACACTACGTGCATATGCAAGCTAAAGTAATAAACAAAATAACATAAGAGTAAACGTTTTACCCACGGACTATATAGGATGCATAATGTCGCTAATTGAGATGTGAAGCCCCCATCTTAGGATTCTACAAAATTACAATGTTAGGCCAAAAAACTACACATGAGACAAATGTCAAAGGCACACATATATATAAAGCAGATAAAAAGAAGGATTAGAGCAAATATAATTTTATGAAACCCTTGCAGTTAGCAAATAATATAGTCTAATACACATTAATCTAATGGATAAGTAAACATATACAAACATACAAAAGAGTAAAATGAAGGGTATGGTTTCAGGGCTACCAAATTTTGTTGTTTGCTAGGAACCATACTGAAAAACTTCTATAAGTCACTAGGGCTAGAAAATTCTATTGTTTGCTAGGTGGCTTAGGAGAAATGCTGATAGAAAATGAAGCATCACATACTAGACGATTGCTTTGCTAGGTGAGCTACATGTCAAACAACATCAGAGATTACATGGCTCGCATGGCTAGGTAATTCTGATAAAGCTGGTCAGTCTAAGCAAGTGCATTTGCTTAGGACAACAAATGCTATAAAAAATGTTGCAAAGAGCATACCATATGTGTGGTGTGTGATCAAATGTGAGATATAAAATATATGCCCCCACCTTAAAATAATTGCTTACATCATAGAGGAGCAATTAATTTTAAGGTACAAAAAGAGGGAAAAAGGCACGAGATCTTTTAGGATGCATATGCCTAGAAGATATGTTCTAGAGAGCTACGTCATGAAAGGGTTGCCCCCAAGCAAGACAACCAAGGTGATGCTACCATCATGATTCAAAATGTCTTGTGTAAGCATCAATGATGTCAAGCAATGCAACAAGGTGTCACATAAAGACAAGCAACATCCCAATAAGACATAGAGGGATCTACGTGATTCAGAGTCAGTAAATACAAGAGGGGAATAATCAGGGAAATATAATTTTGAATCATCATCATCCCCTAGGCACATAGAACTATGAATACAAAGGAAGGATGTCACAAAATCATTCGACACTTTGCATCATCCCCAAAATGTGGAAATTTTAAGTATGATATATAGAAAAATGTAGAAACATATAGAGGAATGTCACAACATTTCCGTTCCCCCTATATCCATGTGCCTAAAAGGGTATTAAGGGTCCTCTAGGGAGAGCTACCAAATAAACATACATGCCATGCAACAAGTATGGGGATTACAAAACATACAGGCACACTACGAACAATAACAAATGAAATGAAAGTACTGCGCTCAAGGATCAGGCTCTAGTAGGTCATCTGCCTCCCAATCTTGTTCATCATTTAGGGATGGAGGACAAGCCGCTAGAGGGACCATGTTAAGAGAAGTACTTGGTACTATGCCTAGTTCATCACAGAGAGGATCAGAAGCTAAGGGAGGATCCTAGCGCAACTCACCAAAGGCAAGGTCCATCAATCTTATGAAGATCAAGGAAGAGATTGTATATCTTCCAAGGACTCAAATACATCTTCCTTGGGGGAAGAGTGATATGAATCACCATCAGAATGTATGACAATAGGGAGTCACCCAATGCTAACAGTGGGAGCACGAGCATTGGTGAGCATTGGTGGAGCACAGGTCTTCGCAACTGGAATGGATGATGTAGAAGTACTCAACGATGGTGAGGGAGGCATGCGCTTTGTCTTGTAGCAGGGTGGGGTGGGATAATGTTCATGTTTAGAATTTGGCAATGGGTGTGGGATGTCAATGTCAATGGTGGTGGGACACATGACATTAGGGACACTTGATGTTAGGGACACTAGAATGGAACTAGCTCTGATATAGTGGTACTAGATATGACGTTGACATTAGGCAAGTTCAAGGGTGTATCAAAGGGTGGCATGTCTGGGATGGATGGAAGGATAGGGCTCTCCATAGAGGGAGTGAGGACTAATTGAACTGGGTTAGGGTTTCTTTTGTCACGCTAAATCAGTGGAGAGACAGGAGTTGGTGATGGGAGAGAATCACGCGGAAGAGAGGGAGTAGAAAGTTGAGAGGGTTGAGCCAAGTCTGAGGCCAGTTGCATGGGAGAAGAGTTCATAGGAAGGGGTCCATTTCCTACCACACGCTCACGAGCTACAGCACGTTGGTGATGCTTGCAATCTCTTGCAAGTTGGTTACGTTGAGTGCATATCAAAGCGTCCGTAGGAGGAACTGAGGAGTCTCCCAACATGGGCTCCTTTTCTTCCTTCACTCTAGGAGTGAGAGGAGGAATAGAAGGAGCCATCGGAGGCCAGGGTACTACCAAGGAAGGATCTCTCAATGTGGTCTACCTTCCTCGAGCTATCAGAGGGGTTGAAGGAGAAGAGGCCACCACTGAAGATTGAGGGACCGAAGGAGAAGGGTCTCGCACCGTGTGCTGCTTTCCTCAAGTCTCCGAAGAGGAAGGAGGAATAGGAGTAACTGTTGAAGGTTGGGAAGGTCTAGATTGTGTGAGTTGTGTGTCTCCAAGACTTAGGTAAGACATTGGAGGTGGACCTTTGCATAAATTTTAAACTTTTTGGGATGAGGAAGGTCACTCAATTAAGGTTGCCTTCCCTTCTCTTCCTATGGGTCAGGAGGAGAGACAAAGGTAGCTACCAGAGATCGAGGGACCTCATGGGTAGCAGTTGGTTGGGTCGAAGAGGAAGCACCGACGGATAATTGAGCTATGTGTTTTGCTTTGAATTTCTAGTATGAGAGAAACAAGAAATCATTGGGTGGTCATAATGGCTTAGTTGGTATCGACCATAAGTAATCCAAGGAGAAGTTTCCTCTTAAAGCTAGATGTTTAAACCCACTATGATAATAGTGTGCTCCTGACCATCGTGAGGAAACTTTAGGCACTTATGGATTATAGAGGGGACCTCTCTCATGGAAGAGAGCCATGGATGGCCCAACTTCACACAAAATTGGTCTAAGGTGGGAATGATGGAGAAGAGAACATCTAGGACTTTTGGTCCTACCCAGATAGGAAGGGTAAGCGAACCCAAGGTGCAACGAGAGGACCCATCATGCGTTCATATCTGGACTTCTAATTACTTGTACTTGTCCTAATATATTTCATGTACGTATAGAAATTCCTCTATGATTACATTCACCATGCACATAAGGTCAATTAATACGCCCTTGGTGGGATTTTCATTGACTGGGGCAGTGATGTGCAGAGGTCCATCATATACGTGCATGGGTGCATCGATGAGTGCGAAAGAGATGACTAGTTTGGGAATAGAATGCGCTTGACTAGGGCGAGTGCGATCATCCACCATGGCAATAATCTTGGCTAAGGAGGTGGTAGGCTTGTCAATAGACATGGTAGTAACCACAAGATCGAAGGGAAGTTCAACTAGATTTGTGGAGTGATGTGGCAACTGGTTTGTGTAATCTGGAGGTTTTGATTAGGTGGAGAAACATATTTATTCCCTTTGTCATTCACCTTAGAGACCTAGATGACATTTTTGTTGATGAGGTCTTGCACATTATGTTTAAGATGCATCCATCACTCAATGTCATGTCCATTCACTCTGTGGAACTGATAGAAGGCCTTCAAGTCATAAGGAGGTGACAAGGTCTTGGTGGTGTCGATAGGATGGATTGGTAGTAGCTGGATGAGGTTATTGTTTAAAATATTTTGCGTTATAGCATAGAGGGATTCAAAAAGTGGGGTAAACTGCCAAGTCTTTGGTTTATTTTGTGATAAGAGGGCCATATCACTTTGGGTTGGTGTAATGGCTGGTACTTGTTGAACATTATTAGAAGAATTTATTTTAATGAAATTTTTGTTGTTCTTATAATATTGGAATGAAAAAGGGGCGTTGGACTACCCAGTGGGAATCTATGAGGAAGATCCCTCATACTAACTAATCGACTATTGGTAGTCATAGAGTGTCATGCAAAGATGCGTAAATGAAGGATAACACATCAACATAATCTTATCCTTTATCTAAGGCTGCAGGTTTCTAATGAAAACCCACTTGCTCATCAAAATCTAGGAGTGTATAAGGGATCTTCAAAAAGAGGGCCTGATAGCTGCCGATGAAATTAGTGACTTTCTCGTGTGCTCCCTGCTTATAGTGGACGAGATCAGTGAGTGCGACCTACGGTCCAATGTTTTCCTAGAAGTGTTGGAGAAATAGATTAACGAGTTGTTGAAAAGAATTGATGGAGTGATCAGGAAGAGAGTAGAACCAATCCAACATGGTGTCTTTGAGAGACTATGGGAAAAAAATTTCTAGCAAATAATCCTGGAAGATGAAATTGTTGCACAAGGTTGTAAATGCTAACACATGGTTCTGTGGATCGCCTTTACTAGTGTACTTCTCAAAGCACGAAACCTTGAATTTTTAGGGAAGGGGAGAGGCAAGAATGGCTAAGGAAAAAAGACTTCTAGTGTAGTATGATGGGACTGTTGACTGGGATGCACTTGTGGACATAGTGGCTATTTGTTGTTGCAAGGAGTTTACATTTTGAAGGAGTTGGGTGATGACAGGGTCTGTGGTATGATTGGATTGAGCTTGGGTAACAAATGGAATAATGTTGTTGGGTAGCTGGGAAACTTTGGGGTTAGCTCGATAAAAAGTAAATGATAATTAAGAAGTAGGGGGAATAAACCCATATTGATTTATAGGGTTCCCACCATTCTGATAGAATTTGTATTGGTATTTACTGATTGAGCAACACTTGTAGAAATTTGGGAAGAAGTGAATTTGGATGTCGAAGAAGTTGGTATAGGCACCAATAGTTGAGCTCGTAATGTGTTTGAATGCGAGTCATTAATTATTTTTGTGCAACTAGCTAACAATGGAACATTTCTATTCATAATGTCAGCTAGACTATGTAGAAGATCCACGCCATGCAGATCACTAGTTAACAACTTTTGGAGGTTTTCTAAGAGAGTGACTATCCAATGTTTGGATTTGGGCTTGGGATACAAGAACCATAGGCATGTCTATATTGAGAGGCTCTCTAAAAGATTGTGGTCTAGGGATTGCAGTTGTTGTAGAGAAAGAGAAGATAGGTGGTTTGCATTCTAGAGCTTCCCATCGAAAAGTTAAAGATGTCAGTTTCCAGCTGCATGGAGATGGAGCTACCAAGAGCATGGGAAGTTGTGAGTAATCTTAAAATTCTATGAATAGTAAATTTTGAGTTGGAGCATTAGGTCATGAAGCTCATAAACTAGTAGGAGCTCCCCAACACACAAGTACACTAAAATTTCAAGATTGAAAGAAAGAGAATTGCTTTGAGAGATGAAAGAGAGAAGTTTTTGTTAAGATGAGAAACAATGTTTTGTTTTGCAAATTTCAAGTGTTTTAGACATCTCAGGTTCACCAAAATGTGATATGGAAAAATTAACTCTAACTAAACTATATCTAATCAAAATAATTTCCCATCACATATTAGCATACTAGCCAACAAAGATGTGTATCTTACTACTATCCAATCTAAAAGAGAAAGAATATCTGGGCTATATCCCTTTGCTGCAATTGGAAATGGAATAATTAAATTCTATTGATCAAAACTAACAAAGACAAGAGAAAATAGGGAAAATACAAAGATTGACAAAATGATTTACATAAATAAATGCAGAAATAGAAATAGAAAATCAAAAGGACCCTAGTACCAGGCGGACAACCTCACTCTTAGGATGACAATGCATGGTGTGGAGGTTTGCGTGCCTTTCTGTAGTCTGTATGGCATTGGAAATTAGAACCCAGATCTGTATGGCTTCGCACGAATTTCAAGAGTTTCTTGTTAACAGTAAATGCAATGATTATTATACGGAAATCTACAAATGAAAGAAATGGATGAAAATGATACTGTTGTCATATTTTGCCCAACACAAATATTCCAGAATCCCTCCTTCTATCATAAAGATCTGACCAGAGAAAGCCTAAATAGTGTTGCAAGTATGGGCCTAACTGGTGTTGTCATTGATGTCAACATACTCCTGTTGCATTGATGATAAGGATTGGATGAGCTGTATGCTGAGAATATTGAGAAAATTAGTCCTAATCAGGAAGAGAGAAGAACAATGAAGACAATGAGCTAAAGATCCTAGCTAAGATGAAGATCAGAGGATGCCCATCAAAGGGTTTGTAGATATGTGTCTTAAGATAATCCAGTAAAGATTTTAGAGGTCCGCATGAAGATCTGAAGAAGTTGTGGCCGCTCAAGTAAAACTGGTTCCGGTAGGTGTTCAAAGGTGACAGAGTGATACAGATAGGTCCGGTGAGATCCGGAAATGCATTATCCTGTTCTGCGGATTTGGTGGAGTGTTTAGGAAGTCCATGTGGAGTGACAACTCAAATGGTTCATGATCTGGAGGTCCGCAAGCATCTATTCCATTGTGACAGTGATGACAGACTGTGTTCTTGAGGTTCCGGATGAAGGAGAGAAGGATTTCAGTAAGCAGATGTAGTGTGGATGTTCTTGGTGATTCAAGCTAGCTTGTGGAGCTCTTTGGATCGTGTCCAGTTCATGTTGGTGGTCCGCATTGGAGCTTGAGCTCGCAATTGAAGAATTACTTCCGGATGATGGTGTTCTTCCTAAGTCTGGCCGACCGGATGAGTTACACATTTTGCGGATGATCTTGAAGATGTTATGTGAAGATTGGCATGTTCCTAGAAGAAGATTGAAGTCTCAGATCTGTGTGGCCGACAGTGTGTTGTTCCATGTGAAGTCTTTTGTAATTAGTCATGATGAATTTATGTATTTTCTCTGTAATATTTGCCGACTTAGATGATCATTCCTAAGTCAATGTCTTGTATAAATAACAAATTGTAAAGTCATTTCAAAGTGATCTTGTGGAGATGAGAGTGTGGTAGCGAGGAGGAGAGAAAAAGGCAGAGCAGAAGTATTGGGCTTAAATGGAACTGACTCAAGCATGGTGAAGATGCTATTTTCTAGTTCAAGTATGTGATACTTATTATTTTTTAGACAGTGTCTCTTGTAGGCAATGGGCCTCTTGTGAGCAGTGTGCTCAGGTAGTGAGCCCTAATTGGCATGTGCCATTTTGTTCTTTCTATTCTTCTAACAGAGAATACAATCTTGGGTTAATCACCCCGTGGTTTTTCCCTTAACCGGGTTTTCCACGTCAAAATCTTGGTGTCTTATGTGTTGATGTGTTTCTGCTCTTAATTTAATGCATTATGTTTCATGATTGATTTATTATTATGCTGCTGAATTAAAAAGTGGATTTAATTGTTTAATTGGAAGAAAATTTTTGACAATTGATTCACCCCCCCTCTCAGTTGTCTGTCCTAAATATAACAAATAGGAGGCAAAACCTAAAATCCTTCAAATTTTAATGAATTCCCTTGCAAAATTACCCAAAAAATTTATGTAGAGAATCCTTACAGAAAACCCAGAAAAATCTAGGTTCTTACCTTATTTTTTGCCCCCCTTTTGGCCTTTATCAGCAAAAGTTTAGGTTTTTGAACTTACATAAAACCAAAATTTGGCTAAGGCATGAAAGAGTGTTTTCTCCCTTTGGTCGGAAAATTTCATATTTTATGAACTCTTTTTTGAGTTAACTTTTCTACAGATTCCCCAATTCAGGATTTCCCTGACAAAGGGTTAGGGTGTAAGTTTTCTCAAATTCAGCTAAGGCAAGGCAAGGGAAGTGATTTGCCTTATCGACAATGTTCAAAAAGTTTGAACTCCTTATGAGTTCAGAAATCTGTTAGTTTTCTGACAAGGCAGATCTCTAATAGGCAAGGCAGAAGGAAAAGTTTGTAAAAATTAGCTAAGTAAAGAAGTAAAATGTTGCCTTTGTCAGCGAACTTTTAGTTTGACGAACCAAAAGTTCACCGATCGGCAAGTACGCCAATCAATGACTTTGCCAACAAGGTAAAGGAGCAGTCAAGGGCCGATAACGGGAATTTTGGCTAAGGCACGGTAAGTTCATGATTCCACAAGTTTGCCAACAGGCGATTTTGCCAACAACGCAAAGGCAGAGTGAAGACCTCAATGAAGAAGTGGTTCAAAAAAATAGACTTTTGCTGACAAGGGGAAATTGGTTTGCTTGGGGCAGCTTTTTCCAATAAGGCATGAAAATGGCTAAGGCAAAGGAAAAGGATAGCCTTATCGGCCAAAGTACAAACTTTTTGAAAGTTCAGTTTTATTAGAGTTCGCCGACAGGGCGAAAAGCTGATAAAAGAGCACGATAGGGAGCAAGAAAAGAGAAGTTTGGCAAAATGGATTTTGTTGATAGAGAGGAAAAGTTGGCCAAAGGAGAAGGTTTAGGAAAAGAACAAATTGTCGATAAGGACAAAGTAAACAAGCTTGGTTCATGGAGATTGATCTTTGCTAACAAGGCAAAAAGGCGAGGCAAAAGGGTTCAAAAATTAGAGGTTTTGCCAGCATAGACAAAAGACAATGAAGATAGTTCGCCAAAGATAGACTTTGCCGACAAGGAAAAATAGTGACAACCAAGCAAAGTTCAAGAAGAAGATAGTTTTATGATAAGGCAAAAGATAGCTAGAAATAGTTCTAGAAATTGAAGGTTTGCTGACTGAAGGTAGAAGAAGTTGAAAGAAGAGACAGAGATAGTTCAAAAAACAAAGATTTTTTCAATGGGAAAAATAAAAAAGGAGATGAAGAAAATGGATGATTCTTTGGCAAAAAATAAGGGATTTGAAGTGTTGTAAAATCTTGCAAGTACCCTAGCATTCAATTCCATAGGACAAGCTAGTTACAGGCATGTAGAACAATGAAACTCTTTAATGCTATTGTACATATGCTGTCACAAAATGGATTTGCAAGGACAAAATAGGACTTCCAAGCATTCCCTCTTAATTGTGCCTGCCATCCATTCATGCAAATGATCTATTTTGCAAGGCTGCAGGCCTGTCAGGGGCATGGGTTTCATCCCAAGTTTGCAGGACTTTTGAGCCAGAATTAAATGAAACATGGGCCTATCCTGGGTCCATTGACCAGCTCCTAGTGCCCACTATTGTAAAGACTAAAATTGTTATAAATACATCAAAATGTAGTGCATTTCTATTAGCTGTTCTTCTGGGTTATTATACAGGTTGGAGAATCCTTGTGACTAGACCTTTGTAATGCAATTAAATGAACCACTAGATTTGATGGACCGTGGTCTTCTACTGAGCCTCTAATGTCTCCAGTTGATAGTTCAACTATGAATGTAATTGATTATTCTATGTCTATTTCTTCTGCATAGTTCTCTCTCTTGTGTAATGGCTATTTGGCCTCTATAATCAATACAAATTAATATTTTTGCCTCTCATTATTCTCACACTGTGTCTATTTTGATTAATGTGAGTTGGGTATTATGGGTAAAATGATCCTTTTCATTTCTCCATTTTTCTGCCCTGGCCTCTGTTAGAATCAATATGAGTCTGTGTGAGTTCTTTTCAGTTTTGAGATTATTACTATGTTGATTCAGTTGTAGTTGAACATCCCTAATCTAGTGCATCACCCCTCTTATTTTAGTAATTCTTCTTACCCTTTTCCCCTGCAAGTATTAGCACTAGATTTAGTTCAATTTTCTGATCCTTAAGCTTAGAAAGAGGAACCAACCTTCTCTAGAGGTCTGATCTCATCTACAAGGTCCCACACCTTGAGACCAGTCCCATTGTGTCATTGAAGTGTTTGAACTAGCTTCAAACATGGTGCGATTTCACATGATAACAGTTTCTAGTACGCCCGGTGGGACCAGTTCAATGAACTTTATCATCCATTGAAGGATTTGGTGTGTCCTTCAATGCATCTTGCCATTCAGGGCAGTCTTCTTCAACACCATGGCAACTTTACTGAACAAATCCACTGGTACAACCAGTTCAAATGCTTATAAATTCATGAAGGATTAGAACTTCAGTGGTTTTCTTGATCTTTTCCAGCTTTCAGAAGCATCTTCAATCACCTGGTGACTCTTTCTTGTTATGTATCCAATTTCTCTCTAGTTGTAGACCTGGTTTTCTCTAATTTCAACATTTTTATGATTATCTAGTATTTAGATGCTATAAAATGTTAAATTTTTATGGGAATCATGGCTACTCCCCTCCCCCTAATCAAAATGTAGGCTATTGGCCCCCATATCAGTAATATCATGCCCAAAATACTCCTAATTTTATGCCATACGCCCCTGTTGCAATAGGCCATCAACATCCTCATGATGCTTGCCTCCCTCCCACCCCTGCTCAGTCTTCTTGTCAACCAAATAATGCCTATATGAACCCCAAGAAGACTACGTTAAGATGCTAGAGCTTAGGGAACAACTGGATGACATTAAAAGAAATATGGGGTACAATCATCTATAGGGAACCTTTGATTTTAACATCAGAAATGAAGGTGATGTGATGGAGATACTCCAAGGGTTCCAGCAGGAATGGGATGAAATTTAGGGAGTGATGGAGTATAACAGACAACAAGACGAGCTTGCTTATCAAGCTCATCTTCTACGGTAGTAGATGGTGGCAGAGGAAAAAGCTTATCGAGAGCAAATTAGAGTGCACCTCGCAACCTTATCTGAGGAGTAGTTAAAACAAATGCTTGCTGACGTAGAAAGGTAGAAGGCACAATCAGCCCCTTCCATTCCTAGTTTCAGGCAGCCTCTCCCTATTACATAGATCCATCCTATAGCATAAATAAGACCCAAATTCAAGATCCTAAGCTTTAGGCAAGATAACCCCTCTAGGCCATAAAACTGCTTTCCAGTTTTAAAATTCCATGTTTTAGAGGCCGCTAGCCTTCACGAGAGCCTGTTCCTATACAAATTCGGCCTATCACTCATCAGGAACAACCCTCTCAAAAAGCCCTTCGAGCCCCCATTCCATCTCAGCCCTCTTGTCCTGGAACTAGCCCAAAAGTGGAGGACATACCAGTCTTTTGGCAGGATATTGGGTTCTATAAGCCAGAAAAGGAAGTATTTGAGGTTGCTATGAAGTAGTCAACTAGTTGTGAACCCTCACATGCCATTGAAATAAAAATTTCAGACCTCTTGCAAGAAGAAGTTGAGCCAAATTAGTCAGAACAACAATGCATCCAGTCTGAGGTTAGTGTTGAGTCAGGCGTGGGGTTGAGTCCCTTGGATTTTGGCTCAGTTGAAGATTTTTCCCATGCTTTTAACAAGAGAAATGAAAGCAAGATGCAAGGAAAGCATGGAGAAGAGATCCAGTTACAGAGGTGGCTAAGACAAGGTCTAGTGGATTCACAACCAAAGGATAGGGGCGTTGTGAAGGAGACTACCCCAATCGCTCCAAAAGTGGAAGATGCTACTATACTTGATGAACTGCCTAGTTACATTAAAGAAAATGATGAGGGTAGACAGAAGCCAATAGTTCTAGAGTAGCATGGTGACAATGAAACTAATTATAAGTTGCTAGGATGTGAGGCCGAGCATGACAGTGAAGTTCTAGATCATAAAGAGGAGCAAACATGCTGCTCTATGGTGAAAAGTGTAGAGGTTGTTGATGTAGATCTATTTGCGGAGCTCCCATCTTTCATAGAAGATAATGATGCAGAGATCGAACATGGGCAAGAACAAATTAAAGATTTGATCTTGATTATTCAACAAGGATATCAGCTCCTTGGTGGAGGAGATTTCTCCATTGAGCATGTGCAGGGCTCATTTTCTGAGCCTAATTTAGAAAATCATGAGCATCTTGTTCATAAGGTGGAGGCAACCATATTTCTAGTTTAATCATAAGAGCCAGAGCATTCAGACTAGCAGCATCAAGAGAAAGAATTAGAGCAGAGGCATGAGATCAATTTTGTTGATTTGCATGTTATTTTAAGGGGATGTCCTATCAGACATCTAGCCCAGCCGAAGACATATCATGAAGAGTCAACACTTGTCATGCTCACTCCTGAGCATGAAGTTGAGCATCCAAATAGGTGGGATCAGCCCACTTATCCACTTCCAGGTAGTTACATTTTCAATAAGTTTAGGTGGGTAAGTGAGTTTGTTTCCAATCTTGGGGAAGTGTTTTGTCAGTTTGTTGTATGTCCCTCCTTCCCT
Source organism: Cunninghamia lanceolata (assembly GCA_027924645.1). Classification (NCBI taxonomy): domain Eukaryota; kingdom Viridiplantae; phylum Streptophyta; class Pinopsida; order Cupressales; family Cupressaceae; genus Cunninghamia; species Cunninghamia lanceolata. Next base: position 2,806,107 of record BSBN01001011.1, read on the forward strand.
ACCTCCTTTTAGTTGCCTGCAGGCATGTGAAACATTGTAAATTGTTGAGAAAGGGTGGTTATTTTGAAAAACTAGTTAATGGCTTTGTTTAATGTCATTTTTGGTTGGTTAGTTTAGGTTTAGTTTAGTTTTATTTCTTTTTTAGGTTCCCTTCAATAAGTGCTTTTGTACATGTAGCTTTCTCACTAGCAGATTGTCTTGCCTTGTTTGTTTTGTTCTTGTTTTGGGGAGGCATTTGCATTTGTTTGGTCTTAAGGCTGCTTTCTTTTGACCCTGTGCCTAATGGTCTGTATAAGGTAGCTGGATCCCTGTATTTAGCAGGCAAACACCCCTGCAAAGTCACCAAAATGTTGTCATATTTTGCCTAGCCCAAAATATTCTAGAATCCCTCCTTCTATCAGAAAGATACAATTAGAGAAAGCCTAAATAGAAGGAGGCAAAACCTAAAATCCTTCAAATTTCAATGAATTCCCTTGCAAAAATTCCCAAAAAAATCATATGGAGAATCCTTATAGAAAACCTAGAAAAACCCAGAAAAATCTAGGTTCTTGCCTTAGTTTTTGCCCCCTTTTTGGCCTTTATCAGCAAAAGTTTAAGTTTCTGAACTTACAAAAAACCAAAATTTGGCTAAGGCATGAAAGAGTGTTTTCTCCCTTTGGTTGGCAAATTTCATATTTTATGAACTCTTCTCTGAGTTCACTTTTCTACAAGTTCACCAATACAGGGTTTTGTCGACAAAGGGCCCGACCACAAGTTTTCTCAAATTCGGCTAAGGCAAGGTAGGGGAAGTGATTTGCCTTATTGGTAATGTTTGAAAAGTTCAAACTCCTTGTGAGTTTAGAAATCTATTAGTTCGCTAACAAGGTAGATCTTTGATAGGCAAGGTAGAAGGAAAAGTTTGTAAAAATTGGCTAAGTAAAGAAGTAAAATGTTGCCTTTGTCAGCAAACTTTTGGTTCGATGAACCAAACATTTGCCGATTGGCAAGTTTGCCGATCAACGACTGTCAACAAGGTAATGGAGTAGTCAAGGGCTGATAAGGGGAATTTTGGCTAAGGCACAATAAGTTCATGATTCTGCAAGTTCACCGACAGGCGATTTTGTCGACAACACAAAGGCAGAGTGAAGACATCGGCGAAGAGGTAGTTTGGCAAAATAGACTTTTATCGACAAGAGGAAATTGGTTCACTTGGGGCAACTTTTGCCAATAAGGCATGAAATGGCTAAGGCAAAGGAAAAAGATAGCCTTATCAGAAAGTTGGCCAAAGTGCAAACTTTTCAAAAGTTTAGTTTTCTTAGAGTTTGTCGACAAGGTGAAAAGCTGATAAAAGAGTATGATAGGGAGCAAGCAAAGAGAAGTTAGGCAAAATGGATTTTTTCGATAGAGAGGAAAAGTCAGCCAAAGGAGATAGTTCAAGAAAAGAACAACTTGCCGATAAGGACAAAGTAAACAAGCTTGGTTCGTGGAGATAAATCTTTGCCGACAAGGCAAAAAGGCGAGGTAAAAGGGTTTGAAAATTAGAGAATTTGCCAACATAGACAAAACATGATGAAGATAGTTCACCAAAGATAGACTTTGCCGATAGGGAAAAATAGTGACGACCAAGCAAAGTTCAAGAAGAAGACAGTTTTCCGATAAGGAAAAAGATAGCCAAAAATAGTTCTGGAAATTGAAGGTTTGCCGACTAAAGGTAGAAGAAGCTAAAAGAAGAGACATCGATAGTTTAGAAAATAGAGATTTTGCCGATGGGAATAAATAAAGAAGAAAATGAAGAAAATGGACGATTCTCTAGCAAAAAATAAAGGATTTGAAGTGTTGTAAAAGCTTGCAGGTACCCTAGCATTCAATTCCACAGGACAAGTCAGTTACAGTCAGGTAGAACAATTAAACTCTTCAATGTTGTTGTACATATGCTGCCACAAAATGGATTTGCAGAGACAAAATAGGACTTCCAAGCATTCCCTCTTAATTGTGCCTACCATCCATTCATGCAAGCGATCTATTTTGCAAGGTTGCAGGCCTGTTAGGTGCATGGGTTTCGTCCCAAGTTTGTAGGGCTTCTGAGCTAGAATTAAATGAAACATGGGCCTATCTTGAGTCGATTGACCAACTCCTAGCACCCACTGTTGCAGAGACTAAAATTGTTATAAATACATCAACATGCGGTGCATTTCTGTTAGTTGTTCTTCTAGGTGATTATATAGGTTGGAGAATCCTTGTGACTAGACCTCTGTAATGCAATTACATGAACTACTAGATTTGATGGACTGTGCTCTTCTGTTGAGCCTTTCATGTCTCCAGTTGATAGGTCAACTATGAATGTAATTGATTATTCTGTGTCTATTTCTTCTGCATAGTTATATCTCTTGTGTAATGGCTATTTGGCCTCTATAATCAATACAAACTGATATTTTTGCCTCTCCCATTATTCTTGCACCGTATCTATTTTGATTAATGTGAGCTGTGTATTGTGGGCAAAACAGTCCCTTTCATTTCTCCATTTTTCTGCCCTGGCCTCTGTTAGAATTAATATGAGTCCGTGTGAGTTCTTTTCAGTTTTGAGATTATTATTATGCTAAGTCAGTTGTAGCTGAACATCCCTAATCTAGTGCATCACCTCTCTTATTTCAATAATCATTCTTACCCTTTTCCCCTGCAAGTATTAGTACTAGATTTAGTTCAATTCTCTGAGCCTTAAGCTCAGAAAGAGGAACCAACCTTCTCTAGAGGTTTGATATCATCTACAAGGTCCCACACCTTGAGATCAGTCCCATTGTGTCATTGAAATGTTTGAACCAACTTCAAATAGGGTGCAATTTCACATAACAACAGATATTATGAGAATGAAATAAGAGCAATGACAAGAAAGAGGAAAGGAAAATGCAAACACTTGTCCGTTTGAGATCTTTCCTCTCAACATTAAATCACAAATAGAGAAGAAGGGTTGGGTTGTATATGAGTTTGCCTCAGTCAAACCCCATTTTTGGTGTTTCCACCTCAACGACAACTAGATTGATTGATATATTGATAAAACAATGTGTGCTTTGAATTCTAAGTTTGTCTAGAATTGTGATGAGCAATGACAAAATAACAATGCAATATTGGTAAAACAAATCCTACTCAATGACTTAGAGTAAATTTATACAGTGATCTCTATATACAAGAGAACCCATGAAGATCAATGTTAATCTAAATGTATTAACAAAGGTAAGGAAAGAAGTTATGAGTATCTTTCTCAAAGACTATCGCATCGAAGAACAAGATGAAGCTTTGTTTGGATGGATAGCGATCTCGAACAAGAACCTTTTGAGGAGTGCGAATCAACCAAAATAAATCACATTAACTAAATGCTTTCATCAATCTATAATAAATAGTAAGCAAAGAATAACAATAGCACATGTAAAATGAGAGTGAGCAATAAGTTTGGTAGAGCTTCTCTAGTGTGTGAGATCGATCCTTTCAAATGGAAATGTGATATGATTTTATAGAAAAAGCAATAGGCAAAAACCTAGGAAAGGAGCCATTTGGGTGTGGATAGACATTAGGAAAAGATCAGAATGCCACACAAGTAAAAATGCACCTTTTAAAAATGGTTGACGAATAGAAAGATGCTTTTAGGACATCAACATGTTGCACAAATGTATTTGCCTAGCACTTTTGTCCATGCAACTTTAGTTCTTAAAAGTTTCAAATGACTTGGGGCATTGCCAAGGTTACAACACTTTTACAGTTTTTGGATAGGATACACAGAAAGGTTCAAAGCAGCATTTAGAAAGCACACTAAGGGAGTGGACACTAAAGTGAGTACCAAATAAAGCATGAAATTGTGAGTGCACACAATTTACGATGCTACAATTACACATATGAATGCAAGGACATGATCAAGCCAAATATGACCATCAATAAAAACCACAAGTCCTTTCAACCCTACAAGGTTGACTTAATGAAACAAATCCAAGACCATATAAAACATCCAAAGAACTACTATTCACATACCACAAAATTTTGCACCATGCGATGCCATGTCTTACTAATAAATTCATACTTGAAAGGTAGGACTACATGCATCCTAACCTTAGCACAACATAATATCTAGCATACATAAATAACAACAATTCAAAATACACAAACACACACAAAATCATTAGCATACAACAATACAAAATCAAACATTCACAACTCAAATACACAAGCCACACGCATCAAGAAAACACACAAAAAAAGTACATAGGAAAAACATAGAATACAAGTTTATCATATGTTACAAGATTACAACAACAATGAAACTCACATAAGTAAAATCACACAAAGAATCCACAAACATGACACACACTTGGTCCTTGGAACCCATCAAGAGGGCATTTCTCAATGATATAATAAGCCCAAGTATCACCACCTCACGTAAGATAAGAAGGTTAACTATAGATACCAATCATAGAGCACCCCTAGCCCAAGGTAGAAACATGTATGCCAATACAAAAAGTCACGAGATTTAACTTAGAGATCTCCTAGCTCTAGTGGTGCAAGGTGGTCATAACAAAAATTGCTTGTGAACCCTCTTCCAATGAGATCACTAGAGCCTACAGTAATGTGGTGCCTATAGCAAGAAAGAGCAAGCTCAAATCTTGAGAAAATTTCTTATGGGGGATGATGTCTCAAAGTATTGGTACTAAAGTAGAGAAGACAAGATATCAATCATCCTAACCCATAGGATAATTCATAGTCTATTCTTTCAAATTGGATCATCAAATAGTCTTTTTATTGACCCTGTCCTTTTAGATAGAACCCTACTCTCTCATGTAGAACCATGACACAAAGGATGTCACATATATATATAATCATTCATGGCACAATTTATCACATAGAATCATCTCATGAAGGATATAATATTACTCCAACCCAATGGGTTTGTACAATCAGAATTAGAATAATCTATCCCAAACACAGTCAAAGAAAGCATTACACAACATAATCTATTGACTCTAGACCATTCATATAGTCAAAATAAAGTAATAAAATACTTAGGATCAATATACAACTTCTAGAATTCTCTAGTAGGTTATACGATAGTTCTCCTTTAGGACACTAGCACATTGTGCTATAGTCCTTGGTCCATCTTATAGTCCTCATGACTTTCAATCATAGTAGTCTGACTAGATTGCACAAATTTCTTCTAAAAAATATTGAATCACTTGTCTAATGACTATAAGATCATAAAACATGATAGGAAACATGGAGACCTTTCTAAAAAAGTAAACAAGAGCTTCACATCATCAAATTTCAGTTAGTTATTGCATAAAAGTAATTTTCAATAAAATAGGCATAAATTTCTCAAACATGATATTTTTTAAACATTTAAAATGATACAAAAAGGTAATAGAGAGATCTACAAAACCCATAAAGGATTTATTTATAGGATAACAATGTGGACTATAGATGTTAGCACAACGTGTCATAGTCTTAATTCTGTACTAGCATCTTGGCAGTCTTGGTTCAAAACGTTTTGCTCAAAATTCTCCGTAAGTTTTCTCTAAGGCTTCTTAAGTATAATGCTCAGTAAAAAACACTTCTAGAAGGTAGAAACAATAAAATAAAGCCTCGTACAAGTTTAAGAACACAAACTTAAAACATCTACATGTTCACTTTTAACCCAAGATTCCTATTGAGCTTTAAGATCATGCTAGATCAAATTGAATAGAATATTCTATAGTTTAAAACTATTAAGACAAAGTTTACAACATCCTAAATAAACCTTTATTCATAATCTAAAATCTTTCAATTCTAAGTTCACATATTAACTAATTGTTTAAATCTAATAACTAGTCATTAGGTAGAGTCTTATGCATGACATAGATTCATTCACACTAACTCCAAATCATTAACATGCATAGTCTATGGGTGCTACTACAATAATGGGTTACACTTTCTGGGACATCTTGATTTTTGCTGAAATCATATATTTTTAGAAAATATAATGATTTAAGCCTTGAAAGGTTCCATTTAAAGGATTTTAATTGAAGAGGATTTGATCAAACCTCCTAAGATTCAAACCCCCTTGGATAGAACCCCGCTAGTTTTAAACCATATCTATAATGGAGTCTCCTCTACACCTATCAAAATGTTGATAAAAAACCACTTTTGATTTACCTTTTGGGGGATCAAATGAATTCATTTAAAATTTATGTTTTGTAAGTATGTAGCCCTTATTATAAGCTTCCTAAAAAATATAATTTTAAATATATTTAATTTGATTATTATATTTATTTTGTATTTTTGGTGAATGTAGGTTTTTCATTGAACATCAAGTTCTCTGTTCTACACACATGGAAAATTAGTAAATTAGTGAAAAAAAATTCTAAAAATTATCTGTCCTAGGTATTGATGTCCTTGTTTCAACAAAAAAAATTGAATTTCGATACATACAGAAAAAGTTATGTTTTACAGAATACGCCTATGTCTAAATTATAATTGGTTTGACTTCAAAACTTAATTAAAAAAAAACTCAACAAAACATTATGAAACCAAATGCATGCCCTATATATCGGTGTTACTAATCTAAATTCAAAAGAATCAGAATTTTATCCTTTGTAGAAAAAAAGTTATGTGCTACAGAATACACATCACTTTAAAAAAATGTTGTTTACTATTAAAAACTAGTTATCAAAGGAGACGCAAAAAAATTTACAATTTAGCTCCAATTTTTTTTTTTATATATATTTAGAATCTATAAATAAAATCTCACAAATCATTAGTTTGCATCATCTTTAAATTCCTAACGGTTTAGCTGCTATAGGTGTTAGAAAGTGAAGATTTAGTTCAAGATGTTGATTTCAATGTCAAGTTTGGCCAAAAAGTGTAACCCATTATTGTGGGATGACCTTTACAAGAAAACTCTCTTGGACCAAGATTTTCTAATACATTTCTTCCTATGCAAGGAATTGTGTTTCTCAATCCTCTAAGTTTTAATTTCAACCTTAACAATTACCCAACTAACCTAGAGGTTTTTTAAGAATTTCCAATGCAATTTCATTCATTAAATCTTTCCCTCATTTTTGTAGATCACCTAAAACAATAGATCTACAAATCATCCATTGTTTTTAGGTCAAAGTTAAAAGCTATGTCACCCTTTAGGCCAACTTATCAACATGAATGAATTTAAGTATTTCCAACTGAAATTCAATTTTGGTGAAACATATGTTTTGGTTGGATTCATTATAGTTAAATTAGATTTGGGCCACAACTTTTCCAACTAGAAGTGTCTACTAAATACATATGTAGAATCACTTTGCGGCTAATTTACTAAAAAAAAAACTTGATGTTCTAAGAACTCCTACTCATGTAAATAGTCTTTTAAAAAAATCTAAAAATACCCTTTTGTAGATCTATAAGTGTAGCTTGTAAAAATAAAATAAAAAATTAATATTTCATTATATATATATATATATATATATATATATATATATATATATATAACTAAAAGTAGATCATCAACACCAAAATATAATGTTGATTGTCCTCTCAAAAAAAATACTGAAGTTTATAAAAAAACATTAAAAAAAAGTTGCACTAGAGGAGAGATTTCATGTTGAGATGATGTATTTTTTTCCTATTTTGGATAAATAGTTAAGACAAAAAATTACATCTCATTGAAACAATTGTATTTTAATTACACACAACTTCCAAGATTTACTTTAAAAAAGAGTTATCAAAATAGGGGAAAAAAATTAATCTATGCACTAAAGTTTCAAGTTATAAATTAAAAAAATGAAATTTACTATAGAAAGAGCAATGTTCCATTTAACCTTATTTTTCAGCATTTTATCAACAACTAAATCATAGCGTAAATTTTAGAAAAAACTACATTAAAATATTATTTAATTTAGAAAAATACAAACATAAAATACACTTAAAAATCTATTTTATTATGAAAGTTGAGAAGATTGCTACAAAGAGGAAGAAGGCGGCTCAGGGAGTGGAATTTCTAAAGGAAAAGGCATGTCTAGATGTGGAGGATGATGGGCTGCAAGATCTCTTCAACAACTTCTATGTAGGGAACAGTAATGCCTAATACATAAGTATGTATAATTTGTGTCACAGGGATTTTGTTATACCCTAGTGGTGTAGGTAGAAGATATTAGGGAAAACAGGGATTTTGTGTATACCCTATTAGTAGTATGGCTAAGCTTTTAACAATTTAGATAGATTGATAACATTGTGGATGGATGTTTAAATAGGGATTTTGGCTTTACTGTTACACTATTGTAGCTCATGCATTTAGGCTAGGCTGAGCGAATATTGTTAAACTTTGTTGAAATTTGGTTAAAATATAATATAAAGGGAGTAGTCCCCATGACTGCAATTTTCTAATAAAAAAATCTACATTTTATTAGTTTACATCATTTTAAAATTTAAAACATATACATCACATTGTAGTGTTTCAAGTTAAAAATTTAGAACTTGATCATTTCCTTTATAATAGTGTGCCACAAGTTTGAACTTTTACCCATTTTTCTTGCACAAGCAATCAAATTTCACATTTTTTTTTCACAAACAATCTATGTTCATTATTAACCCAAAAAAAAATCTTTACTAAATCCTTTCATGACAAGAATCCTACCTCAATTCTTGTAACAATTTGGACAACAAATGGAGATGAACCCAAACAATTCTAATCCACAACAATCCTTCAATATTTCACTAAAAACCACTTCCAAAACTCAGCGCCAAAGCCTAAAATTCATTCCTACTTTTCTTTTTTCTTGAATTCAATATTGAAAATTGAGTAATGAAGAATGAAGAAAGATTGTCTTTTCTTACAAAGCACAATCCTAATAATACTTTTCCTTTTCTATTTTCTTCTCTCAACCCTAACTCATACATTCTCCAAAAATAAGAATAAAATATTTAAAATAATATTTATTTCTAATTAGACAAAAATATACTATTTAAATAATCTTTTCCATTGTGCACATTCCTAATATTAAAATATTAGAATATCTAATATTATTATTTTTCTAAATGAAAACTAAAGATAAGAATTTATTATCTTTAACTTTTCCTAACAAGAATAAATACAATTATTTCAATTCTAAAATTGTAAAATAAGAACTTGTACATACAAAGAAATTTAAATTAAACTATTATTATATAATTAAATTGCTAGTTCACTTATCTCTTTCTAAAAGATATTATAAAACATATAAAATTTAATTAATTAATTAAAATATTACTATTGCTTTATCTATTTCTTTCATTTTCAAATTAACCTTAAGAATTAATTATCAAATAAATAAATAAATAGAATTACCTCTATGCACTCAAATAAATTAATCAAGCCACTAATTAATTTATTTTCAATTAATTAATTATCTTCATAAATTATTTAATTATTCTTTCCCGCACCATTGGATCATATCAGGACACTTCAACACCAAGTGTAAGGCCCATAGGTATTTGTTCCTTTCTCTTCATCTTGTTTTGACATATCAGAGTTTTATGATACTATGATGTACTATTTTGTATTGTGGATTGGTGATCACTTGCAGATACTAAATTACTAATGTTCTATGAACTAGATTTTTGATATGTCTATATTTGGATATATGACTTTTGTGCGTGCGCGTGTGTGTGTGTTTATATTTTTTGGTGTTTCAACTTCATTATTTTTATTTAAATGATATGTTGGGTGGGTAGACCTAGTTCTTTTAGTATTAGTATTTTAATGATTAATTGCACTTTGATCTTATTGCTAGAATGAATGATTTAATTGAAATATGCCTATTACATATTTATTAATTAATTGTGTAATTTTTTCATTTGCTTGGGCTATTGTTACATATTGAACATATGTGCATAATGTTTGATTGAGTGTGTATAAATTTACAAGGTATTAACCAATGGTTGGTGTGTGGAGAACGTTGATAGGTATATCACTATGCCACCTTACCTTACTTGTTTTCCCTAATGTTGAAACTTGTGAAAACCTTATCCGAATTAATTGCAATTCTAGATCCCCTTGTGTTAGACTCGTATAGGTGTCTTCTTGGGTGTGTTTAATTATCACATTTGCATCTATGCTTCTACTTGATATGTGCAAAAGGATTTAATAGTTCCTTTGAAATAAATAGTTTATGCTATCAATTGCTAGAAAAGAGAAAAGCAAAATTTTATTTAATTTAGTTAAAGGTTGTAGGATTATTTAATTATGGAAAAGATTTGTATTGTATTACTATGTGCTTGCAAAATAGATTGATTTTCTAATTGTTGGAAATGTCTATTTTTAGGTATTTGTTTTATGTGGAAATTCTTGGTGCGAAAGACTTTCTTTTCTAATTCATTATGCATTGTGTGAAAAATGAGAGCAAAAATAGAAGAGAGAAAACATTTCAAAACCCCCTTTGAAGAAAATTAAATTTTTGCATACTTGGAGATTGCTTGGAGTGGCCTAGATTAATTTTTGAAAGAAGATGAATCATTTTAACCTTGGATTCATTGAGGTAATTTCTATCTTGTTAATGTTTAAGATTTGAATTTTATTTAAATTTTAATGTTGTATAAAATTATTTCAAAAAATGGTTTTTCCTACCAAAAATATGGCAAAATTTTTAAAAAATGAAAAGAAATGTGAAAAGAGTGTTTTTGGGTAATATTAAGCCAAGAGGGTATGATTGCAATTTGAGTTTATGCATTTTTCAATTTTGGTGAAAATATATGAATTTGTCTTCTAAACTTGATTGAATCTTCTCAAAATTGTTATGTGATTTGAAGATAATGATGCTGGGTGATTTTAGAACAGGAGGGTAGCTTTAGAATTTTTAGTCTTCTTTTTTCAAAATTGGGAGATTTAAGGAAAATTTTGGGAAGGATGCTTCAAAACCCGTCAATGGTGAACTCTCGATATTTTTAAAAAATAAGTATTTTATTTTGTTGGATTTTGAAAATTTTGAAAAAAAAAATTACATGTGGAATTATATATTCTTCCATGTTTTTTTTGTATTTGTTTAGGGAAGTGTGTTTTCGTAGAAAACTACTCCTTTCTTATTCTCAGGCTCTTTGAAGAAAATTGACCCGTAAATTGTATAGGATATGGGATATCCATAGGAGGCTTGGGGTGGCCAATTTCCCAAACTCGTTGGATGAGGTTTGGAGGCACAATGATAAAGAAGCCTTACTTAAAATGAGTAATTAAGAGTGTTGAAATGCCCAACTTGTTGGATGAGGTTGGAGGCAAAGAGTGTGCTGAAAAATTGTCCCTTGCTTGAATTGTGTAATATATAAAATGAATATGAAAACTTGAATCTAAGAAACTTAATTAAGAAAACTTGATAATGAAGTTTGGGGCAAGTAGAGCATGCTGAAAAAGTGTCCCTACTACCTATTTAGAGAAGCATCCACAAGGTGAAAGCTTACTTGAGACCTTGTGGTCTATTTCAATTTCTAGCTTGGTTTTGGAGAATTGAGAAGAAGTCCACTCCTGTGCCTTAGCTACCCTCTTCTTGTCCTTGTTGGTTGGATTGAGTGCTTCCAATATTGTTTTGATATAAACCTTGCTGTTGTTGTTGTGTTTGTGAGACCAACTTGTGTGACTCTTGCATGAATCTTGGTGTTTTCTTGAAACCCTTGTATTTGTGTGAGCATAGCATAGACAAAGGTGTATCCATGATCTTCTTCTCCATATCTTGGGGGTTACCAATAGTGGCATAGGCATCTATTGAGCTTGATGATGGAAATATGGTAGGGTGGTAGGTAACATTCCCCCATTGGTTCATTCATGAAGATCTATTGACAATTGGAAGAGTTCCGCAGTCATCATTTTTATTGGGATCATATTATGGTCTGTGACTATTGGAGCACCATGGAGATGGCTTGTCATCATTGTAATATTATTCTTTGTATCAATTTAATATTGGAGTGCAATCATTCCATGTTTGGGAAGTGGCCTGTATCATGTAATCATGTAATTTATCTTGTGTTGGAAACAAATAAATTAGGACATTGGAGTCCTCTTTTGGATGTTGTATTATTATTATATGCACTATGTTTATGCATTGAATTATATTGTGCTATCATTATGGATGAGATTTCCATCTTTGTCTTTGGCCCATCTTGGCATTGGTGTTGAAAGATCATGGCTTGTTATGTTGCTTTTATCATATTAGACTTTGTAATTTTAGTATATTTTAGTTTTTAGAGTGAATTTTAATCATCTCTTTATATCTTGGGATCCATGTATGTTCAGTGGATTTTATGTGGTTGAGTCAAAACCCACACTGCTAGATGTACCCTCAAGACTATTTGTGAACAACTCTTGAAATGAAAAAACTATGCCTTGTTGAGTGAGGAAAACATCCTTGTTATTTTCCCTTGCCTTAGTCTTTTTCGACTCTCTATTTTGCAAGTCAAAGTTATAGTTTTAATTGCAGTACAAGTTAGGGTTGCCAGTCTAAAGTGTTACACAATGGTTCTTAGGATTGTCATCGATGTCAACACTGTCACTAAGTTGTCATTGATGTCAACACTATCATGATGGTGTGATGGTGTTCATGGTTGAATGTCATGTCCCATCCAGCAAGAGAAGAAGATATAGTGAGAAGAAGAGCAAGAGAAGATGATATAGCTCATGATTGAATGTCATGTCCCATCTAACAAGAGATGGGAGAAGATATAATTCATATTAAGATGGGAATTAGAAGCACAAAGATGATCAAATGTGTTGTTGGTGCTACTAATGGCCTATAGTATGCATATTCCAAGTTCCATGATGATTGCATTACTGGAAGTGCATTTTGCTGTTGATTGTTTGAAGACAGTATCACCTCTGTGAAGATGTTCTATATAGGACAATAGAATGCTCCGCATTCCTTCACATTTGTAGATATGGCCATATAGTTTTGGAATTGTGTTCAGGATGAAGCAAAGGTGATAATTCCAAGTTTTTAGATCATTTTTCCTTCCGTTGTAAAAGTTATGCATGATAGATTACCAACATGTGTTCTGGCAAAGAATGTTAGTGTTGAAGGCTTGTTGGAATGCTCTGCATTTCTCTAGAAATGAATGATTAGCCTTGCAATTTTTAGGACATGTTTATGGATGTGTATTACATGCTTCCTTGTAGTTTCAAGGTTCTTTGTAGTCCACAACTCAGTTTTTCAAATGACAGCATGTTGCAGTATGCTTCGGATGACAGATTATTCTTGGAGTTAATGATTGAAGCTGTGCAGCATAATTATCTAATGTGTGGTGGAAAAGGAGTGTTTGGGGATGCTTTATGAGTCATGCAGACTCATATGGAAAAATTTCACGAAGATCTTTCTTGTTTCTAGTACTACACAAGGTTTTGAAGTTGATGTGGCCATTATACTTCAAGTCTTCATGTGTTTTCCTTAAAGTTGTCCTATTTTCAAATGAGCAGAGTGTGAGGATGTAATTCCTTGGTGTTTGAAGTTGTGAATGATATTTTAGACCTGGTTAAGCAAGTGTTGGGGTCTGCAAGTCTTGGATCTTTTGCTGGTGTTACGTGTGGTTTCACTTAGGACCCATCTTCTACACATTTCATATTATGTGTTGTCTGGTTGATTTGTAAATGTATTTTTCACGTTGTATCTGGCTAACAAGCAATGTAATCAATGTAATATCATGTATAAATAGTGAATCAAAGTGAGTGAGGTGAAGTGTGACTGCAATGTGATTGAAAAGTTTGCAAGCAGATAAAAAACATAATAAGTACATTATTGATGTGTGATCGAAGGAGAAAGAGCAGAAGTTATTGATGTTGTCTAGATTCATCTTGAAGACATATTTGTGAAAATGATCAAGTATAGAGTGTGCCTAAATGATCAGATCTTCAGGAAAAAGTGTGAAGAGGCAGAAGTGCAATTATCAAAAGTGTGAGTTTCAATGTCACTTTTCAGATAGTAAAAAGATTGTCATACTGTAATCTTTTGTAAGTGTGTTCTCATTTCAGGGAGTAGAAGATTCCTTGGGAGTGACCCTAAAACAAAGTCTTTAGGGAGTAGAAGCTTCCTTGGGAGTGACCCTAAATCAAAGTTACTTAGGGAGTAGCAGCTTCCTTATGTTATAGCCCCTAAAACAAAGTTATTATTTGAGCTTCATTTATTGTTAGTTAATCCTCACCGTGGTTTTTCCCTTCTAGGGTTTTCCACGTATATTTGGTGTTATGTGTTTGATGTGCATTGTGTTAATCTTTCATGTTCATGTTAATGTTGTGATGCTTAAGTTTTAAATTTTCTCTAGATAAGTTGATTTTATTAAAATTGACGATTGTTTAGATATTGATTCACCCCCCCTCTCAGTATCTTGGTGTGTTCAACAATTGGTATCAGAGATAAGTTCCTCTGAGGGAAGCTTAAGTGCTTGAGGAAGGTCTAGGATGGAACATAATGGATCTGGCAAGATTCCTAGGTTTGATGGAACAAATTATGCTTTTGGAAGCTAAGGATGGAAGCTTATATCAATTCTCTAGGGTGTGGTGTTTGGAAATTTGTCAAGTCAAGTTACACTATTCCTACTACTATTCCTATAGATGCAAATGAATTTAAGAAGTATGATAACAATGCCAAGGCAAATTTTGCTATCATGAGTGGGTTAGCTGATTCAAAACTTTCAAAGGTAATGAGTTGCAGTTTTTCTCAAGAAGTCTGGGATAAACTTAAAACCATTTATGAGGAAGATAAGAAAGTAAAGCAAGCCAAGATGCAGCTCTTCAAGAGCAAATTTGAGAACCTAAAAATGTCAAAGGAAGAAGACATTGCTGGATACATGCTTCAGGTGAATGAAGTGGTCAATGGTATTAAAGGTCTTGGTGGAGAAGTGAAAGAAGATGAGGTTGTGAAAAAGGTTCTAACATTTCTTTCCAAATCATATAGTCATTTAAGGTATCTACCATTGAGGAGACTACAGACTTGGATACTTACATTGTAGACAAATTTTTTGGTACCCTTACTACCTTTGAAATGAGAGAGTTTGGCAGTGATGCTCCAAATAAAGAAGCTGCTTTCAAAACTAGTATGAAGACTAAAGAAGAAGTTGCTGATGAAGATGAAATCTCTGATGAAGTTGAAGCAAATTTTGTAAGATTGAAGAAAGGTACTGACAAATACAAAGGTAAGTTACCCTTCAAATGTTTTAATTGTAGAAAGGTTGGTCATTTTGCTTCTAAATGTCCTTTCAAAGAATCAAGGAGTAATAACATGAGAGAAACTCAAGAGAAGTCTGTATTCCATAGAAAGTAATTATTCCTCAGAAGATGAGTATCATGATGATTCAAATGATGAAACACTTTTCATGGCTCTAAATGTTGAAAAAAAAAGGATGATGTTCGAACTTGTGAGAAGACTAATACCTTACAAACAAATCAAAACAATGAAAGATCAATGGTTGTATGGACTACTTTTCATGCAAAAGAAGAATCCAAGGCTTGGGTGATTGATAGTGGATGCTCAAATCATATGACTAGTGACAAAGAGAAGTCTATTAGCCTTGAGAAGTGGGATGGTGGTGTTGTCCAATTTGGTGGTGATGAGTCAGCACAGATCTGTGGAAAAGGTGCTATAACTATTGATGGGAAGAATAGGATTGAGGATGTCCTCTATGTCAAAGGGCTAGAACACAATCTTCTTAGTGTCAGTTAGATGCACAGAAAAGGGTATAATCTCACCTTTCATGCCAAAGGTTGTGAGATTAGGAAGGCAAGATTCAGACAATTAGTGGTAGAAAGTATCAAGACTAATGGTGATATCCATCACCTGAAGGAGGTAAATGGAAGAACATGTTTTTTGGCTTAGTCCAATGAATGTTGGCTATAGAATAAGAGAATGGGACACAAAATTTTTGATAATATGGTAAAGATCAGTTCTACTCATGTAATGAGAGATATGCCTAAGATAATAAAGCCTACAAATGCAGTATGTAGGGAATGTCAAATGGGAAAGTAAACAAAGACAAAATTCAAAAGCAAGGACTATTCTTCTTCAAGGCCATTGGAGTTGATTCACACTAATCTATGTGGGCCTACAAGGGTAAATAGCCAACAAGGTGAGAGGTATTTCATGTTGCTTATTAATGATTTTTCTAGAATGACTTGGGTTACTTTCTTAAGAGAAAAATCAGATGCCCTTGATAAGTTTAAAGTGTTCAAAGCTATGGTTGAGAATGAAGTAGATGCCAAGATTAAATGTTTGAGGTTTGATAGAGGAGGTGAGTTTACTTCAAATGAATTTGAAAAGTTTTGTGAAGATAATGGTATTAGGAGACATCTGTCAGCTCCTAGAACCCCTCAACAAAATGTGGTAGGGGAAAGAAAGAATAGGACTACACAAGAGATGTCTAGGGCAATGTTGAAAGATGCATATCTACCTGATATGTACTGGAAGGATGCAGTTCATACTGCTATCTATCTAATTAACAAAGTGTAATTGAGGGTCAACAACATTAAGACTCCTTATGAGCTATGGTATGGAAGACCTACCACAGTTAGATACTTCAAGATCTTTGGCAACAAATGCTATATTAGAAGAGATGAAGAAGACCTAGGAAAGTTTGATTCAAGAAGTGATGAAGGAATCTTTCTTGGCTATTCAACCAGAAGCAAGGCTTATAGATGCTACAATGAGAGGTTGAGAAAAATGATTGAAAGCATAAATGTCAAGGTAGATGAAGACCTATATCAAATCTCACATGAATCAAAGGACTCTAAAACTAATATCTTTCCATGCATTATAGATGAAGACAAAGAAGTAAAAGAAGAAAATGAACTAGAACAAGAACCAGAGAAGATGCCTAAGACTCCAACAATGTATGTTCAGAAGAATCACTCATAAGATCAGATCATTGGAGAGGTGTGCTGACCAGGAGAGGTTTTGCAAAAGTATGTGAGCAAGTGAACTTGTGTTTGTTATCAAAAGTCGAACCCAAAAGCTTTGATGATGCTAGCAAAGATAATGGATGGATAAAAACCATGGAAATTGGATCAGAATGAAAAGAATTGGATCAGATTAAGAAGAATTAGACATGGGAATTGGTTCCCAGACTAGAAAACAAGAATGTTATAGGAACAAAATGGGTGTTCTAAAACAAACTGAATGAAGAAGGGGAAGTTGTAAGGAATAAGGCAAGACTGGTATGCAAATGATACACTCAATTAGAAAGCATTGATTTTGAGGAGACTTTTTCTCCGGTAGCAAGGATGGAGGCAATCAGAATGTTCCTTGCTCTTGCTGCTCATAAGAACTTCAAGGTATATCAGATGGATGTTAAGTCAACATTTCTGAATGGTGACCTAGAGGAAGAGGTTTACATTGAACAACCAAATGGTTTCTAGATATTAGAAGATCTGGACATGGTGTGCAGAATCAAGAAGGATTGGTATGGTCTTAAGCAAGCACATGGAGCTTGGTATGCTAGATTGGACAAGTATTTACTTGAGCAGGGCTTCAAGAAAGGTACTACAGATAGCAATCTTTATATCAAGGAAGAAAAAGACATGATATTGATAGTTGCAGTATATGTTGATGACATCATCTTTGGAGGAGATGATAATATGTATAAGAGGTTTATAGAGGAGATGCAAAAAGAATTTTAGATGTTTATGATTGGTGAAATGCCTTTCTTCCTTGGACTTCAAATTTCTTAGCTAGATGGTGGTATCTTTATTTCTCAAGATAAGTATGTCAAAGATTTGTTGAAGAAGTTTAGATTTAAAACTAGTGAGTACTCCCATGGTCACTAGATGTCATTTGAGCAAAGATGATGAGTCTCCGGAGGTGGAGCAGACTATCTATAGGTCTATGATTAGAGCACTGCTATACTTGACTACTTCTAGACCTGATATTATGCATGCAGTATGTGTGGTTGCCAGATATCAAGCCAATCCCAAGCAAACATATGAGAAGGTAGTGAAAAAGATATTTAGATACTTGAAAGGAACTCTGGACTATGGCCTATGGTATCCAAGAGGTAATGACTTTGATTTGAGTGCATACATTGATGTTGATTGGGCTGGTTGTGTTGATGATATAAGAAGTACAAGTGGAGGTGCTTTCTTTATAGGAAGTAGATTAGTTTCATGGTAGAGCAAGATGCAAGATTCAGTGTCCTTATCTACTACAGAGGCAAAGTACATTGCAGCAGTATCCTACTTTACACAAGTGTTGTGGATGAAACAAACCCTGAAGGCTATTAAGGTATTGTATGATGAGCCTATTCCTATCTTGTGTGACAATACAAGTGCAATATTTCAAAGAATTTAGTGCTGCATTCTAGAACCAAGCATATAGTAATCAGGTATCATTTTTTGAGAGAAAAGGTTGCAGACAAGGAATTGAAGTTGGAATATGTTCCTACTAAGGATAAAAGAGCATATATTTTCACAAAGGCTCTAGCAAAGGATACTTTTGAGGATCTCCAACAAAGGTTAGGGGTAATTGCCCCTCCTTCTTGCTAGATGCATAGTGGTGCATCTGTCCAAGGGAAGTTCATGCTATATCTTGTTCCTGGACTATTGGTGGCTACCTCTCAGGGGGAGTAGGTAGTGGTTGCTGATGTTAGGGGGAGTTTGTTTGCTACAAAAAGAAGTCATGGCCTAAGGAAGAATGTGCAAGTATGTGGTCTCTAATTGAGGCAATGATTTCCCTTTGTCCTTGATGTCAAAGGGGGAGAGATGCAGAAATGTGTTGTCATCAATGCCAAAGGGGGAGATTGTTACACATATTGTTCTTAGGGTTGTCATTGATGTCAACACTGTCACTAGGTTGTCACTTGATGTCAACACTATCATGATGGTGTGATGGTGTTCATGGTTGGATGTCCTATCCCATCCAGCAAGAGAAGAAGAGCAAGAGAAGAAGATACAGTGAGAAGAAGAGAAAGAGAAGATGATGCAGTTCATGGTTGGATGTCATGTCCCATCCAATAAGAGAAGAGAAGATATAATTCATAGTTAGATGGGAATTAGAAGCAAAAAGATGATCAAATGTGTTGTTGATGCTACTAGTGGCCTGTAGTATGCATATTCCAAGTTCCATGATGATTGCATTACTAGAAGTGCATTTTGTTGTTGATTGTTTGAAGATAGTATCACCTCTGTGAAGATATTCTGTACAGGACAATGGAATGCTTTGCATTCCTCCACATTTGCAGATATGGCCATGTGGTTTTGGAATTGTGCTCAAGATGAAGTAAAGGTGATAATTCCAAGTTTTTAGATCATTGTCCTTCTGCTATAAAAGTTATGCATGATAGAGTACCGACATGTGTTTTGGCAGAGAATTCTAGTGTTGAAGGCCTGTTGGAATGCTCTGCATTTCTCTAGAAATGAATGATTACCCTTGCAATTTTTAGGACATGTATTACATGCTTCCTTGTAGTTTCAAGGTTCTTGGTGGTTCATAGCTCAGTTTTTCAAATGACATGTTGCAGTGTGTTCCAGATGACAAATTATTCTCAGAGTTAATGATTAAAGTTGTGCGGCACAATTATGTGATGTGCGGTGACAAAGGAGTGTTTGGGGGTGCTTTATGAGTCGTGGACTCATCTGGAAAAGTTTCACAAAGATCTTTCTTGTTTCCAGTACCACACAAGGTTTTCAAGTTGATGTGGCCATTATACTTCAAGTCTTCATGTGTTTTCCTTAAATCTGTCCTATTTTCAAATGAGTAGAGTGTGCGGATGTAATTCCTTGGTGTTTGAAGTTGTGAAAGATGTTTTGGACCTGGTTAAGCAAGTGTTGCGGTCTGCAAGGCTTGGACCTGCTGCTGGTGTAATGTGTGGTTTCATGTAGGACCTATCTTCTACATGTTTCATATTGTGTGTTTTCTGGCCTATTTGTAAATGTATTTTTCATTGTGTCTCTAGATGACAAGCAATGTAATCAATGTAATATCATGTATAAGTAGTGAATCAAAGTAAGTGAGGTGAAGTGTGATTGCAATGTGATTGAAAAGTTTGCAAGTAGAAAAAAAGTGGAATAAGTACATTATTGATGTCCGACTGAAGGAGAAAGAGCAAAAGTTATTGATGTTGTTTGGATTCATCTTGAAGACATATTTGTGATAGTGATCAAGAATAGAGTATGCCTAACTATTCAGATCTTCAACAGAAAGTGTGAAGATGCATAAGTGCAATCATCAAAAGTGTGAGTTTCAATGTCAGTTTTTAGACAGTAGAAAAACTGTCATACTGTAATCTTTTGTAAGTGTGTTCTTATTTCAGGGAGTAGAAGCTTCCTTGGAAGTGACCCTAAAACAAAGTCTTCAGGGAGTAGAAGCTTTCTTCGCAGTGAACCTAAATCAAAGTTACTTAGGGAGTAGCATCTTTCTTGGGTTATAGACCCTAAAACAAAGTTATTATTTGAGCTTAATATATTGTGAGTTAATCCTCACCATAGTTTTTCCCTTCAAGGGTTTTCCACGTATATCTGGTGTTATGTGTTGATGTGAATTGTGTTACTTTTTCATGTTCATGTTAATGTTGTGATGCTTAAGTTTTAAATCTGCTTTGGATAAGTTGATGTTAAAATTGAAGATTGTTTAGATACTGATTCACCCCCCCTCTTAGTATCTTGGTGTGTTCAACATAAAGTGCATGTTGCAATCAAAGTCTGAAACCTGAAGTGTCACTCAACCAAAGCTCAAAAACTTGATGCACATTACACAAGTGCAAATTGCATATGACTTCCAAAGTTCAAGATAGGTTGGTCAAGGATTGGAAGTCGATTGCACTTTTATTAAGTTGAAGTTGTCGCAATCTTTTGAAGTCTGATTGGTCAATATGTCTAGAGTTTAGTGGCTAGTTGTACTTTGTAGACATGTAGATTACTAGTGAGTCCCAAAGTTTGACATGATGTCAATTCAGAGTCTAGAACTTGATTTCACTTTGTAGACATGCAAACTATGAAAGGTTTCCAAAGTCCAAATGTCCCTTGGGTCTGGGAATTGGAGTCTATTTACAAGTTGCAACTCTTGCTGAATGAAGAAATTTTAAAGTTAATTTGTGTAGCAAGCTTGAGGTATATGAGATTGTGAGTTACAATTGCATCCCAAAGTATGAGCCCAACTATCTATATTGTTGCAAGTTGTAACTAAGTTCTGAAGTTCAACCTACTTGTAGGTCCTTATTGAAACCCAAGATTTGGTAATTCTTGCCTTCTCGCTTATTGTGTTTGCGTGAAATTTGGAGGGTGGTTTGGTAGGGATGTTAGGAAGGTATTCCAGTGCTTTTGGAAACTCTACCTCTCCTTCATGCCTCATTTTCTATGCTAACCATGGTGCCTTATCCCAGGGTTTGGTTGTCTTCCTCTAGTGTCTTTATGCTTCATGCATTGGTGTAAGTGCCAAGTGTGCCATTCAAGTTGTTATGACACCTTAGGCAGGTTAGTTGTGTTGTGAGATTGCTACTACCACATTTTTTTTGCAAAAACAAGTTTAGTCATCTTTTGTCCATTAATGTCCTAGTGTAAAAGTTGGGGCATTACACTAAGACCTAGTTCGCCTTCCTTGGTACCTATACTTGTCACACAAAATGATCTTTCCACACATACCTTAGTATAATTATTAGGAAATAACATTAATTCTAATCAATTATCCATGGCAATGCAATCACACATTATACACAAATGCATTAAATTGACACTTTGCACTCAACATAAGTCAATATAGCACATCTGATTTTACCACAAAATTGGAACATCATAGAATCACCAAGGGACCAAAAATGAGGGATGTTACATCCTCCTAGTGTTTCTCAAGCTAGCCAATTGTTGAAAAGTGAATTAAGTGGGACAAAGGCATTGATTGAAGAGAAATATGTAGAGGTCAAGCAAACTATATGAAATTTAGTAAATGGTATTTTCAAGACCAAAGTCCAAAATTTAATAAGAGTAGCTAATGAAATTTGTGCAATCTATGAGAATATAATTTCATCATCAAATAAAATGTAAATACTTGTTACTAAACTAAATGAAATAAATATCAAATGGATAGCTAGGGCATTCACTATGAAGTATATCTATTAGAATGTAAGGTACTCTAAAGAATGTCCTCCATCAATAGGAGAGATCCACGAGGCTTACAAATTGTTGCAACCAAATGCTACCTTTATGGATAAACTAAAACTCGACATTAAGGAGAAGATCTAAGAGTTTAAGGGCTTTGTGGACTCCATTCCAAATGTTAAAGATGTTAGTGGAGCAAAAAAGAGTTTGTGGTGTTGAAAAGAATATTTTCAAGGTTTGATTCCTATATTTATGAACAAATTCCTCACACCTAAAGAAGTAGATCCCATCTTGATTAGCCTTCAAGTGGAAAATATTGTTGCCTTGGGGGTAAAAGTAAATAGCTTTATCAAAAGCACCAAGGTAATGGTAGATGTTAGGTATGACACTAGCATAAGCAAGAAAGACTATTATCATTACAAATTGGCCTACTAATGAGAAATGGGAGAAATGGGTGAAGAATTTTTATGGTAGCTATTAATTAAGTTGTTGAATTGTTTATTCTTTATTTGTCAAAGGGTTTTATTCTCTTATCTTGTATTCTTTCATTATTTTTGATCTCTACGAAATAATGAAACAATGCTTGATTTTGGTGAAGCAATGCAAGTACTAATGTAGCTGCACATTTGAGGATGGTGTCACATGAAAACTATTAAAGGGTTCTTTTCATTAACCAAGGTAAGAATTGTAGTATATGGCATAGTGTTGTAACAAGACATCTGTAAGTGATTAGGCTTGAACAATTGAAAGGATGCCAGCTCAATGAGTACCATGTGGTAGAATGATTGAGATAATACATGCTAGATTTGTCAAGACTATTATAGAAGATTAAACAACTCCTAACACAAATTATTCTATTTTTAAGGGAATATTAAAGTTATATATGAAGTAGGAGACTAGATCATCTCTCAAAAACACTCTTTCACAAAATGAGTAGTCCTAGTCATGTTGTTACTAGAAAAGAGTTTGAAATAGCTTAGGAGTATTGTGTTTTCTACATCCTTACTAGTTTAAACCCTTCATTAAGAGGTCATATGAAATATATTTCATGGATAATATAATGTAGGTTTAAGTGTCTGACCATACATAGTTGTTAACTTGGAGAAAACAAATCCCTGCCCAACGCCCAAGTTCATGAAGCCTTGAATTGTTGTCCCATGCCATAAAAAAAAGGAATCCTACATCATATGGTTGGTTGAATTAGATAGGGAGATAGGTTTCAAGAGGCATTTAGTATAAATGTACGAGAATTAGATGACTATCTTAACACTTTCCTTCCTCGTGTTGACAAAGGCCCTTTCCAAATCTAGGAATATCTTCTTGTCTTCTATGGTGATGAGGTTTTAAATTAGTGCCTTTATAAAATTTCCTTCCTTCATCAGAAAGGTATGATTGAATAGGGGTAGGTGAAAATACAGGAACTATCATCCATGGAACTTCTAGCATCTTTGATAGCAGTTCTCTATTTAGTGTAAAACCCCCAACCTTTGAAGAATCTAGACCTAGGTGGCACTTGTAGAAGTGCTAACTACTTTTATATATGAAGTAGGAGACTAGATCATCTCTCAAAAACACTCTTTCACAAAATGAGTAGTCCTAGTCATGTTGTTACTAGAAAAGAGTTTGAAATAGCTTAGGAGTATTGTGTTTTCTACATCCTTACTAGTTTAAACCCTTCATTAAGAGGTCATATGAAATATATTTCATGGATAATATAATGTAGGTTTAAGTGTCTGACCATACATAGTTGTTAACTTGGAGAAAACAAATCCCTGCCCAACACCCAAGTTCATGAAGCCTTGAATTGTTGTCCCATGCCATAAAAAAAAGGAATCCTACATCATATGGTTGGTTGAATTAGATAGGGAGATAGGTTTCAAGAGACATTTAGTATAAATGTACGAGAATTAGATGACTATCTTAACACTTTCCTTCCTTGTGTTGACAAAGGCCCTTTCCAAATCTAGGAATATCTTCTTGTCTTCTATGGTGATGAGGTTTTAAATTAGTGCCTTTATAAAATTTCCTTCCTTCATCAGAAAGGTAAGATTGAATAGGGGTAGGTGAAAATCCTACAGGAACTATCATCCATGGAACTTCTAGTATCTTTGATAGCAGTTCTCTATTTAGTGTAAAACCCCCAACCTTTGAAGAATCTAGACCTAGGTGGCACTTGTAGAAGTGCTAACTACTTTTTATAATAGATTATATAATACTTAATGAAAAGTTCCAATCATCCAAGTGAGATGAGCTTTTTCATTTCTAGCTATAAATAAAAGTTATTGGTATTGTAGAAAGGGTTAGAAATTCTATATATCAGAACAATATAATAGCCCATTTTGAGTTTTAAATTGATCATTGTGTAGATTTGTTCTTTGAGAAAGATATTGTAGTACTTTTTTTGTTCCTTATTTTAAAAATCAATATAAGACTATTCCATTCATGTGTTAAAATTATCTCTATTATTTTATTGTTTACTTTAAGAAATTCCTAGTTTCTAGATACATATTTGTTGTATTTGTTATTGATGATGATTAGTATGCAATTACTTAAATGTCTATAAAACTTTTCACATAGTACGTGGAGTATTTAGTACAAATAAGGGATCACTAAGAACGATTTGTTCTATAGAATATGAAATGACATTTGATGTTTTAATCCTTGCAAGACAAGGCCTAATACATTAAACTATTTAGAAATTGTAGGGGTACTTGAAAATTGTCTTCTTTAGATTTCTTAATTTTGACTCTGTGCATATAAATAGTCACCAATTTATAGGTTTCTAATCACATATTTCATCTCCAAAATGAAAATGTACATGAAGCTTTTAACTTATTTTTTTTATTCATTCACATTGCACATAATGGTACATAATATTGCTATATGTTTCTTCAAATTCTTGTTCTTCTGCTCATAACCTTGTGGATGCACCTTTTTTACATTATAAATAGCTTTTTATTATCATTCTAATGAATAAGATTGTGTGGATTAGTGATAGACAAATTAGATTTACCTTTTATAAATAGCTTTTTATTATCATTCTAATGAATAAGATTGTGTGGATTAGTGATAGACAAATTAGATTTACCTTTGTGTCTCAAAGGACTTGTCTAATTAACAAATAGTTTTAGAAGAATTGATCAAGATTGATCAATATTTGTCATAGTTTGTTCATCTAAAGAACCCTAAGCCCAATTTAGCATAATAGGGACCTTAAGGAAAACCATCCTAAGCCTTGTAGAACTCAATAAGTAGGAGAGAGGAGCCTTCTCTTGTCATTGGCCCTATTCATTCAATATTTTTACCATAAAAGCTTTCCATTACAACCCCAAATGTTTGACTTATCCCTAGATGTAATTGGTACGATTTTCAATAAGCTTCTTAGAATTGACTGAGAATACTAAGAAGGTGATATTATCCCCATAAAACTTCCAAAAAGGTATATGGAATTATCTTTTGTTTAGTAATTCCATTGTCCTTACAATACTTCTTGAATTTTACAAAACATATTCTCCACCATTATTCTTTCTCAAAAAGATCTTTGAACTCTTGGAATCTCTTAAAGACCTCATATGTTTGTCTAAGAAAAAACACCCATGATTTTTTGAAAAAATTATTAATAAATAAAATTTAATATGGCATATTCTTAAAGAAGGAACATTGATAGGTCCAAACACATCACTAAGAACTAAATGCAAAATCCTATCAAATTGAGAAAAGTTAGAGTAAAACTTAACACATGATTTTGTTTCCCATATATAAAATTTTCACATAGATCAAAATACAAAGAAGAATTTGCAAGCCCCTCAGCCATTCCCTTGTATTTCAAGGCCCTGAGGCCTTTCTCACTAATGTGACCCATTCTCTCATAGCATAACATTGAAAGAATCATTGTATCAATAGATTTATCTAATGTAATTTCTTCTTTTGGGTAAGGTATTATTGCAATAACACATAGAATTGATGCAAGAGCATCCAATGGTGTAAGATAAATCTTGCATCACCCAAAAATGATGATTTCGTTTTCTTTTCTTTTCAATTTTGATATTTCAGATACCTAATTTCTTGAATAATGATGTAGAATCTTCAATTTTTCCAACCTACTAAAAATAACAAACTATTATTTTTAGAAAGTTTGCATTTGAGTAGGTATGGAAGTAGAAATTTCCTCAAAGCTTCATAATTGAGAAATATAACCTTTGGTGAAGGAATTGGTCAAAGATCGCTTGTGGGCTAAAAGATATTAAAGTTTATGCTTCTTTCAAAACCCCTAAAAAAGTTTCAAAGTTAGATATAAGGAACTTAGAGGCCCCGTACGGCCTCGAAAATGGAAAAATTGACAAAGCTAATTCTAAGGGTGTAGAGAACTTCATGAGATTTCCAACGCATCAAATAGTTTGTTAATCGAACACCTAGATCAAAAGTTATGGCTCCCAAAAGTTTTTGGAGGGAGTTACAAATTTCAAAATTTTGGCTAGAAGACACCAAAAAAGGGCTATTTGTGACCATTTTGGGAATCCTTTGGGCAGTAGAGAAAGGGGGAAAGTGGGGAGTCATGAAAAGGAGGGAAAATAGAAACCCTAGTAGATTTGAAGCTATAGAAGGAAGAAGGCTCTAGAATCTAGAGGAAGGAAGCTGTAATGTGTTGCAGCCTATTGAGGATTCATCCTCTGATTTGATTCTAGTTTATGTAATGTAATGTGTTGTTTGGTTCAATAAAAGAACTTTTTCCATTTTTTGTGTGTAATATGTGTTATTGTGTGTTTTGGGTTTGACCCCCTCATCAAGAACTTGTCTTAGGGAAGGTATTATCTAGGTGATACTTTCCCCTCCACCTTTAACATGTTTCTCTAATGATAACTTTCATTCGTAGAAAGATTATATTGCTAAATTCACCTTGAACTAAAGAGTGCTCACAATAACCTTGATCTTTTGGATACCTTGAGATACTGCCTAGGTGAAATCTTGAGACTTTTCCCTCCAAGATATTGCCTAGGTAATAGCTTGAGACCTTCTAAAGGAAGCAACATGACTCTTTTCCCTTCGTGATATCTTGAGGTATTCTCTTAGGTAGTAGCATGATCAATGTTACTTAGGTGAGTGTGAGATCATGATGGGCCAAACACTGGTAATGGAAAAAGATATTGGATGAAAAATTTCTAACATTTAGATTTAGATGAAAAATTGTAACATTTCTAGATCAAATTTTGATTCCCTTCATAAATTCCTTAGGATTTATTACCTTATATTTAGGCAAGTGGGATTCCCAAACTTGTCAAAAACTTACAAATTCACCCACTTAGTGTTATCTTTAAAATTTCCATAACTTAACCTTTCAATCTAATGAAATTTTAAGCAAAATTAATAAAATGAAAAGATATTTTAGAGGAAACTTAGATGAATGCATAATCATGATGAGCCAAACAATGACAATGGAAAAAACTGTTGGATGGAAACAGTCTAACATTTGGATTTAAATTTAGATTTGGATAGAAAATATGTTAATATTTCTAGCTCAAATATGAATAATCTCCAAAAATGCCTTGGGATTACCTTGTATTTTGGTAAGTTGTAGTCCCACAACTTGCCCAAAAACTTGCAATACCATATGTTTAGTGTTGTCTTGAAAATTTCCATGACTTCATCCTTGAAGCTAACAATTTTTTTTGTAAGTAAATTTAATAAAATGAAAATGACTTGTAGAGGAATACCTCAATGTTATAAAAATATAATATATGCCTCATTATAATTTTACTATGTTATTATTATTAATTTTCTACATACACTTTGTCTAAATCATTGATAGATATACATATTGAAGAACATTCATAATTTTCAAACCATTTATTCTTTATCAAATCCAAAACATGTGTTGCATTCTAGGCTTCATTAATTGTAGAATTTAAAAAAAATTGAATTTCATTTCTTTTACCAAGTTAGGTTGGGCAAGAAATTATTTTTTAAGATTCTTAAAAAATGCCACAAAAAATTCATAAACAATTATTTATGTATTAAAAATTAAAAAAATATGTGTCATGCCCACTTCCTATAATTTATGTACCTACTTCCTATAAAGTCTAGTAGGACCAAAGTGGAAGAGTAGTTGTAGTAGGAGTATGCTTATGTGCTAGAGAAACTAGAATAGAGGTTGCAGACAAAGGATGTGATTCCTCTATCTTAGAATCAAAATTATTATAAGGATGATAGACTAATGTGGTGGATGAATGTGAAATGTCAATAGTAGGGAAAGGAGTTTCCTCAAACTTGACACTTCAAGCAATGATCATATCATCAGTATTAGGATCTGAAAGTTGATACCCCTTGACCCCATCAGGATAACCCACAAATATATAAGGCTTACTTTGAGGTTTCATGGTCTTAAATTTATCTAAAAGTATGGAAGCCCAAGCTTGAAATATAAAAAATCTTAGGTTCTTAACTGATGGTTTCTAACCACTCCAAGCCTCAAGTGCAATGATGCCTTCCAAGGCTTTGTGTGAAGTATAGTTCTATATATAGTTAGCACAATTTATTACCACAACATAGTATTGTGGTGTCAATTATCATGATTGTATTATTTAGTTTGTAATTTCTTTCAAGGATATAGTCTTCCTTTCTATTACTCCATTCTATTATGGGCCATATGAAACAGTGTGATGAAGATCAATCCATATGGTAGAATAGAAGTCCTCAAACTAATTGTTGGAATACTCCTTTCCATTTTTAGTGTGAAGTATTTTTATGTCCTTGCCTAGCTATTTCTCAACATAGGCATTGAATTGTTGAAACCCTCCAAACACTTCATTCTTCTTGTGAAGAAGATAGACCATTGTGAATCATGAGAAATTGTAAATGAAATTTGAGAGATATTGACATTTGTTAAATGATACACCAGAAAAGGGACCTACAAGATCACTATGAATCAACACAAGGGGTTCTAAAGCTCTCTTAGACTTTCCTTTAGCATATTTCTATTTAATATTCTTGCCTAAGGCACAACCATGATAGACACCTAAGACCTTTAGAGAAGAGGAAGCCTTGTAACCATTTCATGACTACTTAATTGCTAAAAAAGTAGAAATTTAGGTGACCAAATTTCTCATGCCATAGTTTACCAACATCATCTAAGGAGTAATAAGAGCCTTAGAAGGTGAATCAAGGAGAAAGTATGAAATGGTGTACAAGCATGCCTTATGGTTGACCTTTCCAAGGTAAACTAGGGAATCATCTTCAAGATCTTGAATTGTGAACATGTTTGGAGTAAAATCAACATGCTTCCTTGAACCTATATGAGTAATCTTATAAATGGAGAGTAAGTTTAAAGATAAGGAAGGTACAGAAATAACATTCTTGAATTACCCACCATCCATGTCAGTTGATCCTAACCCTTCAACATTGATGCAAGAACATTCCAGGGTGTAAGATCAATCTTGCATCAACCCAAAATATTTTTCTTTCACTTTGTTTGTTTTGTTTGTACATTTTTAGTTAGTTGTAAGTCACCATAGACCCCACCACTTCCACTATAGACTGCACATCTCACCTCATGGTTAGGAGGATATGTTCTATAATGACTCTTCAATATCATATTCACTTTTTATAAGTTTGTGATACCACAAAGGCATAACTTGGTCTCTAAACCCTATTAGGCTTGATAGGATTAGACTTAGTTTCATTTCTCATGGATTGTGGTGGATTTCTAGAGTTTCTGGTAGCATAGGAACACATATCAAGGTACATTGGACCCAGTGTACTTATGGTGTGCATCACATTGAGATCCTTCATCCCATCTTCACAACATCCTTTGGGAGATCCACCTACACAATTGGTTGACTACACACTACATTTGGCATTAGGCTTGGCACCACCTTATGGCACACTAAGATCACTCTAAAAGCTAGTAGTTGATATATAAACATCTTGGAAGAATATTAGAAATTGACAAACAAATTAGGAGATAATCTCGACATGAAGTTGTATTGTAAAATGTTTTGAATGCTATGATTTTGTTCCTTTGTAATCAAATGGCTAAGGCCTAGCATGTTGGAAGCCCATTGTGGTAGATTGTAATGTTGTTGTGACTATGAATGAATAAAGGGAATGTAGTTAACTTGATATTTGATTAATATTGTTGTGCATTGTTTCTTTGGATGCATGGTTAGATAATCCTTCATTAGACCCTTTGTCCATGACTGCATTAGATAGTATCAGAGTCTAGTGGATGTGGTTTTCTTGAATGAGTTTGACAAAAGAGGGAGAAGATTGACACACGGAGTAGTGTTGGTTAGGTAAATCAAGGCATACTAAAGAAGAGGAAGCACTTCACATTATTTTGTACTTTATAGGAATTAAATACAGGTATCTTATAGCAAGGGAGTGTTGGGTAGAAGATCCCTATGAACTTACCACAATGAAGGAGGAGATAGTAGTTCCCACCACCATAGCAAGGAAGTAACCCATATTGCAAGGACAAATATTATAGAATTTCCAATTGTAATGATAGAACTGGTGGATATTAGAGAGGCAAGGGAAGTTATGGAAAAGGTGATGGGAGACCCTTTAGAGGAACATGTTTTAGATGTAGAGAAGGACACCAAGCATTCTAATGCCACCAAAGCTAAGGAAGACCCAGTGAGAGGTTAAAAACGAAAGTGATGTTTGCACATGTGGATGAAGAGACTAAGAGGTTAGGAGGGTTTAAGGATAAACCAGAGAGAGGAGAGTCACTTTCTAAAAGAAGAGCTTTATTAAAACATGATTACAAGAAGAACCTTGATACATGTTATGTAAGAAATTGTCCTTTATATGGAATGGTACAATTTCCCCATGGTTTAGCTCCTTCCCTATGGTGACCTTTCAACCTAGTTTTTACAGACCTTCCTGAAACCTAACTGACCTAGGTCTAACTAGAAGAATCTCACATTTTGGAATAACTGAAGACTAAATGGGAAAAGAAAACATGGATTTGGGGTCCCCTAACCTCCTTAAAGCAGTCCTGAGTAGGAAATCAAGGCTTGGACTTGGGCGCTAGCACCCTTGTCTTGCCCTATTTCTCGGGGTCTTGAGTTTTGGAGGGATGTTGGCTCTTGTCGTGCATTCCAGGATTCTACTTTCAATTTTTTGTTTTTCACGCCATGTTGACATCTTATTTCAAAATTTAAAATTCCTAAGGTTGGATATAAAGAGACATTTGAAAATTATTTCATCACACACAATCTTTATGCAAACTTGATGCTAAAACTCTGCCAAAAATTTCCATTGAAGATCAATCATTTGTTGAAGCTCTTGAAGTTATTTGAATTTTCTTTCATGGAGACAAAGGATGGAGATTAGGAATCAAGATCTTGAGACTATCTTGCTCTTCCTAGGGTTTGTACACCTTTTTGCATGATCGGGAGAAGGGTTAAAGCCTCCAACATTGAGCTTGGAGATCCTCCGCGGACATTGTTGATTCACCTTCTTGTTCATGCAAGTCTTCATTGCTTTCCTCTCCTTGAGGTGAAGTTGTGTTTATTCATTGAGTTACTACAAGGTGTTGATCTTCTCTTGATTGAGACATCTAGGGTTTGATATTTCTGCATACACTTTGCTAGGGTTTGCACACACATTTGTAAATCTTTATCTCTGGCTATCGTTGAGGTGGGAACACTGAAATAGGGCTTGACTGAGGCAAGCTCCTATATAGCCGCAAATATTTTTCTCCTCCTTTTACATATGCAGGTTGCATTTGTCGAGATCCAGTGGAAAGGAGTTGCAGGAAGGTTGATATTATGGACACAATCGTGACAAAATTTGAATTTCAAGATTCTGAGAGCTCTAGGACATGGTGACTCACACCCTAGTCCAACTGGGTGATTTTTCTAGGATCTGGGAACCTCTGGAGATTGTGAAGAAGTTGGTGTAGAAGATTCTGACATTAGGAAACTTTCAAGACACAGTGACTAGCGCCCTAGTCCAACAACTCAGTTTCCAGGTACACTGTCTCTAAACTGTCCACTCTACATTTTTGTGTTTGTTTCATCAATATCTGTGATGGAAATTAAGTTATTACTATTTGATATGTAAATTAGGGTTTTAAGGTTAGAGAGGAAAACTAGCTTGTAAAACTTGATTCAACAACCACATAGACACAATTAACAGGAAAAGGGAACATTGGAAATTTGTA
This sequence comes from Cunninghamia lanceolata, assembly GCA_027924645.1. NCBI lineage: Eukaryota > Viridiplantae > Streptophyta > Pinopsida > Cupressales > Cupressaceae > Cunninghamia > Cunninghamia lanceolata. The sequence continues at coordinate 2,838,278 of BSBN01001011.1, forward strand.
GTTTATCTCTAAACTCACCTTTTGCTTCCCTAATGTTTTAGTGTATGTGAAAGTGTAGGACTTGTATTATCCATCTTGCTTCCACATTTTCACCACTAAACAATACAGAAGAATAATTTGTTTAGAACCATAAGCTAATCAAGAGGTAAGTGTTGTAAGGTCATTATTGACAATGGTAGTATAGATAATTTGGTTTCTAAAGAGATTATTGAAAATCTTAAGTTGGAAAAGCTAGAAATGTTGAAATGTACCAGACAACTGACAGGGGGGTGAATCAGTTGTCTCCAAAACTTTGACCACTTATGAACATTAACACATCAAACACTTGTTTACTGTTATTTAGATTTAATCATGAAAGCAGGAATTGAAAAACTCAACACATGAGACACTAGATTTTTTGCGTGGAAAACCCTATAAGGGAAAAACCACGGTGGGTGTTAGCCCATAAAGATAAACATGTTATAGCAATACTAAAAAAAAAAGGCTCACTTCCTTAGGGCTCACTGCCCAAAATGCTCACTGCAAATGTTAGGGCTCACTGCCCAAAATGCTCACTGCAAATGTTAGGGCTCACTGCCAAGGTCGACTCACTGCCAAGGGGTGGTTCAATGCCAAGAGGTACCTCACTGCCAAGGGTGGGTGAACTGATTTGATAGCATCTACTCCATGCCTGAGTTCAGTTCCATTGAAGCATAATATAATTCCTCTACTCTGCTCTTCTTAGACCTTCGCACTTATCTTTTTATTTTCTCACACAAGGACATCTTTTTTGCAACTACATTACATGCTTTTATACAATTCATCAACCTTGGAATGTACATCAAAGTTGGCATTACATTCATCAACCATTGGAACAATCTCTAAGGTCGGTATTACAAACATACATAGAAATAGGTTTGGACCTAAACAAAATTTGCTAAGGTAAAGATGTATGAAGATCATGGTATGCCTTAGCTGGGACTCAAAGACACACTTCCACAATCTTCAATGTATCTCTGTAAGTAATGAAAACAACCAAGTCAGCCAAGACTGGTGTTAACATTAAGTCTTCTAAGAATAGTCTTCATCCACGATCCAAATTTCTCTTTGCAGACCAATCCAAAGGTAGGAACACGATTAGGAGACATCCACAAGCACATTGTAATCACCAGGGACAACTGCACAATCTCTAACCACTTTGTCAAGAAGATTCTTCAAACTAGAGCACATAAACAACACTGTCAGCTACTGTCATAGAGAAAAGATAGGTTGCAGACCACCAAATCATGAACCATTAGAGTTGAAGGTATTTATCATCATTTCAGACTTAACTCATGAACTGCAGATCATAATACTTCAATGTGGAGGAATGTGGAGCAAAATACATTCTCTCTGTCACCAGTGAATGTACAAAAAAAGTAGTTTTTACTCTAGTGAACATTACTCACTCAAATCTTCATATCGAAGACTCAAACTTGGAACATAGCATCTTCAAACATTTCTCTAAACAACTTCCAATCTGTAGACCAAGATATTCATTCTATAAGAAATGTGGAGCAATCTTTTGGACTGTTCTGCTATAAACAAGAATACTCTTCTATACATTGTTTCCACCAGAGGAGCACATTTTCTCAAAAGCACTTTGGAAACTCAATATCAGGATCACTTACTCATTATCTCCAACACTTATATAAGCCAATGCAAAGCATATGACTCATTACAAGCAAGCATCAAATCAAGAGCACAGTTGACACCAATGACAACACAGATATGTTGACATCAATGACAACACCGGTTAGGCACATACTTGCAAGAATCTCCTCCTTTGTCATTGATGGCAATATATGATGTGAAAAACTATAATGACCATCAAGACAAGATACTCCCCCTTTCTTTTTACACATCTGTACTCTTTCTCCCCCAAAGTTTGTCACATGATTTCTCTCCCCCTTTGACATCAATGGCAAAGGGCACATACTTGCACTTTGCTGCTCTGATCAAAATGCTCTTTCATGAATAATATAACACTTACTACTCTTTGTCATGAACACATATCAAGAACACTTGCTACTCCCACTGAGAGGTATCTATCAAAACATCAATCTAGATCAAAGATTGAGGCATTGGACACCACTAGACTGATGCATTCTTATGCATCTTAGTTCAGAGTAGGAGGGCTAATAACCCCTAACTTTTCTCTGAGATACTCAAAGGTATCCTTAGGCATAGGCTTAGTGAAAATATTTGCAATCTAATCCTTTGTGGACACATATTCCATCTTTATTTCATTTTTTGTCACCTTCTCTCTCAAAAAGTGATACCTTATTGATATATGATTTGTTCTTGAGTGCATCACTAGATTGTTTGAAATGTTTATGGCACTTGTATTGTCACAAAAGATTGCAATTGGATCTTCATACATAACTCTTATATCCTTCAAAGTCTACTTCATCCACAACACTTGAGTGCAACATGCTGCTGCAATATACTCTGCTTCTACAGTAGACAAGGAGATCGAATCTTGTTTCGTACTCAGCCATGAAACCAATCTATTATCTAAGAAGGAAGCACCTCCACTTGTACTCTTTCTGTCATCAACATCTCTGGCCCAATCTGTATCTGTATAAGTACTGAGAGTGAAATCATTATCCTTTGGATACCATAAGCCATGATATGATGTGTTTTTCAAATACCTCAAGATTCTCTTGATTTCCATCACATGTGATTCTCTAGGATCTTCTTGAAATCTTGCCACAAGACATACTCAATGTATTATATCAGGTCTACTTTGAGTTAGATAAAGTAATCCTCCAATCATAGATCTATACCTTTTCTGATCAGTCTTAGGTGATTCATCAGTTTTTCTTAATTTGCAGCTAGTCACCATGGGAGTACATATTGGTTTGGAGTCCTCCATCCAAAATTTCTTCAACAACTCTTTCACATACTTAGACTAAGAAATGAAGATTCCTTTATCTAATTGAGTAATTTGTGGACCTAGAAAGAAATTCATTTCACCAAACATAGACATCTCAAATTCATTTTGCATATCTCCTATAAACTTCATGCGCATACCTTCATTTCCTCCAAAAATAATGTCATCAACAAAGACTTCAACAATCAGGATTTAATTATCATTGATTTTGAAATAGAGATTGTTGTCAGAAGTGCCTTTATTGAACCTTAATTGCAGTAGATACTTGTCTAACCTTGCATACTGTTAGGTCTCAAAAACATAGGTTTCAAACCCTAAGAGATTGCCAAGCTCTCTTAATGCTTTTGGCTAATGAAATAGGGTTGATATGATTGAAAGCCCCCTTCTCTTTAGGTTTTGCCAGACCTAGGCAAGTGTACCTCAAAAGTTAATGCAGATTTGTATGACCTTTGTGATCTACTCATAGTGGCATATAAGTGTGAGATAGATATAAGGCTAAAAGTTGTTCCTATTCCTAATGTTTGAATCTTGAATATGTGAATAAGGTTTTGAAATGTTACTTTGATTTGACCAGTGCTTTGTCTATTATGGGCAATAGAGTCAGGATGTGTATGATAGATGTGTCCTCCCTCTTGGCTTAATTCAAATTATTTAGTACTTTTCAAATGTTTATATCTTGTATAAACGTGTAAGGATATTGGTTATGAGGCTCTTCTTATCGATCCCAATGATATTTTCCCAGGTTACTATGATCAATTGAAAGGAATTTTAATTCTGGTGTGAAGGAATCCAACCAAGATGATTTGTTTAAAGGGTTTTAACTCCTGGCAGAGACCAATGAACATAAACCACTTAGAATGACTTAAATCAACTTCTTATAGAAACCAATCAAGCAGATCACACAAGTGTAGCAAATGTGCCTTGATAAATTAAACAGATCCTTAATATATTCAATTTAAACAACAAAGGAAAACCATTATGGAGACAACACAGATAACACATATGAATGAATATTAACAAATAATTAAACACCAAAAAATGTTTGGACATCAGATTATGATATTCCTCTCCATAAATTACTTCATAAGATTTTACATTTTATGCTTGGAAATCTCCATTGACTGATATGTTAATCCTACTAACTGTTGATTACTTTGATTATTGTTGTTTCTTCTGATTCTTCTCCTTTTTGATTACTTTGATTATTGTTGTTTCTTCTGATTCTTCTCCTTTTTGTTTCTTCAATTTTCATCTCTCATATGTTTTGCAATTTAGGGTTATGACCCTTCATTCATTCTGGTGCAACCTTTCGTTATTTTGATCACCTTCAATAATAAAATATTTAATCTAACTTCTTTGCCTCCATTGCCATGATTCCTTTTGTATCTTAGAATACATGCAATATACTTTATGAATTTGTAATCCCTTTTCATTCACTTTGCATATTTCACTGTATATGCTTATGTATATCTTATACAATTGTCAGAACATACAAACACAGACTCTATCAGATTTATAAAACAAATTAGAATTAATTTCAGATCTAGTCTTGTATATATTTGCCTGTATCATCTTTTGTATATCACATATATGCACTTTATACATACACAAACACGTTGTAGACTTTTCCTCTTTCGTTATGTATAGATCCTTGCATATGTCTTTTGTATATCTTATGCAATCGCAACAACATACACATGCGGACTCCATCGGGTTTATGAAATAGACTGGAATTATCTTTGGGTCCAGTTCTGCATATATCATGTTTGTATTACCTTTTGTATATCACATGCATGCACTTATACATACATAAACGTGCTGTAGACTTTTCCTCTTTCATTATGTATAGATCCTTGTATATGTCTTTTGTATATCTTATGCAATCGCAACAACATACACATGCAGACTCCATTGGGTTTATGAAATAGACTAGAATTATCTTTGGGTCTGCCTATGCATATGTATAAGAACGTTTTAATACTCATAATGCATTAACTATGCACATGAGGTGACCAAGACCTTATATGCTACTTTTGAATTCCTGTTGACATCTGCTAATGCATATTTGAATTTGTATATGTAATACATATGTTATGACATACAAATACAAATGTGAATTTCAAACATTATAAAACCTAGTCAAAATTGATCATGGGAGGCTAAAATTGGATATGCACACTAACATATGGTATATAAACATTCTTGTCAAGTGATTTGGCTTGAAACTAAATAGGCTCCGCATTATGACACTCCAAAGTAGGTCATTGGGGCAGTTTTTTCAAGTGCATTTCTAAGTGTTGAAATTGATTTTTTTATCAGGGACCTTCAAATTTTGCAAAAAATTGAAGAAAATTTTAGGTACCAACACATACCATTCTCTAGGGGCCATCTTCAGTCCATACAATGCCTTTTTCAATCTGTACACCATATCACCTTGGTTTGATAACTGAAATCCTTCCAATTTCTCAATGTAAACTTCTTCCAATTCACCATTCAAGAATGTAGGCTTCACATCCATCTGATACACTTTGAAATCTCTATGAGCTGTAAATGTCAAAAATATTCTGATTGCTTCAATCCTAGCCACTGGAGCAAAAGTCTCTTCAAAATCTATTCCTTCAATTTGAGAATATCCTTTGCACACAAGCCTTGCTTTGTTTCTTACAACTTCTCCATTTTCATTTAGCTTGTTTTTGAAAAACCCATTTAGTTCTAATGACATTCTTATCAATAGGTCTAGGAACCAATTCCCAACTTTGATTCTTCTCTATCTACATTAGTTCTTCTTCCATGGCTTTTACCTAATTTTCATCATTGCGAGCTTCATTCATAGTTTTTGGTTCAACCTTTGAAAGAAAACAATAATTCACTTGTTCTTCTATAGCTCTTTTCCTTGTCAGCAAACCTTTGTTTTTATCACCTATAATATGATCTTCAGAATGATTAATCCTTACATACCTGGGAGTCTTAACAACACTTTCTGGAGCCTCTACTTCATCCTAACTGTCTTCTTGTTCAACTTTTTCTTCATTTACTATAGTCACAGGTTCATCTAATTCATAACAACTTAGATTTGATATTCTTTCCTTGCCTTCATCCACCTTCATGTTAGCACTTTCAACAATTTTTTTTAGTCTCTTATTGTAGCACCGATATGCCTTACTCTTGGTAGAGTAACCAAGAAAAATTCCTTCATCACATCTAGAATCAAACTTGCCTAGTTCTTCATCTCTTCTGATATAACATTTGCTACCAAAAACTTTGAAATACTTCACTGTAGGAACTCTTCCATACCATAATTCAAAAAGAGTTTTAGAATTGTTACCTTTGACTTGAACTTTGTTTAGGGTGTATATAGTAGTGTGTATGGCTTCTCTCCAATATACTTCCGGTAGGTCAGCTTCCTTTAGCGTAGTCCTAGCAGCCTCTTGAACTGTCATGTTCTTTCTTTCAACAACTTCATTTTGGTAAGGAGTCCTAGGTGAAGACAACTGTCTCTTTATCCCTTGTTCTTCACAGAAAATATTGAATTCATTTGATGTGAACTCACCTCCTCTATTAGACCTTAAGCATTTGATTCTCAATTCTAACTCATTCTCAACCATTGCCTTGAAAACTTTGAACTTGTCTAGGGCTTTAGATTTTTCTTTTAGAAAAGTGACCCAAGTCATTCTAGAATAATCATCAATAAGCAACATAAAATACATGTCACCTTGCAGACTTCTTGTTCTTGTGGGACCACACAAATCTGCATGTACTAGCTCCAACAATCCAACAGAGAATTATTCTTTGCTTTTGAAACTTGTTTTTGTTTGTTTCCCAAATTGACACTCCTTGCAAATGGTGTTGGTTGGCTTCACAGTTTAGGCAGATCTCTCATAGCCTATGCAGAACTTATCTTCAACAAATTGTCAAAATTGATATGACACATCCTTCTATGCCACAACCAACTCTCATCAATTTGATCCAATAAACAATGATCATTAGTTCCTCTTAAATTGTAAATGTCACCTCTGGTCTTTTTACCAATAGCAATCACTATTCTAGAGCTTTCAATGATCTTGCACCCATTATCTTTGAATCCCATATCATAACCTTTGTCACACATCCAACCAACGCTCAAAAGATTATGTTTTAAGCCCTTCACATATAGGACATTATCAGTGTTGTGCTTTCCATCAAAATAAATGGATCCTTTTCCAGAAATCTTACTAGTTACATTATCTCCAAACCTAACCAGTCCTCCATCATACTTTTCCAAATTCACAAACTTACTTTTGTCACTAGTCATGTGATGTGAACATCCACTATCAATAATCCAAATATCCTTATCTTTCTCAGCCTAAACAATCAAAGCACTTTCTTCTACTAGTTTTTCTTCCTTCACACATCTAGTAGGATTAGTAGACATAGGTTCTTCTTTAATAACAATAAATAAGCACTCATTTGCACTAGTACTAGCATCATCAGATTTGTCATCTGTTACACCTTCATCATCAAGATCTCTAACATAGTAGCATTTCTTTGGAACCCTAGGTTTACTCTCAAATCTTTTTCTATTCCTTTCAATTCTCTTAGGACATCTAGAAGCATAATGACCAATCTTACCACATGAAAAACATTTGAAAGGTAATTTTCCTTTAAACTTACCGGAACCTCTTTGTAGTCTGTCAACAAAGTTGGCTTCAATTTCATCAAGGTCATCATCAGGTTCCACCTTGTACAGCTCTTGAGATCTTCTCTGAAGTACTGGCTTTGAAGGCAGTTTCATTCCTCGGTAGAGCATCACCAAGCTCTCTCATCTCAAAGGTTGTAAGCTTTCCTAGCAATTGATCCTTGGTGACATCTTTCACAGTCATTACTTCTTCTATTGCAGCTACCTTGTGACTGTAGGATTTAGGTAATGACCTAAGGATTTTCATCACAAATTCCTTCTCATCAATGGTTCCTCCCATACCTTTTATTCCATTTACAATTTCATCAACTTTTTGCATGTAGGCTGTTATGTTTTCATCTTCCCTCATCTTTAAACCTTCATATTTTGCTTTCAGACCCTGCAATTTGACACTTTTTACGGACTCATCTCCTTCATACAGATTTTTTAGTTTTTCCTAGACTTCATGAGAAGTTTCCAAATCCATGACTTTTATCAACTCTGTGTTGGACAAGGCACTTAACAAAGCATCCCTAGCTTTTATATTCAACTCATATTCTTTGATTTCATCTTTAGTTGTCAAACCATTCTGAGGCATAATATACTTTGTCTCTGTCACTTTCCACACTCTATAACCAAGACAAAGGATATGGATTTTCATTCACACCTTCCAAAGAGCATAATTCATTCCATCAAACTGCAGAGTTTCCTTCCTGTAAGACATCCTGGATCTTCCTCAAGTTGTTAGGCTTACTTTCGAGGAACTTGGCTCTGATACCAATTGTTGAAATGCACCAGACAACTAAGGGGGGGTGAATTAGTTATCTCCAAAACTTTGACCACTTATGAACATTAACACATCAAACACTTGTTTACTATTATTCAGATTTAATCATGAAAGTAGGAATTGAAAAACTCAACATAATAACATAATCAAAACATGAGAGACTAGATTTTTTACGTGGAAAACCCTATAAGAGAAAAACCACGATGGGTGTTAGCCCACAAAGATAAATATGTTATAGCAATACCAAAAAATAGAGGCTCACTGCCTTAGGGATCACTGCCCAAAATGCTCACTGCAAATGTTAGGGCTCATTGCCAAGGGGTGACACACTGCCAAGAGGTGGCTCACTTCCAAGGGTGGGTGAACTGATTTGATAGCATCTACTCCATGCCCAAGTTCAATTCCATTGAACCATGGTATAACTCTTGTACTCTGCTCTTCTTAAAGCTTTGCACTCATCTTTTCATTTTGGAATACAAGGACATCTTTTTCACAACTACATTATATGCTTTTATACAATTCATCAACCTTGGAATGTACATCAAAGTCAGCATTACATTCATCAACCATTGGAGCAATCTCCAAGGTCAACATTACAAACATACATAGAAATAGGTCTGGACCTAAACAAAATTTTCTAAGGTAAAGATGTATGTGAATCATGTTATGCCTTAGCTGGGACTCAAATGTAATCTTCCACATCATGATATGCTTCCACAATCTTTAATGTATCTTCGCAAGTAATGAAAACAACCAAGTCAGCCAAGACTGGTGTTAACATTAAGTCTTCTAAGAATAGTATTCTTCCATGATCCAAATTTCTCTTTGTGGACCGATCCAAAGGTAGGAACACAATCAGAAGACATCCAAAAGCACATTGTAATCACCAGGAACAACTGCACAATCTCTAACCACTCTGTTAAGAAGATTCTTCAAACTAGAGCACATAAACAACACTATCAACTACTGTCATAGAGAAAAGATAGCTCGTAGACCACCAAATCATGAACCATTGGAGTTGAAGGTACTTATCATCATTTCAGACTTAACTCATGAACTACAGATTAGAATACTTCAATGCGGAGGAATGTGGAGAAAAATACATTCTCCTTGTCATTAGTGAATGTACAGAAAAAGTAGTTTTTACTCTGGTGAATATTACTCTCTCAAATCTTCATACGGGTGTATGCACAAAGATGGGGAACCAAAAAGTTGCCACCATGGGACTTTTTGGTCAAAACAAGGCAAAACATGAGCGTGTTATAATGCGCTCGCGTTTTACCTAACATAAAAAGTACAAAACATTCTCATTTATGCCATTCATTGTGAGAAAAAAAGTTTGTGTGCCAAAAACCTGAGAAGAAAACAAGAGCACATCCAAGGAAAGCCTCTCCAAGCACGTGCAAGAGAGAAAATGCCATTTTCACGATGCCACCTTGCTGACAAAGACATCATGCAGCAAATTTGGAGGGTCTAGCGGCTGAAGAAGGTAGGGTTTGATCAATTTTTGTTAGTTTTAGAAGATTTTTTAGATTTTGCATTATTTAATTAGTTTTTATATTGTATTTATAATTTTTGAGGCAAGAGAAAACCCAAATCTAGCTGATGAGGGTGAAAACAACCCCCAAAACCCTCTAAATCCTCCAGACCCTCCAAACCCTCAAAACCCACCTTCACGTCCTTACAATGTAAGGGATAGTCAAGAAAACTACCTACAAATAATAGAAGAAAACAAGAAACATCTTCAAACTGTTATTCAAAAGCTAAACAAACCAATTGAAAGCACTAATCGTAGGATGGTGCTTGCAAAGTCACTAGAGGATATTGTTTCCCACACCGATTTGGTGATAAAACAAATCAGCGAATTCCAAGACTATAGGGAGAGGTGTTGGCAATATTATGCTGACAAGTTGTCATATGAACAAATCAAGAATGAAAAAATTAAAAATCTCAATTATGTGTACACTTTATTAATCCCAAAACCAGCCAAAGATTAGAAGAAAGTTGCAAATGGTTTCCTATTCATTGGTGTAGGAATGAAGAAATATCCCAAAACTTTTGGGATAGATGGTACATGGTCTTCGATGAGCGCCCATGCAACAATGATGAGGTACCATAGTATTTCTTGAGGAAACTTCATTGCGAGTTCATCCTCAACAAGATTCCCAATTATTTTGACATTCGTGAGTTCCAGGGTAGAGGTGGTGGCTCTGCCCAATATAGACTTGGGGCTCAGCGAGATGATAACCATGTGCCTGTACCCCTGTTGAGGCCAGAACATAGGTCACTCCCTTTGACTTTGAAGGAGAGTGTTGAGGTGGAGACATTACATTCATTGATTACTCTCACCCAAACTCTATCACAACATGCCGATGATCTTACCCAAGCCGATGAGGGTGAGAGTAGTAGGCATCATGTATCCCCACATTTGTGTAGTTCATGTGGAAACCTATGTGATTATGGGATGTAGGATGCACGGTAGGATGCTGCAACACAGGACACATGGAAGGACTCTCGACAGGATGTTGCGATGCAGGATTAGCATCCAATGATGGACACATCCATATTGGATGAGATTGTTCTCACCGATGATGTCTTATAGACTACATTTGGTATTGACTCGCAGGTAATTTGTTACAAGTTTCATCTTGATTTAATATATTGTTATTTGAAATTTGTAATTAATTTTATATGATTATCTATATAAGTCAAAAATAACATGTATGTAATTGTCTACACAATGAAATTCCAAGGTCAGAGTCTTCATCCTACCTTTGTTAGATGTCCATTGGCAGGTTATGAGAGGAGGTCAAGTCATCAGGTATGTAATTTATCACATGATCATAATTATTGTAGATATGTCAATGGTAATATTATTTTGTGACAATTTGATGATTTCAATAGTCACTGACACCTCCACGATTTCCTGTCTCTTGGACACAAATCCACCACTTTTACAGAGGTCAATTTAACCATTTCTAATTATTATGCATTTTTAAAATAATGTTGTGTATTTATTTTGGTCGAATAATCTTGAACTTGATTTTCAAATGCTGAATGTAGAAACTCCTCATCTTCGTGAGTTAGCACAGATAGACATTACTACAGCCATGATGTCTTCAAATCCTTTGACCAAGGTATGAGCCAATAACATGAAAATGTCATAATTTTGTATTTCTTGTTTTATCTCATGTCATTTGATGTACATAAATGATATTTATGTTTAGTCAATTTTGCTTCTTGATGCTTCTCACAGGAGGCCACAACGCTAGCATGTCCAACTACAGACAAAGAAGCTAGAGACAAGATGATGGAGAGTGATGATCAGATGGCGGCAAGTGATTGATTATATATGTGATGTTATATATTTCATGTACATTTTCTATAGTAATGTGCATATTGTTTGATTATATTAACAGGTGTGCCTGCATGAACTTGAACTGTCAAAGAGGTCTACTTGATGGCAAAGAGAGGATGAGTCATAGATTGGCTCTCCATCATCATGGTCAAGAAAGGGCCACTGATTATTTCATATAAGTCCATAGGAAACTAGTTTTTGGGACATTTTTTGTATGCCTAGATAGATTTTTATGTACATACTTTTGTATACATTACCGATGTATATTTTTGTATATATGCCTGTATGGCTTTGTTTGGACATGCCTATATGGCTTTGTATGTAAACTAGATGTTATGTTCACGACATTATGATAGTTTATATTAAATATTTAATATGATGATCAATTATCATTACAGGAATTTGGTTTTACACGTGCCAATTGAATTTGCTTGAAAGTAACTTATAAATCATTTTCATATAATCCATTTTGTGCATATCTTGCAATCATTGCATTCTATGGGACTGTGCATTTTTTTGAGGCATCGTTTCAAATAGTTCACGCACCTTGTCTATGCTTCTACACTTTCCATATATGTCTACAAGGGCAGCTGCAAATACAATACATGTGACAAAATTCCTATATCATTTATGCTTTGATTGTTGTCCAAACCATGTTCCCCAAATCCCATTCTGCCATAGGCAAGGAGGAAGTTGGATAAGATTGTACAATTTGGTTTTAGACATGCCAAAATTTGTGTTTGGTTGAAATTTACTTTTGTGCATTTGCTTGAGAGTTTTTAAAGCATTATGAAAAATGCATTTCGTGCATATCTTGCAATCATCGCATTCCATGAGACGTCATTTCTTTGAGGCATCATGTCAAACAGTTGATGTTCATTGTATATGCTTCCACACTTTACAAACATGTCTTGCAGGGTACTTACAACTATTACCTAGATTTCACTACTGGCTCAATCAGGCAGAGCTTCTAGTTTTGAAGGAGAGAAAAATACATTTTTATTTCTGTTGCGTTATACCCATGCACATATTTGATACAAATTGAGATTAAACTATTTTGTTGCATTCAGATATTTTTTAGACTTAAGAAATTGTACAAGTCTTTTGTAAGATCAACAATTGGTATTGAAAAAATAAGTGTATAAGATCTCACACAAGCCATGAGACTAACTGTTTCATTGCAAAATGAAAAAGACAAACTATACATTTATAAAATAGCTAAAAGGCAAATATGCATATGAGGTAGGGTGACTCATCATTGCCTGAATGACGAACCTTCATGCTATTACCATGTCTTGTGTCATCCTAGATTGTCTGCATGTCTCGCATCCAGCTGTTGTCTCCTTGCTACCCCCTAGTCATCTGCATAAAATTTTGGAACACTGGTGTTAGAGCAATGACAGGGCATCATACATCATATGATATACACCTATAAATATACAATTTGTTTTTTCAGTTCCAGTAAACTAGTTAGTGTCAAATAAACTTCTGAGAAGACAAATCAAGTATATCAATTGCAAGTCATTATTTCTCTTAACATGTTTGCTCCATGTGCAGATACAGGTGTAATTATGTTTCTGTTTGATCCATCAGTTACATTATGAGTGGAGGAAGTGTGGCTCCCACAAGGGTTGAGACCAACTCATAGTCCTTACAGAAACATTTCATATGCCATATACAAATACAAGACAAACTACCAGGAAGGTCAAGACAGTCATAAGAGAACTTACAGAAAACAAAGATGCAAGTCACAGGAGGTGCATGAGTGCTACAACAAAAGATAGTGGTATATGCAATAGGGACAATCATCTCATTGACCGTAGCATCAAATAGTTCAGAATGGTTAAAATGACTGTCAAATAAATCCATCTGTCAGAGGTAAACTAGAAACATCTTGTGCTCAGAATGACCAAATGGACAACAGTCAACTATCAAAAGATAAAGAAGCAAACTGTTTTCAAGCATAGCAGCAAAAAGACAGTCATAGAAAGAGATGAACAACAATAAGTGTTGTCATAGCATATAGGGAACAATATACTGTCATAATAAATGGACAACAGTTAACTGTCAAGAGGTTTCAGTCATAATAGGACAGCATATACAAGTGCAGTCACCATGAAAATAAAAGTCATAAAAGACATTGGAAAGGTGCATGAGACAGAGCAGCAAAGTATGATGGAGCAACAATCATCAACGGTAAGAAAAGGTAGTGACAGTCAAAGCATGACGACAAACAACAAATAGAGAAATTGTCAAGTGGACAGAGGTCTTAAACAATAGAGGAATGAGTGCAGAGATGTCTGCATGGAAGTCATCCCATGAAGAGCATACAAGGACAAAGAAATCCTTGGAGGATCATAATAGTGAGATAAGCAACAAAAATGCAGATTGAGCACATGCCAGGAGGGTGCATAAAATAACTTATACAGTGCAGACCTATATGCAAGTTAGTAAGTTTTGAGTTGGGTTATGTTCTGTGAAGCTATGAGAGGATGTCTAGAGTTTTTTGAAACCTTATATGCTTGAAAGAAGATGTAGAACCTTGTTTAAGATTGCATAGTAGTTGAAATATGTGTATATCACTAGAAACATTGTCAAGCATTTGAAGAGCTGTGCAAAAGTTAATGATTTCCAAGATCATTGTCAAACCTTGAGGAAGTTCTGCCAAGTTGTTCCCAAACTTATGAAGCTTAATGGCATCTTTATGCATGGGGTTAAGAATAGTGATGCAGTCTCAAGACTGCCATAACAGACATTAGAGACGGTCAAGTCTATGGAATACACAAAAGACAGTCAGCAACTCAGAGTACCAATGAAAACAGTCCTAAACCAGAGACTGTGTTAACAGTCATGATGAGTAGACGAGGATATAATAGCCAAGCTCATGAGCAGCAAGAAGGAGGATGAAGGCACAGTTATAACTAAGATGCATATCATGCAAAGCCTGTCAGGAATAATGAAGCATCCATGAAGTTTGAGTCCTATCACAGAAGTGTCAAACTTTTCAAATAATAGTATAGTACAGTGTTGCTATGGCATATGTGTTTAAGTATAAAGACGGTAATTTACTTGGAACTAAACAAGAGTCAAAAGACACAGTGCCATAGAAGTTTTGTATGGCACTGACGAAAGAGGAAAGTCAAAGTAACATGCATAGCAAATGCAATGGACGTAGTGCATGGGACACCATATGGAGTCATTGTAATAGAAGAGACAACTTACAAACCCTGCATGGACAGTGACAGACCTTTCGAGGTCTAAATCAAAGATTGCAGACTTTTCAATTTCAAAGAATACAGATTTTCTTGAACAAAATGCCTAGAAATGTTCAAATGTTACAGCCAATGGAAATAATACATATTTTTAAACACAGAGGGTGTAGATTTTCAAGCAAGATACATAGAAACCTCTCAAATCACGCTTCAGCAAGGCAAAAATATGCAGATAAAATGTTTAGAAAATGAAGTTCTTTCAAGTTTTTCTGGCAAAGCAGCACAACAGAAAGTACGGATTTTCAGAGAATGTAAATTTCTCAAGTTCAAATGCTTACAAAATTCTGACGAAAGAGAATAACGGAAAAATGCAGATTCATAGAAAAGTGCAAAAACTTTCTAGGTTCAAAATATATAGGAGCCTTTGAAAAACACTACAAATGGAGTTTCAAGATCATACATAGCCATTAGACTCATAAAATACAGATTTTCTAGAAATATATGCTCAGTTTTCTTCCAATTTTCTACCACAATGATGAAAAGAAGAAACATAATTTTTTTTCAAGTTCAAGTATGCGGAACCCTAAGAGAAACAACAAAAAATGGAGTTTTTTGACCTCACCACAGTGAATATACAAAGGAAAATATAGAGTTTTCATTCCTATTTGACAGCAAATGCTCAAATTTCCAAGAAAATCAGCCCCAGGCAGCAAATAGAGCAAAAAAGATAAGAGATACAACAAGTTAAAGCAGCGAGTAGATAGAATGCATGGTTTTTATACTCAATTTCTTTTACATAGATTCACAGAAGTCTTTGAGTTGGCCATCAACAAAGGCGGAATTGTGTGCAAGGAAATTCTAGAAAATGACGGGATATATGTGGTAAAAATGACTTACTTATGTTTCTGTTGAGTGCTATGCATGCGAACTCCTCAGATTTCCTCAAACAACTCTCAAAATGACGGCCTCACACAGCCAAAAAATGCAGAGGGTCAGCCACACAAAAAACACCAGAAGATACATCAAAGCACAGTCAAAATGCGACCATGGAGGCCCAGAATTGACTTCAAAGAGTCAAAGCCTCAAAGGAGCCAACTTACCTCATGTTTTCCTCTGAGAATTGACAGGAATACACTCAAAATTGCCCCAGATTCATCCATTTTTGACCTTCAAACCCTCCATGGTGGCAGCGGCCAAGTTCGAATAGCAAGAGAACAAATGCAAATGAAATGATTTTTAGGTTTTTCCTCCTTGTTTGGTCGAATAGACCTAATCTCCCTTTGCATTTGATGGTGTGTTGTTTGACTTTTATTTTAAAACATCATTGCAATCTTTTCAAGCCCGTGGTAAAGACTTGCAAGTCTTTCTAACCTTGTCATTGCAAATGGGGCCATGAGGTAATCCTATGCCCTTTTTAAGTCAAAGAAAAAACATTATGGTATCATGTGGGTCGAGTACCTTGTCTAATGCTAAGGCATGTGTAGAGGGAGACAAGGGTCGGTTAAAATATGTTGCATCAAACCTTGTAAAGTCGAGTACCCTGCATATTGTGAAATGCATTTGCATTTGGGAGTCATAAGGGTCATTCTTAATGTATATTGCCTAGGCCTCACAAAGCATGATATAGATGTATGCGAAAATGGAAATGGCTAGGGATTCTGAGATACTTTGTTATGACCTTGAGATGCGAGATATGTACGAGTGTGGAGTCATGTCATTTTGTCTAGGAGAGATGGACATCTTTTTATGTCATATTTTGCATGATCTTAGAACAGATTAGACATTGTAAACAAATGGCAAAGTAATTATTTATGAATTACTTTATCATTTGTAGTAATGCACAGAGGCATGAATGGGCAGATTATCACAAAAGACAAAGTATGTCTCTTTGATTACTTTGTCATCTTTTTATGACATTTAATTAGTCCCTAAATCATGCAAAATCAGGGAATTAGATGATTATGTCATAAATGTCATTTTTTTTTTGCATAGGTTTGTGCAATTTTGAATTGTAAAACATTTACTAAGGTGGTGTAATTATAAGCCTCTTAGTTAAATGTTAATTAAATGTAGAAAAAAGTGTATCTATGTCATTTATTGGGAAAATATCAGATATTTATGATGTTGCAGGAGAGTTATTACACAGATCTAACGTATGTCAGAAGCCTTAAAGATCATTTAAAGGCATTCTATGACATTTTCAGGTGCCTTTATGATAGTTGATGGCATGCCTTGACCATTTATGCATTGGGAACCCTTTTTGGAGGACTTTAGAGAGATATTTTGAGGGCATTTATGAGATGCACGGGAATGGAGGTGGTTGATGTTTATCTGTTTACAGCTGTTTGGGAAGTATATAGTTTTCTTCCTTGTTCATTTTTTGGGAGTTCTTCCTATTCACTACTCTTTATATTGTAATTTTTTGAGTTCTTTTACAGAAGCGAACAGTCTTGTAACCTATTTTCAGAGATATATAGTATTGTAACACCTTTTTGGCAGTAATAAGCAGTTTATACCCTCCCATTTCTTCTGATATTGTGTGTCCTCAGTGTTAGTGTAGATCTTTGTGATGTTCTTTGTCCTTGGAGTTGTATTTCATGTTGGTGCCTTTATGCAGGGATTACATATTTTTGTAGGTTGTGAGATGTGCAAGGAATAACAAACAGTTTTGGGTAGTGAGAAAAACTCTTTCTCCTTTGCAGGACTATTGTTATTTAGCCTCCTTACAAAGTAATGATGTAAAGATTATAATTTGCTGGGTTGTGTAAGGGATTCTTATTATTACTGGTTCTGTAGTGTGTCATTTCTGTGTATTTTCTGATGATCTTTTGGTGCATCACCTTAGATAGTAGGTTTCATTTTTATGCAATCCTTCTTACCCTTTTCTGTACAAAGACTTTAGTATAAGTAGTTAAGGTGAAGTATCAACAGGAAGCCGGCCTTCTCCAGAGGTTCTTTCCATCGCAGGTGACCCAGAAACCTAGAAAGATCCCATGTTTCTCCAGATTGCTAAGTTTTGATATTCAGCAAGGGTGCAAATATGAGAGACAACAGTTTTTGGCACACCCGGTGGGACTGTGGAATTAGAAACAATTCAAATACTACCTTTTATTGCTGGTTTTGATGTGCAGCTAGTGATTTTCAGACCTGTAAGAGGTTAAAACCTACATATCTGGCGACTCTGAGTTTGGTTTAGCAAATCAATATATTTTTGCTTATGAGAAGGATACAAACCAGAAGCAATTCTTCTTCTTTTGAATATTTACAATTATCCCCACCTAGGAGAAGAGGGATAACAGTTGAGAAACCTAAGAAAACTCATGTCTATTCTAGGAGAGCCAAGTCTACTCCTGCTGTTGGAACTCATACTGTCACAAGAATCCCAGTTATAATGATTCCTGCAGTTAGAAATCAGCCTTTTGTTGCATTCAACCAGGGCAGCCCACTAAATTTAATTCAGCATGATGATATTCCTATTGCTGCCTTGAAAAGTTTACCATATTTTAATGGTGAAGATCAGACTACTCCGGCTGAACACATAAAAGACATTGCAAACTTGTGTGCTGTCCATCAGGTGATAGAAGAGAATGTCGCAATTAGGCTATTGGCAGCTTCTCTCAAAGGGAAGGCTTTGTAGTGGTTCAGAAGCCTACCGGTAAACTCCATAGATTCATGGGATCATTTGGGAGAGGAGTTGTGCAGCTTCTTTGAAAACAAATTAAACCATTTGTCATTGGTGGAGCAGCTGTCCACAATAAAAGGAGCTCCTCACGAAGTTATGTCAGACTTCAATCACCGTTTTCAGAAGATGTGGGATAGAATCCCACCAACGGTAAGGCCTACAGCTGACCATGCATTCTTATATTATTTAAGAGCTTTAAACAGTGACATTTCTGTCATGATTCAATCTATGGGAGGAAATTCCTTACCACAGGCTTATGCCATAGCCATAAAATTGCCCCTAGGCCTCCTTTGCCAATATTCCCAGCTATTTAGCCACCAATGCCAATGCATGTGCCTCCTATAGCTGTTATACCTATTGTGCCAGCATTACCAGCACCTAATGTGCAGCCAAATAAGTTAGAAAATGTTGTTCAAACTCAGTCTTTTAAGTTACAAGAAATCAAAGGACTGTTGTAATCTTTTGCTAATGAGATTGTGAACCTCAAGATGCAGCAAGGTCAAAATTTTAGACCTTATCAGCCCCCATTCTAGTCCAATTACTAGCAAAGTTAGCCAAATAGGCCACCTTATCAGCCTAATAATCAAGGTCCAAGGCAAGCCTTTAACTCTAGACCTTATCAGGCCTACAATCCAAATGCTGTCAGTTCTTCGAAGGAGGTTGTGCCCACGCAAAACAATTTTGCTCAAGAATATGACTGGTGCTTTCCTTGTAACCAACCCCATAACCAAAATACATGTGCCAATGGGGTGAATAACCAAGATCTAATGGTTCAGAACAGTCCAGCAGTGTAGTCTAATGTGCCTGTAGAACCTCCTGTTCAATGGCAAGAAGAATAGGCACATGAAACAACACTCCTAAACTGGCAAGGAGAAGAATTCTGTGGTATGAACCAAGTTGGTTCTTCAGTTGCAGACAATACACGTAGCAAGAAAATGGCTATTGATGAGGGGCAGCAAGCTGGTAAAGTTCAAACTCATGGGCATCAAGTGCTAAACGTCAGTCAAGGTGTTTCTAACCCATCAAAGGCTGAAAAAACCTAAGTCCTATCAAAGGATTAGCCTTTGATAGGCAAGGAACAACTTAATCCATCGGTTCAGCCAACTTGTGCTCAAGGTGACATGGCTACCCCCAAAAGCCAAGCTAAATCAGGTACGTCTGTTTTCAATATCCTTGAGCATATGAAGAAAGTAAATGTATCCATGACTATGTGGGATTCCCTGAGTATCCCCGAGCAAAAAGACTTACTTCAATTAGCCTTGTCAAATTTAAAATTGTCTCAAGAGTCTGATATAGGTAAGTCCAAGGCTGTTTTGACAAGTAACCTTGAGAAAAATGCAAAACAACAAGCTTCATAGGTCAAACCCCCACCATTTTACATATCCTTGATCATAGGGGATCATCTAGTTCATAACTGCATGATAGACTCAGGTACTAGCAGCTCCGTCATGCCCAAACAGATTGTTGACAAGTTGGGCATTGAATATGAGCCATTAGAGAAGGGAGTTGTTCAACTGGATGGAACTGTTGTTAATATAGTGGGTGTCATTAAAGGACTGAGTTTAACTCTGCATGCCTGCCCAAATTTCTCTATCCTACAGGACATATATGTTATTGAGTTACCTCCTTATTTTGCCATTTGCTTGTCAAAGGATTTTATAGCAAAGATAGGAGGTTACCTGTCCTCAAATTGGTCTCATATGTTATTCAGAACCAGGTATGGCACTAAGGTCACTATCAAGTCAGAGCCCATTGCCAAAGACCATATTGAGCCTTACACTACACACCCCGTCAATGCCAACTTGGTTGCAAGTGAATCAGAAATGGAACAGCCTGCTGTTCAAGAAGGCAATACATTGATTGAAGGCATACCAGAGGTCCTTCTTGATGAATGGGTAGATCAAACTCAAGTGGTTGAGCCATGTGAACACTTGGACAAGGTTGGCTTGGGCGTGTATATGATGCATGAGGCTGATTTATTTCTGCCTAACATTGAAAAAAGTGCAGAACAATAGAATGGGCAGCAAGAAAATGAGGTATGGGAGCTATTTTTTGACGGCTTAAGGAGTAGAATGAGTGCCAGAGGTGGATGCATGCTTGTTTCCCCTAATGCTGAAAAGTACTATTCAGCTTTCAGATTTTGTTTCAGCTGCACTAACAACGTGGCTGATAATGAAGCGCTAATTCAAGGTCTAGAATGGGCAAGACAAAGAGGTATTGGCTGTCTGAAAGTTTATGGGGACAGCGAACTGGTTCTAAATTAGGTGAGAAAGCTTAATGTCACAAAAAATGACCTACTTAAGTCTTACAAGCATAGAGTATGGGACCTTTTGGAAGGTTTTGATGCATTCAATTTGATCTCCATACCCAGAAATCAGAATAAACACACTAATAGGCTGGCTGCTGTAGGGGCAGAATTTGACATTCCCAAGGAAATCAGTAGTGGTAAGAAAAATCAGCATATTAAGATTGTTGTTAGGTCTGCTGTGCCAGATAATAACATACATTGGCAAGTGTTTGATAGTGATCAGCAGATTGTAAACTTCTTGAGAGAGGAAACTGAATTCTCTCATGCCAACCAGGGGAAGCTACATCACCAGTACAGTGACCAAATCATTCAACTGAAAAATAACAAGATGCCAAAAGGTTTGGTCACCTTAGAATTCATCTTTAACACTGATGATGAAGCTGTAAAACCTAGGTCCAGCCTACAGGTTCAGCAAGATCATTATGAAGAATTTGAGATCTTTAAAGGTAAACTCCTTAAACTGGGAATATGGTGATTTAAAGGGGTTTGATCCCCAGCTTGCTCAGCACACTATTGAGTTGGAACCTGATGCCAAGCCTGTTAGGTAGAAACAGAGGCCTTTGAATCCTAAATTAGAGCCTCTCATGAAAATGGAACTGAATAAGTTGATTGAGAGTTGCATATTTTTTCCTATCAAACACACCTCATGGGTTTCCAACCTTGTGCCGGTTAGGAAGAAAAATGGGGAGATAAGGCTGTGTGTAGACTTCCGTGACTTGAATAGAGCTTCTTTGAAGGACCATCATCCTTTCCCTTCCATGGAGCAGATACTCCAAGTAGTTTCAGGATCAGAAAGGTTTTCCTTGCTGGATCGCTATTCTGGTTACAATCAGATTTTAGTCAGAGAGGAGGACCAGTACAAAACAACCTTCACCACAAAGTGGGGGACTATGGCTTACAAGAAGATGCCTTTCAGTTTGTCCGACACTGGAGCAACCTTTCAAAAGGCTATGGATATGGCCTTTCAGGGGTTGATGTACAAGATTGTCCTAGTCTACCTTAATGACATTAACATTTTCTCTAAAGAAGCCAAAGATCATCTAAGTCACCTAAGGCAGATTTTTGAAAGGTGTAGGGAGTTTGGGATATCACTTAATCCCAAAAAATGTGTGTTTGCTGTCCATGAGGGTAGATTGCTTGGTTACATGGTGTCAAAGCAAGGCATCACCATTGATCCTGAGAGAATAAGTGCAATTTTGGCTCTGCCTTTACCAGCACACAAGAAGGGCCTAAAAAGTTTCATTGGTAGGATCAACTTCGTCAGGAGGTTCATCCCTGAAATTGCTAATTTGTTAAATCCATTGACTGCTATGTTGAGGAAGAACATGTCTTTCAGCTGGACTAGAGAGGGAAAACAAAGTTTTGAGCTTATCAAAGAGTCTTTGGCTACTGCACCTACATTGCTAAATCCTAATTTTTCTAAGGATTTTACTTTGTATGCATATGGTAATGTTGATTCTGTTTCAGCTATGTTGGTACAGAAAAATGAGCTAGAAATGGAATAGCCTTTAGCCTTTTTCAGTTAGGAGTTGAAAGACAATGAGTTGAGGTACACTTTTGTTGAGAAACATGTACTTGCTGTTATAAGAAGTTTAAAAAAGTTTAAACACATGTTATCAAGTAACAAGATTAATTTAATGGTTTCTCATCCGAGCATGAAAGAATTTCTGCTAAGTAAAGATCTCAGTGATAAGAGAGCTGGTTGGGTGACTAAGGTCATGGAGTATGATGTGGACATTAAGGTTACCAAGTTGGTCAGAGGAAAAGGGTTGTGCGAACAACTTGCTAATGGTGTTATTGGCAAAGAAAAACATGATCAAGAAGTTGTTCTATCAATGCGAGATCAAGAACAAATAGCTGTTTCAGATCCTGTACCTGATTAGGTGCAAGAAATGGTTCATTTATTGTAGACCGGTGAGTGTCCTCAAGGCTTGGATAGAGCCAAACGAAAGTATTTTAGATTGTAGTCCATACCTTATGTGCTCATTAACGACTTGCTTTTTAGGAAGGATTTTAATGGAGTATTGCTGAGATGCATTGGACCTAACCAAGTAGAAAAGGTGTTGCATGAATTTCATGAGGGGTCAGCTGGAGGCCATTTTTCACCTAGAGCAACAGCTCTTAAGGTAATGAAAGGTGGCTATTATTGGCCTAGTTTGTTTAAAGATGCACACTTATGGGTCAGAAAATGCAAGGAATGTGCTCTGTTCACTGGAAAGGAGAAGTTGGCAGCCTTACCTTTGTAGCCAGTTCAGGTGGAACAACCCTTTATGAGGTGGGGATTAGACTTTATTGGGTTTACAAACCCTTCATCCAACGTTGGCCATAAGTGGGTTCTTACAGCCACTGATTATTTCACTAAGTGGACTGAAGCAGTCGCACTTAAGGAAGCTAATGAGTCAGCTGTTTTGAATTTTTATGAAGAGCTGGTTATGAGATTTGGAGTGCCTGAGTCCATCATTTTAGATAATGCCCTTACTTTCATTGGTTCCAGAATTTCTGATTGGGCTATAAGGAATGGCATTTATCTCAATACATCCTTAAATTACTATCTGCAAGGCAACGACCAAGCAGAATCTACAAATAAGAACCTAATCAGGATCATCAAGAAGACCATGGAGGGCAACCAGAGATCCCGGCACACACAATTAAAATCAGCACTATGGGCTGATAGAATCACTACAAAATGGTCCACAGGGCATTCGCCTTTCATATTGGTATACAGCAAGGAAGCAAGGCTTCCTATCACACTTGAGTTACTAGCACTTGATTTGGTAAATCAGATGGACATGCTAGAGGAAGGCCCTATGACAGTAAGGCTAGCTCAACTGGTTGAGCTTGAAGAAACTAGAAATGATGCTATGAGAAACATAGAGCATCATCAAGCCCAAATGAAAAGGTCATTCGACAAGAGGGCATCTCCAAGAACATTCCAAGAGGGTGACATAGTACTGAAGTGGGATGTGTTGAAAAGCAAACCTGGGAAGCACTCCAAGTTCGATGCTTTTTGGAGTGGGCCATACATTGTTTCAGAATGCAAAAAACATAACGATTTCTAGCTATCTAAGCTAGATGGTGATGTCGATCCAATCCCAGTCAATGGGATTCACCTCAAACATTGCTTCTGAGCTACGATCTAGAGTGTTTGTACATATTTCATGAAGTTTCGGTTGTTGAATAAGTGTTGCTGCACAATAGATTAGTTGCAGATTTCTTTTCCCTAAGTGCATTGCTACACAATTGTTAGTCTTTCCTTAGTCTAGTTGTGAAGGGTGTGAAACTACTGTAATGTACTACAGCCATATGTGGTACATTGATCATAAGAAACAGTGAATACATGTATTCACTGTCACACATCATACATGTCCTCATAGGGCTGTAATAAATCAAAGCAGTTAGAAAGGAGGTTTTTCAAGGTTTTATCAAGCATGTGTGACTCTATGCCCAATGGCTAAGCTTCAGGCAACTGGTCTGATGTTTAGCAGGCAAACATATAGCAGATGTCGCCAAAGATGTTACCTAGATTTCACTACCAGCTCAATTACGTAGAGCTTCCAATTTTGAAGGAGAGAAAAATACATTTTTATTTCTGCTACGTTATACCCATGCACATATTTGATACAAATTGAGATTAAATTATTTTGTTGCATTCAGATGTTTTTCAGACTTAAGAAATTGTACAAGTCTTTTGTAAGATCAGCAATTGGTATTGAAAAAATAAGTGTATAAGATCTCACACAAGCTGTGAGACTAACTGTTTCATTGCAAAATGAAAAAGATAAACTATACATTTATAAAAGAGCTAAAAGGCAAATATACATATGAGGTAGGGTGACTCGTCATTGCCTGAATGACGAGCCTTCATGATGTTGCCGTGTCTTGTGTCATCCTAAATTGTCTTCGTGTCCCGCATCTAGCTACTGTCTCCTTGCTACCCCCTAGTCATCTGCATAAAATTTTGGAACACTGGTGTTAGAGCAATGACGGGGCATCATATATCATATGATATACACCTATAAATATACAATTTGTTTTTTTAGATCAAGTAAACCAGTTAGTGTCACATAAACTTCTGAGAAGACAAATCAAGTATATCGATTGTAAGTCCTTATTTTTGTTAACATGTTTGCTCCATGTGCAGATATAGGTGTAATTATGTTTCTGTTTGATCCATCAGTTACATTATGAGTGGAGGAAGTGTGGCTCCCACAAGGGTTGAGCCTAGCTCATAGTCCTTACGAAAACATTTCATATGCCATATACAAATGCAAGACAAACTGCTAGGAAGGTGAAGATAGTCATAAGAGAACTTACAAAAAACAAAGATGCAAGTCACAGGAGGTGCATGAGTGCTACAACAAAAGACAATGGTATATGCAATAGGGAATAGGGACAATCATCTCATTGACCATAGCATCAAATAGTTCAGAATGGTTAAAATGACTGTCAAATAAATCCATCCGTCAGATGTAAACTAGAAACATCTTGTGCTCAGAATGACCAAATGGACAGCAGTCAACTATCAAAAGATAAAGCAACAAACTATTTTCAAGCACAGCACCAAAAAGACAGTTATAGAAAGAGATGAACAGCAATAAGTGTTGTCATAGCATATAGGGAACAATATACTGTCATAATAAATGGACAGCAGTTAACTGTCAAGAGGTTTCAGTCATAATAGGATAGCATATACAAGTGCAGTCACCATGAAAATAACAGTCATAAAAGACATTGGAAAGGTGCATGAGATGGAGTAGCAAAGTATGATGGAGCAACAATTGTCAACGGTAAGAAAAGGTAGTGACAGTCAAAGCATGACGACAAACAACAAATAGAGAAATTGTCAAGTGGACAGAGGTCTTAAACAATAGAGGAATGAGTGCAAAGATGTCTGCATGGAAGTCATCCCATGAAGAGCATACAAGGACAAAGAAAGCCTTGGAGGATCATAACAGTGAGATAAACAACAAAAATACAGATTGAGCACATGCCAGGAGGATGCATAAAACAACTTATACAGTGCAGACCTATATGCAAGTTAGTAAGTTTTGAGTTGGGTTATGTTCTGTGAAGCTATGAGAGGATGTCTAGAGTTTTTTGAAACCTTATATGCTTGAAAGAAGATGTAGAACCTTGTTTAAGATTGCATAGTAGTTGAAATACGTGTATATCACTAGAAACATTGTCAAGCATTTGAAGAGATATGCAAAAGTTAATGATTTCGAAGATCATTGTCAAACCTTGAGGAAGTTCTGCCAAGTTGTTCCCAAACTTATGAAGCTTAATGGCAGCTTTATGCATGAGGTTAAGAATAGTGATGCAGTCTCAAGACTGCCATAACAAACATTATATATGGTCAAGCCTATGGAATACACAAAAGATAGTCAGTAACTCAGAGTACCAATGAAAACAGTCCTAAACCAGAGACTGTGTTAATAGTCATGATGAGTAGACGAGGATAGAATAGCCAAGCTCATGAGTAGCAAGAAGGAGGATGAAGGCATAGTTATAACTAAGATGCATATCATGCAAAGCCTGTCAGGAATAATGAAGCATCCATGAAGTTTGAGTCCTATCACAAAAGTGTCAAACTTTTCAAACAATAGTATAGTACAGTGTTGCTATGGCATATGTGTTTAAGTATAAAGATGGTAATTTACATGGAAATAAACAAGAGTCAAAAGACACAGTGCCATAGAAGTTTTGTATGGCACTGACGAAAGAGGAAAGTCAAAGTAACATGCATAGCAAATGCAATGGACGTAGTGCATGGGACACCATATGGAGTCATTGCAATAGAAGAGACGACTTACAAACCCTGCATGGACAACAACAGACCTTTCAAGGTCTAAATCAAAGAATGCAGACTTTTCAAGTTCAAAGAATACAGATTTTCTTGAACAAAATGCCCAGAAATGTTCAAATGTTACAGCCAATGGAAAGAATACAGATTTTCAAACACAGAGGGTGCAGATTTTCAAGCAAGATACATAGAAACCCCTCAAATCACGCTTTAACAAGGCAAAAATATGCAGATAAAATGTTCAGAAAATGAAGTTCTTTCAAGTTTTTCTGGCAAAGCAGCACAACAGAAAGTACAAATTTTTAGAGAATGTAAATTTCTCAAGTTCAAATGCTTACAGAACCCTGACAAAAGAGAATAACAGAAAAACGCACATTCACACAAAATTGCAAAAACTTTCTAGGTTCAAAATATACAGAAGCCTCTAAAAAACACTACAAATGGAGTTTCAAGATCATACACAACCGTTAGACTCATAAAATACAGATTTTCTAGAAATATATGCTTAGTTTTCTTCTAGTTTTCTGCCACAATGATGAAAAGAAGAAACAATTTTTTTTTTCAAGTTCAAGTATGCAGAACCCTAAGAGAAACAACAAAAAATGGAGTTTTTCGACCTCACCACAGCGAATATACAAAGGAAAATACAAAGTTTTCATTCCTATTTGATAGAAAATGCTTAGATTTCCAAGAAAATTGGCCCCGAGCAGTAAATACAGCAAAAAAGATAAGAGATACAGCAAGTTAGAGCAACAAGTAGACAGAATGCATGGTTTTTATACTCAATTTTTTTTACATAGATTCACAGAAGTCTTCGAGTCGGCCATCAACAAAGGTGGAATATGCAAGGATATTCCAGAAAATGATGGGATATATGTGGTAAAAATGACTTACTTATGTTTTCAGCTGAGTGCTATGCGTGCGAACTCCTCAGATTTCCTCAGACGAGTCTCAAAATGACGGCCTCACATAGCCAAAAAATGCAGAGGATCTGCCACACAAAAAACACCAGAAGATACATCAAAGTACAGTCAAAATGCAACCATGGAGGCCTAGAATTGACTTCAAAGAGTCAAAGCCTCAAAGGAACCAACTTACCTCACGTTTTCCTCTGAGATTTGACAGGAACACACTCAAAATTGCCCCAGATTCATGCATTTTTGACCTTCAAACCCTCCATGGTGGCGACGGCCAAGTTCGAACAACAAGAGAACAAATGCAAATGAAATGATTTTTAGGTTTTTCCTCCTTGTTTGGTCAAATAGACCTAATCTCCCTTTGCATTCGATGGTGTGTTGTTTGACTTTTATTTTAAAACATCATTGCAATCTTTTCAAGCCCGTGGTAAAGACTTGCAAGTCTTTCTAACCTTGTCATTGCAAATGCGGCCATGAGGTAATTCTATGCCCTTTTTAAGTCAAAGAAAAAACATTATGGTATCATGTGGGTTGAGTACCTTGTCTAATGCTAAGGCATGTGTAGAGGGAGACAAGGGTTGGTTAAAATATGTTGCATCAAACCTTGTAAAGTCGAGTACCCTACATATTGTGAAATGTATTTGCATTTGGGAGTCATAAGGGTCATTCTTAATGTATATTTCCTAGGCCTCGCAAAGCAAGATAGAGATGTATGCAAAAATGGAAATGGCTAGGGATTTTGAGATACTTTGTTATGACCTTGAGATGCAAGATATGTATGAGTGCGGAGTCATGTCATTTTGTCTAGGAGATATGGACGTCTTTTTATGTCATATTTTGCATGATCTTAGAATAGATTAGACATTCTAAACAAATGGCAAAGTAATTATTTATGAATTACTTTATTGTTTGTAATAATGCACAGAGGCATGAATGGGCAGATTATCACAAACGACAAAGTAAGTCTCTTTGATTACTTTGTCGTCTTTTTATGACATTTAATTAGTCCCTAAATCATGCAAAATCAGGGAATTAGATGATTATGTCATAAATGCCATTTTTTTTTGCATAGGTTTGTGCAATTTTGAATTGTAAAACATTTACTAAGGTGGTGTAATTATAAGCCTCTTAGTTAAATGTTAATTAAATGTAGAAAAAAGTGTATCTATGTCATTTATTGGGAAAATATTAGATATTTATGACGCTGTAGGGGAGTTATTACACAGATCTGACATATGTCAGAAGCCTTAAAGATCATTTAAAGGCATTCTATGACATTTTTAGGTGCCTTTATGATAGTTGATGGCATGCCTTGACCATTTATGCATTGGGAACCCTTTTTGGAGGACTTTAGAGAGATATTTTGAGGGTATTTATGAGATGCATGGGAATGGAGGTGGTTGATATTTATTTGTTTACAGCTATTTGGGAAGTATATAGTCTTCTTCCTTGTTCATTTTTTGGGAGTTCTTGCTATTCACTACTTTGTATATTGTAATTTTTTGAGTTCTTTTGCAGAAGTGAATAGTCTTGTAACCCATTTTCAGAGATATTCAGTATTGTAACACCTTTTTGGCAGTAATAAGCAGTTTATACCCTCCCATTTCTTCTAATATTGTGTGTCCTCAGTGTTAGTGCAGATCTTTGTGATGTTCTTTGTCCTTGGAGCTGTATTTCATGTTGGTGCCTTTATGCAGGGATTACATATTTTTGTAGGTTGTGAGATGTGCAAGGAATAACAATCAGTTTTGGGTAGTGAGAAAACCTCTTTCTCCTTTACAGGACTGTTCTTATTTAGCCTCCTTACAAAGTAATGATGTAAAGATTATAATTTGCTGGGTTGTGTAAGGGATT
Organism: Cunninghamia lanceolata; assembly: GCA_027924645.1. Classification (NCBI taxonomy): domain Eukaryota; kingdom Viridiplantae; phylum Streptophyta; class Pinopsida; order Cupressales; family Cupressaceae; genus Cunninghamia; species Cunninghamia lanceolata. The sequence continues at coordinate 2,867,767 of BSBN01001011.1, forward strand.
CTTATTATTACTGGTTCTGTAGTGTGTCAATTTTGTGTATTTTCTGATGATCTTTTGGTGCACCACCTTAGATAGTAGGTTTCATTTTTATGCAATCCTTCTTACCCTTTTCTATACAAAGACTTTAGTGTAAGTAGTTTAGGTGAAGTATCAACAGGAAGCCGGCCTTCTCTGGAGGTTCTTTCTATCGCAGGTGACCCAGAAACCTGGAAAGATCCCATGTTTCTCCAGATTGCCAAGTTTTACAACTCAGCAAGGGTGCAAATCTGAGAGACAACAACAACTACAACATTTGACAAAATTCCTATATCATTTATGCTTTGATGGATGTCTATACCGTGTTCCAAAGATACGACTTCTAAGGTTTTTGGAATTTGGCTTTACATGCTCACCAATTACATTTTCTTGAAACTTTCTAAAGGCTTATCAAAAAATCCATTAAATGTTCATATCTTCCAATCATTGCATTCCATGAGGCAACATTTCTTTGAGGCATCATGCTAAACAGTTCATGTGCCTTGTCTATGCTTCCACACTTTGCATACATGTCTCTAAGGGCAGTTGCAACTACAACATCTAACAAAATTCCCATATGTTTTATCCTTTTATAGATGTCTATTTTGGCATAGGCAAGGAGGATACTAGCTAAGGTTGTGGAATTTTTATTTACACCTGCCAATCGCATTTGCTTGAAAGTTTCTAAAGCCTTATCAAAAAATCCATCATGTTCATATCTTGCAATCATTGCATTCAATTAGGTAACATTTCTTTGGGGCATCATGCCAAACAGTTCACGTGCCTTGTATATGCTTCTACACTTTGCATACATGTCTACAAGGGAAGCTACAAAATTACAGCATGTGACAAATTTCCTATATCCTTTATGCTTTGATGGTTGTCCATACGTTGTTACAAACAATCTATTTTGGTGGATGTCCATACCCTACTCCAAAGATCCCATTTTCACATTTACACCTGTCAATTGCTTTTTCTTGTATGTTTCTAAAGCCTTATTGAAAAATCCATTCTATGCATATCCTACAATCATGGCATTCCATGAGACCACATTTATTTGAGGCATCATGTCAAACAATTCACTTGTCTTATATATGCTTCGACATTTTACATATATGTCTTCTAGGGCAGTTGCAACTACAACATCTATCAAAATTCCCATATCCTTTATGCTTTGATGGATGTCCATGTATCATGTTCCAAAGATCTCAGTTTGGCATAGGCAAAGAGGATGCAGTCAAAGGTTGTGGAATTTGGATTTACACCCACCTATTGCTTTTGCTTGAAAGTTTCTAAAGCCATATCAACAAATCCATTTTGTGCATATCCTACAATAATGGCATGTTCCATGAGACTTCATTTCTTTGAGTCATCATTCCATGCAAGTACAATATTTGATAAAATTCCCATATGCTTCCACATTTTGCATACATAGTTGTTGTACTAGACTCTTTTTGTATCTTGTCAAATAGTTCACTTGCCTTGTCTGTGCTTCCACATTTTGTATACATCCTGATAGAATAGACCTTGTAGATGTATGTAGCATCATGATGCATCCTGATGGAGAAGTTGACCTTTTTGATGTGTTGTTTGGTAGTAGACCTTTGTTTGTTGATGATTGCAAACTTGGAGGCAACAACTTTATGATCCTCTTGTAGTGTCAGACTTGCAGGCTTAATAGATTTTCTTGCATATGTGTTGTTGCAGATTGCAGTGTTGTTGCAATTCTGTGTTGGCATGGTTTCTCACTAAGTTAACTAATTTGGATTAATGCTACATGTTCCATGGAGTGGCTTTGTGTAACTCTTTCTTTTGTATTGCTTGGTCTAGCATTTTGAGGTTGTTTGTTGCTACAATAAAAAGTAACATTTGTTCATTCATTTGAAGCAACATTGGAAATTGAATTTAAAGTTAGCCAAGGAGGTATTATCTAGTAACAGTGATCACAGTGTTATCTGTGAAGTATGACAACACTCCACACTAAAATGCATAATATTGAGGAGTAATCAATTTTTTCTGTGGTTTGGCATTTTGGAGTGACAGTGGTTTGGTCATCTTTTATGCATCACAAATTGAATCAGTTTATTGTTCTTGTTTTAAATATATATATATAAATATAATGCTGCTCTTCTATACTAATTTATAGTTGTTGTGCATCTATTAGTTACATAGTTTGAACATGTTAAACATATATAATATATTGCATATCCATTAGTTGCGTAGTTTTAGTTTGTTACACAAAGAGGATGTAGTCAAAGGTTGTGGATTTTAGCTTTACACCCACCAATTGGTTTTGCTTGAAAGTTTCTAAAGCCTTATCGACAAATCCATTATTTACATATCCTGCAACCATACCTTTCCATGAGACCACATTTCTTTGAGGCATTATGTCAAACAGTTCACTCACCTTCTCTATGCTTCCACATTTTGCATACATGTCTTCTAGGGCAGTTGCAACTACAACATTTTTCAAAATTCCAATAGACCACATTTTTTTGAGGCATCATTCAATGCAACTACAACATTCGATAAATTTCCCATATGCATTTTGTAAGAATACATGAGATACTATATATTTCTATATGATTACCCTAATTAGTAAGAATTAATAAGAAATAAGCATAATGGCAATAATTAGCATTCAAGGATTTCTAATGAAGACCTAGGATTTGGGTGCCAATGGAAACTCACCAAACCATCAGATCAATCTTTATAAATGAAGAGATTTTATGATTTAGACTAATACAGATGCTTGGGTATCTCATAATCATATTGAGATCTAATCATTGCTTTGTTTCATGTAGGGTTTGTTTCCATGCTTCTAATCATAATAATCAAGGTTATGGAATAGCTCTTCTCATGTCATATGAGGAGATCATGGTCACAATACCATCAAGATGTTGTGAATTTCAACAACAAATTTCCATCTTTCCAAACTCTACCATCGTACACAGTCAAGAAGGCACAAAACAATCAAAAGCATGGACAATCAAGGGACTATCATAAAATCATAAGGTTGTTATCCATAGGGGATTGCCTTGAAAGATGTATGACCATGCTAAATTGCTCCTTATCAAGGCCATGATGTGTCAAAAAGGTGAAGTTACTGGGTGAATGTGAGAAGTCAATTTCAATTCAAAAGAGTATCTATTGCTGTCACAGTCATGAAAGACTATCATTATGCCATCTTAGACCCTATGACTCAATAAATTGCCATGAAAATGAGGTTGAGGAGTTTTCTGAGGGTGTGAGGAGTAATCAAAGGGATTTCAAGGAAGATCAAACACTAAAAGAAGGGATTTTTCCATGATCATTTTTTAGGACTATTACAATCATGAACAACCATCAAGGTCCTAAGAGTATTTACTAATCATCATACCATTATTCACATTTTAGTATTGTCAACAAAGTTTCTAATTCAACAAATCCATTTTTTGCATATCTTGCAATCATTACAACCCATGAGAGGACATCTCTTTGTGGTGTTGTATGATCAAATAGTCCATGTGCCTTGTCTATGCTTCCACACTTTGCATACATGTCTACAAGGGCAACAACAATTGCATCTAGCAAAATTCCTATATCCTTTGTGCTTTGATGTTTGTCCATACGATGTTCCAAAGATCCTAATTTGGAGGATATTGGAAAAGGTTGTGGAATTTGGATTTACACATGCCAATTGCATTTGCTCGAAAGTTTCTAAAGCCTTTTTAACAAATCCATTTTTGCATATCTTGCAATCATTGCATTCCATGACAGAAGATCTCTTTGAGGTGTTAGGTCAAACAATTGACATGCCTTGGGTGCAAAACAGGACCATGCCTAGCCTAAACATACCCATCCAGACGTTGGAACTGTCAGTTTAGTCGCATCAGGAGCAGGACGTAAGTTACACCCCTTTGCAACTTTACACTACCTCCTGACAATTTTGGGGGCAGAAGAAAACCTTTCACCACGGTTGAACACCTTAGAGATATAAAAACTAAGAGAGGTTATTGTAGAGGGGTTCTACATGATTGTGTTGCCTCAGACAGAATGTTTCTAAGTGTCACGGTTTCTGAGTAACAGCTCATCAAAGATTGCTACCTTTTTGCACTTTGGACACTTTAGGGATATCACTGGTACAATGTAACTCGAACTATTTTAGCATGTTTGGGTACAAAACAAGATAATGCCTAGCCTAAATGTACCCATCCAAATGTGTTGGAACTATCAGTTTGGTCGCATCAGGAGCAGGACAAAAGTTACACCCCTTTGCAACTTTACACTACCTCCTTCTAACAATTTTGAGGGAAGCAAAAAACCTTTCACCACGGTCGAACACCTCAGAGATATCAAAAACCAAGAGAGGTTATTGTAGAGAGGTTCTACAAGATTGCATTGCCTTAGATCGAATGTTTCTAAGTGTCATGGTTTTTGAGTAATAGATCGTCAAAGATTGCTACCTTTTTGTAGTTTAGACTTTTCAGGGATATCCCTGGTACAATGTAGCTCGAACTATTTTGGCATGTTTGGGTGCAAAAAAGGACCATACCCTAGCCTAAATGTACCCATCCAGATGCATTGGAACTGTCAGTTTGGTCACATTAGGAGTAGGACGAAAGTTACACCCCTTTGCAACTTTACACTACCTCCTGACAATTTTGGGGGCAGCAGAAAACCTTTCACCACGGTTGAACACCTCAGAGATATCAAAAACTAAGAGAGGTTATTGTAGAGGGTTTCTATGTGATCGCGTTACCTTAGACAAAATATTTCTAAGTGTCACAATTTTTAAGTAACATCTTGTCAAAGATTGCTTTCTTTTTGGACTTTGGACTCTTTAGGGATATCACTAGTACAATGTAGCTCAAACTATTTCAGAATGTTTGGGTACAAAACAAGACCATGTCTAGCCTAAATGTACCCATCCAAATGCGTTGGAACTATCAATTTGGTCACATCAGGAACAAGACGAAAGTTACACCCCTTTGCAACTTTACACTACCTCCTTCTAACGGTTTTGGGGGCAGTAGAAAACCTTTCACTATGGGCAAACGCCTCAGAGATATCAAAAACTGAGAGAGGTTATTGTAGAGGGGTTCTACATGATCATTTTTCCTTAGACAGAATGTTTCAAAGTGTCATGGTTTCTGAGTAACATCTCATCAAATATTGTTGCCTTTTTGCACTTTGGACTCTTTAGGGACTTTGCCTGTAGCATGCTACCCTGAACGATTGGGGCACTTGGCACATGAAATGAGACCTCACCTGGCATTCAACCACCCACCCCGATGCGTTGGCAAAGTCCGTTCAGTCCCACGACCTATGGAATGCAAAATGTCACTCATAGCACCTTTCCATTGCATGAAACTAAAGCATTTTGCAAGAATGCATTTGATTTCGGCATGGTCAAACAGATTGGAGTTGACCAAAACTGAGAGAGGTTATTGTGGATGGACCCCACATGCACCTATAGGTCCAAACGAAACGTTACCAGCTGCCACAAATTCCAAGACCTGCTCCATCAAAGTTTGGTAATTTTTTCATCTTAGGGATCTTAAGGGACTTTGTCGGTAGCCTGCTGCCCCGAATGATTGGGGCGCTTGGCACATGAAACAAAACCTACCCTAGCATTTACCCCCCACCCAAATGTGTTCGTGAAGTCTATTCAGTCCCATAACCTATGGAATGCAAAATGTCACTCCTAGCACCTTTCCACTGCATGAAACTAAAGCATTTTGCAAGAATGCATTTGATTTCGGCATGGTCAAACGGATTAGAGTTGACCAAAACTGAGAGAGGTTATTGTGGACAAACCCCACATGCACCTGTAGGTCTAAACAAAATGTTCCCAACTGCCATGAATTATGAGAACTGCTCCGTCAAAGTTTGGTAGTTTTTTCGTTTTAGGGATCTTAAGGGACTTTGCTGGTAGCCTACTGCCTCGAACAACTGGGGTGCTTGGCACATGAAATAAGACCTCATTTAGCATTTACCCGCCCACCTTGACGTGTTGGCAAAGTCTGTTTGGCCCCACAAGCTATGGAATGCAAACAAAGAAGCATGAAGACATGAACAAACTCCTGTCATGAGGAAGAACCACAACCCAATCCAACTCCTAAAAGTATGACATGTTATGATGAAGAACCACAACCAAATCTAATGATCCAATGGCATGAACCAATGACATAAGCAACTATGTCCTACTATTGTAACATGATAAACATGAATGTTATGAATTAACATCCTAACCCTATGACATCAATCTTGATATGACATGAGTGAAACATGAGTGAATAGGATTAAGACCAATAAGGATCAACTTCATCCATCACTTAGATCTAACCCCATGAATCATAACATGATGATGATGCAAAGATCAAATGTATACGATAGAAAACAAATCAAACCAATCATGAGGCCTTCACTGCTCAAGTTCATACCACTGCTTATCAAGTTCATGCCATTGCTTGAGTGAGATCTTCACTATTCAAGTTCATGCCTTGTCTTGAAGCACTAAAACTCTATGCATCACATCACATACTCTATGAAGGAGCAAGTGTCTTTATATCACAAAACCCAACAGCATATCCTAAAATCATAATGGTATCATCAAACAATAGACAACCAATAGACCTGCACAATTATGCATTCCTTACTTTCAAGCAAATGCAATTGGCACATGTAAAACCAAATTCATGTAAGGATAATTGATCATCATATTAAATATTTAATATAAATTATCATATACATAATTTCATGAACATAACATCTAGTTTACATACAAAGCCATATATATAAAAATATATATTGGTAACATACAAAAGTATGTACATACAAAGCCATCTAGGCATACAAAAAATGTCCCAAAAACTAATTTCCTATGGACTTTTATACAAATAATCATCCTCTCTATGTCGTCGAGTAGACCTCTTGGACAGTTAAAGTTTATGCAACCCCACCTGTTAATACAATCAAACAATATGCACATTACTATAGAAAATGTACATGAAATATATATACAATCAAACAAAGTACAAGTAACCATCTAGGAAAGTTTTATGCATACTTACAAATTAATCCAACAAACCATCTGGGTCTTCTCTACTCTTTATTGTGTCAAGTATTGCCTCATGGTTAGACTCATGCACCTTCCACAAGGTCTTGTTCAAAGGTCTACCTTGATATTGTATCAAATGAACATTGGTTGCCACGACGAGGTTTGAGTAATGAAGAATCTTCCAATGCGGGTCAAAGTCCTGAAATAGCCAAACATTAACACTCTTATGTGGGTACCTTCTAAGCCATGTTCCAGCAACAACCATTGAGCCTATAGGGTATTCGATGTTTTCTCCATCTGTAACTGGGGCCTCCAATTTCTTTTTGGCCTCAACACAACAACACAAGTAATAATCTATTCCCTTTTCATTATCTTCATCTGTAATAACTGCATAAACATGCCCTACAATAATATGTGCAACAAATTAGATGAAATTAGTCAACTTTACAAAAATACTACAAAGTAAGATAATATTAGGATTTATTTTGAAAACTATGCAAGTAGATATATTACCTAGTTGAACTAGATTTGATATATTACCTAGTTGAAGTAGATATATTACTTTCAACTTGACATGTGAATGATGGTGTGCCTCCAACTTGAGAAGAGAATGAAGATGTACCTTCTACTTCACCTGTGAAAGCTTGAGTGTCTCCAATTCGAGAAGATAATGATGGTGTTCCTTCAACTTGACCTATGGATGATGGAGTGCCTCCAACTTGGAGATCCACTTTCCTCATTGAACAGAGGTTTTGCATTCATTCCCTTTGTGCCGCCAATTCCATATCTCTCTTAGCTTCATTAGATGTGTCACATTCCTCTTCAATTGGCAATGGTGGAATGTCTTCTTGTATGGTTGACAATTTCCTACTTTCTCAAATTCGCCTCATTCTTTCTCTTTTCTTCTCATTCATAGCTTCACACTCTTCTGGTGTTAGAGTCTTTGCTCATTTCCTCGACATGATGATGATTTCTACAAGAATGATGAATAAGACAATGATAATTAGAACCTTTATAATGACAATGAATAATGGTCACAGTGAAAAAATACTATATACGCCTAAAAATGACACAACTCGGTCTAAATAAATATTCTTAATATTTATTTCATTCTAATTCTTCTATTAATAAATAAATAAATAAATTTATTTATTTGATTCATATTCCTCTAAGTTAATTAAATATCAAAATATTTAATTACCTCTTCTAAAGTCAAAATTAAATAAAATCCTTTATTTAATTAAATTTTTCTAAACAATTAAATAATTCTTAATTATTTAATTAAGTCAAAATCATTCTTCCAAATTTGAATAAATCAAATCAAATGTATTTAAATCCTCTTAATCTCTAAAAATAAAATATCATCAAATATTTTATTTATTCTTCCAAATCATGCACAACAATTAAATAAATTTATTTATTTAATTTGCATTCTTATCTTCTAATTCTTCAAATATCTTCCAAATCTTCTAAAAATAAGTCTTCTTCTTCATGCACACAAAATTAAATAATTTATTATTTAATTTCTCTCAAATCATGCAAAAGCAAATCTCAAGTTAAGTTATCTATTCAATCAACCTTGTTTTTATCAATATCTCTTAAATTAGAAAAAAGCTTTCTAATTTATGAAATCATATCTTATCTTTAGAAAAGAAAGTAGTTAACTCAAATAAAGCGGCTTTTAGGTGACACTTGTCTTCTTCTTATTCATGCATGTTCCTCAACCATTATATACCGTTGATCTTCTCATTCTCTCTATACTGTTGATCTCTTTTCTCACAAGTCTATAAATTGAACCTTCTTCTTCCATTTCATTCATCCAAGCTTTAAGTATTGTTACTTTGCAGGAATTACAGCGCGCCTTTGGCACCAATTCCTTCATTGCTTGTGATCACACTCATTACTACACACTACTACCATTGTTGTGAAGCTCATTTTCATGGCGATACTATCATAGCCATTCCCATTTGAACATCTTGAAATTATAGCAAGGAAGTACACCTTCTGAGGGCCATATTCATAGACAAGATCATTTGTGATAGGCGATCAATGGAAGCTACGAATTAAAGGAGGTTTGCTTTGTTATTGTTCATTGTTTATTTGAATCTCCTTTATTCACCATTTCATTGAGTTTTGGGTATCTTGATATTTGATTATATTGATTATTCATGTTTAATCCAATTTTTCCTTAACATTTTTGGCGCCCATCGTGGGGTCCAGCCCCAAATTTAACCAAAAACTAAGTTTTTGTGTTTTAGAAAGCCGTACACAGGAGGAAATCGCGCATTTGACACATTCTAACACACGTATACTATTTTTTATAGCGCATTTGTTCTTGTAGTGCATATAGTCTCTATTCTGATGCATATATTGTCTGTTCCAACGCATACATCATTTCAACACATACAGACTTTGTTATAGCACATTTACCCTCAGATACGGTGCATATATCAGATCAGCGCATATACACTTTTTTCCTGCACTTTTGACCTCTGTCTTAGCGCATATGTACTACGGTGCTTCTGTTCTCTGTTTCTACACATTTAGTCTCTTAAGTGGCACATCTGTTTTAAGCAATGATTTTTAGGGTTTCCTTGAAGTTTTCACTAACGCTAACGTCTTTTTACAGGAACTCTCTTGATCTATTTTGTAGGCTAGGTACTGGTTTAGATTCATATAGTTGCACTTGTTAGCTCACACTTCAATTTTTAACAGGAAAGTAAAATGGATGCTCATGCAAATCTCACATAGTTTTAACTAGGAAAGTGGTAATTGAATCATTGCTATCTTGCATATCATTGAATAATTGTTATATTGCTATCTTTTCAAAGTTAACAACTCATTGCTATCTAGATAAAATTGAACTCATTATTGCTATCTGGGTAAAACTAAACCATTGCTATCTCGATTATCACTTCAAAGTTAACAATTCGTGCTACGTGGATAAAAATTGAACTCATCATTGCTATTTGGGTAAAACTGAACCATTGCTATCTCAATCACAAGTTCAAAGTTAACAATTCGTGCTACGTGGATAAAAATTGAACTCATCATTGCTATATGGGTAAAACTGAACCATTGCTATCTTGATCATCACTTCAAAGTTAACAATTTGTGCTATCTGGGATAAAATTGAACACATCATTGCTATCTTGGTAAAATTGGACTATTGCTATCTTGTTATCACTTCAAAGTTAACAAATTTCTGTGCTTGTCCAAGTAGATAGCTCATCTAGTTTTTCTCATTTTAACTAGGGGAAAAGAACCACTGTATTCTATGTTTTGGGAATGATACCAGGCCTATGTTCTCCCCTATCTTGGGTGACCAAAATGCTAGACATATCATTTTCTCATGTGTTTTTCCTTTAGAGGGGCTTGCTCTTGGATACCGTTCATCCAAGTAGGAACGAACCTCAATGGTAACAGGCTAGATGTCAAGCCCTTCCAAGCCACTATAAATAAATTATGTTTGGAGCTAAAGCTTCAAACAATGAGTGTAGTTGTGTTATACCGATAGCCAACCTCCTCCAAAACCCTCCAAGGCGCAACCCTTGCAGGCTGGGAGACTCCATAATGGAGAGTAGTGCTGCCACATGTATAACCACTCAAACGGTTGCCTTTATTACTCATCCTTTGTTTTAGTAGACCAAAAACCCCTATAATTTGGTGCAGGGAAGGGTGATTATCACCTCCCAAAGATGCTTCACTAGAGATAGTGAGAATTCAGTTTTATACTGTCCTTTGAAACCTAGGATTGTACTTGCTTTTCTTTTTAGTCCAAAAAGAGTCAAAAAAATCACAAAAAAATAAAAAACCATAAAAATATTCTTTGTGTTTGCTGTGTCTTCTTGCCATAATTTTAGAAAATCAGATCAAAAAGACCTTCTTACAACCAAAGTACCAAAAACATTAGAAAAATTCTAAAAAATTGCAAAAATACTAAGAAAAACCAGAGCGGTGCATCCATCCTCTGTTGCTACACATTTGTGCCGACCTGCGGCGCATCTGTACTGAATTGTAGTGCTTTTACTGTCTATTACAGTGCATATAATTTTTACTAGTGTGGCACATTTGTCTCGACTTCTTGCGCATTTACCAGTTTCTGCAGCGCATCTGTTCTAGTGCATGCGTGACAGTGAGCACTTGCACAATCTTTGAGAGAAACATTTTATCAGTTCTGGGTACCCATTTCAGTCTAGTTCCAAGTTTCAAGATTAGGTCTTACCTTGTAGTCATTTTTCCATCCATTTCGCGTCAAAAGTCTCTCTTTCATTGGTCATCCCATTCACCTTCTATCATGTCTTCCTAGTCCAAAGTCAAAAGTATCCCATATCAGGTCAGCATAGGCCCCTTTTTCGTATCACTTTGGATTCAAGTAACCCTAGTAGGTCACAAAACTTCGCTAGTGGTCTTGGTGCATGACTAGTCCCTACACAGTAAGACAGGTATCGAGTACCCTTATTAGTGATTATCATCTTGTATCGGCCATCTTACTTGGAATCATTGATTGAGAAAGTCTCGTGTCCAAATCTTGTTGTGAGTATCCTATTCTCAACAGTCTCCATCGGCACCTTGCCAAAATCTCTAGTTTCATCCCACCTCATCCCACATCACCTTGCATGGTTCTTACTAGATCTCAATACAAAAAGCAACTTGAAATGGCTGAATCATCCAACCACATCATCACACCTCATGATAGTGATAAGGAAATCACTCACGAAGAGTATCAAGGAACCATCCAAGATCAGAAATTCCAACGCTTGCTAGAGAAAGTGCTCCATGATGACCCTCACAAGTATTTTTATCATCTTGCAAATCTTGGAATTAAACTCCCCGCCGATTTCGATCTAAGCACAATCCAAGAAAACGTGGAGGATAATCATGAAAAAGGAAAGAAAGCCATAGACCTAAGCACTCATATGGAAGAAATGAGGAAACAACTCAAGGGTCTAAAGCAACAAATGACGGATCTCAAGACGGGTACAAACACTAAAACCTACTCCTTGGAAGATATTGCACCGTACCCCTTTGATAAAAGTTTGAACATGACACCATTTCCCTTTTGATTCGAAGTTCCTAAGTTTGACAAATACAAAGGGAAAGGGGACCCTAGAGATCACATTAGGGAATTCAATGCAACATGCATGGAAGTAGCTCACAACGAGACTTACTTAATGAGACTATTCCCTAGATCTCTAGGTAGTCAAGCCATGGAGTGGTTCTCACGACTCCCACCGGGCATCAAAAATTTTGATGAGTTAGTCAACAAATTCATCACGTACTTCTCTTACAATATTGAACATAAAGTTTCCATGCTCGACCTATGCAACACCAAGAAAAAGAGTGGTGAATCATTCACCTCCTTCCTATAAAGGTGGAGACAACTAGCAAGTAAATGTTCATATGATGTACCAAAGAAGCAATTAATGGAGATGTTTGTCCATAACCTCAACTCCGATCTTAGCTATCAAATACAAATTCAATGCCCTACCTCATTTTCGAAGGTCATTGAAATGGGATTGTTCATCGAAAAAGCTATGATCGCCAAGGGGCAAATCAAGTTATACAAGGACACAACTACCTCCAACTACACGACTGACAAATCAATGTTTTGGACTAAGAATAAAAATGTCATCAACGATTGAGTAGTTGATGCCAAGGTGGCGGCTCCCAAGCAACAACAAATATTCACTCTCAAAGAAGAGGCAAGCAATGTTACACCCAACAAAACATTCTCTCGAGAGCCAAGACCATGGTTCAACACAAATCCAAGGTGAAAGTTCACACCATTGGGTGAGTCCCAAGAATCTGCATTAAGGAAGCTATTGGCCAACAATGAAATCTCTCTACCACCAACAAGTGATTACAAACCTCAAATCAAACCTCACTATTGGAAAGACACCGACTATTGTGAGTATCATAGAGGAAGGGGACATACAACCAACAATTGTATCCATCTCAAACATGTTATTCAAGACGTGCTTGATCAAAATCAAGGAGGTGCTCAACAACATACTTCTAATGAGACACGTGTGGCTTACAAAGATCCGCTTCTAAATCATGATAGGTCGTACAACAACAATGGCAACAACAACAACGGTAACAACAACAACAACTGCAATAGGCAAAATCAGAATAATGGGAATAGTAATGCCAACTACGTAAGTGTGCCATTCGACTATACCATCAATTGCATAATAGAGCACATACTACAAATCAATGTGGTCACGCCCAACAAACAATCAGAGCCTAACCAAAATGATTGCAGTATCATTACCCGCAGTGGTAAAGTCACGTTGAATACCATCCCTCCAAGGTCATCACCTTCTCAGTCCAACTTCCATCAGTATAGTGTCATAGACCAACTACTGAAGACTCCGGCCCACATTTCTATCTTAGAGTTGTTGCATCTATCTCCTTCCCATAAGGAGATTCTCGATAAAGCCTTAGTGGAAACCACTGTCCCCACTAACTTGGACCAAGAGAAGTTTCAGGCCATGGTAGGTAATCTAACCTCCTCAAGTACCATATCATTTACCAAATAAGATGACCTCTCAGTGTCTCAACCTCATAACACCCCTCTGCACATTGTCGCCTTCATCCATAAACACCACATCAAGAGAGTTCTCATTGATGAGGGAGTCGGTTTAAATATTTGCATGTTGAAGCTAGTCCTTACATTGGGGTTCTCTAAAAATGTAGTTGATCCAAGGAAGAAGATTACTATCAAAGCCTATGATGAAGAAGAGAGAACTACCAAGGGAACAGTGGTATTACCCATACAAGTGGAACCGGTGATAAAAGATGTTGTGTGCCAAGTCCTAGAGAAGGAGCTCGCCTATAATATTCTCCTAGGTAGACCATGGATTCATGCCATTAAAGTTGTGCCTTCCACCTTTCACCAATGCATAAAATTCCCTCATAATGGCAAGCAAGTCACCATCCAAGGCGACCCTGATCCCTTTTAGCATTGTAACTCTGTCCTTTCAAAACCTGATTGCATCATACCAAACAATAGAGCATCTACATCCCGTACCCCATAGCATGATTCTACCTCTGAAGCTTCCTCATCAAAGCCCAAAGAGAAAAAAATTACTATCAAAGAAAAAGGAGTAGGGGAATACTCCATAGAGCACAGCCTCAATCTAGCCAAGATGCCTTTATCTCCTAGATCCTTTGGTCGACCCAAGTATTTTCCAAAGCTATCTGCTCCTCCTATACCTCCCACAGCTCCCTTTGTAAAATTGGGGACCTTATCCGATGAAATAGAGGAAAGAGATATCCTACAATGGCTTTATACCGAAGAAGAAGAGAACATACAACAAGAACCACCTAGGCTCCCAACAAAAATCTATGGGCAAGGTGAATCTATCCTACATAGAATGGGTTATGAAGGACAAGGGCCCATCGACCTAAGAAAAGAAGGAATTACAGAACCCATTCAACCTTCTTCATCCTCATTGGCTAGAATAAAGATAAGGGCAAAGCTAAAGCAAATGCTTGTCTTGTAGAAATGATCCATACACTTCAAGTAGACAGTGACACAGATTCCAATGAATATGAGTGGGATGAGCTGACAAAGCATTCCTATGATGAAAAAGAGGTTGATACCATTCAAACTTATAGCCCCTATCATGAGGGAGAAATGCTACCGCATAGGCCATTAGAGTGCAATTTGCCTATCTCTAAGAATATGACTTTTGAGGAAGGTTCAAGTTCTATCGCAATAAACAACTTGGAGGAAAGTACCATCCCAAAAAACTCCCCCTCCCAATACTCCCAATATATCTATTCAAACTATCAATGAATCAGATCTATCCTTTGAATCCCTCCCCCTTGTACATCCTAAACTTATTGACTAGGATCTACGAGGAACCCCGTAACTAGATATGTTCCAAAATGACGATGCTTATATTGACTACATGGAACTTAGGGACCACCTACCCAAAGGAGATCATAAAGTTGGTTTCGCTATTGAACTTAATACCATGGCTTATTTCGGAGAGGGTGACAAGCCTTCTAGTCGCAAAAATATCAAAATAAAAATTGGATCTAACGGTAAAAACCGTTCTGCGGCAGTGTCAGATCCCATAATAGTAAAAAGAAAGGACGCATCCGAAGGTGAAAACCCAACTATGGTACCAGACAATGGAAGGCTTGACACTCTCCCTGATGACATGCACCAGGAGAAGTCTCAGATTGTTGTAGAACCGAAAGAACCTATTAACATTGGAACAGAGGAACAACCTAAGATCATTCACTTTGCTAAGTCTCTAACCCCACCAGAGAAGACTAAGTTTGTACCATTCTTCAAGAGAAAGCAAGTCAATTTTGCTTGGTCATATGCAGATATGTTGGGGTTAGATCCAAATTTGATTCTACATCATCTTCCATTAGATCCAGGAGTGAAACTAGTGAAACAAAAGCTTAGAAAGATGCATCCACACATAGAACTCAAGAAACTACTAGATGTAGGGTTCATCAGAGCTATAGACTATCCATAATGGGTCTCCAACATAGTACCAGTGTCCAAACTTGATGGCTAAGTCAGACTATGCAATGATTTTAGAGATCTAAACAAAGCTTGCCGCAAGGATGATTTTCCATTGCCAAATATAGATATCATAGTCAACTTAACAGCAGGGCATACCATGTTATCTCTCATGGATGGCTTCTCAAGATATAATTAGAATAGGATAGCACCAGAAGACCAGCATAAGATAGCTTTTACTTGTCCATGGGGTACTTTCTGCTGTAATGTCATGCCATTTGGGCTAAAGAATGCAGGAGCCACGTATCAACGTGCTATGATCACTATACTCCATGATATGATGCATGTCACAATGGAAGATTATGTAGATGATATCCTAGCAAAGTCACTCACAAGAGAATCACACCTGGATGTGTTAGAGAAAGTCTTTCAGAGATTAGAACAATTCAAAGTCAGGTTGAACCCAAAGAAATGTGTGTTTGGAGTCACCTCAGGCAAGCTCCTAGGCTTTATCATATCAGCAAATGGAATAGAGGTGGACCCTGCCAAAGTTAAGGCTATTATGGACATACCACCACCCAAGACTCTTACTCAACTAAGATCTCTACAAGGCAAGCTACAAGCAATCCGTAGATTCATATCACAACTAGCAGACAAGTGTCAACCATTCAGTCATCTCCTGCACAAGAACATTCCATTCAGATGGGATGAGAAATGTGAAGAGGCATTCAACAAATTGAAAGAGTATCTTATGAATCCACCTATTCTCATGCCTCCTATCCAAGGGAAACCATTAATACTTTACATATCTGCTACACCTACAGCTCTTGGGGCTTTTCTAGCACAACAAGATTTTGAGAATAAAGAAAGAGCCGTCTACTACATTAGTCACACATTGGTGGGCTATGAATTGCAATACTCTCAGATAGAAAGATCATGTCGTGCAATAGTTTTTGCTTCCCAAAAAATCTGACATTATATGCTTGCACATCTAGTCAAACTTATTGCAAAAATAGATCCATTGAAGTACCTACTAAGCAAGGCAACTCTAACAAGTCGCCTAGCCAAATGGGTAATGCTCCTAAGTGAATACGACATTGAGTATGTAGACAGAAAGGCTATCAAAGAGCAAGTCATTATTGATCAGTTAGCAGATGCACCACTACAAGACACCACACCAATGCAATTTGAATTTCCAGATGAATCCTTATTCAATATATCAACACATTCCTGGAAACTCTACTTTGATGGGTCCTACACAAACCATGGATTGGGGGTAAGAATCTTGTTTGTAACTCCTCATGGCGACACCATACCGAAGTCCTATCGTCTGTTATTCCCATGCACAAACAACATAGCAGAATATGAAGCCTTAGTCATTGGCCTTAAGATGACAATAGAGTGGAAAATCAAAGAGCTACATGTCTATGGTGATTCTCAACTAGTGATAAATCAGGTCAATGACGATTACCAAACTAAAGATGAGAAGCTTGTCCCATACAAGCACATGATCGAGGACTTCAAGGAATACTTTGTGATCATCTCTTTTGAGCAGATACCTCAGATTGAGAACAAAGTAGCAGATGCCATGGCAACCATTACCTCTTTTCTTGAGATACTAGAGAATGAGTCACGGTACGAGTTCTTAGTGGAAACTATTCAACAACTAGCTTATGATCTTCCTGAACCTACTTCCATATGCCTATTAGTTGGATCTTATTGACCTTGGTACAGTAAGATTTACACTTACCTCAAGGACAACAGCCTCCCACCTGACTTATCTTCAAACCAACGATGAACTTTTATACGCCAAACCTCTCGTTATACCATTATTGCCGACACCCTATACTGACGTGGTCTAGATGGTACTTTACTCCATTGTTTAGAATGAGAAGAATCCCAAACCACCTTACAAGACGTGCACAAAGGTCTTTGTAGAACACACTCTAGCGGTCCTTCCTTAGCTAAGAAACTCATGCGTTTGGGTTATTACTGGCCGAACATGGAAACAGATTCATATCAGTTTGTGAAGAAGTCCAAGCAGTGCCAAATACATGGGAACCTAATACATGCACCGGCTCAAGAGTTGAGACCTTTAACAACACCCTGGCCCTTTTGCCAATGGGGACTTGACCTTGTGGGAAAGATCCATCCACCCTCATCCAACGGCCACAAATTCATAATAACTGCCACTGAGTACTTTACCAAGTGGATTGAAGCCGTTCCCCTCACCACCATCACAGGTAAACAAATCTCCTCATTCATCCTAAATTGCCTCATCTGCAGATATGAAATTCCTTCATCCATTATCACGGATAATGGAAGACCCTTCAAAAACCAAGATGTCCAAGAACTCTATGACTGATTCAAAATCCAACACTGTTTCTCCATACCCTATTACCCCCAAGACAACGGTCAAGTTGAAGCATCCAACAAGACCATCTTGAAACTCCTCAAAAAGACAGTCAACGATGCTGGCCGTGATTGGCACATCCAACTCAATCCCACTCTGTGGGCCTACAGAACTAATATATGCACTCCCACAGGTGCTACCCCTTACGCCCTTATCTATGGCTCAGAAGTTATCCTCCCCATAGAGGTCAAATTACCATCTCTCAGGGTGTCGTTAAAAGGTCTCATATCAGATGAAGAATATAGAGTTTCCAGATTGCAAGAACTAGAGTTGCTAGAAGAAAGGAGATAGAGAGCCTTTGACCATTTCAAAGCATATCAACAAATGATGTCACGAAGCTATAACCACAGAGTTCGCCCAAGAGTCTTTAAAGTCAGAGATCTAGTACTTAAGGAGAATCCCCGCAATCAATAGGATCAGGAAAAGAAAGGCAAGTTCGAACCCAACTGGCTTGGGCCTTATGTGATAGTAGCTGCTTATGGATCGGGGGCATATCAGTTAGCAACATCAGAGGGTGAGTTGCTAGATGACCCAATCAACAGCATGCATCTTCACCAGTTTTATAACTAGGAGAACCCCAATGTAAGGGGGCATAAAAATACAAAAATCATAAAAATACAAAAAAAATCAAAAAATTAGAAAAATACAAAAAAAATTGTCCTTTGGTGAAAAGTTGGCAAACAGGCACCTTGGATAGGTATCATGATGAAAACCTAGAAAACAGGTGTCATGCATACTTTCTAGCTTTCATGCAAATAAAAGAAAGTGGTGAAAACCTGGTAAGCAAGTGTTACCTCTGATAAACTACTTCCTCCATCTTTGGGAAACCAATCACCTTGTGTCCATTCTTCCTCTTGTCCCATTCGATCCATATCTATTCCATAATAAAAATCTAATGATAACCTATCATGGCTTGATACTCTATCTCTTTGTTGCCTTGTCAACCAAGGTTTTGTCCCGTATCCTATCCATAGCATTAGCCTATCATAGTGTCTCTCGTTAGTATCCATGGTCCAAGTCCATGAACTACATTGCCTCTGCGTCATCACATGGGCAAGGCCATTTCTCAAATGCGCCCCCGAGGCTCCACTTTCCCATCCTTCCCATGTCTAGTCCTTCTATCTATCTAAGTTCACACCACTTTCTATCGCCTAGGTCTTAGGTCCATTAGGGTTTACCTCAAACTACATTGCCTCTACGTCGTCACATAGGCAAAGCCATTTAGCAATGAGCCCCCAAGGCACTAGGTTAGTCCCTTAGGGTCCATCTCACCAATAAAGACTGTGGAATCTTCTCACCAGGCAAGCAAGAGCACACAAAACCCGCTCTTTTCAATCAGAAATCCTAATGCAGGATGTTAACCTATCCAAAAACAAAGCAAACAAACACCTAAGGCCTTCTAAATGATTTTACCCAAATTATGGCAAGAAACAAACACATCTAAATGCAAAAAATGTTTTGTGGATTGAAAACAAGGTTAAAATACCGGGGACCTTGGTTTTCTGCTGTCATGTCTTTCTATGCTACTCGAGGATGCCAAAAGCTAGAGATGCTATGATGGGGGTATGATTATTTTCTTTGTTTGTTGTTTGTGGATTAAACTTTAGTAATGTGAAGCCTTGTCTAATGACATGATCGGCAAAAGATCATCGAGGACATCAAAGGTCTAAACATGAATGAGGGCAATCCTTGTCCGTTGATATGCAATAAATACTCAGGTCATCTCAGTTCAATTATACCGCGATGCTTGTATTAACTTGCTAAATCAAAATCCATGTAAGCAATGCTCAGGTCATCTCGGTTCAATTATACCTAGATGCTTGTATTAACTTACAACATTTTGAAAAAGTACCAAAAAAAATCGCCCAATGATGAAATAAACACTTCAAAATACTTACACCATCAAGATGTCAAAAGAAAAGCATCCATCATACATCCATTATACATCCATACATCCATATCCCATGCAATAAAAGATCCAAACAATGCAGAGTAACAAATACAAAGTTAAAGCTTGTGAGTCTTTCTATCGAATCATTCTTTCAATCAATCTTCTACCTATCATTCTGTCATTTCTGTGTCGATAGAGTACATTTGGACATCACAAAAAACATAGCATATAGTTACATATCATATCACATGAGATAGTCATTTACATGATTAAATCAGTTGCATACATAGTAAGTGCACTAGGTCATCCATATACATTTTTGCAATCATCATATAGTGTCAAATAGGGAAAAATCAAAAACATAGATAAGTGCATCACATAAATTGCATAATCATATAGATACCATTTGCATTCACACACATTAGTGACATATCAAGAAAAACATCCAAGTCTGCATTAGGTCATATAGCATCACATAGCATCATATGAAAAGTTACACATTATATAGCATCACATAGCATCAAATAAACATCTAAGTCTGCATTAGATAAACACATGCATCACATCATACAATAGAAATGCATCATAAACTCATACATATAGAGAGCATCAAGTATACTGCATCATCATCATATAAATATCATAAAAATGTGTCCAAATGTACAATATCAAAGTGGTCCATCTGTGAGTCAAATGTCATATTTAATAAATACATCCCAAGGATGGTGATACATGTCTCAAAGTACAAAAATGATACATAAGTGTATCCTGCTATCTAAGCCATCAAAAAGGTACATAGGATCCAAAATCTGCAAGTCTCTGGTATCCCTACTGCTATGGACCACTGTGCCCAGCAATGCCTCCTCCTCCTCCTCTGCTGGCCCTAGACTGCTGTGGGCCCATCATGGAGGCTCCTGACCTCAATTCACCTACTCTCTAGGAATCCATAGACTGGTTCTTGTAGCTCGAGGCCCTCTGACTAAATGGCATGACACCATGGTATAAACCTTGATAATACTGTGTCTAGGCCTGCGCTCTAGCAAGCTCACCCTGCACTTGCGCTAACTAGGCATGTGCCTGTGCTAACTGTGCCTGTGCCTTGTGCACTTGCCCAACCAAAAAACTGCTCATTGCATCTATCCCCAGGGCTGCCACTGTGGTATCCTGCTCTACTTGGATAACTCGTATCCACGCCTCTGCTATATCTCTCTCTCTCTAGTGAGCCCCACGATGACCTCTGCATCTGTCTCCCATTGGGCCTCAGCAATCCTGAGCTATGCCTGCAACAGTCTGACCTATCCTCTCAGCATAGCTATAGCCCTCTCCTAGATATTTGCCTATGCTGGACCCTGGGCTGCCTATGCCTATCCCTATGGCTGGGGTCCCTACTACTATGCCACCTGCTGAGGTGGAAACATTTGTACCTGTAGTGCCTATTGTGCGACTTGTTGTGGCACTGCCTGCTGAGCATGGGAAGGTCCCTCCCCAGCTCTCCTCCTCTGTCTAGGTTTGCTTCCATCATCTCCACCACCTCCTCCATCTCCACCATCTCTGCCACCTCCCCATCCACCTCTCCTCCTCCTCCCCCTCTGGCCAACCTACCCTCATCATCTGAATCCACGTCGTCTATACGAGGCACCAACTCCCCAGGCCCTGAGTATCTTAGAAATGGGTGGGCAGCGAACCAATCCACAAAATCTTGGGTCATCCCAGCATTTGTGATCTCCCTCCTCATATTGCAGACAACGTAAGGCATCTGCCAAAACTTTGTCAATGCCTCCTCATAGGATGCCATCGACCCCCATCTAATTCTCTTAGCATCAGTCTGCGCAAATTGAGCCTACCCCTATGGCATGCCCTGCCTCCTCCCAAACTGTCTCCGTACTCAGCTAAAAATCTGTCTCCAGGATAAACTGTGTCTGTCCTATCAGCCACCACATCTGATAGCACTAGGGTATCTCATCCACGTCATCCTCCCAAGGCTCACAATCTAGATATGACTACCAGATGACCACATCTACTCCATCCAAAGCATGCCTCCAAAACTCGAGCTTCCCCAGCCTATGCTGGGAAATCACTCCTGCGTAGCCGTAACTGTATGGCTCTCCTCTCTGTCTGTCAAACACACATATCAGTCTAGTGATCGCTATGTGCTTCCATAGCCAAAACTGTAATAGCGACACACCTGCAGATAAGCTCGCACCCCTATGGTACACCACCTAATACATGTCATGGTATAGGTGTGCTAGTACATAGACACCCCAAGCATACCGGGTGCCCTCTGTCACCATCCTCTCCATGATCTGACTCCATCCAATGGGGAACCCGTGTGATCTCCTATTAGGGCATACCACGCCTCCGATCAGTCCTGCTATAATCCCTGGGAAGTAGTTGTAATAGTCATGGATATCCTGCCAAGAGATGACCTGTCCGACCAGCTCAGGATCATCGAACACTCACTTGCACTAAGCAAGTCCTACATCCCTCTGTGGTTCATACTCCACAAGCTCTCCCTGAATAGATAAATGGAGAATCCTGTATACGTCCTCTAGTGTCATAGTCATCTCACTAGTAGGCAAGTGGAAGGTCTCGTCCTCACTATGGAACCTCTCCACTATTGCAGTCAACAACCCGCGGTTCACCCGAACCTCAGGCATAAAGAAAACATAGTCAAGTCCCATCGCGCAGAGTGCCTCTATGTCCATCTCAGTCAACATGTGTCTCTACAACATAGGCATGGGGAACTGTTTCCTCGACTGAAGTGTATCTTGTATATCCTCCTGCAAGCACGCAAAGCAAGGCGTCAACCTAAAGTTGCAAGTACCATACTCAACATATCTATAGAAACATATCAACTAACTTAACATATCAAATTGATCAAAACAGCACACTACATCTCTTGACTAGATTCCTGCAATCTCTGAGATAACTTATCGATTGACGCGTCAAACAGGACACCAATCGAGTCAATTTTGTTAAGTAAACTGCTTATCTATATCATATGCGCCATAACAGGTGGTACATGCGCTATTTCCTAGCAAATGTGCCATTTCTTTACAAAAGCGCCACTTCTGACAAGTGCGCCGCAAGAATCCATGCATGTGCCGTCTTATACCGTACATGTGTTGTCCAGTTAGAAGCACCGCTACATACTGTAAATGCACTGCAGAACTATGCATGTGCCGACTAAACTCATCCATGCGCGGCTTGAGTATATGCGTCGTTCTATATCCTACATGCACTACAAAACTATGTATGCGCAGTTTAGCATGGCATATGCACCACTCTGTGTTCCAGCGCATTTGTCTGCCTAGTTTTTCTCCTAGCATTTATGGCTATCAAACTCGACCCTAGGGAAATTTTTTTGAGATACATACTGGGGGTCCTGCCTCTGCTAGCCGGTCGAATCGATGAATGCGTTCGACTCGATGCTCCTCGCATGGAATGTCCATTCTCGTGCTGACTGCTCTATGCTCTGTGCTCTCCAAACCTCTTAGAAGCAAATCAAACAAAGACAAGTGTGCAAATGAATTGTCTTGTGGACCTAGCTCCTATATATAGCATGCAAACCCTAATCTGGCTATGTGGTGACTACGACTACTTCTTGCACCTGTTTCTTCCTATTTTCTTCCTGTTTCTCAAAAACGCGTCCTATTTTCTTCAAACCTAACCAAGTTTTCCCTTCATCTTCGTGAGATTGTCCGTCTCTCATCTTTCTGCCTTCTTCTTGTCCAATCTCCCGAGGGGGCATCCTATCATCATAACCTGTACCAAGGGCAAACTGGGGCATGTATCATTATCAAACTATCTATTCTTTGAGGCAACGCCATAAAATGCATTGCATCAAAGAGGGGCAAAATGTATACACCTAAAAATAACATGATTAAGTCTAGATAAACATTCTTAATATTTATTCCATCTTAATTCCTCTATCAATAAATAAATAAACAAATTTATTTATTTGATTCACATTCCTCTAAGTCAATTAAATATCAAAATATTTAATTACCTCTTCTGAAGTCAAAATTAAATAAAATCCTTTATTTAATTAAATTCTTCCAAACAATTAAATAATTCTTAACTATTTAATTAAGTCAAATCATTCTTCCAAATTTGAATAAATCAATCAAATTTATTTAAATCCTCTCTATCTCTAAAAATAAAATACAATCAAATATTTTATTTATTCTTCCATATCATGCACAACAATTAAATAAATTTATTTATTTAATTTTCTTTCTTATCTTCTAATTCTTTAAATATCTTCCAAATCTTCTAAAAATAAGTCTTCTTCTTCATGCACAGAAAATTAAATAATTTATTATTTAATTTCTCTCAAATCATTCAAAAGAAAATCTCAAGTTAAGTTATCTATTCAATCAACTTTGTTTTTATCAATATCTCTTAAATTAGAAAAAAACTTTCTAATTTATGAAAAGCATGTCTTATCTTTAGAAAAGAAAGTAGTTAACTCAAATAAAACAACTTTTGGGTGACACTTGTCTTCTTTCTATTCGCACACATTCCTCAACTCTTCTTAACCGTTGATCTTCTCCTTCTCTCTATACCATTGATCTCTTTTCTCCCAAGTCTATAAATTGAACCTTCTTCCATTTCATTCATCCAAGCTTTAAGTATTGTTACTCTGCAAGAATTACAGCGCGCCTTTGGCACCAATTCCTTCATTGCTTGTGATCACACTCGTTATTGCGTAATACTATCATTGTTGTGAAGCTTATCTTCATGGCAATATTATCATAGCCATTCCCATTTGACATCTTGGAATCATAGCAAGGAAGTGCACCTTCTGAGGGCCATATTCATAGACAAGATCATTTGTGATAGGCGATCAATGGAAGCTACGAATTAAAGGAGGTTTGCTTTGTTGTTGTTCATTGTTTATTTGAATATCTT
The DNA here is from genome assembly GCA_027924645.1 of Cunninghamia lanceolata. Classification (NCBI taxonomy): domain Eukaryota; kingdom Viridiplantae; phylum Streptophyta; class Pinopsida; order Cupressales; family Cupressaceae; genus Cunninghamia; species Cunninghamia lanceolata. The sequence continues at coordinate 2,892,533 of BSBN01001011.1, forward strand.
TTGTTCATTATTTCATTGAGTTTTGGGTATCTTGATATTTGATATTATTGATTATTCATTTGAATCCAATTTTTCCTTAACAAATACAAAATAAGTTATCATGTTTGGTGATTTGCATCACTTTAGGAGCTCCAATTGACAACATCAAGATCATGATAAAACTCTCCTAATTCTTGCTTATGTTCATGTGTGAGCATTTCCTGGGCTAGGGAAGTATCATGGAGGTCTCTAAAATACTTTTGAACTCATCCAAATGCACAAATATCATGCACCTCCCCTTGTGGTGAAAGACTAGCTTGATTTATACCCATTTTCTCAACCAAATCAGCAACTTGTTCTTCATGTTCATAGCTATTGTAGGTTTGATAAAAAGTCATTTTTATGATGTCCAGGTTGTCCTAGACATGCATAAGGTTCATAACTTCTAAAAAATCATCCTGTAGTTCATTTTCTTGACCCATGAAAAAAGTCATAACCACTATCCCAAAGTCTAGAGGAAGACGTATGAAGATAAAAATCATGACTTGAATGAATCCCTTTACGAGTAGTTTCAAATGGGGCATGGGTAATTAAGTAAACCCTAACTGTGAAGAATATCATTATGAATAAAAGAGGAATGTGGATTTGGGAGGTCATCAAGATGTTGTCTTAGTAAGGATAATTATTATGAGGACTAAATATATTGCATGTTGTTAAAGTATTTGTCTAAGCTCTAAAATGAGAACAACTATACAAGGCTCGTGGGACTGTCAACAAATCTACTATGAATGTCATCCTATAAACCTCCAATCCTATTACAAAATGAAGATGGGAATTGTATTAAGTGTTTAATAGACTATTAGGATGTGATTAAAACTCAAACATGCTAGTCATAATCATTACACTTGGTAGGTATTTATGTGATCATGTTATCATGTTACAATAAAGAATTACCAACAACCATAGGATAGTCCCTAGATGACTGTCATTAACCCTCACGATTGTCATGAGACATTTACCCAAGGTGAGCCTATTTAGCATCAGGGAATTAGCCAACATGATCACAAGATGTTAAACTTTGTAGAAGGATTATCATGAAGGCAACTAGAAGGTAAGGTAAAGGGTTGTCATACCAAAATCACTGAGAATGATGGGACAGTTATGCATATCTCTTCCATAATAGTTGAAAATGGACATATTCATAACCATCCATACTCTAATGGATTGGCAAGGCTACCAATGAGTTGTGAAGCACACACACAAGTATGAGGACAACATGATAATTCTTTAGGAGTAATCATAATAGTTTTTGAACAGAGGGCACTCAATATAGGAATATCATTAAGGATAAATTCATATGCAACTGGGGCTTTTGTTGAATTACACAGTGGTGAAATACAAAATGTTAAAATACATATTGTGTAATATAGTATTAGGGACAATCATCCTATAATCATGAATTGTTAATGTTTGTACAGTGGTAATGAGTATGGACCAATAAGGATATAATAAATCTCTCATTTGATGGTTTATCAAGGGAAGATCACCTATTATTATCCACGAGACTGATGTTGCCCACTATGCACATGATAACTATTCACCAACATTGTCAATCAAAAGACAATCCAATCTACATTTTCTTCTAAACTCAGACCTACCTCAGTGACCTAAGTGATGTATGTGCAAGGATAGTGATAGGAAGGGGATATTTTTATGGGGATGAGAGGATTTTTTGATGGGGGTGATGGGAATTTTTAACTAGTGACTGCTAACACCTTATCTATATGGGATTGCCAAAACAATGGCAATACTGTGTATATTTGGTGCCCTAATTTCCATTTTGAGTAAATAAGAAGTTAGTTTTTACTATAGGGGAGGGTTGCATATAGGGTATTTGGAAGAAAACCATAGCCTCAATCTCAAATTTGATTGCGAAAGGCAACCTATCAAAATTCCATGATTTGGACTGTCTTAAGCAACATTTTAAAATTGTTTATCAAATTGTCAATACCCTATCTATGAATAAATCTCTCCACACCTCAAGATTATTCTAGTGAAGTATGGGTCAAGTGACTCATGAGATCCTACAAGTTTGTGAAATAAGGAAGAAGACTATCTTAATTAAAAAGAGATGTCATTCAAGTACTCCCTAGTCATGCCTTAATTGTCACAACAATGGCAAAAACGAAGATAGTCTCATGAAATATGTTGTGAATAGTAGTGACAAAATTATTCTTTGGATTAGTGTAGAGTGTGAAGGGATATCAAGAGATAATTATTGAAGTCAAGTCTCATTAATATGGCAATACAAAACTCAAGTAGATAATCATGTGCATAAGCTAAATTGCCATAAAGGCTACTATGAAGAAGGAGACAATTTGTTGTCATAACCAACACTTAGGATAATCATGAATAGGTACAAATGCCTTGCTTAGGAGTGTTGTTGATCTTTGCAATGAAAATAAAGGTGAGGATGGGTGTTGTAGAAATATATCCTAGACAAGTTCATCGCAAGGAGACATGACTGTCATATTCAGATGCAAATAAGACTGTCACAGCTATGAGGGCAGTCATAATAGTCCTAACTAACTAAGACTATCACACCTAGTTCTGGAGACAACTATTACTGTTGATCACTTCATGCACATGATAATAACTTTATTCGTAAGGTTCTAAGAGGATTATTTTAGAGGTTTTTCAATACAGACAAAAGGTGAAAGTTTGAAGAAGATTGACCAAGTGCTCATAAAGGATTGTCATGCCATAACTGATTTATTCAAAAGGATAGTCATATTCATGAAATTTGGATTGAGTTTGATTTCATTTGAGGTGGTGTGATGGAGTTTAATTATGTTCAATAAGTTTCACATACGACTATCCTAACACTGCAAACCATTGATACACACATGAAGGAAATCTAAATTGTTGAACTACATAGTGTGCAATTCACAGAGTAGTCCTAGGGATAGCCATCTAGGGTTATTGTGATTAAATAATTATAGAATGATGAAGCCACTATGGCATGATGAATTATATGAATCATGAAGACAATGATGGAGATCCATGGAGAAAACCAAGGAGGACAAGATAAGACACCAAATTTGTGAAGTTGCCAATGGCAACAAATTTACCACCTAGCTATCCTTAACTAATCCATGATTGCAAATGGATGTATTTTGGCTTCTATTGACTAAAAGTGACTTATTTATGATGAATATAATGCTTCGAATTATTTCTTGCACATATAAGAAGTTGGAAACAAGTGTACATTAGCTAGACATATCTTGGAAACATGAATATTTGGAGAAATACCTAGGACTATCATAAAAATCATTAGACCAATCTCTGTAATTTAGGGTATTGAAAGGTATATAGTCAATCAAGGTAACCACCATCATGTGCTAACAAAGGACAATTAGGAAATTTTGAAATATTGTTGTGTCATGTGCATACAAATCATCATGAATAGGTGCATAAGGAATGTCCTAGCCCAAGACACTAAAGAGGTCTCCACATCCTCCAACCTTCTCCAAGAGAATTCATACTATGAAACATGCATGGAGAAGTTATCAAAAGGACACCTAACAATTATGTCTAAATGATCAATAGAGACAAGTAGGATGTCATAATAGGGGGTAGATGATAGTCTAAGATTCAATCCATTGCATGGTTCTATTGAATGAATCATTATGCATATTAAGGAATAAATCCTTCTATATCATCCTAGGGCAAAAATTAAGAGTCTTCCAGAATCCATTTTGGCTCCATTGATCATGAATATGAGTATGACAAACAATTGTTCACTAAAATTATTTTATGAAGTATTTGATATTGTTTTTCTTTTGTATAGCTGAAAATAGGTGAAATGAAGGCGTGAAGGGCCGAAACAAGGTGGAAACATGAGGAATTTGGAGTCTCTTTGACTGAACTAACTAGTATACCTAGACACATATATATCTTAGAACATAAAGAAGATAAAGAACATAAAGACATAAAGACATAAACACATAAAGAGCATAAGAACATATATATGTGAATTAAAATGGACATAAGTTGAACATACCTTAGAATTTGATATTACAATTGACCAATTCTCCAAAATATGGCTTCAAAATCCTCAAATTCTTCTTTTTCGAAGGTTTGATTATGAATTCTATATAACTCTAGAATAGGATTAGTGAAATTTATGGAAAAAACAAACATATATCATCAAATTCAATCTATATATCAATGGTAATTAGCTTTGAAACAATATCCCACATGCAACATGAAACTTTCAGTTTAAATAATCAAATTTTCTCCAAAAACATGTAAAATCAGTTCTACGTTGAAAAAACAAAAAAGGTGATGGATTGATATAAAAATGATTCTCAATAAGTCAAACAACATGAAAAGTGTTTTATTGTCCAATATACTGCATGTAAAGCAGGAATAACAGTCATGTGGGGTCTGAAACATGGATCCCACATGCTTTTTTCATATTTTTCATGCTTCTTAAAATGCGCTCGCATTATAACATGAGCACGTTCTGGGAAGTATGAAAACATAAAGCTTCATGCATGTAAAAATCATGGTCTAGGATGTCATGCTCTCACATAAAATATATTGTAACTATGCATGTAGTGCATCAAATAGGTAATCAAGTGATAGTCCAAGAGTATCCCTAGACTCAAATATCCATATGATTCGTGAAATAGAACTTGTCTATACTAGGAGGGACAAATGTAACCTTGTATCTACATGGGAGAGTTTATCTCTCTCTCTCTCTATTTCTCTATCCTATATATAGAGAGGGACCAAGAGACATGGAGAGATAGAGAGGGACATGGACATGGATAGGGAGAGAGCTCAGGGACATCTAGAAAGAGATGGAGAGATAGAGATAGAGTTAGAGAAAGGAAAAAATATAGAAAGAGGGGCAAATAGAGAGATAGAGATGGATAGGTGGAGATAGAGATGGGGAGAGGGAGAGAGGGGGATTGAGATAGACAAAGGGATCTATAGAGGGAGAAAGATAGAGATACATATATAGAGAGAGGGGAGATATAGGGAGATAGATCTAGGAAGGGAGAGATAGTTAGGGAAATACAAAGAGAGGGGTAGAGAGGGATATATTAAGAGATAGGGTTATGCGAATAGATAGAGATAGGGAAAGAGATGGAGAGATGTCTAGAGACACAGGGAGAGAGATTTCAAGAGGTAGAAGAATGGGGAGAGAGATAGAGAGGAGGAGAGAGAGGTAGTGAGGATAGATTAAGAGATAGGGATCCATATGTCCAGAGAGATAGAGATAGGGAAAGAGATCAAGAGATACAACTTCCAGAGACATAGGGAGATAGATTTGAGGTAGAGGGATTGGGAGAATGATAGAGAGGGGGAGTGAGATAGTGAGGGAGGGAGAGATAGAAAGGTAGAGTTAGGGAGAGGGGATCGAAAGAGAGAGCAAGATAGAGAGAGAGGGAGAGAGAGAGATAGAGAGGTAGGTATAGTTAGAGAGAGGGATAGAGGAGACAGAGATATCTCTCCTAGGCGCGATCTCCTCTATATCTCCCTATTCTCCTCTCTACCTAAACCATAAAACTAAACCTCTAAAATTTAACCCCTAAACCATAAACCCTAAACCCTAAATAATGCCCCTAAACCCTAACCCCTAAACCCTAAAAATGAGCAACCCTAAACCCCTAAACCCCTAACGCCTAAACCATAAAACCTGGAAGCAACCCTAAAACTCTATCTCCCTATCTCTCCCAATCTCTATTGGTCCCCTTGCTCTATCTCTCTCTAAACCATAAACCCTAACCCCTAAACTCAAGAAACCCTAAACCCCTAACCCCTAAACTTGAAACCCTAACCCCTAAACCCTAAACCTAAACCCTAAATCCTATTTACTTGAGCAACCCTAAACTCATGTAAACCTGAAATAATGCCCCTGACCCTAAACCCTAAACTCAAGCAACCAGGCCAAACACCTAAACATATAGTTTGATAGGGGATGATGGAGGATCAATGGGAAATGGATGTATAATTCTTGGATCTTGATTAAATCATTATCTTCATTGGTATGTGATTTGATAGGATCCAAGTTATTTGTTTGATTATCTATGTTTTCTTGGGGACCAAGTGTCTCATCATGGGATATTGATGGATAATGAATAGGACTAGAACGGGATGATGGATAGGGCTAATGGGATGATGGATAGGAGTGATGTGGGTTACTTTCTCATGGATATGATCTTGATCATAGATAATATATTGATCATGTAGGGAGGATAAGCATGGATAGCGTGATATTAGATATGGATAGGGTAAGTGGAGATGCATTGATATTCATTGGATTGGGGAGTAAGATGTGGTGATAGGGGTTCACTAGGAGATTTTGGAGGATCAATGATGGGATCAATGTAGATGGGTTGACCATGAGATGGTAAGGGATCCGGGACATGGGATTAGATGCGATGTTTGGATTTTGATTAAGATGGGTGGTTGGTGTTTCCACATGCTTTGGACTAGGATCTTAACATGGCTATTGGGTTTCTTAGATGGATGTGATGGGTTCTTTGATGTGATCAATAATATTTGGATGTTTGACATGGCTACATGATGGGGTTTGACTTGGACTCATCATAGGAGAATCTTCAATGAAATGGATAGACATAGGAGTGGATGATGGTGTTGGAGTGGTAGTTCCATGTCATTAGGAGGTTCGTTGTTACCTGCTCAAGGATAGGAATTTGAGTACATGATGTTTTTCTAAGATTCCTTGCCAATAGTCCTTGGGTGACATCCTTCATGGCTTCATGGGTTGATGGACTAGGATATGCATATTGTTGATGGACAATGATGCAAGATGTTGTGGGGTTAGGATTAGGATTGAGTGAATGGATATAGGAGGGGATGGATTGGGATTGGGAGTGTTAAAGGGAGTTGAATTTGGATCGGTGGATTTGGATGGCTCCATATCTTTTCTTTTATTTTTGGATTTTGCAAAGAGTCTTTGGAGAAAACTTTTCAAGGGTTCATGGGTTGATGGATTAGAGCTTAGAATGTTTGATGGTGGATTAGATGGTGAGTTATATGGTGGATGGATGATATGGATTGATGGATTAGGAGATGGGTGGACTAATGGGTTAGGATTAGGAGGATTGGAGGGAAATTATAAAATAATTCCTCTTTAACCCTAAGCCCTAAAACCTAAATTTGAGCAACCTAGGTAGAAACTCATAAACCCTAGATAATGCCCCTAAAGGTCTGAGCAACCCTAAACCTCTCTCTCTCTCTCTCCCAAAACCCCTAAACCCTAAATTATAATGCCCCTAAAACCTAACCACTAAACCATAAACCCGAGCAACCCTAAACCCCTAAACCCTAAATAAATCCCCTAAACCCTAAACTTAAGCAACCCTAAACTCGTAAACTCAACCAACCCAAGCTCTCTCTCTCCAAAACAAGAAAACTAGGAATCTCTCTCTCTCCTTATCACCCTATCTCTCCCCTCTCTCTCCCCTCCATCTCCATCCTCTCTCCCTCTTCCTCCCTCTCCTCTCCCTTGTCGACAAAGAGCACGGAAACAAGAAAACTAGGGTCCATGCAAAGAGGGATGAGGATATAAATTGGGATGATGAAATGGAAACAATATAATTTATGAAATTTCATTGGATGGGAAGAATGATGCAGAGATGTAGAGAGGGGAGGGAAGTAGAGAGTGAGAGAGAGAGAGGGTAGGAGGTAGAGATGGGAGAGAAGTAGAGAGTGTGAGAGGGTAGGAGGTAGATACGGGAAGGAAGAATAGAGTGAGAGAGCGTAGGAGGTAGAGAGGGGAGGAAAGGTGAGACTGAGAGAGAGGGTAGGAGGTAGAGAGGGGAGGAAATTAGAGAGTGAGAGAGAGAGGGTAGGAGGTAGAGAGGGGGGAGAAGAGAGTGAGAAAGAAGGTAGGAGGTAGAGAGGCGAGGGAAGCAGAGACTCAGAAAGAGGGTAGGAGGTAGACAGGGGAGGGAAGTAGAGAGTGAGAGAGAGGGTAGAAGGTAGAGAGTGGAGGGAAGAGGAGAGTGAGAGAGAAGGTAGGAGGTAGAGAGGGGAGGGAAGCAAAGACTCAGAGAGAGGGTAGGAGGTAGAGAGGTGAGGGAAACAGAGACTCAGAGAGAGGGTAGGAGGTAGAGAGGGGAGGGAAGTAGAGAGTGAGAGAGACGGTAGGAAGCGCAACTGCCCTTGTAGACATATATGTAAAGTGTGGAAGCATAGACAAGACATGTCAATTGACAGACATAACACCTCAAAGAGATGTTCTGTAATGGAATGCAATGATTGCAAGATATGCAAAAAAATAGATTTGTTGAAAAGGCTTTAGAAACTTTCAAGCAAATGCAATTGGCATGTGTAAAGCCAATTTTGCTTAGTGTAACGCGAGCGCATTATAACACACTCACGTTATGGATTTCACATAATGTGAGCATGTTATAACACGCTCACGTTATGTTGAGCATACTTAGACATGCTTTTTCCAGTTTTTAGAAAAAATCTAAGATAATCCAGAGTGTGCTCCCCATCAAGATGACATTTTTTCCAATGACAACTCAAAAAAATACCACCATAATCTTGATCTCTCTATTAGCTATCTAGCCATATAAATTTTTTCACATTTTGAGTATGTTAAGGGTTTCATCTTGAATTTATTTTGTTAGTGTCCATTTTTTGGCAAAAACCAGTGTCTAGTATTTTTGACTTTTTTTAACCGTTCATCAAAATTTGAAATAAGTTACATTTTTAGAAACTAGACTCCATTCTACACATATTCAAAAAAAAATTGATTTTTGATTAGTTTTCAAAAAGTTTAGGGGGAAACATGCTCAAATTTATATTTTTCAGGATGTGTCCACTTTGAAAATTACTAAAAAATCAATTATTCATGAAAAATTTATCAAAAAAATCAAGGATAAAGTACATGGTGTTAGCTAATTTCTCACCAAAGCGATTATTGAAATACTAAAAAAAAGTCAACATTTTAGGGGGAGCACAAAAGATGCTATGTTATGTTTTTTTTGAGAAAAACAGGACCAATTTGTGTGCTCCCCCTTTTGAACCCCTTAATCTCAACCATTTTTGGAAAAAATTAGTAGTTTAGAAACTAGATTCAGAGCACTACGACTCTTGTTTTTGTTCCATCTTCAAATTTTGAGTGTAACTATCTTAAATTTCTCATCCAACATCAATGTTTCTTGATTTCAAAAAAAAGTGGCAACTTAAGACCCTATTTTGGTCCCTCATCTTTGTGCACTTACCCATACTAGAGGCTCAAACTTGGAACATAACATCTTTAGACATTCCTCTAAACAACTTCCAATTCGTAGACCAAGATATTCATTCTACAAGAAATGCAGAGCAATCTTCTGGACTATTTTGTTGTAAACAAGAATACTCTTCTATACACTGTTTCCACCGGAGGAGCAAATTTTCTGAAAAGCACTTTGGAAACTCAATATCAGGATCACTTACTCATTATCTCCAACACTTATATAAGCCAATGCAAAGCATCTAACTCATTACAAGTAAGCATCAAATCAAGAGCACAGTTGACACCAATGACAACATAGATATGTTGACATCAATGGCAACACCAGTTAGGCACATACTTGCAACAAGAACATCCTAAACCTATAGAATTGCTTGGTTACAAAAAGAGCACAGAGTGCTAGTGAAGGAACAATGTTGGGTCAAATTCAAGATAGCTACATACCATAATGAAGTTTTATATGATATAATGCTAATGTATGTGTGTTATTTGATATTTGGAAGACCATGGAAATTTGATAGAAGTATTGTCCATGATGGGAGGGTGAACACTTATAGTCTAACAATGAATGGCAAGAGATACTTCTTGATTCCACTAAAAGAAAAGGAAGGATATATTTTTAGTAGTGCCAAAATTTGTTTAGTAGATGGGAGGAAATTCTTAGAGGTCTCGAGGAATGAAAACATGTGTTTTGTATTGATCCCTAAAGTATCTGACACCACAAATATAGCAGGTACCACCATAGGAGAAGAGGAGATACAATATGAAGAGATTTTAGAATTGCTAAAAGAATACAAGGACATCCTATTATACAACATGCCAGATGGATTACCATTAGTAAGGAGTACCATCCATCATATGGATCTAATTCTAGGGGAAAGTTTACCAAATAAGGCAATGCATAGGATGACACCAATAGAAAATCAAGAAATGAACTAACAAGTACAAGAGTTGTTAAGAAAAGGATTAATCAAAGAGAGTTTAAGCCCATGTGTAGTAGCCATGGTACTAGCATCCAATAAGGATGGTGATTGGAGGATGGGTATAGATTCCTAAGTAATAAATAATATCACTATAAAATATAGATTCGTATTGCGAAGAATAGATTACATAATGAATTGTTTGATTGGGAAAAAGTATTTCACCAAGATTGATTTGAGGAGTAGATACCACCAAGTCAAAACTAGAGAAGGGGACAAGTGGAGAACTACACTCAAGTCTAATGAAGGGTTGTATGAATGGTTGGTCATGCCCTTTGGGTTAACCAATGCCCCAAGTACAATTATAAGGTTGATGAATAAGGTCCTAAAGCAATTTTTGGGCATGTTTGTGATTTTTTACATAGATGATATTTTGATTTTTAGTAAGACTAAGGAAGAACACCTAGGATGCATTAGATTAGTATTGCAAAGGTCTAGGGAAGAGAATTTGTTGATCAAAGTAAAGAAGTGTAGTTTCATGAAGAAGGAATTGGTATGCTTGGGATTTGTCATATTTGTTAAAGGACTAAAGACGGATCCTGAGAAACTATAGAATGTCCTACACCAACAAATGTTGGAGAGGTAAGATCCTTCCATGGTTTAGTAAGTTTCTATAGGAAGTTCATCAAAAAAATTACTGGTACTTTTGCACTACTAATTGAGACAATGAGGGGAGAGACAATGAGGGGAGACAAGAAGGACTTCAAGTCAACCATGGGAGTTGATAGAAGTTTTGAGTTCAAAAATAAGGTGACAAAAAAACCAGTAATAGCATTAAATCAAATTTTAAGAAGGTGTTTTAGGTGGATTATAATACAAGAAGAAATGAAATTGGAGTAGTATTAAGCCAAGAAGGAAGACCAGTGGCATATTTTAGTGAGAATTTGAATGATGGAAGGAGAATATATTTGGTTTATGACCAAGAATTATATGTCATAATCCAAGCATTGAAGAAGTGGAGACATTACTTGTTGCCAAAGAAGTTTGTGTTAACTACACTGATCGCCATGCACTACAATATTTGAATAGCCAAGGTAAGTTGAAATAAAGAAACCTAAGATGGGTTGAATTTATGCAAGGTTATACTTTTGTACTAAAACATATAATTGGAAAGTCAAACAAAGTTGACTCAATGAATTAAGTAGGAGGTAGAATTTTCTGATGGAAATGAGAGTAGAAGTAGTTGGATTTGAAGATATAAAACATTTGTGTAGATCAGTGATCTCAAAATGAAAGTAGAAAACATAAAACAAGCACATAAACAAGCATTATACCTTTCACAATAAGTCACAAATCCTTGATAGGGTGGAAGGAGTTGCGCCCAAACTCCTTAGATTTACCCAAATGGATGTAAAGTGTGGATTTCTCTTTGAGATTCAACACAATAGGATGAGAGATTGGGATTTAGATGGAGCTTGAGATGGAGATGAGGAATGATTTTGGCATTATGATGGTATGATGAAGAGATTTCAGAGAAATTTGGGCATGGTAAGGATGCAAGAAGAAGTTGTTATGAATGGCCTAGAGAAGGGTCTTATTTATAGATTTTTAGAAAATGGATGGAAGGTGAGGATTAAAAGATGAGATCAAGGGCTAGAAATGCTTGAGAGTTAGGGTTTGGATTGAAGTCATAGCCTTGTGACAAGTGTCACAAGAGGAGTGGATGAGAGAGATCAAGGGTTGAGGTTAAGTCAATGGATTTGGAGGGCTCTCATTATTTGTAAATTTTAAATTCACATGGGGAAAGGTGTGGAGGATAAAAATGAATTAAAAATTTATTTTTGGGAAGAGTGGATATGACAAGTGAATTAAAAATTCAACTCATGGGGGAGTGTGAATTAAAAATTCATTTTTATGTGGAGATGTGAAGTTTGAAGGACACATGTACACTTACATGTGTAAGAGGGTGATAAATGATGTGTAAGGAGGATTTGACCCTTTGAATAAAAAATTAATTTTTATTCAAAGGTGTGTGGGAGGATGGGATAAGCAAGGTTAATTAAGTGTTAAGCTTAATTAATTTAGGTCTAAGGGATAGGTAGGCTTGGGTAGCTAATTAAATAATTGATATTTAATTAATTAGGATAGGGATAGGTTGATTAATAGGCTAGATTAATTAGATAAGCATGATTTATCTAATTAACAAGGATTAGGGAAATGGCAAGATTAACTAAATAAATATTGAGAATATTAATTTAATCAATGAAGATATAGTTATAAGGTAAAGTGATAAATTAAGTGAATTAATTGATCACAAATAATGGGTAAATGATCAAAGGTAGATGATTAGAGATAAATTAATTAAATAAAATAAATTTATTTAATTAATAGGAGGGATAATTGGTGTAGAGATACAGGAAATTGGTTTGCAAAGCAAGTTAATTTTAGGTGTCTACAATTTGTATGAAACTTATCTTAATTTTGTGGAGGCATGGAAAGCATGTAATGAACTAGTAAGCATAGATAGAATTCAATGGTTAGATTACTTGATTCAAAATGGGAGGTTTAAGAGTAGTCAATTATGTATTCCAAGGAGTTCAATGAGAGAAAATTTGATTATGGAGAAGCATAGTGGAAATAGCATGACATTTTGGAATGGACAAGACAATTGCACTAGTGAGTGAGAACTATTTTTGGTTGTAAATGTATAAAGATGTTGGAAAGTTTGTCAAAAAGTGTAGGAATTGTCATGTGGGAAAAGAAAGTAGTCAAAATGCTAGTTTGTATCATCCATTACCAATACCAAAGAGATCTTGAGAAGACATAAGTATGGATTTTGCACTAGGATTTCCTAGAACACACGGAGGATATGACTCAATATTTGTAGTTGTGGATAGATTTTCTAAAATAACACATTTTGTTCCATGTAAAAATAGAAACGATGTGGTACGTATAGATAATTTATTTTTCAAGGAAGTTGTGAGGTTGCATGGTTTTCCAAGTTGTATAGTTTAATATAGGGACACAAAGTTTGTTGGATACTTTTAGAAGACATTGTGGAAGAAGATGATGATAGAATTGAAATTTAGTTCAGCATACCACCCATAAATTGATGGATAATCAAAGATTGTAAACATGGGTTTAGGCAATTTATTGAGATTTCTAGTTGGAGAGAAGATAGGAAATTGGGACATGATTCTACTACAGGTAGATTTTGCATACAATAATTTTGTAAACCAGAGCATAGAGAAAACACCATTTGAAGTCACATATGGCAAGAACCCAAGAAATGTATTAGAGTTAAGATATATTAGTAATGAATAAAAAAGGAGTGCATAAGAAGAAGGATTTACAAAACATATGAAGGAAGTGCATATGGAAATAAAGAGTTACTTGGAGGAGATGAATGGAAAGTATAAGCAAAAGGCTGCTAAGAAAAGGAGATGCATGGAGTTTGTGGTTAGAGAATAAGGAATGGTATATCTCAGAAAGGAAAGATTTCTAGTTGGAACATACAATAAGTTGAAGATCATGTGAAGAAGTTTAGTCTTTATAGAATTGTCAAGAAATTTGATTCAAGAAATGCATATGAAGTAGAGTTACTAGAGGGATTGGGCATATTTCTAGTATTCAATGTTGTAGATTTCTATTAGTACCATAAAGGGGAGTCTAGGGATAGTCATGCAAAAGTATAATATAAAAGTCCAATACCACCACTGTAAAAGGAGGAGATTAGGGATATTTTAAATAGTAGAGTTGGAAGAAGCACAATAAACAAGTAGTATGAGGAACTTATTTGGAGAAATGGAGAGGATGACTTGAGGAAGATTCAAGTTGGATCTCTAAGTCTAAGGTAGACCATCTCAATTTCCCTTTAGCCAATAGAAAGTGAGGGAATCACTTTTCATCAACCTCGTGTTTGATGCAGGAGCATCTGAGGGTCTAAGAGCAATCTTGCATCAACCAACAATATTTTGCTTTCACTTTCTTTTGTTTGTAGGTTTTTAGTCAATTGTCAATCACCACAAACCCACCACATTTCATCATCTAGACTACTTATCTCACCTTGTAATTGGGAGGATATTCTCTACAATGACTCTTCAACATCATATTCACTTTTCAAAAAAATGTGATCACAAAGGCATAACTTGGTTTCTAAACCTTATCAAGCTTGATAGGCTTACACTCAATTTCACTGTTCATGTCTTATGGTAACTTTGCAAAGTTTGTAGCAACATAGGAACACATATCAAGGTACATTTGTCCTAAGAGTGCTTATGGTGTGCATTGAATTGAGATCCTTCATGCCATCTTCACCACATCCTTTAGGAGATCCACCTACATGGTTTTCTAACCACACACTACATTTGGCATCGGGCTTGGTGCCACCTTATGGCTGACTAAGCTAATTAATAAACATCCTAGAAGAACATTAGAAATCAGTGAAGTAGGAAATAAGCTTGTCATGAAGTTATATTTTAAAATATTTTAAATGTTGTGATTTTTTTCCTTTGTAATCAAATAACTAAGGCCTAACACGTTGTAAGCCTATCATGGTAGATTGTAAGGTTGTTGAGATTATGAATGAATAAAGGACGTATGACTAAATTTATATTTCATTAATATTGTTATGTGTTGTTTCTTTGGCTACATGGTTGGATAATCCTTCATTGGACCCTTCAACCATGATTGCATTAAACATCCATTGTCAACTCATCACCCATATATATAGTTAGAGTAGAACATAACTCAAGTGTAGAGAATTGATCCCTAGATGAATCCATGTGGTGTGTGGCCCCCAAATTAAATATCTAAGTTTTTAGAAATGATGAAGAGGAAATGGTTATGAGAGCTTTGCCTTTCCCTTTCCTACTTTTGGAAAGGGATCCACTAGGGGACTCAAGAACATTGATCTTATTCTTCTTTAAAATCTCTATGAGTGAGTCAATTTCTTTCTACATGAACTTAAATGCATCATGTGCCTCTTTTTACAATAATTGTACCCACCCCCTCCTTTTGATTGACCATCTACTCTTGGAGTAGTAGAGGAGAGGTGACAGTGGAGTGGCAATGTGGCAACAAAGTGGCATGTATGTAGAGTGGTGATGGAAGCACTATGGCAGGGTGGAGGTCCAATAGTAGTAGAGTAGTGTGGTAGTGGCGAGGTGGTACAAAGGTTAGATGATTGTGGCTCTACACAATGTTGGTGGAATGTATATGTCAATGACTATGTAGAGTTGGGATTAGCCAATCAACAAGCAAGAATACAACCACAAGTTATTTGCACACGATAAACCTATTGATATTGCCAAAAGATGAATGAAATGTACATAGAAGTATTGCTTAAATAGGAAAGCATGAGGAGGTGAAAAGGTCATACACAACAAATGAGCAACCCTCTATAGGTGCAACCCTTGTCTTGCTCAAGTGACACATGTTTGAGCAAGTGGCAAGTTTGCATGAAGTAGGTGTTTCACAAAGGTGAGTACACATGAATTCACCACATGAGGTGAGACAAAAAGGTAAGAAGCCAAAATTTGGACTTAAGCTAGTGTGAATAGAAATCTCCTAGACATGCTAAAAACTAACTAGATAGATAATGTCACTTTTCATAGGGATTAGCCAAGATCAATAAGCAAGTGTGTATGAGGAAAACATCGATTAAATCTAAATTAATAAAACCAAAAACCAATCACATAAAACGAACCAATCTAAGTAAAAGCCATGATCATCAAATCAAAGTAAAATGAAAGCTCTTACCAAAATCTGTATTGTTCTCTTTTGGAGAAGTGTAGATTGCTCAATGAAGTTGCAAAACCATAGCTGCAACAAGTAAGTAGTGTGCTCAAAGATCAATGTTAAGAGATCGTAGGGTTGCTCAATCGAATCGTTGTATGCTCAAAGCGTTGTCAAGTATGCCTGAGAATAAAATCGAAGAGAGAGAGGCTTAATGAAGGAGATGAAGGGGGTTTATATAGATTTCAACGAGGATCGATCAATGGTCCAGATAATTCAGAAGAATCAATGGAGGAGAACAGTTGAGGAACATGCAACGAATAAGAAGAAGCCAAGTGTCTTGCTTTCTTTTGCATGAGAGGAGTTATCAAGAATAGAAGAATGAGTTAAAGTAATTAACAGAATGTAATAATCAGTTAAGTGATTTAAAACAAGAAGAAGAGATTTGCATGAAAATTAGAAGATATTTTTTTTTATTAAATATTAGAAATATTTAATTGCATGAGTAAGAAAGCTTGAGTTATTTTAGAGATAACTCAAATTTAGAAGAAAAAGCAATTTAAATAAATAATTGATTTATTTAAATTTAGAGAGGATATTATGGAAGAAATAATTAAATAATTAGAATTATTTAATTTAAAAGATTTGAAAGCAAATTAAATAAATAAATTTATTTAATTGTTGTTCATGATTTTGGAAGAATGATTTTGATTTAATTAAATAATTTAAGAATTATTTAATTATAGATAAGAGGGAATTTGTTGAATTAATTAAATAATGGGATATATTTAATTAATGTGGATGTGAATTTTGGAAGGTGACAATGATCTAATTAAATAATTAAAATTATTTAATTGTGGAAGACTAGTAGAAGAATTTAATTTAATTAATTAAATAACGAGGATTTATTTAATTAATGTCGCAATTTTGTGATTTAGAAGAATTTGGTGAAATTAATTAAATAATTAGATTATTTAATTAATGTGTGAAATGCAGGTGATTTGACAGATGGCGAAAAGCAAGTGGCGCAGCGACTTGGTCATTTTAGGGTGTCTACAGCAAGAATACAATCACAATCTTTTGGCAATATCAATAGGTTTATTGTGTGCAAATACCTTGTAATTGTATTCTTGCTTATTGATCTTGATTAATCCCAACATGGTATCAGAGCCATGCTAGCAAAATTTTACCTATTATAGTGAATCCCGCACTTAACCTAGCCAAAAGGTCCTCGTAGAGTCAAACGGGCATCGCCATTGAGTCCAGAAGGCCCCAGATAGAAAAAAATAGCTTGTCATTTTGTCAAAATTGACATAGGAAAAATTTTGCAAATTTTTTAGGTCCCTCCCTCACTATATGACGGTATAGCCGTACAGAATTGAACGAAATTTTTTTGTTAAAAATGGAAATTGTTTTTTGCAAAATCAACATTTTGTAGCTCCTTCTTTTGTGGGTTTGAAGAAATTTTTAGGTTTTGGGTTCGGCCCTATTTGACTTCCTCGGGCCTTGAAGACCCTCTGCTTAGCCCTGGTTTCGGCGGCATTTGGCATTTCTCACCATTCATGGTTTGTTCCTTTGGTAGTCTGCATTGGATTTAACCACCATTGCCATTTTGTTCTAGTCACGACTCTTCCTTTCATTGACAGTCTCAATCTGGAGGTCGGCAGACCAGTCATTTCATACTCATCGCCTTCAATGAAACCACAGTTGACATCAAAGGTTGACGCCATTCTCATCTGCATGGTCGCGGTTTCCAGTTTTTTGCAGGGTTGAAGTAAATCTTTGCAGGTTTTCATTACTTTGTAGCAGTCTTGTTTGAAGTGCTGGGTTGGAGTAGGGTGCCAACTCCATCTCTGGTCGAGGTCTTTTGATTGCAGGCTAGTAGCTAAACATTTCATGTTTGTGTAATCTTTGTTGTTCATAGAATGGTCTTCAAATAATGTTGTCTATTTCATTTGCCCAAACCGCCAACAACAACATTTGCTTGTTTTGGCTACGGTATCCTCAAGCAATGGTTAAATCTCCCATTTCATAGCTCTTCAACGGATTCTGGTCGAGCTCAAGCCAAGTGGTCTTCATCCCCAAGAGTCTTCAAACTCGTCAGTTACATTCCTATCCCATTTTTTGAGCATTGTATTCTATTGTTTACTACAATTGCTTTAGTTGTAAATTGGTTTTTTGTTATCGTTTTTGGTTAACATTAATTGCTAATAGTTTTGGGTTAACATAGTATGTCACACCTTCTTACCATAATACTTTGAAAACCCATGGCATTTAATGTCAACATCTATTGTAATGTTAACATATAATGTTAACTTAATTGTAACCGCGACAATAAATGCAACAATTAATGGTAAGAAAACCACCAAGATTGATATTTTATGCTAGAGCAATCATCTAGAGAAAGTTGAATTTGCTAAAAAAAATTGCCTAGAAAGACCCTAATCTTGCATGGTGCATGCAGAGAGGGTTTTTTTTTTTCATTTTTCCATAACTTTCACCCACAGAGGTGAAATCGGGCATATTTATAGTTGACTGAAAGCTGATTCTAGTATCAACAAAGCTACATCGAGACAATTTGGAAATTCCCCCAATTTCTCAAACTTGTTTCCCTTCTTTGTATAGCAAGCTAAGCAACTTGAAAAACAATTGTATCTTTTGATTGGCAACTCAAAATTGAGTGTCGTTTTATTAGGAAGTGAATAATTTTTTGAGTATGATATGTTGGAAATGATTTCACACTATTTTTATAAAGTGTCATTTTTCATTCCAATTAAACTTGCTTAAAGCACTACTATTATAAAGTGCCAAATTAAGGGGGGATAAAAATATTAAATTATGGGGGGTTCATAGAGTTGTGTCAAGAGTATTTCCGAGTTGTTCCAATAGCACTTGCATAGAGATATGTCAAGAGCACTTCCACTTCCGAGTTGTGTCAAGAGCATTTCCAAGTTGTGTCAAGAGCATTTCCACAAAGATATGTCAAGAGCACTTCCACTACTCCTTCAACATCCTTCAACATTTTAGTCCACATTGTATTGAGATGTGTCAAGTACACTTCCATTGAGATGTGTCAAGAACACTTCCACATCACTATCACCTAATTCTACATGTGAATCCAGAGTTGATTCTTAGAGAACTTTTAGGGATTCATCGCAATAGAAGATTGATAGTAGGTCCTTTGCTTCTATAGATTTCATATTTGCTTCACAGAAGGCTTCCAAAGAATCTTCAAAGCAGCACTTCACATTGGATTTGAATTGCAGCCACATGGCATGCGATTGACATTCCACACATGGATCTTGCAAGTATTGCAAGACTATCACTTTCAGTTGTATTGTGTCAAGTGCACTTCCATTGAGTCATGTCCAGAACACTTTCTTATTTTCTCTCTTTTGGAGGAATTTTTTTCCCATAGGGTTTTCTTTCTTTCTCCACCTTATGAGAGATGCATTTGTACATGGGTACCTCATCAAGCCTAGTTGTCAAGACCCATCATTGTTTCACTACTCCCTAAGTTGCACTTAAAGGGGGTGTTAGTGTGAAAAGTGACATTACCTATCTAGTTATCTTTTAGCATGTCTAGGAGATTTCTGTTCACACTAACAATATGGACCTACTACTAAGTTTTTCACTACTTGGGATGACCTACTTAGATTTTGATGATTTGACAATCAATTTATGTATTTTTCCACTCTAGATGCAATGGCGCTATTTTTTGTGCAAAATTCTTTGAAATAAGTGTAACCTACAAAAATCTACGATCTAACCCTACAAGAAAACAATAGTTAGTAGACTTAATGATATGTTTGATTTGGATGAAACAAAACTCTACCCTAATTGATTTGAATCTTCTAATCACAATGAAATGGTCTATTTCTCCCCTAGAGGTCTCCTATAATGGGTAATCAAAAGATCACACAAACTACAAGACTATAAACTTAGGAAAAATAATAGAAAAACTATCATAAATTTTTAATATTAATTGTCACCTAATCTACCCTACTCTGATACCATGTTAGATTTGATAAAGAAATGCAATATAAATCTATTTAGGGGAAAAAAACATTATAATGACAAAATTAAATGCAAACAAGAAGGACAAAGATTTTAACATTTTAATATCTAAATTCAATTAAATAAAAATGGAAGAAATAGCTAAAATATATAGCCTCATAGTTTCCAAATCTAATGAGAATGAGGATAAGGTTGAATTCTAGAAAAATAGATCTAGATGACATCTAAGTTTCCAAATCCAAAGAGGATAAGAAAAAATATTATACCATAAAAGAAGTGAATTACAAGTACTCACTATCCTATCCTACCTAAGTAATAAAAAATAAATTACCTAAGTAAACCTAATATAATAAGTGTAATAATTAATTACACCATCAAAATATCTAGTTTTCACCGAGTTAATATGAGATTATTTAGACAAAAATAGCATTCCATAAACTAAATTCAATTTCCTACAACTTCTACTACTGCCTTTTTTATACATTTTGTAGATAAGTCCTTTAATTTGTTACATGAAATTACTTAAGTTTGTCCTTTAGCATTTTTGTTGCTACTTAAGGGTGTTATTTGCCCCATCATTGTCTAGGTGACAACTTCTTAGGCATCTCACTATTAGACCTCTAGATTCCATAACTTTTGCATACGGACTTGAAAACAACAATTTTTTAGTGGCAAATCTTCATCAATTGGTGAATAGTTCATATCTGCTAATTCAAATTTGGTGAATATATTGCAACCAGTGGGGGGCCAAATCACCCAGATTTTAGGAAATTTCAATCAAATACATTTCAATTCGCCACCAATTTATTTTATGACATATTTGTAACTAATATTTTTGCCACATTAACCTGCGCATTTCTAACAGTGATTTGTTTGGAATTTTGGAGGCATGTTTTAATTTACCCATATATTCGCCAATAACATTACAAGTTCACTGTGTATGAGGACCCATTTTTCCAACACCATTATAACCCCATGCTAATCTAAGGGCTATAATCATCTTGAAAATTAAACGTATGTGTTTTATCAAGGTTTGATTCACCCAACATTTATATGCACCATTTTATAATCACGCGAGATTTACCAAATTATTACTATACATTTTAAAAATCCCACGAAATTCACCAAATATGGATTGATATATATACAATCGAAAGTTTGATTAATCTTTTACACATTTTGTTCTACTTTGAGCCTTCAATTCGAATCATAGGCAAGTTACAACTACAGGCATTAGCGAGTCAGTGAAAACCTAAAGGTAAGTGATCATTTCTTTACAGTGTTATAAGATTATTTATCTCTTTGCCAAATTTACTTAATTATTACAGATGATATTGAGTAGGAAGACATCTGGGGCCTATGGATCTATATTCTATGATTCTTTCTTAAATAAAAAGACATTTTTGTAGCTTTCATTTTGTGAGAGATGTCGAGCAAGAACAAGTTTCCTGAAAATGGTGAAGGGATGTCATAAAAATGCAGAAACATAATGTCGTGCTTTGGCAATGTTTGTGGTCCATCATATGGAGCTACAACATCAACACTTGTACCATATACTAATGAACAAGGTGGTACTTCAGAGGAAGATCATAATGAGTTAATTGACTTAGATCAGGATGACAATGCCACAAATGATGTTCTAGGGGATACCCAGGGTAGCAAAAATGAGTTCATTGACTTGGATGAAAATTTCGCAGATGATGTTCTAGGGGGTACCCAGGGTAGTGAGAATGATAATATGAATAAATTGACCTCAACAAGTGATAAGGAAGATGTAGATCTTGCATGGAAGGGGAAAAGAAAAGACAAATAAAAAATAGGTCATGAATGGGATATGACAAGGAATTTTTAGATTGATTTGGTGTCAAAGTACCCATTCATTGAACCAGTGCCGAATGCAAACAAAGATGAAGGTCCAACAGAATGCAAATGTAAGATTTGTAGTTGGAAATATCATATGGACAAGAAGTTGAAGCTAAAACTTGACACTATAGGAAAACATATTGGTAAAGTTTATGAAAAATAAATCATAGACGAAAAGGAAGAATTAGTGATAAGATGGAAAACAAAGGAAGAATATCTTCATGTTAAGAATGCCCTCGAATATGATGTGCATACGCAAAGAAAGGTGAAGCTTGTTGCATGTGGATGTTCAATTGAAGCTCAAATTTGAAAGATGATGGGAGAAGCACAAATGGCAAAAATTGTCCATTTGAGTGTTGTTTTTCATATTTTGACCAGAGGGTGTCTTATGACAGACTACCTAGAATATAATAGTTTATTATATTTTATGGGCATTTCTAACTTTCCTAACACACATTGGTCAATAAATAGTGGATGGGAATGGGCAAGTTATCTTGCTAAGGTGGAAAAACAAGATTTACAAGAAAAAATAAGAGTCAACCTTTATTGCATTATCTTTAGATGAAGTTATAGTAGTAGATATTACTTATTGGGTATGTATGTACATGTGTGTATTGTAGACAAACATGTCCACCAACCTCATCTACTCTTTGTTTATTAAATGAAAGAGAATGTGACATCACAAAATCTATTTGAACTAGTTAAGAAATCTTTGAATGATATTGAAGGTATGGATGAGTACACAATTGCCAAAAAGTTGGTGTGTGTAGGGGCTGATGGAGCTTCAGTAATGCAAGGTCATAGGAATGGTCTTTGCGTAAAGCTACAAACTTCTATTTCACCATACATGATTTCCATTCACTGCATGACCCACAAAATGAATTTAGCATTTAAAATTGTGAGCAAGTTTTCTGTAGTATCAAAAGTTGAAGATCTAATCCACAATCTCTACTCATACTTCTACCAAAGTCCCAAACAGTTTATAGAACTTCAACATTTTACCGATGGAATAATTGTAGGAAGCAAACTTATTAAGGATGTTGATACCAGATGGATCGCCTTGCATGGACTAGCACAACAAATTTTTTTAGAATATCAATCCTTGATTAGAGTAATGTACGAACATCACCTCATAGTAGATAGAGCTCTTGACCTCTTACATAGGTTAAGTGACATAGAGACACTCTTAATTTTGTCTGGTATTCTTCCCATGATGGAGGAAATGAACATTCTTGTGAAAAAAGCCTAAGAAAAAACTATGTATATTTCAGAATATACTAAATAGATGTAAAATGATATGCATGACCCTTGATAATATATATCTATTAGAGCAGTCATTTATAAGTCCAAAATTTAGTAGCTGACACTTGATGACAAATGTGAACAATCTTGCTAATTTTTTACAATTTAATACAAGCAGGGAGTTATGTTTCTATACGGGGATATGAGATACTAATGCACCATTTTACCAGGGTCAGGAGCACTATCAAAGAAGTACCTATTACAAGGGAAGCTTTTGACAACATTGTTAATTCTGATATTGCGAGATCTCTTTCCTCAGAGGTTAGAGATCGATTCCCCCATGATGAACTACTTGAAGCCATGTCTGTTGTGTATCATCAATATTGGGTCAACTGTCAACAAGCTAATTTTCATAACAATATAAAACCTTGGTCAATCATTTTTCCAAAAGTTTAGAATTCAATGGACAACAAATAGAAGAAATTATAAATAAATCTAAGCTTACAGAGCAATGAACCCATTTTTCAACATCAATGGTGGAACAATTTAAACTCATGGAGAGTCCCTTCCAAGATGGATCGATAATAAATCTTTGGGCAACCTTAAATCAGAGAAAAATGTTACGTGATTCAATATCAAAATATTTCAAACTTGCTGATTTATGTCAAACCATGATATTAGGGTTTATGCAGGATGAAAGGGTTTTTAGTGCATTGAGGTTCTTGAAATCAAAGATAAGAAACAAACTTGACAAGAATTTAGAAAATTGCTTGAGGATGTATACAACTAGGTATGATATTTGAAGTTTTCCTTTTGAAAGGGTACTCACAATCTGGAAGTCCATATGTGAAAGAAGAGGGTTGTGCAGCACTTCAAACTATACTATAAAACATGACAGTGACACAATGAATAACACATGTGATGGTAGTGATGAAGTGCACTTAAGTGAATGTATGTAGAGTGAAGAAAATGAAGACCAGGATTAGGATGACTCTCAATCTCATGGTCAGAGTGAGGAGATGATTTGGCAAATGGAAGAGATTTAGAACTTACTAGGTAATTATAATGTATTTCATATTCCAAACTCCAAACTGTTGTTCATGATATCTTATTTTTCTATCAATGAATCCTTATATACATTTTTCAGTTTCCATTTAAAAAATAATAGATTAACATACTACTATTTTCCAATGTTCCATTTTAGAATCTAAGTTTTAAACATTGTTTCCAAATTTGAATTTATTTGAACATCTAAATTTTACGCATTTTTCAATCTCCATTTATTAATTAACATATTATTAATAATTTCATATTATTATTGTGTGATACTGATAAGTGTTACATGCATTCAACTAAATGCATACTAACAACAGTAGCAGTAGCATATATAGCATTAGCAAATGTTTAATGTGTATCTAGAAACTAGAGTTTTCCTAAATTAAGCACTTAAATAATATGGATAATTTGAACACAAAAATGGAAAAGAGTCTTATATTGATTTTCAAATGAAGGAATACAATATACATAGAAGTATTACAATATCTTTCTAAAAAATAACTTTGCACAACATTGAGTTGGAAAATCATATTATGAAATCATTCAATTAGTTTTTGTAGCATGCTCCACTATTCATCTGATGGAAGTACACTTTGCTCTAACTCATAGTATCTGACTTGTAAATTTGTTAACAATTCATAACTGACTTGTAACTTTAATGTATTAATCAAAGTTGCATTCAAGTTTAACACTGGTTTTATGGAATCCAAAATGCTTTCCTCATCTATCTTCTAAGGAAACTGGGCCAAATCTAACTTCATTGTATCCTTTATCTTCTTTTTGAGAGAACCCTTTCCAATATATCTCTCTATTTTGTCAAAATTCCACGACAAACGAAACTCTTTCAAGTATTCCACCTTTTTATGCAACTTTCACAACAATTTTGCAACCTGATCATCCATAAAGTCTTGTGCTTCACCTAGCTTTGTACACTTTTGAATGATAGATGATGCCTTTATTGAGGCATCAAGTTGGTCATGAATTCCTTTGGATGTTAATTCATTGTCACTAATTTTGTAGATTGTTTGCAAATTTTGCTTTGCAATTTTCTGACTTGAAGTCACCTTTCTCCTATCAAGAATGTATTGTTTGAGCTTCATATTCTATACTATCAGACCATGAATCAATTCAAACAATTCAGACAAATCATTAGTATTCTTCATTATTTCTTCCCAAATGTTTTGTTTCATATGCCTCATTATTTTTCTTTAAAATTCAGATACTCTATTTTGCGAAGACTTTATTTCATTTTCTACATTCTTGAGTTGTAGCTATAATTTTTTAGTAGTTCTTCTCTCTTCCTCTATTTTATGTTCCCACAGATCTGCTTTTTATGTATGTTTTTCCAGTTTGTCTTGTAATGTCTTTGCTAAGGCCTTAGCTTATGTCATCTTTTTTTGTAATTTTTTTGAATTGGATCTTTCATTATCATAATTCTTTATGCTTTCATCTAACCTTTGTTGAACATTCAACTCCACCTCTGTCTGTTCATTATCTTTGATTGTAGATGTAGAGGCATTTTTTTTATCCTTTTCTCTAATTCATTGCTCTTGTTATATGCTACTTTCCTCTTTTGTTTCTCAGTTGCCAGGTCTACTGGTAACATTTTTATTTGATTATGTAACCTATTTTTGTCTCTCTCTTGCTTTAGTAATGATGTGTACACCACTTCATTATTCCTTTTTGATACATTAATTTTGTCAGTATTTTTCATTCTAGAAAAATCCACTTGGATAGTGCTCACCTCATAGTCAGAGCATTGCATCTGATTCTCTAGTTTATTTTGAACTTTGGGCATAACAAACATGTACTCCAAGGTTTCTATATCTGGGTCATATGTAGGCAATACCTTGGTTCTTACAGGCTCTAAGTTACAATAGATGTACTCTCTAGCACTTGCTTTTTCTATCTTTTAGATTTTCTACTTTCTTGTTAAACTTAGCTTTGTAATCAAAATCTGGGACTGTTGACACAATTGAATGCTTGAATGACAAAGAAATACTTGTAGTGTAGGGGGCATCTCTAATTATTTGAGGCTAAGGATTATCCATTCCTATCCCAGTCACACTAACAATAAGAGGGGTTCCTTTTGGAAATAATTCCTTTGAGGTGAAAATGGAGGTAGTTGTACTTGGAACTATCATAATCGTTTGCTTCTTTAGAATGCCTTGATCTCTGAGATTTTGTATAGTATCTTCTAGTATTGGCCTCTTTTGAGTATTTTGTTGTTGTAGCACTTGCTGACCGCTACTACATGTACCATCACCACCATTAGCACTAGATTCTCCACTATCTCCTTTACCAATTGAATGAGTATTATGAAGATCTGAAAACCCTTGTGGTACTAGTTGTGATAGTATCTAACTGTCAGAATTTGAAGCTACAATAAGTTCAACTATACTATATGTCATTATATGCCTTTGGGCTTTTTTATCATCTCCAATGCCTCAAAAATCACCAGATCTTCTAGAGTCTACATGTGTTACCACCCAAGCGTTACCTTGTCGTTTGGACCCCAAACCACCACCTTCATAACCCAATTTTTTTACTATGGTTGCCCCTAAAGTATATGTTTATTTTTTGGTCTCACTCAAACCAGGTTTGTATACATAGTATATAGTGGGATCTATTATCATACTTTAGCCTAGGCCAAAATAGCCCAAAGATTCCCTTAAGTCTTTCCTTTCTTCCATTAGAAATATCCAATCTAAGAAAACCTAAATGGAAGAAAGTTCCCCTTCAAAATCCCAAAATTTTTAAGCTTTGCCTGTCTTTTTTGCCTTATTGGTAAAATTAGAAGTTGGCGAACCAAAACTTCATCGGTTTCCAGGTTCATCGATCAGTTAAATTGCCGATAACGTGATGGGTTTCTTCAAAGGAAAGAAGATAAGAATTTCTTCTAAGGCAAAGAGGGCCTTTGTCGATGAAATAATTGATTTGCGAACTTGTCGCTTCGCTGATTGGTGAGTTTGCCGATGGAAGAGATCACTGAAAAAGGAGAAAGAAAGAGGTTGGCAAGGAAGAAAGATGAAAAGTTAAGTGTTCATCGGCAAAGGGAAGGTTTGTGAACCTCTTGGTTCGCTAATCGGTCGGTTCGCCGACGGGTCAAATCATCGATTAGGTGAATGGAAGAAATAGAAGATGAAGATTTCTAAGGCAAGAACAAGTCAGGAATGAATGGATCATGGTTTCTAAGTTTTACCAATTGGACGATTGGCCGATAGAAGAAGTTGCAAGAAAAGAAGATGATAGCCAACCAAAAGATAAAGGAAAGGGAAGTCAATCGCTTGGTCGGTAAGTTCACGAAATTGTGGACTTACCAACATGTTCGCAATTCTCCAATTTCGTCGATAGGGCAAAGGGCTGATGAGGAGTGATGAGCCAAGAAACATAAAGCAAGGAGGATTGTTCTCCAAAAGAGAAAATTGTTGACAAGGGGAAAATTAGGTAGAGATTGTTAAGAAATCAAAATGTCAAAACTAATCTTCCAAGGTAAACACTTTTAAACTGTTATAAAAGATTCATAAAAGGCGCAATTTCTTGGGTGCCTTAAAATACGCTTCCACATGACACCATTATTGTAGGTTGATGTCATGCAGGTAGATGGAATAGTGCAAGCCTTCAATGTACAGGTACTTAAACTTAATGTAGAGGATGAAGTGTTTTAGTGTTCCATACTTTTGCAGGTCCTTCCAAGGTCAAAATCAATGCACAGGACATGGGTATCCTAAAAATTTGTAGCTTTTTTGACAAGGCCTCTAGGTCGAATTTAATGCAGCATGGGCAAAACGTGTTGACTGAGTTTCAGTGCCTGGGGCTACACAACGATAAAAAAGTGTTGGATATTTGATCATGGCCTCATGATATTTCCTAGAACTATATGAATCATGTTGGTGTTTACTTCCGAATCAGCAGAGGGTTTGCCAGTTCCAATGCACAGGCAGATTCGGCTAACGAATGCAGGAGGTTGCGTGAGCTGCCTCCCCTTCACTTCTGGTTCTGCCGCACCAAGGGGGTATCCCTATAGCTAAAGATTTCACCTTGACTTGCCCAATGACAAAAAGATTTAGCTTTACAATGATAGGCAAAATACTCTCATGTTTGGACCAAAATATGCATGATACATCACAAGTTTGGCAACATTCTTGGACATACTAACTGGTTGAGGTATGAGAGTATGCAGGGGTCCTATTCCTACTCCTACAACTAATAGGTTGGAAATATGAATGGATTTGAATTTATGCTTTGGATGCAAGACATGGGTTTTGGATCATAACTACTTCACAAGAACAGACCGGTGCCTATCCCAGGACAAGGAGTCAACTAGACATATACATAAGAATGGCTTGCAACTATCATTTGAGTTTCAAGGGGTTAGGACTGGTGTTTGCCTTACAAATACCACCCAAGGATAAGTATTCAACTGTCTCTACTTACAAATATCCTAGTTGACATACAATCTTCTCCATACTTAACCTAAAATGATTTAATCCACTCCTTGAATTGAAGTTAGAGATAAGGCATGTGATACAGCAAAACTATACCCCAAAATCTGAGAAACCCTTAGCAACCAGATTCAAAAGAATAAAATGCATACAACAAATGGAGACAAACAGATAAATACATGCAACAATGTATTTTTCATATACAGTGACAAGAATCTGAACACATGTACTAGATACATTCAAATGCAACTCATAAACTCCACAGAGATACAACAAATGGGAAATGCTCTGTATTTCATTATTTTTCCCCCAAAATTGCCCAAGTCTTCAACAACCAAAAAGAATAGCACAGTTTGCCTTTTATACCCAGACTGTGTATTCAACAAAATTTACAAGGCAAATCAAAATTTTGCCAGATTCAATACATTTTCGAATTGGCACTCAAAACAATTAATGCAGCAGGCAGAAAGAAAGGTTGGGAGTGGTTGAACTCGAGCCCCACGCCGCCACCTGAGGATTTTCTTCTTCAATCGGGTACCTGGCCTGTCACTTCATCCACCGTGCCTCTGTAATTGCCATTAATGTCGACCAACCCACGGGATGCAGCAGCTGCATTCTCCTTGAGGTTTTCCCCACCCAAACGGCTGCATATGCACAAGAAAATCCATCGCTGCTAGTTAAAAACATGGCCGTTGATCCTATTTCCATTGCTGAGATGAGCGGCTCTGAAATCATGTTGAAAAGTCGCCCACCTGTGAAATCGTGCCACGTAGGCACCTCATGCATCTATCGCTGACTTTTTATGTACCTATTTTGCCTTTTTTGCCCTTGTATATGCATGTTCAAATGCATATACAATTGCTTTTCAAATCCTTGTATATGCAGGATGCATATACATACAACAGTTCAACATACAAGGCGGACCCCAAACTGTTATAGAGCAAATTGGAAATTTCAATCGAGTCCACCTTGCATCCTCCTTCCTTGCATATCCCCTTTGTATATGTGCATATACATTCACTTTATACATACAAGGCGCGGATTTCAAATTTCCATGAAGCATGTTGCATCTGCCTTGAAATCTGGCTTGTACCTGACCATTACGCTTTCCCTTTGTACATCGCACATATACAAGCATATATACATGCAAGCCGCGGATGCCAAGGGCTTATAGAACAAATTTGAAAAATTATCGGGTCCAGCTTGCATCTTATCCTTTGTATTTTTGCATTGTATATCAACACATACAAGCACCCAACATACATGCTACAGACCCCAAATTTTATTCATTGCAATTGATTTCTCCTTCGGGTCTGAAATGTATGTCTTCTTTTGTATATCGGCCTGTATATGCAAACATACAAGTGAATGCACATACAACTGGTGAGCCCCATATCTGACATTGACCGCCGCTGACCTGCCTGCATGTTTTACCTTGTACATTTCCTTTGCATGCCGAATATACAAACGCGAACATACAAACAAGGAATCCTTTATGGAATATGCGATATACATTCTCTCTTGTATGCCCAGAAATGCATATTTCACCCTTGTATATCGTGAATGTATCTTTTCATGCTACCCGATATACAAGACCACTTGTACACTGTACTGTAGCGAATGCATGTTTTCTTTGTATGTAACTATTGTATGTCTAAACATACAAACCCGATATTCAAGCAAATCTGGCATACAAACACAAAATATTCCCAGAAACTTGTGAAAGATTCCCCAATGTATATGCAAGCCCGATATGCATATAACTCATTTTCTCAAAGGCTGATGGAAATTTCTGACCTGCCAACTGCACATTTGACCTGCATGTATATACAAACACACTTGTATACAGAAAGTGACATGCATACAACAGATTTTTGCAATTTTTTCTACTGCAAAGGCTGAAAGTGTTAGATTTTTTATGAATTTTATGGAAGGTGCCTGCATATTTAAATGCTTGAAACCTGAATAATCATGCAAGCACCAACACAAGCTCTGTCTGGGGACGCATGCCTCTTGCAGGCATGGCGAGAACTTTAGAATCTCTGGTTTCGTAGATTGGGCCTTATCCATTGGGCAACAGAGTCAAACATTGCACCAACCTGCACATAAATTATATTTTCAAACATTATTTTGGCAGCCCCAGGCAGCCAAAAATGAAGAACCATGATCTTTTCCTGTCAAATGTCTGATTCCACACTGAATAACCCCAACCACAACTGAAAACATTAAAATAATTTGCCCACATGCTGATCTTATCAATTACATGCTTCACCATTTTTGAAAACTTACCTCTATCAGTGTAGCCTCAGTCACTCTACATCTTACAATCAGACATACAACCATACATAGTAGAATATGTTTCAGGACTGGGCAACATATGTATGTTATAACCTTCAAACAATATATCCTCATATTGCATTTGGCAATACTCATTATCTACCTGGTCGTTGCACATTACCAAACACTCATCAAGCTGATCCAAAAACTGAAAACACTCAAAATATATGAGACCCCCAATATCATTACTTATATCAATTATCGTCATTGAAAACAAATCCTGATCCACATACACATTACAACACATGTCTGAACCAAATGATGATGAACATTCATTATCCACAGTTTGCAAATCAGTATCATCATTTTCAAACAGAGGGTTAATTCTGCACCACTGAAAGTCATGACTCACAATGTCAAATGCATCCACAGGCTCATCATAAAGGGGATTCATACTCATTGCAAAGGTTTCTATTTCTTCTTCATGACAATCCATTTCTTTTTCATCATTGACAAATCCATAGTCATAAGAAAAACAAACCTGGTCCATGAACTGATCATGGATATCATCTTTATCATCTTCAACCTCTGATTGCCCCACATACAAAATTTCTGCTACTTCAATGTACTCTGAAGTTGAACTATCTACATCATTTTTCAGCCCTCTAATGCTTCCTAATGAAATTGATACTGACTCTTGATCCATATGATCACAACTTTGCATAACTGGATCATTTAAACATGAATGCTCTTTGTTTAGGACTGGCATGCAAATATTACTTGAAAAATCATTACAATCAACTTCATTTGCTGGGCAAATTAGGACATCCTCCTCTATAACATAAACATCATCAACTTGAAATGATGCAAAAACTGGGATAGCAGGGGTGTGAGTACTTTGACATTCATCTCCAACATTTAAACCATATCCCTCATCAGTATTGGGGGCTGCAGGACATAAATTTTTTTCAGAGAAATAACCTTTTTGAATCCCATACCTCCAATTATTTTCAATGTCTATTGCAAACTGTTGTGCCTGATGCAATGTGGTGGGCTCCTTATCTCTCAATCTATAGCTCATTTTCTTATCAAATGCTCCCAAATAGACAACTAGGCACAATGCATCATTAGGTCTCATGCGTTCTGGAATTCTTTTCAATGCCCTCACAAATCTAAGGTTAAAAGCTGGGATCAACTCATCTTCTTCAATATGGATATACATAAAATCACTAATAACTGCATAATCATAAATTCTTTCACCATATTGTTTTAGAAATGCAGATTTAAAATCTTGCCAAGAGCTGACAGAATAAGCTGGAAGGTAGGAGAACCAGTCCCTTGCATCTTCATCTAGAGATTGAACAAATAATCTCATAACTACATCTTCATGGTCAATCTCAAAGTCATCTATAACATTCATAAACTGCTGCAAGTGTCTCTCAGCTGATTCATCCTTAGCATCATTGAATTTGGGCAAAAATTTTCTGATTTTAGATGGAAAAGCATTTGGATAGCCACAAATGCCATCAAAATTTATGGGCTTATATCTATCAATGCTGAAACTCCTTTTATTACATGGTTGGGACTGATTATTATACATGGTTGCATTTGACACCTCACAAGGGAGCATGGGATGACAATACATTTTGTGTGTTTTTTGCAACCCTCTTCTCAACTTAGATTTTCTTTTAAAACAATGACCTTAGGCTTTTAAGATACAACTGCTATTTTTAGCTTTCCTAAAGTCCTCCAAATGAGTTTTTTCAACAATATTGCATACTTCTTTTGAATTGCAAACTAGGTCCTCACAAAAGTATGCAATCTTTTACTAACATTTCCCTTTTAACCAGTGCTATTTCACCAAATAGGGAACCTCTTAAAATTTATGGAAATACCTGGACATGTTGCAGCAACTGCAAATTCAACACCTCTGGTGTCCTCCTATCAGGTTCTCTATATGCAGAGTCACCACCTCCTTGGTAGAGGAATGAGCTTCAAACAGGCTGAAGCTGAAAATTGATTTATTTCTAGGTTCTCCCACAACAGAGCCACACATATAACTTTTCAGATTTTGCTACAACAAACACCTCCAGGTCTGCTTTTTCAATATTTTAGACTCAAAATTTCATGGATATGACATTATTTCCCAGCAAAGTCGCCATCTGTTGATGTTTACTTCCAAATCAGCAGAGGGTTTGCCAGTTCCAATGCACAGGCAAATTCGGCCAACGAATACAGGAGGTTACGTGAGCTACCTCCCCTTCACTTCTGGTTCTGCCACACCAAGTGGGGTATCCCTATAGCTAAAGATTTCACCTTGACTTGCCCAATGACAGAAAGATTTAGCTTTACAATGACAGGTAGAATACTCTCATGTTTGGACCAAAATATGCATGATACATCACAAGTTTGGCAACATTCTTGGACATACTAACTGGTTGAGGTATGAGAGTATGCAGGGGCCCTATTCCTACTCCTACAACTAACAGGTTGGAAATATGAATGGATTTGAATTTATGCTTTGGATACAAGACATGGGTTTTGGATCATAACTACTTCACAAGAACAGACCGGTGCCTATCCCATGGCAAGGAGTCAACTAGACGTATACATAAGAATGGCTTGCAACTGTCATTCGAGTTTCAAGGGGTTAGGACTAGTGTTTGCCTCACAAATACCACCCAAGGATAAGTATTCAACTGTCTCTACTTACAAATATCCCAGTTGACATACAATCTTCTCCATACTTAACCTAAAATGATTTAATCCACTCCTTGAATGGAAGTTAGAGATTAGGCATGTGATACAACAAAACTATACCCCAAAATCTGAGAAACCCTTAGCAACCAGATTCAAAAGAAGAAAATGCATACAACAAATGGAGACAAACAGATAAATACATGCAACAATGCATTTTTCATATACAGTGACAAGAAACTGAACACATGTACTAGATACATTCAAATGCAACTCATAAACTCCACAGAGATACAACAAACGGGAAATGCTCTGTATTTCGTTATTTTTCCCCCAAAATTGCCCAAGTCTTCAACAACCAAAAAGAATAGCACAGTCTGCCTTTTATACCCAGACTTTGTATTCAGCAAAATTTACAAGGCAAATCAAAATTTTGCCAGATTCAATGCATTTTCGAATTGGCGCTCAAAATAATTAATGCAACATGCAGAAAGAAAGGCTGGGAGTGGTGAACTCGAGCCCCACGCCACCACCTGAGGATTTTCTTCTTCTATCGGGTAGCTGGCCTGTCACTCCATCCATTGTGGCTCTGTAATTGCCATTAATGTCGACCAACCCACGGGATGCAGTAGCTGCATTCTCCTTGAGGTTTTCCCCACCCAAATGGCTGCATTTGCACAGGAAAATCCATCGCTGCTAGTTAAAAACACGGCTGTCGATCCTACTTCCATAGCTAAGATGAGTGGCTCCGAAATCACGTTGAAAAGTCGCCCACCTATGAAATCGTGCCACGTAGGCACCTCATGCATCTATCGCTGATTTTTCCTGTACATATTTTGCCTTTTTTGCCCTTGTATATGCATGTTCAAATGCATATACAATCGCTTTTCAAATCCTTGTATATGCAGGATGCATATACATACAACAGTTCAACATACAAGGCGGACCCCAAACTGTTATAGAGCAAATTGGAAATTTCAATTGGGTCCACCTTGCATCCTCCTTCCTTGCATATCCCCTTTGTATATGTGCATATACATTCACCTTATACATACAAGGCGCGGATTTCAAATTTTCATGAAGCATGTTGCATCCGCCTTGAAATCCAGCTTGTACCTGACCATTGCACTTTCCCTTTGTACATCGCACATATACAAGCATATATACATGCAAGTCATGGATGCCAAGGGCTTATAGAACAAATTTGAAAAATTATCGGGTCTGGCTTGCATCTTATCCTTTGTATTTTTGCAATGTATATCGGCACATACAAGCACCCAATATACATGCTGCGGACCCCAAATTTTATTCATTGCAATTGATTTCTCCTTCGGGTCTGAAATGTATGTCTTCTTTTGTATATCGGCCTGTATATGCAAACATACAAGCGAATGCACATACAACTGGTGAGCCCCATATTTGACATTGATCGTCGCTGACCTGCCTGCATGTTTTACCTTGTACATTTCCTTTGCATGCCGAATATACAAACGCGAACATACAAACAAGGAATCCTTTCTGGAATATGCGATATACATTCTCTCTTGTATGCCCAGAAATGCATATTTCACCCTTGTATATCGTGAATGTATCTTTGCATGCTGCCCAATATACAACACCACTTGTACACTGTACTATAGTGAATGCATGTTTTCTTTGTATGTAAATGTTGTATGTCTAAACATACAAACCTGATATACAAGCAAATCCAACATACCAACACAGAATATTCCCAAAAACTTGCGAAAGATTCCCCAATGTATATGCAAGCCTGATATGCATATAAAATGCATGTAACTCATTTTTTCAAAGGCCGATGGAAATTTATGACCCGCCAACTGCACATTTGACCTGCATGTATATACAAACACACTTGTATACACAAAGTGACATGCATACAACAGATTTTTGCAAATTTTTCTACTGCAGAGGCTGAAAGTGTTAGAATTTTTATGAATTTTATGGAAGGTGCCTGCATATTTAAATGCTTGAAACCTGAATACTCATGCAGGCACCAACAAATCCAATGGATTGTGTCCTCTTCTGGACCTCTCTTCTCTTCATTTCTAGTTTAACTATGAGGGGAAGGTTATCATTCTATCTTTTCTAATTTGTATTTATCTTTTCTCTCTTTGTAATGGCTATTTAGCCTCTATGCTTAATATAAGCAACTGATTCTGCCTCTCTCATATTCTTTTACACTATGTTTGCTTGAATGCTGCTCACTTATCTTGTGGATAAAATGGTCCCTTTATAGGTTTCGGTATTCTATTTTGACCTCTATTAAAGACTGGATGAGTCTATGTTGGTTTATTCAGCTTTTGAAATCATTACTATGTTATGTTGGCTCTAGCTAAACACTCTAAATTTGGTGCATCACCCCTTTTTTATTTCAAGTTTCTCTCTCTCGCCCTTTTTCCTTGTGATCGGTATCATTAGATTTAGCTATTTTCTATGAGCCTTAAGCTCATAATGAGGAACCAACCTTCTCTAGAGGTTTGATCTCCTTTGCAAGGTTCCACATCTTGAGATCAGTCCCATTATGTCATTGGAATGCTTGAACAGGGTTCAAACAAGGTGCAATTCCAAGTGATAACAGTTTCTGGCACACCCGATGGGACCCTATGCTCTGAGTAAGAGTTGAACTGATAAGATTTGGTGTTGTTCTTAGTTCACATGCGACTGTGAAAGCATTCAACAAGCACCATGGTGATTGCTAAACAAATCTATTGGTGCAGCCAGTTCAAGCACTTAAAGAGCTTCAAAAATTAAGATTTCAGTGATATTTTTGGTCTCAACTTGCTTTCAGAAGCATTTCAATCACTTGATGACTCTATGGTATGAGCTCATTCCTCAGAAGGGAAGATCTGTTTTCTCTTATTTCAAGATTACTTAAATGGTTTCTAATTTTTAATGCTCCATTATGTCAAACTATTATGGAAGCTATAGTTATCCCCCTCCACCTTGTCAAAACACAAGTCATTGGCCTCCATACCAACAATTTTAGGCCCAAGATGCCTCTATTTTTATGCCACGGGCTCCTATTTCAGCAGTATGTTTCAAGAATGTGTAATCGGTATTGTCATTGATGTCAACAAGCTTGTGTTGTCATTGGTTTCAATTGTCATTTGTGTGAGTTGCTTGTGGTGCAAGGGTATGAGTAGTTAGTGTTGAGTGGATACTGTCTCTGAGATGAGGTTGTTGCAATGGTATTAGCTATTTGGTTGAGTTGCTTTGCTAAAGATGATTTGGTTTCTCTAAAGAGGTGTTGAAGATGTTGAGAATATGGTTTTGTTGGTTGGTTTCCTAGTGCTTTTGAGGAAATTTGATTAATAAAGGAAATAGTGTGTTGAAGTGGCATTTTAGCTTACAGAGTAGCATTCTGGTTTTGCTCCAAATGTCCTCTATGTTGAAGATCTATCTTTACGGTTTGGATATGTTGTTTAGGGATGTTTGGAGATGTTATATTCCAAATTTTGTGCTCCGTTTCATTGTGCAAAAGAAGTTGTGTTCACTAGTATGAAGACTACATTTCTAAGTGTTGCAGAGGTGTCTGAGAGAAATGTCTCTGCTCTGCATTTCTCTACAAAGTAGTTTCAAGTCTTGCAGTTTTGGAATTGTGCTTATAAAGTTTATATCTTTCTTCTGTTGAAGTTGTTCATGGTTTGGTGCTTCAAAAGTCAATTTCTAGAGATACAATGTATGACAGAGATAGTTAAGTATACTGGATAAACAGGATAAGGTTGTGCGGTAGGTGAAAGTTGTTACAAAGGATTTTGTTGGATTTCAGGATGTTTCAGGATACTTGTGGAATACTTTAGACTATGTTGAATCCTTGCATGTGGTCCGCAAGTCATTTTTGGGTTTGAGGAAGCGTGTCCTTAAAAGTTCATTGTGTTAACATAGGTTTGGCCGACCTTGGGTGTTTAGACTAATTGCGGAGTTGCTTTGGTGATTGTGAAAGTGTGGAGTAGCATGCGTGGATGAGTTTAGGTTCAAGCTAAGATGTGTTGTGGTCTGCTTTCATTTCTTTCCACCACAGGAATGTTTAGGTCTAGACCTAATTTGAATGTTATGTGATTAAGATGTGATGTCGACCTTGGAGAATGTTCTCAAGGTTGAAGATAGTATAAATAAGAGTCAAGGGATTGTGATTGAGGGTGGGTGTGATGTGTATGATGTGAATAATAGAGTGAATGAATGTATGATGCGACAAGTACTTGTGGAAGCAAATTGAATGAATGCAGAGCAATAGAGTCTAGTATTTTAGAACAATGTGATGAATATTGTTTCAGTACTTTGAGCTTCATTAGAACTGTACCCCATGCATATGTTAGATGCAATTATAATAGTTCAACTCTGATAGTGAGCCACCTCTTCTATCTCTTTCTTTTAGGACAGTGAGCCCTTGGGTAGTGAGCCCTTCGATAGTGAGCCTTTTGTAATTCAAAACGTTGATACTACTTTATACTGTGAGCGAATCCTCACCATGGTTTTTCCCTTCTTGGGTTTTACACGTAAAAATCTTGGTGTTCATGTGTTATGAGTTG
The DNA here is from genome assembly GCA_027924645.1 of Cunninghamia lanceolata. Taxonomy (NCBI): domain Eukaryota; kingdom Viridiplantae; phylum Streptophyta; class Pinopsida; order Cupressales; family Cupressaceae; genus Cunninghamia; species Cunninghamia lanceolata. The sequence goes on from BSBN01001011.1 coordinate 2,930,601, forward strand.
TGGTTTTTTGTTTTATGCTTAATTTCTTTCACTGCAATTGTTTATGCTAAATAGATTAAATTTTTGAAGGGTAAATGGTTTAAGAGAATATTGATTCACCCCCCCTCTCAGTATTCTAGGTGTTCAACACAGTATAATAGCATCCTCATGCTGCTTACCTCCCTCCCATCCCTGGTCATGCTTACTATCAACTGCAAGAGGCCCCTTTTGCCCCAAACCAATATAACTACCCTACTAAGCAGCCTCAAAATATGAACAACATGAGTTTCAGGTATATCATGTTGAATTTTCAAAGGGAATTTGATGACATTAGGAGGGAGAAAATGTATCATCAACAACAAGATGAGCTTTCTCATCAAGCCTTCCTTCACCAACAGCAAATGGAGGTGCAGGAAAGAGCTTGTCAAGAAAGCATGGCTTTGCAGATTGCAACTAAAGAAGAACGGATGAGACAAGTGCTTGCCAAAGTCTAGAGAATGGAATCCCAATCAACACCCTCCATTCCTAGTTCTATGCAACCCTCTCTTGCAGCAACAAATACACCTATCATAGAGAGGGCTTCCACTTTCAAAGTCCCAAACTTTAAGCAACAGGGCCCCTCTAAAACCCTAGATTAGCCTCAGCACTTCCAAATTTCAAGTTTTAGAGGTCCCCACCCTTCACAAGACCTCGTTCCTATGCAAACCTAGCTTATCACTCCCCAAGAACATTTTTTCAAGAAGTCTTCCCCCTCCAAGAAATTCATGAGAATAATCAGGCTCATGTTCTGCCTCACTCTTCTTGCCCTAGCACCATTTCGCCCTTCAAGGGTGGACCTGTTGTTTGGCGATAAAATCATTTGAATGAACTAGAAGTGGGGATGGAAGGGAAAGAAATTAAGGAGGAAAGGTCTATTGTTCCTATTATCACAATGGTGGAAGAATTTGTGGAGGAATTTGCTGACACCACCCTATTTCATGGACTGCTCAATTACACTAAAGATGAAGAAGGTATGCAAATACCAACATTAGTTGTAGTTCTAGAGCAGCATAAGGATAGTGAAAATGATAGCAAGTTGTTGGTGTATGAGGCCAAGCATAATAGTGAGGTTCCATCCCATGAAGAGGAGCATATAGGCAGCCCTATAGTGGACAATGTAGAGGCTAATGAAGTAGACCTGTTTGAGGAGCTCCCATTTTTTATAGAAGGTAACGATGTGGAGATTGAACATGGGCAAGAACAAATTAAAGATTTTTTCTTGATTATCCAACAGGGATATCAACTTCTTGGTGGAGGAGATTTCACCATCGAGTAAGTTTAGGGCTTCTTTTCAAAGCCTATTTTAGATGGCCTCCTTGAACAACATGATCACAAGGTGGAGGCAACCATATTTCTAGTTGAGCCACAAAGGCCAAAGCATTCAGACTAGCAACAAATTGACAAAAAATCAAATTAAAAACATGAGGTCTCCATTGATCACTCAAGCACAATTTCAAGGGGATGTCCTATCAAACATCTAGCCTAGCTGGGGACATACCATGAAGAGTCACCACTTGTCATTATTACCTCTGAGCATGAAGTTGAGCATCAAAATTATCAAAATCAACCCACTTACTCATCTCCCAACAACTGCATCAACAATCAATTCATGTGGGTAAGTGTGTTTGATATTACTCTCAGAGTGGCATTTCATCAATTTGTTGCATGCCCACTCTGTTTACACTTCCTGTTAGTTGTCCATAAGTTGGGAAAGCATTGTAAATTGGTAAGAAAGGGCAGTTATTTTGAAAAACCAGTTAATGGCTTTGTTTAAGTTAGTTTCTTGGTTGGTTAGTTTAGGTTTAGGTTAGTTTTACTTCTGGTTTAGGTTCCCTTTTAATAAGTGTTCTTGCACAGGCTGCATCCTCATTAGGAGGTTGTCTGCCTTGTTGTTTTGGTGTGTTTTGTGTTCTCTTATTTTTTGGAGGCATGTTTAGTTGTGTGTTGGTCTGGCTAACCCTTGTTTCATATGTTGTTGCAGCCCCCATTGACTTTGTGCCCAATGGATTGATAAGGCCATTGGGTCCTTGTGTTTAGCAAGCAAACACCCCTGCATAGTCGCCAAAATGTTATCATATTTTAGCCTAGGCCAAAATATCCCAAAGATTCCCTTAAGTCTTGCCTTTCTTCCATCAGAAATATTTGATCTAAGAAAACCTAAATGGAAGAAATTTCCCCTTCAAAATCCCAAAATTTATAAGTTTTTCCTTAGTCTTTTTTGCCTTACCGGCAAAATTAGGAGTTGGTGAACTAAAAGTTCACCGATCGCCAGGTTCACCGATCGATGAAATTACCAATAAGGTGATAGGTTTCTTGAAATGCAAGAGGAAGATAAGAATTTCTTCAAGGGCAAACATGGCATTTTTCAGTGAAATAATTAGTCTGCGAACTTGCTGGTTCGTTGATGGAAGAGATCACTGACAAAGTAGAAAGAAAGAGGTCGGCAAGGTAGAAAGAGGAAAATTTAAGTGTTCATTGGTAAAGGGAAGGTTTGCAAACCTCTTGGTTCGCCGATGGGTCAAATCACCGACTAGGCGAGGGGAAGAAACAGAAGACAAAAATTTCTAAGGCAGGAACAAGTCAAGAATGAATGGTTCGCAATTTCTAAGTTTCACCGATTGGACAATCGGTTGATAGAAGAAGTTGCAAGGAAAGAAGATAATAGTCGGACAAAAGACAAAGGAAAGGGAAGTCGATCGCTTGGTTGTTGAGTTCATGAAATTGTGAACTTGCCAATAGGTTCGTGATTCTCTAATTTTGCCGATAGGGCGAAGGGTCAACGAGGAGTGATGAGCAAGGTAACATAGAGTAATAAGGAGGATTGTTCACCAAAAGAAAAATTTGCTGACAAGGGGAAAATTAGGTAGAGATTATCAAAAAATCAAAAAGGTCAAAAGTAATCTTCCAAGGTAAACACTTTTAAAGTGTTGTAAAAGCTTCATAAAAGGCACAATTTCTTGGGTGCCTTAAAACACACTTCCACATGATGCCATTGTTGCAGGTTGATGTCATGCAGGTTGCTGGAACAGTGCAAACCTTCAATGCACAAGTACTTGAATTTAATGAGGAGGATGAAGTGTTTCAATGGTCCATACTTCTGCAGGTCCTTCCAAGGTCAAAATCAATGCACATGGCATGGGCATCTTAAAAATCCATAAATTTTCTGACAGGGCCTCTGGGTCGAATTTAATGCAGCATGGGTAAAATGTGTTGATTGAGTTTCAATGCCTGGGGCTAAACAGTGATAAAAAAGATATATATGCATATGTTGAAGAGGTATTCTTGTTGGTTGGTCACTGGGTCCTTATTCAGGTTGAAGCACTAGATATTTGATCATGGCCTCATGATATCTCCTAGAACTGTATGAATCTGATGGACTATGTCCTCTTCTAGACCTCTCTTGTCTTCATTTCTAGTTCAACTATGAGGGGAAGGTTATCATTCTGTGTCTTTTTTGATCTATATTTAGCTTTTTTCTCTTTGTAATGGCTATTTAGCCTCTATGATTAGCATAAGCAAAGTTGATTCTGCCTCTCTCATATTCTTTTACATTGTGTCTGCTTGAATGCTACTCACTTATCTTGTGGATAAAATGGTCCCTTTATGGGTTTTAGTATTCTATTTTGACCTCTATTAAAGACCACATGAGTCTGTGTTTGTTTATTCAGCCTTTGAAATTGTTACTGTGTTATGTCAGCTCTAGCTAAACACTCTAAATTTGGTGCATCACCCCTTTTTATTTCAATTTTCTCTCTCTCCCTTTTTCCCTATGACTGGTAGCATTGGATTTAGTTATTTTCTCTGAGCCTTAAGCTCAGAAGGAGGAACCAGCCTTCCCTAGAGGTTTGATTTCATTTGCAAGGTTCCACACCTTGAGATCAATCCCATTGTGTCATTGGAATGTTTGAATAGGCTTCAAGCAGGGTGCAATTCCAAGTGATAACAAGATCCAAGGGTTAATTTTGTAGGCTTATTAGTATCATCATCAGATTCATGATTAGCTACTTCAGAAAGATGCTCTATATTCCACAATTTGCTAAACTCTTCATCTTCTAAAATCTCCTAAAATTCTGTAGTAGTTTTTGGATCACCTAGATAATTCCTCATAGACCAAAAGACATTTATTTTTGTTTGTGGCCATTGTTCCTCTGTACAAGCTATTCTTAGATACTCTAGTATATTTTTAAAACTAGATGGTTGATCATCTCTTTTATAAAAATTATTTGACCTCCTGATAGTGATTGGCATCTTTGCCCCTCTCTTTGGGTGCAATACCATTATTTCTACTGACAATTGCTCAAAAGTAATACCTTCCTCAATAATAGTTTCCTCCATTACTTTTTTCACTTCATCCCAAGAATTCTTGTTTTTCAATATTTCTAACAGGGTTTACTTTGATGTTGAATTCTATTTCTAGCATTCTTATTGGCTAGAAGACTTGCTTTAATCATGTCACATGGGTCATACTTCTAATGAGAATCAACATCAAATTTAAAAATTTGTAAAATTTGGTGTGCCACAGTGAATGCTTTTCTCTCGAATGTGAACCCTCCAAATGAAAAAGGTAAGGAAGGAAATATGCTCTTCTTTAACTAACTAACAAAGTATAGTTGATCTGTACTATCCATCTGTCTTATATATTCCAATGTAAAAACACTCTCTATCACATGTATTGGAAGTTTTTGGGGCTCTCTCTTGATCCATAAAATCTTAGCACAATATATTCTTCCATGAAGTACCAGTCAACCAATTATATTTCTAATCCCAGTTGAATGGAATCTCTACGAGACCCAAGCAATCTAGGCATTGGAGTATTTGTAATTGCATAATACAATGGAGCCAAAAAATAGTCCACAAAATGATTGTAGTTCCTTTGAGCATCATGCATCCTTATCTTAGGGGTCCAATCATATAACTTAGAACCACTCTTTTCACCTCATCATTTACAAAGGGATGAATCTGAAGCTTGTTGGCCTCAAATGTTCCACTAAATTGCACTAGAAATAAATAGCACAAGTAGGTTGTGAACCTAAAGGTCTTAGTGTTGGAATTGGAAGTGGAACCTTCTTTAATCATTAAAAATTATTTCTGCATGGATTCTACAATGTGCTCTAGAAATTTGTATTTAACAGGTGGAGTAACATATGTAATGGATATTGTATACCATTTCAAGGAGGCTTGCATCCACTTTCCTATTACTATCCAATCCAAGGAAAAATGCTAGCATGGAAATAGTATTCTGAACCTATGGTTTACAAATTTTAATTTGATAAGGAGGCTTATGATTCTATTTGAGTACAAAACCATCCACTGTTATTTTTTTGAGAAAAGAAAATTTGGAATTTAGAATGGTTGCTTCATAATCACTAACAAAATTTTCTAGGTCAATGTGAATCTCTAGCTGCAAACCCCCGTAGTCTGCTAATTTATGTTATAGTAATGGGTAACATTTCTTTCTGGCTATCTTTATTAACAATTGCTTAAATTCTATTTTCATCATAATTCTATGCACGAACCATGATAAATTTGGGAAAGGGAAAACCTCAAGGAACATTAGGCATCTCAATCCAACCACCCACAATGTAGTCATACTATTAATTGGTAATGGTTTTTTTGGGGTTAGCTTGCATTTGCATTCTAGCCTTATTCTCACATTAAAATCTAGGTTCTAAGTTAAGCCTACCAAAGATTATAAGATCATAAATATCATGGCATTCATCAGTGAAACCTGGAGTTTTAAGCAGTATGGTGTAGTTTATTTTGTGTATTTCTTTGCCTAAATCTGTTACATCTCCTTTTTGGATTCAATATTACTATTTACTTTTTCTTGAATAGTACAGTTATGTGGATATGTTATTAACATCATAGGAACTGATGATGTAGATAGAGAAAGTTAATTTTATGAAATTATGGAATCTATTTGATTATGATCAATATGATGTTATGAATTGGAATATCTTTTCATTATGAAAATGAAATGATTTGATATAAATGTGCATAGATCAGAATATTGGTGCTTTGACCACAAAATTGTATGTGAGATTGTCAATGCCAGAATAGATGGAATATGTTCGCCAGGAAGAAAGAAGAAGAGAAAGTATCTTTGAGAAAGAGAGAATAGACTCTGGAATAACCATGGGTGCTTGCCACTGAAAATGCATATCAGGTAGATAAACCTTGATGCCTTGAGTTAAGTCTTGAATACGGGCTAAGTCAATTTTAGTCGAGATATCGACATCTGAAGAATAAGTCTTTCTCCTTTCGTAAGTCGTCGTTTAGAGTATGGCAAATTGACATTAGTGTCGTAATACTCTAAAACGTGTTGTCTAATAGGAATGACTGATAAATTGATTATATGTAAATATATGTATTTACTTATGGTTGAGTTGTAAGTCGCGTCTTGTTATTGATTGGCGCAAGAGTGGAGTTTGTGCATAAGTCGATCTCAAGTCTTGTTCTGCGTTTACGCCCAATCCATCATTATTGTCGTAAAACGCTTCGAGCATATGTCGTAAATTCCTTTTTGTGAAATTCAACAGACGTTGAATTAGAGACCATGGTGTGTATTAACTTTGGTCGAATTATAAAGGAATATACTAAATTATATAAGTTATATTTAAGTAGTCGGTGAGGTACTTCTTTATTCTTTTACGATGTTAGTAATTGAGCAATAGTTGGACTTCATTCAAATCTTTATTTTATGATGTCTTCCATTTCGAATAAATCTTTTTTCCTTCTAGCTTAAGACCTCAAGTTGTCATCGGTCTAACCTTATTATTTTGTTGGCATTTGTTTATTCTCATGAACGACTTTGAGTAGAGGAACATTTTATTCAACTATAGTCTGCCACCCCGCAAGAGTTAGAACTTTACTTTTCGGTGTAGTTGCAAATTATGTGGTAATGAAGCCTTTATTCTTGAGTAGTGGGTCGAATGGTTTTATCTGGTAGCCCTACCTCGCCTTGTGGAGCTCCATCTTGGAGAGTGGTCGCATAAGGTGGGAGTCGTGCTTGCATGTCAGGGAAGATTCCCTTCTTCATAGGCATGGTCGGGAGTGGGGAGTCTGTTACACACCTTCGTAGTGAGCGGGGGATAAAGGGAGTTTGAGTCAGTTTTGAGGGGGGAAATTTAGAGAAGAAGAAAAAAACGTGATTGTGGAAGGAGCTACGAGGATAATTGGCTGAGAAAATTGCTTGTGTCTGGACAGTTTGTCAGCAAACATTAGAGACTAACGACAGGTTTTCTTTCTCTTTCACTACGTAGTCTTAGTTCCTTGTTATGAGTCATACCTTTACAAGCTTTTGCGATGGATCATTGAATGTATTTGAAAATGCAAAGTGTTATTTTATAACTGAAATCTGTGTGAAGTTTGTCTTCATTAAAAAAAATGAAAACACTGTTTAAATCTGCTACCCTGCACTACGCCACACCAAGAGTGCAAAAACCACAGTTTATAGTATGTTTTGACATAGGTCGAGAATGATTGAGAAGTCTATGGTTTTGCTTTATAAGGTTTGTAGTTAACGTAGGGTGCAATCTGTGTAGGAGTTGGATTTAAAAATGTCTCACAACCCATACAAGCCATAATGGCAAAACACTTGTCGACAGAGAATAAGATCTCTATCGACAGTCAGATACAAATCTGTGGCCCTAAAGGACAGTAAATATTAGAGTGAAAGGCTTGTTTTTGTCAACCATCGACGGAGGATTTTTATTAGTGAGAGGTGCAAGACTTAACATGCAAGTCGATACAGTCATTCTCTTTTTTAGAGTTAAAATTAGTCAGTTTGACCATGGCGAAGTTGTTAACTAGCTAAGAATAATAACAAGATTTAGATTTTATGCTTTGAAGGTAATACATGTGCTATTGAAGCATTTTAACTATTGTTTTCTTTTCAAGAAAAGACCTTATTCTTAATCCAATTATTATTATGAAGTCTTTACAAACAAGTAATGTGCCTTTTGTCAAGTCTCAAGTATAGACTTACATTCAATCTATTTTGTTAGAAGAAACCTTATGTCAAGGCTATCCAATGAATAGTTCGACAAGATTATGCTATGTCAAAGATTTCGACACGTTGAAGTAGTATGTTATGAGTTCTAACGTAGGGTTTCGAACACTGTATTCTTGAATTGACTCATAAAGAAAACCCTTCCTAAACGACAAAGTTGAAACTATGTCAAAGAATCGACAGTTGAAGAAGATTCCTTAGAATGTTTAATTTTAAACTTAGGGACTTCGAATATTTATGTTCTATAAATTGGTTTTTAGTAATCTCTTTCCGAAAACAACCAAAGTTGGGTTTAGTACCCACTCAAGAATGGATGAAATAAACAATGGGATAATTTTGAGATTGTTATAACAACATATAGCGTTATTCAAAAAATTGATATGCTAGGAAGCCGTTCATTTATCATGTGGATGGAGATGTTACCATGAGTTTGTAGAGAGAGAGTAAACCTCAATGCCAAGTGCTAACACATGATGAAATTCTAACACCTTGAGGTTATCGAGGTTGTTATATAGAACTTATAAATAGGTAACTGTAGGATTGCGATTAATTCGAGTCGAGTGGGATGGGTGAACTTAATTCATGCGTTGATGCAACGCTAATGAAATTCAAATCCTTTGGCCAAGGTAATGCATGATCCTCAAGTACATTGAATGTTCACTATGACTGGATGGCATAGCTTGTGGAGAGGTCATGCATGACTAGAGGGTATCTAGGGGATTGCATGATAACAAGTCACGTAGGTCACAACACCAGAGCTCAGATGGTAAACACCATTGGTTATCCTAAGTCTATCCTCTTGAGTAGGGTAGGGCCACTTCCGGTTAGGAAGGAGTGTGGGAGACCGACGGTCTGTGGTTGGAGGTTAAGCTCCTTGAAGATACTTTCTCTTCTTAATTCTTGAGGAATGCTGGGACTTGAATTTGGATGGTTGACAATTGAGATGCAGTGACATTGGTAAGTTCCTATTTTGGATTTGATTTAAGTAATTTTTAACAACATATTGTTTAAATGTTTTGGATGATTATTTCCTTTTGCTTTATGAATATATATATTCATGATTATTGGTAAGTTGATGGATGAATTACTTGTTTAGAGTAATTACTTTTCTATTTTAAATTTCAAAAAAAAATATTACCTTTGGTCAAAACTTAGTTTTTAGAGTAAAATCAGAACTGGGTGTTTCATATGGTATCAGAGCTAACCAGGTTTAGCACTAGGGTTGATGAGTCCACTAACCTGATTAGGAATCAACATTATGCGGGTAGCTAATGATTTGATTTACTATGCCAGGATGGTACGTATCAAGAAAACCGCAAGGAAGTCCTTCCCTGGTAAGGAACGTTATCTGCAAGCTAAGCAGAAATGACTTGCGATGATCAAGTCTATTGAGAAAATGAATGATGAAAATGACATTTGGCTAGATGATGTGGAAACTTTTGCCAATGCTTTGTCACGACTTAAATGAATGAAAAGAGAACTCCTAGAGACAACTAGGACAACAGCTCGAATCATGGTCAATTGCTGCCCTATGAATGTACCTATTAGTGTACCAATGATCACTAGGGATCCTCGTATAGCACCTGGAGCTGAAATCATTGTACTATCATATGATAGTGAGTCTGAGGGTTATACACCTCGTGATTATGTGTCAAATAATGAATCCGAAGGTTACACCCCACTTGTAAATACTAAGTGAAACATGAGATATGTCTATCTTTAAAGAATGTATATACAGTTTTGCAAAGTATAATAAAGACAAATTTTGGTTTGAGAATAATTATGGTTATGAGCAATTGTTATGTTTTGATAATATGCAAAATGATAAACCATAGAACTGATTAGTATTTGCTTAATCAGGTGAGAAAACAAACAATCATGGATCAATCAGAGTTTAATGAGGGGGAAGATCGGGAAGGTCACAACTCTCAAGAAAACTCCACCAATAAGTTGGATAGAATTCTTAATATGCTTACTGAAACTAAGGAAAGGTTGGGCAAATTGGAAAAGAAAGTGAATGAAACTGGAAATACGAAGGGTGAAAATGAGAATTCTAATAATGCAAGTAAAAGTAAACAACGAGATCATGGCATGTCAAGTGAAAACCAAGATGATAGTGAAGTTCAAAGGGAGACCAAAGACAAACTTGCACTAGAACTAAGGATATGAAAAAGATTATCCCTCCCAAATTTAATGGAACAAAAACTAGTGATGCAGTAGAAGCATGGTTAACAAAAATGGAGAAATACTTTGAAATCAAAAATTACTCTGAGATTACAAAGGCAGTGTGGGGAGCATATCAGTTATCTAGAGAAGCATCCAGTTGGTGGATGAACAAGAAAATGGAACTAAAATTAAGTTCCTTGAAGGTGACATGGAATGAATTTGTGGAACTTTTCTGAAAGAGGTGGTTACCACAACTATATTTTGATCAAAAGTTAACAGATTTTCAAAACCTCAGGCAAGGTCATCTGTCTGTGGTTGAATATGCAAAAAAATTTACTAGATTGTTGAAGTATGTTCCTCAATACCAAAAGGATGAAATATTTCAGATAAGAAAATTTATCATGGGACTCAATCCTCAGATTGGCAGTGAGGTGGAGGTGCATGGTCCAAACGCAATGGACTAGGTGTATGAGAAAGCAATTAAGCAGGAACAGAAGATCAAATCTATTTCTTCTTACCGTGAAAAGAAACGTAAGAGATTTGATAAGAACTACAATGATCAGACGTATAAAAGGAAGAATGAAAAGGGATATGGAAACAAGAGATTTGATAAAGGAAATCAGAAAAACAAAGGGGGATTTGGTAATGAACGTAGAAATGAAGACTATAAGAAAAATGACAATTTTAAGAAGAATGATGATGCTATGAGTAGACCATCCGAAAAGAGAGGACCAATTGGAGGATGTTTTTCTTGTGGTGGAGATCATTATGCTAACTGTTGTCCTAATAAAAAGTAGAACAAGTAGCCTAGGAATACAGTACTTCCTTCACAGAAGCAAGCGTTTCAACAAAGGATTCATGCCGGCCTTGACAATCGACAAGCTAAGTATCAGATTACTCCCATTGAGATGACAGGTACATTATTTGGAGTTCCTGTTTCTATTCTATTTGATACTGGTGCAACAGAAAATTTTGTGTCATTTAGAGTATTAAGTAAATTTCCTAGAAGAGCTAGTTTTATGTCAAAACTGTGGATAGTTGAGTATGCAAATCACTCAAAGGTTCAAGTAGAGCAATGTTTGTTCGAAGCTAAGATTGATATTTCAAACTTCTCTACTGAGGTAAATTTATACGTAGCACCTTTAGGGTCCTACAATGTCATCTTAGGAATGAATTGGTTGTGGAGACATAGGGCCAAGGTAGATTGTTTTCATAAAACAATTGAGTGTTTGGATGATAAAGGAAATATAGTAAATTTTCAAGGTATTCAAAGGGAAATAAGGATCAGATCTATTTCTTCAAAATAATTAAAGTGGGCTAGGCGTAAGGGATGTCAAATTTTTGCAGTTAAAATGGATCTAGTAGAGGAAGCCTTAGAGAAGCAAATATTTGAGGAAAAATATCCATGTCTTTGCAATTTCAGTGATGTATTTCCTGAGGAACTGCCAGGCTTGCCTCCAAAAAGAACCTTTGATTTTGGCATAGATATTAAACCAGGATCTGAGCCAGTATCTAAAGCTCCATATCGTATGACCACCTCTAAACTTATGGAATTGAAGGCTCAATTGTAGGAGCTATTGTCTAAGAATCTAATTAAGCCAAGTGTATCACCATGGGGAGCCTCGGTTATTTTCTTCAAGAAGAAGGACAGAACCCTTAGACTGTGTATAGACTATCAGATGCTAAATAAGGCAACAATAAAGAATAAGTATCCACTACATGTATTGATGATTTATTTGACCAAATGCATGGTGCATCAGTCTTCTCTAAGATAGATTTGAGATCTGGATACCATCAGTTAAGGTTGAAAGATGAAGATATTCACAAGACGGCATTTAGAACAAGATATGGTCATTATGAGTTTACTGTGTTGCCATTTGGATTAACCAATGCACCTACCGCTTTCATGAATCTCATGAATAGTGTTTTCAGAGATTGTTTTGATAAATTTGTCCTAGTTTTCATAGATGATATTTTGATTTATTCCAAAAATGAGGAGGAGCATAGACATCATCTTCAAATTATTTTGCAACGATTAAGAGAACACAAATTGTATGCAAAACTCTCGAAGTGCACTTTCTTTCAGAAAGAAGTGTAGTATTTGGGACATATAATATCAGCTGTAGGGATATCAGTTGACCCAGCCAAAATTAAGGCTATTATGGAATGGCCTGTACCTTCCAATGTTGCAGAGGTACGAAGTTTTATGGGATTGGATAGATATTACAAAAAAATTGTTTTGAATTTCTCAAGTATTGCTAGTCCAATTACTTCCTTGCAGAGAAAAGGAAAACAGTTTGTTTGGACAAAAGAATGTCAAAAGGCTTTTGATTTGTTAAAGAAAAAGTTAACAACCGCACCAATCTTGAAAGTTCTTGATCCTGAAGGACATTTTGAGGTTATTATTGATGCCTCGGGAGAAGGGTTAGGAGGTGTGCTTATGCAAGATGGCCGTGTAGTAGCCTATGAATCAAGAAAGTTGAAGAACTATGAGTAGAATTACACTCCTCATGACTTAGAACTGGCAGTAGTGATTCACGCCCTTCAGATGTGGTGACATTATTTGTTGGGAAAGACAATTATACTAAAATCAGATCATCAAAGTCTTCGCTACATATTTACACAACCTCATCTCAATGCAAGACAAAGGAGATGGTTAGAATTAATATCAGATTATGACTTTGAGATAAAGAAAACTAAGTAGCTGATGCTTTAAGCAGAAGAAGACACATAGCTTCTATAATCTCTATTCATGCTAATTTTAAAGATTTAGTATTGCAAAGTTTATCTGGAGATGAATATTATGAGCAGGTGAAACAAGCTCTACAATTAAACCCTAAGGATCCAAGATATGATGGATTCTGTTTTGAATCAAATGGATTGATGAGATTTAAGGGAAGAATCTATGTTCCTAATTCTGTAGAACTTAGAAACCTTGTTTGGAAGGAAGTTCATTGTGCACCTTATTCCGGACACCCAGGAGTAACAAAACTTTTAGCTGATGTCAAGCCGCTATATTTCTGGAAAGGAATGAAAAGCGACGCTGCAAGGTTTGTAGCAAGTTGTTTGGAGTGTCAGAGAGTGAAGGTAGAACACCAACATCCTGCTGGATTGTTATACCTGCATGATATTCCAGAATGGAAATGGCAGGTTGTTAGTATGGATTTTGCTCAGGGGTTACCAATGTCTAAGAATAGGCATGATGCAATATTGGTTGTTGTAGATAAACTAACCAAGGTAGAACATTTCATACCGGGAAATTTGACAGATGGAGCTCATATTTTGGCTCAGAAATTTATGCAAGAAATATTCAGATTGCATGGGGCACTTGAAAAGATTATATCTGATAGAGATGCCTGGATAACCTCTCAGTTTTGGCAAACTTTATTTTCTGCATTAGGGACTAAACTCAATGTGAGCACTACTTACCATCCTGAAACTGATGGACAAACAGAAAGGGTAAATCAGGTTTTAGAAGATCTTTTAAGAATGTATTGCATGGATCAGCAATACAGATGGGAGGAATATTTACCTCTTGTTGAATTTGCCTATAACAATTCCTATCATTCTGCCATTAAGATGGCACCATTTGAAGCATTAGATGGAAGGAAATGCATAACTCCTATAAGCTGGGATAAGCTGGAAGATAGGATAAGCATTGGACCTAAAATACTTGTGGATATGGAAGAAAAAGTGAAAATGATTAGGAAGAGGTTGGCAGAAGCCAACGACATGCAAAAAAGTTATGTAGATCGCAAACGGGTGCCTAGACATTTCTCTGTTGGTGAGAAAGTTCTTTTGTGAGTGAAACCCCATAAAAGCTCAATCAAATTTGGTAAATCATCAAAGTTGGCTCCTTGATATGTCGGACCTTTTGAAGTTCTTGAGATTATCAATCCAATGGCCTACAAAGTTGCTCTACCTCCAGTCTTGTCCAAAATGCATAATGTTTTTCATGTTTCATACCTAAAGAAATATTTTGTAGGTAATGACCACATTCTTAAATGGAATTCTTTACAGATACAAGAACTAGGGGTGGTTGTGATCGAGCCACTCAAAGTGCTCGAAATGCGTAAACTTTGTTTACATAATCGAGAGGTTTTGCAATGTAAAATTCAGTGGGACCAATATGGCGAGGATAGCGCCACTTGGGAAGACTATAAAGACATCTACCAAAGATTTCCTTATCTTTTCAAAGACATTAAAGTTAAACTATAAAAGTTTGTTTTATGTTCAAATTTTGCTTGGTAAACTCAATCATCAGGGACGATGATTCTATAGAGGAAAGATATGTTACATCCCCTTTTTGGATTCAATATTACTATTTACTTTTTCTTGAATAGTACAATTATGTGGATATATTATTAACATCATAGGAACTGACGATGTAGATAGAGAAAGTTAATTTTATGAAATTATGGAATCTATTTGATTATGATCAATATGATGTTTTGAATTGGAATGTCTTTTCGTTATGAAAATGAAATGATTTGATATAAATGTGCATAGATCAGAATATTGGTGCTTTGACCACAAAATTGTATGTGAGATTGTCAATGCAGGAATAGATGGAATATGTTCGCTAGGAAGAAAGAAGAAGAGAAAGTATCTTTGAGAAAGAGAGAATAGACTCTAGAATAACCATGGGTGCTTGCCACTGAAAATGCATATCAGGTAGATAAACCTTGATGCCTTGAGTTAAGTCTTGAATACGGGCTAAGTCAATTTTAGTCAAGATATCGACATCTGAAGAATAGGTCTTTCTCCTTTCGTAAGTCATCGTTTAGACTATGGGAAATCGACATTAGTGTCGTAATACTCTAAAACATGTCGTCTAATAAGAATGACTGATAAATTGATTATATGTAAATATATGTATTTACTTATGGTTGAGTTGTAAGTCACGTCTTGTTGTTGATCGGCACAAGAGTTGAATTTATGCGTAAGTTGATCTCAAGTCTTGTTCTGCGTTTACGCCCAATCCGTCGTTATTGTCGTAAAATGCTTCGAGCGTATGTCATAAATTCCTTTTTGCAAAATTTGACGGACGTTGAATTAGAGACCATGGTGTGTATTAACTTTGGTTGAATTATAAAGGAATATACTAAATTATATAAGTTATATTTAAGTAGTCGGTGAGGTACTTCTTTATTCTTTTACGATTTTAGTAATCAAGCAATAGTTGGACTTCATTCAAGTCTTTATTTTATGATGTCTTCCATTTCGAATAAGTCTTTTTTCCTTCTAGCTTAAGACCTCAAGTTGTCATTGGTCTAACCTTTATTATTTTGTTGGCATTTGTTTATTCTCATGAACGGCTTTGAGTAGAGGAACATTTTATTCAACTATAATCTGCCACCCTGCAAGAGTTAGAACTTCACTTTTCGGTGTAGTTGCGAATTATGTAGTAATGAAGCATTTATTCTTGAGTAGTGGGTCGAATGGTTTTATCTGGTAGCCGCCACCTCACCTTGTGGAGCTCCATCTTGGAGAGTGGTCGCATAAGGTGGGAGTCGTGCTTGCATGTCGGGGAAGATTCCCTTCTTGATAGGCATGGTCAGGAGTGGGGAATCCGTTACACACCTTCACAGTGAGCGGGGGATAAAGGGAGTTTGAGTCAATTTTGAGGGGGAAAATTTAGAGAAGAAGAAAAAAAAGTGACTGTGGAAGGAGCTACGAGGATAATCGGCTGAGAAAATTGCTAGTGTCTGGACAGTTTGTCAGCAAACATTATAGACTAACGACAGGTTTTCTTTCTCTTTCACTTTGTAGTCTTAGTTCCTTGTTATGAGTCATACCTTTACAAGCTTTTGCAATGGATCATTGAATGTATTTGAAAATGTAAAGTGTTATTTTATAACTGAAATCTGTGTGAAGTTTGTCTTCATTAAAAAAACAAAAACACTGTTTAAATCTGCTACCCTACACTACGCCACACCAAGAGTGCAAAAACCATAGTATATAGTATGTTTTGATGTAGGTTGAGAACGATTGAGAAGTCTATGGTTTTGCTTTACAAGGTTTGTAGTTAACGTAGGGTGCAATCTGTGTAGGAGTTGGATTTAAAAACGTCTCACAACCCATACAAGCCGTAATCGTAAAACACTTGTCGACAGAGAATAAGATCTCTATCGACAGTTAGATACAAATCCGTGGCCCTAAAGGATAGTAAATATTAAAGTGAAAGGCTTGTTTTTGTCAACCATCGACGAAGGATTGTTATTAGTGAGAGGTGCAAGACTTAACATGCAAGTCGATATAGTCATCCTCTTTTTCAGAGTTAAAACTAGTCGGTTTGACCATGGCGAATTTGTTAACCAGCTAAGAATAATAACAAGATTTAGATTTTATGCTTTGAAGGTAATGTTGATAACTGAGAGGGGGGTGAATCAGTTATCTTAATTATTTCAGCTTTCTGAATTTCCTTGTCAATTAGTGCAGCATTAAATTAAATAAGCAAACATAACCATGAAATGGAAATAACATTAATACACATGACACAATGATTTTGACATGGAAAACCCTGTTAGGGGAAAAACCACGGGGTGATTAACCCAAGATTGTATTCTCTGTTAGAAGAATAAGATAGTACAAAATGGCACTTACTAATTAGGGATCACTGCCCGAGCACACTACTCACAAGAGGCTCATTGCCTACAATAGTTTATACAAGGAAACTAGATACTTAAACTGATGAGAAGCATCCACATATGCTAAGGTTCAGTTCTGGTTAAGCCCAATATACTGATCTGCTGCACTTCATTCTTACTCTCTTAGGTGCTACTGTCTTGTTACATTCCGGACCTGTCTTACTGCCTTCACACTGTTCTTCTGCTTTTCTTCGCACCACCAAAAATTGCGCACTTCATATCTAAATCCATCTGGTATATATTGTTGCAAGTATGAGGTTAACCAGTGTTGTCATTGATGTCAACATACTCATATTGCATTGGTAAGAAGGCTTGGATGAGCTGTGTGTTGAGGATATTAAGAAAAGTAGTCTCAATCAGGAACAGTGAAGAACAGTGATAAGAAGAAGGCAAATGTACTCAATAGGTTGAGAATTAGAGGATGTGGATTAAAGGGTTTGTAGATATGAGTCTTGAGATGATCCAGTTAAGATTTTAGAGGTCCGCATGAAGATATGAAAAAGTTGTGATCGGTCAAGTAGAACCGGTTCCAGGAGCTGTTCTGGAGTGAGAAAGTGTTACAAAAAGGTCCGGTAGATCCGGAGGAGCATTGTCAGACTCTGCGGATTGGAAGGAGTGTTTGGGATGTCCTTGTGATGTGTAATCTCAGTTTGTACAAAGTTTGGAGGTCCGGAAGCACCTTCTTCAGTATGACAGTGGTGACAGACTGTGTTCTTGAAGTTCCGGATGAAGAGGAGAAGAGATTCCAGTGAGTAGAGGAAGTGCGGATGTACCTGGTTAATCAGGCAAGCTTGTGAAGGTTCTTAGATCATGATTGAGGCTATGTTGTCAGTCCGCATTGATGGTAGAGCCCGAAATTGAAGATATTCTTTCGGATGAAGTTCTTGCTTAGACTAGCTGACCGGATGAGTTGTTCATCTTGCGAATGTTCTTGTGATGGCCAACTGGATGTATTAATCATCTTGCGGATGTCCTTATGGTTGATTGCCAACTTAGATGATTGTTCCTAAGTCGATGTCTTGTATAAAAAAAGGTTTGTGAGTTCATTTCAAAGTGTGTGGAGCACGGATAAGAGTGGTATAGCGAAAGAGCGAAGGGCAGAGCAGAAGTATCTCGGGCTTAAATGGAACTGATCCAGACATGGTAAAGATGTCAATCTCCAGTTCAAGTTTGTGATTCTTATCACTTTGTAGACAGTGTGTCTCTTGTAGGCAGTGTGCCTCTTTGTGAGCAGTGTGCTCGGGCAGTGAGCCCTAATTGGCATGTGCCATTCATTTTTCTTATTCTTCTAATAGAGAATAATCCTTGGGTTAATCACCCCGTGGTTTTTCCCTTAACTAGGTTTTCCATGTCAAAATCTTGGTGTCCAGTGTGTTGATGATTATCTGCTCTTGTGTTTATGCATTATGCTTTGATGAATGATTAACTGATATGCTATTAACTAACAAAGAAGAATCAAGTGTTCCAAATAGAAGCAAGTCTTTGCACAACTGATTCACCCCCACTCTCAGTTGTGTGCCCTAGATCTAACAATTGGTATCAGAGCCAAGTTCCTCTGAAAGGAGCTTAACCGCTTGAGGAGATCCAGAATGTCATCATACAAGAAGGATAGTCTGAAGTTCAATGGAACCAACTTCACTCTCTGGAAAGGTCGCATGAAATGTCACTTGGAGTGTATGGGAAAAGCATACTTGGCCATGGTCTCAAAACCATATGTACCTCCACAGGGTGGTCCAACAACTCTGAATGAAATCACAGATGCTGAAAACAATTTGCAGACCAAGGAAGCTCTTCTAAGTGCATTGAATGACTCAGATCTCTCAAATGTTATTAACCTACTAACTGCATATGAGATCTGGACTAAACTGGAACTTCTGTATGAAGGAGATGAGTTTGTCAAGAGTGCAAGGTTGTAAAGTCTAAAAGGGAAATTTGAAAGATTGAAGATGAGAGATGATGAAAATATCACTACCTTTATGCCAAGAGTGAATGAGCTAGTGTGTGGAATCAGGAATGCTGGTAGAGTTCTGGATGAAAATGAAATTGTTTGCAAAATTCTCAGATCCCTTCCTGCTGCCTACAAAATCAAGGTTGCTATCATTGATGAATTCAAAGCCCATACAACTGTCACAAGAGAGCAACTGGCTGGCAAACTGGTTGCATTTGAAATGACTGAGTTTGGAGATGATCCCCCCAAGACTAAATCTGCATTCAAAGCCAGTGCCTATGTGAAAGGCAAACAAAGATTTGATTTGGGAGAGAACTCTTCAAGGAAGCTGTCATGGTATGAACAAGCAAGGAAAGATATGGAAGAGGAAGAAGCAGAAACAGCTCAACTTGAAGCCCTCATTGCAAAAAGACTGCCAAGAGGATCCGATAAGTATGAAGGAAAACTACCCTTTAAGTGCTTCAACTGTAATAAGATTGGTCATTTTGCTTCAAGATGTCTGGAAAGATCTACAAGGTCTAATACCAACAGACAAAGGTTTCAAAAGAATTGCTATTATGTTCATGAAGAAGATGACAATGAAGGAGTAACAGATGATGAATCAGAAATAGGAAGTAAATCTGGAAATGAATGGGTGTTTATTGCCATCAAGGAAGAAGATTCAATATCCTCTGAATCTGTCAATCATAAGGTTGTAGAAAGAGCTTTGGCTGCCCAAATTGAAGAAAAGGATGATTGGGTTATTGACAGTGGATGCTCTCACCATATGACTGGTGACAAGAACAAGTTCTTAGATTTGGAAAAGTATGAAGGAGAAATGGTAAAGTTTGGTGACAATTCTGCTGGCAAAATCAGAGGTAGGGGAACTATTTCTTCTGATGGAAAGAGCAAAACCAGTAATGTACTATATGTTGAAGGATTGAAGCACAATCTTCTCAGTGTTGGTCAGTTAGTGGATAAAGGCTATGATCTCCGGTTCAAGAATGGAAGATGCAGAATATTTACAAGCTCTGGAACTGAGATCGCATCCGGTACTCAAACTAAAGGTAATATCTTCCATCTGGTTGGTTCAAATAAAAGTTGTCTATTTGTTCAAGTTGATCAAATTTGGCTATGGCATAGAAGGATGTGTCATGTATATTTTGATAACATCATCAAGATAAGCAATATTCAGGCTGTAAGAGATCTTCCAAAATTGGTGAAACCTACAAATAGTTTGTGCAAAGAATGTCAGCTAGGTAAACAGAGCAGAGTCTCTTTCAAAAGCAAGGATCAGTCCACTACCGGATTGTTGGAATTAGTACATACTGATCTCTGTGGTCCGACAAGAATCAAGAGTATGCAAGGTGATAGATATTTCATGTTGCTAATTGATGACCATTCCCGGATGATGTGGGTTACCTTCCTAAAAGAGAAATCAGAAGCCCTTGAGAAGTTCAAAATCTTCAAAGCTATGGTAGAGAATCAAACCGGATTGAAACTAAAGTGTCTAAGGTCTGATAGAGGTGGTGAATTCACATCCGGTGAATTCATAGACTTTTGTGAGAAGCATGGCATAAAGAGACAGTTGTCTGCTCCTAGGACTCCACAGCAGAATGGAGTAGTTGAGAGAAAGAACCGGACCATCCAGGAAGCTTCCAGGACAATGATGATGGAAGCAAATGTTCCTCATATATTTTGGAGAGAAGCTGTCAGCACTGTAGTCTACACTCTTAACCAAGTTCAAATCAGAAACAATATCGGTAAGACTCCTTATGAACTTTGGTTTGGTATAACTCCTACTGTGAGATATTTCAAAGTATTTGGTAGCAAGTGTTACATCAAAAGAGATGAAGATCTAGGAAAGTTTGATGCTAGAAGTGATGAAAGAATTTTCTTGGGTTACTCCACTCAAAGCAAAGCATACCGGTGTTACAATAAGAGATTGAAAAAGATGATAGAAAGTACAAATGTGAAGGTTGATGAAGGAATTGCGAAGCCCTCAAGGTTTTATGAATATGATGAAGATGATCAGGATGGTGCTCTGATTCAAGGAACTCAATCCCTTCCTGAAAGTCAGATTCAGATGGATCCGGTAAATCAGGAAGAAGAAGTTTGTCTGAATGAACCTGATCAAGAAACAGCAGTGCAAGAGACTCCCAAAGTTCCAAGGTATGTAACTTTAAATCACTCTGAAGATCAGATCATAGGTGACAAAAGCAAAGGGGTACAAACAAGGAGGAAAATTGTTCAAAATTCAGATGAATGTTGTTTGATTTCAAAGATTGAACTTAAGACAATAAATGAAGCATGCAATGATGAAAATTGGACAAAAGCAATGGAAGAAGAGTTGATGCAAATTGAGAAAAATCACACTTGGGATCTTGTTCCCAGACCTAGAAACAAGAATGTGATTGGAACCAAATGGGTCTTCCGGAACAAACTAAATGAGGTTGGTGAAGTTATCAGAAACAAAGCCAGATTGGTCTGCAAAGGCTACTCTCAAATAGAAGAAATTGATTTTGAAGAAACCTTTGCTCCGGTAGCAAGAATTGAAGCAGTCAGATTATTTCTTGCATATGATGCTTTCAAAGACTTCATATTAGATGGATGTCAAGTCTGCCTTCCTAAATGGTGATTTGGAAGAAGAAGTATACATTGAACAACCAGATGGATTTCAATTATCTGATAATGATGATATGGTTTGCAAGTTGAAGAAAGCATTGTATGGATTGAAGCAAGCCCCAAGAGCATGGTATGAAAGGTTGGATAAGCATCTTGTACAGATTAGATTTAACAAAGGTACTACTGACAGTAACTTATATTTCAAAATTGATCATGAAAATATTTTGATTGTTGAAGTGTTTGTGGATGATATCATTTTTGGAGGAAGAGATAGTATGTGCAAAACTTTTGCAAATCAGATAAAAAGTGAGTTTGAAATGTCTATGCTTGGTGAAATGAATTTCTTCTTGGGTCTACAAATTACTCAAACAAAGAAAGGGATCTTCATTTCTTAGACCAAATATGTGAAAGAATTGTTGAGGAAATTCGGTATGGAAGATTCAAAGCCAATGAACCCTCCTATGGCAATCGGATGTAAGTTAAGCAAAGATGATGACTCTCCAAGGGCAGATCAGACAAAGTATAGATCAATGATTGGTGGATTGTTGTATCTCACTCAGACTAGACCAGATATAATGCAGGCTATTGGTCTTGTGGCAAGATTTCAGGCTGATCGTAGAGAATCTCATGTTATGGAAATCAAAAGAATTTTTAGGTACTTGAAAGGAACATTTGAGTATGGTCTATGGTATCCTAGAGATCCAGATTTCTCTCTTCATGCATATATAGATGCAGATTGGGCAGAAGATGTGGATGACCGGAGAGCACCAGTGGCAGAGCATTCTTTTTGGGAAAGAGATTGGTTTCTTGGCTAAGCAAGAAACAAGATGCAATATCTCTGTCTACAACTAAAGTAGAATACATTGCAGCAGCAAGTAGTTGCACTCAAATCTTATGGATGAAGCAGATGCTAAGAGACATTAAAGTTGAATATGAGGAGCCTATCACAATTTTTGTGATAATTCAAGTGCAATTAATATTTCTAAGAATCCGGTATTGCATTCTAAGACCAAGCACATATCTATCAAATTTCACTTTCTAAGTGAACAAGTGAACAGGGATGAAGTCAGATTGGAGTATGTACCCTCCAAGAATCAGATTGCAGATATTTTTACTAAACCTCTCCCCAAGGACTCTTTTGAGTATCTCCGGGAGAAGTTAGGGGTCATGGCCCCTCCGGTGATGAACTAGGATGCACTGATGTGCATCAATTCGGTGGATATCACAGTCACATCTTGTGATCCGGATTGATGATGGGGAGCTGCTACTAAGGGGGAGCAGCTGGTATGATTCTGATATGTTACAAGTGCAAGTATGAGCCCTTTGCCATTGATGTCAAAGGGGGAGAGAAGACATGTGAAAAACAAGTGGTTGATGATCAAAGGGGGAGTAGTAAAGGAAGAGAAGACATGTGAAGAGTTGTTGCTGATAGGGGGAGCTGTGACAGAAAAGAGAAGTTCTTGTCTTGATGATTTTTCACATTATATGTTGCCATCAATGACAAAGGGGGAGATTGTTGCAAGTATGAGGTTAACCAGTGTTGTCATTGATGTCAACATACTCATATTGCATTGGTAAGAAGGTTTGGATGAGCTGTGTGTTGAGGATATTAAGAAAAGTAGTCTCAATCAGGAACAGTGAAGAACAGTGATAAGAAGAAGGCAAATGTACTCAATAGGTTGAGAATCAGAGGATGCAGATTAAAGGGTTTGTAGATATGAGTCTTGAGATGATCCAATTAAGATTTCAGAGGTCTACATGAAGATATGAAAAAGTTGTGATCGGTCAAGTAGAACCGGTTCTGGGAGTTGTTCCGGAGTGACAGAGTGTTACAAAAAGGTCCGGTGAGATCCGGAGGAGCATTGTCAGACTCTGCGGATTGAAAGGAGTGTTTGGGATGTCCTTGTGATGTGTCATCTCAGTTTGTACAAAGTTTGGAGGTCCGGAAGCACCTTCTTCAGTATGACAGTGGCGACAAACTATGTTCTTGAAGTTCCGGATGAAGAGGAGAAGAGATTCCAGTGAGTAGAGGAAGTGCGGATGTACCTGGTTAACTAGGCAAGCTTGTGAAGGTTCTTAGATCATGATTGAGGTTATGTTGTCAGTCCGCATTGATGGTAGAGCCCGAAATTGAAAATATTCTTCCGGATGAAGTTCTTGCTTAGACTAGCTGACCGAATGAGTTGTTCATCTTGCGAATGTTCTTGTGATGGCCCACCGGATGTATTAATCATCTTGCGGATGTCCTTATGGTTGATTGCCGACTTAGATGATTGTTCCTAAGTCGATGTCTTGTATAAATAAAGGTTTGTGAATTCATTTCAAAGTGTGTGGAGTAGCGGATAAGAGTGGTATAGCGAAAGAGCGAAGGGCAGAGCAGAAGTATCTCAGGCTTAAATGGAACTGATCCAGACATGGTAAAGATGTCAATCTCTAGATCAAGTTTGTGATTCTTATCACTTTGTAGACAGTGTGTCTCTTGTAGGCAGTGTGCCTCTTTGTGAGCAGTGTGCTCGGGCAGTGAGCCCTAATTGGCATGTGCCATTCATTTTTCTTATTCTTCTAATAGAGAATAATCCTTGGGTTAATCACCCCATGGTTTTTCCCTTAACCGGGTTTTCCACGTTAAAATCTTGGTGTCCAATGTGTTGATTATCTGCTCTTGTGTTTATGCATTATGCTTTCATGAATGATTAACTGATATGCTATTAACTAACAAAGAAGAATCAAGTGTTCAAAATAGAAGCAAGTCTTTGCACAACTGATTCACCCCCCCTCTCAGTTGTGTGCCCTAGATCTAACATATATATCCACACCAAGGATTTCATCCACTTTCTAGTCGGCATCCGGAATACTCAATATTTTCCCAAACTCTGATTAGTCGGCTGAATCTTTGCATACCAAGTAATGTAGATCAAAGAGATGCTTATAGAAGTCATCAATCATGTCGGCCAGTTATGAATGATACCTCAGGAAGCTTGATCACCATCAATATCTAATCTGGATTTAGGTCTGATGCTCTACCAGTTAGTTCTTCCTCTGTCTATTCTGCCAAACAGAAACCCCAACACTCAAGTGCTCATGTCTCTTCACTCTTCCATCACTGGAGGCTCAATCCCTGGAATCTACCAATCAATGTACTCCTATTGACTTCCCCAAATCTGCACTTTATTGAGATACTTCCTTTAAGAGATTCGGACCTGACTGTCGGACCCTGCTGCATGCTCTGTTCTTGCTTACCGGACCACAACACTTCTTCAATCTGACTTCCGGTATAGGCACACCATGTTCTGCAGATGGGTGGGATGAACTTTGTTGCCATCAATGACAACATTCATGAAGCCATATAGTGTCTCTTGCCAACAGGTAATACATGTGCTATTGAAGTATTTTAACTATTGTTTTCTTTTCAAGAAAAGACATTATTCTTAATCCAATTATTATTATGAAGTCTTTACAAACAAGTAATGTGCCTTTTGTCAAGTCTCAAGTATAGACTTACATTCAATCTATTTTGTTAGAAGAAACGTTATGTCAAGGCTATCTAATGAATAGTTCCACGAGATTATGCTATGTCAAAGATTTCGACACGTTGAAGTAGTATGTTATGAGTTTTAACGTAGGGTTTCGAACACTGTATTCTTGAATTGACTCATAGAGAAAACCCTTCCTAAACGACAAAGTTGAAACTGTGTCGAAGAATCGACAGTCGAAGAAGATTCCTTAGAATGTTTAATTTTAAACTTAGGGACTTCGAATATTTATGTTCTATAAATTGGTTTTTAGTAATCTCTTTCCGAAAACAACCAAAGTTGGGTTTAGTGCCCACTCAAGAATGGATGAAATAAACAATGGGATAATTTTGAGATCATTATAACAACGTATAGCGTTATTCAAAAAATTGATATGCTAGGAAACCGTTCATTTATCATGTAGATGGAGATGTTACCATGAGTTTGTAGAGAGAGAGTAAACCTCAATGCCAAGTGCTAACGCATGATGAAATTCTAACACCTTGAGGTTATCGAGGTTGTTATATAGAACTTATAAATAGGTAACTGTAGGATTGCGATTAATTCAAGTCGAGTGGGGTGGGTGAACTTAATTCCTAATTAAATTCAAATCCTTTGGCCAAGGTAATGCATGATCCTCAAGTGCATTGAATGTTCACTGTGACTAGATGGCGTAGCTTGTGGAGAGGTCATGCATGACTAGAGGGTATCTAGGGGATTGCACGATAACAAGTCACGTAGGTCACAACACTAGAGCTCAGATGGCAAACACCATTGGTTATCCTAAGTCTATCCTCTTGAGTAGGGTAGGGCCACTTCTGGTTAGGAAGGAGTGCGGGAGACCGACGGTTTGTGGTTGGAGGTTAAGCTCCTTGAAGATACTTTCTCTTCTTAATTCTTGAGGAATGCCGGGACTTGAATTTGGATGGTCGACAATCGAGATGCAATGACATTGGTAAGTTCCTATTTTGGATTTGATTTAAGTAATTTTTAACAACATATTGTTTAAATGTTTTGGATGATTATTTCCTTTTGCTTTACGAATATATATATTCATGATTATTGTTAAGTCGATGGATGAATTACTTGTTTAGAGTAATTACTTTTCTATTTTAAATTTCAAAAAAAAATATTACCTTTGGTCAAAACTTAGTTTTTAAAGTAAAATCAGAACTAGGTATTTCAAAATCTCAATCCCTAGTGTGGTAGCAGTGGTAGACATGCTTCTAAACCCTCAACCCTAAACCCAAATATTGAAAATCTTTAAACTGAAGGCATAAATTAATTTGAAGGACTATCGGATTTCTATTCTATTTTTCACATACCCAAAATTTACAAAGATGAATACAAAGACTGGCACAGACTGACTCTGTTGCATCCCAAAATATCCCTGGTGCACTGCAATCTCCCTGACCCTCTTGCTTCAAGAATCCAAATAATATCACTTAGTAGTTGCAACTTCAATTGCCTGTGTGCAATACTAGACTATTTAACTTCTTAATTTTCTTCTTATTCTCAAACAAGTGCCAAGTAATAGTAAAGCGAGTGAAACATGTTACATTACAATTTTGTACTCCCACTTCAAACAAAATTTAAGGATGGCTTGGAAGTTTGCAGCTTAAATTAATTCAGCATGTACGACAAGTGGTGGCATTGAAAAACATATCATAAAATCTCAACCATTTATCTTTGTAAATCTAATGGCTCTAGGTTGATTCTGGAGGTTTAAGTTCGCAAGTCTAGCACTCCAGACATTTCATTCTAGAATTTAACTACAACCTTCCATCAAATGTTCATCGAATAGTGAAACATCGCGTAGAAGTGCCGCATGTATCCTTTCATCGTGTTTCTTCCTTCATCTTCAAAACTCCCTTTATATGAAGCTGGGCCCACTTTGATGAACCATATAGTACTAGCCAATAGCACATCAAGAAAAGGATGTCAGATATGTGGCTTTAGAATCATGTGTAAAATTGTGACATGTGGCACTCTCGGAATGAGATGCCACAATCTTCTTTTCCTTCGTTGGGCTTCAAATAGGTGGGCCCTGCTAACCTGATGACTCATACCTTTTTGGCCAATGGTGCAGCAAAAAAAATGTGTTAGTGTTGTGATGTTTTGGAGGTGTGCCATGATGACACCTACCCCGAGGAAACCTTCACGTGTTTCTTTTTCTTTTGATTCATAAAGGGCCCACCTCTAAAACAAAACCTATCCCAATTGAATAACTAGATCATGTCTAATTTTTTAATCCTAGATTATATGACATAAAACCCAAGATTTCATAGAAATTATTATGTGGAGTGATTTTTAGTTTTTGTGGTAAAATTAAATAATTTATAAAAAAAATAATCAAGAATCCAAATCTTATTAATTAAATGTTCTTTTAAAAAAAGACATTGGATAAGTTTATTAATATGAAAATGACAATTAATCACCATTAGGATTGGACAATTTGATAGAGAAATGTTTTTTAAGCCTTTATAATTGTGTTGCGTTGAGTGATTTTTAATTCAGTGGTAAAATTCAATAATTTATAAAGAATTTATCAAGAATCCAAATCTTATTAATTAAATGTTCTTTTAAAAAAAGACATTGGATATAAGTTTATTAATATGAAAAAGACAACCAGTCGCCATTAAGATTGGACAATTGGATAGAGAATTTTTTTTTAAAGCCCTTGTAAACAAGAACAACAGTTTGACCTGGGTTTCAAACTACGCCTTCTGCAACTACTGACTTACTCTCTGCCTTCTTCCCAGGGGATGAAATCCACTGGCATAAAAGCGATTAACATGAAAAAAAATTAAGCAAAGCAGAGCTACAAAACTTGGTCTATATCATAGACGCAGTGAAAATTCCTACAATTAAAATGGGTCTGGAGAAGCGAATCCATAGTTTTGTAAGATAAGTTGGACGCCATACTTGGGCTTGAGTGTGAGCACAAAGACAGGAGCATGTTTATAGTTGGGAGAGAGGCGGAAGGAAAAGCGCGCAAGAATTAATGCGAGAACTAATTTGGTTTCCATGAGGGCGAGAGTTTGGCCGACGCAGGAGCGAGGCCCATACGAGAAGGGCAGAAATCCCATGGGATGTTTACACGCCTGCGCCACCCCTCCTGCAAAGCGTTGTGGATTGAACTCGTCGGCATCGGCGCCCCATATTTCCTTGTCATGGTGAATGGCCAGAGTGGGAATCCACACAGACAGCCCTTTGGGAATTCTCAGCCCCCCAACTTTCATATCTCTCTGCGCTTGCCGGGCCAGAAGTGAGGCCGGCGTGTAGAGCCGCAAGGATTCGTTCACTATCATTCCCACCTGCACTTGCACAGAATATGTCGACAAATTAGTTGGATTCTCAACTTACACAGTTACATCAAAGTTTGCAAGTGTTAGTGAACTTTCCAAACTGGCACCTTTACCTAGACCTAAAGTGACAGTTAATCCACAAGATCAATTCTCTGTGACGATTGATCCACAAGATCAATTCACCTAGACCTAGAGTGGCGGTTAGTCCACAAGATCAATTCCAAGAGGTGTGGCGATTAGTCCACATGATTAATTCACCTAGACATAGAGTAGCGGTTAGTCCACAAGATCAATTCCCAGAGGTGTGGAGATTAGTTCACAAGATCAATTCACCTAGACCTAGAGTAGTGGTTAGTTCACAAGATCAATTCCCAGAAGTCAATTAGTCCACAAGATCAATTCACCTAGACCTAGAGTAGCAGTTAGTCCACAAGATCAATTCACCTAGTCCAAACGTGGTGGTTAGTCCACAAGGTCAATTTCCAGAGGTGTGGCAATTAGTCCACAAGATCAATTCACCTAGACCTAGAGTAGCAGTTAGTCCACAAGATCAATTCACCTAGTTCAAAAGTGGTGGTTAGTCCACAAGGTCAATTTCCAGAGGTGTGGCAATTAGTCCACAAGATCAATTCACCTAGACCTAGAGTAGCAGTTAGTCCACAAGATCAATTCACCTAATCCAAAAGTGGTGGTTAGTCCACAAGGTCAATTCCAGAGGTGTGGCAATTAGTCCACAAGATCAATTCACCTAGACCTAGAGTAGCGGTTAGTCCACAAGATCAATTTCCAGAGGTATGACTATTAGTCCACAAGATCAATTCACCTAGACCTAGAGTAGTGGTTAGTCAACAAGATCAATTCCCAGAGGTGTGGCCATTAGTTCACAAGAACAATTCACCTAATCCTAGAGTGACGATTAATCCATAAGATCAATTCTGAGAAGTGTGGCGATCAATCCACAAAATCAATTTCTAAAAGTGAGACTATTAGTGAACAATTTTACTTACGATTTTGAGGTTGGTTAGAGAATCGATGTCCGGGTGATTTGTACCGTAGGTTGTGAGGATCTCGTTCCGCGCTTTCTCTTGCCATGAGGGATTGGCTGCCAGTAACATCATTGTCCAGGCTAAGAGCATGGCTGTCGTGTCGTGCCCTGCGAAAAAGAAGGTTTTGCATTCGTCTATGACTTGCTGCCTCCTAAACTTTTTGCTGTTGTTGCCTTCTCCCTTGTTGTCGTAGTCTTGAGAAAGCATCATCCCCAGTAGATCTTCGCCATAGCTTTTCTTCTGCTCCTCGTATTCATTCACGCGTGCTTGTATAATATCTTGCAGAGAATTTTCAACCTCGAGCTTGAGTTTACTGATCTGTGAATTAACTGAGACCAGGAAGAACCTGCATCGGTTAGTCACCCAACTGGAAATCAGTTACCTTTCTTGGTAGAATTTTAGGCCGCATATACAGGATTTCAATCGAAATATACAATAAAAATCTTGTACGTGATGAAATTTGTTTATGAACTATTGAAAAATAAAAATCTTAACAGAGATATGTGTGGAAGAAAAGGAAGAACGCTTTTTTCAATCAAGATATATAATAATACAAAGAGACCATGAAACCTTTAAGGATGTACTAACGAATCTCATTTAATGCCTGAATTGATTTTGATATGGAATATATGTTTAGCTAAACCTATAGTTGTAAAAAAAAAATTGCAATTTATTAAGTTTTATAAATATGAAAAATTTTAAATTATTTTTTCATGTAAGTGTATTATTTTTAAGTAACATTTCTACATGATATTTTTATAGTCTAAAAAAATTTGAGAAAAACTTCTACATAATTATTATCAAAAATATTTTCAAATAATACAATAATTTATATTAATTTCTACTCAATTTTCACTTATTAATAATTTATGAATATTGGTTATTATAAAAAACCTATCTCCCATATTTTATTTTAAAAATCTGATCTAAATATATCTGTACTTCCATAAAAATTATAAATTATTCTTAAAAAATATATTCTAAACTATTATATTAAGAGAAAGGACCCAATAGATGAGCATGTACCATAGCTACACACTTAGACTTCTAGTTAAACATATTAAAGGAATTAGAAGTTGAGAAATAATATAGTAGTAAAAATTTAATAATGAACCAATACATGTGTAACTATTCCCTTCACAAATTACATCAAAGAAACAACCAACCATGTTGTAACACATAAGTCGAATCTCGATTGATAATACATCCCTTGGTGCACATGTTTAGGTCTAACTTTTTTGGAGGGTGTTTTTCAACAACTTAAGGAAGATGTAGTGAATTAGGTTACATCGTTGATACCCAAAACCCCAAATAGCAGATTTAAACTGTTAACCTAGATACAAAGATATGCTAAAATTTTCATAAAAAAAAAATGTACCATTTAAAAACATGACGTGCAAGTACTAGGTCCTCTCCATCCTATCCCCTATATTTAAAAAAACAATTTTAACTAAATAACACTTCAAATTTACAGCCTAAAATTGAAGTACTATCAAATTCTCTAGGCTAGGTTCCACATCTTAGATTTTTAGTTTTGAGTGTGCATTGATGAAGACGAATATGGCCACAAACTTACGGTCATTAACTAAGGAGATAAGGGAGAGCAGCCATTGATCCACGTCCAGAAAATCGCCCGACATAATTCAGACGGTATAATGACTTCCTCATCACGTGTGTCTTATTTGGGTACTTTTTCCACATAAGCTGGACGTAACCTTGAATGCATTGTACTCGATGCAAAATACATCTTTGGAAATTTTAGTGTCACATCACGAAAAGCATTAAAAACGCATTTGCCCAAAATGATATTTTCATGAGAGATGATGACCCGATCTTTACCTGCTGATTGGCAGCCATTGATATCGTCCCGCCTGCGAGGAGAGCTTTTGGAGAGACGTAAGCTGTTGGAATATCGTCCTTCCTTCCTCGAAGTTTCTTCCAAATATTGAACGAGCTATGATATCGCCAGCTAGGCAACTGAAATCCTTACTTACCTCTACCTCGGCCGATCCTCCAACTCCATCGACAATTCCTTTCCATCTATCAGTCATCTCCAAAGTCGAATCAACCATATGTTGCGCTTGATTCTGTACAAGCATATGAAATCCAATCAATTTATATGAGATTCATAAAATGGCCGGTTTTTTGGTCAAGATTCATAGTAGAAGAGCAAGTATATGACATTCACAAAACTACTGATTTTTTAGTAAGATTCATAGTAGAAGAGCAAGCATATGACATCCAATCAATCCATATGACATTCACAAAACGGCCGGTTTCTTGGTCAAGATTCATAGTAGAAGAGCAAGTATATGACATCCAATCAATCCATATGATATTCGCAAAATGACTGATTTTTTGGTCAAGATTCATAGTAGAAGAGAAAGCATATGACATCCAATCAAAGTAAAGCTTAAACAGAATGTACCGACAGTCAAAATCTCACTCACTGGTGCAGACAAATCGACATTCTCCAAAAAGAGAAGGATTGAACCAAGTCGAACAGGTCTAAAATATCAGTCGAATTCAGAGGGAGTCGACAAAATTGTAAACAGCTGACAGGACAATGTGCCGGCTGTTTACAGTGGAGCTCCAATCAATCCACATAACATTCACAAAACGACTGGTTTTTTACTCAAAATTCATAGTAGAAGAGCGGACATGGAAAAGAACATAAATTTGTCTTAGGGCTGCGGCTCTTGATCCCTTAAACTACTTGGTCTCGTGATCCTCATTAAAAATCACATTCATCAATTCAATGCACGTTAAAATTCATTCAATGCACGTAAAAAGAAGCAGCAATCTAAAAGTTGCAGGGACAAACCAACCTTGATCTTTTCCAAACTGAAAGCAGGTGCTACAACGCGCCTCTGATGAGCCCAAGCTTCCCCATTGGCCATTACGAGCCCCTTGCCAATGAAGTCGCGCACGCCTCTCTGCTGTAGATATGACTTACCGTAGCAAAGGCTGTATTTGGAACACAGAATTTCTTTGATAAAATCTGGCTCTGTCACACTCATTCGCGGCTCTATCCCCCACCAAAAGATGAAGCGTTTTCCTGAAATTAAGAATACAATTCATGTCAGTCACAAAAATGTACTGCAAAATTCCATTTGTCTGCACTGCATTGACTATAGTGAAATTCATTCTGTCACAAAATAGCCGGATTCTTGATCAAGATTCATAGTAGATAGGAAAGGAACTTGAAAGTGTCTTAAAACTACAGCTCTTGGTATCTTAGGACTGCAGCTCTTGGTATCTTAGGACTGCAGCTCTTGGCCCCTTAGACTGCTTAGTGTCTTAGAACTGCGGCTCTTGCTCTTAGTCCCTGAGACTGCTTGATGTTTTAGGACTGCCACTCTTGATCTCTTAAACTGTTTGATCTCTCATTAAAAAAATAATGAATCAATCAATTTCTCTGAAACCTATGCTAAATCATACATACATACCGTAGAGCTTAGACCAGCGGACGTAGTGTGGGAGAAGTCTTTTAACAATATCATGTGAGACGCCTGCCATGTGGTTTAAAGTTTCTTCTTTCTTCATCACTTCCATTTCTCTTAAGTTTCCCAAGATAAAACTTGGAGCCGGCCCGGATACACCTTGCCTTGCCATCCTCCATTTCATCATACGAGGCCTCACCCAATATTTCATCACAAAGTCCTTAACCACCATTACCATAATTACTACAAATATCACCACAGGAAGTCCTACAACTGACCAAATGACCTTATTTTTCCTCTCAGACAAATCTCTGGTTGTTACAGTGCTATTCCAAGCTAACAAGACATCATCCATTGAGCTTTAATATCTTTCTTATTTCTCCTCCCCCTTATCATATATATCTCTAAGCTCGTGGTTCTCTTCCTTTTGAAGCTTTAACCGCTATTTAACACTACGATTCAGTACGTCCACAGAGAGTGTGAATCAGGCATGGTCAATACTGTGATTCGTGAACGTCGACGGTGGACCCGTCCCCTCTTAGATGTCTCCTTGTTTTCAAGTCAATAAATTGATGAGAAGGATGGCTATATGGGAAACGAAAGGACAGAGGTGGAAGCTTTTTTATGTTTAAAAATAAATAGTATCTCATGATAAGGGATGAGAGGAGAGGAGTAAACATCTTTGTCTTCAATTTTTTTTGTGTGGCCTTTTTTTGCCGATTCCGTTGACGTGCCCCTCTCCTCCTCCATTCCCCCTTCCGTTTTTATTTTAATCTATCTTTTCTTTTGCCTTGGCCTCAGCGATTCCAGCAGAGACTGAATTAACATAACAACGCGGACGGATTACACTCGCCATTTTACTTTGTTTTTTGATTTAAATGACCAAGCTGAGAAAGAAAAGAGTAACCATACCATCTCCTTATTTAGTTTCTGGTCGTTGTCATCTTTATGGTGGTACACATTCCTGTTGAAATTTGGAAGACGTGTCGGCCATCGTTTGCTATGAAGACTATCGTCCCTCTGAGCTGTACGCGGTCTTCCATGGAGGTTGTCCTTGTCCCATCTTAGAGCTTTAGTAACTGGGCTTCAATCCAGCTGCTTAGTTTCGTTTTTTAGTCGGTGGTTATATATATAGATATTGGGGTTCTATCCAGTCGCTTAGCTTCGTTTCTTCTTTTTTGTTTTTTCAGTCGGTGGTTATATATATATATCCACAATTAGGGTTGTCAAGGTTTGAAGGTCTCCCTTGATAAATCATCACCACCCACTTCCTCAAAAACCTTTTTGTATTTGCTCCATGGGAATAAGCATCTAGTGATATGGAAAATAATCACAAGGTCTTGTGTAAGGATAGGGCGACTATACTCCCCACCCAACCCCACAAGGCAAACCATTTGATAGAGGCTGCTATTGGAAGCTAGGGAGATCTATCCATGCATCCGCTTTAGGTTCATCCGGATTGAGAAGCACCAGTAGCGGTGGGCCCAATGCGTGAGTCAGATTGTTTCGTTCGGGCCCAAGTTCGCCCCTCCCCCTATAGTTGGCCAGATTCTATACGTAACATGCCCACCCCCGCATCTATAGCAAGAATGCCACATAAGCTCTATAAATACTTCTAAAACTCCCTTATGTCCCAATTCTAATCGCTGATGGCTCAAAAGGATTCAAATCTAAAATCTAGAAAGTTAATTATGATTACAAAAAAAGAAGATAAGATGCTTGAGGTAATCTTTGATCCAAACAAAGAAGTGAATGAATGGGATAAAGACTTCATGCAACATGCTTTAACAGGTAAATTCAATGGATTTGGGCCAATTTGAACAACTTGTATAAGTGGGTTTCAAAAGATTAAAAGCTCTTGTTGAAAGATGAAATTGAGACCTTCCCTTATGCACAAGGCTTCTATATTATGGATTGTATGTCACCTGAAGATAAACTTACTATTCTCACATGATGGCTATGGGTCTAGGAAGACTATATTTTGTCTTAAACCTTGGTGCCTATCTTTTGATCTCCTTAAAGACTCTACATCTATTATGCATATTTGGGTGCACCATCCTTATTTACTAATGCAATATTGGTGCAAATCTAGTTTTTAAGACATTCATAACTCCTTAGGCATGTTCTTGGTTGTGGCTCATGAAACTTTAGGCCATAATCATATCACTTGTTCCCAAATCTATATAGAAATGGAAATAGATAAAGGACTATTAGAAGAGATCTTATTAAAGAAGTATGGTAGATCTTGTGTACAAAAGCTACATTATGTTCAAATATCCCCTTTAGATGCCACTTTTTTTATGTTTATGGGAATTTGATATCTCCCCATGGGATTCACTTAATAAACAAATGGCATAACATGTACATTCATAGGGTACTAATAAACACCCCTAATTTGACATCTACCCCTCAAATTTAAATTTTTGATAACCCCTCTACATTCACTAGTATGATAAAAATACCTCCTTATTTTTACTAGGTATCTTATGTACCTATTTGTGGTTACATTTTTATATCCCCTTATTATTTCTAGCCTATCAACCAAGGGCACTGCCCACACCTACATCTGACTCAAAACTAGTTTTGATTGTCATCCCATATATTGAAGTCTCAACACATAAAACCTAGATGAGCTATGACAAATATGCTATCCTATAGAAAAATTTGATTTAAAAAAACTTATACATCTCAACCCCCAAAACCTTGTCATACCAAATCTAACAATCTATCTCCCTAATAACATTTATCAATTATAGTATATGTATACCCTAGATTTGGAATCAAAACAATAGGAAACTAATGTAAATATAAGATCCATATTCCAAACCTACAAATACCTTAGATAGAGCATAAGGAAGAAATGCAAAGATATAACAAATGCTCAATACTAATGGAACAATATACCTTCGACATTGTAGGGATGTTCTCTTTGATGTTTGATTGATGTAGTTTCTCCAAGGTTATATAAGATTTCTATAGCATATACATATAGATTCTTCTTTCTTCCCCTCTCTTCCTTGGTTGAGGATGAGGGTTGATTATAGATGTTTGGATGATAGGATGGAGAGCTGAGATTTGGTTAGAATGGATGGCTAGGATTGAATGAGACAAATTAGGGCAAGGTTAGAACCTTTTAGGGCAATCTAAAAGGATGAATGGTTGAGATTAAAGGTGAATGGGTGGCTAAGATTAAGTGAGAGGAACTAGGGCAAGGATGGAAGCTTCTAGGGATTATCCTTATATGAATGGATATGATTAAAAGATGTAGTATAGAAATGGATGGTGGAGATATAAAGTTAGTTTAACTTTTGTGAGAGTATCTAGGTTTACTGAATCTAGACAACTTTTAGTTGGTCATGTGACTTCTTGAAAGTTTAATTCATTTATTTGGGGATAATGGATAAGGATGAGATTTAATTAGGATAAATGGGGATTAGAATAGGATTTAGGATTTTAGACTAATTAATCAAATAATGAAATTATTTAGTTAATTAGTAGAGACGGATGTGGGAAAATAGTTTTAATTGATGCAAATGTGGTTAGGATGGCTTGAGATGGTGTCAAAAGTGGAATTAGATGTGTCATCAGGATGTGGTCAATTGTAGGTGTTTACACTTTGCCCCTCTTTCAAATGACATTGGAACTAAAAGAAGCAATGGCATTTCAAAGAAAGTAGATATAGATACTCGGTGGGATAACATTGGTAATAATATGCCCTAAGCATTGGGATGTTGGTTTTAATATTGATTGATGATTTGGATTTGATTGGTTGAAGTTGATTGATTGGAATGGTTGAAGTTTATTTATTGGATTAGATGATTAAGATTGGTTTTGATACTTCAATGCTTGGAGGAATTTTTGGATTCAAAATGTCAATCATGATTTTGGATGATTAGGTAGAGGGATCCCCCCTCGAGAGGACATTGCAAGTTTGAAGAACATGGGTGTTCTCTCAAAATGGATGAAATAGATAGTTAGCAAGATGCTAGGGATGAATGAAAAAGGTTGGATGTTAAGAGGGTTTTGATACTTCAACACTTGGAGGGATTTTTGGATTCAAAATGTCAATCCTCATTTTGGATGATTAGGTAGACGGATTCCCCCTCAAGAGGACATGCAAGTTTGAAGAACATGGATGTTCTCTTGAAATGGATGAAATAGATAGTTAGCAAATTCGCTAGGGATGAATGAAAAAGGTTGGATGTTAAGAGGGTTAGTTGCGAGTGATGGAGCAAGGGATTAATGATGAAGAAAAAGAGATTGTTGGGGGTGGGTGGAAATGAAAGTATTACAAATTAGTAGGGGATGATTAATGATAAAGGGATGAAATATGAAGGGCTAGGTGGATTGGATATGATAAGAAGTGAATGGAGATTGTTGAGGTATATGCTATTAATCTTGCACAAGATGCCAATTATTGTGAGCAACTTGATGTTTGTTGTAGTATATGATCAGATGCACCATGATATGGAAAAACCATGATGACATGATTTCCAGATGCTATCGAACTTATAACCCAGAAGAAAAAGTCACAAGTATAGGCATATGATGTATGGGACCATGATATATAAAAGACCATGATTTCATTGTCATGAAATTCTCCAAGGACTATATAGATGCAAGAAAAATAAGAAACATGCAAGCAAGAAAAAGAAGAAACATATGAGCATGCAAAAAATATAAAACATGCAAGTAAGCATGCACATAAACAAATAAGATTTTGTCCTTGATCAAGCTAGAAACTAAAGATTGATTTGATGATGATGATAGCATTGTTGAATTGGGAATGATATATCTTGAGAACAACATAAGGATTGAGAACAATATATCCCAATAACAATAATAAGGTACTGATTTGAAAAAGACTTATAGCAGGATGAGGAACAAAGGCTATGGATGCTTTTGGATGAGTGTTAGATTGCTTGGCTAGATGTGGTTAGATTTTTGTTTTGCTTTGATGCTATGTTTGGATTGCAATGCTAGGAAAGCTTGCATGTGGTTGGATGGATTGTTTTTTGGGTGGTCTTTTGTTTTTTTGTGATATGGTATTGATGTCTCAATGGTGGAACCAATGACAAGGGAAAACCAAGTCTAGGGACAAGGATGAAGGGAGAATTAGAAGGATCGAAATATTTGGATTCAGGATGGGATGGATGGATGGGAGGATTTAGGATGTGATCTCCAAGGACTACATCACATAAGAATGA
The DNA here is from genome assembly GCA_027924645.1 of Cunninghamia lanceolata. NCBI lineage: Eukaryota > Viridiplantae > Streptophyta > Pinopsida > Cupressales > Cupressaceae > Cunninghamia > Cunninghamia lanceolata. The sequence continues at coordinate 2,968,514 of BSBN01001011.1, forward strand.
CATAGCCATACTCAACATATATCATTCATGTTGTTGTGTTGTAATTCTGACTGAAGGAGGTGTTGATATGTTATAGTACATTTGCTATGTAAAATTGGATATATCAAGAAGTGTCCAAAGCATGTTTTCAACATTTTTCCCCTATCCTTATCAAGGTCAAAGGTGTGAATGGAGGATAATTTGGGTGTGAGGAAATGGCTATGTGGATATGATGGATGAGTATGGTGGGATGGTAGGGTATGATGGAAGGGATAGGTAAGATGGACGATGGATGGGATGAGTTAAGGGAAGAAGATTGCTCCCATGCAAGGTTCACATAGATATTTGATTTACACATGACACCCTCTATTGGGTTTTCATCATGACACTTGTGTAAGGCACCATGAGAATGGTTTTCACCATTGGAATAAATTTTCTCTTTACTTTTTCTTCTTGATTTTTTTATTTTGAAAAGTTTTTTTTGAGGGGGGATTTTTAAATAACCTTTGATTTGAGCTACTTCAGGTATCAAGTTTCCTTCTTATCTGATGTATCAAATCTAGATTCTCCTATCATGATGTGCCAGTAGTAGCCTACTTGGCGTAAATGCTTTGCTAGGATCATTCTGCTAATATACAATATATAGGTGTTGTGATTCTCTTTGATAGCTAGGTTGGCTTTATCCAAATATTTACATATAGATAGGGTGTCATTATAACCTTTATGGTAAAGCATTATTGCCACAATGTGATGGATTTTGGATTTGGGGGTGTTGGACTTGAGGTGTGATTTTGGATTTGGATGGGGGATGTGGGATGTGGAATTAGGTGATTGAGGTTCACAAGATTTAAGTGGATAGATTGGCAATTTAGATTAGGTTAGAGGATTCTTGACTTTCCATACATGGGATGGTGGATTATGGAGTTTGGATTGTGGATTAGGATAGAGATTAGGACCAACATTCTTATCCATTTTGTATGTAAACTTGAAGGCAGTGGACACTAATTATATGCAACATTCTTATACACCATATGTGTTGGGAGTGATGATAAGCTTGAAGGTGGTGGGCACCTATTATATGCAAGGTGCATCTTTGATGTGGCTCCACATTTTGAGTGATTGTGTTGTTTGAATATTCTACTTTGCTTGATTTGATTGGTCCAGTTTGCTTTGGGACCCATATAGCTTTTATGTGTCCTCCTTGATTTTTGGATTCATTCACCTTTGATATTTTATTGTGATCCTTTTATTTGTATGATCTACATTTTTCTTGGTCCCAATTGATGCTTTTAGGATGTTGGAGATGAAGGTTGAGGGTATGGATGGAAGTGGTAGTAAAAGGATTAGTAGTAGAAATATTATTAAAGTGGATATGAATAGCCAAGCTATATCAATGTTTGCATTGGAATAAGTTGCTCCATCAATCATTGAAGGATCACTAACATCATTAGATTTCTTTCTCAGAAAAAGAAATCCTATGTCAATGTTTGCATTGAATCACTCAGAAAAAGGGAACATTACAATCCTCCTTTCTCATAATTGCTTTCCCTCAAGTAATTGCAAACTCAGACACTGAAAAATATGTTCTCCTTCCCAAGTAGCATCCTCAATAGGCAAGTCTTTCCATCTCACCAAGTATTCCTTGATCACCCTACTTCTCTATCTTTCCTCCCTGACATTCAGAATAGCATCAGGAGCAATAATCAGTTTCCCCTCATCCAATGGTGGAAGCTCTGGAGAAGAAGTAAGATGCTGCCCAATTGCCCTTTTGAGGAAAGATACATGAAATACATTATGAATTCTACTACCCTCAGGCAACTCTAACTCATATGCAACCTCTTCAACTCTCCTCACAATCTTATAGGGGCCATAGAACCAAGGTTTCAACTTCTCTGCACCACTCTTCTTCAGTGTAGACTGTCTATATGGATGAAGGTGCAAGAAAACCAAGTCATCAACCTCAAAAGTCCTCTCCATCTGTGCCTATCTACATACATCTTCTACTGTTTCTAGGCATGGTGAAGATTATCGTTAAGTGCCTTAAGGATATCTTGACTATCCTGCATCATATCTCTAGCTCTGGGGGCTCTACTATCATCAAATGTTAAGCCTCAAAAGACATAGCATCATAGCCATACAAGGCTCTAAAAGGTGACATGCATGTTGACATGTGATCGGTGGTGTTGTAACAATGCTCCCCTTAATGCAACCACCTAACCCAAGCCTTTTTCTACCTTGCAACATAATTGCATCGATACCCTTCAACCCATTTGTTCACAATCTCTGTCTGCCCATCTGTCTGAGGGTGGTAACTAGTGCTCGAGGTCAACTCTATACCAGCCAACGTGAATAGCTCCTTCCAAAACACACTAAGAAACCTACTATCCTAATCGCTGACAATGGTCTTGGGAAGTCTATGGAGTCTAAACACCTCTTTGAAAAAAAAACTCTGCAACTTGAGCTGCTTTATACTTTGATAAAATAGAAAATAAATGTGCATACTTAGTCAATCTATCAACAACTAGACAAATATGAAATCTCTTCCCTAGACCTTCAGAAGACCTATAGTAAAATCCATAGATATACTCTCCCACTTATGTTCTTGAATAGGCAAAAACTAAAGTAAATATGTTGGGAAAGTATGCTCTAACTTGTTCTACTAACAAATCACACACTCACAAACATGTCGCAAGACATCATCCTTGAGACCCTTTCATGAGAAGCTCTCTCTCACCTACCTATAGGTTTTGAAAAACCCTAGATGTATTGATAATGGAGTATCATGAACAACCCTCAAAATGTTATCTTTCATCTTATACTCAGGTACCAAATAGATCATATCCATATAGTGTATCACATCGTCAATCACCTTATACCTATCATCTTGGATCTTGCCGTCCACGAGCTCACATGCAAAAGAATTATTGAAATACTAAACCAAAAGTGAGCATTCCAATCAACTGAAATCTATGACATAGAGAAAAGAGTACATCTCTTGGATAGAGCATTATCAACAACATTATTCTTTCCCTTGACATATTCAATGTCAAAATCATATGCATGGATTTTGCTCACCCACTTCTATCGCCTCTCATTCAGGTCCTTTTGCTCTAGGAAGTATCTCAAACTATTATGGTCAGTCCTTACCACAAACTTACCACCCATCAAGTATTGTCTAAACTTTGCCAATGCATGCATGATGGTGAGCATCTCCTTATCATAGGATGAATACAATCTCTATGTATCTCTCAAATTCCTACTATCATAGGTTATATGATGTCTATTCTACATGAGAACTATTCCTATCCCCTCACCTAATGCATCACACTCCAAAACAAATGGCTAAGAGAAATTAGGGTGTCAAAATTGGACAAGTGCTCATTACCTCTTTGAGTCTATCAAATATTTCTTGAGCCTCATCCAACCATCTGAATGTGTCCTTTTTAGCAAGATCTGTAAGAGGTGCTACTAGCTATGAAAACCCCTTGACAAACCTCCTACAGTAACTGCAGAGCCCAAAGAAACCTCTCAAATCTAAAATGTTCTTCAACGGAGGCCAATCCAAAATAGCCTGTATCTTCTCTTGGGGTACCTTTACTCCACCAATGCCAATCACATGTTCCAAGTATAGAATCTCTATCACTCCAAATTCACATTTGGAAGCCTTATCAAACAGGGATTGTGCCTCCATAATGCCCAATACCTCATCAATGTGTCTGAGGTGATCCTCTCATGTCTTATTGTATATCAGAATATCATCAAAGAACACCAATACAAACTTCCGCAACTATTTGTTGAAGATATGATTCATACAAAATTGAAGTCACAGGAGCATTAGTTAGACCAAAGGGCATGACCAAAAACTCATGGTGCCCATAGTGACATCTAAATACTATCTTGTGAATGTCCTCTTCATAGACTCTAATTTGATGGTATCCTGAGCGAAGATCAATCTTCGAAAAGTAAATTGCACCATGCAGCTCATCTAGAATCTCATCGATCTTGGACATAGGATACCAGCTCTTGATAATCTTCTTATTCAGGGCATGGTAGTCAATGCACATCCTCATCCTGCCTTCCTTCTTCTTCACTAAGACCACCGAAGAAGCAAAGGGATTGGAACTAGGCCAGATATGTCCCATTTCCAACAACTCCTTAATTGTCTTCTCTATCTCCTCCTTGAATCTCCTAGGATGACGATAGAGAGTAGTAATGATGGGCTTGGAGCCCTCCTCCAACTCTATCACATGATCAAAGCCATGATCTGGCAGTCTACCAGGAGGAATCTCTCCAAACACCTGTTAGGATTAAGGTGTCATCAACCTTGTAAATCCTATGTAATTAATTACTCCTAATATTGTTTGTAAATCACCCATAAGGGATGAAAGGTTTCACTAGTAGCAATCTTGTTTCAGCTATATGTTTATATTCAGTACACGATGCTCATTCATCTATGATGGGGGGTCATTAGGTCACAGATCTGATGGTCGACATTTTATCGGTTATCTTTCCCTAGAAGGCAACCCCCTTTTATAAGGATATTTGTATTACATTTTTATCAGATTGGAGAAAAATAGGTAGTGCTGGATTGAAGACTGAAGGAGAGAGGAAGTGTAGTGCATGTATTGTAATCTCATATTTGAGGATAATACAACTTGGAGACTCTTTTCTTGGTGGAGTTTTTTTACCTGAAAGGGTTTTCTCTGCGTTACATACTGTGTTATGTATTCAGTTCTTAGTGCATGTTATTTCTATGTAATGGGTTTTATTTTTGTTGCAATCTCCATTGATTCTAGATTGTTTTGAGGATAATAAGGTTTGAATCAGATTTCTGTTGTGTGGTTTGCACCTTCATTTCTAACATTTGGTATCAGATACTGACCATTTTTTATTCTTGGGTGGTAGTGTGAAGGTTTTTTAGCTGCAGTAGGAGATTTGGTTGTTATTTGTTTGCAGATCTTGTGTAGATATCATGGCTTCATCCACTGCTGCTTCTACCTCTCGGTTAGACATTGAAAAGTTTAATGGCATGGGGTATGAATTGTGGAAGCTGAAAATGAAGGATTTGCTAGAAGAAATAAACCAATGGTTGGTTGTTACAAAAGAGAAGAAACCCAATGATGTTGCTCTTGATGAGTGAGAAAGACTGGATAAAAAGGCACGAGGTACAATCCTGCTATGTCTTGTAGATTTTGTTTTGCTAAATGTTGCGAGTGAGCAGTCCGCACATAGCTTGTGGAAGCGTTTAGGGGAGATCTACCAAGCCAAGAGTATGGTAAATAAACTTTATTTAAAGTGTAAGTTATTTTCCATGAAAATGAAAGAGGGTGAATCGGTTGTAGAGCATTTAAACTCATTTAATTTGTTATTGAGTCAACTAGCATCTATAGATGTGGAGGTGAATGAGGAAGCTAAATGTATATTGCTTCTCTGTTCTTTGCCTGAGTCATGGGAGAATGTTATTTTGGCTATCACTGCTAACCTCACAGATCTGAAGTTGGATGCTCTTGTTTCAGTTATGCTGTCACATGAATTAAGGAAGAAAAGTTCAGATAGTTCAGGGGATGCTCTCAATGTCAGGGGAAGGTCTATGGAAAGAGAACCAAAAGGAGATTAGAAAGGGGCTAAGGACAAGTCCAAGGGCCGATCTAAGACTCCTAGGAAGAAGAACAGAGTTAAGTGTTGGAACTACAGTAAAAGGGGACATGTGAAGGAGTGTAGAAACCCAAAGAAATAGTGGAAGAGTGCTTTGGATAAGTCCTCGAATGTAGGTGAAGATGTTTTACTTTCTACATGTAATGTTGTTTCTAGTGATCACTGGTTGGTTGACTCAGGATGCTCGTTTCATATGACCCCGCATAAGGGATGGTTTTCCACACACGAAGAGTATGATGGAGGTGATATACACCTTAGGGACAACTCTACATATTTAATAGTTGGGAAAGGCAAGTTATTGTTGTGTTTTAGTGATGGGAGGATTAAAACCCTCCCTGGTGTTTTGCATGTTCCTAGATTAGCTAGAAATCTGATTTCAGTTTCGAAGTTCAATTATTTAGGAATGCATGTAACATTTGACAAGCATGGTTGTAGATTGGTGAGAGGGAACTTGGTGGTAGTGAAGGGGAAGAGATTGGGAAACTTGTTTAAGCTTGAAGCCACTATAGTTTGTAATGCCTCTTATGTATATGAGGCTAGTACTAAAAATACATGTATATTGTGGCACTGTAGATTGGGCCACACTAGTAATAATGTTTTGAAAACTATCAAGAATAAAAATTTGTTGGATGGTTTCTCCTATTCTGATGAGCACTTGGATTTCTATGAGCATTGTGTGTTTGGTAAACAAAACAGAAAATCATTTCCTTTAGGAAGCAATAGAGCAAAAGAGAAGTTAGAAATTATTCATACATATGTGTTTGGACCTATGGATAATAATTCTATCAAAAAATCTTATTATTTTGTCACCTTCATTGATGATGTATCCAGATTTACATGGATTTATTTTATGAAACACAAATATGAAGTTTTCACTAAGTTTAAGGATTTTAAAGCCTTAGTTGAAAACCAATCAGGATTGAAGATAAAAATATTAAGATCTGACAATGGAGGGGAATATTGCTCTAAGGAATTTGATGAGTTTTGCAAGTATGTAGGTATTATTAGACAAAAGACAACTCCGTATACACCACAACATAATGGTGTTGTAGAAAGGATGAACCGAACAATCATGGAAAGAGCCAGAAGTATGTTGAGTGATGCACAGTTGGATAAATGCTTTTGGGCAGAGGCTGTGTGTACTGCTTGCTACTTGATTAACAAATCTCCTTGTAAGGCTCTTGATTCGACACCTTATGAAGTGTGGACAGGTAAGAAACCTTCTGTTTCACATTTAAGGGTTTTTGGTTGTGAGGCTTTTGTTCATGTGCCTAAGGAAAAGTGATCTGAGTTGGATCCAAAAGCTGAAAAGTGTACATTCATTGGATATGGTGATAATGTAAAAGGTTATAAGCTTTGGAATCCACAAACCCATAAGATTGTCTATTCTAGAGATGTTATTTTCAAGGAACTTAGAGCTATTTCTGAACCTAAGCAGCCAAAAGAAAAAGAAGAAAAGGTAAAGAGAGTGCACTTTGATTTAGAGGAGAAAGATGCACCTCAGGAAGAAAATAATGATGGATTGAGGGGTGGAGAAGAAGAAAAAGATTTGAGTAGTTCTGATGAAGATGAATCTATTGTTATAGAAGAAGTTTGTGCAGATGATCATACAAAAGAACAAGTTGAGACTCTTAGTCCACCCTTGAGGAGATCCACAAGACAAAAAAATCTAGTTGACAAGTATATCTCACTAGATTTCTGCTGTATATTTTCTTTATTAAGTACTGACGATGAGCCTAGATCCTACAGGGAATCTATTCTTGCAGGTGATAGTGAGTCTTAGCAGTTAGCCATGCAGGAGGAGATGATGGCTTTAGACTCTTGTAACACCTAAGATCTTGTTCATTTGCCCAAAGGAAGAAAGGCCATAGGTTGTAAGTGGGTCTTCAAGAAGAAGTTTGGAGTAGACGGTTCATTAGAGAAGTACAAGGCTAGACTGGTAGCCAAGAGCTACTCCCAGAGAGAGGGAATTGATTTTGGTGAAATTTTCTCTCTTGTTGCTAAATTGACTTCTATTAGATTTCTTTTATCCATTATTGTAGCTTATGATTGGTAGATTGAGCAAATGGATGTTAAGATTGTGTTCTTACATGGAGATCTTGAGGAAAAAATTTATATGCAATAGCCTACAGGTTTTGAGGTAAAGGAAAAAGAACATTGGGTTTGCAGGTTGAAGAGGTCTCTCTATGGTATGAAACAGTCCCCTAGAATGTGGTATCAAAAGGTTGATTCATTTGTATTGAAATTGGGTTTTGTTAGGAGTGAGGAGGATCATTGTGTGTACATTCACTGTATTGATGATTATATACTGATCATTGCATTGTATGTTGATGACATGTTATTTTCAGCAATACTAAGAGTATGATCAGTGAGCTTAAAGCCCAACTTTCAGGTGCATTTGATATGAAGGATCTTGGAGCTACCAGGTATATTCTAGGTATGGAGATCAAGAGGGATAGAGGTAATAGAAAGCTTTGGTTGTCGTAAAGTAAGTATGTGAATACCATTTTGTAGAGATTCAATATGCAGGACTATAACCTAGTTAGAGTTCCTTTACCCATTGGTACTAAGATTTCATTAGATATATGTCCAAAGAATGAGGATATGTCTAATGTGCCATATGATAGTGTTGTAGGGAGTTTGATGTATGCAATGGTTTGCACTAGGCCATATATTTCCCAAGCACTGGGAGTTTTGAGTAGATTTATGTCTAACCTTGGTAGATAGCATTGGAATTATGCAAAGAGTGTGCTTAAGTATCTTGCAAGTACTCCTGATTATTGTTTGGTTTATTATGGTACCGATAATACTGATAAATCATTAGACATACAGGGTTTTATTGATACAAATTGGGCAGGTGACTTGGATAGTCGAAGGTCCACTAGTGGCTATGTGTTTACTTTGTTTGGAGGAGCAGTGAGTTGGATGAGTAAGAGGTAGCCCATAGTTGCTTTGTCCACCACAAAAGTAGAGTATATGGCTGCTACTCATGTCTCTAAGGAGGCAGTTTGGTTGAGGAGACTGTGTACAGGTATTAGATTTGATTGCAAGATCATTTAGATTGGTTGTGATAGCCAGAGTGTTATATGTTTGGCCAAGAATCCTATGTATCATGCTCGAACTAAGCATGTTGATGTACAGTATCACTTTGTTCAAGAAATAGTTGCAAGTGGACAGATTGAGATGAAGAAGGTAGAAACTCAAGAGAATGTTGTAGATGCTTTGACCAAACCTGTGAGCATAGAGAAATTTGTTTGGTGCATAGAGGCCATGGGCCTTGCTTCTAGTGCCTAATAATTTTATGGTTTTCCTATGGGTATTTACAATGTATGATGTCAAGTGGGAGAATGTTAGGATTAAGGTGCCATCAACCTTGTAAATCCTATGTAATTAATTACTCCTAATATTGTTTGTAAATTGCCCATAAGGGATGAAAGGTTTCACCAGCAGCAATCTTGTTTCAGCCATATGTTTATATTTGGTACACGACGCTCATTCATCTGTGACAGGGGGTTGCATGGGGGTTTCCCCCTGCGAGGGGTTTGGGGGGATCATCCCCCTAATGGGGGTTCAGGGGCCATGCACCCCAGTGAGGGTTAGGGGGCAGCGCCCCCGAAACCTCATTTTATTTATATTTATCATTATGAATCTGGATCATTCGTCATTGGATCACAGATCTAACGGTCGATATTTTGTTAGTTATCTTGCCCTAGAAGGCAACCCCCTTTTATAAGGATATTTGTATTACATCTTTATCAGATTGGAGAAAAATAGGTAGCGCTGGATTGAAGACTGAAGGAGAGAGGAAGTGCATGTATTGTAATCTCATATTTGAAGATAATACAACTTGGAGCCTCTTTTCTTTGTGGAGTTTTTTTACCCAAAAGGGTTTTCTCCACATTACATACTGTGTTATGTGTTCAATTTTTAGTGCATGTTATTTCTGTGTAATGGGTTTTATTTTTATTGCAATCTCCATTGATTCTACATTGTTTAGAGGATAATAAGGTTTGAATTAGATTTTTATTGTGTGGTTTGTACCTTCATTTCTAACAACACCATGCTATGCTTACCTAGCTTTGACTAAATGTCCACATGATAATCCTGGCCACTTCTAGTAGAAGACTTAGAAGACACAAAACACTAGGCTGAACATGCAACATCACCATGTCTAAACAAAGTGTCTATCCTCTTTGCTGTCACAACCCTTGGCGCACCATTCACCATAGCTCTCAACACTACCTTCCTCCCATCTGATATAAAATCCAACTCCATCTTATGGAAATCCTAAATATACCTGCCAAGAGAATGTAGCCACTAGATTCCCAAAACCACATTTGTATCTCCAATGCCAACTACATAGAAATCATCAGTGATTGTGTAGTTGCCCATCCAGATACTCAACTGTGCAATCCTCTTTGTGCAACTCATCTTGAAACCATCTGCAACCATCACACTAAAACCTGAGAACTCCGCTTGCAATCCTCTCTTTGCCACCAAACCCTCATCAATGAAGTTATAAGTGGCCCCACTATCTACCAAATATGTGACTCTCTATCCTTTTAGGACTCCTCTCACTCTAAAAGGATTGTACTAGGAACTCCTGATAGAATAGCAGTAGTACTGTTGGTTCCCAAAATTACAGATTGCTAACCCTAAGAGTATGCCAGGCTCTATGTTTGGATTCATCAATGTTTTGGCCAACGAATGGAGTTAACCAATGTGGTTTAGAACTCCCTACTCTTTAGGCTCTGCTAGACCCAGGCGGGTGCACCTTGATAATGAAGCAGATTTAAGGGTTGTATATACTTTGACTATAGAAATCTATTTCTTAATGGCATGTGAGTGTGAAATAGATGCAAAGCTAACAATTAATCATACTGCTAATGTTTGAAATTTGAATGTGTGAATAATATTTCAATGAAATATTGATTTATCATGAATATAACCAGTGCTTTCTATCAAATTTGGGCAATGGAGTCAAGATGTGTATGATATGTGAATCCTCCCTCCTAGCTTAACTAAAATTATTTGGAACTTTTCAAATGTTTATACCTTGTATAAACGTGCAAGGTTGTCAGTTATCATGCTCTTCTTACAAATCCCAGTGATATTTCCCCAGGTTACTGTGACTATTTGAAAGCATTTTAATTCTTGCTTGAAGGAAACCAGTTAAGATGATTTATTTTAAAAGGATTTTAATTTTGGGCAGAAACCAATTAAAAGGAATCTCTTAAAAGGAATTTAATTCTTTCTTGCAGAAACCAATCAACATGAATCACACAAAGGCAGCAAATGTATCTTGACAAATTAAATATATGCTTGATACACTCAATTTGAATAACAAGGAAAGATCACTCTGGAGATAACAAGATAACTTATGTGAATTAATATCAACAAATAATTGAACACCAAAATGTTAGCCACTAGATTATAATATTCTTCTCCGTTAAATTGCTTCAAAATATTTTACATTATGCATCAAAAGCCTTCATTTTCTGGTATATCCTATCTACTATCTAATCCTATTGATGATGATCCTACTAATGATTTTTATCTCTCATAAATACTTTGTATTTTCAAGGGTTATGACCCTTCACATATTCATCCAATGCAACTCTTCATTTAATTAATTATCTTCTGTAGATAAAATAATTAATTTTAACTTCTTTTAGCACTCCCGTGAAAAATAAAGTATTTCGCAATACTTTAATCTTAATTCTTTTGTTGGCAAATTTCTCATTTATATTTACATGTGTACATTTTTACCATCATTTGGTAAAAATATCATTTGGGTGAAAATGATTACCCACTCCTTAACCTCTTCGGTGAAAATGTTTCACTGGCCATTTGGCAAAAATTATCAACTATTCCTATGATCCTACGGGACCTTCTAAAGGATTTATGCCGCAAGAGCAAAGATTTTTACTATTGTTAGAATCTGTCAACTTCTTAAAGTGATTTCATGTGATTAGGAAGGAGAAAGTTATTGCACATCCAATGCAAAGTGATATGCAATATATCGAACAGAGCCAACAATCAGTTCATCATAGCCATTCTAGCATGGCGCACAATCATTGAAGAATAATGTGTAATGAATGAAAACCCAACACGAGCTGTGGTAGATGTTTACATCCATAGAAATGGCGTAATGTTAGGGTTATAATTGAACATCAGGATATTGGAGGGACTTATATAAGCCTATCTTTGATGTATGAAAGTCACTTCGATATCCTTTTGTATACCTTATACCTTTTGATCTCGACATGTAAAAAGTCTCCAGGACTCGCCTCATCAGCATATTGGAGAGACTTCAATAATCTCCCATCGATATGTCATTCTCCTTCCGATGGTCTTTAATGATGTATTATATGCTCTTATAATTGGTCCATCGAAAGGACTTGCCAACTAGTCTTTCTGATATGGTAAATTCTCCTCAATGTGTGTCATCTGGCGCTAATGCAAAAGGAGGGCAGCTACTGCAGATGCACCAATAGCTCAAATGGGCTTCAATTAAAGCCTACATAGTCCCTTGATAAGTGCATTGATAGCCTTAATTCCGGGCACAATATCTATTTGATGCACTTTAAACACAAAGTTGTTTGCTCTTGGCAAGTCATCTTCACAATAGGCTTCAAGAACACAATTCCAAGGACAAATTCCCCTTTTTTGCATTTTAAATACCAAGTTGAGTATCTGTATTTGTTATTATAATTTTAAGAAGCTTGAACATATCCCCTAACTTCACAACTATGTGATGTATGTTGGGTCACCTTGTGGGCCTGGCTAAAAATATTTTCATTTTGAAATTTTTTTTGTCATGAATTGACCCTACATCACTTCAATATGCTTTTGAGGTGAAAAAATGAAATGGGTAATCATCAAAATCCACTTTCTGGCAACTTGCACAGTGACCCAAAACAAGCCAAGTAGCCTCCAGAATGGTCCTGGAAAACTAGTCAAACCATCTCCTAAAGCCAGGAAAATGCACAGGCATGTAGACATTTGATCCAATAATTCATTGCAACAAATAGTTTGGAAGGACCCATCCCGATGTACAAAATATTCAACGCCAAAGTAGCTCACTCAGCCTTTTCTGAAACTGCATCTTGTAAAAAACCAACTAGGGCTCACCAAGTCACCATCTTGAAAAAATACCAAATCACCTCCTGGGAAGCTGCCACTTAGGGAAATAGTTCATTTAGGCTCTATGAGCATGTGTGTAGAAGGGCTTGTCATTCATCCACTCTCTTCACAAAATATTGACGATCAAATTTGACCTTCTAAAACTTTTTGGAACTGTAGTTATCGAAACTATGAAAACTCCATTTGCTTTTAGCTTTGAAAAAATATCAAATGAGATGTTGGGGTTTTGAAAACTGGCATGAAAGTACATTAGCATGGGGATAATCTGAAACATCAATTGGATCATCATGAAAAATATCCAGCTCATAAATATTATCCTCCAAAGTTGACCTCCCTGGCAGATTCAACAGTGTACAGACAGCAGACTCTTCCAGAACTCTTCAACTTGGCGCTTCAAAACCTTGTCAAATCAGATCATAGGGAGTTGAAATTAGGTGGAAACACTTACATATGGTGGATGAACATATTTGTAAAGTGGTTTGGCATAAGAGTGAATAGGTCTCAAGCTATGAATTTTCAAAGTGGGCTCCTGGGATAGATTTTATAGGTGCATTTATGAGTGTTTGTAATCAGTTTTCTCATCATGGGAACTACAAATTTTGCCAAAATTTTAAGGAAATTTTAGGCTCTAACAGTGGCTCCGTCTGGGGATGTATGCCCTCTGTGGGCATAGCAAGAATTTAGATCTCTGGGGAGCAGACCAAGTGCCTTACCCATTGGGTAATGGAGTCAAACCTCTCCTTGCCTTGAATTGGTATAGTTTGAAGAACCACACCACAGCTGATGGCACAAAGCCACCAAAAAAAGAAAAGCCTATATTTTGCTGTCATATACTTGGTTTTCATCACGCTATATTGAAACCAATCTAAAAATTTTATTAAAATCTGCTTGACTGAATATGTTCATATCTTTCATCAATTTAACATACTCAACACTGCCAGTGTATTCTCCATTACTATGCATCTGGAAAATCTGAAAGATTTTATCATCATGTGGCAAGAAGAAGTCACAACCTCCAAACAATCTAGACCCATACTTTTCATGATATTTTATTTCATCATATTTGTTGTCATTTACCAAATGGTGGCTCTCTAACTGAACTGGAAAGAAGAACAAATCAGGATGCCTTTTACATCTAATATCAAATCCAAAAATATCAGTACCATATTCATCATCACATATAGCTTTCCCACGTAATTGTGATCTTGAAACTCTATCACCAAAATCATTAGTTTGCAGATTTAATATGCTTGAATCATCAATACACCAAGATTCCACAAAAGTATGCATCTCTGGAGAATTGTTGTAATGAGATTCACAACCACCAATTATCCCTATTTTATCAAAATGTAACCCCGAATTTGCTCTTTCATACCTGTCATGTGGTTCATCATCACTGAAAACTTCACTTGCACATGTTTCCTCTATTAGCTGCTGTATACACCTAAAATTGACACAACTCTATCTAAATAAATATTTTAAATATTTATTTCATTTTTAATTCCTCTATCAATAAATAAATAAATCAATTTATTTATTTGATTCATATTTCTCCAAAAAATTAAATAAAACCATTTATTTAATTAAATCCTTCAAATTCTTCTAAAGTCATTCTAAATTAAATAATACGAAATTATTTAATTAATTCTTCTCATTCTCTAAATTTAAATAAATCTAAATATTTATTTAAATTGTCCATTTCCTCCAAAATTGAATTAATACCAAAAATAATTCAATTAATCCACGTGCACATGTAATTAAATATTTTCAATATTTAATTAGCTAATATTCTCTCACACACATGTCCTATTTCTTCTCCAGTCAGATTAGTTAACTCAACAATCAAATCTGTTAATTGATTAGTCATCTGAGTTCACTGTTCAATCAATTCAGTCAACTTCCCAATCTATTATGTTAACTAGTCAGTCATCTTAGTTAACTCCTCAATCTATTTTGTTAACTCCCCTAATGCATGATAGACCAGGACACTTGTCCTCTTCCTATTTGCACACATCCTCTCAAATTTCCTCAATCGTTGATCTTCTTATTCATCCTCATCCGTTGATCTTTCCTCTCTCAAACCTATAAATACAACCCCTATTCCTCCATTTCAATCATCCAAACTTTTAGTAAACTTACTCTGTAGGAATCATAGCGCACCTTTGGCACCCAACACCATTCCATAGTTTGTGATCACCATTTTTATTGTATTGAAGATCCTCTTCATTACAAGAACTATCATAGCCATTTCTCTATTGTCATCTTGAAGAAAAAAGCAAGGAAGTGCACTTTTTGAGGGCTTCATTCACACGAAAGATCAATTTGAGATTAAGCGACCAATGGAAGTCGCGAAGTAATTGTTGTCTCTCAGATTTGCACCCTTGCTGAGTTGTAGAAACATGGGATCTTTCCAGGTCTGTGGGTCACCTGTGATGGAAAGAACCTCCGGAGAAGGCCGGCTTCCTATTGATACTCCACCTATACTGCTTGTACTAAAGTCTTTGCAAAGAAAAGGGTAAGAAGGATTGCATGAAAATGAAACCTACTGTCTAAGGTGATACACCAAAAGATCATTAGAAAATACACAGAAATGACACACTACAGAACCAACAATAATAAGAATCCCTTACACAACCCAACAAATCATAATCCTTGCATCATTACTTTGTAAGGAGGCTAAATAACAACAGTCCTACAAAGGAGAAAGAGGTTTTCTCACTACCCAAAACTGATTGTTATTCCTCGCACATCTCACAACCTGCAAAAAAATATATCCCTGCATAAAGGCACCAACATGAAATACAGCCCCAAAGACAAAGAACATCACAAAGATCTGCACTAACACTAAGGACACACAATATTAGAAGAAATGGGAAGGTATAAATTGCTTATTACTACTAAAAAGGTGTTACAATGCTGTATATCTCTGAAAATGGGTTACAAGACTGTTCACTTCTGCAAAAGAACTCAGAAAATTACAATATACAGAGTAGTGAATAGCAAGAACTGGTGAATAATGAACAAGAAGACTATATACTTCCCAAACAGCTGTAAATAGATAAACATGAACCACCTCCATTTTTGTGCATCTCATAAATCCCCTCAAAATATCTCTCTAAAGTCCTCCAAGAAGGGTTCCCAATGCATAAGTGGTCAAGGCATGCCATCAACTATCATAAAGGCACCTGAAAATGTCATAGAATGCCTTTAAATAATCTTTAAGGCTTCTGACATAAGTCAGA
The DNA here is from genome assembly GCA_027924645.1 of Cunninghamia lanceolata. Lineage (NCBI taxonomy): Eukaryota > Viridiplantae > Streptophyta > Pinopsida > Cupressales > Cupressaceae > Cunninghamia > Cunninghamia lanceolata. The sequence goes on from BSBN01001011.1 coordinate 2,984,536, forward strand.
TCTGTGTAATAACTCCCCTGCAGCATCATAAATATCTGATATTTTCCCAATAAATGACATAATTACACATTTTCTGCATTTAATTAACATTTAACTAAGTGATTTATAATTACACCACCTTAGTTAATGTTTTACAATTCAAAAATTATACAAACCTATGCAGAAAAATGACATTTATGACATAACATTTAATTCTATCTCAAGATTATGCAAAAAATGACATAAAAAACATTTGTAACTCCTAGGCAAAAATGACACGACACACATACACGACATATTCACCTGCATCTCATAGTCATAACAAAATATCCTAGAATCCCTAGCCATTTCCATTTTTGCATACATCTCTATCATGCTTTGCGAGGTCTAGGCAATATACTATAAGGTCTCTGTTACATCCCTCTTTTTGGAAACAATTATGCTATTTACTTTCTTGCAAATTTCAGTAATTTAATGCGTTGTGAATGAAATGGAAACTGACGACTTATTTTACTAAGTTGTTATATGAAAATTGTGGAATCTAGATGATATTGGAGACTAAGTGTTTTATATAAATGCAATGATGTTTGAATATATTATATTTGGATCATAGATGCTTTGACCACAAAATTGTATGCGAGTTTGTCGATGCAGGAACAGGTGGACCGTGTTCGATGGAAGAGAAAGTATCTTCGAGAGAGAGTATAGACTCTGGAAACTAACCAAAGGTGTTTGCCACTGAGATCGCCAAACAGATAGATAAACCTGGGAACCAACAAGTAAGTCTTGTTTGTCGGTTTGGGTAGTTTATTTGATGTCGACGACAAAGGATAAAGTATAACATCCTAGTCGGAAGTCGTCTTGTAGAATCTTGGAGTCGTCGATGGCGTCGTAAGTCCATAATAGCAAGTTGATTTATTTAGAAGTTTAATATTTACGTCTATAAGTATTTAATGAGTCATCTTGTGGTGAAATTGCAAATCTTGTCTCGTAGTCGAAAAATGCGAGAAGTCAGCTTTGTGCGCCTAACGTTGTAAGAATTGTTTGCGTTACGTTCAATCCGTCGTGATTGACGTAAAACGCGTCGAACTCGTGAATTTATTCTTTTCTATAGATCGACGAATGTCGATTAAACGCCATAGCGGGTAATAATTTGTGTGTCCATCGTTTAGCATGAGTCCTTCCTTTTGGCTTTGACCGCGAGTTATTTTTGGTCTAACCTTGAGTCTCTTATCTAGAATGGTCTTAATCGTCCTTTCTTATTCAGCCATTGAGATGCCATAGGCAATTGTTTATCCATTACCCTATAGTGTTTAACTCCTCAATTCGACCTTTAAAATAGTCTTGGAAAGTTAAATGTTTTGTTTATCTAGTTAGGACGGAGTTGCTATGTCCTTTAACAAGCCATACCACCATAGAAGCTTTAATCATTCTTGTGGTCGTGGTGAGTATCGAAGTCAGTTATACTCAGATATGCCGACCACCTTGAAGCTTAGGCATGTTTCGCTAGATGTTGAATGTCTTATTTTTCCTCCACCATCGGAGAGAGAGAAAGTTTAGCGAATTATGATAGGAACTCAAACCGTTTGATTTAATGCCAAGCTGCCTTATCATTGAGGGAACGGAATCATAGGTGTAATTGTTCATTTTACGTCAGATGTTCTTTATTCATTTCGGATATAGAAGCCACGTTTTGTTGTTGTTCATTAACATGAGAAGACCGCCGCTAGGTAGCCTTTCCCTACGTTATGCGAGGTCTCACTTTGGAGGTGGGACGTAGGTTGTTAGTAAAACCCTCATCGTGGGTTTGAAGTGGCGAATGAAAAGCCGTTAGATGATTGTTGAGGCTGAGATTCCATCAGGAACGTGAGCGAGAGTTAGTGAGCAAAGGCTTAGGAGTAGCCCGTCGTTGAGGGTGAAACGGAGAAAGAGCTACGAAGGAGGAGGAGATCGGTGGACGTGGATGGTTAGTGGAGGTCATTTTTGAGTGGCAGAGAGGATAGTCGTGGGAGGAAGAGAAGGAACTGCTTCGAGAGACATCTACAGGCAGTTAGAACGGCGAAGTAGAAGAGTTTGGCGGACAGTATGGGAAGCTGCGAGGTAAGGAAGAGATGCGTGAGTAAAGGTGGAACGGGCGGTAGTTAGAAATTGGTGGGAGCTTGACGCTAGAGGGGATATCGGCAGAGAGTGTAGGGGAGAAAAATAGCAGTAGTTTTGGAGGGAAGTGATCATCAGACAGGAGTTTTAGGAAGTGGAGATCGCGGTGTGAGGATAGAGAGAAGAGTCTGTCGTAGTGTGGAGATAAAGAAATAGGAAGAACTGCAGAGTTTAGGAATTGGTAGGTGAGTTAACTGAGGAGAAACAGAGAGAGAGAGCTACAGGAGAAGCTTCTGTGTTGTCTTCGGACAGTGAGAGAATGATAGAAGCTTCGGTGTAGTGATTGGCAAAGGAGATAACGGTGAAAGCTGCCTTTTTCTGGAGTAGTGTCCGGCAGAGAGGAGGTTATATTGAAGTGGTCGGTCATTGTGATAGAAGGAGATAGGGGGAGCTTTGTAAATCGGAGGAGGACGACCAGTCTAAGGAGAAGTGAAGTTTGCTGCAGTAATCACACTCTCTGTCAGCAGGTTCTTTCCATTTTCTTTTCTGTTTCTCGGTATAGACTAGGAAATGAGTCTTATTTGTGAAAGAATAATTATGTTTCAATGAATGAAATGTGAAGACAATCTCTTCTACTGCAAAACTGTGTGAGGTTTATTGTTGTAAATGTTTCATTGCTGTCTTATAGTAATAAAAACCTCAAGTGTCTATAATGCTGCTGTTGAATTGTTTGCAAGAACTTAGAAGATAGATTTTTACCTTTCTTGGAAGATGCCGTAAGACGTTAGAACGTAGGTCACCATGCGTTTCCTCAAAGATGGAACAATGCATGTTTGCTAATGTGAACTACAAACTTCAAAAGACGTAGCATATTAAAGAGTTCCTTTAAAACTGAGATATTAACGTAAAAATTACCCTAAAGTACTTTAAATAATAGATGCAATGCAAGAAATCACGTTGCTCCACATGCATGATGTGTGGGAGATTAAAACCACAGAATTAGAGCATGCTCGGCGTAAACTTTAATGTGTTTGATAGCCGAAGTTGTAGTTGCAACTAGCTTGAGTCGTTTTCTGTCTTTTATCTTTTGTTAGAGGTCGACCGTGTGTGTGGGTCATCTCTAAGGTCATATGAGAGAGTTCAAATCTTTTATTATGATAATGTGCGATTCTTACCTCAATAACTTATGCAAAATTAATTGACTTGAAAACGAAGTAGGGAGTTAATATTCTTGTGTCGTAAGACGTCATGTTTTCAAGACGAGCTTGCAAAGTGGAAAACCCGCATGTGGAATTAAGATTACGTTGCATGTGACGACTCTAGTTTCGTTTTGTAAACCTTATGAGTCTAGAGCCTCTGAATTCCGAGATAACGGGAATATGTATTAGATACTTGAGTGTGTTGTGCAAACATGGGAACCGAGTAAACGATTATGAAACCACTTAGGAGTGGGCGCTTATAAACAATGTTTTTATGTGAAAATGGTTTTTGAAACTATGAACTCGGGATTAGAGTAAATGTTGCGCCATGCGCTATTATAGGAGGATATCCTAAGCCCTTGAGGTCATCAAGGTCGTCAAAATAGTTCAAACAATGCAAATAGGAAACTGTAGGATTTCAACCAGTTCAAGTCGAGTAGGGTGGGTGAACCAAGTTCATGCATTTTTAGAACGCTAACAAAATACAAATCCTTTGGCCAAGGTGGTGTACTATCCTCAAGTGCATCGAACGTTCACCGTAACTAGATGGCGTTTCTTGTGGATGGTCGTGCATGACTAGAGGGTATCTAGGGATCTGCACGATAACAAGACACGTAGGTTACAACACCAGAGCTCAGATGGCAAACACCGATGGTTATCCTAAGTCTATCCTCTTGAGTAGGGTAGGGCCACTTCCGGTTAGGAAGGAGTGCAGGAGACCGACGGTCTGTGGTTGGAGGTTAAGCTCCTTGAAGATACTTTCTCTTCCAAATATTGAGGAATTGCCAAGTCTTGAACGTGAAGGGTTGACAATCGAGATGCATGGTAATGGTATGTTTCCGATATTTGTTGTTTCAAGAAAATTTCATTGGTTAGAAAATAAAGAGTTTATTGTATATCATTTCTTTCAGTCTTTATGAAATGCAATCATGTTTATGATAAATTGAAAAATGTTGTAATGGATTATAGATGAGTTTTTATGTATTTGATTACCTTGTTAAAAAAAAAAATTTACCGTCGTGAAAACTTATTTACTTCTTGTCATTTCGGATGTGGATGTTACATATGGTATCAGAGCTAACCAGGTTCAGCACTAGGGCTGATGAGTCCACTAACTTGATTAGGAAATCATCATTATGTGGGTAGCTAATGATTTGGTTTATTGTGCCAGGATGGCATACACCAAGAGAACCGCAAGAAAATCCTTCACGGGTAAGAAGCGTTATCTACAAGCTAAGAAGAAATGACTTGCGATGGTCAAGACCATAGAGAAAACCAATGACGAGAACAACATTTGGCTTGATGATGTGGAAACCTTAGCCAATGCAATGTCACGACTTAAGCGAGTGAGGAGAGAACTCCTAGAGGGAGCAGAGATGGCGGTTCGAACCATGATCAACCGTTGCTCCTAGATTGAAACTGATAGTGTACCTGAGATTGTACCTAGTACTATACCCATGATCACTAGAGATCCACGTATAATGCCTAGAGCTGAGATTATTGAGTTATCTTCTGATAGTGAGTCTGAGGGGTATACACCTCGTGATTATGCGTTGGACAATGAATCTGAAGGTTACACTCCACTAGATAACACTATGTAGAAACATGAGATTTGTCTATCTCTAATGATGTTGAAACAATTTTGCAAAATGAATGAAGACAAAAATTTTGGTTTGAGAACAATTATGATTATGATCAAATGTTGTGTTCTTTTGATGATGTTTAAAGTAATAAGTGTGAAACTGATTAGTATATGTTTAAACAGGTGTGAGATTAAACTAGCATGGACCAATCAGGGTTTAACGAGGGGGAGGATCGGGAAGGTCATAACTCTCGGGAAAACTCCACTGACAAGTTGGATAGGATCCTCAACATGCTCACTGAAACCAAGGAAAGGTTGAACAAACTAGAGAGGAAAATAGATGAAACTGGTAACACAGAGGATGGAAACGAGAACTCACACTTCACAAGCAAGAGTAAGCATTGGGAAAATGGCACGTCAAGTGAACATCCTGACGACAGTGAAGCCCAAAGAAAAACCAAGGATAAACTTGCATTAGAGTTATCTAAGGATATGAAGAAGGTTAATCCTCCGAAGTTCGATGGAACAAAAACTGGAGATGCAGCTGAAGCATGGTTGACGGAGATGGAGAAATATTTTGAGATCAGAAACTACTCTGAGGTTACTAAAGCCGTGTGGGGAGCCTATCAGCTATCTGGGGAAGCGTCCACTTGGTGGATGAATAAGAAAATGGAGTTGGAATTAAGTCCCTTGAAGGTGACTTGGGACGAGTTCGTGGAACTATTAAGAAAACGGTGGTTACCACAGTTGTATTTTGATCAGAAGCTAATGGATTTTCAAAACCTCAGGCAAGGTGAACTATCTGTAGTCGAGTACGCAGAAAAATTCACTAGGCTACTAAAGTATGTTCCCCAATACCAAAAGGATGAAAGGTTTCGAATCAGAAAGTTCATCATGGGACTCAACCCTCAGATCGGTGGTGAAGTGGAGGTGCATGGTCCAAGCACAATGGATCAAGTTTATGAAAAGGCAATAAAACAGGAGCAGAAGATTAAGTCTATCTCCGCTTACCGTGATAAGAAATGCAAGAAGTTTGATAAGAACTACAATGATCAGTCTTTTAAAAGGAAAAATGATAAGGGATATAGGAACGGGAGGTTTGATAGGGGAAACCGAAAGAATCAAGGAGGTTTTGGTAATGAGCGCAGAGGCGAAGATTTTAAGAGAAATGCAAATTTTAAGAAGAATGGTGATTCTGCAAGTAGGCCATCTGAGAAGCGAGGACCTATAGGAGGATCTTTCTCTTGTGGAGGAGATCATTATGCCAACCGTTGCCCCAACAAGAAGCCGAATGGGAGGCATAGGAACACGGAGCTTCCTTCTCAACAGGAAGCCTTTCAGCAAAGGATTCATGCCGCTCTTGACAATCGGCAAGCAGAGTATCAGATCACTCCTATTGAGATGACAGGTACCTTATTTGGAGTTCCTGTTTCTATTCTATTTGATACTGGTGCAACAGAAAATTTTGTGTCACCTAGAGTTCTAAGTAAATTTTCTAGAAAAGCTGGCTTTATGTCAAAACCTTGGACAGTAGAGTATGCAAATAATTCAAAGGCTCAGGTAGAGCAATGTTTGTTCGAAGCTAGGATTGATGTTTCAAACTTCACCACTGAGGCAAATTTGTACGTAGCGCCTTTAGGGTCCTACGATGTCATCTTAGGAATGAGCTGGTTGTGGAAACATTGAGCCAAAGTAGATTGTTTTCATAAAACCATTGAGTGTCTGGATGAGTTGGGCAAAACTATAAATCTCCAAGGAATTCAGAGGGAAATAAAGGTTAGATCCATTTCATCAAAATAACTAAAGCAGGCTAGGCGAAAAGGGTGTCAACTTTTTGCAGTCAAGATGGACCTAGTAGAGGAAACCTCGGAGAAGCAACCTTTCGAGGAAAGATATCCATTTCTGTACAACTTCAGAGACGTATTTCCCGAGGAGTTACCTGGTTTGCCTCCGAAGAGAACATTTGACTTTGGTATAGATATTAAACCAGGATCGGAGCCAATCTCTAAAGCTCTGTATCGTATGACTACCACTGAACTTATGGAATTAAAAGCTCAGTTGCAGGAGCTTTTGTCTAAGAATTTGATTAGGCCAAGTGTATCACCGTGGGGAGCTCCGGTTATCTTTGTCAAAAAGAAAGATGGAACTCTCAGGCTGTGTATAGACTATAGGATGCTTAACAAGGCAACTATAAAGAACAAATATCCTTTGCCACGAATTGATGATCTATTTAACCAAATGCGTGGCGCAGCGGTCTTTTCCAAGATAGATCTGAGATCTGGATACCATCAGTTAAGGCTAAAAGACGAAGACATTCCCAAAACAGCTTTTAGAATGAGGTATGGTCATTATGAGTTCACGGTGTTACCGTTTGGATTGACCAATGCACCTACTGCTTTCATGAATCTCATGAATAGTGTATTCAGAGATTGTCTCGATAAGTTTGTACTAGTCTTCATTGATGATATTCTGTCTATTCCAAGGATGAAAAGGAGCATGCACGACATCTTCAAATAGTCTTGCAGCAATTAAGGGAGCATAAGCTGTATGCGAAACTCTCCAAGTGCACTTTCTTTCAGAAAGAAGTACAGTATTTAGGGCACATAATATCAGCCGATGGGATATCAGTTGATCCGGCCAAAATAAAAGCTATTATGGAATGGCCTGAACCTACCAATGTGTCAGAGGTACGAAGTTTCATGGGTTTGGCAGGGTATTACAGGAAATTCGTGTTGAATTACTCAAGCATTGCTAGTCCTATTACCTCTTTGCAGAGAAAAGGAAAAAGGTTTGTGTGGACGGATGAATGTCAAAAGGCTTTTGACTTGTTAAAAGAAAAATTAACAACCGTTCCAATTCTGAAAGTTCCTGATCCAGAGGGAGAGTTTGATGTTATCACTGATGCCTCGGGGGAAGGATTGGGAGGTGTGCTTATGCAAGATGGCAGAGTAGTAGCCTATGAGTCAAGGAAGCTAAAAAATTATGAGCAGAACTACGCTCCTCATGACTTAGAGATGGCAGCAGTGGTTCACGCCCTTCAGATGTGGCGACATTACTTGTTGGGAAGGTCTTTTATTTTAAAATCTGATCACCAAAGCCTTCGCTACATATTCACACAACCTAATCTCAATGCAAGGCAAAGGAGATGGCTGGAACTAATATCAGATTATGACTTTGAAATTTCTTATATCAAGGGCAAGGAAAACCGAGTAGCGGATGCCTTAAGCAGAAGAAGGCATATAGCCTCTATAATCTCTATACATGCTAACTTTAAAGATTTAGTATTGCAAAACTTATCTGGGGATGAGTATTTTGAACAAGTGAAACAGGCTCTGCACCTAAACCCTAAGGACCCAAGATATGACGGATTCAGTTTTGAATCTGATGGATTGCTGAGATTCAAGGGAAGAATTTATGTCCCTGATTCAGAGGAACTTAGAAACCTTGTGTGGAAGGAAGTTCACTGTGCTCCTTACTCTGGACACCCTGGTGTAACAAAACTGTTAGCTGATGTCAAGCAGTTATATTTCTGGAAGGGAATGAAAAGTGATGCTGCAAAGTTTGTAGCTAGTTGTTTGGAGTGTCAGAGAGTGAAGGCAGAACACCAACATCCTGCTGGGTTGTTGTACCCACACGATATTCCGGAATGGAAATGGCAAGTTATTAGTATGGATTTTGTCCAGGGGTTGCCAATGTCTAAGAATAGGCATGATGCAATATTGGTTGTTGTGGATAAACTAACCAAGGTTGCACACTTCATACCAGGAAATTTGACAGATGGAGCACATCTTTTGGCTCGAAAATTTGTGCAAGAAATTTTCAGATTGCATGGGGTACCTGAAAAGATAATATCTGATAGAGATGTTCGGATAACTTCACGGTTTTGGCAAACCTTATTTTCTGCATTAGGGACTAAACTGAATGTAAGTACCGCTTATCATCCTGAAACTGATGGTCAGACAGAAAGAGTGAACCAGGTATTAGAAGACCTTTTGAGAATGTATTGCATGGATCAGCAATACAGATGGGAGGAATATTTACCTCTTGTCGAATTTGCTTATAACAACTCCTATCATTCTGCCATTAAGATGGCACCATTTGAAGCATTATATGGAAGGAAATGCCGAACTCCTATAAGTTGGGATAAGCTGGAAGATAGGATAAGCATTGGACCTGAAATGCTTGCTGATATGGAGGAAAAAGTTAAAGTGATTAGGAAGAGATTGGCAGAAGCCAATGACAGGCAAAAGAGTTATGCAGATCGCAAGCGAGTGCCTAGACACTTCTCTGTTGGCGAGAAGGTGCTTTTGCAGGTGAAACCCCAAAAGAGTTCTATAAAATTTGGTAAATCTTTGAAATTGGCTCCTCGTTATGTCGGACCTTTCGAAGTACTAGAGATTATCAATCTGGTTGCCTACAAAGTTGCTCTACCTCCAGCCTTGTCTAAGATGCATAATGTTTTTCATGTTTCATATTTAAAGAAATATTTTGTAGGTAATAACCACATCCTTAACTAGAATTCCTTACAGATGCAAGAACCCGGGGTGGTTGTGATCGAGCCACTCAAGGTGCTCGAAATGCGTAAACTTCGTTTACGTAATTGAGAAGTTTTGCAATGCAAAATACAGTGGGACCAATATGGCGAGGATAGCGCCACTTGGGAAGAATACAAAGACATTTATCAAAGATTTCCAAAACTTTTTAAAGACATTAATGTTGCATTATAGAAAGTTTGTTTTAAGTTTAAGTTTTGCTTGATAAACTTAATCATCGGGGACGATGATTTTTAAAGGGGAAGGATATGTTACATCCCTCTTTTTGGAAACAATTATGCTATTTACTTTCTTGCAAATTTCAGTAATTTAATGCGTTGTGAACGAAATGGAAACTGACGACTTATTTTACTAAGTTGTTATATGAAAATTGTGAAATCTAGATGATATTGCAGACTAAGTGTTTTATATAAATGCAATGATGTTTGAATATATTATATTTGGATCATAGATGCTTTGACCACAAATATGTATGCGAGTTTGTCAATGCAGGAACAGGTGGACCGTGTTCGACGGAAGAGAAAGTATCTTCGAGAGAGAGTATAGACTCTGGAAACTAACCAAAGGTGTTTGCCACTGAGATTGCCAAACAGATAGATAAACCTGGGAACCAACAAGTAAGTCTTGTTTGTCGGTTGGGGTAGTTTATTTGATGTCGACGACAAAGGATAAAGTATAACATCCTAGTCAGAAGTCGTCTTGTAGAATCTTGGAGTCGTCGATGGCGTCGTAAGTCCATAATAGCAAGTCAATTTATTTAGACGTTTAATATTTACGTCTATAAGTATTTAATGAGTCATCTTGTGGCGAAATTGCAAATCTTGTCTCGTAGTCAAAAAATGCGAGAAGTCAGCTTTGTGCACCTAACGTTGTAAGAATTGTTTGCGTTACATTCAATCCGTTGTGATTGACGTAAAACACGTCGAACTCGTGAATTTATTCTTTTCTGTAGATCGACGAATGTCGATTAAACGCCATAGCGGGTAATAATTTGTGTGTCCGTCATTTAGCATGAGTCCTTCCTTTTGGCTTTGACCGCGAGTTATTTTTGGTCTAACCTTGAGTCTCTTATCTAGAATGGTCTTAATCGTCCTTTCTTATTCAGCCATTGAGATGCCGTAGGTAATTGTTTATCTGTTACCCTGTAGTGTTTAACTCCTCAATTTGACCTTTAAAATAGTCTTGGAAAGTTAAATGTTTTGTTTATCTAGTTAGGACGGAGTTGCTATGTCCTTTAACAAGCCATACCACTGTAGAAGCTTTAATCATTCTTGTGGTCGTGGTGAGTATCGAAGTCGGTTATACTCGGATATGCCGACCACCTTGAAGCTTAGGCATGTTTCGCTAGATGTTGAATGTCTTATTTTTCCTCCACCATCGGAGAGAGAGAAAGTTTAGCGAATTATGATAGGAACTTAAACCATTTGATTTAATGCCAAGCTGCCTTATCATTGAGGGAACGGAATCATAGGTGTAATTGTTCATTTTACGTCAGATGTTCTTTATTCATTTCGGATATAGAAGCCACATTTTGCTGTTGTTCATTAACATGAGAAGACTGCCGCTAGGTAGCCTTTCCCTACGTTATGCGAGGTCTCACTTTGGAGGTGGGACGTAGGTTGTTAGTAAAACCCTCATCGTGGGTTTGAAGTGGCGAATGAAAAGCCATTAGACGATTGTTGAGGCTGAGATTCCATCAGGAACGTGAGCGAGAGTTAGTGAGCAAAGGCTTAGGAGTAGCCCGTCGTTGAGGGTGAAACGGAGAAAGAGCTACGAAGGAGGAGGAGATCGGTGGACGTGGATGGTTAGTGGAGGTCATTTTTGAGTGGCAGAGAGGATAGTCGTGGGAGGAAGAGAAGGAACTGCTTCGAGAGACATCTATGGGCAGTTAGAACGGTGAAGTAGAAGAGTTTAGCAGACAGTATGGGAAGCTGCGAGGTAAGGAAGAGATGCGTGAGTAAAGGTGGAATGGGCGGTAGTTAGAAAATGGTGGGAGCTTGATGCTAGAGGGGATATCGGCAGAGAGTGTAGGGGAGAAAAACAGCAGTAGTTTTGGAGGGAGGTGATCATCAGACAGGAGTTTTAGGAAGTGGAGATCGCGGTGTGAGGATAGAGAGAAGAGTCTGTCGTAGTGTGGAGATAAAGAAATAGGAAGAACTGCAGAGTTTAGGAATTGGTAGGTGAGTTAACTGAGGAGAAACGGAGAGAGAGAGCTACAGGAGAAGCTTCTGTGTCATCTTCAGACAGTGAGAGAATGATAGAAGCTTCGGTGTAGTGATTGGCAAAGGAGATAACGGTGAAACCTGCCTTTGTCTGGAGTAGTGTCCGGCAGAGAGGAGGTTATATTGAAGTGGTCGGTCATTGTGATAGAAGGAGATAGGGGGAGCTTTGTAAACCAGAGGAGGACGACCAGTCCAAGGAGAAGTGAAGTTTGCCGCAGTAATCACACTCTTTGTCAGCAGGTTCTTTCCATTTTCTTTTCTGTTTCTCAGTATAGACTAGGAAATGAGTCTTATTTGTGAAAGAATAATTATGTTTCAATGAATGAAATGTGAAGACAATCTCTTCTACTGCGAAACTGTGTGAGGTTTATTGTTGTAAATGTTTCATTGCTGTCTTATAGTAATAAAAACCTCAAGTGTCTATAATGCTGCTGTTGAATTGTTTGCAAGAACTTAGAAGATAGATTTTTACCTTTCTTGGAAGATGCCGTAAGACGTTAGAACGTAGGTCACCATGCGTTTCCTCAAAGATGGAACAATGCATGTTTGCTAATGTGAACTACAAACTTCAAAAGACGTAGCATATTAAAGAGTTCCTTTAAAACTGAGATATTAACGTAAAAATTACCCTAAAGTACTTTAAATAATAGATGCAATGCAAGAAATCATGTTGCTCCACGTGCGTGATGTGTGGGAGATTAAAACCACAGAATTAGAGCATGCTCGGCGTAAACTTTAATGTGTTTGATAGCCGAAGTTGTAGTTGCAACTAGCTTGAGTCATTTTCCGTCTTTTATCTTTTGTTAGAGGTCGACCGTGTGTGTGGGTCATCTCTAAGGTCATATGAGAGAGTTCAAATCTTTTATTATGATAATGTGTGATTCTTACCTCAATAACTTATGCAAAATTAATTGACTTGAAAACGAAGTAGGGAGTTAATGTTCTTGTGTCGTAAGACGTCATGTTTTCAAGACGAGCTTGTAAAGTGGAAAACCCGCATGTGGAATTAAGATTACGTTGCATGTGATGACTCTAGTTTCGTTTTGTAAACCTTATGAGTCTAGAGCCTCTGAATTCTGAGATAACGGGAATATGTATTAGATACTTGAGTGTGTTGTGCAAACATGGGAACCGAGTAAACGATTATGAAACCACTTAGGAGTGGGCGCTTATAAACAATGTTTTTATGTGAAAATGGTTTTTGAAACTATGAACTCGGGATTAGAGTAAATGTTGCGCCATGCACTATTATAGGGGGATATCCTAAGCCCTTGAGGTCATCAAGGTCGTCAAAATAGTTCAAACAATGCAAATAGGAAACTGTAGGATTTCAACCAGTTCAAGTCGAGTAGGGTGGGTGAACCAAGTTCATGCATTTTTAGAACGCTAACAAAATACAAATCCTTTGGCCAAGGTGGTGTACTATCCTCAAGTGCATCGAACGTTCACCGTAACTGGATGGCGTTTCTTGTGGAGGGTCGTGCATGACTAGAGGGTATCTAGGGATCTGCACGATAACAAGACACGTAGGTTACAACACCAGAGCTCAGATTGCAAACACCGATGGTTATCCTAAGTCTATCCTCTTGAGTAGGGTAGGGCCACTTCCGGTTAGGAAGGAGTGTGGGAGACCGACGGTCTGTGGTTGGAGGTTAAGCTCCTTGAAGATACTTTCTCTTCCAAATATTGAGGAATTGCCGAGTCTTGAACGTGAAGGGTTGACAATCGAGATGCATGGTAATGGTATGTTTTCGATATTTGTTGTTTCAAGAAAATTTCATTGGTTAGAAAATAAAGAGTTTATTGTATATCATTTCTTTCAGTCTTTATGAAATGCAATCATGTTTATGATAAATTGAAAAATGTTGTAATGGATTATAGATGAGTTTTTATGTATTTGATTACCTTGTTAAAAAAAAAAATTTACCATCGTGAAAACTTATTTACTTCTTGTCATTTCGGATGTGGATGTTACAGTCTCCCTTATGACTCCATATACATTGTTGGTTTTTCTTCTGAATCAGCATTAGGGTTTGCCAGTTCTAATGCACAAGCAGATTCAGCCAACTAATACAGGAGGTTATGTGAGCTGCCTCCCCTTCACTTCTCATTTTGCCACACCAAGGGGGGTATCCCTATAACTCAAGATGTAACCTTGACTAGCTCAATGATAGAAAGATCTAACTTGACAACAACAGGTAGAATACTCTCATGTATGGACCAAGATCTGCATGACAGATCACAAGGTTGGCAACATTCTTGGACATATGTGTCTAGTTGGGTATGAGAGTATGCAGGGGGTTCCTAATCCTACTCCTACAGCTAACAGATGGAGGTGATGAAATGGGTGGACATAATGTCCTGGATGCAAGACAAGGGGTTTTAGCTCATAACTGTTGACCCAGGAGTAGACTGGTGCCTATCCATTGGGCAAGGAGTTAACTAGATGTATACAACAGATGGTTTGCAACTTTCACTCAAGTTTTAGGGGGTTGGACTGATGCTTGCCTTACAAACATCACCCAAGAATGGGTATCTAACTGCCTCTACTTACAGATATCCCTACAGACATGCAACCTTCTCCATACATTGACCTAAAATAGTTTAATCCACTCCTTGAATGGAAGTTACAGATCAAGCATGCAGTATAGATATTTATACCCTAGAATCTATGAAACCCTTAGCAACCAGATTCAAAAGAAGGATGACATGCAGCAAATGGAGACAAGCAGATAGACACATGCAATAAGCATTTTTCATATAAATCAACATGAAATTGAACATATGTGCAAAATACATTCATGTTGCAACTCATAAACTCCAAAATGGGATAGAACACCCAGGATCATGCCCTGTTCTTTGTTATTTACACAAAAATGCCTCAAGCCTTCAACAACCTTCAAATGCGCAACACAGCCCTACTTATACAGCAAGGAGGTGCTCAGCCTTAACCACCAGGCAAAGTCAAAATTTGCCAGATACAGTATATTGAGAAAATGGTGCTCATCGCATTGAATGCAGCAGGTAGGGGAGGAGATGGAAGAGATCTCGAGCCCTGCGCCGCCGCCTGGGGATTCACATCATCAATCGGGTACTAGATCCGTCCACGCCATCGCCCATACCCCTGCAACAACCACCATTAATGGCGTACCAACCCGCGGCCTTGGGAAAAACATCATACTGTGCATCGCAAACCTTTCCCACCAAAATGTACATTCATGCATCGAGAAAAACCCCTTTCTTTCAAACGTCACCATCGATCACCTTGCTTCCTGCTGAGATTTGCGGCGTAGATCATGCTGCAAAGTCAGCGAGCAAAGATATCCGTGCCTCACAGGTACATCATGTTGACTTTCCTTTTAAATATCATGAGGATGTATTATCCCACATTCACCCTGCAGCACCCTTTTTAACACTTTATATGCTAGGCCGGTTACATATATAATGTCGGTGCTTTTGCTCCCAACGGCACCTAGTATAAGACTTCATCATCATCATCCTCCAGCATGATATCTGGATACTCAATATCACCCTGACGTTAGCATCATCATCTGCATGAGCTCACCCTAATAATTCACATCACCCTGATGTGAAATATCACCCCGTAGAAAATATCACCCTGCAGGAAAGTATCATGCCGTCTACATCACGTGATATAAAATATATCACCCTGATGTTTGAATATCAGCCTGATGACCACCCTCACCTTCATGTGAAATATCAACCTGATATTCACCCTCATCGGCACAACCTGATGCATCGGAGGAAATTCCTCCTGCTTAGCCAATACCAAATGTCTGGCCGATGAACATCTTGATGATGTCACCGTCATATCCTATTGACGTCATCAGCATATCTGCCTCGTGCACCTCCTCATATCCAGATGACGTCATCATCATATTCGCAATCATCGGGGGATCTCCATAAAATGACTGATGTTAAAATATGACCCCCCGGACCTTGATGACGTCACCACCATATTCATACATCGGGGTGATATTCAGAAGATAACTGGATATTTGAAATATCATCCCCACTTCAGAAATATCATGATGCAGACAGGCAGAAAAACAGATATCACCCTGTCATAAGAATGACGTTAGCATCATCAAGGTGAGAAAACAACGAACATGAAGTGATAAAATAACATCAGGATGATCTTAACAAAGATCACCCGATGTTTAAATATGATGACCCCGATGAATATCAGGTCATACTTAGAACCTTGCAGCAACATCATCAGAATGATCTTAACAAAGATCACCCGATGTTAAAATATCACCCCAGAGTGAAAGATCAGGTTGACAGAAAATATGATGATGACCCCCGCGAGAAACAAAAGGGTGATGACCGGAAACATGATGATGATGACCTGCTCGAAGAAAAAATGATGCTGCAGTTGAAAAATGCTGAGGAGGCCCAGAGACTTAGAATATTTTTGGATTTTTTGGAAGGGTACCTGCAAGTTTATATTCTTGAAACTTGACTGCTCATGCAGGCACCAACATACATCATCATGTCTCAAAAAGGAAAAAAACATATCCACCCTGTAGCTCCAACACCAACATGCTTTATACTTACACTCCACCTTGTAAATATACTAAGACATGCCTTAGGCAAAATAAGGCTCTCGACCCATATGCTACCATAATGTCCTTTCTTTGACTTAAAAAAGGCATAAAATTACCTCATCACCCCATGCAAAAATGTCTAGGTTTGAAAGACTTTGCAAGTCTTTACCACGGGCTAAATAGATTGCACTGATGTTTTAAAAATAAAAGTCAAAAAAACATGAATGGAAATTAGGTCTATTCGACCCAAAAGCAGAAAAAACCTAAAAATCTCATTCAACACTTCATTCTTTACCCACTGCCCTGCTTGACAGCCGCCATGGAGGAAGGGTTTGAAGTCATCATTTTCAGTCATTTGCTGAGGGATTTCCATGCATTCGTTTGAAGATTCTGGTAGGTAAGTGGCTGTTGGTAATATATTTGGATCATACCTTTTGTCTGGAGATATATTATGGCTTTAAAGCCACGATTATGACTCATTGTGATCCATCTTTACCTCTATGTTATGCTTTGTTGTTGATATACACTGTCTCTGGCCGCGACTGTGCTGCGAGTTTGCCATGATTTAGGGTTTTGGATCATGAAAACAATGGTCTTTTCACTGTAATTCTATATTTCTATGAAGATTTTGACAGAAAAAACAAGGTAACGCTGTTATAAAACTTGAATCTGACTTTTCTTCCTCATTTTTATGTGATCTGGCCCTATGATATGACCTTATCGGGTACTTCTAAGCATCCTGATTGTGTCTTGGTCGACATATTGTCTTGCACTTTGACTACTGAGGCACGATTTTGAAGAAAACTTGAGCATTTTTATTTCTTTGTGAGTTTGAAATGGGTTGCATCTTCCTCTGGTTTGATCAATATGGCTTCTTCTCACAATATGCTCAATTCTGACTCCATCCCACACACCTCATCTCTCAGTTTTATTTCCTTTTCTCTTATCTGCTCCAAGATCAAGTTTGATTCCAAAGCCTGAATCTCTGCCTCAACCTCATCTATTGCATTCTTTTCAGCTTCCAACAGCTTTTAGAGTTCTCCATTTTCTGTTATGCTTGGTGAGCCTCTGTGTATTCTTGCTTGAAACACTGTATTTCTTTCCACTGGCTGTGACAGAAAACTCAGAAAACCCTCACTTTTTTTTTACAAATATACTCCCCTTCAAAGTGGTTTTGCACTTGCCCAAGACAGTCACTCAATCTATATTCCTGTATATTGTGACTTGAGGCTAGATTTGGAGTACTTCAGTGCACTTTGTTCAAGAAATTCTACATTTTTCTCTTGCTGGCTGTAGCAAGATGCTTGGAAACTTCATAGTTTTTTTCTCTGTATTTGTATGATCTCTGTATTACACTGTGCTGAAGTGCGATTTGAAGGGTTTTGTGAGCATTTTAGTTTGAAAGAGCTAAAAACTTTGTTTACTGTTTAAACCTGCATTTTGGCTCGAAATTTCACTGTTTATGTTGAGAACACTCGTTGTTATGTGAGTAAGAAGTCATGAAGTATCTCCATATGTGTTTTAGCTTCCTCTTGTTAGACTTCAAATTCTCTAAATTTTGATTTTCAGAATCCTTGATCTTAGAAAAAAATATGAAGCCTGGAAATAAAGAACATAACAAGGGGTCCTCTTCAGAAGTAGAACTTGTGTCAGAAACAATTGGATTATGCCTCCCTAAGGCTGAAACTTTCTTTTTGCAATTGTTCAACTTACTGTTCTTCATTACCATCAAGACTTTTAAACTCATTGGTAAGCATTTTTGTCTCCATGATTCCATTCACAGACTTCAAAAATCTTCCCTTTGTCACTGAATATTGTTGTCCTTTATTTTTCATTGTATCTAAGGATAGAGGTGATGACTGCATCTTTGTCCAGGCTGTTACGGGGTCTTTGATAGTTTCTTTTATTCAAAGAGATAACCTTGTTGGGGTTTCAATGTATATTTCCTCTCTAGGATCTACATGTTTATATCACAATGTTGTCATAGCATTAATTGTTCTTTTCTGGCAGTGATTGACTATCTCCATGTTTGATAAATGTGAAACCTGTAGATTGTCATGATAAATGCCTATTTGATGTTTATCACTATGCCTTCAAATTGCTGCACCTTTGGGTTTGGTCAAAACTGCTCTTGTACAAGAAATTACTATCCTTGCTATCTGATTTGGAAGGTATAACTATTTTCCATGCACTTGGAGGACTGTTCTGTGTGTTTTGTTGACTTATGAATTACACTATCTTGCTGCTCCTTGACAATGTCATTAGTCCCCTGTCCTTAAAACAAATTTTTAGCATATTATAGCAGTAGAAAAGGCCCTAGAGACTCTTAGTAGTAAATATTCCCTTAAACATCTTGGCTCCACAAACCCTCTACTACACAGGGTCTTTCAAAAGTACTGTAAGTTCTAAAAACAGTCTTAGCACTTATGAATGAAGTCTAAATCTTAGCCTAAGATCCATATAAACCCCCCTCCTAAAGACAACAAAACCTCTTAACTCTTTGTATATCAATAGCCTAATCCTCATTGTAACAAATCCCTGCATGATAGGCTTACAACGTAGCATACTACCTTTTGCTTTTAAGCTTTATAGGTCTGTGTATTTTCAATCTTTTGCATGGTTGATGAAGTCCTATAGATAAGAAGAAAACAAAAACCCTTGAATCTCCTGACAAAACTTGGTACTTATCTCATTGATCCTTGATGTCCTTGTATATGCTATCCTACTATGACTGAAACCTCTTGACAGCTGTGATCTGCCTTCTGAATATGCTCCTTGAGCTGTGCTTTTGCATTTGTACGTTGTATCTGAGATGTTCTATAAGGTCCATGAGTTGGGTTCAACCCTTGTGAGAGCCACATTTACCTCCACTCATAATGTAACCTGATGACTCAAACAAAAACATAACTACACCTATATCTGCACATGAAGCAAACTTATTAGAAAATAAATGCATGTTTTGGATGTATTTGATAACCCTGTTGCTTTCTTGGAGGTCTATGGTATACATTTCTTGTTTAATGCAATTGAGGAATAGTTTATACATGTATGGTATCTTGTTCATGTATGGTTTGTGACTATTCATTGCTTAGAGCATTGCTCTAACACCATTGTCTTTTGCCAGATGCAGGAACCAGGGATGACGTGAAGCTAGGAAGGACAAAGATGACTCAGGGCGACAGGACAACATGCGAAAGCTAGAACCAGTCATTCTTAGGCAATGACTAGCCTCTGACCCTACATGTAGATTACTTTTTTTACTTATTCGTGTATAGATTATTCTTCCATTGCATTGAATAAGGCAGTTAACCTCACGGCTTGTGTGAGATGATGAACATTTTACATTCAATAAAGATTGTTTATTTTTTAGAAAGGATTTTGGTTAAACCCTTCTTATGTTACATGCACTTGGATAAATGCAGTAAACTAATAAACATAATCTCTTGAATTATTTTCATTTATGCACCTGAATGTAATGTATGAAGGACCAGATGAGATGTCCCTTACAAGTTTTGAAGCAAAAACTCTATCTGAATGAGCCATAGTGAAATTTAGGTAACAGTAATAAGGTTTGCAAGGTATTGTTCTTTGTGTTTGAATCTTGATTATTGCAATTTCTATTGAGTTATTGGGTTATTATTAATTATTGATATTATATTCTCATTTTCCTATAACATTTCTGGTGCCCACCGTGGGGCCCTGCCCCCAATTTAACCTCAAAATTGAGTTTTTGTGCGTTAGGTTTCGTACACAGGAACTTTCTGTGCATCTGCTCATTGGTAACACGTATCTATTCTTTGTAGTGACGCATCTATTCAATCAACGCATATACTCATTGAATCAGCACATATACTCATTGAATCAGCGCATATGTTCTCTAAATCAATGCATATATCTGACCTGTGCTTTTATTTCTTGTTTTAGCGCTTTTATTCTCTATAACTGCACATATATCTCTATGCATATATCCTCTGTAATTGCGCATTTGTTCTGACAGGGTTCTTGTGATTTTTCTAATGCTAACATCTCTCGCAGGGATATTCTCAGATCTGATTTGCAGGTTAGGGGTTAGTTAGACATTTAGTTGCATTGTTAACTCACACCATAGATCTAATTAGCAAGGAAAGTAATTGGATTGTTCATGCAAATCTTATCTAGATCTAAATAGGAAGGCTGTAATTTGAACTTGTTGCACCAACAACTCAAACATAGTCCCAAGTAGGAGGATCTAAAATTGAACCATTGATTTCTATTTGCTTCTTTCAAAGTTAACAAATCTTGTGTGTGCCCAAGTAGAGTAGCTCATTTAGTCTTTTTCGTTTAAATAAGAGGAAAGAACTGTAGATTAGATATGCAAATAAGGAAGAAATACTAAACAATATGCAATAAACACAAAGTTATACCTTACAAGCAAACCCAATCCCATCAAGGGAGGAAGGAGCCCTTGCACCCAAAACAAGCTCCTAGACAAAGATAATCCCTAGACAATGGATTTGAATGTGAAATGCTACTCTAGTTTGCAACTCACTATTCTAGCTCAAGAGTGATTTTGACATGGTAACTTTGCATAAACTTGGGTGATGAAAATGGCTTGAGAGATGTTGTATTTATAGACTTTTGTAAGGGATTTTGATCCAAGGGTGGAGATTGATTTGGAAAATCAATGGCGGAGGATAAAAGTGATGTGGAGGGCCTAGATTCAATCGTGAGTGAATGGAGGGCTAGGAATAAAAGTGATTCTTTTATTCATTTTGGGAAAAGGGGTTATTTAATGAGCATGGGTTGAAGGATTATTTTGGAATTAAAGATTCATATGGGGGAATGTAAATGAATTAAAAATTCATTTGGGGAAGAGAGGAAATAAATGAGTATGGGTTTGTAAGGAGAAGTAAATGTGATGTGGGATGTTTTTAAATAAAAAATTGACTTATGTGGATTTAATTCAATTTTTTATTTGGAGGATGTGGGGAAGGGTGTTAAACAAGGTTTGACCACCCAAATGAAGGGGTTAGGATTAATTAAACAGAGGTTTTATTTAATTAATCCTAGGGCTATGAGGAGGTAGGCTAGGGTAGGCAATTAAATAATAGCTATTTAATTGTCTAGGGTAGGGATAGGTTAATTATAGGCTGAATTAATTAGTTAACATGGTTTTAACTAATTAATTGGATTTAGTGAAAAAGGGGAAATTGATTTAATAAATATTGTATATTTATTAAATTAATTGGCTAAGGTTTGGACTATTGAATTAATGAAATTAATTCAATTTTGGGGATAAAATGGTGTGAATTTAGAAAACGAAAGGGGTAATCAATTAAATAAAAATTTAATTAATTGGTTAGAAGGGAAATTGGTGTGTTTAGGGATGTCAGGAGTCAGTTTGATGATAGAAGACATTTTTAGGTGTCTACATTTGCCCCTCTTTGATGTGGCATCTGGACCTAGGAGGGAAGTGGCGTCAAGTTGAATAAAATATGCCCCAGTTGCCATGTAGGTATGAGATGGATAAGGGATGCCCCCTCGAGAGGTCGGCGGGAAAATAAAAATTTTCTAGGCGAGTTCTCAAAAAGGATGCGACGGGAGTGAAAGTGGAATAGGTGATGGGAAAAGAGGATGACAGGAAGAAAAACAGAGAAAAAAGGCTGAGATCTGCACCCTGGAGGGAAAAGGAGGGGGTGGAAGTATGACATGGCCCACTATATTAGGCTCTTAGAGTGCCACATTTGCACACTTTTGACTTTGGAGAAGAAAGGATGAAGGAGAGATGGCTGACCGCAACCCCCAGTTCCCGCGACTTTGACACATCTCTGAGTGGTTCTGAGAGTTTGGCCGGGCACTAGACGTTGAACCCCCAGTAGGGCCTAACCCTATCTTGGTAATTTTTTTATTTTTTTTTGCATTTTTGGGGTCTGGGATTTGGAGTTGGAGTGCGTAGCGCCCACGGCAAGGCGGACTAGCGCCATCCTCTGGATTGGCACTATCTGCCAGGGTAGAGTAGGGCAGTTTTTTGCCATTAGGTAGGTGTTTTAGCGCTATTGTCCGGATTAGCGCCATACGTGGAAGAATAGGACTCTAGCATTTTAACACCAAATTTGGGTTAAAGTGGTTCTATTCTCTGGAATAACGCCATCCTAGGAAGTAGCGCTATGATGCATTTTAGTGCTATTGTGTGAATTAGCGCAATTGGGGTAATCGGCGCCATTGGGCTAATTAACGCTAAAAGGAATAGTGATGCCATTTGGAGAAATGGCGTGATGGATAGCGTGCAGTAGTGCTATTTTTTGGATTGGCGCAAAGAGTTATGTGCAGTGGCACTATTTTCTATATTAGCGCCATTTAGAGAAAACTTTAGCGCCATTTTGAAAATGGCACAAGGAGTTGTCTATTTTCATGCCATGTGATGCTAGCTTGTTAGACACTTAGAAGAAAAAGGTTGGTTTAGAAATAGATAGGTTGACATCTAACCATAATGTTGCATATGTAGGATACAGAGTGATTTATATTGCAGTCACAAGAGCGACGAGTTCCCGCTATGATGGCACTATTCGATGGTTTTGATGATGCTACGCGGGCGCGCTTGGTGAGATTGGGGCTTTTGACAGTGTCTTTGATGCCAGTTCTGTGAGTTCACAGAGCTCTAATTACAGCAGCTGTGGAGGGGTATCGCTCTGAGACCTGCAGCTTTCTATTGCCGACTAGTGAGCTAACCATTACACTTGAGGATGTTTATTGCATCCTCAATCTACCTATTTGAGGACGGTGAGTTTGATATGACACGAGGATGAGGCGGAATGCCCTGATCAGAGTGTTTGGAGCAGGCCACATTGTGCTCTCCGCGAACGGGAGAGAGATGGACTATGAGGGGACACTAGCTGCGGGTGCAGATCCCTTTGCCTTATTTTTGTGTGCTTTGATTGGAGGGGTTGTGATGCCAGACAGGCGAGGCTGGGGTTTTCCAGTTGGTTGGGGAGGGATGATAGAGGGGATGGTGAGTCATGATACCGTCTATGCCTAGGGACTGACGATGTTGGGGTAGTTATACCATGAGATGCACACAGTCGCCTACCTGCATGATAGAGCATTGTCAGCTGGAGTGACTCTGCTTCACATATGGATTTGGGAGCACATCCCAGTTACCAGGCTGACATGTGGGTATTATCAGCGGCCATTTGATGCTTTTGTGTTTTTATATTAGGATGCTGATTACACGTATACTGGGTAGGTGTGGCATTGGAGGAGGATGCTAGATGATGTGATTAGTGTGACCCAGCGACCATATATTGGTGTAGAGCCATGGCCAGATGATGAAATTCATCTCCCTTTTGTGTTTCAGCAGCGGTACCTTATGGGTCGAGGAGGCCATACTATAGATATGTATCTACCCTCGCAGGTCATGTGTCAGTTTGGTTTAGTATAGGACACTCTACAGTAGATGGCAATATTCGTGCAGACACCTCGAGATGTGGCCTATTGGCCTGCAGCGATACAACCATAGGTTGCCTTAGCTGATTTTGCAGCTTTACGACCAGTGCGGTGGGATTGGAGGAGGACCATTAGGGATGCAAGGACTACGGCTGTGTATGATATATGGTGGCATATGCATCGGCCTACTCGGTTGACAGATCCAGCGGAGGAGGCAGTAGGTTCAGGGGGGGATGATTCAGGTGATGATGGAGATGACTCTGATGGGGATGACCATTTAGGGGAGGGTGAGGAGATTATTGAGGATATCCTTATGGAGATTGGAGATGATGGAGAGGAGAGGTTGGTTGGTAGGGATGGCCAGATGATAGATGTGCTGGTAGCGGTGGCAGCAGGTTCCTATTGAGCAAGTGCAGGTTGGGTTAGGGCGATAGCCTAGAGGACCTCGGCGGTGTGGGGGACAGCTGAGGGCGGATAGGGGTGATCTACCCCCACCATAGGTAGCGCAGCAACAGGCGGTTGGGGGAGGGCAGCAGGCAGCAGGCAGGTCCCTCAGGGACAGCTGGAGAGGCTGAGGGTGAGAGGCTTACACCTCGTCAGAGGCGACGGGATGAGGAGGAGGAGATGGAGACCTTGTGAGCAAAGGTGGCGAGCCTATAGGAGGCATTGGAAGGTCAGGATGTAGAGTTGGTGCAGTTACGGGGGGCACTGGCCTTATTAGATGGGGCAGATGGACAGGTGGTGGCATTACAGGCACAGCTAGCCCAGGCTCAGGGTGAGGTAGAGGTGTTGACCAGAGAGCAGGATACAACACTTGGCAGGGCACAGTAGGCAGAGACTGCATTAGGTAGTCTACAGGCTTCAAGTGGTGGACTTGCCCCAGTTTTGACAGGGATGCAGGCTCAGTTGGCTCAGGCGCAGACACAGACCTATCAGCTGCAGGCACAGTTGACTCAGGCATAGGGGCAGCTGATGTAGGTACAGGGGGATTTGACAGAGGCCAGAGCATGGGTGGAGTACTATTGGGGCTTGTATTATGCGGCCATGCCAGTAGCGCAGCGTGCCCCAAGCTACAGCCAGGTTAGTAGATCGAGGGCCTCTAGGTCTCACAGATCGAGATCAGTGCAGTTGGTTCAGTAGACTATGCCTCCTCCTGCGTATGTGCCCCCGCAGGTTCCACAGGTGTGGGCACAGCCACCGACAGGGTCACAGGCTCAACCAGGGTTAGAGTCTCCCACTCCATCAGAGAGGGGATCCTCCATGTGATAGTTATATCATGTTAGCCCTTAGAGGCATTGTATCAGGACACTATATTTTTTGATGGATATATAAGCGATGTATATTTTTTTGCGGTGATTATATATGATGTGATGCTTTTTGATGGTTTATGATGCTATGATTATGATGCTCTATTATGATGATGCCTATGTGATGGATGCAGTATTTCATTATGGGTTTATATGTGATGGATGTGTTATGTTTATGTGATGATGTTTTTGATTTTATGGATGCATTGACGATGGATATATGATATCTAATGTAAATGAATGTTTCCGAAACATTTATTATGGAAATGTATGTTTATGTATGAAAATATGTATATACAGCTAGATGTTTATTAAATGCATTTATATGATGATGTAATGTGACTAAGTGGTTTATGAGATGATATGAAATGTGATGTATAATATGCAACTAAATGATTCTAGAATGAACCTTATGTGCAACTAAATTTAAATGGTTTTATAATCAATCTAAATGACATGCAATTTAAATGGATAAATGAATCTATTTGATATGCAATTTAAATGGATAAATGAATCTAAATGACATGCAATTTTAAATAGATTAAAGTGAGCCTAAGTGATATGCAAATTAAATGGATTAAAGTGCAATTTTTAAATGAATTAAGATGAGCCTAAGTGATATGCAAATTAAATGGATTAAAATGAACCTAAATGATATGCAATTGTAAATGAATTAAGATGAACCTAAGTGATATGCAATTTAAATGGGTTAAAATGAACCTAAATGATATGCAATTGTAAATGAATTAACATGAGCCTAAATGATATGCAATTTTAAATGAATTAAGATGAGCCTAATTGATATGCAATTTAAATGTGTTAAAATGAGCCTAAGTGATATGCAAATTTAAATGGATGTAAAATGAATCTAAATGACATTAATTGATTATGTAGTGAGGCGATACGCGGGATGCATGCTAGGTGATAGGTGGGATGATCAGGTCCTAATACCCATGATGTTCTTTGTTTGACCCTGAGTGGTGAGGCTGTAAGAGAGGGGATTAGGTGGAGAAATGATAGGGGTGTTTTGATGGGGTATAGATAGGATTGGGAGCATCTAGAGAATGGTGGTGGGAGGACGAGAGGATTGTTTAGGTCATAAGACACCACGTCATTGAGGGGGGATTTTCTTCGGTTCAAGATGTGTTGAGTGGAAGTATGGGGGGAGTGGGATTAGTGAGGGGATTAGATTGGGGGGGTGGGGGGAAAGTGATTATCAAATCTAGGCCTAGATGGGATAGTTGACTGAGTGATTAGGATGATGATTTTGAGCTAGTAACAGTAGTTGCAAAACATGAATTGAGAGCATTTCTTAGTTTAATGTAGCAATGTAGGATACAGTTCACAAAGGTATGAAATGACCTAGGTGATGATGTATATCCTACGATTGCATGGACTAGACCCACAAACAATAGGTTGATTTCATGCATGCCCAAGGTAGTATAATCTTGTCTAGCCGAGGAAGGGGACTCATGGCGATGAGTGCGAATAATGCATATAAGGTTTTGATGCCTGTATATGCAAATAGGACACATCATACTAGAACTGACCTAGACTTCAAGATATGAATACTATTCTTGGAGTAATGAAACCAACCCACAAGCACAGCATACAGAAATTAATGACTATGTCTACTCCAGGTGCTATCCGCTACTTACCATGATATAATGAGATCAAGGTAGCTTTGGAGATGACTTAGAGTGAGACAAAAAATATAAAAATCAATAATCAAAAAGACCAACAAAAAGATACAAATAGTCATTGTGTACTCTTGCCAAGAGACGTGATGATAGAATGACAGATTTTTGTCCATTGTAGGAAAGATATATCATAGGATGTAGATCCATTGGTGTTGATTAGAGAATTTTTTGGAAGATGGGCAAAAGAATAGTCTAGCCATGTGTAGGATTATGGTTGGTATGTTGATTGATGATTTTTGCGTTGGGGGACCTGTTTGGGGTGTATACATAGCATGTGTTTCATTTATGAGATCCAAAAAGCTCAGTGAACGGGGACCATCCAAATGGGTTGGATGGGTGCATCTTATATACCTGAGTATTGGAAACATCCTTTGTATTCCAGACTGCCTACATACCCTGTGTCCACGAGATCAAGGTACTTTTAAGATGCAGGAGAAATGAATATGTAGTTCTGGCAAGATTTGATGATGTGGGAATGGTTTGGGATGAGTGTGATGTGATGAAGATTGATGATTGCGATGAGATGTGTTATTTTTTGGATTTTCTGTATTTTCTATTATTTTTTGTATTGTGTGATTTTGCGATGTTTTTGGATTTTTTGATTTTGTATGTACAAAGGGGAGCTTACAAAGATCCTCATTCCATGAGTTGACCTTGGGATGGGATAGGATGGGTTGTGCGATAGGACTTGATGTTTCAGAATTCCAAGCCATGGGATGTGTGAGATATGGAGTGATGTGGCGGAAAGAGAACTTATTAGATGGTAGAACCGGCCACTACGCATGGTGCCTGAAATAGGTTTTCACCATGGTACTTATCCAAGGCATCACCGAAGTGATTTTCACCGTTGGAAGTTTTTATTGCACTCTTATTTTTCTTGATTTCTAATTTTTTAGTGTTTTTGATTTTTTAATTTTTTTTATTTTTTGACTTGGGGTACTAGATGGGTTATGCATAGAATTTCTTGAGATGCAAGATGTTCATCAGCTCATCTAGAGGCTGCCCCTCAGGTGTTGCCAGCTGATATGCTCCTGACCCATAATCGGTCATGACGACATAAGGTCCTAGCCAATTGGGTTCAAACTTTCCTTGCTTAGGACGCTCTTGCAGGTTCTTCTAATTTTCCATTAGGACAAGGTCACCTACTTTAAATTTTCGGGTTCTGATCTTTTTGTTGTAGCTTCTTCTGAGGCAGTTTTGATATGCCTGTAGGTGATTCAACGCATTCAAGCATTTCTCATCTAGTAGTTCTAGTTGATGCAACCTTGCGACGCGATATTCCTCATCTGAGATAATGTTTTGAAAGGACACTCAGAGAGATGGGAGCTCAACCTCTATAGGTAAAATGGCTTCAGATCTGAATACTAGTGAGAATGGAGTGGCTCCTATTGGAGTGTGAATGCTTGTGCGGTAGGCCCAAAGGGCAGGGTTGAGTTGGAGGTGCCAGTCACAGCCAGCTTCATTGACTGTCTTTTTGAGAATGCGGAGGATGGTTTTATTAGAAGCCTCTGCTTGACCATTTCCTTGAGGATAATACGGTGTGGAGAAATGGTGTTTGATGTCGAATTTTTCGCAAAGGGCTTTCCATTGTCAGTGACAATGGAATGGGGGATACCATATCGGCATATGATATAGTGGAGGATAAATTTTAAGATTTGGATGCCTGTGGTGAAGGTGAGTGGTATTGCTTCCACCCACTTTGTGAAGTATTCGGTAGCAGTGATAATAAACTTATGGCCATTGGAGGATGGAGGATGTATTTTTCCTATGAGGTCGAGTCCCCACTGTGAGAAAGGCCACAGCATTGTGATTGGTTGCAGTTCCTGTGTTGGTGCGTGGATGAGATCGCCATGCTGTTGACATGGGAGGCATTTCTTGATAAACCTGTGCGAGTCATGTTTCATTGTTGGCCAATAATATCCGGTCCTAAGGATCTTTTTAGAAAGAGTGGGTCCACTTGAATGCGCCCCACAGATGCCTGCGTGTACCTCTTCCAAGGCTACTTTGGCTTCCCTAGAGTCTAAACATTGTAGAAGCGTGCCATCAAGACTCCTTTTGTACAGGGTGTCGTCTACAAGGATGAAATGGGATGCTTGATGGATGAATGATTTTCTTTGTGAGGTGGATAGATTAGGGGGGAGAATGTTGTCGTGGAGGTATAAGTATGTTTCTTGGTACCACGGGGATAAGGGACCAATGACTTCGCACACTAGTTCGGATTGAGGAACATCGTATGCTAGGATGGGGAGTTCTTCGATCAGGAACTCACATTTCTTGTTGTCCTTCTTCATGTCTACCAAAGATCTGATAGTTGCCATGGCATCTGCTACTTTGTTGTTGAGTCTTGGGATTTGCTCGAAGTGGATGTCTTCGAAGTAGTCTTTGAAATCATCGACCATCTTCTTATAGGGAAGGAGCTTGTCATCCTTGGTTTTATATTCATTATTGACTTGCCTGATGACCAGTTGAGAGTCGCCATACACAATTAGCTTTTCAATTTTCTATTGGATGGCCATTCGGAGATCTGTGATGAGGGCCTCATACTCTGCTACGTTGTTGGTGCATGGAAATGTGATCTTGAAGGATTTAGGAATTGTGTCACCTTGAGGGGTAACAAATAGGATGCATGCCCCCGAGCCTCTGTGAGTGTATGATCCATCAAAATACATCTTCCATGTGTCTGTGGCTGGTGTGATTGTCAAGATAGCTTTGTCAGGAAACTCCGCTATTGTAGGATGTTCTGCCGGGATAGGTGCTTCAGCCAGCTGATCTGCTATAACTTGCCCTTTGATGGCCTTTCTCTCAGTGTATTCTACATCAAACTCTGTGAGAATCATGACCCATTTAGCCATTCTACCAATAAGAGTAGCTCTATTTAGCAGGTACTTCAGTGGGTCGACCTTGGTGATGAGCTTGGTTTTGTGATTGAGCATATAGTGTTTTAACTTTTGTGACGTAAAGACAAGGGCTAGACATGCTCGTTCAATTGGTGTGTAGTTGAGCTCATACGAGATCAAAGTGCGGCTGATATAGTAGATGGATCTTTCTTTCCCTTGCTCATTGAGTTGTGCTAGCAAGGCTCCGATAGCTGTCTCTGTTGCGGAGTTGTAAAGCAGGAGGGGTTCACCTTGCCTTGGTGGAGTTAGCACAGGAGGATTAGCCAGGTATTCTTTTAGTTTGTCAAAGGCGTCCTAACACTGAGTGTTCCAGATGAAAGCTATCTTTTCAGAGCAGATGTTGGAATGGTTGGCACTTATCAGCAAGTTGGGCGATGAATCGTCGGATAGACTAGAGTTTTCCCTACAGGCTTCGCAGCTGTTTCAGTGTTTTTGGAGGTGGCATTTCAGTGATAGCCTTGACCTTGGCAGGATCAACTTTGATTCCTCTTCTCGAGACTATGTATCCCAAAAGTTTGCCTGAGGTGACGCCGAAGACACATTTCTTTGGATTCAAACGGACATCATATTGCTCTAACCTATCAAAGATCTTGGCCAACACATCTAAGTGTTCTTCTCTGGTCTTTGATTTCCCTAGCAAATCGTCCACATAGTCTTCCATGATGTGGTGGAAGAGATCATGGAAGATAATGGTCATAGCTCTTTGATAGGTAGCTCCTACATTTTTCAGGCCAAATGGCATTACCACCCAGCAGTATGTTCCCCATGGGCATATGAAGGTTGTTTTGTGCTGATCCTCTTCGGCAATTTTTATTTGGTTATATCCTGAGAAACCATCCATGAGGGATAACATTTCGTGTCTTGCTGTGAGATCCACTATCATGTTGATGTTTGGTAGTGGGAAGTCATCTTTCAGGCAGGCCTTGTTGAGATCCCTGAAATCGGTACAACAGCGGATTTGGCCATTCGGTTTAGTAACTGGTACCAGGTTTGAAACCCATTCAGGATAATCAATTGGGTGAATGAACCCAACATCCAATAATTTCTTTAGCTCTGCTTTGACAAGGAGAGCCACCTGAGGATTCATTTTTTTGAGATTCTGTTTGACTGGTTTCGCATCGAGGTGTACTGCAAGGTGATGAACCACCAAAGCGGGATCTAACCCTGGCATGTCTGCCTAGGTCCACGCAAAATTGTGATTTCTGCGTGTGAAGAAGGACAAGAAGTTCTCTTGTTCCGATATGCTAAGAGATTCTACTCTGTATGTGATTTTTGACTCTTCCTCTGTCCCAAGATTCATTTCCTGAGATGGTTCTACCAAGATGGGTGATTTGTCTGGATAGACTTTGTCTACCTCAGGGAGGCCCATGCTTCCATCTCCTGGCACCTCATGGAGGTTTTCACCAGGAGATACGTCTTTTGTTTTTACTATTTTGGGATCTGATACTGCCGTAGAACGGTTTTCACCATCAGATCCATTTTTTCTTTTTGTGTTTTTGTGACTGGAAGTAGGGGTTGTCTCCCCAAAATAGGCATCCGGGTTGAGTTCCATTATGTATCCTGCTCGATGATCTCCCAAAGGGAAGTGATCTCTTACCCCCATCATTTCGGCGATGGCCTCATCATTAGGTGCGATGTCAAAGACAGGAGGTCCCCGTTGGTCCCAATCAATGAGGTCGGGGTAAACTAGTGGCAAGTCATTGGAGGGTGAAGCGAGAGTGGTGAGGGAGTAGATGGTACAAATGGATGAGTCGAAGAAGTCAGCAAAATCACTAAAGGAGTCCTAAAGGCCCATTTTGTTAACATTGTCGACGTCTAAGGAGATCGTAGCGACCTCGGCTAAGATACACTTGCCAGTAGTGAGGATGCGTTGTGGTTGTCCATACCCTAACCCTTGAGTATAGGGGTTTCTTATTGCTTGCAGTGGTTCTATGATCCCCTGTTCATGAAGGCTAATACCGCCTTGTCCTTTATTGCCCATGCTTTTAACAATTTCAGAACCTTTGCCATAGATTTCTGTTGGGATTGTGGGGGCTTCATGCTCAGGCTCTTCATCCTTGTAAAGCCAAGATGAGATATCTTCGAGTACATCCTGATCTAGGAGGTGCTTCTTCTCAAAGATGGGTGAGGGTTTGCACTTGATGATGACTGTATCGGCTACCTCTATTTTTGGGATGCCGAATGTCTTAGGATTGGGTAATGTGCCCACACAAAAGGTGCTGTGTAGGTCATATTTCCCACATCCCATGTCGGATAGTTTGATCTGGACCTCAGGTGGTGGAGTTGCTTGGTATGAAGTGGAGGCAATGTTTGCGGGGTCGACATATGAGTTTGATGTTGTTGGATTGGCTTCAGTAGTGGCTTTATTATATGGGCAGAATGTTTGGTTGTGGCCTTCCAAAAAACTGTAGTATTAGAAGGGGCGAGGGTCGGCATAGACTGTGACTTTGTGCCGTTGTGAGGGAATTTGATGCATTGATGGAAGGTGGATGGGATGACTTGCATGGCATGAATCCATGGTCTGCCGAGAAGGATGTTGTAGGGGAGGTCGAGATCAAGAACCTGACATTTAGTTTCCAATATTTTCTATCCCACTTGTATGGGAAGCTTGATAGTGCCTTCAAAGAGCCATTTCGTGTCATCATAGCCTTTGATCATGATGCACTCGCTGGTGTCGATGACCACATCAGAGTACCCCAAGTGTTTTAGTAGTTTTAGAGTGCATATGTTGAGGCCGGAGCCACCATCTATTAAGACTCTTTTAATGGTGTGCTTGTGGATGCGGACTTCGATGTACAGGGCGTCGTTATGTGTGTGTTCGGAGGCGAGTATGTCCTTTTCTGAGAAGGTGAGGTGGTGGGGTGCGGCAATGTGTCCTACCATGGCTAGGAATTGAGTTACATTCAAGTTGGCAGGGACTTGTGTTTGCAAGAGTGCTTTGTCAAGGATGTCCTTGTGAAGTGGTGATGTGCAGAGCAACTCGAGGATGGAGATTTGTGCGGGTGTCTTTCCTAGGTGTTCTAGGAGGTTATACTATTGGGTAGGTGATGGACGTTTGGTTGGACGAGGAGGTAGGGGATCTAATGTGGATGCAGGTGTTTGGTCAGTCGGAGGGGCTGTGCGGTGGATACACGGCCACGGCGGGTTGTAACAGCGCAATCGGATGCTTGTGCCTGAATGGTGACTATATTGACATGATGGGATGATGGTTCTATCCGTCCTACGATAGAGTCATAGGACATGGGTGGTGGGGTGACATTGTATGCTTGGTTGGATGAGGAGGCTTTGTTATGATTAGGTAGGGGATCCTTGTAAGCTCTGAGGTTAGCGTTTGGTGATGGTTGGGTGTTGTGATCAAGGCTGACTAGATTTTATTCTATAAGGTCTTGGATGCAATGTTTTAGTTCTCATTGTACCACACGACTTTTAGTTCATTCTCTTGACGAGGTCTAACGAGTGGGAGCGTGATCAAGTTTTGCTTGAGACATCTATCAAGGATGTCTTTGACAGGTTCCCCTAAGGGTGTGAATTGTCTGCGTGGTTTAGTTGGGCCCCTCTAGTTATTTACATTTGTTGCATATGTATGTGTAGGTGTTTGGTTTTGTATATGTTGGACAGCTTTCGCATCTGTGACGCCATCGTTTAGATTGTTCTTGTTCTTCCCCCAATAACGTGGTTTAACATTTGATTGCGTGTTAGTGTTGTTGTATGTATTGGGGGTGTTGTTATTGGATTTGTAGTTATTGTTGTTGTTGTTGGATTTGTGGTCGTATAGTTTGATAGAGCCCTTGGCAATGAGGGCTCGTTCGATAGTGGTGCCTTTGTTGATGACCTCTTCAAAGGTAGATGCACAAAGGATTTGTAGATGAAACCCTAATTCCTGATTGAGGTTGGCCACAAACATGGTAACGAGTTGTTTTTCAGGAATGGGCCATGGGAGTTTGCTTGCTAAGTCTCTCCACCTTTGCAAGAAGGAAGTGAAGGCTTCTCCATTCTTTTGTTTGCTGTTGCAAAGGTCTATCATAGACATTTCGTGCTCAAAATTGTAGGAGAAGTGGTTTACAAATTTTGCCGCAAGCTCAGGGAAAGTCCTAATGCCTGGGGGAAGATGTGTGAACCATTCAGCGACTTGACCACCAAGGCTTCTTGGGAACAGTCTCATTAGATAGGTGTCATTATTGGAGACTTCTAAGCAAGCGATATAGAACTCCCTAAGGTGGTCCCTAGGGTCTCCCTTTCCCTTGTATTTGTCGAATTTAGGTGTCTCAAAGTTCTTGGGGAAAAGGGGCATATACAATGTGCGATCGAATGGGTAGGGGCAAATGTCCTCAAAGGAATAGTGCTTTCTCTTGCCCCCAGTTTGTAGGTCATCTACCTTTTGGATCAAGGACTGTACAACCGTTGTGATATCCTATGGTTGATGTGGTTGTTGTATGTATGCTTGTTTATTGGTGAGATGTTGGAGATGGGGTGGGATTTGATGTTGGGGATTTGTTTGATTGACGTGTTGGTAGTGCGTGTTGGTGTTTGGGTTGATTGGTGCCTGATGTTGTTGATGCGCATAAAGTTGTTGAAGAACATGCGGTGGTATTTGGGGATTGGTTAGATGTTGTATAGATGATGTTATGGTGTTATGTGGATACATGATAGTGGATGGATTGACGTTGGGTATGTGGATGTTGGATTGGTTAGATGTGTTGTGAGGTGGTTGTGAGAATAATTGTCGTAGGTATGCAATGGTTTGAGGGTTTGGTGGAGGCACACTCGTGGAGGTACTTGCTTGCGTGATGTTGCCTTGTATGCCCATGGTGATTTGTGAAGCGGAAGGGTTTATGGTAGTTGTGGTAGTAGAGGTGATGACGGGTTGGGAGATAGTAGGGATGGCGGTACATGTGGGAATTTTAGGTGTGGTAGCGGTTGAGCTTGTGGAGGTGGTAGAGATGGTAGGTGTTGATGTTTGAGAGATGGTGGGTTGGGTATGTGATGTAGATGCTTGCGTATTTGATGGGGTAGGGACAATGTTAGAAGTGGATGGTTGTGATGATGTCGTGATGGGGGGGAGTTGAGCACCAATTTTGAGCAGATGATCAAGATATCTACTTGGGTCCGACCTTAGGATTTTATCAAGTAGGTCCATGTTGTCAGCATCTTGCTTAAAACTCGAGACATCTAGGTCATCTTGGGAGACGGTGCGGACATTTTGTGGTGATGGTGGTGGTGGTGGTGTTGGTTGTATTTGTAAGTAATTGAAGGGATTTTCATTGGAACCATATGGGGGGATGTAAGAGCCTGTAGGTGGGTTGTATGTTTGATAGATGGGTATGTTGCTGCTATTGGTGTTAGGCATGCCAAACGGCCAATGTTCAGCCATTTTTTGATTCTTTTTGTGTTGTGATCTCGTGGTGGGCATGCACACGTATGGGGTTGATTTCTAGACGTAGAGTGAGATGGGGATGGAGACCTTAGAGAATCTGATTGATTGTGTTGGACCCAAAGATGGATACGGTAGTGAGATGGAGTAGAGGAGAGGATGTGGCAGAAGATCGATATGTCTTTTTAAATGTTTTAACCTAAGGGTGATATGGATGGGCGATATTGATTTTTTATTTTTTTTTGCACAAATTTTGGACCAAAGAGATAGGTGATGGATGACGTTTTGTTTTGAAGAGATTTTGATGTTTGTTATGGATGATTTTGATAGTCGACAAATTGAGCTTAGGTAGGACCTAGATTTGTGGTTGCACAAATGGATGTTTTTTCTTTTTTGGGGTAGACTAATGACCTTACGCAAAGAGGGATAATGATTTCCCTTGGAAGGTAGACTATTGACTTTCCAAGCAAGATATGGTGCGAAGGATAAAATCTAGATCTAACTTTAGCTCAAAAGGATGACAGATTTTGATGATGTTTTGATTTGGGAGATTTTTGGGGAAATGATTTTCTTATGACAAGGATTTGAGTTTGGTCCAAAAGGTATGCGAATATTAATAAAGATGAGGTGGATATGAAAATGAGGTTGGTTTGATGTAGCAAAGGGGTCCAACAATGGTGGTGATTAATCCTCTAAGGTCAAGGAGAAGGTGTGTTTTTTGGAAAATTTTGAAGAAAAATGGATGTACTGTTATCGAATTTTTGGGATGTGAATGTGGATTATGGCAGAGCAGATGGTGAAGATCTCAAATGGATAGGTCTCTGCTTTAGGCAAGTCAATCTGAGAATGGTGCCAACCCACAGGTGAAATGGCACCAAAATCAGACAGATATGGCGCTGAAACAAGACAGTGTTTGTCGAGGTCCTAAAAAGACAGATTTTTTATAGCAATTTTGGATTTTCTTTGTTTGGAATGTGATCAAATGATTTGGTTTGTCTCTTGGCAATGTTGTTGTAAACAATTCAAGCACAATAATCACACAATAATCAAGATTTTTCTTTGTTTTGTAAAAAAAGATGTGTGATTTTATTTAACAAGCACTTTGAACAACCTAAGGTGAGGATGTGACAATATTTGTTGAATCCCCTAGCTGCGCCTATTCAAAGTGGGTAGATCTAGGATCTTGGTAGCGCTGGCTCCTCCTTACAATTGCACACACTTCTCACGCATACCAAGATCTAGGTTTCTTATAAGGCTTGTCCCTCACCAAACCTTTAGATTATCCCTGCTACCTCGACTAAGAACCGCATGAATCGGGGTCGCTTCAAAGGTTTCCCTTCTGTGTCAACAAATAGAAGGATTTTGGCTTGCTAAACAATGGTTCATAGTAAGGGCATCCATTCAGGTGGTTATACATGCGACAATGCTACTCTCCATTATGGAGTCTCCCAGCCTCCAAGGGTTATGCCTTGGAGAATTTTGGGGGAGGTTGGCTATCGGTATAACACAACAACACCTGTCGCTTGAGACTTTCATCCCAAACACCTTATTTTATATAGCGGCTTAAAAGAGCTTGGCTTTAGCTTGATGCTGCTTGGGTCGTTCCCACCTTTCGAAGTGGGGTGGTAGGCCCTCTAAGGTTTACAAAAGTAATACAATCATGAAAACACTTTTGATCCCCAAGTTCATTCAAAGATGCGAGGGGAGAGCATACATATCTTCTATGATTGCATCACACTAAACATGGTTCATTTTTAGATCTTTGGATTAAATGGGGTGTGATTAATGCAAGTTTCGTGAGAAGCTTTTGATTCCCAAGGTCACCAAAATGGCACGAGGGAAGAGCATACGCTTTTTCACACCACATGCAAAAAGAGCACAAGACACTTCACACAATTAAAAATGGTCTTCTTGATTATATGCGTGAAAGATGCAAGTTGTTGTTCTTTTTAACCAAAATGCTTTCGATTTATGCAAGTTGTGGTTCTTTTTAAAGCCCAAATTGAAGTGTTTGGATTGTTGTTGTTGGCACACAATGTAAATTTTAGGACACCAAATTTAAATGTTTGGACACACACACACACACACAAAAGTTTTGTTTGATTGTTCAATTTTAATTGCACTAAATCGAAGTGTTTGACTAACTAACATGCAAAAGGGTTCATTTTAAGTTGCAAATTGAAGTGTTTTGCTAACTAGAAATCAAACCATCTTGCAAAAACCTTGTTAGTATCCGCAATATGACCTGCAACACACTTGTCAGTACCTGCACAGATAGAAAAGTTAGTTTTCAAAATCGTGCTAAAATAGATATACAATAGTGCCACTATGGGCAGAACAACCCGACTTACACAGATGACACTAATTAAAAATATAGCGCTAATTAAAGACTATGAAAGCGACAAAACAGACGATTGTGCTACAATATTACAATAAAAGCGCTAATAAAGATTTTAACACTAATACATTGTGTGGAAAGTGAAAAAATAGATGATAGCACTGATATGGGTATATGAAAGCGCCACTGTGCAACTTTCTAGAGAGTCTGCTTATCCTGCGGATAGTGCCGATCTGGGTGATAGCGCTGATATGGCACTAAACACGTCCAACCTGTAAAAAGTGGTTCTTTTTGATGAGCACAAAGGGTCAGACAACAAAGTGGAAGTCCTGGTTAGTCTTGTTAGTCATTAGCAAATAAAAAAAGACAAACCAAAATAAACACTATGATGCATGTTAGATTTTGTGCAAAAAACTTGGCATAACCTCCCCTTGTCCAATTGATATTCCTGTAAAAATAGAGAGCAATCAAGTCATAAAACTAGCAGGAAGATGATTGGGGAGAAGATGGAATGTGAAGGAATTTTGGAAGAAGAATATGCTGCACAGAATAGCGCTAAAAGGAGCCAGTGATGGCATCACTGCGCAGGTATGATGGCACCAGACCTGTAAAAGAACGTATCTTATACCAAAAACTCACAACACAAGTTAGATTTGGACCTTGTGGGTCCCACCGGGCATGCCAATGTAGATTAGATATGCAAATAAGGAAGAAATACTAAACAAAATACAATAAACACAAAGTTATACCTTACAAGCAAACCCAATCCCATCAAGGGAGGAAGGAGCCCTTGCACCCAAAACAAGCTCCTAGACAAAGATAATCCCTAGACAATGGATTTGAATGTGAAATGCTACTCTAGTTTGCAACTCACTATTCTAGCTCAAGAGTGATTTTGACATGGTAACTTTGCATAAACTTGGATAATGAAAATGGCTTGAGAGATGTATTTATAGACTTTTGAAAGGGATTTTGATCCAAGGGTGGAGATTGATTTGGAAGATCAATGGTGGAGGATAAAAGTGATGTGGAGGGCCTAAATTCAATCTTGAATGAATGGAGGGTTAGGAATAAAAGTGATTCTTTTATTCATTTTGGGAAAAGGGGTTATTTAATGAGCATGGGGGTGAAGGATTATTTTGGAATTAAAGATTGATATGGGGGAATGTAAATGAATTAAAAATTCATTTGGAGAAGAGAGGAAATAAATGAGTATGGGTTTGTAAGGAGAAATAACTGTGATGTGGGATGTTTTTAAATAAAAAATTGACTTATATGGATTTAATTCAATTTTTTATTTGGAGGATGTGGGGAAGGGTGTTAAATAAGGTTTGACCACCCAAATGAAGAGGTTAGGATTAATTAAACAGAGGTTTTATTTAATTAATCCTAGGGCTATGAGGAGGTAGGCTAGGGTAGGCAATTAAATAATAGCTATTTAATTGTCTAGGGTAGGGATAGGTTAATTATAGGCTGAATTAATTAGTTAACATGGTTTTAACTAATTAATTGGATTTAGTGAAAAGGGGGAAATTGATTTAATAAATATTGTATATTTATTAAATTAATTAGCTAAGGTTTGGACTATTGAATTAATGAAATTAATTCAATTTTGGGGATAAAATGGTGTGAATTTGGAAAACAAAAGGGGTAATCAATTAAATAAAAAATTAATTAATTGGTTAGAAGGAAAATTTGTGTGTTTAGGGTTGTTGGGAGTCAATTTGATGATAGAAGACATTTTTAGGTGTCTACAAGAACCATTGTTTTTCATGTATTTGAAATGATAATAGGCCTATGCTCTCCCCTTTCTTGGGTGACCAAAATGCCAAACCTACCATTTCACATGTATTTCCTTTAGAGAGGCATGCCCTTGGATATCCTTCTGTCCAAGTGGGAACGACCTTAAGTGGTAACGAGTTAATGCCAAGCTCTTCCAATCCACTATAAATAAATTTTGTTTGAGGAAAAAGCTTCAAGCAACGAATGCTGATTACTTATACTAACTGCCAACCTCCCCCAAAACCCTCCAAGGCACAACCCTTGAAGGCTGGGAGACTCCATAATGGAGAGTAGCACTACCGCATGTATAACCACTCGAACGGTTGCCCTTACTACTTATCCATTGTTTTAGAAGCCAAAATCCCCTATAAACCAGTGCCGGAAAGAGCAATTATTATCTTCCTAAGATGACTCACGTTCTTACGATTCAATAGTAAAGATAACAGGGAAATCCTAAGGTTTGTGAGCCTTGGGAACCCAGAACTTGGTGTACCAGAGAAGT
This sequence comes from Cunninghamia lanceolata, assembly GCA_027924645.1. Lineage (NCBI taxonomy): Eukaryota > Viridiplantae > Streptophyta > Pinopsida > Cupressales > Cupressaceae > Cunninghamia > Cunninghamia lanceolata. The sequence continues at coordinate 3,024,058 of BSBN01001011.1, forward strand.
TTGTGCACTTGTAAGGGGGAGCCTGTGTCCCAAGTTCCTAAGTTATCCGCTTTGAATAGCGTAGCTGGAGCAATCCAAGTGAGAATTTGGTTTATATTGCCATTGCCATCCTAGGATTTGTACTTGTTTTTGTCAAAAAAGTCAAAATCTAAAAAAAAATCAAAAATCATGAAAAAATTCTTTGTGTGTGCTGTGTCTTTCTTGCCATAGTTGAAAAATCAAATCAAAGAGACCAACTTTCAGCCAAAGAAAACCAAAAAACATTGTAAAATCAATAAAAAATCAACCAAAAACATAGAGCTGTGCATTTATTCATTCCTGCTATGCTTTTGTTCAATCCTGCCATGCATTTGACTATTGTTGTGCATTTATTCACTCCTGCTGCACTTTTGTTCTATTCTGCTACACATTTATTCTTTACCAGACTTGCGCATATATTGTCTATTCCTGCGCTTTTACATTTCACCAGATCTGTGCATTTACTCTCTATTGCTGCGTATTTACCCTCTGTTCCTACGCATTTATTTCTGTACATCTATCATAGTGGGCTATTCTGTACATTTGCTGAGAAAAACAATTATCTTTTCAAGCACCCATTTCAGCCTTGTTTCAGTTTCCTAGATCAGATTAACCGTGCAAGTCACTTTATCCTATCCATTCCCACAACATAGCTGTTTTTCCAACACTCACCTCATCCAAAAGTTCACAAAACTTCCCCCAACCGAGTCAAAGTATCCAAACTAGGTTACAACAAGGTAATTTTAGATCATATCAACCTTAAACAATCACTAGTAAAGTCCACTAATATGATATATCATCTTTCTCTCTCGGAACTTTCACTAGTTGTGTGGGTGCAAAGCTAGTCCCTATCAAATAATTAGATTCCTAACATCCTTATTTATGGCTATCATTTTGTATCAACTGATTCGTTTGACACCATTGATCCAAGAAAACCCTTGTTAAAATCCTATCACCACAAGTATCCCCTTCACTACAAACTCCAAGCACATCTTGTCAAAGCACCCAATCTCACTCCACCCCATCCCAAGTCACATTGCATGGTCCTAACTAGATCCCAAAAACAAAAACAACTTGAAATGGCGGGCACATCCTACAAAATTGTCCCATCCCCTCATGATAGTGATGAGGAGATTTCTCATGAGGACATTCTAGAAGCTCAACAAGGCTGAAAGTTCCAATGCATGATGGACAAAGTGCTCAATAAAGACCCTAGCAAATTCTTTGTTCACCTAGCAAACCAAGGAATTAAGCTCCCCAAAGACATTGACGTCACCACATTAAAGGAAACTGAAGAAGAATGAATCCACGAGGATAGCACACGAGAGGAAAGAACCATAGACAAAGGCAAGATGACCATTGACTCTATGAACCCTCTAGGCTTATTGACTCAACAAATCCAAGCCTTGCAACAACAACTCACAGACATACAAACCGAAGTATCAACAAAACACTATTCTCTAGAGGATATCTCACCATATCCTTTTGACAAGACCTTGATCATGATACCTTTCCCCTCAAAGTTTGAGGTACCAAAATTTGACAAATATCATGGAAAGGGTGATCCAAGAGACTGTAGGAGTATAATCAACACTGAGAGGGGGGGTGAATCAGTGTTGTGTGAATTTTTAAATTTTTTTACACACTTTAACTTTCAGAGCACAAGAAGAGAAAGATAGCATTGATTTGTCAAATACATATGCACATGACTGTGAATATAGAAAGAGAACAAAACTTCATAAGTAAATCATACACACACAAAGAAGATTATGACACAAGAATTACATGAGTGGAAAACCCTCCAAGGGTAGAAAAACCACTCTAAACTGCCTCACTGGCTTAACTGATCAAACATGCATCACTGGCTACAAAGAAGCCTCACTGGCTACAATATGTGTCTCACTGACAAATGTTAAGGTCTCACTGACCTACAAGCCTCACTGGCATATTGTGCCTCACTGGCATAGACAATTTTCAATCATAAAATTCTGTGTGCAAGAATTGATTGCTATTCAATCTGATTTGCACCATTATGCAACCTGTGTTTCATCATACACCCTTATACCTCCTATTTGATTTTCAAATCAAGATCATACAAAACAATTCCTTTTACAAATCTTTACAACAATCTCTGCAAATTTGATTCACCTGATGCATATTCACCTGCATTTTATCTTCATGATTCAATCTTTATTTTCATGGTTCAATCTGTAAGATTATTGCATGATGTCCTCATACTGTATTTGATCCATTCCTGCACAAACATAATCTCACATACAATAAAATGATTCATCTGTAAAATATCTTCAATACTCCATATTGATCTACATCACCACACACTGTATATTCAACCTCTAAAACTCATCATCTGTGTATTTCATCTCTGTCTCCCCCAAAAAAACTTTTTTTATAATACACCTGAAAAACAATTTTATATTAATTGAAAGTCCTTCCACCTTCATCTTCTAAAAAAAACTTCAGGGAGTTCAAACACCAAACCATCTGCAAAAAGAAAATCTAATTTACAATGTTATGAAAATATTTTTCATATTCCTCTTCAAACAAAATCTCTTTTAAACTGAATATCCAATCTTCTCATTTAATCAATCTTCCTACATGATCTTGCATGATCCTTCATATTCCTATATAAAAAAAAACTTCATCTTCTCCTTCACAAGACTCTTCAATCTGCAAACATCTTTACTAAATTCCAATAAAATCATCTAATATTTTTTCAAGATCTCATAAAAATATAATCATTCTGCATTATATTTTTTCATATTCTCTCAAAACAATCTTTCAAAAACAATCTCCAATCTTCATACAAAAAAAATCTCCTCAAAAAATTACTCTTCAAAATCTTCATCCTCTTAAAAAATCATTCACTTTCAATTTGTGAAAAGCACAAATAAAAAAACATCAATAATAATATCTTTTCAACTTCTTCTCTGCAAATAGAAAACTCCTTAAAAAATCTTCTCTTAAAAAATAATTTCTAATTTTGTCACCAAATAAAACTCATTTTAAAACTCATAAAAGTGGTATGGACCGACCACTTAGAGTTTATGTAAAATTTCTAAATAAAACTTAAAGCCATCAAAGGCTTGGGGATCGGGTTTCCTCTAACAAGTTTATAAATATTTTCAAAGCTTTACATAAACAAAGCATTCCCCTTTTATTATGCACCGCGGGCCCTTCATAATGCATAAAGCATTTTCAATGCTTTCTAAACTCATAAAAAGACTTAAGTAAATCGCGCTCCACTTATTTCAAACAAAGCCTTCAAACATGAGAAAAGACCGATGCTAAAGGTAAAAGAATTCAATGAGGCCGGTGGATAGCACGGGATATAGACCCTTTAACAAGTCACTTTTAAGTGACTGACCTGTATAACAGGTCAACAGTCAATTAAATCAAAAAATGATTTCTATGTTGATTGGCAGAGAGGGTTATAAAATAGGTCTTTAGAGGCAAAGAATGGAATATAGAACTAGAGCTTGATCCCTCTAACTCAGCATGTAACATCATGACATATAGTATCAAATCTTCGTGTGCTCATATACATGATGATAGACAATAAAGTCCTGATAAACTACTGCATAGAAACTTTGTCAATTTTTCACTCAATCTTTGAATATCTATATCAATCATCAACGAATTCCCGTATCAACAACACCATACCTTTGATTTCATAAGAGTATCATTATGATGCAAAACCCTGATAGAACCTTGTTATGTCTAATGCAAGGATGTAGTAATGAAGACACAAAACAAAATAGCTGGCAAGTGTCTTGATCAACAACTCATGAATATTTTGAACTATGATATCCAAAACATCATATCAACTTCTAAAGCACCAAACCTGTGAAGACCAAGAGTATAAGTCCATTCACTGCCACTTGAAGACATCCTGAATAAAATCTGAACCAAGTAAAACATGAAGGAACTCCCCAACACCATGACATCAACCTCAACTGTGCCATATACATTGAGAACAACACACTGGAAAGAACTAAACAATGAAGATGTTAACTCAAACCCAAGCAATCTTCTCCAATCCAACATATCATAAACTGGTGGTTGCAACACATATGATATCCATGCAGCATATGATATCCCTGCACGTGATCAACCATCTCCTGTCATAATCAACAAATCATGAACACACATGTTACCAAGATAATGAACTTTGACAAACTCTTATTCTGTCCAAACATACTCTAAATTTCTTGAGATCAACCTCCTGTGGGTAAGACAATAAATTCCAACAACATGAACTTATGAAGGTCATCATTTCACACTGCATAACTATGGATGATGAACATTTGTTAACACTTGACAACCCCAAACAAATCACCTTGTGACTTCACTTACCAAAGGACATATGAAGACATCATTGAAGGCCAAACCTGATCAAACAAGTCCTTATGACATTAAACAAACTGAGGACACCTTTTTGACATCAATGACAACCTATCACCATCAGAGACCACATCAGACAATTTAGTGTAGCATGCCTTGAAGTCGCCCACAATTACACCTATCTCATGCGACTATTCCCAAGGACCTTGGGAGGACAAGCTATGGAGTGGTTCTCTTGACTACCTCTCGGCATTCGAACCTTCAATGAACTAGTGGATAAGTTTGTCATACACTTCTCCTACAATATTATCTCACTGTTAGATCTTTGTAACACTAAACAAAAGGGTGGAGAATCCTTCGCCTCTTTCTTACAAAGATGGAGACAATTGGAAAGCAAATGTCCACATCACATACCAGAAAAACAAATTCTTTAAATGTTTGTCCACAACCTACAGGCTGACCTCAGCTACCAAATTCAAATACAATGCCCTACTTCTTTTAGTAAGGTCATTGAGATGAGTTTACTCATTGAAAAAGCTTTGATAGCAAAAGGTCAAATCAAACTTTACAAGGACACTCCTAGTGCAAATGTCAACACAAATAAACCATGATTTTGGACTAAGAATAAGAACATTGTGAATGATGGGGTGGTTTATGCCAAAAATGTTGCGCTAAAGCAACCAATTTTCAACTTATCAAGCCCACAAAACAACCCCCCACAAAACAAACCACAAAACACTAAATCATGGTCTACAAACCATCCTCCTCGGAGAAAATTCACAACTCTAGGAGAAACATTGGAATCCACCCTATGGAAGATAATATCAAATAAGCTCATAACACTTCCAACGGTGTGGGATTATGAACCACAAGTCAAACCTCCTTGGTGGAATGACAATGACTTCTGTGAATATCACTGAAACAAGGGACACAAAACCAATGACTGTCAAGCGCTCAAACACACCATTCAAGATTTGTTGGACCAAAATAAGGTATCACTTGATGGATATGCCGCTAATGATGATCACTTAGCATTCAAGAATCCACTCCCCAACTATGAGCAGGGAGGGCTGTCAAATCAAAACAATAGTGGAACTAACAATGCCAATTATACAAATGTATCATTTGACTATGTTGTTAACCACATTTTAGAGAGTGATTCACATATCAATGAAATCACTATAAATAAAACCCCGGATTGCACTATCACCACCTGCAATGAAAAAATCACTTACACACACTCCCTCCAAGGCCATCACCCTCACCATCTACCATTATTCTCCATCCATTGTACTGTCTAGCTACCCATACACTCATGAAGTATGTGATCCAATGGCTGTTAGCAAGGAATCAACCATGCCCGTATCATAAAACACCTAATGAAGAGTCTATCAAAACAACTATCGAAGAGCCTAACGAAGAACCTATTGAAGAGCCTATCTGTCAAGAGCCTATCGCAAAGCCTCCAAACATGTCCATTGCCACAACCCCATCATGTAATATGTTACCAATCAAGCCTGTTGAAGAATCTTCTACCATGAGTTTGAGCCACATTCCACTCTACCCTCATGTTGTCGACCACCTAGAAGCTATCGAACTTATCCAAGAGTCTCCCACTCCCACTTCCATTCAAGGAATTGAAAATCTATGTTAAGAGAACAATCTAAAGCATGTAGACTATGCCATCAACCCACCAAACTTAGAACTCGAAGAACCATGGTTCTTCTTTGAATTACGACAAATACCTTCTAAGGTAGAATTAACAAAACAAGGAAATCCTGCGTTATACTTGCAAGTGTGGATCTACAACACATGTATCAAACAGACCTTAATCGATGATGGAGCAGTAGTTAACATAGTTCATTTCTCCCTATTCGAGAGGATGGGCTATAGGCACACTAGCATCACTGCTTCATGAGATACCCTACATGAGTATGATAATCTGTAGACCGCCACCATCGGTAAGATTACCCTCCTAATAACCTTGGGACCAAAGACCATTCCTACCACATTCTATGTCATCGACAAAGACACAGGCTATAATTTGATCCTTGGAAGGCCATGGATACATAGGATGAAAGCCGTACCCTCCACATTATTTCAAGAAGCTCGATTCCTGCATTTAGGGAAAATATATGTCACCAAGGGGGTTCTAGAACCTTTCAGCATAATAAAGACCACAAACACCGCAGAAATCAAAACTCTCGAAGACAAGCCATTACCAAAACAGAGGGAAATGGTCTCCAAGGTTAAGACTATCGAGATCATGAAATTGATTGAGTAGGATGAACCACTCCAATCCCCCTTAGAAGTGCTCGTGATTGACATCCAAGAGGATTCCAAACTCTTCCCTTGTATAGGAGAGAAACCACATAGAATTGAAGGCCCAATGTTTGAAACCACAACGTTAGATCTGAGAAATGCAGACCCACACACTTTCTCAGATGCTGAGGAGGACATATCAAAAGGTTACACACCGTTGTCATCGTTAAATGAGTCATGCATCCTCAAAATGATAGAAGAAACATGATTGTCTGAACCAGTAATGCCCATGGAAGAGGTACATTCTATTGATAACAAATCAACTAATGTCATAGGAATGCTACCAAGGATGTTCATGGTATCCAAATCGTGAGAAGAACCAACCACCCCTACCTCGGTTCAATCAAATGAACTTGGTGAATGGGAAACACCTTAGGTGCAAATCGAAATGGTCAAAAGACTTCTCAACGAGGATGAAGAAAGTGAAGGCCTCTTTCACACAGAATGGAAGATGTGAGTGACAGTTAGTGTTGACAACCCTGTCATCTTTGAACTCCCACACAGTTACATAGGATATACCATGGACTTAAGACTGGAGCCCAATGGGAGGACGAGTATAAGCTTTCTCCCTCCTGACGAAGAAAGGGAGCCACAAACTCCTCTTGAACTATTCCAATTCTTACAAAGAATCCAAGAGAGACCTGAAATAAAAATCTACATGCAAGCACAATTTGATTTGTTGACAGAATTACTCAAAGGTGAAGGAGTCCTGTATTGGACCCCCTCCCATCAACATGCCTTTTAGGATTTATTGTGTCTCACAATGCCAAGGGAAACCATTGAGTTGGCATCGATGGATTCAAGTGATGAACCCTACAGAATAGGAGAATTGGTCTTGAGAAAAGGTAGCACGAAAAATAAGAAAAAGAGATGAAAAAGAGTCTTTTCGGAAGACTGGAAATGCCCCTACATGGTTAAAGCAAATATCAGAAATGGTGCTTATCTCTTGTGTACAATGGCAGGAGAGGAATTTGGTGAAGTAGTCAATGCCTTTCACCTTAGGAAGTATTATGTCTAAAAGACCAAAAAAAAATCATAAAACATGAAAAACACAAAAAAATTGTAAAACTCAAAAGTGTAAAAAAAAAACAATTTGTTTCTTGCATTTCAGTTTCATTATGTTCATCATGCATTGCAATTCATGACTTGCTCTTGTACTATTTTCCTTGCAGTAGGAGTCTAATGTTTCCTAAATATACATCATCCTTTCAGGACTTCGAGATCCCTCATTTTTCACAATCGCCATTATCCCCCTTCATTCCTAGTGACTCTAATCAAAGCCTAGCTCTTAGCTTTACATTGATCCCAGTCTTAATGAGTCAAGGTTTTAGGTCTAAACGGAGCCAGTATTCAAACCTATAGTGTTCAAAGGAAGCTTGCAAGTAGACCTTCCCATTTCTTCCCTAGTAGTAGAGAAGTCCGACCGGATTACGAAAACTTTAGGTGACACTCAGCCCCTTATCTTTCTTGGCCAAAAACATTAGGAAGATCAAAACTCTGAAGGAAGCAATCTAAGATATAAGTGAATAAAAGAATGAGTGATCAAAATAAGAGTGTCAAAAAGTGAAAATTGAGAGATCAAAGTGGTGCATATCAAAGTTCCTGAGAGCATTCATTTCTTGAAAAATCAAAATCCAAAAAATGAGAAAAGTCAAGTGAGGAAAATACAAAAAAAAAGTGAAAAAGAAAAAAATGAGAGATACAAAAAAAGAGTGAAAGAGAGAAGATTGATGAATGTCTCTACTCTTGGGTGGAGATCAGTCTAAGCTTGAAGCCTCAAGAGTGACATTCTAACAGAGAAAGAAAGGTACAAAGTACACGCACACTCTAGCTGAGCTAAACTGACAAGTCTAGTAGTCTCTAAGATAATCTTCTATCTAGGGACCCTTGTTCTTTCCTGAATATCCTTTATCCTAGGTCTATCTTTCTTGCCATCTTTGATCTAAGTCTAGCGAACATCAATAAAATTTGTTACTTGTCTAAGTTGAAAGCTTGTCTGATTGTCTTATCTAGATAAGGATCAGTGTTTAGCCTTTAGCAAAGCCTAGAAATCAGAAACACTCCGTATTTCATTTCACTCCCCACTTGAGTTTTCCCTACATCCTATCTCGTAGCCTTGAATAGGTCTCTTATATCAGGACAACCCACCATCCACTAAATCAAAAATCATATTTAAGAGTAGTCATTTTGTTTGTCCCACATTGCATTCATGCCAAAATCGTAAAATGTCTCAAAACAATAAAGTTCAATGTTGCATCTCATGGCATTCTGTAGAAGTACACGTTGCCTACTGTCATCCATCATTCGGTCATATTTGTTTCAACAAACCACCTCATGATAACCTATCATGGCTTGATACTCTATCAACTTTGTCACCTTGCAACCTAAGATTTATCCAGTATCCTATCCATAGTGTCAGCCTATCATAGCGTCCATCATCAGTATCTTATCCCCCCGAACTACGTCGCCTCTACGTCTTCACGTAGGCAAGGCCATCTTGTATCGATGTGGCCCCGAGGCTCCATTCCATCTCTCTCATTCCCATGTCCGCACCATATCCCATCGCCTAGTTCTTAGGTCCACACAGTTCACCCCGAACTATGTTGCCTCTACGTCATCACGTAGGCAAGGCCATTTTGCAATGAGCCCCTGAGGCACTAGGTTAGTCCCTTAGGGCCCATCCCATTGAGTCTTCATACACGTCTCACATTCTGTCATCCATAATAAACCAGATTCCTTTACTTGACTAGGGGCAAATCCTCAGCCTAGTTAGAGAATTAGATTCTTGAATGCCACATGTTTTGCGAGGACACCAATAAGGATTGTGATACCTTTCACTAGATGCGCACACGCAATAAAGCATGCTTCCAAACAAAGATTTTGACACAAGACGTCAACCTATCCAAAGCAAAGCAAGCAAGTGCCTAAACACTCAAAATGATTTTATCTAAATTATGGCAAGAAGACACATCTAATGCAAGAATGTTTTGTGTTTGTGAGTAGGTTAAGTTAAAGAATCTTGATTTTTGTTATTATATGTCTTTCTATGCTACTCGAGGATGTCAAAAACTTGAGATGCTATGATGGGGGCGTAATCATTCTTTTTTGTCTGTTGTTTGTGGATCAATCTTTAGTAATATGATGACTTTTTGTCTAATGACATGATCAGCAAAAGATCATCAAGGATGTTCTAGGTCTAAACATGAAATAGGGCAATCCTTGTCTGTTGAAATGCAAGAAATATTCAGGTCATCTAGATTCAGTTCTGACTAGATGCTTGTATTAGCTTGCTATATCAAAATCCATGTAAGGGATACTTAGGTCATCATGGTTTAATTATACCTAGATGCTTGTATTTTCTTACAACATTTTAAAACACAAAAAATGCCCAATGATGAAACAAACACTTCAAAATACTTGCAATGTCAAGATGGTAATTTGCATCCATAAATGTATCCAGTTGCATTCCATATACCATCCATAAATAAAGATTTTGTAAAAGCTTGTGATTTCCTCATTCGTGTTTCTTCTATCAAACCAATTTCTATCTATCAATTGTGTCTTTCATCAAGTCTCTTCTACATTGATTGAGCACACTTGGGCATAACCAAAAACATAGTATCATTTTGCATTCCATATTAGGTGAGATAGTCATTAACTTGATTAGATCATTTGCATACATATAGGTGCATTCAATCATACATGTCATAGTTTTGCATATCATGAATAGGTCAGTCATCATATAAGTATCATCACATACACTGCATAATAAACATTTAGATCATGTTTCGCATGTAATGTTATCATTTAGATGCATGAATCAACATAACATTGCATTAACCAAAAATCACACAAAAACATAGTTATAATCACAATGTCTGTATTAGATCATCATAGAATGTGAACACATAGGTACATACATATAGGTGCATTTAAATCATCCATATACATTTGTGTCATTGTAACATAGATGCATACATATATCCCATCAAAAAAATATCAAAAACATAGCATGTAAACTACATAAGTAAACTACATCCATGATCATTGCATAAACATCATAGATATAGGCCATCATAACTACATATTAAAGTATCATAAACATGTGCATCGCATATAGACATCACAAGTAAAATGCATCCATGATCATAGCATAAGCAACATACATGTAAGTCATCATAAGCTGCATCATCATATAAACATAAAAATGTCCAAGTATACAATATCACTCTGTCATCTATGAGTCACATCATAAAAGGTCTATACATACATACAAAATGATAATGATACAAATGTCTCAGTCACTATACAAAATGCAAGTTATATATACATATAATAGGCTATCCATGAGCCATCAAAAATGTGTGTACAAGTACAAAACTGTATGCAGGGTAACAACTACCCATGTTGTCGCAGGATGCTGCTCCTGGTACTGTCCCCTCCTCCACCACCATGGCTTGACCTAGACTACTGTGGGCCCATAATAGACGCCCCTGAGCGTGAACCTCCTGCCCTCTACGCATACACTCCCACTGACTGGCTCCTGTAGCTAGGTGCCCTCTAGTCAGCTGGCACCACCCTGTGATACAAACCTCTGTAATACTGGGTCTACGCCTAAGCTCTAGCTAGCTTTCCCAACACCTGTGTCAACTGTGCCTGTACTTGTGTCACCTACACCTATGCTTGTGTCAATTGTATCACAAGTATCATCATCATTGCATCTGTACCCAAGGCGGCTAGGGTTGTATCCCTCTCTGTTGTAAGGGCTTGAACTCTAGCTAGGGATGCATCAATCTCTGTGGTGATACCAGTGATCACCCCCACATCTCCCTATACCTGAGTCTCCACAGCTCACAACTATGCTTTGACCTGCCTCAGCTCGCTGTGAAGCATGCCAACTATGTCCCCCTATCCCTGCTGTTGTGGGGCAGGCTAAACCTGAACCTGCGGTCCCTAAGGGGCCTCTACCTGTGGAACTTGTACCTGCTAAGGTGCCACCTACTGTGGTGGAACCTGAAATGGTCTTGCCTACACCTGCTGGGCTACCTATTGGGGTGCAGCTTGCACCTGCTATGCTACCTGCTGCTATGGAGCCTGCCCCACTCTCTGCCACTATCTCTGTCTACCACCATCTCCTCCATCTCCTCGGCATCCTCTCCCCCTCCTCAACCTCCTCCTCCATCTACCTCTGTCACCCTCCTCCTCTGACTCAACCTCCTCTAGCCGAGGAGCTAACTCTCCCGGTCCCAAATATCTGACGAACAGGTGGGTTGCAAACCAATCCTCATAGTCTTGTGTCATCCCCGGGTCTACTATCTCCCTCTTCATTGGCCATGCCTGATAAGGTATCTGCAAAAAGTCTGTCCTGGCCTCCTCATAGGAAGCCACAGGTCCCCATTGCCTCCTCTCTGCCCAAGTCCTCACAAAAAGGGCCCACCCCTGTGGTATACCCTGCACCCTCCCAAACTACCACATGACACGAGTGACAATGTGTCTCTCCAGTCTATGTGGTGTCCGCCCAATCAACCATCGCATCTAAAAAATGTAGGACAGCTCGTCATCCTCGTCATCCCAAACCTCACACTCTAGGTAAGGTTGCCACACAACTGCATCCACATTATCCAACTGATGTCGCCAGTACTCCAACTTCCCCAACCTGTGTTGCGAAAGTAAACATGCATACCCATATGAGTAGGGCTCATTCCTCTGCCTATGAAATGTGCAAATGGGCCGTGTCATCGCAATATGCTCCCAAGCCCAGAACTAAAGCAAAGACACACTTACAGACAAGCTAGCAGCTCCACAATACACCACTTGATGCATGCATGTCATGGTAAAGGTAAGCCAGAATGTAAACACCCCAAGCAAATTAGGTGCCCTCAATCAGCATCTGCTCCAGAGTCCATCCCCAACCAATAGGGAACCCATGAGATCTCTGATCAGAGCATACAACACCTTCGATCAAGCCGGCCGCAATCCCTAGAAAGTAGTCATACAAATCGTACATGTCCTACTAGCTAATCACTGATCCGGCTATGGTAGGGTCATCAAACACTCTCCTGCATTCAGCTAACCCAGCATCATGCTACAAGTCATACTCTACCTGCTCTCCTACTATCGGTAAGTGCAGGATCTGGTAGACATCCTCCAAAGTCACTGTCATCTCACCAGTGGGGAGGTGGAATGTCCCATCCTCACTGTGGAAGTGCTCCACCAAAGCAGTCAGTAGACTGAGGTTTGCATGAACCTCAGGCATGAAACACACGTACTCCAAACCAAGAGCACCGAACACTATCTGATCTACCTCTGTCAGCATGTATTGTCACAGTATCATCACGGGGAACTGCTCCCCCGACATGAGTGTGTCAGAAATATCATCCTCCAATCAACAACACAAAGCGTCAACCAAAACCATATCAGTGCAAACCTACTCAACTATCAAACCTATCACATCACTTACTTAACATGTCAAATTGATCAAACCAAGCATATCATCTCTTATCTAGATTCTATCAATCTCAGAGATCGCTTATCGATTGTCGCATCGATCAAGATGCCAATCGAGTCAATTTCGCTAAGTGACTATCCAAAGAAAATGCGTTGTTCCTGGAGGTATTTGCGTAGTATCAGAGTAAAAATGTAGTTTTACAGAAAATGTGCAGCCAAACTGAGTAGATGCACAGTTTTGTAGTATATGCGTAGCTTTGCGCCACAGATGCGTAGAACGGGTATATGCGCCGCTAGGCAACATGCATGTGTCGAATGATAACAAATGCACAGATCTACCTAGCATATGCGAGGAAGTAGCAAATGCATTGAACAATAACCTAGATGTGCTGAACTATAACAGATGCACGGTTTCAGGTAGTGAATGCGCTGAAACGCAAATTGGCGCATATACTTCCCTTACTTTGCCTAGCATTTACTGCACCCATAAATGCCCCTAGCATAAAAGTTTCAAAGTACATATCGGGGGTCCTGCCTCTGCTAGCCGTCCGAATCGTCGGACCCTCTCAAACTAGTGCTCCTCATGTGGAATATCCATATCTCTGCTAACTGCTCTAGCTCCTGTGCTCTGCAAAGCTCCTAAGATCTCTCTCAAAATGACAAGTGTACAAATGACTAGGATTATGGACCCAGCTTCTATTTATAGACTTGCAACCCTCACTGGTTGTGTGGCAACCCTGCTTGTTCTTTGTACCCTTTCTCCATCGTTTTTCTGAGCCTCGACCTATTTTCTTCACCCTAACCTAACTGTTCAACCTTCTTCATCGTGAGATTGTCTGTCTCACGCCCTTAAACTTTTCTTCCCATCCAATCTCCCGAGGGGGCATCATAGCATTGTAAACCTATACCAGGGGTAAACTGGGGTATGTATCATTATCAAAAAGTATCTATTCTTTGAAACAATGTGATAAAACACATTGCATCAAAGAGGGACAAAATGTATACACCTAAAATTGACACGACTCTATCTAAATAAATATTTTAAATATTTATTTCATTTTTAATTCCTCTATCAATAAATAAATAAATCAATTTATTTATTTGATTCATATTTCTCCAAAAAATTAAATAAAACCATTTATTTAATTAAATCCTCCAAATTCTTCTAAAGTCATTCTAAATTAAATAATACCAAATTATTTAATTAATTCTTCTCATTCTCTAAATTTAAATAAATCCAAATATTTATTTAAATTGTCCATTTCCTCCAAAATTAAATTAATACCAAAAATAATTCAATTAATCCATGTGCACATGTAATTAAACATTTTCAATATTTAATTAGCTAATATTCCCTCACACACATGTCCTATTTCTTCTCCAGACATATTAGTTAACTCAACAATCAAATCTGTTAACTGATTAGTCATTTGAGTTCACTGTTCAATCAATTCAGTCAACTCCCCAATCTATTATGTTAACTAGTCAGTCATCTCAGTTAGCTCCTCAATCTATTTTGTTAACTCCCCTGATGCATGATAGACCAGGACACTTGTCCTCTTCCTATTCGTGCACATCCTCTCAAATTTCCTCAACCATTGATCTTCTTATTCATCCTCAATCGTTGATCTTCTCTCTCTCAAACCTATAAATACAACCCCTATTCCTTCATTTCAATCATCCAAGATTTTAGTAAACTTACTCTGTAGGAATCACAGCGCGCCTTTGGCACCCAACACCATTCCATAGCTTACGATCACCATTTTTATTGTATTGAAGATCCTCTTCATTACAAGAACTATCATAGTCATTTCTCTATTCTCATTTTGAAGAAAAAAGCAAGGAAGTGCACTTTCTGAGGGCTTCATTCACACGAAAGATCAATTTGAGATTAGGCGACCAATGGAAGCCACGAAGTAATAAGGTTTGCAAGGTATTGGTCTTTGTGTTGGAATCTTGATTATTACAATTTCTATTGAGCTATTGGGTTATTATTAATTATTGATATTATATCCTCATTTTCCCATAACATTGTTTGATCAATTTCTCTATATTCATTAATGACATTACCATTGGATTTACCATTGATAGCATCTTCATACCTTTTCTTATCTATGATACCAATCAATTCATTCACTTGATCCAAAGTAACGGGTTTTAATGACTCGGACCAATAAATTGAATCAGGCTCATATGCTCTCATGAACTGCTCAATGAACACAGACTTATCAAGCAGGTAATTAAGAGGTATTTGCATACCGATATCTACCATTCTATTGAACAGAGAGCATCCAGATTCTCCTTCATGTCTTCTTAGGTTAAAAAATGTATCTAAGGGAGATATACAATATTCTGATTTCAGGATAGAATATTGACCCTTTTCTTAAATGTGTGACTACTAATCATCTTCCTCATCAAACTGCTGATTCTGATATACATTTTCAAGAGAGTTCATATTTTCCTAAATACGGATAGCGGGGTCAACAACATGTGCAATTTTCTAATAATGAATATGGGGTTGATTGTAGTGTATAAGGTATTGAGGCAGGCGGGCTGGGACAGCAGGAGCATTTACACTTTGAAGACTGCTCTCACCTTTTGATGTATCATATGTCATTTCATTGCTTGCTGGAATAGACTGAGGCCCTAAAGTTTGTGTATTATTTTCATTATTGTCATCAAACTGGCTCAAGAATAGCCTTTTGAAATCTCCCATAAAGATATACTTTGCATGGGTAAGCTTTTACACCATTTTTTTACATTATCCCTCAATGATCTTGCAAAGAATTTCATAATGATATCTTCTGCATAAATCTCAAAGTCCTCAATAAATTCACAAAATAGTTGTACATGCCTATGAGCTGATTCATACTCTTCTCCATGAAATATAGGCACATGATTTATGAGTTCAACGGGATAACGATTTGGGTAACCTTGGATATTATTGAAGTTCAATGGTTTATCAATGTCTCAGACATACACTTTTCATGGAAGTGGTTGACATTGATGACTATTTTGATGAAGGGCTTGATATTGATAATGCTCAACATATTGATTGTATTCACAATCTTGGTAGCCCACTTGTCTTTGACTAGGAGAGACAGGATAAGCATTTATTTGATTTGAGGCTTGTGGTGCAAAAATGTTTTGTTGTGTATAATGAGTACTATTTCTATTTCAATATTTTTAATTTTGTCATGAGGCACTTATGAGGTTAAAGGGTCACTCGCATTCACGCATCCTTCCTTATTAAAGAGTGGTATATATTGTGATGTATTTGAAACAAATTAGGCTCTTAATTGTAGCAGTTGTTGAGTCAATTCTTCCTTTTTCTTTGATGACTCAAGTCTTTCCACTTCTTTCGTCAATTGTTCTAATTTTTCTTCTATCTCTTTCCATGGCTTAGTTAATTTTCTTTTTGTATCATAATTTGTATAGGGAAAAGAAGAATTGCAATACATACTTCAGTCTTTAACCTTTATTTCTTACTAGAAATGTTGTAATTTTGAGATGTCTTTTGTACTCTCCATTAAGTTTTTTTTAGTCACCACCTCTTTTCAAAAGAGGAATGATTTTATTTTCTGGGTTTTTCTCCACCAGCAGAGCTATAATTCTTAATTTCTTGACTCTATTATGGTCTTCTACCAGGTTTTCTTAGGTTTATTCCCCAGTAGAGTCGTCATTTCTGTTGGTTCCCAAAATTGCAGATTGCTAACCCTAAGAGTATGCCAGGCTCTAACTTCAGGCTCTGTTAGACTTAGGTGGGTACACCTTGATAATGAAGCAGATTTAAGGGTTGTATATACTTTTACTATAGCAATCTATTTCTTGATGGCATGAGAGTGTGAAATAGATGCAAAGCTAACAATTAATCCTACTACTAATGTTTGAAATTTGAATGTGTGAATAAGATTTCTATGAAGTATTGCTTTATCATGAATATAACCAGTGCTTTCTATCAAATTTGGGCAACAGAGTCAAGATGTGTATGATATGTGAATCCTCCCTCTTGGCTTAACTTGAATTATTTGATAGTTTTCAAATGTTTATACCTTGTATAAACATGCAAGGTTGTCAGTTATCATGCTCTTCTTACAAATCCCAGTGATATCTCCCCAGGTTACTGTGACTATTTGAAAGCATTTTAATTCTTGCTGGAAGGAAACTAGTTAAGATGGTTTGTTTTAAAAGGATTTTAATTCTGGGTAGAAACCAATTAAAAGGAATCTCTTAAAAGTAATTTAATTCTTTCTTGCAGAAACCAATCAACATGAATCACACAAAGGCAGCAAATGTGTCTTGACAAATTAAATATATGCTTGATACACTCAATTTGAATAACAAGGAAAGATCACTCTGGAGACAAAAAGATAACGTATATGAATTAATATCAACTTGAATAATTGAACACCAAAATGTTAGCCACCAAATTATAATATTCTTCTCTGTTAAATTGCTTCAAAATATTTTACAATATGCATCAGAAGCCTTCATTTTCTGGTATATCCTATCTACTATCTAATCCTACTGATGATTTTTATCTCTCATAAATACTTTGTATTTTCAAGGGTTATGACCCTTCACATATTCATCCAATGCAGCTCTTCATTTAATCAATTATCTTCCATAGATAAAATAATTAATTTTAACTTCTTTCGGCACTCCTGTGAAATAAAGTATTTCACAATACTTTAATTTTAATTCCTTTGTTGGCAAATTTCTTGTTTATATTTACATGTGTGCTTTTTCACCCTCATTTGGTAAAAATATCATTTGGGTGAAAATAATTAACCACTCCTTAACCTCTTCGGTAAAAATGTTTCACTGGTCATTTGGCAACCATTATCAACCATTCCTATGATCCTGCACGACCTTCTAAAGGAATTATGCAGCCAGAGCAAAGATTGTTACTATTGTTAGAATCTGTCAACTTCTTAAAGTGATTTCATGTGATTAGGAAGGAGAAAGTTATTGCACAGCCAATGCAAAGTGATATGCAATATATCGAACAAAGTCAGCAATCAGTTCATCATAGCCATTCTTGCATGGTACACAATCATTGAAGAATAATGTGTAATGAATGAAAACCCAATGCGAGTCGTGGTAGATGTTTGCATCCATAGAAATGGCGTAATGCTAGGGTTATAATTTAACATCGGGATATTAGAGGGACTTATATAAGCCTCTCCAATGTATTAAAGTCACTTCGATATCCTTTTGTATACCCTATACCTTTTGATCTCGGCATGTAAAAAGCCTTCGCGACCCACCTCATCAACATATCAGTGAGACTTCAATAATCTCCCATCAATATGTCATTCTCCTTCCGATGGTCTTTAATGATGTATTATATGCTCTTATAATCGGTGGAGACCAATTGAAAGGACTCGTCAACTGGTCTTTCCAATATGGTAAAGTCTCCTCGATGTGTGTCATCTGGTGCCAATGCAAAAGGAGGGCAGCTACTGCAGATGCACCAATATCTCAAATGGGCTTCAATTAGCCTACATAGTCCCTTGATAAGTGCATTGATAGCCTTAATTCCAGGCACAATATCTATTTGATGCACTTTAAACTCAAAGTTGTTTGCTCTTGGCAAGTCATCTTCACAATAGGCTTCAAGAACACAATTTCAAGGACAAATTCCACTTTTCTGTGTTTTAAATACCAAGTTGGGTATCTGTATTTTTTATTATAACTTTAAGAATCCTAAACATATCCCCTGACTTCACAACTGTGTGATGTATGCCAGGTCACCTTGTGGGCTCGGCTAAATTTTTTTTCGTTTTGAAATAATTTTTTGTCACGAATTGACCCGACATCACATCAATATGCTTCTAAGGTGAAAAAATGAAATGGATAATCATTAAAATTTACTTTCTAGCAACTTGCAGAGTGACCCAAAACAAGCCAAGTAGCCTCCAGAATGGCCCTAGAAAACTAGTCAAACCATCTCCTGAAGCCATGAAAATGCACATGCATGTAGACATTTGATCCCAGAATTCATTGCAACAAACAGTTTGGCAAGACCCATTCCGATGTTCAAAATATTCAATGCCAAATTATCTCACTCAACCTTTTCTGAAACTGCATCTTGTAAAAAACCAACTAGGGCTCACCAAGTCATCATCTTGAAAAAATACCAAATCACCTCCTGGGAAGCTGCCACTTGGGGAAATAGTTCATTTAGGCTCCATGAGCATGTTCACAGAAAGGTTTTTCACTCATCTACTCTCTTCACAAAATATTGATGGTCAAAGTTGACCTGAAACTTTCTAGAAATACAGTTATCGAAATTGTGAAAACTCCATTTGGTTTTGGCTTTAAAAAAATATCAAATGAGATGCCAGGGTTTTGAAACCTAGCATGAAAGTAAATTAGCATGGGGACAATCTGAAACACCAATTGGCTATTCATGAAAATCATCCAACTCATAAATATCATCCTCCAAAGTTGACCTCCTTGGCATATTTAACAGTGTACAGATAGAAGACTTTTCGAGAACTCTTCAACTTGGAGCTTCAAAACCTTGTCAAACTAGATCATAGGGAGCTGAAATCAGGTGGACACACTTACATATGGTAGATGAACATATTTGCAAAGTGGTTTGGCATAAGAGTGAATAGGTCTCAAGTTGTGAATTTTCAAAGTGAGCTCCTGGGATAGATTTTATAGGTACATTTCTGAGTGCTGTAATCAGTTTTCTCATCATGGGAACCTCAAATTTTGCCAAAATTTTAAGGAAATTTTAGGCTCTAACAAGTATCTTGTATTATGTCATGTCATAGCACTAAGCACGAATGGTTGGTCCTCATCATCACTCTTTTAAGTTGTATCTTGGAACTCATCATCATCTATATCGAATGTGACCTCAATAAAATGTGCTTTGCCTTTCCCAAGGCATCTGTGACCAGGCTCCCAAGGCTCCTTGCATGAGAAGCAAATCTTCTTTCTTCTTAGCTCATTTTTTGTCTCAATGTCTGGTGTTGTCCTCTTAGGCTAATCCTTCTAAAAATTCTTCCTAGGTTCCTTTCGTGATGAAGAGAAAGGCTTACCCTGAAACTTAGGCTTAGAAGGTGTTGAAAACTACATACCTCTAGCCCTCTTGATGGCTTCCCTCAAAGAAGGTGGTATAGACACCTAAAATTAACCTCACTTCTCGACTTAGTTATTCACCTGCCATACCTGTTGATGGTTGTTTTGTGATAGTCATAACAATAGTTTAAAATTCACATAAAATGAACCAAAACTGACTTGAAAGATATGAAGGAATTGGTTAAGATTCGCTTAATCCCAAGTTTAATATGGGTTATTTTGGCCTTTGTTGTAATTCTGATTTTGATTGTATCCTTGGTTACTTCTTCCATAGTGGTTTTCATTTCTTAGTTGTGTCATTTCAGTGGTTAATCTTTTCAAACGTGCAGTGATCTCTTTGATTTCTTCCTTTTCCTCTTGTGCTTTTGCCAAAGTTGTATCTCTAGGAGGTCAGAAGAAAGGTTGACCATTATTTTGACTGTTACTAGTAGTGTTACCCGTGTAAGGAGTTATGGATTCGATTGGAGTAGGACTATACACAGGTGCGTATGTAGGGACCGGATTTAATAATGGAGTGTGGTGCATAGGGACTCCATTCCAAGGTTGTGCCTAATTTTGCATCCCAAAATTTCCTCCATTAACGAATGGACTATAAGTTGCAGGCCTCATTTCTTGGTTTACTGAGGCTGCCTCTTTATAGCCTTTGGATATTGAATCTATGTCAGGTTTTCTTTTAACAAACATGGCAGTTAAATGATGCAAGGTAGCATAGTACATAGCTAACAAGGTATCATCATCCATGGTGTAAGGGGCTACCAACCTAAAGTAGGCTTTTTGAAATCTGTCATTGAAATTATCAATTAGTTCTCTCTCTCCTCTTTTTATAGTAGCCAATTTATGATATAAGATACAAAGATCAATGGGTCCTCTAAATCTAGACAGAAATGCCTCTTCCATAAGTGACCAGGAAGAAATATAGCCATTGGGTAAGTTTACATACCAATTAGAGGCTTGTTCGTTAAAGGTGTAGGGAAACAACCTACACACCACGTCCTCGTGTTCTAATCTAGCCCTAAAGCATGCTTCCTTGAATATTCTAATATGGTCTTCCGGGTCTTGGTGCAATTGGTATTTGGGACATATCTTTTCCAGATTTTTGGGCATCTCATTGTAATCATTGAAGTGTATGGGAGACTGGACATTGAAATAAGCCATTGCAGGTATCTGTGCTCGACCTGGACCTGTAGGAATACCTGGATTTCCTGGGGGATTGGGATTTTTAGGAGGACTAGGACCTCTAGGATTACCTGAACCAAGATTTAAAGATCTAAATGAGGATCTGTCAGGACTCACGAAGTTATGGATAGTATAAGGTGATCCAGGGGGTGTTCCAAATGAACCTCCTGCTTGCAATATTTTAGGATTCCAAATCAAAGGGCTCTTACTTCGCCTTATATCAGGTAATTGCACAAATATATCCCCTGAACTAGATGTAGATCTAGTCACTCTATTGTTGTTTTTAGCCAGTTTTTTTTTTTGAAACAAACCCTAACTCAAGTCAGCCCTCTTTCTAGCACCAAGAAACTGTTGATGGTTGTTTTGTGACAGTCATAACAATAGTTTAAAATTCACATAAAATGAACCAAAATTGACTTGAAAGATATGAAGGAATCAGTTAAGATTCGCTTAATCCCAAGTTTAATATGGTCAGGTCTTGACCTGTTGGGCAAATTCAGTCGGTCGATGTGAAGCTATATGTTCAAGGGGCCTTACGTAGTTTAGGGTTTCTTGTTGGTTTATTGGGCTCAAACTATGCAAAGAGATTGTGAATATCAGTGTGTTGTTCATTCCTTTCTTGCATAAAAGTGTTACTGTGCTGCAAAGCTTTAAATGGTTTTCTTGAATTATTGCAGCTTTCTCCTCTTAAATATTTATGAAAACTATCTACTTTTAACTCTGTTATGCATGCTTTTTCAAATATGAGACAAATTTCTTTTAAATTTCTGCATTTTAAGCTAAGTATTTTCAGATGGGTTGGGAAAAGTTAGAAAGATCTAAACTAAAACATCATTTATTCTACCAAAGGATCTAATTGTTCTATTATGCACTTTGTAAATCATACAACAATTTGATCAAATCCACAAATTAAAACCTTGAATGCAAGTTCTAAGCATTTTCACAAACATACACCCAAGATTGCAAGCTCTAAGAGAAAATGTTTCAAACACAACGAGAAGCCAGAAAACACTCAAAAGACAGATGCAAAATTCTAGATTCAATTGTATTAGAAACAGACAGTCATATAAGATTTACAATGTCTGAATGACTCTTAGCTTCATTGATCAGATTACAGAAAACTTACAAGCTTTACAGATATAGCAAGGAGGCCGAATGTTCCACATGCTCCTTTTTGCAGACACAGGCGACCTCCTTCTTCTTTTTCTAAACTAAAAGGTCCCTCTATTCTAAATGCTAATTACAACTGCTAGCTATGTCTAAAAAAAATCCCTATTTAAAGTATTACAGTGCACAGAGGCACAATATACAGACTTTTTGATTATCCTCAATACAGCTCAAAACCCTAGTTAAGCAATGGTTCAAACCTCCAGTTACAGTAATAAATGCTGGAGAACAAATCTCCTAAAATATCTCTGAGCATACATCAAATATGGGTGAAATATGCCCTTCTAGAAACCCTAGCAGCTCAATAATAACTTCTGTGGTCTGCTGCAATAATGTCTCCATCTGCATTTTGCCTTTATCAATAAAGACCCTTGACTTCCTCGCCCTTCATCCTTATCTTCCTTAGCTATTGAGATCGGATTTTCCTTCCATGGCGTCATTGTCATCAAGCTTCAGCTCCTTCCTCAACTGCAAACCTGCAAAAACAGACCAGCAATAAGTATCATCGATTAATAAAACTAGAAAGAAATTAAAACACTTGTTAAATCAAGGTGTGACAGTGTAAACACAAGTATCAGGCCCTAAATTCGTGAAAATTGCGCGTCCAGAATGCATATTCAATGTTAAACTGGTCGGGTCAACCATCGTTGAACTAAAACATACATTTGGGCCCTAAAATGTCCTCAAATTCCTATCGCTCTGTCTTCCCGCCCCTTTCTCTATTTAAAATTTTGTATTTTACGATATACAAGCTGGGCGTGATGCAACGTTCTAATCGAATTTTATTTTTCCTTCGATTCCATGTTGCATGTATATTACTTTGTATCTTCCGATATGCACTATTTAAAACATACATGGATTTAACCTTGTTTGATAAATTTTTGGTTCCGGCACTTGTATATGTGCTATGTATGTTTGATAATATACAAGTCGGATAGATACAACGAATTAACTCACTCTAACTTTCTCTTGCGTCCGCAGCATGTATATTTCGTTGCACGTTGACTTTGTATACTTCGTAGTCATCAAACATGCAAACCCCAAATATACATAGATTTAATGCTATTCCATAGCTATTTTGATTCTGCCATTTGTATGTTTAACTTGTATCATTCGAAACATGTATATGCAAAGCACCGAAAATACAACGATTTAACTCTGTTTAACAACCCTTTCAAGTCCGCCATTGCATATTCGCATTGTATGTAACTCTAACATACAAGCTCGCAGATATACAATGAATTAACTATGCTTCATAAGATTTTGAATTCCACGCGATGTATATTTCCAATGTATATTTCACCTTGTATATTTCAACCTGCCAAACATACAACGTAAGATATATGCAACGGAACTCAAACATCAATTTATTTCAACTCTGGGTTATTTCGGATCCATCTTGTATGTATACATAAAGCTTTTATCTAAAATGCATACAAGGAAAAAAGACATACAATTGCCTTTGTATATGAAAGCGATGTATAAAGGGCAATGTATGTAACATTACAACGACCCAACATGCAAACAAAAAAATGCATATGCAACCGGATTGCAAATGCGACTAAGTATAAAACAATCTTTTGCATATACAAATGACCTTGTATATGAACAACGATATACAAAGGCCTTTGTATACAAGTGAACTCGCATACAAAGGGCTTTGTATATGCAACCCGATATACAAGCAGACTTGTATGTGCAAACAACAAACCCTCTCCTTATACATTTTACCAAAATGATCATAACTTGCAAAATATGGCAAATTTTAAGATGGTTCAAAAAGCAACCCTAGCTAATTTTTCATAAGGAATCCAACCATATCCTGCCCTGGTATTGAAAATGCATTTTTTCTCTATTTTAACAAAGTTTGCAATTTTAACCCCTTTTTCCCTTTACCACCAAGTGAAACAACACACACAAAAAGCAAAAGCAACAGCCACAACAGGGGTCCTCATTTTGCTAAGGAGTAAAATGGGGCGTGTTGTGAACATCACAACAACTAGCAACCAAAAAAAACAATTGAATTCAAATTTTTCAAGAAAACTAAATAAATAAATCCATAATTTCCAACTGTCTTTCCTGCAAATTATTATTCAACTTGAGACCTAAGGTATTCAATAAGGGTGCATGAATTTTCATTTTTAGTTTAGGTGTGTGCACGTGATTAATTATCCTCATCTTGAAGATCGGTTGAACAAACCAGGTGCCCTCAATCAGCATTTTCTCCAGAGTCTGTCCTCAGCTAATAGGGAACCCATGAGATCTCTGATCAGAGCATACAACACCTCTGATCAAGCTGGCCACAATCCCTAGAAAGTAGTCATACAAATCATACATGTCCTACCAGCTGATCACTAATCCGGCTATGGTAGGGTCATCAAACACCCTCCTGCACTCAGCTAACCCAGCATCATGCTACAAGTTGTACTCTACATGCTCTCCTACTATCGGTAAGTGCAGGATCCGGTAGACATCCTCCAAAGTCACTGTCATCTCACCAGTGGGGAGATGGAATGTCCCATCCTGACTGTGGTAGTGCTCCACCAAAGCAGTCAGTAGACTGAGGTTTGCATGAACCTCAGGCATGAAACACACATACTCCATGTTAGCACTAATTTTCGTCTGGATCTGAGCGCAGGATGTTGGAGGGTTTTTTCCTTTTTGGGCCCTAAGTTTCCTTGTTCATCACTGTGATTTTCTCTATCGGCGAAACTTCTTTTTGGGTACTCAGATTTTGCTTGAACCATCGTTTTGAACCATCGTGTTGACCCTTTTGGTTCAAGGTTCAACGGTTCATGGGCTTAGGCTCCATCTTTTTCCGTCAGTGAATTCTTTGTTCATCTGTGTTATCGGCGTTGAACTTCTCGGTTGAACTTCTCTTTTGAAGCATTAGGTTGAACTGGTTCAGGGTTCAATGGTTCAAAGCCTTATGATTCTGGTCTTATCGGTGTAACGTTCATCATCGGGTGGACGGTGGTGTGTTGGCCTGACGGTTTGCTTCTCGCCAATGGAAGGTTAGCCGTTTGCAAGGTTGGTTTCGGTGTGACATGTTCTATCGGGCTAACCGTTGGAGGGTTCACCTATATACAATGTTTGGCCGATGGATATGTTATCGGTGAGAGCTGTATTGTCGGCCTGAGTGTTTTGAGTTATGCCGACGATGGGAGGTTTGGCCGATGAGGAGTCGTTGGTGTGTGTCTGGCCGATGGAGGAGCAGAGTGTAGCTCGTTGGTGCATCGGCGAGACTATTGTGATCGGCTGGGGAGATTTTGATTTCTTCGACGGTGTAAGTCACACCGACGGAGGTGGTCTTTGGCGTGACTTGTGTTGTCGGCGAGGATGGATTGCGTTGGGCCGACAGTAGAGGGTCTGACCGATGAAGGGGGAAGTCGATATGTTATCGGCGGGAGTTGTTCTATCGACAGCAGTCTTTTATGGTTTGCCAATGGAAGGAAGTCACCCCGATGGGGAATGCCATCGGAGTAAGGTTGCTTATCAGGTTAGTGGTTGGAGGGTCCACCGATGGGGTAGTGTCAGGCCGATGAGGATTTGGAGTGGTCATCGATGAGAGTTGGTCTGTCGGTGAAGGAGCTTTTGGCTAGGCCGATGGGGATGTTGGAGGCTTTCAGGAGTTGTTCATCAGCGTGATTGGCTGTGTTGGCCGAGGGGTTTTTTGCTTGGCCGACGATATTGGTCTGGCCGATGGTGGTAGGATGGTAACTGCTAACGGGGTGCAAGCTGGTCATTGGAGAGACTCATACTATTGGTGGAGATCTGAAGAGTTGGCCCGATGGTGCATCTCTGGCCGATGGAGGGGATTGTAATGTAGCGGTCGGCAGGACAATTGAGGTCAGCAGAACAATTGAGGTCGGTAGGAGATTCGTGGGCTTGGCCGATGGTGTTGATCTCGGCGATGGGCTTTGGGTGAAGGAGCGTGTGTCGAGCGTGGCAAAAGCACTCGACACCTATTATGCAAGTGACTATGCTTTTAAAATACTAAGGTAGTCTCCTCACCGTGCATGTGGGACTAATCTCCCTGTATAATTTGAAAATGCGATAGAATGCGTTTTGGCAGGAATTTCTTTTTTGAAGTGCTGTGACAGTTTTCAAGCGGCTGCAGGTGGTTGAGCCATCAATGGCGACTGTAGCAGGGGCATGGGCAAGTTGTTGAATAGTCATGTACCTGATTTTTTGGCGTGAGGACTTCCAGATGGTAGCACAGGGCTCGAGGCCACCATTGTCTACTTTCTGTATCTGCAGCAATAAATTTTGAGCGCCATTCCTTTGAAGGATTTGTATTTGGCAGATTTTTGTAAAAGCCTTGTAATTAATTAATGTGGTACACTTTTTGGCTGATATAAGCAGACTGTGTTACCATTGTTTAGGTTGTTGAAAGTTAAACATTTGGCTCTGTAATACAATACAGCTGATTTGGTTGCTCTGTACAGCAAAACCTGTGAGTTTATGTATCTCTTGTTGTACATTTTTGCATGAATCCACTGATTTCATGGTTAATTTTATATGAGAAATGCTATGTTAGCATGTGTTTTGTTAATTCTGTCTCCAGTATTGCATGTATCTTTCTTCTGAGTCTGGATATTAAGCAATGTCTGAGACTCTAGAACATAGAATTCTTGTGTTGAATGTCTGATCTCTTAACTTCTGCCCAAGGGGTAGATTAAATTGTTCTCAGATTGAACATTGGGAAGGGTATACTGCAGTAGGGATGCCATAAGTATAGATAGCTTAACACTCTGTATTGGGAGATATCTGTAAGGCAGGTATCATATGTATCCCCCTAAAATCCAGTTTTAGTTGTTCATGCATATCATTCACAGGTGTATGTCTACTGACTCCAGGCCCTGGATAGGCACCAATCTTGCTTTGTGTTTGTGTTACAACCATGTCCAGCTTTGCATCCAAACTTAAAGTCAAAATCAAAATCTAAAACAATCTTTAGGACATTAGAATTAGTTTTAGGATCCTTAGTCCTCTGTCTACAACTGCAAATAGGTCCAAAGCTAGCCCCTTTGCTCTTATCTTTTAGTTTTGGTCTACTTACATGAGGACTTATCTGCTTTCTGTCAGCATCCCAGCCTTGTATGTATATCCTCATGGATGTTGAGTAGGGAATACCCCCTAGGTTTTGCAAAGCCTAAAGAAGAAGAGGAGATAAAATATAGAGTCTATCTCCTACACTATTGGCCCCTAGCCCAGGGATCCTGTTGATCATTGATGGCTACCTTGTAGGGAAATCTGGGAATAAGCATCCAGTCTGGGAAAAAACCAACAGAAATTGGTGACTCTATTGGGGACGGTGATTTGAAAATTGTTATTTTTGTCCTCCCTGGTGAAATATCTGTGTGCCCATCTGAGTCACCAACAGAAATTGGTGACTCCGCTGGGGAGATTTGTGAAAGAACCCTGATTTACAAAAGAAAATAGTTCCTAGTAATAGGTGGCGACTCCGAAGTAATCTCCCAACCAGTCAAAGTAAAACTTATATGCAGGGGAGAAGATCCTAACAAAATCCTTTATTTAAAGAGTTACCAGTAACAAGAAGAATGATGTACAGAAGAAAGGGAGCTGTCTCAGTCAGTCATGAGGGTTCCCCCAGAAAAAAATGATGATATGCAAGATAACCCTAGGCCATTAGGATAGCATGTGCCTTACTTTTCAAATGCAGAGGCTGATATTCAGGGTGCATATGAGAGGCAACAAGGTGGTAGCGTGAGAATGAGGTCAAAGGTGTTCCAAGAACGCCCATTTCTAGACCCTAGTGAAAGATTTGAAGAGGCAGAGTCTCTGAGGGATGATGAAGATGAAGATCAGAATATGGTAAAACCATCCTCCTCTAGGCCTAGTGAGGAAGAACTAGCTGATGAAATTAGGAGCTTAAGGGCCGAGTTTGAATATCAGCAGGCAATAACAATCAGAGATGACCTGAGGAAGAAAGTGCAAGCTTTAAGGGCTGCCCAAAATAATTTAATTCCTACCCTTGAGAATGCAAATGTGTAGAGACATCAACAGAGAAATGAAGTGCAACATCAGCATAATGATGAGAGACAAAATGTGAATGATGCTAGGATACCACTGAACAATGTAAGAAACCAGAATGCAAACAGAAATATTAATATTAATCAGTTTGACAGACAGCCCATGCAGTTAGATAGATTTAGACAGCTGGTATTTGATGGTATTCCTGGGTATCCTAACCCCATTGACAAGCATCTAAGGCTGCAAGTGCCTAAATTTTCAGGAAACAACACTGTGTCAGGAGAAGATCATCTAAAAGCTTTTCAAAATGTCATGGATAACTTTGAGGTTGAACATGAGGATGTTTTCATGAAGTCATTCATGCAATCTTTAGTAGATGAGGCAAAGGAATGATATAAGAATCTACCTGACCGGAGTATTTCATCATGGGATGATTTTAAAAGGATGTTCAAGGAGCAATATGGTGACAAAACTGACCCTAGCTTTTTTGTAAATGAGTTTACTAGTATCACTAAAGGGTCAAATGAGCAGGTTGCAGATTTTAATGCAAGATTTACTAAAGTGTTAAACAAATTGCCACATCACATGAGGCCAAATGAACCTATGTGCATAATATTGTATATCAATACCTTTGATGCAAAAACTGCATATGGATTAAGAGATAAAAGTCCTGCTACTATCAGGGATGCTTTCAGAATTGCAGTAAATATTGAGAACAACAGGAAAGCATCAGGCAAGACTAACAGAAGGGATGATGTGAAAATTCTGCAGAATCCAAACAAGCCTCAGAACACTCAAGGTAATACATCTGCCCCTGAAGATAAGATAGACAAATTGGCAAATGTTGTTAAGGACCTAAGTTACAGACTAGCTAGAAGTGAAAAAGGGATAGGTCCTGATAGGCAAGTCTATCAAAGGCAGGAAAAGAGGCCATCATTGCATGATATGCCTTATAATACCAATTGGCATAATGGTAAGCCTATATTCCCACATAACAACACAAATCAGAGGACTCAACATGTCAAAGAAACTCCCGATCCTCTAAAGAAAGCTGTAAATATTGTTGATGATACTCCATGGTGTATAATTTGTCAGATGCCACATTCACAGTCATAGTGTATGATTGCTCAGTCCTTGTGTGATGATACTACATCTTGTAATGAATGCAATGAGCCACATTATGTGTAAGATGATGATGTTAATATGATGTCCACAAACAATGGATACCCTCTTTATGATGCTGATGAGAGTACAGATAATGGAATTCAGGCCTGTCAACAGGACTTTTATGATGAAGGTAATGAAGAGAGCTATGTATATGCTCAGAACTCACACAATTTTCTGAGTAACTTACAACGACCTTCTGATGAGGAAATTAGGGCTTTCACAACTGCAGCAGTTGCCCAAGTCAAGAGTAACTACAATCTCAGAGGTAAAGCTCAGATAAGCAACTTGTGTTAACCAGAAGATGTTTCTGCAGGTCAGCCAGTGCATGGTCATAAAGGAATTGAACCACAAAAAAGGCAGTGGGGTAATAATAAACAGAATTTTAGACATAGAACAGGTCATGAATCTCAAGGACCAGAAAATAGAATCCCTCAGGCTGAAGATCAAAGTAAAGGTTCCTAAGACAAGAATGATGATCAGGGAACTATGAAAGTAAAAGCTAAATCAGTTCAGGATAAAAACAAGATTGTGGAGCAAGCTACAACTGTTATACAAAATTATGCTCCATTTGATATAGCTCAAGTCCTCTCCCAGGTAAAAGTCTCTGTTCCACTTATGGAACTGATGAAGGTTGAAGAGATCAAGAATAGGACAGTATCCCTAATTTCGGAGGTGCCTTTTCAAGCTAAACAAAATGTTCAGACCCAAGGTGAGAAACATGTCATGTATAATGAAGAAGATGAGGCTCCTGAAGTCTATTTAGGAGTGACTATGACAAAGTGTCCTTCACAAGTGGAACCATTTTATGTATCCCTGGTTATAAATGGAAAAATAATCAGAAATTGTATGCTTGACTCTGGAGCATCTACAAATGTCATGCCTTTAGCCGTCATGCAACAAGCTGGATTGAAAATTGACAAGGCATGTGGAAAATGTTATGCTATGGATGCCAGAGAGGTACCAGTTATTGGAATCATGAAGGATGTAGATTTCAAACTGGCAGCATTTCCTGAAAAGAGATATAAAATGAATATAACAGTGGTTGACATCAAGCCATAGTATGGTATGTTACTGTCAAGAAGATGGGCTGCACTAATTGGTGGAAGTATGCAGCTTGACCTGTCATATGCCATGATTCCAATGAATGGCAGGGATGTTAAGCTAATCAGAGAACAGAGATCATCAGAGACAGTGGAAGACCAAGAAGTGGAGGAACAGATATGCTTTGTAAACACTGACTGTGATAATTTCAAGGTTGTCTCAGATGATAGAGAAGATAAAGAGAAAAATGTCTACAGTGAAGAGCTAGACCAGCAGGGTTTGTGGACCATGTATTTTGATGGAGCTTGTGCAAAAGAAGGCTCTGGAGCTGGAGTTGTTTTCCTATCTCCAACTGGTAAGCTCCTCAAATTTTCTTTCTTGCTAAGGTTTGTTTGCACAAACAATATTGCAGAATATGAGGCTTTAATCTTAGGCCTAAATATAGCTCTCAAACATGGAATCAAAATGCTAAGAGTATTTGGGGATTCTGAGCTGATTGTATCCCAAATTAGAGATAGGTATGCTTCAAAAAACAAAAGATTGAAACAATACAAGCATACTGTTTGGGATACCATTGAACTATTTGATGCATTTTCAATAGGCTGGGTAGAGAGATCAAAGAATGTTATGGCTGATTTCTTAGCTAATGTTGCAATAAGGCCAGATGACATCACTCTGTCAGATGTTACAAATGTAGAAGTTAAAATTAGGCCTGCAGTACCATAAAATATATGTAGTTGGCAAGTGTTTAATGATGATAGGGATTTGTTAAAATTTTTGCACTGCATAGATGAATTTGAGAATCAAGAAATTGATTTCCAAGCTTTTGTAGAGACTATAGATGGAAAAGAAACTCTTGTGGGGAAGGAGGTAATTCAGTTGAAGACTAATAAAATCCCTAGAGGGTTAGTAGCTTTGGAAAGAGCTTTTGACAGTAGAGACAAATTGGTCATAAGGACATCTCCCACAAATAAGGAAGATTTAGAAGAGATAAATTTGGGGACATCTCAGGCCCCCAAGAAGGTATACATTGGTAAACAGCTCAAACCACACATCAGGAGTATGCTGATTGCATTACTGAAAAGGTATAAACATGTTTTTGCTTGGTCGTATGAGGACCTAAAAGCCTATAGGGAAGATCTATTCCAGCATGAGATCCCATTGAAGCTTGGAGCTAAGCCATTCAGACAGAGGCAAAGACCTATTAATCCTACCTTAGCTCCAAAGATGCAAGAAGAGCTTAAAAAGCTTAGGGAAGCTGGAATAATTATGCCAATCAAGCATTCAACTTGGGTGTCTAACCTTGTCCCAGTCAGAAAAAAGAATAGTGATATTAGGCTTTGTGTTGATTTCAGGAACTTGAATGTATCCTCTTTAAAGGATAACTATCCACTGCCTAATATGGAAGCTATGTTGCAGAGAGTGACTGCTTGTGAACTCTTATCCATGATGGATGGATTTTCAGGTTATAATTAGGTGAAGGTAAAGGAATCAGAACAGTATAAGACTACCTTCACCACTCCATGGGGAACTTATGTGTATGTTAGAATGCCCTTCGGACTAACAAATGCAGGTTCTACATTTCAAAGAGCAATGGATGTTGCTTTTGCAAGGTTGATTGATTCAATCCTAGCTGTATATCAGGATGACTTGACTGCATATTCAAAGAAGGAAGAGCAACATTGTTTGCATCTAGAGCAGATTTTCATAAGAGCACTAGAGTATGGTATTTCTTTAAATCCAAAGAAGTGTGCTTTTGGGGTGGTTGAAGGAAAACTCCTAGGGCACATTGTTTCCAAGGATGGAGTCAGGATAGATCCAGAGAGAGTGGCTGCTATTGATAGAATTCAAATGCCAAAAACTGTAAAAGGAGTTCAGTCCTTCTTTGGATAGATAAATTTTGTTAGGAGATTTGTTCCCAACTTTGCAGAAACTACAAGGAACATTTCTAAGATGATGAAGAAAGATGCAACTGTCAACTGGGAAAGTGAAGCAATAGAATCATTTTAGAGTATCAAAGAGGCAATCAAGATGGCCCCTGTTCTTAAATCTCCTGATTTTTCTAGGCCATTCCAAGTATTTTCATTTGCTTCCTTTCACACTGTTGCTGCGTGTTTGCTACAGAAAAATGAAGATGGTTTTGAACAGCCCATAGCTTTCTTCAGTATGTCCTTGCAGGCTTCTGAGTTGAAGTATGATATTATGGAAAAACAGGCATATGCACTAGTCAGAGCCATCAAAAGTTTCAGACCATACCTGGTAGGATCACATGTAATTGCATATGTACCCCATGCAGCAGTCAAAGACATATTCACTCAACAGGAGGTGACCGGAAGAAGGTGCAGATGGATAAACAAACTGCAAGAGTTCAACATAGACATACAAGTTACCAAGTTGGTAAGAGGACAAGGATTAACCAAGATGATGGCATAGTCAAACTTGGAAGCATGCCAAGTTAATGCAGTCCAAAATGAGAGTGTAAATGTATCAAGATCTGAATGGTACAAGGACATTATATACTACTTGCAAAATCTGAATTGTCCTTCCCATTTCAGTGACAGCCAAAAGAGGACTTTAAAGTTACATGCAATCAGGTATGTTATTGTTCAAAGTGAGCTATACTGGAAAAACCCTGATGGTGTGCTGCTGAGATGTGTGGATGAGGATATGGCTAACAATGTTTTGATTGATATGCATAAAGGATTGTGTGGTGGACATTATAGTGCCCAAACAACAGCTCATAAGACTCTCAGAGCAGGATATTGGTGGCCCACTCTCTTTTCAGATGCACAAAGGTTAGTGAGGAAGTGTGACCCTTGCCAAAGATTCTCAGGAAAATTGAGATATGATGGTGCTTTACCCCTCAGAACTGTAACTGTGGATGCTCCATTTCAGCAATGGGGAATTGACTTCATAGGTGAAATTGCAGACAAGTCAAGTGGGGGACACAGTTGGATTTTAGTGGCAACTGATTACTTTACCAAATGGATCGAGGCCATTCCAACTAAGAGAGCTACAAGTAAGGTGGTGATGGATTTCATACTGGAAAATGTTATCATCAGGTTTGGAGTACTATTCAAGATAGTCACTGATAATGCTATGTGCTTCAGATCAGGTGAATTTGTTGATTTTTGCAACAAATATGGGATCAATCTATCATATGCATCACCATACCACCCACAAGGAAATGGTCAAGCAGAATCAAGCAATAAAAGCATCATGAAAATTATCAAGAGGATACTGGACAAGAATAAGAGAGCTTGGGACTCAAAATTAAAGTTAGCAATATGGGCTAACAGAGTGATAGTAAAAAAGGCTATTGGAATGTCACCCTTTGAGCTAGTATATGGTGCATCAGCTAGATTGCCCATAAACAATCTCCTACCAGTTTACAGATTCATCCAGGAAAATGATGAGGAGATTGAAGACTCCATGACAGAAAGAGTGAATCAGCTGGTTGCATTGGATGAGAATAGAAGGAAAGCACACCAAATTAACCTCAAGAGACAATAAGATATGAAATATCAGTTTGATAGGAGAGCTACAAAAAGGAAGTTTCAAGTCAATGATCTGGTGCTCATATGGAATGCAAAAGGTCAAGAAAAGGGTAAACATGGTAAATTCAAACCCTTATGGATGGGCCCATATCAGATTTGCAGCATTCATGGGGAGGATTCTTATTTCCTCCAGGC
The DNA here is from genome assembly GCA_027924645.1 of Cunninghamia lanceolata. Classification (NCBI taxonomy): domain Eukaryota; kingdom Viridiplantae; phylum Streptophyta; class Pinopsida; order Cupressales; family Cupressaceae; genus Cunninghamia; species Cunninghamia lanceolata. The sequence goes on from BSBN01001011.1 coordinate 3,058,542, forward strand.
CCTAGATGGTGAATTTCTGGAATTGTCTGTGCATGGCCAAATCCTTAAGTTCTATTTTGCATAGATGACTTGTCGCTGTGCACATTTGTAAAAATATGTATATAGTGTAAATGTTCTGTACAGTTCGTGCTTTTTTTGACTTTTTTGCGTTGTCTGCCCGGAGATTTGGTTCTCGCTACAGGTTTTTCACCTGCACGTCCCCATTCGGAGCCAGTGTTAGCACTAATTTTGGTCTGGATCTGAGCGCAGGATGTTGGAGGGTTTTTTCCTTTTTGGGCCCTAAGTTTCCTTGTTCATCGCTGTGATTTTCTCTATCGGCGAAACTTCTTTTTGGGTACTCAGATTTTGCTTGAACCATCGTTTTGAACCATCGTGTTGACCCTTTTGGTTCAAGGTTCAACGATTCATGGGCTTAGGCTCCATCTTTTTCTGTCAGTGAATTCTTTGTTCATCTGTGTTATCAGCGTTGAACTTCTCGGTTGAACTTCTCTTTTGAACCATCGGGTTGAACTGGTTCAGGGTTCAATGGTTCAAAGCCTTATGATTCTGGTCTTATCGGCGTAATGTTCATCATCGGGTGGACGGTGGAGTGTTGGCCCGACGGTTTGCTTCTGGCCGATGGAAGGTTAGCGGTTTGCAAGGTTGGTTTCGGTGTGACATGTTCTATCGGGTTAACCGTTGGAGGGTTCATCGATATACAATGTTTGGCCGATGGATATGTTATCGGAGAGAGCTGTATTGTCGGCCTGAGTGTTTTGAGTTATGCTGACAATGGGAGGTTTGGCCGATGAGGAGTCGTTGGTGTGTGTCTGGCCGATGGAGGAGCAGAGTGTAGCTCGTTGGTGCATCGGTGAGACTATTGTGATTGGCTGGGGAGATTTTGGTTGCTCCGACGGTGTAAGTCACACTGACGGAGGTGGTCTTTGGCGTGACTTGTGTTGTTGGCGAGGATGGATTGCGTTGGGCCGACAGTAGAGGGTCTGACCGATGAAGGGGGAAGTCGATATGTTATCGGCGGGAGTTGTTCTATCGGCAGTAGTCTTTTATGGTTTGCCGATGGAAGGAAGTCACCCCGATGGGGAATGCCATCAGAGTAAGGTTGCTTATCGGGTTAGCGGTTGGAGGGTCCGCTTATGGGGTAGTGTCAGGCCGATGAGGATTTGGAGTGGTCATCGGTGAGAGTTGGTCTGTCGGTGAAGGAGCTTTTGGCTAGGCCGATGGGGATGTTGGAGGCTTTCAGGAGTTGTTCATTGGCGTGATTGGCTGTGTCAGCCGAGGGGTTTTTTGCTTGGCCGACGATATTGGTCTAGCCGATGGTGGTAGGATGGTAACTGCTAACGGGGTGCAAGCTGGTCATCGAAGAGACTCATACTATCAGTGGAGATCTGAAGAGTTGGCCCGATGGTGCATCTCTGGCCGATGGAGGGGATTGTAATGTAGCGGTCGGCAGGACAATCGAGGTCGGCAGGACAATTGAGGTCGGTAGGAGATTCGTGGGCTTGGCCGATGGTGTTGATCTCAGTGATGGGCTTTGGGTGAAGGAGCATGTGTCGAGCATGGCAAAAGCGCTCGACACCTATTATGCAAGTGACTATGCTTTTAAACTACTAAGGTAGTCTCCTCACCATGCATGTGGGACTAATCTCCATGTATAATTTGAAAATGCGATAGAATGCGTTTTGGTAGGAATTTCTTTTTTGAAGTGCTGCGACGGTTTTCAAGTGGCCGCGGGTGGTTGAGCCATCAATGGTGACTATAGCAAGGGCATGGGCGAGTTGTTGAATAGTCATGTACCTGATTTTTTGGCATGAGGACTTCCAGATGGTGGCACAGGGCTCGAGGCCACCATTGTCTACTTTCTGTCTCTGCAGCAATAAATTTTGAGCGCCATTCCTTTGAAGGATCTGTATCTGGCAGATTTTTGTAAAAGCCTTGTAATTAATTGCTGTGGTACACTTTTTGGCTGATATAAGCAGACTGTGTTACCATTGTTTAGGTTGTTGAAAGTTGAACATTTGGCTCTATAATACAATACAGTTGATTTGGTTGCTTTGTACAGCAAAACCTGTGAGTTTATGTATCTCTTGTTGTACATTTTTGCATGAATCCATTGATTTCATGGTTAATTTTATATGAGAAATGCTATGTTAGCATGTGTTTTGTTAATTCTGTCTCTAGTATTGCATGTATCTTTCTTCTGAGTCTGGATATTTAAGCAATGTTTGAGACTCTAGAACATAGAATTCCTATGTTGAATGTCTGATCTCTTAACTTCTGCCCAAGGGGTAGATTAAATTATTCTCAGATTGAACATTGGGAAGGGTATACTGCAATAGGGATGCCATAAGTATAGATAGCTTAACACTCTGTATTGGGAGATATCTGTAAGGCAGGTATCAGATGTATCCCCCTGAAATCCAGTTTTAGTTCTTCATGCATATCATTCATAGGTGTATGTCTACTGACTCCAGGCCCTCGATAGGCACCAATCTTGCTTTGTGTTTGTGTTACAACCATGTCTAGCTTTGCATCCAAACTTAAAGTCAAAATCAAAATCTAAAACAATCTTTAGGACATTAGAATTAGTTTTAGGATCCTTAGTCCTCTGTCTACAACTGCAAATAGGCCCAAAGCTAGCCCCTTTGCTCTTATCTTTCAGTTTTGGTCTACTTACAGGAGGACTTATCTGCTTTCTGTCAGCATCCCAGCCTTGTATGTATATCCTCATGGATGTTGAGTAGGGAATACCCCCCTAGGTTTTGCAGAGCCTAAAGAAGAAGAGGAGATAAAATATAGAGTCTATCTCCTACACTGTTGGCCCCTGGCCCAGGGATCCTGTTGATCATTGATGGCTACCTTGTAGGGAAATCTAGGAATAAGCATCCAGTCTGGGAAAAAACCAACACTCCAAACCAAGAGCACCGAGCACTATCTGATCTACCTCTGTCACCATGTATTATCATAGTATCATCACGGGGAACTACTGGCGTGACATGAGCGTGTCAGAAATATCCTCCTGCAATCAACAACACAAAGCATCAACCAAAACCATATCAGTGCAAACCTACTCAACTATCAAACCTATCACATCACTTACTTAACATGTCAAATTGATCAAACCAAGCATATCATCTCTTATCTAGATTCTATCAATCTCGAAGATCGCTTATCGATTGTCGCATCGATCAAGATGCCAATTTAGTCAATTTCGCTAAGTGACTATCCAAAGAAAATGCATTGTTCTAGGAGGTATTTTTGTAGTATCAGAGTAAAAACGTAGTTTTACAGAAAATGTGCAACCAAACTAAGTAGATGCATAGTTTTGTAGTATATGCGTAGCTTTGCACCACAGATGCGCAGAATGGGTATATGCGCCGCTAGGCAACATGCATGTGCCGAATGATAACAAATGCACAGATCTACCTAGCATATGTGCAGAAGTAGCAAATGTATTGAACAATAACCTAGATGTGCTGAACTATAACAGATGCACGGTTTCAGGTAGTGAATGCATTGAAATGCAAATTGGCGCATATACTTCCCTTACTTTGCCTAGCATTTATTGCACCCATAAATGCCCCTAGCATAAAAGTTTCAAAGTACATGTCGGGGGTCCTGCCTCTGCTAGCCATCTGAATTGTCGGACCCTCTCAAACTAGTGCTCCTCGTGTGGAATATCCATATCTCTACTAACTGCTCTAGCTTCTGTGCTCTACAAAGCTCCTAAGATCTCTCTCAAAATGACAAGTGTATAAATGACTAGGATTATGGACCCAGCTTCTATTTATAGACTTGCAACCCTCACTGGTTGTGTGGCAACCCTGCTTGTTCTTTGTACCCTTTCTCCATCATTTTTCTGAGCCTTGACCTATTTTCTTCACCCTAACCTAACTGTTCAACCTTCTTCATCGCGAGATTGTCCGTCTCACACCCTCAAACTTTTCTTCCCATCTAATCTCCCGAGGGGGCATCCTAGCATCATAAACCTGTACTAGGGGTAAACTAGGGTATGTATCATTATCAAAAAGTATCTATTCTTTGAAACAACGTGATAAAACACATTGCATCAAAGAGGGACAAAATGTATACACCTAAAATTGACACGACTCTATCTAAATAAATATTTTAAATATTTATTTCATTTTTAATTCCTCTATCAATAAATAAATAAATCAATTTATTTATTTGATTCATATTTCTCCAAAAAATTAAATAAAACCATTTATTTAATTAAATCCTCCAAATTCTTCTAAAGTCATTCTAAATTAAATAATACCAAATTATTTAATTAATTCTTCTCATTCTCTAAATTTAAATAAATCCAAATATTTATTTAAATTGTTCATTTCCTCCAAAATTAAATTAATACCAAAAATAATTCAATTAATCCACGTGCACATGTAATTAAATATTTTCAATATTTAATTAGCTAATATTCCCTCACACACATGTCCTATTTCTTCTCCAGACATATTAGTTAACTCAACAATCAAATCTGTTAACTGATTAGTCATTTGAGTTCACTGTTCAATCAATTCAGTCAACTCCCCAATCTATTATGTTAACTAGTCAGTCATCTCGGTTAGCTCCTCAATCTATTTTGTTAACTCCCCTGATGCATGATAGACCAGGACACTTGTCCTCTTCCTATTCATGCATATCCTCTCAAATTTCCTCAACCATTGATCTTCTTATTCATCCTCAATCGTTGATCTTCTTTCTCTCAAACCTATAAATACAACCCCTATTCCTCCATTTCAATCATCCAAGATTTTAGTAAACTTACTCTGTAGGAATCATAGCGCGCCTTTGGCACCCAACACCATTCCATAGCTTACGATCACCATTTTTATTGTATTGAAGATCCTCTTCATTACAAGAACTATCATAGTCATTTCTCTATTCTCATTTTGAAGAAAAAAGCAAGGAAGTGCACTTTCTGAGGGCTTCATTCACACGAAAGATCAATTTGAGATTAGGCGACCAATGGAAGCCACGAAGTAATAAGGTTTGCAAGGTATTGTTCTTTGTGTTGGAATCTTGATTATTGCAATTTCTATTGAGTTATTGGGTTATTATTAATTATTGATATTATATCCTCATTTTCCCATAACATTATTTGATCAATTTCTCTATATTCATTAATGACATTACCATTGGATTTACCATTGATAGCATCTTCATACCTTTTCTTATCTATGATACCAATCAATTCATTCACTTGATCAAAAGTAACTGGTTTTAATGACTCGGACCAATAAATTGAATCAGGCTCATATGCTCTCATGAACTGCTCAATGAACACAGACTTATCAAGCAGGTAATTAAGAGGTATTTGCATACCGATATCTACCATTCTGTTCAACAGAGAGCACCCAGTTTCTCCTTCACGTCTTCTTAGGTTAAAAAATGTATCGAAGGGAGATATACAATATTCTGATTTCATGATGGAATATTGACCCTTTTCTTGAATATGTGAATACTCATCATCTTCCTCATCAAACTGCTGATTCTGATATACATTTTCAAGAGAGTTCATATTTTCCTAAATACGGACAGCGGGGTCAACAACATGTGCAATTTTCTAATAATGAATATGGGGTTGATTGTGGTGTATAAGGTATTGAGGCAGGTGGGCTGGGACAACAGGAGCATTTACACTTTGAAGACTGCTCTCACCTTTTGATGTATCATATGTCATTTCATTGCTTGCTGGAATAGACTGAGGCCCTAAAGTTTGCGTATTATTTTCATTATTGTCATCAAACTGGCTCAAGAATAGCCTTTTGAAATCTCCCATAAAGATATACTTTGCATGGGTAAGCTTTTACACCATTTTTTTGCATTATCCCTCAATGATCTTGCAAAGAATTTCATAATGATATCTTCTGCATAAATCTGAAAGTCCTCAATAAATTCACAAAATAGTTGTACGTCCCTATGAGCTGATTCATACTCTTCTCCATGAAATATAGGCACATGATTTATGAGTTCAATGGGATAACGATTTGGGTAACCTTGGATATTATTGAAGTTCAATAGTTTATCAATGTCTCAGACATACACTTTTCATGGAAGTGGTTGACATTGATGACTCTTTTGATGAAGGGCTTGATATTGATAATGCTCAACATATTGATTGTATTCACAATCTTGGTAGCCCACTAGTCTTTGACCAGGAGAGACAGGATAAGCATTTATTTGATTTGAGGCTTGTGGTGCAAAAATGTTTTGTTGTGTATAATGAGTACTACTTCTATTTCAAAATTTTTAATTTTGTCATGAGGCACTTGTGAGGTCAAAGGGTCACTCGCATTCACACATCCTTCCTTATTAGAGAGTGGTATATATTGTGATGTATTTGAAACAAATTAGGCTCTTCATTGTAGCAGTTGTTGAGTCAATTCTTCCTTTTTCTTTGTTGACTCAAGTCTTTCCACTTCTTTCGTCAATTCTTCTAATTTTTCTTCTATCTCTTTCCATGGCTTAGTTAATTTTCTTTTTGTATCATAATTTGTATAGGGAAAAGAAGAATTGCAATACATACTTCAGTCTTTAACCTTTATTTCTGACTAGAAATGTTGTAATTTTGAGATGTCTTTTGTACTCTTCATCAAGTTTTTTTTAGTCACCACCTCTTTTCAAAAGAGGAATGATTTTATTTTCTGGGTTTTTCTCCACTAGCAAAGCTATAATTCTTAATTTCTTGACTCTATTATGGTCTTCTACCAGGTTTTCTTAGGTTTATTCCCCAGTAGATTTGTCATTTCTGTTGGTTCCCAAAATTGCAGATTGCTAACCCTAAGAGTATGCCAGGCTCTGTTAGACTTAGGTGGGTACACCTTGATAATGAAGCAGATTTAAGGGTTGTATATACTTTTACTATAGCAATCTATTTCTTAATGGCATGTGAGTGTGAAATAGATGCAAAGCTAACAATTAATCCTACTACTAATGTTTGAAATTTGAATGTGTGAATAAGATTTCTATGAAGTATTGCTTTATCATGACTATAACCAGTGCTTTCTATCAAATTTGGGCAACAGAGTCAAGATGTGTATGATATGTGAATCCTCCCTCTTGGCTTAACTTGAATTATTTGGTAGTTTTCAAATGTTTATACCTTGTATAAACGTGCAAGGTTGTCAGTTATCATGCTCTTCTTACAAATCCCAGTGATATCTCCCCAGGTTACTGTGACTATTTGAAAGGATTTTAATTCTTGCTGGAAGGAAACTAGTTAAGATGGTTTATTTTAAAAGGATTTTAATTCTGGGTAGAAACCAATTAAAAGGAATCTCTTAAAAGTAATTTAATTCTTTCTTGCAGAAACCAATCAACATGAATCACACAAAGGCAACAAATGTGTCTTGACAAATTAAATATATGCTTGATACACTCAATTTGAATAACAAGGAAAGATCACTCTGGAGACAAAAAGATAACGTATATGAATTAATATCAACTTGAATAATTGAACACCAAAATGTTAGCCACCAAATTATAATATTCTTCTCTGTTAAATTGCTTCAAAATAGTTTACAATATGCATCAGAAGCCTTCATTTTCTGGTATATCCTATCTACTATCTAATCCTACTGATGATTTTTATCTCTCATAAATACTTTGTATTTTCAAGGGTTATGACCCTTCACATATTCATCCAATGCAGCTCTTCATTTAATCAATTATCTTCCATAGATAAAATAATTAATTTTAACTTCTTTCGTCACTCCTGTGAAATAAAGTATTTCACAATACTTTAATTTTAATTCCTTTGTTGGCAAATTTCTTGTTTATATTTACATGTGCGCTTTTTCACCCTCATTTGGTAAAAATATCATTTGGGTGAAAATAATTAACCACTCCTTAACCTCTTCGGTGAAAATGTTTCACTGGTCATTTGGCAACCATTATCAACCATTCCTATGATCCTGCACGACCTTCTAAAGGAATTATGCAGCCAAAGCAAAGATTGTTACTATTGTTAGAATTTGTCAACTTCTTAAAGTGATTTCATGTGATTAGGAAGGAGAAAGTTATTGCACAGCCAATGCAAAGTGATATGCAATATATCGAACAGAGTCAGCAATCAGTTCATCATAGACATTCTCGCATGGTGCACAATCATTGAAGAATAATGTGTAATGAATGAAAACCCAATGCGAGTCGTGGTAGATGTTTGCATACATAGAAATGGTGTAATGCTAGGGTTATAATTTAACATCGGGATATCAGAGGGACTTATATAAGCCTCTCCAATGTATGAAAGTCACTTCGATATCCTTTTGTATACCTTATACCTTTTGATCTCGGCATGTAAAAAGCCTTCACGACCCACCTCATCAGCATATCAGAGAGACTTCAATAATCTCCCATCAATATGTCATTCTCCTTCTGATGGTATTTAATGGTGTATTATATGCTCTTATAATCGGTGGAGACGAGTCGAAAGGACTCGTCAACTGGTCTTTCCGATATGGTAAAGTCTCCTCGATGTGTGTCATCTGGTGCCAATGCAAAAGGAGGATAGCTACTGCAGATGCACCAATATCTCAAATGGGCTTCAATTAAAGCCTACATAGTCCCTTGATAAGTGCATTGATAGCCTTAATTTCGGGCACAATATCTATTTGATGCACTTTAAACACAAAGTTGTTTGCTCTTGGCAAGTCATCTTCACAATAGGCTTCAAGAACACAATTCCAAGGACAAATTCCACTTTTCTATGTTTTAAATACCAAGTTGGGTATCTGTAATTTTTATTATAACTTTAAGAATCCTAAACATATCCCCTGACTTCACAACTATGTGATGTATGCCAGGTCACCTTGTGGGCTCGGCTAAATTTTTTTTCATTTTGAAACAATTTTTTGTCACGAATTGACCCAACATCACATCAATGTGCTTCTAAGGTGAAAAAATGAAATGGATAATCATTAAAATTTACTTTCTAGCAACTTGCAGAGTGACCCAAAACAAGCCAAGTAGCTTCCAGAATGGCCCTGGAAAACTAGTCAAACCATCTCCTGAAGCCATGAAAATGCACATGCATGTAGACATTTGATCCCAGAATTCATTGCAACAAACAGTTTGGCAAGACCCATCCCGATGTGTAAAATATTCGATGCCAAATTATCTCACTCAGCCTTTTCTGAAACTGCATCTTGTAAAAAACCAACTAGGGCTCACCAAGTCATCATCTTGAAAAAATACCAAATCACCTCCTGGGAAGCTGCCACTTGGGGAAATAGTTCATTTAGGCTCCATGAGCATGTTCGCAGAAGGGTTTTTCACTCATCCACTCTCTTCACAAAATATTAATGGTCAAAGTTGACCTGAAACTTTCTAGAAATGCAGTTATCGAAATTGTGAAAACTCCATTTGGTTTTGGCTTTGAAAAAATATCAAATGAGATGCCAGGGTTTTGAAACCTAGCATGAAAGTAAATTAGCATGGGGACAATCTGAAACACCAATTGGCTCTTCATGAAAATCATCCAGCTCATAAATATTATCCTCCAAAGTTGACCTCCTTGGCATATTTAATAGTGTACAGATAGAAGACTTTTCGAGAACTCTTCAACTTGGAGCTTCAAAACCTTGTCAAACTAGATCATAGGGAGCTAAAATCAGGTGGACACACTTACATATGGTAGATGAACATATTTGTAAAGTGGTTTGGCATAAGAGTGAATAGGTCTCAAGCTGTGAATTTTCAAAGTGAGCTCCTGGGATAGATTTTATAGGTGCATTTTTGAGTGCTGTAATCAGTTTTCTCATCATGGGAACCTCAAATTTTGCCAAAATTTTAAGGAAATTTTAGGCTCTAACAAGTACCTTGTATTATGTCATGTCATAGCACTAAGCACGAATGGTTGCTCCTCATCATCACTCTTTTAAGTTGTATCTTGGAACTCATCATCATCTATATCGAATGTGTCCTCAATAAAATGTACTTTGCCTTTCCCAAGGCATCTGTGACCAGGCTCCCAAGGCTCCTTGCATGAGAAGCAAATCTTCTTTCTTCTTAGCTCATTTTTTGTCTCAATGTCTGGTGTTGTCCTCTTAGGCTAATCCTTCTAAAAATTCTTCCTAGGGTCCTTTCGTGATGAAGAGAAAGGCTTACCATGAAACTTAGGCCTAGAAGGTGTTGAAAACTACATACCTCTAGCCCTCTTGATGGCTTCCCTCAAAGAAGGTGGTATAGACACCTAAAATTAACCTCACTTCTCAACTTAGTTATTCATCTGCCATACCTGTTGATGGTTGTTTTGTGATAGTCATAACAATATTTTAAAATTCACATAAAATGAACCAAAACTGACTTGAAAGATATGAAGGAATCGGTTAAGATTCACTTAATCCCAAGTTTAATATCGGTTATTTTGGCCTTGGTTGTAATTCTGATTTTGATTGTATCCTTGGTTACTTCTTCCATAGAGGTTTTCATTTCTTAGTTGTGTCACTTCAGTGGTTAATCTTTTCAAATGTGCAGTGATCTCTTTGATTTCTTCCTTTTCCTCTTGTGCTTTTGCCATAGTTGTATCTCTAGGAGGTCGGAAGAAAGGCTGACCATTATTTTGACTATTACTAACAGTGTTACCCATGTAAGGAGTTATGGCTTGGATTGGAGTAGGACTATACACAGGTGCATATGTAGGGACCGGATTTAATAATGGAGTGTGGTGCATAGGGACTCCAGTCCAAGGTTGTGCCTGATTTTGCATCCCAAAATTTCCTCCATTAACGAATGGACTATAAGTTGTAGGCCTCATTTCTTGGTTTACTGAGGCTGCCTCTTTATAGGCTTTGGATATTGAATCTATGTCAGGTTTTCTTTTAACAAACATGGTAGTTAAAGGATCCAAGGTTGCATAGTACATAGCTAACAAGGTATCATCATCCACGGTGTAAGGGGCTACTAACCTAGAGTAGGATTTTTGAAACCTGTCATTGAAATTATCAATTAGTTCTCCCTCTCCTCTTTTTATAGTAGCCAATTTATGATATAAGATACAATGATCAATGGGTCCTCTAAATCTAGACAGAAATGCCTCCTCCATAAGTGACCAGGAAGAAATATAGCTATTGGGTAAGTTTACATACTAATTAGAGGCTTATTCGTTAAAGGTGTAGGGAAACAACCTACACACCACGTCCTCGTGTTCTAATCTAGCCCTAAAGCATGCTTCCTTGAATATTCTAATATGGTCTTCTGGGTCTTGGTGCAACTAGTATTTGGAACATATCTTTTCTAGATTTTTGGGCATCTCATTCTAATCATTGAAGTGTATGGGAGACTGGACATTGAAATAAGCCATTGTAGGTATTTGTGCTCGACCTGGACCTATAGGAATACCTAGATTTCCTGGGGGATTGGGATTTTTAGGAGGACTAGGATCTCTAGGATTACCTGGACCAAGATTTAAAGATCTGAATGAGGATCTGTCAGGACTCATGAAGTTATGGATAGTATAAGGCGATCCAAGGGGTGTTCCAGATGAACCTCTTGCTTGCGATATTTTAGGATTCCAAATCAAAGGGCTCTTACTTCACCTTATATCAGGTAATTGCACAAATATATCCCCTGAACTGGATGTAGACCTAGTCACTCTATCGCTATTTTAACCAAATTTTTTTTTTTGAAACAAACCCTAACTCAAGTCAGCCCTCTTTCTAGCGCCAAGAAACTGTTGATGGTTGTTTTGTGACAGTCATCACAATAGTTTAAAATTCACATAAAATGAACCAAAACTGACTTGAAAGATATGAAGGAATTGGTTAAGATTCGCTTAATCCCAAGTTTAATATGGTCATGTCTTGACCTGTTGGGCAAATTCAGTTGGTCAATGTGAAGCTGTAATGTTCAAGGGGCCTTACGTAGTTTAGGGTTTTTTGTTGGTTTACTAGGCTCAAACTATGCAAAGAGATTGTGAATATTAGTGTGTTGTTCATTCCTTTCTTGCATAAAAGTGTTACTGTGCTACGAATCTTTAAATAGTTTTCTTGAATTATTGCAGCTTTCTCCTCTTAAATATTTATGAAAACTGTCTACTTTTAACTCTGTTATGCATGCTTTTCCAAAAATGAGACAAATTTCCTTTAAATTTCTACGTTTTAAGCTAAGTATTTTTAGATGGGTTGGAAAAAGTTAGAAAGATCTAAACTAAAAAATCATTTATTCTACCAAAGGATCTAATTGTTCTATTATGCACTTTGTAAATCATACAGCAATTTGATCAAATCCACAAATTAAAACCTTGAATGCAAGTTCTGAGCATTTTCACAAACATACACCCAAGATTGCAAGCTCTAAGAGAAAATGTTTCAAACACAATGAGGAGCTAGAAAACACTCAAAAGATAGATGCAAAATTCCAGATTAAATTGTATTAGAAACAGACAGTCATATAAGATTTACAATGTCTTAATGACTCTTAGCTTCATCAATCAGATTACAGAAAACTTACAAGCTTTACAGATACAGCAAGGAGGTAGGATGTTCCACGCACTCCTTGTTGCAGACACAGTTGACCTCCTTCTTCTATTCCTAAACTAAAAGGTCCCTCTATTCTAAATGCTAATTACAACTGCTAGCTATGTCTAAAAAAAATCCCTGTGTAAAGTATTACAGTGCACAAAGGCACAATATATAGACTTTTTGATTGTCCTCAATATAGCTCAAAACCCTAGTTAAGAAATGGTTCAAACCTCCAGTTACAGTAATAAATGCTGGAGAACAAATCTCCTAAAATATCTCTGAGCATACATCAAATCTAGGTGAAATATGCCCTTCTAGAAACCCTAGCAGCTCAATAATAACTTCTGTGGTCTGCTGCAATAATGTCTCCATCTGCATTTTGCCTTTATCAATAAAGACCCTTGACTTCCTTGCCCTTCATCCTTATCTTCCTTAGCTCCTGAGATCGGATTTTCCTTCCATGACGTCATTGTCATCAAGCTTCAGCTCCTTCCTCAACTGCAAACCTGTAAAAACAGACCAGCAATAAGTATCATCGATTAATAAAACTAGCAAGAAATTAAAACACTTGTTAAATCAAGGTGTGACAGTGTAAACGCAAGTATTGGGCCCTAAATCCGTGAAAATCGCGCGTCCAGAATGCATATTCAATGTTAAACTGGTCAGGTCAACCATCGTTGACCAGAAACATACATTCGGGCCCTAAAATGCCCTCAAATTCCTATCGCTCTATCTTCCCGCCCCTTTCTCTGTTTAAAATTTTGTATTTTACGATATACAAGCCGAGCGTGATGCAACATTCTAATCGGATTTTATTTTCCCTTCGATTCCATGTTGCATGTATATTACTTTATATCTTCTGATATGCACTATTTAAAACATACATGGATTTAACCTTGTTTGATAAATTTTTAGTTCCGGCACTTGTATATGTGCTATGTATGTTTGATAATATACAAGTCAGATACATACAACGAATTAACTCACTCTAACTTTCTCTTGCGTCCGCAGCATGTATATTTCGTTGCACGTTGACTTTGTATACTTCGCAGTCATTGAACATGCAAACCCCAAATATACATAGATTTAACGCTATTCCATAGCTATTTCGATTCTGCCATTTGTATGTTTAACTTGTATCATTCGAAACATGTATATGCGAAGCACCGAAAATACAACGATTTAACTCTGTTTAACAACCCTTTCAAGTCCGCCATTGCATATTCGCATTGTATGTAACTCTAACATACAAGCCCGCGGATATACAACGAATTAACTGTGCTTCATAAAATTTTGAATTCCGCGCGATGTATATTACCAATGTATATTTCACCTTGTATATTTTGACCTGCCAAACATACAACGTAAGATATATGCAACGGAACTCAAACATCAATTCATTTCAACTTTGAGTTATTTCAGATCCATCTTGTATGTATACATAAAGCTTTTATCTAAAATGCATACAAGGAAAAAAGACATACAATTGCCTTTGTATATGAAAGCGATGTATAAAGGGCAATGTATGTAACATTACAACGACCCAACATGCAAACAAAAAAATGCATATGCAACCCGATTGCAAATGCAACTAAGTATAAAATGACCTTTTGTATATACAAACAACCTTGTATATGAACAATGATATACAAAGGCCTTTGTATACAAGCGAACTCGCATACAAAGGGCTTTGTATATGCAACCCGATATACAAGCAGACTTGTATGTGCAAACAACAAACCCTCTCCTTGTACATTTTACCAAAATGATCATAACTTGCAAAATATGGCAAATTTTAAGATGGTTCAAAAAGCAACCCTAGCTCATTTTTCACAAGGAATCCGACCATATCCTGTCCTGGTACTGAAAATGCATTTTTTCTCTATTTTAACAAAGTTTGCAATTTTAACCCCTTTTTCCCTTTACCACCAAGCAAAACAACACACACAAAAAGCAAAAGCAACAGCCACAGCAGGGGTCCTCATTTTGCTAAGGAGTAAAATGGGGCATGTTGTGAACATCACAACAACTAGAAACCAAAAAAAACAATTAAATTCAAAGTTTTCAAGAAAACTAAATGAAATATATCCATAATTTCCAACTGTCTTTCCTGCAAATTAGTATTCAACTTGAGACCTAACGTATTCAATAAGGGTGCATTAATTTTTATTTTCAGTTTAGGTGTGTGCACGTGATTAATTATCCTCATCTTGAAGATCGGTTGAACAAACCAGTGACTGATATTAACCTACGTAGTTGAGGATGTTCCCTCATAACCGACCGGATAGAGCCTTGCTGCCAACGAGCATCTATAGCCCCGGCAAGGTTATTGTTACAATTCTCCCAAGTAGAGCCCCACTGCCAGCAAGCGTCCATAGCCCTGGTAGAGTTTCTTCGATGGCTTAATATGGATTTTTAATATAATCCGCTTTATTTTATTTATTTTTTTCATTTTTATATTTATTTGATGCTTGGTAGATATTTCACAAGATATAGCAATTTGTAACTTTATAATGCAAGGAGTGAGCACTTGGTGAAATTAAGCTGAGAATTGTAATGGTAGCAAGGGTGACCTCAGATTTTTCACCTAATATCTACACTAGTAAGTTCAACAAACCCAAGGATTTTAGGTGTGTCATCGTGAGAAACCTCCTTTGAATTCTCAATCACATTTATTGAATACAAAATTTTAGAAGCTAAACAACTCTCTACATTCATGACACACACAACAAGTTATGCATAAATTTTAAATGGTTAACCTGAATATTCTAAATTTTATACTGTTTTCAATGGTTGTTAGCTTGCTCCTTAATACTCTAAAGTAAAACAAAGATCCCTGCTGAGGAGACAACAAACAACCAAACAAACGGACTGTACAAGGAAAACAAAACAAAGCAAAAAAAGACTGTACAAACAGCAAAACAGAAACAAAACAACAAATAGAAAGAAACAAAAACAAAACTATACAAACAACTAACCTACAAAAGAAAACAACAAAAAAGAAAACAGAAAACAAAGCAAAGAAAACTGTACACTACTCACACTATATTACACAAAAATGGACTGCCCTTTACCTCAAGCCTGGAAGTAGTGTTTCAAATGTTGGCCATTAACTGGTAATGGCACATCTTCCCCTGTCAAGGTCTTGAGTCTAAATGTGTTGTCTCCTATTATTTCTGAGACTTGCAATGGGCCTAACCATAGTTTGTTGAATTTTCCATGACTCCCCTTCTTTTCATGTGCTTTGTCCCAGCACAGCACTAAGTTTGATATCCTAAATGTCTTGACTCTTGCTCTTTTATCAAACCATCTCTTTACTACTGCTTGGTGTTTTGCAAATTTCTTGATGGCTTGACCTCTTTTCTCATCTAATTGTAGCATTTGTACTATCCTGGCTTCCCTCTGGTTATCAAAGCCTAAATACTCATTGGCAAACTTCCAGATTGGTATTCTCATATTTACTGGAAGTATGGGATCAGTCTCATAAACTAAATGATAAGGTGCACTGCATAAGGCTGGTTTAAACTTGGTTCTATCTACCCACAGTGCATATTTTAACAAGGTATTCCACTCTCTAGGACTCTTTACAATTAGCTTCTTGATTATATCTAATAAAATTTTGTTCGTAGACTCAGCTAATCCATTACCTTGAGGGTAATAATTTGAAGAAAACTTTAAAACAATCCCGTACTCAAATGCCCATTTAGAAAACTTTAAAGAAGAGAAAGCAGGGCCATTGTCACATACCAATGAATAGGGAGTTCCAAACCTGGTGATGATGTTGTTTTCAAGAAACTTGATAACTACCTCAGTTGTGGAGAACTTGCAGCATGTGGCCTCAGTCCACCTTGTACAATAGTCCGTCACTGTCAGTATGAACTTGTGTCTTGCAGAAGATGGAGGATTGATGACTCCAATGAAATCTAGGCCCCATTGTGCAAATGGTCTTGATTCAATCACAGGTTGTAATGGGTTGGCCTGATTTCTTCCCTTATCTGCTACAGTCTGATAGGTGTGGCAACTCTTGATGTGACTCTTTGTACCCTTGAACATTGTGGGCCAGTAGTAGCCTGCTCTCAATATTTTGTGTGTTGTAGCTAGATGGGAACCATGACCAGTTCCGTACTTGTCATGCAGTTCTATTAACACTTTATCCGCCTTGGCTCTGTTTAGACATCTCAAATAAATTCCATCATGGTTCTTCCTGAATAGAAGACCTCCTTGCACCATATATCTTTGTGCTTTAATCTTCAAAGCTCTCCTCTGAGAAGCGTTCATCTTATTTGGGTACTTTCCAGCTATTAGAAAATCGTTTAAATCGCCATACCAATCTGATATGTTATGGGAATTCAACACATACTGTTATTTTATCAAATCTAGGTCTGTGTTTGCTATTGTTTGCACTAACGCCTGCCCTCTGACCAGCTTCATTGGAATGATTTCCATGTCAAATTCTTGCAGCGTGGTGATCCATTTGGCTCTCTTTTCTCCAGGTTCGTTCTGCATCAGCAACATCTTTACTGCTGCGTCTGGCACTATGGCTTTGATCTGGCTGCGCATAATATAATGTCTGAATTTCTTCACGGCCTTTATTAGTGCAAATGCTTGTCTTTCGGTATCCAGATATCTTAGCTGTGCGTCCTTCAGAGGTGCACTCATAAAAGCAATGGGTCTTTCTTCATTGTCTGCGCCTTTCTGCGTCAAGGTAGCTACAACTAAATGGGAGGATGTGAAGGAATAGATATAAAACAGCCTTGTGTAGTCTGGGCTTGCCAGTATAGGGGCATCAGAAATGGCCCTCCTGATACCTTCGAATGTGGCCTAGCCACAGGGGTCCACTCCATTTGCGCATTTTTCTTTAACATGGCATTTAACGGCTGCACAATTTCTGCAAAACCTGTGATAAACTTCCGAACAAAGTTAATCTTACCAAAAAATGATTTTAACTCTTTCCTATTGTTTGGTATTTGCAAATTTTTTATTTATTCTATTCTATCAGGGTCAATCGATATTCCATCTTTAGAAATGACATGCCCTAGTAATTTACCTTCAGTTACTCCAAATGAACATTTTTTAGGATTAAGGGAAATTTTGTACCTCTCACACCGCTTAAGTACTTTCCTGAGATCTTCAGCGTGAGTGGATGCATCTTTAGAATACACAGTCAGATCGTCCATATACACAACAATGCACTTACCTGATAATCCACGGAATGCAATGTCCATGGCTCTCTGAAAAGTGGCACCTGCATTGATCAGACCAAAAGGCATTCGTCTATATGCATAATTTCCCCACTTACAAGTGAAGGTGGTTTTTAATCTGTCATCTCTATCTATTAAAACTTGGTTATAGCCCAAGAAACCATCTAAGAAAGATATCATCCTTGCCCCGTTCACTGCTTGCAACACTTTGTCTATGGGAGGCAGAGGATAATTATCCTTTTCGGATGCTTTATTCAAATTTCTAAAATCTACGCATAATCTGATGTCTCCATTTTTCTTCCTTACTGGTACTAGGTTAGCTACCCAGATTGAATGTCTGACTGGGAAAATTATTCCAGCAGACAATAATTTTTTTACTTCCTCAAAGATTAAAGGCTCTAGAATGGCGTGCACAGGCCTTTGTTTCTACCTAAATGGTTTAACCTCTGGCCTCAACGGTATGACGTGAGTTATGATGGACGTATCATATATTTTCAAGTCTTCATATGTCCATGCTATTACATGTTTATAATCTTTCAAGGCATCAATAATTTCTTTCCTAATTTTCTCAGAACAAGCCTTTTCGATTGGCACATTTTGTGGATTTTGCTCTGTCCCTAAATTGTGTAAATCACACTTACCCCCTCCTGTTTTGGGCAAGTCCCTTTGTCTTATTACTCCATTGAAGTCAAAAATATGTTCTAATTCAATTACTCCTTTGGGTAAAAAGTTGCTCTTTAAGTTGATAATATCCTCTTCGTCCCATGTTGTCTCAGGCCTTTCTTGCTCATCGATGATTTGTGCCTCAAATACCTCATTACAAGTCAGAAAATCAATGATTTGTTGATCCCCTCCAAATACCTAAAAGTGTGTAACATTGTCTGGGATACTGGGAACATTAACTAATTCTACAGCAAATTGTCTCAAACCTAACAATGTCAAGGGTTCTAATGTGCTAGCAGCAACTGCTAGTGCATCCAACCTGTGGTTTAGTTCTCTAAGGATATGCTCTATGTTGAAAGCATCAAATGAATCTATTAAACCCCATATTCTATGTCTGTAACAAATCATTTTCTTGTAGTTGCAAGCATATAGTTTCCTTACTTGTCTGACTACTAGTTCAGAATCTGAAAATACCTTAATCATCTTCACCTTTTTCTTGATGGCCATGACAAGTCCCAAAATTAAGGCTTCATATTTAGCAGTATTGTTAGTACAAGAAAACTGCAGTCTATATGCTGCTAGGTATGATCTACCCTAAGGATCTATGAGTTCAATGCCTGCACCTGCACCCTGTTTTGATTTGGACCCGTCACATTTTAGTGTCCACATGCCATCTTTACTTTTCTGACCTTTTACCTTGGCATGTTTTATCTTTTCTATTACTTGTGGGGTGCTGGCCTGTTTATTTGTGGGTATTTCTATTTGGTCAACTTGCAAGTGTATTTTCAGCTTGCAAATCAGAAAGACAACTATCCTTGTCTTTTATTCCCTCTGAAATCAGAGTATCCACATCACTCTGAAAGTATCTCTGTGGTTGATTAGGATTCACATTTCCCTCCTACAATTCTACCCTCTTCGCACATTTTTTTGTATTCATATTCAATGATGTCTTTGCACATTCCACAACTCTCCTCAAAATGTGGTCTATTGTGAACTCTACATCTATCCCTATATAGTTTACATTGGACTGGCAGATTTTGTTTAATGCATTCTTCCACCTCTTGTCTAATGGCATGACCAAACTTGTCTATAGCACTATTTTCTTCATCCGAAGAATTTCCATCAGACTCAATGAATAATGTTGTCTCCTTGCTGACACATTTTTCTCTAATATTTAGCATCATAATCTCTTCAATTTGTACCCCATTGTTAGTAATCCTATAAACACCAAGTTCAACAACAGCATATAATATTTCATTTGTTCGATTATACTCTGTTATCATATGTTTCATCCTGGGTTCTACCTCTATTCTAATCTGGTTTGGGACACCTCTCCAAGGTAGCCACATATGCGAGAAATTAGTGGCCATATATCCGTTTAATGTCTTGGACCAATCCCTACTTAGCAACATTCCATAATTCACGGGTATGTCCACTATTTGAATGTTAATGAATTGGCTTACCCTAGGGTCTAAAGCTAATTACATCTGAATGTTCATCAATTCTCCTATCACACTAACCTTAGTTTTATCTAATTGTGTGACAACCTTAGTAGATCTAGTGGGAGCCAGCCCGAGAGTTTTACATATCCCTAAGGGCATTACATTGGCTGAGGCACCAAAGTCCACCATGCAATTGTGTATGTTCTTCCCACACAATCTAACAGTTAACAAGAAAGGGGGAGCATCCTTCTATCAGCATACATTACTACATTTGTATTGGAAGGCTGCTCAACTCCCTTACTTTTCTCTTTAGGTGGTGAATCTCTATTAGGAACAACTATATTAGCAGTAACCTCACCTGTAATGGATACGTCCAGAGATTTTATAAAAGCATTTCTGATCCCTGGAGTTTTCAATAATTCATTCAGAGGTATACTGACCTTAATTTTCTTTATTTCTTCTAACAAGTAGCTCATTAATCTTGTTGTCTCTACTGTTTCAGTTTTGCTTTTTTGGACCTTTTGTACTATTGTTCCACTGTTTGTGTGATGATTAGCTTTAAGTATGGCAGGATTGTTGCTAGCATTCTGATTTGGGGGTTTATTGAAGTTGTTAGGAGGAGTGGAAGTGGTGAAAGGTCCTCCTGGCCTAGTGTTGTTCCTTAAATTGTTGGTGTGGTTTTTATTTGTCTGTTGAAAAGCCTGCACCTCTTTTGTTTCAGTCAATACTTCATTTTCAGTTTCAAAAGGAAACTGAAAAGCATTTAACACAAAGGCTAATTCAGGATAAAGATTTTCACAGAAGTATGGTTCATCTTCCAACAATTCATCCTCTTTCTCTTCTGTAGTTGCAAAGGTAAAGGTTTCTAGAACTAAAGTTGTATCATACCCTGAGGGTACTACCTCATTACCCTTGGGAATGAGAAACTTAGAAGTAGGAGGTTGCATATCTATATTAAATATGTTGGCTGCTAAATGGAACTGTGGACAGTCAAGCTCAGCATGGGCATTGGTATTGTGAAATCTGCACCAATTTTTTAGTGATGTATTGGCCATTTGGATGCCAGCCGTTTGTTTTGCATCATGATTATCTATATTCTCAAAAGGAGAAGCTAGAGTACCATTTTTTGGTCCAGTGTTCCATGTTTTGGGTGGCCTAGGTTGATTCTGATTTCTGTTATTGTTACCCCAGGCCCTATTGTCTACCACTGGTCCTCTATTTTGCATTGGTTGCCCTTGGTTATAACCTTGATGTTGATTATAGTTTTGGCTCTGATTTGAAGATTGGCCCTGACTATTATTTTGGTTATGGCTTTGATTGTAGTTCTGATTTAGATTTGAATTATAGTTATGATTTTGGCCTTGGTTGTAATTCTGATTTTGATTGTATCCTTGGTTACTTCTTCCATACAGGTTTTCATTTCTTCATTGTGTCACTTCAATGGTTAATCTTTTCAAATGTGCAGTGATCTCTTTGATTTCTTCCTTTTCCTCTTGTGCTTTTGCCATAGTTGTATCTCTAGGAGGTTGGAAGAAAGGTTGACCATTATTTTGACTGTTACTAGTAGTGTTACCCATGTAAGGAGTTATGGCTTGGATTGGAGTAGGACTATACACAAGTGCGTATGCAGGGACTAGATTTAATAATGAAGTGTGGTGCATAGGGACTCCATTCCAAGGTTGTGCCTGATTTTGCATCCCAAAATTTCCTCCATTAACGAATGGACTATAAGTTGTAGGCCTCATTTCTTGGTTTACTGAGGCTGCCTCTTTATAGGCTTTGGATATTGAATCTATGTCAGGTTTTCTTTTAAAAACATGGCAGTTAAAGGATCCAAGGCAGCATAGTACATAGCTAACAAGGTATCATCCATGGTGTAAGGGGCTACCAACCTAGAGTAGGCTTTTTGAAATTTGTCATTGAAATTATCAATTAGTTCTCCCTCTCCTCTTTTTATAGTAGCCAATTTATGATATAAGATACAAGGATCAATGGGTCCTCTAAATCTAGACAGAAATGCCTCTTCCATAAGTGACCAGGAAGAAATATAGCCATTGGGTAAGTTCACATACCAATTAGAGGCTTGTTCCTTAAAGGTGTAGGGAAACAACCTACACACCACGTCCTCGTGTTCTAATCTAGCCGTAAAGCATGCTTCCTTGAATATTCTAATATGGTCTTCCAGGTCTTGGTACAACTAGTATTTGGGACATATCTTTTCTAGATTTTTGGGCATCTCATTATAATCATTGAAGTGTACGAGAGACTGGACATTGAAATAAGTCATTACAAGTATTTGTGCTCGACCTGGACCTGTAGGAATACCTAGATTTCCTAGGGGATTGGGATTTTTAGGACTAGGACCTCTAGGATTACTTGAACCAAGATTTAAAGATCTGAATGAGGATTTGTCAAGACTCACGAAGTTATGGATAGTATAAGGTGATCTAGGGGGTGTTCCAGATGAACCTCCTGCTTATGATATTTTAGGATTCCAAATCAAAGGGCTCTTACTTTACCTTATTAGGTAATTGCACAAATATATCCCCTGAACTGGATCTAGACCTAGTCACTCTATCGCTATTTTTAGCCATTTTCTTTTTTTAAAACAAACCCTAACTCAAGTCAGCCCTCCTTCTAGCACCAAGAAACTGTTGATGGTTGTTTTGTGACAGTCATAACAATAGTTTAAAATTCACATAAAATGAACCAAAAATGACTTGAAAGATATGAAGGAATCGATTAAGATTCACTTAATCCCAAGTTTAATATGGTCAGGTCTTGACCTGTTGGGCAAATTCAGTTGGTCGATGTGAAGCTGTAATGTTCAAGGGGCCTTATGTAGTTTAGGGTTTCTTGTTGGTTTACTGGGCTCAAACTATGCAAAGAGATTGTGAATATCAGTGTGTTGTTCATTCCTTTCTTGCATAAAAGTGTTACTGTGCTATGAAGCTTTAAATGGTTTTCTTGAATTATTGCAGCTTTCTCCTCTTAAATATTTATGAAAACTGTCTACTTTTAACTCTGTTATGCATGCTTTTTCAAATATGAGACAAATTTCCTTTAAATTTATGTGTTTTAAGCTAAGTATTTTCAGATGGGTTGGGAAAAGTTAGAAAGATCTAAACTAAAACATCATTTATTCTACCAAAGGACCTAATTGTTCTGCTATGCACTTTGTAAATCATGCAGCAATTTGATCAAATCCACAGATTAAAACCTTGAATGCAAGTTCTGAGCATTTTCACAAACATACACCCAAGATTGCAAGCTCTAAGAGAAAATGTTTCAAACACAATGAGGAGCCAGAAAACACTCAAAAGATAGATGTAGAATTCCAGATTCAATTGTATTAGAAACAAACAGTCATATAAGATTTACAATGTTTTAATGACTCTTAGCTTCATTGATCAGATTATAGAAAACTTACAAGCTTTATAGATACAGCAAGGAGGCCAGATGTTCCACATGCTCCTTGTTGCAGACACAAGCGACCTCCTTCTTCTATTCCTAAACTAAAAGGTCCCGCTGTTCTAAATGCTAATTACAACTGCTAGCTATGTCTAAAAAAAATCCCTATGTAAAGTATTACAGTGCACAGAGGCACAATATATAGACTTTTTGATTGTCCTCATTACAATTCAAAACCCTAGTTAAGCAATGGTTCAAACCTCCAGTTACAGTAATAAATGCTGGAGAACAAATCTCCTAAAATATATCTGAGCATACATCAAATTTGGGCAAAATATGCCCTTCTGGAAACCCTAGCAGCTCAATAATAACTTCTGTGGTCTGTTGTAATAATGTCTCCATCTACATTTTGCCTTTATCAATAAAGACCCTTGACTTCCTTGCCCTTCATCCTTATCTTCCTTAGCTCCTAAGATCAGATTTTCCTTCCATGACATCATTGTCTTCAAGCTTCAGCTCCTTCCTCAACTGCAAACCTACAAAAACAGACCAGCAATAAGTATCATCGATTAATAAAACTAGCAAGAAATTAAAACACTTGTTAAATCAAGGCGTGACAGTGTAAACGCAAGTATCAGGCCCTAAATCCGTGAAAATCGCGCGTCCAGAATGCATATTCAATGTTAAACTGGTCGGGTCAACCATCGTTGACCAGAAACATACATTCGGGCCCTAAAATGCCCTCAAATTCCTATCGCTCTGTCTTCCCGCCCCTTTCTCTATTTAAAATTTTGTATTTTACGATATACAAGTTAGTCATGATGCAAAATTTTAATTGGATTTTATTTTCCCTTCGATTCCATGTTGCATGTATATTACTTTGTATCTTCTGATATGCACTGTTTAAAACATACATGGATTTAACCTTGTTTGATAAATTTTTGGTTCCGGCACTTGTATATGTGCTATGTATGTTTGATAATATACAAGTTGGATACATACAATGAATTAACTCACTCTAACTTTCTCTTGCGTCTGCAGCATGTATATTTCGTTGCACATTGACTTTGTATACTTCGCAGTCATCGAACATGCAAACCCCAAATATACATAGATTTAACACTATTCCATAGCTATTTTGATTTCGCCATTTGTATATTTAACTTGTATCATTCGAAACATGTATATGCGAAGCACCGAAAATACAACGATTTAACTCTGTTTAACAACCCTTTCAAGTCTGCCATTGCATATTCGCATTGTATGTAACTCTAACATACAAGTCCGCGGATATACAACGAATTAACTGTGCTTCATAAGATTTTGAATTCCGCATGATGTATTTTGCCAATGTATATTTCACCTTGTATATTTCGACCTGCCAAACATGCAACGTTAGATATATGCAACGGAACTCAAACATCAATTCATTTCAACTTTGAGTTATTTCGGATCCATCTTGTATGTATACATAAAGCTTTTATCTAAAATGCATACAAGGAAAAAAGACATACAATTGCCTTTGTATATGAAAGCAATGTATAAAGGGCAATGTATGTAACATTACAACAACCCAACATGCAAACAAAAAAATGCATATGCAACCCGATTGCAAATGCGAGTAAGTATAAAATGACCTTTTGCATATACAAACGACCTTGTATATGAACAACGATATACAAAGGCCTTTGTATACAAGCGAACTCGCATACAAAGGGCTTTGTAAATGCAACCCGATATACAAGCAGACTTGTATGTGCAAACAACAAACCCTCTCCTTGTACATTTTACCAAAATGATCATAACTTGCAAAATATGGCAAATTTTAAGATGGTTCAAAAAGCAACCCTAGCTCATTTTTCACAAGGAATCCAACCATATCCTACCCTAGTATTGAAAATGCATTTTTTCTCTATTTTAACAAAGTTTGCAATTTTAACCCCTTTTTCCCTTTACCACCAAGCAAAACAACACACACAAAAAGCAAAAGCAACAACCACAGCAGGGGTCCTCATTTTGCTAAGGAGTAAAATGGAGCGTGTTGTGAACATCACAACAATACCTTCACATTAATTAAATAATTCTTAATTATTTGATTAATTTCATCTATTGTTATGAAAATCACTCTACCTTATTCTTCTGCATTAATTAAATAATTATTAATTATTTAATTAAGTTTTCCATTTCCTAGTATTAATTAAATAATATTACAATTATTTAATTAATCCTTTCTTTCTTCTAATATTAATTAAATAAACAAATTAATTTCTATTTTCTCCTCCACAAATAAATAAAATTAATATTTTCCAACATTATCCATGTGCACCAAAAATTAAATAATTTAATAATTTAATTTTCCTCCATAATTTCCTCTCACCATAATTCACTCTTGTCTCACCATGATTCTCTCTCATCACTCCATCAATCACTCTCAATCAGATATGTTAAAAATTCAATCAAATCAATTGACTAATCAATCAATTTAGATAACAAATCAATTAATTCAGTCTACTCACCAATCAAGCTTGTTAACTTTCCTAATTCATGAGAGGACAAGGACACTTGTCACTCTCTCATCTATTTAATTCTCTCATTTAATTTCAACCACTGATCTATCCAATCATTATCCACCATTGATCTTCATTTTTTGAAATCTATAATTAAAACTTCTTCTAGACCAAAGGATCATCTCTCATTTTCTTAAACTTATGTTGTTGCATTTAATTCATCCATGTTCAGTTATCAAAGCTATGTTATTGAGCTGAGCAATCCACATATCCACGAAGATCAAAGGAGCATATCCATTGGAGTTTGGGTACATTTTAATATGCTCGAGATTAGTGAGGTAAAATTTGATTGTAAAGGAAGGTATAATTATTGTTTGGTTTATTTTCTTTGATTTATCTTTGTATGCAAATTTATGCTTCACATTCTGGCATGCCTAGTGATCTAATCCTATTTTGTGAGTTTGAGATTTCTACAAGTTCTTTCTGGCTGTACATATGAGATCTGAGAAACAGATAAATATTGATTCATATGAAAAAGAGCCACCCAATTGTAGCGCCTTTGCTGGATAGAAGAGAGTACATGGCCATATTCTGCTAAGTCTCCCATGATCCACAGGTGGCTTCCAGCAAGCATCTATAATTGCATTGGCCGCAACAAATTCACAGATCCAATAGCAGATCTTATTCCAATTGTTACAAATTGATAGCCAATTATAGATGCTCATTAGCGATATTTTGTGGTTTATGCATTACTATAGTTGGTAGAAGAATTTAGATCCCAATGTTGTAGATTGAAACTATGATCTTTGTGTTCAAGATTGAAAGTGACTGATGATCATGAGTGATGGTAAAGACATGCCCTTTCATAGTCCAAACATTCTCTCCTACAAATGTCTGCTCAACTTTGTTTCCAAGAATCGTCACCGCATATGCGATTCACATGATTTCTTGCACTACGTTGGGCCCTAATATGACTGGGCTCTCGTTACAGCTAAGTCTAAGCTGGTAGTCACATAGATGTCTAGATCAATTTTCTATTAGTTGATTCACCAACAAAAGAAAAACCTTCATTTGTTGATCATCTCGCTTTACCATCCTAGCTGATACACTATATCGAAGGAGTCTCGAAGGTACTCTTTTTAGGTGCCTAAACCTGAAAGAAGCCCAAATTGTCTTACATGAGGTACATGAGGGAATCTGAGGTGCACATTCTATTGGTCCTACCCTTGCAAAGAAGTTGTTGACAACAGGATACTACTGGCCTAGTATGTAACAAGATGCCCATCATTTTGCTAAGAAATGTTTACAGTGCCAACAACATGGTGATCTCATTCATACGTCGTGTCAAGAATTCTAGCCAATAACAACTCCTTGGCCTTTTTCACAGTGGGGGCTTGATCTTGATACTAAAATAACCCCTCCATCATCTAATGGCCAAAGATTTATCATAGCCACTACCAAATACTTCACTAAGTGGGTTGAAGCAATTCCACTCACTTACATTACTGGTACCCAAATAGCTAAGTTTATCCTACATTACATCATTTGTCGGTATGGAATCTCCCTCGACATCTTCAATGATAATGGTAGGCCTTTTAAGAATCAATAATTTTAGTCCCTTTGCAATAAATTCCACATCTAACATCACATTCCCCCCCTACTACCCACAAGGTAATGGCCAAGCTGAGGCATCAAATAAAATAATCCTAAAAATCTTGAAAAAAAACTATCAATGATGCTAGCCGTGACTGGCATCTACAACTAAATCCAACCTTATGGGCATATCGTACTAGTATTTGCACACCTAGCAGGGCCACTCCATACTCACTTGTCTTTGGTTCTAAAGCCATCTTACTAATTGAGGTCGAGCTCCCTTCTCTATGGATTTCACTGCAAAACCTAATGGATGAAGAGGAGTATCGTACATCATGGTTATAGGAATTAGAACTCCTAGATGAGAGGTGTTGTCATGCCCACATTTCCCATGCGGTCACGACACACAACACATGTGTCATGTCCACATTTGTCATGTGGTCATGACACGAATTACGAAAAACTTTTCCGCATGTCCCTAGGAACCCCCTCGCATGCGTCTGCATGCTTGGTGGCGGTATGCATGAGGCGTAAACATGTCATGTATTTAGGGAAGTGCATCTTCCTATGTCATCCCCTATGTGATGAAAGTCGTCTAGGGGGTATGCGACGCGATGTGCGCCGCTTTTAGGGTTATAACAGTTTTAATCCGAACCCTAAGTTTCCTATGTGAAGAGATGATCTCGTCATATTCGAAACCAGATCCTAATTCCAATGCACAAATGAAATCAAATAAATAAAATATGAAATTCGATGGTATGATGGTCGCATGATAAGATGGAGTGGTTAAACAATAGTTGGCAAAAGGTCATAAAAATGAAATCCTAAAATTTAGGAAAAATTCGATAGCATAACGCGTTTTCAAAAATTGAAATAAAATTTTTAAAGAAAAACTCTAAGAAGAAATTAATGCAAAAATTAAAATAAATAATCGTAAGTAATATTAAACAAATTTGCAAGGTAAGAATAAATTGACCACACAATCAAATTATAAAACTTGAATTAAAATAATAAATGACTGAAATAAAATTCATTACTTAAGTCCATTAATAAATATAATTTTGTAAATTACATTTATTAATTAACCCAAGTTAAAATAAATACAAAGAGGATAAATTAAAAACATCCCATCTGGGATAAAATTGATAAATTAAAATTAAATTAAATAAAAGATTATCCACAAGGTTAATTTAAAACGCACTAGAATTAAAATTAAATGTCCCAAAATAATAACCTACTATGGGATAAAACACCCCATCTAAAATAAACAACCCATTCAATTAAATTAACTCTCCAAAAGGAATAAAAATCAAAACCCCCAAATAAAATTAACAACCACTAAAATAAAGCATCAAGGAAATCAAATAAATCAAAATGGTTTGAAATCAAAAGTGGAGGGAACTTGTTTCCCGTACGCAAGGAAGGGAAAGAAAACAAAGAATTAAATAAAAGATATTCCTAATTATCTCCACCTCCTCCAAGTAGCCCTAACCATTATTATAATCATTTCCACAAAGAAAAGCCCTAATCTCTATTTTATTGTTTTCTCTATGAAACCCTACCCTTCCTTATGCTTTCTCTTCTCCTCTCTTTGTTCTCAACTTTTCTTGCCTCCATTGTTTATATTTGATTTATTATACAAGTTGGAGATTTATTTGCTCTTAACTGCTATGGAGAACAAAATTGCAGAGGTATATGTTTATTGTATACCAGTAGGGTTTCCCCTTTTTTGTGTATATATATTCTTGTGTATATATTTTTCATTTTTTTAAAGAAACCATCAAAGGTCAATATATATATATATATATATATATATATATATATTATTTTTTTGTTTTATAAATGGCAAGTTTAACATAAAATAAATGCAGAATTTAGAGAGGGAGCCGAAGGGCGGCGCTGTGAGTTAAATGTTGAGGGGGAACCTCGGGGGCGCTGGCATGGAGTTTAAGGCGGGGAAGGAGGTGAGAAGCAGCCGAACATCGCAGAGAGGGGAGAGGGATGTGGGGAGTAGGGGAGAGGGGGAGGGGTGTGGGTGGAGACAACGCCTCCTCCCCACACCCCTTTAACAACAGGCCACCCACAGCCCCTTCATTTTTTTCCTTTTTTTTGTTTCATGTAACAACAAAAAAAAACACAGACCCAAAACCCATTAGGGTTTGGCCAATTTCTGAATAAAAAAATACACTTTTTACTGTTCTCTATTATGGCATTTGCTGGAATACAGTTTGTTCATACATTCAAATGTATATGTATATCCCTCAGTATATATATACAATGACACACACATATATATAATTTAATCAGTCAAACAGTGAAGTGAGATATTAACCTTTTAAAAAAAATAGAATATATATATATATGCAACAAATATGTATATATATAGATATATATATTTGTATATAATGTATTAAATACATATACAACTTATATCATATATATACATATAAGCATTCTTTTATTGGGATGAACTAATGGGATTTGAGGCATAACATGACCAGGAGGATAAATATATATATATATATATATATTGCAATATATATATATATATATATATATTTATATAAATATATATATATATATATTGCAAATGATTTAAACAACATTACTTTCCTGTATATATATTTTTTTTGCAAAAATCACACACAAACTAATTTATTTCTTTCTTTCCTTTGCAGATATAAAATGACAGTTTATACAAAGTCCTTTCAGTTAAATTTTTAACAACTCATATTCACCAACAGTATAGTAATAAACATGAAGTTTTAGTGCAAACATAACATAAATTATGCCTCTATATATATAGATATATATTTTTTCTTTCCATAGCAACATATATATATATATATATATATATTTGAAGTAAAATAACAGCACAATGTATTTTCTCAACATTTCTCCATAACAAAATGGACACAACAGCATAAATTAATGGAAGTTTCTTGTTGAATAAACAATAAGAATGGCTCACATTTTATTTTCTTAAACAACCAACACAAAGAATAATAACAATTTTGGTCATAACCACAATAAGGCCTCTAAGGCCATGGCTCCAACAGCCAATTAAAATAAAGCAAATAAGACAATAATGAGCTCCTCCAAACTTCTTTTTCATCAACAATAAACCTGCAATAATCAACACAACAAAAGGTGAACCAACCACTACGAAATACTCTCCTCCCTACCATAGACCCGCTAGTGGGTCACCCCCGACCTAGGGAGGTAGGAATCACACGGTTTCACAAACACATCACATCAAAGAATACAAAAACAAATCAACAATCACCCAAGGATTTGCACATAACAAAACTCATGAAAATGAGTTTGATGGGGATAGGGAAATGGACCCCTCAACTCAAGAAGCCACTCCATGATCTCAAATCACCAAGTCTCAAGGCTTCAAGCCATAACCACCAAAATACATATCTCCAAATAACTCAAAAATAATCATGGCACTCTTTCCATCCAAAAATGTTCTCAACAACAAGAAAAGCCATCAAGGCTATAAGTAGTACAAAATAAGGAGGTGACCTCGAGGAGGTTCACTCTCCTCTACCCCATACAAGTTGAGCCTTACCTCTAAATGGAGGTGCTCTCACTAAACTCTCAACCCACACAAAAAGGAAAACAACCAACAACAAAAAACCATAATAAAACATAAATGAAATATGCAAGGGTAAATGGCCATAGCCATGGAGCTTACCTTCAAAAGCCCTAAAAATGGAAGCACATTTGGTGAAGAGCTCCAAGCTTCTCCAAGTCTTCCAATCTCTAAATTTCTCTAACTTCCCCAAAAGAATCTCCAAGAATAGAAAGAAAATATGCAAAATGCAAGAACCCCACACTCCTCTTCAAGAGGAGATAATATAGGCCTTCCAATTTGGCCTTGAGGAATGAGAAGGTGACACTTGTCACCTTCTCCTTCCTCATCCTATGCCACTTGCAAGGGAGAGGAAGTGTGAGGGTGACAAGTGTCACCCTCCAATTCCATCCCAATCCTCACCTTATCCACTTGTGCTCTCACACATGTGTGAGAGACCAAGTGATGAGGTGACAATCCCCTTCAAGCCTCCATGAGGATAAGGGATGCCATATGGCATCCTCTTATTCTCCAAGAGAGCCATCTCCCTCCAAGATACTCTCACACGTGTGTGAGAGTCTTGGAGGGAGATCCCACACACTTGGGAGTCTTGGAGACCTCGCAAGTCTTCTTGGTGAAGGGATCCCCAAACTTTGGGAAGGGAGATGAGTCTTTCCCAAAAAATGACTCATCTCCCACCCTTAGCCATTTCAAAATTCGTCACTTTGACTAAACCTTAGTTTAGAGTGACCAAAAGTGAGTTACCCCAAGGTTTAGTTAGTCAAAATTGACCCTAGACCCATGGGTAACCACCTAGGGTAAGTTTTGGGACACTAAGGTTCACCTAGGGAGTCATAAATTCACTTTAAATGGCCCCAAAAATAAAAATAATACCAAGTGGTGTAACACAATAAAAATATACAACACATGATATAAATTAATTAAACAAGGGGTACTAGGCCAAAATAATAAAACAACAAGTACTTAAACAACATCCGAATCAAACGTGATCCTCATCCCTCTTGGGAATGGATTGGTTTCACAAGGAATAACATATGTGTGAATACTACCTCTAATTTCCCATGGCATGGGAATATAATCCTGCACATCTAGATCAAGTGTCAATCATATCATGAATAATCATAGCCAAAGCAACTAGAATTAAATTCATGCTATTAAATACAATATTAATCATTTACAACATAATTCAAGATTAAACTAAATTTTCTATCTAATGTCACATAATCATCATCAATTAATGAACCCACATAATGAACTAAAAATCACATTAATAATCATCATCTAATATATCTCGTATGTCTAGTCTCAACATAGCATCATAATATGATCAAATCGAATCACCATATGTCTAATCAATGTCAAATCAAAATTAGGAGATATAATCAAATCTGCATAATGGAACAATAGTCTCTAAAAGTCTGATAATGTCATCAACTGAAATGTAAAATGATCAAAATAAGGAAGGAAAAATAATCAGCCCCACATCCTCCCCCCCTAAGACTAAACTTCCTCTTGGAAGTCATCAAAAAGGTTCGGATAGAGCGCCCTCAGACTAGCTGCATCCTCCCAAGTCACTGTGACCTCATCATAACTATCCCACTGGACCCTAACCTAGTTCAGCTCTCGACCTCGAAGGCCCAGCATTTGACGAGCCAATATGTGAATTGGCTCCAAAGCCAACTGCCTGTCCACCTCTACTTATAGAGCACTCCAGTCCAATACATGAGATAAATCAAATATATATCGCCTCAATACAGAAATATGACAGACATCGTGGATACGCGACAGGCTAGGTGGTAACGCTAGATGGTAGGCAACAGGTCTTATCCACTCCAAGATCTCAAAAGGTCCTACAAATCATGGTGCAAGCTTAGAGCCCTTTCCATAACAGATTGGACTCTTGTGTAGCCGCACTCTAAGGAATACCCTATCCCCAACTGAGAAGCTCCGATCAGTTCTCTTAGCATCGGCATACTTCTTCTGTCTATCCTGTGCCTCCTGGAGTCTTTGTCTAATCAGTGTAACCTACTGCTCCATATCCTGAACCAACTCTGGACCAATAGTAACCCTGTCCTCTATCCGATCCCAACTCAATGGTGTCCTGCATGGTCTGATGTATAAAGCCTAAAAGGAGGCATACCCAACAAGCTGTGATGCCCATTATTGTAGGCAAACCCAACCAGATACAGATACTCCTCCCATCTAGATTGATGGTTCATAACATACATACAAAGCATGTCCTCCAACACCTGATTCACCCGCTCTATCTGCCCATCTGTCTCGAGATGATAAGCGGAGCTAAAGTTGAGCTATGTGCCCAACGCCTACTGTAAAGCTCTCCAAAAGGTTGAAGTAAACATTGAATCCCTATCAGAAATGATGCGACGAGGTACTCCATGTAATCTCACAATATCATCCAATAATACTTTCGCCACTGCTGGCGCATTGTACGTCATGCGTACAGATGAGAAATGCGCCACCTTGGTCAACTTGTCGACTGTCACCATGATGGAATCATGGTGGCACAAAGACATAGGAAGACCAACAATTAAATCCATGGAAATGGTGTTCCATTTCCACTCAGGTATCTTGTGAGGGTATAAAAGACCCGTTGGATGCTGATGCTCGGCCTTGACCCTCTAGCACTCAAGGCATCAAAAAACAAACTCTACAATATCCGGTCTCATACCCGCCCAAGGATACAGCTGTTGTAGGTCGGCATGCATCTTCTTCACCCCCAGATGTGCCACATATGGTGCTCTGTGAGCCTCTGATAACACTACAATACATAGGTCACCTGCGCGGGGTACATAGATGCTCTGTCGATGACGAAGTAACTCATCTGCCTCAAGTGAGTACCTTGCAAACTTGCCCACAAGGGCCCTCTGTGAACGGATCTCCTGCTGCACCTCAAGAAACCACTCATCCTCAGGCAGATGCTGAATAATGCATCCTCTCAAGTCCACACTTAGAGTCAAGGTCAAGATCTCGTGGCGCCTCTGACTCAATGCATCAGCAAC
Source organism: Cunninghamia lanceolata (assembly GCA_027924645.1). Classification (NCBI taxonomy): domain Eukaryota; kingdom Viridiplantae; phylum Streptophyta; class Pinopsida; order Cupressales; family Cupressaceae; genus Cunninghamia; species Cunninghamia lanceolata. Next base: position 3,092,462 of record BSBN01001011.1, read on the forward strand.
CATGTTCTCCTTCCCTTTGATGTAGTGGACATCAAAGTCATACTCGCAAAGAAACTCCATCCAACGCCGCTGACGGGTGTTCATATTTGGCTGTGTAAATATATACTGAAGACTGTGGTGATCTAAATGAAGCTCAAAGTGATGACCAAGTAAGAAATGTCTCCAACGAACTAGAGCATGAACCACTACTGTGAGCTCCAAATCGTGAGTGGGGTGGTTCAGCTCATGGGTCTTAAGCTTTCGCGACTCATACGTGATCATTCTACCACCTTGCATAAGTACATCTCCCAAACCCTCAAGTGATGCATCCGTGCAAACCATAAAATCTGCTACAGGATCAGGATCCACTAAAATGGGAGTGCTGGTAAGATGCTCCTTGAGGACCCTAAAGGCCCTCTCACACTGCTCAGTCCATAGAAAACTCTTCCCTTTCCGTTGAAGGGAAGTGATGGGGTGCGCTATCTAAGAAAAACCCTCAACAAATCTACAGTAGTAACCAGCTAACCCCATAAAACTCCTGACCTCTGTCACACTGGTGGGTGCTAGCCAATCTCTGATAGCCCTGATCTTCGATGGATCTACTGAGATTCCATCACCAGATAGGATGTACCCCAAATACTATACCTCTGTCTTGAAAAATGCACACTTCGCCAAGTTCTCATAAAGATTCTGCTCCCTTAAACACTGTAGAACCTGACATAGGTGCTCCTCATGCTCCTCCTTGGTCTGCGAATAGATCAAAATGTCATCGAGGAAAATAATCACGAACCGATCCAAGTAGGTACGGAACACCCCATTCATGAGACTCATGAATACTGCAGGGGCATTCATCAAACCGAAGGGGACCACAGTGAACTCATAGTGGCCATATCGAGTCTGAAAGTTGGTCTTATGGATGTCTGCCTCTGTGATATGCAACTGATGGTAACTGGACTTTAGGTCAATCTTAGAGAACACCCTGGCTCCCTGCATCTGATCGAAGAGATCATCAATCTTGGGTAGAGGATAATGGTTCTTCACCGTCACCTTGTTCAACTGCCTATAATCCATGCATAATCGAAGAGACCCATCCTTCTTCTTCACGAAGATGATAGGAGTGCCCCAAGGTGAAACACTCGGTCGGATGTGCCCCTTCTTGAGCAAGTTCTCAAGTTGCAACTTGAGCTCTATGAGCTCATGAGTGGTCATCCTATAGGGTGCATGAGACACAGGTTTGACACCTGGCACTAAGTCAATATGAAAGTCCACCTCACGATGGGGTGGCATCCTCGATAACTCTACTGGAAACACGTCAGAAAACTCTCTCAGGATGGGATGGTCATCCAAAGATGCCTTAGGCTCATCATCTGATCTGTCACTCACTATGATAGAGAACATCTGGCATCCCTTCCGCATGCAGCACTTAAGCTGCTGAGTTGATATCATACGCACTGCCGTGGGCTTCTAAATGCCCACTATCTCGACTGATGTACCATAATCTTCTAGGCAGCAAATCACCTTTCGGCGATAATATAGCTTGGCTTGATGAGATGCAAGCCAGTCCATACCCAAAACCACATTGTAGGATCTTAATGTCATAACTCTAAGGTCACAAACTATGGCAAAGGGTCCCAAAGAAATCTCATAGTCGTGGACTATGGCATCTATTGTCATCTTGGCCCTTGAGGCCAACTCAACCACCCACCTATCACCCTGCCTAGAGGCCACCAACCTACAATGCTCCACTAATGATGGAGATATGAAAGAGTCAGTAGCACCAGAGTCAAAGAGATTAGAAATGGGGACACCCCCTATCATACCTAATGTCTCAATCACTGATGCCTAAAAATTAGCCTGGCGATTATCAACCGCTGCGAACATACGGTGGGACCTACCCACATCTCCAACCGTCTACTCTGATCCTCTTGAACGAGGTTGCCCCCTTCTGTAAAGCCCCATGGACACTCTCTGGCTAGATGTCCCACTCCACCACACACATAACATGGGTCCCTAGCCTGTACCTATCTAGTCTGAGTCCTACTCGACTACTATTGTCCAGATCTACTTGTGGACCCCTGTGAACCTCTATATGACTACTGTGACCTCACGGGTCCTGCAGGTGGTCCCTACTGCTTCTGATCTTTGCGCGGGCCCTGCTGCTGCCATCCCCTATTATGCCCCCCATGTGCCCTTTGTTGTGGTCTGGCTCTCTATTGCTGCTGTGGCTGCTACTGCTGTGGGGGCCTAGGAGGTAAGGATTGTTGCAAGTATGGGCCTAACCGGTGTTGCCATTGATGTCAACATACTCCTATTGTATTGATGATAAGGATTGATGAGCTATGTGCTGAGGATATTGAGAAAATTAGTCCTAATCAGGGACAGAGAAGAACAGTGAAGGCAATAAGGTAAAGATCCCAGTTAAGATGAAGATCAGAGGAAGTGCTTCAAAGGGTTTGTAGATATGTGTCTTAAGATGATCCAGTAAATATTTTAGAGGTCTGCATGAAGACCTGAAGAAATTATGGCCACTTAAGTAAAACTAGCTCCGGCAGGTGTTCAGAGGTGACAGAGTGACACAGATAGGTCCGGTGAGATCTGGAAATGCAATATCCTATTCTGCAGATTTGGTGGAGTGTTTAGGAAGCCAATATGGATTGACAACCCAATTGGTTCATGGTCCAGAGGTCCAAAAGCATCTATTCCAATATGACAGTGATGTCAGACTGTGTTCTTGAGGTTCTAGATGAAGGAGAGAATGATTTCAGTAGGCATAAGTAGTGTGGATGTTCTTGGTGATTCAAGTAAGCTTGTGGAGATCTTTGGATTGTGTCCAATTCGTGTTGGTGGTCCGCAATGAAGATTGAGCTCGTAATTGAAGAATTACTTTCGGATGATGGTGTTCTTCCTAAGTCTGGCCAACTGGATGAGTTACACATCCTGCGGATGATCTTGAAGATGTTCTATGAAGAATGGCGTGTTCCTAAAGAAATATTGAAGTTTCAGATCTGTGTGGCCAACAGTGTGTTGATCTGTGTGAAGTCTTTTTGTAATAAGTCATGTTGTATTTAAGTATGTGCTCTATAATGTATGCTGACTTGGATGATAATTCCTAAGTCGATGTCTTGTATAAATAAGGAGTTGTAAAGTCATTTCAATTGTATCTGATGGTGATAAGAGTGTGGTAGAGAGGTAGAAAGAAAAAGGCAGAGCAGAAGTGTTGGGCTTAAATGGAACTAACTCAAGCATGGTGAAGATGATATTCTTCAGTTCAAGTATGTAATACTTATTATTCTGTAGATAGTGTGTCTCCTGTAGCCAGTGGGCCTCTTGTGAGCAGTGTGCTCGGGCAGTGAACCCTAATTGGCATGTGCCATTTTGTTCTAATCTTGGGTTAGTCACCCCGTGGTTTTTCCCTTAACCAGGTTTTCCACGTCAAAATCTTGGTGTCATGTGTTTTTGCTCTTGAATTGTCGCATTACATTTCCATGATTGGTTTATTATTATGCTGCTGGATGAAGAAAAGACTTTAAGTGATTATTTAAGAAAGTGTTAGACAACTGATTCACCCCCCCTCTCAGTTATCTGTCTTAAATCTAACAAGGATGTGGAACTAAATCCTCCTCTCTGAGGTGGTGGTGGTGGTCTACGGTAACTCTACTGATACGACTGCTGCCCACGATCCTAAAACTGAGGGCATGAACTCTACCCTCGTCCCTGTATCTCCTCAGCTATGTATGCCTTCTCGGTAGCATCACTCAATATCTAGGGGTCTGCCATGCGTACAGGCCCTGCTATGCTATGGTTCAATCCTCTAATAAACTTATGAACCAGGAGTTTCTCATCATGGAGATACTCCACATATCAAGACAACTCGGTGAATCTACCCTCATATTGAGCAACTGTAAGTCCCCTCTGCTAAAGGTCTATGCAACGCTGCCGGTAGTGATTGGATAAATATCGCGCATTGAAGCTCTCAATGAAGGTCTCCCATGTGAGTGTGTCCAATGATAGATGGTGCTTACACTCCTCAGTGTGCCACCAAGTAGCTGTTGTATCTCGTAACAGGTGGACTACCACACGTGCCTTCGTGTTGCCCTCATAAGGATGCAATGTGAAGCATCTGTCTAAGCTGATGAGCCAGGCCTCTGCCTCAGCTCCCTCTGTGGTCCCAACGAATGTAGGAGGATTCAACCTCAACAAATCCCTGATGGGATCTCCTCAGTCTCTGTGCCCTCTGATAGGCTCATCCGCATAATAACCATAAGGCCTGTGTACAATCTGCTCCACTCGCACTACCTCCTCACGCCTAGCATGACGTGGAGGGCTCCTTCTACGGGCCCTGTCAGCTGATCCCACCTCCTCTGTCATCGTATTTGGTACCTCAACATATGGCTCCACACATGGTGCCTCTCACAGCTTGACGCAGGGCTCCACACGTGGCTCGACACGTGACTCTGCTAGTGGTTCCACGCATGGCTCCTCTCGTGGATCATTGTGGGGCTCAGCACGTGGCTCTATGCATGGCTCTACTACAGCCAGTGGTAGCCTATCTAGCACTGCCTATAGTGCCTGTAATATCTGTGGCCCAATATCTGGTATAGGTAGGGCCGGTGATGCCTGTGGTACCTGTGGGGTCGGCGGTGCCGGTCCCTCAGCTAAAGAGTCACTATGAACCTCTACGGACTCCGTGCAGCGTGAACACGCTCGTTGAACTCGTCGGGGAGGTATCCTACAAAAAATGAGGTAACCACAAATCAATCAAAGTTGCGGAATAATAATGTGCCCTAAATAAGCCCAATGTTTAAACATGGGCTCTGATACCAAATGTCATGCCTACATTTCCCATGTGGTCACGACACACAACACACATGTCATGTCCACATTTGTCATGTGGTCATGACACAAATTACAAAAAAATTTCTGCATGTCCCTAGGAACCCCCTCACACACGTCTACGTGCTTGGTGGCAATACGCATGAGGCGTAAACATGTCATACGTATTTGGTGAAGTGCGTCTTCCTACGCCATTCCCTTTGTGATGAAAGTCGTCTAGGGGGTATGCGACATGATGTGTACCGCTTTTAGGGTTAGAACGGTTTTAATCTGAACCCTAAGTTTCCTAGGTGAAGAGATGATCTTGCCAGATTTGAAACCAAATCCTAATTCAAATGCACAAATGAAATCGAATAAATAAAATATGAAATTTGATGGCATGATGGTCACATGATAAGATGGAGTGGTTAAACGATAGTCACCAAAAGGTCATAAAAATGAAACCCTAAAATCTAGGAAAAATTCGACAGCATAACGCATTTTAAAAAATTGAAATAAAATTTTTAAAGAAAAACTCTAAGAAGAAATTAATGCAAAAATGAAAATAAATAATCGTAAGTAATATTAAACAAATTTGCAAGGTAAGAATAAATTGACCACACAATTAAATTATAAAACTTGAATTAAAATAATAAACTACCAAAATAAAACTCATTACTTAAGTCCATTAATAAATATAATTTCATAAATTACATTTATTAATTAACCCAAGTTAATATAAATACAAAGAGGATAAATTAAAAATATCCCCTCTGGGATAAAATTGATAAATTAAAATTAAATTAAATAAAAGATTATCCACAAGGTTAATTTAAAACGCACTAGAATTAAAATTAAATGTCCCAAAATAATAACCTACTATGGGATAAAACACCCCATCTAAAATAAACAACCCATTCAATTAAATTAACTCTCCAAAAGGAATAAAAATCAAAACCCCCAAATAAAATTAACAACCACTAAAATAAAGCATCAAGGAAATCAAATAAATCAAAAATGGTTTGAAATCAAAAGTGGAGGGAACTTGTTTCCTGTGCACAAGGAAGGGAAAGAAAACAAAGAATTAAATAAAAGATATTCCTAATTTTCTTCACCTCCTCCAAGTAGCCCTAACCATTATTATAATCATTTCCACAAAGAAAAGCCCTAATCTCTATTTTATTGTTTTCTCTATGAAACCCTACTCTTCCTTATGCTTTCTCTTCTCCTCTCTTTGTTCTCAACTTTTCTTGCCTCCATTGTTTCTATTTGTTTTATTGTGCAGGTTGGAGATTTATTTGCTCTTGGCTGTCATGGATAACAAAATTGTAGAGGTATATGTTTATTGTATACCAGTAGGGTTTCCCCTTTTTTTTTGTGTATATATATTCTTGTGTATATATTTTTCTTTTAAAAAAAAAAATCATCAGAGGTCAATATATATATATATATTGTTTTTTTTTTGTTTTATAAATGGCAGGTTTAACATAAAATACAAGCAGAATTTAGAGAGGGAGCCGAAGGGCAGCACTGTGAGTTAAACGTTGAGGGGGAACCTCAGGGCCGCCGGCGTGGAGTTTAAGGCGGGGAAAGAGGTGAGAAGCAACCGAACACCGTAGAGAGGGGAGAGGGATGTGGGGAGTAGGGGAGAGGGGGAGGAGTGGGGGGAGGAGGCGTTGCCTCCACCCACACCCGCGAGTGTGGGTGGAGACAACGCCTCCTCCCCACACCCCTTTAACAATAGTGGGTTGTGGGCGGCTGCTCATAGCCCCTTCATTTTTTTTCTTTTTTTTGTTTCATGTAACAACAAAAAAAAAACACAGACCCAAAACCCATTAGGGTTTGACCGATTTCTGAATAAAAAAAATACACTTTTAACTGTTGTCTATTATGGCATTTGCTGGAATGTAGTTTGTTCATACATTCAAATGTATACGTATATCCCTCAGTATATATATATATATATATATGTATATATATATGCAGTGATATTTATATATACAGTTTTATTTTACACAGTACAGTTTGTGTGGTATTTTAAATATATATATATTATCTAGGTATATATATATAATTTAATCAGTCAAACAGTGAAGTGAGATATTAACCTTTTAAAAAAAAAAAGAATATATATATATATGCAACAAATATATATATATATATATATATTTGTATATAATGTATTAAATACATATACAACTTATATCATATATATACATATAAGCATTCTTTTATTGGGATGAACTAATGGGATTTGAGGCATAACATGACCAGGAGGATATATATATATATATATATATATATATATATATATATATATATATATATATATATATATATATATATATATATATATATATATATTTGCAAATGATTTAAACAGCATTACTTTCCTATATAATTTTTTTTTTTTGCAAAAATCACACAAACTAATTTATTTCTTTCTTTCCTTTACAGATATAAAATGACAGTTTATACAAAGTCCTTTCAGTTAAATTTTCAACAACTCATATTCACCAACAACATAATAATAAATATGAAATTTTAGTGCAAGCATAACAGAAATTATGCCTATATCTATATATATATATATATATATATATATATATATATTTTTCTTTCCATAGCAACATATATATATATATATATATATATATATATATATATATATATATATATATATATATATATATATATATATATATATATATATATATATATTGAAGTAAAATAACAACACAATGTATTTTCTCAACATTTCTCCATAACAACATAGACATAACAACATAAATTAATGGCAGTTTCTTGTTGAATAAACAATAAGAATGGCTCACATTTGATTTTCTTAAATAGCCAACACAAATAATAATAACAATTTTGGTCATAACCACAATAAGGCCTCTAAGGCCATGGCTCCAACAACCAATTAAAATAAAGAAAATAAGGCAATAATGAGCTCCTCCAAACTTCTTTTTCATCAACAATAAACCTACAATAATCAACACAACAAAAGGGGAACCAAGCCACTACGAAATGCCCTCCTCCCTACCATAGACCCGCTAGTGGGTCACCCTCGACTTAGGGAGGTAGGAATCACACGGTTTCACAAACACATCACATCAAAGAACACAAAAACAACTCAACAATCACCCAAGGATTTGCACTTAACAAAACTCATGAAAATGAGTTTGATGGGGGTAGGGAAATGGACCCCTCAACTCAAGAAGCCACTCCATGATCTCAAATCATCTCAAGGCCTCAAGCCATAACCACCAAAATACATATCTCCAAATAACTCAAAAATAATCATGGCACTCTTGCCATCCAAAAATGTTCTCAACAACAAGAAAAGCCCTCAAGGCTATAAGTAGTACAAAATAAGGAGGTGACCTTGAGGAGGTTCACTCTCCCCTACCCCATACAAGTTGAGCCTTACCTCCAAATGGAGGTGCTCTCACTAAACTCCCAACCCACACAAAAAGGAAAACAACCAACAACAAAAATTACAATACAACATAAATGAAATATGCAAGGGTAAATGGCCATAGCCATGGAGCTTACCTTCAAAAGCCCTAAAAATGGAAGCACGTTTGGTGAAGAGCTCCAAGCTTCTCCAAGTCTTCCAATCTCCAAATTTCTCTAACTTCCCCAAAAGAATCTCCAAGAATAGAAAGAAAATATGCAAAATGCAAGAACCCCACACTCCTCTTCAAGAGGAGATAATATAGGCCTTCTAATTTGGCCTTGAGGAATGAGAAGGTGACACTTGTCACCTTCTCCTTCCTCATCCTATGCCACTTGCAAGGGAGAGGAAGTGTGAGGGTGACAAGTGTCACCCTCCAATTCTATCACAATCCTCACCTTATCCACTTGTGCTCTCACACATGTGTGAGAGACCAAGTGGTGAGGTGGCAATCCCCTCCAAGCCTCCATGAGGATAAGGGATGCCATATGGCATCCTCTTATTCTCCAAGAGAGCCATCTCCCTCCAAGATGCTCTCACATGTGTGTGAGAGTCTTGGAGGGAGATCCCACACACTTGGAAGTCTTGGAGACCTCCCAAGTCTTCTTGGTGAAGGGATCCCCAAACTTTGGGAAGGGAGATGAGTCTTTCCCAAAGCATGACTCATCTCCCACCCTTAGCCATTTCAAAATTTGTCACTTTGACTAAACCTCAGTTTAGAGTGACCAAAAGTGAGTTACCCCAAGGATTAGTTAGTCAAAATTGACTCTAGACCCATGGGTAACCACCTAGGGAGTCATAAATTCACTTTAAATGGCCCCAAAAATAAAAATAATACCAAGTGGTGTAACACAATAAAAATATACAACACATGATATAAATTAATTAAACAAGGGGTACTAGGCCAAAATAATAAAACAACAAGTACTTCAACAACATCTGAATCAAACGTGATCCTCATCCCTCTTGGGAATGGATCGGTTTCATAGGGAATAACATATGTGTGAATATTACCTCCAATTTCCCGTGGCCTGGGAATATAATCCTGCACATCTAGATCAAGTGTCAATCATATCATGAATAATCATAGCCGAAGCAACTGGAATTAAATTCATGCTATTGAATACAACATTAATCATTTACAACATAATTCAAGATTAAACTGCATTTTCTATCTAATATCACATAATCATCATCAATTAATGAACCCACATAATGAACTAAAAATCACATCAATAATCATCATCTAATATATCTCGCATGTCTAGTCTCAACATAGCATCATAATATGATCAAATTGAATCAACATATGTCTAATCAATGTCAAATCAAAATCAGGAGATATAATCAAATCTGCATAATGGAACAATAGTCTCTAAAAGTCTGATAATGTCATCAACTGAAATGTAAAATGATCAAGGAAGGAAAAATAATCAACCTCATAGGTGTCTTCAGGCCCTAAACCATCTTTAAGCATATCAAAACTTCCTTCGACGAAGTTACAACAAGAAAGTCAAGACCTACCATTTTGAAATTGGTGACCTTGTCCTCAAAGAGAATCAATGAAATCTACAAGAACACGAGAAAAAGGGCAAATTTGAACTAAATTGGCAAGGATCTTTTGTTGTTACAACTAACTATGGATCAGGTGCCTACCACCTTGCAACACTAGAGAGTCAGCCTCTTGAAGAACCAATAAACATCATTCACCTCAAGCAATTCTATACTTGACCTTTGAATATCCTAGCTAGTCAAAAAAGTAAAAAAAAGTCAAAAATAAAAAATCACAAAATAATAAAATATATATATATAGAAAAAAGTAAATATAAATAATTTGTCCACTAGTGAAAACCACTCCTTGTGGCGCCTTGGGCAAGTACCATGGTAAAAACTTGGTAAATAGGCACCATGTGTAGAGGCTACTATCCACCATCTATCAGGTTCTCACCCATCGCATCCAATCCACCATATATTATATTTCCCATTTATCCACTTATCCCACTAGCATGGCTTGATAATTGATAGAAATTGATCATATCCAACCCTCATCCATTTTCATTAAAGTATTGCCCATTCCATTCCATAATAAATACTCTTGTACCTAACTAGGGGAATTCTTGGTATATAGCTTTTTTTTGGCCTAAAGAGGGTTCATTATCATTTTCACAATAAAAACTTTTCACTATCCATCACCCATAATAAATGTGCACCCATTAGCCTTGATACCCAAGAAAAGCAAACTACACATCAAAAATATAGAGCTTTCATGTAAAATCATAGGCAGGACCACCTTTTGAAATACCCTGATACCTAAGTACCCATTGCCTCAACATATAGAGATATCCTCTAGAATCATGCCTACAACATGATAGATCTTTCCTGCATCTGACATAATCCAATATCAATCTTAGTTTGGGGCAAGAGATTACGATGGCTGATTGGTTTTGTTTTGTCAATTGGTCTTTTTCCTTTTGATTTATCTTTTGTCTCCTTCTATTTCTTATTCAAAGGCCACCTAGATCTTTCTATATCTTGGTGTGTTAAGATGGGCAAAGAATGGGGCATAGTCATTGATTTTTGTGTGCCATGTTTGGTGGATGTTCTTATTACTCGAACTAATATTTATCTTGTGTGTGTTGGAGTAAGCTTTTTGCATACCAATTGTCTTTTGCATATAAGGTCATTCAATACCTTTTGCGAAATTGGACTTTATCATGCTCTAAGTTTTCTTCCTCACATATTTCAGACAAGATCCTATTATGTTGGGCGTGTATAAGGACATCCATTTTGTTTGTAGAGTCAAGTAATTGCAAAGGATACAAAGTCACCTCGGTTCCTTATACCTTGGAGCATAATATCCATTTTGCTATATTAAATAAAAGATTGCTCTACTCACATTAGCATAACTAATCCTCATAATAATTCCATTTCTTCTTGCGTCCATCTTTTTATCTTCTCCATTTTCTCTCTTTTGTTCTTCCACCAGTGTTCCATCTTTTATCTAACCTTTTTCTTCACATCCATTCCTTTCAAGAGGACACCTGTATTCTCCCAACCTGTCTATCCTCTCGAGGGGGCATCATTCAACCCACTGATTAATCTACTAAGTACTTCTACCCAACTGGGGCATCATCATTTCTAAACCAAAATATTCTTCTATCCAACACAACACTATGTTTTAAACTTCTTTGAAATGATGTTACTTCACAACACCATCTCAAAGAGGGGCAAAATGTAGACACTCAAAATTAACCTCACTTCCCTACTTAGTTATTCATTTTCCATACCTTCACATTAATTAAATAATTCTTAATTATTTGATTAATTTCATCTTTTGTTATGAAAATCACTCTACCTTATTCTTCCGCATTAATTAAATAATTATTAATTATTTAATTAAGTTTTCCATTTCCTAGTATTAATTAAATAATTTTACAATTATTTAATTAATCCTTTCTTTCTTCTAATATTAATTAAATAAACAAATTAATTTCTATTTTCTCCACCACAAATAAATAAAATTAATATTTTTCAACATTATCCATGTGTACCAAAAATTAAATAATTAAATAGTTTAATTTTCCTCCATAATTTCCTCTCACCATAATTCATTCTTGTCTCACCATGATTCTCTCTCATCACTCCATCATCACTCTCAATCAGATCTGTTAACAATTCAATCAAATCAGTTGACTAACCAATCAATTTAGATAACAAATCAATCAATTCAGTCAACTGACCAATCAAGCTTGTTAACTCCCCTAGTTCATGAGAGGACAAGGACACTTGTCACTTTCTCATTTGTTTAATTCTCTCATTCAATTTCAACCATTGATCTCGTCAATCATTATCGACCATTGATCTTCATTTTTGGAAATCTATAAATAAAACTTCTTCTAGACCAAAGGATCATCCCTCATTTTCTCAAAATTACACTATTACATTTAATTCATCCATGTTCAATTATCAAAGTTATGATGTTGAGATGAGCAATCCACAAAGATCGAAGGAGCATATCCATTGGAGTTCGGGTGTACTTCAATAAGCTCGATTCGTGAGGTAAATTTGCTTGTGAAGGAAGGTATAACTGCTATTTGGTTTATTTTCTTTGATTTATCTTCGTATGCAAATTTATGCTTCATAGGTGGATCTAGGGATTTCACGCATCCACAAAGTAGCTCCTCAAGACCCTCAACGAAAATATATGTCAATCTAGTCTTTGCTACATTAGGAACCAAAACGGCAAGTTTTTGAAACCCAGAGATGTATGTGTCCACTAACTCCTTATGTTTGAGTTGTGGCAACTCTCTGAAGAACTGCTCAGGATTTGACTCATCAAATCTATCAATTAACCTCTATGAGAAATCAACATAAGTAGTAACAAGGCTATGTCCTTTAGTCACCATACCATTGTACCACCAATCAAGAGCATCTCCCTCCAAGTGTAGTGTAGCAAATTGAATGACATCTCTCTTGAACATAGGGCTCAATGTGAAGTAGTTATCCAATTTCTAGATCCATGCTCGTGCTGTGATTTTACCTGAACCATCAAAAGGAGTTGTTGGTACCCATTTTGGCCTAGAGGTTGAGCTTGCATGTTGGAGGTTTTCTTCATTTAAACCTTATGTTTTCTTGCCCATCGGCATGACCCCTTAGGCTTCTAGGCGATCAGGTTGGTGGTAGTGATGTGCCATCGGTGTGATTTATGCTATCGGCAAAGGGTTTCTGAGTTTGGCCGATATGGATGGTCTGGCCGACGGGAGCATTGTGGCTTTGTGCATCGGCTGGACTGTATGTTTGGTTTCGCCGATGAAGTATTCATCGCCAAGACTTTGGCTATCGGATGAACGGGCAAGTGTTGGGCCGACAGTTGGGGGTTTGGCCGATGGTGGTTTTTGTGGTATGTTATCAGCGTGACTTCGTGCATCGGACGAAGTGTGGAGAGTTGGGCCGACAGGGGTACTCTGGCCGATGGTATGGTTATCGACGTAACAAGTGATGTCGGTGAGGGAGTTTTTGATTGAGCCGATGGCGTGGGTCTGGCCGATAGGTGGTAGTTAGCCTATGGGCGTCGGCATGACTTTTGGAGTCGGCGTAGGTTTGAGGTGTTGCTCCGACGGTGTAAGTCACACCGACAAAGGTGGGAGGCCTGGGTGTTATCGGTAAGACTCTTGAGGTCGGCAAAGGAGTGTTCAGTTGCTCCGATAGTGCTGATCTCGCCGAAAGGAGTGAGGTGTCTGGCCGACAAGGGTGTCATCGGCGTAAGTCACACCGACAGGGGGGCAGTGTAGTGTGTGATCGGAGAGACTAGTGAGGTCGGGGTAAGTTTTGTGGAGCTGGCCGATGGTTCTCCTCTAGCCGATGGGGATGTTGGTGACTTGTGGAGATGTTGCGATCGGCGAGACCACTGTGGTCGGCAAGAGATCTGTCGAGTAGGCTGATAGTGTATGTCATGGCGATGGGGCTTTGGGCAAAGGAGCGTGTGTCGAGCGTGGCAAAAGCGCTCGACACCTATTATGCATGCGGCCCAGTTTTTAAAGTAGTGGAAGGCTCTCCACACCATGCATGTGGGATTTTTCCCCTTGCATTATTTTTGAACCTGCGAAGGAGGCGTTTTGGTGGGAAGCCTCATGTTGACTACAGCGACAATTTCCAAGTGAAGTGCGGGTGGTTGAGCCATCAATGACGGTCGTGCAGGGGTATGGGTGATGAATACAAACGGTGAAGCTGCCTGATCGTGAATGAAGACCCCCAGATAATGGCGCATAGCTCGAGGCTCCTCTTTGTCTGCTGCATTTATATTTTCTGAGCGCCATTCCTTCTCAGGACTGTATCTGGCAGATTTTTGAAAATAGCCATGTAATTAATTACTTATGGTACACTACCTGGCTGTTATAAGCAGGAAGTGTTACTCATTTTTAGGTTGTTGAAAGTTGAACATTTTGGCTCTGTAACACAATACAGTTCGTTTTGGTTGCTCTGTACAGTTTAACTTGTGAGTTTATGTATCTCCTGTTGTACGATTTGGCATGAATCCATTGATTTCATGGTTAATCTTATATGAATAATGCTATGTTTGCATGTGTTATGCTGATTCTGTCTCCAGTTTTGCATGTGTTTTTCTTACTGCAATAGGGATGCCATAAGTATAGACAGCTTAACACTCTGTATTGGGAGATATCTGTAAGGCAGGTATCACATGTGTATCCCCCCCTGAAATCTAGTTTTAGTTATTCATGCTGATCATTCACAGGTGTATGTCTACCGACTCCAAGCCCTGGATAGGCACCAATCTAGCTCTGTGTTGAGGTTATACACCATGTCCAGCTTTGCATCCAAAATTCAAATCAAACCATCTCTTCCTTCCACCTGTTAGTTGTAGGAGTAGGATTAGGAACCCCCTGCATGCTCTCATACCCGACCAGACATATATGTCCAAGAATGTTGCCCACCTTGTGATCTATCATACAGATCTTGGTCCATACATGAGAGTATTCTGCCTGTTGTTGTCAAGTTAGATGTTTCCATCTTTGAGCTAGTCAAGGTTATATCTTGAGTTATAGGGACACCCCCCTTGGTGCGGCAGAACCAGAAGTGAAGGGGAGGCAGCTCACGCAACCTCCTGTGTTAGTTGGCTGAATCTGCATGTGCATAGGAACTGGCAAACCCTGACGTTGATTCAGAAGAAAAACCAACAGGAGTGATGTTCACCTTACACAATTTCCTTTGCAACTCATGATTATTATTGTTGTCTCTTTCTCCTCTAGGTCTATATCCATTCTTGTACTTTATTTGGAAAAAATCATGTTAGGGCAAGTCAGCTCGGCATTCTTCACTTAATGATAACCACTCTATCTTGTAGTCATCGAAGGTCTCACCTGCAACATGCAAATCATTCTCCAGAGCTCTTTGTTGATTCAAAAAAGTAGGCATAAGAGGCCTAACTGTGCAGATACATGAGATGCATGAGTATGAGTGTCGCCATTATTTTTGGAATTTCTAGCATCTTCATTATTGTCATTGTGTCCATTGTTTCTATTACCTCCATTGCCTCCATTATTGCCCATATTATTCCACATAAATTGAGACATCTTTTGCACTAGATCTCATTCTCCTCTAGCAAGGTCCCTAAGGATATCCTTTGTGCTAGGTTCCTCATCACTTCTTTCATCCATGACGGCTTCTTCAAAACCTGTATCAACAAATTTATGCCTTCTTCTATAGGTGATATATTCTCTATCTTTGGGATTCATACATGAATAAAGACCCTTAGGCTGGAAAGATCAAAGCTCTGATACCACTGTAACATCCCCAATGGGATCTGCCCTAAAATTCTAATTTTTATTTCTACTCAAACCCTAAATCTGATTTCTGATTTTTATTTTCTGATTTCAAACAAATTATTACAATGAACATACAAGTGCCCAAACATGACAAATAAACATGCCAAATGATGCTACCACTTGATATTCATATCAAACATGAAATCCACCATGAAAAACACAATATATGGCATCCAAATGTAACACACAAATCTGATTTTCTGTAAAAAACTTATGTTGTTACAAATCTGAATATTTTGGACTGATTTTACAATGAAATCTTGGGCTCAAACATGCCAAACATATGCCCAGATTTCTGCTCTATAAATAGACCTAAAACTATGATTATACATACCAAATATATGCAAAATAGTCTTCAATAATCAAACCCTAGATGGGCTAATCCTCCATGAAGTGTGCTTAGGGTTTTGCTGCTCCAAACAAGTGAAATCATCCTCCAAAGATGGATGCTCAAATCTGCTCCAAAGTGGCACTCCAAATTAGGGAAAAACCCTAATGCAACATACACACAATTGCCACAAGAAATCCTCCTCCAATGCTAATCTAAAAATCTGAATATGCAATCATGCTCCAATCCTCCAAAGGTCTCCAATGAAGTGCAAATTAAATTTAGTAATGAGTCCACCACAATGATAAGCTAGGGTTTCATCCAACTCACCAAGAATCACAAGGGTTTTCATCCTTGGATTCGTGCTCAATAAAAGTTGCAGCCAAATTAGGTAAAATCAATGAGAAATGATGAATGATCGATGGTGAAATGACTTCGAAACACCCTTTATTTATAGCCCTCCAAAATAGCCTCCTTAAGGCCGACCTCCTCTTGGCATGTTCCTTTATTTTATTTTATTCTTTTCTCCCATAGGGTCAACCTCCCTCTAGGCACCAAGAATGGAAAAATATGTTTATTTTATTTTTATTATTTTTTTCCAACTTGCGTGACCACCTTTTAGGGTTTAATAATTCATTTTTCGGACCTCTCCTAGGTCACCTAACTTGAAAACAATTTTATTCTATTTGTTTCTTTTTCCCATGGCATCACAAAAATATGGAAAGTCATTTCTCATCATCAAATTGCCCAACAAAAATAGTCAAATACATCATTTGGCCACCCAGAATATTCCCTTGCTCCTTCAACCTAGCCCACAGGAATAAAATAGGCTAGCTGACTTGAATGGGTGATCACTCGGAAAAAGGGGACATTACGTTCCCAATAAAGGATTGAGATCAACCACCTCTATGATAAGACATTGCCCAAAAGTTTATGGAAATTAAATAAAATAGCTTGTTTTCTCATGATTGTATAGAGGTGTTCCAACTAAAAATCCATATGGACTTCTTCTTGAGCCTTCACATTTCCACATCCTTGTGTAGCATGGATGTCCCTATAGCTATTGAGATCATTATTGCACTACTTAATGACTAGGCAACATCAAACACAATGTGATGGTTAAAGGATTGCCCAAGATCTAACATAATTTCAATCATGGCCTCTCATTTGTCAATGTTATTGTCCTCATCCATGTCTTTAGCTAATCCCCACATTCTTAACATCCAAAGCTAGAGCTCAGGATTTACTAGTTCCTTGGCAATGTAATTAATAAACCTTTTGAAAACCTTCATAGCACTAAGGTTGCCAACACCACTCGTATATGTCACTTCCTTTTCCACATCTCCCTTCAGTTTTTCTTGCCCTTCCTATGTCCTTTAGTGTCGCCAAACCCACTTTCCACTGCCATCTCTACCAACTTCCTATCTACAGTCTCCAAGAATTGATAGTAACAGTTAATAGATTAGACTCTCTTTAACAAACACTAAGATTTGTATAGGCATGGGTGCATTGCCACCACACAATGCAATGATGGGATTAGGTGCAATGCCTTTCCAAATGACCTAAGCAAATACTAGAGGGAATACAATCGCAAATGTGAGCACACCCTCCCATAATACAAGTTGTCTTATCACTTGATTTTTCTTTATACCACTCACTAAACAAGATGTGTCTTACTTGCCTTAATTAATCTCACTTACCTAACTGATATCTAATAATTTAATAATAATTAATTAATATAATAAAATAATTAATAGATGAATAAATAAAAATCATTTATAAGAAAATTAATAATTAATTTATAATAATATAAATAAAATATTATATTAATTTATCTCTCCACATCTATTAAAAATGTATTTAAGATATTTATATTAATTTTAAAATAAAAATTTCATCAAACTTTGAAATCATACTTTGTAATTCATGATGAGAATAATTAAATAATATAAACATTATAAAATTAGATCAATGTAATATGTGGTGGCTAAAAGAGATAAAAACTTTTGTTTCAGTCCCATATATATATATATTTGTTGAAGGGTCGGTGTTTTTTCAATGGAGGGCGGGGGTGGCCATCAACGCCCTATTATAGACTTGACTCAAGAATGCATCAAGGACACAGATGTGCTCAAAAAGATAGCAGTAATATGCCGCTTCATCGGACCTAAGCTAAGTCGTGAACGCATCAAGAGCTTGGTTGAAAGCTCCTGGAAGGCTCCCTGTGCACTAAAGTTCTTACCGATAGGTTTTTTTAGTGACATCTTCCTCTCTGAAGATGACAGAGACATGGTCCTAAAGGGCAACACTTGGAAAATGGGTGAGACTCCACTTTACATGCGACAATGGTCACCCCTGTTTAACCTGACCACCTACAAGCCCTATGACGGACCAAAATGGCTATGATTGCACCATTCTGCCTATTAAATTTTGGTCAGAGAATTACCTCAGGAAGATCAGTCAGTCACTTGGTACTTTGATCAACATGGACCTAGAGCGACTGGAGAAAGATTCTTACCTCTATGCTCGCATCCAAGTCACGGCCATACAAAGGTTTCCCTTGGAAATCACTCTTTTCCATGGCCAAAAAACTTGGACTCAATCACTAGAGATTGAAGAACATAAAGTGTTTTGTCTCACTTGTGGTAGCCGAAGACACTCTGGAGACAATTACCCTCGCAACAAAACAAGAACATAGTCTAATGGATTGCTGGAACAGGGAGCGTCCAATCCAGTTCAAGGTGGCTCAACCCAACCCACATCTGCTCTAGATAGGCAAATTATTCCCCCGCCACCTCCTAAAATGGGTCACTCTACAATTTCTTTAGCTCTAATTGGGATCGAAGATACTACTCACCCGATGGTTATTCACTCACAACCAAAAGTTCATTGTTCCCAAACTCCTCCTACTGGCTCAATGCAGGCCCAAGACTTGCATCCACCACCTGACAATGCTGGAAAAATGGATTCAATCATCCCTAAGACCCCGGCTATGACTATCCTAGGAAATCTGAGTTTGATTTCACTGCTTGAGAAATTTACCATTATGGGACATCCTTGCCAGGGCACGTGGAGGCACAACCTCCGTTAACACATAGTCGAACTGGCAGGACCATGGCTAATCTGGCTCGGTCGTGTTGGCACCCCTATTGTGCCAACTTGGATCTAACATGTACTTCTATTCTTCACTCGTGTATCTCTCAGGTTTCTCTAGAAGACGACGCATGCTTTCCTCATTTTCCTCCTCTGCACTCGACACCTTTCAACATTACCATTTATGAACCTGTCCTCTCTCACACATGCGGCTTTATCACCCAATCGATCTTGCTTCTAATCAAGTACTTCTGACATCTCTAAAATCTTGAACTAGAGGCACATTCTTACCATTTGACTCAAATTACACACTTGGATGAAACTGGGCATTCAATGCTGACTTCAATCCACCCACTCTCCATGTTTATTTATTCAGCAAAAATCTTTTTTTCCTCAATGGTTTTTGAATTTTGTTGCCTTGGCCTTCACACCACTCCATGGATACATCTGCTTGTGCAAATCCAATGATGCTTAGGAACAAATACAGAGAGTGTTCACTATTCAGAATGATGACATGTTGCAGGCTTTGATGCAGGTCATCAATCCCCAAGTCTCTGTTGATCTTCACCTCCATGACCACTTCTACCTTGGGAAGTTCCTGGCATAATTCACCCTAGCCCACAAACATAAGGGCTTGACACGCATTCTGGTGAAGCAGTGGGTTGCTCCTCACCTGCAATCTATCGCATTGGATGTTATTTCCTCCTTCAATAAAAGATCTCTGTTCAGGAGCTGGGGCAAAGTTTTTGAATTAAGACACCTCCGCAATGATGTTGAGATGGAGCGGGTAATCAGTTTGTTTCGAGAGGGAGTGATAAGGGGTCCAACATGGAGACTTGCTACTTCATGCCGAACCACTTGGAGCATCCTCTCGCTGAGGACAGGCGACGAAGGCTGGATCAGATTGCTGACAGTACTCGCCACCTTCTACACCACATCCCCAAGTGATGAATTTTGTTCTTTTTTTGAGTTTCTGATGTAACCTTTCCAATTTTGTCTATACACGTGCACCATTGCGACTGCAAGGCATGCCTTTTGTACGGGAGCGGTTCCCTTAACCGCATTATATATATAATGGTTTAGTCTTACACTTCACATTATTTACTTATGTGCTAATAAATTATAGAATGTCTGCTAAAAATTGATAAAAAACCATAGTTGCTAGGAAATTCCATTATAGGAACATGGACCACGAACCCATCCTTGTACCCAAAATTTTTGGTGATTTCATTTACATATAAAAAGTCATCTCCTTATTCATTTACTCAATTACCCTAATTTGACTTGCATCCAAGTCCTTTCTGAAGTCATCTCCTTATTCATTTACTCATGTACCCTAATTTAATTGGCATCCTAGTCCTTTCAGGAGATTACATTTACATATAATTTAAAGTCATCTCCTTATTCATTTACTCGCGTACCCTAATTTGATTGGTGTCCCAGTCTGCATCTCCGTACTGGTATTGTACCCCTATGCTCCCTAGTAACTATATCAAAAATCCTCTTACTCACATAAATAAATTTAATTTATCTTAAAATTTTATATATAAGTAGACTTACTAGTCTATCTATATATATGTCTATTTATATAGACTAGTATATATATACCTACTAACTAGTCTACTTTTCCTAATAGGGATCTACAGTTATACCACCACCTAGTAAATTGATATTCATTTGTCTTGCTCTACACTAAGTAGGATTATACAACATAGGCTTAGGGTAAAAAGTGTGTCACAGCTTTACGCCAATATTGCTGTGTAGCTGGAAAGGTTGCACGGCGTCTGCTGGTGATCGGCAGGTTTCCCATTGATGGGCATGATCTATGGGCTTGGATTAGAAATGTGCAAAATAATATAACAAAACAATTACATTTGATTTGATGGAGGGTGATTGTCTATACTAGTTAAAGAGAAGGGCATCCTGAGATTGATAATTGACATGTTAGGAAAAATAACTAGAGCAGCCTGTAGCCATGTAAATGGGCGGTCATTGGTCAGAGTCATAGTGAAAATGATGAGAGGCATAAAATAGATAATCATGCAGCCAAGTCAAGCTGTTTCTTTCCAAGCCTGCATTTCTTCAGTTGTAAATATGACAGAATTCACAGGCGTGTCAAATCCACCGCCTGTATAATAATCCTGTGGCTGACACCTACTCCGCTTGCGCTGGAACTGTCTATAATAGAAGTAGCAGTGCCTAGTGCCTAGTGTAAGTATCAGTGAATCACGTGGATGACTTGCCTTATATAGAAACTGTTCTTTACCAACCATCTACATTGTAATGGCCGATATATTGCAGTATAAAAATTGTTTGAATACTATTCAGGCCTTTCGCAATTAAGTTATTGTACGATTTATTGTATCTTATCGCTTTCAGCCGTGGATCATCCCATTAGGAGGACCTGGGCGAGAGGACAGCGCCCATACGCCAATTGTTGTTCTGGTTTTGTCCGACAAAGGCTCTTGTTCTTTCATTTTTACTTATTATTTGTAGAGCTAATTCTAGTAGTCGATATGTTTGAACCTAAATAATAGATAAAAACATTTATTTTCATAAGTTAAAGTAATGTAACAACCAATTATTTGACAAAGGTGTTGATGACGTGATGTTTAAAATCCCAAACAATAACTTTAAGCTCTTAATTTATATAGAAGCTATGATGTTCGAAATCGGCCCAAACATGATGCAAGTGAGTAAGACCTCGATGCAGCGCATGAACTGCACCCTTGTTGAGGGCACTCGACTAGTCACTCCTGCTCTTATGGTAGGAGCCAGTCGAGCGGTTGTAGGGAAGCAAAACATCGCAGATGGTGGTTGGATTGTTCATGTGATTTGTTTATGTGGGTGGTCATTGATGGTTTTGATTGTTGTCGTTTAGTTGACATAATTGAGAGGTTAGTTCTTGTAATAAGTTGAGGTTTTCTTTCCCTGCCTCTCTTATGATTTGCAAATCTCGTGTTGTTTGTTCATAAAATTGGTTGATGATTTGGCCTCAAACTTGAAAAATCCTTAGAATGTGAGTCCTAATTGTATTATGCTTTATATGTCGTAGGATTTTTTTGTTCTTGAATGACCTCCTCAATAGGGTTTTCTTGAACTGGTGGGTTTTTTGCTCTCTTTTAAGATTGATTTGCTCCAATCCCCCCTCACTCTAGGGCACATTGAGTGTTGAGTTGAGGAGATGAATGTTTTATTTTCATTTTGAATGTGTTGTGTATTACATGCCTCATGATGGAATCAAGGGCTTTCCTTCTTGTTTTGAATGTTCGTTTATTTGATTGGGTAAGTGCAAGAAGATGGGGGGCCAAAAAGGGGCCTTAAGTAGCCACTTTTTTTTTTTTTTTTTTCTGAAATCAAGAAATACTGACCTTGGATGAGAAATTGAGCGTAGTTACACTCAAAATTTGAAGATACAACCAAAACAATGTTCGTAGTGCTCTGAGTCTACTTTCTAAACTACTATTTTTTTTTTTTTAAATGGTATAGATTAAGGGGTTCAAAACAAGGAGCCACAGAAATTGGTGTTGTTTCTGTCAAAAAAAATAACATAGCGTGTTTTGTGGCCCCCTCAAAAGGTTAACCTTTTTTTGGTATTTTTAAAATCGCTTCGGTGAGAAATTAGCTAACATCATGTAGTTTATGCCCAATTTTTCTAATAATTTTTAATGAATATTAATTTTTACTAATTTTCAAAGTGGAGACATCCTAAAAAATAGAATTTTGGTCGTGCTACCCCTGTAAATTTTGAAAACTAATTGATTTTTTTTTAATATGTGTAGAATGGAGTCTAGTTTATAAAAATGTAATTTATTTAAAATTTCAATGAATGGTTAATTTATAATGAAAAAAAGACTAAACACTAGTTTTTACCCAAAAACGGACACAAACAAAAGAAATTAAAGATGAAAGGCTTAACATTGTCAAAATGTGAAAAAAATTATATCATTAAATAGCTAAGAGAAAGCCTAACATTACCTAGGTGTTCGATTTGTTTGACCTTGAAACACATGCAAATCTGAGGGTTAGCACAAACAAAATTATGTGAAATCATGTAGAATTTGTAAAAACACGTCTGTGGACGTTGGGAAGGCACTCCAAGCCTTTTGGTTGGAAATCCAAAGCAAATCCCAAGCCTAAGGCTTGAGATTCCCAAAGCAAAATATAACGTGAGCGCGTTATAACACGCTCGTGTTATGTTGTGTTTTTTATTCTTTTTTTGCATGTTTACCGGTGTTTGCCCAGTTCGACATAACGCGAGCATGTTATAATGTGCTCGCGTTATGTCTCCCTTTGAATTATTTATGTTCAAGTTTTGTAAGTAAGTTTGATGGATGTATATATGTATATATGTATGCTTGTAGGTATGTATGTATGTTGTATGTATGTATGTACATGTATGCATGCTTGTATGTATGTATATATGTATGCATGTTTGTATGTATGTATGTATGTATGTATGTACATGTATGTATGTATGTATGTATGTAAGGGTTTTGGGTTTAGGGTATATAAGGACTTGAGCCCATATATTTTTAGGGTTGAGGGATGATGGATTAGGGCTTAAGTAATAGGTAGAGGGTAGAGGGTAGAGGGTTGAGGGTTATAGTTGAGGGTTAATATTCAGGTTGTTGAGTGTATAAGATTAAGTGTGTAATCCATGGGGATTAGGGTTTAGGATATTGGGTTTAGGATTTACGATATGGATTGAGGGTATATAAGGCATAGGGTGACTTGGGTTGAGAGCACGTATGGTTTAGGTTTAATTTAAGTATAGGGTCGAGGCACAATATTTGGGGTTTAGGGTATAAGGGTGAGGTTATACGGTATAGGGATGAGGGTTTGTGGGTGTAGGATTCAGGGTTTAAGGTATAAGGTTGAGGATTGAGGGATTAGGGCTTAAGTATACGGTTGAGGGTATAGGGTTGAGGGTTTAGGGATAGGTTTTAGGGTTTAAGGTTTGAGGGTTAAGGGTTGAGGGATAGGGTTTAGGATTTAGGGGTAAGGGATCAGGGTTTAAGGTATAATGTCGAGGGTTGAGGGTTTAGGAATAGGGATAGCATTTAGGGTATATGGATGAGGGATTAGGGTTGAGGGTTGAGGGTTGAGGGATTAGGGTTTAAGGTATAGTGTTGAGCGTTGAGGGTTTAGGTCCATAGGGTTTAGGGTTTAGGGTTTAGGGTTGAGGGATTAGAGTTGACAGATTAGGGTTTAAGGTTGAGGGTTGAGGGTTTAGGGATAAGGTTGAGGGTCAAGGGATTAGGGTTAAGGTAGAGTGTCGAGGGTAGAGGGATTAGGGATAGGGTTTAGGGTTGAAGGTTTAAGGATTGAGGGTTAAGGCTTTAGGGTTGAGGGTTAAGGGATTAGTTTTAAGATATAGTGTCGAGGGTCGAGGGTTTAGGGATAGGTTTTAGGGTTTAAGGTTTAAGGGTTGAGGGATAGGGTTTAGGGTTTAGGGATAAGGGATTAGGGTTTAAGGTATAGTGTCAATGGTTGAGGGTTTATGAATAGGGATAGTGTTTAGGGTTTAGAGATGAGGGATTAAGGTTGAGGGATTAGGGTTGAGGGTTAAGGGTTGAGGGATTAGGGTTTAAGGTATAGTGTTGAGGGTTTAGGGATAGGGTTTAGGGTTTAGGGTTTAGGGTTTAGGGATTAGGGTATAGTGTTGAGGGTTGAGGGTTTAGGGATATGGTTTACGGTTGACAGATTAGGGTTTAGGGTTGATGAATTAGGGTATAAGGTTGAGGGTCGAGTGTTTAGGGATAGGGTTGAGGGTAGAGGGATTAGGGTTAAGGTAGAGTGTCGAGGGTAGAGGGATTAGGGTTTAAGGTTTAAGGGTTAAGGGTTAAGGGATAGGGTTTAGGGATAAGGGATTAGGGTTTACCTATTAGGTTTAGGGATGAGAGATTAAGGTTTAAGGATTAAGGTTGAGGGTTGAGGGTTTACGGATAGGGTTTAGAGTTTAGGGATAAGGGATTAGGGTTTAGGACCTTGAGGGATTAGGGTTTAGGGTTGAGGCTTTAGGGATAGCATTTAGGGTTGAGGGATTGTAGTTGAGGGTTTAGTGATAGGGTGTAGGGTTTAGTTGAGGGTTGAGGGTTGAGGGATTAGGGTTTAAGGTATAGTGTTAAGGGTTGAGGGTTGAGGGATTAGGGTCTAGGGTTGACGGATTAGGGTTTAAGGTTGAGGGTTTAGGGATAGGGTTGGGGGTTGAGGGATTAGGGTTAAGGTAGAGTGTCGAGGGTAGAGGGATTAGGGATGGGGTTTAGGGTTGAAGGTTTAAGGATTGAGGGTTGAGGCTTTAGGGCTGAGGGTTAAGGGATTAGGGTTTAAGATATAGTGTCGAGGGTCGAGGGTTTAGGGATAGGTTTTAGGGTTTAAGGTTTAAGGGTTAAGGGTTGAGGGATAGGGTTTAGGGTTTAGGAATAAGGGATTAGGGTTTAAGGTATAGTGTCAAGGGTTGAGGGTTTAGGAATAGGGATAACGTTTAGGGTTTAGGGATGAGGGATTAGAGTTGAGGGATTAGGGTTGAGGGTTGAGGGATTAGGGTTTAAGGTATAGTGTTGAGGGTTGAGTGTTTAGGGATAGGGTTTAGCATTGAGGGTTGAGGGATTAGGGTTTAGGGTTGAGGGATTAGGGTTTAAGGTATAGTGTTGAGGGTTGAGGGTTTAGGGTTGATGGATTAGGGTTTAGGGTTGAGGGTTGAGGGTTGAGGGTCGAGGGTTGAGGGATTAGGGTTTAAGGTATAGTGTTGAGGTTTGAGGGTTTAGGGATAGGGTTTAGGGTTTAGGGTTGAGGGATTAGGGTTGATGGATTAGGGTTTAAGGTATAGTGTTGAGGGTTGAGGGTTTAGGGTTGACATATTAGGGTTTAGGGTTGACGGATTAGGGTTGAGGGTTGAGGGTTGTGGGTTGAGGGATAGGCTTGAGGCTCAACGGATTAGGGTTAAGGTAGAGTGTCGAGGGTAGAGGGATTAGGTTTTAATGTTTAACGGTTAAGGGTTGAGGGATAGGGTTTAGGGTTTAGGGATAAGGGATTAGGGTTTAACCTGTAAGGTTTAGGGTTGAGGGATTAAGGTTTAAGGTTAAGGGTTTATGGATAGGGTTTAGATTTTAGGGATTAGGGATTAGGGTTTAGGACCTTGAGGGATTAGGGTTTAGGCTTTAGGCTTTAGGGATAACGTTTAGGGTTGAGGGATTAAGGTTGAGGGTCGATGGATTAGGGTTAAGGTAGAGTGTCGAGGGTAGAGGGATTAGGGATAGGGTTTAGGGTTAAAGGTTTAAGGATTGAGGGTTGAGGCTTTAGGGTGAGGGTTAAGGGATTATGGTTTAGGGATAGGTTTTAGTGTTTAAGGTTTAAGGGTTAAGGGTAGAGGGATAAGGTTTAGGGTTTAGGGATAAGGGATTAGAGTTTAACCTGTAAGGTTTAGGGTTGAGGGTTGAGGGTTTAGGGACAGGGTTTAGAGTTTAGGGATAAGGGATTAGGGTTTAGGACATTGAGGGATTAAGGTT
Organism: Cunninghamia lanceolata; assembly: GCA_027924645.1. NCBI lineage: Eukaryota > Viridiplantae > Streptophyta > Pinopsida > Cupressales > Cupressaceae > Cunninghamia > Cunninghamia lanceolata. The sequence goes on from BSBN01001011.1 coordinate 3,118,991, forward strand.
TAGGGTTGAGGCTTTAGGGATAGAGTTTAGGGTTGAGGAATTAGGGTTGAGGGTTTAGTGATAGGGTGTAAGTTTAGGGTTGAGGGATTAGGGTTTAGGGTTGAGAAAATAGGGTTTAAGGTAAAGTGTTGAGGGTTTAGGGATAGGGTTTAGAATTTAAGGTTTAAGGGTTGAGGGTCGAGGCTTTAGGGTTTAGGGTTAAGTGAGACCTAGATAGCTAAGGATGGATGGAGAGGTAGACAAGGAGTGATTGAGAGACGTAGAGAGGGGAGAGGTATAGAGGTGAGGGGAGAGATAAGTGAGATATAGAGAGGTGAGAGATAGAACATGAGCTAATGGAACTAGAGGTGAGAGATATTGCAAAGGTGCTATCAAAGGTGAGATAGGCACAAATATTTATAGGCACTCCTTTCTATCATATTTTGCAATATATCTCACCTCTAGCTACTTGGCACTTCTTTGTCATGACAACTCAGTGGCACATTATAAATAGATGACATTTAGTTAATTCACTTCATAAGTTTCAAAATAAAATACCTAGACCACTACAAAAAGAAGGGTGATGATCCCTTGAATTATGCACATGCCAATCTGTCCACTTTTGAAGCATCAATCTACTAGTATTTGGATCAAGGAACCCTTAGTAACACATGAACTCTTTGAACTCCTTTCTACTTTAGACACATATTGTAGATGAAGATAACGAAGAGGGAACATATTATTACTTGTGTCGTTGTGTTGAGGCCAAAAAGAAATTGGAGGCCCAAGTTATAGATGGAGAAAACATCAAATACCCTACAGGCTCAGTGGTTGTTACTGGAACATGGCTTAGAAGGTACCCACATAAGAGTGTTAATGTTTGGTTGTTTTAGGACTTTGACACACATCAGAAGATTCTTCATTACTCGAACCTTGTCATGGAATCCAATGTTCATTTGATACAATATCAGGGTAGACCTTTGAACAAGACCTTGTGGAAGGTATGTGAGTCTAACCATGAGGCAATACTTGACACAATAAAGAGTAGAGAAGACCCGGATGGTTCATTGGATTAATTTGTAAGTATTCATATTGATTTTGTAAAGTCATGTTTTTTTTTTAAGAAAAGGTGGCAGAGCCACTAAAAATATATTTTATTATATAAAAGAAAAATTACATAAAGCATGATTCAGCGAGGCATATTGGTAGGAAAGAATCAGGTGAAGAAAACCTCCAGTTGTAGCCTTTTAAAAAACCTAACTAATACAAAAATGACTCAAAAAATGAGTCTGATCGTAAGTAATCTTTGAGTATTACATGATTGACCTCTTTGTCAAAAAGATGTTGATACAATATTTACACAAGATACAACCCAATTACATCAAAATGAAAAACACCCAAAAAAGGAACAAAACTATTAGTTGTCAGCTAGCAATCCTTCAACAATGAAACCCTGCTGACCACGATTCACTTCCTCTTCTTCTGCTAGCTGAGGAGGAGGAGGTGGAATGTAATGCAGAAGAAAAGAAAGAGCATTAAACACCTCTGTGGCATCTTCTGCCAACTGTCTCCCCAGCTCTTTTTTATGGCAATGGATACAATTATGAAAAGACACAACACAGTTATTTTGGAGGTCATGCAACATAGCGTTGAAAAGACAATGAAGTGCATGATGATGTAAAAGATCCCTGCAATCAAACAAACCACCCACAAGAGCAAAACCCATATACAAATCATAATCCTCTATAACTTCATTGAAAATATCCACAGGAAAATGAACATCTTGAACAAATAGAAGGCCTAGATTCCTTACCAGATCAAAACTTTGCAATAAATCCATAGCATTTGAAAGGAAATGCGAAACTGTTTGGGATGGATAGATAGATCTAGGAAAATGTAAAACTTGCAGATGACAAACCTGAATGATGGCTCTTTCAACAGAGTCTTCATAAATCTTAAACACTTCCGACATGGAATTTGGGTTGAGAAGACCTAAGGAAGGTCGTTCCCAATTCTGAATTGGCATAAAAATTCTTCTATTTCTCTGGACCGTACCCATGCTAGAACAAACACAATTCTTAAATCCTGAAAAAAACTAGATTAGGAATCTACAACATAACAAAAACAAAGCTTACAAAAAGATGGAAGATGTGCAAAATAGGGAAATATAAAGGAGAATTCCCTCAAGATGAAATGAATGAAATCATTCTTGACAAGATATACCGTTAAGTGAAATCTGCCACCCTACATACAGAAATAAAAATAATAGTACTTCACACCAAATGAGGCCGTCCTCAACCCAAGGGATGACGTCAGTTGTCAGAAAGGAACCGCAGGATAGAGATAGTTCTAAATTTAGAAGCTAGAACAAAATACTCACTTAAAATATCTTTCTACTTAGTACTTTACACTTTACACGACAAATTTAGCTTAAGCCTTCCTTAGCTAGATTACAATTAATTCTGGGGATCAACAAAAGGGAGTTAGAATCCCACTCCTTAATAGGATCATTAATGCAAAAAGCATGATTAGCAAGAAAGTTTGCTAACATATTAACTTCCCTATATGTATGAACTATTTTGAAGGATTGAAAATGATCAAGCAGCTTCCTCCCAAACTGTAAAATGTAATCAATTTTCTAACTTGGGGATGATTTAAGACTAAAGGACCTTATAATATTCAATGAATCCCCTTCCACAACAATATTAGAAATTTCATATTTTAATGCAAGATTTAGACCTGCTATAAGTGCCAAAGCCTCTACCTCATTGTTTGAACAAAAACTAAGCTTAACTAACAAAGCTCTTAAAACTGATCCATTATGATCTCTTAAAACACAACCAACACTAGAGACACTAGGATTACCCCTACTCGCACCATCAAAATTCAACTTTACAAAAGAAACAGGCGGAGGGATCCACATAATGGAGTTTCTATCTTTCTTACTACCAATGCTAAAACAATTAGAATTAGACAAAAGTAAAAGCTTCTAGCTTTTTAACATTAAATTGTCCCAAGAAGAAAAAACTAGAGAACCAGACTTTCTAAAAAGAAGAGAAGCTGAGACTACTTCCAAAATCATTTTTTCAATTTTGACAATAATTGTATCAATAGAGTTTTCAATTTTTCTAAAAACTTTGCTATTTCTTTCTAACCACAAAATCCAAATCAAAATACTCGGCGAGACCAACCACAAAGTGAAGAATGTAGAATTTGTGAACAAGATAGGCCAGCTTTGAAAAACTTGAAGGAGAGAGTGAGGAAGGGGACCCTGCCAACACAATTTTGAAAGTAACCAGTACCAAACTTTTGGAGAGAAGTGACAGTTTAGCAGTAAGTGATCCACATTTTCCTCAACTTCTGAACAAAAAGGACATGATAAAGAATTAGCAATACCAAGTCTGACTAACCTATCACTAGTAAGGATTCTATAATTCAATGCTAACCAAGCTAAAGCCCCTGCTTTAGGCAGGTAAGGACCACTCCAACAAAGTTTATAAGGCCAATTAATAGCAGAAATAGAATTCTTACTAATGATACTTAGATAACCTTGCCTGACTGTATAACGACTAGACTTTGAGGGGACCCATATGAGTTTATCCCTTCCTCCTGATATAAAAATTCTTCTCTCCTTCAAGATGTTCCTAAGCAAGACCTTCTGCTCTAAAGGAATAGGAAAGTCATCAAAATTTATCGAAGCAACTTTATTAATAACTGAATTAGAATCAACCACAATATAATCTTTAACTCTTGTTCCCCAAGCCTAGCACAAGAATAACTTAATTTCTTGAAGACCCTCTATATTTGACAATGGCTGGTAACTATTCCAAGAATCATCCCAAAAAAGGGCTGAATTTCTATCTTGAATAACCCAAGACAAAAAAGGGGAAATCACCTCTCTACATTTTACTAAAAAATTCCAAATTTGGGAACCCATCTTTAGATTAAGAATAGTAAAGATTCTTTCTGGAGAAGATGAATATAGATATTTAGCTAGCATAATTTTTCCCCATTTAGAGTCTAGTTTTTTATATAAATTCTAAACCAACTTAGCTCCAAGAGCCTTATTTTGAGCTTCAATGTTATGGATCCCAGTCCCACCATTTTGCTTCAGAATACAAATTTTGTCCCAAGAAATTAGAGGGATCTATTTTCCATTCAAGTTAGATCCATTCCACATGAACTTCATCAAGATATTACTAAGACAAGAAATGATAGTCTTGGGCACCATAAGCACCACAAGCATATACACAGGTACTACCGACGAGACTAATTTAATCATAAGGATTTTGCCAGCCAAAGTTAACCATTTACCTTTCCATGAGGAGATTTTGGACTTGATGCTCTTAGTAAGTTTATCCTAGAACATATTTTTAATTGATCCCCAAATATCTTGAAGGGAGGACATCCACCTTAAACCCCAAATATTTTGCAATCCTTTCTTGAACTAATGAAGAAGTAAAAAGAAAAAGATTTTAGATTTCTCCTGATTAACTTTCTGACTTGAAACTAAACAAATCATAGAAATTACATCCTTCATATATTTAGCTTCTGACATCAAAGGTTGACCAAACAACAGAGTGTCATCTGCAAATAAAGAATGAGTAATAGCAAAAGGAACTCTACGAATTTTAATCCCCTTCCACTTTCCCAAAGAATTTTACCTCAAGATCAATCTACTCAAACCTTCTGCCATTATTATAAAAAGGAAAGGGGACAAAAGATCACCTTGCCTTATCCCTTGAGAAGATTTGAAAAATTTAGACTGAGAACCATTAATCAAAACTGAGAAACTTGCACCAGAAATACAAGAAGAAATCCACTTACACCACTTAGGTGAAAAACCAAATTTAAGGAGAACTTGAAACAAAAAACCCCAATATACTCTATCATAAGCTTTCAACATATCCAACTTAACCAACATAGCAGAAAGCTTGTGGTTGTGAATTGAATGTAGAACCTCATGAGCCACCAAAGCACCTTTAGATGTTTCTTTACCTAGAACAAAACCTCCTTGCTCTTCTGATATAATTTTTGGAATAAGAATAGCTAATCTTAGAGTAATTGCTTTAGAAATGATTTTGTACAATGTATTACAAAGAGAAATAGGTCTAAAATCAGGAAAGGAAGAAGGCGCAGCAACCTTAGGAATTAGAGCAATGAAGGTAGAGTTAATCTCCCTCAAAATAGTACTATTTCTATGAGCTTCTTCTACTACCAACCAAACATCTCTACCTACAAATTCCCAACACTTTTGGAAGAAAAGTGGGGTAAAACCATCTGGGCCAGGAGCTTTATCTGGATCTAAAAAAAAAACACTGCCTTGATTTCTTCTAAAGAAAAATGTTTCTTCAACTCCCTATTATCTTCTTGTGAAATCAAAGCTGGAATATGTTGAGTAACTTCTAAAACAGTCGAAGGTAGGACCTGAAAATTTTCTTTTGAAAGAAGATTTTGAAAAAAGTTTACTCCTTTTTGAATAAGAACATCATCTTGCAAGATGTTCCCCATAGAATCTTTAATAGCACAAATATAATTTTTATGTCTTCTTACCATAGCCGAGACATGAATTTTTTTTGTATTTCGGTCTCCCTCTCTAAGCCAAGTCTCCCTTGATTTCTATCTCCAAAAAATTTCTTCTCTAGCTAGAACCTCCTCCAAGTTAGATTGAAGAGATTTAACACATTCAAAGGAAGCATTATCCATACCATTTTTAATAATGAATTCATTCATCTGTTCTAACTGAGACTGCAATAAAGCTTTTTGAGAAAAAATATTACCAAAGTAAAATTTATTCCACTCTTTGATTTTATTTCTTATGAATTTTAATTTCTCATTAAGCCAAAACATACGAGAACCTTTCACAAAAAGGGGCATTCTTCCACCATGATTCCAATAAAGGCAAGAAGCTATAATCTCTAAACCACATGGCTTGAAACTTAAAGGAAGATCTATGTTTCTTTTAATCATATCAATTTCCAATTGAAAAGAAATGGGAAAGTGATCAGAGGCAAAAAAGGGAAGAACAGAAGTACCAGATATTTTAGTATCAAGACACCAATCAGGAGAGAACAAAAACCTATCTAGTCTCTCAACAATATTTAAAAAATCCTTTCTCCTGTTGGACCAAGTGAAATTCCCATTTAATAAAGGACTATCAACCAGTGCATTGTCTGAAATAAACTCATTAAAGTCATCAATCACCCTTTGAGGAGGACAAATCCCACCCGATTTGTCAGACAAACAAGTAATAGCATTAAAATCTCCTCCTAGAATAACTTTTTCTCTGGATAAGTTTCCTAAAAGTGCAGATAGAATATCCCAACACCATTTTTTATCACTAGTCAAAGTAGGCCCATAAACATTAAATAACCAAAAGTTAAGGGAAGGGGAGTTTATTTTAACCAATATAAAATTTTGAGTAGAACAAATAAGATCTGCATCACAACTTTTACAATCCCATAAAATAACCAAACCCCCTGACGCCCCCTGAGAAGGAGAATGAAGAAACTTCCATTTATACCAATTTGGAAAAATATTTTCAGCTTAGATTTGAGATAACTTTGTTTCCTGAAACAATACAATATCCATACTCGCAGAATCTAAAGTGCCTCTTGTTAGGGGCATTAATGCCCCTAACATTCCAGGATAGGATCTTCATTGCTCCCGGGGAGAGTTTCTCACTCTCCCCGATCTCAAACAGGTTTCAAGGGTAGCCTGCAACCCAGCCTTAATTTCCTCATGAGTTTTAAAAGATTTTGGTTTTCGACCTCTCATGGAAGGAGATATAGACCTAGATTTCCTAGGAGAATCCTGACTAGAAGTTTGAGAAATGGACAATTTTGAAGAAAAATCAAACACCTCACTACCAATCCTATCACCTAAAGAATCATTCATATCCTTTTTCTCTAAGAAATTTGGTTTTGGAAGAACCAAATTTGACACAGATGACCTTTTTAAATAGGCAAGATCCCTAACTGCATCCTCAGAAGAGGGAACAAGATTACTAGGGGAATCCTGGGAGGCAGATTGTGGAGTGGAAAATTTATGAGCAAAATCAAAAACCTCATTACCAATCCCATCACCTAACAGAACCTTCCAATCCTATTTTTCTGGAAGTAATTGATTATCAAGTGCCAAACTTGACTCAGAAGTCTTATTCAAAAGAGAGACACCCTCAACTACATCTTCATGAGATTCTTCTGCAATTACCTCATCTGCAATTTTATCAATAAGATTTGAAGCAACTTTTTGAATAGTTTTATCAACAAAAGCTTTCGCTTCCTCAGAAAAAGAAAAATTAACCAAACTTGAAGCATCCTGTTGACAACCACTTGATAGACAAATATCTTCCTCCCTATCAAGTAATGGAAATAAATCCTTTTTCATGCTTTCTTTATGAAATATATTAGGGGTTTCTAAATCCTTCCTTTTTCCAACATCAAACTCAAAAGAAGATTCATCAGCTGAACCGTTATTATAATCTTGTCCTTCATTCAAACTAGAAGAATTGACCAAATGACTTAAAGAAGCTTCCCCAAGATTAAAAGAGTCAAGATCTTCCAATGAAATTTTGTCTGTTTTCGAATCCTCACATACCCACTTAGAATCAAACAGGTCTGGTTTTTCCATGATCATAGGATCTTCAAAAGAAACCATTTGTCTCCAAGTTCCAAACTTAGATTAAAATTCTAGAAATTTGGGGAACGAAAAAGAAGTATTTAATATTATAGAAAACCGTACTGGCAATTTCGGTCTTTGAAAATTTGACATATCATGTTTTATGAAAAAACCCATCTTCTTAGCACAAAATTCAATACTGTTAAGATCTCTGTATTCAAGGGGTAAATTGGGCAATGAAATCTAGAACAGGACAAAATTCATATTAGCTCTAATGGGGTCAAAATTTGGCTCCCATTTATGAATACAAATCCCCTTACCTTGATAAAACCACAATTTTTGTTTTAGGGTTTCATCACGAAACAAGCCATTCTCAAATATTACCATAAAAACACATAAATCCTTATGGAGGAAAAAAAATCTGAAACCCCTTTCTAGGAAACCCTAATCCAATTAAGAAAAATATCAGAATTGAGTTTCGAGTTCCAAACCTTACCTATAATTGCCCTTGTAGCAAGATCTTGGATATAGGAATTCACCAAATCTTTAGGAATTTGAATATTAACAATATCAGCAGCAACCCTTGCATCAGTTTCATTATCTACTTCATGAGAATTAGCTTTATGGGGAACCAACTTTTCCCTCCAAACCTGACAAAATCTACTTCCATTTTCCAACTTTCCTATATCCCCAAAGCGATTATTTACAAAAAACCTTCTCTTACTCTGAAAACCATAAGAACCGCCATTACCATACCAAAACGAAAAAGGATACTGTGCATCTTTTCGGAGAGAACTTCAAAACCCTAGTCTAGTAGGCTCCTAAAAGGAGAAATGATTTTTTGCCCTAATTGCTTCAGCAAATAAACTTTGTTGAGAACACAAAGGTCTTCTATGAAAGACCTCATCTTTTTGTCGCATTTATATTTAATATTACATTGACTTGTAAGTATGCACATTAATTTGGAAATTTACATAGGTTTGTGTTTTTTATTTGCTACTGCATTTTTACACATATACAATGAATATTGTGATGAATATGTTTGTCATTGATGTCAAAGTGCTTGGATGTTAGTAATTGAGTAAGGAATGCATAATTTTGTAGGTCTGTTGGTTGTCTATTGTTTAATGATACCATTATGCTTTCAGGATATGTTGTTGGGTTTTGTGATATGAAGACGCTTGCTTCTTCATAGAGTATGTGATGTGATGCACAGAGTTGTATGAACTTGACAAGCAGTGGTATGAACTTGACAAGCAGTGATATGAACTTGATTTGTTTGCTATGGTATACATTTGATGTTTGCATCATCATCATGTTATGCTTCATGGGGTTAGACCTAAGTGATGGATGAAGTTGAACCTAAGAGTAATGTATAAAATCTAGGTGTCTTGGTTTCTAACTAGATAATAGGTGTCTTTACTTGTGTCTTAGGTATATACTATATGTCAACTAGGAAGATAAAGACTAGAAAAAAGGTATTTAATCTAATCTAGGTGTCTTAGGTAGATACTATATATCAATGACCTGTCTAGAGACTAGAATAAGGTATAATCTAGAATGATCTAGGTGTCTTCTAGGTAGATACTATATATCAACTACTTGTCTAGAGACTAGAATAAGGTATAATTTAATCTAGGTGTCTTGGTAGGTACTATATGTCAACTAAGTCTACCATAATAGGTGTCTTAGGTAGAACTATAATCTAGGTGTCTAGGTGATTTAGGTCTAGACTACAATAAGGTATAAAGACTAGGTGTCTTAGGTCTACTATGTCTATAAAATCTAGATACATACTATACAATAGGTGTCTTAGGTGTCCTACGTCTACTAGAATACATGTGTCTTAGGTCTTAGGTGAGGCCACATGAGCTTCCACCTTCACATGGTTGGCCTTATCAGTATAGAATATTTATATTTCTTGAAGCTAAGGGAAACTCTTTTTCTTAATAGGAAAACTTTATCGACTTCAGTGTCCTCATGATGTTGATGTTGATCACAAAATATGGTGTTAAGGTCATGTTGATGTTGATTGATGAGTTGTGGTTGTTGGAAGTTTTGGAAGTCTAAAAGATGTCACAGTGGCAATGTTCATATGACAACTGCAAAGGTTTAAACATTCAAAACTAGTTAGGGTTTTTAAGTTAAAGTTATTAGTTATGTTTTAAACCCTAAGTGTATTGTCTTTAACGACCTAGTTTTGTAAGTTTTGTTTGTGTTATACTCTCTGTTTAATCTGTTGCACTTAGGTTGTATTATGTTTAGGGTTATTTAGTCCTCAATCTCCTAAAAACCCTAGTCTTTACTTTGTTCTAAAATCTAAGTTAATACCTTACACCCGTATCGATGATATCCCTGAAGAGTCCAAAGTGCAAAAAGGCAGCAATCTTTGACAAGTTGTTACTCAGAAACCATGACACTTAGAAACATTTCATCTAAGGCAACATGATCACATAGAACCCCTCTACAATAAAATATCTCAATTTTTAATATCTCTAAGGCGTTTTCCTGTGGTGAAAGGTTTTTTACTAACTCAAAAATCATCAGAAGGAGGTAGTGTAAAGTTGCAAAGGGGTGTAACTTTCATCTTGCTCCTGATGCGACCAAACTGATAGTTCCAACGCATCTGTATGGGTACATTTAGGCTAGGCATGGTTCTATTTTGCACCCAAACATTCCAAAATAGTTCGAGCTACATTGTACCGGTGATATCCTTGAAGAGTCCAAAGTGCAAAAAGGCAGCAATCTTTGACGAGATGTTACTCGGAAACCATGACACTTAGAAACATTCTGTCTAAGGCAATACAATCAAATAGAACATCTCTACAATAACCTCCCTCATTTTGTGATATCTCTGAGGTGTTTGCCCATGCTTAAAGGTTTTCTGCTACCCCAAAATCATGAGGAGGAAGTAGTGTAAAGTTGCAAAGGGGTGTAACTTTCATCTTGCTCTTAATGCGACCAAACTAACAGTTCCAATGTGTCTAGATGGGTATGCTTATTCTACACATGGTCCTATTTTGCACCCAAACTGAAAGAAAGCTAGGTGTGCAGAAATCGCTTCCTACACTAATGTAATGAGGAGAGGAGAGTGCAAATTCAATTTTATCTTTACAGTTACAACTATGTTTACCCACTAACAGAGATATTGCAGCAAACACATACACAAGAATGTAAGATAGAAGAAGAGTGACACAAGATATACATGGGGAAAACCCTTATGGGTGAAAAACCCTACACTCCAAAACACAGCTCAAATGTATTCTGTAAACAATGAAGGTTACAATACAGTCAGAAAGCTAATGCTCTTGCAGGAGTCTTTAACACTCATATCTGGAGATGATTTGGTAGCATAACAATACCTATTAATCACATAATGCATCACCTCTCCAAAGCACCTGTTTATAAAGCAAATACAAGGAAAAAATGGCTCCACATTGAGATGGGCATCCAACATGGCCTCATGGCCCAAAACCCACGTGTATGGACACTTGTCCAACACTGTAGGATGTTCCTGACACTTGTCAAGTCACCCCACCCCAAGGAGGTCTCCTATTTCCAAAATGGACAATGACATATGCTCTTACAGCTCTTACAACCGTAATAGAATCTGTCATAACTTACAGCTATAAGAGAATCTATCATACACAGGCTATAAATAGCATATTCTCTTACAACATGTCATAATCCACCTTAGGGCCCCCAAAGATGCTTCTCAACACATGTCTATACCTGTCACAGGATCTTCTATTTCTGACTCTTACATGTCATAACTTTGTCATAGGAATCTGTCATGACCGTTTCGATCAATATTCCCTTACACACATTCCAAGATGCCGACACATGGTAAAATATTCCTACCACTAAGTCAGATGCCTATCTCCTCATGTGAGGACAAATTTACATGTGGTCATATGCCATGTAGGATGACACATCACCGTGCCAAATCCCACAAGATGACAACATAGGATTTGCATCCTAATTATACAATAGGCAATAAATAAATAAATACAATGAAATAATACAAGGAATCACCAAGGTTGAGACACCTTAATTCCCAACATTCTCCACTTTTCAAACACCTTGTAAGAGCCAATAGAAATAACAGGATTTAACTGCTATAGGCCGAGAGGCCCATAGACTCCAAACACCATCTAAACTTCTCTGTGCCCACTGGTTTCATCAATGCATCTACAATATTCTTCAAAGTATCTACCTTCTCCAAATTTACCTTCCCATCCTCTACCATGTCTCACACGAAGTGAAACTATACATCAATATGCTTTGTTCTGGCATGGAAAGTTGGATTCTTCGCAAGGCAAATCACACTCTGAATGGCATAGCAAATCGTAATTTATCCTGCATCAACACCAATATCTGAACACAATCTCTTAAGCCAAATGGCTTCCTTGCAAGCATGAGTTGCTGCCATGTACTCAACTTCTGTCATGGATAAAGCAACCATAGGTTGTCGCTTACTCATCTAACTAATTGCACCACCAAACTTAGTGAACACATAGGCATTGGTGGATCTCCTACTGTCAATGTCACCTACCCAATTAGAATCCACAAATCCATAAATACAAACTGAATGCGAAGGTCCTGTAACATTACCATGATAGCATATGGAATACTCAGAAGTACCCCTCAAATATCTAAACACTTGCTTAACTACATTCCAATGTACCCGTCTAGGATTAGCCATAAATCAACTAAGGACTCCCACTGCTTGGGCAATGTCTGGTCTTGTGCAGACCATAGCATACATCAAACTACCAACAAAACTAGCATAAGGTACTCTACTCATGTCCTCCACCTCACTAGGAGATTTTGGACAATCATTAATAGACAACTTTGTCCCCAATGAAATGTGAACACACAATGGTCTACAGTCTGCCATGCTGAACCTATCCAACACGATCTTCACATACTTACTTTGGTTTAACCAAAGTTTTCTATTAGCTCTGTCTCTTCTGATTTCCATTGCTAGAATGTACCTAGCTGCCCCAAGATTGTTCATCTCAAACTGTGCTGACAACTGAGACTTCAAATTAGAAATCATATTCTAACCATTCCCAATTAATAGCATATCATCAACATACAATGCAATAATGAGAATGCGATCATTGTCAAATTTGTAATAAACACAATGATCTGATTTTGATCTCAGATAACCAATTGACAACACAAAGGCATCAAATTTCAAGTACCACATCCTAGGAGACTGCTTCAAACCATAGAAAGACTTCTTTAACTTGCAAACCAAATTTTCTTTACCTTTCTCTATATAATGCTCTAGCTATGACATGTAAATCTCTTCCTCCAAATCACCATGAAGAAATGTTGTCTTCACATCCATCTGTTCTATCTCTAAGTCATAAGCAACTACAAGAGATAACAAGAATCGAATGGATATTAGCTTTGCAATGGGAGAGAAAATTTCACCATAATCAATTCCCTCCACTTGTGAATACCCCTTTGCAACCAATCTAGCCTTGTACTTTTCAACACTACCATCTACATCAAATTTCTTCTTGAACACCCATTGGCATCCAACGGGTTTCTGTCCTTCAAGCAAAGGAACCAAGTCCCATGTTTTATTCTTCTCCAAAGAATCCATCTCATCTTCCATTGCCTCCTTCCAGAAACCTACATCTTTCATGCCCATAGCCTCTTTCACAGTTCTAGGCTCATCAATGTTAGTAAGTAAAGCAAAAACACAACTAGAATCAAGTAATGAATAACCAAACCTATCAAGTTGCTTTCTCATTTGTGTAGACCTCCTCAATGGCTGAGGTTGAGGTTCTGCTTCTTCTGAGATTTCAGAACTGCTAGAGCTCTCCTCATCATCAGGTCTCCCAGGGTCTGTCTGTTCAATCTTCTCAGGGGTAGAAGGAAGCTGAACTACATCTTCTTTCTTTTCTATTTGTTCTGGTTGTAGAACAACAGAAGAAGGTGTTAGCTCTCTAAAGATACCACTTCTGCTATACAACACTTTTTTAGCCACAGGATCCCAAATCTTGTATCCTTTCACACCAACACCATAGCCAATGAAAATACACTTGACAGCCTTGTTCTCCAATATAGATTGTTTCTCCCTAGGCACATGTGCATATACCTCACAACCAAAAACATGAAGATGTCTAACTGAAGGCTTCTTACCAAACCACACCTCCATAGGTGTCTTACCAACAAGAGCTAATGTAGGAGACTTGTTTACAAGGTAGCAAGTAGTGGCTATAGCTTCAGCCATACACTTTTGTTTGAGGCTTGCTCTACTAAGCATACTCCTAGCTTTCTCCATCGGTGTCCTATTCATCCTCTTTGCAACTCCATTTTGCTGCGGGGTATATGGAGTTGTCTTATGTCTTTCAATCCCTTGCTCTTTACAGAACTTATCAAACTCTACCAAACAAAACTCACCACCATTGTCAGTTTTCATACACTTAATCTTTTTACTAGTCTGATTTTCAGCAAAGGCTTTAAACTCCTTAAACTAACTAAAGACTTCAGTTTTGCTTTTGATAAAATAAACCCATGTCCTTCTACTATAATAATCTATGAAAGATACAAAATATACAGATTTGGAAATCGAAGGAACATTAACAGGACCAAACACATCAGAATGAATAAGATCCAATACACCAGAAGACTTGTGAGAACTAGAGTAAAACTGAACACGGTTTTGTTTTCCATATACACAATGTTCGCAAAAGTCGAACTCGAGATTACAATCATTTAACCCCCAAATGAGGTTTTTATTTTTTAGGGTTCTAAGATCCTTCTCACCAATGTGGCCATATCTCAAATGCCATAACATAGTCTTTTCAGTAGGAAGCTTAACTTCTAAAGGATGTCTATTAGCATCAGAACTAGTTACAACAGATTTCTTCACTGCTCGTTCAAATGGTGGGGATGAAGTGACTGTAGCTCTTTTCTTTGAATTAGAAGAAATATTGCACTGTGAAGTGTAGGCCTCCAGCTGAAATAGAGTACCTCTCTAAGTACCCTTCGCAAGCACCATAGATGCTCTAGTCATCTTGCATCCATCCTTAAAAAAGACAACTTGCACACCTGCATCATTCAACATACTTACAAAAAGTAGGTTCTGTGCTAGGCCTGGGATGTGCATAACCCCAGTGATCCCCTTCACTCATCCATCAGGGAATCGGATTGAGACTCTTCCATGACCAACAATCTTCAGATGAGAATCATCACCTAGGTACACTCTTCCACCATCGAACTCTTCATATTTCGTAAACCAGTCTCGATGTGAGGTCATGTGGAATGATGCACCAGAACTAATCAACCACACATCATCAGATGCATGGGTGGTCAGGGGTGTGATGAAGGCATCACCATCATCTTTTGACTTGTCAAAATCTGAATCAGGAGCATTCTTCTTCTTCTTTTTCTTCTCCTCTTTGCATTCCTTTCGAAAATGCCCAGTTTTCCCACAGTTCCAATAGAGAGCCTTGGACTTTCTAGGAGATTTGGATCTCCCATGGGATTTGGATCTGCCCTTTTCACCTTTCTTGTCGTTCTTCCCTTTCTCTTTGGGTCTTCCACGAACTACAAGAGCTTCTTTGGCTGACTTGGATGTCTTCCTCTGCATTTCTTCAGATAACAACGAGGACACCACATCTTCCATCTTGAAGGTGGTAGTGGTGCTTCCAATAGCCATGACAAAATGATCCCAGGAATCTGGCAAAGAACAAAACAGGGTCATACATCGATCCTCCTCCTCTATTTTCACACCCACAGATGTCAACTATGCAATGATCATGTTGAAAGCATTCATATGGTCCGCAACAGATCCTTCATCTTCCATCTTCAAATCAAACAACTTCTTTTTTAGAAAAAGCTTGTTCACCAAGGACTTGGTTTGATAAACATCACCCAGCTTCTTCCAAAGGTCTTTGATGCTCTTCTCCTCATGGACATTCAATAGGACAGAGTCAACTAGACAGAGTCTTATGAGACCCTTAGCCTTCTGATCTTTGAGCTCCCAATCAGCTTGTGACATTGCTGTAGGTTTTACACTGGATACAGTTTCCCATAAGTCACGATCAACAAGTAGGTCTTCCATCTTGAGTTTCCACAACTCGAAATTAGTGCCATTAAATTTCTCCACCTCTAATCTTTCAGATGTGGTTGCCATCTCCTTCCTGCAACAAGATATAGAATACTCTGCACAAACTCCCACTCAACCTAAGATTAGCTCAAAAAACCCTTACCTAGCAACTAGAACCAAAACTGGCCAGGCTCTGATACCAACTGAAAGGAAGCTAGGTGTGCAGAAATCACTTCCTACACTAATCTAATCAGGGGAGGAGAGTGCAAATTCAATTTTATCTTTATAGTTATAGCTATGTTAACCCACTAACAGAGATATTGCAGCAAACACATACACAAGAATGTAAGATAGAAGAAGAGAGACACAAGATATACGCGGGTAAAACCCTTACGGATGAAAAACCCCACACTCCAAAACACAGCCCAAATGTATTCCATAAACAATAAAGGTTACAATACAGTCACAAAGCCAATGATCTTGTAGGACTCTTTGACACTCGTATTTGGAGATGATCCGGTAGCATAATAGTACCTATTAATCACATAATGCATCACCTCTCCAAAGCACCTGTTTATAAAAGCAAATATAAGGCAAAAATGGCTCCACATTGAGATGGGCATCCAACATGGCCTCATGGCCCAAAACCCACACCTATGGACACTTGTCCAACACTGTAGGATGTTCCTGACACTTGTCAAGTCACCCCACCCCAAGGAGGTCACCTATTTCCAAAATGGGCAATGACAGATGCTCTTACGACTCTTACAACCGTCATAGAATCTGTCATAGTTGTCATAACTTACATCTATAAGAGAATCTGTCATACATAGGCTATAATAAGTATATTCTCTTACAACATGTCATAGTCCACCTTGGGGTGCCCAAAGATGCTGCTCGACACATGTCCATACCTGTCATAGGATCTTCTATTTTTGACTCTTACATGTCATAACTTTGTCATAGGAATCTGTCATGACTGTTTTGGTCAATATTCTCTTACACACATTCCAAGATGCTAACACATGACAAAATATTCCTACCACTAAGTGGGATGCCTATCTCCTCATGTGAGGACAAATTTACATGTGGTCATATGCCATGTAGGATGACACATCACTGTGCCAACTCCCACAAGATGACAACATAGGATTTGCATCCTAATTATACAATAGGCAATAAAAAATAAATACAATGAAATAATACAAGGAATTACCAAGGTTGAGACACCTTAATTCCCAACACAAACATGCCAAAAGAGTTCGAGCTACATTGTACCGGCGATATCCCTGAAGCGTCCAAAGTGCAAAAAGGCATCAATATTTGATGAGTTGTTACTTAGAAACCCTAACACTTAGAAACATTCTGTCTAAGGAAACACGATCATGTAGAATCCCTCTACAATAACCTCTCCCAGTTTTTGATATCTCTAAGGCATTTTCTCGTGGTGAAAGGTTTTCTGCTGCCCCAAAAATCATCAGAAGGAGGTAGTGTAAAGTTACAAAGGGGTGTAACTTTCATCTTGCTACTGATGCGACCAAAATGATAGTTCCAACGCATCTGAATGGGTATGTTTATGCTAGGCATGGTCCTATTTTGCACCCAAACATGTCGAAAGAATTCGCGCTACATTGTACCGACGATATCCCTGAAGAGTCCAAAGTGCAAAAAGGAAGCAATCTTTGACGAGCTATTACTCAGAAACCTTGAAACTTAGAAAATTCTATCTTAGACAACGTGATCATGTAGAACCCCTCTATAATAACCTCTCTCAATTTTTGATATCTCTGAGACGTTTGCCCGTGGTGAAAGGTTTTCTTCTGCCCCAAAAATCGTCAGAAGGAGGTAGTGTAAAGTTGCAAAGGGGTGTAACTTTCATCCTGCTTTTGATACGATAAAACTTATAGTTCCAACACATCCAGATGGGTACATTTATGCTAGGCATGGTCCTATTTTGTACCCAAATACGCCGAAAGAGTTTGAGCTACATTGTACCGGTGATATCCCTGAAGAGTCTAAAGTGCAAAAAGATAGCAATCTTTAACGAGATGTTACTCATAACCCTGACATGTAGAAACATTCCCTTTAAGGTAACATGATCACATAGAACCCCTCTACAATAACCTCTCTCAGTTTTTGATATCTCTAAGGTGTTTGCCCGTGGTAAAAGGTTTTCTACTGCCCCAAAAATCATCAGAAGGAGGTAGTGTAAAGTTGCAAAGGGGTGTAACTTTCATCCTGCTTCTGATGTGACCAAACTGATAGTTCCAATGCATCCGAATAGGTACATTTATGCTAGGCATGGTCTTGTTTTGTACCAAAACATGCCGAAAGATTTCAAGCTACATTGTACCAGCGATATCCATGAAGAGTCCAAAGTGCAAAAAGGTAGCAATCTTTGACGAGTTGTTCCTCAGAAACCCTGACACTTAGAAACATTCTGTCTAAGGAAACATGGTCATGTAGAATCCCTCTACAATAACCTCTCTCAATTTTTGATATCTCTAAGACGTTTTCTCGTGGTGAAAGGTTTTTGCTGCCCCAAAAATCGTTAGGAGGTAGTGTAAAGTTGCAAAGGGGTGTAACTTTCATCTTGCTCCTGATGCGACCAAACTGACAGTTCCAACACATCTAGATGGGTACATTTAGGCTAGGAATGGTCCTATTTTACACCCAAACATGCCGAAATAGTTCGAGCTACATTGTACCGGCGATATCCTTGAAGAGTCCAAAGTGCAAAAAGGTAGCAATCTTTGACAAGCTGTTACTCAGAAACCTTGACACTTAGAAACATTCCATCTAAGGAAACATGATCATGTAGAACCCCTCTACAATAATCTCTCTTGGTTTTTGATACATCTAAGGTGTTTTCCCGTGGTGAAAGGTTTTCTGCTGCCCCAAAAGTTGTTAGAAGGAGGTGGTGTAAAGTTGCAAAGGGGTGTACTTTCATCCTACTCCTGATGCGACCAAACTGATAGTTCCAACACATCCGGATGGGTACGTTTAGGCTAGGCATGGTCTTGTTTTGTACCCAAACATGTCTAAACAGTTTGAACTACATTATATTGACGTATCCCTGAAGAGTCCAAAGTGCAAAAAGGCAGCAATCTTTGACGAACTATTACTCATAAACCATGTCACTTAGAAATATTTCGTCTAAGGCTATGGGATCATGTAGGGTCCCTCTACAATAACCTCTCTCAATTTTTTATATCTCTGAGGTGTTTGCCCATGGTGAAAGTATTTTATATATCTATGTGAATTATGCATGGTGCAAGGAACCATGAATGTTGTGTTGGATCAAGTGGCATTGTTTAGGTGGCACATGATGTAAGGAATTATGCACAAGATTGTACATCGCTATGTGAGTGACTAAGGCTAACATGCAAGATTGTGCAATAG
Source organism: Cunninghamia lanceolata (assembly GCA_027924645.1). Lineage (NCBI taxonomy): Eukaryota > Viridiplantae > Streptophyta > Pinopsida > Cupressales > Cupressaceae > Cunninghamia > Cunninghamia lanceolata. Next base: position 3,138,066 of record BSBN01001011.1, read on the forward strand.
CATGTAGATCATGATGTGAACAAAAATACTTGCTTTCCATTTATCCATTTAACCAATCTTCCTTTCTCTATTTTCTCAAGCATGTATAGTTTTGAGAGACTAAATTTTTCAACCCAAAACTCAAATTCTCTTATCATCAATTGGGATGGATTCTTTGATAATTAAACTTTGAAACCTAGAGGCATACAAAAATGATCTACACTGCACCATTCCATATTACATTTTGATCAACAAAAATGATTTGTATTAACCAAATATCCATATAGGCATACATCAATATCTATTCATATAAGTATAACATATATACAAAATAGCCATATAGGCTTACAAGAATGCCATATAGGCATACAATATCAACTATATGCAATACAAAATATATGTCCACAAATTCTATATAGGCATACAATAAAGGAACACAATAAAAAGTCATTCCCCTCTGTCCGGTGAAGAGAATAGATCACGGGCAGTCTTTGATCTTCAAGGGGATGGAGACACATATGAGGCTAGTCTACTATGAACCTGAGGGTTGCTCCTATTTAGTTGTTCATGGATCTGTAGTTGTTACAATAAAAAGTATAGACATTAATATATAGAAATTACATTATAAAAAATGAAACATTTAACAAAATAATCACTTACCACTATCTGAAAATCTGTCTCCTCATTAGCCTCAGTACCAGGATTAGGTTGTGGTGATGTCATGTCCTATAGAAACCATCTAAATAGAAATTAAACTTCAAATCAATAATCATTTAATTTTTCAAAAATAAAAAACTATAACAACAAATGTAATTTGAAATTTACTAATCTGCCTCATACCCTCATCAAAGGCATAGAGCTATGAATCATAGAGGACACACCATGCTCCATTGCCCTATGAACATCGGGAGGTGTCTCTGCAACTTGCATCATCTAAAAATAAAACAACACTATTCAATTACGAAAACTATAATAGTGATGCAAGTCATGGCTCCTAACATGCACACATGTTCACCTAAACATGGAAGTACACACAATAAAGCACACAAGTCACATGCATATATACAAATTAGATGAAGATTTGTGACTATTGTCTGGTATAAGGGTCAACAAAGGAGGGACCATAGTAGCATCAGATTTTAGGTTTAAGAAGTCAGAGAGGGAGTGAAGGTGTTAGTTTACGTTTAGGTTGGTGGTAGGGTGGGGTAGGGTTGCGCTCAAATTTTTGTTTGTTTGGTAGTCATGGAGGTAGGACAATGCCTAAGATAGAGTTTCTGGGTTTATGGGACAATGCCTAAACTAGAAATCACATAGACATTAGGTAAGTTTATGGGTTTACAGGAAGGAGGAATATCAAGAGTTTGTGGGATAATAGGAGGGAGGAAAGATACTAGATAGGAGAAGAAAAACCTTATTTTAAAAATTTCTTATCATTTTCTTTGTCTTGAGGTTTGTTAGGAGGTGGGTTGGAAGAAAACTAGGTCTCTGATGTCTGGTAGGGGTATATTAGGAAATCGGTAGGGTAGATATGGGTTGGTTAGTAGGTTGGGTGTAGTATTGGGGAAGTTTCTTAGGCCTACTTTTAGAAGTGGATGGGGAAAGGTCCTACACTTTTTCTTTTACTTTATCTTAGAGGGATGTTAGAGGGGAGATAGAAGTCAATGAGGAAGGTGAAGTAGTAATAGGGGGATATATGGTGGGGAAGATAGGGGCATAGCTAGTGGAGTAGATGAAGTAATATAAAGAGGTTATGGGGTTGGGGCAGCAATGCGTTTAGAGGCATAAGATAGGTAAAGGTGAAAGAGGAAATTGGTATTCAAGGTTGAGATGGATCAGAAGGGGTTGACAAAAAATAATCTAAGAAGAAGTGTCTTAAGGTAACAACTAGTTGGTATGGGCTATGATAAATGGTGAAGACATTACCATCATGGGGAATTTTAGAGTCAACAAAGGAGGGAACTAGATGATGTTGGAGTCAATCATATGCTATATAAGATGTCATAGGCTCATACCCCTCTCTGGTGTCATGTCCTGGGGTCTAATTGGTGGTAATTAGATGAGTTTATTAAAGAGAAATTGATGCAGAGTGGGATGCAACGGAGGCTAACTAACAGGAAGGAGTAGCCAACAATACAAACAGCATGATAAAATTCTCTATCGGCTGAACATCATCATCATATTTCCTAGAGACACCAACAGCATCATCACATTTCAACAGCATCATCATATTTCGGATGATCGCAAATATCCTCCTGTCGACTACTATTTACCTCCTCCGTTTGTCGCCTATCATCATCATCATGATAATCAACGGGCGCAAACATCCTCCGATTGCACTGTTCATCGGGTGCCAAATACAAGCGGCATCCTCATGATATTCAATATCACCTTCGTCAGCAGGATATCCAAATATCCGGTTGCTCCAAATATCCTGATGACGTTGCACTTCAACAACTTGCCTTCGATGCTCCACTGCCCGACGATACAAGCAACAGCATCATGATATTGTTCATCCGGTTCCTCGAAACCTCCTGATGATGCTAATACAACTTCCTGCCTACGCCGATACCTTACCTCTTAGTGACAACAGGATAAACTCGCATTGAGGGATTTCTTAATATCCTGATGATGATGACGTCATATCCTGATGACGATGACGTCACACATCATCCTGATGAACTCTTCAACACTTAGCCAAAAAAACTTGACTTTCACACCCGCATCCGTTAGCGATATGCGGATGATGAACTTCCCCGAGAGATGATCCTGACTGCGATATATACACTGAGTATATATCCAACTCAAAACATCATGATGCACTTGCAACATGCAAACTTCAACAACTTCATGACCCGATCCTGATGGCGATGGATTCGCAGATGACGATGCGGCTTGCTCCGGCTGGAAACGCACATGCAGACTCCTGTGTATCCTTCCACTGCATGTAAGCACTCCGAACCACTCTATTTCACAAAGATCATGTGACGACCGGGCCGGATCACCTTCAAACCAAAATCTAACAACTTACCTTCTAGACCTAGCACATGAGGATGCTAGGCTGATTCACAGCATGCTCCTAACTGATCTCCTGAACAATGCAATGCATAAACAGAAAACACAAAAGCAAACTAAACTATGATACAGGACCATTCCACCAATTTGCAGGATCAACTGGTGGAAGGGTTGAAAGTGCCCATTAACTTGCAAACAGAAAAGGAAATCAACACAGATACAACTGATCAACTCAAATACTGCAAAAGATGAGATCTTATTCAATTGAGATTCAATGTCCTGAATACAGCTTCACAATGTCTGAACTGCTCTCCTGAATCTCAACTCAACACAACACCAGTACATCTAGTAACATCAATATCAATCTCAATAATCAATCTGTCTAAACCCTAACAGATCGAAGGTATATATAACAAATCCTTCGAGTACTACCAACTTCACTTCCCAGCGGCTGGGAGCTTCCAAGCGGCTGGGAGAGAGGACAACTCAGACTATCTTATCCCGATCTCTAACTGCCTACACATACTCCTAGGCTGAACTAATACATAGCATCGGTCCAATGGACCTTATTACATGATAAAGTCAAACATACTAAAAATAGACTATCCTGTCATCATGCTGATAACTATCCTATATCCTGATCATGTATGTCATCATGCGGACCTATATCCTGATCATGTGCGGGTGCTCCTGCACCATACTCCCCAAAAGAAGAAATCTCAAGTCCACTTGAGATGAGAGTATCAAGGTCGGCACCATGTTTCTGTATCTGTTCTGCAGTCATCCATACTGCTTCAGAAGTCGGCTGTCCCTTCCAAGAGACGAGGTACTCCAAGTACTTCTTGTTCCTGGTCTGTTTGACCACTCTAGTGTCCAAAATCTGCTGTATCTGTGGAGGATCATGTTGAGGAATGTCTTCAGCAACTGTATCCTGTAGGATATCCTGATCTGCATCTGGATTAGCCTTGTATGGAGTTAAATCACATACATTGAAGATAGGAGATAAACCAAGATCAGGTGGGAGTTGGATCTCATAAGCATTTTGTCCATGCTTTTGCAAAATCTGACATGGTCCAACTTTCTTTTGCATGAGCTTAGTATACTTCCCCTTAGGAAGCCTGTCTTTCTTCAAGTGAACCCAAACCAAATCTCCAACAGCAAATTGAACATCCTTCTTTTTCTTATCAGCATATTCCTTATATTTCAAAGTGGTTTGCTGGAGTTGGGTCTTAACCTGATCATGAACTTCTTTGATTGCTTCAGCAAAAGCTTCTCCATCGGCACTAACAGGATCTGCTGGAGGTAGATCTCGCAACTCTAAAATACCTCTGGGATGCATTCCATACACTACCTGAAAAGGCGATTTTCCTGTGCTCCTGTTGACAGTATCATTATATGAAAACTCAGCTTGAGACAGAATATTGTCCCACTTCTCTCCATGCTGTTTTGTCAAGCATCTAAGTAGATTCCCCAAGGAACGGTTCACAACCTCAGTTTGTCCATCTGTTTGAGGATGATATGCAGAGGAAAAAGATAAATTGGTTCCCAGCTTCCTCCATAGGGTTCTCCAGAAGTGACCCACAAACTTCACATCTCTGTCTGAAACTATGCTCAAATGCAACCCATGAATTCTGACAATCTCCCTGAAGAATAAATCTGCAATATATGAGGCATCTGCAGTGGTTTTGCATGGCAAGAAATGTGCCATTTTACTGAACCTATCCACTACAACAAAAACACTGTCAAATCCTCTCCTGGTCCTTGGCAAACCTAAAACAAAATCCATACTGATACTTTCCCACGGTCTGGAGGGAATGGGTAAGGGCTGGTATAACCCTGCATTAGTTGACCTGCCTTTAGCCTTTTGACAAATTACACAGGTTTCTACAAATTTCTTGACATCTGACTGCAACTTAGGCCAGAAATAATGCCTCCTGACCAGATCAAGGGTCTTGTCTAGACCAAAATGACCTGCCATTGCTCCACAATGTTTCTCCTTGATTATATTTAATCTCATGGAACATCTTGGGATGCACAACTGTCCACCCTTGAACAACAATCCATCTTGGATCAGGAATTCAGAGAACTCAGCATGGTATCTCTCCCCAAAAGAAGTACAGACCTGATATATTTCTCCAAAATCAGCATCAGACTCATACATGGTCTTGAGTGAATCAATACCAACACTCTCTAACTGAATCTGATTTACTGTGAGAACTCTCCTGCTCAAAGCATCTGCAACTTTGTTCTTAACCCCTTTCTTATGCTTCAAGGTAAAAGTGAAAGCCTGCAAGGTCTCTACCCACTTCGTATGTCTGTGGTTCAGCTTCTCTTGGCTGTTGATGAAACTCAAAGCCTGGTTGTCTGTGAAAACTATGAACTCCTTTGGCAGCAGGTAATGCCTCCATTTCTTTAGGGACTGAACTAAAGCATACATTTCCAGATCATATGATGAATACCTTTTCTTAGCATCATTGAGCTTTTCACTGAAAAATGCAATTGGTTTACCCTCTTGACTGAGTACTGCTCCAATGGCCATGTGACTGGCATCACACTCTACCTGAAAGATCTTGTTAAAATCTGGAAGTGCAAGGACTGGCTGCTGTGCCACCTTCCTCTTCAATGCCTCAAAGGAATCATCTGCTCCTTGAGTCCAAACAAACCTGCACTTCTGCCCTCCTTTTATGGTATCCAACATGGGTGCACAAATATGACTAAACCCTCTGATGAACTTTCTGTAGAAGGTTGCTAACCCATGGAAACTTCTAACTTCATTCATGGTCTGTGGAGTTGGCCAATTCAATATGGCACTCACCTTTTCCTTATCCATCTGTAGCTTTCCTTGGGAAATGACAAAACCTAAATAGGTGATCTCCTTTTTCATGAACAGACACTTGTCCAAGTTTATCTTCAGCTTCTCTTCATGTAGCCTCTTGAGAACCAGATCTATATGCCTGAGATGTTCTTCTCTGGTGTTACTGAAAATCAGAATGTCATCTAAATAGACTATGACAAACTTACCAATGAATTCCTTTAGAACCTCATTCATCAGCCTCATGAAAGTACTAGGGGCATTAGACAAACCAAAAGGCATAACCTTCCATTCATACAACCCTTCATTTGTTTTGAATGCTGTCTTCCACTCATCACCTGGTCTAATCCTGATCTGATGGTATCCACTCTTCAAATCTATTTTGGTAAAGTACTTAGCATTTCCCAAACAATCAAGTAAATCCTCAATTCTGGGGATTGGAAACCTATACCTGATTGTGATCTTGTTGATGGCTCTGGAATCTGTGCAAAGTCTCCAAGTGCCTTCCTTCTTTGGTGCTAGTACAGCTGGTACTGCACATGGACTCAAACTCTTCCCAATCAGACCTGAATTCATCAATTCTTCAATCTGCCTGGCTACTTCTGCATTCTGTTCTGGGGTAAGCTTATAAGCTGCTTTATTTGGAAGTGTAGACCCTGGAATCAAGTCTATGCAATGACTGATATCTCTGACAGGTGGTAGGGATCTTGGCATTCCCTCTGAGATGACACCTTTGTACTTATCCAATAACTCTTGGACAGCTGGGTCTATCAACCTTGGCTTCTTCTCTTTCTTGGCTTCTTGCTGTTGTTTCTTATTCACACTCAGACATGGGATTAGGGCATATGCAACTGCACCTTCTGCTGCTACTTCTTTCATGAACTGTTTGCCTTCCATCAGCATGACCTTCACTTCTTTGCCTTTAGACTTCTCCTCTTTCTCCTTCAATGGGAATAACGTTACTTCTTTACCATCTTTAGTGATTTTATAGGTGTTTTTAACACCATCATGCTGTGCCTTCAGATCATACTGCCATGGTCTACCAAACAAAAGGTTGCAAGCATCCATCTTGGTGATATCAAACAACAACTTATCCTTATATCCACCAATCTGGAATTCTACCCAAGCCTGCTCTTCTACAGTTGTCTGCTGACCTTGAGTAAGCCATGAGACTTTATATGGAGCTGGGTGAGGCAATCTCCTAAGCTTTAGCTTTACCACCATTTCTTCAGACACAAAGTTCTCAGTAGAACCAGAATCAATCAAAACCTTACATGCCTTACCTCCTGCTTTGCAAATGGTTCTGAAAAGAGACTTTCTCTGAGGGGCTTCTTTGTTAGGTACCTTCATGGTAGTTACTGTTCTTCTCATCATCAGGGACTCTCCACTTTCTGGATATCCATAATTCTCAGGACCATTCACACTCTGAAAATCATTAGAGCTTGTCCTACTTTGATTATCAGGTTCATTGACCAGATTTGTCCTCCTTTCTCCTGCTGAGCTTGTGGCCTTGTCTGGACATCTGCTGGCTATATGGCCTTCTTTGTTACAGTTGTAGCATCTGATGGATCCTCTGCCCTGGGATCTTCCTCTGTAAGGTCTTCTGCCTCTGAAGTTTCCTTGCTGACTGTAATTCTCTCTCTGATTCTGACTATTGTTGCCCTTGCTATTGTCCTGACTGGATTCTCCTTGATATCCCTATCCATGTCCTCTGCCTCTGAAAGGACTTCTTCCACCTCTTTGTTGTCTTCCTCTTCCTCTATTGTTTTGATCTTGTTTTCTCTTCAACTTTTCTTCCACTTTCAGTGCCAACTGAAAGCTTTTCTGCACTGTATCTGGGTTATGCAGACTGAGATCTTCCTGAATATTAAACCTCAATCCATTAAGGTATCTGGCTACCTTTTCCTCTTCACTTTCTTTCACCTTTGTCTTCATACAGAGTTTCATGAACTCTTCTGTATATGAGCTGACATCTAGCTCCTTCTGCTTCAGGTTCTGCTTCCTCTTGTGTAACTGGATACTGTAATCCAAAGGAATATAAGCCTCCTTTACCAATTCCATCATCTTCTTCCATGTGGCAACTCTACGTTTTCCCTCCTGCACTCTATCATCCTGAACAAAGTTCCACCATGTCAAGGTAGCTTCTTTCATCTTCGACTGTGCTATCTTCACTCTCTGCTGTTCTGGTATCTCCTCTGTTACAAAGAAATTGTTCAAACAATCTATCCATCCCATTACTGAATCAAGGTCCATCTTACCTGTAAATACTGGCAAATCCAGCTTCACATCCATGGTTCTCCTCTCCATGGCCTTGAGGGCGTTCAACAGCGGTCTCTGGTCTGCAGGAACGACCTCCTCGCTCCAATTAGGGATCTCTTCTTCTTCCCTATCATCTTCTCTACCAGAACCTACTCTACTCCTCAACTTTGCTAACTCATCTTTCAACTCCTGATTCTGAGCCTTCACGGCCTTGCTTTCTGCAATCTGTTTCTTCACCAGAACTGCCAACTCAGCGTTGGTCATCCTTGCTGGAACCTCAGATGTTCCTTCTTCGTCTGACATCCTACTTATCTTTTCCAGAAGATCCTAACCTTTGCTCTGATACCACTATGATGCAGAGTGGGACGCAATGGAGGCTAACTAACAGGAAGGAGTAGCCAACAATACAAACAGCATGATAAAATTCTCTATCGGCTGAACATCATCATCATATTTCCTAGAGACACCAACAGCATCATCACATTTCAACAGCATCATCATATTTCGGATGATCGCAAATATCCTCCTGTCGACTACTATTTATCTCCTCCGTTTGTCGCCTATCATCATCATCATGATAATCAACGGGCGCAAACATCCTCCGATTGCACTGTTCATCGGGTGCCAAATACAAGCGGCATCCTCATGATATTCAATATCACCTTCGTCAGCAGGATATCCAAATATCCGGTTGCTCCAAATATCCTGATGACGTTGCACTTCAACAACTTGCCTTCGATGCTCCACTGCCCGACGATACAAGCAACAGCATCATGATATTGTTCATCCGGTTCCTCGAAACCTCCTGATGATGCTAATACAACTTCCTGCCTACGCCGATACCTTACCTCTTAGTGACAACAGGATAAACTCGCATTGAGGGATTTCTTAATATCCTGATGACGATGATGTCATATCCTGATGACGATGACATCACACATCATCCTGATGAACTCTTCAACACTTAGCCAAAAAAACTTGACTTTCACACCCGCATCCGTTAGCGATATGCGGATGATGAACTTCCCCGAGAGATGATCCTGACTGCGATATATACACTGAGTATATATCCAACTCAAAACATCATGATGCACTTGCAACATGCAAACTTCAACAACTTCATGACCCGATCCTGATGGCGATGGATTCGCAGATGACGATGCGGCTTGCTCCGGCTGGAAACGCACATGCGGACTCCTGTGTATCCTTCCACTGCATGTAAGCACTCCGAACCACTCTATTTCACAAAGATCATGTGACGACCGGGCCGGATCACCTTCAAACCAAAATCTAACAACTTACCTTCTAGACCTAGCACATGAGGATGCTAGGCTGATTCACAGCATGCTCCTAACTGATCTCCTGAACAATGCAATGCATAAACAGAAAACACAAAAGCAAACTAAACTATGATACAGGACCATTCCACCGATTTGCAGGATCAACCGGTGGAAGGGTTGAAAGTGCCCATTAACTTGCAAACAGAAAAGGAAATCAACACAGATACAATTGATCAACTCAAATACTGCAAAAGATGAGATCTTATTCAATTGAGATTCAATGTCCTGAATACAGCTTCACAATGTCTGAACTGCTCTCCTGAATCTCAACTCAACACAACACCAGTACATCTAGCAACATCAATATCAATCTCAATAATCAATCTGTCTAAACCCTAACAGATCGAAGGTATATATAACAAATCCTTCGAGTACTACCAACTTCACTTCCCAGCGGCTGGGAGCTTCCAAGCGGCTGGGAGAGAGGACAACTCAGACTATCTTATCCCGATCTCTAACTGCCTACACATACTCCTAGGCTGAACTAATACATAGCATCGGTCCAATGGACCTTATTACATGATAAAGTCAAACATACTAAAAATAGACTATCCTGTCATCATGCTGATAACTATCCTATATCCTGATCATGTATGTCATCATGCGGACCTATATCCTGATCATGTGCGGGTGCTCCTGCACCAGAAATTGTTGAAGAATAGTGTGGAGGGGATCAACAAGCTTTGGTGGACATGTATGCAAAATGTGGTAGCATAGACAAGGCAGTGAGCTGTTTGAAAAGATACCTCAAAGAAATGTGGTCTCATGGTGATGTCCTTGTCTATGCATCTTCTTGTCATGGCATTCCATGAGACCACATTTATTTTAAGCATTTTTTCAAATAACTATATTGTAATTGAAATTTTGTCATCTATCAACATATAGTTATTAGTTATGCAATGTCTAGTAATGCTTTGAGTTTGAAAGATGTCCAATGAAATGTAACCAACGATATGAATATAAAATACAAAAATCTAGTAAGTACAATTCATTAATTAAACTATTTATTTTATTACCTCCGTGAAGCTTTGAAGTCCACCACCACTGGCAGGTGTTGCCATGAAATCTCCAATATTAACCTATTCAACATCCAAAATCATATATTAGAATACCATTCATATAATGATGCTATTCACATGTAATATTTATAATTGTTTACTAGTTACATACCCCAACAGTAGATGTCGTAGTGTAATATGCAGGTGGAGAACTGTTGAAAAATACATCAACGCTATGACCCTGAAATTTCATTAAAATCATCAAACTAAATTAGTTAATCTTGCATTTCAAAAATGAAATTTAATAAATTAAATTCAATTAACTTGCTAAGATTTACCTGAGTATCAAGGTTGAAAGTTTCACTTAGGAGGGCATCTGTCATCACCATCTGCTCAGCTACAGATGTAGCCTACGCACCTGCGTCCCTACTATCTGTGGGGTCATAACCACAATCTGACTTGCAAGCCTGACAAGTATGGGGTGGAACCCTACTCGAACTCTCCCCCGGCCCACATTGTGCTGTAGGACTGACATGTTCTATGATGCTCTAGGTCAAGGAACTAATGAACTGAAGTGTCTCGACCTCAACACTCTCCTTCACAATAGAAGGGATAGACACGTGCTCATGGGCTAGTCTAGCGAGTGCTCATCTCACTGTCCGCCATGGGTTAACACGTGCCCCTGGTCTATCCTGTGCTGACCCCCCACCTCTACCCTGGAACTCCTGCATATCAAAATAATTTGTTACTTTATTTTTGACAAACTCGTAGTAGAGTTTCCTCAAAAAATATTGTAGGACCTCATTATTGTTGCATGGAGGATGGTCAAAAACCATCCACCACCTCTGCCCAAAATTGTCCCTTATCGCTTGGTTGTTGCACCAATGGATAGGGAACCTCTTGCATGTAAGGGGTAGAGGTTGATTTGTTCATGGGTCTGTGAAAATAGAACACAAGTCCAATTTTGTAATTTGTTCATTTTTAACTTGTTCATAGGACAACTTATCTGCATAGAACTCTCTAAATTCTCTCCTCTTTTCTAACCAGCTAGAGATTTGCTTGCTAATTGAATCTACATTTGATAACATAGATTCAAGAGATTGAGAAAGAGTAGATCTATGCAAGGTTGAAGTTGCAAGTTCTTTCAACCTTCCAATTATGTCCTCAATTTGTTTTTTATTATTTTCAATTTGCCCCATTATATTTTCTTGTGTTCCAAGGGCATAATGAGGAATGAATGGAGGTGTTTGTTGTTGGGGTTGTTCTTTAGCAGGTATTTGCTATTCAGGTGATGGAGGATTTTGTGGATTTTCAGGAGGAGGAGGAGGTGCATTATCAATTCCTGTAAATTAAATAAATTTAAATAAAAAAACTATTTAAACCTACCTATTTAGCAACAAATTCACACGAGAAAGCAAATAGAACTTACTCCTTTGGCCTCCCCGACATCGTGGCAGCATTTTGATGATGAATCGATGACAAATTGTTGACAATATGCCCTTCAATAACATGAGTACGCTCTCTTTTATCTCCAAGCCATGGGTTTTCTATGAAATGTGGTGAAATAATGAAATGAAACACATGTTTTTTTTTAATATAGTAGAGCATAACGCGAGCACATTATAACGTGAGTGCATTATGGCTTGGTGTTGTGAGTGCATTATGGCTTGGTGTTGCCGAGCCTTAGGCTCGACGTCACCAAGCCATAATGCGAGCGCATTATAATGCACTCGTATTATGGCTTAATTTTTTTTAAAAGTTGACCACTTTTTGGCCCCCCAACTTTTTGCACCTGCCCAATTGAAAATTGCAAGTTGTGTTCCTTGTGATAAAATCAAGGGCTTTCCTTCTTGTTTTAAATATTTGTTTTTGAAAGTTATATGAATTTATGAATGTAATTACTCTAAAAGAATGCAAGCTCCTTTTTGTTCTTTTTCTCAAATTTCAATTATGATCTAATTACTATTAAAATGAAAATGGCAATCTTTCTTGAATGTAGATCTAAATGACTTCTGCTAAATGCAATTTGCTATGTTTCTGTTGTTTTTACAAATTAATTTTTAAATGTAAAATATTCTAAGAAAGTGAAATGCAATTACTCTAAGCACAATAGAAAATAAATCTAAATCTAATAAATAGTAAATTCTAAACTAACCAAGAGAAAATACAAATGAAATTGTTACTTTCCCTAGGGCAAGAGAATGTGCTAATTACTATTAAAAAATAATTGAAACTACCTATGAATTTATAAAGGGTGCTAGTGCCAGACTTGTGTCCTCAAAGATCCAATAACAATCATCTCCTCCTATGTAGCAATGGGGGCATCCTCTTGATGATAGGGATATGAGGGAATTCAATTGAATGTGGTTTAGAAGTAAAATCAAAAAATAAATAAAAGGCTCATGGAGTCCTGTATGAGCATACAAATACTATGGGGGATGCTATGCATAAGCTTCAATCCTTAAGAGATGAATTATTTCCTATAGAAGAAAAATAAGAATGCATGAATAAATTTTAGTCTCCTTTAAAACAATAGATGAGGGAGTATTTATAGGTAGAAAATCAACACCATTGGTGGGGGTGATTGGAGAGTAAACTAGGATTCGTTGGAAGATCACAAGAATTGAAGAGGAGAGAACAAGAGATTGACTGGAAGATCAATATGGATTGATTGGGAGTTAAGAAAAAGTTGATTAAGAGTTAACAAATAGTTAGTGGGAGTGATGGATTAGTTGTGCATGGATGAACTCATAATCAATAACCTAATATGGAAGTAAACTAAGTGGAATTGAAAAAAATCACACATGTCAAAACACGACAAGGTCACCCTTTTTGATAACTGGGTCACCCCTTTTGCTAAGAAAGGTCACTTGGGCAGCCTTGTAAGTTAAGGATAGGTTTCCTAGATGACCCCAGTGTCTCTCAGGTGACCCTCCTATTGAGGATTTGAAAATGGTTGTTTTGCAATTGTGAAGTCTTGGAACTTAGTTCATAGGCTAGAAAAGATGGTCAAGGGGGTAAAAACACTAGGGAACATGTCATCAAGTGTGAGATTGATAAGAGTGTAATTAATTCCTTCATGGGATATGATCTAGACCTCCATATCATCACTGGACAACCATCAAGGCCTATGCATTTTTTAGGGCTACATATTTGTTCCCTTGGGTATGCTGGTCTACATAGAAGGTAGTTACTATTCTTGAAGTAGGGCTTGTGGGACATGCACTTACCTATACTTACTTTGGTTGGTGTTCCACATATGGACTTGGAAATCAACAAGATAGTATAAATGTAAGTTTGATATATGATAAACTCAAAATAAGTACAAAAAGAAGGATGAGAGAATGTACCATTGATGCGTGAGTTTGAAGGTTATCTACATCACCTTGCCTTGCCATGGTGACCTACTAGGATGATGAAAGAAAATGAAAAATGAGGACAAAAATATACTCTAAAAAAGATAAACTAAACAAACAAGAAATCAGTATCACAATCTAAACCATAAAAGTGAGAGGAGAAGGAAGAGGAGAAATGAAAGAAAATGACCAAACAATGACAAAACTATGCAAGGGTATAGTCAATGGAAAGATTACAAGGAGGAGATCAAGATTATGGCTATTGTTCAACTTCCCACAAATCCTCAACTATGAGAAATTAGAATGACCCCTTTGAAACCCTAGCTTCATTTTCATTTTGATTTGGCTTAAAAATGTCTATTGAACTTGAAAATTTTCATTGCATTTGCGTAAGTTTTAGGTTTTTACTATTTTTATTGCTTGATTTTTTTTATTTCTACTTAATTTTTATGTTTTTTGGTCTCACTGAGATATACTAGGGTGTGGCCCAGGGTCGGGCCTGTTTTGCTAGGGTAGGTCACTCGAGGACCCTACCAGTTCCACCTAGTTCATCTGAGAGACCTTGCTAGTGTTGAACACACTGGGATGTTGAGAGGGGGGGTGAATCATCATAAATAAAAACTTAACTACTTTATTTTAGATTAGATTAAATTACTTAGAGAATAGAAAGTAAAACATGCACTAGATTTATCATCACAATGACACTAGGATTTTTATGTGGAAAACCTAAAATTGGAAAAAAACCACAATGAGTGTTAGCTCACAATATAATGCTCATTGCTATAAAAGTTTACAAAATTGTTTTAGGGATACAACCCAATGAAGCTACAACTCCTTGAAGACAACTCGCTACTACAAAGAATTACAATGACAACATAACTATGAACTTCTATGAAAGAAGCATCTGACTTAAATGTTAATTTTGCAATCCTCCTTTTTTGCACAATTACTCCATCATGTCAACTTTGCACACTTCATACTTCTCATTCTGCTCTATCACATTCATACACACTCATACATTTGACAAATGAATTTGTTCTTCTATATATATCCTCTGCAACATCTCAAAACATTGATTAGGTCGACATAAAAAAGACTCTTAATTGAAACGTGTGATTCTCCACAAGTCAGCATCAAACATATACAATATGAAGAGTAAATAGGTTGTGGATCACAACACTTCATAACAAGATCCAAGAAACATCACTACACATCCTCTAATGCCCAAACAACCAATCAGGATCTGCCACATATGAAGGAAACTGGACTGTCAATCCAAACAACAGTACCATTGCTAACTGACCGTCTTCACATCACCGGGGAGAAGCCAAAAACATTATGTGGACCAAGATTTCAATCATGTATCTTCTCAACACTATCCATACACCATTCTCCTAAAGTATCTAATCAATATATGCATCCACAAAACAAGAAACATGCTGAACTAATTAAAACAGGGCATTCTGAACAAACTGCGATATTCCAGGACTTAAGATTTTACATTACAGTACACCAAAACATTTGAAGGTCTTAGAAATGAACTTATGCACTATTTTGAACACATTCCTAGATCCACACAACCTCATCTATCACTTCTGGAGAAAATCAGAGACTTAACTTAGGTATACTGTAATCTGGAGGATAGTCATATACAACTCTTTACTAACTGACTTAAGTACCTTCTGCAGTACACGAAATAAGAGAGAATTGCATGTGGTTCAAACCTGAGATACTATGAAGCATGTAGAGTCTCCATAGACACTCATATAGCTGATCTATACCTTCACCATCTTCCACAAGTACTCAAACATGTGTTGTATAGAATACTTCTACATCCAGAACTGTTTGTATTACTTCTGTCATTTGAAAGCTGAACTTGCGGACCATAAGAACACCTGATATAGAAATGAGACATGTATTAAACATCTCTAAACATGTTCTCAAAACTGCATGGCCACAACTTCTCTTCTCAAGGAATGTAGAGCATTCCAATAGGTCTCCACCATTGCTTTGCACTGTCAAGTCATAGTCTGAAACTCTACCACTTATTACTTTCTCTGTTGAAGGTGTAATGAGCTGAAATCTTGGATATAGCACATTCATATGTCAATAAATTTATCTTCTAAACCACAAGACTAAATCTTGATGTAGACCAAAATGCTATAACTCTACCTTAGGATATACACTGTGAAAGCCTTAGCCAAACTTCTGCAACTTTTCTCTGAGTGTGGTACTCCAAACTGATAGGATATATATATATATATATATATATATATATATATATATATATATATATATATATATATATATATATATATATATATACATGTTAGAATATGTTTTAACACCTTCACATCACACTTAGATAGCTTTCCTACATCTTCTAGGTATTTTGGATTGACCTACCTTAGCATGCTGACCTTATGTCTCTGATTGAGTCAAACTGTCTCTCTCAAATCTTCCATTGTCCATCAGCTTCATTATCTCTAACCTTAGGTTGACACATATAGAGTTGACATCAATGACAACAGATATCGCCAATAGACAGGAGTTTTTTTTGAAATAATTAAAGATAAAATTAATGATTTTGATGCTTGAATTTGATCACTTTCTTCATTTTAATGCTACCTTCTATGATATAGAAAAAGAGAAACCCACTCTAATTCAATTCACACCTAATTTAACTAAGTTGATTTGTAAACTAGATTAACTTCCTCCAAGTTTATTTGAATCCTACAATTATGTAAACCAATAATAAAAGATTTTAAGAAATAGAATTTAGAAAATAGAATAGCACTCAAAGAAAAACCTATCACAGAAATCTAGGGGCCTCGGCTAAGGATGCTAGTGCATTGCACTATCAATTGTACAACACTGTATAAATGAAAAAGTTAGGTGTAACTAGTCTGTTCTTTCCAGGTATACTCCTATTTCACCTATACCACCTCAAAATTAACCTACATAGTAAAATCAAGAAAGAAAACAAGTGTAATACTTGTGTAGATAGATAAGCCAAATGGAATCACAAATGCTAAGATTGATAGAAATAATAAAATAGCACTTGCAAACCTCTATGCATTCAATTTCTCCAAGTAACCTATTCTTGATAAGCTGAGAAGAAGTTTTGGGATTGTTAAGGAGTTTTCCAAGAATGGTTAAACCCCTATTTTGGTCTTTCAACCTCCACAAGCAGCTAGATGATAAAGATATTTTAAAATGTATGTGCACCTATCCTAAGTGTGTCTAGGAGCTAGGATGTAGTGAAAATGGTTCTAGGAGCACCTCTCTGGTCCATGGAGAGAATTTTTAGAACATAATGTTTTTAGGGGTCATACTCTTATAACATTTATATAATGTTCTAATATAAGGTTATAAACCTTATGTTATAAAGCATATACCATTTAATAATTAATAATAGATAATAACTATTAGATTATTAATTATTTACAAATGGTTGCTTTGAATGGGTGTGACTAATACCCCTTTAGGTATTATGCCACCCCTTCTCCTATATTTAAGGAGGTTCTCTCTCATTTGAGAGTATGGCGAATTTGGAGTTTGATAGTGAATTATATCACTATGCACATGAGGTATTATTGGACATGTGGAAGTACGTAGAGGAGTATATTCTAGGTTCAGTTTTTTCTTTAATAGACTATATTTTGTAAGTGTTTTAATAAAATGATGATTTATGGGGGTTTTTACTTGAAAGGGTTTTCCCCATGTATATCTTGTGTAATGTGTTATATCTATGCTTGTATAATTCTCATTTATATTTATTTTATATCTTGTTCATAATGATTAGTATCCTAAGATCCTAATTTCTAACAAGAACACTAGGCCTAGTGTGCAAAATAGCAAGGATGGAAAACATGAGATGGGTTTGGTGAAAATTGATAGGGGTGTTGCAAGATGATCAAAAACAAGGGAATGCTTAGTGGCAAGATAAAGCTTTCCCCCATAGATTTTCTTATAGTGCTCTTGTAAGGAAACTAATTAGAAGATATGGTGCTCTTGAAGAGTTCAATTTATAAAAGATTAACACAAGGGTTTCAGAGAGCAAAACATTATATGCTACTTACAAAAATATGCAATGGGGATGAATTCTATAGAAAATGAGAGTCAGAAGCTTAGAGGAATCCTGGGAGAAGCTTTGTCCCTTTAAGTCTCTTGCATGAGCTATTCTCTCCTTGGATTTTAAATCTGCAAAATGGGATGTGAGAACAAGGACTTATGATCATGATTTTATGCCTAAACCTCAAAGATAAACTAGCAAAAATGTAGAGCTTGAAGGTAGTTTGTAGCTATGAAGCAAATATTCACAAACTTTTCATGCTTGTCTATCTTCTAGAATTCTATTATCTATTTTCTTGAAAGACACTTGCTTCTTTTCATATTTTGAGTACTTGAAAGCACTTTCTATTTTTATGGATCCTTTAGATTCACTTTAGGGAATCACACCTAGAATAGCCTGGCACATTTGTGGGAGGTGTTATGATGGCCAATGACCATTATGAGATGGCAACATGCAACCATAACGTATGGATTGTGGTGCCATATGGTATAGGAAGCCAACACCTCACATAGATGTCTATGCATCATGCTCTTGTCTGACAAGAATAATCCCAAATTTAACATGAAGGTTCATAAAGGGATTATAAACAATTTATCAATCTAGATTTTTAAAATGACCCATTGTTTAAAAGATGACTTAGGTTCAATTTGCATAAAGGGGTCATTAAGGTAGGTGTAAGACATTAACGTGAAATTGCAGGGTGTACAATTTTTGACATTACAATTTCTCTATTTATTTCTAAATTTTTAAGAATGTATTCAATTTTTAGGGGTTTTCAAAGTTTAATGCTTTTTTACAATTTTTTTTTTTTCTATTTTTTAGGGTTTTTGAAGTTTTCTATGAAGGTCTAACCTAATGCTTTCCTCTTGCAGGACACCTAAAAGGAAAAATCTATAGCAACATAAACATTTCCACATAATTCTAAGAGAAAAAAAATGTAAACAAGTACTCAAAATCCACCATACAAAATAATAGACAAACATACCATCAATATGACCCTAGGAAAACCCTCCATAAGGAAAACATTCATCCTCTAAAAGAATCCACACTAAATGTATTATTCAACAATGAAAACAATACAATACACATATAGAGTCTCTATGAATACTTCTAAAACTTGAATCTCCTCCAAAGCATCGTCCATGTGCCCAAGCATAATGGGTAACCATGCAAACACACATCATGTGCCATGCTTCACATCTACACTGTATAGGAGAGCCCAATACTAATGATAGCCAACCTCAACCACTAAACATGTGCTTATTTTTATATAATCAATCTCACACAAAACCACTAAGTGGTATTATCTAAACCATGTGTCTCAAAACCATGAGAGCACAAAACCGTTGACCCCAAAATTAAATATTTACTACAAATATTAAATATTTTTCTTGTTTTCTACACATAAAATATCTAAACAATGTTAAAATAAAACTTTACAAATGGACCTAAATAAATATTTACTGTGGCTAAACACATCACTGAAGATGCACCAAAAGTAAATATTTATTTTACATAATTAAAATATTTCTTTCTTGTGAAATGTGTGCAACATCCTTTTTCCTAACAACACCTACATATGGTGGAATGCCACCCATGAGTAGGCTTGGTATATGGATGCACTAGAGGTGTTATCTACTATAGATCATGCCATTCTTTAGAGGGAAATATTAGTTGCATTGGTACAAATATTGATTGTTTGCTCTTTGTCTTGCATATGTTGCAATATCATGACTTATTGGGATGCTGATTGGAACACATTTTGATTTTCATCTATTTCTAGAGAGTGGATGATCACCTTTATGATATTTATCCCATCCTTGATGTTCCTATTAGAGGGGAAGTTCTGCTTACGCTACCTTAGAGGGAATCTAAGCAAGATAGATTAGCTTGGGCAACTATGATGGGAGAGACTCAACTTGGAGATAGATTCAACATTTAGCATACTTTAGTTCCTAGATTTTCCATTTTTCCCTTGTAGAAGGTCTGGATTAGTTTGATTGCTACTCACTTGTCAGGAGGAAAGAAGGTCTTGATTCTTAGGTTGTGTTGGGCACCAATCATTCAACAAATTGAGTGAGGGGTAGTTTTCACTTGGGGTATTGAAATTCTAGCATTGGTCTACTGAGACTTATATCACATTTCATGATGGGGGCCCTTAGTTTTAGCCACCCTTCATTGGTTATGTCATGGATCCTTGAGCATATTGTATTGTATTAGAGAGATATTCCCCCTTTGAACTTGAGACTACCAAGATCTATGAGATGGGGTCATCTTGGGTACTTTGATGATTCCACATGAGCCATGTCTACTTTCATAGATGAAAAGTTTATTTCAAACTACTATGGAGAGATGGAGGGGTTATGGCTAGGAGATAGAGCCATGCGATCTTACTACCAAGGAGTCAACCACTTGATAGATAGGAATGGTTTGATTAACTCATCCTATTACAAAAGTACTCTAACAATTAGGAGATGACTTTCCTAAGGACTTGCCCCCAATGCCCCCATGTTATAGATCTATTTAGGAGGTGATGGATGCACACCATGGAGCTCTTTTATGGATGTCACTATTGTAAAATTTCTGACCACATGACCATTTTTATGGCTAGGTCTAGGAAGCAAAGAGATTTTCAATCTTGAAAGAATTATTGTTGTGGAGGATGAGGAGATTGATGATGCGATAGATGAGGAATATGATCCTAAGAGAGAGAGAGATGAGATAGTACCAAAGGATAATGACTTGGCCCTAGAGGATGAGGAGGTAGTGCTAGAAGAGGCCACACCTGAACACCAATTGGTTCCTTTTACAAATATGATAGAGGATGATATATGGATTGGTGATTCCTCATGGAAGCCTAGTGATCCTTATGAGTACTTTTCTAATATTCTTCTTTTACCTTTTTACACTTTCTCATCTAACAATGACTATGCTCTTACACTGGACTAACAATATCCTTGTTTATATTTTGACATAGGCACTATTGATGGGTGGAAGGATCTTTTTAGGAATGCTTCTTTAGATGTTTTGATTCCATTCACATAATGAGTGGGGGAGGTACACTTGGTTGATGCGGGTATGCCTACACTAGTAGATTAGCACATAGATGTCCTTGCTCCCACTTATCATGCTAGTCAAGATGTGGTCTCTTAGAGGACTAGAGTAATTGCATTAGAGATTGAGGTTGATTTTCCTTGAGAGATGGCCAACCTTAGGGTCCATAGACTAGTCTCTACCCATTCATAGGCTTAGACACCAGGATAGTCACATTCATAGATTCATAGCTACATCCATTTATAGGGACACACTCAGAGGACTCCTTGACCTTTTGACATGGTAGATAGTAGTAGACCATAGATTAGGAGCACTAGGGTTTCAGTGGATTAGAGTCATCCTTGAGGCCTTTGAGAGACATTTTTATCATAGATTTTTCTACTTGCTCCCTTACATGGGGAGACCTATACACATGAGTGCATACTTTTTGCCTTTTAGACTACTTTGATGGAGTGACTTGTACTCATGTACATTATTTAGCACTTATTACTATGACCTTGATTAGCTTAGATCGATAAATGGTTGTAGTTGATATTTTATACTTTACTTTATCCCTTGTACACATGGTTAGTGATAAAATTTGTGTTATGGATATTTTATGCTTATTTATGTATAATGGTACTATGAGCATCCTATTTTTTTGGTATCATTTTATTATAAATGAGATGTATGTAATGTGAATACATATAGATGTATTTGATACATATATATGGATGGAAATGTGGATACTTATCTACTTTATTTAATATATGAATGTCATTTTGTTATGCAATGATTTATTACTTGTTTTTGTATGATATGTATATGGACTAACATTGTGGTTTCTTTTTAGTAGGATTTTCAAATTAGAGGATTATGGGTTGACTTAGCATAGGATGACCTACTAAACTCTTGAGATTGGATTTGTTAGGGGATCAAGTGGGAATGAGAAAGGTAATGGGACAACTCTTAAATTAAATTTCACAAAAGGATAAATATTGATCCTTATCTAGACGAACCACTTAGACTAGATTTCAATGCATTTATAGGCACCTTCTAGATTTAGATAAAAAATGACCAACAAGTTAGACCTAGGGTAAAGGAAATACTTCTTAGCAAAAGATGGCCCTAGAAAATAGCTAGACTCTTGGCTTGTCCTAACTTGTGTGTGCGTTTGCTTTGTCTTTTTTTTTTCTATGATAGGATGTCACCATCATAATTTGATCTTAGAGTGTTTTCCACTTGAGAATATGAATATCAACCATTTTTCTCTTTTCTTCATTTTTCTTGCTCTTCTCATTTTTTTCATTTTTTCCTTTCTTTTTTTCTATATTTCTTTTTATTAAAAAAATTATTGCTTTATGAAATTTTGACCCCCTTGACATTTTTGGCTAGGTAAGTAAGGGGCTAGATTCCACCAAAAGGATAATTGAATCCTAAGACTTGTTGCCAATGAGGATTAGGGGAGAACTTCTTGTTAGCTTCTATTAGGCATTGTAGGTTTGAAAATTTGATTTTCTTAGCCTTGACTAGATGATGGTTAAGACTAGGATTAGTATAAAGCTTAGACTTTGAATTTATTTAAAATTGTTAGGTATGTAAAGGGGAACGATAATGATGATTTTTCAGAATCTAAGGCTTAGTAGGGACAACCTATACTAGGAAAACTTAAAATTCCTTACTAGGATGAAAATTGAACAAGAGCAAACCACTCAAGATGCAAAGGTGGACATGATAAAATGCATGTTTTAATTTTTTGATCTTTTTAATTTTATGATTTGTATGATATTTTTAGGCTTTTTTATTTTTTAAATATAATATTTATTCAGATGAAATGTATTAACCATTTCACTGAATTCTTCTCCCTACATGGTGCACAAGAGATAATCACCTCTACCAACATCTTCTTTGAACATGTACGGTCATATCCAATTCAATATAAATTTTTGGCCTTCACTGGCTCATTTGTCAATTAAGTTGTAAATTCTAAATACAAGGTCTCTAACTTTGAATGGTCTTGGGATGACCTTATTGTTGTGTTACTTTTTTATATTTTTGCTAACCTGACTGCTCGATATTCTTCCTTAACTAAAAGTATTTGCATGGAAACTTAGAGGCTTGGTATAAAATGTTTGTGAACTTAGTGAGAATCTTTGTGTGTTGCAAATATGTGCCTAATCAGTGTTGTCATTGATGTCAACATATTCTTGTTGCCATTGGTGTCAACTATATCCTATCTTGTTGCCTGACTAAAACACTAGAATGTTGAGGATATTGATAAAATTAATAAAGATCAATGGATGCAGATCATACGACAGTATAGAGGATTGTGTGAAGTAGCTTCAGTCAGGATTTGAGAGGTCCACATGAAGATTTAAAGAAACTATAGCCATCTGAGTAGAACTGGTTTTACAGTATTCAGAAGATACAGAGCGACAAAGAAGTGGTCCGGATCTTTCCGGATATGTCAAATAATGATCTGCAGATCTAGAGGCATGTTTGGGAAGTCAGTGTGTATCATCCATTCAAGTGGTTTGTGGTTTGGAAGTCCACAAGAAATATTTCTAAGATGACAGTCATGGCATATAGTATTCTTGAGGTTCCAGATGAAGATGCCAGTGATTCTGATGATTTAGAGGAGTACAGATGTTTTTGTTGAATTTATTATGCTTGTGGAGGTCTCTGGATCATGTGACTGCTGTGTTGGAGGTTCGTATTGAAGTTTGAGCTTGTTGGTGAAGATTTCCTTCTTGGTGTTACTGTTCTTCCTAGTCCTAGCAGACCGGATGATTCAAGCATATTACGGTTGTTCCAGAAGCAATTCTCTGAAGCATGGTGTGCTGGTGAAAGAAGATTCAAGTCTTAGCTATATTTGGCTGACAGCTTAGTGATTCACATTAAGTAAGATGTTTGGTGTGCCGACCTTGATGTTTATTCCAAGGTTGATGAAGCATATAAAGGAGGGTAGTTGAGTCATGGAAAATCATCCTTGAGCAAAAATAATAAATATGAAGAAAGGATTAGGAGCAGAACAAAGAAGAGGAGCAGAAGAATAAAAGAAGAATAGAGTGAAGAAGAGTTTGGAAGCAGAATAGAAGTTTTATGAGCATTCAATGAAACTGAACTAGGCATGAAGTAGATGCTATTTCTCAGTTAATTCTTTTGTGTTAAACTAAAATTTCTTGTAGGTAGTGAGCCTCTCTTTTGAGCAGTGAGCCCAAAGGCAAGTGCCTTCCCATTCTTTTTAAGTACTTTTAACAGGGTATGAATCTTGTGGGCTAACACCCATCGTGGTTTTTCCCTTAACCAGGTTTCCACGTCAAAAATCTTGGTGTCAAATGTGTTGATTATGTTTATGCTTATGTGATGTTGTTTCATGCTTTAATCATTAATCAATTTGCAAATTGTGAAAGAAGATTAAAAGGAAGAAAAGGTTAAATTTTGTGACAACTGATTCACCCCCCTCTCATTTGTTCAATCTAATTCCAATAATTGGTATCAGAGCCAGATCCTCTAAAAGAAGCTTGACCGCTTGAGGAGATCCATGATGTTGATCTACAAGAAGGATAGTCTGATATTTGATGGAACAAATTACTCTATTTGGAAGAGTCATATGGAGTGCCATTTGCAATGCATGGGTGAAGCTTATTGGGTGTTAACTAAGGATGAGTATAATCCTTCAGAGAAAGTTCCGTCAACTCTAGATGAACTCAAAGATACTGAAAATAACCTTCAAGCTAAATAAGCCTTGTTGAGTGCCCTAACTGATTTAGAATGACAAATGTCTTTGGACTAAAAAATGCTCATGAAATCTAGAAAATGTTGGAGAATCTGTATGAAGGTGATGAATTTGTCAAATGTGCCAAGCTACAAAGTCTGAGAGGAAAATTTGAAAATCTGAGAATGAGTGAAGATGAAAACATCACAATCTACATGCAAAAGATAAATGAACTTGTGTGTGGTATCAGGTGTGCTGGTGGAACTTTGGATGAATCAGAGATTGTGGCAAAAGTGCTCAGATCTTTACTTGATTCATACAAACATAAAGTTGCTACTATAGAGGAGATTAGGACTGTTTCAAAAGTTACAAGAGATCAGCCGATTGGCAAAAATTTAAGCTTTTGAATTAAGTGAGTTTGGTGATTCTCTTCCTAAGTCTGAATCTGCATTCAAAGCTTGTGTTCATGGGAAGCAAATATATGATATGGGTGAAAGCTCTTCAGGAAGATCAAAGAGATTTGCTAAGGCAAGGAAGGATCTTAAAAGTGATGAAATTGAGTCCATAGAACTTGAAGCTCTTATTGCCAAAAGAATGCCAAGAGGATCTGGTAAGTATGAAGGAAAATTTCCATTCAAATATTTTGCTTGTAATAAGATTGGTCATTTTGCCTCAAGATGTCTAGAAAAATTTTCAAATCCAAACCCTAACAGATATAAAAGTCAGAAGAATTGTTACTATGTTCAAGAAGTTGGAGGAGTCACAGATGATGAATCTGATCATGGAGAAAATGAGTGGGTGTTCATTGCTATCAAAGAAGAAAATCCAATGTCTATTGAATCTACTAGCTATACAAATGTAGAAAGTGCCTTGGCTGCTCAAGTTGTTGATGAATGGGTGATTTATAGTGGATGTTCTCATCATATGACTAGGGATAAAAGTAATTTTGTAAGCTTTGAAAAATATGAAGGTGGATTTGTGAAATTTGGAGACAACTCAGCTGGTAGAATCTGTGGCAAAGGATCCATCTCTTTTGATGGTAAGAATAACACTAATGATGTTCTATATGTGGAAGGATTGAAGTATAATCTTCTCAATGTTGGATAGTTGGTTGAAAAGGGTTATGATATTAGATTCAAGGATGGTAAATGTAAAATCTTGGAAAGCTCTAGAACTGAAATTGCATCCAGTACTCAGGTAACATCTTTCATTTAAGTAGTTCCTGTAAAAGTTGGCTCTGGCATAGGAGAATGTGTCATGTGAATTTTGATAACATTGTTAAGATAAGTTCCACTCGGTCTGTAAGAGATCTTCCAAGACTTATGAAACCTACTGATAGCATGTGTAGAGAATGTCAACTGGGTAAACAAAATAGAAATTCATTCAAGAGTAAAGAATAGTCATCAAGTGGATTGTTGGAACTTGTGCATACTGATCTATGTGGTCCTGCTAGAATTAGGAGTGTGCAAGGAGATAGATATTTTATGTTGTTGATTGATGATTACTCCCAGATGATGTGGGTAACTTTCTTAAAAGAAAAATCAGAAGCTCTTGACAAATTCAAAGTGTTCAAAGTTATGGTTGAAAATGAGATTGGTGTGAAGATGAAGTGTCTGAGATCTGACAGAGGTGGAGAGTTTACCTCCGATGAGTTTGATAGATTTTGTGAAAGGCATGGAATGAAAAGACACTTATCTGCTCCTAGGACTCCTCAGCAAAATGGAGTTGTAGAAAGAAAAAACTGGACCATTCAAGAAGCTTCTAGGACCATGATGATGGAAACAAATATTCCACAAGTTTATTAGAGAGAAGTTGTGAGTACTGCTATCTACACTCTTAACTAGGTATAGATCAAAGGCAATTCTGGTAAGACTCCTTATGAACTCTAGTTTGGTCATCCTCCTACTATGAGATATTTCAAAGTTTTTGGTAGTAAATGCTATATCAAAAGAGATGAGGATCTAGGTAAGTTTGAAGTAAGAAGTGATGAAGAAATTTTTCTGGGTTACTCTACTTAAAGCAAAGCATACCGGTGCTTTAACAAGAGGTTGAAAAAGATTGTTGAAAGTGCTAATGTCAGAGTTGATGAGAGCAAGGAAAGACATTCCAGGTCTTACGGATATGATAATGATGATCAAGATGAAAATCCAAGTCAAGAAAGGCAAGTGCAAACTCAGACTCAAATCCAGATTGATTCAAAAATTCTAGTAAATCAAGAGGTTAGTGCAGAAGTTGAGGAACAAGCTCAAGAATCAGAAGTTCAAGCAAATCCCAAAAATCCCAGGTATGTAAGGATGAATCATCCTGAAGATCAAATCATAGGAGATATAAATAAAGGTGTTCAAACTAGGAGAATAATTGCTGAAGATCAAGAAGAGATTTGTCTAATTTCAAAGATTGAACCAAAAACAGTAAGTGAAGCCTACGAAGATGAAAACTGGGTAAAGACAATGGAAGAAGAATTAATGCAAATTGAAAAGAATCACACTTGGGATCTTGTTTCTAGACCTGAGGGCAAAAATGTGATTGGAACTAAATGGGTCTTCCGGAACAAACTAAATGAAGATGGTGAAGTTGTAAGAAACAAAGCAAGGTTGGTATGCAAAGGATATTCTCAAGTAGAAGGAATTGATTTTGAAGAGACTTTTGCTCCAGTGGCAAGAATAGAAGCAGTCACGTTATTCCTTGCATTTACTACTTATAAAGATTTCAAGGTCTATCAGATGGATGTCAAATCAACATTCCTAAATGGAGAGTTAGAACAAGAAGTCTACATTGAGCAACCGGAAGGATTTCAGTTGTTTGATCAGAAAGACATGGTCTGCAGATTGAGAAAAGCATTATATGGACTCAAACAAGCCCCAAGAGCCTGGTATGCAAGATTAGATAAGTATTTGCTAAAGCTAGGATATAACAAAGGTATTGCTGACAGTAATCTTTACTTCAAGATTGATCATGAGAATATTTTAATTGTTGAGGTATTTGTTGATGATATCATTTTTGGTGGAAATGAGAGCATGTGCAAAACATTTGTTGATCAGATGCAAAGTGAATTTGAGATGTCCATGTTTGGTGAGATGAATTTCTTCTTAGGTCTACAAATCAGTCAATCAGATAAAGGTATCTTTATATCTCAGTCTAAGTATGTGAAAGAATTATTGAAGCTGTTTGGAATGGAAGATTCAAAGCCAGTAGGTACGCCTATGGTAACCAGATGTAAGTTGAGTAAGGATGATGACTCCTCTAAGGCAAATCAAAAAAGGTATAGATCAATGATTGGAGGATTGCTCTATCTGACTCAGACCAGACTTGATATCATGAATGCAGTTGGGCTTGTCGCTAGATTCCAAGCTGATCCTAAAGAATCCCATGTTCTAGTAGTCAAGAGAATTTTCAAATATCTCAAAGGGACAATTGATTATGGATTATGGTATCCAAAGGATAATGACTTCACTCTTCATGCATATACAGATGTTGATTGGGTAGGAGATGTAGATGACAAAAAAAGCACTAGTGGAGGTGCATTCTTCTTGGGAAGTAGATTGGTTTCTTGGCTGAGCAAAAAGTAGGAGGCAATTTCCCTATCTATAGCAGAGGAAGAGTATATAGTAGCAACAAACAATTGTACTCAAGTCCTGTGGATGAAGCTAATGTTGAAGGACATCAGAATTGTGTTTGAGGAGCCTATCACAATCTTTTGTAATAATTCAAGTGCAATAAGTATCTCAAAGAATCTGGTGTTGCATTCAAAGACAAAGCATCTATCCATCAAGTTTCATTTCTTGAGAGAGAAGGTAAATGAGAATGAAGTCAAGTTGGAGTTTATGTCTTCAAAGGATCAGATTGTGGATATTTTCACTAAGCCTCTTCCCAAGGATACTTTTGAGTATCTCAGAGAGAAGTAAGGGGTTATTACCCCTCCTGATCAGAATTAAGATGCACTAGAGTGTATCAATCCGGTGGAATTCACAGTCATATCTTGTGATTCAGATTGATGTTAAGGAAGTACTACTTAGGGGGAGTAGTCTGCATGCAAATTTTGAGTTTGGTCTGAAACAAAACTAAGGAGAAAAGACTACCAATATGTTCCCTTTTCCATTGATGTCAAAGTGGGAGAGAAGTCATGTGAAAAACTAGTTGCTGGTGAAAGGGGGAGCAGTGAAGATAGTGGTTGTCGAAGTGATAAGAGAAAGGGGGAGAAGCTCTTGTCTTGATGGTTGAATTAGTTTTTCACATCATATGTTGCCATCAATGACAAAGGGGGAGATTGTTGCAAATATATGCCTAATCGGTGTTGTCATTGATGTCAACATATTCTTGTTGCCATTGGTGTCAACTATATCCTATCTTGTTGCCTGACTAGAAGATTGGAATGTTGCGGATATTGAGAAAATTAATAAAGATCAATGGATACAAATCATATGGTAGTATAGAGGATTGTGTGCAGTAGCTCCAGTTAGAATTTGAGAGGTCCACATGAAGATTTGAAGAAACTATAGCCATTTGAGTAGAATTGGTTTTGAAGTATTTAGAAGAGACAGAGAGACAGAGAAGTGGTCCGGATCTTTCCGGATATGACAAATAATGATTTGCGGATCTAGAGGCATGTTTGGGAAGTTAGTGTATATCATCCATTCAAGTGGTTAGTGGTTTGGAAGTCCGCAAGCAATCTTTCTAAGATGACAGTCATGACAAATAGTATTCTTGAGGTTCCAGATGAAGATGCAAGTGATTCTGATGATTTAGAGGAGTACGGATGTTTTTGTTGAATTCATTGTTCTTGTGGAGGTCTCTGGATTGTGTGACTACTATGTTGGAGGTTCGTATTGAAGTTTGAGCTTGTTGGTAAAGATTTCCTTCTTGGTGTTGTTGTTCTTCCTAGTCTTGACAGACCAGATGATTCAAGCATATTGCGGATGTTCCAAAAGCAATTCTCTGAAGCATGGCATGTTGTTGAAAGAAGATTCAAGTCTTAGCTATATTTAGCTGACAGCTTAGTGATTCGCATTAAGTAAGATGTTTGGTGTGCCAACCTTGATGTTTATTCCAAGGTTGATGAAGCATATAAAGGAGGGTAGTTGAGTCGTGGAAAATCATCCTTGAGTGAAAATAATAAATCCAAAGAAAGGATCAGGAGCAGAATAAAGAAGAGGAGGAGTAGAAGAACAAAAGCAGAATAAAGTGAAGAGTTAGTGAAGAAGAGTTTGGAAGCAGAACAGAAGTTTTATGAGCATTCAATCAAACTAAACCAGGCATGAAGTAGATGCTATTTCTCAATTAATTCTTTTGTGTTAAACTAAAATTTCTTGTAGGCAGTGAGCCTCTCTTTTGAGCAGTGAGCTCTGGGTAGTGAGTCTGAAGGCAAGTGCCTTCCCATTCTTTTTAAGTACTTTTAACAGGGTACGAATCTTGTGGGGTAACACCCACTGTGGTTTTTCCCTTAATCGGGTGTCCACGTCAAGAATCTTGGTGTCAAATGTGTTGATTATGTGATGTTGTTTCATGCTTTAATCATTAATCAATTTGCAAATTGTGAAAGAAGATTAAAAGGAAGAAAATATTAAACTTTGGGACAACTGATTCACCCCGCCTCTCAGTTGTCCGGTCTAATTCCAACATTGTGTACTCTCATATTTCATTGTTTGATAATTTAGCCCCTATCTTTATCATTTTTTGTTCTTCCAAAGTTACAATGTTTGTTTCAATAGTTGCATTAGTTGAAAATGGCTGACCTTATTTGAGGTTTTGAGTGGCAACTAGTATTGGTTTTGAAATAATTTGTGATGACTCCCCCAATTCCTATGTGGGTTTTGCTTCTTATTTTTCTTCTTTAGTAGTGATCTCAACTATATGGATGCTCATATTTGGCTCAACATGAATGGATGCTAAGTTGAAGAAGCATAAGATTTTTTTGAGTGAGGATCAAAGTGGAATTCTCCTATCATCCCTTTCCTTGTATATTTTGAGGTCTTAACAATGTTCATTATTTGTTTAGATATCTCTCCTTTTTCAAAAAACATTATTCCTTGGTCATTGGTAGTTTTGGTTAAATCTTCCTTCTTTTTGGCTTGTTTGATTCTATAAATGCTAAAAGGATTGGTTTCCCCTTTGATTATGTGGATTTGATCCATGTGGAGGAAATGTACCTCTTGAAATAATGTGAAGGTAAAACCCTCAACCTTTGAATCTAAGGTCTTCCCAGAATCATATTGTAACTAGTTTCTTCATTTATGACAAGAATTTGGTAGGTAAGGTTTTGGGATCTACAGTAATAGGATGACTAATTTTACCAATGGAATGAATGCTGATATTGTCATGAATTCTAAGGGTGCTAATGTTTGAGTAATGTGAGATTTATCATAACCCATCCTTTTGAGGAGAGAAAAAGAGACTGTTAATTGTAGACTTGTCATTGATCATGACACACTTAATAGAATAATCATGAATTTATATTTGTAGGTATAGGGGAGATCACCTTATTTAGAAATGCCATCATCTAAGGGAAAATTTTAGAAATTGAATATGGAAGAAGACTTCTTTTAGTTTGGAGTGGTTGGAACTAGATGTCCTAAATGTAAGGACTTGCAGGGAGCATTCTTATGAGTAGAACTTTTGTGAAGGTATAACATGTGAGAGAAATATTAATGACTAGGAGTGGCATCTATTTTATGGATAACATAGATTTATCAATCTCTGTCCAACTCTACATGACTTAACATGATTTTTCGTGAAAATGAGTCAATGATTTTGTTTCTAATCATTCTAATTATGCTCTTTACTTGTTTGATACAAAACAGTAGTTATGAATTTTTTGCATTACTCATTTGAGATTTTTGAGATGGTTTTATTATAATTGAAGAATGTATTCATATCATGTCCCTTTACTTTATGGAATAATTAGTATGTGTTAGAGTCATAGGGATAACAATGTGATCCTCAAAAATTTCTCTATGATTTTCGATATATTTTTCTATTGTTTTATAAATGCCTAAAAAAATTAACATTCTTGGTTGTTGAGTCAAGGAAACCATTCACAATTTGGTCATTAATTTTCATAGGGAGTGTCTTCATTACCCATTTTCTATTGTGTTATTATTTTTCTTTAGGATCTTGATAGTGGAAGGGTTGTTTCTATTATTGTCACTTCTTTGGGAAGTTATCAACTGTCCATTTGTCCTATAACCTTTGGCCACTATTAATAGTATCCTAATTGATTCCTAATGAACGTTCCAAAGCTTCCTCATTAACTTATAAGGTAAGTTTTGAACCTCCTCCCTTGTATCCATACTAAGAGCATGCATGAAAAGGTCGTAGATTTCTCTAGATCCATATTTAGGGCACTAGTTGATAAATAGAGGACTTGCCTCCAACACATATAACAGAGTGATCCATTGGCTCATTGGTGTCTTGTTTCATACTCGAGAACTCTTGAGTTCCCATAATCAATTTTTTCATATCACAAGTTGTTAAAAAGTTTCCAATGAGTTGTCAAAAGGAATATATGGAGGCCTCTAGAAGGTGATAGTACCAATCTAGTGAAATTCCTTCTAGGGTCTTGGGGAATATCTTGGTCATGACCCCATCCCAAGGGAGGAGTTCCCTTACAACTGTTGTATATGTCTTAATGTGAAAATTTGGGTCTCCCTCTCTATTGGGTCCAAAAACTATATACCTCTCCTCTAACACCATCACCAGGAGTGACACAAAGGGGAAACAAATATCACAATAGGGAAAGTGATATATCAACAAAGATAGGGTGGTTTTGGTCCAACACATAGGATAGGGAATTTCCTCTTCTAATTGAAGCTCTACAAAACCTAGGAGGTATTCCCTTGAGGTCCAAATACATGATTAAAATTGGGACAAAGCTTTGACTACTATGCCCTAATGGCAGTCATGGACAAGCTTACTTGACTTCATTAACAACAGATAAAAAGCAAGGATATAAGTGCACCAACAGATGTAATCAATTTCAATCACTAAAGATGAATCCCCTTAACATTATATACACTTATATCTGGCTTCCACATCATTATAGCCCTCTAAATGTTTATCTAACAAATGCTCACCTAACATTTCCATGTGCTGAACAATGGACTGCAATGATGGGTTGAACTCCTACAAGCACAAACCTTTGAACATTTATCTGACACTAGTTCTCTTGGGATATAGAAAAGGTAATAATGTTGGTCTATGGATGCAGGCAAAACCTAAACTAATCTACCAACCTACTCCTAAGCTATTAGTGAATGGTGTTTTCATAGTGAATGGTGTTTTCATTTTAAGGCATATGTTTGTCCATGAACCTCCAAGACAGCTGCCTATCCATTAGGTAACAAAGTCACAATTTATCAAAGAAGGAACAATGAAGTGAAGCATATAAAAATTAACCTAAGCATATGGATGCATCAAATGAGGAACATCAAATAGTAGAACATACTTAAAATCTAGAATCATACTACATAGATCCATGTGCAATGAAAGAATGACCATTACAAAACTTGCATTGAATTAAAGTCCTACATCGATTATCAAATCTACATTACAACCATACCAACAAGTGTGGTAAGAAGGAACCATAACTTGATGTTACAAGTTCTTTTGAAAATATACAAACAACCATGGAGACATTTTGCTAATAACACCCCTTTACAATATTTCTAGCTAGAAGCTTCAACAAAACAATGTCTTTCTGAAGAACTAAACAGGCAGAAATTGAAACCATAGAGAAAAATTGACACTTAAAGCTATCTAAAAATTGGCTCAAAAAGAAAGCCATGAAATGAGAAGAGAATTTGTATTTATACTTGCCAAACGTGTGCCCTAATCCATGGGTGGGAAATTGAAGAGCACCTAAAACTTCAAATTCACCCACCGCTATGAATGTGGAGATGAAGGAAATCCACAAAATCCATGATTTCCACCAAGTACCACTTGAGAAGCACATATGGAATTGTACCTAGGAAGGAATGAGTTTATTTGGGTGGCAAATGGCCCTTGAGAAGACAAGGGCCAAATCAGGTCATTAATGGCACACTTACAAGTTGTTGAAGTGTTTTTGTGCATCAGTTGCTCATTGTTGGGGTTTCGGGGTTCTGGGGAACCTTGGAACCATGACACCAATAAGAAGGTTCCAATGTGCAAAAGGAACTTGGAACCCCATGAAGAACCAAGTGGGTTGGGAGTTGGAAGGGATCGGGATAGGGAAGAGGAGAAAGATCAGGACCGGGATTCAGAAGGGGATTGGGATTGAGGAGAGGAGACAAACTGGGAATGGAATCTAGAGGGGGATTTGGACTAGGGACAAGAGAGGGACCAAGATAGATATCTGAAAGGGGACTGAGGCTGAGGAGAGGAGATAGATTGAGAACAAAATCTGGAGGGGGATCGGGACCGGGGACAAAAGAGAGACCAGGACCAGGATCCAAAAGAGGATTAGGACTGGG
The DNA here is from genome assembly GCA_027924645.1 of Cunninghamia lanceolata. Taxonomy (NCBI): domain Eukaryota; kingdom Viridiplantae; phylum Streptophyta; class Pinopsida; order Cupressales; family Cupressaceae; genus Cunninghamia; species Cunninghamia lanceolata. Next base: position 3,172,094 of record BSBN01001011.1, read on the forward strand.
GATAAGAGAGGGAGTGGGATCAGGATCTAAAAGGGGATTAGGACTAGGGAGTGGAGACAGATAGAGAGGGTTTCAAAGAATCCTAGAATCCTGGAAACAAGACAAAGAATGTGGGTTCTAAGGAACTTTGGAACCCGTGGATTGGTTTTAAGTTTCTAAGGACCCCTGGGAACCTGAAAAATAAAGAAAGCTAGGAAAATAAATGAAACCCCTCCAAAGTCACCTCAAACCAAAATTTGTAAGGACCAAAAACTAGACAAGACATGAGGGAAACATCCTAAGCACAAGGGAGGGAAAATGAAAATTTTATAAGGTTTTTCACAAGTTAGCTGCTACCAAAATTCGTGTCCCAACAGTGGCTCTAATTGGGTATGTGTGCCTAACAGGCACAATGAGAATCTAGTTATCTCTAGGGGTGGAAACAAAATGAAAAAGGGATGAAGAGGGTAGGAAAAGAACACAAGGAAAATATGTACATGAACACCTACAACCAAAGACATGGAAGCACAAGGACATGGAGGTATGACTATAACAAAATTTAAGAACATGTGTAGGTCAGACCTTGCAAAGAAAATTCATGGCATAAGGCCATGAACCAACTATTGCATATTGCTTACCCTTGTCAAAGACAAGCTTGAAGAAGGAATTAAGCATCCTCAAGTTGAAATTTTAATGATCACCCACTAGTAGCACAAGAAGCTCCTTCCAAGCATGCACATGTAAACTGCAACTCTTCAGATCATTATACTAGAAGATGAGATGATTGCCATCAGGATAGGGCAAGCACAAATAATAAGAATTATCATCATGTTAACCCTCAAGGAAATATTCACCTTTTGGCTCAATGGTAGCATGGTCCCATTAGTATGCAACTCAAAAGTTTGAGACACTTTAGATGAAGACTCACAATCTTCAAATTGCCTCATTGTTTTAGGCTCTTCAATGCAACTAGTTGCAAACAAATTGTTGCCAAGAAATTGATCAATGATTTGATCTTCCTCTTTCCCTTCCAGCAAGCAAGTAATTTGATCTTCATGAGACCACACAACACTAATATCAACATGCTCAACTAATGAGTCTAGAAAGGTGTCCTCAATGCAATCCACATCAATAAAAGACAACTGTCCCAAACCAAAATTTAAAAATTCATCAAGAATCAAGGCTTCATGACCTAGAACAACACTACACACCTTCACATTATTCTTTCTCATTTTCAACGAGGGTGTGGGCATCATCCTCAAATTCAATAAATCAAGGAAGCACATCAAATGAAAAATAAAATCAATGCACTTCAACTTCTTTCCTTGCATTAGCAACATTAACATCACTGTCAGAAGGAACAAAGCATGGGAGTTCATGGAATAAATAGTCATCATCATTTTCAAGACTATGAACTAACCCATCTAAGAAAAAATAAGTGTAAACACTCTAGCTTCATCATTTACATCACTGTCATATAACACTGCATTATTACTAATTTCAATCCTCTTGACCACACTATCAAAATGATCCAATGCTATATCCATACCATCATCGATGTGATTTGATGCACATGCCTGAGTAATAGGATATGCAAGCATGACCCCTTCGGTATTAGGAAGCACAATAACAATGTCAAGTGTTGACTGAGTAGCATATGCCTACTCAAAAGCTATCTTTATACTTCTTGGTTTATATTCAAGGGGAATCTGGCCTACACCAGGGTATAAAGTCTCAAAATATAAGTCTATGCGCACACTTTCATTAGTTTTGCATTCATCTAAAAGGTTATTGATTGCAGTACTAAACCTATTATAAAAATGTGAAACTGATTCACCATCCTACCTCCTAAGACTCTCCAAATGTTGGATAAGGGATTCAAAGTCGTAGACATGTATGTGCATCTAACTCATTCAAATCAGCAATAAAATAATCTTTTTCATCATCAAACACTGTTGTTGTAACCTCTTGTGTACTTGTAGTTGCAGAGTGACTATGGGACTGCTTGGTGCCTAAATCAAGCATGTTTATGTAGCTCACCAAATCAAAAAGCTCTTGTTTAGATGAATCATGGAAATGCACAAGTACATGATCATTTGTGCACTCGTATGAGCTAGCATCACCACAATAATTAGGATCATATTCATGAGCATAACATACTGGGCCTCTGATCCAGTATGAGTCAAGTGAATGCTTTGATTTTGGTTCTTCTTTAAACTAATGATCCATGATTATAAAACATATATCATGCTGAAACAAGACTACATTCCTCTTCTAGAAATATTTTTGGCACAATTATTCTTTCTTCAGGAGAGGAAAAAAGAAGCTATTTTGTACCTTAATCTGTTGCTACACTAGTGTGGAAAAGGATTCGTTACACTAGTAGAAACTTTAAATTATGTTGTAGAGTCACCACCTCACTAAATGAGAAAATCCTTAGAGTAGATAGAACCACCAAGGTTAAAATATTTTTATATCCATACAAGTAGAGTCTTCAATTTCTTCTAGCCTAGGACAAGATGAAACTTTGAATTAGTCCACAATAGAGTCATCAATCTATTGTGTCCAAAAATTACAAACCTCTCCTGTAACACCACCACCAGTAGTGACACAAAGGGGAAATAAATATCATAAGTAGGGAAAGTGATATATCGACAAAGAGGTTGGTTTTGGTCCAACATATAGGATAGGGTAGTTCCTCTTCTTCTTTAGGCTCTACAAAACCTAGGGGGTATTCCCTTGAGGTCCAAATACATGATAAAAATTGGGACAAAGCTTTGACTACCATTCCATAATTGCAATTAAGGACAAGCTTACTTTACCTCATTAACAATAAATAAAAATCAAGGATATAAGTGCACCAACATATGTAATCAATTTCAATTACTAAAGATGAATCCCATTAAAACCATATACACACTTATATCTTTCTTCCACATTATTATGATCATTTAAATACTTATTGGACACTAGCTTACTTGAAATATCCATTTATTGAACAATGGATTGCAATGATGGGCCAAACTCCACAAGCACAAACCTCTGAACATTTATCTAACACCAATTCTCTCAAGATATATCAAAGGTAATAATTTTGGTTTGTGGATGCAGGTGAAACCTAAACTAATATACCAATGTATTCCTAAGCTACTGGTGAATTGTGTTTTCATTTTAATTAAGGCATATGTTTTCTCATGAAACTCCAAGACTGGTGCCTATCCATTGGGTAACAAAGTCACAATTTATCAAAGAAAGAACAATGAAGTGAAGCATATAGAAATTTACCTAGGCATATAGAGGCATCAAATGAGGAACATCAAATAGTAGAACATACTTAATAATCTAGAATCATACTACATAGATCCATGTGCAATGAAGGAATGACCATTACAAAGCTTGCAATGAATTAAAGTGCTATGACACTTACAAAATTTGCATTATAACCATACCAAAAAGTGTGGTAAGAAGGAACCCTAATTTGATGTTACAAGTTCCTCTAAAAATATAAAAAAAATCATGGATACATTCTACTGATAACACCCCTTTACAATTTTCCTAGCTAGAAGCTTCAATGAAGCAATATTTTTCTGAAGAAATAGCTCAACAGATCAAACTAGGTTAAAACCCTCTTATTTCTAACATTAGGACACAATCCGAGCTTGGAATCTACCCAAGAAGGAGAACCAAACTACAGGGGATTTTTCCCTTTGTTGCATAGAGAAGAATCAACCAAATCCAACCAATCAAGCTAGGGCAAAGTATCAAACCTTAATTGACAAAGATCAAAGCATAACAAACTGTCAGAAGCAGAAACCCATAATCTAAATAGATAACAGAGATCATGGGATCAACTAGAAGAACCTAGATCTATGTTTTAGGACCTAAAGGACTAGGGTGCTTGGGCACCCTAGACCCTTATTAGAGTTTTGTAGACTTTCATAATTCATGTGCCTTCACCTTCCTATGTTCTTATCTCTTGTAGCTTGTCTTCTGCAAATTCCTCCGGATCTGGCCTACACACACAAGAAGGAAAATGGTTGGGTGCTATTTAGGAGATTGCCTAAGTCAAGCTTTCTGAATAGTGTTTCCATAGGATAGATAAAGAGCACATGCCCTAGGAGGGTAGAGGCAAATCTGAAGTAGAATGGAATGCTAGAACAAAGCATGAAGGAAATAAGTCACCATGAACATGGAACCCTAGTGTGCTTGATGTGGCATCACAACTTCACTCAAGAAGTTGGTGTAGCCCAAAGAAGTAGAAAGATATTCACAATACTTGCAATATGTTAGTGTTGCAACAATAATCCACCATAGAGAGCTTTTAGAGAAGTGTAGAGAGCATAAGAGAGAAAGAGAGAGAATGCACAAGAGTGCCTAGATTGCTTAGATGTTCAAATAAATAAACTAAATTGCTTTTATATGCATTCCCGTTGATTTCTGGAGAATTAAACCAAATGGGGTTGAGATTAGGAATCATTTAAGATGTCATAAGTTGACAACCCACCAATTTAGGTCAGGGCTAAAGGAGGGCCCATGGCGCTTGGGATCCCTAGTCCTTTAACCACATAACTCCCAGGATAAGGCACTTTAAGTGTTATTAGCCTTGTCTTATAGTTATTTTCTTGGTTTTGTGCATTGGGATCAAGATTACATGCTTAATGCTAAAAAAGGTGCTAAAGTAGGTCTTGATTAACAAGTGTAAACATTTTAGGTCCAACCAGGTGCTAAACTAGTATAAAATGATAGTGTACACATTTTACAAAGTAACATTTAGCCCCCACTTTAGCATGGCTACAAACTTACATTTGAACTCACACTAAAGGATGGAGAAGACCAATTTCAAACACAACAACATAGAAACCATAGAATGTCACCAAGATTAAGGGGTGATCAAGCCCCCATATTTAGGATTCTAGGAGTCTATGATGATTAGCATACACATAAGACACATGACATAATTGACTCATAAATGAAGCACTTAGAAACATGAGATAAGACAAGACATACACAAGGAATACACTTGAGAAGTCATAATACATACACGCAATACACAAAGCATAGATGCCATACACAGTATACATGCAATATACAAAGTATGCACACCATACACATAGTATACATGCTTGACATGTAGTATACGTGTACATAACACATAAAGTATACACAAAATACACATGAAACACACATGGAATACACATGAAGCATTCAAGGAGAATACATAAAGAACACATAGAGAGAATATATGCGAGGCATGCGTGAGGTGTGAAGAATATATAGAGAAGAAGAATATATGAGGAGAATACATGCATCATACATCAATCACAAGAAACACATAATGAAATACCTTGAGTCAACATGACAAAGGAGACCTCAATCTAAATGTTGTCTCAATCACCATGCATCATTCTCCAAGATTGAATAAATAAGAATGCTAAGGGGTTAGTTAGAAATGGGAAGCACAAGAGATGTACAAACACATGACGCACATAGTTAGAAAAGTGTTTCGACTCAAGGGGTTAGTTAGAAAAGTGTTTCCACTCAAGGGAATATACAATCCACCTCCTACAAGAGGAATTACACAAGGCCTTGTAGTATAAGAAGGCGAAGTGACCTTACTACCAAACTCTAGTTGGTGGTGCAACCCTTCTCCCAAACATGCAAGGAGCTTCAACTTAGGAGAAAAAAATAGACACAAGATCTTTTCAAGATATATGCGCCCACCTTAAAGTTATTGCTATGAGCTTTCCATGATATATGCTCATAGCATGATAATCAATAAGTGTTTAGATAAAAAGATGAGAGTAAGGCTCATAGCATGATATATGCACCCACCTTAAAGTGATTGCTAACTCCATCAGGGAGCAATTGCATTTAAGGTAGAGTGGCGAAGAGATACAAAATAGGTACAAGAGCTTTCTAAAAGCACATGCCCAAATGATATGTGTTATTGAAAGCCACATTGCAACAAAGGGGTTGCCCCCAGGGTGAGCAAACTAAGGCAATTCTTACAGGCATGATACACAATGGCTTGTGTAGTCATGGTCTGACACTGAACATTGCAACAAGGTGCCACATACGTAAAACATCAGAACTATGAAGATGATGGAGGAAAGATCACATGAAAGTAGAGTACACATCAATTGAATCAACATGAAAGGATGCTACATCATCCAAGAAAAGTAATGAAATTGTACATCACGACATATAGAAGAATGAAGATACACATAGAGGAATGACTCAACACATTCTTACTCCTTGTACCTTTGTGCTAACAAGGGTGCCAAGGGAGAACTACATCATAATACGGGGATAACAATACATACAAGAATAACATAAAATGAAAGGAGGGACTGCACTTGTGAGTCAGTCTATAAAAAATTATCCTCCCCCAACTTGATTATAAAATGGATGGAGGACAAGATGCTCTAGGGACTACATCAAGAATGGTGAGGAGTGCTAGAGCCAAACCTTGTTCGAAGTTGTTGAATTTTGTCACCCAAGACTCAACATTCCTTAGTGGAATGGCCATGTGTTTGATGATAAGCACAATAATGAGGTGTTGATTGATTATTTTGTTGAATCTTTTTGTGTTTGGAGTAGGAAGAGAGATTAAGTAGTCTTTGAGTAGGTTTGGCAAAATACACTCTTGTTGAGATAGAGAATATATAGGGGGAGTAGGGAGCAATCCTCTTTGTTGTGAACATGGTGGAGAGAATGTAGGAGAAGGCCAAAAACCTAAACCTACTTTAGACAAGTGAGGTGTTGGTTCCACAGGTTCCTTAATTCCTTTTTCTTTACGTCCTAACCCATTTCCATTATATCCTTGTTTAGAAAGAATTTTGAAATGCTTCTCCAAGTCTGAAGGAACAAGAGAGGTCATATGCTTGTCTTTGTTGAAATGTGTTGAGGAAGAAGGATCATTCTTTTCATCATGGTGAGGAGGGTCAAACTTTGTTTCAACCATCCCATGGGGGTTGAAATCTAAAGAGACCTCATCACTACCAAGACATTTGTTAGAATTAGATGATACTTTATCATAAATGGCCATCATTTCCATAGAAGAAGGCAGATCATCTATTTTAAAGGTTCCATCATCATTAATATTGTGTTTAAACTTTGTAGGAGTATGAGATTGTGTTGAAGAAATTATGTTTACCTTCGAGATTTTTGGGTGTGAGGGTGAGACTTTATATTCACCCACAAAGGAGGGTGTAAAGTCTAATCAACCCCAATCATCACCGAAAAATGCATTCGAAGGACTGACACTATCCTGACCAATACTATTGTTAGTAGCAGAGGATAGTGTTAAAGAAGGGATAAAACTACTTAGAGGAGTTTGATGTCTTGCTTCCATTTGTAAGCAACTTTTTGGAAGTGGATCAACTTCAATTGTATAAAGTTTGTTTTCAAAAATGAACTTTATTGAACGATGAAGGGTAGACAAAATTGTCCCCATGGCATGAATCCATGGTCTACCAAGAAGAAGATTGTATGAAAGAGAATTAGGAATGACATGGATAAGGGTAGGCAATGTCACAGGACCAACCCTAAGAGGTAAGGTAATAGTACCTAATGATTGTCTATCAATATTATCAAAGCCATGAATGTTGAGTTTATTTGGTTTAATGAGAGAGGTGTCAGCATTGATTTTATGTAACAAGTCTATGCCACAAATTTTAAGACTTGATCCAACATCAATCATGCTACATCTAACTCTCATATTATTGATGAAGACAAATATAATAAGAGGCTTATTTTGGTTTTGAACTTTTATGAGAGGTAATTTATGTTGTTGAAATGATATATCAGATGTTGTTGCATGCATATAATCTAACAAAGCTACTACATCATTCAGCTGAACAACAAACCTATGGAACAATTACCTTTTGTAAATCTTCTTGGAGCATTTCATGGTATGTAGGTGATGTTTGTATCAACTCCCATAGAGAGATCTTTGCTAGAGTAGCTCTAAGCTACTCAACAAGATCATAATCTCTACCATTATGAGTAGGAAGACGAGGAGGTGGAGGAAGAAAATGTTGAGAAGGTGGAAGAGAAATGGACACATGCGATGCTTGCTTACTTTGCTTGTTATTGTAGGTGTTGTATGTGTGAGAAACCGCATCATAATGAGATTGTTGTGACACACTTTTAACACCTTGATTTCTTCGAGAAATTTGTTTTACAATATTGAGAAAGTAACCCGAGGGTCGAGGTGGTGTTGGATCAACTGGAACTATAATCATTGGTTTAGAGAAAGGAGGCAGATTAGGTGCCTCATGCACAATGATTTTAGGAGAATTAATACATTTATTCACTATCCCCTTAGTGAGTGGAATAAGTCTATTAGTGATGATTAAATTGACATTATTTTCATTTTGAGTAATCTCAACATCTAACCCTAAGGGTTTTAATGTGAGAGACCACTCTTCATCCACTAATGCTTCATATTTTGTAGGGATAGCATTAGAATGAAGGGAGGGTAAAGTGTTGTTAAGAAAATTGTTGATGATTGTACCTTTAGTGATGTCCAAGGGGTTTGAACATGTAACCAAAGGAGAAATACCAAGGGTCTTCGCATCCTTAGTGATATCCAAGGTACTTGAACTTTCAATCAAAGGAAGATCAAGGGGCTTCACCTCCTTAGTGATGTCCAAGGTACTTGAACATTCAACCAATGGTAGAAGATCCATAAGATGAGCCATAGAAACCTCATGTACTATGGTAGAAATAGAAGATTTAAGATGATGACGTGAATGTTCATTATCTACCCTTGGAGGATCCTTTGTGAGAGAAGTCCCCTCATCCACTAATGCTTCATATTTTGAAGTGAGAGAATTGGAATGAAGAGAGGGTAGAGTGATGTTACAAAATGTGTCTATGATTTCATTCTCATGTACCAAATATCCTCACAAGTGGGAACAATTTTGGAAGAGGGATCTAAATCATAGGGTGAAATAGAAAAATCTAGGTCACCATCACATGTATTAGAGAGTAGATCCATGGGAGTAGACATGGAATTGTCATGACTTGTAGTAGAAGTAGAAGAACTATCACCATCATCTTTCTCATGACAATTCATGGAGATGATCTTCTAATATTGAAGGATATACACCCATGAGAGTTGTGAAGCTATCAAAATCAAACATATAACGAAGGATTTCATATATAGAACATTTATAAATGTCAATATCATACATGGATGCTATGTGATTTAAGACATGAGGATGTATATTAGTGAATTTAGCAAAAGTTTAAAAATCTATAATGTATGCATACAAAGATTCCAAAGAGGAACAACAAGAAGAGGCCATAATGAAATACGTTGACTAATGTATGCAAATATGATATGGAGAAGAAATATACAATTTGTTAATCAAGTACAACCAATATCAAAATAATATTGCAATCAAAGACCTATAAGTACAAGACAAGCAGGGTCTTCTAGAAATTGTGATATTCTTGATAACCACAACAACTAAGTCTTACGAATGTAGGATGTGTAGTATGTGCAAAAAAAGTGCCTAAATGATTTATCCACTTAAATGCAACAAATATTTAGAGAAAATTTCTTTGATGAAGATGCACTAAATGCAAGACTACATAGGGTTTACTATAAAAAACCATAGATTTTGAACACTTACTCCCTAAATCACAATTTTCGATGCAATAATTACTTTTTGATAACAAATGATATTTATGACATGCTACAGAAATGCAATATCATATTTGAAATGTAAATGATAGCAAAAAAATCTGAAACAAGATCTTAATTACAAACCCTAGGTTTTGAATTTTGATTAGGTTTTCAAAAATGTAACTTTTTTTAACAAAACCCTGGGAAATGAGAGTCTTAAATGCAAGATGCAACACCATGAAACAATTAACTACTATGATATAAATCAGATATGATGTAAAAATCATAAATTTGAATCTTTCCATGATGATTTAAACTTTATGCAATGAAAACAAGGTAACAAATATGCTCTTTTCAAGATCTAAAATGAAATGTAACTTGTTTTCCAAATTTCAAATGCAAGGATGAAAAAATGTTCTAAAATAGAAAGAATGATAAGGTACAACTAATCAAATCCCTTTAATCAATCCAATAATTCCACAAGATTTGAAACAACACACTAATATACAAACCCTAGGTTAAAGATTAGCTAGATTTCCTAGAAATGCAAGGTTTTTTCAAACCCCAACAATGAAACAATGTAAAATTAAGCTATATAACTATGCAAAATGATGAATGAATGTAATATAATTAGATATAGGTATGAGACTAGCTCATATCTAATGCAAGAAGGATTCCAAAGTGCAAGAAATGATGGGTTCACCAAAATGTTAGATAGAAAAGAGAGACTAGCTCAATAGATCAAACTAGGTCAAAACCCTCTTCTATCCAACATTAGGACACAAGATGATCTTGGATTCTACCCAAGAAGGAGAGACAAACTATAGGGTCTTTGTCCCTTTGTTATATAGAGAAGAATAAACCAAATCCAACCAATCAAGCTAGGGCAAAGTATCAGACCCTAATTGAAAAAGATTAGAGTATAACAGACTATCAGAAGAAGAAACCTAGAATCTAAATAGATAGCAGAGATCAGGGGATTAGGAAGAACTTGGATCTAGGTTTTAGGACCTAAAGGACTAGGGTACTTGGGCACCCTAGACCCTGATTAGGGTTTTCCAGATTATGATAATTCTTGTGTCTTCGCCTTCCTGTGTTCCTGTCTCCTGTAGCTTGTCTTCTGCAAATTTCTCCGGATCTAGCTTGCACACACACACAAAAGAAGGAAAATGGTTAGGTTTTATTTAGGATCTTGCATAAGTCAAGCTCCATGAATGGTGTTTCCACCTCCATAATAGAAAATATGATAGATAAAGAGCACGTGCCCTAGGAGGACAGAGGCAAATCTAAAGTAGAATGGAATGCTAGAACAAAGCATGAAGGAAAGAAGTCACCATGAGCATGGAAACTATAGCATGCTTGATGTGGCATCACAACTTGACTCAAGAAGTTGGTGTAACCCAAAGAAGTAGAAAGATCTTCACAAGACCTACAATATGTTAGTGCCACAACAATAATCCACCATAGAGAGCTTTTAGAGAAGAGTAGAGAGCATGAGAGAGAAAGAGAGAGTGAAAGAGTGCCTAGATTGATTAGATGTTCAAATGAATAAACTAACTTACTTTTATATGCATTCTTGTTGATTTCTAGAGAATTAAACCAATGGAGGCTGACATTAGGAATCATTTAAGATGTCCTAAGCTGACAACCCACCAATTTAGGTCAGGGATAAAGGAGGGCCTAAGGTGCTTGAGCACCCTAGTCCTTTAGCCACATAACTCCTGGGATAAGACACTTTAAGTGTTATTAGCCCCGCCTTATAGTTATTTTCTAGGTTTTATGCATCAGGATCAAGAATTACATGCTTAATGCTCAGAAATGTGCTAAAGTAGATCTTGATTAACAAGTGTAAACATTTTAGGTCCAACCAGGTGCTAAACTAGTGTTAAATGCTAGTGTACACATTTTACGACGTAACAAAAGGAAACCCATGAAATCCACAATTTCCACCAACCACCACCTGAGAAGTGCATATGAAATTGTACATAGAAAGGAATAGGTTCATCTGGGAAGAAAATAGCCCTTGAGAAGTTGTAGGGGCCAAATTGGGTCATTAATGGTGCACCTACAAGTTGTTGAAGTGTTTTGGTGCATCCTTGCACATTGTTGGGGTTTTGAGGTTCCAGGGAACCTTAAAACCATGGCACCAATGAGAAGGTTCCAATATGTGGAAGGAACCTAGAAACCTGTGAAGAACCAAGTGGGTCAGGAGATGGAAGGGATCGAGACAAAGGAGAGGAGAAAGCTCAGGACCGAGATCTGGAAGGGGATCAGGACTAGGGCACAGAGACAAATTGAGAATGCAATTTGAAGGGGGATTGGCACTAGGGACAAGAGAGGGATTGGGACTTGGATCCAGAAGTGGATTGAGATCGGGGAGAGGAAACAGACCGAGAATGGAATTTGGAGGGGGATCGGGACTAGGGACAAGAGAGGGACTGGGACTAGGATTTGTTAGGGGATCAACATCAAGGAAAAGAGAGGGACCAAGATTGGATCTAGAAGGGGATCGAGACTAGGGAGAGGAGATAAACTGAGAACCTGGGGTTTTGAAGAATCCCAGAACCCTAGCAACAAGAAAAAGAATGTGGGGTTCTAGGGAACCTTGTAAACTGTGAAGTGGTTCAAAGGTTCCAAGGACCCCTGGAAACTTGAAAACTTGAGGCCAGGAAAACAAGAGAAACCCCCCAAAGTCGCCTCAACCCAAAATTTGCAAGGACCACAAATTGGACAAGGCATGAGGGAAACATCCTAAGCACAAGGGGAAAAACGAAAGATTTTACAAGATTTTTCACAGGTTAGGTGTTTCCCAAATTGGGGTCCCAACACTCTCCTTTAAATTTTGGTAGGCTCAGGAGGGGACACAGTAATAACACATTGTGAATGCTGAAGTTGAGAGGTTCTTTAAATTATTCCAAGTAAGTTCCTAAAAAGGGATTTTGTGAAGTTGATATTGTTCCTATGAACATGAGACCCATATATGGGACTTTTGTACTAGGTTGATTTTGCATTTGAATGTTTGTTTGATATCTTGTATATGTTGGTTAAAGACATTGATAGATTGATACAAGTTTGGGGATTCATATGATTTGGTTGCACGTAAACTCCACTAGGTTGTTGAAGAGGTGGAAAAGTCTCATTATTGGTGTTTCAAAACACATTGTGAATGTTGAAGTCAAGAGGGTCTTTAAATTATTCCAAGTAAGTTCCTAAAAAGGTGTTTTGGGAAGTTGGTGTTATACCTTTTAACATACCAGGTTGATTTTATATTTGAACATTTGTTTGATATCTTAGATATGTTGGTTAGACATTGATGGGTTGATACAAGTTAGGGAAGTCATACAATTTGGCTACGTGTAAACTCCACTAGGTTTTTGAAAAGGTGGGAAAGTCTCATTAGTGGCATTTCAAGAGTAAAAGTTTAGATGGGGGAGTTTGAGTTGCCCCTAGTTTTGTCTGACCTTAGTGGTGAAAGGATTTGTTTGAACTCTAGGTCTTTCTATAGTCTTATCTTGTCGGGGTTACTCAGCACCTCCAACAACTAGAGTCTTGATCCATTGGGCCAATGTGGTTATAATGTTGGTAGGTGTTGCAGCCTCCATCCTTTGAACTTTACCACCTTGTGGTAGGTTGTTTTTGAGGATCTTCATTTTCTCTCTTCGATAAGATTTTATAGCAATGCATGATGTCTAAAAAATAATTTAGATTGCTAAGCAATGTGGATACTTCTTGTGCCTCCTGAGCTTCTTTCAAGTTTCTTTTTTAGTGGATATTGTTTGGCACCCTCTGAATCTAAATATTCATAATCATAGCAGTTTGAGATTAGTACTAACAGATTTGGTGGGATGTACCTATTGAATGATGTCATTAGAGGTTTGTTGGAGGGGATGTACCCTCAAATTTTGTTTGATTCCATCATATTCTAGGGGTGTAAGAAACACTAAAAAATAAATGGAATGGATGAAAGAGAGAGAAAGATGAAAGTGAAATAAATGTACATAATTACAAAAAGATCACCTAAAAAGAATTTTCTCTTCACATTGGGTTTACCAAAATATGTGACATTCAGAATTGATCTAGGCATGATGAGATGTAGTTAGATCTTAACACAACACATGAACCACACCCTTGTTGAGGGTGCCCACCCAATCACTCCTACTTTCATGGCAAGAGCTAGTCAAGTGGTGGTGCAATTGAGGAGCTGATCTGTTCATAGGGAAGTAGAATTACACAAATGGCAGTTGGATTGATCATGTGATTTGTTTGTGTGTATGGTCATTGATGGTTTTGATTGTTGCAGTTTAGTTGACATTATTAAGAGGTTAGTTCTTATAATAAGTTGAGGTTTAAATTGTTCCCTTCTCTTATGATTTGCAAATCTCACATTTTTTGTAGAATTGATTGATATTTTGGCCTTAAACTTGAAAAATTCTTAGGATATGAGTCCTAATTATGTAATGCTCTATCTATTCTATGATTTCTGTTTGTTCTTGAATGACCTCCTTAGTAGGGTTTTCATGAACTAGCAAGTTTTCCCTTATCTCTTTTAAGATTGATTTGATCAAATCTTCCCTTACTCTAAGGCACATTGAGTGCTGAGTTGAGGAGATGGATGTCCTATTTTTGTTTTGAAAATGTTGTGAGTTGAGGAGAGGGTAAATAATATCTTAATAATCTATCACAAAATGTGATTCCAAATATTGAGATAAAACATAATTTTTTTAATCAAAAAATTATTTAAATAATTACAATTTTATCTTATATTTATTTATACACTTAGTTATTATTAAATATATATTTTTCTTATTTATATGTTTTTAAATAAACAATTTTTTCATATTTAATATTCCCAATACATAATAACTAAATAATATTCTAATGATATTGATGTTTTTTTTCCAAAAAACATTTTACTTAATTTTATGCATTAGAAAAACTAGGTTCTTTAAATGTACTATTAATTTTCAACCTTCTACTTATTTTTCATTTATTTTAATAATTTATTTTAATTTTTTTTTTTAATATTTATACATTTTTAATATAAATCCATTTTTCATATTTAAAATTTATAATATATAATAAATAATTAATTATGGCAAGAAATATAACTATAAGGGTTGGATTGTAAAAGTGTGAATGTGTTCATAAAATTGCTTAATTTAAATTTAATAGCCATTTACATGTCAAATTAGTATTTAATAATTAAATAAAAATATTGATACAAAATCAATCAAAAGATACAAAATTTAAGTTTGTGGGTGGAATCTTCCAAGAAGAGTTAGAATAATAGTGCACAACCCTTGAGAGGTACCAAATAAATGACTATGAAAATCAAGATTTTTAGCATAAATATTCCATTGACACATAAAAGTGGTTCCAAAGCTTCACAAGAGGGCCCTATCTCTTTCTACACCTCATGACAAAATGATGGCGATTAGTGGGAGAATGTGTCACTCATTGGGGCTATTCTTCTTCTTCTATCAACTCCATGAATGAACCATTATAGAGAGGGGCTTCAACCTTTATAAATAGCCCTAGGACACCCTTCTCTCTAGAAACCCAAACCTCAAGGAATCAAATGAACCCACCTAAAAAAATTTATAGACTTATTTTGATTATTAATTTCTAACTATATATTTTCTTATTTAAATTATTTTAAACAAACTTTTTTTTCATATTTGATATTACAATACACTACATAATTAATTGTATTAATTCCTAATGCCATTGATTTTTCCAAAAAAAAAATTATATATTTTTTGGATAATGTTTATATATATATAATATTAAAAATCCAGTTTATGGGACTGGGAACCCTATCAAAATGGGTAGAACCTAGAAGTATTTGATAGAAACTGTATAAACATCACCACTAGAACACCCACAACCCCTAACAATAGTCTATCTTCATCTATATCCCTAAGTACATGCCCCTACCCAACCCATATAGTCTTAGAAACAATAGAGAAGGGAAAATTACATCGGCCCAGCACTCTGTACAACATTATACAAAAGATATAACATAACATAGTACCTAAGAATCACCAACGCCAAACAGGTCCATTGAATCATTCCCTAAATCACATGCACAAGAGAAAGAAGGTCAAGTACACTCAGGAACCGAAACCCCAATTTTTCTAGAAATCTCATTGACCACCTTTTTGGTCTCCAACACCCTAACCATCACATCATGCATATGCCCCAGAACCATTTCCATATTCTCAGGACTTTGCTTAGTAGCTTCTATCATGTCCTCATGTATCAGGATTGAAGATGTAATGTGCAGCACCTGTGGTTCTTTTTATGATCTTTTTAGTTTTATTTTTATTTTTTAAATGTGTTCTTTCAGACTAGAGAGAAGATGTAGAAAGGGGTTTCAGTTTTCTCAAGATGTGTGTTGCCAGAACAATAAAATAGATAGCATAAATTGAAACCCCAGAAAATATACAATAGATAAGAAGAAAATAAGAAAGACCCAGATGGTAAAATGGCCAAATATCAATTACTATCACATACCCATGTTCAGATTTGTAACTTCGAACATGTGCTGGGACTGGACCAACAAGTGGGTATCACCGAAATCCTCCAAATCCATCACAGAAAGAAAGTTTGAGCATATAGAAGAATACAATGATCAATGAGGCCCTAAACGCCCCCAAATTAAGAAGTACAATGGTTGTAACCAAATAGGAATGTCACCCCAAGGACCCACATCCTTCTATGCCAGCTAGTATGGCTGGGTAGGGTGTCAAACAGCAAGGAAAGTCTACAAAAAGGCTTGCAATACCACTGAATATCTCTACACCAACTCAATACACTTAGACTCCAAGAAAGAAGTCTCAAACCCTCCTCAAAATGTGATGGTATCCACTACAAATGGTATGACTAGGAGGCTGAATAGTACGACCAACCTATGAGCTGCAATGGTAGTCCTAAACTCCTTCAAACTTGCCTCAAATCTGCCATTAAACCCTTGTCTTCAACTAAACACAAACAAACTGCAAATGATATGGAAATATGCCCCTGAAATCGCATCAAGTGAACTCCATGTAAGTTCAAGTGCAAACACTGAATGCATTTGCCGACATAGCACCTTTGGATGGTCTTTCACACCTGTAGAATGCTGTTACTAGAGGGAGTTTTCATTCCCAATAGCCTCTAGTTTGAATCCTCTCCAAACCCTTCTCATAGAAACCCTAGCAGAGCAAAATCACAATATCATATATTCTCAAGCATAACAAATGACTTGCTTTTTCCATCTTTTATTTCCTTCCCTTGAGGACGTTGGCTTTTAGGAGGGAAATGTTATATTTTTTAATCCACTTTATTCCCCTAGGGATGGGTGTCCAAGCTCTCCTTTAGTGACCTTTTAATATTTGCTTTTTATAAGTCACTTAATATTTATAAAGTCCCGTCAATTAAATGTGATATAACTTCGGACTTTAAAATAAATATCAAGATGATGTTAGAATTCAATGATCTTTAGCTCACTGGAAAGGTCTTGACGAGACGGATCCAACCCCACTCTAAAAGTCCCCGAATGATGCCGATCTCGAACTTACTAAAAATAGCTAGTATGGCCACATACGAGCCAAGTCATCCAAGATACTGCCAATTGGAACCACATCTACAACTTTGTAGTACACATCCAAGGCAAAATCACCATGGTTCTCTAACTAAATTGTCAGTCTATGGGAACCCAATGATAAACTAACACTGTAGATAGTAAGGGGACATTACAGTCTGCCCTCCCTAAGATTGCTTGCCTCAAGCAATCTTAGATCAGGATGCTCCAATATTTGCTCATTTTCCCAAGTAGCATCCTCCACTGGTAGGTTTTTCCATTTTACCAGGTATTCTCTAATAGTCCTCCTCAAAGTGTATTCCCTGGTATCAATTATAGCCTCAGGTACCAAAATTAATTTCCCCTCTTCATCAAGAGGAGGTAACTTTGCTGATGATGTCACATTATGCCCCAACACCTTCTTAAGGCGAGATACATGAAACACATTGTGTACCCTGTTACCTGCTGGCAATTCTAGCTCATAAGCCACTTCTCCAATCTTCTTAGAGATCATGAAAGGTCCATAATAGCGTGGCTTAAGCTTCTCTACTCCACTCTTCTTGAGAGTGGACTGCTTGTAGGGCTGCGACATTAAGTATACTATGTCACCTACCTTAAATGATCGCTCAGTCCTCTACTGATCGGCATGCTACTTGTATTGATTCTGAGCCTTCTGTATATTCTCCTTTAAAGACCTCATGATATCTTAACTCTCATGTAGAAGGTCTTTGGCCTTAGGCACTCTTCTATCACCAAACAGTAAATCTACAAAGCCCAGTGCCTCATACCCATATAAAGCCATGAAGGGTGACATCTGGATAGACATGTGATAAGTGGAATTATAGCAATACTCACCCATGTGAAGCCACTTAATCCATGCCTTTTTCTGCCCCGCTACATAATTTTTGAAGTATCCTTCCACCTATTTATTAACAATTTCTATCTGGCCATCTATCTGTGGGTGGTAGCTTATGCTAGGGGTGAGCTCTGTCCCTGTCAACCTGAAGAGCTCCTGCCAAAAATTACTTAGGAACTTGTTGTCCCTATCACTCACAATACTTTGTGGCAACCCATGAAGATGGAATACCTTTGTGAAAAATAACTCTGCTACTTGAGCTATAGTGTAGGTGGTAGGAATGGCAAAGAAGTGTGCATACTTGCTCAATCTGTCCACTACCACTAAAATGCAATGCCGACCCTGGACTTTAGGTAACCTAGTGATAAAGTCCATAGAAATACTATCCCACTTCCTCTCATGAATGGGCAGGGGCTGCAGTAGTCCACCTAGAAAAGAGTGCTCCCGCTTATTCTGTTGGCATGTCAGGCACTCTCTCACATATCTCAACACTTTAGTTTTGAGGCCTTTCCAAGTGAAACGCTCTCTAACCTGCTTGTAAGTTTTGAAATAACCAGGATGTCCAACCATAGGCAAGTCATGGAATGCTCTCAAAACCCTTTGCTTCATTTCTGAACCCAACACTAAGTAGATCCTATCTGTTACACCCCATGTGTTTCTATCTACTTGCTATTTACCTAGTTTGGTTAATTTGTTTGGAAAGTGAGTGATTATGGATTTCTGCATCTGTATATGTGTTTTTATCCATTTACTATAGATTAGATATTTTGTGAAAATTGAAGTATTTATGAATCTTTGCATCTATGTGTGTTATATATCTTGAATGCAATATGATGAGAAAAAGAATAATGCATTGTCTTGTATTAAATGTGGTTATTGTTAATTAATGATTATATTTTGATCAGTTAACTACTCTTGTGATGATCTAAGTGGATGCAGGAACAGGTTGTCCCTCCAGAAAAGAGGGGAGGTATCACTCAGGAGAAGGACTTGGTCTGGTAAACGTAAAAGAGAAGCCTAAACTGAGCAGCACACACTCACATCCTATTTGACCTAGGTTGAGTCGAGTCAGTGTGGGTAGTGGTAAGTGATATGAGTTATGTATCTTGAGTCTTGATTGGATGTTCGAACCTGCATGTTGTTAAGTGTTTGGTTTCTTTGAGTTAATTAATGCTCGTGCAAGTCCACGATATGTTCTTATACATGAGTCGATATGAGCATGAACTTATGTAGGAAGACGTACCTACGTATATTCATGAGCATATTACTCATAGATTTGGAGATGTCAATTTGGCCTATGCAAGAATTATCGTCTCTCTTGTGTTCTTTGACGAGAAGTCTATGAAGATTTTACGACTTTATATGCATTTCTTGATTATGAGTCATTTGATTTTATGATGATAAATTTATACATATGTGAATGTATATAAATGTATATTTATCGTCTCTCTATATATGTATTTAATATAAATATTATTATTATTTTCTCTTAATTGCGGAAATATACTTTTATCATTTTACAGAATTTGATTTTCATAAATATTGTTTTATGGTAATTAAAACAATAAATTTATATATATAATAGATTTAATAAAATAATAATAATAATAAAAGAGTAGTTTTATAAAATAATGATAATAAATATAATAAAATAAATAATAATAATTAAAAGTTTTTAATAAAAGGAAATTATTTATATAAAAGTATAATATTTAAACTAAGGTTTTAAGATCTTTTTATAAAAGGGATACGTATCTTATTATTAAGTTTTTATGGTTATGCCTTAATTCTTAAGGTACGCGGGCCCCTCTTTAAACCTTTTTAAATTTCTTTTAATTTATAAAGCTTTTTAACCATTTTGGCATGTGGGCCTCTTAAACCTTGTAAATTGTTAATAATTTTATATTTTATTTTTATTTATATCTAACACTATTTTTAGAAGGTTGTTTAGTTTTTATGAATTAATTTTAGAATTTGTAAGTATGTTCTCATAGTGTTAACGTTTTTTGAGTTGGTTAAGTATCTCGACATTATGTTGACATTATATCAACATTTTTGAATTGGTTGTGGTATAAAAGGGGGTGCTCTCCCTCATTTTTTTTAATGGTGCCTTTTCTAACCAAGAGCTTTTCCTTTTTAAATTTGAGTTTTACATTTGTGTCGAAAATTTGTCATTTTGTTTTTATAAGTGGTTTTATTTGGAAAAGCGATCTAGAGTATTGAAAGGTCGTTGGCAGAAGAGTATCTGATCCATTTGGAGCTATATTCTTAGGTATGGGATTTATTTCTCCTTCTCTATGTTTTTCCTATTTTCAAATATTATGTGATGTATTATTGTTAAGTGGTTGCAATATTGAATTATCGTTATTAATGTCTTTTGATTGTATAATAGTTTATATATATATATATATATAGTTAGCAAAATTGTATTGTGAATGTGAGATTGTGTCTATGGTTTGGTTTTTACCTAGATGGAATCGTGAACCAATCATTGATTGGTATTTATATAGGAAAGTTGTACAAAGGGAAATATAGTGAGAATAGGATTCAAGTGGTATTACTTCAATATATGTATCCTAGTAATGCATGTAATAAGTTAACCTTGGGATATGTGATCCATGGAAGAGGGGGGGGGAATAACCTAGAATAGAGTTTGATGTAATTGTTAAGCGGATATATTCCTGGGATTTGTTGATCCATGGGTAAGGGAATAACTATTGTATAGAGATTGTTGTCTTTCCCAATCGAGATAGAATAATATGAGACAAGAAAACTTTGGCCAAAGTGGTGTAAATTGCCAACGTTTACACTATCTAGGTTCACTGTGATCCAGGTTTGCATTTCTAGTAGGGATTTCATATTTTGATGGTTGTAGCCATAGTATGATAGTACTAGTTAATGTAGGACACAACACCTTGCTCAAATTAGGCCTATTTTATTTGGGGTTACCATACCAATCCCTTCATCGAAGGGTAGGGCTATTTACTAGTCTGGTAAATGTGCGGGGGGCCACAGTTAGTCCGTGGTTGGAGGTAAATCACCTGAGTGATGCTTCCCCTCATGCAGTTGGTGGCTAGGAACATTGAAGATAGACAAGTATACAATCATGTATCTCTATTTATCAGTTAAGCTCTTGAAGCTTGTATGTATATTATGAAAAAAAGTTGTAAAGATGATTATTCAATTCTTTTATTGAGGAAAAGAAATTTGATTTATGCAATGGGAGTTTGGAATATGTTTCAAATATGCATTTAATCAAAGGAATTTAAGGAAAAATTTTATTGCTTCCTCTATCAGTATCTTGATCTATTTACTTTCTAAGTTAAACATGGTTAATTTTCGTTGGTAGAACAAGTGGCATGTTACACTATCCTTGTAAATGATCAAGTCATTTACCACCATGTATCTGTCATCCCTGATAGTGCCATCTATGATCCCAATAGCCCATTTATCCTTAGCATATTATGCCAATATCAACTCCCTCCAATCATCTGAAATAGCACCTAGTGCACACAAATGGGGTCTCCTAGACAATGCATCAACAACTATGTTTTTCTTGCCTTTGACATAAACAATGTCAAAGTCATAGGCCTGAAGTTTGCTGACCCTCTTCTGCTGCCTCTCATTCAGGTCCTTCTGACCAAGGAAATGTTTCAGGCTATTGTGATCTATTTTCACCACAAACTTACTTCCCACTAGGTACTGCTTGAACTTAGCCAACACATGCATGATTGCTAGCATCTCCTTGTCATAAATGCTATAACTTCACTCCACACCCCTCAACTTCCTACTCTCAAATGCTATGGGGTGTTTGTCCTGCATTATTACTACACCAATGCCTTCCCTTGAGGCATCACACTGTAACTGAAAAGGTTTGCTGAATTCTGGAATAGCCAGGACAGGCAAGTGCTCATAATCTCCATAAACTTATCAAAACACTCCTGTGTACCTCCTATCCAACTGAATGCATCCTTTTGAGTAAAGTCTTTGAGGGGGGCAGTTGACTATGAAAACCCCTTTACAAACATGTGGTAATACCCACAAAGACCAAGGAATCCCTTAAGCTAAGAGAGATTCTTTGGTGGAGGCTAGTCAATAATTGCCCGAATCTTCTCTGGGTCCACCTTCACACTACCAGCACTGATAATATGACCCAAGTATAACAACCCGATCATCCCAAACTCACACTCTGACATTTTTGCATACAATGACTCCCACTCTAAAATGCTCAAGATAATGTCAATGTGTTTCAGATGTTCCTCCCAAGTCCTGCTGTATATCAATATGTCATAAAAAAATATCAACACGAATCTCCTCGACTGTTCTCTGAACACCTTGTTCATATGGGATTGGAAGGTGGCTGGTGCATTGGTCAAACCAAATTGCATGACTAGGAAATCAAAGTGCCCATAATGGCACTTGAAAGCTATCTTCTCCACATCTTCCTCCCTGACCCGTATCTAGTGATATCCAGATCTCAAATCTATTTTGGAGAAGTAACATGCCCCATACAACTCATCAATCAAGTCATCAATGTGAGGTATAGGGTATCTGTTCTTAATGGTCTTCTTATTGAGCTCCTTGTAGTCAATGAACATTTTGAGAGTCCCATCCTTTTTCTTCACTAAGACCACTGATGAAGTGAATGGGCTTTTTCTTGGCCTTATGTGCCCCATCTCGAGAAGCTCTTTGATAGCCTTCTCGATCTCATCCTTATATCTCTTCGAGTGCCTATAAGGTGTGGTAATCACAGGTTTAGCACCCTCCTCCAACTCAATAACATGCTCAATACCCTGATCTGGGGGTCTACTTGGTGGTATGTCACTAAACACTTTGGTGTGTTTAGTCAAGAGAGCTTGTCTGTTAGGTGGATACTCATGCTTCTGTTGTTCTGACACTGTAGACATCACCATCACCTCTACTACCCACTGCACCTAATCATGTCGAATCAATCTCTCCATCCTCTTGAGTGAAACAACTCTCAACCCACCATCTGAAATACCCTTGAGCACATGTCGTATCCCATTCACCTCAAACTTCATCTCCATAGTTCTCAAGTTGAGTGTGAACTCTCCAATGTCATGCAACCATCGCATGCCCAACACCGCATGCATCTCACCCATGCTAACTACATAGAAATCTGACTGGCAAGTATAATTGTTCAACAATATGGTGATATTAGGTATCCTCTGAGTGCAGGTGAGTACAAATCCATTTGCTACCCTCACCTTAAACCCCTCAAATTCTTCAGTCTTAAGCCCTCTCTTTGCAACCAAGCCCTCATCTATGAAATTATGAGTAGCACCTATGTCAAGTAATGTAATCACCTTATGTCTACCAAGTACTCTTATCTGGAATGATTACTCTCTCTAAATGCTCGAGAGATGTGTCGTAGGTAGGGATGTTTCTTCCTTCTTATTTGACACTTTCGATGCACCTTCAGTCCCTGAGTCAGTATCTTCTGAGTGCTTCTCTGAATGTGACTTTGATTCTACAGACTCATCTGCTAAAAAATATTCTAATTGTTTGTCTTTTCCTTGGGCAGCACACTTGTGCTTAGGATCCCAAGGCTCTCGGCAATGAAAATAGAGCTTTGTCCTCCTGAGGTCATTCAACTGGTCATTATCCAATTTGGAAGAACTCTTATGCTGCTGTTCTGAATCTTTCTGAAAGTGTTTTCTGTCCTTCTCCTTATCTCTCCTATGCTGAAAACTCTTAGATTGAAACTTACTCCTCCAAACAAAAGACTCCATATCACGGGCCCTTTTCATGGCCTTTTGTAATGATGAAGGGTCCAATCCCTTAACCCAACCATGTAGAGGATATGTCAACCCATCAATGAAGAGCATGATCAATCTACGTTCTGAAATGTCTAAGACCATCACTGAAAGATCTTGGAACTCTGATATGTAAGAATTCATTGAGCCCACCTATTTCAATTGAGCCAACTCCTTGAATTGCATTTTAGGATCCTTCTTATCAAATCTGTCTATGAGTCTGGCTATGAACTCAACATAGGAAGTAATCTGATCATGTCCCAAGGTAACCTTGCCATTGCTTCACCACTTATGTGCACTACCCTCTAAATGTAAGGCTGCAATGTAATGGCATCAGTCTCTAGCATGGGGCTGATCTGGAGATCATTGTCCAACTTTTGGACCCAAGCTCGAGCAGAGGTTTTGCCTGACCCGTCAAAGTACAAGGCAAAGTCATTTTACTCACTTTTTTTGTAGTTCTTGGTTTTGCTATCTATTTCCTCTATGGGGTCTATGTTTCATTCTCATATCTGAATACTCCCCAAATGTCATTTCATTTCTGAACTCCTCACTGGATGCTCTCCAATCTCTCAGAATCTCGTCTTGAAAATCCAACTATGTGGCCTCCTATTCAGGAACATTGTTCCTTGGTGCAAATACAGGAATGCCAGGTCTATCACTAGCTGTCAACTAGGTAGCCCTCCTATTGGTGACTGAAGCTTCACCCTCATCTTCTCTATCTCTGTGTCTATCCCCATTGTGCCTATCACCATTATTCTTGTCACCCATATACCTGTCACCTTCAACATTAGCCTTGTCTCTGTCCCCAAGGTTATTCCCTATTTCTCCTGTGGTTGTTATTATTATTGTTGTCTCTATTATTTCTTCCATCACAGGGAATCAACTGGGCAAGGATGTGAGTCAATTCTGCTTGTGACTCTCGTATTGTTCTCTCTATTGCAAGCTGTCTGCTAGCTAACAAGTTCAAAATTTCTTGCATGCTAGGTTCTTCATTCTCTCTATGACCCATCTCCTCAACCTGAACTAGGACCTCTCTTGAAAAAGGATTTGTTCGTAGTAATTTAAGATATTCTTTGCTGTAAAATACCACCGGTTGTTCCTCAACAACTACTACCTCTGTATCTGTATCAGAAGGATCTCTCTGGGGAACCTGTAAATCTGTTCTAGACTTGTTCCATCTGAGATAATATCTACTAGCACCCAGCTGCATGTCTCATGTTTTCATCTACATGTCTGAATCTGACCTCATAGGATGGCAGGAAGAGCTGTGCTCTGATACCATTGTAATGTGCTGCACCTATTGGTTCTTTTTATGATATTTTTAGTGTTATTTTTATTTTTTAAATGTGTTCTTTTAGACTAGAGAGAAGATGCAGAAGGGGTTTTAGTTTTCTTGAGATGTGTGTTGCCAGAACAATACAATAGATAGCATAAATTGAAAACCCAGAAAATATACAATATATAAGAAGAAAATAAGAAAGACCCAGATGGTAAGATGGCCAAATATCAATTACTATCGTATCCCATGTTCAGATTTGTAACTTTGTACATGTGTTGGGACTAGACCAGCAAGTGGGTATCATCGAAATCCTCCAAATCCACCACAGAAAGAAAGTTTGAGCATATAGAAGAATACAATGATCAATGAGGTCCTAAATGCCCCCAAACTAAGAAGTACAATGGCTACAACCAAATAGGAATGTCACCCCAAGGATCCATGTCTTTCTATGCCAGTTGGTACAACTGGGTAGGGTGTCAAACAACAAGGAAAGTTTGCAAAAAGGCCTATAATACCACTGAATATCTCTACACCAACTCAATACACTTGGATGCCAAGAAAGAAGTTTCAAACCCTCCTCAAAATGTGATGGTATCCACTACAAATGGTATGGGCAGGAGGCTGAATAGTATGACCAGCCTATGAGATGTAATGATAGTCCTAAACTCCATCAAACTCCCCTCAAATCTGTTATTAAACCCTTGTCATCAGCTGAACACAAACAAACTGCAAATGATATGGAAATATGCCCCTAAAATCTCATCAAATGAACTCCATGTAAGCTCAAGTCCAAACATTGAATGCATTTGCCGACATAGCACCTTTGGACAGTCTTTCATGCCTGTAGAATGCTATTACTAGAGGGAGTTTTCATTCCCAATAGCCTCTGGTTCAAATCCTCTCCAAACCCTTCTCACAGAAACCCTAGCAGAGAAAAATCACAATATCATATATTCTCAAGCATAACAAATGACTTGCTTTTTCCATCTTTTATTTCCTTCCCTTGAGGGCGTTAGCTTTAGGAGGTAAATGTTATATTTTTTAATCCACTTTATTCCCCTAGGGATGGGTGTCCAAGCTCTCCTTTAGTGACCTTTTAATATTTGCTTTTTATGAGTCACTTACTTAATATTTATAAAGTCTCATCAATTAAATGTGATATAACTTTGGACTTTAAAATAAATATCAAGATGATGTCAGAGTTCAATGATCTTTAGCTCATTGGAAAGGTCTCGACGAGACAAATCCAACCCCACTCTGAAAATCTTGAAATGATGCCGATCCTGAACTTACTAAAAATGGCTAGTATGGCCACATACGAGCCAAGTCATCCAAGATACTGCCAACTAGATCGAAACCACATCTACAACTCTATAGTACACATCAAGGCCAAATCACCATGGTTCCCTAACCAAACTGTTAGTCTAGGGGAACCCAATGATAGACTAACATTGTAGCTAGTAAGGGGACATTACAGAAGAGGCGACAATTGAAAGCATTGTTGCAACAATAAGTGATTGAGCCACCCCAAAGACATTCCACCACACACAGGAGCTACTAGGATCTAGTAATAGATGCACCATAGCCTCACAAACATTTGCTCCTTCTTTTCCATCAACCTCCTTCGCCACCTTGAGAAGTTGGCCCAACCAGTCCCTTAATATAGGGTTTTTTATCTCTCCCTCCAAGCCATCAAGATAAACCTCGCCATGGCTTCTTCTCTAGAGATTTTTTCAGGTGCCTTCTCACTGTGTATTTCCCTTGCATCTTACCTCCTAGCATCGAATTATTTCCCATTTTCCCGACCTACCTCCTCGGGACCCCATTAACCACCCTCTTACCATTCACCTTCTTCTTCTTTACTTCCTCACTAGCCAAGACATCCCCAACACCATTGGAATCCACTATTGACAATAAACCAAATGTTGCAGAGAGAGCAAATGAGGAAGGAAATTTTTTCATTAATCAACCTACCTTGACTTTGAGACAAATCTTGGAAAATCCAAGCTCCATCAACCAAAGTGATTATCCCCTGCCACACTCTCACTTCTCCAGCTCTTCACATGCTGAACGTACACTCCCCCCATCATTACTTAAAAAGGCTCAAGTTATCATTCTGGCCCCTTATTGGGCGAATATATCTATATATATACATATATATATACATACATACATACATACATATATACATACATATATACATACATATATACATACATATATACATACATATATATATATATCTGTGTGTGTGTGTGTTTACATACATATATAAATTTTTCATATTTATAGTTCACAATATATAATAATTAATGATTTAATTACATCTAATTAATTATGTTGAGAGGATTTTAATATTAAAAACTTGGTTTATGGGACCAAGAACTGTATCAAAATGGGTAGAACACAAAAGTATCTGATAGGAATTGTATAAACATCACCACCTGAACACCCACAACCCTAACAATAGTCTATCTTCATTTATATCCCTATGTACCATGGCCCCACCTAGCCTATATAGTCTTAGAAACAACAGAGAGGGGCAAATTACATCAGCCCAACACTCTTCACAAAATTATACAAAAGACATAACATAACACAATACCTAAGCATCACCAATCCTAAACAGGTCGATTACATCATTCCCTGAATCACACGCAGAAGAGAAAGAAGGCTGAGCATGCTCAGGAACTGGAACCCCAAATTTGCCAGCAATCTCATTGACCACCTTTTTGGTCTCCAACACCCTAACCAACATGTCATGCATATGCCCCAGAACCATTTCCATATTCTCAACACTGTAGTTAGTAGCTTCTATCATGTCCTCGTGTATCAAGATTGAAGAGGCAAAATTTAAAGCATTATTGCAACAGTAAGTGACAGAGATGCCTCAAAGATGTTCCACCACCCATGGGAGCTGCTAGGGTCTAGTAACAGATGTGTCATAGCCTCACAAACATTCGCTCCTTCTTTTCCATTGACCTCCTTCACCACCTTGAGGAACCGGCCCAACTAGTCCCTTAGTGTAGGGTTTTTTATCTCTCCCTCCAAGCTATTGATAAACCCCTCCATAGCTTCTTCTCCAGAGATTTTTTAGGTACTTTCTCGCCATGTATTTCCTTGTCATCTTGCCTCCTAGCATCGAATTATTTCTCCTCTTCCTAATCTTCCTCCTCAGGACCCCATCACCCACCCTCTTACCCTTCGCCATCCTATTCTTTACTTCCTCACCAGTCGAGACATCCCCAACACTGCTGAAATCCATTATTGACAACAAGCCAAACACCGTGGAGATAGCAAATGAGGAAGAAAAAACTATCATTAATCAACCTACCTCGGCTTCGAGATAAATCTTAGCAAAATACAAGCTCCATCAACCAAAGTGATTATCCCCTGCCGCACTCTCACTTCTCCAGCTCTTCACATGCTGAACGTACACTCCCACCATCATTACTTAAAAAGGCTCAAGTTATCGCTCTGGCCCCTTATCAGACGAATATATATATACACTTATATATCTACATACACACACACACACACTTATATATATCTTTCATATTTAAAATTCACAATATATAAACATTAATTATTTAATTACATCTAATTAATTATGTTGAGAGGCATAGCTAGATTGGCAATAAAAAGTTGATTGTAATAACATAAATGTATTCATAAAACTCTTTAACTTAAATTTAACACTATTTATATGTCAAACTAATATTTAATTAATATTTATATATAAGATTTTTAATATTTAAATTATATCTTTTACATTATATTCTATTTTAAAAATAATAATTAAAATGAAACATAATGTAAAAAATATAATTTAAATATAATACTTATGATGTTATTATAGATATTTTCATCAAAATATGAAACCATATATATAGATTTTATAGTGAACACAGTTAAGGCCTAGGGGCCATATAACAAAAAAATGGGCTTTAACCCATGAATGCTAGTGACATAATGTCCACCAAATTTTCTACCATAAATAAAATACCAACAAAGTGACCGACAAGAAGTCAACCAAACCCAAAATATCAAGTATACACTATATTATCTAACACCTATGTTAATAGCTACAACCACATAGACGCAACCCCACCATTGTTATGTGCCACCAAACCAAATCCACTCGTAAACTCAAACCATTTACACAGCTGATCCCATCACATATCATCCAAAAAAACTAAAATTGGGGCCAAAGAAAATTACACATGCCCCAAGACTTGCTCCTTAAT
The DNA here is from genome assembly GCA_027924645.1 of Cunninghamia lanceolata. Taxonomy (NCBI): domain Eukaryota; kingdom Viridiplantae; phylum Streptophyta; class Pinopsida; order Cupressales; family Cupressaceae; genus Cunninghamia; species Cunninghamia lanceolata. The sequence goes on from BSBN01001011.1 coordinate 3,201,433, forward strand.
AGCCCTAAATTTAATACAAGAAGAGATATTACCCATCAGAGTAAACTCAACAACGTCATTTGAGTCCTCATCATCACAATAGTTTGAAAAAGAAAGGATGGCATCAATGGGAAGCTTAACCTTCAATCCTTTGCAATCTCCTCATGTAACCTCTGTAAACACTTCAGTCACTGCTTCGAAGCATATAGATAATCAAGAGACAATTGAAATACACCTCTGAATGATGCACCATGTCCTTAATGTCATCATAGGTCAAGTAAGACCCTGCCGCATTGGAGAGCATTGAGGCATAACTCATGGTTTGAGCAACATCAAGCACATTCCGCCTTTCCTGTGTATGCCTAAGATCTGGCAAAAGGTTGGCCATTGTAGAGAAAATGCCAACACAGGGAGTGCCATCTATATTCTTCGCCAATTCCCAAATTCAAACCACCCAATGCCTTAACTCTAGTTTCTTAATCTCCTTCTCAATGAAAGCTATAAAATCTACTAACATTTCCTCCCTCGACACCCTTATTTTCCTTTGTTTTCCCCTTTTGACATTAATGGGATTGTTTCCCTTAAGACTATCAACCTTCCTTGCCTTCCCTAATCTCTCACCAACCAAACACACCATCTATCAACAAGCACACAAAACAAAAGGCAACTATTGATATTCCCTCAAACAATATAATACGCAACCCCCACTGCCATCTTTGCGGGAATTAATGCATCTATCCTTTCATAATGTCATCTATCCCATTGCTCGTCCTCCACCGTCCCATGAGCCAATAACACTCACAATCTCACCAACCCATTATCAGATCAAAAACCATAATTTATAATTTATAATGATTTTCCAACATTTTATGTCTCGAATTCCCATATCCTATCAATCTTAATAGAATATATCATATCACCTCACATCATTTACTTAAAGGTTAGTAGATTGTAAAATGTGAGATCCCAAAATTTAATGAATATAAATATATATTTTTCAAAAACAGTACTTAAATTTTTTTAATTTATCTTAAAATTATTTAAATATATATTTTATTATTATATATTATTAATTTTTTAAATATTCAAAAATTTTAATCCCATACTTTTTTGAATAGGGATCTACAGTAATACAAACTCCTAGTAATTGATTTCATGTGTCTTTCTGTACACTAACAAATTGGTTGAATCATACAACATAGGCTTAAAATTGATAAGAGTCAAAAGAGTGTCACAGCTTTACGCCAATATTGCTGTGTAGCTGGAAAGGTTGCACGGCGTCTGCTGGTGATCAGCACGTTTCCATTTGCTGGGCATCATCTGTGGGCTTAGATTAGAAATTTGCCAAATGAAAAAACAAAACAATTACAGTTGATTTGATTGTCTGTACCATTTAAAGAGAAGCAGTTAAGAAAAATAAATAGAGCAGCCTGGATCCATGTAAGGAGGTGGTCACTGATCAGGGAGAGGAGCTATGAAAAATAGTGAAAATGATTAATGCATAGAATAGATAATCATTCAGTCAACTCCTATAATAGAAGTAGCAGTGCCTAGTGCCTAGTGTAAGTATCAGTGAATCACGTGGATGGGTTGCCTTGTATAGAAACTGTTCTTTACCAGCCATTGGCACGCTAATGGCGGATATATTGCAGTATAAAAAAATGTTCAAATCATATTTATCAGCCTCATGGACAGGCATATTAAAATATATGCTCCAACATTACTAAATGTAACAAGACAGCTTGTCCATATGTGCTGTTAACAATTTGTTAGATGTAGGTGTATGAGCAATGAGATGTTGTAGTTGTATCAATAGTTGTTAGTGTGTTGTCAATTAGTTGAGTTAGGTGTCAAGTGTAGATCCACTTTTGTAGGACTTTGTTATGAGTTTGTATTCTGTATAAATTGTAATCTTTATTTGTTGAATCAATTAGGAATGCAACTATTCTATTTTCTATTTGGCCCTTCGTCTACTAGTGAAGTTGAATGGTTCTGAATGAGTCCACCATGGATCAAGTCTTGCTGAGTGTTAGGTCCCAACACCATAAAGGATGAGTCTAGGATTGTACCCCATGCAACTTTGGCAGAATGGATACCCCTCACTCCTTGCTAAAACGATTCTATGGGTTTGATATAAAACCCTCCAACCAATATATATAGTGAGTGATATACCTTGATGATGTCTTTGAGTACCTACAAAAACATAATATTCATTTTGCACCTACAAACCATAAGTGATGCCTACATAACAATGTTGATATACAAAAATCCATAATTATCTAACATTATATATAACACATACTATATGAAATTGTTGTAAAAATATAAAACCCTCCAACAAAAAAATATATATAGTGAGTGATATACCTTGATGATGTCTTTGAGTATTAGCAAAAACATAATATTCATTTTGCACCTACAAAACAATGTTGATATACAAAAATTCATAACCATCTAACATTATATATAACAGATACTATATGAAATTGTTGTAAAAATAGGAAAATTGGTGATGTGTACGCCTTGATGTGTAGAGCAATGTGGAGTTGGAATTGGTATGGCCTCCACAAAGTATACACATGGTATGAGATGCAGAAGGGATCATGGCACTTAGGATGGTTTTAGAGTTGAACTTTATGTGGCCTCCACAATGTCTGTGCATAATCTCCTTGTAAAGCTAGTGTGGATAGAATCATAATGCATATGTTGTGTTAGAACTGGGGTAGAAGCATGAAGATGTGTTCTAGTAGTGAGTCAAATAGGAAAAATGTGCAACGAAATCCATTGAATTCACATGGAGGTTCTATCTAAATGGTGTTTGATTGAACCCCTTGATCAAACCCACTCAATAGACACATGGTGCCACATGACACTACATGGTGGAGAAGGCTTCAATCTAAGGAGGTTTGATTGAATCTCTGAGAAAACTATATGTAGGGTTGAGGGGTTGTGTTTTTTCACTTTTGAACAATGCTAAGGGGATTCAATTGAACCCCCGTTAGATCAGATATGTCTATGTGGTGCCTTTGTGAACACCTTTTCCCCTCCTAACCACATGTAGCAATTTTAGTGGATAAAAAAATCAATTCATGTCTTATTTTTTAGAGTCAAACAAAGTCATTTAAAATCAAAATTTTATAGGGACATAACTCTCATTACTAGCTTTCTAAAAAATATAATATGTATTATGTTTTTTTAAATATTATATTTTTTAAAATTTATAATCAACATAGGCACATTACCAAAAATAATGCCCTTTATTTAAGACACTAGGAAAAATAACAAACCATGTAAGAAAATATCAAGAAATTGCATTGCACTCTATATCGATGTCCTTGTTTCAATAGAAAAAATAATTATTAATTTTGATAGATACACAAAGAGAAACATGTTAATGAAAAAATATAAATTTATATTTCTATTATTACCTGTAGACACCTGAAATCATCTCATCACCATTTCAACCACAATCAGGTCATCATTCATTATTTCCTCTATAATTAATCAAATAAATCCTATTTATTTGATTAATTATCCAATTCTCCTTCTGAAACTAATTAAATATATTTTTGTTATTTAATTAATAAAAACACTATTCATCACTTTTCACATCCAACTAATTGAATAAAATTGAGACTATTTATTCAATTAATTAACCTTCCTCTATAGTCCAACTTTAGATAAATAAATTCAATTATCTAAGTTCACCTCATCCATATGAAAATTAAATAAATTTAAATGTTTATTTAATTACCTATTTTGTGCACTTTCCATTAGTTGTCAAAATTATATCATTAACCTTCCATAATCATTTACACATTCCTAAACATGATTAATCAAGGTAAATCTTGTACAAGTACAAAATATGTGTATGTGGATCAAAGGTATGGCCTTGATTTGTAAATCCTAGGTACTTTGGAAATGGGCAAAATCTACACATCCCTCCAAAAAACTACTTCTAATCTCTCACCATCTACTTCACCCAAGACAAATCTCCACCCTTGATTCCTCTTGAATCTTGGAGCTCTCTTTGACCGTCATTCACATGGTGTCACTTGGAGACTTCTCATGCCTCCCATCCTTTCAATCATTCCTAGCCCTCCATCCACTCTCCAAAAAATCTATAAATTGCACCCCCCATAGGCTATTTCATAACTCACTTGAATGCAAAGTTACTTTGTTGTTATGAGCACTTTCCATTCATATCTTCATCACAATCAATCCTTGGACATAACTATTATCATGTGAAATTGCACCCTGCTTGAAGCATGTTCAAGCATTCCAATGACACAATGGGACTAATCTAAAGGTGTGGGACCTTGCAGATGAGATCAGACCTCCAGAGAAGGCTGGTTCCTCATTCTGAACTTAAGGTTTAGAGAAAATGACTAAACCCAATGCTGCTCACAAGGAAAAGGGAAGAAAATACTAGAATTGAAAGGGGGTGATGCACCAGATTTATAATGTGTTTAACTATGTCTGAATTAACACAATAATGACCTCAAAATTGCAACAAACTCACACAAACTCAAGTAAACTATCACAAAGGTTTGGGTAGAAAATTGAAACTACTAAAGGGACCATTTTATCCACAATACTAGCATATAATCTTCAAATAAACACAGTGTAAAGCTACCGAAAGAGGCAAAATGACAGTCTGTATTAATCATGAACCTACTAGAAAAGCATTACAGAAGTAGAATAATTTGTTGCAGAAGGAAATGACACAAAATAATCAATTACACTCATTAGTGAACTAGACTAGAAGACATTAAAGGCCTAGATATAGACACAATACATCAAATTCTACCGATTCTTGCAATTGCATTACAAGGTCTATGCAACAAAATCCTCTACCCATACGATGGCCCAAAAGAACAACTAACCAACACTTTTTACATCTTTTCATATGCATATATAGAATTTTGAATTCATCATGCATCCCTGGGCGTTTGAAAGTCAGTCAACAAATCGTGCCCATGCTGCATTGAATTCAGCCCAGAAGCCTATCAAGAAATCTGTAGATTTGAGGAGTGCCCATGTTTGGCGTGTTGAAGAATCCATAGCCTGGAAGGCTGCCCATATACATAGTGCACTGATTTGTCCTTGGAAGGACCCGTAGAAGCATGGTTTGCAGAGGGTACTTCATCCTCCTCATTCATTTTTGGTACCTGCGCATTGAATCCTTCCACTATTCCAGCTACCTACACCCTTGACCTACAATAATATTGGCATTACCTGGAGAACACATTTTCAGGCACTCAGAAAATTGTGTTATTAAAGCTTTTACAACACTTTAAAAGTGTTGATCTTTTAATTTCACTTTGGCACCCTTTGATTTTCCTCATGGTCGGTGAAATCCCCTTCACTGCGAACTTTACCTTGGCTACTTGTTTGTCACCTCGTCGGTCCTTCACCTTATCGGTGAAATTGGCAAATCACAAACCGATCTGCAAGTTCGTCATTTCATGAACTTACCAAACAAGAGATCAGCCTGACTTTGCTTTATCTCTGGCCGACTCTCTTCTTTATTCTTCTCTATGTTTAGTCGGTGAAAAGTCCATTTCACAAACTACTTTTCTCTTGTCTTTCCCTTTAGTTTCTTGACTTATCAGTAAAAAGTCCATTTTGTGAACTTTGCCTTACTTTTCCTTCTTCCTTGGACACTTTTCGCCCTATCGACGAATCTTCCTTTTCGTGAACCAACCATGCCTTAGCCAATTTTCTTTTTTCATTTTGCCTTATTGGCAAAGTTCCACTTTTGCGAACTTTCCTATCTTCTTATTTCTCCTCATCTATCTTGGTCAAAAAAGTTTCCCTTTCTCTCTTTTGCTGATGTCTTCCTTATCTTTTCCTTTCCTTCACCTTTTCGTTGCCCTTGTGCCTTAGCCACTGGGTCATCTTTTCAATGAATTGACCAACTGGTGAACTGCTTGGTCAGTGAAACTTTTAGTTCGCAAACCATTAAGTTTGTCGATAAGTGCTCAAACTTTCTCCTTTTGCCTCTAACTTAGCTACTTTTCCCCTCATGCTTGCTTCATTCCTTTGTCGGCAAACTGGCTGATCGACAAACTTGCTAATCGATGAACTTAAGGTTCGCAGAACCAACATTTTTCCAACAAAGGCAAACCTTCTCCCTTAGTTAATTTTTTTCCAGCCCACTTTAGCCATTTTGCCACCCGCTCACTCCTTAGTCAGCAAACCAGCGAACCGGTGAATCGGCGAACCGGTGAACTGGTAAACCAAAGGTTCGCCAAACTTATAATTTGCCAACTAAGGTGAAAGAAAGGGCAAAAACTTAGAATTTTTTGGGATTTTTCTGGGATTTTCTAAGGGGAACATCCTTCCATTTAGGCTTTCTCAAATCAAAATTTTCTGATGGAAGGAGGGGGTTTTGGGATATTTTGGGTTTGGGAAAAATATGAAAACATTTTGGTGACTATGCAGGGGTGTTTACTTGCTAAATACAAGGATCCAACTGCCTTATACAATCCATTGGGTACATAGTCAAAAGGGAAACTGCCACAATATGACCAAAATGGGCCATACCAACACAAAACTAAACACTGCCTCCAGAAAAAAGACAAAACAAAAAACAAGAAGGCAAACAATCTCCTAATGAGAATGTTGCCTGTGCAAGAGCACTTATTGAAGGGAAACCTAAAATAGAAACAAACCTACTCTAAATATTTACAAGGAAATAACCTCAAACAAAGCTATTGTTATGTTGTAAAATGTCCCCCCAGGGATTTTTCCTCCTAAGTTTAGCTCCCGGGTCCCTTAATTTCATCATGCATGTTAGAATTGAATCCTGAGACAAAATGCCCTGAAACCCATGATAAATGGGACATAGGAGAAATTGCAGAGCTTAACCCTATCCCAAAATAGGTCCCATGCTCACGCCCTTGCCCTACCCTATTTTGGCATGGTCCCAAATTTCAATGTCGGTAAAGTTACCATTAAAGGTGTTCCTTGTCAACATCTCAAGTTTGAATTATGAATTAAAGTGGGAATGCATATATTTAAGCATGTTTAGGACTTCATTTGTAGACTAGAAGATGATTTTAAGATTTTGACAAACTTATGATCATAGAGCATTCAAGGCATTTATTGTGTTGCAGAGTAGAATATTGTTGTTGTGTTTGTTATTGTAGATTTGGCTTCATCTTCTCATGGTGTGAAAGATCTTCATCTCCTTGAGAGATACACCTCCGAGGTGATATCTATTTATGATTTGATTTATCTATCTTATCATTATTTTTTCCTCTGTCCTGCAAGGACACGCACTCTCTATCTCACAACAGTGTTGGAAGGCTTGAATGTCATTCTCGGGCTTGACTAAGGCAAGCTCCTAAACACCACAACCCCCCAACCCCTCTCTTGTGATTGCAAGTGATAGGTGTCAAATTCTATAGAGTGGAGTTACAGAGGAGTGTTGTAGAGGATAAGGATCCCAGATCTGATAGAAAATGATAGAGGAGAGCACTACTAGGGCTTGGACGCTAGTCCCTTTGCCCTCCAAGTTTGTAGAGCCAGAAATCTCCCAAATAGTGATAATCAGTAGTAGAAAAGGTTCAGAAACCCTTAATAAAAAGACTACCTTGGGCTTGGGCACGAGTCCCTTTGTCCCCGACTTTTCAGGATTCCAAACTTCAAAATCTAGTATGTATCTAATCTTCATTTAGTATCTCTGTGTGTGAGCATATCTCAAAATTCATCTATTTATTCATGATTTTGCATAATTAGGGTTTCAAGCATAATTGGGCTTATATTAACACATTAATCATCAATTTCCAAAATTTCCTATCATTCCAAGTGACAACTACCCTATAGTTGAGCCTTCTTGCAGAAATTGTGATTCAACTCGGTTAAATGTCCTTGAATGTGTGTAGTGAAAGGAGGATCTAATCAAACTACCAATCAATCCTATCTCCCCTCTTTTTCTACATTACATTTTGGTGAACCTGTATTTTTCTAAACATTGCATCTTGCTGACTATTACACATCAGATTTGCATTCATACATTCATAAGTCTTGCAAAAATTTGAAAAAATTTGAAAAATTTGAAAAAATTTGCATCCTACGTTTGCATTAGGACATAGTTTGCATCAATTTAATTGCATTTCATCTAATCTCTAATTTTTACATCAGATCTGATATAAATATCATAAATTCATCATCCTACAATCCTTCACATTGCATTTTCACACTAAAATTGCTAGGATTTGCTTGAAATTTTGGATTTTTCTCATAACCTAGTGATTTCAAAACCTAGGGTTTGTAGTTAAAATCTTGTTTCAGATTTTACTACTCATGTTTTTCACTCATTCAAATCTGATTTTTTATTGTAGTGTCTCATTATTGTGTGTCTTTGCATTTACATCTCAAATTTTGCATTTACAAATAGTTAATTTCAACAAAAAACTAGCGTATTCACTCATTTCTCCTTAAAATTGCACTTGCATTGAGCATTATAGGATTTTGACATCATTTTAAGATCTTATCTAAGATATTTCATATCTTAAATCTGATTAGACTTAATTCACACATCATTTTGCATATTTTCATGCCTTAATTTCACTATTAGGGTTTAAAATCTTTCCATTTTCACTAGATTTTGACTAATCCTTCATCTAGATTTGCATGATAGGTGTGTTGTGAAAGATTTTTCTGCATCATTGGACTGATAATAAGGTTTTATTTTTCTTCCCCTCATCAATTTCATTACTACACTACATATTTTAGGCATTTGCATTGGAAAAAGTGAAAAAAGTGAACATTGTAGGTGCATAAACAAGCATAAATTGGTATTGTTTTCTTGCATTCAATCTAAATACATAAAATCATCAATTGGGCCTTATTATGTTGAACTATTTCCTCCTATCCATTGTGTTTGTTGTGGACTTTGTGTGTCTTTTTATCCCTTTCCCTCAAACAAGTGCTTAGGAGTGAAATAGTCACACATCTAGGGTGTCTTAATCCTCATAAAACTTTACATATCTTGTCTTACTAGATCTTATTGGATATTGATGTTACAAGATATTTCATTATGGCATCTTCATCTCATTGCTCTTTGGTATCTTTACATGCCTATATCAAAAACTTTGAGAATTTTTCACTTATATACAAGCTATGTATCATAAGGATATATTTAAATGTTCTTCATTTGAAATCCTTGATTATGTATCTGATTTTGAAAACTTCATAGCTCTCATGAATACATACCCTTCAGTAGTAGAAGATCTAACAAAATACATTGAGAATGATGAGTATGAAAGTTCTTCTTCTCTTAATGCTTTGGAACTAATAGCTAAAATATATGATGATGATGATGATGATGATGATGATTCGATAAGTTATCCTATTCCCCCTATAGTTGAATTCAAGAACCTTGGATGAGAAGATTGTGGATAGCTCTACTTTCAATTCCTTAGACATCTCTAAAGATATAATCATCAAAAGTCTCTTAACAACACCTTACCTTCCTTTCATTCCAATGCTCTCCCTGGCCAAGATGAAAAATTGGCGGATGAAGAAAGGTCCCTCACATTAAATCCTTTAGGGATGGATGTTGAGTTTAATCATAGTAAAAGCAATGTTAATTCAATCATCACTAATAAACTTGTTCAACCTACTAAGGGGATAGTGAATAAGTATACTAATATTCCTAAGATGATTGTGAATGGGGCACCCAGTGCACTTTCTTGCTTAAAACTGGTGATTACAGTTCAAGGTGATCAAAAACCACCTAGAACCCCTGATTACATTCTAAACTATGTAAAACAAATCACTCAAAGAAATCAAGGTGTTCAAATTGTGTCACAACAACCACATCACAATGTGATTGCTCACACATACAACACCTATAACAACAAGCAAAGTAAGCAAGCACCTCATGTGCATGTGTCTCTTCCATGTTCTCAACCTATGCTCCCTCCACCTCGTCTTACTCACAAAAGTGGTCAAGAGTATGATCTTGTTGAACAACTTTGTGCTACTCTGGCTAAGATCTCTCTTTGGGATTTAATACAAACATCGCCTACATACCATGGAATGCTCCAAGAAGCTTTACAAAAGGTGATTGTACCACTTGTTGTTAAGATGAATGATGTAGAAACTCTGTTAGATTGTATGCATGAGACAAAAATAAATATTCTATTTCAACCACATGAATTACAGTTAGCCAACATTCAAAACCAAAATGATCCTCTTATGATCTTTGTCATGGTAAATAAAAATTTGATAAAGTGAGTTATGATTGACAATGGATCGAATTTTAATGTTTGTGGCATTGAATTGCTATGCAGAATCAAGATTGACACATCATTAATCAAACCAGATAAGATTAGCATTCGTGGCTTTGATAATAAAGGTAGCCAATCTATAGGTACTATAACCCTACCCGTAAAGGTTGGTCCTGTGACATTATCTTTCCTTTTTCATGTCATGCCTGGTTTGCTCTCATATAAATGATTCTCGGTAGGCCACGGATCCATGCCATGGTGGCAGTTCCATCTACCCTTTATTGATCAATAAAATTTATTTATCAAAACAATCTCTACACCATGGAAGCCGATCCTGAACTAGATATTTGTTTACATATCAAAAAACAAAAACAAGTTAATAATCATTTGAGTCTAAACAACTTACAAGTTGACTCATCAATACCCCTTGCCACAGATAATGTTGTGCAAGACCCTAAACCATCGAATGCACTTTTTGGTGATGATTGGGTTTCATTAGATTTTACTCCTTCCTGTATGGGGGAATATAAACAATAACCCTAACACATCAAAAGTTACATCGATCTCATCTAAGCAATCTTTAGAAACACCTAAGAAACCTAAAGTCTCCTTGGTAGAAAACAAAGACAACACTCTTACTTATACTACAAATTACGAGACCTATGAGGCTTCACCATCTTCTAAAGTGATGTAGGAGCATCCTAGGTTGTAGAGCAATCTTGCATCAACCAAAAACATTTGCATCATTTTTTTCTTTCATTTTCTAGTTCAGTTTAGTCAGTAGTAGTTTCAACATCTTGTACCGCATTTTGCCACATTTTCAAATATAAGCTTACAGAGTAGGACTTAGCATCTAGACAACATCATCTACATCATATCCAAATTTTAGGTCATTTGGGCTTGTCTACTAAAAGTAATCGCTATCAAAAGATCACCTGTTTTCACAGAGTAGAGCATTCAGACAACCAGTTGAAGGAGAAGGTTTGCAGAGCACTTCCATGACTTGTGGAGCTAAATGGAACATCATACATGACACATAAGGATCAGATAGACCTTCCTTGAGGTCTACACCTTGACTCATGCATTTGTGGAGCGTTACCAGATATTTAGGCATGACCTATTTATTTCTACATATTACACTCTTCATTGGAGTTTGTAACCTTTCTTGGTTGATGCAGAGGATTTCTTGAGTTTGGAGATGATATATATAGATCTCTAAGATGTATTAGGAAGTCAGTTAGCAGAATTCATAATATAGGTAGTTAGATTCTTTTCAGATAGGCGCTTCAATGGCATATCTTGTATATGTGATGTAATCTAGAAATCAGGCCTGTGAGCCCTAGATTGTAGCCCACATATAAGCATTCTGAATATATGATATATTGAGCATTTGAATCTTCCATTGCATTCTATATTTGAGTTTTTTTCCATTGTGTTTACTCTTGTTGCACGGCTTGGATAGTTCACTCTGTAGACCCTCTAATCGTGACTACACCAAGTGGTATCAGAGTGAAGATTTGAATCCTTTGGGAGTGTAGTTTTTGAAGTGAAGGCATTCCGTAAGATCTTGTGGTGAACCAATCATTGACCTGAGGTAGTCTACTTGTGTTTGTCAATAGATCACTGAGTGTGAGGTAGTTGCTACCTTGTAGTGAGATCACTGAATTTGAGGCTTGTGTATCGGATCCTAGGAAGAGATGCCATCGAGGATAATACCTGATGTAGGCACTATGGCTGGAAGAATGGACGAAATGATGGAAATGATGAAAATAATGAAGGTTAGACTGGATGTTGTAGAAGAAGATAGAAGAAGAGGACTAACACCTCGACATGAAGTTGAAATTGATGATGAAGAATTTCAATCCACTGATCAAAATGAAGAAACCCTAGAAGAAGAAGAAGAATCATATCAAGTGAAGATGTTGAAAGCTATTTCAAAGATTGGAAAGAGACCTAGAGTGGAAGTACTGGATTACACTAGAAATTTGAATTTGAAGGAATTGATTGATTGGATAAACGACTTGGAGGAATACTTTGAATATGAAGAAATTGAAGATTGGGAGAAGGTGAGATTTGCAAAGACTAAGTTGAAAGGACATGCTGCGATTTGGTGGAAAGAAGTTCAGTTGGATAGGAATAGAAGAGGAAAATAAAAGATCACAAAATGGGACAGGATGGTGACAAAGTTGAAGAATCAATTTATACCTGCTGACTATGAGTTGGAATTGTTGAAGAGATTGCAAAACCTGAAGCAAAAGAAGAAATATGTGAAGAAGTATACTAAAGAATTTCATAAGATGATCATAAGGACTGGACATAGTGAAGCAAGCAAGGAGAAAGTGGCAAGATACATCAATGGACTAAGATTTAACATTCAAGAAGAACTGAGCCTGTTAAGGATGACAACAATAGAAGAAGCATATTAGTTTGCCCTGACAGTTGAAGAAAAGTTGAAGAAGAAGCATGAGAAAAGATAGAGAGGTAGAGGAGGTAAATTTCAGAGAGGTAGAACATATTCTGAAGGAGAAAGGTCATATGCAGAGCAGAACAAACAAGATAGCCTATTCAAGAAGGAAGATAGAGATAGCAGTTCATACAGGAGAGATGATAGAACTTTCTACTATAGAGGGAATCATAATTCTTACCAGAGTGAAGGATATAGGAGAGATGAAAGAGGATTCGATAAGAGAACATTCAGAGAAACTTGTTTTAAGTGTGGAGGTGAAGGACATAGAGCATTTGAATGTCATCAGGGAAGTACAAGCAAGAAGACAAAGAACGGTGCAATAACAACTTATGTAAATGAAGAACCTGTTGGATTACCTAATTCAGTTGGAAATCCAAAGAAAGGAGAATCATTAGTCATGAGGTGAGCACTATTTCAAGTAGAGACAACTGAGGAACCACCGCAAAGGAAAAGTTTGTTCTGGACTAGATGTAAATCAAGAGGTAAATGTTGTAAGGTTATCATTGATAGTGGTAGTACTAATAATTTGGTTTTAGAGGAGATGGTGACTAAGATGAACCTAGAGAGATTGAAACACCCTAAGCCCTACAAGATAGCATGGATTCAGGATGAACACAAGGTACTAGTGAGTGAACAATGTTTGGTAAAATTTCATATAGGATCTTATCATGATGAAGTATTGTGTGATATTATGCTAATGGATGTATGTCATATATTGTTGGGTAGACCATGGCAGTATGATAGAAAAGCTATACATGATGGAAGAAAGAATACTTACACTATAGTATCTAATGGAAAGAAAATCACCTTGATACCTTTGGAAGATGAGCCTAAGAATGAAATATGTGGGAATGCTAGAATCTGTTTGGTTGATGGAAGGAAATTTATGGATGGTTTGAGACATGAGAATATGTGTTTTGCTTTGATTCCTAAGAAGCATGGAACCCAAAGTACCAAGACTCAAGAATCACAGCCAAAGGAGATAACTGAATTGTTGACAGAGTATGAAGACATCATATCAGACAATGTACCTGAAGGATTGCCACCAATCCAGAGTATCAATCATCATATGGATCTTATACCTAGAGCTAGTTTGCCTAACAAAGCAACACACCAGATGACACCAGCAGAGAATGCAGAACTGAATAGACATATATAGGAATTGTTGAGGAAAGGATTGATCAAAGAAAGTTTAAGCCCTTGTACAGTACCTGTAGTGTTAGCACCAAAGAAAGATGGATAATGGAGGATGTGTACAGACTCTAGAGCAATCAACAAGATCATAGTTAAGTATAGATTTCCATTGCCTAGGATGGATGACATTATGGACTGTTTGAGTGGAAAAAAATATTTCACAAAGATATACTTGAAGAGTGGATACCATCAGATCAGAATCGGAGAAGGAGATGAGTGGAAGGATGCTTTTAAGACAAATGAAGGATTGTATGAATGCTTAGTGATGCCTTTTAGATTGACTAATGCATCAAGTACTTTCATGAGATTGATGAATGAGGTTTTGAAGAAATTCTTGGGTAAGTTTGTTATTGTATACTTGGATGATATTATGATTTTCAATAGACTAAGGAAGAACATTTGTGGCACCTTAGACAAGTATTGCAGAGATTGAGAGAAGAGAAATTGTTGATAAACATCAAGAAATATAGTTTCATGAAGGAAGAATTGGTATATTTAGGATTTGTGATTTCTACGGAAGGATTGAAGATGGACCCTGAGAAAGTTAGAGTAATTGTTGAGTGGCCAACACTTGAGAACATTGGAGAAGTCAGATCATTTCATGGATAAGCTAGTTTCTACCAAAAGTTCATTAGAAATTTTAGTTCAGTATGCACACCAATGACAGAGACAATGAGAAGTGACAAAAAGGACTTTAAGTGGACATTAGGAGCAAATAAAAGTTTTGAATTGTTGAAACAGAAAGTGACAGAGCAACTAGTGTTAGCATTACTGGATTTCAACAAAGTATTTCAAGTGGATTGTGATGCAAGTGGAAATGCAATAGTAGTGTTAAGTCAAGAGGGCAGACCAATAGCATATTTTAGTGAGAAGTTGAATGATGCAAGGAGAAGATATTCAGTTTATGAACATGAATTATATGCCATAATTCAATCTTTGAAGAAGTTGAGACATTACTTGCTACCTAAGGAATTTGTGTTGTATACAGATCATCAGGCTTTACAGAATTTGAATAGTCAAAGAAAGTTAAATCAGAGACATATGAGATGGGTAGAGTTCATGTAGAGTTACACATTTGTATTGAAGCATAGGAGTGGGAAGTCAAACAAAGTTGTAGATGCATTGAGTAGAAGAAGGAATTTGCTAACAGCGATGAGAATTGAAGTATTAGGTTTTGAAGAGTTGAAGCATATGTATGAAGCAGATCTTGATTTTTTAGAACCATGGAAAGCATGTAAGGAACTTGTTGTGATGGATAGAAGTAAGTGTTTAGATTATTTCATTCAAGAAGATATGTTGTTCAAGGGAAATCAATTGTGTATACCTAGGAGTTCAATGAGAGATAATTTGATCAAAGAGAAACATAGTGGTGGATTGGAAATGCATTTTGGAATTGACAAGATAGTGGCTTTGGTAAGTGAACATTACTTTTGGCCTTAGATATATAAGAATGTAAGGAAGTTTGTGCAGAGTTGTAGAGTATGTCAAGTTGCAAAAAGGAGTAGTCAGAATACTGGTTTGTATAAATCTTTGACAGTATCGGAGAGACCTTGGGAAGATATAGGCATGGATTTCATAGTAGGATTTCCAAGAACATAGAGAGGACATGATTCTATATTTGTAGTGGTGGATAGATTTTCAAAGATGGCACATTTCATACCTTGTAAGAAGACAAATGATGCAATGCATGTTCCTAACCTATTTTTCAAGGAGATTGTGAGATGGCATGGATTACCTAAGAGCATAATTTTAGATAGAGACACAAGATTCATTAGATACTTTTGGAGGACATTATGGAAGAAGATGAAGATAAACCTAAAGTTTAGTTCAACATTTCATCCATAGACAGATGGACAAACAGAAGTGGTAAATAGGAGTTTGGGAAACTTGTTGAGATGTTTGGTAGGAGATAAGACAGGAAATTGGGATCTAATTCTATCACAAGCAGAGTTTGCATACAATAATTTAGTAAATAGGAGTACAGGGAAGACACCTTTTGAGATTGTGACTAGAATAAAACCTAGAGGAGTTGCAGAGTTGAGAGATATCAGTATGAAGAATAAGAGAAGTGCAAAGATAGAAGAATTTGCAGGATATATGGAGACATTACATAATCAGGTTAAGAAGCATTTGGAGGAAATAAAGAGTAAGTATAAGGAGCAAGCAGATGAGCAAAGGAGACATAAAAAATTTTAGTTGGAGAAGAAGTGATGGTATATCTAAGAAAAGAGAGATTTCTAGTAGGGACATACAACAAGTTGAATCTAATAAGTTTGGACCGTGTGGGATACTCAAGAAATTTGACTTAGACAATGCATATGAAGTGGAGCACCGGAGACATTGGGTATATCACCTATATTCAACATTGTAGACCTATATCAGTATCATGAAGGAGAATCAAGTGACAACATTGAAGATGATTTGAAGGATCAGTTACCACAACAACAACCAGAGCAGATAGAAGACATCTTGGACAACAGAGTTGGATGCAACACCAGAGGCAAACAATACAAGGAATTCTTGGTAAAGTGGAAAGGCAGACCGAAAGAAGATTCAACATGGATTTCTCAGGCTAAGGTGGACCACCTTGGTTTTTGTCTAGCCCCAAAAAAGTGAGGGACTCACTTTTTCAACAACCCTAGGTGTCTAATGTAGGAGCATCCTAGTTTGTAGAGCAATCTTGCATCAACCAAAAATATTTGCATCCTTGTTTTTCTTTCATTTTCCAGTTCAGTTCAGTTAGTAGTAGTTTCAGCATTTTGTACCACATTTTGCCACATTTTCAATTATGAACTTGTAGAGTAGGACTTAGCATCTAGACAACATCATCTACATCATATCCAAATTTCAAGTCATTTGGACTTGTCTTCTAAAAGTTATTGCTATCAGAAGATCACCTATTTTCACAGAGCAGAGCATTCAAACAATTAGTTGAAGGAGAAGGTTTGTGAAGCACTTCCATAACTTGCAGAGCTAAATGGAACATCATATATGGCACATAAGGATTAGATAGACCTTCCTTGAGGTCTGCACCTTGATTCATGCATTTGTGGAGCGTTACCAAATATTTAGGCTTGACCTATTTGTTTCTACACATTACACTCTTCATTGGAGTTTGTAACCTTTCTTGGCTGATGCGGAGAATTTCTTGAGCTTGGAGATGATATATATAGATCTCTAAGATGTATTAGGAAGTCATTTAGCATAATTCATAAGGTAGGTAGTTAGATTCTTTTCAAATAGGTGCTTCAATGCCATATCTTGCATATGTGATGTAATCTAGAAATCAGGCCTGTGAGCCCTAGATTGTAGCCCACATATAAGAATTTTGAATATATGATATATTGAGCATTTGAATATTCTATTGCATTCTATATTTGAGTTATTTCCATTGTCTTTACTCTTACTGCACGGCTTGGATAGTTCACTCTATGGACCCTCCAACTGTGACTGTGCCATAAAGAAATGGACTGTCTCTATGGCCGTGGATTTCAAATTATGTACAAAAATTGTGACTATGCAGGTAATGGATGTGGTGTAAATCAATAAGCAATCAGAGTACCTTTACAAGTTGCTAGAATTAACTACATAGCCAGTATTGGATATTGAGCTTTGAAGCTTACCAAAGCCTCTCATCGTCCTAAACTTAATGTTAATACAATATCAATGAGACCGAAATGACATGTGAGATATCTTGAGTTGATAGACAAGAATTGTCTGGTAGGAAATATCCCATTGAATCAGGTAAGTATTTCTCCCTCTTTAAGCCACACTCATAGCAATTATTATAGTTTCTCTCAAGGGTGGCCTCCTCCTAGATATATATGTTGTTAGCATTGTGTTGTATTAGATAATTGTTTCTAACCCTTTCTCTTTGTGTTGTGATCTCGCCGTGTTGTGATATGTTTTGTTTAGGTCTCTTTGGATGAAGCTTGATATTCATGTAAAGTCAAGGATACAAGGAAACTGCCTCTATTGTAACCATTCTTCTATTGTTCCTCTCCTCTATTTTATTGTTGTGTGTCATTGCTTATGGGCATAGCATTGTGGTTGATGACGTGGGGGCCATCCTCCTACGTGATGACCCTAAGGCACTTGTTCTCCTCTCTCACTTTATTTTTAACCTTCTTCTAGTGATTCTACCTATTCGGTGGATAACAAAAAGCAAATAAATACTGATATGGACCGCATGTCCCTTCAACAAGTGAAGTAAAAATGGACCTAGTCCATACATGACGATGGGGTTGATTTATATATCCAACACTTGGCTAGTAGAATCACTTTGTGTGATATTTGATGTTTAGTTATCTTTGCTAACAAATCATAACAATGCATCTGCTTCGTGCACTTTGATTGTTTTGGTGTCTCACCTTGTTGTTACACTCAGTTCTGAGATACCTATAGTATAAGCCCAATGACTATAATTAGATTCAAACATGTTTGTGTAGCCTTGACTTATTTGTTTTCATCCATAGATTTCATGTTTTTCTTAGATTAAGATGTGTTTGTGGGAACATTCAGTGATTGTAAGAACATGTCACCTTTGGGGGCATGGGCTTTGCGAAATCTCTTGTTCCCTTGTGTGTTTTCTCTCTACCTTAACGTGCCTGATATTGGTACACGACATCAACCACCTTAAGGTGGGGGAATATATAAGGTAAGCTATCTGATGATTTTGATACTAACGAAGTGTGTTTGTAAGCCCTCTGCGGAGGCAGGATGTTGTATCTCTAGTGCGAGTGCACATCTTTATTCTATATTGCAATCAAAGAAGACCTCTGCAAAGGTGGGAAAACATATCTCTTGAACTAGTGCATATCCTTTTATTCAAAAGTCCTCTGCGGAGGTGGGGATGGTGTATCTCTTGAGCTAGTACACATCCTTTTATTTCAAAAGTCCTTTGCGGAGGTAGGGTTGGATCTGAGAGTATCCTCCCTTAAGCATGTCTTTGGTGGTTGTTGTGGCATGATCCCAATCATCAGGTGTGCCTGTAGCATGTTTGAGATGGTGGGAACTTAGTAATAAGCTCCTTCCATCACCTTGTTTGCCATGTTTGACATATAGTATGTCTTTGGCATGCTATACATGTGTCTTCCATGTGTTTCCCCCTTGTGTGGTTAACCCCCACTTGGGTTTTGTATGGCATGTTTTCCCCTCTTGTGTGTGTAGAGCGATAGGATCCATCTACACTCAAGGTTTGTTTGGCGTGTTTCCCCTTTAGGGTTTTGTGTTGCAATTTTATTTCCATGCATGTATATGAAGATGTTAGGAATATATATTATGAAAATGATACATCAATGTATTCATCATGTTTTGCATGTCTTCAATATTGTCTTCTTCATGTTTTGCATGCCTGTTATTGTCTTCATTGTGTTTGGCATGTCTGTGATGTGTTTTCTCTAATGCTTACCTGAGACTGGGGGCTAGAAATAGTTCCTCAATATTTGAGTGTGCATTAGCTTCAAGTGTCTAGCATGTTTGTTGTGTTTTGACCATACTTTAATGCATGTATGGGTCATAAGATCATACATACATTAAAGTGGGGGCTAAATGTTATGTCATAAAATGTCCCCCTAAGACTTTTACCTCCTAAGTTTAGCTCCCGGGTCCCTTAATTTTCATCATGCATGTTAAAATTGAATCCGAAGACAAAATGTCCTAAAACCCATGATAAATGGGACATAGGGGACATTGTAGAGCTTAACCCTATCCCAAAATAGGTCCCAGGACAAGGGTGCTTGCACCCTTGCCCTGCCCTATTTTGGTGGGGTCCCAAATTTCAATGTCAGTAAAGTTACTTTTAAAGGTGTTCCTTGCCGACATCTCAAGTTTGAATTATGAAATTAAAGAGGGAATGCATGTATAAGTATGTTTAGGAATTCATTTGTAGACTGGAAGATGATTTTGAGATTTTAGTGAACTTATGATCATAGAGCATTCAAGGCATTCATTGTGTTGTGGAGCAGAATATTGTTGTTGTTTTTGTTATTGCAGATTTGGCTTCATCTTCTCATGGCGTGAAAGATCTTCATCTCCTAGAGAGATACACCTTTGAGGTGATATCTATTTCTGATTTGATTCATCTATCTTACAATTATTTTTGCCTCTATTCTGCAAGGACATGCACTCTCTATCTCACAACAGTGTTCAAAGGCTTGAATGTCATTCTAGGGCTTGACTGAGGCAAGCTCCTAAACACCACAACCCCCCAACCCCTCTTGTGATTTCAGGTGATAGGTGTTGAATTCTATGAAGTAGAGTTGTAGAGGAGTGTTGTAGAGCATAAGGATCTCAGATCTAATAGAAAAAGGTAGAGGAGAGCACTACCAGGGCTTGGGTGCTAGTCCCTTTGCCCTCTAGGTTTGCAGAGCCGAAAATCTTTGGAACATAGATAATCAGTACCAGAAAGGTCTAGAATCCCTCAATAAAAAGACTACCTTAGGATTGGGTGTGAGTCCCTTTGCCCCTGACTTTTCAAGATTTTGAACTTCAAAATCTGGTATGTATTTAATATTCATTTAGTATCTGTGTGTGTGACCATTTGTCAAAATTCATCTGTTTATTCATGATTTTGCATTATTAGGGTTTTGAGCATGAGTGGGCTTAGATTAACACATTAATCATCAATTTCCAAATTTCCCTATCATTCTAAGTGACAACCAACCTGTAGTTGAGCCTTCTTGCAGAAGTTGTGATTCAACGCGGTTAAATGTCCTTGAATGTGTGTAGTGAAAGGAGGATCTAATCAAACTACCAATCAATCCTATCTCCCCTCTTTTTCTACATTACAGCCATTAACTAGTTTTTTAAAATAACTACCCTTTCTCAACAATTTACAATGCTTCACATGCTTATGGGTAGTTAAAAGGAGGTGGGGAAGGGATGGGCATACAACAAATTGACAAAATACTTCCCCCAGAAAAGGAACAAACACACTCACCCACTTGAACTGATTGTTGATGTAGCTTCCTGGAAGTGGATAAAGGGGATGATACCACTTATTTGGATGCTCAACTTCATGCTCAGGAGTGAGCATGACAAGAGGTGACTCTTTGTGGCCTATCTCTAGTTGGGCTAGATGTCTGATTGGACATCCCCTTGAAATGACATGCAAATCAATAAAGTTGATCTCATGCCTCTGCTTTGTTTTTGTCTTCTCCTACTGGTCTAAATACTCTGGCAATTGTATATCAATTGAAGGAATGACTGTCTCAATCTGTTCAAACTGCTCAGGATTTGCCCCATCTAGAGGCACTGATTTACTATTCAGTTTTGAGCAAAAAACATCAATCTCATCCCAGAAATGAGCCTCCTCCAAGTCCTCTACACTCTTCAGTATAGGACTACTCATATGCTCTTCTTTATGAGATGGAATCTCACTGTCATGCTGGGCCTCAACCTACAATAATTCACCATCATCTTCACTTCCTTTATGTTGATCCAAAATTGTAGCCAATGTTGGCATTTGCCTGTCCTCTTCATTTTCGATGTGACTGGACAGTTTAGGAAATAGGGCAACATCATCCACTTTTGGACCAAACTCTGTAGCAGCCTTCTCCACAACATCCTCATCCTCTTTCCAGTTCAAAAACACACATTTAGCCTACACTTGCCTTTGTCCCACCATAGATTGCTGACTAGATCTAATCTGTTGCCTTGGAATTGCTGATGGATTACATGGATGGCGCCACTCATAACCTTGAGCCAGGCTATTTTGAATTGGAACAAGCATGCCTGATGTACCTATAATAGCTAAGTTTATGGAGTTTAGGGGCCTAACATAGCTCAGTTGATTTTGTCCTTGACTGTTCCCCTAACAAAGCTGCCCACTAAGCTGATAGGGGTGATTAGGAGCTTGGTATAGCACATTAGCTATACGAATTGATACCATAATTGGTTGGATGACTGGGGCTTCTAGAAATAATGGCATTAGAGGCCTGGGAGTAATCTTTCCAGCTAAGATTAAATAATTTTCTGCCCTAATAGCTACCTTATAGGCATCAAGTAACATATCTCCTCCCTGTCATATCTCATTTTATGGACTATATTATTATTTTAGGTTATTGAACATTTACTATGATTGTTTTACTATGAGTGATTCCACGTTTGTGAAAGTAATTATTGTAATAATATAAATGCATGATTTTTAAAGTCAACTTAATAATTGAATATTATTGGTACAATTATGGATATACATTATGATTTACTTTAGCTATGATTTTTGGGAACTAACCTATTGATGTGGAGTTGAGTGTGACTGAATGCAGGTACTCATAAAAAATTATAACATGGTTGAGGTAGAGATGTTCTAGCCACTTGGCAAGAACTGACAAGATGGATAAACCTGATGCACTCACACACTCACATAGTCTCATGTCATATTGCATTTTGAATGGCTTTAATATGCATTATTATATGGTTAAGGAATGTGATTGATGTATTGTGAGTAGATAAATAATGTGTTTTAATTGCTACAATAAGTCTTTTCGAATCAATGATTTAGTCATAAATATATTACGTCTCTTTGAATTACATTAATATAATTATGTATATTATTAATTATATTATAAATTATAAAAGTGTTTCCTATATTTAAATAAACTAGATTAATAAATATCTTTGTTATATTTGTGAATACCTCTTGTTTGATTTAAAGTGATTATGTTTTATTAAAAATAAATAAATTATATTAATAATATATATTATAATTAGATATCTAAATAAAGGAATTAAAAGAAAAGATTTTTTCATGCAAAACTGGAGAGAGCGATAGTAATAATAGAATTAATATTTTTTTAAGAAAAAGATCATTGGTTTTAAATGCCAAAGAGGCATGCAAATAGGAGAAAATAGCTAGTTTTCAAGAAGGGAGAGCCAAATATACAAAAACCCAATGCCAAGATTAGAGAGAAATTTTGAAAAAAATAAAGGACAAAAGAAAGGGAAAAAGTATCATTATTTTGAGTGACGAAAGGAGAGAAGAGAGTAGCGACAGGAAAGGAAGAAGAACCATAGTGACAGAAGACAAAATCAACCTTAGACAACAAAAGAATCAGGTATTTTTCTTGAGTTTTTCTTTGCATACAATTGTTGTGTAATCTCTTAAGTTTTTGGTCTGCTATTGATTCCTCATTGATTTAGTATTTTATCCCTGTCGCCGGTTTTTTAATTCTCTCTGTCACTTGTGTTTTATTTTTTGAACATTTTCCTTAGTGGTGACTTTTCCTCTATGGGTGATGGCCTGAGTTGTCTCTGACCGCACTTGTGTTTTTCTCTAATTATGCTAGTGGATCGACCTTTTCTTGGCCTTTAATACAACTACTTAAAACCATAGTTGACAAGTTTATTTCCCAGTCGCTATTAAGATTATCTTTGTCGCAGTATTATGAAACCTATAGCTGCTATTTATTTCCTCTATGATTTGATTCTGGGAATGACCTTCTTGTCTATTTGGTGATTGACCTGATCTATTTTTCCCAAATGTCCTACAAATCGATAGCATGTAAAAACAATCTTATTTATTTCTGGTGCTGTTATGTTAGTCTCTATCGTAGTTGGGTATTAATTCTTGGTTGGTCTATGTTTGTTTTATTGTTCTCTGTTATGAAGTGAAGCAACCTATTTCTTGTATTTTTCAGCCTATATTGCACCTCTAACAACATGATTTGAGTGGCCTTGTTGTTGAGACAGCCTCTTAAAACTTAGACGGTAGTAATTAAATCATTGTCGTAGATTTGTTTTTAATTGTCCCGTCACTGTTATCTCATTCTTCATACATACTTTTGTAACTTGATTACTATACCTGTAGCTTTTGTTTTACCTCTATTGTAGAAATTCCTTATCCTATTGTAGCCTATTTATCTTTGTATCAGACTTCTTGTGAGTTCTTGTAGCTTGATTTATAGATACATGTAGCTTGTTATATAAGTTCCCGTAGCTTCATTTAAAACTCTCTAAAACAGTTATATTATTACTTAGAGCAGAGACAGTGTGTTTTCTAATTTTTACATATGCTTTTAAATTTAGTTGTGAGATGCTAAAACCATTCATACAATCTTATTAAGCCTTTATTTCAATAAATTGTTTGAATTATAAAGCAGATTTGGGTAGAAAGTAGTTAACATTAGCTTTCTACTAACTATCAAAATAATGAAATACGGTTAGTGAATACAACCAAATTATAAAATCTATTTTTATATTTGCATTTAAATGAACGAATGATGTTCTTCTTTACTACTTGCTTGAAAGTGTGTTTTTGTGAATGATGCAAAGGAAAGTGATTAGAAATGGTTATAGGCGAATATGGGTTGCTATTTATTTTGAAAAGAAAGTAGATTATATCTTATGTGTGTTTGGGGTTACTTTTGGGCTAGGATGCTGAATGTGGAATATCAGAGATGGCTTTTCCTCTTTCCAGGAATTGAACCTTAAACTATTTTAAATGCTTAGACCTAAACTAGGAATTCATTGAAAAAGATGAATATTTTTCTAGCAAAACTTTATTCATATATATCTCTGCCACATGATGTTGTGAGACAATTTGCATATCATTATTTAGATTTGCACATTAGACTTCAGGTTGCATCGGGTGTTCCCTCCTGCCAGTTTTTTCCAAGTTGCTAGACATTTCATGTAGGGATGGGTTTCCTTCGTGTTATGAAGGGATCGGGGGAAGTGTAATTACTTCATGGTTGGGTGGAAAAGCACCTAAACCATGTTCCCGTCTCTCGGCTCGCAAGAGGACCATGTGGGTTCATGGCAATTGGAGAGTTTGTTTGATTTATTATTCTTATATTGGACATGATTATTGTATCTTGTAATTATCATTGGATGATTTATAGCATGAAAGACAATGGACTTTGTATATTCTTTTATAGTGCTAACACCTAGATTAAGCATGTGATTTGTAAGATTTAATGACTTTTATTGATTCATGTTTATGAGATTTATCTTTTACTTGAGATGATGTAATTAAGTGGATTATTTACTTCATGTAACTTTTGTTATGGAATGAGTACTTTACATTTGGTATCAGAGCTCTAGGTTTGACACTAGGGCCTATTTGAGACTATTATGCTAAGTTGCAAAATTGATGTAGATTATTCATCATGAATACTAGAAACACCGATCGTAGTGGAGGATCACGAAGTGATCAAAATGGGAGAAATCGTGGAGATGAAAATAATGGTCAAAATGGAAGGAATCGTGGCAAAGCCAATAATGATCGAGATGGAAGGTTGGATCACATTCTTTCCCTCTTAACCAAATAGGATATGAGAATGGATACTCTTGAGTAGGAGATTAGAGGAAACTATAGAGAGCAGAATCAAAATGAAAACCTAGGAGGTACAAATCTGAATCAGGGTAATGAGAACCCAAGGGCTGATGCACATATTCTTGAAGTAGAAGTGAATGTGAATAACCATGGAAGGATTGTAGAAGAGTTGGGGAAAGACCTCAAGAAGGTCTCACCACCCAAATTTGATGGAAAGACAATTGGAGATGGAGCTGAAGCATGGATAATAGAAATGGAGAAATACTTTGAGCTCTGAAATCTTTTTGATCACATGAAGGCAATGTGGGGATCATATCAATTGACTAGTGAAGTGGCAACATGGTGGAACAATGAGAAGGTAGATAAGAAATTGTTACCTGGTGAAATAAATTGGGAGATTTTCCTACAACTCTTCAGGAAAAGGTGGTTACCATGACTCTTCTTCGACAAGAAGATGGAGTTTCAAATTTTTATTCAAGGGGGAATGGTTGTAAACTAGTTTTGGGAGAGGTTCTCACATCTACTTAAGTATGTTCCACAATACTAGATGGATGAGAGATTTCAGATCAGGAAGTTTATATTAGGCTTAAGGCCGTAGATTGGAACAAAGGTAGACATTCATAATCCACTAACTATGGATGCAATTTTTGAGAAAGCAATTAAACAAGAGCAGAAGCTGTAGCAAGCAGCCAATTATTGTAAGTAGAGAGATGTGAAGTTTGCCAATAAGAGACATCAGAATAACCAACAAAACTATCATCAAAATAACAATCAAGGTAATAATAGTTGGCAGATCAGGAATTTGAAGAGAGGTAATAACTCTCAAGATGGAAATGGTGAAAACCAGCATGGAGGAAACAAAAGGGGTGGCTATAACAACCGTAATAACAACTAGTAGGAAAGGACTGAAGGACCAAAAGCACCTCGGGGTGGATGCTATGTTTGTGGAGGAGAGCATTATGCTAATTCATGTCCCTAGAGATCAGCGGGAAGAGGAAATTAAAAAAATAGGAGAACCTCAACATCAGATACATGCCGCAGTGGACAATCAGCAAGTTGACTTTCATGCAACACCCATACAGTTTCAACGTAAGCTCTATGGACTACCTATTTCTATTCTGATTGATACTGGTGCCACAAAATATTTTGTAGATCCTAGAGTAGTATCAAAGTTATTTATTAGACTTGGGCATATGGAAAACTCTTGGATGGTATAATATGGCAATAGAGTAGAGAAGAGAGTAGACTCATGTCTAGCATGCAGTGAATTAGAGCTCCCAAGTTTTCAGATGCAAGTTAATCTATATGTAACACCTTTAGGGTCTTATGATGTGATTTTAGGAATCAATTGGTTAGCTAAACATAAGTCTCTAGTAAACTATGAAGACAAAGTTGTTAGATGTTTGGATGACTTAGGAAATCAGGTGGAAATTAATGGATCTAAGATACCTTTAGAGCTTAGACAAATCTTGGCTATGTAGTTGAAGAAAGCTAAGAGGAAAGGGTGTGCCATTTATGTTGTCCAAGTAAAGGACCTTAACAATGAAGAACCAACATTCAATGACTACCCAATATTAAGATATTTCTAAGATGTATTTCCTATGGAGTTGACGGAGTTACCACCGAAGAGAGAATTTAACTTCTCGATTGATTTGCTACCAGGGACTGAGCCTCAATCTAAGGTACCCTATAGGATGATTAACACAAAATTGTATGAGCTTAAAGCACAATTGCAAGAGTTGCTAAATCAAGGGTTCATTAGACCTAGTGTGTCGCCATGGGGTGCACGAGTTATCTTTGTAAAGAAGGATGAGTCTTTGCAGTTATGCATTGATTATAGGATGCTTAACAAAGCTACCATAAAGAACAAGTACCCACTCCCAAGAATAGATGAGCTCTTCAATCAGATGAAGGGAGCTATAGTGTTCTCCAAGATAAACCTTAGATCTAGCTATCACTAATTGTGGATTAAGGATGAGGAAATGTTGGAACCTGAAAAAATCACCTGATTCTGCCAGTCTTATAATCCCTAAACCCAAAAAACCATTATAAAAAGCCTTACTCATTTGACCACTCATATCCTAAAATTAAGAAACCTTTGATAATAACCTTATTGGGTTATTTCTCATCACACTTATGTTATATCTTTGTATTTCCATCTTAACACATATATTAGCCAAGTACAACATCCCCGCGGATGTGTGTAGTCAAACCTAATAGACTGTAGCGGGCTTGCACGAGCTTGAGGTGCAATATAACCATTCACCACAATACTGCATTAGTTAGTAAGGGTATGCGCAGGATGGTGGTAAGGAGTTAACTAAACAATAAAGTGACCCGCAGTCCCACAACAGGTGTGCATAATGTCAAAAGTAGCATGCGGGATGGCGGTAAGGGATTAAATAGCCATAAAATAACCCGCAACCCCACGATAGGTTTACCATGATATCAAAAGTGATGTATAATATAGCGGGATGGTTTAAAAGGTGAAAAGTATATGGTCCTGCTGCCCCATGGGGGTCTTAATCCATTGTGATGGGACTGCGATACAATTGGCATCGCATTCACTGCGAACATATGAGTAATTATATTAGAGGTTTTGGATGGTTTGATCTTCTTAGATCAACGATACACATTTAAACTCACACGAGATGATCGACCACTATATCTTTCGGTGTGAAATGACATTAATGGTGAAATGACTAAGTTTTAGAGCTAATATATTTGGAATTTGGTGTTATTTTATCATTCACAGAAGCTTGGTGTGTTTGTAGATGAAAGGATTCAAGGCTTGGTGTGCTTGGTGTGAGCTCTATAACTGTTGTATAAATGGGTAAGTGCATCTGTGTCTCTCCTCTATAATTCCATAAGTGTTTTCAATTACTAGTGTCAAACAACTCTGCGAACAAAAGATTTCAAACCCGAATTCAATATAATTCACACAATGCCTCCTAAGAAGAGTGAGTCTATAAGTAAAAAGGGATAGTCCTCAGCTTCCAGAGAAAAGAAAAAACCACTTCAACAGTCAATCTTAGATGTACTGCTAGAATCAATTGATAAGGGTTATAAAAAGGTGTTCAAGGATGAGGCACATGGATGTAGGGATGCTATTATTCCCATTTCAGGATGGAACTTATTTTGGTACTTCTGTGACAAGAGGAATGCTCAGGCCCCTGTTTCAAACTCCTGGACTCTGGACTTGACAAAATTAGTTGTCCCTATTGTTTTTATAGATGTTGAGTTCATCAGATTATTGGCACAACATTATCATGGAGTAACAAGGACTGTCAGGTTTCCTAATGGGTTACCGTTGGTAGTATTAACCAAATCTACCATTATAGAATATTTTATGCTAAACAAACAAGCCCTCACCAAAGTTGATCTTCAAAAGAGTGAGGAGCACTATAATAGATTAAGGAAGACTTATCAGAGTGATGAGATTCAAATGTATATGAGGAAGGGTGCAAACAACAAAAGGATTCCTATCCCCTCATCTTGTGCTAAACCATTTTCAGTAGATGATTGTGCAATATATTTCAAGAGGACATACTTTGCCTTGTGTCAAGTGTTGGGAATAGATGCACAAGATAAGATGCTAGTCAATCTTATGCTGACGCCCATGAGTATCCAAAATCTGGAGGTGAATATTCTATTTGATTTTGCTTTATAAATTGAAAAGGGATTACATGAGGGATTTCTTCAAGTAAGCGAAAACAAGGCTCCCATTACTTCTAGACATTACTCCTTATTGTGACATTTAATCTTGTATCAGAACAGAAAACATTGGACCCAAAGAATGGACATAAGAATACTCGATCAACATGGTAGAAGAATGCTAGTACAATGTTAGTATTACATTTGGGACAACAAGTGCAAGAATAGTGATTATGTGATCTTTCATGATGACTTTGTAATAAGAATTATGGCTACTCTTGGTAATGTTTCACCAAGACTACTCGTTGAGATAAGAGAATTGTTAAGACCTTTGACATTGAGACCAGAGAAGGGACATACACATAAATTTGGTGATTGGTTTTTCTTGCTGGATTATACAGTTATAAGGATTTATGGATGCTCTCAGCCTCCCCACATTTTTCCTAAATTTGTTCCTCCTTGTTTGGCATTTTTAGAATTCATGTGGTAAATGTTGTGGATGGAAAGAAATGTCATGAAAATATAGAAGAAAGGTACATTTTTGCCTGACTTGACTATGTATGGAGGGCTCTCTATTGGTTCAGAAACCCTTGAAGAGTTGCAAGATTATTTGAAGGCCATGTATTCTTTGAGATCTAAAGAAGAAAGGGTCTTTGACCCTGAGGGACATATGAATTTTGTGAGGCAAATGATTCTCACCAAGACTGGGATCACTCATGAGGTAGACTATGATGAAGATGTGATAAGGAATTGTCTTACTCCTCAAGAAGTATTTCAAAGAAAGAGGAAATGGGAAATTTTGATATAAGTAGAAGAAGAAAAGAAGGGAAAGGACCCTAATTTCTTTGGATTCTTAATGGAAGAGCAAAATCCTCTTAAGAAAATTGATTTAATGATTGATAATTTTGAAAAGTTATATGATAAGCAAAGAGGACCTAAGAGCCAGCCCACCAAGCATCCTATTAAGAAACCAGGGGAAGTTGTGATCTCTGAGCCTCCTCCTGATGCAATTTTAGTGCAATGATATTCACCAATTTCACCTCTAGAGCAACCAAGGTCTAAAAGATAGAAGATTGATGATGTAACTCCCCTAGTAGCATATGAAATGACAGAGAAAGTGGGGGACACAAAGGAGGTTGCCAATGTACTGAGGCATATGAAAGATGATGATGAGGTTGATCAACCCCTTGTTGAACATGAAACTAA
The DNA here is from genome assembly GCA_027924645.1 of Cunninghamia lanceolata. Lineage (NCBI taxonomy): Eukaryota > Viridiplantae > Streptophyta > Pinopsida > Cupressales > Cupressaceae > Cunninghamia > Cunninghamia lanceolata. Next base: position 3,231,452 of record BSBN01001011.1, read on the forward strand.
GGCTCACAAGCCTGATGCAAGAATGGATATGTAGGTACATGGACAACATGAGTTACATGAAGATGAAAGAATAATAGAATCTCTTAGGTTTATGGAGGATGATGAATTTATGAAAACCCCTAAGTTTAAAGATTTTGGGGTTAAAATGAAAATGAAGGAATTTGAAGGAAGAGTTCAAATAAATAAAATGGGAACTAATGAGTCCCAACATGACTAGATTGTGGCTCAGACATTCAAAGAGCTTAGGATAAACGAAGTGAATATTGGACCATAAGAGGCTAGAGAAATGGTATTGAAGAGCAACATGTTAATTATTCCAGGATTGGAATTAAAGAAAATGTTTTTTCTTGATCAAGTAAGAAATCAAGAAGATCCTATGTTAATTACATAATTTGATTGAGAAGGAGTGAGTGGCACTGGGTATAACCCTAATATTGAGACTTTAGCCTTTTGGGCAAAATAGAAGAATACAGAGAAACCAAGGTTATTAGATGTAGTGTAGGACATTTCATCACTGGAGGCATCCACCATGACAATGCATTGAGCCATGTTTACTCAAGCTCCTGTTAATAATATGGAACTCAAATTTGAGGAATATGAGAAAGCCCAAATTGACATGAATGAGGAAGTAAATAGGTTATTTTTGGAGAATGTGAAACTAAAACAACAATTAAAAGGTGTTGATTCTTTTCAGAGAAAGTATATTATGGTTTATCATCCTTCCACATCTCATGAAGTTGGTGCTGATATAGTTCCTATAGATCAAGTAAATGCATTAAAGTAAGGCTTGGAAAAAGAGAATGAAAATTTGAAAAATCTCAATGAAGCCACAAAAGAGGAGGTGAGATGTTAGAATTTTAGTGTATTGGAAAAGGATTTAGAGCATAGAGTAAATATGGTTATGGATAAGATAGAAGATGTGCATGAGTTCTATGTTGCTTTGTCACAAGCACTAGAATAGATGAAGGCTCATGTCCCAGTTTTAGATCCTTTGTTTAAGAAATGGCAACTTGTTCACCACACTTTGATAACACTGTGTAAAGGTTTACAGAGAAATTTGGATTCTCCTGCAGCTTTAAAACCCACTAAGAAGATTGAAAAAATGGTTATTGATGAATTTCAGTATGTATCTAGAGAAAGTCAGAAAGTCAAAACAAAATGGAATCCTTTTGTACATTCAAACCTCAGTTTATACCAGATATTCTAGGGGAAAGTGATCATCTCAAAAGTCTTGAGGATTGGAAGGAGTTCAATCAGATTGTTCCCAATGTGATCACTCATTTGCAAAAGGACCAATAAATAAATATTCATAGTTTCAATTTAATTCTATATGACATAATTGCATTGGACTCAGGGTAATCCAAGTTCATCATAGAGGTCAGAGGATTATTGAACAAAAGGTGTAAGGATCATATTTCAAATGTGCCACAAATTTAGGGATATAAATGGCCAAATGATTATACAGTGTTTCAGTGGGAACAAAAATATTTGACTCCTCCCGAGGACTAGTCCTGTCCTAGAATATTGTGAAATGATCATGTTTTATGAAAAAAGAACCTTGCTAGATCCATCAATCATTGGTGCTTCATAATTTTCAATCAATCGTTGATATGCCTTAGTTTATTTTCAACCTTCTATAATGCTTTATTTTCATCAAATGTATTTGCATTTTGGTCAAGTGTAATTAGAGACAACAAAAGATAATTAATATAAAGCAAGGTTGTTATATGAATGGGTGGGTAGTTGAAAAGTCTTTTAGAAATGAAATGGTCTGAAGCTTATTGCTTCCTTCATCTACCTATAAGAAGGATACCAAGACCGATTGTTAGATATATGGGGAGAATTGTATGGAGAAAATATATACATTGTAAATCCCTTTTTTGAAGCAAAGTAATGGAAAGACAACATTAACATGGTGCCCAAATTTTGGTTTCAATTATTGTGTTGAAGTTATTGATAATAATTATTTGGCTGTCTCCAATTTGATATTTTCCTTGTTATTTAAATCATTGTATCAAGTATCTATCTGGTTTATCAAAGCACATTCATGTTTTGTGTAGTTTATTTGATTGGTTTCTTCAAGTAAGAATTAAATTTATTTGAATAAGTCATAGTAACCTAGAAGATTCATTTGGATTAAAAAGAAGATCCTGATAATTAAATTTATTGCACGTTTATGCAAGCCATAAACATCAAAGTGTAAAACAATTTGAGTTATAACCAGAAGCAAGACACATATCAATATATATTTTGACTCCATTGCCCAGTGGAAGAAAGGCACCGATCATCTCTATCCCCAAAACAATTTCTTATAAAATGTTTCCCGTACATTTTAATTTTCAATTGTAGGAGTAGGGGTAGTAGTTAGTTTTGAATTTTTATTATCTATTTCAAACACTCATGCCAATATGAAATAGATTAAGAGAGGATGATTTAATTGAAAAAATTGTAATCACACAAACCCTACAAATCTATGTGAGGTTTTTAATCTTCTTAATTATCATCAGTAAATCCTAGAGAATTAACAATCATTGGTGATAAAGGTACACCTAGCTAGGCATAGTAGAGCCTGAAGAGTAGGGAATTCTAGCCATCGTGGTTAATTCCGTTCATTGCCTAGATCACTTGTTGAACCTAATCATAAAGCTTGGCATACTTTTAGGGTTTAACAATCTACTAATTTGGGAATCAACAGATTGGTAACTCTACTGGGGAATAGAACTAGAATTTTATCTTATCTTTAGTCATAGATCAACTGTTGTATTCCCTAGTTACAAATTCTAGCATTCTTAAAGCTCATTGTTAAGAAGATTTGTCCAGCTGAGCCACCAACAGATTGGCGACTCTACTGGGAAAGTTGCTTGTAATAAGAAAAGGATTTGAATATGATCCCAGAACTCTATGAAATTGAAGTTATTCCAGTTTTCCTCTTTTTCCAAAAAATGGAGGTGGCGCCTCCTATCAAACATCTTTGTGAAATTTTTTCAAAGGTTAAAGTTTTATAGTTTCTCCTAACATGGATGGTTGAAGATCCTTAGGAAATCTAAATAATACATCAAATAAAGATAGAAATAAAAAATGGTCAGAAAAGAGTAAGGATGGTTCCAATCCCCTTCCCACTTCAAATGTATCTACTAATGATGGAGGAGCCTCTGCAGATGCACCTGTAATTACTGAATTACATGAGAATTTTCAAAATGAACAAGGGAATGTTTCATAACAACCTTTTAAAATATATAACAACCCTTTGTCTGGGAGTGGATTACATGGTAATGAAAAGTTTCAATCAAGATATTCTCACAATCTTCCTGAGTAGGATAGCCTATACATAGTGTATATTAAAAATTTGGATTAGCTAAAATGATGAAACAAATACATGCATTGCCCAAACCCAAATCCTTAATATACCTCGAATGATATGCGCAAGATGACGACTTGATTGATACTTACAAGATGATGGATACAATATGATGAAAGATGCTAGATGGAGATGGAAATGGATGCAAGGAAGAGATTGATGGATATGGTTGAATTTTGGTTGCTCAGGATTTTGGCAGCATAATGGTATGAAATTAGATTCCATCCCCCTAAATGGCTTTGAGGAGGCTAGGTTTATAGGAAAGACCTAGTTAGAATGGATGGACAAGATCGATTAGGGTTTAGATGATATGGATGGCTAGGATTGATTAGGTTTCCTTGCACATCAAGAAAGCGTAGTCATGTGACAAGTGTGCGAAGGAGAATGAAAGGAATCTAATTCAAATATTTTATTTGAATTAGTTTGACATGTGAAGGCATATTAAGTGGGAGATGAGACATGTGACATGTGTCGCAATGTGATGAGAGGTGAGGGGTTTATTCAAATTTTTAATTTGAATTATGTGAGACATGTGACAAGGTGCAATTAATTAAATAAATGAGATTTATTTAATTAATTGGGAATGTGATCAAGTGGGATTAATTAAATAAAGTGGATGAGACATGTGACATGTGTTGCAATGTGATGAGAGGTGAGGGGTTTAGTCAAATTTTTAATTTGAATTATGTGAGACATGTGATGAGGTGCAATTAATTAAATAAATGGGATTTATTTAATTAATTGGGAATGTGATCAAGTGGGATTAATTAAATAAAGTGGGTTTATTTAATTAATCAAGAAGGTGATTAAGTTGGACCAATGTGATTAAGATGAACTAGGACCTAAGGATAAATGAGATTAAGTGGGATGAGGTTAGATGAACTAGGACCTAGGGCAAAGACATACAAGGTCATGTGTAAACAAGACCTAGACAATTTTCAGTGTCTACACAGAGTTGTATTCCAATTTAAACCTAATCAACAAAAGATGAAAGAATTTGAGGATCGCTTGGATGAAGAAGTAAGATAGGTTGAAGTGAGAAGAGATCATGAAGAAATAATGACCCAGCAATATGCTAAAAATTCACAACATAGGCTTGGGGAGAAAACACCTTGAATGTTACACTTTACTGATGCCCATACTGTTTCTACTTCAACAAGAGAATTGACTGATCAGGAGTTAAAACAAGAGGTATAACAATTGCTAGCAAAAGTTGAAAGGAAAAAATTGATAAGGAAAAAATTTATAAGGAAAAAACAAGAATTGGCTCAAGAGCTGCTCCAGTTGAGTGCCCAGCCTATTTTCAAATGTGTCACAATATAGACCTATTTGTAATCAGGTTGGATATGTAAATACAAGTGGTTCTTTGATCCCACAAGTACCCCATAATGTAGTTGGAAATTTTGGCAATACAAGTAATGCTCATCATACACATCAAAATATTTCTGCACCACAAGCCTCAAATCCAATGAGTATTCCAATGACTTCTCAACCTATAGGGAATGCTTATCCTTTTGCTCCTGGTCAAGGAGGAGTGAGATATCAAAACCCTTGATATAATCAATATGTGGGGCAGTATCAATATCGATATCACCCTCCACATCAATGTGCAAGGCAATATGAACCCTCCTGGAGGTTTTAACCAAAATGTGCAGCAAGGTGTGTATTAGCAATAGCAACAACAAGGACCTCAACAACAACAATATTAGCCTCATCAAAGATAAAATCCATTTGCAAGGGGACCTATGAATGTAGACAGATTTAGACAGCTTGATTTCTTTGGTATTCAAGGATACCCAAATGCAATTGACAATAAGGTAAGAAAAGAAGTCCCAAAGTTCTCTAAAAACAATGTTGTCTCAAGGGAATATCACATAAGGGCATTTGAAATAGTCATGGACAATTTTGATATACAACATGAGGATGTTTATATGAAGTTGTTCATGTAGTCATTAAATGACGATGAAATAGATTGGTACAAAAACTTGCCTGATGCCTCAATCAGATATTGGGTTGAGTTTGAAAGAATATTCAAGGAGAAGTATGGGGATCATTCTAATACAAAGTTTACTCTACATGAGTTAACAAATATTCAGAAGAGTTACAATGAATCAGTTGCAGATTTTAACACTAGATTCATGAAATTGTTCAATAGGATTCCACCTCACTTGAAGCCTACAAATCTTATGTGCTTGGTGTTTTACCTGAATGTATTTGATCCAAAAACTGGTTATGAACTCAGAACAAGGAATCCTTCTGTCCTTATTGAGGTATTCAGAGCTGCCCTAAATATAGAAAATAATAGAAAGGCCTCAAGAGTGATTGGTAGAAGAGATGAGGTTAAAATATTGCAAAACCCTAAAGCCTAGCAAAATAAGCAGCCAAGGGAAGATGCTAAGCTTGATAAGGTTTGGAATGCTATGAAAGATTTATCATATAAAGTAGTAAGGAATGAAAGGGGACATCTTATGATAAATCTAACTACATGGCATGCCTTACAAAACAAACTAGAAAGATGGGAGGCCCTTGGATAGTGATCAAAAGCAAAATTCCAATAAAGATACCCCTGATCCATTGAAGAGGCAAGGAGCTAATATGGTGGAAGATACTTCATGGTGCATGCCTTGTAAATTACTTCATTCTCTTGAGTACTGTGTAGTTGCACAATCAATTCAAGAAAGTGAAGCACTCTATGACCAAGAAAAGGATGACCACACTATCAATATGCTGGCATTCAGACCTTATGGGTTAGATAAAAAATATTCATCTTTGGAGGAAGATGGATTTGAGTATAATGTAAATCACCAGAGGCATAACATTCATGTTGTTCAACAAGAAGTATTCTCTAATCAAGAGGATGGTAGTATAAGAGATCCTCTAATTCATGTTACAAAATCATAATCAAGTGAAATCTAGTTGAGACGACCAATTGAGGAAGAAATAAAAGCACCTGCAGTTGCTGCTATAGCAATGCCATAAACTATAATCTCAGAAATAGAATAGTGAATTCAAATCAAGGGACACTTGGGGGTTTGTTTATGAAGGATCAACAAGGTGATAAAAAAGATACCCCATAATTTCAGAAGAATGATGAAAATGGAAAGATTCAGAATATAACTCAAAAGTATGTGCCTAAAGAGAAATTAAGGGGTGATCAGAACAAAATAAGAAATGATCCTAAGTAGTAGGTGATGGAAGAGAAAAAATATGCCAAAATAAAGGTGAGAAAAATAGAATTGATAACAAGTATGCCTTCCTTTGACATAGCATAGGCTTTATCTTAGATTAAGATGTTAATACCTTTGTTGGAAATGATGAAAGTTGATGAGTATAGAAATAGTGCACTAAAGTTAATTTCAAATGTGTCGAATAAGCTTGAAGGTCAAAACAATAATAAAGATGAATTAGAAAGGAATGAGAGGCATATCAATAATGTCAAAGGAGAGACTATGAAGACTCTTGAGATTTACTTAAGAAGTACCTTGATAAAGAATCCATCTCAGGTTGATCCTTTCTACACCACATTATTGATAAATAACAAGTTGGTAAAAAATGTATGATAGATTTAGGGGCAGCAATAAACATTATGCCCATGGCAGTCATGAAAGAATTGGGTTTGTGGGTTGATACCACATATGGAAAATGCTATGCTATGGACAATAGATCTATCCCTCTCATTGGGGTCATGTGGGATGTGGAGTTAAAGCTAGCTTCCTATCCTGAGGCTACATATAAAATTGACATTACCATGGTTGATAATCCTCCATACTATGGCATGATGCTATCAAGATAGTGGACTACTGTGGTTGGAGGGAATGTTCAATTAGATTTATCATATGCAACTATACATGTCAATTGAAAGGATGTTAAGCTATATAGAGAGCCAAGGTCTGAACAAGTGGTAGAACATATTGATCCCAACAAGATGAATTGCTTTTGTGATGTAGATTTGGGAAGTTTTAGGATTGAACATTCACAGCCTTAGTTACAGAATAGTGATCCAATCACTAATGCAGTTTAATTAGATAAATTTGGTATTTGGAAAATATGCTTTGATGGTTCCTACAACAAAGAAGGTAATGGAACAGGTGTGGTTTTCATTGCACCTAGTGGTAGGACATTTAAGTACTCATTCTTGTTATTATTTGAGTGTACTAATAACATAGTAAAGTATGAGGCATTGCTGCTAGGCCTTAACATCACCATTAAATAAGGAATCAAGTTATTGACTATAATGGAGACTCTGAACTAGTTGTTTCACAAGTCAGATCTAGGTATGCGTAATATGAGGCTCAAATAGTATAAACATGTTGTATGGGATTCTATGGAGCTTTTTGATGCATTTTCCATTGATTGGATATATAGGTCAAAGAATCTAATGGCTGATTTTCTTGCAAACATTTCTTTAAAAAGGGATGATCTTACATTGGCAGGCATTTCAGAAGTAGAATTCAAAATTAGACCTTTTATCCTTGACAATTTGTATAGCTGGCAAGTGTTTAATGATGATGATGATTTGATAAAATTTCTTAAGTGTATAGACCAGTATGAGTCCCAAGAGATAGATTTTAATGATTTTTGTTGAAAAAGTAAATGGTAAAGACACTATCTTTGGTCAAGAAGTCATACAGCTAAGAACAAATAAAATCCCAAAAGGCCTGGTAGCACTAGAGCGAGTCTTTGATGGGAATGATAGGTCTATCTTAAAATAGACACTAGTCAATCAAAAAGATCTCAAGGAAGTAAATCTTGGGACTAAGATTGCTCCAAAGAAGGTATATATAGGCAACAAAATTAGCCCAAAAGTCAGGGAGATGCTCATAACTCTGCTGAGGAGGTATAAACATGTATTTGCATGGTCATATGAGGACTTGAAAACTTATAGGGAAGATTTGTTTTAGCATGAAATTTCCACTAAAACTAGATGCTAAACCCTTCAGACAAAAGCAAAGACCTATAAACCCTATGCTGGCACCAATAATGCAGGAGGAACTAATGAAGCTCAGGGAGGCTAGCATAATCAAACCTATCAGACATTCATCTTGGGTTTCAAACTTGGTACCAATGAGGAAGAATAATGGTGACACAAGGTTGTGTGTAGACTTTCGTAACTTGAATGATTCATCATTGAAGGATAATTATCCACTTCCCAACATGGAGGCAATGTTGCAAAGAATATTAGGATATGAGTTGCTATCCATGATGGATGGATTTTCTAGTTATAATCAGGTCAAGGTCAAAGAATCAGAGCAATATAAGACTACCTTTACTACACCATGGGGTACTTACATATATGTAAGAATGCCTTTTGGTCTTACAAATGCTGATGCTACTTTCCAAAGGGCTATGGATGTGGCTTTTGTAGATCTAATCAACATCATAATGGTTGTTTACCAAGATGATCTAACTGCATACTCAAAGAAGGTAGAAGAGAATTGCATGCACTTAGAGAAGATATTTGTCAAGGCACTTGAGTATGGTATATCTTTGAACCCAAAAAAGTGTCACTTTGTTGTAACTGAAGGTAAATTACTGGGGCACATAGTTTCTAAAGAAGGGGTAAGAATTGATCCAGAGAGAGTTGTAGCCATTGATAGGATCCCTATTCCCAAAACAATGAAGGCTATTAATCCTTTTTTGGGAAAATAAACTTTGTTAGAAGATTTATCTCTAACTTTGCTGAAATTGTGAAACCTATTGCAAAAATGCTAAAGAAAGGATCAAAGATTGATTGGACATCTGAGGCCATTGAAGCATTTGCATCAATAAAAAGGGCAATCAAGGAAGCTCCTATTTTGAAATCTCCAAATTTTAGCAATTCATATTTTCTTTTTTGAATCTTTCCATAATGTTGTTGATGTTATGTTGCAAAAGAATGAAGAAGGGTATGAGCAACCAATTTTATTTTTCAGTAAATCACTCCAGGGAGCTGAATTGAAATATGATGCTACTAAAAAAAAAGCTTATGCACTTGTAAAAGCAGTAAAGGTATTTAGACCTTACTTGGTGGGAGCGCAAGTGATTTCTTATGTACCAAATGCAGTAGTTAAGGATATCTTTATGCAAATAGAGGCCACAAGAAGAAGATGCAGATGGATAAATAGAATTTAGGAGTTCAATATTGATATCAAGATTACAAAACTTGTAAGAGGACAAGGATTGGAAAGGATAATGGCTAAATCTAATCTATAAGTTGCACAAGTGTGTGATGTTGAGACAGAGGAGGATCTGATATCCATCATTGAACACACACCTTGGTATACAAATGTGGTTATTACCTAAAACACATGAAATGCCCTAATGATATGAATGATAATCAAAAGAGGACATTACAGCTCCAAGCATCAAGGTATGTCTTTATGAATGGTAATTTATTTTGGAAGGATAAGGATGGTATTCTATTGTTATGTCTGGATGAAGGACATACATAAAAGGCTTTGAAAATGATGCATGAAGGTGTATGTGGAGGGCATTTTTCAGCCAAGACTACTACATACTAAGTACTAAGAGCAGGTTACTATTGGCCAACGATCTTTGCTGATGCTCACAAGTATGTAAGAAAATGTGAGGCATGCTAGAAGTTCTCTAGTAAGTTGAAGTATCAAGGAGCCCTGCCTTTGAGGCCCATGCAGATTGAAGCACCCTTCTATTAATGGGGTATTGACTTCATAGGTGAAATAACAGAAAAATCAAGTGGAGGGCATAGGTGGATTCTTGTTTCCATAGATTACTTCACTAAATGGATTGAAGCAATCCCAACCAAATAGGCTACTAGTAAAGTAGTGATAAATTTCTTGTTGGAAAAATATCATTATTAGGTTTGGGGTGCCTGTCAGTATAATCACAGATAATGGGGTGTGTTTTAGGTCTGATGATTTTACGAAATTCTATGAGTCTTATGGCATAGTGATCTCATATGCTTCTCCATATCACCCTCAAGCTAATGGTCAAGTTGAATCTAGTAATAAGAGTATTATGAAAATAATCAAAAGAATGCTTGACAACAACAAACAGGCTTGGGATTCAAAACTGAAGTTAGCATTATGGGTTGATAGGATCATAGTGAAGAAGGCTACTGGGAAATTGCCTTTTGAACTGGTTTATGGAGCTCAAGCCGAGATACCAATGCATAACCTTTTGCCAATTTACAAGTCCATTTTTCAAGAAGACATGGACATACCTGAGCCTATGGAGGAGAGGATGAAACAATTAATAGAGTTAGATGAGATTAGAACTCAAGCACAAAAATAGAATGAGAAAATGTAGCTACAAATGAAATATGTGTTTACCAGGAAGGCCAAGGATAGAAAATTTCAAATTGATGATATGGTTCTCATGTGGAATGCTCGTAGTCAAGATAAAGGAAAACATGGCAAGTTTGAAGCTCTATGGTTGGGTCCATTTGTCATCATAGCCAAATGTGGAGAAGACTCATATTATTTACATAATATGATGGGTGAAGATCATGAATTGCTAGGCCATGGACAACTTCTAAAACACTTCTTTTCTTGAAAAGATCATTTCCATGCATAGTAGTTTAGGTCTTTCCCAGTTTTGTTCCCTTTTTGTCAGTCTGATTTCCTTTATGTCTATAAGGTTTAGTGTTTTTTTTGGGTCTACATCCCAGAGATTATTTATGGATTGTTGCAATGTCTGATAGCCATTCATCCCCAACTAGAGCCCTTGTTGGAACCTGCATAAATCACCTGATTCTTTCAATCTTATAAACCCTAAACCCAAAAATCCATTATAAAATGTCTTAATCCTATGACCACTCATATCCTACAATTAATAATCCTTTGATAATAGCCTTATTGGGTTTTTTCCCATCACACTTATGTTATATATTTGTATTTCCATCTTAACACATATATTAGCCAAGTACTGCATCCCCGTGGATGTGTGTAGTCAACCCTAATAGACCCTAGTGGGCTTGAGGGAGCTTGAGGTACAATATAACCATTCACCATAATACCACATCAGTTTGTAAGGATATGCGCAGCATGGTGGTAAGGAGTTAACAAAGCAATAAAGTGATCTGCAACCCCATGACAGGTGTGCATAACGTCAAAAGTGGCATGCGGGATGGCGATAAGAGATTAAATAGCCATAAAATAACCTGCAACCCTGTGACAGGTTTACCATGATATCAGAAGTGTTGTGCAGTATAGCGGGATGGTTTAAAAGGTGAAAAGTATATGGTCCCACTTTCCCACGGGGGTCTTAATCCATTATGGTGGGATTGGATATAGTTGGCATCGCATTCACTGCGAATATATGATTAATTATATCAGAGTTTTTGGACCATTTGATCTTCTCAGATCAACGATGCACATTTAAACTCACACGAGACGATCAACCACTATATCTTTCAACATGAAATGGCATTAATGGTGAAATGACTAAGTTTTAGAGCTGATATATTTGGAATTTGGTGTTATTTTTATCATTCATAGAAGCCCGATGTATTCATAGATGAAAGGATTCAAGGCCTAGTGTGCTTGGTGTGAGTTTTGTAGCTGTTGTATAAATGGGTAAGTGCATCTTTGCCTCTCCTCTATAAGTCCATAAGTGTTTTCAATTAATAGTCTTAAACAACTCTATGAACAAAAGATTTCAAACCCTAGTTCAACATAATTCACACAATGCCTCCTAAGAAGAGTGAGTCTATAAGTAAAAAGGGAGAGTCCTCAGCTCCTAAAGAAAAGAAAAGACCACTTCAATAGTCAATCTTAGATGTACTACAAAAATCATTTGATAAGGGTTATAAAAAGGTGTTCAAGGATGATGCACATGGATGTAGGGATGCCATTATTCCCGTTTCAGGATGGAACTTATTTTGGTACTTCTGTGACAAGAGGAATGCTCAGGCCCCTATTTCAAACCCTTGGACTCTAAACTTGGAAAAATTAGTTGTCCCTAATATTTTTATAGATGTTGAGTTCATTAGATTATTGGCACAACATTATCATGGAGTAACAAGGACTGTCAGGTTGCCTGATGGGTCACTATTAGTAGTATTAACCAAATCTATCATTATAGAATGTTTCATGCTAAAAAAATGGCCCTCACCAAAGTTGATCTTCAAAAGAGTGAGGAGGACTATACCAAATTGATGAAGAATTATCAGAGTGATGAGCTTCCAATGTATATGAGGAAGGGTGCAAACAACAAAGGGATTCCTATCCCCTCATCTTGTGTTGAACCATTTTTAGTAGATGATTTTGTAGTATATTTCAAGAGGACATACTTTTCCTTGTTTCAAGTGTTGGGAATAAATGCATAGGATAGGATGCCAGTCAATCTTATGATGATGCCCTTGAGGATCCAGAATCTGGAGGTCAATATTGAGTTTGATTTTGCTTCAGAAATTGAAAAGGGATTGCACGAGGGATTTTTTCAAGTAAGAGAAAACAAGGCTCCCATTACTTTTAGACATTACTCCTTATTGTGACATTTAATCTTGTATCATAATAGAAAATGTTGGACCCAAAGAATGGACATAAGAATGCTTGATCAACAGGACAAAAGAATGCCAGTGCAATATTGGTCTTACATTTGGGACTAAAAGTGCAAGAATAATGATTATGTGATCTTTCATGATGAATTTGTAATAAGAATTATGGCTACTCTTGGTAATGTTTCACCAAGACTACCTATTGAGATAAGAGAATTGTTAAGACCTTTAGCATTAAGACCAAAGAAGGGACATACACATAACTTTTGTGATTGTTTTTTCTTGCCTAATTATACATTTATAAGGATTTATGGATTCTCTTAACCTCCCCACATTTTGCCCAAATTGGTTCCTCCTTGTTTGGCATTGTTAGAATTCATGTGGCAAATGTTGTGGATGGAAAAATATGTCATGAAAAAATAGAAGAAAGGTACATTCTTACCTAACTTGACTGTGTATTGAGGGCTCTCTATTGGTTTGGACACCCTTGAAGAGTTGCAATATTATTTGAAGGGCAGGTATTCTTTGAGATCTAAAGCAGAAAGGATCTTTGACCCTGAGGGACATATGAATTTTGTGAGACAAATAATTCTCACCAAGACTGGGACCACCCATGAGGTAGAGTATGATAATGTGATAAGGAATTGTCTTACTCCTCAAGAAGTATTTCAAAGAAAGAGGAAATGTGAAATTTTGATGAAAGTAGAAGAAGAAAAGAAGGAAAAGGATCCTAATTTCTTTAGATTCTTTATGGAAGAGGGAAATCCTCTTAAGAGAATTGATTTAATGATTGATAATTTTGAAAATTAATATAAGTGAAGAGGACCTGAGAGCCAACCCACAAATCCCACCAAGCTTCCTATTAAGAAACCAGGGGAAGTTGTGATCTCTGGGTCTCCTCCTGATGCAATTTTAGTGCAACAATCTTCACCAATTTCACCTCTGAAGAAACCAAGGTCTAAAAGATAGAAGATTGAAATGATAGAGGAAGTGGCAGACATAGAGGAGGTTGCCAGTGTACCGAGGCATATGAAAGATGATGAGGTTGATCAGCCCCTTGTTGAACATGAAATTGAGGCTCATAGGCCTGATGCAAGAATGGATATGTAGGTACATGGAGAAAAATAGTTGCATGAAGATGAAAGAATAATAGCATCTCTTATCTTTATGGAGGATGATGAATTTGTGAAAACCTGTAAGTTTATAGATTTTGGGGTTAAAATGAAAATGAAGGAATTTAAAGAAAGAGTTCAAATAAATAAAATGGGAAATGATGAGTCCCAACATGACTAGATTGTGTCTCAGACATTCAAAGAGCTCAAGATAAATGAAGTGAATATTAGTCCACAAGAGGCTAGAGAAATGGTATTGAAGAGCAACATGTTAATTATTCCAAGAATGGAATTAAAGAAAATGCTTTTTCTTGATCAAGTAAGAAATCAAGAAGATCCTATGTTAATTACAAAATTTGATTTAGAAGGAGTGAGTGGCACTGGGTATAACCCTAAGATTGAGACTTTAGCCTTTTGGGCAAAATAGAAGAATACAGAGAAGCCAAGGTTATTGGATGTAGTGCAGGAAATGAGGGGAGCCACCATGGTTAAAACACTTAAGGACACTTCTACACTAGAGGTAGCCACCATCATGATGCATTCAACCATGTTCACTCAAGCTGCTGTTAAGAATATGGAACTCAAATTGGTGGAATATGAGAAAGCACAAATTGACATGAATGAGGAAGTAAATAGGTTATTTTTGGAGAATGTGAAACTGAAACAACAATTAAAAGGTGTTGATTCTTCTTAGAGCAAGGATATTGTGGTTTATCAACCTTCCACATCTCATGAAGTTGGTTCTAACATAGTTCCTATAGATCAAGTAAATACATTAAAGCAAGGCTTGGAAAAAGAGATTAAAAATTTGAAAAAGCTTAATGAAGCCAAAAAAGAGGAGGTGAGATGTTAGAATTTTGGTGTATTGGAAAAGGTTTTAGAGTGTAGGGTAAAGTTGGTTATGGATAAGATAGAAGATGTGCATGAGTACTATGTTGCTTTGTCACAAGCACTAGAATAGATGAAGGCTCATTTCCTAGTTTTAGATCCTTTGTTTAAGAAATGGCAACCTGTTCACCACACTTTGATAACACTATGTAAAGTTTTATAGAGAAGTCTGGATGCTCCTGTAGCTTTAAAACCCACTGATAAGATGGTAAAAATGGTTATTGATGAATTTCAGTATGTATCTAGAGAAAGTTAGAAAATCAAAACAAAAATGGAATCCTTTTGTACATTCAAATAGTAGTTTATACTAGAGATTCTAGGGGAAAGTGATCATCTCAAAAGTCTTAAGGATTGGAAGGAGTTCAATTAGATTGTTCCCAATGTGATCACTCATTTGCAAAAGGATCAGGAAATAAATATTCATAGTTTTAATTTGATTATGGATGGCATAATTGCATTGGCCTCAGGGTATTCCAAGTTCATCATAGAGGTCAGAGGATTATTGAGCAAAAGGTGGAAGGATCATATTTCAAATGTGCCATAAATTTAGGGATATAAATGGCTAAATGATTAGACAATGTTTTAGTGGGAACAAAAATATTTGACTTCTCCTGAGGTCTAGTCTTGTCCCAGAATATTGTGAAATGATTAGGTTTTGTGTAGAAAGAACCTTGCTAGATCCATCAATCATCGGTGCTTCATAATTTTCAATCAACCATGGATATGCCTTAGTTTATTTTCAACCTTCTAAAATGCTTTATTTTCATCAAATGTATTTGTATTTTGGTCAAGTGTAATTAGAGACAACAAAATATAATTAATATAAAGCAAGGTTGTTATATGAACATGTGGGTAGTTGAAAAGTATTTTAGAATTGAAATGGTCTGAAGCTTGTCACTTCCTTCAGCCGCTTATAAGAAGGAAACCAAGACCGATTGTTAGATATATGGGGAGAATTTTATGGAGAAAAGCTATACATTGTAAAGCCCTTTTTTGAAGCAAAGTAATGGAAAGACAACATTAACATGGTTCCCAAATTCTGGTTGCAATTATTGTGTTGGAGTTATTGATAATAATTATCTGGTTGTCTCCAATTTGATATTTTCCTTGTTATTTAAATTAGTGTATCAAGTATATATTTGGTTTATCAAAGAACATTCATGTTTTGTGTAGTTTATTTGATTGGTTTCTTCAAGTAAGAATTAAATTTATTTGAATAAGTCACAGTAACCTAGAAGATTCATTTCGATTAAAAAGAAGAGCCTGGTAATTAAATTTCTTGCATGTTTATGCAAGTCATAAACATTAAAGTGTCAAACAATTTGAGTTATAACTAGAAGGAAGACACATATCAATCTATATTTTGACTCCGTTGCTCATTGGAAGAAAGACACTGATCATCTCTATCCCCAAAACAATTTCTTATAAAATATTTCCCATACATTTTAATTTTCAGTTGTAGGAGCAGGGGTAGCTGTTAGTTTTGTATTTTTATTATCTATTTCAAACCCTCATGCTAGTATGAAATAGATTAAGAGAGGATGATTTAATTGACAAAATTGTAATCACACAAACCCTACAAATCTGTGTGAGGTTTTTAATCTTCTTAATTATCACCAGTAAATCCTAGAGAATTAACAATCATTGGTAATAAAGGTACACCTACCTAGGTATAGTAGAGCCTGAAGAGCAGGGAATTCTAACCATTGTGGTTAATTCCATTCATTGGCCAAATCACTTGTTGAACTTGATCATAAGGCTTGGCATACTTTTAGGGTTTAACAATCTACTGATTTTGGAACCAACATGACATATCAAAGACAACTTTTAGAACTTGCTTTGGTCACTACAAGTTCATAGTGGTACCATTTGGGTTGACTAATGCTCCGGTAGCCTTCATGAATTTGATGAATAGCATATTCAGTGATTGCTTAGATGATTTTGGGTTGATCTTCCTTGATGACATATTGATATGCTCTAAATCAGTGGAAGAGCATGAAAAACATTTGAGGATAGTCTTACAACACTTGAGAGAGTGGAAAATTTATGGTAAACTATCTAAGTGTACATTCTTTCAGGATAAGGTACACTATCTTGGTCATGTGATCTCAATAGAAGGGATTGCAGTTGATCCTGAGAAGATTAAGGCGATAATGGAATGCCCTGCATCTCAGAGTGTGATAGAAGTCATAAGTTTTATGGGACTTACTGGATATTATAGGAAGTTTTTAAAAGGTTTCTCAACTATAGCAGCACTAATTACCTTACTACAAAAGAAGGGTAAGAAGTTTGAATGGACAGAAAAGTGTGAGCAAAATTTTCAAGTGCTAAAGGAAAATCTCACAACTGCTCCTATCTTGACCATACCAGTTCCTAATGGTCACTTTACAGTTATAATTGATGCTTCGGGAGAAGGAGTAGGAGGGGTGTTGATGCAGAATGAACAAGTGGTTGCATATGAATCAAGGAAGCTAAAAGCAATATGAGTTAAACTATGTGCCACATGATCTTGAGTTAGCTGCCATAGTTCACAAACTTCATATGTGGAGGCATTATCTTCTAGGTAACCCTTTGAGTTAAAGAAAGATCATTTAGGGTTCAAGTACATTTTTACTCAACCTAACCTTAATGTACGACAAAGAAGGTGGTTAGAATTCCTTATTGAGTATGACTTTGGAATTGAGTATATAAAAGGAAAGGAGAATACAGTACTAGATGCTCTTAGTAGAAGAAGACATCTGGCTACCATGGTTACAACGAGATCCAATTTGAAGGAGAAAGCAATTCAGAATCTTCAAGGCAATGAGAATTATGAAATAGTAAAGAAAGATTTGGAAGTAGACCCCTTAGATCATAGGTTTGATGGTTATGTGATTGAGTTAGATGGACTTTTGAGATATTAGGGAAGGATTGATATTCCTGACTTAGGAGAGTTGAGGAAGTTAGTGCTTGAGGAGACCCACAATGTGCCATATTCGGGACACCCTAGAGTGATCAAGATGGTTGAAGGTTTGAGACCCTTATACTTTTGGCCTAGACTTAAGAAGGATGTGACAGAATTTGTGGCTCGATGTTTGTAGTGTCAATGAGTCAAAGTTGAGCATGTGCATCCAGTGGGATTGTTGTACCCACACAGTGTTCCTGAGTACAAGTGGCAAGTGATAAGTATGGATTTTATTCAGGGGTTTCCCATGTCCAAGACTCGACATGATGTCATCTTAGTAGTTGTGGACAAGTTAACAAAGGTAGCACATTTTATTCCAGGAAATCTTTCAGATGACTCTTTAGTTTTAGCTAAGAAGTTTGTTCAGGAGATCTTTTGATTGCATGGAGTGCGAGAGACGATCATTTCAAATCGAGACACTCGCATGACATCCATGTTTTGGACAACTCTAAATGCGACATTGGGAACTATGTTGAACTTTAGTTCGGCATTTCATCCTCAAATGGATGGTCAAATGGAAAGAGTCAATCAGGTGGTAGAAGACCTTCTTAGGATGTATTGTATGGATCAATAGTATAAATGGTAGGAGTATCTTCCATTGGTAGAGTTCACATACAACAATTCATACCATGCATCTTTAGGAATGACACCATTCGAAGCTCTTTATGGGTGTATGTGTCAAACACCTATAAGTTGGGATAAGGTAGAGGATAAAATAGTGATTGGTCTTGATATGTTATGGGAAATGGATGATCAGATGAGGTTGATCAAAGAGAAATTAAAGCAAGTTTCAAATTGTCAAAAGAGTTATACAGATAGAAATAGGATGCCTAGATAGTTTGCAGTTGGTGACAAAGTCTTCCTAAGGGTCAAACCTCAGAAGAGTTTAGTTTCATTTGGCAAAGCATTTAAACTTGCTCCTCGATTTGTCGGACCATTCGATGTCCTAGAAGTGATCAATCCTATAACTTATAGACTTTCTCTACTACCTACACTTGTCAGAATCCATAATGTTTTTCATGTGTCCTTACTTAAGCTTTATTATCCTAATGCTTCACACATTCTTGATTGGCATGCTTTATAGGTTTAGGATCCTGGAGTGGTGTTGGTGGAGCCCACTCAAATTTTGGAGAGCCACAATGTTAAGTTGTGTAGCAGGGATGTTGTGTAGTACAAGGTCCAATCGACCAATATTCTGTGGATAGTGCCACATGGGAGGATGCAGAGGAGATTGACAAATCTTTTCCTCATTTGAGGATATAGCATAGTTTTCCTATTCTTGCATAGATGATGATAATTTGAGTTGTTATTGTTTTATGATACTTTATATACATTATTATTTGAGGATTGATACATTATTATTTTTAGTTTGTGTAATAAGACATCGAGACGATGTGTCTTCCTAGTGGGCAAGGATGTCACATCTTGTTTTATGGACTATATTATTATTTTAGATTATTGAACATTTACTATGATTGTTTTACTATGAGTGATTCCACGTGTGTGAAAGTAATTATCATAATAATATAAATGCGTGATTTTTAAAGTTGATTTAATAATTGAATATTATTGGTTCAATTATGGATATACATTATAATTTACTTTGGCTATGATTTTGGGGAACTAACCTATTGATGTGGAGTTGAGTGTGACTGAATATAGGTACTCATCAAAGACGAGAACATGGTTGAGGCAGAGATGTTCTAGCCACAAGGTAATAACTAATAGGATGGATAAACTTGATGAACTCACACACTCACATAGTCTCATGTCATATTGCACTTTGAATGGCTTTACAATGTATTATTATATGGTTGAGGAATGTGATTGATGTTTTGTAAGTAGATAAATAATGTGTTTTAATCGCTACAATAAGTCTTTTCAAATGCATGATTTCGTCATAAATATATTATGTCTCTTCAAATTACATTAATAGAATTATCTATATTATTAATTAAATATTACAAATTATAAGTGTTTCCTATATTTAAATAAACTAGATTAATAAATATCTTTGTTATATTTGTGAATACCTCTTGTTTGATTTAAAGTGATTATGTTTTATTAAAAATAAATAAATTATATTAATAATATATATTATAATTAGATATCTAAATAAAGGAATTAAAAGAAAATATTTTTTCATGCAAAACTGGGGAGAGTGAGTAATAACAAAAATAATATTTTCTTTTAAGAAAAAGATCTTTGGTTTTAAATGCTAGAGAGGCATGTAAACAGGAGAAAATGGTTAGTTTTCAAGAAGGGAGAGCCAAATATACAAAAACCCAATGCCAAGATTAGAGAGGAATTCTGAAAAAAAAATAGGATAGAAGAAAGAGAAAAGCATCATTATTCTAAGTAACGAAAGGAGAGAAGAGAGCAATGACATGAAAGGAAGAAGAAGCATAGCGAAAGGAGACATAATCGACCTTAGACAACAAAGGAATTGGGTATTTTTCTTGAGTTTTTCTTTGTATAGAAATGGTGTATAATCTCTTAAGTTTTTGATCTGGTATTTTATCCCTATTGTTGACTTTTTAATTCTCGTTGTCACCTGCATTTTATTTTCTAAACATTTTCCTTGGTGGCAACTTTTTCTTTGTGGGTGACGACCTGAGTTGTCTTTGACCGCACTTGTGTTTTTCTCTAATTATGCTAGTGGATTGGCCTTTTCTTGGCCTTTGATACAACTGCTTAAAACCATAGTTGGCAAGTTTATTCTCTAGTCGTTGTTAAGATTCACTAGTAGAATTTGACAAATAAATGACTACATGACTAAAACTTTTAGTCACGACAATTAAAAATGACTAAATTCTACTAATTTTTTGCAACCCAGTTATAAATGACTACATAAATGACTAATTTGATCGTCGGGTAAAAAACACATCTAAATAATTAGTCACACAAATAAAAAAGAAAATATAGGCGCCAAAAGTGAAATGGGGGGAAATAGCAAAAAATAAAAAAGAAAATATGGGTGCGAAATGGAGGAGGCTTTCAGTTTTAACTTTGTGAGATTCACGCATCATAGATTGACTCCCTCTCGCTCTCTTTGGAGTTCATGACCTCAATGTTTTCTCTGCCACACCATTCCATGCCATTTTCCTTCCTCAATTTGCTCTACTTCCATGTGGAGACTTAGTTAAAAGAGACTGTTTGAGCGAGGAAACTAACAAATCTCGAGGCTTGGAGAGGGAAGACGAGGTAGCTCAATCTGTGTAGATGAAAATAACAAGAGGTGTGACTTCTGTGATTTTTTTTGAGATCTTCTATAGCGAGGTATGTAAATCATATTGTTCTACAACTTATACTCTTATTCCTTGAGATGAATGAGTTTATGTGATGTTATATAAAGATTTCATAAGTGATTTTATGCAAAATGTAAGAATGTATAAAATTCCTGCGTGAACTCTAATAACGTATTTTGGAATGCAGTATTTATTGTTGTTTGTTCTTTCGCTAGTAAAGAAATGAAATAGGAGATACTTTGTCCCTTATTCAAGCATTAATAGTATTTAGTTTTATATTTTATAGGTTGTATTTATCTTTTATTCAAATGGTGTTTCACATAATAGTCTCTCCATTCCATTTTTTCCCTTCAAATTGCTCCTGCTTTGAAGCTACTGCTTTCACAAAATCCATTTAAATGATTATCCTATAGATAGAAAAACAAATGTGAGCATAGATAAGACCGGGACTAAGGATTATTATTTTTAACAACATGACTGCACTTCCCTACAACATGACTACACTTCTTTGCCTTACACCATGAAAAATGCATTGCCTCTTACATTGAATGTCATTCTTTGAAAACCCTTGGTTGATCACTATTTGGCACTATTCTTTACCATTGCTATTAAACACTGTCACCCTTAAATACCCTTTGAAATTGTCTTGTTTAGGTTTGTTTGTTGCTCTTGAAAATTCTAACTGCCATAATGAAGAGACAACCATTGAAAGTAACAAGATCATTCATAAATGGACTGCCAATGCTCGATCTGCCCTTTGAATGAGACTCTCATTTGTATTGCTTGACAAGACCTTCAAATTTGCTGCATGATCCTCAAACTGATCCCAATATGTGAGACTCTATCACTCTTCAAAATCCTTGCTCACATCCCAAAACTTCATAACCTTGCCAAAAAAATTGAACTCTTTACCTATTCAAAGTTGCTTCTGCTGGGTACATTATGAATACCTGCTTCTATTCATGCATTATTCATATAAAACATGTAGGATTAGGATGTAGTCACTGTTTTCTCCATCATGCATCCCCTCATACATATTAAGACAAACCCTAACTCGTGCATAAAAGAGGAGAAACTCCCTCAATATGGAAAAACCATGTAATTTAAAAGGAATCAAAAAGATGCAGACTTGCAATTTTTTCCCATTGCAAAGTTGTAGTTTACTTCTTAAATTGAGCTTTCCTTCCTTGTCTTGTCAAAAAATTAAGGAAACCTTGCATAGAAAGATGTTCACGTAGATTCTCCCTCCAAAGACAAAGTCAAAAATTATGTTCATGTATTTTCAAAGTTTTGTTCTATAGGCTTATATATATAAATAATTGAATATAGCCTCATATTTAATTGTCTCTCTATTAGGGTATCTTGAAAATTGACCATATCCAAATCTAATACCACATCCATTTGCATGCAACTTTGGTTCCAACAAATTAAGTGGGGTCAAAGGATTGTCTGATAGATTAATTCTATTTAATAATTGTAAAAGAATTTATTTTAATTTTTATCCATTTATAAATAAGGAAACTTCAGTATAGGAATGAGGATTACATCCCCATCCCAATACCCACATCCACTGATGATTACATTAAGGTGGGTACACTCCTGATTACTTGTTCCTCCTCTAGACAATTTTGTGCTATGATCCCCAGGTACTATCAATTGATCGAAATATATTTCTGATATTGAATTTGAAGATGTTTTGAAGAGAGGTCTTATTTGTTGAGTAAATTTTGTAGGGCACTGTAAACTTTACACTGATGATGTCTCAAATGGAGAGTCCTTGTCCAGTTGATTACAATGTCATCACGGATCTCTTTCTTCAGGTAATTTCTTTCTAGTTGTTGTAAATTCATATATCTTCTTCTTATTGATAAATAGCTTATGGTCAGATACAAGGAGTTTAAGAGGAGGGATTTTATCAAAAGGATACTAAATTCACATCCTTTCCTTTATTTCCTTAATGGTCGTTGATAACAGTCTGGAAGGAAGCAAGGGTTTTGATATGGGTAGATCATTAACTAAGAAGTGGTTGCCTCCTTTGTTTTCTACAATTCTTTTGGCATCATCAAAATCTTAAGAAAGAAATAAAATCATCCTTCAAAACCTCAAAATTCTCTTCCAGAGTTTAAAATGTGGAAATGAAATCCTTTTAAGTCATGGGAAGCTTGGCTCCTATAAGTACAAACCTAGTTTTCTTCCTCATTGGGAAATCCTTACACTTGAACTGAATGCATGTTTGCACATATGCTAATCAATAATCAGATCTTGCTCATGCAAGTATTGATCTTGGACTGGAGCATTGGCCACCTACACAAATGAATATTTATTCAAAATTTGTGTTGTGAAGTTGGAGATAAAGAAATCTGCAATAGAAAATTTGGTTTGCTTGTTTCCTTGGACAAGGATCTATTTCTCTTTTTCCAATATGCTTTTGATAAGTTCTAAGTCAGATATCTTAGAGATGTCAAAAATCAAATGTAGTCTCTTCCCTATCAAGGGTCCATCAAAAAGAGTTCCCTTTTTCCAATTAAAAAAACTACCTATGATACTTTCTTCCTCAGAAAAAATGGCACCTACCCTTTTTTGCCTGGGTCAACTAAAGCACTATACATGCAAATCCTAAAAGCACAGAACATAAGTTTTAATGTATTATTTAGGGCATATAAATAACATAGGGATGTTTGAGAAAAAGGTGGGAAGGAAAATAAAAAGATGGACTCATATGGTCCATTGTTGACTAATAACTGAAAGGCGTGAAGTAGAGTGGAAGAGCATCCTCCTTCACTAGTGCTTCCAATCCTTGTAACATGCTAAAGTTATTAATGCCCCCTCTATTTTGCATCTACAAATATGCAACATGTACTTAATACATTCACTCTTGTACAATAATATCATTGATTGACTTTTGAAGTGCAATTTGCACTTTCTAATTGGAATTTAATCTTGGAGAATTGAAAGTAAAAATTGTATGCACTAATAATGCCTAAGTTTCTGCAGTGAAGCCTGCAATTTGTTAGTGAAATGCTACCGTGGCAGGACAAGAACTAAGTTTTCTTATGGAAAGTGTATTTTCTTGATCTTGTTTTCTCAAATTTTATTCTGCAACCTGTGTTTTATTGTTGAGACATGAAGAGATCATATTCTTCATATTCTTGATTAAGTTGTCTTTGAAGATCTATAAATTCATCTTCCGTTTGGAACACATGACTACAAACAAGTATATTCAAGTTTCTTGCTTTTAGGCATGTAAGTTTTCTTTCTGATGGTAGTTTCATAGCTCTTTGTAGATACTATCTTAAGATTGAAAATTTCAAGATCTGTCTGGACAGGCATGTAGTATAATGAAAGATAAAATCAAGAAATTTTAAATGTAAACTTAGCATGACAAAATTTGCTTGTTTCTTATAAAACAACCATATCATTTCATCTTGTCTCCACATCCAATGGTAATGTGTCAGATATATAGGGCTTTTAGACTCCAATAGATGTGAGGGATTTAATGTTGCCATGTTCATGGTTGAAAATTGGTGTATTCTTGATGTGTGAGCATCACACACACACTCTCTCTCTTAGTATTTAGTTTGTTCTATTTTCTGTCTAGCAATTTTTGTTTTCTCTACTTTGGTGACTATCTTTACATCTTTGATGCACTTCCTGTCACCATAGGGATAGGGAAAACTACAGATTTCTCTTCACTGCAGGGTAGTTTGTTTAACAGTCATCATGGATCATGGACAATTATCAAAATGGTTGTTGTAAACTATTCCAGACAGTTGAACTGAAAGGGGAAGTGTTCGTTATTCTTGGATGGTCATTGCCTTATGTATGAAAGAAAAAGAAGTGCTGGGAAGTAGAAGGAGGCCCGACGGGGAATGAGAATGTAATGTAGAAGGAGAATGCAATGTAACAGATCACCGGAGAAATCAATAAAAGTTCTTTTCTGATAATTGCAAATGGTCACTCTGTAATCCCTCTCTGTTTGTTGTTAATTCCCTTATTGTTGTATTGTTTCCAATTTGATTTTATTTTCATTATATATGTTTGAATATTGGGAGAATAGACAAAACTATATAAACTACCTTCATTTTCTGGCATAGTCGACCATTAGAATTTCCTGTCTGAAACTTACCAGAGAGTTGTTGAATTAGACTCATGTCTGTAGTTTTGCAACAAGGTTTCTATCAATTCTGTTGGAGTTATATTTGTCAATGATCTATATTCAATGATGATTTCTTGTTGGAATCTTAATTTAGTGTTTCAAGTTTAATATTGTCTTCTGCAAGAGTTCAGGAGGCTGGAGAACACAATGAATGTCATAGCTTTCCAGTACTAATTCTATTAAAAACTAGGTATGTTTATCTATATATTTCCCTTATTCTGTTATGTGTAGCTTTTCTTATAAACATACATTGATCTAAGGCAACTTTTTGATAAGTTCAGTTAAAAGTAAAACATCTTAATGAAGTGTTTTTCTGTAGTTGACACGGTCAATCATCTATTTTTCTTTGTCTTGCATGGATTATTCTTCTTCTTCTTTTGTACGACTATTTATCTAATGACTTTCCATGGGAAGTATGGTTAAATTCTTTGAACTGGAATGCAAGGACTCAACAGTATGAGGATGAGGCAACTATCATAATCATCAGAGTTTTAATTTTAG
Organism: Cunninghamia lanceolata; assembly: GCA_027924645.1. Lineage (NCBI taxonomy): Eukaryota > Viridiplantae > Streptophyta > Pinopsida > Cupressales > Cupressaceae > Cunninghamia > Cunninghamia lanceolata. Next base: position 3,257,116 of record BSBN01001011.1, read on the forward strand.
TCTTTTTTGAACTTGGCATACAATTAGGTGCCTGTTGTTGGTAATAATTATGCCAGGTTTTGTTTTCATGTTATCACCACTATAAAGTCTATAGTGCAATATATCAACTAAAAGCACACTTCCACTTGGATTCTTGGATTCTCCATTATAGTTCATGATGCCTAGAATCTGAATAAGAAGGTTTATTGTTAGTTTCAATGCCAACTTCGTACAAAGAGGCACACATTTTCTATTTTCTTGTTATATCCAAAACTTTTTACAATTATTGCCACATATCTTCCATTTTCTTGTTGAGCTGTAGGATATTTTTTTAATTATTGTGTCTTATTTTTGTTTTCTACAATTATTATGCATATATCTTTGATTTTCTTGAAATATCCAATGCCATCTTCCAGGCGTTCAAGTCACAAATGTGGACTTCATTATAACCAAAAATGCCTTGATGGCTAGATGTTGGGTAAAGGCGTTGTCAGAATATTACAATTTACAACCAAAAAATTATGTTTGGTGCCAAACAACATTGCTATCTATTCATAATTTATCCTGTTGTTGATGGAAGTTGACACCTTTGTGTTGGATTTAGGACAAATAACTGAGAGGGGGGGGGTGAATCAGTTATCACCAAAAATCCTAATCCTTATTCACTTAAAAACCTTCTTATATTTCAACAACATATCATTGATTCAATCATGAAAGTATAATGCAATAATTCAAGAGTAGAAACAAATTCAACACATAACACCAAGATTTTAATGTGGAAAACCTGGTTAAGGGAAAAACCATGTGGTGACTAACCCAATATTGTATTCTCTGTTAAAAGAATAAGAAGAATAAAATGGCACTTGCCAGTTAGGGCTCACTGCCCGAGCACACTGCTCACAAGAGGCCCACTGCCTACAAGAGACACACTGTCTATAGAAGAATATCAGTATTACATACTTGAACTGGAGATTAGCATCTTCACTATGCTTGAGGCAGTTCCATTTAAACTCAACACCTCTGCTCTGCTTTTTGCTCGTCTTCACCACCACCTTCTCATCATGACCACAACGATGCTTTTCAATGACTTCACAACTCTTATTTATACATGACATCGAATTTGGAATGATCATCAAAGTCAGCACAACATACACTTATTTTATTACAGAGCAATTAAAAAAATACAACTTGACTTATTACAAAAACTTCATGTGCATCACTACACTGCCGGCCACACATCGCTGGGACTTCAATCTTCTTCGAGGAACATGCCATGCTTTGCAAAACATCTTCAAGATCATCCGCAACATGCGCAAATCATCTAGTCAGCCAAGACTAGGAAGAACACCATCACCCGAAGGTAAATCTTCAATCACAAGCTCAATCTTCAATGCGGACCGCCAACACGAATTAGACACAATCTAGAGACCCCCACAAGCTTGTTTGAATCACCAAGAACATCTACACCACTTCTGCTTACTGTAATCATTCACATCTTCATCTGGAACCTTAAGAACATAGTTGAACATCACTGTCACATTAGAAGGATTGCTTGTGGACCTCAAAACCACGAACCAATTGAGTTGTCAATTCATATTAACCTCCCAAACATGCCACCAGATCCGCAGAACATGATATTGTATTTCCTGATCTCACTGGACCTATTTGTGTCACTCTGTCACCTCTGAACAGTTGCCAAAACTAGTTTTACTCTCATGGCCATAACTCCTCCACATTTTCATGCGGACCTCTCAATTCTTGACTAGATCATCTTCAAACACATATCTACAAACCCTTTGATGCGCATACTTTGATCTTTATCTAGCTAGGATCTTCACTTCATAGAGCTTCACCGTCTTCACTATTCTTCTCTATTTTTGATAGGACTAATTTTCTCAATATCCTCAGCACACAACTCATCAAATCCTTGACATCAATGCAATAGGAGTATGTTGACATCACTGACAACACCAGTTAGGCCCATACTTGCAACAATCTCTCCCTTTGTCATTGATGGCAACATATAATGTGAAAAACTATTTTAACCATCAAGACAAGAACTTCTCCTCTCTGAGTGACATAGCTCCCCTATCAACAGTAACCATTCACATGTCTTCTCTCCCTTTACTGCTCCCCCTTTGATCAGCAATTGATTTTTATTTTTCACATGTCTTCTCTCCTCCTTTGAGATCAATGGCAAAGGGCACATACTTGCAACCACTTCTCATACTTCAGAATCATACTGACTGTTCCCCCTGAGTAGTAGCCTCCTAACATCAATCCGGATCACAAGATATGACTTTGAGATCCACCGGACTGATGCACATCAGTGCATCTTAATTCAGAACCAGAGGGGTAATAACCCCTAACTTCTCCCTGAGATACTCAAAAGAGTCCTTAGGTAGAGGTTTAGTAAAAATGTCTGCAATCTGATCCTTTGAGGGTACAAACTCCAATCTGACTTCTTTCTTGTTCACCTACCCTCTCAAAAAGTGGAACTTGATGGATATATGTTGTCTTTGAATGCAACACTGGATTTTTTAATATGTTTAATGCACTTGAATTATCACAGAAGATTGTGATAGGTTATTCATACTCCACTTTGATATCTCTTAGCATTTGCTTCATCCACAATACTTGAGTGCAACTGCCTACTGCTGCAATATACTCTGCTTCTGCAGTGGATAGAGATATTGCTTCTTGTTTCTTGCTTAGCCAAGAAACCAATCTTTTTCCCAAAAAGAATGCACCACCACTGGTACTCTTCCGGTCATCTACATCTCCTACCCACTTAGCATCTGTATATGCATGAAGAGAGAAATCATGATCCTTAGGATACCATAATCCATACTCAACTATTCCCCTCAGATATCTGAGAATTCTCTTGATTTCCATGACATGAGACTCTCTAGGATTAGCTTGGAATCTGGCAACAAGACCAACAACATTCATAATATCAGGTCTAGTTTGAGTAAGGTAGAGCAGTCCTCTAATCAGTGACCTGTACTTTTTCTGATCAGCCTTAGGAGATTCATCATCTTTACTCAGCTTACATCTGGTTGCCATGGGAGTATTCATTAGCTTTGAATCTTCCATCCCAAATTTCTTCAACAATTCTTTCACATATTTGGTCTGTGATATGAAGATTCCTTTCTTTGTTTGAGTGATTTGCAGACCCAAGAAGAAATTCATTTCCCCAAACATAGACATCTCAAATTCACTTTGTATTTGATTTGCAAAAGTCTTGCACATACTATCTTTTCCTCCAAAAATGATATCATCAACAAATACTTCAACAATCAAGATATTTTCATGATCAATCTTAAAATACAGATTACTGTTAGCAGTACCTTTGTTGAAACCAATCTTCAAAAGATGTTTGTCCAATCTTTCATACCAGGCTCTTGGGGCTTGTTTGAGTCCATACAATGCCTTCTTCAACTTGCAGACCATATCTCCATGATCAAACAATTGAAATCCATCTGGTTGCTCAATATATACCTCTTCTTCCAAATCACCATTTAGTTAAGCAGACTTGACATCCATCTGATATACCTTGAAATCTCTGAAGGCAGTAAAGGCAAGAAATAATTTGACTGCTTCAATTCTTTCCATTGGATCAAAAGTTTCTTGAAAGTCAACTCCTTCTACTTGAGAATAACCCTTATAGACCAATCTGGTTTTGTTTCTTACTACTTCACCATCTTCATTCAGTTTATTTTGGAAGACCCACTTAGTCCCAATCACATTTTTTTCCTTAGTTCTGGGAACAAAATCCCAAGTGTGATTCTTTTCAATCTGCATCAATTCTCCCTCCATTTCTTTAACCCAACTTTCATCATTGCATGCTTCACTTACTATTTTTAGTTCAATCTTTGAAATCAAACAATACTTCACTAAATCTTGAGCAATTTTTCTTTTGGTTTGAACACCTTTGCTTCTATCTCCTATGAGTTGATCTTCAGAATGATTCAATCTTACATACCTAGGAGTTTTGGGATTCTCTTGCACTTCTAATTCTTGGACAGGTTCATCCAAACTTGTCTCTTCTTCTTGTATTTTAGGATTCTCCAGATCAGTTTGAATCTAAACTAGAGTTGGGACTTGTTCTCCTTGGTATGAGATATCGTTCTAATCATTTGTTTCATACTCATAATACCTTGAGGGACTTTCCATGCCTTCATCAACCTTCACATTTGTACTTTCTACAATCTTTCTCAATCTCTTGTTATAACACCGGTATGCTTTGCTTTGAGTAGAATATCCCAAGAATATTCCTTCATCACTTCTAGCATCAAACTTGCCAAGGTCTTCATCTCTTTTGATATAGCATTTACTACCAAAGACTCTAAAATACTTCACAGTAGGAATGATGCCAAACCAAAGTTTATAAGGGGTCTTACTAGTATTGCCTCTGACTTGTACCTGATTAAGAGTATAGACAACAGTGTTTACAACTTCTCTCCAATAGATCTAAGGAATATTTGCTTCCATCATCATGGTCCTAGATGCTTCCTAGATGGTCTAGTTCTTTCTCTCCACTACTCCATCCTATTGTGGAGTCCTTGGAGCAAATAACTGTCTCTTTATCCCATGTTTCTCATAGAATGATATGAACTCACCGGATGTGAATTCTCCACCTCTTTCAGATCTGAGGCATTTTATGTTTATGCCAATTTCATTTTCTACCATAGCCTTGAATATTTTGAACTTCTCAAGTGCTTCAAATTTCTCTTTCAAGAAAGTCACCCACATCATCCGGGAGTGGTCATTAATTAGCAACATGAAATACCTATCTCCTTGCAGACTCCTGATTCTTGCTGGACCACAGAGATCAATGTGCACCAAGTCTAACAATCTAGTTGAAGATTGTTCCTTACTTTTGAATGTGACTCTATTATGCTTACCCAACTGACATTCTTTGCTCAAACTGTTAGCTAGTTTCACCAGTCTTGGAAGATCTCTTATAGCCTGAGTGTTGCTTATCTTGATGATATTATCAAAATTCACATGACACATTCTCCTATGCCACAACCAACTCTTATCAATTTGAACAAATAAGCAACTTTTGCCAGTACCAACCAAGTGGAAGATGTTACCTTTTTGTCTGTGTACCGGATGTAATCTCAGTTCCAGAGCTTTCAAAGGTCTTGTATTTTCCATTTTTGAATTAGAGATCATAGCCTTTGTCCACCAACTATCCAACACTGAGAAGATTATGCTTTAGAGCTTCAACATATAGAACATCACTGGTTTTGTTCTTTCCATCAAAAGAAATGGTTCCTCTACCTCTAATTCTGCTAGCAGAATTATCTCCAAATTTTACAACTCCACCTTCATATCTTTCCAAGCTTAAGAACTTACTCTTGTCACCAGTCATATTGTGAGAGCATCCATTGTTAATAACCCATTCATCCTTTTCTTCAACCTAAGCAGCCAAAGCACTTTCTATCATCTTATGATTGCCAGATTCAATATGCATTGGATCTTCTTCTTTGATGGCAATAAACACCCAGTCACTTCCGGGTTTGTTTCCTATCTCAGATTCATCATCTGTTACACCTTCATCATCATTTTCTTGAACATAGTAACACTTCTTCAGAAACCTTGATCTATTAGGGTTTGGCCTTGAAAACCTTTCCGAACATCTTGAGGCAAAATGACCAATCTTATTGCAAGCAAAACATTTGAAAGGTAATTTTCCTTCATACTTACTAGATCCTCTTGGCAGTCTCTTTGCAATAAGGGCTTCAAGTTGTTCAGCTTCTAACTCAACTTCTTCCAGATCTTTCCTTGCTTTATCATACCATGTTGATTTCCTTGAGGAACTTTGTCCTGGGTCATATCTCTGTTTGCCTTTTGTAGAGACACTAGCTTTGAATGCAGATTTAGTCTTGGGAAGTGCATCACCAAACTCATCTAATTCAAATGCAGATATCTTACTAACCAATTGATCCCTTGTAATAGTTGTTAAAGATCTGATTTCCTCAATAGCAGTAGCTTTGTGTTTGTAAGTAGGAGGTAGAGATCTGAGAACTTTGGCAACAATCTCATCTTCATCCAATATTCCACTAGCACATCTAATGCCACATACAAGTTCATTTACTTTTGACATATATGAAGTGATATTCTCATCTTCACTCATCTTCAAGTTTTCAAACTTTCCTTTTAGACTTTGTAGCTTGACACACTTAACATATGTGTCTCCTTCATAAAGATTTTCTGGCTTTGTCCAAACTTCATAAGTAGTTTTCAAATCCATAACATTTGTCAGCTCTGAAATAGTCAAGGCACTCAGTAGGGCTTCTTTAGCTCAAAGATTATTATCTGCATCTCTGACTTCATCCATAGTTGTAGTTATGTTCCAATTTTGATTTCCCATGCATTGTAAGTGAGATTCCATGCAGCTCTTCCAAAGAGTGTAGTTTGTTCCATCAAATCTTGGATTGTCCTTGTAGGATGACATCTTGGATCTCCTCAAGCGGTTAAGCTTCTTCTAGAGGAACTTGGCTCTGATACCAATTGTTGGATTTAGGACAAATAACTGAGAGGGGGGGGGGAATCAGTTATCACCAAAAATCCTGTTCCTTATTCACTTAAAAACCTTCTTATGTTTCAACAACATATCAATGATTCAATCATGAAAGTATAATGCAATAATTCAAGAGCAGAAATAAATTCAACACATATAACACCAAGATTTTAATGTGGAAAACCCAGCTAAGGGAAAAACCACAGGGTGCCTAACCCAAGATTGTATTCTCTGTTAAAAGAATAAGAAGAATAAAATGGCACTTGCCAGTTAGGGCTCACTACCCGAGCACACTGCTCACAAGAGGCCAACTGCCTACAGGAGACACACTGTCTATAGAAGAATATGAGTATTACATACTTGAACTAGAGATTAGCATCTTCACTATGCTTGAGGCAGTTTCATTTAATCTCAACACCTCTACTCTACTTTTTGCTCCTCTTCACCACCACCTTCTCATCATGACCACAAGGATGCTTTTGAATGACTTCGCAACTGTTATTTATACATGACATGGACTTTGGAATGATCATTAAAGTTGGCACAATATACACTTATTTTATTACAGAGCAATTACAAAAATACAACTTGACTTATTTCAAAAACTTCATGCGCATCACTACATTGTCGGCCACACATAGCTGGGACTTCAATCTTCTTCGAGGAACATGCCATGCTTCACAAAACATCTTCAAGATCATCCGCAACATGTGCAAATCATCCGGTAGGCCAAGACTAGGAAGAACACAATCACTCAAAGGTAAATCTTCAATCACGAGCTCAATATTCAATGTGGACCACCAACACGAACTAGACACAATCTAGAGAACCCCACAAGCTTGCTTGAATCACCAAGAACATCCACACCACTTCTGCTTATTGTAATCATTCGCATCTTCATCCCGAACCTCAAGAACACAGTCGACCATCACTGTCACATTAGAAGGATTGCTTGTGGACCTCCAAACCATGAACCAATTGAGTTGTCAATTCATATTAGCCTCCCAAACATGCCACCAGATCTGCAGAACATGATATTGTATTTCTGGATCTCACTAGACCTATTTGTGTCACTCTATCACCTCTGAACAATTGCCAGAACCGATATTACTCTCATGGCCATAACTCCTCCACATTTTCATGCGGACCTCTCAAATCTTCACTGAATCATTTTCAAACACATATCTACAAACCCTTTGATGCACATACTCTGATCTTTATCTACCTGGGATCTTCACTTCATAGAGCTTCACTGTCTTCACTATTCTTCTCTGTTTCTGATAGGACTAATTTTCTCAATATCCTCAACACACAACTCATCCAATCCTTGAGATCAATGCAACATGAGTATGTTGACATTAATGACAACACTGGTTAGGACCATACTTGCAACACTTTAGTGCTTACAATTCCGTGACCAACAAACTATATGTGGAATTCATATGCTTCTAGAAAGTCCTGGGCTCAAGAAATGGACCGGACTTAGCAGATTCAGGGTTTTGAATCCATTTTGGAGCCTTTAATACATTCTAAACATAGATACCTATAGACATTGGGGCATGTGTACTAGTACGGGATGTGATCTCCATTAAAATTAGCAGACATAAGTAAATGAATAAGGATATAGCTATAATATATATATAGTCACAAACAATTGTGGGTAACTGAGACAGGGCCATGGTCCTTGTTTGTAAACTGTACTTTCCTGGTAAACACGTACCAAGTCATTGCAATGTAGTGAAGGCCACTGATAAATTCAAAGTGTGGCCATGTTGAATAGATTGAATGAGATGGAATGATACTAGAAGTCATTCTGTCACAACTCGTCTTGTAGACCCAAATGAAAGCATGTCTTTGAAAATAATGCAGATTCTATATGGTGGCACATATTCAACAAAGATTAAAGACATTTTTGAACCATTAAGAAAAGGCTCTGCTACTTAAAATAACAAGACCACAAATGGTGAAGGTGCCCCAACTCATGGTATGACAGCTTGAAGTGTTTATTTCTCTCTATAATTAACAAATGGCTTCAATGTTCTCAAATGAAGGCAACAGCTTATCATGTAAATCATGGTGTTTGTGTCTCATTTGATGTGTTTGTCAACTTGCAAACCCATATCTATAAATGTTGTAGACCTGATCATAGCTCAGTCTCTTTTATAATGCTAACTGATTATTTTGGAATCTGCTCAATAAATTTTGACAACAGCTCAACTACTAGGAGATCATCATGTGCATCCATAAAACAGACAAGTTTATTAGTTGGTGAACCCATAGATTTCCAATGTTGTAACTCTAGATATAGCTCAGATTTTTCTGTAATGCTAACAAAACTTTTTGGAAGCCACTGCATTGATTCTGACTCAATCTATATGTAGTGTACCTATCAAGTACATAGTAAATATAGAATATTGGTCTCTATTTTAGCCAGCAGGAAAGTGGTGTCATATGTGTGCTTAGATTAGTTGATTTCATTCTTTATATCTAAAAATCTTGCTTGTAAGACAATATTTATCAATCTTGTGCTTGTACCTGAGATAAAAAAACATGCAGATAGTTGTTTCACTTATACAAACCCCCTAAAGAAACATTGTATAGTGTGAATAACTGTATATTTTGTCTATAGCTTAGTGTCAAGGATAGTTTATATATTAGGGAGATTCCCCTTATAATTTGATGAGAGGGTCATTTAGATATCTGGTTTGAGTTGTCTCAAAGGAGACAAACTAAAATGATAACATTGTTGTAATCACGTAATAATGCAATACTTACAGGTTCATCCTCGTCCTCAATCTCTTGAGATCTTGAAGAGGACTTTTGAATTGTGTTTTAGATTATAGAGTTCGCAATTGAGAAGCAAGCAAAAATAGAGTGTACCATATCATCCCCAACTACCCATGACTAATTAATGTTGTTCTGACAACAACCACAAAAACATAAATTGTACATATGTTCTTCATTTACAACCATGCTAAGAGCACACATATACTTTGGATTTAATTTCACTTAAGCAAGCATTTCACTCTTACAACACATGGTACATCCTTGAGTGAAGTTGGGCCTGTCCTTTTCATTATGAAGATACTCTATGAGAATCTTAAGTTTCTTCTAAAAACTTGTCCAAAGTATACTCTTACAACACATGGTGCTTTCTTATTTCTCCAAAGGCAAGCAAGACGAATTCCATAATTATAAATTCCTTCTATAAAAGGATCAAAGGCCCTATTGGTGTTCCAAACCACAATCATAGGCCCACACACCTTTAGCCTTGTGAAATGGGAAGCAAGCTTAGCTCCATCAAAATGGGGATTGAAGTGACTCATGGACTTGTAGTCCTAAGGATGTAATTTAAAATTGGTTATGAATGCCCTTCTTGTGATAACAATCATGATATTAAGTACACTTAAATCAAGTGAAATTAAATGCATATAAAATCCCAAAAATATTGGTTGACATAAAATCCACATGATTTGGATCATGCAAAATTTGTTTATTCTGACATCAATGCTCGAGAATATGTAAAATCTGTAGTATGATATCAATGTAAAAAAATTTAAGCATACACATTTGTGGAAACCATAAGTTAATTTTCTGAGGCACGTAAACATTGTGCAAACTGAATTAATTTTTTGAGTCAAGTACACATTGTAAAATATGTTATGTTAAAATCAATACAGATTTTCCAAGCTTACACATATTGTATACTCAATGGATTTAATATGAACCTATAGATTTTTAAGATGTGTAAATATATTGTATGATTTATAGAGTTAATATGTAGAATCTGTAGAGCTAAGTTGATAATGAAGAATTTATGCACAAATTCTCTTTTGAATGATGCACAAAGCCTCCATCGCAAAACCGCAAGGTTTGTTACTGGACCTTGAGGTGATGCGGGTGTCACCCGCATCACCACAAGGCCCAGTAACAAACCTTGCGGTGTTGCGATAAAATTAAAAATTCTGTGTTGGTTGTGGTGTCTTTGGGTTTAGCTAATTTTGATGTGGCAGATTGCTTTTATCTTGAAGTTGTCTTGTAGACCTTGCTTTTATCCAGTTCTAATTGATGATCAATTTTCTTATTGGATGTGATCTCAGGCGTTTCAAGAAGTTGTATCTGTAGACCTTGCTATGCCTCTAAGCACAGGTGAATCAAATACAGAAAAGAAGAAACACAACCAAGGATTTTCTTTTGTTCATTTTTCTTCACATGGGATAAGAAAATGGCAAAATGCCTGGTTCTTTAACCAATTTTCCAAATTCCAAACATGAGTAACATTATAGAGGTTGTTGGTTAAGAGTGTTATGAAGATTTTCTTCCTTATTGTTGTTAGGAATTACACGCAGAAGATATCAATTAAATGCAAATAAATATTAAATAGAGGAATGAAAATACACAGAAATAATAATAGCGAGAGACAAGTTTTAACGTGGTTCACCCAAACCCAGACTACATCCACCAACAGAGAGTCCAATATTATTATCCAGTAAATCAAACTGATTACAACTAGCAATCCTTGCAACTCAATACCATTGCAAATGCTACAATACAATATCAACAAAAACCCTAACCCTTAGCCACTTTTATCAAGCCTTATGTCAGTTACAAAAATAGGGTTTTTTTATGTCGGCCAATAGAAAAAATAACTCCTGACACCTTTATAGAAGTGACAGATAAAAGGCGTAAATATATTATCCAATATTATTATCCAGTAAATTTGTGCCCCTTGACCCCGTCTTGGGGGTGCTGCCCCTTTACCCCATTAAATAATTTGGGGGGAAACTGTGCTAATAAAAGTGGGGTAAATTTAACCTCCGAGTCTGATTAGGCTCCATATAACAACAATTGTAGGGAATTTAATGTTTTTTCTTACATTTTGTAATAGACTTTAAAAGACATTGTCTCATGAAAGATCCTACCCAAGAATGTCAAACAAACAGGATGTGCATTTTATTTCAAATTTTAGTGATTGTTCTCATGCATTTTTTAATGGTTTTTGTGTATAATACTGATTTGAGAAACTATTTTCCTTTTGGCTAGGTAGCTATTGACAGCATCTCACATGGACCATGTCCTTAGTACACTCCTAATTACTTGTTCCTCCTCCAGACAATTTTGTGCTCTGATCCCCAGGTACTATCAACTGATAGAAATATATTTCTGATGTTGAATCTGAAGATGTTTTGAAGGGAGGTCTTATTTGTTGAGTAATTTTTGTAGGGTACTATAAACTTTGTACCGATGATGTCTCAAATGGAGGGTGGTTGTCCAGTTGATTACAATGTCATCACTAATATCTTTCTTTAGGTAATTGCTTTCTAGTTGTTGTAAATTCATATATCTTCTTCCTATTGATAAATAGCTTATGGTTTTTGATATGGAACTTTGAAGTTGAGGTGACTATTAAACTATTGCTCTCAATGTAGTTTATTTTGTTATATGATTATTTCTTGTAGTGCCTGTATTGTGTGTAGATTCATGCATCAAGTTGTTTGAACACTTCAAGTCTTATGAAGGGCTATATTTCTTCTTGGGTACATATTTGAGCTCTAGGTGATTTGACTTTGGATTGTCACTTGTATCATTTTGTCACTGATATTCATTGATCTATTTGAGGAGGTAATTTTGTAGTAGCTTTGGAACCTTGTACTTATATGGTAAACTGTATTTTCAATGTCATTGGTAGTGAGTATCCTGACATTCACTTCAAATACATTGAAGCAACAACCAAAACTAAACAAATCAAGGAGGTGGAATGTGTAACCAAAGAGTCAAACTTCTATGATGTTGAAAAGACAACAAACTTTCTTATGGAAGCAAGACTTCTACATGCTCGTCCATTGATAAATGTTTGTGATCGGTTTGGATTTGTCCACTATCATGTTCAGTAAAGCTTATCAGTCAAGGTATATGTAGAACATAGTTCTTAGTCCATACTGAGTATTCATGGTGTGAAGTTTGTAGAGGAGTTTTTCATAGGACCCTTAGGCTTCATTTTTCAAGTAGTTCTTTCATGCTTTGGAGTTGTATAAGCAAAAAATAGAGCATTGTAACTCAATTTTCTCAGTCACAGCACTGAGAAACACACTTTGTAACACATTTTTCAAAGCAAAGACACATATTTCTATCTTGTATCTACTGTAAGAACACCTTTTCTGAGTAAAATTTCAATATTTTACCTTCTTAATAGCTGTTTCATTATGTGCAAATGAATGATTGATTATGTTTTTCTGTGTTTTATGTTTAAACCTCAAAAGCATTGTCTCATTTCCAACACTTTTAGGTAGAAATTAGTGAACAAAAACAATTAAATAAACTACCAATTGACTAAATATAATACCAACTAACAGAAATCAGTGAATAAATATGACAAAATATATGACTAAATATACTACTAGTTGATAGAAATCAGTGAATAAATATACTACCAACTGACAGAAATCAGTGAATAAATATGACTAAATCAATGACTAAAAATATACTACCAAATTGATCAATCAAAACAACCAAATAAATGACTGGTAATAAACTACTAATGGTCACGTGACCAATCTCAATGAATAATATGGCTAAATATATGACTAAATCAATGACTAAATTAACGACTAAATATACTACCAAATTGATCAATCAAAATGACCAAATAAATGACTAAAATTGGTTTAGTCATAAATTTGGTCACATTATAAATGACTGGCAATAAATTGCATATGGTCACGTGACCAAGTTTAGTCATTTATAAGTAGTTTTTAGTAGTTTTTTAATGACATATTGTTGTTTCTGTACTAGTGATTATCTCTGTCGTAGTCTTATGAAACTTGTAGCTACTATTTCTTTCCTCTATGATTTGATTCTAAGAATGACCTTCTTGCATATTTGGCAATTGACCTAATCTATTTTTCCCAAACGGCTTGCTAATCGATAACCTATAAAAATAATCTTATTTATCTCTGGCGCTGTTATGTTGTCTCTATCATAGCTAGGAATTAGTTCTTGGTCGATCTGTGTTTGTTTTATTGTTCTTTGTTATGAAGTGAAGTGACCCATTTCTTGTCTTTGTCAGCCTATATTGCACCTCTAACGCCATGATTTGAGCAGCCTTGTTGTTGAGACAACCTCTATAAACTTAGACGACAGTAATTAAATCATTGTCGTAGATCTATTTTTACTTTTCCCATCATTGTTATCTCATTCTTCAGACATTCTTCTGTAACTTGATTACTATACTTGTATCTTTTCTTGAATGCACAAGACAACTGAGAGGGGCGGGGGTGAATCAGTTGTAACAAAACTTCAAACACTTACAATCATTCAGATCCACATTAACCTTTAAGTATGTTATGATGATTAAGCATGAAAAGAAAATAACTGAAACTAAATCATAACAACACCACACACAAGAGAACAATGATTTTTTTACGTGGAAAACCGTAAAAGGGAAAAACCACAGTGAGGATTAGCTCACAATATAATGTAGTAGCAATACCAAATTATAAAGGCTCACTGTACAAAAGAGAGAATACTCATTGTAGGTGGACTCACTGTCCAAGTGGACTCACTACCCATTGAGAAAGAAAGAAAGAAGAGAAGAATGGCTCATTGTCATGCTTTGAACTGATATAGCTGCATCTAACCTATGCATGGAGTTCAATTCCAATGAAGCTCAATTTTTATCACAACACAAACAACATCTTCGCAACATCACTGAAAATAGTAGACACCTTCTACTCACTGCATCCAGTAGCCTAACACATGAAATCTCTCACTACCCTAATCAAATTCACATCACAAACATCATGTCCCTCGCACACACCCATTCACGAATTCTTGACACTTATTTATATCATCATCATCATCCTTGAAAACATTCTCCAAGGTCAGCAACATGACTTAACCCACAAAATTCAAATTAGGACTGGACCTAAACATTCCTGCAGAGGAAGGGAATTAATGAAAACCACATCACACCTTAGCACAGACCTAAATCCACTCTTACACACTTCATCACGATTTCACTTTCACCAAGGCACAACTGCAAATAGTGTAAACAACCAAATCGAACATCCTTATGTTAACACCATGAACTTTTAAATGTACACTTCCTCAAAATCACATGATGACATGCAGACCATGCACCAAGCTTGAACATGATCTAGAAACATCTACAAGCACCTGAAAACCAACAAATTCCTTTACAACATCTTTCACCTAAAGAAACTTCACACCAGAGTACTTAACCAACTATATCATGCTCTGTCATCATCTGCAACTTAAGAAATGTACTTAAGGAGCACCAAACCATGAACCACTTGAGCTAAAGGAAAATATAGACTTTATAAGAACACATAGAGAACTACAACACCTAAAACCATCATGTGGAGAAATATGGAGCAAAATACTTTCTCCCAGGTAGACTATAAACACTGTCAAACACTGTTCTCAAACTAGTGAACACAACTTCTATTGCACAACGATTTGGAGCACCAAATTCTGGATTTAGTATCTTCAAACACTTCTAGACAACATATACAAACCACATACTTAGATCTCCAACACAAAATAAATTTAGAGAAAAAACTCGAACAACACTCTGTAAGCCAGAAGACTTCTTCAACACACTATTTCCATAATTAATCAAATTTTCTCAAAAGCACTTGGAAACCCAACAACAGAAGCATATTCTCAACATATTTAGCACCTCCTCAAAGCAATCAAATCATTTTAACATAGAAACTCAAACAAACAACAACAACCTCATTAGAAGACACAGTTGACACTAATGACACCACAAGCTTGTTGACATCAATGACAACATCAATTAGTAAATACTTGCAACAATCGCCCCCTTTGCCAATGATGGCAACATATGATGTGAAAAACCATCAAGACACAACTCTGCACCAATATTCTTTACTTTCTTACTCTCCCCCTTTCTTTTGCACATATTATTCTCTCTCTTTGATCACTGATTGTTCATTCTCCCCCTTTGTTTTTCACATAAACTCTCTCCCCCTTTGACATCAATGGAAAAGGGTGTCACAACTTTCCCTTTTCATAATACTACACATACTTGCACTATTCACTACTACTCTAAATACTCCCCTTGACTGCAACAATCATCCTGACTACTTCCTATTCCTCCTGAGAGGTAGCCTCCATTCATCAATCCACAAAAGAATGAACCTTGAAATCTATTGGACTGATGCATCTCCTTAAGCATCTAGTTCAAGGAAGGAGGGGCAATAACTGCTAACTTCTCCTGGAGATACTCAAATGTATCCTTAGGAAGAGCCTTAGTGAATATGTCAGCAACCTAATCCTTTGTATGCACATACTCAAGCTTTACTTCATTCTCTACAACCTTCTGTCTCAGAAAGTGATACCTAATTCAAATATGCTTTGTCTTTGAATGCATCACCAGATTCTTTGAAATTTTAATAGCACTTGTATTATCATAGAAAATAGAAATTAGCTCATCATACACAACATTGATATCCTTCAAGGTTTGTTTCATCCACAACACCTATGTGCAATAAGATGCTACTGCAATGTATTTTTCCTCTGCAGTAGACAGAGATACTGAATCCTACTTTTTACTTAACCATGACACTATTCTACCACCAAGAAAGAATGCTCCACCACTTGTACTTTTCTTGTCATCTACACAACTAGCCTAGTTTGCATTTGTATAAGCACTTAGAGTAAATTCGGTATCTTTTGGATACCACAAGCCATGATCACAAGTGCCCTTTAAATACCTAAAAATCCTCTTCACTGCCATAACATGTGACTCTTTAGGATCTACTTGGAATCTAGCCACAAGACAAACTGCATGCATAATATCTGGTCTAGTAGTAGTCAGATATAGTAATCCTCAAATCATTTATCTATACTTGCACTAATTAGCCTTAGGATATTCATCATTCTTGCTCAAATTACAACCAGTAACCATAGGAGTACAAACTAGTTTAGAATCTTCCATTCCAAACTTCTTTAACAACTCTTTTACATAATTTGACTGAGAAATGAAAATACCCTTATCTGTTTGATTGATCTATAAGCCAAGGAAGAAATTCATTTCCCTGCACATTGACATTTCAAACTTTTTTTGCATCTCATCTACAAAACTCTTACACATACTTTCATTTCCACAAAAAAATTATGTCATCTACATACACTTTCATAATCAAAATTTGATCTCCACTTACTTTGATGTACAAATTTCTATTTGCGGAGCCTTTATTGAATCCTTGCTATAATAAGCACATGTATAACCTTGCATGCCAAGTTTTGGGAGATTGCTTCAATCCATATAGTGCCTTATTCAACCTATAAACCATGTCTGGCTTATCTGTCAACTGAAATCCTTTTGGTTGCTCTATGTACGCTTCCTCTTCCAGCTCACCATTGAAGAAAGTAGACTTCTCATCCATTTGATGTACTTTGAAATCCTTAGGTGCTGCAAAAGCCAAAAACATCCTAATGGCCTCCATTCTTGCCACTGTAGCATAAGTTTCCTCATAGTCAATTCCTTCCACTTGTGAGTAGCCTTTACATACAAGTCTTGGCTTATTTCTTACCACTTCTCCATTCTCATTCAATTTGTTCTAGAATACCCACTTAGTTCCAGTCACATTTTTGTTCTCTGGTATTGGGACAAGTTCCCAAGTCTGATTTTTCTCAATCTATATCAGTTCTTCTTCCATAGCCTTGATCCAATTCTCATCCTTGCTTGCCTCAACCACTATTTTAGGTTCAACTTTAGAAAGTAAACACATATTTACTTGTTCTTCATTATCTCTGCTTCTTGTCAATACACCTTTTCTCTTATCACTAATGATCTGGTCTTCAGTGTGATGCCTCTACACAAACTTGGGGATTTTAAGGATACTTTCCAGAGCTTCTTGATCTTCAACCTGTACTTCCTTTTCTTTAGTTTCTTCTTCTCTACTTGAAGGCTCATCAGATTCGTGTCCATTCACTTCTAATTTCAACTATACATCCTCAAACACCTGCAATTAACATGAAAACTGCTATGTACTGGAAACAATTGTGTTCTGTCAAGCCAAGCTTCTGTTACTTATTACTAATTAAAATTTCTTGCACAACAGACTTCTTTGTGAAGGATAAGATCCTCTTGCAACATTACCAATCAATCTAATCTGTACAATTCTACCTTTATCCTTTGCAATCACGGTCTATGTCCTGTCTTAAACCTTTGTTGCTAAACCTTAACCTCATCCCTTTGTGCTAAGATATCAGCACCATTCCTTTGGTAGAGGAGAAAATATTTTCAATAAGGCTCCCCCTAAGCCAAAGAACTAATCTTAGTTTCCGAAGGAAACATCTGCACTAAATGCTAGTACATGCTCATCCTTAACCTCTGTTACATCATTCTTAATCCAAATCTTACTCATCTCCTTCTTTGTCTTTGCTGGATTGACATTTTGTACTAGTTCATTCTTCTTTACTAGATTATCCTTCTTCATCCTTCTACTTCTGCAGAACTTAGAGGTATGTCCAGATCTATTGCAATTGTTGCACACAACATTTGTCTGACTAGTATTCCTTCCATTCATTCTGGATCTACATTGGTTAGCTTTATGCCCAAATTTCTTGCATGTATGAAAGCAGCCACTAAAAGATTTAACTATTCTATCCTTGCCATAGCCATTCCTCATTTGACTTTTGAATTCATTAGCTTTATGTCCCATCTTATGGCATGCAAAACACCTAATAGGGTTCTGACTTACTTTACTTCTGCATATAGTAGCTCTATGACGAACTTTATTGCATGTGAAGCATTGACTAAAGAAGGATCAAACATTTTGATTTCTTCTACTTCTACATTCTAATGCTTTGTGTCCATACTTATTGCATAAATGACAAGAACTATTGAAAGATGAGTACCTTTGAGCATTTGGTTGTCTAACTAGAGGTCTTCTAGCTTTATTCTTTTGATTTCAGATCTGCTTGCCATTGTTCCTCTGATTTGAAGTCTGATCAGACTTTGAACTTTCACCTTTTTCAAATCCTAAGCCTCCTTTATCATTGGAACTTTTTTGACTTGCAATAATCTCATCAAGCCTTGCAGAACTCATTTTGAATTTTTCTTTATAATTCTTTGCCTTCTCTAGATCTGAATTTAGATTCACTACTTCTTGTTCAAGCCTTATACATTCTTCAGATTTGCATTCCTCAGTTCTTTTCTTTTCCTCAACTTGTATTTTAAGACCAGTGATGGTTCCATTTGTTTGCACCAATTGCTCATTGATTTCCTTATTCTTTTCTCTAAGCTTCTTGACTTGTTCTTTCAATTTTTTGATACTTTCTTTCAGATCGCTATTTTCTCCTTTAGTTCTTTCAAGGTCCTCAAGAGCAACCTCAAGATCTTCACTACTGATAGTCATGCACTCATCTTCTGAAGATCCATCAAACAAGGGAACATCCTTCTTGTGCACCATCCCATAGCTACCTCAAGTTGTTAAGCTTTCTTCTAAGGAACCTAGCTCTAATACAAATTGTTAAATGCACAAGACAACTGAGAGGGGGGGTGAATCAGTTGTAACAAAATCTAAAACCCTTACAAACATTTAGATCCACATTAACCTTTAAGTATGTTATGATGATTAAGCATGAAAAGAAAATAACTGAAACTAAACCATAACAACACCACACATAAGAGAACACGAAATTTTTTACATGGAAAACCTAAAAGGGAAAAATCACGGTGAGCATTAGCTCATAATATAATGTAGTAGCAATACCAAATTACAAAGGCTCACTGCCCAAAAGAGAGAATTCTCACTGCAAGTGGACTCACTGCCCACTAAGAAAGAAAGAAAGAAGAGAAGAATGGCTCACTATCAGGCTTTGAACTGATATAGTTGCATCTAACCTATTCATAGAGTTCAGTTCCAATGAAGCTCAATATCCATCACAAAACAAAAATCTTCGTAGCATGACTGAAAATAGTAGACACCTTATGCTCACTACATCCAGTAGCCTAACACATGAAAGTTCTCATTGCCCTAATCAAATTCACATCACAAACATCATATCCCTTGCACACACCCATTCACGAATTCTTGACACTTATTTATATCATCATCATCATTGAAAACATTCTCCAAGGTTGGAAACACGACTTAACCCATAAAATTCAAATTAGGTCTGGACCTAAAAATTCTCACGAATGAAGGGAATGAATGTAGACCACATCACACCTTAGCACGGACCTAAATCCACTCTTACATGCTTCATCATGCTTTCACTTTCACCATGACACAACCGCAAATAGTGTAAACAACGAAGTCAGACATCCTTGTGTTAACACTGTGAACTTTTAAATGCACGCTTCCTTCAAATCACACAATGACATGTGGACCATGAACCAAGCTTGAACATGATCTAGAAACATCCACAAGCACCTGAAAACCAACAAAATCCTTTACAACACCTTTCACCTGAAGAAACTTCATACCAGAGTACTTAACCAGCTATATCATGCTCTGTCATCATCTGCAACTTAAGAAATGTACTTGCAGAGCACCAAACCATGAACCACTTGAGTTGAAAGGAAAATATAGACTTTATAAGTACACATCCAGAACTGCAACACTTGAAACCATTCTGTGAAGAAATGTGAAGCAAAATACTTTCTCCTAGACACATTGTAAACATTGTCAAACACTATTCTCAAATTGGTGAACACAACTTCTATTGCACAACGATTCAGAGCACCAAATTTTGGATTTGGTATCTTCAAAAAATTCTAGCTAACATATACAAACCACATACTCATATCTCCAACACAAAAGAAATGCGAAGCAAAAACTCAAACATCACTCTTTAAGCCAGGAGACTTCTTCAAGATATTGTTTCCATAATTAATAAAAGTTTCTCAAAAGCACTTGGAAACCCAACAACAAAAGCATATTCTCAACATCTTTAGCACCTCCTCAAAGAAATCAAATCACTTTAACATAGAAACTCAATCAAACAATAACAACCTCATCAGAAGACACAATTGACACGAATGACAACACAAGCTTGTTGACATCAATGAAAACACTGATTAACACATAATTGCAACAATTTTTTTTTTTACCTCTGTCGTAGAAATTCCTTATCCTATCACAGCCTATTTATTTTTGTATCAAACTTCTTGTGAGTTCCTGTAGCTTAATTTATAGATACCTGTAGCTTGTTATATAAGTTCCTGTAGCTTCATTTAAAACTATCTGAAATAGTTATATTATTACTTAGAGTAGAGACAATACATTTTCTGATTTCTACCTATGCTTTTAAATTTAGTTGTGAGATGGTGAAACCATTCATACACTCTTATTAAGCCTTTCTTTCAATAAATTGTTTGAATTATAAACCATCTTTGGGTAGAAAGTAGTTAACATTAGTTTTCTACAAACTATCAAAACAATGAAATACAGTTAGAGAATACAACTAGATTATAAAATCTATATTTATATTTGCATTTAAATGAATGAATGATGTTCTTCTTTACTACTTTCTTGAAAGTGTGTTTTCATGAATGATGCAAAGGAAAGGGATTAGAGATGGTTATAGGCGAATATGAGTTTCTATTTATTTTGAAAAGAAAGTAGATTATCTCTTATGTGTGTTTGGGGTTACTTTTGGGCTAGGATGCCGAATGTGGAATATCAAAGATGGCTTCTCCTCTTTTCAGGAATTGAACCTTAAACTATTTTAAATGCTTAGGCCTAAGATGGGAATTCATTGAAAAAGATGAATATTTTTCTAGCAAAACTTTATTTCTATATATCTCTGCCACATCCTGTTGTTAGATAATTTGCATATCATTATTTAGATTTGCACATTAGACTTCAGGTTGCATCAAGTGTTCCTTCCTACCAGTTGTTTCTAGGTTGCTAAATGTTTCGTGCAGGGCTGGGTTTCCTTCGTGTTATGAAGGGATCTGGGGAAGTGTAATTACTTCATGGTTGGGTGGAAAAGTACCTAAGCATGTTCCCGTCTCTCAGATCGCAAGAGGACCATGTGGGTTCATGGTGACTAGAGAGTTTGTTTGATTTATTATTCTTATATTGGACATGATTATTGTATCTTGTATTTATTATTAAATGATTTATAGCATGAAAGGCAATGGACTTTGTATATTCTTTTATAGTACTAACACCTAGATTAAGCACAAGATTTGTAAGATTTAATGACTTTTATTGATTCATGTTTATGAGATTTATATTTTACTTGAGATGATGTAATTAAGTGGATTATTTACTTCATGTAACTTTTGTGATTGAATGAGTACTTTACACTCCCATAGACTGGATCATGACAGTGATATCACTGTTCAGGGATCTCAAATAATACAAGAAGGCAACATTAGGGGAAGGCCTCACCAATGGTGGGATTTTGTACCAAGTCTTTTGAAATCTAAAATTAAAATCCACCATGAATTCATAAGGAGCCCTTTTAATGGTGGCCACTTGCTCTATTAGGGATAAATGATCACTGTTATCTTCAAAACACTAACATAGCCTTGTTCTCAAATCTTCCCATTCATGACTTGAATTTGTAGGTAACCCCCTATACCATTGGAGAGCTTTTCCTTTCAAGGAAGAAGCAAGGAGCCTTATCACGACATTGTTTTGGGTAGCATTATAAACATGGCATACATTGGCAATGTCTTAGATGTGCTTGATGGGTGTGGTGGAGTTTTCACCAGTGAAAAAGCAGATAGCCTTTAGAGATGAAACTGGGATGTCATCATATTGTGCAAGGTATAGAGGGCTTCCACTATTAAAGGCTAGAAAGGGTCTATTTCTTAGCAGGGCCATGATAGTGGTGTGAATGTTATGATGGGTATATGGAATCCTATTCTTGATGGAGGGAAAATCCCATGACTTCCATAATAGCTTGACATACTAGAGAATTAAAAAGTAGAGATGCATCAAAATTTTCTTTTAAAACAAGGGTAATGGGTCTACTTTGGGAGGCTAGAAACATACTAGAAGAGAGTCACCAGGTGATTTGTGATGATCTTGAAAGCTAGAAAAGACCAAAAGTATCACTGAACTTCAATCTTTGATGAATCTTTAAGCACTTGGGTTGCTTTCACTAGTGGATTTGTTTAGCAGAGTCACCATGGTGTTTGTGAAGACTGCCCTGAATGGAAAGATACACTGAAGAAAACACCAAATCCTTCAATGGATGATAAAGCTCATCTAACGGGTCCCACTGAGCATGCCAAAAACTGTTATCACATGAAATTGCACCTTGCTTGAAGCCTATTCAAGCATTCCAATGACACAATGGGACTGATCCCAAGGTGTGGGACCTTGCATATGAGATCAGACCTCTAGAGAAGGCTGATTCCTCATTCTAAACTTAAGGTTCAGAGAAAATGACTAAACCTAATGTTACAAGGAAAAGAGAAGAAAATACTAGAATTGAAAGGGGGTGATGCACCAGATTTATAATGTGTTTAACTATGTCTGAATTAACACAACAATGACCTCAAAACTGCAACAAACTCACATAGACTCAAGTAAACTATCACAAAGGTTCGGTAGAAAATTGAAACTACTAAAGGGACCGTTTTATCCACAATACTAGCATACAATCTTTAAATAAACATAGTGTAAAGCTACTAAGAGAGGCAGAGTGACAGTTTGTATTAATCATTAAGGCTAGAAAGCCATTATAGAAGTAGAATAATTCATTGCAGAAGGAAGTGACACAAAATAGTCAATTACACTCATTAGTGAACCAGACTAGAAGACATTAAAGTCCTAGATACAAGCACAATACATCAAATTCTATTGATTCTTGTAATTGGATTACAAGGTCTGTGCAACAAAATCCTCTACCCACGTGATGGCCCAGAAGAACAGCTAACAAACCCTTTTTTACATCTTTTCATATGCATATATAGCATTTTGAATTCATCGTGCAACCCTAGACATTTAAAAGTCAGTAAACAAATCATACCCATGCTGCATTGAATTCGACCTAGAAGACTATTAGGAAATCTATGGATTTGAGGAGCGCCCATGTTTGGCATGTTGAAGAATCTGTAGCCTGGAAGGCCACCCATATCCTGTGCACTGATTTGTCCTTGGAATGACCCATAGAAGCATGATTTGCAGATAAACTTAAAAGGTGCATTTCACCTAGTCCTTTATACATTACATTCAAGTGCATAAATGAAATAATTCAAAAGATTATGTTTATTAGATTACTACAATTATCCAAGTGCATGTAACATAGGAAAGATTTATCCAAAATCTTTTCCAAAGAATAAATAATCTTTATTGAATGTAAAATGTACATTATCTCACACAAGCCGTGAGGTTAACTTTCTTATTCAATGAAATAGAAGAACAATCTATACATGAATAAGTAAATGTAAATAAATGTGCATGTAAGGTTAGAGGCCAGTCATTGCCTGAGAATGACTAGTTCTAGTTCTGGTGTGTTGTCCTATCGCCCTGAGTTGTCTTTGTCCTTCCTAGTTTCATGTTGTCTCTAGTTCCTGCATCTAGCAAAAATAGTGGTGTTAGAGTAATACTCTAAGCAATGAATGGCCCCAAACCTAACATGAACAAGATACTTATGCATGTATAAACTGATCCTCAAATGCATTAAACAAGAAATGTATACCTTGGATGTCCTAGAGAACAATCTGGTCATCAAACACATCCAAAATATGCATTTATTTTCTAACAAGTTTGCTTCATGTGCAGATACATGTAAAATTGTGTTTCTGTGTGATTCATTAGATTACATCATGAGTGGAGAAAATGTGGCTCCCACAAGGGTTGAGCCTAGCTCATAGTCATTACAGAACATTTCATATGTATTTATCAGATGCAAGAAATATAGAGTGTATAAACAAAGTCAATGTCATGCAGAGCAGTATGAAAAATAGTTTATCATGAGATATTACTTGATACAGTCTGCATTCAGGATCAACTATAAGTACAACATAGACAGTCTTGAAAGATATTGATGCAAGAGTGTATATGACAGTCAAGAGATAATGAAGGACAGTCAAGGTTTCTTGAAGGTTTGATAGCCATCTACAGAGGTTTCAAGGACTCTTTTTGAGTAGTAAAGAGAAGAAATAATGGAGCAATCGTATATATCATCCAAGGCAGAAATGCAGTCATCTTTATCAAAGACAGCCTACAGTAAGGTAAAGAGGACAATCAACTTTCTTACCAGCTGCATACTTGCTCATCTATGATAGAAATCTAAGGAGGAGCAGTCATCATAATAAAGGAGTATGCCAATAGTGTAGTATGAACTATTGAAGACAATTATGCCATGTATCATCTAGTGAAAGGACAATTATGTTCAAAGGATTAGCATTGATGAAGATCAGATGATAGAAAAGATAGTCAAGTGCAAAACAGTCTAATGCATGTATCACTGTCCTTGTCAAAAGGCAGTCATTTATATCAAATGAACAAGTCATTTTTCATTTTTTTAAAAAGAAGCAGATCAGTCTATCAAAAATAGCAAATATGATCTTAGAGGACTATCACACAGTTGTATATGCAAGAATATATATCACCATTGCAATAAAGGAAGAACTCGGTCATTTTCAAGATAAGAAGGTACTATCATAATAGAAGGAACAAGAGCATCTCAAGACAATAGATAGTAGACCTGAAGCATAAGCATGAGTAAGGTAATCTAGAGAAAAATAGTGTATACATGCTACAGAATGCCACAAGATTTCATTGATGCAAGTTATCATGAAATGCTTATATGCAGGTGGTTTCCCAAACAAAGTGACAAGAGTATAGACTTGTGAAATGAAGAGCAGCTTATGCAATGTATAGATGATACTATCATCGCCTTCAATTATCTTCCTTTTAAATGCATACACGGCCCATACAAATTCAAACCATGATCAAATACAACCATATACATGAGGAATGAATAATGGAACATCATTATAGGCCACATCATGTGTGAGGTTTTTTGGGACAACAATGTAAGAGGTACAGGTTTAAAAGAACATGCTATCATTCATCGAGTGTCATGTCTCATATGTATGAGGTGCAAAAGGAACAATATGGCTTTATCATGTTCTAGTGACAAGATTATAAAAAAGGACTGAAATAGTTTTTATGATCATGTCATTATGATATAGCCATTATCCAAAGAAGGCACAAGTCTCAAGCATATGAAAGGTACAGTTATATACTGATGAAATAATGGAACGACATGTAGCTACAAACTCCTTATGCCAATGAGAATAGCAATGCAAGGTACAAACTCATATGATACAAAATATACAGACAATGGAGCAGTAGTCCTATGACTGAGTTGTAGACAAAAGGAAAGAGCAGAGATGCATAGTGCACAAATAAGACTACTACAGAGATAAAAGAGAAATGACTAGTTCTGGTTCTGGTGTGTTGTCCTATCGCCCTGAGTTGTCTTTGTCCTTCCTAGTTTCATGTCGTCTCTGGTTCCTGCATCTGGAAAAAATAGTGGTGTAAGAGTAATACTCTAAGCAATGAATGGCCCCAAACCTAACATGAACAAGATACCTATGCATGTATAAATTGATCCTCAAATGCATTAAACAAGAAATGTATACCTTGGATGTCCTAGAGAACAATCAGGTCATCAAACACATCCAAAATATGCATTTATTTTCTAACAAGTTTGCTTCATGTGCAGATACATGTGAAATTGTGTTTCTGTGTGATTCATTAGATTACATCATGAGTGGAGAAAATTTGGCTCCCATAAGGGTTGAGCCCAGCTCATAGTCATTACAGAACATTTCATATGTATTTATCAGATGCAAGAAAGATAGAGTGTATAAAGAAAGTCAATGTCATGCAGAGCAGTATGAAAAATAGTTTATCATGAGATATTACTTGATACAGTCTGCATTCAAGATCATATATAAGTACAACATAGATAGTCTTGAAAGATATTGATGCAAGAGTGTATATGACAGTCAAGAGATAATGAAGGACAGTCAAGGTTTCTTGAAGGTTTGACAACCATCTACAGAGGTTTCAAGGCCTCTTTTTGAGTAGTAAAGAGAAGAAATAATGTTGCAATCATATATATCATCCAAGGCAGAAATGCAGTCATCTTTATCAAAGACAGCCTATAGTAAGGTAAAGAGGACAGTCAACTTTCTTACCAGCTACATACTTGCTCATCTATGATAGAAATATAAGGAGGAGCAGTCATCATAGTAAAGGAGTATGCCAATAGTGTAGTATGAACTGTTGAAGACAATCATGCCATGTATCAGCTAGTGAAAGGACAATTATGTTCAAAGGTTCAGCATTGATGAAGATCAGACGATAGAAAAGATAGTCAAGTGCAAGATAGTCTAATGCATGTATCACTGTTCTTGTCAAAAGGGAGTCATTTATATCAAATGAACAAGTCATTTTTCATTTTAAAAAAAAGAAGGAGACAATCTATCATAAACAACAAAGATGATCATAGAGGATTGTCACACAGTTGTATATACAAGAATATATATCACCATTGCAATAAAGGAAGAACTCTGTCATTTTCAAGATAAGAAGGTACTGTCATAATAGAAGGAACAAGACCATCTCAAGACAATAGATAGTAGACCTGAAGCATAAGCATGACTGAGGTAATCTGGAGAAAAATAGTGTATACATGCTACAGAATGCCACAAGATTTCATTACTGCAAGGTATTATGAAATGCTTATACACAGGTGGTTTCCCAAACATAGTGATAGGAGTACAGACTTTGTGAAATGAAGAGTAGCTTATGCATTGTATAGATGATACTTATCATCTCCTTCACTTATCTTCCTTTTAAATGCATACATGGCCCATACAAATTCAAACCATGATCAAATACAGCCATATACCTAAGGAATGAATAATGGAACAACATTATAGGCCACATCATGTGTGAGGTTTAAAAGAAGATGCTATCATTCATGGAGTGTCATGTCTCATATGTATGAGGTGCAAAAGGAACAATATGGCTTTATCATGTTCTAGTGACAAGATTATAAAAAAGGACTAAAACAATTTTTATGATCATGTCATTATGATACAGCCATTATCCAAAAGAAGGTACAAGTCTCAAGCATATGAAAGGTACAGCTATATACTGATGAAATAATGGAACAACATGTAGCTACAAACTCCTTATGCCAATTGGAACAACAATGCAAGGTACAAACTCATATGATACAAAATATATAGACAATGGAGCAGTAGTCCTATGACTGTGTTGAAGACAAAAGGAAAGAGCAAAGATGCATAGTGCACAAAGATGACTACTATAGAGATAAAAGAGAAATACAGTGGAAATAGACCCCAACTGGGTGATACAAAGAGAGCCATTATCTTCACTTTTTCAAGAAGATGCAAGACAAGTGCATTTTGCAAAATATAGAGAGCTTGAATGATTACAGTGATAACTGAGAATGTGTTTACATCAGTAGTCTATACTTCAACAAAAAATGGTGGAGTGATAATGTTCAACCCTGAGCATTTCCATTACAATGAAATATCAAGTTTTCTGTACAAACCCAGAGGGTTTTTTCCCATGGCATGAAGGAGACAATTTCTTTTTTGAAGTCATGTTGAAGACCCAGATGAAGATACAATGCTTTTTAAGTTTGCTATCATAGGAAAAGCTATGAGAAGTCTCTTGTCTATAACAAATACATGGTTTTTGATGTGTTAAGCAAAAAAAAGCCTAGGAATGCTACTAAATCGTGCCTCTAGCAGCCTAATGCACAAAAAATTCATTTTTACAAGTTTTGTCATAAGTTGGGGGCTCATTTTGAGCCAAAAGATGCAAATACAGAGGGAGAGAGTAAAGTTTTTGACTCATTTCAAACAAAGATACTCAGATTTTCATGAAATCGTGCCTTTGTCAGGGCAAAATGTAAGGTAAGAATCAGAAAAAAATGAAGGAATATCTACAGTAGAGGAATTACCTTTTTCTGTGTCATTTGTTTTGCCAAAACCATGAAAGACTCTCAGAATCAACCCCCATTTCAGCCTCAACATAGTCAAAACGTAGTCATGGTGGTCGGCCATGAAAAAATGAGGAAAAATGCATCAAAACTAGTCAGAAATCGCGGCCAGAGAGGCCTAGATCGGCCTAGAATCAACTTCAAAAGGTCAAAACCTCAGCTAAAAACAACTCACCTTGCATTTTGCTCTAAAAATTGGCAGGAAGACATTTAAGAATTGACAGAAACTATGCATTTTGGCTCACAAACCCTACAGAGGCTATAGCTGGGTAGAAACAAATCTTCTCTCCAAAAAGTCGACAAGGGCAAAATGATGTTAAGGGTTTTCAAACCCTTTCTTTTGCTAGAGCTCGAATGAGCTTTTTTCACCTTTTTTGACTTTGTTTTTAAAACTAAAATCATTGCTATCCAATTTGGGGATGTGGTCAACACTTGCAAATCATGATGCGTAGGGGGTTGTGAGACATGTTTTTCTGCCTTTAGTTAATTGTCAAATTCAAATAAACGTTATAAAAGCACAGGGTCGAATGCTTATCTTGCTAGGCATGTCTTATTTTTCAGATGCATATGGAGGGATAAGGTGATGCCTAAATGCATAATATTGTAATTACATGTGCATGGAAGTATAAGACATGGTGATGTGTATAGGGAGGCATAAGGGTCACTTTGAAATGTATTGCATAGGACCTTGAAATCGTGATGACGTATATTGTGAAACGTATGAATGGCTAGGGGTTATAAGGTGATTTGATGTAGCCATGTAATGCGACTAATGATGCAAGTGTATGGAGGTCATGTTTTGCCTAGGGATTATAATACTTTTATTTTGATTTTGCATAGTCTAGAAATAGATTAAACGTTGTAAACGAGTGATAAAGTAATAAGTTATGAATTACTTATCATTTGTAATAAAAATGCAAAAGGGCAATAATAGGCAGATTTATCACACATGGCAAAGTGAGTCTCGTCGATTACTTTGTCGTTCTTTCACAATATTTAATTTGTCCCTAAATCATGCAAAATTGGGAAATTAAATATTTATGTCCTAAATGCCATTATTTTCTGTATGGGTTTGTAATAAATTTGCAATGTAAAACATTAACTAAGTGGCGTAATTATAAACCTCTTAGTCAATGTTAATTAAATGTAGAAATAATGTGTGTTTATGTCATTTATTGTGCAAATATCAAGCATTTATGATGCTGCAGGGGAGGTTGACAAACAAGTTGAGGAGTTATTGAGAGGTTTGACTTATTTTCAATGGCCTTAAAGAGCATTTAAAGGCATTTTCTGGAGCTTTTATGGTGGGTGATGACATGCCTTGACTATTTCTGAATTGGAAACCCATTTTGGAGGACTTTAGGCAGATATTTTGGGGACATTTA
Source organism: Cunninghamia lanceolata (assembly GCA_027924645.1). Taxonomy (NCBI): domain Eukaryota; kingdom Viridiplantae; phylum Streptophyta; class Pinopsida; order Cupressales; family Cupressaceae; genus Cunninghamia; species Cunninghamia lanceolata. Next base: position 3,287,032 of record BSBN01001011.1, read on the forward strand.
TGAGATGCACAAAAATGGAGGTTGCTCATGCTTATCTTGTTACAAGCTATTTGGGAAGTATATAGTCTTCTTCCTTGTTCATTATTCAAGAGTTCTGGCTATTCACTGCACTGTATATTGTAATTTTTGAGTTCTTTTGCATAAGTGAATAGTTTTGCAACCCATTTTTAGAGTAATACAACATTGTAACACCTTTTTAGAAGTAATAAACAGTTTATACCTTCCCATTTCTTCTGGTATTGTGTGTCCTTAGTGTTAGTACAGATCCTTGTGATGTTCTTTGTCCTTGGGACTATATTTCATGTTGGTGCCTCTATGCAGGGATACATGTATTTTTGCAAGTTGTGAGATGTACTAGGAATGAGAATCAGTTTTTGAGTAGTGAGAAAACATCATTCTCCTTCACAAAACTATTGTTATTTAGCCTTCTTATAAATTGATGATACAAAGGTTATGATCTACTGGGTTGTGTATGAGAACCTTATTATTATTGGTTCTATAGTGTGTTAGTCACTTGTGTAGTCTTTGGTAACCATTTTGGTGCATCACCTTAGATAGTATTTTTCATTTTCTTGTAATCTTTCTTACTCTTTTCCCTGCAAAGATATTAGTCTAGTAGTTTCTAAGTGATAACCAGTTAGGAAGCCGGCCTTCTCTGGAGGTTCTTTCCATCACAGGTGACCCACAGGCCTGGAAAGATCCCATGTTTCTCCAGATTGCCAGGTTCTACAACTCAGTAAGGGTGTAAATCTGAGAGACAATAGGTACTTCGTCCTCCTCATTCATTTATGGTACCTACACATTAAATCCTTCCACTATTCTAGCTACCTGCACCCTTGAACTGTAGCAATATTGGCATCACCTGAGGAACATATTTTCGAGTGCTTAGAACATCATGTTATTAAATCTTTTACAACACTTTAAAAGTGTTGATCTTTTAATTTCACTTTGGTACCCTTTGATTTTGCTCCTAGTCAGCAAAATCCCCTTCGCCATGAACTTTACCTTGGCTCCCTGTTTGTCACCTCATCAGTCCTTAGCCTTATCGGTGAAATTGGAAAATCACGAACTGGTCAGCAAGTTTGCCATTTCGTGAACTTATCGACTGAGCGATCAGCCTGACTTTGCTTTACCTCTGGACGACTCTCTTCTTTGTTCTTCTCTCTATTTAGTTAGTGAAAAGTCTATTTTGTAAACTACTTTTCTCTTGTCTTTCCCTTTAGTTTCTTGACTTATCAACAAAAAGTCCATTTTGTGAACTTTGCCTTGCTTTTCCTTTTTCCTTGGACACTTTTTCCCTTATCGGTAAATCTTCCTTTTCGCGAACCAACCATGCCTTAGCCAATTTTCTTTTTTCATTTTTCCTTATCGACAAAGTTCCACTTTTGTGAACTTTCCTATCTTCTTATTTCTCCTAATCTTCCTTGGTCAGCAAAGTTTCCCTTTCTCTCTTTTTCTGATGTCTTCGTTATCTTTTCCTTTCCTTCACCTTTTCTTTGTGCTTGTGCCTTACCTGCTGGGTCGGCCTATCGACGAGTTGACCAACCGACGAACTTCTTGGTCGGTGACCCTTTCAGTTCACAAATCATTAAGTTCACTGATAAGTGCTCAAACTTTCTTCTTTTGCCTCTAACTTAGCCGATTTTCCCCTCATGCTTGCTTCATTCCTTTGTTAGTGAACCAACTGATCGATGAACTCAAGGTTTGCAGAACCAACATTTTGCTGACATAGGCAAACCTTCTCCCTTAGTTAATTTTTTGCTAGCCCACTTTAGCCATTTTTCCTCTTGCTCGCTCCTTAGTCGACAAACTGGTGAATTGGTAAACTAGCGAATCGATGAACCAAAGGTTCACCAAACTTGGAATTTGCTGACTAAGGTGAAAGAAAGGGGAAAAACTTAGAATTTTTTGGGATTTTCTAGGGGGAACATCCTTCCATTTAGGCTTTCTCAGATTGGATTTTTCTGATGGAAGGAGGGGGTTTTTGGGATATTTTGGGTTTGGGCAAAATATGACAACAATAACCATACTTTCTTATGTGCAACAAGGAGGCTTTGGGTTAGAATATTTATGTGTTTTCATTTATGTTCAAGTATTCTTTAGTCTAATCTTGAGGTTGCTAATAGTTGTGAATAAGACAGATTAGATTAGTTTAATTTGTTCTTGTATGTTTATTTCCATATGTGCACATTCTTGGCGCACCCGGTGGGACAACCACATCCCTTTTCTAATATTTTCTTGGTGTTTTATAGCCTTTTTGACTCATAGGTTACGGTTTAGTGCATGTAGGCCTATTTTCAGTATGTGTGTTCTAAATGAGCATGCACATTTATGAATGAGTGTGTCTATCTCCATGTTTGTTGACTCACTTCCCATGACCCCTAACTCACTTTTTTAGGTTTCTTGTAAGTTTTGGGTCTAATATCTTGGTGATTTTGTAGGGTTTTGAGATTTCATTGCATTATTGTCCATCCTAATGCTTGTTTGATATAGATTAATCTTATTTTTTTATAGATTTATATCAAGTTTTCTATCCATAAACATGAATTAACATTTCTATCATGAATGAGCATTTTTGTCTATGTAGAGGCACGTCCATGCTTGACCATCAAAATCTCATATTTGTCAGTTTTGATAATTTGTGCTCTTGGTTTTTTTATAGTGGATGGTTTTACAAGCCATTATGCCACCCATTTGTTAAATTGCACTATGTTTTTGGAAGATTTAATCACATTTTATTATAGGTTTTAATGAAAAAAATTCCCCCAACATGCTTCGACGTATTTGTCATGAACACACATTTATGTGTATGAATAGACATATCCATCCCTAACACTTAAAACACATTTTCCATCATTTTTGAGACATCTACCTCTTGATTTCCTATCTTTTATCAATTTTATAGGGGGACATGCTACTCAAATTCACTCTCACATTGTGTTTCCTTGTGTAGGTCATCATTTTGTGTTGCTTTTCCTAACTTCTAATCCATTTTTCATGCATGCAGATCAGTTTTTACATCCCAAATCAGTGTGTGCATAGCCTGTCCTAGTGCCTATGTGTTAAGTGAAGGTAAACTATGATTTTTCACATTTCAACATATGTAGCTTTGTTTTAGCATTTTTGTAGCATTTAAGAATTTCTATTTATAAATTGGCATTTTTTTGTCTATAGCATGGTTTGTTAAATTCCTTGGAATTTGTGTTGGATTAATCTTTGGTATAATCTTGTTAGTTGTGCTTTATCACTAATCATCTATTTTGTGGCCTATTGTTTGTCCAAGACAACTCTTAAACTACTAATGATTTTTCTTGTAGCATCATTTGTCCAAGGCATTATTTTATCACTGATTTAGGAACATTTAGATTTCTAATGGAATTAACACTCGTTTGCCATGTCTATGGGCCAAACTTATTTGTATGCTCTCTCCTCACACCTTTGGGTGATATTGGAGATCAAAAGTTTAAGTTGAGTCTCTTTTTAGATTTTTCAACCCAAGGGCTTAACGTGTGTATGCTATCCTTTTGTGCCATAAGACAATCTTAAGGATTAAAAGAACTTAAGTTTCTTTCTCTTTAGAAGGCCTGCCTAAGGATTTCATCACCTTAGGAGATGACTTGAACCACACATTTTGGTGGGGTATAAAAAGGGGGAGAGTGAAAGTTGTACCTCAAAGGAGGACTATCATGTCTGGCTTAGCCTTGTTGCCCCTTTTCATAAGGAGACAAGGTGAAGTGAGACCTCATATACCTTTAGGTATTTTGAAGGTATCCATAGCAACCTTATATATCCTAGCTTAAGACCATTGTCCATTGTTGGAAAGAGAAATTAGGATACAATCTTGAGATATGAACCTAGGTTACTCTTATGTAGGTGGTTTATACCCCAACAATAATAGTGATAGAAGAGTAGTAAATATAGAAAAAAGTCATCATAATGTGATAGGATACCATGCAAGTAAACATATAACACAATTTAGAACATTCATTATCATAGCCACTACTCCTTATCTCTCCTTATATATATTCATCATATAATCATATATAAAATTTAGGTCTATGTCTCTGCTCTATACATATATCACTTAGTTATCCTCTCATCTCTCTTACTTACTTTCTCATTGTTACATACATATCTATATACAATATATTGGGGTGTGTCCTTTGTGTGACACCTTTCTATCTTCTTCCCTTGTTGGCCTGATGCTCTGCATGTCCTCTGTGCTACCTTGTTGTGACTTCTCCTATTCCCAATGTGCTACCAACATCATCCCCCCCTTTTTGAAACTATGTCTTGTCCTCAAGACATGCTATGCTAGTTTGAGGGTAGGATGTTTTTGTAGATTACTTTAAGCTACGTTAAAGTTGTATCCCACTACTTCTTTGACATTTGTAGCATTTGGACTTGTCCTTCTATCTCTATGTGTGTATTCTCTGCATCACCTAGAGTAGTAGGGGTCTATATGCTTTGTGATTTCTGCTTTGCCTCTATCAGTATGCCAGTTAAATATGATAGTCTTAAGCTTACAACTTCTCTTAGCTACTTTACTTGTACTTTTATTTATTCTCTTTGTTCCTACAGTTGTTGTAGTTGACTATGCATCATCTCAATCTGTACCCTTATTGCTCCATTTGTATCCTTTATAGGATCATATGTTGTGGATGTGTGTGCTATTTGCATCTACAGTTCATCCATTTGATCTTTCATAGCCTTGGTGGTAGTGGGCCACTGTAAACAAAATTGGTACAAAATTGTGGCTTCTCCAATAGCTTGTTAGATATTTCTTATTTCTGTTCCTAGCTGTGTATGTGCCTTGGTACATTTATTAGAAGCATTAGCTATTCTTTTCTTATTCAACTCTTTTGTTATATGTTGTTTGGCCTTGGCTTCCAAGTATTTTGTGTGTGCTTGAAAACTTTGCACCAATTGCTTTAGTTGTTGTGTAAGGGTAATGTTGTGTTGACCCTTTGAACCTCCGATAGCTAACTTTGTATCATATCTATTTCCTCTTGTAGTTGTTCACTACTTTCTACATGTTGCAAAATTTCCTCCCTTGCGGTGGAGTGAAAAATATCACCAAGCTATAATTTCTGGATTGGTGTGATCCCAAATAAATTTATTTGGCCGCCAAATAAAGGTAGTTGTATCAACTATGGTGTCAAAATTGGTTGGATTTTCTTCTGCTACACCAAAAAGTCCTTAATGGACTGAATAGGAAAGGCAAAGGAGGATGCCTCTTAATTGTCAGATTCTTGTTGTTCTTCCTCCTGCTGGCTTCCATCTATATTATGTAGAGGGGAGTGTTGTTTCTCCTCATGATGGCTTTCTTGTTGCATATGCGGAGGGGAGTTAACTTCTTGATTCTTTGTATTTTTGTATATTCCCCTTAATGTGTCATATGCTCTTTTTGTGACCTCCTCTATTTCCTTTTGAATTCTTTTTCTATCCTCTTGTGCCATATTCATGAGGGTATCTACCCTTTTCTTTGTTCTGAGCTCAGTGGCTTGCATTTAAGCTAGTTTATCCTTTTCCTCCTTAGAGATAGTTGGATCTATCTTCTTGATGGCCTCCTACCTTAGCTCTTCCTCTAATTCTAATGTTTTCTCTCTTCTTCCTCAGAGCATCATCCAACTCCTTCAAGAACTTATCCACTAGATCATCTAATGTTTGATTTATTCCTTGCATGTATCTTATTACTACTTGTAGACACTAAAAAATGTCCATGTCTCGACATAACACCTTGTTGACATGATCTTGTGTGTTTTACCCTAGGTCCTAGGTCATCCAACCTCATCCCACTCACAAATCCCACTTACCACACTCCTAGTCCTATCATAATCACTTAGCCAATTAATTAAGTGAATCATATTTATTTAATTAATTCCCCATCCCATTTGTCCAACTTAATCACCTTCTTGATTAATTAAATAAACCCACTTTATTTAATTAATCCCACTTGATCACATTCCCAATTAATTAAATAAATCCCATTAATTTAATTAATTGCACCTAGTCACATGTCTCACATAATTCAAATTAAATATTTGAATTATTCCCTCACCTCTCATAACATTGTGACACATGTCACATGTCTCATCTTCCACTTAATATGCCTTCACATGCACAACTAATTCAAGTAAAATATTTTAATTAGATTCTTTTCAGTCTCCATCGCACACTTGTCATGTGACTACAATCCCTCTTTGAGGGGGAAACCCTAATCCAACCCTAATTGATCTTGACCGTCCATATCCTCCAAAATAACTCAATCACAATCGTCCATTCGAATTTGCCTTTTTCTATAAAGGTAGCCTCTCTTGAGCCATTGAAACAAAAAAAATCTTCTTCTAGCATCCTTACTCTGCCAAATTTTCCTCTCAATCCATAATCCATCTATTTTGCATCTATAATTATCCATCCATTCATCTATCAATCTCCATATCCTTGTTATGCTGCAGAATCGAGAAATCAACATTCATCTCTTTGGGTAAAGCTAGAGTGCTTTGGGTAAGGCACTCTCCACCTTATCAATGGATCGTGACTTGATATGAGGTTTGCATTTGTTGTCTTTTCCTTCATGTCAATTTTCCATGATTTCATTTGGCACGCCCAATTCCTTGGATCTAATCAATCATTTTTCTAGGATTTTGTTGTCAAAAATTTTCATTTTCTAACCCTAGTTTTGTCAAGTTTTGCAAAAATTTGTGAGTAAACTATTGTAGGTGACCTCGTGGGAAAAAATAGATTTCTCCATTGTGATTAGGAGGCCTGAGAAATGAAAATCGACATAAAATTTGATATATTTCGCTCATTGTAAATTTTTGGAAAATTTTCAAAAAAAATTTAGTAGGTTGTCCGTATAGTACGGATCCGTATGGATCCATACCATATGGATCCGCCGTACTGACAATATTTGAAGTTTGTGTTTTGGGTTTCTTTGCAGGTCATAGGGAAGGTTTGGTCGCCGCCACGGTTTTTACCTCCCTGCCGTCACTCGTGGCTAACCTGCCGCCTGTGTTTTAAAACCTGACACCCTCCTGAAACCCTTTGTCGCCACCATTGTTTAGATTTCCACCACCCATTGAATACTATGTCGAGACCCTTATTACCTATCACCACCATCAAGCAACCTCTGGTTCAGCCCTTGGAGCTTCGACTTCCCAGTCAATATCCTGTAGCACCTTCACTGGACGCTCACATTTCCCCTATCGCTTCACTTGCTACCAGATCGCCGCTCTTATCAAAGTCCTCGCCACCGAGTCAAAATCCCTCCACGCCACCTACTATCAAAACCCTCACAAAATTCCCTCTCTGCTCATGGTGTAGCTAGCGCTACCTCCACCGCCACAGTCTTCACCCTTTGTAGCCATTACTTCCACTGCCTAGTTGCCACTACTAGTGGCGACATATTCCTGTCGCCACCCCTCAAAAGCTCCTCTGCCACCTGCTGAGACTACACACAACCACTAGTCACTAGCAAACTTGGCATAAACCCTAAATCATGAGCCAAGCAAGTGAAGATTTTAAAACAATTTAAAGTTTTTAATCTTAAATTGTATGGTTTTAGCTGGGGGTTCGTCGCGGCCAAACCCCTAATTCCCTTTTGCCCTCGCTAGACCCCTGGTCACATGGATGACTAGGGGTAGAGCCAATTCTAACCTCTAGTATAAAACCATTAACCACCAATCTTTAACTGTGACATATGACCAAGGTTTTGAAAACCTCTAGCGGTTAGCATTTAACTGTCAAGTCTGATCAGTGTCTTGCATATGCCCTAGAAGGGCATTATTTTTCTTTTCATCATAACTTGGTCAAAACAAGGAAAAATTGCAAAAAATTAGACTTGTTGGAAACATGGGAGGATGAACTACACATCTGTACCACTTTTATTAGGTGACTTTATCATTTTTTAGGGTTTTTTATCAGTCAAAGTCAAACTTGCATGAAAACTTCAATCGAGCATAACTTTTGCAAATTTCACCCTTTTTTAGCGAATGTTTTTTTGAAATTGCATAGAATTTCATGTAGAATCTATTCATGCAATACATTTTCTTGTATCAGTTCATCTACAAAAGATTTTATCAGTTTCTTGATTTTACACACAACGGATCCCTAGGCACTTTCACTTGCTTCTTTTTTGATTTGGTGGCTTGTAGGTGATCATACAAGGCTGGAACAACATCAAGATTAGCATACATAGAATCTTGGATAGAGAAATAATTAGATGTATCAATTTCATCATTCATCTCTTTAATTTGATTAATCAATCTTGTTTGCATCACACATTTCGATTTGGGCTTAAAACGAACATTGCTTGATCACACATCGTTGAAATTAGGCTAAAATTAGCCATTGTATTCAATCACACATCTTGACTTTGGGTTAAAAAAGAACAAGTGTCTTCATTACTTGGTGAAATTGTATGTGATTGATTAGTGGTGTGTATGCTCTTCTCATGCACTTCATGCGATCTTGAGAATCAAAAACACCTCTTATCCATTCAATTTTCACACCCACATTTCATTTTCTAAGGGTTAATTTACAAGTGTGAGTGTGAGTCAAGTGTGTGTGTGTATTCTCTCTCCTCACAGTGCAAGGTGATCTTGGAGATCAAAAACACCTCACTTAATTTGCTTTTGTTTACCCTTTCCTAGGAGGCTTGCTAGGGGATTTCATCACTCATAGGGATGACCTCATTCGAGGCTGAATTGAAAGACACCCTCATTGGGAGTTGGAATCTTGTCACTCTTGGCTAAGCCCCAAAGAACTTTATACCTTTGGGAAGTGAAGGTGAAGGGTGGGTTACCCCTTTCTGCTGGCTGTGTGGCAGGAATTCACTTTCAACTCCTTAGGCAACCTCGTGTAAACATAGCCCAAAACCTAATTGGCCATACCCCACTTGATTAGTCCTAGGGCTTGTTGATGGGTCTTCCATGTGTGCTTGTTTAATCATTATCATATTCTTCAAATTCAAAATTCAAAATTGCTTATGTGTCTTGCGTGACTGAATCATGTTTGTACATGTGTGATCCTTTGATTGAACATTGCAGAATCAAGCTAAACACAAAACACATAAAGACAAGTCATCCAACTCATTCTTCCAACACATTCAAATCCAATCACATTCATCCTAATCACCCATTTTTAGCCACTTCCTTCCTAATCATATCCAAGTCATCATCCCATCACATCAACATCATCCTAATCATCCTAATCATCATCTTAGTCATTACACATCATCGAATAATTCCGAGCCAAATCACATCCCAACTACATTCATCCCAATCCAAGTCCAAATCAACCAAATCAAAAATCAAGACCTTAGTTGATAATCATCAACCGTTATCCAAACTTGCTTGAGAGCATTAGTCTATCTTGAGTAAGTCAACCAATCAAATCAATCCAATCAACCCTCTATTACTTAAGTGTCATTAGTCTACCTTAAGTATAGAGAATCAATCCAATCAACCCTCTTACTTGAGATCATTAGTCTATCTCAAGAATAGAGAGCTATCCATCAAAAAACAAAACAAATCAAATCATCCTAAGGTCTTGAAATTTGATCCCAATCCCTTCGCATCATCACCTACATTTATCATTTAAACCACTTTCATCCCAATCCATTCATCCTAATCACCTCAATCCAAATCATCCCACCTTGTTATCCCACATCACCCTTACCATTATCCTAAATCATCCTAGTCATCTACTCTAATGATTCCAACATCATTCATCCTAATTCCTTCAAGTCATCCAATCTCATCATTGGTGCAGGAGCACCTTCTCTATGGTGGATCCAATCTTGGATCATTTGAATTCCTATGCATGTCATGTTTTGTTTATGTTTTCAATAAGGCTTTTTAAGCCACATCATGTTTGTAATAAGGTTTTTGATGTCAATTTGGTCACTAGACCTATGTAGACCATGTTTTGGTCAAATTTGATGTAATAACACAATGAAAACATGTAGTTTTCTGAATAATTCACTATAACACTCAATTGTAAGGCCTGGTACGGATTGTTGGTCACCTGAAACCAATTGGAGATGTTCAAGATTTGAAGTAGCTTTCATTTGGAAGTGGTTTGGTGTCTTGAAGTGTTGTAGGTTGTAAGATATTGCCCTTTTTGCAAAGATTGGTCAGAAAACCTAGAAACTAGGGTTTTGTGAATAAATGGCTTAGAATTTTCAATGCTTCTGGAAGAAAACTGTGTTTTCTTTTTTGTCTCAACATTTTGGATCACATTCCATGATCCATCATTAGGAGGAAAGGAAAGAATGTGAATGAAATGGATTGCAGAGATGTTTCTTAAAAAGAGAGAGAGGAGGTTGGCATAGATAGTAAGAAGAAACTAGAGGAGTTATTAAATGGGGATAAGTAAGGAGAATCTAAGAAAGTTAAAAATAAGAACATCAAAGAGCCAAAAATAATAAAAACAAGAAGATAAATAGAAAGAAACTACAAACTAAAAAGTTAAATAAAACAAAGATAATTGAAAGGTATGATTAGATAGCTATAAATATGTGTACAAATAAAGCAAATTCAAAAATAATTCTATAAAAGTAAGCAATAAAGTGCAAATAATACTATATACAGAGAAATAAAAGAGTCTAAAAATGAAGGTGAAAAAGAACCTAAATATGTATGAAAAAGAAGAAGAATCTCAAAATAAGAGTGTGGAGGGGAAAATGGGAAAATAAAAGCAAACGAGAGATAACATGTAGAAAGCTTTCTACATGTTATCTCTCGTTTCCTTTTATTTTCCCATTTTCCCCTCCACACTCCTCTTATTTTGAGATTCTTCTTTTTCATACATATTTAGGTTCTTTTTCACCTTCATTTTTAGACTCTTTTATTTCTTCGTCTATAGTATTATTTGCACTTTATTGCTTTACTTTTATAGAATTATTTTTGAATTTGCTTTATTTGTACACATATTTATAGCTATCTAATCATACCTTTCAATTATCTTTGTTTTATTTAACTTTTTAGTTTTTAGTTTCTTTTTTTTTTGATTCGTAAAATGTGGGAAGAGGGCCCATTCCCGTATAACATAGAGATCAAAAAAGAAGAAAGCTTTAGACCTGAAACCGGGGAACAAAAAAGATAGAGAGAGAGGAAGAAAGACAAAGAGGAACATCAATAAAAACCACATGAAAAATCATCTCCATCACTCAAACCAACTCCAGAGATCAACCTTTCTTTTGCTTCTGCTTACTCCTGGTGAGGAGCGCTTCCATTGTCCATTGAGTGCCATCTTCTATTAAATCCAAAGCTTCTGACCTCAATTTCTCTGCTTCAGTTTTCCTACCCCTATGAATGTCACCCTTGGAGATGAGAGGTTTTGCACACTTGCTCGTAGTCTAGGATAAGGCGCCAAAATTAGAATAGGCTAATGCATCAGCCTGATCCAAAAGATAATCATGATCTTCAACAGGAGTCATCCTGAGCTTCCCATCTTCTGAGGTCAAAAGGTCTTGCTGATCTGTGACAATATGATCCTGCTGATCAAAAGCATCAGCAACCATAACCTCAACATCGGGAGGGACTGTCCCCACAAAGCTTTTTCCATCAACCCCACAAACTGGGGAGGCTGTAGAGTGATGTTGCCAGAAGACCCCATGGTTTCTCCAAATGAAATCAGCATCAGGACTGCCTACCTTGCAGACCCATCTCTTAAGGTTAAGAGTACGAAGGCCATTTATAGATTTACCATGGCAGCCAACAATCTTATGTCCAAGTTGGTTGCATCTGAAGCAGCGTTCTGGGAGCCCCTCATAGTTTAAATATTGGAGCCATGAGCCCAGAGAAGAATTAATGCAGACCATGTGAGGTAATGGCCTGGAAATATCAACCGTAACACAAACTCTAATGAAACGTCTCAGGGCCAAAAGGCCAGCTTCCTCCACCTTAATGAATGTGCCGACACGGTTGATCAGAGATTCTATAAGTCCTGCAATCCTCTGAATTAAGAAAAATGACAAGAAAAAAACCATGGTCCAATAGCTCCACCGTAGGAGTAGCCAAACCATCCCATACAATCTTGCTCCAAGATAAAAACTCATCCACTGAAGGCCTCTTCCCCATTGCTCTAAAAACCAAAGCCCGCGATCTAATTTTAGATGAAACTTCTGCTAAGCAATCATCTGAAATATGAAAATCCACTAGCTCAGAAGCCAGATCTACCTTTGTGTCTCCCAAAAATAGAGGGGGAGAAGACTGAGAAAAATACAGAGGGGCCGGGGGATCAGGGGCAAGGGAGATGGATTCCCCAATTCCCACAGGAGAAATCACCTCATGAGAAACCAGCCCTAAATCAACCACTGGATTGGCCTTCAAGATCTGATCTTTACAAAAATCATTGCAAGCATGGAATGGATTGGGGGCATTTTTACACAATTTGTAGTTATTGTTGGGTTGTTCCACTAATTCCAAGGAGGGTGGGCCAGAGGGACAATGGCCCAGATTAGGGAGGCCTCCATTTCCAACCGCGTTTGGAGCGAGGGGATCAAACCCTCTAAAATCTGCCCCCTCCCGAGCTACGCCACTTAGGGACTTTTCCTTGCTTTGCGCACCCTGTGTAGGCCTTCGGATGACATTCTGAGCTCTCACACCATTGCTCTTGCCAAGCCCACTGCCCTTACAGTGCGCTTGCTCTCCTTCTGACCGCTCCTTCACGCCATACTTTGCCTACGCCTGTAATGCATTTTTTAAGGATTCAAGCTTTTTGCATAGATCAGTGATCTCATTGACAGACATTCCCTGGAGCCCTTATCATCCAAAATCATACTCCGACCCCACTGTTACCAATCAAAATTTAAAGTTTTTTAAAAAGTTTTTAAAAAACTTTAGGGCTGCTGGGGGCGATAACCCCCGACACCCCTCTGTGTTGTCCCGATGCTCTACTGTCACACTACCGCTGCCCCTCTGTGCGGTTCCTCCCTTCGACCACCTTCACCATGCTCTCTAAACTAGCTCGCACCCCCTGTAGATGTCTGAGCACACTCCAAGTTAAAATATAATATTAGTTTTTAGTTTCTTTTTATTTATCTTCTTGTTTTTATTAATTTTGTCTCTTTGATGTTCTTATTTTTAACTTTCTTAGATTATCCTTACTTATCCCCATTTAATAACTCCTCTAGTTTCTTCTTACTATCCGTGCCAACCTCCTCTCTCTCTTTTTAAGAAACATCTCTGCAATCCATTTCATTCACATTCTTTCCTTTCCTCCTGATGATGGATCATGGAGTGTGATCTGAAATGTTGAGACAAAAAAGTAAACATAGTTTTCTTCCAGAAGCATTGAAAATTCTATCATTATGGACTGTGGAAATATCATGACTACAATAAATGGCTTGTTATTCCTCTGTCCACTGAAAGCAAGATCCTCATTTTCAGTGTGATAGAGGAATACATTGTATATTTTGTGTTTTTTGTGGTTTTAGACCCAGCACTCAAAGACCCAAGGAGTTTGGTATGAGTTTGACTAGGCATCTCTATGTGACTAGTCTTTGAAACGATGGGAAAATGTTGTTATGTGAGGACAGTCAGTGGAGTGACCAAATTTATGGGTGAACAAGTATTTGCAGAGGATTATAGACCCCTTGATATCACTGTTATGTTCTGAGCAGTTGGATTTGACATAGCTCCTTTGTAAAGGCCTCAAATTAGGCCTAATCCCTAAAAACTAGTGTTTGTTATCACAGGGGTCCAAAGTCAGAGTACAGTCTTGAAAGTCTGAGGTTTGGTGTAAGAGCCTAAAGGGTATCCTGATATGTAATGGGTTTTGGAAGTCTAGAAAGTTACCCTTGAATTAGTCTCTTTGTAGGGCTACAAGACTTAGGCCTCTCAAACTGGTCTAATGGTACATACATGTCCTACCCTGATCAAAGTAGTCTCAACAAGTATTGGAGGGTGTTACTGAGTCAAAAGAGACATTGTGGACAGGCCCATGTCATATGGTGTTTTGAGATTGAAGGAGATCCTAAGTTGAGGGGATAACATACTTGGTTGTAACCTAGAGTGTTGATGTTGGTTGGGTAGAGTTGAATCACCCTAATAGAGAAGTGAATAGCCTTTGTGTGAGGACACAGGAGTGTGGTCCTAGGCTAGTTCTCTCTCTTGAGTAGCCTTGAGAATGGGCTTGAGTTTGAATAAGGTTTGGGAAGCCATATAGAAGAAACCTAAGAATCTAGGTTGTTAGAGAGGTTATATCCAAGTAGTGTTTGTACCTCTGCATCATATTGGTATCAGAGCCAGGCCTAGGCTAGGAGCCCTAAGCACACGAGAGGTGTGACTTAAGGGGGGTGTTGGTGTTGGAAATAAGCCACACCCGGACCGATGATGGACTGCTCCAAGAGGGGCCAGTAGCTCAGTGGTAGAGCACTCCAGCAGCGAATGGAAGGTCATAGGTTCGGGTCCTAGCTAGTCCATGTCTCAAAATGGTATCAGAGCATAGAGACAAGAGCCCCCACAAAGGAAGACTCTCTTCAAAACCCAAGGTATAGCATATGGTAAACTTTGTAAAATCATTGTTGATTTAGGTTCTACTGAGAATGTAGTGTCTACTGAAATGGTACAGATGTGTAAATTGAAAAGGCTGCCCCATGTTAGTCCTCATAAGATCTCTTGGTTGAATAAGAGTCAAAATTACATGGTAGAAGAACAAACCTGGGTTGTGTTTGAGATAGGTGATTATAAGGACAAGGTACTATGTGAGATTATTCCTATGGATGCTTGTCACCTTCTTCTTGGACGTCCATGGCAGTATGATGTGAAGGCACAACATGATGGTGAGAAGAACACATACCTCATCACCAAGAATGGAAGGAAGTTTAGGATGGATCCTATGCAAGAGCAGATTGGAGAGAAGAGTAATGACACCAATGTCATGATGGTTAGCGGCAAAGAGTTCTTACACCTCATAAAGGAGAAGGATACCCAAGGGTATGCCTTGGTAATGAAGCCTAAAGATGAATCAGGTAAGCAAGACAAAAGGTAGAAAGAGATTCCACTAGAAGTGCAACAATTGTTGGATAAGTACCAAGATCTTATGGTAGAGGATACTCCTAACTCCTTACCACCCATGAGAGATATAAGTCATCAAATTGACTTGATGCCAGGTGCCACATTGCCCAATAAGGATTCCTATAAACTGACACCATAGCAAAATGAAGAGGTGAGTAGACAAATTCAAGAACTCTTAGAGAAAGGGCTAGTTAGAAAGAGTCTTAGTCCATGTGCAGTCCCTAGTGTCCTTGCTCCAAAAAAAATGGGAAATGGAGACTATGTACGGATTCAAGGGCCATAAATAAGATCACAATAAGGTATAGATTCCCTATGCCAAGGATTGAGGATCTTTTGGACTATCTTGGAGGGTCATGTTATTATTCAAAGATTGATTTGAAATCCGGTTATCATCAAATCAGAATTAGGCAGGGAGATGAATGGAAGACTGCCTTCAAGACAAATGAAGGTCTCTATGAGTGGCTTGTCATGCCATTTGGCCTTAGCAATGCTCCAAGCACATTCATGCATTTGATGAATGAGGTACTTGTTGAATTCATTGGCAAATTTGTAATTGTTTATCTTGATGACATACTTATTTTCAGCAGGACAAAAGAAGAACATGTGAAGCATCTTGGACAAGTGATGAAGAAGTTGCATAAGAGTAAGTTGATGATCAAATTGGATAAGTGTGATTTCATGAAAACTAAACTTGTGTATCTTGGTTTTGTGATTTCTAATGTTTGTTTGAAGATGGACCCCACAAAGGTTGAGGCCATTCTCAATTGGCCTACTCCTAGGACAGTGGGAGATGTTAGAAGTTTCCATGGCTTGGTAACTTTTTATAGGAAGTTCATTAGAGGATTTAGTCACATAAGTGCTCCTATTCTTAACACCATCAAGGGTGGAATGAAGTGTAAATTTCAATGGACAAAGCAAGTAGATGATAGTTTGAATTGTTAAAGAAGAATATGGCTGAATTACCTACATTGGTGCTCCCTAATTTTGACAAAGTTTTTGTAGTGGAATGTGATGCAAGTCAGCAAGAAATAGGTGCTATTCTTAATCAAGATGGACATCTTGTGGCATTTTTTTCAGAGAAGTTGAATGAGGCTAAACAAAGGTACTCTACCTATGACCTAGAGCTTTATGCAATGGTGCAAGCTCTCAAAAAATGGAGACACTATTTGTTGCCCAAAGAATTCATTTTTTTTACTGATAACCATGCTCTTAGCTTTCTAAATAGTCAAGAAAAGTTGAATCATAAGCATGTTAAGTGGATGGAACAATTGCAGGCCTATACCTTCACTATTAAGCATAAAAAAGGTGTTGCCAACAAAGTGGTTGATGCTTTAAGTAGAAGGAGAATTGTCATACATGAAGTACAGATGGAAAGCATGGGGATAGACTATTTGAAGGGGTTATACAAAGAAGATACAGATTTCAAAGCTGCTTATGAAGTTTTTGCTAGTTTGGCTAACACTTTCCATGGTGAATATTCAGATTTTGTGTTGCAGGAAGGTCTCTTATTCAAGGGCAGTTTACTGTGTGTCCCTAAGTGTTCCATGAGGGACAACATCATCAAATAGAAGCACAATGGAACCTTAGGAGGACACTTTGGGTTGGACAAGACCTTGGAACAAGTCACTAGATTCTACTATTGGCCAAAAGTACAAACAGATGTAAGGAAATATGTTGCAAGTTGTACCATATGTCAAAAGGCCAAAGGTATGTCTTCTAATGTTGGTTTGTACCAACCCCTTCCTATTCCCAATAGGCATTGGGAGAGCATTAGTATGGATTTTGTACTTGGTTTTCCTAAGATAGCAAGGGGTGTGGATAGTGTTTTTGTCATTGTGGACAGATTTAGTAAGATGGCTCATTTTGTGCCATGCAAATGCACAAATGATGCATCTCACATTGCTGGTCTTTTTTTTAGAGAAGTGGTTAGAATCCATGGTATTCCCCTTTCAATTTAGAGACCCCAAGTTTGTTAGTCATTTTTGGAGGACCTTATGGAGAAAATTGGGAACACGATTGTCTTTCTCATCAGCCTACCATCCCCAAACTGATGGTCAGACTGAGGTTGTTAATAGGTCCCTAAGAAACCTTCTAAGATGCCTTACCAAGTAGTATGGGTTGGCATGGGACTTGGTTATCAGTCAAGCTGAGTATGCTTACAATGATTCAATGAATAGAAGCACTGGGAAGAGTTCATTTGAAATTGTCTATGGTTTCCATCCAAGAGGACCACTTGAACTCAAAGACCTACAAGGTTGGGATAAGAGGAGTGCTCTAGGAGAATATTTTGCTACCACCATGAAGGCAGTTCATGATCAAGTCAAAGTTCAGTTAGAAAAAATAGTCTCCAAATACAAAGATAGGGCAGATCTCAAAAGGAGAGATGTACAATTCAAGGTGGGAGATTTGGTGATGGTCTATCTAAGGAAGGAAAGGCTGCCTAAAGGACATCCAACCAAGCTTCTAATGAAGAAAATAGGACCATGCAAGGTAGTGCATAAGTTTGGCCCAAATGCATATGAAATAGAATTGCCATCCGGTCTTGGTATTTCTCCCATATTTAATGTTTTAGACCTCTTTACATTCAAACCTCCATTGAATGCTGAAGATGGATCAGATGTTGTGATTGAAGATGAAGATTGGGTCAGAGGTCTACCTCTAAGTAAGCCTTTACAATTGGAATGCATCTTAGATTCCAAAGTTGTCAAAAAGACAAGGAAGGGTGTGTACAAGGAGTACTTGGTCAAGTGGCAGGATCTTCCTAATTCAAAGGCTACATGGATGAGTGAGGCAGATATTTAGAAGCATGGGAAGACACTCCAACAATTGGCAACTCAAGGGACTTGAGTTTTTCTTGCAGGGGGAGTATGGTGCAGGAGCACCTTCTCTATGGTGGATCCAATCTTGGATCATTTGAATTCCTATACGTGTCATGTTTTGTTTATGTTTTCAATAAGGTTTTTAAGCCACATCATGTTTGTAATAAGGTTTTTGATGTTAATTTGGTCACTAGACCTATGTAGACCATGTTTTGGTCAAATTTGATGTAATAACACAATGAAAACATGTAGTTTTCTTGTGATAGGAGAAACCCAATGGCTAACTAAATTTCAAATTCAATTTGTACAGTTGGGAGGGATGTTAAATAATGTATCAATCCTTCTATAGGCAAGGTTGGATGTAACTACAAGCAATGAATGAAGAATTGGAGATTTGATGTGTTAAAAACACTATTTTTCTGAATAATTTGCTGTAACAGTCAATTGTACGGCCTGGTATGAATTGTTGGTCACCTGAAACTGATTGGAGATGTTCAAGATTTGAAGTAGTTTTCATTTGGAAGTGGTTTTGTGTCTTGAAGTGTTGTAGGTTGTAAGATATTTCCCTTTTTGCAAAGACTGGTCAGAAAACCTAGAAACTAGGGTTTTGTGAATAAATATCTTGTTATTCCTCTGTCCGCTGAAAGCAAGATCCTCATTTTTAGTGTGATGGAGGAATACATTGTATATTTTGTGTTTTTTGTGGTTTTAGACCCAACACTCAAAGACCTAAGGAGTTTGGTATGAGTTTGACTAGGCATCTCTATGTGACTAGTTTTTGAAATGATGGGAAAATGTTGTTATGTGAGGACAGTCGGTGGAGTGACCAAATTGATGGGTGAACAAGTATTTGTAGAGGATTATAGACCCCTTGATATCACTATTGTGTTATGAGCAGTTGGATTTGACATAGCTCCTTTGTAAAGGCCTCAAATTAGGCCTAATCGCTAAAAACTAGTGTTTGCTGTCACAGGGGTCCAAAGTCAGAGTACAGTCCTGAAAGTATGAGGTTTGGTGTAAGAGCCTAAAGGGTATCTTGATATGTAATGGGTTTTGGAAGTCCTTTGGAAGTCTAGAAAGTTACCCTTGAATTAGTCGCTTTGTAGGGCTACAAGCCTTAGGCCTCTCAAAATGGTCTAATGGTACATACCTGTCCTACCCTGATCAGAGCAGTCTCAACAAGTATTGGAGGGTGTTACTGAGTCAAAAGAGATATTGTGGACAGGCCCATGTCATATGGTGTTTTGAGTTTGAAGGAGATCCTGAGTTGAGGGGATAACATACTTGGTTATGACCTAGAGTGTTGATGTTGGTTGGGTAGAGTTGAATCACCCTAATAGAGAAGTAAATAGCCTTTGTGTGAGGACACAGGAGTATGGTCCTAGGCTAGTTCTCTCTCTTGAGTAGCCTTGAGAATGGGCTTGAGTTTGAATAAGGTTTGGGAAGCCTTATAGAAGAAACCTAAGAATCTAGGTTGTTAGAGAGGTATATATCCAAGTAGTGTTTGTACCTCTACATCAATCATCCTAGTCATCTTCGGCATCCTAATCATCATCACCATAGTCCTCATCATCCAAGTAAAACCCCTAATCATTTATGGCCATTACACATCATCAAATCTTCATCCAATCAATTCTCCACATCTATCACTTGTAAACATGGACAGTGCATTTCTAAACAACACCTATGAGAATGATCCTTATAGCACCAAAATAATGCTTAATCAACTTAGTCAACTTAAGTGGTTATATAGAAAGGTAGAAGACCCGGTGTCACCGCAACATCAACAATTCCCGCAACATCAAGTCCTAGGCCAATATCAACGCTCCCACATTCAATCACAAGCCCAACAAGCACATAATCCAAACACTAATGCTGCCACATCCATACCACAAATCACCCTTACTATTCCTGGAAACACCCCAAATACAAGTACTTCCATAAGTCTACCATCCAATGATCCTAACTCCATTGCCATCGTATCCCAACTGATTCCTCAACAAACTTCCAACATCACCCAATGTCCACAACAATCCACCTCACAAAACCTTTCACCTACAAATCCTATCATGCAACCTCATCACCAAACCTATCCACATGGAAATCAAATGTCCTTACAAGAACAACAAGCAAGTCCAAATGGGCCTATGTACATAAATCAAGAAAGTCCAAGTCATCTTATGCAAGCCCTAAAATCCTTTGACAAGGGAGAAACCAACCTAGAAAGTGCCTCCTTTGAGTCACCTTCACCCCCCAATCATATGCCAACACATGAACAAACTAGTCCCATCCCAACACCTTTATCAATCCCTTCATCGTCTTCATCACCTTCATCCCCACATTCCAGTAATCCTTTATTAAAAGATTCCATGGAGATACTTTTAGAGAAATTGGTCCAAGCAAATTTGATTGAGTTATACCTGTTCAAAGCATATTCTCCATTTATAATTAAACCTAGAGGGTATAATGAAAACCATTATTGTGCATACCATAGGTATAGGGGCCATACCATATCCACTTGTGTTTGATTTCAAAGATTGGTCAAGAACCTAGAAGATTGTGGTAAGATTGTCTTGGAGAAGACCAATCCCTCTAATTCCATTATCTTTCCATCTACCCAAAATCCTAATCCCATTATCCATCCAACAAATCCTAATCCTAAGCCTTCAACCCTATCCACCCTTATCATCCATCCTCTATATTTCCCATTCACCCATACCCTTGCAAAGGATGTGATCCATTGGCTACTGGCAATGAATAAAACATTGCCATGTCATCAAACACCTATTCTTGATCCTCCCCATGAGTCTTTAAACACTTTGTCTAGTCTTCTAACCCCATCATGTGATCTACAAGATATCAAGCTTATTAAAGAGCCTTCGACTTACATTCAAGAAAACCAAGAGTTATGTCAAGAGCACGATCCTAAGCATGAAGAAACAATACCCCCTAAATCTAATCAAGGTCAAATCATCCCCATCCAACCCATCCATAACATGTATCTCTTCCATGATCAAGATGATATCCATAATAATGAACCTATCCATGAGCCACTTGATCCTATCCATCTCCCAACAACTATTCATGAGCAAGCTATCCAAATTCAACCTATCCATAACGTGTACCTTCTTTATGATCAAGATGATACCTATGAAGAAGCTATTCATGAGCACCTTGATCCTATCCATAATCCTATAATCCATGAGCAAGACATCCAAATTGCTCCTAGTCATCCTCCATCTAGCCCAATCCATGATCCTACACCTTTCACTTGTCATGATGAGACATGTGCCTCCAAAGCAAACATAGAAGATCAAACAAATAATTTGGATCCCGGTGAACATAAGAAAAATCCTAATGATCCTTCCACATCCACCATTGATCCCATTTCAAATCCACCATATCCTATTAGTCTATCCACTTTCATTCATGAGTGCTCCTCCTTAGAACACCAACAACCATTATCCACTTTACCTTCTCCATCCAATAATCAACTCAAGTCTAGTGTCCAAACTACACCTAGGCCTATAGTCAATCGCATGCTCCAAAACATGAACTACCAAGGCAAAGGTTTAGGCCTACATGAACAAGGCATTTTGGAGCCAATCCATGTGAAGGTTCCTCCTCACTCATTTGGCCTTGGATACACACCCCAAGGTCAACAATCTAACGATGTTGGTACTTCCTCCACACTTCCTAAATCCACTTCCTTCCACCATAAATCCCATCATATTCCTAAAACATACGTTGCCATTCCACCTCCCTCATCCTACAAATATCAAAAGCATGTGACCATTCACCTTCCACCATCCACTTTACCTCCACTTCTTCCAACTCCTAATATCCCTCCATCTGCTTTGCCACCATTGCTATCAACACCCCCTTAACCAATCATTCATAAATACCCCAAATATCCTAATCATGACCAACAAATGCACGCATTGTATAAACAAGAAGCTTCCACTCATTTCATCCACCACATGGGATTCAAAAACAAACATTTGGATGCCTCCTTACATAAAGCCAAAAATCCTAAGGGTCCTAATGCCTTAGGAAATCAATCCAAAAATTCAAAGCAAGGTACATTAAAAAATCCATCCAAGCCCATACCTTCACAACAAAAGTCCAAAAATAAAATGATATGGGTACCTAAACAAAAATCAAACAAGTCAAATGAGGCATCCACCTCTCAAAAATTCCAACCATTCCCCTCCATTCAAAAATGCCATTCCATTCACACATTTCAAACATCCCACATGAAAAGCAATAATCAGAAAAATACTAAGTCCATTTGGGTTCCAAAAGTACTAAATCATCCATGTCCTAAGAAAACATTATCATTGCTTCCTACACCACCATCCAATCAAAATCTTCCATGTTTAACATGGTGTGGGCAGCCGTTGGTCATGATTCTTTTCCATACCTCCATCACTCCATCATTCACTCATTATCCTACATATCTCCCCCATCACCTTCCTATGGTCCATGCTTTTGCATAAGTCCATCATAATCCACATCATAATCCACTTTCGATCCTTCCATAATCCACATCATAATCCACTATCTACCTTATCCATCTCACTTTCACGCAATTACCCTACCAACATCTTGAGCATAATGACTTGACATGGTCCATTTGTGATGACATCCTTCTCTAATGGGACTATCACATTACATGGAACTAGACACTTGAGCCCCACCCATCCATATCCCCGCTTTCCGATTCAAAAATAAAAAAAGTCAAAAAAAGTCAAAAAAAGTCAAAAAAAGAGAAAAAAAAAGAAAAAGAAAAAAAATCAAAATAGTAAAGAGAAATCCCTTCGTCCAATGGTGAAAACCTAGCAAACAGGTGCCTTGGATAAGTACCATGATGAAAACAAGTGTCATGTGTAGGTTGATCTTCTATCCCACTTACACTTGGGGGCACCTTGTCTCATCCTACAAATCATTTTCATATCCTATCCATTGAATACACATTCCTATCATATCAAACCCATCCATGCTCCCTTCCTCTTTTGATCTTGATAAAGACTAGGGGCACAATGTTGACAAATGTTTTGGGTATCTCTTGACATTATCCCATGGTCCTTTCCAATCCAATCCTATCATTATCCTCTAGTCATTACCCATTTATCCATCTTATCCAATCCATCCTATCATCCCATTGTCCTAAGCATTGTCATGAAAAAGCCTAAGTCTAGTATCTAGAATGGGACATGTTATTCCTATGTGACATAGCCTTTAGAGATCACATCCTTGCTCTCATACACATACATCTATTCCATTCCATAGTCTATCCTTTTATCCTATCCATTAATCATGATCCTTTCATCCATCTCCTATCGTCCATCCTTTTTTCCAATCCCATTCATTCCCTTGCACCTAGACTTGGTTCCCCTTGTCATTGGTATCTAGCATACATGCTACTCAAATTGTGAGTCCATTGGTGTTCAAAAATACAAAATACAAAAAAATCAAAATATTTCAAAAAACCCAAAAAAATCAAAATATTCCCAAAAACACAAAAAAATCAA
Organism: Cunninghamia lanceolata; assembly: GCA_027924645.1. NCBI lineage: Eukaryota > Viridiplantae > Streptophyta > Pinopsida > Cupressales > Cupressaceae > Cunninghamia > Cunninghamia lanceolata. The sequence goes on from BSBN01001011.1 coordinate 3,310,411, forward strand.
AATATTCCCAAAAAGACAAATAAAAAATCAAAACATCTCAAAAATACAAAAAAATTAAAAATCCAACAAAATCCAAGCAATAAAACCATTCCACATCAAATCATCAAAATCACATTCTTCCAATCAAATCAATCCCAATCATCAAATTCATCACATCATCAAAATAAAAAACAAATCCAATCAAATCATCAAATCAAGCCAATCTATCAATTAAGCCAATCTATCAAACCAATCATCAAGCATCCAATCAATTGTAATCAATCCATAATCACATCACTCTAATCCATAGCATCACCATCAATAAAACACAAATAAGAACTACATATCATTTCTATCGTTAAGTGCCTTGATCTTGTGGATACAGATATGTAGGTAGTTTGGAGTACGAAGGAAGTGCCTAGATTAAGGCAAAGACAATACTCCTCTTTCTTCTTTCATCATTCTTCTATCATCTATCTTCATCAATTCATTAGTCTTTCAAAACATTTCTTTCAATCAATCTAATTCTTCAATCACTTCCTCCAACTCAAATCCAATCATCAATTCATCATTCAATCAATCCAAATCCAAGCAATAATCCAAATGCAAGTCATCCTTAATCCATACCCATCAAGCTAATCAATTGTGTCAAATTATCCAATCACATCAATGGTCTTGATCATAATCTTGTTGTAAACCAAATCAATCAATCATCATCATCATCAATGGGATATATCATTCCCACATCCTTGTGTTGATCTAGGGATATATCGTTCCCCACAATGACAACACTATCATCATCAATCAATCATTGGTTTACAGCTTAACAGAGGCAATAACTTGTTTGTTTTTGTATCGTTTGTGCATGCTTGCTTGCTTGCTTGTGTGTGTTATCATTTTTATCTTGCATTTGCATCTGTATCCAACCCAGCTAATATTCATATCTTGTATCTAGACAAGGTTGTATTACATTGGGGCATGAGACACATTGTCACCTTGGTCCTTATACCTTGGTACATAACGTCTAGTGCAACATCAACCATCATGGTTGCTCACTTTCATTGCAGCATAATGCATCCATCTCTTTCTTCTATCCATTCCTTTATCTTTTGCCATTCCTTTCATTTCGAGAGCATACCCGTGTTTGTCTAACCTGCCTATCCTCTCGAGGGGGCATCATCATCCTATCTTTTTCCTCTATCTATTTCCTTAACTTCTTTGAAATGATGTTACTCAACATAAATCTTATCATCTCGCAACATCATCTCAAAGAGGGGCAAAATGTAGACACTAAAAAATGTCCATGTCTCGATATAACACCTTGTCGACATGATCTTGTGTGTTTTTCCCTAGGTCCTATGTCATCCAACCTCATTCCACTCACAAATCCCACTTACCACACTCCTAATCCTATCATAATCACTTAGCCAATTAATTAAATGAATCATATTTATTTAATTAATTCCCCATCCCATTTGTCCAACTTAATCACCTTCTTGATTAATTAAATAAACTAACTTTATTTAATTAATCCCACATGATCACATTCCCAATTAATTAAATAAATCCCATTAATTTAATTAATTGCACCTAGTCACATGTCTCACATAATTCAAATTAAATATTTGAATTATTTCCTCACCTCTCATAACATTGCGACACATGTCACATGTCTCATCTTCCACTTAATATACCTTCACATGCACAACTAATTCAAATAAAATATTTGAATTAGATTCCTTTCATTCTCCATCACACACTTGTCATGTGACTACAATCCCTCTTTGAGTGGGAAACCCTAATCCAACCCTAATTGATCTTGACCGTCCATATCCTCCAACATAACTCTCAATCACAACCATCCATTCAAATTTGCCTTTTTCTATAAAGGTAGCCTCTCTTGAGCCATTGAAAACAAAAAAAAATCTTCTTCTAGCATCCTTACTCTGCCAAATTTTCCTCTCAATCCATAATCCATCTATTTTGCATCTACCATCATCCATCCATTCATCTATCAATATCCATATCCTTGTTATGCTACAGAATTGAGCAATCAACATTCATCTCTTTGGGTAAAGCTAGAGTGCTTGGGGTGTGGCACTCTCCACCTTATCAATGGATAGTGAGTCAATATGAGGTTTGCATTTGTTTGATTTGCATTTGTTGTCATTTTCTTCATGCCGATTTTCCATGATTTCACTACTTTTTGGATTATTATTTTATTTCCCTGTGATACCTCATTGTAGAGATCCACTATGTTTTGCAGCATTCCATGGTGTCAAATAGCATTCACTATTGCATTCAAATCTAGTGGTTCCTCTTCTCCAACCATATCTTTTCCTATTTGTACTTATTATGACTATTCTTGTTCTCTACTTGCCGCAGGGGTAGTTTTTCTTTCTTTTTCCTCTTTAATTTTTCTACTACCTCTCATTTTTTTTCTTCTTCAGTTTCCTCTATAGGTATTGCACAACATTTATTTTTGCACATTGCTTTATCCTTGCTCCTTTCTTCTTCACACTTAGTTCCACTAGGGTTTCTGATGCCTCCTTTTGCCCTGTGGCTACTATTTATCCTAAGGACTCTGGTTGTGCTATAGTTTGTGTACTAGGTGCTACAAAGTACATTTTCCTTGACCTCCTTGGGGTCTATGTGGCAGTGCTTACTTCTAGAGTTGATGCAGTTGGTTGTAGTACTACTGCACTGGGTTACAGAGATGATGTGGTGGGATGTGGTGCAGATGTGCTTTATTGTTGTGGTATTCCTTACTATTTGTGCAACTTCCCTTTATTTTTTTCCATCTGTTCTTCCTCATTCTTCCTGTGTTGCTTATCCATTACTTCGTGGTATGTGCCAAATCTTTCTACAGTGGTATCTTTTGGTTTACTCAATAAGTTTTTGGTATAAGCCTCTGCTCCTTGTGCAGTGACCTCATATGGTAGCCTGAGAATCCAAAATGTCTAGGCTCTACTGCTTCCATATATGTGTAATCCTTGTCCACCATAAATGTGATAGTGTCTGTATATCTTTTGACTATATCATAGGGAATTCATTCCCTAGCTTGCATTTCTATTTGAAGAGCTTTGAAGAACCCATAGTATGTGGATGTGACGGATGTTTTGTCTTTGAATTGTTTTACATGATATTTGATTTGTGTGGCTACTGGTATGTTTTTTTTTCCATACTTTTCCCTTAAAACCTCGTACTTCATGCAGAAAGTAAAATACTAGACAAAAGATTAGAGTTCCATATCAGAAATTATAGCTTGAATCCTTTATTTTCTACAAATTCTCCATCAATTGTTCTCACAACACTTCACATAGATCAAAATATTTTCCTTCTGTCACCATTAGGCTGTGAGACTTACAGTGGCAGTAGCAGATCCTTCTCTATTAGCATAATAGATTTTGTAGGCTATCCCCATTGTTGTGTATTGGACCCCTAGGTCTCTAATTTATCCTATAAGCTACAACCATCAAGTGTTGCCCTGCAAGCTCTATCACTTTATCATTCTTGATTTCTTTCATAGCTGGTACCCATCCAAGTGAGCTAAGCCCTGTGATATCTTGGATTGCATCCTTTGTTATCTGGTAGGGTTTGTCAAAATAGATAAATTCATCATGAATTATGATCAAGACTATTCTTACCCACTCATGTTGGTCACAAAAGTCAAGATAATATTTCCAGATATCTAGATTTTTATTCTGAATGTTTTTGTATTGTGGCAAATACCCTACTCTATCTAGTAATTTATCTTGTAGTTCCTCAAATTTCATGTGGTCAATTTTTGAGATTGGGGCATGAATGTATTTTTGGATATCTTCTATGTAGACCACTTCCAATGGTATCCTAGAAGATTCTCCATCCTTATCCACCTCCTTGGCTTTGAATGGATACTTCTTGTCCTTCAACCTTGGCTTCTCTGTGATATCAATCAATGTGGGTGTGGCCATTTTTCCTTCTTCTTAGCTGGATTTAGAGTTTTCTCAAACTTCTTTGCTTTGCACATAGAGCTCAATTTCACTAAGTTTGGATGCAATTGTGAGGAGATGAATCAAGTGTTAGGGTTCTTATAGCCCTAATGGTGGCTTTTTTCTTTTAATGCATCTACTTGTTTCCATTTGGTAGGTTTTCTAGCCGTTAAGTGCTAGTAGTTAATAGACTATCAATGGTTAACTTTTACTTTCTATGTTACATCTTATACTACATATGATACAATATGAAATTCTACTGCATTTCTTATTATTCACCAGATTGATGATAGTGTTTTAATCATGTACAATTTACAAATCTTGTAAGTCCACTTCCATCCATTTTCCCTAACTGCTTCACATTCTGCAATTTCATGAATGTAATAGGGGCCTAGCAACCTTACCTTAAGCTCACCTTTTTTCATGAATTTTCTATCATATAGTAGCACTAGGTTGCCAATGTGAAATGTTTTTAAACGTAAATTTCTATCGTGCCAGGCTTTTTTCCTTTTTCTTTACAAGTTTTGATTATATTTGGTTATCAATCAATGTTCATCCAATTTTTTGAAATTCTTCTATCCTTTGGGCTAGTGAGTCCTCTGCATCCAACCACAAAGTTAGTGTGGTACATAATGTTGGTAATAGGAAATTCATGGGGACAGTTGCATCAGTTCCATAAACCAATTGGAAGGTGTGAACTTAGTTGAGTGTTTATAGGTTGTGCATTCTACCCATAGTACTGAAGGTATCTTTAAGTCCCAATCCTCCCCATTGCCATCACACATGTCTATTAATGCCATCCCAATTATCTTATTCAAGGCTTCACTTGCTCCATTGGCTTGTGGATGATATGGGGAGATTTTGTTATGTGTTCTCATGAAGCTACTCAGAAGTTCTGCAATCATGTTGTTTATGAAATGTTTTCCTTGGTCACTTGTTATGTTGATGGTGTAACCGAATTCTATGATAATATTTTCATAAATGAACTTTTTGGTAGATTTTGTTGTGCAATATCTTATTGGTATTGCTTCTGCCCATTTGGTCAGGTATTCAACTCCTATTATAATAAATATTGCTTTTGAGTACTTTGCCAGAGGATTTATAGGTCCAATGAAATCTATGGCCCATTTTACAAATGGTATTTGTGTTAGAACTTTTATTAGTGGCATCTCATCTCTTGCAGTAGGTTTCCCTACCCTTTGACATATTTCACGATTCTTCACATATTTTTTGGCATCCTTTTGTAGTTAGGTCACCATAGTCCTGCTAGTTTTACTCTCTTTGCAGTAGTGTCTCTACAATTATGTCCTTCGGATATTCCTTCATGTGCCTCTCTCAATATTGCTTCCCTCTCATGTTCCTATGCCTAACTTCTTAATATATCATATCTCCCCAATATATGTTGTTCTCCTTCAACCAATGTATATGGTTGTGCCTTTTGCATAAGTGTTTGTTTATCTTGCAGTGAGATCCTGAGTGTGCAAACAATTTGCCAAATAGTGAGGTAGTTTGTGCTAGGACATTGAGATCATGTGTTTGAAGGTGTAAGCAAAACCATTGATTTGTGGTAGCTTTGCAATGAGGAATTTTTACATTAAGTGAAGAGAGGAAAGAAGAAAATCAAAATGCATCCACAAAGAAAGCATGGTGGTAGAAATGTTGTTATGACAGTAGAAGGATTTAGAGCTCTTAAGAGGCAAATTAATGCAATCCAAGAGAAACTAAGAAGAGGGTTTGAACTGAGAATAAGAGATGAAAGTGAATATGAAGATGATGCAGCCCAAGATGATGCATAGTCTGGAGAAAATGAGGGAGAAGTGGAATATGAACAAGTTAGACTGTTGAAGGCCATAACAAAAATTGGGAAAAGGCTAAAGATAAATATTTCTACATATTCTGGTAGTCTCAATCTGGAAGAATTGATATATTGGATCAATGATATGGAAGAGTATTTTGAATATGAAGAAATAGAAGATCCTGAGAGGGTCAAGTTTTCCAAGACCAAGCTCAAAGGTCATGTTGAAATTTGGTGGAAGGATGTGCAGTTAGTAAGAAACCAAAGAGGAAAAGAGAAGATCACTAGATGGGATAAAATGATGTATAAATTTAAGAGATGGTTTATTCATGTGGATTATGAGTTGAAAATTTTGAAGAAAATGCAAGGTCTAAGACAAATGAACAAGACAATCAAATAATACACTGAAGAGTTTTACAAAGTTATCATTAGAGAAGGTCACACAGAGGCTAACAAAGAGAAGGTAGCCAGGTATATCAATGGATTAAAACCTAGTATCCAAGAAGAATTAAGCCTGGTCAGATTCACAACTATTGAAGATGCATATCAATTTGCAATGAAAGTAGAAGAAAAGTTGAACCAAAAATTTGAAATTAAACAAAGAGGAAGAGGTCATGGTGGAAGAACTAGTGGATATATGGGGGCTATGGACAAAAAGATGATCAAAATAAAAATGAAGATGTAGACACCATTCAAAATAACATAGGTGAAAATGCATACTGCCCTTGAGGAAAAATGATGGGTACCAGAGAGGAAGAGGTAAATTTGGAAGAGGACCTGGAAGAGGAGGATTTAGAGGAACCTATTTCATATGCGGTGTATAAGGGCATAGAGCATATGACTATCAACAAAATCATGGAGGAACTAACAAAAGACTAGAGGGTAATGCTAGAGTTTCTCATGTTGATGAGGAGGCTAGATCTAAACATTTAGAAGATGTAGAAAGAGGAGAAGCTCTTGTTATCAAAAGAGCCTTGCTAAAAGGAGAGGGAAAAGAATAACTTACACAAAGAAAGAGCCTATTCTAAACAAGGTGTAAATCATGAGGTGAGTGTTGTGATATGATTATTGATAGTGGAAGTTCAAATAATCTAGTCTTTGAAGAGATGGTTAGAAAGCTGACTCTTAAAAGAATAGAGCATCAATATCCCTATAGGATTTATTAGTTGTAGAAAGATCATAAGGCCTTAGCTAATGAATAGTGTCTGGTAAAGTTTAATATTGGAGATTATCATGATGAAGTGTTATGTGGCATTATGCCAATGGATGTATTCCACTTGTTATTGGGAAGATCATGATAGTATGATAGGTGTGCTATCCATGATAGCCATGCTAACACCTATTCTTTGATAAAAGATAGAGTAAGACATAAGTTGAAACATGTGAAAGAAGCACAGGAAAAGGTATGTTACAGTAATGCCAGGATTTGTTTGGAAGATGGTAATTTTTTTTTGGATGGAATGAAATGAATATATATGCTTTGACTTGATTCCTAAAATCAATAAAGAGGAAAGCGAAGATGTGCCTATAGAAATTGTAGATCTGTTGGATAAACTCAAAGATATTGTTTTAGATAATGTAACTAAAGTTTTCCACTAGTGAGAAGCATAATTCGTCAATTAGATTTGATACCAAGATCTAGCTTTCCTAACAAGGCAGCCCACAAGATGACTCCTGTAGAAAATGAAGAGCTAAATAGACAAGTTCAGAAATTATTGAAAAAGGGGTTAATTAGAGAGAGTTTGAGTCCATGTGTAGTACTTGCAATGCTAGCACCTAAGAAGGAAGGAGAAGGGATGATGTGTATGAATTCTAGGGCCATCAATAAAATCACAATCAAGTATAGATTTCCTTTGCCAAGGATGGATGATATCATGGACTGCCTGAGTAGAGTGAAGTACTTCACAAAGATAGATTTGAAGAGTAGGTATCACTAGATCAAGATACGAGAAGGAGATGAATGGAAGATAGCATTCAAAACAAAAGAATGATTGTATGAGTGGTTAGGAATGCCATTCAGACTAACCAATGCACCGATCACTTTCATGAGGCTCATGAATGAGGTATTCAAAGAAATTTTTAGTAAATTTGTTATTATTTATTTGGATGATGTTCTAATTTTTAGTAAAACCTTGTAGGAACATTTCATGCACATTTGTAGTGTTTTTGAGAGGTTGAGGAAAGAGAAACTATTGATAAATTTGAAGAAGTGTAACTTTGTTAAGGAGTTAGTGTACCTAGGATTTTTGATCTCAGCTGAGGATCTTAAAATGGGTCCAAAGAAAGTAAGGGCTATCATAGAATGGCCTACACCAAGGAGCATTACTAAGATAATATCATTTCATGGATTGACTAGTTTTAAAAAAAATCATTAGAAATTTCAGTAGCATATGTGCACCTTTAACTGAAACAATGAGAAGAGATATAAAAAAATTTAAATTAACTGTAGTGGCAGCCAAGAGTTTTGATTTTTTGAAGAAAAAAGTTACAGAGCAACCTATTTTAGCACTTCTAGATTTTAACAAGGTATTTCAAGTAGATTATGATGCTAGTGTTAGTGCCATAGGAGATGTATTAAGTCAAGAAGGAAGACCCATTGCATATTTTAGTGAAAAATTGAATGATGCTAGGAAGAAGTATTCTATTTATGATCATGAATTTTATGCTATTGTTCAAGCATTAAAGAAATGGAGACATTATCTTTTTCCTAAGGAATTTGTTTTGTATACTGATCATCAAGCCTTATAGTATTTGAATAGCAAAGTAAAGTTGAATCAAAGACATTTGAAATGGGTTGAATTTTTGCAAAGCTATATATTTGTATTGAAGCATAGAAGTGGGAAGTATAATAGAGTTGCATATGTCTTGAGTAGGAGGCAAAATTTGTTGGTGGAGATGATAATTGAAGTTGTTGGGTTTGAAGAACTCAGGCATTTGTATCCAAAAGATCCATATTTTTTAGAGGCATAGAAAGCTTTCCTAGAACCTATCACCATGGATAGAACATAGTGGTTGGATTACATAATCCAAGATGGCATGTTATTCAGAGGAAGTCATTTATGCATACGAGAAATTCCATGAGAGAGAACTTGATAAAGGAAAAAGATAGTGGATGATTAGTAGGACATTTTGGAAGAGACAAGATAATTGCCTTAGTAAGTGAGAACTATTATTAGCCATAGTTATATAAGGATGTGAAAAAGTTTTTATAGAGTTGTAGGGTATGTCAGATGGCTAAGGAAGTGAGTCAAAATACTAGTTTCTATCAGCCTTTACCTATACCTAAAAGACCATGGGAAGACAATAGCATGGATTTTGTACTTAGTTTGCCAAGGGCTCAAAGAGGTCATGATTCCATTTTTGTGGTGGTTGATAGATTTTCCAAGATGGCATATTTCAGTCCTTGCTAGAAGATAAATGATGCAGTCCATATTGCAGAGATATTTTTTCAAGGAAGTGATTAGACTAGATTGTCTACCGAAGAGTATAGTTTTAGATAGAGATATGAAATTTGTTGGATATTTTTGGAGTACATTATGGAAGAAGCTAAAGATAGATTTGAAGTTCAGTTTTGCACATCATCCACAAACTGATGGTTAGACAGAAGTTGTAAACAAAAGTTTGGGCAACTTTTTGAGATGTTTGGTAGGAGAAAATCCAAATGAATGGGACTTGATTTTGCTAGAGGCTGGTTTTGCATACAACAACTCCATTAATAAGAGTACATGAAAATCACCATTATAGATTGTATATGGAAATAGTCCCATAAATGTTTTAGAGTTGAGGAAGATAGATAAGGAGGAAAAGATGAGTGTAGATGTAGAAGATTTTGTAAAACACATGAAGGATCTACATGAGGAGGTAAGGAAGCATATCCATAAAATGAATAATTAGTATAAGGAGAAGGTAGATCAGAAAAGAAGATTCAAAGAATTCATGCTAGAGAAGAGGTTATGGTCCATCTTAGAAAAGAGAGGTTTTCCATAGGAACATATAATAAATTGAAGATGAAGAAATTTGGACCTTGTAAGATTTTGAGGAAGCATGAATCAGGGAATGCCAATGAAGTTGAGTTGTCGAGAGGGATCAATATTTCACCTGTGTCCAATATTATTGATTTGACAGAATATCATGAAGGAAGTATAGAAGATGGATGAGCAGAAGGACAGTGGCATATCCTAGCACCTATTTTAGAGAGGGAAGAAATTGATGAAATCTTAGATAGTCATATGGGAAGGAGCACAAGAAATAGGTAGTACGACAAATACTTGGTCAAATGGAGAGGAAGGTTTGTTGAAGATCCATCATGGTTAGCCAAAGCAAAAGTTGATCGCATTAGTTTTCCTCAAACATTGGAGACGTGACAAGGTTACTTCTCAAAGAGCCCTAGGTGTTTGATGTAGGATCATTTAGAGGTGTAAGAGAAATCTCACATCACCCAAAATTTTTCAATTTTAGTTTATGCAAATACCCATTATCTTGAAGAATGGTATAGAACAAAAAGGCTAAAAATGGTAGGGATTTTTTATTTTTAGTAAATTTGCATGTGAGCACGTATGAGCCTGAAATTTTCCCCAAAGCTATGAAATGGCCAAATGAACATATTGGGTGAGTTTTGACCCACATTTATGTCTAGATGTCAAGATATTAAAGTTTTAGTTTTTGAGGTTCTCGAAAAAGTTTTGAAGTCAATTTTGAGGCTATTAGAGGCCCTGTTTGGCCCTGAAAGTTGTCATAACTGGTAAAGTGGTTTATAACTTGATATATCTCTTCATGAGATTTCTAATGCATCAAACAATTCATCAGTTAGCCTCCTAGATCAAAAGTTATGGTGTCCATAAGTTAGACCTCCCATTTTGGAAAATGTGAAAATGTGTTGGACACTTAAAAGAGTTGTAAAAGGGGAAGTTACAGGTGTTGGTATGTGATTTGAAACATCACAAGGCATCTTTGATTGGAGATAATTTGGGTACCACTTTTGTGTGGTTTTATCTCATGATTTTGTAGTTACTATTGATGGTTTCCTATATTATATCTCTTATATATCAGGTGCTTGAGATAGAGGTTGTGTGTGAGAGTATATAGAAGTGGACTTGATTTTAGATTTTTGTTTGGTAATAATCCTATTGAAGCTTTCTATGAAAGCATATTGTAATCTTGTTGAGATTTATGAATAATATATAGAGTTTATTTTTGGTGTGGGGTTTTTCTCCCAAAATGGTTTTCGCCACATAAATCATTATTGTTCCCATTAGTTTAATTTTTTTGTTGTGAGTGTGTTGGCTGGAGTACACCCTCATCACATAGTCAAAATATTTTCCTCCAATCCTACATAGAAAAACTATAGGGACAACATAGTGGTTCATATAGGTACTGTGGCCATAATTTAAGACATCACACCTTTGGAAGAGGAAACCCTTTATGAGGAAAACCACACCATTCACCAAAATTAGATTTTCCCTGATTTGATGGCAATGACTCCACTAGTTGGCTTTAATGAGTTAACCAATATGTTTCCTTTCATAAAAGCCCTACATGCTAAAAGGTCTCTACTACCTCATTTAATCTAGAGAGTGATGCTATATAATGGTACTAATGGTTTGAAAAGAATAATGGTTACACACCATCTTGGCATAAGTTTTACAAAGGTATCTTAACCCATTTTGGTTCTACTTATGATGATGACACTAATGCATTAACCAAACTCTACCAAATAGTGTTTATTTGTAAGTACCACACTAAGTTTGAATGTCTAGCCAACTAGATCACAAGACTTGATGATGCCTTTTTTGCAGTTTCTTCATCATTGGATTGAAAGATGACATTCAAGATAAAGTAAAGATGTTTAATTCATAAGATATGACGGATGCCATTGGGTTGGCCAAATCAGATGAAGATAAATTTTCTACTTAGCATCATACTTATAAACATCCATTTCTCAGAAATCCACCACCTTCCTATCTTTGACTAGCTCACACCTCCAATGTGATACCCATCAATAATTTAAGTGATGTTGAAATGAGAGGTTGCCATGAAAAGGAGTTATATTATAAATATGATGAGAAATATTTTTTTGGTCACAAATATGTGGAATGAAAATTATATCTCTTGTATGTAGAAGTAGCACATGCTAGTTGGATGAATCTGAATAACCTAAGGACACACTCATCATAGTATATGATCTTACACCTAGAAACATGGGGAATCAACACTTAGTATTTTCATTCATGCCTTGGCTAACCTCACAACACCATAGACAATGATATTTAAGGGGTACTTTAAAAAACAACCCTTGACTATCCTTATTGATTCAAGAAACACCCCAATTTTCTAGACCCTCATATTGTAAAACAAGCAAATTATGTGTATTCCTACTCTATTTTTGAGGTCATGATTAGTAATGGGGGCACACTAGCTCATATAAAGAAGAATTTTGAAATGTATAATCTTTTATGGGATGTCACACTTTGAAATCTAATGTGTTCATCCTTCCTCTTGGTTGTTGTGATGTGGTTCTAAGAGACCAATGATTACATATAATTGGTCACATCCTATGTGATTTCTCAATGATGTGGATGTAGTTCATAGAAAATGAGAATCAATACACTTTATATGGGATCAAAGTAGGACCCTAATACATAATTGGCTCTCATTATATGGAAAAATTATTAAATAAAGGATCCTTTGGGGTTATTTCCTAGATTTGTTCTCTACAACTCATTGAATCTAGCACCTTGAGTCAATTGTCAGAGTTGCATGACCTCCTTGCTAAAAATGCATCAATATTTGTCAAGATTCATGTGTTACCACTAGAGAACTCCAATGATGATACCATTTATTTGGTTCTAGATAGTACATTTCCTAATATTAGGTTTTACTAATACCCCTTTGTGTAGAAGATTGATATTGAATAGATAGTGCATGAACTACTTTTAGCTAGGGTCATTCGACCTAGTGTTAGCCCCTACTCTTATCTAGTAATCCTTGTTTAAAAAATAATGGCTCTTGGCATGTATGTGTACACTTTTAGGAACTCAATAAAATCATAGTCAAGGATAGGTTTCCCATTATTGTGATTAATGAATTGATCAATGATTTGTGTGTGGCTTGTTTCTTTTCCAAAATAGATCTCCACTCCATTTATCAACATATCTACTTGCATGAAGAGGATGTTCCTAAGACCACCTTTCACACTTATGAAGGTCACTATTGATTTTTGGTTATGTCATTCAGTCTTAGTAATGCACTCTCTACATTATAAAGCCTAATAAACAAGATTTTTTGGCCATTCCTCTAAACAATATTCTAGTCTTGTTTGATGACATCTTGTGTATAAAAGAAGATGGGAAGAGCACCTCCTCTAGCTATCTATCAAATCCTCAAACTTATTTCCAAGAACAAGTAGTGTACAAAGCATTCGAAGTGCTATTTTTATCAAACAAAGGTCACATATCTCAAGCATATTGTCTCTACTCAGGGAGTTAAGGTCAACCCTATCAAAAGTCCAAAGATATGACAAATAGCCAAAAATCAAAAATATCAAAATTATTTGGGGTTTATTGTCTATTACAAAAAATTTATCAAAGGGTATAGTAAACTTGTTGCCAAATTGACTGCCTTATTAAGTAAAAATACCTGTATATGGTCAAAAGGGGCTAAATAGGATTTTGACTTCCTCAAGCATGTTATGTGCACTATGCTAATCCTTACACTACCCAAATTTTCAAAACCTTTTATCATGGAAAGTGATTATTTTGATAGTGGCATTGGAGCCATCTTAATGTAGGATGGGCACCTACTTGCTTTTACTAGTTAGAAATTGATTGGTTATTATATGATCAAATTCACTAATGAGAAGGAAACAATAGCCATTATCCATGTTGCTAGTAAATGGAGGCAATATCTAGTGGGCCATCACTTTCACATCACAATTGATCATCATAGCCTCAATTATATTTTACAATAATGTGTCTCGTCTCTTAAATAACAAAAATGGGTCACCAAACTATTGGGTAATTGTTATCACCTAAAATTGCACCTAGTGACACATGGGATTGGTCTCAAGGTGTGGGACCTTGCAGTTGAGACCAAACCTATAGAGAAGGCTAGTTCCTCTTTCTGGACTAAAGGTCACATTCACAGGAAAAAGGGAAAGAAGGAATACTCGAATTAAAAACAGGTGATGCACCAAATTTAGAGTGTTAGATGGGACTGACATAACACGACAATGATCTCAAATATTGACATGGACTCACATAGACTTGCAACTTTAATAGAGGATTGAATTAGAAAACTGTAACTGTAGGAGGGACCGTTTTATCCACAAATAAGCTATAGATTTGAAGTAGAACACAGAGTGAAAGTATAAGAGGCAAAATATCAATGATTGTATTGATCATGAAGGCTAAATAGCCATTACAAAAGAAAGAATTTGTTACAGAAGAGGTAGAAACAAATAACCATTTGCATTCATAGGTGTACCACTATCAGAGACATCAAAGGCTCAACTTTGAGCACAATGTATCAAACTTGACTAGTTCTTGCAAATGCATTATAAGGTCTGTGACAACAATTTATCTAGCTAGTGTAATAGCCCAGAAGAATAGCTAATAACCCAAATACATCATTTTTTACATGTATATATAGCATTTCATCATCCATCATGCAGCTATAGGTGCTAAAAATTAGTCAACCACCTACCTTGGGTTGCATTTAAATTTAGTCCATAGCCGTGTCAGGAAACTAGTAGTTGGGGATGACTGCATGCCTTGTCAGGTCTATGAAATTGGTAGAAGAAGATTGCCCACATGCCTAGGTACCTGACTCATTGAAGAAGGAAGGTCTAAAATCCCTCTATGTACATGCAAATTCATTTTGTCCCCCCTTTCTACAATCACATTGAAGATTTTAACTATTTCAATCACCTGAATCTAACCTTTCTACAACATTTTATTTTAGTTATTAAATTCACCTCGCAACAATGGCATGATGCAGAGAATTGTGTCCTTCAAGTTTTTACAACATTTTAAAGTATTTCATATTTTAATTTTTCTCCTGGTGCCTTTATTTTCTGCATTGTCGGTGAATTTTTCTCGTGCCAAACTATTCAAATTTGCTTTTTGGCACTTCCTACCCTTAAGCACTTTTACCCTTGGCCTCCTATTAGTTCATGACCACCTTATCGACAAATTTTTGAAATCACAAACTGGTTGGCAGGTTTTCAATTTCACCAACTCGCCGATCTCTCTACCTTTTCCTTAGTCCTTTTCTCTTTACTCCTACTTTAGTCAATGAAATTTGCATCTCACGAACTATGCCTTTGCCACTCCTTTCTTTTTGTTAGAGCCTCCTCTATTGTCAAAACCCACCGGCAGCGAACCATCTAATCTTCTAACTTTAGCCTTGCCAACCACTTAGCTGATTTTCCCTTGGTCGGTGAAACTTGCACTTTGCAAACCAACCATCTTTTGCCTTTACCCTTTGTTGGCAAAGTTTTCGATCGGTGAACCTACCAATCAGTGAACTTTGATTTCACCCAACTCAAAGTTTTTCGACAAAGGCAAACCTTTGTTCGTTTTCTCCTACTTCTCCTTTAGTCAGTGAACTGGCTGATTGATGAACTCACCGATCGATGAACTTTGAAGTTCATAGAACTTAAACTTTGCCAACTAAGGCCAAAAATAAAGATAAAACACCTAAAAATTTTTTTGGGAAATTTGAAAGGGAAAACTTGTTCCATTTTAGGCTTCCTTAGATTGAATATTTATGATGGAAGAGGGATAGAATTTTTGGGCTATTTTAGCCTATGCTAAAATATGACAATATTTTGGTGACTATGCAAGGGTGTTTGCCTACTAAAAATAGGGAATTCAATGGCCTTACATAATTCATTGGGCACATAGTCAAAAGATGAGGTCGTAACAACATGGTCATACAAAACTGAATACTGCCTCTAGAAAATAAAACAAAACAAAAAA
This sequence comes from Cunninghamia lanceolata, assembly GCA_027924645.1. Classification (NCBI taxonomy): domain Eukaryota; kingdom Viridiplantae; phylum Streptophyta; class Pinopsida; order Cupressales; family Cupressaceae; genus Cunninghamia; species Cunninghamia lanceolata. The sequence goes on from BSBN01001011.1 coordinate 3,326,133, forward strand.
CAAGGCAAACCATCTCCTAATGAGAATGTGACCTGTACAAGAGCATTTGAAGGAAGGGAAACCTAAAACAGAAGTGATACCTACTTTAATTATTTACAAAGATCCCAAAAACAAACTCAGAAGTATGGCTTGAGATGAATCCCATTCACTAGGATTGGAAGTGATTCACCAATTAGCTTGGAAAGTTGAAAGGCATTATCTTTCTTGTGACTGGTGATGATATATGGGTCACTCCATAAGGCATCAAATTTGGAATGTCTTCTAGCCTTATCTCTGTTTTCATCCCATTTCAACACCAAATATCCCTCTTGGAAGACTTTGTCAACTAATTTTCTATCAAAGATCCTCTTGACCTCATTCTGGTGGGCTTCAAGAGTCTTCATGGTAGTGTTGAAATGCACTGGACAACTGAGAAGGGGGGGTGAATCAGTTTTCACAAAAACTTAACTTCATACAAATATCAAACCATCAACTACTTAATTACTGATCATCAGATTTAACCATAAAAGTATGAAACCATAGACTTAATCACAATCATACATTTAACATAGAAGACACTAGATTTTTACGTGGAAAACCCTATAAGGGAAAAACCATGGTGGGTGTTAGCCCACAAAAAATATAAGCTATACCAATACCAAAAAATAGAGGCTCGCTGCCCAAATTGCTCACTGCAAAGAATGGCTCACTACCAAAAATGGCTCACTGCCAAGGGGTGGCTCACTGCCAAGGGGTGGCTCACTGCCAAAGATTTTTGAACTGATTTGATAGCATCTACTCTATACCTGAGTTCAGTTCCATTGAATTACAATATTCTTCCTCTACTCTGCCCTTCTTACTCTTCGCACTTATCTCCTCATTTTTCAGATTCACTTTTTGCAATTACATTAGAAGTCTTTATACAAGTCATCAACCTTGGAATGTACATCAAGGTCAACAATACATTCATCAACTACTGGAACAATCTCCAAGGTCAGCATTACAAAAATATACATAGAAATTGGTCTGGACCTAATATAGAAATTAACTAAGGGAAAGATGTAAAGATGTATGTTGATCACACCACGCCTTAGCTGAGACTCAAACACAATCCTTCACACCACGACACGCTTCTACAATCTTCAAGGCAACTCTGCAAATAGTGAAATCAACCAAGTCAACCAAGAAAGGTGAGAAAACTAGGTCTACTAAGAACATTCTTCATCCATGATCCAAATTTCTCTTTGCAAACCAATCCAAGGGTAGGAACATGATCAGGAGACATCCACAAGCACATTGAGATCATCAGGAACAACTGCACAACTTCTAACCAATCTGTCAAGAAGATTCTTCAAACTGGAGGACATAAACACCATTACAAGCTACTGTCATAAGGAAAAGATCACTTGCAGACCACCAGATCATGAACTATTAGAGTTGAAGGCACATAACATCATCTTTGACTTAACTCTAGAACCGCAGATAAAAATACTTCAATGCAGAGAAATCCAGAGCACAATACTTTCTCCCTGTCACCATCAAACATACATGAAAATTAGTTTTCACTCTGGTGAACATAACTTACTCAAATCTTCATACTGAAGGGTCAAACTTGGAATATAGCATCTTCAGACAAACCTCTAAATAACTTCCAATCCATAGATAGGGATATTTAATCTATAGGAAATGTAGAGCAATCTGTTTGTCTGTTCTTCTTTAGACAAAGATATTCTGCAACATAATGTTTCTACCAGAGGAGCAAATTTCTTCAATATCCTCAATATCAGGCTTTCCAACACTTACAAAGGCATCTAACTCATTACAAGAAATCATCAAGACAAGAGCACAGTTGGCACCAATGACAACACTGATATGTTGACATCAATGACAACATCAGTTAGGCACATACTTGCAACAATCTCCCCCTTGGTCATTAATGCCAACATATGATGTGAAAAACTGTAAAGACCATCAAGACAAGATTCTTCTCCTTTCTCCTTACACATCTACACTCTTTTCTAAGTTTTTCACATGATTTCTCTCCCCCTTTGACATACCGGAGGAGAAAATTTCTTCAATATCCTCAATATCAGGCTTTCCAACACTTACATAGGCATCTAACTCATTACAAGAAATCATCAAGACAAGAGCATAGTTGGCACCAATGACAACATTGATATGTTGACATCAATGACAACATTAGTTAGGCACATACTTGCAACAATCTCCCCCTTGGTCATTAATGCCAACATATGATGTGAAAAAATGTAAAGACCATCAAGACAAGATTCTCCTCCTTTCTCCTTACACATCTGCACTCTTTTCTAAGTTTTTCACATGATTTCTCTTCCCCTTTGACATTAATGGCAAAGGGCACATACTTGCATTCTATTGTTATGATCCAACTAAACTTTCTTTATCAGGAACTCATCTAGCTACTCCCCCTGAGAGGTAGCTCTCAAAACATCAATCTAGATCAAAGAATAAGATTTTGGGCACCATTGGACTGATGCATTCCCATGCATCTTAGTTTAGGGAAGGAGGGGTAATGACCCCTAACTTTTCTCTGAGATACTCAATAGTATCCTTGGGCAGAGGTTTGGTGAAGATATCTGCAATCTGATCCTTTGTGGACATATATTCCAACTTTACTTCATTCTCTGTCACCTTTTCTCTCAGAAAGTGACACCTTATAAATATATGCTTTGTTCTTAAATGCATCACTATATTCTTTGAAATATTTATATCACTTGTATTGTCATAGAAGATTACAATTGGATCTTCATATACAACTCTTATGTCCCTCAAAGTCTGCTTCATCCATAACACTTGAGTACAGCAACATGCTACTGCAATATATTTTGCTTCTACAGTTGACAAAGAGATTGAGTCTTGTTTCTTGCTCATCCATGAAACCAATCTGTTACCCAAAAAGAAAGTGCCTCCACTTGTACTCTTTCTATCATCAACATCTCTGGCCCAATCAGCATCTATATAAGCACTGAGAGTGAAATCATTATCATTTGGATACCATAAGCCATGATCCATTGTGCCTTTTAAGTATCTCAAGATTCTCTTTACTGCCATCACATGTGATTCTCTTGGATTTGCTTGAAATCTTGCAACAAGACAAACTGCATGCATAATATCAGGTCTGGTTTGAGTTATATAAACCAAACCTCCAATCATGGATCTGCACTTTTTCTGATCAGTCTTGGGATTCATCAATTTTGCTCAACTTGTAGCTAGTCACCATGAGAGTACATACAGGTTTAGAGTCTTCCATCCAAAACTTCTTCAACAACTCTTTCACATACTTAGACTGAGATATGAAGATTCATTTATCTGATTGATTGATTTGCAGACCCAGAAAGAAATTCATCTCACCAAACATAGACTTCTCAAACTCTTTATTTATTTCACCAGCAAATTTCATACACATACCTTCATTACCTCCAAAGCTTATATCATCAACAAAGACTTCAACAATCAAAATTTGATCACCATTAATCTTGAAATAGAGATTACTGTTAGTAGTACCTTTATTGAACCCTAACGGTAATAAGTACTTATCTAGCCTTGCATACCAGGCTTTAGGAGCTTGCTTGAGTCCATACAATGCTTTCTTCAATCTGCATACCATATCACCTTGATCTGATAGTTGGAATCCTTCCAGTTGCTCAATGTAGACTTCCTCCTCCAACTCACCATTCAGAAATACAGACTTCACATCCATTTGATACACTTTGAAATCTTTGTGAGCTACAAATGCCAGAAACACTCTGATTGCTTCAATCTGAGCTACTAGAGCAAAAGTCTGTTCAAAATCTATTCCTTCAATTTGAGAATATCCTTTGCACACAAGCCTTGCTTTATTCCTTACAACTTCTCCATTTTCATTCAACTTGTTCCTAAAAACCCATTTGGTTCCAATAACATTTTTGTCAGCAGGTCTGGGAACTAATTCCCAAGTTTCATTCTTCTCTATCTGCATTAGTTCTTCCTTTATTGCCTTTACCTAATTTTCATCATTGTAGGCTTCATTCATAGTTTTTGGTTCAATTGTAGAGAGCAAATAGTAATTTACTTGTTCTTCTATAGCTCTTTTCCTTGTCAGTACTCCTTTGTTTTTGTCTCCAATAATTTGATCTTCAGAGTGATTAATTCTTACATACCTGGGGGTCTTGGAAACACTTTTTGGAGCCTTTTCTTCTTCATCTTGACTACCTTCTTGTTCAACTTTTTCTTCATATGTTATAGCAGTAGGTTCATCTGATTCATAGCCACTCTGATCTGATATTCTTCCTTTGTCTTCATCTACCTTCACATTTGCACTCTCAACAATCTATTTTAGTCTTTTATTGTAGCACCGGTAGGCCTTACTCTTGATAGAGTATCCAAGGAAGATTCCTTCATCACATCTTGCATCAAATTTCCCTAGATCTTCATCTCTTCTAATATAGCATTTGCTTCCAAAGACTTTGAAATATTTTACTGTAGGAGTTCTTCCATACCACAATTCATAGGGAGTTTTAGTACCATTTCCTTTCACTTGAACTCTGTTTTGAATGTAGACAACAGTATGTATAGCTTCTTTCCAGAAAACTTCCGGTAGACCTCCTTCCTTCATCATTGTTCTAGTAGCCTCATGAACTATCCTATTCTTCCTTTCCACAACTCCATTCTACTGAGGAGTCCTAGGTGCAGACAATTGTCTCTTTATTCCTTGCTCTTCACAGAAAATGTTGAATTCATTTGATGTGAACTCACCTCCTCTATCAGACCTCAAGCATTTGATTTTTAGTCTATTTCATTCTCAACCATTGCCGTGAAGGATTTGAACTTTTCTAGGGCTTTAGATTTGTCTTTTAGAAAAGTAACCCAAGTCATTCTAGAATAATCATCAATAAGAAACATGAAGTACCTGTCACCTTGTAGACTTCTTATCCTTGTAGGACCACATAGATCTGTATGTACTAGATTCAGCAAACTAGCAGAAAATTGCTCTTTGCTCTTGAAACTTGTTCTTGTCTGCTTCCCCAACTGACATTCCTTACAAGTGGTATTGGTGGGTTTCATAAGTTTTGGTAAATCTCTCACAGTCTGACCTGAACTTATCTTTACCAGATTATCAAAGTTTATATGAAACATCCTTCTATGCCACAACCAACTTTCATCTTCTTGGGCTAATAAATAGTAATCATTAGTTCATCTTAATTGATAGATGTTACCTCTAGTCTTCTTACTGGTAGCAATCATAGTTTTGGAGCTTTCCATGTTCTTGCACCCATTATCTTTGAATCTCAAATCATACCTTTGTTACACATATGACCAACACTCAAAAGATTATGCTTCAAATCTTCACATATATGATATTATCAATATTGTGTTTTCCATCAAATGAAATAGATCCTTTTCCACAAATCTTACCAGCTGCATTGTCTCCAAACCTAACCAGTCCTCCATCATATTTTTCCAAACTCACAAGCTTACTTTTGTCACCGGTCATGTGATGTGAGCATCCACTATCAATAATCCATTCATCCTTATTTTTCTCAACCTAAACAGCTAAAGCACTTTCTTCCACTGGTTTTTCTTCCTTCACATAGCTAGCAGAATCAGTAGACATGTGTTCTTCTTTAATAGAAATAGACAAGCATTCATTTGCACTAGTACTAGCATCATTAGATTCATCATCAGTCACACCTTCATCATCAAAATCTCTAACATAGTAGCATTTCTTTGGAGCTCTAGGCCTGTTCTCAAATCTTTTTCTATTCCTTTCAATTCTTTCAAGACATCTGGAAGCATAATGACCTACTTTACCACATGAAAAACATTTGAAAGGTAATTTGCCTTTGAACTTATTGGAACCTCTTTGCAGTGTGTCAACAAAGTTAGCTTCAATTTCATCAAAGTCATCATCAGGTTCCACCTTTTATTTCTCAACTCTGGAGATCTTTTCTGAAGTACTAGGTTTAAAAGCCATCTCAACTTCCAACAGAGCATCACCAAACTCTCTCATCTCAAAGGCTGTAAGCTTTCCAAGCAATTGATCTCTGTTGATAGTTTTTACAGTCATTACTTCTTCAATTGCAGCTACCTTGTGACTATAGGACTTTAGTAGTGATCTAAGAATTTTCATCACAACTTCCTTATCACCAATGGTTCCTCCCATACCTTTTATTCCATTGACAAGTTCATCAACCCTTTGCATAAAGGCTATTATGTTTTCATCTTCATTCATCTTTAAACCCTCATATTTTGCTTTTAGGCCCTATATCTTGGCTTCTTTTACAAAACCATCTCCTTCATACAATTTTTTCAACTTTTCCCAAACTTCATTTACAGATTCAAGATCCATGACTTTTATCAACTCAGTGTCATTTAAGGCACTTAACAGGGCATCTCTAGCATTTATATTCAACTCATATTCTTTGATTTCATCTTCAGTTGTCAAACCATTTGGAGGCATCGTATATTTTGACTCTGTAGCTTTCCACACTTTATACCCAAGACACAAGAGATGGCTTTTCATTCGTACCTTCCAAAGAGCATAATTTGTCCCATCAAACTGTGGAGCTTCTTTTTTAAAAGACATCCTGGATCTTCCTCAAGCTGTTAGGCTTTCTTCCAAGGAACCTGCTCTGATACCAATTGTTGAAATGCACTGGACAACTAAGAGGGGGTGAATCAGTTGTCACAAAAACTTAACTTCATATAAATATCAAACCATCAACTACTTAATTACTGATCATCATATTTAACCATGAAAGTATGAAATCATAGAATTAATCACAATCACACATTTAACACAAAAGACACCAGATTTTTACGTGGAAAACCCTATAAGGGAAAAACCATGGTGGGTGTTAGCCCACAAAAAATATAAGTTATACCAATACCAAAAAATAGAGGCTCACTACCTACAAGGCTCACTTCCCAAATTGCTTACTACAAAGAATGACTCACTGCCAAAAATGGCTCACTACCAAGGGGTGGCTCATTGCCAATTTTTTTTAATTGATTTGATAGCATCTACTCTATGCCTGAGTTTAGTTCCATTGAAGCACAATATTCTTCCTCTGCTCTACTCTTCTTACTATTTGCACTTATCTCCTCATTTTTCACACTCGCTTTTCACAATTACATTACAAGTCTTTATACAAGTCATCAACCTTGGAATGTACATCAAGGTCGGCAATACATTCATCAACCGTTGGAACAATCTCCAAGGTCGACATTACAAAAACATACATAGAAATAGGTCTAGACCTAATACAAAAATAAGCTAAGGGAAAGATGTAAAGATGTATTCTAATCATGCCATGCCTTAGCTGGGACTCAAATGCAATCCTTCATGCCATGACACACTTCTACAATCTTCAAGGCAACTCCACAAATAGTGAAATCAACCAAGTCAGCCAAGACAGGTGAGAACACTAGGTCTACTAAGAATATTCTTCATCCACAATCCAATTTTCTCTTTGTGGACCAATCCAAGGGTAGGAACATGATCAAGAGACATCCACAAGCACATTGAGATCATCAGAAATAACCACACAGCTTCTAACCAATCTGTCAAGAAGATTCTTCAAACCAGAGCACATAAACACCACTGCCAGCTACTGTCATAAGGAAAAGATCACTTGTAGGTGACCAGATCATGAACCATTAGAGTTGAAGGTACATAACATCATCTTTGACTTAACTCTAGAACCGCAGACAAAAATACTTCAATGTGGAGGAATGCAGAGCATAATACTTTCTCCCTATCACCACCAAACATACATGTAAAGTAGTTTTCACTCTGGTGAACATAACTTACTCAAATCTTCATACTGGAGGCTCAAACTTGGAACATAGCATCTTCACACAAACCTCTAAATAACTTACAATCTACAGATAAGGATATTTAATCTATAGGAAATGCAGAGCAATCTATTTGACTGTTCTTCTGTAGACAAAGATATTCTGCAACATACTGTTTCTACTGGAGGAGTAAATTTTCTAAATATCCTCAATATCAAGCTTTCCAACACTTACATAGGCATCTAACTCATTACAAGCAATCATCAATACAAGAGCATAGTTGGCACCAATGGCAACACTGATATGTTGACATCAATGACAACATCGGTTAGGCACATACTTGCAACAGGTAGCATCTCTTTTTTCTTCAAGCTCCATCAACTCAACAAACCTGTCTATCATAGCATCATTTTCTTGCAATTCTAGCTGATGCACCAGCTCAAGGGAAGGAAATTCTAGTGAGAATGGAAGCTTTGCTTCCTTTCCATATACCAGCATAAAGTGTGAATTGCCAATAGCCCTCTTTGGGGTGATTCTATCATCCCAGAGAGTTGTGTTCAACTTGGAATGCCAAGATCTCTGATTATCATCCACTATTCTCTTGATGATCCTGGTCAGGTTCTTGTTGGTAGACTCATCCAGGCCATTCCCTTGAGGTTAGTAATTAGAGGATGTCTTCAAGTATATTCCATACTTGCATTCCCATTCACTGATTTTTGTACCTACAAAGGCCTTGGCATTGTCAGAAATAATGGTGAATGGAACACCAAATCTAGTAACTATACCCTCGAGAAAATATAAAATAGAGGCCTCTGTGGCATCCTTCAAAGCAATTACCATTGTCCACCTTGTGAAATAATTATTGGTTTCTAGAATCCACTTGTGGCCAGCATTGGAAGGTGGATTAATCATCCCAATGAAGTCCAAGCCCCATTGGGAAAATGGTTGATCAGTTTGAATTGGGTGCAAGGTAAGAGCTGCACCCATCTATGGGAATATCTAAACAAATTGGGCCAGTAATAACCATCCCTCATGATTTTAACAATAGTTGTTCTTGGTGAATAATGGCCACTAGCAGGGCCATTGTGAAACTCTTCTAATACCCTAGAGGTCTGATCTTGTGCGACACATTTGAGATCTCCATTGATATCTTTCCTAAAAGGAACATCAACAACAAGAACAAAAGGGGTAGACTGGAGCCTAAAATACCTCCTTTTATCTTGGTCTAGTCCATCTAGGCATCTACTTGATTGTAGAAAGGTGGCCATATCATGGTACCAATTACCTGGGATGTGAGAACTAGTTGGCTGCACCTGTTCAAGGACACATACAACATCATTTCTAGCCTCCAAATCCATGACCATCTACTCACACAGACCTATTCCACATACCAGCTTGGTGATGTTGATGTCAATGTTATATTCCATGACTTTTGTGATCCACCCAGCTCTCTTCTCATTGATGTCTCTGCTCAACAGAAATTCTTTAACACCAGGGTGATTCACCATTAATTGTATCTTGTTGTTTGAAAGCATGTATCTAAATTTTTTGAGTGCCTTCACCACAAAAAAACACTTGTTTTTCAATAAAGACATACCTCAGCTCATACTCTTTGAGAGGCTAGTTGAAGACGATGATTGGCTATTCCAACTTTTATTCATTCTACTGCGTCAGGACTGTTGATATGCCCTCTTTACCTCCAAAGGCATAAAGGATAAAATCCTTTTTCATAATTTGGGTTTACCAGCATGGGGGTCTATACAATGGCCTACTTGAACACTTCAAAACTATCCCTACCTTCCTTTGACCATGTGAAGGCAATATTCTTCTTAAGCATGGAAGCAAGAGGTTTTTCTATTGAACCCCTCACAAAATTAATCTTGCATGAAAACTTTGTAGGCCCTTCTTATTACCGAGAAGGGGAAGAGATAGAATGGCACTAGTTCTTTCTAGATCAATGGCCAGTCATTCTTTTGAGACTACATATCCCAACAATTTACTCTCTGGGACAACGAACACACATTTCTTTGGATTCAATGACACACCATATTCTTTGCATCTTTCAAAAAGTTTTCTCAAATGACCTAGGTGGTTAGCTACATGCTTAGAATAAACATTCAAATCATCATGATACACTATAATAATACCATTGATTAGGCCTTTGAAGGCCAAATCCATTTCCATTTGGAAGGTTTCCCCATCATTAATCAATCTGAATGATATCTTTTGATAAGCTAGGGTACCCCATTTAGTGGTAAAGGTTGTCTTATACTGATCCGATTCTTTTATAAGAATTTGATTATACCATCAGTAGTCATCTAGGAGTGAAAATATTTCAGCTCTTGCCACTGTTTGGAGAATTTGTTCCATGGAAGTGAGTGGATAGTGGTCTTTAAGGGAGGCCTTGTTTAGGTCTCTAAAGTCTACACACAACCTGATTTGCCCATTCTTTTTTCTAACTGGAACAAGGTTATCCACCCAAGAGGAATGTTTAATTGGATAAATAATTTTGGCCTTTTTGAGTTTGGATAACTCCTTCCTCATTAATGGATCAATTTTGGGGTTGATTAGCCTTTGTTTTTGATGGACATGTTCTGCATTGGGGTCTAAATCAATGGCATTCTAAATTAAACCAAGGTCAAAACATTTTAGATCCCTATAATCCCAAGAAATTAAATAATCAAACTCATTACAAAGTTCAAAAAAACCTTTCCTTTTAGCTTGATCACATACCTTACCATGCTTTAGAAATCTACCTCATGCAATCTCCACCTCTTCATAGTCTTCTTTCTTGACTATTATGTTCATCTTCTCCCTTTTAGGTTGATCATTAGCACCAAATATGTTTTCTAAAGTAACCAATCCCCTGGGAAGTTTATTAGTTTTTAGTTGGATCACCTGATCGCCATACTATTTTTGCAACATTGATTAATTCTTGGCATCAAACTCTACCTCATCTTGCAAGAAATTGACAATCTTCTGGTCATTTTCAAATACTTGCCAACTAGATATGTTATCAGGTATAGCAGGCCACACCACTATTTTCACATGTTGTTCTGAGTTTTGTTTGACATTCTTGGGAATGTCAAATTGGGCGTCGACTATAGCCAACCTGTCAGCATCTTTGTTTCTTTGTCTGGGTACTACTTGGATATTGAAGGCATCAAAAACCTCAATCAAATCCTAGACCATGTGTTTATATGACTTGAGCAAGTCATTCCTTGAAGTATTTTGTGATCTGATTTGGTGGACAACTAGCTCACTATCACCAAATGCTTGTAAAATTTTTATTCCCCTCTTTTGTGTCAGCTACATACCTTGAATTAAGGCTTCATATTCAACCATATTATTGGTACAACTAAACTTTATTGTGAAAGCAAAGAAATAATTTTCCTTTTGGGGTGAAATCAGTACAACCCCAACACCTACTCCATTTTTACTCCTGGAGCCATCAAAATATAACTACCATATCCCACTTGAATCTTCTTTTGACTTCACAAGATTAGGGATGAAGGCATATTCATCATGGATACAATATGTTCCCAACCCTATGTCTTCTATATGATCAGGAGTATCAAACTAAAAATAGTTCACCCACTCATGAAGTAGTATATTAGGAATTTCTTCTACAGGTGTGGTAGCTAGCTCATGCATGTTGCTATCATCCTCATCTAAATCATGGATTGTGTAGTTCATGTTGGTAGGGTTAGGAGAATAAGGCTCTACATGATCATTGGAAATAGGCTCAGCCTTAATGGTCACTTTAGTGTCATACCTTGTTTTAAATAACATGTGAGACTAGTCAAAGGATAAGTATCCACCTATCTTAGTAGTGAAATCCCTAGACAAACATATACCAAAGTATGCAGGGAGGTCAATAACTGAGAGATCTTGTAAAACAGAGCATCCAAGGCATGCATGTAGGGTGAGCTTCAAATCCTTGACTATCCCAACTATATTAACAACAACACCATCTAATTGTGGTACCCCCTTATTCACAGGTTCATATTCTATGCCTAATTGATCAGCTATATTTTTAGGCATAACAGAAGTACCCACCCCAAAATCAATCATGCAATTATGCGACAATTTGTCACCAATGATTAGGGAAACATCGAAGGGAGGGGGCTTATTTATTTTTTTGGTTCTCGCCTCCTCTTTTGGTTGGCACAGGCATGTTGGGGCAGCTAATTTTTCCTTCACTATTTCTATAGCTGGCTGATTGAAGCTTGTTAAAGCTTCCTTCAACCAATCCCTTTGTGACGGGATTAATAGGGCATCCCACATAGTGATGCTCAGGTTAGTCTTTTTCATCTGATCAACTATGCTAAAGGGAATATAACTAACCTTCTCTGATGCCTTTATGATGGCAACATTACCTTTTTCTTGTTGGTCGGCCAAGGGCTTCCATTCTAGAATTACATTGACCTACCCAAGTATAATGGTCCACTGGAACTAAAGGTGTTTCCACTACTTTTTCACTCACAGTGCTTGCTAGGGGTGCCTAAGAGATAGAAATGTGAGAGGTGGAGATGTGCGCTGCTATAGGGACTGATGCATCTTTGGTCACCCTCATTTTGGCTCTTGTACTATATGCTATTGGGTTCACGCCCTGATTAATAACACAAAAATCGTCTTGTGTCCAATTCATCAAAGTAGAATTATTTTGCATTTGTTCCTACCCTCCCACGATCTCTTGACTGGAATTAGGCTACTGCTTTGGGAGGACTGACTAGCTTTGCACTTTCAAATCCTGATTGAACTGTCTACTTTGGCACAAATTTTGATCATGTGGTTGATTGCATGGATAACAACAATCACTATCCTGGGCTAGGTTGTTCTGTATTGGCACAAGAGGCCTGGAGGTGCTTTCTGTGTTGGGATGGATAGCATTTACTAGCATGATATAACTAGGTTGATTTTGACTCTGCACATTACCTTGATATGACATTTTTTGTATTGATATGTCTGATTAGAGGGTTGATATGGTCTATTGGACTGAGACTGTTATCTCTCAATCGTTGTTACTTTATTTGACAAGCTCCTAAATAGAGCATCTCTCTCATCTATCTTTTCTACTCTATGTGTGATCAAAGGAGTAGTAGGGTTGACTATTGTAGGAATTGGACTTGTAGTAGGTTGGATGACAAGAGCCTCTAGAAATAGGGACATTGGTGTTCTAGGAGCAATTTTCCTAGCTTGGATTAGACAATTCTCTGCTCTTATGGTTGTGTCATATGCATTTAGTAACACAGTCCCTCCCATGGATTGAATCATGATAGCAATGTTAGGATTCAAATACTTAAAATAATATATATATATATATATATATATATACAGCATTTGGGGAGGGCTTCACTAACAATGGAATCATGTCCCATGTTTTCTGAAAACTGTAGTTGAAGTCCACCATGAACTCATCGGGGGCCCTTTTGATTGTGGCTAACTTCTCCATCAGAGATAGGTGGTCCCTCTTATCTTCAAAATGCTAGCACAGTCTTGTTCTCAAGTCATCCCAATTATGGATGGAATTAGCAGGTAGACCTCTATACCACTAGAGGGATTTTCCTTTAAAGGAAGAAGCCAAAAGTCTCACAACAACATTGTCTGCAGTGACATTATGGATAGAACACACACTAGCAATATCTTGAATATGCTCAGTGGGTGTGGTAAAGTTTTCACCATTAAAAAATGGGATTGATTTTTGAGCAGAGGTGGGGATATCATCATATTGGGCTAGGTCAAGAGGGATTCCTCCATTGAAGGGGACAAAAGGGAGGTTCCTTTCCATGTTGGGGATATTCAAATAAATTCTCGGTATATGCAAGCTCCTTCTTGAATATTGAAATCTAACTGGAGGAGGCATAGACTGGGCTCTTGAACAAGATGGAACAACAATCCTATTTTCCCTCATGAGAGACCTAAATAGTCTACTTCTTCTTCTTGAATCAGTAAAAGATAGCTCTATGAATCAAAAATTACCTAAAGAAGAAGCTCTGGTCTGCATTACAGGCATGAAATATTGGATTGATCTGAATACTAGACCAATAGAGTCACCAGGTGCTTGTTGAATGCTTCCTCAATAGTGAATGAACCAAGAACAACACCAAAATTTCATAGTTCAACTCTTACTCAGAGTAGGGAGTCCCACCAGGCATGCTAAAACTATTATCACCTAAAATTGCACCCTGCTTGAAGCTCGTTCAAGCATTCTAGTGACATTTAGGATTGGTCTCAAGGTGTGGGATCTTGCAGTTGAGACCAAACCTCCAGAGAAGGCTAGTTCCTCTTTTTGGACTGAAGGTCTAGAGATAACAACTAAATCTAATGCTACACTCATAGGAAAAAGGGAAAGAAAGAATACTGAAATTAAAAAGAGGTGATGCACTAAATTTAGAATATTAGTTGGGAATGACATAACACAACAATGATCTCAAATATTGACACGGACTCACACAGACTTGCAACTTTACAGAGGCTTGAATTAGAAATCTATAACCAATTACAAAAGAAAGATAATTCATTATAGAAGAGGTAGACACGAAATAACCATTTACATTCATAGGTGAACCACTATCAGAGACATCAAAGGCTTAGCTTTGAGCACAATGTATCAGATCTGACTAGTTCTTGCAAATGCATTACAAGGCAAGTGACAACAATTTATCTAGCTAGTGTAACAACCTAAATACATCTTTTTTACATGTATATATAGTATTTCATCATCCTTTATACAACTACAAGCACTAAAAATTAGTCAACCACCTACCTTGCACTGCATTTAAATTTGGTCCACGGCCCTATCAAGAAATTGGTAGAATGGGATGACATCCATGCCTTGTCAAGTCTACAAAATTGGCAGAAGAAGATTGCCCACATGCCTGGGTACCTAACATATTGAAGAAGGAATGTATAAAATCCTTCTATGTATCTACAAATTCATTTTGTCCCCCCTTTATACAATCACATTGAAGAATTTAACTATTTCAACCACCTGAATCTGACCTTTCTGCAATATTGTATTTTAGGTATTAAATTTGCCCCACAATAATGGCATGATGCAGAGAATTGAATTCTTCAATCTTTTACAACACTTTAAAGTATTTCATATTTTAATTCTACTCCTGGCACCTTTATTTTCTCCATTGTCGGTGAATTTATCTCATGCTAAACTCTTCAACTTTGCTTTTTGACACTTCCTACCCTAATTCTTTTTTACTCTTGGCCTCCTATTAGTTCATGATTGCCTTATTAGTGATTTTCTGAAATCACGAACTGGTTGGCGGGTTTGTAATTTCACCAACCCATCAATCTCTCTACCTTTTCCTTAGTCCTTTTCTCTTTACTCTTGCTTTAGTCAGCAAAATTTGCATGTTGCAAACTACACCTTCATCACTCCTTCTTTCTTTTGGTTGGAGCCTCCTCTGTTGGAAAAACCCACCAACAGTGAACCATTTGATCTTCTAACTTTAGCCTTACCAACCACTTAGCCTATTTTCCCTTGGTTGGTGAAACTTGCACTTTGCAAACCAACCATCTTTTGCCTTTACCCTTTGTCGGTAAAGGTACCAATCGATGTACCTACCGATTAGTGAACTTTGAGTTTTCCAAAATCAAAGTTTACCAAAAAAGGAAAACCTTCTTTCTTTTTCTCCTATTTCTCCCTTAGTCGGTGAACCGACTGATCGGTGAACTTTGAAGTTCGTAGAACTTAAACTTTGTGAACTAAGGCAAAAAATACAAATAAAACATCTAAATATTTTTAATAATTTTGAAAGGGAAAACTTCTTCCATTTTAAGCTTTCTTAGATCAAATACTTATGATGGAAGAAGGATGGAATTTTTGGGCTATTTTAGCCTATGCTAAAATAGGATAATAGTTATAATTATGAAAGTCTCTACAAAAAGGGAAAGGAGAATGTGGTGACCAATGCCATATCTCACAAATTTGAGGACCAAGGGACCTTATGTGCTTTATCTCTTCCAATTTCTTCAAATTAGCTCCAATTAGCCCAACAAAAAGCCACATGATTCAACACTTCAACAATGTATCCATCAACTACAAAACACTTTTACTCGAATTGCATGCCTCCCCTTCTATAGGGCACTCTGGGTTCTTAAAGACATATGAATAGATCAAACACACCTTTTTTTGGGTTGGTATGAAAAAATGACATGAAGAAATTTGTAGCTAAATGTGTTATATGTCAATGTAATAAAAATGAAATTGTCAAGACCTTGGGCACTCTATAACCATTTCCCATTCCATCTACCATATGGACCAACATTTTCATGGATTTTATTGAAGGATTACTCATCCAATGATAAAACAATTATTCTAGTGGTAGTGGATCATCCCTCCAAATATGCCCACTTTTGTTCCCTAGCATATCCATATCACACCTCTACTATTGCCCAACACTTTCTTGACCATATTTTCTACTTCCATGGTATGCCTACTTATATTTTCTATGACTGTGACTCCAAATTGATGAATAAACTTTGGCAATAATTATTCAAATTGTAAGGAATGCACCTAAAGATTAGTTTAGCATATCACCCAAAAACAAATGGTCAGATAGAGATCATTAGTAAATGGCTAGAGATGTACTTACACTAATTTGTTTTTGCACAACATACCCATTGGGATTAATGTAATATTTGGCTATGGAGATAGCCACCCAAGATCTAGAGGCCTAATGGAAAGCACAAAGAAATAAGAAGATCAATATGATAAGAATAAATTTTATTCCTATCAAAGAATGCAAATACAATAATGTACAAGATTACGATATGATATGCCATACCATGCTTATAAAGGCAAGGTTGAGAAATAAGATGTTGTAGTCATGTGACAAGTGTCTTAATCTTATGACATGAGACAACTAGAGGATAAGACAACTATCAAACACTATATACAACTATCAACATCTAGAAACAACTAGAATGCTTCCTAAGTCAACTTAACATGTGAATATGTGTGAATATTATTTAACTAATAAATAGTTAAATAATATAAATTATTCACACAAGGGGAAACTAGATAGGAAATATAAAACTAGATATGAAATACCCCTATTCACACTAACACTGCCCTTAAGTGCAACTTAGGGAGAAGCTAACAAATGAAAAGATGCAATGATGGATAGGTACTGACTACTAGGCCATGTTAGGTACCCATGTATAAACAAATCTCAAGTGGAGTAAAGGAGAAAACCTGATGGGAAAAAACTCCTCCCCAAAAGTGAGAATGCAAGAAGTGTGGAAAGGTAGATTCAACATGAGTCATATGCTACCAATTCCAACACATATACACAATGAATAATCCCCCTGAAGAGAGGAGAAGAAGAGAGACTGAGTAGCCCCCCCTCAATGTAGAATCACCTACATTAATGGTAGATGCTTGAAAATGAATGTTGAAGATGATCCATTATCACCGAACAACATTCCTCCCCTTAGGAAGAAACAAGACCAAGAATGTATGTAGGATTTCTTCCCATTCCTAAAAGGAACTTGAAGGATGAAAGATCAAGATGTATAATGTCTCTGAACTCTGCTCAAGTGTGTTGGGATTTAGGTTCCATTAATCTTGTAAATCCTTGTAATTATTATTTCTGATATTATTTATAAATCACCCCATAAGGGATGTATAAGTTTCACTGGAAATGGTAAAAATTAAAATTTACCAGGGATTGATTACAGAGTTACTACATTGGTAAGTTTTAGAGTTACCAACAATAGTTATGGAGTAACATTTATGGATGGTAATTGTAAATATCACGAGTAATTGAGGGTAGGATCCACCTTGGAGGAATCAACTATTTTTTGCATGTATGACACACGTCATAAAGTTAGTAAGTGGTTGTAAGAGAATATATGACAACTATGAGTTGTCATAAGAATCTATGACAATATGATAACTTATGACATATATTTACGAATTGTAAGTTTCTATTCTTGGCTCTAGGTGCCCATATTGGGAAGATGCTATTTGGGGTGTTACGATAGAATCTATGACGGTTATGATTGTGATGATAATTTGGAGAACAACTGTAAAAACCTATTAAGCTACCACAATACTCTAAATTTCTACTCAAACCAAAATCACCAATGAATCTAATAGAAAAATATAGAATTTGAAACAAACGTGATTTATACCTTCAAAACTCAGATTTCTCCTCCATGTCCCATTGTGTCCTATCTTCTTGAGATCTTGATTTTGTTGATTGTAATTATGCTCTCATAATGCACTTCTTTGTTTCAAGATGACTCTAAGATGAATGGACTTGTAGTAGGTTTTATGCAATGTGAATGATTCTACAATGCTCAACTATGATAATGGAGATTAGATGAAGTTAATGATATGCGACTATGGAGATGACATTGTTGGAATACTTTAGACCACTAAGGGGGGGTGAATCAGTGGTCAACAAAACTAATTTTTCAACCAAGATCCTCTCACAATAATATCAAGACCATTCAACATGTAACATAAATCAAATGCATCAAGACATAAACCATTTACAAAGCACAAGACACAGAGGGATCAACATATGACACAGGTGATTGAGTAGAAAACCCCAAAAGGGTAAAAACCACTATGAACTTTAATCTCCATTAAGCCTCACTGGCAAACCTCACTGGTTACAATGTCTCACTGACTACAATGCCTCACTAGCTACAATGCCTCACTAGGTACAATGCCTCATTGGAAAATGATCTCACTGATCACAAACAGGCCTCACTGGCCACAATGCACCTCAGTAGCAAAACATAAAATCTCAGAATAACATAAAGAGTACAGATGGTTTCTCTATTTCAATACAAATCACTGAACTTGCATATCCCCTTGCATTCACACTCAACTCAATCTACATTTCCTTCTCAGCATCTCTGCACAATCAACTGCATATTGTCTTCATGCTGGCCACAATGCACCTCACTGGAAAAACATAAAATCTCATAATAACATAAAGAGTATAGAGAGTTTCTCTGTTTCAATACAAATCACTGAACTTGCATATCCCCTTGCAATCACACTCAACTCAATCTGCATTTCCTTTTTAGCATCTCTGCATAATCAACTGCATATTGTCTTCATGCTGGCCACAATGTACCTCACTGGGAAAACATAAAATCTCAGAATAACATAAAGAGTATAGAGGGTTTCTCTGTTTCAATACAAATCACTGAACTTGCATATCCCCTTGAAATCACACTCAACTCAATCTGCATTTCCTTCTTAGTATATTTGCATAATCAGCTACATATTGTCTTCATACTGGTCATGATTCACTCTATAAATCTGTTGCATAATTTCTTCATCCTATCCTTGATTCACCCCTTTACAATCCTCAGGAAAAACATCCTCTCTACCCCTTTTATTTCCTCTTCAAAAACCACACATCTCACAACATAATTTTTTGCCAAAAATATCTTTACTACTGCATATTACAGTCCACATTCCAAGTCTTCAATGCACCTACTATATCGATAAAAATACATCTTTTATTCAAAACCCCTTTATGTTCATTGTCCCTTTCATAAAACACATCCATAAACTCCAATCACCATTTTTATTTTTTTAAAATGCGCCTGGTAAACTTTTTAATGTGACCGGCGACGCTGGTGCGACACGCCCTCTGGCTCCACGTGAATGCTTTTGCCCGAAGCAATGAACCGGTGAGGCCACAACTGGGGGACCTCATCCCCTAGGAAGAACACTTCAAACCCGTGAGCTCATTGGCCCAGCGAAGGCGTAAAGCCTTGCGAGCTCGTTGGCCCGGCAGGGGTTTGAACTCTGGTGGCTGCCACTACATCCTGAGCAACTTAACCACCGAACCATGCCATCATCGACAAACTCCAATCACCATTCACCTATAAAAATAATCTTCAATAATGTTTTAAACCATTAATCCCTATTAGAAAAAAAGAGAAACATTTTCCATCTTCGGACCCACTCCCAAAAACCCATCTACATGAAGATAAGAATAGAAAACATAAAGTCCTTAATCACCACTCTCAAAAAGAATAATGTCTCCACAAATAAATTTTCACTTTAGAAAAAAACAATAAAGGCTCCTCCATTTTGTCTTCAATGTCACGAGTGGAGTTCAAAATTAGAAAAAATCTCCTTGAAAAATAATGCTTTAAAACTCCAAAAGAAATTGCCTTTTGCAAGGATAAAAATAGTCTTAAAAAGACCACATTCTATGCAGTCATAAACCTTTGATGTTCCACTACATGTCAATCATGAAGCTCGGGGAGTGGGAGACTAAGTTTAAATAGCAGCCATCGATCGTCATTATAAACTTTCAAATACAACCATCGATGTCATTTTTGGCACCCACGCACTAAGGAGGAGACCACTGCCAAAGGTAAGAGGTCGATGGGGCTGGTAAACCAAGATGTGTTAAGACCACTCTAGTAGGTCATCTTAAGTGAAATGACCTACGATAGCAAGTCAATAAACAATTAAAACAAAAGTGCATTTTAAAAGGGACGGGTAGTGAAGTGTATTGGGAATGGGATTAAGGATTTAGGGCTTCAATAAACTTTAGAGTATTAAGGATTTTAGAGATAAAGACTTCAATACAAAGAACCTTAATATCTCAATTAAACCTCACTGAAGAATGAAACTGCAATGAAAAGAAGTAACTCTTTCAAATAAACAACAGATATCAACCTTCTCCAACAATGAACACATTTTGATGTTTGATTATTGTGACAAAGTTTGAACGTATCAACACCAAATCACCAAACACAAAGCTCCCATCTATGAAAGATATCACGCCACCTCAGGCTCTTGATTATTACTGACATGCTCTTGGAGACTTGGACACTACCAAACAAACTGAGATTATCCTTTCACATCACAAGCATGATACAAGATGTCCTATACCTTCATCATCTACAACTTTTGTTATAGATGAGTCTTAACAAAAAATATACTTATTCACCAATCCAATATCACTCTCCTGAAAGACATTAATAATCATCAAGACACCATATGACAATCATCATAAACCACATCAACCCATCTTGAAAATCAAACCAACTGGAGGCAACATTAAACAACTTTTGACATCAATGACAAACCAATGAATGAACAAGTACCTTTACTATGTTCTGATATCTTTTGACATCTTGACCAAGCATCATCAAAACTTACCAGGAAATGCATGCATAGCATCTTACCATTGATCAGCATACCCTTGATCAACATCATCAAGGATGAAAACACCAACAAGTCTCCTGCATGAAACAATATCTCTTGTATCCTACAAGAAGCTAATTGTCATGTAGAAACTGTCATGTACAATCACTATCCATCTGATCAACCTATCACATGACATGAACACCAAGTGACCACCTGTGAAATGAAACATCAACATATGACACATCAACATATGTCACATCACAAACTCCTATGTAAACACAAGCTCCTGTGTAAACACCTGATCCATAAACAAGTTGACATCAATGCCAACACACAACATGCCAGTCAAGCCAACAATCTCCCCCTTTGGCATTGCTGGCAATACAACAACTAACTCCACTTCATTCTCCCCCTTTGACATCAATGGAAAAGGGAAGCCAATAAGCTCCCCCTGAAGAAAAGTAGAAGTAGAATCATTAGGTGCATCTAAAATTTGAATTATATCCATCTTTTCAGAAAGTTCAAGTTCATTTGCATAGTTCATGTCACTTACAACCTCTTACAAACTTGATGATCTGATTATGCCATTGTTGATCATATCATGATAGTCCTTTAGACCACATTTCTTGAAAGCATTTTTCCATTAAGTTCATGTACCTTGTCTACTTCAGCACTTGCAATTACACTACATGACAACTCCTCACTCTTAGAAGCATAGACATCTTATAGCACAAAATCATTTCATGCAATAACAATATCAGATAAACATGTGAATTATCTAATCATCACTGTACTTAATCAAATAGAGATATCCCATTGACTGATCTAATGACAGAGTTGTCCAAATTGCAACACATTTGACTGAAGTAGATCATACCTCAATATCTTAAGAAGTTGACATATTTCCACTTACTCCTTGACTGGTACAATTTTCTGGTTTTCTCCTTGGGGGTATATGATAAAACATTGAACAACTCCCCATGACCTCATGCTACATCTTATGCAACTGATGATGTGACTTGTGCAAGGTGCACAAGTTTAGGATCTTTCTTGTTTTGCTCTGGTTTTCTTCCTTTTTGTTCAATTAGGGCAGCTTCAACTTTCTTGTCAACTATCTTTGGTTTCCAAACAGATTTTGTCTTGTCCTTATCAGATTGTTCTTCATCATTTTCTTTCTGATCTTCTCTTAGACTAACAACATTCGTAAACAAAATTTCCTCTCCTTCTTCAGGAGAATCTTCAGAACTATTATTAGTTTCATCACCATCCTTGATGAACAAACTTTTCTTCTTTTTGATGAAGTTTTTCTTTTTGGAATTGTGTTTCTTTTTCTTTCCTTGACTCCTGCTATCCTCTTCATCACTTTTAGAATCTTTATAGGGACACTAAGCAACATAATGTCCTATCTTTCCACACCTAAAGCATTTGAATGGAAGCTTCCCTTTGTATTTACCTGAACCTTTCTTCAACCTCCTGACGAAGTTGGACTCTTGAACATCCAAATCCTTTGAATTTGAATCAGCCTCTTTGTTTCCTTTTTCAGTCTTGAAGGCTATCTCTTTGTTTCCTTTTTTAGTCTTGCAAGCTACCTCTTTGATTGTTGATTCATCATGACCAATTCTCATTTCATATGTAGTGAATGTGCCATGCAATTCATCTAGGGTAAGCTTCTTCAAATCTCTTTCTTCAACAACAAATAATTTAGAATCATATTTGGGTGTTAGAGATCTTAACACCTTCTTGACCACCACTATTTCTTCTAGAGTTTGACCAAGACCACGAATTGCATTGACTATTTCATGAACCCTAAGAAGGTAATCAGCAATTCTCTCTTCCTCATTCATTTCCAGCCCTTCAAATTTTGTTCTATAACCTTGCAACTTTGCTTCTTTTATCCTATCATCTCCTTTATAGATGCTTGCCAACTTGTCCTAGACTTCTTTTGTAGATTTGCAATGCATAATCTTGAAAAGGATCTCATTTGTCAACCCACAACAAGCGGCATTCTTAGCCTTAGCATTATACTCATAGGCTCTCTTTTCATCAACAGTGGAAGGTGGCTAAGATGGCACAACATACCCATTTTCAATAGTAGCCCAAACATTATAACCTAGAGAGGACAAATAGGACTCCATTCTAAAACTCCAAAAGGAATAACTTGACCCACCAAAAAGAGGTGCTCTAAAGACATAATGACCTTCTTGATTAGCCATAAAGAGTATTCCACTACCAGAATCACCTAAGTTGGTTAAACTTATTTCAAGGAACCTAGTGCTCTGATACCAATTGTTGGAATACTATAGACCACTAAGAGGGGGGGGTGAATTAGTGGTCAACAAAACTAATTTTTCAACCAAAATCTTCTCACAATAATATCAAGACCATTCAACATGTAACATAAATCAAATGCATTAGGACATAAACCATTTACAAACCACAAGACATAGAGGGATCAACATATGACATAGGTGATTGAGTGGAAAACCCTAAAAGGGTAAAAACCACTATGAACTTTAATCTCCATTAAGCCTCATTGACAAACCTCACTGGTTACAATGTCTCATTGACTACAATACCTCACTGGCTACAATGCTTCACTGGCTACAATGCCTTACTAGCAAATGATCTCACTGATCACAAACAGGCCTCACTAGCCATAATGCACCTTAGTGGTAAAACATAAAATCTCAGAATAACATAAAGAGTATAGAGGGTTTCTCTATTTCAATACAAATCACTGAACTTGCATATCCCCTTGCAATCACACTCAACTCAATCTACAATTCCTTCTTAGTATCTCTGCACAATCAACTGCATATTGTCTTCATACTGGTCATGATTCACTCTATAAATCTACTGTATAATGTCTTCATCCTGTGCTTGATTCACCCCTTTACAATCCTCAGGCAAAACATCCTCTCTACCCATTTTATTTTCTCTTCAAAAACCACACATCTCACAATATTATTTTTTGCCAAAACTATCTTTACTGCTGCATATTACAGTCCACATTTCAAGTCTTCAATGCACCTACTATATCCATAAAAATACTTCTTTTATTCAAAACCCCTTTATGTTCATTGTCCCTTTCATAAAACACATCCATAAACTCCAATCACCATTCACCTACAAAAAGAATCTTCAATAATGTTTTAAACCATTAATCCCTGTCAGAAAAAATAAAGAAACATTTTCCATCTTCGGATCCACTCCCAAAAACCCATCTGCATGAAGACAAGAAAAGAAAATATAAAGTCCTTAATCACCACTCTCAAAAAGAATAATGTCTCCACAAAGAAATTTTCTCACTTTAGAAAAAAAACAATAAAGACTCCTCCATTTTGTCTTCAATGTCACAAGTGGAGTTCAAAAATAGAAAAAATCTCCTTGAAAAATAATGCTTTAAAACTCCAAAAGAAATTACCTTTTGTAGGGCTAAAAATAGCTTTAAAAAGACCACATTCTATGCAGTCATAAACCTTTGACGTTCCATTGCACATCAATCATGAAGCTCGAGGAGTGGGAGACTAAGTTTAAATAGTAGCCATCGATCGTCATTATAAACTTTCAAATACAACCATCAATGTCATTTTTGGTGCCCATGCACTAAGGAGGAGACCGCTGCCAAAGGTAAGAGGTTGATGGGGCCGGTAAACCAAGATGTCTTAAGATCCCTCTAGTGGGTCATCTTTGGTGAAATGACCTATGATAGCAAGTCAATAAACAATTAAAACAAAAGTGCATTTTAAAAGGGACGGGTAGTGAAGTGTATTGGGAATGGGATTAAGGATTTAGGGATTCAATAAACTTTAGAGTATTAAGGATTTTAGAGATAAAGCCTTTAATACAAGGAACCTTAATATATTAATTAAACCTCACTAAAGAATGACACTGCAATGACAAGAAGTAACTCTTTCAAATAAACAGAAGATAACAACCTTCTCCAACAATGAACACATTTTGATGTTTGATTATTGTGACAAAGTTTGAACATATCAACACCAAATCACCAAACATAAAGATCTCATCCATGAAAGATATCATAGCACCTCAGGCTCTTGATTATTATTGATAGGCTCTTGGAGACTTGGACACTACCAAACAAACTGAGATTATCCTTTCACATCACAAGCATGATACAAGATGTTTTGTACCTTCATCACCTACAACTTTTGGCATAGATGAGTCTTAACAAAAAACATACTCATTCACCAATCTAGTATCACTCTCTTGAAAGACATTACTGATCATCAAGACACCATATGACAATCATCATAAACCACATCAACCCATTTTGAAAATCAAACCAACTGGAGGTAAGATTAAACAGCTTTTGACATCAATGACAAACCAATGAATGAACAAGTACCTTTACTATGTTCTGATATCTTTTGACATCTTTACCAAGCATCACCAAAAATTACCAAGAAATACATTCATGACATATTACCATTGATCAACATACCTGTGATCAACATCATCAAGGATGAAAACACCAAAAAGTCTCCTACATGAAACAATATCTCATGTATCCTGCAAGAAGCTAACTATCATGTACAATCACTATCTATCTGATCAACCTATCACATGACATGAACACCAAGTAACCACCTATGAAATGAAGCATCAACATATGACACATCAACATATGTGTAAACACAAGCTCCTGTGTAAACACCTAATCCATAAACAAGTTGACATCAATGCCAACACACAACATGTTGGTCAAGCCAACAGACATAATGCTAATGATATGCTAATAGAGATTACTAAATAATAATGCTATGCAAATGGGAGCCAAAGGCACACTTTTGATACTTGATATGATTTCTACAACATGAAAGTACTATCTCTCTTATGTTATCCCAAATGAGGATGAGAGGCTTCCTTTTATAGGCAAAGGATGACTTAGATCCAAGTGGCAAAAGATCAATTGTTGAGGAATTGGTCTTGTGACATGTAGGGTCAAGATTGAATTGGTTGGATGAGGAGAGATATAGAAGGAGAATGTTCCTACTACACTGACAAGATGGAGGGATATGTGGGACAAGGAGCCACATGGAGAGATGCTCACAAAGACCATGAGAGAAAGATGGAAGAAGCAATCTATGTTTGTTGAGATGTTGGAGGGAATATAGGGCTCATGAGACAAGTGTCTCATAGTCAACTTTGACCATGATGATATGGAGAAACCAACTTCTACATAGTGGGGATGGTTGAGAGGAAGTAGGGCATGTGTTGAGGATAAATGTTTATTATTAATATTTATTTATGGTGCAACATGGAGATGAGGTGTCAAATGATGTGTAGGCTAATGTAGATGAATGATGTGGATTTTAGGAATATGACTTTGTCTTAGAAGAATAATTAAATAATTAGGATTATTTAATTAGAGATAACTTTAGAAGAATTAAGATATAAATTAAATTTATTTAATTATTGGAAGAATAGGATAAATATGAATCAAATAAATAAATTACTATATTTATTTATTGATAGAGGAAATAAGAATAAAATAAATATATAATATTTATTTAATTTATCTCAAGCCATTTTTAGGTGTATACAATGACAACACTTATTACCCCGTAAGTGACTATTCTTGTCCATGGGCACCCAAGTTTGCATGGTTGACTATTGACAAGTGTCATGAGCTTGTAAGAGGTCATTTAATGTTGCATGTTGGAGTATCCAATGTGAGAGAAAGTGGATGCCTAGTTTTGGGAGTGAAATACTTCTATAAGTACAATGCCATGTATGTGTTGCATATCACAGTTTATAGGTACTTAGGTTCTGCCGGATTGAAGAATGAAGAAACAGAGGAAGTACATGTATTGTAATCTCATATTTGAAGATAATACAACTTGAAGACTCTTTTCTTGGTGGAGTTTTCTACCCAAAAGGGTTTTTTCCATGTTACATACCGTGTTATGTATTCAGATCTTCATGTATGTTATTTTTGTGTAGTGGGTTTTATTTCTATTGCAATCTCCATTAATATTACACTACTTTAAAATCATAAACATAGTGTAATCAGATTTCTATTTCGGTAGTTGTTGCCTCAATTTCTAACATTTGGTATTAGAGCTTGTCCAGTTTTGATTCTTTGGTGGTAGTGTGAAGGTTGTTTAATTGTAGTGGGAGATTTAGTTGTTTTGTTTTGCAAATCTTGTATAGTATTCATGGATTAATCTGTTGCTTCAACCTCTCGTTTGGACATTGAGAAGTTCAATGGTATGGGGTATGAATTGTGGAAGCTAAAGATGGAGGATTTACTTGAGGAATGAAACTAGTGGTTAGATGTCACGAATGAGAAGAATCCTGATGATTTGAGTGCGGAAGAATGGGAAAGGTTGGATAAGAAGAAATAGGGAACCATCTGTCTATGCCTTGCAGATTCCATTCTATTGAATGTCTCAAGAGAAGAGACTGCTTACAAACTCTAGAAAAGATTGGTTGAGATCTACCATGCCAAGAGTATGGTAAACAAGCTTTATTTAAAGTGTAAATTATTTTCCATGAAAATGAAAGAGGGTGATTCAGTTGCAGAGCATTTGAATTCATTTAATTTGTTATTGAGTCAACTAGCATCTGTTGATGTTGATGTGGATGAGGAAGATAAATGTATATTACTTCTTTGTACTTTACCTGAGTCATGGGAGAATGGTATTTTGGCTATCACAGCTAACCTCATAGATCTGAATTTAGATGCCCTTGTTTCAGTTCTGTTGTCATAGGAATTGAGGAAGAAAAGTTTAGATAGTTTAGGGGATGCTCTCAGTGTTAAGGGAAGGTCTAAGGAAAGAGGACCAAAAGGAGATCATAAGGGGTCTAAAGACAAGTCTAAGGGTCATTCTGAGACTCTTGGAAAGAAGAACAAAGTTAAGTGTTGCAATTGCAAAAAAAGAAGGCATGTGAAAAAAGAATGTAGAAAACCGAAGAAATAGTGGGATTCTTTTACTGATAAGTCCTCGAATGCAGGTGAAGATGTTTTAATTTCTGCATGCAATGTTGTTTCTAATGATCATTGGTTGATTGACTCAAGATGCTCGTATCATATGACCCCGCATAAAGAATGATTTTCCACATATGAAAAGTATGATGGAGGTAATGTGTACCTTGGGGCCAACTCTACATACCCTATTGTTGGACGAGGTAAGATAATACATTGTGTTTCAATGATGGGAGAATTAAAACCCTCCCTAGTGTTTTGCATGTTCCTAGATTGGCTAGAAATTTGATTTCTGTTTCAAAGTTGAATGATTTGGGATTACATGTGACATTTGACAAGCATGGTTGTAGATTGGTGAGAGGAAACTTGGTGGTAGCAAAGGGGAAAAGATTGGGAACTCTGTTTAAGCTAGATGCCACTACTATTTGTAATGCCTCTTATGCATCTGAGGCTAATATTAAAAATACATGTATGATGTGGCACCATAGATTGGGCCACATAAGTCAGTCTAGTTTAAAGACTATTTTAAATAAACAATTGTTAGACAGTTTATCCTGATAAGAGTTTTAAATTTTGTGTAATTGTGTGTTTGGAAAGTAGAATAGATCTCCTTTTCCTTCTAGCAGTAATAAATCTAATGAAAAATTGTAACTTATCCATTTGATGCATTTGGTTCAATAGAAGTTGAATCAATTAGAAAATCTAGATATTTTGTTTCCTTCATTGATGATGTCTCAGGTTTACCTAGATTTATTTTATGCGTCACAAATTTGAAGTTTTCACTAAGTTTAAGGAATTTAAAGCTTTAGTTGAAAAGAAATCAGATCATAAGATAAAGGTTTTAAGATCTGACAATGGAGGGGAATATTGTTCTAAGGAATTTGATGAATTCTGTAAGCATGTAGGTATTGTTAGACAGAAGACTACTCCATATGCCCCAGAATAGAATGGAGTGGAAGAAAGGATGAATCAGACAATAATGGAAAGAGCCAGAAGTATGTTGAGTGAATCACAATTGAATAAATATTTTTGGGTAGAAGCTATGAGTACTGCAAACTACTTGGTTAACAAATATTCATGTAAGGCTCTTGTTTCAACTCCTTATGAAATATGGATAGGTAAGAAACCTTATGTTTCACATTTAAGGGTAATTGGCTGTGAGGCTTATGTTCATGTGCCTAAAGAAAAATGAACTAAGTTGGATCTAAAATCTAAAAAGTGTACTTTTATTGGATATGGTGATAATGTAAAAGGTTAGAAGCTTTGGAATCCACTAACCTGAAAGATTGTCTATTATAGAGATATTATTTTCAGGGAACTTAGTGTTATTTCAGAATCTAAACAACCAAAGGAAAAAGAAGAAAAGCTGAAGAGAGGGCATTTTGAGTTAGAGAATGAAGATGCACCTCAAGAAGAACAATTGATGGATTGGAGGGTGAAGAAGCAGAAGAAGACTCAAGTGAAAGTTTTGATGAGGAAGAATCTATTATTACAGAAGAAGCTGGTACATACGAGCCTGCAGAAGAACCTGAAGAGTCTCTTACTCCACCACTGAGAAAATCCACAAGACAATGGAACCTAGTTGATAGCTATAGCCCACCAGATTTCCATTGTGTATTTTCTTAATTGAGTACTAACGATGAGCCTAGATTCTACAGGGAAGCTGATCATGCAAATGATAGTGAGTCTTGCTAGTTAGTAATGTAGGAGGAGATGATGGATTTAGACTCTTACAACACCTGGGATCTTGTTCATTTTCCCAAATGAAGAAAGGCCATAGGTTGCAAGTGGGTCTTTGTAATGTGCTGTACCTGTTGGTTCTTTTTAAGATCTTAATAGTGTTATTTTTAAATTTTTTAGTGTTCTTTTAGACTAGAGAGAAGATGCAGAAGGGGTTTTAGTTTTCTCAAGATGTGTGTTGCTGAACAAACAATATTGAGCATATATTACAAACCCAAAAAAATACAACAGATATTAAGAAAATAACAGATACCTAGATCATAAATAGGCCAAATATGAATTACTATGACATACCCATGCTTAGATTTGCAACGTGGTACATATATTGGGGTTGGACCAGCAAGTGGGTATCATAGAATACACTCCAAAACTCCCACGAACATGAAATGTTATGCATACAAATGATATCAGCAATAATAGAGGCTGTAATCACCCAAAATAAAGATATATTACTGCTGCAAGCACTAAGAACAACTCCCAAGGTCACACGTCCCTTTGGCAATATGGTATGACCATGGCTGAGTGAGCAAATAGAAAAATACATAGCTCAAACCCTTGTTATTCTCCTCCAAATGTTCTGTATGCTATCATAGGGTAATGGCGACCAGGTATGTGTGAGAAATCTACCCTTAAACACACCAAAAACTCCTCATTAAATGGTACGGTTGGGCTGATATGGGTATGGCCAGCCAAGGAAGATGTATGCAGTCCACAAATCTTTCACTAACTCACTCCAATCTGCAACTCATCAAAGATATCAGCTGCTCCAAATGAAATCTCAAGATGATATAACCTTCAATTCCTCACATCCACAAAATATCAACTCCATGGAAGCCCAAATGTGAATATTGGATGTATCCACCTCAATAGCACCTTTGGATGGTATTGCACATCTGTAGAATGCTATTACTCAAGGAGGTTTTCATCTCCAAGAACCTCTGGTTTGAATCCTTCAAACCCTTACAATCAAAACCCTAGCAGAGCCAAATAGAAGAAAATATCATGAACATAGCATTCAATCAAATAACTTGCTTTTTTCCTCTTTTATTCCTTCCCTTGGGTCATTGGCTTTTGGGGGGAAATTTAATTGTTTTTATTTTACTTTTATCCCCCTTGGGATGGACACCCAAGTCTCCTTTAGTGACCCCCTTTAAACATTTCTTTTCATGAGTCACTTTATAACTAAACAATAAAGTCCCATTTAAATATTTCAATTCAACTTACGGACTTTAAAATAACTAACGAGATGATGTTAGAATTTGATGATCCATAGCTCGTCAGAAAGGTCTCAACGAGACAAATCCATCCCCATTATGAAAATCCTGATTTGGCACAAAACCTAAACTTACTAAAAATAGTAAGTACACAAGGCACCCAAACTACCACTGACAACTACCAACTGGATCCAAACCACATCTACACATCTGAATTGCCCATCCAAGGCCAAACCACCATGGTTCCCTAACAAAACTATTAGTCTACGAGAACCCAATGATAGACTAACATTGTAACTAGAAAGGGGACATTACAGTCCGCCCTCCCTAGGATTGCTTACCTCAAGCAATCTCAGATTAGGATGCTCCACTATCTGCTCATTTTCCCAAGTAGCATCCTCCACTGATAGATTTTTCCATTTTACCAGGTATTCTCTGATAGTCCTCCTCCTCAAAGTGCATTCCTTGGTATCAATTATAGCCTCAGGTACCAAAATTAATTTCTCCTCTTCATCAAGAGGAGGTAACTCTGCTGATGGTGTCACATTATGCCCCAACATCTTCTTGAGGCAAGATACATGAAACACATTATGTACCCTGCTACCTGCTGGCAACTCTATCTCATAAGCCACTTCTCCAATTTTCTTGGAGATCCTGAAAGGTCCATAATACTATGGCTTAATCTTCTCTACTCCACTCTTCTTGAGAGTGGACTACCTATAGGGCTGTAGCATTAAGTAAACCATATCACCCACCTCAAATGATCACTCAGTCCTCTGCTGATCTGCTAATTCTAAGCCTTCTGAATGTTCTCCTTCAAAAACATCATGATATCCTGACTCTCCTATAGAAGGTCTTTGGCCTTAGGCACTCTGCTATCACCAAACAGTAAATCCACAAAGCTCGGCGCCTCATACCCATACAAAACCATGAAGGGTGACATCTGATTTGACATGTGATAAGTGGAATTATAACAATACTCGCCCATGTGAAGCCACTTAATCCATGCCTTTTGTTGCCTTGCTACATAATTTCTAAGGTATCCTTCCACCCATTTATTGACAATCTCTGTCTGGCCATCTATCTGTGGGTGGTAACTCATGCTGGGGGTGAGCTCTGTCCTAGTCAACCTGAAGAGCTCCTACCAAAAATTGCTTAGGAACCTACTATCCCTATCACTCACAATACTCCATGGCAATCCATGTAGATGGAATACCTCTCTGAAAAATAACTCTCCAACTTGAGCTACAGTGTAGGTGGTAGGAATGGCAAAGAAGTGTACATACTTCATCAATCTATCCACTACCACAAAAATGCAATCCCGGTCCTAGACTTTAGGTAACCCTGTGATAAAGTCCATAAAAATACTATCCCATTTCCTCTCAAGAATGGGTAGGGGTTGCAATAGTCCACTAGGAAAAGAGTGCTCTTGTTTATTCTGCTGGCATCTCGGGAACTCTCTCACATATCTCAATACTTCTATTTTGAGGCCTTTCCAAGTGAAATGTTCTCTGACTTGCTTGTATGTTTTGAAGTAACCAGGATGTCCAGCCATAGGCAAGTCATGGAATGCTCTCAAAACCCTCTGCTCCATCTCCAAACCTGGCACTAAGAAGATCATGTCCTTGTAAATGATCAAGTCATTTACCACTGTGTATCTGTCATCCTTAATAGTGCCATCTATGATCCTAGCAGCCAATTTGTCCTTAGCATATTCTATAGATATCAACTCTCTCCAATCATCTGAAATAGCACCTAGTGCACAAAAATGGGGTCTCCTAGACAAGGCGTCAGCAACTATGTTTTTCTTGTCCTTGAATAAACAATGTCAAAGTCATAGGCCTGAAGGTTACTGACCCACTTCTAGTGCCTCTCATTCAGGTCCTTCTGCCCAAGGAAATGCTTCAGATTGTTGTGATCTATTTTCACCACAAATTTACTCCCCACTAAATATTGTCTAAATTTAACCAACGCATGCAGGATGGCTAACATATCATTGTCATATATATTGTAACTCTTCTCTACACCCCTCAACTTCTTGCTCTCAAATGCTATGGGGTTTGTCCTGCATTATCACCGCACCAATGCCTTCCCCTGAGGCATCACATTGTAACTCAAAAGGTTTGCTAAAATCTAGAATAGCCAACATAGGACTGGTACTCATAATCTCCTTGAACCTATCAAAACACTCCTATGCACTTCCTGACCAACTAAAAGCATCCTTATGAGTCAAATCAGTGAGGGGGGTAGCTGACTATGAAAACCCCTTCACGAAATGATGGTAATACCCACAAAGACCAAGGAATCCTTTAAGATGAGAGAGATTCTTTGGTGGGGGCCAGTCAATGATTCCTCAAATCTTCTTCAGGTCCACCTTCACACTACCAACACTGATAATATGACCCAAGTATAGCAGCTCGGTCATCCCAGACTCACACTTTGACATTTTTGCATATAATGACCCACTCTAAAATTCCTAGCACAATGTCAATGTGTTTCAGATGCTCCTCCCAAGTCCTATTGTAAATCAATGTCATCAAACAATATCAACATGAATCTCCTCAACTGTTCTCTAAACACCTTGTTCATACAAGATTGGAAGGTGGCTGGTGCATTGGTCAAACTAAATGGCATGACTAGGAAATTAAAGTGCCCATAATGGCACCTAAAGCTATCTTCTCCACATCTTCATCCCTGACCCAAATCTGGTGATATGCGGACCTCAAATCTATCTTGGAGAAGTAAAAGGCCCGTGCAACTCATCTATCAGCTCATCAATGCAAGGTATAGGGTACCTATTCTTAATGGTCTTCTTGTTTAACTCTTTGTAGTCAATGTACATTCTGAGAGTTCCATCTTTTTTCTTCACCAAGACCACTG
This sequence comes from Cunninghamia lanceolata, assembly GCA_027924645.1. Lineage (NCBI taxonomy): Eukaryota > Viridiplantae > Streptophyta > Pinopsida > Cupressales > Cupressaceae > Cunninghamia > Cunninghamia lanceolata. The sequence continues at coordinate 3,359,869 of BSBN01001011.1, forward strand.
ATGAGGTGAATGGACTTTTCCTTGGCCTTATATGCCCCATCTCCAGAAGCACTTTGATAGCCTTCTTGATCTCATCCTTGTGTCTCTTCGGGTGCCTGTAAGGTGTAGTAATCAATGGCTTGGCACCCTCCTCTAGCTCAATAACATGCTCAATGACCCTATCAGGGGGTTTACTTGGTGGTATATCACTAAACACTTTCGTGTGTTTAGTCAAGAGATCCTATATATCAAGTGGATATTCACGCTTATGTTGTTCTGACACTACAGGCATCACCATCACCTCTACTACCCACTGCACCTGATCATGTCAAATCAACCTCTCCATCCTCTTGAGTGAAACCACTCTCAACCCACCCTTTGAAATACCCCTGAGTACATGTTGTATCCCGTTCACCTCAAACTGATGCAGAGGCATCCACACTATATCATTCGCATATAGCATGAATGTCTGCAGACCAACCTCATCATCATCATCTTCGCCATCATCATCATATTTCCTAAAGCCACCAACATCATCATATTTCGGCTTTACTCTGTCAGCATCATGTTTCCGAAAACCAACAGCATCATCATCATGTCCGACCAGCGCGAACATCCTCCTGACGTCCACTGTTCACCTCACCGACAATTTCCGTCTTCTCTACCTTCAACATCATCATGATGTTCAACAGGTGCAAACATCCTCCGGTTGCACTGTTCATCGGGCGCCAAGCTCTAGCAGCCTCATCATGATATTTAACATCACCTTCGTCAGCAGGATATTCAACATCCGGTTGCTCCAAATATCCTGATGACGACCTTCAACACCTTCCCTTCGATGCTCCGATAGCCGACGACACAAGCTTCAGCATCATGATATTCAACAGGATAACGAACATCCGGTTCTTCCCATTTATCCTGATGATGACAAACCCTAACTCCTCGCACCGTTCACTCGATGCTGACGTCACCCGATATCCTGATGACGTAGATCCTGATGACGATGACGTCACCCTCCTGCTGCTCCGAAATGTCCTGATGACGTATATCATGATGATGATGACGTCATATCCTGATGACCTTCTCAATACTTAGTCAAAAAAAACACAACTTCCACTCCCGCATCTACTCGCGATATGCGGATGTTTGGCACTCCCAATATGATGATCCTGATGCCGATACACTCCTCGGCTCCTCCTGCTGATGATCACCCCAACGAACTCACTCTTCATGAAATCGACATCATCATGCTGATCTCATCCACTTATCCGGATGATGATGTCCGAACTGTCTGCAGGATATTTGCAGAAATATCCTGATGATGCCGTTTCGGCAAACTTCTGCACTTAGCGAAATCTCACTTCGCCGATCCACCAGGGATGACCCGATCCAACCTCAGGGTGATCTTCCAACTCCAGTTTATCGACTTGACCTAGCACATGAGGATGCTAGGCTTCTCAGCATCTGTCGACCGCGATCCTGTGCACCTGCATGCAAACAGAAAACAACCTAACATCTAACCTACTGTGCATTACCATTCCACCGATCAGGTGAGTCAACCGGTGGAATGGATCAGGAAATCCATGAAAAACTCTCAAACCCGCGATCGATTACAGGAAGGAGATCAAACAGAAAACAAAACAGGATCTTTATTGATTCACAGATGTAATACAATATGATGTTCCCCACACAGAACACTCAACCTACTCTGCGCAATACAATACTAGACTGCCGATCGATTTTCTACAATCAACCGATCCCATGCTTATAAAGATTTCAATATGAGTACTACTGACCCAACTCCAAGCGGCTGGGAACTCTCCAAGCGGCTGGGAGATCCCACCGAACATACATCATGCCAGCTGTTATAACTAACTAGCTAAAAATAGCAAAAGCCTGGTCAGCATGATCTTATCCTGATCAGCATGACCTTATTACATGCAAATGGTCTAACAGACCTTCTTGGAAACACAAACAAGACCTAAACTACTAACTGCCTTATCATGACCAGCTGTCAGGTAGGTGCTCCTGCACCATACTCCCCAACAGAAAAGAACTCATGTCCCATGAGTTTAGCATGTGGAAGTCTTCCACCTGTACACTTTGCTTTGTCAATCTGTTGACCTGCTCCAGCTTTATCTGCTGCTGTCTCTTGGCTGCTCCAAGACTTCTGAACTGTAACTTGCTTGCTGGCAAGTAAATCCTCATGCCTGTTGATGTAGGCCTTCTTCTCACATACCCTGTGTTTGTCAGGTTGCCTAACCAGAACCTCTGGCTGAACTACCTCTTGAACTTCTGAAGTGTTCAAGTCTATCTTCCTTTCAACTCTTATAGGACAAACAATAGTCCCAACTATGACAACATCCTTGTCATTCTTCTGAACTGGTGGCTGTTTGCACCCCTGTTTCTGAACCTGCTGCTGACCTCTGTCAGTCACAACTGAAACTTTCTTCAGCTTGTTGTCTGTAACAACTCCTTTCTCTGCAGTGTCCTGAACTGCCTTCATGCCTGCTCCTCTAGGCATCTGCATATACTCCTTCTGTCCCATTAAAATGATTTGAGCTGCCTTATGTGCTGCAGCTTTTGCCTGCAATGGCATCAACTTAATAGTCTTCCCATCCTTCTTGATGGTGTAGGTATTAGCATACCCATCATACAGTACCCTTCTATCAAATTGCCATGGTCTACCCAACAGTAGGTGACAACATTCCATAGGCAATATGTCACACAAAATTCTATCCTGATATGGTCCAATCTGGAAATCCACATATGCCTGTTCAGAGACAAAAAGTGATTGCCTATCACTCACCCAAGATGCCTTGTAAGGGTGTGGATGTGGAATCCTTTCCAGCTTCAGTTTATCAACCATCTCCTGAGATACCATGTTGTCTGTTGAACCAGTATCAATGACAACTTTACATACCTTACCTTTGCTCTTACATGTGGTTTTGAAAAGAGCTCTTCTTTGCACCAGATCCTTTGATGCCTGCAAACTTGTTTTCCTTAACATCAGTGATTCTCCACTTTCTGGATATCCAACATTATCAGGTTCTCTGTTTGAACTCTGTGCACTTTCTTCTTTCTCTTCCTGCACAAGTTGTACTCTCTTGTCACTTGTTCTATCATTTCTGGATGATGAACCTTTGTTTTCTGGACATTTGAAAGATGGATGACCAAACTCTCCACAGGTGTAACACTTTCCTGAAAATGTAGTAGAACCTCTACCACCTCCAAACCTTCCTCTATTACCTTTCCATCCACCTCTGAAATCAGACTGTCCTTGTCCTTTACCAGTGTCTTCTTGAACCTCATTGGTTTGCTTTTGTGCAGGGGCTGCTCCTCTTCCCCTGTTGTGTCCTCTTCCTCTCATGGACTTATCATGTCCTCTATTCAGCTTTTCTTCAATCCTGATTGCCATTTGATAACAATCCTCCACATTCTTAGGGTTAGCTAACACTAACTCATCCTGTATGTTAAACCTCAAACCTGCCAAGTACCTAGCCACCTTTTCTACCTCATTCTCATGATGACCAGATCTCATACTCAACAGATAAAATTCCTCAGTATATGATTTCACATCCCTGTCTTTCTGCTTTAAAAATTGCAGCTTCTTAAACATCTGGATTTCATAATCCCTTGGCAAGAATTTACCCTTTATCCTTGCTACCATCTTATCCCATGAAGTGATCTTAGACTTCCCTTGCTTCCTTCTCTCAGATTGTACATAATCCCACCATACCAAAGCATGACCTCCTAACTTGGTCTTTGCAATTTTTACCTTCTGATCCTCAGCAACATCTTCACATTCAAAGTGATTATCCAGTGCAGCAATCCAATCCAACAACTCATCTTCATTCAAGCTTCCAGTATACTTGGTAACATCAACCTTTACCTTAGGTTTTTCACTCTGTACTGCCTTTAACAGTTTTGCCAATCTCTGGTCTTCAGCATCCAGATCTTCAGCTACCTCTTCATACTCTTCAACAGTATCTGCCTCTTCTTCAGACTCACTGTCTTCCACTTCCCTCTTTTTGTTCTTTTCCAGGGCTGTCAGCCTGGCTTGAAGTGCTTCAGCAAGCTCCTTCATCTTCCTCATCTCTCTAGCATGTTTCTCCTTCATCTCCTGCAATTCCCTTGCAGTACCACTACCTTTAGGAGGCATTTTGTCAACCTCTCAATCAACACACAACACAATCAACTCTATCTCTACCTCTGCCCTTTCGGTGACAGAATCAACACACAACAGCCCAGACCTTTTGCTGAGCTCTGATACCACTATGATGCAGAGGCATCCACACTATATCATTCGCATATAGCATGAATGTCTGCAGACCAACCTCATCATCATCATCTTCGCCATCATCATCATATTTCCTAAAGCCACCAACATCATCATATTTCGGCTTTACTCTGTCAGCATCATGTTTCCGAAAACCAACAGCATCATCATCATGTCCGACCAGCGCGAACATCCTCCTGACGTCCACTGTTCACCTCACCGACAATTTCCGTCTTCTCTACCTTCAACATCATCATGATGTTCAACAGGCGCAAACATCCTCCGGTTGCACTGTTCATCGGGCGCCAAGCTCTAGCAGCCTCATCATGATATTTAACATCACCTTCGTCAGCAGGATATTCAACATCCGGTTGCTCCAAATATCCTGATGACGACCTTCAACACCTTCCCTTCGATGCTCCGATAGCCGACGACACAAGCTTCAGCATCATGATATTCAACAGGATAACGAACATCCGGTTCTTCCCATTTATCCTGATGATGACAAACCCTAACTCCTCGCACCGTTCACTCGATGCTGACGTCACCCGATATCCTGATGACGTAGATCCTGATGACGATGACGTCACCCGCAGTTTCACAATATCCTGCTGCTCCGAAATGTCCTGATGACGTATATCATGATGATGATGACGTCATATCCTGATGACCTTCTCAATACTTAGTCAAAAAAAACACAACTTCCACTCCCGCATCTACTCGCGATATGCGGATGTTTGGCACTCCCAATATGATGATCCTGATGCCGATACACTCCTCGGCTCCTCCTGCTGATGATCACCCCAACGAACTCACTCTTCATGAAATCGACATCATCATGCTGATCTCATCCACTTATCCGGATGATGATGTCCGAACTGTCTGCAGGATATTTGCAGAAATATCCTGATGATGCCGTTTCGGCAAACTTCTGCACTTAGCGAAATCTCACTTCGCCGATCCACCAGGGATGACCCGATCCAACCTCAGGGTGATCTTCCAACTCCAGTTTATCGACTTGACCTAGCACATGAGGATGCTAGGCTTCTCAGCATCTGTCGACCGCGATCCTGTGCACCTGCATGCAAACAGAAAACAACCTAACATCTAACCTACTGTGCATTACCATTCCACCGATCAGGTGAGTCAACCGGTGGAATGGATCAGGAAATCCATGAAAAACTCTCAAACCCGCGATCGATTACAGGAAGGAGATCAAACAGAAAACAAAACATGATCTTTATTGATTCACAGATGTAATACAATATGATGTTCCCCACACAGAACACTCAACCTACTCTGCGCAATACAATACTAGACTGCCGATCGATTTTCTACAATCAACCGATCCCATGCTTATAAAGATTTCAATATGAGTACTACTGACCCAACTCCAAGCGGCTGGGAACTCTCCAAGCGGCTGGGAGATCCCACCGAACATACATCATGCCAGCTGTTATAACTAACTAGCTAAAAATAGCAAAAGCCTGGTCAGCATGATCTTATCCTGATCAGCATGACCTTATTACATGCAAATGGTCTAACAGACCTTCTTGGAAACACAAACAAGACCTAAACTACTAACTGCCTTATCATGACCAGCTGTCAGGTAGGTGCTCCTGCACCACAAACTTCATCTCCATAGTCCTCAAGTTGAGTGTGAACTCTCCAATGTCATGTAACTATCACATACCTAACACCATGTCCATCTCACCCATGCTAACAACATAGAAATCTGACTGGCATGTATAATTGTTTAATAATATGGTGAGATTAGGTATCCTCCTAGTGCAAGTGAGTACAAATCCATCAGCTACCCTCACCTTAAATCCTTCAAACTCTTCAGTCTTGAGCCCTCTCTTCACAACCAAGCCCTCATGTATAAAATTGTGAATAGCACCTATGTCAAGTAATATGATCACTCTCTGTCCACCAAGTACTCCTCTCATCTAGAATGATCCCTCTCTCTAAATGCTTGAGAGATGTGCTATAGGTAGGGTTGTCTCCTCCTCCTTATCCAATGCTTCAGATGCAACATTGGTCACTGAATCATTATCTTCTGATTGCTGCTCTAAATGTGTCTCTGATTCTACGGACTCATCTACTGAAAAGTATTCCAATTGTTTAGCTTTCCCTTAGGCAACACACTTGTGCTTAAGATCCCAAGGCTGTCTATAGTGAAAATAGATCTTCTTCCTCCTGAGGTCATTCAATTGGTCACTATACAACCTAGAAGAACTCTTATGTTACTATCATGAATATCTCTGGAAGTGTCTTATGTGCTTCTCCTTATCTCTCCTATGCTGAAAACCCTTGGACTAAAACTTATTTCTCTAAAGAAAAGACTCCATATCACGGGCCTTTTTCATAGCCTCCTATAATGATGAAGGGTCCAATCCCTTGATCCAACCACGAAGAGGATCTGTCAACCCATCAATGAAGAACATGATCAATCTACACTCGAAAATATCTGAGACCATAATTGAAAGGTCTTGGAACTCTATTATGTACAAATCCACTGATCCACTCTGTCTGAGTTGAGCCAATTCCTTGAACTGCAGTTTTGGATCCTTTTTGTCAAATCTATCTATGAGTCTATCTATGAACTCGACATTGGAAATGATCTGGTCATGTCCCTAGGTGACCTTACCATTTCTCCACCACTTATGTGCACTGCCCTCTAAGTGTAAAGTTGCATATGTAATGGCATCAGTTTTTGGCATGGGGCTGATCTGGAGATAACTGTCCAACTTTTGGACCCAAGCTCTAGCAGAGGTTTTGCCTGATCTATCAAAGTAAGGCATAGTCATTTTGCTCACTTTCTTTTACAGCTCTTGGTTCTGTTGCCTATTTCCTCTGTGGGGTCTATTCTTCATTTGCAGATCTAAATACTCCCCAAATATCATCTCATTTCTGAACTCCTCACTAGAAGCTCTCCAATCTCAAAGAATCTCCTCCTGGAAATCTAGTTGTGTGGCCCCCTGCTTAGGAACATTGTTCCTAGGTGAAAACACAAGAATGGCAGGCCTATCACTGGCTATCAACTAGGTATCCCTCCTACTGGTGACTGAAGCTTTGCCTTCCTCATCTCTGTCACAGTGTCTATCTCCTCCCAGATTGTTCCTATTTCTATCTCCATTATTTTTCATGTTTCTCCCATTGTTGTAATTATTAGTCTGGTCCCTGTTGTTGTCTTTGTTATTCCTCGCATCATGAGGTATCAACTGGGTAAGAATTTGGGCCAGCTCTATCTGTGACTCTCTCATTGTCTCATCCATCCTCAAGAAACTCCTCTCTATGTTCTGATGTCCCCTAGCCAATGAATTTAGAATGTCCTGCAAGCTGTGTTCCTCAATCTCTCTGTCATACATTTCTTCAACCTGTGTTGGAACCACACCTGAAAAGGGATCTATCCTTAGTACCTCAAGGTCTTCTTCACTGTAAAAGACCACCGGTTATTCCTCTGTGGCTGTTACCTCTGTATCTGTATCAGAAGGATCTGTCTATGGAACCTATTAATTGGGTCTTGACCTATTCCTCCTAAGATAATATCTATTAGTACCTAGTTGCATGTCTCATTTTCACTTTTGCATGTCTGAATCTAACCTCACAAGATGGCAGGAAGAGTTGTGCTCTGATAACACTATAATGTGTCATACCTGCTGGTTCTTTTTAAGATCTTAATAGTGTTGTTTTTAAGTTTTTTAGAGTGTTCTTTTAGACTAGAGAAAAGATGCAGAAGGGGTTTCAGTTTTCTCGAGATGTGTGTTGCCAGAACAAATAATATTGAGCATATATTACAAACCCAGAAAATATAAAACAAATATTAAGAAAATAACAGATACCCAGATCATAAATAGGCCAAATATGAATTACTATGACATACCCATGTTCAGATTTACAACTTGGTACATATGCTGGGGCTGGACCAGCAAGTGGGTATCACAAAATACACTCCAAAACTCCCATGAACATGAAATTTTATGCATACAAATGATATCAGCAACAATAGAGGCTATAATCACCCAAAATGAAGATGTATTACTACTGCAAGAACTAAGAACAACCCCCAAGGTCACACATCCCTCTAACAATGTGGTACGACCATCGCTACGTGAGAAAACAACAAAATACATAGCTCAAACCCTTGTTATTCTCCTCCAAATTTTTTGTATGATGTCATAGGGTAATGGTGACCAGGGATGTGTGAGAAATATGCCCTTAAACACACCAAAAACTCCTCATTAAATGGTATGGCTGGGCTGATATGGGTACGGCCAGCCAAGGAAGATGTATGCAGTCCACAAATCTTTCACTAACTCACTCCAATCTGTAACTCATCAAAGATATCAGCTGCTCCAAACGAAATATCAAGATGATATAACCTTCGATTCCTCACATCTACAAAATATCAACTCCATGGAAGCCCAAATGTGAATATTGAATGTATCAACCTCAATAGCACCTTTAGATTGTATTGCACATATGTAGAATGTTGTTACTCATGGAGGTTTCCATCTCCAAGAGCCTCTGGTTCAAATCCTTCAAACCCTTACAATCAAAACCCTCAGAGCCAAGTAGAAGAAAATATCATAAACATAGCATGAGCAAATGTGACTTGCTTTTTTCCTCTTTTATTTCCTTCCACTGGGGTATTAGCTTTTGGGGGAAATTTAATTGTTTTTATTTTAGTTTTATCCCCCTTGGGATGGGCACCCAAGTCTCCTTTAGTGACACCCTTTAAATATTTCTTTTCATGAGTCACTTTATAACTAAACATTAAAGTCCCATTTAAATATTTCAATTCAACTTACGGGCTTTAAAATAACTTACGAGATGATGTCAGAATTCGATGATCCATAGCTCATTAGAAAGGTATCAATGAGTCGAATCCATCCCCACTATGAAAATCCTGATCTGGTACTAAACCCGAACTTACTAAAAATAGTAAGTGTGCCACAAGGCACCCAAACTGCCATTGGCAACTGCCAACTAGATCCAAACCACATCTACACCTTTGAATTGCCCATGCAAGGCCAAACCACCATGGTTCACTAACCAAATTGTTAGTCTATGAGAACCCAATGATAGACTAACAATGTAGCTAGAAAGGGGACATTATAGTCTTCAAGAAGAACTTTGGAGAAGACAGTTCATTGAAGAAGTACAAGCTTAGACTAGTAGCCAAGGGCTACTCCCAGAGAGAGGGAGTTGATTTTAGTGAAATATTCTCCCTTGTTGCTAAATTAACTTCTATTAGATTTCTCTTATCCATTGCTACAACTTTTGATTGGGAAATAGAGCAAATGGATGTTAAGAACAATATAACAACTTATGACGGATATTTATGAATTGTAAGTTGCTATTCTTGGCTCTAGGCACCCATATTGGGAAGATGTTATTTGGGGGTGTTATGATAGAATCTATGATGGTTATGATAGAACTCATCACTCTGTAAGTGACTATTCTTGTCCATGGGCACCCAAGTTTGCATGGTTGACTATTGACAAGTGTCATGATCTTATAAGAGGCCATTTAATGTTGCATGTTGGAGTATCCAAGGTGAGATAAAGTGGACCCCTAGTTTTGGGAGTAAAATACTTCTATAAGTACAATGCCATGTATGTGTTACATATCACAGTTTATAGGTACTCAATTTCTTCTGGATTGAAGAGTGAAAAAACAAAGGAAGTGCATGTATTGTAATCTTATATTTGAAGATAATACAACTTGAAATCTCTTTTCTTGGAGTTTTTTACCCGAAAGGGTTTTCTCCACATTACATACTATGTTATATGTTCACCTCTTCGTGCATGTTATTTCTATGTAGTGGATTTTATTTATATTTCAATCTCCATTAATATTACACTGCTTTAAGATCATAAACATAGTGTAATCAGATTTCCATTTGGGTAGTTGTTGCCTTCATTTCTAACATTTGGTATCAGAGTCTGGCCATTTTTTATTCTTGGGTGGTAGTGTGAAGGTTTTTTAGCTGCAGTGGGAGATTTGGTTGTTTTGTTTTGTAGATCTTGTGTAGTATTCATGGCTCAATCTACTACTTCAACCTCTTTTTTGGACATTGAGAGGTTCAAAAATATGGGGTATGAATTGTGGAAGTTGAAGATGGAGGATTTGCTTGAGGAAAGAAACTAGTGGTTGGTTGTTACAAAAGAGAAGAAACTTGATGATGTGAGTGTGGAAGAATGGGAAATGTTTGATAAGAAGGCACGAGGAACCATCCATCTATGCCTTGCAGATTCCATTCTGTTGAATGTCTCGAGAGAAGAGACTGCTTACAAACTCTAGAAGAGATTGGGTGAGATCTATGAAGCCAAGAGTATGGTGAACACGCTTTATTTAAAGCATAAATTATTTTCCATGAAAATGAAAGAGGGTGATTTAGTTGAAAAGAATTTGAATTTGTTTAATTTTTTATTGAGTTAACTAGCATCTGTAAATGTTGATGTGGATGAGGAAGATAAATTATATTGCTTCTCCATTCTTTACCCAAGTCATGAGAGAATGTTATTTTGTCTATCACAACTAACCTTACATATCTAAAGTTGGATGTTGTTGTTTTAGTTTTGTTGTCACAGGAATTGAGGAAGAAAGGTTTAGATAGTTTAGGGGATGCTCTCAATGTTAGGGGAAGGTCTACGGAAAGAGGACCAAAAGGATATCAGAAGGGGTCTAAAGACAAGTCTAAGGGTTGTTTTAAGAATCCTAGAAAGAAGAATAAAGTTAAGTGTTGGAATCATGTGGGAAAAGAGGGAACATGAAAAAGGAATGTAGAAAGCCAAGGAAATAGTGGCATTCCGCTACTGATAAGTCCTCGAATGCAGGTGAAGATATTTTACTTTCTGCATGTAATTTTGTTTCTAATGATCATTAGTTAGTTGACTCAGGATGCTCGTATCATATGACCCTGCATAAAGAATGGTTTTCCACATACAAAGAGTATGATAAAGGTAATGTGTACCTCAGGGACAACTCTTCAAACCCTATTGTTGGATGAGGCAAGGTAATGTTGTGTTTCAGTGATGGGAGAATTAAAACCCTCTCTAGTGTTTTGCATGTTCCTAGATTGGATAGAAATTTGATTTATGTTTCAAAGTTGAATGATTTGGAAATGCATGTGACATTTGATAAGCATGGTTGCAGATTGGTGAGAGGAAACTTGGTGGTAGCAAAGGGGAAAAGATTGGGAACTCTGTTTAAGCTAGAAGCCATTACTATTTGTAATGCCTCTTATGCATTTGAGGCTAATACTAAAAATACATGTATGCTATGGCACTATAGATTGGGCCACATAAGTCAATCTAATTTAAAGACTATTTTAAATAAATAATTGTTAGAAGGTTTATCCTATTCTGATAAGAGTTTTAAATTTTGTGAACATTGTGTGTTTGGAAAGAAGTATAGATCTCATTTTCCTTCTGGCAGTAATAAATCTAATGATAAAGTGGAACTTATCCATTCGGATGTATTTGGTTCAGTGGATGTTGAATCAATTGGAAAACCTAGATATTTTGTTTCCTTCATTGATGATGTCTCAAGGTTTACCTGGATTTATTTTATGCATCACAAATCTGAAATTTTCACTAAGTTTAAGGATTTTAAAGCTTTAGTTGAAAAGCAATCAGATCATAAGATAAAGGTTTTGAGATCTGTCAATGGAGGGGAATACTATTCTAAGGAAGTTGATAAATTCTATAAGAATGCAGGTATTGTTAGACATAAGACTACTCCATATACTCCACAATAGAATGGAGTGGCAGAAAGGATGAATCAAACAATAATAGAAAGATCTAGAAGTATGTTGAGTGAATCACAATTGAATAAATACTTTTAGGTAGAAGATGTGTGTACTGCAAACTACTTAGTTAATAGATCTATGTGTAACACTCTTGTTTCAACTCCTTTTGAAATATGGATAGGTAAGAAACCTTATGTTTCACACTTAAGGGTATTTGGCTATGAGGCTTATGTTCATGTGCCTAAAGAAAAATAAAGTAAGTTGGATCCAAAAACTGAAAAGTGTAATTTCATTGGATATGATGATAATGTAAAAGGTTGGAAGCGTTGGAATCAACTAACCTGAAAGATTATATATTCTAGAGATGTTATTTTTAGGGAACTTAGTGTTATTTCAGAACCTAAACAACCAAAGGAAAAAGCAGAAAAGGTGATGAGAGTGTATTTTGAATTAGAGCATGAAGATGCACCTCAAGAAGAAAAAAATGATGGATTGGAGGGTGAAGAAGAAGAAGAAGACTCGAGTGAAACTTATGATGAGGAAGAATCTATTATAACATAAGAAGTTGGTGCAGATGAGCATACAGAAGAATATGAAGAGTCTCTTACTCCACCACTAAGAAGATCCACAAGACAACAGAACCTAGTTGATAGGTATAGTCACCAGATTTCCATTATGTATTTGCTTTATTGAGTATTGACGACGAGCCTAGATCCTACAAGGAAGCTATGGTTGTAGATGATAGTGAGTCTTGGTAGTTAGCTATGTAGGAGGAGTTGATGGCTTTAGACTCTTGCAACACTTGAGATCTTGTTCATTTTCCCAAAGGAAGAAAGGCCATAGGTTGCAAGTGGGTCTTCAAGAAGAAATTTGGAGCAAATGGTTCATTGGAGAAGTACAAGCCTACACTGGTAGCTAAGGGCTACTCCCAGAGAGGGTGTTGATTTTGGTGAAATATTCTCTCCATTGCTAAATTAACTTCTATTAAATTTCTCTTATCCATTGCTACAGCTTTTGATTGGGAAATAGAGAAAATTGATGTTAAGACTGTATTCTTGCATGGAGATCTTGAGGGAGAAATTTACATGCAACAAACTATAGGTTTTGATGTAAAAGGGAAAGAATATTGGGTTTGCAGATTAAAGAGGTCTCTTTATGGTCTGAAATAGTCCCCCAAAATGTGGTTCTAGAAGTTTGATTCATTTGTTTTGAAATTGGGCTTTGTTAGAAGTGAGGAGAATCATTGTGTACATTCATTGTATTGATGATTTTATACTGATCATTGCATTGTATGTTGATGACATGTTATTTTTCAGCAATACTAAGGGTATGATCAGTGAATTGAAAGCCCAACTTTTAGGTGCATTTGATATGAAGGATCTTGGAGAAGCGAGGTATATTTTGGGTATGGAGATCATGAGGAACAGAGGTAACATAAAGCTTTGATTCTCTTAGAGTAAGTATGTGAATACCATTTTGTAGAGATTTAGTATGCAAGACTGTAACCTAGTTAGAATTCCTTTTCCCATTGGTACTAATCTTTCATTAGACATGTATTCGAAGAATGAGGATGATTTTGTGGATATGACTAATGTGCCATATGCTAGTGTTGTAGGGAGTTTAATGTATGCAATGATTTGTACTAGGCCAGATAGTGCCCAAGCAGTGGGAGTTTTGAGCAGGTTTATGTCTAACCCAGGTAGATAACATTGGAATTATGTGAAGAGGGTATTTAAATATTTAGCTAGTATTTCTGATTACTGGTTGGTTTATTCTGGTACTGACAGTGTGGAAAAGACATTGGACATACATGGTTTTGTTGATGTAGATTGGGAAGGTGACTTGGATAGTCAGAGGTCCACTAGTGGCTATGTGTTTACTTTTTTTGGAGGAGCAGTTAGTTGGATGAGCAAAAGGCATCCCATAGTTGCTTTGTCCACCATTGAAGCAGAGCATATGGTTGCTACCCATGTCTCTAAGGAGGCATTTTGGTTGAGGAGATTGTGTATAGGTATTGGTTTTGATTGCAGGGTCATTCAGATTGGTTGTGATAGCCAGAGTGCTATTTGTTTGGCCAAGAATCCTATGTATCATTCCCAGACTAATCATGTTGATGTTCAGTATCACTTTGTTCAAGAAATGGTTGCAAGTGGATAGTTTGAGCTGAAGAAGGTAGACACTCAGGAGATTGTTGTAGATGCTTTGACCAAACCTGTGAGCACAAAGAAGTTTACTTGGTGTAGGGAGGCCATCGGTTTTGTTTCTTGTACTTAGTTATTTTATGGTTTTCCTATGGGTATTTACAATGTATAATGTCAAGTGGGAGAATGTTGGGATTTAGGTGCCATTAAACTTGGAAAATCTTGTAATTATTATTCCTAATATTATTTGTAAATCACCCATTAGGGATGTATAAGGTTCACCGACAGTGGTAAAATTAATTACCGGGGATAGTAATTACAAAGTTACTACATTGGTAAGTTTCAAAGCTAGCGGTGGTAGTTATGGAGTAACATTTACAGATGGTAATTTTAAATATCAAGGGTAATTAAGGGTAGGCACCACCTTGGAGGAATCAACTATTTTTGGCATGTATGCTACACGTCATAAAGTTGGTAAGTGGTTGTAAGAGAATCTATGACAGCTATGAGTTGTCATAAGATTCTATGACAATATGATAACTTATGACAAATATTTATGAATTGTAAATTGTTATTCTTGACTCTAGGCTCCCATATTGGGAAGATACTATTTGGGGGATGTTATGACAGAATCTATGATGGTTATGACATCACTTATTACCCCATAAGTGACTATTCTTGTCCATCGGTGCCCAAGTTTGCATGGTTGACTATTGGCAAGTGTCATGAGCTTGTAAGAGGTCATTTAATGTTGCATGTTTGAGTATCCAAGGTGAGAGAAAGTGGATGCCTAGTTTTAGGAGTGAAATACTTCTATAAATACAATGCCATGCATGTGTTGCATATCACATTTTATAGGTACTTAGTGTTATGTTGGAAAATGTCCCCTTGGGGGTTTTTCCCTCTTAAGGTTTAGCTCCCAGGTCCTTAGAATGCATTTAGAGCATCTTGTGTGTTAATTTTGAATCTTGACAAGAAAACCATGAAGTCTTATGGCAAATAGGGCCTAGGGGGTGCTATTTTGATGACTCCTACCTAAAATAGGGGGGAGGACTTGGGGGCTCATGCCCTAGTCCTGCCCTATATTAGGTTAGGCTCTAATTTGAAGTATCGGTTATATGACCATTGTTAGGTCCTATGCTGACACCAAAAGTTTGAATTACGAAATTCTTAGCAGGAATGTTTGTAGTCGCATATATAAGCATGTTTATGTTTTCATTTGTAAACTAGAAGATGATTGCAAACTTTAGGCATACTTGTGATTTTAGAGCATCCATGATATTCATTGTTGCAGAGCAGAGCATT
Organism: Cunninghamia lanceolata; assembly: GCA_027924645.1. Classification (NCBI taxonomy): domain Eukaryota; kingdom Viridiplantae; phylum Streptophyta; class Pinopsida; order Cupressales; family Cupressaceae; genus Cunninghamia; species Cunninghamia lanceolata. Next base: position 3,375,332 of record BSBN01001011.1, read on the forward strand.
GTTATTGTGTTTGTGGTTACAGATTTGACTTCATCTTCTCATGTGATTGAAGAGCCTTCATTTATGTGAGATCTACATTTCAAGGTGACATTTACTTGTGTTTGAATCATTTATCATTTGGATTTTTGCCTCTATCCTGCAGGGATACACACTCTTATCTGACAACGGTGTTTAGAAGACTTGAATGTCTCTCTGAAGCTTGACTGAGGTAAGCCTCTAAACACCACAACTCCCAACCACACTCCTTTGTGATTGCAGGTTACATGTACCAAGTTTCATGGAGTTGAGTTGCAGAGGAAGGTTGCAGATGACAAGGATTTAGGATCTGAAAGAAAGAAGTGAAACAGAGCATTTTTAGGACATGGGTACCTAGGGCAATGTCCTCTAGAGTTTCAAATATTGGAATCAGAGTTATAGGGACATTCTACATCTAAAGGAGCTTCTACATCCCAAAAATAACCTGCACTGGACTAGGGCGCCCAGGGTAGTGTCCTCCATATTTTGGGTGATGAAAATAGACGGAACAGTGATTATCAGTGCCGAAAGGAATTCTACATTCCATGAAGAAAACAGTGTCTTGGACTTGGGCACCCAGGGCATTGTCCTTGAATATTTTGAATTCTAAACTTCAAAAAATGGTCAATTATTAATCTTTGTTATTTTCCTTAATTTGTAAGCATTTATCAGAATTTACCAGTTTATTCACTGCTTTACATAATTAGGATTTTTAAGTGTATTTGAGCATTAAATTGAGATACTGATTGATAACATCTAAGCTTCCACATCATTCCAAGTGACAGCCCAACATGTTAGGTGAATGCTCTTGCTTAGTAGAGATTCAACTCGGTTGATATGTCCTTGAATGTTTGTGGTGAAGGGATGATCTAAACCCATCAAACTCTCAAACCAAAACTAAAATCGACCCCTCCTTTTTACCACTAAACATTTTGGTGAACCCAACATTTTTGAATTCTACACCTTGCTGAGTGTTTTGTGATATATTTGCATTCATTCCTTCTATTGCATTTGAAAAATTACAAAAAAATTTGAAAAATTGAAAAAATTGAAAAAATTGGCATCTTAGGCTTGTATTTTGGCATAATTTGAATTAATTGGAATTTAATTTATGTTATTTTCATTAGATCTGATTTAAATTACATAAATTCATCATTAATCATTCATTTGTATTTCATTTTCATGCTTAAATTGGTGAAAATTACTTGAAATTGTGCATTTTTCATATAACCTAGTTTTTGCATTAGCTAGGGTTTGTAGTTAAAATCTTGTTTCAGATTTTACTACTGTTTTAAACACTCATTTAGGTCTGATTTCTAACTTTAGTGTTTCATCATTGAGTCTCTATTGCAAAATTTCATGTCTAGGGTTTAAAAATATTGCATTTTTCAGTAGATTTTGGCTTATTTTGCATATAGAATTACCTTATAGGCATGTTGTAAAGGATTTTGCTGCATTATTTGACTGATATCAGGGTTATAATCTGCTTGCCTTCCTCAAATTCCTTACAACACCCTTTCTATTAGGATTCTACATTGAAAATTGGCAAAAGTTTGCATATTTTAGGTGTATTTTCACTAGGTTTTGACTTTTCATCACTCTAGAATTGCATTAAAGGCATGTTGTGAATGATATTTCTACATAATTGTATTGATATTAGACATATTATTTTCTTCCCCTCACAAATTTCCTCACAACACCTTTTCTTTCACTCGTTTGCATTGAAAAAAGTGGAAAAATCAAGCATTTTAGGTCATATTCATACATACGTTTGCATTTGTTTCTTGCATAAGTGTTGAAAATATTTAAAATTTGATTTGACATTCATTTTAAAACATATACATGACTTCTCAATACAACAATAATGCTAGGTTTGCTCCTAGGACTCATTTGAAAAGAAGAGCCCCTGAACTTGAAATAACATTTACACCTCATTACAAAGAATGTTAGATATTGAAGGGCCTCTTAACATTATAGTGAACATAATGGAAAGATCTATGCATGGAACACTTATAGACCCTAATTGCGTGACTAATGTGGTTACAGAAGATTTCCTTCTTAAACATGATTTGGCACAAGATTCTTATGAACTGTCGGATTTGAGAATTAAAACACATAATGGAGCTTTCATGAATACATTTGGGAAGATAACCTTATTGGTCTCAGTATATGATAAAGCTGTGGATCAATTATTTGATGTTATCCCCTTATCCAACCTTTTTCGTGTAAAAATAGGACATCCTTGGCTTAATGCTATGAATGTCGTCCCCTCAACTATTCACAAATGCCTAAAATTCCCTTTGCATGGAGAGATACGTACTATCCCTCGTAATTCATATCAGCCTCTGGCTAAGGACAAGAACTTCACTCTTGATTACTTTTGGCCGCAACTTGATAGAGACCCTAAGCCACGAAGAGACCAATCTTTCCTAGAATATAGATGATACAAAGCAAAACAACTAGCTAGAGTGGCCATTCCTCCTTTACAAACAATAAGAGAAGAACAACATGCATTTGAAGATCCCCTTAGAGCAAAAGGAAAATGAAAAAATGACATAAGAATAAAACAAGACTATTATGACTATGATGAAATAATTGGCATGATGATAGAAGTGGATAAGGAAAAGTTTCATAACTCACCTTATCCATAGAGAGATGGTGTTTATGCTAAGGTTCCTCATCTGTTATCCCTTCAAGGATCGAGAGATAACCAAAATGCATTGGAAATACAAATGGAACAACTGAAACAGGAGATCCTAAAAAAAGAAAAGATTGATATGATACAAGGTAGTTCTTCTCCTCACGATAGACAGAATCAATAAGATAAGAGAACTAAATATTTGAAAAGAGAAAGACGATTATCATCAGTAGCAAATAATAGTGGTTCTCCCCCTCATAAGCAAAAAAAGATTTCACATACACAAGTATTTAAGAAACAAGCACCGCATGGACTTTCTGACAACAAAGAATATTCTAATAAGAGCCACTCAAGCTTCTTACAAAACTTGATGGAGCATCTCTCCAAGATGCTCGCAAGTACCAAATTTTAGTTTAGTTGTCCCTATAGGTAAGTATTTCTAACCTTTTACCTATGTGTTGTGTTTCCCCTGTGATGTGTTATGTGTTGTTTAAGCCTCCTAGGATGACCCTTGATTCTCTTGTAAGGTCAAGGATATCGGGAGACCACCTCTATTGTGACCCTTCTTCTATTTGTATCATCATCCTTCTATGTTGCCTCTCCTCTATTTTCATGGTTGTGTGTTGTGTCTGACGGACATAGCATCACGGTTGGTGACTTGGGGGCACCCTCCTACATGATTGTCCCTAAGGCACTTGTTTCTCCTCTCTCGATTTATTCTTTACCTTCCTCTAGTGGTTCTATCTACCTGGCGGATGACAAAAACAAATAATACTTATGTGAACCTTGTGTCCCTTTAGCGAGAAATTAGAAATAGACCTAGTCCATACATGACAATGCGGTTGATATATATTATTTGACGCTTGGCTAGTAGAATCACTCCATGTGATATTTTGATGTTGTCTTATCGCACTTACAAAACATAACAATACTACTGCTCCATGCAATTTGTTTATCTTGGATCTCACCTTGCTTGGCTCTTTATGTGAATGATTACATATGTTGTTTATCATGATTATATGGTTGCTAACACCTTTTCTTGTAGGAAATTGTGTGTTTGTCGGAACATTTGGTGATCGTAAAGCACATGTCACCTCTAGGGGCATGGCATTTGCGAGAGCTCGTGTTCCCTTGTGTGGTTTCTTCCTACCTTAACGTGCTTGATATCGGTACATGATATCAACCATCGTAAAGTGGGGGCATATATAAGGTAAGCTATCTGATGATTTTGGTACTAACGAAGCGTGCTTGTAAGCCCTCTATGGAGGCGAGATGTTGTATCTCCGAGCAAGTGCACATCTTTATTTTATATTGCAATCATTAAGCCCTCTGTAGAGGTGGGATATGGTGCATATCCTTTTATTTTAAGCCCTGTGTGGAGGTGGGGATGGTGTATTTCTCAATGAGATTGCACATCTTGTCATTTTCTAAAAGTCCTCCGAGTAGGTGGGGTTTGTGTATCCTCCCTTAAGTGTGTCTTCAACAATTGTTGTGGTGAAGCCCAATCATCAGTGTGTGCCTGTAATGTGCCTGATATGGTAGCAAACCTAGCAATAGGTTTCTTCCATCGCTTGATTGTCATGTTTTCTCCATGTCTTCCATGTGTGTGTAGGTGTGTTTGTTCCCAAGAATAGTTTCAAGACCAGTGGCAATGAGCTCCTCCTATGCTTTGGGATTTGTATGGTGTGTTTGTTCTCAAGTGTAGTTTCAAGACTAGTGGCGATGAGCTCCTCCTACACTCTGAGATTTATATTGCATGTCTGTTGCCCCTTATGCAGTTTCAAGACCGGTGGTGATGAGCTCGTCCTGCATTTTGGGTTGTGTTTACTTTCCATGTAATTGCATTTTGCATTCATATATATGAGAAAATGAAAAAGAAAAAAATCACTGCATTCACTGTATTCATTGTGTTTTGTGTATCTTCAACACTGTCTTCTCTGTGTTTTGCGTGCCTATTACTGTCTTTAATGTGTTTGGTGTGTCTTCATCATGCTTGGCATTTTTGCTGTATTTGTTGACCATACTTTAATGCATGTATGGGCCTTGCATTCATGCTTACATTAAAGTGGGGGCTAAATGTTATGTCAAAAAATGTCCCCTTGGGGGCTTTTCCCTCTTAAGGTTTAACTCCCGGGTCCTTAGAATGCATTTAGAGCATCTTGTGTGTTAATTTTGAATCCCAATGAGAAAACCCCAAAGTCTTATGGAAAATAGGGCCTAGGGGGTGCTACTTTGATGACTCCTACCTAAAATAGGGGGGAGGACTTGGGCACTCATGCCCTAGTCCTGCCCTATTTTGGGTCAGGCCCTAATTTGAAGTGTCAATTATATGACCGTTGTTAGGTCATATGCTGACACCAAAAGTTTAAATTATGAAATTCTTAGCGGGAATGTTTATAGTTGCGTATATAAGCATGTTTAGGTTTTCATTTGTAAACTAGAAGATGATTGTGAACTTTAGGCATACTTATGATTTTAGAGCATCCATGATATTTATTGTTGTAGAGCAGAGCATTGTTATTGTGTTTGTGATTGTAGATTTGATTTCATCTTCTCATGTGATTGAAGAGCCTTCATTTATGTGAGATCTACACTTCAAGGTGACATTTACTTTCTTTTGAATCATTTATCATTTAGATGTTTGCCTCTATCCTGCAGGGATATGCACTATTATCTAACAACGGTGTTTGGAAGAATTGAATGTCTCTTCGTGGCTTGACTGAGGCAAGCCTCTAAACACCACAACCCCCAACCACACTCCTTTGTGATTATAGGTTACAAGTATCAAGTTTCACAGAGTGGAGTTGCAGAGGAAGGTTACAGATGACAAGGATTCAAGATCTGAAAGAAAGAAGTGAAACAGAGCATTTTCGGGACATGGGCACCTAGGCAATGTCCTCTAGAGTTTCAAAGATGGGAATTAGAGTTACAGGGACATTCTACATCTGAAGGAGCTTCTACATCCCAAAAATCAACTTGCACTGGACTAGGGTGCCAAGGGCAATGTCCTCCGTATTTTGGGTGACAAAAACAAACAGAAAAGTGATTATTAGTGCTAGAAGGAGTTCTGCATTCTGTGAAGAAAATAATGCCTTGGACTTGGGCGCCTGGGGCATTGTCTTCAAATATTCCAAATTCTGAACTTAAAAAAATGGTTAGTTATTAATCTATGTTCTTTTCCTTAATTTATAAGAATTTATCAGAATTTACTAGTTTATTCACTCTTTTACATAATTAGGGTTTTTAAGTGTACTTGAGCATTAAATTGAGATACTGATTGATAACATTTGAGCTTCCACATCGTTCCAAGTGATAGCCCAACTTGTTAGGTGAATGCTCTCGCTGAGTAGATACTCAACTCGGTTGATATGTCCTTGAATGTTTGTGGTGAAGAGAGGATCTAAACCCATCAAACCCTCAAACCAAAACTAAAATCAACCCCTCCTTTTTACCACTAAACACTCAAGTTTTTCTGGATTGAAGTCTAAAGAAATGGAGGAAGTGCATGTATTGTAATCTCATATTTGAAGATAATACAGCTTGAAGCCTCTTTTCCTTGTGGATTTTTTTACCCGAAAGGGTTTTCTCCACGTTACACACTGTGTTATGTGTTCAGTTCTTCATGCATGTTATTTCTATGTAGTGGGTTTTATTTCTATTGCAATCTCCTTTAATATTAAACTGCATTAAGATCATAAACATAGTGTAATTAGATTTCCATTTGGGTAGTTGTTACCTTCATTTATAACAAGGTGTCACCACATCGATGCCAAAAGAAGCCACAATCCAATCAAGAGTCCTATACTAAACTGAAGAAGGTGACAATCTAGGATCTAGTGGAAATTGATGTAGAACATGATTGAAAGACAAAGAATATTACTCTGAATGTTGCTCAAGATGCTCCAACTCAATTCCAAACTGTGACCAGTGAAGAGGAGAAGAAAGAACAAGAGGGTATGAAGGTTTCCTCATCACATCTGTAGTAGATGAATCAACTCCTTCAAGGAGGAGATGAACTTTATCAATAGTGTCCTCCAAGTTGGCAAGATAGGACTCACAAAACAAGCCTGCAATACCTATCAAGTACTCATCCCAAGTAGCTGAATCTAGACGACTATGAATGTCTTGTTGTATTGAATCAATGGAAACCATGGATGTAGCAACACTGAACTCTGTAGATGTAACAAGATATGAAGGAGGAGATGGAATGTCAGCACATGTCTCTAGAACCTCAGTCGATGAAAGAACACCAAGATTCAAATAACCATATTCCATCACCTCAAAAGTGTCCATATGAGTGTGAACCTCAACCGAAGGAACAATAGGAGAAAAATATGAGAAGATGTACACTCGAGATTGATGATCTACCTCCCCAACAACAACAATATCTCTGCTATACAAATCCTAAATAATCACAGAATCAGGTTTGAACTCAACACTCTTTCCTGCTCCACCATGTGTAATCTGATAGATAGAAAGGATATTGGTAGACAACGAAGGTACACAAAAGACATCATTGAATGAGCCTCAACCTTCATCAATTTCAATTGATCCTTTCTCACAAACACTCATAGATGTGTTATTGGCCATTAGGATGGGTGGTGATGAATACGTCTCAAATGAAGAGAACATACTTTGTGATGAAGCTATATGATGTGAATCTCTAGAATCAAGGATCCATTTCCTTGACTTAGAATCAACAATTGCAAAAAGTGCTTTCCCCTTTTGTTTCTCTGACTTTGAAGATGAAGGAGAAGATGAACCTCCTAAAGATGAATTCATTTGATCCTTCTTTAGTTGATGTTGCAATCCATCTATTTTCTTTATATAACATTTATGTTCATCATGCCCCAATTTCTTGCAATATGCACACTTAGACTTCTCCTTCGTAGATGGTTCCCCTTTGGAGGGAGAGGACTCAGATTCTTTCTATGGCTTGTTCTTTTTCTTTTGTTTCTTTTTAGGATTCCCTGATTCTTTTTGTACCTTATGTTCACTAGCCACCAATGCTTGTGACTTGGAAGACTTGAGGATGCCCATTTGAATTAGCTTCACTTCCTCCTAGAGATTTGAAAATGCATCAAAAGTAGGCTCAATATATGAAGCTCCCATGGAAACTTGTTAAGTGTGAAAGCTAGAAACAAATGCTAAATAATTAGGACCAAGCCTTGATAACACATTTAGAATCAATTGTAAATCCTCTTTATTAATCTTGTAATCCTTTAGTTGTGTTCTCAATTGCTTAATCTTAGAGATATAATCTTGGATTTTGTCAAACTTCTTAGGTTCAAGATTCATCAAATCATTCTCATTCTGATATCCCCTAATCTTATTAGTTTTATTGGATACACTTTTTCAAGAGTCTCCTAAGCTTCCTTAGTTGTTGTGTATGATTCAAGATGGAATTTTAAATCAAAAGAGACAAATGAACAAATTGTTGCAAGTATGGGCCTAATCGGTGTTGTCATTGATGTCAACATACTCAGGTTGCATTAATGAGAAGGACTGGATGAACTGTGTACTGAGGATATTGAGAAAATTAGTCTCAATCAGGAACAGTGAAGAACAGTGATGATAAAAAGGTAAAAGTCCAAGATAGGTTGAGGATCAGAGGATACGGTTTAAAGGGCTTGTAGATATGAGTCTTGAGATGTTCCTGTCAAGATTTTAGAAGTCCACATGAAGATCTGAAGAAGTTATGGTCGCTCAAGTAGAACCGGTTCCGACAGATGTTCAGTGGTGACAGAGTGTCACAGATTGGTCTGGCGAGCTCCGGCATTGCATTATCTCATTCTGTGGATTGGAGGGAGTGTTGAAGAAGTCTGTATGAAGTGACAACTAGATTTGTTCATGGTTTGGAGGTCCAGAAGCACCTTTTTCATAATGACAGTGATGATAGACTGTGTTCTTGAAGTTTCAGATGAAGAAGAGAAGAATTCTAGTAAGCTGATAAAGTGTGGATGTTCTTGGTGTTTTAGGGAAGGTTATGATGATCGCTGGATCATGTCCAATTCATGTTGGCAGTCCGCATTGAAGTTAGAGTTTGGATTTGATGGATAACCACTGGTTGTTGGTGTTCTTTCTGTGACTGGCCGATCGGATGAATTATACACCTTGCGAAAGTTCTTGTGGTTGTTTGCTGACTTAGATGTTTGTTCCTAAGTTGATGTCATGTATAAATAAGGGATTGTGAAGTCATTTCAAAGTGTGACTAGGAAGATGAGTGTGTGGTAGCGAGGAGAAGAGTGAAAGGCAGAGCAAAAGTTTTTTGGGCTTAAATGGAACTGATCCAGGCATGGTAAAGATGTCAATCTCTAGTTCAAGTTTGTGATACTTGTTACTTTGTAGACAGTGTGTCTCTTGTAGGCAGTTGCCTCTTGTGAGTAGTGTGCTCGGGTAGTGAGCCCTAATTGGCATGAGCCATCTATTTTTCTTATTCTTCTAACAGAGAATAATCCTTGGGTTAATCACCCCGTGGTTTTCCCTTGACCGGGTTTTCCACGTCAAAATCTTGGTGTCTCATGTGTTGATGTGTATCTACTCTGGTGTTTATGCTTTATGCTTTCATGAGTGATTAATTGATATGCTATTAAATAACAAAGAGGATTTAAGTGTTTGAATTAGAAGAAAGTTTTGGACAACTGATTCACCCCCCCCTCAGTTGTCTGTCCTAAATCCAACACAAATGTGTCCAAGGGTTTTCTCATGATTCATCTCCCATACTACCTTTGCATTCACATTAGTAGGTTCAACAATAGATTAATCTACATATCTAGTACAACCTTTTTGCCTTAGATAATTCCATACTGATTGTTTCCATGATGCATAATTATATGGAGGTAGGAGTTCAATTTGATATTTCCCCATTGCAAGAACACACAACAAAGAACTGGAAGCAATCAACTGGTGCCACAAAATCACCCCCCACCAAATTCACTCGATCAATGATCCCTTCAGAAAAATATGATCTTGGCACTTTATAATTAGTGCGATTACAGTTTCCACTAGCCAAAAACAACAAAGTGGTCTTTTGATTTTGGTACTTGCAAATGCCAAAATTAGGCCTTAAACTAAAAGTTTGATTTATAAGAAAAAATAGACCAAACTAATTGTAGATCTAAGAAGTACTAAAAAAATATGCACTTTAAAAAAAAAATTTGGTAGAAAATGTTACCATATGTCCCCAAACGGAGCCCCGGAAGGTCTAAAAATGAGAACTTCTCATCAACAACAATGAAAATCTGCAATTTCTGTAAAATCCAAACACCAAAATCAAAATCCATCTACACCACTATAAAGCCTATGAAATTCTGGCCCAAAACCAAAAAAATGCTCCAAAATTAGAGCAAATATGAGCAAGATCCCAGCCTCTGAAGTTTGTCTGTCAAACAAAAAACTCAAATGGAAGGGGGGGGAATAGGCCAAGAGGCCGATGACGTCATGCTGATGTCAATAGTGCCAAAAAAGAATATTCCCCCGTTTTCCAGAATATGCTCCTGGACTACAAAACTGCTCATAGAATCTTCAAAACTGCCCTCTGGAGGAAAAACCTATAGCATGAAATAGTGTTTTGTGTCTCTAGAGGTGGTTTTAGGAGGATTATGCTTCTGACAGGTGGTATTTGGGAATTGTACGTATTTTACGGTGATTGTTTTATTTTGTAGATTAAAAAAAAAACTTAAAAGCCTGAAGGCCTGGACACAAGGGGGGTAACCCTTCCCACGAGGCCTTGTGACTGGGATCCTGCGGGTGGGTAAACCCCTACAATGCTAGCTTATGTCCTCGTAGGTAGAGATACTCATTGGAATCTACTCGCAGGTCTACGGATAGGTATAGGGGGCTGACATGTCCGTAAGGCTTGTCGATACACTATGTACTGTTTAATATATATATTTTAAAACAAAGCTTTAACCCACAGAAAAATATGTGCTTCAGACTTTATTAGAAAACAAAAAATTATTAATTACCCAGCAGATGTTGAGGGATCTGTGGATTATGCTAGTGATGAGATTTTGTAGTATATTCCACGTGTGTAGGGAATATTCCCTGTTGTACAATCCATATGATCAGGCGTAATTTTTTTTTTCTTTTGTGACAACTTTTAATTTCAATAATTTGATAGTCAATCTTAGGGTTTTCGGACTTCCTAAGCATGCTGGCTAGGTGAGATTTGACCCAAATTGCTCTGAAAGATCAAACACCTGCTAGATTTGGCATGCACCTCCAAACTTCAAAACCTCACAGATTTGGCCTTTGGTATCCGATCTGGATGAAAGAAAAGGTGATTTTAACTATCTCAAACCTCCTGAACACAATGGTGTGCTCAGATTTGTAGCAACATGCTACAAAATGGACTTGCAATATAAAGCCAAGAGAAGGAAACCTTCTCAAATCTGGTATCTCTCTCAAATTCTTCTGATTCTCCAGGGCCTCATGCGATGCAAGAGAAGAGAATACTCAATTTTTCAAGATCCACCATGATTTACACTCAAGATATCTCAATAGATTAATGAAAATCATTCTACAAGCTCTGATACCATGTAAGATTTGGCTATGGAGATAGCCACCCAAGATCTAGAGGCCTAATGAAAAGCACAAAGAAATGAGAAGATCAATATGACAAGAATAAACTATATTTCTATCAAAGAATGCAAATACAACAATGTACAAGATTACAATATGATATGTCATACCTTGCTTATAAAGGCAAGGTTGAGAGATAAGATGTTGCAGTCATGTGACAAGTGTCTTAATCCTATGACATGAGACAACTAGAGGATAAGACAACTATCAACAACTAGAGACAACTATCAACATCTAGAAACAACTAGAATGCTTCCTAAGTCAACTTAACATGTGAATATGTGTGTGAATATTATTTAACTAATAAAAAGTTAAATAATATGAATTATTCACGCAACAATGGGAAACTAGCTAAGAAATGTCAAACTAGATATGAAATAACCCTATTCACACTAACACTAAATGGATACCCCTTTTGAAATGGTGGTCGAATAATTCATATCATTTTGCCACTAAGATGACACCTTATGAAGCTATGTATGGCCAACCTCTACCATCTCTCACATCTTACTTGTTAGGTACTTCCAAGGTGCATGTGATCAACTCCACTCTCATCACTCATGGATCTCTCTTCCACCACTCTACTTAAATATCATCCACTTCAATGGTCAAACAATCAATAGTAATTTTACACCTCATTCATAATAAAAAGTGGTTAAAATTTGTCTTATTTTTATTGGCCAAAATTGACCTTTGACTATTGAAGTGGATGATATTTAAGAATAGCCCTTTTCCACACTCTCATGGACAACCTAGCACTAACACACAATTATATGAAACAATAAGATGATCAACACCATTTTGATTACACATTCAAAGTTTGTGACATGATATTTCTGCATGTACAACCCTACAATCAAACCTCCCTCAATCTTGTCATCAAATAGAAGTTGACATCCAAATTTAATGGACCTTTTATAATCCTCCAATGTGTGGGTGATGTGGCCTATAAGTTTGATCTCTCTCTATCCGCTAAGCTACATTATGTTTTCCATGTTTCCTATTTAAAGAAAGTCCTTAGACAATATGTTAACTGTGAGCAACACTTTGTAAATTGGATGACAAAGGTCCTATCATCTAAATCTTGAAACTATTTTGGATTGACACTCCTATTCACTTCGTCACCACACCATCAAGGAGAGGGTTACAACTAGAATATGCCCCTTGGGAACCTCTTCCCCAGCTATAGTAACAATTTCCCCATTTCAATATTTTAGGAGAAGGCTTTTTGAAGGTTGGGGGGCGGGGGGGGGGGGGTAAGTTAGGACCCTCACATCCTAACCTTGTAATACTATAATCATTGTAATACTCAATGATACTAGTAGTTCATATTACATCAAGTGTCTATTTAACTCACTCCTTTTGAGGGATTTATATTGATTTTGTAATAAAGCAAATATAATCTTGTGATAATATATTGTAATAGAGCATTTATCTTAAGGAGGTTGCCCCCTCAAAGAGGCATGTGATTCTTGTGATCAATATAAACATAATTGTAACTATTTTTTGAGAATTGTGTTATTTTCACATATACTATTTTGTTTTGATGATAATTTGTAGATTTGTAAAAATCCTAACATATAATATAAGTATTCTATTAAAGTGATGCATAGTTTCCATTCAAGAATAAGAAAGTGTTTGAGATTGGGGAAGGATCTAATGCCCTTTGAAAGAGTTTATTTCCTTAGAGAGCTATACTAAGAACAAGAAAGTGCTCGTTATCGATAATTAGTTTGGTCCACCAAATGAAGGAGGTGGGAAACTTGAGTCCTTGTCTAAGATAGTTCTTGTTACAAGAAAGAATCTATTGACTATTCCTTGCCAAGCTTTCAAGATATCATTGGTCGGTAATAAGTCTTAAAATAAAAAAATCTAGTTGAGAGAATCTTATCATGCAAATTGACCTTTTTCGAGTGACCTCCCACTTAATCTTATGATATTTGGTTAGAAGAGACAATCTTCCATAAAGATCCCACACTATCTCTTTGGTTATTATGTACTTACAATATGTCCACAAGTCTATGATGCTTAAGCCTTCTTTTAACTGAGGTCTAATTACCCTAGGACTAGTTACCACCATCCTAAACCATGCCATTATTAGTAGATTCACTCACACTAAAAAGAGTAAATTTATTGGTATATTCAATTTGTATATTCTAGAGTGTTGATTTTAATATTGAGGGATACAAGGGATTAAATTTGACAATCAACACTACCTATCAAGCAATATTTTTGTAATTATTATCCATTCAAAACTACCCTTCAAGTCTATACACACATGCATCTATACATATATGTACATTATATATATATATATATATATATAGTGAAAGGGATTGTGCTTAAATGGCAAGGTCATAAGGTTCTCAAGATGGAGATCCAAGTTCGAATCCCTAAGTAACACCTATAGTTGGAACTCCAAGTTGTGGCTCTTGGACTTCCATTGTGGCTTCTATGTTGAATAAGTAAATCTAAGTTGAATATGTTGAATATGTGGATGGGGAGGAGGTCCCCCTTGTGACCTCCGCTGGAGCGGACCAGACTAAATATCCTCACAATTTATGAATCAAATATATAGACAGGTCTATATTTATATAGACACATACACATATATCTACATATACACACATATATATTATAAATATACACATGTGTATATATATCATGTGATATTTTGGAGAGTATATATGCATACATAAATATATCTATATATACATACATACATATATACATACATACATACATACATATATATAATGAGAGTATATATGTATATATAAAAATATATATAGACTATATATATATACTCTCCAAAAATTTCACATGAAATGATAGTCTTGCTAAAATGAAGTTGAAAAGGATGAGTATTGGAAATCCATGCTCCTTGCCTTGAAAAGCATGCACATATAAAACAGTAATACCCTTCAAGGTAAGGCAAGAGAGCATGAAATATTTGTACAGTTTCCTGTAATTGTAAATGAGAACTCGAGCTCAAGATAATTAGTCATTTTCAACGTATAACGAAAGATAAATTTTATGTATGTATATTAGTAATTTTCAACGTATGATGAACCCTATGTTGCAGTAGTCGCTTGTGTGAAAGTGTAATTGCCAATTCAAAATATTAATTACAACGTCTCCCTCAGCCGAGATTTAAATTGAATTTGAAAGCACGGACCACTAGAAGCCTGTTGCGAGCCTAAGCCTCTCCATCAGCCACTACACTTTAATATCATTATGTGGGTCCCTAACAAAGGGTCAAGTATCAACCCAAACATGTCAGCCCATCATAGATCAAGTGGCAGTGGGAGTGGGGTTAAAGAATAGACCAGGAATTGAAGTGGCAAACATTTGTTTTATTTACATTTATAAAAAGAAGTTGACTTTTGAATTGATTGATATTTAAGAATAGCCATTTAAAATATAATAGTTGTGTAAGAACCACTTCAATCGTTTTCCAAATCAGTGGGTATGCTATATTGTAATATGATTTCTTTGTGTAAGATCTGCTCAAATATCTATGGTTATTGGTCAGCCTTCTTACTCACTCTCTCCACCATTAGATGTGGGCAGTGAACCCATTGAAATTGAATGGTGAGGCACCTCTAAATAATGTATGGGATAAATAAAATTGTTATTTTTGTTTGGGTATGTAAGTGGAGATAATAATATATTTGAATCTAGAACTAAAGTTAATTTAAACTTGTGAATGATAGTATTTCATTATTGATATATTTTATGTGTTATCTTGATTTTTATAGCAATCTTCATGCACTTTTAATTAAAAATAGTACTAACATCAGTATATCCTATCACAAGTATTCATTTATATACAACTATACTCTTTTTATAAGGGATATATAGATATTTTTTTATAAGAGTATAGATTTATCACATTAATCAAGAATACTTTATTGAATAAAAGTTAAACATCAAGAGAGTTAAAGTGAATTCACAAGAACTAACAGATTAAACAAAAATTTTAAATACCGATAGATAACAAGATCAAACATCTACAAACATGTAGTAGAATACAACTAGTACATAAGAGCAAATTATGGCCACTCAAACTCATCAACTATAGGAGTGGCAATGTCTCTTTATACAATCAACTATTTGATTAGCAATGTAATGGAAGGCTTTGTTTTTTTTATCTCTCTTTTGTCTAACATTATGTGCTCATTGATCAACCATTGAGTTTCTTTTCTTCCATGTAAATGTTAGATTCAATGTGTTCTAGGTATGATGACGATAAATTACAAAAGGCCTTTCTAATCACATCTCCTTTGATTGTTGGGGATATTTGCCAAGTCACTGGGTCAAACATTCTTCTAGAATTTCTACAAAAGAATCTATTTAACAACATTTTTTTTAGATTCATATCTAATCTTATGGATTTTCTACATGATGTGGGCCTAGTGAAAATGTTGGCTAGGGCTCTAGTGCAAGGTGATCTCATTCCAAATGATAACTTTATGTGGCTTTGGATGGCTATGATGGTGGAGTCAACTCTTGGGATGTTAGCGGTGTGTTTCCTTTACAAGAATTAGCTAAGTTAAAGGATCTACTAAATGTATCCTTAGGAAGGAAAGATTGGGTTTGGGTGGTATTCTTTAGACACTTTTGACAAAGCTCTGATCAATCATAAATTGGATATTTGCATCTATATTCATATGAGATCTGGAGATTTAGCTCATGCCACTTTCTATCTCCTTGAGGTGGTAGTTGTTAGAGTTTGGGTAAGAGCTAGTCATGGTTTTTAGTATATAGTGGTTGCTGGTGGTAGTTCTAGTGCAAGTAACTAACTTGATTCTTGGTTCTTTTTTTATTATCTTTTTTGGTTATATTGTTTCTTTTTGGTTTTTTGATAGTTGAATAGTTTTTCTTGTTCCTGTCCAAGGTTCATGTTTAGGGCACCTTGGTTTTGATGTACATCTTTTTTATTAATATAATTGGGTGTGACCCCCCTTTATAGGGTCACTTTTACCAATAAATGAAACCAATGTGATGTACATCTTTGATAAACTAGTAATTAGCTATGTTGAAGTGACCTTTGTTATGCAACATAGATCTAATCTTGGACATTTCTCTAGCCTTGATAGTGACCTCTTCTATTTTCTTAGATAGAGACTCTTGTTTCTTTTCTAAAACCTTTAGGTGAGCCTAGATAGTGGAGAGTTGTTTGGCCAAATCTAAATTGGCTTAAATCATGTCTTGCAAAGCACAAGTGAGGTTTTTCAATTGGAACATGAGATTAGAGTAACCTCTTAAGGATAAATCAAATTAAAAAATAGAAAGACACCATAATCCCCAAATGTGTCTAATTATGTTTTGTTTGCAAGTTTTAGAAATATTGTTTTTTGGAAACATTAACTCCAAGGAGAGCAACCTATCATAAGAGCTTATGGATAAATGAAGTAGGAATCAAGGATAATAATGAATGCCATACATTCTTGGCAAAGAGGTAGAACCAAAGGATGTGTTTAATTTTCTCTTTCCTTTTTTTGAATGGATAGAGGATGGGTTAAGAGTGAATAAAACAAAGGGAAATACCAATGGAGAGTCTAGAATGGAAGATTTTCCAAGCTAAGAGCTTGGAGTTTAGAGTAACCTTTTGAGGACAATTTAGATTACAAAAATAATAAGGCATCATAATTTCAAAATGTTGTGGTTTATTTGCAAGTTTAAAAATAGTGTTTTCTAGAAACATTAACTTCAAGGGGAGCAACCGTCCATGAGAGCTTACGGATAATGAAGTAGAAATCAAGGATAAGATTGAATGCCATACATATATTATTGATGAAGGGGCATAAGCAAAAGGCATGTTTAAAAGAGACTCTTTCTTCTTACAAAATAGACATACAATGGATTGAGAGTGAATGAAATGCAAGTACACACCAATTAATAGTATAGAATGGAGGAGTTTCTAGGCTAAGAGTTGGTCTTGAGAGTTTTTTTAGATTTCCATAAATAGGAGTCTAGCTTAATCCATTTGGGATAAGAGAAGGATCAGTTCCATTTGGCTATCATGCCCACATTTGCACATTGACATGAAAAATGACACCGCAATTTTTTTGATAAAATAACTCACACAAGTGTCTATCATGCTTTACAAGATATCCTAACATATACACTTGATGATGTTTCATCTGTAATGTTATGAAAAGCATGTCGCATAAAGTAGAGGAGTGGAATATGAAATAGACAGGTGATGTGGAGCTCATCTCGTACACTCTGCGAAAGCAAAGGTAACCTAATTAGGGTGTGGCATCACTTCATGTGATGCCTCAAAGGAGAATCTCCATGAGGTAAATCTCCTTTAGGTTCTTAGGTGAAAGTGGAACGTGTCTTGCCTCCAAGGCGCGAGACCTATTAAACACTTATAACTAAAAGATTAAATCCTAAAATACTAAACTAAAACTGGAAATGTGATTAAAATAATTAAGTAATTAACCATTTAAAATAAAATGCAAGTAAACAACTATTTCAAAATTACAAGCATTTCTACAATTTAATTACCATTACACAAAAATTAAATTAAATTTAATCTAACAACTAGGAGGTTTCAAAAAAATTGAATTAATTGCATGATATTTCAATATTTAAACCAAATATAATATTTAATAAAAATAATGCGATAAATTTCTCCTTCCAAAACTATATTAAGATTTTTCTAAAGAATTAATTATTTGTTATTTTTTATTGGTAAATGGTCTTGGGGACTACTCCCATTGCATAAATAACCAAAATAATATCAAAAAAGGGCATCATACCCATAAACAGGGGTGCCTCACAAATTAACCCTAAAGCTAAAAGTTCATACCCATCCAACCATTATGACAATTTCGCCTGTGTTCCTACCATCCCAGTTTATCATGGGAATGCAAAGTCATCAAAAACTCATTTGAAGATTTTGTCTTCTTCCCCCGCTTACACAGGTCCAATAATTTGCAGTATCCTTGCATGGATCTTCAATGCTTGAATTTTGGCTACTCTCCTCCAAGGGTGGATTAACTCCACAAGAAGCCAAATTGTCTAGCTTTGATTCTACAGCAGCATTGGTAACATTAATACCACTAGAAACTAAATTGGTCTTCTCCAAATCTGTTTAAATGTTGGTCATCTTAGTGCCACTTGAAACTGAATTTACCATCTTTGAATCTATAGAAGTTGTTTAGTCGTAAAATGGCCCCCTATGGCTTTTACCTCCTAAGTTTATCTCCCGAGTCCCTTGTTTTTCATTATGCATGCTTATTTTAACTCTCGATGCAAAATCCCTAAAAAACCATGTCAAATGGGACTAAGGGGATCCTTTGGAGCTTGAGCCTGCCCTAAAATAGGACTTAGGGGCTTGGGCACTCGTGCCCTAGTCGTGCCCTATTTTAGGCAGGTCCTAAATTTAAATGTTCATTATGTGACCATTAAAAGGTTCCGTTGCCGACATCTTAAGTTTGAATTATGAAATTTGTAGCGGGAATGCATATATAAGCATGTTTAGGGTTTCATTTGTAAACTAGAAGATGATTATGAACTTTTGGTGAACTTATGATTTTAGAGCATTCAAAGCATTCATTGTTGCAGAGTAGAATATTGTTGTGTTTGTTATACAGATTTGGCTTCATCTTCTCATCTGTTAAAATATTTTCATCTACATGCGAGCTACACCTCCAAAGTGATACCTTTTTGTGTTGAATCAATCATTTATCAAGTTATCAATTTGTTTTTGCCTCTATCCCACAGGGATACACACTCTTTATCAAACAATGGTGTTGGAAGGCTTGAATGTCATTCTGAGGCTTGACTGAGGCAAGCTCCTAAACATCACAACCCCCAACCCCCTTCTTTATGATTGTAGGTAATAGGTGTCATGTTCTGCAGAAGTGGAGTTGCAGGGGGTTGTGACATAGTACAAAGATCCCGTATCTAAAGGAAAAAGCACTGCTTGAGCTTGGGTACCCTCCCTGAAGCCCTCCAGATCCCCAAAGTAGAAAATCCCTGAGACAATAGTGATTAGTTTCAGACAAGTTCTAGAAGTCCTTGAAGAAGTAGCCACCTTGGGCTTGGGCACCTTCTCTTTAGCCCCTAACTTTTCCATATCTAGAATCTTGAAACCTAGTATCTATTTAAATTCATTTGATATCTGTGTGTGAGCATTTGTTAGGATTCATCTGTTTATTTACGATTTTGCATAATTAGGGTTTTAAGAATTATCGGGGATTAAATTAATACTTTAATCAACAAATTCCAAATTTCCCTATCATTACAAGTGACCATCAACCTGTAGATGAATCCTCTTGCAAAAGTTGTGATTCAACTCAGTTGAATGTCCTTGAATGCTATGTGTGATAGGAGGATCTAGGCATCTTATTCATTAAACCCTATTTCCACAATTTCATACATAATAGAAGCATTGATCTCCTCAACCTTCTTTGAAGTTGGTTTAAAATATTGATGGCAGAGGCTGGCTCCATTCCACTAGGTAGCTTGCTTTGAATTGTAAGATTTATTTCCATAAGGGAAGAATTTTGAACAATCCTCAGCCTTGTGATTTGTTGCATAATAGTGCCTGCATCTAAAACTGACACCTTCATAATCAACCATTTGATTCCAAGTTTTGGAGATAGCCTTAATTTTAATCTTCACTGGAAGGGGTTTTGACAAGTCTATTTCCACTAAAATTTGAGAAAAGGTGAAGGAAGATCACAAAGTGAAGGAGGATTGAATTTTTGAAGTAGAGGAGCCAGAAATGAACTTCCCAATAGAATTTCCTATGGAGCGAAGACAAGGAAAACCCTAGAGGTGCAATGGAAATTTTGGAAATCTCACCCAAATCAGAGAAGCAGCAAAAGTATCTACAAATGGGTCAAATTCCAAAAACCACAGTCTTATTATAAGGTAGGATTTGTCCCAAGACAAAGGACCTTTCCAGAGAAGCATCTCTCTATACTCAGGGAGCTCACAAGTAACATAAAAAACCATTTTGTGCATGGTCTGATGCATAGATCCCCATCCAATAGGGGTTGCTGGTGTTTTTTAACCCATTCATTCAACTCCACTAGAGAGGCCTAGAGATTATGGAAGAAGAATATCAACGAATGTTTTATGTGAAGTTCTTCTTCCTCTAGCGTAGCATCCCCAAGATCAACAATGGGGTTATTTTCACTCACATCTGCAGGATACTGCCACCTCCCTAGATCCTATTTTGGAGATCTAACTACAGACTATTTTTTGGTTTTCAAGGTGTCATCAATGAACTTCTTGTTGAAATTAAGGTAGACAACTGAGAGGGGGGGTGAATCAGTTGTCACAAAACTTTTATCCTTTGCTGCAACTTAAACTTCTTTACCACTTATTAACAGAAGAATGATATAACCATGTAAAGCATGAATCAACAAC
Organism: Cunninghamia lanceolata; assembly: GCA_027924645.1. Classification (NCBI taxonomy): domain Eukaryota; kingdom Viridiplantae; phylum Streptophyta; class Pinopsida; order Cupressales; family Cupressaceae; genus Cunninghamia; species Cunninghamia lanceolata. The sequence goes on from BSBN01001011.1 coordinate 3,395,964, forward strand.
ACATGAGTAGAAACAAAATTAACACACATAACACCAGGATTTTTACATGGAAACCCGGTTAAGGGAAAAACCACAGTGGGGGTTAACCCATAAGATTTATTCTCTGTTAAAAGAATAGAAAAATGGGGAAGGCCCTTGCCTTCAGGGTGCACTGCCGAGAGCTCACTACTCAAAGAGGCTCACTGCCTACAAGAATATTTATAAGTTTATCACAAAAAGATTGAACTGGAAAATAGCATCTTCTTCATGCCAAGGTTAGTTCCATTGATGCATACAACACTTCTGCTCTACCCCCAAACATTTATTCACTATCTTCTCATCCTTTACTACTTTTCCTTTTTTGCTCTTCCTCTTTTCTGCTCTGCCTTTCTTCCTTTTTTAGGATTTTATCATTTTCGCACAAGGATGCCTTTCCACAACTCAATCACACATATTTATATGTTTCATCAACCTTGGAATAAACATCAAGGTTGGGGCTGATGATGGCATGGTTCGGTGGTTAAGTCGCTCGGTTGTAGTGGCGGCCACTAGAGTTCAAACCCCCGCTGGGCCAACAAGCTCGCAAGGCTTTACGCCTTCGCTGGGCCAATGAGCTCGCAGGTTTGAAGTGTTCTTCCTAGGGGATGAGGTCCCCCAGTTGTGGCCTCACCGGTTCATTTCTCCAGGCAAAAGTATTCATGTGGAGCCGGAGGGCGTGTCGCACCAGCGTCGCCGGTCACGTTAAAAAGTTTACCAGGCACATTATCTTTAAAAAAAAACATCAAGGTTGGCACTACAAACATCTGACTTAATGCAAATCACTATACTGTCAGCCAAACATAGCTGGGATCCAAATCTTTTTCGAACAATACGCCACACTTCATAGAATCTCTCTTAAATCATCTGCAACATGCACAAAGCATCCAGTCGACCAAGACTGGAAAGAATAGTAACACCCAAGAACAAATCTTCAACCACAAGCTCAATCCTTAATGCGGACCACCAACACAGTAGGCACATAATCCAGAGACCGCCACAAGCACAATGAAATCAACTGGAATAACCGCACCACCTCAGATCACCAAAAACACTTGCACCTTCATCCAGGAACTCAAGAACACCAACTGTCATGACTATCACACAGAAAGATTTCTTGCGGACCTCCAAACCATGAACCACTTGAGTTGAGGATGCACACTGACATCCCAAACAATCCTCTAGATCCGCAGATCATAATATTTTAATGCAGATCAATCTGGACTAGATTTATGTCACTCTATCACCTTTGAACAACTACAAAACCTGGTTCTACTCATATGGACATAACTTCACCAAATCTCCAGGTGAACCTCTCAAATCTTGACTGGAGCAACTTCAGACAATCCTCTACAAACCCTTTAATCCTCAAATTCTGATCTTCATCTTATTGGGAATGCGGAGCAATCTACTTCACTGAACTATACTGTCTTCACTGTCTTTGACAGAGAGATATGCAACTCACTTGTTTCTTTCAGAGGGGCTAATTTTCTCAATATCCTCAGCATACAAGTCTTCTAAAATGGGATATAGTTGACACCAATGACAACAAGGATATGTTGACATCAATGACAACACTGATAGGCACATATTTGCAACAATCTCTCCCTTTGTCATCGATGGCAACATATGATGTGAAAAACTGTTTCAACCATCAAGACAAGAACTTCTCCCCCTTTCTCTTATCACACCTACAACCATTTTCTTTACTGCTCCCCCTTTCAACAGCAACTACTCACTTCCAAGTTTTTCACATGACTTCTCTCCCTCTTTGACATCAATGGCAAAGGGCACATAGTTGTAGTCATCTCTTACCCCTTTTGTTTCTAACACAAACTCAAATTGAACTCAAAACATACTGACTACTCCCCCTGAGTAGCATTCCCTTAACACCAATCTGGACCATAAGATATGATTGTGAGTTCCACTGGACTGATGCACATTAGTGTACCTTAGTTCTAAATAGAAGCAGTAATGACCCCTAGCTTCCCTCTGAGATACTCAAAAGTATCCTTAGGTAGAGGCTTAGTGCAACGTCAGAAAATGTCCCCTTGGGGGCCTTTCCCTCATAAGGTTTAGCTCCTGGGTCTTTTCTGTGCATTTAGGATATCTTGTATCATAATTCAGCATTCTGATGAAATGAACCCTAGGTATCATGGAAAATGGGACCTAGGGGGACCCATTGAGCTTAACCCTACCCAAAATATGGGGGAGGACTTGGGCACTCGTGCCCTAGTCCTACCCTATTTTGGGTCAGGTCCAAATTTTAAGTGTCAGTTTATGATCGTTATTTGTGTTGGTGCCTGAATTGACTGTCAGTTTCTGAGCAATTTTTCATGCAGGCACCTTCCCAAAAAATCCAAAAAGTTTTGAGTTTTGGCACCCCTTCAGTGTTTTGCAGCATCCACATCATCTTTCTTGAGGAAGGGGTCATCATGTTTTGTCCATCGGTGAAAGTTTTGTTTTTTGAAGTGCTCCGATTGTGTCTTTGAACTTTCAGTTTGAACCTCGCCGGCGAACCTCAGTGTTGAACCTCGCCATTCAACCATCGGGTTGAACCAGTTCAATGGTTCAACAGTTCAGGGTTCAATGGTTCAAAGCTTTATGTTTTTGGTTTCATCAGTGTGATGGCAGCTATCGGCATAGGTTTGTGGTCTTGCTCCGACGATCTAAGTCACACTGACGGAGATGGGAAGCCAAGTTGCCATTGGCTGACTTTTGTTGTCAGCGAGCGTTGCTTTTGGGTTGGCTGATGGTTTTTGTCTTGGCGACGGGTGTATTTTGCTTGGCCATCGGTGAGACTTGTTTTATTGGCCTAGTTGATGGAAGTTGGCCCGATGGTCTATCTCTGGCCGATGATGGGGAATATGGAGTTTGCGATGGCGTCAGTGAGACTATTGAGGTCGATCAGAGGAGTTTCAGGTTGGCCGATAGGGGATTGCGATGGGCTTCATCGGTGTAACACATGAGGTCGGCCAGAGGATTTTTGGATGCTCCGATGGAGGGAGTCACGGCGACGAAGGGTGTGTTTTGTTTGCCATCGGAGAGACTTGATAGATCGGCGAGAGTTTTTTGGGGCAAGCCGATGGCTTAGGTCTGGGCGATGGACTTTGGGTGAGGGCTTGTGTGTCGAGCGCGGCAAAAGCACTCGACACTTAGTATGTTTGTGGCCATGTTTATAAAATGCTAAAGTGATCTCCTCACCGTGCATGTGGGACTATTTTTCCTGCATAATTTGAACCTGCGAAGAAGTGTTTTGGCAGGAAATTCTTTTTTGAACAATGCGACGGTTTCCAAGTAGGCCGTGGGTGGTTGAGCCATCAATGGCGACTGTGCTGAGGCGTGGGTGAATTGTTGAGCAGTCTTGTACCTAATTTTTTTGGCGTGAAGACTTCCTGATTGCGGCGCAAGGCTCGAGGCCTCCCTTGTCTACTGCAGCAATAACTTCTGAGCGCCATTCCTTTGTGGGATCTGTATTTGGCAGATTTTTGTCAAAGTCATGTAATTAATTGCTGGGGGTACACTTTCTGGCCAATATAGGCAGACTGTGTTACCATTGTTTTTGTTGTTGAAAGCTGGACATTTTGGCTCTGTAATAAGATACAACTCATTTTGGTTGCTCTGTAGAGGAGGTCTTGTGAGTTTATGTATCTCCTGTTGTATGTTTTTGCATGAATCCACTAATTTCATGGTCAATCTTATATGAATAATGCTATGTTTGCATGTGTTATGCTAATTCTGTCTCCAGTTTTGCATGTATCTTTCTTTTGAGTCTAGGTATTCAAGGAATGTCTAAGATTCTAGAACATAGAATTCCTGTGTTGAATGTTTAATCTTTTAACTTCTGCTCAAGGGGTAGATTAAACTATTTTCAGATTGAATATTGGGAAGGGTATACTGCAATAGGGATGCCATAAGTAGAGATAACTTAACACTCTATATTGGGAGATATCTGCAAGGCAGATATCATATGTGTCCCCCTGAAATCTAGTTTTAGTTGTTCATGCTGATCATTCACAGGTGTATGTCTACTGACTCCAAGCCCTGGATAGGCACCAATCTAGCTCTGTGTTGAGGTTATACACCAGGTCTAGGTTTGCATCCAAACATCAAATCAACTCATTTCATATCTTCCACCTATTAGTTGTAGGAGTAGGATTAGGAACCCCCTGCATGCTCTCATACCCAACCAGACATATATGTCCACGAATGTTGCCCGCCTTGTGATCTATCATGTAGATCTTGGTCCATACATGAGAGTATTCTACCTGTTGTTATCAAGTTAGATCTTTCTATCTTTGAGCTAGTCAAGGTTACATCTTGAGTTATAGGGATCCCCCCCTTGGTGCGGCAGAACCAGAAGTGAAGGGGAGGCAACTCACGCAACCTCCTGTATTAGTTGGCTGAATCTAACTATGCATTAGAAGTGGCAAACCCTAGTGCTGATTCAGAAGAAAAAACCAACAAAATGGCGACTCTGCTGGGGACAGAGAGAGTCAAGTAACCTGAGGGCTGGAAAATCTAGTTTCCAGTGAAGTTGTTGCAGCAAAAAGGAACCATGTGGTGCTCTGCTGGGGTGATGAATCTAGAAAAGAAAAGTGCCTTGCTGACATTCTGTCCTCTCTCTAAGAGGTGGCGACTCTGTTGAAAGAACCTATCAATGCTGCAACATATATCCAGGTATTCATCTTTAATTCAAAATGTTGAGTTTAGAACAGCAAGCCTGGTCGTGCTCTCAGAGAAGACCATTCTTTATTGAAAGATATAAAGCCCTAAATTTCACAGGGATATATGGTTACCCAAATATTATTCCCAATAAAATTAGAAGATGTTTGCCAAAATATAGTGGATCAGATTCTGAATCGACAACCAAACATCTGCAAATATTTTGTAATTTAATAGAAGATTATGAGGTAGAGGATGAAGATGTAGTAATGAGACTCTTTGTTCAGTCATTGGAAGATGATGCTAGGATATGGTTTTTAGACCTGCCTGTTTGTTCAGTTTCTTCATGGATAGATTTAGAAGTTGCATTCCTAGGGCAGTTTGGTGAAAGGTTTGATGTTGCCTCATTGATCATACATTTTATGAATATCCAAAGGGAAGATGAGGAGCTGGTTCCAGCCTTTAATCTTAGGTTTATTAAATTGCTCAGGAAGATCCCTAAATATATGAGACCTAATAATGCATTGTGCTTGACAATTTATTTAGCTGCATTTGATGAAGAAATGAGTTATCTGTTGAGAGATAAAGAACCAGTCACACTTCACCAGGCTTTCCAATTTGCTATGGACATAGAAAACAATGAGAAATATGGAATACCAATAGGTTTCATGGCTGCAAGTTGTCAAAGCAGTTATCAAAGTGAATATATTTCAGCTCTCCCAGTATGTGCATTGAGAGATGATTGTATAGAGGGAAATATATTTCAGAATAATGTGTGTAGCCATGAAGTGATGCATGAAGAAAATGTTGTAGAAAATGTAAGCACATCTTGTAATAATGAAAACGAAGATTGTTATCAGCCTTTAGAAGACAAGCCTGCAGACACAAGGTGCCCTCCAATTGATCAAATGAGAGACATACATGAAGTTGTGTCTTGCAGCAGTGTGCATATCCCAGTTATGCCTGATTATTTATATGAAGTGGATATGCAGAGCTTCACTCTGAATATAGAAAACATTGATTCAAGGGAAAATTGTAGTGAATATGCTAGTGATTGCCAGCGTTCAGATGCATATGTTAGCCTTTCAGATGATGAAATATATTTGGATGCTGATTATGAATGTTTCCTTGAAGATTTTGGCCACCTTCATAGTGCAGAGGTTGAAAACTTTGCTTTTGATTATCAGGGCACTGGTGAAGATAAAAAACAAGGTCACTATTTAGAGGTGGATGGGAAAATTGCAGATGTGTGTGCTCATATAGTTGGGGATAGTGTTGATTGCAGGGGTGACTATGAAGCTTTCAGTGTAGGGCTGCATTCTGAGTTATTTATGCCTTCTCTTGAGACATTTCAGGTGGACATTAATGACAAAACTGTCGTGCATGATGATGATGGATATCTGTATGTTCATCAAGATAAATTTGATTATGAGATGTTGCTTGTGCCTGAATATTGCATGTTTGATATAGAGGAGCTCTTATTTTTTGAGGAAGGGCAAAATTCTGATGTGGATTCATTTGTTTCATGTGAGTCTATTATTTTTCCAAGCAACATTAGTGACTCATATGATGATGACATTCTACAACTGATAATTATATATGCTGATGAAGCTAGTTGTAGATTTGTTGAAGAAAAAGAAATGAACAGCAGCACAAATAATTGCCAAGGGGCTTGCTGCAGACAGTTAAATGCTTTTAGGCTTCATTTGAAGAAATCAAAAGAAAATCAGGTGTTTGACAAAGGAAAAGTCTGGTTTTTCCTTTTTGGTGGCCCTGGGCCACCATGTTTATTTTAAAATAATGTGTTTGGTGATGCAGATTGGTGCAAGTTTGACTCTATGCCCAATGGATAGGGGACTGGTCTGCATCCTAGAGATCTGGGGTTCTCACTACAGTCTTGCACCTGCACATCCCTAATCAGAGCCACTGTTGGTGCCTGAATTGACTGTCAGTTTCTGAGCAATTTTTCATGCAAGCACCTTCCCAAAAAATCCAAAAAGTTCTGAGTTTTGGCACCCCTTCAGTGTTTTGCAGCATCCGCATCATCTTTCCTGAGGAAGGGGTCATCATGTTTTGTCCATCGGCGAAAGTTTTGTTTTTTGAAGTGCTCTGATTGTGTCTTTGAACTTTCAATTTGAACCTCGCCGGTGAACCTCAGTGTTGAACCTCGCCATTGAACCATCGGGTTGAACCGGTTCAATGGTTCAATGGTTCAGGGTTCAATGGTTCAAAGCTTTATGTTTTTGGTTTCATCAGCGTGATGGCAGCTATCGGCATAGGTTTGTGGTCTTGCTCCGATAGTCTAAGTCACACCAACAGAGATGGGAAGCCAAGTTGCCATCGGCGTGACTTTTGTTGTCGGCGATCGTTGCTTTTGGGTTGGCCGATGGTTTTTGTCTTGGCAACAGGTGTATTTTGCTTGGCCATCGGTGAGACTTGTTTTATCGGCCTAGTCGATGGAAGTTGGCCTGATGGTCTATCTCTAGCCGATGATGGGGAATATGGAGTTTGCGATGGCGTCGGTGAGACTATTGAGATCGGTCAGAGGAGTTTCAGGTTGGCCGATGGGATTGGTCTGGCCGACAGGGGATTGTGATGGGCTTCATCAGTGTAACACATGAGGTCGGCCAGAGGAGTTTTGGATGCTCCGATGGAGGGAGTCACGGCGACGAAGGGTGTGTTTTGTTTGCCATTGGAGAGACTTGATAGATCGGCGAGAGTTATTTGGGGCAAGCCGATGGCTTAGGTCTGGGCGATGGGCTTTGGGCGAGGGCTTGTGTGTCGAGCACGGCAAAAGTGCTCAACACTTAGTATGTTTGTGGCCATGTTTATAAAATGCTAAAGTGATCTCCTCACCGTGCATGTGGGACTATTTTTCTTGCATAATTTGAACCTGCGAAGAAGTGTTTTGGCAGGAAATTCTTTTTTGAACAATGCGACGGTTTCCAAGTAGGCCACGGGTGGTTGAGCCATCAATGGCGACTGTGTTGAGGTGTGGGTGAATTGCTGAGCAGTCTTGTACCTAATTTTTTGGTGTGAAGACTTCCTGATTGCGGTGCAAGGCTCGAGGCCTCCCTTGTCTGCTGCAGCAATAACTTCTGAGCACCATTCCTTTGTGGGATCTATATCTGGTAGATTTTTGTCAAAGTCATGTAATTAATTGCTGGGGGTACACTTTCTGGCCGATATAGGCAGACTGTGTTACCATTGTTTTTGTTGTTGAAAGCTGGACATTTTGGCTCTGTAATAAGATACAACTCGTTTTGGTTGCTCTGTACAGGAGGTCTTATGAGTTTATGTATCTCCTGTTGTATGTTTTTGCATGATCCACTGATTTCATGGTCAATCTTATATGAATAATGCTATGTTTGCATGTGTTATGCTAATTCTGTCTCCAATTTTGCATGTATCTTTCTTCTGAGTCTAGGTATTCAAGGAATGTCTAAGATTCTAGAACATAGAATTCCTATGTTGAATGTTTAATCTTTTAACTTATGCTGAAGGGGTAGATTAAACTATTTTTAGATTGAATATTGGGAAGGGTATACTGCAATAGGGATGCCATAAGTAGAGATAACTTAACACTCTGTATTGAGAGATATTTGTAAGGCAGATATCATATGTGTCCCCCTGAAATCTAGTTTTAGTTGTTCATGTTGATCATTCACAGGTGTATGTCTACTGACTCCAAGCCCTAGATAGGCACCAATCTAGCTCTGTGTTGAGGTTATACACCAGGTCTAGGTTTGCATCCAAACATCAAATCAACTCATTTCATATCTTCCACTTGTTAGTTGTAGGAGTAGGATTAGGAACCCCCTACATGCTCTCATACCCAACCAGACATATATTTCCAAGAATGTTGCCCACCTTGTGATCTATCATGCAGATCTTGGTCCATACATGAGAGTATTTTGCCTGTTGTTGTCAAGTTAGATCTTTCTATCTTTGAGCTAGTCAAGGTTACATATTGAGTTATAGGGATCCCCCCCTTGGTGCGGTAGAACCAGAAGTGAAGGGGAGGAAGCTCACGCAACCTCTTGTATTAGTTGGCTGAATTTGCCTATGCATTAGAAGTGGCAAACCCTAATGCTGATTTAGAAGAAAAAACCAACAATTTGGTCCCTAGGCCAACACAGTAAGTTTGAATTTATGAAATCTTGGCAAGAGTGTTTGTAGTTACATATAAAAGCATGTTTAGGCATTCATTTGTAAACTAGATGATTACTAGCAAGCTATTGTGTTCTCAAGGTGATTCAAGGCTTTCATTGTGTTGCAAGAGCAGATTAGTGTGGTTTATGTGTTTGTGTTTGCAGATTTGAGCACCCATTTCATCATGGAATAAAGAGCACCTTCCTCCCATGAGATCTTCACTACAAGGTGACATTATATTGTGTTTGTGATCATTATTTCACATTGTTTTTGCCTTTGCCTCCCTAGGCACACACTCTCTATCTGACAAAGGTGTTTGGAGACTTAAGTGTCCTCTGGGGGCTTGACTGAGGCAAGCCTCTAAACACCACAATCCCCTCCTAAAGTTTTCATGGTTGCAGGTTACAGGTTGAGGAGCTGGACAAAGTGAAGTTGCAGGAAGACATCTTAAAGTGTTAGAAGTGTAGAACAAAAGAAAAAAGGAAACCCTGGACTAGGGCACCCACTCCCTAGTCCCAGAAGTCCCGCAACAAGAAAATCTCCAGAACAATAGGAAAGAGTTGCAAACTAAGTTCCTAGATCCAGAAAAAAACATAGGCCTTGGACTTGGGCGCCTGCTCTTGTGTCCCTAACTTTTCCACCTCAGAACCTCGAAAATAGGTACTCTGTGATTTATCATTTTACATCCCTCTATAAGAGCTTTTTTTGTAATTCATTTGTTTACTGTCGCATTTGCAAAATTAGGGTTTTAATGGTCAATTGAGCATAAGAGAAGGAAAATTGATAATCAAATATCCTAATCCAAGTTTCCCTACATTTGTAAGTGACCAAGGACCTGATAGTGCTCTGCCACTTAATCTGAAGGTCCTTGAATGTAATAGATGAAAGGATGATTCAAACATCTAACAACCAAAACATTAAGCAATCCAAATTTTACCTAAAACATTTTGGTGAACCCATGTTTTTGGATTTAATTGCAACTTTCTGAGTGTTTTTCTTGATATTTGGATTGATTTCATTCATTCATATAGTCTTTCATCTTATTGCATTAAGAAAATTCAAAAAAATAAAAAAATTAAAATTTTTTAAAAAATTCAAAAAAATTACATTGTTAGGCTTACTAATTTGCATTAATTCTTTCTAAATTTCCCTAATTCATGATTTTTGCATCAGATCTGATATAAACTACAGAAAATTATAAAAATCTAATAATTTGCATTGCATTTTCATCATTTAATTGCTAGGGTTTTGTATAAAATTTGACAATTTTCATATAACCTGGTAATTCCAAAATCTAGGGATAGTAAGCAAAATCTTCTTTTAGATTTTTATACTAATTTTAGAGACTCATTCAAACTTTCATTTGGCTGTATTCTTTCATTTTAGTGTAAATTTTCATTTAGATTTAAAATATTTGCATTTTTGCATAGAAAATTTCAACAAAAAATTAGCAATTTTCATGCATTTTCATTAAATTTGCACTTGCATTTTGCATATTAAAGCTTGGAATTAAGTTTAAGATCTAATCAAACTTATTTTTCATCATAAATCAGACTTAAAAACATTCATATAATATTTTGTGTCAAGATCTCAAACCTTGGGCTTGAAAAACATCGATTTTCACTAGATTTGGCCTTATCGACTCTCTAAATTTGCACCATATGCATGTTGTGAAGGGTATTTTTGCATTAAATAGATGATTTCAAGGTAATAATTTTCTTCCCCTCCTAAAAATCTTCACAACACCTTTTTATTGGCCTCTTGTATTGAAAATTTGGTGAAAAACTACACATTTTTGTTATTTTGCCCTAGGGTTTGGCCTAGTTTGCACTCCAAGAGTGTTGTGAAAATTTTTATGGATTGGGGTGACTGATATAATTAATTTTATTTTCTACAGCTCCTAAAATTCATTACAACACCCCTTTTTCTTGGTCTTGGAGTTGAAAAACCGTGAAAAATAGCCTATTTTTGCTATATTTTCACTAGGAGTAGTACTACAAGCATGTTGTGATAGATATATTGACATTAAGTTGCTGTTATTACTGATATATATTTCTTTTCATCATCATTTTCCTCACAACACCCTTTTTCATGCTCTTTTGAATCAGGATTTGGTGAAAAAAGTGCCTATTTTGACATATTTTCATTATATTTTGACTTGGCATCATCTTAGATTTGCATCAAGAGTGTGTTGTGAAGGATATTATTGCTGTTTTGGACTGATATCAGACATATAAATTTCTTCCCTTGATCAAAATCCTTATAACACCTTTTGTTTCATTCATTTGCATTGAAAAAGTACAAAAAATCAAGCATTTTAGGCTATTTTTACACTTGTCTTTTGCACCAATTTTCAAAAGCTTTTAAATATGATTTTCCATTGATGTTACAAGAAATTTCATTATGGCACCTTAATGTCATTTATCTATGGTATCTCTACATACATTTATCAAAGATCTTGATTTTGACAAATTCCTAATCCTCATGAGTGAACATCCTTTGATATTAGAAGATTTAACCAAATTCATCTCTAGGAACACTCATGAGAAAGATGAGAGTGAAAAATCTTTTTCCGCCATAAAGTATGATGATGATGATGTACCTTCCTCTCATCCCATTGCTCTCCTTGGCCAAGATGTAGCATTAGTGGATGAGAAAAGGTCTCTCACATTAAATACTTTAGGGATGGATGTTGGGTGCAATCAAGAGGGAAATAGTGTTAATTCAGTACTTATTAATAGACTTGGTAGCACTATTCCTAAGATGGTTATGTGGGGGACACCTAATGCACCTTCTTGCTTAAAGCTAGTGATTGCGGTTCAAGGTGTTCAAAATGTGTTACAACAACCACACCACAATGTGATTGCTCACACATACAACACTTGTAATAACAAGCAAATGAACCAAGAACTACATGTTCCTAGCTCTCCTCCATGTTATCAACCTATGCTCCCTCCACCACCTCATCTTACTCATAAAAGTGGTCAATAGTATGATCTTGTTGAACAACTTCACACTACTTCAGCTAAGATCTCTCTTTCAGATTTGATATAAACATCGCCTACATACCATGGAATGCTCCAAGAAGCTTTACAAAAGGTGATTGTGCCACCTGCTGTTAAGACGAATGATGTAGCAGCCATATTGGATAGTATGCATGTGACAAAAATAGATATTCTCTTTCAACCACATGAATTACCATCAATTGAAGTTCAAAACCAATATTATCCTCTTATAATCCTTGTCACAATAAACAAAACATTGGTAAAATGAGTTATGATTGACAATGGATCAACTCTTAATGTTTGTAGCATTGACCTACTATACAAAATCAAGGTTGACACATCACAAATCACACCGAATGGCATTAGCATTTGTGGCTTTGATAATGTTGGACGACAATCCATGGGCACTATAACTTTACCTATACAAGTAGGGTTTGTGTTTGTGCCTACCCTGATTCATGTCATGCCTTGTTCTTTATCTTACAACATGATTCTTGGTAGACCTTGGATTCATGCATTGGGGGCAATCCCTTCCACTCTACATCATTCAATCAAATTTATATTCAAAGGTAAACTTCATACTATTCATGTTGATCCTGAACTAGATAACTATTTATATATTGAAATGCAAAAACTAGTTTACAATCATATGAGCTTAAACAATTTACAAGCTAATTCATCAAGGCCTCTAACCACAAATAATGTTGCAAAAGATTCTAAACCATTGAATGCACTCTTTGGTGATGATTGGGGCTCATTAGATTTTAATCCTTACAGTATAGAGGAATATAAAATTAATAGCCTTGACACATCAAAAGTAGCATAGATCTCACCTAGGCAGTCCTTTGAAGCATCTAAGAAACCTAAAGTTCCCTTGGTAGAAAATAAAAACAATACTCTCACTTATACCACAAATTATGAGACCTATGAGGCTTCACCATCTTCTAAGGAAATGTCATTCCTTTATGGTTGAGGATTTAAAATCCTTTATAACAATTGTGAATATATAGGTAGGGATGTGGTGTAAAGCAACAAGGGATTTGAGTACCTATAGAATCCACTTCAACACATTAGTCAAGCAAAATTGTATTTAATCCTTTTAAAGAAAAGAAATCCTCCCGTCGTCCTACACTTAATGTCAATTCAACAAGACCAAAACAACATGAGAGAAATCCTAGATATGTATGTTCTTAATGATGATACCCTATAGGTAAGTATCTCTAACCCTTTATCTCTCTCATGATGTGCTTCCCCTGTGATGTGTTATGTGTTGTTTAGGCCTTCTGGGATGACCCATGATTCTCTTGTAAGGTCTGAGATACTAGGAGACCGCCTTTGTTGTGACCTTCTATTTGTATCATCATTCTTCTATATTGCCTCTCTCTCTGATTTCATTGTTGTGTGTTTTGTCTTATGGACATAGCGTTGTGGTTGGTGACTTGGGGGCACCCTCCTACGTGACTATCCCTAAGACACTTGTTTCTCCTCTCTTATTTATTGTTTCCCTTCCTCTGGTGTTTCTATCTAGAAGGTGGATGATGAAAAACATTTATACTGATGCAGACCTAGTGTCCCTTTCAAGAGCAATCAAAAAATGGACTCAGTTCCTAATATGATGATGGGGTTGTATATTTTATCTGATGCTTGGCTAGTGGAAGCACTCATGCTTTTCACGTAGTGAATTTGATGAGGTTTCTATCAAATTTACAAACCTTAACAATATTATTGCTCTGTGCACCTTTGTTTGTCTTTGAATCTGGCCTCGGTGGTGCTCGATTCAGAGAGATTCATGATATAGCCCCATGGTTATCCTCAAACTCTGAATTCATAGTATAACCTTGGCTCTTTGTGTGTTTAATCATATGCATTAATGATGTTGTTTATCATGATGTTGTAGACACTAAGATGTTTCTTGCAGGGATGTGTTTGTGGGAACATTTGGTGATCATGAAGTACATGTCACCTCCAGGGGGCATGGGCTTTGCGAAATTCTATGTTCCCTTGTGTGTTTTCTTCCTACCTTAACGTGCTTGATATCGATGCATGATATCAACCACCTTAAGGTGGGGGCATATATAAGGTAAGATGTCTATTCTAGATGCTAGTAAAGTGTGCTTGAACAATCTTGAAATCTATTACGTATACCTCCTTTTCATCGTAAGGAGTCTCCATGATGTGGGTGGGGTTGTATACTTTTGAGCTCATACCTCCTTTTCACCATAAGGCATCTCCATGATGCGGGTGGGGTTGTATGCCATGCTTTCTTTTCACTATAAGGTGTCTCTGTGATGAGGGTGGGGTTGTATTTTCAAAAGTTCTCTGTGGAGGTGGGGAGTGGTTCTATGACTAACTCAACCCTTAAGCGTGTCTTCGGTGATTGTTGTGGTGAAGCCCAATCGTTGGTGTGTGTATGTAATGTGCCTAAGATGGTGCTGAGCCTAAAAATAGGAACACTCCATCGCTTGTCTGCCATGTTTTCTTTGTGTCCTCAAAGTGTGTGTGTTTGGCATGCTTGCTTTGTTTGGCGTGTCAGTTTCCCCATATGTAGTCTACATTTTGGGAGTTTTTACGTGTCTTGCATGTGTGTTGCCCCATATATACAGTATAAAGACTTGCGTGATGAGTGCATCCTGTATTATGGGAGGTTTGTTTACTTTTCAGTACCTGCATCTGCATTTTATACATATGAGAAAGAGAAAAGAAAAGAAACCATGCCTGTCTTCTATGTATTAATGCATCTTCTATGCATTCACTATATTCTCCGTGTTCTGCATGGCTGTAACTATCTTCTCCATGTTTTGCATGCCTATTACTATTTTCTATGTGATTGGTGTGTCTTCTCCGTGCTTGGTGTGTTTGTTGTGTTTGTGACCATACTTTAATGCATGTATTGGCCTTGTGTTTATACCTACATTAATGTGGGGGCTAAATGTAATGTCAGAAAATGTCCCCTTGGGGGCTTTTCCCTCATAAGGTTTAGCTCCCAAGTATTTTGTGTGCATTTAGAACATCTTGTATCATAATTCAACATCTCGATGGAATGAACCCTAGGTATCATGGGAAATGGGACCTAAGAGGAGTCCTTGAGCTTAACCCTACCCAAAATAGGGGGGAGGACTTGGGCACCCGCGCCCTAGTCCTACCCTATTTTGGGTCAGGCCCAAATTTTAAGTGTCAGTTTATGACCATTATTTGGTCCCTAGGCCGACATGGTAAGTTTGAATTTACGAAATCTTGGAGGGAGTGTTTGTAGTTGCATATAAAAGCATGTTTAGGCATTCATTTGTAAACTAGATGATTACTAGCAATCTATTGTGTTCTCAAGGTGATTCAAGGCTTTCATTGTGTTGGAAGAGTAGATTGTTGTGGTTTATGTGTTTGTGTTTGTAGATTTGAGCATCCATTTCATCATGGAATGAAGAGCACCTTCCTCACATGAGATCTTCACTATAAGGTGACATTATATTGTGTTTGTGATCATTATTTCACTTGGTTTTTGCCTCTTCCTCCCTAGGCATGCACTCTCTATCTAACAAAGGTGTTTGAAGACTTAAGTGTCCTCTGGGCTTTGACTGAGGCAAGCCTCTAAACACCACAACCCCCTCCCAAAGTTTTCATGGTTGTAGGTTATAGGTTGAGGAGTTGGACAAAGTGAACTTGCAGGAAGACATCTTAAAGTGTCAAAGGAACAGAACAGAAGAAAAAATGACACCTTGGACTAGGGCGCCCACTCCCTAGGACCCGAAGTCCCGTAATAGGAAAATCTCTGGAACAGTAGGAAAGAGTTGCAAACTAAGTTCCCAGATTTGAACAAAAACATAGGCCTTGGACTTGGGTGCCTACTCCTATGTCCCCAACTTTTTTGCCTCAGAACCCCAAAAATAGGTACACTGTGATTTATCATTTTACATCCCTCTGTAAGAGCTTTTTCTATAATTCATATGTTTACTGTCGCATTTGCAAAATTAGGGTTTTAATGGTCAATTGAGAATAAGAGAAGGAAAATTGATAATCAAATAGCCTAATCCAAGTTTCCCTACATTTGTAAGTGACCAAGGACCTGATATTGCTCTGCCACTCGATCCGAAGGTCCTTGAATGTAATAGGTAAAAGGAGGATTCAAACATCTAACAACCAAAACATTAAGCAATCCAAATTTTACCTAAAACACTTAGTAAAGATATC
Source organism: Cunninghamia lanceolata (assembly GCA_027924645.1). Classification (NCBI taxonomy): domain Eukaryota; kingdom Viridiplantae; phylum Streptophyta; class Pinopsida; order Cupressales; family Cupressaceae; genus Cunninghamia; species Cunninghamia lanceolata. The sequence goes on from BSBN01001011.1 coordinate 3,411,986, forward strand.
TGCAATCTGATCTTTTGATGAAAAAAACTCCAATCTGACTTCATTCTCATTTACCTTCTCTCTCAAAAAGTGAAACTTAATGGATATGTGCTTTGTCTTTGAATGCAACACCAGATTCTTTGAAATTTTTATTGCACTTGAGTTATCATAGAAGATTGTAACAGGTTCTTCAAACACAACTCTGATATCCTTCAACATTTGCTTCATCAACAAAACTTGAGTACAATTACTTACTGCTACTATATACTCTACCTCTGCAGTAGATAGAGATATTGCCTCCTATTTTTTGCTCAACTAAGAAACTAATCTATTTCCCAAGAAAACTGCACCTCCACTAGTACTCTTCTTGTCGTCCACATCTCCTGCCCAATCAACATCTGTATATGCATGAAGAGTGAAATCACCATCCTTAGGATACCATAAGCCATAGTCAAATGTTCCCTTTAGATATTTGAAAATTCTTTTGACTGCTACAATATGAGATTCTCTAGGATCAACTTGAAATCTAGCAACAAGGCCAACTGCATTCATAATATCAGGTCTGGTATGAGTCAGATAAAACAATCCTCCAATCATTAATCTATACCTTTTCTTATCTACCTTAGGGGAATCATCATCTTTACTTAACTTGCATCTGGTTACCATAGGAGTACTCACTGGTTTTGAATCCTCCATTCCAAACTTTTTCAACAACTCTTTCACATACTTATACTGAGATATGAAGATGCCTTTTTCTGACTGAATGATTTGCAGACCTAAGAAGAAATTTATTTCACCAAGCATGGACATCTCAAATTCACTTTGCATATGATTAGAAATTTTTTTACACATACCCTCATTTCCACCAAAGATGATGTCATCAAAAAATACCTCAACAATCAAGATGTGTTCATGATCAATTTTGAAATAAAGATTACTGTTAACAGTGCCTTTGTTAAAGCCTAACTTTAGCAGATACTTATCTAATCTTGCATACTAGGCTCTTGGGGCTTGTTTAAGTCCATACAATGCTTTCTTCAATCTGCAGACTTTATCTTCTTGATCAGACAACTGGAATCCTTCTGGTTGTTCAATGTAGACCTCTTCTTCCAATTCTCCATTCATGAATGCTAACTTGACATCCATCTCGTAAACTTTGAAATCTTTGTAAGCATCATAGGCAAGAAATAATCTGACTGCTTCAAGTCTTGCCATTGGAGAAAAAGTTTCTTCAAAATCAATTCCCTCTACCTGGGAGTAACCTTTGCATACCAATCTTTCTTTGTTTCTCACAACTTCACCATCTTCATTGAATTTATTCTGGAAGACCCATTTAGTTCCAATTACATTTTTGTTTTCAGGTCTAGGAACAAGATCCCAAGTAAGATTCTTTTCAATTTGCATTAATTCTTCTTCCATTTCTTTTACTCAACTTTCATCACTACAAGCTTCATTCACTGATTTTGGTTCAATCTTTAAAATCAGACAATACTCCTCTTGTTCTTCAGCAATTCTTCTTCTAGTTTGAACACCTTTATTTTTATCTCCTATGATCTAATTTTCAGAATGATTCAATCTTACATACCTAGGATTTTTGGGATTTTTTTCAACTTTTGATTCTTGAACTTGTTCCTCAATATTTGCATTAAATTCTTGAGTTACTGGATTCTTCGGAGGACTTTCATTTTGATCATTTGATTCATATCCATAAAACCTTGAAGGTCTCTCCTTGCTTTCATCAACCTTGACATTAGCACTTTCAACAATCTTTTTCAATCTCTTGTTAAATCACCAGTATGCCTTGCTTTGATTAGAAAAAGCCCAAAAATATTCCTTCATCACATCTTGCATCAAACTTGCCTAGATCTTCATCTCTTTTGATATAACATTTGCTACCAAAAACTCAGAAATATTTCACAGAAGGAGCATGACCAAGCCACAGTTCATAAGGTGTTTTACCATAATTACCTTTGATCTGCACCCGGTTAAGAGTGTAGACAACAGTACTTACAGCCTCTCTCCAATAGACATGTGAAACATTTCCTTCCTTCATCATGGTTCTAGAAGCCTCTTGAATAGTCTGATTCTTCCTTTCCTCAACTCCATTCTGTTGAGGAGTCTTAGGAGCAGATAACTATCTTCTTATTCCATGCTTTTCACAAAATGCATTGAACTCACCGGAGGTGAACTCTCCACCTCTGTTAGATCTCAGACACTTTATCTTCACACCAATCTCATTCTCCACCCTGGCCTTAAAAACTTTGAATTTGTCAAGAGCCTCTAATTTCTCTCTCAAAAAAGTGACCCACATCATCCAGGAATGATCATCAATCAGCAACATAAAGTATCTATCTCCTTGCAAACTCCTAACCCTGGCAGGACCACACAAATCAATGTGCACAAGTTCCAAAAATCCACTTGAAGATTGTTCTTTACTCTTGAATGTAGTTCTACTCTGTTTGCCTAACTAACATTCCTTACACATGCTATTAGTAGGTTTTACAAGCTTTGGAAGATCTCTCACAGCCTGAGTAGCACTTATCTTGACAATGTTGTCAAAGTTTACATGACACATTCTCCTATGCCATAGCCAACTCTGATGAATCAAACAACTTTTACTAGTACTACTTAAATGAAAGATGTTACCTCTAGTCTATGTACAAGATGTAATCTCAGTTCCAGAGCTTTCCAAAATTCTGCATTTTCCATCCTTGAATCAGAGATCATATGCATTTTCAACCAACTGTCCAACACTGAGAAGATTATGCTTCAACCCTTCTACATACAAAACATCATTAGTGTTATTCTTACCATTAAGTGAGATGGATCCTCTGTCACAGATTCTACTAGTTGAATTGTCTCTAAACTTCACAATTCCACCTTCATACCTTTCCATACTTACAAACTTATTCTTATCACCTGTCATATGATGAGAGCATCCACTGTCAATTACCCATTCATCCTTTTCTTCAACCTGAGCAGCCAAGGCTCTTTCCACATTCACACAACTAGCAGATTCAATAGGCACCAGATCTTCTTCTTTGATGGTAATGAACACCCATTCATTTCCTAAGGTACTTCCCTTATCAGATTCATCATCAGTGACTCCTTCTTTAGTAGCTTCTTGGACATAGTAACATTTCTTCTGAACCCTAGGTCTGTTATGGTTTGGCTTTGAAACCCTCTCTGGACATCTTGAAGCAAAATGACCAATCTTATTGCAAGCAAAACATTTGAAGGGCAATTTTCCTTCATACTTAACAGATCCTCTTGGTAATCGTTTGGCAAACAGGGGTTCAATTTCTTCAAACTCTGATTCATCTTCTTCAAGTTCCTTCCTTGCCTTCTCAAATTTGGTTAGTCTTCTTAAAGAGCTTTCATCTAGATCAAATCTTTGCTTTCCATAAACACTGGTCTTAAATGCAGATTCAGATTTAGGAAGAGAATCACCAAACTCACTCATTTCAAATGCTGAGAGCTTGCCAACCAGCTGATCTCTTGTAACAGTTGTCACAGTCCTGATCTCCTCAATAGCAGCAACTCTATGCTTGTATGAAGTAGGTAAGGATCTGAGCACTTTGCCAACAATCTCTAATTCTTCCAGTGTTCCACCAGCACACCTGATACTGCACACAAGTTCATTCACCTTTTGCATGTAGGAAGTAATGTTTTCATCTTCATTCATCCTCAGATTTTCATATCCGCCCTTAAGGCTTTGCAACTTAACACATTTGACATATTCATCACCTTCATATAGAGTTTCCAGCTTCTTCCAAATTTGATGAGCAAATTTCAATTCCAGGACATTTGTCATTTTTGTATCAGTTAGGGCACTCAACAATGCTTCTTTAGCCCAAATGTTGTTTTTAGCATCTTTGAGTTCATCTGGAGTTGAAGGACCTTTTTCCTGAGGCTCATACTCATCCTTAGTTATCAACCAATAAGCATCACCCATGCATTGCAAATGGCACTCCATGCGACTCTTCCAAAGAGAGTAATTTGTTCCATCAAATCTCGGACTATCCTTCTTGTAAGTCAACATCCTGGATCTCCTCAAGTGGTCAAGCTTCTTTTAGAGGAACCAAATTTGATACCAATTGTTGAAATTAGGGTAGACAACTAAGAGGGGGGGTGAATCAGTTGTCACAAAACTTTTATCCTTTGCTGTAACTTAAAATTCTTTACCACTTATTAATAGGTGAATGATATAACCATGTAAAGCATGAATCAACAACACATGAATATAAACAAAATTAACACACATAACACTAGGACTTTTACGTGGAAACCCGGTTAAGGGAAAAACCACAGTGGGGGTTAACCCACAAGATCTATTCTCTATTAAAAGAATAAAAAAATGGGGAAGGCACTTGCCTTCAGGGTGCACTACCTAGAGCTCACTGCTCAAAGAGGCTCACTGCCTACAAGAATATTTATAAGTTTGTCACAAAAAGATTGAACTGGAAAACAACATCTTCTTCATGCCAAGGTAGTTCCATTGATGCACACAACACTTCTTCTTTGCCCCCAAACACTTATTCGCTATCTCCTTATCCTTTACTGCTTTTCCTTTTCTTCTCTTCCTCTTCTCTGCTCTACTTCCTTTCTTAGGATTTTATCATTTTCGCACAAGGATACCTTTCTACAACTCAATCACACATATTTATATGTTTCATCAACCTTGGAATAAACATCAAGGTTAGTACTACAAACATCTGACTTAATGCAAATCACTATACTATTGGCCAAACATAACTGGCATCCAAATCTTTTTTAAACAATATGCCACACTTTAGAGAATCTCTCTTAGATCATCCGCAACATGCACAAAGCATCCGGTCAGCCAAGATTGGAAAGAACAGCCACACCCAAGGATAAATCTTCAACCATGAGCTCAATCCTTAATGTGGACCAGCAACATAGTAGGCAAATGATCCAGAGACTGCCACAAGCACAATGAAATTGACAAGAATAATTTTACCACCTCAGATCACCAGAAACACTTGCACCTTCATCTGAGAACTCAAGAACACCAACTGTCATAACTATCACACTAGAAAGATTGCTTGCAGACCTCCAAACCATAAACCACTTGAGTTGAGGATACACACTAACATCCAAAACACTCCTCTAGATCCGCAGATCATAATATTTCAATGCGGATCAATCCAGACCAGATTTTTGTCACTCTATCACCTCTGAACAACTACAAAACCTGGTTCTACTCAGATGACCATAACTTCTCCAAATCTCCATGCGAACCTCTCAAATCTTGACTAGAGAAACTTTAGAGAATCCTCTACAAACCCTTTAATCTGTAGATTATGATCTTCATCTTACTGGGAATGCGGAGCAATCTACTTCACTGAACTGTACTGTCTTCACTGTCTTTGACAAAAATATATTCAACTCACTTGTTTCTTTCGGAGGGGCTAATTTTCTCAATATCCTCAACATACAAGTCTTCTAGAATGGGATACAGTTGACACCAATGACAACAAGGATATGTTGACATCAATGACAACACCGATTAGGCACATATTTGCAACACTTCTGTGAGGAAGCACCCCTGGAAATATCTTTGTATGAAATCCCCGTACCATTGCCCTTACTCTTTGTTGTTGGAGAGGCAGAGTTGTCTGAAGGAGGAGCATATGAGTGAGCGAAACTATTCTTGAAAACCCTAACTCAGATAGCTTCAGCAGATTTGGCAATGACATGTTTCAACCTTGATGTGAAAATTTATTGCTTAGTTTATTTTCTAAAAAAATAATTTTGATTTAATAAAAAATATGAAATTGATTTATGAAACTAATGATTTAAATAAATTAGTATTTAATCACTTTTTGAAAGGGGATGCAATAAAATTTAACTATTTAAATATAAAAACTAATTTAATTAAGTCAGAGAACAATATTCATTTTCAACAATGACTCCAAATTAATTTAATCATCCCACCAAGATTAAATTAAATAAAAAACATTACAACTAGCCCAAAATAGATTGATTCATTTAATTATGATTAATTAATCCAAAACAACATTAAGGGTTCCTAAGTATTTAGGGCAGCTCTACTAACCCTAAGTTCCAAGTTTATAAAGACCTCTTTCCCTCTTCATTCCTCATTCAATTCAATTTTAAAATTGGGAGAAGAAGAGGAGGAGGAATTTAGAGCAAGACAACCCACAAGGTCAAATAGTCTCTCTATATTTTTTCCTGCCAATTCATTTCAACATTTAATATTTTTACTAACAATTTATTTTATTTATTAACCCTTTCTTCTCTCCCCTCCCCCCTTTTTTACTTTCCTTTTATATATAACTCAAAAAAATCTATTTCTTTTATTTTTTCTCTATTTTTTAAAAAATAACAAATCTCATATTAATGATCTAATTTTTTTTTGGAAATAAAATACCAAAATGAACATTCTGTTCAAAACTACCTCTATTTAGAATATATATATATAGTATTTTAAATAACACTATGTAAATATAGAGTGTGTTCACATATATATTAAATAAATTACATACATCCCAATCAATGGGTCGTAGGGACATATAATACATGTATATATTTTTTTGTTTTTGAGAAAATGAATCACAAAGAACAAATATAACAACAAACTATTTTTATAGAAAGGGGTTGAGCTTAGGGGTGATGGCACCCTGTGGTGTCGTGATCCCAAGGGGATTTTACCACTCTAAGGTGTCACGAACCTGTGGAGGTGGGAGCCCCCACACCACAGTGTCACTGCTAGCAACATTGTGGGGTGGGGTCTCCCCCCTCCTACCAGTGCATATGCAACATGCCGGGGGCAAACCCAAAACAAACACTTTTTATTTATTTATTTACTTTATTCTTTTAAAAAGAAACTCTACAACCTACATGTAAAATAGTCCCCTCAAAATGCATTTTAAACTTAATAAAAATTTATATATATATATATACCCCATATTAAAAACAAAAAATTTATAATATTGTAATATATGTTAAAAACTAGAAACTTATATATGATTGATTTATTTTAAAGGAAAAAGTTCATATCTATTTCAAATAGAAAATAGAGAGAAAGATAAAACAATGAAAATATATTTACCTCCAACCATGCACATAGCTATTTTTCTTTTAACGCAAGGTTGTAATACAAAGGGGAAGAAGAGACATGTTTTTCTTGTTATTATTATTGTGAGAATGATAATACATTCATAATACATTCATTTACCCTTTCACAATAAATTAAATACATTAGTAGTATAATAGATGAGCATATAAATATTTTTCTTTGTTCAAAATAACATATTAATATGTAAAATAGAAGAAAACTCATTTAAATATTCACACTTAAGAAAAGGAGGGGAAAAATATTTTACAAATAAATACAACTCTTTATTTTAAATAACACATGACTAATAAACAACAATGTTTACAATAGTTCTCTCAAGACTTACAAGTGCACAATACAACAACCTCTTACATATTTATTCTCCTCATAAAATAAGGAGTCAATACAAATCCAATGATAGGAACTCTTTCTCTTTTCCTCCATAAAACTTGCAAATGAAAGCTCCACACAAGGTCAATGGAGGTGCTCACCTACCAATCATTGGGCTTGCTCACAAGCCCACCCCCAAGTTAGGAGGTCTTCTAAGAAACCTGGTTGTATAACATAATAGAGAATATAAACACTCACATTTTGCAATCCAATGAACAACACAATAACTTACATACTTCCCAAGGGCTTAGACATACACAATGGGTCCATGAATAGATCCATAATGGTAGGGGGAGAAGAGTGGACATTTCTCCAATGGAAAACATGAACAACAAATATCTACTCAACATATACACGTATCCATTATTCTCAAACATTATTAAAAATCCTTTCCACAACATCCTTTCTATCATATAACAAAATTCCTTCTACAATAACATTCCTCAATAGAACTCATGAAAAATATAAAATACAAGGTACTCATGCCACAATCTCTCTCTTATGGGAATGATATTTTACTCAAGGAGGTTCACACCTCCCATAACCCCTCACATGGGTTGCTCTCATCTAAGTGGGAAAGCCTAACCCAACATCAACACCCTTATCCCACAACACAAAAGAAAATGCAACAAAAATAAACACTTTAAACATAAGATACATTTCACAACACATACAATCACCATATAAACACTAAATCTATCAAACAAGAAGAATGAGGAGCCTACCTCAATAATCTATTTGAGATAGCGAACTTGAACTTAATGAAGCTTTCCCAAGACTCCCCAAGCCTTTCTCCCAAACTTCAATCTCCCAAGAATGCTCTCTCACACACACACACAGAGACAAGAACAAAATGAATCAAAACTTCCCTTCTAACTTTAAAAGAGGGGTATATGTAATGGGTGTCGTGTCACTCCTCCTCTCCAAATGAGGATTTCCCACATGCCCTACAACTCACCCCCTCTAATACACTTACCCAAATCTCAAGGAGTGATTTGATTCCTCATATGAACTCACACATGTGAGACCTAGGGGAGAGGAGTGTACTTGTACACTCTTCTCCAAAAATATTCCTAGGTTATGTTCCCACATGTGTGAACCATTGGGATGGAGGTGTACTTGACCCACCTATCATCCATGCACCTAGGAAAGGGAGATGGGATGGTGACAAGTCCACCATCCCTCTTCACAAAGTCCATCCACGCCACTTTCTTCCCAAGGAACTTGGGAGTGATTAAATCTACCCCAAAACCCTAAATTAAAGCCCCAAAGTTGCCCAACAACTAGATACTTACTCTAGGGACCTAATTTCATCAAAATACTCAAGAAAATGACATTTCAAGTCCCCTTAAAATATTTATTAAAAACAAATCTGATTTTTGACAACAAGGATGACAACTCAGCTCACAACTCAACCCAACCAACCTTAAAACACCACAAAAATAATAAATAAAATCCAACATTTCATATTACAATATTTATACAGCAATAAAGACTTTAGTACCCATTATAGACTAAGGTCAAGTATCATTGGGCTACTCACATTGGGGTTTCTAGAGGACACATAAATTTCCATTGGCCATGAAAACTACTTGCACACTCAAGGGTACATGTATTAATATGTCTAATAGATAGCTAAAGCAAATTAAAATGATGTTTCAAACACAATTTCATTCAATATGAATTCATAGTCCAATTTATAATCATAATTCATCTAATCATCAAAGTGCATAATAATTCAAATTTAATTTCACAATATCTCATAATGACATCTCATGTCCATTACACTACTACACTAAGCATATATACTTATTACCAATTCACAATCAAACTAAGTCAATTAAGTAATTTAAATCATAAGTGAACATAATATTTCAATTCAAATCATGGTAATAAAAGGAAAGTACATGCCCTACATCCATCACATAAAAATCACATTATAACATAGCTATCTACTAAATAGATCATCATATGTGAAATAAAATCAAACTATTCTAATCATGATAACAATGTCTAAGATAATCTAGAATAGGATCATAAGTCCATAATCAAAAAATCCATGATCAAGGAGTGCCAAAATAATAATTAGTCCATCAGTGTAAATACACTTTCCACAAAAGGGTGGTCCTCACATCCTCCCCCTAATACTAGGATTCCTCCTAGAAGCCATCAAATAGGTGAGGATAGAGTGCCCATAACCATGTAGCATCCTCCCATGTAGCTACAACCTCATCATAACAGTCCTACTAGATCCTCACCTAATCTAGTCATGTGCTTAAAGGGCTGATGGATGACAAACCAAGATGCAAATGGGCTCTAAATCCAACTTCCCATCCATCTCCACCTATAAATCACCCCATTTCAAAAGATGTGACACATTAGGTACATATCTTCTCAAAATAGAAACACAAGATACATTGTGGATACACGATAGGCTAGTTGGCAAGGCTAACTAATAGGCTACAAGACCTATCCACTCCAAATTCTCAAAGGGACCCACAAATTGGAGTACAAGATTAGAACCCTTTCCATAATGGATTGGACTCTTATGTGGTTGCACTCTTAAAAAAACCTTATCACCAAGTGAGAAGCTTCGATCTAATTTCTTGGCATCAACGTACTTCTTTTGGTGATCCTGCGCCTCCTAGAGACACTATCGAATCAACACCACCACAAACTCCATATCATATGCTATCTCAAGACCAATAGCCATTTTATCTTCCATACAATCCAAACCCAAGGGTGTCCTACAAGGCCTACCATATGATGCCTAAAAAGGTTCCATACCTAAAGATTGTGGTGACTATTGTTGTAGTTGACCTTCACCAGGGAGAGGTAATCCTCCCATCTAGAATGTTGATTCATCACATACATCCAAAACATGTCCCCAAACACTTGATTCACCCTCTTTTTCTATCCATCTATCTCAGGATGATATGCTAAACTAAAATTGACCAATCCAAAAGGATTAAGTGAATACTGAATCTCTATTTGAAATAATCTAGCGAGGAATCTTGTGAAGTCCAAAAATCTCATAAAAAATAATCTGACCACTGCTAGAGCATTATATGTAGTCCACATGGGAGAAAAGTGTACAACTTTGATCAACTTGTCAACATCACCATGATGGCATCATGGTGTTAAGATGATAAGTGTAGACCCACTATGAAGTCCATGGAAATGGTGTCCCATTTCCACTCAGATATATCATGTGGATAAATAAGTCCTTCTAGATGTTGGTTCTTGGCCTTGACTCTTTAACACTCAAGGCATAAAGAAATAAACTATGAAATATCCCATCACATACCTACCTAATGTTATAACTAGATCTAAGATATGCATGCATTTTCTTCACCCCTGGATGTGCTGTATAAGGTGCCTCGTGAGCCTCTGTCAACACCACTATCTAAATATCCCCTAAAAGAGGTACATTTATCTAACCTTGATGTCACAACAACCCATTTTCCTCTAATGAATATCTTGCAAACTTTCCCTCAAGGGCTCTTTGAGACTGCAACTCTTGCTAGACCTCTTTGTACCACTCATCCTCTAGCAACTATTGAAGAATATTTCCTCTCAAGTCTATACCCAAGTTCATAGAAATTGCCTCATGGTGTCTCCTACTCAAGGCATCTAAAACCACATTCTTCTTTCCTTTGATAGAATTCACATCAAATTCATACTCAAATAAGAACTACATCCAATATCATTAATGGGTGTTTAGATTAGGTTGTGTGAATATGTACTAAAGAAGTTATGGTGATCTATATGAAACTCAAATTACCTCCATCTAACTAAAGCATGAACTACCACTACAAGATCCAAATAATGTGTGGGTAGTTCAACTCATGGGTCTTAAGATTTCATGACTCATACATGATCACTCGACCCTCCCACATAAGCACTACACCAATACCCTCTATAGAAGCATTTGTACACACTAGAAAATATACTAAAATTGGTGCATTGGTAGGGTGCTCCTTAAGAGTCTGAAATGCCCTCTCACATTACTCTATCCACTTGAACTTCTTCCCTTTCTATTGAAGGGAAGTGATGGGATGTACAATTTTGGATATTTTCCCTCAACAAACCTATGATAATAGCCTACCAATCCCATGAAACTCCTAACCTCTATCACACTAGTAGGTGTTGTCCAATCTATAATAGCTCTTATCTTTGATGGATTGACTAAGATACTATCACTATATAAGATATGTCCCAAGTACTATACCTCTAATCAAAAGAAGTCACACTTCACCAAGTTATTGTACAGTTGGTTCTCTCAAACACTATAAAACCTAGTGCAAGTGATCTTCATGCTCCTCCTATATCTATGAATAGATCAATATATCATCTGAAAATACTAATAAAACACAATCCAAGAAGGTGAAAAACACCCCATTCATGAGGCTCATGAACATTGTAGGGGCATTGGTCAACCCAAATGGAAGCACTATGAACTTATAATGACCATACTTGATCCTAAATGTTGTATTATGAATATCTTCCTTTATAATCCTTATTTGATGACAATCAAACTTAAGAATTATCTTCCAAAACACCCTAGTATCCTACATCTGATCAAATAAGTCATCAATCTTTGAAAAAGGGTAATGGTTATTCACCATTACTTTGTTCAATTATATATAATCCACACAAAGGTGAAGGGACCCATCCTTATTCTTAATGAAAATGAGTAGTGTGCCCCAAGGAGAGATGCTAGGATGGATATGATCCTTCTCTAACGACTCCTCTAACTACAGTTTGATCTTGCTAATCTCACGGATAGTCATTGTAAGGTGCTCTAGACACCAACTTAGCTCCTAGCACAATGTCTATGTGAAATTCTACCTCATAACAAGGTGGCATCCTTGGAAGCTCTGAAGGAAAGACATCTACAAACTCCCTAAAAATAGGATGATCATCAAGGGCAGTCTCTAGACCATCCTCTGATCTATCACTCACTGATATAGAAAATAACTAACAACCCTTCTACATGCATTGCTTAAGTTGCATAGCATAAATCATGTGAAGGGAGATAGGTCTCTAAACTCCCATAATATCAACTATAGCACCATGATTGTCAGCACACTCTATTGCATTATAATGACAATCTATCTTAACTCGATGGGTATTAAGCCAATACATACCTAGTACCACTCCATATGATCCAAAAGGTGTAACCTGAAGGTCCACCAATTTGGTGAAGGCTCCAAGTCCCAATTCACAACCCCTAACTGAGTCTACTCACACCTTGGCCCCTATAGTTAACTCAACCTCCCACCTATCATCCTACCTAGAAGTCACCATCTTACAACACTCAACTAAAAATGGGATAATAAAAGAATCTAATACCCTAGAATTAAATAAAATAGTAATACGTAAACCACTAATAGTACCTAGAGCCTATATAATAGTGGCCTAATGCTCAGCTTGGTAGTTCTTGACCACTGCAACAAATCTATGGGATTTATGCAGATCTCCTACTATCTATTAAAAAACAATAGCATACTATCCTCCCATTATCCTCAAATTTAGTTGCGCTCAATTTGTAGGATGACCCCTACAAAACTTGTCCATTTCGTAGCTTACAACTCAAAGCATGAAAAATGAGGTGATTTCCATTTTCCCTCATGCATGGTCCCCTAGATCCACAGAATCCATCTGGGTATTGCCTCATTTCTATTTCTCACAGTTTCTAAAAATAAGTAAAATTGTAAACACATCAAATTTCAAGTTTGATGCTTTTCTGGGAGTTAGAGTATTTTTGTCAATATGCAGGGGTGACAAATTTTGTCGCCAATGTATGTTAAATTTCTTTGTCATATGTAGAGGAGGAAAAATTCGTCACCACTACATGTCTCCCCATAACAGTTGCATGGGCGATGAATATTGTTGCCCAAGAAACTATTCATTCACTTGATGTGCATTAAATGTGTTTTAATTATAGTGGATTTTGTGGTTTAAATTAGTTTTAATGAGTTTATTTATATTCTTTTCTTTTCTTTTTACTTCTGTGATTGGCCTACACCATTGGAGACCCTTTGAAATCACTACCTATACATAGTTGAGCAGATTTGAGCGACAACTCAAGCTAGGGTTTCTTCAATTGTTCTGCTTTCTTTATCAGGTAAGAGTTTTATTTTCTTCTCTTTGCTCTCTCACTTGTCTTGCATTGTTAACTCTAGGGTTTTGTTGTTTTTACTCTATTGTGTGTCTCTGTTTGGATCTATTTGTGTTTCCTTATAAAATAGTCAAAACCTAGAATTTCTTTTCTTTTCTGTCGAGACTGTATTGTTGTTTTTTCCCCTTTATTGTTCATTTTTGAGATATTACTTAGTCTTTTTTCTCTATTTTGAAAATTTGGTTTGACCCTAGTCTTGGTAGAAGATTTCACTACCATTACATTCAGGATCCTTAGGGTATCTTTACCTTAGCAATATCGGTAGTTTTTACTGATGTTCCTTTACAAGTTCCCTTGGTGAGGGGTCGACGATTTTCTTCGACCTTGCACCAAGGTTATAAAACCTAACTCTGTGGAAGTTGTAATCTTCTACTTATGATGCAAGGGCAGAGAAATTCACTGCCCATGCTAAATTTAATCTTTTCCCTAGATGTAGGGGCGGTGATTTTCACCGCCCATACATTGAAGTTAATATCCTATACAATATGCACTATCGATAATTTTCACCGCTTCTACATAGCATTAGTTCCTTTGCTAATCATGTAAGGATAGAAGAATTTGCCGCTTACAGATGATGTTCCCACAAATGCCATATGCAAAGGCATTGTTATCTCCTGCTAAAACACTTGCAAGTTTTACTCAACATGTAAGGGTGGTAAATTTCATTGCCATTGCACAAAAGCAACTTACCCTACCTACGAAGGTGGAAATTTTTTCTTCCATTACATCATCCTCCCAAATTTCTCTAACTCTAGAGATTTTTTCCTTTTTCCAACTATCGCCTGCTTTCTCTTTGTTTCTCGCCTCCATTGCTCTCTAGCTCCACTAAGCTCATGCTTTTGAACATAATTTCCATCATTGCAGTTCCCTATTGCCATATTTTCCTAACACTGCAGAATCATGCATCTTATGTTACAGTTTCTTTTGCACGTCTTCCGAGGTCCATCCTTTGATAACGACACTTGTGATTTAGATGACTAATCCATCACCAAGGAAAACAAAAGTCATGAAGTATAAGTATCAGGGAGTGTTTCCTATGACATCTATGACATCCAATGTGGATGAGATCAGAGATACTGAGATTGGTCATGTGGACATGCCCAAGTTTGTGGAGAGAACGAAACAACAACCCCTTAATCACTTCATGAAACAGATTGTAGAGAGCAACATTCACTTGGTGGCTGCTTTCCCCATTGCTGCACATGACCCTGAGTTTGTACTTCAAGTGGCGGCACACTACAACAAGGATAACATGAGTGTCTCTGATGCCAACAGGAATGTGATTATGAGATTTGATCCAGAGTTCTTAGATTAAGTCTTTATGTGTCCTGGTTTTAACGCCTATGTAGAGATTGATCCTGATTATTCTCTGAAAGAATATGATAAGGATACAGAGGCAGCAAAAAAGGTAATCAATACCAAATGGCTAAAGTCGGCAAGGTCAAATCTCTTGAGATGGCCTAAAAGCTTTCCTAGGAGTGATTTTGTTAAATAAATTAGTGACTAGATTACTCTTCTCAGCAGAGTAAAGGGACTTTCTACATCTTCCACTTTTCATGAGTGTATGTACCTTTACATCAAGATTATATTGAGAAGAAATCAAATGATATTTTTGGGTGAACAAATCAACAATGCCATCCATGAGAAGCTTACTAAGGTGTCCACTACTTCCAAATTTTATATGACATCTTATCTTGTTTATGTTTCTGCCTACATGAGGAGTTTTCTAGGTCTATCATCAAATGCAGATTGGAGGGTGGTGTCAGTGTATCATTATTGTCCTCAATTGACTCTTAAGGGATCTATTCATCATTTTAGGAGGGTAACTGATGCTTTCTTTTCTATTTTCATGTGTTTGTTTGATACACAATTAGAATAGAAGAAAGTTTCTTATGAAGCTTGGGCAGTCGTGAACAAATTTGGTTGTTTGTATCTACAATTTCCTACTTTCACTTACCTAAGAGTTGGGTATTTCCAAGGTTATCCATATATGTTACCAAGGTATCCAAGTGACAAGGTTGTGCTAATGGAATTATGCTAATAAATCATTGTTGTGCATAATAAACAAATGGAGATAAAGAAACCTGGTCTCAGTTTCTAATCGAGATTGGTAGATATTCCATTCATACCTCTTCTAAGGCTAAAGCCATTGAATCTAAAATGCAACTTGTTACTATGAAGTATTTCAAGAGAAGGGTTAACTTTGACTATAGAAGGGTTACAGCTAAAATGAAGAGGAAGTCTTTGTCTCATTTGCCTATGGTAGAGGATGTCTGGGCTGATCTAAGGATAGAGGAAGACATCAGGAAGATGGAATTGGTAGACATTGTAGAGGATATGGAGAATGATGGTAACATTCTAAATCCTTCTTATGTTAGTGAGAATATTGAAGGTTCTTCTTTGCCTATTATTCAATGGTTGAAGAAAGAAGTCACTTCCATTAGGAAAAGATTCAAACCCATCTTGGCAAACACAAATGTATGGTTAAAAAGTAAAGGAATTTAGTTGAAAGATTTTACAACTAGATCTAAAGAAGAAACCCAAGAGTAAACAGGTAAGAAGGTTGAGCTGAGGATGAAAAACAAAAGTGATGCACCTAGTTCTAGCAAGGCTACCAAGCCTAAGATCAAATTTGTGTCTAATAATGATAAAGCTAAGGTAACTAAAGAAGAGATTACTACAGAAGAGGTAGCTACAGAAGAGTAGGCTATTGAGGAGCTATCTACTAAAGAGATATCTTTAGAGGAAAGAGAAGAGATCGAACAAGAAGTTGAACAAGAAGAAGAACAGGAACAACATGGAGGACCCATAGTGTCTCCTCAAGGTGACATTCCACAAGAGCCACATGTTTCTTCTCCTTTGAATACTTTCTCAGTGTCTCCTTCTATGCCCACTGCCTCAGTCATCTCGATTATTCCAATAAATATTCAGTTTTCTGAGTCTCCTCTATCTTTGCATCCATCCATGTCCAAGGTCACTTTTGATGGTCTCAAGCAGAATTTAGAAACCATTTTTGTTTCTTCATCTTCTTTACCTAGTCTATCCTCACCTTCATTTGATATGGATACTCAAACTGATTTTAAATAGCTCATGACTGGTTCTAAGTGAAATCCAAGTGTTGATGTTTCTGGTGCCATTTTTACAAATACTTCCCCAATTGTAACTTTAACTTGTGTGGGTGTAGCTCCTTCTACACTGAATATGGGTTCTAATTTGGATACAAATGTGTTAGTACTTCCTCCATGTATTTCAGCATATAGCCTAAAGAGAAAGAAGCAATCCATCTCCCTAGATGACTTTGACTTCGAGAAACTAACACCTATAAAGGCCAAGACCAAGAAGAAGGCCAAGACTAAGAAGAAGCTGAAGACTCTCTCCAGACTACTTGAAGACAAGGGTCATAAATATGTAGAGATAGCTCAACCTCCACCTAATCAAACTATTGAGTAGTTTAATATGAATGACTATTCAATCTCAAGAATTGAGCTAGGAAAGATCACTCATGAGAGTACAAAAGCTAATGTTCAATCAACTCTGATATCTGTAATTGTAAAGTTTGATCATGAGAAAAAGATTAAGTATCGGGACAAGGCCAGATTAGAACAGTTGACTGTAGTACTACATAAAATCACTTTTTCCTCTGAATCAGTAGAGCATGTGGCTATCATTATTGAAGATTCTGTCATCCAAAAGGTTGAGAAGATACATGCAAGGGGGAGAGTGGTTGGGGAATTTCTGGAAAGAATGATTGTACAAGGTACATTTCTTCTGACATCTTCTGTGGAAAGAAGAAATAAAATGGAAAAGCTAAGGGCTGAATTGGATGAGTTAGTTGATTTGTTGTCCCAAGAGCTCAAAGACATGGATGCAAGTTTAGAAGAATGGGTACAAATGAAGAAGTTGAAGTTGAAAACTTTGATAGGGATTGGGATCATTTCCAATCATGAGGCATATGTTGAAACTAAAGAGATGTTGACTCACCGAATCAATGTTTTGAAAGGCTTAATCAAGGACTTGCAGAGCACTCAAGAAGTTAGTGAAGATAATGATGTTAGTCTTCTTAAGAGGCTTGAATAACATAAACATATCAAAGAATCTAGTAATGCATTCAAGGACAAAGCACATATCCATAAGATACCACTTTCTAAGAGAAAAGGTGATAGAGAATGAAGTCAAGTTGGAGTATGTATCTACAAAAGATCAAATTGCAGACATTTTCACCAAACCTCTGCCTAAGGATACTTTTGAGTATCTCAGAGAAAAGTTAGGGGTTATTACCCCTCTTGCTCTAAACTAAGATGCACAAGAGTGCATCAGTCTGGTGGTGCTTCTTCAATTCTGAATTGATGCTTTTAGGGCTACTTCTTAGGGGGAGTAGTCAGTGAGTTTAGAAGAGAAATTGAATTAGAGTAGAAGAGTGCAAGTATGTGCCCTTTTCCATTGATGTCAAAGGGGGAGAGAAGTCATGTGAAAAACTCAGAAAGAAAGAAAGAGTGCAGATGTGTAAAAAGATAGGGGAGAATCTTGGTCAGAAAGAAAGAGTGCAGATGTGTAAAGAGATAGGGGGAGAATCTTGGCTAGGAAGAAAGAGTGCATATGTGTAAAGAGATAGGGGAGAATCCTTTCTTGATGACTATTGCAGTTTTTCACATCATATGTTGCCATCAATGACAAAGGGGGAGATTGTTCCAAGTATGTGCCTAATCGGTGTTGACATTCATGTCAACATATCTTTGTTGTCATTGGTGTCAACTATTTCTTATTCTATTACTTATTTAGAAGATTTGAATGTTGAGGATATTGAGAAAATTGGCCCCTTCGGAAGATACAAGTGAGTTACAGTGAAGTGCAGTCTAGACAGTGAGTTGTACATTGAAGAACAGTCCGGTAGATTGCTCTGCATTTCTTGCTGGTTGAAGATCTTTGTCTGTGAATTGGAAGTTATTTAAAGGGATGTCCAAATATACTAAATCTTGAGTTTAAGCCTCTGGTATGAAGAATTGAGAGAGTGACATTCACCAGAGTAAAACCTGCTTTCTCTTATTATTGTTTGGTGATAGGGAGAAAGTATTTGGCTCCGCATTCCTCTGTAATGAATTATTTTACTCTATAGTTCTAGAGGGAAGTCTGGGATGATGATAAGTGCCTACAAATGTAGTGGTTCATGTTTTGGTGGTCTGCAAGCTATCTTTCTCTTATGTCAGTTGAAGATAGTGAAGTTCATGTGTTTCGATGAGAAGATTTCTATGGCTAAAGTGGTTAAGGTTTGTGTGGTTGCTCCTGATGATTATAACGTGCTTGTGGATGTCTCCTATTCATGTTCCTATCTTTTCATTGGTCCACGTTAAGCAATTGAGATCTTGTTTGAAGATTGTTCCCAGATAGTGTAACATGTAACCAGTCTTAGCCGACTTGGTTAATTCTAGTTATTGTGGAGATTCCTTGAAGATTGTGGAAACTTTTTGTGGTGTGGAAGATCATGTTTGAGTCCCAGCTAAGGCATGGTGTGATCCACGTACATCTTTAATTCATTTCCTTTGCATAATGTCATAATAGGTTAGGACCTATTTTGTAAATGTTTGTAATGCCGACCTTGGAGATTGTTCCAATGGTTGATGATTGTAATGCCAACCTTGATGATCATTCCAAGGTTGATGAAGTGTATAAATACTTGTAGTTGAGTCATGGAAAAGATGTCCTTGTGTGAAGATGGGAAGATAAGGAAAGAAAGTGGAAAGAAGAGAAGGGTAGAGCAGAGGACCCATTGTACTTCAATGTTATAATCTTAGACATGAAGAAGATGGTGATAATGGCAGTGAGCCTAGCAGTGAGCTGCAAGTAGGGTTTAACAGTCCTTAAGGTTTAATAACCCTCATTGTAATCTTTCTAGGTTTAGGGTTGAGGCAGTGAGCCTGCGAGACCTAGCTGTACTTCATGGTAGTGAGCCAGTATGTTTTAGTCCCATGGAGTGACCAAGCCTAAACATCATTTTTCAAATATTGCAATATATTTTGAGAGCTAATCCTCTCCGTGGTTTTTCCCCACCTTGGGGTTTTCCACGTAAAAAATCTGGTGTCTCTTGTGTATAATGTTGCATCTGTGTTTAAGTTTCTGATTTCATGCATTCATTGTTATATCATAATAATTGGGGATAAGTGATTAATGTGTAAGTGAAGAAATGTTTAAGTTTTTTGTGACAACTGATTCACCCCCCCTCTTAGTTGTCCGACGCATTTCAACAAATATGAATAGAAATTCTCTAGTTTATATTTTACATTTGAAAAATACTTTGATTACCTGTTATTCCTATTGAAGTACTATTAATCATTTAATGCTATGTAGTGTGATTTTATGCAAATGAATGTGAGTTTTACTTTAAGAAGATTTGAAAGGAATTTTATGGTAATTTAATCATTTATCATTTTATAGAATGATGATTTTGATTACCTTTGATCAAGATAATCTACTTAACTTTATTGTTGATCTTTCAAGACCACAATGATCCACAATGATCACCTTATGTTATTGATGATGTTTTATCATCCTTTATCTAATGTTGATGAACTCCTTTGATTCAATGTTGTAAACATATGACAAACCTTTCTTGATGATTTTAGTTGTGTGATTGTCTTTCTTGTTGACCATCTTATTTGATTTAGTGATGGAACTTGATGACCTTTGGTGATCTACTAATCTTTTATTGAATGTTCGTGATTGAATGTTCAAAAATAAATTTAGTTTTAATGATCTCATTATGTTTTCAACCTTGATTGAGATAGTTTATTTACGCCTATTGAAAAACTTTGTCAACTTCGTGATGAAGATATGATGACTTCCATCCCTTGACGTTGAATCCTGAAGACTAGTGTTGTAATCTTTTTAACTATTTTTCATTGATGGTGAACTTTTATGCTGATGAAATAGCTCATTTTCAATGTCATTCTTTATATTGTTAGACCTTTTTCAATCAATTTAAATTATGTGACTACATTTACTTCGTGACTTGACTCTCTTTGACTTAAAAGTCTTAATGTTTATATTGATTTAGCAGTTTATTGTTGAAATACTTCCTTGAACTAGTTTTATGATCCTTGATGATCTTATTAATTGAAACACTCTTGATATTTAGTGTTGACATTGGGTTTAATGTTGAAACTCTTTTAATTTGTTTAGTAATATGGAAAAACCTTCTTGGAAAATGTTCAGGTCTCTCATGCAGAAGAATATGATTGATGAGATGAACATGAAGTTCTTGCTATATTATGTGTATGATTTTGAGTGTTCTTGCAACTGTTGTACCTCTTGAGTAGGGCTATATGTTAAAGCTACCTGAATGCAAAGTGTTAATATGATAAGACTTGTTCAAAACTATTGCATTGATAACAAGGGTAGGAGAATAGAAGATTATAGAAAAGAGATGAATTAGTTTGATAATTCCTTTGCAAAGAATCATTGCTTATAGACTTGGAAAACAATTACTTCCTTTCAATCAAGTTGAGATGGTTGTATACTTTCTCAAGTTGGAGCATATTATGGTATGTATATCTAACTTTTCTGAGAATATGGAAAATAGAGTGAATAAGATGAAAGTGAGATTAATGATTCTCTTTTTATTTGGCATAACTACAATAGTGTGATTAAACCATGATTATGCTTATGAAGTAGATGGGTATTAACTAGCTTACATTCAAAGGATTATATAATTTGACTACTAATGTGCTAACGATGTATATGAATGTTAGACACAGAGATTTTGTTGTTATGAACAAACATGTTCTTTGAAGTAATCAACATCCTTGTCAGGTGGGCAGAATGCAACATTGAGGTAAAATGCGGTTAGAAAGAGGTATGAAATTCTCTTATGAGTTTAGTTAACTTGATCATCAGGATGATGATTCTTTTAAGGGGGAAAGGATGTCACAAACCTTATTTTAAATAATTAATTATGAATTTAAATATTATTATTTAATTGTATGTCAACTAATTTTGACTTGTGTATTTGATAGGGATACTCTCTCCCAATGGAGAGAGAGTATCATCGAGGCAGAGGGAGTTTAGCCAACTGAAGGCGAAATGTGGTGAAGCAAATCTACACACACCACATAGATGACATATATATTAAATTTGCATTACTATGAATGTGTGTGTGAAAAATACATGCATTTATTTTAATTGCATTTAGAATAATTATTCTAATATTTAGTCACAATAAATAAATCAATTAAATGCAATGTTTCTAAATAAATATTTCTGATATTTTAATGTCTTTTGGAAAATGTATTTATACATTATATCATTTTACTTGATTCTATCTAATTTTGAAGTGGTAGTTTCTTATCATAAAGGCATTTTATTTTTAGAGGGAATCTTGGATTCTTTATCAATTTTCTAAGTTTGGGAAGATTAAATCTAGAAAAGAGGAGTTATGGAATTTATTGCATTTTTGTATATTATTTTTTTGAGTGTAAGTGAGGGAAATCTTTTAAATAGAAAGAAAATTAGAAAGTTGGGGGAAGGGGAAAAAAGAAAGAGACCCTCTATTCGAAAAAGCAACAAAAATGATGAAAAAACAAATTTGGAGGAAAAAAGTTGTTTGGAGGAAAAAGCAGATCTAGGAAAAAGCTAAAATTATTTTTTGAGTATGTTTTACATTGCCAGAACTCTCTGGTTTTGATAATTTGATTTCTCTATTTGTGATTTCCACTATTATTGAGATATCATTTTGAGCTAGGTTTGAGTTTATATTACATATGCAAATCTTGATATTCGTTTAGACCATGTCTCTTTTGGTTTTCACAAAATAAATTCAGGCCTATTTATGCTTCATGCATGGCATTATGAATTGAATCTATGCTTTCAAAAAATCTTATTTTCTTTCTGTGTGATGATAGATCTTGGGATCTTTCATTAAGTCCTTTTGTGTATACCCTGCTATCATTCAAATCAATGTTCTTTCAGGGTTTAGATAACAATTTTTGCCCTTGTCAATAGTCATGTGCCTTGTCTTGACTCCATATTTTTCTATGCATGTCTACTATGGTTGTTGCAACTACAACATATGGAAATTTTCCCTACCAATATGCCTTAATGGTTGTCTCTTCATTTTTTTTAAAAATATGAGACTCTACACCAGATTCCTTCACGCATGCCAACTTCAGTTTGCTAGACCCCTTGCGAAGGGTCACGTTTCTCCATTCAAGAGTAAGACCGGGGAGGCATGAGCCTCATGGTTGGGTGGTAAATCACCTTGATGATTCTCTCTCTTCACTAGATTCAGTGTCAAATATATGGTATGGTATCGAAGACATTGTATGGTGTGATGTTCTTTTGTATGCGCCTATATGGCTAAATATTGTAAAGGAATAGTTATTTTTATTAATCTATTTGATTAGTTGATGTAATAAATCTTATTTGATTATATTGATGAAAGTATTTTTTTCATGAGTTATATTATTTATGGGAAAATTTTAATTCTCCCCTTTTCTACACTATTTTATGAGAATAGTATTATTTTACTCTAGTTTATTGGATTGGTTATTACACAAAATTATTCTTATTGTGATTCTCTAAATAAGATATACATATTCTATTACAATGATTCACTTAGGAAATGGATCAATATGCTACTCTCCTAGAGTGTCAAATGGATTAATTACACTAAATTAGTATACAAAATTTCTAATCCATTATTACATAGCCAATTACCTCTCTATATAGTCAAATGAAAATGCTCATCTCACTTGGGTGACTAACACTTGTCATTTAGATTTACATTATATTTTAAAATGGTGTTAGCATTTTCTAAAGTACCACTTAGGTCCATTTCCTCCAAACGGTGGGAACCATTCTATGGCTAGGTATGTGACAAGGAGGGAAAGAGTGCTATTGAAGATAATAGATCTCTTGAGGAGATCAATAGTTCTCTTAAGGAGATGAACATCCCCATCCATATAGAATGGACTATAGATGAAAGAAGGAAATTTTCGTGAAAATGTTCCCATTAGCCTCTTCCTCACATGATATAAAGTTGTCTTTTCTCAATATGAGAAGGGCATATGTCAAGATGGTGAAAAAGGGTCTTTGGAAGTCCATTTCCTCTTTCATATGCTAGACTAATTACCTCATGATTATCACCTCCTCTTTGAGTTGCCCCTACCACAATATCAAATAATTCACCATAATGCTTTAGAGAAAGACAACTTTCATTAACTTTGACCCTAAGATTGGCCAAATCATTGTCTTATCCTATGATATAGGTCCATTTCATGAAAATATTCTTTGTTGTGACATTGAAATTTTTTTGGTTGAACCATGAAACATCTCTCTTGTCCCTCTTGGGGTTCAAGGATTTGATAACCAATGATTCTTCCTCTTTGAATTCCATGGTATCTTCAATTCTTCCTCTTAGATAAGACTTGTATAAGAGATACTAAAATGACCTCCTTAATAAGATAATCTTATGAAAAATATGGAGGCTTCCTTATCCTTATATAGTGTAAGAATCCTTGTTGAAACTATGTTGTTTGAAATCAATTCAAGCTTGTGCCAGTGTGTTAGAATCTGATGCAACACTTAAATTTATCCTTGCTAAAGGTTCCCTACCCAATCAATCCTACTCTCATGGAAATAGCTAGTTGAATGGTGGTGGAACTGAGGGGGTGTTGCATTCTTGTGGAAGTAGAATGCCATAGATTATGGTTAGATTCATCACATTATTGGCTTGAGTGTGTTTTTATTTATTATTTTGATTGTTGATGTTAATTTCACAAAGTTGAGAAGTCAATTCTTGTAGAAGATTAATATTTTAGTTGCCTACCTCTCTTATGATTTCTAAATCTTTCTTAGTTTTCTTGTGGAATTGATTGATTATTTGGCCTTGGATTTGGAAGATTCTTAGGATGTGGGCCCTAGTTATATCTTGTTTGATTTGATCTATGATTTCTATTTGTTCTTGAATATCTTTATTAGTGTGGTTTTCCTGTGTGGGGAGGTTCTCCCTAATTTATTCTAAGACTTTTTGGATCCAATTCTCCTTCACACCTAGGCACATTGAGTGCTAAGTGGAGGAGATGGATGTTCATTTGGGCTTTGAATTGATTTGTTGTGCTTTGTTGAGTTTTGATTTTGTTGAATTTTATAAATTTTGTACCTCATTATAAGATTAAGGGCTTTCTCATTGAATGTTTTCTTTGTTGAAAATTTTCAATTTTATGCTATGTGATGGGATTGAGGAGTTTCTTATTGTTTTGAATGTTTTTAAATGTTATGAGTCTCTATATGCAATTATGCTAGATGAGTGCAAACTTGTTATTTTTCTAATTTTTTGATGTGAGTTAATTACCATTAAAAAAATATATGAATAAGATGAAATTAAGTACAAAAGAAAGATGAGAGAATGTACTATTGATGTGTGAGTTTGAAGTTTACCTATGTCACCTCACCTTGCCACAATGACCTACCATGATGATAAAGACACACAAAATAAGTACAAAATCTATACTATAAAAGATAAAGTAAGCAAAAAAACATCATTTACACATGCTAAGATAGAGAAGAGAGGAAAAGAAAGAGGGAAAATGAGAGAAAGCAAGAAAACAATGATGAAACCATGTAAGGAACAATTGACAAAAGTTGAGGATGAGGAGATTTATATTATGGATACCATTCAGCCTCCCATGAAACCCTAGGTATGTGAAATGAGACAGATACTCTTTGAAACCCTAGACTATTTTTGCTTGATTTTTCTTGAGAATGTTTTTTGAACTTGAGTTTTTTCTATTGCATTTTCCTAGGTTTTAGGTTTCTATTGTTTTTGTGTTTTTTTTCCTATTTTTTATTAATTTTTTGCATTTTTTGGGCCCCCCTAGGGCATACTAGGGAATGGATTAGGGTCACCCATTTTAACAAGGTAGATCACCTAGGTGATTCTACCACTTCAACTTGGGTTTCCCAAGAGATTAGTTATGTTTCCTAAGAGACCTTGATAAGAGATTCTATTGTTAGGATTAGAGGAAAGACTAATGATTTTGATGCTTCAATTTTTTCACTTCTTTCAACTTGATGCTAACTTATTTATTTATTGTATATTTTTTGAGATTGTATTTATTTTTTAGGAATTTTAACAATTTTATGATTTTTTGGTTTTTAAGGTGTTTCTATTTTTTATGGTTTTTAAAGGTTTTATGAAAAATATATAACTTGATATTCTCCTTTTTGTAGGACACCTACATATAGTGGAATGTTACATGTGAGTAGGCTTAGTACATGGAAGCCTTAGAGGCATTATCTGTTGCAAATCACACCATTCTTTAGAGGACAAGATTGGCTAGGGTGGTATGGATACCAATTGCTTGCCCTTCGTCTTGCATTTGTTATGACATCTTGACTTATTGGGATGTTGATTAGAACATTTTCTAATCCCCATCTATTTCTAGAGAGTGGACAATTACACTTTATGATGTTTACAACATTCTTAGGATTCCTATTAGAGGGGAACCACTTATATTACCTAAGAGGGAGTCTGAGCAAGAGAGACTAGCTTGAGCAGTTGTGATGGGAGAGACTCAACTTAGAGAAAGGCTTAACATTTAGCCTACTATAGTTCCTTGAATTGTTGATCCACCCCCACAAAAGGTCCTGATTGGCCTAATTGCTACTTTCTTTTCATGAGGCAAGAAGGTCCCAATTCTTAGGTGGTACTAGGCACTAATCATTCAACAACTTGAGCGAGGGATATTTTAACTTGGTGGATTGGCATTCTAGCATTAGTTTATTGAAATATGTATCATATCTCATGATGAGGGGACCTTAATTTTAGCCACCTTTCACTTTTTATGTCTTGGATTCTCAAGCACATTGTCCCTTTTAGAGAAAGATGCACCCTTTAGACTGAGACTATCAAGGGCTATGAGGTGGGGTTAGCTTGGTCACTTTAATGCTTCTACCTAAGCAGTAGCCACTTTAATAGATGTAGATTTCATTGTAGGCCCTATTGGGACTTTAAAAAATAGTTCCTAAAATGTATTATTTTGCCCTAAAATCCATCTTAATCCCACTTTATGCCTTCAATGTTGAACCTATAGTTTATAACCGATCAGAGATATCTTCCATAGATTTTTATGTGTTTACCTTTTGAAAGTACAAGGAAAAATCCCCAAAAAATGACTAAGTCTCAAAAACTCTAAGTGTTTCCTTGTATTTTTTCTACCTTTGTTGGAGTTTGGAGTTTCAGGCTCCCTACTTCTATCGTTCTTTCCCTATTGGCTCTAAAACCCTCCAAGGCTAAAATTTGCCTAAGTGTTAAGTTCTTGAAAAAAATTCATCTTTGTCAAAGATAAGAGGTTAGGCCTTCGGCCTTCGATTTTCTTCAAGGCAGGTGTCAGGCAGAAGCCCTGAGGGCCAAAGTCTAATGGGGTATACTTGTTCCAAATTCTTCTAAGTATGAAGTGGGTGGTGGACGACAGAAGTTGGTTCTTCTTCCTCCATTTAGGGAAGATGGTAGGTGGAAAGCCCGAGGGCCAACCCCCAGCATTTTCATTATTTGATTAAGTGTATCAGAGGATGGAAGTCAGTCCTGCAACCTTCCCTCTTCCCTAGAACAAGTGGCAATAGGAAGTCTCCGTGGCCGAAGTCCATCTAAGGTTTGAATTTTTTCTAAGTAAAGTGGACTTCGAGGGTTGGAGTTATGATGTTCTCTCTTCTTCCAAGTAGGAAAAATGGTGAAGACCCAAGGCCTGACCCACGATGAATTTCATTTCTCCTTACATATATCAGATTTAGATGGTCCTTTCTTCTCCTTTTTAAAAGTACATGCTACAAGATTGAAGGCCCGACCTCCAAAGCCTGATTTATCAAAGGTCGACTTCCTGGCCTTCCATACTCCTCCAACCACCTAGGAATGTGCCAACTACTTCTAGGGATGCCATTAATGTGAAGTGGGTGGCTGAAATTAATGCTTTTAATGTAGTTGGTGGGGTTGTTGAGGATTTCCCACCTAGTTCATTCTCAAACCCATGTTTGAAGGCTATAAAGGCAAGATCTAAACTCTTTTCTAGGGTTGGTCTTTTGGCATTTTTTAGGAGATCAAGTGCAGAGCTCTCTAGGGTTTCAAAGAATAAAAAAGTTCCAGTTCTCTAGTAGATAAGATATAGGTTATGAAAGGTTTTCATATTGATTTCAGTGATCAACATATAACTCCTTATATAATTTTTCAAGGAAACCCTAAGTTTAAGCTAAGCTTTCCTCTTGCCACACTTCGTGGTATGACTGTAACCATTGATTATATGAATATGACAGATTCTTAAAACATTACATGCTATGTGATGATCTTTTCTATGGTTGTAGATGAATGATTGTATTTTGACAAAGGATTACTAAGTATATTCTTCATTGATTGTTGTTTTTCTTGCATGTGGGTATACAGAAGGTGTATATTTCATTTTTGTGTTGTCTTTCCCTCTGCTGAGTTGCGAATTTTGTAGCCCATCATAGTAGATGTCAGTCTGAGATGTTTGATCAGCCACACCTCATTAAAAAAACTAAAACAAAACCTATCAAGTGTGAAATAAGTAATTAGTATTGTATGTGTTGTTGCGGCTCTGTACTAAAAATAGGAAATATTGTAAATGAGTCATTAAAGTATCAATTCTAGCAGACTGAACAAGAATACCTACACTTTCCATTATTACTGGGAGTGCCTTTCATCAGCTATATAGGGGTTCTTAGTGACAACCAGTTGCTCTAGGTCTAGTGATAGTCTTTGGGGCCTAGAAAATGATTTAGGTTTGGTTGTATTTTCATTTTTAGTTTTTCATCTAGTTTTGAAGTCAATACCTGCTTAAGTATAACCCTTGGAATATCCCTCCAAAGTCTAAACTGAGCTCAAAGTGTAGAGGAGCCTACCCACTCTTTTTAGTTGGCTAAAATCACCCTTAATTTGTCGATAAACCTCTTTCAAATCATCCGGATGACATCCCTAGCCTAGGTAATTTAGGAATGTTTTAGAGTTTAGGGTTGCAACTATTTTGGGTCCCAACAAATTGGTGACATTGTCAAGGACCCACTGAATCAATTCAGTTCTAGTTGCTGTGATATTGAAATACAATGTTTGTTCAAATTTTCTTCCCAACAGGGGAAGTGGTGACTTTGTTTTAACAACCCAAAAAACAATTGTAGTTTGAAGAGAAAAGAGCTCCACAATGAATAGATGAAGAAACTAGGAGTAGCTTGGGCATGATGAATCCTCTAGTAGTATGGGAAATAGGAGTAGATGGAGGACAAGGAACACCAATGTGGTGCCTCCATTGAATAATCGAGACCAAACTGGTACCTCTGGCAGAAATGAAGCATTTGATGATTTGAGAGGTTAGTATCAATATACTTCTAAAGACTACAAATAACATACCCAGAATAAACATAAGGATGAATAGGAATGAGTATGATGTTAGAAGAAATGAGAATATGGTTGGCAAAGGAAGTAGAGATAGGTCTCATGGTCCAGATTTGAGAGCATATGGAATGCCCAGTGATAATGAAGAGACATATCAGAATCCCAGGCATCCTAATTCTCCCACAAGATCACGTGGAATTCAGCATGATACCATTCCTAATGAGGAAAATCAATAGGAACAACCTGGTGATGAGGAAAGGGAAAAAAGAATCTAGGATGAACTCGACCTGCTTGATCACCTCAGAAATAGACAAAGAGAGGTACAGGCCTTACTTGATCAACATCAAGCTTAGCTTGACCAGCAAGCCCAACAAAACCAAAATGCACAACAACAAGGCCATAACCAATAGGGCAATCAAAGACAACATCAACAATAACAACAACAAATGGGACAACTATTAAAATGCATAGTACAACTGAGAGGGGGGGTGAATTAGTTGTCACAAAACTTTAACCATTTATGAATATCAACACATCAAACTCTTAATATTATTATTTAGATTAACCATGAAAACATGAAACAAGAAGCTCAACACAATAGCACATGAGACACCACAATTTTTACGTGGAAAACCCTATAAGGGAAAAACCATGGTGGATGTTATCCCATAGAAATAAATAAGTTATAGCAATACTAAAAATCAAAGGCTCACTGCCTTAGGGCTCACTTCCAAGAGGTGGCTCACTGCCAAAGATTTGTGAGCTGATTTGATAGCATCTACTTCATGCCTGAGTTCAATTTCATTGAAGCACAATATAACACTTCTGCTCTGCTCTTCTTACACCTTCACACTATCTTCTCATTTTTGCACTTCCACACCTTTTTCGCAACCACATTACATGCTTTTATACAATTCATCAACCTTGGAATGTACATCAAGGTTGGCATTATATTCATCAACCATTGGAACAATCTCCAAGGTTGGCATTACAAACATACATAGAAATAGGTCTGGACCTAAACAAAATTAGGTAAGGAAAAGATGTATGTGGATCATGTTATACCTTAGCTAGGACTCAAATGCAATCTTCCTTTGTATCCTTAGGTAGAGGTTTAGTGAAAATATCTGCAATCTGATCCTTTGTAGAGACATATTCCATCTTAACTTCATTCTCTATCACCTTCTCTCTCAAAAAGTGATACCTTATTGATATATGCTTTGTTCTTGAGTGCATCATTGGATTCTTTGAAATGTTTATAGCACTTGTATTGTCACAAAAGATTGTAATTGGATCTTCATACACAATTCTTATGTGCTTCAATGTCTGCTTCATCCATAACACTTGAGTGCAACAGCATGTTGCTGCAATATACTCTCCTTCTGCAGTGGATAAGAAAATTGAATCTTGCTTCTTGCTTAACCATGAAACCAATCTATTGCCCAAAAAGAAAGCACCCCCACTTGTACTTTTCCTGTCATCAACATCTCTGACCCAATCTGCATCTGTATAAGCACTGAGAGTGAAATCATTATCTTTTGGATACCATAAGCCATGATCTGGTGTGCCTTTTAAATACCTCAAGATTCTCTTAACTGCCATCACATGTGACTCTCTTGGATCTTCTTGAAATCTTGCCACAAGACAAACTACATGCATTATGTCAAGTCTAGTTTGTGTTAGGTAAAGTAATCCTCCAATCATAGATCTATACCTTTTCTTATCAGCCTTAGGTGATTCATCAATTTTACTCAACTTGCAGCTAGTTGTCATGGGAGTACATACTGGTTTAGAGTCCTCCATCCCAAATTTCTTCAACAACTCTTTCACATACTTCGACTGAGAAATGAAGATTCTTTTAGTTGATTGAGTAATTTGTAGACCTAGAAAGAAATTCATTCACCAAACATAGACATCTCAAACTCTTTTTGCATTTCCCCAACAAATTTCATGCACATACCTTCATTGCCTCCAAAGATAATGTTATCAATAAAGACTACAACAATCACGATTTGATTATCATTGATTTTGAAATAGAGATTGTTATCTGTAGTGCCTTTACTAAACCCTAATTGCAACAAATACTTGTCTAGTCTTGCATACCAGACTCTGGGGGCTTGCTTCAGTCCATACAAGGCCTTCTTCAATTTGCACATCATATCACCTTGTTTTGATAATTGAAACCCTTCTGGTTACTCAATGTAGACCTCTTCTCCCAACTCACCATTCAAGAATGTAGACTTAATATCCATCTGATACACCTTGAAATATTTGAATGCTGCAAATGCCAAAAACATTCTAGTTGCTTCAATTCTTGCCATAAGAGCATAGGTCTCCTCAAAATCTATCCCTTCAACCAGAGAGTATCCCTTGCATACCAATCTTGCTTTGTTCCTTACTACTTCTCCATTCTCATTCGTCTTGTTTCTGAAAACCCATTTGGTACCAATCACAATCTTATCAATAGGTCTAGGAACCAATTGCCAAGTTTGATTCTTCTCTATCTGCATCAGTTCTTCTTCCATGGATTTTACCCAATTTTCATCATTGCAAGCTTCATTCATAGTTTTTGGTCAAACTTTTGAAAGAAAACAATAATTCACTTGTTCTTCTACAACTCTTTTTTTTGTTAGCACACCTTTGTTTTTGTCACCTATCATCTGATCTTCAGAATGATTAATCCTTACATACTTGGGAGTCTTAACAACATTTTTTAGAGCCTCTTCTTCATCCTGATTGTCTTCTTGCTCAGCTTTTTCTTCATTTATTATAATCACAAGTTCATCTGGTTCATAGAAATTCGGTTTTGATATTCTCTCCTTACCTTCATCCACCTTCACATTAGCACTCTCAACAATCTTATTCAGTCTCTTATTGTAGCACCAGTAGGCCTTACTCTTGGTAGAGTAACCAAGAGAAATTCCTTCATCACATCTAGCATCAAACTTGCCTAATTATTCATCTCTTCTGATATAACATTTTCCTTCAAAAACTTTGAAATACTTCATTGTAGAAACTCTTCCATACCATAATTCAAAAGGAGTTTTAGAGTTGTTACCTTTGACTTGAACTCTATTTAGGATGTACACAGCAGTATGTATGGCTTCCCTCCAGTATACTTCTAGTAGGTCAGCTTCCTTTAACATAGTCCTGGCAGCTTCTTGAACTACCCTATTTTTTCTTTCAACAACTCTATTCTGCTGAGGAGTCCTAGGTGTAGACATCTATCTCTTTATTCCTTGTTCTTCATAGAAAATATTGAATTTATTTGATGTGAACTCACCTCCTCTATCAGACCTCAAGCATTTGATCCTCAATTCTAACTCATTCTCAACCATTGCTTTGAAAACTTTGAACTTGTCTAGAGCTTCATATTTTTCTTTTAGAAAAGTGACCCGAGTCATTCTGGAATAGTCATCAATAAGCAGCATAAAATACCTGTCACCCTGTAGACTTCTTGTTCTTGTAGGACCACACAAATATGTATGTACTAGCTCCAGCAATCTAAAAGAGAATTGTTCTTTGCTTTTGAAACTTAATTTTGTTTGCTTCCCAAATTGACACTCCTTGCAAATGGTGTTGGCTGGTTTCACAAGTTTAGGCAGATCTCTTACAGCCTGTGCAAAACTTATCTTCACTAAATTGTCAAAATTGATATGACACATCCTTCTATGCCACAACCAACTCTCATCTATCTAAGCCAATAAACAATAATCATTAGTTCGTCTTAATTGGTAAATGTTACCTCTGGTCTTCTTACTGATAGCAATCACTATTCTGGAGCTTTCCATGATCTTGCACCCATTGTCTTTGAATCTTAGATCATAACCTTTGTCACACATCTGACCAACACTCAAAAGATTATGCTTCAAACCCTTCACATATAGGACATTATCAGTATTGTGCTTTCCATCAATAGAAATAGATCCTTTTCCACAAATCTTACCAACTACATTATCTCCAAACCTAACCAGTCCTCCATCATACTTTTTCACACTCACAAACTTACTTTTGTCACCGGTCATGTGATGAGAGCATCCACTATCAATAATCCATTCATCCTTATATTTCTCAACCTGAATAGCCAAGGCACTTTCTTCCACTAGTTTTTCTTCCTTCGCACAACTAGCAGGATTAGTAGATGCAGGTTCTTTAATTGCAATAAACAAACACTCATTGGCACTAGTACTAGCATCATTAGATTCATCATCCATCACACCTTCATCATCAAGATCTCTAACATAATAGCATTTCTTTGGAACCCTAGGTTTACTCTCAAATCTTTTTCTATTCCTTTCAATTCTCTCAGAACCTCTAGAAGCATAGTGACCAACCTTACCACTTGAAAAACATTTGAAAGGTAATTTGCTTTGAACTTACTAGAACCTCTTTGCAGTCTGTCAACAAAGTTGGCTTCAATTTCATCAAGCTCATCATTGGGTTCTACCTTGTACTTCTCTACTCTAGACACTAGTAGAAAAACACAAATAAATGACTAAAAAAATATCAAAAATTGGTCATGTGATCAGTAGTTTGGTCACGTGACCATTGGTAGTTAATTGCTAGTCATTTATCTCACGACCAAATTTATGACCAAAAAAAATTTAGTCATTAATTTGGTAGTAAAATTTGGTAGTATATTTAGTCATTAATTTGGTAGTATATTTAGTCATAAATTTGATAGTATATTTAGTCATTAATTTGGTAGTATATTTAGTCATAAATTTGGTAGTATATTTAGTCATCAATTTGGTAGTATATTTAGTCAACAATTTGGTAGTATATTTGGTAATTTGGTAGTATATTTAGTCATCAATTTGGTAGTACGTATATTTAGTCATTTATTTACTCATTGTAATCATTTATTCATTGATTGTTGTTAACTAGTCATTTATTTAGTCATGGTAGTCATTTTTATTTATTGGTTTCCATTAATTGGTAGTAAATTTAGTCACGATATGAATAATTTATTAAATACCATAAATTTTATAATGTAGAAAAAACATATTATTAAATTTGAATTTAAAACATTAAGGAAATAAATTTGGAAAACTATATATTTTATGATGCTACCAAGTAAATATTGATAAATTTGAGCCAACACTTTCTATTTGAGAACTTGCCAATAAAAAAATGAAACAAGACAAAGCAAAGTGGCAATAAATATTTTTTTATTGGAACAATGCAGGAAAATAATTACAAATAATAAAAAGTAGCACAAGGCTGCCATAACTAGAAAAACTAGTTCAGCTCTATCATGTACAATAGACTACAAGGACTGGCTGAAGAAAAAACTAGTTTAGCAACCACATTAGATACAATAGAAAAATAATGGAAAGGCAGGTTGGACCGATGAAGCCCTTCACATCTTTTGACACTTAGAAAAGATATGTTACTACTGAGCATTCCATGAGACATCATTTATTTTGGCATTCTATTAACCAGTTCAGGTGCTTTGACTGTAGCCTTGGTGCATTCCATATTCTCCTTCACACAAGCCATTGAGGTGTTAACAATCTAAACTAAAATTATGGCAATAGGAATAACTTGTTGAGGCAATTAACAATAATAACAAGTACCAAACTTGTAGCATGTTTTTCAACAAGAAAGATTCAAAAAATATAAACAACAAAATCTAAAATGAAATCATGTTAACATTTCAAATTCAGTAACACAAGTCATGAATACACTTGCATGTCCATAATATTGTAAAATTGTAAATATCTTTTTTACTACTTATCCACTATAAAGTTATCAAAATAATAGGAAGGATGGAGTGTCTGCAAATTCATCTCCATTTAAAAATATGCTAATGATATTCAACATGAAATTATAGCAAAGGAAGTCCATAGATAGCAAAGTAGAAAGACTAACTTTCTGAGATATGACTAGAGTTATTGGATACTTTGCCTCCCCTACCAATAAACACATCAATGTATTAAATACCAGATGTCAATAACTATCAAAATTCAAGCCCATATCTATGTCATATCTGATACATCTAGATACTATATCATGTTGTCCAGATCTGAATCTAGTTTAGAGTTATAAAAAAATTCAAAAACTACAAAAAAAAATGTAACATTTTGATTTAAAAGTGATGATTTTGTTCTCTAGGGGAGAGGACCCAGTAGTGGTGCACCCCAACTTCACACCTCTCAAAATCATATGTGGCAATTTTGAATCACTCCAAAAATTTTACAGTAGCTTACTTGGCAACACCCCTGCGTATAACTAAGGTTTTAGGGCCACATCATCAAATATGATGCCACATCAGCATGCTTTTTGTTGAGGTGTCAAATAGTTCCCCAAAAAAAAGGGCAGACCAATAGGTGTGCATTAAGTCATGTTTTGTTGGTGGACTGATGTGGCATCACATGATTGGTTGCTTTTTAAATTTTAAAGGCACATTTCATTCAATTATTAGTACTTATAGTAACACTAACAACCTTAAAGTCACAACTACTAGTACTAAACTTTAAAAATATTGGGCCTTAAATGTACATATACTATCTCAGCCATTGGAACTATCTCACCTATTGGGTCTTTTCCCCTATATATATCACAAAAACTACAAATAACATTTAAAAATAATCTATAAAAAACAACAAAAACTTTTAAGTTTTTACATTATGTTCTATGCCTTTTGATGTATCATAAATTTGTGTGTGTGTATAAATTTGTATCTAACCATATCATGTACTTACCATATCCAACACCAGTATCCATATCAGATACCATATCTATTTCCATGTAACTCTGCTTATGAAAAAGTAGAGATATGACCTCCTCAAAGTTTAGAACAGTTTTTTCACCATAATATTTTCTAATGGAAATTCAATCTCCTACTGGAAGGACCACATCCCCACAACCCAACTCCCTCTCCTCCAACCCACAATTTCCTACCAATACTCACATATAAAACATCTTGTTTCTAGTTTCATTCACCGTCCATAATCATTTGTGTTTATTAATATTTCTACAACATGCATGTTCCGTTTAATGTCTTCATGGTTCCTTCAAAATTCATAAGTAGATATTCTATACTTTTTGACACGATGATTTCTAGAGTAGTACAGAAAGAACAATTTGTTATGTTTAAATATTTTGCGAGTCAATAGAAAACCAATCTACTCCTGGCAGAGCCTCACCATGAATCTTGTTTCATTATCATTCATTATCTCTTTTTGATAAAAGTAAAGTGTATTCTCTGTTTGTGGGTGAGTGGGTGGATGAGTGAGTGTGTGGGTGTGGGTGTGTGTGTGTGTGGTAGGGTGAGGAGGCATGTGTCTCAGTGGGTCAGTAGACATGTATGCAATGACCCTGGCATCCTTGGGTTTAGTTTGAGATTGGTTGTCTTCCCGTGAAATTAGACAATAAAATATGTTTCAATATGCCAGGAAAACACTAGTCAATTTTCCTGTCAACAAATTTGTGTAAAACCTATTTTCTTTTTAAGATGAATATGTAGTAATTTTTAAGTAGATTTCCCTGTAAAATGAATATGTAGTAATTTTTAAGTAGATTTCCATGTAAAATAAATATGTAGTACAATTTATGTTGATTTCTCTTAAGCAAGGTTGATTTCATTTATGTGAGTGTTATATGCATTGATTGTTTTCTCTTACATTCTACTAGTTTGTTTTACAGTAGAAAAGTTCATTCTTATTTTGAGGCAAGCACCACAAATTTTTTCTAAACTGAGGGACTTCGGTTGAGAAACAAGCATATACATTGTCTGGGAAAAACACATTTCCTCATCAATTTTTTATTTCTCTCCTAGTACTACCATAGTGGTTATGGTCCTCCTAGCAGAAGAAGTGCAACACCAACTGCAGTTGGTAGGTATGTTTCTCATTTGGCTTTTGGAGAGCTAAATTAGGAGGCAAGAACTTCTCGTTATCCTACTAGATTTGGAGGTAGTATTAGGGTACCTGCTCTCAAATCTAGTGGCATCAAAGATAAGGAATAGGGGCATGCACACCCTTCAAGCAGTAAACCATTATCCCAAAACACAAGGACTACTAGGGTCACCACATACATGTCTACCACAAGGTGCTTGTTGGGCCTTCATAGTGATGCACGGTTCCCCGCATCACCGTAAAGGCCCAACAAGCACCTTGCGGTAGACATGTATGCAAAATGTGGAAGCATTGTCTACCGCAAGGTGATTTTTGGGCCTTTGCGGTGATGCAGGGTTCCTCACATCATCGCGAAGGCCCAACAAGTACATTGTAGTAGACATGTATGCAAAATGTGGAAGCATTGACAATGCATGTGAACTGTTTGGTAGAATGCCTCAAAGGGATGTCATCTCATGGAATGCAATGGTTGTAGGATATACACAAAATGGATTTGTTGAAAAGGCTTTAGAAACTTTCAATCAAATGCAATTAACAGGTGTAAAGCCAAATTCGACAACATTTTCCAGTATATTCCCTACGTGTGCCTAAATGGGAGCTTTGGAATAGGGTATGGACATCCATCAAAGCATGAAGGATAGAGGAATTTTGTCATTTGTTGTAGTTGCAACTGCCCTGGAAGACATGTATGCAAAATGTGGAAGCAAGGAGAAGGCACATGAAATATTTGAAAAAATATCTGAAAGAAATGTGGTCTCGTGGAAAGCATCTGAACTGTTTGGCAGAATGCCTCAAAGAGATGTCATCTCATGGAATGCAATGGTTGCGGGATATGCACAAAATGGATTTGTTGAAAAAGCTTAAAGGATAGAGGAAATTCATCAAATGTTGTAGTAGTAGTGCTCTGGTAGACATGCGTGCAAGATGAAGAAACAAGACATGACTTATGAACTACATGGCAGAAAGCCCCAAAGATATGCTCTCTCATGGAATGCAAGATTGCCCAATATGTACAAAAATAGTTTTATTGAAAGGTCATCTAAACTTTCAAGTAAATGTGATAGGTGTAAAACTAAATGCCACTATCTTTGCCAGCATCCTTCCAGCCTACAAGTGGCCTGGACAAGTTTCAAATTAAAGGAAACAATGGTCGTAGGTCATACACATAATGGATGGATAAATCAGCAAATGCAAAATATTGACTACATGATATGCACAAAATGGCATTGTTAAAAGAGGCATTAGAAACTTTTGCATAATTTCTTTGGTAAGCATAATCCAAAATTGTTACCATTCAAATCACGTCATAAGAGGAGATCAAACTCTATAGCAATTAACAAGGAGATTTAGCATGCTTTTGATAAAAACAACATCATTTTCTAACTATGCATGAATACAAGACAACCTAAGGATTCACTTTCAAGAAAATGTAATTAGCAATTGTAAATCCAAATTCGACAACCTTTGCCAGCATTCTCCCTGCCTGTGCCAAAATGGGAGCTTTGGAATAGGGTATGGACATCCATCAAAGCATAATGGAAGGTGGATTTTTGTCAGAAATTATAGTTGGTAATTCTCTGGTAGACATGTATGCAAAATGTGGAACTATAGACAAGGCATGTGACTTGTTTGACAAAATGCCTCAAAGAAATGTGGTCTCATGGAATGCCATGATTGCAGGATATGCACAAATGGATTTTGCAAGGATGCTCTCAAGATCTTTGAATTAATGAAGCACTCTGGAGCATATCCTAACATTGTAAGCTTTGCTTGTGTTCTATGTGCATGCAGCTATTCAAGTTTAGTGGATGAGGGTTGTACATACTTCAATCACATGAGTAACCCTTATTGCATTACTCCTACAGTTGATCATTATGTGTGCATGCTTGACCTTCTTGCCCATGCTGGCTATCTTGAGGACAGCCTAAAGTTTATCATTAAGATGCCAATTAAACCTATGGTGGTTGTGTGGATGTGTTTTCTTGGTGCCTATAAATCACATATGAATATAGGCTTAGGAGTACTTATAGTAAGGCTTGTTTTGACTGGGTGACTTTTCTTATTTTCTTAACCTCTGAACTATATCTCTTCAAACTAATTCACTCTCTCATATCTTCATTCTCCAATGCAATTAAATCTTTGTATAATGTCCACAAAACTTTCAAATGCTTTAGACACATATTTAAGACCATGAGATGGCCATCTTATGTAGTTCTTCATCCTTCAACACCCTGCAGTCTTCACATATATTTGAATAGTTTCTTAACTATTATCAAGTTCATTCTCTACATATCATCAAGAGAATGAAAATGTAGGTCCTACTAAGCATGCACAAACCTCCCTATTCACTATCTCCTATAGGTGTCTTAGGTCTTTGTGCACTTATGAGATCACTGCACTCATTACACTATTGACTATCCCTTCATCCTTAGTCATTATCATTCAAACAATACTCCTATTAGGATCTCATAAGATTATTCATCACAAGTTTTTTATGTTTGTACTCTTTGTAGCACTAATAAATCCTTTTTATGAGATCATGTTGAATAGAACTACCTCATTATAGTTGGTTATACAAGTTGTTATATCACAGTCATAAGCTTCTAGAGTTTTGAGAGGCCTACAAAGCGAGCATTTATACTATATTTTCCATAAGCCTATCAAAAGGTTCATACCATATATCCTTGAATCATAACACTTTAATACTTTTGTGCAAGGTCTTAGAATCATATGACACATCTCTTGTCATCCACTTGGTTATAACATCCTTACCATTGATTGTACCCCTATACATAAAACATGTTCTAAACCCCTCTTGACATACCTAAAATCACTAACAGATCATAAGTAATTTATTTGATAGTGCTTTTAGTAGGTCTAAGATCACTGTGGCTTCATGCTATGCCTCATTCTTAATAGCTTTGTCCCTACATTAACTATCCACCAACTTTAGTAAAAGTCAAGGGTCTCTTACCAACCTTCACTATTTCTTTGTTTAACAAACATTGTATCTCTTTTGACAAACATTGTATATTAGACTAACATTATCTCTCATTCTATCATGCTAAGGTTATATCAAACCAAAAAGTGAGGCTATCTCTTAGATCAACATTACAATGTCTTTACCACATTAAAATATGACTATTGTCTCTAATGACTCCTAGGTTTTCTCAAGATATTGAGTCATATGATGATTGTTCCCTATGAAGTCTAACCTCCATAATCAGAATGAAACTCAATTGCATCTTAACCTTCCAATCTAGACCTTGTGAATGGAGTTTCCAGAAAGTTATTACTATATAACAATCAAGTTAGGAGATTAAAAGACAAATGAGTAGTGACAATATGCTTAAAATCAATGGAATAATTTAATGAACATATCACAATAGAGACTTGAGTCCATAGTACAAAAATTTTAAAGCTAGGGCATTTAAACACTGAAAATGTCTTTCTATTACTTGATTAATCTTGCCATCTATCAAACCAAAAGAAGGCAAAAGAAACATGATAAAATAATGAAGTATAGCTTGCCTGCACTAGTGAAGATTTATGCTGCAGTTTCAATCTTGGAAAAGCATGAGTAGAAGAAGGTGACATCTAGACAAGTATGGAAATGTATTCATTTAGATTGTGTAAGCAGCCAAGCATCACAAGTTGTGAGCAAATTTTAAGTTCATATAGATAGTCTCAAAATATTTATTCTGAGATGAACAAAATAGACAACTACTGGATGTGATAATTGAGATGACAATGAGAGGAATTAAATGATTATGGAAATTTACCTCATAAGGCTCTTCCTCAGTTTGGTCAGTGGCTGGAGGCTTGACACGTTGTCTTCTTCGTGGCCTGAAATCAACATTATCATCTGTGTCTAAACTACCCCACAAAAAATAAGGGTGTTAATCCTAACTTGATTATAAGAGACATCATTGTGTTACAAGAATTCACTGAAGAATAGTTTACAAGAATCTTTGAAGTAGTTTGCTTATAAAATAAACTTTGTAGTTATCAGAACACCAAGAATCCATGAGATAGCAAAATATGTCCTTTCTTGGACACCCTCTAAAATAAATAGCCCAAACTTTAATAAAGAATAGCAAAAAAGTGAATTTGAAATACCACAAGATTGATAATTGCAATAATACCACACATGCATGAAAAATACTTACAAGGGAATTGCACACACTATTTTATTCCAATATATGGAGATTTTGAGACTGGACAAGTTACCACATCTCATGGAACCACATTCCTTTTACACCATTCAAAAGTTTTGGTTTCACTGACAGTTTGTAGAGCAATAATTACCATTGATATAGATCTAACAGTATGACTTGATCTATGAACTCTATATCAAACTGATCATAGTTCTACATCAATACATTAACTAAATGTTTTGAAAATATTAAGCTTTGTGAAACACATTAATCAATACTTTTTAATAATGATTAGAGTTAACACACATTACAAGCATTGGTAAACCTAATCTCTTTGTCAAGGATTAACTTGTAAGCTTTTTATTCAAATGGAAAGTCCAACAGGAAGCCCCAAAACATCAGTAATCAGATATAATACACAGGCAGATCCAGAAGCTCTTAGGAAGATATTTATTTCTTCTATTTATATTAATGGAATCACATTTTTCTAGTTTGTTTCCAACTAGAAGAAACCTATGTAAGACAATGACAAGTCTTTATTCTTGTGCAAAAAAACTACATTCCTAAGCACATGAAGATAATATTTTTTGCCATTCGTCAATGCCAAGAATGGACCTAATACAAGAAAATTAAATGCATATTGGAAAAATAAAAAAATTCTTCTTCTAGTAACATTAGTAACTTACTAGTAACAATGATCGTGTGGAATGAATATCATCCAAAGGCTGTAAAAAACTTTTTAACAACCATATATTGTATAGAAATGAACTTTTTAATCTGGCAATAGAATGTTCACTCCAATAGGTGCCCTTCTAATCATTGAGGACCTATTTCAAATTTTCACTAAAGAATAGTTTACAAGAATTGGCAGGTGCAAAGCCAGATTCCACAACCTTTTCTAGCATCCTCTCTTCCTGTATCAAAATGGTAAGCTTTGGAACAAGGTATGGACATCCATCAAGGCATAATAGAAGGTAGATTTTTGTCGGATATTATAGTTGGAAATGCTCTGATAGACATATATGAAAAATGTGGAAGCATAGGCAAGGCACACAAACTATTTGACAAAATGCCTCAAAGAGATGTCATCTCATGGAATGCAATGATTGTAGGATTGTACAAAATGGATTTGTTGAATAGGCTTTAGAAACTTCCAAGCAAATTCAATTAACAACT
Source organism: Cunninghamia lanceolata (assembly GCA_027924645.1). Classification (NCBI taxonomy): domain Eukaryota; kingdom Viridiplantae; phylum Streptophyta; class Pinopsida; order Cupressales; family Cupressaceae; genus Cunninghamia; species Cunninghamia lanceolata. The sequence continues at coordinate 3,454,224 of BSBN01001011.1, forward strand.
GTAAATCCAAATTCTGCAACCTTTGCCAGCATCCTCCCTGCCTGTGCCCAAATGGGAGCTTTGGAACAGGGTATGGACATCCTTCAAAGCATAATGGTAGGGGGAATCTTGTGAGATATTATAGTTTGAAATGCTCTCATAGACATGTATGCAAAATATGGAATTATAGACAAAAAATGTGAACTATTTGATAGAATTCCTCAAAGAGATGTCATCTCATGGAATGTAATGATTGCAAGATATGCACAAAATGGATTTGTTGAAAAGGATTTAGAAATTTTAAAGCAAATGCAATTGGCTGGTGTAAAGCCAAATTCCAAATAAAAGTAAAAATTATTTAGCAAATTACATAGGAAAGGCCAATGGCACAAGTAAACTCACTCCTATAGATCCTAACCATATTTTCATTTGAACTAAATACCACAAATGCAAATCATATTTCCATTTAAAATGAATACTACAAACTCTAATCATATCTCCATTTAAAATGAATACTACAAACCCTAGCCATATTTTCAATTCCAAATATGTAAGCTAACTCCTTGCCGTATTACCAGAAGAAAAAAGTGCCAGGGGCACATCATAAAAAGAATATTACTAACCCCATATATTCTACTTATAATACAAAGTTTCTATATGTACAGTAAAAAAAACCCAACCCCTACTCCATGTCACAATAAGAAAAGAAACAAATAAATCTCAGTAACCACACAACATATCAACCCAAACCCTATGATTAAAATCATATATCAACATCACACCTTTTAGGGCAAGACAAGTGGCTAGAAGAGCCATTCAAGTCAATCATGATATGGCAGAAAACCTCCATGGTATAATGCCTGGTAGTCCAATCGTTGACCTTGAATTGAATCTACGCTTCCAATTTTACACTCATGTCAAAGCTCTTCTTGGGCGGAGGACGAGCAAGTGATGAGAATAGCTATGCTCGCCAAGACTGCGCAACAACCTGCTCTCCAAAATGAGAAGCACTAAAATGAAATGGAGGTGGGTGCCAAAATGAAATGAAAATTAAAATTGGCGCCCATATTATTAAATATAATATAATATTATATAATATATATATTATAATATCTATATTATATATTATTATTAGTTGATAGGCTTTTATATATGAGTATTATAGTGTTCAGAATTGTCTCATGTCGTAAAAAAATTCACCCTGAGAAATTTTATATAATAATAATATAATATAATATAATAATAATATTATATAATATATATATTATATTATAATATATTATATTGTATCATAATATAATATATTATTATTATATTACATTATAATACAACCCACTCCCTCAATTCGAAATATTTTTTTTAATTATCCACTTTAGTTGTGTTTTTTGCCCGATGACCAAATTAGTCATTTATTTGGTCATTTATAGCTGTGTTGCAAAAAGTTTTAGTCACCTGGTCATTTATTTGTCATATTTCTACTAGTGAGAGATCTTCTCTGAAGTACTGGCTTTGAAAGCAGTTTCAACCTTTGGCAAAGCATCACCAAATTCTCTCATCTCAAAAGCTATAAGCTTTCCTAGCAACTGATCTTTAGTGACTCCTTGCACAGTCATTACTTGTTCAATTGTAGCTACCTTGTGACTGTAGGACTTAGGTAATGACCTAAGAATTTTCATCACAACTTCCTTCTCATCAATAGTTCCTCCCATACCTTTTATTCCATTTACAAGTTCATCAACCTTATGCATGAAGGTTGTTATGTTCTCACCTCCACTCATCTTTAAACCCTCATATTTCACTTTTAGGCCTTGCAATTTGGCACTCTTTACAGAATCATCTCCTTTATATAGTTTTTCCAGCTTTTCCCAGACTTCATAAGTAGATTCCAGATGCATGACCTTTACCAACTCAATATTAGATAAAGCATCTCTCACTCTTATATTTAACTCATATTCTTTGATTTCATCTTCAGTTGTTAGACCATTCTCAGGCATGGTATACTTCATTTCTATCACTTTCTAGGACTCCATAACCAAGACAAAGAAGATGACTTTTCATTCGTACTTTCTAGAGAGTATAATTCATTCCATCAAACTACAGTGCTTCCTTCTTGTAAAAATACATCCTAGATGTTCCTCAAGCTGTTAGGCTTTCTTCCAAGGAACTTGCTTTGATACCAATTGTTGAAATGCATAGGATAACTGAGAGGGGGGTGAGTCAGTTGTCACAAAACTTTAACCATTTATGAATATCAACACATCAAATTCTTAATCACTATTATTAAGATTAACCATGAAAGCATGAAACAAGAAGCTCAACACAATAACACATGAGACACCACAATTTTTATGTGGAAACCCTATAAGGGAAAAACCATGTTGGGTGTTAGCCCATAGAAATAAATAAGTTATAGCAATACTGAAAATCAAAGGCTCACTATCTTAGAGCTCACTACCCAAAATGCTCACTACAAATGCTAGGGCTCACTACCAAGAGGTGGCTTACTACCAAAGATTTGTGAACTGATTTGATAGCATCTACTTCATGCTTGAGTTCATTTCCATTAAAGCACAATATAACACTTCTGCTCTGCTCTTCTTACACCTTCGCACTATCTTCTCATTTTCACACTTCCACACCTTTTTCACAACCACATTACATGCTTTTATACAATTCATCAACCTTGGAATGTACATCAAGGTTGGCATTACATTCATCAACCATTGGAACAATCTCTAAGGTCGGCATTACAAACATACATAGAAATAGGTCTGGACCTAAACAAACTAGCTAAGGAAAAGATGAATGCAGATCATGTTATGCCTTAGTTGGGACTCAAATGCAATCTTCCATGCCACGACATGCTTCCACAATCTTCGACGCATCTCCACAAGTAGTGAGAACAACCAAGTCGGCCAAGACTGGTGTTAACACTAAGTCTTCTAAGAACAGTCTTCATCCACAATCTAAATTTCTCTTTGCGGACCAATCCAAAGGTAGGAACATGATCAAGAGACATCCACAAGCACATTGTAATCACTAAGAACATCTGCACAACCTCTAACCAATTTGTTAAGAGGAGTTTTCAAACTGGAACACTTAAACAACACTGTCAGCCACTGTCATAAAGAAAAGATTGCTTCTAGATCACCAAATCATGAACCATTGGAGTTGAAGGCACTTATCATCATTACTAACTTGATTCTAGAACTGCAGATTGAAATACTTAACTACGGAGGAATGTGGAGCATAATACATTCTCCCTATCACCACCAAATATACAAAAAAAGTAGTTTTCACTCTGGTGAACATAACTAACTCAAATCTTCATACCGGAGGCTCAAACTTGGAACATAGCATCTTCAGACATGTATCTAAATAACTTCCAATCTGCAAATAAAGATATTCATTCTACAAGAAATGCAGAGCAATTTGTTGGACTATTCTTCTATATCAGAAATACTTATTATCTTCAATACTTAACTCATTACAAGCAAGCATCAAAACAAGACTGCAGTTGACACTAATGGCAACATAAATATGTTGACATCAATGACAATACTGGTTAGGCACATACTTGCAACATCAACGGGGTGTGAATAATGCCCATGTCCAGAACTTTAACAATCAACCACCATAGAATCAAGCTAATCAATAGCATGGCAATGTTCAGAATGTTAGGCATGCACAATGAAGACAAGCATAGAGATTTCCTCCACAGAAGCAACCATTGGGAGCTAAAAGGTATAAACAAATTAACATCTTTAGCATACCACACTTTCCTAATCCTATTCCAAATGAGATTAGGGGAAAGATTCCAAGGTTTCAAGGTAACAATATAGTCACTGGTGAGGAACACTTGAGACACTTCATCAATGTCACAGATGAGTATGAGATTGAATACAAAGATGTGATGATGAAGCTGTTTGTACACTCATTGGAGGAAAGTGCCAAAGAATGGTATAAAACACTCCCTGATAATAGTATTGATTCTCGGGAGGAGTTCATGAGGGTGTTTAGGTTGCAGTATGGGGATAGAGTTGACCCCAAGTTTTCCATCCATGAGCTCACAACAATCAAGAAAGGAATCAATGAAATTGTTGCTGACTTCAATAGTAGATTCATCATGACAATGAGAAAGGTACCACCTTAGATGAGACCTAATGAATCCATGTGTTTGGTTCTATACTATGGTGTGTTTGATTCTAAAATTGGTTATTGCTTGAGCGATAAGAGTCCTCAAACACTGAGGGAAGCTTATGCTATAGCTATTAATATTGAAAGTAACATGAAAGCCTCTAGAAAAAATGTTAAGAGGTTTGATGTGCAGACCTCTCAGCTAGATAGAGCAGCTTCTAACAAGTCCCTCACCACTGATGACAAATTCGATAAGCTCATGGGGGTTGTGAAAGATTTGTCTTATAAAGTTGCTAGAAATGACAAAGGGTTGCCACCTCAAGGTCTTGCAACACATTTCAATGAAGGTCAAAGACTACATAATAGGCCCTACAACACAGATTGGTCTAAGAGACCACAATAGAATGATAGACAAGCTACCCCTAGGTATGTAATTTTCAAATAGCCTGAAAGGGACACTACTGATCCATTGAGAAAGGATCAAGTCAATTTTCAAGATGAGTATTTATGGTTCCAGGCTTGCTTCCTTCCCCATGATCCAACAAATTGCGTAGTCACTCAATGAGAAAAAATGAAGAATTCCCAAATGAAGAAGGCGTAGCTGAGTATTATGAAGAAGAAATAAATCAGTTTGACACAAAGGATTATGAGCAGATGGGTTAGGATGTCAAGCATGACAACTATGAAGAAGATGATCATATTTTCCAATATGACTATGACAAAGGTCCAAAGAGATATTGGTTTCCAGCTCATGATTTTGGACATTTGAGGGACCTAATGCAAAAGAAATACAAGTAATCCAAACATTCTAAAGAGGAAATGAAAGCCTTGACTGATGCAACCATTTTGCAAGTTCAAGGGGGTTATTAGCTAAGAAATAGGTTAGTGCCCATGCACAATTCTCCTGTTGTAGAGTTGAGACAACAAGGATTGAATGAGAATAAGGGAAAATGTAAGGTGAACATGGAGCAAAAAAGTAGTAGTGCTCCCTAAGAAGAATGTGCTAGAAAAGAAGAATTTTCCAATGTAGCCACCAACAACAAAGAATAAATATGTGCAGAAGAGTCTAGAACCAACCATGCAACTAGTTACTACAATCATTTTAGGGTTTAGTATCCAAAAGGTGGTGAGAAGCATGATCAGCCTCAGGCACAAAAAGAACTAGAAAAGGAGAAGGAGAAGACAAAGGAGAAAGGTAAGGATATTTCATCCAATCAAGTAATACCTTACATTCCTTATGCAAATGATGTTGTTGTTTCATGTGATGCTCCTTTTCCTAATTATAACCCTATTGACATGGCTCAAGTCTTTAGCCAAATCCAAATTTTAGTGCCTGTGGTGGAACTCCTTAGAATCCCTAAATTTAGAGATAGGGTAGAGTTATTTATCACTGTTGTAGATGCAAAAAACAACTTGTTATTGTTCCTGATAATGATTATGAGGAGAAGGGCCATGATGAAACCATAGAGGTATATCTACGACCAACTATTGTTAATAGTAGGATGGGAGTAGACCCTTTTTACACAACATTGATCATAAATGGTTGGCTGTTACACAATTGTATGCTTGATTTTGGTGCTTCCGGTAATGTTATGCCCTTGTCTATAATGAATGAATTGGGACTAAAAGTGCCTGGGTCTTTCGGTAAATGCTTTTCCATGGATTCCAGGGAAGTCAATGTGATAGGTTTGGTTATAGATGTTGAGGTCAAACTCGCTGCATACCCAGACAAATATTTCTTGATGGACATAATTATTGTGGACCACCCTGTTAAATGGGGTATGTTGTCAAGAAAATGGGCAGCATCTATGGGTGAAAGTATCCAGATGGATCTTTCATATGCCACCATTCTAGTCCAAGGTGTTGAAGTGAGGCTTTACAGGGAAAAGAAGATAGTAGACCAAAACATAGAGGACAGATATAAAATAGAGGAAGATCATGCCAATTTCTTTGATACTGATATAGATGATTTCATGGGATATTGCAGTGATGATAATCCTAGTTTGGATGTTTTAATTTCATATCCTTTTACTCCTACTTGTGGTACAACTGATTTGTGGACAATGTACTTTGACGATACATATTCAAGAGAGGGCTCGAGTGCTGGTATATTATTAATAGCGTCCAATGGTGAGAAATTTGACAAGTGTTTTAGACTTGATTTTTAATGCACCAACAATGTAGCTGAGTATGAAGCATTGTTTTTAGGCCTGAATGTCACTCATAAACATGGAGTGAGCTACCTTAGGGTATATGGTGATTACGAATTGATTGTAGAGTAGATTAGAAATACACTTGCTGTCAAGGATAGAAAACTCAGAGCATGCAAAAATGTTGTCTGGGACACAATGGAGCTATTTGATCCCATTGGCATCGAATGGATTGAAAGGAGAAGAAATGAAAAAGTGGATGCATTAGTTACTGTCAGTTTGAAGTTTGACCCACAACTAGACTCACACCCTTTCTCCCACTATGTTGTTGCGGTTTTAACTAGGCCTACAATTCCTAATAACATCTACAACTGGTAGGTTTTCAATGACATCAATTATATTTACAATTTTTTGAATTGTATGGATGAGTTTGACAATCAATTGATTGATTGGCAGCCAAAGGTAGAAGTTGTTGATGGTAAGGAAACTCTATTTGGTAGTGAGGTAGTGCAGTTGAAGACAAATAACATTCCCAAGGGATTGGTGGCACTGGAGAGAAAGTTTGACAATGCAGACTGCTAGAAGAGTAAAGGTAAACCTAGTGAAGAAGATAGTGTTGAAGGTGTCAACCTTGGAATCAAGGAGGCACCCAAAATGATTTACATAGGCAAGAAGTTGAAGCCTCATAAGAAGCATATGTTGATTGCTCTGCTGAGAAAATTCATGAAGTGTTTTTCATGGTCCTATGATGAGCTCAAGGATTATAGGGAGGACTTGTTTTAGCATACTATTCCCCTCCAACCTGATGCAAAACCCTTTGGGTAGAAATAGAGGCCTATAAATCCCACCATAGCTCCTAAAAGGCAGAAAGAACTATTAAAGATGAAAGAGGGAGGCATTACAAAACCCATTAGACATTCTAAATGGGTATCCAACCTTGTCTTAGTAAGAAAGAAGAATAGAGAAATTGGGCTGTGTGTGGATTTCCAAATTTTGAATATCAAATCTCTTAAGGATAACTATCCACTCCCAAGCATGGACCATTTGCTGCAGAAAGTAACTGGATCAAAATTGATGTCCATGATGGATGGATTCTCTAGGTATAACCAAGTGATGGTTAAGGAGTGAAAGCAATACAAACAACTTTCATGACTCCTTGGGGTACCTATGTTTATGTGAGAATGCCATCTGGTTTAAAGAATGTTGGGTCAACATTTTAGCGGGCCATGGATGTAGCTTTTGCCAGTCTTTTTGATGAGATGATGGTGGTCTATCAAGATGACCTAACAACATTCTCAGAGGAAATAGGTGAACATTTCAAGTACCTTGAGGTAATCTTTAAAATATGTCTAGAGTACGAGATTTCACTTAATCCCAAGAAATGCATATTTGGTGTTGAAGAGGGCAAGTTGGTCGGGCATATTTTGTCAAAGGATGGGGTAAGAATAGATATATAATGAGTCAAGGCTATTGATCTCATTCCTCATCCCAAATCAGTCAAAGGAATATAATCCTTTTTAGGCAAATCAACTTTGTTAGGAGATTTGTTCCTAACTTTGTAGAAAAGACTAAGGCCATTTATAAGATGCTCAAGAAGGGACAATCTATCACATGGGAAAAGAAGCCATCTGAATCATTCAAGGATATCAAAGAATCCATCAAGGTGGCACATATACTGATAAGTCCAAATTATTTGAAGCCCCTTCAGCTATTTTCCTTTGCTTCTTTGTATAATGTTCCTATTGTCTTACTCCAAAAGAATAGTGATGGATTTGAGCAGCCAATAGGATTCTTTAGCAAGTCTTTGCAAGAAGATGAGTTGAAGTATTCCATAATGAAAAAGCATGCTTATGCATTAGTAAAGGCTATAAATTTTTTTAGATCATACCTCACAGGTGCGAAGATCATGGCATATGTGCCACACATAATAGTGAAGGACATTTATTTAGTAGGAAACCTCAAGAAAATATACAGATGGATCAATAAGATCCAAGAATATGACATGGATATACAGGTCACAAATTTGGTTAGAGGCCAAGGCTTAGCCAAGATAATGGCCAATTCCAATATTGAAGGAGTAGAAGTAAATGAAATAGAGGAAGATGATGTTGTTCCTCATTGCTCATTGGTTAACAATGTATGGTATAAGGATGTTTTATTCTATCATGAAAACATGAATTGTCCACCATGTATGGATGGGAATTAGAAAAGGACTCTCAAGCTAAAATATCAAAGGTATGTTATGTTCCAAAATGAACTCATGTGGAGAAACCATGAAGGAGTATTGCTCAAATGTTTGAATCAAGAGCAAGCTGAAGCAGTGATGAATGAGTGTCATCATGGTGTTTGTGGGGCGAACTTCAGAGACAAAACCACCACCCATAAGATCCTAAGAGCCAGATATTGGTGGCTGACCTTGTTCAAGGATGTAGCTTAGGAAATAAGAAAATGTGATGCTTGTCATTAATTTCCTGGTAGAATGAAGTTTTCTAGAGTGCTACCCCTTTTACCCCTAGTAGTTGATGCACCTTTCCAATAGTGGGGAATTGACTTCATTGGAGAAATACAAGAGAAATACAGCAATGGATTTAAGTGGATCCTTGTGGCCACTAATTACTTCACCAAGTGGGTAGAAGCAATTCCCATGTGCAATGCAACTTCCAAAGTGGTTATTGATTTCATAATCATCAATATAATCACTAGGTTTGGAGTTCTAGCTAGGATTTTGGTAGACAATGTAGTGTTGTTTTAGGTCTCGTGAAATGCTTAACATGTGTTCTAAGTTCGGTATAAACCTTGTGCATTCATCTCATTATCACCCCCAAAGCAATGGATAGGCTGAATCAAGTAATAAAATCTTGATGATCATAAAAAGACACTAGATTAGAACAAGAAGAGATGGGATAATAGCTTGAAGTTTGCTCTATGGGATGATAGGATAACTCTCAAGAGATCCATTGGTAGAAGCCCATTTTAGCTAGTGTATGGAGTAGAGGTGAAGATACCCATCATCATAGAATTGTCAGTCCACTAGTTGCTACAAGACATAGAAGGAGAATAGTATGATGCAATATCCCAGAGGATCTTGTAGCTAACTAAGTTGGAAGGACAGAGAAGAGCTACACATGACAAGATGTTGAATCATAAGCAGAGAATGAAACTCTTATTTGATAAGAGTATTGTGTCAAGAGATTTCCAGGTTGGTGACTTGGTGCTTCTCTAGGATGCAAAATTTGAAGATAAAGGGAAACAGGGCAAATTTGATCCCTTATGGCTTGGGCCTTATGAATTCGCACAAAAACTAGAGCTCAATGTCTACCGTTTGATGACTCTAGAAGGAGAAATCATGGAGCTATCCATTCACGATTAGCACTTAAAGAATTACTTTTCATAAGTAATGATTTCCTTAAAATTTTGAATGATAAGATCAAGTTCCATCTTTAGTATTTTGAACCTCGAGTAGTCTTGACCAATGTTGGTCTTGATGGTGTTTTTTTTTGGTTCCTGTATGTCCTTTTTTCGTATTTTTTGGTTTTCCTAAAGATCTAGATTCTCACTATGCCACTACTTGGCACACGTTCCCAACTAGAGCAACTATTAGGACTTAAAAAATAGTTCCCAAAATGTATTATTTTGGCCCAAATCCATCTGAATCCCACTTTATGCCTTCAATGTTGAACCTATTGTTTATAATCGATCAGAGATATCTTCCATAGGTTTTTATGTGTTTGCCTTTTGAAAGTACAAGGAAAAATCCCCAAATAATGACTAAATCTCAAAAACTCTAAGTGTTTCCTTGTATTTTTTCTACCTTTGTTAGAGGTCAGAGTTTCAGGCTTCCTACTTTCATCGTGCTTTCCTTGTTGGCTCTGAAACCCTCCAAGGCTAAAATTTGCCTAAGTGTTAAGTTCTTGAAAAATTTTCATCTTTGTTGAAGGTCGAAGGTTGGGCCTTTGGCCTTTGATTTTCTTCAAGGAAGGTGTCAGGGAGAAGCCCCAAGGGCCGAAGTCCAATGGGGTATACTTGTTTCAAATTTTGAACTAAGTATGAAGTGGGCAGCAAATGGCAGAAGTTGGTTCTTCTTCTTGCCTTTAGGGAAGATGGTAGGTGGAAAGCCCAGGGGCTGACCCCTGGCATTTTCATTATTTGACTAAGGCTATTAGAGGATGGAAGTTGAGCCTATGGCCTTCCCTCTTCATCAGAACAAGTGGCAACAAGAAGGCCTGGTAACCGAAGTTTGCCTAAGGTTTGAAATTTTTTCTAAGTAAAGCAAACTTCAAGGTCAGAGTTATGATGTTCTCTCTTCTTCCAAGTAGGAGAAATAGTGAAAACCTAAGGCCTAACCCCCAACAAATTTCATTTCTCTTTACATTATCAGATTTGAATGGTCCTTTCTTCTTCTTTTTCAAAGTACATGTTGCAAGATGGAAGGCGCAACCTCTGAAGCCTAATTTGTTGGAGGTTGACTTCCTGGCCTTCCATACTCCTCGAACCACCTAGGAATGCACCAACTACTTCCAGTGACTCCATTAATGTGAAGTGGGAGGCCAAACTTAATGCTTTTAAGGCAGCTGGTGGGGTTGTTGAGGATTTTCCCACCTAGTTCATTCTCAGACCCGCGTGTGAAGGCTATAAAGGCAAGATTTAAACTCCTTTCTAGGGTTGGTCTTTTAATATTTTTCAAGAGATCAAGTGTAGAGCTCTCTAGGGTTTTAAAGAACAAAAAATGTTCCAGTTCTCCAGTAGATAAGATATAGGTTATGAAAGGTTTTCATATTTGTTATGTCAGAAAATGTCTCCCTAGGACTTTTTCCCTCCTATGTTTAGCTCCTAGGTCCTTTAGAAAAGCATTTTAATAATCTTACATATTCATGTTTACTCCCTATGAGAAAACCCCTAAGTTTTATGACAAACAGGACCTAGGGGGTGCTATTAAGATAAGTCTTGACCTAAATAGGGAGGGAGGACTTGGGCACCTACGCCCTAGTCCTACCTTATTTTAGGCAGGACCTAAATTCAAGTGTAAGTTATGTTACTGTTAATTAGGTCCCATGCCAACACCTTAAGTTTGAATTACAAAATTAAAGTGGGAATGTGTTTAGATGCATATATAAGCATGTTTAGGGATTCATTTGTTAACTAGAAGATGATTATGAACTTTTGGCACACTTGTAATTTTAGACCATTAAAGATACTCATTGTTGTAGAGCAAACTTGTCTTGTTATTGTGTTTGTTATGTAGATTTGGCTTCATCTTCTCATGATGTGAAAGATTTTCATCTATATGCGAGATAAACCTCCGAGGTGACATTTATTTGTGTTTTTAATCATTTATCAATTTGTTTTTGCCTCTATCTTGCAGGGATATGCACTCTTTATTTGACAACAGTGTTTAGAAGACTTTAATGTCTCTCCAAGGCTTGACCGAGGCAAGCCTCTAAACACCACAACCCCCAACCCCCTTTTTTGTGATTACAAGTTAAAGGTGTAGAAGCGAAATGAGTGGAGTTACAAGGAGGTATAACAAAGTGTTAGGATTGCAAATCAAAGTAGAAAAGTAGGACCTGGACTTGGGTGCCTGCTCATTAGTCCTCCAGATCCTGAGACACAGAAATCCCTGGAACAACAGAAATAGGTTGTAGACAAATTTTAGAGATCTTGACAAAAACTAGTACCTTGGACTTGGGCACCTGCTCATTAGTCCTTGACTTTCCCACATCTAAAATCTTGAAGTTTAGTATGTATTTACTCTAAATATTTTATCTCTGTCTGCGAGCATTTGTCGTGTTTCATTCATTTCTGTATGATTTTATGAAATTAGGGTTTTAAGCATAATTGGGCTTTAATTAATCAATAGATCAGCAAATTCCAAGTTTCCTCTTTGTTCTAAGGGACACTAAATCTATAGCAGAGACCTCTTGCAAAAGATTGTGGCTTAACTCAATTTATGTTCTTGAATATAAGGTGTGAAAGGAGGATTTAACCTTGAAATTGAAACCCCTCTTTTTCCACTAAACAATATTGATTTTAGTGATCAGCATATGAACTATTCCTTCTTTTTATGTAATTTTTTAAGGAAACCCTACATTTCAGCTAAGGTTTCCTCTTGCAACAATTCATGGTATGACTGTAACCATTGATTAGATGAATATGACAGATTCTTAAATTATTACATGCTATGTGATGATCTTTTATGTGGTTGTAGATGAATGATTGTATTTTGACAAAGGATTACTAAGTATATATTGGTAACATAGTCAAGAGACACTGCTAATTGGGTAATGTTGTCATTGATGGTAACAAGGCAAATAGAGCATGATGGGGTTAAGGATGATTGGGAACTCAACCTGGAAACATCCTACACACAAGGATCTGGTCCAGACACAAAAGACTAAGGTAGAATGGCTAAGTACTGACTATAAAGAGATTAGTAGCAGAGACTCAAGTGGTATTCCTCTGCAATTGATGGTTAAGGTATGCAGTTCAAGTATGTTTCTCATAATTGCTTGAAGGTGAAATATCCAAGGTTTCAAGTTCTAAAGATCTCTGAAAGACTTACCATGATTTAGCTAAGTCTGGGTGAACATAGTTAAGACAAGAACAGTGGACAATGCTTGAGAAGAAGGGTCTGCATTACTCCATAGTTGCATACTTAGTCTTACGGTTCTGAAGAAATGTTAAGAGGTCAAAGATGAGTGTTGGATGTGATTCTTAGAGTTATATATGATCTGTAGTGAAAGTTGTGAAGTGATAGTTGAATTGGTTAAGTGTGCTCTTAAGAGATAGGCTGACAGGCATGAAAAATTCATATACAAAGAAGATATATTGTTCAAGGAATAAATCTAAGTGATTATATGATTTGCACCAACCTATAGGGAGATCATTATATGTTTGGCTTGTTCCACATTGCAGATTGTAAACAAGTTCAAGCTGACAAGATGTAGTATTTGTGTACAAGGTTTATGTTTTGCTTGCCGACCTGATTATGAGATAAATCTTGTAGTGAATATATATACTCGATGGAATTCAATGATTGGGAGACTGATTGAAGTGTGGAATGTATGAATTTATGTGAGAAGCAATATGAGTAGAGTGTAGAGAAGATAAGTTGAACAAGGACAGAGAACAGAGTATATGTAGTTAAGTTGAGAAGCAGGGCAGAATAAATGAAGACCTTTGAATCTGTGTATTAATCCTTCAATGGAACTATGACCCAGCATGTGGTAGATGCATCAATAGCAGTTCATCTTCTGGTAGTGAGCCAATTCTTCTTCTTTCTTCTTTTCTCTTGGCAATGAACCTTTGTACAGTGAGCACTTCTTCATAGGGTAGTGAGCCCTAAGGCAGTGAGCCCTAAGGTAGCAATCCTTCTTGTAATCTGGTATTGAGCTATCATAATATATTGTGAGCTAACACTCACCTTGGTTTTTCCATTTTTGAGTTTTCCACATAAAAATCTTGGTGTTCATGTGTTATGTCTTTATGGTTGTTGTTCTTATGCTTATTCTACTTTCATGTTATTAAGTTTGGAAATTGGATTAATAAACAAATTAAGAAGTGGTTTTGTGGAATATTGATTCACCCCCTCTCAATATTCCTTATATTCAACAATTGGTATTAGAGAAAGGTTCCTTGGAAGAATTCTAACAACTTGAGAAAGATTTGGGAGAGTTCACTCATGGCAGCTAGGAGATATGGAAATTTCTCATATGAAGACAATGTTGAAATGGAAGCAGCTGTTGCTGATCTTGAAAAGTCTGAAGTAGAAATCAGGGATCTGAAGGATAACATTCAAGAAGTTGATGAGTGCATTTTAAAGATGAAAGAACAAGTCAAGCAATTCAAAGAAAAATATAGAGATGTTAGTGAACAACTGATATCAACAAATGAGAACTTGGATGATTTGAAAATGGAAGTTATTAAAAGAGTGAAAGCAAAAGAAGATCTAAATCTAATGGTAAACAACAAAATAGAAGAATGTGTAGAATTGGAAGAAGTTGTGAGCCTAAAAACAAACTTGGAAAAAGCCAAGAGCTATGAAGAAAAGTTCAAGATAAGTTCTATAAAACTTGATGAGAGGATTGCTAGTCAAAAGAGTTCAGATGATAAGCAAGGCTTAGGATTTGAGAAAGGAGAAAGTTCAAAATTAGGTCAAAGAAACTTTCAGTTAAAGCAAAACAAAGGCAGCCAGTTCAGAAATCAAAGAAGAAGACCTAGAAGACCTTTGGTTAGACAGCCAAATGCTCAGAGGTACCCATCTTTCAATGGCCATTGTTTCAATTGCAAAAAGTTTGGTCATAAAGCTACTCAATGTAGGAGTAGAATAAATCAGAATGTTCCATCATTCTCCGGTTAATGTTTCAATTGCAAGAAAATTGGTCATAGATCAAATGAATGCAGAAGTCTAGTAATAAATGGCTTTCACAATTCAAGGAATACTCAATCATTTAGTAGAAGATGTTTTTCTTGCAATAGATTTGGACACATGGCTAAACAATGTAGATCAAGGATGAATTCACTTAGAGGAAGGAATCAAGGATAGGGAAACTATTGATATGCCCTGGACAACTAAGAGGGGGGGTGAATCAGTTGTCTCTAAAACTTAAACACTTCTGCAATTAAACATCAATCACTTATCCACAATTATTATGATTTAACAATGAATGCATGAAACTAGAAACTTAACCATAGATACAACATCAAACACAAGAGACACCAAATTTTATGTGGAAAACCCCAAGGAGGGGAAAAACCATGAAGAGGATCAGCTCTCAATATATATTGCAATCTTTAAATAATGACATTCATGCTTGGTCACTCCATGGGCCTAACATACTGGCTCACTGCCATGAAGAACAACTAGGTCTAGCAGACTCACTGCCTCAACCCTAAACCTAGCAAGATTACAATAAGGGTTGTTAAACCCTACTAGCAGCTCACTGCCATGATCAACACCTTTTTATTTCTATGATTGAAGTACAATAATTTCTCTACTCTGCTTTGCCTCTACTCTGCTCTGCCTCTTCTCTACTTTGTCTTTTGGACCTTTCTTATTATCTTTCCATTTTCCATGACTCAACTACAAGTATTTATACACTTCATCAACCTTGGAATGACCATCAAGGTCGGCATCATAATCATCAACCATTGGAACAATCTCCAAGGTCGGCATTACAAACATTTACAAAATAGGTCCTGACCTATTGCAACAATATGCAAAAAGAAATAAAATGCAGATCACACCATGCCTTAGATAGGACTCAAACATGATCCTCCACATGACAACACAATTCCACAATCTTCCAAAGATCTCCGCAATCACTGGGATTAACCAGGTCGGCCAAAACTGGTTACACATTACACTATCTGGGAACAATCTTTGAACACGATCTCAAATCCTTAACACGAACCAATATCAAGATAGGAACATGATTAGGAGACATCTACAAGCATGTTATAATCATCAGGAGTAACCACATGAACCTTAACCACTTTATCCATAGGAATCTTCTCACCGGAACACATGAACTTCATTGTCTTCAATTGTCATAAAAGAAAGATAACTTGCGGACCACCAAAACATGAACCACTACAATTATAGGCACTTATCATCATCCTAGACTTCCCTCTAGAACCATAGAGCAAAATACTTTATTGCAGAGGAATGCAGAGCATAATACTTTCTCCCTGTCACCAAAGAATAATCAAAATGAGCAGGCTTTATTCTGGTGAATACAACTTTCTCACAACTTCACACTGGAGGCTCAAACTCAGGATTTAGCATCTTCAAACATCCCTTTGAACTTCCAATCCATGGACCCAGATTTGTAAGCAGAAAGAAAGGCAGGGCAATCTACCAAACTATTCTTCAGCATACAACTCACTGTCTACACTATACTCCACTATAACTCACTTGATTCTTCCAGAGAGGCCAATTTTTGCAATATCCTCAACACATAAGGCTTCTAAACAAGTAATAGAGCAACAAAGATATGTTCACATCAATGACAACACCAATTAGGCACATACTTGCAACAATCTCCCTCTTTTTCATTGATGGCAACATATGATGTGAAAAACTACAACAACCATCAAGACAAGATTCTCCCCCTTTCTCTTTACACACCTACACTCTTTATTTCTACAAGATTCTCCCCCTTTCTCTTTACACATCTGCACTCTTTGACTAACTAAGTTTTTCACATGACTTATCTCTCCCTTTGACATTAATGGCAAAGGGCACATACTTGCACTTTTCTACTCTAATTCAATCTTTCTTCTGAACTCTCTGACTACTCCCCCTAGGAAGTAGCCCTAAGAGGCATCAATTTGGATCTAAGGAAGCACCACTAGACTGATGCACTACTGTGTATCTTAGTTTAGAGTAGGAGGGGTGATAACCCCTAACTTTTCTCTAAGATACTCAAATGTATCCTTAGGTAGAGGCTTTGTGAAAATGTCTACAATCTGATCTTTGGTAGAAACATATTCCAACTTGACTTCATTTTCTATCACCTTTTTCTCTCAAAAAATGATACTTAATGGATATGTGCTTTGTCCTTGAATGCATTATTGGATTATTTGATATGGTTATGGCACTTGTGTTGTCACAAAATATTGTGATTGGATCCTCATACACAACTCTGATGTCTTTCAAAGTTTGCTTCATCCATAACACTTGAGTGCAATTATATGCTGTTGCAATGTATTTTTCTTCTATAGTAGATAGGGATATTGAATCCTATTTCTTGCTCAACCAAGATATTAACCTTTTTCCCAAGAAGAATGCACCTCCACTTGTACTTTTTCTATCATCCACATCTCCAGCCCAATCTGCATCAATATATGCACTGAGAGTAAAATCACTATCATTAGGGTACCACAAACCATAATCCATTGTACCTTTCAAATACCTCAGAATTCTCTTGACTTTGATCACATGTGATTCCTTGGGTTCTTCTTGAAATCTTGTCACAAGACACACTACATGCATTATGTTAGGTCTGGTTTGAGTCAGATAAATTAATCCTCCAATCATAGATCTGTACTTTTTCTATTCCTCCATGGGTGAGTTATCATCTTTGCTTAACTTACAACCAATTATCATAGGTTTGTATACTAGTTTAGAGTCTTCCATCCCAAATTTCTTTAACAACTCTTTCACATACATAGACTGAGAAATGAAGATACCTTTATCTGATTAACTTATTTACAGACCTAAAAAAAGTTCATCTCTCCAAACATGGACATTTTAAATTCATTTTGCATTTCTCCAGTAAAAACTGAGCACATACCTTCATTGCCTCCAAAAATAATATCATCAACAAAGACTGCAACAATTAGGATTTGTTCATCATTGATTTTGAAGTAGAGATTATTGTCTGTAGTACCTTTACTAAACCCTATCTATATTAGATACTTGTCCAACAATGCATACCATGCCCTAGGGGCTTGTTTTAATCCATACAAGGCTTTCTTCAATCTGCATACCATGTCACCCTAATCTGATGACTGAAACCCTTCCAGTTGTTCAATATAGACTTCTTCCAATTCTCCATTTAAGAAGGCAGACTTCACATCCATTTGATAAACTTTGAAATCTTTGTAGGCTGCAAAGGCCAAAAACATCCTTATTGCTTCAATCCTTACCACTGGAGGAAAAGTTTCCTCAAAATCTATTCCTTCAACTTGAGTGTATCCTTTGCATACCAACCTTTCTTTGTTTCTTACCACTTCACCATTCTCATTCATTTTGTTTCTAAAGACCCACTTAGTGCCAATAACATTCTTATCTGTTGGTCTAGGAACAAGATCCCAAGTCTAATTCTTCTCTATCTACATCAATTCCTCTTCCATAGCCTTTGCCCAATTCTCATATTTGCAAGCCTCATCTATAGTTTTAGGTTCAATCTTAGAAATCAGACAGAAATTTACCTATTCCTCTGCAGTTTTTCTTTTGGTTAAGATCCCTTTGCTATTATCTCCTATGGTTTGATCTTTAGAATGACTAAGTCTTACATACCTTGGAGTTTTGGTAGCACTTACTAAAGCTTATTCTTCTTCATCTGAGTTCCCTTCATGTTGCACCACTTCTGAAACATCAGGTTCATCTGATTCATATCCACCTAATTCTGAGGACCTTTCCTTAGTTTCATCAACTTTAACATTTGCACTTCCAATGATCTTATGCAGCCTCTTATTATAGCACCGGTAGGCCTTGCTCTTAGTAGAGTAACCAAGGAAGATTCCTTCATCACATCTAGCATCAAACTTGCTTAAATCTTCTTCTCTTTTGATATAACATTTGATACCAAAAATTTTGAAATATTTCACAGTAGGAACTTTACCATGCCACAATTCATAGGGAGTCTTAGAACTATTACCTTTTACTTGGACTCTGTTTAGAATATATATAGTGGTGTGAATTGCCTCTCTCCAATATGCTTCTGGAAGATTAGCTTCTTTCATCATGGTTCTAGCAGCTTCTTGAACTATTCTATTTTTTCTTTCAACAACTCCATTTTGTTGTGGAGTTCTAGGTGCAAATAGTTGTCTCTTTATTCCATATTCTTCACAAAAGAATTTGAATTCATTTGATGTAAACTCTCCTCCTCTATCTGACCTCAGGCTTTTGATTTTCAAATCCATCTCATTTTCAACTATTGCCTTAAATGCCTTGAACTTATTAAGAGCTTCAACTTTTTCTTTCAAAAAGGTGACCCAAGTCATTCTAGAATAATCATCAATAAGCAACATGAAATGCCTATCTCCTTGCAAACTTCTTACTCTGGTAGGTCCACACAAATTTGTATGCACTAGCTCAAGTAGTCCTCCAACTAATTGGTCCTTACTTTTGAATCTTATTCTTGTTTGTTTCCCAAATTGACACTCCTTATAAATAGGATTAGCAGGTTTCACAAGTTTAGGTAGATCTCTAATAGGCTATGTAGTACTTATCTTCATAATGTTATTAAAATTTATGTGACACAACCTTCTATGCCATAACCAACTCTCATTAGTCTGAGCCAACAAGCAATAGTTATCAATTCCTTTCAGGTGATAGATGTTACCTCTTGTCTTCTTACCACTTGTAATGACTATTCTAGAGCTTTCCCTGATCTTGCATCCATTATCCTTGAAGCTTAAATCATAGCCCTTGTCACACATTTGACCCACACTCAAGAGATTGTACTTTAATCCTTTCACATAAAGGACATCTTCAATATTATGCTTGCCATCAAAAGAGATAGATCATTTTCCACAAATCTTACTAGCTATATCATCTCCAAACCTAACCAGTCCACCATATCTTTCCAAACTCACAAACTTACTTTTGTCACCAGTCATGTGGTGAGAGCAGCCACTATCAATAACCCATTCATTTTTGTCATTAATGACCTGAGCAGCCAAAACACTTTCCACTAGTTTTTCTTCTTTCACACAGCTAGTAAAATTAGTTGACACGTGATCTTCCTTAATAGCAATAAACAAACATTCATTTCCAGAAGTACTAACATTATCTAGTTCACCATTATCTGATACTCCTTCATCATTATCAAAATCTTCAACATAATAACACTTCTTTTGGGTCCTAGGCCTGTTCTCATATCTTTTTCTATTCCTTTCAATTCTTTCAGGACATTTGGAGGAAAAATGACCTACTTTACCACAATAAAAACATTTGAAAGGTAATTTGCCTTTATACTTACTGGATCCTCTTTGCAATCTATCCACAAAATTGGCTTCAATTTTATCAAACTCATCATCAGATTCTATTTTGTACTTTTTTGATCTGGAGGTTCTTCTAGGAGTACTGGCTTTGAAGGCCGTCTCAACTTTCAGCAAAGCATCACCAAACTCTCTCATTTCAAAGGCAGTAATCTTACCAAGAAGTTGATCGCTATCAACTTCTTTTACTTGCATGAATTCTTCAATTGCAGCCACCTTGTGATAGTAGGACTTGGGCAGAGATCTGAGAATTTTCATGAGAATTTCCTTATCGTCAAGAGTTCCCCCCATGGCTTTTATCCCTATGACAAGTTCATCAACCCTTTGCATAAAGGTTGATATGTTTTCATCTTCATTCATTTTCAAACTTTCATATTTCACTTTCAAACTTTGTAGCTTGGCTTCCTTCACAGAATCATCTCCTTCATATAAGATTTTTCAAATTTTCCCATACCTCATTTGCAGTTTCAAGATCCACAACTTTCATCAATATTGAGTTGGTTAATGAGCTTAGCAGAGCATCTTTTGTTTTGACATTATTCTCATAATCTTTGAATTGATTTTCAATCATCAGACCATTTGGAAGCAAGGTGTATTTTGTTTCTACATATCTCCATACTTTGTAGCTAAGACAAAGAAGATGGCTTTTCATCCGTGCCTTCTAGAGACCATAATTCGTTCCATCAAAATGCGGTGCTTCCTTCTTGTAAGACATTTTGGATCTTCCTCAAGCTGTTAAACTTTCTTCTGAGGAACTTGGCTCTGATACCAATTATTGATTGCCCTAGACAACTGAGAGGGGTTGGGGGTGAATCAGTTTTCTCTAAAACTTAAACACTTTTGCAATTAAACATCAATCACTTATCCATAACTATTATGGTTTAACAATGAATGCATGAAACCAGAAACTTAACCATAGATACAACATCAAACACAAGAGACACCAGATTTTATATGGAAAACCCTAAGGTGGGGAAAACCCACAGAGAGGATTAGCTCTCAATATATATTGCAATCTTGAAATAATGATGTTTAGGCTTGGTCATTCCATGGGCCTAACATACTGGCTCACTGCCATGAAGAACAACTAGGTCTAGTAGACTCACCGCCTCAACCCTAAACCCAGTAAGATTACAATAAGGGCTCTTAAATTCTGAGGGTTGTTAAACCC
Source organism: Cunninghamia lanceolata (assembly GCA_027924645.1). Taxonomy (NCBI): domain Eukaryota; kingdom Viridiplantae; phylum Streptophyta; class Pinopsida; order Cupressales; family Cupressaceae; genus Cunninghamia; species Cunninghamia lanceolata. The sequence goes on from BSBN01001011.1 coordinate 3,475,389, forward strand.
TACTAGCGGCTCACTACCATGATCAACACCTTTTTATGTCTATCATTGAAGTACAATAATTTCTCTTCTCCGCTCTGCCTCTACTCTGCTTTGTCTCTTCTCTGCTCTGCCTTTTGGACCTTTCTTATTATCATTCCATTTTCTCTCAAGGACACCTTTTCAAGGACTCAACTACAAGTATTTATACACTTCATCAACCTTGGAATGATCATCAAGGTTAGCATCACAATCATCAACCATTGGAACAATCTCCAAAGTTGGCATTACAAACATTTACAAAATAGGTCATGACCTATTACAACATTATGCAAAGGAAATGAAATGCAGATCACACCATGCCTTAGCTGGGACTCAAACATGATCTTCCACACCACAAAACGCTTCCACAATCTTCCAAAGATCTTCATAATCACTGGGATTAACCAGGCCGGCCAAAACTAGTTACGCATTACAGTATCTGGGAACAATCTTCAAACATGATCTCAAATCCTTAATGCAGACCAATATCAAGATAGTAACATGATTAGGAGACATCCACAAGCATGTTATAATCATCAAGAGAAACTACATGAACCTTAACCACTTTATCCATATGAATCTTCTCACCAGAACACATGAACTTCACTATCTTCAACTGTCATAAAAGAAAGATAGCTTGTGGACCACCAAAACATGAACCACTACAATTGTAGGCACTTATCATCATCCCAAACTTCCCTCTAGAACCATAGAACAAAATACTTTATTACAGAGGAATACAGAGCATAATACTTTCTCCCTATCACCAGAGAATAATCAGAATGAGCAGGCTTTATTCTAGTGAATGCAACTTTCTCACAACTTCATACTGGAGGCTCAAACTCAAGATTTAGCATATTTAGACATCCCTTTTAACAACTTCCAATATAAATACCTAGATCTGTAAGTAGAAAGAAATGTGGAGCAATCTACCAGACTATTTTTTAGCATACAAAGATATGTTGACATCATTGACAACACCAATTAGGCATATACTTGCAATAGAAACATTGTGTGCTACAATTGCAACAAGCTTGGACAGATTGCAAGATTTTGTAGAAGCAAGAATGTGAAAAGAAACTATTGTGCTGAAGAAAGGAAAACAGAGCAGAGGAATAACAAGGGAAAAGAAAAAGTTGACCCAGTTGAAACTAAGAAAGAAATGGAAAAGATCTGGATCAAGAAAGAAGTAATTGAAGTCAAGGATGGATCTGCACCAACATCTGGAGCAAATACTTCCTCCGAGAAGTAAATTGGGAGCTCTAGCTCAGGGGGAGCTATGTTGAAAATCTAAAGCCCCCAGCCAGAAATTAGTTCTAGAATCTAGCACTAAGGTATGTCGTGAAGAACTCTATGTCAAAGCCTTTGAAAGAAATTCTGGTAAAGAAAGATTTAATGCAGAGCTTGTAGAGCAATTTGGATTGACTATGAATGATGGAGAAGTGTTTGACAACTTTTTGAAAGATCACATTTATGACGATTAAGTTAAGGCATCAAGGGATTAAAAGGCTTGGATTTGTAAAAGACTAATCACTTTTCATTCAATCTTTCAAGTGTTCAAGGCAATCTGAAGTGGCTCAGTGATTTCTGAAGCAAATCAAGACAAGATCAAGAAAAACCCTAACTCAACGAAAAGAGGTATTTTCCAGATTTGAAATCCCGCTGTGAATTTATTTAAAATGGCAACACCTCATGTGATCGATATAACTAAAAGGCCAAGGCCAACATTCAAGAAACATCCATTCAAATCAATAGTAGTTGATCCAATAGGAGCATTTTCTGATATACCATATGGGGTTATGCATACGGAAGATGTTAGGGCTTAGATCCATGTTACCCTAAAAGAACATGGGGACATTAGATTCTTAGACCTGTATCAGAATCATCTAAGTGGTAATCAATTTGAGCTAAAAGAAGAATACAAATCTCTGGAGGTGAAGAAATTCATTTAATATAAGGACTTCCCTATGTTTGTGGAAGATAAATGGGTCTGGTATGTCTTGAGTAGAATCCATGATGAATTCATGTGGCTGGGGAAGCCCATTAAGATAACCAAGGATGCAATTAGGGTTTTGACTGGACTAAATTCTACTTGTAGGGTACCCCTACTGAAAGCTATAAAGATTGATACAGTAATAGCGGCCACCAAAGCAAATTTTGATAAAAGGGCTTTAACAATTAATGATATTGAAGATCATGCTATAAGATTTGCATCCATGGTGTTGGGATACAAGGTCTATTTCACTAACCGGGAGAACTCAGTCTCTAGGATTGCCATATATACTACCTACGAGATGATCAAGGAGAATGTAGACTATGATATCTGTGAATTGCTCCAACAACAAGTAATGGAGAACCTGAAGAAGTCAAAAGAAAGCAAATATCCATTCAACTTTGGTACGTTGATCATCTATTTGTTTTTCTACTTCATGCATGAGTTGCCAAAGATGAAGAACTCACTTTGGTTGAATAGTCAGCTAGTTGCTGTACAAATTAGGGATCATTTAAATAGCATTGGAAACTATGATGAACAAAACATAGCCCTATGGGGCTATTTCAAGAACTTCCAGAGAATAATACAATAGAGAGAAAGAATTCTAAAAGCAATTGTGGATAAGTACAAGGATGACATATGCTTTATTGTAACTAAAGACCAATGCATGATGGAGGGTGTTGAGTCTAGAATTGTTTGGGTTACGCCAATGGGCTATGAAGTGGATGAATCTATTCTAGATAACTATGCACAACACATGCTAAGCAAGCCCCAGGACCCCAAAGAGGAAAGGCTCAGAACATATGAAGAATTGTCTATCAAAATTCATGTTGAAGTAAGAATACCTAAAATCTCCAAAAAATGTAGAGTTGTAGAGGATTTTGCCCTAAAACAAGGTTTCATGAAAGAACAATTAAAAGAAGCAAGGGAAAAAGCCCAAGCTAAAAGGGCAACAGAAGAAAAGGAAGAAAATGAACAAGTCAAGGCTCCAAAAGAGCCTAAGAAGAAACTAGAGAGGCCTAAAGCATCTAAAAGAACAACAAGAGGTTCAACATCTGCATCTTCTGGTCTAACACATTTTGTAGTATGGAGGCACCTAGGCAGAAAAGGGTGAAAACCAAAGCAAAAAGGATGCATCAAAGTGTAAGTGTTTATGAAGAAGAAATAGTAATAGATGAAGAAGTAAAAAGGATGAAAACTAAGGGTACCAAAGTATCTAGAAGTAGTAAAAAGACAACCTCAGGTAAGGACTCAACAAAGAAAAGAGCAAGACAAAAATAGTCAGAAGAGGCTACAATAAGCCTAGAATATGTTCTTAAGGCTGTCACAATAGATGGAAATCTGAAACCATTGGCCTAATTCTATGATGATTTTAATGATGCAGACAAAAGGATTTTGGAAAATGCCACTGTAGAATACCTGAACATATATAATAAAGCTCTTATTGAAATCATCGGTGATCTTCCTAATAGCCTGAACAACATTATGTATGCAAGGAAAGAAACTGCCTTGGTCAAGGATACTGAAATCAGAGAGCACACACTTATTAGATTATGTTCGAAGATCACCCTAGAAGAAAAGAACAAGATCTCCGAAGATCTTAAAAATGAATTTAGAACAAAAAGGAGAATGAACATTCTTATGGGAGGCGACATTGAAAGAGTAGCAAAGGAGACTGAAGAAATCATCTTGAGAGTGCTAAGACAATTTCATCTCCCAACAATCTATGACAGTAATGTAACAAATCTTCTAGAAGCGAGTTTGGATCAAGGGTTAGCTGACAAAGTGGATAAAAAGAAGAAAGTCCCTACTACAATCATTGAGACTACTCTATCTCTAGAACAATAAACAAGTGACAAGTCAAGAATGGATAAAGCTGATGATCAAGAAGAGAAACAAGATAAGGAAACCCCTGCACCAGAACAAAGAGATAATGGAAATGAAGCTATGGATTTAGATTCTCCAAAGCTAGACCAAGAAGAAGAAGTCTTTGATATAGGAAGAGACACTGCAGAGTCAATCAAAGAATTTTTGGACAAAGAGAAACAAGTCCTAGATGAACCCAAATTTTTGCAAGGACCAATAAATCTGGACTCAATATCCCTAGTATAGAAACTTAAACTGGTATCAATTGTGCAGGCAAAGGCACAGGTAGAAATTTTGAGGTCTCACATACATGACGGTGAACTGATTGGTAAGGCATCCAACATTTTGGAGAAATTGATGCCATCATATCAAAAAGACACCTCTTTGTCTTCTATAAGTCAACTCAAAGGACTCATAAATTCTGTGAGTAAGAATTTTGAATCTTTTGAGAAATCTGCTGAGACAAAAGTAAGACAAGAATTTGATGAGAAAAGATTAAAAGAGTTGAAGACTATGATAATAAATGATAAAGCTCTACTAGAAAATAAAATGAAAGCTATACAGAGTGCCATCAAAGAAGCAAGTAACCTATACAAATTTTACCTATCTTGGCCAGTAACCACAAAAGAGCTAGAAGACCAGAAACTGCAGTTGATAAATATCTCCAAAACATTTGATCTAGTAGCTGAATCAGTAAGCAGCAAAGAAATACAAGTTATTTATATTCATAATGAGTTAAGTGATCTTGTAAATAAGAGTGATCAAATGAAAAATAAAATGTGTCAGTTGAGAGGACTAATTAGTCCCAAGTTAGACTCAATGATTAGTATTGCAACAGAAGCACAAGCAGCATTACAAATAGACACATCCTCTAACGTGCAAAAGACAAAAGAATCAATCTTTTTGATAAATGGTCACATTCAGATTTTGGATAGAGCTAAGATTTGATGGGATGAAGAACTTACATAATTAAAGAGTGTGTATAAGGATATTTTTTGACTGGCAACTAATTAAGTTGAAATTTGTATGTGTACATATGCGGTAGAGTATGAAGATTTTTGCATTTTTGGTCTAATTTTGACTCTTGTACATACACCTTTGCCATTGATGTCAAAGGGGGAGAAGAAGACCAGTGAAAAATGGGCAAACACCTTAGAGGGAGAAGGATTACAGAGTAAGGGGAAGCAGATACACATTTTTTAGTAAGTGTTGCCATCAATACCAAAGGGGGAGATTGTTGGCAACATAGTCAAGAGACACTATTGATTGGGTAATGTTGTCATTGATGGCAACAAGGAAAATAGAGCATGATGGAGCTAAGGATGATTGGGAACTCAGCCTAGAAACAACCTGCACACAAGGATTTGATTCGGACACAAAAGATTAAGGCAGAATGGCTAAGTATTGACTACACAGATATTAGTAGCAGAGACTCAAGTGGGATTCCTCTGCAGTTGATGGTTAAGAAATGCAGTTTAGGTATGTTGCACACAGTTGCCTGAAGGTGAAATATCCAACATTTCAAGTTCTAAAGATCTCTGGAAGACTTACCATGATTTAGCTAAGTTCAGGTGAACACAGTTAAGGCAAGAACAGTGCACAATGCCTGAAAAGAAGGGTCTGCATTACTCCACAGTTGTATACTTAGTCTTATGGTTCTGAAGACATGTTAAGAGGTCAAACATGAGTGTTGGATGTGATTCTTAGAGTTGTATATGATCTGCAGTGAAAGTTGTGAAGTGACAGTTGAATTGGTTAAGTGTGCTCTTAAGAGATAAGTTGATAGGTATGAAAATTTTATATGTGGAGAAGTTATATTGTTCAAGGAATAAATCTAAGTGATTATATAATTTGTGCCGACCTATAGGGAGATCATTATATGTTTGGCTTGGTCCACATTGCAGATTGTACACAAGTTCAAGCCGACAAGATGTAGTATTTGTGTACACGGTTTATGTTTTGCTTGCCGACCTGATTATGAGATAAATCTTGTACCGAATATATATACTCGATGGAATTCAATGATTGGGGGACTGATTGAAGTGTGGAATGTGTGAATTCGTGTGTGAAGGAATATGAGCAGAGTGCAGAGAAAATAAGTTGAACAAGGACAGAGAACATAGTATATGTAGTTAAGTTGAGAAGTAGGGCAGAATAAATGAAGACCTTTGAATCTGTGTATTAATCCTTTAATGGAATTGTGATCTAGTATGTGGTTGATGCATCAATAGCAGCTCATCTTCTAGTAGTGAGCCAATTCCTCTTCTTTCTTCTTTTCTCTTAGCAGTGAACCTTTGTGCAGTGAGAACTTCTTCATAGGGCAGTGAGCCTTCTTGTAATCCGGTATTGAGCTATCATAATATATTGTGATCTAACACTCATCATGGTTTTTTCCTTTTTGGGTTTTCCACGTAAAATTCCTGGTGTTCATGTGTTATGTCTTTATGGTTTTTGTTCTTATGCTTATTCTACTTTCATGTTATTAAGTTTAGAAATTTGATTAATAAACAAATTAAGAAGTGGTTTTGTGGAATACTAATTCACCCCCCTCTTAGTATTCCTTATATTAAACAATATATTCTTCATTGATTATTGTTTTTCTTGCATCTAGGTATCCAAAAGGTGTGTGTTTCATTTTTGTGTTGTCTTTCCCTCTACTAAGTTATGGACTCTATAGCCCATAATAGTAGGCACTAGTCCGAGATGTTTGATCACCCACTATCGACGCCCAAAATTGACCTAATTATCATTAGTATCAAATATTGCATTATCTATTATCTGCATTTGTCTAACACACTTGAGTAATTTCCCTATTTTATCAAAATCACCTATTTCTTCTATTAATTAAATAAATTCATATTTATTTAATTAATTCATTATCTATTTTCTTCTATTTTCTCTAATCTATAATTAAATAATCTATAATTATTTAATTATCTTTATTTCTATCTATTTTAATTAAATAAATCTTATTTATTTAATTAAAATCCCTTCATAAGCCCACTTTACAATTAATTATTTAAATTTTATTTATTTAATTAATTTCTCTTATCACTTATCTTCATCTTTCATCATAAGCTGACATGTGTGAATCTTTTATTTAAAACATGTGTGGTACTACATCTTTTATTTAATATCTTTCACATGTAGTACTTTTTATGTACACGATCACATATGAGTCTTATCTTCCCTCCACTTGTCATCTACACATTCACCTATGATTTTCAATTCATCTCAGCCATTCACATAGCCACCAAATCTCTACCATTGATTGATTTTGGTTGAGGTCTATATAAACACCCTCTCCTTTCATACTTCATCTATCCATCATTTTCATATAGTGTCTACATTATTATCCTGAGCATATTGAGCATTGTAGCATCCATTTAGCATAGTATCACTATCATCCATCCATCATGGCATCTTTGATCTTCATAATTGTTCATTTTTTAGAAGAAATCCATATCATAAACAAGGAATCATACAATCTAGGTGATCTTGTTCTTGAATTGCATGTTTTTGGTTTCACTTGGATTTGATTCTTTGATGGTGGTAGGATTAGGTTTTCATTTGCATACTTGATCTTATTGACCTAATTTTTACCTATCACATTTTGGCACACCCGGTGGGACCCACATCCTTGATTAACTTTTCTATTTGAAGTTGTTTTCATGAAGTTCAAATTTTTGGAGGGCTTACAGCAAATTGTAGTTGCTTTTAAGCGAAAACTAGTTGCCTTCAGAATTTTTGCATCACTTTTAAGCTAACATCTGCCACTTTTAGCATTTTCTGGATCACTTTTAAATCAACAGTGGTTGCTTCCAGTCAATTTTGCATTTCTTTTAATTAGAAACTAATCACTTTTGGCTGTCTAGGTTGCTTCCTATAATTTGGGGTTTTTTGTTAACATCTGACTTTTTGTATGGGGTTTTTGCTAAATTTTCATTGATCAATCAAGGGTTTAATCTCTATTTTATAGTATCCTAATCATAATTTCATCATTTGCCAAATCAATTTGATTAGGGTTTTCATTTTAATTGAGCTAACACCTTTGATTTTGCAAGATCTCATCAATTTATTATTCTAGGGTTTCCAATTGATCAATCTGTGGTTGCAAGGTGTTTATCTGATCATATTTCATCCACTAGATTTGTTATTTTAGGGTTTGCAATCTTTATTAGCCATTTTTTTCTAAACCCTAACCCTAGTTTTGTAGAAACAGGGATTTTTTACCCATCTGGCATATTCAGGTCGCTTATGAGCAGTAACAGTTTGCATATGGTTTTTTTGCATCACTTCTGAGCAGTAACAATTTGTTTTTGGCAGATTGTAGATCACTTTTGAGCAACAGTTGATCACCTCTAGTAAATGTGTGTCACTTTCAGTTCTATCATTCACAGTTGGGTTTCCTTGGTTACTAATCATCTATTTGTGCAACATCTTATCGATTGTCCAAGAAAAGGAGGTTGTGAAACTACTAACATATCTGTTGTAGCTTCAATCGGTCCAAGACATTTCATTTTTATCACTAATTTAGGAATATTTGGGCTTGGTGTTTAAAAAGAATCATTATTTTCTCCGTGCTTGTTTTATCTTTCTTGATTGCTTGTTGTGCATGTGTGTAACCCAAATTTAATAGCAAGAGTATCCTCTCCCCTTGAAGGCGCCCTAATTCTCTTGGTTTTTAGTAGAGATAGTAGGGACAATCCTAAGGTTTGGTGGGGGGACGAGCCTTGGGAAACCTAGAACTTTTTTATATGTGAGAAGTGAGTGTCATGGAGGGGAGCTGATGCTACAAAGATCCTGAAGCTATCTGCTTTGAATAGGCATAGCAAGGGGACTCAACAAATACAGTCCTTTCCTAGCCTAGGTTGTACAAGCTTGTGATTGTTGTGAGTGTGAGTGACTGAAATCACTATTTTCTTGTCAAAACATCATCAAAACACATCCTTTGTCAGACACAAATCACCTTTGAACAATAACTGCTCGCTTTTAGAAATCCAGATCACCTTTAAACAACAGCTGCTTGCTTTTTACAAAAACCAGATCACTTTTAAACAACAGCTGCTTGCTTCTGGAAAACACTGTGTCATTTTTACACAGCAGTAGCTCACCTTTGAACTGTAATTGTTCGCCTCTAGTAAAACTACTCACCTCTGGTTCATATTGCAATCTGTCATCTAAAACAAACCCAAATCACTTCTGAGCTATTACCCATTGCTTTTAGCATTTTCTAAGTTGCTTTTGAGCTATTACCTGTTGCTTCTAGGCAATCATTAGCAATCCATATCAACCTAGCCCAATCAGTTGCACTTTCAGACTTCTTAGCTTTGTCACTAGTTTTCAGACATTCGTTTGATCATTTGCAGTCACTTAAACATTGCTCCTATCTTGAGCATACCAAAACCATTGGACTTTTTGAGCTTTCCATCCTTTGAGACCCCAAACAACAACCAAACATCAAAATAATCAACTCAACAGTAGCAAACATCATCCCTTTGGCTTTACTTAGCCCTAGCAACACCAGCAACAAGCTTTTCCCTTGAGTTTGTGAGCTATTCTCTAGGGAAGTTTATCCAATCCAACAACCAACAAAGCAACCCAACAACAACAACCAACAACCCATTAGCAAACCAAGCAACTAGAAAACTAGCAAAACAAACCATCAACAAGAAAACAACAAACCATCACCTTTTGGGTCTCAACCTTGACAAACTAGTCCAATCCAAATCATCAACCATCATGCCTCAAACTAGGAGCCAATATAGAGCTGAAATGGAAGCAAAATTGCAAACTAAGATGGAAGCTAAAATGCAACAATCCTGATCAACTCCCTTCAAGGATGCAACTCAATTCACAACTGGTATGCCTTCTTACATGTTTGTACCTAAAGGATACACTGCTGGACCATCATCTTCACAACAAGTGCAACCTCAAACATTTACAGAGACCTATGAAGAGAAATCCCAAGATGACTTATTAGAATTTTGAGACACACACTTATGGGACCAAGTTGAGAATCTCATTTTATCTAATCCTAATTGCTATTTCTTGCAATTAGCCTGAATGGGAGCCAAATTACCAAGTGACTTTGACATATCCGCTATTCAAAAACATGATCCAAACACTCTCGTTGTTGGTGCAAAGGGACCATCCACTATAGCCTCACCATCTCATACCATATCCATGCTACAAAATCCCCCTTCCAAACCATCTCCTTCATTGTCTATTGCTACACCATCAAACCCACCATGTTTGGAGTACACTCTAGAACCTTTAATAACTCCAACCGAGGTACTTCCTTACCTTTCACAAAATTTGAGATTTCCGCCTTTCCATGTTTCACAACATACTCCTCCTACCATGATTGTATCCAGGTCTCAAGTATCACAAACTCCTCAAGTATCACAAGCTATCCATGTTTCACAAGTGCAAACTCTGCAAGTTTCACAAGCTATCCCAATACCACAAACTCTACAAGATTCACAAGCTATCCAAACACCACAAGCCACACAAGTCTCGCAGCCATTACAAGTTCCCACTCCTATCACATCACATGTGGAAACTACACCCCAAACTAATATTCCTATCACCTCTAATATGGTCTCCATGATTTCCACAAATCCATCTAACACACCATATAGCCCCAATGTTAGTCTCATTGACATGATTGAGCCACCTATTGTATCACAAGCCATTCCTAGCACTGATGTCTCTTATGCTGATAAACTTACATCACTCACTCCACCTCCATATAATCCTTCACAAAAATGTTAATCCATCTTATGTAACCCAAGGATTACCCATTCTCACTCAACATATGCCATATACCAATCCATCTCAAAGTACTCATGTTGTCCAAAACATAAACCCAAATATCCATCCTTCTTCATCCACCAATCCTTCCATTGCTTACCATATTCCAAATCCAACTCCCAATCCACAACCATTGACCAACATCAATCCATCCTCTAGCTCCCATGTGATGCAAAATCTTGGAGTTAATCCATCGCAATATACCCAACCACCACTTGTTTCTCAAGAATAGCATCTTCATTTACACATATGTATCACATACCAATCCTTCGGCATATAATGTGAGCACTCAACCCCAACAAATGGTCATACCCTCATGCATTCCATAGTAGTAACAATATACACTATATTACATTCCACCTCTAAACCATCAACCCCATTTGCAACAACAACAACTATCTCAAGTGGATGTTGAACAAATGATTAACAAGGTAGTAGGACATGTCATGCCCGCATTTCCCATGCGGTCACAACACACAACACATGTGTCATGTCCACATTTGCCATGTGGTCATGACACAAACTACGAAAAACTTTTCTACCTATCCCTAGGAACCCCCTCGCACACGTCTACGTGCTCGGTGGCAATACACATAAGGCATAAATAGGTCAACATAACCGCGATGGTGAAAGTTGTCTAGGGGGTATGTGACACGAAGTGTGTTGATTTTAGGGTTAGACTAATTTTAATCTAAACCCTAAGTTTCCTAGGTGAAGATGATTCCACCAGCTTCGAAACCTATCTCAACTTCGGTTAAAATAAAATTGAAAAAGGATAAGTAACTGATGAAATTGATGGTCGCATGATGAAAGTGGAAAGATGGAAAGAAAAACTTAATAAAATATCATAAAATAAAAACCCTAGAAATCTAGGAAAAATTTGACAGCATAATGCGTTTTTGAATAATCGCAAAATAAAATTTAAAATAAATCACCAATAAGGAATTAAATAAAATTTAAGAATAAAATTAAATTAAACTTAAGAACAAATTTCAAACGTAATAAAAATAAAATAATAAAATAAAATTTAATGACAAGACATCAGATAAATCCCGAAAGAAAAATCGAGTCCGTTATTAAATATAATTTTGGGCATGATATTTAATAACTAACTCAAAATTTTCATAGGTAGGGGAGGAGAGTTTAAATAACTCTTCCCGTAAAATAATGATAAAATAGTTTAATAATTGAAAATAGTAAAATCCCGCAAGGGGAAAAATTAGAATAAAATAAAATAAAATGAAATCTCAAGTAGGACGAATTTAAAAGGCAAGGGAAAAATTCTCTCCCCAATACAATAAATTAATTCCCTAAGATAAAATTATTCCACAAGGCAATTATTTCAAAGTGCAACAAATGTCTCATTCACATTTAGAAACCAAATAAAAAAAAAAATCCAAGAGTTAAATTATAAGCCAGGAAATGAATAGAGGTTTAAAAAAAAAATTAAAACCCACTTCCTCACATATTCCTCTCAATAAAATATAAAATCCTAAATTTAAAAGCCCTAATCTCATATTGTATTTGTTTACTCCATTGCCCTAATTTCATTCAAAATGTTTTCACAAAAAGAACCCTAATCTCCTCATTTCTTTTGTTTTGTTTTTGCCTTTGTATGCAGGTTTAGGGTTTGAGGACAACCATGGAGGCCATGGAAGATATCTAGAGGTATACATAGAGAAATCCATTCGATGTATATATATTTATATCATTATGTATATTATTTCCAGTGATAGGATTTATTTATGTGTTGCAGGGTTGAATACAAATGATATTGAATGGTCGGAGGTTACCGCTGCATAGAGGCGGCGTGATGCAGGGTTACGGTAGAGTTTTTAGAGTGAAGGGCGGCATGTGAAAGATGGAGGGGGCAAAGAATGGTAGAGCCGAAGGCGGTGCTGATGCTGGAAGAGGATGGGGAGCCACCGCTGCAAGGTTTTGCGAGGGTTACAGGGGTAAATCCATGGATGTGTAGTGATGGGGAAGTGTGGGGAGGGGTCCGTGCCTCCCCCCATATCCACGTGTGTGGGGGGAGGCACGGCCCCCTCCCCACACTAGTGACTAAACTTTGACAGAGGTCGCAGGGTCTGTGGTGGGTGCTAACCACCACAGCCCCATACATCTTTTTTTATAAGTATTTTCTATTTTTAAAATAGTCTACTCAAGGTCTGCCATAGTAAACACTCAACATTTTGTATATATATATAGAAATATGTATGTATATATATATATTCTCAACTCTATATCATCTATTTGTAAAAAGAAAATAAAACTAAAAAGAATAAGATTTCCCTACTAATGCTTATTCATGTATATATACTATATGCACATATATATATATGTGTGTGTGTGTGTGTGTGTATAATATATATACATCAAATTTTACTTCTGTATTTTCTATTTTTATCACAGCATATGCACAGTATTAAGGAAATGATAGTAAGCTAAATTTAATTAAATGACAAGTATAATTTTATATATATATATATATATATATATATATATATATATATATATATGTATATATACACCTATATATATATGTATATATATATATATACACACTTGCACTAATTTTCTCCCAACAACGGTAAGGATAGAAGGATTATTAACTTTCAGACTTATCCCTATATTTTCTTTTTAAATGATGATATTTCATTTCTGCATAGTAAGAAGATAACTTAGTATTAAACTTATTATTATTATTTTTAAGTATACCATACAAAAATATATTTTCCTTTTTTTTGAACCAGATAAAATACACAGAAATACATTTTTTTTTTGCAACAATAAGATAGAAATCTGCGATTTCAAATAAATTTCAAACAACGCTTTTCATATCCATAACAACAACTAATAATTTAACTGTCAATGCAATAACAGAAACTAATTAAATCTTCTCTTTCTTTCTAGTATGCAATAAATTTCATTCCACTTCAAATGAATATTTTATTCCTTGAAAAGAACAAAGACGGAAAATAAAACAACTCATGCCTTTCTCCACACAAAACCAACTCCATAATAAAGGAAATAAATCATTCTAAAAAGAATAACTAGAATATTTACATTTCACTACTTTTCATAGCCAACTCCAAGGGCATAAAACTTGCTAAAATAATTACAATAAGGCCATAATGGCCATGGCTCAATAGCTAATAAAATACCACTAAAACCACACAAGAAGGGGCTCTCAACCACTTCATTTCTTCACTCAAAACCTGCAAGTAAACACAACAAAAGAAGGACAACCCAGCCACTTCGAAATGCCCTCCTCCCTACCATAGACCTGCAAGTGGGTCGCCCCCGAGCTAGGGAGGTAGGGATTAACACAAGTGCATCAATTCCGCAACAAAAATTAAACACAACAACACAAAATAGCCCCAAGGTTTAACACAAAACTCAACTCATGAAAATGAGTTTGATGAGGGTAGGGAATGTACCCCTCTACTTCAAAGGCCACCCAAAAGATAAAATACCAATCTCATGGCCTCAAGCCAAAAATCTCCAAAACTACCATTCTCCACAAAATCACAAAATAATCTCCATGGCACTCTTGCCATTCAAATAATCTCCTCAACAAGTAAAAGCCCTCAAGGCATAAATAATACAATGTGGAGGTGACCTCAAGGAGGTTCCTTTCCCCTACCCAAACATGTTGAGCATTACCTCCAAATGGAGGTGCTCTCACCATACTCCCATCCCACACAAAAACAATGAAGACAACAAAACAACCAAAAACTACAATACATCACACATTAAATAAGCAAGGGTAAGAAACAAGGCTTAAGAGGCTTACCTTCAAAGCCCTATAATGGAAGCACGTTTGGTGAAGAGCTCCAAGCTTTCCCAAACCTTCCAATCTTCAAGAATCCTCTAACTTTCCCCAAATTCCTCCAAAATAGAAAGAAAACTCAAAAATGCAAGAACCCCACACTCCTCAGTAAGAGGAGGTAATATAGGCCATCAATTTGGCCTTGAGGAATGAGAAGGTGACACTTGTCACCTTCTCCTTCCTCCTCCAATGCCACTTGCAAGGGAGAGGAAGTGTGAGGATGACAAGTGTCATCCTCCCATTCCATCTCAATCCTCACCTTATCCACTTGTGCTCTCACACATATGTGAGAGAACAAGTGGTGAGGTGGCATTCCCACTCAAACCTCCAAGAGGATAAGGGATGCTATATGGCATCCTCTTATTCTCTCAAAGAGCCATCTCCCTCCAAGATGCTCTCACACGTGTGTGAGAGTCTTGGAGACCTCCCAAGTCTTCCTTGGGAAGGGATTCCAAAACTTTGGGAAGGGAGATGAGTCTTTCCCAAAGCATGACTCATCTCCCACCTTCCCTAAATTCAAATTTCGTCACTTTGACTAAACCATAGTTTAGAGTGACCAAAATTGAGTTAATCCAAGGGTTAGATAGTCCAAGTTGACCCTAGACCCATGGGTAACCACCTAGAGTAACTTTTGGGACACTAAGGTTCACAAAAGGGTCATAAATCTACTTTAAATGGCCTCAAAAAATAAAACAAATACCAAGTGGTGTAAGTCATAAAAATTATACAACACTCAATATTAATTAAATAAACAAAGGGGTACTAGGCCAAAATGATAAAATTAAATCAAGTACTTAAATCAACACTCAAATTTCAAACGTGATCCTTATCCCTCTTGAGAATGGATCGGTTTCACAGGGGATAACATTGGTGTGAATTCTACCTCCAATTTCTCATGGCTAGGGAATGTAAAACCTGCACATCTCGATCAAGTGTCAATCATATCATGAATAATCATAGCCGAAGCAACTGGAAATAAATTCACGCCATAGAATACAACAATAATCATCAATAACATAATTTTGAATTAAACTACATTTTTCAATCACATGTCAAATAGTCAACATCACATAATAACTAGAATCTCATCACAAAACATGATCTAATATATCTCATATGTCGAATCACAAAATAGCATCAAATATGATCAAATCGAATCACATTTGTTTAATCAATGTCCTATCAAAATCAAGAGATATAATCAAGTCTACATAATGAAACCATAGTCTCTAAAAAGTTCGATAATGTCATCAACTGAAAAGTATACGATCAAAATAAGGAAGGAAAAATAATCGACGTCACAGGACAAAACAAGAAGACATTTTCCTTGGGAGACATATGCCCTTATCCATTTGACAAGTCACTTCACATGACACCGTTTCTGCCACATTTTGAAATCCCACAATTTGACAAATACAAAGGGAAAGGTAATCTAGATGACCATCTTAGAGCATTCTATCACTTACCTCCAGGAATCAAGACTTTTGAGGAATTAGAAAACAAATTTTTATCACATTTCACTTTCAACTTTGAACATGAGGTGAATATGAATGATCTTGTCAACAACAAACAACGCAATGGTGAAACTTTCTCATCATTTACCCAATGATGGTGCAACATGACTAGCAAACTATCATGGCAAATACCTAAGAAACAACAACTTGACATCTTTGTCCAAAATCTTCATCCTGAGCTCTCATTTCAATTGCAATTGTAAAGTACTAGCACCTTTGATGAACTCATCTCTAAAGGAACCACCATTGAGAGAGATTTAATAGCTAAGGGCACTATCAAGATTTTTAGACAACAAGGACAATCCTCAATCTTCCAATGACAAATCCCACTTTTGGAACAAGAACAAAAATGTTGTTAATGATGACATTGTGGATGCAAAGAACATACAAATAGTGAAAGATCCTATTAACATTCAAGCCACATCTACAGCTAATCAACCTTTTCAACGAAATCGACCAAGAACAAATCTGACACCTAGATGACAATTTACTCCTTTAGGGGAACCCATGGAGGTAATCTTTCGAAAACTTGTCCAAGTGGGAGATATCACATTACCTGAAGGTCCACCCAATGTAGAACATATCTTCAAATCTCCTTGGTACAAAGAGAATGAATATTGTGAATACCATAGAGTCAAAGGACATAAAACAAATGGTTGCATGCACTTAAAACATGTAATTCAAGATTGCATCGATCAAGGTCTAATTAAAATCACACCACCAACATCACAACCAGCACATCAACTAACTTTGAACTATGATCTAGATGCTTTCAAGAATCCACTTCCATCTCATGATGAGACAAGTAACCCTCATACTGGGAATACTATCCATTACAACTATGAGTCATCCACGATTGGCCGCATTGACCGAGCTCACATTTCTACCATCACTATCCAAAGCACCCGATTGCACTGTAACTACTAGAAGAGGCCGTGTTACCATTCAAGGAGCACCTATCAACCCTCCTTGATCGCCTTCTAGTTATAATATACTTGATCACCTTGGCAAAACTCCCATACACATCTCCATCCTAGAGTTGCTTCACATATCCCCTGCCCATAAAGCTATCCTTGAAAAAGCATTGCAAGTCTTCGGTGCCTAATGATATCTATACCACATAATTTTAATTTATGATAGCTAGCATTGCAGCCCCTTGCCATCTCACCTTCTTCGATAAAGATCTTCGATCATCCATTAACCCATCACATAACAAAGTCCTCCATATAGAAGTATTTGTAAACCAATGCCATATCAAATGAATCTTAGTGGATGGTGGAGTTGGTCTCAATATATGCTCTTTAAAACTAATAAAACAATTGGGATATTCTGAGAAAGACATTGACACTTCCAAGGTCATTACTAGCAAAGCATATGATGATGCTGAGAGAGATACTGCAGTAGTCATCCATTTGCCTATCCAAGTTGGTCCTGTCACCATTGACGTCCACTATCAAGTTCTTGATATTGACCTTCCCTATAACATCATCCTTGGCCATCCATGGCTCCATGATCTTAAAGTGGTTCCTTCCACATACCATCAATGTCTCAAGTTTCCATATAATGGTGTTGAAGTTACTATCCATGTCGATCCCAATCCATTTGAGTTTTGTCAAGCCTTTCAAGCCAAATATAAAAATCCTAATCGTATCCCTATCAACACCGAAGCTTATCCATCTTCATCCTATGTTGACCCATCTGCTTTACTCAATCCATCATCTAGCAAAGTCACTCCAAATTTTTGTATTAAGTACACTAAATAAGGACTAGGTGAATACAAACTACAAGAATCTTCACTCGCATCTATTTCTGATATAGAAGCTGGACCTTCTTCAGTAGGAGAAACTTCTAATTCAGATACCACTAATGATTCCTCCCTTCATATCACCAACCTTTTTCAGGGAACCTCCATTTTCATGATTTCTTCCACCCCTTCTTCTCCATCTAATGATGAACTCGAGTCTAGTTCTCAAGATACCCCTAGTCCCATTTTCAATCAAATGCTCCCACAAGCTAAAGATGTTGGTAATTCCTCCATCCATCCTATGTCCACCATTTCCTATCAAAAACCCCATTCTAAAACCCAAAAGCATGTGACCATACACCTTCCACCATCAACTTTACCTCCACTTCTTCCAACTCCTAAACTCTCACCATCAACTTTACCTCCATATCTTCCACTTTCACCATCCTATAAATTGCAAAGGCATGTGACCGTACACCTTCTGCCATCTGATTTACCTCCACTCCTTCCAACTCCTAATATCCCTCCATTTTCCTTACCACCATTACTCCCAACACCTAATTATCCCCCTATCAATAAGTACCCTTATAATCCTAATCGTGACCAACAAATGCACACGTTGTCTAAACATAAAGCTTCCACTCATTCCACCAATCCCGCTTCCATCAAATCCAAGGGATTCAAAGATAAAAATTTGGATGCCTATAACTCTAAAGCCAGAAATCCTACCAAGAATCCTAAATATTCTCATGCCTCAAGGCACCAATGCAAAGAATCTTAGCCAAGTACATCTAAAAAGCTATCTGAGCCCATAACTCTTCAAGAAAAGCCCACGACCAAAATGGTTTGGATTCCTAAGCAAACAAGCAAGTAGGCTGAATGAGGCATCCTTATCTCCCTTTCAAAATCCCAACCATCTCCTTCCATCCAAATCACCATTCCATTCAAAAATCCATAAATCCCACAAGCAAAGCAAAAATCATAAAAAAAAATACTAAGTCTATGTGGGTTCCTAAATCACTCCATCACCCATCTCACAAACAAACATCCCCATTGTTTTCTACGCCACTTTCCCATCAAAAGCTTCATTGTTTATCACGGTGTGTGCAACCATTGGTCATGATTCCCTTCCATTCCAAAGCATTCCCACATACCTCTATCTCCCCAACCTTCATCCATTATCCTATATATTTTCCCTCACCATTCTATATCTATGGTCCATGCTTTTGCATAATCCTTCTCTCCATACATCCTTCCATGAACCTTTCATAATCCATATCATAATCCATAAGCCTTCCATAATCCACTATCCACCTAATCCATCTCTCGTCCATGCAATCCCTTACCAACATCTATGAGCATAATGACATAGTCCATGCAATGACATCCATCTCCAACAAGACTACCAACATTCATTGAACTAGCCACTTGAGTCCCTCCTATCCGTTACCATGACGAAAACCTAGCAAACAAGCGCCATGTGTAATTGTCAGCATATTCCAAAAAAAAAAACCCATCCAATAGTGAAAACCACTTTGTGGTGCTTTGGATAACAAAAAAAAAGTATAAGATAAATAATTCATCCTCTGGTAAAAACCTAGTAAATAGGCACCTTGGATAAGTACCATAGTGAAAACCTAGCAAATAGGTGCTATGTGTAGAGACCGGCCTCCATCATTTACTTAGTTTGTTTGATCACCACTTTCCACAACATCACAATCTACTATCTTGCCTCCATAATCCACTATCTTTCCTATTTTAACATTGCCAACCATTATCCCTTATCTATCCATGATAAAATCCTTCTCGCCCTTACCTCTACCATGCTAGTTGTCATAGTTTGGACTTTGTTTGGGTTAAGATATCATTTGGCACCTTAGCATACTATCCACATAAACACATCCATTGCCGCATCTCCCTAACAAACTTCATCCCACACTGGGGGCACTTGTTGAGCCTTATTTGGAAGTGGACATCCATAGCTCTAGCTCATATCATCCAAACAAACCAAAACACAACCAACATCCAAACAAACCAAAACACAACCAACATCTAAACAAACCCAAAACACAGCAACCATCCAAACCAAAACCAAAACACAGCAAACAACCAAAAACATCAAAACATAGCAAAAATCCAAAAAAAAATCAAAACATCACAAAAATCCAAGCAATAAAGTTGATCCTTTGTCATCAACCATCAACACAATAAATAAGAACTACATCTCACCTCTATCGTTCAAAGCCTTGATCCCATGGATACAGGGTATGTAGGCAATCTGAGATGCGAAGGAAGGACTCTAATTCAGGCATAGACGATAGCCCCCCTTTCATCATCCATCTTTCATCTTTCTTGTAATCATCCTCCAATCTTTCATCTCACTTTCTTCTATCTTTCATCACGTACATCATCAATAAGCCTAGAACTACATATTCATCATGTCTCATCACTATCGTAATGTGCTTTGATCCCATGGATACAAGGTATGTAGGTAGTCTGAAATATGAATAAAGTATCTAGTACACAAGAACAGACAATCCACCTCATCTTCATGTTCTTTCATCTTCCATCTTCTTCTCTTTGACTAGCTCAAGCAAGAAGCAGACTATGTGCATCAGCGAAAACTCAAGCACTTTAACAAATCAGGGATAAGCTGAAAGCTACTTGTCTGCATGCCTTAAGCCAACATTTGCTATAGCATTTTATCAACATCTTTAGCCTTTAACAGGATACTGCTTTCCTCTCAACAAGGCACTAGCTTAAATCCATCAAGAGCACTTAAATTTGGCAAGAGAACATGATGACAGTATCTTTTATTTTATCTTTTGATTTATCTTTTGTCCCTTCCCTATGCCTAATCAAAACTGCCTTGATCTATCATATCTTGGTATGTTGCGATGAAGTATAGAATGGGGCATGGTCATATCACTTTCATATGTTGTATCTATAGGCTGATCTTATTCTCTTCCTATGCGTATTGGTATCTTGTACGTATTGGGATTCACATCTTGCATATCAATATCTTTTGCATCTGAGAAGCTAAACAGTCTCTTATGTATTGAGACTATTCTATGCTAAGACTATTTCCATACATATAACCGACAAGGTGTCATTATGTGTAGTGGAGATAAGCTCAAACCTTTGCTTGTAGCGTCAAAGTCCATCTCAGAACACTAGCTGCTATTCATATCTTGTGTATGTTGGTTCAACATCTTGACTTCATACGTTTAGACAAGATTGTAGTATGCTAGTTATGCATTAGATATCTCGACACCTTGGTCCTTTATACCCTGGTACATAACATCCAAATGCTATATTAAACATAAGGATTGCATTTCTTTACTTTTGAGAAATTACTTTAAAAGTTGGCATACCATCTATCCATTCCATCATATTCCTATATAGTCCTCAACCAAGATCAATCTTTCCCTCCATCTTCATTCCTCTTTCTTCATTTTCCTCGTATATATCTTGCACAACAAGTGTGTTAGGCATACATAGGTACATATCATTATCATTGCCATCTAGATATATTGCATTATCATAACCTCATTATCATACATTACCATTATGTGCATTTCTATCATCTGAATACCATTAGCATGACACATTTACATTATTACCATTTGCATATTCCTCTCATTTGCAAAACTTCCATATAAACCATGAAAATACAAAGATGCATAACATCATAACATAAGTGGATCCATCATCATTACAACATCACATAGATACCCAAAATCACCATCATATATATATATATACAATTAAGTATACAAGTGTCTATATATACAAAATGGGCTATCCATGAGCCAGCAAAACTATATGTACAACCGACTCATAGGCCTCATCATGATACAAAGGATACATAAACAAGGCAGCCCTAATGACTACTAGCAGCTCCCTCACCCTGTCCACCACCACTAGGTCCTATCCCTAGTCTACCATCTCTAGGAGGCCCCATCACTGAAGCTATAGATCGTGATCAACCTGTCCTCCATGAACTCAAAGCCCTTGACTTGCTCTTGTAGCTAGGCTGCCTCTACTCCATAGGTACTACCCCATAATACAACCCTCTATAATACTCGGCCTCACCCTGTGCTCTCCTCAACTCTCCCTGTGTCTGTGTCAACTGTGTAGCCAGATACATGGTGGCTCCATCTATCCCCAATGCAGCTACTACTCTATCCCTCTCAACTGTCATAGCCTATACATGCTGCACTACTACATCCCTCTTAGTCCTCAGGGCATCACTTTTAGCTTTCATAGCCTGCATCTGCTACAAAGCAGTATCTCTCTCAAGCCTCATATCCTATTCACTCTACCTAGTTGTAGCTCTCTGTCTTGTCACCCTCGTAAGAGTACCATCATCCTGTCTATCACCTCCATGTACTCTAGTCTCTAGCTATGCCTGGTAAGCCTGAGCTTGTACTCTAGCATGCCAGAATCCCAAGACCACTTGGTGTCTATCCATCTCCACCCTCCTCAGTCTCAATTGAGCCCACTGCCTCCATCTCCTCTCCTCTTTAATCCTTTGCCTAAGATGTTGAATCCCAACATCATCACCTCCTAGCACCTGTACCTGTGGTTGTGCAAGTACATGTGGCTGAGCCTTTCCCTGTCCCTAAATCCCTAGAGCTACTGATACTACTGCCTGTATTGGTGGAGCTTGTCACCACCTCCTCCTAACCGGCCTCTCCATCCCAATCTCCCCTATCTCGCCAGGCCTCATCAGTTGAGTCGGCCTAGCTGTGACCCAGTATCCATCATAATTTGGTAAAGTCTCTGGATCTGTAGGACCCTGTCCCCACTACCACACAACTAGATGTAATCCCTCTCTCTTCCAAAGCCATATCAACCACAATCTTTGACCCCCAATTAAATACCTCCTGCCAAGTCCTCCCAAAAATGGCATCAACTACTAGTACTACATGTGGTACCCTGAACTACCTCAACACTCTCTCAGGCAAATAGTGCTCTATGATATATATCCCATGACCAAAAATGTACCTAGCCTACCTAGCATAGGCAAGCTCCATATCCTCCTCCTCCCATCTCTCACAACCCATCCATGGTCTCCATATAAACCTATCAACCTCATCCAATGTCCACCTCTAGTACACTATACCTTTGCATTGCCAATAGGTAAGATCTCCCCTATACATCCTTGCATATGGCTCTCCCTCTACCCTAGCCACCCATCCATCTGGCCTCATCACTAGAATGTTCTCATATGCCCATACGTGCAACACTGTGACTCCCGCAGACATACTAGCTCCAAACATATATGCACAATCATGCAAATAATGATATAGCTGCCCCAGTACACACTCAGCCCATGCATATCTAGTCCCATATGAGAACATCCCCTCCATCACTATCCCCCATCCAACCGAAAATCCTCTGGCCTGTCTATCTCCAACCAGCCATGTGATAATTGCTACAACTACTCGTTGTAACCTATTGTAAAGCTCCTCCATCCTAGCCATCAAAATCTCTAAGCCCTTAGCCCCAATGTCTAGAGTCCCAAATAGTCACTTGAATGCAGTTGGACCCAAGTCAGGATCATAATTTACTCTATCTCCATCAATCAGGATGCGTAGAATCCAGAACACATCCTCTAGTGTAATCATCGCCTCTCCCATTGGCAACAAAAATGAACTGTGCTCGCTCCTCCACTGCTCAACCATTGCTGCCATAAGTCCTCGATGTGCCTACACTGGCTCTAATCTCGACACATGCTCTAAACCAATGATGTCTAAGAACAACCACTCCTCTGCATCCAACAATCTAACCAATCACAAATCCCTAGGGTGTGGCTCTTGCGACAATAATGGTGGTAGTATATCCTGCATCATTTCGGTCACTGTATCAGTCCCTTATGCTACAAATTAACTTTTGACTGCTAAAATCTTCCTATCTTTACTAAAAGTGACCCAATTTTCTACATGTGCTAGCCTTTTGATCATAAGTGAGCCATTTCACTATACGCAAACACTTTTTGCACATAAGTGACTTATCTACTATAAGCGAACAACTATCTCTTATAAGCGATCTACATTACTAAGCGATCACTTCTTGCCTAAAAGTGACTTGAATTTACCCTATGTGCATTTTGCCTATCTGTTTGCCCTAGCCAACTAGAAGCGACCTACTTTTGCCCTAAGCAGCCAGTTCAAGCTTAAACACGAGCTGAATTACCATAAGTGACCACTTTTCATCTAAAAGTGACCTAAACTTCATATCCTAAAATTGATCACTTCTAGTGATGTGTGTGCATTTATTACACTTTTAACCTTAAAAAATCACACATTTAGCAAAAGTTTTGGTACATATCGGTGTGCCTGCTCCTACTAGTCGCCCATGTGTCCTCACTCACTCGCCATTATGTTCACTACGCAGAATCACCATCCTGATAGCTCTCTGACACCCTAAGCACTACTACACTCCAAAGCTCTAGATTTCTAAAGGCAACAAGCACAAATGGGCCTATTTTCCCTTGAGGGACCTATTTATCCCCCCCTTTCCAAACCCTAATTCTTCTATACCATCCCACTTTCTCCCATCCAACCCCTGTTTTCTTCATGTCAACCTTGTTTTTAGCCTTTCATATTATCACGAGCCAACCTAGCCCTTCCTGGTTAGCCTAGATTACCTCTCGAGGGGGCATCACCCACCAGTTACACTGGGGCATAACCTTGTTTATCAAGCAAATTATTGTATCTTCTTTGACACAACATTCTAATGAACATTGTATCAAAGAGGGGCAAAATGTAGACACCCAAAATTGACCTAATTATCATTAGTATCAAATATTGCATTATCTATCATCTGCATTTGTCTAACACACTTGAGCAATTTCCCTATTTTATCAAAATCACCTATTTCTTCTATTAATTAAATAAATTCATATTTATCTAATTAATTCATTATCTATTTTCTTCTATTTTCTCTAATCTATAATTAAATAATCTTTAATTATTTAATTATCTTTATTTCTATCTATTTTAATTAAATAAATCTTATTTATTTAATTAAAATCCATTCATAAGCCCACTTTCCAATTAATTAAATAAATTTTATTTATTTAATTAATTTCTCTTCTCACTTATCTTCATCTTTCATCATAAGCCGACATGTGAATCTTTTATTTAAAACATGTGTGGTACTACATCTTTTATTTAATATCTTTCACATGTACTTTTTATGTACACGATCACATATGAGCCTTATCTTCCCTCCACTTATTATCTACACATTCACCTATGATTATCAATTCATCTCAGTTGTTCACATAGCCACCAAATCTCTATCATTGATTGATTTTGGTTCAAGTCTATATAAACACCCTCTCCTTTCATACTTCATCTATCCATCATTTTCATACAACGTATACATTATTATCCTAAGAATATTGAGCATTTTAGCATCCATTTAGCATATTATCACTATCATCCATCCATCATGGCAGCTTTGATCTTCATAATTGTTCATTGTTGAGAAGCAATCCACATCATAAACAAGGAATCATACAATCTAGGTGATCTTGTTCTTGAATTGCATGTTTTTGGTTTCACTTGGATTCGATTGTTTGATGGTGGTAGGATTAGGTTTTCATTTGCATGCTTGATCTCATTGACCTGATTTTTACCTATCACACCCACACCTCATATAAAAACTAAAAAAAACATATCAAGTGTGAAATAAGTAATTAGTATTGTCTATGTTGTTGCAGTTCTATACTGAAAATAGGAAATATTGTAAATGGGTTGTTAAAGTGTCAATTCTAGCAAACTAAACAAGCATACCCGCACCTTCCATTATTACTAGGTGTACCTTTCATCAGCTATATAGGGGTTCTTAGTGACAACTAGTTGTTCTGGGTCCAGTGACAGTGTTTGGGGCCTAGAAAATGATTTGGGTTTGGTTGTCTTTTCATTTTTAGTTGTTCATCTAGTTTTGAAGTCAATACCTACTTAGGTATACCCCTTGGAATATCCCTCTAGAGTCTAACCTGAGTTAAAAGTGCAGAGAAGCCTACCCACTCCTATTAGTTGGTGAAAATCACCCTAACCTGTTGATAAACCTCTTTCAAATTGCCCAAATGACATCCCTGGCCTAGGTGATTTAGGAATATTTTAGAGTTTACGGTTGCAGCTATTTTGGGTCCCAAAAGGCCCTTATAGGGAGATCGAGGGTTATGGATAGGAGATAGAGAAGTTCAATCCTATTGCCAAAGGGTTATCCATTTGATGGACAATAATGGTTTAATAGAGACTCACCCTATCACATGAGTGCTCTAGTAGAAGGGAGATGAGTTTCTTGAGGATTTTCCCCTAGTGTCCTATTGTGTGGTTACACAACACGCCCCATTTTAACTTGACAAAACACGGACCCAACTTTTTGTTTGGCTTTGCTTGTGTTTTCTCCTTGCTGGCGGTTTGGTAAAAGTAAGACAGTACAGATGATCCTACATAAAAGGGGCTGGGTAAGTCATCATCATGAGGTCAATTTTTTCAAAGTTCATATTTATGTCAATAACCTCATGGGTAGATAGAGTACAAAATTACATGCAGGTTTGCCTTTTGGATCACCCAGATATTCCTTAGGGAACAAAAGTTATGATGAGCCAAAGATCTGGTCAAACCTGATATTCCGAGGGGGAAGATCATATTTCTCAATATCAGTCATCTTACAAAAGATCACCCTGATCCATATTATCACTTGATAAAATCATTTGCTCTGAACATCCAGATGTCAACTTTATGTGATAACGATATCTACCCGACAAACAACAACATATATTTTGCGAAGGTCATACTCCTAAACATCACCTGATATTCAAATATCACCCCGATATTTGAAATATTTGCTGGTCGCAAAATATCACCTCGAACCAATGTCCTGCTGATGTCATCCAAACCTAATAATCAAAGAAATAAACATACTGATGACATCACCATCCTTTTTACTTTGTGGAGGTATATTTCCAAACATGACCCTTCCTACATAACATGACGATGACGTCATAGTGCGACAACGATGAACCAAGTCTTTATCCTGTTGACGTCACCCTGATATTTCAATAGGAGGTCACTTTAGTCTAGGGGGTGATATTATAAACATCACCAGACATTCCAAACATCCCCTGATATTTTGAATATCACCCGATATTCTCAACCCGACCCGATGTATCGACAACGGTCTTTCTACCTAAATGGATGATCATATTATACCAAGGGGGTCATATTTTCAATGTCACCTGATATTCAGAGATCACCCCGCGCCTCACCGCCATAACATTAAATGCACGTAGATATGGTAGCTAGTTCCTGCCCATTACGAACCTGATACATACACTTGGTAGGATCCAGAAGTTTCGTACGAGTAAATTAGCTGTTGCATTTAATTCGCCCTAATTTGCCCCTAAGTGACCTGATGCATAGGTTTAAAATGAATTTACTGAGTCATTTTGTTATTTACCTTGAGATAAAATAGTTTTAACAGAGAACTAACCTTCGGAATCCTCTGACGAATAACATCTGGACGCCATAGTTTACAGCAGAACGAAGCAAGTGAAAGCCATCGGTATCAGGATCACTTTTAGACAATCATCAGCATAATCAAGAGGATAAGCACATTAGGTAAGTAATTGAAACCCTCTGGTTGTCATATTCTGCATATCCAGGTATCATGGGGTCTTCTGGTTTGAAATTTTAAATTATACATGTCAGGATAAATGAAATGTGGAAAGAACAATAGTATGCATGATGAATAATGAATATGTAATGTATATGTATGCTTGTATATATATATCAATTGTAAGACCAGGTTGTGTTAATTGCAGGCATCCATGGCGAACAAACGACTGGCTAAGTCAGAGGCAAAATTCCTAAAGCTGATGTTTGCTCATCCTGAGGGTGTCCAATTCAAATACGGAGCCATTATAGACACACACCAAGGGAATACAGATCTGGTTGCCTGGTCAGTCAAAATGAATGATGAAAAGAATAATAGCGCCCTGCTAGATGTAGTCTTCGTATCAAGAATGTGGAATGCAGCTGGTTTCCCATATTCCATGGAAACCCCTGAGCTGGTTATTGAGTGTGCGAGGAACTACAAACCAGAAACAAGGAGGGTAGAGAAACATGGCAGAATATATGTTGATCTGTCAATCAGGGGTATTACTGCTACATTTGGTTTGCCACTGGGCAAGAAGGTTGCCAACATAGATCTGAAGAAATCGAAAGTGGAGTATGAGAATAACAAGAAGTCTACCAGGAAGAAGATGTATCAATGGAGAGCCAAGAATAGTCCATATCCTGCAGCAGCTACGCTTTTGGTTCATTTATATAAGTATGACTTTGACGACGAGTACCAATACATGATAGCCCTGCTCAGTAGAGTGACAGGCCAGCCTGATGCTGGAACTTTTAAGGACTGGATGTATGCAGTCATCCTGATGTGACTTTACATGGATAACAAGCCAATGTGGGCTAAAATGATAAGTGATGCTCTAGATGAGTAGCTGATGAATTTGGGAGGTCCAGATTGTTCCTTCTACATGACATCATATATAGTTTATTCATGTTCCTACAAGGGTACATTTGATGCATTGATTACAGATGGAAAAATTGGAGGCACAACCAATGATGCACACATATGGGATCATCATCCCCAACTGCAAAGAGTGAATTATCTCCAGGATTACAAGCTAGTAAATGATGCATTTTCTATGCACTTGGTGAGAACAATGGAAGAAGATAGAACCAAGAGACTGAGCATGGAGGCTCAAGAAGTTATCTACAGGCATGGAGCTTGGTTTATCGAATTTGCCACTTTCTCCTATATTAGGATTGAAGGTTTTGAGGTGGAGCCTCTCATGCTCCCAAGGTACCCTACAGATGCAGTTGTCTTAATGGAATTTCTAAGACAAGTCTCTACAATATTGAATGCATATAAGGAAAACAACAAGCTTCCACCAGTTTTGTTTCCAGTTGCAATGGGCTGGTATATGTGCCTAGATTCTGAGAGTATAAAGAAGGCCATAGTTGGTCTAAATATGATGAATTTCCAGCCTTTCTTGTTAGTAAGATCATATGATCCTGTTGTTCATGATGTTAGTCATTCGCAAACATAGAATAAAAGTTACACAACAACCTTTACTCATCTTGAAAGATACGATGAATTCAAAGAATTCATGATCCCAAGTCTCCGTTGATTAGGTCTTAATCTACTGACGTTACTCAGTGGTTGATGTGTGTTGCTGTTTTCCATTCAGGGGCCTTACGTGTTTCTGCACTGTTCATCATCATCATCTTCAAATATCCTGCTCTGGATGTTTGCTCTGCATAAGTCTCCAACAATTCTACCTCTGCACTGTAAATTTAGTCAAATAATGTGCCTACATGCTGATATTTGCATGATTTCTATCATTATTTATGATTCTTTGCATGATATTTTCAATACTACATGCACTTAACTCAAATATGCTAATGATCTTCAGTTACCTACGGGATTTCAGCATATTTCACTGTTTCTGCTTGTTATTTATCATGATTTTGCAGTTATGGTGATGAATTAATGAAATTGAAAAAGGAAAAGGGTTAAAGAAGGAGATTCCCAAAACTACTGGACTTAGATCACTGATTCACATACAAGCTCCCATACATGCAATGAAAAGAAGGAAAACTAGAAATCATACTTCACCAGGACATTCCACAAATCCGCATGATCTAGTGCAAATCTTCAAAGGAAAGTTGACAACAACATGTAATGAAATGAAAGCGCTTCCAGTTGAACACAGCATTCACCAGTACATATCCAGAAATCAACAAGAAGATTACGTAAAATTTACAATCAGGATGTAATCTGGAACTTCATATTCATTCAGTATGCTCAAGAACAGGTACATTTACAGTGATCTGAAGAAAGAACCTTGACATTTCAACAATTCTATCCTCATTAGTCTCAGTAATCTGATCTCTTAATTGATTCTACAGTAATTGACTTTTTGCGCTAGATGCGTCTGTGTATTCTAATGTATATCCCCTTTTAAATGACAAGCTCTGGCTCTTATATAGAACAACTGCCAAAAACGGTTACAACGATCCAAGGATCAGGATCCTCTCATAACAAACAACGGTCCAGATGAAAAGCACATGCTTCGTCAGTTGGCAAATGCACAGCTGGCACAGAATATTCCAGCATCTTCAACTTGATTCGGTCTCCAGCTGGCGAACAGCATATTTGACAATATCCTCCTCATTTCTGGCTCATGTTGCCTCCATGCGCAACTTTGTAATGCTCAGCTTCAGCAGCAGCAT
Source organism: Cunninghamia lanceolata (assembly GCA_027924645.1). NCBI lineage: Eukaryota > Viridiplantae > Streptophyta > Pinopsida > Cupressales > Cupressaceae > Cunninghamia > Cunninghamia lanceolata. The sequence continues at coordinate 3,505,498 of BSBN01001011.1, forward strand.
CATGACTTCAATGTTCAGCCTCAGCAGCATCATCATGACTTCCTGCAAATAAACAGACAAACATTAAGTTCATCATCATGATGATAAACAACAGGAAGTAAACATTTTATTAAACATACCTCCCAATGTGCAGCTACAGGCAATCAGGCTTTACCTGTGGAAAATATGCACTAAATGCATAAACAGCATAAAAACAACCAGGTCAACCCTCGTTGACCAAAATCAGGCAGTCGGGCTTTTTAAATTTCTATCGTTTCAAATTTTCCCGCCCATTTCCATGTGTATCGGGTTCAAATATGATCATGATGATCTCAATATATACAAGGAAATAACCGCCCTTAACAAATTACTTCATACCTGGCTTTGCATGCTCTGTTTGAATGTTTCGGGTCATCATCATCATGTTCGCATCAGTGCGACCACATATGATCAGGTTGACAATATTAGACTTGGCCGACGGCAACAGTTATACCTACGCCGAAAATCATGATGATGCCCAACTCTATATCTTCTATCTAGCCGCAGGATATTGTGAAATATGATGCTCCTCCCCTCCGAATGCTCTGAGGAAAAGCATATCAGGATGTTTCACTTCTGCATACTGGGAAAGAAAGACATCGTCATCATCATCATGATGAAGACAAACAGGAGGATCCGGAATATGATCCTGCTGCCGGGGAAAGGAATATCATGGTGACGTCATCGTCATCATCGGGCTTCATTAAAATGCAAAGGATGACGTCACCGTCATGTTTCGTTAAAATCAGGGATAAATGGAATATCGGGTCACCTCCAAGGAAGATGATCAGGCGGTGCATGTAAAATGACCCCTTTTCGGCCAAGGTGATCCTCTCAAAAGATCAGGATGATGATCATCATCATCATCATATTCACACTGGGTGATCCAAAATATGATCCTGCTGAAAGTCCTGATGACGTCATCAGGATATCCGGGGCTTGTGTTAATCTTCGAACATGACGTCATCATCATCATCATATTGGCGAAATGGATCACGCCTTGGAAAATAATCCTGCCGAAGGAGAAAGGTGATGGTGACGTCATCGTCATCATCATATCCGCAAAAGTTTATACTTCTCGGCAGGAGGATAATACGAAAAGTGGGAGAGACGAACAAGATCATGATGATCTTGTTCAACAAGGCAGGAATGAAATATCACCCTCCGCTTCGAAAGATAAGGTGATCATCATGATCACGCAAAAGGAGATCAGGAGGATTTTACGAAATGCGATCCTGCCTTGAAAGATCCTGATGATGATGATCACCAGGACTTAGTCGTGCGCATGCAAATTTTGCAGATGGTAGGTTTCTTAAGCAAGGTGATGATGATCTTCAGCATGATATTATAATATGCTCGCGATGTTGGAATATCATGATGCTCGCGATGTTTCCAGGATGCTTGACGGGTAAAACACACTAGCACTTAAGATTGACGTCCGGATGTTTCGGGACTGCATGATTTTTATCAGGTGATAGAGTAAGATCATGATGATGACCTTTGGCGACACAAAAGACCGCTCGACGGGAAAAGATTACTACGACTTAAACTTGACGTCCGGATGTTTCGACCTCAGGATATTATCGGGGGGGCCTTCAAATATCATGATGATGATGTTCATCATACAGCAATTATCAGGTTTGACCAAAACTTTGACTGCTCATAACTCCCTCATATGGACGAATTTTCAAGTGATGTAAAAGGCAAACCTGCATGGAATTTCAAGCTCTTTCTAACCATGAAGTCATAGAAACAAAATATGAACTTTGACAAACTAACCTCATGATGATGACCTACCTCATCCTGACCTTCATGATGATGATGCACCTGACTTATTTTTACCAAACCGCCAGAAACAGACAACACAAGCCAAAACAAAACGTTGGGTCCCTGTTTTGCCAAGTCAAAATGGGGCGTGTTGTGTAACCACACAACAACTTGCCACCAAAGAAAACAAACAAATTCCAATGATTCAAGTGATGTGATCACATTTATCTATAGTGTTCTAATTCTGTCTAAGTAAAATCATCATGATCTTTGAATGATAAAATTTCATTATGGTGATAAAGCTAACAAAGGATCAGGTGTGTGCAGATGATTAATTATCCTCATCTTGAAAGTAAGTTGAAAACATAAGTAACTGGTGTTAAACTACATAGTTGGAGATCATCCCTCATAGCCAACCTGGATAGAGCCTTGCTGCCAGCAGGCGTCTATAGCCCCGACAAGGTTATCTATACAATCTCCCTAAGTAGGGCTCCACTGCCAGCAGGCGTCCATAGCCCCGGTAGAGTTACTTAGATGGCCTAATTTTATTTCGTTTCTGATTTTCCTCTAAAAATTTAAATTTGATATCATCATGTCAGCTCATTTGTACAAGGTGTAGTCACTTGCAGCTTTAGGTTGGAGATTGTATTGGTAGCAAGGGAGTCCCTTTAGATTTTTCACTTAACACCTATACTCATATCTTCAACAAACCCAAGGCTGTTAGGTGTTTCATTGTGTTTGATTCACTTTGGACAAGAAAAAGTACCCTGATGAAAAGAGATCATAAACCTGATCATGAACACTTCTTAGAATGAATCATAACCTATATTTAAACGTGATCTTATCACTTGAATCCTAACAATTTAATTATTTTCTTAAGGTGATGAAGTGCATCATCCTGACTTACCAGAACAAGGTCCCAACCAACAAAACAACAACAACAACAAGCATACTGTACAAACAACTATACAAATATACAATATGATACACGAGACACTATACAAATATACAATATGATACACGAGACTGTCATGAAGTCACTCAGGCCTGGAAATAATGTTTGAGGAATTGTCCATTGACTGGCAACGGGACATCCTCACCTGTCAGGTTCTTAAGCCTATAAGTGCTGTCTCCTAAAATTTTAGAAATCTGAAAGGGACCTATCCATAGTCTATCAAACTTACCATGATCACCTTTCCTTTCATGGGCTTTATCCCACATCAGGACTAAATCTGATATCCTGAAAGCTTTAATTCTGGCTCTCTTGTCAAACCAGCGTTTGACAACAGCCTGATGTTTTGCAAATTGGTCAATCGCTTGACTTCGTTTTTCCTCCAGATGCATCAACTGAAGCAACCTGACTTCCTATTTATTATCTATGCCTAGATAGTCTTGGGCAAACTGCAGAGTAGGAATTTTCAAGTTTACAGGGAGGATAGGATCTACCCCATATACTAGCTGGAAGGGTGAGTTTCCTAATGCAATTTTCATTCTAGTTCTGTCTACCCATAAGGCATATTTCAGAAATGAGCTCCATTCCCTGGGATTTTTCTCTATCAATTTTCTTATGATACTCAGTAAATTCTTATTGGTGGATTCTGCTAATCCATTTCCCTGGGGATAGTAATTGGATGAGAACTTAAGTATGATCCCATGATCAAAAGCCCAACTTGACAATTTAGTAGAAATGAAGGCAGAACCATTATCACTTACCAATGCATAAGGAATTCCATACCTGGTGACAATGTTGCTTTCTAGAAATTTAATGACATCATCAGCAGTACAAGTTTTGCTGCTGATAGCCTCAGTCCATCTGGTACAATAATTAGTAATTGTTAGGACATACCTCTGGCCTGAAGAAGACGGAGGATTGATTGGTCCTATGAAATCCATGCCCCACTGTGCAAATGGGTGCTCCTCCATCACTGGCTGCAATGGTTGTGCAGCGTATTTTTCTCTGTTGGCAGCAACCTAGCAAACATGACAACTTTTAACATGATCAGCTGTGTCTTTAAAAATTGTAGGCCAGTAATATCCTGCTCTGAGGATTGCATGTGTTGTGGCCAACGCTGATCCGTGGGCAGTGCCAAACTTGTCATGTAGCTCTGTCAAAACTTTATTGGCTTCTGGTTTCTCTAAGCATCTCAGGTATATCCCTTCATAATTCTTTTTAAACAGGGCTCCTCCCTTCATCATATACTTCTGGGATCTTATCTTTAAGGCTCTTCTCTATGAGGCTCGCATTCCTGAAGGAAATCTTCCCATGATCAGGATGTGCCTGATGTCTGAATACCATTCTTTATTGTCTTTCTCATTGATCACATACTGCTGACTGATGATGTTTGGATCAGTTTCAGATATCATCTGGCTCAGAGCCTGTCCTCTTACCAGCTTCATTGGTGTGATCTCCATGTCATATTCTTGTAATACAGTAATCCATTTAGCCCTTTTTTCACCAGGTTCACTCTGCATCAGCAGCATCTTTACTGCTGCATCTGGTACCACAGCAATCACTTTGCTTCTCAGTATATAATGTCTGAACTTTTTTACTGCTCTGACTAATGCAAGTGCCTGTCTTTCAACATCTACATATCTCAACTCAGCATCCCTGAAAGGACAGCTCATGAAGGCAATTGGTTTCTCTTCTTTATCTTCATTTCTTTGAGTTAACACTGCTGCAGAAGTATGTTATGAAGCAAATGAGTAGATGTAGAAATCCTTTGTATAATCTGGACTAATGAGGACAGGAGCATCTGAAATGGCCTTCTTTATATCTTCAAAGGAAGCTCTGGCTTCTGGTGTCCAGTCAATTTGTGCATCTTTTTTCAACATGGCATTCAGTGGTCTGACAATCTCAGCAAAGCCGGTGATGAACTTCCTCACAAAATTTATCTTACCAAAATAAGATTTAAGCTCCTTTTTGCTTCCTGGAAGTGGTAACTTCATAATGGATTCCACCCTGTTAGGATCAATGATAATCCCATCTTCTGTGATCAGGTGGCCTAGTAACTTTCCTGTTGTGACCCCGAATATGCACTTCTTGGGATTCAAAGATATTCCATATTCTTCACATTTCTTCAGTACACTTCTGAGGTCAGCAACATGATCTCCTCTTTCCTTGGAGAATACTGTCAGGTCATCCATGTAGATGACTATACATTTTCCTACTAAGCCTCTGAAGGCTATGTCCATTGCTCGCTGGAATGTAGCTCCAGCATTTATCAGTCCAAATGGCATACGTCTATATGCAAATATCCCCCACTTTGTGGTGAAGGCAGTCTTTAATCTGTCAATTTTATCAACCATCACTTGGTTGTATCCTGAAAAACCATCCAAGAAGGACATCATCTTGGCCCCATTTACCATCTGCAGAACTTCATCCAAAGAGGGCAAAGGATAATTATCCTTTTCTGATGCTCTGTTCAGGTTCCTGAAATCCACACACAATCTGATGTCTCCATTCTTCTTCCTGACTGGTACCAGATTCGCCACCCAAGTGGAGTGCCTTACGGGAAATATTATCCGGGCATTTAACAATTTCTTAACTTCTTCAAGGATAATGGGCTCAAGCAGAGCATTGACTGGCCTCTGCTTCTGTCTGAAAGGTTTTGCATCTGGCTTGAGAGGTATAGTATGAGTTATGACAGAAGTGTCATATGTCTTCAGCTCGTCATAAGTCCATGCAATTACATGTATATAATCCTTAAGGGCCTGAGTTATTCCTTCAAACTCTTCAGGTGTACAAACCTTACCCAATAAGACATTTCTCTTGTCATCAGCTTGTCCAATATTCACCTGTGAATATTGACCTCCATCTGCCTTAGACAGATCCTTATGTTTAAGCATATTATCCAGATCAAAGGCTCTTTCTAATTCAATCATACCTTTGGGAATTGTGTTGCTAGGCAACTCTAATATCTCATCTTCTTCCCAGACATGATCTTCCATACCATTTTCATCTATGATCTGAGCTTCAAATACGTCTCTGTTTGATATGAAGTCCAGGATGTGCTGATCATCATCAAACACTTGGAGATTAGTCACATTGTCAGGTACCGAAGGTACTGACACCAATTCTACTGAAAATCTCTTCAGACCAGATATAGACAGCGGTTCCAGCGTACTGGCGGCCTGAGCAAGTGCATCTGCCCTTTGGTTCTGTTCTCTTGGCACGTGAACGATGTTGAAGGCATCAAAGTCTTCAATCAGGTCCCACACACGATGTCTGTAATTTGACAGCTTTCTGTAGTTACAAGAGTAAATTCCTCTTACTTGTCTCACAACTAGTTCTGAATCTCCAAAGACATGCAGGATCTTCACCTTCTTCTTATGGGCAAACAACAGTCCATGAATCAGAGCCTCATACTCTGTGACATTGTTAGTGCAGGGGAACTGTAATCTGTAAGCTGCTAAATAGGATTTTCCTGATGGATCAACAAGGTCAATTCCTACCCCAGCACCTTGCTTAGATTTGGATCCATCAAACCTCAGGATCCAAGGCCTATCTTCAGCAGGACATTTGCTTGAGCTTTCTTTTTTCTTTGCAGCTCTGGCTGCTGCTCCGCCTGATATCCACTTTAACTTAGGGGCGTCATCTTCAAGTTTCTTCTTTCCTTTATCTGATGAGCCTGATGGCTTTTCTGTTTTCTCTTCCATCCTAGCAGGAGGATGATGTTCAGCACATACAGCTGCATGCTTCTTCAAAATGTGTAAGCACAGTGAGCAAGTTGTTTCTGAGTGAGGCGCCTCATGCAGCCTACACCAACCTTTAATTAAAACCTCCTGGGGAGATCTACACTGTTGTGTCATTTTTTTTATTTCTTTGACCAGAAATTCTTCGAACTTCGTCAGGTCACTACCTTTGTCCTCATCAGACAACTCGTAATCCGGTTCCATGAAGCAATCACTACCAGGAGTGATCTTTTCCTTTCTCGCATCATTCGTCTGATTAGACACCAGGATCTCTTCTATTTTTTGGATATGATCCTCATCAGGATCCGTTGACTCTTCTGTTCCTGCAGAAGACAAATAAAAATTAGCATCATCATCATCATCAGATGTAGCACTCACCTCGGAATATGATGATGATGCTTCACTATACGTCTGCTCCAGTATGATCATGTCTAAGCATGGTTCACAAGTCTTTTCCGAGTGTGCTTCGCCATGTAATCTGCACCATCCGTCAATCAAAATATCATTAGCAGGTATATTTAATAATTGACAACGTTTTATCTGAGTAGATAAATGCATCTAAAAATCCCTGAAGCGATCTATTTCATTCTCATTATCAGGATCATTATTAAGTTCTACAACTGGCATATCCTCATGATAATCATCATCATGATGATGATGAACATCAAGCATCAGGACCTCTTCTATTTGGACAGTTTGCGGCCTGATGTGATAAACTCCAGGTTCTACGTTTACATACATGATCTCATTTGTTCTGTTATATTCCGTGATCATATGTTTCATCCTAGGCTCAGCATCAATCCTGATCTGATTAGGTATACCTTTCCATGGCAACCACATGTGACTGAAGTCTGTGGACATGTATCCGTTAAGCGTTTTAGACCAGTCCCGGCTAAGCAACATCCCATATGTATCAGGTATGTCAACTACCTGAATGTCAATGTAATACTAGATCCTAGGATCAGACGCTAGCTGCATGTGAATGTGAGTGAGTTCTCCTACGACACTTACTTCTGTCTTGTCCAGTTGAGTGACCTTCTTTAAGGATTTAGCAGGATGCAGTCCTAATGCGTTGCATATTGACAAAGGCATAACATTAGTTGAGGCTCCTGAATCAACTAAACAGTTGTGCAAATTCTTACTGAACATTCTTATGGTGAGGAGAAACGGAGGTGATTCAGTTTTATCTCTGTACAAGGTCATGTGAGAGGTTTCAGCAGCTTGGACTATGGCTGACACTTTGGGCTTGACAGTATTATCTTTAGCAGTATGGTCTCTGCTATTGGATTGACTCGAAAGGTGATTATCCTCTTTAGAAGCAGGATCATCCAGCGACTTCATGAATGCTCTTTTGATGGCAGGAGTTTTCAGTAACTCAGATAGGGACAGGCTGATCTTGATTTTCTTCATTTCATCAGCCAAATAACTGACTAACTTATCAGACTCATGAGGTGCATTTGCAACTTTTGTTACTGTGTTTTGAGGAGACAAGTATTGAGCATTCACCTTAGGGAACCCAGGGTTATTGCTAGCCTTAGGATCAGGAGGTGTGTTGAAGTTGTTTGGAGGTAGAGATGATGTCAATGGACCGGCAGGTCTGTTGGCATTACTCCTCAGGTTATAATTGTGCTTACCAGGGTATTGCTGCTGGTATGCATGTACTTCCTCATGCTCTCTTGTAGGTTCGTTTTCATCCTCAAAAGGGAAGACGTAGTTTGCTTCAAAGGTTAAGGCAGATTCTTCACGGGTCTGATTATAATCCTGATGAGGCTGATTAGTGTAGGTTTCCAGCACAAAAGCTGAGTCATATCCACAAGGAACTATTTCATTTCCTTCTGCCTGAGGTGGATTTCCAGAAGTATTAGACACTTCAGTCTGAAAGATGCTGGCAGCAATCCTAAATTGTGGACAATCTAATTCTGCATGTGCATTGGTATTGTGAATCCTGCACCAATTGGTAAGGGCTGCTTCAGCAAGATTGACTCTGGTAGTCTGTTTGGTTTCACCAGGAGGCTGATTGTCTAGGGGTGATGGTAATGAACCATTATTTGGCCTGGAGTTCCACACTCTGGGCTGCCTAGGAGGATTATTGTTATTTGCAACACTATTGTTGAAGTTATTGTTGTATCCTCTGTCAGGGTAATTTGGTCTGTCATTGGAATAACTCCTATTCTGACCTGACTGTGAATAAAACCCTTGATTTCTCAAGTGTGTTACTTCTGTGGTGAGCTTTCTCAACTGAGCAGCAATTTCTTTGATTTCCTCTTTCTCCTCTTGAGCTTTGGCCACTACATTTTCAGTCTGAGGCTGGAAAAAGGAAGATCCATGGTTATTGTGGGATAGATCTGTACCCTGAGGTGTCTGAGCATGTGCAGGATATTGTGGCAATTGGCCATTTCCATTAGGAGGAGGCATGATACTCAATGGAGGTACTTGCAAAGGTGCAGGCATGATTGCTGGGGGCATCACTGATCCATTTGGATATTGTGCAGGATATTGCGAAGGATAAGCTGCAGGATATGGTGCTGGATATTGTGATTGTACACCTGGCAAAGTAGGGAAGGCTATATTTGGAGTAGGAGCAGGTATCAGCTGCTGATTTACCTTGATAGCTTCTTGAAAAGCTCCTGTCAATGTGGTGATCTCAGGATGTGTTCTCCTGATGAACATGGCGGTTAATGGATCCAGGGCTGAATAATAAATACTCCTAGCAGCATCATCAGCCACCACATATGGGGTAACTAGCTTGGACAACATTTTCTGGAACCTAGCATTGAAATTTGCAATAGGTTCATGCTCAAATCTCTTAATTGTGGCAAACAGGTGGTAATTCATGGATGGATCAATAGGGACCTTGAATCTGTCAAGAAAGGCCTTCTCTAAGACAGCCCACGAATCGACAGAAGATTGACCAAGACTGATGAACCAATTATAAGCCTCTTCCCCTAAGGAAAAAGGGAATAATCTGCACACCACGTCCTGATGTTCTATTCTGGCTCTGCAGCAAGCTTCTTTAAACATCTTGATATGATCATCCGCATCCTGATAAGGATGGTATTTTGGACAAAGTTTGTCCGGACACTTTGGTAACTCATGATACGCAGTAAAGGTCAATGGTGATTCTGCTGCAAAGAATGACATTGCAACCTGAGGGGGCTGAACTGGTGGTGCAGTTGGCTGAGTTTGGACTAAAGGTATACCCTGAGGTTGAACAGGAGGTGTCACGGGTATACCGGAAGGTATTTGCAAACCAACAAGAGTTACAGGAAAAGGCCCCGGTGAAGTTCTGGACGCACTAGACTCTGGAGTATCGTGAACGTCTACAGTCCTAGGTCTAAAACCTCTAACAGGCAATTCTTTGAAAATTTCACTATGTCTAGACCTGGTATTTATCCTGTGAGCCAGGATTTCTCGATTTGGAGGCCAATTAGCTGAAACTTTGCAAATATTGGCTGGATTCCACCGGACGAGGTGATATTTGTGGTCAACTTGCAAATCAGACTGAATATTTAAGCGATATTTGCGAAGACACTGCAAATATGACCGGATATTGGGATATTCCGACCGGTAGCACCAGATCTCACGTGTTTAAGGCTCAAATTCTCAAAGCTTGAACAAATTTATGCATCTTTGGCCAATATTTAGTGAATTTAAAGAAATCTACTGTAAAGCTTGCAATATTTATGTGAGATTTGGAAATCTTTACATAGAATGTGCAAATACAAACTTGTCGCAGCAAATATTTACGCAATATGATGAAATTCACAAACGATCTGAGGTTACCTTACTCTAAGCGTCATCAAACCTGAAAGTACTGATGATGAACATGATCTTCTGGACTCAGGCCCTCCTTCTAGCGCCAATTTATGTTGTTCATGATGTTAGTCATTCGCAAACATAGAATAAAAGTTACACAACAACCTTTACTCATCTTGAAAGATACGATGAATTCAAAGAATTCATGATCCCAAGTCTCCGTTGATTAGGTCTTAATCTACTGACGTTACTCAGTGGTTGATGTGTGTTGCTGTTTTCCATTCAGGGGCCTTACGTGTTTCTGCACTGTTCATCATCATCATCTTCAAATATCCTGCTCTGGATGTTTGCTCTGCATAAGTCTCCAACAATTCTACCTCTGCACTGTAAATTTAGTCAAATAATGTGCCTACATGCTGATATTTGCATGATTTCTATCATTATTTATGATTCTTTACATGATATTTTCAATACTACATGCACTTAACTCAAATATGCTAATGATCTTCAGTTACCTACGGGATTTCAGCATATTTCACTGTTTCTGCTTGTTATTTATCATGATTTTGCAGTTATGGTGATGAATTAATGAAATTGAAAAAGGAAAAGGGTTAAAGAAGGAGATTCCCAAAACTACTGGACTTAGATCACTGATTCACATACAAGCTCCCATACATGCAATGAAAAGAAGGAAAACTAGAAATCATACTTCACCAGGACATTCCACAAATCCGCATGATCTAGTGCAAATCTTCAAAGGAAAGTTGACAACAACATGTAATGAAATGAAAGTGCTTCCAGTTGAACACAGCATTCACCAGTACATATCCAGAAATCAACAAGAAGATTACGTAAAATTTACAATCAGGATGTAATCTGGAACTTCATATTCATTCAGTATGCTCAAGAACAGGTACATTTACAGTGATCTGAAGAAAGAACCTTGACATTTCAACAATTCTATCCTCATTAGTCTCAGTAATCCGATCTCTTAATTGATTCTACAGTAATTGACTTTTTGCGCCAGATGCGTCTGTGTATTCTAATGTATATCCCCTTTTAAATGACAAGCTCTGGCTCTTATATAGAACAACTGCCAAAAACGGTTACAACGATCCAAGGATCAGGATCCTCTCATAACAAACAACGGTCCAGATGAAAAGCACATGCTTCGTCAGTTGGCAAATGCACAGCTGGCACAGAATATTCCAGCATCTTCAACTTGATTCGGTCTCCAGCTGGCGAACAGCATATTTGACAATATCCTCCTCATTTCTGGCTCATGTTGCCTCCATGCGCAACTTTGTAATGCTCAGCTTCAGCAGCAGCATCATGACTTCAATGTTCAGCCTCAGCAGCATCATCATGACTTCCTGCAAATAAACAGACAAACATTAAGTTCATCATCATGATGATAAACAACAGGAAGTAAACATTTTATTAAACATACCTCCCAATGTGCAGCTACAGGCAATCAGGCTTTACCTGTGGAAAATATGCACTAAATGCATAAACAGCATAAAAACAACCAGGTCAACCCTCGTTGACCAAAATCAGGCAGTCGGGCTTTTTAAATTTCTATCGTTTCAAATTTTCCCGCCCATTTCCATGTGTATCGGGTTCAAATATGATCATGATGATCTCAATATATACAAGGAAATAACAGCCCTTAACAAATTACTTCATACCTGGCTTTGCATGCTCTGTTTGAATGTTTCGGGTCATCATCATCATGTTCGCATCAGTGCGACCACATATGATCAGGTTGACAATATTAGACTTGGCCGACGGCAACAGTTATACCTACGCCGAAAATCATGATGATGCCCAACTCTATATCTTCTATCTAGCCGCAGGATATTGTGACATATGATGCTCCTCCCCTCCGAATGCTCTGAGGAAAAGCATATCAGGATGTTTCACTTCTGCATACTGGGAAAGAAAGACATCGTCATCATCATCATGATGAAGACAAACAGGAGGATCTAGAATATGATCCTGCTGCCGGGGAAAGGAATATCATGGTGACGTCATCGTCATCATCGGGCTTCATTAAAATGCAAAGGATGACGTCACCTTCATGTTTCGTTAAAATAAGGGATAAATGGAATATCGGGTCACCTCCAAGGAAGATGATCAGGTGGTGCATGTAAAATGACCCCTTTTCGGCCAAGGTGATCCTCTCAAAAGATCAGGATGATGATGATCATCATCATCATATTCACACTGGGTGATCCAAAATATGATCCTGCTGAAAGTCCTGATGACGTCATCAGGATATCCGGGGCTTGTGTTAATCTTCGAACATGACGTCATCGTCATCATCATATTGGCGAAATGGATCACGCCTTGGAAAATAATCCTGCCGAAGGAGAAAGGTGATGGTGACGTCATCATCATCATCATATCTGCAAAAGTTTATACTTCTCGGCAGGAGGATAATACGAAAAGTGGGAGAGACGAACAAGATCATGATGATCTTGTTCAACAAGGCAAGAATGAAATATCACCCTCCGCTTCGAAAGATAAGGTGATCATCATGATCACGCAAAAGGAGATCAGGAGGATTTTACGAAATGCGATCCTGCCTTGAAAGATCCTGATGATGATGATCACCAGGACTTAGTCGTGCGCATGCAAATTTTGCAGATGGTAGGTTTCTTAAGCAAGGTGATGATGATCTTCAGCATGATATTATAATATGCTCGCGATGTTGGAATATCATGATGCTCGCGATGTTTCCAGGATGCTTGACGGGTAAAACACACTAGCACTTAAGATTGACGTCCGGATGTTTCGGGACTGCATGATTTTTATCAGGTGATAGAGTAAGATCATGATGATGACCTTTGGCGACACAAAAGACCGCTCGACGGGAAAAGATTACTACGACTTAAACTTGACGTCCGGATGTTTCGACCTCAGGATATTATCGGGGGGGCCTTCAAATATCATGATGATGATGTTCATCATACAGCAATTATCAGGTTTGACCAAAACTTTGACTGCTCATAACTCCCTCATATGGACGAATTTTCAAGTGATGTAAAAGGCAAACCTGCATGGAATTTCAAGCTCTTTCTAACCATGAAGTCATAGAAACAAAATATGAACTTTGACAAACTAACCTCATGATGATGACCTACCTCATCCTGACCTTCATGATGATGATGCACCTGACTTATTTTTACCAAACCGCCAGAAACAGACAACACAAGCCAAAACAAAACGTTGGGTCCCTATTTTGCCAAGTCAAAATGGGGCGTGTTGTGTAACCACACAACAGATCCATATGGGAGGATGCAGAAGATCATGGGGAAGCCTATTCATAGAAGACATCTTGAAGACTTCTGGGCCAATTGTGAAGATGAAGCTAAAGCCCGAAGAAGAAGGTATCAAAGGTTGACACTTAATCAAATCAGGACCTTTGATTGCATCTCCATCCTAGTTCAACTAAAGAAAGATGATGGAATGATAATGGCTGATGAATATGAAGAGAAAAAGATATATAATGATACCATCTCTGCACCAGATCTCACTATATAGGAGGATATATCCCTAGATCCATTCATGTGCAGGATATTACAGCTAACCCAAGCTTGGGTGGAAGAGTAGATAAATGTACTAAAGAAAAAAGGAGTTGTCATCATTGTTGATAATAAGAAGAAGAGACAGGAAGTCCCTGAGGGTGAATATGATGATTTCCTGGTTGAGAAGAAGAAATCCAAAGGAGAGAAGGCACCTCCTCCTGAGAAAAGGAAAAGGTCTTCAAGAGGTAAGAAGACTGATCCTGAACCCAAAGGGGTTATAGTTGAGAGAGCCATAATAACAGCTGGAAATGCATTAGCATCAGAACTAGTGTCAGCCTCCTCAGCACAGCCTCCTAAAGATAAACAAAAGGCTAAAAAGATTTAGAGGCCGGTTGCTGAAGCTATGGAAACATATGAGGAGGGTCAAGCCTCACATAAGTAGACAGAAGAGGATATTCCTCTTGAAGAAGAATCTGAAGAAGAGGAAGGCCCCATATCCTTCACAAGGAAAAGAAAAGCACCTCAGGTGATAGCAACTACACCTAAGAAACCAAGAAGTTCTATGAGAGGTGAAATAAGACAAACTCCCATAATGTTGAGGGGATCAGGTGGAGAAGTATTCAACAAGGAATTACAGCATAACGTTCCACTTCCCACAATTGTAAAGTTCAAGACCGAACAAGCAGAAGAACAAATGTAAGAAACCTCTAAGGTAGTACAAAGTGGTCAAGTTTCATTAGATGAGACAGTTAACTTATGTGATGATGAGGTAGTGAAGGATGTAGCTTCACAAAGAATGGAAACCCTTGCTGCCAATGCTTGGATAACTCCACATGGGACCCCATTAGTTCAGGCAGTATTAGAAGAAACGAAACAAATAGAGCAAGAAAAAGAAAAGAGAGTGGAACATATTACACAGCAAATAGGGCTGGATACCTTAGTTGATCAGGTAACAAATCTTGCAGATATAGATCTGACATATGTAGAGGATGTAGATCCTAAGGATATGGTAGGTACACCTGAGGAAACATAGAATAGTGAAGAAATTAAACAGAAAGAAATGGAGAGGAAAGCTCCAAGTATGGCTCAACAACAGCATGATACATCAGCTAGGCCCAAAATAGTAGACGTCCCACCAAAGGACAAGGAGAATAAAAGAATATCAGGTCCTAATGACCATAAGGCTCAAGAGGTAATTAATACAGGTCCAGAGTAGGTTATAGTTGCAGATTAGCTGAAAGAGCCTAAGGTAGATACAGTAATATCTATAGAAACTAATATGCCTCATGATGAGGAAATCAATAAGGTAGATGAGACACCCATGGAGGAAGTACAGGATCAAGCTCATGATAAACATGTAGATGATCAATAGGATCACCCTCTAGAAAAAGAAATTCCTCAACAAGAGGATATACCCAAAGATCACCTTCATGAGGAACATCATGAGGAATAAGTAAGAAGATCACCCTCCCCATCGAACATGATGGTGGATACTAGAGATCAGTGTGATCATCATGATGATGGAGACCAACAGCTAAAGGATCAAGTTCCTTCGTGGCTCGAGAAAGAAGTTGGTGCAGAACCAGGTATAGAGGCACAAGAATTTGATGTGTCTACATTATTTTCAGAAACATTAATAAAGCCTAAGAGGAAGGCTAGAATAACTTCTGCAATGGATCCTGATACAGGCAGGAGAACTGCACAGGTAGCTGTTCCTGTAGTTGATAAAGAAAAGGGCAAGATCACTCTGGATGAATTCTAGATTACTACAGTAGATTTGGGATTTGCCAATGAGGATCAGGAAGGCCAGGAAGGTAAAGACATTATTGATTCATTAACCCAAAGAGTTAAGAGAGAGAAAGAGAAGAATAAGCAGTATAAAGAGCACATTGCTCAGCTGCATGCATATATAAAAGGGTTAATTAACCCTGATGATACATCTAGTGATCATGCAGTCCCATTGACTGCTATTTCTCAGGAGGAGGTCAACAAGTTGAACCTCATGAAGCATGAATCAATAATAATGTTGAAATGGATGTAATCCGCGCTCGATGGAGCTGAAGAAGTGGCAAAGGCCTCTTTAAAAAGGTGGAATTCTTTGGGCACCTCCAGAAGAAAAGTAGACAAACTATAAATGGAGATTGGCAGGAGGTCATTTCAGTTAGAAAAGGTCATGAGCATTTTGGATGAAATGAAGAGGATTGATCCATAGATTCTAATAAAGAATCAAGTACTGAACAATAATACAGCCATATTGATTGATATCTGGAATAAGGACGTCAGATTTGAATGTGATGTACTTAAAAGATGCAACAGTAAACTAAGGAATATCAACATGAAGCTACATGATATGATATCCCATGAGGCTGAAGTTTTGGAAACATTAGAAGGAGATGCAGAAGGCAAGATAGAAAATCAGGATGAAGAGTTTGTCATCAAAGCTCTACATAGTAATTTCCAGCTAGTTGCTGAAGACCTCCTCAACCACCTAATAGAAGAAGTGCTGGATAAAATAATGAGAATAAAGGTCAAGGTAGAAGATTATAATGAAATGTCTAGTAGTAGGAGGAATAAGTTGGAATATCTCCAGAGCAAATATTAGGTGCATAAGCATGCCATCACCAAAGCGAGAACTCAGGATGGTAGAGAATTGGAGAAAATAGTGCAAGCATATGAGAATATCAGGACAGCTATGCAGGTCCATATTCAAAAAGATGATCATCATGATGATGAAGATAGCGAGAGCGGTGAAAGTCATGATGATGACAAAGAACCTGATGAGGATGCATCATAAAGGGAATATATGCATCAGGTACTTATGAAGGTATAAGTTACGTAGATGGTTGCCAGCTGGCAACCTGTGCCATGTGGAAAAGATTGACTTAGTCAATGAAATGTAAACCGTAGATGTCAATAGATAAATCTTGATCGTAGATCAATTGTAACCGCTCCCTCACCTTATTCTATAAAAGGTGCATGGATGCCTCATTTTAAACATTCAAAACTTAATTGAAACCTGTTTGCTGAAATATTCAAGGCTTATTTCAAAGTTGTTGTATACATATATGTTCTTGCATACTTAATGAATGAGAAGACTATTTTGATTACAATCCATCATAAATCTTGAGTAATCAGTGTGTGAATTCTGGATACATACTTTGATTTGCTGCATCCCTTGGAGTGCATCTCAGCTTGCATGTGTTGTCTTCATACCTTTCCTTTGAAGTTAGCATCGAGTGTATCTAGCTATGGAATGTCCTGGTGAACATATGGTTTGATTTCTTCTCTTCATGACTGTATATGATTGTATATGTGGCTCAATGGCTGAAGGTTCAACTTTAATTTGAAGTATTTCTTTCAGTTTCTTTCAATTTCAGAACATTTCATCATCATAATTGCAAATAACTGACAATCTCAAGCAAATAATACAACTATGCAGACATCCCGTAGATAATTAAACATATTCAGCATATTTGAGGTTAAAGCATGTCAAAATGACAAATATCATGCAAAGATTTAAGGATAAACACAATATTTGAAGTATAACCTGTGTAGAATAACTCTCTGTGCAGCATCATTACAGGAAACATTATCTTACTGATGAGATCTACGTAAGGCCCCAAAATGGAAACAGCAACACACATCAACCTTTGAGTAACGTCAGAAGATTAAGACCTAATCAATGAAGACTTGAGATCATGAATTCTCTGAATTCATCATATCTTTCAAGATGAATAAAGGTTAATGTGTACTTTTATTCTATGTTTGTTTATGACTGACATCATGATCAACATAGATTGGCACTAGAAGGAGGGCCATAGGATGAGGATCATCATCAGTTCTTCAGGTGATGATAAAGATTGTAAGGTAACACTCAGACACCACTAAATTTCCAAGCTAAACGCAAATATTTGTTGTTCTGAGTTGATATATGCTAATCCTGTGTAAAGTTTTTGAAATCAATCATAAATATTGCACTCTTTACAATAGATCAACATGTATTTGCAAAGATCAGCCTTATTTCAGGTAAATTTGTCCAAGCTTTGAGATATCCTGCTTTAGAAACCCGATATCAACCTGCAAAGTATTGCCAAACCAAAAATCACTTCATATTTGTAGTATATCTGCAAATATTTCGTAAATACTAGGTCAATTTCCAATCCTGACCATAAATATAGTCACTACTAGCATATTCCAACTGATATTTACAAAGTTCTAGCCAATTTGCCTCAAAATTGAGAAATCCTGGCTCACAGGATAAATACCAGGTCACGATCCACTGGCCCTTTTAACGAATTACCTGTTAGAGGATTCAGACCTAGAACTGTGGACATCCATCACACTCCAAGATCTCCTGCATCAAGAGCATCACCAGAGCCTCCTCCTATAACTCCTATTGGTTTACAAATACCTTCTGGACTATCTGTGACACCTCCTGTCCAACCTCAACCCCAGGTCCAACCTCAACCGACTGTACCACAGGCTTAACCTCCTCCGGTTGCAATGTCATTCTTTGCAGCAGAATCACCTTTGACTTTTACTATATATCACGATTTGCCAAAGAATCTGGACAAACTTTGTCCAAAATATCATCCGTATCAAGATGCGGATGATCATATCAGAACCTTTAAAGAAGCTTGCTGTCGAGCCAGAATAGCTCATCAGGATGTTGTATGCAGATTATTTCCTTTTTCCTTAGGGGAAGAGGCTTATAATTGGTTTATTAGTCTTGGTCAGAGTTCTGTCGGTTCATGGGCTGCCCTAGAGAAAGCTTTTACTGATAGGTTCAAAGTACCTATTGATCCTTTAATGAACTATCACCTATTTGGCACAATCTAGCGGTTTGAAGGAGAACCTATTGCTAATTTCAATGCTAGGTTCTAGAAAATGCTGTCCAAGTTATTTACCCCATATACTATAGGAGATGTTGCTACCAGGAGTATCTATTACTTAGCTCTGGATCCATTGACTTCCATGTTCATCAGGAGAACACATCCTAAAATCACAACCTTGACAGGAGCTTTTCAAGAAGCTATCAAAGTGAATCAGCAGTTAGTCCCTGCTCCTACTCCAAATATTGCATTCCCTACATTGCCTGGCATGGATCCAGCATATCCTGCACAATATCCTCCCCAACCATAGTATAATGGAGCTATGATGCCTCCAGCAGTAATGCCAACACCATTGCAGATATCTCCATTGAGTATCATGCCTCCTCCTCCTAATGGGAATGGTCAAGTGCCTTAGTATCCTCCACAAGCACCGACACCTCAAAGTGTAGATCATAACAATAACACTGGATCTTCTTTCTTCAAGCCTCAAACTGAAAATGTAGTGGTTAAAGATTAAAAGGAGAAAGAAGAAATCAAAGAAATCTCTGCTCAACTAAGAAAACTAACTACAGAGGTCACTCATCTGAGAAATCAGAACTTCTATTCTTAGCTTAACCAAAACAGAGGCTATAATAATGACAGACCTAGTTATCCTGATTGGGGGTACAATAACAATAATTACAATAATGGTGGTAACAACAATCCTCCCAAACAGCCTAGAACATGGAATTCCAGGCCAAATAATGGCTCACTACCATCACCTTTAGATAATCAGCCACCTGGTGAAGCCATACAGACTACTAGAGTCAATCTTGCCGAGGCAGCCCTCACCAATTGGTGTAGAATACACAATACAAATGCTCGTGCAGAATTAGACTGTCCACAATTTAGAATTATTGCTAGCATTTTCCAGATAGAAGTGTCTAATACTTCTGGAAATCCACCTCAGGTGGAAGGAAATGAAATTATCCCTTGTGGATATGACTCTGCATTTGTATTAGAAAGTTATACTGATCAACATCATCAGTAGGCTATGTCATCCCACCAGAATTACAACCTGGCATGTGAAGAATCTTCCATGGCTTTTGAGTCAAATTATGTTTTCCCCTTTGAGGATGAGAACAAGCCCTCAAATGAGCCTGAAGAGGTGCATGCTTACCAGCAGCAATATTAGGGTAAGCACAATTATAATCTAAGAAGTAATCCCAATAGACCTACTGGTCCATTAACCAGTTCCTTGCCTCCAAATAATTTTAACACACCTCCTGATCCCAAGACAAGTAACAATCCAGGGTTTCCAAAGGTAAATGCACAATATTTGTCACCACAAAACATAGTATCAAAAGCTGTTGGCCTACCTCATGAGTCTGACAAACTAGTCACATATCTGACAGATGAGATGAAGAAGGTAAAGATCAGCCTGTCTCTATCAGAGTTGTTGAAAACTCCTGCAATTAAGAAAGTGTTTATGAAATCACTAGATGATCTTGCTCCTAGAGAAGATAATCATTCCCCAGGTTAGCCTAGCAATAGAGATCATGCTGCTAAAGATAACACTGTCAAACATAAAATACCAGCTACAGTCCAAGTGGCAGAAACCTCCCACATGACCTTGTAGAGGGACAAAAGCGAGTCACCACCTTTCCTCCTTACCATAAGGATGTTTAGCAAGAATTTACACAACTGTTTGGTAGATTTAGGTGCATCTACAAATGTCATGCCCCTGTCTATATGCAACGCTTTAGGGCTACATCCTGCTAAATCCCTAAAGAAGGTGACACAGCTAGATAAAATAGAAGTAAGTGTGGTAGGAGAGCTAACTCATATCCACATGCAACTAGCATCTAATCCTAGGATCCAGTATTACATAGATATCTAGGTAGTAGATATACCTGATACATATGGGATGTTGCTCAGTAGAGACTGGTCCAAAACTCTCAATGGATATATGGCTACTGACTTCAGTCACATGTGGTTACCTTGGAAAGGGATACCCAACTAGATAAGAATAGATGTTGAGCCTAGAATGAAGCACATGATCACTGAGTACAACAAAACAAACGAGATCATGTACGTGAATGTTGAGCCTGGAGTGTATGCCATTAGACCGCAGACTATCAAGATAGAAGAGATCCTAATGCTTGACTTTCATCATCATGATGATGATCATCAGGAGGACATACCGGTTGTAGAGCCTGATAGTAATTTTGAGAATGAGAATGAAATAGATCGCTTCAGAAACTTTGAGATGTATCTGTCCAAGCAGGTAAAACGTTGTCAATTGTTAAATATACCTATTCATGACATTTTGATTGATGGTTGGGGCAGATTACATGATGAGGCACACTCAGAGAAAACTTGTGAAACATGCTTAGATATGATGGAGCTGGAGCAGACATGCAGTGAGGCATCATCATCATATTCTGAGGTAAGTTCTGCATCTAGTGATGATGAAGATACTGATTTTTGTCTATTTTCTCCAGGAAGCACAAGTGAGGTAACAAATCATGACGAGGACCATATTCTGAGAACAGAAGAAATTCTGGTATATGACCAGATAAATGTTAAGAAGAAAGAAAAGATCACCCCTGGGAGTGATTGTCTGATGGAGTCAGATTATGAACTGTCTGATGAAGATAGAGGTAGTAACTTGACAAAATTTGAGGAGTTTTTATCAAGAGAAATTAAAAAGATGAAAGAATAGCAAAAAATGCCACAGGATGCACTAACTGAGGGATGGTGTAGGTTGCATGAGGCAGCTCATTTAGAAACTGTCTGCTCACTATGTTTACATATTTTAAAGAGGCATACAGTACCCGATCCAGAGGATCATCCTCCTGATGTTGAAAAGAAAGAAAAGGAGTCAGCTTCACAGAAGAAAGAAAAGATGAGGTCCAAGAATGCTGAAATTCCTAAATTAAAATGGATATCAAGTGGAGCCAGAGCTACAAAGAAGAAGGAAAGTTCAGCTAAGCCTCCTGCTGAAGATAAACCCTGGATCCTTAGATTTGATGAATCCAAGTCCAAACAAGGAGCTGGAGTAGGGGTTGATCTCATTGATCCATCAGGAAAGTCCTACTTAGCTGCCTACAGATTACAGTTCCCCTGCACTAACAATGTGACAGAGTATGAAGCTCTGATTCACGGGATGCTGTTTGCTCTCAAGAAGAAGGTAAAAATTTTGCATGTCTTTGGAGACTCAGAATTAGTTGTTAGATAGGTAAGAGGAATTTACTCTTGCAACTATAAGAAATTGTCAAATTATAGACACAGAGTGTGGGATTTGATTGAAGACTTTGACGCATTTAATATCACTCACGTACCTAGAGAACAGAACCATAGGGCAGATGCCTTAGCATAGGCTGCCAATACATTAGAGCCTTTGTCCATATCAGGCCTAAAGAGATTTTCAGTAGAGCTGGTATCAGTGCTATCAGTACCTAATAATGTTACTAATCTCTAGGTTTTTGATGATGATCAGCACATCCTAGATATCATCTCTAACAGAGACATATTTGATGCTTAGATCATAGATGAGAACAATACAGAAGAGCATGTTTGGGAAGAAGAAGAAATATTAGAGCTGCCTAGCAACAGGATTCCCAAATGTATGATTGAGTTAGAAAGAGCCTTTGACTTGGATAATATGCTAAAGCAGAAGGATCTTCCCAAGGCTGATGGAGGTCAATATTCACAAGTGAATATTGGAGAAAATGATGACAAGAGAAATGTCTTAATTGG
The DNA here is from genome assembly GCA_027924645.1 of Cunninghamia lanceolata. NCBI lineage: Eukaryota > Viridiplantae > Streptophyta > Pinopsida > Cupressales > Cupressaceae > Cunninghamia > Cunninghamia lanceolata. Next base: position 3,527,834 of record BSBN01001011.1, read on the forward strand.
TAAGGTTTGCACACCAGAAGAGTTAGAAGGAATAACTCGGGCCCTTAAGGGTTACATCCATGTAATTGCATGGACTTATGATGAGTTGAAGACATATGACACATCAGTCATAACTCATACTATACCTCTCAAGCCAGATGTTAAACCTTTTAGAGAGAAGCAAAGGCCAGTCAATGCTTTGCTTAAACCAATAATTTTTTAAGAAGTCAAGAAGCTGCTGAATGCCAGGATCATATTTCTTGTGAGGCACTCCACTTGGGTGGCTAATTTAGTGCCAGTGAGAAAGAAGAATGGAGACATCAGACTGTGTGTAGACTTCAGGAACCTGAACAGAGCATCAGAGAAGGATAATTATCCTTTGCCTTCCTTAGATGAACTCCTGCAGATTGTTAATGGTGCAAAAATGATGTCATTCCTAGATGGCTTCTCAGGTTACAACTAGGTCATGGTTGACAAGATTGACAGACTGAAAACCACCTTCACCACAAAGTGGGGGATATTTTCTTATAGACGTATGCCATTGGGGCTGATAAATGCTGGAGCAACATTCCAGCGAGCAATGGACGTAGCCTTCAGAGGCTTAATAGGAAAATGCATAGTCATATACATGGATGACTTAACAGTATTCTCTAAAGATAGAGGAAACCATGTAGCAAATCTTAGAAATGTATTGAAAAAATGTGAAGAATATGGGATATCCTTGAACCCCAAGAAATGCATATTCGGGGTGACAACAGGAAAGTTGCTGAGCCACCTGATAACTGAAAATGGGATTATCATAGATCCTGACAGGGTGGAGTCCATTATGAAATTACAACTTCCAGGAAGCAAGAAAGAGCTCAAATCTTACTTTGGTAAGATAAATTTTGTCAGAAAATTCATCATTGGCTTTACAGAAATAGTCAGACCTTTAAATGCTATGCTAAAGAAGGATGCAAAGATTGAGTGGACATCAAAAGCCAAGGCAACCTTTGAAGACATAAAGAAAGCTATTTTTGATGCTCCTGTCCTTATCAGTCTAGACTACACCAGAGACTTTTATATTTATTCATTTGCTTCAGAACATACCTCTGCAGCAGTGCTAACTCAGAGAAACGAAGAAAAGGAAGAGAAACCAATTGTCATTGTGTATATGGAAAAATGGATTAAATCTAAACTAAATAAAACCAAAGAACCCAATAACATAAAGGAAACGAATCTAAGTAAAAGCCATAAATCACAAATCAAAGATAAATGAAAGCTCTTACCAAAACCTGTATTGTTCCCTTTTGGAGATATGTGGATTGCTCAATGTAGTTGCAAAGCCATGGCTGCAACAAGCAAGTATGTGCTCAAGAGATCAATGTCAAAAGATCGTTATAGTGCTCAATCGACACGTTGTGTATGCTCAAAGCGCTGTTAAGTATGCCTGAGAATACGATCAAAGAGAGAGGGCCAATGAAGGAGATGAGGGGGGTTTATATAGGTTTCAAGGAAGATCGATCAACGGTCCAGATAATTCAGAAGAATCAATGGAGGAGAATAGTTGAGGAACGTGCAACGAATGAGGAGAAGACACGTGTCTTGCTTTCTTCTGCATGAGAGGAGTTATCAAGAATAGAAGAATGAGTTAACTGAAGAGATAAATCAATTAAAAGAATAAAGCAATCCGTTAAGTGATTTAAAACAAGAAGAAGGGATTTGCATGAGAAAAGAAGATATTTTGCTTTATTAAATATAGAAATATTTAATTGATGAGCAAAAAAGCTTGAGTTATTTTAGAGATAACTCAAATTAGAAGAAAAAGCAATTTAAATAAATAATTGATTTATTTAAATTTAGAGAAGATATTTTGGAAGAAATAATTAAATAATTAGAATTATTTAATTTAGAAGATTTAAAAGCAAATTAAATAAATAAATTTATTTAATTGTTGTGCATGATTTTGGGAGAATGATTTTTGATTTAATTAAATAATTAAGAATTATTTAATTTTAGATAAGAGGGAATTTGTTGAATTAATTAAATAATGAGATTATTTAATTAATGTGGATTTGATTTTTGGACAGAGGATAATGATCCAATTAAATAATTAAAATTATTTAATTGTGGAAGAATATAGAGGAATTTAGTTTAATTAATCAAATAAAGAGGATTTATTTAATTAATGTTGAATTTAGGAGATTTAGAAGAATTTGATGAAAATTAATTAAATAATTAGATTATTTAATTAACGTTGAAATGTAGGTCATGAGACAGATAACAAAATGCAAGTAGCATGACAAGTTGGTCATTTTAGGGTGTCTACATTTTACCCCTCTTTGATGCAATGCAGCATGTAGCGTTGCGTTAAAGAAATTAATTGTTGAAGAGGTGATACAATTTTTATGCCCCAGTGTAGCTAGTTGCCCCAGCGTATGCCCCCTTGAGCGGGAAGACAGGGAAGCGACAGAGGAAAGGTGTTGACGCTCGACTAGAAGATTGCGCGACCAGGTGGAGGAAACAGTAGAAGAAGGGGTGGGAAAGAAAACTAAGGGTGGGGACACTATAAATAGGTCCCATGGGGACCACAATCCTCATTTGCACCCATTGAGAGTCTAAATTTAGGGAGAAGAGCTTCTAAACTTAGTGGAGAGAGAGGTGAGCAGACAGCACTGAGAGATGCCGATTCCAGTGCATAGACATCGGGCGGAGCTGGTGCAGACCTACGGGAGGCTAGCAGGAGCTCCAGCAGCGGTAAGTGATTGAAAACCCCCTTGGAATTTGTCGATTAGGGGTAGATTAGGGCTAGATTTAGGCAGGTCAGCTTATGTCAAGTAAAAGTGCTTGAGGAAGTTGTAGCGCGTTTGGTATAGAGTTACAGCACTTTTGGGGTGATGTAGCGCGGCTGGTAGTTGCTTTCAGTGCATCTGGTAAAATCATGTCACTTTTGGCAATAAGTGTCTGCGCCGCAGCGCAGTTGGGAAATCCCGCAGCGTGCTTGGCTAGGCAGTGTAGCGCGTTTGGTTAGGCAGTGCAGCGCAAGTGGGGGGAAGGGGAAGAAAACGCGTCACGTCTGGTATGACAGAGTGGCACGGTTGGTATGGCAGAATGGCGTAGTTAGAAAACAAGGCGCATTTGGTTCAAAAATCAAAGCGCAGCTGGTTGAACAGGAAGGCGCGGTTGGGGGCGAGGGACAGCGCGTTTGTATAAAACTAAGCGCTTTTGGTTTGAATAGCAGAAAAAGCTAGGATGCAAGTAGAAGAGTGAGGTTGCCAAAGAGGAAAGGGCAAGTTGGGGGTTGCATAGCAGAGTCCAGGGGTAGATAGGATTTATGAGGATTTGGTTATGGAAGAACTGACACGTGATTTGTTATGGATGCAGAGGATTTTGCTGCCACTGATGTCGCGGAAGCGACACCACGCGATAGCGCACGAGGTGGTTCAGTTGACATGGGAGGAGGATGCATTCTTGGAGCATGCAGGGCTATGGCATGTGGCACACCTGACACACATTAGGGCAAATCTTGCCCTAGTGACAGCAGTCGTGGAGAGATACCACAGTGAGACTTCATCGTTTCACTTCCCGACAGGGGAGGCCACAGTGACTTTGGAGGATGTATATCGCATCCTGCGGATCTGGATAGACGGGGAGATTGTTGACTTTGACCTGGCACGAGGCGAGGCAGGCTTGGAGGAGGTCTTCTGTACAGATGACCTGTGGATAGATGATGGGGAGATCCGATGGGCAGACGTCCCGAGACTCTGCGACAGGATCAGATGGATCGTTGCATCACTGATTGGCGGCTTCCTGTGCCCGGACAGGAGATCGAGAGGCCTATCAGTTGGCTGGGGGACAGTTCTATCTGGGATGTTCACCCATGGCAGACAGTATGCATGGGGCCCTTGCATGTTAGGCCAGCTATACCATGATATGTATTACTGCGTATACAGGAGAGGCAGGAGCCTCTCAGCAGGGGTGACTCTACTACAGGTGTGGGCGTGGGAGCACATTCTAGTTATCTGACCCATGGTGCAGCGCCACCAAGACAGAGGGGAGCCGTATGCATTTTTGTACGACGGGGTGATGACACACAGGAGGATGGGATCTGTTAGCTACTGGCGGCGGCAGATTGACGAGATGGACATATTCATCTGGAGGCTGTGGTTATTGTGCGAGGAGTGGCCGGATGAGCACGAGCAGCTCATGTACTGCAGACAGGCTCGCTATCTGTTCGGTAGACAGACAGATATGATAGAGAGATATCTTCCCGAGCGGGTACTCAGACAGTTTGGCCTACCACAGGGGCTACCAGTGGGGGAGGCCACACATGCCAGGACGCGGAGAGAGACTGGAGACTGGGACGCAGTGATCCCAGTGGCGACAGCATTAGCAGAGGTGCGGGGAATTATCCCCGTGAGATGGGATTGGGACTCTGGGCTAGCAGACCCAGGGACACTGCCAGACTATGATCAGTACTGGCAGACACACAGGCCGATGAGATTGACTACACCAGGTGTAGTAGGGGCAGTGGGAGAGGTGTTAGTCCTTGGCAGAGAGGCCAGGATGAGGTGGCAGGCCAGGGCAGCCGGACAGCAGGCAGGTGGACAGCAGGCAGGTGGCCAGCAGGAGGATGCTGAGATGGCAGAGGCATTGGGCCCAGTCGTAGAGACTGATCTGTAGAGGGCCGAGCGACTACTGCAGGAGGAGATAGCCTGGAGGACTCGACTAGAGCTCCGAATGGTTAGACTGAGGAGAGATAGGGATACAGCGCGGGCAGAGGTGAGACAGGCAGAGGCCACAGCCCAGGCACAGACACAGGCAGCCACAGCAGCACAAACAGCCCTAGAGCAGGTGCAGGCGCAGTTACAGGCACAGGTGCAGGCATACAGGTAGCTGCAGGCCCAGGTACATGCACAGGCACAGGGACAGATGCAGCCGCCAGCCGCACCAGCAGCAGACACCGAGGCGGTAGCACAGGCCAGGAGAGAGAGGGATGCAGAGGTATAGCTACGGCTGACAGCAGAGGCCACACTCTTTAGAGTGAGGCGGGAGAGAGAGGAGGCACGCCGTGCGCTGGGTGCAGACCAGAGGACCCTATACAGTGAGCTCATCTGAGTGCAGGGTGAGCTGGTATCAGCTAGCCGGGAGACAGAGTATTACAGGGGGTTGTATGTGGGTGCGGTGCCAGAAGCTCAGTAGGCACCGAGCTATAGAGACCGGAGCAGGTCAGGGGCATCAGGATCCCAGAGGACAGGGCAGTCAACGTCCTCGGTCAGAGGGCCACTTTTGCCGCTAGGAGGAGGAGGAGGACCATCAGGGGGACCTCCACCGAGCACAGGGGGAGGCCAGGGGCCACAGCAGGAGGGCAGCTCTACCCACTAGGGCATATTCATGTATATTGTATCATATTGCATTATTTTGGACAGATGCCTGCATGCATTCTGGTGTATATTTTGAGGGCTCTTGATAGCCTTGATGTACCATATTGGTGTATATTTGGATGTATACATATTTTGTATTATTGATGTAGACACAGACACTTTGTATTATGATGACCATTACATGATATATATATGATGATCTGTTTGATTCACTGTTGTTCATGCTTTTGTGTATGCATTCCTTGATGTTATGGATGTGATGATATGTATGTATGATTATGGATTCATGTGATGACATGTGCGGTTTATATGATGCTTATAGATGTATGATGATAGAGATGTGATGACTAGTGATATCTGACATGTGAGTTTTGCAGATATGCACCAGAGAGGAGAATAGGAGGAGATGGAGACTGTTGATCGATTACTGTAATGAAAGCGATATAAAGGATGTGGAAATGGATGAATGAGCTTGTTGCAATGGCTTCGCATTTGTATATAAAGAGCAATCCTTAGTTTGATATAGCATGTGGATAGTTCGCCACTGAGGTATAAAAGACCAAGGTGCAGTAATATCCGAGTGCGTGGACGTTGACTCTGCAAGCAAACGGTTTGAACCTAGATCCTCTTAGACATAATATAACCTTGTTGGTACATGTGAATAAGCCATAGTCTTGAGCATAAAATAAACTTCAATACATGTAAATGCAAGAAGAAATATTAATATGTAAGATGCGATGACGTAACACACACAAGATAAATAGAATGCTAAGAAAGATACTGGAGATCATTCCTCAAACATGACACATAGAAAGCCATGACTATGCCCCCAATCCGTACTATATCGCAACATACCGAGATTATAGATAAATCAAGGTAGCTTTGAATAGGTATGGGAATAGGGAACAAAAGATAAACCATAACACAAATTGACTGACTTACAAAGTAAACATATAGCCAACATATTCTCTTGCCAAAGAGGTTGCTCAGGATAGATTGGATAGGAAAGATAGCCGCCTTATTGTAGGAGCTCTGTGTCCGTTAAAGGGGGCTATCTACCTAAAAAGACAATGTCTCACTTGCAGGAAATGCCACATGTCGCAGGAGACGCGTGTGTTGGTCTCGACAATAGAACACTTCGAAGAAGACAAGCTTGTTGATCTAGGGCTTGGTTAAGCGGTACTTAGCTGATGTTGGCAATCAGTATGCAGGACAGTAGATGATTCTGGAAGTAGGCCTCTTTGCTTCAAGTTTGTTAAGGACTTTTGCTTTGAAAGGATGCGCTAGCTGGTGGCATGAGTTAGTCAAGTCGAGGCGAATGGATTTTGACAAACGGAAGACTAGAAGGATGGAAGTGCTAATGGGTTGAAACGGGTGGAGAATGATGGATCGTGTGTGCCTGAGTACTGGATACATCCTTCGTATTCCAGACTGCCTACATACCCTGTATCCACGGGATCAAGGCACACTTACGATGGAAGGTGAACGTGATAAATATGTAGTTCTGGATAGAGTGATGAAATGGGTCAAGATGGAAGGGGGAGATCTTATGTTCCTGAGTACTGGATACTTCCTTCGTATTCCAGACTACCTACATACCCATATCCATGGGATCAAGGTACCTTAAGACTGAGAAGAGATAATATGTAGTTCTGGTAGATGTGATGATGTGGGAAAAGGGTTGAGAAGAGGTGATCTTATGTACCTGAGTACTGGAAATGTCCTTCATATTCCAGACTGCCTACATACCCATATCCATGGGATCAAGGTACTTTAAGACTGAGAAGATGATAGTATGTAGTTTTGGTTGGTGTGATGATGTGGAAAAGCGTTGAGAGGATAACAGCCTTATCGTAGGAGCGATGTGTCCGTTAAAGGGTGTTACCTGTGGAAATGAGACAAGATTGAAGTATGTGCTGTGAACCACGAACAAGAAACCAATCCTAGACCGAAGCTAAGGAAAGAGTTGCCCCCATTCTGGTAGAGGAAATTGTAGGGGTGACTGCCAACAAAGACACGGAAAGACTTGACCTAGGACAAGACAGTGTTAACTGTAGACACAGATCAAGACGTGGGATGACGACGAGGGACATTGACAAATTTCCAAGCTATACTAGGTAAGGAGATGGAAATGCAAACAAAGTCAATGGTTTTATTATGGGTGGATGGATGAGGCACATTGCGAACCGGACAAGGAGTGGACAGGACTCGATAGACGATGGATGCTGACTCTACGCACAGCGCCTGTTTGCCAGGTTTTCACTATGGTACTTATCCAAGGCACCTGTTTGCCAGGTTTTCACCAGAGGACGGATATTTTTTTTTTTTTTTGGATTTATTTGATTTTTTTTTATTTATTTGATTTTTTGATTTTTTTTGCTTTTTTTTTTTTTTGATTTTTTTTTTAATTTTTTTTTTGCTTTTTTGTGGGAATACTCTGAGGATCAGGCATAGAACTTCTTGAGATGGACATTGTTAAGTGGCTCATCTAGAGGAATGCCGTTAGGTGTAGCTAAAGTATAAGCTCCCGATCCATATGCTGCTGTGACAATGAAGGGACCTAACCAGTTAGGCTCAAACTTACCCTTCTTCTCTCGATCTGCTTGATTTCTCTGATTCTCCTTAAGTACAAGATCACCAACTTGAAACCGTCTTTCTTTGATCTTTTTGTTGTAATTACGCCTGAGGCGGTTTTGATAGACATGGAGATGATTAAGTGCGGCAAGACGCCTCTCATCTAGTAGTTCAAGCTCAGCTAATCTGGAAGCGCGATACTCATCTCTGCTGATCAGGTCCTGCATGGATACTCTGAGGGATGGGATCTCGACCTCTATAGGTAGGATGGCTTCAGAGCCAAAGACCAAGGCATAAGGTGTGGCACCAGTTGGTGTTCTGATACTAGTGCAGTAGGCCCATAGGGCGGGATTGAGTTGCAAGTGCCAATCACGACCAGCTTCATTGACCGTTTTCTTTAGGATCTTGAGAATGGTTTTATTGGAAGCCTCAGCTTGGCCGTTACTCTGCGGATAGTAGGGAGTTGAAAAGCGATGTTGGATATTGTACTGTATGCATAAGGCACGGACATCTTGGTTCTTGAATGGTCTCCCATTATCAGTGACAATGGCTTGGGGAATACCATACCGGCATATGAGGTAGTTTAGGATAAACTTGGCTATTTGCTTACCGGTGATATAGGTCATAGGAATGGCTTCCACCCACTTCGTGAAGTACTCAGTGGCGGTAATGATAAACTTGTGGCCATTGGAGGAGGAAGGGTGGATTTGTCCTACGAGGTTGAGACCCCATTGAGAAAAAGGCCATGGAGTTGTCACAGGTTGTAACTGATGAGCTGGTGCGTGAATCAAATCTCCATGCTGCTGGCACTGTAGACACTTCTTAGCAAACTGTACAGCATCTTGCTCTAATGTAGGCCAGTAATAACCTATTCTGAGTATCTTCTTAGCAAGATTAGGACCGGTAGAATGTGCGCCACAAACACCTTCGTGTATGTCTCGTAAGGTAGCTTCAGCTTCTTCCGCGTTACGACATCGTAAGAGGATACCATCGAGACTCCGGCGATATAGTGTATCACCCAGAATGATGTAACGAGAGGATCGACGGATAAAGGTTTTGCGTTGGGTGGATGATAGGTCAGGGGGAAAGGTATTGTTCTTGAGGTATTCATAGATATCTTCGTACCATGGGGAATTGGGACCAACAAGTTCGCAGATGATTTCAGTAACAGGAACATCAACGGCTGGTATCAACAATTGCTCGATCAAGAATTCACACTTCTGTGTATTTGCAGGCATCTCAATCAGTGACCCTACAGAAGCCATAGAATCTGCAGCTTTGTTATGCTCTCTTGGAATTTGCTCAAATGTGATGCTAGAAAAGTGTGGTTTGTAGGCATCCACTAGTTGCTTGTAGGGAACCAACTTTTCATCTTTTGTTTGGTATTCATCTGTGACTTGGCGGATGACTAGCTGTGAGTCTCCATATACTTGTAATTCTATGATGTCCCATTGAATTGCTGTATTGAGACCTATAAGGAGTGCTTCATACTCGGCTATGTTATTGGTGCAAGGGAATGCAAGCCGATATGACTTAGGAATGTAGTCATTCTGAGGTGTAACAAATAAGATGCCAGCTCCTGATCCATGCTGTGTGTAAGAACTGTCAAAGTACAACTTCCACATTATGGAGTTAGAAAGAGTGAAGAGATTCTCATCAGGAAAGTCTGCTACCATAGGATGTGTATCTTTCATAGGTGCATCTGCTAGTTGATCCGCGAGGGCTTGTCCTTTGATTGCCTTACGATCTGTGTACTTAATATCGAACTCACTAAGGATCATAACCCATTTAGCTAGTCTGCCTGTGAGAGCTGCTTTTGCTAGTAGATACTTCAAGGGATCAATCTTGGCTATCAGATTTGTATGTTGGTTCAGCATGTAATGTCGCAACTTTTGGGAGGCAAACACTACTACTAAACAAGCCCTTTCCATTGGTGAATAATTGAGCTCGTATCCCACCAAGGTTCTACTAATGTAATAAATTGCATGCTCCTTTCCTGTGTCATCATTCTGTGCTAGCAAGGCCCCTAGGGCTGAATTTGTAGTGGAGATGTATAAGATCAAAGGTTTGTCTGCAACTGGTGGAACCAATACGGGCGGTGTAGCTAGATACTCTTTAAGTTGATCAAACGCTGCCTGACACTTGTTGTCCCATCGAAATGAGACATCCTTTCGGAGTAAGTGCTGAAAGGGTTGACATTTATCTGCTAGCTATGATATGAAACACCGAATGGACTGCAACCTTCCCTGGAGGCTCCTTAATGCTTTTAGGTTCTTTGGTGGAGGCATCTCCACTATAGCTTTTACTTTTGCTGGATCTACTTCGATGCCCCTACGAGATACAATGTATCCCAATAGCTTCCCTGATGTTACACCGAATACACACTTCTTTGGATTGAGTCTTACTTGGTATTTTTCAAGCCTGTCGAAGATCTGTCCTAGGACCTGTATGTGATCCGCCCGAGAAGATTTAGCCAGTATATCATCAACATAGTCTTCCATAATGTGATGAAAAAGGTCATGAAATATCACTGTCATTGCTCGCTGATAGGTTGCTCCTGCATTCTTCAGACCAAACGGCATGACACACCAACAATAATTGCCCCAAGGACAAGTAAAGGTTGTTTTATGTTGGTCTTCTTCAGCTATCCTTATCTGATTGTAACCTGAGAATCCATCCATGAGGGAAAGCATCTCGTGACCTGCTGTCAAGTCCACTATAATGTCAATGTTTGGTAGTGGAAAGTCATCTTTAGGACATGCCTTATTGAGATCTCTGAAATCATTACACATGCGGATGCGCCCATTAGGTTTAGACACAGGTACAATGTTTGAGACCCAATCTGAATAGTCAATAGGTCGTATGAACTTTGCATCTAATAGTTTTTGTACTTCCACTTTCACTAAGAGAGCTATCTGTGGGTGCATCTTTCTCAACTTCTGTTTGACTGGTTTCACCTTGGGATCAACTGTGAGATAATGAACTACCAGCTTAGGGTCTAGCCCTGGCATATCTGCGTAGGTCCATGCAAAGTTGATGGTTCGTTGCAAGAAGAAGTTGTTAAGATTTCTGTGCTCTATGTCAGATAATGATGCCACTACGAATGTTGTCTTTGGATTCTGTTCTGTACCTAGGTTGATCTCTGTAGAATCTTCCACTAGGAGAGCTGATTTCTCCTGGTACTTAGATGGTAAGGGAAGGTCAAATCCTCCATCCTCAGGTGCCACAGTTGGGTTTTCACCTTTGGATACGTCCTTTATTTTTACTATTTTATGATCAGGAGGTGCCACAGTGTGGTTTTCACCTAGAGATCTTTCTTTATTTGCACTTTTGTGACTAGAGGATTTGGCATTCTCACCAAAATAAGCCGTGGGCTCGAGTTCCATTACAAAACCTGCCTTGTGATCGCCCAAAGGGATACCTTCCCGAAGTCCCATGAACTCAGCTAAAGCTTCGTCATTCTGAAATACATCTATAACGGGGGCCCCTTGTTGGTCCCAATCGATAAGTTCAGGGTAGACAAGCGTGACATTCTGGGTGCTGGTGGCGGAAGTTAAGGATACGGAGGATAGTGTAAAAATGGAGGATTCTGCGAATAGATTGGTCATGTGGAGGGAAGAGTCATCGGTGATATCCTCTAGAGACGTCGTATCGGCAGGAAAAGTGTCAGCTACCTCGTCGAGGATATACTCGATGTCCGAGGCGCGTGGTACCTTCTTACCAAATCCTAATCCTTTCTTGTCTAGCTTCTTTGTTACCACAATGGGCTCCATAGTGCCTTGATTCTATTTCCCAAGGCCACCTTTGCCTTTATAGCCCATGTTTTTCACTATCCTTAAGCCATTGCCATATTGCTTGACTGGTATCGTGACTGGTTCTTTCTCCTTGTAGAGCCAAGAAGAGATGTCCTCAATAGTTTCATCTTCCAGTAACCGCCCATGTTGGAATTAGGTTAGGAATCCTGGGGGAGGAATAGCTGCTTTTTTGGTAACTTTGGCGATGGGTGGTTGGCCGTAAGACTTTGGAGATAAAGGCATCCGCCCTACACAACAAGATTCTGAGATATCATAAGTGCCGAAGCCTATATCTCGGACGCGAGCTGTGATTTTGCAGAGGGGTGTAGGCTCACTTGTAGAGGCTTGCGTGAGAGTTTCAGGGTCAACATAGAGAGGGGATTCAAGGGCTTTGTCATTTTTAGGCACTTGGTTGCAATTCTTATAGCTTCCCTGCAAGACATGACAAAATTCAAAAGGATTAGGATCTCCTGGGATAGTGATCTCTGTACCATTGTATGGGAACTTGAGGGACTGATGGTACATGGAAGGAATAGCTTTCATTAAATGGATCCATGGGCGGCCTAGGATAATGTTGTAAGGCAGCTCAATATCAAGGACTTGACACCTAGTTTCAAGCATGACAGGGCCCAGTTGTATAGGCAAGTGAATAACACCCTCTGAACGGCGTTCTACATCATCATACCCCTTGATTGTAATACTATGATCAGTGTTGACGTGATCCTCAGAGTATCCCAATTGCTTTAGTAACTTTAAAGAACATATGTTGAGACCAGCACCACCATCTATGAGGATACGTTTGATTTTGCGCTTATGGATGAGAACCTCAATATGAAGGGCATCATTATGACAAGGATCATGGGAGGGGAGGTCTTTCTCAGAGAAGACCACATTGTAAGGCGAAGCAATGTTACCCACTATAGCTTGGAAATCTGCGACTGCTATGTTATTAGGAACGGAAGACTCTTGGAGGGCTTTTTCTAACACCACTCTATGTGCAGGTGATGACCGTAGAAGGTCCAAAATAGAGATCTGTGCTGGTGTTCTCCCTAGATGTTCGACAAGATTATAATCAGACTGAACCGGAAGCCTAGGTGTAGGTGCACAGATGGTGACATGACCTCGACGAGTAGTAACAGCACAATCCGTAGATTTGCCTTTGATGGTGAGGGTAGACACTCGACTCTCTTCAAAACTACCTACAATGGAATCAAAAGACGTGGAAGCGTGATTGATACCTTTACCCCTATCCTGAGGAGGAGGTGGACCATGATGAGGGAATGGTTCCTTGTACATATCGAGATCCTTGTTCGTGTGTTGCGCTGGTGATTCATTCTCAAAAGTGATTTGATTACCGTCGATGAGGTTTTGGATGAGGTGCTTAAGCTTCATGCAAGATGTAGTTCGATGACCTTTGCTCCTATGGAACTCACAATACTCATTGTCTCTGTAACGTGCAGTTTTGTAGACAGGTTCTCCATATGGGGGAGCATCAGGTAAGGTGATGAGCCCTTTCTGCAAAGCTTGTTGTAAGACTGATTCAATGGGCACTCCCAAAGGAGTAAATTGACGTCGCGGAGGATAATCTTGTTGGGGCCGCTCTTGTTGTCGTTGCTGTTGGTTGGGATAAGGCTGCCTTTGTTGCTGCTGTTGTTGAGGTGGAGCTTGACTTGGTTTGGAGAGTTGCAGCGGTGTTTGCAACGTTTGGACATGCTTAGTATCGACCACCCCATCATTGACCACATTTTTGTTCTTGTTCCAATATTTGGGTTTATCGTTCGATTGTTGATGAGAATTGCTATCTTTCATCTCCTTAAAGATTTTGACCACACCCTTAGCAATGAGGGCCTTCTCAATGTTGATACCCTTGTATGTGATTTCATCGAAGGTTGTAGCACTAAGAATTTGTAAATGGAAACCTAACTCTTGGTTGAGGTTCTGCACAAATATGCTAACAAGCTGTTTCTCTGGAATCTTGAAAGGGAATTTACTAGCCATTTGTCTCCATCGTTGGAGGAAAGAAATGAAAGTTTCACCATTTTTCTGTTTATTGTTGCATAGGTCCGTCATGGAAATCTCATGCTCTGCGTTGTAAGAAAAATGGGTGGCAAACTTTTCTGCTAGCTTGTTGAAAGACTTGATACCCGTAGGTAAGTGTGAGAACCATTCTATTGCTTGACCTCCAAGACTGCGAGGAAAGAGACGCATAAGATATGTGTCGTTGTGTGAGACCTCGAAGCAAGCAAGATAGAATTCCCTAAGATGGTCTTTTGGGTCACCTTTTCCTTTGTACTTATCGAACTTGGGAATAGTGAAATTTTGAGGAAAAGGGATCATTGGTAATGACCGATCAAAAGGATAAGGACACACTTCCTCTAAAGAGAAGGTCTTTTTGGTGTGGCCAAACGTAAGATCAGATAGCTGTTGTTGCACCTCCGCAATCTTTAGTTCCATAGTCGTGGGAGGGGTTGGTAACATCTCCTGTTGTCCAAAAGGTGGTTGGTGTTGCCCATATGGAAGATTATAATGTGAGCCATGCGCAGTGGTATTATAAGGGTCGTAAGATTGATTGGGATTGTATGGATTGTATGATTGGTTTGGATTGGGTTGGAATTGGAGGCCTTGATTAGGTAGAGGTGGAGGTGGCACTAGGTAAGAATGTTGGCTTTGCGATGGTTGAAGAAATGTATTGGGGGGAGGAAAGCTAAAGTGCGTTTGATTAGGTTGTGATGGTGGCACATAGCTTTGGGAAACCTGATGTTGGGAATGTTGAGAGTGGCTAGGCAATGTATGAAAGAAGTTGAGCGAGGATGAACGTTGTGGAGGAGGAACATATGTAGATGTGATTTGCGACGGTGGGGGTTGATTGAAGATGAGAGTAGAAGAATGTTGTGGTGGAGGAACATAAGTAGAAGTGATTTGCGATGGTTGGGGTTGCTTGAGGATGAGAGTAGAAGAATGTTTTGGTTGGGGCTGCGTGACTCCAATTGGTTGAGAGACATGCAGGTGTGATGATATAGGAGGTGGCATATGTTGAGACCCTTGTTGCATGGCTACATATGTGTTCCCCGGATTGTAATTGGGTGGGAAACCTATGCATGATGGGGTAACCAAGATTCCACTTGCGCTTGGGGTGGACACTTTAGGAGGTGGTTGCACATTGGATCGAGCTAAGGTGGCTTGCTTAGCTAACTCTGCTTGACGTTGGAGAGTTTCTTGTTGGTTTTGATAGATCTCCATAGGAGTCAAAAGCGGTGATATTGGCATCTCCTCCGTTGGATTTTGAAAAAGAGGATTCCTATACTGCGAGCCTTAAGTAGGTAAGGGCGTAGTCACCGTGGACATGGTTTGCACCGCTTGTATGGTTTCTTGGGTGTTGGTGCTCTCCTTGAGAGTGGATACATCAAAATCTTTATGTAATTTGGCGCCTTGCTTAGCAAGCAAGCGAAAGAAATGATCCTGGTTCTCACTAAGGATTTTATCAAAGGCAGCTATAGCTCTAGGATCTTGTATAAATTCATCAAGATCTTGCCCATCTTCTTGAGAGGATTGACCTATTGCAAAGTGTCACTCTTCTTGAGATGGGGCTTGATCTATGATGTAACCTTGTGGGACAAAATCCGGAGGCAACCCTGAGGTATACTGCGGTGCATTTAGCAAAGGGGTTCTATCCTCATGAGGATTGCTTGGTTCATCTATGTGCGGCATGTTTGGAGAGCTGATTGGTTTTGCCGCGGGTGTACTAGGAGTCACCTTGGGAGTAATGTTGAGACGACCTGATTGTGATGTGCGAGGGGGTGACTTGTGCTTCTTAGGGACAACTTGCCTAGACTTCATAGTTTGCTGTAGCCTAGTGGTGACCATGGGATTCACTGAGGACACAATGTAATGCTGGGAATCTATAAGATGCTTTGAAGAAATGGACAAACTCTGATGCACAAAGTAATGGGCCAAAGGCGCTATACTATTTGACCAGAGGCGTAGGACTGTGCTACAAAAAGCGTGCTACTGTGGGCCAGAGGCGATGGACTGAGCTACCAATAGCGAGCTACTGCTATGCCAAAGGCGAGCTACAGTGACCAAAAGTGAGCTACTGTTATACCAAGGGCGCTGAAGTAGAGTTTTGCCAGAGGCGGGTTACTGCTGACCAAAGGTGATCTACTGTATTACCAAAGGCGAACTGCTATAATACCAGGGGCGCTGAAGTAGTGTCTGATGTTTTTCAAAGGCGAGATTTTTTCTGTTTCTGATTGGATTGGTTTGGCAAGAGAAAACACAGCAAACAAGTGGTCAAAAAAGGCACAAGGACTGACACAACAGATAGTGTATGCTCAAGGCTCCAAACAAGCCCAATGTTTCCACAGGTCTAATACAGTTGCCATCAATAACAAGCACTTTTTATCCCTAGAGACAAGGTTTCATTGCAGTAGATCAGCTCACAGCTTAATACTCCGTCGATAAAAATATCATTCCATAAAGGTGTCGGATATTTAGTATCTTTGCGAGAGACGATAGGTAGGGATATCTCACCCTCCCCTTGGAAAGCTCAAGTAGGTCACAAGAGCTTTATGTCTGAGGGAATACTATCTCTTCTCAAGGGAGCCAATGGTGAGTATCTTAAGGGTTTAAATCAATTTCCCTTGCACTGATGATTACCGCAATGTTCGGAGGTAGGTCGGGTAGTCTCTATCTAAATTGGTTCTTAGTGACTTTGAGGGACCAACGCCTTACGAGCAATGTGACAAGCTACTAAAAGCTTTAACCAATCCTACTAAGAGTTTCAAACACTTCGCTCAATGTGAAAATCGCTTCCACAAAGAGCTAGTACACCTCTTTTCAGTTTGGCACCACAAGGTAAGGCTGACGTCAGTTAGGACTTGGCTTTCGCCTTATCCCTCTTATATAGTGGTTCAAAGGAAAACTCCGCTTAGGGTCATCCCTTTTGGATGAATCGCAATCCAAAAGCAGGCCCTTCTAAAGGAAGTACAAAAAAAGTAAAAGCAAGCACGTCACACAAAGGTTCAATTGTCCCGTTATAAGAAAAATAAGGTGCAACTAAGCTATGCACACACACGATTGTAGTTGTAAATTGTCCCTTATGAAATGAAGTGTTTGGCATTCATGTCCATTGTCCTTTAGAAAATTGAGGTGTTTGTCCATACATGTCCATTGTCCCTTAAGAAAATCAGTATGTTCCTAAGACTTAGATTGCAAGAAAAGATTTGTTCAATTACTCCTTTTAAGCATGCAATGTGTTTCTAAGACTTAGTGAGATAAAACAAAAAGGGTCTTCAATGCTCGTCCTGCATGAACATATTAAGAAAACACCTATTGGCTCTGTGTGAGTAATAAGAAGCTGCAACAAGTGAGTTAGTTCCACCAAAAATTTCAGAAGTTAGCCAAAAAACAAATCAACTTGAACCAAAAGCGTGTTACTGTCTTACCAGAAGCGATTCACTGTAAACCAAGAGTGCTGTACTACAGATCGGAAGCGTAACAGAATATTACCAGAGGCGCAGCAAAATAACCAAAAGCGCTTCACTGTGTTTTCGAAGGCGCTGCGATAAATACCAAAAGCGTGCAATGATAATAACAAAAGCGCTGAAGAATAGCCGAAAGCGTGACACTGTGTTACCAAAGGCGTGAGATGATATAACCAGAAGCGCTGCACTGTCTCAGATCATAAAAAGGGGAACTTTTTCAAAATAATCAGATCTAAAGAAAAATTCCATGATTGATTGACCGGTCTGAGGAAGGGTAGCTGAGAGATCTGTGTTCTGCAATCGTTAAAAGAACTCAAAAAGCTGTAACAACACCACAAAAGTTGAAGGTATTCCTAAACAAGTCAGCTTAGGATATCCAACATGAAAAACAGGTTTGTCTGACAAATACAACAGCTTGTCATACAAAGCAGTAAGATGGATGGTGTAAAAATCCTGTAAAATAGTGAACAAGGTCAGGACCCTAATCTAGCCAAAAGCGCTGTAGAATATTTCTGAAAGCGCCATTTTGTCAACCTGAAAGCGCTGCTCTGTGCTACCGAAAGCGCCGCAGAACCTCCAAAAGCGTCGGACTATGTCTGCAGGAGTGCGCTAATATCCTGCCAGAAGCGCTGTGGAGTGTCGTGTGCGCTGTTCCATACTGTGACTTCAAAAAAACAAATTTCTCAAAGAAACAAAGGGATTAGTGGGTCCCACCGGGCATGCCAAAATGTGTATATGGAAAAATGGATTAAATCTAAACTAAATAAAACCAAAGAACCCAATAACATAAAGGAAACGAATCTAAGTAAAAGCCATAAATCACAAATCAAAGATAAATGAAAGCTCTTACCAAAACCTGTATTGTTCCCTTTTGGAGATATGTGGATTGCTCAATGTAGTTGCAAAGCCATGGCTGCAACAAGCAAGTATGTGCTCAAGAGATCAATGTCAAAAGATCGTTATAGTGCTCAATCGACGCGTTGTGTATGCTCAAAGCGCTGTTAAGTATGCCTGAGAATACGATCGAAGAGAGAGGGCCAATGAAGGAGATGAGGGGGGTTTATATAGGTTTCAAGGAAGATCGATCAACGGTCCAGATAATTCAGAAGAATCAATGGAGGATAATAGTTGAGGAACGTGCAACGAATGAGGAGAAGACATGTGTCTTGCTTTCTTCTGCATGAGAGGAGTTATCAAGAATAGAAGAATGAGTTAACTGAAGAGATAAATCAATTAAAAGAATAAAGCAATCCGTTAAGTGATTTAAAACAAGAAGAAGGGATTTGCATGAGAAAAGAAGATATTTTGCTTTATTAAATATAGAAATATTTAATTGATGAGCAAAAAAGCTTGAGTTATTTTAGAGATAACTCAAATTAGAAGAAAAAGCAATTTAAATAAATAATTGATTTATTTAAATTTAGAGAAGATATTTTGGAAGAAATAATTAAATAATTAGAATTATTTAATTTAGAAGATTTCAAAGGAAATTAAATAAATAAATTTATTTAATTGTTGTGCATGATTTTGGGAGAATGATTTTTGATTTAATTAAATAATTAAGAATTATTTAATTTTAGATAAGAGGGAATTTGTTGAATTAATTAAATAGTGAGATTATTTAATTAATGTGGATTTATTTTTGGACAGAGGATAATGATCCAATTAAATAATTAAAATTATTTAATTGTGGAAGAATATAGAGGAATTTAGTTTAATTAATCAAATAAAGAGGATTTATTTAATTAATGTTGAATTTAGGAGATCTAGAAGAATTTGATGAAAATTAATTAAATAATTAGATTATTTAATTAACATTGAAATGCAGGTGATGAGACAGATAACGAAATGCAAGTAGCATGACAAGTTGGTCATTTTAGGGTGTCTACAGTCATGAGTTGCCCTTTCAAAGATGCTGAATTAAGATATGTAGATGTTGAAAGACAGGCACTTGCTTTGGTCAGAGCAGTAAAGAAATTCAGGCACTATATCTTGAGAAGCAAGGTTATTGTTGTGGTGCCAGATGCAGCAGTGAAGATGCTATTAATGCAAAGTGAGCTTGGTAAAAAAAGGGC
The DNA here is from genome assembly GCA_027924645.1 of Cunninghamia lanceolata. Taxonomy (NCBI): domain Eukaryota; kingdom Viridiplantae; phylum Streptophyta; class Pinopsida; order Cupressales; family Cupressaceae; genus Cunninghamia; species Cunninghamia lanceolata. The sequence goes on from BSBN01001011.1 coordinate 3,547,102, forward strand.
TAAGTGGATCATAGTTTTACAAGACTATGACATGGAGATCACACCCATGAAGTTGGTAAGAGGACAGGCTTTAAGCCAAATGATATCAAAGATTGATCCAAACATCACAAGTTAGCAGTATGTTATCAATGCTAAGGACAATGAAGAGTGGTATTCAGATATTAGGCACATCCTGATTATTGGAAGGTGTCCTCCAAGACTGCAGGCTTCACAGAGAAGAGCCTTGAAGATAAAATCCCAGAAGTACATGATGAAAGAAGGAGTACTTTTCAAGAAAAAATATGAAGGAATATACTTGAGATGCTTAGAAAAGCCAAAAGTAGATAAAGTTTTATCAGAGCTACATGACAAGTTTGGAACAGCACATGGCTCATCCTTGGCCACTACACATGCTATCCTCAGAGCAGGATATTATTGGCCTACAATTTTCAAGGACACAGCTGAACACATTAAATGTTGTCATGTATGTCAGGTTGCTACCAACAAAGAGAGATATGCTCCACAACCTCTGCAACCAGTGATGGAAGCTCGCCCATTTGCACAATGGGGCATGGATTTCATAGGACCTATTAATCCTCCATCATCATCAGGCCATAGGTATGTTCTAACAATTACTGATTATTGTACCAGGTGGACTGAAGCCACTAGCAGCAAGACTTGCAGCGCAGAAGATGTCATCAGATTTTTGGAAAGTAACATAGTCACCAGGTATGGGGTCCCCTATGCTCTGGTAAGTGATAATGGCTCTGCTTTCACTTCAACCAAATTGTCAAGTTGGGCCTTCGATTATGGGATCATATTGAAGTTCTCATCCAATTATTATCCCCAAGGGAATGGATTGGCAGAATCCACTAACAAAAATTTGCTGAATATCATAAAGAAGTTAGTAGACAAGAACCCTAGGGAATGGAATACACTTCTGAAATATGTCTTATGGGTAGATAGAACCAGAAACAAAGCTGCATTAGGAAACTTGCCTTATCATTTAGTCTATGGGGTGGATCCCATCCTCCCTGTTAACCTGAAGATTCCTACCTATAGTTTGCCCAAGAATACCTAGGCATAGACAATAACCAAGAAGTTAGGTTGCTTTAGCTGATGCACTTGGAAGAGAAAATAAGTTAGGCAATTGATCAATTTGCCAAACGCCAGGCTGTTGTCAAACATTGGTTTGACAAAAGAGCCAAAGTTAAAGCCTTTAGGATATCTGATTTGGTCCTGATGTGGGATAAAGCCCATGAGAGGAAAGGAGACCATGGTAAGTTTGATAAATTATGGATAGGTCCTTTCCAAATTTCTGAGATAGTAGGAGACAATACTTTCAGGCTTAAGAACTTGACAGGTGAGGATGTTCCATTACCAGTTAATGGACAGTTCCTCAAACATTATTTCTAGGCCTAAGTGTTTCATGTCAATCATGTGTATCCTAATGTATATTTTGTATAGTTGTTTGTACAGTGTTTTTGTTTTGTTTTTGCTTTGTTTGCTTGTTGAGTTTTGGTTTTGGTTAGTCAGGATGATGCAACTCATCACCCCAGAAAATAACAAAATTGTTAAGATTCAAGTGATGAGAACACATTTATATATAGGTTATGACCAATTTTGAGAAAATCATCATGATCAGGTCTGTGATATCTTGTCATCACGGTACCTTTTCTTAACTAAAGTGATTTCTTCACAATGACTCACCTAACAGCCTTGGGTTTGTTGAACACACAAGTATAGGTGTTAAGTGAAAAATCTAAAGGGACTCCCTTGCTACCAATGCAATCTCCAACGTAAAATAGCAAGTGACCATACCTTGCATTCTGAGCTTACATGATGATATCTGATATATGAAGTATAAATAGTGAAAAATCAAAAAAAAATATATATATATAATAAAATTAGGCCATCTAAGTAACTCTACCGGGGCTATAGACGCCTACTGGCAGTGGGGCTCTACTTAGGGGGATTGTATAGATAACCTTGCCGGGGCTATGAATGCCTGCTGGCAGCAAGGCTCTATCCAGGTTGGCTATGAGAGATGATCTTCAACTATGTAGCTTAACATCAGTCACTTATGTATTCAACTTGCTTTCAAGATGAGGATAATTAATCATTTGCACACTACTGATCCTTTGTCAGCATTGTTACCATGAGGACATTTTGTCATTCAGAAAGATTATGATGCTTATGCTTAGATAGAGTTAGAATGCTATATTATAATGTGTTCACATCACTTGAATCATTGGAATTTTTTATGTTTTCTTTGGTGGCAAGTTGTGTGGTTACACAACACACCCCATTTTGACTTGACAAAATAGGGACCCAACTTTTTGTTTGGCTTTGCTTGTGTTTTCTCCTTGTTGGCGGTCTGGTAAAAGTAAGATAGTGCACATGATCTTGCATAAAAGGGGCTGGGTAAGTCATCATCATGAGGTTAGTTTTTTCAAAGTTCAAATTTCATGTCAATAACCTCATGGGTAGATAGAGTACAAAATTACATGCAGGGTTGCCTTTTGGATCACCCAGATATTCCTTAGGGAACAAAAGTTATGATGAGTCAAAGATCTGGTCAAACCTAATATTCCGAGGGGGAAGATCATATTTCTCAATATCAGTCATCTTACAAAAGATCACCCCGATCCATATTATCACCTGATAAAATCATTTGCTCCGAACATCCGAACGTCAAATTTATGTGATAACGATATCTACCCGACAAACAACAACATATATTTTATGAAGGTCATACTCTTGAACATCACCCGATATTCAAATATCACCCTGATATTTGAAATATCTACTGGTCGCAAAATATCACCCCAAACCAATGTCCTGCTGATGTCATCCAAACTTGATAATCAAAGAAATAAACATACTGATGATGTCACCATCCTTTTTACTTCATGGAGGTATATTTCCAAACATGACCCTTCCTACATAACATGACGATGATGTCATAGTGCGACAATGATGAACCAAGTCTTTATCCTATTGACGTCACCCCGATATTTCAATAGGAGGTCACTTTAGTCCAGGAGGTGTTATTATAAACATCACCAGACATTCCGAACATCCCCTGATATTTTGAATATCACCCGATATTCTCAACCCGACCCCATGTGTCGACATCGGTCTTTCTACCTAAACGGATGATCATATTATACCAAGGGAGTCATATTTTCAATGTCACCCAATATTCAGAGATCACCTCGTGCCTCACCGCCATAACATTAAATGCATGTAGATATGGTAGGTGGTTCCCACCCATTACGAACCTGATACATACACTTGGCAGGATCCAGAAGTTTCGTACGAGTAAATTAGCTATTGCATTTAATTCGCCCTAATTTGCCCCTAAGTGACCCAATGCATAGGTTTAAAATGAATTTACTGAGTCATTTTGGTATTTACCTTGAGATAAACTAGTTTTAATAGAGAACTAACCTTCTGAATCCTCTGACGAATAACATCCAGACACCATAGTTTACAACAGAACGAAGCAAGTGAAAGCCATCGGTATTAGGATCACTTTCAGACAATCATCAACATAATCAAGAGGATAAGTGCATCAGGTAAGTAATTGAAACCATCTGGTTGTCATATTCTACATATCCAGGTATCATGGGGTCTTCTAGTTTGAAATTTCAAATTATACATGTCAGGATAAATGAAATGTGGAAAGAATAATAGTATGCATGATGAATAATGAATATGTAATGTATATGCATGCTTGTATATATATCAATTGTAATACCAAGTTGTGTTAATTCTAGGCAACCTTGGCGAACAAACGACTGGCTAAGTTAGAGGCAGAATTCCTAAAGCTGAAGTTTGCTCATCCTAAGGGTGTCCAATTCAAATATGGAGCCATTACAAACACACACCAAGGGAATACAGATCTAGTTGCCTGGTCAGCCAAAATGAATGATCAAAAGAATAATAGCGCCCTGCTGGATGTAGTCTTCACATCAGGAATGTGGAATGCAGCTGGTTTCCCATATTCCATGGAAACCCCTGAGCTAGTTATTGAGTGTGCGAGGAACTACAACCCAGAAACAAGGAGGGTAGAGAAACATGGAAGAATATATGTTGATCTGTCAATCAGGGGTATTGCTGCTACATTTGGTTTGCCACTGGGCAAGAAGGTTGCCAACATAGATCTGAAGAAATTAGAAGTGGAGTACGAGAATAACAAGAAGTCTGCCAGGAAGAAGATGTATCAATGGAGAGCCAAGAATAGTCCATATCCTGCAGTAGCTAAGCTTCTGGTTCATTTATATAAGTATGACTTTGACGACGAGTACAATACATGATAGCCTTGCTTGGTAGAGTGATAGGCCAGCCTGATGTTGGAACTTTTAAGGACTGGATGTATGCAATCATCTTGATGTGCCTTTACACAGATAACAAGCCAATGTGGGCTAAAATGATAAGTGATGCTCTAAATGAGCAGCTGATGAATCTGGGAGGTCCAGATTGTTCCTTCTACATGACATCATATATAGTTTATTCATGTGCCTACAAGGGTACATTTGATGCATTGATTACAGATGGAAAAATTGGAGGCACAACCAATGATGCACACATATGGGATCATCATCCCCAACTGCAAAGAGTGAATTATCTCCAGGATTACATGCTGGTAAACAATGCATTTTCTATGCACTTGGTGAGAACAATGGAAGAAGATAGAACCAAGAGACTGAGCATGGAGGCTCAAGAAGTTATCTACAGGCATGGAGCATGGTTTATCCAATTTGCCACTTTCTCCTATATCACGATTGAAGGTTTTGAGGAGGAGCCTCTCATGCTCCCAAGGTACCCTACAGATGCAGTTGTCTTAATGGAATTTCTAAGACAAGTCTCTACAATATTGAATGCATATAAGGCAAACAACAAGCTTCCACCAGTTTTGTTTCCAGTTGCAATGGGCTGGTATATGTGCCCAGATTCTGAGAGTATAAAGAAGGCCATAGCTAGTCTAAATATGTTGAATTTCCAGCCTTTCTCGTTAGTAAGATCATATGATCCATATGGGAGGATGCAAAAGATCATGGGGAAGCCTATTCATAGAAGACATCTTGAAGAGTTCTGGGTAGATTGTGAACATGAAGCTGAAGCCTGAAGAAGAAGGTATCAAAGATTGACAGTTAATCAAATCAGGACCTTTGATTGCATCTCCATCCTAGCACAACTGAAGAAAGATGATGGAATGATAATGGCTGATGAATATGAAGAGAAAAAGATATATAATGATACCATCTCTGCACCGGATCTCACTATACAGGAGGATATCTCCCTAGATCCATTCACGAGCAGGATATTACAGCTAACCCAAGCTTGGGTGGAAGAGCAGATAAATGTACTAAAGAAAAAAGGAGTTGTCATCACTATTGATAATAAGAAGAAGAGACAGGAAGTCCCTGAGGGTGAATATGATGATTTCTTGGTTGAGAAGAGGAAATCCAAAGGAGAGAAGGCACCTCCTCCTGAGAAAAGCAAAAGGTCTTCAAGAGGTAAGAAGACTGATCCTGAACCCAAAGGGGCTATAGTTGAGAGAGCCATAATAATAGTTGGAAATGCATCAGCATCAGAACTAGCATCAACCTCCTTAGCACCACCTCCTAAAGATAAACAAAAGGTTAAAAAGATTCAGAGGCTGGTTGCTGAAGCTATGGAAACATATGAGGAGGGTCAAGCCTCACATAAGCAGACAGAAGAGGATATTCCTCTTGAAGAAGAATCTGAAGAAGAGGAAGGCCCCATATCCTTCACAAGGAAAAGAAAAGCACCTCAGGTGATAGCAACTACACCTAAGAAACCAAGAAGTTCTATGAGAGGTGAAATAAGACAAACTCCCATAATGTTGAGGGGAGCAGGTGGAGAAGTATTCAACAAGGAATTGCAGCATAACGTTCCACTTCCCACAATTGTAAAGTTCAAGACCGAACAAGCAGAAGAACAGATGAAAGAAAGCTCTAAGGTAGTACAAAGTGGTCAAGTTTCATTAGATGAGACAGTTGACTTATCTGATGATGAGGTAGTGAAGGACGTAGCTTCACAAAGAATGGAAACCCTTGCTGCCAGTGCCCGGATAACTCCACATGGGACCCCATCAGTTTAGGTAGTATTAGAAGAAATGAAGCAAATAGAGCAAGAAAAAGAAAAGAGCTCAGAACATATTGCACAGAAAATAGGGGTGGATACCTTAGTTGATCAAGTAACAAATCCAGCAGTTATAGATCTGACATATGTAGAGGATGTAGATCCTAAGGATATGGTAGGTACACTTGAGGAAACACAGAATAGTGAAGAAATTAAACAGAAAGAAATGGAGAGGAAAGCTCCAAGTATGGGTCAGCAACAACATGATACATCAGCTAGGCCCAAAATAGTAGACGTCCCACCAAGGACAAGGAGGATAAAGAAATATCAGGTCTTGATGACCATAAGGCTCAAGAGGTAATTAATACAGGTCCAGAGTAGGTTATAGTTGCAGATCAGCTGGAAGAGCCTAAGGTAGATATAGTAATATCTACGGAAACTAATATGCCTCATGATAAGGAAATCAATAAGGTAGATGAGACACCCATGGAGGAAGTACAGGATCAAGCTCATGATAAACATGTAGATGATCAACAGGATCACTCTCCAGAAAAAGAAATTCCTCAACAGGAGGATATACCCAAAGATCACCTTCATGAGGAGCATCATGAGGAAGAAATAAGGAGATCACCCTCCCCATCGAACATGATGGTGGATACCAGAGATTAGGGTGATCATCATGATGATGGAGACCAATAGCTAAAGGATCAAGTTCCTTCGTGGCTCATGAAAGAAGTTGGTACAGAACCAGGTATAGAGGCACAAGAATTTGATGTGTCTACATTGTTTTTAGAAACATTAATAAAGCCTAAGAGGAAGGCTAGAATAACTTCTGCAATATGAAGGGATCCTGATACAAGCAAGAGAACTACACAGGTAGTTGTTCCTGCAGTTGATAAAGAAAAGGGCAAGATCACTCTGGATGAATTCCATATTACTACAGTAGATTTGGGATTTGCCAGTGAGGATCAGGAAGGCCAGGAAGGTAAAGACATTATTGATTCATTAACCCAAAGAGTTAAGAGAGAGAAAGAGAAGAATAAGTAGTATAAAGAGCACATTGCTCAGCTGCATGCATATATAAAAGGGTTAATTAACCCTGACGATACATCTAGTGATCATGCAGTCCCATTGACTGCTATTTCTCAGGAGGAGGTCAACAAGTTGAACCTCATGAAGCATGAATCAATAATAATATTGAAATGGATGTTATCCGCACTCGATGGAGCTGAAGAAGTGGCAAAGGCATCTTCAAAGAGGTGGAATTCTTTAGGTACCTCCAGGAGAAAAGTAGACAAACTGCAAATGGAGATTGGCAGGAGGTCATTTCAGTTAGAAAAGGTCATGAGCATTTTGGATGAAATGAATAGGATTGATCCATAGATTCTAATAAAGAATCAAGTACTGAACAATAACACAGCCATCTTGATTGATATCTAGAATAAGGACGTCAAATTTGAATGTGATGTACTTAAAAGATGCAACAGTAAACTAAGGAATATTAGCATGAAGCTACATGATCTGATGTCCCATGAGGCTGAAGTTTTGGAAACATTAGAAGGAGATGCAGAAGGCAAGATAGAAAATCAGGATGAAGAGTTTGTCATCAAAGCTCTGCATAGTAATTTCCAGGTAGTTGTTGAAGACCCCCTCAACCACCTAACAAAAGAAGTGCTGGATAAAATAATGAGAATAAAGGTCAAGGTAGAAGATTATAATGAAATGTCCAGCAGCAGGAGGAATAAGTTGGAATCTCTCCGGAGCAAATATCAGGTGCATAAGCATGCCATCACCAAAGTGAGAACTCAAGATGGCAGAGAATTGGAGAGAATAGTGCAAGCATATGAGAATATTAGGACAGCTATGCAGGTCCATATTCAGAAAGACGATCATCATGATGATGAAGATAGCGAGAGCAGTGAAAGTCATGATGATGACAAAGAACCTGATGAGGATGCATCATAAAGGGAATATATGCATCAAGTACTTATGAAGGTATAAGTTACCTAGATGGTTGCCAGCTGGCAACCTGTGTCATGTGGAAAAGATTGACTTAGTCAATGAAATGTAAACTGTAGATTTCAATAGATAAATCTTGATCGTAGATCAATTGTAACCGCTCCCTCACCTTATTCTATAAAAGGTGCGGGGATGCCTCATTTTAAACATTTAAAACTTAATTAAAATCTGTTTGCTGAAATATTCAGGGCTTATTTCAAAGTTGTTGTATACATATATTTTCTTGCATACTTAATAAATGAGAAGACTGTTTTGATTACAATCCATCATAAATCTTGAGTAATCAGTGTGTGAATTCTAGATACATGCTTTGATTTGCTACGTTCCTTGGAGTGCATCTCAGCTTGCATGTGTTGTCTTCATACCTTTCCTTTGAAGTTAGCATCAATTGTATCTAGTTGTGGAATGTCTAGGTGAACATATGGTTTGATTTCTTCTCTTCATGACTATATCTGATTGTATATGTGGCTCAATGGCTGAAGGTTCAACTTTAATTTGAAGTATTTCTTTTAGTTTCTTTCAATTTCGGAACATTTCATCATCATAATTGCAAATAACTGACAATCTCAAGCAAATAATACAAATATGCAGACATCCCATAGATAATTGAACATATTCAGCATATTTGAGGTTAAAGCATGTCAAAATAACAAATATCATGCAAAGATTTAAGGATAAACACAATATTTGAAGTATAACCTGTGTAGAATAACTCTCTGTGCAGCATCATTAAAGGAAACATTATCTTACTGATGAGATCTACGTAAGGCCCCAAAATGGAAATAGCAACACACATCAACCTCTGAGTAACGTCAAAAGATTAAGACCTAATCAATGGAGACTTGAGATAATGAATTCTTTGAATTCATCATATCTTTCAAGATGAATAAAGGTTAATGTGTACTTTTATTCTATGTTTGTTTATGACTAACATCATGATCAACATGTCCCCATGCTATAGATATATTTAGGAGGCTATTGATGCACAACATGGGGCTCTTTCATGGGTATGACATGTTCCTAGAGTTTCTATCACATGACCATTCTAAGGGCTAGGCTTGAGGTAGTGGAGAGCTCATCGATTTTAGAGACTTGTTATCATTGAGGATGAGGGGATTTGTTATGTCATAAATTGTGTACACTAGCATTTTACACTAAGTCTAGGACCTGGTTGGACCTAAATTGTTTCCTTTGTTAATTAGAACCTATTTTAACACCTTTTTGAGCATAAAATGATAAAATCTTGATCTCGATAAATAAACTCGATAGAATCAACTTAGGACTGGACTAAGCCCACTACATTTGATACTCCTTAGATTTTGTGGGCTAAAGGCCCAGGGCACCTGAGTACCCTAGTCCTAGTAGGGATCTTTAGCCCCTCTTTTGTAGTGTTGGCTTGGGACACTTCCTTAGTTTGCATTTGTTGGCATAATTGATATGAGTGAGCGGGATTGCATATATAATGGAGTTTTGTATTTCATTTTACACCTAGATAACCTAAAGCTTGTTATGAGAAGGGATTATCCAACGCTTTTGAGTTCTATGCTAAAGTGTTCTTTATGCTTGGAAGTGTTATCTACTTGTGGATGCTTTTAAAGTTTGTTTGTAGGTCTTGAAAGGATTTTCAAGCCTTCTTCATCACTCTCCTTTGTTGGTGTGAGATCTTGAGTCATCTTCATCAACTAGGGTTATATCTCGTGGTAAACATCATCATTATCATTCATATTTCTATCATATTATTACATATATGGCCTCTGCCTTCCTAGGGTACACACTCTTGGATCTAATCATCGCTATAGTGGAGGTGGAAACACCAACACAGGGTTTGTTTGAGGCAAGCCCTTATACACAACACAACCTTTCCTCTTTCCTTGTGTGCAGGTCAGAGAAATAGGTTTCTAGAGCTGATTTTGGGGAAGAAGACAAAGCAAACAGTTACAAGTCTGGTGATACCCAAGATTCTACAAAACCCTAAAAAAGGCCTAGGGTGCCCAAGCACCCTATTCCTTAGCACTTCTGGTCCAAGATCCAAGTTTTGAACTATTACTTGATCTTTGTTGTGCTTTTAGTTTCTAAGATCTGTTTCTGTCTGTTAGTTATAACCTAATTTTTGTCTTCTAGGGTTTGACCATTTGTCCTCACTTACTTGCTTGAAGTTGGCTAATCCATCCATATATGATAAAAGGGAAGAACACCTATAGTTTGTCTCTCCTTCTTGGGTAGAAGCCAAGCTTAGTTTGTGTCCTAATATTTGTAGAAGAGGGTTTTGACCTAGTTTAGCTCCTTATGCTAGATCACTCTTTTCTCTCTAACATTTTGGTGAATCCATCACGCCTTGCACTTTTGCATCCTTATTCTTTCAGATCTAAGTTTTTTTATCACCCTATCTCTAATTGGGAGTGAGTTCATTAATCATTTTGTATGCATACATAGTTAAGTTTTGCATTGTTTCAAAATTAGGGTTTGTGAAAACTTGCATTGTTAGAAAATCTAGCTAGTTTTCAACCTAGGGTTTGTAGCTTTGAATATTGTTTCAGAACTTCTTGCATTGTTAGATTATTTAAAAACATTTACATTTGTTGTAACTTGTCATTATTGTTGTTCAAATCATTCTTACATTCTTGCATTTTGAAAGTTGAAAAAGAAAGGCTTCATTGTAGAATTAAGAAAAAGCATATTAGTCACTTTGTTTGCATTTGGAAAGGATAGATCATTATAGCATAATTTAAATTTCTGATTTTTCCATCAGATTTGATTGGAATTATAGTAGTTGATCATTTTATAATGTTACATTGTGCTTTGGAATCCTTTTCATTGCTAGAAATTGTTTAAAAAAGGTACATTTTTATGAAAACCTAGTGAATGTTGCAATCTAGGGTTTGTGATTGATAGTTTAATTTCAGATTTTTCTGCTATCATTTACATTCCAAATCTAATTTTGCATTTTTCTACAACATTACAATTGTCATCTTGTATTTAAAATTGAATATAGGAACACTTTTGAGTTGTTGCATTTTGGAAAAAGTATTGAAATTTGAGTTGGATTTAGGCATAGCATTGTTGATATTTAAGTGGATTTGAGTAGAATTGAATTTGATCAAGGGTATATTATTGCTTCACTTAAACAAAAACTCAAATCCCTTTTTTTCTTGATCATTCATTTCTTCTATTGGTGCATATTGTGTGTTACTAAATATTGTAGACGCTTTATGAGCTTTGTGACCCAGCGCCCTGATTCTAACACTCTTGTGCGAAGAAGTTGGCGAATTATGGATTGTAATGATTTGCATAACGATGATACCAATACATTAGAACCCCAAATTCCTAGTCTTATCACATAAGAAGGTCCATCACTTCTTCCTGACATTCCTACTTTGCATATTCCTAAAGCATCAAACTTCAATGAATCCATCAACATTCATGACCTTGTGGATCATGTTCTTGAAGCTCAAATTCAAGAATTAGACATAGAGTTGGCTAATTTATAGCAACTTTTAAGCTCAAAAAACATAGCTAAGGAGGCTGTCCCTATTGTTGAGAGTCTACGAAGTCTTTTGCTTGAAGGTCAAGAAGGATTGGAAGTCTCGTGTGGCCTTGCGCATATAGTGCATAACAACATTCTATCTGCATCTAGTTGCACTTAAATAATCACCAATGTAACTTCTTCTAATCAAATAGGAACTTAAGTATCGACACCCATACCTACACTCCCTATTCCTACTTATACTTCTATTATTCTCACCACTACTACATAGCCGAGTAATAAAGCTACCACATGTATGTGTTGGGAATCTTGTTTGCCATTATAGTATCATTCCATATAGTTACATAAATTCCACACCTAATGTTACTCCACCTACATCTAAACCACCTATCACTTTCCAAAAAGATACTCATACACCATTACCTAGTCCTTCCAATTCATTTCAATCTCTACCTAATTTAGCTTCTGGCCCTGTCATAAACCAATTGTTGAAAAATATGACCTACATCCAACAACAATTGGCTAGCATGAGCAGTAGTCCACCTAAGCCTAGTATGAGAACACATTATATCTATAGACATTTGTCCTATTCCATCCTAAGAACTCTAATGCCTAAGAAGTTTGAGAGCCCTCTCTTTGAGAAATATAATGGGAAGGGAGACCCTAACAACCATGTGGCAACCTTTACCTCTATGTGTAGTGATTTCTCCTTTGAGGATGCAATTTTGGCAAAATGCTTTCCTAGGTCACTCAAGGACATAGCCTTGCATTGGTTTTGCTCGCTACCTCCTAATTTTATAACTTCTTTCTTACAATTAGTTAATAAGTTCCTCAAACATTAGACCTCAAGTCTCTTTGACAGGCTTGTTTCATTGCAAACAACAAACGAAAGAGAAAATAACAGATTTTATGATCTGTTATCAAGCCCTCTTCTCACAAATTCAATATTCTATTTTGGATGTTGAAGTGCAAAGAATATTTATAGGAAAATTAGAACCTCACAAATGTGATAAGATATTGTTGATGTAATATGACTCATTCACTTATCTTTGCATGGCTCTTCATGATTATCAACTTTTGGCTAGTCAGTAAGAGCATAATCCCTCATCGGCTCTGGTTGGTCAATCCAAAGTGTCTCACAATCATTCTTTCAATAGACAAAACAAAACTTCATCAAGATAAATTAAATTTTGGCAAGTAACATAAGAAAACATGTGGCAGCAATGTCATCTCCTACTCCCACCCCTTACAATTTGAAACCAAAAATAAGAAACTTCACACTGTTATCAGAATCTCTCTATGCTATCATGACACAACTTTTGCAAAGCAATCTCATTAAGCTTCCACCTGTTAGACCTCTTGATCCAAGCAAGATGCAATAATCTTCCTTTGATGTGAAGTCCTTTTGTCAATTTCACCACTCTATTGGCCATGACACTAAAAGATGTATGCGTCTTAAACATAAAGTTCAAGACCTCATCGACTCCAATGCCATCCAGGTTGCTGGTGTGAATAACAAAGGGAATAAATTGGTGGCAGCTCCTAATCAAAATCTTCAAATATATACTAATCCTTTGGCTCATCATGAGTCTAATGGTATTGATATTTGCATGGTGGATGCTCGCCCTCAAAAAGAGTAAGTGGATTTGGAGCTTGCTATATCTTTTACTCCACATGATGCTACTATCAAAGCTCCTGATGGGCCTCTTTATATTATTGTTTGAATCAATGATAAACCTATTCGAGGTGCTATGATAGATCCTATATCCATGGTGAATGTAGTAACTGAGGAGTTTATCTACATGCATGCTCTACATCAAGATACCTATGATGTATCAGAGATGGCTATTAGAGCACATGATGGGTCTATCCTTCCAACTCTTGGTGCTTTGAATCTTGAAGTTAAGGTTGGGCCAAGAGCCTTGGATATTCATTTTGTCATCATTCCTACATCAGACTTATTTCATGTGAAGTTGGGTCACTCATGGCTCTGCTCCATGAAGGCAGACCCCTCTAAGGTTCACAAGTTCTTAAAGTTTCCATTTGAGGGACATGTCCATGCTATACATCACAGTCCGTAATAACCTATTGCTTGCAATGGACATTTTACACTTAACTGCTTCTGGCCACAACTAGTTGGAGTCACTTGAGCTAGAGAGGATTTATTTTTCTTATCATATCAAAAGTTCAAAGAAAAGAAAACAATAGAGTTATCACTTAGTAATATTCCTCCTTGTGATGTTCCTGAACCTCTTTGCTCTTCTAAGGCTACGATAGTAGTTCCTCTTGTCCCATAGTTGGTGAATGAAGCTAAGTCTGAATCAAAGGTTCTTTGCCATCCCTGAGCATCTGGTAGATATGTCGAGGTTCCCCCTCTACCATCCCTTCAAGGAAAATGAGGCAACCTTCATATACAAAATAGACCCCCCCGCAATCGCAATTTTGCTTTTGTACCACCTGACTCCATGGAGACAAGTGGAAGTCAATTGGTTGCCTGTGCTTTACTTCTTGAGGTTTCTCAACCGCTTGAAGATGCTCATGTACTTCCACCTGTTTGATAGGTTGAGAAGGAAGAGTAGCCCGTATTGAGGAACAAATCCCCAGTAGTCTCCTAGCCTTTGGTGGTTCCTCCTATTTCTTCTAATGTTATTGAAACAAAGGAAGAAAAGGAACCCACATTGGAAGATACTATAGTTCCCCTCACAAATATCATGAATAAAGGTAAGAAAAATTAGATTGCTAAGGAAAGAAAGAAGCATCGACATGTTATGGCTCACCTTGCTATAGGAGAGGAGAATCTCCCTCCTCGTAAGAATTTATCACTAATAGATGTGAAAGAGATATCTACTGATGCTTTGTCTCCTTTAGAGAAGGAGGATCTTTTATCAGCTATGGTGGAACCCATTGTGCAATATTCTGATAACAAATCTGAAGACAAGGATGATATATGTATGGATCTTGTTCCTTATACCTCACGTGCTATAATTCCTCTTGCATCTTGTCCACCTTTCCAAATGGATAATGAGCAAGATTGAGAGGAGGATGATTTGATTTAGGTTGACTCACAAGTGAGGTACCTTTTTCTCTTTATGTTATGAGTGCATGTGATTGTTTTCTCCCATGATGTGTTGCTTTATACTTTATTTATGTTTATGTTATTGTTGTTAAGCTCTCTTTGGATGACTCTTGACACCCTTGTAGGTGTAAGGATACAAAGGGACTAGAATTCATTGTGACTTTCTCTCTATTTGTATCATCATTCTTATATATGTCCTAATTTGCATTGTTGATATGTCCTTTGTAGATGATACAAGGCATAGAATGTTTCAGCATTCTCCCTTGTTGTGGTACAATCATGGCTAGGAGGGTCCACAAGGTGAACAGCCCAGACCGTGCAACAAGAGTAAACACAATAGAAGTAACTCAATTATAGAATACAAATATAGATTCATTCATTTAGTATATTATAGACTCAAAATACAAACATGCTGGCAACATGTGAGCTTACAGATTAGGGCTCACTGACCTGATTCTCTAATTACAACATATGCACAAGATATGGCTTTGAAGTGCATAATAGAAGAAAATCCTAAGACTAAAACTTCATATCATAATTCACTACTTTCCTAGGCATCTATTACATGATTTTATATCATCTTCAGATCACAAGATTCCTCTGTGTCAATCAAACAGATTACAAAATCCAATGAAAGAGATGTAACATGTGTACACGGATAGGTTAGACCTAAATAGATGGGAATCCTCTGTAGGTGAATGGAATAATGTGCAAATCTTAAGGAAGGTTAGCCATGATCCAAATTTCCTTGAATGATGTGTAATTTAGCTTTGCAAGTCGTGAAAGTGCTCTGCAAGTCTTCTCCTTTAGCTGATTATCTGAGACTATCAGGATGCTCTGCTATGAGAAAATAGTTGATCTTCTAATATTAATATCCTTTTGGAAATCGATCCAAATGATTTGAATTTTGGATATGATGTACATGAAGGTGTCTAGATGCTAAGTCCAGCTCCACAAGGTCTAAAATGAAACTGTGAAAGAATTCAGACCAAAATACAAAAACTACTACTAACTGAACTGATTGTATTAAACTGGGAAAAATATGAAATCTAAAACAAAATGAAATTCAAATATTTTTGGTTGATACAAGATTGCTCTTGAACCAGGGATGCTCCTGCATCAAACACCCAGGGTTGTTACAAAAGTGAGTCCCTCACTTTGTTGGGGCTAGAGGAAAACCAAGATGGTCCACCTCAGCCTGAGAAATCTAAGATGAATCTTCTTCTAGTCTACCTTTCCACTTCACAAGATATTCTTTATATTTCTTTCCTTTGGTACTACATCTAATTATGCTATCTAAGATGTATTCAATATGCTCTAGTGCATGTTGTGGTAACTACTTCTTCAAGTCTTCTTTAATGTTGTCATTGGACTCTGCTTCATGATACTAATACAGGTCTGTAATGTTGAAAATAGGTGATATACCCAATGTCTCTGGTAGCTTCACTTCATATGCATTTCCTGAATCAAATTTTCTAAGTATCCTACATGGTCCAAACTTCATCTTCAACTTGTTATATGTTCCAACTAGAAATCTTTCTTTCCTCAAGTATACCATCATTTTCATCTCCCACTAAAAATTCTTTGTGTCTTCTCTTCTCATCTGATTGTTCCTTATACTTACTGTTCATCTTCTCCAAATGCTTCTTGCCCTGATTATGTACTATCTCCATGTGTCCTACAAATTCTTCAGCTTCTGCACTCCTCTTATCTTCCATGTTGATATCTCTTAATTATGCTACTCTTCTAGGGTTAGTTCCTATCACAATCTCAAATGGTGTTCTTCCTGTGCTCCTATTCACTGAATTATTATATGTAAATTTTTCTTGTGATAGAATCAAATCCCAAGTTCATGCCTTCTCTCCAACCAAGCATCTCAACAAGTTTCCCAAACTCCAATTCACTACCTCTATTTGTCCATTAGTTTGTGGATGAAATGGTGAACTAAACTTCAAATCTATCTTCATATTCTTCCAAAGTGTCCTCCAAAAGTATCCAAGAAATCTTGTCTCTGTCTAAAATTATGCTCTTAGGTAATCCATGTAATCTCACAATCTCCTTGAAAAATAGGTTAGCCACATGAACTACATCAGTTATCTTCTTACAAGGTATAAAATGTGCCATCTTTGAAAATCTATCCACCACTACAAATGTTGGATCATGTCCTCTCTATGTCTTTGGCAATGACATTACAAAATCCATGTTTATGTCTTCCCAAGGTCTCTCTGGTATTGTCAAAGATTTGTACAATCCAATATTTTGACTACTCCCTTTTGCAACTTGACATACTCTACAACTCCACACAGACTTCCTAACATCCTTATGTATCTAAGGCCAAAAGTAATTATCACTTACAAAAGCCACTGTCTAATCAATTCCAAAATGTCCTACCAATCCACCATTGTGCTTCTCTTTTATCAAATTATCTCTCATTAAACACTGAGATATACATAATTGGTTTTCTTTGAACAACATATCCTCCTAAATGAAATAATCCAACTACTTACTCCTATCTATCACAACAGGTTCCTTACATGCTTTCTAAGGTTTTGCAAAATCAAGGTCTTCTTCATACATGTTCTTCAATTCATCAAATCCTAACACTTCAACTCTCATCTCTATCATCAAATTCCTTCTCCTACTCAATGCATCTGCAACTTTGTTTGATTTTCCACTCCTGTGCTTCAATACAAAAGTATAACTCTGCATGAACTCTACCCATCTCATATGTCTCTGATTCAACTTTCCTTGATTGTTCAAAAATTGTAAAGCTTGATGATCTGTATACAACACAAACTCCTTCGGCAACAAATAGTGTCTCCACTTCTTTGAGGCTTGAATTATGGGATAAAACTCCTGATCATAAGTTGAATATCTTTTCCTTGCATCATTCAACTTCTCAATGAAATATGCTATAGGTCTACATTCTTGACTTAACACTACTCCTATTGCATTTCCACTTGCATCACAATCCACTTGAAATACTTTGTTGAAATATGGTAATGCCAACATAGGTTACTGATGAGTGCCAAGTTGCACTCATAAAATACATCTTTTTGCCTCTTTTTTTCTCCCTTTCTAAGTTCATCTTTCCTAGTCTCTGCACCCAAATAAGCTAGCAAGATTGTTCTATTTTATGATTAATTGGGATAGATTACTTAAGATTAGAATTTCTGATTGAAGTGACTAATATGCGTGGAATTGATGGAAAAATGCAGAAACTTCTCTCTTTTTGAATCAATGTGTGTAGATGCCAGGAACAACAATTTTGTGCATCTTCAGAGATAGTCTTCAATGATCTCTGGAGACAATACCACAGAACCATGACACCTAAAGTTTTGAAGAAATGAGGAATGCCTCTCCGGAGCTCTACGAGAGTCTGGAGTATCTCCGGAGCTACAGACAAGAACAGTTATCTCCGGCGCCTCCTAAGAGCAGGGCATATTTCCAGCAAAGCTACCGACTAGACACTCTCAACAGTGATTTTAATACCCCTCACTTCACTCAAATTATCACCTGAGTGGTGAAGGGTCAACTTTAGTTAAACTGCTGAAATTTTATCTTTTCAAAGATTTTGCATGAGTTATGGATGGAACTGATCCAATATCCTTATTTTCAGGGCCTCGATGCCCAAGTGTATGAAGACTCAAACTTAGACTTCTAAGTGGACTTTTGTTCCACTCAAGTCTACCTTTATCGCATGGTTATTTTTCGTGGTTAGACAGTTAAGTACAATAAAGAGATGGTGTCATCTCATAGAAAGACTGGTAGATAAGTTCAGTGATATATCATCACTCATTTTTTTATATATACTCTTAGAAATAGTAGAAGAGATATACAATGATTGAATTAATCTAACTCTCGGAGATCTTAGTTCTGTGTTAGCAATATTTTCATGAATGCAGAGTGAATGAATTGGATTGAATTTAGTTGTGATCATCTTTTGTGTTGATTTCCTACTGTAGCCTTCAGCCTCAAGGGTGTGGAGCAAGGGCCCACTCTCACCACTTAGGCAGGAGGCTTGTACTGCTATTTTATTGTTTCAACTTTTTATTATAAAGGTGTTTACTATTTTTAATAGATAAATGCAAGTTACTATTTTTCTTTGCTTTTAAGTAAATTTCTTGTTTTATTCTGTTTTCTAGCATTCATTAAATTTATTCAGCAAGCAGATAGATTAATCTCTTTTCAAATTAGGATTAGCTATAAACTGGTAACTGTAGAATCCCTAGTTACAGATAGCCATGGACATAGCCCTGGTTTTTGACATCTAAAAATAGATTAAATGATGAGGTACAATGACTCCTTGTCATTTTTGGTGCCATTGCCAGCGATAATCTTATGTTAATTAGGGAAACTAAGTTAAAATAGTTTTTAGGATAGATCTGTATGGTTAGAGCTAGAGATCTAAAAGGAAGATATATTAAGCATACACCCCAACAACACACCATAGGGGAAAGCTGTGGGGTGGTACAAAATCTTGTTGAGGAAAGAAACCTAGAGCCTAATTTGGAACCTACACCTCAAAACAACAATCCCTTAGATCCTCCAAATAGTCCACTTGCTGATTATATCCAGGAATTACAACAAAAGTTTTAGGCAGATCCTTTGTTAGAACCTAATTTCCTAGAACCCCAGGGAGAAGAACCAGTACTAAACATGGAAAATGATAATCATGGGGAAGAGGAAAATTAGGCTCCAAGAACCTTCTCTTATCCTATTGTTTTGGCTGTTGGAGATAATGCTCCTATGAAGAATATCTCACCAGCACACCTGCCAAATTTTAGAAGACTTTCTTCTGAGGACCCAGATTAGTTCTTGTTTGAATTCAAAGTAGTCTACCAAACTTATGATTATGGATCAGATAGCCAGAAACTCAAACTATTCCCTTCAACCTTGAAAGATTCTACGATGCGATGGTTTATGGGTTTACCCCAGAATTCTATCCATTCTTGGGATCAAATGGAAATAGAGTTTTTGGAAAAATACCAAGATTATTGTAGATCCAGTAATAAAAATGAAGAATTGTTTAAAATTAGGCAGGGGGAGGAAGAATCCTTAGAAGACTATGTGGATGGGTTTAATTTAGCCCTGAGAAGGTATGGCAATCTAGTGGATCACTCCTTGGCCAGAACCCTGTTTATAAAAGGATTGGATAAAGAATCAAAATAGGCATTGGACCTAATGGGAAAGGGGAACATTAACAAAATGGAAATACCTGATATAGAGAAACTTTGCAGGAACTATTCCAGAACCCAAAATGGAGTGAGGTCATCTAAAACTTTTAAAGGGAAGAATGAAATAGGATAGTTGATAGAGGAGATTGCAAATCTAAAAACATACATTCTGGTCCAACTAAATACCACATTGGATGGGATTCAAGCAAAAACTGGAACAAATAATCAAAACAGAGCAACTGAACCACTCTCCATCTATTGTCCTAGGTGTAGAAACAAACATCTGTTGAGAGAATGCCCTTTGGACAAATCAGAGATTTGTCAGATCTATGATAGGGAACATCCTACCAGTCAGTGTAGTCAACTTCTAGCCTTGAAAAGATTGAGTAAAAAGAATGTTGTAATAGAAGAGGAGTTGAACTATGTGGGACAAAAACAAACTAGAAATTTCCCTTATAATCAGTATTCAAACCAGCCTTCTTACAGGGGTCCTTCTAATTGGGGAAATAATCAGTGGAATCCAACTTGGCATGGCCCTCAAAATAATCCTCCTTGGGGACAGTAGGATTGGCCAAGTCAACATTGGCAAAACCAAAACTAGCAAAACCAAAATTGGCAAAATCAGCCTTGGGGAAATCAACAGTGGCCACCACAGTTTGGATCACATGCAACCTCAATGGGGTTCTCAACAGGGATATAATCAACAATACTAGGGACAACCTAGACATTTCCAACCTCAATAGCAGGCTTTACTAACTGGACCATCCAACACACAAGATCAAATACAAAATGAACCAGTTAGTCAACCACCTTTACCAACTCAACCTATACCAAACCCACGGAATAAACAGGGAGCAGCTGTCTACATGACAGAGCAAGAAAATCTGGCTGGAATTAATGCTATATATTCAAATAATCTCTAGCTGGGTTCTGGGAAAGCATTCCCAAGACCATCTCCTCCAACTATAGTTGAAGTAACCAATGATGAGGAACCTAAAAATTCATCCAATCAACCCCCAGAGGAGATTACTAACAAAAAAGTGCTAGAAAAATCATCCATGGACAACTCCAGAGTTACTCCTAAAAGACTAGCTCCGGAGAATAGTCCTGAACACAATTCTGACAAGAGCTCCAGAGATGGAAAAGATAGCACCATACCTAGAACGGCTTAAACAGAATGCTCCCCAGAGAAAGATCCTAACAAAACAAATCCAAACCAACCTGGAATCAGAACTTTTACAAGAAATCAAGCAGCTAAACATTGAAATTCCTCTTCTCCAGGGAATCAGAGATGAACCGGAACTAAATCAGTTCATTAAATAGTATTGTATCAAAATGCAAGGCAGAAAGAAAAACTTCCCCTCCACAATACAAGTGGAAGGAAAAGTAGTGGACCTATTGATGGGAGAAATTCTCCTCCCAAAATACAGAAACCCTGAAAATCTTGTCATAACTGTTTTCATCTTAGGGGTAGAAATTTCAAATGTTCTGGTTGATTTAGGAGCATCAATTAATGTGATGACAGTTCATACAATGGACAAGTTAGCTCTATCAGTTATCCAATCCACAACTACAATTTTTCAACTTGTTGATTAGTCAGTAGCTGTTCCAAAAGTAGTAATCACTTATGTGCCAGTTGTGATAGATTCATGGGAATTCCCAGTGGACTTCTTAATAATAGAACCTAGAAACCAAAGGAATGCTTATCCGCTGATTTTAGGAAGACCATGGCTGGCTACTGCAGCAGCATCTATTGATTGTCAAACTGGAGATATGGTCATTTCTAATGGGATAGATCTAAAGAAAATATCTCTGTATCCTCCAGCTAAACCATCAGTGCATTACACAGAAAGAGTATGGGTGGATGAACCAGAGAACAATGACAACAGTGCCTCAGTAGCTATGGTAACCATCAAGGAACATCTGGGAGAATTAGAAGAAGTATACTATGATGCAACATAAGACTTCACTGACATCCTAATCAATAAGGATGTGATGGAACTCACCCAAGATCCTTAGAGAGAACTTCTTACTTCTTCTCATTGTACCCTTGCCAACATTATTCCTTGTGGGGAAACCTTTTATAGGGACTTAACCACTTTCCACATGTCGCTTCCACATTCTTGTCCTCTCAATACCATGACTCCAATGTATGGATTAACTACATCTATGGATCAAATCACAAAACAGGTCATGATTCTACTAGGGAAAACACTTAATATCAATACTCAGTTAATAGCAAATCAAGAAGAAAAACTTATCCAAATTCTGGTCTCCCACTCAACATCTTTTGCCTGGGAATACCAAGATATGAAAGGCATACCTCCCGAGATCTGTACCCATCATATATACACTGAGGATATTAAACCTTTCAGACAACCACAAAGAAGATTGAATCCTGCTTTAAAGGACATTGTCAAAACTAAAATAGAAAAATTGCTTCAGGTAGGGTTCATATATCCAATCTCAGACAGTCAATGGGTCTCACCCCTTGTCATTGTGCCTAAAAGAATGGGAAATGGAGGGTGTGTATTCATTATAGAGAACTCAACAAGGCCACAAAAAAGGACTACTTTCCCTTGCCATTCATTGACCAAGTTCTGGACAACCTTGCTGGGAGAAAGTTTTTTTCTTTTCTAGATGGATTTAGTGGGTATAATCAAATTCAAGTAGCACCTAAAGACCAAGACAAAACCACCTTCACATGCTCTTGGGGAACCTTTGCTTACAAAGTTCTTCCCTTTGGGCTATGCAATGCCCCAGCTACATTTCAGAGACTGGTTCTAGCTATTTTTGCCGAGCTAGCTAATGAATGCATGGAGGTCTACATGGATAACTTTACTATGTATGGGGATACTTTTGAGGAAGCTCTCACAAACCTTGAAAAAGTACTAAAATGTTGTGAGAAAAATCAATTGTCCCTTAGTCATGAAAAGTGTTTTATGATGGTGGAGGAAGGAATTGTTTTGGGACACCATATTTCAGAGGAAGGGATCAAAGTGGATCAGAACAAGATAGAAGTAATCACATAGTTGCCTTCACCCAAAAATCAGACAGACATCAGAAGTTTTCTGGGCCATGCAGGCTACTATAGGAGGTTCATAGAAAATTTTAGTAGAACAGCTGCCCCCCTATTTACCCTACTTAACAAAGACAGAATTTATGTGGACAGAAGAATGTCAATCAACATTTGAAACCTTGAAGGAGAAGCTTACTGTCACACCAATCTTAAGAGGACCTAATTGGACTTTACCATTTCACATACAGACTGATGCTTCAAATGAGTCCATTGGGGTAGTTTTAGGACAAAAGGAGGAAGAGAAAGTATGCATGCCATTTATTACATCAACAAAAACCTTACCTCTGCAGAAAGAAATTACACCACAACTGAAAAAGAATTCTTGGCAGTCATCTATGCTATAAACAAATTTATGCATTATTTCACTGGATATAAGATATTTGTACACACTGATCATGCAGCCATCAAGTACCTAATGAATAAACTAGTAGTAGGTGCAAGGATCATCAGGTGGTTATTGATATTGGAGGAATTTGATATTACCATAGTTGATAGTCTAGGAAAGTTTAATTTGGTTGCTGATTTTCTGTCAAGATTGCATACAGGAGGAGACGACCAACCAATGGAGGACAAGTTCCCAGATGAACATCTTTTTGCCATATCCTCTACTGCACCTTGGTTTGCTTACATAGCTAATCTTTTAGCTACAGGCTTGTATCCATCCCATTTTACTTCAAAACAAAGAAAATGTTTGGTTAAGGAAAGTTTATCTTACAAATGGTTGAATGGTTTACTATTTAAATGTGGCCCTGATTTCATTCTACGCAGGTGCTTAAAGGCTGATGAGACTTTTGATGTGTTGAGAGCATGTCATGATGAACCATCTGGTGGTCATTACTCTTTCCACCAGACAGTCCACAAGATCCTTGGAGCTGGTTACTACTAGCCCTCTCTTCATAAAGATACAAAGAAGTATGTGCAGCACTGTGACCAGTGCCAAAGGATGGGGCAGCTAACCTTTACCTAGGAGATGCTGCTACATCCTCAAGTCATGATGAAACCGTTTGAGTAGTGGGGTCTAGACTTTGTGGGACCAATTTCACCACCATCATCAGGCAAGGAGTACATTCTAGTATGCACAAACTATGTTACTAAGTGGGCTGAGGTTCAAGCATTACAGTTTGCAAGAGAAGAAAAAGTTGCTGATTTCCTCTACAATAAATTTTTTTAAAGATTTGGAGCCCCAAGATCAATAGTTTCAGACAGGGGACCTTAGTTTACTTCACAGGTAATCAAGGCATTCACAGATTTATACCAAGTCAAGCACAGGAAATCTTCACCTTACCATCCTCAAGCAAATGGACAGGTAGAAGTGACTAATAGGGAACTTGAAAATATTCTAACAAGGACAGTAGCAATGAACAGAAAAGATTGGGCTAGTAGATTACCTAAAGCAGTTTGGGCTTACAATACCACTTGGAAGTCCACAACAAAGTTCTCACCATATGAATTGGTTTATGGGAAAAAGCCTATATTATCTATAGAATTTGAACTCCAAACACTTAAAATTGTATTGGATGTTGGTCTGCCATTGTCTATAATTCAGTAGAATAGAATTCTTCAGCTCAACGAGTTGGATGAGATTCGGACAGAAGCCATTTAGCAAACAGAACTGGTTCAGTACTAGAGGAAGCAATGGCATGACCAACACATCAAGAGGACATTTCAACAAGGTGATTGGGTTCTTCTTTATGATTCTAAATTAAAGGAATTCAAGGGGAAATTGCAGACTCACTGGCTGGGTCCTTATCAAATAAAGGAAGTGTTTGAAAATGGAACTATATTATTACAACCTATTGATGGGAGCACAGACACATTTCTAGTAAATAGTCATCGAATTAGGTTCTACAAAAGACCATCTACTAAAGAAGAGTTTCTAAATAATTTGTGTTTTGATACAGGGGATACCTCCTCTATCACGGTGTTGAATTAAAAATATATATATATAAATTAAAAAAAAAAAGGAAGGTTGAAAACCAGCAATGGCTGCCTTCTAAAAAAAAAATAGAGAAAGAGGGAAAACTAGCAAATGACTATCCTTCTCGACCAAGAGAGTTGAAAACCAGTAAAATGGTGGTTCCCTTCTTTAGGAAGTTGAAATAATTAAGCTCCAGAGATGATTAGTTGCCAGGAGTTGGTCAAATGCACCTCCAGCGCTTTTCAACTAGGAGCATCTCCGGCGCTTTTCAACTAGGAGCATCTCTAGTGCTCTGTCAATAACGCCATCAGTCTCAATAATAAAGGGGACCCACCTCTCCAGGGGGTAAAGTAGACACATCATATGATGAGGTCATCATGACTCATCCTCTACTTTATCACAAAGAATAATTAAATTAGAATAATAATCATTTGCAGGAGTATCCACAAGCCGGCACTAACATCACCTAAGGGCGTGGATTTTTGAATCACTAAGTGCAATGATTGCAGGTCGCATACAAATGGGAAGTGGATGTCATCTCATGCCACTACTCAATTGCCACGATGCATGCAGTTTCTAAAATGACGCTGCATCTCTCCCATGTACATCACCTCATCATTAAAACTGATCCAGGTAAATCTGTCTTTAATTAATCATTATTAGTAACTATCTTGTCCTTCTGTTTTGGGTACCGCCATGATGACATGTCCTTCCGTCATCATTTCCTTCTTCACATCCAAGCATGTCGCCATTTGTGCCTTAATGCCACCTTACCTCTAGAGTGCCCTGTCAGTCTACTACATTTATGACTGCCTTGGTCCCCTAACCCATCTGCATAAGCCTAAACTGAAAAAAACATAACATCCCTCATTCAAACCTCTGGAATAGACTGAAGTATAAGGTAAATTGAACAAGTTCTTTGGAGTCTACAGAGCAATTTGAACAATACTCTGGGACCTACTGAGATCAGAGGAAAAGATAGACTACAGATTGGGGAGGTAAAAGAATAAGCATAGAAGGTGAAATCAATTCAGCAATGGGAGTCAAGAAGAAGTCTGAGCCAAAAAATACTGCGGGTCTTCTGAGAGATACAGCTGTAGCAGACATTTTAAGAGCCGCTGGATGGTTAGATTTCCTAGAGAAATTTGACAAGTTTTAGGAGGATATTGTGGATGAATTCCTTAGAAATTTAAGAGACAACCAAATGACTATGAGAGGAATCCAAATCAATTTCTCCTCAGCAATTATCAGCCACATTTTTGGACTTCCTGAACAAGGTGAGAGGTTTTACCACTTGAAAACCTTATACACTGATTTAATTAGAAATTTTTCTGTTTGTGGTGAACTTGCTATTCAATTACATTTGAATAAGAATGAAGTCAAAGGAATTTTGAGGTCCACACTTCTAAACCCTTGGGCATCTATTGCTACCTGGTTAATGAAATACTTTACTTGTGATGGCCAATTCTCTATAGTTTTAGGGCCAATCATGAAAATGCTGAGTTTTCTCAAACATGGAAATAGACACCCTGAGTATAGCATAAATATCCCCAATTTCCTATATTCTGCCATCAGGGCAACTGTAGAGA
This sequence comes from Cunninghamia lanceolata, assembly GCA_027924645.1. Classification (NCBI taxonomy): domain Eukaryota; kingdom Viridiplantae; phylum Streptophyta; class Pinopsida; order Cupressales; family Cupressaceae; genus Cunninghamia; species Cunninghamia lanceolata. The sequence goes on from BSBN01001011.1 coordinate 3,573,537, forward strand.
AATATCAGTAGAATAAGGGACCCATGAAACATCATGGCCTCATCTTTCTGGTAGTCTAGTGCAGGAGCACCTCAAAACCTAAGGAATCTGGAAGATTCCTCACATTTTATAATTCATGTTTGTATGTCATCTCTGGCCGAGTATGGAATAATGTGGAGTTTGTATGTATGTGTCAAGAAAAGAGTTGTAACCAAACAAAAGAATTGTAATTGTTGGGTGGTTGTTGGTGGTTCAACTTCCACCATGTACAACTGCCATGTGAGTCTTTAAATAGACAGTCCGTGTTTGTTAGATAGACAGATATAGAGTCGAAAGAAACTGTATGTATATTCTGAAATAGAAGGAATAGAGAAATTTTGGTGTTTTTGGTCTAATTATAAGGATATCATTTGGAGTCATTACACTGGCGGATTTCTTTGAAATCAGTGGAATGACTTCCATGGTGTTAGTTTTATTTTCTGTTCTATTAGATTAGTTTCTGTGGATGCTGTTCGGTTACAGTTGGTGCAAAGGAGGTTATCGGCATAAGGTTCATGTTTATACATTTTGTGTATATCTGTCAAATGTATATGGAGGTTGTATGGGCAAACTTACATTTCATGAGATACAATGGTGATAGGAGATCACGGGTCCCACCTAATGCATGTAAGCATTGTATGTATGTATGAAAGAAATGATATTGGCGTGAGAATGGAATTTCAGAGGTCGAGGAGAAAGTTTGGGCGAAGTAAGAAGTCTGGCTGATGACGGGAGTTGGGTATTAAGTCATCAGTATGAGTAGCATCATTGGAGGATGAAAAGAAAGTTACACCAACAGTATAAAGTCTGAGCGATGGATTCTATCCATCAGTGAGAGATGGCATGTCGGCAAAAGAGATTTTGGGCAGGCCAATAGTATTATACTTTGTCGATGGTAAAGAAATCATATGTTTGATATTGTATGAACATACAAAGAGAGTTTTTAAAAGCCGATTAAGAAATAAACCCTAGGTTGTTGTGGTTTTATGGGTTTTTAACCTGTTTTGTATGCTTCCATTGTATTGCTCTGCATCATAGTCAAGCACCACTTCCTATCTCAGGCCAATGGGGAAGAACTATTGCAAAACTTTCTTGAGCAGAGCCCCTAGGTCAGAGAACTAGAGATTGCACAACTAGAAGGTGAGAGTTCTCCTCACCAAGATGAGGAAATTGAGCCTTCAGCCTCCTCCACAGTTGTTCACAAAGGGAAGTCACCCTCACAAGAGGCCACTTCATCTGCAACCCCTGTTCCTAACAAAAAGAGGAAAGGCAAACAAATTGTAGAACCTGCTCCTACACAAACCCTATATATGACTTGATCAGTTAGGAGAAAGATGACTCTAACTGAGGAATCTTGCCTTAAGGAATTAACAGAGGGAAGGTCAGGAAAGGGAATAGAGGAAACTTGGTGGGCTCAAGAACCATCTCATGATTCAGACAAGATCCCTTTGGTCAGGAAGAGGAAACAAAGTGAAAATTCTCTAGTACCATCTGTTCATGTGGAGTCAAGTCCAGTTTCAACACCACCATGTGCTCCGGAGACAGGAAACTTACAAACTTTTACTATTTCCTTAGATTCTAAGGAAGAGAGACCTGCTCCGGAGGCACCAGCCCCACCTTCGCTCTGGAGAAGCAAAAGGAAGAGACAACTCTCATAGGCTGAAAAGGATACTGCATTTCTTGCTGAGGCACTCCTAGAATTGAGAACATGTGAGGATAAGGCTGGGCCTTCATCAGTGCCAGCAGAAGCAGAGGAACCCCAAGAGGATCCTCAGGACAGGCAGTCTGAAGAAAAAGAAATAGGGCAGATGCATATAGTGGGTAGAATAGGGCAGATGGCCATGGAAAACCTTGATGATCAGCCAACAGAAGCAGAAGCAGAAACACTCTCTCATCCCTCTAACCAAGAGGATGTAGAAATTTCAACAGAACAACAATTGATGGAAGAAATTGAAAATTTAAAGAGATTGCTCTGGGGAAAGAATTTGATTATTACTGACCTCAAGAAGGTCAGAGTAGAGGTGGAGATGGAGCTAAAACAAACCATTGCAAATCTCCAAACAGACCTCCAAAGCAAGGATAAAATCATCCAGAAGAAAGAGGCAAAGTTGGAGGCACAAAAAAGTGAGGCAGCCAAATTGATGGAAGAAAAAGAGAAAGAAGCAACACAGAAGGTTTCTGAGCTCACCATGGCCAGAGACAATGGCCTCACAATAATGGCAGCACTGATTGAGAAGGTACAAAGCTAGGATAAATAGTTAACTTGGGCCAATAACAGACTGGATGACCAAGAAGAATATATTCAAGAATTGTTTGGCCCAAGGGCAACCAATGAGCAGGAAATCCAAATAGATGCCTATGTGGGTCCAATCCCCATTGACATTCCCAAAGCCCTATTTCAATGGGAGAAAAGGTGTAGAGAATTTGAGGCCTCCAAACCTATGTTGCAGTTACAAAGGGCAATCACTGCCAGAGTAGAAAGAATAGCAACTTTGGAAGGCAAAATCATTAAAATGGCCTCCCTTTCCTTAGAAATCCTATCCTGTAGGCCTCCAAGTGCCAGCTATTCAATGTTCTTACAGGAAAGGGTAATACAAAGGAAACCCTCCTTAGTACTGTCTGACCTAACTGAGGATACAAAAAAAGGCAGAAAGATTCATGACAGCTTACACAAGAAGTAATGATGAGGACAAAAACTTCCTATGTGAATTATACCTGCATGGGTTCTGTATTAATGATATCGCCTTCATTCTTAATCACTTTGTGAGAGAATGCCAGCTTAAGGCATTCATGTCCCTAATGAGAAACAACCAGATCTGAAATGAAAGGATGGAAGCTCATCTTTAGAAGGATTTAAAAACAGATCTCTTCATTAGAAAAGAATGTCCCAATCCTTTTGCTCTTCGGACCCAATTCAGGTCCATTATCTATCATCCTGCCAATGCAACCAGAATGTTGCCATTATACCTGAAAAGTTGTAGGAATGCTCCATCGACTTTGGTCTTTTTATGGTCAATTTAGCAAATTCAGTACTTGTTGTAGCAAAGAGGAGATGGAATATTTTGACCCCAGAGTAGAAACTTAGAGAGGAGGTCACCCCTGCAAACTTGAGATTATTCATGAGAAAGGCAAAGTTGATATCCAAACTGATGGATACACATAAACAGGAATGGATAGGTGGGATGGTTCAGGCCCTCTCTAATAATTGAACCACTCCCTGTCTGGGTAGAACAGATGGAAGATGAAAAATTAAAGGACTGGTTGAAGCAAGTTGATAAGTACAGAGGCAATGGTAATACCAACAGGACAATTTGGACCACCTATATCCAGGATTATAGCCTGAATGACAAGTTGCTTCGCCAAAATAAATCCAGAATGTGAGAAGAAGGACCTACCAAACCTTAGGTATGGGGGGGATGATGAGTGCCAAGTTCCACTCATAAAATACATCTTTTTGCCTCTTTTTTTCTCCCTTTCTGAGTTCATCTTTCCTAGTGTCTGCACCCAAATAAGCTAGCAAGATCGTTCTATTTTATGATTAATTGGGATAGATTACTTAAGATTAGAATTTCTGATTGAAGTGGCTAATGTGCGTGGAATTGATGGAAAAATGCAAAAACTTCTCTCTTTTTGAATCAATAGGTGTAGATGCCAGGAACAACAATTTTGTGCATCTCCGGAGATAGTCTTCAATGATCTCCAGAGACAATACCATAGAACCATGACACCTGAAGTTTTGAAGAAATGAGGAATGCCTCTCCGGAGCTCTGTGAGAGTCTAGAGTATCTCCGGAGCTGCAAACAGGAATAGTTATCTCCGGTGCCACCTAAGAGTAGGGCATATTTCTAGTAGAGTTGCCGACTAAACACTCTTAGTACTGATCTTAATACCCCTCACTTCACTCAAATCATCACCTGAGTGGTGAAGGGTCAACTTTAGTTAAATTGTTGAAGTTTTATCTTTTCAAAGATTTTGCATGAGTTATGGATGGAACTGATACAATATCCTTATTTTCAGGGCCTCGATGCCCAAGTGTATGAAGACTCAAACTTAGACTTCTGAGTGGACTTCTATTCCACTCAAGTCTACCTTTATCGCATGGTTATTTTTCATAGTTAGATAGTTAAGTACAATAAAGAGATGGTGTCATCTCATAGAAAGACTGGTAGATAAGTTCAGTGATATATCATCACTCATTTTTTTATATATACTCTCAGAAATAGTAGAAGAGATATACAATGATTGAATTATTCTGACTCTCAGAGATATCAGTTCTGTGTTATCAATATTTTCATGAATGCAGAGTGAATGAATTGGATTGAATTTAGTTGTGATCATCTTTTGTGCTGATTTCCTACTGTATCCTTCAGCCTCAAGGGTGTGGAGCAAGGGCCCACTCTCACCACTTAGGCAGGAGGCTAGTACTACTATTTTATTGTTTCAGATTTTTATTATAAAGGTGTTTACTATTTTTAATAGATAAATGCAAGTTACTATTTTTCTTTGCTTTAAGTAAATTTCTTACTTTATTCTATTTTCCAGCATTCATTAAATTTATTCAGCAAGCAGATAGATTAATCTCTTTTCAAATTAGGATTAGCTATAAACTGGGAACTGTAGAATCCCTAGTTGCAAACAGTTGTGGACATAGCCCTAGTTTTTGACATCTGAAAACAGATTAAATGATGAGGTACATCGACACCTTGTCAGTTACTCTATTACTTTTTACTTCAACAACTCAAAACTTTTATCTGCTCCTGATGTCCACTTAAAGTCCTTTCTGTTACCTCTCATTGTCTCTATCATAGGGTTACATACTAAGCTAAAATTTTTTATGAACTTCTGGTAGAAACTAGTTAATCCATGAAATGAGCTGACTTCTCCAATACTCTCAGGTGTAGGCCACTCAATAATTGCTCTAACTTTCTCAGGATCCATCTTCAATCCTTTCACAGAAATCACAAATCCCAAGTCTACCAATTCTTCCTTCATGAAACTACACTTCTTAATGTTTATCAACAATTTCTTCTCTCAATCTATGCAATACTTGTCTCAGGTGCCACAAATGTTCTTCTCTTATCTTACTAAAGCTTAGAATATCATCCAAATATACAATAACAAACTTACCCAAGAATTTCTTCAAGACTTCATTCATCAATCTCATGAAAGTAATTGATGCATTTGTCACTCCAAAAGGCATCACTAACCACTCATACAATCCTTCATTTGTCTTAAAAGGGGTCTTCCATTCATCTCCTTCTCTGATTTTGATCTGATGGTATCCACTTTTCAATTCTATCTTTGTAAAATATTTTGCTTCATTCAAACAATCCATAATGTCATCCATCCTAGGTAAGGGAAATCTATACTTAATTGTGATCTTGTTGATTGCTCTAGAGTCTGTACACATTCTCCATCCTTCGATGCTAGAACTACAAGTACTATACAAGGACTCAAACTTTCTCTGATCAAATCTTTCCCTAGAAATTCTTGTATTTGTCTATTCAGTTCTTCATTCTCTGCTAGTGTCATTCTATGTACTACTTTGTTAGGCAAACTAGCTCCAAGTATAATATCAATGTGATGACTGATACTCCTGATTGATGGCAATCCTTCAGGTACATTATATGATATGATGTCTTCATATTCTATTAGTAACTTAATTATCTCCTCTAGTTGTGATTCTTTAGTCTCTGTCTTCAGGTTTTCAAGCTTCTTAGGAATCAAAGCATAACACATATTCTCATGTCTCAAACCATCTAGAAATTTCCTTCCATCAACCAAACAGATTCTACCATTCCCAAATACTTCACTCTTAGATTCATCTTCCAAAGGAATCAAATTAATTCTCTTTCCATTTGATGTCATAGTGTAGGTGTTCTTTCTCCCATCATGTATAGATTTTCTATCATACTACCATGGTCTACCCAACAATATATGGCATACATCCATCAACATAATATCACACAATACTTCATCATGATAAGATCCAATATGAAATTTCACCAAACATTGTTCACTCACCAATACCTTATGATCATCCTGAATCCATGCTATCTGATGTGGCTTAGGGTGTTTTAATCTTTCCAACTTCATCTTAGTCACCATCTCCTCTGAAACCAAATTATCAGAACTACCACTATCAATTACAACTTTACAACATTTACCTCCTGATTTGCATCTGGTCCAGAACAAACTTTTCCTCTGTGGTGGTTCCTCATTTGTCTTTACTCGAAATAGTGTTCTCCTCATGACAAGTGATTCTCCTTTCTCAAGTAAACCAACTGAACTGGGTGATCCAATAGGTTCTTCTTCTACATAGGCTACTCTTCCACTATTCTTAGTCTTTTTGCTTGTACTCCCTTGATTACATTCAAATGTTCTATGTCCTTCACCTCCACACTTAAAACAGTTCCTCTAAATGTTCTCCTCTCAAATCCTCTTCCATCTTTTCTATATCCTTCATTCTAGTATGAATTAGGGTTTCCTCTGTGGTAGAAAGGTTTATCATCTCTCTAGTATGAATTATTTTCTCTATTTTCTTTCTTGAATGTGTTATCTTGTCTATTATGCTCTGTAAATGATCTTTCTCCTCCAGAAAATGTTCTACCTCTCTAAAATTTACCTCCTCTACCTCTCTATCTTTGCTCATGCTTCTTGTTCAACTTCTCTTCAATTTTTAGGGCAAACTGATATGCTTCTTCCAATGTCATCATCCTTACCAAACTTAGTTCTTCTTGAATGTTCAATCTTAGTCCATTGATGTATCTTGCCACTTTCCCCTTGTCTGCTTCACTATGTCCTATCCTTATGATCATCTTATGAAATTCTTCAGTATACTCCTTCATAGATTTTTCCTTTTGTCTTAGGTTCTATAATTTATTCAACAATTCCATCTCATAGTCAGCAGGTATAAACTGATTCTTCAACTTTGTCGCCATTCTATCCCACTTTATGATCTTCTCTTTTCCTCTTCTATTTCTATTCAGCTGAACTTATTTCCACCAAATAGTAGCATGTCCTTTCAACTTAGTCTTTGCAAATAATACGTTTTCTGGATCTTCAATTTCTTCATATTCAAAGTATTCTTCTAGGTCATTTATCCAAGCAATCAGCTCCTCAGGATTCAAATTGCCAATATAGTTTGGTACATCAACTCTAGGTATTTTCCCAATCTTTGAAATATATTGCAACATTTTCACTTGATCTGATTCTTCTTCTTCTCCTAGGGTTTCTTCATTTTGATTAGTGGATTGAAATTCTTCATCATCATCACTCTCAACATTAGGTCTAGGTGTAAGTCCTCTTCTTCAATCTTCTTCAACAACATTCAAGCAAACTCGTATTGTCTTCATTATCTCCATCATCTTATCCATTCTTCCAGCCATAGTACCAACAGAAGGTATTCTCCTCAGCTACATCTCTTCCTAGGATCAAGTGTAACTGCCTCAGATTCGGTGATCGAGCTACAAGGTGACAACTGCCTCATGATCAAAGATCAGTTGACAACACAAGTAGTCTACGTTGGATTTGACAATCTATTCACAACAAGATCTTACAGAAAGCCTTTGCAAACTTTGCTCTATTCACTAAACTTTTCTCCCAAAGATTCAAACTTCACTCTGATACCCCTTAGTGCAGTCACGGTTAGGAGGGTCCACAAGGTGAATAGTCTAGACCATGCAGCAAGAGTAAACACAATGGAAGAAACTCAATTATAGAATGCAAATGCAAATTCAGTCATTCAGTATATCATAGATTCAAAATACAAACATGGTGGCAACGTGTGGGCTTACAGATTGGGGCTCATAGGCTTGATTCTCTAGTTACAACATATGCACAAGATATGGCTTTAAAGCACCTTACAGAAGAAAATCCTAATACTAAAACTTCATATCATAATTCACTACTTTCCTAGGCATCTATTACATGATTTTATATCATCTCCAGATCACAAGATTCCTCTATGTCAGTCAAATAGATTACAAACTCTAGTGAAAGAGATGTAACGTGTGTACACAGATAGGTTGGACCTAAATAGATGGAAATCCTCCATAGGTGAATGGAATAACATGTGGATCTTAGGGAAAGTTGACCATGATCCGAAGTTCCTTGAATAATGTGTAATTCAGCTCCACAAGTCATGAAAGTGCTCTGCAAGTCTTCTCCTTTAGCTGATTGTCTAAGACTATTAGGATGCTCTACTTTGAGAAAATAGTTGATCTTCTGATAGTGATATCTTTCCAGAAACTAATCCAAATGATGTGAATTTTGGATATGATGTACATGAAGATGTCTAGATACTAAGTCCAGCTCCGCAAGGTCTAAAATGAAACTGCAACAGAGTGTGGACCAAAATACAGAAACTGCTACTGACTGAACTAATTGTACTGAACTGGGAAAATGAAAGAAAACAAAATGAAATACAAATATTTTTGGTTGATGCAATATTGCTCTTGAACTAGGGATGCTCTTGCATCATGTTGACCCTAGGGATGTTTGTTTTGATTTCATGTGATACTTCTTCCTTTGTCTCCATAGTTCTACTAGCTAGCGGATGATTACAGTTCCATATATATATATATATGGTCTTGAGAATTCTCCTATTTGTACAACCATTCTTATACTGACACTAGTCATGTAGATCCCTTTATGTTATTCCTTAGTATAACTTATTATTTATTTATGTCTTTGATTTATGTGGCACCTTGTTGCTATGCTTGGCATCATACCATGACTACACAAGCCATTGTGTATCATGTCTATAGCATTGCCTTGGTTTGCCTTTTGTGGGGGTAACCCATTTGTGCAATGTAGTTTTTAGGGACACATATCCTATGGGCATGTGCTTCTAGAAAGCTCTCATGCCTATCTTGTGATTTGTTCTACGTTAAAGCAATTGCTCCCTAATAGGATTTAGCAATCACTTTAAGGTGGGGGTCTACATCACATTTTTGCTCTCTTTTTGGTTACATACTTGTTGGTGTAGAACTCACCTAGTGATTCAGCGGTCCTCACTAGACTGTGATGTTTCCTCTTGGGTCCATGAGCCATCTAGTGCAATGAAGTTGGCTAGCTCGTGTGCTTCATGTGACTCGTCATAGTCACCTAGTAATATGGCAGTCCTTACTAGTGTGTGATCCACGGTGGCACTTCTTTTCACATGACCCCTATTGACATAGCAAGATAGCATTAGAGTCATGTGCCTTGTGTGTTTGTTACTATGTGTGTTCTTATGTTTGTTTGTTTTTTATATGCATTATGTTTTAACTTGTGTCTTATATGTGTTCATCATGTTTTCCATGTGTTCTCTATGTATTCTTTGTGTCTTATGTGTATGCTTCATGTTAAGTGTGTATGCATTGTGTATGGCATGTATTACCTTTGGGTATTGTGTGTCTTTTGTGTGTATTCTTATGTATGCTTTTAGTACTCCATGTATGTGTGAGTTATGTTGCAATGCCTTGTGTGTTTGAAATTTCTTTTCTTATGTGTTTACAACCTTAGAATCCTAAGCTTGAGGGCTACACCACAACTTGGCAAAATTATTTGGTCTTCTATGTTTGTGTGTTTGATCCATCCTTTAGTGTGAGTTCAAACATAAGTTCATACCCGTGCTAAAGTGGGGGCTAAATGTTACGTTGTAAAATGTGTACACTAGCATTTTACATTAAGTTTAGCCCCTGGTTGGACCTAAATTATTTCCTTTTTTAATCAGGACATATTTTAACACCTTTTTGAGCATAAAATGATGAAATCTTGATCTCGATGAACAAACCTGATGGAATCAACTTAGGACTGGACTAAGCCCACTACATTTGATACTCCCTGGAGTTTGTGAGATAAAGGCCTAGGGCACCCGAGCACCCTGGTCCCAATAGGGATCTTTAGCCCCTCTTTTGTAGTGTTGGCTTGGGACACTTCCTTAGTTTGTATTTGTCAGCCTAATTGTGTTTTATTTGTCATGAGTGAGCGGGATTGCATATATAAATGAGTTTGTATTTCATTTTACACCTGGATGACCTAGAGCTTGTTATGAGAAGGGGATTATCCTATGTTTTTGTGCTCTATGCTAAAGTGTTCTTCATGCTTGGAAGTGTTATCTACTTGTGGATGCTTTTAAAGTTTGTTTACAGTTCTTGAAGGGAGTTTCAAGCCTTCATCATCACTCTCCTTTGTTGGTGTGAGATCTTGAGTCATCTTCATCAACTAGGGTTATATCTCTTGCGGTAAACATCATCATTATCATTCATATTTCTATCATATTATTACAGATCTAGCTCTGGCCTCCTAGGGCACGTACTCTTGGATCTAATCATCATTGTAGTGGAGGTGGAAACACCAACATGGGGTTTAACTAAGGCAAGCCCTTATACATAACACAACCTTTCCTCTTTCCTTGTGTGTAGGTTAGAGAAACAAGTTTCTGGAGTTGATTTTTGGGAAGAAGATAGAGTAGACAGTTACAGGTCTGGTGATACCCAAGATTCAACAAAACCCTAAAAAAGGCCTAGGGTGCCCAAGTGCCCTAGTCCTTGGCACTTCTGCTCCAAGAACCAGGTTCTGAACTATTCCTCAATCTCTGTTGTGCTTCTGGTTTTCTGAGATCTATTTTCATCTATTAATTATAACTTGATTCGTGTCTTCTAGGGTTTGACCATTTGTCCTTGTTTTCTTTCTTGACCTTAGTTGAACTTGGTTGATCCATCTATATATGACAAAAGGGTAGAACCCATTTAGTTTGGCTCTCCTTCTTGGGTAGAAGCCAAGCTCGGTTTGTGTCCCAATGTTTGTAGAAGAGGGTTTCAACATAGTTTAACTCCTTAGGCTAGATCACTCTTTTCCCATCTAACAGGATCGACGATGAGACTGATGAGGACTATGATCCTAAGGAAGAGAGAGATGACGTAGCATCAAAGGTAGATGTCATGGTTCTACAAGATGAGGAGGTAGTGTTAGTGAGGGCCACACCTACACAATAGGTGGTTCCACTTGTAGAGATTACAAAGGAGGATATGAGGATAATTGATCTGTCATGGTAGCCTAGAGATCCTCATGAGTACTATGCTAGTTTTCACATTTCTTTCTTGCACTTTCTTAAATGATTATGCTCTAACATTGGACTAACACTTTCCTTGGTTGTGCCTTAACATAGGCACTACTAGCAGATGCCTAAAATGATTCTTTAGATATCTTGGTCCCCACCAATAGATGAGCTAAAGAGGCACTCTTGGTTGATATTTGGATGCCTACACTAGCAAGTTGACATACAAACATTCTCAGTCCTACTAATCATGTTGGATATGATATGAAATCTCATAGGACTAGAGTTCCTACACTAGAGGCTAAAAATGATTTACTTTGAGAGATGGCTAGCCTTGGGTTTGTTGTGTGGTTACACAACATGCCCCATTTTTCCCCAGCACAACAGAGACCCAACTTTTTGCTTCTCTTGCTTGTTCCCCTTGCTTTTGGGTGGTATGGTAAAAATAATCAATATCACTTACATGTTAGGATGTTATCATGTGCATGTCTAGACCTCAGGTTATAAGTCAGATTTTTAAAACTTTGAATTTCTTGTCATTAACCCTGCCAACTAAAAGAGCATGAAAATCCAAGCAGGCTTGCCTTTTCAAGCATCCTAAAATTTGTTAAAACAAGGAAGTTACAGTCAATCAAAGTTTGGTGAATAGGTCACCTAGATATTCACATTACCAAAGCATCCAAATATTAACTTAATATCCTAACCTCCGATCATGTCCAAATGTCAAATTTAAAAGATTTAGTGGGTTAGACATCATGTGCATGGATATTAGTTTACATCCAGATCTTATTTTAATATCTTGACTAAAAATGTCCTATCCCGATGACGTCATGTCATCCAATCTCACAACGAGCCTCGGACATGCTTACATCACCCAGATATTAGAGCGTATGGATATTAACTTTGTTAATATCCTGATCTTATTTTAATGTCTTGATCCAAATGACATCATGTCATCTCAACCTTACAAAGAATGTTAAACTCGCTTACGTCATCCAGATATTTCATAACATCCAGATCTTAACTTAGTATCCCAACACTATTTTAAGATTCATATCTCGATGGCATCACCATTATTCGATACAACACTAAGGATACAATATGCTTACATTATCAGGACATTAAGCCATAGGGACATTTCACACTACTATTGTCATGATACTATTTTAATATCTTTATCCTGATGATGTCATTCTATTGCACATTAATGGAGTACTTTCTTCCTGCTGACATCATATGGACATTTCGACCAAATGGATATTTCACAAACAAAATGTCTAGACCTTAACATAATATCCATGCCTTGGATTGAACTAGTAACATGATGCCATGTGTCCACATCATACTCAGACATATTAAAAGAGAATTTGTGACCCGATGATGAATCTTTGGTCAACGGGGTTGACCCGAAACATGGTCACCTGAATACTTTCACATCCGGATATCCACATGGATATTCCTTATTTGGATGTCCATCCCCATATCCCCATGCTTTATGCATTTAATGTGATGTAAAGACTATTGGCATTTAAATTTGAACTCATGCCAACAGACCCCTATAGCAATCTCTTGAGATCTAGTATAAGAATGTTGTCCCATATCCCTGACGCCATTAATAAGTCCTAAAATCACAAATTGCCTAAGTTAAAAGGGATTTTATTGTCATAATCAACATAATTACATTCAGAAGCTTGAAATTTCACTACGAAGAGAAAATTGTAAACCAGAGCTGAACCAGAGAGCAAAGTTGCGGGAAACGTCATATCTAGCATGTTAAGCCAACTCCTATCATCTCAATTACAGGTTAAGGAAGCGTTCACAGGTATGTATAAATCCCTATCCCTCTAGTTATTTCATAAATCATGCCATACTCATGTTTAAAAAGGGTAAATGATGAACAATAATAACATTCATGAAATGGCTTGTTAAATTCATAGGGTTTAGGCATTTTAATATCCTTCTAAAACATAAAATTGATAAATTCTAACCCTATAAAGATAGGTATATGTTGTTGTTTAAGACCCACTGGTTTCATTGGTAGGACAAAATGTCTTAGCCACATATGGATAGGCGGGATGCATAATTTGAGCCATTCATGTTCCCTAAGACACACATCGTGTATAACAAGCTAGGTTATGCAGAGGATACCCATTTAGGTAATACAAATATTGAGGCATTTAGAGCTTGAATTGATTCTAGAGAGGATAATCCCATCCTGAATAACATAGTAACATTAGGCATGTATCACGTAGTTAGATTTCTTTATGCCACAGAAGTTCTTGAGCTTATGGTTGAGTGTGCACAAAACTATGACACTACCACAAGGAAGGTGGAGAAACAAGAAAGGCTTTATGCTGATTTATCTATGGTTGGCATCCCTGAGGCATTCAACTTGCCAGTATCCCAACCCATCTATGTGCTAGACTTAGGTACGCTAGCCAAGGAATTCGATGCAATCAGTAAGAATTGTAGGAAGGTGATCTTTCAAGGATGGAAAGATTTGGCTAGCAAGGTCAAGGCGGCTACCAAATTACCACAACACATCTACAACTATGATTTCAATGAAGAAGTGCAGTACATGATGTTCTTGCTTAGCAGGATGAGGGGCCTGGTAAATTGTGGAACTTTTGAGCCATGGATGCTTGGATTAATAAGAATGGTCATTGAATAATAGCAAGATAATGCAAAGGTCCAATGGGCCAAAATTACTAGTGATATAATACATGATCAAATGATCAAGTGGAAAGAGGGTAAAGGTATGATCTTCAGGATGACCTCCTACCTAGTAAATGTTTGTGCAGCAAAAGGCACATTTAATGGACTATAAATAGTAGGAAGGATGGGTAAATTACCACATGAGATGACCCCCTGGGAACATTATCCCCAGCTAGAGAGGAGGCTTTCTATTTAGCATTATAAAATCATTAATGATTGCTTCCTAATGCACATAGTTTGGATCATGGAAGGAGATAGAGCCAAAAGATTTTCAGTTGCGGCTACAAAGGCAATCAATGGATATGGTTCTTGGTTCATCTAGGCCAAGACATATTCTTATATCCGGATGGAGGGTTTCTGTGGAAAACCATATATGTTACCCAAGTAACCTTCTGATAAGGTAGTTTTGATGGAGATGATGAGGCAATAGTTGCCCATATTTAAATTATCCAAGAATAAAGAGGGGAGGCCATATAGAAAATTTCCCATTGACATCAACTGGTTCCTAGTAGGAGCTATAGACAATGCTAGGAAAGCTTAAGGAGACTTGAAAAGTTTAAACCTGAAGCTATTTCCACTAGCCAGAGATTATGATCCCTACCATAGGATTGAGAAAAGATTCAATAAGAAGTACAAACATATTGTGCACCTTGAAGACTATTGGGCTGATTGCGATGATGAGCATGAGGTGTAGAGAAGAGAGTATCAAAGATTTACATTAGATCAGATGAGGACTATAGAGTAACCTAAAGTACCTCCACAAATCAAGAAGGATGATGATGATGTCATGGACCCTAAATACGAAGAAAAGAAAATATACAATGACACAATCTCTTCTCTAGATTTAACAAAAGGAGATGAAACAACAATAGATGTCCTCACTACCAAAGTCATGGCTAGGACAAAGAATAGGGTGACCAAGAAGGTCAACGAGTTGAAAGAAAAGGGAATTATTGTCATATATGATAAAAAGAGAAAAATGAAAGAAAGAGAGGAACCTACGTTTGATGATTTTTTGATAAGAAAGAGGTAGGTCCTTGGGACCAAGGCAGCAGAGCCCAGTTCATCACGACCTATAGAGCAACTTACAACTGAGGGGATTTCATTCGTATATGCACCACCCTCACCCCCTAAAGGTCAACCACAAGTAGCTATCCCTATATCTATTTTCCAAGTATTGACTACATAGGAGGAGATGCTGAAAGATCTAGATCAAAGTCTAGTTAGGACTATAGTAGGGGAAGGGGATAGTGATGATGAAGAAGATCAAATGCAAATTAAAACATTAAAAAGGAAGAAAAATGATGTATTACAAGGGGTCAAAGTCCCTAGGCACTCAAGATATCAAAGCCCTCATATGAGAGGAGTAATCACACCTCTTGCTGCAGTTGCATCATTACAAGTTGATCCATCTGTGAATGTGGTCAAGGAGTTGCAACATAATGTGCATGTTGAAGGCATCATCAAAGTGAAATCTAAAATGGTACAAGAAGCCATTAATAAATCATTGGAGAAAGAGGTAAATAAGTCACTCCCATTGAGTGCAACTATTGATTTGAATGATGATGAGGTAGTCCAGGATGTGACTAATCATCCAATTGAGACCCTGCTCCACCACACAGAAGCAAAGGTAGGAAGTCAGGATGTAGAAATAAAAGAGAACACTGGTAGAGAGGAATCTCTAGAAGTGGAGATATAGATGGAGCCTCTTAATACTCTGATTGAAAATGTAACCAGTCCAATAGTAGTAGACCTGACATATTAGCCCAAATATGGGGATAAAGAAGAAGAAATTGACAAACAGGATCAGGAGTTAGAGAATATCCTTATGGATATTGATGATACAAGGAAAGATGCTCAGGTTGAAGGGACACAATATAATATCCAAATGGATAAAGGTGAACAAGGACTAGAACTAGAATAGGGTATAGATACTAGAGATAATGCTAGTAAATATAATCAAGAGAAACCCCTACTAGATTCCCATCAAGATGAGCAAGCACTGAAGCTTGAAAATGTCCAAATAGAAAATATACAAGAGCAGGCTAAGGATATGCCTAAGGATGTACCCAAGGATGAGCACATAGGTGATAAGGTTCAAGAAGAACCAAGGGATACATTGTATCCAGATCAGCCCCTGGAAGAACAAGCAA
This sequence comes from Cunninghamia lanceolata, assembly GCA_027924645.1. Lineage (NCBI taxonomy): Eukaryota > Viridiplantae > Streptophyta > Pinopsida > Cupressales > Cupressaceae > Cunninghamia > Cunninghamia lanceolata. The sequence continues at coordinate 3,589,467 of BSBN01001011.1, forward strand.
AGGATCAAGATGATGGAAAAACTGACAAGGATAAGGGTCAATAGATAGAGAATACAGAGGTCATCCCACCATAGGGTGATCAGGATACAATACAACAAGAAAATGTATAGGATCCTGACGATAGGAATGATCAGGCAAATAAAGATAAAGATTTACAAGATGCTCAAATTGAGAAATTAGGCCAAGGAGGGTTAGAATCAACTATACTCTCATGGATGTTATTAGAGGTAGCACCTCCACAGGGAGAGATTGAGCCTTTTGATTTTAAATCACTCTTTACATTGGATCCAGCTAAACAGAAGAGGAGGGCAAGGACGGTCTAGACAATAAAGCGAGATGCTGCTATAGGAAAGTGGACTACTTAGGTAGTTGTACCTTAGGTGGATAAGGCCAAGGGAGAAATAAGGCCTAAATAATTCCAAATCACCACTATTGATCTAGGCCATGCTATAGATGAACAAGAGATCCAAGGATTAAGGGATCATACTGATGCTATTGAGGCCAGAATAAAGGCAAAAGACAAGAAGAAGATGTACAAGTAGCCCAATTATAGGCTTTTGTGAAAGGATTGGCTGCCCCTACTAACATTCAAATAACAGAGGATACATCTCTGGCACTAGTATCCTAAGAAGAGATAGTTGCCTTGGATGTGCAAAAGCACCATGCACAAATAATGGACAATTGGTTCCATAAATTCCTAGTTGATGGAGACAAAACAATAAGGATTTCATTATCCAATTAGGAATTGTTAAGTAATTTGAAGGAGAAGGTAGGCAAAGTGAAGAAGGATGCCATCCATAGATTAATAAAGAGTGATAAAAACTTGGCTAGCCTTAAGAATGTGAGGAAGATAGATTCTAATGTCCTCATAACAAAGAATATCTTAACATCTCACACATTGCTCCTGTTGGATGACTGGTATGAGGATGTAAGATTCAAGGAGGATATTTTAAAGAAATGTAATTCCAAAGCTACGAATATCAATAGGAAAATTCATGATTTATTAGCAAATGAAATAGAAATTTTGGAGGCCCTGGAAGGCGAGGTAGAAGGAAAGGTAGAAAACTAGAATGAGGATTTTGCTATTAAGGCATTTAGAGACAATTTCAAGCTAGTAGCAGAGGATCCAATCAAAAAATTTCTTTAAGGATACAATAGATAGGGCCATGAGGATGAAGGCCAAGATAGAGAAGTATAAGGAAGAGCTATATAGCTGGACAAACTGGTGGATATCTTTATAGGATCAACTAAAGGTGCAAGAGCATGCATCAAAAAGGGTAACAATAATAGGTATTGCAAAGATTAAAAAGGTCATCCAGGCATATGAAGTCACCCAGGGGACTAGGTGTAGAGTAACAAAGGATGAATCTTCTACTAATGAAGAGGAAGATGACAATGCAAAGTAGATATCAGGTTGACCAAGTCAACTAAATTGAAGAATATTCTAGATAATTAGCAGTTGGCAATTGGTGCCATGTGTTTTGATTGTTGACTTAGTCAAAGATTTTTGGACCATTGATCATAATAGATAAATCCTGATTGTAGGATATTTTGTAACTGCATCCTCTCCTTATCCTTTAAAAGGAGGTGGATCACCCATTGTATATTATTAGAAGCTTAATTGAGATTGGATTGTTCAATGTCATGACCAATTCTCAAGGTCCATTGTAAATGTATACTCCTTTTGCATATTTGAATTAAGAAGAAGACCTGTGATTACAAATTATCATAAATCTTGCCTAATTTGTGGATGATATCTTGGTATTCCTTTTATTTTCTGCATCCCTTGGGGTGGATTTCAATCTGTGAATGTTGTTGTCATCTTTTCCTTTGAAGATTCGTATCAATCATATGTAGTTGTGGAATGTCCTAGTGAAAATATGGTTTAATTTTCTTCTCCTTCATGAAAGTATCAAGGATATATGTGGATCAGTGACTAAACTTCATTCATTTATGTAAATTTAGAAATCTTTAGTTCAAATTTCTTTAAATTTCATTAAATCACCATCATCACAACTACAAAAACACTGAAAATGATGAGCAGAACACAAAATATGCTGGTATACATAAATACATGAAGATCATAGGCATATTTAGAAAAAGTGCATACATTATAGCTAATATCATGCAAATAATCATAAATAATGAAAGGACTAATAGAAATATCTACTTATAGGCACATCATTTGAAGGATTTACAGTGCAGAAGCAAAATTAAGCAAGGATTAGTTCTAATTTGAGTACATTGGAGATAGTTTCAAAAGAATTAATCAAAATAATTATGAATCATCTTAATCAGAGTGATAGTCAGAAGAATTGATCAAACTTATCACAAATATCTACATTATCTGGTTAAATATTGTAGGATTTAACATCATTTGTTGAGAATTTACAGAGCACAGAGAAAATAGAGTAAAGTGTGTATATCAAGATACAAATACTTCATATCATATGTAAGGCCCCTAATGGAAAATAGAAATTCACATCAAACCTACTAAGAGATTATCAGAGATTATGAACTAATCAACAGAGACTTGGAGTCATCAATTCATCTTGAATTGATCGTACTTTTAAAGAAAATAAGGTTTGCAGTGTAAATTTTATCATTGTTGTTAATTAACATCATCATCAATAGTTTTTGGTGCTAGAAGGAGGGCCAGAACAATTTAATTTGAAGATTCACCATCTGAATATCATTTCCCATGCTCAGGTGAGAAAGCATTTTCAAATTTTCTTAACAATACATTAAATTATATTTATTTGCACAAAGATTCCATTTATTCTTGATAATTTGAGGAATCCAACTACAATTACCCTGTCCCTGTGGTCAATTATCCCAATCTTTGCAGACAATTGTCTAGAATTCCATAATCTGAGTCATATTTGCCTTTCCTGCAAATATCTTGTCATCTTGGACATCTGTTCATAAATATCCACTCTAGAGGAATAAATACCAGCACCTTTGCAAAGATTGTGTCAAAATATTCAAAGTTTGTCCTAAATTGTAAAGCACTAGCTCACAGGCCTAATACCAGGTCGAGATCCACTAGACCTTTGGAAGAATTGTCTATCTTTGGATTCAAACCTTGTACAACAAATATCCATAACAGTCTTGGTCCAAGTTCACTAGTATCTCCAGTTGTACCTACAGTAGCACCTCAGGCACCTCCTGCAATGTCGTTCTTTGTTGTTGAGTCACCACTGCTCTTTGCATCTTATAATCCTTTGCCTAAGAATCTGGACAAGATTTGTCCAAAATATCATCCCTATCAGGATGTGGATGATCACATCCAAACTTATAAAGAAGCCTGTTTCCAAGATAAAATATAGTATGAGGATGTTGTATGTAGGTTGTTCCCCTATTCACTAGGAGAGGAGGCATACAGCTGGTATATTAGTCTCTCTCAGTCTTCTATAGATTCTTGGGATGCTTTGGAGAAAGCTTTCATAGGAAGATTCAAGATACCTATAGATCCAGCTATGACATATCACCTTTTTGCTACAATCAAAAGAGCTGAGGGAGAGTTAATCTCCAACTTTAATGTTAGGTTCCAAAAGATGTACTTCAGGATAACTGCTCCTTATAATGTAGGTGATGAAGCTGCTAGGTCAATTTACTACTCAACCTTGGATCCTTTGACATCCATGTTTATTAGGAGGACACACCCTGCGGTCACATCCCTAACAAGTGCTTTTGAAGAAGCTATTAAAGTTAATCATCTATTAACACCTAGTTTTACTCCTAACTTAGGATATCTGGCATATCCTAGTTCACCACAAACTAATGGAGCCCTAATGACTCTAGCTATAATGCCTAATCCATTGCAAGTGCCTCCACTTAGCATAATGCCTCCTCAGGGTAATGGACAAATCATACCTCACCCTAGACATGCACCTCAGGATCCTACACAGAATCACAATGGTAGCTCTTTCTTCCAACCTCAACAAGACAATGTAGTATCCAAAGTATAGGAACAAAAGGATGATATTAAAGAGACATTAGCTTAGTTAAGAAAACTAACCACTGAGGTCACTCACATGAGGAGTCTGAACTTTTATTCATAGTCAAACTAGAACCAAAACAGAGGATATCCTGATAGAGGATATGGAAATAATAATGATAGGTCTGGATATCCTAAAAGGGGATACAACAATGATAGGAATTTCAACAACAATAATAACAATGCCCCTAGGCCACCTAGAATTTGGAATACCTAGCCTAACAATGGTTCATTACCTTCACCGTTAGATAACCAACCTCCTGCCAAATCTAAACAAACAACTAGAGTTAATTTGGTAGAAGCTACACTCACTAATTGGTGCAGAATGCATAACACAAATACACATGCTAAGTTGGACTGCTCGTAATTCAAAATTGTAACTAGCATATTCCAGGCTGAAGTGTCAAACATTGCAGGAGATCCACCTTTTTCTGAGGGTAATGAAATTGTTCCCCTAGGGTATGAGTCTGCCTTAGTACTTGAGAGTTCTAACGATTATCAACATCATCAGATGACTACAATGCATGAAAACTATACCCTAGCATGTGAGGAGTCTGCCTTAGCCTTTGAGTCAAATTATATTTTTCCCTTCAAGGATGAAAATGAGGCTGAACAAGAACCTAAGGAAGTTCATGCATATCAGAAGCAATACCAAGGGAGACATAACTATAACCTTATATCTCGATGGTGTAGATTACATGGAGATGCACACTCTAAAAATGTATGTGAAGCATGTCTGGACATGATTGAGTTAGAGAGAGTATGTATGTAAGGTGGATCATCATCACTTGAGGTAAGTGAAATATCCGATGCTCAAAATACTTATTCTTTGTTGTTTCTTTTAGATACAGAAGAACATGAACAAAAAGTGCATCAGGATGATCTCCAGATGCATAATTTAGAGGTCTTATTATGTGATGAGATACATCCTAATATAAAGAAAAATACTATCACTCTAGGGACTAACTGTCTCATTGAATATGATTATGAGCTATGAGACGAGGATAGAGGGAGCCATTTGACACAATTTGAGGGATTCTTGTCTAAGCAAATTCAAAGATAAATTTTGCAAGGAGTTCCTCCACATCATGCACTGATTGAAGGATGGTGCATGCTTCATGAGGCATCACATTCAGAGACAACTTGTGCTTTGTGCCGTCATATACTAAATAAAGAAGAGTGGAAGTGCTCAAGTAACAAGCTACATAAGATCAAGGATATTCCTGAAGATGCAATAAAAGAAATTGCAATATCCCCTGATGATAGAGGTGATAACATCAAATTGATGAAAAGAGAAGATACTCAACATGATGATGTTTAGAAGAAATAGAAGGTTGATGTTTTAGTCCAACCAAAATGTCTAGATGTAGTAAAAGATGAACCACAGAAGATAAAATGGATATTTGCAAGTATAGTTGCATAGGCTAAGAAGAAAAGAGAAGGTTTTGATAAGCCTTTAACTGAGGATAAACCCTTGATCCTAAGATTTGATGGCTCCAAGTCAAAACAAGGAGTTGGTGTAGGTGTTGATTTAATTAATCCTTCAGGAAAGTCATTCCTGGCAGCATACAGGTTGCAGTTCCCCTGCACCAACAATGTGGCTGAGTATGAAGCCCTAATACATGGCTTATTATTTGCTTTGAAGAAACAAGTTAAGATTTTGTATGTCTATGGAGACTCAGAACTAGTAGTGAAACAAGTCAGAAACATATATGCATGCAACTACAAGAAACTATCAAGTTACAGACACAGAGTTTGGGACCTGATAGAAAGCTTTGATGCTTTCAATATTATGCATGTCCCTAGAGAACTTAATCATTGAGCAAATGCACTAGCACAGGCTGCTAGCACATTAGAACCTTTATCCATATCAAGGATGAAGAGGTTCCCTATGGAGTTGGTGTCAACGCCTTCCATTCTGAATAATATCACCAATTTCTAGGTGTTTGATGATGATCAACACATCCTAGACTTTATTGCTAACAAAGATATATTTGAAGCCTAGATAGTAGATGAGAAAAAATTGGAATACCTTGTCTGGGATAAAGAAGACATAATGGGCATACCTAGCAACAAGATCCCCAAGGGCATGATCGAACTAGAGAGAGCCTTTGATCTAGATAACATGATAAATCAAAAAGATCTTCCCAAGACAGATAGAGGGGAGTATGTGTGATAGGTAAAAAAATAGGTTACTAAGATCAAGCATAGCCATGAAAACCTAACCCTTCCATCATCAAAGAATCTAATCCAAATGAAATCAAAAGCATGCCATTCAAGAACAATATCACTTAGATTGTATGATTCCTTGTTTATGGTGTGGATTGCTTATTCAACAATGAACAATTATGAAGATAAAAGATGCTATGATTGATGGATGATAAAGCTAATATGCTAGATGAATGCTACAATACTCAATATGCTTAAGATGATAATGTAAATGCTATATGAATGCTAGATAGATGTAGTATGGAATGAGAGGATGTTTATATAGAACTCAACTAAAATCAATCAATGGTGGAGATTTGGTGGCTATGTGAATGGATAGGATTAAAAGATGATAATAGGTGAATATGAAGATGACAAGTGGAGAGAAAATAAGGCTTATGTGTGACCGTGTACATAAAAAGTACTACGGGTGAAAGATATTAAATAAAAGATGTAGTACCACTTATCCTTTTAAATGAAAGAGGCACACATGTCGGCTGATGAGATAAATGATAAGAGGAATTAATTAATTAAATAAATTTATTTAATTAATTAGAAAGTGGGTTTGTGAATGGAATTTTAATTAAATAAATAAGATTTATTTAATTAAAATAGATAGAAAGAAGATAATTAAATATTTAAAGATTGTTTAATTATGATTTAGAGGAAATAGGTAATGAATTAATTAAATAAATATAAAATTTATTTAATTAATAGAAGAAATAGGTGGTAGGGATATTGCTCAAGTGTGTTAGACAAATGCAGATGGTAGATAATGTAATATTTGAATGCTAATGATAGTTAGGTTAATTTTGGGTGTCTACATTTTGCCCCTCTTTGATACAATGTTCATTAGAGCGTTGTGTCAAAGAAGATACAATAATTTGCTTGATAAACAAAGTGATGCCCCAGTGTAACTGGCAAGTGATGCCCCCTCGAGACGTAAGCCAAGCTAACCAGGAAGGGCTGGGTTGGCTCGCGATAAGAGGAAAAGCTAGGAAACAAGGTGAACACGAAGAAAATAGGGGTTGGGTGGGAGAAAGGGGATGGTTCAGAAGAAAATAGGCTTTGGCATAGAATAATTAGGGTTTGGATAGGGGCTATAAGTAGGTCCATGTCTTGCAACACCTAGTTAAAAATATCACTTAGACATCATGTAGCATTTTGTTCTAATCCCACTCTTAATCCCACTAATCCATTAGCCAATTAATTAAATAAATTTTATTTATTTAATTAAAATCTCATCTTAATCCCATCTTTATCCCACTTAGCCAATTAATTAAATAAATTTTATTTATTTAATTAAAATCTCATCTTAATCCCATCTTTATCCCACTTAGCCAATTAATTAAATAAATTTTATTTATTTAATTAATTTCACATTCATAATCCCACTTTCCAATTAATTAAATTAATTTTATTTATTCAATTAATTTTCAACTCATATCCCAACTAATTCAAATAAAATATTTGAATTAAGTCCTCACCTTTCATCACATTTCAACACTTGGCCACCTCTCACTTGAATTATGTGTGGTACTACATCTTTCATTTAATATCTTTCACATGTACTACTTTTTATAGACACAATCACACATATAGTATTTTTTGTGTACATGGTCACATATGAGCCATATCTTCTTTGTACACTTGTCACATGATTACAACTCCCTTGAAGAGTGGGAATAACTAATCAATCCTAGCCGTCCATATCAATCATTTAGCTTTTTAATCTCAACCATCTATTGGAACCAAGCCTTTCCTATAAATCAACCCTCTCCAAAGCCATTAGCAAGCATTGAGTTGGAGTATTCTTATGCTGTCAAAATATCTTTAGAGCCTTTGCATCTATTATCCATCATCTATCCTTCATCAATCATCTTCATCTTATCATTATGGTGTTGAATTGTGAGCAACCAACATATCAAATCAATCAAACAATTCATCTTGCATCTATCTATTCGAGGTATTGAAGATTTGGATTCGGTAATGCATTTTTATTGTTTTATCATTTTCAATTTATCCAAATTTTTCATTATACATTTTGGTGAACCCAACGTGAACATGCCCAATTGGATCCAATCATTAGTTTTTTCAAGTTTATGCACTTTGATTTGTAGGTTGAAGATATTTTATATTGCTGATTTTCTTTATTTAGGACCAGATTTGTTGCAGAGGGTTTTCTATTTTACACAGGTCCTGGAAAAAGGAGATTATGGATTTGTTGGAAAGAGGACTTCGAGAGCTTTCTGAAACGTGGTTAAATTAAAGATTTGGCTTATTATTTAAGGAGTTATGATGATTTCAAGTTGACCCTGCGATTCTGATTTTTCAAAAAAATTTGACGCACGACTTTTAGAAAAAAAAATCATATCTTTCAATCTAGCTAACCAAATCACATTCTATTTTTGTAGGTGGTAAGAAATATTTAAATCCATTTTTCTATATCATTATTTTTCAGATCTATGGCACAAATGGATTTTTTGTCAAATTTTTTTTTTACAAACCCTAGTTTATGACATAAATTTTGCATATGGAGTCCAATTTGAGCAAAAATTTTTTTGATATTGATTAGAAAATCATAAGGGATCTCATGGCCATATCTATTTTACTGTTGAATGACATTATTTGCTGATTTTTTTGCAGGGTTTATTTTTCAATCTTAACACTTTCATTGCAAACTTCAAATAAGCATAACTTTTGTATTTTTTATCCTTTTCCAACAATTTTTTTTTAAAAAGTACATGAAATTTCTTGAATTTTCTGTTTCTGCAATCTATTTAGCAGTATCAGATCATCTTCATCAGTTTTTATCAGATTATTCATTTTTCGCATATCACTTTCATTTGCAAGTTTACTTGGTCTTTTTCAATTTTTGTGACTTGTAGGTGAATCAAAGGAGCTGGAGCAGCATTTGGATCTATCAAAATAGCAAGTGGAAAGTGAACATAACTAGGTGCACTCATTCTAATCTTTTATCTCTAATCATTGCTTGTCAACACGCTTCAATTTGGGGCTTAAAAAGAACAACTTGTTTGATCACACATTTGGACTTTGGGCTATTAAAATCAATCTTGTTTGTAATCACACATCATTGAAATTAGGCATAAAATAAACAAGTGTCTTCCTACACATTTGGATTTTGAGATCTAAAATGAATAAATGCTTGAATTGTCTTCCACATCTCATTTTCTAAAGGGTCAATTAACAAGTGAGTGTGAATCAAGTGACAACTCACTTGGTTTGCTTTTGTTTACCCTACCTAGGAGGCCTGCTTGGAGACACACCACTCCAAGGGATGACCTTAATCGAGGTTGAATTGAAAGACACCCTCATTGGGAGTTGTGAATCTTGTCACTCTTGGCTAAGCCCCAAATAACTTTATACCTTTGGGAAATAAAGGTGAAGGGTGGGTTACCCCTTTCTCCGGCTGTGTGGTAGGATTTCACTTTCAATTCCTTAGTCAACCTTGTGCAATCTAGCCTAAGACCTAATTGGCCATACCCACTTGACTAGACATTAGGCTTGTTGATGTGTCTTCTTCAAGTGCTTGTTTAATAATCATCACATTTCATATTTCAAAATTTAAAATTGCTTATGTGTCTTGTGTGAGTGATTCATATGTGTATATGCATAATCATTTGTTTGAACATTGCCAAATCAAGCTATAGACACCAAACACATAAACAAGTTATCATATCCAAATAAATTTCATCCTAGTCACCTTCATCCTAATCATTAAATCAACTTCATCCAAACAATCTACATTATCATTGAGTCATAATCAAGCACTTACCAAAATGGTCTTAAGACTTAAACACTTGTGTGACACCATGCCAAAATTAGAAGACTTGGAATTTAAACTCATTCTCCAACTTTGCAAAGATCGAGCAAGCCAATCACCTCTAGACCAACAATTAATTCAAGAGGCCAATGACATGTTTCAACAACTTCAATCTCAAGCAAGCCAATCACTTCAACTATGACAACTCTTAGCACATGCACAACACCTCTTGGCCACTTATCAAATCCAATCATCATATCAACCAATTCCACATCAACCTTACATGTCATCACCTTCCACATGTCATATCAACCCTTCATCAACCTATCACAATCCTTATCCATATCAACCCATATCACAACAACCATTATCCTATGTAGCCCCTCCATCATCATCACATCAACAATTCCAACCACAACATCAACCAATTCAACAAATCCAACCATCACAACAACCCATTCAACAATTCCAATAACAACAAGTCATATCACAATAACAAGTCCAAACACCATCCCAACCTCAACAAATTCCACCTCAATCCTATGTGTCATCCACCTTAACTTCATACTGTAAGGGTAAAAGAGTGATCAATAAAATGAATTAAGCAAGACCCAAACATTAACAGAATAGTGAAACAAGAAGGATTCAATGAACAAAGCAATGAACAAACACAGTGCAAACTTCTCCCATTTCGAAACTTCTGTTGTTTGCCTATCAAAAATCATCCTTTTGCAGATGAGATGAGCCCTCAGAGAGTGCAATCTTTTTAGCTGTTTGTAGGAAGTCGACGGTGAACGGCTATGGTGATACGCAATGAAGATGAGCTCCAATGCAAGTAGGTGATCTCAAGCTTGTAGATGACAAAAGGGTGCCAAAGGCACGCTGGTGGTATTTCTGCAGAGTAACGATGTCAAAAGCCTGGATGATTAGAATGGAGGGATGAAGCTTCATTTATAGACATGGAAGAATGGGAATCAACGGTTGAGAGGAGATATGAAGATCAACGGCTGAGGATGGTTGAGGAATGTGCAACCAATAGAAATGTGACAAGTGTCCCAGCTCCATCATGAAAGGGGGGATGTGACAAAACTGATTGGAGAGTTAACTCCATTGACTGGTCTGTTAACAGACTTGATTGATCAGTTAGAAGAATAAATCATGGAACTGATTGAATTGATTGAGGATTTGACTCAATTGACAGGTTAGTTATCAGATTTGATTGATTAGTTAACTAACCTCTGATTGGAGAAGAAATAGGCCATGTGGGTGAGGGAAAATAAGGTAATTAAATATTCAATATATTTAATTACATGTTCAACCTGATGAGGTGGACAAGGTGAGGTGGAAAAGGTGAGGTGTAAAGGGTGATGTGGATTTTTGAATTTAGAACTTAGGATAGAGGAATTTGGATTAATTAAATAATTTATGATTATTTAATCATGTAGGATATTTAGAAGAATTTTAATTAAATAAATAGAATTTATTTAATTATGGAACAGTGAATCGATTAAATAAATTTGGAATATTTATTTAATTAATAGAAGAAGGGAATAAATATTTGGAATATTTATTTAGGATGAATCGTGTCATTTTTAGGCGTATACATTTTGCCCCTCTTTGATGCAATGCAGTTTACAGCGTTGCTTCAAAGAAGTCGATAGTCTGATAGTGATACATGCCCCAGTTTGCCTCTGGTACAAGTTTAACGATAGGATGCCCCCTCGGGAGATTGGACGAGAAGAAGGCAGAAGGCGTGAGATGGACAATCTCATGATGAAGAAGGTTAAGTTTGAAGAAAATGGGTGAAGAAAGAGCCAAATGATACGCGATGCAAGAGAAAATGATAACACACACAAGCAAGCAAGCAAGTATGCGTAAATGACACAAGAACAAACAAGGTATTGCCCCTGTCAAGCGGTAAACCAATGATATACTAATAATGATATACGACAGTGTTGTCATGGCGGGGAACGATATATCCCTAGACCAACACGACAGGCGTGTTGTCATGGTGGGGAACGATGGATCCCTAGAGCAACATGAAGGATAGTGTCTGGTTTCAGGAAATGAAGCATGTCGTGTAAGACACATGTATTGGTCTAATTTCGACAATGTTACATCCTGTATAAGACAATTGATTGATTAATCGATCGAGTTGGTTTATGACCAGACAAGGATCAAGACCACGGATTGTGATTGGATCATTTGTGCAAGATTGACTTGACTTGATTGGTATGGATTAAGGATGGACCTTGGATTTGGATCATTGCTTAGACTGACTGGACAAGGATGAAAGATATGATGATAGATAGAAATCTGATTGATAGAAGAAAGACTCGATAGAAGGACTCACAAGCTTTTATTTGTATTGATACTCTGCATTGTTGGATCTTTATTGCATGGGGTATGGTATGGATGTATAAATGGATATAGGATGGATGCTTTGCTATTGGAGTGCTTTATTTCATCATTGGGCAGTTTGTTTTTGGTACATTTTCTGAAATGTTGTAAGTGAATACAAGCATCTAGGTATAATTGAACCGAGATGACCTGAGTACCGCTTACATGGATTGTGATTTAGCAAGTTAATACAAGCATCTAGTCACAATTGAATCTAGATGACCTGAGTACTTCTTGCGTTGCAACAGACAAGGATTGCCCCCGTTCATGTTATACCTTTGATGTCCTCGATGATCTTTTGCTGATCATGTCCTTAGACAAGGCTTCACATTACTAAAGTTTAATCCACAAACAACAAACAAAGAAAGTAATCATGCCCCCATCATAGCATCTCTAGCTTTTGGCATCCTTGAGTAGCATAGGAAGGTATGATAGCAAAAATCAGGACTCAAACTATTAACCATGTTTCTGATCTACAAAGCATATTTGCATTGATATGTGTTTAGTTCTTGTCGTAATTTGCATAAAATCATTTAGAAGACCTTGGGTATTTGCTTTGCATTGGATAGGTTAAGACGCTCACAGTCAAGATTTCTGCTTGAGGCGCGAGTTCTGCTTGCATTTGTTTGCTTGGTGAGAAGATTGCATAATCCTTATTGGGGAGACGGACCCTAATGGACTGACCTAGTGCCTCGGGGGCTCATTGCTAAATGGCCTTGCCTACGTGACGACGCAGAGGCAACATAGTTCGGGGTAAACCCTAATGGACCATGGATGGACTAGAAGAAAGACGACAAGAATGAAGAAAAGAAAAGGGGATGAATGGGACCACAGAAGAAATGGGAGCCTCAGGGGTGCATTAGAATAATGGCCTTGCCTACGTGACGGCACAGAGGCAACGTAGTTCACGGACTTGGACCATGGACCTAAGATATGGATCAGATGAGACGATATGGATCAAACAAGACATGAAATGGAATAGACATGGATCAGATATGGAATAGATATGGATCAGAAAAGATACGATATGGAACAGATATGGATCAGACAAGACACAATATGGGACAGATGATACTAATGACAAGGAAACACCACGGATAGGTAGATGTATGGGTGATAAAGAATGGAATGGGTAGGTATGAGGATGGGCAATAGTGGATAGAAGGAACAAGGATGTGATCTCCAAGGACTATGTTGCATAAGAATAACATGCCCCATTGTAGGTAGAGTACCTAGGATTTTTCATGACAATGCTAATGACGATAGGAGGATGAGAGGGTAACGAACGATTTACATGGTTTGGAGGGGTAAGGTATGCCAAGAGACATCTAAAACATTTGTCAACATTGTGCCCCCAATCTTTATCAAGACCAAAGAATAGAGGAAAGGAAGATTAGATGGATGGATGGGACAGTATAGTTATGCAATGGATAGAGGATATGATAGGAAATGGTATGAAAGGAAACTGGTAGGAGAAAAGTGATATGTTGATGAGACAAGGTGCCCCCAAGTGTAGGGGACATAGAAGATCAACTTACACATGATGCCTGTTTGCCAGGTTTTCATCATGGTACTTATCCAAGGCGCCTGTTTGCCAGGTTTTCACCATTGGATGAAAGGATTTTTTCTTTACTTTTTTCTTTTTTTCCTTTTTTTTTTGGAAACATTTGGGTAGGAAAACGCATATATGGAAGGGAGAGACTCAAGGATCTAGTTTCGTGAAAGGTGACAGTCCCACTAGATGGATGTTGTTGCATGGACAATGTCAAGTGTTCTCACAGATGTTGGTAGGGGATCACATGAAAGTGAGATGGCATAGGTAGATAGTGGATTACGATACAAAATATGGAGGGAAGGTTTATGCAAAAGCATGGACCATAGGAATAGGATGAGGAAGATATGTAGGATAATAGTGGAAGGAAGGGGAGATGGAGGAATATGAAAATGTTGTGGAACAGAAGGGAATCATGACCAACGGTTGCACATACCGTGATAAACATTGAAGCTGATGATGGGAAGGTGGTGTAGGAAGCAATGGAGAGTTTTTCTTGGTGGATGAATGATATAGGCCTTTAGGGACCCACATAGACTTTGCATTGTTTTGATTTTTGTTTGTCATTTGGGATGGAAGGATTTGATACTTTTGGATGGAATTGGAGAAAGTGGATGGTTGGGATTCATGAGAGGTGGATGCCTCATTTGACTTGAGGACTTTTTGCTTAGGTACCCAAACCATTTTGCTTTTAGACTTTTCGTGTGAAGGTATGAGTTTGGGTGTATGTAGCTTGTGTGCAGCTTTGGAGGTAATTGCGTGATGCTTGGGGACCCACACCTTTTTCAGTTTGGCATTGAGGTGTATGGGTGTATGCAACTTTTGAGATGGATTTTTCTTTGATTCTTGGCTTTTGTATCCTAGGTCATGAGGACTCATAGGATTTTTTATTTTATAGGTAGAGGCATCCACATTTTTGACGTTGAATTCTCTTGGGATGGTGGAAGTGAGGTTGGTGAAAGCTCCTTGTTTAGACAATATGTGCATTTGTCGGCCATGATTGGGATATTTAGAGGATGCATAGATGGATGGATAAGGTGTTGGAAGAAGTGGTGGTAGGATGCATAGGGGGCTATTAGGAGTTGGAAGTAGTGGAGGTAGATTGGATGGTGGAAGGTGTATGGTCACATGCTTTTGACAAATGTAGGATGATGGAGGTGGAATGATGACATATGTTTTGGGGATATGATAGGGTTTGCGATGGAAAGTAGTAGACTTAGGAGGAGTGGAGGAAGTACCAACATCTTGAGATTGCTCACCTTGGGGTATGTAGCCAAGGCTGTATGAAGGTGGAGGAACATTGACATGGATAGGTTCCAAAATACCTTGTTCATGAAGGCCTAAGCCTTTACCTTGATAGTTCATATTCTGGAGCATGCGGTGGACCATGGGATTATGTATAGGTACACTAGCAGCGAGTTCCTTATTGGATGAGGAAGGCAAGATAGCGGATAATGGTTGTTGGTGTTCTAAGGAAGAACATTCATGCATGAAGGTAGTAAGCCCAAGGATATAAGATGATGGATTTGTAGCTTGGTCAATAATGGATGGTGAAGGATCACTAGAATCTTGATCATCATTATGCTCTTTAGGATCTAAGTTATTAGGTTGATCATTCATGTGCACTTGGGAGGCAAGTGTCTCATCAGAGGAAGCAAAAGTTGTTGGATCATGGATGGGATTAGATGGAAGAGGGATAGAAGAAATGGAGGCTTCTTGCTCATGAATGGGTATGGGATCAAGTTGCTCAAGGACATCTTCATAGGGAATATCTTGATCATAGAACAAATAAAGGTTATGCATGGGATGGAATTGGATTTCCTTCTCATGTATAGGTGTTGGGAGATGGATAGGATCAACTGGCTCATGGAGAGGTTCATTATTATGGATATCATCTTGATCATGGAAAAGATACATGTTATGGATAGGTTGCAAGAAAGTGATTTGATCTTGACTTAGACTAGGGATTAATGTTTCCTCATGCTTAGGATTAGACTCTTGACATACCTCTTGGGTTGTTTGAATGGAAGTGGATAGCTCTTGGATAGCTTTTTGGTTGACAACATAGATGTTTGATGGACCTTGACTTTGGCGCATGGTAGAAGGCTCTTTGATAAGCTCAAGGAATTAAGGATTGCATGAAGGGGTTGTAGGATTTGACATGTTATTGGAAGCATCTTTTGTAAGGTCGAGTACCAAAATTTAGGGACATGGGTGATTCTCTGCTAGTAGCCCTTGGATCACAACCTTCGTAGGTGTAGGGATAGGTGAATGAGGGGATTTTGCTTTCTCCCTAACTTTTCTTTGGTTGTATAAATTTGGAAAAACTCTTTTCCAGAAATCATCCAAGGATTCCTTGGTTGTCAGTTTAGAGTTTGGGGAACTCGATGGTGGTGTTGGTGTAGAACTGGTACGTTTTGGAATATGTGTCTTAGAAAGTGGTGAAGGAGGACTAGTAGATGCAGTGGTATAGGATTTCCAACTTAAGGTGGTGCTTGCCTTGTCATGAGCATCATTAAGATAGGAAATAGATGTATGAGTTCGGGGCGAGGCATAGCTAGTACTGGTACGTTCAGCTTGCAAGATTGCCATTTCTTGTTGTCTGACTCGGAGTTCTTGAGCAATTGCTATACGACCTTGGGGTGAGGTGTCTAGGGTTAATTGCAATTTTAGGTATTTGAGTTCTTGAGCAAGCTCTTCTAATTCAGTTTTCATCTCCACAGAAACTGACACAAGACTGAAAGGGGTACTCAGAAAGGTGGAAAATTTTTCCTCAAAAATAGTGCAAATGGGTATAAGCGCAGCTCTGTTTTTCGGCAAAATTTTTGGATTTTTCTGGTGTTTTAGGTATTTTTGGCTGGAAAAAGGCCTTCTTGGTCTGATTTTATGAATTAACAGCAAGAAAACATAGCAAGCACAAAGAATATTTTATAGGTTTTCATTATTTTTTTTGGTTTTTTCGACTCTATTTTGGACTAAACTGAACAAAAGCAAGCACAAAGATCCTAGGTGAGAAATGGATTACAAGGGTTTTTGGCCACTAGAACAAGAGGTGTTTAATGAGGGCAACCGTTCGAGTGGTTACACATGCGGCGGCACTACTCTCCATTATGGAGTCTCCCAGCCTCAAAGGGTTACACCTTAGAGGGTTTTGGGGGAGGTTGGCCGTCGGTGTAACACAGCAGCACTCGTTGCAGGAGGTTTTCACCTCAAGCACAATTTATTTTAAGTGGCTTGGTAGGTCTTGGCTTTAGCCTGTTACCACTCAGGGCCGTTCCCACTTGGACAAGCGTGCATCCAAGGGCAGGCCCCTCCTAAAGGTTAAACAAATAGAATGACAAGTCTGGCACTCTGATCACCCAGGAAAGGGGAGAGCATAAGCCTATTGTCATTCGCAAGCATAGAATACACTGGTTAATCCAACCCAATTAAAATTAGAAAAACTAAATGGGCTATTCTACTTGTGCACTCACGTGGTTGTTAACTTTGAAGTGGTTAAAAAGATAGAATTGTTCATTACCATTTGTAAGATAGCAATAATCTAACTATGGAAGATAGCATTATGCAGATATTGCAATGGTTCAAGTAGTCTCTTCCTAGTTAAGGCTATGTGGAATTTGTATGAACGTTCATTTTACTGTCCTTTTATAAATTGAAGTGTGAGTTTAGTAAATGCAGCTAGATGAGTCTAAACCAGTGCCCTAACCTGCAAAACAGGTCCAGAGTATTCTTACAAAGATGTTAGCATTAGCAAAAATCTTCTAAAAGATCCTAAAATCACTACCTACTACAGAAGCACCACTTCAGAGACTGAATGCGCAGAAACAGTCAACAGAAATTTGCATTTTCTAACCCTAGTTTGTAAAGATTTGGATAGAACCATATGTAGATGATGTCTTAGCTCAAATCTAACCTCACCATTGCGTCTGGGGGGGCATTTCCATAAATTTTGAGTACAAATTTGCCTAGATTTCATGAAAAATAAAGCGTTTGGCGAAGAAAACAATGTTTCTAAAATTCACTGCCAAACAGATGCACTGCATAAATGAACATATGCACTGCAGAAATGAACATATGCGCTGCAGGATAACAAATGCGCTATAGAATGAAACAAATGCGCTGAAACAGAGCGTATATGCGCAGAAAGAACATATGCGCCGTAAAAGAAGGTATATGCGCCGGAACAGTGTTTAAAAGCGCATTAAGAACAAACAGATGCACAGGAATAACATATGCGCCACAGAAATGGATATATGTGCCATAACAGTATTAAAAGTGCCACAGGAATACACAGAAGCGCATAAATGATGTATGCGCCTTAATAGTGCACAAAAGCGCACCTAAAAAGCACAGATGCGTAGAAATGACAAAAGCGCCGTAACAGTGGGTATATGCGCCGCAGAAATGTTCAAATGCGCTGAAGTAGCCTGTGCGTGACTTTTGCGTAACCTGTACGGAACCTGTCTTCAAAAAAGCTTAGATTTTGATGAGATAAAGGGGCAAAGGTCCCACGGTGGGCGCCAAAAAATGTAAGGGTAAAAGAGTGATCAATAAAATGAATTAAGCAAGACCCAAACATCAACAGAATAGTGAAACAAGAAGGATTCAATGAACAAAGCAATGAACAAACATAGTGCAAACTTCTCTCGTTTCGAAACTTCTGTTGTTTGCCTATCAAAAATCATCCTTTTGCAGATGAGATGAGCCCTCAGAGAGTGCAATCTTTTTAGCTATTTGTAGGAAGTCGACGGTGAACGGCTATGGTGATATGCAATGAAGATGAGCTCCAATGCAAGTAGGTGATCTCAAGCTTGTAGATGACAAAAGGGTGCCAAAGGCGCGCTGGTGGTATTTCTGCAGAGTAACGATGTCAAAAGCCTGGATGATTAGAATGGAGGGATGAAGCTTCATTTATAGACTTGGAAGAATGGGAATCAACGGTTGAGAGGAGATATGAAGATCAACGGCTGAGGATGGTTGAGGAATGTGCAACCAGTAGAAATGTGACAAGTGTCCCAGCTCCATCATGAAAGGGGGGATGTGACAAAACTGATTGGAGAGTTAACTCCATTGACTGGTCTGTTAACAGACTTGATTGATCGGTTAGAAGAATAAATCGTGGAACTGACTGAATTGATTGAGGATTTGACTCAATTGACAGGTTAGTTATCAGATTTGATTGATTAGTTAACTAACCTCTGATTGGAGAAGAAATAGGCCATGTGGGTGAGGGAAAATAAGGTAATTAAATATTAAATATATTTAATTACATGTGCAACCTGATGAGGTGGACAAGGTGAGGTGGAAAAGGTGAGGTGTAAAGGGTGATGTGGATTTTTGAATTTAGAACTTAGGATAGAGGAATTTGGATTAATTAAATAATTTATGATTATTTAATCATGTAGGATATTTAGAAGAATTTTAATTAAATAAATAGAATTTATTTAATTATGGAATAGTGAATCGATTAAATAAATTTGGAATATTTATTTAATTAATAGAAGAAGGGAATAAATATTTGGAATATTTATTTAGGATGAATCGTGTCATTTTTAGGCATATACACATACCAACCCCAAGACCTTTTATCTACATATCCCACCATTTCACCCAACCACCAAGACTATCAATGGCCTCCACAACAAGCACAAGTGAGCCTAAGTCCACCTTTGCAACAAGAAGCATATCCAAGTCCTAGTGGTCCTTAGTACATAAATCAAGCAAGCCAAAGTGGTCCCTTGTAAATAAATCAAAGCCCAAGTTATCCTATGCAAGACTTAATTACCTTTGACAAGGGAGATACCAATCTAGAGTGGCCTCTACCATCCAATCCCATGCCAACACATGAGCTAACAAGTCCTATCCCAACACCAACATGTGATCCCATTCCTAGTCCATTAATCCCTCTACCTTCCAAACCACCAAGCCCTCCATTACCTTCATCACCATGTCATTCTAATCCTTCACCAAAGGATGTGGCTAAGATAGTTTTACAAAAGATGCTTGAAGCAAAACTCATTGAACTTCCTGAAGTCAAACCATGTGAAGAAAGTCCATATGATGAACATGATTATTGTGCATACCATAGGACCAAAGGCCATGATACAAATAAATGCCCAATATTTGTCCCAATTTTTACAAGGTGTATCAACATACAATGGGAAATCATGCCACATCAGCTAAATCCCATGTGTCACCCCCTTCTAATCATAATCCTAATACATCCAATCCAATTAGCCCTCAACCTAATCATGATCCTAAGCCTACAACTCCATCTACCCTTATTGTCCATCCACTATATTGTCCTCCCACACATGCACTTGCAAAGGATGTGATCCATTGGCTACTAGTAAGGAATAAACTATCTTCATGTTAAACACCCATTCATGAGCCTACCAAAGAACTTCCAAAGGTCATTTCCAATCCTATAATCCCATCATGTGGTCCACCTATCCTTGAGCCTATCCAAGAGTCCTCCATTAACATGCCTAACCCTTTAAGCCCTTCATGTGGTCCACAATCCATTAAGCCTATTCAAGGACCTCCCATAAGTCCAATTCAAGAGTCATCATGTTCTCATGTTGTTAACCGAGAACCTATCCAAGGGTCATCCCCTTCCATTCAAGAAACCCAAGAGGCATGTCAAGAGTTCAATCCTAAGCATGTGGAAACATTAAGCCCTAGTCCAACTCAAGATCATATCACTTTCATGCAACCTATCCATAATATA
The DNA here is from genome assembly GCA_027924645.1 of Cunninghamia lanceolata. Taxonomy (NCBI): domain Eukaryota; kingdom Viridiplantae; phylum Streptophyta; class Pinopsida; order Cupressales; family Cupressaceae; genus Cunninghamia; species Cunninghamia lanceolata. The sequence continues at coordinate 3,610,141 of BSBN01001011.1, forward strand.
TATCTTTTCCATGATCAAAATGATACCTATGAATAAGCTATCCATGAGCACCTTGATCCTATCCATAATCCTATATCTATCCATGAGCAAGATATCCAAATTTCTCCCATTCATCCACCATCTAGCCCTATCCATAATGAGAAAACTTTCACTTGTCATGATGAGACACTTGCCCCTCAAGCAAGCATAGAAGATCAAACAAATAACTTGGATCTTAGGAACACAATACTAATCAAGATCCTAATGATCCTCCTTCCACATCCACCATCAATTCCACTTCAAGTCCATCATCATATCCACTTGGTCTTACCACACTTATACATGAGTGTTCTTCTTTAGGACAACAATGACCTTTATCCACTTCACCTTCTCCATCCAATAATGAACTCAAGTCTAATGTTCAAACTACACCAAGTCCTATAGTCCATCGTATACTCCAAAACATGAACTACCAAGGTAAAGGCCTAGGCCTTTATGGACAACACATTTTGGAGCCAAACCATGTCAAGATTCCTCCATGCTCATATGGCCTTGGATATACACCCCAAGGTAAACACTTTAAATATGTTGGTAATTCCTCCATACCTCCTAAGTCCACTCCTTTCCATCATAAACCCTATCATACACCCAAAACATATGTTACCTTCTCACCTCCACCATCCTACAAGTGTCAAAAGCATGTGATCGTACACCTTCCACCATCCACTTTACCTCCATTGCTTCCAACTCCTAATATCCCTCCATCCACTTTACCACCATTAATCCCAACACCTAATATCCCTATCCTCCAATCCTCTTATCCATTTATCCATAAACCTATTTTAATCCATTTATCCATAAGCACCCTTACAATCCTAATCATGACCAACAAATGTACATATTGTCTAAATATAAAGCTTCCACTCATTTCACCAACCCCACTTCCACCAAACCCATGGGATTCCAAAATAAAAATTTGGATGTCTCCTTTCATAAAGCCAAAAATCCTAAGGGTCCAAATGCCTTGGGACATAAAAAGAAAGAGTCAAAGAAAAGTCAATCCAAAAAGCTACCTAAGCCTATACCTTCACAAGCAAAACCCAAAACCAAAATGGTTTGGATCCCTAAGAAAAAATCAAGCACATCTAATGAGGCATCCTCCTCTACATCTCAAGAATCCCAACCATCCACTTCCATCCAAAAATCCACTTCCATAAGAAACTCTAGTTCCATCCAAAAATCCCAAGAATCCCACAAGAAAAATAAAAATCATAAAAATACTAAGTCTATGTGGTTCCCTAAATCACTCAATCACCCATATCCTAAGCAAATATCTCCATTGCTTCCTACACCACCTTCCCATCTAAAGCTTAAATGTTTATCATGGTGTGTGCAACCATTGGTCATGATTCCCTTCCATTCCCCAACATTCTCACATACCTCCACCTCCCCATCTTTCATCCATTATCCTACATATCTCCCTAATCACTTCCCTATGGTCCATGCTTTTGCATAAGCCTTTTATTCATCCTTTTCCATAAGTCCTATATAATCCACATCATGATCCACTATCATTCCTCCATAATCCATATCATAATCCACTATCCCCCAACTTTCCATAATCCACTATCTACCTACTCCATTTCCCTCTCATGAAATCCCTTACCAACATCTATGAGCACACTTGAAATGGTCCATGCGACGACATCCCTCTCTATTGGGACACTATCACCTTTCATAGAACTAGACACTTGAGTCCCTCATATCAATTACCATGGTGAAAACCTAGCAAACAGGTGCCATGTGTAATTGTCATGCTATCCCATCAAAAAAAAAGAAAAAAAAAAGAAAAAAAGGTAAAGAGAAATCCTTCGTCCAATAGTGAAAACCTAGTAAACAAGCACCTTGGATAAGTACCATGATGAAAACCTAGCAAATAGGCATCATGTGTAGGTTGATCTTCTATGTCACTTACACTTGGGGGCACATTGTCTCATCCAAACTATATATTCCATCCTACCATACTATCCTATCCTACCATCCTTAGTCATTACACCCTTATACCTATCATATTGAGTCTATTCATCCTCCCTTCCTCCTTTTGATCTTGATAAATATTGAGAGTAAAATATTGAAATATGCTTTGGTTATCTCTTGATATACCTCATCTTTTCCAAACAATCCTATCATTATCCACCTATCATAAGTCTTGTCATCCTTTTGTCATAAATTTTGTCATGCAAAATCTTAAGTCTATACCTAGAATGGGGGCATGTTGTTCCTATAAAACATAGTCTTTGGAGATCACATCCTAGCTCCATTATGAGGCATACATCCATACACTATAGCCGATTCTTATATCTATCCATTTGTCATGAGCTTTCCCTTTTATGGCCTATCAGTTTATCCACCCATTTACTATCGCCCATCCTTTTATCCATCCATTTTACCTCCATCGTTACACCTAGACTTGGTGTCTTCCCTTGTCATTGGTATCAAGCACAAAGGCTACCTAAATTGTAAATCCATTGGCATTTTTCCAAAACATTTCAAAAAAATCTAAAAAAATCAAATATCCCAAAAATCCAAAAAAAAAAATTAAATATTCAAAAAATTCAAATATTCCAAAAACACAAAAAAATCAAATATCCATAAAAAATCCAAGCAATAAAACTGACCCTCAAATCAAATCCATCACAAATCCATCAAATCAAAATCAATCAAATCATCAAATCAAATCAAATTCATCAACAATCAATCATAATCAAATCTCAAATCCATCAAAGCAAATCAAATATCCAATCAAATCATTAAATCAAGCCAATCTATTAATCAATCAAAATCACATCAATCCAATCCATATCATCCCACCAATAACATATCAAACTCAAATCATATCAATCTAAATCAACTCAACTCAAATCAATCCAAGCAATGACTCAAATGCAAGTCATCCTTAATCCATACCAATCAAGCTAATCAATCAAGTCAAATTATCCAATCCCAATCAATGGTCTTGATCCTAGCCTTGTCATAAACCAAATCAATCAAGCAATCATCATCAACAACAACATGATATATGATTCCCACATCCTTGTGTTGATCTAGGGATATAGCATTCCCCGCAATGACAACACTATTATCATCATCAATCACTTAATCATTGGTTTACAGCTTGATAGGGACAATACCTTATTTATTTTTGTATCATTTGTGCATGCTTGCTTGCTTGCTTGTGTGTGTTATTTTTTAATCTTGCATTTGTATCAAATCAATATCATTCTAGATAATATTCATATCTTGCGTATGTTGGAATAGATTTTTGCACTATCCTTTGCATCTAAGGTCATAGCATACCTTTTGTGCATTAGGACTTCAATGCTCCAAGTTTACTTCCTCATACATTAGACAAGGTTGTATTACACTAGATGCACAAGACACATCATCACCCTGGTCCTTATACCTTGGTGCATAACGTCTAGTGGTATATCAAACATCATGGTTGCTCACTTTCATTGTAGCATAACGCATCATTCATTTCTTCTATCCATTCCCTTATCTTTCTTCCTCGATCAATCCTTTTCATTTCAAGAGCCTACCTGTGTTTGCCCAACCCACCTATCCTCTCGAGGGGGCATCATCATCCTATCCTACATCATCGTTACCCTATACTTTTCCTCTATCCATACCTTAGCTTCTTTGAAATGATGTTACTTGACATAAATCTTATCATCTCAACATCAACTAAAAGAGGGGTAAAATGTAGAACACCCAAATTTATCCATGTCTTGCAACACCTAGTCAAAAATATCACTTAGACATCATGCAGCATTTTGTCCTAATCCCACTCTTAATCCCACTAATCCATTAGCCAATTAATTAAATAAATTTTATTTATTTAATTAAAATCTCATCTTAATCCCATCCTTATCCCACTTAGCTAATTAATTAAATAAATTTTATTTATTTAATTAATTTCCAACTCATATCCCAACTAATTCAAATAAAATATTTGAATTAAGTCCTAACCTTTCATCACATTTCGACACTTGGCCACCTCTCACTTGAATTATGTGTGGTACTACATCTTTCATTTAATATCTTTCACATGTACTACTTTTTATATACACAATCACACATGTAGTACTTTTTGTGTACACAGTCACATATGAGCCTTATCTTCTTTGTACACTTGTCACATGATTACAACTCCCATGAAGAGTGGGAATAACTAATCAATCCTAGCCATCCACATCAATCATTTAGCCTTTTAATCTCAACCATCCATTTGAACCAAGCCTTTCCTATAAATCAACCCTCTCTAAATCCATTAGCATGCATTGAGTTGGAGTATTCTCATGCTATCGAAATATCTTTAGAGCCTTTGCATCTATTATCCATCATCTATCCTTCATCAATCATCTTCATCTTATCATTATGCTACTGAATTGTGAGCAACCAACATATCAAATCAATCAAACAATTCATCTTGCATCTATCTATTCGAGGTATTGAAGATTTGGATTAGGTAATGCATTTTTATTGTTTTATCATTTTTAATTTATCCAAATTTTTCATTATACAGTATGCACTGTCAACATAGGACAAGGGGAGGATACAAGAAATGTTCTGATAGGAAAAGTCTATTCTGAAGAAGAAAAAGAAGGAATAACCCAGACATTGAAAGACTATATTCATGTCATTGCATGGACATATGTTGAATTGAAAACATATGATATATCCATTATTACCCATACAATACCCTTGAAGCCTGATGCAATGCCCTTCAGGAAGAAGCAGAGACCAGTTAATGCTTTGATAGAACCACTCATTTTTTAAGAAGTCAAGAAGCTACTTGCTTCTCGGATCTTATTTCCAGTTAGGCATTCAACCTAGGTGGCTAATCTAGTTCCTGTCAGGAAGAAGAATGGAGACATATGCCTATGTCTAGACTTTAGGAATTTAAATAAAGCATCAGAGAAGGATAATTATCCTTTGCCCTCCCTTGATGAGGTGCTCTAGATGGTAAATGGAGTAAGAATGATGTCCTTTCTAGATGGTTTCTTAGTATATAATCAAGTGATGGTGGATAAGATAGATAGATTGAAGACAACCTTCACCACCAAATGGGGAATCTTCACCTATAGGTGCATGCCTTTTGGCCTGATCAATGCCGGAGCCACTTTCCAGCGAGCTATAGATATAGCATTTAGGGGATTGGTTGGTCAATGTATAGTCATATACATGGATGACTTGACAATCTTCTCAAAATAGAGAGGTGATCAAATAGAAGACCTCAAGAAAGTACTCAAGAAATGTGAGTAGTATGGCATCTCTTTAAATCCAAAGAAATACATTTTTGGGGTGACCACTGGAAAGTTACTTGGTCATGTCATATCAAAAAATGGGATAACCATTGATCTTGCAAGAGTTGATTCAATTATGAAACTGTAGCTTCCAGGAAGTAAAAAAGAGCTAAAATCTTACTTTGGTAAGATCAATTTTGTCAGGAAGTTCATCACCAAGTTTGTAGAAATAGTGAGACCTCTCAATGCTATGCTCAAGAAAGATGCTAAGATTGAATGGACTCCTAAAGAAAAGTAATCATTTGAGGATATCAAGAAGGCCATTGTAGATGCCCTAGTCTTGATCAGTCTGGATTATACTAGAGATTTTTACATCTACTTGTTTGGTTCTAAACATACATGTGTAGCAGTCTTGACACAAAGGAGTGAATCAAAGGAGGAAGAGCCCATTGCATTCATGAGCTCTCCATTTAGAGACGTTGAGCTCAGGTACATGGATTTGGAAAGGCAGGCTCTTGCTTAGTAAGAGTTGTGAAGAAATTTAGACATTATATCCTCAGAAGCAAAGTAATTGTTCTAGTGCTAGATTCAGTTGTCAAGATGCTCCTAATGCAAAATGAACTAGGAGAAAAGAGAGAAAAGTGGATCACTGTGCTTCAAGAATATGACATGGATATAACTCCAATGAAGTTAGTCAGGGGACAAGCCCTTAGTCAAATGATTGATGAAATAGATCCAAATCTGACAAGTCAACAATATGATGTAGATACAAATGAACATGATGAATGGTACTCTAATATCAGGCATGTTCTAATCACTGGAAGGTGTTCGCCAGGTATGCATGCATCCTAGAGAAGAGCTCTAAGAATCAAATCATAGAAATATATGATCAAAGGAGTTATATTCAAAATAAATTATGAAGGGATATACCTTAGGTGTTTAGATAAGCCAGAAGCTGCCATGGTCCTCCTAGAATTACATGATAAATTTGGCACAACTCATTGATCCCACTTGGCCACCACACACACCATCCTAAGAGCTAGATATTACTGGCCAACCATCTTTAAAGACACTGTTGAGCATATCAAGTTCTGCCATACATGTCAAACTGCATTGAATAAAGAAAGATATGCAGCTCAACCACTTCATCCTGTGATGGAGATGCGCCCATTTGCACAATGGGGCATGGATTTCATTGGTCCCATCAACCCTCCATCCTCCTTAGGATACAAGTATGTACTGACAATTACATATTATTGCACCAGATGGATTGAAGCCATCAACAACAAGACTTGTACTTTGGATGATGTAATAGAATTCCTAGAAAGCAACATTACCACAAAGTATGGAATCCCTTATACTCTTGTTTGTGATAATGGACCCGCTTTTGCATCTCTCAAACTTTCTAGTTGGACATTTGACCATGGGATAATCTTAAAGTTTTCATCAAATTACTATCCCCAGGGTAATGGCTTAACAGAATCAATCAATAAAACTGATTGAATATCATCAAAAAACTCATTGAAAAGAACCCCAGAGAATGGAATACTCTACTCAAATATGCCCTATGGGTGGATAGAACCAGAATGAAAACTACATTGGGAAATTCTCCCTACCAGTTAGTTTATGGGGTGGATCCCATCCTCCCTGTTAACCTAATAATTCCTACCCTATAGTTTGCATAAGAATATCTAGACATTAATAATAAATAAGAGGTCAGGTTACTACAAATTATGCATTTGGAAGAAAAACAAGATAGGGCAATTGATCAATTTGCAAAACATCAAGCTATAGTCAAACACTGGTTTGACAAAAGAGCTAGAGTAAAAGCTTTTAGAATCTCAAACTTATTCTTATCATGGAATAAAGCCCACAAAAGGAAACACGATCATGGGAAATTTGACAAACTTTGGATTGGTCCTTTCCAAATATCAGAAATTTTAGGTGATAGCACCTACAGGCTCAAAACTTTAACAAGTGAGGATGTTCCATTGCCTATCAGTGGACAATACCTCAAACACTACTTTCATTCCTAGGTAGGTCATAACAAGATGATGTATTATATATACATATTGTATAGTTGCTTGTACAATTTGCTTTTGTGTGTTTTCTTTGCTTTGTGTGTTGTTGAGTTCCCATTTTGGTCAGGCAAGATAGTGCACCCTTTTCACTTTAGAAGACTAGTAAAATTGTCAGAATTTAGGAAATGGATACAAACACTTACATAGGTTGTAACTCATGTTAGTTTAAGTACCTCTGATCAAGTTTGTGATATCATATTCATCAGTGATAATTCTTTTGTTCAAGGAGATCTTCACAGAATACACCTAATAGCCTTGGATTTGTTGAACATGCTAGTGTAGTGTTAAGTGAAAAATCTAAAGGTTTTCCCTTGCTACCATTGTAATTCTCAACCTAAATAGAGAGTGCCCATACCTTGCAAATGTGCTTACATGATCATATCTTATGAAAATTGAAACAAAAGAAAATTGAATATCAAAAGAGAAGAAATATCTGGGTCATCCAAGTAACTCTACCGGGGCCATGGATGCCTGACTGGTAGTGGGGCTCTACTTGGGAGAATTGTAATGATAACCTTGCCAGGGCTATGGATGCCTACTGGAAGCAAGGCTCTATCCAGGTTGGCTATGCGAGTTAAACCAAACTATGTAGCTTACCACCTATCACTAGTGTTTTCAACTTGTTTTCAAGATGAAGGATATGGATCACATGCACACACCTGACTCCTTCCCAACATTTGTTATATTGATGAACATGATATCATTAAGGAAGGTTAGAATGCTTATATTTGATAAGAGTTGGAACATTAGGTGCTAATTTGTCTTCATCTCTTGAATTATTTGAATTTTAGTTGTTTTCTTTGGTGGCAAGTTGTTGTGTGGTTACACAACACACCCCATTTTGCCCCAGCAATACAGGGATCCAACGTTTTGATTGGCTTGCTTGTTCCCCTTGCTTTTGGGTGGTATGGTAAAAATAATCAATATTAGATGCATGTCAAGATGTTATCCAGTGCATGTCTAGACCTTAGGTTATAAGTATGATTTTCTTGTCATTATCCCTACCAAGTGAAAGAGCATGAAAATCCAAGTGGGTTTACCTTTTGAAGCACCCTAAAATTCATTAAAACAAGGAAGTTATAGTCAGTTAATGTTTGGTCAACAGGTCACCTAGATATTCACATTACCAAAGCATCCGAATATTAACTTAATATCCTGACCTCTGATCATGTCCAGACATCAAATTTAAGAGACTTATTGGGTTAGACATCATGCACATGGATATTAGTTTACATCCAGATCTTATTTTAATATCCTGACCAAAAATGTCCATGTCCGATGACGTCATGTCATCCAATCTCACAAAGAGCCTTAGGCATGCTTACATCACCCAGATATTAGAGTACGTGGATATTAACTTTGTTAATATTTTGATCTTATTTTAACATCCCTATCTAGATGACATCATGTCATTTTAGCCTTACAAAGAATGCTAAACTTGCTAGTTACGTCATCCAGATATTTCATAACATTCAGATCTTAACTTAGTATCAAGACACTATTTTAAGATCCATATCTTGATGACATCAACATTATTCAATAAAACACTAAGGATACAATATGCATATGTCATTAGGACATTAAGCCATAGGGACATTTCACACTGCTATTGTCATGACACTATTTTAATATCCTTATCCCGATGATGTCATTCTATTGCACATCAATGAAGGACTTTCTTCTTGCTGACATCATCCAAACGTTTCAACTAGATGGATATTTCACAAACATAATGCCCAGACCTTCACTTAATATCCATGGCTTGGACTGAACCAGTAACACGATGCCACGTGTCCACATCATACCCAAACATATTGAAAGATAATTTGTGACCTGATGATGAAACTTTGGTCAACGGGGTTGACCTGACACATGATGATGTCACTGGATACTTTCACATCCAGATATCCACATGGATATTCCTTATCTGGATGTACATCCCCATATCCCCGTGCTTTTTACATTTAATGCGATGTAAAGGTCGTTGGCATTTAAATTTGAACTCATGCCAATGGACACCTATAGCGATCTCCTACGATCTAGTATAAGGATGTTGTCCCATCTCCCCAATACCATTAATAAGCCTTAAAATCACAAATTGCCTAAGTTAAAAAGGATTTTATCGTCATAATCAACATAATTACATTCAAGAGATTGAACTTTCACAGTGAAGAGCAAATTGTGAACCAGAGTCAAACCAGAGAGCAAAGTTGTAGGAAACATCATATCCAGCATGCTAAGCTAACTCCTATCATCTCAATTATAGATTAAGGAGGTGTTCATAGGTATGTATAAAGCCCTATCCCTTTGGATATTTCATAAATCATGCCATACTCATGTTGAAAAGGGTAAATGACGAACAATAATAGCATTCATGAAATGGCTTGTTATATTCATAGGGTTTAGGCATTTTAATATCCTTTTGGAACATAAAATTGACATATGCTAACCCTATATAGATAGGTATATGCTATTGTTTAAGACCCACTAGTTTGATTGGCAGGACAAAATGTCTCAACCATGTATGGATAAGTGGGATGTAGAACTTAAGCCAGTCATGTTCCCTAAGACACGCAGCCTGTATAACAAGCTATGTTATGCAGAGGATACCCATTCGTATAATACAAATATTGAGGCATTAAGAGCTCAAATCGATGCCAGAGAGGATAATCCCATCATGAATAACATAGTAACATCAGGTATCTATCATGCAACTGGATTTCCTTATGCCACAGAAGCTCTTGAGATTATGGTTGAGTGTGCACAAAACTATGACATTACCACGAGGAAGGTGTAGAAACAAGAAAGGATTTATGTTGATTTATATGAGGTTGGCATCGCCAAGGCATTCAACTTGCCAATATCCCAACCCATCTACATGTTAAAAGTATGTACCTAATCAGTGTTGTCATTAGTGTCAATTGTTCTCCTATCTTGTTACTTTCTTTTAATGAGTGAGATGTTTTGTATTTACTTATGTAAGTGATCTTGATGTTGAGGATATTGAGAAAAGTAGCTCCTCCGGTAGAAATAGTGAGTTGCAATGGAAACAATGTATTGCATACAGAAGAACAGTCCAAGAGATTGCTTCGCATTCCCTGTAGGATGAATATCTTTGTTTATAGATTGGAAGTTATTTTGAAGTCTATCTAAAGATGTTATATTCCAAGTTTGAGCCTACAGTATGAAGATTTGAGTGAGTTATGTTCACCAGAGTGAAAATTACTTTTCCTGTATGTTTGGTAGTGACATAGAGAAAGTATTATACTCTGCATTCCTCTGCATTGAAGTATTTTGATCTGTAGTTCTAGAGTTAAGTCTGAGATGATGTTATGTGCCTTCAGCTCCAATGGTTTGTGATTTAGTGGTCGGCAAGTGATCTTTTTCTTATGACAGTAGCTGACAGTGTTGTTCTTGTGCTTTAGTTTGAAGAATCTTCTTGACAGAGTGGTTATAGATTATGCAATTATTCTTGGTGATTACAATGTGCTTGTGAATGTCTCTTGATCGTGTTCATACCTTTGGATTGGTCCACAAAGATAAATTTGGATTGTGGATGAAGTTTGTTCCTTGAAGACTCTGTGTTGACACCAGTCTTGGCTGACTTGGTTGATTTCACAATTTACAGAGATGCCTCGAAGATTGTGGAAGCATGTCATAGCATGAAGAATTGCATGTCCTAGCTAAGGTGTGGTGTGATTGGCATACATCTTTACATCTTTCCCTTAGCAAATTTCTTGTTTAGGTCTAGACCTATTTGTTTGTATTATTGTAATGCTGACCTTGGAGAATGTTCCAATGATTGATGAATGTAATGCCGACCTTGATGTACATTCCAAGGTTGATGACTTGTATAAAGACTTGTAATGAATTATGAAAGAGTGAGTGAGTGAAGATGAAGAGATAAGTGTGAAGGTGTAAAAGAGTAGAGTAGAGAAGTTATATTGTGCTTCAATGGAACTGAACCTAGGCATGGAGTAGATGCTACTTAATCAATTCACCATTTTTGTAGTGAGCCACCCCTTTGCAGTTAGCAATTTGGGTAGTGAGATTCTATTTTTTGGTATTGTTATAACTCATATATTTCTATGGGCTAACACCCACCATAGTTTTTTCCTTTTAGGGTTTTCCACGTAAAAATCTGGTGTGTTCTGTGTTGGATGTGTAATTGTGATTAAGTCTATTGTTTCATGCTTTCATGGTTAAATCTGATTATCAGTAATTAAGTAGTTGATGGTTTGATATTCATATGAAGTTAAATTTTTGTGACAACTGATTCACCCCCCCTCTTAGTTGTCCAGTGTATTTCAACAATTGGTATCAGAGCAGGTTCTTGGAAAGAAAGCCTAATAGCTTGAGGAAGATCCATGATGTATTTTAAAAAGGAAGCACCACAGTTTGATGGGACAAATTATGCTCTATGGAAGGTACGAATGAAAATCCATCTCTTTTGTCTTGGTTATAAATTGTGGAAAGCTATAGAAATAGAATACACAATACTTGAAAATGGTTTGATAATTGAAGATGAAATCAAAGAATATGAGTTAAATACAAAATCTAGAGATGTCTTGTTAAGTGCTTTGTCTAACACTAAGTTGATAAAAGTCATGGATCTAGAATCTACAAATGGGGTTTGGGAAAAGTTGAAGAAATTGTATGAAGGAGATGATTCTATAAAAGAAGCCAAGCTATAGGGCTTGAAAGAAGAATATGAGAGTTTGAAGATGAATGAAGATGAAAACATTATAGCCTTCATGCAAAGGCTTGATGAACTTGTCAATGGAATAAAAGGTATGGGAGGTACTATTGGTGATAAGGAAGTTGTGATGAAAATTCTTAGATCCCTACCAAAGTCCTACAGTCACAAAGTAGCTACAATTGAAGAAGTAATGACTGTGAAAACTATTGATAGAGATCAATTACTTGGAAAGCTTACAGCCTTTGAGATGAGAGTTTGGTGATGCTCTACCAAAAGTTGAAACTGCTTTCAAAGAAACTACTTCAGAAAACATCTCTAGAGCTAAAAAATATAAGGTGGAACCTGATGATGACTTTGATGAAATTGAAGCTAACTTTGTTGACAGATTGCAAAGAGGTTCTGGTAAGTTCAAAGGCAAACTACCTTTCAAATGTTTTTCATGTGGTAAAGTAGGTCATTATGCTTCTAGATGTCCTAAAAGAATTGAAAGGAATAGAAAAAGATTTGAGAACAGGCCTAGAGCTCCAAATAAATGCTACTATGTTAGAGATTTTGATGATGAAGGTGTGACTGATGATGAATTTGATGATGCTAGTACTAGTGCAAATGAATGCTTGTTTATTTCTATTAAAGAAGAACCTGTGTCTACTAATCCTGCTACCTATGTAAAGGAAGGAAAACTAGTGGAAAAAAGTGATTTGGCTATTCAGGTTGAGAAAGATAAGGATGAATAGATTATTGATAGTGGATGCTCACATCACATGACTGGTGACAAAAGTAAGTTTGTAAGTTTGGAAAAATATGATGGAGGACTAGTTAGGTTTGGAGACAATGCAGCTGATAAGATTTGTGGAAAAGGATATATTTTGTTTGATGGAAAGCATAATAGTGACAATGTCCTATATGTGAAGGGTTTGAAGCACAATCTTTTGAGTGTTGGTCAGATGTGTGACAAAGGTTATGATCTGAGATTCAAAGACAATGGATGTAAGATCATGGAAAGCTCCAGAACTGTGATTGATACCAGTAAAAAGACTAGAGGTAACATCTATCAATTAAGAGGAACTAATGATTATTGTTTATTAGCCCAAGTAGATGAGAGTTGGTTGTGGCATAGAAGGTTGTGTCATATGAATTTTGATAATCTAGTAAAGATAAGTTCAGGTCAAACTGTGAGAGATTTACCAAAACTTGTGAAACCCACCAATACTATTTGGAAGGAATGTCAGTTGGGGAAGCAGACAAGAACAAGTTTCAAGAGTAAAGAATATTTTTTTGTCAATTTGCTGGATCTAGTTCATACAGATCTATGTGGTCCTACAAGGATAAGAAGTCTACAAGGTGACAGGTACTTCATGTTGCTTATTGATGATTATTCTAGAATGACTTGGGTTTCTTTTCTAAGAGACAAATCTGAATCCTTAGAGAAGTTCAAATCCTTCAAGGCAATGGTTGAAAATGAAATAGAATTAAAAATCAAATGCTTGAGGTCTGATAGAGGAGGTGAGTTCACATCAAATGAATTCAATATTTTTTTGTGAAGAGCAAGGAATAAAGAGATAGTTGTTTGCACCTAGGACTCCTCAGCAAAATGGAGTTGTGGAAAGGAAGAATAGGATAGTTCAAGAGGTAGCCAGAACAATGATGAAGGAAGGAGGCTTGCTGGAAGTTTCCTGGAAAGAAGCTATACATACTGTTGTCTACATTCAAAATAGAGTTCAATCGAAAGGTAATGGTACTAAAACCCCCTATGAATTGTGGTATGGAAGAATTCCAACAGTAAGATACTTCAAAGTGTTTGGAAGAAAATGCTATATCAGAATAGATGAAGACCTAGGGAAATTTGATGCAAGATGTGATAAAGTAATCTTCCTTGGATACTCTACCAAAAGTAAGGCCTACTAGTGCTAAACAAAAGGTTGAAAAAGATTGTTGCGAGTGCAAATGTGAAGGTGGATGAAGGCAAAGGAAGAACATTAGATCAGAGTAGCTATGAATTAGATGAACTTGCTACTATAACTTATGAAGAAAAAGTTGAACAAGAAGATAGTCAAGATGAAGAAAAAAAGGCTCCAGAAATAGCTAAGACCCCAAGGTATGTAAGAATCAATCACTCTAAAGATCAAATTATTAGAGATAAAAAAAAAGGAGTGCTAACAAGGAAAAGGGCTATAGAAGAACAAGTGAATTATTAATTTCTCTCTACAATTGAACCAAAAACTATGAATGAAGCTTGCAATGATGAAAATTGGGTAAAGGCAATGGAGGAAGAACTAATGCAGATATAGAAGAATGAAACTTGGGAATTAGTTCCTAGCCCTGCTAAAAAAATATTATTGGAAACAAATGGGTTTTTAGAAATAAGCTGAATGAAAATGGAGAAGCTATAAGGAATAAAGCAAGGATTGTTTGCAAAGGATATTCTCAAATTGAAGGAATAGATTTTGAAGAGACTTTTGCTCCAATGGCTTGAATTGAAGCAATTAGAGTGTTTCTAGCATTTACAATTCACAAGGATTTCAAAGTGTATTAGATGGATGTGAAGTCTGCATTTCTAAATGGTGAGTTGGAAGAGGAAGTCTACATTGAGAAACCGGAAGGATTCCAACTATCAAATCAAGGTGATATGGTATGCAGGTTGAAGAAAGTATTGTATGGACCCAAGCAAACTCTTAGAGCCTGGTATGCAAGGTTGGACAAGTACTTTTTGCAGTTAGGATTCAGTAAAGGTATTGCTGACAGTAATCCCTATTTCAAGATTAATGGTGATCAAATTTTGATTGTTGAATTCTTTATTGATGATATCATCTTTAGAGGCAATGACGTTATGTGTATGAAATTTTCTGGTGAAATGTAGAAAGAGTTTGAGATGTCTATGTTTGGTGAGATGAATTTCTTTCTAGGTTTGCAAATCAATCAATCAGATAAAGGAATCTTCATATCTCAGTCTAAGTATGTGAAAGAGATGTTGAAAAAGTTTTGGATGGAAGACTCTAAACCAGTATGTACTCCCATGGTGACTAGCTGCAAATTAAGCAAAACTGATGAATCACCCAAGACTGATCAGAAAAAGTACAGATCCATGATTGGAGGATTGTTTTATCTAATTCAAACTAGACCTGATATTATGCATGAAGTTTGTCTTGTTGCAATATTTCAAGCAGATCCAAGAGAATCACATGTGATGGCAGTAAAGAGAATCTTGAGATATTTAAAAGGTGATCTAGATCATGGCTTATGGTATCCAAAGGATAATGATTTCACTCTTAGTGCTTATACAGATGTTGATTGGGCTGGAGATGTTGATGATAGGAAGAGTACAAGTGGAGGTGCTTTCTTTTTGGGTAATAGATTGGTTTCATGGTTGAGAAAGAAAAAAGATTCAATCTCTTTGTCAACTACATAAGCAGAGTATATTGTAGCAGTATGTTGTTGTACTCAAGTGTTATGGATGAAGCAGACTTTGAAGGACATAAGAGTTGTGTATGAAGATCTAGTTGCAATCTTCTATGACAATACAAGTGCTATAAATATTTCAAAGAATCCAGTAATGCATTCAAGAACAAAGCATATATCTATAAGGTGTCACTTTCTAAGAGAAAAGGTGACAAAGAATGAAGTAAAGTTGGAATATGTGTCCACAAAGGATCAGATTGTAGATATCTTTACCAAGCCTCTGCCTAAGGATACTTTTGAGTATCTCAGAGAAAAGTTAGGGGTCATTACCCCTCCTACCCTAAACTAAGATGCATAAGAATTCATCAATCCAGTGGTGTTCAAAGTATCATTCCTTGATCTAGATTGATGTTTTGAGAGCTACCTCTCAGGGGGAGTAGCTAGATGTGTTGGTAACAATTTAGTTGGATCAGAGCAGCAGAATGCAAGTATTTGCCCTTTTCCATTGATGTCAAAGGGGGAGAGAAATCATGTGAAAAACTTAGGGGAAGAAAGAATGTAGATGTGAAAAGAGAAAGGGGGAGAATCTTGTCTTGATAGTCTTTTCAGTTTTTCACGTCATATGTTGCCATCAATGACAAAGGGGGAGATTGTTACAAGTATATGCCTAATCGGTGTTGTCATTGGTGTCAATTGTGCTCCTATCTTGTTGCTTGCTTGTAATGAGTGAGATTATTTGTATTTACTTATATAAGTGATCTTGATGTTGAGGATATTGAGAAAATTAGTTCCTCTGGTAGAAACAGTGAGTTGCAGTGGAAACAATGTATTGTATATAGAAGAACAATCCAAGAGATTACTCTGCATTTCTTATAGGATGAATATCCTTTTCTGTAGATTGGAAGTTATTTAGAAGTCTGTCTAAAGATGTTATATTCCAAGTTTGAGCCTATGGTATGAAGATTTGAGTGAGTTATGTTCACTAGAGTGAAAACTGCTTTTCCTGTATGTTTGGTGGTGACAGGGAGAAAGTATTATGCTTCGCATTCCTCCACATTGAAGTATTTTGATATGCGGTTCTAGAGTTAAGTTTGAGATGATGTTATGTGTCTCCAACTCCAATGGTTCATGATTTGGTGGCCTGCAAGTGATCTTTTTCTTATGATAGTAGTTCATAGAGTGGTTAGAGATTGTGCAGTTGTTCTTGGTGATTACAATGTGCTTGTGGATGTCTCTTGATCATGTTCCTACCTTTGGATTGGTCCACCAAGAGAAATTTGGATCATGGATGAAGTCTATTCCTTGAAGACTCCATGTTAGCACCAGTCTTGGCTAACTTGGTTGATTTCACAATTTGCAGAGATGCCTCGAAGAATTGTGTTTGAGTCCCAGGTAAGGCGTGGTGTGATTAACGTACATCTTTATATCTTTCCCTTAGCAAATTTCTTGTTTAGGTCCATACCTATTTGTTTGTATTATTATAATGCTAACCTTGGAGAATGTTCCAATGGTTGATGAATGTAATGCCAACCTTGATGTAGATTCCAAGGTTGATGACTTGTATAAAGACTTGTAATGAGTTGTGAAAGAGTGAGTGAGCGAAGATGAAGAGATAAGTGTGAAGGTGTAAATGAGCAAAGCAAAGAAGTTATATTGTGCTTCAATGGAACTGAACCCAAGCATGGAGTAGATGCTACATAATCAGTTCACCATTTTGGAAGTGAGCCACCCCTTGGCATTGAGCCACCCTTTGGTAGTGAGTCATTCTTTGCAGTGATTAATTTGGGTAGTGAGCCCTGTATGTAGTAAGCCTCTATTTTTCGTTATTGTTATAACTCATATATTTTTGTGGGCTAACACCCATCGTAGTTTTTCCCTTTTAAGGTTTTCCACGTAAAAATCTGGTGTCTACTATGTTGGATGTGTAATTGTGATTAAGTCTATTGTTTCATGCTTTCATGGTTAAATATGAATATCAATAATTAAGTAGTTGATGGTTTGATATTCATATGAAGTTAAGTTTTTGTGACAACTGATTCACCACCCCCCTGTTGCAAGTATGAGCCTAACTGGTGTTGTCATTGATGTCAACATACTCTTGTTACATTGATGATAAGGATTGGATGAGCTATATGCTGAGGATATTGAGAAAATTAGTCCTATCAGGAACATAGAAGAATAGTAAAGACAGTGAGGTAAAGATCCTAGCTAAGATGAAGATCAAAGGATACGCATCAAAGGGTTTGTAGGTATTGTGTATATGGAAAAATAGATTAAATCTAAACTAAATCAAACCAAAGAACCCAATAACATAAAGGAAACGAATCTAAGTAAAAGCCATAAATCGCAAATCAAAGACAAATGGAAGCTCTTACCAAAACCTGTATTGTTCCCTTTTGGAGATATGTGGATTGCTCAATGTAGTTGCAAAGCCATGGCTGCAACAAGCAAGTATGTGCTCAAGAGATCAATGTCAAAAGATCATTATAATGCTCAATCAACGCGTTGTGTATGCTCGAAGCTCTGTTAAGTATGCCTGAGAATACGATCGAAGAGAGAGATAATGAAGGAGATGAGGGGGGTTTATATAGGTTTCAAGGAAAATCGATCAACGGTCCAGATACTTCAGAAGAATCAACGGAGGAGATAAGTTGAGGAACGTGCAATGAATGAGAAGAAGACATGTGTCTTGCTTGCTTTTGCATGAGAGGAGTTATCAAGAATAGAAGAATGAGTTAACTGAAGAGATAAATCAATTAAAAGAATAAAGCAATCAGTTAAGTGATTTAAAACAAGAAGAAGAGATTTGCATGAGAAAAGAAGATATTTTGCTTTATTAAATATAGAAAGCTTGAGTTATATTAGAGATAACTCAAATTTAGAAGAAAAAGCAATTTAAATAAATAATTGATTTATTCAAATTTAGAGAAGATATTTTGGAAGAAATAATTAAATAATTAGAATTATTTAATTTAGAAGATTTAAAAGCAAATTAAATAAATAAATTTATTTAATTGTTGTGCATGATTTTGGATGAACAATTTTGATTTAATTAAATAATTTAAGAATTATTTAATTTTAGATAAGAAGGAATTTGTGGAATTAATTAAATAATTGGATATATTTAATTAATGTAGATGTGAATTTTGGAAGGTGACAATGATCTAATTAAATAATTAAAATTATTTAATTGTGGAAGAATATAGAGGAATTTGATTTAATTAATTAAATCATGAGGATTTATTTAATTAATGTCGCAATTTTGTGATTTAGAAGAATTTGGTGAAATTAATTAAATAATTAGATTATTTAATTAATGTTGAAATGCAGGTGATTAGGAAGAAATGACGAAATGCAAGTGATGCGACAACTTGGTCATTTTAGGGTGTCTACATTTTGCCCCTCTTTGATGCAATGCAGCATGTAGCGTTGCGTCAAAGAAAATCGATTGTTGAAGATGTGATACAATGTGTTTTTGATGCCCCAGTGTAGCTAGTTCCCTATAAATAGGTCCCATGGGGACCACAATCCTCATTTGCACCCATTGAGATTCTATTTGTAGAGAGAAGAGCTTCTAAGCTTAGTTGAGAGAGAGGTGAGCAGACAGCGCGGAGAGATGCCGATACCAGTGCATAGACATCAGGCGGAGCTAGTGCGGACCTATGGGAGGCCAGCAGGAGCTCCGGCAGCGGTAAGTGACCGAAAACCCCCTTTGAATTTGTCGATTAGGGGTAGATTAGGGCTAGATTTAGGCAGGGTGTAGTATTGTAGCCAAAAGCGCTTTAGGTTGTTGCAGCGCGTCAGGTAGTCGTCTAGCACGCTTTTGGCGCGACACAGCGCGGCTGGTAGTCGCCTGCAGCGCGACTGGTAAAATCAAGTCACCTTTGGTGTTCGGTGTCCGCGCTGCAGCGCAGTTGGGAAATCCCGCAGCGCTCCTGGCTAGGCAGTGTAGCGCGCCTAGTTAAGCAGTGTAGCGCAAATGGGGGAAGGAGAAAGAAAACGTGTCACGTCTGGTATGACAGAGTGGTGCGGTTGGTATGGCAGAATGGCGCAATTGGAAAAACAAGGCGCATTTGGTTCAAAAATCAAAGCGCGGCTGTTGGAATAGGAAGGCGCGGTTGGGGGAGAGGGACAGCGCGTTTGTAGAAAACTAAGCGTTGTTGGTTTGAATAGAAGAAAAATTAGGTGGCAAGTAGAGGAGTTAGACGGCCAAAGAGGAAAGGGCAAGTTGGGGGTTTAGGGACTGATGAGGATTTGGTTATGGAAGAACTGACATGTGATTTGTTATGGATGTAGAGGATTTTGCCACAGTTGATGTCGCGGGAGTGACACCACGCGATTGTGCCCGAGGTTGTTCAGCTTACCTGGGAGGAGGACGCATTCTTGGAGCATGTGGGGCTATGGCATGTGGCACACCTGACACACATTAGGGCGAATCTCACCCTAGTGATAGCAGTCATGGAGAGATACCACAGTGAGACTTCATCGTTTCACTTCCCGACAGGGGAGGCCACAGTGACTTTGGAGGATGTATATCGCATCCTGCGGATTCGGATAGACGGGGAGATTGTTGATTTTGACCCTGCACGAGGCCAGGCAGGCTTGGAGGAGGTCTTCTACACGGACGACCTATGGATAGACGATGGGGAGATCAGATGGGAAGACATCCCGAGACTCTGCGACAGGATCCGTTGGATCGTGGCATCGTTGATTGGCGGCTTCCTGTGTCTGGACAGGAGATCGAGAGGCCTATCAGTTGGCTGGGGGACAGTCCTGTCTGGGATGTTCACCCATGGCAGACAGTACGCGTGGGGGCCCTGCGTGTTAGGCCAGCTATACCATGATATGCATTACTGTGTATACAGGAGAGGTAGGAGCCTTTCAGCAGGGGTGACTCTATTACAGGTGTGGGCGTGGGAGCACATTCCAGTCATTCGACCCATGGCGCAGCGCCACCGAGACAAAGGGGAGCCGTATGCATTTCTATATGATGGGGTGATGACACACAGGAGGATGGGATCTGTCAGCTACTGGCGGCGACAGATTGACGAGATGGACATATTCATCTGGAGGCCGTGGTTATTGTGCGAGGAGTGGTCGGATGAGCACGAGCAGCTCATGTACTGCAGATAGGCTCGCTATCTGTTCGGTAGACGGACATATATGATAGAGAGATATCTTCCCGAGCGGGTACTGAGACAGTTTGGCCTACCACAGGGGCTACCAGTGGGGGAGGCCACACATGCCAGGACGCGGAGAGAGACCAGAGATTGGGATGCAGTGATCCCAGTGGCGACAGCGTTAGCAGAGGTGCGGGGACTGATCCCCATGAGATGGGATTGGGACACAGGGCTAGCAGACCCAGGAACACTGCCAGACTATGATCAGTACTGGCAGACTCACAGGCCGATGAGATTGACTACACCAGGTGTAGTAGGGGTAGTGGGAGAGGTGTTAGTACTTGGCGGAGAGGCCAAGATGAGGCGGCAGGCCAGGGCAGCTGGACAGCAGGCAGGTGGACAGCAGGCAGGTGGCCAACAGGAGGATGTTGAGATGGCAGAGGCATTGGGCCCAGTCATAGAGACTGATCTGCAGAGGGCCGAGCGACTGCTGCAGGAGGAGATAGCCCGGAGGACTCGACTAGAGCTTCGGATGGTTAGACTGAGGAGAGACAGGGATACAGCGCGGGCAGAGGTGAGACAAGCAGAGGCCATAGCCCAGGCACAGACACAGGCAGCCACAACCACCCAGACAGCCCTAGCACAGGTGCAGGCACAGCTACAGGCGCAGGTGCAGGCATACAAGCAGTTACAGGCCTAGGTGCATGCACAGGCATAGGCACAGATGCAGCCACCGGCTGCACCAGCAACTGACACTGAGGCGGTAGCACAGGCCAGACGAGAGAGAGATGCCGAGGTACAGCTACGGCTGACAGTAGAGGCTACACTCTTTAGAGTGAGGCGGGAGAGAGAGGAGGCACGCCGTGCACTAGGTGCAGACCAGAGGACCCTATACAGTGAGCTCGTCCGAGTGCAGGGTGAGCTGGTATCAGCTGGCCGGGAGGCAGAGTATTACAGGGGGCTGTATGCAGGTGTGGTGCCGGTAGCTCAGCAGGCACCGAGCTATAGAGACAGGAGCAGGTCGGGGGCATCAGGATCCCGAAGGACAGGGCAGTCAGCGTCCTCGGTCAGAGGGCCACTTTTTCCGCCAGGGGGAGGAGGAGGACCATCAGGGGGACCTCCACCGAGCACAGGGGGAGGCCAGGGGCCACAACAGGAGGGCAGCTCGACCCACTAGGGCATATTCATGTATATTGTATCATATTGTATTATTGTTGGACAGATGCCTACGTGCATTCTGATGTATATTTTGAGGGCTCTTGATAGCCTAGATGTACTATATTGGTGTATATTTGGGTGTATACACATTTGTATTTTTGATGTAGACACAGACACTTTGTATTATGATGACCATTACATGATATATATATATGATCTATTCGACTCACTGTTGTCCATGCTTTTTGTGTATGCATTCTTTGATGTTATGGATGTGATGATATGTATGTAAGATTATGGATTCATGTGATGACATATATTGTTTATATGATGCTTATAGATGTATGATGATAGAGGTATATGCTGATATAGATGTGATGACTAGTGATATCTGACATGTGGGTTTTGCAGATATGCACCAGAGAGGAGAACAAGAGGAGATGGAGACTGTTGATCGATTACTGCAATGAAAGCGATATAAAGGATGTGGAAATGCATTAATGAGCTTGTTGCAATGGCTTTGGCATTTGTATATAAAGAGCAATCCTTAGTTTGATATAGCACGTGGATAGTTCGCCACCAAGGTATGAAAGACCAAGGTGCAGTAATATCTGAGTGCGTGGACGTTGACTCTGCAAGCAAACAGTTTGAACCTAGATCCCTTAGACATAATATAACCTTGTTGGAACATGTGCATAAGCCATAGTCTTGAACATAAAATAAACTTCAATACATGTAAATGCAAGAAGAAATATTAATATGTAAGATGCTAGGACGTAACACACACAAGATAAATAGAATGCTAAGAAAGATGCTAGAGATCATTCCTCAAACACGGCACATAGAAAGCAATGACTATGCCCCCAATCCGTACTGCATCGCAACATACCAAGATTATAGATAAATCAAGGTAGTCTTGAATAGGTATTGGAAAAGGAACAAAAGATAAACCATAACACAAATTGACTGACTTACAAAGTAAACATACAGCCAACATATTCTCTTGCCAAAGAGGTTGCTCAGGATAGATTGGATAGGAAAGATAACAGCCTTATCGTAGGAACTCTGTGTCCGTTAAAGGGGGCTATCTACCTAAAAAGACAATATCTTGCTGTAGGAAATGCCACATGTCGCAGGAGACGCGTGTGTTGGTCTCGACAATGGAACACTTCGCAGAAGACAAGCTTGTGGGTCTAGGGCTTGGTTAAGCGGTACTTAGCTGATGTTGGCAATAGGTATGCAGGACAGTAGATGACTCTGGAAGAAAGCTGCTTTGCTTCAGGTTTGTTAAGGACTTTTGCTTTGAAAGGATGTGCTAGCTTGCTGCTTGAGTTAGTCAAGTCGAGGCGAATGGATTTTGACAAACGGAAGACTAGAAGGATGGGATGCTAATGGATTGAAACGGGTGGAGAATGGTGGATCGTGTGTACCTGAGTACTGGATACATCCTTCGTATGCCAGACTGCCTACATACCCTGTATCCACGGGATCAAGGCACACTTATGATGGAAGATGAACATGATAAATATGTAGTTCTGGATAGAGTGATGAACGGGGCCAGGTGAAAGGGGGAGATCTTATGTACCTGAGTACTGGATACGTCCTTCGTATTCCAGACTGCCTACATACCCATATCCATGGGATCAAGGTACCTTAAGAGTGAGAAGATGATAATATGTAGTTCTGGTTATTGTGATGATGTAGAAAATGTGTTGAGAAGATGGTGATCTTATGTACCTGAGTACTGGAAACGTGCTTCGTATTCCAGACTGCCTACATACCCATATCCATGGGATCAAGGTACCTTAAGATTGAAAAGATGATATGTAGTTCTGGTTAGAGTGATGATGTAGAAAAAGTGTTGAGAAGATAACAGCCTTATCGTAGGAACTCTGTGTCCGTTAAAGGGTGTTACCTGTGGAAATGAGACAAGATTGAAGTATGCGCTGTGAACCACGAATAAGGAACCAATCCTAGACCAAAGCTAAGGAAAGAGTTGCCCCCATTCTGGTAGAGGTAACTGTAGGGGTGACCGCTGATGAAGACGCAGAAAGACTTGACCTAGGACAAGACAGTGTTAACTGTAGACACAGATCAAGACATGGGAAGATGACGAGGGACATTGACAAATTTCCAAGCTATACTAGGTAGGGAGATGGAAATGCAAACAAAGTCAATGGTTTTATTATGGGTGGATGGATGAAGCGTGTTATTGTGAACTGGACAAGGAGTGGACATGACTTGATAGACGATGGATGCTGACTCTACACATAGCGCCTATTTGCCAGGTTTTCACTATGGTACGTATCCAAGGCGCCTGTTTGCCAGGTTTTCACCAGAGGATGGATTTTTTTTTTTGGATTTTTTTTTTTTTTTTTTTGGAATACTCTGAGGATCAGGCATAGAACTTCTTGAGATGGACACTATTAAGTGGCTCATCTAGAGGAATGCTGTCAGGTGTAGCTAAAGTATAAGCTCCTGATCCATATGCTGCTGTGACAATGAAGGGACCTAACCAGTTAGGCTCAAACTTGCCCTTCTTCTCTCGATCTGCTTGATTTCTCTGATTCTCCTTAAGTACAAGATCACCAACTTGAAACTGTCTTTCTTTGATCTTTTTGTTGTAATTACGCCGGAGGCAATTTTGATAGACATGGAGATGATTAAGCGTGGCAAGGCGCCTCTCATCTAGTAGTTCAAGCTCAGTTAATCTGGAAGTGCGATACTCATCTCCGCCGATCAGGTCCTGCATGGATACTCTGATGGATGGGATCTCGACCTCTATAGGTAGGATGGCTTCAGAGCCAAAGACCAAGGCATATGGTGTGGCACCAGTTGGTGTTCTGATACTAGTGCGGTAGGCCCATAGGGCAGGATTGAGCTGCAAGTGCCAATCACGACCAGCTTCATTGACCGTTTTCTTTAGGATCTTGAGAATGGTTTTATTGGAAGCCTCAGCTTGGCCGTTACTCTGCGGATAGTAGGGAGTTGAAAAGTGATGTTGGATATTGTATTGTATGCATAAGGCACGAACATCTTGGTTCTTGAATGGTCTCCCATTATCAGTGACAATGGCTTGGGGAATACCATACCGGCATATGAGGTAGTTTAGAATAAACTTGGCTATTTGCTTACCGGTGATATAGGTCATAGGAATGGCTTCCACCCACTTCGTGAAATACTCAGTGGCGGTAATGATAAACTTGTGGCCATTGGAGGAGGAAGGGTGGATTTGTCCTACGAGGTCGAGACCCCATTGAGAATAAGGCCATGGAGTTGTCACAGGTTGTAACTCATGAGCTGGTGGGTGAATCAAATCTCCATGCTGCTGACATTGTAGACACTTGTTAGCAAACTGTGCAGCATCTTGCTCTATTGTAGCCCAGTAATAACCTGTTCTGAGTATCTTCTTAGCAAGATTAGGACCAGTAGAATGCGCGCCACAGACACCTTTGTGTATGTCTCGTAAGGTAGCTTCGGCTTCTTTTGCGTTAAGACATCGTAAGAGGATACCATCGAGACTTCGGCGATATAGTGTATCACCCAGAGTGATGTAACGAGAGGATTGACGGATAAAGGTTTTGCGTTGGGTGGATGATAGGTCAGGGGGAAAGGTTCGGTGTTTAAGGTATTCATAGATATCTTCGTACCATGGGGAATTGGGACCAACAAGTTCGCAGATGATTTCAGTAACAGGAACATCGACGGCTGGTATCAACAATTGCTCGATCAAGAATTCACACTTCTGTGTATTTGCAGGCATGTCAATCAGTGACCCAACAGAAGCCATTGAATCCGCAGCTTTGTTATGCTCTCTTGGAATTTGCTCAAATGTGATGCTAAAAAAATGTGGTTTGTAGGCATCCACTAGTTGCTTGTAGGGGACCAACTTTTCATCCTTTGTTTGGTATTCATCTGTGACTTGGCGAATGACTAGCTATGAGTCTCCATATACTTGTAATTCTGTGATGTCCCATTGAACTGCTATATTGAGACCTATAAGGAGTGCTTCATACTCGGCTATATTGTTGGTGCAAGGGAATGCAAGCCGATATGACTTAGGAATATAGTCATTCTGAGGTGTAATTAATAAGATGCTAGCTCCTGATCCATGCTGTGTGTAAGAACCATCAAAGTACAACTTCCACATTATGGAGTTGGACAGAGCGAAGAGATTCTCGTCAGGAAAGTCTGCTACCATAGGATGTGTATCTTTCATAGGTGCTTCTGCTAGTTGATCCGCGAGGGCTTGTCCTTTGATTGCCTTATGATCTATGTACTCAATGTCGAACTCACTAAGGATCATGACCCATTTAGCTAGTCTGCCTGTGAGAGCTGCTTTTGCTAGTAGATACTTCAAGGGATCAATCTTGGCTATCAGATTTGTGTGTTGGTTCAGCATGTAATGCTGCAACTTTTGGGAGGCGAACACTACTGCTAAACAAGCCCTTTCTATTGGTGAATAATTGAGCTCATATCCCACCAAGGTTCTACTGATGTAATATATTGCATGCTCCTTTCCTGTGTCATCATTCTGTGCTAGCAGAGCCCCTAGGGCTGAGTTTGTAGTGGAGATGTACAATATCAAGGGTTTGTCTGCAACTGGTGGAACCAATACAGGAGGTGTGGCTAGATATTCTTTAAGTTGATCAAACGCTACCTGACACTTGTTGTCCCATCGAAACGAGACATCCTTTCGGAGTAAGTGTTGAAAGGGTTGACATTTATCTGCTAGCTGTGATATGAAGCGCCGAATGGATTGCAACCTTCCTTGGAGGCTCCTTAATGCTTTTAGGTTCTTTGGTGGAGGCATCTCCACTATAGCCTTTACTTTCGCTGGATCGACTTCAATGCCTCTACGAGATACAATGTATCCCAATAGTTTTCCTAATGTTACACCAAATACACATTTCTTTGGATTGAGTCTTACTTGGTATTTTTCAAGCCTGTCAAAGATCTGTCCTAAGACCTGTATGTGATCCACTCTGGAAGATTTAGCCAATATATCATCAACATAGTCTTCCATAATGTGATGAAAGAGGTCATGAAATATCACTGTCATTGCTCTCTGATAGGTTGCTCCTGCATTCTTCAGACCAAACAGCATGACACACCAACAATAGTTGCCCCAAGGACAAGTAAAGGTTGTTTTATGTTGGTCTTCTTCAGCTATCCTTATCTGATTATAACCTGAGAATCCGTCCATGAGAGAAAGCATCTCGTGACCTGCTGTCAAGTCCACTATAATGTCAATGTTTGGTAGTGGAAAGTCATCTTTAGGACATGCCTTATTGAGATCTCTGAAATCATTACACATGCGGATGCGCCCATTAGGTTTAGACACAGGTACAATGTTTGAGACCCAATCTGAATAGTCGATAGGTCGTATGAACTTTGCATCTAACAGCTTTTGTACTTCCACTTTCACTAAGAGAGCTATCTGTGGGTGCATCTTTCTCAACTTCTATTTGACTGGTTTCACCTTGGGATCAACTATGAGATAATGAACTACCAGCTTAGGGTCTAGCCCTGGCATATCTGCATAGGTCCATGCAAAGTTGATGGTTCGTTGTAAGAAGAAGCTGTTAAGATTTCTGTGCTCTGTGTCAGATAATGATGCCACTAGGAATGTTGTCTTTGGATTCTGTTCTGTAACTAGGTTGATCTCTGTATAATCTTCCACTAGTAGAGCTGATTTCTCTTGGTACTTAGATGGTAAGGGAAGGTCAAATCCTCCATCCTCAGGTGCCACAGTTGGGTTTTCACCATTGGATACGTCCTTTATTTTTACTATTTTATGATCAGGAGGTGCCACAGTGTGGTTTTCACCTAGAGATCATTCTTTATTTGCACTTTTGCGACTGGAGGATTTGGCATTCTCACCAAAGTAAGCCGTGGGCTCTAGTTCCATTACAAAACCTGCCTTGTGATCGCCAAGAGGGATACCTTCCCGAAGTCCCATGAACTCAGCTAGAGCTTCGTCATTCTGAAATACATCTATAACGGGGGCCCCTTATTGGTCCCAATCGATAAGTTCAGGGTAGACAAGCGTGACATTCTGGGTGCTGGTGTTGGAAGTTAAAGATACGGAGGATAGTGTAAAAATGGAGGATTCTGCGAATAGATTGGTCATGTGGAGGGAAGAGTCATCTGTGATATCCTTTGTAGACGTCGTATCGGTGGGAAAAGTGTCAGCTACCTCGTCAAGGATATACTCGATGTCCGAGGCGCGTGGTACCTTCTTACCAAATCCTAATCCTTTCTTTTCTAGCTTCTTTGTGACCACAATGGGCTCCATAGTTCCTTGATTCTGTTTCCCAAGGCCACCTTTGCCTTTATAGCCCATGTTTTTCACTATCCTTAAGCCATTGCCATATTGCTTGACTGGTATCGTGACTGGTTCTTTCTCCTTGTAGAGCCAAGAAGAGATGTCCTCAATAGTTTCCTCTTCCAATAACCGTCCATGTTGGAATTGGGTTAGGAATGTTGGGGGAGGAATAGCTACTTTTTTGATAACTTTAGCAATGGGTGGTTGGCCGTAAGACTTTGGCGATAAAGGCATCCGCCCTACACAATAAGATTCTGAGATATCATAAGTGCCAAACCCTATATCTCGAACGCGAGCTGTGATTTTGGGGAGGGGTGTAGGCTCACTTGTAGAGGCTTGTGTGAGAGTTTCAGGGTCAACATAGAGAGGGGATTCAAGGGCTTTATCATTGTTAGGCACTTGGTTGCAATTCTTATAGCTTCCTTGCAAGACACGGCAAAATTCAAAAGGATTAGGATCTCCTGGGATGGTGATCTCCATTCCATTGTATGGGAACTTGAGGGACTGATGGTACATGGAGGGGACAGCTTTCATTGCATGGATCCATGGGCGGCCTAGGATAATGTTGTAAGGCAGCTCAATATCAAGAACTTGGCACCTAGTTTCAAGCATGACCGGGCCCAGTTGTATTGGCAAGTGAATAACACCTTCTGAACGGTGTTCTGCATCATCATACCCCTTGATTGTAATACTATGATCAGTGTTGACATGATCCTCAGAGTATCCCAATTGCTTTAGTAACCTTAAAGAACATATGTTGAGACCAGCACCACCATCTATGAGGATGCGTTTGATTTTGCGCTTATGGATGAGAACCTCAATATGAAGGGCATCGTTGTGACAAGGATCGTGGGAGGGGAGGTCTTTCTTAGAGAAGACCACATTGTAGGGTGAAGCAATATTACCCACTATAGCTTGGAAATCTGCGACTGCTATGTTGTTAGGAACAGAAGACTCTTGGAGGGCTTTTTCTAGCACCACTCTATGTGCAGGTGATGACCGTAGGAGGTCCAAAATAGAGATCTGTGCTGGTGTTCTCCCTAGATGTTCGACAAGATTATAATCAGACTGAACCGGAAGCCTAGGTGTAGGCGCACGGATGGTGACATGACCTCGACGAGTAGTAACAACACAATCCGTAGATTTGCCTTTGATGGTGAGGGTAGACACTCGACTCTCTTCAAAACGACCTACAATGGAATCGAAAGACGTGGACGCGTGATTGATACCTTTACCCCTATCCTGAGGAGGAGGTGGACCATGATGAGGGAATGGTTCCTTGTACATATCGAGATCCTTGTTCATGTGTTGCGCTGGTGATTCATTCTCAAAAGTGATTTGATTACCGTCGATGAGGTTTTGGATGAGGTGCTTAAGCTTCATGCAAGATGCAGTTCGATGACCTTTGCTCCTATGGAACTCACAATACTCATTGTCTCTGTAACGTGCAGTTTTGTAGATAGGCTCTCCATAAGGAGGAGCATCCAGTAAGGTTATGAGCCCCTTCTGCAAAGCTTGTTGTAAGACCGATTTGATGGGCACTCCCAAAGGAGTAAATTGACGTCGCGGAGGGTAATCTTATTGAGGCCGCTCTTGTTGTCGTTGCTGTTGGTTGGGATAAGGCTGCCTTTGTTGCTGCTGTTGTTGAGGTGGAGCTTGACTTGGTTTGGAGAGTTGCAGCGGTGTTTGCAATGTTTGGACATGCTTAGTATCGACCACCCCATCGTTGACCACGTTTTTGTTCTTGTTCCAATATTTGGGTTTATCGTTCGATTGTTGATGAGAAGTACTATCTTTCGTCTCCTTAAAGATTTTGACCACACCCTTAGCAATGAGGGCCTTCTCAATGTTGATACCCTTGTATGTGATTTCATCGAAGGTTGTAGCACTAAGAATTTGTAAATGGAAACCTAGCTCTTGGTTGAGGTCCTGCACAAATATGCTAACAAGCTGTTTCTCTGGAATCTTGAAAGGGAATTTACTAGCCATTTGTCTCCATCGTTGAAGGAAAGAAATGAAAGTTTCACCATTTTTCTATTTATTGTTGCATAGGTCCATCATGGAAATCTCATGCTCTGCGTTGTAAGAAAAATGGGTGGCAAACTTCTCTGCTAGCTCGTTGAAAGACTTGATACCCGTAGGTAAGTGTGAGAACCATTCTATTGCTTGACCTCCAAGACTGCGAGGAAAGAGACGCATAAGATATGTGTCGTTGTGTGAGACCTCGAAGCAAGCAAGATAGAATTCCCTAAGATGGTCTTTTGGGTCACCTTTTCCTTCATATTTATCGAACTTGGGAATAGTGAAATTTTGAGGAAAAGGGATCATTGGTAATGACCGATCAAAAGGATAAGGACACACTTCCTCAAAAGAGAAGGTCTTTTTGGTGTGGCCAAACGTAAGATCAGATAGCTGTTGTTGCACCTCCGCAATCTTTAGTTCCATAGTCGTGGGAGGGGTTGGTAACATCTCCTGTTGTCCAAAAAGCGGTTGGTGTTGCCCATATGGAAGATTATAATGTGAGCCATGCGCACTGGTATTGTAAGGGTCATAAGATTGATTGGGATTGTATGGATTGTATGATTGGTTCGGATTGGGTTGGAATTAGAGGCCTTGATTAGGCAGAGGTGGAGGTGGCGCTAGGTAAGAATGCTGGCTTTGCGATGGTTGAAGAAACGTATTGGGGGGAGGAAAGCTAAAGTGCGTTTGATTAGGTTGTGATGGTGGCACATAGCTTTGGGAAACCTGATGTTGGGAATGTTGAGAGTGGCTAGGCAATGTATGAAATAAGTTGAGCGAGGATGAATGTTGTGGAGGAGGAACATAGGTAGAAGTGATTTGTGACGGTTGGGGTTGATTGAAGATGAGAGTGGAAGAATGTTGTGGTAGAGGAACATAGGTAGAAGTGATTTGTGACGATTGGGGTTGCTTGAGGATGAGAGTAGAAGAATGTTGTGGTTGGGGTTGCGTGACTCCAATTGGTTGAGAGACATGCAGGTGTGATGATATAGGAGGTGGCATATGTTGAGACCCTTGTTGCATGGCTACATACGTGTTCCCCGGATTGTAATTGGGTGGGAAACCTACGCGTGATGGGGTAACCAAGATTCCACTTGCGCTTGGGGTGGACACTTTAGGAGGCAGTTGCACATTCGATCGAGCTAAGGTGGCTTGCTTAGCTAACTCTGCTTGACGTTGGAGAGTTTCTTGTTGGTTTTGATAGATCTCCATAGGAGTCAAAAGTGGTGATACGGGCCTCCCCTCTATTGGATTTTGAAAAAGGGGATTCCTATACTGCGAGCCTTGAGTAGGTAAGGGCGTAGTCACTGTGGACATGGTTTGCACCACTTGTATGGTTTTTTGGGTGTTGTTCCTCTCCTTGAGAGTGGACACATCAAAATCTTGAGGTAACTTGGCGCCTTGCTTTGCAAGCAAGCGAAAGAAATGATCCTGGTTCTCACTAAGGATTTTATCAAAGGCAGCTATAGCTCTAGGATCTTGTATAAATTCATCAAGATCTTGCCCATCTTCTTGAGAGGATTGACCTATTTCAAAGTGTCGCTCTTCTTGAGATGGGGTTTGATCTACGAAATAACCTTGTGGGACAAAATCCGGAGGCAAGCCTGTGGTATACTGAGGTGCATTTAGCAAAGGGGTTCTATCCTCATGAGGATTGCTTAGTTCATCTATGTGCGGCATGTTTGGAGAGCTGATTGGTTTTGCCGTGGGTGTACTAGGAGTCACCTTGGGAGTAATGTTGAGACGACCTGATTGTGGTGTGCGAGGGGGTGACTTGTGCTTCTTAGGGACAACTTGCCTAGACTTCATAGTTTGTTGTAGCCTAGTGGTGACCATGGGATACACTTAGGACACAATGTAATGCTGGGAATCTGTGAGATGCTTTGAAGAAACGGACAAACTCTGATGCACAAAGTACTGGACCAAAGGCGCTATACTGTTTGACTAGAGGTGCAGGACTGTGCTACCAAAAGCGTGCTACTGTGGGCCAAAGGCGACGGACTGAGCTACCAATAGCGAGTTACTGCTATGCCAAAGGCGACCTACAGTGACCAAAAGCGAGCTACTATTATACCAAGGGCGCTGAAGTAGAGTTTTGCTAGAGGTGGGTTACTGCTGATCCAAAGGCGATCTACTATATTACCAAAGGCGAGCTACTATAATACCAGGGGCGCTGAAGTAGTGTCTGATATTTTTCAAAGGCAAAAATTTTTCTGTTTCTGATTGGATTGGTTTGGCAAGAGAAAACATAGCAAACAAGTGGTCAAAAAAAAGGCACAAGGACTGACACAACAGATAGTGTATGTTCAAGGCTCCAAACAAGCCCAATGTTTTCACAGGTCTAATACAGTTGCAATCAATAACAAGCACTTTTTATCCCTAGAGACAAGGTTTCATTGCAGTAGATCAGCTCACAGCTTAATACTCCGTCGATAAAAATATCATTCCATAAAGGTGTCGGATATTTAGTATCTTTGCGAGAGACGATAGGTAGGGATATCTCACCCTCCCCTTGGAAAGCTCAAGTAGGTCACAAGAGCTTTATGTCCAAGGGAATACTATCTCTTCTCAAGGGAGCCAATGGTGAGTATCTTAAGGGTTTAAATCAATTTTCCTTGCACTGATGATTACCGCAATGTTCGGAGGTAGGTCGGGTAGTCTCTATCTAAATTGGTTCTTAGTGACTTTGAGGGACCAATGCCTTATGAGCAATGCGACAAGCTACTAAAAGCTTTAACCAATCCTACTAAGAGTTTCAAACACTTTGCTCAATGTGAAAATCGTTTCCACAAAGAGCTAGTACACCTCTTTTCAGTTTGGCACCACAAGGTAAGGCTGACGTCGGTTAGGACTTGGCTTTCGCCTTATCCCTCTTATATAGTGGTTCAAAGGAAAACTCTGCTTAGGGTTGTCCCTTTTGGATGAATCGCAATCAAAAAGCAGGCCCTTCTAAAGGAAGTACAAAAAGTAAAGGCAAGCACGTCATACAAAGGTTCAATTGTCCCGTTATAAAAAAAATAAGGTGCAACTAAGCTATGCACACACGCGATTGTAGTTGTAAATTGTCCCTTTATGAAATGAAGTGTTTGGCATTCATGTCCATTGTCCTTTAGAAAATTGAGGTGTTTGTTCATACATGTCCATTGTCCCTTAAGAAATGCAGTATATTCCTAAGACTTAGATTGCAAGAAAAGATTTGTTCAATTACTCCTTTTAAGCATGCAATGTGTTTCTAAGACTTAGTGAGATAAAACAAAAGGGTCTTCAACGCTCGTCCTGCATGAACATATTAAGAAAAACACCTATTGGCTCTATGTGAGTAATAAGAAGCTGCAACAAGTGAGTTAGTTCCACCAAAATTTCACAAGTTAGCAAAATAAAATCAAATTTGACCAAAAGCGTATTACTGTCTTACCAGAAGTGATTCACTGTAAACCAAGAGCGCTGTACTACAGACCGGAAGCGCAACAGAATATTACCAGAGGCGCAGCAAAATCACCGGAAGCGCTTCTCTGTGTTTTCGAAGGCGCTGCTACAAATACCAAAAGCGTGCAATGATAATAACAAAAGCGCTGAAGAATAACCGAAAGCGTGACACTGTGTTACCAAAGGTGTGAGATGATATAACTAGAAGTGCCGCGCTGTCTCAGATCATAAAAAGGGGAACTTTTTCAAAATAATCAGATCTAAAGAAAAATTCCATGATTGATTGACCGGTCTGAGGAAGGGTAGCTAAGAGATCTGTGTTCTGCAATTGTTAAAAGAACTCAAAAAAAGCGGTAACAACACCACAAAAGTCGAAGGTATTTCCTAAATAAATCAGCTTAGGATATCCAACACGAAAAACAGGTTTGTCTGACAAATACAACAGCTTGTCATACAAAGCAGTAAGATGGATGGTGTAAAAATCCTATAAAACAGTGAATAAGGTCAGGACCCTAATCTAGCCAAAAGCGCTGTAGTATATTTCTGAAAGCGCCATTCTGTTAAGCCGAAAGCACTGCTCTATGCTGCCGAAAGCGCCGTAGAACCTCCAAAAGCGCCGGACTGTGTCTGCAGAAGCACGCAAATATCCTGCCAGAAGCGCTGTGGAGTGTCGTATGCGCTGTTCCGTACTGACTTCAAAAAAAATAAATTTCTCAAAGAAACAAAGGGATTAGTGGGTCCCACCGGGTGTGCCAGAATGTGTATATGGAAAAATGGATTAAATCTAAACTAAATCAAACCAAAGAACCCAATAACATAAAGGAAACGAATCTAAGTAAAAGCCATAAATCGCAAATCAAAGACAAATGGAAGCTCTTACCAAAACCTGTATTGTTCCCTTTTGGAGATATGTGGATTGCTCAATGTAGTTGCAAAGCCATGGCTGCAACAAGCAAGTATGTGCTCAAGAGATCAATGTCAAAAGATCGTTATAATTCTCAATCAACGCGTTGTGTATGCTCGAAGCTCTGTTAAGTATGCCTGAGAATACGATCGAAGAGAGAGATAATGAAGGAGATGAGGGGGGTTTATATAGGTTTCAAGGAAAATCGATCAACGGTCCAGATACTTCAGAAGAATCAACGGAGGAGATAAGTTGAGGAACGTGCAACGAATGAGAAGAAGACATGTGTCTTGCTTGCTTTTGCATGAGAGGAGTTATCAAGAATAGAAGAATGAGTTAACTGAAGAGATAAATCAATTAAAAGAATAAAGCAATCAGTTAAGTGATTTAAAACAAGAAGAAGAGATTTGCATGAGAAAAGAAGATATTTTGCTTTATTAAATATAGAAAGCTTGAGTTATATTAGAGATAACTCAAATTTAGAAGAAAAAGCAATTTAAATAAATAATTGATTTATTCAAATTTAGAGAAGATATTTTGGAAGAAATAATTAAATAATTAGAATTATTTAATTTAGAAGATTTAAAAGCAAATTAAATAAATAAATTTATTTAATTGTTGTGCATGATTTTGGATGAACAATTTTGATTTAATTAAATAATTTAAGAATTATTTAATTTTAGATAAGAAGGAATTTGTGGAATTAATTAAATAATTGGATATATTTAATTAATGTAGATGTGAATTTTGGAAGGTGACAATGATCTAATTAAATAATTAAAATTATTTAATTGTGGAAGAATATAGAGGAATTTGATTT
Organism: Cunninghamia lanceolata; assembly: GCA_027924645.1. Taxonomy (NCBI): domain Eukaryota; kingdom Viridiplantae; phylum Streptophyta; class Pinopsida; order Cupressales; family Cupressaceae; genus Cunninghamia; species Cunninghamia lanceolata. The sequence continues at coordinate 3,645,377 of BSBN01001011.1, forward strand.
AATTAATTAAATAATGAGGATTTATTTAATTAATGTCGCAATTTTGTGATTTATAAGAATTTGGTGAAATTAATTAAATAATTAGATTATTTAATTAATGTTGAAATGCAGGTGATTAGGAAGAAATGACAAAATGCAAGTGATGCGACAACTTGGTCATTTTAGGGTGTCTACAGGTATGTGTCTTAAGATGATCCAGTAAAGATTTTAGAGGTCCGCATGAAGATCTGAAGAAGTTATGGCCACTTAAGTAAAACTAGTTCTGGCAAATGTTCAGAGGTGACAGAGTGACACAGATAGGTCTGGTGAGATCCAAAAATGCAATATCTTGTTCTGCGGATTTGGTGGAGTGTTTAGGAAGTCAACTTGAATTGACAACTCAATTAGTTCATGGTCTGGAGGTCCGCAAGCATCTATTCTAATATGACAGTGATGACAGACTATGTTCTTGAGGTTCTAGATGAAGGAGAGGATGATTTCAGCAAGCAGAAGTAGTGTGAATGTTCTTGGTGATTCAAGCAAGCTTATGGAGGTCTCTGGATTGTGTCCAGTTCATGTTAGTTGTCTATATTGAAGATTGAGCTTGTAATTGAAGAATTACTTCCGGATGATGATGTTCTTCCTAAGTCTGGCCGACCGGATGAGTTACACATCCTGCGGATGATCTTGAAGATGTTCTGTGAAGAATGGAGTGTTCCTAAAGGAAGATTGAAGTCTCAGATCTGTGTGGCCAACAGTGTGTTGATCTGCTTGAAGTCTTTTTGTAATTATTCATGTTGTATTTATGTATTTGCTCTGTAATGTATGTCAACTTGGATGATTATCCCTAAGTCGATGTCTTGTATAAATAAGGAGTTGTGAAGTCATTTCAAAGGCATCTTGTGGAGATGAGTATGTGGTAGAGAGGAGCAGAGCGAAAGGTAGAGCAGAAGTATTGGGCTTAAATGGAACTGACTCAAGCATGGTGAAGATGCTATTCTTCAGTTCAAGTATGTAATATCTATTACTCTGTAGACAGTATGTCTCCTGTAGGCAATGGGCCTCTTGTGAGCAGTGTGCTCAGGTAGTGAGACCTAATTGGCATGTGCCATTTTGTTCTTCTTATTCTTTTAACAGAGAATACAATCTTGGGTTAGTCACCCCGTGGTTTTTCCCTTAACCAGGTTTTCCATCTTAAAATCTTGGTGTCTTATGTGTTAATGTGTTTTTGCTTTTGATTTAATGCATTATGTTTCCATGATTAATTTATTATTATGCTGCTGAATTACAAAGTGTATTTAAGTAATTAGTTGGAAGAAAGTTTTGGACAACTGATTCAACCCCCCCTATCAGTTGTTTGTCCTGAATCTAACAATTGGTATCAGAGCTAAGTTCCTCTAAAAGAGCTTAACTACTTGAGGAGATCTAGGATGTTGTCCTACAAGAAGGATAGTCTGAGGTTTGATGGAACCAATTTCACTCTTTGGAAAAGTCACATGGAATGTCACTTGCAATGTATGGGAATGCAGTATTGGATCATGGTTTCAAAGAAGTATGTTCCTCCACAAACTGGTCTGAGTACCATAGATGAAATCAAAGATGCTGAAAATAATTTGTGGACTAAAGAAGCTCTTCTAAGTGCCTTATCTGACTCAGAGCTGACAAATGTTATTGATCTAAAAACTGCATATGAGATTTGGCAAAAATTGGAACTTCTGCATGAAGGAGACAAGTATGTTAAATGTGCCAAGCTATAGAGTCTGAAAGGAAAATTTGAAAACCTAAAGATGAGAGAAGATGAAAATATCACTACATTTATGCCAAGAGTAAATGAGCTTGTTTGTGGCATTAGATGTGCTGGTGGAATCCTGGATGAAGATGAGATTGTAGCCAAAGTTCTTAGATCCCTTCTTGATTCTTACAAATACAAGGTTGCTGGTATTGAACAATTTAGATCCTTTTCAAGTATCACAAGAGATCAATTGGTTGGTAAATTGGCTGCATTTGAATTGACCGAGTTTGGAGATGCCCCCCAAGACTAAATTTGCATTTAAAGCTAGTGCCTCTGTAAAAGGAAAACAAAATTTTGATCTGAGAGAGAACTATTCAAAGAAACTATCATGGTATGAAAAAGAAAGAAAAGACCTGGAAGAAGATGAAGCAGAAGTTGCTCAACTTGAAGCCCTTATTGCAAAAAGACTGCTAAGAGGATCCAGTAAGTATGAGGTGAAATTGCCTTTTAAATGTTTTAACTGCAATAAGATTGGTCATTTTGCCTCAAGGTGTCCGGAAAGATTTTCAAGGCCAAATTCTAATAGATCAAGATTCCAAAAGAAATGTTACTAATTTCATGAAATGATGATGATGAAGGAGTAATAGATGATGAATCAGAGATAGGAAACAAATTTGGAAGTGACTGGGTGTTTATTGCCATCAAGGAAGAAAATCCAATGCCCTTTGAATCTGTCAATCATAAAATTGTAGAAAGAGCTCTAGCTGTCCAAGTTGAAGAAAAAGATGATTGGGTCATTGATAGTGGATGCTCCCACCATATGATAGGTGACAAAAATAAGTTCATAGATTTGGAAAGGTATGAAGGAGTGGTAAAATTTGGTGATAATTCTGCTAGTAGAATCAGAGGTAGAGAAACTATTTCCTTCGATGGAAAGAACAAAACTAGTAATATACTGTATGTTGAAGGTCTGAAGCATAATCTTCTCAGTGTTGGACAGTTGGTGGACAAAGGCTATGATCTCATATTCAAAAATAGAAAATGTAAGATCTTAGAAAGTTCTGGAATAGAGATTGCATCTGGTACTCAAACAAAAGGTAATATCTTCCACTTGTTTGGTACTGGTAAAAGTTGTTTATTTGTTCAAATTGATTAGAGTTGGTTGTGGCATAGAAGAATGTGTCATGTGAATTTTGATAATATCATCAAGATAAGCAACACTCAGGCTGTAAGAGATCTTCCAAGACTGGTGAAACCTACTAATAGTTTGTGCAAAGATACCAGTTGGGTAAGTAGAGTAGAGTCTCATTCAAAAGTAAGGAACAATCTTCTACCAAATTATTGGACTTAGTTCATATTGATCTCTGTGGTCCAGCAAGAATCAGGAGTGTGCAAGTGATAGATACTTCATGTTATTAATTAATGACCACTCTCGGATGATGTGGGTGACTTTTCTGAAAGAGAAATTAGAGGCTCTGGAGAAATTCAAAATATTTAAGGCTATGGTAGAGAATGAAACCGGATTGAACATAAAATGTCTAAGGTCTGATAGAGGTGGAGAATTCACATCCAGTGAGTTCATAGAATTCTGTGAGGAACATGGGATAAAAAGAGATTTGTCTACTCCAAGGACTCCACGGCAGAATGGAGTAGTGGAGAGAAAGAACTAGACCATCTAGGAAGCATCTAGAACCATGATGATGGAAGCAAATGTTCCTCAGATCTATTGGAGAGAAGCTGTAAGCACTGCAGTCTATACTCTCAATCGAGTACAAATCAGAAGCAATACTGGTAAGACTCCTTATGAACTTTGGTTTGGTATCACTCCCACTTTGAAGTATTTTAGAGTCTTTAGTAGCAAATGTTACATTAAAAGAGATGAAGATCTAGGCAAATTTGATGCTAGAAGTGATGAAGGAATATTCTTGGGTTATTCTACTCAAGGCAAAGCATACTAGTGTTATAACAAGAGATTGAGAAAGATCATAGAAAGTACAATTGTGAAGGTTGATGAAGGTATTGAAAAACCCTCAAGGTTTTATGAATATGATGAAGATGATCAGAATAATGTTTTGGTCCAAAAGGTCCAAGCCCATTCTAAAATTCAGATCCAAACTAATCCAGAGAATCAGGAAGAAGAGATGAGTCTAAATGAACCTGTTCAAGAAATAGAAGTGTAAGGAAGTCCCAAAATTCCCAGGTATGTAAGAATGAATAACTCTGAAGATTAGATCATAGGTGATAAAAGCAAAGGCATTCAAACAAGAAGATAGATTGTTCAAGACTCAGAAGAGTATTGTCTGATTTCAAAGATTTAACCAAAGACAGTGAATGAAGCATGCAATGATGAAAGTTGGACTAAAGAAATGGAGGAAGAGCTGATGCAAATTGAGAAAAACCACACTTGGGATCTTGTTCCCAGACCTAGAAACAACAATGTGATTGGAACCAAATGGGTCTTCTAAAACAAACTGAATGAAGTTGGTGAAGTAGTCAGAAACAAAGCCAGATTAGTCTGCAAGGGTTGCTCAAGTAGAAGGAGTTGATTTTGAAGAAACTTTTGCTCTGGTGGCAAGAATTGAAGCAGTCAGGTTATTTCTTGCCTTTACTTCCTTCAAGGATTTCAAAGTATATCAAATGGATGTCAAATCTACCTTCCTGAATGGTGACTTGGAAGAAGAAGTATACATTGAGAAACCTGATGGATTTCAATTGTCTGATCATGGTGATATGGTCTGCAAGTTGAAGAAAGCATTGTATGGACTTAAACAAGCCCCAAGAGCTTGGTATGAAAGACTGGATAAGCATCTTTTGAAGATTGGTTTCAACAAAGGTACTGCTGACGGTAACTTGTACTTCAAAATTGATCATGAAAATATTTTGATTGTTGAAGTGTTTGTTGATGATATCATTTTTGGAGGAAGAGATAGTATGTGCAAAACTTTTGCAAATCAAATGAAAAGTGAATTTGAGATGTCCATGTTTGGGGAAATGAATTTCTTCTTGGGTCTGCAAATCATTCAAACAAAGAAAGGAATCTTCATTTCTTAGACCAAATATGTGAAATAATTGTTGAATAAATTTGGGATGGAAGACTTAAAACCAATGAGTACTCCCATGGCAACCGGATGTAAATTGAGCAAAGATGATGACTCTCCTAAGGCTGATCAGAAAAATTACAGGTTAATGATTGGAGGATTATTGTATCTCACTCAAACTAGACTTGACATTATGAATGTTGTTGGTCTTGTTGCTAGATTCCAAGCTGATCCTAGAGAATCTCATGTCATGGCAATCAAGAGGATTTTTAGATATCTAAAAGGGATAGTTGAGTATGGTTTGTGGTATCCTAGAGATCATGATTTCTCTCTTCATGCATATATATATGCGGATTGGGCAGGAGATGTGGATGACCGAAAGAGTACTAGTGGTGGAGTATTCTTTTTGGGGAAAAGATTGGTTTCTTGGTTGAGCAAGAAAAAAGAGGCAATATCTCTATCCACTGTAGAAGTAGAATATATTGCAACAGCAAGTAGTTGTACTCAAGTATTGTGGATGAAGAAAATGCTAAGAGATATCAGAGTGGAGTATGAGGAACCTATCACAATCTTCTATGATAATTCAAGTGCAATAAACATATCAAAAAATCTGGTGTTACATTCAAAGACTAAACATATATCCATCAAGTTTCACTTTTTGAGAGAGCAAGTGAACAAGAATGAAGTCAGATTGGAGTTTGTGCCTTCCAAGGATCAGATTACAGATATTTTTGTTAAACATCTACCTAAGGACTCTTTTGAGTATCTTAGGGAGAAGTTAGGGGTTATTACCCCTCCAGTTCTGAATTAAGGTGCACTGATGTGCATCAGTCTGGTGGATCTCACAGTCATATCTTGTGGTCCAGATTGATGATGGGAAGCTACTACTCAAGGGGAGCAGTTGGTATGATTTTGAAGTGATGTAAGTATGTGCCCTTTGCCATTGATGTCAAAGGGGGAGAGAAGACATGTGAAAAACAAAGTAGTTGCTAATCAAAGGGGGAGCAGTAAAGGAAGAGAAGACATGTGAATGGTTGTTTTTGATAGGGAGAGTTATGTTAGTGAGGAGAAGTTCTTGTCTTGATGGTTAAAATAGTTTTTCACATCATATGTTGCCATCAATGACAAAGGGGGAGATTGTTGCAAGTATGAGCCTAACTGGTGTTCTCATTGATGTCAAAATACTCATGTTGCATTGATGATAAGGATTGGATGAGCTATCTACTGAGGATATTGAGAAAATTAGTCCTATCAGGAACAGAGAAGAATAGTGAAGACAATTAGGTAAAGATTCCAGCTAAGATGAATATCAGAGGATGCGCATCAAAGGGTTTGTAGATATGTCTTAAGATGATCCAGTAAATATTTCAGAGGTTCGCATGAAGATCTGAAGAAGTTGTGGCCACTTAAGTAAAACTGGTTCTGGCAAATGTTTAGTGGTGACAGAGTGACATAGATAGGTCTGGTGAAATCTGAAAACGTAATATCTTGTTCTATAGATTTGGTGGAGTGTTTAGGAAGTCAATTTGAATTGACAACTCAATTGGTTCATGGTCTGGAGGTCCGCAAGCATCTATTCCAATATGACAGTGATGACAGACTATGTTCTTGAGGTTTTAGATGAAGGAGAGGATGATTTCAACAAGTAGAAGTAGTGTGGATGTTTTGGTGATTCAGGCAAGCTTGTGGAGGTCTCTGGATTATGTCCAGTTCATGTTGGTGGTGTGCATTGAAGATTGAGCTCGTAATTGAAGAATTACTTCTGGATGATGATGTTCTTCCTAAGTCTGGCCGACTGGATGAGTTACACATCCTGCGGATAATCTTGAAGATGTTCTGTGAAGAATGGAGTGTTCCTAAAGGAAGATTGAAGTCTTAGATCTATGTGGATGATAGTGTGTTGATCCATTTGAAGTCTTTTTGTAATTAGTCATGTTGTATTTATGTATTTGCTCTGTAATGTATGCCAACTTGGATGATTATCCTTAAGTCGATGTCTTGTATAAATAAGGAGTTGTGAAGTCATTTCAAAGACATCTTGTGGAGATGAGTATGTGGTAGAGAGGAGCAAAGAGAAAGGCAGAGCAGAAGTATTGGGCTTAAATGGAACTGAATCAAGCATGGTGAAGATGCTATTCTTCAGTTCAAGTATGTAATATCTATTACTCTGTAGACAATGTGTCTCTTGTAGGCAGTGGGCCTCTTGTGAGTAGTGTGCTCGGGAAGTGAGCCCTAATTGGCATGTGCCATTTTGTTCTTATTCTTTTAATAGAGAATATAATCTTGGGTTAGTCACCCCGTGGTTTTTCCCTTAACTAGGTTTTTCACGTTAAAATCTTAGTGTCTTATGTGTTAATGTGTTTCTGCTCTTGATTTAATGCATTATGTTTCCTTGATTGATTTATTATTATGTTGCTGAATTACAAAGTGGATTTAAGTAATTAGTTGGAAGAAAGTTTTGGACAACTAATTCACCCCCCCTCTCAGTTGTCTGTCCTGAATCTAACACCCACTGTTAGGTCTCAAAAATGCAGGTTGCTAATCCTAAGAGGATGCCAGGCTCTATGCTTAGATTGGCAATGTTTTTTGAACTAACTTAACGAAATCAACCTTTAGGGTTTGATGATTTCCTGCACTTTAGGTCCTGCTACACCTAGGCGGGTGAACCTTGGAAATTAAAGTAGAATGAATGTAAATGTCTTGACTAAGTAAATGAATCTTCCCATAGTGGCAAAGGGTGTAGGATAGATGAAAGTTTACTAACTAATTCTATACCTAATATCTAATGAATGGTTGGTAGAAATTGTATAAGCAATATCAAAGTAAATAAAAGGATTTAAATGATGAATTGAGATAAGACCAGTGCCTTGTTGGGTAAATAGAGTCAAATGAAGGAGTAAGATTAGTGGCTTAAAGTGGATAGTAATTTGAACTGTTTGGCACAATTTTAATTTATAACTTGTATAAATGTGCAAGGAGATGACTGACAAACTCTTCTTAATGATCCAACCAATATAATCAGATATCTTGTAATTCATCAGAAGGCAATTTAATCCTTTCTTGAAGGAACCAATTGAATGAAATATGCAAGAGATAACAGATAATATTAATTTGGAGACAGAATGGCAATCCTAATCATATGGTTCTTCTTAGTAATCCAAACTAACACTTCCAAGTTACTGTGACTGATCAGAAGGATTTTAATTCTTCTAATGGAAACTAATTTACTCAATCACATAGATACAACAAATGTGCTTAACAAATTAACTATATACTTGATATATTAATTTGAATAACAAGGAAATATAGAACTGGCGACAACCACACAATTGAATAATCTTAACTAACAATTGATGCCAGAATAGAACCACTAAATCAGAGAACTTCAATCTACTTCTTCAATAATAAACTTGCAACATGGTCTTTTGAAAACATTCTAAACTGTATGTTTTTATATTCTACTACTGATGATATTTCAGCATCAAATGTTTGAACTTATATAGAAATTCTTATGAAGAGACATAACTCTTCAAGAAGTCTTTTGGGAATTAGCAAGGTTAACAACTATAAAATAATCATGATTATGCTCTATTCAACCACAAGTAAAGTTTAGCAAGGTGATCTAAGTACTCCTGGCTACAATGGGAATCAGTGAATTCAATGGCATTCCTTGTAATCACATCCATCGTAACCATCTTCTCCAAATGTTTGCAGGCTTCCCCGAATGCAGAGTCTTTGTCCTTAAGAGCTCCCAAAGCATCATCTAATATTGCTTGACAGTCTTTGCTCTATTCTTCTTTGTTCTTTAATTCTTTATCACTTTTGAATAATGTGGGCACTCCTTCTTTTAAAGCTATAGCACATTCTTTGGCATCAGTTTTAAGTTGATCATAGTACTTTTGATGTTGCTCGATCAACTCTTTTGCATTGGAGGCACCTGCAATGTCGGAGGTATCTTTACCTTGTGTCTCATCTAATTTCTCCTACAATCTTTTTTTAAGTCTTTCATGTTCTTGGACTGCCTTATAATTTTGAGACTAATTATCCCAAAATTGGTTTAACCAATGCACCATGTTGGCATGCCTACTCTGTAGTACTGTGACAAGTGTATCCACTTGAATTTGTGCTGCTTGATCTATGGATATCGTTTGTGCACTCTGTGAACTTTCACCCTGGGTTAACCTCTTTACTGATCCCCCAAAGGTGCTCTTAAAAACATCTTTTAAATAATCATTCTCTTTTGTTAACCTCTCACAGCTTAGTTTGTATGCATCTCTTTCCTTAATTAACATCTGAGCCTATGCCTTATTCAGCTTTGAAACATTGATGCCAATGTCTGAAGTGATCAAGGGGTCAATCTCCCCTGCCTTCAGAGTCATGACATGGCCAAAAGTTTTCTTAGTGTCTATAATAGATTTCTTCTTGTGAGGAGGATACAGGGCCCATGTCATTAATGAATTTTCATCATTATTATATTTGGTGCCCATATACACTTCATTGACACCTTCTGGAGTGAGCTTATATCTATCATCTGTATTATTCAAAAAACTGTCAAAGACTAGAGCAAAGTTTGAATCAAGGCTAGGAAAGATAATTACCCCTGCTTCTTTGAGCAACTGTCTTCCCTTGCTAGGGGTCATATCTTGTAGCTCATTGTCCACTGTTTCTTTTAACATATCAAGTAATTGTCTCTCATTGTTAGTAGATACATCATCAACTGACTCTCTGATTTCTTTCCCTTTGTATTTATATAAAAAAGATCTAAATTCTTTAAAATGAATGAATTCATCATCAAAAATAAAAGAATCATATGCTATTTGTCTTGGGTCTTCATTAGCAGACCCCTCCTCATCATGTGTTATGAAAGGAGGCTGATATTGTTGCATCTTTCTTTTGGACATTTTCATTGTTTTGTCCTGTGGTTCCTCTTGCCCTACCAGTTCTTCATCTCCAGAGGATAATACCTCAATCTCTGCCAGTTGTTTCCTTTTCTCATCTAGGTCCCTGTTATATTGTTCCACCACCAATTCCACCTCAGCCTCTTCCAAGTTTCTGATGACATCATTGTGTGGATAGGGGATATGTGTGTACCCACGGAGGTTTTGCTTCCTCCGACAAGGTCAATAAAGACTTCAAGATCAAATCCTTTTCTAACCTTAGCACATTTCATATTGTAGTGCATCAATTTATCCAAAATGAGGTTATAACCTTCCTTGGAAACCACAGCAAAATCTCCAAAACACAAAGTACTAGGCATCAAAGACTGTTTTTCATGAGAGCTCAGATGCATCACATTTGAACATTGCATTTGCCTAACTATTTCTAGGTAGGCAATTCTATTAGGGACAATCTTAGGTAAGATAAAGGGAGTGTCCTCATAACCATACACTCTAACCATGGTGGCATCTTCAAAATAGTACCAATCTCCCCAATTGTGCATAATAGTAGGAGGACCACCAAAATCTTTTGGTCTCAGGAACCTTTTTATCTCATTTGAGATTGAATATTCATAGGGGTGACTGAAATATCTATATAGCACTTTCACACAATATTCTTCAAATTGTACATAACTAGAATGGGCATATCTGCTATCCCATATCCTAGTCCACATCTGTACTGGTAACTTCTATCCCTTCTGGTCTACTGGAAAAACCTTAAATTCATTTAGCCATAAGCCCACTTCCTAGCCATAATAGAGCACCATGTGCATAAGAAGTGAGTAATGTTCAAAAGAAACTGTTGGGGCATTGTTTCTTATTGCAGCCAGACCAGAGTCAATTCCATTAAAAATATAAGCAGCATAATCAAACTGTCTTGCATTGTGGCATTGAATATCAGTAGCTATGACCATCAAAGGAATTGTCATAAATTTGGGGCTCTCTGATCCTAGGACCTGGCCCATAGAATAATAGGTATATTGTATGTAGGGTTCAAATATTGATACATGAAAAGGAGGACCATCATCCTCACTCAGAGGCACCAATTCTCCCTCAGCTCTAGACCAGTGAATAGGCAACCTCCATCCATTGTAAGTAGTATCCATTCTCCAGTATTCCTTTACTAAATCCTCATAAACAATGGGGACAGTGCATAAATCATCCAAGTCGAATACTTCATAGATGGCGTTCTTTGACAAGTGTATAACAAGCTCCCCTTATGTGTTGCATATAGCCTTAAGACTTGGGTTATATTATTTAGTAAGAAGTTGGAGAAGTTCAACATTCAGGAACACATCAAGCACAACCAATTTACCCAAATTCAAATGCCACAGGTTTGATACTGGAGAATTCCTAAATCTTCTGTTGTGATGGAATTTGAAAAGTTCATACCCTCTTATTGGAGTCTAAATATTCCCTACGTATTTACACTTGTCCTCTAACTTCTCCACCTCCACCCTAAGTTGAGCAGATCTTTGGGCCTTAGGAGTTGATCCTGGTAATTGATCAATCAAATCTTGATTGAGTTTTCTGTCCTTTGTTTTCACTTCAGGGGTTTTATCAATTTTCTATTTTTTAGGTTTACTTGTATCACCTTGTGATTTTTTGCCCTTCCCTCTCCCTAGAGTTTCCATTTACAATCCCTAACAAAGAATTCAATTTACAGGCTATTGCTTAGAAGTGTGTATGTATGTACCTGTTTATCAGAGGCTCTGATCGAATTCCCCTATTTTATGCTTCGAGTCTCCCCCTACAGGCTCTTCTTAAACAATTATGTCGAGTTTAACCGCAATAATTTTGAATCTTACCTCAGAAGATTTCTTCGCCACCTACAATTAATTGTTCAAGCAATTCAATTCTCTTGATCGTTGTGAAATATCACATCATCATAACTTCTCTTGTCGACATGGTTTTCATAATGTCAAGGTGATCTAAATATCTTCTCATGGCACAAATTTTTACTCATGGATCAATCGCTGTGACCCTTGATTTGTCTCCTCGATGCCATATTTCATAAGTGAATTTGTATCAGCAAGATATTTCCAAGCTTTACCCGATGTAGATGTGGACATCGTTTCCATTGGCATGACTTCCTTTATCGCCTTGTAAATAATATTCTTCTCCGATATGTTAAATGTTACCGATATGACTATCAGTGATAGTCTTGCTGATGTATGTGGTCGTCGTCACTGTCGGGATAAAATAAACCATCGAGATAACTTATTTCAAGTTACCCGATTGTGGTTGTTTCCCCGACAACCTTCTTTCACACCCTTCCTCGAAGAGACCTTTACGATATGTCACCGACATCTTTATCGCTATGACCATTGGTTCGGTAAGTCATATAAATTTCGTTCTGATTTGTTTAGCTTTGCTGATGGCTCTTTATTCATCACACACATCGGTGTGAGCTATGCTGAAACACCTTTTGTTATTCGCTAAGACATTAGAGTATCGGAGACTTGTAAATCTTTCACTCCTATGTTCATCTCTTGCTGATGACCATTATTTCTTTTGATTCATGAGATGCTCGGTGAGAGTTTTGCCGAAAATACTCCATCAACATGATCTATACTATCGAGATAGTTTTTTAAAGTACGACCTGATAGTCTTTAGTTATACCGATCAGCGTGATTGGTGGATTTCTCCCTGACGAATGGTCATCGGTATCATTGTCTCCATCGATGACTTTTGAAATCTTTTCTCCGATCTTTGTTTTCATGTCGATAGCCGTTTCAACTGGTTTCTCATGAATCGGTATAGATAATATAGCCTCTTGTCGATATTAAGAGATTTTAAGCCCTCTACATTGTTTCATCATAGGATTTTTATGGGCTATATATCAATTTCAATTATAATTTTGGGTAAAATATTTATGGTTTGGCCGAATATGGATACAGGAAATTTTTTAAATTTTACTGTCCCAACAGTGGCTCTATCTGGGATGTATACTCCTTGTGAGTATAACAAGAATTCAGATCTCCTGGGTGAGTAGACCATATGTTTTATTTGTTTGGGATGACAATTTTATGAGAATTGTATGGGAATGGGAATGGTAGTGACAACAATGGGGAACGGGAATGATCCTATACTATTGTACATGGAAAGATTTTTTATTTTTATTTTTTAACAAAAATTGATAGGATTGTCCATGTACTGGTAGATCCTAATCTCTTTTGGTTTCCCTAAACTACTGTGCATGGAAAAATTGTTTTGAGAATTTTAAAGGGTTGTCCATGCACTGGCAACACTTTATTCTATTTATGCATGCTATTCTATGAGAAGAAAGGTTTCAGATATTGCCCATGCATAGGCAATTCCTACTCTTCTCTGGACATGTTTTGCAAATGATAGGAATCATCACCTCCTTTGCCAGTTATAACAAAAGGACCTAACCACAAAGCTTCAAACTTTCCATGCTTTCCTTTGTCCTGGCACCTAGCAATCCACATCAATACTAAATCATTTATTTCAATTCCTATCTTTGGCCTTTTTGTCAAAGAGGTATTTCACTTGTGATTACAACTTAATATTCTACTTTTGCGCTAGTCTTCTTGTTTTATCAAGTTCTGCTAGATGTTCTAATCTGTCCTCCATTGGTTTAGGAATGTTTAAATCTTCTTGAAGAATAAACTTGTAAACTGGCATGAGGTTTTCTAATGGTATTCTCGCTTGTGTTCCATATACTAGTTCAAAAGGAGATCTCCCAATTGCTCTTTTTACAGTAATCCTATCAGCCCATACAACCATTCTTAGCTTTGAATCCCATGCTTTCTTGTTTCCCTCCAACATCCTTTTTATGATTTTCAGAAGGCTTTTGTTGCTGGATTTTGCCTATCCGTTTGCTTGCGAATGATAAGGGGCAACATAGGACATGGTGATGCCATATGTACTACAAAATTTTTTGAATTCATCAGATCTGAAACACATTCCATTATCTCTAATTAACCTTACCGGAGTGCCAAATCTAAATATAATATTTTCCATCAGAAAGTTAATCACCACCCTACTTGTTGCTTGTTTGGTTGGAATTGCCTCCACCTATTTTGTAAAATAATTAGTTGCCACTAAAATCCATTTGTGTCCACCACTTGATTTCTCTGCAATTTCTCCTATGCAATCAATACCCCACTAATAGAATGGAGCCTCGACTTGCATGGGTTTTAAGGGTAATGCTCCCTGATATTTCAACTTCCCTGAAAACTTCTGACATGCTTCACATTTCCTAGTGTAATGATATGAATCATTAAAAACTTTAGGCCAATAATATCCAACCCTTAATATCTTGTGGGCTGTAGTCTTTGCCAAAAAATGACCTCCACACATGCCTTCATGTAACTCTTTCATGATATGTTTTGATTGATGCTCATCTAGGCATAATAGTAGAATTCCATCTCTGTTTTTCCAGTAAAGATCCCCATCAATAAATACATATTTTGAGGCTTGTAATTTAAGTGTCCTTCTTTTGTTATCATCATATCCCTCAGGATATTTCATGTGCTTTAACTAATATATGATGACGGTATACCATGGGGTACGCTCAATGCTAGAACTTGTATTATCAACATCATTAGTATTACATATTTGGGCAGCTTCGAGATTATTTTCAGCCATCAACCTAGCAAGACCTTGTCCTCTCACTAGTTTAGTGATCTGGATTTTGATATTGAACTCCTAAATTCTATTTATCCATCTGTATCTTCTACCAATGACTTAAGTTTGGACCAATACATCCTTTACTATAGCATTAGGTACATATGCTATGATTTCGGCTCCCACCAAGTATGATCTAAAAGTTTTAACTACTTTTACCAGTGCATATGCCTGTTTTTCAACAATGTCATACTTTAACTCTGCATGTTGAAGAGATTTATTGAAAAATGATATAGGCTGTTCATATCCATCATTATTTTTTCTGCAATAGCACTACTACAACTGTATGATAAGAGGCAAATGAAAATAGTTGGAATGGTTTACTGAAATTAGGGGATATTAAGACTGGGGCTTCCTTGATTGCCCTCTTAATATTGGCAAATGCTTCTATTGTTTCTATTGTCCATTTCACTTCTGAGTTTTTTTTTAGCATCTTTGATAGAGGACAAACAATTTCTACAAAATTTGATATAAACCTCCTGAAAAAGTTAATTTGGCCAAAAAATGACTGTATAGCTTTCACATTTTTAGGGACAGGGACTTGGTCAATTGCTTTTACTCTCTCGGGATATATTTTCACTCCATCTTTTGAGACTATGTGACCAAGTAACTTCCCCTCTGTCACTGCGAAATGGCACTTCTTAGGATTCAATGAAATCCCATATTCTAGAGCTTTAACAAATATTTGTTCTAAATGTGCATAGTGATCCTCAGCCCTTTTGGAATATGTTGTCAAGTCATCTTGATATACTATCATGATTTTATTAATCAATTCAGCAAATGCCACATCCATTGCTCTTTGGAATGTAGCTCCAGCATTGGTGAGTCTGAATGGCATCCTTAAGTATACATAGGTTCCCCATGGAGTGGTGAATGTAGTCTTAAATTGTTCTGATTCTTTGACTTTTACCTGATTGTAACCTAAGAAGCCATCCATCATTGACAACAGTTCACATCCAGTAACTTTTTGTAATATTGCTTCCATATTAGGGAGAGGATAGTTATCCTTAAGAGAAGATTTGTTTAAACTCCTGAAATCCACACATAGTCTAATATCACCGTTCTTTTTCCTGACAGATACCAAATTTGAAACCCAAGAGGAATGTCTGATGGGTTTAATGATAGCTCCATCCCTTAATTTTGTAAGTTCCTCTAACATCTTAGGAGCTAATGTAGGATTGATAGGCCTCTATTTTTGCCTAAATGGTTTAGCATCTGGTTTTAGTGGTATTTCATGCTGAAACAGATCCTCTCTATATGCTTTTAAATCATCATATGACCAGGCAAATACATGCCTATACTTCCTAAGTAAGTTGATGAATCTGCTCCTAATTTTTGGGTTAAGATTTCTTCCAATATACACATTCTTTGGGGCTGCTTGTGTCCCCAAATTGATTTCTTCAAGGTCATTTGGTACCATTGGTGTGTCTTTCATTTTAAATATGTCATGTCCATCGAATGCCTTTTCCAATGCTATAAGTCCTTTAGGTATTTTATTTATTTTCAACTGAACTATCTCTTGACCAAAAAGGGTTTCCTTCCCATCATGTTCTTCTACAAATGTATTGAAATCAATCTCCTGATTCTCATAATAATCAGCACAATGTAAGAAGTTGATTATATCAGCATCGTTATCAAACACTTGCCAGTTATGTATAGTATCTGGGATGGTGGGTCTGGTTTTGATTTCAACCTCTATAATTCCTCCTAATGTGACATCATCCATTTTCAATGTGATATTTGCTAGAAAATCTGCCATAATGTTTTTGGACCTATCAATCCAGTTGATTGAAAAGACATCAAATAATTCAATATCATCCCAAACTGCATTTCTGTACTATCTCAACCTCTTATTTTTTGATAGGTATTTTTCTCTTACTTGGGAAGTGACCAATTCAGAATCACCATAGACAACCAACCTTTTTATTTTATGCTTAGTAGCTATGTTCAAACCAATGAACAAAGCTTCATACTCTGCTACATTGTTTGTGCATTCAAATGTTAATAGAAAAGACTATTTGAAAGTTTTACCTCCTGGTGAAATAAACACTACTCCAGCCCCATTTCCTATTTTGCTACATGCACCATCAAAATACATCTTCCATACATCATTTTCTTCTTTCATAGATTCAATATGTATTGGATCAGTATTATGCATTTTTGGCATATTTTTTCCAACCTTGAAAGCTCCCAAATCTGTATCACAAAAGAAATTTATTTGGTGCTAATCCAAACGTTCTATAATATTTTCATACCTTAGCTCCCTATACAACTTGATTTCTTTACCACCTATTGGTATTGTGGCATATGACAAGCCCAATTGGATATTCCCTCCTGCCATTGCAACCCATTGTCTTGATAGAAGCATTCCATAATATGGTGGGATGTCAACCACAGTAATATCAATGTTATAAGTTGCTTCAAGGTGTGAGGCAAGTTTTATCTCCATGTCCCTCATAATACCAACGATTGGGATAGATCTATTATCCATTGCATAACACCTGCCAAATGTAGTATCAACCCACATTCCAAGTTCTTTCATAACTGCTATTGGCATGATGTTCATGGCAGCACCTGAATCAATCATGCAGTTCCTCACTATCCTATTTTTGATCAATAATGTAGTGTAGAAAGGGTCCACCTATGAGGGATTTTTTGTCAATGTATCACCTAGGTATACTTTAGGCATTTGGAATATTTCTTGATGAACATTGTTTGTTCTATTTTTAGATCCTTTGTGTTTTTAACCTAGTATATCTGAAATCATTTTAACCACTTTGTTCCTGTATTTGTCTATCTTCATCATTTCTAAAAGTGGAACTAATATTTTTACCTGAGATACTGCATGAGCAATATCAAAAGAATAGGACATAGTCTAATCATTCTTTTATGTCTTTATATTTTCTTTTTCTTGATTTTGTAATTCTTCTTTCACTTTACCCTTATCACCCTTTTCTGGTTCTTTAAATGATGACTTTGCATTATTATTTTTGTTATTTTGATCTTTTATGAATACACTCCTGGGTGTTCCTTGTTCAACATTTACTGTCCTACTCCTTAAGTTATAAGTGTTTTTAGCTTGAGCTATTGCAGCTATTGTAAGAGCTTCTCTTTCATCTTCAGTGGGCTTTCTCCATTGATCATATGGTTGATTGTTATAGTAAGTAGGTTCTTCATAACCATCCTCCTGATCTGAGAACACTTCTTGTTCTCCCATGTTGATATGATGCCTCTAGTTTCCTACATCATACTCATATCCCTCTTCCTTTGTAGAAGCGTAATCTTCAGTCACCATACATGGTGTATCTTGCATCATATTTATAGTGTGGTTGTCTCTATTATAATTGTATAACATCTCTTCTTGTTGTACCGATTTAGCTACCTCATAGTACTCAGGTAAATGTGGTAAATTGTACACCAGACACCAAGGTTTATTATCTACTTAATGAGCCATATTTATTTTCAAAGGGTCAGGGGTATCCTTGCCATAATGTTGCTTTCTGCTATTATCGATGGGTCCCCCATCTTTCCAATTTGGATTGTACAGCATATCATGCAACCTGGGCCTTTCATGCCTATGCTAACCTTCTTGTTTAGTCTATTGAATGTTTGTGTTCTGAGGATTTCTAGGGTTATCTCTCTTGCTAACCATACCTGTAGCTTTATTATTATTCTCAATAGTTAGTGCCACTTTATGTACTTCAGCCACGGTTGTAGGACATTGATTTCTAAGCTCATACCCTGTCTTGGGGTCAAATGCTTTCATATAAATGCTCAGTGCTACTAGATCAGACAACTTGGATCCATGTGGTACCTTATTGTGTAATTTGGATAATTTTAGATTGAAATCATATACTGATTCATTTTGGTACTTCTGGATACTTATCAATTCATGTAATGCAAACTCAGGGGCATATTGATTACCATATTGCTCCTTAAATTGATTATGGAAATCAGTTATTGAACTGATTGAAGCATCAATTAAGCTGTTGAACCAGTCTCTTGCATCTTCAGTGAGGGACATCATGAATAACCTCATTCTAATATCTTCCCAATCCATACCAATATCTTGCACGAAAGCATTGAAGCTTCTGATGTGATCTTCTACTGATATTGCACTATTCCCAGTAAACTTGGGAACTATATTTCTCCAATTACTATCCATAGGGTATGGATACAACTGATACCTAGTCAAATCAAATTGGCTACATATATTCGTGAGGTTTTGAGGTGGAAAATTCATGGGTGGTGGATTAGGATAGTAATTATATCCACCTAGTGGCTGATGATAGGCATATTGTTGCTATGGGTTTATGTAGGAATTCATGTAGGGATTTTGCAGTCTATAACATTGTTGGCCGGGGGTTGGGTAAGGATTAGCCATATGCTGAGATGTATTATGTATGGGAGGTGGTCTAGGGTTTTGGGGAATGGTATTTAGATGACTTCCAGATGCTTGTGAATTTGAAACACCACCTATATTTTGTTGTGGATTCCTTGAAGTGTTTCCTCTATGCAGAGGTACATATTTTGGGGGAGCTGTTTTAGCTTTACTTTTCATATATTGAATCTCCTACTACAACAACCTCTTAGTCTCCCATATATTGAACATTTTGAGTTCTTTCTAGAGCCTAAGCACCTCTTGCTGCTCTTCACTCATACTTCCTGGATTCTCATTTATTTCTTGACTTGAGAATCCACGTTTTACCCCTTCTCCCTAATGTAATGACATCTTGAAATCATATTCAGCTTGGTTTTGATCAATTTCCCTCATGACCTATGTTTCATACTCGAGCTGCTCTTGAGGATCAAGTTTGTATCTTTCCAAAACATCATCAGTTACTCTATTGAGATTTTCATTTGAATCATGCAGAGGTGTGAAGTTGTTGTGAATTGAAATAGTTTTCTCTGCATTATCCTCTTGAGCATCCTGGTTATTATCCTGGTGAGAATAATTTAAAGTTCCATTTCTTTTGGAAATGTTTCTAAGTGGTGGAGATGACTGCAATTTCTTGCCTTCCATTTTGGATCTCCTGCCATCCATTTGGTATTAGTTTTCTGTTATAACAGTCACTAGAGTCACCACCTATTTTGTAAATAGGAAACATTTTGTAATTTATCTTTTTGGGTTATGGGTGTAGGATAGATGAAAGTTTACTAACTAATTCTATACCTAATATCTAATGAATGGTTGGTAGAAATTGTATAAGCAATATCAAAGTAAATAAAAGGATTTAAATGATGAATTGAGATAAGACCAGTGCCTTGTTGGGTAAACAGAGTCAAATGAAGGACTAAGATTAGTGGCTTATAGTGGATAGTAATTCAAACTATTTGGCACAATTTTAGTTTATAACTTGTATAAACGTGCAAGGGGATGACTAACAAACTCTTCTTAATGATCCAACCAATATAATCAGATATCTTGTAATTCACCAGAAGGCAATTTAATCCTTTCTTGAAGAAACCAATTGAATGAAATATGCAAGAGATAACAGATAATATTAATTTGGAGACAGAATGACAATCCTAATCATATGGTTCTTCTTAGTAATCCAAACTAACACTTCCTGGTTACTATGACTGATTAGAAGGATTTTAATTCTTCCAATGGAAACCAATTTACTCAATCACACAGATACAACAAATGTGAATTGACAAATTAACTATATACTTGATATATTAATTTGAATAACAAGGAAATATAGAACTGGAGACAACCACACAATTGAATAATCTTAACAAACAATTGATGCCAGAATAGAACCACTAAATCAGAGAACTTCAATCTACTTCTTCAATAGTAAACTTGTAACATGGTCTTTTGAAAAAATTGTAAACTATATGTTTTTATATTCTACTGCTGATGATATTTTAGCATCAAATGTTTGAACTTATATAGAAATTCTTATGAAGAGACATAACTCTTCAAGAAGTCTTTTAGGAATTAGCAAGGTTAACAACTGTAAAATAATCATGATTATGCTCTATTCAACCACAAGTAAAGTTTAGCAAGGTGATTGATGCAAAGCATCCACCAATCAAACCCTAACATACACTTGCAAATGTATGTCTATGCATTTCTTAATATGCATACAAACTTCATTTTAATAAACCCTTTGCTTTACTTGCCTATCGGCAATACCTAATACTATCGGCTGCTATGCTGGGAATCTCCCTGATGCTTCACCTCATGTCGACTCCAAACTACTTATCGCCGATCACTGTAGCACCTGTATTTTCCATGAGATACATTTGTGAATGTATATGCAAACCCTTACCGGCTGCACCCGTAATCTATTTGCATCACTTCACGCTAAACATTTAGACATACAAAACTTGACCTATAAGCGTGAACATGGACAAAACAGAAAACAAAACCCTAACTAATATATATACAACCATTCCACCGATTTAGAGAATCAACTGGTGGAATGGATAAACAAATCCATCTGACCTCAGTACAGAAAATCAATTACACAGTGAATTCAAATGCAACAGAATCATATTTATTATGCTTCTTCAAAAATGTGATTACAGATGCTCTGTTTACAATTCCACAAAACTGAACTGACTGCTAACTCTCTATATGTCTTTCGATCTATCCCTGGGGGAGTATTTATCTACTCACAAAGAGTAGTACTGACTTGGTTCCCAGCACTTGGGAATCACTTCCAGGTGGCTAGGAGATACAACTATCCAACAGACTCCAACTAACTCTAAACTAACAACCTAAAAATAGAATGCATTGGTCAAACTGACCTTATTACATTTAATGATCATTTAGGACCTTATTGAAAACATAAAAATAAACATAAAACAACTAAATGCCTCATGGAGGCCACCGTGGGTTAGGTGCACTTGCACCATACTCCCCAATTTGAAAAGAACTCATGTCCCATGAGTTAAGTCTTTGACTGAAACCACCTGTAGTTGCTGCTGTCTCAAATCTGCCCCATGATCTATGTGCTGCAACCTGCTGCCATGGAGGCAAATACTCATGCCTAGCACTGTAGGCTCTTCTCACACCTTGCTAGTTGTTCTTTCTGACCATCATCTCTGTCTGGACATGGACAGGGGAAACCTCATTAACTGCTATGGCAGAATGTGTCTATCTTTCAACTCTTAGGGGACAAAAAATAGTCCCTACTATGACTGCATCCTTGTCATTCCAATCAGCCTGTGGCTATGTACAAACCTGTTTCTAAACCTCAGTCAGAACTGAAATCTTCTCCAAACTCTGATCTCCTTTCCTGGAGATATCCCCAGCTGTTGTTGACTCTGCTGTAGGCATCTTCACAAACTCCTTCTTACCTACCAAAATAATTTTGCCTGTCTTCTTTGCTTCAGCATCCTCTTGCATAGGTGCCAACAAAAAAGTTCTCCCATCCTTCTTGATGGTGTAGGTATTAGCATACCCATCATATAATGCTCTCCTATCAAATTGCCATGGCCTACCCAACAGTAGGTGACAACATTCCATGGGCAATATGTCACACAAAACTCTATCCTGATAATCTCCAATCTGAAAATTAACATATGCCTATTCATATACCAAAAGTGATTGACTATCACTTACCCAAGATGCTTTGTAAGGATTTTGATGTGGAGTCCTTTCTAATTTCAGTTTATCCACCATTTCCTGAGATACCATATTGTCTGTTGAACCAGAATCTATTACTACCTTGCATACTTTCCCTTTGCTTTTGCAACAGGTCCTAAAAAGTGCTCTCCTTTGAAACATGTCCTCGAATGTCTTCAGGATTATTCTTCTTAACATCAATGCTTCTCCTGTCTCAGGATACGCATAATTTGTAGTAGTGTTTGAGCTTGTCCCACCTTGATCATTAGATTCTTGGACCAGATTTGTCCTCCTTTCCCCACTGAACTTGTTGCTTTTTCTGGACATTTAAATGTTGGGTGACCATATTCACCACAAGTGTAACACTTTCTTGAGAATGTATTGGAACCTCTTCCATTTCCAAACTTGCCTATTGTGCCTTTCCATCCACCTCTAAAATCAGATTGTTCTTGTCCTTTACCAGCATCCACCAATCAAACCCTAACATACACTTGCAAATGTATGTCTATGCATTTCTTAATATGCATACAAACTTCATTTTAATAAACCCTTTGCTTTACTTGCCTATTGGCAATACCTAATACTATCGGCTGCTATGCTTGGAATCTCCCTGATGCTTCACCTCATGCCGACTCCAAACTCCTTATCGCTGATCACTATAGCACTTGTATCTTCCATGAGATACATTCATGAATGTATATGCAAACCCTTACCAGCTACACCTGTGAACTATTTGCATCGCTTCATGCTGAACATTTAGACATACAACACTTGACTTGCAACCACCAGTTACCTCCACTGTCACTGCCGGTCGACCTTTGCATCAAATCCTTGTATCTGCAGAATGTACATTCTAATATACATTCAAATATACAACTGAAAACATACATCCACTAAATATTCCTTCAGATATGCCTTCAATGAATGTTGACCCGCTGACTTCCCTATATTAACTCGATGTACATGTCTGATGTACATTTAACACATACAACCTGCTAGATACAATTGACGGATACACAGGGACTGTCTACACATGCAACAGGGGTATACACACATACTGCATCTAACATACATCTGCAGTATACATAGAGATTGTATATTCAATCCTCCTAACCTTTGACATGCATTTTCAGATATGCATTCGACAGATACTCACAACCTTCACTGTGGGATATACAGGAAATATACCTAACATGCATTTGTGATATACTTAGAGAATGTATATCTACAATGTACATTCGCAATGTAAATTCATACATGCATTTCAAATATGCATTGACAGAATCTTGACTTCTTTGTATGCCGATTGAAACTCCAACTTTCTCTCTCCCTTGTACATGCGATAGACTTGTATATTTTGATGTATGTTTCAACATACAACAGCGATGAACCAAAAGTGATATACTCACGATATGCGATAGCGATATACACACGGATTGTATATCTTGCATATAAAAGTGATATATACACAAATTGTATCTTTCTGCAAACCCGCAGATTTTCACTTTTTTCAGCCATTTTTCACTTAGCGAATGATCCGTTCTGCTTTTCCTTCAATCATGCAACCCTCTGCACTTCAGGAACTTCCTCACATTTAAAGTGATTATCTAGTGCAGCAATCCAATCAAGCAACTCTTCCTCATTCAAACTTCCAGTGTACTTTGAAAGATCAATCTTTACCTTAGGTTTGTCATTCTTTACTGCCCTTAACAGTTTTGCAAACCTCTGATCTTCAACATTCAGTTCTTCATCTACCTCTTCAAATTCTTCGGCATCATCTTCTTTTTCTGATTCACTATCTTCTATTTCTCTTCTTTTGTTTGTCTCCAAGGCTGCAAGCCTGGCTTGAAGTTCTTCAGCAAGCTCTTTCATCTTCCTCATCTCTTTAGCATGTTTTTCCTTCATCTCCTGCAACTCTCTAGCAGTACCATTACCTTTCGGAGGCATCTTGTCAACCTCTCACTTCTTCTACTTCTGCCTTCTCAGTGATAGAACCAAACACACAACAGCCTAGACTTTTTACTGAGCTCTGATACCACTATGATGCAGAGCATCCACCAATCAAACCCTAACATACACTTGCAAATGTATGTCTATGCATTTCTTAATATGCATACAAACCTCATTTTAATAAACCCTTTGCTTTACTTGCCTATCGGTAATACCTAATACTATTGGCTGCTATGCTTAGAATCTCCTCGATGCTTCACCTCACGCCGACTCCAAACTCCTTATCGTCGATCACTGTAGCACTTGTATCTTCCATGAGATACATTCGTGAATGTATATGCAAACCCTTACCGGCTACACCTGCAATCTATTTGCATCGCTTCACACTAAACATTTAGACATACAACACTTGACCTGCAAGCATGAACATGGACAAAATAGAAAACAAAACCCTAACTAATATATATATAGCCATTCCACCGATTTAGAGAATCAACCGATGGAATGGATAAATGAATCCATCTGACCTCAGTACAGAAAATCAATTACATAGTGAATTCAAATGTAATAGAATCTTATTTATTAGGCTTCTTTAGAAATGTGATTATAGATGCTATGCTTACAATTCCACAAAACTAAACTGACTACTAACTCTCTATATGTCTTTTGATCTGTCCCTGGGGGAGTATTTATCTACTCACAAAGAGTAGTACTGACTTGGTTCCCAGCGGCTGGGAATCACTTCCAGGCGGCTAAGAGATACAGCTATCCAATAGACTCCAACTAAATCTAAACTAACAACCTAAAAATAGAATGCATTGGTCAAACTAACCTTATTACATTTAATGATCATTTAGGACCTTATTGAAAACATAAAAATAAACAAAAAACAACTAAATGCCTCATGGAGGCCACCGTCGGTTAGGTGCACCTGCACCAGTGATCTAAGTACTCCTAGTTGCGATGGGAATCAGTGAATTCAATGGCATTCCTTGTAGTCACATCCATCATAACCATCTTCTCCAAATGTTTGCGGACTTCCCCAGATGCAGAGTCTTTGTCCTTAAGAGCTCCCAAAGCATCATCTAATATTGCTTGACAATCTCTGCTCCATTCTTCTTTGCTCTTTAATTCTTTATCACTTTTGAATAATGTGGGCACTCCTGCTTTTGAAGCTTCAACACATTCTTTGGCATCAATTTTAAGTTGATCATAGTACTTTTGATGTTGCTCAATCAACTCTTTTGCATTGGAGGCACCTGCAATGTCGGAGGTATCTTTACCTTGTGTCTCATCTAATTTCTCCTGCAATCTTTTTTTAAGTCTTTCATGTTCTTGGACTGCTTTATAATTTTGAGAATAATTATCCCAAAATTTGTTTAACCAATGCACCATGTTGGCATGCCTACTCTATAGTACTGTGACAAGTGTATCCACCTGAATTTGTGCTGCTTGATCTACGGATATCGCTTGTCCACTCTGTGAACTTTCACCCTAGGTTAACCTCTTTACTAATCCCCCAAAGGTGCTCTTAACAACATCTTTTAAATAATCATTCTCTTTTTTTAACCTCTCACAGATCAGTTTGTACGCATCTCTTTCCTTAATTAACATCTGAGCCTGTGCCTTCTTCAACTTTGCAACATTGATGCCAATGTCTGCAGTGATCAAGGGGTCAGTCTCCCCTGCCTTCAGAGTCATGACATGGCCAAAAGTTTTCTTAGTGTCTATAATAGCTGTCTTCTTGTGAGGAGGATACAGGGCCCATATCATTAATGAATTTTCATCATTATTATATTTGGTGCCCATATACACTTCATTGATACCTTCTGGAGTGAGCTTATATCTATCATCTGTATTATTCAAAAAAATGTCAAAGACTAGAGCAGAATTCAAATCAAGGCCAGAAAAGATCATTACCCTTGCTTCTTTGAGCAACTGTCTTCCCTTTCTAGGGGTAATATTTTGTAGCTCATTGTCCACTGTTGCTTTTAACATATCAAGTAATTGTCTCTCATTGTTAGCAGATACATCATCAACTGACTCTCTAATTTCTTTCCCTTTGTATTTATATAAAAAAGATCTGAATACTTTAGAATGAATGAATTCATCATCAAAAATAAAAGAATCATATGCTATTTGTCTTGGGTCTTCATCAGCAAACCCCTCCTCATCATGTGTTATGACAGGAGGCTGATATTGTTGCATTTTTCTTTTGGACATTTTTATTGTTTTGTCCTATGGTTCCTCCTGCCCTGCCGGTTCTTCATCTCTAGAGGATAATACCTCGATCTCTGCCACATGTTTCCTTTTCTCATCTAGGTCCCTATTATATTGTTCCACCACCAATTCCACCTTAGCCTCTTCTAGGTTTCTGATGACATCATCTTGTGGATAGGGGATATGTGTGTACCCATTGAGGTTGTACTTCCTCTGAGCAAGGTCAATAAAGCCTTCAGGATCAAATCCTTTTCTAACCTTAGCACATTTCATATTGTAGTGCATAAAGTTATCCAAAATGAGGTTATAACCTTCCTTGGAAACCACAGTAAAATCTCCAAAACACAAAGTACTAGGCATAAAAGACTGTTTGTCATGAGAGCTCAGATGCATCACATTTGAACAATGCATTTGCCTAACTATTTCTAGGTAGGCAATTCTGTTAGGGATAGTCTTAGGTAAGATAAAGGGAGTGTCCTCATAACCATACACTCTAACCATGGTGGCATCTTCAAAATAGTACCAATCTCCCCAATTGTGCATAACAGTAGGAGGACCACCAAAATCTTTTGGTCTCAGGAACCTTTTAACTCATTTGAGATTGAATACTCATAGGGGTGACTGAAATATCTATATAACACTTTCACACAATATTCTTCAAATTGTACATAACTAGAATGGGAATATCTGCTATCCCATATCCTGGTCCACATCTGTACTAGTAACTTCTATCCCTTCTGGTCTACTGGAAAAACCTTAAATTCATTCGGCCATAACCTCACTTCCTAGCCATAATAGAGCACCATGTACATAAGAAGTGAATAATGTTCAAAAGAAACTGTTGGGGCATTGTTCCTTATTGCAGCCAAACTAGAGTCAATTCTATTAAAAATATAAGCAGCATAATAAAACTATCTTACATTGTGGCATTGAATATCAGTAGCTATGACCATCAGAGGAATTGTCATAAATTCGGGGCTCTCTGATCCTAGGACCTGGCCCATAGAATAATAGGTATATTGTATGTAGGGTTCAAATATTGATACATGAAAAGGAGGACCATCATCCTCACTGAGAGGCACCATAAATGAGTAATGTTCAAAAGAAACTGTTGGACCATAAGTGAGTAATGTTCAAAAGAAACTATTGGGGCATTGTTCCTTATTGCAGCCAGACTAGAGTCAATTCTATTAAAAATATAAGCAACATAATCAAACTGTCTTACATTGTGGCATTGAATATCAGTAGCTATGACCATCAAAGGACTTGTCATAAATTCAGGGCTCTTTGATCCTAGGACCTAGCCCATAGAATAATAGGTATATTGTATGTAGGGTTCAAATATTGATACATGAAAAGGAGGACCATCATCCTCACTGAGAGGCACCAATTCTCCCTCAACTCTAGGCCTGTGAATAGGCAACATCCATGCGTTGTAAGTAGTATCCATTCTCTAATATTCCTTTTCTAAATCCTCATAAATAATGGGGACAGTGCATAAATCATCCAAGTCAAATACCTCACAGATGGCATTCTTTGACAAGTGTATAACAGGCTCCCCTTGTGGGTTGCATATAGCCTTATGACTTGGGTTATATTGTTTAGCAAGAAATTAGAGGAGGTCAACATTCAGGAACACATCAAACACAACCAATTTACCCATATTCAAATGCCACAAGTTTGATACTGGAGAATTCCTAAATCTTCTGTTGTGATGGAATTTGAAAAGTTCATACCCTCTTATTAGAGTCCAAATATTCCCTAAGTATTTACACTTGTCCCTAACTTCTCCACCTCCGCCCTAAGTTGAGCAGATCTTTGGGCCTTAGTAGTTGATCTTGGTAATTGATCAATCAAATCCTGATTGAGTTTTCTGCCCTTTGTTTTCACTTTAGGGGTTTTATCAATTTTCTATTTTTTAGGTTTACTTGTATCACCTTGTGATTTTCTGCCCTTCCCTTTCCCTGGAGTTTCCATTTACAATCCCTAACAGAGAATTCAATTTACAGGCTATTGCTCAGAAGTGTGTATGTATGTACCTATTTATCAGAGGCTCTGATCGAATTCCCCTATTTTGCACTTCGAGTCTCCCCTGCAGGCTCTTCTCAAACAATTCTGCCGATTTTAACTGCAATAATTTCAAATGTTACCTCAGAAGATTTCTTCGCCGCCTGTAATTAATTGTTCAAGTAATTCAATTCTCTTGATCATTATGAAATGTCACATCATCATAACTTCTCTTGTCAGCATGGTTTTCATAATGTCAAGGCGATCTAAATATCTTCTCATGGCGCAAATTTTTAATCATGGATCAATCGTTGTGACCCTTGATTTGTCTCTTCGATGCCATATTTCATAAGTGAATTTGTATCGGCAAGATATTTCTAAGCTTTACCTGATGTAGAGGTGGACATCGTTGCCATTAGCATGACTTCCTTTATCCCCTTGTAAATAATATTCTTCTCCGATATGTTAAATGTTACTGATATGACTATCGGTGATAGTCTTGCCGATGTATGTGGTCGTCGTCGCCGTCGGGATAAAATAAACCATCGGGATAACTTATTTCAAGTTACCTGATCATGGTTGTTTCCTCGACAACCTTCTTTCACACCCTTCCTTGGAGAGACCTTTACGATATGTCATTGACATCTTTATCGCTATGACCATTGGTTTGGTAAGTCATATAAATTTCGTTCCGATTTGTTCAGATTCACTAATGGCTCTTTATTCATCACACACATCGGTGTGAGCTATGCCAAAACACCTTTTTTTATTCGCTGAGACATTGGAGTATCGAAGACTTGTAAATCTTTCACTCCAATGTTCATCTCTTGCTGATGACCATTATTTCTTTTGATTCATGAGATGCTCGGTGAGAGTTTTGCCAAAAATAATCCATCGGCATGATCTATACCGTCGGGATAGTTTTTTAAAGTATGACTTGATAGTCTTTAGTTATACCGATCGGCATGACTGGTGGATTTCTCCCCGATGAAGGGTCATCGGTATCATTGTCTCCATCGGTGACTTTTGAAATCTTTTCTCTAATCTTTGTTTTCACGCCGATAGTCGTTTCAACTGGTTTCTCATGAATCGGTATAGATAATATAGCCTCTTGCCGATATTAAGAGATTTTAAGCCCTCTTCATTGTTTCATCATAGGATTTTTATGGGCTATATATCAATTTCAATTCTGATTTTGGGAAAAATGTTTATGTTTTGGCCGAATATGGATGAATATGGATACAGGAAAATTTTTAAATTTTACTATCCCAACACCCCCTCTTAGTTGTCTGGTGTCTTTCAACACTATGTTCCAGACTTAGATGCATTAGCCAAGGAATTGGATGCAAACAATTAGAATTGTAGGAAGGTGATCTTTCAAGGATGGAAACATCTGGCTAGCAAGGCCAAGGTGGAAGCCAAATTACCACAACACCTCTACAACTATGATTTCACTAAAGAAGTATAGTACATGATGTTCTTGATTAGCAAGATGAGGGGCCTAGTAAATTGCAGTACTTTTGAGCCGTGGATGTTTGGACTAATAAGAATGGTCATTGAATATGAGCATGATAATGCAAAGGTCCAATGGGCCAAAATTATTAGTGATACAATACATGGTCAGATGATAAAGTGGAAGGAGCATAAAGGTATGATCTTTAGGATGAACTCCTACCTAGTATATGTTTGTATAGTAAAAGGCACATTTAATGGACTACAAACCATAGGAAGGATGGGTAAATTACCACATGAGATGACCCCCTGGGAACATTATCCCCAGCTATAGAGGAGGCTTTATGTTTAGTATTATAAAATCATTAATGATTGCTTCCTAATGCACATATTTCGACTCATGGTAGGAGATAGAGCCAAAAGTTTTTCAGTGGGGGCTACAAAGGCAATCAATGGATATGGTTCTTGGTTCATCTAGGCCAAGACATATTGTTATATCCAGATGGAGGATTTTAGTGCAAAACCATATATGTTACCTAGGTATCCTTCTGATAAGGTAGTTTTGATGGAGATGATGAGGCAACAGTTGCCCATATTTTAATTATCCAAGAATAAACAGGGGAGGCCATATAGAAAATTTCCCATTGACATCAACTGGTTCCTTGTAGGAGCTATAGACAATTATAGGAAAGCTTAAGTAGACTTGAAAAGTTTAAACTTGAAGTTGTTTCCACTAGCCAGAGATTATGATCCTTACCATAGGATCAAGAAAAGATTCAATAAGAAGTACAAACATACTGTGCACCTCGAAGACTATTGGGCTGATTGCGATGATGAACATGAGGTGTGGAGAATAGAGTATCAAAGATTGACATTAGATTAGATGAGGACTATAGGTCAACCTAAAGTACCTCCACAAATCAAGAAGGATGATGATGTCATGGACCCTAAATATGAAGAAAGGAAAATATACAATGACATAATCTCTTCTCCAAATTTAACAAAATGAGATGAAACATCAATAGATGTCCTCACTACCAAAGTCATGGCTAGGGAAAAGAATTGGGTGACCAAGAAGGTTAATAAGTTGAAAGAAAAGGGAATTTCTCTCACATATGACAAAAAGAGAAAAATGAAAGAAAGAGAGGAACCTAGGTTTGATGATTTTCTAATAAGAAAGAGGCAGGTCCTTGGGACCAAGGCAGCATAGCCCAGTTCATCAGGAGCTATAGAGTAGCTTACAACCAAGGGGATTTCATTGGTATATCCACCACCCTCACCCACTAAAGTTCAACCACAAGTAGCTATCCCTATATCTATTCCTCAAGTATTGACTACACAGGAGGAGATGCTGAAAGATCTAGATCAAAGTCCAGTTAGGACTGTTGCAAAGGAAGGGGACAATGATGATGCAGAAGATCAAATGCCAATTAAACATTAAAAAGGAAGAAAAGTGATGTATTAGAAGGGTTCAAAGTCCCTAGGCACTCAAGATATTAAAGCCCTCATATGAGAGGAGCAATCACACCTCCTATTGTGACTGCATTATTACAGGTTGATCCATCCGTGAATGTGGTCAGGGAGTTGCAACACAATGTGCCTATTGAAGGCATTATCAAAGTGAAATCTAAAATGGTATAGGAAGCCATTAATAAATCATTGGAGAAAGATGTAAATAATCCAATCCCATTGAGTGTAACTTGATTTGACTGACGATGAGGTAGTCTGGGATGTGACTAATCATCCAATTGAGACCCTGCTCCACCACACAAAAGCAAAGGTAGGAAGTTAGGATGTAGAAATAAAAGAGAACACTAGTAGAGAGGAAGCTCCAGAAGTAGATATACAATGGAGCCTCTTAATACTTTGATTGAAAATGTAACTAGTCCAATAGAAGTAGACCTAACATATCAGCCCAAAGATGGGGATAAAGAAGAAGAAATTGACAAACAGGATCAGGAGTTAGAGAATATCCTTATGGATATTAAGGATACAAGGAAATATGCTCAGGTTGAAGGGACACAACAAAATATCCAAATGGATAAAGTTGAACAAGGACTAGAATTGGAACAAGGTATAGATACTAGAGATAATGTTGGTAAATATAATCAAGAGAAACCCCTACCATATTCACATCAAGATGAGCAAGCACTAAAGCCTGGAAATCTCCAAATAGAAGCTATACATCAAGAGCAGGCTAAGGATATGCCTAAGGATGTACCCACAGGTGATAAGGTTCAAGAAGAACCAATGGATTCATCACATCCAGATCAACCCCTGCAAGAACAAGCAAAGGATCAGGATGATGGCAAAACTAACAAGGATAAGGGTCAATAGATAGAGAATCCTGAGGTCATCCCACCATAGGGTGATCAGGATAAAATATAGCAAGAAAATGTACAGGATCCTAATGATAGGAATGATCAGGAAAATAAAGATAAAGATTTACAGGATGCTCAAATTGAGCAATTAGACCAAGGAGGGTCAGAATCAACTGTACTCTCATGGATGTTATCAAAGGTAGCACTTCTAAAGGGAGGGACTAATCCTTTTGATTTCAAATCAATCTTTACATTGGATCCAACTAAACAGAAGAGGAGGGCAAGGATGGTCTCAACAATAAAGCGAGATGTTGCTACAAGAAAGAGGGCCACTCAGGTAGCTCTACCTCAGATAGATAAGGCCAAGGGAGAAATAAGGCCTGAATAATTCCAAATCACCACTATTGATCTAGGCCATGTTATGGATGAACATGAGATCCAAGGATTAAGGGATCATACTGATGCTATTGAGGTTAGAATAAAGAAGGCAAAAGCCAAGAAGAAGATGTATAAGGCACAAGTAGCCCAATTACAGGCTTTTGTGAAAGCATTGGCTGCCCCTACTAACATTCAAATAATAGAGGATACATCTTTAGTACTAGTATCCCAAGAAGAGATAGTTGCCTTGAATGTGCAAAAGCACCATGCACAAATAATGGACAATTGGTTCCATAAATTCCTAGTTTATGGAGATAGAACAATAAGGATTTCACTATCCAATTGGGAATTGTTAAATAATTTGAAGGAGAAGGTAGGTAAAGTGAAGAAGGATGTTAGCCATAGATTAATAAAGAGTGATAAAAATCTGGCTAGCCTCAAGAATATGAGGAAGACAGCTTCTAATTTCCTCATAACAAAGAATATCTTAACATCTCACACATTGCTCCAGTTGGATGACTGGTATGAGGATGTAATATTCGAGGGGTATATTTTAAATAAATGTAATTCCAAAGCTACAAATATCAATAGGAAACTTCGTGATTTATTAGAAGATGAAATAGAAATTTTGGAGGCCTTGGAAGGTGAGGTAGAGGGAAAGGTAGAAAACCAAAATGAGGATTTTTCTATTAAGGCATTCAGAGACAATTTCATGCTTGTAGCAGAGGATCCAATCAAAAACTTTCCTTGAGGATACAATAGATAGGGCCATGAGGATGAAGGCCAAGATAGAGAAGTATAAGGAAGAACTAGATAGATGGACAAACTGGTGGATATCTAAGTTAGAGGATCAACTAAAGGCACAAGAACATGCATCCAAAAAGGTAATGATAATAGATATTGCAGAGATTGAAAAGGCTGTTCAGGCATATGAAGTCACCCAGGGGACTAGGTGTAGAGTAATAGAGGATAAATCTTCTATTGATGAAGAGGAAGATGACAATGCAAAGTAGATATCAGGTTGACTAGGTCAACTAAATTGAAGAATATCCCAGATGATTGCTAGTTGGCAATTGGTGCCAAGTGTTTTTTTTGTTGACTTAGTCAAAGATTTTGGGACCATTGATCATAATAGATAAATCATGATTGTATGATCTTTTGTAACTCCATCCTCTCCTTGTCCTATAAAAGGAGGTGGATCACCCATTGTACATTATTAGAATCTTAATTGAGATTGGATTGTTGAATGTCATGACCAATTCTCAAGGTCCATTATAAATGTATACTCCTTTTGCATATTTGAATGAAGAGGAAGACCTGTGATTACAAATTATCATAAATCTTGCATAATCTATGGATGATATCTTGATATTCCTTTGATTTGTTGCATCCCTTGGAGTACATTTCAGCCTGTGAATGTTGTTTTCATCTTTTCCTTTGAAGATTCACATTAATCATATGTAGTTGTGGAATGTCCCAGTGAAAATATTGTTTGATTTTCTTCTCCTTCATGAAAGTATCAAGGATATATGTGGATTAGTGACCAAACTTCATTCATTTTAGTAAATTTAGAAAGCTTTAGTTCAAATTTCTTTAAATTTCATTAAATCACCATCATCACAACTACAAAAACACTGAAAATGATGAGCAGAACACAAAATATGTTGATATCCATAAATACATGAAGATCATAGGCATATTTAGACAAAGTACATACATTATAGCTAATATCATGCAAATAATCACAAATAATGAAAGCAATCATAGAAATATCTACTTACAGGCACATCATTTGAAGGAATTTACAATGCAGAAGCAAAATTAAGCAAGGATTAGTTCTAATTTGAGTACATTGGAGATAGTTTCAAAAGAATTAATCAAAATAATCATGAATCATCTTAACCAGAGTGATAGTCAAAAGAATTGATCAAACTTATCACAAATATCTGCATGATATGGTTAAATATTGTAGGATTTAACATTGTTTGTTGAGAATTTACAAAGAACAGGGAAAATAGAGTAAAGTCTATATATTAGGATACAAATACTTCAAATGATACGTAAGGCCCCTAATGGAATACAACAATTCACATCAAACCTCCTGAGAGATTGTCAAAGATTATGAACTAATCAATGGAGACTTGGAGTCATTAATTCATCTTGAATTGATCATACTTTTCAAGAAGATAAGGTTTGCTGTGTAAATTTTATCATTGTTGTTATGATTAACATCATCATCAACAGGGTTCCATAGATAGACCTCTACTTCATGAGTTTAGACACATGTCCCTTCATAGGGGCATACTCACATGACTCCTAGACCTTCAAAAATAGTAGATAGCAATAGGATACCATAGAGTAGGGGCCTTGGAGATTCCATAGGTCAAATTCATCCTTGAGGTCTTTTAAGAGACCTAATTTTATTGCAAAATTTTTTACTTGCACCCTCGCATGGGGAGATTTGCATGCTTGAGTCTACACTTTTTTCTCTTAGACTCTATTGGTGGAGCAATTTGTACTCATACATTAATATGCACTTATTATTCTA
This sequence comes from Cunninghamia lanceolata, assembly GCA_027924645.1. NCBI lineage: Eukaryota > Viridiplantae > Streptophyta > Pinopsida > Cupressales > Cupressaceae > Cunninghamia > Cunninghamia lanceolata. The sequence goes on from BSBN01001011.1 coordinate 3,680,174, forward strand.
GCTTGATTGATTAGGATCTTGTTGATGATGATTATTAGTCATAACAACATGCATAAAAATTTGCACAACAAACCTTTATTATCTTTTACAGTATGATCAACTTAGGATAAGTTGATGACTCCAAGTCTCTGTTGATTAGGTCATGATCGTCTGACATTACTCAGAGGTTGATGTGACATATTGTTTTCCATTTCAAGGGGTCTTACATTTGTCTAGATGACCAATATTGCACTGTTTCCTATAAATTTACTCCACAAAGAGGTTATTTCTACTCTATTTCCAAAGATAGCTGATATATTTGCAAGTTTGATCAATTCTTCTGATCATTGATCATCATGAACTTGTTCTTTCTTCTACACTGTATATTTATTCAAATGATGTGTCTATAAGTGGATATTTGCATGGATTTCATGGATATTTGTATGAATTTGCATGATTTTATTCTAAATATGCTATGTATTTTAAATTATCTATGGGATATCAGCATATTCTATGTTATTTGCTTTTGATTTTCTATTATTTGCAATTATGGTGATGATCTATTATAAAATTGAAAGAAATTTAAAAGAATGCTTCTACTTTACTGAATCTTTAGTCATTAAACTACATACATACAAGATACATTCATGAAGAGAAGAAATCAAACCATAGGTCACTAGGATGTTCCACAACTAGATATGGTTGATGCTAACTTCAAAGGATTAGGAATGAAAATAACACATGTAGACTGATAAGCACTCTAAGGGATGCAGCTAATCAATGCATGTATCTAGATTTCAAACATAGATTACTCAAGATTTATGATGATTTGTAATCAAAATTTCTTCTCTTTCATTCAGTATGCATAACATGTACATTTACAACAACTTTGAAATGAGTCCTGATATTTTAGCAATCAAATTTCAATTAAGTTTCTGAATGTTCAAAATATTGCACTCCTATACCTTTTATAGAATAAGGTGAGGAGGTAGTTACAAATGACCAATGGTCAAGATTTGTCAATTAAGATCAACGATTGATAATTACTCTTTGACTCAGTCAACTCTTCCTCATGGCACAGGTTGCCAGTTGGCAACCATCTGGATGACTCATTACCTATGAGTACTCTATGCATGTGTTCTCTTGGTGATGCATCTTCATTCATTCTTCAGGTTCTTCCTCTTCATTTTCTTCTTTTTCATCATGGTCATCATCTTCATTGCTTTCAATATCACTGTCACCTTGATGTATATCCTCCTGTATATGGACCTTCATTGTTGTCTTGATGTGCTCATATGTCTGCACTATTTTATTCACCTATCCCCCATCTTGGATTCTAGCTTTTGTTACGGCATGCTTATGAGACTGGAATTTAGCCTTGAGCGCTTCTAGGTTACCTTTTCTATTGTTTAAAGTCTCATTATAAGTTTCCACCCTGAATTTTATCCTCACGATTTTATTCATTACTTCTTCTGTTAGGTGGGTGAGGGGGTCATCTGCTACCAGCTAGAAATTATCATGCAGAGCTTTGATAGAAAAGTCCGCATCCTAATTTTTGATCTTTCCTTCTACTTTTCCTTCTAAAGCTTCAAGGATCTCTGCTTCATAAGCCATCATGCTATGTAGCTTTATACTTATATCCTTGAGCTTGCCACTACATTTCTTCAAGATATCACATTCAAACCTGATATCTTCATACCATAAGTCTATCAGCAGGGCAGTATTATTATTCAACACTTGATTATTTATCAAGACATGAGGATCAATCCTCTTCATTTCAATTAGAGAAGTTAGGTCCTTTTCCAATTGGAATGACTGTTTCCCTATTTCATTTTGCATCTTATCTACCTTTCTTTTCAAACTGCTTAAAGAATTCCATCTTTGTAGGGAGGTTCTCAAAACATCCTCAGCTCCAGTGAGGGCTGACAACATCCATTTCTCCATGATCATGGCCTCATGTTTGATGAGGTCCAACTTGGTGACCTCCTCCTAGGATATGACAGTCAATGGGACTGCCAGATCAACTGGTGTATTATCAGGGTTAATTAACCCTTTTATATAAGAATGCAACTGAGCAATGTGCTCCTTATGCTTTTTATTTTTCTCTTTCTCCTTCTTTACCCTTTGGGTCAAAGAATCAATAATGTCCTTCCCTTCTTGACCCTCCTGGTCTTCATTAGCAAAACCCAAATCAACAATTGTGATTTGGAACTCTTCTAGGGTGATCTTGCCCTTCTCCTTCTCTATCGTGGAAAGTACTACTTGTGCAGTCTTTCTACCTGTAGTAGGATCTCTTTTTATGGCCAATGTCAATCTGGCCTTCCTCTTTGGCTTCATCATTATTTCAGAAAATAAGGTGGAAACATCAAATTCCTAAATTTCAGACCCTTGTTCCATGCCTATCTCTCACTCTAGCCATTCAGGCACATCATCTCTAGATCCTTGATGCTCTTTGTCAACATTATGTCTGCCCTATTCTCCAGTATCTGCTTCTATTCTTGGTGGTGAAGGTAATTTCTTAGTTTCTTCCTCATGGAGTTCCTCATGAGGGGGATCTTGTTGCATTTCTTCTTGTTGAGGGGCTTCTTTCTGTAGAGGAGCATTCTATGGAATGTCCACATTATGATCCTGCACCTAATCCTGTACTCCCTCCTCTTGACTTTCATTTACTTTATTGCTTTCCTCATCCTAAGGTATATTGACATCTGTGGATGTCTGTGTGTGTTGGCCTTGTGTATTTTTCTAATCAAGGGTCACTTCTTGTTCTGCACCTAATGCACCGACATCATGTGGCTTGGGCTCCTCATGACCTAATTTATCTTTTGCTCCTGAGGCATCCCCTAGATCTCCCTGAGTTTGGGCTGCAGCAGCACCTGATATATCTTTCTCACCCCCACCTTTCTGTTGAACTTCTACTATTTTTGGCTCTGCGGGTATCTCATGCTGTTGTTGATCCATATTAGGAGCATTGCTTTCTTTTACTACTTGCTTCACCACTTCAATCTTTTCTATCTGATCAAGTGCGCCTACTTTATCCTTAGGGCTTACATCACCCCTATATGTTAAATCTATAACTATAGGGCTAGTCACCTGATCAACCAACTTATGAAGCCCTATCTATTGGGCTACCCTCTCTGGGCTACTTTCTTTTGCTCCTTCTGTTTGCTTCACCTCCTCCAATACCACCATTTGTGCTAATGGGGTCCCATGAGGGGTAATGCGGGTACTAGAGGTGAGAATCTCCATTCTTTGAGAGGCCACATTCTTAACAACTTCATCATCAAACAAGTCCATGGTGTCCTCCAAGGAGAAAGGATCACCCTAACCTGCTTTGAGAGCTTCTCTTGTTTGTTCGTCTGCCTTCTCATTCTTGAACTTTATAATGGTGGGAAGCAGAACATCATGTTGCAGCTCCTTCCTGAATGCTTCACCACCGGCTCCTCTCAATACAATAGGGTCAGTCCTGATATCACCCCACATGGATGTTCTTTGCTTCTTGGGTGGTGACATCAGTGGCATCACCCTCCTCTTCCTATTGACCATCATCAAGTCATCACCTACAGGTTCCTTGTTTACCTACTCCTCTTCAAATGGGATTCCCTCTTCCACTTCATGTTGTGAGGCTTGGCCCTCCTCCTACACTTCTGTAGTTTCAACAACTAGTCTCAAAATCCTCTTTGTCTTCAGCTTGTCAATCAAAGGCGGTGTAGATGATGCGGATGCTTGACCTGATGTTGATGCACTTGCAGCTGGTGTGTCAATCCGTTCAATTATCACCCCCTTAGGTTCATCTTCAATTTTCTTACCTCTAGGGGGACCTTTCCTCTATTTCTGTGTGGGCAACCTTTCCCCATTGGATTTTCTCTTCTCACTGAGGAAATCATCATATTCCTCATCTGGTATTTCTTGCCTTTTCTTTTTGGCATCAACTGTAAGGGCCACACCCCTTTTCTTCAATCTATTTATCTCTTCATCCACCCAAGCTTGGGTTAACTGTATCACCCCACCTGTCAGCTGATCCAGAGATATATCCTCTGGTTGTGTAAGATTAGGGGTTGATATGGTGTCATTGTACACCTTCTTGTCCTCATATTCATTGGACATAATTTTCCCATCATCCTTCCTTAGCTGTGCTGGCACCGGGATGCAGTCAAATGTCTTTATTTGGTTCAAGGTGAGTCTTTGGTACCTTCTTCTCCTCACCTCAGCTTCATCCTCATAGTCAGTCTAAAAATCTTCCAGATGCTTCTAATGTATAGGTTTTTCTACTATTTTATGCATCTTGCCATAGGCGTCATAAGATCTAGCCAAGGGAAATGGCTGCATATACATCAGTTTTAGATCTCCCATGACATGATTTATGCTTTCTAAGTCTAAGCACATATACCAGCCCATAGACACTAGAAACAACACCAGAGGTATCTTATTTTGTTCCTTGTATGCTTCAACTATGGTAGACACCTGTCTAAGAAACTCCATCAAGACAACCCCATCAGTAGGGTATCTTGGTAGCATAAGGGGATGTTCTTCAAATCCTTCTATCCTTATGTATGAGAAGGTTGCAAACTAGATAAACTAGGCCCCATGTCTATAAACAACTTCCTAAGCCTCCATGCTCAGTCTTTTGGTCTTGTCTTCCTCCATGGTTCTGACCAGATGCATAGAGAATGCATCATTTACCAATTTGTAATCCAGTAGGTAATTTTTTCTCTATAGCTGAGGATAGTGATCCCATATGTGGGCATCATCTGCATCACCTCCAGCCTTACCCACTATCTTCAATGCATCAAAGGTTGCCTTGTAAGCACATGATTACACCACATATGATGTCATATAAAACAAGCATGTCAAACCTCCCAGGTTCCTCATCCCTTCATCTAGTGCATCACTAATTATCTTGGCCCATAATGGCCTATTATCTGTATATAGGACCATTTGGATGATTCCAAACATCTAATTCTCAAAATTTCCAGCATGAGGCTTACCTGTCATCCTACTCAGCAGGGCAATCATGTACTGGTACTCATCATCAAAATCAAATTTGTATAAATGTATGGGTAATTTAGCTGAGGCAGTGTAGGTGCTGCTCTTGGACCTCCACTGATACATCCTCTTCCTTGCATTCTTCTTATTATTGTTGTACTCTATTTCTAGCTTGCGTAGATCCACACTGACCACCTTCTTTCCAACTGGAAGATCAAAAGTAGAGGTGATGCCCTTGATTGAAAAGTTGGCATAAATTCTTCCATGCTTCTCCACCCACCTGGTCTCAGGGTTATAATTTCTAGCACATTCCACTACTAGCTCTGGGGTATCCATGCCATATGGATAGCCGACTGCATGCCACATTCCTGAAACATATCGCATCCAAAAGGGTATTATCCTTGTCATGATCTATTCTTGTTAACCATGCTGCTAGGTCCATATGTCCCTGGTGAGTATCACTAATGACACCATACTTAAACTGTACCCCTTTAGGCTGAACAAACATAGGCTTGAGAAACTCTGGATCAGACCTATTCCTTCTAAGATCCACCATGGACTCCTGCAACAAACATGATTTGTCTTACCTTACAATGTCCACATGCATTCATACAACATCATATATTTCTATAACATTATGCATACTCTATCTATTCTCCTTTACTTCATCATGATATGCATATTTACAAAGTTAAAACACAAGAAAGAACATACACCCTACCTAAACATGCAGAAAATGACAATAGGAGGGTTTTCAATTACTTACCTGATAGTACTTTCCTCCTAGATTAGATGGGTGATTAGGGAAAAGGGCCGCAAATGCTGAAGATCATCCGTTCTGTTACGTTGAAAGATCTAGTCTGTTAATAGGTAGTTGTATGAGGGTTTGACTTCTCTGCTTTGTAATTTCTAATTTTTTTGCAAGGTAAATGAAAATGACCTTGGAAAGTTACCTTTAAACACATCCGTAGGGCAAATTAGGGTAAAACTAAGCTAGGTCAATTAAATCCGTTGATCCTCTGCAGAGAATTCATGGATGATGCCAAGTGTTTGATTTGTATTCGTAATCGGTGGGAATTCATCTACCGCATTTAAGTGTATTCAATGTCAGGAAACAGGGGGGTGATCTTTGAAAGATCAGGTGATATTTAAAATATGACCCCCTCTGGATAAAATGACCCCCCACACCTTTGAATAGTAAAACTAAATGCAAAGGAATCAGGTGATGTGGTCAATGTTAACCACGTGTATATCAGTCATGAATTTAAGATCAGTGGATGTTCAAAATATGACCCCACAACTAAAATGACCCCCTTGGGAAAGGATCAGGGTGATGTTAGCATGTTGGTGATCATGTTTAATCATTGTGTTGTAATGACGTCACCGTCATGTTATTGAATATGGTAGGCGTCGAATATATACCTCTGTGAGGTAGAATAAAATGACGATGTCATCATCAGGGTGACTTCCTTCATTCGTTGGATTTAGATGATGTCACCATCATATTGGCATAGGGTGATATTTTGTGAAGAGGGCGATATTTGTAAGATGATGGATATTAAAAATACGACCCCCCGCAAGAAAACTTAAGTCATTTGACGGGTAGATAGCGGCTACTATGTAAAATTGACATCCGGACTTCTCAGATCAAGTGATTATTAGGTGATAATACAATATCGGGCTGATCTTTTATAAGATGACTGATGTTTGAAATATGACTCCCCTCCCTTGGAATATTAGGTTTGACCAAACTTTGACTTAACATAACTTTCTTCCCTTAGAGAATTTCAGGGTGATCGAAAAGGCATGCCTCCTTAGAATTTCATGCACTTTCCAACCATGAGGTTAATAATGTGAAATACTAACTTTGACAACTGACCTCATCATATAAGAAATCCACCCTCTTTCAAGGTAACATGCATGACTTAATTTTACCAAACCGCCCAAAGCAGAAAAACAACAAGCCAAAGTAGCAAGAAAAAGTTGGGTCCCTGTTTTGTCAAGGTAAAATGGGGCATGTTGTGTAACTACACAACAACTTGCCACCAAAGAACATAACTAAATTCCAATGATTCAAGTGATGGGATCACATTCTAACATAGTATTTTAACTCTTTCTAAGTATAAGTATTATAATCTTTATGAATGATAAGGTTTTCATCATGACAACAATGCTAACAAAGGATCAGGTGTGTGCAAATGATTAATTATCCCCATCTTGAAAGTAAGTTGAAAACATGAGTAACTGATGTTAAGCTACATAGTTTGGGAGCATCCCTCATAGCCAACCTAGATAGAGCCTTGCTGCCAGCAGGCGTCTATAGCCCCGACAAGGTTTTCTATACAATCCCCCTAAGTAGAGCCCCACTGCCAGCAAGTGTCTATAGCCTCGATAGAGTTACTTAGATGGCCTAATTTTATTCCTTTTGGATTTTCAATATTTACTCTTTATGTTCATATGATGTCATCATGTAAGATTAATTTGCAAGGCATGGTCACTTGTTGATTTAGGTTGGAGATTGCATTGGTAGTAAGGGAGTCCCTTTCAATTTTTCACTAACACCTATACTTATGTGTTCCACAAACCCAAGGTTGTTAGGTGAGTCATTGTGAAAAATCACTTTAGTTAAGAAAAGGCACTCTGATGAAAAAGATACCACAAACTTGATCACCAATACTTCTCAAATGAGTCATAACCTATGTAGGAATTTGTTCTCATCACTTGAATCTTAACAATTTGGTTGTTTTCTTAGGGCGATGAGCTACATCATCTTGACTAACCAAAATAGAACTAAACAAGCAAGCAAACAAACAAAACAAAACTGTACAAATAGTTATACAAATATGCACACTATGATACACATGACTTACATGACACTATTTCAGGCTTGAAAATAATGCTTGAGGAACTATCCATTAACTGGTAATGGAACATCCTCACTGGTTAAAATCTTAAAGCCTATAGGGGTTGTCTACTAAAATTTTTGAAACTTGAAAAGGCCCTATCCAAAGTTTATCAAATTTACCATGATCCCCTTTCCTTTCATGTGCTTTGTCCCACATAAGGACTAAATCTAAAATTCTAAAAGCCTTAACTCTGGGTCTTTTGTCAAACCTACACTTGACAACAGCCTGATGTTTAGCAAATTGATCAAGTGCTTTATTCCTTTTTTCTTCTAGGTGCATCAACTGAAGAAACCTAACTTCTTGTTTGTTATCTATGCCTAGATATTCTTGTCCAAATTGCAATGTGGTGCTTTAGGTTCATAAGGAGGATGGGATCCACCCCATATACTAGGTGAAAAAGAGAATTTCCTAATACACTTCATCTTGGTTCTATCTACCCATAAGGCATACTTTAATAGGGTATTCCACTCCCTTGGATTCTTTTTTATCAGTTTCTTTATGATGTTCAACAAATTCTTATTTGTGGATTCTACTAATCCATTCCCTTGAGGCTAGTAATTTGAGGAAAATTTTAAGATAATTCCATGGTCAAAAGCCCAACTTGATAATCTTAATGAAGAAAGGGCAGACACATTGTCACATACTAAAGCATAAGGAACTGTCACGCCCGCATCTCCCGCACGGACGCGACGCATGAACCGCCCATGTCACGACCACATTCACCATGTGGTCACGACACGAGCCGCGAAATTTTTTTCCTTTCCAACCCTAGAAGCCCCTCGTACATTTTTTCGTGCTCGGTGGAAATACGCATAGGCATAGACATGTCAACGTAATCGTGATGGTGAAGAACATCTAGCGGGTATGCAACACGTAGTGTGTCTTGTTTAGGGTTAGGCTGGTTTAATCTAAACCCTAAGTTCCTAGGTGAAGATGGTTTCGTCCGCATCGAACCCCAACAAATCTCAAATCAAAAATTGATAAGGCAATATGGAAGGATGGCGCGTGATTAAAGTGGAGAGATGGATTTAAAATAATCAAAACATAAATAAATATCGCATAAATTAAATCCTAGGAATCTAGAGAAATTTTGGCAGCATAACGCGTTGACGACAAGGGTGTAAATTCATTACACTAACGCTTAACTTGGTTACGTAGTTATCCTGTTTTGGTTAATCTCTCTATTTACTTGGTAAACCAGGTCACTTACGCAGGATTAACTATTTAATTTAATTTCAAAAAAAACTATTCAGATTGTAGAGCTAGAGAAATTACAAGATCTATTTATTCTAATAATCTTTTTTTTTTTGTTTTAAAATGCAAGTTCAATGGTTCAGTTTGATATAGTAGCATATACTACAAAGTAGAAAGAAGCAATTATACTTGTATTTATTCATATCAACTAAAAGAGTAGGGATTTTAATACAAATTCTATCCCATTCAAAAAGCATAGTTACAAATACCATAAATTTAATTAAAGTTCAGCATTTCCACTAACATTGCAATAGATGAATTTTAACAATTTTATCTACAACAACAACTAATTTCATAATAAAGGAATGAAACCATTTTAACCTCATTAACAGGGATTTTATATTGGATAATCATATACAGCCAACTCATGGCAAGGTTAACCAAACAATCCTTTACAAAATGAAAGACAATAAGGCCACAATGGCCATGGCTCCAAACAACCAACACAAGGAAACTATATGATTCCCAAGATACACTCCTCTCCACACCACCTCTCCACTCAAAACCTGCAATATACACAACAACAAGAACAACAAAACTAGCCACTACGAAAGGAAAAGCTCTCCTCCCTACCGTAGACCCGCAAGTGGCTCACCCCCGAGCTAGGGAGGTAGGGATTTCACATAGGGTTTCATTCCACAACAAAAACAATCACAATAACACAAAAAATAGAACATCCCCATAGGTTTTACACATAACTTAACTCATATAAATGAGCTTGGTGAGGGTAGGGAATAGACCCCTCAACTTAAAAGGGCTCCCAAATGATAAAAATCTCAACACATGGCCTCAAGACAAAATTATCAAAATACAACCATCCTCCAAATCACAAATACTCCATGGCACTCTTGCCATCCAATAAATCACAACCCATGGCCTCAAGCCAAAAATCTCCATAACACCAACCTCCACAAATATCACATAAAATCTCCATGGCACTCTTGCCATTCAGCATTCTCCTCCACAAATAAAAGCCCTCAAGGCACAAATACAACTATGGGAGAGCCCCCAAGGATGTTCCTTTCCCCTACCCATACAAGTTGAGCATTACCTCCTTTGGAGGTGCTCTCACCATAACACCCATCCCAACATCACAATGCAAACAGCACACAACCAAAATATATAACATTAAACATCATATAAGAAAAGGTAAGAAAGCAAGTAAAGAGGCCTACCTTCAAGACCCTGACAATGGAAGTAAGATTGGTGAAGAACTCCAAGCCTTCCCAAATTCTCCAACTCCCAGAATTTCTCCCAACCCCTCCAAACTAGAAAAGAAACTAAAATTTGCAAGAAGACTAAAAATTGCAAGGAAAGAACCAGAAAAGGAAGAACCAAAAGAACCCCCACTCCTCTACAAGAGGAGCTATTATAGGCCATCAACTTGGCCATGAGGAATGAGAAGGTGACACTTGTCACCCTCTCCTTCCACCTCCAATGCCACTTGCAAGGGAGAGGGAGTATGAGGATGACAAGTGTCATCCTCTCATTCCACCCCCATCTCCACTTCCTCCACTAGTGCTCCCACACAAGTGGGAGGGGGACAAATGGTGAGTTGGATTCCCACTCACAACTCCAAGAAGACAAGGGTCTTGAATGGTGCTCCCACTCACTTGGGAGCCTTGGAGGCCTCTTGGAGACCTCCCAAGTCCACCTTGGGAATGATTCCCAAACCTTGGGATGTGAGATGTGTCCTTCCCAAGGCAAGGCCCATCCCCCATCTTCCCTTATACCAAAAATTCGTCACTTTTACTAAACCATGGTTTAGAGTGACCTAAGGTGAGTCCAAACTAGGGTTAGATGGTCCAAGTTGACCCTAGACTCATGGTTAACCACCTAGGGTAACTTTTGGGACACTAGGGTTCATGAAGGGGTTAAAAATCCACATTTAAATGGCCTAAAAAAAAAAGATAAATACCAAGTCGTATAAATCAAATAAAATTATACAACACTTATTATTAATCAATTTTTTTTGTTTATTTTTTTTTTGTTGTTTTTTTTTTTTTTTCATATAATATACATAGTATATACATATATACACAGGTATATACTTATATAAATCTTTATATATATATATATATAATTTTTGCAGAAATATATTTATATATACATATATATATGTATATTTTTTTCTTTTTTTTAAACAACATATACACTGTATATAACAACTTGAAATAGCAGTAACATTTTAACAGATATTTTCAAACAAATTTTGACAGAAAAAATGATTCTTTGAATCCCCTTTGTTACAACAGTAAACTAGTATAGACCCCCCCCTTTTTTTTTGCAATATGCAATATAAGAATGCATTTTTCTCCTAGTCTAACAACAACAAATACGGTTAACTTCTATTGCAAATATAGAAAAACTGGATTAACTCCCTTTTTGTATGTAATAATCTACTTTTACAACTACGTGTTCTTTTTTTTTCTTCATCTATAATAACTCTAACAGCCATAACAACCCATGTATAAATTTTGTTTTGTTTAAAGTTTAGTAATAGAAATATATTTATGTCTTCATTTGCATTTCACAAAATTTAACTCACCAGAAATAGGAAGTAGACAATATTTAAATAACAAGACATAATATCTTCATTGCATTATTTTTTTTGAAATGATGAAGACAACAATTTATTGTATCTATTCTCACATCCATTCCACAAATACATACTCCCCTTGTGAGAATAACAACATTGACAAAACCAAATTAGCACATATTTCTCATTCAACATTAATAACTTAACAAAATGCTTACATTTCAAATTCTGTCATAGCCAACTCCATGGCAAGTATCATAGCAACTTTTACAAGAATTTGTCAAGCAACAAGGCCACTAAGGCCATGGCTAAATTAGCCACTAAAATACCACAAAGGGAACTAAATGAACACCAAAAATGAGCTCCCATACAGCTCCATAAACTTCATTTCTTTCTCACAACCTGCAATAGTACACAACAGCAAGGACAACAAACTAACCACTTCTAAAGCTCTCCTCCCTACCATAGACCCGCAAGGGGTCACCCCCGAGCTAGGGAGGTAGGGATTTCACACAGGGTTTCATTCCACAACAAAAGCACTCACAATAACACAAAAAAACAAAACAACCCCATAGGTTTTACACATACCTTAATTAATATAAATGAGTTTGGTGAGGGTAGGGAATAGACCCCTCAACTTAAAAGGGCTCCCAAATGATAAAAATCTCAACACATGGCCTCAAGCCAAAATCACCAAAACACCACCATCCTCTAAATCACAAATAGTCCATGGCACTCTTGCCATCCAATAAATCACAACCCATGGCCTCAAGCCAAAAATCTCCATAACACCAACCTCCACAAATGTCACATAAAATCTCCATGGCACTCTTGCCATTCAACATTCTCCTCCACAAATAAAAGTCCTCAAGGCACAAATACAACTGTGGGAGAGCCCCCAAGGATGTTCCTTTCCCCTACCCATACAAGTTGAGCATTACCTCCATTGGAGGTGCTCTCACCATAACACCCATCCCAACATCACAATGCAAAACAACAAAACATCCACAAACTAAACCATAACACATTATACAAGCAAAGTTGAGATAACAAGTTAAGAAGCCTACCTTACAAGCCCCTTTAATGGAAGTAGTTTGGTGAAGAGCTCCAAGCCTTCCCAAGCCTTCCAACTTCTAGAATTTCTCCAAACTCCTCCAAACTAGAAAAGAAACTAAAATTTGCAAGAACTCTCAAAAATTGCAAGGAATAGAACTAGAAAAGAGAAGAACCAAAAGAAGAAGAAGAAGAAGAACCCCCACTCCTCATCAAGAGGAGCTATTATAGGCCATCAACTTGGCCTTGAGGGAATGAGAAGGTGACATTTGTCACCATCTCCTCCCTCCTCCAAAGCCACTTGTAAGATTGAGAAGGTAAGAGGATGACAAATGTCCTCCTCTCACTCCACCTCATCCACTTGTGCTTCCACACAAGTGGGAGGGGGACAAATGGTGAGTTGGATTCCCACTCACACCTCCAAGAAGACAAGAGTCTTGAGTGGTGCTCCCACTCACTTGGGAGTTTGAGAGGACTCTTGGAGACCTCCCAAGTCTTCCTTGGGAATGATTCCCAAAACTTTGGGATGGGAGATGAGTCCTTCCCAAGGCAAGGCCCATCCCCCAACTTCCCTCTTTTCTAAATTTGTCACTTTTACTCAACCATGGTTTAGGGTGACCTAAGGTGAGTCAAAACTAGGGTTAGGTAGTCCAAATTGACCCTAGACTCATGGTTGACCACCTAGGGTAACTTTTGGGACCCTAGGGTTCATGAAGGGGTCAAAAATCCACATTTAAATGGCCTAAAAAAAATATAAATACCAAGTGGCATAAATCAAATAAAATTGCACAACACTTATTATTAAACAATTTTAAATAAACAAAAGGGTACTAAGGCTAAAAATAAATAAAATTAAATCAAGCACTATAATTCATCATTCAAATTCAAACGTGATCCTTATCCCTCTTGGGAATGGATCGGCTTTACAGGGGATCACATAGTGTGAATTCTACATCCGATTTCCCATGGATAGGGAATGTAAAACCTACACATCTTGATCAAGTGTCAGTTCTGTCATGAAAAGTGATAGCCGAAGCAACTGGAATTAAATTCACACAATTGAATACAGCAATAACATCAAGACATTAATCCAAATTAAACTACATTATCCAATCACATGTCAATTAATCCATATCACATAAACAACTAGAATCTCATCACAAAACATCATCAAATATAAACTCATAAATCAATTTCCACAAATAGCATCACTATGATCAAAACGAATCGCATATGTCAAATCAAAGTCTTAACATAATCAGTGGATCAAATCAAGTCTACAAAATCAAGCATAGTCACTAAGGTCTGATAATGTTATCTACTGAATAGCATAACGATCAAAATATGGAAGGTAAAATATTCGGCCTCACATCCTCCCCCCCTAAGACTAAACTTCCTCCTGGAAGTCCTCAAACAGGTGAGGATAGAGTGCCCTCAAATTAGATGCATACTCCCAAGTCACTGTGACCTCGTCATGATGATCCCACTGGACCCTAACCGGGTCCAGCTCTCAACCTCGAAGGTCCAGCATCTAACGAACCAAAATGCGAATTGGCTCCAAAGCCAATTGCCCATTTGCCTTTACTCATAGTCTCAAGGATGGGGGTCTGATAGGTATCGCGCATTGAAGCACTCAATAAAGGTCTCCCATGATAGGGTGTCTAAGGAAAGGTGACGCTTGCACTCCTCAGTGTGCCACCAGGTAGCTGCTGCATCTCGTAACAAGTGTACTACCACTCAGGCCTTCGTGTTGCCCTCGTAAAGATGCAACGCGAAGCACCTATCTAAATTGATAAGCCAGGCCTCTACCTCAGCTGAAGAATCAGTGTGCACCTCGGTGGGTGCAGTGCGGTGGGACTATATTCGCATAACTCGTCGGGAAGGCATCCTACAAAATGAGGTAGCCACAAGTCAATCATAGTTGCAGAAATAATAATGTGCCTAAATCAAGCCCAGTGTTTTAAAAACCTAGGCTCTGATACCAAATGTCACGCTCGCACCTCCGGCGTGGACACGATGCGGAAATGCCCGTGTCACGACCACATTCGCCATGTGGTCACGACATGGGCCGCAAATTTTTTTCTCTTTCCAACCCTAAAAACCCCCTTGCACGCGTCTGCGTGCTCGGTGGCTATACACAACGGCGTAAATATGTTGACATAACCATGTTGGTGAAGGCCATCTAGGGGTAAGCGACACGAAGTGTGTCGCTTCTAGGGTTAGGTCGACTCCAACCTGTACCCTGAGTTACCTAGGTGAAGCTGGATTCAACAATGAACCCTAACTAACTCTGGTCAAAAAGTGAATAATTATGATGACATGATGGTGCACGATTGAAATGGAAGGATGGAAAAGAAAATTAATAAAATGACATAAATTCAACCCTAGGAATCTAGGGAAAAATTGACAGCATAATGCGTTATCAAAAAATGCAAAACTAAATTAAATAAACACCAATAGTAATAGTAAATAAAATATACGATTAAACATTATAATCAACAAGATAAAATTGAATAAAACAATTTAATTAATCAAAACATCAAGTCGTCCATAAAATTTGACTGAGAAACTGAGTTCGACATTATATATAATTTGGCTTTATATTTAATATCTCACTCGAAAAATTTAATGGATGAGGGAGGAGGGTTTAAATAACCCTCCCCGTAAAATTAATAATAATAAAACTGATTTTAGTTAACAACGTAAAAATTCTGCCTAGGAAAATGAAACTATAATCCTATTGAATGAATTTAAACACTAGAAGGAAGTTTAACCCTTTCAAAAATAAATAAATTTAACCCACAAGACAAAATCCATTGTTTACTCTAACCTATTCAAAATAAAAGTTGAAACATTTAAAAAGGAATTACCAAGTGTTTAAAATTTAACAATAAAGGAAATGAAACATTTACAAGAAATTTAAATTTAGATTCACTTCCTCACAAATCCCCCTCAAATAATTTTTTTTAAAAATTATTGTTTTCTAAGATAGAACACCCTAATTGCTTAATAAGTGTTTAAAAAAATAAAACCTAAATCAATCTCTAATATTCCTCTCCTCTAATTTTCCCTAATCCCACTTTTCATTCCATTTGCCCTAATCTCTCTTTCCTCATTTCTTCTCTTTTGTGTTTTGGTTTTGTTTTCTCCATATGTGTGCAGGTGTGGTTTTTTTTGAAATGGTGGGGGAGCCATGGAAGAAGCTTCCATTTCTGCCCACGGAGGTAATTAACACAGAGGTGATAGTTTGATTTACATGTAAATATACACATTTTTTTTTATTTTTCTTTTATACATTTACCTACCTGGTGGCGCACTGAGGAGTGCAAGCATCATCTTTCTTTAGACACCCTCACATGGGAGACCTTTATTGAGCACTTCAATGCGCGCTATTTGTCAGACCATTACAGGCAGCATCGTCTAGACGAGTTCCATGACCTCCAGCAGAGAGGACTTACAGTGGCTCAGTATGAGGGCACATTTACAGAGTTATCTAGATATGCGGAGTATCTCCATGATGAGAAATTCCTGGTGCATAAGTTTATCAGAGGACTTAACCACAGTATAGCAGGGCCTGTTCGGATGGCAGATCCCTAGACTTTGAGTGATGCTGCCAAGAAGGCATACATTGCTGAGGAGATTCAGGGACGAGGGCAAAGTTCAAGCCCTTAGTTTCAGGACCAGGGATAGCAGCAGCATCAACAGAGTTTCCGTAGACCATCACAACCACCTCATAGAGGAGGATTCAGTTCAGCACCATTGCCTCCTAGGCCCCCACAGCAGCAGCAGCAGAGAGCTAGGACACAACAGAGGTCACATGGGGGACATAATAGAGGTTGGTAGCAGTAGGGCCCACGCAGAGATCAGAGGCAGTAGGGACCGCCTGCAGGACCCACGAGGTCAAGTAGTCTTATAGGGGCTCGCAGGCGTCTACTGGTAGATCAGGGCAGCCGCAGTCGAGTAGGACTTAGACTGGTCAGGGTCAGGCTAGGGGCCCTTGTTATGTTTGTGGTGGAGCAGGACACCTAGCTAGAGAGTGTCCATAGGGTTTTACAGTAGGGGGACAGCCTCGTGCAGGAGGATCTGAGTAGACCATTGGTGATGTGGGTAGATCCCACCGTATGTTTGCGGCAGTTGATAACCGTCAGGCTGATTTTCAAGCATCAGTGATTGAGACGTCAGGTATGATTGGGGGTAACTCCATTTCTATTCTCTTTGACTTTGGTGCTACTGATTCATTTATATCTCCATCGTTAGTGGAGCGTTGCAAGCTGGTGGCCTCTAGGCAGGGTGATAGGTGGGTGGTTGAGTTGGCTTCAAGGGCCAAACTGACAGTAGATGCCTTAGTTCACGACTGTGAGATTACTTTGGGACCCTTCACTATAGTATGTGACCTTAGAATCATGACATTAGGATCCTATGATGTGGTGTTGGGCATGGATTGGCTTGTAGCTCATCGAGCCAAGCTAGATTGTCGCCGAAAGGCGATCAACTATTTAGATGATCACGACACATCAGTTGAGATTGTGGGCATGCAGAAGCCCACAGCAGTGCATATGGTATCCGCTCAGTAGCTTAAGTGCTGCATGCGGAAGGGATGTCAGATGTTCGCCATCACCGTGAGCAATAGATCAGATGATGAGCCAGAGGCATCCTTGGATGATCATCCCATCCTTAGAGAGTTTGCCGATGTGTTTCTAGCAAAGTTACTAGGGATGCCACCCTGACATGAGGTGGACTTTCACATAGACATAGTACTGGGTGCTAAGCTAGTGTCTCATGCACCCTATAGGATGACCACACATGAGCTCACTGAGCTCAAGTTACAGTTGGACTTGTTGGAGAAGGGGCACATCCGATCGAGCATTTCACCTTGGGGCACTCCTGTCATCTTTGTGAAGAAGAAGGATGGGTCTCTTCATTTATGCATGGACTACAGGCAGTTGAATAAGGTGACGGTGAAGAACCGTTATCCTCTGCCGAGGATTGATGATCTTTTTGATGAGATGTAGGGAGCTAGGGTGTTCTCTAAGATAGACCTGAAGTCTGGGTATCATCAGTTACGCATCGCAGAGGCGGATATCCATAAGAATGCCTTCCGGACTCGTTATGGCCACTATGAGTTCACAGTGGTTCCCTTTAGCTTGTCGAACGCCCCTGCAGTGTTCATGAGTCTCATGAATGGGGTGTTCCGTACCTATTTGGATCGGTTTGTGATCATTTTTCTCGATGACATTTTGATCTACTCACAGACTAAAGAGGAGCATGAGGAGCACCTTCGTCAGGTTCTACAGTGTTTGCGAGAGCAGAAGCGTTATGGGAATTTGGTGAAGTGTACATTTTTCAAGACAGAGGTTCAGTATCTAGGGCATATCCTTTCTGGCGATGGAATCTCAGTAGATCCATCGAAGATCAGGGCTATCAGGGATTGTCTAGCGCCCACTAGTGTGACAGAGGTCAGGAGTTTTATGGGGTTAGTTGGCTATTACCATCGCTTTGTTGAAGGCTTTTCTCGGATTGCGCACCCCATCACTTCCCTTCAACGGAAAGGGAAGAGCTTCCTATGGACTGAGCAGTGTGAGAGGGCCTTCGGGGTCCTCAAGGAGCATCTCACCAGTGCTCTTATTTTAGCAGTTCCTGATCCTGCAGCAGATTTTGTGGTTTGCACGGATGCATCACTTGAGGGATTGGGAGTGGTACTTATGCAGGATGGTAGAGCAATCGCGTATGAGTCACAAAAGCTCAAGACCCATGAGCTAAACTACCCCACGCATGACTTGGAGTTAGCAGCAGTAGTTCATGCTCTAGTTCATTGGAGGCATTTCTTGTTGGGTCGTCGCTTTGAGCTCCATTCTGATCATCACAGCCTTCAGTACATCTTTACACAACTAAATCTGAATGCTCGTCAGCGACGTTGGATGGAGTTCCTCTGCAAGTATGACTTTGATGTCCACTAGTCAAAGGGAAGGAGAACGTGGTTGTTGACGCATTGAGTCGGAGGTGCCATGAGCTCTTGACCTTGACTATGAGTGTGGACTTGAGGGATCACATTACTCAGCATCTGCTAGAGGATGAGTGGTATCTAGAGGTGCAGTAGGAGAGCAGAGCATAGAGGGCCCTTGTGGGCAAGTATGCAGGGTATTCACTTGAGGCAAATGGTTTACTTCGTCATCGACAGTGCATCTATGTACCCCATGCAGGTGACCTACGTATTGTAGTATTATCTGAGGCTCACAGAGCACCATATGCAGCACATCCAGGGGTGAAGAAGATGCATGCCGATCTATGACAGCTGTACCATTGGGTAGGTATGAGACAAGATATAGCTGAATTTGTTGCTCAATGCCTTGAGTGCCAGAGGGTAAAGGCTGAGCATCAGCATCCAGCAGGTCTTCTATACCCACATGATATACCTGAGTGGAAATGGGACACCATTTCCATGGATTTCATTGTTGGTCTTCCTATGTCTTCACGTTGCCATTATGCCATCATGGTGATAGTCGACAAGTTGACCAAAGTAGCATATTTCTCACTTGTACACACGACGTACAATGCGCCAGTAGTAGCGAGAGTATTCTTGGATGATATTGTGAGATTACATGAAGTACCTCACTGCATTATTTCAGATAGAGATCTAGTTTTCACTTCTCGCGTGGAGCCACGAGCTGAGTCCCGTGTCGAGCCACATGTGGAGCCCCATGTAGAGCTGCGAGAGGCACCACGTATGGAGCCTTATGTCGAGTTGCCAAAGACAGAGGAGGTTTGTTCGACTGACAGGGCCCGTAGCAGGAGCCTCACACATCATGCTAGGCATGACCAAGTAGTATGAGTAGAGCACTTTGGTCACATGCCTTATGATTATCATGCAGATGAGCCTATTAGAGTGCACAGAGATAGAGGAGACCCCATTAGGGACATATTGAGGTTGAACCCTCCTATATTCATCAGGACCACAGAGGGAGCCGAGGCAGAGGCCTAGCTTATCAGTTTAGACAGATGCTTCACGTTGCATCCTTACAGGGCCAACACGAAGGCCCATGTGGTGGTACACTTGTTACGAGATACAGCAGCTACCTGGTGGCTCACAGAGGAGTGCAAGTGTCACCTTTCTTTAGACACCATCACATGGGAGACCTTCATTAAGCACTTCAATGCGTGCTATTTATTAGACCATTAAGGCAGCGTCGTCTAGACGAGTTCCATGACCTCCAGCAGAGAGGACTTACAGTGGCAGTATGAGGGCACGTTTACAGAGTTATCCAGATATGCAGAGTATCTCCATAACGAGAAACTCCTGGTGCATAAGTTTATCAGAGGACTTAACCACAGTATAGCAGAGCCTATTCGGATGGCAGATCCCCAGACATTGAGTGATGCTGCCGAGAAGGCATATATTGCTAAGGAGATTCAGGGATGAGGGCAGATTTCACGCCCTCAATTTCAGGACCAGGGACAACAGCAGCATCAGCAAAGTTTCTGTAAACCATCACAGCCACCTCATAGAGGAAGATTCAGTTCAGCACCATTAGCTCCTAGGCCCCCACAGCAGTAGCAGAGAGCTAGGACATAGTAGAGGTCACATGGGGGACATAATAGAGGTTGGCAGCAGCAGGGCCCACGCAAAGATAAGAGCCAGCAGGAACCGCCTGAGGGACCCACGAAGTCACAGCAGTCTTATAGGGGCTTGCAGGGGTCTACTGGTAGATCAGGGCAGCCGCAGTCGAGTAGGACTCAGACTAGTTAGGTTCAGGCTAGGGGCCCTTGTTATGTTTGTGGTGGAGCAGGACACCTAGCTAGAGAGTGTCCATAGGGTTTTACAACAGGGGGACAGCCTCGTGCAGGAGGATCCGAGCAGACCATTGGTGATGGGGGTAGATCCCATCGTATATTTGCAGCGGTTGATAACCGTTAGGCTAATTTTCAGGTGTCAGTGATTGAGATGTTAGGTATGATTGGGGGTAACCCCATTTCTATTCTCTTTGACTCTGGTGCTACTGATTCATTTATATCTCCATCGTTAGTGGAGAGTTGCAGGCTGGTGGCCTCTAGGTAGGGTGATAGGTGGGTGGTTGA
This sequence comes from Cunninghamia lanceolata, assembly GCA_027924645.1. NCBI lineage: Eukaryota > Viridiplantae > Streptophyta > Pinopsida > Cupressales > Cupressaceae > Cunninghamia > Cunninghamia lanceolata. The sequence goes on from BSBN01001011.1 coordinate 3,700,961, forward strand.
GTTGGCTTCAGGGGCCAAACTGACAATAGATGCCTTAGTTCATGACTGTGAGATTGCTTTGGGACCTTTCACTATAGTATGCGACCTTAGAATCATGACATTAGGATCCTATGATGTGGTGTTGGGCATGGATTGGCTTGCGGCTCATCGAGCCAAGCTAGATTGTCACCGAAAGGCAATCAGTTGTTTAGATGATCACGGCACATCAGTTGAGATTGTGGGCATGCAGAAGCCCACAGCAGTGCGTATGGTATCCGCTCAGTAGCTTAAGTGCTACATGTGGAAGGGATGTCAAATGTTCACCATCACCATGAGCGATAGATCAGATGACGAGCCAGAGGCATCCTTGGATGATCATCCCATCCTTAGAGAGTTTGCCAATGTGTTTCCAGCAGAGTTACCAGGGATGCCACCCTGACGTGAGGTAGACTTTCACATAGGCTTAGTACCGGGTGCCGAGCTAGTGTCTTGTGCACCCTACAGGATGACCACACATGAGCTCACTGAGCTCAAGTTATAGTTGGAGGACTTCTTGGAGAAGGGGCACATCCGACCGAGCATTTCACCTTGTGGTGCTCCTATCATCTTCATGAAGAAGAAGGATGGGTCTCTTCATTTATGCATGGACTACAGGCAATTGAATAAGGTGACAGTGAAGAACAGTTATCCTCTGCCTAGGATTGATGATCTTTTTTATCAGATGCAGGGAGCCAGGGTGTTGTCTAAGATAGACCTGAAGTCTGGGTATCATTAGTTACGTATCGCAGAGGCGGATATCCATAAGACCACCTTTCAGACTCGTTATGGCCATTATGAGTTCACAGTGGTTCCCTTCAGCTTGACGAACGCCCCTGCAGTGTTCATGAGTCTCATGAATGGGGTGTTTCGTACCTATTTGGATCGGTTCATGATCATTTTCCTCGATGACATTTTGATCTACTCACGGACCGAAGAAGAGCATGAGGAGCACCTTCGTCAGGTCCTACAGTGTTTGCGAGAGCAGAAGCTTTATGGGAATTTGGTGAAGTGTGCATTTTTCATGACAGAAGTTCTGTATCTGGGGCATATCCTTTCCGGCGATGGAATCTCAGTAGATCCATCAAAGATCAGGGCAATTAGGGATTGGCCAGCGCCCACTAGTGTGACAGAGGTTAGGAGTTTTATGGGGTTAGCTAGCTATTACTGTCACTTTGTTGAGGGCTTTTCTCAGATTGAGCAGCCCATCACTTCCCTTCAGCGGAAAGAGAAGAGCTTCCTATGGACTGAGCAATGTGAGAGGGCCTTTGGAGTCGTCAAGGAGCATCTTACCAGCACTCCTATTTTAGCGGTTCCTGATCCTGCAATAGATTTTGTGGTTTGCATTGATGCATCACTTGAGGGATTGGGAGCCGTACTTATGCAGGGTGGTAGAGCGATCACGTATGAGTCGCGAAAGCTCAAGACCCATGAGCTGAACTACCCCACGCATTTCTTGGAGTTAGCAGTAGTAGTTCATGTTCTAGTTCGTTGGAGGCATTTCTTGTTGGGTTGTCGCTTTGAGCTCCATTCTGATCATCACAGCCTTCAGTACATCTTTACATAGCCAAATCTGAATGCCCGTCAGTGGCGTTGGATGGAGTTCCTCTGCGAGTATGACTTTGATGTCCACTACATCAAAGGGAAGGAGAACGTGGTTGCTGACGCATTGAGTCAGAGGCGCCACGAGCTCTTAACCTTGACTCTGAGTGTGGACTTGAGGGATCGCATTATTCAGCATCTGCCAGAGGATGAGTGGTATCCAAAGGTGCAACAAGAGACCAGAGTACAGAGGGCCCTTGTGGGCAAGTATGTAGGGTATTCACTTGAGGCAGATGGTTTACTTCGTCATCGACAGCGCATCTATGTACCCCGTGCAGGCAACCTACATACTGTAGTATTATCTGAGGCTCATAGAGCAATATATGCAGCACATCCAGGGGTGAAGAAGATGCATGCCGATCTATGATAGCTGTACCATTGGGCAGGTATGAGATGAGATATAGCTGAGTTTGTTGCTTAATGCCTTGAGTGCCAGAGGGTCAAGGCTAAGCATCAACATCCAGTGGGTCTTCTATACCCACATGACATACCTGAGTGGAAATGGGACACCATTTCCATGGATTTCATTGTTGGTCTTCCTATGTCTTTGCGTTGCCATGATGCCATCATGGTGACAGTCGACAAGTTGACCAAAGTAGCGCATTTCTCACATGTACGCACGACGTACAATGTGCCAGCAGTAGCGAGAGTATTCTTGGATGATATTGTGGGATTACATGGAGTACCTCGCCGCATTATTTCAGATAGAGATCCAGTTTTCACTTCAGCATTCTGGAGAGCCTTATAGCAGGCGTTGGGCACATAGCTCAACTTTAGCTCCGCTTATCATCCCAAGACAAATGGACAGACAGAGCGGGTGAATTAGGTATTGGAGGACATGCTTCGGATGTATGTGATGGACCATCAGTCTAGATGGGAGGAGTATCTATATCTAGTTGAGTTTGCCTACAATAATGGGCATTACAGCTCATTAGGTATGCCTCCCTTTTAGGCTTTATACGGCAGACCATGTAGGACACCGTTGAGTTGGGATCGGATAGAGGACAGAGTTGCCATTGGTCCAGAGCTAGTTTAGGATATGGAGCAGCAGGTCACACTGATTAGATAGAGGTTACAGTAGGCATAGGACAGGCAGAAGAAGTATGCTGATGCTAAGAGGATTGATTGGAGCTTCTCAGTAGGTGATAGGGTATTCCTTAGAGTGTGGCCACACAAGAGTCCAATCTGTTATGGAAAGGGCTCTAAGCTCGCACCAAGATTTCTAGGACCCTTTGAGATTTTGGAGCGAATAGGACTAGTTGCATATTGTCTAGCGTTGCCACCTAGCCTGTCACGTATCCACGATGTCTTTCATGTTTCTATTTTGAGACGTTATATATATTTTGTGTGAAGTTAAGTTTGAAGTATGGGATTCATTAATTCTCTTGGAATATATAAGGAGAGACTTAATATTTTATATTAAAACAAATGATTTATATTATATATATATATAATATTAAAATAAGTGAATCATATTTTTTATATTTTTATATTATTAGAACAAATGAGGATATATAAATTTATTTATATATATGTATATATATATACATATATAATATTTTTGTTAACAAATAGGTAATTTCATTTAAATGATAAATATACTTGATTGGTATAATTATTTGTATAATATAAATATATATCTCTGTATGTGTTATCGATCACTAGATACAAAAAAAGAAGAAGCCTTTTAGAACGATTAAGTAGGGGTTATAAATTCTTGCCAATAATATATAACAACAATTAAATTAATAGGGGTGGATAAATATTTTTTTTTTATATTCGAAAACGTAGAATAAAATTGTGAATCGGAGTTGATCCATTTACCACAAATTATAATACCAAGCGAGAGTATTATTCATAACGGAATCTTTATACCCTTTGTTAATTAAATTATGTCATCCCTTGCTTTTCTTAAGCGGATAACCAAACTAAACCTGTAGGAGGAGAAAATGTCCAACTGAGAAAAGAGAGACAAATTAATTTAACGCTGAGATTAACCTGAGCGTAAACCCCGTAAACGTCACCAAACAATGATAGTTAATCATGCGTAAGTGACCTAGTTTACCAGGTAAATAGAGAGATTAACCAAAATAGGATAACTACGTAACCAAGTTAAGCATTAGTGTAATGATTTTACACCCTCATCGTCAACACGTTATGCTACCAAAATTTCTCTAGATTCCTAGGATTTAATTTATGCGATATTTATATATGTTTTGATTATTTTAAATCCATCTCTCCACTTTAATCACACACCATCCTTCCATATTGCCTTATCAATTTTCGTTCTGAGATTTGTTGGGGTTTGATGCGGACGAAACCATCTTCACCTAGGAACTTAGGGTTTAGATTAAACCAGCCTAACCCTAGACGTGACACACTACGTGTCGCATACCTCCTAGATGTTCTTCACCATCACGATTGCGTTGACATGTCTACACCTATGCGTATTGCCACCGAGCACGCAGACGCGTACGAGGGGCTTCTAGGGTTGGAAAGGAAAAAAATTTCGCAGCCCGTGTCGTGACCACATGGCGAATGTGGTCATGACATAGGCAGTTCGTGCGTTGCATCCGATGTGAGGCCGATTATATTACCTCCCTTATTGTGTTCATTATGCCATGTCATAGATGACATTATCAGACCTTAGTGATTATGTTTCATTATGTAGACTCAATTTTTATCCACTGTTTACGTTAGGACATTGATTTGACATACGTGATTTGATTTGATCATAGTGATGCTAATTGTGTGATTTGACTTACGAGTTTATATTTGATGATGTGTTGTGATGAGATTCTAGTGATTATGTGATATGAACTAATTGACATATGTTTGGATAGTGCAGTTAATTTGGATTTATGTATTGATGGATATTGTTGTATTTGTTTGTGTGAATTTAATTTCTAGTTGCTTCGGCTATGACTTTTCCTGACAGGACTAACACTTGATTGAGATGTGCAGGTTTTACATTCCCTAGCCACGGGAAACTAGAGGTAGAATTCACACTATGTTATCCCCTGTAAAGCCGATCCATTCCCAAGAGGGATAAGGATCACATTTGAATTTGAATGATGAATTATAGTTCTTGATTTAATTTTATTTATTTTTAACCTTAGTACCCTTTTGTTTATTTAAAATTGATTAATAATAAGTGTTGTATAATTTTATTTGATTTATACCACTTGGTATTTATCTTATTTTTTTGAGGCCATTTAAATGTAGATTTTTAACCCCTTCATGAACCCTAGTGTCCCAAAAGTTACCCTAGGTGGTTAACCATGAGTCTAGGGTCAACTTGGACCATCTAACCCTAGTTTGGACTCACCTTAGGTCACTCTAAACCATGGTTTAGTAAAAGTGACGAATTTTTGGAATAAGGGAAGATGGGGGATGGGCCTTGCCTTGGGAAGGACACATCTCACATCCCAAGGTTTGGGAATCATTCCCAAGGTAGACTTGGGAGGTCTCCAAGAGGCCTCCAAGGCTCCCTAGTGAGTGGGAGCACCATTCAAGACCCTTGTCTTCTTGGAGTTGTGAGTGGGAATCCAACTCACCATTTGTCCCCCTCCCACTTGTGTGGGAGCACTAGTGGAGGAAGTGGAGATGGGGGTGGAAGGAGAGGGTGACAAATGTCACCTTCTCATTCCTCATGGCCAAGTTGATGGCCTATAATAGCTCCTCTTGTAGAGGAGTGGGGGTTCTTCTAGTTCTTCCTTTTCTGGTTCTTTCCTTGCAATTTTTAGTCCTCTTGCAAATTTTAGTTTCTTTTCTAGTTTGGAGGAGTTGGGAGAAATTCTAGGAGTTGGAGAATTTGGGAAGGCTTGGAGCTCTTCACCAATCTTACTTCCATTGTTAGGGCCTTGAAGGTAGGCCTCTTTACTTGCTTTCTTACCTTTGCATATATGATGTTTAATGTTATAGATTTTGGTTGTGTGCTGTTTGCATTGTGATGTTGGGATGGGTGTTATGGTGAGAGCACCTCCAATGGAGGTAATGCTCAACTTGTATGGGTAGGGGAAAGGAACATCCTTGGGGGCTCTCCCACAGTTGTATTTGTGCCTTGAGGGCTTTTATTTGTGGAGGAGAATGTTGAATGGCAAGAGTGCCATGGAGATTTTATGTGATATTTGTGGAGGTTGGTGTTATGGAGATTTTTGGCTTGAGGCCATGGGTTGTGATTTATTGGATGGCAAGAGTGCCATGGAGTATTTGTGATTTGGAGGATGGTGGTATTTTGAAGATTTTGGCTTGAGGCCATGTGTTGAGATTTTTATCATTTGGGAGCCCTTTTAAGTTGAGGGGTCTATTCCCTACCCTCACCAAGCTCATTTATATGAGTTAAGTTATGTGTAAAACCTATGGGGATGTTCTATTTTTTGTGTTATTGTGATTGTTTTTGTTGTGGAATGAAACCCTGTGTGAAATCCCTACCTCCCTAGCTCGGGGGTGACCCACTTGCGGGTCTACGATAGGGAGGAGAGCTTTTTCTTTCATAGTGGCTAGTTTTGTTGTTCTTGTTGTTGTGTATATTTCAGGTTGTGAGTGGAGAGGTGGTGTGGAGAGGAGTGTATCTTGGGAATCATATAGTTTCCTTGTGTTGGTTGTTTGGAGCCATGGCCATTGTGGCCTTATTGTCTTTCATTTTGTAAAGGATTGTTTGGTTAACCTTGCCATGAGTTGGCTGTATATGATTATCCAATGTAAAATCCATGTTAATGAGTTTAAAATGGTTTCATTCCTTTATTATGAAATTAGTTGTTGTTGTAGATAAAATTGTTAAAATTCATCTATTGCAATGTTAGTGGAAATGCTGAACTTTAATTAAATTTATGGTATTTGTAACTATGCTTTTTGAATGGGATAGAATTTGTATTAAAATCCCTACTCTTTTAGTTGATATGAATAAATACAAGTATAATTGCTTCTTTCCACTTTGTAGTATATGCTACTATATCAAACTGAACCATTGAACTTGAATTTTAAAACAAAAAAAAAAGATTATTAGAATAAATGGAACTTGGTATCAGGTATATAAAGCTTTCAAAGAAAACACAAATATAAGTCTAATTATTTTGTTTAAAAAAAAAGAGTTAATGTTGGTTACTTATTTGCATTTCAGAATTGGAAAGTTAGTTTCTTCAAAAAATATATAGGGCTGAAAGTTGTTATCCCTTATCTTCATTTAATTGAGTAAATATGAGCATTTGGAGTAGGGTTGAATATAATTGTTATTTTTTTATTTGTAAGCCTAGCCAGATGTTTTCTTTGTTTTCTATTTCCTATGTAAAAACCAAAAAAGAAATATATATATATATATATATATATATATAATAGTCAAAAATTATACATTATTGGTGGGGGTTTAAACCCCCACCGAAGCTTACATACTATGGGTGTGGGGAGGGGCGGAGCCCCACCCACACCCCACTATGTGGGATGTGGGTGGGGCTCCGCCCCTCCCCACACCCCCGTTTCTGCCAAAGCCCTGCGGGCTTCCCACCACCATCGCCGCTGGAGCCCCCGCAACCCTTTGATGAGCCCTGCTCACCGCGGATTCCACGGTCTCCTCTGCCCTCTGCCAGAGAACAACTATCTGCCACCCTCCTCTGCCTCATGCCACTACCCTCCGCCGGTGACCACGACCACGCCGCCGCCATCAATCCCCCATTTCCTCCGCCGTCGGCCATGGCCGTCACCCCCTGCATACCCTGCCACAAAGAAATTATTTTCTTACACTGTATTCATTGTTACAAAATGTCAAAAAAAAATATATGCATACCGATGGACTTCCTAGTATATACCTCTGGGAAGTTGCTTCATGGCCTCCATGGCTGTTGGTAAAACCCTTCCTGCACATAAGGAAGAATAGAAAACAAAATGTTAGAGTTTAGGGCAAGAAGAATAATAGAAATTAGGGTTAGGGTTTTTGTGTGAGGTTGAGTTTGAAGTATGGGATTCATTAATTCTCTTGGAATATATAAGGAGAGACTTAATATTTTATATTAAAACAAATGATTTATATTATATATATAATATTAAAATAAGTGAATCATATTTTTTATATTTTTATATTATTAGAACAAATGAGGATATATAAATTTATTTATATATATGTATATATATATATATATATAATATTGTTGTTAACAAATAGGTAATTTCATTTAAATGATAAATATACTTGATTGGTATAATTATTTGTATAATATAAATATATATCTCTGTATGTGTTATCGATCACTAGATACAAAAAAAGAAGAAGCCTTTTAGAACGATTAAGCAGGGGTTATAAATTCTTGCCAATAATATATAACAACAATTAAATTAATAGGGGTGGATAAATATTTTTTTTTTATATTTGAAAATGTAGAATAAAATTGTGAATCGGAGTTGATCCATTTACCACAAATTATAATACCAAGTGAGAGTATTAAATGTCACGCCCGCATCTCTTGCGTGGACACGACGCAAGAATGCCCGTGTCACGACCACATTCGCCATGTGGTCATGACACGGGCCGCGAAAATTTTTTCCTTTCTAACCCTCAGAACCCCCTCGCACATGTCTGCGTGCTCGGTGGCTATACGCAACGGCGTAAACGTGTCGACGTGACCGTGATGGTGAAGGATGTCTAGGGGGTATGTGACACGTAGTGTGTCTCGTCTAGGGTTAGACTGGTTTAATCTAAACCCTAAGTTCCTAGGTGAAGATGGTTTTGTCCACATCGAACCCCAACAAATCTCAGATCAAAAATTGATAAGGCAATATGGAAGGATGGCACGTGATTAAAGTGGAGAGATGGAAGGAATGCACTAAAATAATCAAACATCGCATAAAGTAAACCCTAAAATCTAGCAGAATTTTTGGCAACATAACATATTCTGGGCATGAGTGAAAATTCATTACACTATCACTTAACTTGGTTATGCAGTTTACCTGTTTTGGTTAATCTCTCTAATTACTTGGTAAACCAGGTCACTTACGCAGGATTTACTATCTTTGTTTGGTGACGTTTACGGGGTTTATGCTCGGGTTAATCTCATCATTAAATTAATTTGTCTCTCTTTTCTCGATTGGACGTTTTCTCCTCCTACAGGTTTAGTTTGGTCACCCGCTTATGAAAAGCAAGGGATGACATAATTTAATTAACAAAGGGTATAAGGATTCCGTTATGATTAATACTCTCGCTTGGTATTATAATTTGTGGTAAATGGTTCAACTCTGATTCACAATTTTATTCTACATTTTTTGAATATGAAAAAAAAGAATATTTATCCACCCCTATTAATTTAATTGTTGTTATATAATATTGGCAAGAATTTATAATCCCTGCTTAATCATTCTAAAAGGATTTTTTTTTCGTATCTAGTGATCGATAACACATACAGAGATATATATTTATATTATACAAATAATTATACCAATCAAGTATATTTATCATTTAAAGCAAATTACCTATTTGTTAACAACAATATTATATATATATATATTTATATATATATACATATATATAAATAAATTTATATATCCTCATTTGTTCTAATAATATAAAAATATAAAAAATATGATTCTTATTTTAATATTATATATATATATATATAAATCATTTGTTTTAATATAAAATATTAAGTCTCTCCTTATATATTCCAAGAGAATTAATGAATCCCATACTTCAAACTCACCCTCACACAAAAAAACCCTAACCCATTTTAATCTCCACTTAGAGCAACCCTAATTTCTTTATTGTGTTTGGGCTTGCAGGGTACAGGCATGGCAGCGACGGCAATGGAAGAGGGCCACGGAGATCGAAGGCCACAGAGGGCAGCGGCAAGTGTTGGCAGTGGCAGGTGGTTCAGGCCATGGTGGAGGCAGTGTTGGGGGCACTGTGCAGAGGGCGGTGGATGGTTGTTCGCTAGTGGAGGGCAGAGAAGACCGCGGAGGCTGCGGTGAGCAGGGCATGACATTTGGTATCAGAGCCAAGGTTTTTAAACACTGGGCTTGTTTTAAGCACATTATTGTTTCCGCAACTATGACTGATTGGTGGTTACCTCATTTTGTAGGATGCCTCCCAGATGAGTTCGGTGAATACAGTCCCGCCGCACTCCACCCACCGAGGTGCACACTGACTCTTCAGCTGAGGAATAGGAGCAGCCACTCCTATAGCCACAACTAGTTCCACAGGCACAGACAGTTCTATAGGTACAGCCAGTTCCATAGGCACAGACAGTTCCATAGGTACAGCCAGTTCCACAGGCACAACCAGTTCCTCAGGTATCGTAGGCACCACCTACCCCACCAGATTTTGGTCCACAGATATTACAGGGCTTACAGGCAATCTTAGATAGGCTTCCACTGACTGTAGATGAGCCACGCATGGAGCCACATGTCGAGCCCTACGAGGATCCGTGAGAGGAGTCACGCGTGGAGCCACGAGCTGAGTCCCATGTCGAGCCACATGTGGAGCCCCGCATAGAGCCACGAGAGGCACCATGTATGGAGCCTTATGTCAAGTTACCAAAGATAGAGGAGGTTTGTTTAGCTGATAGGGCCTGTAGCAGGAGCCCCACACATCATACTAGGCATGACCAGGTAGTGCGAGTAGAGCACTTTGGTCACATGCCTTATGATTATCATGCAGATGAGCCTATCAGGGGGCATAGAGATAGAGGAGACCCCATCAGGGACATATTGAGGTTGAACCCTCCTACATTCATTGAGACCACATAGGGAGCTGAGGCAGAGGCCTAGCTTATCAGTTTAGATAGGTGCTTCGTGTTGCATCCTTATGAGGGCAACACGAAGCCCCGGGTGCCAGTACACTTATTGTGGGATGCAGCAGCTACCTGGTGGCGCATGGAGGAGTGCAAGCGTCACCTTTCTTTAGACACCCTCACATGGGAGACCTTCATTGAGCACTTCAATGTGCGCTATTTATCAGACCATTACAGGTAGCGTCGTCTAGACGAGTTCCATGACCTCCAACAGAGAGGAATTATAGTGGCTCAGTATGAGGGTAGGTTTACAAAGTTATCCAGATATGCAGAGTATCTCCATGACAAGAAACTCCTGGTGCATAAGTTTATCAGAGGACTTAACCACAGTATAGTAGGGCCTCTTCGGATGGCAGATCCCTAGACTTTGAGTGATGCTGCCGAGAAGGCATACATTGCTGAGGAGATTCAGGGACGAGGGTAGAGTTCACGCTCTCAGTTTCAGGACCGGGGACAGCAGCAGCATTAGCAGAGTTTCCGTAGACCATCATAGCCACCTCATAGAGGAGGATTCAGTTTAGCACCATTACCTCCTAGGCCCCCACAGCAGCAGCAGAGGTCACATGGGGGACATAATAGAGGTTAGTAGCAGTAGGGCCCACGTAGAGATCAGAGGCAGTAGGGACCGCCTGCGGGACCCGCGAGGTCACAGCAGTCTTATAGGGGCTCGCAGGGGTCTACTGGTAGATCAGGGTAGCCACAGTCGAGTAGGACTCAGACTGGTTAGGTTCAGGCTAGGGGCCCTTGTTATGTTTGTGGTGGAGCAGGACACCTAGCTAGAGAGTGTCCACAGGGTTTTACAGCAGGGGGACAGCCTCATGCCTGAGGATCCAAGCAGACCATTGGTGATGTGGGTAGATCCTACCGTATGTTTGTGGTGGTTGATAACCATCAAGCTGATTTTCATGCATCAGTGATTGAGACATCAGGTATGATTGGGGGTAACCCCATTTCTATTCTCTTTGACTCTGGTGCTACTGATTCATTTATATCTCCATCGTTAATGGAGCATTGCAAGCTGGTGGCCTCTAGGCAGGGTGATAGGTGGGTGGTTGAGTTGGCTTCAGGGGCCAAACTGACAGTAGATGCCTTAGTTCATGACTGTGAGATTGCTTTGGGACCCTTCACTATAGTATGCAACCTTAGAATCATGACATTAGGATCCTATGATGTGGTGTTGGGCATGGATTGGCTTGCAGCTCATCGAGCCAAGCTAGATTGTCGCCAAAAGGCGATTAGCTATTTAGATGATCATAGCACATCAGTTGAGATTGTGGGCATGCAGAAGCCCACAGCAGTGTGTATGGTATCCATTCAGTAGCTTAAGCACTGCATGCGAAAGGGATGTCAGATGTTCACCATCACCGTGAGCGACAGATCAGATGATGAGCCAGAGGCATCCTTGGATGATCATCCCATCCTTAGAGAGTTTGCCGATGTGTTTCCAATAGAGTTACCAGGGATGCCACCCCGACGTGAGGTGGACTTTCACATAGACTTAGTATCAAGTGCCGAGCCAGTGTCTCGTGCACCCTACAGGATGACCACACATGAGCTCACTGAGCTCAAGTTACAGTTGGAGGACTTGTTGGAGAAGGGGCACATCTGACTGAGCGTTTCACGTTGGGGCGCTCCTGTCATCTTCATGAAGAAGAAAGATGGGTCTCTTTGTTTGTGCATGGACTACAGGCAGTTGAATAAGGTGATGGTGAAGAACCGTTATCCTCTACTGAGGATTGACGATCTTTTTGATTAGATGCAGGGATCCAGGGTGTTGTCTAAGATAGACCTGAAGTCTGGGTATCATCAGCTATGTATCGCAGAGGCGGATATCCATAAGACCACCTTTCGGACACGTTATGGCCACTATGAGTTCACAGTGGTTCCCTTCGGCTTGACAAACACCCCTGCAGTGTTCATGAGTCTCATGAATGGGGTGTTCTGTACCTATTTGGATCAGTTCATGATCATTTTCCTCGATGACATTTTGATCTATTCACAGACCGAAGAGGAGCATGAGGAGCACCTTTGTCAAGTTCTACAGTGTTTGCGAGAGCAGAAGCTTTATGGGAATTTGGTGAAGTGTGCATTTTTCAGGACAGATGTTCAATATCTGGGACATATCCTTTCTAGTGATGAAATCTCAGTAGATCCATCAAAGATCAGGGCTATCAGGGATTGGCCAACGCCCACTAGTGTGACAAAGGTCAAGAGTTTTATGGGGTTAGCTGACTATTACCGTCGCTTTGTTGAGGGCTTTTCTCGGATTGCACACCCCATCACTTCCCTTCAACGGAAAGGAAAGAGCTACCTATGGACTGAGCAATGTGAGAGGGCCTTCAGGGTCCTCAAGTAGCATCTCACCAGCGCTCCTATTTTAGCGGTTCCTGATCCTACAGTAGATTTTGTGGTTTGCACAGATGCATCACTTGAGGGATTGGGAGCTGTACTTATGCAGGGTGGTAGAGCGATCGCGTATGAGTCACGAAAGCTCAAGACCCATGAGCTGAATTGCCCCACGCATGACTTGGAGTTAGCAGTAGTAGTTCATGCCCTAGTTCGTTGGAGGCATTTCTTGTTGGGTCATCACTTTGAGCTCCATTCTGATCATCACAGCCTTTAGTACATCTTTACATAGCTGAATCTAAACACCCGTCAACGGCATTGGATGGAGTTCCTCTGCGAGTATGACTTTGATGTCCACTACATCAAAGGGAAGGAGAATGTGGTTGCTGACGCATTGAGTCGGAGGTGCCATGAGCTCTTGACCTTGACTCTGAGTGAGGACTTGAGGGATCACATTATTCAGCATCTGCCAGAGGATGAGTGGTATCTAGAGGTGCAGCAGGAGAGCAGAGCACAGAGGGCCCTTGTGGGCAAGTATGCAGGGTATTCACTTGAGGCAGATGATTTACTTCATCATCGACAACGCATCTATGTACCCCATGCAAGTGACCTATGTACTATAGTATTATTTGAGGCTCACAGAGCACCATATGCAGCACATCCAGGGGTGAAGAAGATGCATTCTGATCTATGACAGTTGTACCATTGGGCGGGTATGAGACGAGATATAGCCAAATTTGTTGCTCGATGCCTTGAGTGCCAGAGGGTCAAGGCTGAGCATCAGTATCCAGTAGGTCTTCTATACCCACATGATATACTTGAGTGGAAATGGGACACCATTTCCATGGATTTCATTGTTGGTCTTCCTATGTCTTCACGTCACCATGATGCCATCATGGTGACAGTCGACAAGTTAACCAAAGTAGCACATTTCTCACCTGTATGCACGACGTACAATGCGCCAGCAGTAGCGAGAGTATTCTTGGATGATACGGTGAGATTACATGGAGTACCTTGCCGCATTATTTCAGATAGAGATCCAGTTTTCACTTCAGCATTCTGGAGAGGCTTACAACAGGCTTTGGGCACACAGCTCAATTTTAGCTCCGCTTATCATCCCTAGACAGATGGACAGATAGAGTGGGTGAATCAGGTATTGGAGGACATGCTTCGGATGTATGTGATGGACCATCAGTTTAGATGGGAGGAGTATCTATATTTAGTTGAGTTTGCCTACAATAATGGGCATCACAGCTCGTTAGGTATGCCTCCCTTTCAGGCTTTATACGGCATACCATGCAGGACACCATTGAGTTGGGATCAGATAGAGGACAGAGTTGCCATTGGTCCAGAGCTAGTTTAGGATATGGAGCAGCAGGTCACACTGATTAGACAGAGGTTATAGGAGGCACAGGACAGGCAAAAGAAGTATGCCGATGCTAAGAGGATTGATCAAAGCTTCTCAGTAGGTGACAGGGTATTCCTTAGAGTGCGGCCACACAAGAGTCTAATCCATTATGGAAAGGGTTCTAAGCTCACACCACGGTTTGTAGGACCCTTTGAGATTTTGGAGTGAATAGGACCAGTTGCCTATCGTCTGGCGTTGCCACCTAGCCTGTCACGTATCCACGATGTCTTTCATATTTATGTTTTGAGGCAATATATATCTGATGTATCTCACATGCTGGACTGGAGTGCTTTACAGGTAGAGGCAGACGGATAGTTGGCATTGGAGCCAATTCGCATATTGGGTCGTTGGATGCTGGGCCTTCAAGGTCGAGAGCTGGACTAGGTTAGGATCCAGTGGGATCGATATGACGAGGTCACGGTGACTTGGGAGGATGCAGCTAGTTTGAGGGCACTCTATCCTCACCTTTTTGACGACTTCTAGGAGGAAGTTCAGTCTTAGGGGGGGAGGATGTGAGGCCAATTATATTACCTCCCTTATTGTGTTCATTATGCCATGCAGTAGATGACATTATCAGACCTTAGTGATTATGTTTCATTATGTAGACTTGATTTTTATCCACTGTTTATGTTAGGACATTGATTTGACATATGTGATTCAATTTGATCATAGTGATGCTAATTGTGTGATTTGACTTACGAGTTTATATTTGATGATGTGTTGTGATGAGATTCTGGTGATTATGTGATATGGACTAATTAACACATGTTTGGATAGTGCAGTTAATTTGGATTTATGTATTGATGGATATCGTTGTATTTGTTTGCGTGAATTTAATTTCTAGTTGCTTTGGCTATGACTTTTCCTGACAGGATTAACACTTGATCGAGATGTGCAGGTTTTACATTCCCTAGCCACGGGAAATTGGAGGTAGAATTCACACTATGTTATTCCCTGTAAAACCAATCCATTCCCAAGAGGGATAAGGATCACGTTTGAATTTGAATGATGAATTATAGTGCTTGATTTAATTTTATTTATTTTTAACCTTAGTACCCTTTTGTTTATTTAAAATTGATTAATAATAAGTGTTGTATAATTTTATTTGATTTACACCACTTGGTATTTATCTTATTTTTTGAGGCCATTTAAATGTGGATTTTTAACCCCTTCATGAACCCTAGTGTCCCAAAAGTTACCCTAGGTGGTTAACCATGAGTCTAGGGTCAACTTGGACCATCTAACCCTAGTTTGGACTCACCTTAGGTCACTCTAAACCATGGTTTAGTAAAAGTGACGAATTTTTGGAATAAGGAAAGATGGGGGATGGGCCTTGCCTTGGGAAGGACACATCTCCCATCCCAAGGTAGACTTGGGAGGTCTCCAAGAGGCCTCCAAGGCTCCCAAGTGAGTGGGAGCACCATTCAAGACCCTTGTCTTCTTGGAGTTGTGAGTGGGAATCCAACTCACCATTTGTCCCCCTCCCACTTGTGTGGGAGCACTAGTGGAGGAAGTGGAGATGGGGGTGGAATGAGAGGATGACACTTGTCATCCTCATACTCCCTCTCCCTTGCAAGTGGCATTGGAGGGGGAAGGAGAGGGTGACAAGTGTCACCTTCTCATTCCTTATGGCCAAGTTGATGGCCTATAATAGCTCCTCTTGTAGAGGAGTGGGGGTTCTTCTTTTTCTGGTTCCCTTCCTTAGAATTTTATGGTGCTTTTCCTTGCAAAATTTTAGTTTTCTTGCTAACTTTGGAGGAGTTGGGAGAAGGTTGGAAGAAATTCTTGGAGTTGGAGGTTGGGAAGGCTTGGAGCTCTTCACCAATCTTACTTCCATTGTCAGGGCCTTGAAGGTAGGCCTCTTTACTTGCTTTCTTACCTTTGCTTATATGATGTTTAATGTTTTAGATTTTGGTTGTGTGCTGTTTGCATTGTGATGTTGGGATGGGTGTTATGGTGAGAGCACCTCCAATGGAGGTAATGCTCAACTCGTATGGGTAGGGGAAAGGAACATCCTTGGGGCTCTCCCACAGTTGTATTTGTGCCTTGAGGGCTTTTATTTGTGGAGGAGAATATTGAATGGCAAGAGTACCATGGAGATTTTATGTGATATTTGTGGAGGGTGGTGTTATGGAGGTTTTTGGGATGAGGCCATGGGTTGTGATTTAGTGGATGGCAAGAGTGCCATGGAGTACTTGTGATTTGGAGGATGGTGTGTTTTAGAGATTTTGGCTCGAGGCCATGAGTTGAGATTTTTATCATTTGGGAGCCCTTTTAAGTTGAGGGGTCTATTCCCTACCCTCACTAAACTCATTTACATGAGTTAAGTTATGTGTAAAACCTATGGAGATATTCTATTTTTGTGTTATTGTGATTGCTTTTGTTGTGGACTGAAACCCTGTGTGAAATCCCTACCTCCCTAGCTTGGGGGTGACCCACTTGTGGGTCTACGGTAGGGAGGAGAGCTTTTGCTTTTGTAGTGGCTGGTTTTTGTTGTCTTGTTGTTGTGATTAGTTGCAGGTTGTTAAGAAAAGAGATGAAGCTTGTTTTGGGAGCTCAAGTTGGTGTTGGTTGTTTGATGCCATGGTTACTTTGGCCTTATTGTAAAATCTGTTATTATTCCCTGCCTTGGGAGTTGGCTGTTGTAAATGTTGCTATGAGAACCTCTCTTTCAGTTTATCAGAAAGTTGTTAAATTCCTCATTGTGGAGGAGTCCTTGTGTTGAGAAATGCATGTGTAAATAAATGTAATTAAGTTTCTGACATTGTTCTTTAAAAAAAAATGCATGGGTGGATTTATTCTTTGTCATCTGTTTGTTTTTTTAAAAGAAATTTATATGTGGAAATGTTGCTAAATAGAAGTTTGTTTCATACCATGAAATATAGAGCAAATGTATGCTACATTTTTGTCATTAATCCTTGCAAAAGAAAATAAACATGTGAAAGTTTTAGAGGAAATTTTTGTGAATGCAAGAAAAAAGAAGAGAGTGTTTGGTAGTTTCATGTTGTCTATTTGAACTGTTATTTTACTAGTGGTTATTGTTTGGATAAGAAAGGAAAGCTATCTAAAAATTATATGAAATTTAGTCTCCTAACTTGTTGCTGCCCTTTTAAACAAAATATATATTATGTATTTACATTTATGCCTAAAAAAAAAAATACAGAGAGGTGTTATTGGTGTAAATGTGTATTAGTTGCAAGTTAGTTTATGTTCTGAACATTTTGAAGAAAATATAACTATATGTTTAACTATTTTGTTTAACTATTTGCAATTCAGAAATAGAAAGTTGGTTTCTTAAAAAAATAGGTATTAAAACAAGGAAAAATGTATATGCATTATGTATACAAGTTGGACTAAAAAAAAAAAAGAGAATGTATTTCTAGAAAATACAAAAAGACATATAATATTCATATATATATATACATATATATAAATATATATATATACTATATATATTTGAAAGAAAATATAAAAGAAATTAATATATGTAATTAATATACATCATTAGGGATAGATGTATTTTGTTTCTTTAAAAAAAAATACAAGAAAGAAAAAAAGACAAAAAAAAACTAGGGTTGTGGGCGGCGGCGCCGCCCACAGTAAGGCAACAAATATGGGTGTGGGGGAGGAGGCTTAGCCTCCACCCACACCCATGGGTGTGGGCGGATGCTAAGCCTCCTCCCCCACACCCATTCCCCCTGTCCAAACCACACCCCCCACGGGTGTGGGCAGATGCTAAGCCTTCTCCCCCACACCCATTCCCCCCCGTCCAAACCACACCCCCCAAGCCCCTTACCATGTCTTCAGGGCCGCCCGTAGCGGCTCCCTTACCCTGCAACCTGGCGTCCTAGTTTGCAGCACCCCCTCTGCCTCGCGCCGCTGCCTTCGACCTCCGCTGAGCGGTGCCCCCTCCACGGCCTCACTCCCTCACCACCGGCTGCGCCATCCACACCTCCGCCCATTTCAACATCTCACCTCACCACCACCACCGCCACTCCCTATCTCCCTCTTTCTCTCTCTCTTGACCCTTGTTCTCCAACACCAACAACAAACAAAAAAAAAGGTAAATATAGTGTGATTCTAAGTGCATACACAAAAAAAAAGCAGATGAAATCATCCTTGTGCTCACCTTCGTTGGGTTCTCCCATGGCTACCTCCAAACCCTAACCTGCTCACACAACAAAAAAAAAAAGGAAAATAAGAGAATGAGAGATTAGGGCAAAATGAAATGTGAATGGGATTAGGGCAATTAGAGAAGAGGGAATATTAGATATTGTTTTAGGTTTCATATTAAACACTTAGAGTTTTAAGCAATTAGGGTTTTCTATTTTAGAAAACAATTTTCTTTTTTTTTATTGAGAGGGATTTGTGAGGAGAGGTTTGTATTTTTTTTTCCTTTTTTGTTTTGCCTATTTGCCTTATTTCATTTCATCTTAGGAACTTTTCTTTAATTAACCTTGTTTTTAATTATCAATGGGGTTTGCATTTAAATTAATTGCCTTGGGAATTTATTTGAATTTGGGAATTATTTATTTCATTGGGGAGGAATTTTCTTTTTACCATTTAAATTATTGAGTTATTTTATCGTTAATTTTTACATTGTTAATTATAATTGATTCCTTATTAGTATTTTTATGGGGAGGGTTATTTAAACCCTCCTCCCTCGTCCATTAGTTTTCAAGTGAAATTATTAAACATAATGCCAAATTATGTTTAATAACAAACTCGGCTTTTAGGTTGATTTGAACTGACGTCTTGACATTTTAATTAATTTTATTATTTTAATTTTATAACGTCAATTTTGTTCCTAAGTTAATTTAATATTCAATCAAATATTTTATCTATTCTTTTTTTCTCTATGGCGCTTTATTTTATTTAAAATTTTTATGTTTGCATTTATCGAAAACGCGTTATGCTTTCCTAGATTTCTAGGGTTGAATTTACGCTAATTATTAATTTCTTCCCATCATTTCACCTACAATCAAGCGCCATCATGACATCATAATTATTCACTTTTCGACCGGAGTTAGTTAGGGTTCGTTGTTGAATTCACCTTACCTAGGAAAACTTAGGGGTACAGATGGAATCAACCTAACCCTAGAAGTGACACACTTTGTGTCGTTCACCCCTAGACGACCTACACCAACATGGTTACGTCAACCTGTCTACGCTGTTACGTATAGCCACCGAGCACGCAGACGCATGTGAGGGCCTTCTTAGGGTTGGAAAGAAAAAAATTTCACGGCCCGTGTCATGACCACATGGCAAATGTGGTCGTGACATGAGTGTTTGTGCGTTGCATCCGCGTAGGAGATGCGGGCATGACGAAATTAAATTAAAATGACAAGACGACAGTTGAAATCAACCGACAAACTGAGTTCGTTATTAAACCTAATTTTGGCATAGTGTTTAATAATTCACTCGAAAATTAAATGGATAAGGGAGGAGGGTTTAAATAACCCTCCCGTAAAACAATAATACTAAAATCAAATATAAAATAACAATGTATAAATCAATGATAAAATATTTCAATAATTTAAAATAGTAAAAATAACAAGGGAGAAAAATTCTTCCCTCAACGAATAAATTAAATCCCTCCCTAATAAATTCAATTTACAAGTTAACAAAGTCACATAGTAAAAATTAATCCCATGCAATTATTGGAAACAAATTTAGAGGTCCCCCAATAGACATTTTAAAACAAAAAGTAAATAGAGATTTAAAAAAAACAATACAGTTATAACCCAATTTTCTCACACAAAAATAAAACATAAACTCCTAAATTTTAAACCAAACCCTATTCAAAGTTAGACACCAAATTTAAAGATTCCCATGGGTAAAGAAAAAAAATAAGATTAAAACAATAAAAGAAAAAGAAATAAAGGTCTTAGATAAATGAAACCCCCACAATTAAAGAAATCTTCCCAATAGAAAAAAAAAATGTTCTCACAAAAATAAGAAAGTCCCCAAATCAAACTAAAATTGTTTCCTATATGCCCTAGTTTTTTTTTTCTTTTCCATTACATTCCCTCTTGCCCTAATTTCCTTTTATTCATCTCTTGTTTTCTTTTGTTGTTTTATTTTCTCTTATGTGAACCAGGTTAGGGTTTTAGATGAAAGAGGCAGCCATAGATGCAGCAACCAACCACCTCTCATGGAGGTATATACAGTGGTTTGAAAGGTATATTCATATATTTATTTATGGCAGTGTTTGAATATGGTGGAAAATGTTGATAAGGTGCAGGTTTTAGAATAAGGTGGGCTACCGCCGCCGCCGGCGTTACTGGCGAAGGTGGAGTAGTGGCGGAGGTGTTGAGGGCAGTGTGTGGTGAGATGGGGAGTGAGGCCACGGAGGGGGGGGTGGCGTTGTCATGGAGCCGGTGGAGCGGATGGTGGTGGTGGGGCATGGAGGTGCCGCTGCGGAGGGAGAGCCAGAGGTGCATTTTTGGTGGCGGGGAAGGTGGCACAGTGGGGAGGAGATGCCGTGGGGTAGGCGAAGAAGGGAGCGCGGGGTGAGGCAGCTGCTGCGGGCGGCGGGGATAGTGCGCGTGGAGGGGAGTTAGGGTGTAGGGTGTGGGGGAGGCGGAGCCGCCACCCACACCCTTCTTTCACTAAGGACGGGGGGCTGTGGTAGTGCCCACAGTCCCCCCTTTGGTAATTTTTTTTTTTGTATTATTATTTTTTTTTTAAATAACTCTAACCCTAATGACATATAATAGTTACATATGTTAATTTTTATTTTTCTTTCAACTATTATATAATATATATTTATATATATACATACTTGTATATATATATATGTATAATATATATATATAGATTTATGTATATTTATATGTTTATGTATTTTCCAGGGATATATCACTTTTGTGTTTATATACAGCCCAACATATATACATAATACATATACAAGTTTTAATACATACTATTTTTATATATATATATATATATATATATTTTTCTTTTTTGGTTTTTACATAGTAAATAGAAAACAAAGAAAACATCTGGCTAGGATTACAAACAGAAAAATAACAATTATATTCAACCCTACTCCAAATGCTCATATTTACTCAATTAAATGAAGATAAGGGATAACAACTTTCAGCCCTATATATTTTTTGAAGAAACTAACTTTCCAATTCTGAAATGCAAATAAGTAACCAGCATTAACTCTTTTTTCTTTAAACAAAATAATTAGACATATATTTGTGTTTTCTTTGAAAGCTTTATATAGACTAGAGAGTGCATTATATTAAGCAACAACACATTTTAAGACTTCTACTGCAACTACAGAAATCAGACTTAAACCCCCCCCCCCCCTTTTTTTTTCTATACTAGCATTTCCTTTCTAAATCAGGTAAATGGAAAGCTTGGTATTAATCTTATTATTCTCATTTGAACATTCAACGTCAGAAATTCAAGTATTTGTTTGGAGCAAGACAGTTTATACAGAAATAACATCTCTTTTCTTTTGAATAGCATCTAAAGTGAGAAATACATTCTAATCTAGTTTTGTATTCTTTCAACAACAACAAATGAAATGGGAACATCAAACACAATAGATAACAACTTCAGTTTTCTCTTCCTTTCATCTACGATACATTCTGGATAGCAATATAACACATGCATATTTTCTTTTGATAACTATAATGACAGAAAATTCTATATATATTTTTTCACATACATTTCACAACCTCATAGCTCCACAAAAATAGGAAGTAACAGCATTAAATAACCAGGGAATGCAATTCTTTTCTTTCATTTACATCAAAATCTAAATAGTAACTTTATATCACATACATAATTTTTTTAGAGAGAACAATGGCAGAAAGGTCTTGATGTTTATTTTCCATGCATTTCTCAACACAAGGACTCCACAATGAGGAATTTAACAACTTTCTGATAAACTAAAAGAGAGGTTCTCATAACAACATTTACAATAGCCAACTCCCAAGGTAGGGAATAATAACAGATTTTACAATAAGGCCAAAGTAACCATGGCATCAAACAGCCAACACCAACTTGAGCTCCCATAACAAGCTTCAATGTGCGCTATTTATCAGAACATTACAGGTAGTGTCATCTAGACGAGTTCCATGACCTCTAGCAGAGAGGACTTATAATGGCTCAGTATGAGGGCATGTTTACAGAGTTATCCAGATATGTGGAGTATCTCCATGATGAGAAACTCCTGGTGCATAAGATTATCAGAGGACTTAACCACAGTATAGCAGGGCCTGTTCGGATGGCAGATCCCCAGACTTTGAGTGATGCTACCGAGAAGGCATACATTGCTGAGGAGATTCAGGGACGAGGGTAGAGTTCACACCCTTAGTTTCAGGACCGGGGATAGTAGTAGCATCAGCAGAGTTTCTGTAAACCATCACAGCCACCTCATAGAGGAGGATTCAGTTTAGCACCATTACCTCCTAGGCCCCCACAGCAGCAGCAGTCACAGTAGCAGCAGAGAGCTAGGACACAGCAGAGGTCACATAGGGGACATAATAGAGGTTGGTAGCAGCAGGGCCCACGC
This sequence comes from Cunninghamia lanceolata, assembly GCA_027924645.1. Taxonomy (NCBI): domain Eukaryota; kingdom Viridiplantae; phylum Streptophyta; class Pinopsida; order Cupressales; family Cupressaceae; genus Cunninghamia; species Cunninghamia lanceolata. The sequence goes on from BSBN01001011.1 coordinate 3,723,639, forward strand.
AGAGATCAGAGGCAGCAGGAACCACCTGCGAGATCCGCAAGGTCACAGTAGTCTTATAGGGGCTCGTAGGGGTCTACTGGTAGATCAAGGCAGCCGCAGTCAAGTAGGACTTAGACTGGTTAGGTTCAGGCTAGGGGCCCTTGTTATGTTTGTGGTGGAGCAGGACACCTAGCTAGAGAGTGTCCACAGGGTTTTACAGTAGGGGGACAGCCTCATGCAGGAGGATCTGAGTAGACCATTGGTGATGTGGGTAGATCCCACCATATGTTTGCAGCGGTTGATAGCCGTCAGGCTAATTTTCAGGCGTCAGTGATTGAGATGTTAGGTATGATTGGGGGTAACCCCATTTCTATTCTCTTTGACTCTAGTGCTACTGATTCATTTATATCTCCATCATTAGTGGAGCATTGCAGGCTGGTGGCCTCTAGGCAGGGTGATAGGTGGGTGGTTGAGTTGGCTTCAGGGGCCAAACTAATAGTAGATGCCTTAGTTCATGACTGTGAGATTGCTTTGGGACCCTTCACTACAGTATGCGACCTTAGAATCATGACATTAGGATCCTATGATGTGGTGTTGGGCATGGATTGGCTTGTAGCTCATCGAGCCAAGCTAGATTGTCGCCGAAAGGCGATCAGCTGTTTAGATGATCATGACACATCAGTTGAGATTGTGGGCATGCGGAAGCCCATAGTAGTGCGTATGGTATCCGCTTAGCAGCTTAAGCGCTACATATAGAAGGGATGTCAGATGTTCGCCATCACCATGAGCGATAGATTAGATGACGAGCTAGAGGCATCCTTGGATGATCATCCCATCCTTAGAGAGTTTGCCGATGTGTTTCCAGCAGAGTTTGCCGATGTGTTTCCAGTGGACTTGGGAGGTCTCCAAGAGGCCTCCAAGGCTCCCAAGTGAGTGGGATCACCATTCAAGACCCTTGTCTTCTTGGAGTTGTGAGTGGGAATCCAACTCACCATTTGTCCCCCTCCCACTTGTGTGGGAGCACTAGTGGAGGAAGTGGAGATGGGGGGTGGAATGAGAGGATGACACTTGTCATCCTCATACTCCCTCTCCCTTGCCAGTGGCATTGGAGGGGGAAGGAGAGGGTGACAAGTGTCACCTTCTCATTCCTCATGGCCAAGTTGATGGCCTATAATAGCTCCTCTTGTAGAGGAGTGGGGGTTCTTCTGGTTATTCTTTTTCTGGTTCCCTTAAAATTTTATGGTGCTTTTCCTTGCAAAATTTTAGTTTTCTTGCTAGCTTTGGAAGAGTTGGGAGAAGGTTGGAAGAAATTCTTGGAGTTGGAGGTTGGGAAGGCTTGGAGCTCTTCACCAATCTTACTTCCATTGTCAGTCTTTGAAGGTAGGCCTCTTTACTTGCTTTCTTACCTTTGCTTATATGATGTTTAATGTTTTAGATTTTGGTTATGTGTTGTTTGCATTGTGATGTTGAGAAAGGTGTTATTGGTGTAAATGTGTATTAGTTGAAAGTTAGTTTATGTTCTGAACATTTTAAAGAAAATATAACTATATGTTTAACTATTTTGTTTAACTATTTGCAATTCAGAAATAGAAAGTTGGTTTCTTAAAAAAATAGGTATTAAAACAAGAAAAAACTGTATATGCATTATGTATACAAGTTGGACTAAAAAAAAAAAGAGAATGTATTTCTGGAAAATACAAAAAGACATATAATATTCATATATATATATAAATGTATGTATATATAATTATATATATATACGTATATATAAATATAAATATATACTATATATATTTGAAAGAAAAATATAAAAGAAATTAATATATGTAATTAATATACATCATTAAGGATAGATGTATTTTGTTTCTTTAAAAAAAAATACAAGAAAGAAAAAAAGAAAAAAAAACCAGGGCTGTGGGTGGCAACGCCGCCCACAGTAAGGCAGCAAATATGGGTGTGGGGGAGGAGGCTTAGCCTTCGTCCACACCCACAGGTGTGGGCGGAGGCTAAGCCTCCTCCCCCACACCCATTCCCCCCGTCCAAACCACAACCCCCAAGCCCCTTAACACATCTTCAGCGCCACCCATAGCGGCTCCCTTACCCCGCAGCCCGGCCTCCTGGTTCGCAGCACCCCCTCTGCCTCGCGTCACCACCTTCGACCTTCGCTGAGCGCCGCCCCCTCCATGACCTCACTCCCTCACCGCCGGCTGCGCCGTCCACACCTCTGCCCCATTTCAACATCTCACCTCACCACCATCACCGCCACTCCCTATCTCCCTCTTTCTCTCTCTTGACCCCTATTCTCCAACACCAACAACAAATAAAAAAAAAGGTAAATACAGTGTGATTCTAAGTGCATACACAAAAAAAAGGAGATGAAATCGTCCTTGTGCTCACCTTCATGGGTTCTCCCATGACTGCCTTCTAACCCTAACCTGCTCACACAACAAAAAAAAAGGAAAATAAGAGAATGAGAGATTAGGGCAAAATGAAATGTGAATGGGATTAGGGCAATTAGAGAAGAGGGAATATTAGAGATTGTTTTAGGTTTCATATTAAACACTTAGAGTTTTAAGCAATTAGGGTTTTCTATTTTAGAAAACAATTTTCTTTTTTTTTATTGAGAGGGATTTGTGAGGAGAGGTTTGTATTTTTTTTCCTTTTTTTGTTTTGCCTATTTGCCTTATTTCATTTCACCTTAGGAACTTTTCTTTAATTAACCTTGTTTTTAATTATCAATGGGGTTTGCATTTAAATTAATTGCCTTGGGAATTTATTTGAATTTGGGAATTATTTATTTCATTGGGGAGGAATTTTCTTTTTACCGTTTAAATTATTGAGTTATTTTATCGTTAATTTTTACATTGTTAATTATAATTGATTCCTTATTAGTATTTTTACGGGGAGGGTTATTTAAACCCTCCTCCCTTGTCCATTAGTTTTCGAGTGAAATTATTAAACATAATGCCAAATTATGTTTAATAACAAACTCGACTTTTAGGTTGATTTGAACTGACGTCTTGACATTTTAATTAATTTTATTATTTTAATTTTATAACGTCAATTTTGTTCCTAAGTTAATGTAATATTCAATCAAATATTTTATCTATTCTTTTTTTCTCTATGGCGCTTTATTTTATTTAAAATTTTTATGTTTGTGTTTATCGAAAAACGCGTTATGCTTTCCTAGATTTCTAGGGTTGAATTTACGCTAATTTATTAATTTCTTCCCATCATTTCACCTACAATCAAGTGCCATCATGACATCATAATTATTCACTTTTCAACCAGAGTTAGTTAGGGTTCGTTGTTGAATTCACCTTACCTAGGAAACTTAGGGGTACAGATGGAATCGACCTAACCCTAGAAGCGACACACTTCGTGTCATTCACCCCTAGACGGCCTACACCAACATGGTTATGTCGACCTATCTATGTCGTTATGTATAGCCACCGAGCATGCAGACGTGTGCGATAGGCTTCTTAGGGTTGGAAAGAAAAAAAATTTCGCGGCCCGTGTCGTGACCACATGGCAAATGTGGTCGTGACATGGGCTGTAAAATTTTTTTCTCTTTCCAACCCTAAAAACCCTCTCACACGAGTCTGCGTGCTCGGTGGCTATATGCAACGGCGTAAATATGTCGATGTAACCGTGTTGGTTAATGTTGTCTAGGGGTAAGCGACACGAAGTGTGTCGCTTCTAGGGTTAGGTCGACTCCAACCTGTACCCTGAGTTACCTAGGTGAAGCTGGATTCAACAACAAACCCTAACTAACTCCAGTCAAAAAGTGAATAATTATGACAACATGATGGTGCACGATTGAAGTGGAAGGATGGAAAAGAAAATTAATAAAATGACATAAATTCAACCCTAGGAATCTAGGGAAAAATTGACAGCATAACGTGTTATCAAAAAATGTAAAACTAAATTAAATAAACACCAATAGTAACAGTAAATAAAATATACGATTAAAAATTATAATCAACAAGATAAAATAGGATAAAATAATTTAATTAATCAAAACGTCAAGTCGTCCATAAAATTTGACTGAGAAACTGAGTTCGACATTATATATAATTTGGCTTTATATTTAATATCTCACTCGAAAAATTTAACGGATGAGGGAGGAGGGTTTAAATAACCCTCCCTATAAAATTAATAATAATAAAACTGATTTTAGTTAACAACGTAAAAATTCTACCTAGGGAAATGAAACTATAATCCTATTGAATGAATTTAAACACTAGAAGGAAGTTTAACCCTTTCAAAAATAAATAAATTTAACCCACAAGACAAAATCCATTGTTTACTCTAACCTATTCAAAATAAAAGTTGAAACATTTAAAAAGGAATTACCAAGTGTTTAAAATTTAACAATAAAGGAAATGAAATGTTTACAAGAAATTTAAATTTAGATTCACTTCCTCACAAATCCCCCTCAAATAAATTTTTAAAAAAATTATTGTTTTCTAAGATAGAAAACCCTAATTTCTTAAAACTCTAAGTGTTTAAAAAAAATAAAACCTAAATCAATCTCTAATATTCCTCTCCTCTAATTTTCCCTAATCCCACTTTTCATTCCATTTGCCCTAATCTCTCTTTCCTCATTTCTTCTCTTTTGTATTTTGGTTTTGTTTTCTCCATATGTGTGCAGGTGTGGTTTTTTTTGAAATGGTGGGGGAGCCATGGAAGAATCTTCCATTTCCGCCCACGGAGGTAATTAACACAGAGGTGATAGTTTGATTTACATGTAAATATACACATTTTTTTTTGTTTTTCTTTTATACATTTACTACATTGAGTAACTGCAGATTTAACATGGTGAGTAGGTTTTAAGGAAGGGCATGGAATGTCGGTGGAGTTTCAAAGGGGGAGAGCGGTGTGTGTTGGCCGCAGGAAGGGTTTCGGGTGGTGGCATGGCCGGAGTTTCAAGCGGCAGTTGTGAATCGCAGAGTTGGGAGTGGGAGGTGAGGTGCCGCGACAGACGGCGGCTGTGCTGAGAGGGAGGAGTGTGGCGGTGAGGTCATGGTCACCGGCGGACAAGGAACTGGCGGAGTGGTGGCGGAGGTCACTAGGGTGGCACTGGGTGTAGGCCAAAGTCAGGGGTTTGGGGAAGGGCAGCATTGCCCAACGGAGGGAGGAGGAGGAACCCGCGGCTGTGGGGCACGACAGTGGATTGGGGGTGGAGTGTGGCATCGGCCAGGAGCTGCACATAGGGGGTTTCGAGGGTGTTGTGCGGTGGGAGGGGGAAGTTTTCTGGTGGTAAGTGTGTGTGTGGGGTGTGGGGGAGGCGGAACTGGCTGTACCTGTGGAACTGTCTGTGCCTATGGAACTAGCTGTGGCTGTAGGAGTGGTTGCTCCTGTTCCTCAGCTGAAGAGTCAGTGTGCACCTCGGTGGGTGGAGTGTGGCAGGACTGTATTCGCCGAACTCATCTGGGAGGCATCCTACAAAATGAGGTAGCCACAAGTCAATCATAGTTGTGGAAACAATAATGTGCCTAAAACAAGCCCAGTGTTTTAAAAACCTAGGCTTTGATACCAAATGTCACGCCCGCATCTCCTGCATGGACGCGACGCACAAACCACCTGTGTCATGACCACATTCGCCATGTCGTCATGACACGGGCCATGAAAATTTTTTCCTTTCCAACCCTAGAAGCCCCTCGCACGCGTCTGCATGCTCGATGGTAATACGCATAGGCGTAGACATATCAACACAATCATGATGGTGAAGAACATCTAGTGGGTATGCGACACGTAGTGTGTCGCATCTAGGGTTAGGCTGGTTTAATCTAAACCCTGAGTTCCTAGGTGAAGATGGTTTCGTCCGCATCGAACCCCAACAAATCTCAGATCAAAAATTGATAAGGCAATATGGAAGGATGGCACGTGATTAAAGTGGAGAGATGGATTTAAAATAATCAAAACATAAATAAATATCGCATAAATTAAATCCTAGGAATCTAGAGAAATTTTGGTAGCATAACGCATTGACAATGAGGGTGTAAATTCATTACACTAACGCTTAACTTGGTTACGTAGTTATCCTGTTTTGGTTAATCTCTCTATTTACTTGGTAAACCAGGTCACTTACGCAGGATTAACTATCGTTGTTTGGTGACATTTACGGGGTTTACACTTGGGTTAATCTCAGCGTTAAATTAACTTGTCTCTCTTTTCTCGGTTGGACGTTTTCTCCTCCTACAGGTTTAGCTTGGTTATCTGCTTAAGAAAAGCAAGGGATGACATAATTTAATTAACAAAGGGTATAAAGATTCCATTATGAATAATACTCTCGCTTGGTATTATAATTTGTGGTAAATGTATCAACTCCGATTCACAATTTTATTCTACGTTTTCGAATATAAAAAAAAATATTTATCCACCCCTATTAATTTAATTATTGTTATATATTATTGGCAAGAATTTATAACCGCTGCTTAATCGTTCTAAAAGGCTTCTTCTTTTTTTGCATCTAGTGATCGATAACACATACAGAGATATATATTTATATTATACAAATAATTATACCAATCAAGTATATTTATCATTTAAATGAAATTACCTATTTGTTAACAACAATATTATATATGTATATAGATATATGTAGATATATACATATATATAAATAAATTTATATATCCTCATTTGTTCTAATAATATAAAAATATAAAAAATATGATTTACTTATTTTAATATTATATATATATAATATAAATCATTTGTTTTAATATAAAATATTAAGTCTCTCCTTATATATTCCAAGAGAATTAATGAATCCCATACTTCAAACTCAACCTCACACAAAAACCCTAACCCTAATTTCTATTATTTTTCTTACCCTAAACTCTAACATTTTGTTTTCTATTCTTCCTTATGTGCAGGAAGGGTTTTACCAATGGCCATGGAGGCCATGAAGCAACTTCCCGGAGGTATATACTAGGAAGTCCATTGGTATGCATATATTTTTTTTTGACATTTTGTAACAATGAAAACAGTGTAAGAAAATAATTTCTTTGTGGTAGGGTATGCAGGGGGTGATGGCCATGGCCGACGGCAGAGGAAATGGGGGATTGATGGCGGTGGTGTGGTCGTGGTCACCGGTGGAGGGTGGTGGCGTGAGGCAGAGGAGGGTGGTGGACGGTTGTTCTCTGGCAGAGGGTAGAGGAGACCGTGGAAGCCGCAGTGAGCAGTGCTCATCGGAGGGTTGCGGTGGCTCCGGCAGCGATGGTGGTGGGAAGCCCGCAGGGCTTTGGCAGAAATGGGGGTGTGGGGAGGGGCAGAGCCCCCACACCCACAGTATGTAAGCTTCAGTGGGGGTTTAAACCCCCACCAACAATGTATAAATTTTGACTATTTTTTTTTCTTTGTCAAAACACAGCAACACTTCAAAATACAAAAATTTTATTTCTGTTCTTTTTTTTTTGTAACAACATTTAAAATATATAAATATATAAATATATATATATAAATATATATTTCTCAGAGTTAGGATTTTAATCATAATTTTTCACAATCTTATTAATCAGAAATAAAATAATCAGTTAACTCAGAATATATATACCTATATATATTCATTTGTCAATTATTTGTGTAGAACAACACAATAAGATATTATTTAAATTGTATTTCCTTACAAATTTAATTTCAAAAAAAATTATTCAGATTATAGAGCTAGAGAAATTACAAGATCCATTTATTCTAATAATCTTTTTTTTTTGTTTTAAAATGCAAGTTCAATGGTTCAGTTTGATATAGTAGCATATACTACGAAGTGATAAGAAGCAATTATACTTGTATTTATTCATATCAACTAAAAGAGTAGGGATTTTAATACAAATTCTATCCCATTCAAAAAGCATAGTTACAAATACCATAAATTTAATTAAATTTCAGCATTTCCACTAACATTGCAATAGATGAATTTTAACAATTTTATCTACAACAACAACTAATTTCATAATAAAGGAATGAAACCATTTTAACCTCATTAACAGGGATTTTACATTGGATAATCATATACAGCCAACTCATGGCAAGGTTAACCAAACAATCCTTTACAAAATGAAAGACAATAAGGCCACAATGGCCATGGCTCCAAACAACCAGCACAAGGAAACTATATGATTCCCAAGATACACTCCTCTCCACACCACCTCTCCACTCAAAACCTGCAATATACACAACAACAGGAACAACAAAACTAGCTAGGGAGGTAGGGATTTCACACAGGGTTTCATTCCACAACAAAAACAATCACAATAACACAAAAAATAGAACATCCCTATAGGTTTTACACATAACTTAACTCATATAAATGAGCTTGGTGAGGGTAGGGAATAGACCCCTCAACTTAAAAGGGCTCCGAAATGATAAAAATCTCAACACATGGCCTCAAGCCAAAATCATCAAAATACCACCATCCTCCAAATCACAAATACTCCATGGCACTCTTGCCATCCAATAAATCACAACCCATGGCCTCAAGCCAAAAATCTCCATAACACCAACCTCCACAAATATCACATAAAATCTCCATGGCACTCTTGTCATTCAACATTCTCCTCCACAAATAAAAGCCCTCAAGGCACAAATACAACTGTGAGAGAGCCCCCAAGGATGTTCCTTTCCCCTACCCATACAAGTTGAGCATTACCTCCATTGGAGGTGCTCTCACCATAACACCCATACCAACATCACAATGCAAACAACACACAACCAAAATCTAAAACATTAAACATCATATAAGCAAAGGTAAGAAAGCAAGTAAAGAGGCCTACCTTCAAGGCCCTGACAATGGAAGTAAGATTGGTGAAGAGCTCCAAGCCTTCCCAAATTCTCCAACTCCCAGAATTTCTCCCAACTCCTCCAAACTAGAAAAGAAACTAAAATTTGTATAAAGACTAAAAATTGCAAGGAAAGAACCAGAAAAGGAAGAACCAGAAGAACCCCCACTCCTCTACAAGAGGATCTATTATAGGCCATCAACTTTGCCATGAGGAATGAGAAGGTGACACTTGTCACCCTCTCCTTCCACCTCCAGTACCACTTACAAGGGAGAGGGAGTATGAGGATGACAAGTGTCATCCTCTCATTCCACCCCCATCTCCATTTCCTCCACTAGTGCTCCCACACAAGTGGGAGGGGGACAAATGGTGAGTTGGATTCCCACTCACAACTCCAAGAAGACAAGGGTCTTGAATGGTGCTCCCACTCACTTGGGAGCCTTGGAGACCTCTTGGAGACCTCCCAAGTCCACCTTGGGAATGATTCCCAAACATTGGGATGTGAGATGTGTCCTTCCCAAGGCAAGGCCCATCCCCCATCTTCCCTTATACTAAAAATTCGTCACTTTTACTAAACCATGGTTTAGAGTGACCTAAGGTGAGTCCAAACTAGGGTTAGATGGTCCAAGTTGACCCTAGACTCATGGTTAACCACCTAGGGTAACTTTTGGGACACTAGTGTTCATGAAGGGGTTAAAAATCCACATTTAAATGGCCTCAAAAAAAAAAGATAAATACCAAGTGGTATAAATCAAATAAAATTATACAACACTTATTATTAATCAATTTTAAATAAACAAAAGGGTACTAAGGCTAAAAATAAATAAAATTAAATCAAGCACTATAATTCATCATTCAAATTCAAACGTGATCCTTATCCCTCTTGGGAATGGATCAGCTTTACAAGGGATAACATAGTGTGAATCCTACCTCTAGTTTCTCGTGGCTAGGGAATGTAAAACCTACACATCTCGATCAAGTGTCAGTCCTGTCAGGAAAAGTCATAGTCAAAGCAACTGGAAATTAAATTCATGCAAACAAATACAACAATATCCATCAATACATAAATCCAAATTAACTGCACTATCCAAACATATGTCAATTAGTCCATATCACATAATCACTAGAATCTCATCACAACACATCATCAAATATAAACTCATGAGTCGAATCACACAATTAACATCACTATGATCAAATCGAATCACATATGTCAAATCAATGTCCTAACATAAATAGTGGATAAAAATCAAGTCTACATAATGAAACATAATCACTAAGGTCTAATAATGTCATCTATTGCATGGCATAATGAACACAATAAGGGAGGTAATATAATCGGCCTCACAGGAACTCCATACTTGGTTACTATGTTGCTTTCCAAAAACTTGATTACATCCTCAGCATTGCATGTCTTACTACTGATAGCTTCATTCCACCTGGTACAATAATTAGTAATAGTCAACACATACCTGTGGCCTGAAGATGATGAAGGGTTGATAGTTCCTATGAAGTCCATCCCCAATTAAGAAAATGGGCACATCTCCATCACTGGTTACAAGGACTAAGTATCATATCTTTCTCTATTTGCAGCAACCTGACATATATGACAACATTTGATGTGTTCAGCAGTATCTTTAAAAATAGTGGGCCAGTAATACCCTGCTCTGAGGAGAGCATTCGTAGCTAAGTATGATCCATGTGCAGTTCCAAACTTGTCATGTAATTATGTTAACACTTTGTCTGCTTCTTACCTTTCTAGGCATCTAAGGTATATTCCCTCATAGTTCTTCTTGAAAAGGATTCCTCCTTTTATCATGTATTTCTATGATCTTATTTTTAAGGCTCTCCTCTGTGAGGCCTGCAATCTTGAAGGACATCTTCCAATAATCAAGATATGCCTGATGTCTGAATACCATTCTCCATTTTCTCTTGCATTTATGACATACTGCTAGCTCATGATGTTAGGATCAATTTCAGATATCATTTGACTCAATGCTTGTCCTCTCACTAATTTCATGGATGTTATGTCCATATCATACTCTTGGAGGACAGTAATCCATTTGGCTCTCTTTTCACCTGGTTCACTTTGCATTAAAAGCATCTTTACTGTTGCATCTGGTACTACAATGATCACTTTACTTCTCAAGATGTAATGTCTAAACTTCTTGACTACTCAGACTAGAGCAAGGGCTTGTCTTTCAACATCCATGTATCTAAGTTCTGCATCTCTGAAAGGACAACTCATGAAGGCTATAGGCTTTTCTTCTTTAGCCTTATTTCTTTGTGTTAATACTATTGCAGATGTATGCTCTGAAGCAAATGAGTATATATAAAAATCTTTGGTATAATGTGGACTAATTAGAACAAGAGCATTAGATATGGCTTTCTTGATATCTTCAAAAGCTACTCTAGCTTTAGGTGTCCACTCAATTTTGGCATCCTTCTTGAGCATGGCATTCAATGGTCTAACAATTTCTGTGAAACCAATAATAAACTTTCTAATTAAATTAATCTTACCAAAGTAAGATTTGAGCTCCTTCTTACTTTTAGGAAGTTGTATCTTCATGATTGATTCTACTCTCTCAGGGTCAATGATGATCCCATTCTCTATTATCAGGTGACCTAATAACTTCCCTGTGGTTACCCCAAATATGCATTTCTTAGGGTTTAGGGATATTCCATAATGTTCACATTTCTTTAGTACCTTCCTAAGGTCTTCCACATGATTCCCTCTATCTTTAGAGAAAACTATCAAGTCATCCATGTATATGACTATACATTTACCAATTAGCCCTTTGAAGGCTATATCCATCGCTCGCTAAAATGTTGCTCCAACATTTATCAATCCAAAAGGCATGCACTTGTAGGCGAATATTCCCCACTTAGTGGTGAATCCAGTCTTCAATCTATCTATCTTATCTACCATCACTTGGTTGTAACCTGAAAAACCATCCAAAAATGACATCATCTTTGCACCATTTACAATCTGCAAGACCTCATCTAGAGAAGGCAAAGGATAGTTATCCTTTTCAGAAGCTCTATTTAAATTTCTGAAGTCTACACACAATCTAATGTCACCATTCTTCTTCCTTACTGGGACCAAGTTTTCCACCCATGTGGAATGTCTCACAGGAAATATAATCCTGGCATTAAGTAATTTCTTAACTTCTTCAAAAATTATGGGCTCCAGCAAAGTATTAACAGGTCTCTATTTCTGTCTAAAAGGCTTGACATCTAGCTTTAAAGGTATAGTATGAGTGATGATTGATGTATCATAAGTTTTCAACTCATCATATGTCCAGGAAATAACATGGATATAATCTTTAAGTGCTTGGGTTATCCCTTCCATTTCTTCTTCTGTACACACTTTTCTAATCAGGACATTCCTTTTTTCATCATCATGTCCTATGTTAACTTGTGAATACTCTCCTCCATCTACTTTAGGGAGATCTTTCTGTTTCAGCATGTTGTCTAAATCAAATTCTCTTTCCAACTCTATCATTCCTTTAGGAATCTTGTTATTGGGCAACTCTAGGATCTCTTCTTCTTCCCAGATATGATCTTCCACATTTCTTTCATCTATGATATGTGCATCAAAGACATCTCTATTGGAGATGAAGTCTAAAATATGTTGATCATCATCAAACACTTGAAGGTTAACTACATTGTCTGGCACCAAGGGTACTGACACTAATTCAACTGAGAATCTCTTCAAACCAGATATGGACAATGGTTCCAAGGTACTTGCGGCTTGGGCCAAGGCATCTGCCCTGTGATTTTGTTCTCTAGGCACATGGGTAATGTTAAATGCATCAAAATCCTCTATCAGATCCCATACTCTATGTCTGTAGTTAGACAACTTTTTGTAATTGCAAGAATATATACCTCTTACTTGTCTTACTACCAATTTTGAGTCTCCATAGACAAGCAAAATCTTTACTTTCTTTCTGAGTACAAACAATATCCCATGAATCAAGGCTTCATACTCTATCAAATTATTTGTGCATGGGAATTGCAATATATATGCTGCTAAGTAGGATTTAATAGCTAGATCAATAAGATCTATTCCTACTCTAGCCCCTTGTTTTGATTTAGATCCATCAAACCTGAGGATCCATGGTTTATCTTTAGTTAAAGGCTTATCTGAGCCTTCTCTTTTCTTTTTAGCTCTAGCAGCTGCACCATTTGATATTCATTTCAATTTTGGTGTTTCAATTTTCTCAAACTTCACCCTATCTGGCTGATGTTAAGCTGATATTCCTTCTTCTTCTTTACCATTAGAAGGAGGATCCTTTGAACAAGGCAACATCTGCTTCTTCAGAATATGCAAACATAATGAACAAGTAGTTTCTGAATGTGGTGCTTCATGTAACCTGCACCATCCCTCAATTAAGACATCTTGTGGAGATCTTTGTTGCTGTATCATCTTTTGAATTTGCTTTGATAAAAATTCTTCAAACTTGGACAAATTACTGCCTCTATCTTCATTAGATATTTCATAATCTAATTCCACCAAGCAATCACTTCCTGGGGTGATTTTCTTGTTACTCTTAGGATTACTCTCACTACACACTAGTATTTCTTCTATCATCTGAATAGGACTTTCATCATGATATGTGCTTTCTTATGTTCTTGCAGATGATAAATAAAAATTAGTATCACTATCACTATCTGCAAAACTTACCCTAGATGATGATGATGCCTCACTGCATGCTTGTTCCAGTTCCATCATGTCCAAGAAAGCATTACAGGTCTTTTTGGAATGCACCTCATCATGTAACTTGCACCATCATTCAATTAGAACATCATGAACAGGTACTTTTAACAATTGGTAATGTTGTACTTCTTTAAACAAGTACATCTCAAAGTTCTTGAAGTGATCTACTCCTATCTCATTTTCAGAGTTACAATCAGACTCTAAAATTATTCTATCATCTTGAAGATTATCATTATGAACATGAACATCATACATGAGCATCTCCTCTATTTTGATGGTTTGGGGTCTGATGGAGTAAACTCCGGGCTCAACATCTACATACATGATCTCATTGGTTTTATTGTATTCAGTGATCATATGTTTTATGCGAGGTTCAACATCTATCCTTATTTGATTAGATATTCCTTTCCAAGGCAACCACATGTGACTAAAATTAGTGGACATGTATCCATTAAGTGTTTTTGACCAATCCTTGCTGAGCAGCATCCCATAGGTATCAGGTATATCCACTACGTGAATATCAATGTAGTATTGGATTCTTGGATCTGATGCTAACTACATATGGATGTGGGTTAGTTCTCCTACCACACTCACCTCTATTTTATCTAATTGTGTTACTTTCTTCAGCAACTTAGTAGGATGCAACCCTAAGGCATTGCATATGGACAGGGGCATTACATTGGTAGATGCTCCTAAATCTACTAAGCAATTATGCAAATTCTTACTGAACATCCTTATGGTAAGGAGAAAAGGTGCTGACTTAGTTTTATCTTTGTAAAGAGTCATGTGTGAAGTCTCTTTAGCTTGAATAGTGGCTAGATCTTTGTGTTTAACATTAACATCCCTAAGGGAATGATCTTTATTCCTAGTCTGACCTGAGGTATGATTATCCTCTTTTCGAGTAGGATCATCTAAGGATTTCATGAAGGCTTTTTTGATAGCTGGGGTTTTGAGTAGTTTTGACAATGATAGGCTGATTTTGATCTTTTTCATTTCATATGCCAAGTATGTGACGAATTTATCAAACTCAAGGGGCAGATTACCAGCTTTTGGTGTTGTATTTTGTGGTGCTAAGTACTGAGCATTAACTTTAGGAAATCCAGGGTTATTGCTTGTCTTTGGATCAAGAGGAGTATTGAAATTATTTGGAGGCAAAGATGTAGTCAAAGGACCAGCAGGTCGGTTGGAGTTATTCCTTAGATTGTAATTATGTCTACCCTGTTACTGCTATTGATAAGCATGTACTTCTTCATGTTCAACCGATGGCTCATTTTCATCTTCAAATGGAAAAACATAATTGGTTTCAAAAGCCATGGTTGACTCTTCACATGCTAAGGTGTAATTCTGATGAGGTGACATTATCTGTTGATGAGGATGATTGATGAAACTTTCTAGCACAAGAGGAGAATCATATCCATAAGGGACAATTTCATTTCCTTCAACACAAGGTGGATTACCTGCAGTATTAGATACTTCAGTTTGGAATATACTGACAGCAATTCTGAACTGAGGACAGTCTAGCTCTGCATGAGCATTGGTGTTATGTATCCTACACCAGTTTGTAAGAGCTACCTCTGCCAAGTTCACTCTAGTGGTCTGCTTAGGTTCACCAGGAGGCTGATTATCTAGGGGTGATGGAAAAGAACCATTGTTTGGCCTAGTGTTCCACACTCTAGGTTGTCTAGGGAGATTATTGTTACCATTGTTGTTATTGTAATTGTTATTGTATCCCCTATCAAGATAATTAGGTCTATCATTGGCATATCATCTATTCTGATTTGGTTGAGAATAGAAATTCTGACTCCTCAAATGAGTGATCTCAATGGTGAGTTTCCTCAGTTGTGCTGACATCTCTTTAATTTCTTCCTTTTCTTCCTGAACTTTGGCTACTACATTCTCTATTTGAGGCTTGAAGAAGGAAGATCCATTGTTATTGTTATTAGATTGTTCCACAACTTGAGGTATCTGTGTATGTCCTGGATGTTGTAACATTTGACCATTTCCATTTGGAGGTGGCATGATACTAAGTGGAGGTATCTGTAAAGGGCTTGGCATTACAGCTGGAGGTATCATGGCTCCATTGGTCTGTTGCTAAGCAGGATATGTAGGATAAGCAAGGAGTGTAGGAAATGCAATATTTGGTGTTGGAGCAAGGATCAATTGCTGACTGACTTTGACAGCTTCTTCAAAAGTCCTGTCAAGGTTGTGACACCAGGATGTGTCCTCCTGATAAACATAGAAGTCAGGGGATCTAAGGCTGAGTAGTATATGCTGCTAGCAGCTTCATCTATTATAGTATAGGGAGCAACTAGCTTTGAGAGCATCTTTTGGAATATTGCATTGAAATTGGCAATAGGTTCCCCCTCAAATCTCTTGATTGTGGCAAATAGATGATAATTCATTGAAGGATCTATAGGTATTTTGAATCTATCCTTAAAGGCTTTCTCCAAGGCATCCAATGAACTGACTGAACCTTGACCAAGACTAATATACCAATTATATGCCTCTTCCCCTAAGGAAAATGGAAATAACATGTATGCCACATCCTGATGTTCAATTCTAGCCCTACAACAATCTTCCTTGAATGTTCTAATGTGATCATCAGCATCCTGATATGGATGATATTTAGGACAAATCTTGTCAGGGATTTTAGGTAAAGGATGATATGCAGTGAAAGTCAAAGGTGACTCTACAGTAAAGAATGACATTGTGACTGGTGGAGGTTGGACCTAAGGTGTGACAGGTGGTCCTATAGGTGTTTGCACCCTGATAGGAGTTATAGGAGTGTGTTCTGGTGAAGCTTCTAATGCACTAGAACCAAGAGAATGATGAATATCTACTGTTCTAGGTCTAAATCCCCGGATAGGCAATTCTTCAAAGAGTCCACTGGATTTGGACCTAATATTTGGCCTGAGAGCTAGGATTTCTTGAATTTAAGGAAAATTTGGCTTGTTTACTGTAAAGATCGGCTAAAAAACTCTAGCAAAGGCTATATTTATGATCAGAATCTAGAACTGACTGGATATTTATGCAATATTTGCAGAAATGATGCAAATATGAGGTGATATGACACTTTGGAACTCAAGCAACTAGATATTAGGTCTTTTAAACAAATTACCTCAAAGTGTTTAGCAAAAAGACTTGAAAATATAGCTTATCTTTGAAATATCATGGTGACCAACCATAAATCTTCAAATATTTATGCTTAATTTTGAAAACTTTGCAAAGGACAAGCATGTACGGACTTAAAACAACAAATCTTTGCATAGGACTTGAAATACAAAGTTGCATGAGTATTACCTTTCTATCTATGTCATCAAATTAGACAAATCTGCTGATGAAAAGGCCCTCCTTCTAGTGCCAATTTATGTTGATGATGATTGTTAGTAATAACAACATGCATAAAAATTTGCACAACAAACCTTTATTATCTTGTAAGGTACGATCAACTTAGGATAAGTTGATCACTCCAAGTCTCCGTTGATTAGGTCATGATCATCTGACGTTACTCAGAGGTTGATGTGACATGCTGTTTTCCATTTCAAGGGGTCTTACATTTGTCTAGATGACCAGTATTGCACTGTTTCCTGTAAATTTACTCCACAGAGATGTTATTTCTACTCTATTTCCAAAGATAGCTGATATATTTGCAAGTTTGATCAATTCTTCTGGTCATTGATCATCATGAACTTGTTCTTTCTTCTACACTGTATATTTATTCAAATGATGTGTCTATAAATGGATATTTGCATGGATTTCATGGATATTTGTATGAATTTGCATGATTTTATTCTAAATATGCTCTATATTTTCAATTATCTATGGGATATCAACATATTTTATGTTATTTGCTTTTGATTTTCTATTATTTGCAATTATGGTGATGATCTGTTATGAAATTGAAAGAAATTTAAAAGAATGCTTCTACTTTACTGAATCTTTAGTCATTGAACCACATACATACAAGATACATTCATGAAGAGAAGAAATCAAACCATAGGTCACCAGGATGTTCCACA
This sequence comes from Cunninghamia lanceolata, assembly GCA_027924645.1. Lineage (NCBI taxonomy): Eukaryota > Viridiplantae > Streptophyta > Pinopsida > Cupressales > Cupressaceae > Cunninghamia > Cunninghamia lanceolata. The sequence goes on from BSBN01001011.1 coordinate 3,741,143, forward strand.
GCTAGATATGGTTGATGCTAACTTCAAAGGATTAGGAATGAAAATAACACATGCAGACTGATAAGCACTCCAAGGGATCTAGCTAATCAATGCATGTATCCATATTTCAAACATAGATTACTCAAGATTTATGATGATTTGTAATCAAAATGTCTTCTCTTTCATTCAGTATGCATAACATGTACATTTACAACAACTTTGAAATGAGTCTTGATATTTCAGCAATCAAATTCAATTAAGTTTTTGAATGTTCAAAATATTGCACTCCTGCACCTTTTATAGAATAAGGTGAGGACGTAGTTACAAATGACCAATGGTCAAGATTTGTCAATTAAGATCAACGACTGATAATTACTCTTTGACTCAGTCAACTCTTCCTCATGGCATAGGTTGCTAGCTAGCAACCATCTGGATGACTCATTATCTATGAGTACCCTATGCATGTGTTATCTTGGTGATGCATCTTCATTCATTCTTCAGGTTCTTCCTCTTCATTTTCTTCTTCTTCATCATGGTCATCATCTTCATTGCTTTCAGTATCACTATCACCTTGATGTATATCCTCCTATATATGGACCTTCATTGCTGTCCTGATGTGCTAATATGCTTACACTATTTTGTTCACCTCTCCCTCATCTTGGATTCTGGCTTTTGTTATGGCATGCTTATGAGACTAGAATTTAGCCTTGAGCGCTTCCAGCTTACCTTTTCTGTTATTTAAAGTCTCATTATAAGTTTCCACCCTGACTTTTATCCTCGTGATTTTATTCATTACTTCTTCCATCAGGTGGGTGAGGGGGTCATCTACTACCGGCTGGAAATTATCATGCAGAGATTTGATAGCAAAGTTTGCATCCTGATTTTTGATCTTTCCTTCTACTTTTCCTTCTAAAGCTTCAAGGATCTCTACTTCATAAGCTATCATGTTGTGTAGCTTTATACTTATATCCCTAAGATTGCCACTACATTTCTTCAAGATATCACATTCAAACCTAATATCTTCATACCATATGTCTATCAGTAGGGCAATACTATTATTCAACACTTGATTATTTATCAAGACTTGAGGATCAATCCTCTTCATTTCACTTAGAGCAGTTAGGTCCTTTTCCAATTGGAATGATCATTTCCCTGTTTCATTTTGCATCTTATCTACCTTTCTTTTTAAACTGCTTAAAGAATTCCATCTTTGTACGGAGGTTCTCAAAACATCCTCAGCTCCAGTGAGGGCTAACATCATCCATTTCTCCATGATCATGGCCTCATGTTTCATGAGGTCCAACTTGGTGACCTCCTCCTAGGATATGACAGTCAATGGGACTGCCAGATCAACTGGTGTATTATCAGGGTTAATTAACCCTTTTATATAAGAATGCAACTGAGCAATGTGCTCCTTATGCTTTTTATTTTTCTCTTTCTCCTTCTTTACCCTTTGGGTCAAAGAATCAATAATGTCCTTCCCTTCTTGACCCTCCTGGTCTTCATTAGCAAAACCCAAATCAACAATTGTGATTTGGAACTCTTCTAGGGTGATCTTGCCCTTCTCCTTCTCTACCGCGGGAAGTGCTACCTATGCAGTCCTTCTACCTGTAGCAGGATCTCTTTCTATGGCTGATGTCAATCAGCTCTTCCTCTTTGTCTTCATCATTGTTTCAGCAAACAAGGTGGAAACATCAAATTCCTAAATTTCAGACCCTTGTTCCATGCCTATCTCTTGCTCTAGCCATTGAGGTACATCATCTCCAGATCCTTGATGCTCTTTGTCAACATTATGCCTACCCTGTTCTCCAGTATCTGCTTCTATTCTTGGTGGAGAAGGTGATTTCTTAGTTTCTTCCTCATGGAGTTCCTCATGAGGGGGATCTTGTTGCATTTCTTCTTGTTGAGGGGCTTCTTTCTATAGAGAAGGATCCTTTGGAATGTCCACATTATGATCCTGCACCTGATCCTGTACTCTCTCCTCCTGACTTTCATTTACTTTATTACTTTCCTCATCCTAAGCTATATTGACATCTATGGATGTCTGTGTGTTAGCCTTGTGAATTTCCCTGATCAAGGGTCACTTCTTGTTCTGCACCTAATGCATCGACATCTTGTGGCTTGGGCTCCTCATGACCTAATTTATCATTTGCTCCTGAGGCATCCCCCAGATCTCCCTGAGTCTGGGCAACAACAACACCTGATATACCTTTATCACCCCTGCCTTTTTGTTGAACTTCTACTATTTTTGGCTCTGTAGGTATCTCATGCTGTTGTTGACCCATATCAGGAGCATTGCTTTCTTTTTCTACTTGCTTCGCAACTTCAATCTTTTTTGTCTCATTAGGTGCACCTATTTTATCCTTAGGGATTACATCACCCCTGTATGTTAAATCTATAACTGTAGGGCTAGTCACCTGATCAACCAACTTATCAAGCCTTATCTATCAGGCTGCCCTCTCTAGGCTACTTTTTTTTACTCCTTATGTTTGCTTCACCTCCTCCAATACTGCCATTTGTGCTAATGGGGTCCCATGAGGGGTCATGCGGATGCTGGAGGCGAGAGTCTCCATTCTTTGAGAGGCCACATTCTGAACAACTTCATCATCAGACAAGTCCACACTATCCTCCAAGGAGAAAGGACCACCCTAACCTACTTTGAGAGCTTCTCTTGTTTGTTCCTCTACCTTCTTAGTCTTGAACTTTATTATGGTGGGAAGCGGAACATCATGTTGTAGCTCCTTCCTAAATGTTTCACCACCAGCTCCTCTCAATACAACAGGATCAACCTTGATGTCACCTTGCATGGATGTTCTTTGCTTTTTTTGTGGTGACATCAGCGGCATCACCCTCCTCTTCCTATAAACCATCATCAGGTCATCACCTACAGGTTCCTTGTTTACCTTCTCCTCTTCAAACGAGATGCCCTCTTCCACTTCATGCTATGAGGCTTGGCCCTCCTCATGTACTTCTGTAGTTTCAATAGCTGGTCTCAAAATCCTCCTTGTCTTCGGCTTGTGAATCATAGGCAGTGCAGATGATGCGGATGCTTGACTTGATGTTGATGCACCTATAGCTAGTGTGGCAATCCTTTCAATTATCACCCCCTTAGGTTCATCTTTAGTTTTCTTACTTCTAGGGGGACCTTTCCTCTGTTTCTATGTGGGCAACCCTTCCCCATTGGATTTTCTCTTCTCACTGAGGAAATCATCATATTCCTCATCTAGTATTTCTTGCCTTTTCTTTTTGGCATCAACTGTAAGGGCCACACCCCTTTTCTTCAATCTATTTATCTCTTCATCCACCCAAGCTTGGGTTAACTGTATCACCCCACCTGTCAGTTGATCCAGAGATATATCCTCCAGCTGTGTAAGATCAGGGGCTGATATGGTGTCATTGTATACCTTTTTGTCCTCATATTCATTGGACATAATTTTTCCATCATCCTTCCTCAGCTGTGCTAGCACTAGGATGCAGTCAAATGTCTTTATTTGGTTCAAGGTGAGTCTTTGGTACTTTCTTCTCCTCACCTCAGCTTCATCCTCACAGTCAGTCCATAAATCTTCCAGATGCTTCTGATGTATAGGTTTTCCTAATATTTTATGCATCCTTCCATAGGGGTCATAAGATCTAGCCAAGGGAAATGGCTGCAGATACGTCAGTTTTAGACCTCCTATGACATGCTTTATGCTTTCTGAGTCTGAGCACATATACCAGCCCATAGACACTAGAACAAACACCAGAGGTATCCTCTTTTGTTCCTTGTATGCTTCAACTATGGTAGACACCTGTCTTAGAAACTCCATCAGGACAACCCCATTAGTAGGGTATCTTGGTACATAAGGGGATGTCCTTCAAATCCTTCTATCCTTATGTATGAGAAGGTGGAAAACTAGATAAACTAGGCCCCATGTCTATAAACAAATTCTTGAGCCTCCATGCTCAATCTTTTGGTCCTGTCTTCCTCCATGGTTCTAATCAGATGCATAGAGAATGCATCATTTACCAATTTGTAATCCAGGAGGTAATTTTTTCTCTATAGCTGAGGATAGTGATTCCATATGTGGGCATCATCTGCATCATCTCCAACCTTACCCACTGTCTTCAATGCATCAAAGGTTCCCTTGTAAGCACATGAGTACACCACATATGAGGTCATATAAAACGAGCATGTGAGACCTCCTAGATTCCTCATCCCTTCATCTAGTTCATCACTGATGATCTTGGCCCATAATAGCCTATTATCTGCATATAGGACCATCTGGATGATTCCAAACATTCAACTCTCAAAATTTCCAGCATGAGGCTTACCTGCCATCCTACTCAGTAGGGTAATCATGTACTGGTACTCATCATCAAAATCAAATTTGTATAAATGTACGGGAAATTTAGCTAAGGTAGTGTAGGTGCTGCTCTTGGACCTCCATTGATACATCCTCTTCCTTGCATTATTCTTATTATTGTTGTACTTTGTTTCCAGCTTGCATAGATCCACACTGACCACCTTCTTTCCAAGTGGTAGATTAAAAGTAGAGGTGATGCCCTTGATTGAAAAGTCGGCATAAATTCTTCCATGCTTCTCCACTCACCTGGTCTCAGGGTTATAATTTCTAGCACATTCCACTACCAACTCTGGGGTATCCATGGCATATGGACATCCGGCTACATGCCACACTCTTGAAACATATATCGCATCCAGAAGGGTATTATCCTTGCCATGATCTATTCTTGTTGACCATGCTGCTAGGTCCATATCTCCCTCGTGAGTATCACCAATGATGCCATACTTAAACTATACCCCTTCAGGCTGAACAAACATAGGCTTGAGAAACTCTGAATCAGACCTATTCCTTGTAAGATCCACCATGGACTCCTGCAAAAAACATGATTTGTCTTACCTTACAATGTCCACATGCATTCATACAACATCATATATTTCTATAAAATTATGCATACTCTCTATTCTCCTTTTCTTCATCATGATATGCATATTTACAGAGTTAAACCACAAGCAAGAACATACACCCTACCTGAACATTTAGAAAATGACAATAGGAGGGTTTTTAGTTACTTACCTGATAGTTCTTTCCTCCTAGATTAGATGGGTGATTACGAAAAAGGGCCGCAAATGCTGAAGATCACCCGTTCTGTTACGCTAAAAGATCTAGTCCATTAAAAGGTAGTTGTATGAGGGTTTGACTTCTCTCCTTTGTAATTTCTCATTTTTTTGCAAGGTAAACAAAAATAACCTTGGAAAGTTACCTTTAAATGCATTCGTAGGGAAAATTAGGGTAAAACTGAGCTAGGTCAATTAAATATGTTGATTGTCTGCAGAGAATTCATGGATGATGGCAAGTGTTTGATTTGTGTTCATAATCGGCAAGAATTCATCTACCGCATTTAAGTGTATTCAATGTTAGGAAACAGGGGGGGTGATCTTCGAAAGATCGGGTGATATTTAAAATATGACCCCCTCTGGATAAAATGACCCCCCTACGCCTTTGAGCGGCAAAACTAAATGCAAAGGAATTGGGTGATGTGGTCAACGTTGACCACGTGTATATCAGGTCATGAATTTAAGATCAAGGGATGTTCAAACTATAACCCCGCAACTAAAATGACCCCCTTGGGAAAAGATCGGGGTGACGTCAATGTGTTGGCGACCATGTTTAATCGTTGTGTTTTAATGACATCACCGTCATGTTATTTAATATGGTGGCCGTCAGATATATACCTCTGCGAGGTAGAATGAAATGACGATGTCATCATCAGGGTGAGTTCCTTCATTCATTGGATTTAGATGACATAACCATCATATTGGCATAGGGTTATATTTTGCGAAGAGGGTGATATTCGTAAGATGACGGATATTAAAAATACGACCCCCTGCAAGAAAACTTAAGTCGTTTGATGGGTAGATATCGGCTACTACGTAAAATTAATGTCCAGACTTCACGGATCAAGTGATTATCAGGTGATAATACAATATCAGGGTGATCTTTTATAAGATGATTGATGTTTGAAATATGGCTCCCCTCCCTTGGAATATCAGGTTTGACCGAACTTTGACTTAACATAACTTTCTTCCCTTAGAGAATTTTGGGGTGATCCAAAAGGCATGCCTACTTGGAATTTCATGCACTTTCCAACCATGAGGTTAATAATGTGAAATATTGACTTTGACAACTGACCTCATCATGTAACAAATCCACCCTCTTTTAGGGTTACATGCATGACTTATTTTTACCAAACTACCCAAAGCAGAAAAACAACAAACCAAAGCAGCAAGAAAAAGTTGGGTCCCTATTTTTTCAAGGGAAAATGGGGCATGTTGTGTAACCACACAATAGATCTATACTTGGTTGAGTCGACATCTTGTACTTTGTTTTGTCTCTTGTGCATTTGGTTAGTTATAGTTATCTTTTATGTTCTAATGCTAGATATGCTCTATGATTACATATGGATGATAGCACTATGATCATGCAAATTTTATTATCTTTTATTATCGATGAGATGTATGCAATATGAATATTTATTGATGTATTTGACACATATGGATGGAAATATAATATATTGTTTTTTCTTCTAAATTTTATGGATGACATGAGCTATGACATAGATTATAACTTTTTTTAATTAAATGCATATAGAACAAACAATTTGATTTCTCTTTAATAGGATTTTTATCCTAAGGGATTGTAGGTTGACCTAGCATACAATGGCCTACTAAACCTTTTGTTGACATATTTTTCCTAAAAAGCTAAAATAGTCACTAGGAGGTGTTTTGAGGTTTTACAAGGTCCTAGAAGGTCTTTTATTGTAAAAATATAATAAAATACATTGTTATTATGTTTTAGTGGGTCAAAAAGGGTGTCTTTTAAACTCTAAACTATCAAATATTACCTTGATACTATTTAAATGGTCATAAAAGGAGGTTTTAACTACCTTTAAAATGTTAAATTTGCCAAAAATCACTTTTATTTTTGCCAAAAAGAACTTCCACATCCAAACTACCCTAATATCTGCAAAAAAAAAGGAAAAAAATTGTGCATGCATGTAGAGGAGACCATTTCAAACCCAAATCACGTATTTGGTCATTATTTTTGCAAACTCATGTTGACATCTTTGAGTTAAGAGGTTAGGTCATAGTCTAGGGTTAGTTTTTCAAGAGGTTTGAGTTCTTTCCTCTGTGTTTATGCCTCCTTTAGGGTTATTAATATTTTTTGTAGGCTCTATCATGGAAGAAATGCTCTAACATAATGGAGGTTCTATGTTAGAGATCATTAGAAGTGCATGTAGATGTTCAAAACTAAGACCTATATCATCATCATAGAGGAGATAGTTCAAGGGATTACAAGGAGCTCCATGGAAAGAGACACATATATAGAGATGCAGAGATATGCTAACAAAGGGGTTATACAAACTTGTAAGGTCTTTATGCTTTTTGTAAAGACCCTAATGGGGTATTAGAGATAGTTACAAAGAGATCAGAGAGGAACACTGAGAAGATAAATTTTCATAAGAGCTTGCTATTAGACATGGAGCAATGAACTATATGCAAAGGATAAAAGGTTGTAGAGAAAACTCCAAAAGGAGTTGGTTGAAGCTCAAGATATAGATGCAAGAAATATGCATTAGAAATGGAGACAAGACAAGATAAAGGATTAAAGAAAGTCAAATAGGCATCACAAAGCCTGCATCAACCATCAATAGGTTTGTATCCCCATCTAAAACCTTGTCAAAGCCTTAAAAATCCTATGCAAACCTATTGTGTGATGGACCGTCCAATAGAGAGGATAGTAAACAATGAGAAATCTTGTAAGATTTGTATGGATAAGCTTCACATAAGATAGTATAACAAGGACAAAATAGATATACTCAGTAAATTGTCAAATCCTACATCCTGTAATGAGTATATAATGCATTCATTATATGTCTAAAGGATCTATTGTCTCAGGTCTATCAGACCTCTTTTAGGTCTTGTTAACTATTAAGGGTAGTGTTAGGCCAAGAGACATATCACAAAGCCTACAAAAATTTTAGGTACAACCTTAAGAACCTTGTTGTGTTTGCAATAAGAATGCTAGATAAAACATGGTGCATGAGATTAGGACAAGGAGTTATCTGAGACAATGGTCACAGAGTCTTAAAATAGTGACATAGACCTTACTAAAAGGGTTAGAAGATAGTGAAATTAAAGATAATAACTTCCACTATACCAAGATTGATTAAATGTGCAGGGACAATTATCATGGAAAAAGGATTGTTCCATAAAGAGCTATGATAGTGATAATAGTAGGTATTGATAGTGGGTTCTGATGCAAAGTTAGCAAGGATGTAAGGCCATAGATACCTATGATAGTGCCATAAACTAATACAAGGATGAAGAAATCAGGTTATGCATAGAGGAAGACATAGTATCATCCAACTATTATGGATTATTCACCTACAAAAGGTGCCATTGAACTGTTGAGATAGTATAGAGACATTGACAAGCACGGTCCAAACATTGACAGGACATTGATGAAATTTTGACAAGGTACAATAGGACTCAAAAGAAAGGCCACTAAGTCATTATCATCACCATACAGGTAGGGTATCTCAGATGTCTTAGATTTCATTTTTGTTGGAATACATAGTGTGCATTTCAACCTACTGGCAAACACACTGAGTTTACTTTTCTCCTACTGGAAAACACACTATGTTTTCAGTTTCTTCAAATCGGTAGGAGCAAAATCACTCCATTATCACTCCAAAGGCATTTATACATCCTTTGAAGCTATGAAGACACCATGTAGACTCCTTCAAACACCTACAGAAGCATTCAATGCAAAAGCAGTTAGATGAATGACACAACTATATCAACTTGGTCAATTCTCATTGCACTCTCCAAGGATTCTTCGTAGGAATTGTATGGTAATTTTTGTACTTCTTCTCTTGTATCACTATTAAGGATGTGCAAGAAAAGGTCACATAGTTATCTATGGTCCATATCGGGAGTGATTGTTGAAGAGTATAGTACTTGTCTCCATTGAGTGATGAAATGTGCCACTGATTCATTTGCATCTTTCTTTACTGTCAAGAATTCCCATATTCCTATCCTAACTAGTTTGTTCATATCAAAGGTTATGACAAACCCTCCTATGAGTTGGAGAAAAGAGTGGATGGAGGCTTTATGCAATCGATAGTACCAATTTAGAGTGATCCTTTCAAGGGTTTTAGGAAAGATTCTTGCATTGACTTCATCCCAAGGGAGTAGCTCTCTTATGGTGATCGTGAATGCTTTCACATGAGAATTTAAGCCCCCTTCTCCCTTGAACTTGGTTAGTCAGGGAGAGGTCATGGTAATAGTACATTGTTTATGTTGTGATATAGGGGCTCTTTCAAATATTCAAGGTAAGTTCTCGAGAATGTGCTCTAAGATATGGGTGTCAAGAACATGGGCCCTATAGGTGGGACTTGTTGATATGCAAGCATGTTTGCATATGTTGGCTGAGCTTGAGGGTAATTCTGAGATAGATGAATGGTGTGAGTTGGATAGTATCCACCTGCTTGTGGACATTGTTGGATTGTGTCATTACTTCCATTTCATGAATAAAATGTTATATAAGGGGGATTTTAAATTGCCCCCTGGTCTTGTTTGACCCTAGTGTTGTGCATTCTATTTATTGGATCATTTATATCTCGAGGAGGTTGTTCTAATTGTTCTTCTAATGTTCTAATCTATTGGACTAGGGTAGCTATGAGGTCGACAGGGGTTGTAGCTTTTGTTCTTGGTGCTTCTCTCATTAGCTATGAATTCTTGTGGTTTCCTCCATTCACATGTTCTTTGGAGGTATTTTCTAATTGCTTATTTTGTTGTGCAACACATAGGGCTTCTTGGGCCTCCCTATCTTTTTGTAGGTGTTTCTCTAAATATCTTACTTCATCATCTAATTGTGTCACTATTCCTGCATGGCTAGTCGATGGTCAATGGATTTCTAACCTTACGAGCACTCAACATGCTCTGCCATGGTTAGAGTTTGTTGGCTGAATTGCAACTTCATGTTCCTAAGTGAGATTGTTAAATGTGAGAGAACATCAAGTCTCTCATCTATCATTTTCATAATTTGAGTCTTCAAGATCATAGCAGTTGGTAGTCAGTGCTAATGGATTAGGTGGCACATATCTATCAAATGAGGGTGTTTTGAGCTCTCTAGAGGGAAAATTTCATGGATTTGCTTTAGATTCTATCATATTCAGGGGTGCCTTAGACACTACAAAATAAATGGAATGAAGAGTGAAGAGGATGAAGGAGATGAGTGAAATGAAGATAAAACTGGTGAACTGGAAGTGTGAATGGAACAATGGTAATGCAAAGATCTCCACCAAAAGGTTTTATTCTTCACATTAGGTTAACAAAATATGTATCATTTAGAATGCAACCCAGATGATTTTGTGAGTGAGTCATAGTCAAATGCAACACATGAACCATCATCCTTGCTAAAGGTAGCCTCCTAGTCACTCCCTCTCACATGACAAGATCCAATGGAGTAGAGGTGGGACTAAGGGGTTGTCCTACTCTCTTTCTTCAGGGAACAAGATGTCAGAGATGGTGGTTGGGTTTCATGTTGTGTATGTTCTAATTGTTGTTTTTATTCAGACATTCAATTGTTGTTGTAGTTGTGATGATTATATGACCCGTGGGGTCATGATTGTTGGCAATATGTGTTGTCATTTATGTCAACACTTAGAGTAAAGTCAACACTCAATTTGTGATGATGATATACTAGTATAGTAACAGAGGTGCAGTGATGATACTGATGTTCATGGTTTTTGATGTTCTGTAATGTTCCTAAGGTTCATGGTTCGTTGTTGATGTTCATGGTTGGATGTCATGCCCTTATTAATGTCAAGTAAAGTTGGTTTGAGCATGTTTGTGGTCAGCAAAGATGATTTCATGATGAAATATAAGATGGGAATTAGAAGCACTAAGATGAATGATGATATATTAAGATGGGAATTAGAATCTATGTTGAGGATGAGAAGATGTTGTTGATGACCTGTGGCATGTTAGATGATCCTTTCTATTGTTCTTAAGAATGTATTTGTTGTTATATGAACATTTTGGCCTTTGAAAGTTGGTGAAGGTTTCTATTACAGGAAGCTGCCTGAAAGACTGCCTGGTAAAATACTCTGCATTCCTCTACATTTGAGGATATGGTCATATAGTTTAGAAGTTAATTTTAGTATGAGGTAAAGGTTCTAAATCTAAAGTTTTAGATCATTTTTCCCTCCACAATGAAAGTTATGAAAGATAGAGTTTTAGCCTATGCTCTGGTAAGATGAAATGATGATGAAGACTATTTGGAATGCTTTGCATTCCTCTACAGTGATAGATATGGGTATGCAATTTTGAGGATATGTTCACAACAATGCATGAGTGCATTCATATGAGTTTTAGAGCTCTATAAGCTTAGTTTTCAAATAACAATTGTGATAAAGACAGTTCGAGATGCCTAGTTCTCAGGACATATGCTAATAATGTGTACTAATTCGTTGTTGCATGAAATGGTACATAGTCTAATTAAAGATGGTCCTGATGATCTTATGTTGTCTCTTGTTGCTCCACAAGGTGTTTTTTTGCTCTCTCCAAAACTAGTTGTGGTCCGGAATGATGATATTGCCAGGTTATGTATTTGTCCAGTTTTTTGAAGAATGTTGAAGGTATGCACCACAAAGTTCTTTCTGTGTGGAGTTCAAGAACTGTTTCAAGATGATGAATAGGTCATGCTGACTCACCTAGAAGAAGAACAAGCAATGTTTTATGATTCATGAGTACCACCAAGATTGTCAAGTCCGATGTGCTACATGTTTCATTTTTTCTTGCTTAAGGGTATCCTAATTCAAATTTTTCTAGCATATAGATGATATTCCTTGAAGAATGATGTTCTTTAGGACTAGAATAAGCTTGTATTGGGATCCGTAAGGCGTGTGTTTCCTTTTGGAGTAGTGTGTAGTTCATGATAGGGCTTGCCCTATACATGTTTCATGTTGTGTGATCTTTGGCCGACTTGTAAAATGTAATATTCTTGTTGTATTGGTTGAATTGTAATGAAATCAATGTAATGTCATGTATATATTGTAAAACTAGTTGATCTAGGTGAGGTATGATTGTGAAGAAGAATATGTGAGTATGTAAAAGAGCAGAATATGAACATGTCTTGCATTATGATGTGTGATTGAAGGAGAAAGAGCAGAAGCAATAAGGACTATCCTGATCCATTTTGAAGACATTTTTATGATAGGAGGGAAGTGAAGAGTGTGCCTAATTGATCCAATCATTAGAAGAGGTAGAATTGCAATCATCAAAGGTGTGAGCTTCAATGTCATTTTTTAGACAGTAGAAGGACTATCATGTTGTAATCTTTTCTAAGTTCATTCTTAGTTTAGGGAGTAGTTGCTTCCTTGGGAGTGACCTAAAAATATTTCTTCAAGGAGTAGTAGCTTCCTTGGGTTGTATCCCTAAAACAAAGTTAGCAGGGAGTAGTAGCTTCCTTGGGTTGTAGCCCTAAAACAAAGTTGTAATTTTTAGCTTCATATATTTTGAGTTAATCCTCCCCGTGGTTTTTCCCTTTTTGGGTTTTCCATGTATATCTGGTGTTATGTGTTGACGTGCATTGTGTTGATCCTTCATTTTTATGTTAATGTTGTAATGCTTAAGTTTTAATTTTCTCTGGAGAATTTGAAGTTTGTTTAGATACTGATTCACCCCCCTCTCAGTATCCTGGTGTGTTCAACAATTGGTATCAGAGCCAAGTTACTCAGAATAAGCTTAACCACTTAAGGAAGGTCTGAGATGGCTACTAGTGGATCTCATAAGGTACCTATGTTTGATGGAACAAATTATTCATTTTGGAAGCTAAGGATGGAAAAATATCTATTTTCTCTAGAGTTTGGTGTATTACAAGTTGTCATGAAGGGATACATTGCTCTCGGTTCTGAGCCTATAGATGCTGATGAGATTAGGTTGTATGATAATAATGCCAAGGCAAAGAGTACTATCATGAGTGGTATGGATGATTCAAAACTTCTAAAGGTAATGAGTTGAAAATTTACCAAGGATGTCAGGGTAAAACTTGAAAGCATTTATGAAGTATATAGTAAAGTGAAGCAAGCCAAGATGCAAATCTTCAAGAGCAAATTTGAGACCCTGAGAATGATAGAAGATGAAGATATTGCCAATTATATGCTCCAAGTGGATGAAATAGTTAATGGCATCAAATGTCTTGGTGGTGAAGTGAAAGAAGATGAAATTGTGAAGAAGGTACTGAGAACTCTTCCCAAATTTTACAGTCATAAGGTATTTGCTATTAAGGAGACTCAGGATTTGGATACATATATAGTAGATCAATTGTTTGGCTCTCTCAGAGCTTTTAAAATGAGAGAATTTGATAAGGGTGTTCCAAAGAAGGAAGCAACTTTTAAAGCAAGTAAGAAGACAAAAGATGAAGTAGCAGATCAAGATGATGACCTTGATGATGCAGAGGCAAACTTTGTAAGAAGATTGAACAAGGGCACCGAAAAACACAAAGGTAAGTTAACTTTCAAATGTTTCAATTGTGGGAAGATTGGTCACTTTTTTTCTAAATGTCATTTTAAAGAATCAAGGGGTAGTAACAAGAGAGACAATTTCAAAAGAAGCCTGTATTCCATAGAGAGCAGTTGTTCTTCAAAAGATGAGGATCATGATGAATCAAATGATGAAACTCTTTTCATGGACTTGAATATTGGTGACAAAAATGATGATTTTGGGAATTGTGAAAAGTCTGATATCTTGTAGAATGATCAAAATAATAAAAAATCAATGGTTGTATGGACTACTTTTCATGCAAAAGAAGAAGCCAATACTTGGGTAATTGAAAGTAGTTGCTCTAACCACATGACTGGTGATAAGGAGAAGTTTATCAGCCTTGAGAAGTGGAATGGTGGAGCTGTTAATTTTGGTGGTGATGAGTCAACACAAATATGTGGAAAGGGTGCTATAACTATTGATGGGAAGAATAGGACTGAGGATGTTCTCTGATGAAGGGGGTAAATCACAAAATACACAATAAAAAATACTGAACACATAAAATAAAACTTTCTTTTATTGAACTAGGCAACTCATTACATTACAGAAGCTTAATTACAATCAAAGGATGAATCCTCTACTGGCTGCAACACATTACAGCTTTCCCAACCTCAAGACTCTAGAATCTTCAGCCTTCTATAACCCCAAATCAGCTAGGGTTTCTATTTTCCCACCTATTCTTGACTCTACACTGGCCCCCTTAGCTCTACTACTGCCCAGGGTTCCCAAAATAGTCATAAATAGCACTTTTTGGTGGCCTCCAGCTAAATTTCAAAATTTGCAACTCCCTCCAAAAGTAGGTCAACTTCCGGGAAGCATAACTTTTGATCCGGGTGTCCGATTGTCGAACCGTTTTAAGCGCCGAAAGTTCGCAATGTGAACTATCACGATGGAAATTTGTAAATGGATTTCTATCAACTTTTTAGGATGTTATGGGAAGTTTTAGTGCCTCATATCTCATTCTAGAAATTTTTAGGGGCTTTTTAGAAAACAAAAACTTTAATATCTTTCAGCTCACAAATGATCTTTGCCTAATTCCTTCGCCAAAGGTCTTATATTTCCGTTATGTAACTTTCTAGAATTTTTTTCTTCATTATGTGCCCAAATGCAAACTTTCTAAAAATAGCAGGTACACTTTCCAAAACAGGTAGGTCGCTATTTTTAGTAGTTTTGGAAAAACTGAAAGTCCTACATTATTATTCTGGATATTATGGAACCAGAAACATTAATTATGGAAAGAAATGAAAACAACTACAATGATTTTGAATTAACTTCTTTTTGGGTGATGCAAGATTTCCCTTACACCACTGGATGCTCCTGCATCAGACACCTAGGGTAATTTGAGAAGTGACCCTATCATGTCTCAGATGTTTGTGTGAGGAAAACCCAAATAGTCAACCTCTGTCTTAGACAAACAAGAAGAATCTTCAACAGGCCTTCCTTTCCATTTTACCAAATATTCTTCATATTGCTTTTTCTGAGTACTTCTTCCCACACAGCTATCCAAGATCTCTTCTATCTCCTCCATTGAAGTAGATGCTGGAATACTCCACTGCACTTCTTTTGGTCCATCCTCTGTTCTACCTTCATGATATTCTGATAAATCAGCAATGTTGAAAACAGGGGAAATATTGATCCCAGTTGGCAGCTCTACCTCATATGCATTTCCTGAATCATGCTTCTTCAGGATTCTGCATGGTCCAAATTTCTTCATTTTCAACTTATTGTATGTTCCAATTGGGAACCTTTCTTTTCTCAAGTGAACCATGACTTCATCTCCTACCTGGAATTCCTTATATCTCCTCTTCTGATCTGCCTTAGCCTTGTACTAATACTCATTTTATTAATGTGCTTTCTCACCTCTTCATACAAATGCTTTAGATGTTTTGCAAAGTCTTCAGCTTCAGCACTTGTCTTTGCTCTGTTGTCCAACTTCCTTAACTTAGAAGTATTTCTTGGGCTATTGCCATATACAATCTGGAATGGTGATTTACCAGTACTCCTATTGACAGAATTGTTGTAAACAAATTCTACCTGTGGTAAAATCAAATCCCATCACTTGGGCTTATCTCCTACCAAGCATCGTAGCAGGTTACCCAAACTCCTATTCACCACTTCAATCTGTCCATCAGTTTGTGGATGGTGTGCAGAACTAAACTTCAAGTATGTCTTCAACTTCTTCCATAATGTCCTCCAGAAATAACCAACAAACTTGGTATCTCAGTCTGAAACTATGCTCTTTGGTAGACCATGTAGTCTCACCACTTCCCTGAAAAATAACTCTGCAATATGAACAACATCATTAGTCTTCTTACAAGCAATAAAATGTGCCATTTTTGAGATTCTGTCCACCACCACAAAAATAGAATCATGTCCTCTCTGTGTCCTTGGTAAACCAAGAACAAAATCCATACTAATATCATCCCATGGCTTCTTTGGTACAGGTAATGGCTGATACAACCTTGTATTCTGACTTGTTCCTTTTGCCATCTGACACACTCTACAACTCTACACAAATTTCCTCACATCCTGTTACAACTGTGTCCAATAATAATTTTCACTGACAATGGCAATGGTCTTATCTTGACCAAAGTGTCCAGCTAATTCCCCACTATGCTTCTCCTTAATTAGGTTCTCTCTCATGGAACTCCTTGGAATGCACAATTGGCTTCCTCTAAACAACATGCCATCTTGGATTATGAAATCCAACCATTTTGTCCTGTCCAAAGTAACAGGTTCCAAACAAGCTTTCCAAGCGTCTGCAAAATCTAGATCTTCAGGATACAAACTTTTGAGCTCATCGAACCCAACAACCTCTATCTTCATTTCTGTCAACAAATTTTGCCTTTTGCTCAAGGCATCTGCAACTCTATTGGACTTCCCACTCCTGTGCTTCAAAACAAAAGTATAGCTTTGCAAAAACTCAACCCATTTTAAGTGCCTTTGATTTAACTTTCCTTGACTATTAAGATACTGCAAAGCCTGATGATTAGTATATAAAACAAACTCTTTTGGCAACAAATAATGTCTCCATTTCTTCAAAGCCTGAACTATTGCATAAAACTCCTGATCATAAACAAAATACTTTTTCTTGGCACCATTAAGCTTCTCACTAAAATAGGCAATGGGCTTACCTTCTTGGCTCAAAACAGCTCCTATACCACTACCACTAGCATCACAATCTACTTGAAATACCTTATTAAAATCTGGAAGTGCCAAAATAGGTTGTTTTACGACTTTCTATTTCAATGTATCAAAGCTCTTGTCTGCTCCTTTAGTCCATCTAAACTCTTTTCTATACCCTCTCATTGTCTCAGTTAGGGGTGCACAAATGCTACTAAAATTCCTGATAAACTTTCTGTAAAAACTTGCCAAACCATGAAAAGATCATACCTCTGTTGCACTCCTTGGTGTAGGCCATTCAATGATAGCCCTTACTTTTTCTGGGTCCATCTTAAGACCTTCCTCTGAGACAAAAAATCCCAGGTATACCAACTCCTTCTTTGCAAAACTACATTTCTTCAGATTAATCAGCAACTTCTCCTCCATCAGCTTCTCTAGAACTCTTCTGATATGCATCAGATGCTCATCCCAAGTCTTACTGAAAATCAAAATATCATCCAAATAAACAATAACAAAACTTTCCAAAAATTCTTTCAGTACCTCATTCATGAGCCGCATGAATGTGCTCAGTGCATTGGTTAGCCCAAATGGTATGACTAACCATTCATACAAACCTTCCTTTGTCTTGAAAGCTGTCTTCCATTCATCTCCTTCTCTGATATGGATCTGATGATATCCACTCTTTAGGTCAATTTTCGTGAAGTACTTGGCTCAACTCAAATAATCCATGATGTCATCCATTCTTGGCAATGGAAATCTATACTTGATCGTTATCTTATTGATGGCTCAAGAGTGTGTACACATCCTCCATTCTCCATCCTTTTTTGGTGCTAGTACTACAGGTACCGCACATGGACTTAGGCTCTCCCTT
Organism: Cunninghamia lanceolata; assembly: GCA_027924645.1. NCBI lineage: Eukaryota > Viridiplantae > Streptophyta > Pinopsida > Cupressales > Cupressaceae > Cunninghamia > Cunninghamia lanceolata. The sequence continues at coordinate 3,758,728 of BSBN01001011.1, forward strand.
ATCAGTCCCTTCCTCAACAACTCCTAAACTTGTCTATTCAGCTCTTCATTCTCTGTAGGGGTCATTCTGTGGGCTGCCTTGTTTGGCAAATTGGCTCATGGTATCAAATCCATTTGATGGCTTATCTTCCTTATTGGTGGTAAGCCTTCAGGTACATTATTAGAGATAATGTCATGGAACTCTTCCAACATATCTGAAACTTCTGTTGGTACATCTTCACATTTCTCTTGACTAATCTTAGGAATCAATGCAAAGCAATGACACTCATGCTTCATACCCTCCAAAAATTTCCTACCATCTACCAAGCAAATTCTGGCGGTACTACATACCTTTTCTTCCACCTCCTTCAAGGGCTTCAATTTATGACGAACTCCATCTTTTGTTAGGGAATATGTGTTTCCACATCCATCATGGACAGCGCTCCTATCATACTACCACAGCCTCCCTAATAGCATTGACATGCATCCATCGGTATGATATCACACAACACCTCATCGTGGTAGTCCCAATCTTAAACTTCACCAAACACTACTCATTGACCAAAGCTCTATGGTCTTTCTGCAACCATGCAATCCGATATGGATGCAGATGCTTTCTTCTTGTCAACCATCTCCTCTTAAACAAGATTATTAGTGCTTCCACTGTCAATAATAATATCACAACACTTACCTTCACATTTGCACCTTGTGTAGAATAAACTCTTCCTCTGATTTGGTTCTTTCTCCTCATTCAACAAGGTTCTTCTGACAACTAGGGTTTCTCCCCTTTCAGCATCTTTGAAATGCTCAGACTGTGCATCTTCATCTACATGTGCAACTTGTGCATTACCTTCAGGTCTTCTATTTGTCCTTCCTTGATGTTGCGGACACTCATATGCTCGATGCCCTTCTTCTCCACATTCGAAACAGGTTCCTCTGAAGCCTCCTCTTCCAGGTCCTTGCCCAGGTCTGCCTCTTCCTCTTCCTCTTTGCTCACCATTGTTCTAGTCACGAGGGTGGTAGGTGTTATCCCCTCTCTGATTTTGATTGGTGTCAGCTTCTTCACTTTTCTTTGCATCTTCATTTTGGCCCCCATAGGGTCTTCCACCAGTCCTTCCACCTTGACCTCTTCCCCTTTGCTTGCTGTCAAATCTTTTATTTAGCTTCTCTTCCACCTTCAAGGAAAACTGGTATGCATCTTCTATGGTGGTCATTCTGACCAGGCTCAGCTCCTCCTAAATACTCAGCCTCAACCCATTAATGTAATGAGCTACCTTCTCCTTGTTGGGCTTTGCATGGCCTATCCTGATAGTAATCTTATAAAACTCTTTTGTATACTCCTTGACAGACTTGTTACCTTGCTTTAGTCCTTGCAACTTCTTCAACAACTCCATCTCATAGTCCACAGGAATGAACTGCTTCTTTAGTTTCTCCACCATCCAATCCCATCTGGTGATCTTTCCTTTTCCTCTTCTTTTCCTCTCTAATTGGACCTCCTTCCACCAAATACTGGGATGGCCCTTCAACTTCATTTTTGCAAACTTGACCTGATCTGGGTCCTCCACATCTTCATACTCAAAATACTCCTCCATGTCATTGATTCAAATCTCCAGAATATGTAGAAACTTTGATTCTGGACCTCTTTCTGATCTTTGAAATGGCCCTTAACAACCTAACTTCTACAGGATCTCCTGCAGCTTCTTGTTCTTCCTCAGATAGCTCCTCTTCAGCTTCATCTTCGCTTTCTTCTCTTGTTCTCGGATCAAACCCTCTTCGCAGCTCCTCTTACAATGCATCGATTTGACTTTGTAGGGTTCTAAAACCTTCTTCCATCAAAGTATTCCTCCTAACATGATTTCTTCATGGAGGCATCTTGATCTCCACAGCAAACCCACAACCTCAGGTCCTAATGCAAACTGCCTCACGGTCAGCGATCTGTCTACACACTCAGGAACCCTTGCTCTGATACCACTTGATGAAGGGGGTAAATCACAAAACACACAATAACAGATATTGAACATAGCAAATAGAACGTTCTTTTATTGAATTGGGTAACTCATTACATTACAGAAGCTCAATTACAATCAGATGATGAATCCTCTACTGGCTGCAACACATTACAGCTTTCCCAACCTCAAGACTCTAGAATCTTTATCCTTCTGTAACCCCAAATCAGCTAGGGTTTCTATTTTCCCACCTATTCTTGACTCTACACTGGCCCCCTTAACTCTACTACTACCCAGGGTTCCCAAAATAGTCATAAATAGCACTTTTTGGAGGCCTCCAGCTAAATTTTGAAATTTGCAACTCCCTCCAAAAGTAGGTCAACTTCCGGGAAGCATAACTTTTGATCTGGGTGTCCGATTGACGAACCGTTTTAAGCACCGAAAAACTCGTGATGTGAACTATCATGTCATAAATTTGTAAATGGATTTCCATCAACTTTTTGGGATGTTATGGGAATTTTTAGTGCCTCATATCTCATTCTGGAAATTTTCAGGGGCTTTTCAGATAACAAAAACTTTAATATCTTTCAGCTCACAAATGATCTTTTCCTAATTCCTTTGCCAAAGGTCTTATATTTCCATTATGTAACTTTCTAGAAGTTTTTGCTTCATTACATGCCCAAATGCAAACTTTCTAAAAATAGTAGGTACACTTTCCAAAATAGGCAGGTTGCTATTTTTAGCAGTTTTGGAAAAACTAAAAGTCCTACATTATTATTCTAGATATTATGGAACTAGAAACACTAATTATGGAAAGAAATGAAAACAACTACAATGATTTTGAATTAACTTTATTTTGGGTGATGCAAGATTGCCCTTACACCACTGGATGCTCCTACATCATTCTCTATGTCAAAGGACTAAAGCATAACCTTCTTAGTGTCAGTTAGATGTGAAGTAAAGGATACAATCTTACCTTTCATGCCAAAGGATGTGAAATCAGGAAGGTAGGGTCCAGAAAACTAGTTGCAGAAGGTATCAAGACATATGGAGATATTTATCATCTAAAGGAGATAAATGGAAGAACATGTTTATTGGCTCAATCTAGTGAGTGTTAGTTGTGGCACAAGAGAATGGGATACATCAACTTTGACAACATGGTTTAAGGATCAGATCTATTCATGTTGTGAGAGACATGCCTAAGATAACACCTGCAAACACATTATGTAAGGAATGCCAAATGGGAAAGTAGACAAACAAAAATGTTAAGAGCAAGGAGTATTCTTCATCAAAGCCATTGGAGTTGATTCATATTGACCTATGTGGTCCTATAAGGATAAAGAGTCAATAAGGAGAAATGTATTTCATGTTTCTTATGGATGATTATTATAGGATGACTTGGGTTACTTTCTTAAGAGAGAAATTGGAATCCTTTGATAAGTTTAAGATTTTCAAAGCTATAGTTGAGAATGAAATGGATGCTAAGATCAAGTGCTTAAGGTCTGATAGAGGAGGTGAGTTTACCTCAAATGAATTTGAAAGGTTTTGTGAAGATCATGGTATTAGGAGACATCTATTTTCTCCTAGGACCCCATAGCAGAATGGGGTAGTAGAAAGCAAGAACAGGACTGTGCAAGAAATGGCTAGGGCAATTTTGAAGGATGTAGATCTACTTGACATGTATTGGAAGGAAGCAATTCACACTATTGTCTATCTGACTAACAGAGTACAATTGAGGGTCAATAGCACTAAGACCCCTTATGAGCTATGGTATGGAAGACCTCCCACTATCAGATACTTCAAGATCTTTGGTAGAAAATTCTATATCAGAAGAGATGAAGAAGATCTAGGAAGGTTTGATTCAAGGAGTGATGAAGGGATCTTTATTGGTTACTCAACCAAAAGCAAGGCCTATAGATTCTATAACAAGAGGTTAGGAAAGATTATTGAAACCACAAATGTCAAAGTGGATGAAGACTTTTTCAGATCTCACAAGAATTAGAGGACTTCAAATCTAATTAATGTATTTCCCTGTATTGAAGAAGAAGAAGAAGAAAAGAAAGAAGAAAAGGAACAAGAACTAGAGAAGATACCCAAGACTCCAACAAAGTATGTTTAGAAGAATCACTCAACAAATCAGATCATTGGGGACAAGAATAAAGGTGTACTGACTAGGAGGAGTCTCGAAAAAGCATGTGACCAAGTAAACTTGTGTTTATTATCAAAGATAGAACCCAAAACATTTGTTGATGCTAGCAAAGATGATGGATAGATAAAGGAAATGGAAGAAGAAATGAATCAGATAGAGAAGAATCAGACATGGAAATTGATTCCCAGACCACCAAATAAGAATGTTATAGGAATAAAGTGGGTATTTCAGAACAAGTTGAATGAAGATGGTGAAGTTGTGAGGAACAAAGCAAGATTGGTGTGTAAGGGCTATTCTCAAGTTGAAGGCATTGAGTTTGAGGAGACTTTTGCTCAGGTAGATAGGATGGAGGCAATCAGAATGTTTCTTGCCCTTGCTACTCACAAGAACTTCAAGGTTTATCAGATGGATGTCAAGTCAACATTTTTAAATGGTGATATAGATGAAGAGGTTTACATTGAGCAACCAGATGGTTTTCAGATATCAGAAGATCTAGACATGGTGTGCAAACTCAAAAAGGCTTTGTATGGTCTCAAGTAAGTACCTAGAGCTTGGTATGCTAGGTTGGATAAGTACTTACTTCAGCAAGGCTTTAAGAAAGGTACTACAGATAGAAATCTTTACATCAAGGAAGAAGGAGATATGATATTGATAGTTACAATATATGTTGATGACATCATCTTTGGTGGAGATGATGATATGTGTAAAAATTTTACAGAGGAGATGCAAAAAGAGTTTGAGATGTCTATGATTGGTGAGATGTCTTTCTTCCTTGGACTTCAAATTGCTTAGCTAGATGTTGGTATCTTTATTTCTCAATATTAGTATGTCAAAGAGATGTTGAAGAGATTTGGTATGGAGGACTCTAAACTAGTAAGTACTCCTACGGTTACTAGTTGTCACTTGAGAAAGGATGATGAGTCTTCAGAGGTTGATCAGACTTTGTATAGATCTATGATTGGAGGATTGTTGTACTTGACTGCTTCTAGACCTGATATCATGCATGTAGTATGTGTGGTTGCCAGATAATAAGCTAATCCCAAGCAAACACATGAGAAGGCAATGAAAAGAATATTCATATATTTGAAGGGAACTTTGGAGTATGGCTTATGGTATCCAAGAGGTAATGACTTAGATCTAAGTGCCTACATTGATACTGATTGGGCTAGTTATGTTGATGATAGAAGAAGTACAAGTGGCGGTGCTTTCTTCTTAGGAAGCAGATCGGTCTCATGGCTGAGCAAGAAGCAAGATTAAGTGTCCTTATCAACTACAGAGGCAGAGTATATTGTAGTAGCGTCCTGATGTACACAAGTGTTGTGGATGAAGCAAACCCTAAAGGATATCAAGGTACTATATGATGAGCCTATTCCTATTTTGTGTGATAATACAAGTGCTATCAATATTTCCAAGAATCCAATGATGCATTCTAGAACCACGCATATAGCAATTAGGTATCACTTTTTGAGAGAGAAGGTTGTAGATAAAGAAGTAAAGTTGGAATATGTTGCAACAAAGGATTAGATTGTAGATATTTTCACAAAGGTTCTTGCAAAGGACACTTTTGAAAATCTCTGACATAGATTAGGGGTAATTGCCCCTCCTTCTTGCTAGATACATAGTGGTGCATCTCTCCAGGGGGAGTTCGTCCTATATCTTTTTCCAAGATTGATGGTGGCCACCTCTTAGGAGGAGCAAGTAGTTGTGGATGCTGACAGAGGGAGCATTGAAGAAGGGAGAGAGAGAGAGAGAGGAAATGTGTACCTTAGGAGGAGAGTTTGTACCCTAAGGGGAAGAAGAAGTTGCCCTTTGTCCTTGATGTCAAAGGGGGAGAGAGATAAATGTACATCTGAGGGGGGGTGTGTGCTTCCATCAATGACAAAGGGGGACATTGTTGGCAATATGTGTTGTCATTGATGTCAACACTTAGAGTAAGGTCAACAATCAGTTTGTGATGATGATATACCAGTATAGTAACAAAGGTGCAGTGATGATACTGATGTTCATGGTTGTTGATGTTCAGTAATGTTCCTAAGGTTCATGGTTGGATGTCATACCCTGATTAATGTCATGTAAATTTGTGTTGAGCATGTTTGTGGTCAGCAAAGATGATTTCATGATGAAATATTAAGATGGGAATTAGAAGCACTAATATGAATTGGTGCAGTCACAGTTAGGAGGGTCCACAAAGTGAACAGTCTAGACCGTGCAGCAAGAGTAAACACAATGGAAACAACTCAATTATAGAATGCAAATGCAAATTTAGTCATTCAGTATATCATAGATCCAAAATACAAACAAGCTGGCAACATGCAGGCTTACAATTAGGGTTCACAAGCCTGATTCCTTAGTTATAGTATATGGGCAAGATACAACTTTGAAGCACTTTTACAAAAGAATTCAAATTATCAAACTATCTCTATGTAATTCACTACCTTCCTAGGCATCTATTACATGAATATATATCATCTTTGGAACATAAGATTCCTCTGCGTTGGCCAAGGATGATTACAAACTCCAATGAAAGAGATGTAATGTGTGTACATATATAGCTTGGACCTAAATTGATGGGATTCCCCTACAAGTGAATGGAATAGCATGTAGATCTTAGGGAAGGTCGTCCACGATCCAAGGTTCCTTGAATGATGTGCAATTCAGCTCCACAAGTCATGACATACTCCACAAGTCTTCTCCATTAGCTGATTGTATGAGACTGTTAGGATGCTCTACTTTGAGAAAATAGTCAATCTTTTGATAGTGATATCTTTCCAGAAACTAATCCAAATGATCTGAATTTTGGATATGATGTGCATGAAGGTGTCTAGATGTTAAGTCTAGCTCCGCAAGGTCTGAAATGAAACTATGAAAGAATGCAGACCAAAATACAAAAACTACTACTAATTGAACTGATTGAACTAAATTGGAAAATGAAAGAAAACAAACTGAAATGCAAATGTTTTTGGTTGATGCAAGATTGCTCTTGAATCAGGGATGCTCCTACATTAGGCATCCGGGGTGGTTGGAAAAGTGATTCCCTCACTTTGTTGGGGCTAGAGGAAAACCAAAATGGTCCACCTCAACCTGAGAAATCCAAGATGAGTTTTCTTCTAGTCTGCCTTTCCACTTCATAAGATATTCTTTGTATTGCTTGTCTCTAGTGTTGCATCCAATTCTACTATCCAAAATGTCTTCAATCTGCTCTGGTGTTTGTTGTGGTAACTACTTCTTCAAATGATCTCCAATGCTATCACTGAACTCTGCTTCATGTTATTGATATAGGGCTACAATGTTGAAAATAGGTGATATATCCAATGTCTTCACTAGCTGCACTTCATATGTATTTCCTGAATCAAACTTTCTAAGTATCCTACATGGTCCAAACTTCTTCATCTTCAACTTGTTATATGTCCCAACTGGAAATCTTTCTTTTCTCAAGCACACCATAACTTCATCTCCAACTACAAACTATTTATGTCTTCTCTTTACATATGCTTGCTCATTATACTTAATGTTCATCTCCTCCAAATACTTCTTAACCTGATTATGCACTGTCTCCATGTGTCTTGCAAATTCTTCTATTTCTACACTCCTCTTATCCTCCATACTAATATATCTCAACTCTGCAACTCCTCTAGGATTAGTTCCTATCACAATCTCAAATTGTGTTCTTTTGGTACTCCTATTCACTGAATTATTGTATGAAAACTCTTCTTATTATAGAATCAAATCCTAATTTCCTACCTTTTCTCCAACCAAGTATCTCAACAAGTTACCCAAACTCGTATTTACTACCTCTGTCTATCCATTAGTCTATGGATGAAATGCTAAACTAAACTTCAAGTCTATCTTCATCTTCTTCCAAAGTGTCTTCCAAAAGTACCCAAGAAATCTTGTATCTCTATCTGAAATTATGCTCTTAGGTAATCCATGCAATCTCACAATCTCCTTGAAAAATAGGTCAGCCACATGAATTGCATCAGTTGTCTTCTTACAAGGTATGAAATGTGTCATCTTTGAAAATCTGTCCACCACTACAAATATAGAATCATGTCCACTATGTGTCTTTGTCAATCCCATTATGAAATCCATGCTTATGTCTTCCCAAGGTCTCTACGGTACTGTCAAAGATTTGTACAATCCAGTATTCTAACTACTTCCTTTTGCAACTTGACATACTCTACAACTCTACACAAATTTCCTAACATCCCTATATATCTAAGGCCAAAAGTAATTTTCACTTACCAAGGCCATTGTCTTATCAATGCCAAATGTCCTGACAATCCACCACTGTGCTTCTCTTTGATCAAACTATCCTTCATTGAACTCCTAGGTATGCATAACTAGTTTCCTTTGAACAACATATCCTCCTAAATGAAATAATCCAACCACTTACTCCTATCTTTCACAACAGGTTCCTTACATGCTTTCCAAGGTTCTACAAAATCAAGATCTTCTTCATACATGTTCTTCAATTCTTTAAATCCTAACACTTCAATTCTCATCTCTATCAGCAACTTCCTTCTCCTACTTAATGCATCTGCAACTATGTTTGATTTTCCACTCCTATGCTTCAGTACAAAAGTGTAACTCTGCATGAACTCTACCCATCTCATATCTCTCTGATTAAACTTTCCTTGACTATTCAGATACTGCAAAGCTTGATGATTTGTATACAACATAAACTCTTTAGGCAACAAGTAATGTCTCCACTTCTTCGAGGCTTGAATTATGGCATAGAACTCTTGATCATAAATTGAATATCATCTCCTTGCATTATTCAACTTCTCATTGAAATATGCTATAGGTCTACCTTCTTGACTTAACACTTCTCCTATTGCATTACCACTTGCATCAAAATCTACTCGAAATACCTTACTAAAATCCAGTAATGCCAACATAGGTTGATTTGTCACTTTCTACTTCAGCAATTCAAAACTTTTATCTACTCCTGATATCCATTTAAAGTCTTTCATGTTACCTCTCATTGTCTCTGTCATAGGGTTACATACTAAACTAAAATTTCTGATGAACTTCCAATAGAAACTAGCTAATCCATGAAATGATCTAACTTTCCCAAAGCTCTCAAGTATAGGCCACTCAACAATTGCTCTTACTTTCTTAGGGTCCATCTTCAATCCTTCCGTAGAAATCACAAATCCCAAGTATACCAATTTTTTCTTCATGAAACTACACTTCTTGATGTTTATCAGCAATTTCTCTTCTCTCAACCTCTGTAATACTTGGCTCAGGTGCCACAGATGTTCTTCTTTTGTCTTACTAAAAATTACAATATCATCCAAATATACAATAACAAACTTACCCAAGAATTTCTTCAAAACATCATTCACCAATCTCATGAAAGTACTCGATGCATTAGTCAATCCAAAAGGCATCACTAACCATTCATACAATCCTTCATTTGTCTTAAAAGAAGTCTTCCATTCATCTCCCTCTCTGATTATGATCTAATGGTATCCACTCTTCAAGTCTATCTTTGTAAAATATTTTTCTCCACTCAAACAATCCATAATATCATCCATCCTAGGCAAAGGAAATCTATACGTAACTGTGATCTTGTTTATTGCTCTAGAGTCGGTACACATTCTCCATTTTCCATCCTTCTTTGGTGCTAACATTGCAAGTACTGTACAAGGACTCAAGATTTCTCTGATCAAACCTTTCCCCAACAACTCATGTATCTATCTATTCATTTCTTCATTCTCTATTGGTGTCATTATGTCTGCTACTTTGTTAGGCAAACTAGCTCTAGGTATAAGATCCATGTGATGACTGACACTCCTGATTGGTGGCAATCCTTTAGGTACATTATCTAATATGATACTCTGCCAGCAATTCAGTTATCTCCTCTAGTTGTGTTTCTTTAGTCTTTAGATTTTTAGGCTTCTTAGGAATCAAAGCATAACACATTCTCATGTCTTAAACCATCCAAAAATTTCCTTCCATCAACCAAACAGATTCTAGCATTCCCACGCACTTCAATCTTAGGATCATCTTCCAAAGGGATCAAAGTAATTATGTTTCCATTTGATGTTATAGTATATGTATTCTTTCTTGCATCATGTATAGCTTTTCTATCATACTGCAATGGTCTACCCAACAATATATGACAAACATCCATAGGCATAATATCACACAATACTTTATCATGATATGATCCAATATGAAATTTTACCAAACATTGTTCACTCACCAGTACCTTATGATCAGCCTAAATCCATGCTATCTGATAAGGCTTAGGGTGTTTCAATCTTTCCAACTTCATCTTAGTCACCATCTCCTCTGAAACTAAATTATTAGAACTACCACTATCAATTATAACTTTACAACATTTACCTCTTGATTTGCATCTGGTTCGGAACAAACTTTTCCTCTGCGGTGGTTCTTCATTTGTATCTACTTGAAATAGTGCTCTCCTCATGACTATTGATTCTCCTTTCTCAGATTTACCAACTAAACTCAATGATCCAATAGGTTCTTCTTCCACTATTCTCTATCTTCTTTCTTGTACTTCCTTGATTACATTCAAATGCTCTGTGCCCTTCACCTCCACATTTAAAACAAGTTCCTTTGAATACTCTCCTATCAGGTCCTCTTCCATCTCTTCTACATCCTTCACTCCAATATGAATTAGGGTTTCCTCTATGGTAGAAAATTTTGTCATCTCTCTGGTATGCATTGTTGTCTCTGTCCTCCTTCTTGAATGTGCTCTCTTGTCTATTCTGCTCTGCATATGATCTTTCTATTGGTAACTTGGTAAACATCACTAAGAGAGTGACACTACTGGTATGCTGATGAATGATTGTGCATGATGTTTGAAGATGTTGTCATTGATGGCAACAAGAAAAGGAACAAGATTGGAACAGTGTTTTTGGTTCGTAGAAGAACACTTAGTCAGTTTGGCTAAGTGTTGGTAGTATACTGAAACATCAACAAGGAGATAGTGTTTGAACTGATATTGGTTAGCAGTAGAAGATCATATCATTCAGTTGAGGTATGCTATTCACAGTCCTCAAATGATCATTTGTCCAAGATTTCAGTTCTTGATGAGTATCGAAAGTTTATCTTCAAAAAGTCTAAGTCTGATAGTGTAGAGAACAGAGAAAATTAGAACAGAACACTCAACTGAATTGGTCTACATTCCTCTGTTGTTGCATATCTTGTTATGTGGTTTTGAGGTGTTGTAAACACATGTATGTATGAATTATCTATATCTAGAGTTGCAAGTTTATAGTTCCACCGAAGAGTCAGTTATGAATACCTAAGTATCACTACTTGGTCTGATAGAACTTGACTATGACAGAGCATGTGTTATTGTGGTTTGCATTCCACTGCAAAAGAAAATTTTGCCTTGTGGTTCTAGAGGTATGATCTATGATATGTGAAGAGTCTGAAATGGATTTGAGCAAGTCTTGTGGTCCGCAATAGAATATGTAGTTTGACAATTGAACTAAACTAGTGACAGTCTATGATTAAGGCTGACATGATAGTATGATGTGTGTACGGTAAATTTTGTTATTTGGAATCTTATCCTAAGTAATTATATGGATGGAGCTGACATATGTGAACATGATTCAAGTGTTGTTTTGATATGGTATGTATTTTGGTAAATGATTTTGGCCAAGCTACATAATGCATGACTACATGGTACACTTTACTAGGCTGACCTAATATGAAGATTTTGATTGTTGCAGATATATATATATATATGGGATTGAAGTCGGTGTTTGGGTGAAGTGATGCAAATGTGAATGTGTCAAATTTGTGAAGTACATAGTAGGCAACAAGAGCAAAAGAAGAGAGATCTTGCTTAATGTAAAAGTAGAGCAGTGAAATAGAATAGTCAAGATGAAGAGTTTTGAGAAAGTATTTTGAGCATTCATTGGAGCTGCATCCATGCATGTGTAGATGTAATCTAAGCAGTTCAACCTAGTAGTGAGCCATGCTTCCTTCTCTTTTCTTTCTCTAGGTAGTGAGCCTGTTTTGGCAGTGAGCCATTCTTGCAGTTAAAATTTTCTTTGGGAAGTGAGTCCTAAGGCAGTGAGCATCTACTGTAATTCAATATTGTTCCTACATAATATATTGTGAGCTAACACTCACCATGGTTTTTCCCAGTTTTGGGTTTTCCACATAAAAATCCTGGTGTTCATGTGTGATGGTTTGTGGTTATTTCTTCTATGTTTAATTTGCCTTATTATTGCATGTGGTAAATGGATTACTAGTTTAATAAATGAGAAGTTTAATACAGTATTGATTCAACCCCCCCTTTCAGTGCCTTGGTTCTTCAACAATTGGTATCAGAGCCTAGTTCCTTAGAAGAAGTCTAACAACTTGAGGAAGATCTTGGAGATTGAACACATGGCAGGTAAAAAGCATCCTACTTCTCCTGAAGAAATTGAGTCAACTAAAACTAAAGAAGAATAATGTTTACTTGTCAATGAAGAAGAACTCAAGCTTTCCCTTGAAGATCTTGAAAAGGTTGAATTAGAAAATAGGGATCTGAAATATAATGTAAAGCAAGCAGATGAATGCTTAAAAAATTGAGGGAGCAAGTCAAGAGATTCAAAGAAAAGCATTAGGATGTTAGTGAAAAACTGAATGATCTGAAAGTGGAAGTTGTAGAAAGAGCAAAAGAAGAAGAAGATCTAAACAATTGGTGAAAGGCAAAATAGAAGAATGTGCTAATCTTGAAAAGGAAGTTGGGAACCTGAAGTCTGATTTGGATAAAGAAAAAAGTTATGAAGAAAAATTTAAGATAAGCTCTGCAAAACTTAATGAGATGATTTCAAGTCAGAAGAGTCCTAATGATAAAGAAGGCTTGGGATTTGAGAAAGGTGAAAGCTCCAAAGAAGGTCAAAGAAAGAATGTTGAGATCAAGAAAGACAAAGGTAAACAAATCTAGAATCAGAGGAATAGACCTAGAAGGCCACCACTGAGACAACCAAATGCTCAAAGATACCCTTATTTCAATAGTTATTGTAATGCATGCAATAAATTTGGTCATAAGGCTACTCTATCTAGGAGTAGAGTAAATCAAAATGTTCCACCATTCTCTGGTCAGTGCTTCACTTGCAACAAATTAGGTCACAAAGCTAATGAATGCAAAAGTCAGAAAAGGAATAGTTACAACAATGGAAGGAATGTTCAAACCTTCAAAGGTAACTACTTTAATTGAAAGACATTTAGTCAAAGAGCTAGTGAATGTAGCATTCAGATAAGGAACAACTATAAAAATGGAAGGAATACTCAATATTTCAATGGGAATTGCTTTGCATGCAATAGATTTGGTCACAAGGATAACCAATGTAGATCAAGGATGAATGAAAGGAACAATGGACACAAAAATATTGTTTGCTTCAACTGCAATAGGCCTAGACATTTTGCAAGATTATGTAGAAGCAGGAATATGAACAAGGATAATCAGGCAAAAATGAAGAAACTGATACAAAAGGCAAATCTAGCAGAGATCAAGGAGATGAATCAAATGTGGGTCAAGAAGGGAGTGTAAGAAGTCAAGGATGAGTCTGCACCAGACTCTGGGGCTAGTACTTCCTTAGGGAAGTAAATTGAGAGCTCTAGCTCAGGGGGAGCTTAATGTAAAATCATGTTCCCCCAGCTAGAAATGTGGTGTTAATATCTAGCACGAGTACATAAGCTAGAAAATAAGAAAACAAAGCTTTTGGAGAAGATTCGGGCAGAAAAGAAGCTAATGTAGTAAATTATGGAGCAATCTTGATTGATTGGGGACAACAGAGAAAGGGTTTGACATCTTTTTGAATGAAGCATTTATTGCAATTAAATCTTGATGAAATAAAGAATATAAGGGATCCATTTGAAAGAAAAATCACTCTGCACTCAAACTACCAAGTGACCAAAATGATCTGTGAAATGAGCCAAAGTAATTTCAAGCAGTTAGTGAAGAAACCCTAATAGAGGCAAAAGGTATTTATTACTCTTTCTTTTGAAAAATTTCCTATTTTGAGTTTGCAAGGATGAATACCCCTCAAGTAGTTGAGATAACTAAGAGGCCCCACCCTAATTTTAAGAAACATACCTTTAAATCCTAAATGACTGATCCAGATGACACATTTTCTGAGATTCCACATGGTGTTATGCATATGGAGGATGTTAGGTCATATATACATACAAACCTAGAGGAATATGATCACATGAAATTAGGAAAATTGTACTTGGATGAGCTAACTACTATCAATATTGTGTTGAAAGAAGAATACAATGTCCTACATGAGAAGAACCTGGATACATGGTTAGACTTTCCGATAATCTTAGATGATGCATGGGTTAGATATGTTCTGAGTAGAATTCATGATGAATTATTTTGGCTTGTTGAGCCCCACATGATAACAAAAGAGGCTATCAAAGTAGTAACTTGCATGAGTTCTATCGGAAAGGTTCCAACCTTGAAAACCATGAAGAACAATGTAGTAATGCAGTTAACTGGTACAAAATTTGATAAAAGGGCACTAATTGTGAATGACATTGAGGATTCAGCAGTTAGATTTGCATCAATGGTTATTGGGTACAAGGTCTATTTCTCCAACAGGGAGAATTTAGTGTCTACAACAACCATATACACAGCATATGATATGGTCAAGAATAACATAGATTATGACATATGTGAATTGATCTAGGAACAACTAAAGGAGAATCTAGAAGAAAAAAGGAAACAAAATATCCCTTTAAGTATGGAACTTTGATTATTTGTCTGTTCTTTTATTTTCTAAGGTAGTTACTTGGTATGGAGAATATAGGTTAGCTTGATCATGCACCTGTAGCTTCTCAAATCGGAAATCATTTGCATAGCTTGGGAAATGCTAACAAATAAAATGCAGCTTTATGGGGTTATTTCAAAAACTTCCAAAAGAAAATGTAGGCTAGGGCTAGGATCCTTGAAACAGTTGTAAAGAAGTATGAAAAGGATATTGTGTTCATGGTGGACATGGACAAATGCCTCATGGAGGATGTTGAACCTAGAATTGTATGGGTCCTAGCAATGGGATATGAAGTCTCAGAGGAAGTATTAACTGGTTTGGTAGATCTTATATTGAGCAAACCAAAAAGACCCCAAGGAGGAAAGGTTTGGTACATTTAAGGAACTATCTCTCAAAGTTCATCTAGAGGAAACACAACTAGAGACCCAAAGAAAGGTCAAAGAATATGTAGAGGAAGTTGCTAAGAGCCATGGGTTCAGAGATGAGGAAATAAGTAAAGCAAGAGCAAAGGTAGAGGCATTAAAAGCTGCAAGTGCTCCGGAAGGGCAAACATCAAAATCTCTGGAGAAGAAGGAAGAGGAGAAAATTGAAAAGGAGAATCCTACATCTAGCCCTGCAAGAAGAACAAGAGCTTCCACCTCTGCAGCTGCTTCAAAGAGTTTTGGAGCCTCTGTATCAAGGACAAAGGCTACATGTGCTAAGAAAGAGACACCTGAGAAAAAGGCTGAGAAAGAAAAGACAGCCTAAAAAATAAGTACTAGTAAAGAAAACTACAGAGAAGGAGAAAAGAAAGAAAACAAAGGCAACACAAAGAGTGTATGTGAGCCTGGGTGAATGAGAAGAAGAAGAGGAAATAGAGACAGATGAGGAGATTGAAGAAAAATAGGCAAAAACAGAGAAAAGCACCTCTAGTAAAAAGTAGAAGCCCTCAAAAAAGACCAAGAAGAAGAAGGAAGATGAGAAGACTGAAAGTGAAGCAATGCTTTCCTTGGAAACCTTATCAATGCATTTGCTCAGCATGGAAATTTGAAACCCATTGTTAAAATGTATGATGAAAGATCTGATGCAGACAAGATAATTATTGAAACAACAATTATCAGATATTTAGAAATGTTTAGCAAGGCTTTAATTGAAATCTTAGATCAATTACCGGATAGCCTAGCTAGCATCATGTTAGCAAGGAAGGAAGTGGCTATGGCCAAAGATGTTGAGATAAGAGAATATGTCCTCTTCAGTCTCTGTCCAGATATAACAAATGAAGAAAAAGCCAAAGTCAGAAAGATACTCAATGATAAATTTAGAGCAAAGAGAAGAGTTAATACACTTATGGTCGGTGACACAGAAGCACTAGTAAAAGAAACAAAGGAGATAGCCCTGAGTGTGTTACATGAATTGCAAATTATAACTATTGTAGACACTGATGGGGAAGAATAAGTTAACAATGTTGACACCTCTAATGCTACTCTGGAAGTAAATGTTAAGAAGAGCATGGACCAAGGCACAATCACTCCTCGGAAGTGTTTAGGAAAGATTGAAGAAATGAAAGAAACTGAAGAAGAGAAGTGTTACAAATATGTGCCTAATCGATGTTGTCATTAATGTCAACATATCCTTGTTGCTATTAGTGTCAACTGTATCTTATTCTATTTCTTGTTTAGAATACTTGTATGTTGAGGATATTTAGAAAATTAGCCTCTCTGGAAGAAACAAGTGAGTTACATATCTCTCTGTCATAGACAGTGAAGACAATGTAGTTTAGTGAAGTAGATTGCTCCGCATTCCAAGTAGGATGAAGATCACAGTCTGTGGATTAAAGGGTTTGTAGAGGATTGTCTGAAGTTGTTCCAGTCAAGATTTGAGAGGTCCACATGGAGAATTGGTGAAGTTATGGCCATCTGAGTAGAATTGATTTTTATAGTTGTTCAGAGGTGATAGAGTGACAGAAATCTGGTCTGAATTGATCCACATTGGAATATTATGATATGTGGATCTAGAGCTGTGTTTGGGATGTCAGTGTGTATCCTCAACTCAAGTGGTTCTTGGTTTGGAGGTCTGCAAGTAATCTTTCTAGTGTGACAGTAATGATAGTTGGTGTTCTTGAGTTCTCGGATGAAGGTGCAAGTGGTTCTGGTGATCTGAGGTAGTACAGTTGTTCTTGTTGATTTCATTATGCTTGTGGTGGTCTCTAGTTCATGTGCCTACTGTGTTGGTGGTCTGCATTGAGGATTGAGCTCGTGGTTGAAGATTTGTCCTTGGGTGTTGCTATTCTTTCCAGTCTTGGCCGACCGGATGCTTTGTGCATGTTGTGGCTCATCTAAGAGAGGTTCTATGAAGTGTGGCATGTTGTCTGAGGAAGATTTGGGTCCTAGCTATGTTTGGCTAATAGTATAGTGATTTGCATTAAGTCAGATGTTTGTAGTGCCAACCTTGATGTTTATTCCAAGGTTGATGCAGCATATAAATATGTGTGGTTGAGTTGTGGAAAATTATCTTTGTGTGAAAATGAGAAGATCCTAAGAAAGGAAGAAAGGCAGAGTAGAGAAGAAGAGTATAAGAGGAAGAGCAGTAAAGAATGAGGAGATAATGAAGAAGTGTTTGGGGGAAGAGAAAAAGTATTCTGCACTTAAATGGAACTGACCTTGGCATGAAAATGATATTGTTTTCTAGTTCAATCTTCCTGTGATAAACTTATAAATGTTTCTTTAGGCAGTGAGCCTCTTTTGAGCAGTGAGCTCTGGGTTGTGCACCTAAAGGAAAGTGCCTTCCCATTTTCTATTCTTTTAACAGAGAATAAATCTTGTGGGTTAACCCCCACCATGGTTTTTCCCTTAATCGGGTTTCCACATAAAAATCTTGGTGTCATATGTGTTGATTATATTTGTGCTCATGTGTTGTTGATTTATGCTTTCATGGTTATATTAATATGTTAATAAGTGTGGAAGAAGATTAGATATAGCAAAAGATAAAAATTTTGAGACAACTAATTCACCCCCCTCTCAGTTGTCTACCCTTATTTCAACAATTGGTATCAGAGCTGGTTCCTCTAAAAGAAGCTTGACCGCTTAAGGAGATCCAAGATGTCGACTTACAAGAAGGATAGTCAAAGATTTGATGGAACAAATTACTCTCTTCGGAAGAGTCACATGGAGTGCCATTTGCAATGCATGGGTGATGCTTATTGGTTAATAACAAAGGATGAGTATAAGCCTCCGGAGAAAGGTCCTTCAACTCTAGATGAACTCAAAGATGCTGAAAACAACATTCGAGCTAAAGAAGCTTTGCCGAGTGCCCTGCCTGATACAGAAATGACAAATGTCCTAGAATTGAAAACTGCTCATGAAATCTAGAAGTTGGAAACTCTATATGAAGGTGATGAATATGTCAAATGTGCTAAGTTACAGATCTTGAAGGGTAGATACAAAAATTTGAGGATGAGTGAAGATGAAAACATCACTTCCTACTTGCAGAAGGTGAATGAACTTGTGTGTAGTATTAGGTGTGCTGGTGGAACACTGGAAGAATCAGAGATTGTTGGCAAAGCGCTTAGATCCTTACCTACTTCATACAAGCATAGAGTTGTTGCTATTGAGGAAATCAGGACTGTGACAACTGTTACAAGGGATTAGTTGGTTGGAAAGCTCTTAGCATTTGAAATGAGTGAGTTTGGTGATTCTCTTCGTAAATCTGAATCTACATTTAAGGCTAGTGTTTTTGGAAAGCAAAGATTTGATCTAGGTGAAAGCTCTTCAAGAAGACTAACTAGATTTGAGAAGGCAAGGAAGGATCTTGAAGAAGATGAATTAGAGCTTGAAGAACTTGAAGCCCTTTTTGCCAAAAGACTACCATGAGGATCCGGTAAGTATGAAGGAAAGTTTCCCTTCAAATGTTTTACTTGCAATAAGATTGGTCATTTTGCCTCAAGATGTCCAGAGAGGGTTTCAAAGCCAAACCCTAATAGACCTAGGTTTCAGAAGAAATACTAGCATGTCCAAGAAGTTGTTGATGGAGTTACAGATGATGAATCTGACAAGGGAAGTACATCTAGAAATGAATGGGTGTTCATTGCTATCAAAGAAGAGAATCTGGTGCCTACTGAATCTGCTAGCTATGTGAATGTGGAAAGTGCCTTGGCTACTCAGGTTGAAGAAAAGGATGAATGGGTGATTACCAACAGATGTTCTCATCATATGAGAGGTGATAAGAGTAAGTTTGTAAGTATGGAAAGATATGAAGGTGGAATTGTGAATTTTGGAGACAATTCAGCTGGCAGAATCAATGGCAGAGGATCCATCTCTTTTGATGGTAAGCACAACACTAATAATGTTTTGTATGTAGAAGGGTTGAAGCATAATCTTCTTAGTGTTGGACAGTTAGTTGACAAAGGGTATGACCTTCGATTCAAGGATGGAAAATGTAGAATTTTAGAAAGCTTTGGAACTGAGATTGCATCTGGTACATAGACTAGAGGTAATATTTTTCATTAAGTTACACTAGTAAAAGATATTTGATTGCTTAGATTGATTAGAGTTCGTTATGGTATAGGAAAATGTGTCATGTAAACTTTGATAACATTGTCAAGATAAGTACTACTCAGGCTATGAGAGATCTTCCAAAGCTTTTAAAACATACTAATAGCATGTATAAGGAATGTCAGTTGGGCAAACAGAGTAGAACTACATTCAAAATTAAAGAACAATGCTCAAGTGGATTGTTAGAACTTGTGCACACTGATTTGTGTGGTCCTGCTAGAGTTAGGAGTTTGCAAGGAGACATATACTTTATGTTGTTGATTGATGATTACTCCCGGATGATGTGTGTCACTTTCTTGAAAGAGAAATCAGAGGCTCTTGACAAATTCAAGGTGTTCAAGGCTGGGGTGGAGAATGATATTGGTGTGAAGGTAAAGTGCCTGAGATCGGACAGAGGTGGAGAGTTTACCTCCGGTGAGTTTAATGCATTTTGTGAAAAGCATGGAATAAGAAGATAGTTATCTGCTCCTAGGACTCCTCAGTAGAATGGAGTTGTGGAAAGGAAGAACTAGACTATTCAAGAGGATGCTAGAACCATGATGATGGAGGCAAATGTTCCACATATCTATTGGAGAGAGGCTATGAGTACTGCTGTCTACACTCTTAACTGGGTGCAAATCAAAGGTAATACTAGTAGAACACCTTATGAACTTTGGTTTGGTAATGCTACTATTGTGAAATACTTTAGAGTTTTCGGTAGTAAATGCTATATCAAAAGAGATGAATATCTAGGAAAGTTTGATGCAAGGAGTGATGAAGGAATATTTTTGGGTTATTCTAACCAAAGCAAGGCATACTGGTGCTTTAACAAGAGATTGAAAAAGATTGTTGAAAGTGCTAATGTCAAAGTAGATGAGAGCATGGAGAGACCTTCCAAGTTCTATGGATATGAATTAGATGATGAAAATGAAAAGCAAGTTCAAGGTCAGACTCAGATTCAGATTGCTCCAAAAAATCTAGTGACTCAAGAAGCTAGTGAAAATGCTGAAGAAGAAGTTCAAGAATTAGAAGCTCAAGAAAATCCTAAAACTCCCAGGTATGTAAGGTTGAATCATTCTGAAGATAAGATCATAGGAGATAGAAATAAAGATGTTCAAACTAGAAGAACAATTGTTGAAGAACAAGTGGAGTATTGTTTAATTTCAAAGATTGAACCAAAATCAGTGAATGAAGTATGCAATGATGAAAGTTGGACAAAAGCAATGGAAGAAGAATTAATGCAAATTGAAAAGAATCACACTTGGGATCTTGTTCCTAGACTTGAAGATAAAGATGCAATTGGAACTAAATGGGTCTTCTAGAATAAATTGAATGAAGATGGTGAAGTTGTGAGAAACAAAGCAAGATTGGTGTGCAAAGGATATTCTTAGGTAGAGGGAATTGATTTAGAAGAAACTTTTTCTCTGATAGCAAGAATCAAAGAAGTTAGATTATTTCTTGCCTTTGCTGCTTGCAAAGATTTCAAAGTTTACCAGATGCATGTCAAGTTAGCATTCCTGAATGGAGAGTTAGAAGAAGTCTACATTGAGCAACTGGAATGATTCCAGTTGTCTGATCAAGGAGATATGGTCTGCAGATTGAAGAAAGCATTGTATGGACTTAAACAAGCCCCAAGAACCTGGTATGCAAGATTAGATAAGTATCTGCTGAAGTTAGGCTTTAGCAAAGGCACTGCTGATAGTAATCTTTATTTCAAAATTGATCATGAACACATCCTGATTGTTGAGGTATTTGTTGATGATATCATCTTTGGTGGAAATGAGAGAATGTGTAACAAATTTGCTAATCAGATGCAAAGTGAATTTGAGATGTCCATGCTTGGTGAAATGAATTTCTTCTTAGGTCTGCAAATCATTTAGTCAGAAAAAAGCATCTTCATATCTCAGTCTAAGTATGTGAAAGAGTTGTTGAAAAAGTTTGGAATGGAAGATTCAAAACCAGTGAGTACTCCTATGATAACTTGATGCAAGTTGAGTAAAGATGATGTTTCCCCTAAGGTAGATTAGAAAAGGTATAGATCAATGATTGGAGGACTGTTTTATCTAACTCATACCAGACCTAATATTATGAATGCAGTTGGCCTTGTTGATAGATTTTAAGTTGATCGTATAGAATCTCATGTTGTAGCAGTAAAAAGAATCTTCAGATATCTGAAGGGAACATCTAATTATGGCTTATGGTATCCTAAGGGTGATAATTTCAATCTTCATGCATATACAAATGCTGATTGGGTAGGAGATGTGGATGACAGAAAGAGTACTAGTGGAGGTGCATTTTTCTTGGGAACGAGATTGGTTTCTTGGTTGAGAAAAAAGTAGGAGGCAATATCTATGTCTACTGCAAAGGCAGAGTATATAGCAGCAGCAAGTAATTGTACTTAGTTTTTGTGGATGAAACAAATGTTGAAGGATATTAGAGTTGTGTTTGAAGAGCCTGTTACAATCTTCTGTGATAATTCAAGTGCAATAAACATCTCAAAGAATCTGGTGTTGCATTAAAAAACAAAGCACATATCCATCAAGTTTCACTTTTTGAGAGACAAGGTGAATGAGAATGAAGTTATATTGGAGTTTGTTTCATCAAAAGATCAGATTATAGACATCTTCACTAAGCCTCTACCTAAGGACACTTTTGAGTATCTCAGAGGGAAGCTAGGGGTGATTACCCCTCCTATTCAAAACTAAGATGTACTAATGTGCATCAGTCTGGTGGAACTCACAGTCATATCTCATGATCCAGATTGGTGTTAAGGAGATGTTACTCAGGGGGAGTAGTTCATGTGCTAATTCTGGAGTTCAATCTGGTTTTATCTAAAAAGCAAAAGAGAGAGAGATGATTGCAAATATGTGCCCTTTTCCATTGATGTCAAAGGGGGAGAGAAGTCATGTGAAAAACTTGAAAGTAAGTAGTTGCTGGTGAAAGGGGGATCGGTGAAGAAAGTGATTACATATGTGATAAGAGAAAGGGGAGAAGTTCTTGTCTTGATGGTTGAAACAGTTTTTCACATCATATGTTTCCATCAATGACAAAGGGGGACATTGTTGCAAATATGTGCCTAATCGGTGTTGTCATTGATGTCAACATATCCTTGTTGTCATTAGTGTCAACTATATTTTATTCTATTGCTTGTTTAGAATACTTGTATGTTGAGGATATTCAAAAAATTAGCCTCTCCAGAAGAAACAAATGAGTTACATAGCTCTCTGTCAGAGATAGTGAAGACAGTGCAGTTTAGTGAAGTAGATTGCTCTGCATTCCAAGTAGGATGAAGATCAGAGTCTATGGATTAAAGGGTTTGTAGAGGATTGTATGAAGTTTCTTCAATCAAGATTTGAGAGGTCTGTATGGAGAATTGGTGAAGTTATGGCCATCTAAGTAGAACTGGGTTTTATAGTTGTTCAGAGGTGACAGAGTGACATAAATCTAGTCTAGATTGATCCGCATTGGAATATTATGATTTGTGGATCTAGATGTGTGTTTGGGATGTCGGTGTGTATCCTCAACTCAAGTGGCTCCTAGTTTAGAGGTCCGCAAGAAATCTTTCTAGTATGACAGTCATGATAGTTGGTGTTCTTGAGTTCCTAGATGAAGGTGCAAGTGGTTCTGGTGATCTGAGGTAGTGCGGTTGTTCTTATTGATTTCATTCTGCTTGTGGTGGTCTTTGGATCATGTGCCTACTATGTTGGTGGTCTGTATTAAGGATTGAGCTCATGGTTTAAGATTTGTCCTTGGGTGTTGCTATTCTTTCCAGTCTTGGCTGACTGGATGCTTTGTGCATGCTACAAATGATCTAAGAGAGGTTCTATGAAGTGTGGCATGTTGTTTGAGGAAGATTTGGGTCCCAACTATGTTTGGTTGACAATATAGTGATTCACATTAAGTCAAATGTTTGTAGTGCCGACCTTGATGTTTATTCTAATGTTGATGAAGCATACAAATATGTGTGGTTGAGTTGTGGAAAATCATCCTTGTGCGAAAATGAGAAGATCCTAAGAAAGGAAGAACGACAGAGAAGAGAAGAAGAAGAGCAGAAGAGGAAGAATAGTAAAGAATGAGGAGATAGAAAAGAAGTGTTTGGGGGGAAGAACAGAAGTATTGTGCGCTTAAATGGAATTGACCTTGGCATGAAGAAGATGTTGTTTTCTGGTTCAATCTTCCTGTGATAAACTTATAAATGTTTCTATAGGTAGTGAGCCTCTTTTGAGCAGTGAGCTCTAGGTAGTGCACCCAAAGGAAAGTGCCTTCTCATTTTCTATTCTTTTAATAGAGAATAAATCTTGTGGGTTAACCCCCACCGTGATTTTTCTGTTAACCAGGTTTTCATGTAAAAATCCTAGTGTCATATGTGTTGATTATGTTTCTGCTCATGTGTTGTTGATTTATGCTTTCATGGTTATATCATTAATCTATTAATAAGTGTCAAAGAAGATTAGATACAACAAAAGATAAAGTTTTTGAGACAGTTAATTCACCCCCCCTCTCAGTTGTCTACCCTTATTTCAACAAGAAGTCTGAAGAAGAAAGGACAATCCCTTAACAAAATATCTCTAAGGAACAAGAAGAGCAGAGAGAGGAGAAAAATGAACAAATGATGGACATTACTATTTTAGAACCTAAAGGAAATGGACAAGAAAACATTCAATCCCCCCCTCTGGAGAGTCAAGATACTGAAATGTCTCAAGAAGAAGTAAAGAGAGACACTACAAACTCAATAAGGGAATTTTTGTTAAAACAAAAGGAAGCAGAAATAGTAGACACATTTGAACTATTGCAAGGACAAATAAACTTGGCAACCTTGTCTCCCCTACAGAAATTGAATTTGGGTATAATGTTCCAAGTAACTACCTAAGAAGAAATAATAAAGTCTCACATGGAAGACAATGAGCTATTGGGTGAAGCAATAAATATTTTTGAGAAGATCATGCCCGGAGTTCAGAGAGATAGAACACTCACTCCCACAACACAAATGAAAAAGATTATGGAGTCTATGAATTCCCATTTTGAATCCTTTGAGCAAGCTGCTGACAAAAAGGTAAGAGCTGAAATAGACAGTAAGAGATTAGTTGAGCTAAAAGAGAAAGCTTCTCAAGACAAAATTTTGTTAGATAAAAGTATAGAATATGCACAGTTAGCCCTTAAAGAAGCAATTGAACTGTATCAATTTTGTCTTACATGGCTGGACAAGACTAAGGAGATAAAAGATGGGAAGCTCAAATAATGAGGATATCCATAACTTATGACCCAACAAAAGATGCTATTGGCAATCAGAGGGCACAAGTTGAAACTATTCATTCTAATATACATAAGTTGTAGATCCAAATGGATATCATAAAGCATAGAATGAGTCAGCTCTGGGAGATACCAAGTTTCAAAATTGCATCCCTAACCAAACTAATAACAGCGGTAGACAAGACTAGGCAAATCACTTAAGCCCCTAATACAGTGAAGAAAGCAGAAGATTTGGTGTCCCAGATTAATGGGAACATACTAATTTTGAGTGATGCCAAAACCAGTTGGGATGAAGAAATGGTGCAACTGAAAATAATCTATAAAGATGTTCTCTCGGAACAACAATAAGCATTTCTGATCACTTGTATATATGTAGTAAAGTAGAAAAATAGTTTTGAATTTTTGGCAACTTGTATATATCTTTGTATCATACACCTTTTCCATTGATGTCAAAGGGAGAGAAAAAATGAAGCATGTGAAAAACATTTTAAAAATAATAAAAGAAGCATGAAGATAGGGGAGCAGTGTATAAAGAGAAAGGGGGAGTTGTAACAGTTTTTCACATCAAGTGTTCCCATCAATGCCAAAGGGGGAGATTGTTGGCAACTTGAAAAACATCACTAAGAGAGGGACACTATTGGTATGATGGTGAATTATTGTGCATGATGTTTGAAGATGTTGTCATTGATGGAAACAAGCAAAGGAACAAAATTGGAACAATGTTTTTGGTCCAGAGAAGAAGACTTTGCCAGTTTGGCGAAGTGTTGGCAGTATATTGAAACAACAACAAGGAGACAACGTTTGAGCTGGTATTGGTCAGCAGTAGAAGATCATATCATGTAGTTTAGGTATGTTGTTCACAGTCCTCAAATGATCATTTGTCCAAAATTTTAGTTCTTGATGAGTACCAGAAGTTTATCTTCAAAAAGTTTAAGTCTGGTAGTGCAGAGAACAAAGAAAATCAGAACAAAACACTCAACTAAATTGGTCTACATTCCTCCATGGTTGCATATCTTGTTATGTGGTTTTGAGGTGTTGTAAACACATGTATGAAATATCTATATCTAGAGTTGCAAGTTCTAAGTTCCATCGAAGAGTTAGTTATGAATACCTAAGTATCGCTACTTGGTCTGACAAAACTTGACTGTGATAGAGCATGTGTTATTGTGGTCTACATTCCACTGCAAAAGAATATTTGGCCTTGCAGTTTTGGAGGTATGATCTAAGATATGTGAAGAGTCTTTGATATGGATTTGAGTAGGTCTTGTGGTCTGCAGTGGAAGATGTAGTCTGACAGTTGAACTAAACCAGTGACAATCTATGATTAAGGTTGACATGACAGTGTGATGTGTGTATGGTAAGTTTTGTTGTTTGGAATCTTATCCTAAGT
Organism: Cunninghamia lanceolata; assembly: GCA_027924645.1. NCBI lineage: Eukaryota > Viridiplantae > Streptophyta > Pinopsida > Cupressales > Cupressaceae > Cunninghamia > Cunninghamia lanceolata. Next base: position 3,784,700 of record BSBN01001011.1, read on the forward strand.
AATTATATGGATGGAACCGACATATGTGAATATGATTCAAGTTTTTTTTTTTATCCGATATGTATTTTGGTAAATGATTTTGGCTGACAAGCTACATAATGCATGACTACACGGTACACTTTACTAAGCCGACCTAATATGAAGATTTTGATTGTTACGGATATATATATATATATATATATATATATATATGGGATTGAATTTGATGTTTGGGTGAAGTGATGTGAATGTGAATGTGAGAAATATGTGAAGTACAGAGCAGGCAACAAGAGCAAAAGAAGAGAGATATTGCTTAATGTAAAAATAGAGTAGTGAAACCTAGCAGTCAAGATGAAGAGTTTTGAGATAGTATTTTGAGCATTCATTGGAGTTGCATCCATGCATGTGTAGATGCAATATGAGTAGTTCAACCTGGTAGTGAGCCATTCTTCCTTCTCTTTTCTTTCTTTAGGCAGTGAGTCTATTTTGGCAGTGAGCCATTCTTGCAGTGAGCATTTTCTTTGGACAGTGAGCCCTAAGGTAGTGAGCCTCTATTGTAATTTGGTATTGTTCCTACATAATATATTGTGAGCTAACACTCATCGTCATTTTTCCTAGTTTAAGGTTTTCCACGTAAAAATCCTAGTGTTTATGTGTGATGGTTTGTGGTTATTTCTTCTATGTTTAATTTTCTTTGTTATTGCATGCGGTAAATAGATTACTAGTTTAATAAATGAGAAGTTTAATATAGTATTGATTCAGCCCCCCTCTCAGTACCTTGGGTGTTCAACACTTTCTCCTCCAAAAATGTTCTACCTCTCTAAAATTTACCTCCTCTACCTCTCTGTCTCTACTCATGCTTCTTGTTCAACTTTTCTTCAACTTTCAAGGCAAATTGGTATGCTTCTTCCAATGTTGTCATCCTTACAAAACTTAGTTCTTCTTCAATGTTCAATCTCAGTCCATTGATATATGTAGCCACTTTCTCCTTACTTGCTTCAGGGTGTTGCCACAATAATGGGTTACACTTTCTGGGACATCCTGATTTTTGCTGAAATCACATATTTTTAGAAAATATAAAGATTTAAGCCTTGAAATGTTCCATTTAAAGGATTTTAATTGAAGAGGGTTTGATCAAACCCCCTTGGATAGAACCCTGCCAATTTTAAATCATATCTATAATGGAGTCTCTTCTACACCTATCAAAATGCTAATAAAAAATCACTTTTGATTTACCTTTTGGGGGATCAAATGAATTCATTTAAAATTTTTGTTTTGTAAGTATGGAGTTCTTATTATAAGCTTCCCAAAAAGTATAATTTTAAATATATTTAATTTGATTATTATATTTATTTTTTATTTCTTGTGAATGTAGGTTTTTCAATGAACATCAAGATCTTTGTTTTACACATACGAAAAAATAGGAAAATAGAGAAAAAAAATCTAAAAAATACATGTCCTCTAGGTATTGATGTCCATATTCCAACAAAAAAAATTGAATTCTGATACATACAAAAAAATTATGTTGGACAGAATATGCCTTTGTCTAAATTATAATGTTAGATTTCAGGCAGACAACTGAGAGGGGGGGTGAATCAGTTGTCCAAAACTTTCTTCCAATTAAACACTTAAATCCATTTTGTAATTCAGCGGCATAATAATAATTACGCTATTTTATTTCAGGGTTTAATTATGATATTTTGGGTCATGTGTTTGACTCAAAAACTTCGCAGTTAAACCCTGAAATAAAATATCATAAGGCATAATAATAAATCAATCATGGAAACAATGCATTAAATCAAGAGCAGAAACACATTAACACACAAGACACCAAGATTTTGACGTGGAAAACCCAGTTAAGGGAAAAACCATGGGGTGATTAACCCAAGATTGTATTCTCTGTTAGAAGAATAGAAAGAACAAAATGGCACATGCCAATTAGGGCTCACTACCCGAGCACACTGCTCACAAGAGGCTCACTGCATACAAGAGACACACTGTCTATAGAATAACAAGTATCACATACTTGAACTGAAGAATAGCATCTTCACCATGCTTGAGTCAGTTCCATTTAAGCCCAACACTTCTGCTCTACTTTTTGCTTTCCACCTTTCTACCACACTCTCATCTCCACAAGACACATTTTCAAATGACTTTACAACTCTTTATTTATACAAGATATCGACTTAGGAATTATCATCCAAGTTGGCATACATTATAGAGCAAGTACATAAATACAACATGACTTATTACAAAAGGACTTCATGTGGATCAACACACTGTCAGCCACATAGATCTGAGACTTCAATCTTTCTTTGGGAACATGCCATTCTTCACAGGACACCTTCTAGATCATCCGCAGGCTATGTAACTCATCTGATCGGCTAGACTTAAGAAGAACATCATCATCCGGAAGTAAATCTTTAATTGTGAGCTCAATATTCAATGCAGACCATCAACACGAACTGGACACCATCCAAAGACCTCCACAAGCTTGCCTAAGACATCAAGAACATCCACACTACTTATGCTTACTGAAATCATTCTCTCCTTCATCCAGAACCTCAAGAACACAGTCTATCATCACTGTCATATTGGAATAGATGCTTGCGGACCTCCAAATCATGAACCAATTGAGTTGTCACTTCACATGGACTTCCTAAACACTCCACCAAATTTATAGAACAGGATATTTCATTTCCGGATCTCACCGGACCTATCTATATCACTCTGTCACCTCTGAACACCTGCCAGAACTGGTTTTACTTAAGTGGCCATAATTTCTTTAGATATTTATGTGGACCTCTAAAATATTTACTGGATCATCTCAAGACACATATCTACAAACCCTTTGAAGCGCATCCTCTAACTTTTATATTAACTGGGATCTTTACCTCACTGTCTTCATTGTTCTTCTTTGTTCCTGATTAGGACTAATTTTCTCAATATCCTCAACACACAACTCATCCAATCCTTATCATTAGTGCAACAGGAATATGTTGACATCAATGACAACACCGGTTAGGCCCATACTTGCAACAATCTCCCCCTTTGTCATTGATGGCAACATATGATGTGAACAACTATTTTGACCATCAAAACAAGAGCTTCTCCTTACTGTCACAACTCCCCCTATCAACAACAACCATTCACATGTCTTCTCTTCCTTTCCTGCTCCCCCTTTGATCAGAAACCACTTGTTTTTCACATGTCTTCTCTCCCCCTTTGACATCAATGGCAAAGGGCACATACTTGCATTACTTCAGAACCATATTAGCTACTCCCCCTAAGTAGCTTCCCAAACATCAATCCGGACCACAAGATATGACTGTGATATCCACCAGATTGATGCACATCAGTGCACCTTAATTTAGAACCAGAGGGGCAATAACCCCTAACTTCTCCTTGAGATACTCAAAAGAGTCCTTAGCTAGAGGTTTAGTAAAAATATCTGCAATCTGATCCTTAGAAGGTACAAACTCTAATTTGACTTCATTCTTGTTCACTTGCTCTCTCAAAAAGTGAAACTTGATGGATATATGTTTAGTCTTTGAATACAACACCAGATTCTTAGATATATTTATTGCACTTGAATTATCATAGAAGATTGTGATAGGCTCCTCATATTCCACTCTCATGTCTCTTAGCATTTGCTTCATCCACAAAACTTGAGTGCAACTACCTGTTGCTACAATATATTATGCTTCTGCAGTGGATAGAGATATTGCCTTTTGTTTCTTGCTTAGCCAGGAAACCAATCTCTTTCCCAAAAAGAATGATCCACCACTGGTACTCTTCTGGCCATCCACATCTCCTACCCAATCCGCATCTGTAAATGCATGAAGAGAGAAATAATGATCTCTAGGATACCATAGACCATACACAACTATCCCTTTTAGATATCTAAAAATCCTCTTGATTGCCATGACATGAGATTCTCTAGGATCAGCTTGGAATCTAGTAACAAGACCAACAACATTCATAATGTTAGGTCTAGTTTGAGTGAGATACAACAATCCTCCAATCATTGACCTGTACTTTTTCTGATTAGCCTTGGGAGAATCATCATCTTTGCTCAACTTACATCCGGTTGCCATGGGAGTACTCATTGGCTTTGAGTCTTCCATCCCAAATTTCTTCAATAATTCTTTCACATATTTGGTCTGAGAAATGAAGATTCCTTTCTTTGTTTGAGTGATTTGTAGACCCAAGAAGAAATTTATTTCCCCAAACATGGACATCTCAAATTCACTTTTCATTTGATTTTCAAAAGTCTTGCACATATTATCACTTCCTCCAAAAATGATATCATCAACAAACACTTCAACAATCAAGATATTTCATGATCAATTTTAAAGTACAAATTACTGTCAGTAGTACCTTTGTTGAAACCAATCTTCAAAAGATGCTTATCCAATCTTTCATATCAGGCTCTTGGGGCTTGCTTCAGTCGATACAGAGCTTTCTTCAACTTGCAGACCATATCACCATGATCAGATAATTGAAATCCATCCGGTTGCTCAATGTATACTTCTTCTTCCAAGTCACCATTCAAGAAGGCATATTTGACATCCATCTGATAAACTTTGAAATCCTTTAATGTGGCAAATGCAAGAAATAATTTGACTGCTTCCATTCTTTCCACCAGAGCAAAAGTTTCTTCAAAATCAACTCCTTCTACTTGGGAGTAACCCTTGCAGACCAATCTGGTTTTGTTTCTGATTACGTCACCATCTTCATTCAGTTTATTCTGGAAGACCCATTTGGTTCCAATCACATTCTTGTTTTTATGTCTGGGAACAAGATCCCAAGTATGATTTTTCTCAATTTGCATCAACTCTTCCTCCATTTCTTTGGTCTAGTTTTCATCATTGCAAGCTTCATTCACTATCTTAGGTTCAATCTTTGAAATAAGGCAATACTCTTCTAAATCTTGAGCAATCCTTCTTCTTGTTTGTACACCTTTGCTTTTATCACCTATGATCTAAACTTCAGAGTGATTTGGTCTTACATACTTGGGAACTTTGGGAGTTTCTTGCACTTCTGATTCTTGAACAGGTTCATTCAAGCTTATCTCTTCTTCCTGATTTATCAGATCAGTCTGAATCTAAATCTCAAAAGGGGCTTAGACTCCTTGGATCAAAACATCATTCTAATCATCTTCATCACATTCATAAAACCTTGAGGTTTTTTCAATACCTTCATCAACCTTCACATTTGTACTTTCCACAATCTTCCTTAATCTCTTGTTATAACACCGGTATGCTTTGCTTTGAGTAGAATAACCCAAGAATATTCCCACATCACTTCTAGCATAAAATTTTCCTATATCTTCATCTCTTTTAATGTAACATTTGCTACCAATGACTCTAAAATACCTCACAGTGGGAGTGATAGAAAACCAAAGTTCATAAGGAGTCTTACTAGTATTGCTTCTGATTTATACTCGATTGAGAGTATAGACTGCAGTGCTTATAACTTCTCTCCAATAGATTTGAGGAATATTTGCTCCCATCATCATGGTTCTAGATGCTTCCTAGATGGTCCGGTTCTTTCTCTCCACTACTCCATTCTGCTGAGGAGTCCTAGGAGCAGACAACTATCTTTTTATTCCGTGTTTCTCACAGAATTCTGTGAACTCACCAAATGTGAATTCTTCACCTCTATCAGACCTTAGACATTTTAATCTTAATCTGGTTTCATTCTCTACCATAGCCTTGAATATTTTGAATTTCTCAAGAGCTTCTGATTTCTCTTTTAGAAAAGTCACCCACATCATCCAGGAGTAGTCATCAATCAATAACATGAAGTATCTGTCACCTTACACACTTTTGATTCTTATCAGACCACATAAATCAGTATGAACTAGGTCCAATAATCTGGTAGAAGATTGTTCCTTACTTTTGAATTTGACTCTTCTCTGCTTACCCAATTGACATTCTTTGCACAAGCTATTAGTAGGTTTCACAAGTCTTGGAAGATCTCTTACAACCTGAGTGTTGCTTATTTTGATGATATTATCAAAATTTACATGACATTCTCCTATGCCATAACCAACTCTAATCAATTTGAATAAATAGATAATTTTTACCAGTACCGACCAAATGGAAGATATTACCTTTTGTTTGAGTACCGGATGCAATCTCTATTCTAGAACTTTCAAAGATCTTGCATTTTCCATTCTTGAATCGAAGATCATAGCCTTTGTCCACCAACTGTCCAACACTGAGAAGATTGTGCTTCAAACCTTCAACATACAGTACATTACTGGTTTTGTTCTTTCCATAAAAAGAAATGGTTCCTCTTCCTCTAATTCTGCCAGTAGAATTATCACCAAACTTTACCACTCATCCTTCATACCTTTCCAGATATATGAACTTGTTTTTGTCACCTGTCATGTGGTGAGAGCATCCACTATCAATGACCCAATCATTCTTTTCTTCAACTTGGGCAGCCAGAGCTCTTTCTACAATTTTATGATTGACAGATTCAGAGGGCACTGGATCTTCTTCCTTGATGGAAATAAACACCTAGTCACTTCCGGATTTGTTTCCTATCTCTAATTCATCATCTGTTACTCCTTCATTATCATCATCTTCATGAACAAAGTAACAATTCTTTTGGAACCTTGATCTATTAGGATTTGGCCTTGAAAATCTTTCCGGACACCTTGAGGCAAAATGACCAATTTTATTGCAGTTAAAACACTTAAAAGGTAATTTCCCCTCATACTTACCAGATCCTCTTGGCAATCTTTTTGCAATAAGGGCTTCAAGTTGAGCAGCTTCTGCTTCATCTTCTTCTAGGTCTTTTCTTGCTTTCTCATACCATGGTAGTTTCCTTGAAGAGTTTTCTCCTGGATCAACCTTTTGTTTTCCTTTTAGAGAGGCACTAGCTTTGAAAGCAGATTCAGTCTTGGGGGGACATCTCCAAACTCAATCAATTCAAATGCAACCAGTTTACCAACCAATTGATCTCTTGTGATACCTGAAATAGATCTAAATTCTTCAATAGCAACAACCTTGTACTTATAAGATTTAGGAAGGGATCTGAGAACTTTGCCAACAATCTCATCTTCACCCAAGACTCCACCAGCACATCTAATATGGCAAACAAGCTCATTAACTATTGGCATAAATGTAGTGATATTTTTATCTTCTCTCATCTTTAGATTTTTGAATTTTCCTTTCAGACTTTGTAGGTTGGCACATTTAACAGACTTGTCTCCTTCAAGCAAAAGTTCCAATTTTTCCCAAATCTCAAAAGAAGTTTGTAGGTTAACTACATTTGTTAGCTCAGAATCAGACAAGGCACTTAGAAGAGTTTCTTTAGTTCTCAGATTGTTTTTAGCATCCTTGATTTCATCTACGGTTTTCAGACCATTCTGTGGAGGAGCATACTTCTTTGAAGCCATGATCCAATACTGCATTCCCATACATTGCAAGTGACATTCCATGTGACTTTTCCAAAGAGTGAAGTTGGTTCCATCAAACCTTGGACTATCCTTTTTGTAGGACGACATCCTAGATCTCCTCAAGTGGTTAAGCTCTTTTAGAGGAACTTGGCTCTGATACCAATTGTTAGATTTTGTGCAGACAACTGAGAGGGGGGGCGTGAATTAGTTGTCCAAAATTTTCTTCCAATTAAACAATTAAATCCACTTTGTAATTCAGCAGCATAAAAATAAATCAAACCTGGAAACACAATGCATTAAATCAAGAGCAGAAACACATTAACACACAAGACACCAAGATTTTGACGTGGAAAACCCAGTTAAGGGAAAAACCACGGGGTGATTAACCCAAGATTGTATTCTCTATTAGAAGAATAGAAAGAACAAAATGGCACATGCCAATTAGGGCTCACTACCTGAGCACACTACTCACAAGAGGCTTACTGCCTACAAGAGACACATTGTCTACAAAATAATAAGTATCACATACTTGAATTGAAGAATAGCATCTTCACCATGCTTGAGTCAGTTCCATTTAAGCCCAACACTTCTGCTCTGGTTTTCGCTTTCTGCCTTTCTACCACACTCTCATCTCCACAAGACACCTTTTGAAATGACTTTAGAACTCTTTATTTATACAAGACATCGACTTAGGAATTATCATCCAAGTCGGCATATATTACAGAGCAAGTACATAAATACAACATGACTTATTACAAAAGGACTTCATGCGGATCAACACACTACCGGCTACACAGATCTGAGACTTCAATCTTTCTTTGGGAACACACCATTCTTCATAGGACACCTTCCAGATCATCTGTAGGCTATGTAACTCATCCGGTCGGCTAGACTTAAGAAGAACATCATCATCCAGAAGTAAATCTTTAATTACGAGCTCAATCTTCAATGCGGACCATCAACATGAACTAGACACAATCCAAAGACCTCCACAAGCTTGCCTGAGACATCAAGAACATCCACACTACTTCTGCTTACTGAAATCATTCTCTCTTTCATTCGGAACCTTAAGAACACAGTTTGTCATCACTGTCATATTGGAATAGATGCTTGTGGACCTCCAGATCATGAACCAATTGAGTTGTCACTTCACATGGACTTCCTAAACACTCCACCAAATCTGCAGAACAGGATATTTCATTTCCAGATCTCACCGGACCTATATGTATCACTTTGTAACCTCTGAACACCTGCTAGAACCAGTTTTACTTAAGTGGCCATAATTTCTTCAGATCTTTATGCGGACCTCTGAAATCTTTACTGGATCATCTCAAGACACATATCTACAAACCCTTTGAAGTGTATCCTCTGACTTTTATCTTAACTAGGATCTTTACCTCACTGTCTTCACTATTCTTCTATGTTCCTGATTAGGACTAATTTTCTTAATATCCTCAACACACAGCTCATCCAATCCTTATCATTAATGTAATAGGAGTATGTTGACATCAATGACAACACCAGTTAGGCCCATACTTGCAACATATAATTGGTTTGATTTCAAAACTTAACTAAAAATAAATATTCAACAAAACATTATGAAACCAAATGCATCCTCTAGATATCAGTGTTACCAATCTAAATTCAAAAGAATTAGAATTTTATGCTTTGTAGAAAAAAAGTTATGTGCGACAAAATACACGTCACTTTAAAAAAATGTTGTTTACTATTAAAAACTAGTTATCAAAGGAGACCGAAAAATTTTTACAATTTAACTCCAATTTTTTTTAAAATATATTTAGAATCTATAGACAAAATCTCACAAATCACTAGTTCACATCATCTTTAAATTCCTAACAGTTTAGTGGCTATAGGTGTTAGAAAGTGAAGATTTAGTTCAAAATGTTGATTTCAATGTCAAGTTTGGCCAAAAAGTGTAACCCATTATTGTGGGATGACCCTTCACTATGTCCTGTCCTTATGATCATCTTATGAAATTCTTCAGTATACTCCATAGATTTCTCCTTTTGTCTCAGGTTCTACAATCTTTTCAACGGTTCCAACTCATAGTCGGCAGGTATAAACTGATTCTTCAACTTTTTCACCATTCTATTTCACTTTGTAATCTTTTCCTTTCCTCTTTTGTTTCTATCCAACTGAACTTCTTTCCACCATATAGAAGCATGTCCTTTCAACTTTGTCTTTGCAAATTTCACCTTCTCCGGATCTTCAATTTCTTCATATTCAAAGTATTCTTCTAGATCATTTATCCAATCAATCAACTCCTTAGGATTCAAATTGACAGTATAGTTCAGTATATCAACTCTAGGTCTTTTCCTAATCTTCGAAATAGATCACAACATCTTGACTTGATCTAACTCTTCTTCTCCTAGGGTTTCACCATTTTGATCACTGGGTTGAAATCCTTCATCATCATCACTTTCAAAATTAGGTTGAGGTGTCATTCCTCCTCTTTGATCTTCTTCAATAGCATCCAAGAAAACTTGCATCATTTTCATCATTTCCACCATCTCATCCATTCTTCAGCCATAGTACCAACAACAAGTATTCTCCTCCACGGCATCTCTTCCTAGGATCAAGTGTAACTACCTCAAATTCAGTGATCAGGATACAAGATGACAACTACCTCACAATCAGTGATCGGTTGACAACATAAGTAGTCTACCTTGGATTCAAAGATCTGTTCATAGCAAAATCTTATGGAATGCCTTCACAAACTTCACTCAATTCACTCACTTCTCTCTCAAAGGATTCAAACTTTGATCTAATATGACTTGGTGCAGTCATGGTTAGGAGGGTCCACAAAGTGAACAGTTTAGACTGTACCACAAGAGTAAACATAATAGAAACAACTCAATTAGAGAATGCAAATGCAGATTTAGTCATTCAATACATCATAGATCTAAAATGCAAATGGGCCAGTAACATGTGGTATTACAATTAGGGCTCATAGGTCTGATTCCTTAGTTATAGTATATGCACAAGGTACATCTTTGAAGAACTTTTACAAGAGAATTCAAATTATCAAACTATCTCTATGTGATTCACTACCTTCCTAGGCATCTATTACATGAATATATATCATCTCCAGAACATAAGCTTCCTTCGTGTCAGCCAAGGATGATTACAAACTCCAATGAAAGAGATGTAACGTGTGTACATGGATAGGTTGGACCTAAACAGATGGGAATCCTCTGCAAGTGAATGGAATAACTTGGGGATCTCAAGGTAGGTTGGCCATGATCCAAGGTTCCTTGAATGATGTGCAATTCAGCTCCACAAGTCATGAAATACTCCGCAAGTCTTCTCCTTTAGTTGATTGTCTGAGACTGTCAGGATGCTCTGCTCTGAGAAAACAATCAATCTTTTGATAGCTATATCTTTCTGGAAACTAATCCAAATGATCTAAATTTTGGATATGATGTGCATGAAGGTGTCTAGATGCTAAGTCTAGCTTCACAAGGTCTAAAATGAAACTACAGTAGAATGCAGTCCAAAATATAAAAAATGCTACTAACTGAATTAGAAAATGAAAGAAAACAAATTGAAATGCAAATGTTTTTGGTTGATCCAAGATTGCTCTTGAACCAGGGATGCTCTTGCATCATGAATGATGACATATTAAGATGGGAATTAGAAACTATTATAAGGATGAGAAGATGTTGTTGATGACCTGTGGCATGTTGTATGATCCTTTCTATTGTTCCTAAGAATGTATTTGTTGTTATATGAAGGTTTTGGCCTCTCGACATTGGTGAAGATTTCTATTGTAGGAAGTTGCCCTAAAGATTGCCTGGTAAAATGCTCCACATTTGAGGATATGGTCATGCAATTTAGAAGTTAAGTTTAGTATGATGTAAAGGTTCTAAATCCAAAGTTTCAGATCATTTGTCCCTCCATAGTGAAAGTTATGAAAGACAGAGTTCCAGTCTATGCTCTGGCAGGATGAAGTGATGATGAAGACTGTTTGGAATGCTTTGCATTCCTCCTTAGTGATAGATATGGCTATGTGGTTTTGAGGATATGTTCACATTAATGTATGAGTGCATCCATATGAGTTTCAGGTGTTTTGAAGGTCTGCAAGCTTAGTTTTCAAATAACATTCTGCATTCCTCCGCAGTGATATATATGGCTATGTGGCTTTGAGGATATGTTCACAATAATGTATGAGTGTATCCATATGAGTTTCAGGTGTTTTGAAGGTCTGCAAGCTTAGTTTTCAAATAACAATTGTGATAAAGACAGTTTCAGATGCCTAGTTGTTCTCAGGACATGTTGATGATGTACATCAATTTGTTGTGGCATGAAATGGTACATAAACTAATGGAAGATCGTCCTGATGATATTATGTTGTCTCTTGTTGCTCCATAAGGTAGTTTTCTACTCTCCCCAGAATTGGTTGTGGTCTAGAATGATGATATTGCCAGGTTATGCCTCTGTCTGGCTATCTAAAGAATGTTGAAGGTATGCACCACAAAGTTCTTGTTGTGCGGAGTTCAAGAGGTGTTTGAAGATGATGAATAGGTCCTGCTGACTTACCTAGAAGAAGAACAAGCAATGTTTTATCATTCATGAGTACCACCAAGATTGTGAAGTCTGGTGTGCTACATGTTTCATGTTTTCTTGCTTAAGGGTGACCTAATTCAATTTTATGTAGTATGTGAATCTGATATTACTTAAAGAATGATGTTGTTTAGGACCAAACTAAGCCTGTATTGGGATCCACAAGGCATGTGTTTCCTTCTAGAGAAGTGTGTAGTTCATGATACGGCTTGCCCTATATATGCTTCATATTGTGTGATCTCTGGCCAACTTGTAAAATGTAATATTCTTGTAGTATTGGCTGACTTGTATTGAAATCAATGTAATGGCATGTATATATTGTAAACCTAGTTGATCTAGGCGAGGTATGATTGTGAAGATGAATATGTGAGTGTGTAAAAGAGAAGAATATGAACATGTCATGTGCTATGATGTGTTACTGAGGAGAAAGATTATAAGTAATCAAGACTATCTTGATCTATTCTAAAGACATTTTTGTGACAAGAGGGAAGTGAAGAGTGTGCCTAATTGATCCAATCATCAAAAGAGGTAGAATTGCAATCATCAAAGGTGTGAGATTCAATGTTAGTTTTCATACAGTAGGACTATCATACTATAATCTTTTTTGAGTTCAATCTCAGTTCAAGGAGTAATTTCTTCCTTGGGTGGTAGCCCTAAAACAAAGTCAATAGGGAGTTGTTGAACACAATGAGGTGCTAAGAGGGGGGTGAATCAACACATACTAAAACTTAACCAGATATCAACAAATTAAGCTGAATAACATATAGAATAGAAAGGAAAATCATGTAACACAAGAATCAACACATGACACCAGTATTTTTATGTGAAAAACCCTAAAACAGGGAAAAACCACGATGAGGATTAGCTCACAATATAATATGCTCACTGTAAAACTCTTACAACTTTTTTTAAGGGCTTCAACCCAAGGAAGCTACTACTCCTTGTTTTGCAACTTTGGTTTAGGGATACAACCCAAGGAAGCTTCTACTTCCTGAATACTCACCTCTCTACTATTGGATTTACAATGATGATACAAATACAAGGACTATTATGGAGAACATATCTGTTATATGTTAATGGTACAGTCTACTTTTTCTTGCCCAATACATATCTTCAAACTGATTTTATACACTTCATATCTTATTCTCTACTCTGTTATCTTCACACCTACCTTATTACTTTACAAATGAAAAATATCTTCTATAAATATCCTCTGCAACACATTAGAACACTGACTAGGTCGGCATCATGATCAACATTAGATGAAACATGCAGCATAATACAAGTCGGCCTCAACACATACAAAATGATGAGAAAACTTGTTGTGGACCTTAGATATTTGTGGAAAGGATCAAGGCACATCTTTTCATACCTTCCAAACTTGAGGAAACTATTTAATAGAAAAAGGAGAGGATGATGAGGTTGATAGTTTTGTTTCAAGGGTTTATCATGATCCTCCTTTCACCACTAAACATTTAAGGATATTCAACCAAGTAGAGAACTCTACTACAGATCTCCTATCACTTGGAACATAGGGGAAGATTGGAATTGTATGAATTTGTTGTTCAATTAAATCTAATTATGCTCAAAACCATAATTTCATGAAATCGTAAACAAATGGAAAAATTATGGAAAATGATCACACACAGAGATATCAAATGACAACCAAATACATACCAGATTTCAAAGTTCAGTGTGTGAAAAAGTTAGGGACTAATGAGTGAGCATCCTAGTCCACTGTACATGCTTTTGTTGGGATCTCTAAAGAATATCTATAACTTATTCCCGTTGTCACAGAGATTTCACTGCTTCAAAATTCAGAGGACTAATGAGTGGGCACCCAAGTCCAAGCCCTAGTTTTCTTCTTAGATCTACAATTTTGATAGTCTACACTACTCTCCTACAACTCCACTTCTTTCACTTCTAAAACCTGTAACCTGCAATCATAGAAAAGTGGGTTGGGGGTTGTGGTGTTTAGAGGCTTGCCTTGATCAAGCCCCGAAGAGACATTCAAGTCTTCCGAACACCGTTGTCAGATAAAAAGTGTGTATCCCTATGGGATAGAGGGAAAATCTAAATGATAAATGATAGAACACACAATTAATATCACCTTTAGTGTAGATCTCATGGAAGGAAGATGCTCTTCATGCCATGAGGAGATGGAGTCAAATCTGCAATCACAAACACAATAACAACACAAATACTTCTCTACAACACAATGATATCTTTGAATCACCTTCACATAAGCTCATAGATCAAAAATGCCACCTAGTTTACAAATGGATCACTAATAATGCTTATATATGCAACTACAAATATTCCTACTAAGAATTTTGTAATTCAAACTTGAGATGTCGGTATAAGACCTAATAATGGTCATAAAACTAACACCCAAAAATAGGTCTTGACCTAAAATAGGGCAAGACTAGGGCATGGGCACCCAAGTCCTCCCACTATTTTAGGTAGGATTCATGCTAAGCACACCCCCTAAGTCCCATTTTCCATGAAACTTCAGGGTTTTTTCATTGGAAGTCACCATTTACATGCAAGATGACCTAAATGCATTCTAAAGGACCCAAGAGCTAAACCTTAAGAGGGAAAATCACCCAAGGGGACATTTTTTTATGTAACATTTAGCCCCCACTTTAATGTATGTAAAAACGTAAGGCCAATACATGCATTAAAGTACAGTCAACAAGCACGGTAAACACACCAAGCACAGAGAAGACACGCCAATCATAATGAAGATAGTAACATGGACACAAAACATGGAGAAGATAGTTACACTCACGCAAAACATGGAGAATAGAGCATTGAAGACATGTAAGACACAGTGAATACAGTGAATGTAGTGATTATTTCTTTTTTTTCTCATATATATGAATGAATGCAAATGCAAGTGCAAGGAAAGTAAACACACCACCCAAAATGTAGGAGGGACTCATCACCACCGGTCTTTAGACTGCATATGGGGCAACATACATGCAAAACAAATCTCAAAGTGCAAGAGGGACTTATCACCACTAGTCTTTAGACTACACTTGAGAACAAACATGCCATACAAATCTCAAAGCATAGGAGGGACTCATCACCACCGGTCTTTTGACTATGCTTGGGAACAAACACGCCATACATACATGCATGGAAGACATGGAGAAAACATGGAAAATAAGCAATGGAAGAAACCTATTTCTAGGTTTGCAGCCATCTTAGGCACATTACAGGCACACACTGACAATTGGGCTTTGCCACAACAATCATTGAAGACATGCTTAAGGGTTAGGATAGTCTCAATTCCACTCCTTGCCTACTTGGAGGACTTTTTTGAAAATGACAGGATTGTGCAATCTCCTCGAGAAATACACCATCCCCGCCTCATATAGAGGTCTTAAAATGAAAAAGATATGCACGATATCCCACCTCCATAGAGGGCTTAAGTGATTGCAGTATATTTCAAGCTTTACAAACACATTTTGCTAGCATCTAAATCAGACAGCTTACCTTATATATGCCCCCACCTTAAGGTGGTTGATATCATGTATCGATATCAAGAACATTAAGGTAGAGAGAAAACACACAAGGGAACATGAGCTCTCAAAAGGCCCGTGCCCCTTAGAGGTGACATGTAGTTTACGATCGCTAAATGTTCGCACAAACACACAATTTCTTGCAAGAATTGGTGTTAGTCTCCATATAATCATGATAAACAACAATGCAAGGCTAGATTCAAGATAGACAAAGTGCATGGAGTAGCAGTATTGTTGTGTTTTGTAAGTGCGATAAGATAACATCAAGATCACATGGAGTGATTCTACTAGCCAAGTGTCAGATAATATATAACAACCCCATTGTCATAAATGGACTAGGTCCATTTTTTGATTTCTCGCTGAAGGAACGCTAGGTCTGTATCAGTATAATAAGTTTTTTGTCATCTGCCCGCTAGATAGAACCACTAAAGGAAGGGAAACAATAAATCAAGAGAGGAGAAACAAGTGTCTTAGGGAAAACACGTAGGAGGGTGTCCCCAAGTCACCAGCTGCAATGCTATGTCCTTAAGACACAACACACAACAATGACAATAGAGGAGAAGCAATATAGAAGAATGATGATACAAATAGAAGAAGGGTCACAACAAAGGCAGTCTCCTGGTATCCTTGACCTTACAAGAGTATCAAGGTTCATCCCAGGAGGCCTAACAACACATAACACATCATGGGGGAAACACAACACAGACGTAAAGGGTTAAAAATACTTACCTGTAAGGACAACCTAATTAAAGGTTGTCAATGATCAAATCATCTTCCCACTCCTGAATGTTAGAGGAAAGTGTGACATAAGGTACCATAGCCCTACTTTTATTCTTGTCTTCAAGTTGTCCATTCTTAAGGTTGTCTTGGTTTGATTCAATGTTAGATGAGATGTTTTCTTCTTGAGGTGTGTTTTATTAGGCAAATGCTTGTCTTCTCTTCATCCTTTCTCTCACTTGTCTATTTCTTCTTGTCTTACCACTTATCTCTTTTAAAATAGTGTCTTGTTTTTCCATAGGTTTTTGTGTTTTAGAGGAGGAAGCACCATGATCAAATTTCATTTGTCTTGGTGGGATGTTTTTCTCTCGACGACTACCTCTTGATCCTTGTAAGGATGGTGGAGGAGGAACCTCAACATAGGGTCCTTTTCCTTTTGGTCTAGGATGCTCTTCAAATGTAGGTTGTTCATCTCTTATTGTTTCTTGAAAAGAGGGACTGGCCACTCGATGTAACAATTATGTTTTGTAGTTTCTATAGCTCAAGAAGTTAAAATTTGTTTGTGGCTTCAGTTCCACTTCAGATCGTTCCCAAAAGTAATCAAGGCTAAAGTGTTGTCTTGTAACCAAAGGTTTATAACTATTGTGATGAATAGTATGCACTTGTCCATTCAAAAATAATTTTACATAGTTATAAATTGTTGAAGGAACAACTTTCATAGCCTTTAACCATGGGTGTCCTAATTTTATGCAGAAAAGGTCAGATATAGGGACAACATCAAATAGTTGTTGTACGAATTTATTAAATATAGTAACCAATAAGGATATCTTCCCATAAGTGTTTATAAAGGTTCCCTTATGTGTCTTAATCATCATGTCTGAAGGGTCATAGAAGTCTTGTGTCAAACTATGTGAACAAAGGCATTCTTCTGTTGCCACATTAGTCATGCAATTAGGATCAATAAGGGTTCCATCCATAGGATTTCCCATTATTTTTGCAGTGATATAAAGAGGTCCTTTAGTGTCTCCAATTGTTCTATCATGAGGTGTAAACACAATTTTGAGTTCAGGAAACTTTCTTTTCATGTAAGGCCTAGGAGGGAACCTAGTGTTATTGTTGTGATTAGAAGCCATGTGTATATGTTTTAAAATCAATGTAAAATCAGATTTTAAAAGCTTTTCAAAGTTATGCAAGAGACAAGATCAAAACTATATGTGAAAATGACCTAGAATACTTAATTTTTTCAACTTTTTTCAATGCAAATAAATGAAAGAAGAGGTGTTGTAAGGAAATTGATCAGGGGTAGAAAATAATATGTCTAATATTAGTCCAATAAAACAACAATATCCTTCACAACACACCTTTGATGCAATCCTATAATGATGACAAGTCAAAACTTAGTGAAAATACACCTAAAATATGTAATTTTTCACCAATTTTCAATGCAAAGGCCTAATAGAAAGGGTGTTGTGAGAATTTTTGTTGGGAATTAAGGTGTCTCAACCTTGGTTATTCCTTGCATTTATTATTTGTAATATATTTATTTATTTAGCCTATGTTGTAATCTTGTTGCACATCCTATTTTTTCATTTAGTATGAAGTGGCACAATGAGTTGTCACTCCACTTGTAAGATGACGAGGATGGTCAACTCAATCCATGTGGAGATAGGTGTCCCCTTTGTGTGGTAGAGGTTTTCTACCATGTGTCGGCATTTTGACTAGTGTGTAAGTGAATCTTGACTAAAACAGTTATGATAGATTCCTATAATAGAATCTATGACGCGTAAGAGTTGAAAATGGAATGTTATATGACAGCTGAAGACATGTGTCACAAGGCATATTGGAAGAAGGCACCTTTGGGCACCCTAAGGAGAGTTATGACATGTAAGAGAATATGCTATTTTTAGCCTGTGTAAGATAGATTCTCTTGTAGATGTAAGATATGACAGTTATGACGAATTCTATGACAGTCGTAAGAGTATCTGTCATAGCCCAACTTGGGAATAGGAAACTTCTTTGGGATGGGGTGATATGACAAGTGTCATGAACACCCTGCAGTGTTGGACAAGTGTCCCTAGGCATGGATTTTGGGCCATGAGGCCATGTTCAATGCCCATCTCAAGATAGGCTCATTTTTTCCTTGTAACTTATTTATAAACATGTGCTTTTGAGAGGAGATGTAGTATGTGATTGATAGGTACTATTATGCTGCCAGATTATCTCTAGATACGAGTGTCAAAGACTCCTACAAGAGCATTGGCTCTGTAACTATATTGTAAGCCTCATTGTTTAGATAATACATTTGAGTTGTGTTTTGGAGTGTGGGGTTTTTCACCCAATAAGGGTTTTCCCCATGTTATATCTTGTCTCTCTCTTCTTTTGTCTTACATTCTTGTGTTGTGTATTACTACAATATCTCCATTGTTGTGTTAAACATTCTATAATTGTAAAGGTTAAAAAGAATTTGTACTCATCTCTCCTCATTAGATTAGTGTAGGAAGCAATTTCCACACACTTAGCTTCCTTTCAGTTGGTATCAAAGCTTGATCACCTTTGGTCCTAGTTGTTGGGTAGGGGTTTATTGAGCTAATCTTAGTTGAGTGGGAGCTTTGTGTAGAATATTCTATAATCTTGTTGCAAGAAAGAGATGGCGGGCACATCCGGAAGATTAGAGGTGGAGAAATTCAATGGCACAAATTTTGAGTTATGGAAACTTAAGATGGAAGACATGCTTGTTGATTGAGACCTATGGGAAACTGTATATGGTGTAAAACCAACCGCAAGGGCACAAGCTGATTGGGATCTCAAAGATTGGAAAGCTGAGGGTCTCATAAGACTCAGTCTAGTTGATTCTGTCCTATTAAATGTCTATGAGGAGAAGACCATGAAAGACCTTTGGAAGAAGCTGGGTGACGTTTATTAGGCCAAATCCTTGGTGAACAAGCTTTTTCTAAGAAAGAAGTTGTATTCTCTAAGGATGGAGGATGGAGGATCTATTGCAGATCACCTAAATGATTTCAACATGTTAGTTGCACAATTGACATCTGTTGGTGTGAAGATGAAGGAGGATCATTGTATGACCTTGCTTTGTTCTTTGCCGGACTCATGGGATCATCTTGTTATGGCTATTAGGAGCACCACATCCACTTTCAAAATGGATGAAGTGGTATCTTTGCTATTATCTAAAGAGATACAGAGAAAGTCTTCTGAAGCAGCCAAAGAGGCTCTTGTAGTTCATGGAAGACCCAAAGAGAAAGGGAAAAAGAAAGACAAGAAAGGTGAGAAGGGTAGATCCAAATCCTGTGGGAGATCCAAATCTCTTGGAAAGTCCAAAGCTCTCTATTGGAACTGTGGTAAAATTGGACATTTCCAAAAGGAATGCAAAGAGGAAAAGAAAAAGAAGAAGAAGAATGCCCTAAATTTAGATTCTGACAAGTCACAAGATGATGGTGATGCCTTCATTGCAGCCCTAGCCACCCATGCATTTGATGATGTGTGGTTGATAGATTCTAGTGCATCATTCCACATGACCTCACATCGAAGCTTGTTCACGAAGTATGAAGAGTTTGATGGTGGAAGAGTGTCCCTGGGTGACGATTCTCATCTGAAGATTGTTGGTCATGGAAGAGTCTCACTAATGGATGAGTGAAGGGGGTCACTAGGGTTATGCACATCCCAAGCTTGGCATGGAACCTACTTTCTGTAAGTATGTTGAATGTTACAGGTGTGCAGGTTGTCTTTTCAAAGGATGGATGCAAGATGACTAGAGGATCTATGGTGCTTGTGAAGGGTACTCGGAGAGCTACTATTTTTTAGCTGGAGGCATACACTTCATAGTGCAATAGTTCTTCTGACTTAAAGAAAAGAGTTGCAGTCACTTCATCCCCACCATTTGAACCGGTAGTGAAGAAATTTGTTGTAACAAATTCTGATGGCAGTGCATCGTGGGTACCCAAGGGTGCTCATGCTTTGGAAGTTAAGCTTCCTACTGAAAAGACAATGTTATGACATATAAGATTTGGCCACATTGGTGAGAAGGGTCTTAGAATCCTAAAAAATAAAAACCTTGTTGAGGGGTTAAATGATTGTATTCTCGAGTTCAACTTTTGCGAACATTGTATATATGGAAAGCAAAACCATGTTCAGTTTTACTCTAGTTCTCACAAGTCTTCTGGTGTACTGGATCTTATTCATTCTGATGTGTTTGGTCATATTAGTGTTCCTTCAATTTCCAAATCTATATATTTTGTATCTTTTATAGATGATTACAGTCGAAGGACATGGATTTATTTTCTCAGAAGAAAGATTGAAGTATTTAGTCGATTCAAAGAGTTTAAATCTTTTGTTGAGAATTAGACTAGTAAAAAGATTAAGTGTTTGAGAACTGATAATGGTGGTGAGTTTTGTTTAGCAGAGTTTGATAAGTTCTATAAAGAGAAAGGGATTGAAAGACATAAGACAACTTCATACACCCTGCAGTAAAATGGAGTTGCAGAGAGGATGAACAAGACACTGATGGAGAAGGCTAGGAGTATGCTTAGTGGAGCAATCCTTGAACAAAAGTTTTGGGCTGAAGCTGTAGCCACTGCTTGCTACCTAGTAAATAGGTCTCCTACATCAGCTCTTGTTGGTAAGACACCAATGGAGGTGTGGTCTGGTAAGAAGCCTTCAGTTAGACATCTTCGTGTTTTTGGTTGTGAGGCATATGCACATGTGCCTAGGGAGAAATGGTCTAAATTGGAGAACAAGGCTGTTAAGTGTATTTTCATTGACTATGGTGTCGGTGTGAAAGGATACAAGCTTTGGGATCCTGTGGCTGAAAAAGTGTTGTATAGTAGAAGTGTTATTTTTAGAGAGCTAACACCTTCTCCCATGTTCTATAGCCAGAAGAAATAGAAAAGAAAGAGGATGTGGTTCAGTTTCCTTCTACCCCTAAGAAGACTAAACCGACAGACCTTGTGAGACCTAATGATGAGGAGAGCTCTAGCAGCTCTGAAAATTTAGAAGAAGAAGTAGAACCTCAACCTCAGCCATTGAGGATGTCTACACAAACAAGAAAGAAACTTGATAGGTTAGATTATCCATTTCTTGATTCTAGTTGTGCTTTTGCCTTGCTTACTAACATGGATGTGCCTAGAACTATGATAGAGGCTATGGGCATGAAAGATGTAGGTTCCTGGAAGGAGGCCATGGAAGATGAGATGGTTGGAAAAGAATAAAACATAGGACTTGGTGCCTTTGCCTAAAGAATGGAAACCTATTGGATGCAAATGGGTGTTCAAGAATAAATTTGGTGCAAATGGTAGTGTTGAAAAGTACAAGGCCATACTGGTTGTGAAGGGGTATTCACAAGTGGAGGGAATTGATTATGGTGAAATTTTCTCTCCCATTGCAAAGATGACATCTATTTGGTTCATGTTATCTCTTGCAGCAGCTTATGACTTAGAGGTGGAGTAGATGGATGTGAAGACAACATTCCTTCATGGTGATTTGGAGGAAGAGATTTACTTGTCACAGCCAGAGCATTACATAAAGAAAGGTAAAGAAAATTTGGTTTGCAAGTTGAAAAAGTCTTTGTATGGTTTGAAGCAGTCTCCTAGGATGTGGTACTTGAAGTTTGATGCCTTTGTGTTTATGGATTTCTGAGATCAAAATCATATCATTGTGTGTATTATAAATTTGACAATGATTGCATTCTCATTATTGCATTGTATGTTGATGATATGTTGTTAATTGGGAATGGTAAGAATATGATTTCTGATTTGAAGTCTCAGTTGTCAATATAGTTTCAGATAAAAAATCTAGGGGCAGCCAGGTATATTCTGGGAATGGAAATTAGAAGAGACAGAGCTAACATAAAACTTTGGTTAAGCTAGAGTAACTATGTGAAGACCGTGTTGGATAGGTTCAACATGGCAGATTGTAGACCATTGTGTGTTCTTGTTTCTTTGGGGACAAAGTTGTCTGTTAATGATTGTCCAAAATCTCTTAGTGAGGTGGAGGACATGAGCAAAATACATTATGCTAGTGTTGTTGGTAGTTTGATGTATGACATGGTCTATACAAGACTAGACATTGCCCAAGCAGTGGGAGTCCTTAGTCGTTTATGGCTAATCCTGGATGGGTACATTGGGATGCAATAAAGCAAGTGTTTAGATATTTGAGGGGTACTTCTGAGTATTCCACATGCTATCATGGTAATTATATAGGACCTCCGCATTTAGTTTGTATTCGCGGATTCGTGGATTCTGATTGAACATGTGACATTGATAGCAGGAGATCTACCAGTGCTTATGTGTTTACTATGTTTGGTCATGAAATTAGTTGGATGAGTAAGCAGCAACCTGTGGTCACTTTGTCCATGACAGAAGCTGAGTATATGATAGCAACTCATACTTGTAAGGAAGCCATTTAGCTTAAGAGATTGTGTTTAGATATTGGTGTTGATGCAGGATAGATTACGATTTGTTGTGATAGTTAGAGTGTGATTTGCCTAGCAAAGAATCCAACTTTCCATGCTAGAAAAAATCATATTGATGTACAGTTTCACTTCGTGTGAGACATGATGGATAGGAAGGTAAATTTGGAGAAGGTAGACACTTTGAAGAATGTTGCAGATGCATTAACGAAACCAGTGGGCATAGAGAAGTTTAGATGGTGTTCGAAGTCTGTGGGACTCTCAGCCTATAGCAGTTAAATCCTGTTATTTCCATTGGCTCTTACAAGGTGTTCGACAAGTGGGAGAATGTTGGGAATTAATGTGTCTCAACCTTGGTAATTCCTTGTATTTATTATTTGTAATGTATTTATTTATTTAGCCTATGTTGTAATTTTGTTACACATCCTATTTTGTCATTTAGTGTGAAGTGGCATGGTGAGTTGTCACTCCACTTGTAAGATGACTACGATGGTCAACTCACTCCATGTGAAGATAGGCGTCCCCTTTGTGTGGTAGAGATTTTCTGCCATGTGTCAACATCTTGACTAGTGTGTAAGTGAATCTTGACTGAAACGGTTATGAGAGATTCCTATGACAGAATCTATGATGCATAAGAGTAAAAAATGGAATGTTCTATGATAGGTGAAGACATGTGTCACAAGACATCTTAGAAGAAGGCATCTTTGGGTGCCCCAAGGAGGGTTATGACATGTAACAGAATATGCTATGTTTAGCTTGTGTGTGACAGATTCTCTTACAGCTGTAAGATATGACAGTTATGATGGATTCTATGATAGTCGTAAGACTCATAAGAGTATCTGTCATAGCCCAACTTGGGAATAGGTGACTTCTTTGGGATGGGTTGATATGACAAGTGTCATGAATACCCTGTAGTGTTGGACAAGTGTCCCTAGGCATGGATTTTGGGCCATGAGGCTATGTTGGATGCCCATCTCAAGCTAGGCTCATTTTTGCCTTGTAACTTCTTTATAAATAGGTGCTTTTGAGAGGAGATGTAATATGTGATTGATAGGTATTGTTTTGCTACCAGATTATCTCTAGATACAAGTGTCAAAGACTCCTTTAAGAGCATTGGCTCTGTAACTGTATTGTAAACCTCATTGTTTAGATAATACATTTGAACTGTGTTTTGGAGTGTGGGGTTTTTCACTCGATAAGGGTTTTCCCCACGTTATTTCTTGTCCCTCTCTTCTTTTGTCTTACATTCTTGTGTTGTGTATTGTTGCAATATCTCCATTGTTGTGTTAAACATTCTGTAATTGTAAAGGTTAAAAAGAATTTGCACTCATATCTCCTCATTAGATTAGTGTAGGAAGTGATTTCCGCACACCTAGCTTCCTTTCAATTTTAAGGAGGGGCACCATATCATAACCCTGATAACAACCAATTAATGCAAAAAAATCCTTCACAACACACTTGTGATGCAATTCTAGAGAGACGATAAGGCCAAATCTAGTGAAAATGTAACGTTTTCAAACCCTAGACATGAAATTTTGCAAGAAAGACACTATGATGAAAACACTATTGTAAGAAATCAGTCCTAATGAGTGTTTTAAAAGGGTAGTAAAATCTGAAACAAGATTTTGACTACAAACCCTAGCTAATGTAAAACTAGGTTATATGGAAAAATGCATAATTTCAAGCAATTTTTATCAATTTAAGCATGAAAATGCAATGTAAATGAATGGTGAATGAAGAATTTCTATATTTTAAATTAGATATGATGATAATGACAGAAATTTATTGAAATTAAATGCCAACTAATTCAAATTATTTGAAAATGCAAGATAAAAATACCAATTTTTTTCAAAATTTTCAAAGTTTTTAATTTTTTTGTAATTTTTCAAATGCAATAAGATGAACAATGAAATGAATGTAAGTCTGAAGTAAAACTCTCAGAAAGGTGCAAAATTCATTAAAAACACGGGTTCACCAAAATTTTTAATAGAAAAAGGAGAGGATGATGAGGTTGATAGTTTTGTTTCAAGGGTTTATCATGATCCTCCTTTCACCACTAAACATTCAAGGACATTCAATCAAGTAGATAACTCTACTACAGATCTCCTATCACTTGGAACATAGGGGAAGATTGGAATTGTATGAATTTGGTGTTCAATTAAATCTAATTATGCTCAAAACCATAATTTCATGAAATTGTAAACAAACAGACAAATTACGGAAAATGATCGCACACAGAGATATCAAATGACAACCAAATACATACTACATTTTGAAGTTCGTTGTGCAGAAAAGTCAAGGACTAATGAGTGAGTGCCCTAGTCCACTGTACCTACTTTTGTTGGGATCTTTGAAGAATATCTACAACCTATTCCCGCTTTCACAGAGATTTCACCGGTTTAAAATTCGGAGGACTAATGAGAGGGTGACCAAGTCCAAGCCCTAGTTTTCTTCTCAGATCTACAATTCTGACAGTTTGCACTAGTCTCCTACAACTCCACTTCTTTCACTTGTAAAACCTTGAACCTGCAATCATAGAAAAGTGGGTTGGCGGTTGTGGTATTTAGAGGCTTGCCTCAGTTAAGCCTCGGAGAGACATTCAAGTCTTCCTAACACTGTTGTCAAATAAAGAGTGTGTATCCCTGCAAGATAGAGGTAAAATCCAAATGATAAATGATAGAAAACACAATTGATATCACCTTGTAGTGTAGATCTCACGAAAGGAAGATGCTCTTCATGCCATGAGGAGATGGAGTCAAATCTACAATCACAAACACAATAACAACACAAATACTACTCTACAACACAATGATATCTTTGAATCACCTTCACATAAGCTCATAGATCAAAAATTCCATCTAGTTGACAAATGAATCACTAATCATGCTTATATATGCAACTACAAACATTCCCGCTAAGAATTTCATAATTCAAACTTGAGATGCCAACACAGGACCTAATAACGGTCATAAAACTGACACCCAAAAATAGGTCTTGACCTAAAATAGGGTAGGACTAGGGCATAGACGCCCAAGTCCTCCCCCCTATTTTAGGCAAAATTCATGCTAAGAACACCCCCTAAGTCCCATTTTCCATGAAACTTCAGGGTTTTCTCATTGGGAGTCACCATTAACATGCAAGATGACCTAAATGGACTCTAAAGGACCTAGGAGCTAAACCTTAAGAGGGAAAATCCCCCAAGGGGACATTTTTTGATGTAACAGAAACTAATCAAGAACCTCTGCATATTATGATACTTAACCGGTTGGCCCAAACTACTCAAGATAGTCATTTGTTCATCTTTCTACTGTTGAGGAGAAGCCAAAAACTCAATGTAAACCAAGGATACATTCATACAAGAGCTCAACAATATCCATACACCTTACTGAAAGAGTATCATATCAACTATGCATCCACAAGACAAGAAATATGACACTCTGTAGAAAATAGTCTTTTGAACCA
Organism: Cunninghamia lanceolata; assembly: GCA_027924645.1. Taxonomy (NCBI): domain Eukaryota; kingdom Viridiplantae; phylum Streptophyta; class Pinopsida; order Cupressales; family Cupressaceae; genus Cunninghamia; species Cunninghamia lanceolata. Next base: position 3,810,801 of record BSBN01001011.1, read on the forward strand.
CATGTGATGTTTCACATCTTAAGAGATGATGTTGTGGTGAAGTGCAATGCCAGAAACTTGTTGGAAATGAACTTAGACATCAATGTATGCTACTTATCAAATCCACACACCTTTATCTAATATTTCTAGAGGAATTCAAGAAGTGACTTGGATAACCAAGGTTTCAAAATAGGTAGTACTGCCTCTGTCACTTAAGTATTGTCTTTACAGACCACAAGAGCACTTGAAACTCCATCATAACATGTCTCATACATATCTTAGTCATTATTTAAAACCACATGACATAAAGATCTCTTCTAGAGAATGTGGAGTTTTCCATTATTTCCTCATTACTGCTCTATTCTAACTAAGTGGTGGCCGATACACTGTCCCTTGTAACTTTTCATACTAAAGATGTGAGGAGCTGAAGTCTTGGATATATCATGTCAATACATACCAAAAGCTATCTTTAGGACCAAAAGACCAAATCTATCTTTGTGGAGAAGTGTGGACCAATTCAAGTTGATTCTTCCTTTGGATGTGCACTGTGATTGCCTTAGTCAATTTTCTACTTCTTACCCTTGAGTGCGGTACACCCAGTTGATGAGATATGTATGTGTGTATGCAGGAACCATGCAAGGATATGAGTGTTCACCTCCACATCATGCTTAATCCCAAAACTGATCCATACTTAGACTATTTTCTCTTCTCCCAAACTAGTTTACCTTGACCATACTATCTCTTTCTTTTTACAAGTCTATCTATACATTTCCATCTACTATGTTGACATCAATGATAAGACATATTGCCAAAAATCTCCCCCTTTGTCATTGATGGCAAAATATACTCCCTCTTAGACATATGTTTCTCTCTCCCCCTTTGACATCAAGGACAAAGGGATTGATAACCTTTGTATCAATCCAAAAACTATATGTACTCCCCCTTACAAAAAAGATATCTAAACTAGGCTTCCCCTGACTGTGTTATTTAGTTTCAAAATTGTACCCTTGAAAACCAAAATGGTACTGCCAATCTACTTGATACTTCCACAATATTGTATACATAAAAAATTCTTATTTATATTGTTCTAACAACTCATTTTGATGGTATGATGGCTTTGTAGATTACCTTGAGTTGTTGAACAGTTATGGTCCAGATAGTACATTTTGAGGCAAGCATGTAGTTTTGACATTCACACTCCATGCACATTTCTTCATCTTCTTCTAAGATACTTGGGGTCTTCATCTTTTGATCTACTTTTTCTACTTCCCCTAATAGACCAGACATTGAGGCCAATCTTAAATTCACTACCTCTCTCAACTGACCAAACTATTTTTGAAAGGAAGCTAGGTGTGCAAAAATCACTTCCTACACTTATCTAATGAGGGGAGAGCTATACAAATTCAAATTAATCCTTACAATTATAGCAACATGAAACATATAATAGAGATATTACAGCAATACACATAGAACTAGAAAAAAGACAGAAGAAGAGAGACAAAGATATAACATGGGGAAAACCCTTATCGGGTGAAAACCCCCACACTCAAAAACCTGTACAATGTATTATCAAAACTGAATGTTGTTTATAATACACTTGCAATGCAAGCTTCAATAGTCTTTGACACTCATGTCTGGAGTTAATCCAGTAGCATAACAGTACTTGTCAATCCTGTAATACATCTCCTCCTCCAAGCACCTATTTATATAGAATATACAAGGCAATATTGGTCCTATCTTGGAATGGGCATCCAACTTGGCCTCATGGCCCAAAACCCACACCTAAGGACACTTGGTCAACATTGTAGAATGTACCTGACACTTGTCCACAACTCCCATCCCAATCTAAAATAGACTATGACAGATGCTCTTACGACTGTCATAGAATCTATCATAGCGGTTACAACTTATAGTTGTAAGAGAATCTACCATACACAGGCTATAAATAGCATATTCTCTTACAACATCTCATAGTCAACCTTGGGGCACACAAATATGCCTTTTTCAAAGATGCTTCATTACACATGTCTTCACCTGTCTTACAAGCTTCTATTTCTGACTCTTACATGTCATAACTTCATCATAGGAATCCATCATAACCGTTTCGGTCAAACTTTCCCTTACACAACATCCAAGATGTTGACACATGGAAAAATGCTCCTACCACAAAGTGGGATGCCTATCTCCTCATGTGAGGACAAAATTACAAGTTGTCATCTTCCATGTAGGATGACACATCACTGTGCCACATCCCACAAAATGACAATATGGAATTTACAATTAATTTACAACATAGGCAATGAATTAATAAATATAATCATAAATAATGCAAGGAATTACCAAGGTTGAGACACCTTAATTCCCAACAATCTCCTACTTATCGAACAACTTGTAAGAGCCAATAGAATAACAAGATTTAACTTCTATAGGCCGAGAGGCCCATAGACTCCGAACACCATCCGAACTTCTGTGTGCTCACTGGCTTCGTCAATGCATCTGCAACATTCTTCAAAGTATCTATCTTCTCCAAATTCACCTTCCCATCCTCTACCATGTCTCGCATGAAGTGAAACTGAACATCAATATGCTTTGTTCTGGCATGGAAAGTTGGATTCTTCGCAAGGTAAATTGCACTCTAACTGTCACAACTGATCATAATCTAACATGCATCAACACCAGTACCTCAACACAATCTCTTAAGCCAAATGGCTTCCTTACAAGCATGAGTTGCTGCCATATACTCAGCTTCTATCATGGAAAAAGAAACCAGAGGTTGTCACTTACTCATCCAACTAATAGCACCACTAAATTGTGTAAACACATAAGCACTAGTGGATCTCCTGCTGTCAATGTCACCTGCCCAATCTGAATCCACAAATCCACGAATATTAATAGAATGCGGAGGTCCTATAACATTACCATGATAGCATATGGAATACTCAGAAGTACCCCTCAAATATCTAAACACTTGCTTAACTGCATTCCAATGAACCCGTCTAGGATTAGCCATAAATTGACTAAGGACTCCTACTGCTTGGGCAATGTCTAGTCTTGTGTAGACCATAGCATACATCAAACTGCCAATAGCACTAGCATAAGGTACTCTGCTCATGTCCTCCACCTCACTAGGAGATTTTGGACAGTCCTCAAAAGACAACTTTGTCCCCAAAGAAATAGGAACACACAATGGTCTACAATCTGCCATGCTGAACTGCATCCCAATGAACCCGTCTAGGATTAGCCATAAATTGACTAAGGACTCCCACTACTTGGGCAATGTCTGGTCTTGTGCAGACCATAGCATACATCAAACTGCCAACAACACTAGCATAAGGTACTCTGCTCATGTCCTCCACCTCACTAGGAGATTTTGGATAGTCCTCAATAGACAACTTTGTCCCCAAAGAAATAGGAACACACAATGGTCTACAATCTGCCATGCTGAACCTATCCAACTGTTGATAACTGAGAGGGGGGGTGAATCAGTTATCCTAATTATTTCTTCTTTTGAACTTTCCTATTAATCAAAGCAGCATTGAATCAAACAAACAAACATTACCATGAAATGAGAAACACATGACACAATATTTTTGACGTGAAAACCCGGTTAAGGGAGAAAACCATGGGGTGATTAACCCAAAGATTATTCTCTGTTAGAAGAATAAGGAATTACAAAATGGCACTTGCCAATTAGGGCTCACTGCCCGAGCACACTGCTCACAAAGAGGCACACTGCCTACAAGGAGACACACTGTCTACAAAAGAATGTTATACAATACTTGAACTGATTGGAAGCATCTACATATGCTGGAGTTCAGTTCCGGTTAGGCTCAGTACACTGATCTGCTGCACTTCATCTTTCCTCTGCTCTCTATTCTGCTTTTCTTTCACATACCAGATCTTTCTTACTGCCTTTGCTCTGCTCTGCACTTATTTGCATATATCATACCACAACTTCACATCTCACAACAAAATCCATCCTCTATATATATCCGCACTAGTGATTTCATTATCTTTCTAGTCGGCACCTGGAATAGTCTATCTTCTCACAAACTCTGTTCTGTCAGCTGAATCCTTGCATATCAAGTAATGTGGATCAAGCATATACTTGTAGATATCATTAATCATGTTGGCCAAACATGATTCATGCCTTCACAACCTTTACCATCAACAGTAACACATCCAGAAAATAGTCTGATGCTCTGTCAGTCAGTTCTTCCTCTGTTCACACTGTCACTCAGGAATCCGGTACTCAACTATTCATATCTTTTTCTTTGTCCAGCACCAGAGGCTAAATCTTTGGAATATACTACTCAAGGTAGTCCTCTTGACTTCCCCAAATCCACACTGCATCAAGACACTTCCTCTGAGAGATCCGGACCAATCTGTCAGACCTTGCCACATGCTCTATTTTTGTTCACCGGACCACAACAATCTTCATTCTGACTTCCGGTAGAGACACACCTTGACTTGCGGATATGTGGGATGATCTTTGTTGCCATCAATGACAACAACCATGAATCCATATAGTGTCTCTTGCCAACAATCTCCCCCTTTGGCATTGATGGCAACACTTAGTGAAAAATGACTAAGTGTTTACACTATGCTCCCCCTTGGCTGATGCTCTATCTTTATATACAATTTCCAGAACTCCTCCTTAGTTGGATTCCTCATTTTTCACTGCTCCTGACTCCCCCTTTGACATCAATGGTAAAGGGTAGGGTCCGCACACCAAGATTTTCAAAAAATTTACTATACTTAGCCGCATATTACATACTCACATAAACTGAAGAATGTCTGCAAAGGATATCTTCAATTGGACTAGTTCTGTAGCCCAAATTTGCTTCATTCTGTCCAAAATTGAAATGTGACCACTCAACAAAAATGCAAAAGCTTTTGCCCTCTTGAGATCTGTCGGATCATTGGTTTGGGTAGTAGTCTGAGCATCACTTATGGCCTCATGCATAGTTTCTAACTTAGGGATTATAATCCTTCTAAGTTCTCCCATCCGGTTAGTTATATTCTTCCTTTCCTTCTCAAAGTTCTTTATTGCATTTGTGATTGCAATAGTTTGACATTCTTGATTTACTATGGAGGAAGAGAGAGGATCAAAACTTTGAGACAAACTTTGTAGTTTGTCCTGTTCCTCTTTTATTTTCTTATCAATTTCTACTGTTGCCTTTGACCAGGAGATACAAAATTTGTAAATGTCACCACCATCCTTAAGAGCATTTTCTAAGCTCTTTATTCCAATACTCATATTTCTCCTATCATTAGAGATTAATCCTAGTACTTTGGAAAATCTCTTATCCAAAAACTCCTTCCGGACCTTTTCTTCAGCTGATTTTTCTAGAGAATCAAAATGTGTACCAACACTGCTGACTAAGGTTTTGAGCTTACCGGAAGAGGAGGCTGTCGGATCTATCTTGACTGATGGCATAATCTTTTCAAGCACTCCGGAAGTAGCCTCTATCAACTCACAGTCTTCCATATGAGACTTTAGGAATTTTTCATTTGCCTTAGCATTTGCAAATGAAGCTATCTTCATTGTCTGTACCGGAGAGAGGGAATCAAAGTTGAATGGACATTTTAGAAGCTCTGGTTCATCAATCTCTATTGTTTCTTGGCTCAAAAATTTTTGAACAGTTTGTGCAGTGTCTCTTGCCAGAGACAGATGTTTCTTCTCTTCTGCAGTCTTGGAACTGTCCTTTGGAATTTCCACATTCTTACCACTATCAGCTGTGGTTTTCTCTGTTGGAATCTTCTCTTCCTCTGCACCCTTGGTGCTGTCAACCTCTTTTTCTTTTACCGCTGCTTCTTTCTCCTGTAATTTCTCTTCTTCTTGGGATCCAGAGACTGTAGGGGAAACCGGAGGAGAAATGTTGGTTTGTTCAGGGCCCATCTCTTCTGTTGCTTTCTCAGAAGTTTCTTCTGCAGCACTAGTGGATGAGGGATCAGTACCCAAGTCCTCTACAATAGGAAGATTAAACCTTTTGAAGGCCTTCCGGAGGATCTCTTCTGTCTCTATGGCCACCTTGTCAGTCTCACCAAGCATGAGTTGATTCATCCTTGCTTTACTCCTGAACTCATCTTTGCAGTCTTTGAATATTATGTTCATTGTCTTGGGATTAATTTGAGGATATAGCTGAATAGCTATCTGCTCCCGAATCTCAAGATCTTTTGCCTGGGCATTGCTCTTTCTTATTTCTAATTCCTTTTCTAGGCTTTTAGGAATTAGAGATATAATCTCAATGAAAGCCTTATTGTATATGTTCAGATACTTGATTGTGGCTTCCTGTAGAATCTTTTGGTCAGCCTCATTGTAGTCATCATAGAATTCAGTCATTGGTTGAAGGTTTCCATCCACTGTGACTGACTTGATTACACTCTCTAGAGACAGGGTGGGTTTTTCAACAAATACCTTTGCCATTTCTTCCTTGTCTTGGCCTGTGGAGGGTTTACCAGATCATTTCTTCTTCTGCTTCTTTATTTCTTTTACCCCCTCATCTGATTCCATTTCCTCTTCATCTTTCTGACTTGTATAAGCCCTTGTGGCTTTTATTTTAGACCTTTTCTCTCCTTTACTGGATGTCTGACCTTCCGGTTTAGATATTTTTGAGCTTTTGGTTCTGACAGGTGTAGATCCTTTTGATGATCTGGTCCGGGTTGAGGTTTCCACCAGAGTACTTTTCTTGCTTTTCTTCTCTGCCTCTTTCTTTTCTTCCTCAGCCTTTCTCCTCTTTTCCCGGTTGGCATCAAGTGCCTCCTTTGGGATGCCTAGGCCTTGAGCAATATGCTCTACTTCTTTTCTCACCTTCCTCTTAATCTCAGGTTCTCTGAGTTCCACATGGATCTTCACACTCAGCTCCTCAAAGGTTCCAAACCTTTCTGCCTTTGGATCTTTAGGCTGACTAAGCATGTGTTGAACATGTAGTTCCATAATCTATTCATCAACCTCATACCCCATGGGCATGATCCAAACTATCCTTGGCTCCACTGCCTCCATTAGGCACTGATCAGTATCTACCATAAAGCAAACTGAGTCTTTGTATTTTTCAACAAGAGACTGGGGGATTCTTTCTCTTGCTTGCATCATACTCTGGAAGTTTTTGAAGTATCCCCATAGAGCTGTATTTCTTTCTTTGGCATCCCCAAGTCCATGTAAGTAATCTCTGATCTAGACTACTACAGGTTTGTCATTCTGCCATACCCATTTGATCCGGGCAGCTCATTCATGAAATAGAAAAATAGACATAATATGAGAGTACCATACTTAAAAGAATTCTTTTTGTCCTTTTTGATTTTCTGTATATTTTCCATTAATTGGCTTAAAAGAAGTTCACAGAGATCATAATCTGCATTCTTCCTCAGCATCTCATAGGCAGTGTATACTGCAGTTTCGGATACAGAATTTTCCCTACTGGAGTGATAAATCTTGTATCCTATTATCATAGATGCATATTTAATATCTGGATCAGAAATATCTTCAATGGTCATTACCCTCTTATCAAATTTTGATCCGGTGGCCTTAGTTACAATGTTATTTTTGACAGATTTGAGGATAGGTATCCCTCCAGAAGAGTATAGCCCAGTCACTGCCCTAATTGCCTCTTTTGTGATCTTGCAGGGTCTATCCAGCCATAGGAAGTTGTCATGCATCCTGCTCAATACATACCGGACCCATTCATCTTCTTCAAAGCAGGGGAAATGAATGAATTGATCAAACTATTTTTTCTGGATACCCTTATACTCTAGTTTAAGCTCAAAAGCATTGTCTATCAGTTGTTTATGATAGAAATCTCTCAATTTGAATTCCCTGAATTCCTCAATACTTGCATGTATGTAAACCCTAATGTCTTCTGTGTGTAAAATGCCATGAGGAACACTAGAGAATGCTCCTAAGGGATCTACCTCCAATGACTTGTATGGGTGTTTCTTAAATTTAGGTCGGGGCCTATCTGAGATCTTTACTATATTCGGAGTAGCCATTTCTCAAAAGATTTATAGTAAGATATCGAAAACAGAAAATACCTTATGTGCCTTCGGTTACACAGAGTGGTTGGATTGATTTCTGTATGTAATGACTTCAGCAGGAGATCTTTGGTGAGCTTGATGAATCTTGTTGCAAAGCTCCACTTTTCGCTTCTTCTTGAGTGCAGAATGAGCAAGTGATTTATGAGAAATCCCTTATATTGCTCCGCAAACCCTAATATCCGATGGCAATAAATGCTTGACCTACATTATTCTGGTTTGCCTTATTCGGATAGCTTGGAGTACCGGATCAATCCTGATCTATGAACATCATGCGGATCTTCCAACCATGAACAAATCAAGATGACACATCACAAGGACATCCCAAACACTCTGTCCAATCCGCAGAATAAGACAATGCATTTCTGATCTCTCCGGACCCTTTTTGTAATCCTCTGTCATTCCGGAGCATCTCCCAGAACAGGTCTTATTTGATCGATCACAACTTCTTCACATCTCCATGTGGACCTCTGAAATCTTATCTGGATCATCTCAAGACTTATATCTTCAAACCCTTTACTCCACATCTTGTGCCACATCTGGCACCACTTGATTGGCTAGGGGAACAGGATTTTCTTTGAGTCTCCCCCTGAGCCAGAGCTCACTTTTTAATTTTTGGAAGGAATATCAGCACCAGAGCCTGGTGCGGATCCAACTTCTATATTCTCTGAACTTTTCTTCACCCAAATCTTGTTCATCTGATTCCTAACTTCATCCGCATTCATCTTTTGTTTACCCTTGCCTTGATTCTAATTATACACTGGACCTCTTTTGTCCTGATTCTTGCTTCTACAGACTTTTGCATTATGACCGGACCTATTACAAATTTGGCAAATAACATTTCCTTGCATATTTGACTGATAACCTCTTGATCTGCATTGATTAGCCATATGACCTACTCTTTTGCATGCAAAGCATCTACCATTGAATGATTTGTTTATTTGCATATTTCTGCATTCATGAGACTTGTGTCCATACCTTTTGCAGTTAAAGCACTGTCCAGAGAAGGATGAATTAGTCTGATTCATTCTCTTTCTGCACTGATTAGCTTTGTGCCCAAAGTGATTGCAGCTGTGGCAGTATCCATTGAAGGATGGATATCTTTGAGCATTGGGCTGTCTTACCGGAGGTCTTCTAGGCCTATTCCTTGGATTTTCTGATCCAAAATTCTTTTGACCAGATCCGGAGCTTTCTCCTTTCTCATATCCCAAACCATACTTGTCATCTGCCCTCTTTTGACTTCCAAGAAGAACTTCAAGTTGAGCAGAACTTATCTTGAATTTTTCTTTATACTCATTTGCTGTTTGAAGATCTCTTTTGAGAGAGACAATTTGATCCTCAAGTTTTTCTTCATTATCTTTGGCATCTTCAAGATCAGATTCAAGATGTCTGATAATCCTGTCCAACTAGTGGCATTCTTCTGATTTCTCTTTAAGAGATTGTCTTAGATTGTCTTCAGCTTTTCTTTTTTCTTCAATCTCTTGAGTATATTTTATAACTCCTGATTCCATTTCATGTCTTACCATAATGACTTCTTTTGATAACTTTTCACATAACTTAGTTTTCTCAGTCAATTCTTCATTTGTATTACTTTCTTCACTTTGTCTTGCCAATTGTTGGAGCAGTTCCTTTCTCTTTTTCATAGAGAGACTTAATTTGTCCTTTAGTTCTCTCATGAATTCATCAGCCTGTTTGAGTCTTTCCTTTAATTCATTGACTTCAGAGTTTGACTGTTCAAGATCCTCAAGGGCAGTCTTGAGTTGCTCCCTTAAACCATATGCATCCATTTGAACTCCCAGATCTTCCTCAAGCTGTTAGGCTCTATTAGGAGGAACTTAGCTCTGATACCAATTGTTGATAACTGAGAGGGGGGGTGAATCAGTTATCCTAATTATTTCTTCTTTTGAACTTTCTTATTAATCAAAGTAGCATTGAAACAAACAAACAAACATTACCATGAAATGAGAAACACATGACACAGTATTTTTGACGTGGAAACCCGGTTAAGGGAGAAAACCATGGGGTGATTAACCCAAAGATTATTCTCTGTTAGAAGAATAAGGAATTACAAAATGGCACTTGCCAATTAGGGCTCACTGCCTGAGCACACTGCTCACAAAGAGGCACACTGCCTACAAGGAGACACACTGTCTACAAAAGAATGTTATACAATACTTGAACCAATTGGAAGCATCTACATATGCTAGAGTTCAGTTCCAATTAGGCTCAGTACACTGATCTACTACACTTCATCTTTCCTTTGCTCTCTATTCTGCTTTTCTTTCACATACCAGATCTTTCTTACTGCCTTTGCTCTGCTCTGCACTTATTCACATATATCATACCACAACTTCACATCTCACAACAAAATCCATCCTCTATATATATCCGCACTAGTGATTTCATTATCTTTCTAGTCAGCACTCAGAATAGTCTATCTTCTCACAAACTCTGTTCTGTCAGCTGAATCCTTGCATATCAAGTAATGCGGATCAAGCATATACTTGTAGATATCATTAATCATGTCAGCCAAACATGATTCATGCCTTCACAACCTTTACCATCAACAGTAACACATCCGGAAAATAGTCTAATGCTCTGTCAGTCAGTTCTTCCTCTGTTCACATTGTCACTCAGGAATCCGGTACTCAACTATTCATATCTTTTTCTTTGTCCATCACCGGAGGCTAAATCTTTGGAATATACTACTCAAGGTAGTCCTCTTGACTTCCCCAAATCTGTACTGCATCAAGACACTTTCTCTGAGAGATCTAGACCAATCTGTCGGACCTTGCCACATGCTCTGTTTTTGTTCACCGGACCACAACAATCTTCATTCTGACTTCCGGTAGAGACACACCATGACTTGCGGATATGTGGGATGATCTTTGTTGCCATCAATGACAACAACCATGAATCCATATAGTGTCTCTTGCCAACACCAACATGGTCTTCACATACTTACTCTGGCTTAACCAAAGTTTTCTATTAGTTCTGTCTCTTCTGATTTCCATTCCTAGAATGTACCTAGCTGCCCCTAAATCTTTTATTTCAAACTATGCTAACAACTAAGATTTAAAATCAGAAATCATATTCTTTCCCTTCCCAATGAGCAACATATCATCAACATACAGTGCAACAATGAGAATATGATCACCATCAAACTTAAAATACACACAATGATCCGATTTTGATCTCACAAATCCAATAGACAACACAAAGGCATCAAACTTCAAGTACCACCTCCTAGGAGACTACTTCAAACCATATAACAACTTCTTTAACTTGGAAACCAAATTTTCTTTACCTTTCACCATGTAATGCTCTGGCTGTGACATGTAGATTTCTTCCTCAAAATCACCATGAAGGAAAGTTGTCTTCACATCCATCTATTCTACCTCTAAGTCATAAGCTAATGCAAGAGATAATAGGAATTGAATGGATGTCATCTTTACAATGGGAGAGAAGATCTCACCATAATCTATACCCTCCACTTGTGAATACCCCTTCACAACCAATCTAGCTTTATACTTCTCAACACTGCGATCTGTACCAAATTTCTTCTTGAACACCCATTTGCATCTAACAGGTTTCCATCCAGGAGGCAAAGGCACCAAGTCACAAGTTTGATTCTTTTCCAAAGAAGTCATTTCATCCTCCATGGCCTCCTTCTAGGAACCTGCATCTTTCATATCCAAAGCCTCTGACATAGTTCTAGGTTCATCACTGTTAGTAATCAAAGAATAAGCACAACTAGAATCAAGCAATGTAAAACCAAACCTTTCAGGTTGCTTCCTTATCCATGTAGACCTCCTCAAGGGTTGAGGTTGAGGTTTAGCTTCTTCATCTGAGATTTCAGAGCTGCAAGAGCTCTCCTCATCATTAGGTCCAACATTGTCTTTCTGTTCAGTCTTCTCAGGGGTAGTAGGAAACTGAACAACATCCTCCTTTTCTTTTTCTTCTGGCTGTAAAATAGTGGAAGAAGGTGTAAGCTCTCTAAAGATGACATTTCTGCTATACAACACTTTTTCAGACATAGGATCTCAAAGCTTGTATCCTTTCACACTGACACCATAGCCAATGAAGATACACTTAACAGCCTTGTTCTCCAATTTTAACCGTTTCTCCCTAGGCACGTGTGCATATGCCTCACAACCAAAAACATGAAGATGCCTTACTGAGGGCTTTCTACTAGACCACACCTCCATGGGTGTCTTACCAACAAGAGCTAATGTAGGAGATCTATTTACAAGATAGCAAGTAGTGGCAATAGCTTCAGCCCAAAACTTTTGTTCTAGGCCAACTCCACTAAGCATACTCCTAGCCTTCTCCATTAGTGTCCTGTTCATCCTCTTTGCAATTGCATTTTGCTGCGGGGTGTATAGAGTTGTCTTATGTCTTTTAATCCCAAGTTCCTTGCAATATTTATCAAATTCTGTAGAACAGAACTCACCACTGTTGTCAATTCTCAAATACTTAATCTTTTTACCAGTCTGATTTTTAACAAAGGCCTTAAACTCCTTAAACTTACTATAGACTTCATATTTGCTTTTGAGAAAATAAATCCATGTCCTTCTACTATAGTCATCTATGAAAGATACAAAATATATAGATTTTGATAACAAAGGAACATTAACAGGACTAAATGCATCAAAATGAACAAGTTCCAACACACCAGAAGACTTATGAGAACTCAAGTAAAACTGAACACAGTTTTGTTTTCCATATATGCAATGTTTGCAAAAGTCAAACTCAAGATTACAATCATCTAACCCCTCAATGAGGTTCTTATTTTTAGGGTACGCAGACCCTTCTCACCAATGTGGCCAAATCTCTTATGCCATAACATTATCTTTTTAGTAGGAAGCTTAACTTCCAAGGCATGATTACAACCATCAGAACTAGAAACAACAAATTTCTTCACTTCTCTTTCAGATGGTGGGGATGAAGTGACTGTTGCCCTCTTCCTTAAGTTAGAAGAGCTATTGTATTGTGAAATACATGCTTCCAGCTGAAATAGAGTACCTATCCTAGTACCCTTAGCAAGCACCATAGCTCCTCTAGTCATCTTGCATCCTTCTTTCGAAAAGACAACCTGCACACCTGCATCATTCAACATACTTACAGAGAGTAGGTTTTGTGCTAAGCTTGGGATGTGCATAACCCCAAAGATCCCCTTCACTCATCCATCAGGGAATCAAATAGAGACTCTTCCACAACCAACAATCTTCAGACTAGAGTCGTCACCTAGGTACACCTTTCCACCATCGATCTCCTCATACTTAGTGAACTAGTCTTGATGTAAGGTCATGTGGAATGATGCACCAGAATCAATTAGCCACACATCATTAGATGCATGGGTTGCCAGGGTTGTGATGAAGGCATCACCATTATCTTGTGACTTGTCAGAATCTAAATCTAGGTTCTTCTTCTTTTTCTTTTCCTCTTTGTATTCCTTCCGAAAATGCCTAGATTTACCATAGTTCCAACAAAGAGTCTTGGACTTTCTAGGAGATTTGAATCTCCCATAGGATTTGGATCTACCCTTCTTAGCTTTCTTGTCCTTCTTTTTCCCTTTCTCCTTGGGTCTTCCATGAACTACAAGAGCCTCTTTGGCTACCTCAGAAGACTTTCTCTGCATCTCTTTAGACAACAGTGAAGAAACCACTTCATCCATTTTGAATGTGGATGTGGTGCTTCCAAAAGCCATGAGAAGGTGATCAAACAAGTCCAGCAAAGTACAAAGAAATGTCATACAACGATCCTCTTCCTCCATCTTCACACCAACGGATGTCAATTGTACAACCATCATGTTGAAGCATTCATATGTTCTGTAACGGATCCTCCGTCCTCCATTCGAACAGAATACAACTTCTTTCTCAGAAAAATTTTGTTAACCAGGGATTTGGCTTGATACACATCTCCCAACTTCTTCTAAAGCAAGTTTGCAATAGTCTCCTCATGGACATTTAACATAACAGAATCAGCAAGACTAAGTCTTATGATACCCTTCACCTTCTGATCCTTTAGATCCTAATCAGCTTGTGACATTACAGTTGGTTTAGTTCCACTAATAGTTTCCTAGAGGTCTCGATCAACAAGCATGTCTTCCATCTTGAGCTTCCACAGCTTGAAATTAGTGCCATTGAATTTCTCCACCTCTATCCTTTTAGATGTGCTTGCCATCTCCTTGCTACAATAAGATTCAAAATACTCTGCATAGACTCCCACTCAACTTAAGGTCAGCTCAAAAAACCCCTACCCAACAACTAGGACCAGCGGTGATCAAGCTTTGATACCAACTGGAAGGAAGATAGGTGTGCGGAAATTGCTTCCTACACTAATCTAATGAGGGGAGGGCTATACAAATTCAAATTAATCCTTACAATTATAGCAACATGAAACATATAACAGAGATATTACAACAATACACATAGAACCAAAAAGAAGATAGAAGAAGAGAGACAAAGATATAACATGGGGAAAACCCTTAGTGGGTGAAAAACCCCACACTCAGAAACTTGCACAATGTATTATCAAAACTAAATGTTGTTTACAATACACTTGCAATGCAAGCTTCAATAGTTTTTGACACTCGTGTCTAGAGTCATTCCGGTAGCATAACAGTACCTGTCAATCTTGTAATACATCTCCTCCAAGTACCTGTTTATATAGAATATACAAGGCAATATTGGTCCTATCTTGGAATGGGCATCCAACCTGGCCTCATGGGCCAAAACCCATGCCTAAGGACACTTGGTCAACGTTGTAGAATGTTCTTGACACCTATCCATAGTTCCCATCACAAAGAGGTCGCCTATTTCTAAAATGGGCTATGACAGATGCTCTTACGACTCTTATGACTGTCATAAATTTTGTCATAGCGGTTACAACTTATAGCTGTAAGAGAGTTTGTCATACATAGGCTATAAATAGCATATTCTCTTACAACATGTCATAGTCCACCTTGGGGCACCCAAATATGCCTTTTTCAAAGATGTTTCATGACACATGTCTTCACCTATCTTACAAGCTTCTATTTCTGACTCTTACATGTCATAACTTTGTCATAGGAATCTGTCATAACCATTTCAGTCAAACATTCCCTTACACAACATCTAAGATACCAACACATGGAAAAATGCTCCTACCACAAAGTGGGATGCCTATCTCCTCATGTGAGGACAAAATTACAAGTTGTCATCTTCCATGTAGGATGACACATTGTTGTTCTCAAAATCAGCTACGCTTGTTTTTGTAGACAACCCCACGAAACTTGTCCGTTTTGTGAATCTACACTCTAAGATCACAAATCAAGAAAAGATTTTCTTGTTCTCGTGCGAGGCCATTTGACATTTTAAAACTCGTCTGTGACATTTCCTTGAATTGATTTCTCAATTTTTGCGAGGATCATTTATAGTTGTAAGCTAGTAAAGATGTCATTTTGGTTATTTTTAGGAGTTAGTAAATTTTGACTCTTGATATGCAAGAGCGGCAAAAAATGCCGCTCCTACATATTATTTTTAAACTTGTTTTTGTTTGATGTAATGACGGCATTTTTTGCCGCTATTACATCATTTTAAGTTCAATGTGTAGGAGCGGCTAAATTCACCGCCATCGCATGTGTTTTCCGTCAGATATGCAATGATGGCTTTTTTCGCCGACGTTACACATTTGTCGATTGTAGTGTCGTAGTGGTCGAAATCGCCGCTCGAGCGAGATCTTCAGGATTTTGATGTCGAGTGTCATTAATGGCCACTCGTGCCAGGCATTTAAACTCCAATCTCAACCTTTTAAATGTGTTATCACTCGCATTGTTGCTTGTCATTCCTTATACTAAAGCCTTTTGATTGATCCACCAACGTTCTCACCAACCGCTTGATTGTATGCTCCTGATTTGTGATGGATCTCGCGTTGAAGATTGAACCTAGGGTTTCAAGTTTTTATGGTTTCTTCTGTGGAGCTTCGTTCAATGTCAGACTTCTTCTCGGTGAAAGTTCATCCAAATGACTGACTTGTCCCTGAAAAAGTCAAAAGCAATGAAGTACAAATATCAAGGTGTTTTCCCAATCACCTCAATCCATTCTAATGTTGAGGACATTAGAGATACGGAGATTGGCCATGTTGATATGGCTAAGTTTGTAGAAAGAACCAAGTCAAGCAACCCCAATGCTATGATGAGGAAGATAGCAGAGAGTAATATTCATCTGGTATCATCCTTCCCAGTGGCGGCTCACAATACAGAATTTGTTCTTCAGTGTGCCCATTTCTATAACAAAGATATTAGAGCCGTGGTGGACGGCAGTGGTAATGTAATAATCAGGTTGGATCCTGAGTTCATTGACAAGGTGTTCATGTGTCCTCCTACGACAGAGGTATTGAAGCTTGACTTTCTTGAAGCTCAGAAGGAATATGACAAGAATCCAGAAAAAGTGAAGAAAGTGATCAACAACAAATGGTTGAAGACTGCGAGGTCAAGTTTGTCAAGGTGGCCACGTAGTTTTCCTCGAAGTGATTTTGTGGAAGAAGTTGGTGACTTGATTACCCTCCTCAGCAGGATAAGAGGTTTGTCCTCCTCTTCACAGTTTCATGAATGGATGTATCCTTTCATTAAGGTCAAACTCCAGGGCAAGCAAGTTATTTTTTGGGGAGAACAAATCAGTAACGCTTTGCATGACCAACTAACGAAGGTATCCACTACCTCCAAGTTCTTCATGACTTCCTATCTGGTATACATTGCAGCCTCCATGAGGATTTTTTTGGGATTATCATCAGAAGGGGATAGGAGAGTAGTCCCAGTATACCAGTATTATTCTCAGCTAACATTGAAAGGTTCAATTCACCATTTCAGGAAGGTGAATGATGCGTTCTTTACTGTATTCTTGTGTCTTTTTGATCCCCAACTGGAGTAGAGAAGAATTTCAGACGAGGCATGGACAGTGGTTAATGACTTTGGTTGTATGTTTTTGCAATTTCCATCTTTCTCATACTTGAGGGTTGGCTTTTTCCAAGGCTACCCTTATATGCTTCCTAGGTTTCCTTCAGATAGACTGGTCTTGATGGAGTTGTGCAGACAAATGATTGTCGTGCATAACAAACAAATGGAACTCAAGAAGCCCAGTTTCAGATTTCCAGTGGAAATCGGCAGATATTCAGTGTTGACTGCCGCAAAGGCAAGGGCCATGGAGACAGAAATGCAGTTGGTCACCATGAAGCAATTCAAGAGGAGACCAAAATTTGACTACCGAGGCGTAAAGGATAAAATCAGGAGGAAAACATAGTTTCATGAACCCATGGTGGAAGATGTCTAGATAGACTTGAGAACAGAGGAAGATATCAGGAAACTAGACTATAGCAGGCTGTCTCTAGAACAAATTGAATATCTGGGACTTGTTGATATTCCAGAAGATCTTGTGGATGATGGGGAATTGGTTGATGCCAAGTATGATGCAGAACAGATAGCTAGTACTCCTCTCCCTCCAATCCAATGGTTCCAAAAGGAGTCAACTTCACTAAGGAAGATATTTGAGCCTATATTGGCTAACACCAATAACTGGCTGGCGGATAAAGGAATTACGCTGAAAGAATTCCTCACTGGTTCAGAAACTGAAATTCAAGAGCAGACTGGTAAAAGGGCAGAAAACAAAATGAAGAACAAGAGTGATGTTCCATCATCCTCTAAAACACACAAGCCTAAAATCAGATTTGTAACGAAGAAAGCAAAAGCTGTTGAGGAAGAACCTGAAACGAAAGATATGGAAGTCGAGGAGCCAGTGACTGAGGATCCAGCGACTGAAGAGCCAGCTACAGAAGAGATGGATGTTGAAGATAGGAATTCAGATCAACAAGATGAGGAGGCTTTGTCTCCATAGGACAATACACCTGTCGCAGCCCCTGTGTCTGTTTCCCCTATTAACATTCCTTCCTCTGAATCCCCCTCTCCTCCTAAAATAATTTTTGATAATCCCCAAGGCACTTTTGAAAATGTTCTCCGTTCTTCTGAGTCAATTCCTAGTTTGGCTTCTTCGTCTTTTGATACTGGGGATACGTCCATGTTTGATCATTTTGTGATGAATACTGAGCAAGTTTGAAGTGCAAATGTAATAGGTGCGGTTTCTACTAACACCCCGCCTATTGTTTCTACCACCAGTACAAGCACAGTTTCGGGAACACCAGCGGTAGGAATGGATCCCAATGTGAATACTTCTCTGCTTCCACCTTGGTTATCAGCTTACACACCAAAGAGGAAAAAGCAAGTCATCTCTCCAGATGATTTGGATTTCACTAAGTTGGTACCCACAAAGCCTAAGGCCCCGAAGAAACCAAAGATCCTTTCCAGGGTACTTGAAGATAAGGGACATAAATTTCTGGAGATAGCAAAACCTCCACAGGATGCAACTGTTGAAAATTTTGATATGAATGACTATTCTATTTCTAGGGTTGAATTAGGCAAAATCACCCATGAAAGCGCTAAAAATGATATGCAATCAGCCATGGACATCCTGATCCAAAAGTTTGACAGAGAAAAAGAAATGAAAGGTTATTACAAGGCAAAGGTAGAACAGCTAACTGCAGTGGTAAGAAAGATCACTTTGAACTTGGAAACAGTTACTCCAGAGGTCATTTCTGTAGAAGACCCCGTCATTCTGAAAGCAGAAAAGACTCACCTCAGAGGAAAAGTACTTGAAGAGTACTTAGACAGGATGCGAGCACAAGGAATCTCTTTGCTCACGGATGTATTTGAGAAGACGGATAAGATGAGGAAAGTAAGGGTGGAACTTAATGATCTCATTGATGCTATCTCTCAAGATATTGAGCGCACGGAGGATACTCATGATAAATGGGTGGAAATGAGGAAGCTAAAAATAAGTACCCTAATATCCATTGGCGCTGTTTCCAACAGGGATTCATATATAGAAACAAAGGAAGCTCTGATGTACAGGAGCAATATGCTAAGAAATTTGATCAAGGATCTTGAAGCTGCAAAGGAAACCAGTGAAGAAAATGATGTTAATATTTTGCATAAGTTGGAGGAGTTGCCTTGTAAGTTGGTATCACAAGATAACCAATTTCTTTCTGCGGAAGAAATGGTTAAGGAATTTGAAGACATGTTCCAAAAAGAATTTGAAGATAAAGCATTTTCAATAACTTCTGTGGACAACATATTAGACAACTAGTTAACCTTGGACAATCTAAAAACTAGGTTAACTAATCATGCCAAGTCAATCACTACAGTGGGGGACGCCATAGTGAGAGCCAGGATGATCTTCAAAAATGCATTTCAACCTAGATAGCATTGAAATGCAAGCGGCCTTCACTATGTATGATGACCACATGAGAAAAAGTGGTGATACAAATTGAAGCAGCTGGTTTTTTCCCTTAGTTTATTTTCTAATTTTCACATGTACTTTCAAAACAATTTTGGACATTTTTACATGTACATTTTCAATATGTAATTACATGTAAAAATATAGGAATTCCCAAGTCAATAAGGACTCCTATTTTTGAATAAGTCAAATTAGTTGTAGATTTCCTAGATTTTCTCAAGGCCTTTCCCTATAAATAAAGGGGGCCTCTTTTGTAAATAGCTATCTTTTGTCTATTGCAAGAAAACTCTGGCGAATTGAGAAGCAAATCAAGACTTTGTGCTTTTTGTGAAAATCAATATTCAAATATTTATCAATACAAGAAAGCAAGTTCAATTCCAATCTTTGTCTTGGGATTATTTGTGTTGTGATAGTTTTGTTCTTACGTCTTGCTATCATAATCTTATTTGATAATAATTGAAGTGTGGAGTTTGTTTCAAGTGATTGAAGAGCGCTCTTAATTTGATTTTGATAAACTTTGTGTTATCAAATCGATTGTGGGTTATATGTTCATGTTTGTGAGAATACAATAGTTTGGAGACTTTGTGCTGCAAGTTGTTATATTTGATTTACTTTTACCATCTTGAAGAAGAGTGAAGACTTTGTGCTGCATTCTACTTCAAATAGTTTCGTTTACAAGTAGTAAGTGAGGTAACAGAAAACTTTGAGTTTCTGTGATTTTGTGATAATTTACAAGTCTTATATCAAGAGTTTGAAATATAAACATCTATTCTGAAAAAAGAGAATGAGATGAGATGGAACCACCACAAACATAGTTTTTAGTGTACATAAATTTGATAAGTTGTTTGATTTGCAAAAGTTGAGTAATTAGAGGGAACCTCCTCTTGCTGAGAGGAGAGACTTTGTCTCATCATAGCTGTGGCTAATATACCCATTTTGCCGTTAGTGAGGTAATGACAAAATATTCACCCAACAATTTTTTGGTGACTCTACTGGGGAAGGAACGCACAACTTGAAGCCTCACGCTTCAAGTTGAAGCATTTTCAGTTCTTTTCCATTTTCTTGCAAAATTGTGTTTAGCATAATACAGTCTGGCAGATTCTCGGTACACCAGAAGTAAGAGGGCTCAGGGTATTATTGATTCTAGAGTTGAATTGATGTAGTAGAATAATTTTGGATTCTTGACTCCACGACCTCATCTTCAGCGCACCAGGAGTTTTCCCCCTACAAACACCAGGTCTCTGATACTAGGTGAATTTTCTATTGCCAGTGCTAACAGAGTTTTGGTTGTTCATACACCACCAAGGTTTGTTATACCACCTTTCAATCAGCGCGTCATGGCAGCCCAAGGCCCTTGGGGTAATACCTTTGGTCCTCTAAATTTGACCCCACCATTGCATGAACTACCTCGTAGTTCAAGAAAGAATTTCCCCAAATTCTATGGTGACAGAAAAGTTCATCCTGATGAGCACATTGCGGCTTTCTGTATAGCCTGTGGTGTGATAGGTGTCGAGCACGAA
The DNA here is from genome assembly GCA_027924645.1 of Cunninghamia lanceolata. Lineage (NCBI taxonomy): Eukaryota > Viridiplantae > Streptophyta > Pinopsida > Cupressales > Cupressaceae > Cunninghamia > Cunninghamia lanceolata. The sequence goes on from BSBN01001011.1 coordinate 3,831,658, forward strand.
CACGTAGCTGTGCGACTCTTTGTAGAAACACTACAAGGCGCTGCTGCAGACTAGTTCTACCACCTCCAAGCTCAGACTATAACAAACTGGGCTACTCTCAAAACCAAGTTTGAAGCTAGGTTTAAACCTGCGGAAGATGCTCATGCATTGTTGGCACAGCTGACACAGATGAAAAAGGAACCTCATGAACCAATGCGAGATTTCATCGCTAAGTTCAACAAATTGAGAAACAAGATTCCCGCCACCGCTGAGCCCACAACGGAGAACCTCAAATGTTTCTTTATCAATACACAGCTTCTGGAGGTGAGTTTCCTATTGAGGCGAGCTGCTCCTACTGATCTTGCTGTGGCTCAGATTCTGGCAACTGAAGTAGAAGATGATCTTATCGTTGCGGGTAAGATAAGAAGGGACACTAATAGAAATAAAAGCTCCTCTTCTACTGAGAACACTTCCACAAGCACCACAGATCCCATGGTGCAAAAGCTAGCAAATGAATTGCTAGCTCTCAAGAGACAAATGTCCCAAGGTATATCTGCGCCTCCTTCTTACCGAGATATACCAAGGAGGACATTTCCAAATAATTCATATCAAGGCAATGCTTCTAGGAATCAAGGACAGCAAAACCGTCTTTTGCCTACACAGGGGAAGCTTGCTATTGAAGCAGCGCCAGTCAACTCTGCTGTTGGCTACTATGAAGCTGAAAATGAACTTTCTTTCCAACCTGAGTTGGAATATGAAAATGGTGCTAATCTCTTCACAGAAGGAGAAGAAGAGTTAGCTAGCGACTCTACCATCAGCTTTCTGAACTACCAGGATGAAGCTGAAAAAGGAGAAGTGAGTGAAGGAGCATATGCTGTTTTCACTAGGTCTCAAAATCAGTCAGCTCTTCAAGCTGATAAAGGGAAGGTGAGAGAAGAATCTCAACCAGTGATTTCAATCACTAAACGGGGGACTCCGCTACCTTTCCAATCAAAAGACCCGGTGGTCAATAAACAAGTAAGTGTCTCTAATGAATTTGTACCTTCCACCTCTACTCCTCAGACTAGTGCTGTCTCTACCAAAAATCAAAATGATGGTTTTTCTTCTTCCGTATCTAATTCTTTTCAGCAGTTTGATATAATAGACCATGCTAGGAGAACTAAGATACAAATGTCTGAAGTTGAATATTTACAGGCTAATCCTGAACAATTTGATAGATTAGCCAAATATGTCAAAAATAAGGCCGTCCCTGCAGGACAAGAGTTTCCTAAAGCTACTCATGACTCCTCCAAAAGTAAACCTACCCAAAATAATCTTGTTACTACTCCTCCTGAAGCCTCTAGGAAAATTGAACCTTTCTATGTTTCCCTATTAGTAAATGGTCATAAATTGAGCAATTGCGTAATAGATTCTGGAGCCTCAGACAACGTTATGCCTGCTAAGGTAGCAGATGCCCTTGGCCTCACCTTAACCAAAACTTTTGGGAGGTGTTTTTCTATGGAGAATAAGCAAGTTCCACTTTTGGGTCAAATCAAAGATGCCCAATTTGCATTTGCAGCCTTTCCGGATAAGAGAATCAAGATGACAGTCTTGGTAGCTAATGTTCCAGCTTCATACGGCATTCTTCTCGGACATAACTTCTGCAAGGATGTGGGTGGAGAGTTGAACATGGATTTGTTTGAAGCTAGGATACCTGTCAAAGGTGTCATGTAGAAGCTGCTTCCTGAGAAGGAGGCAAAATACATTGTTACTCAAACATCAAACCCCAAAGCTCAAATTTTGTTTGAGTCCTCGGGAATGGGTAACTATTTTCTATCTACTGAAGATTGTTCTAATTCATCAGATGAGGCTACATCGGGTAATAGCTCCGATATGTCAGATGGAGACTCAGAAGAGTTTTTAGATGAAATTTTAGGTAAGGGTATAGCAATTCCAGATTCTTCCCTCACCGATGAAGAGGAATCTTCTGACCAGAGAAAGCCCAAGAAATCAAATTCTGATGGAGTCTGGATTTTAGAATTTGATGGCAGCTGTTCTTCTACCGGTTCTAGAGCCGGAGTGGTCTTGATATCGCCACAAGGTGATATTTTACCTTTTTCATATAAGTTACAATTTGGCAATACCAATAACATCGCCGAATATGAGTCCTTGTTGCTCGGATTGGAAGTGGTGCATGCCAGAGGTGTTAAGAACCTTCATGCTCAAGGGGACGCCGAATTGGTGGTTTGTCAAGTAAGAAATTTGTACCAAACAAAAAATGAAAGACTGAGACACTATCACAATCATGTATGGGATTGCATTGAAGATTTCGATGCTTTCAATATTTCAGCAATGCCTAGAGAGTTCAATGATCATGCAGATTCATTGGCTGTTTCCGCCACTCTCATGGTGCCTCACAAGGATTTCAAAGGAAACAAGTACACTATTGAGCTAGTCTTCCGACCGAGTGTACCTGATAACGCTGACCATTGGCAGGTGTTCAATGGCGATAATCAAATCATTGCTTTCCTAGAAAAGATGGATAGTTTTGATGAGCTTTACTTTGAAGGAAGTGAATCACCACCTCGTGAATATGTTTCTGAGGTAGATTCGCAGACTGGCAAAGAATTTCTACAATTGAAAGGAAATAAAATCCCAAAAGGTTTGGTTTCCCTTGAGAAACTCTTTGATAAACATGACAGGTATATCAAGCAACGGCAACAACAACAGGATTCGAGTTCCTCCATGGAATTTGAGCAGGTCAATTTGGGTACGGAAGCAGATCCTAAGATGGTCAACATCAGAAAATGTTGCATTGCTGATGAAAGATTCAAATTCATTACCCTCCTCCGCCATTACATTGATGTTTTGGCTTACTCCTATGATGATCTGAAGTCTTTCAGGCCTAAGGAGGTTCAACACGAAATTCCCCTCAAGGCTGGATCGTTGTCTTACAAACAAAAGCAGAGGCAATACAATCCAAAGATATCAGGTACGATTCTTTCTAAAATTTAGAAGATGCTGAATGCAAGGATAATTTTTCTAATTCATCATTCCACATGGATTTCAAACATAGTACCTATAAGGAAGAAGAACAGAGAAATCCGTATCTGTGTTGATTTCAGAAATCTCAACTAGTCTTCCTTGAAAGATAACTACCCTTTGCCCATCATGGACCAAGTATTGCAAACAGTGACAGGTTCAGAAATGCTATCTATGTTAGATGGTTTTTCAGGGTATAACCAAGTGGAGGTAAATGAAGCTGATCAGTTCAAAACTGCCTTCACCACACCACGGGGCACATTTGCATATCGCAAAATGCCTTTTGGTCTAATCAATGCTGGCGCAACATTTCAGAGAGCGATGGATCTTGCCTTCAGAGATGAGATGGGTAAGTTCATCATGGTATATCTTGATGACTTAACTATTTTCTCCAAAAACCATCATGATCATGCGCATCATTTGCGACAAGTGCTGGAACGCTGTCGGCAAAATGGTATTTCCCTCAATCCCAAGAAGTCAGTTTTTGGGGTGACGGAAGGCAAGCTTCTCGGGCACATTGTATCCCGGGAAGGTACTAAGATTGACCCAGAGAGAGTTAAATCTATTCAAAGTCTCACTCTGCTAGCAAGTAAGACTGTTGTTCACTCTTTCTTTGGAAAGGTGAATTTTCTGCGAAGGTTCATTCCTGAGTTTGCAGAAAAAACCCGTCACATTGTTAATATGATGAAGGGTAAGACTACTTTCCGTTGGACTACGAAAGGTAAGGAAGCATTCGAGGATATCAAGAGAGCTATTGCTCATGCTCCAGTTCTTGTTTGTCCTAACTACACTAAGGATTTCGTAGTCTATAGCTACGCTTCAGAACACACACTTTCAGCTATTCTGGTTCAGCAGAATGAAGAAGGCGTCGAATCCCCCATATCATTTATGAGTTGTCCTCTCAAAGCTCATGAATTGAAATATTCAAATATGGAGAAGCATGCCTATTGCGTAGTCAAAGCGGTTAAGCATTTCAGGTTCTATATTCTAAACTCAAACACTGTTGTCATGGTGCCTGATACAACAGTCAAATCCATCCTAACTTAACAGGAGTTTGGAACAAAGAGAGGTAATTGGATCACTAAGATCCAAGAATTTGATCTGGATATCAAGCCTACCAAGCTTGTGCGTGGTAAAGGTTTGTGTCAATTGATTGCAGATAATGTTCCAAAAGAGATAGGGGACGAAGAAGAAGAAGTTGTGGACACACCAACTGTTCTTTTTGTTACTACAACTGACGAGTGGTATTCCAATATCGCTCATTTCCTTACCTATGGTGAGTGCCCTTCTCACTTGTCTTATAAGGAAAAGAGAACTGTCAAGTTAAAAGCTGCTAACTACGTCCTTTGGGACAATGGTTTGTACAAGAGAAGTCTTGACGGTGTATTTCTCCGTTGCGTGGACAAAGCGCAACAAGGTAGACTTTTGGAGTCTTTCCACAATTTGACTTGTGGAGGACATTTTTCAGCACCTGTAACGGTTCACAAGATTCTGCGAGCTCGATACTATTGGCCCACACTATTCCAAGATGTGTACAATTGGGTACGCAGGTGTGAGTTATGCCAATAGTTTGTTGGGAAACCAAAATTGGCAGCCTTACCTCTAAAACCAGTGGTGATTGAGGAGCCTTTTCAGCAATGGGGTATTGACTTCATTGGTGCAGTGAATCCATCATCAAGTGCAGGACATAACTATGTTCTCACTGCAACAGACTATTCTACCAAATGGGTGGAAGCTATTCCAGTCAAGCACGCTACTTCAGAGGTGGTATGCAGTTTTCTTAAAGAGAACATTATTTCTAGGTTTGGAGTTCCAAACAAGATTGTAGCGGACAATGCTACTTGTTTTTCCTCTCATGAGATTACTGAGTTTTGCTACGAGCATGGGATCACTCTTTCCTATTCTTCAGACTATTATCCACAAGGGAATGGTCAAGCAGAATCAAGTAATAAGAATTTGGTCACTATCATTAGGAAACTGGTAGATGAGAATCAGAGAACTTGGCATAAGGCATTGTTTGATGCTTTATGGGCAGATAGAATTACACCCAAAAGGGCGATAGGCATGTAACCATTTCAGCTTCTATATGGTCTGAATGCAGAGATACCAATTACCTTGGAATTGCCAGCATTGAAGTTGGTAAAGGCATTGGAAGATAGAACTTTTGATAGTTCTATTGATAAAAGGATCATGTATTTGACTGAACTTGAGGAGCAACGCACTGTTGTGGTGGACCGTATTGCTGAGCACCAAAATCAAGTAAAGAAACTCTTTGACAAGAAGACAAAGGCTCGTGAGTTTCAGGTTGGAGATCAAGTCTTGTTGTGGGACAAGAGGAGAGAACCAAAAGGAATGCACGAAAAATTTGATTCCTTGTGGAGAGGTCCATTCACCATTCATCAGTTCTGTGGTGAAAATATTTTCTTGCTAGAGTATCAGGATGGGACACCATTCTTGTTACCTCATAGTGGACAACATCTGAAGCACTTCAATCCTTGAAGTTTCAGATAAGTTAAATTGTACATTTGTATAGTTTTGTGTTTTATTCTTGCGTTTTCGTTTAGTCTTTTGTGTCTTTTTCTTTTTAGCTTGACTCTATAGCCCAAAGGCATGGATGAAGGCACTTAGAGACTAGATTCTACTCCCCTCAATCATTTCAAAGTTTGATTGAAGGAAGTTCCCAAGTTAGAGCCAGTTGTTGTTCTCAAAATCAGCTACGCTTATTTTTGTAGACAACCCCACGAAACTTGTCCGTTTCGTGAATCTACACTCTAAGATTGCAAATCAAGAAAAGATTTTCTTGTTCTCGTGCGAGGTCATTTCACATTTTAAAACTCGTCTGCGACATTTCCTTGAATTGATTTCTCGATTTTTGTGAGGATCATTTAAAGTTGTAAGCTAGTAAAGATATCATTTTGGTTATTTTTAGGAGTTAGTAAATTTTGACTCTTGATATGCAAGAGCGGCAAAAAATGTCGCTCCTACATATTATTTTTAAGCTTGTTTTTGTTTGATGTAATGACGGCATTTTTTGCCGCTATTACATCATTTTAAGTTCAATGTGCAGGAGCGGCTAAATTCACCGCCATCGCATGTGTTTTCCGTCAGATATGCAATGACGGCTTTTTTTGCTGACATTACACATTTGTCGATTGTAGTGTCGTAGCAGCCGAAATCTTCACTCGAGTGAGATCTTCAGGATTTTGATGTCGAGTGCCATTAATGGCCACTCGTGCCAGGCATTTAAACTCCAATCTCAACCTTTTAAATGTGTTATCACTCCCATTGTTGCTTGTCATTCCTTATACTAAAGCCTTTTGATTGATCCGCCAACGTTCTCAACGACCGCTTGATCGTATGCTCCCGATTTGTGACGGATCTCGCGTTGAAGATTGAACCTAGGGTTTCAAGTTTTTACAGTTTCTTCTGTGGAGCTTCGTTCAACGTCAAACTTCTTCTCGGTGAAAGTTCATCCAAATGACTGACTTGTCCCCGAAAAAGTCAAAAGTAATGAAGTACAAATATCAAGGTGTTTTCCCAATCACCTCAGTCCATTCTAATGTTGAGGACATTAGAGATACAGAGATTGGCCATGTTGATATGGCTGAGTTTGTAGAAAGAACCAAGTCAAGCAACCCCAGTGCTATGATGAGGAAGATAGTAGAGAGTAATATTCATCTGGTATCATCCTTCCCAGTGGCGGCTCACAATACAGAATTTGTTCTTCAGTGTGCCCATTTCTATAACAAAGATATTAGAGCCGTGGTGGACGCCAGTGGTAATGTAATAATCAGGTTGGATCCTAAGTTCATTGACAAGGTGTTCATGTGTCCTCCTGCGACAGAGGTATTGAAGCTTGACTTTGTTGAAGCTCAGAAGGAATATGACAAGAATCCAGAAAAAGTGAAGAAAGTGATCAACAACAAATGGTTGAAGATTGCGAGGTCAAGTTTGTCAAGGTGGCCATGTAGTTTTCCTCGAAGTGATTTTGTGGAAGAAGTTGGTGACTTGATTACCCTCCTCAGCAGGATAAGAGGTTTGTCCTCCTCTTCACAGTTTCATGAATGGATGTATCCTTTCATTAAGGTCATACTCCAGGGCAGGCAAGTTATTTTCTGGGGAGAACAAATCACTAACGCTTTGCATGACCAGCTGACGAAGGTATCCACTACCTCCAAGTTCTTCATGACTTCCTATCTGGTATACATTGTAGCCTCCATGAGGATTTTTCTGGGTTTATCATCAGAAGGGGATAGGAGAGTAGTCCTAGTATACCAGTATTATTCTCAGGTAACATTGAAAGGTTCAATTCACCATTTCAGGAGGGTGAATGATGCATTCTTTGCTGTATTCTTGTGTCTTTTTGATCCCCAACTGAAGAAGAGAAGAATTTTAGATGAGGCATGGACAGTGGTTAATGACTTTAGTTGTATGTTTTTGCAATTTCCATCTTTCTCATACTTGAGGGTTGGCTTTTTCCAAGGCTACCCTTATATGCTTCCTAGGTTTCCTTCAGATAGACTGGTCTTGATGGAGTTGTGCAGATAAATGATTGTCATGCATAACAAATAAATGGAACTCAAGAAGCCCGGTTTCAAATTTCCAGTGGAAATCGGTAGATATTCAGTGTTGACTGCCGCAAAGGCAAGGGCCATGGAGACAGAAATGCAGTTGGTCACCATGAAGCAATTCAAGAGGAGACCAAAATTTGACTACCGAGGTGTAAAGGATAAAATCAGGAGGAAAACACAGTTTCATGAACCCATGGTGGAAGATGTCTGGATAGACTTGAGAACAGAGGAAGATATCAGGAAACTAGACTATAGCAGGTTGTCTCTAGAACAAATTGAATATCTAGGACTTGCTGATATTCTAGAAGATCTTGTGGATGATGGGGAATTGGTTGATGCCAAGTATGATGAAGAACAGATAGCTAGTACTCCTCTCCCTCCAATCCAATGGTCCCAAAAGGAGTCAACTTCACTAAGGAAGAGATTTGAGCCTATATTGGCTAACACCAATAACTGGCTGGCGGATAAAGGAATTACGCTGAAAGAATTCCTCACTGGTTTGAAAATTGAAATTCAAGAGTAGACTGGTAAAAGGGCAGAAAACATAACAAAGAACAAGAGTGATGTTCCATCATCCTCTAAAACACACAAGCCTAAAATCAGATTTGTAATGAAGAAAGCAAAAGCAGTTGAGGAAGAACCTGAAACGAAAGATATGGAAGTCGAGGAGCCAGCGACTGAGGATCTAGCGACTGAAGAGCCAGCTACAGAAAAGATGGATGTTGAAGATAGGAATTCAAATCAACAAGATGAGGAGGCTTTGTCTCCATAGGACAATACACCTGTCGCAACCCCTATGTCTATTTCCCCTATTAACATTCCTTCCTTGAATCCCCCTCTCCTCCTAAAATAATTTTTGATAATCCCCAAGGCACTTTTGAAAATGTTCTCCATTCTTCTGAGTCAATTCCTAGTTTGTCTTCTTCATCTTTTGATATTGGGGATACGTCCATGTTTGATCATTTTGTGATGAATACTGAGCAAGTTTCAAGTGCAAATGTAACAGGTGTGGTTTTTACTAACACCCTGCCTATTGTTTCTACCACCAGTACAAGCACAGTTCCGGGAACACCAGCGGTAGGAATGGATCCCAATGTGAATACTTCTCTGCTTCCACCTTGGTTATTAGCTTACATGCCAAAGAGGAAAAAGCAAGTCATCTCTCCAGATGATTTTGATTTCACTAAGTTGGTACCCACAAAGCCTAAGGCCCCGAAGAAACCAAAGATCCTTTCCAGGGTACTTGAAGATAAGGGACATAAATTTTTGGAGATAGCAAAACCTCCACAGGATGCAACTGTTGAAAATTTTAATATGAATGACTATTCTATTTCTAGGGTTGAATTGGGCAAAATCACCCATGAAAGCGCTAAAAATGATATGCAGTCAGCCATGGACATCCTGATCCAGAAGTTCGACAGGGAAAAAGAAATGAAAGGTTATTACAAGGCAAAGGCAGAACAGCTGACTGCAGTGGTAAGAAAGATCACTTTGAACTCGGAAGTAGTTACTCTAGAGGCTATTTCTGTAGAAGACCCCATCATTCTGAAAGCAGAAAAGACTCACCTCAGAGGAAAAGTACATGAAGAGTACTTAGACAGGATGCGAGCGCAAGGAATCTCTTTGCTCACGGATGTATTTGAGAAGATGGATAAGATGAGGAAAGTAAGGGTGGAACTTAATGATCTCATTGATACTATCACTCAAGATATTGAGTGCACGGAGGATACTCATGATAAATGGGTGGAAATGAGGAAGCTAAAAATAAGCACCCTAATATCCATTGGCGCTATTTCCAATAGGGATTCATATATAGAAACAAAGGAAGCTCTGATGTACAGAAGCAATATGCTAAGAAATTTGATCAAGGATCTTGAAGCTGCAAAGGAAACCAGTGAAGAAAATGATGTTAATATTTTGCATAAGTTGGAGGAGTTGCCTTGTAAGTTGGTATCACAAGATAACCAATTTCTTTCTGCGAAAGAAATGGTTAAGGAATTTGAAGACATGTTCCAAAAAGAATTTGAAGATAAAGCATTTTCAATAACTTCTATGGACAACATCTTAGACAACCAGTTAACCTTAGACAATCTGAAAACCAGGTTAACTAATCATGCCAAGTCAATCACTATAGTGAGGGACGCCATAGTGAGAGCCAGGATGATCTTCAAAAATGCATTCAACCCAGATAGCATTGAAATGCAAGCAGCCTTCACTATGTATGATGACCACATGAGAAAAAGTGGTGATACAAATTGAAGCAGCTGGTTTTTTCCCTTAGTTTATTTTCTGATTTTCACATGTACTTTCAAAACAATTTTGGACATTTTTACATGTACATTTTCAATATGTAATTACATGTAAAAATATAGGAAGTCCCAAGTCAATAAGGACTCCTATTTTTGAATAAGTCAAATTAGTTGTAGATTTCCTAGATTTTCTCAAGGCCTTTCCCTATAAATAAAGGGGGCCTCTTTTGTAAATAGCTATCTTTTGTCTATTGCAAGAAAACTCTGGCGAATTGAGAAGCAAATCAAGACTTTGTGCTTTTTCTGAAAATCAATATTCAAATATTTATCAATACAAGAAAGCAAGTTCAATTCCAATCTTTGTCTTGGGATTATTTGTGTTGTGATAGTTTTGTTCTTACGTCTTGCTATCATAATCTTATTTGATAATAATTGAAGTGTGGAGTTTGTTTCAAGTAATTGAAGAGCGCTCTTAATTTGATTCTGATAAACTTTGTGTTATCAAATCGGTTGTGGGTTATATGTTCATGTTTGTGAGAATACAATAGTTTGGAGACTTTGTGTTGCAAGTTGTTATATTTGATTTACTTTTACCATCTTGAAGAAGAGTGCAGACTTTGTGCTGCATTCTACTTCAAATAGTTCCGTTTACAAGTAGTAAGTGAGGTAACAAAAAACTTTGAGTTTCTGTGATTTTGTGATAATTTACAAGTCTTATATCAAGAGTTTGAAATATAAACATCTATTCTAAAAAAAGAGAATGAGATGAGATGGAACCACCACAAACATAGTTTTTAGTGTACATAAATTTGATAAGTTGTTTGATTTGCAAAAGTTGAGTAATTAGAGGGAACCTCCCCTTGCTAAGAGGAGAGACTTTGTCTCATCATAGCTGTGGCTGATATACCCATTTTGCCATTAGTGAGTTAACAACAAAATATTCACCCAACACACATCACTGTGCCACATCCCACAAAATGACAATACGGAATTTACAATTAATTTACAACATAGGCAATGAATTAATAAATACAATCATAAATATTGCAAGGAATTACCAAGGTTGAGACACCTTAATTCCCAACAATTTCTTCAAGTTTTCTCTTTGGTCTTGTAGTTGAGACAGTTGTGCATGTAGGTTTTCCACTTGTGCCCTTGTTGCACCCATCTTGTCCTTTGACAAATCATATACTTCAGCTACCTTATAGATTTATGACTCAATATAGTCAATATGTGCCTTGATATTCTTTGTTCAAGTAGACCATTTTAGACAAAATAGCTATAAGGTTGTGGCCTCCTCAATACAAGCCTTAAATTTCTTCAGATTTTCTTTAAGCTTGTTATGTGCATTAGCATACTTGTCAGTTATTTCTACCATTCTTTTGTCATTAATTCTTTGTGCTGCCTCTTTCTCTACCTTTTCCTCTATCAAGGAGGAGTGATCCTTAAAGGAATCCATTAGTAACTTGAGCTTCTATTCTAGAGGCACTGAGGGATCAATGGTTACTTCTGGTAACCTTTCTTGTATCAATTTTACAGCATCCTCTATTGCACTAGATTTCTTTAGATTTTCCTATAAGAATTCTGTTGTTGCTGATGTTGATGTTAGACTCACACAAGTACAACATGAAACAAAAGTTACACATCAACCCTTGTTTATCCTGAAAGATACAATGAATTCATAGAATTCATGATCCCAAGTCCCCGGTGATTAGGTCATAATCTGCTAAGATCTCTCAGTGGTTGATGTGTGTTGCTGTTTTCCATTTTGGGGTCTTACGTGAATCAGTAGGTTCTGATTCTGCAACAATGCTTTCAGGGAAGTAACTCTACATAGCATATACCTCCAAATGATGTGCCTAAGATGATATTTGCATGAGTTCTACCCTCATCAGTGATTTCCTGCATGAAATTTTCAAAGGTACATGCATCTAGCTCAGGAATATACTAATGATGTTTAGTTATCTACGGGATGTCAGTATATTCATCTATTCCGCTTAATGTTTATCATGATGTGCAGTTATGAAAGTGACTTTTTTAAAATTAAAATGAGAAAAAGGGTTAGAGAGAGAGATTCCTAAGATTTACTTGACTGAGATCACTGACCCACATACATGTTCCCATACAGTAATGAAGAGAAGAAAACTGAAATCATACTTCACCAGGATATTCCACAAATCAGCATGATCCAATGCAAATCTTCAGAGGTAGAGTTGACAACAACATGCAATGAAATGAAAGCGCTTCTAAAGAACACAACATCCACCAGTGCATATCCAGAAATCAACTTGAAGATTACTTAAGGTTTACAATCATGATGTAATCTGAAGCTTCATCTCCATACAGTATGTTCATAAAACATGCATATTTACAGTGATCATGAGGAAAGAACCTTGAATGTTTCAACAATTCAGTCCTCACTAGTCTCAGCAATCTGGTCTACTACATGAAATTTCTATATGTCTGATATTGGATTATTGATCCCCTTTCCCTTTTTTAGCAGTAATGGGGCTGAATATATGTCTCTGCTTTCTCCCCAACACAGTGCCCAAGAAAACCTAGCTAAATCAACAGTCAGCCTCCTCAGAAGTCTCATCCAATGGTGGAAGATGGATCCTGCCAAAACCTCGAGCAGAGCACCCAGACAAGGCGCCGCTCGCTCAGTAACTTCCTCCATCAGCCAACCACCGCATTTAATGCATTGTCTCCTTTTGGTTCATTCTAACCTCTCAGGATTTGGTGCGCTGCTCAGGATGTCCCTCGCCATTAATGCTTTGTCATACCTCTTCCTGCACGCTATCGAGTCAAGTCTGCATGTAGACCCTTCGTAGGCTTTACATGCACTTCTTCTTCTATCCTCTGCATGATAGCCGGTGAAACTTGCGCAGGAGGATCAAGCATTTAATTCTCTGCCGAAGGCGGCCTGTGCAGTGGCAAATCTGCGTACTTGTAGCCTTCCCACCATTTTGCATTTTGAATATCGGGCTGCATCTTGAGATTTCTTCATGTTGATCCAGACATGATGATGACATCATCGTCATGTATAGAACGGGTTCAAAATCTGCCTGCCTTGCTTGTTTTCTGCCATTTGCATCCTGAGCATGTATCATCATGATCATCGGCAAGACATCGCTGATCGGGGTGAGCCCATAATGTCCTACCGATCTCATTCTCTGGCCGAGGCACCTGCGGTCAGCACATAGAAGTTAGGCATCATCATATTGAATAACTAGAAGGAGGATCAACATCATATTAAATCATGCTCCTAAAGTGCAAACATGTATACATCGGGTTAGGACAGATCAAAAGCAAATATCTGACCTTACCTTGCCATTTACCATTAAACATCATGTCATGTGCATATCATGATCATGCAAACGGCAAGGCATATAGAGAACTAGCTATTTTGAATACCATTTCAAATCTGGCTCTGCATATCGGGTAGTGCATTTCCTCTTTATATCGGGTCATGTTTTAAGATCGGGTGAGATTCAGAACATGACCCATGTGAAATATGATCCCCGCGAGGAAAGGTCCAGATGGCATCATCATGATATATGACTTGGTTTATTACTGCAGCTATTACAACGTCATCGGCATGTATATCAGATGGGGTGATTGGTTGAAATAGGGTGATCTTTGAATATCGGGTGATGTTTGAGATATCGGGTGATATTCAAATATCGGGCCAGGTTTTAAGATGATGACCCTGTCAACTAAAATGACCTACTCAGAAGATCATGATGACATCATCTGGATGATGACTTGGTTTAGCGCTACGGCACTATGACGTCATCGTCATGTTATGTGGGCAGGATCATGTTTAGGAAATATGCCTCCGAGAGGTGAATATGATGATTACGTCATCGTCATGATTGTTTCTTTGTTTATCGGACTTGAATGACATCATCAGGATAATGGCTTAGGATGATATTTCACAGCAAGAGGATATTGAGAAATATCGGGTTACAATGAGAAATATGATCCTCGCAAAATACATGATGCTGCTGACTGGCAAATGCCACTATCACCTTAAATTGACATCCGGATATTTGGATCGCATGATATATCAGGTGATATTTGAAATATCAGGTGATATTTGAAAGATGATGATATTAGGAAATGTGATCCTCCTCCCCGAATATCAGGTTTGACCAGAACTTTGACCAAGCATAACTTTCTTACCTGGCCGAATTTCAAGGTGATGTAAAAGGCAAACTTGCTTAGAATTTTACACTCTTTCACATGGTAAGCTTCCTGAGGGAAGATTCAAACCTTGAATTTTGGGCTCATACAGGAGGATCATCATGCACCTGATATGAGGATGGTTTTTACCATTACCATCCAGAGCACAAAAACAAAGCGGGCAAGCCACAGCAGGGGTCCTCATTTTTCTAAGGGGCAAAAAGAGGCGTGTTGTGAACATCACAACAACTAGAAACCAAACAAAACAATCAAAAACAAAGACCATTAAAGGAAACTAAAAGAAATACATGCATAACTTCCAACTATCTCTCCTACAGATCATCATCTAACTTGAGACTCAATGTATTTAATAAGGTGCATGAATTTTCCTTTCAGTTTAAGTGGGTGCATGTGATTAATTATCCTCATCTTGAAGATCAGCTGAACAAACCAGTGACTAGCATTAGCCTACGTAGGTGAGGATGTTCCCTCATAGCCAACCGGATAGAGCCTTGCTGCCAGCAGGCGTCCATAGCCCCGGCAAGGATATTGTTACAATTGTCCTAAGTAGAGCCCCACTGCCAGCGAGAGTCTATAGCCCCGGTAGAGTTACTTGGATGGCTTAATCTAGATTTTTAGTAAAATCCATTTTATTGCTTTACATTTTATATTTTTGGTAGAACTTCATAAGATGTTTTATTTGTAATTTCATCATCATGATGCAAGGAGTGGTCACTTGCTGAAATTAAGCTAAGAATTGTAATGGTAGCAAGGGTGACCTTTGATTTTTTACCTAATATCTACACTGGTAGGTTCAACCAACCCAAGGATTTTAGGTGTGTCATTGTGAGAAACATCCTTGAGTGCTCAATCCATTCTTATTGAATACAAAATTTCACAAGTCAAACAACTCTCCACCTTCATGACAGTCACAACAAATTATGCATAAATTTCAAATAATTAATCTGAATGATCAAAATTTTCCATTGTTTTCTGTGGTTGTTAGTTTGCTCCTGCATGCTCTATATCAAAAGAAAGATCCCTACATGAAGACAACAAAGCAACCAAACAAAACAAACAAAAGCAAGGAGACTGTACAAACAACTACACAACAAATATACATTATGATACACATGACTGTCATGATGCTACTTCAGGCCTGAAAATAGTGCTTGAGGAACTATCCTTTGATTGGCAATGTGACATCCTCACCTGTTAAGGACTTGAGTTTGTAGGTGCTATCTCCTAATATTTCAGAAATTTGAAAGGGGCCTATCTAGAGTTTGTCAAACTTACCATGGTCACCCTTCCTTTCATTTGCTTTGTCCCACATCAGGACTAGATCTGAGATCCAAAAAGCCTTAATTTTAGCCCTTTTATCAAACCAACGCTTGACAATAGCCTGATGTTTAGCAAACTGGTTAATGGCTTCACTTCTTTTTTCATCTAGGTGCATCAGCTGTAGCAACCTAACCTCTTGTTTGTTATCTATGCCTAGGTATTCTTGTGTAAACTGCAGTGTAGGAATCTTTAGGTTAACAGGGAGGAGGGGATCCACCCCATATACTAGGTGAAAAGGTGAGTTTCCTAATGCAACCTTATTTCTAGTTCTATCTACCCACAAGGCATATTTCAACAGAGTGTCCCATTCCCTTGGGTTCTTATCTATCAACTTCTTTATGATGTTAAGCAAGTTTTTGTTTGTGGATTCTGCTAATCCATTCCCTTGGGGATAGTAATTGGAGGAGAATTTCAAGATGACCCCATGGTCAAAAGCCCAACCTGATAGTTTTATTGAAGCAAAGGCAGGTCCATTATCACACACTAAAGCATATGGAACTCCATACCTGGTCACTATGTTGCTTTCCAAAAACTTAATGACATCCTTAGCATTGCATGTTTTACTGCTGACAGCTTCAGTCCACCTGGTACAATAGTCAGTAATAGTCAAGACATACCTATGGCCTGAGGATGATGGAGGATTGATGGGTCCTATGAAGTCCATACCCCATTGAGCAAATGGGTGCATCTCCATCACTGGCTGCAGAGGTTGAGCAGCATATTTATCTCTATTTGCAGCAACTTGACACACATGACAGCATTTGGTGTGTTCAGCAGTGTCCTTGAAAATCGTGGGCCAATAATACCCTGCCCTGAGGATGGCATGAGTGGTGGCCAAGGATGATCCATGTGCAGTCCCAAATTTATCATGCAATTCCGCTAGGACCTTGTCTGCTTCTAGTTTTTCTAAGTACCTCAAGTATATCCCCTCATAGTTTCTCTTGAAAAGGACTCCTCCTTTCATCATATATTTCTGTGCTTTTATCTTTAGGGCTCTCCTCTGTGAGGCCTGCAATCTTGGGGGACATCTCCCAGTGATCAGGACATGCCTAACGTCTAAATACCATGTTCCATCATCTTTTGCATCTACAACATACTGCTAGCTCAGGATGTTAGGGTCTATCTCTAATATCATTTGACTCAAAGCTTGTCCTCTTACCAACCTCATAGGTGTGATATCCATGTCATACTCCTGGAGGATGGTGATCCATTTGGTCCTCTTCTCACCTAGCTCACTTTGCAGTGGCAGCATCTTTACTACTGCATCAGGTACCATAGCAATCACCTTACTCCTCAGGATGTAGTGCCTGAACTTCTTGACTGCTCGAACCAGAGCAAGTGCTTGTCTTTCAACATCCATGTACCTGAGCTCTGCATCTCTGAAAGGGTAGCACATGAAGGCTATAGGCTTCTCCTACTTTTCTTCATTTCTATGGGTTAGCACTGCTGCAGAGGTATGTTCTGAAGCAAATGAGTAGATGTAGAAGTCCCTGGTGTAATATGGACTGATCAAGACTGGAGCATTCGAAATAGCTTTCTTAATGTCTTCAAAAGCTGCTCTAGCTTCAAGTGTCCACTCAATCTTGGCATTGCTTTTGAGCATGGCATTCAGGGGCCTAACTATCTCTGCAAAGCTGGTGATGAACTTCCTAACAAAATTAATCTTACCAAAGTAAGATTTGAGCTCTGTCTTGCTTCCAAGCAGTTGTATTTTCATGATGGACTCTACCATGTCAAGATCAATGATGATCCCATTCTCAGTTATCAGGTGACCCAGCAACTTCCCGGTGGTCATCCCAAATATGCATTTCTTGGGATTTAAGGATATCCCGTACTGTTCGCACTTCTTCAGCACCTTTCTTAGGTCCTCTACATGGTTTTTTCTATCTTTGGAAAACACAGTTAGGTCATCCATGTAGATCACTATGCACTTACTGATTAAGCCTCTGAAGGCTATGTCCATTGCCCGCTGGAAGGTGGCTCCAGCGTTTATCAGCTCAAATGGCATGCATCTATAGGCGAAGATCCCCCACTTAGTGGTGAATGCGGTTTTCAATCTATCAATTCTGTCCACCATCACCTGATTGTAACTAGAGAAGCCATCCAAGAAGGACATCATCTTGGCTCCATTCACAACCTACAGGACTTCATCCAGGGAAGGTAAAGGATAGTTATCCTTTTCAGAAGCTCTATTCAAATTCCTGAAATCCACGCATAGCCTGATGTCACCATTCTTCTTCCTCACGGGTACCAGGTTCGCCACCCACATGGAGTGTCTCACAAGAATATGATCTTGGCATCAAGCAGTCTTTTAACTTCTTCAAAGATGATGGGCTCCAGCAGGGCATTGATAGGTCTCTATTTCTACCTAAAAGGCTTGGCATCTGGCTTCAAAGGAATAGTATGGGTGATGACAGAAGTGTCATAAGTCTTTAGCTCATCATATGTCCATGCAATGACATGGATGTAGTCCTAGAGAGCCTAGGTTATCCCTTTGAACTCTTCATCTGTGAAAACCTTTCTGATCAAGACATTTCTTTCTTTACCACATTGCCCAATGTCAACTGGGGAGTACTACCCCTCATCGGCTTTTGGGAGATCCTTCTATTTTATCATGTTGTCTAGGTCAAATGCTCTCTCTAGCTCTAT
The DNA here is from genome assembly GCA_027924645.1 of Cunninghamia lanceolata. Taxonomy (NCBI): domain Eukaryota; kingdom Viridiplantae; phylum Streptophyta; class Pinopsida; order Cupressales; family Cupressaceae; genus Cunninghamia; species Cunninghamia lanceolata. The sequence goes on from BSBN01001011.1 coordinate 3,849,653, forward strand.
CATTCCCTTAGGGATCCTGTTGCTAGGCAACTCCAGGATTTCTCCTTCTTCCCAGACATGATCTTCCATGTTAACTTCATCTATGATCTGTGCCTCAAAAACATCTCTATTGGAAATAAAATCCAATATATGCTGATCATCATCAAATACTTGAAGATTGGTTACATTATCAGGTACTGAAGGCACTGATACTAATTCAACTAAGAACCTTTTGAGACCTGATATGGATAGAGGTTCCAAAGCACTGGCAGCCTGGGCCAAAGCATTTGCTCTATGGTTTTGCTCCCTGGGCACATGGGTGATATTGAAGGCATCAAACTCTTCTATTAGGTTCCACACCCTGTGCCTATAGTTAGACAACCTTTTGTATTTGTAGGAGTATATACCTCTTACTTGCCTGACAACTAATTTTGAGTCTCCATAGACATGCAGAATTCTCACCTTCTTGCCAAGTGCAAATAGCATCCCATGAATTAGAGCTTCATACTCTGCTACATTATTTGTACATGGGAACTGCAACCTGTATGTTGCTAGGTAGGATTTCCTTGATGGATTGATGAGGTCCACTCCTACTCCAGCTCCTTGCTTTGACTTAGATCCATCAAACCTGAGGATCCATGGTTTGTCTTCATCTAAAGGCTTGTCTGGGGCTTCTTTCTTCCTTTTGGCTCTAGCAGCTGCACCACCAGATATCCACTTCAACTTTGGTATCTCTGTTTTCTTAGGCACCACTTCATCAGCCTCATGGGAAGCTGATATTTCTTCTTTTCTTTTATCATCAGGAGGAACGTCCCCTGGACTAGGCAATGTCAATTTTCTTAAAATGTGTAGGCACAATGAACAAGGTGCTTCTGAATGGGGTGCCTCATGTAACCTGCACCATCCTCCAACCAAGACATCCTGAGGGGGTCTTTGCTGCTGCATCATCTTTTGCATTTCTTTTGACAGGAACTCTTCGAATTTGGATAGACTGCTGCCCCTATCTTCGTCAGACAACTCATAATCTGACTCCATCAAACAATCACTCCCAAGGGTGATTTTCTCCTTGTTCTTAGCATTACTCTTGTTGCCAACTGGTATCCCTTCTGTTACCTTAACAGGATCCTCATCCTGATGTGTGCTTCCTCTCGCTCCTGTAGAAGACAAACAAGGATCAACATCATTATCATTATATGCAGCACTTACTGCAGACAATGATGACGACGCCTCATGGTATGCCTGTTCCAGCTCCAGCATATCTAGGCAGGCCTCACATGTCTTTTCAGAATGAGCCTCATTATGCAACCTGCACCATCCACTTATTAAAATATCATGAATAGGTACATTTAACAATTGGTAGTGTTTCACCCCTTTAAGCAGATGCATCTCAAAATTCTTGAAGTGATCTATTTCTATCTCATTTCCAAGATTACAACTAGGTTCTAGATATGCATCATCATCCCGAGGGTTATCATCACGATCATGCATGTCAAGCATCAGGATCTCCTGTACCCTAGCAGTCGGAGGTCTGATGGAGTAAACTCCAGGTTCCACATTCACATACATGACTTCGTTGGTTTTGTTATATTCAGTAATCATGTGTTTCATGTGAGGTTCAACTTCGATCCTAATCTAGTTAGGTATTCCCCTCCAAGGTAACCACATGTGACTAAATTCAGTAGACATATATCCATTGGGGGTCTTTGACAATCCCTACTGAGCAACATTCTGTATACGTCAGGTATATCGACTACCTGGATATCAATATAATGCTGGATTCTGGGATCTAAGGCTAGTTGCATATGGATGTGGGTTAGTTCCCCTACCACATTTACTTCTATTTTGTCCAGCTGGGTTACTTTATTCAATGATTTGGTAGGATGTAACCCCAGGGCATTGCATATGGATAAGGGCATCACATTGGTAGATGCTCCTGAATCCACTAGACAGTTGTGCAGGTTCTTACCGAACATCCTTACGGTCAGGAGGAAGGGAGGTGACTCACTTTTGTCTTTGTATAGAGTTGTGTGGGAGGTCTCTACAGCTTGGACAGTGGCCGGGGTTTTTAATTTTGTATTAGCATCCCTGGCAGTATGATCTTTATTTCCAAACTGACCTGGGGTATGGCTGTCTTCCTTTTGGGTAGGACTTTCTAAAGATTTCACAAAAGCACTTTTGATAGCAAGGGTCCTAAGTAGTTCTGACAATGGCAGGCTGATCTTAACCTTCTTCATCTCATTAGTCAGGTAAGAAACCAATTTGTCAGGTCTAGGAGGTAGATTTGTGGCTTTTGGTGTTGCATTCTGTGGTGTCAAGTGATGCACACTGACTTGGGGAAATCCAAGGTTATTATTTGCCTGGGGATCAGGTGGAGTATTGAAGTTGTTTGGAGGCAATGAGGTGGTCAAAGGGCCAGCAGACTGATTTGAGTTATTCCTCAGGTTGTAGTTATGCCTACCTTGAGGTTGCTGTTGATAAGCATTGACTTCCTCATGTTCCACTAATGGCTCATTCTCATCTTCAAATGGGAAAACGTAGTTGGATTCAAGAGCCATGGTTGATTCCTCACATGTTGAGGTGTAATCCTGATGTGATGAGGTTGCATGCTGATGAGGATGATGCATGAAGCTTTCCAGCACTAAGGCGGTATCATACTCATAGGGGACAATCTTGTTTCCCTCTCCATCAGGTGGGTTTCCTGAAGTATTGGACACTTCGGCTTGGAAAATACTGGCTGCAATCCTGAATTGGGGGCAATCTAACTCTGCATGAGCATTGGTATTATGAATCCTACACCAGTTTGCAAGTGCTGCCTTAGCAAGGTTTACTCTGGTGGTCTGTTTAGGTTCACCAGGAGGTTGATTATCCAGGGGTGATGGCAAGGAACCATTGTTTGGCCTAGTGTTCCACACTCTAGGCTGTCTAGGAAGATTGTTGTTGCCATTATTGTTATTATAATTATTGTTGTACCCCTTATCAGGATAGTTTGGTCTGTCATTGGCATAGCCTCTGTTTTGGTTAGGCTGAGAGTAAAAGTTCTAATTTCTCAGATGGGTGACCTCAGTGGTCAGTTTCCTAAGCTGGGCTGATATTTCTTTGATTTCTTCTTTCTCCTCCTGAGCCTTTGCCACTACATTTTCTGCCTGGGGCTTGAAAAAGGAAGACCCATTGTTATTGTTGGGTTGTTCTACAACATGTGGCACTTGCGTCTGATATGGCAACATCTGGCTATTCCCACTTGATGGTGGTGTCACTGAGTGGAGGTATTTGCAAAGGGGCTGGCATCATGGCTGAAGGTATCATGGCCCCATTGGTCTGTTGGTGGGTAGGATATGCTGGATAGCCTGGAAGTGAATGGAAGGTGACATTTGGTGTGGGGGCAGGAACTAATTGTTGACTGACCTTGATAACTTCCCCAAAGGCTCCTACTAAAGTTGTTACGCCAGGATGTGTCCTCCTGATAAACATGGAGGTCAAGGGATCTAAGGCTGAGTAGTAAATGCTCCTAGCAACTTCATCTGTTACATTATAAGGAGCTACTATCTTAGACAACATCTTCTAGAATCTAGCATTGAAGTTTGCTATAGGCTCCCCCTCAGACCTCTTGATAGTGGCAAATAAATGGTAGTTTATTGAAGGGTCTATAGGCACCTTGAACCTATCCTTGAAAGCTTTCTCCAAGGCATCCCACGAATTGACTGAACCTTGGCCCAAACCAATGTACCAGTTGTAGGCCTCTTCTCCTAAGGAGAAGGGAAACAACCTGCAGACCACATCTTCATACTCAATCCTAGCCCTAGAACAGGCTTCTTTGAAGGTTCTGACATGATCATCAGCATCCTGATATGGGTGGTATCTAGGACAAATTTTATCTAGATTTTTGGGCAGAGCATGATACGCATTGAAGATCAAAGGTGACTCTGCTATGAAGAATGACATCGCAACTAGAGGGGGTTGGATCTGAGGTGTGACCAGCTGAGGTTGAACCTAAGGTGTGACAGAAGGCCCTACAGGTATGTGCAAGCCAATAGGAGTTGCAGGAGCAGGCCCTAGTGAAGCTCCAGATGTACTAGGATCAGGGGAGTGATGAAGGTCCACAGTCCTAGGTCTGAATCCCCTGGTAGGTAGTTCTTCAAAGGGTCCACTAGATCTAGACCTGGTGTTTGGCTTAGGAGCCAGGATTCTTCAAATTTTAAGAAAGATAGGCTAGTTTATGGTCAGATTTGGAAACTGACAGGATACTTAAGCAATGTTTGGAGGAATCTACAGTTTTCTTGTTGGCTCTCCTTCTAGCACCAGTTCTATTGTTGCTGATGTTGATGTTAGACTCACACAAGTACAACATGAAACAAAAGTTACACATCAACCCTTATTTATCCTGAAAGATACAATGAATTCATAGAATTCATGATCCCAAGTCCCCAGTGATTAGTTCATAATCTGCTAAGATCTCTCAGTGGTTGATGTGTGTTGCTGTTTTCCATTTTGGGGTCATACGTGAATCAATAGGTTATGCTTCTGCAACAATGCTTTCAGGGAAGTAACTCTACATAGCATATACCTCCAAATGATGTGCCTAAGGTGATATTTGCATGAGTTCTACCCTCATCAGTGATTTCCTGCATGAATTTTTCAAAGGTACATGCATCTAGCTCAGGAATATACTAATGATGTTCAGTTATCTACGGGATGTCAATATATTCATCTGTTCTACTTAATGTTTATCATGATGTGCAGTTATGAAAGTGACTTCTTTAAAATTAAAATGAGAAAAAGGGTTAGAGAGAGAGATTCCTAAGATTTACTTGACTGAGATCACTGACCCACATACATGTTCCCATACAGTAATGAAGAGAAGAAAACTAAAATCATACTTCACTAGGATATTCCACAAATCAGCATGATCCAATGCAAATCTTCAGAGGTAGAGTTGACAACAACATGCAATGAAATGAAAACGCTTCTAAAGAACATAGCATCCACCAGTACATATCCAGAAATCAACTTGAAGATTACTTAAGGTTTACAATCATGATCTAATCTGAAGCTTCATCTCCATATAGTATGTTCATAAAACATGCATATTTATAGTGATCATGAGGAAAGAACCTTGATAGTTTCAACAATTCAGTCCTCACTAGTCTCAGCAATCTCGTCTACTACATGAAATTTCTATATGTCTGATATTGGATTATTGACCCCCTTTCCTTTTTTTAGTAGTAATGAGGCTGAATATATGTCTCTACTTTCTCCCCAACACAGTGCCCAAGAAAACCTAGTTGAATCAACGGTCAGCCTCCTCAGATGTCTCATCCAACAGTGGAAGATGGATCCCGCCAAAATCTTGAGCAGAGCACCCAGACAAGGTGCCGCTCACTCAGTAACTTCCTCCATCAGCCAACCACCGCATTTAATGCATTCTCTCCTTTTGGTTCATTCTGACCTCTCGGGATCCGGTGCGCCGCTCGGGATGTCCCTCGCAATTAATGCTTTGTCATACCTCTACCTGCACGCTATCGGGTCAAGTCTGCATGTAGACCCTCCGTAGGCTTTGCGTGCACTTCTTCTTCTATCCTCTGCATGATCGCCGATGAAACTTGTGTAGGAGGATCAAGCATTTAATTCTCTATCGAAGGCGGCCTGCGTAGTGGCAAATCTGCGCACTTGCAGCCTTCCTGCCATTTTGCATTTTGAATATCGGGCTGCATCTTGAGATTTCTTCATGTTGATCTGGACATGACGATGACGTCATCGTCATGTATAGAACAAGTTCAAAATCTACCTACCTTGCTTGTTTTCTTCCATTTGCATCCCAAGCGTGTATCATCATGATCATCGGCAAGACATCGCTGATCGGGGCGAGCCCATAATGTCCTATCGATCTCATTCTCTGGCCAATGCACCTGCGATCAGCACATAGAAGTTAGGCATCATCATATTGAATAACTAGCATGAGGATCAACATCATATTAAATCATGCTCCTAAAGTGCAAACATGTATACATTGGGTTAGGACAGATCAAAAGCAAATATCTGACCTTACCTTACCATTTACCATTAAACATCATGTCATGCACATATCATGATCATGCAAATGGCAAGGCATACAGAGAACTAGCTATTGTGAATACCATTTCAAATCTGGCTCTGCATATCGGGTAGTGCATTTCCTCTTTATATCGGGTCATGTTTTAAGATCGGGTGAGATTCAGAACATGACCCATGTGAAATATGATCCTCGCGAGGAAAGGTCTAGATGGTGTCATCAGGATATATGACTCAGTTTATTACTGTAGCTATTATGACGTCATCAACATGTATATCGGATGGGGTGATTGGTTGAAATAGGGTGATCTTTGAATATCGGGTGATGTTTGAGATATCGGGTGATATTCAAATATCGGGCCAGGTTTTAAGATGATGACCCCATCAACTAAAATGACCTACTCGGAAGATCATGATGACGTCATCTGGATGATGGCTTGGTTTAGCTGCGGCACTATGACGTCATCATCATGTTATGTGGGCAGGATCATGTTTAGGAAATATGCCTCCGAGAGGTGAATATGATGATTACGTCATCATCATGATTGTTTCTTTGTTTATCGGACTTGAATGACATCATCAGGATAATGGCTTAGGGTGATATTTCGCAGCAGGAGGATATTGAGAAATATCGGGTTACAATGAGAAATATGATCCTCGCGAAATACATGATGCTGCTGACTGGCAAATGCCACTATCACCTAAAATTGATGTCTGGATATTTGGACCACATGATATATCAGGTGATATTTGAAAGATGATGATATTAAAAAATGTGATCCTCCTCCTCGAATATCAGGTTTGACCATAACTTTGACTGAGCATAACTTTCTTACCTGGCCGAATTTCAGGGTGATGTAAAAGGCAAACTTGCTTAGAATTTTACACTCTTTCACATGGCAAGCTTCTTGAAGGAAGATTTAGACCTTGAATTTTGGGCTCATATAGGAGGATCATCATGCACCTGATATGAGGATGTTTTTTACCATTACTGCCCAGAGCACAAAAACAAAGGGGGAAAGCCACAGTAGGGGTCCTCATTTTGCTAAGGGGAAAAAAGGGGCGTGTTGTGAACATCACAACAAATTCCTTCCTTATAGAGGCATGCAACATGTCTCCAAGTTGCAACTTATGTAGAGAAGATATGCTTGTTAGATCAATTTTCCGTTCATTTGTTGGAACTTGCAGCAGTTGGGGAGTAACAACTGGTTGAAATTAAATCTGTAAGTTTAGTAGTTCTATGAGGGAGTTAGTTGAACCTTGATTAGTCTCCTCTTCCCCATCTTGAATTTTCTCTGAAGTCTTTTCTTTGTCTATGGAAGGATCTTCATGTTGCCTCGTAGTCTTTGGAACATCCTATGAATCTTGCACATTTGTCTGGCCATCTATTTGTTCAGTGTTTTCAAGAACACTCTATTCATCTTTAAGATTATCTTGAGGAGTGAAATCAATATTCATGTCTTTTTACATGTCCTTTTATTTTCCCATATGTTCTTCTTTCTCTAGAGATGATGCAATAGCATGATGAGGTGATTGTGGTGGTGAGACGTGTATGTTCTGCATCTTCTATTTCTCTCACTTCACCAAGTATCTTCTGAGTGATTTCTTCAGTTCCTTTTGTGATTAGTTTAATATTCTCTTTTCTATTTTGCATAAGAGTGTCTACTCTATGCTTAGTGCTGATCTCTTTAGCTTGTCTCTAGATCAACCTTTCTTTCTCTTCCTCAGACAGGGAGGCACTAGATTTATTCAAAGCATCTTGTCTGAGTTTTTCATCAAGAGCCACAACTTCATCTCTATCTCTTCTTAAGGCCTTTTGTAGGCTTTCTGGTACTTTAGCCAAGATTTCTTCTAGAGACTTATTATACCTCATCATATACATAACAATAGCCTTTTCAATGATGACTTGATCCTCAAAAGTGGATTCAGAATGGAGTGTCACAGTTTCATCAAACAAGTTGTGATAAATGATTGCATTATAGACAACTTCAAGAGACATGGGTCCCCTAGAAGAATATATTGGTTCCTTAGAGTCATTTTTCTTTTTCTTCTTGGGAGGAGAAGTTGGATCTGTTGGCAAGAGACACTGCTTTGCATTGATAGGTGTTATCATTGATGGAAACTGTTAGCACTCATTTTGACCTGGGGGTTGATTTTTCATGTTTAGGGGGTTTCTTCATTTGAACCCTATATCTTCTTGCCCATTTTCCTAAGTGTTGGACCTCCTCGGCATTTTTCAACTGCAGCATCATATTTTCTTCGAGGAGGAAGTCATCATCATCATGTTTGCTTCGATGGTGGCCAGCATCTCATGTTTTCTGTCGACTTGTTTTTCATCAGGATCATCATATTTCAATATCGGGTGATGTTTGGATATCATCCTGATCCTGCTGATGAGCTACAGTATGCCCTGATTTGCTTGCGGGGGTGATTTTTCAAGTATCCGGTGATCTTCCAATTATCACCTTGCCCTTTTATGATGATGATGTCACCCCAATCTTCTGAAGGGGTTATTCTCTGAGTTGTTCGACCCGGCCTATTTTTCTTAAGGGTCGTCATCATCATGATCATATTTCCAGTTATCGCTGTGTTGCTTGCGAGGGTCATCATATTGTCTACCTGCATGATCTTTCGCTGGGGTGATATTTTAACATCGGGTGATCTTTGTTAAGATCATCCTGATGATGTTGCTGTAAAGTTCTAAGTGTGACCCGATTTTCATCTGGGGTCATCATATTTTGAACGTCAGGATGATCTTAGTCAATATCATCCTGATGTTGTTGTATCACTTCATGTTCGTTGTTTTATCATCCTGATGATGCTGACGTCATTCTTATGTCAGGGCGATATCTATTTCTCTGCCTATCTACATCATGATATTTCCGAAGGGAGATATCCGCCTGTTGGCTTCGTGCATTATCTAGTGGGGGTGATCTTTTCAAATATCTGGCATATTCATCTATCACCCCGATCTTATAGTGGAGCTACAGTGCAGCATGATATTTGTGCATCAGGATGATATTTCCAAATATCCGGTTATCTTCCGAATATCATCCTGATGTTGATATGATGATGACATCATCAAGGTCCGAGGGGGTCATATTTCTAACACTGATCATCTTGTGGAGATCCCCCAATATTTGCAAACATGATGATGACGTCATCCGGATATGAGGAGGTGCGCAGTGGGCAGATATGCTGATGACGTCAGCAGGATATGACGATGACGTCATCAGGATGTTCATCGGCTAAGCAGGAGGATCTTCCTCCGATGGATCAGGTTGTGCCGATGAAGGCGATTATCATGAAGGTTATATTGCGATATGATGCTGACGTCAGGGTGATATTTCAAGCGACAGGATATCATGCTGTTGGAGGATGATGATGAAGTCTTATACTAGTGTCGTCAGGAGCAAAAGCACCGACATTATATATGCTCGTGGCCTAGTATATAAAGTGTTGAAAAGGTCGCCGCGGGGTGCATGTGGGATAATTGATATCCTGCATATTTGAAATATCATGACGATGAATCTTGGTGGGAAATGGTTGCGATGCACAGTTTGACGTTTCCCCGAGGCCGTGGGTTGGTGCGCCATTAATGGCGAAGGTTGCAGAGGTATGGACGGATCTGGTACCTGATTGAAGGTGTACATCAACAGACAGTGGTGCAGAGCTCGAGGTTTCTTCCTATCTCTTCCCCTACCTGCTGCATTCATGTTTGGGCGCCAATCTGGTAATGCGTTGAGCGCCATTTTTCTGATACTGTGTATCTGGCGGGATGTTTGGTCAACCATGTAATTAATTGCTGTGGTACACTACCTGGCTGATATAAGCAGGAAGTGTTACTCATTTTTGGTTGTTGAAAAGTTGAAGATTTTTGGCTTTGTAATTCAAAACAAGCTGATCTGGTTGCTCTGTACAGCTAAACCTGTGAGTCTATGTATCTCTTGTTGTATGTTTTGGCACGAACCCACTGATTTCATGATTAATCTTATATGAGAAATGCTATCTTAGCATGTGTTTTGTTAATTCTGTCTCTAGTATTGCATGTATTCTTCTTCTGAATCTAGATATTTGGATAATGTTTAGATTCTAGAGCATAGAATTCCTATGTTGAATGTCTGATCTTTTAACTTCTGCTCAAGGGGTAGATTAAACTGTTTTCAGGTTGAACATTGGGAAGGGTATACTGCAGTAGGGATGCCATAAGTAGAGATAACTTAACACTCTGTATTGGGAGATATCTGTAAGGCAGGTATCACATATATCCCCCTGAAATCCAGTTTTAGCTGTTCATGTTGATCATTCACAGGTGTATGTCTACTGACTCCAGGCCCTGGATAGGCACCAATCATGCTTTGTTTTTGTGTTACAACCATGTCCAGCTTTGCATCCAAACTTAAAATCCAAATCAAAATCTAAAACAAACATTAGGACATTAGAATTAGTTTTAGGATCCTCAGTCCTCTGTCTACAACTGCAAATAGGCCCAAAGCTAGCCCCTTTGCTCTTATCTTTCAGTTTTGGTCTACTTACAGGACTTATCTGCTTTCTGTCAGCATCCCAGCCTTTGTATGCATATCCTCATGGATGTTGAGTAGGGAATACCCCCCTAGGTTTTGCAGAGCCTGAAGAAGAAGAGGAGATAAAATATAGAGTCTATCTCCTACACTGTTGGCCCCTAGCCCAGAGATCCTGTTGATCACTGATGGCTACCTTGTAGGGAAATCTGGGAATAAGCATCCTGTCTGGGAAAAAGTCAACAGAAATTGGCGACTCCGCTGGGGAATTTGTGAAAGAACCCTGGTTTTCAAAAGAAAACAGTTCCTAGTAATAGGTGGCGACTCTGAAGTAATCTCCCAACCGGTCAAAGTAAAATTTATATGCAGGGGAGAAGATCCCAACAAAATCCTTTATTTAAAGAGTTACCAGTAACAAGAAGAATGATGTACAGAAGAAAGGGAGCTGTCTCAGTTAGTCATGAGGGTTCCCCCAGAAAAGGTGATGATATGCAAGATAACCCTAGGTCGTCAGGACAGCATGTGCCTTACTTTTCAAATGCAGAAGCTGATATTCAAGGTGCATATGAGAGGCAACAGGGTGGTAGCATGAGAATGAGGTCAGAGGTGTTCCAAGAACACCCATTTCTAGACCCAAGTGAAAGGTTTGAAGAGGCAGAGTCTCTGAGGGATGATGAAGATGATGACCAGAATGGTATGAGACCATCTACCTCCAGGCCTAAGGATGAACAGTTAGCTGAAGAAATCAGAAGTCTAAGAGCAGAACTAGAATATCTACAAGCCATGAAAATCAGAGATGATATGAAGCAGAAAGTGCAAGCCTTAAGAACTACCCAAAATGATTCAGTTCCTACCCTAGAGAATGCAAATGTGCAGAGACATCAGCAAAGAAATGAAGTGCAACATCAGCATAATGATGAGAGACAAAATGTGAATGATGCTAGGATACCACTGAACAATGTAAGAAACCAGAATGCAAACAGAAATGTTAATGTTAATCAGTTAAACAGACAGCCCATGCAGTTAGATAGATTCAGGCAGCTGGTGTTTGATGGTATTCCTGGGTATCCTAACCCCATTGATAAGCATCTGAGGCTGCAAGTGCCTAAATTTTCAGGAAACAACACTGTGTCAGGAGAAGATCATCTAAAAGCCTTTCAAAATGTCATGGATAACTTTGAGGTTGAACATGAGGATGTTTTCATGAAGTCATTCATGCAATCCTTAGTAGATGAGGCAAGAGAATGGTACAAGAATCTACCTGACCGGAGTATTTCATCATGGGATGATTTTAAAAGGATGTTCAAGGAGCAATATGGTGACAAAACTGACCCTAGATTTTTTGTAAATGAGTTCACCAGTATCACTAAAGGGTCAAATGAGCAGGTTGCAGATTTTAATGCAAGATTTACTAAAGTGTTAAACAAATTGCCACATCACATGAGGCCAAATGAACCAATGTGCATAATATTGTATATCAATGCCTTTGATGCAAAAACTGCATATGGATTAAGAGATAAAGGTCCTGCTACTCTCAGGGATGCTTTCAGAATTGCAGTGAATATTGAAAACAACAGGAAAGCATCGGGCAAGACAAATAGAAGGGATGATATAAAAATTCTGCAGAATCCAAACAAGCCTCAGAACACTCAAGGTAATACATCTGCCCCTGAAGATAAGATAGACAAATTGGCAAATGTTCTTAAGGACCTAAGCTATAGATTAGCTAGAAGTGAAAAAGGGATGGGTCCTGATAGGCAAGTCTATCAAAGGCAGGAAAAGACGCCATCATTGCATGATATGCCTTATAACACCAATTGGCGTGATGGTAAGCCTGTATTCCCACGTAACAGCACAAATCAGAGAGCTCAACATGTCAAAGAAACTCCTGATCCTCTAAAGAAAGCTATAAATATTGTTGATGATGCTCCGTGGTGTATAATTTGTCAGATGCCACATTCACAGTCACAGTGTATGATTGCTCAATCCTTGTATGATAATGCTACATCTTGTAATGAATGCAATGAGCCACATTATGTGCAAGATGATGATGTTAATATGATGTCCATAGGCAATGGATACACTCTTTATGATGCTGATGAGAATACAGATCATCAAATTCAGGCCTGCCAACAGTTCCCATATGATGAAGATAATGAAGATAACTATGTGTATGCTCAGAACTCACACAATTTTCTGAGTAACTTATAATGACCTTCTGATGAGGAAATTAGAGCCTTCACAGCTGCAGCAGTTGCTCAAGTCAAAAGCAACTACAATCTCAGAGGTAAAAATCAAGTAGGCAGCCCACATCAGCCAGAAGATATTTCTGCAGGTCAGCTAGTGCATGGTCATAAAGGAATTGAACCACAAAAAAGGCAGTGGGTAAATAATAAACAGAATTTTAGACATAGAACAGGTCATGAATCTCAAGGACCAGAAAGCAAAATCCCTCAGGCTGAAGATCAAAGTAAAGGTTCCCAAGACAAGAATGATGATCAGGGAACTATGAAAGTAAAAGCTAAATCAGCTCAGGATAAAAACAAGATTGTGGAGCAAGCTACAACTATTATACAAAAATATGCTCCATTTGATATAGCTCAGGTCCTCTCTCAGGTAAAATTCTCTGTTCCACTTATGGAACTCATGAAAGTGGAAGAGATCAAGAATAGGACAATATCCCTAATCTCAGGGGTACCTTTTCAAGCTAAACAAAATGTTCAAACCCAGGGTGAGAAACATGTCATGTGTAATGAAGAAGATGAGACTCCTGAAGTCTATTTAGGAGTGACTATGATAAAGTGTCCTTCACAAGTGGAACCATTTTATGTTTCCCTGGTTATAAATGGAAAAATAATTAGAAATTGTATGCTTGACTCTGGAGCATCTACAAATGTCATGCCTTTGGCCATCATGCAACAAGCTGGATTGAAAATTGACAAGGCATGTGGAAAATGTTATGCTATGGATGCCAGAGAGGTACCAGTTATTGGAATCATGAAGGATGTAGATTTCAAACTGGCAGCATTTCCTGAAAAGAGATATAAAATGAATATAACAGTGGTTGACATCAAGCCGCAGTATGGTATGTTGTTGTCAAGAAGATGGGCAGCACTAATTGGTGGAAGTATGCAGCTGGACCTGTCATATGCCATGATTCCAATGAATGGCAGGGATGTTAAGCTAATCAGAGAACAAAGATCATCAGAGATAGTGGAAGACCAAGAAGCAGAGGAACAGGTATGCTTTGTAGACACTGACTGTGATAACTTCAAGGTTGTCTCAGATGATACAGAAGATAAAGAAAAAAATGTCTGCATTGAAGAGCTGGATCAGCAAGGCTTATGGACCATGTTTTTTGATGGAGCTTGTGCAAAAGAAGGCTCTGGAGCTGGAGTTATTTTCCTGTCTCCAACTGGTAAGCTCCTCAAATTCTCTTTCTTGCTGAGGTTTGATTGCACAAACAACATTGCAGAATATGAGGCTTTACTCTTAGGCCTAAATATTGCTCTCAAACATGGAATTAAGATGTTAAGAGTATTTGGGGATTCTGAGCTGATTGTATCCCAGATTAGAGATAAGTATGCTTCAAAAAATAAAAGATTGAAACAATACAAGCATGCTGTTTGGGATACCATTGAACTATTTGATGCATTTTCAATAGGCTGGGTAGAAAGGTCAAAGAATGTTATGGCTGATTTCTTAGCCAATGTTGCAATAAGGCCAGATGACATCACTCTGTCAGGTGTTACAAATGTAGAAGTTAAAATTAGGCCTGCAGTACCAGAAAATATATGCAGTTGGCAAGTGTTTAATGATGATAGGGATTTGTTGAAATTTTTGCACTGCATAGATGAATATGAGAATCAAGAAATTGATTTCCAAGCTTTTGTAGAGACTATAGATGGAAAAGAAACTCTTGTGGGAAAAGAGATAATTCAATTGAAGACTAATAAAATCCCTAGAGGGTTGGTAGCTTTGGAAAGAGCTTTTGACAGTAGAGATAAATTGGTCACAAGGACATCTCCCACAAATAAGGAAGATTTAGAAGAGATAAATTTGGGGACATCTCAGGCCCCTCAGAAGGTATACATTGGTAAACAGCTCAAACCACACATTAGGAGTATGCTGATTGCATTACTGAAAAAGTATAAACATGTTTTTGCTTGGTCATATGAGGACCTAAAAGCCTATAGGGAAGATTTATTCCAGCATGAGATCCAATTGAAGCCTGGAGCTAAGCCATTTAGACAAAGGAAAAGACCTATTAATCCTACCTTAGCTCCCAAGATGCAAGAAGAACTCAAGAGGCTCAGGGAAGCTGGAATAATTGTGCCAATCAGGCATTCAACTTGGGTGTCTAACCTTGTCCTAGTCAGAAAAAAGAATGGTGATATTAGGCTTTGTGTTGACTTCAGGAACTTGAATGTATCCTCTTTGAAGGATAACTATCCATTGCCTAATATGGAAGCTATGTTGCAGAGAGTGACTGGTTGTGAACTCTTATCCATGATGGATGGATTTTCAGGTTATAATCAAGTGAAGGTAAAGGAATCAGAACAGTATAAGACCGCCTTCACCACTCCATGGGGAACTTATGTGTATGTTAGAATGCCATTTGGACTGACCAATGCAGGTGCTACATTTCAAAGAGCAATGGATGTTGCTTTTGCAGGGTTGATTGATTCAATCCTAGCTGTATATCAGGATGACTTGACTGCTTACTCAAAGAAAGAAGAGCAGCATTGTTTGCATCTGGAGCAGATTTTCATAAGAGCACTAGAATATGGTATTTCTTTAAATCCAAAGAAGTGTGCCTTTGGGGTAGTTGAAGGAAAGCTCCTGGGACATATTGTTTCCAAGGATGGAGTCAGGATAGATCCAGAGAGAGTGGCTGCTATTGACAGAATTCAAATGCCAAAAACTGTAAAAGGAGTTCAGTCCTTCTTTGGACAGATAAATTTTGTTAGGAGATTTGTTCCCAACTTTACAGAAACCACAAGGAACATTTCCAAGATGATGAAGAAGGATGCGACTGTCAACTAGGAAAGGGAAGCAATAGAATCATTTCAAAGTATCAAAGAGGCAATCAAGATGGCCCCTGTTCTTAAATCTCCTGATTTTTCTAGGCCATTCCAAGTATTTTCATTTGCTTCCTTTCATACTGTTGCTGCATGTTTGCTTGCTTTAAAACGAAGATGGTTTTGAACAGCCCATCGCTTTCTTCAATATGTCCTTGCAGGCCTCTAAGTTGAAGTATGATATTATGGAAAAACAAGCATATGCACTAGTCAGAGCCATCAAAAGTTTCAGACCATACTTGGTAGGATCATATATAATTGCATATGTACCCCATGCAGCAGTCAAAGACATATTCACTCAGCATGAGGTGACTGGAAGAAGGTGCAGATGGATAAACAAACTGCAAGAGTTCAACATAGACATACAAGTTACCAAGTTGATAAGAGGACAAGGATTAGCCAAGATGATGGCACAGTCAAACTTGGAAGCATGCCAAGTTAATGCAGTCCTAAATGAGAGTGTAAATGTATCAGGATCTGAATGGTACAAGGATATTATCTACTACTTGCAAAATCTAAATTGTCCTTCCCATTTCAGTGACAGTCAAAAGAGGACTTTAAAGTTACATGCAATCAGGTATGTTATTGTTCAAGGTGAGCTATACTGGAAAAACCCTGATGGTGTGCTGTTGAGATGTGTGGATGAGGATATGGCTAACAATGTTTTGATTGATATGCATAAAGGATTGTGTGGTGGACATTATACTGCCCAAACAACAGCTCATAAAATTCTCAGAGCAGGATATTGGTGGCCCACTCTCTTTTCAGATGCACAAAAGTTAGTGAGGAAGTGTGACCCTTGCCAAAGATTTTCAGGAAAGCTGAAATATGATGGTGCTTTACCCCTCAGAACTGTAACTGTGGATGCTCCATTTCAGCAATGGGGAATTGACTTCATAGGGGAAATTGCAGACAAATCAAGTGGGGGACACAGTTGGATTTTGGTGGCAACTGATTACTTTACCAAATGGATTGAGGCCATTCCAACTAAGAGAGCTACAAGTAAGGTGGTGACAGATTTCATGCTAGAAAACATTATCATCAGGTTTGGAGTACCATTCAAGATAGTCACTGATAATGCTATGTGCTTCAGATCAGGTGAATTTGTTGATTTTTGCAACAGGTATGGTATAAATCTATCATATACATCACCATATCACCCACAAGGGAATGGTCAAGCAGAATCAAGCAATAAAAGCATCATGAAAATTATCAGGAGGATACTGGACAAGAACAAGAGAGCTTGGGACTCAAATTTAAAGTTAGCCATATGGGCTAACAGAGTGACAGTAAAAAGGGCTACTGGGACGTCACCTTTTGAGCTAGTATATGGTGCATCAGCCAGATTGCCCATAAACAATCTCCTACCAGTTTACAGATTCATTCAGGAAAATGATGAGGAGATTGAAGACTCCATGACAGAAAGAGTGAATCAGCTGGTTGCATTGGATGAAAACAGAAGGAGAGCCCACCAGATCAATCTCAAAAGACAACAAGATGTGAAATATCAGTTTGACAGGAGAGCTATAAAAAGGAAGTTTCAAGTCAATGATCTGGTGCTCATTTGGAATGCAAAAGGTCAAGAAAAGGGTAAACATGGTAAATTTGAACCCTTATGGATGGGCCCATATCAGATTTGCAGTACTCATGGGGAGGATTCTTATTTCCTCCAGGCCCTAGATGGTGAAGTTCTGGAATTGCCTGTGCATGGCCAATTCCTTAAGTTCTATTTTGCATAAATGACTTGTCGCTATGCACATTTGTAAAAAACATGTATGTAGTGTAAATGTCTTGTGCAGTTCGTGCTTTTTGGTTTTTTGCCTGGTCTGCCCGGAGATCTGGTTCTCGCTGCAGGTTTTCACCTGCACGTCCCCATTCGGAGCCAGTGTTAGCACTCATTTTGACCTGGGGGTTGATTTTTCATGTTTAGGGGGTTTCTTCATTTGAACCCTATATCTTCTTGCCCATTTTCCTAAGTGTTGGACCTCCTCGGCATTTTTCAGCTGCAGCATCATATTTTCTTCGAGGAGGAAGTCATCATCATCATGTTTGCTTCGATGGTGGCCAGCATCTCATGTTTTCTGTCGACTTGTTTTTCATCAGGATCATCATATTTCAATATCGGGTGATGTTTGGATATCATCCTGATCCTGCTGATGAGCTACAGTGTGCCCTGATTTGCTTGCGGGGGTGATTTTTCAAGTATCCGGTGATCTTCCAATTATCACCTTGCCCTTTTATGATGATGATGTCACCCCGATCTTCTGAAGGGGTTATTCTC
This sequence comes from Cunninghamia lanceolata, assembly GCA_027924645.1. Lineage (NCBI taxonomy): Eukaryota > Viridiplantae > Streptophyta > Pinopsida > Cupressales > Cupressaceae > Cunninghamia > Cunninghamia lanceolata. The sequence continues at coordinate 3,867,559 of BSBN01001011.1, forward strand.
TGAGTTGTTCGACCCGGCCTATTTTTCTTAAGGGTCATCATCATCATGATCATATTTCCAGTTATCGCCGTGTTGCTTGCGAGGGTCATCATATTGTCTACCTGCATGATCTTTCGCTGGGGTGATATTTTAACATCGGGTGATCTTTGTTAAGATCATCCTGATGATGTTGCTGTAAAGTTCTAAGTGTGACCCGATTTTCATCTGGGGTCATCATATTTTGAACGTCAGGATGATCTTAGTCAATATCATCCTGATGTTGTTGTATCACTTCATGTTCGTTGTTTTATCATCCTGATGATGCTGACGTCATTCTTATGTTAGGGCGATATCTATTTCTCTGCCTATCTGCATCATGATATTTCTGAAGGGAGATATCCGCCTGTTGGCTTCGTGCATTATCTAGTGGGGGTGATCTTTTCAAATATCTGGCATATTCATCTATCACCCCGATCTTATAGTGGAGCTACAGTGCAGCATGATATTTGTGCATCAGGATGATATTTCCAAATATCCAGTTATCTTCCGAATATCATCCTGATGTCGATATGATGATGACGTCATCAAGGTCCGAGGGGTCATATTTCTAGCACTGATCATCTTGTGGAGATCCCCCGATATTTGCAAACATGATGATGACGTCATCCGGATATGAGGAGGTACGTAGTGGGCAGATATGCTGATGACATCAGCAGGATATGACGATGACGTCATCAGGATGTTCATCGGCTAAGCAGGAGGATCTTCCTCCGATGGATCAGGTTGTGCCGATGAAGGCGATTATCATGAAGGTTATATTGCGATATGATGCTGACGTTAGGGTGATATTTCAAGCGACAGGATATCATGCTGTTGGAGGATGATGATGAAGTCTTATACTAGTGTCGTCAGGAGCAAAAGCACCGACATTATATATGCTCGTGGCCTAGTATATAAAGTGTTGAAAAGGTCGCCGCGGGGTGCATGTGGGATAATTGATATCCTGCATATTTGAAATATCATGACGATGAATCTTGGCGGGAAATGGTTGCAATGCACAGTTTGACGTTTCCCCGAGGCCGCGGGTTGGTGCGCCATTAATGGCGAAGGTTGCAGAGGTATGGACGGATCTGGTACCCGATTGAAGGTGTACGTCAACGGACAGTGGCGCAGGGCTCGAGGTTTCTTCCTGTCTCTTCCCCTACCTGCTGCATTCATGTTTGGGCACCAATCTGGTAATGCGTTGAGCACCATTTTTCTAATACTGTGTATCTGGCGGGATGTTTGGTCAACCATGTAATTAATTGCTGTGGTACACTACCTGGCTGATATAAGCAGGAAGTGTTACTCATTTTTGGTTGTTGAAAAGTTGAATATTTTTGGCTCTGTAATTCAAAACAAGCTGATCTAGTTGCTCTGTACAGCTAAACCTGTGAGTCTATGTATCTCTTGTTATATGTTTTGGCACGAACCCACTGATTTCATGATTAATCTTATATGAGAAATGCTATCTTAGCATGTGTTTTGTTAATTCTGTCTCCAGTATTGCATGTATTCTTCTTCTGAATCTGGATATTTGGATAATGTTTAGATTCTAGAGCATAGAATTCCTATGTTGAATGTCTGATCTTTTAACTTCTGCTCAAGGGGTAGATTAAACTATTTTCAGGTTGAACATTGGGAAGGGTATACTGCAGTAGGGATGCCATAAGTAGAGATAACTTAACACTCTGTATTGGGAGATATCTGTAAGGCAGGTATCACATATATCCCCCTGAAATCCAGTTTTAGCTGTTCATGTTGATCATTCACAGGTGTATGTCTACTGACTCCAGGCCCTGGATAGGCACCAATCATGCTTTGTTTTTGTGTTACAACCATGTCCAGCTTTGTATCCAAACTTAAAATCCAAATCAAAATCTAAAACAAACATTAGGACATTAGAATTAGTTTTAGGATCCTCAGTCCTCTGTCTACAACTGCAAATAGGCCCAAAGCTAGCCCATTTGCTCTTATCTTTCAGTTTTGGTCTACTTACAGGAGGACTTATCTGCTTTCTATCAGCATCCCAGCCTTTGTATGCATATCCTCATGGATGTTGAGTAGGGAATACCCCCCTAGGTTTTGCAGAGCCTGAAGAAGAAGAGGAGATAAAATATAGAGTCTATCTCCTACACTGTTGGCCCCTGGCCCAGAGATCCTGTTGATCACTGATGGCTACCTTGTAGGGAAATCTGGGAATAAGCATCCTGTCTGGGAAAAAGTCAATAGAAACTAAGATCATCCCAATCATCCCAATCATCTTCTTAACACAATTTGTTCATACCAAAAGTTAAATTTAGAATTTGTCTAAGTCTGGATAGTTAGGAACAAAGTAGTAATAGGGTCTGGTATTTTGGTCCGGATCTCTCTGGTGATAAGTCATGATTAGCTGTAGATCTAGGAGAGTCATATGCATTGTAAAGATAGTCTAAATCTAGATTTTTGTCCTCCGGTGATGAAGGATTCAAAAGATAGTAGCCTCTGAGTACCAGGTTCCAATTTGTCAGAACAAACAGAAGGAGAACAAGCCGACCTTATAGAAGGTCTTGATTCTAGATGTATGGAAGTTGTTCGTTGGACAATTAGTGATGATCAGTGATAGTGGCCTACATGAGTAATGATTTTCAAGAGAAAGTTTTGGTCCACACCTTAAGTTATACTTAGATCCAGCTGACAGAGCAGAGCACTTATAAAAGTTATAAGTGTTGTTAAAGCCAACTAATAGAATGATTGTAGATCATGTTGCGAATATATATAGCCGATGAAATTGGATGATTTAATGTATGAAAAGTATGTGTATAAGGCGTATGTGAGAAGAGCAGAAATCCAAAGTCTGAATGAAGGTCGAATAGTAATAAGAACAAGAGCAAAGATGAAATATGTAAGATTAGTTTTTGTACTTAACTGGAACTGAAATTCTTGCATAAGTAGATGCTATTAATCAGTTCAAATCTCTGTCATTCTCTTGTAACATCTCCATAGGTAGTGAGCCTCCATTTGAGCAATGAGCTCTGGGTAGTGAGCCTGAATGCATGTGCATTCTATTTGTAAAAATACTTTTAACAGGGTATTAATATTTGTGGGTTAACCCCCATCGTGGTTTTTCCCTTAACTAGGTTTCCACATCAAAATCTTGGTGTCAAATGTGTTATTTATGTTTTCTGTTCATATGTTATTGATTGATGATGAAATGTTAAATTGATTATAAGTGGTAAAGGAAGATTAAAAGTAAAAGGATTGAAAATGTGTGACAACTGATTCACCCCCCCTCTTAGTTCTCCAAACCTAAACCAACAATTGGTATCAGAGCAAGGTTCCTTAAAAGAAGCTTAATAGTTTGAGGAAAGATCTTAGAAGTTTTTGTTTTTATGGGTTCACTTAAGGATCAACTTCAGTTGGCTCTAAATGATCTTGATCAGTCCAAAGCAGAAATTTATAATTTGAAAGATGAAATCAAGGATACTGATGACACCATTGAAATATTAAAAGAAAAATTAAAGAAATCTTTGGGAAGGAATAAGGAGCTACTTCTGCAATTATCTAACATATCTGAAGAAAATAGCATGAATGAATCCTTGGAAGAAAAAAATAGAGTGTGATAAGTCGTCAGAAAAAGTTGTTGTTCTAAAAGTTGAGATGGAATCTGGGGTAATGAGGTTTACCAAAGAAATTGATCAAAGAAAGAAGACTGAAGAAGATTTAAATCAAACTCTAAGAGAAAGAATTGATGAATGTTACAGATTGGATAGTATTGCTGGTCATCTAAAATTAGATCTATGAGAAAGCAAAGACAATGAAAGAGACCTTGAAAGACAAATTATCATTCTCAGACATGATCTAGAAGTTGCAAATGAATACAAGGAGAAGTTCAAGATAAGCTCAGCTAAACTTGAAGCAATACTTGAGGGTTAGAAAAGAGCTAAAGAAAAGCATGGTCTTGGATATGAAAAAGGTGAAAGCTTCAGATCTGGACAAAGAAACTTTCAACCAAGGAATGAGAGATATAGACCTAGAAGACCTCTGATAAGACAACCTAATGCTCAAAGATATCCATCTTTTAATGGAAATTGTTTCAAGTGCAATAAATTTGGTCATAAAGCCACTCAATGCAGAAGTAGAGTAAATCAAAATAATCCATCCTTCTCTGGACAATGCTTCAATTGTAAGAGGTATGGTCATAAATCCAATGAATGTAGAAGTATGATAATGAATGACTCATCAAATAGAGGAAATAGGAAATCTTTCAATGGCAAATGTTTTGCATGCAATAGATTTGGACATATGAAAAATTAGTGCAGATCAAGAGGAAATCAATCAAATGGGAAAAGAAATGTTGTGTGCTTCCATTGCAACCAATCCAGTCATTTTGCAACATTCTGCAAAAGTAGGACCAATGAAGGAAGAGGTCTAGTAAACAAAAAACCAAATGAGTAGAGACAAGACAAGGGCAAAAGAAAAATTGAAGAGAATGAGATCCAGAATGAAACAAGTGAGACATGGGTGAAGAAATCAATTGTAAACCATAGTGATGGGTCCATACTAGAATTTGGTGTAGATAATTCTTCAGGCAATTAAATTAGGATCTTTGGCTCAGGGGGAGCTGCATTAAAAATCATGAATCCCCCAGCCAGTAGTTGAGTGTCTAGTTCTGGCACAATAAGAAAAGGTACCTTGAACTGACTCAGAACATTTGGAAGGATTTTTAGAAGAAAGGAAGTGATTATGGCAAATTGCGGAGAGTTACATGAAAGACTATTCAAAAATAGAGCAACCGGATGTCCTAGGGCAGAGCATTTATTACATAGGCAAATTAGGTGATGCAAAGCTTAAAATGGTAATTCATTCCTCATTTGAAACACTTTACATCTAGAGAAAACAAGAAGAAAGAAGTGGACAAGCTTAGAGCTAAGAATTCTCAAGATTTGAAAGCAAGAAAAGGATTTCCAAGCAAAACCCTAATCTACGTAACAAGGTATTTTTTGTTTTTGCAAAATCTCTTGAATTCTCAATTTATCCATATGGCTACTCCTCTAGTTGTTGATGTAACTAAAAGGCCCTGACCAATATTTAAAAAGCATCCACACAAATCAGTTGAAGTTGAATCGTTGGGTGCATTCTCTGAGGTTCCACATGGTGTACTAAATGTAGAGGATATTAGGGCATACATCCACTGTAACATGGATGAATTTGGAAACCTAAAACTCTTGGATTTGCTTAACTACTTAATGGATGATAGCCACAAATTGAAACCGAAATACAAGGCCCTAGAAAGCAAACATTTTCTATAAGTCATTAGGTTTCTTACATTTGATGAAAATGAATGGGTTTGATATATCTTAAGCCGAATACATGATGAGTTCATATGGCTATTGAAACCATTCAAGATCACAAAGGATGTTATCAAGATTGTGACCAGATTAAACTCAACTAGTGGATTGCCCTTGTTGAAATCCATGAAAAACCAAACAATGATTGATGCTACCAATGCCAAGTTTGACAGAAGAGCAATGACTATCAATGATATTATAGAACCGAATGTCAAATTTCCCTCCATGGTGATTGGGTACAAAATTAACCAGTCTAGCAAAGAAAACTCTATCTCCGAAACTACAATATATGCAGCCTATCAAATGTTAAAAGAAAATGCTAATTATGATCTTTGTGAACTACTATGAAATCAATTGGTTGAGAACTTAAGCAAGATAAAGAAAGATAAGAAAAATTCCTTCAAATATGGTTCCTTGATTATATGCTTGTTCTTCTATTTTATGAATGAAATACCTAGAATTCAAGGTGTGCATTGGACAATTGACAGACTAGTAGCATGGCAAACAAGGGATCACCTTCTCAGGCTTGGTGACTCTCAAGCCCAAAAGACTTCCATTTGGGGCTACATAAAAAACTTCTAGAGTTTAATGCAAGCAAGGGAGAGAATCCCTAAAATAGTTGTGAAGTATGAAAATGACATATTTTTCATGGTTGACACAGACCAGTGCTTGATGGAAGCTATAGAACCAAGGATAGTTTGGATAATGCCTGTAGGTTATGAGGTGGATGAAAGAGTTTTGGATATGTATGCTCAGTATCTTTTAAACACACCTAAAGATACCTCCGTGGAAAGGTTTGGAACATACAAGGAACTAAGTCTAAAATTGCATGTGGAGCTCAAACAGCCTGAGACCAAAGGGAAAGTGCAAAGACAAGTTGAAAGGTATGCTGAGAGCATTGGCCTAACCAAGGAGGCAGTAAAGTAGAACAGAGAAAGAATTGAAAAGATGGAGAAAAGCAATGAGCAGACTACATAAGAAAAAGTAGAAAGTGAGCTGACAGTCGCTCTGGAAATCCCACCAAGCTCCTCAAGGAAGACAAGGAGTTCTACAACTCTTGCTGAGAAACTCAAGTCCACTTCCACTAAGAAGTCTAAAGCCACTCCATCCAATAATGGAGGGAAAAAAAAGAAAACCAAGGCCACAAGAACCCATAAGAGCACAAAAGATGATGAAGAGACAAAAACAAATGAAGAAGTGGGAGAAATAAGATCCAAGAAAGCCAAAACTTCAAAGACTTCTGAAGAACAACCTTCCAGAAGCATTAAGGCCAGTAAAAAGTTAGTCACTGGTAAAGTTGCTATGATTATTGATGAAATTGTAAAAATAATCACTATTCATGGAAATTTAAAGCCTGTCAGAGTTTACTATGATAATTTTGATCAGGCAAATAAGAAAATATTAGAAGATACCATTATCACATATGTGAATAAATTCAATAGAGCCCTGCTGGAAATCTTACAAGAACTCCCTAAAAGTTTAACGAAAGTACTGGAAATGAGGAAAGAAGCAGCTAAGGATAAAGACATGGAACTCAGAGAGTATGTTCTCTCCACTTTGTGCCATGTGATGATTAGAAGAGATGCAGATAAAATCCTCAGAGAAGTCAAAGATAAATTCAAAAGCAAAGTCCAGATGAACAAACTTATGCTTGGTTAAACTAAGGAAATTGTAAAAGAAACAGAGGAAATTCTGAGAAAGGTCATAGACAAGGATAAGTATTATATTATTTCAGAGAAACAAGTTGAAGAAGACAGTTCTTTAGTTCTAGAACAAGAAGCTTCAGATGAAGAGATTAACAAGAAAATCAATTACCAAGGTGCTAATTTAGATCTTCTGGAGTCAATCCATGAAGAGACAAATGTTGGATTTGACTCATCAAATCTGAATATTGGAGATGTTCAGGAAGGAACAAGTTAATTAGGACATAGAAATGGTAGACAGAATAGTTGATGCAGGGGTAACCCCTCCACCTGATCACTCTGGAAAAGAAGAGGATATTGCTACTATACAAAGCCCTCTAGATCAGATAGTAGGTGGTGAGCAAATAGGAAAGACTCCCTCTGAAGAAAACACAGACAAGAGTAAAACAGAGGAAGAGGAAGAAAAAGGAAAGAAGGACAAGGCAGAAGAAGATGGTGCAAATGTTGAAGCACCTAAAGCAGACACTGAGAAATCAGGAGAACAAAAGGATTGTTCTGAAATGATTGCAAGAGACACTATAGATGCAGTAAAAGGTCTTCTTGAAAAAGAAATGATTGAACTTGATGAGCCCAAGCTACTTCAAGGCCTAGCCAATCCAGATGCTCTCTCTCCAATTCAATTGATGGAAATAGCATCATTCACCCAAGTAAAGGCTAGAGAAAAGATGTTAAAATCCCACATGGAGGACAATGAGCTACTGGGACTTGCAACTAGAATTTTTGAGAAATTAATGCCGACCTATCAAAAGAATCAAAATGATTCCCCCTCCGGACATCTAAAAAATCTTGTAAGTTCAGTAAACTCTCACTTTGAGTCTTTTGAAAAGTTTGCTGAGGCAAAAGTTTAGAAAGAATTCCTGAATAAGAAATTCAATCAAGTTAAGAATTTGATAAGGAGTGATATGTTGATACTAGGCATTAGCATAAAGAGCATTCATAATGCCCTAAGTGATGGAGGAGATATATATAAGTTTTGCCTATCATGGTCTAAAGTCAATGTGGATATAGAAAAGAAGATAAAAGAGCAGGAACAAAAAATATCGCTTTATCTCAAAATTTTGATCCTCTAATTGCCTCTCCTATAAGCCAAGAATGTTAGGTTATTAGCTTGACAGATGAAATAAAGTGACTTGAAAAAGAGAAAGGTAATACTATGAAGAGGATGTGTGAACTCTGGGGACTGATTGCCCCCAAGTTGGAATCTATGCATAATGTCTTATCTGAAGCCCAAAATGCACTTCAAACAAGTGATCCTCTGGATCTGGCAAAAGTAGAAGCATGTCCATTTTTGTTGAGTGGGTACATCTCTATTTTGGATGGAATGAAGAATACTTGGGCCTCTAAACTTGCGCAAATAAAAACCATCTTTGCAGACGTTCTCAAGTTCATGTAAATAAGACTTAATGATTATTTGTACATATGAGGCAGTATATACAAAATTTTTGGAGAAGTTTTGGCTTGCAAACCCCACCCTTTACCATTGATGTCAAAGGGGGAGTGAAGGGCAGTGAAAAATGAGGTATTCAGAAACAGGGGAGCACCAGAATAAGTGAAGTACACGAGTGTACAGACAAAGGGGGAGTTGCACTTGACACTTAGTCATTTTTCACTAAGTGTTGCCATCAATGCCAAAGGGGGAGATTTTTGGCAAGAGACACTACTTTGCATTGATAGGTGTTGTCATTGATGGCAACTAGGATCATCCCAATCATTCGCTTAACACAATTTGTTCATACCGGAAGTCAGATTCAGAATTTGTCTAAGTCTAGATAGTTAGGAACAAAGCAGTAATAGGGTCCGGCATTTTGGTCCGGATCTCTTTGGTGATAAGTCATGATTAGCTATGGATCTAGGGGAGTCATATGTATTGTAAAGATAGTCTAAATCTAGATTTTTGTCCTCCAGTGATGAAGGATTCAAAAGATATTAGCCTCTGAGTACCAAGTTCCAGTTTGTCAAAACAAATAAAAGGAGAACAGGCCAACCTTATAGAAGGTCTTGATTTTAGATGTATGGAAATTGTTCATTGGACAATTAGTGATGATTAGTGATAGTGGCTGACATGAGTAATGATTTTCAAGAGCAAGTTTTGGTCCACACCTTAAGTTATACTTAGATCTAGCCGACAAAGCAGAGCACTTATAAAAGTTCTAAGTGTTGTTAAAGCTGACTAATAGAATGATTGTAGATCATGTTGCGTATATATATAGCCAATGAAATTGGATGATTCAATGTATGAAAAGTATGTGTATAAGGTGTATGTGAGAAGAGAAAAAATCTAAAGTGCAAATGAAGGCAGAACAGTTAGAAGAACAAGAACAAAGATGAAATGTGTAAGATCAGTTTTTGTACTTAACTTGAACTGAAATTCTTGCATAAGTAGATGCTATTAATCAGTTCAAATCTATGTCATTCTCTTGTAACATCTCCATAGGCAATGAGCCTCCATTTGAGCAATGAGCTCTGGGCAGTGAGCCCGAATGCATGTGCATTCTATTTGTAAAAATGCTTTTAATAGGGTATTAATATTTGTGGGTTAACCCCCACTGTGGTTTTTCCCTTAACCCAGTTTCCACGTCAAAATCTTGGTGTCAAATGTGTTATTTATGTTTTCTATTCATATGTTATTGATTGATGATGAAATATTAAATTGATTATAAGTGGTAAAGGAAGATTAAAAGTAAAAGGATTGAAAATGTGTGACAACTAATTCACCCCCCCTCTCAGTTGTTCAGACCTAAACCAATAGGATCCTCTTCTTCTTCTTCTTCACTTGTCTCTACACCTTGTTTCTTATTTCTCTTTGCCTTCACCTTGATCCTTGATCCCTTTTTCTTCTTTTCCTTTTTTTGTTTCTTAGAAATCACTTCTTCTTCCTTCACTCTCAATTTCCTCTACACTAGTTTCTTTCTTCCTTTTTGATTATTTTCTCTTAGGTTTTGTCTATATTTGCTCTTCAGAGACCTGTGTCTGTTTGGTGGGGGTTTCCTTTTTAGAGAAAGTAGATTGTGGAATACTAGTTATGAATTGAGAAGTAGATCTACCTAATCTCCTCGGTGTTGGATGCACATTGGGGAGTAACTCAAAAAATTCAAGAATGTTTTAAGTAGAGAAACCTCCAAGTGGGATACCTAGCTTTTTAAATAGTTTTCCTTTGTTCTTCTCTACCTCTTCTTCTGCCCTTTTCTTAAATAATTTGTCCTAAATTTCTTCACTAGTTCCAAATCTTTCACCTTTAGGGTCTTTAGGAATACTTAACAGAATCTCTGCATAGGCTTTAACTTCCTCATCAGGTACTTCATATGGAAGCTTTGGAATCCATGAAGTCCTCGGTTCAACTGCTACCATACAGCAACAATCTTTGTTCACTGGAAATGTTATGTCATCCTTGTATTTCCTTACCAAATTAGAAGAGATTCTATCCCTTTTATGCATTTCAGTTTGAAATTTTTTAAAGAAACCCCAAAAGATAGTCTTATAACTTTGTGAGTCAAAGCTTCTTATGTACTCTTTTATTTGTGTTTCTACTAGCCTGTCTTATTGTCATATCTTTCCTTTAAATCCTGGTAACTCATTCATGAAATAGAATGCTAAACAAATGATCAGTGAGACATACTTGAAGTGATATCCTTTCTCCTTAGTTTTCCTCAGATTTTCTAGCAACTGATCCTTCATTACTTAACACAAATCTAAATCCTTACCCTCTTTATCCATCTGATAGGTAGTGTATATGGATGTATCTATTGCAGATCCCTCTCTGTTGAAGTAGTATACGTTGTAGGCAATTCCTATTTCCACATCTCACACTAGGATCAATAATGTCATTAATTGTCAATGCCCTTTTGTCAAATTTGGCACTAGTTAATTCAATGACCTTTTCATTTTTAATTGATTTCAACTATGGTATGGATCCATTGGAACATAATCTTGTTACAACTCTAATAGATTCTTTAGTTATTTGATGAGGTTTGTCAAGGTATATGAATTCATTATGAATTCTACTGAGGATATGCCTAACCTAGTCATGCCCATCACAGAAAATAGGAAGATCTTTCCAAACATCCAAACATTTTGCTTCAATGTTAGCATATTTAGGTTTGTAATGTATGTCATCATTTAACAGTTCATTTCTTAGGGTTTCAAATTTTCCATGATCAATTTCCTCAAGTTTTGCATGAATGTATATCCTAACATCTTCAGTGTATACCACGAAGGCAGGAACATTGGATAATGCTCCACTACCATCAACTTCCATTGCCTTATATGGGTGTTTCTTGAATTTTGGTCAGGGTTCATCAGTAATATTGATCAATTGAGCAGTAAAGGATGTAACCATCTTAATAGTTTTATGAACTAAGGTTTTAACTAGAGGAACTGAAGAATACCTGAGAATGCAGTGATAGGATTTGCTTGGTCAAATTGTTGAGTCTATTCAGTTCCCCTTTAGCTCTTTAAATCTTTTGTCTTTGATCAAATGTGATCAAAATGATTAGGTATTGCCTATATATCCATTTCACCAAATTATTCTACTCCGCATTAATTGCATCCTCTACATTAACCTAATTTACCCTTTTCATATGTAGAACTTTATAAAATTTTAGCAATCCTCTATAGATCAGTTAATTGCTCTACAATTTTCATTAAGTTCATCTACATGTTAGATGCTTTCATCATCAAGAAGGGGAGATGAAAGATTTGTAGAAACAATTTCCCCTTAGTCCATATAACCTCTTGGTAGAAGCCCATATCACTATAAACCCTAAATTCTTTCGCAATCTGCCACATTTAAAGATTTTTCTCTAAAATTTTCATTAGACTCCTTTAATTCCTTATCTTATCATTATTATGTCAGCATTAGTCAATATGTTGAGAATTCATCATCTTGCATATTCAGGGGTTTGAAAATTTTACTATTGCAACTCTCCCTGACCCAATACTTCATCTTTTAATTACTAGATGATCCACCTGCACTAGGCACAGGTCCAGAAATATCACATACTTCCTTCTTCTTCCATACTTTGTTCATTTCCATCCTTTTCTGAGAAATATTAAATTTCTTTTGGGAAATAGGCCTCACATTCTTTTCAGAGTGCCTTGTTTGATTGTACTCATGACAAGTGCACTTTGTTTGCTGAGCATTTCCATTTCTTCTTGCCTTTGATTTGCAGTTAGATGCTTTGTGGCCAAACTTATTGCAAGTGTAATGGTATCCATAAAAGGATTAAGCATTATCCCTATTATACCTTGACATTTTACTTTTGCACTCATTAGCCCTATGTCTCATCTTATTGCATGCATAACACCTAATTGAGTTTTGATTTGTCTTACTTCTATAGTCAGTAATTTTATGACCAACTTTATTGCAAGTGTAACATCTTAGAGTGTTTTAATTTATCTTGCTTCTACAATCTACAACTTTGTGACCAAACTTATTGCAAGTAAAACAATTGCAATTGAAACCTTGAAAATACCTGTTGTGAGTTGATTGTCTAGTAGGTTGAGGATTTTAGGAATAAATTCATATTGCCTTTTAATTATGTATGCTTTCTTCTTAGGATCTTTAGTGTAGGTCTCCTCCTTAGTTTTAGACTTTCCTCCTGAATGAAAGTTATCATATAAATTTGCAGAGGCACTGATCATAAGACTCTTTCCCTTTTCAAAACCAAGACCTAATTTTCTTTTGATGGCTTTTGAGAACTAATTATCTCATCAAGAATTTTAGTCCCTCCTTTTAGTTTTAGTCCCTTGTCAATCTACTATTTTTCCTTTTCCAGTTCTTTCCTTAGAATGACTTTTTCCTCAAGTTTTAAACATTTAGCTGATTCCTCGTTGAGTTTGATGTTTAAGTAGTCTTCAATCCTCTTCTCTTCCTCAACCATGACTTTTAGATTTGAGATCATATCTTCAACCTCTTTGAGTTTTGTGACACCCCTTTTATCTTCTTCTAATAGAATTTTCAACTTGCCAATTTCGTATTTTGATTCTTTGGCCTTTGTCTTTAGTTTGTCAATTGTCTCTTTTGCTAATTCAAGCATGTCTTCATATTCTACATTCAGTCCTCTAACTTCATCTAGTTCATTAAGGGTTGACTTGAGTTCTTCCTCAAGGTCTACTTCACTCCCATCAAGATCCCAACCTTTAGGTTCCATTTCTTCAAGATCTCGTTCTAGTACAAATATATCAGTATCCATAACTTTAGATTCCATGTGTTCAAGTGTAGGAACTACCTTGGCTATTAGGCTTTTCAAAGACACTTGGCTCTGATACCAATTGTTGAACACAATGAGGTGTTGAGAGGGGGGTGAATCAACACATACTAAAACTTAACCATATATCAACAAATTAAATTGAATAACATATAGAACAAAAATGAAATCATGCAACACAAGAATCAACACATGACACTAGTATTTTTATGTGGAAAACCCTAAAATAGGGAAAAACCATGGTGAGGATTAGGTCACAATATAATATGCTCACTACAAAACTGTTACAAATTTATTTTAGGGCTTCAACCCAAGGAAGCTACTACTCCCTATTTTACAACTTTAGTTTAGGGATACAAACCAAGGAAGCTTCTACTCCTTGAATACTTAGCTCATTGCTATTGTATTTACAATAATGATACAGATACAAGGACTGCTATAGAGAACACATTTGTTCATTGCTGATGGTGCAGTCTTCTTTTTATTGCCCAATACATATCTTCAAACTAATTTTATGCACTTCATATCTTATTCTCTACTCTGCTATCTTCACACCCATCTTATTGATTTACAAATGAAAAATATCTTCTATAAATATCCTCCACCACACATTAGAACACTGACTAGGTCAGCATCATGATCAAGATTAGATGAAACATGTAGCATAATATAGGTCGGCCTCAACACATACAAAATGATGAGAAAAATTATTGTGGACCTTAGGGATTTGTGAAAAGGATCAAGGCACATCTTTTCATACCTTTTAGACTTGAGGAAACTAATCAGGAACCTTCGCATATTTTGATACTTAACCGGTCAGACCAAACTGTCCAATACAATCATCTGTTCATCTTTCTACTTTTAGGGAGAAACCAAAAACTTAATGTAGACCAAGGATACATTCATACAAGAGCTCAGCAACATTCATACACTTTATTGAAGGAGAATCATATCAACTATGCATCCACAAGACAAGAAATATGACTTTCTATAGAAAATAGTCTTTTGGACCACATGTGATGCTTCACATCTTAAGACATGATGTTACACTGAAGTGTAATGCTAGAAACTTGTTGGAAATGAACTTAGATATCAATGTATGCTACTTATTAGATCTACACACCTTTATCTGATGTTTCTGGAGGAATTCAAGAAGTGACTTGGATAACCAGGGTTCCAGAATAGGCAGTATTGCCTCTGTCAATTAAGTATTGTCTTTGCAGACCACCAGAGCACTTGAAACTCCATCATAACATGTCTCATACATATCTTATTCATTCCTTAAAATAGCATTACAAATAGATCTCTTCTGGAGGAATGCGGAGCATTCCATTTTCTCCTCATTGCTGCTTTGTTTTGACTAAGTGGTGGCCAATACACTATGCCTTATAACTTTTCATACTAAAGATGTGAGGAGCTCAAGTCTTGGATATATCATGTCAATACATACCAAAATCTATCTTTAGAACTGCAAGACCAAATCTTTCTTTGCAGAGAAGTGTGAACTAATTCAAGTTGACTCTACCTTAGGATGTGCACTGTGATTGCCTTAGTCAATTTTCTACTTCTTACCCTTGAGTGCAGTACACCTAGCTAATGAGATATGAATGTGTGTATGCAGGAACCATGCAAGGATATGAGTGTTCACCTCCACATCATGCTCAAGCCCAAAAATGATCCATACTTAAACTATTTTCTCTTCTCTCAGACTGGTTTGCCTTGACCATATTGTCTCTTTCTTTGTACAAGTTTGTCTATACATTTCCATCTGCTATGTTGACATCAATGACAACATATATTGCCAACAGTTGTAGATTCCTTGGGAGTGACCCTAAAACATTTCTTTAGGGAGTAGTAGCTTCCTTGGGTTGTAGCCCTAAAACAAAGTCAAAAAGGAGTAGTAGCTTCATTGGGTTGTAGCCCTAAAATAAAGTTGTAATTTTGAGCTTCATATATTGTGAGTTAATCCTCACTACAATTTTTCCCTTTTTGGGTTTTCCATGTATAATTGGTGTTATGTGTTGATGTGCATTGTGTTGATCCTTCATGTTCATGTTAATGTTGTAATGCTTAAGTTTTAATCTGCTCCAAAGGATTTGAAGTTTGTTTAGATACTAATTCACCCCCCCCTCTCATTATCTTGGTGTGTTCAACAATGATTCCTAAGTATCCTTAGCCTAACATGAAGGTCATTATCATTCTAGTCTCCTTTTTTCTCTTAAGACCTGTTGAATCAAGGGTTGCTGATCTCTAATTTATTGTTGGTATTCTAGTTCTTCCATTACATATTCTGTGTTCTGTTGTTGAATTAGATGGGGGAAGTTTTCCCCAATCTAGTCAAGAAAAAATTTAATCTAATCTTCCCTAATGATAGGACACATTGGCAATAGGGGAAATGTGTTTGACAATGAATATGTGTGATGTTTATGTCTACCTCATGATGGAACTAAGGGTTTCTCCTTGTTTGATTTGTTTGAATTGATTTGTGTTTGCCTCGTGATGTGATTAAGGGTTTTGTTCTATACATTTGAATGTATGATTTTATTTGATGTACCTTGTGATGTGATCAAGGGTTTTGTTCTTTAAGTTTTGTAATGTTTTTGTAATTTTTTCATGAAATACACTCTAAATGTATGCAAAGAAACTTTTGATTTTTTTTTCAAATTCAAATAAAGAACTTATCTAATTAACTAGGAATTAAAATATGTATGCAAATATATGCATTTTCCAATATGCAATCCAATCCTATGTTTATTTGATTTTCATGGAGTGATTTTGAATCTAATCTAGGAAATTGAAATTGCAATAATTGAAATGAATGTAATCTAATGAATAAAATAAAGCTAATCTAATTGAATCAAGGCAATACTAATATAAATGAACCAAAGAAAAACCTATCAAGGAAAAAACAACACGATGATTACTTTCCCAAGAGTTGAAGTGTGAGCTAATTACTATTTGAAACATGAAAAACTTGGTATGATGAAGATGGCAATACCTATCTTGAGCCCTCGGAAGTCCTTTCTCAACAAACCTCTCACTTCCTCTACAGTAGAGGGGTCCTCCTCTTGGTAACAAAAGTGAACATGGGAGAAAAATGAATGGAATAGAAGCTATGGAAGCTTGGAAAAATAAATAGAAATTAGAATGCCTATGAAGCACTATGTCTTGAAGCTTAGAAGCTTTGAGATGAATTGGGCATTGGAATTTCTATGAAGTGCAATGGCTTGCAGCTATGAAGCTAAATGTGAAAATTGAAAAGGCTCATGGGGTTCTGCAAGAGCATAAATGCTATGGAGACAAAGAAAAGAAAAGCAAAAGAAGAAGAACAATACTAAATTTTGCCTCCCCAAATGCATAGAGGAGAAGGGTATTTATACGTGTGAGAAGCACAACAATGGTGGAGATGATTGGAGAGTTAATTCATTTGATTGAAGAGTTAACATGCTTGATTTGACAGTGAACTAGCCTTGATAGCCTTTCACAGAAGAAGAAATGGATTTAGCATGTGATTGACTGGGAGATGAGTAGAATTGATTTGGAGTTAGAATGGAGTGATTGGGAGTCTTGAGTTAGCTAGGTGGAGTTGATGATCATTTAGGGAAGGTGACTCATGCAATCAAGGCTCAATTTGGAGAAACTTTGGGCCATAACTGGAAGAAATCATGCAAGTTAGAAGATGATAGGGTCTCCCCTTTCAAGAAGTGGGTCACCCCTTTCATCAACGAAAGTTTCCCCTGGAGATCCTTCTTAAGTGACTGGGTCACTCAAGGAGATCCTTTAGTGACAGGGGACAACCCATAGAGTAAGTTTTGGACAGGTGGTTTTTAGGATGGAGAATGATCTAGGATGTGTGAAAATTGTTTTTACATCCCTAAACTAGCCATAGGATCTCTACAAGGTGGGTTGCCCCTTTCACCAAGGAAAGTCACCCCTAGGGATCCTAATTTAACTACAAGGTCACCTAGGGAGATCCTATAGTGATAAGGGGTGACCCAAAAAGGAAGAAAGTGATAGTAAAATTGAAGGTAGGTATGAATTGGGAGGTTGATTAGATGATTCTAAAGGGTCTAAATGATGAAAATATCCCCAAGGAACATGAAATTCCCCTCTTTTGAAGTGTATTGGTGTTGTTATTGGGGCTAGAGTCACAAAAGTGACTTGTCAAACTTTGGTTGGAAGACAAGCTAGAAGGTGTGCAAGACCATAGATGGTCGGCCCAGAGGTTAGGAAAGCACAAACAAAATAAAAAATTAGCCAAGACACATCACCAAGAGGAACACTACTAAGAGGTATATATATTCATGCTTACATGTACATGATTAGGACTATAGATCATCCTCAAGTTGCGCTATAGGCATGTGCATATTTTTCATACTTTCAAGTATCAAATTTAAATTAGTTTAATATAGTATTTATTGTCTCAATTCTCAACTCTTTTATCTATATTTTATTTGATTGGTTAAGGAAACCTATTGGGACACTCTTCAATGAGAAATAAAAAAGAGAGGAAATGTCCTCATTACATTTTAATGACCCAAACCCATAAGCTAGTGGAAGCTAAGAACAAATAGATTACAACCAACAACTTATGAGAAATTGCATCTTAAACAAAATCCAAGACTACTAGTTAGTAAGACCACTCCTTAAACAAAGAAGAGAATGAGTTATTATCAATCCAAGGGCTATCTCATCCCACTTTTGGAGATGAGAGCTTACATAGTCCATTGAAAGCCTAATCCTATAGACTATATGGCTTCTAAATAAAGTCTCTCAAGGTCCATTTTTCTACACCTCCACTTCTTGGTTGAGGTATCTAAAAGTTATCCATAATCAAAAGAGGGGAGCCAACACCTTTCATAGTCATAGTAGTGTCCTTTGGAGAAAAAATAACTTTAGGAAAAATTCATCCTCTTACAATGTTTCCTCAATAAAAAAATTTGAATCCAATTCTTAGAGAAACTTGTCCATAGAAGCACAATTTTCCATATGAACCCCCTCTCTTGCTTTTTCAATCATAGATTTATACCCTCACTTTCCTTTTGGACCATATTTTTCTTTTGTCTTAAGACTCTTATATTCTAATATAATAAGGATATCACTAGAGGACAAGAGATCATCCTCAAAATTATTATAATCCAAAATCTCTATATCCTCATTCCTCTCTCTGGAGAGGAAATTCTCACAAGCAATGCCATAATTCTTAGAGACCACTTTCATACTAGCCTTAGTATCAACCTTTGAAGAAGAAAATATATCATCCTTAGTTTGATCCATCATGAAGTCTCCATGTGGTTGTGTCTCCAAATGAGATTTGAGTCTAGCTTTCCCATTTTTGGAATCCATTTCTAGATAAAAATAGTCTTATGGGAAGAGACCTTGGTCAAGCTACACACATTCCTAAAATGTCCCAATTGATTACATAAAAAATAATGAAACAACAAACATTCATAATTTATATTTTTAAGTCTAGAGTGGATGTATATTAATTGAATCCAGATTAAGTATGGAAGAGGATTAGATACATCAATAATCATACACACTTTGACAAAGTGATTCCATAAATCTTCTAAAATTGGATTCATCCTAACCTATTTGATTAGGTGCTTTAAAATACCAACATTGCATAATGTATCAGAGAGCTTGATTATAAAATATTATCCACATGGGGACGTACAAAAAAACCACATCCTTTAGGTTAAAGAAAGGGTGCCACAAACACATGAAAACCATGCTCTTCCCAAAAACTAAGGGCCATTAGTATATACAAACCCATGATCTACTTGGGATTGAAATCTAACTACAAAGAAACCTCTAGAGAGTAAAGAGATTGAAGGATTAGTGATTCAAGGCCAAGATTCCTTAATCCATTGTAAATCTCCACTAAAGGCAACCTCCTACCCATGAAGCAACAAATAATAGAGTAGCTTCTCAAGTTTTCAACAATTGAGTCAATATGAAAATATGAAAGGAAAATTTCTAGAGAGGAATGGGAGAATGAATTAGGAATATCCCCAAGGAAGAAAGAATCGGTAGGCCTTAGACCCCATCACATAAATGAGATCCAAAACTTGTTGTGCTTCCTCTAAGTGACAAACCTAAGATGGGGGATCATGTTTGCTATCTTTCCCTATATATATAGCTTCAAATGAGGGAGATAGCTTGAATACTGGAATACAAACAAGAGGAGGAACAAAAGAGGCATTCACTTGCAAATTTCTACAAAAAGTCTTGCAAGTATGAAAAGGGTTGCAATTTTGCATCTTAGAAAGATCTCTCTAACCTCTGACTTGACCTACTTCATAACAGCAAGGACAAGAACATCTCCTTCATTTGAATAAACCCCTAGCCTTGAGATCTTGTCACCATTACATCGCACAATAGCTACCCAAGCCAACTGAGTACAAGATGCCAATAAACTCTTGTGTAATGCATACTGGTTTGCATATTTGTATTCATTTTCATGATTATAAAATATGATACACATGGGGACATGCAAGAAAACCACATCCTTTAGACTAATAAAGGGTTCTTCCCAAAAACTAAGGGCCATTAGTCTATACAAACTCATGATCTACTTAGAATTTAAATCGAACAAAAAAGAAACCTCTAGAGAGTAAAGAGATTGAAGAATTAGTAACTTAGGGCCAACATTTCTTAATCCATTGTAAATCTCTAAGGATAACCTCCTACCCATGAAGTGACAAATAATAGAACAACTTCCCAAGTTTTCAACAATTTAGTCAATATGAAAATCTGAAAGGCAAAGTTTTTGATAAATTGGAAAAAAAGGGTGTCGATCCCATTATACATTGGCCAAAAAGGTGCACCAAAGAACCATCAAAGTTCCATCAAAGAGAAATAGACCCAACCAAAAAGAAATAGCCAAAAATCCCTAGACAAGGACACAAAGGACCAACAACAGACCAACAAACAAAAGCACAAAAAAAGCCCCTAATGGATAATTAAACAAATGGTCCCAATCTTTGGCTAGGAATTGGTAGAGATCTTGGTACTCCTTGAGTTATTTATCTTTCATACCCTGGATGGTAAGCTCAATATCCTGGATGACAACAAGAGTGGTGGTTGAGTGGTGCATGACTTTCACAGAGAACTTGGCTAGAATCTTGAACTCCTCTCCAGCTTGATGAATCTAACAGAGAGGGCTTCTATCTCCTTGTCTTTGATGGTTTTCTTACCACCCCTTATCTTCTTTCCAGCTTCCTTCACCACTTTCTCTGAGCTCATATAGTCAAACCCTTGGACATTGAGCTCAGGAAAATTACTAGGGTCATCATTGGCTTTGACCTCCACCATCTCATTTTTGTTCTCCTTATTGATAGAAATTTCTTCACCCATCTGTTCAACCTCTACCACCATTGTATCCACTTTGTTGTTTTTGTCATCAAAGATACCTACAGCCTCTAGGTCTACAACATCCTCCTCCATCTCAGTAACCACCTTCTTTTGGGGAACAGGACTAGGCTTAGCAGCAAGCCTCGTTGACCTTCTAGCCGATGGAACCCAGGGTTTACTATCAGGCATGAAAAACTCCTCATCACCAGTGATGTCACTCCCTCCATCACCTTCCTTGGAGCTAACCTCTTCCACCACCACAAAACTTTTTTTGCCTTATTCCCACTGTCTGTACCACTTCCCCCCTCCAAACTCACCCTATTCTTCTTCTGTGAGGTCTCATGGGAGGGATCACCGCATAAAATCTTTCTTTTGATAGAAGTCTTTGCAGACGTCTTAGGGGTCTGGTCACTAGTCTTGGGCTCAAGGCTTTTACCAGCAGCAATTTTTTCTTTCCAACCTTGAGGGATTTGGCATACTTCTCAGGGTGATTTCAGTAATTATCACCGGGCTAATCTTGTGAGGGTTGGAGCAGGGCAGCAAAGGAGGGTCAACCCTAGTAGCCATGAGGGATTTAGGAGGGCAAAGGGCTAAATAGAATTTATAAAGTCTGAAGATGAGCCCCTGATAGAGCGGGATGAGGGGCTTGTTAGGGTCGATGGCATGCTGTTTAGTTGCAGACACAATTGAGGCTTCCGGAGATGACATCAAGTAAAAAGGAAAACTAATCAACTTGCTATGATGAAAATGATTTAGCAGAGAAAAATGATAGTGGAAAAGCATCTGAATCTACCTTTGAGAGTGAAGTATTTTATAATCATGTGGCACACCTCATCCCATGGTTTTGGCAGCATTTGACGATCAAACCCTCCGTATAGACTGTGTAAGACCTCACCTTTCTTTAGAAATAAATCCATACCATCCGGGTCAGAGACTTTTCTCATTTTCTTGTGTTCGATACCATCAGTAGACATACCCGTCACCATCCCAATCTCTTCCTCTAAGATTTCAAACCCCACACTACCCACCTTGACTCATCTGCCCTCCAACAAATGCAGGAACTGCATTAAGAGGTTTTTGTCGTGACCTTACAGGCATTCCAAATAGGAAGCCACCCTGCCCTCTTGATAAATGTGCCAAAGAGTCTCATTGTGTTTGAAATCTTTACAGGATTTAGTCTCAGTACAAGACCTATCTCCCCCATTCTTAGTTTGCACCAATATCTCAGACAAAATAGAAATGAAATAAACAACGGTTAATTTAGAAACTTTCAATCTACAGAAGAAATCCCAAATACCAATATTCACACTCGAGTTAATGAGTATAGTGTCTCTTCAGCTGCCGGGGGTGACATACTTTCTTAAATTCACAATATGTGAATGAGCATTCCCTTTCCTTTCATGATTAATATTCATTAGTTGGTCATAATTAGAGGATATGTGGAAAATTGTCGAGTTGATATCCTGATTGCTCACATGCCTGGACATGTGAAACCCCTCCTTAGGCCTCCACATCTGACCGATGTGAGGGCAATCCTTCATATGGTGGCAGACCTAATCTCTGACAAGTCTAAGCTAGCTTATAGTCGTCACACCACCCAAATCACTAATCCTCAAATCTAG
Organism: Cunninghamia lanceolata; assembly: GCA_027924645.1. Taxonomy (NCBI): domain Eukaryota; kingdom Viridiplantae; phylum Streptophyta; class Pinopsida; order Cupressales; family Cupressaceae; genus Cunninghamia; species Cunninghamia lanceolata. The sequence goes on from BSBN01001011.1 coordinate 3,889,794, forward strand.
ATGGAAATCTATGCGAGATCCCATATGGTGTCTAATGTACTCCCTAGGCCAGGAGATAGAGGAGTTTTTAAATTCAAACATGAGAGACCTAGAGTAGGACTTTGCTCCTTTCCAAGAAGGTTTTGAATCTAAACTAGTAAATTATTCTTTCTTTTCCAACATCTCCATGTGTCCAAGCTCTGCCCAAGGTTAGCCAACCCATCTGCCACTTTATTACCTTCACGGTACACATGCCCAATTTTAATCTACTTGAACCCAGACAGTAAGTAGACAATGTCATCCATAATTTCCTTCAGCTTCCAACCACTGTTGGACCTACCAAGAGCTGTCTCAATGAAAAATTTTAAATCTCCTTCCACCTGTAACTTGTCCACTCCCATAGAGTGAGCAATTTTGAGCCCCCAAAGCAGGGCCAATCTCTCTGCCACATTATTAGATTGGATATCGATGTACCCCACATAAGCAGCAATAAGCACACCCTGACTATCTCTAAAAACCCCTCCACCATTGGCCAGCCCAGTGTTCTTTTTTCTACTCTGTCAAAATTAAGTTTGATCCAATCCATGGGAGGGGGTGTCCAGAGGGTATTCTGTCTGGCCATCTTTCTAGAATTGTCAATCTTGGTCATGTCCGCTGTCAATCCCCAATTCTTGGCTATCAGCACTTCCACCAGAGTAGGGGGTTTCTCAGCTACATGAAGAGTGCTGGAGGACGTGTTCTCAGAGACCAACCTGCTAAAGTAGTAAAAGACCTCATTAGTAGTTCTAGCTTTTTCTTTGAATATTCTATTGTTCCTTTGCTTCCACACACTCCACCCCAGGTGTGGGGGAATTTGTCTCAAAAGATCTCTAATCCTGGGGTGAGAGAAAGGAGTAAGCCATCTTTGGGTGAAATCCACTAAGTTTTCAGGGAATACCCACTCTAGGTTAAGTTTCTCTATAGTTTTTCCCCATATCTCTTTAGAAAAATCACAATGGAAAAGAAGGCGATGAATGTACTCTTCTTCTTTTAGGCAAAGAACACATCTATTGACCAATTGGAAACTGTTGCAAGTATGGCCCTAACTGGTATTGTCAGTGATGTCAACATACTCCTATTGCATTAATGATAAGGTTTGGATGAGCCGTGAGCTGAGGATATTGAGAAAATTAGTCTCAATCAGGAACAGTGAAGAATAGTGATGACTGTAAGGCAAAAGTCCAATATAGGATGATGATCAGAGGATGTGGATTAAAGGGTTTAAAGATAAGTGTCTGTAGGAGATCCAGTAGAGATTTCAGAGGTCCACATGAAGATATGAAGAAGTTGTGGCCGCTCAAATAAAACTAGTTCTCGTAGGTGTTCAAAGGTGACAGAGAGTAACAAGAAAGGTCCGGTGAGATCTGGAAATGAAGATTCCAGTTCTGTAGATTTGAGGGAGTGCTGAGGAAGTCTTTTTGGTGTATCAACTCCATTGGTTCGTGGTTTGAAGGTCCACAAGCATCTATTCCTTTGTGACAGTAATGACAGACTGTGTTCTTGAGGTTCCAGATGAAGGAGAGAAGGATTTCAGTAAGCAGAAGAAGTATGGATGTTCTTGGTGATTCAGGCAAGTTTGTGGAAGTCTTTGGATCATGTCCAGTTCATGTTGGTGGTCTGCATTGAAGTTGGAGCTCGCAATTAAAGAGTAACTTCTAGATGATGGTGTTCTTCTTGAGACAGGCCGACCGGATGAGTTATGCATCTGGCGAATAATCTTATTAATGTTTGCTGACTTAGATGATCATTCCTAAGTTGATACCTTGTATAAATAAGGGATTGTGAAGTTAGTTTGATGTTGTCCTTGTGGTGATGAGAGTGTGGTAGCGAGGAGGAGAGTGAAAGGCAGAGCATAAGTATTGGGCTTAAATGGAACTGATTCAAGCATGGTGAAGATGCTATTCTCCAGTTCATGTATGTGATATTTATTTATTTGTAGACAGTGTGTCTCTTGTAGGCAGTGAGCCTCTTGTGAGCAGTGTGCTTGGGCAGTGAGCCCTAATTGGCATGTGCCATTTTGTTCTTTCTATTCTTCTAACAGAGAATACAATCTTGGGTTAATCACCCTGTGGTTTTTCCCTTAACTGGGTTTTCCACGTCAAAATCTTGGTGTCTTATGTGTTGATATATTTCTGCTCTTGATTTGAATGCATTATGGTTGATGGTTAATATACAGCTAATCACTATAGTGTTTAATTGGAGAAAGTTTTGAACAACTGATTCACCCCCCTCTCAGTTGTGTGCCCTAAGTCTAACAATTGGTATTAGAGCTAAGTTCTTCTAAAAGAGCTTAACCGCTTGAGGAGATCCAAGATGTCATCCTACAAGAAGGATAGTCCGAAGTTTGATGGAACAAATTTTAATCTATGGAAAGGTCGCATGATTTGTCACTTGCAATGCATGGGAATGACATACTGGACCATGGTTACAGTACAGTATGTATGTCCACAGGGTGGTCCAAAAGCTCCAAATGAAATCACAGATGCTAAAAACAATCTACGAACTAGAGAAGCTCTTCTAAGTGCATTATCTAATTCAGAGCTCTGAAATGTTATTGACCTTCCAATTGCTTTTGATATTTGGAAAAAATTGGAACTTTTGCATGAAGGAGACCAGTACGTTAAATGTGCAAGGTTATAGAGTCTGAAAGGGAAATTTGAAAAACTGAAGATGAAAGATGATGAAAATATTACTACTTTTATGCCAAGAGTAAATGAGATTGTTTGTGGAATTAGAAATGCTGGTGGAGTCTTGGATGAAAATGAGATTGTTGGTAAAATTCTCAAATCCCTTCCTGCCTCTTACAAAATCAAGGTTGCTGGCATTGATGAATTTAGAGCCCATACAACTGTCACAAGAGACCAATTGGCTGGTAAATTGGTTGCATTTGAAATGACCGAGTTTGGAGATGATCCCCCCAAGACTGAGTCTGCATTTCAAGCCAGTGCCTCTGTAAAAGGTAAACAAAGGTTTGATCCGGGAGAGAACTCATCAAGGAAACTATCATGGTATGAAAAAGCAAGAAAAGACCTGGAAGAAGAAGAAGTAGAAACTGCTCAACTTGAAGCCCTTATTGCAAAGAGACTACCAAGAGGATCCGGTAAGTATGAAGGAAAATTATTTTTTAAGTGTTTTAACTGCAATAAGATTAGTCATTTTGCCTCAAAATGTCTGAAAAGATTTTCAAGGCCAAATCCTAACAGATCAAGGTTCCAAAAGAATTGTTACTATGTTCATGAAGAAGATGATAATGAAGGAGTAACAGATGATGAATCAGAGACTAAAAACAAATCTGGAAGTGAATGGGTGTTTATTGCCATCAAGGAAGAAGAACCAATATCCTCTATATCTGTCAATCATAAAGTTGTAGAAAGAGCCCTGGCTGCCCAAGTTGAAGAAAAGGATGATTGGGTCATTAACAGTGGTTGCTCTCACCATATGACAGGTGACAAAAATAAGTTCATAGATTTGGAAAGGTATGAAGGAGGAGTGGTGAAGTTTGGTGATAATTCTGCTGGTAGAATCAGAGGAAGAGGAACTATTTCTTTTGATGGAAGGAACAAAACTGGTAATGTTCTATATGTTGAAGGCTTGAAGCACAATCTTCTCAGTGTTGGATAGTTGGTGGACAAAGGCTATGATCTCTAGTTCAAGAATGGAAAATGCAAGATCTTTGAAAGCTCCAGAATAGAGATTGCATTCGGTACCCAAACTAAAGGTAATATCTTCCACTTGGTTGGCACTGGTAAAAGTTGCTTATTTGTTCAAGTTGATCAGAGTTGGTTATGGTACAGGAGAATGTGTCATGTGAATTTTGATAATATCATCAAGATAAGCAATACTCAGGCTGTAAGAGATCTTCCAAAATTAGTGAAACCTACCAATAGCTTGTGCAAAGAATGTCAGTTGGGTAAGCTGAGTAGAATCACATTCAAGAGTAAGGAACTGTCTTCTACTGGATTATTGGACTTAGTTCATACTGACCTTTGTGGGCCGTCAAGAATCAGGAGTATGCAAGGTGATAGATACTTCATGTTACTAATTAATGACTATTCTCAGATGATGTGGGTAACTTTTCTGAAAGAGAAATAAGAAGCTTTTGAGAAATTCAAAATATTCAAGGCTATGGTAGAGAATGAAACCGGATTGAAATTGAAATGTCTGAGGTCTGATAGAGGTGGAGAATTCACATCTGGTGAGTTCATAGAGTTCTGTGAGAAACATGGAATAAAGAGACAGTTGTCTGCTCCTAGGTGATGCAGAGCCATTGGCAGAAACGTGCATGGGATAAGTCAAACGCCCATTCACATACATTTAATTTTGTATGTATGTTGTTAGTTTGCCCATCGGTGAGAGAACACCCATCGGTCGACCAAATTTATTCTCCCCCAATCACTTAACTCCTACCGATACCTACTGAACAGTTAAGTTGCCTATCGGCAACACTTAACTCATCGGCCTCTATGTAAAATGTCTCCTCGAAAGCCTTCTCACAGCAATATCGTTATTATTGCTTTTGGTTGCCTATCGGCAACACCTACTCCATTGGTCTTCGTGGATTATGTCGCTCCGACATACTCCATCACGCTAATGCCATTGACCACCTGACGACCGTTAGTGGTGTATGCACGGAACATACAAAGGAGGTATACACAGAGTTTGTACCTTGCGATATACACAGAGAATGTATATCAACCCTAAAAGCTAAAAATACAAACATTTAACATGGTTTTGGCACCCGATCTGATCAGCGATAGGATTTTAGCTTGCATCCCTCGCATCTAAATGCAATATACTCACAGTTTCTCCTTCCAATTGATCAAAACTAACTGTCTTCATCCTGAACAAACAAACTTCGCGGGATTCTATCAATTCGATATCTGTCAACCTAGCACATCAAAAATTCTAGGGTTCTTCACAGCAAACTACATACGACCCTGCAACAAACTGCACAAATAGAACAAAACCCTAATCTACTACCTACACCCATTCCACTGATTGCAAAGCAATCTACTGGTGGAATGGTTGAAAATCCATTCGGTCTCCTAGGTAATTTCACAGTGAATGTAAACAGGAAAATAACACAAAACAGGGTATCTTATTTAGCTTGCAGGAAGTGACTACAACTATCTGATTTACAGTTCCACTTTTCAATTCTCCAATATAGAACTATTCAACATCAGATCCTCCTTCCAAAAAGAACCCAATCTAGGGTATTTGAACTATTCAAAATGGTAGTACCGATTGGATTCCTAGCGGCTGGGAGATAAAATCCAACTACCTAACATAACAAACTAACAACCTTATCCTAGGGATTTGCACAGTCAACTGTATGCAAATTACAATCTAGCTTTGGTCAAATAGACCTTATTTAACAATAACAAAATGCATAATGACAAAATATATTTAGTCTTCTCCCTCCAATGACTGTTGAAAGGGTGCTCCTGCACCATACTCCCCGAGAGAAGAAATCTCAAGTCCACTTGAGATGAGATGCTGGAGGTCTACACCATGTGTGTGAATCTGTTCTTTAGTCATCCAAACAGCCTCTAAATCAGGTTGGCCTTGCCAAGTGACCAAGTATTCCAAATATTCCTTGTTCCTGGTCTTCTTTACCACTCTAGAATCTAAAACTTGCTGCAATTTTGGAGGATCATGTTTAGGAATGTCAGCATTTACTGAAACCTGTAGTGACTCTTGGTCTATGTCTGGATTAAGTTTGTATGGGGTAAGATCACAAACATTAAAGATAGGTGATAAACCAAGATCAGAAGGAAGTTGGAGTTTGTAAGCATTTGGTCCACATTTCTTCAAAATCTGACATGGTCCAATCTTCCTCTGCATGAGCTTAGTGTGCTGGCCTTTTGGAAGCCTTTCTTTCTTCAAATGAACCCACACCAAATCTCCAACATCAAATTGCACATCTCTCTTTTTCTTATCAGCATAGGCTTTATATTTCGCTTGGGTGTGTTGGAGTTGGGTTTTTACTTGATCATGTACCTCTTTGATGGCTGATGCAAAAGCTTCTCCAGCTGAACTAATAGAATCTCCTATAGGCATGTCTCTTAGCTCCAAGATACCTCTGGGATGGATACCATAGACCACCTGAAAAGGTGATTTTCCTATACTCCTATTGACAGTATCATTGTAGGAAAATTCTGCCTGTGAGAGAATGTTATCCCACTTCTCTCCATGTTGTCTTGTTAAACATCTCAATAGATTGCCTAATGAATGGTTGACCACTTCAGTCTAACCATCAGTCTGAGGATGATAAGCTGATGAGAAAGATAAATTTGTACCAAGCTTCTTCCAAAGAGTCCTCCAAAAATGCCCAATGAATTTCACATCCCTATCGGATACTATGCTTAATGGAAATCCGTGTATCCTTACTATTTCTTTGAAAAATAGGTCTGCAACATATGAAGCATCACAAATAGTTTTACAAGGCAAGAAATGTGCCATTTTACTAAATCTGTCTACCACCACAAAAACACTGTCATATCCCTTGCTTGTTCTAGGTAAACCTAACACAAAATCCATACTTATGCTTTCCCATGGTCTAGAAGGAATGGGCAGTGGCTGATATAAACCAGCATTAGTAGATCTTCCTTTTACCTTTTGACAGATCACACATGTCTCCACAAATTTTTTGACATCGAACTGTAACTTAGGCCAATAATAATGTCTCTTTATCAGATCAAGGGTCTTATCCAGACCAAAATGTCCTGCCATAGCTCCACAATGTTTTTCCCTGATGATATTCAGTCTCATAGAACACTTTGGGATACACAACTGTCCTCCTTTGAAAAGTAATCCATCTTGTATCAGAAATTCAGAATACTCAACATGATACTGATCCCCAAAAGAAGTACATAGCTAATAAATTTCTCCAAAATCTTCATCAGCATCATACATAGTTTTCAAAGAATCAATACCAACACTCTCTAGCTAGATCTGATTTATGGTCAGAATCCTCCTACTCAAGGCATCTGCTACCTTGTTCTTGACTCCTTTCTTGTGTTTTAGTGTGAAAGTAAAAGCTTGTAAGGTTTCCACCCACTTCATGTGATGGTGGTTCAACTTCTCTTGACTATTTATGAAGCTAAGGGCCTGATTATCTATAAACACTATGAATTCTTTTGGCAACAAATAATGTCTCCACTTCTTGAGTGACTAGACTAGAGCATACATCTCTAAATCATAGGATGAGTACTTCTTCTTAGCATCATTTAACTTCTCACTAAAGAATGTAATAGGCCGACCTTCTTGGCTGAGTATAGCTCCAATTGCCATGTGATTGACATCACATTCTACTTGAAAGATCTTGTTAAAGTCGGGAAGTGCAAGGACTAGTTGCTGCGCTACTTTCTTCTTCAATGTTTCAAATGAATCATCTGCCTCCTTTGTCCAAATAAATCTGCACTTCTATCCTCCTTTGATGGTGTCCAACATGGGTGCATAGACATAACTAAAACCTCTGATAAACTTCCTATAAAAAGTTGCTAACCCATGGAAACTTCTGACATCATTCATGGTTTTAGGAGTTGGCCAAGACAATATGGCACTTACTTTTTCCTAATCCATTTTTAGTTTGCCATGTGAGATGACAAAACCTAAGTAGATGATCTCTCCTTGCATGAAAAAACACTTTTCCAAGTTGATCATTAACTGCTCTTCATGTAACCTTTTGAGAACCAATTCTATATGCTTGAGATGCTCTTCCCTTGTATTACTGAAAATCAGTATGTCATCTAAGTAGACTATGACAAATTTTCCCATGAATTCTCTCAAAACCTCATTCATTAATCTCATAAAGGTACTAGGGGCATTGGACAAACCAAAAGGCATGACCTTCCACTCATATAACCCCTCATTAGTCTTGAATGTTGTCTTCCATTCATCTCCAGGCCTAATTCTGATTTGATGATAGCCACTTTTCAAATCTATCTTTGTGAAGTATTTGGCACCTCCTAAACAATCAAGCAAGTCTTCTATTCTAGGGATTGGAAATCTATATCTAATTGTGATCTTGTTGATAGCCCTAGAATTAGTACACAGTCTCCAAGTGCCCTCCTTCTTAGGTGTTAGTACAGCCGGTACTGTACATGGACTTAAACTTTTACCAATGAGGCATGTCTCCAATAATTCCTCAATCTGCTTTGCAACCTCTACATTCTGATCTGGAGTAAGCTTGTAGGATGCCTTGTTTGGGAGTGTAGACCCTAGGACTAGGTCTATGCAATGACTGATATCTCTAATAGGTGGTAGAGACCTTGGCATTCCATCAGAGACAGTGCCTTTGTATTTGTCCAATAGTTCTTGGACAGCAGGATCTATAAACCTTTGCTTCTTTTCTACCTTGACTTCTTGCTGCTGCTCTTTGTACATATTTAGACATAGAATTAAGGCATATGCAACTGTGCCTTCTTGTGCTATCTCCTTCATGAACTGATTGCCTTCTACCAACATTACCTTGGCTTCTTTTCCTTTGGACTCTGCCTCCTTCTGCATCAAGGGTAGTAACTCTATGACTTTACCATCTTTGGTGATTGAGTATGTGTTCTGAACTCCATCATGTTGGGCTCTCAAATCATATTGCCATGGTCTCCCAAAGAGAAGATGGCAAGCATCCATCTGAGCTATGTCAAACAACAATTTGTCCTTATATGCTCCAATCTGAAACTCCACCCAAGCCTGCTCTTTCACAACTGTTTGCTGACCTTGAGTGAGCCATGAGATCTTATATGGACACGGATGTGGCAGTCTTCTGAGCTTTAGTTTTTCTATCATTTCAACAGACACAAAATTTTCAGTAGAACCAGAGTCAATCAGAACATTACATACCTTTCCTCCTGTCTTGCAAGTGGTTTTGAAAAGAGACTTCCTCTATGGGGGTTCTCTATCAGGTACCTTCATGGTAGTCATTATCCTTCTAATCATTAAGGACTCTCCTGTCTCTAGATACCCATAGCTATTAGGGGCATTCACACTTTGGTAAGTGTTTGAACTTGTCACACTCTAGCCATCAGATTCTTGAATCAGATTTGATCTTCTTTCTCCCATTGAGCTTGATGCTTTCTCTGGACATCTACTGGCTATATGACCTTCTTGATTGCAATTGTAACATCTGAGAGGTCCTCTACCTTGAGATCTCCCTCTAAATGATGGTCTGCTGCCTTGAAAGTTATCTTTCTGATTGTAACCTCCTCTGTGGGTTTGATTACTATCTCCTTTATTGTTTTCTTGATGTGCTCCACCTTGGTTTCCAAATCCCTGTCCTCTACCTCTGAAAGGATTTCTTCCCCCTCTCTGTTGTCTTCCTCTTCCTCTGTAATTCTACTCTTGCCTCCTCTTTAGTTTCTCTTCTACCTTGAGTGCCAATTGATAGCATTTCTGAACTGTATCTGGGTTATGCAGATTTAGATCTTCTTGGATGTTGAATCTCAATCCATTGAGATATCTTGCTACTCTTTCATCCTCATTTTCTTTCGCCTTTGTCTTAACACACAACTTCATGAATTCCTTAGTATATGAACCAACATCTAGTTCCTTCTGTTTCAGATTTTGTCTCTTCTTGTGTAACTGAATATTATAGTCCAATGGGACATAGGCTTCTTTCACCAAAGACATCATCTTCTTCCATGTAACAATTTTGTTCTTTCTTTCCTTCACCCTGTCATCTTGGATGAAATTCCACCAGGTCAATGCAGCTCCTTTCATCTTGGATTGAGCCACCTTTATTTGTTGATGATCTAGTATTTCCTCTGTCTCAAAGAAATTGTTCAGGGAGTCTATCCACTCCATCACCGAATCAGATCCATCTTGCCTACAAACACTGGTAGATCACTTTTCATGTCCAAGGTCCTCCTTTCCATGGATTTGAGGGCATCTAGAAAAAGCTTCTGGTCTACAGGAACATCTATTTCTTCCTGTCTAGGGATCTCCTCTTCATCCATATCTTCTTCCTTACCAGAACTTACCTTATCCCTCAATTTCTCCAGCTCATTTTTCAACGCCTGATTCTGAGCTTTTACAACAATGCTCTCTGTAATCTACTTCTTGACTAGAATAGCCAACTCGGCATTGGTCATCCTTGCTAGGAATTCCTATGATCCCTCTCCGTCAGACATATTGTCCCTTTCATTTTTCTAGAAAAACGTTCCTTCACTCTGATACCACTATGATGCAGAGCCGCTGGCGAAAATGTGCATGGGATAAGTCAAACGCCCATTCACATACATTTAATTTTGTATGTATGTTGTTAGTTCGCCCATCAGCTGACCAAATTTATTCTCCCCCGATCACTTAACTCCTACTGATACCTACTGAATAGTTAAGTTGCCTATCGGCAACACTTAACTCATTAGCCTCTACGTAAAATGTTTCCTTGAAAGCCTTCTCACAGCGATATCATTATTATGGCTTTTGGTTTCCTATCGGCAACACCTACTCCATCAGTCTTTGTGGATTATGTCGCTCTGACATACTCTGTCATGCCGATGCCGTTGACCACCCGACGATCGTTACTGGTATACGCACAAAACATACAAAGGAGGTATACACAGAGTTTGTACCTTGCAATATACACAGAGAATGTATATCAACCCTAAAAGCTAAAAATACAAATGTTTAACATGGTTTTGGCGCTTGATCTGAGCAGCGATAGGATTTTAGCCTGCATCCCTCGCATCTAAATGCAATATACTTGCAGTTTCTCCTTCCAATCGATCAAAACTAACTGTCTTCATCTTGAACAAACAAACTTCGCGGGATTCTATCAATTCGATATCTGTCAACCTAGCACATCGAAAATGCTAGGGTTCTTCACAACAAACTACATACGACCTTGCAACAAACTGCACAAACAGAACAAAACCCTAATCTACTACTTACACCCATTCCACTGATTGCGAAGAAATCTACTGGTGGAATGGTTGAAAATCCATTCGGTCTCCCAGGTAATTTCACAGTGAATGTAAACAGGAAAATAACACAAAACAGGGTATCTTATTTAGCTTGCAGGAAGTGATTACAACTATCTAATTTACAGTTCCACTTTTCAATTCTCCAATACAAAACTGTTCAACATCAGATCCTCCTTCCAAAAAGAACCCAATCTAGGGTATTTGAACTACTCAAAATGGTAGTACCAATTGGATTCCCAGCAGTTGGGAGATAAAATCCAACTACCTAACATAACAAACTAACAACCTTATCCTAGGGATTTGCACAGTCAACTGTATGCAAATTACAATCTAGCTTTGGTCAAATAGACCTTATTTAACAATAACAGAATGCATAATGACAAAATATATTTAGTCTTCTCCCTCCAATGACTATTGAAAGGGTGCTCCTACACCACTAAGACTCCACAACAGAATGGAGTAGTGGAAAGAAAGAACCAGACCATACAGGAAGCTTCTAGGACCATGATGATGGAAGCAAATGTTCCTCATATCTATTGGAGAGAAGTTGTCAGCACTACAGTCTATACTCTCAATCAAGTTCAAATCAGAAGCAATACTGGTAAGACTCCTTATGAACTTTGGTTTGGCATCACTCCTACTATAAGGTATTTCAGAGTTTTTGGTAGCAAATGTTACATTAAAAGAGATGAAGATCTAGGAAAGTTTGATGCTAGAAGTGATGAAGGAATATTCTTGGGTTACTCTACTCAAAGCAAAGCATACCAGTGTTATAACAATAGACTAAGAAAGATGATAGAAAGTACAAATGTGAAGGTTGATGACGGAATTGAGAAACCCTCAAGGTTTTATGAATATGATGAAGATGATCAGAATGGTGTTCTAACTCAAGGAGCCCAAGCCTCATCTGTCAGTCAGATTCAAGCTAATCTGGTAAACCAGGAAGAAGAAATGAGTCTCAATGAGCCTGATCAAGAATCAGAAGTGCAAGAAATTCCTAAAGTTCCTAGGTATGTAAGACTGAACCACTCTAAAGATCAGACCATAGGTGATAAAAGAAAAGGAGTACTAACAAGAAGGAGAATTGCTCAAGATTTAGAAGAGTATTGCTTGATTTCAAAGATTGAACCTAAGACAGTGAATGAAGCTTGCAATGATGAAAACTGGACTAAAGAAATGGAGGAAGAGCTGGTGTAAATAGAGAAAAATCACACTTGGGATCTTGTTCCCAGACCTAGAAATAAGAATGTGATTGGAACCAAATGGGTCTTCCAGAACAAACTAAATGAAGTTGGTGAAGTAATCAGAAATAAAGCTAGATTGGTTTGCAAGGGCTACTCTCAAATAGAAGGAATTGATTTTGAAGAAACTTTTGCTCTAGTGGAAAGAATTGAAGCAGTCAGATTAATTCTTGCCTTTGTTGCCTTCAAGGATTTCAAGGTATATCAGATGGATGTCAAGTTTGCTTTTCTAAATGGTGACTTGGAAGAAGAAGTGTATATAAGCAACCAGATAGATTTCAGTTGTCTGATCATGGTGATATGGTCTGCAAGTTGAAGAAGGCACTGTATGGATTAAAGAAAGCCCCAAGAGCCTGGTATGAAAGATTGGATAAGCATCTTTTGAAGATTGGTTTCAACAAAGGTACTGCTGACAGTAACTTATATTTCAAAATTGATCATGAAAACATCTTAATTTGTTGAAGTATTTGTTGATGATATCATCTTTGGAGGAAGAGATAGTATGTGTAAAACTTTTGCAAATCAAATGAAAAGTGAGTTTGAGATGTCTATGCTTGGTGAAATGAATTTCTTCTTGGGTCTGCAAATTACTCAAACAAAGAAAGGAATCTTCATTTCTTAGACCAAATATGTGAAAGAATTGTTGAAGAAATTTGGGATGGAAGATTCAAAGCCAATGAATACTCCCATGGCAACCGGATGTAAGTTGAGCAAAGATGATGACTCTCCTAAGGTAGACCAGACAAAGTATAGATCAATGATTGGAGGATTGTTGTATCTCACTCAAACTAGACCAGATATTATGCAAGTTGTTGGTCTTGTTGCTAGATTCCAAGCTGATCCTAGAGAATCCCATGTCATGGCAATCAAGAGGATTTTTAGATATCTAAAAGGGACGGTTGAGTATGGTTTGTGGTATCCTAGAGATCATGATTTCTCTCTTCATGCATATACAGATGCTGATTGGGCAGAAGATGTGGATGACCGAAAGAGTACTAGTGGTGGAGCATTCTTTTTGGGGAAGAGATTGGTTTCTTGGCTAAGCAAGAAACAAGAGGCAATATCTCTGTCTACAACTGAAGTAGAATATATTACAGCAGTAGGTAGTTGCACTCAAGTTTTGTGGATGAAGCAGATGCTAAGAGATATCAAAGTAGAGTATGAGGAACCTATCACAATCTTCTGTGATAATTCAAGTGCTATAAGTATATCTAAGAATCCGGTGTTGCATTCAAAGACTAAACACATATCCATCAAGTTTCACTTTTTGAGAGAGCAAGTGAACAAGAATCAATTCAGATTGGAGTTTGTACCCTCCAAGGATCAGATTATAGACATCTTTACTAAACCTCTACCTAAGGACTCTTTTGAGTATCTCAGGGAGAAGTTAGGGGTTATTGCCCCTCTGGGGATGAACTAAGGTGCACTGAGGTGCATCAGTCCGATGGACATCACAGTCATATCTTGTGATCCAGATTGATGGGAGCTGCTACTCAGGGGGAGTAGCAGGTATGATTCCAAAGTGTTGGAATTGCAAGTATGCACCCTTTGCCATTGATGTCAAAGGGGGAGAGAAGACATGTGAAAAATAAGTGGTTGTTGATCAAAGGGTGAGCAATAAAGGGAGAGAAGACATGTGAATGGTTGTCGCTGATAGGGGGAGCTGTGACAATAAGAAGTTCTTGGCTTGACGGTTAAAATAGTTTTTCACATCTTATGTTGCCATCAATGACAAAGGGGGAGATTGTTGCAAGTATGGGCCTAACTGGTATTTTCATTAATGTCAACATAATCCTGTTTCATTAATGATAAGGTTTGGATGAGCCGTGAGCTGAGGATATTGAGAAAATTAGTCTCAATCAGGAACAGTGAAGAATAGTGATGACTATAAGGCAAAAGTCCAATATAGGATGATGATCAGAGGACGTGGATTAAAGGGTTTGAAGATAAGTGTCTGTAGGAGATCCAGTAGAGATTTCAAAGGTCCACATGAAGATATGAAGAAGTTGTGGCCGCTCAAGTAAAACTGGTTCCAGTAGGTGTTCAGAGGTGACAGAGAGTAACAAGAAAGGTCCGGTGAGATCCGAAAATGAAGTTTCCAATTCTACGAATTTGAGGGAGTGCTAAGGAAGTCTTTGTGGTGTATCAACTCGATTGGTTCATGGTTTGAAGGTCCGCAAGCATCTATTCCTTTGTGACGGTAATGACAGACTGTGTTCTTGAGGTTTTGGATGAAGGAGAGAAGGATTTCAGTAAGCAGAAGAAGTGTGGATGTTCTTGGTGATTCAAGCAAGTTTGTGGAAGTCTTTGGATCATGTCCAGTTCATGTTGGTGGTCCGCATTGAAGTTGGAGCTTGCAATTGAAGAGTAACTTTTGGATGATGGTGTTCTTCTTGAGATAGGCCGACCGGATGAGTTATGCATCTGGCGAATAATCTTATTAATGTTTGCCAACTTAGATGATCATTCCTAAGTTGATACCTTGTATAAATAAGGGATTGCAAAGTTAGTTTGATGTTGTCCTTGTGATGATGAGAGTGTGGTAGTGAGGAGGAGAGTGAAAGGCAGAGCAGAAGTATTGGGCTTAAATGGAACTGATTCAAGCATGGTGAAGATGCTATTCTCTAGTTCATGTATGTGATATTTATTTCTTTGTAGACAGTGTGTCTCTTGTAGGCAGTGAGCCTCTTGTGAGCAGTGTGCTCGGGTAGTGAGCCCTAATTGGCATGTGCCATTTTGTTTTTCTATTCTTCTAACAGAGAATACAATCTTTGGTTAATCACCCCGTGGTTTTTCCCTTAACCGGGTTTTCCACGTCAAAATCTTGGTGTCTTATGTGTTGATATACTTCTGCTCTTGATTTGAATGCATTATGGTTTATGGTTAATATACAGCTAATCACTAAAGTGTTTAATTGGAGAAAGTTTTGAACAACTGATTCACCCCTCCTCTTAGTTGTGTGCCCTAAGTCTAACAGAAACCCCTTTTATTGAGGTTATTGGTAGTAAGGATTTTATTATGCACTACAGACCACTAGAAGAAGTTTATTTTAGGGATCAGCTTGTTGTTCCAAACACTCTTCCAAAACCAACTCCCTTGTCCATTGTTGGTCAGCAGGTTGTAAGAAGATTTTACCGAGAAGATCCCCTTTTGATCCTGCCCTCAGATCATTTCATCTTCCCTAGGAAATATCTGAATTCTATACTTGTTCAACTCCACTTGCAGAGCCTGACACTCCTGATTCTCAAGCTAATTATTGTTCCAACATTCAGAGAGGTTCTTCCACTGCCTTTGACTGTGGAATTGGCTAGTAATGAAATTACTAACCAAGCTCCCAAAATAGTTAACAACTCTTTCCTTAGTGGTGTTGTTCTTCCTATTAGACAGGGGTCCCTCCCCGAGCCAATTGTGCTCCCAGAACCTGATTTTGTCTCCCTTACCTAGCTTCCATTTGATGCCTTGGGATAGAGTGCTTCTAGTTTTGATCATTTTGTTCTAGATAATAGAGCCTTTGTGGAGGATCTCTCTATCAATAACCCCTAATTTATCCCCATTTTGTAGGTATTTGGCTTTCATAATTTGCACCCAGTCTTTCTCTTCCTTAAGGAAGGTCCACCCAATCTTGGCAAGTAAGGCATTATTCATCACCTGGGTTTTTCTGATTCCCAATCCTCCTTTCCATTTAGGCAGGTAGACTTTATCCCATCCAACCAGAGAGATCCTCTTCTTTTCCTCAACTTCAGTCCAAAGGAAGGTTCTCTGGATCTTCTTCAATTTCTCTGCCATGTATCTGGGCATTTTAAAGAGGGAAAGAAAATAAGTGGGGATGCCCTGCAATGAGGCCTTCAAGAGTTGATGTTTGCTTGCTTGGCTAAGGAGTTTACGTTTCCATCCCTCCATCTTCTTTTGGATTCTTTCTAGAATAGTGTTCCATAAAGCTGGGGTCACTTCCTTGACCATGAGGGGCAGACCCAGGTAAGTAGTTGGGAGATTAGCCTTGTTGCATTCCAGGATGTTTCTTACCTTATCTTGCAGCTCCAAGTTAGTGTTGAAGAAGAACACATTACTCTTTTCATAATTAATGCACTGGCCAGGTACTTTTGCATAGGTGTTCAACAAATTTTTCCATCTTCTAGCTTTAAAAACCAAAGCCACCCCAAAGAGCATAGTATCGTCAACAAATTGTTGGATAGCAGATGGTCCTAAGGTAGACGCAGCTTTGACACCCCTGAGGGTATGATTATCTAGGTGGGAAAGAATGTTTCTACCCAAGACCTTTGCAATAATTATAAATAGGCAGGGAGAAAGGGGATCTGCCTATCTGATACCCCTACTGGCATCAAAGAACCCCTGAGGAGTGCCATTGACTAGGACCGAGTACTTGACAGTGGTAACACATTCCTTTATTAGAGTAAGCATTCTATCTTGGAACCCAAACTTCCTAAGGACCTTGAACAAGAAATCCTAGGAGATTCTATCATAGGCTTTAGATATATCTAGTTTGAGAGCCATGCTCAGATTGTTACTTCTATCCATCGAGTGAATGATCTCATGGGTGGATATTGTAGCATCCAAAATCTATCTACCAAGGACAAAGCCTTTCTAGCAATTAGATATCAGACTGTCGGGAAGTGGTTGAAGTCTGAGGACCAGAGTCTTTGTGTTAATCTTATAAATGGTGTTACATAGGCTAATAGGATAGAAGTCAGCCATGGATTCTGTGATGCTCTTCTTGAGGATAAGCGCAATGAAAG
The DNA here is from genome assembly GCA_027924645.1 of Cunninghamia lanceolata. Taxonomy (NCBI): domain Eukaryota; kingdom Viridiplantae; phylum Streptophyta; class Pinopsida; order Cupressales; family Cupressaceae; genus Cunninghamia; species Cunninghamia lanceolata. The sequence continues at coordinate 3,906,732 of BSBN01001011.1, forward strand.
TGGCATTGATCTGCTTAAGGATTTTGCCACTCCTAAAAAAGTCCTTGACTGCAGTCATGACATCATAACCCACAATCTCCCAGAAGTCTTAGAAAAAGGCTAGGGGAAACCCGTCTGGGCCCAGATCTTTGAAGGCCCCAATAGAGAACACAACCACCCTAACTTCCTCCTCAATAATAGGCTTCAGAAGCCTACTATTCTCTTCCTCCAAGAGGATAGAGGGAATTCTATCTAACAGCTTGTCTTCCTAACCTTTGTCAAGAACATTTATGTGCTCTGCTAGGAAGTTTCTAAAGTAGTTGGAGGCTAGGCTTCCCATTTCCTTGTCTTTGAGAATTTCCCTATTGTTTTCATCAAGAAGCTTGGTGATTCTATTTCTCTTTCTATGCTTCATAGCTGACCGATGGAAGAAAGAAGAGTTCCTAACTCCCTCCTTCAGCCATTGAACTCTAGACTCATGTTTCTAGAAGATCTCTTCTTTACTAATGATGTCCTTAAGGTTTTTAAGTAGAGCCTCTTCCATGTTAAAAGTATCCTCACTCACATCCCCCTTGGCCATGTTGTCTTGAACTTCCATTAAACTATCAGTAATGTGTTTTTTCTGGTTCATCACATTCCCAAAGCAGAATTTCTTCCATCCTTTAACTTTGTTCTTGACATGGGTAAGTTTTTGGGTGAGTCTGAGCATAGGAGATCCATGCACGGGGATACTCCACTAGTCAGCAATGCAGTCCCTAAAATCTAGGTGGAAGGCCCACATAATTTCGTACTTGAACGAGAATGGCCCCTTTGGGGCACCATCAATCCAAGAAAGGAGGAGGGCATTAGAGTTAGAGATGGTGAGAGGAAGGATAGTAAGGATAGAATTTTGCATCATATCCCAATTAACAGAGACAAGCATTCTATCCAGCTTCACCTGAATCAGCTGGTCTCCCCTTCTTCTGTTTGTCCAAGAATAGAGTTAATTATTCACCTCTATATCCATGAGCCCAATCTGACTGAGGAAGTCTGCCAGGTCCACCATGCTATCTGAGTAGTCCATGCTGCCCTCAAATTTTTCTGAGGGGAAAAGCGAGGTGTTGAAATCTCCCCTGAGGATCCACAAAGTCCTTCTCTCAACATTAATTTTAGGGATTAAGCCATCCCACAATTCCTTTCTAGTGTTCCTGGTGTTGGGGGCATATATATTGATTATCTTCCAAGTTTTCTTATTCATAGTGAATTTAATTTCCAAGCTATTTTTGCTATGTGAGTACTAACAACCTGAAATGTTATATTTGTTCCACATAGTAAGGAGGCCCCCCGATGACCAAGTAGAAGGGCTAATAATGTAGTTAGCCATGGGCTAGATATTATTATCTATCTTTTTAAAGTTATCTTCAGACATCTTAACCTCTTGGAGAAGGATGATATCCACCTTATTGTAAAAAATGCAACTCGTAACCATGAGTTGTTTCTGAGGACTATTTAGCCCCCTCACATTCCATGAGATGACCTTCATTTACATGGTCTTCTGGAGATAGCCTCCAGTGTTCTTTGTCTCCCAATGACTATTTCCTTGGTTGCTTCTCTATTTTTGGTTTCTCTCTGGGACAATCTACCCACCTTTCCTTTTGTCCCCACATCCACTGACTTCTTATGACAGCCTTTCCCCTTCTTTTTGGGGGTAATCTACCCCTCCTGGTTACTAGGACCAACCCTAGGAGATAGAACCCTTGTGGGTGATAGAATAAATTTCTCTGTGCTTGCCTGCATTGATGTTTGTGCTCCTTTAGACACCTTAGTACCTGAACCTATTGACTATCCTCCTTCAAACGCCTTAGTACCTGAACCAACATTCTGAGGCTTGGGAGTCTTTTCATTGGGAGTTAGGATTTCCCCATCTTCTGTCTCAATTGAACCCAAGGAAGTGTCCTTCTGTTGAGTCTATTATTCAGCTTCAGAATCCCTCTAAATTTGAGGCAAAGGTAGAGGTGAGGCCTCAGTGGTTGATATTGGAAGTTCATCTTCAGGGTCTCCCTGTGACTGGGCCTTTTCCAGTTGCATTGTCATGAGAGGGGACTTGATGATATCAAGCAAGTCCTCTTTGAATAGGTATTCCTCCACAATATTCTCCTCCTCTGAGACCTCTTTATCTTTTTATGTCCTTATTATTTACATTCATTGATAAGGTGCCCTTTTTTGGAGCAATTTTGGCAAAAGTGGTAGCATTCTCATACACCAGGTGTTGCTCCTAGGTACCATATTTAGACTTTAAGTTAATGGTATTAGGTAGAGATTTACGAATATCTACACTAACATAGAATCTAGCAAACACTAACCTAGTTTTATGCTTAGTAGTGTTGTACAGAGTGATGAAATGCCCAAAAGAGTTCCCTATCCATGTGAAGATCTCCTCATCCTAGAACTCCAGCGGAAGTCCAGGAAGCCTAACCTAGATCAGGGCCGACTTACTAAGTTCCATAGCTGCATCAAACCCTGGTTTACAGTGTCCTAAGCAGAGGTTGTGTTTACCATATAGCCAGGGGCTACCTGCCAAGTTCTTAGTTTGCACCAATATCTCACATACAAACTAGAAATGAAATAAATAGTGGTTAACTTAGAAACTTTCAATCTATAGAAGAAATCCTACATACCAATATTCACACTCTAGTTAATGAGTATAGTGTCTCTTCGACTGCTGGGGGTGACGTACTTTCTTAAATTCACAATATGTGAATGAGCATTCCCTTTCCTTTCATGATTAATATTCATTAGTTGGTCATAATTAGAGGATCTGTGGAAAATCATCGAGTTGATATCCTGATTGCTCATGTGCCTAGACATATCTCACAAACAAACTAGAAATGAAATAAACAGTGGTTAACTTAAACTTTCAATCTACAGAAGAAATCACACACACTAATACTCACACTTGATTTAATGAATATATTGTCTCTTTGGCCACTGGGGGTGACGTACTTTCTTAAATTCACAATATGTGAATGAGCATTCCCTTTCCTTTCATGATTATTATTCATTAGTTGGTCATAACTAGAGGATCTGTAGAAAATCATCGAGTTGATATCCCAATTGCTCACGTGCCTGGACATGTGAAACCCCTCCTTAGGCCTCCACATCTGACTGATGTGAGGGAAATCCTTCGTACGATGGCAAACCCAATCTCTAACAAGTCTGAGCTGGCTTGCATATCCCCCCATTCTTAGTTTGCACCAATATCTCATAGATAAACTAGAAATGAAATAAATAGCAGTTAACATAGAAACTTTCAATCTACAGAAGAAATTACGTATACCAATATTCACACTTGAGTTAATGAGTATAGTGTCTCTTCAGCCGCTGGGGGTGATGTACTTTCTTAAATTCACATTATGTGAATGAGTATTCCATTTCCTTTCATGATTAATATTCATTAGTTGGTCATAATTAGAGGATATGCAAAAAATTATCGAGTTGATATTGCGATTGCTCACGTGCTTGGACATGTGAAACCCTTCCTTAGGCCTCCACATCTAACTGATGTGAGGGCAATCCTTCATATGGTGACATACCCAATCTCTAACAAGTCTGAGCTAGCTTGCAGTCATTACACCACCCAAATCACTAATCCTCAAATCCAGATGGTATCTATGTGAGATCCCATATGGTGCCTAATGTACTCCCTAGGCCAAGAGATAGAGGGGTTTATAGATTCAAACATGAGAGACCTAGAGAGGGAAAGGCAAAGTTTTGGAGAGGAATGGGAGAAAAAATTAGGAATATCCTCAAGGAAGAAAGAATCAGTAGGACTTAGACCCCATCACATAAATGTGATCCAAAACATATTGCGTTTCCTCTAAGTGAAAAACCTAAGATGGGGGGATCATGTTCATTAGCTTGCCTTGTATATATACCTTTGAGTGGGGGAAATACCTTGACTATATGAATACAATCAAGAGGAGGAAAAAAAGAGCAATTCACTTGCAAATTTCTACAAAATGTCTTGCAAGTATGAAAAGGGTTGCATTTTTTCATCTTGGAAAGATCTCTTTAACCTTTGACTTGACCTCCTTTGTAGAGGCAAGGACAAGAACATCTCCTTCATTTGACTATAACCCTAGCCTTGATATCTTGTTACCATTAAATTGCGCAATAGCCACCTAGGCCAATCGAGTACAAGATGCCAAAAAACTCTTGTGTAATGCATACTTCTTTTTTGCATATTTGTCTTCATTTTCCTTGTGCCTTTATCATTGCTTGCCATACCCTTACTTTCTCTATCCTTTGTTTTCACTTCCACTTTACAAATTTTAATAATTATACTTACATTCTTTCAAAGAAATTTGATCTAACTCTTTTATCTAAATTAATTATACACTTTTACCATTCAAATTTTAAAATTATACTTACATTCTCTCAAACAAATTTGATCTAACTCTTTTATGTAAATTAATTATTAAGTAATCATGTAAGGTTGTCTATTTCCCTCACATTATTTAATGGTCAAATTTCAAGCAAACTATTCAAAATTCTAACTTTTATATCTCTATACATTTTCTCCAACAACCATAAGCCACCCTAGCATTTGAAGGGTGTCATGTTGTCAAAGTCAGGACTATCAAATTTAACAGCGTTGGACTGATAATTACGTAAGAAACAATCTACCATGGAAATTAAATGCAATCCAAGGTTACTGCAAGAGCACTCTATTTAAACATTATCTGGTTCAATGATCAAACAAGCAATAGCAATTTAACACCTCATCCACACTAAAAAAGTGGTAAATATTTGTCCTATATTTATTGGTCAAAATTCACATTTGACTATTGAAGTAGATGATATCTAAGTCTACAAAGTGTTGAAGCTCATTTAAGAATTTAATCTTTGCTATCATGGATATATGTTGTGGAGACTAGGAATAAGATCTAGAGTCTAACTTTCTCTTCCTAGGGTTTGCCAAACACTTTGTATGATTGGGAGAAGGGTTGAAGCCTCCAACTTGAGTTTTGGAATCCTCCATGGATACAACTGCCTTGCCTTCTTGTTTTAGAAGTCTTCATTGATGTCATCTCCTTGAGGTGAAGTTGTTGTTTCCTTGAGTGAAACAATTGTGGATCTAATCCTTGATGCTTGAGTCATTTAGGATATTGCATTTTTTTATGCTTAAACACTTGGTTTACAAGCACACACATCTACATACTTTGACATTGGCTATTGTTGAGGTAGAAAGATAGGGTTTGACTGAGGTAAACTCCTATATAGCCACAACCATCTTTCTCCTTTTGCTTATGCAGGTCAGATTCAGGAAGATCAAATAGAAAGAAATGAAGGAGAAGTAGGTATTATAGATACAAATATAACGGAAGTTGTAGTTTCATCATTGGAACATCTACCGGATACTGGGGCTAGCACCTGAGTCTAATAGGACCTAAAAACTAGGATCTAGAACCTTGAACAAAGATACATTTACCTGGTACAAACAATTCTACTAATGGAAAAGTTACAGGACACTGGGGCTAGCCCCCAAGTTTAGCAGGCCTCTGAATTTTAGGTGCACATTCACTGTTATCTTTTGTTTGCATTTTGATGATCAGTCTCTGTGTTACTATTCCTAAAATCTATCTGTTAGTGCATATCTTACAACTAGGGTTTGATCTCTCCTTGGCTTGTTGGGGTTTGCTTAACTCTAGTTGAGAAACCTTTTTAGGTACAACAAAGAGGAATAAGATACCTATATCTAATCACTCTCATAGTGACTAAGCTCAGTTCATATTCTGAATGTTTGTGCACTAGAAAAGAGGGGTTCAACCTAGTTTGCAAATACTATCATTCTCTCCCTTTTCTACATGAAACAAATCCTAACCTATTTGACTACGTGCTTTAAAATACCAACATTGCATAACATCAAAGAGCTTGATTATAAAATATGATCCAAATTGGAATGTACAAAAAAACCACATTCTTTAGGATGAAAAAAGGGTGCCACAAACATATGAAAACCATGCTCTTCCCAAAAACTAAGGGCCATTAATCTATACAAATTCATGATCTACTTGGGATTGAAATCTAACTACAAAGAAACCTCTAGAGAGTAAAGAGATTGAAGGATTAGCGATTCAAGGCCAAGATTCCTTAATCCATTGTAAATCTCCACTAAAGGCAACCTCCTACCCATGAAGCAAAAAATAATAGAGCAACTTCTCAAGTTTTCAACAATTGAGTCAATATGAAAATCTAAAAGGAAAATTTCTAGAGAGGAATGGGAGAATGAATTAGGAATATCCCCAAGGAAGAAATAATATGTAGGACTTAGACCCCATCACATAAATGAGATCCAAAACTTGTTGGGCTTCCTCTAAGTGACAAACCTAAGATGGGGGATCATGTTTGTTAGCTTTCCCTGTATATATAGCTTTAAATGGGGGAGATTCATTGAATATTGGAATATAAACTGTTGTCACATGAAATTGCACCCTACTTGGAAGGATTCCAAGCATTCTAATGACACAATGGGAATGATCTCAAGGTATGGGACCTTGCTCAAAGAGATCAGACCTCCAGAGAAGGTCGGCTTCCTTGCCTGATTATCACCTAAAACTACTGAACTTTGAGGGGAAAAGGGAGAAGGAAAGCTTTAAAATGAAGATGAAACAAATAAAAAAACTTAAAAACAAAGGGTGATGCACCAGACGGATTAAAGGAGACTTCCACAACACTGAGAAAATGCACAATATAATTAGATACAACAAGGATGTATACACAAATTAGATGATTCTAGCAGAGGCAAGAAGCAATATGATTGAGAGGAACAGAATGTTCACATACAACCTCATGCAGATTCACACAGAACTAGAAAATCAGGAAAGGAGATAAAACAACTTGCATATATCCAATGAAAGGCAAGGTTACAGTATATGAAAACTCTGTTTGGAAATAGAAAGATGAGAATGCCAAAAAATTTCCAACCCTATTTACATCATAAGCCTCAGCTTATATAACATCTTAACCTAACCTAAGTCAGTTACAAAATTCATTCAGAGAGCTGCCACCAAAAATATCTCAGAAGGGACGTCCTAGATGCCGAAGTAATGGTGTCAAATATCTAGAATTGATGCAGATGGAAGATATTTTCAATATTCAATGTAGACTACTGCATCATCAATCTGCTCCCCTGAAACGGTGGAGATATTTTGGTATTAAATGCGAGCAGTTTGCGTGTCTATCCTCAACCATGACTGTATGCAGCGTCTGAAACAAGGTGGTGGAGAGATATTTTTTGATCATCAATGCGAGCTGCTTCCTCTTTGTGCAGCAATGAATGCGATAAATATCTACATCTGCCCCAAAAATGGTTGCTAAAACGTCCCTTCGGCTAAATATGCAAATCCAGATCATGTACCTCCGCTTTTGGCACTTAAACTCCTCTTTGAAATCACCCCCTGAATATGCACCTAGATCTGCATACAACGCGGGCCCCTACCTTTTTTTGAATCAACCTTTTTATACTCCTCCTTATGAGGGATATGATGGTGACGTCACCATCATGGACGGGCCCTATTGAAACGTGATAGCATGGCGTCATAATCATATCAGGGTGATATTTGGACGAAGGGGTGATATTACAAATATCAGGGTGATATTTGGACGAAGGGGTGATATTACAAATATCGGGGTGATATTTGGACTAAGGGGTGATATTTGGAGGAAGGGGTGATATTTGGAGGAAGGGGTGATATTACAAATATCAGGGTGATATTTGGAATATCACCCAATGTTCAGAATATCACCCAATGTTCAAAATATCACCCGATGTTCAAAATATCACCCCATCTAGAAGATCAGGTTTTGACCAAAACATTGACCATACATAACTTCCTCATTTTAGTGAATTTTAGGGTGATGTAAAAAGTAAACTTGCCTATTTTTTCAAGCTCTTTCACATGGTAAGCTTCAGACCCTAAGACTTGGGTTCAGCCTTCAAGATCACAAACATAGCTTACATTGGGGGTATGCACAATAACTGATGCTGCTTAAATTATTTGACTGCTGCTAGAGGAAAATAGGTCAACAATTTGGTGACTTTTATGGGATGTTTTCTTGCTAAACAATTAGATTAGTGGCCTTGAGCATCCATTGGGCATGGAGTTATACATAGACTAAAATATACAGATATTTTCTGACTTTAGCAACTCAGTACAGCAGTGAAGAACATTGGAAGACCAACCCAAAATATAAATGCTGAAAGCAACCCCCCTACTGTACTAGACAACACTTAGGGAAAGAAAAAGGGATCTAAACTAATGTGCAACAGCACTTATTGAAAACATAGAGAACTAATCTACTAATTTACAAAGCACTCATACCTCAAAACACCTCTTCAAGTGTATCCCATTTACTGGGATAGGCAAATTTTGTCCATCCATACTTGATAACTGAAATGCATTGTGCTCTTTGCATTCAGTAATGAGAAATGTGCCACTCCACATGCTGTCAAACTTGGAATGCTTTCCTGGTCTGCTTTTCAATTCATCCCATTTGAGTACCATATCACCCTCCCTAAAAATTTTGGGAGTGGCCTTCTGATCAAAATTTATTTTGGTCTGAAGCTGATGATACTCCATAGTCTTCATAGCCTTATCTCTAATTTCTTCAAGCTCCATAAGCTGAGCATATCTAACAGCCATGGGGCCCTCTGCTTCAAACATCTCTAGCTAATTCATGATGTCTAGTGCTGGAAGTTCCATAGACATGGGCAACCTTGCCTCTTTTCCATACACCAATAGATATGGGGAGTTCCCAATAGACCTTTTAGGAGTTATTCTATCTACCCATAGAGCAAATTTTAGATTGGTGTGTTAGGTCTTCTGGTTATCCTTCATTGATCTTTTAATGATCCTTATGAGATTCTTATTTGTAGATTCAGCCAAACCATTACCCTGTGGGTAATAATTTGATGAAGTATTCAAATAGATCCCATTCCTCACAGCCCAGTCAATTATCCTCAATCCAACAAAGGCTAAAGCATTGTCAGAGATGATAGACTCAGGAACCCCAAATCTGGAAATCAAATCTTGATAAAAATTTAAAATAGCATTCTCATTTGATTCCTTCAGAGCCACTACTTCAGTCCACCTTGTGAAATAGTCTGTAGCTATGAGTATCCACCTGTGGCCTACACTTGATGATGGGTTAATGGGACCTATAAAATCAATGCCCCATCTCATAAAAGGCTTCTCTACCTGAATTGGCTGCAGAGGTAAAGCTGGCAGCCTTTCTTTGCCAGCAAAAATGGCACACTTTATACATTTTCTATCCCGTGCATGGGCATCCTTAAATAAGCTGGGCCAATAATAGCCAGCTCTCATTATTTTCCAAGTAGTAGTCCTTGGGGCAAAATGACCCCCTGCTGTTCCATCATGAAATTCATGAAGCACCTTGTCAGTCTGATCTTTATCAATGCACCTTAGCAATACACCATTGAAATCTTTTCTGAAAAGGATGCCATTTATTAAAACATATGGAATGGATTGCAGTCTAAAATATCTTCTTTTAGTTCTATCTAGACCTACTGGACATTTACCAGTTTGCAAAAATTGAGTCATGTCATTAACCCAACTAGTGCCTACTGCTGATGTGTCATTCTGATGCTCCTCCTCAATGATCAGAAGCACCTCCTCTTCCTTTTCTATTTCATTCTCTGAACTGGTAGCAAGTTGTTCACTGAGTCCTCTGCCTCTGACAAGCTTGGTTATCTAGATATCCATGTCATATACCATGACTTTAGTGATCCAAATAGCCCTTTTCTCATTAATATCTTTACTCAACAGGAACTCCTTCACACTAGGGTGAGCTACCATCAAATATATCTTGTTATTAGAAAGAAGATATCTAAATTTCTTGAGGCTCCTTACCACTACAAGGACGTGCTTTTCAACAAAGCTATACCTCTATTCATACCCCTCCAGCCCTTGACTGAAGAAAGCAATAGGTTGCTCAAAACCCTCACTCTGCTGCTATACTAGAATCACAGAGATTGTATCCAAGCCGCCATAAGCATACAAGATAAAGTCTTTGGAGAAATCAAGATTTACCAGTGTTGGTGCATCCGCTAACACCTCCTTTATGGACTCAAAGCTGAGTTTGGCCTCTTTTGTCCAACTAAAAATTGTGCTTTTCTTCAAAATAGACGTCAAAGGCTTTAATAGAGTTGCAATGTTGGGTATGAATCTTTGCAGAAAATTAATTCTACCAATAAAAATTTGTAGCCCCTTCTTGTGACTGGGTAAGGGCAGCTCCAAAATAGCACTTATTCTTTCATTATCAATGGTAATGCCCTCCTTTGACATGACATGTCCCAACAGCTTTCCTTCATGCACAGCAAATATGCATTTCCTTGGATTAAGAGAGATCCCAAATTCCTTGCATCTTTCAAATACTAGCCTCAGATGAGACAAATTCTTAGATGCATATTTGGAAAAGACTGTTATGTCATCAAGGTATACCAGCACCAGTTTATATAGAAAACCCTTAAAATCCATGTCCATGGCTCTCTAGAAAGTAGAGCCAGCATTTGACAGACCAAAGGGCATCCTTTTGTAGGCCATTGTGCCCCATTTGGTGGTGAAAGCAGTCTTGAACTGATCCTCCTCCTTGACTAACACTTGATTGTAACCAGAAAATCCATCAAGCAAAGAAAATCTTTCAGAACCAGCCACTACCTGTAGAATCTACTCCATTGAAGGCAATGGGTAGTGATCTTTTAGGGAGGCTCTGTTGAGGTCTCTAAAGTCAACACACAGCCTAATCTCTCCATTCTTTTTCCTCACAGGAACAAGGTTGGATACCCAAGAAGTATGCTTGATTGGAAAAATGATTTTCCCCTCAATCAGTTTGGTCAACTCCTTAATCATTAGAGGCTCAAGCTTTGGATTTAAAGGTCTTTGCTTCTGCCTCACAGGTTTAGTATCTGGTTCTAATTCTATGCTGGGCAATATGAGGGTCAAAACCTTTTAGGTCTGAGTAATCCCAGGAAAACACATCTTTAAATTCTTGACAGAGGGCAATAAAAGCTCTCCTGTCCTCAGCTGAGCAGATTTTACTGATTTTAAGAAGCTTACTTTTAAAAATCTCTAGTTCCTCATAATGCTCTTCTTTTACCTGCATGCTAGTCTTGCTTTTTGTAAATTGATCATCTGTGCTAAAAATAGACTCCAAGGTTACCAATCCCTTGGGCAACTTATTTGTTCTCAACAGAACAATATGATCATTGCCATACTGCTGTTTGAGTTTATCCTGATTCATCATGGAAAACTCATCCTCCTCCAATAGGAAATGAAGGATCTACTCATCACTTTCAAAAACTTGCCAATGAATGTTATTATCAGGGATAGATGGACTATCAACTATTTTTACATGAGGTTGTACCTTCTCCCTTTGAATATCACTGGGGATGTCAAACTGAACCCCAATTGCAGCTAACCTATCAGCATGATAGTTCTGATTTCTTGGAATGGAGATTAGATTGAAAGCATCAAACTCTTCAATCATGTTCTAGACCCTATGTTTGTAGCATTTCAGAACATCATTTTTTGTAAGATGCAGCCCTCTTACCTGATTCACAATGAGTTCACTGTCACCATAAACCTGCAAACAGCCTATTTTCCTCTTTCTTGCCCACTGCAAACCTTGGATTAATCCTTCATATTCAGCAGTGTTATTTGTACATGCAAAGGCAAAATAGAAAGAAGAATAGTATTTTTCACCTTGTGGTGACACTAGCATTGCACCACCTCTAGATCCATTCTTGCTCCTTGAGCCATCAAAGTACATTTTCTATACTTCATTATGTTGCTCTATCTGTTGTTCTGCATCCTTTACAAGGCCTGGTATTGCTGTTTTAGGTTCTTGCAGTATGTAAACCCCCATACCAGTTTCTTGGATGTGTACCTCAGGGTCATCTATAACATTTTCTGAGGCCCACTCCCTCAATAGCACTTCTGGTATACTCTCAGCTTGTAGTTCTTGAGCGACAACTAATCCAGGATTATCAGAGATTTAATGCAATTTGCATTAACAACACTTGGTGTGTAAGGCTCTATGTGATGCTTTGAAAGCAACTCAGATTTTAAAGTTACCTTGGTGCCATATCTGGTCCTGAAAAACATGTGGGACCAGTCTGAGGATAAATATCCTCCTATCTTGGTTGTAAATTCTCTTGATAAGCACATGGAAAAATAGGGAGGCAAATCTATGATGAACACCTCCTGTGAAATGGAAACATTGGGACAAGTATGTAGAGTGAGACCCGGGTCTTTTATTACACCCACAATATTAATAGTCGTGCCATCTAATTGGAGTACACCCTTCTCAAGGGGCTGGTACTTGAGTCCTAATTGGTCTACAATCTGCTTAGGCATCACAGAACTGCTTGCTCCACTATCCACCATGCAATTATGTACTAATTTATCTCCAATTATCAATGATACATAAAATGGGAGTGGTTTGCCACTTTTGTTGGGCTGTTTGCTATTATCCTAGGATGAATTGGTAAGGACAACCCTATTTGGGTCAATAGTTGTATCATTGGATACTTTCAAATCAGATAAGGCAGACTACAACATCTTCTTTTGGCCAGGGATGGCTAGGGAATCCCACATGGGCATTGTCACATTCATCTTCTTCATATTTTCAATAATATTAAAGGGTGGAATGGCACTTACCTTTTGATTTGATTTTGTAGCAACAGTATCAGCCTACAAATGAGGCATTTCCCTTGCTATTGCTGAAGTGTTTCTTTGTAAAATGTGGGGAACATGGGATGTAGAAGTACCAGCATGTCCTTTCTCTTTATTTGTTGCTTGCTCAATCTCATAGCCCCTCTTCTTGGCTCTTGTATTTGCTGCAACTGAGGTGCTATTGCTGTTTATGCCATAGAATTCACCTTCCTGCCAATTCATGAAAGCAAAATCACTCTGAGGCTGCTCCTGTTGTTGCACAGACCCATAATGAGGTGTATTTGGTTGTGTGGCTACAACATTCTGCACCATTAAAAACTGATTTATCACTCCATTTAAATAGGCTGCTTGACTGTGTGGCTGATTGCATGGATAACACCATTCATACTCAGCTGCAAGATTATTCTGAGTAGGGACAAGGTCCCTTACTGCATTAATAGGTGCTGGATTATAAGGCTGAAAAGGCCTTTGATTCACATTCTGTCTGGCACCTTGGTAGTTGCTTTGATAAGTTGGCCTATTGGCTTGGTAAGGCTAATTTTGGCCTTGATATGTTTGATTCTGCCCTTGACTAGGATACTGATAAGGCTACCTATTCTGGAACTGTTGCTTTTTTATGTTTACCAACTCATTCCCAAAAGTTTGTAGAATATTCTCTATTTTTTGTTGGCTAGTTTTGATCTCTTTCAGCTCTTGAGATGAACTAGAGGCAGCAGGTTCAGAATTGGTAGTGCTTGGTAATGTTGCTACTATAGGTACAGGGGCAAAATATGGGTTTGGTAATGGCATTGAAGCCTAAATTTCAGAGAAGATGGGCACTGGTGGTCTAGGTGCTATTTTTCTGGCCTAAATCAGACTGTTCTCTGCTCTAATGGCTATTTCATAAGCATCAGATAAACTTGTACCTCCTAATGATTGTATCATCACTGAAATATCACTATTTAGGGCTTTCAAAAAATACAAGAATGCATATTCAGCTGGAGGTCTTACCATGGTAGGGATTCTATCCCATGTCTTCTGGAATCTGAAGTTAAAATCCATCATTTGCTCCTGAGGAGCTCTCTTCATAGTGGTCATCTGTTCAACCAATGATAGATTATCTGATTTATCTTGGAACTGCTTGTTCAATTTCTCTCCTAGATCATCCCAGGTTCCTATAGTCTGCATTGGTAGGCTCCTGAACCATTGCAATGCCTTCTCTTTGAATGAGGCAGCCAGCAGCCTGATGGCTACATTCTCCTCAGTGACATGATGTACACCACATAGAGATGCTATGTCTCTAATGTACTCAATAGGGGTAGTTTGATTTTCCCCTATAAAATAGGGCAGACTCTTCAAAGTTGCCATGGGTATAACATCATGTACTGTTAGGTTTAAAGGGTTGCCCCCATCAAAAGTCATGAATGGCTGATTTCTTGTCATTTGAACAGTTGGAGGTAGATTTTCTTGAGTTGCTACAGGGACTATAGAGGCAACTGGTCTAAAATTTGGTGGAGTTGACTATATCCTTTTAGAAACTAGAGTCCTTACTACAGCTCTACTCTGCCTTCTAGGTGGAGACAACTGCAAATAATCGAATGAGCTTGAACTCCTGGTTTGAATCTTTCTCATAAAAATGTATCAGCAGAACTGATCTGCTTGTTCTTCCTCAGTGTGAGTCGCTAGATATGTAGGTTTAACCTCTTACAGGTTTGAAAATCACTGGCTGCACATCAAAACTAGTAATAAAAGTTGTACGATCCCACCGAGCGTGCCAGAAACTATTGTCACATGAAATTGCACCCTGCTTGGAAGGATTCCAAGCATTCCAATGACACAATGGGAATGATCTCAAGGTGTGGGACCTTGCTCAAAGAGATCAGACCTCTAGAGAAGGATGGCTTCCTTGCCTGATTATCACCTAAAACTACTGAACTTTGAGGGGAAAAGGGAGAAGGAAAGCTTTAAAATGAAGATGAAAAAAAAAAAACTTAAAAACAAAGGGTGATGCACCAGACAGATTAAAAGAGACTTCCACAACACTGAGAAAATGCACAATATAATCAGATACAACAAGGATGTATACATAGATTAGATAATTCTAGCAGAGGCAAGAAGCAATATGATTGAGAGGAACAGAATGTTCATAGACAACCTCATGCAGATTCACACAGAACTAAAAAATTAGGAAAGGAGATAAAACAACTTGCATATATCCAATGAAAGGCAAGGTTATAGTATATGAAAACTTTGTTTGGAAATAGAAAGATGAGAATGCTAAAAAATTTCCAACCCTATTTACATCATAAGCCTTAGCTTATATAGCATCTCAACCTAACCTAAGTCAGTTACAAAATTCGCTCAGAGAGCTGCCACCAAAAATATCTCTGAAGGGACATCCCAGCTACCGAAGTAATGGTGTCAAATATCTAGAATTGATGCAGATGGAAGATATTTTTACTCTTCAATGTAGGTTGCTGCATCATCAACCTGCTCCCCTGAAATGATGGTAGATATTTTGGTATTAAATGTGAGAAATTTGCATGTCTATCCTCAACCATTACTGTATGCAGCATTTGAAACAAGGTGGTGGAGAGATATTTTTTGATCATCAATGCAAGCTGCTTCCTCTTTGTGCAGCAATGAATGCAAGAAATATCTGCATCTGCCCCAAAAATGGTCGTTGAAACGTCCCTTCGGCCAAATATGCAAATCCGGATCACGTACCTCCGCTTTGGTGCTTAAACTCCTCTTTGAAATCGCCCCCTGAATATGCACCTAGATCTGCATACAACGCGGCCCCTACCTTTTTTTGAATCGGCCTTTGTATACTCCTCCTTATGAGGGATATGATGGTGACGTCACCATCATGGACGGGCCCTATTGAAATGTGACAGGATGGCGTCATCATCATATCAGGGTGATATTTGGATGAAGGGGTGATATTACAAATATCAGGGTGATATTTGGACGAAGGGGTGATATTTGGACGAGGGGGTGATATTTGGAGGAAGGGGTGATATTTGGACGAGGGGGTGATATTTGGAGGAAGGGGTGATATTACAAATATTGGGGTGATATTTGGACGAGGGGGTGATATTTGGAGGAAGGTGATATTTGGAATATCACCCTATGTTCGAAATATCACCCGATGTTCAAAATATCAGCCCATCTAGAAGATCAGGTTTTGACAAGAACATTGACCATACATAACTTCCTCATTTTAGCGAATTTCAGGGTGATGTAAAAAGCAAACTTGCCTATTTTTTCAAGCTCTTTCACATGGTAAGCTTCAGACCCTGAGACTTGGGTTCAGCCTTCAAGATCACAAACATAGCTTACATTGGGGGTATGCACACTGACTAATGCTACTTGAATTATTTGACTCCTACTAGAGGAAAGTAGGTCAACATAAACAAGAGGAGGAACAAAAGAGGCATTCAATTGTAAATTTCTACAAAAATTTTTTCAAGTATGAAAAGGATTACAATTTTGCATCTTGGAATGATCTCTCTAACCTTGACTTGACCTCCTTCATAGCAGCAAGGACAATAACATCTTCATTTGAATATACTCCTAGCCTTGAGATCTTGTCACCATTGCATCACACAATAGCCACCTAGGCCAACTGAGTACAAGATGCCAAAAAACTCTTGTGTAATGCATACTTCTTGTTTGCATATTTGTCTTCATTTTCCTTGTGCCTTTATCATTGCATGTCATAACCTTACTTTTTCTATCATTTGTTTTCACTTTCAATTTCACCTTCACTTTTCAAATTTTAATAATTATACTTTCATTCTTTCAAACAAATTTGATCTAACTCTTTAAATCTTTTGGAACTGGATCAATCCTAACAAATTCCCTAACCTATTCGACTAGGTGCTTTAAAAGACCAACGTTGCATAACACTAGAGAGCTCGATTATAAAATATGATCCACATGGGGATGCACAAGAAAACCACATCCTTTAGACTAATAAAGGGTTTCCACAAACACATGAAAACCACACTCTTCCCAAAAACTAAGGGCCATTAGTCTATACAAACTCATAATCTACTTGGAATTGAAATCTAACAGTAAAGAAACCTCTAGAGAGTAAAGAGATTGAAGGATTAGCTACTTAGGGCCAACATTTCTTATCCATTGTAAATCTCTACTAAGGACAACCTCCTACCCATGGATTGACAAATAATAGAACAACTTCCCAAGTTTTCAACAATTGAGTCAATGTGAAAATATGAAAGGTAAAGTTCTCGAGAGGAATGGGAGAATGAATCAGGAATATCCCCAAGGAAGAAAGAATTAGTACGACTTAGACCCCATCACATAAATGAGATCCAAAACATATTGGGCTTCCTCTAAGTGACAAACCTAAGATGGGGGAATCATGTTCATTAGCTTTCCCTATATATATATCTTCGAGTGGGGGAGATACCTTGACTATATGAATACAAATAAGAGGAGGAAAAAAAGAGGAATTTGCTTGCAAATTTCTACAATATGTCTTGCAAGTATGAAAAGGGTTACATTTTTGCATCTTGGAAAGATCTCTTTAACCTTTGACTTGACATCCTTTGTAGAGGCAAGGACAAGAACATCTCCTTCATTTGACTATAACTCTAGCCTTGAGATCTTGTTACCATTGCATTGCATGATAGCCACCTAGGCCAACCAAGTACAAGATGCCAAAAAACTCTTGTGTAATGCATACTTCTTTTTTACATATTTGTCTTCATTTTCCTTATGCCTTTATCATTGCCTACCATACCCTTACTTTTGCTATCCTTTGTTTTCACTTTCACTTTTTAAATTTTAATAATTATACTTACATTATTTCAAAGAAATTTGATCTAACTCTTTTATCTAAATTAATTATACACTTTTACCATTCAAATTTTAATAATTATACTTACATTCTCTCAAACAAATTTGATCTAACTCTTTTATGTAAATTAATTATTAAGTAATCATGTAAGGTTGTCTATTTCCCTCACATTATTTAATGGTCAAATTTCAAGTAAACTATTCAAAATTTTAACTTTTATATCTCTATACATTTCATCCAACAACCATAAGCCACCCTAGCATTTGAAGGGTGTCATGTTGTCAAAGTTAGGACTATCAAATTTAACAACGTTGGACTGATAATTATGTAAGAAACAAGCTACCATGGAAATTAAATACAATCCAAGGGTACATCAAGAGCACTCTACTTAAACATCATCCGGTTCAATGATCAAACATGTAATAGCAATTTAACACCTCATCCACACTAAAAAGTGGTAAATATTTGTCCTATTTTTATTGGTCAAAATTCATATTTGACTATTGAAGTAGATGATATTTAAGTCTACAAAGTGTTGAAGCTCATTGAAGAATTTGATCTTTGCTATCATGGAGATATGTTTTGGAGATTAGGAATAAGATCTTGAGTCTTACTTGCTCTTCCTAGGGTTTCCCAAATGCTTTGTACGATTGGGAGAAGGGTTGAAGCCTCCAACTTGTGTTTTGGAATTCTCCACGGATACAGTTGACTCGCCTTCTTGTTCTACAAGTCTTCATTGATGGCATCTCCTTGAGGTGAAGTTGTTGTTTCCTTGAGTGAAACAATTGTGGATCTAATCCTTGATGCTTGAGTCATTTAGGATCTTGCATTTTTTATGCTTAAACACTTGGTTTACAAGCACACACATCTGCATACTTTGGCATTGGCTATTGTTGAGGTAGAAATACAAAATATGGGTTTTGACTAAGGTAAACTCCTATATAGCCACAACCATCTTTCTCCTTCTTTTTATTATGCAGGTCAGATTCAGGAAGATCAAATGGAAAGAAATGAAGGAGAAGCAGGTATTACAGGTACATATATCATAGAAGTTAAAGTTTCATCATCAAAACATCTACCGGACGCTGGGGCTGCCACCTGAGTCTAATAGGACCTAAAAACTAGGATCTGGAACCTTGAACAAAGATACATTCACTTGGTACATCCATTTCTATTGATGGAAAACTTACAAGACACTGGGGCTAACTGGTGTAGGGCACCTTGTAAACTTCATGCCTTCATGAGGCAATTTTGTAAATTTTGAGCTATTGGTTGTATGTTGTTTGTAATGAGGTCATATTTGGACCATATCTATTGCATTTGAGTCATTTGAATAGGTTTCTAGGTAAAGTGTGGGGTCAAGTTGTCAAATATTGTAAAACCTTGCAAATATTGGAAAAATTGCAAAAGTGCAAGAAATGGAATATGAAGAGTCACTTTTTAAAGGGAAGGTTTTTGTACATTAGAAACTCAAGGGGAAGTTAAGATAACTATTGTAACATGTTTAAAGAGACTTGTGAAGGTGAGGAAGAGAGGAGAGAACATTGTATCTTAAGAAATTTTGAATAAAGTACTATGTTTCCCTGCAGATTTAACATTTTTTTCCTGTTTTTGCAAACATTGTACAACCTGTACAATAGTACCAGGTCAAAGTCTTGATTGGCTTTGATAGAATAGAGTGTTAAGTTTCAAAAAAAATTGATTTGAGGAAATTTCATTGAGATTTAAGCTTGTTTGAGTCAATTTTCTATAAATTGTCTTGAAACCCTCATTTTAAGGGTTTGAGAGTCTAAAAAGGGAATAAATAGCCATTCCACCAATGGAAACCTTTGTAAATCGGTGGAATGGGTTATTTTAGGTTGTTTTCAACTTGATTGTGTTTGCAGGTGTAGGGAAAGGCAAGTTGCATAAGTTTGTTGCTACCCTAGTGGATTTTTCATGATTTTTTAGCATGAATGCATGGCTAGAAGTTAGGGTTTGAAGAAAAGACTTTGGAATAGAGTGGAAAATGGTTTAATAAGAATGTACGTACCATATTTGATGTGTCTTGGCCTTTGGTGAGGAGTTTGGAGGTCAGAAGTATAGAGATCCAATAAGCCCTCATGCAAACTAGCTGAATTAGGCCTAATTGTAGCGAGAACAGTCATTTTTTGGGACAGTCCATACAAAGTGACCCACCCAATTTCTTAGTATGTTGAAGAGAGCCATAAAGGGTATTTGAAAAGGTGATTTGTTTCTGGGTTTGAGGTCTTACCTAAAAGTTATGCTTGAAAAACCTAGTTTGTTGTCCTAATTAAGCCTTCAAGACAACGGGACAGTCAAATTTTGGAGGTTACTTTTCAAAACAACCCTAGTCACCTATTAGATATGTTAAATACAAGCCAAAAGGGTATCTATAATGCCAATTCTTTCATACGTTTGAAGAGTATTCTGAAATTTATGCTTCATTTTCTGTATTTGGAGTGCTACAAGCAAATAGGCCTCTTGGGTATGAACGATGTGATAATGTAGGAACTAGGGTTCTAAAGGTGTTTGTTTGGCTAAATCCAATCAATATTATGATGCCTAAGGTGTATGAGAGGTTCATTGAAAGTTTGGTGTCTTGAAACCTCCATTTGGTGTATTTGTAGCCTTTGAAACCATGTTTCATGGAAGTGAATTTGTGAGTGTTTAGGTGATCTATCAAAATCAGTGCTTTGTACCTTTTAAAACCTTTTGAATCCCACCATGCTTTGCATCACTAGCCCCTGAGTCTAGCAGGCCTCCAGATTTCAAGTGCACAGTCACTGTTATCTTTTGTTTGCATTTCCATGATCAGTCTGTGTGTTACTGTTCCTAAAATCTGTCTGTTAGTGCATATCTTACAACTAGGGTTTGATCTCTCCTTGGCTTGTTGGGGTTTTCTTAACTCTAGTTGAGAAACCTTTTTAGGTACAACAAAGAGGAATAGGATACCTATAGCTTATCACTCTCATAGTGACTAAGCTCAGTTCATATTCTGAATATTTGTGCACTAGAAAAGAGGGGTTTGACCTAGTTTGCAAATACTAT
This sequence comes from Cunninghamia lanceolata, assembly GCA_027924645.1. Classification (NCBI taxonomy): domain Eukaryota; kingdom Viridiplantae; phylum Streptophyta; class Pinopsida; order Cupressales; family Cupressaceae; genus Cunninghamia; species Cunninghamia lanceolata. Next base: position 3,927,303 of record BSBN01001011.1, read on the forward strand.
CACTCTCCCTTTTCTACATGAAATAGATCCTAACCTATTTGACTAGGTGATTTAAAATACCAACATTGCATAACATCAGAGAGCTTGATTATAAAATATGATCCACATTGGAATGTACAAAAAAACCACAGCCTTTAGGTTAAAAAAGGGTGCCACAAACACATGAAAACAATGCTCTTCCCAACAACTAAGGGCCATTAATCTATACAAACTCATGATCTACTTGGGATTGAAATCTAACTACAAAGAAACCTCTAGAGAGTAAAGAGATTGAAGGATTAGTGATTCAAGGCAAAGATTCCTTAATCCATTGTAAATCTCTACTAAAGGCAACCTCCTACCCATGAAGCAAAAAATAATAGAGCAACTTCTCAAGTTTTCAACAATTGAGTCAATATGAAAATCTGAAAGGAAAATTTCTAGAGAGGAATGGGAGAATGAATTAGGAATATCCCCAAGGAAGAAATAATCTGTAGGACTTAGACCCCATCACATAAATGAGATCCAAAACTTGTTGGGCTTCCTCTAAGTGACAAACCTAAGATGGGGGATCATGTTTGTTAGCTTTCCCTATATATATAGCTTCAAATGCGGGAGACTCCTTGAATATTGGAATATAAACAAGAGGAGGAACAAAAGAGGCATTCAATTGTAAATTTCTACAAAAGTTTTTCAAGTATGAAAAGGATTACAATTTTGCATCTTGGAATGATCTCTCTAACCTTGACTTGACCTCCTTCATAGCAGCAAGGACAATAACATCTTCATTTGAATATACCCCTAGCCTTGAGATCTTGTCACTATTGCATCACACAATAGCCACCTAGGCCAACTGAGTACAAGATGCCAAAAAACTCTTGTGTAATTCATACTTCTTGTTTGCATATTTGTCTTCATTTTCCTTGTGCCTTTATCATTGCATGTCATAACCTTACTTTTTCTATCATTTGTTTTCACTTTCAATTTCACCTTCACTTTTCAAATTTTAATAATTATACTTTCATTCTTTCAAACAAATTTGATCTAATCTCTTTAAATCTTTTGGAACTGGTTCAATCCTAACAAATTCCCCAACCTATTCCACTAGGTGCTTTAAAAGACCAACGTTGCATAACATTAGAGAGATCGATTATAAAATATGATCCACATGGGAACGTACAAGAAAACCATATCCTTTAGACTAATAAAGGGTTGCCACAAACACATGAAAACCACACTCTTCCCAAAAGCTAAGGGCCATTAGACTATACAAACTCATGATCTACTTGGAACTATAATCTAATAGTAAAGAAACCTCTAGAGAGTAAAGAGACTGAAAGATTAACAACTTAGGGCCAACATTTCTTAATCCATTGTAAATCTCTACTAAGGGCAACCTCCTACCCATGAAGTGACAAATAATAGAACAACTTCCCAAGTTTTCAACAATTGAGTCAATGTGAAAATCTAAAAGGAAAAGTTCTAGAGAGGAATGAGAGAATGAATTAGGAATATCCTCAAGGAAGAAAGAATCGGTAGGACTTAGACCCCATCACATAAGTGAGATCCAAAACATATTGGGCTTCCTCTAAGTGACAAACCTAAGATGGGGGGATCATGTTCATTAGCTTGCCCTGTATATATAGCTTCGAGTGGGGGAGATACCTTGACTATAGGAATACAAACAAGAGGAGGAACAAAAGAGGAATTCACTTGCAAATGTTTACAAAATATCTTGCAAGTATGAAAAGGGTTGCATTTTTGCATCTTGGAAAGATCTCTCTAACCTTTGGCTTGACCTCCTTTGTAGAGGCAAGGACAAGAACTGCTCCTTCATTTGACTATAACCCTAGCCTTGAGATCTTGTTACCATTGCATTGCACAATAGCCACTTAGGCCAACCGAGTACAAGATGCCCAAAAACACTCTTGTGTAATACATACTTCTTGTTTGCATATTTGTCTTCATTTTCCTTGTGCCTTTATCTTGCCTACCATACTCTTACTTTTGCTATCCTTTGTTTGCACTTTCACTTTTTAAATTTTAATAATTATACTTTCATTCTTTCAAACAAATTTTATCTACTCTTTTATATAAATTAATTATTAAAGTAATCATGTAAGGTTGTCTATTTACCTCACACTATTAAATGGTCAAATTTCAAGCAAACTATTCAAAATTCTAACAAGTTTATATATCTACATTTTCTCCAACAACCATAAGCCGCCCTAGCATTTGAAGGGTGTCATGTTGTCAAAGTCAGGACTGTCAAATTTAACAACGATGGACTGATAGTTACGTAAGAAACAAGTTACCATATAAAGTAAATGCAATCCAAGGGTACTGCAAGAGCACTATATTTAAACATCATCAGGTTCAATGGTCAAACATGCAATAGCAATTTAACACCTCATCCACACTAAAAAGTGGTAAATATTTGTCCTACTTTTATCAGCCAAAGTTCACATTTGACTATTGAAGTAGATGATATTTAAAAATAGCCCCATAAGAGATATTATTCAATTGTTGCGGAAGGCTGTTCTTAACTTCCTAAACTTCCTAAACTTCGACAGAACAATTCCTTTCCTTTTAAAATTGAGCAAATATCTGTCACTTTTGTCTACAAATGAAACGAGAGGAAGATTGGTAGAGCTGTCTTTTTAGGAAGAGTACATTGAAGGTGACTGAAAATGAAAAATCAGGCTGTTACAGTCCTCGACATTAATAAGTTGATAATTGCCCGTCCAGTGGGCAGACAGGGAATAGATATTTGAAATTTGAAATATGATATTTGACAGGTGATCCTGTTTCTTTCATGCCCCCAATCTCCGCATTGCCAAGTAATCTGTCCCACTCCCACCTCTACTTTTTAACTCTCCAAATCTATAAAAAGAATAAACGTGGTATGTTACCAGCCAGTTGACTTGAGAATAGAACGTCGTCATGTTTCTTTCACCCACAGATCATCCATGACCCAATGGATAACAATGCCAAGGGAATTTTCAGCCTACCCACGTTTCTCTTATGTGGGTGGCGGTGGATTCTATTGATATTTTTTTGTTGGAGTATAGATATTTGATATTTTTTACAATCTCATATATGAATTACTGATTTGTTCCAGTTTAACCATTTCACCATATCAACTCTTTAGTTGAGTTGATGTCGGCATAGAAAAAGGAAGCTATTAAAAGATTCCTGGGCCCTTTGCCCCTGTCCTCAATCCTAAAGAAGCCTTTTGATGATGACACTTTACCAATATCCTGTGTGAAGAAGACGTTGGTCCCAGTGGGCCTTTTAGGCCTGGAATTTCAAGTATAGCACCAGTACAAAACCTGTTGACACCTTTTTTTTTTATGATACTTTATAGTTAGTGGAACTGTATGTATCCTTTAAACTAATGTAAAGCCAACAGTAAAGTATTTGGCCAAACATTTAGCTGCACTTTTATCCCCTAAACAACCCAAACATCTAGCAGCATCTGATGCGGCCAGGTGGAAGGGGTTTAGGTTTGGGCTCCTCTAATGGAAAACAAACCTAAATTAATTATATCATAATAAAAGTTTAGGGCTTAGAGTTAGGATTGGCAATTTAAATTAATGGTTAAATTAGATAAATTTAAATACGATGTTTAGTTGATATTTAGTTGAACTTTGGAAGTGGGAAAATGCTATTGTAGATGTATGGAACCTATTTGTCATTGTATTGTAATTTCAGGGTTTGATTAGATGGTTGCTTGAAAATCTACAAACAAACTATAACCTACTCTGGTTTAGATCTGTGCATGAAGATCCAATCTTTATACTTCTGGGATTGAATTGGTATGTGAACTTGAACTGTAAATACCCAAATTTGCATGATGTATGGAACCTATTTGTCATTGTATTATAATTTCAGGATTTGATTAGATGGTTGCTTGAAAATCTACAAACAAACTATAACCTGCCCTAGTTTAGATTTGTGCATGAAGATCCAATCTTTGTGCTTTTGGGATTGAATTGGTATGTGGACTTGAATTGTAAATACCCAAATTTGCATGTCAAAAAAATGGATTGATGTTTTAAGTCCAATGATGTAGTATGTCCTATGAAAGGTGTTTTATAGTGCATATTAATTGAATTATTGCGCGTCCATCTTGCAGAGTCCTTAGCATGCCCCTTTGACCTTCCCTAGCATTAGTGTAGTTTTTCCTAAGATTTTGTAATCAAATTATAAGTGTTTTTCCACCCATGGCGAATCTACAATTTTTCAATAGGCGAGAATTATGTAACTGCCTTAGTAATTTTCACAATTGCCACCACCACTTCATAATTGCCCTTGTAATTTTCTTTTCAATGTGATATTTTTTTTCAACCTAGCAATTACGTTTCAACATGATAATTTCATTTTTTCCCTATCAATTACAAAACACCTAATTGTTGAGACCAATGGTTTTTTCACATTTCAATTAAAAATAAAAATGTACGGTGTTTCACCTTCCCATTTGGTTTGTAATTCCCAAGCCTACCTTCCCAATCTTATAACATCCATTCCCAACATATTGCACCTCATAAACCCTTTCTTCTTTCATTTTTCAAGGCCTCTCCATGAATTGAAGCATTTTTGACAACCTTGAGCTCTCTAAAACTTGCCTATCCAACATTAAAGGTTATCTTGAATTGCCCTTCTTTCACTAGATTTGTATAGGTCACTAGACTACCTAGTTGCCACCCTCTATAGGAGTTGCTCTACATTCAACCTAGAAGAGCACTAGATTGAATAGACACAAAACTATGAGATATCTTGAGGACTCCACTAGTATTTTGATAACACATCAACAATTCGAATTTGCTCCATTATTGCAAGCATGTGATTTGTGAGTTGGTTATATTAGATTGTGTGATTTCTTAGTTTAATTTCTTACATCAAATTTTGTGTTAAATAATTATATATTATATTATTTTAAATTTGACTATTCAAGTTAATAGTCTATGTGTTCAAATTAGTTTATTAATTCTACTCGTGTGTTTAATTTACAAGGTTTTGTGTGTTTCTTTGGTATTTTTTGAAATTTTTGAGGACTTCAAAGTTCTCCCAAATTAGATCTCTAAAGGTTCAAAGAAAAATAGGGATATTGTACCTCCATTAGGATGCTAGGATTTAGAATTTCATCTCTCTTTTTGCATTTCAAGGACTTAAATTATCATCCCCCTCTTGAGATGGAATTTTGAATTCTTTCTCTTTTCTTGCAATCTAGACCTTCTAATGTCTTCAAAACAAACAAAATCTCACTCTCCTACACATTGGATAACCCAAAACTTTATTGAAGTCACTCTTAGGCTTCCAACATAGCTTCTAAGCTTCCTACATAACTATCCTATGCATAAGACAACTTTTTAAAAAAAAAGATCCACTTGTTTGCTATTCAAGTGAGCTTTCAGGCTTCCCCTGCTATTGTCCCATTCTATGACATTCATTTTAGATATATTTTGAAAACTTAAAACTATTGGGAAAGGTACTACATACTTTGCATAAAATATTTAATATTTTATAAAGATGTGATCCATTTTGAAATGGGGCACCATGCTTTGGGTAGAACAATAGTTTCCTAGGAAGTTGTTGTATGTAACATTGAGAAAATACATTTCATGTATGGGTGGGATGCGAGAGAGGGGTAACATGAATATGCATCATCTTCTGAACAAAAATTAAATTAAGAATCATATGGGTTTTACCTTTAAGGTTGTATTGACTCTTGGATCCATAGTCGAACTTAGGTATGGTCCTTGGAAATGTCACTTAGGTGTACTGATTAGAAAACTTAATTTTCTTATTAATCATTGTCTATATATAGAGTGCTTGGTATGAGATAATTGTGTGGTGAAGTGTTTGGAAGGTAGGGTTATGCTATCCTATTTTTTCCATGGTTGATGATTGTTGAGCTCTTATTTCTCTTGGTGGTGACATTGCAGTTCTTGACCATATGGCTATGGATATATAACTACATAAACAAATATTCCCTATAGGATTTCAATTCATCATATTCAACCATGCAAAACACTTCTTGATCTTCTTCAATAGAGTAATCAAGAATTAATTCTCTACTAGCTTGAACTTCTTCTCAATATAGATCATCTTTGAAGTTGATTTAGTTCCTAGATTTACTCCTTCTACTGTTGGTATGTGGCGACTGATCATGCAAGTATTATACACTCGTAATGTATCCTCGTCAGGGTTCGAGGGTGGTAGCCCCTGAGAAGCAGGGGTTTGGGGGCACTGATTTTTTCCCTATTTTTGCCCGTTCGGAGTCGATTGTTAATTTTTTGTTAACCGACAAAAGAAAAATGACATTGTATAACCCTAATTCTATAAGCTTCCAAAAGGCTTGTTATAAGCAGCTAGGATGTATGTTACAGGTGGGATTTAGGTATTATATTGTAGCATTTGGGTGGGTACAAAATGTTGGAGGGCCAAAAAGTGGCCAACTTTTTTTCAAAAAAATTTAAGCCATAATGCGAGCGCATAATAATGCGCTCACGTTATAATACACTCACATTATGGTTTGGTGATGATGAGCCTAAGGCTCGGCAAAACCAAGCCATAATGCGAGCGCATTATATTTAACTATATAAAAAGAGCATTTTTTCTCATTCATTCCTTTTGTTTTCTCTGCACCCACGACCTACAAACCCTAAGGAGCGCGTTCACATTTTTGAAGACCAAATTTGACATCAAAATCTTGCTTATTCATTGCCAAAATGCCGCCATGACATCGAGCAGGCCAAAGGAGTGAGTTTTATTTATTTATTTGTGTGAATTTGTTTCTAAATAGGTAGGTTTAAGTTGATTTTTGATGTAAATTTCCTTAATTGACAGGATATGTTAATGCACCTCCTCCTCCTCCTCGTCCTAAAAATCCACAAAATCCTAAATCACCTGAACAGGAAATACCTATCCAAGAACAACCTGAACAACAAACTCCTCCATCCATTCCTCAACATGCCCCTGGAACACAAGAAAATCTAATGGGGCAAATTGAAAACAATAAAAAAGAAATTGAAGACATAATTTCAATGTTGAAAGATCCTTCAACTTCAACCTTGCATAGATCCACGTTTGCTCAATCTCTTGAATCTATTTTATCAAATGTAGATTCAATTAGCAAGCAAATATCTAGTTGGTTGGAAAAGTTGCGAGAATTTAGAGAGTATTATGTAGACAAGCTATCGTATGAAGAAGTAAAAAAGTTAAAAATTACAAAATTGGACTTGTGTTCCATTTTCACAAACCCATGAACAAATCAACCTCCACCCATTACATGCAAGAGATTCCCTATCCATTGGTGCAACAACCAAGTAATAAGGGATAATTTTGGGTAGAGGTGGTGGATGGTTTTTGATGCAGAGCTATCACCACTAAGGGGTACCAACTAAATACTCATGGGAAGAGGATGCAAGGGATGGCAGGGCAAAACAAGATTTTAGGCCCTTGTGGACCTAGCTGCTCTATTGGTCTTCTTGATGGACATGACTGTCCTCTCTTTGTCCATGGTTCCAACACTAAACAACAACACCACCAATTGGGTCATGCACATGGGCTCTTTCCCAAACCTTCTAGGGACCCTAGACCACCTATGTTTTACTGGTGAATGCTCACAAAACCACCTAAATGCTCTAGGTGCAACTCCTTGTAGCCCTAAAAAAAGGACTGTCAAGCGATAACTTTTGATTCTAAACTCCAAACAAGACTGTGAATGGATTTTTGAGTACCCATTATCAATTTTTAAAACATACCAAACATGCAATAGGGGGTCTTTTGGAACACAATCCTCAAAATATGACTGTACCGGTTTCCTACTAGGCTGAATTAGGTTGGTTTTAAAAAGTACTCACAAACTCCACTCCATTCTTCCAATTCATGTTCCAAGGTGCCCAATAGGTTGAAAATAGATAGATTTCATTAGTTTTGGGGGTCCAAGGTCATTCCAAGTCATTTTATCAACAAAACTCCAATCTACCAAACCTAGTTTGCCTAACACATGATGCTAATAGGCTCCAATGGCTCCAAACATCAACTTGCACTTGTCCCCTACTCTTGCACACAAAACCCAATTAAAAATAGACCAAACTAATCCCATTCCACCCATTTTGGGGCTCTAACATGGATGGAATGGGTTAGGAACCCATTGATTTCACTAAAACCCTCAAAACAAGGGTTTAAGACCAACCTATACAAAAACAGTGATAAAATTTCTCAAGTTTAATGAAAAGCCCTCAAAACTAACTCAAATGAAAGTTCAAACCATTGTTCAACTAATTTCAGGCATATTCCTTCTTGATAGTATTGTACGACTTGTCTAGGAACGTTAGAAAATAGGGAATAATAGCAAAATACAGAAAACAACCAGTAATACTTGTATTTCTTCAATCTTCACTACACACTTTTCACTCCTTCACATGAAAAGGCATAAGTAAGATGCCTACAACCTCACTCCATGATTTTATGATTCCCAATTCGTGGGAAAACCCAAAAAAAGAAGGCATTAAAATCTTGTCCTCTTAGAAAATAAAAAATAGACTATCCTATTTTAAGTAAATTGTAGACTTCACTAAACAAAAAGCCTACCACTACATGGTCATGCCCCTAGTGGGCTTCTTACATCAATAAATGGTCTTTCAAGACCTTATTTTATGCAAAGATGAATCCACACCTAGAACCTACTCATGTTCATCCTTAAATTGACAAAAATCTTTCAATGGTGCCCTTGCACCAGTTTTTGACCATCCTCCATGCAACAACATTGAGGTCCCGCAATACTTTTTGAGGAAACTCTACTACAAGTTTGTCAAAAATAAAGTGCCAAACTATTTTGATATGCGGGAGTTTCAAGGTAGAGGTGGGGGGTCAACACAAGATAGACTAGGGGCATGTGTTAACCCACAACAGCCAGCGAGATGAGTAGTCAATAGACCAACCCATGAGCATGTGTTTATCCCTTCCATTGTGAAGGAGAGTGTTGAGGTCGAGACACTTCAGTCCATTTGTGCCTTAACCTAGAGCATCATAGAGCATGCTAGTCCTGCAACATAGCATGGGTCGAGGGAGAGTGCGAGGATTAGGGTTCCACCCCATACTTGTCAGACTTGCAGGTCATCCTATGGTTATGACCCCATGGATAGTCAGGACACAAGTGCACAAGCTACATCTGTAGCTGAGCAGGTGGTGATGATAGATACCCTCCTGAGTGAGACTTTCAGCCTTGATAGTCAGGTAAATGTTAGCAAGCTCATTGAATTTAATTTATTAAATTTTATTTTTGAAATGCAAGATTAACTAATTTAGTTTGATTATTTTGATGAAATTTTAGGGTCATAGCATTGATGCAGTTCTTAGCAGTACTCCACCTGCATTTTACACTACGACATCTACTGCCGGGGTATGTAACTAGTAAACAATTATAAATATTACATGTGAATAGCATTGTTATATAAATGGTATTCTAATAGCCAATTTTGGATGTTGAATAGGTTATCTTGGAGATTTCATGGCAACACCTACTAGTGGTGGTGTAGTTCAAAGCTTCACTGAGGTAATAAAGTAAATAGTTTAACTAATGAATTGTACTTACTAGATTTTTGTATTTTATATTCATATCATTGATTACATTGCATTGCACATCTTTCAAGCTCAAAGCATTATTAGGCATTGCATAACTAATAGCTAGATACTGATAGATGATAAAATTTCAATTACAATATAGTTAAATTTGAAAAAATGCCTCAAAGAAATGTGCTCTCATAGAATGCCATGAGAAGCAGATGCATAGACAAGGACATCACCATGAGACCACTTTTCTTTGAGGTATCTTTTTAAATAGGTCACTGCCTTGTCTATGCTACCACATTTTCCATACATGTCTACCAAAGCTTGTTGATCCCCTCCACACTATTTTTCGACAAATTCTATCTAATAATCTCATTCACTTACCACCAATTAGACCCCAGGACATGACACCAGAGAGGGGCATCAACCTATGACATCTTATATAGCATATGATTGACTCGAACATCATCTAGGTTTGAGATATTAATTATGGGGGAAACAAGTCACCCCTAACCAAAATCTTCAAATCTACACTAACCCTTTCCCCTACAAACTTATGTCAATCCTATTAGCTCAATTTCTTCCATCCCTACATCTGATCTTACATATAACCCACCTAAGTCTAATGAGTACCCTTCATTTAATTCTACTATATTCTTTGAGATGAAAGAGAGCACAAAATCCTCCAAGAACTCACATAAACATGTACCTAAAGAGCACAATAGAAATGGAGACTTGAGGAATCATAAGAAAAAGCTATAGTATATCACCAAGAGAGAAAAATCTTCACTATGATTATGTGTATTATGTGTCTAGTTGTATCATAGTGATGCATTGGTGACAATGAATATCATAGTGTGCTTTATTGTATGTACTTCCATGTTTAGGTGAACGTGTATATATGTTAGGAGCCATGACTTGCATCACTATTCTAGTTTTGTAATTGAATAATGTTGTTTTATTTTCAAATGATGTAGGCTACGGAGACACCTCCTGAAGTTCATAGGGAAATGGAGCATGGTGTGTCCACTACAATTCATAGCTCCATGCCTTTGATGAGGGTATGGGGAAGATTAGTAAATTTCAAATTACATTCATTGTTATAGTTGTTTATTTTTGAAAAATCAAATGATTATTGATTTGAAGTTTAATTTCTATCTGGATGGTTTCTATAGGACATGACATCACCACAACCTAATCCCTCTACTAAGGCAAATGAGGAGACAGATTATATGGTAGCGGTAAGTGATTATTTTGTTAAATGTTTCATTTTTTATAACATGTAATTTCTATATAATAATGTCTATACTTTTTATTGTAACAACTATAGATCCACGAAGAACTAAATAGGAGGAGTAGCCCTCAGGTTCATAGTAGACCACCCTCATACATGTCTCCATCCTCTTGAAGATCAAAGGCTACTCGTGATCTATTCCCTTCACTGAATAGAGGGGAATGAATGCTTATTGGGTTCCTTTGTTGTATGCCTACATGGAATTTGTGGACATATATTTTGTATTGCATATAGGATACATTGTATGCCTATATGGCATTGTTGTAAGCCTATATGGCTATTTTGTATATATGTTATACTTATATCTACAGATATTGATGTATGCATATATAGATATTTGGTTAATACAAATCTTTTTTATTTATGGCATCCATATTTGCATTATAAATCCATGTTTCAATGGATATTTGTAGATGGTTACTTCAAATATTTAAAGTCCAATTGTAATACATAAGATGTTTGTTGATCCAATAAGCTAGCTATTTTTATTCAAGTATCACCTAAACCTCATTCTAGAACTAAAAGATAAAAGTTGTATTTAAAATAAAAATGAATCATCATGTTGAATAGAAAATATTCATATTCTTTATGAGTTGCTCAATTGAAAATATTCAAATGAGTATGCTGATCTATATTTTGTATGAGTTGCTCAATTGAAAATATTTCTTAAGTTCTTGTTATTATACCATATTGGGATGCAAAGAGTATGTTTGTTGTCTTGAATAAGATATTCAAAATCATATGCTTATGAGAACCTGATGACCATTGTGGTTATTAAATGTAATTCCTCTTGCATATAAGGTGAGGTTATGAGAGTACATTGAGTCTTACCTAATTTGAGTATGCAACATAACATTGGGGCTATAGGCTTCCATAAGTCATCAACAATCCCTTTGAGAATGTGGTTAATATTATAAATGTATACTTTGCATTTCACCATGTTAATATGTATCATGTCATCACATTTTCCAATTTGACTCTAATTCCATATAGCAATTTGTAGATTGTTTGTCATTGATGTCAAGGTTGATGCCATTATGTTGATAAGGTGATACAGTGATTCAAGGTAGGTGATGGTCATGAGGTGCATGATGTTGTGAATATGGTTTTCATGATAAGGTCTATCAGTTCATGTTGATGATGCATAAGACAAACATGGTTCATATGATGCAAGGTTCATGTTCATGGTGGATGTGGTTTTGTTCATGTAAGGTTTTATTGTGAATATAGTTTTCATGATAAGGTCTATCTTGGAAGGTTGATATGATGCAAGGTTCATGTTCATGGTGGATGTGGTTTTGTTCATGCAATAAGAAGTCACATAAGACACAAGATTTCATAATCATACTTCAATGTCATCATCTAGGAGAGTTATATTTATCAATGGGAGTCATGAGTTTGATTCGGATGTGAAGTTGTTCATGTCTTAGAACCCTAAGCCTATGATAAGTGTCATTCTCTAATATCTTTCGTTTGATGTCCCTGAGGTCTCTAAAATGTCCTAGATATCTCTTGATGAAAGTTAGAATGTTTAACTCTTTCTTATTGATAGTTAGGGTTTGCATATTGGGCATTAAACCCTAAAAAGAATCTACTTTTCTTAAGACTTTAAAACCCTCAATTGTTTGTCATGTGTAAAGTGCACTTTTGTTTTAATTTAATATTGACTTATAATCATGGGTTACTATAACTTAAGTCAACCTACTAAAGGGTCTTTAATTCATTAGTTCACTAGTCCTTCATCCTAACTCAACCGGCCTCTCCAGTAAACTGTCATAAGCTCGAGTGTCAAATCATAATCGAAGGTCATATTTAATTGATATGAGGGAAAGAAAAGGAAGAGGAAGGTTTGTATTTAAAAGGCATTTGGAATACAAATGGTCATCTTTGTGTGGTTGAATTTGATGGACATGCCTTTATAGAAGGCTAAAAGATAGCTTTTTAATTCTTCTCCGTATTGCAATGGCTAGAGAAATTAGTTTCTCTCTTGGTGTGATAGTTTATGATGTGAGACTTGGTTTACGATGACATATAGAGACATACCTAAGTGATGATGTGTAGTATGAAAAGAATAGTGAAGAATAACTGATCATTGAATGGTGTCTTTCAAGGAAATTACAGAGAAATTGTGAAGGAATTTTATCATTTAGGACTTGTAATATGATGCAGAGGACTAGTAAATTTTAGAATGAGATCTATGTGACATGTTTGGAGATTTTGGTCATTGATATGAGTTTTTGGAAGGAATATCTACATGTCTACATGAGGATTGATCATTTTTATGTAGGATATCATGGTATTTGCAGTGTTTGAAGATTGAAGACTAGTTAGTGTTTGTAGCTCAGACTGTTTCAGCATGTTTTGATGCAAAATAAGACCATGTCTAGCCTAAACATACCCATTTAGATGCATTGGAACTGTCAGTTTGGCTACACGAGGAGAAGAACAAAAGTTACACCCCTTTGCAACATTACACTACCTCCTTCTGACAATTTTTGGGGCAGCAAAAAACCTTTCACTATGGGCAAACACCTCAGAGATATAAAAAACTGAGAGATATTATTGTAGAGGGACCCTACATGATCATGTTGCCTCAAACAAAATGTTTCTAAGTGATATGGTTTCTGAGTAATAGCTCGTCAAAGATTGCTACATTTTTGCACTTTGGACTCTTTAGGGATATCACCAGTACAATGTAGCTCAGACTATTTCAGCATGTTTGGGTGTGAAATAGGACCATGCCTAACCTAAATGTACCCATCCAGATGTGTTGGAATAGTTGGTTTGGTTGCATCAAGAGTAGGATGAAAGTTACACCCCTTTGCAACTTTACACTATCTCCTCAAGATTTTTGGGGCAACATAAAACTTTTCACCACAGGAAAATGCCTCAAAGATATAAAAAAAAATGAGAGAATTTATTGTAGAGGGACCCTACATGATCGTGTTTCCTCAGACGAAATGTCTCTAAGTGACATGGTTTCTAAGTAACATCTCATCAAAGATTGCTACCTTTTTGAACTTTGGACTCTTTAGGGATATCACTAGTACAATTTACCTCAGACTATTTTGGCATGTTTGGGTGTGAAACAAGACCATACCTAGCCTAAACATATGCATCCAGATGTGTTGGAACAGTCAATTTGGCCACATCAAGAGCAGGATGAAAGTTACACCCCTTTGCAACTTTACACTATCTCCTTCTGATGATTTTTGGGGCAGCAGAAAACCTTTCACCACAGGTAAATGCCTCAAGTTTATAAAAACTTGAGAGAGGTTATTGTAGAGGGACCCTACATGATCATGTTTCCTTAGACAGAATGTTTCTAAGTGACACAGCTTATGAGTAACAGCTCGTCAAAGATTGCTACCTTTTTGCACTTTGGACTCTTCAGGGATATCACCAGTACAATGTAGCTTGAACTGTTTTAGCATGTTTGGGTGTGAAACAAGACCATGCCTAACCTAAACATACCCATATGGATTTGTTGGAATAGACAATTTAGCTACATCAGGAGCAGGACGAAAGTTACACCCCTTTGCAACTTTACACTACCTCCTTCTGACGATTTTTGGGGTAGCAAAAAATCTTTCACCATGGGCAAACACCTCAGAGATATAAAAAACTAAGAGAGTTTATTATAGAGGGACCCTACGTGATTATTTTTCATTAGACAAAATGTCTCTAAGTGACATGGTTTATGAGTAGTAGCTTGTCAAAGATTGTTGCCTTTTTGCACTTTGGACTCTTCAAGGATATCGCCGGTACAATGTAGCTCAGATTGTTTCGGCATGTTTGGGTATGAAACAAGACCATGCCTAGCCTAAATGTACCCATCCGGATGCATTGGAATAGTCAGTTTGGCCACATCAGGAGTAGGATGAAAGTTACACCCCTTTGCAAATTTACACTATCTCCTTCTGACGATTTTTGGGGCAGTAGAAAACCTTTCACCATGGGAAAACACCTTAGAGATATAAAAATTGAGAGAGATTATTGTAGAGAGACCCTACATGATCATGTTGCCTCAGAAAGAATGTCTCTAAGTGACATGATTTTTGAGTAACAACTCATCAAAGATTGTTGCCTTTTTGCACTTTAGACTCTTCAGGGATATTGTTGGTACAATGTAGCTCGAACTGTTTCGACATGTTTGAGTGAAAAACAAGACCATGCCTAGCCTAAATGTACCCATCCAGATGTGTTGGAACAATCAATTTGGTTGCATCAAGAGCAAGACGAAAGTTACACCCCTTTGCAACTTTACACTATCTCCTTCTGACGATTTTTTGGGGCAGCAAAAAACCTTTCACCACGGGCAAACGCCTCAGAGATATAAAAAAGTAAGAGAGGTTATTGCAGAGGGACCCTACATGATCACGTTTCCTCAGATGGAATGTCTCTAAGTGACACACTTTCTGAGTAACAGCTCGTCAAAGATTGCTACCTTTTTGCACTTTAGACTCTTTAGGGATATCGCCGGTGCAATGTAGCTCGGACTGTTTTAGCATGTTTGGGTGTGAAACAAGACCATGCCTAGCTTAAATGCACCAATCTAGACGTGTTGGAAACCTCTATTTGGTCACATTAGTAGGACTCAAAGACTCAAACTAACTCCAAATGAGTCAAACTGCCTCAAAAACATATGAAATGGTCTTAGAAGACCTTATTACATACAATTGACTTAATCAAAACAAAATTTCACTTTTTGACCCCTCTTGGAGGCATGACAACATATGTACCCATGAGGACACTGAAATCGATAAAGTTTTCATATTAAGAAAAAGAGCATCCCTTAGCTTCAAGAAATATAAATATTCTATACTAACAAGGCCAACCACGTGAAGGTGGAAGCTCATGTGGCCTCACCTAAGACCTAAGACACATGTATTCTAGTAGACATAGGACACCTATGACACCTATTGTATTGTATGTATCTGGATTTTATAGATATAGTAGACCTAAGACACCTAGTCTTTATACCTTATCATAGTCTAGACCTAAGTCACCTAGACACCTAGATTATAGTTCTACCTAAGACACCTATTATGGTAGACCTAGTTGACATATAGTACCTGCCTAAGACACCTAGATTAAATTATACCTTATTCTAATCTCTAGAAAGGTAGTTGATATATAGTATCTACCTAGAAGACACCTAGATCATTCTAGATTACACCTTATTCTAGTCTCTAGACAGGTCGTTGATATATAGTATCTACCTAAGACACCTGATTAGACTAAATACCTTTTTTCTAGTCTCTATCTACCTAGTTGACATATAGTATATACCTAAGACACAAGTAGAGACACCTATTATCTAGTTAGAAACTAAGACACCTAGAGACACCTATATTTTATACATTACCTAGATTTTATACATTACATGGTTTGGTGAAGGATCTTAAAATGTACTTTGACACCAAAAACTTGGATGATAATGATCCTAAGAAGGTCAAGTTTATTGCCAATAAAATGAAGTCACATGCTACTCTATGATTGATCCATAAATAGAGAGAATATCCCTCATGTATTTTTCATCAACTACGAATATCACTTGAGTAAGCCTTGCAATAACCTTCAGACATTATTTCTACCAATAACAATGGCTAAACATGCGATATTTTTTGTTCAATAGAATTGTAACATAGAAATAAGAGCATAAGAAAGAAAATAAAATACAACAAGATATTTTCATTGGCATGGGAGATTTGTCCCATTTTTCCTTTAGTATTGAATCCTCCTTAATGGTAGTTGTGTAGTGATAGGCTTCTCCCATGATGTAAAAATGTGTATATGTGTAAAAATGTAGTAGCAAATAAAAAAATACAAACCTATGTAAACTTACAAATTAATGTGCATACTTACACCTCAATGTAACATGACTTTACAAAATCAATGTGAATACTTACAAATTAATCCAACGAACCATCTGGGTCTGCTCTACTCTTTATTGTGTCAAGTATTGCATCATGGTTAGACTCACGTAACTTCCACAAGGTCTTGTTCAAAGGTCTACCCCGATATTGTATCAAATGAACATTGGATGCCACGACAAGGTTTGAGTAATGAAGAATCTTTCGATGTGTGTCAAAGTCCTGAAACAGCCAAACATTAACACTCTTATGTGTGTACCTTCTAAGCCATGTTCCAATAACAACCATTGAGCCTGTAGGGTATTTGATGTTTTCTCCATCTATAACTGGGGCCTCGAATTTCTTTTTGGCCTCAATACAACGACACAAGTAATAATCTGTTCCCTCTTCGTTATCTTCATCTACAATAACTGTATATACATGCCCTACATTGATATGTGTAGCAAATTAGATGAAATTAGTCAACATTACAAAAAAACTACAAAGTAAGATAACATTAGGGATTTCAAAAATTATGCAAATAGATATATTACCTGGTTGAACTAGATTTGATATGTGGTCAAAGTCAACTGATGATTCCATCTCTGTTAGTTCCAGTGTCGTCGGGGGTCGATATGTGTCAAGTGGGCTAAGATAACTTAATTGTCATTTGTCAACCCACTCCTTTGACTCACACTCATCCCAGGCTTGAATTGTACATGAAGAACAAAAGCATGACATCTTCCACATATGGATACTCCATGAACCTATAATTGAGCTTCTGAAAGAGTGCATCTCACTTGATCCTGTCAATGTAGAATAGTCCTCATATGGTGTAATGTTAGTATCATCTATCAACCAAAAAAATCTACAAATTGAAGACTTACCTTCATTACCTGGACCCATGGAAGCATTACACCACTCAACGATTGATTTTGCATCTATCAACTTTGCATTGTCTTTATACTTTAACTCGTCTCGTGCTATGGCTCTTTTGATACATGCTCCTGCACCATCATGCTCCCCATTTCCATGCCCGGCCTCACAAAAGTTTCACATATGTTGAACACCTGTAAAATTATGCCTCTTGCCTAGGCAATAGAAAATTCACAAGTTCTTGAATTGTGACACACAGTTATTCGACCATATGATATGTTGACTGAACGATATACCCCTTCTAGCCAAATCATTGTAGAACACCTGAAAGCAACCTTGCATGAACTCTGTAGAATGCGTATGATCATAACTAATATAGAAATGATACTTCCTTATGATCTTTCTGTCATCCTCTATACTATCATTCGCATGAATGAATACGATGTACATAAATATAGAAACCTATGTTGAGTTGTAATATTGTGATTGCACCTCACATCGTGGCTATAGACTATAGTTCTCTACAAAGTCAATGACTGAAATAATGCTACCAACAAGAAATGTGTCCTTGCATAACTTGAATTGTAAGTCCAACCATTGAGCTCTATGGGCATGTCTTGCATACTCATACACTATATTGTCATGAAATATAGGCATAAACTAATACACTAGAATCTTTTCAATAACCAATTCACACCTCTTTGCTTCTTTACCATCTTTTGTATTGTATGCCACTGTCTTATACTTGCCGAAATCTACTAGTTTGTTTCCAACCACATGTGTTCTTTCCATATGTTCACATATTGGCATACGTTGCAAGCCACTACAATGCTGACATGTGCCATCCAAGCATAATTTCCTATAGAATATTTGACCTTCCGCTCTATCACATAAAATTCTTGATATGAAGTCTCTTGAAGATGTTGGTGGGGCATGTATGCCACAATCCTACAAAAGATTTTTATTATGCAAATCTAAACATATAGACCGATAAACATCATAATGGTTAGAAAATTTAATATGTAATCTACAACAACAAGTAGTGTGTGTGTGATTTATCTTGACATAGAAAGGTTTTAGAACTTTAAAATATCTTTGACAAATTTTAATTTGAGGATACATCTCTAGAAATTTACCAAAAAATTGTGTTTGAGTCATAACCAAAAAATGCTTTAGATGTGGTTCATGGTTTTGACTACCGATTCTCCTTCTTACGAAATCCCTTTGATTCAGAGATACCCTTGTGTAATTCTTCCAAAAGTATTCAATTAGTGATCTCAATGCTTCAACAATTGGTTTATCTTTTCGTGGTAGTCTCCCCGAGAACACCCATAATTCATTGGCATTGGTGTCCTCAATTCTTTGGTGCCTTCCAATGGATCTTGATAAAATTTTCCTATTAATTCTCAATGCTTGACTCATCTTTCTAATGAGACAAGCTTTCTTTGTTTTACTACTTACTATAGTCGATGTAATCACGTGTCATGTTGCATTACTATCTTTTGTGCGTGGGGTGTTACCCACACTATCATATTCACTCATAAGATTCTTGACAATAGATTTTTCACTTGAAGCCTCTGATGTTCTCAACCCAAGAATCTTCATGATGGACCTATACTTTATACTTCACATCATTTCAATGAATAGTTGACATCTTACGGTCTCATTCAACTTTTCAAAGAACAATCTCCAAGTCTTATGAGCATATCTTCTACAAGTGCATTTTGGAATCTTACCTTCCATTGGCTACAAAGTATTCTCATCAATATTAATCAAATACTTTGGCTTTCTATGCAAAATTCTAGGTGGTGTTAAGATAGGTAAATTCATCTCAACATTAGGAATTTCATCAATATTTTTAGATGAGATGGGCTAGATGGCATACCTTTGATCAAAGATAGAATAGATGACATACCTTGAGGTTGAGGTGGGAATGATGGCGTACCTCCTTCATCACATGTGATTGATGATGTACTCTCAATTTGAGATGTGGTAGAAGGTGTCCCTACATGTTGACTTGTGGTAGAGGACATGTCTCCAACTAGGGTATTCAAATCTCTCATAGCACAAAGTTTTTGCATTCATTCTCTTTGTGCCGCCAATACCATATCTCTTTTTGATGGTTGCAGTTCCTCTTCAATTGGCACGTCTTCATTTATCGTGTCTAATTCCCTCTTCTCATGAAGTTCGCTCATAGTCACTGCTTTCTTTGCATTCTTAGCTTCTTTCTTCCTATATTGGTTTAATTCTTGATCATTTCCTCGGCATGATGGAGAATTTGTCTGTAGCATGATAAAGAGACCAATATTAGTTCCTAAGAAATGAATCCATACAAATAACTAAAATATATGTCATTCAACCCTTCATAGTAAATGTACATACAGTCATCATGTAGAAGAGTAAATGTCACTCAACCAAAATAGGTACAAAGAATACAAAGCATTATTGCATCTATACAAAGCATTATTGCACAATGTTATTGTAGCCATGCAAAGCATTATGGTACAAAGTTCACTTCAGTCCTATGAGGATAAGGTCAAAGGGGAGTCACCTATTGAGGCTAAGAGTGAAAAGTACATGGGACTTCATGTTGACTACTTGTTGATAACCATCTAGTCATGAAAGGATATGTGATTGAGATCATGGGAGACATCACACTAGGGCATGCTTTGGATTAGTTTAGAGGGTGAAGAAGGGATATCAAGAGACAATTATTAAATTCAAGGCTCATTAATATGGAAATGCCAAACTCAAGTAGATAATCATGTGCATTTTACAGGCAAATTATTCCAGGCTGAAAACTCATGTTTTTAGGCAATTAAGTTGCATAAGGGTTAGGGTTTGTAGAGAAACTCTTTGGAAGGTGTTTGTAATTCTTGAAAAGGTTGAGGTAGACCCAATTTGACATGTTTGGAATCTTGGTTTGAAGATTGGAAGCCTGGAGATCAAAAAACTTATAGTGACCTATTTGCACAAACCTAATTAGGCCTCTTGTCAAGTGGGACAATCATTTTTAAGCTCTTGTATTACAAAACAACCACCCTTAAATTTTGGATATGTTTTGAAACTCCCAAAAGGGTATCCTAAACAACTTTTGGATTGTGGGTTGGAGTTGTTTTCTGCAAGATATACCACAAAAACCCTGTTTGCTATCCTACAAGGGAAATAGAAGATTGTGAAGGTAATCACTAAGTTGGGACTCTAAAATTTGGAAATTTGATTATTTCAGTGTTTGTAGAAGTTCTCCACCCTACTCTACATCAAGATGGGTGTTGCAAAAAGATATCCTAGACAAGTTCATTGCATGGAGACATGACTGTCATATTCAGATGCAAATAAGATTGTCACAGCTATGAGGGCAGTCATAATAGTCCTAACTATCTAAGACTATCACACCTAGTTCTAGAGACAACCATTATTTTTTATCATTTCATGCACGTGATAATAACTTTATTCATAAGGTTCTAAGAGGATTATTTTAGAGATTTTTCAATATAGACAAAAGGTGAAAGTTTGAAGAAGATTGACCAAGTGCTCATAAAGGATTGTCATGCCATAACTAATTTATTCAAAAGGATAGTCATATTCATGAAATTTGGATTGAGTTTGATTTCATTTGAGGTGGTGTGATGGAGTTTAATTATGTTCAATAAGTTTCACATATGACTGTCCTAACATTGCAAACCATTGAAACACACATGAAAGAAATCTAAATTGCTGAAATACATAGTGTGCAATTCATAGAGTAGTCCTAGGGATAGCCATCTAGGGTTATTGTGATTAGATAATTATAGAATGATGAAGCCAATATGACATGATGAATTATATGATTCTTGAAGACAATGATGCAGATCCATGGAGAAAACCAAGGAGGACAAGATAAGACACCAAATTTGTGAAGTTGTCAATGGCAACAAATTTACCACCTAGCTGTCCTTAACTAATTCATGATTTCAAATGGATGTATTTTGGCTTCTATTGACTAAAAGTGACTTATTTACGATGAATATAATGCTTGGAATTATTTCTTGCAAGTATAAGAAGTTGGAAACAAGTGGACATTAGCTAGAGCTATCTCGGAAACATGAATATTTGGAGACATACCTAGGACTATCATAAAAATAATTAGACTAATCTCTATAATTTAGGGTATTGAATGGTATATAGTCGAGGTAACCACAATCATGTGCTAACAAAGGAAAATTAGGAAATTTGTAAATATTGTTGTTGTATTATGCTTAAGGGATTGTATATTTATATGTTGTAAGGATTTAATCTTGTATAGTTTGACATCACAATATGTTAAGGTCTGTTTAATTCATAATTACACATAATTATTAAAGAGCCCAAGTGTATAAAATATACATGGCACCATGTGAGATTTTAGGCTGCTTTCTTGATCGTGATTGTGTCTATTTTAATTAATGTTGACCTTTGAGATATCTTTTATTATGCATACCATGAACTAATTTAAAACATAGTCTATTACATAAACACAAAATATATATACATAGTCTTTTATTATGCATACTAGATACAAGTGATATAAACATGTATGATAAAGCATGATAAAGTAATTCAAATAGAATTAAGGAAAATCTAAAGAACATGCATGTAAAGACTTGACATACCTAAAAAATAGAGATTCGAATGGAGAGAGTATCCAATTATGTAGTATTTTTTTCTTCTTGCATCAAACTCCTCAACAATTTGAGTTTTTCACCACTTGCTTCCTTTTCAACATTAAACTGAATAAAAATCAAATAGAATTAGTAACAACAATACTATTAACCAATCTATAATGTTAAATTCCTACAATTCAATCACAATTAACATTGCAACACTACAAAAATTGAAACTTGAATTGATATATATATCAAATTCAATATGAAAACTATGTTATTTCCTCCTTAAGTTGGCAAAGTAGAAAAAGGTGGTGGAAAGTTTATGCAAATGTGGTAGAATGTGTAAAATGTGCATGTGAACTTCCCAACATCATGAAAATAGAGTTTCTGGGCCTGGATCATGAGGTCCAAGCCTTTTTACCATTTGTATAGCAAGACAAAATGTGAGTGTGTTATGACGCGCTTGCATTTTATCCTTCTATAGATTGATCCATAAATATTTGTGTCTATCTCACCTTTGATAGCACCTTTGCAATATCTCTCACCTCTACTTCCATTAGCTCATGTTCTATATCTCACCTCTCTATATCTCACTTATCTCTCCCCCTCACCTCTCTACCTCTCCCCTCTCTATGTCTCTTAATCGTTCCTTGTCTACCTCTCCATCCATCCTTAGCCATCTAGGTCTCACTTAACCCTAAACCCTAAAGCCTCAACCCTCAACCCTTAAACCTTAAATACTAAACCCTATCCCTAAACCCTCAACACTTTACCTTAAACCCTATTCCCTCAACTCTAAACCCTAATCCCTCAACCTTACACCCTACACCTTATCACTAAACCCTTGACACTCTACCTTAACCCTAATCCCTTGACCCTCAACCCTAATCCCTCAACCCTCAACCCTAATCCCTCATCCCTAAACCCTAAATGCTATCCCTATTCCTAAACCCTCAACCCTCAACACTATACCTTAAACCATAATCCCTTATCCCTAAATCCTATCCCTCAATCCTTAGCCCTTAAACCTTAAACCCTAAAACCTATCCCTAAAACCTCAACCCACGACACTATATCTTAAACCCTAATCCCTTAACCCTCAACCCTAAAGCCTCAACCATCAATCCTTAAACCTTCAACCCTAAACCCTATCCCTAATCCCTATACCCTCGACACTCTACTTTAAGCTTAATCCCTCAACCCTCAATCATATCCCTAAACCCTCAACCCTCAACCCTCAACCCTCAATGTCAAACCCTAATCCCTCAACCCTAAACCCTAATCCCTCAACCCTAAACCCTATCCCTAAACCCTCAACACTATACCTTAAACCCTAATCCCTCAACCCTAAACCATAAACCTTATCCCTAAACCCTAATCCCTCAATCCTCAACCCTAATCCCTCATCCCTAAACCATAAACACTATCCCTATTCCTAAACCCTCAATCCTCGACACTATACCTTAAACCCTAATCCCTTATCCATAAACTATAAACCCTATCCCTCAACCCTTAACCCTTAAAACTTAAACTTGAAAACCTATCCCTAAACCCTTGACACTCGACACTATATCTTAAACCCTAATCCCTTAACCCTCATCCCTAAAGCCTCAACCCTCAATCCTTAAACCTTCAACCCTAAACCCTATCCCTAATCCCTCTACCCTCGACACTCTACTTTAACCCTAATCCCTTGACCAACAACCCTATCCCTCAACCCTCAACCCTCAACCCTCAATCATCAACCCTCAACTCTCAACATTAAACCCTAATCCATCAACCCTAAACCCTAATCCCTCAACCCTAAACCCTATCCCTAAACCCTCAACCCTCAACATTATACCTTAAACCCTAATCCCTCAACCCTAAACCTTAATCCCTCAACCCTCAACACTATACCTTAAACCCTAATCCATCATCCCTAAATTCTAAAGATTATACCTATTCTTAAACCCTCAATCCTCGACACTATACCTTAAACCCTAATCCCTTATCCCTAAACCCTCGATGCTTGACACTGTATCTTAAACCCTAATCCCTTAACCCTCATCCCTAAAGCCTCAACCCTCAATCCTTAAACCTTCAACCCTAAACCCTATCCCTAATCCCTCTACCCTCGACACTCTACTTTAAACCTAATCCCTTGACCATCAACCCTATCCCTAAACCCTCAACCCTCAACTCTCAACATTAAACCCTAATCTGTCAACCCTTTAAACCCTAATCCTTCAACCATAAACCCTATCCCTAAACCCTCAACCCTCAACACTATACCTTAAACCCTAATCCCTAATCCCTAAACCCTAATCCCTTAGCCCTAAACCCTAATCCCTCAACCCTAAACCATAAACCCTATCCCTAAACCCTCAACCCTTGACACTATACCTTAAACCCTAATCCCTCAACCCTCAACCCTAATCCCTTAACCCTCATCCCTAATCCCTCATCCTTAAACCCTAAACACTATCCCTATTCCTAAACCCTCAACCCTTGACACTATACCTTAAACCCTAATCCCTTATCCCTCAACCCTTAACCCTTAAAACTTAAACCCTAAAACCTATCCCTAAACCCTTGACATTAGACACTATATCTTAAACCCTAATCCCTCAACCCTCAACCCTAATCCTTCATCCCTAAACCCTAAATTCTATCCCTATTCCTAAACCCTCAACCCTTGACACAATTGGTCAATTTACATTCTGTGACTTCATTTTCATTGAATAAAAACGTTTATCTAATTTGAAATAAGGGGCAGAGTTCAATGTCATGTGCTTTTCTAGATGTGAGGGTCCATAATGTCTAGGGTTCTTCCAAGAATGGCTTGCAACAAAAATAAGTTTTTGTTATACCAATCCTCCTAGTAAAGCTACAATTCAAATGCCTACTTTGAAAGTTGAAATAAATTAAATTGGACTTACAATTTTTATTTTCTTCCATTTCTTCAACATCATCGTTGTTTTCCCCATCAAAAACCAATTCATTCAACAACTTGCTACCCATTAGTTGACTTGAACTGCATGCTCTGTTAGAAGAAGGGCATCTTTTATCTGTATCAATTTGGTATTCATAAGCTAAAGAGCATTGATATTTTTCACATACCATGTTCTTTGGAATATCTTTACCTTAAAATATGACTTGGATATGTAATTGAACATAGCAAAATCTCCAATCTCTAGCCCATGCTGATTCACAAAATTTTCCCAACCCTACCTAAATTCTAGTTTATTTATGGTACCCCCTAATTGTACATCCCACTCCTACCCACCTAGGCCTTGTAACACCATATGTTCATCTGTGTTGTCTATAAATTGTGAAACAAATGTAGGAGGAATGTGCCGCCATAAACACATTACACAATTAGATCTTACAAGTTCTTAACAGTGTACAGAAAATAAAAGAATGAAAAATAATGTATAGAGTTACCAGTTTTTGTGTAAAGTCTCCAAGCATAACTTTGAAGAAGGAGGCACACCCAGTAAACCAATTCATTCAGCAACTTGCTACCTATTGGTTGACTTGAACTGCATAATCTGTTAGTTTTTATCTGTATCAATGTTGGTATTCATAAGCTGAAGAGCATTGATATTTTTCACACACCCTGTTCTTTGAAATATCTTAACCTTAAAACATGACTTGGATATGTACTTGAACAAAACAAAATCTCCAATCTCCAGCCCATGATGATTCACAAAATTTTCCCAACCCTGCCTAAATTCTAGTTTATTTATGGTATCCCCTAATTGTACATCCCTAAACCCTAAACCCTAATCCCTAAACCCTAAACCCTAATCCCTAAACCATAAACCCTAATCCCTAATTATAATTTATGGTACCCAAATCCCTCAACCCTAATCCCTTACCCCTAAACTATAAACCCTATCCCTAAATACTCAACCCTCAACACTTAAACCTTAAATCCTAAACCCTATCCCTAAACCCTAAACCCTCAACACTATACCTTAAACCCTAATCCCTCAACCCTAAAGATTTAAAGCCTCAACCCTTATCCATCCCTTTCCTCCCCTATCTGTCTCACCCCATCTCTCTCCTATCTCTCAACCCTTAGCCATCTAGGTCTCTCTCTTATCCCTAAAGCCTCAACCCTCAACCCTTAAACCTTAAATCCTAAACCCTATCCCTAAACCCTCAAGCCTTGACATTGTATCTTAAACCCTAATCCCTTATACCTTATACCTAAACCCTATCCCTAATCCCTCTACCCTCAAAACTCTACCTTAACCCTAATCCCTCAACCCTAAATTCTATCCCTAAAGCCTCAACCCTAAACCCTAATCCCTCAAGGTCCTAAACCCTAATCCCTTATCCCTAAACTCTAAACCCTATCCCTAAACCTTAAACCCTCAACCTTAGACCTTAATCCCTCAACCCTAAACCTTAATCCCTCAACCCTCAACCCTAATTCCTTATCCCTAAACCCTAAACCCTAAACCCTTACATCCATCAACCCTAAATCTTAAACACTATCCCTATTCCTAAACCATCCACCCTTGACACTATACCTTAAACCCTAATCCCTTATCCCTAAGCCCTCAACCCTCAACCCTAATCCCTCAACCCTAAACCCTATCCCTAATCCCTCTACCTTCAACACTCTACCTTAACCCTAATCCCTCAACCCTCAACCCTAATCCCTCAACCCTAAATGCTATCCCTAAAGCCTCAACCCTAAACCTTAATCCCTCAAGGTCCTAAACCCTAATCCCTTATCCATAAACTCTAAATTCTATCCCTAAACCCTCAACCCTCAACTCTTAACCTTAAACCTTAATCCCTCAACCCTAAACCCTAATCCCTCAACCCTAAACCCTAAACCCTTGACCCTAAACCCTCAATCCTTAAACCCTAAACCCTTGACCCTTAAACTCTCAATCCTTATCCTCCCCTGTCCTCCCCTATCTGCCTCACCCCCATCTCTACCCTCCTCTACCCTTGACACTATACATACATACATACATACATACATACACACATACATACATACATACATATAGGCATACATACATACATCAATACATACATACATACATCAATACATACATACATACATATAGGCATACATACATACATACATACATACAAGCATACATACATACATACTTAATAACCTTGAACATAAAACATTCCAAGGGAGACATAACGCGAGTGCATTATGTCAAACATGACAAACATCGGCAAACTTTTGCAAAAAATAAAAAATGCAAAACAAAACATAACGCGAGCGCATTATAACACGCTTGCATTATATTTTGCTTTGGGAATCCCAAGCCTTAGGCTTGGAATTTGCTTTGGATTTCCAACCCAAAGGTTTGGAGTGCCTTCCCAACATCCACAGACATGTTTTTGTAAATTCTACAGGATTTCACATAATTTTGTTCGTGCTAACCATCAGATTTGCACGTGTTTCAAGGTCAAACAAATCAAACACCTAGGTAATGTTAGGATTTCTCTTAGCTATTTAATGATGTAATTTTTTTCACATCTTGACAATGTTAATCCTTTCATCTTTAATTTCTTTTGTTTGTGCATCCGTTTTTGGGCAAAAACTAGTGTTTGATTTTTTTTTCATTGTAAATTAACTGAGTTCATTGAAATTTAAAAAAAAAATTACATTTTTAGAAACTAGACTCCATTCTACACATTAAAAAAAATTGATTTTTAATTAGTTTTCAAAATTTATAGGGGTAGCACTACCAAAATTTTGTTTTTTAGGATGTGTCCACATTGAAAATTAGTAAAAAATCAAATATTCATCGAAAAATTATCAGAAAAATCAAGCATAAACTACATTCTATTAGCTAATTTCTCACCAAAGCGATTAAATACCAAAAAAAAGTTAACCTTTTGAGGGAGTCACAAAACATGCCATGTTATGTTTTTTTGACAGAAACAACACCAATTTCTATGGCTCCCTCTTTTGAACTCCTTAATCTATACCATTTAAAAAAAAATAGTAGTTTAGAAAGTAGACTTGGAGCAGTACAAACATTGTTTTGGTTGCATCTTCAAATTTTGAGTGTAACTATGCTCAATTTCTCATCCAAGGCTAGCATTTCCTAATTTCAGAAAATAAAAAAGTAGCCACTTAAGACCCCTTTTTGGCCCCCCTTCTTCTTGCACTTACCCATTTGTAGCGGTATTGAGTTGCAAGGATTGCTAATTGTAATCGGTTTGATTTACTGGATAATAATATTGGACTCTCTATTGGTGGATGTAGCTTGAGTTTGGGTGAACCACGTTAAAACTTGTCTCTCACTGTTATTATTTTTGTGTATTTTCATTCCTCTATTTAATCTTTATTTGCATTTAATTGATATCTTCTGCAAGCAATTCCTAACATCTACATTGTATTTGTTGATTGGTTTGCTCCTTGTCTTGTAGTAATCATTACTATCAAATGTCCTTTCAAGAGCTACAAGACCTCTAGGAATAGTACTGGTCTTGAGCTAGATGACCTCATTTCCAAATAAAGTCTCGTTCCCATCTTCTACTTCAATCATTGGCTACCAATCAATTTGTTGATTCTCAAATCTACTCATGTTGTTCAAAAAATCATAAATATGTTTGTCATCATTGAATTCTTACCAGTTGTATATATTATTAGGAATGCTAGGCCTAGTGAGGACTTCAACACTATAAATGCAATGAGGTGATGATAAATATGCATCAAATTTTGAGGCCATAACAATAAGTGCATCAGCTATGACATTTTCATTTCTATCCAGCCATGTGATAACAAAAGCATCAAACAACTCAATGGTATCCCATAAAGAATTCCTATATATTTTCATTTTTTTTCTCTTTTACTATGTATAAGCCTCTAATCTAAGATACCATTAACTTAGAATCAACAAACACACTGAGACACTTAATTACATACCTAGAAGCAATATTCAACCCAAGCAGTAGAGCCTCATATTTTGCTACATTATTGGTGCATCCAAAATTTAACTTGAAAGTGAACCTATAGGATATGTCATCTAGACAGATTAAAACAATACTTGTGTCATTTCCCTATTGTGAACAAGCACCATCAAAATACATTTTCCACATATCATTGCTTCTAAGGAAAGAAGGCTTTGGGCATGAGGTTAGGTCAATACAATTGTTAACATTATCATCAAAGTTCCCAATTATGTTGTTAGTCTAACTCTCTACATAGTGCACCTCATCCTTTGCCTTCTCTGGGTCCTCCATAATATGTAACATTTTCTTTTCTCTATGAAATTGAACCTCATTTTCATTCATCGGTATGGTGGCATAAGATAAATCTATTTGTATACTATCACGTATTGAAGCTACCCATTTTCTTGACAATAGCATACCCCATTTGGCTATACAATCACCAATTATTATGTCCATCGTAAAGCATTTACCAGGATATGCAGTGAGTCGCACCTCTACACCACTGACAACTCCAATAATATTTACCGAGTCCCTAAAATCCATTTCATAGAACTTGCCATAAGACTTGGAAACCTTCAATCCTAGCATGTTCATGACTTCTAATGGCATCACATTACTTGATGCATTAGAATCCAACATGCAATTATGCACCAACCATCCCTTTATCAACAATGAAGTCTAAAAAGGATCAACCATGGTTGGATTACTTACAGATATTGTACCAAGGTAGACCTTAGGTAGTTCCTGAGAATTTGTTTCAGCAATTGTATCTTCTGTGGAATCATCTAGAGGATTTGTTTGGTCTTCAAATATGGTTGGAGCATTGATATATTGCAGGACTTTATCTTTATGTTCAGGGTTTCTAAGCATCTCCTTGACTAGTACTAGGACATTTTTTTGGCTCAAATTAAGAGCCATATCAATAGGGACATAATCAAGTAGAGGGATGGACAAGGGCATATTTTTTACATGAGTTTCAAGAATAGAAGGCATTACCTAACCACCCTTATTATTTCCAATTACCTTGGCTATAGATAGTCCCTCTTGAGGACTTTTTTTGCTTGATTCTACTTGTTGCCAACTTCTATCACCTTTGGATTTTCAACCTTGTCTATTGGTACACTTACATTTTTGTTCCTTAGAACATATTTATTCTACATAGGGACATCAAGAATAGATGATATTTTCTTTGGTACTGATCTTTCTACAATCTTGCAAGCACACTCTTATCTACAATGTCATTTATTCTAGCATCAGTGTCTACTTTTTGTTTTCCTTATTCAGTAGATGTATTTGACACTTTTAGTGTTACTACATTTTGACTATCACCTCAGGCATTTACTTTCCTATTTCTAAGTTGGTATTCACTCTGAATTTGCATGATATCCACATCAACAAGGGCCTTAATGTCTTCATTTTAGGGTCTTGCTCTTTTGTATCTGTTATGTCATAAAATGCCCCCAGGACTTTTACTTCCTAAGTTTAGCTCCTAGGTCCCCTTGATTTAATCATGCATGTTTAAAACTTGTCCTAGAGTAAATCCCTCCTAAACCAATGACAAATGGGGCTTAGTGGCCTATCTAAATGCTTAATCTAGACCAAAAATAGGCCCCTGGACTTGGGTGCCCACTCCCTAGTCAAGACTTATTTTGTTGGGACTCAAATTTAAATTTTTGGCAAAGTGACCGTTAAAAGGTTTCCCTTTGTCAGCCTTTTCAATTTAATTTATGAATGCTAGTGGGAATGCATATATAAACATGTTTAGGGCTTCAATTTACTCCTAGTTGATGAAGGTGAACTTATGATTATCAAGCAAAGAGAATTTAAGGCATTCATTGTGTTGCAGAGTAGTATTGTGTTGTGTTTGTATGTGTTTGTTGTAGATTTGGCTCCATCAACTCATTTCCTCATGATTTGAAGGCACTTTATGTCCGTGAGGGTTTACACCTACTAAGGTGATATCTTATTGTGTTTCAATCAATCTATCTTATCATTTGATTTTACCTCTGTCCATTAGGGACATGCACTCTATCTAACAAGGGTGTTGGAAGGCTTGAATGCCATTTTGGGGCTTGATGGAGGTAAGCTCCTAAACACTACAATCCCCAACCCCTCTCTTGTGATTGTAGGTTATAGGTGCAGAATCTTGTAGAGAGGAGTTGCAATGGATCAAAGCAGAGGATAAAAATCTAGGATCTAATGAAAGCAATAAATAATATTCCTTTTTAGACAAGGGTGATTGCCCCTGTGTCCTCCAGATTCCTGTTGTTGGAAACTTTGAAGCAGGTTGCAGACTTCATCACCTTATAGTTCCAAATCCACAGAAAAAGTTGCTTGTTGGACTAAGGTGCCCACCCCAGTGTCCCCAGAGTTTTCTCTTTCTGGAATCTAAATCTTGGTATGTTTCTAATCTACATTTAGTGCCTTCTTGTGTGATTATTTATCATGTTTCATTTGTTTGTTTACGATTTCATATAATTAGGGTTTAAGGCTTAATTGGATTAGGGTGTAACAAATTTATCAATACATTCCAACTGTACTTATCATTGCAAAGTGACAACAAACTTGTAGCTAAGTCTTCTTGCAAGATAAGTGACTGAACTCAGTTTATGTCCTTGAATGATTATATGTGAAAGGCAGGTTTGATTAAATCTATCTAAAACACACCTCAATCTCATCAACCCCACTTTTCATATATAACATTTTGGTGAACCTATGTTTTTTCTGAATTTGCACCTTTCTAAGTATTGTAATCAGATTTACATTCATTCATTTCATTTTCATTTTCATACATTCAAAAATCTTGCATAGATTTGAAAATTTTGAAAAAATAGGCATTTTTGGCTTGTATTAAGGCATAGTTTGCACTATTTTGCTTGCATATCATTGAAAATATTTAATTTTCTGATATTTACATCAGATCTGAGATAAATTGCAGCATTTCATATTTTTATCATCATTTACCTTGCATTTGCATCTCTCATTTGCTAGGGTTTTGCTTGACATTTTGCATTTTTCATATAACCTAGTAATTTCAAAAGCTAGGGTTTGTAATTAAAATCTTGTTTCAGATTTTATTACTCATTTTAACACTATTTAAAATCTTATTTTTGGACTGTAGTGTCTCATCATTGTGTGTTATTGTATTTGGATTTCAACTTTTGCATTTACACACTGTGTATTTCAACAAAAACAAGCATTTTCATCCATCTTGCC
Organism: Cunninghamia lanceolata; assembly: GCA_027924645.1. Lineage (NCBI taxonomy): Eukaryota > Viridiplantae > Streptophyta > Pinopsida > Cupressales > Cupressaceae > Cunninghamia > Cunninghamia lanceolata. Next base: position 3,959,654 of record BSBN01001011.1, read on the forward strand.
TTAATTTCAACTTTTCATTGAGCATTGTAGCATGTTTGCATCATTTTTAAATCTGATATGAGTTATTTTACACATTAAAATAGATTATATTTCATTCATCTATCATTGTGTATAATTTTATAACATTTTTTTGTGCATTTATGTTGAAAAAAGTGAAAAATTTGAGCATTTTAGGTGTATAAACAAGCATAGATTTGCACACTTTCATTGTTTTTGTCATATATCTTTCATTTCAGATCTTGAATTTATTTTTTAGAATATATTTATCTATCATTTGAAAATTGTTCATTGTTCAATGATTTAGATTGAAAAGTGACATTTTTTTAATTACACAATGTGTATTTCAACATAAGCAAATAGACATCCTTTTCACATATTTTGCAATAAATCAGAAAATTACCAATATCACCTTTTGTGCAGCACTTTAACATTAAATTCACTTCCTTTGTAGTTCCACTAGTGTGTTTTTGGTCTTTACAAAAAGCTTCAAAAACCCAATTTCCTCAAACTATTGTTGTGGTGTACATAAGTTTCTCAATTAATCGTATTTGATAAATGAAAAGATCTTATTGTGCATTTCTATTCCAAAACATTATATTATGGCATCTTCATCTCATCGTTCTTTCGTATCTTTACATGCATATATCAAAGACTTCTAAAATTTATACAAATTCCTTAATATGAATTCTCATGCAATCCCGTATATACAAGCTATGTACCACAAGGATATCTTTCAATGCTCTTCATTTGAAATCCTTGATTATGTACCTGATTTTGATAACTTCATAGCTCTCATGAATACATACCCTTTGGCATTAGAAGGTCTAACTGAGTACATTTCCATGAATACTCTTGAGAAATATGAGTGTGAAGGTTCTTCTTCTCTTAATGCTTTGGAACTGATATCTCAAACATATGATGATGATGGTGATTCCATGAGTTATCCTATTCCTCCTCTAGTTGAATGTTTAAAGACCTTGGACATCCCTAAGGAAGTGAAGATCTTTGATTCTCTTCCTTTGGATGAATGTTCAAGAACCTTAGATATCTCTAAGGATGAGAAGACCTTGGGTAGCTCTCCTCTGGTTGCAAGTTCTATTCAATTAGACATCACTAAAGATAAAACCATCAACAATTCCTTTCCTCTTTGTTCCAATGTTCTCCCTTTACAAGATGAATCATTGGTGGATAAAGAAAGGTCCCTCACATTAAATTCTTTAGGGATGAATGTTGAGCATAATCAAAATGAAAGCAATGTTAATTCAATTACCTTTAATAGGTTTCTTCCACCAAGGGGATACTAGAATAGTGTATTAATATTCTGAAGATGACTGTGCAAGGGACACCTAATACACCTTCTTGATTAAAATTTGTGATTATGGTTCAAGGTGATCAAAAACCACCTCAACCCTGGATTACTTTCTAAACTACACAAGACAAATCACTCAAGGAAATCAAGGTGTTCAAAATGTGTTGCAACAACCACATTTATAATGTGATTGCTCACATATACAACACCCATAACAACAAGCAAAGTAAGAAAGCACCACATGTGTCTGTCTCTCTTCCATCTTCTCAACCTATACTCCCTCCACCACCTCGTCTTACTCATAAAAGTGGTTAAGATTATGATCTTATTGAGCATCTTCGTGCTACTCCTGCTAAGATCTCTCTTAAGGAACTCATACAAACATCACCCACATATCATGGAATTCTCCAAGAAGCTTTACAAAAGGTGATTGTACCACCTTCTATTAAGCTGAATGATGTAGCAGCTCTGTTAGATTGTATGCATGCGACAACAATAGATATTCTGTTTCAACAACATGAAATACCGTCAATTAAAGATGAATATGATCCTCTTATAATCTTTGTCACAATAAATAAAATTTTGATAGAGAAAGTTATGATTGACAATGGATCAGCTCTTAATGTTTGTGGCATTGACTTACTACACAGAAGCAAGATCGACACTTCTTTAATCAAACTAGATAGGATTAGCATTTGTGGCTTTGATAATTTTGGTAGACAATCCATGGGTACCATAACTTTACCTATAAAGGTGGGACCAATGACATTATCTACCTTTTTTCATGTCATTCTTGGTTTGCTTTCATATAATATGATTCTCGATAGACTATGGATCCATGCCATTGGGGCAGTTCTATCTACCCTTCACCAATCAATAAAGTTTATATATCAAAACAAGCTCTATACCGTGGAAGCTAATCCTAACCTAAATAACTATTTACATATAGAAACATGAAAGCAATTTAACAATCATACAAGTTGATTCATCAATACCTCTTACCATAGGTAATGTTGTGCAAGACTCAAAACTATCGAATGCACTTTTTGGTGACAATTGGGGTTCATTAGATTTTACTCCTTCCTGTACGGGAGGATATAAACTTAATAACCCTGACGCATCAAAATTTGCATCTATCTCATCCAAGAAACCTTTGGAAACACCTACGAGACCCAAAGTCTCCTTGGTAGAAAACAAAGACAATACATTTACTTATACTACAGATTATGAGACCTACGAGGCTTCACCATCTTCTAAATAAATGACATCCCTCTATGGCTGAGGATTTAAAATCCTTTATAACAATTGTGATTACATAGGCAATGATTGTGGTGTAAATCAATAAGGAATTAGAGTACCTCTACAAGTTGTTGGAATTAATTACATGGCCAGTATTGGATACCGTTATCTAAATCCCACCAAAGCCTATCATCATCCTAAACTTAATGTTAATACAATATCAGCAAATATGATATATCTTGAGTTGAGAGACATGAAGTGTCCACCAAGAAATATTCCATTGAATCAAGTAGGTGTTTTTCCCTCCTTTAGCCACACTTGATGCAACACCTATTCTAGTTGCTCTCAAGATTGGCCTCCTCCTAGATATATATGTTTTTAGTAGTGTGTTGTGTTCTCCTATGATGTGTTATGTGTTATGTTTAGGTCTCCTTGGATGACCTTTGATACTCTTGTAAGGTCAAGGATACCGAGAGACCACCTCTGTTGTGACCATTCTTCTATTTGTTTCATCATTCTTCTATCTTACCTCTCCTCTATTTTATTGTTGCATGTCGTACCTTAGGGGCATAGTGTTATGGATGGTGTTTTGGGGGCATCCTCCTACATGGTGTTAATAAGGAACTTGTTCTCCTCTCTCATTTTTATTGTTTATCTTCTTCAATTATTCTACCTAGTTGGTGGATGATGAAAACAAACAAATACTGATACAGATCGTGTGTCCCTTCTGTAAGTAAGAAAAAATGGACCTAGTCCATACATGAAGATGGGGTTGATATATATATCTGACGCTTGAATAGTAGAATCACTCTATGTGATGTATCATCTTATGGCATTTCTTGTGACTAACATTTTACAATCTACTCTTGTACACTTTGAATGGTATCTCACCTTGTTGCTACACTCAATTTTGAGGTACCTACAGTATAGTCCAACAATTATACTTAGCTCCAAACTCGTGAGTATAGCCTTGGTTTTAATGTGACTTTTTACATGGGTAGCTTACATGATTTAATCTTGTTTATCTTAACATATTATATCAAAGTGTTTGTGGGAACATTCAGCGATCATGATCACATGTCACCTCGGGGACATGGGCTTTGCAAGAGCTCTTGTTCCCTTTCATGTTTTCTCTCTACCTTAATGTGCTTGATATTGGTAAATGGCATCAACCACCTTAAGGTAGGGGCATATATAATGGTATCTTTTTGATAATTTTGGCACCAATGAAGCATGTTTGTAAGCCCTCTCCATGAGGTGGGATGTTGTATCTCTTGAGCTAGTACACATTCTTATCTAAATTACAATAAAAAAGCCCTCTTCATGAGGTAGGATAATGCATCTCTTGAGCTAGTGCGTATCCTTTTATACAAAAGCCCTTATACGGAAGGCGGGATGGTGTATCTCTTTAGCTAGTGCACATCCTTTTATACAAAGTCCTCATCGGGAGGTGGGGTTGGATCTTGAGCTATCCTCCCTTAAGCATGTCTTTGGCAATTGTTGTGGCATAAGCCCAACCATCAGGTGTGTCTGCAGCATTTTTTAGATGGTGGGACTTAGCAATAAGCTCCTTCCATTGCCTGTGTTTGCCATGTTTAAGACATATAGTATGTCTATGGCATACTATATGGAACTCATCTTTTTCGTGTGTCTTCCATGTGTTTTCCCCCATGTGTGGTATCAAGGGTGTGGCAATGAGTCCCATCCACACTCAAGTTTTTGTTTGGATTGTCTTCCCCCTAGTGTAGTATGAAGGGTGTGGTGATGAGTCCCCCCTATACTTTGGGTTTTGTATTACGTGTTTGTGTCATAGTACAAAGTTGTGTGGCGATGAGTCCCTCCCTACACTCTATGTGTTTTGCATGTTTTTGCATGGACTAAAGTTGTGTGTTGATGAGTCCCTCCCCATGTTGTGTGTTTGTTTACTTTAATTAGAATTATATATATATGGATATGTAATTACTTAATCATGTCTTTTATTCAATGTGTTCACCATGTTTTGCATGATTGCTCTCATGTATTCATCATGTTTTGCATGTATTCAATATTGTCTTCATTCTATCTTGTGTGTCTTCAATGTGTCTTCCAGTAGAAATAGTTCCTCAATCTTTTTGTATGCCTTAGCTTTATGTGCCTAGCATGTTTGATGTGTTTTCAACTGTACTTTAATGCATGTATGGGTCGCAAGATCATACATACATTAAAGTGGGGGCTAAATGTTATGTCGTAAAATGTCCCCTAGGACTTTTACCTCCTAAGTTTAGCTCCTAGGTCCCCTTGATTTAATCATGCAAGTTTAAAACTTGTCCTAGAGCAAATTCCTCCTAAACCCATGATAAATGGGGTTTAGGGGGCTATCTAAATGATTAATCTAGACCAAAAATAGGCCCCTAGACTTGGGCGCCCATGCCCTAATTCAAACCTATTTTTTTGGGACCCAAATTTAAATTATTGGCAAAGTGACCATTAAAAGGTTTCCCTTTGTCAGCTTTTTCAATTTAATTTATGAATGTTATCACGAATGCATATATAAACATGTTTAGGACTTAATTTTACTCCTAGTTGAAGAAGGCAAACTTATGAGTATCAAGAAAAGAGCATTCAAGGCATTCATTGTGTTACAGAGTAGTATTGTGTTGTGTTTGTTGTAGATTTGTCTCCATCAACTCATTTCCTCATGATTTGAAGGCACTTTTTCTCTGTGAGGGTTTACACCTATTAAGGTGATATCTTATTGTGTTTTAATCAATCTATCTTATCATTTGATTTTACCTTTGTCCACCAAGGACACACACTCTATCTAACAATAGTGTTGGAAGGTTTGAATGCCATTCTAGGGCTTGATTGAGGCAAGCTCCTAAACACCACAACCCTTAACCCCTCTCTTGTGATTGCAGGTTACAAGTGTGAAATCTTTCAGAGAGGAGTTGCAAGATATCACAAAAGAGGATAGAGATCTAGGATCTGAAGAAAATAGTGAAGAATCTTCCTTTTTTGGACAAGGGTGCTTGCCCCTATGTCCTCCAAATTTTTGTTGTTGGAAACTATGAAGCAGGTTGTAGACTTTATCACCTTACAATTCTAGATCCATATAAAAAGTTTCCTATTGGACTAGGGTGCCTACCCTAGTGTCCCTAAAGTTTCCACTTTCTAGAATCTGAATCCTAGTATGTTTCTAATTTGCATTTAGTGCCCCTTCCTATGTGATCATTTGCCATGTTTCATCCGTTTGTTTACGATTTCATATAATTAGGGTTTAAGGCTTAATCAGATTACGGTGTAACAAATTTATCAATACATTCCAACTTTCCTTATCATTGCAAAGTGACACCAAACCTATAGCTAAGTCCTCTTGTAAGAGAAGTGACTGAACTTGGTTTATGTCCTTGAATGATTATATGTGAAAGGTGGGTTTGAGTAAATCTATCTAAAATAGTACCTCAACCTCATCAACTCCACTTTTCATATATAATAGTATCTATAATGAATGAGTTCTTTGAGATGTTGGAAATCATGGGATGGAAGCTCATACTAAACTTAAAGGTCATCAAAGTCATATTGGAAGAATTCATCTTCTTCATACTCACCAAATTGATAGATACATCAACATCTCCATAATATTCAGGGATTCCCTCCTCATTAGGGAACTCTTTCTGTTTTAGTATCCTAGTTGCAATAGCACAATTTGCTGGATCATGAGGTAAGAAGCATGATTCACACCATAATTAATCATCCTACATATGCACATGATCGTTCCTCAAATGATCATGTGTATCCTTGTGTTGGGGCCTTGGAAAAACCTACTTATCATTCTACCCTAGTCTCTTGGACTAGTTAGTATTGTAAGGCCTATTATGTAAACCCTACCCCTCATTGAAGTGAGTAGAAGAATTATTAAAAGGAAAACCCTTCTCATTTCATGCAACTGGTATGACAAATCTTTCATTTCCCCCATAAGCTTATCTAGCTTGTCTTTGGTAGATGAGGATTGCTTGAAGTTTTTGTATCTAATTTTAAAATCTTTACATCCTATTTTGACATGTTTTCTAGATGTCCTCATGTTACTTTCTATATTGATTGCCATGGTATAGGCCTCTCTTAAAGTTTCAAGGTTTTATCATGAAGGCAACAATATCCTAATTTTGCATCAAATGCTCCACAATAAAGAACCAAGCACATGGATTCACTTGGTTTTAGATTAGGGGGCACCTTTCTTATTGTCATGATAAGTCTACTCTTGAATTCTACAGTAGTCGTATTCACACCTTTTTTTATTGTTGTTAACTCATGGATTGCAAACTTAGGATCAATCCTATCTCTATACTACAAATTGAAAATTGTTATGAATTCCTCACATGAGCCAATATTGTTATCTGGAAGACTTCTATACCATTATTTTGCACTTTTCTCCAATGACTACACAAACAACTTCATCATAACATTGTCATCCTCAATTTCATACTCACCAGTCATATTGATGAATCTCCTAAGATATGACAACATTATTGCCTTGAAGTGTAGGCACATTTCCCCAAGTCTCATTTGGTATTGGATTACGATAATTTGGGATACCATATAATTCCAACTATCTATAAATTTTCATTCCTATGGGATGTCTTGGTGGAGGGAATCTTTGAGCATGCCTCCTATTATGGGCTCTTGTATTCTATTGGTTGTGTTATTGATAGGAATATTATGATGTTGGGGCTAGTTTTTTTTTGAGCATTTTGGGTAAGTTGGGCTTGCTGCAAATCAATTTGAGTTTGTAGTTCTCTTTGTCTTTTCCTAAGGTGGTCAATCATACCCAACCTTTCATCAATTTCTCTTTCCCTACACTCATTTTCTAATTGTGTAGTAGCATTGGCATCATGGAATGAAGCATCTTGTTCAAGTTCAATCCTATGTGTAGAGGTAGGGGAATTAGGATGTGATCCTACTCTTGTAGTTCTTATGTTTATAAGATTTGATGCATTCAACTCTTCATATTGTGCCTCATGGGATATGTTTCTATCCCCTCTAGTCATGTTCATTGAATATCTTGTCTTGCCATAGTCAAATCTATAGATTCTTCTACTAGATCTAACCATTTTATCACTAGAATCATCTAAAGTATAGGGATACTGATCAACATGCACATTATCTTTAATATAAGGTCAACATCATCTCTTTGAAAAGTGTATTTAGTAGACATACCTTTGTTTGTAGCTTTTGAGGCACTATGTTGTCTCCCTTAGTGTGTTACCACATCATCAGGTTGTGAATTCTTTGAATGCTTACCTCTTTCCATCTTTGATTATTTCCTTTGTATTTTTCATGAGTTTAACCAAATAGAGTCACCACTCTTCACTTAGGAAGAGAGAAATTTATTTATCAGTAGAGGACTCAAGATATAAACTAAGAACTTAATTCTTCCCTAGCAATGGTGTTAGTTTTGTCGGTGTTCAGAGTTGAGACTCCTCAAATCCCTAAAGACAATTATTTATTGAGTTTCAATGGTGTCAAACTCAAGGCAAGGGTTCAACTTATATTCAGGATGATGCAACTAACTACAACATTGATAAAGTGGGTAATTCCTTCTTTTAGCTCTGCTAGACCAAGGGGGGTATTCCCTAAGATATATGAGAACAATAAATGATAGCAATTTGAAGTAAAACATTGAATCAAACAATACCCAATGCACATGAAATGCCAATTTAACTATCACTAATTTCTTGCATGCTAGTTTGAAGAACACAAGGTTGTTAGACTTTCAATAAGCAGATACACAACCATGCAAAGAGCCTAAAATGATGATTTGATAATCCCTAATGCAAAAGCATAAATATAGACATGGATGTGGGTATTACAACACAAAAGTATTTAAAGATTGTGATTTTGTTATGGTTTTTTAGTGTGTTGGAGGAAAAATAAGTTGAATAGAAAGCAGGTCATTACCTTTATTGAGTGGGAAGAAAAGTCTAGATCTTAAATCAAATGGGACATCAATGTAACCAACTAATGATATCTTAACCAAGATACAAAGAAAGGACAAATCTTAAAGTTTAATGCATAAGATAGGCTCTACACATACAAACAAGTAGCTAGAAGGAATTGTAGAATATCAATTCAAGAATTCTTTAATAATCCATAAATAACCTACAAATTTCAAGTATTGTCATGAAAAGATGCCTAGCAAAATCATTTCAAGGTGTTTTACAATTTTTAGCTTTCAACTAATCAATAACAATACTCAAATCAACAAATTTGACTAAGGTAAATTGATAGAACACTAGAAATTTAGAAAATGTTCATTGAGATAGTTGAAAAGATGTTGAATTTGCACTTTAAGTTCATTATTTGAATGTTACAAGTCCCTCTCATATCCCTTGAGAGAAAACCTAGAAAAATTACAATGAAAATTCTCTTTTTATATCCACTAGAAGAAACCCTAGATATCCAAGCTTGTCTTCTTCTATTTATGCTCTGTAACCAAAATGAATGCCAAATGCATTATATACCTCATCCAATCCATCAACCATATTTGGAAGGATGGATTTGACATTTCAAAATGAAACTGGGTGACCGTGCATGTCTACATCATAACCAACATGGGTTGTACTAGAAAACCTTGCATATTTGGAGTGTTTGCCAATACTTTGGCACAAAGACTTCATTTCTAAAGGGTTTACAAGAGTCTTGAGGCATATGGAGCTGACCTACCATGCCATTGGGCCTCAAAAATATCATTAATGATTGTCTTGGGAGTTGTTGGAGTGTCCCATTGTGTCTATAAAAAATGGGGTTTTTTGCACTATCAGGGTCCAAGGTTTTGACAAAACCTAGAACTTGAGGGTGAGGAAATTCATGGAACCTAGAATGTCCCCAAAATAGCTATACAAGACAAGTAAAGTGACAAAATTTGATATTTTACGGGATTTTTGGCAGCAATAAGATATGGCCATGGCATGGAGAAGGCAAATAGTCACTTCAACACAAAATTTTGACCAAGGTAAACCCATTGAATATTTCTCAGATCAATTATTAGTAATGGCTGAAAAACTTCCCAGACAACTATGAGGCATAGAAATTGGGATTTGTTTTAAAAAATTTTAGGCACGTGCCAATAGGTTGCATGGATGAGTGGGAAAAAGGTATAGAGTTGGTTGCATGGTCAAGTAGGTGCACAAGCAGCTGATTTGGAGCTTGAGAGGCTGCATAAATGTAGTAAAATAATAGAAGAGGTGGTGTTGAGCAGCCACCTTGGTGTGGTGATATCATGAGAAGTAATAAAGAGATTTGAGGGCCATTTGGAGTCCATGATCAGGTGATAGAGGAATCCATGATAACATTGAAGGGAGCCATTAGAGGAGGGATGATGATAGCTAGTTTGGGTAGTAAAATGGAAAGGCCATGTATGGAGAGGATAGACATTTAACACAAATGATAATAATCTCCATCAAAGGATAATTAAAATGTCTTAAAATTTACTTAGGTAATCAATTCCTAACTTAGGAATAAATTAATTAAAATTATAGGGAAAATAAATTTCCCTAAGGTTGAGGATTAATTAGTAATTAATCAAATATCAATCTCCTAACTATAGAATATTAGGAAAGTAGTTTAATTAATCTAAAGTGAGATTAATTAAACTTAAAGTCAGATTAGAGGCCTAAACGAATTAGGGAAACTCTCAAACCCTAATGTTTGCCTATAAGTTTTCTAAGGTCTTCTAGAGAGCTCATTTTTGCTTGCAGGTTTTAAGAGAGGCTAAAGGAGGAAATCTCTTTCCTTAGGGGAAAGACTATTTCCTCAAGGCTAAATTTTCTATATGATGCTAGTATAATTTGTTAAATGTTTTCTATAATTAGATTTTCTATAATTCTCTTTAAAAGTTTTTTAATGTATTAATGTTCTAATTTCCTCTTTACAAGTTCATAGTTTTCCCCTAAGAGTTTACTTTGAATGGTAGTAGTATAGATGAATAAATATTATATTATATATATTTTGAATATATATATTTATATATAAGGAAAATAAAATTTAAATATGAACATATATTCAATTGTGTGATTATTATTATTTTTATTTATAAATATGGTTACGGGAACCATTCCCATGAGAAAAAAAGAGAAATTGCATGCCCTATGTGGACAGGGGTGCCCAATCATCAATGCCTTATGAAGACATGAGGATCAACAATCCCCATGTAGCTAGGGAAGAACTAACTATCTTATCATCGGCCTGCACAAAGGCAAAGTTTTCTAAGTGGTTTGATTCCATGTTTGCCTCTTTGTAACAGTGAACGATGGTGAAATATGTAATGTTGGCTAGGAAATTCCAAACGGACTCTGCAATGTTCCTGAGTTTCCAGTTTAGAACTTTCTTTGTTGTGATGGGGTTGACACAAATAGATATGTGAGTCACCTTCAATGTCCAAACCTGATATTTGGTTTTCCCTACACTTTTAAAGGCCCTCTAAGAGGGCCTGGAACTTAGCCTCATTATTTATCCCTTATGCCAAGCACTTGGAAAATTTCCAAACAAGATTCTATTGATAGTCTCTGAGAATGCAGCCTACACCTAAAATTTTGGTGTTTCCTTTCAAGGCTTTATCAAAATTTAATTTCAGCCTACCTGTGGGGGGTATTCCATTTAACTTTAGCTCTTTTGATCCTCTTGATTATGCGTGGACCACTAGAAGAGTAGGAGGGGGACCTTTAGCAATCTCCACTTTTTCATAATTAAATCATCCTAGCTTGTGAACAACTTAGAATTAAAATGTCCCAACTTCACCATTATCATTTTGCAGATGCTTATTTTGATCTTCCTTTGGACCTCAGTAGTCATCAACTCAATATTTCTCTAAAAATTTTATTGTTTTGTTCCCTCCATAGATGTCAGATCACTAGGGAAGGGGGGGCAATCCAAATGCCTTCCCAAAGAGAGCTCTCAAGTCTTGACCATGAACAAAATAGGTCTAGCAAGTCCGCATGAAGAGAACCCGTCCACCCCAAATTATTAATCAACCATGTCCAACATTCCTTGGGGAAGTCAGAATTGAGCAATAGGTGATCTACTTCCTCTTCTCTTTTACAAAGAATGCACTTGGATGGACCTATTATCCCTATATTTTTCATCCTATCTCCAGTCATGATTCTTTTGTGGAGTATCATCCAAGCGAAGGCTCCTGCCTTGTGGAGGCACCATTTTCTCCAGCAAAGCTCTATTGGCCAGTCAGATTTCCCTTGAGTTGCTCATTGGATCTTGTATCCCAACTTCACTATATATTCTAATGATTTAGCCTCTATCAAGATTAAACAATCCTCTTTCAAGTTTATAAATATCTTCCTAAAAGAGGATCTGTTTAACAAGTACTTTTTATTCTTCCAATGCTAGGATGTTGTCAAGTGCCTTCCATTGCCATATGTCTACACTGGTTTGGATAGGACCAATATAATCGGTAACCTTCATGCCCCGTGTGCAAGAGAGAATGGACCCAATGTCTTGTAGTCTTGGGTTGTTTTCCAATGGGGGAAAGGTATTCCACGAATCATCCCAAAAACTTGCTATGTGGCCTTTATTTATGTTCCAGGAGAGATGATCTGTGATAATAGATCTGCATTGAATTAGAAAATTCCATATGTGTGAACCTCTCAATGGATTCAAAGTTGTGAGGATTCAAAGAGGATCCACACTATCTAGGTGTTTATGTTGCAAGATTCTACACCAACAAGCATTCGGGTCTCGATATAATTTCCAAACCAACTTGGCTCCAAGGGTGAGATTTTGTTATTTGACTTCTCTAATGCCCAGGCCTCCATCTTCTTTACTCTTACAGGAAGTTTCCTAGCTGATTAGTGGAATGCACTTGTTGTCTTCCGATCCTTCCCACAATAATTTCTTGAAGATTCCTTCCAGCAATCCGTTAGCCTTTCTCGTGACCTGAGTGCTTGAAAGTAGATAGATAGGCATTGTCAAAAGAACTACCTTAATCATGATTATTTTTCCGGCCATTGAGAGCCATTTTCCCTTCCATGTAGATGCCTTACCATGACATTTCTCAATCATTTCCTCTAAAATATTAGTTCTCATGCCTTGCCTTGCCATTTGTCTGGTAGAGTTTTAGTGTTGAACTCTAGAATGTCCACAATTCTCTTCTTCATGCTTCACTTAGTATTGAAGAAAAAGATGCATGATTTCTTGTTGTTGATACATTAACTAGAGGCATGTATATAACTATCCAAGGTGATTTTGATATGTCAGGCTTCCTCAATGAATGACTCACCATAAATGATTGCGTCGTCTATGAATTGTTGGTTAGTAAGGGTAGGGAAATTGTCCACTATGTGGATACTTTTCCAGTTGTTCTCTTTGGCCTGTATTCTAATTGTTCATCCAAGTGCATCTACCATTATTACAAATAGGAATGGTGAGAGGGGGTCCCATTGATAGAGGCCTTGCATGGGTTTAAAAATTCCCACAGGGCTGCCACTAACCAACACAAAATATCTCATTGTGGAGATACAATTGAACACCCAAGTGAGCCATTTATCACAAAACCCTAGTTTCTTCATGATCAACAGAAGGAATCTCCAATCAACTTGGTCATAAGCTTTGCTAATGTTGAGTTTGATGACCATACATGACTAGCTTGAGGCATGTATAGAGTGAATAGCCTCATGTGCTATGACAATGTTATCCATGATGGAGCACCCAAGGGTGAAGCCACATTGATCTTTCGATATGATCCTTGGAAGAATGCTCTTCAGTCTGTTCACCATTAACCTTGAGATAATTTTGTAAATCAATTTGTAGAGAGAGATTGGCTAAAAGTTAGTGAGAGCCTCTGCTTTATTGACATTTGGGATTAGGGCTATTAGTGTTGTGTTGATGTCCTTCACAATTTTACTTGAGGTTTGGGATTCCTCCCAAACATCTATGCCCAATATCTCCCAAAAATGTTGGAAGAAGCTAGCAAGAAAACCATCAGGCCTGAGAGATTTATTATCTTGCATTTGGAACACAACACTTTTGAGTTCATCCAGTGTGGTTCTTTTGCATAGCATGTCATTATTTTCTTCTTCTAACAATTTTGGAGTGATGTCTAGAAAGTAATTTTGGCTTTGTAAATTCGAAGCGTCTGGGCAAGCAAGGATATTTTTGAAGTGATCTTATGTGACCTTCTGGATAAAAAATGGGTATGTGATGATATCTCCATTCTCAGTCTTCAATTTAGAGATTTTGTTATGTATCCTCTGAGCCTTGGTTGAATTGTGAAAGAACTGGTATTAAGGTCTCCACTTTGGAGCCAAGTTTCCCTGGACTTCGACCAATAGTATATCTCTTCCCGCCTGAGGATTTCCTAATGTTCTTGGAGAAATCCTTTTCTATCTCATACTCTGTTTGTCTCATCCCATTAACCAAAATGGATTCATTTAATGATAGAAGGTCTGCTTCCAAACTCCCTTTTTCTTTGGAGATGTTTTTGAAGGTGGAAGATTCCACTCCTTCAAGTGATTTTTTATAGCGATAAGTTTCTTCACCATCATAAACATTTTGGAGCCCTTTTGAGTTTGAGAGCCCATCCACCATTTTTTCATCAGGTCCAAAAGGGATTTGTGGCATAGCCACATGCTTTCAAATCTAAAAGGGTATCTAGCTAGGGCTTGATCATTAATAATGGAGAGGGTTATCAGGTAATGATCAAAGTTAGAAAGAGGCACTATGTTGGATTCTGAGAAAATAGATTCCTCAAGCTACGAAGTGCTTAGGAGGAACCTGCCAAGTCTTTTCATGATATTGGTGAAGCCTTGTCTCTAATTCATCCATGTGAAGGAACCATTTTTTGGGGCTGAATCCATGAGACTGAAGTTGTTGACAAATTCTTGGAAATCTTGTTGCGTCTTGCTGACATGGGATCTACCACCTCTCTTGTCCTCATTTGAAAGAATAATGTTGAAGTCCCCTCCAAGTATATTTATGTCAATGGTGGAAACAAAATTCATCACCACTTCCCAGAGTTGCTTCTTGTCCTCCGTCTTTGTTGACCCATAGATATTGATGATATGGAAAATTAACCCTTATTGGAGACACTGAAATCTAACCACAGACCATTTTGGATCTTCTCTTAGTACCTTGATTTTTATTCCATTTAGTTTCTGGATGAATCCAAGGCCACCTGAGGCACCCATGGTCAGAGTGAAACACCCTTTCCATCTGTAGCAGTAGGACAAAAAAACCTTCACCTCTTCCTTGAGTATTGTTTCCTGAAACAGAATGAAGTCACTTTGCAATAGCTCGATTTGATGCTTAATCAAGTGTCATTTGTATGGGGCATTGAGGCCCCTAACATTATAGGTGGAGATCCTCATGGCTCCCCAAGGGAGGAGAATCCTCCCTTATGACTCAAAAAATTGTTGATGGAAGCATGTTCCTGAGCCCACGCAACCACATCTCTTTTTTCTATTTGTCTATCTTGAACTCTTTTACTCTTCAGGTGGATGTTCAATTTGTCAATCTGAGAAGCATTTTGTTGTATGTAATGGTTCTCTAGGATGCCAAGATAATCCTCCATAGGGGATTCATCATCAGACCAATCGGTAGCTTCCTCCTCAATTAGCCAAGGCTGCACTTCTTGATCAAGTAGGAAGTTGGCGGCTTCCATTTTTGAGTTTGTTGCAGGCTCGATCTTTGGATGGTCAATGCCATGGTCTAGGGGTGATGCTAAAACATTTTTAGCTATCATTAGCAACACCTAATTATTATTTCCAACTATCTTCCTTTCTTTAGGTTCTGGTGGAGGACGGCGCAATAGGTAGTGTTATGGGTTATTCATGAGCAATTCAAGATAAAGAGTTTGTTTTCTTCAATTTCCAGTTATTGTGTCCATGCTCTAGCTCCTATAGAGAGCAAAATTTCCTTTGGAATGTCTGAGATGTATGTGACTTTCAAATGGGCATAAATATAAGAGTTACCATTCATGATGTCCCAATCCAGATCGATAAACATATATAGGGAATTAATGATCTTCCTTAGGCTCTACTCCAACTAGAATTTGATCAAGAGATTATAAAGGCAGACCCAGTCTTCACAAGTGTTGGAATTGGCCTGAGTTGAATCAAAATTTGGGTGCCACTTCTTCAAAAAAAGTGTCCGTGCCCATGTGCCATACTTTGGATAGGGTGGAGTTATGATCTTCCTACTTTGCAAAAATAATTGTGAAAAAAACTTTTGGCATAAATTTCAGCACAACCTCTTCTTTCTAGTTTTCCCAAGCCCAAGATGTGATTTCACCCCTTGTTTTATTAGTGCCTATAAATCTCTTGAGGGACGCAAGATTTCGAAGTAGGTCACAATCTTGGTTTACCTCTATTTCGAGATCAACTATGACGCTTGCTGAGGTGGTGGACTATTCGACCTTCTTGAGTATAGAATTCAAATTTGCAGGGTCATCAATGGGTTACACTTATTGGCCAAACTTGACATTGAAATCAACATTTTGAAATAAATCTTCACTTTTTGATACCTATAGCCGCTAAACCATTAGGAATTTGAAGATGATGCAAACTAGTGATTTGTGAGATTTTGTGTATAGATTCTAAATATATATTTTTTTAAAATTTGGAGTTAAATTGTAAAATTTTTTGTGTCTTCTTTGATAACTAGTTTTTAACAGTAAACAACATTTTTTTAAAGTGATGTGTATTTTGTTGTACATAAATTTTTTTATACAAGGGATAAAATTTCGATTCTTTTGAATTTAGATTTGGTAACATCGATATCTAGAGGATGCATTTGGTTTCATAATGTTTTGTTGAATATTGTTTTAATTAAGTTTTGAAGTCAAACTAATTATAATTTAGACATAGACATATTCTATCAAACATAACCTTTTTTGTATGTATCAAAATTCAATTTTTTTTGTTGGAATAAGGACATCAATACCTAGAGGACATGTATTTTTTAGAATTCTTTTTTCTCTATTTTCCTATTTTTTCGTATGTGTGAAACAAAGACCTTGATGTTCATTGAAAAACTTGCAATCACAAGAAATAAAAAATAAATATAAGAATCAAATTAAATATATTTAAAATTATACTTTTTGGGAAGCTTGTAATAAGGACTACAGACTTACAAAATATAAATTTTAAATGAATTCATTTGATCCCCCAAAAGGTAAATCAAAAGTGGTTTTTTATCGGCATTTTGATAGGTGTAGAGGAGTCTCCATTATAGGTATGGTTTAAAACTAATGGGGTTCTATCCAAGGGGGTTTGAATCTAAGGGGGTTTGATCAAACCCTCTTCAATTAAAATCCTTTAAATGGAACCTTTCAAGGATTAAATCATTATATTTTCTAAAAATATGTGATTTTAGTAAAAATCAGGATGTCCTAGAAAGTGTAACCCATTATTGTGATAGCACCCTGCATCCTGCTTCATTTTCGGTTGTGAGCCATCTTTTTTAAAAAAATTATGTTTCATAAATCACTCAAATGTGTGATTATATATATAGGTATGTGTGAATATACACAGTATTGTGTATATTCACCGCACTATGTATATATATACTTATATATACATAAGAATATAGTATGATAGGAGAGGTAGATTTATAATCTCGGTGGCCATTTTTTTTGTTTAAACTTATATAAGATTTATGGATAGGGGGTTGACCTTGAGTAGGGCGTGAGCCCCTGAGAGGAGGTTACCAGCTTGCTTAGAGTTGGTCCACCAGGGGAGGGTCGAGCCCCTCCCCACAGTGCTGCTACGACAACACTGTGTGGGGGGGGGGGGGGCTTCCATGCCCTCTTCCACTATTGCAACAGTGGTGGTTGAGGGGAAGTGAGAGCCCTTCTCCCAACCCCAAAAAAAATTTTAAAAAAAAAACTTTTAAATATCCTTTTTTTTTTAAACCTAAAACTTAGAACTTTAATATTTCATTTCTTTCTTATATATATAACTCATGTCTACTTTTTAATAAATAATTAAACCAGGTTATAAATACATCACTTTTTTATTTAAACTATATATATATATTTCTTTTATAATAAAACAAAAGTTGTATAAGTCTAGTATATATGTATTTATTTATTTACTTACTTTTTTCTTTCAAAAATAGAGGCAATGATTTGTTTTCAAAACAATACAATCATCAAACATATAGTGCAAAACATATTTTTTTCTTGTACCACTAACTTTATAACATTTTCCAAGAGAGGGGGAGTATTTTCTTTTGTAACAATATATATCTTTCAAAAGCAAACTTATTCATTTATTTTCAAATGTCACTATAATGAACTTGATAGTAAACTATTAAATGCAAAAGCAATATCTTCCTTCACCAATGATTAATTTTCTTTCTTGCATAGCCCTTCTTTTGAAGTGTAAAGAGAGAGAAGGAAAGAGTAATAAAGAGGCCTATCCAAACATTTATTTGTAACTAATGTCATATATTCATTCAATGAAAACTTCTTTATTTCTTTCTTCCTCTCATAAATTATGTACAATAAGATTACCAACCCCAACATTGACAAAATGGTAAATATATTTCCCTCCCCTTCCCTTTACAAAGCTCATTGAGCTAATATTTTACATGCCTTAACACAATACTAAGGCTCTAAAACATAGCCTAGGATCCACAAGAAGACTCTTTCTTCTTCTTTCTCTCTTTCTTAGCCAAATCCTAAAAAAAGTCATAATAACACAATAAAACCAATAGAGGTGCTCACCACCCAACCATAGGCTTGTTCACAAGTCTCCCCTAAGCTAGGAGGCCTACAAGTAACCTCAAAACATGCATATACACAAAGGATGCAACCACACACTCAAAAAAGAAGCACATTCCCATTCACAAAACAAGATCCACATACCATGGATTTGAAACAAGGGGGAGAGAGTGGACTACATTCCTCAAGGGGAAAGACATCAAATACTAACTTGAGATAACAATACTTTCTCATATCTCAACTTAATTATTTTCTCATCAATATCATCTCATATTACAAACTTAACCATCTTATTACTCCAAAAATCGCAAGGAGGGCACTCTTGTCTCTCAAACATAACCACAAACTCAAATAAGGCCTCAAGACAAACAACTCTATTCAAGGAGTAAGCTTTCCCAAAGGAGGTTCTCACCTCTCTCCAAACCCCAAATACAAGGCAAGCTCTACCACAAAAGTGGTGACTATTTTCCTTAAACAACCCATCCCAACACCATGACACAACCAAACAAGAACATACAAATACATACATTCCATAAGAAAATAAAGAAACTACTTAAATCTTGAAGACTCTTGAGATATTACCTCTCAAACTCTCCAAGTATGAAGGAGTTGAAGAAGATCTACTCAAGAGTTCTCCAACACTTCAAAATACCTCTCCAAAGCCCAAGCTCTTCCCAAAAATCAAAAACACAAAAATCCCTTTCTTCTCTCCAAAGGGAGAGATAAATAAGGAGGAAAAATCAAAATCCCTTGAATGGGGAGGTGAAACTTGTCACATTCCCATTCACTCTCATAAGCACACCTTCCCACAAGTGCTCTCACACATGTGTGAGACATTGGGGAAAGGAATTTACTTGGGATCTCTTCTCATGAGCTCCAACAATGTGTGCTCACACATGTGAGAGCCTTAGGAGCCACCCAAATCAAACCAAGAGCTTAGGATATTGGGATTGGGATGGTGACAAGTCTCCATCCCTCTTCCCAAAAACTAGTCTCATCACTCTTCTTTCAAGGTCAATTTGAGGGGTCATATCTTTGTTTAGGCCCAATATTTGAGGCTCAAAAGATACCTATACCATAGGTATGTGACCTAGGTGTTGTGCCTTGCACACATGCCCTATTTTACCAAATGGAGACCCCCTTTATCTTGTTTCACTTTTCTATTTCGTTTGGTCTCAATAAAGTGCTTGAGAGAAATGATGTCTTGATGCCTTGATGATAAGGTCAATTTGTGCATATTTGGGTCAAGTTGAGTAAATTTGATATGATGATCTCATTGGTTTTCCTTTGTGGTTTGAATTAGGTTGCTTAGAGTGTACTAAATCATGGGGTTAGGCCTTTAAGTCTGTCCTATGCTAAAAATGCATCTTACTACATTTTGTGCTAATATTCCTTTCAATCAGATATTAGTGCTAGGTCCTTTGCACACTAGCCTACGCTAAAATTCACCAACTCAAGATCTCCACTTAATTTAGCCCTAACCGGACATGTTCGGTTGATGTTAGAAACATTGCTAATCATGTGCAAGGTGAAAATCCCACTAGGTACCGTCATTAAGACTTTGTGCTAAAATTGGATTTGACTAGATATGCGTGGAAATCCATACTCACTGGACATATCCAATCATGACCAAAAACTCCACTTATTTGGTCAGGTGCTCAATCCCCGTAAAGTGTGCATTGCACTATCTTTAATACCCTGCATTTATGACAATTTTCCAGAGAGGTATAAAGGGTTTAACTCCCTCATTTTTCAGCATTTTGCTATTGATACTTCTATGTCTTGGAGCTCTAAATTTTCTAGGTGTCCCTGTTGAAGATTTCTTGGCTTGAGCACGTTCATCAATTGATTTCCTCCATTTTGATTTCATGTGCACAGGTAGGTCAATTTTGAAACTCTCTTGTTGGATTTGGTCTTTGATATCATGGTTGTTTGCTGTGTTGGGGTTTGATGCAATTTGTTTCAATTGATTGGGCATGCTTTTGGGGATTTGAGCCTGGTTTAGTATGGGAAGTTTAGTTTGGAGTTCCTTGAAATTGTCAGCTTAGGGTTTTGATTGGGGTTTTCATTCAAAAGAGGGATATATATGTATATATGTGCAAATGTGTTTTAATCATCATAAATTTTGATATTCCCCTCTATAGAAACTTTGATTTCCCTTAGAAATTTATGGCTAAAGTCCTAAGTTGGAACCCCCTTTAAAAATTTGTCTTACATGAAAATGCTTTTCAAATTCATATCCTATGCATTGTATTTTCTCCGCTAAGCCCCTCAGTAGATTTTTTGTTAAATACAAGTTGAAGTGGATATATCCACTTAGCACCAAATTCCCCGCACTCCACTTTTGCTTGAGTTTTCTGTGGGATCAAGATTTGAATGTTTTTAAAGTTTGTGATAAAAAGGTTTGGAGGTGGATCTTGTGCTAAAAGGTGCATCCACCAGACATATCCTCTAGCACCTAAAATCCCCGTAGATCCACTTATCAACAAATTTCCTGCCAAGCTAAACTAAGGCATTTAGGAATTTTGTGTTGAAATTGTCCTCCACTGGATGTATACGGTTGACTCAAAAACCTCTTCCATCCTATTGCCAAGGAAACTCCCACCGGAAGCACTTGAAGATTCTAGTGCTAAAATCATTCCTAACCAGATTTGCGCTAAAAACTATACCCACTAGACATGTCCTTTTGGCGACCTGATCTGCACATATCCACTTGAGGAGTAAATTGATGTTGAAGTGTTAGAACTGTTGGCAAGAGACACTATATGGATTCATGGTTGTTGTCATTGATGGCAACAAAGGTCATCCCACATATCCACAAGTCATGGTGTGCCTCTACCAGAAGTCAGGATGAAGAACTGTTATGGTCCGGTGAACAAGAACAGAGCATGTGGCAAGGTCCGACAGATTGGTCTGGACCTCTCAGAGGAAGTGTCTTGGTGCAGTGCAGATTTGGGGAAGTCAAGAGGACTACCTTGAGTAGTATATTCCAAGGATTTAGCCTCCGGTGATGGACAAAGAAAAAGATATGAATAGCTGAGTACCGGATTCCTAAAAGACAATGAGAACAGAAGGAAGAACTGACTGACAGAGCATCAGAATCTTTTCCGGATATGTTACTGTTGATGGTAAAGGTTGTGAAGGCATGAATCATGTTTGGCCAACATGACTAATGATATCTACAAGTATATGCTTGATCCGCATTGTTTGGTGAGCAAGGATTCAGCCGACAGAACAGAGCTTGTAAGAAACCAGACTGTTCCGGATGCCGACTAGAAAGGTGATGAAATTACTTGTGCGGATATATATAGAGGATGGATTTAGTTGTGAAAGGAGTGATTGTGTGATAGTGTATGTGAATAAGTACAGATCAGAGCAGAAGTAGTAAGAAAGATCCGGTATGTGAAAAGATAGCAGAATAAAGAACAGAGGAAAGATGAAGTGCAGCAGATCAGTGTACTGAGCCTAACTGAAACTGAACCCTAGCATATGTAGGTGCTTCCAATCAGTTCAAGTATTGTATAACATTCTTTGTAGACAGTGTGTCTCCTTGTAGGCAGTGGGCCTCTTTGTGAGCAGTGTGCTCGGGCAGTGAGCCCTAATTGGCAAGTGCCATTTTTGTAACTCCTTATTCTTCTAACAGAGAATAATCTTTGGGTTAATCACCCTGTGGTTTTCTCCCTTAACCGGGTTTCCATGTCAAAAATACTGTGTCATGTGTTTCTCATTTCATGATAATGTTTGTTTGTTTAACTCAATGCTGCTTTGCTTAATAAGAAAGTTCAAAAGAAGAAACAATTAGGATAACTGATTCACCCCCCCCCTCTCAGTTATCAACAAGAACAAGTTAGCGCTAAATTTTAACTTCACTGCACATATCCTGATGACATTGAAAAGCTTGTTGATTCTGGTGAAAGCCCTAAGTCCTGCTAAATCCTGTTAGAGCCTAAAGTCCTGCTTTTGCCTCAAATGCACTACTAAGATATTTGTTTTAAGGGAATTGAGATGATTTGGTCAATGGACTTGGATTAATTGCATGACATTTATCTTGTTTATGTGAATTGATTTGAATTTAAGGATATCATGCATTAAATTAAGTATTGTTCTTAGTATGTGCTGTAATATCTATTGAGGCCTCAACAGTCTGCTAACTTATTTATTCTGCTTTTGCTTATGAATCATATGGTGAAATGTTAAGAAATGAGTTTTAATGAATATCATTTTGCTTCCTTAAAAGAAATGCTGTAAATTTTATATTGAAATTAATGGTTAGTCAAACACCTTGCTGAGGGGGAAACCCCCGCTTTTGGTCTAAAGGTCTAATGCCAAAGTTCATGTTGAAAATTCATAAACATTATATGTTTCCTAACATTCCTAGGTCATTAAACATAGATCTGGACCACTAGGACAATAATTTCCAAACGATTACTCATTAGGTTCCTATCCTATAGGATAAATGACTTCACAAGCTATAAACATGAAGTACGAGTTCAAAGGAATTCCCTCGATGAGCAAGATCACCTCAGCTTGGAAGGATATTGGAGATACCAACCTCAAACACATTGACATAGAAGATTTCAAACTAAGGATCTTGGGTCTTAATCCCACACCATGGGCTAGGAGGATCAGAGATAATGACATTGCTCAAGTTGTTACCTTTCCAACCTCTATCCAATGTCCTAAGGTAATTGTTGCATGTGCAGAAAGGTATGACCAGTTGACTAGGATAGTGGTAACATAGGGTGGCCAAGTGTTGGTAGATTTTAGTCCATTAGCATTAGCTAAGACTTTTGACATCCCTCCCATTCCTAGTCTAACATTGATAGATGAGGATGAGAATCAAAAGATGTACAATCAAGACCCTGAAGCCTGTAGGAAGAGGTTCAATGAGGGATGGATGAAGAATAAGAGAGATGCCATGTCTAAACTTCCCTAGATATTGTATAGGAGTGATTTCAAAGAAGAAATAGGAGACCTAGTCACTCTCCTGAGTAGAATAATGGGATTGCCCTCTGCTTCCACCTTTAAATGTTGGATGTTTCCCTATGTAAAGGAGATATTGCATGGAGACAAGAAGATCCACTAGGCTCAAATCCTGAGCAATAACATTCATGAGGATTTTATTGCATTTCATAATGATGAAACCTTTAGATGGACTTCTTATGTGGTTTATGCTTTGGCAAAGAACTTTGCCTATCCTAGCTTGTCAAAGTTGGGAGAAGTAGGTAATGTAGAGGATCAGTACACAGTGTACAAGTGCTACACACAACTGTAGATCTCTAAATGACTTGTACACTAAAAAAGAGTTAATGATGCATTCACTATGCACATTACAAGGATGTTACAAGGTGATATAGCAAGGAGATTGTCTCCAGAAGCAACCAATGTTGTGCAGATTTATGGAAGATGGTACATCCAATTCTAGAAGTTTACTTATCTTAAAGTCCAAGGTTTCATTGGGGCACCCTACAAACTAACAAGATACCCAATAGATAAGGTAGTGCTCCTAGAGCTAACAAGGAAACTACTCACTTGTGCTAAAAGGTTGAAACACTTACATAGGGCTTCCATCAAATTCCCCATACTAATGGGTAGGGGAAACTTCTCTTGTGTTACTCTTGGACCAGCAGAACATTCAGATACAGAGCTTCAACTATTAAATCTGCATTACTATCAAAAGAGAACACATTTTGATCCCTTTGAAATAATGGAAAGACATGTCAGTAAGCAAATGTTTCATAGAGAGCATCTTGAGGACTTTTGGGCCAACTGCATTGATGATTATGAGGTTCTAAGAAGAAAATACTCGAGACTATCTTTAGATTTTATAAGAAGATTCCACATTATTGAGGTACCTGATCAAATAATAGAGAATAATAACTTGGTACAAAGAGGGACTTGGGAAGCTTTGTTTGGTTAGCCCATCCCATTGCCCAATTGGGAAGATGTTGAGGAAAGTTCATTGGATGAGGTAATGAGGAATCCTCTTAAGTTTAGTAAGAACTGGGTAAGAGCCTAGATTGCAGCTCTAACACAAGTAGGGGTGACTCTCACATACACAGAAAAACTGCAAGATAGATCAAGTGATAATGAAGAGGATGAACCCATAGAAATATGAGAAGATTTAGAACAAGAAATTCCCAAAGGAGATACTCTAGGAGGTGATAGCAAAGAGGATATTCCTCATGCTAACAAAGAGAAAACAAAGAAATAGCCTCCGAAGTAGGAGAAAAAGTGTAAACCTCCTATAGTTAATTCCTGAGGCATGAGAAAGAGAGATATGCCTAGTGGGAAAGGTGAGCCATCCAAGCCTAAGAAGACAAATAACAACCTACTATGACTGCACCTCTTGTTAATTTTATTGCCAATAAACAAAATATTGATATTGCCACTTCATCTCCTGCTATAGCTGGCAGTCTATCCCCTGTTTACTCTGGCATTCTTATGATAACCACTTTTGTTGTATCTAGTGCAAGTATATCCTCTTCCCTTCTTCCACCTACCACATCTTCCACCATCCATTGCTCCATCTTCTTTCCCTGTCATTGCATCTATGAGTCTTCATGTTTTCTCCTCCTCTTCACTCTATTTCTTTTTCATCTTCATCTTTACCTCCCATTTCAACCATCTTCTCACCACCTCCTTTCTCCTTTCCATCCTTGAACCTTACCACCCCACTTGCCATTTCTTCATTACTTTCATCTCCTTCTTTTTCTCCCTCAGGTTTTGCATCATTTGCAAACCTATCTAGGTAATACTTGCCTCCCTCTACTACTGATTCTTTTGCTGCCATAAACAATTCTTTGACTTGACCATTTAGTGATTCCACACAAGTCCCTTTGCCATTAGCCCTTCTGATTCCCTCATTGCCTGGTATAAAAAAGATATGTGCTGAATTGGATTCTCAAGGAGATGTGCAAATTGAAGATGTCACACATAACCTTCCCATAGATCCTAGCACTATAGAGGTTGTAAATGTAGAGGACAATCCTTTGGAGGAGGTGGATGGTGATTTAGTGTTAGAGACTGCTAATAAGGCTATGACTGAGAATCTACAACATATAGAGCAATCAAAATCTCCTCTTAGGATCACTAAAATATAAGAGCAAGATGTACAGGATGATAGGGGGTAGAGCATAAAATTCACATAGAGGATGAACATACAGATGATTCTTTGAATAAGGAGGATAGTCAAATTGACCCTCCAAAACATTCTTCCACAACTCTAGAATGGCTTGAACAAAGGTTAAATAATCAGCCTTCGAAAGTAGAGGTGATGTCTCTAGACTTGGATAGTTTTTTGGCATGGATTAAAAAGCCTAAAAAATAGAAGAAAACTAGAATCTAGTCCAGAATATACAAGGATGCTATAGGTTCACGCATCACAAAGGTAGTTGTCCCTCCTAAGCAAGCTAACAAGAAAGAGATTAGCCTAGAAGATTACACAGTTACAACTTTTAACCTGGGGATGACTTCCAAGGCTCAAGAGATTGATGAACTTAAGGACTCTGTATCAAACATTCTTAATAGGTTAAATAAGGATGAGTTGACAAAGTAGCAACTCAAATAGCAAAATGAGGAACTAAGGGCTTACATAAAATATTTAATAAAACCCATGCCCTCAAGTGATGAAATAGAGACAACACCTTCTCTCCTCTCTAAGGAAGAGTTGGAAAATTTTGATAATATCAAAACTACTACAATTGCGATAGAAGAATGGTTCAATAAGGTATATATAGATGGGTGTGAGGTAATAAATGAGGTATTAGAATTGCATAAGGAGTTTTGTCTTTTGAAGATAGAATGGGATGAGGTTGTCAGTGATTGCACAAGTTATGATGATTATTACTCTCACATACATCCTCGGGTCTTTGCAATGAGTAATCTCCCTGATGAAGTCTTATTGGTAGAAAATGTTTTAACTCAGGATAGACTGTACATGACAGAGCAATGGCTAGAGCTGATAAGATTAAGGAGAGAAATCTTTGACAAAGCTAGAAATTCCTTTGACCCAGCTAGAGCTCAAATTCTAGATGTTATATATCATTTGAATGATGTACTTTGGGCTTGTTCAAATACTGATCTAGATGACACTACCCCAGTAGATGCCCAATAGTGTAAGGAAAAAATTAATCACATCATTCATGGAGACTCACCACTTAACATGGTAGGAAGGCTGGAAAGGATAAGTGACCTAAGGACACTATTCAAGGAGTTCAAAAGTAATAAAAGGTCTAGGTCAATTGTATACTATAAGTTTTCACAGGAGGTAGACAGGGTCAAATTGAGAATTAACTATGTCAAAGATCCTTAGCCTTTTGACATCAACCCAGATTTAGAAGCATTCACAATGTATGACAATAGAGAAGCAGAGTAAAACAAAGTTGACTCAGATGATGATAAGCAATGAAGTTTTCTAGTCAGCACATGAATTCTCGTTAGGCCACATAAGCTCATATTTTCACATGTCATATGACTCTCTTTTGACCTCTTTTTGTCTTGGAGATTGGATTTTCATCATATACATCCAAATGGGTATTCATTTTGTCCAATTACAATGTATTTAGAGGTTGTATTTTATCTTTTTCCTACAAGACAAAAACAAATCCGAGAATATAACTAACTGATGCATTTCATTAAATGCAATGTAAATCTAGACCCTTGATGTTGAGCTAATCTCCACCATCCATGAAAAACTTGGTATGGTGCCTTGTCTATAAAGGGGCCATCATTTTCTCTCATTGTAAGTAAGATTTGGTGTTGAATTGTTGAGACTCTGCCAAAATCTTATTAATACAAAGAAAGTTTTATAGGTTGCTGGGAATTTGTGTTATTGTGTTATCTCATTTTGGATTTCATGGTTCATGCCAAAGTTGAAATTAGTTTGTGTTGTTGTAATGATGGATAAATACTAAAATATTTGATGAATGCCTTGGTTCATACTATTGGTGCTTGTTGATTGTAAGTTACTCTGTATAGTTAGCCTAAACCTTTTAATAAATTATGTTTGGTTCATAACACTTGTTGAATTGCACAATTGTTGAGTATTTGATGAATGTATGCAATCTAAAAATCATAAGATTCCTTTGAAGATAGCATCATTTTCTGTAGCATTGCAGTCTGCTGGCCTGGTTAAATAGGGAATGATTTATTGAAGGTGTTTGTATATCTCCAACATATTATCTGGTTGTGATTGTCACTTAGGTTTCAATACTTATATTTACCCTTATACTTTTACAATTTCTTTCAGTACATCTGTTAGAGTTAGGTTTTAAGCAACATTTACATTGTCAATCTGATGAAAGTACCCTAGGGTTCCTTGCACACTTCACTGTAATAATTTCAAAAACCCTATCAGTTGTTGATGTAGTGAAGGTAGGAGGGGCTGATGAGGGACTGTCCAACCTTGCAGCCTTAAACAACTAACAACATGAACTTAATAGAGATGTAATAGCAACAAATAGATAATAGCAAAATGAATGAAAATACTCATGAACACATGACACAAGATATATACTAGGAAAACCCTCAAAGGGAAAAACCTAGCCTCAAAGATCACTTCTCATTTTATTATTGTTTCAAAACCTTATTACATGTGCCTCTAGGATTTTTAGATGCTAGGCCGCAACCCAGGATTACAAAAGATTAGTACAACACAACTTCATGTCTTCTTTCTTCTTCTTCTTCTTCTCGATCCTCTATTTTGTATCTTCTTCTATTCTCTGCTTTGATTTCTACTTTTGTTTTTCTACTTCTCCATATCAAAACCATTCATCTTCTAGCTTCATGTCTTTGTACACTTCCTTACTATCTTGTAACAATCTTCTATTCTTCATTTATGTCCTCTGCAAGCCCTTATAACATTATCAAGTTGGCCTGATTGTAACGACTAGTATGAAATGTATAAAAACAAATAGGTTAG
The DNA here is from genome assembly GCA_027924645.1 of Cunninghamia lanceolata. Classification (NCBI taxonomy): domain Eukaryota; kingdom Viridiplantae; phylum Streptophyta; class Pinopsida; order Cupressales; family Cupressaceae; genus Cunninghamia; species Cunninghamia lanceolata. Next base: position 3,987,830 of record BSBN01001011.1, read on the forward strand.
ACCTAAACACTCAGTACTGCTCCACAAATGCATGGAACCTGGTGCAGTGCTCCATGAAGGTTGGCTAGGTCCTAAATTACCTTGAATGATGTTCCATTAAACTTTGCAAGTCACGGAATTGCTCTACAAACTAATTAGACTTCACTGAACACTAACTACTCTACTATGTGAAAATAGGTAATCTTTTGATAGCGATATCTCTCAAGAAATGAGTCTAATTGACCTAAATTTTGGATATGATGTAGATGTCATGTCATAGAAACTAAATCTAGCTCCACAAGCTCTGATGTGTAAATACGGTAAAATGATGTAATCTCTAATGCCTCCTTCCTAGCAGTCTGCAACTCAACCTTAACTATCTTAATTTTCTTGAATGACTTCTGGATGCCCCTACATCAGACTCTCAGGGTTAATTCAAAATTGAGCCTCTTCATTTTGATCTACATTATGTCAAAATCAATGTTCTTTCTTAGGATATGTTCTGCGGTCTATTCACAAATCATTGCACTACCTCATGGTCAGCAGTCGGTACAGGTCCTCTATGCAAACTACCTCTAGTTCTTCTTACTTCAGACCTGATCTAAGTTTGACATTCTACTTGCAATCCTTGGACTACCTTAGTGATTAGCAGCCTAACAAAGTCTTCTCCCCAAGCTGCCTCAAATTCTTCATGTTCTGGTGGTCTATGTTTAACGGTCTACTTGTAAGCCTTGCATTGCCTCAATGATCAACGATCTAAGCAAGTCTTCTCCACAAGCTGCCTCAAGATCAATATCAACTTCAATCCATTAAGAGTCAATCAATACATATTTACATCCTTTAGAACAATCATGTTACTTCCTTAATACAGACAATACATTCCTGAATTCTCTCTACAACACTTTCTAATCTCTATTTCTAGACACAATTTCTTCCACACACATTAAAATCTTATAGTTTCTTCTCCGCATACACTTTCCTTATACTTTTCTCTATTCCTACACCCATATTTACTTTACTCTAGTACACAAACTTTCTCTTCCAATAAAACATCTTGGCATTCCCTCTTTCTTTGTAATATGAACTTTGCTTCCCTATTATGCTTCACACTTGTTCACACAAACTTTCTCTTGCATTGTTTCCTTAGATGACTAGTCTACAACAATATTCTCCTTAGGATCAATGTCTCACCCTCTTCCAGACTCTCTATTAAACTTGATGACTCAAAAGGTTCTTCCTCCTCTGCATAAACTACCTCTACATTATTTATTGTTTCCTCATCATTAGTCTCTTCGATAATAGGTTCTTGGTGACATTCATTGCTTGATTCTTTTCACCTCCAAACTTAAAAATAGGTTCTCTTATCAAATCCTCTTGCATTCCTTTAGTATCTTCCATTGCTGTAATAATTATGACTCCTATCATTTCTCCCTCTATGTTATGAATTACTGTCCTTGTTTTGCTCCACATAAGGTCTTCTCTCTCTATATCTTGATCCATATCCTCTTTTCTCTCCAACACATGAATACTTCAATCTATACAACCTTTTGAACATACAAGTAACATGTTTCCATTTTGATCCATCAATCCATCCATAATCCATCTACATACAATTTGTCATAGGTTTTCTCCTCCGCATTTTATTCCAACACATCTTTTCAAAATGATTCCTTAATCCATAGAACTTACAAGGGTATAGATCCCAACACAATTCTTTTTCATGTCCATGTCTAGTACAATAAGAACAATGCATACCTTTCCTTCTCTAAATTGATTTGTTTAAATTTGTAACAACATCCTTACCTCTGATATATCCAAGGCCTTCATTTCTTGATCTTATTACTGGTTCAATAGGATTTGTAATTCCTTATTGATGCTTTCCCAATCCTTTTTCTTCATATTTATGATTCTTTGCATGATTATGAAACCAATACCACTGCCAACAACTTTAGGTTCAATTATATTGTTATCTTCATTCTCACCTTCTAAAGAAGCTTCTGCAGTATCACACAAATAATTAGTATCACAAGAAACATCACAAAGTTTTGGCTTAGATCTCAAACTTTCATTCTCTTTTCTACATGTTACAAGCGACTTCTCTAACTGGTTAACATGTTCTTTCAATTCTAATATTTCACTCTTTTGTAGAGTGTTTTCCTTTTTTCAACTCTTCTAAATTTTCCTCTAGATCTCTATTCCTCTTTTCCATCTTCCCAAACGACTTGAATCCTTCTTCCAATTCTTCAAAAATCTTTTTGGAATACTCAAACAACTTCAAACTCTACTTCTAAATATTCATTCCTCCTTTTTACATTTTATAATTCCTCTTCAAGAGCATCATATTTGTCTTCTCCTAGTTCTTTTATCCTTTCCATCAATTCTGAATTACACCTTTTGATTTCACACAATTCTTCTTCCAAAATATCCTTTTCACATCTTAGGTTTTCCTTTTCTTTCTTCATCCTTTTTTAAATGTTCCCCATTGAAACAAATTATACAAACAACTTTAATATAAAAAGCTTACCTGGATCTTTCTTGTCTTGATCTTTCTTCTGTGGTGACACTTGTTACTTCTAGGGTTTTGCACTTTCTTTCAACACTTTCTATCTTCCCAATAGATCCAAAACCTTCCCAACAGATTTGCAACCAGCTCTGATACCACTTGATGTAGTCAAGGTAGGAGGGTCTGATGAGGGACTATCTAACCTTGCAGCCTTAAACAACTAACAACATGGACTTAACAAAGATGTAATAGCAACAAATAGATAATAGCAGAATAAATGAAAATACTCATGAACACAATCACTTCTCATTATATTAGTGTTTCAAAACCTCATTACATGTTCCTCTAGGCTTTTTAGATGCTAGGTCGCAGTCCAGGTTTATAAAAGATTTGTACAACACAACTTCATATCTACTTTCTTCTTATTCTTCTTGTTCCTCTATTCTGTATCTTGTTCTGTTCTCTGCTCTACTTTATGTTTCTATTATGCTACTTCTTTGGATCAAAATCATTCATCTTCTAGATTCATGTCTTTGCATACTTCCTTGATGTCTTGTAATAGTCTTCTATTCTTAATTTATATCCTCTACAAGCCCTCATAACATTATCAAGTCAACCTGATTGTAATAGCTAGTATGAAACATGTAAAAATAAATAGGTCAGACCTAAACACTCAATATTGCTTTGCAAATGCATGGAACTTGGTGTGGTTCTCCATGAAGGTCAGTTAGGTCCTAAATTACCTTGAATGATGTTCCATTAGACTCCGCAAGTAATGGAATTGGTCCACAAACCAATTAGACTTCACTAAACAGTGGCTGCTTTGCTCTGTAAAAACATGTAATCTTTTGATAGTGATGTCTCTTAGGAAATGAGTCCAAATGACGTAAATTTTAGATATGATGTAGATTTCATGTCTTAGAAACTAAATCTAGCTTTTCAAGCTCTGATGTGTAAATGCAATAAAATGCAGTAATCTCTAATGTCTCCTTCCTAGCACTCTGCAACTCAACCTTAATTGTTTTAACTTGCTTGAATGACTTATGGATGCTCCTGCATCAATTGCATGTAAGTCCCCTTTGTTGGTATAGCTAAAACATCCACCGAGTTATCCTGTGAGCTAAGACCTAGCTATATAAACGTTAGGGAAGTCTTTTACAAAATAAGATTCCTTTCAAAAGAGGTGAGATACCCTCATATGTTACCTACATTGTTGCATGCTAAAAACACCATCAATAGAATTGGCACTAGAAGGAGGGTTGCACAAGCTTAAGCATCACATAAACCTTTTTTCTCTAGGTAAGTAAGGCTAGGGACTAGACAGAGGCATACTAGATCTAGTTTAGTTGGAGAAGATCTATTGTTCCTAACCCAGTTTAGAAGAACAAGGAGAGACCAAGGGGTACCTAGGACCCCTAGGGCATAGTCCATTCCAAGAAATCTATCTACAGTTCAAGTCAATTTCCTTAGCATGGCTTTCTTTTCTATTTCAAACCCCTCTCTGATCAATTTCAACAACCATCATGACATGCCCAAGGATCCCAATAAGTATTGCTTGAAGTTCTGTCCTAATGACTCTAAAAGAATTTTTAATGAACACATAAAGATTTTTGAAAGTAATATGTACATGCTGCAAGTACAATATGAGGATGTGATCTAAAGGTTGTTCCCCTACTCACTACAAAATGAAGCATATTATTGGTTTGCCAACCTTCCCTCATCTTCAATCAATTCATGGTAGGATTTGAAGAATGCATTCCTAAACTACTTCCAAACACCCACCACCCCTGCTAACCTTTATTGATCCTTTGTGGAGGTTCGCAGAGCTAAAGGGGAATTGATAGGTTTGTTCAACAACAGGTTCCATAAGGTTTATCTTCACCTTTAGGATCCTTTTGATCTTGCCCAACTAGATACTTTACATATCTATTATGTAGTATTAGATAAGCTCACATCTATGTTTTTAAGAAGGGCTAATCCAACTCCCACAACTTTGGCAGAAGCATATGCTGAGGCTATCAAGGTGGATTTAGAGTTGGGACAAGCTGCTACAGGTCCATTAAATCACCCTAGTCCTAGAGCAATGCCAAATCAAATACCACTAATTAACCATACCTTGGCCAACCACACTCTAGTATAGAACCCCATTCCAACCCTTGTGACAATACAAGCTTTGGTTGTTCACACTGGAACACCAATTATAGAATTGCCACCTGCACAATTGCCTTTCCACCAATCAGCTGAAATTGCAAATGTTAGAGATGAAAAGGATGACATTAGAGAATTAGCAGAACAAATGAAGAAGCTTACAGCTAAGGTGGCACACTTGAGAAATTAGAATGCTTACCTACAACAAAGGAATCAAAGTCAGAATCAATACCAAAATCAAAACTATCAGCGACATAATAGAACATGGAATACCAGGCCAAACAACAAAGGAGTCCCTTCACCATTGGAGGCACAAAATGTAGAAAATCATCCCCAGGGAAAGTAATGTTGGTAGAAGTAGCATTGTCTTCATGGTGTAGGATTCACAACACGAATGCTCATTTAGAATTAGACTAACATGAGTTCCAAATTGTGTCTAGTATTTTCCAGAGAGAAGTCCAAAATGCTAAGGCACAAGAGACTCCACCCACAGGATACAAACTAGTGCCTACTCAAAGGTATGATATTGCCTTAGTCTTGGATAGTTATGTCTTTCCTTTTCAAGATGAAAACTAGCCTGAATTAGAGGAAGCTGATGAAGTCCATGCTTACTAGCAATACAATAAAACCCCATATAATCTCAAGAGTAACAAACCAAAGGGTCCCTTTACCACTTCCATTCCTACAAACAATTATCAAGTCCCCCTTGATCCTAAGGCTTCCAACAATCCTGATCCTCCTAAGGTTGTACCCCAAACTATAAGTCAAACCCAACCAGTTAAATCCTCCTAGAAATCTGAAGTAGCTAAGTTGGGACAATACATAGTAGATGATTCTGTCAGTATTTGAGTTCATAAAGGTTTTAGAGGTTAGGATAGCCTTCCTTTAGAACATTAGAGCACATGCCAAGATTGACCCTTCCCTAAAGAAATTCTACAGAAGGAAAATCTTGATAAAGGAAAGGATAGAGTTCATGTCACAGACATTGATCAACGCGTGACTTTGTACAAGAAGAGAGAGTCACCTCCCTTTCTACTAACCCTTAGGATATTTGGCAAAAATCTTCACAATTGTTTAGTAGATTCAAGGGCTTCCACTAATGTTAATGCCTCTATCACTTTGTAAGACACTGGGTCTAACTCCTACTGAATCTTCTAGGAAGGTTACTCAGTTAGATAAAATAGAAGTCAATGTTGTAGGGGAGCTCAACTGGATTCATATGTAGTTAGCATCAGACCCACAAGTATAACAATAAATAGACATACAAGTGGTAGATATTCCTAACACCTACTACATGTTGCATAGTAGGGACTGGTCCAAAACACTAAATGGCTACATGGCTACTGACTTTTATCATATGTGGTAACCATGGAAAGGACTTACTAATCAAATTCGTATTGAGAGGGAACCTAAGATGAAACACATGATCATAGAGTACAATCAGACACATGAGATCTTCTATTTAGAGGTAGATTTAGGAGTTTATCTCCCTTAGATAAACTAGGTAGAAGAAGTACTCATGTTGAGTTGCAATCGTTACTCTGACTCACCACTTACCAAGTGCCAAGAAAGTATAGAAGCTTGTGTCCAATCAGACCTAGAGTCTTCTTCTGATGAGGAGCCTAGCATCTTTGAAGGATTTAGAAGCTTCGTTGCTAAGTTCATGTGTGACCATCTGGCTATTGGGAAGAAGATACAAATGGAGGAACTGTTGTTGCCTAATTTGTGTCACATTCACAATGCATCCCACTCAGAGTTTACTTGCTTCTTATGCCAATAGATAGTATATCAAGTTTAGAAACATTTGCAATAGTCATCTGCTAAAAGTGAAGAGAAGCTTGAGTTGACATTGACCACTGATCAAGGGATTAAGCAGCTAAATAGACAAGATAGGAACCTTAAAAGGAAACCTACGGATCCTCATATTTGGACCTTGAGGTTTTATGGATCCAGATCCAAGAAAGGGTTTTGTGTAGGTTTTGAATTGATCAATCCTTCAAGGAACTCTTATTTGGCCATATACACACTGCAGTTCCCTTGCACTAATAATGTTGCAAAGTATGAGTCATTAGTGCACTAACTGTTGATTGCTATCCAGAAGAAGGTTAAGATAATTCAAGTGTTTGTTGATTTAGAGCTGGCAGTTAAGCAAGTTAGAAAATAGTATTCCTGTAATGATAAAAGGTTGAATCATTAATGAAATTAGGTTTGGGATCTTGTTGAGTGTTTTGATGGTTTTAATATCTAATTGATCCCAAGGAGACAAAATAATGTTGCTAATGCATTAGCATAGGCTATAAGTTCATTGGAACCACTTGCTATCTCTAATTTGAAGAAGTTCACTCTTGAATTGGTTCCAACTCCCTTGTACTAGAAAATATCACTCATTTCCAAGTCTTCGAAGATGATAAACATATCATTGATTTTCTTATATCTTTAGATGTGTTTGCTGCCCAAATAATTGATGAAGAAGATTCAAAACCAGCTGAGATGGATCTAGAAGGAGTCTTAAACCTAAAAACCAACACTATCCATTGAGGTATTGTGGAGCTAGAAAGATTATTAGACTTGGATCAGTTTGGGACTCACAAGAAATAAGATGATTCCACGGGAGGAAAGTGCGATCCATACAACTTGGGTACAAAAGATGAAATCAAGAATGTGTTTATTGGGAAGGCCTATACACTTAAGGAAAGGGGAAGGAATTATTCAGGCATTGAGAGATTACCATGATGTCATTGTTTGGAGTTATGAAAACCTAAAGACATATGACACCTCTATCATAACCCATACCATACCTTTGAAGCTAGGATTCATGCCATTCAGACAAAAGAAATGACAAGTGAATGCTCTCTTAGAACCATTGATTTTCCAAGAAGTTCAGAAATTGTTATCAACAAGAATTAGATTTTTCAGTAAGGCATTCCACATGGGTGGCCAATCTAATCACGGTATGTAAGAAGAATGGCGAAATACAACTGTGTGTAGACTTCAGAAACTTGAACAGAGATTCAGAAAAAGATAACTATCCATTGTCATCCCTTGATGAGTTGCTGCAAATAGTAAATGGGTCGCACATGATGTCATTTCTAGATAGATATTCAAGATATAATCAGGTGATGGCTAAATATGTCGATAGACTCAAAACTACCTTCACATGCAAATGGGGTATATATGTGTACTGAAGGATGCAATTTGGTTTAATCAATGTAAGAGCAATATTCCAGTGCACAATGGACATTACTTTTAAGGGATTGGTAGGTAAATGCATAATCATTTATATGGATGACCTAACCATATTCTCTAAGAAAAGGGAGGATCATATTTCTGATTTGAGGAAAGTGCTGCAATGGTGTAGAGATTATGGAGTTTCATTGAATCCCAAGAAGTATATTTTTGGTGTCACTGAAGGGAAGTTGTTAGGACATGTGATTTTAGAGGAAGCTATATCTATAGACCCTGATAGAGTCCAAGCCATTCTCAAGATCCAACCTCCAGCAAGTAAAAAAGAACTAAAGTCTTATTTTAGTAAGATCAATTTCATCCAGAAGTTTATTACTGGCTTCACTAACCCTTGAATACAATGTTAAAACAAGATGGCAAAATTAAATGGATGCCAAAGGCTAAAGCAGCCTTTGCAAAAATTAAGCAGGTGATTGTCAATGCTCCAATTTTAGTAAGTCTAGATTATACTCTACCATTTTGCATATACTCCTTTGCTTCAGAACATACATGTGCATCCATGCTGATGTATAAAAGGGGAATTGACGATGAATCTCCTATTGCCTTCATGAGTACAGCATTAAAAGATGCAGAACTCAGGTATCCAAATGTCGAGAAGATAGCCTATACTCTAGTCAAAGTAGTCAAGAAATTTCATCACTATATTCTAAGGAGTAGAGTGACTCCTATAGTCCTAGATGTTGCAATAAAAGTGTTACTGAAGCAAAATGAGTTGGGTGAAAGAAGAGGAAAATGGGTCATGATATTGTAGGAATTTGATCTAGATATATAGCCTATGAAGCTAGCAAGGGGAAAGCACTTACCAAGACCACGGTGGAGGCCGACCCGGGACCCGAGACTGGTATCTCAACAATATGTACTGGAAGAAATCTCAAAAGATGAATGGTATGGTGACATCTTGTTTTATCTCCTTAACCAATGATGTCCACCTCACTTGAATTCAGTTTAAAGAAGAGCATTAAGGCTAAAAAGTAGTGGTTTTATGGTTAAAGAATCTATTTTATACAAGAAGAATCATGAAGGGATTTATTTGAGGTTCTTAGACAAAACATAAGTGGCACAAGTTTTGACCAATTTCATGAGAAGTTTGGGATAGACCATGGTTCTGGACATTCTATTGCAAATTAGATTCTTTAGGGTAGATACTATTGGCCTACCTTGTTTAAAGATGCTCATGCACATACCCAAACTCACCACATTTGCCAAACTGCTACTTCAAGAGAGAGAAATGTTGTGATGCCTTTATAACCAGTGGTGGAGGTATGTCTGTTTGTGTAATGGGGGCTCGATTTCATTGGTACGATCAATCCACCTTCTTCTATAGGCCACAAGTATATTCTAACCACTACTGACTATTGCATAAGATGTTTTGAAGCTCAGGCTTGTAAACAATGCACAACTAAGGTAGCAATCAAATTAATTAAAGAGCATATCATTACAAGGTTGGCTGTCCTTTTTCTCTTATCTATGATAATAGTCCAGCATTCTCTTCCTTGTGTTTTTCAAACTAGGCATTTGATTATGGTATTGTGCTAAAATTTTCATCTAATTATTATCCTTAAGGGAATGGGGTTACTAAATCTACCAATAAAAACTTGGTCAAGGTCATCAAAAGACTGCTTGATAAAATCCCAGAGAGTGGCATACCTAGCTTAGATTTGCCTTGTGGGTAGATAGGATCAGACATAAGGCTACCTTAGGAACTTCACCTTATCACCTGGTTTATGGTCTAGAACTTATCTTCCCTATCCACTTGTGAATCCATGTACTATAGTTCATGCAAGACTATCTAGAACCTGACGATAGAACCTCAACTCACCTAACCCAACTGCTGCATTTAGAAGAAAAACATGATGCTACAATAAAAAAATTTGCTAAACACTAGGGTGTATTGAAGTGATGGTTTGACAAGACGGCCAAAGTAATGGCCTTCTGTATCTTAGATTTGGTGTTATATTGGGATAAGGCTCATGAGAAAAAGGGTGAACACAGGAAGTTTGATAAGCTTTGGTTAGGTCCCTATTAAATAGCTGAAATGTTAGGGGACAACATGTATAGATTAAAGACTCTTACTAGTGAGGAACTCCCACTATCTATTAATGGGAAGTTCCTAAAGCACTACTTTTAGGCTTAGGAGGTGTCTTTGCCTTCTTTTGTGTATATAGTGTGTCTTTTTTGTTCGCTTCTATTTTTCTTTGGTTAGCGTAGTTTGCTTTGTTTAGGTTATTTGCTTTGCTTTTGCTTTCTGCACTTGTTTTGTTGGGTTTCTCCTTTCTTGAATAAGGTGGTAACTATGCAGTCCTACAAAAGGTCCTCTTTGGGTAAGTAATCTAGGGGATTTCCTTGAGAAACTTTGGTTTTCCACTTAGGTCTTCCTATGGGTTCTATTGTTATTATTAGGTGGTATGACACTTGTTCATTAAAAAGGAGTCATTAGTTTGGTTCACTTGAAGTATTTTATAGTCTAATATCTCTCACATCTTTAAATAATCCTAAAGCTTTTGAAGGAATCTTGGTGATCTTGGGTTAAGTGAAAAATCTATAAGCTCACCTTTGCCGCCACTATGATTCCCAACCAAGTGTAGTTGAACCACTTCATAGCCCATGTGATATTTATCATGTGTTGCAAGGGTATGCGGTGCTTTCTAGTACTCATATCAAAAGATAAGCTTAATGAATTATCAAATGAACAATCTACCAAATAATACTTCCTAATTTCCTTACAAAATGTTCAATCAGCTGGAGGATTCAAGTAACTCTATTAGGGGCTATGGACACCTAATGGATAGTAGAGCAATGCTTGAGTGGAATCATAGAGATAACCTCATCGGGGCTATAGACACTTGACTGACAGCGAGGCAATGTCCAATGTAGTTCAAAAGGTGTGTATCTTTACGTATCTTAATGCAAGTAAGCCTTGATGTTCCTGATTGTAGAAGGATGGGAAGGAATGCAACTACACACACTTAGACTTTCAGGATATGGATAGTTGTGATGAGTTAGTGATCTTTGCTCCTTTGATCCTGTATCATGTTGTCCAATTTAATAAGTGGGAAACACAAAGATTCTGGGTCTAAAATTGATGTTTATATTAGAAATGCTTTGGAGCATTTCCCCAGTAGAGTCACCATTTGTTGTGCCTTGCACACATGCCCCATTTTACCAAATGGAGACCCCTTTTTCTTGTTTCACTTTTTAGTTTGGTTTGTTCTCAGTAAGCTTCTTGAGAGAAATCATGTCTTGATGCCCAGATGATAAGGTCAATTTGCACATATTTGGGTCAAGTTGAGTAAATTTGATATGATGATCTTATTGGTTTTTCTTTATGGTTTGAATTAGGTTGGTTAGAGGGTACTAAGTCATGGGGTTAGGCCTTTAAGTCTGTCCTATGCTAAAAATACATCTTATTGTATTTTGCGCTAATATCCCTTTCAATTAGATATTAGCGCTAGGTCCTTTGCACACTAGCCTACGCTAAAATTTGCCAACAAAGGATCTGCCCTGAATTTATCCCTAACCAAACATTTCTAGTTGATGTTAGAAACCCCACTAATCCTGTGCAAGGTGAAAATCCTGGTAGGTACCTTCGTTAAGAATTTTCACTGAAATCGGAGTTGACTGGATATGCGCAGAAATCCATACACATTGGACATATCTGGTCATGACCAAAAATTCTGCTTATCCAATTAGGTGCTCAATCCCTGCAAAGTGCCCAACATGTCTCTCATACCCTACATTTATGGTGACTTTCTAGACACATATAAAGGGTTTAACTCCCTCATTTTTTGACATTTTGTTGTTGATGCTTCTGTGTCTTGGAGCTCTAAATTTGCTAAGTGCCCCTATTGAAGATTTCTTAGCCCAAGCACATTCATCGACTGATTTCCTCCATTTTGATTTCATGTGCATAGATAGGTGAATTTCAAAACTCTCTTGTTGAATTTGGTCTCTAATATAATGGTTGTTTTCTATGTTGGGGTTTGATGCAATTCATTTTAATTGATTGAGCATGCTTTTGAGGATTTGGGCCTGGTTTGGTATGGGAAGTTTAGTTTGGAGTTCCTTGAAATTGTCAGCTTATGGTTTTGATTGGGGTTTCCATTCGAAAGAGGGATATATATATATATATATATATATGTATGTATATTTATATATATATATATATATATCTGTGTGTGTGCAAATGCATTTTAATCATCATAAATTTTGATATTCTCCTCTATAGAAACTTTGATTTCCCTTAGAAATTTATGGCTAAAGTCCTAAGTTGGAAACCCCCTTTAAAAATTTGGCTTACATGAAAATGCTTTTCAAATCGATATATCCTATGCATTGTATTTTCTACATTAAGCCCCTTAGTAGATTTTGCATTAAATTCAAGTTGAAGTAGATATATCCACTTAGCACCAAATTCCCCGTACTCCACTTTTGCTTGAGGTTTCCGTAGGATTGAGATTTCCCTGCAAATCCACTCACTGACAAATTTCTCACCAAGATAGACTAAGGCATTTAAGAATTCTACACTAAAATTGTCCTCCATCGGATGTATCTAGTTGACTCAAAAACCTCCACCATCCTGTTGCCAAGGAAACTCCCACCAAAAGCACTTGAAGAGTGTAGTGCTAAAATCATTCCTAATTGGATTTACACTGAAAACTATGCCCACTAGACATGTCCTATTAGTGACCTGATCTGTGCATATCCACTTGAGGACTAAATCCCCACTGAAATGTTAGAATGAGCTAGTGCTAAATTTGAACTTCACTGCACATACCTTGATGATGTTGAAAAGCCCACTAATTTTGGTGAAAGCCCTAAGTCCTACTAAATCTTGTTGGAGCCTAAAGTCTCACTTTTGCCTAGAATGCACTGCTAAGGTATTTTTTTAAGGGAATTGAGATGATTTGGTCAATGGACTTGGATTAATTGCATGGCATTTATCTTGTTTATGTGAATTGATTTGAATTTAAGAATATCATGCATTAAATTAAGCATTGTTCTTATCATGTACTGTAATATCTAGTGAGGCCTCAACAACCCACTGACTTATTTATTTTGCTTTTGCTTATGATTCATATGGTGAAATGTTAAGAAATGAGTTTTAATGAATATCATTTTGCTTCCTTAAAAGAAATGTTGTAAATTTTATATTGAAATTAATGGTTAATCAAACATCCTGCTAAGGGGGAAACCCATGTTTTTAGTCTAAAGGTCTAATGTCAAAGTACATGTTGAAAATTCATAAGCATTATATGTTTCCTAACATTCCTAGGTCATCAAACATAGGTCTGGACCACTAGGACAATAATTTCCAAAGGATTACTCATTAGTTTCCTGTCCTGCAAAATAAATAACTTCTCAAGCTATAAACATGAAGTATGAGTTCAAAGGAATCCACCAGTGAGCAAGATCACCTCAGCTTGAAAGGATATTGGAGATACCAACCTCAGACACATTGACATAAAAGATTTTAGATTGAGGATCTTGGATCCTAATCCCACACCATGGGCTAAGAGGATCAGAGATAATGGCATTACTCAGGCTATTTCCTTTCCAACCTCTATCCAATGTCTCGAGCTAATTGTTGCATGTGCAAAAAGGTATGACCAATTGACTAAGACAGTGGTAACACAGGGTGGCCAAGTGTTGGTAGATTTCATTCCATTAGTATTAGTTGAGACTTTTGACATCCTTCCCTTTCCTATTCTAACAATGATGGATAAGGATGAGAATCAAAAGATGTACAATCAAGACCTTAAATCATGTAGGAAGAAGATCAATGAGGGATGGATGAAGAATAAGAGAGCTGCCATGTCTAAACTTCCCCAGATACTGTATAGGAGTGATTTCAAAGAAGAAATAGGAGACCTAGTCACTCTCCTGAGTAGAATAATGGGATTCCCCTTTGCTTCCACCTTCAAAGGTTGGATGTTTCCCTATGTAGAGGAGATATTACATGGAGACAAGAAGATCCACTAGGGTCAAACCCTTAATAGTAACATTCACAAGGCTTTTGTTGCATTTGATAATGATGAAACCTTTAGATGGACTTCTTATGTGGTTTATGCTTTGGAAAGGAACTTTGCCTATCTTGGCTTGTCAAAGTTGGGAGAAGCATGTAATGTAGAGGATTAGTACAAGGTGTATGAGTGCTACACACAACTGGAGATCTCTCAATCACTTGCATACTACAGAAGAGTTAATGATGCATTCACTATGCACATTACAAGGATGTTACAAGGTGATATGGTGAGGAGATTGTCTCTAGAAGCATCCAATATTGTGCAGATTTATGGAAGCTAGTACATCTAATTCTAGAAGTTTACTTATCTTAGAGTCCAAGGTTTCACTAGGGCACCCTACAAACTACCAAGATACCCAATAGATAAGGTAGTGTTCCTAGAGCTAACAAGGAAACTACTCACTTATGTTGAAAGGTTGAAACACTTACATAGGGCTTCCATCAAATTCCCAATATTGATGGGTAGAGGAAAATTCTCTTGTGTTACTCTTGGAGCAAAAAAACATTTAGATACAAAGCTTCAACTATTAAATCTGCATTACTGTCAAAAGAGAACACATTTTGATCCCATCAGAATAATGGAAAGACATGTCAGTAAGAAAATGTTTCACAAAGATCATCTTGAGGACTTTTGGGTCAACTGCATTAATGATTATGAGGTTCTCAGATGAAAATACTTGAGACTATATTTAGATTTTATAAGAAGATTCAACATTATTGAGGTACCTGGTGAGATAGTAGAGGATAATAACTTGGTACAAAGAGTGCCTTGGGAAGCTTTGTTTGGTCAACCCATCCCATTGCCCAATTGGGTAGATGCCAAGGAAATTTTATTGGATGAGGTAATGAGGAAAGCTCTTAAGTTCAGCATGAACTGGGTAAGAGCCTAGATTGCAGCTCTAACATAGGTAGGGGTGACTCTCACATACATAAAATAGCTACAAGATAGATCAAGTGATGATCAAGAGGATGAACCCATAGAAATAAGAGAAGATATAGAATAAGAAATTCCCAAAGAAGATGCTCCAAAAGGTGATAGCAAAGAGCATATTCCTCTTGCTGACAAAGGGAAAACAAAGAATAAGCCTCTAAAGCAACATAAAAAGCATAACCCCCTGTAGTTATACCTGGGGCATGAGAAAGAGAGATATGCCCAATGGGAAAGGTGAGCCATCCAAGCCTAAGAAGACTAAGAAACAACCTACTATGACTAAACCTCTTATTACTTTTGTTGCCAACTAACAAAATATTGATATTGTCATTTTGTCACCTGCTATAGCCAGTAGTCTATCCCCTATTTCCTCTGGCATTCCTATAATAACCACTTCTATTGTGTCTAGTGCAAGTATATCCTCTTCCCTTCTTCCACCTACCACATCTTCCACCATCTCTTCCATTTCCATTCCATCCATTACTCCATCTTCTTTCCCTGTCATTGCATCTATGAGTCTTCCTGTTTCCTCCTCCTCTTCACTCTATATTTCTTTTTCATCTTCATCCTTACCTCTCATTTCAACCATCCTCACACCACCTCCTTTCTCCTTGCCATCCTTGAACCTTACCACCCCACTTGCCATTTCTTTGGTACTTTTATCTCCTTCTCTTCCTTCCTCAAGTTTTGCATCATTTGCAAACCTATCCAGGTTATACTTGCCTCTCTCCGCTACTGATTCTTTTGCTGCCATAAATAGTTCTTTGACTTGACCATTCAATGATTCCACACAAGTCCCTTTGCCATCAGCCATTTCAGTTCCCTCATTGCCTGGTATCAGAAAGATATGTGTTGAATTGGATTCTCAAGGAGAGGTGCAAATTAAAGATGTCACGCATAACCTTCCCACAAATCCTAGCACTATAGAGGTTGTGAATGTTGAGGATAGTCCTTTGGAGGAGGTGGCTGGTGATTCAATGTTAGAGACTGCTAAGTAGGCTATGACTGAGAATCTACAACATACAGAGCAATTAGAATCTCCTCTTAGGATCACTGAAATAGAAGAGCAAGATGCACAAGATGATAGGGGGTAGAGCATGAACTTCATATAGAGGATGAACATACAATTGATTCTTTGAATAAGGAGGATAGTCAAATTGACCCTCTAAAACATTCTTCCACAGCTCTAGAATGGCTTGAACAAAGGTTAAATAATCAGCCTTCAAAAGTAGAGGTGATGTCTCTGGACTTGGATAGTTTTTTGGTATGGATTGAAAAGCCTAAAAAATATAAGAAAGCTAGAATCCAGTCTAGAATATATAAGGATGCTACAGGTTCACACATCGTAGAGGTAGCTATCCCTCCTAAGCAAGCTAACAAGGAAGAGATTAGGCTAGAAGATTACATAGTTACAACTCTTAACCTAGGGCTGACTTCCAAGGCTCAAGAGATTGATGAATTCAAGGAATCTATCAAACATTCTTGATAGGTTGAACAAGGATGAGTTGACCAAGCAACAACTCATGCAACAAAGGGCCTACATAAAATATTTAATAAAACCCATGCCCTCAAGTGATGAAATAGAGACATCACCTTCTCTCCTCTCTAAAGAAGAGTTGAAAATTTTTGATAACATTTAAACTACTACAGTTGTGATAGAAGAATGGTTCAATAAGGTATATATAGAAGCGTGTGAGGCAATAAATGAGGCAGTAGAATTGCATAAGGATTTTTGTCTTGTGAAGGAAAAATGAGATGAGGTTGTCAGTGATTGCACAAGTTATGATGATTATTACTCTCACAAACATCCTCGGGTCTTGGCAATGAGTAATCTCCTTGATGAAGTCTTGTTGGCAGAAAATGTTTTAACTCAGGATAGACTGCGCATGCTAGAGAAATGGCTAGAGCTAATAAGATTGAGAAGAGAAATCTTTGACAAAGCCATAAATTCCTGTGAGCTAGCTAGAGCTCAAATTCAAGATGTTATATATCATTTGAATGATGTACTTCGGGCTTGTACAAATATGGATCTAGATGACACTACCCCAGTAGATGCCCAATAATGCAAGGAAAATTTGAATCACATCATTCATGGGGAATCACCACATAACATGGTGGTTAGGCTAGAAAAAGATAAGTGACCTAAGGGCACCACTCAAGGAGTTTAGGAGTAATAAAAGGTCCAGGTCAGATGTATACTATAAGTTTTCATAGGAGGTAGACAGGGTCAAATTTAGAATTGACTATGTCAAAGATCCTCAACCTTCTGACATCATCCCAACTTTAGAAGCATTCACAACATACAATAATAGAGAAGTAGAGAAAAACAAAGTTGACTTAGATGATGACGAGTAGTGAAGTGTTCTAGTCACCACATGGATTCCCATTAGGCCACATTAGCTCATATTTTCGAATGTCATATGACCCTCTTTTTACCCCTGTTTGTCTTGGAGATTGGCTTTTCCTCATATACAGCCAAATGGGTATTCATTTTGTCCAAGTACAATGTATTTAGATGCTATATTTTGTCTTTTTCCTACAAGACAAAAACAAATCCAAGAATGTAACTAACTGATGTGTTTCATTAAATGAAATGTAAATATGGAACCTTAGTATTGAGTTAATCTCCACCATCCAGGAAAAACTTGATATGGTGCCTTGTCTATAAAGGGGCCATCATTTTCTCTCATTGTAAGTAAGATTTGATGTTGAATTGTTGAGACTCTACCAAAATCTAATTAATACAAAGCAAGTTTTGCAGGTTGCTAGGAATTTGTGTTATTGTGTTATCTCATTTTGGATTTCATGGTTCATGTCAAAGCTGAAATTAGTTTATGTGTTGTTGCAATGATGGATAAATGCTAAGATATTTGATGAATACCTTGGTTCATACTATTGGTTCTTGTTTATTATAAGTTACTATGTATAGTTAGCCTAAATCTTTTAATGAATTAAGTTCGGTTGCATAACACTAGTTGAATTAAACCATTGTTGGGTATTTCATGAATGTATGCAATCTGAAAATCATAAGATTCCTTTGAAGATAGCATCATTTTTGTAGTGTTGCAGTTTGTTGGCCTGGTTAAATAGGGAATGGTTTATTGAAGGTGTTTGTTTATCTACAGTATATTATTCAGTTGTGATTGTCACTTAGGTTTCAATACTTCTCTTTACCCTTATACCTTTTGCATTTTCTTTAAATACATCTATTAGAGTTAGATTTTAAGCAGCATTTACATTGTCAATCTGTTGAAAGTACCCTAGGGTTCCTTGCACACTTTGCTATATTAATTTAAAAAACCCACTAGTACATAAACAATAATATATTACTAAAAAACTACTAAAAACTGCTTATAAATGATCAAACATGGTCACATGACCATTAGTAGTTTATTGCTAGTCATTTATAACGTGACCAAATTGATGACTAAACCATTTTTAGTCATTTATTGGTTGTTTTGATTGATCAAATTGGTAGTATATTTAGTTGTTGATTGTAATAATCTAGTCACTTATTTAGTCATTTTTTATTCACTGATATATTTAGTCGTTAATTTAGTCATTGATTGTTGTTTTTTATTACAACAAGCGGTAAAAATAAGGGGTCAAACCCTTAACAGAGATTACATAAGTAAAAACATAGGCTCAGGAAACAAAAAGAGCCTGGAACCAAAAACTAGGAAACACCAGCCAACAAACGGTAGAAAGTAAGCAACAGCAAAAAACCAGCAACTAGACAGCCGAAGACAAACTAGGACATAGAGTCCTCCAAATCTTTAGCAAGAAATTCAAAAACTTTTTCCAGCTCCTGAGTTCTGTCATTGTCGACTCCCTAGGAGAAGAGTTGAATATCCTGCAAAAGGGTTAAGTTGACCATGGAAGACCTGCACAGCATGCGGGTAATGAACTTGTATAGAGTAGACATCTTAAGCTGTAGAGCCACCATCTTGTCCTTTAAATGAGTCACTTCAGCAAAAAGAGAGTTGTTGTCCCTGCCCTCATTCGCATTGCCATCCTCAGCAGTAACCCTGTCATCATCATCATGTGTTTCTTCAGGAATAGACTGACTGTTCACTTCCACCTCTTCAGCACCGACAGTATTTTGCTCCTTCATGTTCCCCTCTCCTTCGCCAGTATCATACTATGCCTCCACAGGGCTTTGACTGTCAAACTTATTTTTATCACTACCAGTACCAATCACGGGGCTGTCCCTATAATCATTCTGTAGAGAGTCATGACCATCAACCTTCTCCCCAGAAATAGGATTATCCATGCAGATAACCTTCAAATCATCATCACTCTTAGCCTCCTCACTGTGGCAAGAAGCCTCAGTGTTGCTTTTAGAGTAGTCTATAAGTTTAACCTTGGGGGCTGGCTTCCCAGCAATTCTAGTAGAGCGTCTGATAGCAGGGGTTGTGCTTTTCCCTTTACCCTTTCTAGCCTTTTTAGCAGGGTTCGCGACGGACATGTTTTTGCCTTTAGGGATCACAGGACTATCTTTAAGGGAGCTCAGAATAGCCACATCCTCAGCCAGCTCAGAGAGACGATGAAGCCACTTCCTAGACTTAACAGAGTCCTTCCACTTAGGGGTAGAGGTAGGCCCAGGGGTGGAGGTATTAGTTTTCACAGTCGCCGAATTCAGGCCATCATGACTATTATTCACAGGGGTGTGAAGGGAATCACAATTGATAGAAGCTGACGGAGAATTGGGGGAGGGTTCCACAGCTGGGTGATGGAGAGTGGCAGGGGGCTTCAGGGCCAAGTGAAACTGGTAGTCATTGATTGTTGTTAACTGGTCACTTATTTAGTCATTTTTATTCACTGATTTCTGTCCATTGGTGGTGTATTTAGTCATTAATTTTAATCATTATTTTGATCAATTTGTTAGTATATTTAGTCATTTTTATTCACTAATCTAACACTGGTCATATATTTAGTCATATTTATTCACTATTCACTAATTTATGTCAATTGGTAGTATGTTTAGTCAATTTAATTATTAACTGACATCAATTAGTAGTATATTTAGTCATTTTAAAGCTTGCATTTAGTCATTAGTATATTCAGTAGTATATTTTGAATCTTTCACAAAGAAACAACTTTGAGAAGGTAAAAACAACTTGTTTTATTAATTAAAAAATGCTTACAAATAGCATATAGATCTGGAAATAAAGTTACAATGCCTTTTCTTTGCTAAAAAAACCTTCATGGTTACAATACATAGCTCAAAGAATGGGCAAGAAACTAATTTTCTAAGTATCATTAAGCATAGAAGCACAAAGACATTCATAGATGTCTTCTTCACAAATCCATGATTGTCCCATGAAGCTCATTGTCCTAGTTCAAGATCACACTGTCATCTCTATAGAGATCATGTCTCATGCAACTAACTTGCTCTAGTTCATAAGCTGCCACTGTGAATTGTTACCTGTAGCAATAAACTATCCTTATCTCTGATGATTATGCCTCTGATAACTATCATCTTTGATAGGATGCCTCAATTGTCATGGACTATTATTCAACATTGCCTTATGACTAGGCTATGCATTATCCTAATCAAACTTGTAGCTTCTTGAAATGCATTGTCCAATCACTTGCCAACCTACTGTCATGCATTTTCCCTTTATAAAATAATAATTCCTCATGACTGCCACAACCTAGCTCATTATTCTAGCATACTTTCACTTGTACTCTACCTCCCATCAACGTAGAACACTACCCCTCTATTGAATGCCTTGACTACCTTTGACATCACTGTATCTTTTCCAAATTCCTTGAAAATGGTTCATCACTACTACTGTTACCTAGGTATGCACTCTATGTCATCTACCAGACTATTACTAGTGTGAAAATGCATGCTTGGAGCCCTTCAATGCAAGCACATGCCCCTTTCATCTCTTAAAACTTCTATGTAACATGGGCAATCTTCCTGGAGCAAGCTGTAATGCGTCTAATCCAAGAAGGAGAGTGTTGAACGTGTCCCATATATTAAGCTCTCTCCTTCAATGTAGCCAACAATAACCCTAGAATCTTTCCTCCTTTATATGCAATGTGCCATCTGATATGAGAAATAGGGTGCTGCCTTTTTTTCCATGAATGAAGTTGTGCCTCAATACAACCAACAAAATTACTATTAGTCTCAATTTAGAAAGAATAAAAGTGTATTTTATATTGCAAGTTTACAAAAGTAAGTCCAAACACAACAGAAAGATAAATCAATTAAAAAACTATAGCCTTGTCAACAAATGCCTTAAACAGAGTGTTCAACATAGGCCTGAAATATGCATATTGAACCCTTGATTTCAAAACCTTGTTCAAAGTTTAAGAAAGGTGATACACTCAGATTATAGAATGAAGTTGATATTATAGAATGAATGCTATCAACACTAACCAGACTGAAACAAAATTATCAACAAAAATTCCTTGGAAACCAAGCCCAAGAATCCCATCAGACTTAGACAACAAAAAAGTCAACCTTGGTTCATGTGTTGTCTCAATAAAGACCTGCACCATGAAAGAATCCATTTATACATAAATTCCAAATTAAGTTGATGAGAAAATATCTTTGATATCCAACTGGGAAGCCTTAACATCCAAAAATTACTAACCTAATGTTTCACAATAAGTTTCCCAATTGTGACATCATCTTTACTTAAGAAACCGGATATTGATCCACTGCCATATTGGATCTCACAGGATTCTCCTTCACAAACAACAAATGATATATATTAATTGTTTAGCAGCTTCTTTAATATCCCCATGTAACAAGACTAAACTAAGTGAGGTTGACGGTTTGAAGTAGAGTATCATCTTCTTGGTATGTGCTTGACTTTGATGACTTGTATCTTGAATGAAAATAGCAAGCTAGCTGCACTGTAAAATCATTGTTACAAAAATAACCACAAAATCCTCTTTAATTAAAGTAATCCTTCTAGATATTTCAAGACAAGATATTGAAGTTAATTTCTAAGAAAGCTAATTTCACTATCCAAACAGCCATCAATCTATTTACTATATATAATTTCCCAGAATTCAGAATGTATGCTGAGTATTTTAGCAACACTACTTTTTTAGTTGGATCCTAAAAATGCTACAACTTTTTCTTCTCTAAAACATCTGTGCAGAAGTGGGCAAGTGTGGTGAGGTTCAAATAGTAAGGAGATTGATGAAAGATAGAGGAATTAAAAAGATACCTGCGTGTAGTTGGATTGAAGGGCATAAAATGGTACATGCTTTTTTGTGTAGGAGACAGATCACATCCACAAACATGGGAGAGCTATGCAAAATTGGAGAAATTGGCTTGGCAAATGAAGGCAGTAGGGTATTTCGAGATTCAAGACTTTTACTTAATGATGTGGAATAGAAGAAAAAAGAATCATTTATTTGCCACCATAGTGAAAAGTTAGCAATTACATTTGGTTTGTTAAACATGGCCCTTGGTACAACCATTAGAGTTGTTAAGAACCTTCAAGTATGTTTTGATTTTGACACTACATCTAAATTCATCTCCAAGATTGTTGCAAGAGAAATTGTTCTTAGAGATGTGAACCATTTCCATCATTTTAAATAGGGACAATGTTCTTGTGGAAAATATTAGTGATGCTAAATGAAACAATTTGAAAAATAGGCTTGCACTATAATATTGTGCACTACATCTGATAGCCATTAATAATGAAGGGACATCCATCAAAGCATAACAACAGGGATTTTTTTATCATATGTTGTAGTTACAAGTGCCCTGCTAGACATACATGAAAATGTGGAAGCATAGACAAGGTAAGCGAATTGTTTCAAAAAATGCCTTAAATAAATGTGATATCATGGAATGTTGTGATTAAAGGATATGTTTAAAATGCATTTTTTTAAAAAGTCCTTAGAAAATTTTAAGAAGATACAACCAGTGGGTGTAAAGCCCATCTCCTCAACCTTTGAAAGTGTCCTTCCTACCTGTGTGTGAATTGGAGCTTTGGATGAGGATATGAACATCCATTAAAAGCATATTTGGAAGTAGATTTTTATCAAACATTGTAGTTACAAGTTCCACTTTGGATCACCAAAGCCTTCACAAAAATTTCTGCACAAAATTCAATAATGAAGAATTTATGACAAATTCTCTTTTGAATGATGCACAAAGCCTCCATTGCAACATTGCACAGTTTATTGCTAGGCCTTGCAGTGATGTGGGAATCACCCGCATCACTACAAGGCCTAGCAATAGTGTGTTTTTGTGGTGGAGGCTTTGTGCATCATTCAAAAGAGAATTTTTGTATAAATTTTTCATTATTGAATTTTGTGCAGATGTTTTTGTGAAGGCTTCGGTGATCCGAAGTGGAGCTTGCAACATTTTTGCTTGAATAAATAGGTAGATAAGGTACACCCTCCATTCCACTAGCTCTGCTACCTCCAACTAGACCTATGACAAGTGATTGAAGGAATAAATTACAAAAAATACCATCGTATCTATTTATGATGTTTTTCTAAGCATCAAAAAATTAAACAAATAAACTACAAAGCACACAAGTACATCTCTTAGTTGTATAGATTAGGATAGTTCAACCACCATTATACCACTCAATGAATACTAACCAGCTCCTAATTCATGATCTAGATGACTCCTTTGGCACCTTGTAGGTGGTCCTCATATGAAAGCTCTGGGTCCTAACAAAAAACCACAAAATCAAGGAGTTCAAACCAATAATAAATAATATAGGGAAAATAACCTACAATATAGATACCTTCATACATTAAATAAAAAAACATTTGATAAAAGAACATTCAAGGACTGATACTTCATAGAGTTCCAGTTGCAGACATCAAAAATAGTCACTAAGACTTAGATTCAGCTACATATATACAACCCCCAACCCACTAATAAAATCCATATAATTTTGATTTGATTTTCCCAAACTCAAGTTGTTAGCCTGGGCCTTGGGCTACAAACTCTACAAAAGCACTCAACCCAAAAGAAATGGCCTAAATTTTCAAAAAATATTTCATTCCTTCAGCAAGCATGCACTACTTTTGTTGGATACTGATTCAACCAAAAGACAAAGAGCAAAAGAAACTAAGGCCTTATATTTAACTCCAATCTTTAAATAATTATATAAGTTACAAATCAGCCCATAATGTTTTATTTAGGATTTAAAATTTTACCTTTGAATAGCATGACAAACTTAAGTATGTATGGTTTCATAATAGGTGAAATACAACTGAAAGTTCACCATCAACAAGGAGATTATTTACCTGGAGCAACAATTGGATAAGGAACTAGTGGTTGTGAAGGTGATGTCCACTGGCCATTAAGAGGTCCTAAAGCAGGACTAGGTCTTGCTAGTGGAGGACCTTGCATAAACCATGAGAAATTCTGCATGATCATTAGGAACTCTATCAAGTCATTAAAGGTATTCACAATCTTTTTAAGGGTCTATGAAGTTATCTAAGGATTTATGAGACATTTGTAAGGTCTATATAGATGGACTTCTAGAAACCCTATGGAACCCATAACAGGCCTATACAAGGCCTAGCCAAGACAAGAATAGAAAGTTTTGTAGTCATTCATTAGGACCATTCAAAATTCTCATAGTCCCACTTGGTTTCATGAAAATTTCCTTCTATAAATACATATTAGGGATCCATATTTCTTTTAAAATTATTCCAGGATTCATTCATAAGCACCCCATACCAAGTCCATGTGAAAGATATTTGTATTTTTTTACCATTGATGTGTTTTTGTCTCTCACCATAGTCATGTAGGTCACTCAAAAGGTCTTAGCGGGTGTGCAAGAACCAAGGATAACAAGGAAGCAATTATTGCTATCTTGCAACATGAAGAGATTACACTTGTAGCATCATGGAATGCCAAGATTGATTACTGCAGCCCTGTAGCAGTCTCAAAACGAGGCGGCAAGTTGGCGGTATAAATTTAAGTGGCATATGATACTTCACCGCGGTCTTGCGGCAGTCAAGAGAATAATCAGTGGAAATACGATAAGAAGGAGCAGAGGAAAATAGTACACTGTGCCCCTGCGGTGGCCTCAAGTGAGGCTCGTGGTATGGCAATAAGATGGAGTAGAGGAAAATAGTACACCGCACCCCCATAGTAGCCTCAAGTGAGGCTTGCAGTATGGTGGTAAGGAGCAAAGGAAAATGGTACATCACATACCTGTGGCAGCCTCAAGTGAGGCTTGCAGTATGGAGGTAAGAAGGAGTAGAGGAAAATAGTACACCGCGCCCCCATGGCAGCCTCAAGTAAGGCTTGCAGTATGGAGGTAAGAAGGAGCAGAGGACAACAGTACACCATGCCCCCACAGCAGCCTCAAGTGAGTCTTGTAGTATGGCGGTATAAGGATTTTAAGTTATGTAAGTGTTGAATACCATGGCTCCACAACAGTTTCAATGAAGGAGTGTGGTAGTGCGGTGAAAGGCTTCAAGTGATGTTTAGTATACTGCGGTCCTGCAATGGTCAAAGAAACAGTTTGTGGTACTGTGGTAGGGAACAAGTCATGGTGATATAGTTGAATTTTTGAGACAATATTTCTCATTGGCACAATCAAATCAAAGAACCCTTTTTCTACCTTTTCTCTACTATTCTTTTATGAGCTTATTAATTTCAAATTTGATTGCTGTCATTTGCAATGTATTTATATTACATTTCAATCTGAAATGTTTGATCCATTGTTGGATTGTTGTCACCTTTATAAACATAAAATATACCTGTTCTAATATTTTCAACTTATGACAAGTCAAAGTGGGTTGTGCTCATTTAGCAGCTAGTTGAAATTTAATTTGAAAGTACTGCTTCTTGATGTTCCCCTTAACTCATTATCATTTGTGTTTATCATCTTGCTTTTGTCTGGCAACAAACATGTGATGCATCTATTGTGATGTCCTATGGATGGTGGCTTTTTCGAAATTATTTTCAAACTATTTTGAGTTCTAGGTGTACACCTTGTGGAGACTTGTGGCATATTTCTATGCTTAATTTTTTTTCCAAGGTTACAATGAGTTGATAAATGCAATTATTCCAAAGGTAGTGGAAATAATTTTGGAACAATTATCTAAGTTCTCTCTTAATGTTGAGATTTGTGTAATTTTTGATTTTGCAGATTTTTAATAGCCTTGTTTGATGAGTCTTGGAAATTGGTTTCAATTTATAGGGTAAAGCTTCCATTTGGAGCTAAGAAGATTGTGCCAAGTAGTTGCAAAGCCATGATTGGTCAGGTTATTGGTGGTGGAAGGATAGAAAAGCCAATGCTGAAAGCTAGTAATGCATATCACAAATATAGGATCAAAAGAAACTATTGGCCCAAGGTTTGTGGTGTGGAAATGAATCTTGTTGAGCATCCTCATGGTGGTGGTAATCATCAACACATTGGGCATGCTAGTATTATGCATGATGATGCTCCCCCAAGGAAAAAAGTTGGTCTCATTGCTACTAGGAGAACTAGTCGTCTATGTGTATAGGTTATAATAGAAGTTACAAAGACAGAGAAGGCTTAGTATGCATGTGTACTTAATCATAATTAAACAATTATAGAGCTCTAATTATTTAAAAATGTCATCTTTTAGTTTCTTTTTTATTTAGGTTGCTTTGTGTCAAAAATTTATGGGGACCAAGTTGTAAACCATGTTTCCTATTATTGTTTCTTATCATTAGTGGTTTACTCTTGATTTAAAATATTGGGAAAGACTTCAAACTAGGTTGTAATCCTTGTTTCCTTGTATTGTTTGAGGCTTATTTTAGGCTGCCATATTAATTGACTTTGTTATTTTTCATTCTTTCTTGAGTGCTTGTTATTTGCTTTCAGATCATAGAAATGGCAAAAAGATTGACAATTTCTTAGTATTATAAACTATGAACTTTCTATTTTAAAAAAAGTAATAATTTGGAGGAGTCATTTGATGTACCAAAGAATTTGACATTTGAAAACATTTGGAATGTTCTCAACTGTACAAAAAAATGAGAAGATAATGTGCCAATTTGTCATCACTTTTGTTGACTATGTTTCTTACTTTGTTGTTGTTGTTTTTTAACTATTTGGATTTATATGAGATGCATTGAGGCTTCCATGGTATTGTGTTAGAGATCTTATGACATGATAATGCAAGTATGTGATGAAGTAGAAAGATAAAGTCATGAGAAGCCAATGACCATATAATTTTGAATGAAAGGAAGTAGAAAGATAAAGACTTGAGAACCTAAAGAATTGTTATCTTGTACAGTAAATTGATAGATTTTAGAGTTGAAATTTGAGAGGTCATATTGCTGAATTGTTAGGCTTGATAATTTTGAGGGTAAATTAATTGGTTAATAGAGCTGAAATATGAGGGGTAATTATGATAAATTGTATGTTGGGTTTTGGAGTTAAATTTGAAGGGAAACCTTGCAATCAAGTGCCCTTTATTTTCTGTTTAGTTTTTTAGATGTACTAAATGCAAGTAAACATGTGGCAATGAGTGCTTTCGAGTGCTAGGAATCATGAGTATCATTTGCATGGTGCACATAAGCATATAATTTTATAGTGTTGATATTGATGATTAAAATTTGTTGTGATGTCTAGCTACTAACAACTACATAGGGTGTAAGGCAATCGTTATGATGCACTATGCAACTTGTGACTAGCATTGGTCTAGAGGTATAGATCACTGCTCTACAAACCAGAGGGAGGTTGTAGAAGTGGGATCCAAAAGGGAACCTTTGAAAAAGAGATCATCTAGGTCTAAAAATAGTTGCAAGAGGACATAAAAACAACCCAAATTTGCCAAAAATATCGTAACCCTTGTTTGAGAAAACTCTCTATCCTTGGCAAACTTGAAGAAGAAAGAAATCCTTAGAAGGAAGAATTTAACTCTATATCCAGCCTCATAGATTCCATATCCATCCATAGAGTTTTACATCATCTAGTCTTATTCCCGTGAATTTTCCCATGAGAGGAAAATCATCATGCTAAAAGGATATTTTAGTTAGACGATCATCAGGAAGAGAAACATCTAAAAGGGTGACTTCCATATCACAGAAAAAAAACTAGAAACACTAGATTGATCTGCAAGCTTGGCATTTGGGCATTTTAAGCCAAGATGAACCACCTAAGATGACCCCAATTAGGAAAAATTGAACCCCATTTTAACAACAGAGCATATTGAATACTCTTCAGAACACACCAACACTCGTATTAATAACCAATACTTTAACACAATAATGACTATTTAGGGGACTAAACTGTGACAGGGCTGGCAAAAATCAAAATGGGTAATAAGCCAAATCATAACAAATTTACAATAAACAAATACACAAGAAATCATTAAATTTAGCCAAAACTACATTGGGCAGATGGGGCAAAATGAGAGGACAAATAAAAGGAGAAAATGGGGGGTTACCTAGAGGGGTTGATTGACACGCAAGAGCAACTTGGCAGAGTGCTCAGGAAGGAGAGCCAACAAGTTATTAAGTGTATTTTGTGATTGCATAGGTGGCATTCTTTGCATCAGATCCATCATTGCCTCCATTAGAACCTTTGACCTCTGATTCCAACTGGAAAACATTTTTTAGAGCATAACTCTACCTCACCATATTTTGAAAACTCTTCTCTATCACACAATGATACAAGGGTTTCTTTTGTTTGAATTATTTTTCCTTGAAATAATTTCCCTCTCTAAATTTCCCTCTCTTTCTAATTAGAAATATTTTTTTAATTACCCACTTTAATATCATATTGTCTAATTTTTATTTGTGACATGACTAATTATTTAGTCATTTTTATTTGTGTGACTAATTATTTAGTTGTGTTTTTTACCCGATGATCAAATTAGTCATTTATAGATGTGTTGCAAAAAAATAGTAGAATTTAGTCATTTTTAGTTGTCATGACTAAAAGCTTTAGTCACAGTCATTTATTTGCCAAAATTCTACTAGTGACCCTATCAGTTGCATGTAAGTCCCCTTTTGTTGGTATAGCTAAAACTGTTGGCAAGAGACATTACTACACATAATAGGTGTTGTCATTGATGGCAACTAAAACTATTCCACACATCCACATAACATAACTTGCTCCTACCAAAAGTCAGAACAAGAATTTATCTAAGTCTGGGTTGCCAGAAATAGGGCATGTGACAGGGTCTGGTATCTTGGTCTAGATCTCTCTGGTGGTAAATCATAGTGTGCTACAGATCTAAGGGAGTCTTAAGGATTGTCAGGACAATGTAAATCCATAATTTTAGTCTCCAATGATGAAGGATTCAAAAGTTATTAGCATTTGATTACCGAGTCCTAATATGACAGGATAGTTCAGTGAAGAACAAGCCAACTTGTGTTAGATCCTTGTGCAGATCTAGTAGAAGTGTTTTGGTGAGCTATGTATGGGATATAATGTTAGTGGATGACATAAATGGTGACCTACAAGTGTTATTTATGGTATGCATCTTTATTTGTGTATGGATTCAACCAACTGAATAGAGTATTTGTATTGTGTGTTAAGTTCTTCATAAGGCCGACAGAAAAGAGATTGAATTATTGATGTGAATATATATAGCCAATAGATTCAAGTATTGTGGTGTGTGATTGTGATGTGAATATGGAGTAAGTGAGAAAGAAGCAGATAGTAGTGTGAAAGAGAAAAGATCTGAGGTCCGGATTATGGCAGAATAGTAAATAGGGCAGAATAAAGATGAAGTGTGTAAAATTAGTATTCTGTGCTTAACCGAAACTAAATTTTTGCATTGGTAGATGCTACTTATTAGTTCAACAATCTGTAATCCTTTGTAAACACTCTTGTAGATAGTGAGCCTCTCTTGAGCAGTGAGCTCGAATGCGTGTACATTCCCCTCTTTGTAATACTTTTAACAGAGTATAAATTTTGTGGGTTAACCCCCACTGTGGTTTTCCCCTTAACCGAGTTTCCACGTCAAAATATTGGTGTCAAGTGTGTTATTTATGATTTTGCTCATGTTTTATTAATTCTTGCTTTTCATGATTATGCCATTAATCTGTTAAGAAGTGGTAAAGAATAATTAGCTATAGCTAGCTTTAATAGTTTTAAGACAACTGATTCACCCCCCTCTCAGTTGTCAACCCTAATTCCAACAATTGGTATTAGAGCAAGGTTCCTTGAAAGAAGCTTAATAGCTTGAGGAGGATCTAGGAAGGAGTTTCAATGGGTTCACTTAGAGAACAACTTCATTTGGCTTTAGAAGATCTTGAACGGTCCAAAGCAGAAATAGATGATCTGAAAGCAAACCTTAAGGATGATGATAATTGCATTGACTTGCTAAAAGATAAACTAAAGCAATCAATGGAAAAAAGGAAGGAACTACGTCATCAGCTAGCTAATCTTACTAAAGAAAATGGCATCAATGAGGCATTAGAAGAAAAGACAAAGGAATGTGAGAAGCTGAAAAAAGAAGTTTCTATTCTAAAACATGAGATGGAATCTGGGGTAATGAGGCTAACTAAAGAAATTAAGCAAAGGAAGAAGACTAAAGAAGACCTAAATCAAACTCTAAAAGATAGAACTGAAGAATATTGCAGATTGGATAGAATAGCTAGCCATCTAGAGTCTGATCTACAAGAAAATAGAGATAATGAGAGAGAACTTGAAAGGAAAATTGTCATTCTCAAACATGACCTAGAAGTTACAAATGAATACAAGGAGAAGTTCAAAATAAGCTCAGCTAAACTTGAAGCACTTCTTGAAGGACAGAAAAAGGCTAATGACAAGCATGGTCTTGGATATAAGAAAGGTGAAAGCTCCAGATCTGGACAAAGAAGTTTTTAACCAAGGAATGGGAGAAACAGACCTAGAAGACCTCTAGTAAGATAGCCTAATGCTCAAAGATATCCATCCTTCAATGGCAATTGTTTCAACTGCAATAAATTTGGTAATAGAGCTACTCAATGTAGAAGTAGAGTAAATCAAAATAGTCCATCCTTCTCCAGTCAATGCTTCAAGTGTAAGAGGTATGGTCATAGATCAAATGAATGTAGAAGTATGATAATGAATAACTCTAACAATAGAGGAAATGGCAAATCTTTCAATGGTTACTACTTTACTTGCGATGGATTTGGACACATGGCTAATCAATGCAGATCAAGAAGAAATCAAGCACATAAGCAAAGAAATGTCATCTGATTTAATTGCAATAGATTTGGTCATATTGTAAGATTCTGCAGAAGCAGAAATAATGAAAGAAGAGGTCTAGTAAACAGAAACTGGATGAGCAAAGACAAGACAAAGGCAAGGGAAAAATTGATGTGAATGAAATCCAGAATGAAATGAGCAAGACATGGGTCAAGAAAAGTGTTGTGAATAATAGTAATGGGTCCATACCAGAATCTGGTGCTGATAATTCCCCTAGGAATTGAATTTGGAGCTTTGGCTCAAGGGGAGCTGCATTGAAAATCAAATTTCCCTAGCCAATAAGTAGGTGCCTGGATCTGGCACAATGAGAAGATATTTTGAATTGTTTCAAAACTTTTGGAAGGATTTCTGGAAGAAAAGATGTTGATATGGAAATTTACGGATTGATTCATGAAGATCTATTCAAGAAACAGAGTAACCAGATGAAGTTAGGGCAATGCATTTATTACAATGTCAAATCAAGTTTTGTAGAGGATAAAAGGTCACTTAGTCATGCATTTGAATCACTTTGCATTCAAAGAAAATAAGAAAAAGAGCATCTGAGTTGCAAATCCAGATATTGAAGAATGAAGAGTGAATTCAACTGGCAATTGATTAGCCCCAACCCCATGGAAGAAAAAGGTACTTCTCTATAAAGCTTTGAATCTAAAATTTGTTGAGATGGCTACTCCTCTTGTTATTGACATTACTGAAAAGCCCTGTCCAAAATTTAAGAAGCATCCTTACAAGTCAATCAAAATTGAACCATTAGGTGCATTCTTCGGTGTCCCATACGGAGTACTGCATGTTGAAGATATTAGGGCATACATCAACTACAATGTAGAAGAATTTGGAAATCTAAAGTTGCTTGACTTATTTAAGAACCATCTAAAGGATGATAACTATCAACTGAAACCAGAATTTGAAACCCTGGAAAGCAAACATTTTCTTCAAATGATTAAATTTTTTATGTTTGATGAAAGTGAATGGGTTCGATATGTGTTGAGCCAGATACATGATGAATTCATTTAGATATTAAAAGCTTTCAAGATTACCAAGGATGTTATTAGAATTCTGACTGGGTTAAACTCAATTGGTGGATTACCCATGTTAAAATCTGTGAAAAACCAAACTATTATTGATGCAACTAGTGCAAAGTTTGATAAGAGGGCTATGACCATAAATGACATTATAGAACCGGATGTGAAGTTTTCTTCCATGGTGATTAGCTACAAGATCTATCACTCTAGTAGAGAGAATTTAGTCTCTAGAACTGCTATATATGCAGCATATCAAATGTTGAAGGAAAATACAAATTATGACTTATGTGAGCTACTACAGAACCAACTGGTTGAAAATCTAAGCAAAATCAAGAAGGATGACAAAAACACCTTCAAGTATGGTTCCTTAATTATATGCTTATTCTTCTATTTCATGAATGAAGTACCTAGAGTGCAAAGTGTGTATTGGACACATGATGGGCCAGTTGCAATTCAAATAAGGGATTATTTACATAGCATTGGAGACTTAAGTACACAAAAGAATGCAATCTAGGGGCACTTTAAAAATATTCAGAGTATGATGCACTCAAGGGAAAGAATCCCCAAATCAATAGTTGAGAAGTATGAGAATGAAATCTGCTTTATGGTAGATATTGATTAGTGCCTAATGGAGGCTATGGAACCTAGAACTATATGAATTATGCCTATGGGCTATGAGGTTGATGAAATGGTCTTGGACATGTATGCTCAACATCTCCTGAGAAAATCAAAAGACACATCTGTTGAAAGGTTTGGAACATATAAGGAACTAAGTCTAAAATTGTATGTTGAGCTTAGGCAACTAGAGGTCAAGAGAAAAGTTTAGAGGCAAGTTGAAAGGTATGTTGAAAGCATTGGCCTAACTAAGGAGGCTATGAAGTAAAACAAAGAAAGAATGGAAAAGGATGAAAAGGAAAAGTAGGACAAGAAACAAGAAGATGCTCTAGTGGAACCATCCTCCACTCCAAGGACTACTAGGAGCTCTGACATTACTTCTATTCCCCCTAAACCTACAAAACCAAAAGATAGACAATCTGGTGAAGGAAGTAAGAGAAAGAAAACAATGGCCACAAGAACGTATGTGAGCACAAAAGATGACGAAGAGATAGAGACAAATGAAGAAGTCAAAGAGAAGATCTAAGAGAGCCAAGACTTCAAGGGCTCCTGAGGACTAACCTTCTGGAAGAAAAAAGGCAAGTAAAAAGAAAGAGACTGGTAAGGTTGCTATGACTGTAGATGAAATTGTAAAAATAATTATTGTTCATGGAAATCTAAGGCCTATCAAAAAGTATTATGATAGTTTTGATGAAGCAAATAAGAAAATATTAGAGGATGCCACCATCCTATACTTGAATAAATTCAATAGAGCTCTACTGGAAATTTTGCAAGAAATTCCTAAAAGTTTAAGGAAAATACTAGAGATGAGGAAGAACGTTGCCAAGAATAAAGACATAGAACTTAGAGAATATGTCCTCTCCACCCTGTGTCTAGTAATGACCAGAAGGGAAGTAGATAAAATCCTCAAGGAAGTTAAAGAGAAATTCAGAAGCAAGATTCGGATGAACAATCTAATGCTTGGTGAAATTGAGGAAGTTGTAAAGGAAATAGAGGAAATTTTGAAGAAGGCCCTAGATAAAGATAAATATTATATTGTTTCAGAAAAACAAGTTGAGGAAGACAATCCTTTAGTTCTGGAACAAGAGACTTTAGAAAGTAAAATTGAGGAGGGAAATGATGATCAAAATGATACTCTAAATCCTCTGGAGAAAACCTATGAGGAGATAGATGATGGGATTGATTCATCAATTCTGGATGTTGAAAAAGTAAACATCAATGAGCAACAAACTGAAGTTGATGACTCCTCTGTTTCGAAAGAGGAGAAAATAAACAAAGAAGACACAAAGATGGTGGACAAAACTAATCAATCTAGAAAAGAAGATGATATTGCTACTACACAAGGCCCTCCAAAATAGGTAGCAAGTTTTGAAGACAAAGAAAAGATTCCCCCTGTAGATGATACCGAAAAAAGTGAAGCAGAGGAAGAGAAAGAAGAGGGTAAAGAAGACAAGGCAGAAGAAGATGGTGAAAATGTTAATGCACCCACACAAAAATATTCCAATGCTGAGAAATCTCAAGGAAAGGAAGGTGGTTCAAGAATTGTGGCAAGAGACACTACAGATGAAGTAAAAAGTCTCCTGAGTAAAGAAATGCTTGAGTTTGATGAACCAGAGTTGTTTCAAGGACCAATCAATCTAGATGCTCTCTCTCTGGTTCAAGTAATGAAGATAACATCTTTCACACAAGCCAAGGCAAGAGAAAAGATGTTGAAATCTCACATTGAGGACAGTGAGCTGCTAGGCCTTACAACCGGAGTATTGGAGAAGATAATGCCAACCTTCTAGAAGAATCCATCTGACTCTCCCTCTGAACATCTGAAGAATCTTGTAAATTCTGTAAGTACACATTTTGAGTCTTTTGAGAAGTCTGCAGAGACTAAAGTCGGGAATGAATTTTTGGATAAGAAATTCAGTGAAATAAAGAGCCTAATAGGGAATGATAGGATGATACTTGGTATCAGTATAAAGAGCATTCAAAATGCTCTAAGTGATGGAGATGATATATACAAATTTTGTCTATCCTAGCCCAAAGTCAATGAGGATATTGAGAAGAAGATAAAGAAGCAAGAACAAAAATTATCACATCTATCTCAAAATTTTGATCCTCTAATATTTTCTCCTATAAGTCAAGAATGTCAAGTAATTAGCTTGACTGATGAAATAAAGAAACTTGTTAAAGAAAAAGGTAATATTGTGAAGAGAATGTGTGAGCTCTGGGGATTGATTGCCCCCAAGTTAGAAACAATGTTTAATGCATTATCAGAAGCTCAAACTGTAGTTTAGACAAGTGATCCTTCAGATTTGACAAAAGCAGAAGCATACCCATTTCTACTGAGTGGACACATCTCAAGTTTGGATGGCATGAAAAGAAGTTGGGCCTTTGAACTTGAGCAATTGAAAAGTAGTTTTGTAGATATTCTCAAGTTCATGTAAATATAACTTAATGATTGAGTGTACATATGCAGCATTGTATACAAATTTTTTGAGAATTTTGGCTTGTGGACCCCATCCTTTGCCATTGATGTCAAAGGGGGAGTAAAGAATAGTGAAAAATAAAGAATCCAGCAAAGGGGGAGCTCCGGAATCAGTGGAGAGTATAAGAGTATAGAGTAAGGAGGAGTAACATTTAGTCATTTTTCACTAAGTGTTGCCATCAATGCCAAAGGGGGAGATTGTTGGCAAGGGACACTACTACGCATAACAGGTGTTGTGAATGATGGCAACTAAAACTATTCCACACATCCACATAACATAACTTGCTCATACCGGAAGTCAGAACAAGAATTTATCTAAGTCCAGGTTGCTAGAAATAGGGCATGTGACGGGGTCTAGTATCTTGGTCCAGATCTCTCCAGTGGTAAATCATAGTGTGTTATGGATCTAAAAGAGTCTTAAGGATTGTCAGGACAATCTGAATCTAGAATTTTAGTCTCCAGTGATGAAGGATTCAAAAGTTATTAGCATCTGATTACCGGGTCCTAATATGACATGACAGTTCAGTGAAGAATAGGCCAACTTGTGTTAGATCCTTGTGCGGATCTAGTAGAAGTGTTTTGGTGAGTTGTGTATGGGATATAATGTTGGTGGCCGACATGAATGGTAACCTACAAGTGTTATTTTTGGTACACATCTTTATTTGTGTATGGATTTAGCTAACTAAACATAGTATTTGTATTGTGTGTTAAGTTCTTCACAAGGCCGACAAAAAGGAGATTGAATTATTGATGTGGATATATATAGATGATAGATTTGAGTATTGTGGTGTGCAATTGTGATGCAAATATGAAGTAAGTGCAAAAGAAGCAGATAGTAGTGTGAAAGAGAAACGATCTGAGGTTCAGATTATGGTAGAATAGTAAATAGGGCAGAATAAAGATGAAGTGTGTAAAATTAGTATTCTGTGCTTAATCAGAATTGAATTCTTGCATTAGCAGATGCTACTTATCAGTTTAACAATCTATAATCATTTGTAAATAGTCTTGTAGGCAGTGAGCCTCTCTTGAGCAGTGAGCTCTGGGTAGTGAGCTCGAATGCATGTGCATTCCCCTCTTTGTAATACTTTTAATAGAGTATAATCTCTGTGGGTTAACCCTCACTGTGGTTTTTCCCTTAACCAGGTTTCCATGTCAAAATCTTGGTGTCAAGTGTGTTATTTATGTTTCTTCTCATGTTTTATTAATTCTTGCTTTTCATGATTATGTCATTAATCTATTAAGAACTAGTAAAGAAGAATTAGCTACAACTAGCTTTAAAAGTTTTAAGACAACTGATTCACCCCCCTCTTAGTTGCCAATCCTAATTCCAACAAAAACATCCATTGAGTTATCCTGCGAGCTAAGACCTAGTTGTATAAACCTTGGGGAAGTCTTTTCCATGATAAGATTCCTTTCAAGAGAGATGAGATACCCTCATGTCTTACTTACATTGTTGCGTGGTAAAAACACCATCAACACTAAGGTCCCTAAACCCACACAAAAATTAATAAAAATCTTTAAAAACACATTTTAAAATGTCCCAAAAGCCCATGAACAAAAATGGACACTTGGATGACAACTCATCATCCACCTCACCACTTGACAACCTTAGAAGACTCATAAATTAAAGTGTACAAATAAAACACATTACAAGCATTCCAATTTCAACAAAAAACATTAATCCACCTTAGAGATTAGGTTGGCATTATGGGTTAAATATAGGAGTTTCTTTGTAGACCTCTGAATTTCCATTGGCTATGGAAATGCCTGCACACTCCAACACACACATTAATATCTATCTATCTATCTATCTATCTATATATATATAGCCAAAGTGACAAGAATTAAACACACAGAGTCACTCAATAACCAAGTGTTTAAAACATAAATACATCCACTTTCAAATATTAATACAAAAGCTCATTTTGACCTTTTCACAATTATCTTTCTAATCATCAAATTCAAGTGTTATAATAACCATTATAATAATCCAATCTCACTAGAATATTAATATTTCAATATAATCATTTTGCAATAATCAAGATGGGTAATTTTCATTCACTAACATTATTGAAACAACAAAGGCAAGAAAATCATCTTTCCAGTACAATCAAGAATTACATAATCACTCCTAACTATTCCTCCTCATCATAGTTGAAAAACATATTTTTTTTATCAAACCAAGACATGTATCTTACACACACAAATTGAGAATAATAAAACTATCATCTACTAAGGTCTACATCTACTTAAGCAATAAAATTAACTATTTAAATCCAAACTTAATTCCAATATCATCTACATAATAGGATCTTAAGTCCATATGTTGCATTCCAATTCCAAGTGTAACAAACATAATCAAGACTAAAAGTGCAACTAAACCCATCACACAAGGGTGGACCTCACATCGATATCTTAAGTCCATATAGACACATTCCAACTCTAGGTGGAACAAATAAAATCAGGTCTAAAAGTGCGACTAAACCCATCACACAAGGGTGGACCTCACATATTCTTATAATGAAGGAAAAGAAAGGAATCAAGTTTTTTTTAAATTTATTTTCCTTTTTCAAGAAACAATTACAAGTCAAGAAATTTTTCAGTTGTAAAGCTATATAAGGTAGACTAGAGAAACAAAAGGGATCTTTTTGGGTGGACACTTCCCCTACTAGTTTCAAGCTTACTCCAAGGGTTATTCCTTTATATCTTTTCCACTGCTAGGAAATATTTTGCACAAACATTTGTAAAGAGATCTAAGAAGATACATTGAACTCTCAAATTTTGAATGTCAGAAATGTAAATGGACTTTGAGTCATTGGTTCTAAATTGTTGTAAATTTTTCTTATGTTAAGTTTGTAACATCTTTGAGTTTGTTTCATAAATTATTGTAATATGAATAGTGCTTCATAGATCTTAAACTTAATCTTTCATCTAGGTATTCTTTTTCTCATGTTTAAGAATTATCTAATGAATATCTTCTAAGACTTCATAAATTTGATTATTTCTTAAGTAAATTGTGTTTAATATGAGATGTTACACTCATACCATGTAGTTTCCTTCATCTTTTAGTTTAGTTTGTATACCTTTCCTACTTTCTAGTTAAAAGCATACCCCAAAAATCCCAAATTCAATCATATGAGGGAGCTACACTTCTCAAACACAGAGGAAGATTATTAAGTTAATAATAATCTCTCCAACTATGGTAGGCTTTGTTACTATCTATTGGGTAAGTCAAACAAAGAATTGTAGTGACAAATATGTTTATTAACAATGTTATCTATAAAATTTATCAGTAGTTGCTAGACATCATCTTCAATTTTGGTTACCTTGGAGCTGAAGGACTTGTCATGACATTTGACTAGACTAGCACAACATAATAGAAATTTGATTGCCTTCTCTACCATTGCCAAATATAATTTCTCAAGATTTGGGGACTTTTTGAAGGGAGAACACAACTCCATTGCATCCAATTTTGGATATCATCATTTCTATCTAAGAGCCCTTTAATGATAGCTAGCTCTTGGACCCAATCTTGTAGATGTGCCTCCACCTCCCAAATAATGCTAATGGAAGCTTTGCAATGAAACTCCTTGCTAGTCGTCAACATATATTCTACCAAAAATAGGCACTACATTATCACATGCAAAATTAGAATCTCCATGGTGCTTCTCCCAAATGTGAACCCACCCTAGAACCTTAATCAATTCTTTGTCCTTCATGATTTCAAAAATGTTGTAGATAAACATTGATAAGATATCCAATTACAAACAATGGCATTATACTTGTAATGCCCATAGGCATTTGTGCCTTTCTCTTTGTCATCTTTGGTGAATTGACTTCTTGTTGTGATAGTTTATATTGTAATTGGTGATCACTAGTCAATACCAATGTTTGACCTGGATACTTGATGTGTGTGTATTTGGACCTATGAGACTTATTTATTTATATAGATGTGTGATTTTATTATTAGAGATTTAGCTTCACTATTTTCATTTAAATATTATGTTGGGTAGGTAGATATGATTTCCTTTGGTATTATTGTTCTAAATGATGAAATGCATCTTTATCATATTGTTAGAATAATTGATTCAATTAAATATGCATACTAGATGGATAATTTTTTGGTATTTGCTTTGGCTATTTTTATATATTGGGCAGATGCAGGTAACATTTGCAATGAGTGTGCAGGATGTTATAGGATATTGACCAATGGCTGGTATGTGGAGAAATTTGACATGGATATCACTTAGTCACCTTACCAAGTAGTGTTTCCTTGATGTTAAAACTAGTGAAACCTCTTCTGAATCAATTTATGATTTTGGATCCCCCTTGTGTTAGACTAGTAAAACATATTTCAGGTGTATTAAATTTTATTGCTTACGTGATTTTGCTTGTGCCTAGTATTTGCAGAATGAATTGCGATGTCTAAGAATTATTATTTGATGCTATGCATTTCTAGTTTAGAGAAAAGACATTTTAAATGGTTTATTTTAGTTGTGAAATATTTAAATTCAAAGGCATTTTATTTTAAATTGCTTGGTAATTGAAATAGATTAAATTCTATTTGGAAAGGAAACAATTGATTTCTAATTTGTTATGTTAGTGAAAATTAGATTTGGGAAAAGAAAGAATTAGTTTAGTGTAATTTGAATTAGTGGTTATATAAGGAGAAAGGGATTTATTTTCAATTCATTATGCAAATTGATATTTTGGAGAGCAAATTGGAGCAAAAACACATTTCTCAAACCCTCTTGAAGAATTTTAGATTTTTGATTTCTTGGGAATGCTTAGATTTGATTGTTGTTGAAAAGTGAACTGTGCAGCTTGTGATTCTACATCTTTTAAGGTAATCCTTTGTTGGTTTATGTTTGAATTTGAATTTTTAATTGAATTTTTAGTTGTAGGAATTGTTTGTTTTTTAAAACTGAATTTTCAAGAAAGGTCGTGACAAAATTTTCTAGAATGCAAATTTTATTGGAAACGTGTCTTGTTGGGTAGGATAGGCTCAAAATGGTATGGTTACTTTTTTAGTTTTTGCATACCTCAAAAAATGTGAAAATTATATGAATTTACCTATTTTTCCATGCTTGATTAGATTGAAAATTTTATGTGATCTTAATAGTGTATTGTTAGGAATTTTTAGATTAAGAGGGTATTCTTTGAATTTTAAATTTCATTATGTTTAGAAAAATAAAATTTGGGTGAAGGGTTTTGGGAAGGATGCTTCAAGATCTGTCAATGGTGGATCATGGGCATTCATAAATTATTTTATTTTATTTTTGTTGAAAATTGAATTTTCTAGATATTGATTGGTATGTGGAATCATGTGTTTCCCCATGGTTTTTATTTTGGAAGTGCTTTGGGAAGTGTGTTTTCTTAGAAAACCTCTCTTTTTCCTATTTTGGAGGCTTTTTGAGAAGTTGACCTAGATGGTTTAGGATGGTGGATAATCATAGAAGGATTGGGGTGGTTGGCTTCTAGGTGAGAGAGTGTGGCTTTAAAGTAGTCCCTTTTACCTTAGGGTAAGTGTGTGGGCACTTTAAAATGGTCCCTGCTACCTGAGTTGTGATACGTTATTTTTTTGGGTAGGTGTGTGTGGCTTTAAAGTAGTCCTCTTTACCTGGGGTAAGTGTATGGGGACTTTAAAATGGTCCCTACTACCATGATTGAGATGTATTCCTTTGTGGGTGAGATGCAGCTTTAGAGAAGTCCCCTTTACCTGGGGTGAGTGTGTGGGCACTTTGAAATGGTCCCCTTCATCTCTGAAAAGCATTCACGAGGTGAGTGTTTACTCGAGACCTTTGTGGCTTGTTTTATTTTCTTTTTTGGTTATGGAGAACCAAGGGAAATTCTACCACAGTGCCTTGGCAACCATCCCATAGTCCTTGTTTGGTGTTCATGTGTATGTGACCCTATGTTGAGATGAACTATGCTTTCTAGAATATTCACGCAAATAGAGGATGCTACGTAGATCCAAGTTTGTTTTCCTATTCTAATATTGTGTGGTTCTATGTGGTTCTTGTATATGTGAGTTGGTGTTTTGGGGCTTTGATGCTTGTGTGTGTGTGACTTGATTCAATAGTACATATCCATGATCATCTTCTCTATAGCTCAAGGGTTGCCTAGAGTGGGGTAGACATCTATTGCACTCGATGATGGTTAATATGGTTGGGAGGTAGGTTACATTCCCCCATTGATTCTCGAGCTAATGTTTCTGGGGTTGGATGGTTCCTTGTGCATTTCAAGACATTTTGACTATATTGTACTATGCGCCTACTAGGCCATTTTGGGGGTGGTTTATTATGATGTATATTCATGCTCTTTATATTTTAGTTATTGGAGTGTGATCCTTCCATTTTTAGGAAGTAACCCCCATCATGTTTTATTTTTTGATGTCATTTGGTTGGAAAATGAATCATGATTTGAATGAAATTGTAATTTTTTATCATTATCTCATATGTTGGAAATGGCTGATTGAGGATGTTGGAGTCCTCTGCTTTATATGATATTCTTATATTATAATGTGTTTATGGATTGGGTTTCATTTTTCCCACATTATGATTGATATTTCCATGATTGGTTTTGGCCTGATTTGACATTGGTGTCAAATGAGTGTGGCATTCTATTTAGAATTTCACTTATTTGGAATGTATGTTAGCATTTTGGAAAAATGTTATATTCCTATATTTGAGTTATTTCATGCTTTAAGGATTGAATAACATGGTTTTTATGGTTGTTTAATAGATTCCATGTGATTTGGATCCTTTTGGATGTTTCATTTGATGAGGTGTCGTAGTCGACACTTCATTTGGCTTTAGGAAAAATGTTGACATCACTTGGTGTGTTGGCCTCATGTCAATGTTTGTTTGGATTGTTAGATTTTTTGTCTTTTCAAGAGAGGTGTATTATTATTCTTCATCGCCTCCCTAGTGCTTGGGTGTTGGCATCGTTTTGTGTGTCAATCTGCATCCTTTTTGGAGAGCATTTTTGACATGTGTGTCGCTTGTCAAACTTGAATGGCCTTGGGGCTATTTTTTTCCTTTTGAGTGTTTTTGAGGGGTTCTTGAGTGTTTTTTGAGTTGGTAGTGGCCTTGGGGAGGTGTGAGAATTGTTTCTGAACTCATTTCATTGAGAAAATTTTGTTCGGTCACTCTTCAGGGACACTATCACCCCATGTGGACTCCAATGCTTAGAAAGGACTCTAGCACCCAAGAAGGACTCTAGCACATAGGTGGGACACTACAACAAAGTACTAGAGTCCCAAAATAGTACTAGAGTCCTTGGGACACTTATGATATGTGTTGACGTCTTGTTTTGTATTGTAGTCCTTGAGCCATCAAATAGCGAGCATTTCTTGACATTTTTTGAGGAAACTTTGTATACCAAAGTTGTTCCCCATGGTCCCCTGAGTCCTCCCATATTTTTATCTTGTTTGGACATGATGTATTTTGTGATTTGTGACCATTTTTTGTCTTGGGAAGCATGTGTCATGTTGTATCAATTAGTTGTTGTTTTCAGTGAGGGATGTGATCTCTCTAGTGGATCCCCTTCTTGTTTGGATGTCTTGTATGTTTGGTAAGTCTTTTGCTAGTGTTGTTGATATGTCTGGACCCTGAGTGGTCATTGTGGTTATTTTGGCATCATGTCCTAGAGTGTTGCCATGGGACATTGTGATGATTCTAGAGTATGATTGTGTAATGAGGACATGCACATGTCATAATAAGATCATGAAAAATTTGTTAGTCCTATTTTGTCCATTAATGTCTTAGTGTAAAATATGGGGCATTACAACTAGTATCAAAGCTATGTTACAACATTTGGAGCTCTAGGTTGTTTGTGGTTCATGATGCTTTATGTGTGTGGTGTGATTGGATTTATATGTGCTCTTCTTATGATGAGATTCTTTTATATATGTTTATGATATGATGTGATTGTATTGTTGTTGTCTTAACATTTGTGATTCTATGTTTAGGAGGATGCCTCCTGGGAGCTATCATACCCATTGTATTGGTTTGGATAACTAGGATCAAGACTCTCTAGAGATCCATAGTGATCATTCTCCCTTGTTGAGGCCAGTGTGGGCTAATCAGGAGGTTGGACTTCCTAAGATTGTAGAGTTGCTTAGAGAGTTGTTGACTAGGCTTCCCCCTAGAAAGGATGAGGCACGATCAGAGGATTCTCAACCTTGTCAAAGGCATCGAGAGTCAGTTTTGAGGGAGAGAGCATTCCAAGAGTCCTCCCTGGGTTGGGGAGAGCGAGCAGCTCAAATAGGATGGACCTTGTCATGAGGATAGGCTTGTGATTAAGGTAATGTTGTGATTAGACAGATGAGAGATCTTTTTAACCTTTATCCACCTACTTTTGAGGGTTCACCTGAGGGAATAGAGGAAGAGGCTTGGTTGTTAGGTTTGGATTGATGCTTCAACCTGCAACCTTTTGGGAGAAACATGAAGGAACACTTTGTGCCATGTAGCTTCGAGGCTATGCCTCTACTTTGTGGGGGGAAGAGGAACAAAAACTAAATTTTGACATATCTACATTTCTTAGGAGACCTTTAGAGAGAGGTTTCATGCTCATTACCTTTTTGAGCACTATAGGCAGCATCGTTCTGATGGGTTCCATGATCTTCAATAGCTTGGATTGATGATGGCTCAGTATGAGAACCATTTCTTTGAGATGAAGTGGTATGAGGGTCTCATTGGGGATGAGAAGATTTTGGTGCATAGGTTTGTGAGAGGCTTAAATGATCACATTGCTGGAGTAGTGTGTATGAATAGACCTTTGACCTTGGAGATAATTTCTATTGAGTCAGTGAAGCTTACAGAAGAGAATTTGGTGAAGGGATTTAGAGGGAAACCAAGAGCACAAGCTTTTGCTCCTTCTTGGTTAGACTCAAGAGTTAAGGATTCCAATCCTGCACCTAAGAGTGGTGTTTGGACATCCTCCATTCCTCCTACTACACCTCAAAATCAATTGAGATAGGGTCCCAAGGGGAACCCATGTAGGAATCATCAACGAGAGCATCAAGAGTAGTCTCAGGGTGGATTTGTTTCACCACCCCATCAGTAAGTTAGTGAAAGTCAGGTTGTCTCTAGCTTCTCGAGATTTCAGTAGTTGAGTAGGCATTAGCCCACAAAGCTCTATCCAAGAAGATCTTGCTTTGAGTGTGGTGCAATAGGCCATTTTGCAAGAGATTTTCCTCAGTGTGCAACGTCAGTAGGTGGTCAGAGTGTTGTTGCTTTAGAGATGATAGTGGGTGATGTTCATAGATCTCATTGAGTGTATACTATGGCAGATCATCAGGCTGATCTTCAAACTTTGATTGTTGAGTCTGTAGCTAGGGCTGGGCGGCTATCCTTGTTTGCCTCCCATCTGTAGTTTCTTTGTTGAAGGAAAGGCCTTTTGAGACAAGGCATGGACCTGGTAAAGGTCCAGTGGAGTAGCTTTGTGGTGATCTTCTTTTTGTGAGAAGGCAACTTGGATATGGGTAATAGTCCTTGTCATGTTGTAGGCTTCCAGGAGTAAGCCTATCCTTAGTGGGGGAGGATCTAATGCCCATAGGCATTTGTGCCTTTCTCTTTGTCATCTTTGGCGAATTGAATTTTTGTTGTGATATTTTGTAATGTAATTGGTGATCACTAGTTGATACCAATGTTCAACCTATATACTTG
The DNA here is from genome assembly GCA_027924645.1 of Cunninghamia lanceolata. Classification (NCBI taxonomy): domain Eukaryota; kingdom Viridiplantae; phylum Streptophyta; class Pinopsida; order Cupressales; family Cupressaceae; genus Cunninghamia; species Cunninghamia lanceolata. The sequence goes on from BSBN01001011.1 coordinate 4,032,570, forward strand.
ATGTGTGTGTATTTCAACCTATGAGACGTACTTATTTATATAGATGTGTAATTTTATTATTGGAGTTTCAGCTTCACTTGTTTCAATTAAATATTATGTTGGGTGGGTAGATATGATTTCCTTCAATATTATTTTTTTAAATGATTAAATGCATCTTTATCATATTGTTAGAATAATCAATTTAATTAAATATGCATACTAGATAGTTAATATTTATTGGTGTAATTTTTGTTATTCGCTTCGACTATTGTTATATTTTGGGCAAATGTGTGTAACATTTGCAATGAGTGTGCAAGATGTTATCTAGTATATTGACCAATGGTTGGTATGTGGAGAAGTTTGACATGGATATCACTTAGTCACCTTACCTTAGTGTTTCCCTAATGTCAAAACTAGTGAAACCTCATCCAAATCAATTTACAATTCTAGATCCCCCTTGTGTTAGACCATCAAAATGTCTTTTGGGGTGTATTTAATTTTATCACTTGCATAATTTTGCTTGTGCTTGGTATATGCGGAATGAATTGCGATGTCTAGGAAATATTATTTGATGCTATGCATTTCTAGTTTAGAGAAAATGCATTTTAAATGATTTAATTTAGTTGTGGAAATATTTAAATTCAAAGGCGTTTTATTTTAAATTGCTTGGTAATTGAAATAGATTAAATTCTATTTGGAAAGGAAATAATTGATTTCTAATTTGTTATGTTAGTGAAAATTAGCTCTGGGAAAATAAATAATTATTTTAGCCTAATTCTAATTAGTGGTTATATAAGGAAAAAGGGCTTTTTTTTCAATTCATAATGCAAATTGATATTTTGGAGAGCAAATTAGAGAAAAAACACATTTCTCAAACCTTCTTGAAGAATCTTGGACATCTGATTGTTTGGGAGTGCTTGGATTTGATTGTTGTTCAGAGGTGAAGTGTGCAGTTTGTGATTTTGCATCTTTTGAGGTAATCCTTTGTTGGTTTATATTTGAATTTGAATTTTTTATTGAAATTTTTAGTTGTAGGAGTTATTTGTTTTTGAAAACTGAATTTTCAAGAAAGGTCATGGCAAAATTTTCTAGAATGCAAATTTTATTGGAAAAGTGTCTTGTTAGGTAGGATAGGCTCAAAAGGGTATGGTTACCTTTTTAGTTTTTGCATACCTCAAAAAACATGAAAATTATATGAACTTACCTATTTTTCCCTACTTGATTTGATTGAAATTTTTATGTGATGTTAAAAGTGTATTGTTGGGCATTTTTGGATCAAGAGAGGATTCTCTCAATTTTAAATTTTATTATGTTTATAAAAAGTGAAATTTGGGTCAAGGGTTTTGGGAAGGATTCTTCAAGATCTGTCAATACCAAATCTTGGGCATTCGGAAATTATTTTATTTTATTTTTGTTGAAAATTGAATCTTCTAAATATTGCTTGGTATGTGGAATCATGTGTTTGCCCATGGGTTTTATTTTGGAAGTGCTTTGGGAAGCATGTTTTCTAGGAAAACCGCTCTTTTTCCTATTTTGGGGGCTTCTTAAGAAGTTGACCCAGATGGTTTAGGGTAAGGGATAATCATAGAAGGATTGGGATGGTTGGCTTCTAGGTGAGAGAGTGTAGATTTAAAGTAGTCTCGTTTACCTTGGGGTAAGTGTGTGCGAACTTTAAAATGGTCCTTGCTACATGGGTTATGATATGTTATTTTGTTGGGTAGGTGTGTGTGGCTTTAAATTAGTCCCCTTTACCTAGGGTAAGTGTGTGGGTACTTTAAAATGGTCCCTACTACCATAGTTTAGATGTATTCCTTTGTGGGTGAGATGGGGCTTTAGAGTAGTCCCATTTACCTAGGGTAAGTGTGTGGGCACTTTAAAATGGTCTCCTTCATCTCTAAAAAGAATTCACCGAGTGAGTGTTTACTTGAGATCTTTGTGGCTTGTTTCATTTTCTTGCTTGGTTATGGAGAACCAAGGGAAAGTCCACCTCAATGCCTTGGCTACCCTCCCCTAGTCCTTGTTTGGTGTTTGTGTGTATGTGACCCTATTTTGAGACGAACTATACTTTCTAGAATATTCACACAAAAGGAGGATGCTTTTCTAAATCCATGTTTTTTTGCCTATTCTAGTATTGTGTGGTTCTATGTGATTCTTTTATATGTGAGTTGGTGTTTTGGGACTTTGGTGCTTGTGCTTGTGTGACTTGATGATAGTGTATCCATGATCATCTTCTCCATATCTCGGGGGTTGCCTAGAGTGGCGTAGACATCTATTATGCTTGACGATAGTAATATGGTTAGGAGGCAGGTGACATTCTCCCATTGGTCCTCGAGCCAATATTTCTGGAGCCGGATGGTTCCTTGTGCATTTCAGGAGATTTTGACTATATTGTTCTATGTGCCTATGAAGCCATTTTGGAGGTGGTTTATTATGATGCATATTCATGATTTGTATATTTTAGTTATTGTAGTGTGATCCTTCCATTTTTGGGAAGTAGCTTCCGTCATGTTGTATTTTTATGATGTTTGGTTGGAAAATGAATAATGATTTGGATGGAAATTGTCATTTTGTATCATTATCTCATGTGTTGGAAATGGCTAATTGAGGATGTTGGAGTCCTTCGTTTTATATGATGTTCTCATATTATGCTATGTTTATGGATTGGGTTGTATTGTGTCCACATTATTATTGATAATTCCATTATTGGTTTTGGCCTAATTCAATGTTGGTGTTGAATGAGCATGGCATTTTGTTTGGAATTTCACTTATTTGGCATGTATGTTATCATTTTGGAAAGATGTTATATTTCTATATTTTATTTCATGCTTTTGGAATTAGATAGCATGTTGTTTATGATTGTTTAAAATGGATTCCATGTGATTTGGATCTTTTTGGATGTTTCATTTGATGAGGTGTCATAGCCGACCCTTCGTTTGGCTTGTAGGATGAATGTCAACATTACTTGGTGTGTTGGCCTCATGTCGATGTTTTTTTGGATTGTTGGGTGTTTTTGTCTTGTCGAGAGAGGTTTGTTCTTATTCTTCACTCTTTCCCTAGTGCTTAGGTGTTGGCATCATTTCACGTGTCGATCTCCATCCTTGTTGGAGAGCACTTTCGACATGCGTGTCGCTTATTGAACTTGAATCGCCTTGGGGCTATTGTTTTGCCTTCTGAGTGTTTGTGAGGGGTTCTTGAGTGTTTTTGGGGTTGGTAGTGGCCTTGGGGAGGCATGAGAATTATTCTAGAAATCGTACAATTGAGATAATTTTGTTCAGGCACTATTCAGGGACACTAGTGCCCTAGGTGGACTCCAATGCCCAAGAAGGACTCTAGCACCCAGGAAGGACACTTGCACCTAGGTGGGACAATATAGCTAAGCTTTGGAGTCCCAAAAAAATGCTAGAGTCCTTGGAACACTTTCATTATGTGTTGTCGTCATGTTTTACATTGTAGTCCTTGAGCCATCGGACAACGAGCATTTCCTGACATTTTTTTAGGAAACTTTTATACAAAAGTTGTTCCCCATGGTCCCCTAAGTCCTCCCATATTTTTATCTTGTTTAGACATGATGTATTTTGGGAGTTGTCACCATTTTTGTCTTGGGAAGCATGCGTCACATTGTGTTGATTGGTTGTTGTTGTTTTTAGTGAGGGATGTGATCTCCCTAGTGGATCCCCTTCTTGTTTGGATGTCTTGTGTGTTTGGTAAGTCTTCCGTTGGTGTTTTGTTGGTGTGTTTGGACCTTGAGTGGTCATTGTGGTTATTTTGGCATCATGTCCTAGAGTATCATCATGGGACTTTGTGACGATTCTAGTGCATGATTGTGTAATTGGGACATGCACATGTCACAATTACATTAAAAAAAAAATTGTTCATCCTATTTTGTCCATTAATGTCTTAGTGTAAAAGTTGGGGCATTACACTACCCCTTAAATAAAACCCCATCCCAAATTTTTTTTATGACATCATAAATGTACGTGCCCTTAAAAAATATGTTCTTCATCCTCACATTTGATATATCCCCATAAAAGCCATCTATTGAGCCTCCCTTATCAAAGGGATGTGAGGCTTCATCTATGTTGCAGATCTAAAACAGAGCTTCCAAATGAACTAGAGTGAGAGGGCACAAAAGCATGGAATTGAAGTGGGAATGAATCCTAGGCAATGTATGTGCTAATCACATAGCAATCATGTCAACACTTGTGTGAGCCGAGGATCCCACACAAAAACATTAATGATTGGAAAAGTTAGAATTCTTATTATGGGGAATATTATCCTATACATTAGCAAGGCTATGGCAACAATTAAAATCATTGAGCATAGTAAATTCCATTAACAAGATATGATGAAATTTGAAAAAGGAATGTTAATTGCAAATGCATTGTCATGCCCACTCCAATCCATAGATCACAAATCCTCTCGGATTCACACAAATGCTAATGACTTGAACTTCATAAGAAAGGCACTTCTCAATATTGCATTTACTTTTGTCAATTGTGGATCAGGAAGGTGGTTACTTACAATCACCACGATAGTCTGTCTATGTTATTATTGTTTTTGGAGGTGGGGTTCCTACGAAGAAGGTAAGGTATGGGCCAAGCAGAAACAGTCAAAATTCTTATAATTTTATGCAAGACCAGAAATAAATGTCCTGTTTCTCAAAACGTACATCTCTTGTATGTCATAAACTTCTTTGATTTCTTATAGCTTAAGAATAATATAATGCTTCATCGTTCAGGCTTTAGAATATGGTTGTCTCATCATGTTAATTTTTATTGTTACTCAGTAAACATCATTTCAGAATAATGATTTGGTGAGAAATCATGATCTTTTGTGGGGACAATTTGTAGAACAGAACTATTCAGTTTGGACTTCAGTCTTGATCATGTTAAATTTTCAAAACCTTGATAGAAGCCAATCGTTTCGAAATAACCCATGACTATAATTTAGGATGTGAAAAGCAAAAGCCCTAAAAAAGGGCTTTATAGGTTGATGGTCATGTCTGTTCTCTTCACAAGTCAAAAGCAAAAGCCCTTAAAAAAAGGCTTTATAGGTCGATGGTCATGTCTGTTCTTTTCGCAAGTCAAAAGTTTTGGCTATGCTTTTGTTTGAAGATGCTTCTTAAGTTGAGATCAAAATTGATCCTTGAATTATCTGTGGAGATACTTTGTAAGGTACGAACTGCATTGATAAAGATTATAAAAATATTAAATATTGTAAATTTATCCTTATATCCATTGCTTAGCAACTATCATCTATCCAAGAAAGGCAACTTGCTACTCGTAACTTTACTGTGTTCATTATTCACATATAATTAGTGTACTAAAATTGACAATATAAACCTTTTTAAGCTTTCCCAGATGATTCTAGATGAATGAATGAATGGTGGAAAGTACTTGTGACAGATAGCATTTGGTCATGCACGGAATAAAGGATAGGGAGGGGTTATGTTTGATAGTTGTATAATTGTATTGGTTTTTATTGTAAAAAATAATTAATTCTAAATTCTACTCTTAATGTAAATCATTTGACAAAAAATTCTATCTTTTCACTATAGATGATGGCGGTCCTAAAATCTTAAGGGTGGTTCTAAATGAAGATGGTCACCAAAATATTATAAACATGGATATGGTGGCTATCACATATATGTTTGTTGAAAGTTTCATGTAGAGGGTACCCTTCACTAATCTATGCAACTATTACTAAGGACATTATTGGTCCAAAGTATATATCGTGATTTTTTTTTAAATTGTTTTGATCGGTCAAGTGAGGGGTAAGGGGTAAGGGCACTCTCCTCCATTTTTATACTCATCATATCAAAATAATGTATCACATTTAGTATCTACCCCTATTATCAAGGGAGAGTATCAACCTCATAGCATATAGCTAGAGCCTATTACAAAAAGGCCAAGAGATCAAACCGAGTCAGCTATGTATTAGCTTCATTCCATTAACTAATATATCTTCTATATGTTATCTATACATATTATCACTAGTTGCTAGACATCATATTTGAGTTTAGTTATCTCGGAGTCAAAAGAAGTCATCAAGACATTTGACTAGACTAGAACAACACAATAGAAATTGTATTGCCTTCTCTACCCTTGCCAAATGTAAGTGATCTAGATTTGGGGAGTTTTTGAAGGGAGAACACAACTCACTCACATCCAATTTTGAAGCATATAGATCATCATTTCTGGACAAGAACCCTTTATGATACCCACCTCTTGGACCGAAGCTTGTAGATCATGTTCCTCCACCTCCCAAACAATGACAATGAAATACCTTACTATTATTTGATATATATTCTTCAAAAATAGGCACCACATTATCACATGCAAAATTGAAAGCTCCATGGTGCTTCTCCCAAATGTGAAACTACCCTAGAGCCTTAGTCATTTCTTTATCCTTTATGATGTTGCAAATAAACATTGACAAGATATCCAAATACAAATGATGGCATTCTACCCCTTTAAAAAATCCCATCCCAAAATTTCTTTAATGGAATCACAAATGTCTCTACATTGAAAGAAAAATATGTTCTTCATCCTCACATTTGATATATCCCCCATAAAAACCATTTGTTGAACCTAACTTGTCAAGTGTATGTGAGGCTTCATCTATCTTAAAGATCTAAAATAGAGCTTCCAAATAAACTAGAGTGAGAGAGGGAACAAAAGCATGGAATAACAGTGGCAATGAACCCTAAGCACCATATGCTATAATCACAAAGAAATCATGTCATTGCTTGTGTGAGATTGGGGTCCCATACAAAAACATTAATGATGGGAAAAGTCAGAAAACTTATTATGGGGAATATTATCCCAAACATTAGAAAGGCTCTAGCAACAATTAAAATCATTGAGCATAGTAATTAAATATTTTGAGCTACCAATCCCTTTTTTCAATAGGAAAACCACCGCATTATTTCCTTCATGGTAGCAATGTTGAAGTGAATTTCTTTTAAGTGAATCTAGAATTGGCCAAGCTTCACCAAGGATGTTGTTTATCTTCCAATTAGTTGCCTATCTTTTCCTATTAAAAAGAATAATTTCCATTGGGTCCCCCTCAATAAAGACCAAATCAATCTCACATGACTAAGTCAATTAGAGGCCTAGGATTAATGACGAGGCTTCTTTTTTCTTATTGATCCTAGGTATAGGCTTCTTGTTATCAACATTCTATTGTAATCCCTAATTATGTAAACATCTCCCAAGAGCTCAAGGTTATCCTTAGAATTGCTATCAAAATTTATCTTGAACATGCTAACTCATGGATGTGTCCATCTAGGTAGATCCCTCTTAAGAGGAGGATGGTTTAACCCAAAAGTCCCATTAATAGGAGGCTAATTCAAATTTAAGTTCATTTCTTCAAAATTCTTTCCATCACAAGTAGTGAAGATGAATTTAATTTGAGATTTTGTTGAAGCCTTTCTCATTACCAATTTAAAAATGGCAATGTCCAATTTTGTCAAAAATGTGTCCCAAGAAAGTGAAGTGTCTTAAAAAATGTGTCTATTCCTTTCTTTTCAAATGTGCTAGATAATCAATGAGGGGCTTCCTATAAAGGCTAGAGAAGATGGCTAGAGGTTTTGATAGTGGCCAATCCTTAATGTCACATCTCATTTTTATGGACTATATAATTATTCTAGATTAGTGAACATTTACCATGATTGTTTTACTTTGAGTAAATTCCATGTGTGTGAAGGTAATTATCATGAAGTTATATTTGTGTAAATTAGAAAATTGATTTAAATATTAAAAATTATCGATATGATTATGATGTTTTGCTTCGGCTATGTTCTAGGGAACTAACCTATTGACATCGAGTTGCGAATGAATGCAGGTACTCGTCGAAGACGAGAACATGGTTGAGGTAGAGATGTTCTAGCCACTTGGAAAGAACTGTTTGGGATGGTTAACCCTGATACACTTACACACTTACGTAGTCTCATAATGCATTTTGAATGGCTTATTATGCATTATTGTATGGATAATAAATGTGATTGATGGTTAGATGCTTAGAAAATATTGTGTTTTAATTGCGACAGTAAGTTCCTTTCGAATGCTTGATTTAGTCATGAATATTAATGTCTTTACGTTTTATATTTTAAATGGTATAATTATGTTTGAAATGGTGTATTTTATTAAATTGATGAATTTTATATCATTTAATAATAAATAATTAATAAATGTTTCCTATTTATATAAATATGGATGTTTGGAAGACAATATCTAAATTAGACTTTCAACAATTATATTTAAATTACAATATATATATATATATATATATATATAAAATTTTATTATTTTAATACTTCTTGTTTTGATTTAAGTGAATACGTATTTTAAAAAATAAATAAATTATATTAATAACACTTATTATATTTAGAATTCTAATAAAAGAATAAAAAGAATAATATCCTGTCATGCAAGTGGCATGAATAAATAAGTCTGATTTATTTTAATTTTGGAGGCTTTTTGAAAGGCCAAAACTCATGCAAACTAAAAATGAACTTCAGTCTTCAAAACCTAAATCTAGAATGCTAATATATATATAATTTTATTATTTTAATACTTCTTGTTTTGATTTAAGTGAATACGTATTTTGAAAAATAAATAAATTATATTAATAACACTTATTATATTTAGAATTCTAATAAAAGAATAAAAAGAATAATATCCTGTCATGCAAGTGGCAGGAATAAATAAGTTTGATTTATTTTAATTTTGGAGGCTTTTTGAAAGGCCAAAACTCATGCAAACTAAAAATGAACTTCAGTCTTCAAAACCTAAATCTAGAATGCTAAAAATAAGAAGTGATTGGGAATAAAACAAGAAGGTCGAAGCAGAGAAAAACTACCATGAATTGTAGTAAAGAAGGCATGTTTTTGGTAGCAGAGAGAAGGACGTTTCTTTCTATTCTGATCAACAATAGGAGAGCTGAGAAACCAGTGACTGCAACAAGGAATAGACCCCTCTCTGACAAGCAAATCGGGGTATTTTTCCTAAGTTTTTCATTGCAAGAAATATGGTGGTTTTAAACTATTAAAATATAGATTAATTTTGGTCTATGAACTATTATTTTTCTAGCCTATGTGTGTGTGGGATCGGCTCCCTCATCCTGGTGTCGACCTATCTTCTCTTTGACTGCTAAGTAGTAGACCCAAGCCAATGTTTGCTTCTCTTTCATTTTGATCGAACCACCTTTGTTTATCGTCTTCTACCAGTCTCCTTTAAACCTCCGTGTTTGGTGTGGTTCGACCTGCCAACCCAACAAGAAGGCACAATATTTTTGGCTACATGGGTGTTAAACCCAGTCGCCTTCCTCTTTTCCTACCATAGCTTTAATCTGGCCGCATGTTCATGACATCCTCAGCTTATCCCTAAACTTGTAAACTATTCTAGTTTTCCTCTATTTTTCTATCTTTCCTTGGCCACCACCTTAGTTAGATCATCTCTCCCTTGGCTGATTAAATTTATGTCTATTGTTTTTGTGCGGTTTAGACCTGTGCCAAGTAATCTAGCCGCTAGTTTAGATCTATAGAAAGTTTCTATCATTGCAAGCTATTTCTGAGCTTCCTATAACAAGTTTTATACCTTTTTCAATAAAATTTAGAGTTCCTGTTGTAGCTATGTTTAATTATTTTTATGTCATTTCAAACCTGATTAATTATTGTCGCTAGTTAGATAGTAACTTCCTTGTGCATTCAAACCTCTATGTAGTTCCTATCGCAGGAGCGACAGTAACCTGTTTATGACCTTCTATAGTTCCTATCACCAGTGCAACAATAAGCCTATTTATGAGTTTCCTCAGCTTTCTATCATAGCAGTGATAGTAAGGTTGTTAAATTATTTAGAAAACCTATTACCTTACAAATATTGGAATGAATAGATTATAAGTTAAAAACTATCTTTTCCTTATATGTTATTATGATGAAGTAAATTTTGAGATGTAAATATCATTGATCTTCTTGAAGAGAATTGGTATTCCTGATTTGAATGAATTAGAAAACTTAATACATATTATGGAAATTGAATGAAATATGAACTAGGAATCAAAATTGATTTAATAACCTTATAGATGCAATTGTATGATCAAATCATGAATTATTTACTTGAAAATATGTTTTCATGGTTGTTGCTTTGGAAAGTGAATTTACAAATGGTTTATAGGTGAAATGGGTTGATATTTTTCTCTTTATTTTTTTTATCCTTTTTATTTATTTCTTGGGGAAGTAGATTTTTATCTAGGAATGTGTTGGGGTTACTTTTGGGCTAGGATGTGGAATGTGGATTATTAGAGATGGCTTTTCCTCTTTTCAGGAATTGACCGGTTACTATTTTTTAAAGGTTTAGATCTAAACGAGTTGTCATTGAAAAAGATGAATATTTTGTCTAGCAAACTTATTGATATATCACTGCCACATCTTTTTGTGAAAATCTGCATTTCATTACTTAGAATTAGACATCAGGTTGCATCGGGTATTCCCACCTGCCAGTTGTTCTAGGTAGCTAGACATTTCATGCAGGGCTGGGTTTCCTTCATGTCATGAAGGGATCTAAGGAAATGTAATTACTTCATGGTTGGGTGGAAAAGTACCTAAGTCATGTTCCTATCTCTCAGCTCATGGGAGAACCATTTGGTTTGTGGCAACTGGAGAGTGTTTTGATTTATTATACTTGTACATGATTATTGTAATTTGTACTTGGATGTATTATGGCATGAATGCCAATGGACTTTGTATATTATTTTATAGTGCTTTTACCTAGATTGAGCACGAGATTTTGTAAGATTTAATGACTTTTATTGATTCATATTTATGAGATTTATCTTCTACTTGTGAAGTTGTAATTAAGCGGATTAATTACCTCATTTACTTTCGTTACTTGTGATGTTGTAATTTAAATGGATTATATACCTTATTTACTTTATTTTACTTTTGTGATGGTTTGAGAGGCTTTACACTTAAAATTCTAAAATACTTTTTTGAGAGATTCTCCATTCAATTCAAGTGAGTACAAATCTATCTCCAACAATTAATAACAAAGGGGCAATGGATGAAGAAATGATCCTTAGTTTTTTTAGCATGTTTGTAGAGTATGCATCTGAAGGAACCAAAAAAGCCCAATTTCTTCAACTTATCTCTAATCAATACCTTAGTTTTTATAGTGGTCCAAGAAAATGAACTAGCCTTAGATAAATAATCCTTATGCAAACATTTGATTACTGACCAATCTTGATCCATTGGAGGCTCCATTTGGGTGAGATAACTAACTTTTATGGCATAGGATTCATTTTTTGAGCAAACCCATCTCAATTCATCATTATTATCATTGGTAAAAAGATTATGAGCATGAATCTCTTCAAGTATCTCAATTTGATTTCTAGGAATGGGCAAAGAGGACACTTCCCTCCATTGATACAATCATAGGCGATCAATACATCTAACAAAGACATAATCCTACACATGGATTCCCCAAATATAACAAAAAAAAATTTAATGTTCCCTAAGATGTGTTATATTCAAGATAGACAAATGAGAGGGGGGGTGAATCAGTTGTCCCAAAACTTTCTTCCTATTAATCACTTAAATTCTCTTTGTAATTCAACAGCATAATAATAAATTAATCATGGAAACATAATGCAACAATTCAAGAGCATAAACATATTAACACATATGACACCAAGATTTTAATGTGGAAAACCTGGTTAAGGGAAAAAACCACGAGGTGACTAACCCAACATTGTATTCTCTGTTAAAAGAATAAGAACAAAAATGGCACATGCCAATTAGGGCTCACTGCCTGAGCACACCGCTCACAAGAGGCCAACTGCCTACAGGAGACACACTATCTACAGAATGATAAGTATTACATATTTGAACTAAAGAATAGCATCTTCACCATGCTTGAGTCTGTTCCATTTAAGATCAATACTTCTACTCTGCCTTTCTCTTCTCTTCTCTCTACCACACTCTCATCTCCGCCAAGATACATTTGAAATGACTTCACAACTCTTATTTTTACAAGACATTGAATTAGGGATAATCATCCAAGTCGGCACACTTTACAGAGAAAATACAACTTGACTAATTACAAAAGACTTCATGCAGATCATCACATTGTTAGCCACACAGATCTAGGACTTCAATCTTCTTTTAGGAACATGCCATGCTTCATAGAACATCTTCAAGATCATCCGCAGGATGTGTAACTCATCCAGTCAGCCAAACTTAGGAAGAACATCATCATCCAAAAGTAATTCTTCAAGTATAAGCTCAATCTTCAAAGTGGACCACCAACATGAACTAGACACAATCCAAAGACTCCACAAGCTCTCCTGAATCACCAAGAACATCCACACTACTTTTGCTTACTGAAATCATTCTCTCCTTCATCTGGAACCTCAAGAACACAGTTTGTCATCACTGTCATATTGGAATAGATACTTGTGGACCTCCAAACCACTAACCAATTGAGTTGTCAATTCACATTAACTTCCTAAACACTCCACCAAATCTGCAGAACAAGATACTACATTTCTAGATCTCACCGGACCTATTTGTGTCACTCTGTAACCTCTGAACATTTACCAGAACTAGTTTTACTCAAGTGGCCATAACTTCTTCAGATCTTCATGTGGACCTCTCAAATCTTTACTGGATCATCTTAAGACACATATCTACAACCCTTTGATGTGCATCCTCTTATCTTCATCTTAACTGGGATCTCTGCCTCACTATCTTCACTATTCTTCTCTATTCCTGATAGGACTAATTTTCTCAATATCCTTAGCATACAACTCATCCAATCCTTGACATCAATGCAACAGAAGTATGTTGACATCAATGACAACACCGTTTAGGCCCATACTTGTAACAATCTCCCCCTTTGTCATTGATGGCAACATATGTGAAAATTATTTTAAACATCAAGACAAGAACTTCTCCTCACTGACATAACTCTCCCTATCAACAACAACCATTCACATCTCTTCTCTTCCTTTACTGCTCCCCCTTTGATTAGCAACCACTTTTTGTTTTTCACATGTCTTCTCTCCCCCTTTGACATAAATGGAAAAGGGCACATACTTGCATCACTTCGAATCATACTAGCTACTCCCCCTGAGTAGCAGCTTCCCATCATCAATCTGGACCACAAGATATGACTGTGAGATCCACCGGACTGATGCACATCAGTGCACCTTAATTCAGAATCAGAGGGGTAAAAACCCCTAACTTCTCCCTAAGATACTCAAAAGAGTCCTTAGGTAGAGGTTTAGTAAAAATATCTACAATCTGATCCTTGGAAGGCAAAAACTCCAATCTAACTTCATTCTTGTTCACTTGCTCTCTCAAAAAGTGAAACTTGATGGATATATGTTTTACCTTTGAATGCAACACCGAATTTTTTGATATATTTATTGCACTTGAATTATCACAGAAGATTGTGATAGGTTCCTCATACTCCACTCTAATCTCTCTTAGAATTTGTTTCATCCACAAAACTTGAGTGCAACTACCTGCTGCTGCAATATATTCTACTTCTACAGTGGATAGAGATATTGCCTCTTGTTTCTTGCTTAGCCAAGAAACCAATCTCTTCTCCAAAAAGAATGCTCCACCACTGGTACTTTTCCAATCATCCACATCTCCTGTCCAATCCGCATCTGTATATGCATGAAGAGAGAAATCATGATCTCTAGGATACCACAAACCATACTTAACTATCCCTTTTAGATATCTAAAAATCCTCTTGATTGCCATGACATGAGATTCTCTAGGATCAACTTGGAATCTAGCAACAATACCAACAACATTCATAATGTTAGGTCTAGTTTGAGTGAGATACAATAATCCTCCAATCATCGACCTGTACTTTTTCTGATCAGCCTTAGGAGAGTCATCATCTTTGCTCAATTTACATCCAGTTGCCATTAGAGTACTCATTGGTTTTGAGTCTTCCATCCCAAATTTCTTCAACAATTCTTTCACATATTTGATCTGTAAAATGAAGATTCCTTTCTTTGTTTGAATGATTTGCAGACCCAAGAAGAAATTCATTTCCCTAAACATGGACATCTCAAATTTACTTTTCATTTGATTTGCAAAAGTTTTGCACATACTATCTCTTCCTCCAAAAATGATATCATCAACAAACACTTCAACAATTAAGATATTTTCATGATCAATTTTGAAGTATAAGTTACTGTCAGCAGTACCTTTGTTGAAACCAATCTTCAAAAGATGCTTATCCAGTCTTTCATACCACGCTCTTGGGACTTTTTTGATTCCATATAGTGCTTTTTTCAACTTGCAGACCATATCACCATGATCAGACAATTGAAATCCATCTGGTTGCTCAATGTACACTTCTTCTTCCAAGTCACCATTTAGGAAGGCATACTTGACATCCATCTGATATACTTTGAAGTCCTTGAAGGCAGCAAAGGTGAGAAGTAATCTAACTACTTCAATTCTTGCCATCGGAACAAAAGTTTCTTCAAAATCAACTCCTACTTGAGAGTAACCTTTGGAGACCAATTTGGCTTCATTTTTTACTACTTCACCATATTCATTCAATTTATTCTAGAAGACCCATTTGGTTCCAATCACATTCTTGTTTCTAGGTCTGGGAACAAGATCCCAAGTGTGATTTTTCTCAATTTACATCAGTTGTTCCTCCATTGCTTTAGTCCAGCTTTCATCATTGCATGCTTCATTCACTAACTTTGGTTCAATCTTTAAAATCAGTCAATACTCTTTTGAGTCTTGAGCAATCTTTCTTCTTGTTTGTGAAGAGACCTAATGTCTCAAGTTACTGGTTGGAACCTCATTCATTCATTAGTTTTGTTCATAGAAAGTACATGTTCATCGTTCATAGTTCATCGACAAGGTTTGAACTATTGGAAAACTCGACTTGTTCTACCAATGGATAGTGTCTCTCCGACAGTTGCTTGGTCATTGGCCACACTAGAGCTTCGGCAGACTTTGTTAATGCTACACCAATCGCTTGCTCTCACTAATGGTAGTGAGCTATCGGGTAGACTTTTTGTATCAGCGGGAGTGAGGAGTCTTTGGGCGATCTGCAAGGTTTCACTGACGAAGGGCTAGCTATTGGGTTGACATGCTCTATCAGTTTGGGTTGGTGTTGCTTCTTTGATCGATATGTGTCATACTGATGTGATATGTCTATCAACATAAGGTTGGCCATCAGCTGAGCCTGTGGTAGGTACTCTGATAGTCTTCTGTTACTCTAATGAAGGATGAAGGCTTGGGCATCGGTGGGACAAGGAACCATTTGTGTGGATGGTGGAGTGGTCTTCAATGGCTTGGGCTATTCTGATGAGGCTTAGACTGGCATCCTCAGCAACAAAATTACCAATGATGGTCTTACTGAGTGTTCTTGTATATAAACCAAGATATCAAACTTGAACTGGTGAATTTGGGACTAAAGGTCTCACATGAATACAAATAGTTATGCGACAGTTGGAAGATAATGATGCTAGGTCAGTTGGAATGAATAGTTAGGGTAGAAGTTCAAAATAGTTTTGTTCTTCAAGACTGTGTTATATACAGATTTGGTGAGATCGTCTGGGGTTGATGATGAGATTCGATCAAATTGTTCATTCTGTAGATGTACAGAGGAAGTGAACTGTGTGTATGATTTGAGAATCAATACCTAAGCGAGAAGGCTGGGATCTTTATTATAACCTTTCTAAGCTTACTATAAATAAAGATTGTCTCTCTTGTGGTGGTGGGTTTTTTACCCAAAAGGGTTTTCCCATGTACATCTGGTGTTGTTCTCTATTATCTTGTATGTTTATTCTATATTTTCTAGTGTGTTCATCTTTGTATTTGAATTAAACGTTACCCATTTGCATTATCCCCTTTGAATTGACATTAGGGAAGCTATATTCCACACCTGTGCTTTCCTTTCAAGTGGTATCAGAGCCTGGCCAGTTGTGTTCCCCTTGTTGGTAGGTTGGGTTTTTTGTGTTAGTTCTATGAGTGGGAGTTCTATAGAGGTCTATTTTGTTAAATAAGATGGCAAGTGCATTAGGAAAAGTAGACATTGAAAAGTTTAATGGCACAAACTTTGAGTTGTGGAAGCTTAAGGTTGAAGATTTGGTGGTCGACAGAGATCTTTGGGTTGCTGTGTCTAGGACTCAACCTTTAGGCATGAAGCAAGAAGACTGGGACCTGGTAGATAGGAAAGCTAGAGGACTGATGAGGTTAAGTTTAGCAGACTCTATTCTATTGAACATCCATGAGGAGAAGACTGCAAACGCTTTGTGGAAGAAGTTGGGAGATATTTATCAGGGCAAGTCCTTGGTGAATAAACTTTTCCTCCAAAAGAAGTTGTACTCTCTGAAGATGGATGAAGGAGCATATGTAGCAGACCATCTGAACTCATTTAATATGATTGTTGCATAGTTGAATTTTATAGGTGTAAAAATAGAAGAGGAGGACCGTTGTATGCTTCTATTATGTTCCTTACCTAACTCATGGGATCATCTTGTGATGGCTATTGGAAGTACAACAACCACATTTAAAACTAAAGAAGTTGTTGCCTCCTTGTTATTTGAAGAGATGCGGAGGAAATCTTCTGAGATGGCCAAAGAGGCCATGTCCATTCAAGGTAGATCAAAGGAAAGAGGTAAGAAGAAAGACAAGAAGTCTAAGTCCAAATCAGAGGAGAGATTGAAATCTCCTGGCAAAAAGTCTAAGGTGAAGTGCTGGAATTGCGGGTAGAAATGACACATCAGAAAAGACTACAAAGAGGAGGAAAAGAAGAAGAAGAACTTCTCTGACACCGATTCTTCTCATAGTGATGTTGATGCCTTCATTGCTGCCTTGGCAATGCTTGCATCTAAAGATGTATGGCTGGTGGATTCAGGAGCATCTTTTCATATGACATCTCATAGAGAATGGTTCACTAAGTATGAACCATATGCTGGTGGCAAGGTGTTCCTGGCAAGTGATTCAACACTGGAAATTCTTAGCCGAGGAAGAGTCAGAATCTAGTTCCTAGATGGCAGAATAAAGGGAATGAATGGAGTATTATGCATACTAGGTCTGGCTCAAAATTTACTTTCTATTAGTAAGCTTAATGATGTTGGAGTGCAAGTTACTTTTGTGAATAGTGGCTATAAGATGACTAGAGGTTCTATTGTACTGGAAAAGGGTGAACACATTGGAACTTTGTATAGGTTAGATGCTAAACCAGTGTGCCATAATAATGTCTCTATAAAATCTGAAAAAGCTACTATTGTAACACATGATGCAAACTCTATGGAAGTTAAACTTCCTGTAGAGAAAACAATGCTCTGGCATCATAGACTTGGTCACATAGGTGAAAAAGGTTTAAAAACCTTGAAAAACAAAAACCTTGTAGATGGACTGATTGATTGTAATCTGGAGTTTGATTTCTGTGAACATTGTATACAATAGAATTGTGTTTCTTTTAACTCTAGTTCTCATAAATCTTGTGGTGTTCTGGACTATGTACATTCTGATGTTTTTGGTCCAGTTGATGTTCCTTCTCTGTCTAAATCAAAATACTATGTATCATTTATTGATGATTATTCAAGGAGGGCATTTGTATATTTTTTGAAAAATAAATCAGAAGTGTTCAGTCAGTTTAAAGAATTTAAAAATCTTGTGGAAAATCAGACTGGTAGAAAAATAAAATGTTTGAGAACGGATAATGGTGGTGAATATTGCAATGCAGATTTTGATAAATATTGTATTGATCATGGAATAAAAAGGCATAAGACCACACCTTATACTACACAACAAAATGGAGTTACTGAAAGATTGAATCAATCATTGATGGAGAAAGCAAGAAGTATGTTGAGTTATGTTGGTCTTGAACAAAGGTTCTGGGCTAAGGCAATTACTACAGCTTGTTACTTGCTGAATTGTTCTCCTACTTCAACATTGGTTGATAAGATGCCTATGGAAGCATGGTCTAGAAAGAAGCCCTCTCTAAGACATCTTCGTGTCTTTGGCTATGAGGCATATGCTCATATTCCTGAGGTAAAAAGATCTAAGCTGGATTACAAGGCAGTCAAATGTATCTTTATTGGCTATGGAGTCGGTGTTAAAGGGTACAAGCTTTGGAATCCTGAAACTAAAAAAGTAATTTACAACAAGAATGTAATTTTTAGAGAGCTGAAACCTTTGGTTATTGATCCTCAGCCAGAGAAGACAGAAGAGAAGAAAGAAAAGAGTGTTGTTAATATTCCTTTAACCCCTATAAAAGAGGAACAACAAGCACCAAGTGTAGATGATTCAGAAGTGAGTTTGAGTAGCTCCGAAGATTCAGATCCAGAGCAAGAACCTAAACCTGTACCTTAGTTGTTGAGGAGGTCTACACATGAAAGAAGACAACCAGATAGGTATGGATTTTTAGTACCTAATTCAAGTTGTACCTATGCTTTGCTTACTGATACTGATGAACCCAGGACTGTGAAAGAAGCTATTAGTTTACCTAATTTAGATTCTTGGTTGGAAGCCATGGATAACGAAATGTCATCGTTGGAGAAAAATGGAACCTGGGATCTAGTGCCCTTGTTTGAAGGTAGAAAGCCTATGGGCTATAAGTGGGTATTTAAAAAGAAATATGGACCAGATGGTAGTATTGAAAAGTACAAGGCAAGATTGGTTGCTAAGGGGTATTCTCAAAAGGAAGGTATAGATTATGGAGAAATCTTTTCTCCTGTAGCTAAGCTAACATCCATTAGATTTCTGTTGTCACTTGCAACATCGTATGACTTTGAAATTAAGCAGATGGATGTGATGACAACATTTCTTCGTGGGGACCTTGAAGAAGAAATTTATATGTCCCAGCCAGAGCATTTTATGGTAAAAGGTAAAGAACATCTGGTATTTAAACTTAAAAAGTCTCTTTATGGCTTGAAGTAATCTCCTAGAATGTGGTATCAGAAATTTGATACGTATGTTTTATCTTTGGGATTTGTGAGATCTAAATCTAATCATTGTGTCTATTATAAAACTGATGGTGATTGGATTCTTATAATTGCATTGTATGTGGATGACATGTTATTCATTGGCAATGGTAAGGGGATGATATCAGATTTAAAATCTCAGTTGTCCTTGAAATTTGAAATGAAGAATCTGGGGGCAGCAAAGTACATTCTGGGAATGGAAATCAAAAGGGACAGATCTAGTAGAAAGCTTTAGCTCAGCCAGAGCAAGTATATTACCAATGTTCTTAATAAATTTAATATGTCTGATTGCAAACAGTTAGTTGTTCTAGTTTTGTAGGGAACAAAACTATCTGTTGAAGATTGTCCAGAATCTTTGAATGAAATTGATGACATGAAAAAAGTGCCTTATGCAAGTGTTGTTGGTAGTTTAATGTACGCAATGGTCTGTACCAGACTAGACATTGCCCAGGCAGTGGGAGTTTTGAGTTGATTTATGGCAAATCCAGGAAGATCACATTGGGATGCTGTGAAGAGAGTTATGAGGTATTTGAAGGGAACTTTTGACTATGCTATTTTCTATCATGGAAACTCAATTAGATCTCATAAATCTATCAGGATTTAGGGATATGTTGATTCTAATTGGGCAGAGGACATTGACAGTAGAAGATCCACTAGTGGATATGTATTCACGTTAAATGGTGGTGCTATCAGTTGGATGAGCAAGTGACAGGCTATAGTCACTTTGTCCACAACAGAGGCAGAGTACATGGCGGCTACTTGTGCATGCCAAGAAGTCATTTGGTTGAAGAGGTGTTTTGATGTCAGTTTTGATGTAGGGCAGATACAAATTCATTGTGACAGTCAAAATGCTATTTGTTTGGCAAAAAATCCTATTTTTCACGCTAGGACAAAACATATTGATGTCCAATATCACTTTGTTCGTGATATGATGGAAGATAGAAAGGTAAAGATGGAAAAGGCTGATACTTTGGATAATGTTGCAGATGCCCTGACTAAATCAGTGAGCATGACCAAGTTCAAATGGTGTTCAGATGAAATGGGTCTTCGGGCCCATAATTCTTAGTAATCGTATGAGGGTTAAGAGGTAGCAGTAATCTCTTCGACAAGTGGGAGATTGAAGAGACCTAATGTCTCAAGTTACTTCTAGGAACCTCATTCATTTGTTGGTTTTGTTCATAGCAAGTACATGTTCATCGTTCATTGGCAAGGTTTGAACTATCGGTAAACTCTTGACTTGTTCTACTGAAGGATAGTGTCTCTCTGATAGTTGCTTGGTCATCAGCCACATTAGAGCTTCGGTAGACTTTGTTAATGCTACACCAATCACTTTTCTCTCACCGATGGTAGTGAGCTATTGGGTAGACTTTCTGTATCGGTGGAAGTGAGGAGTCTTTGGGCGATCTACAAGGTTTCACCGATGAAGGGCTAGCTATCGGGTACCGATGTGATATGTCTATCAACATAAGGTTGGCCATCAGCTGAGCTTGTGGTAGGTACTCTGACGATCTTTTGTTACTCCGATGAAGGATGAAGGCTTGGGCATCGGTGGGACAAGGAACCATCGATGTCGATAGTGGAGTGGTCTCTGATGGCTTGGGCTATTCCAATGAGGCTTAGACTATCATCATCAACAACAAAATTGCCGACGATGGTCTTACTGAGTGTTCTTGTATATAAACCAGGATATCAAACTTGAACTAGTGAGTGTGGGACTAAAGGTCTCACATGAATACGAATAGTTATGCAATGGTTGGAAGATAGTGATGCTGGGTCAGTTGGAACGAAGAGTTAGGGCAAAAGTTCAAAATGGTTTTGCTCTTGAAGACTATGTTATATACAAATTTGGTGAGATCATCTAGGGTTGATGATGAGATTCGATCAAATTGATCATTCTATAGATGTACAGAGGAAGTGAACTATGTGTATGATTTGAGAATCGATACTTGAGCGAGAAGGCTGGGATCTTTATTGTAACCTTTCTAAGCTCACTGTAAATAAAGATTGTCTCTCTTGTGGTGGTGGATTTTTTACCCAAAAGGGTTTTCCCATGTACATCTAGTGTTGTTCTCTATTATCTTGTATGTTTATTATGTATTTTCTGGTGTGTTCATCTTTGTATTTGAATTAAACGTTACCTGTCTGTATTATCTCCTTTGAATTGACATTAGGGAAGCTATATTCCACACCTGTACTTTCCTTTCAGTTTGAACACCTTTGCTTTTATCACCTATGATCTGATCTTCAGAGTGATTCAATCTTACATACTTGGGAATTTTGGGACTTTCTTGCACTTCTATTTCTTGAACAGGTTTATTCAAACTTATCTCTTCTTCCTAATTCTCCAGATTAGACTAGATCTAAATTTTAGAAGGGGCTCAAACTTTTTGGATCAAAACATCAATTTGATCATCTTCATCATATTCATAAAACCTTGAGGTTTTTTCAATACCTTCATCAACCTTCACATTTGTACTTTCTATAGTCTTTCTCAATCTCTTTTTATAGCACCAGTATGCTTTGCTTTGAGTAGAATAACCCAAGAATATTCCTTCATCACTTCTAGCATCAAATTTGCCAAGATCTTCATTTCTTTTGATGTAACATTTGCTACCAAAGAATCTGAAATACTTCAT
The DNA here is from genome assembly GCA_027924645.1 of Cunninghamia lanceolata. Lineage (NCBI taxonomy): Eukaryota > Viridiplantae > Streptophyta > Pinopsida > Cupressales > Cupressaceae > Cunninghamia > Cunninghamia lanceolata. The sequence goes on from BSBN01001011.1 coordinate 4,054,160, forward strand.
AGTGGGAGTGATGCCAAACTAGAGTTCATAAGGGGTCTTACCAGTATTGCTTCTGGTTTGTACTCGATTAAGAGTATAGACTGCAGTGCTTACAGCTTCTTTCCAGTAGATCTGAGGAACATTTGCTTCCATCATCATTGTTCTAGATGCTTCCTAGATGGTCCAGTTCTTTCTCTCCACTACTCCATTCTGCTATGGACTTCTTGGAGCAGACAACTATCTTTTTATCCCATGTTTCTCACAGAATTCTATGAACTCATCGGATGTGAATTCTCCACCTCTATCAAACCTCAGACATTTTATGTTCAATCCAGTTTCATTCTCTACCATAGCCTTGAATATTTTGAATTTCTCAAGAGCCTTAGATTTCTCTTTCAAAAAAGTCACCCACATCATCCAGGAGTGGTCGTCAATTAATAACATGAAGTATCTATCACCTTACAAACTTTTGATTCTTGCCGGACCACATAGATCAGTATGAACTAAGTCCAATAATCTGGTAGAAGACTATTCCTTACTTTTGAATGTGACTCTACTATGCTTACCCAACTGACATTCTTTGAACAAACTATTAGTAGGTTTTATCGGTCTAGGAAGATCTCTTACAACCTGAGTGTTGCTTATCTTGATGATATTATCAAAATTCACATGACACATTCTCCTATGCCACAACCAACTCTGATCAATTTGAACAAATAAAAAACTTTTACCAGTACCAACCAAGTGGAAGATATTACCTTTTGTTTGAGTACTGGATACAATCTCTGTTCTGAAACTTTCAAAGATCTTACATTTTCCATTTTTGAATTGGAGATCACAGCCTTTGCCCACCAACTATCCAACACTAAGAAGATTGTGCTTCAGGCCTTCAACATATAGTACATTACTGGTTTTGTTCTTTCCATCAAAAGAAATGGTTCCTCTACCTCTGATTTTGCCAACAGAATTATCACCAAATTTTACCACTCCTCCTTCATATCTTTCCAAATCTATGAACTTATTTTTGTCACCTATCATATGGTGGGAGCATCCACTATTAATAACCTAATCATCCTTTTCTTCAACTTGGGCAGCCAGAGCTCTTTCTACCATTTTATGATTGACAGATTCAAAGGGTATTGGATCTTCTTCCTTGATGGCAATAAACACCCAGTCACTTCCAGATTTGTTTCCTGTCTCTGATTCATCATCATCATCTTCATGAACATAGTAACATTTCTTTTGGAATCTTGATATGTTAGGATTTGGTCTTGAAAATATTTCTAGACACCTTGAGGCAAAATGACCAATCTTATTGCAGTTAAAACATTTAAAAGGCAATTTCCCTTCATACTTACCAGATCCTCTTAGCAGTCTTTTGCAATGAGGGCTTCAAGTTGAGCAGCTTTTGCTTCATCTTCTTCTAGATCTTTTCTTTCTTTTTCATACCATGATAATTTCTTTCAAGAGTTCTCTCCTAGATCAAACTTTTGTTTTCCTTTTATAGAGGCACTAGCTTTGAATGTAGATTTAGTCTTGGGGGGGCATCTCCAAACTTGACCAATTCAAACACAGCTAATTTACCAACCAATTGATCTCTTGTGATATTTGAAAAAGATCTGAATTCTTGAATAGTAGCAACCTTGTATTTGTAAGAGTCGGGAAGGGATCTAAGAACATTGGCAACAATCTCATCTTCATCCAAGATTCCACCAGCACATCTAATGCCACAAACAAGCTCATTTACTCTTGGCATAAATGTAGTGATATTTTCATCTTCTCTCATCTTTAGGTTGTCAAATTTTCCTTTCAGACTCTGTAGCTTGGCACATTTAACATACTTGTCTCCTTCATGCAAAAGTTCTAGTTTTTGCCAAATCTCATATGCAATTTTTAGATCAATAACATTTGTCAGCTCTAAATCAGATAAGGCACTTAGTAGAGCTTCTTTAATTTGAAGATTGTTTTCAGCATCTCTGATTTCATCTAGGGTACTCAGACGATTCTGTGGAGGAACATACTTCTTTGAAGCCATGATCCAATATTGCATTCCCATACATTGCAAGTGATATTCCATATGACTTTTCCAAAGAGTAAAATTGGTTCCATCAAACCTCAGACTATCCTTCTTGTAGGACGACATCCTGGATCTCCTCAAGCGGTTAATCTCTTTTAGAGGAACTTGGATTTGATACCAATTGTTAGATTCAATACAAACAATTGAGAGGGGGGGTGAATCAATTGTCCTAAAACTTTCTTCCTATTAATCACTTAAATTCTCTTTGTAATTCAGTAGCATAATAATAAATTAATCATGGAAACATAATGCAACAATTCAAGAGTAGAAACATATTAACACATATGACACCAAGATTTTAACATGGAAAACCCGGTTAAGGGAAAAAACCACAGGATGACTAACCCAAGATTGTATTCTCTGTTACAAGAATAAGAAGAACAAAAATGACACATGCCAATTAGGGATCACTACCCAAGCACACTGCTCATAAGAGGTCCACTGCCTACAGGAGACACACTGTCTACAGAATGATAAGTATTGCATACTTAAACTGAAGAATAGCATCTTCACCATGCTTGAGTTAGTTCCATTTAAGCCCAATACTTCTACTCTGCCTTTCTCTTCTCTGCTCTCTACCACACTCTCATCTCTGCCAAGATATATTTGAAATGACTTCACAACTCTTATTTATACAAGACATTGACTTAGGGATAATCATCCAAGTCGGCACACTTTACAGAGCAAATACAACTTGACTAATTACAAAATTCTTCATGCGGATCATCACACTGTCAGCCACACAAATTTGGGACTTCAATCTTCTTTTAGGAACATGCCATGTTGCACAGAACATCTTCAAGATCATCCACAGGATGTGTAACTCATCCGGTCGACCAAACTTAGGAAGAACATCATCCAGAAGCAATTCTTCAATTACGAGCTCAATCTTCAATGCGGACCACCAACATGAATTGGACACAATCCAAAGACCTCCACAAGCTTGCCTGAATCACCAAGAACATCCATACTACTTTTTCTTACTAAAATCATTCTCTCCTTCATCCGGAACCTCAAGAACACAATCTGTCATCATTGTCATATTGGAATAGATGCTTGCGGACCTCTAGACCACTAACCAATTGAGTAGTCAATTCATATTGACTTCCTAAACACTCCAACAAATCCATAAAACAAGATACTACATTTCTGGATCTCACCGGACCTATCTGTGTCACTCTGTCACCTCTGAACATCTGCCAAAACCAGTTTTACTCAAGTGGCCATAACTTCTTCAGATCTTCATGCAGACCTCTCAAATCTTTACTGGATCATCTTAAGACACATATCTACAAATCCTTTGATATGCATCCTCTGATCTTCATCTTAGTTGGGATCTCCACCTCACTGTCTTCACTATTCTTCTCTGTTCCTGATAGGCCTAATTTTCTCAATATCCCTAGCATACAACTCATCCAATCCTTGACATCAATGCAATAGGAGTATGTTGACATCAATGACCACACCGGTTAGGCCCATACTTGAAACAAGATGTCCCTATCCTAAAGGGACTTATGTCCATTCAAAGAGTCTTTCCAAAACTTAACTTTTCTACCATTATTTCCCTCATAGGAGAGATGGTAAGTGATTATCTACTACATCTTATCATGATATTCTATATGTGTTAGCCTAGAGGGGATTGGGTATAGCAAAAATTCTATCACTCTCTTTGGAATCTAGGTACTTTTTCCTTAAAATAATTATCCACCTAGAGCACATATTGTCAAATATATTCTAGACAAGCATGGCCTTGAGAATAATATTCTACACTATCAATTGTCTAATCCCTGCCCCACCCTAGGTGTGAGGAAGACAAACTTTTTCCCATGCCACCAACAAGAATTCTTTACTTTCTATAGTTCATTTCCAAAGGAAGTCCTTTATTGTTTTTTAATTATTTTGTCTATGAATGATAATCCAAACCATTGTTATTCTCCTAGTAGATGAGATCCATTCACCTCACCAAGAGGAAAGACATGATCTGAAGGCCTCAATCAGTGAGTTCCATAAGGAGGATCTACATTCCATAGAGAATAACATAAGCCTGAGGTATTTTCTTGGAAGTTTTCTTATTCTAAAATCCAAACCTCTTGCAATTTTGGTCCAAAACCTCTAAGAGGAGTGGAAAAAGAATATGTCCAATTTGTCTTCATTGATTTTCTACCCAACTACATTAGTGTCATTTATGAGAATAGTTTTCATGGTTATGGCTCTATAACACTTGCCTCTCCAAATATGTAACACCCCATTTGGGATACTAGAAAATATACTATTTTTTTTGTAATAATAGCTTAAATACTTTCTAGGAGTATCTTCACTTAATCAGAGCATTACAAGGACATGATACAAGATTATCTAGATTCTTGTCTCTATTTCAAGAGGATCTTTGAGTTAGGAACACAATAAGTCATGAAGTATGTTTTTATAGAAAATGATAGTTACTAAAAACATTCACCCTTGCCCTTGAAAATTACCTTTTTATTGAAGTAGGACCTTGTTTCTAAAGATTGCATGTTGTTGAAGATGACAATAATTGTTGATGAAGATATATTATTTGTAATACAAGAATGCAGTATTACCACAACAATAATTTCCTTTGGTGAGTCAAAGCTAAACAATTAAACAATAGATAAGATTAACACTACTCCAACAAATTAACACAAGGTCATTGTTATGGGCTTAACTAAACTCATGAAAGTATTCTTGGTAGATGTGAAAATGTTTCTCTATTGCATTTCTAAAGGAAACTCAATTTGAAACTTCAAGTCATCCCTTCACAATTAGATTTGAGTCATTGAATTAACTAAATGTTAATAGATCTTGGGCCTATAAGACACTATGGACTTGAATTCTCTAAATAGAAACACATGTAGATTTATTTAACCAAGATTCACTCACTTACTTGAGTTGGATAGAGTCTTGGACTATTGTCACTCTAGATGCATGACAGTAACTAGATTAGATTGAAATGAGCATTTAAGGTCTATAAGGTACTCTTATAGATCTAAACATTATACATGAATTTATTTGGATGCAAGAAACCTATTTAGATTGATCAAAAAGGCCTTAGATCTAGACTTAGCAAGTAAACTTATGGAAATCACTTCATCCCATTTTTCTAACTTGGACATGTGTCAGTCAAAGGATGACTCTAAAAAATTAATGGACATGAGTAACCCTAATATATCTACAATTTTTAAATATCCAAATAATTATATAGTTAGGATACATGGAAACCCTACTTAGAAATTATAAGAAAAGGATTTTGAACTTTGATCATGAAGCACAATCTAGCTAATTCCATCTTCCATAAGTGGGCATGAACTCTAGGCAAGGTATTTAGACATAAACATGATTTAAATTTTGGTCCCTAGTCATGAGGCTTACTATCACTAGAAATTCTAAATTACACAACCTTATTAAATATGTGTTAACATAGTCACTAAGATTGGGATACAATTCATATAGCTTAATTCACCGTTTCTTAATATATTCTTATATTCATTCACTTGGACATTAATAGGATCATGTCACTATACCTTCAAGTTAAACTAGACAAGAATTTCAATAATTCTTAATTAGGAAGATAGCAAGACCTTGGAGATATAGATTGGATTTGTCAATATTTATCAAAATATCTGAGGTATTGAATAGTCTTATATATATTTAATTTGACACATAATTATCTATTTTATATGGTTAGATACGTGTTGTCTCCATGGTGACTATAATTCAATCTCTACAATTAACTACAATAATATTATAGACTTTATTCAAGTAGCTCAACTAAAAATGATTCAAGAATTTATATGACCACACAATATAATAGTTCTCATAATCTAAAAACTTTACCCATTAGAACAACTTGTGCTATCTCCTTGATTTAACTAAGATCATTTTTTCTCCTTCTGGTATCCTCCCACTACATTGTTCTTGAAGAGTCTAAGAAGTCCCTAATGTCATTTAGTCTATTTATCTATAGGAAAATAGAACACATTAAATCAAAGTACTTCCAAAAGTTTAGATTACTAGTTACCTAACCTAATTATTTAGACTTACTGAATTGTTGGTTACTAGAATGAACTATATATAAATTAAACATTAGGTTAGTTATCACTAGTTTTCTTTTCCAAATTGCTTAGCTAGGAGGCCAACCCAAGTCTTAGCTCAACTTTTCTACCTAGCCACCCTTACAACAAGGTACTTTGTTTCATGGATATTGTTACATCAGAAAATGTATTCCTAGGACTTTTTCCCTCGTAAGTTTAGCTCCTAGGTCCTTTTAGTGTAATCATGCATGTTTATTTTAACTCTTGATTGAAATATCTAAAAATCGATGTCAAAATGGACCTAGGGGACAGTGATGATCTTGACCCTACCTTGAAAATGGGGCCCAGGGCTTGGGTGCCCGCACCCTAGTCCTGCCCTATTTAGTGGGATCCCAAATTTTAAACGTTAGTTATGTGACCGTTAGAAGTGTCTGTTGCCAACATCTCAAGATTGAATTACGAAATTAAAGTAGGAATGTGTTTAGTTGCATATATAAACATGTTTAGGGATTAATTTGAAAACTAGAAGAGGATGATGAACTTTTGGCACACTTATGATTTTAGGGCATTCAAAGTATTCATTGTTGCAGAGCAGACTTGTCTTGTTATTGTATTTGTTATGCATATTTACCTTCATCTTCTCATGATGTGAAGGATTTTTATCTATATGTGAGTTACACCTACAAGGTGACATTTATTTGTGTTTCCAATCATTTATCAATTAGTTTTTGCCTCTATCCCTGTAGGGATACGCACTCTCTATCTGACAACAGTGTTTGGAAGACTTGAATGTCCTTTTGGGGATTGACTAAGGCAAGCTCCTAGACACCACAACCTCCAACCCCATTTTCTATTATTGCAAGTTACATGTGCAGAAGTGGAAGAAGTGGAGTTGCAGGGATGCATAATAGAGTTTTAAAATTATAGACCTCAGAAGAAAACCAAGACTTGAACTTGGGTGCCCACTCTTTAGTCCTCTAGATCTCTAAAGAAGAAAACCTCCATGACAATGGTGATTAGTTACAGATAAATTCTAGAGATCCCTATAGAAGTTGCCACCTTGGACTCAAGTGCCCTCTCTTTCATCCCTGACTTTTCCACATCTAGAATCTCAAAATCTCGTATGCATCTATTTGTCATTTGATATCTCTGTGTGTGAGCATTTTTTGTGATTCATCCCTTTATTTATGATTTTGCAAAATTAGGGTTTTAAGAATAATCAGGCTTTAATTAATTAATTAATCAACAAATTCCAAGTTTCCTCTTCGTTCCAAGTGACACTAAATTTGTAGCAGAGCTCTCTTGCAAGAGTGGTGGCTTGAATCAATTTATGTCCTTGAATGTAAGGTGTGAAAGGAGGATTTAACCCACACATCCATTGAAATTGAAAACCCCTCTTTTTACCCCTAAACAGATATATCGATGAGGTATACAACACTTGAAAAGTTCATGACTAGTTTACCAATGCAAACTCTTGGGGTTACCAAGTCTACATCCACAAATCAATCAACTTGAGACTAAGAAATACTAGCTACAAGATGTACATACATACATAGAACATTGTATCTAGACATTCATTGGATACACTATACAATTTAGGATGGATACAATCTCTCTACTAGGCCCAAGTTTACATGATCAAGGAAACTTCTTTTTATACCACAATAAGGCAATAATTCTACTATAATAACATGTACTATTACAATATGGTAATTTATGGTGGAAACAAGGTGGATGATTGAGAGGGGGGGTGAATCAGTTATCTTAAATATTCTACTTTCTTTTCTTCTTTAACAATTAGTGCAACATCAAAACATATAATCATACATAGTCATGAGAGTAGAAAAGAAATCAACACACATAACACAAGGATTTTTACATGGAAAACCCTGTTAAGGGAAAAACCACGGGGTTACTAACCCAAGATTATATTCTCTGTTAAAAAAAATAAAAAGTACAAAATGACACTTGCCAATTAGGGCTCACTGCCCGAGCACAGTGCTCACAAGAGGCACACTACCTACAAGAGACACACTATCTACAAAGTTTATAGAAGGTAACCAGGTATTTTGGTGCAGGAGCACCTACCTGACAGCTAGCCTCCATGAGGCAGTTAGTTTGTTTTAGGTCTGGTTAATGTTTCCAAGAAGGTCTGATAAGACCAATGCATGTAATAAGGTCATGTTGACCATACTTTACTATTTTTAGCTAGGTTGTTAGGACAGCTGTTATGCTGTATGTTCGGTTGGATCCTCCCAGCCGCTTGGAAGCTCCCAGCCGCTGGGAATCGAGTGGTAGTACTCGCAAGAGGTCCTATTTATGCATGCGGATCAGTTGGTATTGGATATCACCGATCATCGATCAGACTTTGTGAGAGTGAGACAGAGAAGAGAGACTGAGTATTGTATTGCATCTTTTGAAATCAATAAAGATCCTGTTTGTGTTCATTTTCTGTTTGATCTCCATTGTGTAATCGAGTTGCTGTTTTGGTGGTTACATGGATTCGCTGATCCATTCCACCGGTTGATTCGTCGAATCGGTGGAATGGCTATGTACAGTAGTTTAGGGTTTAGTCTGCATTTTGTGTTTGTTTGCATGCAGGTGTGCAGGATCGCAGTCGAGAGGTGTTGAGAACCCTAGCATAGGTATGTGCTAGGTCGTGCTGGTAGTTAGAGTCTGGAAGATCGCCCTGAAAGTAGATCAGGTCATCCTAGGAGGTTCGGCGGATCAAAATTCGCTAAGGTTGGAAAATCCTTCACAACGGCATCATCAGGATATTTCTGTGTATATCCTGCAGTTACTTCGGGCGTCATCCGAGTAAGTGGAGATGAGCATGATGCAGTAGATTGCATAAGGTGAATGTGCATTGGGGTGATCATCATCAGGTGTTGCCGAGGAGGAGCGTATCGGCATAAGGTAGAAGATCGGGTTGACAATTCCTTCGCGGGCCGATAATGTTAAGTTTGGCCGATAGCAGGATATTGAAGGAGCTGCATGTGACGTCATCATCATCAGGATAATCATCATCAGGATATCGGGGTGACATAAGCATCGAAGGAAAGGTGCATGAGGTTGTCATCATCAGGATATATGGAGGGAACCGGATATTTTATATCCTGCTGATGAACATGATGTTGAACATCATGATGATGAAGATAGAGTTTGGCGGTAAGATGAACAGTGAACATCAGGAGGATGTTTGCGCTTGCCGAATATGATGATGCTGCTGATAGCCGAATATGATGATGCTGCTGACAGGTGAAAGGGCGAAGGTTTGTCTGCAGGAGGATATCGGTCGGCAGAGAAAATATGATGATGCTAACAGTGTTAAGGAAAATATGATGATGATGATGGGTTTTAGACATACATGCTGTATGTCAAGGTTTTAGTGTGGATGCCTCTGCATCATATTTGAATTGATGAAAGGCATCCACATATGTTGAGGTTCAGTTCTGGTTAGGCTCAATATACTAATCTACTACACTTCATTCTTCCTCTGCTTTAATGCTGCTGTTCTGTCACATTCCAGACTTGTATTTCTGCTTCCACACTTATCTCTACGTTTTTCACATTCTATCTCTACACACACTCTTCTTCATACTAAAATTCATCTGGTATATATATCTGCATCAAGGATTTCAATATCTTTCTAGTCGGCATCCGGAATACTCAAGATATTTCCAAAGACATTGATCTGTCAGATGAATCCATGCTTACTATGTGATGCGTATCAAGGACATAGGCATAGAAGTCATCAATCATGTCGACCAACCATGTATGATTCCTCAAATAGCTTGAATACCATCAATTTCTCATCAGGATTAAGGTATGATGCTCTGCTGGTCAGTTCTTCCTCAGTCTACTCTACCTATCAGGAACCCAACACTTAGATGCTCATATCTTTTCACTCATTCATCACTGGAGGCTCAATCTCTGGAATGCAGTAGTCATGGCACTCCTCTTGACTTGTCCAAGTCCGCAACTTGCTGAGTTACACCATCTGAGATGCTGCATGCTTTGTTCTTGCTCACCGAACCAAAACACTCTTCAATCTGATTTCCGGTATAGACATACTATGTGCTGCGGATGTGTGGGATGGACTTTATTGCCATCAATGACAATACTCATGAAGCCACATAGTGTCTCTTTCCAACAATCTCCCCCTTTGTCATTGATGGAAACACTTAGTGAAAAATGACTAAGTGTCGTAACAAACTCCCCCTTGGCTGATGCTATATCTTATGTACACTTTTATCAGAGCTCCTGCTTAGTTGGATTCCACATTTTTCACTACTCCTCACTCCCCCTTTGACATCAATGGCAAATGGTGAAATCCACACACCAAAATTTGCAAAGAAAAATAACCTATACATTGCCAGATAAGTATATGTACATGTTGTACTTACATATACTTAAGTATATCTGCAAAGGTAGTATCCAACTGTACAACTTCTGTTGCCCAACTCTGCTTCATCCTGTCCAAAATTGAAATGTGGCCACTCAACAGAAATGAAAAAGCTTCTCCCCTTCTTAGGTTTGCTGGATCACTGGTCTGGGCTGTGCTTTGAGCATCAGTTAAGGCCTCATGCATGGCCTCTAACTTGGAAATAATTATCCCTCTTAGTTCACTCATCCTACTTATTATATTCTTCCTCTCCTTTTCAAGCTTCTTTATTTCATTTATAATGGTGATGGCCTGGCACTCTTGATTCATTAAAGATGTGGTGAGGGGATCAAAATTATGAGATAAACTTGATAGTTTATCTTCTTGTTCTTTTACCTTCTTTTCAATATCCTCTATCACTTTAGACCAGGATAGAAAATTTTTATATATTTCTCCACCATATTTAAGAGCATTTTCTAGGCTCTTTATGCCAATATCCAGGGTCCTCTTGTCATTAGTTATGAGTCCCTACACTTCAGTGAATCTCTTTCCCAAAAATTCTTTCTAGACTTTCTCTTTTGCCTATTTCTCCAAAGAATCAAAATGAGTGCTAACAGAGTTAACTAGAGATTTTAAGTTACCAGATGAAGAGGCCAAAAGATCCTTTTGGAAGGATGGCATGATCTTCTCTAGTACACCGGATGCAATCTCTATCAGCTCATAGTCTTCCATGTGAGACTTCAAAAGCTTTTCTTTTGCTTTAGCTTGAGAAAAAAGATGCTACCTTCATTGTCTGGATTGGAGAGAGGGAGTCAAAATTGAGTGGTCCTTGAAATAGTTCCAGTTCATCTATTTCCATCATCTCTTTGGTTAAGAAGTTTTTCACTACTTCTACAGTGTCTCTTGCTAGAGATAGAGTCTTCTTTCCTTTTGCATCCTCAGAACTATCATCAAAGATCTTCTTTGTGTGTTCTTCTCTTCCCTTTTTCTACTCAACTTAACTCAATTTCTCCTCTTTTCTTCCTTCTCCTTCAATTCCAGAGTCTGCAGTGGCATCTAGAGGAGAGATGTTAACTTCTTCATGAATTTCCTCTTCTAGAATAGAGGAATCCAAGTCCTTAGTCTTTTCCTTATCCATCTCTTTGGACTCTTCTACATTTTTCTTAGTAGATTCTTCTTTTGATACACTTAATCCTTTGACATCCATGGTAGAAGGCTCTTCATCTATTTCCTCTATAACCAGAAGATTGAATCTGTTAAAGGTATTCTGGAGGATGTCTTCTATTTCTTTGGCTACCTGATCCATCTCTCCAAGGATAAGTTTGTTCATTCTGGCTTTGCTCCAGAACTCATCCTTGCAGTCCTTAAAGATCCTGCTCATTTGTTTTGGAGTGATGGAAGGATATAGATGGATTGCAATATACTCCCAGATCTCTAAATCCTTTTCCTTGGCATTGTCTTTTAGGAGTTTAAGTACTTGCTCTAGACTTTTGGGAATTAGAGAGATGATTTCAATGAATGCTTTATTATAAATGTTCAAGTACTTGACTGTAGCTTCCTCCAAAATCCATTTGTTAGTGTCACTATACTCATCATAAAATTTTGTGACTGGTTGTAGATTCCCATCCACAATGACTACCTTGATGACATCATCAACAGAAAGAGTGGGCCTTTCAACAAATTCTACTACCTCTTCTTCTTTATTTTTGTCGACAGAGGATTCCCCAGATGTTTTCTTTTTCTTCTTCATTTTCTAAATCTCCTCATCAGTCTCTATTTCTTCATCACCTTTTTGGCTTCTATATGCCCTTGTGGCCTTTGTTTTCATTCTCTTTTCTCCCTTTCTAGATGTATTGGCTTCTAGTTTTGAGGCTCTTGAGCTCTTAGAGGTGGTAGGTGCAGAACACTTTGAGAATCTAGTCCGGGAGGAGGATTGCACCGGAACACTTTCTTTCTCTGTTTCTTGTCTCTCTTTCTTAGCTCTTTCTATTTTCTCTCTATTTTCATCAACTACCTCCTTTGATATGCCATATCTTTTGGCAACTTCCTCGACTTCCCTTCTCACTTTTCTTTTCATCTCTGGTTGTCTTAGTTCAACATGTATTTTCACACTTAATTCTTGAAAGGTTCCAAACCTTTCTACCTCAGGGTCCTTAGGCTGACTTAGCAGATGTTGGACATGCAAATCGAGGATTTTCTCATCTATCTCATAGTCCATTGGCATAATCCAGATTGTTTTGGGCTCCACTACCTCCATTAGGCATTGATAAGTGTCTACCATGAAACACATTGTATCCTTGTACTTTTCAACTATAGATTGGGGGATTCTTTCTCTGGCTTGCATCATACTTTGGAAGTTCTTGAAGTATCCCTAGAGAGCTATATTTTGAGTCTTGGCATCACCAAGCCCATACATATAATCTCTAATTTCTATGGCAACCGGTTTGTCATTTTGCCATACCCAACCACTTGATCCGGGTAGCTCATTCATATAGTAAAAGAAGAGACATAGTATTACGCCACCATACTTAAATGAGTTCTTCTTATCCTTCTTTATTTTCTACAAGTTTTCTAATAGTTGGTTCAAGAGAAGGTCACATAGATCATAATCTACATTTTCCCTTAGCATTTGGTATGCAGTGTATATTGCAGTTCCGAACACTAAATTCTCCCTACTGGAGTGATACATTTTATAGCCAATTATCATAGAGGCAAATTTGATATCTGGATCTATGATATCTTCTATTTTCATTGCTCTTTTGTCAAACTTTGATCCAATAGCCTCACTTACTATTTGATTCTTGATAGATTTGAGAGCAAGCAACCCACCAGATGAGTGCAATCTGGTTACTGCCCTAATGGCATCTCTTGTTATCTTAAATGGCCTCATCAACCACATGAAGTTGTCATGTATTATGCTAAGAACATTTCGGACCCATTCATCCTCTGCAAAACAAGGAAAGTGGATGCAATGTCCAAAATGCTTGTCCCGGAGGGCCTTGTATTGAGGTTTAAGTTTAAATGTTTCATCTATCAATTGCTTATAGCATATATCCATCATCTTGGATTCCTCAAATTCCTCAATATTGGCATGTATGTATACCCCAACATTTTCTGTGTAGAACCCCATGCAGAAGGCTAGAGAATGCACCTAAGGGATCAACTTCTAGGGATCTGTAGGGGTGTTTCTTAAACTTTGGGCGCAGCCTATCAGTGATCTTAACAACATTTGGAGTAGCCATCTTGCAAAGAGATTCAGAGAGAGATATTCAAGAATGGAAATACCTTTTTACGCTTCTAGGGTTCACAATATGAGCTGAAAAGATCGCTGGTTGGATCAGATTCTGCGGTTGATCTTTCAGAGGGTTGAGACAATCTTGTTGTAGAGCTCTTCCTTTCTTCTTGTCGAATGCAATTGTGCAAATGATGAATAAAAGAACCCTTTTATCTCTGCACAAACCCTAATATCATATTGTAATAAATGCACAACTTAAGTCATTTTGGTTGCCCTATTCTGAGAGAGATCTTTCTGAATCACTGAGATACACTTAGAATTATTTTCAGTGAAAATTGACAATGTATCTCCCTTCCTCCAATCATGCCATTTATCCGTAGATCAAGATATTTCAATTTTGAATCATACCGGATCTAACTATGAAAATCCTACTTTTACCGAATGGCTGTCAAACTAGATCAATCTTGGATGATTAAACTCTTCAAAACTCCTTGTGGATCTTTCATATTTTTACCAAGAGTTATTTATATATTTCTCTGAGAAACCCTTAATCTGCAACATTCCATGTGCCAAATTTAGGCACCAATTGACTGGTTGGGGGAATTTTTTTTTCCTTTGTGACTCTCCCTAAGATAGAGCTCACCTTATTTAGTTTCCAGAAGGAATATCAGCACTAGATTTTGGTGCGGATCCATCCCCAATATTTTATGTACTTCTCTTCACCCAAATGTTGTTCATCTCCCTTTGAACTTCATCCGCATTCACTTTTTCTTTTTCCTTTGTCTTGATTTTGATTATGATGCACCAGACCCTTTTTGTCTCGATTCTTACTTCTGCAGAATTTGGCAATATGACTGGATCTATTGCAATTGCAGCAAATAACATTTCTTTGCATATTTGACTGATATCCTTTGATCTGCATTGATTATCTATATGTCCCATTCTATTGCATGCAAATCATCTATCATTGAATGAATTGTTTATTTGCATGTTTCTGCATTCATGAGATTTCTGACTATATCTTTTGTAGTTGAAACACTGTCTGGAGAAGGATGAATTAGTCTGATTCATTCTTCTTCTGCATTGATTTGCTTTATGACCAAAGTTATTGCAATTGTAGCAATATCCATTGAAGGTTGGATATCTTTGAACATTTAGTTGTCTTACCAGAGGTCTTCTAGGCCTGTTTCTTTGATTTCTTGAACCAGAGTTCTTCTAATTGGATCTAGAGCTTTCACCTTTCTTATATCCCAAGCCATGCTTGTCATCTACCCTCTTTTGGCTTTCAAGAAGAACTTCGAGTTGAGCAAAACTTATCTTGAATTTCTTTTTATATTCATTTGCTATTTGAAGATCCCTTTTAAGAGTGTCTATTTGATTCTCAAGTTGTTCTTCATTATCTCTAGCTTCTTCGAGATTAGATTCCAGATGCTTGATTATTCTATCCATTTTGTGGTAGTCTTCTGACTTCTCCTTGAGAGATTGTTTTAGATTATCTTCAATTTTTCTTTTTTCTTAAATTTCTTGGGTGAATCTCATAACCCCTGATTCTATTTCATGTCTTACCATAATGACCTCTTTTGATAGCTTCTCACATAGCTTATTTTTCTCATTCAGATCTTCATTAGTATCATTTGCTTCATTTTGACTTGCTAATTGTTGAAGTAGTTCCTTTCTCTTTTTCATAGAGATACTCAATTTTTCTTTTAGTTCATTTATGAAGTCATTAACTTGTTTGAGTCTTTCCCTCAAGTTATTGACTTCAGAGTGAGATTGCTCAAGATCATCTAGGGCAGACTGAAGTTGTTCCCTCATACCATATATATCCATTAAGATTCCTAGATCTTCCTCAAGCTGTTAGGCTCTGTTTGGAGGAACTTAGCTCTGATACCAATTGTCAGAAACAAGGTAGATAATTGAGAGGGGGGGTGAATCAATTATCTTAAATATTCTAGTTTCTTTTCTTCTTTAACAATTAGTGCAACATCAAAACATATAATCATACATAATCATGAGAGTAGAAAAGAAATCAATACACATAACACAAGAATTTTTATGTGGAAAACCCTATTAAGGGAAAAACCACGGGGTGACTAACCCAAGATTGTATTCTCTATTAAAAGAATAAGAAGTACAAAATGGCACTTGCCAATTAGGGCTCACTGCCCGAGCACACTGCTCACAAGAGGCACACTGCTTACAAGAGACACACTGTCTACAAAGTTTATAGAAGGTAACCAGGTATTTGAACTGATGAAAGGCATCCACATATGCTGAGGTTTAGTTCTGGTTAGGCTCAATATACTGATCTACTGCACTTCATTCTTCCTCTACTTTAGTGTTGTTGTTCTGTCACATTCTAGACTTGTATTGTTGCATCCACACTTTTCTCTACCTTTTTTGCATTCTATCTCTACACACACTCTTCTTCATACCAAAATTCATCTGGTATATATATCCACATCAAGGATTTCAATATCTTTCTAGTCGGCATTTGGAATACTCAAGATATTTCCAAAGACACTAATCTATCAACTAAATCCATGCTTACTATGTGATGTGTATCAAGGACATAGACATAGAAGTCATCAATCATGTTGGCCAACCATGTATGATCCCTCAAATAGCTTGATCACCATCAATTTCTCATCCGGATTAAGGTCTGATGCTCTGCCAGTCAGTTCTTCTTTATTCTACTCTGCCTATCAAGAACCCAACACTTAGATGCTCATATCTTTTCACTCATTCATCACCGGAGGCTTAATCTCTGGAATGTAGTAGTCATGGTACTCCTCTTGAATTGTCCAAGTCCGCAACTTGCTGAGTTACACCATCTGAGAGATTCGGACCTGATTGTTGTACCTTACTGTATGCTCTATTCTTGCTCACTAGACCAAAACACTCTTCAATCTGACTTCCAATATAGACATACTATGTGCTGTGGATGTGTGGGATGGACTTTGTTTCCATCAATGACAACACTCATGAAGCCACACAATGTCTCTTGCCAACAATTTCATCAATTTATAATGAGAATGATCACCATCTAACTATAAGGGAAATGACCACCATTAAATTAGAACCATGATGGGCTTCATATCGCTACAACCATGATAGTTTTGGAGCTCCACTCTCTACCATGGACAAATATACAAATCCTCTAAGGTCTAATGACTAATCAATATAAATAACTCATGAAGTCTTCCTTGTCACAAGCTCATTCACATCCCAAACTTATCAATTCACAGACACAAATCATGTCGTAGACTTAACACTAGAAGACACAATATTGTGTACACATAGAATTTAGACATAGGTTTAACACATTAGGATTTTGGTTAGAGACAAATAGACAAGACATTAGTCTCATTCTTATTTATTGATCCTAACACTACATTATACCCCATAACAACCTTTAAAATCTCCTTGCTTTGATTCACCTCATTCTCTCTACTTGTTTCTAGATTTATTGTCTCATGCATGGGCATTCTTTTATTCAATAGCCTTTAACCTTTGATTTACTAGGCATTTATAGTCTCTTGAAACTTCTTATCTTTGGGATTTATTGGCTAGTTTGGGTGGTGCCTTAATTTCCCCAAATTTCGATCCTTGGTTATGAGATTATTTTATTCCTCAGGACTCTCTTCCATCCAAGTTCTTGGATCTATTCAATTGGCTAATTTCTTGGTGGTATATTTGCATTGAGTTCTTCATGTTTGTTTAGACATGTTATTTTCCTTGGTTCTATAAGCTTATTTAGTATATTGCATTACTCCCACTTCCCATCTGGTCATTCAAATTAGGCAATTAGGTTCTTCTTGTTGGTTCTTTGGATAGACACTTGGCCTCTCCTATACATCGCATATAGCATCTAGATTTTTAGTTTTCTTTTAGTAGGATTTCTAATGCACCTTCACCTAACAACAATCATCTCTCATGAAACAAAGTAATCTACCATTGAATTTTCTTGTCTTGTCCATGTCATTAGACACATGTGTAGTTACATAAATTTGTCAAGGCATTGAGTGTCATTAATAATTCAAAGAAACAATATAAATAATTCCTTAAATAATAATGAATCTAAAATACTTAAGTTGCTAACTTATCCAAGTCCTTATCAAGGATTCCTACACATTCATTAAAATATTATTAAGTCTTTGAGTCCTTCTAAATTAACCCATGTGGTGCTAGTTTCAAAACAAAACTTGTCTTAAAAATTAAAATTAGGTATTTTAGAACCTTTGTTAAGAAAAACAAGTAAACTAAGTCTTCCTCATGTAATATAAAATTGTGACTACAATTCAAAATTCAAACCTATTTAATCCTCACTCATGATTCATAGGCTAGGTTAATATTCATAAAACATTATATCCATGATACATGTATAGAAATATCTCAACGATTTGAGATCTTATTAGTTCACAAATAGTTAAATACAATCTATGATATTCAATTACAAGGTGGACTCAAGATTTTATCTAGTCACTAGGATTTACAATTTTTTTGGGAAACTATAGTGTATTATAAAATAAAATTGTGTCATCAACAAATTTTAGGTGGGTAAAATCTTCAACATCATTAGTGGCCAGAATTCATTTTCATCTTTTGTTATTGTGAAAGTGCACTATGAATTAACCCAAAAATTTGGCCATGATAATGTATAAATATGGTAACAATGGATATCCCTATCACAAGACTTAGGAGATTCAACAAATCTAACTAGCTACCCATTCAAGAGGAAGGAGAATTGAGGCATGGAGATACACTCAAAGATCATCTCTTGCCACCACAAGAAGAAACCAAATCTCTCAAGTATTTTTTGTTAAAAACCCCTAGTTGACTCTATCATATGCCTTACTTATATCAAGCATATAGAATGCATAATCTCTTGGGTTGTGATGAGACCTTCAATGATGGTCCTATCAAGAGAAAACTTACTTTGTTCTTGAGAAATGAGGGGTAGGATCAAGATTTTATCTTGTTAGCTATTTTTTATTGATAAAAGGTGTAACCACATGTATATTGTATTAATGAAAATTTAAGATGCAAGAAACATCTCAGGAGATTGCTTACAATGGTTTACAATAAACATCATATCAATGAAAAAATAGCCAAAAAATGTAGACATAAAAGAGATAAATTCTATCAAAAGAATTGTTAACATCATTCCTTGGAGGTAGGGGTGGAACAAAAGAAGAAGACTTGATAGAAGAAGAAACATTTGTAGTATTTCTTTGCTATCCTAGGAGAGGGACTCTTTAAAGCATGCCATAGAAGGAACTAAATAGCTTTGAAGACCTCCTTAGCTCAAGCACTCGTGACATTTCCTAGCTGTAATTTGTGAGATTTGATTGCATTCTTGAAAATAATCCCATAATCATTGTAAAGTCTAGACTTTCTATCATTAAACACATAAGCTATCACTAGATTATATCTTAGCTATTATAGAGAAAAATGGCCATCTATCAAAGCAGAACCCTTGAACATGTCATACTCCTATACCACCTACTAGAATTTTTCCTCTGTAGTAGATACTTCTGTACATAAATAAAATCCAACAAATGAAGAAGCTATGCATCCTACAAAAGGTCCATTGAATTTAAAAGAAAGACCAAGATCATATCACTATATTCAAAGATACAAGGATAATCCATTAATATCTTCTAGCCAACGAGATTGTGGGTTGTGATTTGACCTTTGCACATTCAATTGAAAATACATGCACTAGTTTAAACATATCATAAGGGACAAGCTCTCCAGGTTCCCATTTCCTAATTGAATATGAATGTGCTTATTCTTCTGAATCCCTTTCATCTTGTGGAAGGCACTAGAATGTTCTAAGTAGAATGAATTAGGATTGGAGAAATGTACATTTAAAGCCATTGATCTACATTAAAATTTATCATTATTCCTTTTAATAAGTAACATCAAACAAAGCTCACACTTGAAAATAAGATTCCTAATGATCTAATGAATAGGAATTTTGGTGGATGAAAATAAATAAAATAATGAAAAATTTTAAATCCCCCAACCTTGTTGCAACATTTCTGAGAGTACTTTCTCTTGAAAATGAATATCATTGAAGAGATCAAGTGATGAGGTGGTGACATTATCACAACCCATATTGGGATGCCATCATGCTAATATCATTGAAAACTAGTTAAAAATTTTGTAAAACATAAGAAAAATATTATATAATGTATGTAATCACTTTATGAGGAGTTAAAAGGGGTGTTGAGGTCTCTCAAGTATTCTTCCACTACTTTATTTAAAGCATCTTTTTCTAAAATTGAATAAGAATAAAATTCTTTTATATCCTCTTATCGGTCAATTGCCAAATTAGCTAGGTAATCCACTATCTTGTTCACTCTCTATAGCAATGTGCATATTCATAGTACTCAAAATTGTCTAGAAGTTTCCAAGCCATTTGGAGAATATAATGCAATTTCCAATTGTTAATACTCCTTTTTTAATTGCATTAATAATCAAAATAGAGTCACCTTCAATGAGCATACTTTTATAATTTCCTCTTTTTACCATTTCTAGGCCTAGAAGAAAGGCTTGTGCTTTTGATACAGGAGCATCTAGGTCCATGTGAAATCCTCATCAACCAAAAAGATTTCTTTGCTTTCTTGCTTGTTTGTTTTCCTTCTTGTTTTGTTGCAAGAGTTGATGATCAAAATTCTAGAGGGATTTCCTATGGATTCTTGGCTAATTGTTGACTTTATCTTGAAGAATATCCAAATGGGTGCTTACATTTCAATTTTGGTGAAGATCTGAGCTAAATTGGATGTAAGTTATGCAAAAGTGGGTCTTTCAATGTCAATAGGATATGTGGGAATTTCCCTACCATCAAGATATGTGCAGATGACCCTTGAAACCATGTGAAAATCCAAGTAATGATGCCATCTTGTTAAAAAACTAAATGGGTGTCCAAGATTCCAAGTCATGCAATATTCTGAGCAAAATTGAGCAAGTTATGCTTAAGTAGAACTTTGGTCTGCAACAGGATATGCGACACTTTTATCTGCAACAAGATATATCTAGTAGACCCCAAAATTCTTGCAATGTCTAGCAGGGTCAATTTTTACCACAATGTCCAATAGGGTCACTTTTTCCCTCAATGTCCAATAGGGTCACTTTTTCCTGCAATGTCTAGCAGGGTCACTTTTCCCACTTTTTCACTTGAAAGCACTCGAAAAGTGACAAAAATAGTTTTTGACCACCTGTACGGCCGATCCAAGAGCCATTTAATGACTGACAAGTGTCCTATTCATGTGATGAGTGTGGTGGCCACCTCAAATGCCTATAAATAGGGAAATTTCACACTAAAAGAGGTTGACATCTCCATAGTGAGTTTTTTTGGCTTCTGCTGGAAGATTGTTCTGGGTTTTCGTAAGAAAGATAGGTTAGTCTGATCTGACTACTAAAATGGTTGTAAGTATTAGGCCAAGGCATGTATGAAGACCATTATACTCCTACTATAATTTTTTCTATTGCATATGAATAAAGAGTTATTTGTTTCATTGTTGTGTGTTGTTCATTTTGCTACCTGGTTCAGTAGCTTGACAAAGCCCTTGGACCTTGACTTGCATCAAGTGGTATCAGAGCTTAGATTTGGAATTCCTTGAGGCTGTGGTATTGTTGTGCAAGGGACCCTGAGAAGATTTTTGTAGGCAAAGAAAAGAGAAAAGCCTACAAATGCAGAGGGTCTGCAGACATGACACACCGACCAAGAGGAAGAAGAGGAGCTACTCCAAGAGCTGGGGATGCAGCATTGGTAGAGATATTAAGAGACATCACATCTAGGTTGGATACAATGGAAATAACACGACGCAGAGGATTACCTGTAGAGGATGTGAGTGATAATGAGGAAGAAATCAGTGAAGAAGAAGCAGAAGAAGGAGAAGATGGGTATGAAAGGAGGTTTCTGAGTGCAATGACAAAGATTGATAGAATACCCCATGTAGAGTTACCCAGTTACAGTGGTAGTATAAAACCAAATGAATTGATAGACTAGATTTTAGAGATGGAAAAGTATTTTGAGTTGGAATCTATTGAAGACCCTAAGGGGGTGAAACTTGCAGCTACAAAGCTAAAGGGACATGTGACAGGTTGTTGTTAAGTCCTAACACTTTAGTTGAAAATGTTTCAATTTTGTTGACTGGGCAGTGTCCAAGGTTGTATGCAATGGTTTGGACATCTCAACTTAGCAATGATTTTCTGGATTTTAGGAAAGTTTTGACAATATAAACTTAAACTAGAAAGCATACAAACTTAGTCTAAAAAGAATTTGAATCTAACCTATAAAGCATATGAACTTTAAACTATGAATTTGAAAGAGACATTCTAATCTAAGAAAGCAAGAAATTCTTTAAATCCAAATTTGCAGTATCAATTAATATAGAACTTCTGAACTAAGCATGAGCTCCATAATTCCTCTTTATATAAAGTGGCTCCAGAACTCTGTGTAGTCATAAAATGTCCCCCTAGGACTTTTACCTCCTAATTTTAGCACCTGGGTCCCTTACATTTACTCATGCATGTTAAAAATGGATCCCAGAGCAAAATCCCCTAAAACCTATGTCAAATGGGGCCTAGGGGTGAATCCTAAACCTTAATCAAGCCCTAAAATAGGTCCTTAGACAAGGGTGCCCATGCCCTTGTCTTGCCCTATTTTGTCGAGGTCCCAAATTTTGGATGTCAGTTGGTGACTGTTAAAAGGTTTCCCTTGTCGGCATCTTAAGTTTGAAGTATGAAATCTTAGTAGGAATGTATATATAATCATGTTTAGAACTTCATTTTACAACTAGATGGATAATGTGAACTTGTGATTTTGTTCTAAGGATACTCAAGGCTTTCATTGTGCTGCAAAGCAATATTTTGTTGTGTTTGTTCATGTTTGTTGCAGATTTCGCTCCATCAATCCATCTCCTCATGGCATGAAATATCTTCATCTCCCTATGAGAGCTTCACCTCTGAGGTGACATCTACTTTGTGTTTCAATCATTTATCATATCGATTGCTTTTACCATTTTCCACCAAGGACACACACTCTCTAACAATAGTGCTGGAGGGCTTGAATGCCATTCTAGGGCTTGAGTAAGGAAAGATCCTAAACACCACAACCCCCAACACCTCTCTTGTGATTACAGGTGATAGGTGTCAAATCTTGTGGAGAGGAGTTGTAGAGGATCATTGCAGAGCATAAGGATTCTAAATCTAAAGAAAGCTATGGGAAATATCCGAAAAAGGACAAGGGCAATCCCTCTTTTGTCCCTAAATTTATCACTATCAGAAATCCCTAAGTAAGTACAGTCTACAACATATTTCTCTCCTGACCTCTAGAAATTGTGCCACCTTGGACAAGGGCAATCCCTCTTTTGTCCCCAAAGTCTCCACTTTCTAAAATTAAAATCTTGGTATGTTTCTAATCTATGTTTAGTGTCTTCCTGTGCGAGCATTTGTCAGGATTTATCCATTTATTTTTGATTTTGTATAATTAGGGTTTTAGGCCTAATTGGATTAGGGTTTTACAAAATATCAATCTATCCTATCTTTCCAAGAATCTCATAGTGAATATCATCAAAGAGATCAAGTGATGAGGTGGTGACATTATCACAACCCATATTTGGATGCCATCATGCTAATATCATTGAAAACTAGTTAAAATTTTTTTAAAACATAAGAAAAATATTATATAATGTATGTAATCACTTTATCAGGAGTTAAAAGGGGTGTTGAGGTCTCTCAAGTATTCTTCCACTACTTTATTTAAAGCATCTTTTTCTAAAATTGAATAAGAATAAAATTCTTTTATATCCTCTTATTGGTCAATTGCCAAATTAGCTAGGCAATCCACTATCTTGTTCACTCTTTATAGCAATGTGCATATTCATAGTACTCAAAATTGTCTAGAAGTTTCCAAGCCATTTGGAGAATATGATGCAATTTCCAATTGTTAATACTCCTTTAATTGCATTAATAATCAAAATAGAGTCACATACAATGAGCATGCTTTTATAATTTCCTCTTTTTACCATTACTAGGCCTATAAGAAAGGCTTGTGTTTTTGATGCAGGAGCATCTAGGTCCACGAGAAATCCTCATCAACCAAAAAGATTTCTTTTCTTTCTTGCTTGTTTGTTTTCCTTCTTGTTTTGTTGCAAGAGTTGATGATCAAAATTCTAGAGGAATTTCCTATGGATTCTTGGCCAATTGTTGACTTGATCTTGAAGAATATCCAAATGGGTGCTTACATTTCAATTTTAGTGAAGATCTGAGCTAAATTGGATGTAAGTTATGCAAAAAGGGGTCTTTCAATGTCAATAGGATATGTGGGAATTTCCCTACCATCAGGATATGTGCAGATGACCCTTGAAACTGTGTAAAAATCCAACTAATGATGTCATCTTGTTAAAAAACCAAATGGGTGTCCAAGATTCCAAGTCATGCAATATTCTGAGAAAAATTGAGCAAGTTATGCTTAAGCAAAACTTTGGTCTACAATAGGATATGCGACAGTTTTATCTGCAATAGGATATATCTAGTAGACCCCAAAATTCCCGCAATGTCTAGCAGGGTCACGTTTTACCACAATGTCCAATAGGGTCACTTTTACCCTCAATGTCCAATAGCACTTTTTCTTGCAATGTCTAGCAGGGTCACTTTTCTAACTTTTTCACTCGAAAGCACCTAAAAAGTGACAAAAATGGTTTTTGACCACCTATACGGCCAATCCAAGAGCCAT
Source organism: Cunninghamia lanceolata (assembly GCA_027924645.1). Classification (NCBI taxonomy): domain Eukaryota; kingdom Viridiplantae; phylum Streptophyta; class Pinopsida; order Cupressales; family Cupressaceae; genus Cunninghamia; species Cunninghamia lanceolata. The sequence continues at coordinate 4,078,634 of BSBN01001011.1, forward strand.
TTAATGACTGACAAGTGTCCTATTCATGTGATGAGTGTGGTGGCCACCTCAAATGCCTATAAATAGGGAAATTTCACACTAAAAGAGGTTGACATCTCCATAGTGAGTTTTTTTGGCTTCTGCTAGAAGATTGTTCTGGGTTTTCGTAAGAAAGATAGGTTAGTCTGATCTAATTACTAAAATGGTTGTAAGTATTAGGCCAAGGCATGTATGAAGACCATTATACTCCTACTATAATTTTTTCTATGGCATATGAATAAAGAGTTATTTGTTTCATTGTTGTGTGTTGTTCATTTTGCTACCTGGTTCAGTAGCTTGACAAAGCCCCTGGACCTTGACTTGCATCAAGTGGTATCAGAGCTTAGATTTGGAATTCCTTGAGGCTATGGTATTGTTGTGCAAGGGAACCTGAGGAGATTTTTATAGGAAAAGAAAAGAGAAAAACCTACAAATGCAGAGGGTCTGTAGACATGGCACACCGACCAAGAGGAAGAAGAGGAGCTACTCCAAGAGCTAGGGATGCAGCATTGGTAGAGATACTGAGAGACATCACATCTAGGTTGGATGCAATGGAAATAACATGATGCAGAGGATTACCTGTAGAGGATGTGAGTGATAATGAGGAAGAAGTCAGTGAAGAAGAAGCAGAAGAAGGAGAAGATGGGTATGAAAGGAGGTTTCTAAGTGCAATGACAAAGATTGATAGAATACCCCATGTAGAGTTACCCAGTTACAGTGGTAATATAAAACCAAATGAATTGATAGACTAGATTTTAGATATGGAAAAGTATTTTGAGTTGGAATCTATTGAAGACCCTAATGGGGTGAAACTTGTAGCTACAAAGCTAAAAAGACATGTGACAGGTTGCTGTTAAGTCCTAACACTTTAGTTAAAAATGTTTCAATTTTGTTGACTGGGTAGTGTCCAAGGTTGTATGCAATAGGAGATTGGTTTGGACATCTCAACTTAGTAATGCTTTTCTAGATTTTAGGAAAGTTTTGAAAATATAAACTTAAACTAGAAAGCATACAAACTTAGTCTAAAAAGAATTTGAATCTAACCTATAAAGCATATGAACTTTAAACTATGAATTTGAAAGAAATATTCTGATCTAAGAAAGCAGGAAATTCTTTAAATCCAAATTTGCAGTATCAATTAATATTGAACTTCTGAACTAACAGGAGCTCCAAAATTCCTCTTTATAGAAAGTGGCTCCAGAACTCTATGTTGTCATAAAATGTCCCCCTAGGACTTTTACCTCCTAATTTTAGCACCTGGGTCCCTTACATTTACTCATGCATGTTAAAAATGGATCCCGGAGCAAAATCCCCTAAAACCTATGTCAAATGGGGCCTAGGGGTGAATCCTAAACCTTAATCAAGCCCTAAAATAGGTCCTTAGACAAGGGTGCCCATGCCCTTGTCTTGCCCTATTTTGTCGAGGTCCCAAATTTGGATGTCGATTGGTGACCGTTAAAAGGTTTCCCTTGTCGGCATCTTAAGTTTGAATTATGAAATCTTAGTAGGAATGTACATATAATCATTTTTAGAACTTCATTTTACAACTAGATGGATAATGTGAACTTGTGATTTTGTGCTAAGGATACTCAAGGCTTTCATTGTGCTGCAAAGCAATATTTTGTTATTTTTGTTGCAAATTTTTCTTCATCAATCCATCTTCTCATGGCGTGAAATATCTTCATCTCCCTATGAGATCTTCACCTATGAGGTGACATCTACTTTGTGTTTCAATCATTTATCATATCGATTGCTTTTACCATTGTCCACCAAGGACACACACTCTCTAACAATAGTGCTGGAGGGCTTGAATGCCATTCTAGGGCTTGACTAAGGCAAGCTCCTAAACACCACAACCCCCAACCCCTCTCTTGTGATTACAGATGACAGGTGTCAAATCTTGTGGAGAGGAGTTGTAGAGGATCATTGCAGAGCATAAGGATTCTAGATCTAAAGAAATCTATGGGAAATATCCGTAAAAGGACAAGGGCAGTCCCTCTTTTGTCCCTGAATTTTCACTATCAGAAATCCCTGAGCAAGTACAGTCTACAACATATTTCTCTCCCGACCTCCAGAAATTGTGCCACCTTGGACAAGAGAAATCCCTCTTTTGTCCCCAAAGTCTCCACTTTCTGAAATTAAAATCTTGGTATGTTTCTAATCTGTGTTTAGTGTCTTCCTGTGCGAGCATTTGTCAGGATTTGTCCATTTGTTTATGATTTTTCATAATTAGGGTTTTAGGCCTAATTTGATTAGGGTTTTACAAAATATCAATCTATTCTATCTTTCCAAGAATCTCATAGTGACATTAGACCTATAGGTGAGTCCTCTATCATAGTTGTGACTGAGCTTAATCTAGTCCTTGATTGTATGTGTGAAAGAAGGGTTTGGGTGAATCTAATTAACATACAATTTTGATCATCCCCATTTTTCCATACAACATTTTGGTGAACCTATGTTTTTTTCTAAATTTGCACTTTGTTGAGTGTTGTACATCAGATTTGCATTCATACATATCATATTCATCATTCTACATTCAAAAATCTTGCATAAAAATTGAAAATTTTGAAAAAATCAAGCATCCTAGGCTTGCATTTGATGATGATAGGTTGTCATTGATGTCAAAAGCGTGTTCAGTTGATGATGTAAAGTTGCCATTGGTGTTGCAAGACATCAGGAGGAGATAGTTGTTCATTGCTTGGCCAGTATCATAGAGATGTGGAGTTGGTTTGGTGTAATGTACTATTGATGGTAAGAGTTTCATTGATGGTAAGAGTTTCTTCTTGTTTCAGGATATCATTGGTCAGAGTTTAGAAATATATTTGAGGTCACAAGATGTGAATTTAAAAGTCACAGGTTGTGCTCAAGACAAGGTTTAGAAGGTTTTATTATTCTTGGCATCTTGTTGCATCAAGCGTTTATTCATATCTTGTTAATGTCAAAAGGAGGTCCTGAGTTTTTTGATTGATTCATTATGTTGGTTCTTGTCATGTTTCATCTTCGAGTGTAGTAGGTTTTTATCTTCTTATGGTAGATTGTTCATACTAATCAGAAGATGTTGTATATTTTTCATGTTGATAATATGTTCTCAAGGGCACAACAGCACAATGTTATCCATAATGAGATTGCATCAGTGATTAAATGTTATCCACATTTGATTGGAGATCATGGTCTTCATATCTTTATCAAGAGTTTGCTTATCATTTGAATGGACTCATTTTGATGTTATGTTAAGGCTTGCAGAAAGTAGTACTTGTAGATATATTCAGAGTTTAACAGAGATATTTTAGATATAAGTTGTTGATGTGCCTCAAAAACAAGGTTGTGAATGTGTTGTTTTGGAAAAGTGATGTTGGTCTTTCTTGTCATTACAGGTCACTTGGCAGATTCATGCTCCTATGTAGAGGAATTCTTAACATATATTTGTTCAAGATGTTTTTGATATTTCAAAGGGGTCATAATTCTTGAGAGTTAAAATATTCATAAATACTAACATAAGACATCCCCTTGACCTTGACAACATGCTATATCGGTTTTAATAAATCAAATAGTGAATAATAAAAAGGTCGATGGAAGGTATTAAAAATGAGGCTATTTTATGACATAAGAAACCGACCCTTCCTTATGTGCTTATGTGCTAAGGAGGAAGATTGATTTTTAAACCTTTTATGGATTTATCTTATTCTTAGAAACTTTGTTTTTTTAACCATTATTTGGTTGGTCTTTCTTTATGTCTAAATAAAGTTTCTTTTTCATGAGATTTTTAAGGAAGTTTTTTTTAGTATATTAAGGAACATTTTTCAAGGAATATCTTTATGAGATTTCCTTCTTATCCCAGTGCATATGAAGAAGTTTTAATTTTTATTTTGTAGTGAAAAGGATTTAAAAGAGAATGATCAATAAATGATCTTGCAAGATAAAGTGATGCAGGGGAGAAAATTTATTTGAATATCTTATGATGGGAATGGAAATGAATTTTCAGAGGAATATGAAGAGTTCTTGGAACTAATTTTTTTGTGGAGATATATTTTTTGATGTAGGGCAAAATTGATTGAATTTTTTTGAGAAATGAAATCAAGTGGAGGAGATTTTTTTTTTGGGTAGAGAAATGAATTTTTTATTGCAGAGCAAGAGGAAGATGAATGGTGTTGTGATTTCTTTGAAGATTTTTTTATGATGTTATTTTTAAGAAATGTTGTGCAGGGAAGATCAAAAGATTGAAGGAAAATGAATAGACTGAATGTTTCAAAATATGAAAGATATTTGTGTAAAGAAGATATTTTTGCAGAGTCCTTTTGTTTATAATTTTATTGTAGGAGATTGATTTTATTTTTTGCACATGAAGATGAAAATGTTTTTATAGATGGAGATTATGTTTGAAAGAGATTTTATTCTCTCTAAGAGCTGATTGGATAAAATTCCTTGAAGATTTTATTATTACAGATGAAAGGGTTTTGATTTTTTTGAAAGAAGAAAAATTGCAAAGAGAAGGTGAAAAGTTTTTTGTTTGCAGGTTCTTCATTAAGAAGATGAAAATGATTATACAAAATGTTGGAAGTCATCTCATATTTATTGGCTTCGTAGGTGGATTGATTGGTGAGTGGATTAGTATACAGGGTTGATTATTTTGAATATCCTCTTGAAGAGAAAATGCAAATGATACAGATGATAAGTTTTGTATGTGATTTGGGTTGATGAGAAGTATGATCATATGACAGACACATGTGAAAGAAGAAGTGATTTGTATTGAAAAAGAGAAACCCTCTGAGTTCTTGGTTTTCATTTGAGTATGTATTAGGGGTTGGTGCTTCTAAATGTATTAGGGGTTGGTTCTCCTTGAAGTTGGTGTACTAAAACATTGTAACCAGTGAGTTTTTTCTTAAGCCTGTGAGGTAGTTTTGAGTGGTTTTTCTACCCAAGAAGGGTTTTCCACTCGTGAAAAGAATGTGTCATGTTTCATGTTGTCTTCATTTGTATGTGTGTATATTAGTGTTTTATTTATTAAGTTTTGTTCACATCTTTCATTATTAGTCTTTTGCATATGAGCTCAACAAATCATTAATGTATTCCTCTTTTTTTGTCCTGTAAGATAAAGTTTGCAAAAAGTTGTAAAAGATTTGAAAACAAATACAAAACTAATTCACCCCCCCTCTCAGTGTTGTCTTGGACTCCTACAATTGGTATCAGATTCCGGTTCCCTTTTGAAGCTTAATCAGCTTGGGTAGGTCCTGTGTGTGGAGTTCAATGGTAAGTGTAGAAGAAATAAGAACATGAGAAATGTCAAGCTTCATTCTAGTCAGATGACACAAAATACATCATCCATATCAAATTTAGATCTTGTTGTTCAATCAGTTAATAAAGAAGCTTCACAAGTTGAATTAGTTATTAAAATAGAGAAAGAGTTTTTAGGAGTTCCTCTTTTTAATGGTTCAGATTGTTTAGTTTGGTGTATGAGAATGTAAGTCTATTTATCCTCTTTAGGGTATGATATATGGATGTCTGTTGAGAATGGATATTCTAACTCTGCAAATAACAAAGAGGCTCTTGAATGCAATCATATAGCCAAGAAGGTTACTTTTTTTGGTTTATCTAATGACGTTTCTTGTAAAGTTGTGCAGTGTGAAACAACTCAGGATGCCTGGAAAGAATTGATAAGAATTTATCAAGGTAATGATAAAGAAGAGAACAATTTGGTGTCTAATGAAAGTGACCATGAAAGAAGGCAATCACATGAAGAAGTTGAAACCCAATCAAATTTAGAAGAAGCTAACATCATAAGTGATGATGATCAAGAATATGATGAACAAGATTGTGAGATTGATATAGAAGGAGAGCTCATATATGCTCTGAGTGAACTCAAGAATTATAAGAAGGAGAACAAGAAATTAATGTTATAGTTGCAACAAGAAAGAGAATCTAAAGACAAAGCACTTTCAGACCTTGAAAGTGTATCTATAGATCTTGAAGAGGCCAGATGTCATATTACAAGTTTAAAGACATATATTGATGATTCAGACAAATTAATTGCTAGATTAAAGACTAAAATTGAGGAAGCCAAGAGGATAGCAGATGTTTCAAAATCTAACCTTGAAGTTAGAAGGATTGAGAATATGAAATTAGAGGGTGATATTATCAATCTGAGAAAAGAGAATGATGGTCTCAAGGCTTTATCTAAGAAATATCAAGTGTTTAAAGATAGCTCAAACAAGTTGCATGAGATGTTGGGAAAATAGAAGCATCATAAGGACACTACTGGTTTAGGATTTGAAGAAGGGGAACGTTCTAAAGCTAGAGAGACTCTTAGAAGGAAGAGTGAAGCTGAACAAAAAACCAGAGATGAATTTGTACACAATCAAAGAAGGAATTTTAGAAAACCTGCTGCTATAAGACAAGCATACATGTATAGGTATAACTATTCATTTAATGGTTATTGTTATACTTGTAATCATTTTGGACATAAAGCAGTTGATTGTAGAAGGAATACTGATATTGTTTGTTACAAGTGCAATAATGTTGGACACATACAAAGAAATTGTAAAGTGCATAAAAGGTATGATCCTGCATGGAAGCTTAACACAAGTGCTCAAAGGTACTATCAGTCATTTGATTATTATTGTAACATAGTTTGTTATAATTGCAACTCTCCTAGTCACAAAGCATATAGTTGCAGAAGGTTTGAAAGAATTGTATTACCTAATTTGAAAGGTTGGGAAAAGAAAAAGGTTGAAAAGATTTGGATAAAGAAACATGCCCAGAAGAAAGCACCTGTGAAAATTTGGAAGCAGAAAGAAAGGAAAGAGAAGTCAGAATCTAAACTTGTGCATCTTACACAAGTCACTTCACTAGTTGGATAATTGAGAGCATGAAGTAAGGGGGAGTTATTCATGTTCTATCAAGTATCCCCAAAAAGTTTCAGGAAGAAGATTATTTGATGTTTATCAATTTGATGATCTTGTTTTGTTGTTTTCAGATTCATCTTTGATAATGTTTGTATGTGACAGTGATATTGGTGATCAGAGGTTTGTGATCTCATATTGTAGATAAGATATTCAAGGGTACAAAGCACAAAAAGTTTGATAGTGTTGAGAGATTTGGCTTATAAATGATCCTATTTATATTTTGTTCACACCATGTTGATATTGACAAAGGTTGAATTGTTATGATGTTGCAGTTCAATGGGATCTTGTTATTGAAAGGAAGTTCTTGATGGTGAAGGTTGTGCAATCTTGATAGGCTAATTTGTATAATGAATCTTGGGTATCCTCAAGAAGTTATATTCAGATGTTAGCCTATGTTGATTGAAGAAGTTGCAAATGAAAGAAGTCAATTGATTTGTTTTTGCAAAGGTATTGATAATGGTTATGTCAGAATTGACATGGTGTTATAATAGTGTCTTGATACAGAAATAGGAGGATGGTATTCATCAAATAGTCTTCATTTATTTGATGGTTGGAGCATCATTAATATGTTTCTGGGAGGTATGTTCAAATTATGTGATTCTAGTATCAGGTATGTGCTTCAAGCTATGACATCTAGAGATGCTTGTAAAATTGATGGTGGTGCCTTGTTCATCAGTTAATCAGAGTCAAGTAAAGGTCTTGAATTAGCTGATTTGATATAGTATGTTGAGGTTGTCATACATGTTTCATTCTGACAGGACAGTGGTCAGTGTTGGTTATTCTTGTTAGTGATATTTATGAGTAGTGATTTGTTTGTGTACTTCAACACAGGGGGAGCAAATAGATTTGTGTCTTTGTCATCAGATGTCAAAAAGGGGGAGAAAGATAAATTGCATCATAAAGTTTTACCATAAATGACAAAGGGGGAGATTGATGGTGATAGGTTGTTATTGATGTCAAAAGTGTGTTCAGTTGATGATGTAAAGTTGCCATTGTTGTTACAAGACATCAGGAGGAGATAGTTGTTCATTGCTTGGCCAGTATCATAGAGATGTGGAGTTGGTTTGGTGTAATGTAGTATTGATGGTAAGAGTTTCTTCTTGTTTTAGGATATCATTGATCATAAGTTTGGAAATACATTTGAGGTCACATGATGTGAATTTAAAAGTTATAGGTTGTACTCAAGACAAGGTTTAGAAGTTGTAATGATTCTTGGCATCTTGTTGCATCAAGAGTTTATTCATATCTTGTTAATGTCAAAAGGAGGTCCTGAGTTTTTTGATTGATTCATTATGTTGGTGCTTGTCATGTTTCATCTTGGAATGCAATAGGTTTTTATCTTCTTATGGTAGATTGTTCATACTAATCAGAAGATGTTGTATATTTTTCATGTTGATAATGTGTTCTCAAGGGCACAAGAGCACAATGTTATCCATAATGAGATTGCATCAGTGATTAAATGCTATCCACAAGTGATTGGAGATCATGGTCTTCATATCCTTATCAAGAGTTTGCTTATCATTTGAATGGACTCATTTTGATGTTATGTTAAGGCTTGTAGAAAGTGGTACTTGCAGATATATTCAAAGTTTGACAGAGATATTTTAGATATAAGTTGTTGATGTGCCTCAAAAATAAGGTTGTGAATGTGTTGTTTTGGAAAAGTGATGTTGGTCTTGCTTGTCATTACAGTTCACTTGGCAGATTCATGCTCCTATGTAGAGGAATTCTTAACATATATTTGCTCAAGATGTTTTTGAGATTTCAAAGGGGTCATAATTCTTGAGAGTTAAAATATTCATAAATACTAACATAAGACATCCCCTTGACCTTGACAACATGCTATACCGGTTTTAATAAAACAAATAGTGAATAATAAAAAGGTCGATGGAAGGTATTAAAAATGAGGCTATTTTATGACACAAGAAACCGACCCTTCCTTATGTGCTTATGTGTTGAGGAGGAAGATTGATTTTTAAGCCTTTTATGGATTTATCTTATTCTTAGAAACTTTGTTTTTTTAACCATTATTTGGTCGGTCTTTCTTTATGTCTAAATAAAGTTTCTTTTTCATGAGATTTTTAAGGAAGTTTTTTTTAGTATATTAAGGAACATTTTTCAAGGAATATCTTTATGAGATTTCCTTCTTATCCCAGTGCATATGAAGAATTTTTAATTTTTATTTTGTAGTGAAAAGGATTTAAAAGAGAATGATCAATAAATGATCTTGCAAGATAAAGTGATGCAGGGGAGAAAATTTATTTGAATATCTTATGATGGGAATGGAAATGAATTTTTAGAGGAATATGAAGAGTTCTTGGAACTAATTTTTTTGTGGAGATATATTTTTTGATGCAGGGCAAAATTAATTGATTTTTTTTAGAAATGAAATCAAATGGAGGAGATTTTTTTTTTGGGCTAGAGAAATGAATTTTTTATTGCAGAGCAAGAGGAAGATGAATGGTGTTGTAATTTCTTTGAAGATTTTTTTATGATCTTATTTTTAAGATAGGTTGTGCAAGGAAGATCAAAAGATTGAAGGAAAATGAATAGACTAAAGGTTTCAAATTATGAAAGATATTTGTGTAAAGAAGCTATTTTTGCAAAGTCCTTTTGTTTATAATTTTATTGCAGGAGATTGATTTTATTTTTTGCACATGAAAATGGAAATGTTTTTGTAGATGGAGATTATGTTTGAAAGATATTTTATTCTCTCTAAGAGCTGATTGGATAAAATTCCTTGAAGATTTTATTATTACAGATGAAAGGGTTTTGATTTTTTTGAAAGAAGAAAAATTACAGAGAGAAGGTGAAAAGTTTTTTGTTTGTAGGTTCTTCATTAAGAAGATGAAAATGATTATACATAATGCGGGAAGTCATCTCATATTTATTGGCTTTGTAGGTGGATTGATTGTTGAGTTGTTGAGTGGATTAGTATATAGGGTTTATTATTTTGAATATCCTCTTGAAGAGAAAATGTAAATGATACAGATGATAAGTTTTGTATGTGATTTGGGTTGATGAGAAGTATGGTCATATGGCAGACACATGTGAAAGAAGTGATTTGTATTGAAACAAAGAAACCCTTTGTGTTTTTGGTTTTCATTTGAGTATGTATTAGGGGTTGGTGCTCTTTGAAGTTGGTGCTTTTAAAACATTGTAACCAGTGAGTTTTTTGCTTAAGCCAGTGAGGCAGTTTTGAGTGGTTTTTCTACCCAAGAAGGGTTTTCCACTCATGAAATGCATGTGTCATGTTTCATGTTGTCTTCATTTGTATTTGTGTATATTAGTGCTTTGTTTATTAAGTTTTGTTCACATCCTTCATTATTAGTCTTTTGCATATGAGCTCAACAAATAATTAATGTATTCCTTTTTTTTTGTCCTATAAGATAAAGTTTGCAAAAAGTTGTAAAAGATTTGAAAACAAATACAACACTGATTCACCCCCCTCTCAGTGTTGTCCTGGACTCATACAACATTTAGGCATAGTTTGCACTATTTTCATTATATTTCATCTAAATAATTTAAATCTTTGATATTCACAGTAGATCTAGCATAAACTGCAGCAATACATCATTTAACTTGCATTTACATACTTTATTTGCTAGGGTTTACTTGAAATTTTGCATTTTTTTATATAACGTAGTAATTCCAAAACCTAGGGTTTGTAGCTAAAATCTTGTTTCAGATTTTACTACTCATTTTAACACTCATTCAAATCTAATTTTGTACAGTAGTGTTTCATCATAGTGTGTTTTTGCATCTACATTTCAAATTTTACATTTACACATTGTGCATTTCAACAAGTATATCTTGCTCCTTGGATTTGTTCTATTAGTTTCTGCATTTAGTGTTGTATGCTTGTGCATGAGTCTTATAAACCGCTTCCCTAATAGAAATATGCCTCTAAGAAGAAGCCTTAGATTAATGTGTTCTAGTGCTCCTGATAGCAATGGTGTTCCTACATCAGAAAATCCATTGAACACCTTATTTACAAAAGGAGAAACCCAAAGTTTGCAAGATATCGTACCTCCTACAACTGCAATGGAAGAAAAAATATTTCATGATTTTGAAGATCCTATTGATGTGATAACACATGTACCTGATGAGAAAATAAATAAACTTTACAAAGAACTAGCTAATTTTCAAGCATTTGTGGAAAAAGAAAGGACTGCTGAAGAGGTTGTACCTGCTATTCATAATCTAAGAGAGTTGTTAAAATAAGGACAAGATGGTGTTAATACATGATGTGGACTAGCCCATATAGTGCATAACAACATTATGACAATGATTGAATGTGCAAATACTATTAATATGTCATCACCAATTCATACACAAGTATCGGCACCTATATCGACTATTGGAATAACTACTTTTACATAACCAATTCTCACTACCAATGCACATGCTTGTAGTAATGCTACCACTAGTGTTGGAGTATCTAATGTCATTAATTCACAAAATTACAAGGTTGTGGGATTCAATTATCAAAACCTATCACCTAGGGTGACTTCTTATATGAATAACCACTCTCAACCACCTCTCTATTCTACATATTCTCAACCACCTTCCACTCACAATTATTCCCAACCACCTTTCATTACCACTCACAATTAATCACCTCAAAATTTCATGACCACAACTTCTAATTCTCAAATCACATCTCCTAATGATGCCCTCTTAAATCAACTCTTACAAAGCATGACTTCCTTACAAAAAAAAGGTGACAAGCTTGACAAATTCTTCTCAACCTAATATACCAACATATCATGCTTGTAGTCCTTTATCTTTTACAATCCTAAGAACTCCTATGCTTGATAAGTTTGAGACTCCTCACTTTGAAAAATATGGTGGAAAAGGTAATCCTAATACTCATGTGGCAGCATTCACGACTATGTGTAGTGATTTCTTCTTTGAAGAGAACTTGTCAGTGAAACTCTTCTTGCAATCTCTCACAGATACTACTTTGGAATGGTTTTGCACTTTGCCTCATAATTCAATACATTCTTTCCCACAACTTGTTGATGAGTTCTTACAACATTTTCAAGTAAACATTGGACCTCAAGTCTCATTGATTGATTTAGTTCATTGCAAGCAAGGTCTGAAAGAGAAGCTAACTGAGTTTATTAGTCGATATCAAGCTCTATATGCATAGATTCAATACCACATGAATTATGAGGATGTTCAGAAGGTGTTTATTACAAATCTACAACCTAACATCCATGATAAGATTCTCTTGATGAAGTATAGCTCTTTTCAACATTTATGCACAGCCCTTCATGATTACCAACTTTCATCTAGTCAGTATGAAAATCAAAACTCATCAGCTCAAGTTGGTCAATCCATGTCTAGACCTTCACGGAACAATTTTAAGAGGAATAAAAAGAGCTTTATTAAAGTAAATGGGCAAAATTCAAACAATTTTCAATCACAAGTGTCTATTATTAATAATCCAAAGAGGGCACCATTTCAATTTTGACAATAAAGATAGTTTACTCCAATATCTGATTTGCTACATTCTATTATGAATCAAGTAGTGAGCAATAATCTCTTGAAGCTTCCTCCAATCAAATCATTGGATAGTAATAGAATGCAAGGACCTCACTTTGATGCTAATGCTTTCTGTCATTTTCATCAATAACAAGGGCATGATATTGAATGATGTATGAATCTTAAACATGAAATTCAAGACCTCATCGACTCAAATGTGATATGGGTAACTAGTGTGAATGACAATGGAAATAAGTTGGTTGCCCCTCCAAATCAGAATTTATAGATTTTTACTAATCCATTCCCTAAGCATAGCAACAAAAATATGGTAGAGAAAAATATGATAGAGCAAGAAGATGACTATCTTGACTATGATGAAATAGTTGGTATGATAGAAGTGGATAAGGATAAAATTGATGATTTACCTCATCCATGGGGGAAACGTATTTATACTGAGGTTCCTCTACATTATCCCTTCAAGGATCGGGAGATAACCAAAATGTATTGGATACACAAATTGAATAACCATGACAAGATATTATGATACAAGAAAGGTTTCCACTATGGAAAATGTTCTATTTCACCACAAAAGGTTTATTCATCAAAATAAGAAAGAAAAAGATCGAAAAAGAACAAGGTGGTTATCATCAATGGGAAACAACACTGATTCCCCTCCTCACAAGAAATAGAAGATTTTAAATAAATAGGGATTTGAGAAACAAGCACCACATGGCCATACTGGAATTGAGAATCAATTAGGTATAATTCACTTACACTTTGTATAAAACTTGATGGAGCACCTTTCTAAGATGCTCACAAGTTCAAACTCCTCTTAGATAAAATGCAAATGTGTGTGTGTGTGTTGTGTTTTGTCATGATGTGTTATGTGTTGTTTAGGCCTCCTTGGATGACCCTTGATACTCTTGAAAGATCAAGGATACTGGGAGATCACCTCTGTTGTGACCATTCTTCTAATTATATCATCATTCCTCTATTGTTCTTCTCCTCTATTTTATTATTGTGTGTCGTACCTTAGGGCATAGAGTTGTGGTTGATGACCTGGGGGCATCCTCCTACATGGTGTTCCTAAGGAACTTATTCACCTCTCTCATTTTATTGTTTACCTTCTTCTAGTGATTCTACCTAGTCAACGAATGATGAAAACAAACAAATATTGATACAGACCATGTGTCCCTTCAGTAAGCAAAGAAAAAATGGACCTAGTTCATACATGGAAATGGGGTTGATACATATAGATTTGATGCTTGACTAGTAGAATCACTATATGTGATGTATCATCTTGTGGCATTTCTTGTGACTAACATTTGACAATCCACTCAATCTACTCTTGTACACTTTGATTTTTATCTCACCTTGTTTCTACACTTGGTTATGAGGTATCTATAGTATAGCCCAATGGTTATACTCAGTTTCGAACCTGTAGTATAGCCTTGGTCCTTGATGTGACTATTTTCATGCATAGCTATTATCATGTGATATGGTTGTTAACTTAGATTAATATTTTCTAACCATCTTGTTATCTTATCTTATCATATCTTATCAATGTGTTTGTGGGAACATTCAACGATCATGAGCACATGTCACCTTGGGGGCATGGGCTTTGTGAGAGATTTGTTCTTTTGCATGTTTTCTATGTACCTTAGCATACTTGATATCAGTACATTACATCAACCACCTTAAGGTGGGGACATATATAATGATATCTATTTTATGATTTTGGTACTAACAAAGCATTTTTGTAAGCCCTCTCCATGAGGTAAGATGTTGTATCTCCGATGTGAGTGTTTAGTGTAAAAAAGGGGGACAAGATAAAAAGGTTAAACCCTCCTTTCACTATAAACATTCAAGGACATATCAACCAAGTTGAATCACACTTTTGCAAGAGGATTCACCTACAAGTTAGGCTATCACTTGGAATGATGTAGAAATTCAGAGATTATCAATTAATGTATCAATTTAATGCTCAAATACCCTTAAAACCCTAATTATGCAAAATAGTAAGTAAAATGATGAATTACGACAAATGCTTGCAGACTAAGGTAGTAGGCAGAGATTAGTTACTGACTATTTTTTGAAGTTTGAGATGCAGAATACTCAGGGACACTGGCATTAGCACCCCTATCCAAGGTGGTTTTTTGTTTGTGGAATCCTGATCTCCTTCTGACACTGATAATCATTGTATTTTCCATTTCCATCCTATGAGATGTGGAGGACACTAGCACTAGTGCCCAAGTCCAAGGTAGGGTGTTCTTCAAGATGTCAGAGCCTCTTTAGATGGTAATTGTCACTGTCCCAATGATTTCTATGTTTTCCACCTCGGAGGACACTAGCATTGGCACCTGAGTCTAAGTAGTGTTTTTCTTTAGAGATCTAAAATTTGCACACTATGTTACTATTCCCTGCAACCCCACTCCATCAAGATGCAACACCTATAATCTGCAATCACAAGGAGAGTGGTTGGGGGTTGTGGTGTTTAGAGGCTTTCCTTAGTCAAGCCCCAAAGAGACATTCAAGTCTTCCGAACACCATTGTCAGATAAAGAGTGTGTATCCCTATGGGATAGAGGCAAAACAAATTGATTAATTATTCAAACACAAATAGATATCACCTCGGAGGTGTAGCTCAAATGTAGATGAAAATCCTTCAATCACATGAGAAGATGAAGCTAAATCTACAATCACAAACATAATAACAATGCTCTACTCTACAACAATGAATATCTTGAATGCTCTAAAATCATAAGTTTGCCAAAAGTTCACAATCATCTTCTAGTTTACAAATGAAACCCTAAACATGCCTATATATGCAACTAAACACATTCTCACTAAGAATTTCATAATTCAAACTTAAGATGTTAGCATGGGACCTAATTAACAGTCACAAAACTGACATTCAAATTTGGGACTTGCCTAAAATAGGGTAGAACAAGGGTGCTAGCACCCATGTCCACAAGTCCATTTTCAAGGCAAGGCTAAGTGCCACAATGTTCTTCATGCCCCATGTGACATGGGTTTCAGGCCATTTTCTTTCGAGAGTCAGAATAAACATGTAAGATGCAAAACAAGGGACTCGAGAGCAAAACTTAGGAGGGAAAAAGTCTAGGGAGACATTTTCTAACATAACATTTAGCCCCCATGTTAATGTATGTATAAACATAAGGCCCATACATGCATTAAAGTATGGTCAAAACACAACAAACACGCAAAGAACTTGAAGCTAATGCATACACAAATAATGAGGAACTATCTCTAGCCCTGAGTCTCAAGTAGACATTAGAGAAAACATGCCGCAGACATGCCAAACACATTGAAGATAGTAATAGGCACACAAAACATGGAGAAGACAGTTACAGTCATGCAAAACATGGAGAAGATAATATTGAAGACACCCAAAACACAATGAATATAGTGAATGCAGTGATTATTTCTTTTTTATTTTCATATATATAAATGAATGCAGATGCAAGTACATGGAAAGTAAACACACAACCTAAAATGCAGGAGGGACTCATCACCACATGTCTTTAGACTACATATGGGGCAATAGATATGTAATACAAATCTCAGAGTGTAGGAGGGACTCATCGCCACACGTATTTAGACTACACTTGAGAACAAACATGCCACACAAATTGCAAAGCATAGGAGTGACTCATCACCACACATCTCTAGACTATGCTTGGGAATAAACACACCATACAAAAGGGAAGACACACAGAAAACACAAGCGTCGTATAGCACGAAAAAGACATACTATACATCTAAAACATGGAAAACAAGAGATGGAAGGATCCTATTACTAGGTTCACCATCATCTTAGGCACATTACAGGTACATTTGAAGGTTGGGATTATGCCACAACAACCACCAAAGACATGCTTAAGGGAGGATACACCAACCCCACCTACTCGGAGGACTTTTAGAATAAAAAGAATGTACACTAGCTCAAGAGATACACCATCCCCGCCTTTGTAAAGGGATTAAAATAAAAGGATACACAATAGCTCAAGAGATATGATATCCTACCTCCACAGAGGGATTTCTCATTGCAATATAAACTAAAGATGTGCACTCATGTGGGGATACAACATCCCACCTCCACAAAGGGCTTACAAACATGCTTCGTTAGTACCAAAATCATTAGACAACTTACCTTATATATGCCCCCACCTTAAGGTGGTTGATATCATGTACTGATATCAAGCACTTTAAAGTAGAGAGAAAACACTCAAGGGAACAAGAGCTCTCACAAAGCCCATGCCCCCAAAGGTGACATGCACTTTACGATCACCAAATGTTCCCACAAACACACATTTGATGCAAGAAGGGAGGTTAAAAATCTTTCTCTAATATAACAACCACATCACATGATAAAAGGAATGCATAAACATAATCACACCAAGAGCCAAGGTTATACTATGGATTCAAAACCTGAGTATAATTGTGGGGCTATACCGTAGAGATCTCAGAACTGAGTGTAACCAAGGCAAGATCCAAGATAAACAAACTGCACAGAGAAACAATATTGTTATGGTTTGTTATCAAATACTAGACATCATCAAAATATCACACGGAGTGATTCTACTAGCTAGGTGTTGGATAATATGTATCAACCCCATCGTCATGTATGGACTAGGTCCATTTTTTCTTACTCGCTGAAAGGACACGTGGTGCGTATCAGTCTTATTTGTTTTTCATCTGCCAGCTAGGTAGAACCACTAGAGGAAGGTAAACAATACATGAAGAGAGGAGAGACAAGTGCCTTAGGGTTGTCACGTAGAAAGGTGCCCCCAGGTCATCAACTGCAACACTATGCCCCTAGGACACAATACACAACAATGAAAATAGAGGAGAGGAGCAATATAGAAGAATGATGATACAAATAGAAGAAATTTCACAACAGAAGCAGTCTCCCAGTATTCTTGACCTTACAAGAGTATCAAGGGTCATCCAAGGAGGCCTAAAAAACACATAACACATCATGGGGGGAACACAACACAAGAGGGGAGGTCACATAAATTAGCAAATAATGCTACAACATAGGTGACCACTATTGAATTTTTCATGGACTAGCTAGGATTTAAACCTAGGACCTTCCATTTTGCATGTTGGAGTGCTCTACCAAATGAGCTAATGGCCCTTTGTTGACCAGCCCATCGTCAGTCCAGGTGTGGATTATTTCCAACACCCCCCCATAAGCCACACTTCAGGTGCTTGGGGCTCCTAGCCTAGCTTTGATACCATGTTGAATTTTTCATGTACCAGCTAGGATTTGAACCTAGGACCTTCTATTTTGCATGTTAGAGTGCTCTACCAACTAACTGCTATCCCTTTGTTGACCAACCCATCGTCAGTTTAGGTGTGGATTATTTCTAACAACCACTAGGGTTAGAAATACTTACCTGATACAACACAATGCTAACAACGTATATATCTAGGAGGAGGCCACCCTTGAGAGCAACTATAATAGGTGCTACAATGAATGTGGCTTAGGGAGGGAGAAATACACTTATTCACTATCCTCTTAGGATGTGGAAGAAGTGATTTGTTTTGAGTGATCTTGGCATCCATGCATAAGGGATTTAATGTGAGACCTTTCTTCATTCAATAGTACTGCATCTTTTGGAGAGAGAGCATAGGAATTAAGGGAAGTTAAGGTGTTGTGAGGATAATTGTTAATGTTTGTATCTTCAGTGATCAAAGAATATGCAACCAAAGAAGAGATAGTCAATGTTCTTATATCCTTAGTGATGTCCAAATGACTTGAATATTCAATCAAAGGTGGGAGATTAAGGGTCTTCCCTTCCTTAGTGATATCCAAGGTGTGTGAACAATCGACTATAGGAGGAAGGTCGATGGGATGATCCATAGAGGCTTCATGCAATATGGTAGGGATAGCAGTTCTAATATTGTTCAACAAATGCTCATTATCTATCCATGGAATGTTCTTTGTTAGAGGGGGTTCTTCATTCACTAATGCTTCATCTTAGCCAGAGAGAGCATTGGAATGGATAGATGGTGGTGGTATGATGTTAAGGGATAAGTCAATGAATTCATCCTCTTGCACCAAATTGTCCTCATAAGTGGGAACAACTTTCAAAGAAAGATCATAAGGTAGAACTAAGTTACCATCACATGTATTAGTAATAGGAGGCATAGTGGAATGTTCAATAGAGATAAAGTCATCTAGGGATTCATCTAACATAATGAAGTCATTACTACTAAATGATGCAACATATTTATTATTATCTATGAATTTAGTGAGATCATCTAATATCAGAGGATATGTTCCCATGAGATTTGTGAAACTATCAAAATCAGATATATAACAAAGGATTTCATATGTGGAACACATAGAAATATAAACATCATATATGCATGCTATTTGTTTCAAGACTTGAGGATATTCATGAGTAAATTTAGAAAAATTATCAATGTCTATTATGTATGCAAAAAAAGCTTCCAAAGATGAATAACAAGAAGTATCCATGATCTATGCAAGAAATTAAATGCAAAACAATGTGTATTTATGACCTAAAATGCTTGATTTTTTCACTTTTTTCATTGCAAATGCCTAAATGAAAAGGTGTTGTTAGGAAATTGATAAGGGGAAGTGAATAATAAGCTATATATTAGTCCAATAATGCATTAATATCCTTCACAACACACCTATAATGCAAATCTATATGCAAATAAGTCAAAATCTAGTAGAAAATGTAAGTTTTTCAAACCCTAGTTGTGAAATTAAGGCATGAATATGTGCAAAATGATATGAAAATGAATTCTAATCAGATTTATGATGCAAAACAACCTATCTCAGATCTGAAAATACTTTTAAAGTCATACATTTCTCAATGCAAGTGCAATTTTAAGGATGATGAATGAAAATGCTAGTTTTTGTTGAAATTGTCTAAGTGTAAATGCAAATTTTTGAAATATGCAAAAACACACAAAAATGCAACACTACAAACAAAATCATAGTTTAAAGAGTGCCTAAGATGAGTAGTAAAATATGAAACAAGATTTTAACCACAAACCCTAATTTTTGAAATTACTAGGTTATAAGAAAAACTCAAAATTTCAATCAAATCCTAGCAATTTTAATATGAAAAATGAAATGCAAAGGATTATAATGTGATGATTTTTTGCAATTTAAATCAGATCTAATTTAAAAATCAGAAATTAAATGAAATTAATGTAAATTATGCCAAAATGCAAGCCAAAAATGCTAATTTTTTCCAAAATTTTCAAAAAAAAATATTTTTTTGTAAATTTTCAAATGCAATATGAAAATGATGAATGAAATGAATGTAAATCTGAAGTACAACACTTAGCAAGGTGAAAAATTCAAATAAACATAGGTTCACCAAAATGTTTAGTGTGAAAAAGGGGGACAAGATAAAAAGATTAAACCCTCCTTTCACTACAAACATTCAAGGACATATCAACCGAGTTGAATCACACTTTTGCTAGAGGATTCACCTACAGGTTAGGTTGTCACTTGGAATGATGTGGAAATATAGATATTGTTAATTGATGTATCAATTTAATGCTCAAATACCCTTAAAACCCTAATTATGCAAAATAGTGAGTAAAGTGATGAATTACGACAAATGCTTGTAGACTAAGGTAGTAGGCAGAGATTAGTTACTGACCATTTTTCAAAGTTAAAGATGTGAAATACTCAGGGACATTGGCATTAGTGCCCCTATCCAAGGTGGTGTTTTCTTTGTGGAATCCTGATCTACTTCCGACATTGATAATCACTTTATTTTCCATTTCCATCCTGGGAGATGCAGAGGACACTGGCACTAGTGCTTGAGTCCAAGGTAGGGTATTCTTTAGGATGTCAAAGCCTCTTCAGATGCTAATTATCACTATCCCAATGATTTCTATGTTTTCAACCTCAGAGGACACTGGTATTGGCACTTGAGTTTGAGTAGTGATTTTTTCAGAGATCTAGAATCTGTACACTATGTTACTGTTCCCTACAACTTCACTCCGTGAAGATGTGACACCTGTAACCTACAATCACAAGGAAAGTGGTTGGGGGCTGTGGTGTTTAGAGGCTTGCCTCAGTCAAGCCCCAAAGAGACATTCAAGTCTTTTGAACACCGTTGTTAGATAAAGAGTGTGTATCCCTGCGGGATAGGGGCAAAACAAATTGATAAATGATTCAAACACAAATAGATATCACCTTAGAGGTGTAGCTTGAATGTAGATGAAAATCCTTCAATCACATGAGAAGATGAAGCTAAATCTGTAATCACAAACACAATAACAATGCTCTGCTCTACAACAATGAATATCTTGAATGCTCTAAATTCATAAGTTCACCAAAAGTTCACAATCATCTTCTAGTTTACAAATGATACCCTAAACATGCTTATTTATGCAACTAAACACATTCCTACTAAGAATTTCATAATTTAAACTTAAGATGTTGGCATGGGACCTAATTAACGGTCACAAAATTGACATTCAAATTTGGGACCTACCTGAAATAGGGCAGGACAAGAGCAATAGTGCCCATGTCCATAGGTCCATCTTCAAGGTAGGGCTAAGTTCCACAATGTCCTTCATGCCCCATGTGACATGGGTTTCAGGCCGTTTTCTTCCAGAGTCAGAATAAACGTGTAAGATGCAAAACAAGGGACCCGGGAGCTAAACTTAGGAGGGAAAAAGTCCAGGGAGACATTTTCTGACATAACAATGAGTACACATCTTTATTTATATTGCAAGTAAAAAGCCCTCTCCATGAGGTGGGATAGCATATCCTTCTATCAAAGAAGCCCTCTGTGGAGGTAGGATAACGTATCTCTTGAGCTAGTGCGTATCCTTTTATTCAAAATCCCTTCCATGGAAGGCAGGATGGTGTATCTCTTGAGCTAGTGCACATCATTTTATTAAAAAAGTCCTCCACAGAGGCATGGTTGGATCTTGAGACTATCCTCCCTTAAGTGCATCTTCGGCGGTTGTTGTGGCATAAGCCCAACCATCAGGCGTGTCTGCAGCATGTTTGAGATGGTGGGACTTAGCAATAAGCTCCTTCCATCACCTTGTTTGTCATGTTTTAGATGTATAGTATTTGGCATGTTATATGGCACTCATGTTTTCCATGTGTCTTCCATGTGTTTTCCCCATGTGTGGTTTCAAGGGTGTAGCAATGAGCTCCTCCCACACTCGGGCTTTATTTGGCATTTTTTCCCCTATGTGTGGTTTCAATGGTGTAGTGATGAGCTCCTCCCACACTCAAGTTTTGTATGGCATGTTTTCTCCCTAGTGTAGTTTAAAGGGTGTAGTGATGAGATTCTCCTACATTTTGGGGTTTTGTGTTGCAATTTTATAGCCATGCCTATATTATGAAAATGAAAATGTTATAGCAATGTATTCATCATGTTTTGTGTGACTGTTCTAATGTCTTCATCATGTTTTGTGTGTCTTCAATACTATCTTTTTCATGTCTTGCGTGCCTGTTACTATCTTCATTATGTTTTGCATGTCTATGATGTGTCTTCTAGTGCTTACCTAAGATTGGAGGCTAGAAATAGTTCCTCAATCTTTTTGTATGCCTTAGCTTTAAGTGCCTAGCATGTTTGATGTGTTTTTTACCATACTTCAATGCATGTATGGGTTGTAAGATCATACATACATCAAAGTGGGGGCTAAATGTTATGTCATAAAATGTCCCCCTAGGACTTTTACCTCCTAAGTTTAGCACCCGGGTCCCTTAGATTTACTCATGCATGTTAAAATGAATCTCAAAGCAAAATCCCCTGAAACCCATGTCAAATGGGGCCTAGGGGTGAATCCTAAACCTTAATCAGGCCCTAAAATAGGTCCCTAGATAAGGGCACTCATGCCCTTGTCTTGCTCTATTTTTTTGGGGTCCTAAATTTGGATGTTGGTTGGTGACCATTAAAAGGTTTCCCTTGTCAGCATCTTAAGTTTGAATTATGAAATATTAGCATAGATGCATATATAATCATGTTTAGGACTTCATTTTACAACTAGATGGATAATGCAAACTTGTAATCTTCTGCTAAGGATACTCAAGGCTTCCATTGTGTTGCAGAGTAGTATTGTGTTGTGTTTGTTCATGTTTGTTATAGATTTGTCTTCATCAATCCATCTCCTCATGGTGTGAAAGATCTTTATCTCGCCATGAGAGCTTCACCTCTAAGGTGACATCTGCTTTGTGTTTCAATCATTTATCATATTATTTTCTTTTACCTCTATCCACCAAGGACACACACTCTCTATCTAAGAATGGTGTTGGAAGGCTTGAATGCCATTCTGGGGCTTGACTGAGACAAGCTCCTAAACACCACAACCCCTAACCCCTCTCTTGTGATTGCAGGTGATAGGTGTCAAATCTTGCAGAGAGGAGTTGTAAAGGATCATTGTAGAGAATAAGGATTCTAGATCTAAAGAAAGTTAAAGAAAATATCCCTAAAAGGACAAGGGTGATCCCTTATTTGTCCCTAAATTTATCACTATTAGAAATCCCTGAGCAGGTATAGTCTACAACATATTTGGCTCTCGACCTCTAGAAATTGTGCCACCTTGGACAAGGGCGATCCCTCTTTTGTCCCTGAACTTTCCACTTTCTAAAATTAAAATCTTGGTATGTTTCTAATCTCTATTTAGTGTCTTCATGTGCAAGCATTTGTTAGGATTTGTCCATTTGTTTATGATTTTGCATAATTAGGGTTTTAGGCCTATCAGATTAGGGTTTTACAAAATATCAATCTATTCTATCTTTCTAAGCATCTCATAGTGACATTAGACCTGTAGCTGAGACCTCTATCATAGTTGTGACTAAGATCGATCTATGTCCTTGAATGTATGTGCAAAAGAAGGGTTTCATTGAATCTAATTAACATACAATTTTGATCATCCTCATTTTTCTGCATAACACTCCAGAAATTACAAGACAACACACAGAACTTTGGAAATTACAACTATAGATTTCATTATACTGAAAACAACTAAACACACTACCCTATAGGTTAACTTTAACATCATTATATCATATTACCATGAAATAAAAAGTTATAATAGACTCACAACAATCATAGAATAGAAAATAAACAACACATTCACAAATCATCAAAATACTTATCTATCCCTAGTCTCTTCAAGTGGCCACCTCTCTAAAGATCTTTTATTGATTCAAATCACATTCACCATTAACAACTCAAATTCTATTTTGCATACACATTACTCAATAACACTATTTTGACGTAGAGAAAAATCTAATTCTATTCATTCATAGCATGATTGTTTGAAAAGTAACAAGATAATCTATATCACTACCAAAATCCTAGATACTAGAGCAGCTCATCAATGCCACTAAAAAAGTCTTCAACAAGATAAAAATAGAATTTAACTGAAAAAGCTATCTTTTAAATGCAGTATAACAAAAGCTCTGAGTGGAGCTATTAAATGTATTGAGTGCTTTTAAAATAACATAAAATATGGATAACTGCTAAGTGGTCAGATGGTAATAAAAGACTGAAGTCTTTGATAATGTGTCTCCTGAAATTCTGGCACCCTATAGTTCCAACGTTGCTGACTCTAGTCTGCATCCATGTCTATTCATTCCACTTTGCCATACTCAAAAACTTATATCAACACATAGATCTTTTCACACAATCATGTCAACATTAGTGACAAAATCTAGTCAATTCAAGAACAAAGATTTGTACAACATTCTTTTAAAATAAACAATTATTGCATATAAGATTAATAAATTGGCATGGTTCAAGGTAGTTTGGTGGCATAGAAAGAGTCATGAGGTTGATGATAAAAATTAGGTCATTTTTACCTCATCACTCTCCCCTCTCTAAGGTTGAGTAGGTCTTCCTGCTCTTTGCTGTGAGTGGATCCTCTGTCTCTCTGCTTCTCTCTTCCTGTTGATTTCATCAAATAGTGCACTGAGGTCATACATGTCCCCTACTTCAGGATCCTGATGATCAAGATATTTAAGAAAACCCTTATGAAATTTCACTCTCATTTTCCATGCTTGAATATCTCTAGGGTCTTGCTCTAAAGTAACCAATACCGTAGGTGGGAGCTGAATAATCAAAGGAGGTATGTACCTCATGCCTATCCATTTAGTCTTAATTTGCTGTAATATTTATGTCAAGGCTTTTGCCCTCTTATATGACCACTTGGGGTTAGTTGGAGAGATCTCTTATTTTTAGGTACATTAGTAGAGGGGTATACCAGTTCTCACATGCACTCCATGCCCTCTCTATTGAGTTTGGTCCATTTATTTTGAAATCCTCAAAACATATTCTTAAACTTCCATTGTATTTTTCCTGCATGGCCTCATACTTCTTAATTCTCCTAAAATGGGTTTTGAAAGCAAAGGGTTTGTGATATGGGTGCTTCATGAGGATTCTTACTATCCTCTCTGCCTATAGATACTCTCTAGTTCTATCTTGCCAATTAAGTTGATTCTACAAGTTAGACAAAAATGCTTTGAGCTAGACCTCTCCTATAAAGAGGTTGATAAAGAAATCATTATATTTTTTAAAAAGGAGATTATGCACAAAGAATTCACACAGTAGATTTTGTTGAGTAGGGGGTGACATTTTAAATGTTTTTAAGAATTTCTTATCATCTGGGTCATGAGGTAGATTACAAGAGATTCTAAGGAGCTTCCATCTTAACACTTGCTCATTGAGGAACATTGAATATACGTGGATGGTTTTCTACAAGACAATAATTATTCTCCTATTTTGCATGCTTCTATTTTTACTTGGTATAGTCTATCATAGGATTCTTTCAACAGTACCAACTCCTTCTTAAGATGAGCATTCTCTATTCTAGCCTATCTCAAAAAATAACGCCTTTCCATCCATTTTCTTAGCAAGGGAGGAATGTGCACCTAGAACCATTCCATCTTTGTCAGCTCAATTTGTATTTCCTTAGACTCCATAATTAGTTTGGTATTCATTTCATGCAATTATTGCTCTAATTCCACTATTTGGCTAAGGGATGCATTAATCTCTTGTTTATATTTTTCCTATATTTCCATAAAAGCTTGAAGAAATAATAAAAAATTATCAGTCAATTTCTTTATTTATACATCTTTATTGGATAAGATTGCTGAGTGTTCCTAGTTCTTCTCCCCATACCATTTTAATTGGAACTGTAGATTTTCAATAAGTTCATCTTTCTGCTTTAGTTTAACTTCTAAATCTCTTACCTTTTGATCCCTTTTTTGTATGAGTTCTTCCTTTTTATCCATGTTTTGTTTCTGTACACAAATCTTCTCATCATTATGTTGTACCTTATCCTTTAACTGTATAACGTCCTCTTCTCTCAACCTAGTTGCCTCAATTTCCATCTGACTTCGCTCTTTATTTTCTACATTTATTAAAGGAGGTGGCTCAAAACTCTCTGTATTCTGACCAAATATATTTTCCTTGTTAACTTCCCCTTCAGGGCCTTACTCTATTTCATCTGCATTATCTATTGAAGGTGTCTGTTCATTTGGTAGAACCATTTTAGACTCATTTTCATCTATTTTCTTTGTTGGGGATTTTTGTTCAATCATTAAGACTGTCTCCACTGGATCTTTTTTTTGTTCCTCTGTTCCTTCTACATTTGTATGAGATAGGTTCTGATTGTCTGCCTCCCCTTGTTCTTCCTCAATTGGGTTAGTTTCTTTTTTAGATTCTTGATTGCCATTTTTTCTCAAGGTTTCATTTACATTTGGTTGTCTATCCTGCCTTTTTCTTTTTGGAATAGGTAGATGCTCAAATGTAGTAGAACAACTTATGTCTGTATCTAGCCTTTTACATCTTCTTGGAGGAGGGCGTCTCTATAATTTTTCTTTAGGTCGTTGTTTCCTTTCCTTAGGCAAGCCCATTCTTTGTTCATCTCTAGAATAAATAAATTACACATCTTTTTATTTCTCTAGAGTCACCAGAACATTATATGTCCTAGGAGGATCATCAGTTTCCAAAGGGTTTGGCACATATTATGGTGCCTCACCCTCGAGAGTCCCTCTGTTGTGTTGGGGTTCAGGAGAAGGTTCCTTGGGGTTTTCTGTGGCCATACCAGAAGATTCTCCCCTCTCAAAATGTTGTGCAGATGCTATGGTTTCAAATTTACTAAGGAATTTCTGCCACCTCTTATCTGTTTTCCTCTTCTTCAACAGTTGATGTTTACAAATTAATGTGATTAGGCCATTGTGTTTCAAAGGCCCTAACCCAAACTTATACCTTTCTATCATATGAATGATAAAATTATACAAGAAAGTAGGGAGGTTGATTCTGATTTTAGGTTTCTTAGCACTGTGGTGCAAATGAATAAGCAAGTGAAAGGGAGGCCCTACAATAGTGGGACACTGGCCGTCACAGGTAAAATATTTGATAATCCATGCAACCGTAATTTTCTAGCATTTTCTGATAGGAAATATTTGTTGATTCTGCTAAGTTTATCCCTTCATTTTTAATACCAAAAAGATCAAAAATAATTTGGGCACTCACCTTGAATTTCTAGCCTCGCACTATGGAATGCCCATCTAAAAAATTCTCAACAAACTCCTTGACCAGCTCCAAGTTGTACCCCTCAAATTTCTTAACAAACTCCAATCACCCTACCTTTTGAAACAATTCTAAAATGTTCTAAAGGACCAAACATTTCTCCAGAGAATTAGGTTCTAATTTCTGCTTTGCCCCCATGTTAATTCTTTTGATAATTCTTACTGAATTCCTCACTAAACTATTATGACTACCAAGGCGACCAATTGTTAAGCTAACTAAACTGAATGACCAAGTGTAATGAAAACCAAACTCACAGCTAATTGTAATTGTGTTAAAAATAATAGAGTGAGATGAAGGTGATATGACATCTTTCAAATCAGCATGCCAACTTGGACGTTTTACTCATTATTACGTTGTATGATGTAGAGTTAGTACACCGTCATTTCCTCTAGTCAAAGTATAGTTCCCATGGATTTCTAATTTTGCAAAAGGGGTAAACGTACACTAATTTATTAAATCCTATTTACAATCGATTTCTTAATTAAGAAAGAATGTGTACATACCTTACGTTCCTAAATTGATTTGAATTTGCTTCACCTTTCTTGATGTAATGGTCACATTTATAATTTTTCAAATCATTAATGCAAACCTTTTGATGGGATGGAAAAAATATTTTGACAGATTTATTAATGAGGTTGGTGGTGTGGCTGAGGTGTTTAATTATTATGACTTTTAAGTGGTCATAATAATTATTACTTATTATGATAGAGGGTGGTAGCATAAGGAATTCATTTTAATGAATGCTTTAGTATGGAAGAGTTGGATGGTGGAAATTATATGAATAGGCATGCTTTGAAAATTCCAGAGTATTTGCAAAGGGCTAACAAGTTCTGGAGCATCGCTGGAAGATACCATTGGAACGTAGGAACAAAGTTTCAGAGCATCGCTGGAAGATGTTGCTGGAAGATAGGAACAAAGTTCTAGAGCATCATTGGAAGATGCCACTAGAATGCATGAACAAAGTTCTAGAGCATCACTAGAAGATGCCATTAAAACTTAACAAAAATAAGAATGAAGTTCTAGAGCATCGGTGAAGATGCTACCGAAACTTAGCATGAATAGGAATGAAGTTCTGGAGCATCGGTGAAGATGCTATCAAAACTTAGCATGAATAGGAATGAAGTTTTAGAGCATTGATGAAGATGCTACCAAAACTTAGCACTATCCCAAGGCAAAATTCCTGCAAAGAAATACTAAAATTTAGATAATTAACTTAGATAAGTACACAACAATTTAAACAAATACTTGAAATTAACACTCACATTTTTTCTTTTATTATTATTATGTATCCTTTGCCAAGATAGAGTTAATACATTGGTTCTCTCCTTGCATCTCTATCATATTTGTAAATTCCTCTTTTTTTTATAGGTTTGTGGTAAATCCACAATCTATGACCATTGACTAGAAGTGTTTGAGTGTCACTATCTATGGGTTTAAGTTGCACTGCTCCATTTGGAAACACTTCAGAAATTTCATATGGTCCTAACCAATGGGTCTAAAGTTTACCTTTTTGATCTTTATATCTACAATCAAATAGTAATGCCCAATCATTATTATGGAATTCCCTTTCCTTTATATGCTTGTCATGCCAAGACTTTAGCTGCTATTGAACCGGCTTGGTCTGGTGAATGGTTTCCAAGTGGAGTTCATCTAGTTCACTAAGTTGTAGTACCCATTCAATTTAGGCTTGATCAAGGTCCAAACCTACTTCCATTATTGTTCTCAGTGTTTGTAATTCAAATTCAGTGGGTAGAAGAAGTTTCTTTCCAAAAACCAATTCATAGGGAGTAAGACTAGTGGTTGATTTCCAAGTGGTGTTATAAGCCCAAACTGTGTCGTGCAGTTTCTTAGCCTAGTCTTTCCTTCCTAATGAAACTATTTTTGTTAGGATGTTTTCAAGTTCTCTATTAGTTACTTCCACCTGACCATTTTCTTATGGGTGTAAGGGGATGATTTCTTATGACTTACTTGGAAATGGTAAGTGAATGCCAACATAACTTTAGACATAAATTGTGGTCCCTGATCTATGACAATGGATCTGGGAGCTCCAAATTTAAGGAAGATTTTGTTATAAAGGAAATCTGCTACCTATTCTTCCCTAACAACTTTCAGTGCTTGAACTTCTACCCATTTGGTTAGGTAGTCAGTATAGACCAGGATGTATTCTTTACCCTATGAAGGAGGATCTATGGGCCCTATGAAATCTAGTCCCCATTTTTCAAAAGGTTCATAAACTACTTGTGGTTCAAGATGCATCTCGCTGGATGTTGTAGGTCTCCCTACTCATTGGCATTCATCACAATGGTGGACATATTTTTTTACATATTTGTGCACGGAGGGCCAATAGTATCCTGCGCCTAAGATTTTGTGGGAGGTTCTTTTTGCTGAATAATGGCCTCTAGAAGGGTCATCATGGCACACTCTCATTATACTATATGTTTCGCCTAATCTGATGCAACAACATAAAACTAGATTAGACCCACTCTTGAACAACATAATGTTGATCCATTTGAATTGGGCACTTTCTCTGATGAGGCATTTCTTTTGTTTCGATGTAAAATCTGGTAGAAACTCAGAGGTGGCTAAATAGTTGGCTATGTCTGCAAACTAGGGTATTTTAATGGAGATGGAAAATAAGTTTTAGTTTGGAAATTCATCTTGAATAGGGGCATAGTCTCCATTGTCTTGCTTGATTCAGGATAAAAAGTTTGCTACTACGTTAAACTTCTTCGGCTTATTAATGATGGTTACATTGAATTCTTGCAGAAGTAATAACCATTTGATTATCCTTCCATTCACTGCACATTTATTCATTAGGTACTTAATGGTTGAATGGTCTATAAAAATAGTTACCTTGTACCCAGTAATGTAATGTCAAAATTTGTTGATTTCATGAACCACAACTAAGAATTCTTTCTCCATAGTGTAGTTTCTTTTAGCAAGAGTCAGATTCTTACTTATGAAATATATAGCATACTTCCCTCCATTCTCATCTTCCTGGCCTAAAACTGCTCCAATTACATCACTAGAAGCATCTGCGTAAATATGGAAGGGAAGGTTCCAATTAAGTCCTTGTAATACTAGAGTAGAAGTGAGTTTTTCTCAAATGATGTTTGACATTCCATTGTCCAAGCAAATTCCACATCCTTTTGAAGAAAGGCAAACATAGGAGCTACGATTTTACTGAAGTTTTCTATGAACCTTCGGTAGTATCCAACATGGCCCAAGAAGATTCTAACATCAGTTTGGTTTTTTGGGGTCTCTAGTTGTTTATCACTTTAATTTTTTTATAGTCTACCTTTATCCCCTCAGTTGAGATGCGATGTCCCAACACTATCCCTTGTTCTACCATTATTAGACACTTCTCATGACTCAGGCATAACTGATAGTCTTCACATCGTTGCAATACTCTGTCCAAGTTTTTAAGTGCTTCATCAAAAGTGGATCCATATAGAGTGAAGTTATCCATATGGACTTCCACACAATCATTTACAAGTTTAGCAAAGATTTCTAGAAAAGCCCTCTAAAATGTTGTAGAGGCATTACATAATCTGAAGGGAAGGAATTGATATGCGAACGTTCCCTAAGGATAGGTAAAAGTTGTTTTGTCCTGGTCCTCCACTGCTACTTGTATCTGATTATATTTGCTGAATCCATCCAGAAATGAGAAACACTTTCTCCTTGCTAAGTTATCCAAGACTTGGCTTATGAAGGGTAGTGGAAAGTAGTCTCTATAAGTTGCTTTATTGAGTTTCTAAAATATATGCACACTCTCCATTTCCCATTTTTCTTTGGAACAACCACCAAAGATGAGACCCACTTGTTGTCAGAGATAGAATAGATGAATCCCACTTGTAGGCATTTTTCAATTTCTATTTTGATAATGTCTTTGAGAGCAAGGTTAAGTCTACCTTGTTGCGGACGAACTGGTCTGACATCTTTAGTATAGATGTGGTGAGTATAGACACTAGGATGCATTCCTCTCATATATGTGTAGTCCCAAGAAAAAGATTTGGATCTTTTCACCAATATATCAAATAGCTTGAGGTCATCTGCTTCTATTAACTAGCTATTAATATTTAAAGTTTTTCCTTGAACTAACATGATAGTTTTGGTTCCTGGGTAGTAGGAGGTGATAGTGTGAAATTCTCTCATCAATGTGTTGAGTAGACAACTATGCAGTATGATTTTTATGGAATCTGGAAATATCCTTGAAGAAGTGATCAATCTTTGGACTGATATTAGCTAGAGGGTAAGGAAGTGCTATGAAGGATGTTTGGTTGCTATTGTGTGTGTGCTTGATATCATTAGTTTAGGTCATGTGTCATAAGATTTCCTCAACTTCCAAAAGTTCTTCATCACTCGAATCTATAGTGATATCTTACATGTCATTTTCCAATTCATCTTCTAATTCTTCATCATGGTGTTTAATGACTACCATTGCGAGTGAGGCCATATTTTATTGCCTGTTAGAGCAATTTGATTCATCCATCCAAACTCACTTGTTCATAGCAGGTTGAGCAAGAGGATACAGGAACAAGTGTTTGCTATTAAGGCCATTCAAAATTGTCATTCCTCCTGCTCTACAATTAATTTTGGCTGTAATAGTTGCCAATCAAGGTCTTCCTAATATTAATGGATAACTATCCTTAGGAGTGTGGGACTGGATCACCTAGAAGTCCACTAGATATTCCCAATTGTCAACTTTGATAGGGACATTTTCTAGGACACCTTTGGGAACAACTATAGACTGGTTTGCCATTTGCAATATGGTTGTTGTGGGGAATAAATTTGTGAGCCCCATTTTTTCCATGGCATCCACAGTCATGACATTAATCACTACCTCTAAGTCCATGAGTGCATTGGGTATTCCTACCTCATTGATTGTCACCCTTATGAGTGGGCTACCTGGATCACCATATTTTGGGGCAAAGATTTCTCTAGTCAGAAGGTTAGCCAAATATCTATTGATTTTCACTATGTTAATTTGTTTTTCTTCTACCTTGGTGTTTTTATGCACAACTGTTTAACTAACTAGTTGAGTTCAGGAATCTCTTTGATCCCTTGTAATAATGGAATCTCAATGTAGAGTCATTTAATTTTCTGTATTAAAGTAGTTCAATTGGCAAGGTTATTTCAAGAGGGATTTTCAAGAAGGTCTCCTTAAGGCACTCTAGAAAAGGTACTTGAGTTCTCCTCTTTGAGTTGGGGTCATTCCCCAAAAGGCTTGGTGCATGTTTATTGATAGTCTCTGCTAGTGGAAAATCTGAAGGTTTATGCAGAGGTCATTGAGAAGATGACAAAGGAATTCTAGAGGGATATTCCTAAATTTCAGAAGGCTTATCTTGGTTACTTCATGTGGTTTTCTCTGAAGGTACGAGAGTTGTTCCTTCAGTGGGCTTCTCATTTGGGTCTTCCAAGATTTCAACAATGGTAGGCTGATGGAGCATTTTTCCTGACCTTAACTGTAAGTTCCCACAATAGATAGCATTAAACCCAACCATGTTTTCCTTCTTAGTGGAGTACACTGGTGTAGTTTCATGGTAATTCTTTATATTAACAATAGGTTGCATTGGTAATTAGGGTTGACTGACTTGCTCATTTTGTTGAGTATTGTGGGGAGCTGGCAGGAGATTCTGTTGTGGGTTTGGCATCCATTGCAGACCATGATAGAATTGGTTTGAAGCATGATTCCATTGTGGGGTAGGATTTTGAGGGTACCACTATTGTTGAGTTTGATTTTCCCATTTGTGGATTTGCCCAGGGCTGGTTTGCCCACTCAGGTGGTCCCTAAGGGTAAGGTCCCCAATTAGGTGGTGTTGGAGGCCAAGGTGATGCCCACTGATTGTTATTCCAATTATTTAGAAGGCACCAGGATGAGTTTGAGTTTTGACCATAGGATAAATTCCTTCCTAGTCTCTGACCTACATAATTGACCTCTTCCTCTATGTGAGATGACTTCTTTGATTTTTTAATTGCATTGAGTATCTCACACTGATCGGTGGCATAATTTTTCTCACAAATTTGACAATTGTTAGCTTTATCTAGAGGACACTCCCTTAACAGATGTTTATTTTGACATCTAGGATAGTAGATGGATAAGGTTTTGGGATTACGTGTCTTGACCTATATTCCATCTAGGGTGGTGTTCAAATGAACAAGGAAATCTATTTTTAGATTTGTTATTTCCTCTCGCAATTTGCCAATTTCATTTGATCTTCTCAATAGGCTAGAATTATGGATTCCTCCATGGGTCTGAGAGAAATTTATACACAACTCATCAATATCTCTGAGGTCAAGTTGGGACACGTCTCCTTTTCCCATCAAGTCTAAGCTTCTCCTAGTGTCCTCATCAAGCCCCTTGAGGAATATGGTCTTCAAAAGTTTTGGGCTCATTGTTTCTTCTCCGTACCATTTTGTTAGAAAGATGAACCTATCCAGGAAGTCTTCTAGGCTTTCATCCTCTTTTTGCCTCAATTTGAATAGTTCTTCCTTCCTATTGTTGACCCTACAGTAGCTCTGATATTTGTCCAAAAAGATGGTTTCCATATCATCCCAAGTGGTTATTGATCCTGAAACCAACCCCATGAACCATCTCATTACAGAGTCTCTCAAGGTAGAGGGAAAAATTTTTAGTTTCTGATTATCTATTTTGTAGTCATATGTCTGACTTAGAACTTTAAATTCAAAAAGGAACTGGTCTAGGTCCTCAGAAGACAAACCTCTAAAGGTTGGTAGGATAGAAGGTAAAATGCTTTTCATTGGTGAGTCTTCCTCTAGGTTGAGAGCAATAGGATAAGTAAAATTTGAATGTTTGGGCTACTCTCCAAGGATTTGGGTTATCAACATCTTGATTGTTTCCCCTTCCATGGTGATTGAAAGGGTCATTATTGTTATCAACCATTACGATGAAAGGGATGTTTTCCTCCTCAAGTGTTTGTTGTGGTGGTTGAGTATCTAAGGTGTTTTGGGAAGTCTCGGGTTGATCCTTATCGATCAGTTCATTGTGAATAAGTTCTTCATCTAAGACTTCTACCTCTCTAGATTTGGTTGGGACTACTATTTGGGGGGTTTTTGCTACGAATCTTCTGTGTGGACCTCATTTTTTGACCATGCAGAAAAAAAAGTTTGATGACTATTTTTGTTTTGACTAATAAGAGGTATTCAAATGTTCTCCTAATACCACTAGGAAGGGGTCCCAGGAAAT
The DNA here is from genome assembly GCA_027924645.1 of Cunninghamia lanceolata. Classification (NCBI taxonomy): domain Eukaryota; kingdom Viridiplantae; phylum Streptophyta; class Pinopsida; order Cupressales; family Cupressaceae; genus Cunninghamia; species Cunninghamia lanceolata. Next base: position 4,112,832 of record BSBN01001011.1, read on the forward strand.
GATGCCAAAAAGTGGTAGGTTGTCGTTAAGTCCTAACACTTTAGTTGAAAATGTATCAGTTTTATCAACCGGGTAGTGTCTAAGGTTGTATGCAATAGGGGATTGGTTTGGACATCTCAACTTAGCAGTGATTTTTTGGATTTTGGGGAAAGTTTTGAAAATATAAACTTAAACTAGAAAGCATACAAACTTAGTCTACAAAGCATTTGAATCTAACCTATAAAGCATATGAATTTTAAACTATGAATTTTAAAGAAATATTCAAATCTAAGAAAATAGAAAATTCTTTAAATCTAAATTTGTACTATCAATTAATATTGAACTTCTGATCTAAGCAGGAGCTCCAGAATTCCTCTTTATAGAAAGTGGCTCCAAAACTCCAGAAATTACATGACAACACACAAAACATAAAAAATTACAACTAAAGATTTCACTATGCTGAAAACAACTAAGCACAATAACCTACAGGTTAACATTAAAATCATTATGTCATATCACCATGAAATAGAAAGTTATAATAGACTCACAACAATCATAGAATAGAACATAAACAACACATTCACAAAACATCAAAATACTTATCTATCCCGAGTTCCTTCAAGTGGCTAGCTCTCTGGAAATCTTTTATTGATTCAATTCATATTCACCAATAACAACTCAACTTCCAATTCACATACACATTACTCAATAACACTATTTTGATGCAGAGCAAAATCTGATTCTATTCATTCATAGCATGATTGTTTGAAAAGTAACAAGATAATCTATATCACTACCAAAATCTTAGATACTAGGGCAACTCGTCAATGCTACTAAAAAAGTTTTCAACAAGATAAAAATAGAATTTAACTAAACTAGTTGTCTTTTAAATATGGTATAACAAAGGCTCCAAGTGTAGCTATTAAGTGTCTTGAGTGCTTTTAAAATAAAATAAAAGATGGCTAACTGCTAAGTGGTTGGATGGTAATAACATACTGAAGTCTTTAATAATGTGTCTCTTGAAATTCTGGCGCCCTATTGTTTCGGCATTGTTGACTCCAGTCTGCATTCATGTCTATTCCTCACACTTTTCCATACTCAAAAACATGTATCAACACACAAATATTTTCACAAAATCATGTCAACATTAGTGACAAAATCTAGTCAATTCAAGAATGAAGATTTGTACAACATTCTTTTAAAATAAACAATTATTGCATATAGGATTAATAAATTGGCATGGTTCAAGGTAGTTTGGTGGCATAGAAAGGGTTGTGAGGTTGATGATAAACATGAGGTTATTTTTACCTCATCAAAATTCATCTCTGTGGTGGGATCATGTGCAAGTTGAGAGACAAAGAAAAGGAAAGGAAAATATTAAGACTTGGGAAAGAATGTTAACCAAGTTGAAGGCAAAGTTTCTGCCTGCAAACCATCAGATCACCATGTTTAAAATGCTATAGAACCTCAAGCAGAGGGAAAAAAATGTACAATACTACACTGAAGAATTTTATAGATTGAACATTAGGGCTGGTCACATTATAGATGATGTAGAGAAGGTCTCCAGGTATGTAAATCGTTTGTATTATTCTATCCAAGATGAAATTAGCATGGTTAGAATTACTAGCATAGAAGAAGCCTATCAATTTGCATTGAAGGTAGAAGAAAAGATCTCTAGAAGGTAGAATAGCTCTAGGGGAGGAGGTAAATCATCCAAAGGAAGAGGGCAGTCAAATCCTAGACATGGTTCTTAGGATAAGCAAGGACAAACAAGTTCTTCTCAAACTACTACCCAAGGAAGTAGAGGAAGGGGTGATTACTCTCAAGGTAGAGGAATTATAGAAGAGGAAGAGGATTTAGTGGAACATGTTTCCAATGTGGATAGGCTAGACATAGGGCATTTGATTGTCCCCAAGAACAACAGAGCAGTGGCAAAGGAAAAGAGACTAGAGTTCATATAGCACAAGCTAAGGAGGAGAATGTGGCAAGTGTAGCCTCACCAAAATTTGGAGAAGAACCTGAGGATGGAGAATCCTTGATGCTGAGGAAAGTTCTTCTAACACCTGAAAAGGTACAAAGGGAACTAGAACAATGAAGAAATCTATTTAGAACTAGATGTAAGTCTAGAGGAAAATGTTGCAAAGTGATTATGGATAGCGGAAGCACTAACAACTTAGTGTCAAAAGAGATGGTGGAGAAGCTAAAATTGAAAAGGTTTAAACACCCAACTCCCTACAATGTTTCCTAGATGCAAAAGGGACATCAGTTATTGGTAAGTGAACAATGCCTTGTTAAATTTCACATTGGGAATTACATAGATGAGATAATGTGTGTTGTTATGCCAATGGATGCATGCCATATTCTGTTAGGTAGACCTTGGCAATATGATAGGTAGGCCATTCACGATGGCAAGAGTAATTGTAATAAAATCAACAAGGATGGGGTTGAGTATGTGTTAAATCCTTTGAAGGATAAGGATGAGGAAGTTGAGAAAACCAATAGGGTTTGTCTAGTAACTAGAAAAAAATTCCTAAAGGAAATCAGAAAGGAAAAGGTATGTTATGCCTTCCTACCTCAAGTTGTAGAAATTATGATAGCAGAGAAAGGGGAAGAAGTTCCCACAGAAGTTCAAGAAATTTTGAAGGAATTCAATGACATTCTAATGAAGAACTTACCTGATGGATTACCTCCAACTAGAAGCATAAGTCACTGCATCAACTTGATATCAGGGGCAAGCTTACCAAATAAGGCACCATATAGAATAACACCTATGGAAAATGAAGAGGTGAATAGACAAGTGCAAGAGCTATTGGATAAGGGGCTGATTAGAAATAGTCTTAGTCCATGTGTTGTACCTGCTATACTGGCACCTAAGAAAGATGGGAAATGGTGAATGTGAACTAATTCAAGGGCTATAAATAAGATAACCATTAAGTATAGGTTCCCATTGCCTTGTATGGATGACTTGATGGATTGTTTGAGTGGAGCAAAGTACTTCAGCAAGATTGATTTGAAAAGTGGATACCACCAAATCAGAATTAGAGAGGGGTATGAATGGAAGACAACATTCAAGACCAAGGATAGACTATATGAGTAGATAGTGATGCCATTTGGGTTGACAAATGCACCCAGTACCTTTATGAGATTGATGAATGAGGTAATGAAGCATTTGCTTGGAAAATTTGTTAACATTTATTTAGATGACATTTTGGTTTTTAGTAAAACAAAAGAGGAACACATGTTGCACCTTAAGGAAGTTTTGCAAAGGTTAAAAGAAGAAAAGTTTCTAGTAAACATGGATAAATGTAGTTTTATGTAGAGGGAACTAGTATATCTAGGTTTCGTAGTGTTTGAAGAAGGGTTGAAGATGGATCCTGAGAAGGTTAAGGCAATACTAGATTGCCCTTCACCCAGAAACATGTTTGAGGCCAGAAGTTTTCATGGCTTGGCAAGCTTCTATAGGAAGTTCATCAGAAATTTTAGTGGATTATATGCACCAATCACCAAGATAATGAAGTGTGTTAGAAAAGAGTTCTAATGGAATGTTGTAGTAGAAAAGAGCTTCTAGTTGTTGAAGAAGAAGGTGATAGAACAACCAGTGTTGGCATTGTCAGACTTTGGCAAAGTGTTTCAAGTAGATTGTGGTGCTAGTGGTAGTGTAATTAGGGGATTGTTAAGTCAAGAAGGTAGACCCATTGCTTACTTTAGTGAGAAACTAAATGAATCAAAGAGGAAATACTTAGTTTATGACCAAGAATTATATGTTATAGTGTAGGCCTTAAAGAAGTGGATGCATTACTTGTTATCAAACAAGTTTGTATTGTACATAGACCATCATGCCTTGCATTACGTAAGCAATCAAGGTAAGTTAAACCAGACGCATATGAAATGGGTGGATTTCTTGCAAAGTTATTCTTTTGTCTTGAAACATAAGAGTGGTAAGTCAAATAGGGTAACAGATGCACTTAGTAGAAGGTGTTTATTAATGAATGAGTTAAGGGTCAGTGTTGTTGGCTTTAATGCAATGAAGGAATTGTATCTTGACGATCCTAATTTTAAGCAAGCATGGACAGTGAGTAGAAGTCTAGTGGAGGGAGATAGGACACCATGGTTGGAGTATTTCATCCAAGATGACTTCTTGTTCAAAGGACAAAAATTGTGTATACCTAGAGGTTCATTGATAGAGAATCTAATAAGAGAAAAGCATAGTGGAGGCTTGAGTGGATATTTTGGAATAGATAAGACATTGGCACAACTAAGTGAGGGTTATTTTTGTCTTGGAATGAACCCAAATGTGGGGAGACTAGTACAAGGTTGTAGAATTTTCTAGCATGCTAAAGGAGCATGATAAAACACAGGGATATATCAGCCATTACTTATACCAAAGAGACCATGGGAGCATCTAAGTATGGATTTTGTTTTGGGATTGCCTCGAACACATAGAGGTAATGATTCCATTTTTGTTGTAGTGGATAGATTTTCAAAGATGGTTCATTTCATACCGTGCCAGAAAACTAGTGATGCATCCCACATAGCTATGTTGTTTTTCAAAGAGGTTATCAAGCTGTATGGACTACCTAAGAGCATAGTTTCCAATAGGTACATAGTTTTTTGGCCATTTTTGGCATACATTATGGAAGAAGATGGGCATTGAATTAGGATTTAGTTTAGCCTATCATCCCCAAATTGATGGACAAACTGAGGTGGTGAACAAAAATTTGGGAAACTTATTAAGATGTTTGGTGGGAGACAAACCACATCAATGGGATATTATCTTGGTACAAGTAGAATTTTCTTACAATAATTCAGTGAACAAAAGTGCAGGAAAGAGCCCGTTCCAAATAGTTTATGGGTATAGACCAAGAGGTGTTGATGAGATGAGAGATAGTGCATATTTGAATAGGAAGAGTATTGTAGCAGATGATTTTGCATAATACATTCATGAAGTTCACAAGGAGGTGAAGGAAAGTTTGAGAAAAGTGCCAGAAAATACAAGGAATATGTTGATGTGCATAGGAGGGAATAAGAGTTCTAGGTAGGAGACTTAGTTTTGGCACATTTAAGGAAAGAAAGGTTTCCACAGGGAACATATAATAAGTTGAAATTCAAGAATATAGGCTCGTACAAGGTGTTGAGGAAGTTCCCATCCAATTCCTATGAGATTGAGTTACCAGTAGGGATATACACATCTCCTATTTTCAATGTTGCTAATCTATACAAGTTCCATGAAGGAGAGACAAGTTTACAAGGGGGTAAATACTCACATTTTCCTAATGCACAAGGATGGTTAGATCAGGTACTTGAAAAAAAGATGGAAGAAGTAGATAAAGTGATTAACTCTTGAATGGATAAGAAGACCAGAGAAAAGGACTACATGGAATACCTAGTCTGATAGAAAAATAGAGCTTCAAATGAAGCTTCTTGGCTAAGTGTTACAGAGCTAGTCAAGTATGAAATTCTAGTTCTAGACTTACCAAAATGTTCATGAGTTTCCAACTCATGGAACATTTCAGTTAGCTAGCATGTCTAATGCAGGAGCATCCGAGTCCATGAGCAATCCTCATCAACTAAAAATATTTCTTTTCTTTCTTGCTTGTTTGTTTTCCTTCTTGTTTTGTTGCAAGAGTTGATGATCAAATTTATGGAGAATTTCCTATGGATTCTTGGCCAATTGCTGAGTTGATCTTGAAGAATATCCAAATGGGTGCTCACATTTCAATTTTGGTGAAGATCTGAGATAAATTGGATAAGTTATGCAAAAGTGGGATTTTTAGTGTCAATAGGATATGTGGGACTTTCCCTACCATTAGGATATGTGAAGATGACCCTTAATCCTATAAAAATCCAAGTGATGACATCATCTTGTTAAAAAGACAAATGGGTGTCCAAAATTCCAAGTTGTGCAAGATTATGAGAAAATAGAGCAAGTTATGCTTAGGTATAACTTTGGTCTGCAACAAGATATGCAACACTTTTGTTTGCAACTAGATATATCCAGTAGACCCCAAAATTCCTACATTGCCCAGAATGGTCACTTTTTCTTACAATGTCCAACAAGGTCACTTTTTCCCACAATGTCCAGTAGGGTCACTTTTTCCTGCAATGTTCAACAGGGTTACTTTTTCCTGCAATATCTAGCAGGGTCACTTTTTCCCGCTTGTTCACTCAAAAGCACTTGGAAAGTGACAAAAATGGTTTTTGACTACCTATGGCTGATCCAAGAGCCATTTAATGACTAACAAGTGTCCTATTCATGTGATGAGTGTGGTGGCTGCCTCAAATGCCTATAAATAGGGAAATTTCACACTAAAAGAGGTTGACTTCTCCATAGTGATTTTTCTTGGCTTCTACTGGAAGATTGTTCTATGTTTTCATAGGAAAGATAGGTTAGTATGATCTAACTACTTGAATGGTTGTAAGACTTAGGCCAAGGCATGTATGAAGACCATTGTACTCCTGCTATAATTTTTTCTATTGCATACAAATAAAGAGTTATTTGTTTCATTATTGTCTGTTGTTCATTTTGCTGCCTAGTTTAGTAGCTTGTCAAAGCCCCTGGACCTTGACTTGCATCAACTTTGACCTTTTTATTAGATCCTATTGGGAGTTTATTTGCAATAGCCACTAATTTTTTTACATTACTATTCTTTATGACACTACTAAGTCTTGGATTACCTCATGAAGCTCCATCAAAATATAACTTTATTAATGAATGAGGAGCTATCAATTTTTTCTAAAATTCTCCCTTCTTTCTTGTTACTTCCACTAATTGAACCACTTAGAGTAGGTGGTTTTAAGAGTATTCATTTCATAAGTATCTCATTGTCCTAATTATAAAATTTCTTCCCCATAGAAACATTCTTGATTACATGAGACATGATTGTTTCAAAAAATTCTCTTTCTAGGTTGTGTATTATAGCTTCAAACTTGGTGGGAGATTTTCTAAAAATTCTATGATTATGTTCTAGCCACAAATTCAAAATTAGTAAGGAAGGGATAACCTACCAAATACATGAAAATGTAGATTCCTTACATAGTGCAGGCCAACTTAGAAAATGATGAAATATTGAATTAGAGAAAACTCCTTCCTAGCCAAGTTTACTGTATAACCATTTCTTGCATTTTTTACTAAATTTACAATTCAAAAAAATATTATTAGAGTCTTCAAGTATTCTATTCCACATAACACACATTTTTAAAAAGAAGACATTCCCAAATTTTTTAGCCTTTTACTAGTGTAGACACCTAAAATTGTCCATGTCTTACAACATCACCTTGTCGATACATTACTTGAGACATGTCTTATGACATTTTGTCATAGGTCCCTTTCATCACCTAATTAATTAAATAAATTATATTTATTTAATTAATTCCCATCCTAATCCCATTTATCCCACTAGACAATTAATTAAATAAATCCTATTTATTTAATTAATTTCCCACCTTTCCTCTAATTTAAATAAATAAAATATTTATTTAAATTAGCCCTCTCCCATTTTCCAACTAATTTAAATAAAATATTTGAATTAGTCCTCACCTTCAACCTCATTCCAACACATCTCCCATACTACAACCATACTACAACTTTCATTTAATGCTTTTCACACTACCAACTAATTTAAATAAAATATTTATTTAAATTAGGTCAACTCTATTCTTATCCGTACACTTGTCACATGACTACAACTCCTTGTGCCTTTTAATCTTACCCGTACACATCACACAATTGACCTTTCAATCCTAGCCATCAATCCTTATCACTCATTTCCTATAAATCAAACCTCACCCAAGCCATTTGGGGGGATCCATCTTCTAGTATCATTATGCTGTCAAAATGATTCTAGATCCTCTCATAATTCATCTTCATTCTAGTTTTATACCATAGAAATCATGACCAATCAACATATCACCATCCATCATTCATCATCTAGAACATATCTAGTAGATTAGGGCCCATCTACTCCATTCTATTGAGTGTTGAAGACTTGGTTGGAAGGTAAAGGTATTGGGTTTTATGCATTATCTTCATATTTATATTTTCCACCATTTTTTTCATTCACTAGTTAAATCTTATTATGTAAGGCTAACTAGGAAAATGCCTTGGCCTTAGGTATGCATCCATTATCCCAGCATAAATTTGAAGGCCATTTTTCTAAATAAGAGGGATGGGTTAAAGATATATAACCTTTTTTTATTGAATAATGACCCATATTAGAGGCCATCCAAGTCATTTCATCCTCCTTAGGAGAGAAAAATATTTTCCTTTATGTCAAAGTCTTGTTGAGAAATTCTTTTTGATCATCTAGAATTTGACATTCCTCCAGGATTTTCCATCTAGCTTTAGGTTGATATTCTGTCTTGACTATTTCAAAGTAATCTTTAACATTTTCTTCTCATGCCTACATCAAATATAACTTCACTTCCAATAAATCCATCCTCTTATCTAATGGTTTATGACCATTCCAAAAATAAGCCCAAAAATGTGCTTTCTCCATTATAGATTACCCATGAGAGATGTGAGGTGATTACTTCTCTACATTTGGCATTTTGATCCTATAAGAGGGTTAGTATGGTAAATATTTTTTTCTTTTTCATATGTATCAAAGTATTTGGCCTACATTATTTTGCGCTATTTTGAGTTAGGTTTAGCATACATATGCCAAATTTTAAGCACCAAAGTTATGCACTCTAGCTCCACCTGAAGATTTTGACCTGGGCAACTGTTCCAAGGATAATAATGCTACCTTTTTCCTTCCATTATTTTGTTTCCACAAAAAGCTTCTTACTCATGTTCCTATCTCAAAAAATACACCACTAAGGATTTTAAGTATTAACATAATGTAAATAGGAAATATAGATAGGATAACTTTAATCATAATTATTCTTCATGTCATTGTTAGCCATCTACCTTTCCATGAGGATATATTCTTATGAATGGAAGAGATAATAGATTTCCAAATTTCATTTTTCATTTCTCTAAAAAATAAGGGGATACCTTGGTATAGACATGGTAAAATTTGGGGCTTAAAACCAAACATATTAGAGATTCTTCTTTAGAATCAAATAGAAGAATTTTTAAAAAAATGGATTTTGACCTTGGATTTATTTTCTAACCAAAATTTGTAGAGTATTTTGAAATGAATTTCTTTATGGTTTTAGCTTCATCATATTTTGATTGACCAAAAAGGAGAATGTCATCTACAAAAAGAGATTTGGTGACTTGTTCTACGAATATAGGAATGGATAATCCTTTCTAGTTTTGCTACCTATTTTCTACCAAAATAAACCTACTCAGAGCCTTTTCCATAATGATGAATAAGAAATAAGATATAGGATCCTCTTGTCTAATTCCTTGAGATGATTTTAAAAACTAGTTGGACTTACATTCACTAAGCTGGAGAATCTTACTCCTAATATGCAATAATAAATACATTTGTACCAATCATTGGAGAATCCATTTTTTAGAAATTACATTAGAAATCCCCAACTTACCTTGTCATAAGCTTCATCATATAAAATTTTATCATCATTACTAAAAAAATTTATTTTTCGATTAAGTGTAATACCTCATGTTCTACCAAGGCTCCTTCAAATAATTCTCTTCCTAGAATAAATCCCCTTGTTCTTCAAATATGAGGGAAGGAATAATACTTCCCAATCTAACTTTGATTTCTTTAGAGAAGAATTTATAAATGGTATTGCATAAGGAAGTGGGTCTAAAATCTACAAATGAGGAGGAGTTTGTAATCCTAGGGATTAAAGATATAAAAGTAACATTCATTTTCTTTAAGACATTTTTATGTTTATGAGCCTTTTCCATTGCTAGTAGAACATCTTTTCCAGCAAAGTCCCAATATTTTTTGAAAAAAAAGCTATGAAACCTATTGGCATCCTAAAAATCCTTCAATTTGTAGATTTCCTTATATGTTTTCCCCTTGCACTTGTTGTTTCTTTGCTAGTTGTGTGGGTCTAAATGTATGTTACCTAGATAGGGATGATCTTAGGCCTTTTGCCCCTTGCTCATATTTTCCTTGGTTCGCTAAAATGTTTTTAAAATTTCTCTTAAAATACCTTTTGCATTGCTACATAGTAAGCTTTCCTAGCTTTTAGTCTGCATTTGCATGATGCCGCAAATTCCCAAAACATTACCTCCCTCTAACCACTCATTAAGCATTCATTTATGATATTTTAATCCCACCTACTAGAATCTAAATGCTTTAAGTAATCGATTCTCCTTGTTACACTCATTTAATCTTCATTGAGATGATTAGCCCATGCTCATCTTGCTTCATCACATAGTAACCTTTCACTGGATATAGTTAGTACCATTGTGTCCTTGCATCCTTTAGTTTTTAGCCAGCATATAGTCCTTAGTGGGCCCCACTTGGGAAAGATCCTTGTAACCAATTAATTAGAGCAAGAGACATGTCTTTTCATCTAGTCAAGATGTGACTTATCAACCCAATAAGGTAGTATCTAGACATTGTGGTCACATGGTAGTTCTTCATTTCCACACCTGAGTTGCTTCTCCATGCTATAGTGTGAGGGGCCCACTTTCTCCAAACCTACACTAATGCTCAATCTAACCATATGGTGGAAAGTGGATATACATCCATGCTAACAAGTACTAGAAATGACTAGTGGCTACTTGATAGCTATTCAAAGTGACTCATGGGACTAGTTTAGTACCCATGATGGATCTGTTGGCATTAGATGTCATTCTATATGTATCCAAGAGCTAATGGGAGGCCTCTTCTCACCCTTACATGTGTCGTAATAGTTTGGTGACTAAAAGTTAGTAATGCAGGTCCGGTATGTGACATGACAATAGCACCAAAGAAGAGGAAGAATGGAGTGTAGTAAATCAGTATATTGAGCCTAATCAGAACTAAACCTCAACATATGTGGATGCTTCTCATTAGTTCAAGTATCTTGTTACTTTATTTGTACCTTGTAGATAGTGAGTCTCTTGTAGGTAGTGAGCCTCTTGTGAACAGTGTGCTCGAGTAGTGAGCCCTAATTGGCAAGTGCCATTTTGTACTATCTTATTCTTTTAATAGAGAATACAATCTTGGGTTAGTCACCCCATGGTTTTTCCCTTAACATGGTTTTCCACATCAAAATCATTGTGTTATGTGTATTTATGTTATCTCTGCTTTCATGGTTATGTTTTCTTATATGATTTGATGTTGTACTAATTGTTAAAGAAGGATAGAAAATTGAAGTAATTAAGATAACTGATTCACCCCCCTCTCAGTTATCAATAGAGCCCCACTAGCAGCAAGTGTCTATAGCCTTGGTAGGGTTACTTAGATGGCCTAATCTTTATTTCTTTTTGGATTTTCAATATTTACTCTCTATATTCATATGATGTCATCATGTAAGCTTAATGTGCAAGGCATGGTCACTTGCTGATTTAGGTTGGAGATTGCACTAGTAGCAAGGGAGTCCTTTTAGATTTTTCACTTAACACCTATACGTATGTGTTCCACAAACCCAAGGCTGTTAGGTGAGTCATCATGAAAGAATCACTTTGGTCAAGAAAAGGCACCCTGATGAAAAAGATACCATAGACCTGATCACCATCACTTCTCAAAATGAGTCATAACCTATATATGAATTTGTTCTCAGCACTTGAATCTTAACAATTTGGTTATTTTCTTAGGGTGATGAGTTGCATCATCTTGACTAACCAAAATAGAACTCAAGAAGCAAACAAATAAAACAAAACCAAAATGTACAAACAATTATACAAATATGCACACTATGATACACATGACTTTCATGACACTATCTCAGGCTTGGAAGTAATGTTTAAGAAACTATCCATTAACTGGTAATGGAACATCTTCACCGATTAAAGTCTTAAGCCTATAGGTGCTATCTCCTAAGATTTCTGAAACTTGAAAGTGACCTATCCAAAGTTTATCAAATTTACCATGATCTCCTTTCCTTTCATGTGCTTTGTCCCACATAAGGACTAAATCTGAAATTCTAAAAGCCTTAACTTTGGCTCTTTTGTCAAACCAATGCTTGACAACAGCCAGATGTTTAGCAAATTGATCAATTGCTTTATTTCTTTTTTCTTCTAGGTGCATCAACTAAAGAAACCTGACCTCTTGTTTGTTATTTATACCTAGATACTCTTGTGCAAAATGCAATGTGGGGATCTTTAGGTTAACAGGGAGGATGGGATCTACCCCATATACTAGGTGAAAAGGAGAGTTCCCTAATGCAACTTTTATCCTAGTTCTATCTACCCACAAGGCATACTTTAATAGGGTATTCCACTCCCTTGGGTTCTTCTCTATCAATTTCTTTATGATGTTCAATAAATTTTTGTTTATGGATTATGCTAATACATTCCCTTGAGGATAGTAATTTGAAGAAAAATTCAATATGATTCCATGGTCAAAAGCCCAACTTGATAATCTTATGGATGCAAAGGCGGACCCATTGTCACATACTAAAGCATAAGGAACTCCATACCTAGTTACTATGTTGCTTTCCAAGAACTTGATTGCATCCTCATCATTGCATGTCTTACTACTAACAACTTTAGTTCACCTGGTATAGTAATCAGTAATAGCTAAAACATACCTGTGGCTTGAAGATGATGGAGGGTTGATAGGTCCTATGAAGTCCATCCCCCATTGAGCAAATGGGTGCATCTCCATGACTAGCTGCAAAGGTTGAGCAGCATATCTTTCTCTATTTACAGCAACCTGGCACATATGACAACATTTGATGTGTTCAGCAGTATCTTTAAAAATAGTGGGCCAGTAATACCCCACCCTGAGAATAGCATGAGTGGTAGCTAAAGATGATCCATATGCAGTTCCAAACTTGTCATGTAATTCTGTCAGCACTTTATTTGCTTCTTGCCTTTCTAGGCATCTAAGGTATATTCCCTCATAGTTCTTCTTGAAAAGGACTCCTTTTATCATGTATTTCTGTGATCTTATTTTTAAGGCTCTCCTCTGTGAGGCCTACAGTTTTGAAGGGCATCTTCCAGTAATCAAGATGTGCCTGAAGTCTGAGTACCATTCTCCACCTTCCCTTGTATTTATGACATACTGCTGGCTCCAGATGTTAGGATCAATTTCTGATATCATATGACTCAATGCTTGTCCTCTCACTAATTTCATGGGTGTTATGTCCATATTATACTCTTGGAGGACAGTGATCCATTTGGCTCTCTTCTCACCTGGTTCACTTTGCATTAAAAGCATCTTTACTGTCGCATCTAGTACTATAGTAATCACTTTACTTCTCAAAATGTAATGTCTGAACTTCTTGACTACTCAAACTAGAGAAACTGCTTGTCTTTCAACATCCATGTATTTGAGTTTTGCATCCCTGAAAGGACAACTCATGAAGGCTATAGTCTTTTCTTCTTTAGCCTCATTTCTTTGTGTTAGTACTACTGTAGATGCATGCTCTGAAGCAAATGAGTAAATATAAAAGTCTTTGGTATAATTTGGATTGATTAAAATAGAAGCATTAGATATGGCTTTATTGATATCTTCAAAAGCTGCTCTAGCTTCAGGTATCCACTCAATTTTGGCATCCTTTTTGAGCATGGCATTCAATGGTCTAACAATTTTTGCAAACCCAGTAATAAACTTTCTAACAAAATTAATCTTACCAAAATAAGATTTGAGCTCTTTCTTACTTCCAGGAAGTTGTATCTTCATGATTGATTCTACTCTCTTAGGGTCAATGATGATCCCATTCTTTGTTATTAGGTGACCTAATAACTTCCCTGTGGTTACCCCAAATATGCATTTCTTAGGGTTTAGGGATATTCCATAATGTTCACTTTTCTTTAGTACCTTCCTAAGGTCTTCTACATGATTTCCTCTCTCTTTAGAGAAAACAGTCAAGTCATCCATGTATATGACTCTACATTTACCAATTAGTCCTCTAAAGGCTATATCCATTGATCGCTGAAATGCGGCTCCAGCATTTATCAATCTAAAAGACATGCACCTATAGGTGAATATTCCCCACTTAGTGGTGAATGTAGTCTTCAATCTATCTATCTTATCTACCATCACTTGGTTGTAACTTGAAAAACCATCCAAAAATGACATCATCTTAGCACCATTTACAATCTACAAGATCTCATCCAAAGAAGGCAAAGGATAGTTATCCTTTTCAGAAGCTCTATTTAAATTTCTGAAGTCTATACACAACCTAATGTCACCATTCTTCTTCCTTACTAGGACCAAGTTAGCCACCCATGTAGAATGTCTCACAAGAAATATGATCCTAGCATTAAGAAATTTCTTAACTTCTTCAAAAATGATGGGCTGCAACAAAGCATTGACAGGTCTATGTTTCTATCTAAAAGGCTTGACATCTGGTTTTAAAGGTATAGTATGAGTGATGATTGAGTGTCATAAGTTTTTAGCTCATCATATGTCCAAGCAATGACATGGATATAATCTTTAAGTGCTTGGGTTATCCCTTCCATTTCTTCTTCTGTACACACTTTCCCAATCAGGACATTTCTTTTCTCATCATCATGTCCTATGTTAACTTGTGAATACTCTCCTCCATCTACTTTGGGGAGATCTTTCTATTTTAGCATGCTGTCTAAATCAAATGCTCTCTCCAAATCTATCATTCCTTTAGGAATCTTGTTACTAGGCAACTCTAAGATTTCTTCTTCTTCCCAGATATGATCTTCCATATTTCTTTCATCTATGATCTGTGCATCAAAAATATCTCTGTTGGATACGAAGTCTAAAATGTGTTGATCATCATCAAACACTTGAAGGTTAGTTACATTGTCTGGCACAGAGGGTACTGATACTAATTCAACTAAAAATCTCTTCAAACCAGATATGGACAATGGTTCCAAAGTACTTGCAGCTTGGGCTAAGGCATCTACCCTGTGATTTTGTTCTCTAGGTACATGGGTGATGTTAAATGCATCAAAATCTTCTATCAAGTCCCATACCCTATGTCTGTAATTAGACAACTTCTTGTAATTGCAAGAATATATACCTCTTACTTGCCTTACTACCAATTCTGAGTCTCCATAGACATACAAAATATTCATCTTCATTCTGAGTGCAAACAATATCCCATGAATCAAGGCTTCATACTCTGTCACATTATTTGTACATGGGAATTGCAATCTATATGCTACTAAGTAGGATTTATCAGCTAGATCAATAAAATCTATCCCTACTCTAGCTCCTTGTTTTTATTTAGATCCATCAAACCTAAGGACCCATGGCTTATCTTCAGTTAAAGGCTTGTCTGGACCTTCTCTCTTCCTTTTAGCTTTGGTAGCTACACCATTTGATATCCATTTCAATTTTGGTGTTTCAATCTATTCAAACTTCACTCCATCTGGCTGATGTGAGTATGATATCTCTCCTTTTTCTTTATCATTAGGAGGATCCTCTTCTAAACAAGGTGAAATCTTCCTTTTCAAAATATGCAAACATAATGAACAAGAAGTTTCTAAATGTGTTACTTCATTTAACCTACACCATCCCTCAATTAGTGCATCATGTGGAAATCTTTGTTGTTGTATCATCTCTTGAATCTGCTTTGATAAAAATTCTTCAATTTTGGACAAATTAATGCCCCTATCTTCATCAGATAGTTCATAATCTGACTCTACCAAGCAATCACTTCCTGGGGTGATTTTCTTGTTACTCTTAACATTACTCTTTCTACACACCAAAATCTCTTCCATCATCTGGATAGGACCTTCATCATGATATGTGCTTTCTCTTGTTCCTACAGGTGACAAACAAAAAATAGTATCATTATCACTACCTACAGAACTTACCCTGGATGATGATGATGATGCCTCACTGTATGCTTCTTCCAATTCCATCATGTCTAAGCAAGCATTGCAAGTCTTTTCAGAATGTGCCTCGTCATGTAACCTGCACCATCCTTAAATTAGAGCATCATGAACAGGCACTTTTAACATTTGACAACGTTGCACTTCTTTAGACAAGTGCATCTCAAAATTCTTGAAATGATCTACCTCTATCTTATTTTCAGAGCTACAATCAGATTCTAAAATTATTCTATCTTCTTGAAGATTATCATTATGATCATGAACATGATACATGAGGATCTCTTCTATCCTGACGGTCTAGGGTATGATGGAGTAGACTCTGGTTCTACATCTATATGCATGATCTCATTGGTTTTATTGTATTCAGTGATCATATGTTTCATGTGAGGCTCAGCATCTATCCTTATTTGATTAGGTATTCCTTTTCAAGGTAACCACATGTGCCTAAAATCAGTGGACATGTATCCATTGAGGATTTTTGACCAATCTCTGCTAAGCAGCATCCCATAGCTATTAGGTATATCCACTACCTGAATATTGATGTAATATTAGATTCTTGGATCTGATGCTAGCTACATATGGATGTGAGTTATTTCTCCTACTACATTCACCTCTGTTTTATCTAACTGTTTTACTTTCTTCAGTGACTTAGTAGAATGCAACCCTAAGGCATTGCATATGGATAGGGGCATTACATTGGTAGATGCCCCTAAATCTACTAAGCAATTGTGCAAATTCTTACTAAACATCCTTATGGTAAGGAGAAAAGGAGGTGACTTAGTTTTATCTCTAGAAAGAGTCACGTGTGAAGTCTCATCATCTTGAACAGTGACTAGAGCTTTGTGTTTAGTATTAACGTCCCTAACAACATGATCTTTATTTCCAGTCTGACCTGAGGTATGACTATCCTCTTTTGGAGTAGGATCATCTAAGGGTTTCATGAAGGCTTTTTTCATAGCTGGGGTTTTGAGTAGTTCTGACAATGATAGGTTGATTTTGATCTTTTTCATTTCATCTGCTAAGTATGTGACCATTTTGTTGGACTCAAGAGGTAGATTACCAGTTTTTGGTGCTGTATTTTGTGGTGCTAAGTACTGAGCATTAACTTTAGTAATTCTAGGGTTATTGCTTGCCTTAGGATCAAGAGGAGTGTTGAAATTATTTGGAGGCAAGGATGTGGTCAAAGGACCAGCATGTCTATTTGAATTATTCCTTAGATTGTAATTATGCCTACCTTGATATTGTTGTTGATAAGTATGTACTTCTTCATATTCAATTGATGGCTCATTTTCATCTTCAAATGGAAAAACATAATTAGTCTCAAAAGCCATGGCTAACTCTTCACATGTTAAGGTGTAATTCTGATGAGGTGACATTGTCTGCTGATGAGGATGATTGATGAAACTTTCTAGTACTAAAGCAAAATCATATCCACATGGGATAATTTCATTTCCTTCAACACAAGGTGGATTTCCTGAAGTATTAGACACTTCAACTTGGAATATACTGGCAGCAATCCTGAAATGAGGACAATCCAACTCTACATGAGCATTGGTGTTATGTATCTTGCACTAGTTTGTAAGAGATGCCTCTACCAGGTTCACTCTAGTGGTCTGCTTAGGTTCACTAGGAGGCTGATTATCTTGGGGTGATGGCGGAGAACCATTATTTGGCCTAGTGTTCCACACTCTAGGTTGTCTAGGGGGATTATTGTTACCATTGTTGTTATTGTAATTGTTACTGTATCCCCTATTAGGATAATTAGGTCTATCATTGGCATATCCTTTATTTTGATTCAGTTGAGAATAGAAATTTTGACTCCTCAAATGAGTGATCTCAGTGGTGAGTTTCCTCAACTGTGTTGATATCTCTTTAATTTCTTCCATTTCTTCCTAAACTTTGGCTACTACATTCTTTGTTTGAGGTTTGAAGAAGGAAGATCCATTGTTATTGTTATTGGATTGTTCCACAACCTGAGGTACTTGTGTATGTCTTGGATGTTGTAACATTTGACCAT
This sequence comes from Cunninghamia lanceolata, assembly GCA_027924645.1. Taxonomy (NCBI): domain Eukaryota; kingdom Viridiplantae; phylum Streptophyta; class Pinopsida; order Cupressales; family Cupressaceae; genus Cunninghamia; species Cunninghamia lanceolata. Next base: position 4,130,660 of record BSBN01001011.1, read on the forward strand.
TTCCATTTGGAGGTGGCATGATACTAAGTGGAGGTATTTGTAAAGGACTTGGCATTACAACTGGAGGTATCATGGCTCCATTAGTATGTTGTTGAGCAGGATATGTAGGATAAGAAGGGAGTGTAGGAAATGCAATATTAGGTGTTGGAGAATAGATCAGCTGCTGATTGACTTTGACAGCTTCTTCAAAAGCTTTTGTCAAGGTTGTAACACCAGGATGTGCTCTCCTGATAAACATAGAAGTCAAAGGATCCAAAGATGAGTAGTATATGCTCCTAGTAGCTTCATCTATTACAATATAGGGAGCAACTAGCTTTGAGAGCATCTTTTGGAATCTTGCATTGAAATTAGCAATAGGTCCTCCTTCAAATCTCTTGATTGTGGCAAACAAATGATAATTCATTGAAGGATCTATAGGTATTTTGAAACTATCCTTAAAGGCTTTCTCCAAGGTGGCCCATGAACTGACTGAACCTTGACCAAAATTGATATATCAGTTATATGCCTCTTCCCCTAAGGAAAATGGAAATAACCTGCATACTACATCCTAATGTTCAATTCTAGCCCTACAACAAGCTTCCTTGAATGTTCAAATGTGATCATCAGCATCCTAATATGGATGATATTTAGGACAAATCTTATCAAGATTTTTAGGTAAAGGATGATATGCAGTAAAAGTCAAAGGTGACTCTGCAGTAAAGAATGACATCGTGACTGGTGGAGGTTGGACCTAAGGTGTGATAGGAGGTCCTGTAGGTGTTTGCAACCTGATAGGAGTTATAGGAGTATGTTCTGGTGAAACTCCTAATGCACTAAAACCAAGAGAATGATGAATATCTACTATTCTAGGTCTAAATCCCTAGACAAGCAATTCTTTAAAGAGTCCACTAGATCTGGACCTTGTATTTGGCTTGAGAGCCAGGATTTCTTAAATTTAAGGAAAATTTGGCTTACTTACTATAAAGATTGGCTAAAATGCTCCAGTAAAGGCTGTATTTATGATCAGAATCTAAAATTGACTGGATATTTATGCAATATTTGTAGAAATGATGCAAATATGAGGTGATATGAAACTTTGGGACACAAGCAACTGGATATCAGGTCTCTAAAGCAAATTACCTCAAAGCTTTAACAAAAGACTTGAAATAGAGCTTATCTTTGAAATATTACAGTGATCAACCACTAAGCTTGAAATATTTATGCTCAATTTTGAAAACTTTGCGACGAACAAACATGCACGGACTTAAAGACAGTAAATCCTTACATATGACTTGAAATACAAAATTGCATGAGTATTACCTTTCTATCTGTGTCATTAAATCAGACAAATATCAGAATGAGACCCTCCTTCTAGTGCTAATTTATGTTGATGATGATTGTTAGTCATAACAACATGCATAAAAATTTGCACAACAAACCTTTATTTTTCTTGTAAAGTATGATCAACTTTGAATAAGTTGATGACTCCAAGTCTCCATTGATCAAGTCATGATCTTTTGATGTTACTCAGAGGTTGATGTGACATGCTATTTTCCATTTCAAGGGGTCTTACATCTATCTGGATGACTAGTATTGCACTGTTTCCTATAAATATACTCCACATAGAGGTTATTTCTACTCTATTTCCAAGGATAGCTGATACATTTGCAAGTTTGATCAATTCTTCTGATCATTGTTCATCATGAACTTGTTCTTTCTTTTACACTGTATATTTATTCAAATGATATGTCTATGAGTGGATATTTGCATGATATTTGTCAATTTAACATGCTTTTACTCTAAATATGCTCTGTATTTTCAATTATCTATGAGATATCAACATATTTCATGTTATTTTCTTTTAATTCTTTGTTACTTGCAATTATGGTGATGATCTATTATGAAATTGAAAGAAATTTAAAAGAATGCTTCTAACTTTAGTGAATCTTTAGTCACTGAACCACATACATACAAGATACATTCATGAAGAGAAGAAATAAAACCATATGTCACCAGGATGTTCCACAGCTAGATATGGATGATGCAAACTTCAAAGGATAAGGAATGAAAACAACACATGCAAACTAACAAGTACTCCAAGGGATGCAGCTGATTGTTGGTCATGATGTTAGTCACAAACAAGCATAGAATAAAAGTACACGTAAACCTTTATTCATCTTGAAAGATATGATGAATTCAGAGAATTCATGATCCCAAGTCTTCGGTGATTAGATCTTAATTATCTGACGTTACTCAGAGGTTGATGTGTGTTGCTATTTCCATTTTGGGGCCTTACGTTGAGTTCATCATCATGACACTATTTCTGCAAAGATTCTTCATAGAGAGGTCATTTATACAGTTGTTTGATCAAATGATACAATTATACTCAAATATTTGCATGATATTCATCAATAATACATGTTTTAGCTTCAAATATGCTAAATATTTTCAATTATCTACAAGATGTCTGCATATTTGCATTATTTGCTTAAGATTATTAGTTATTTGTAATTATGATGGTGAAATATTATGAAATTTAAATGAAATTGAAAGAAATGCTTCAAATTAATGTTGAACCTTCAGCTATTGAACCACATGTACATCAGATACAGTCATTAAGAGAAGAAAACCAAACCATATGTTCACCAGGACATTCCACAGCTAGATACAGTTGATGCTAACTTCAAAGGAATTATATGAAAACAACATATGCAAGTAGACATGCACTCCAAGGGACACAGCAAATCACCACATATATCCAGAATTCACACACTGATTACTCAAGATTTACTATGAATTGTAATCAAAACAAGTCTTCTCATTCATTAAGTATGCAAGGATATAAATGTATACAAAAAGCTTTGAAATGAGCCTTGAATATTTCAGCAGACGGATTTCAATTAAGTTTTGAATGTTTGAAATGAGGCATTCCTACACCTTTTATAGAACAAGGTGAGGAATCCGTTACAAAAAGATCAAAGATCCCGATTCATCTATGAATATACACGGTCAGTATTTTCCCTTTGACTATGTCAACTTTATCAAAATGGCACAAGTTGCCAGCTGGCAACTATCTGAAATACTTATTATTTTACTAAGTATCTGATGCTGATATTTACTTTATGATGCATCATCATCTACCTTATCTGACTCATGCACTTCATCACCAAGTGCATCACTTCCTAAACCTTCATCATCTTGATGATGATGACCCTGTATATGAGGCTGCACATTGATCCGGACCTGTTCATACAACTGCACGATTTTATCTATTTCTCTGCCATCTTGGGTCTTTGCTTTGATGATGGCGTGTTTATGTGCTTGGTATTTATTTCTGATGCTGTCCAGTTTCTTTCTCCTGTTGTGCAGTGTCTCATTATAATGTTCCATTTTTACCTTGGTCCTTACCAGTTTATCCATGATTTCTTCTATCATCTGGCCTAATGGATCATCAGCAACAAATTGGAAGTTATTGTGTAGAGCTTGGATTGCAAACTCTGCATCTTGATTATCTATCTTCCCTTCCACCTTTCCTTCCAATGTTTCCAAAATTTCTGCCTCAAAGGACATCATGTCATGTAGTTTTATGCTGATTTCCCTCAATTTATTATTGCATCTTTTGAGGACATCACATTCAAATTGAATGTCCTTACACCATATATCAACCAATAATACAGTGTTATTATTCAACACCTACTGGTTGATGAGTAGTTCAGGATTTATCCTCCTTATTTCTCCCAGGATATCTAGTATCTTCTCCAATTGGAAGGATCTTTTACCTGTCTACATTTGCAACTTGTCTACCTTTCCTTGGAGTCACTGAGAGTACTCCACCTCTTCAAAGAGGCCTTTACCACTTCCTCTACTATATCAAATGTGGAATACATCCACTTTCTCAATATGGATGACTCATGTTTCATGAGATCCAACTTATACACCTCCTCCTGGGAAATAGCAGTCAATGGGACTGCATGATCAGTGGAACTATCTTTAGGATTAGTTAACCTACCGATATACGCATACAACTGAGCAATGTGTTCTTTGTGTTGCTTATTTTTCTCCTTTTCTCTCTTAACTTTCTGAATTAAAGAATCTATAATGTCTTTACCTTCTTGACCCTCCTGGTCTTCATTTGCAAACCCCAGGTCAACTGTATTAATCTGGAATTCCTCCAGAGTAATTTTACCTTTTTCTTTATCTACAGTAGAGATTGCAATTTGTGCAATCCTTCTTCCAGTTGTGGGATCCATTTTAATGGCCGAAGTCATTTTGGCCTTCCTCTTTAGTTTTATTATATTTTTAGAAAACAAGGTGGATACATCAAATTCTTGAATCTCAAAATCTGCCTCTGTGTTAACTTCTTTTTCTAACCATCGAGGTACCTAATCCTATTTCTTAGCATCATCATGATGTTCACCTTGATCTCCTATGTTTGTCAGCATATGTGATGGAGAAGGTGATTTTCTTGTTTCTTATTCATGATGCTCACCCTGAGGTTGATCCTGTGGTACATCCTCCTGTTGAGGAACTTCTTTTTCTGGAGGAGCATCATCCTAAGGTGGAGGATCTTGTGTTGCATCTATATGATGATCATGATGATCATGATCCTTTTCTATTATTACCTCATCCACTTTTGACTTTTCCTCCTGTTGAGGCACATTCATAGTAGTGGATATTGTGGAATCCTCCTTAGGTGCTGGTGTTGGTTCTGAAACCACTATTTGTTCCGCACCTGCACTACTTACTTCTTGAATTTTAGAAGCAAGATCTTCTATTACATCCTTGTCATCAGTCTTCTTGTCCTGAACTTTTATTATAACAAGCTTAATTGATGTGTCCTGTTGGCTTTGTTGGCTTATTTCTGAAGCATGGCCTTTTGGTTCTGCCATCTTCACTTCTTCTGTATGTCCTCCCTTATCAGGTGTACTTGTTGGATGTTCAAGACTTACATCCTGTCTACCTGTCAAATCCACTACTGCAGGACTTGTCACCTGTGCAATTAATGTATCCAGCCCTATTTCTTGGGCTATCTTCTCTGGAGTCTTCTCCTTTTCAGATTGCACTTGCTTCATCTCCTCCAGTATTGTTTGAACTGATGGAGTCCCCTGAGGAGTCATGTGTGCACTTGCAGCAAGGGTTTCCATCTTTTGTGAAACTACTTCTTTCACAACCTCATCATCAGATAGATTAATTGTCTCCTCTAATGAGATATGACCTCCTTCATATATCTGGGAGGTTTCTTTTATCTGCTCTTTCGTAAGTTCAGTTTTGAACTTCACAATGGTAGGAAGTGGAACATTGTGTTGAAATTCCTTGTGCACAACTTTGCTACCTATCCCTTTCAATAGTGTAGGGGATTGCTTTAATTCACTCCTCATGGTGGTTCTTGGTTTCTTAGGTGGGGTAGCTACCAGCACCTGTGGGGCTTTTCTCTTCCTTTTGAATAGCAAAGGGGCCTCATCTTCTTCAAGCTCTTCCTCCATAAGGATATCCTCTTCTGTTTGTTTTCGTGAGGATTAACCCTCTTCTTGGGTCTCAATAATAATTGCCTCTGCTGTCCGATCTTTCTTGGACTTTTGTTTATCTATCCTTGGAGGTGATGCTAATCCTGATCCTAATCCTGATGTTGCTGCCTCTTCAGTTGTAAACACTGCTCTTTCAATAATCACCCCTTTGGGTTCATTATCAATCCTCTTACCCCTAGGGGGTCTTTTGCTTTGTTGTTGTTGTGGAGGCAGCCTGTCTCCTTTAGATTTTCTTTTTTCATTTATAAAATCATCATATTCCTCATCAGGAATATCCTGTCCTTTATTCTTGTTATCCACAGTAATGGCAACACCTTTCTTCTTCAATGCCTCAATTTGTTCATCAACCCAAGCTTGGGTTAGGTGTAATGTCCTAGCAATGAAAGGATCCAAAGATATATCTTCTTGTATAGTTAGGTCAGGCGCAGATATGGTATCATTATATATTTTATTTTCTTCATATTCATCTACCATTATCCTGCCATCATCCTTCTTCAACTATTAAGGAATGGGGATACAGTCAAAGGTTTTGATTTGATTCAATGTCAACCTTAGATATTTTCTTCTTTTGGCTTCTGCTTCATCTTCACAATCCACCCAAAAGTCTTCTAGGTGCCTTTTATGAATAGGTTTCCCTGTTATTTTTTGTATCCTCCCATAAGGATCATATGGCCTTACCAATGGGAATGGCTGCAACTACATTTTATTCAAACTGACCATCACCTTCTTGATACTTTCTGAATCTAGGCACATGTACCAGCCAATGGTCACTGGAAACAAAATTGGTGGTATTTTCTGAGCATCCTTGTATGTTTTTTAGCATTGTGGAGCTCTACCTTATGAATTCCATCAGTACCACTACATTAGTGGGGTATCTTGGCAGCATGAGGGGATCTCCTTCAAAACCTTCAATTCTCATATAAGAAAATGTGGCAAATTGAATATACTAGGCTCCATGCCTGTAGATTATCTCTTGAGCTTCCATGCTCAATCTTTTTGTCCTGTCCTCCTCCATGGTCCTCACTAGATGCATAGAGAATGCATCATTTACCAGTTTATAATCTTGGAGGTAGTTAGCTCTCTGCAACTGGAGATGATGATCCCAGATATGGGCATCATTGGTGGTTCCACCAATCTTTCTGACTGTCATCAATACATCCAATGTGCCTTTGTAAGCACAGAAGTAGACAATGTATGATGTCATGTAAAAGGAACAATTTGAACCTCCCAAGTTCGTCAGTTGCTCATGTAGAGCATCACTTATCAACTGGCCCCATAGTGGCTTGATGTCTGCATATATGCACATCATGATAACACCATACATCTAGTCTTTAAAACTACCAGCATCAGGCTGGCCTGTCACCCTGCTAAGCAGTGCAATCATATATTGATACTCTCGTCAAAATCATATTTATACAAGTGCACAGGAAGTTTGGTAGCTGCAGGATATGTGTTATTCTTGGCCCTCCACTGATACATGTTCTTCATGGCCTTCTTCTTATTATTCTCATTCTCAACTTCTAATTTCTTCAGGTCTACACTGTTAACCTTTCTACCCAATGGCAGTCCAAATGTCTTGGAAAGACCCTTGATGGACAGGTCTGCATATATTCTTCCATGCTTTACCACCTGTCTGGTTTCTGGATTGTAATTGTGTGCACATCCAATCACTAGCTCTGGAGATTCCATGGAGTACGGAAAACTAGCCGCATTCCACATTCTGGATATGAACACTGCATCCAGCAAGGTGCTTCTGTTCTTCTCATCATTCATTTTAGCAGACCAGGCCTCCAAATCAGTACTCCCCTCATGAGTATCTGTTATGGCACCACATTTAAATAGGATTCCTCTAGGATATGAGAACATGGGCTTGCTGAACTCAGCTTCACACTTAGCTAACCTCTTGTCAGCCATGGATATCTATAGTTAACAAGATTTGTCTTACAATGGGTTTTCACATGCATGCACATAACATTTTATCTTCACTAGCATCATGCATACTGTATTTATTTAGCATTTTCCTATCATGGGATGCATAAACTAGAGCCGGCAACATCATACCTGATTATGCAGAAACAACAAGATGAGGGTTTTAATTTCTTACCTGGTTATGCAGATCCCTTTATACCAATGGTTTTCTGAATATGCTCATAATTCTGCTGATAATCCTGCGCTTCTTCCTGCCTGTAAGCTCTGTTCGTCTGAGTATCACCTATATGAGGGTTTAGAAGCTGGTGCTCTATAAAAATGATTTTATCGCAAGGTAAGTTTGAAAATGACGATGAATTTACCTTTTAACCTTGCAATTAGGGCGAAATTAGGGCAAACCCTGACGGATTAGATTTTATTCGTTGATTTTTCACATGGAAACTCAGGATTTCACTCGGTGTTTCATCAGGTTTTGTGGTCGGTGGGAACTACCTACCACCTCTGCATGCATTAAATGTCAATGGCAGCAACAGGAGCGGGGTGATATTCATATGACAGGAGATATTCGAAAATATGATAGTATTTGGATATCGAGTGATATTTTCAAATATCCTCCTGAGAACAATATGATCCTCTCCCTCAAGAGGAATAACTATCTTCGACAAGATCGCGTGATAAATGCACCTTTAGGTCATGTTTTATACATCAGGAGGATATTTCAATATATCGAGTGATGTTAAAAAAAATGATGATGACCGGATAAACTATACGTCTCTCTCTCAGAATATCGGGGTGACATCATCTAGATTTTCGCTCATTATAATGCTATGGCATCATGATATCATTGTCATGTTTATTTCTTTGTTTATCGGACTTGAATGACATCATCAGGATAATGGCTTAGGGGGATATTTTGTGGCAGGTGGATATTGAGAAATATCGGGTTACATTGAGAAATATGACTCTCGCGAAATACATAAGGTTGTTGACGGGTAAAGTTCACTATCACCTAAAATTGACATCCAGACATTTGGACCACATGATTTATCGAGTGATAAATTAGATCAGGATAATCTTCTGTAATATGACGGATGTTAAAAAATATGATCCTCTCCCTGTGAAATATCCAGTTTGACTCAAACTTTGACCGTTCATAACTTTCACACCTTAACGAATATCAGGGTGATACAAAAGGCAAACCTGTATGAAATTTGATGCTCTTTCTAAATATGAGGTTACTGGAATGAAATACGACTCTTGACAAACTAACCTCATGATGATGACTTACCCAGCCTCTCCATGCATGATGATCTGCATGACTTACTTTTACCAAACCGCCAAAAAACACAAAACAACCCAAAAAGTTGGGTCCCTGTTTTGCCATGTCAAAATGAGGCATGTTGTGTAACCACACAACAACTTGTCGCCAAAGAAAACATCAAAATTCTAATGATTCAAGTGATGTGATCATATCATCCATATTATTCTAATTCCTTCTAAGCAAAAGCATCATGATCTTCTGAATGATAAAAGTTCATCATGGTAACAATACTAACAAAGGATCATGTGTGTGCAAATGATTAATTATCTTCATCTTGAAAGCAAGGATAAAACATAAGTAACTGGTGTTAAACTACATAGTTGGAGATCATCCCTCATAGCCAACTTGGATAGAGCCTTGCTGCCAACATGTGAGGCCTACTTTTTACACTACTGTTCACGAGACTATTTGCAGTGATATTGACTATTATTTATATCTTGAGAGACTATTGATCTGGAATCTTGCTTATTAAACCTAATTGATTTCTTTAAGGAAAATAATGGTGCAATGATAATTTAGATGTTGCTTTTAAAGAAAATGATGAATGGATATGGAACTTTAATGTGATTATATGGTAGAATGTTTAGGATGCATGTATTTAGAATTGCTTCTGCTATGATATCTCTATGTGATATTGACTTCGAGTTTGAGTGTACAGGTATTGCTAACAAAACCACAAATATAGGAGATCATCCCATACCTATGTTGTATCCCTTTTGAGCTGATCTAGTTCAATGAGGAACTAAGATCAACCTCGTGTTTGGTGGAATGTTGTAATGTTGTAATGTGTTAATGTTGCATGAGGTCAATGGAATAAGGGCTATCTTCTGATTTATTTTTATTATGATAAGTGTTGTAAGAAATGTTGTTTTTAATCTTGTTTAAACTTTATTTCTTTTAGACCCTTTTCTTGTGTTTTTATTTGACTCTGGGAGTTCTAACTAGCCAAAAATAACCCTGGGTTATACCTCATGGGTCTAGGGACCTTTTTGACTAGGATAACCTTGGGTTAACCTCCATATGGTCACTTAAACTTCACAGTGAAGTTAAGTGACGAATTTAGAAGCATGGGAACAATGGGATGAGTGGATCCACACTCAGGCCCACTTCCAAGTCATGGAACAACTCCATGATTCCCTAATAATGGGGTGTTGTCTCCTTGTGGTGGGGTTCCCCTTAATAAGGGTAGTGTGTCATCCACTCCCTTTATTTTTTTTATTTTACTTATTGTATTTTATTTCTACATGTGGGCTATAATGGGGGACCTATTGAGTGGGGCTAAATTGTTTAAGGTCCACTAGGATAATGGATGAGTTGTGGATTAGTTGTTTAATCCCACTTGGGAAATTAGGAAAATGTAGGGAATTAGTTTTTAAAAGAGGGAGGAGGAGGAGAGTAAGGAGGTTGGATTATTGTGGAAAGAAGGAGATTTTGGAGAAGGAGGCTAGAGAGAAGCTCTTCATCAAATTTCATCCATAATTGGGCCTTGAAAGGTTGGTGAACAAGACTACTCTCTTTTGTGATCTGTTGCTTGTAATGTATGTTTGTTCTTGCTTGATGAATGAGTTTACAAATGTCTTCTATGAGTTTTCTGTTGTTGTTTTGGGGTTTGTTTTGGGTGTAGAAAGAGCTCCTTCCAGTTGGAAGGCAATGCTCATCTTGTATAGGGAAGGGGAGGTGTGACCCTCCTCGGGTGTCATCTTGGTTTCTTGTTATAAGAAATGCCTTGAGGGCATGTTGGTACTTTTAGCCAAAAGAGCTTTTACGGCTTTGAGAGCCTATTGGGATATCCCTGGTAATTTGATTTAACTGGAAGGCTTGAGGCCTTGAGGAAGAGTAATTTGTTGGCTTGAGGCCTTGTAATAAAATGTGAAAGGATGACACCTAGAGGTAGAAATGTCTACTTCCCTACCCTCCCTAAACTCACCTAAGTTGAGTCTTTGTATTGTGAGTACCATGGGGGTGTGTGTGTTAATTGATTTCTTGTTGTGGTTCAATGTTGTGATGTGTTTTGGTCTACTCTACCCTGGGTATGTGGATGGTCTCCCTAGCTCGGGGGTGACCCTCTTGTGGGTCAAAGGTAGGGAGGAGAGCTAGATGGTTGTTGTTGTCTCCCTTTTTGTTTTGCAGGTTACTGTTGGAGCATGTAAAAAAGGATTAAAGGGAATTTGCGTTGTTAAAGAAAATGTCTATCTTACTATTTGTAATGAGAGCTTGGCCTTTTAAAGTTCCATTATGTAAAAGTTTTAGAGGAGAGAACTTCTCTCTTTGAATTTGTTGTAAAAGTTGTTATCTAGGGAGTGGAGAGATAATCCTCCCTCATTATGTTAAAAGATGTGATTTTAATTGGTTCTTACCTTACATCATTTGTGTGAGCTAGGAGAAGAGAGTAAATTACTCCCTTTGAGTGTATGTGAGTTGTGGGTTTCTTACAGTTGATTATTCTTTGTTATCAAGTTTTAAGTTGTGAGACTTGTTTGTTGATTTGAATCAATTGATAAATAATTTCCTTGTATTATCTAGTAATAAAGTTACTTTTTATAGTTTTATGAATGATGTATTTTGCTCTTGAATACAAAACTAAAACTTGAGTTAAGTTGCAATGGGAAATAATCTAAATCGGATTTTACTTGACCTTTGTATGTTATTGAAATAAAAGATTCATTAGTTTCATGTATTTACTTCTGATCTTTAAATGTAATTGAAATGAAAAATGTACTTGATAAATTACAAATAGCACATACAGATTTAAATGGTTAATATTCTTTTTCACTTGAATAACTGCTATAATGAAATTAAAATGTTAAAGGTAGAGAGAAAAGAATTTACCTTGATCTTGGTTAAAAATGTATATATATAGATATATATTTGTATATATATTGTTATTTTTATTTTAAAAATTTAGTTGTGAAAATTTGATATATCTGTATTTAAATTTTCATTTTTAAGTGAAAATTGTGAAACTGAAATATATATAAATAAATAAATAAATATATATATATAAATATATATATAGATTTAATAGTTTATTTCAAGAAGCTGAACGGATAAATGGAGAAAAATGATGCTGTACGGAGCTCTGGTGCGTGCTAGGGCACGTGTGCCCTAGCCGCTTCTGTTTTTGGCGTCTGAGTGTGTTTGGCGGGCCTTTTCTGCTCACGGGGGGGTCTTTCTGTGTGCGTAGGGGTCTGGAGGGGCATGGGCAGGGGTGTGAGCTCCTCCCCTTCGTGGCTGGACATTGGTCAGGTCGCTGTCTGGTGTGTGGGTCGCCTGAACGGGGGGTGCGCGGCGGCTGGGGCTTTTGAGCCGTCTACCTTGCCTCCCTCCCTCTTCTGTCTAGAATGTGGGTTCTTTTTGCCATGGAGAATCAGGGTTTTGCTTCTTCCCTGGATTTGGAGATGGGAGATCCATCCTCTCTGATGCATGCCAGTATCAAGGATCGGACTGAGTTTCCTCTTTCTGGAGAGGGTACCTCCTCTTCAAAAGGGTCGCTTCGAATTAAAAAAGTAAATGGATGTTTGGAGAGATCGGAAGATAGACCAGTTTTGGTTATTCAACCTGAGCAAGTTTTAGGGGATGTTGAGTACTGGTGCAAGCATGCTCTTATTTGCAAATTTTTGATCCTTCGTCTTTCTCTTCCCGTGTTGGAATCCTGGGCACGTCGGGTTTGGAACCCTGAAGGAGATATGGAGATTCTTTTAGTGGCTAATAACTATTTTCTGGTTATTTTTTCAAGCATGTCGGACAGGAATAGGGCTTTTGAAGGTGGCCCTTATTTCTTTAACCAGGTTGGGCTCTTCATCAAGCCTTAGCATATGGGCTTCAACTCTGCTGAAGAGATCCCTTCGCAAGTGCCTGTGTGGGTTTGCTTGCCGAGGCTTCCGTTGGAGTTCTGGAGGGAAGATATCCTCCATTCAATCTCTTTGCTTCTTGGGAAACCTGTTGGATCAGCTTCACAGACTCAAGACCGTAAGGTAATTTCTTTTGCTCGTATTTGTGTCGAAGTTGATTTGAATAATCCATTACCAGACTCTATGGAAATTTGCATGGGTTCTTCCTCCTGGATCCAATAGCTAGATTACGAAACCCTACCATTCAGATGCCGAATTTGCCATGAGTATGGGCACCTACACCGAAGATGTCCTAGATTGAAATCTTCCCCCATGTCTACCTCTGGACCTCCTAGGATGGACAAGGGGAAAGCTCCAGTGGTAGATGGGCCTGTTGATAAGGAGGGATTTACCCCAGTTAATTCTCAGAATAAAGGCAAAGGCAAGAAGAGATCCTGGATGGATAGACAGAATGATGGCACATTTAATCAGTTTGAGGTTCTTGACAGCGTAGTCCAAGAAGATGGTAATCCGGTAGAGCTCTCTTCTGGGGTTAAAGGTCAGGAAGAGATTCAGGTGGTGGAGGTGAAGGAGGAAGAGCTGATTCTTCTGTCAGGGATTCATCAGGCTGGTCAGCCGGCTTTGGACTTGCCTCCTCAAGTTCAGAATATTGGTGGCCTCTAGGAGTCAAAATTTTTGGTGGGTACTGCTGGTTCAGCTCCTTGTCCCCAAGTCACGAAGGGGTCCGCGGATCCTGTGAAGGGGGCTAAGGCTCCTCTGGCCTTAGGTTTGCATCAAAAATCTTTTAAAAAGGGGCCTCTAGATAAACAGTCAAGGAGTGGAAGGAAAACTGATCAAGAGAAGGTTAAGATTATGGGTGATACTTTGGTTGAGTCCGGGTCTGTGAAACCCATTGATTCCCACTTCTCCCACCCCCCTAAATGATAGTTTTATCTTGGAATGTAAGGGGGTTGAACAGCATCCCTAGACAAAAGGCTGTTCACAGATTAATTGAGTCTCAGGCTCCAGATGTGGTCTTTATACAGGAAACCAAGCTTACAGTGGATGGGTTGAATAATTGTGCTCTGCGTATCTGGCCCCAAGGCTACTGGCAGGGGGTGGGGGTGTTGGGTAGCTCTAGGGGGGTGGCTTGCTTCTGGAACCTGAGAAAAGTTTCCCCCTTATGGTGGGTTTCTAGTTGGTCTTCCATCTCTATGGTGGCCTCCATTTTTTAAACTGGTGAAAGATGTCTTTTCTCTAATATTTATGCTCCTACTAATCTTCCAGGTAAGACTCATCTTTGGGATCATATCTATTTTGTTCATTCTCTGGACCCATTTCTCCCATGGATGTTGGCAGGTGACTTTAATGCTGTTATTAGTATGGAGGAAAAACAAGGAGGGTTAGCCAGGCTTGATCCTTCTTCTCTTTTGCTCAGAGATAATATTGGTTTCCTTAACCTTGTTGACGTGAAGCCAATCAATGGAGTGTTTACTTGGAACAACAGGAGGTGTGGTGATGAGGCTATCTCAGAACGGCTAGATAGATTTCTGGTTTCCTGTTATTGGATGAGCAACAGGTGGACTACCAGTTCTAAAATCCTAGATTGGAGGGGATCTGATCACTGGCCGATCAAACTCTGTGCCTCCTCTTATGGGGTCACTAAAAATCCTTCTTTCAAATTTCAATTGATGTGGTTACGAGATCAATCTCTTTGGGATCTTGTGCTGGATTGGTTGTATGAAGGGCTTCCTGCCCATGGGAGGGCCATGTACACTTTTAGTAAACGGCTTCAATATGTGAAGTATCAGCTTAAGAGGTGGAATTATCAATGTTTTGGGAAATTGCATGCTTAGAAGCTTGCTACTCAGTCCAAGCTGGATAGTGTCACTCGTCAGATTCGAGACTATGGGCTATCCTCTAACCTTCTGAATGCGGAGTCCCTAGCCCTCAAGGGCTTAGAAGAGTGGGAGCTTCAGGAGGAGATTTTCTGGAAGCAAAAAGCTCAGATTGACTGGCTTCAAGAGGGGGACAGGAACATGACTTTTTTTCATAACTCAGTTAAGGCTCGTAGGCAGGGGAACTCTATTTCCACCCTTGTCTTGAGTGATGGGACTCAACTCTCATCCTATGGTGAAATTTCCAAGGAAGATGTCAACTATTTTTCTAATCTTTTTTCCAGGGAGGATATTGCTGCTAGATCTGAAGAGAGGGCTATCTTGGATTGTATTCCTTGCTTGGTCTCGGATGAGAAGAATAGGGCTCTTCTGAGTCCAATCTTGTTACCTGAGTTGGAGAAAGTTGTGTTTAGTATGAAAAAAGGCAAAGCTCCTGACCCAGATGAGTTTCCGATTGAGTTCTTCCAGGAATTTTGGGAAATAATAAAGTCTAATCTCCTTGAGGTGGTTCAGGAATCTCTTAGGAACAAACAAATGCTTAAGTCTTTGAATTCTACTTTTCTGGCTCTCATACCTAAGAAGGAGGGGGCTAATCAGATGGATCAGTTTAGGCCTATTGCCTTATGGAATGTCACCTACAAGATCATTACCAAGTTGATTGCTGAGACCCATCCTTGGTGCTTTGATTTCTGCTGAGCAGGGAGGTTTTGTGGAAGGGAGACAGATTTTGGATGGTGTCGTGATTGCTACGGAGGTTATTCACTCTATGGCTTCCTCTAAGGACAAGGCGATGTTCATTAAGCTTGACATGGCTAAAGCTTATGATCGGGTGAGCTGGGAGTTTCTTCAGAATATCCTCTTGGCTTTTGGCTTCAATGAGGAATGGGTGAGCTGGGTTCTCAGTTGTGTAACCTCGTCCTCCTTCTCTATTCTTCTTAATGGGGATTCTTTAGATTGGTTTAGTGCTTCTCGGGATCTTCGGCAAGGGGACACTCTGTCCTCGTATCTTTTCATTATCATGGCAGAGGGTCTTGGTAGATTTATTAAATCTCAGGTGCTGTTGGGTCTTCTTCATGGTTGGAGTTGGACCAATGATCTCCCCCCCTGTTCTCACCTTCAATTTGTGGATGATACTGGACTGATGGGCTTGGCTAGAATTAGTGAGGCAGTGAACTTTAGGAGAACTTTAGGAGAACTTTAGACATCTATTTGAGAGCTTCTGGTCAGTGTATCAATGATGATAAATCTTCCATCTATTTCTTTAATACTCCTCATCTCATTCAGAATAGGATCGCCAGGATTCTTAGATTCCAAATTGGTTCTCTTCCCATGATGTACCTGGGGACTCCTTTTGCTCTGGGATCTCAGCGTCGAGATTTTTAGCAGGGGATTTTGGATAAGTTCCAAAGTAAGGTTAGCCATTGGACTTACAGATGGCTCTCTTCTGCTAGTAGAGTGCTTCTCCTAAAAGCTGTGGTGCAGTCTCTCCCTATTTACAGGTGTTGTGTGCAGATTCCTCCTGCATCCTTTGTGAGGGATTTTGATGCTCTTTCCTAGCAATTCCTTTGGTCGGGTAACCTTCTTTCCTCGAAATGGAGTTTAGTCAAGTGGGAGTCTATCTGTAGGCTGAAGCATGCTGGGGGCCTTGGCCTTAGGTCTATGGCTCTTGTGGTTACGGCTTTGGCGGCTAAGCTATACTGGAGATGGTGCAACAGCCAGGATCAGGATTGGGCCAAGATTCTTGCTTGTAAGTATGTTCCTGGGGTTGAGAGCCGGGATGTGCCACGGATTGCTTTGTTGGGCAAAGGCTCTTGCATTTGGGATACTCTTAAGAAGGGAGCTTAGCTTGTTCAGAATGGTCTTTTCTAGATCTGTAATAATGGTTCTGATGCTCTTTTTTGGTTGGACTCTTGGGATGGCCACCCTCCCATTCTATCTAGTTTCCCTAAGCTTATGCCTCTTTGCTAGATGTTCTCTGATGCTAGTTGGACTAAGGTGGAGCATTTTAAAATAGTTAAGCGTATCGGTCATCTGGAGGTGTCTTGCTGGAAGGATCTGCAGGAGTGGCCTGTGGGTGGCTCTGATGAGGATCGTGCTGCTTTGTGTAAGGTCTTGGAGGGCAGGCTTTGCAACACTCTAAAGGAGAGAGACAAGTTGGCTTGGAGCCCTAGCCCAAAAGGGAATTATACTATTGCTCAAGGTTATGCTGTGCTTGATAGGAATTTATATGGACCTACCGAGGTGCCCTGGTGGAGGAAGGTTTGGAACAACTTTTCTTGGCCCAAGTGTAACTTCTTTTTATGGTTGGTTGCCCAGAGGAAATGTCTCACTTGGGAGAATCTTCATAAATGGGGGCTTCAGGGACCTTCCATTTGTTTTCTTTGTTTGTGCAGTGAAGAATGTTCTTCCCACTTGTTCTTTCATTGCCCCTTTTCTCGTGAGATTTGGCACAGATGGTGGGAGGCTTGGCATCATGGGTGCATTCATGTTTCCTCTCTTATTGAGTTTTGGGAGAGCCTGGGTAGGCCTCCTGCGAAGACGCCTTTTCTTCAGGTGGCCTGGTTCATTGGGCCCATTTTCATTCTTTGGAACCTTTGGCTGGAAAGGAACCGTAGAGTTTTTTGTGATTCTAGATTGGATACTAGTCAACTGTGGATGAAGATTATCAGTAGGCTTAAGGAGACTATTTATGCTAAATGTGATATGTCTGAAAGTATTGATCCTGGGGATGCTACGGTTGTGCGGGATCTGAGCCTAGGTGTTAATAGTAGGGGGTGCCGTACTGGTTTTATGCCCCGCTGTGTCAAGAAACGGGTCTATCGTGATGGGAAGTGGGCTCCTCCTCCAGATGGAGTCCTGAAGATTAATACTGATGGACCTTCTCGTGGGAATCCTAGGCATGCTGGTATTGGGGGTATTGGTAGAAGTAGGGATGGGGATGTTGTTTTTTACTTCTCTGTCTACAAAGGGCATTACTCTAATAACCTAATGGAGGCCCTTACTTTTAAGATTGCTGTTGAGTGGGGTTGCTCTCTTGGCTGGAGGAGGAGTATCTGTGAGTCAGACTCTCAGATTGTTGTGGATATGTTGAACAACCAGAGATTGGATGGTGTTAGTTGGCATTTAGCTTCGATGGTCAGACAGATTTTAAGTGTTTGTAGTTCCTTAGAATCTGTCTCTTTCCGTCACATCCCAAGAGAATGGAACAACGTGGCTGACTGCTTGGCGAAGTGGGCCTCAAAGAAAGGGGATGGTTGGGATATCAGTGGTAGGAATGAGTTACCATCTGATTATCTAGGGATTCTGGAGAGATTTTTATTGGAAGACAGGACTATGTAGTGTTGTTGTTAGTTTGTTGGCTGTTGTCCTTTCTGTTGAGCCTGTGGCTCTTGCCTTGTTTCTCACTTTGGATTGAATAAAGTTTTTTCCCCTTTAAAAAAAAAAAAATAGTTTATTTCAAATGAAATTGGGAAAATGAAAATAATGATACACTTGTGAACATATATATATATTAAATAATTCTTAAATTTAAATGTACTCGTGAAAATGATATATATATATATATATACATATATAGATATATATAAATATATATATATATATAATATTAATTAATATTAAGAGGAAATTTTGAAATAGTAATTAACTGAGAGGTCGCTGTGTTCGTAACATACATAGTCGTAGATTTTTAAAGAAGCAATGGTGAGGGTTTAACCCCCACTGAATACAGCAATAAGATGTGGGTGTGGGGAGGGGCGGAGCCCCACCCACACCCCCTCCACCAATAGACCCCGCTAGCTCCCCTCACGGCCTGTGCCCTTCATAGTACCGAAGCCCCTGCCGCCTGCGTCCCACTCCCCTCGCAGCCTATGCCTGTAGCGCCATAACCCGCCGCCCTCTGCAGCTTCACACTGCTCTCCACCCACTCCCCTCCACCTTTCGCTGTCCATTACATCCGCCGATCTCCCCCTCAAGTCCACCGCCGCTGTGGCCATTCCTCCCCTGCAACAAACCAACACTCAAAAAATAAAAAGAAGTTTAGGGTTTTTAATCTCCTTTCTATGTGATGGGAGTCCATATTAAAAATTGGTATTAATTTTAGTGGAGTTTCCACTACTTATAACAAATAAACAATTATATGTATATAAATATATATATAACCATATATATGCATATTTATATATAATAATTGTAAATGAATAAGCATGCACTAAAGAGATATATATATATACATGGATTTGAGTGGAGTTTCCACAACAAGTTTTTAAAGGGAAATAATATATACATATATATTCATATATATATATATATATATATATATATATATATATATATATATATATATATATATATATATATATATATATATATATATATGATTGGGCAATTTTAATGGGCTAATTTAAATTGCCCTATTAGCAATTACATTTAATTCGTTGATAAGAAAATTGTATTTATTTTTAGAGTAGTAAATTCTTTTTACTAATGAATTACCAAGGTATGGAAGATGATTTAACGTGAATAAAATTTAAATGCAAAGACAAAGGGTAAGTTAAGAAATACATAACAGGTGAAATAAGCAACATTTTAAAACAATCGATAGAGAAATAAACAAGGAATGCGAAGAAGTATTTAACAGATTGAGATAACCAATTAAAGATCATCTATCTACCTAGGGAACCCTAAACGAAGCAAAATGAATCCGACTCGAACATAGTGATCGTTATCAACATACACATGTGTGTGGAATAATTCCATAGCAACAATCACTTAGACAACTTAAAACATATGCAACTGAGCATGTTTACGCGTGCGAGGGGAAGGTTTCATGTTGTAAAGGAAAATTTTTGATAGTTCGTATCATGTCTACATGACATATGTGGACATAACATGCATGTTTTGCATGTTGTAACCGCATGTGAAATGTGGGCATGACACAGCAAGTGTCTATAGCCCCGACAAGGTTATCTATACAATCTCCCTAAGTAGAGCCCCACTTCCAGCAGGCGTTCATAGCCCCGGTAGAGTTACTTAGATAGCCTAATTTTATTTCTTTTCTAATTTTTCTTTAAAATTTGTATCTGATATCATCATGTCAGCTCATTTATACAAGGTATAGTCACTTGCAACTTTAGGTTGGAGATTGTATTGGTAGCAAGGGAGTCCCTTTAGATTTTTCACTTAACACCTATACTTGTGTGTTCAACAAACCCAAGGATGTTAGGTGTTTCATTGTGATTGATTCACTTTGATCAAAAAAAGGCACCCTGATGAAAGGATATCATAGACCCGATCATTAATACTTCTTAGAATGAATCACAACCTATGTCTAAATCTGATCTCATCACTTGAATCCTAACAATTTAGTTATTTTATGTGGTTATGAAGTGCATCATCTTGACTAACCAAAACAAAAGCTCAACCCAAACAAAACAAAACAAGACAAACAAACAAACAAAACAACAAAAACACAACTATACAAGCAACTATACAAATCTACATTATGATACACATGACTGTCATGAAGTCACTTAGGCTTGGAAATAATGTTTGAGGAATTGTCCATTGACTGGCAATGGGACATCCTCACCTGTCATGTTTTTAAGCCTATAAGTGTTGTCTCCTAGTATCTCATAAATTTGTAAGGGACCTATCCATAATCTATCAAATTTGCCATGGTCACCTTTCCTCTCATGGGCTTTATCCCACGTCAGGACTAAATCAAATATCCTGAAGGCTTTAACTTTGGCTCTCTTGTAAAACCAGCGTTTGACAACAGCCTAATGTTTTGCAAATTGGTCAATTGCTTGACTTCTTTTCTCTTCCAAGTGCATTCGCTGAAGCAACCTGACTTCTTGTCTATTGTTTATGCCTAGGTACTCTTGGGCAAACTACAAAGTAGGAATTTTCATTTTAACAGGGAGAATAGGATCCACCCCATACACTAATTGGAAGGGTGAGTTTCCTAATGCAGTTTTCATTCTAGTTCTGTCTACCCATAAGGTATATTTCAGAAATGAGTTCCATTCCCTAGGGTTCTTCTCTATTAATTTTCTTATGATATTCAGTAATTTTTTATTGGTGGGTTCTGCTAATCCATTCCCTTGGGGATAATAGTTGGATGAGAACTTGAGTATGATCCCATGATCAAAATCCCAACTTGACAATTTGGTTGAAGTGAAGTTAGAACCATTATCACTTACTAGAGCATAAGGGGTTCCATACCTGGTAACAATGTTGCTTTCCAGAAATTTAATAACATCATCTGTAGTACAAGTCTTGTTGTTGATAGCTTCAGTCCATCTGGTGCAATAATCAGTAATTGTTAAGACATACCTATGGCCTGAAGAGGATGGAGGGTTGATTGGTCCTATGAAGTCCATGCCCCATTATGCAAATGGTCACTCTTCCATCATTGGCTGTAAGGGTTGTGCAGCATATTTCTCTCTGTTGGTAGAAAGCTGACATACATGACAACATTTAACATGATTAGCTATATCTTTAAAGACTGTGGGCCAATAATATCCTGCTATGAGGATTGCATGTGTTGTGGCCAAGGCTAATCCATGTGCTGTTTCGAACTTGTCATGTAATTTTGATAAAACCTTCTTTGTTTCTAGCTTTTCTAAGCATCTTAGGTATATTCCTTTATAATTCTTCATGAACAGGGTTCCTCCCTTCATCATATATTTTTGTGACCTTATCTTCAAGGCTCTTTTCTGTGAAGCTTGCATTCTTGGAGTACATCTTCCAGTAATCAGGACGTGCCTGATATCTAAGTAACATTCTTTATTGTCCCTTGCATTAATAACATATTGCTGAGTTGTGATGTTTGGATCAATTTTAGATATCAGTTGGCTTAAGGCCTGTCCTCTTACCAACTTCATTGGTGTAATCTGCATGTCATACTCTTGTAATACAATAATCCACTTGGCTTTTTTCTCACCAGGCTCACTCTGCATTAGCAGCATCTTCACTGCTGCATCAGGCACTACTGCAACTACTTTGCTTCTTAGTATATAATGCCTAAATTTCTTTACTGCCCTGACTAATGCAAGTGCTTGTCTTTCAACATCCACATATCTCAATTCAGCATCTTTGAAGGGACAGCTCATGAAAGCTATTGGTTTTTCTTCTTTCTCTTCATTCCTTTGAGTCAACATTGCTACAGAGGTATGTTCTGAGGCAAATGAATAAATGTAGAAATCTTTTGTGTAATCAGGACTGATGAGGACAGGAGCATCCGATATGGCTTTCTTGATGTCCTCAAAAGCAACTTTGGCCTCTGCTGTCCACTCAATCTTAGCATCTTTTTTCAACATAGCATTTAGTGGTCTGACTATTTCTGCAAAACCAGTGATGAACTTTCTTACAAAGTTAATCTTACCAAAGTAAGATTTAAGTTCCTTTTTGCTTCTAGGGAGTTGTATTTTCATGATAGACTCCACTCTGGTAGGATCAATGATGATTCCATCTTCAGTTATCAAATGGCCTAATAATTTGCCTGTTGTTACCCCAAATATGCATTTCTTGGGGTTCAAGGATATTCCATATTCTTCACATTTCTTCAGTACACTTTTGAGATCTGCTACATGGTTCCCCCTTTCTTTGGAGAATACTACCAAGTCATCCATGTAGATGACTATACACTTTCCTATTAAGCCTCTGAAGGCTATGTCCATTGCTCGCTAGAATGTAGCTCCAGCATTTATAAGTCCAAATGGCATACGTCTATATGCAAATATCCCCCACTTGGTGGTGAAGGCAATTTTCAATCTGTCAACCTTATCAACCATCACTTGGTTGTATCTTGAGAAGCCATCCAGGAATGACATCATTTTGGCTCCATTTACAATCTGCAGAACCTCATCTAGTGATGGTAAGGGATAATTATCCTTCTCTGATGCTCTGTTCAGATTCCTGAAATCTACACATAGCCTGATGTCTCCATTCTTCTTTCTAACTAGGACTAAATTGGCCACCCAAGTGGAGTACCTTACAGGAAAGATTATCCTGGCATTTAACAACTTCTTAACTTCTTAAAAAATTATGGGTTCAAGCAAAGCATTGACTGGCCTTTGCTTTTGTCTGAAAGGTTTAGCATCTGGCTTGAGGGGTATAGTGTGAGTTATGACCGATGTGTCATATGTCTTCAATTCATCATATGTCCATGCAATTACATACATGTAATCTTTGAGAGCCTGAGTTATTCCTTTTAACTCTTCTGTTGTGCAAACCTTACCTATTAGGACATTTCTTTTGTCTTCATTTTATCCAATATTCACTTGTGAATACTAACCTCCATCAGCTTTGGGAAGGTCCTTCTGTTTCAGCATATTATCCAAATCAAAGGCTCTTTCTAGTTCAATCATACCTTTGGGAATCCTGTTGCTAGGAAACTCTAATATTTCATTTTCTTCCCAAACTTGATCTTCCATACTATTCTCATCTATGATCTGAGCATCACATATATCCCTGTTAGAAATGAAATCAAGAATATGTTGATCATCATCAAAGACCTAAAGATTAGTAACATTATCAGGCACTGATGGTACAGATACTAGTTCTACTGAAAATCTCTTTAGGCCTGATATAGATAATGGCTCCAGTGTACTAGCAGCCTGAGCAAGTGCATCTGCCCTATGATTTTGTTCTCTAGGAATGTAGGTGATATTAAATGCATCAAAGTCTTCAATTAAATCCCACACTCTGTTTCTATAATTTGACAATCTCTTATAGTTGCAAGAGTAAATTCCTCTTACCTGTCTGACAACTAATTCTGAGTCTCCAAAGACATGCAGAATTTTTACCTTCTTCTTGAGAGAAAATAGTATCCCATGAATCAAAGCTTCATACTCTGTCACATTATTAGTGTAGGGGAACTGTAATCTGTATGCAGCTAAGTAAGATTTTCTTGATGGGTCAATAAGATCAATTCCTACTCCAGCTCCTTGTTTGGACTTAGATCCATCAAATCTTAGAGTCCAGGATTTATCTTCAGCCAAAGGCTTAGCTGAACCTTCTTTTTTCTTTGCAGCTCTAGCTGCTGCTCCACTTGATATCCACTTTAGTTTAGGAATTTCAGTATCTTTGGACCTCAATTTTTCTTTCTTTTGCGAAACTGACTCCTTCTTTTTCTTTCCAACATCAGGAGGATGATCTTCTGAATCTGGTACTATATGTCTTTTTAAAATGTGCAAACATAGTGAGCAGGTGGTCTCTGAATGAGGGGCCTCATGTAACCTACACCAACCTTCAATCAAGACCTCTTGGGGAAGTCTACGCTGCTGAGTCATGATTTCTACCTCTTTTGCTAGAAATTCCTTAAACTTACTCAGGTCACTACCTCTATCTTCATTAGACAATTCATAGTCTAGCTCCATAAAACAATCACTTCCTGGAGTGATCTCTTCTTTCTTCATAACATTATCCTGGTTGCTCACCAGTATTTCTTCTGTTATCTGAACATGACCTTCATCATAATTCATCACCTTTTCTGTGGTTCCTATAGAAGACAAACAAGAATCAAAATCACTGTCATTATCACTATCCAATGAACTTACCTCTAATGATGATGATGCACCACTATATGTCTGTTCTAACTCCATCATGTCCTTGCATGCTTCACAAGTCTTTTCTGAATGAGGTTCACTATGTAACTTGCACCATCCATTAATCAAAATACCATTAGAAGGTATATTTAGTACCTTACATCACTTTATCTGCTTGGATAAGTGCCTTTCAAAATTTCTAAAACAATCCCCTTCATTTTCATTTTCAAAATTAATATCAGGCCCTACAAAAAGTATATCCTCCTAATGATCATCATCATGATGATGAAAATCCAACATCAGGATCTCCTCTATCCTGACAGTTTGTGGTCTAACCGAATAAACCCCAGGCTTAATGTTTACATACATTATCTCATTCGTTTTGTTGTATTCGGTTATCATGTGCTTCATCCTGGGTTCAGCATTTATTCTTATCTAGTTAGGTATACCTTTCCAAGGCAACCACATGTGACTAAAGTCAGTAGACATATATCCATTCAAAGTTTTTGACCAATCTCTGCTAAGCAACATCCCATATGTATCAAGTATGTCAACTACCTGGATATCAATGTAATATTGGATCCTGGGATCAAATGCTAGCTGCATGTGTATATGAGTTAGCTCTCTTATTACGCTCAATTCTGTCTTGTCTAACTGTGTCACCTTCTTTAGGGATTTAGCAGGATGTAGTCCTAAAGCATTGCATATAGACAAGGGCATCACATTGGTAGAGGCACCTGAATCCACCAAACAATTGTATAAATTCTTGCTAAACATCCTTATGGTAAGGAGGAAAGGTGGTGACTCAGTCTTATCTTGGTAAAATGTCATATGTGAGGTTTCTGCAGCTTGGACAGTGGCCGGCACTTTAGATTTGACATTATCTTTACTACTAGATTGGCCTGGAGAATGAATATCCTCTTTAGGAGTAGGATCATCTAGTGATTTCATAAATGCCTTCTTGATTGCAGGGGTTTTCAATAACTTTGATAAAGACAGGCTGATCTTTATCTTTTTCATCTCATCTACCAGGTATGTAACAAGTTTATCAGACTCATGAGGTAAGCTAACAGCCTTTGATGCTATATTCTAAGGTGACAGATATTGGGCATTCACCTTGGGAAATCCTAGATTATTGTTAGCTTTGGAGTTAGGAGGTGTGTTGAAATTATTTGGAGGTAGAGATGATGTCAATGGACCAGTAGGTTTGTTGGCACTACTTCTCAAATTATAATTATGCTTACCAGGATATTGCTGCTGGTATGCATGCACCTCCTCATGTTCAGTGGAAGGCTCATTCTCATCTTCAAAGGGGAAGACATAATTTGACTCAAAGGCTAAAGCAGACTCCTCACATGCTTGTGAACAATCCTGATGATCAATATAACTTTCTAAAACTAGGATTGAATCATATCCACAAGGAACAATTTAATTGCCTTCCACCTGAGGTGGGTTCCCTGCAGTATTAGACACTTCTATTTGAAAAATGCTAGCAGCAATTTGAAATTATGGACAATCTAGCTCTGCATGAGCATTTGTGTTGTGGATCCTGCACCAATTGGTGAGGGCTACCTCAACAAGATTGACTCTAGTAGTCTGTTTGGTTTCACCAGGTGATTGATTATCTAAGGGTGATGGTAATGAACCATTATTTGGCCTGGAATTCCATACTCTAGGCTGTCTCTTTGGATTATTGTTATTTCCACCACTATTGTTGAAATTACTATTATTGTATCCTCTATCAGGATAATTTGGTCTGTCATTGGAATAACTTCTATTCTGACTTGACTGGGAATAGAAGTTCTGATTTCTCAAATGTGTCACTTTTGTAGTCAGTTTTCTTAGCTGAGCAGAGATTTCTTTGATTTCTTCCTTCTCTTCTTGAGCTTTGGCTACTACATTTTTGATTTGAGGCTTGAAGAAAGAGGATCCATGGTTATTGTTGGATAGGTCAGCACCCTGAGGTGTCTGAGTTTGTACAAGATATTGTGACATCTGGCCATTCCCATTAGGAGGTGGCATGATACTTAATGGAGGTACTTGCAAGGGTGCAGGCATGGCTACTGGGGGTATCATTGCTCCATTAGGATATTGTGCAGGATATGTTGGATACATGCTAGGCAATGTGGGAAAGGCAATATTTGGAGTAGGAGTAGGTATCAGCTGCTGACTGACCTTTATAGCTTTCTGAAAAGCTTGTGTCAAAGTTGTAATTGCCGGATGGGCTCTTCTAATGAACATGGAGGTCAAAGGATCCAAAGCTGAATAATAGATACTTCTAGCAGCTTCATCTGCTACTATATAAGGAGCCACTAGCTTAGACAGCATCTTTTAGAATTTAGCATTAAAATTAGCAATAGGCTCATTCTCAACTCTTTTGATTGTAGCAAACAAGTGGTAATTCATGGATGGATCAATAGGAACCATAAACCCATCAAGAAAAGCCTTCTCTAAGACATCCCAGGAACTACAGAACCTTGGCCAAGACTGATGTACCAATTATAAGCCTCCTCCCCTAAGGAAAAAGGAAATAACCTGCACATCACATCCTGATGTTCTATTCTGGCTCTGCAACAAGCTTCCTTAAAAGTTCTGATATGATCCTCAGCATCTTGATAAGGATGATACTTTGGACAAATTTTGTCTAGATTCTTTGGTAATTCATGATATGCCATGAAGGTTAAAGGCGATTCTGCCATGAAGAAAAACATTGCAACCGGAGGGGGTTGCGCTTGAGGTATAACTGGCTGAGGCTGGACTAAAGGTATACCCTAAGGAGATCCTGTACGTATATTGAAACCAATAGGAGTCACAGGAGGACGTCCTGGTGGTGTTCCTAATACACTAGAACTGGGAGTGTGATGGATATCAACAGTCCTAGGTCTAAAGCCTCTAACAAGTAGTTCTTCAAAAGGTCCAGTGGATCTTGACCTAGTATTTATCCTGTGAGCCAGGATTTCTCAAATCTGGTGGGAAACTAGCTGGATGATCGTAAATATTGGTTGTATTTCACTAGCTGAGGTGATATTTATGGTCGGATGACTAATCTAACTGGATATTTGTGATATATTTGTAAAGATAGTGCTAATATGAGGTGATATTTGAGGTATGATGACTCCTACCACGAGGTATCAAGTTTCTAAGGCAAAAACTCTTCAAAGCTTGAATAGATTTACTTACCATTGGCTGATATTTGTGAATTCATGATGATCTACTGTAAAGCTTGTAATATTTACGTTTGATCTGGAAATATTTACACAGAATGAGCATTTACAAGCTTGCTACAATAAATATTTGAGCAATATTTGGAATTCACAGATGTATCCAGGGTTACCTTACTTTCTGCATCATCAAACTTGAAAGTAATGATGATGAGCATCTTCTCTCAGAGTTTGCCCTCCTTCTAGCACTAATTTATGTTGGTCATGATGTTAGTCACAAACAAGCATAGAATAAAAGTACACATTAACCTTTATTCATCTTGAAAGATATGATGAATTCAGAGAATTCATGATCCCAAGTCTTTGGTGATTAGATCTTAATCATCTGACGTTACTCAGAGGTTGATGTGTGTTGTTGTTTCTATTTTGGGGCCTTACGTTGAGTTCATCATCATGACACTATTTCTGTAAAGATTCTTCACAAAGAGGTCATTTATACAGTTGTTTGATTAAATGATACAATTATACTCAAATATTTGCATGATATTCATCAATAATACATGCTTTAGCTTCAAATATGCTAAATATTTTCAATTATCTACGAGATGTCTACATATTTGCATTATTTGCTTAAGATTATCAGTTATTTGCAATTATGATGGTGAAATATTATGAAATTTAAATGAAATTGAAAGAAATGCTTCAAATTAATGTTGAACCTTCAGCTATTGAACCACATGTACATCAAATATAGTCATAAAGAGAAGAAAACCAAACCATATGTTCACCAGGACATTCCACAGCTAGATATAGTTGATGCTAACTTCAAAGGAATTGTATGAAAATAACATATGCAAGTAGACATGCACTCCAAGCGATGTAACAAATCACCACATATATCCATAATTCACACACTAATTACTCAAGATTTACTATGAATTGTAATCAAAACAAGTCTTCTCATTCATTAAGTATGCAAAGATATAAATGTATACAAAAAGCTTTGAAATGAGCCCTAAATATTTTAGCAGACGAATTTCAATTAAGTTTCAAATGTTTGAAATGAGGCATTCCTACACCTTTTATAGAACAAGGTGAGGAATCTGTTACAAAAAGATCAAAGATCCTGATTCATCTATGAATATCCACAGTCAGTATTTTCCCTTTGACTATGTCAACTTTATCAAAATGGCACAAGTTTCCAGCTGGCAACTATCTGAAATACTTATTTTTTTACTAAGTATCTGATGCTGATATTTACTTTATGATGCGTCATCATCTACCTTATCTGACTCATGCGCTTCATCACCAGGTGCATCACTTCCTGAACCTTCATCATCCTGATGATGATGACCCTGTATATGAGGCTGCATATTGATTCGGACCTGTTCATACAACTGCACGATTTTATCTATTTCTCTGCCATCCTGGGTCTTTGCTTTGATGATGGCATGTTTATGTGCCTAGTATTTATTTCTGATGTTGTCTATTTTATTTCTCCTGTTGTGCAGTGTCTCATTATAATGTTCCATTTTTACCTTGGTCCTTACCAGTTTATCCATGATTTCTTCTGTCATCTGGCCTAATGGATCATCAGCAACAAATTGGAAGTTATTGTGTAGAGCTTGGATTGCAAACTCTTCATCTTGATTATCTATCTTCCCTTCCACCTTTCCTTCCAATGTTTCCAAAATTTCTGCCTCAAAGGACATCATGTCATGTAGTTTTATGCTGATTTCCCTCAATTCATTATTGCATCTTTTGAGGACATCACATTCAAATTGAATGTTCTTATACCATATATCAACCAATAATGTAGTGTTATTATTCAGCACCTGCTGGTTGATGAGCAGTTGAGGATTTATCCTCCTTATTTCTCCCAGGATATCTAGTATCTTCTCCAATTGGAAGGATCTTTTACCTGTCTGCATTTGCAACTTGTCTACCTTTTTCCTGGAGTCACTGAGAGTACTCCACCTCTTCAAAGAGGCCTTTACCACTTCCTCTACTGTATCAAATGTGGAATACATCCACTTTCTCAATATGGATGACTCATATTTCATGAGATCCAACTTATATACCTCCTCTTGGGAAATAGCAGTCAATGGGACTGCATGATCAGTGGAACTATCTTCAGGATTAGTTAACCTGCCGATATACGCATGCAACTGAGCAATGTGCTCTTTATATTGCTTATTTTTCTCCTTTTCTCTCTTAACTTTCTGAATTAAAGAATCTATAATGTCTTTACCTTCTTGACCCTCCTGGTCTTCATTTACAAACCCCAGGTCAACTGTATTAATCTGGAATTCCTCCAGAGTAATTTTACCTTTTTCTTTATCTACAGTAGGGATTGCAATTTGTCCACTCCTTCTTCTAGTTGTGGGATCCCTTTTAATGGCCGAAGTCATTCTGGCCTTCCTCTTTAGTTTTATTATATTTTTAGAAAACAAGGTGGATACATCAAATTCTTGAATCTCAAAATCTGCCTCTGTGTTAACTTCTTTTTCTAACCATCGAGGTACCTGATCCTATTTCTCAGCATCATCATGATGTTCGCCTTGATCTCCTGTATTTGTTAGCATATGTGATGGAGAAGGTGATTTTCTTATTTCTTCTTCATGATGCTCACCTTGAGGTTGATCCTATGGTACATCCTCCTGTTGAGGAACTTCTTTTTCCAGAGGAGCATCATCTTGAGGTGGAGGATCTTGTGCTGTGTCTATATGATGATCATGATGATCATGATCCTTTTCTGTTATTACCTCATCCACTTTTAACTTTTCCTCCTGTTCAGGCACATTCAAAGCAATGGATATTGTGGAATCCTCCTTAGGTGCTAGTGTTGGTTCTGAAACCACTATTTGTTCCACACCTGCACTACTTATTTCTTGAATTTTAGAAGCAGGATCTTCTATTACATCCTTGTCATCAGTCTTTTTGTCCTAAACTTTTATTATAACAAGCTTAATTGATGTGTCCTATTGGCTTTGTTGGCTTATTTTTGAAGCATGGCCTTTTGGTTCTCCCATCTTCACTTCTTCTGTATGTCCTCCCTTAACAGGTGTACCTGCTGGATGTTCAGGACTTACATCCTGTCTACCTATCAAATCCACTACTGTAGGACTTGTCACCTATGCAATTAATGTATCTAGCCCTATTTCTTGGGCTATCTTCTCTAGAGTCTTCTCCTTTTCAGATTCCACTTGCTTCATCTCCTCTAGTATTGTTTGAATTGATGGAGTCCCCTGAGGAATCATGTGCGCACTTGCAGCAAGGGTTTCCATCTTTTCTAAAGCTACTTCTTTCACAACCTCATCATCGGATAGATTAATTGTCTCCTCTAATGAGATATGACCTCCTTCATATATCTGGGAGGTTTCTTTTCTTTGCTCTTCCGCAAGTTCAGTTTTGAACTTCACAACGGTAGGAAGTGGAACATTGTGTTGAAATTTCTTGTGCACAACTTGGCTACATGCCCCTTTCAATAGTGTAGGGGATTGCTTTATTTCACCCCTCATGGAGGTTCTTGGTTTCTTAGGTGGGGTAGCTACCACCACCTGTGGGGCTTTTCTCTTTCTTTTGAATAGCAAAGGGGCTTCCTCTTCTTCGGGCTCTTCCTCCATAAGGATATCCTCTTCTGTTTGTTTTTGTGAGGATTG
This sequence comes from Cunninghamia lanceolata, assembly GCA_027924645.1. Classification (NCBI taxonomy): domain Eukaryota; kingdom Viridiplantae; phylum Streptophyta; class Pinopsida; order Cupressales; family Cupressaceae; genus Cunninghamia; species Cunninghamia lanceolata. Next base: position 4,161,516 of record BSBN01001011.1, read on the forward strand.
ACCCTCTTCTTGGGTCTCAATAATAACTGCCTCTACTGTCTGATCTTTCTTGGACTTTTGTTTATCTATCCTTGGAGGTGATGCTAATCGTGATCCTAATCCTGATGTTGCTGCCTCTTCAACTGTAAACACTGCTCTTTCAATAATCACCCCTTTGGGTTCATTATCAATCCTCTTACCCCTAGGGGTCTTTTGCTTTTTTGTTGTTGTGGAGGCAGCCTGTCTCCTTTAGATTTTCTCTTTTCATTTATAAAATCATCATATTTCTCATCAGGAATATCCTATCCTTTCTGAGCATCCTTGTATGTTTTCAGCATTATGGAGCTCTGCCTTATGAATTCAATCAGTACCACTGCATCAGTGGGGTATCTTGGTAGCATGAGGGGATGTCCTTCAAAACCTTCAATTCTCATATAAGAAAATGTGGCAAATTGAATATACTAGGCTCCATGCCTATAGATTATCTCTTGAGCTTCCATGCTCAATCTTTTTGTCCTATCCTCCTCCATGGTCCTCACCAGATGCATAGAGAATGCATCATTTACTAGTTTATAACCTTGGAGGTAGTTAGCTCTCTGCAACTAGGGATGATGATCCCAGATATGAGCATCATTGGTGGTTCCACCAATCTTTCCAACTATTGTCAATGCATCAAATGTGCCTTTGTAAGCACAGGAGTAGACAATGTATGATGTCACGTAAAAGGAACAATTTGAACCTCCCAGGTTTGTTAGCTGCTCATGTAGAGCATCACTTATCAACTGGTCCCATAGTGGCTTGATGTTTGCATATATGCATATCATGATAACACCGTACATCCAGTCTTTGAAACTACCAGCATCAGGCTGGCCTGTCACCCTACTAAGTAGTGCAATCATATATTGATACTCTTCGTCAAAATCATATTTATACAAGTGCACAGGAAGTTTGGCAGCTACAGGATATGTGCTATTCTTGGCCCTCCACTGATACATGTTCTTCCTGGCCTTCTTATTATTCTCATACTCAACTTCTAATTTCTTCAGGTCTACACTGTTAACCTTTCTGCCCAATGGCAGTCCAAATGTCTTAGAAAGACCCTTGATGGATAGGTCTGCATATATTTTTCCATGCTTTACCACCTGTCTGGTTTCTGGATTGTAATTGCATGCACATTTAATCACTAGCTCTGGAGATTCCATGGAGTATGGAAAACTAGCCGCATTCCACATTTTGGATATGAACACTGCATCTAGTAAGGTGCTTCTATTCTTCTCATCATTCATTTTACCGGACCAGGCCTCCAAATCAGTACTCCCCTGATGAGTATCTATTATGGCACCATATTTAAACAAGATTCCTCTAGGAGATGAGAACATGGGCTTGCTGAACTCAGCTTCACACTTAGCTAACCTCTTGTCAGCCATGGATATCTGCAATTAACAAGATTTGTCTTACAATGGGTTTTCACATGCATGCACATAACATTTTATCTTCACTAACATCATGCATACTGCATTTATTTATCATTTTCCTATCATGGGAAGCATAAACTAGAGCCGGTAGCATCATACTTGATTATGCAGAAACAATAGGATGAGGGTTTCAATTACTTACCTGGTTATGCAGATCCCTTTATACCAGTGGTCTTCTGAAAATGCTCGTAATTCTACTGATAATCCTGCACTTCTTCCTACCTCTAAGCTTTGTTCATCTGAGTATTCCCTGTATGAGGGTTTAGAAGCTGGTGCTCTGTAAAAATGATTTTATCGCAAGGTAAGTTTGAAAATGATGATGAATTTACCTTTTAACCTTGCAATTAGGGTGAAATTAGGGCGAACCCTGACGGATTAGATTTTATTCATTGATTTTTCACATGGAAACTCAGGATTTTGCCAGGTGTTTCATCAGGTTTTGTGGTCGGCGGGAACTACCTACCACCTCTGCACGCATTAAATGTCAATGGCGGCAATGGGAGCTGGGTGATACTCATATGACAGGAGATATTTGAAAATATAATAGTATTCAGATATCGGGTGATATTTTCAAATATCCTCTCGAGAACAATATGATCCTCTCCCTCAAGAGGAATAACTATCTTTGACAAGATTGGGTGATGAACGCACCTTTAGGTCATGTTTTATACATCAGGAGGATATTTCAATATATCAGGTGATGTTACAAAAAATGATGATGACCGGATAAACTATACGTCTCTCTCTCGGAATGTCGGGGTGACGTCATCTAGATATTCGCTCATTATATCGCTATGGCATCATGACGTCATCGTCATGTTTATTTCTTTGTTTATCGGACTTGAATGACATCATCAGGATAATGGCTTAGGGGGATATTTCATGGTAGGAGGCTATTGAGAAATATCGGGTTACATTAAGAAATATGACTCGCGCGAAATACATAAGGTTGTTGACGGGTAAAGATCATTATCACCTAAAATTGACGTCTAGACATTTGGACCACATGATTTATTGGGTGATAAATTAGATCGAGATGATCTTCTATAATATGATGGATGTTAAAAAATATGATCCTCTCCCTGTGAAATATCCGGTTTGACTCAAACTTTGACTGTTCATAACTTTCACACCTTAATGAATATCAGGGTGATACAAAAGGCAAACCTGTATGAAATTTGATGCTCTTTCTAAATATGAGGTTACTGGAATGAAATATGACTCTTGACAAACTAACCTCATGATGATGACTTACCCAGCCTCTCCATGCATGATGATCTGCATGACTTACTTTTACCAAACCGCTAGAAAGCACAAAACAACCCAAAAAGTTGGGTCCCTGTTTTGCCAAGTCAAAATGGGGTGTGTTGTGTAACTACACAACACTAATCAATGCATGTATCTAGATTTCAAATAGATATTACTCAAGATTTATGATGATTTGTAATCAAATATGCTTCTCTTTCATTCAATATGCATAACATGTACATTTACAACAACTTTGAAATGAGTCCTGATATTTCAACAATCAAATTTCAATTAAGTTTTTTTTGAATGTTCAAAATAATGCACCCCTGCACCTTTTATTGAATAAGGTGAGGAGGCAGTTACAAATGACCTACAGTCAGGAATTGTCAATTAAGATCAACAATAGATAATTACTCTTTGACTTAGTCAACTCTTTCCTCATGGCACAGGTTGCCAATTGGAAACCATCTGGATGATTCATTTTTGATGAGTACTTGATGCATATGTTCCTTTGGTGATGCATCTTCATTCATTCTTTAGGTTGTTCCTCTTCATTCTCTTCTTCTTCATCATGATTGTCATCTTCATTACTTTCAGTATCATTGTCACCTTGATGTACATCTTTCTGTATATGGACCTTCATCGCCATCTTGATATACTCATATGCCTGCACTATTTTATCTACTTCCCTACCATCTTGGGTCTTGGAATTTGTTATGGCGTGCTTATGAGATTGAAATTTAGCTTTGAGTGCCTCCAACTTACCCTTTCTATTGTTCAGAGTCTCATTATAAGTCTCCACCTTGACCTTTATCCTCATGATCTTGTTCATTACTTCTTCCATTAGGTGGGTGAGGAGGTCATTAGCTACCAGCTAGAAATTATCATGCAGATTTTTGATAGCAAAGTTTGCGTCTTGATTTTTAATCTTTCCTTCCACTTTTTCTTCTAAAGCTTCAAGGATCTTTGCTTCATAAGCCATCATGTTGTGCAGCTTTATGCTTATACCCCTGAGCTTGCCACTGCACTTCTTCAGGATATCACATTCGAACCTGATATCTTCACATTAGTAGGGCAGTATTATTATTCAATACTTGATTATTTATCAGAATTTAAGGGTCAATCCTCTTTATTTCACTTAAAGCAGTTAGGTCTTTTTCCAGCTGGAATGACCTTTTCCCTGTTTTATTTTGCATTTTGTCTTTCTCTTTAAACTACTTAAAGAATTCCACCTCCATAAGAAGGTTCTCAAAAGATCCTCAGCTCCAGTGAGGGCTGACAGCATCCATTTCTCCATGATCATGGCTTCATGTTTCATGAGGTCCAACTTGGTGACCTCTTCCTGGGATATGACAGTTAATGGGACTGCCAGATCAATTGGTGTATTACCAGGGTTAATCAACCCCTTTATATAAGAATGTAGCTAGGCAATGTGCTCCTTATGCTATTTATTTTTCTCTTTCTCCTTCTTTACCCTTTGGGTCAAAGAATCAATGATGTCTTTCCCTTCTTGACCCTCCTGGTCTTCATTACCAAAACCCAAATCAATAGTGGTGATTTGGAACTCTTCAAGGGTGATCTTGCCCTTCTCTTTCTCTATGGTGGGAAGTGCTACCTGTGTAATCCTTCTACCTATAGAAAGATCTCTTTTAATGGTCGATGTTAATCTGGCCTTCCTCTTCAGCTTCATTATTGTTTCTGTAAATAGGGTAGAAACATCAAATTATTGAATTTTGGACCCTAGATCCATACCTATTTCTTTTTCTAGCCATTGAGGCATGTCCTCTCTAGATCCTTGATGTTCCTTGCCAACATCATGTCTGCCCTGATCTCTAGTATCTACTTCTATTCTAGGTGGAGAAGGTGATTTCTTAGTTTCTTCCTCATGGAGTTCCTCATGAGGGGGATCCTGTTGCATTTCTTCCTATTGAGGGGCTTCTTTTTGTAGAGGAGGATCCCGTGGAATGTCCACATTATGATCCTACACCTGATCTTGTACTCCCTTCTTCTGAATTTCATCCATCTTAGCAAATTCCTCATCTTCAGGCAAATTGGCGTCCATGGTTGTCTATGTGTTCAGGCCTTATGCATCACCCTGATCATGGGTCACTTCTTGTTCTGCACCTGAGGCACCGCTATCTTGTGTCTTAACGTCCTCATAACCTAATTTATCTTTATCACCTGTGGCATCCTTTAGATCTCTCTGAGTCTGGGCAGCAACATCAATTGATGTATCTTTATCACCTCTGCCTTTTTGTTGAACTTCTACTATTTTGGGCTTGGCAGGTATCTCATGATGTTGCTGACCCATATCAGGAACAGTGCTTTCCTTTTCTGCCTGCTCAGCCACTTCAATATTTTTGTCATATCAGGTGCACCTACTTTGTCTTTAGAGCTCACATCACCCTTGTATGTTAAATCTATAACTGTAGGGCTAGTCACCTGATCAACCAACTTATCAAGCCCTATCTATTGGGCTACCCTCTCTGGGCTACTTTCTTTTACTTCTTCTATTTGCTTCACCTCCTCCAATACTGCCATCTATGCTAATGGGGTCCCATGTGGAGTCATGTGGGTACTGGAGGCAAGAGTTTCCATTCTTTGAGAGGCTACATTCTGCACTACCTCATCATCTAATAGGTCTACGGTGTCCTCCAAAGAGAAAGGACTACCCTGACCTGCTTTGAAAGCTTCTTTTATTTGTTCTTCTGCCTTCTCTGTCTTGAACTTTATTATGGTGGGAAGTGGCACATCATGTTGTAGCTCCTTCCTAAATGCTTCACCACCAGCTCCTCTCAATACAATACGATTAGACCTGACATCACCCCGCATGGATGTTCTTTGCTTCTTGGGTGGTAATGTCAAGGGCATAGCCTTCCTCTTCCTAGTGACCATCATCAGGTCATCACCTATAGGCTCCTTGTTTACCTGCTCTTCTTCAAACGAGATATCTTCTTCCACATCCTACCATGAGGATTGGCCCTCCTCCTATACTTCTGTAGATTCAATAATTGACCTTAGGACCCTCTTTGTCTTTGGCTTGTCCAGTAGAGGCTATGCAGATGATGCAGATTCTTGACCTAGTGTCGATGCACTAGCAATTGGAGTGGCTACCCTTTCAATTATCACCCCCTTGGGCTCATCTTCAGTTTTCTTTCCCCTAGGGGGACCTTTCCTCTATTTCTGTGTAGGTAACCTCTCCCCATTGGACTTTCTTTTGCAACTAAGGAAGTCATCATACTCCTCATCAGGTATTTCTTGCCCTTTCATCTTGGCATCCACTGTAAGGGCTACACCCTTTTTCTTCAATCTATTTATTTGTTCATCCACCCAAGCTTGGGTTAGCTATATCACCCCACTTGTAAACTAATCTAGAGAAATATCCTCTGGATGTGTTAGATCAGGGGTTGATATGGTGTCATTGTACACCTTCTTGTCCTCATATTCATTGGACAGTCTTTTCATCACCCTTCCTCAGTTGTGTTGGCACTAGGATGCAATCAAATGTCTTTATCTGGTTCAAGGTGAGCCTTTGGTATTTTCTTCTTCTCACCTTAGCTTCATCCTCACAGTCAATCCAAAAATCTTCTAAATGCTTCTGATGAATAGGTTTTCCCATTATTTTCTACATCCTACCATAGGGATTATAAGATCTAGCCAAGGGAAATGGATGCAGATACATCAGTTTTAGACCTCCTATGACATGATTTATGCTCTCTGAGTCTGAGCACATATACCAACCCATAGACACTGGAAATAATATCAGAGGTATCTTCTTTTGTTCCTTGTATGCCTCCGCTATGGTAGATACTTGTCTAAGAAACTCCATCAGGGCAACCCCATCAATAGGGTACTTGGGTAGCATAAGGGGTTGTCCATCAAATCCCTCTATTCTTATGTATGAAAAGGTGGCAAACTGGATGAACCAGACACCATGTTTGTAAATAACTTCTTGAGCCTCCATGCTCAGTCTCTTGGTTCTGTCTTCCTCCATAGTTCTAACTAGATGCATAGAGAATGCATCATTTACCAATTTATGTTCTAGGAGGTGGTTCTTTCTCTATAGCTAAGGATAGTGATCCCATATGTGGACATCATCTACATCACTGCCAGCTTTGCCCACTGTAGTCAAGGCATCAAAGGTTCCCTTATAAACACATGAGTACACAACATATGAGGTCATATGAAACATGCATGCCTAACCTCTCAGGTTCCTCATGCCTTCATCTAGTGCATCGTTGATGACCTTGGCCCATAATAGCTTGTTATTTGTGTACAAGACCATCTAGATGATTCCAAACATCTAATTCTCAAAATTTCCTGCATGAAGCTTACCTGTCATCCTACTTAGCAAGGCAATCATGTACTGATACTCATCATCAAAATCAAATTTGTACAAGTGTATGGGCACTTTAGCTAAGGCAGTGTAGGTGCTGCTCTTTGACCTCCACTGATACATCCTCTTCCTTGCATTTTTCTTATTGTTGTTATACTCTGTTTCCATCTTACACAGATCTACATTGACCACCTTCTTTCCAACTGGTAGATTAAACGTAGAGGTGCTGCCCTTAATTAAAAAGTTGGCATATACTCTTCCATGCTTCTCCACCTGCCTAGTCTCAGGGTTATAGTTCTTGGCGTATTCCACTACCAGCTCTGGGGTGTCCATGGCATATAAAAATTTGGTTGCATGCCACATTCCTTAAACATATATTACATCCAGAAGGGTATTGTCCTTATCATGATCTATTCTTGTTGACCAGACTACTAGGTCTGAATCTCCTTGGTGAGTGTTACCAATGATGCCATACTTAAATTGTACCCCCTCTGGCTGAACAAACATAGGCTTAAGAAATTTTGAATCAGACCTGTTCCTCCTCACATCTGCCATGGACTCCTGAAACAAACATGATTTGTCTTACCTTACAATGTCTATATGCATTCATACAACATTATGTATCTCTATGACATCATACATACTCTATTCATTGTTCTTTACTTCATCATGATATGCACATTTATAGATTCAATTCATAAGAAAGAACACACTACCTAAACACATAGAAAATGACAACAGGAGGGTTTTCAATTACTTACCTGATAATGCTTTCCTCCTAGGTTAGATGGATGATTATGGAAAAGGGCTACAAATGCTGAAGATCACCCACTCTATTACGCTGGAAGATTTAGTCCGTTCACAAGTAGTTGTATGAGGGTTTGACTTCTCTACTTTGTAATTTCTTGTTTTTACACAAGGTAAATGGAAATAACCTTGGAAAGTTACCTTTAAACACGTCCGTAGGGCAAATTAGGGTAAAACTAAATTAAATCGATTAACTCTGTTGATCCTCTACAGAGAATCCATGGATGATGCCAAGTGTTTGAATTCTACTCGTAATCGGCGCTAATCCATCTATTGCATTTAAGTCCATTTAATGTTAGGAAACAAGGGGGGTGATCTTCGAAAGATTGGGTGATATTCAAAATATGACCCCCACCTGGATAAAATGACCCTCCGCCTTTGAGTGGCAAAATCAATGCAAAAGAATCAGGTGATGTGGTCAACGTTGACCACACATATATCGGGTCTTGAATTTAAGATAAGGGGATGTTCAAAATATGACCCCACAACTAAAATGACCCCCCAAAAAAGATTGGGGTGAGGTCACCATGTCGATGACTTTTTTTAAGCGTGGTGTCGTAATGACATCACCGTCATGTTATTGAATAGGGTGGTTGTCATATATATACCTCCAAAAGGTAGAATGGAATGATGACATCATCATTAGGGTGGTTTCCTTCATTCTTTGAATTTAGATGATGTCATCATCATAGTAGCATAGGGTGATATTTGAGAAGAGGGTGATATTCATAAGATGAGGGATATTAAAAATATGACCCCCTCGCAAATATGACGGGTAGATATCAGCCTCTAAGTAAAATTGACGTCCGCACTTTCGCGAATCAAGTGATTATCGGGTGATAACACAAGCTCGGGGTGATCTTATATAATATGACTTCCATTTGAGGTACGACCCCCCCTATTTTCTTGAATATCAGGTTTGACCAAAACTTTAACTTAACATAACTTCCTTCCCTTCGACAATTTCGGGGTGATCCAAAAGGTAAACCTGCATGGAATTTTATGCACTTTCCAACCATGAGGTTAATGATGTGAAATACTGACTTTGACAACTAACCTCATCATGGGGACAAATCCACCCCCTGTAGGGTGCTCATGCATGACTAATTTTACTAGACGCCCAAAGTAGAAAAACAACAAGCCAAAGCAGCAAGAAAAAAGTTGGGTCCCTGTTTTGTCAAGTCAAAATGGGTCATGTTGTGTAACCACACATCACTATCTTATGGTGATGTTATTGCTGTTATAAGTTCATCTAAGGTGGTTTTATCAAGAATGTTAGAGTGGTTGATTTTAGCATCATAAAGAAGTTGAATCTCTTCATGGTATTTCAAAGATTGAGCAAACTTATTTTTAGATTTGCATACAATTTTTTAGATTTCTATTTTGTAGTAGTCAAATCCTTGTATCTCACCAACTGGTATCATATCTTGGTGATTTAATGATTAAAAATTGGATTACAGATTGTTCATTTATTCCATAGATATTGTATTAGCATTAGCACACTTATTCACTATCCCCTTAGTAGGTGGAATAAGTCTATTAACGATAAGTAAATAAACATTGTTTTCACTTTGATTGAGCTCAATATCCATTCCCAAAGGATTTAATGTGAGAGACCTTTCTTCAACCACCAATGCTTCATCTTGGCTAGGGAGAGCATTGGAACGGAGGGAAGGTAAGGTGTTGTTAATAGAATTGTTGATGATTGTATCTTTAGTGATATTTAAAAAACATGTAACCAAAGGAGAGGTATACAAGGTTTTCATATCCTTAGTGATATCCAAGGTACGTAGATATTCAACTAAAGGAGAAATATCAAGGGTATTCACTTCCTGAGTGATATCCAATGTACTTGAATACTCAACTAAAGGATGGAGATCAAGGGTCTTCACTTCCTTAGTGATATCCAAGGTACTTGAATATTCAACTAAAGGAGGAAGATTGATAGGATGATCCATAGAGACCTCATGTACTATGGTAGGGATAGAGTTTGGTGAACTCTCATTATCTATCCATGGAGTTCTTTTCATTAGAGGGGGTTCTTGATTCACTAATGCTTCATCCTTCAGAGAGAGAACATTAGAATGGAGAGAGGGTAGGGTGATGTGAAGGGATGTGTCAATGATTTCATCCTCTTGTGCCAAAATGTCCTCGTATGTGGGAACAACTTTGGGAGAGGGATTACAAGGTGAAATAGACAACATTAAGTTACCATCACATGTAATAGAGACTAGATATAGGGCATGGTCCTAACCTTCAGCAATAGGAGTCGTAGTAGAATGTCCAATAGAAATAAAGTCATCTAGGGCTTCATCTAACATATTGAAATCATCACTACTAAATGATGCATCATATTTATTATTCTCTATGAATTTAGTGAGATCATCTAATATTGAAGAATGTATATCCATGAGAGTTGTGAAACTATCAAAATCAGATATATAACAAAGAATTTCATATGTGGAACACATAGAAATATCAACATCATGTATGCATGCTATTTGTTTTAATACTTGAGGATGCTTATTAATGAATTTGGATAAATTTTCATTGTCTATGATGTATGCATATAAAGCTTCCAAAGATGGAAAACAAGAAGCACCCATGATGAAAGTATGATAACTTGTTGCACACCCAAACACTAGTTTGAAGAAATCAAGTTTTTGAAGATAAAAAAACACACTAATTTTACTAAAAAAAAGTTAATATGATGTAAATAGTGCTACACAACAAGACAATGTGAATGTTTTTAGAGATTTGTTAAAAATATGTAAATAGAGTTTGTAAACCCGTAGTGTTGAAATACACACTGTGTAATTTAAAAATATGCAAATTTTCAAGTACATGTATGAATTGATGCAAAATTTTCAAATGAGTAATGAAAATATGCCTAAAATTAATGCAAGGTCAGAATTGAAATGTGTTTATGACATATGCAATGAAACAATGCAAAACTATGCTTGTTTATGAACCTAAAATACTTGGATTTTTCACTTTTTTCAATGTAAATGTACAAAAGATGTTATAAGACTATCAAAAATGAAGAATGAATGGAATATAATCAGGTATAATGTGTAAAATAGCTTAGATCTGATGCAAAAATGATGCCAAATTCCTACAATGCTCAATGCACAATCAAAAGGATGAAGGTAGTTATTTTTGTTGAAACACACAATGTGTAAATGCAAAAGGTGAAAGTTTCAAAGATAGGATGCAAAAGTATGCATTATGATCCAACACTACACTTCAAGATCACATTTGAATGAATTTTGAAAAGGAGTAGCAAAGTCTGAAAATGAAAATTTGTCTACAAACCCTAGTTTTTGCTAAGACTAGGTTATATGAAAAATGCATTTTTTTAAGCAACACCCTAGCAAATGAAACTTGTAGATGCAAGATTTGATATGAATTAATGATAAATTACTGTAATAAATATCATATCTGATGTAAAAATCATAAAATTAAATCTTTTTATGATATGCAATGCTAAATATGCAAAACTATGTCTCAATGCAAGAATAAAATGCTTATTTTTTTCAATGTTTTTCAAATGTATGCAAAATTTTCCAATGCAAGATGATAAATATGATATAAATGAATGAAAAAACTAATTACAACACTTAGAAAGATGTAAGTTAAGTAAAAACATGGGTTCACCAAAATGTTAGATGTAGAATGAAGATGAGTTGAAATGTACTTAAGATAGATTCAATCAAACCCTCCTTTCACATTAACATTCAAGGACAAAGCCAAGCCAAATCACAACCAAGTGAAGGTGAACTTACCTATAGACTTTGTGCTCTTGTTTTCTATGGAAATATATGATTTAATTAGGTGTTTTTATCAAACCCTAGATCAATAATGGACAAAACCCTAGTTCTATGATAAAGAGAGATTAACTTTCAAACTGTGATAGATATGGACAATCCGAAAGAAGCACCGAGATCAGTGAATAGAGGAGAACCTGATTCCCAAAGTAGAGATGTTGGAAGACTATTGTGCCCACATCCAAGTCCTTGGAGTGAGAATTTGCCAAAGGTCAAAACTGATAAAATGCTCTAGCGAGTACCCAAATGTTATTTCCAAAGCCTGTTTTGTCAAGAGGACAACTGGAGGACTATGAGGTGAGCACCCTAGTCGAGTACGAAGGAATTTATTGAAACTCAAAACTAAGAATATGATGCAAACAACCTCCTGATGCCAAATCTAGGGCTTGATTTGTCAAAAAGACACTGGTGCCCATGCCTTAGTCTACTACAGAGGAATATGGCATAGATTCTTTTAGATCCTTTATCCTTTACTTCTTTGTACCTGCACTTCACCAAATCCTACACCTGTAACCTGCAATCACAAAGAGAGGGGTTTGGGGGTTGTGGTGTTTAGGATCTTGCTGCGGTCAAGCTCTAGAATGGCATTCAAGCCTTCCAACATCATTGTTAGATAGAGTGCATGCCCTTGTAGGGAAAAGACCAAATCCAATGATAAGATAAATTGATTGAAGCACAAATAGATGTCACCTTAGAGGTGAAACTCTCACGGAGATGAAGAGCCTTCAAATCATGAAGAGATAAGTTGATGAAGCCAAATCTGCAACAAACACATACAAACACAACATAATTATGCTCTACAACACAATGAATGCCTTGAATGCTCTTTTCTTGATCATCATAAGTTCACCTTAATCATCTAGGAGTAAAATTAAGTCATAAACCTATTTAAATATGCATTCCCGCTAAACTTTCATATTCAAGTTGAAAAGGCTAACAAATGGAAACCTTTTTAAAGGTCCTATGCCGACATCCTAAAATTTAGGTCCCGACAAATCAGCCTACACTTGGGCATGGGTGCCCAAGTCCCAAGGCACTTTTGGAGTCTTGATTGAGCATTAAAATGAAACCCTAGGCCCTATTTAACATGGGTTTTAGGGGAAATTACTCCGGGATAAGTTTTAAACATGCATAATCAAATTAAGAGGACCTAGGAGCTAAACTAGGAGGTAAAAAGTCATAGGGAAACTTTTTATGACATAAAAAAACTAATGAGTCATCAAGTTATCATAATTGATCATAGCCCAAACAAGCATTTAACTCTTCATACCACCATTTCTAAGTTACAACTCTTTATCTCTCTTTCTATACACATGAAACTCACAAGTCTTGACTGCATTCACCATCAAAAAGACTTTACTATACTATCAAGGTGAGATTTGTGGGGATTAATAAGAGTCATATCACATTTGAGCGTTCCTAGAGCCCAAGAAATGAAACCTAAACACCCATGTCATGGAGAACCCTTGATTGTAGAATTCATACACCCTTTGACACAAAGGACCCAATATTAAAAGGATAATGGATCCATGCAATAATAGGATGGTCTCAGGGTTTCCCACCCTAACCATCCCTTCATAATTTACTAGCACTCTTATCTTGTTTGATTAAAAAGTTTTATCCTCCCAAAAGGAAGGGGCAAGAGGAAACACTCAACTTGACCCAAGGACAAGAAGGGAACCTGACTATCCTTCATTGGTCTTATATACAACTCTCAACCTTACAAAACCATAATCCAAACCATCTACTCCCCTTTACCTCCTATCAAGTACCACTTAAGGGTAGGGAAGATCACACATGTCACATCACTATACATGTACCAACAGTAGCAACATTAAGAAAAGCCTCAAATCAAGCAATTTTGAAATAAGACAAGATTTTAAATCAAATTCACTAATAAAATTCAAAGAATAAAGTTCAAAAGAAAAATCAAATACAAAAGTGGCCACCAATTCAACATTCAAAAATTTGAACCAAAATATGATCAAACAAGTCCTTAAGGTGAGAGGACTATTTCAAAATAAATTGGCTAAGTATCCCAAGGAAATGATATTCAACACTACTAGTTTCACAATAAAGAAGATTCACAAATAAATACCTAAATTAATATTCATAAATTTTTTAACAATTTTACCAAAATTTGCACATTACAAACACCAAAGTATTTAACATATCCACAAAAAGGGGAAAAGAGGAATAGAGGTCACACTCTATATTAAGATCATAAAACATCTTATCTTAACAAACATCCACATGTTCCACACAAATTAGGACATGCTTTGAAGCAATTTCCAAGAGTCACATATCCTGAAGAAACACATTTGTAACAATGCCTTCAATTCTTTCTAGTAAGGATTATAAACCAATCCCCTCATTAATTCTACCAAACACAATCCCATAAACTCCAAATCACCTCTATAACACATGAAGACACAAATGTAGTTCATATACACATCAGATAATCCTACTCATGCTACCAAGCTACTAGAGTAGAATCCATTCCATACTAACTCTAGTTGTGACTAGCACCACATCAACTATCCTAGTAAAATTCCAAGTGATAAACTTGGAAGGTACCCAACAAAAGTGTTTGCAACTAAACTCAAATTTTACAACCATTATCATAACAATGCTTATAACCACATGCAATGCTAAGGATTTGAAAATGATAGTAGTAACAAAGACTAGTATCCATTAAAACTCAAGTACACAAAAGTTGACACAAGGGATGGCACCACACAAAATGGAATTTAAAGGCATTGAGAGCATCTCATGTATTTTCCTTCAATAGAATATCTATGTAATCATTCTAGAGGGAGTACCTACGTGGATCACACATGTCGTCCACAACACTTCTCCACTAGATGCCTAAAGGTATGATCACCAAGTTTGTTACAAATCACACACTACATCCCAACACATACCCTCAAAACCCAAACCTCTTCTAAGATACTACTCAAGTGGCTACTCGCATACAAAAACCCAAAGAAATGGGTGTGACTCACTATCCAATTCACTCTTAGAATTATTATTATTACAATCTATGACAAATTTCCTTCAAAATCACTATGACCAAAGATGTGGAATTGTGCAATCAATTGCACTAGAAACTCATTTTTGAGGCCTTTCAATATCCATGATACAAGATAGATGAGATGACTTAAAAATATCTTATCACATCAACTACTTAATCATATTAAGCATCACCTTGAGACTTCCCACTCTTATCAAAAAAGATGTTCTAAAAGAGGGTTTTACACATCAATCTTAATCTAACCAAGCATCAACCAACACTTAATTTTCTCCCAAAGGTTATATCAACATCACATAGATTTGACTAAAACCTTTAGTGCACCTAGAACCACTTGATTCCTAGTGTTAATAATCACCCTATCATGGATTATACATTTAAGCAAAACCAGGCAACAAGGCGATAATCGAGTTACTCTTAAATCCTGATTTAATAAACAACAAGGATATTTTTTATATAGAAAGATCTTATTCCTAGAGCATCATAGTATGGTTCACATACCACTCGGTTAACTTCCTCTAAACAAACATCGACAATGTATCTTTCTATAAGTGAATTAAAGGCATCATAAAATACCACTTACAAGCATTGCACTACACTTTCTAAATTCTTAAAGACAATTATGTTACTATGGGACTATTCTAAAGTGGCACAACGAGTGTCACAAGGTTCATAAAATGGAAGCAAATCATGAATCCACTACTATTATTCCACTTCACCTAGAAAGATACACAAGATGATAGAAATAATAGGCCCTTACACACTGCACACTTATAACATCCACTAAACCATGTACTCAAGACATAGGTAGCATAAACACATTTCTCAAGGGAAAAGAGCATTATTCTCTTCACACAACAAGGTGACAATAAACCATTAGGGTAACTTAACTCTATATCATAAATCAAGGGTGACCTAAGGTTCTTCAATATATTAGCATCTCAACAAGGAGTCTACTAAATTAGATATAAACTTACCCCCACAAAACATAGGTTATCTAATCAATAACATGGCGGGGGATAGACATAATAGGGTACATAAATTATTGTTCAAGGTTGATGTACCACTTTAATGAAAATTTTCCTCCTACATAGTAGAACATGCACAACTCAACACACGTAGTCATGTGAGTCTTATAAGAAATGTAAGTTCCCACATCATGTAACATGTGAACACAAATATTTCCAAGAGTTGGCCTTCAAGATGGTTGCTAGTCAACTGTTACAAAACCTAACTCACCCTAAGGAATACTAAGATAAAAGGTATCTAATTAATCTTATCTCAAGGTCAAATATGCACCTTTTGCTAGGAAAAGTAGCAATGCTTCGCTAAAATCTAAAACCAAACAACTCTTATCCATTAAATCTTTTTTCCTAGGATAAGATTAAAAAGGTTTCTAAACTTAGGTAACTATGACTTGCAAGGTCCCTCAATCACTTATCCATTGTGTGTGCACCCCTTAAGTTCCTATGACACCAAGTCATATGTATGAGTTAGCAAGAAGAAAATTCAAGGAAAACTAGTTGTTCCCACACAAGGTGTCTTACAACCTCTTCAAGAACACAACTAGGACTAGACATATGTCTCAGGTATGCTCCACCAACAAGTTGCCCAACACAAACACCTATATACACCTAGAGTTCCCAGCATTGAAATTTGGGATTTGATACCAAATGTCATGCCCACATTTTACACATGGACATGAAAACTAAACCACCAAAAATTTTATTAAACCAACCCTAACTCTCACTCTCACACTACATAAATGATTATTTAACGTGTACACACAATGACATTGCACATACAACATTTGTTTGGCATTCCACACAAGGTGGGGAAGTGGAAACAAGAAGAGGGTTGTACAAAACTCTTTTCATACCACTATGATATGGAGGTTAACTTAATAGGCTTTGGCGATGCATCTTGCACTGCCACAAGGGGAGACTCCTTCTGAGGTGAAATTCCCCTAGGTTCCTAGATGTTGCAGAAATGATCACCCTAAAGGCAAGACCTAACACCTAATCAAATTAAATTAATAATAAAATTAAAACATTTCCAAGCCATTAAATGGCCTAAGTGGAAATAAATAATTTAACTAATAAATTTAAATACTCTAAAGGTTGATTTAAAAATGTTATGACAATTAAAATTTAACTAAATATGTCTAAAAGGTCCATGGAAATAAAAACTACACTTAAATTAAGTCGATTTAATTGCATCAAAAAATAAGTCTAAAATGACATTTAAATAATTATGAAAAAATAATCCTTTTCGAAACAAGGAAAAGCATAAGCTATTTCAAAATTAGAAAATAATTTAACAACTTATGATAAATAATTATCTAATTAAAATTAAATCATATAATCAATTAAATAATCTATCACATCAATTTATCAAACTTGTCTAAATCAATTTATTTCGCCAAGCAATAAATAAAAATAAAACTATAGAATAATTCAAAAAGGGATTAATATATCCTAAGTGCTTTTAATTAATATTAAGCCTTCATTATAGCTTTAACCCTTTAGGAAAACACAAAAACCCTAAAGTGAAGTTATAAAAGTGTTAATAATCCTCATTACTCTCATTTTGGCTTTGTAGGTTGAAGGGAAAGCAAGGGAAGGAAATATCTCCTCAATGAGAAGATTATTTCCCCAAGTTAGCTAGTTTCGCTAGGTTTTCTTTTTTTTCCTAATATTTACTTTTTATATGTTTTCTAATTATTGTTTTGTTTTCTCATTTGCTAATATTGATTTCCAAGTTATCTATATTTTTGTTTAGAACTCAACATTATTGTGTTTTTTCTAGATAAAACTAAACTAATTATGCTTTGAGAGGAGTCTAAACACTATATATAATACTTAATAAATATATTATTCTCTATTTTTTTAAAATAGAGAGATAAACATAATAGGGATCATATATATTTATATATATCATATATAAATATAATATAACATTATAGGTATTTATACAAAAGATAGAGGGCCAAGCCCTAAAATAATACACAGGGCGTCTTACGCTTAAGATTTATTTATAAGAAAAATTGTGTGAAGGAAACCATAGAGGGTTGGCCCTTGCATGCAGGGTGTGGGCCCCTATGGGGAGGGGAGACCTCCCCATAGTCTCACCCTTGGGTGGCGCTATGGGGAGCTCACCCATATCATCTCTACCATGACAGTGTGTGGGATGGAACCTCCCTTACACAACAAAATAAACAGCGACCTTAAAAAAAATAGATGCTTACTTTTTTATATGAAACTTTTAACCTTCAAAACAAAACTATAATATATATTGTTACTCTAAAATTATATATATATATATCAAACACAACACAAAACTAACATTTATTTCTATTTGAACAATAACTTTGTTTATTTTCTTAAAATCATGAAATATATATACATATAAAAGAAATGATCTCTTCTCTATTTTTTAATTTGAGAAACTAATTTAATATTAGAAAATATATACATAAAGTGTGTGTGTATATATATTTCTAAAGCCAAAATTTAATCCCAAACCCACATTTAAAATTATCAAGGGGCATGCAAATATTTTTATTTTTATTCTTAAAGTAAATGAGAGAGGGAGATATAGAGAGAAGTGAAAGCTATATATATAGTTTCAATAACTATGAATGAAATATTCATTTTACTATGCAAAGAGAGAGAAAGGATTAATTAATTTTAGATAAGAGATAGTGAAAACAAGCTTGATAAAAATGATAAAGATATACATTTATTTATTTCTTCTTACAATAAACTACTCAAATATCTAAACAACATAACCATACAAATATACACTTTGAACAAAACAATTTATATACAACTTTACTTACCCTCCCGTCCCACATACAAAGCTATACAAGCTTTGACTTATACATAGTCTCAACAAAATAATAGTGCTTTTAAATAATGAACTAGACTTCACAATGGGAGACTCTTCTACTCCTTTTTCCACTTTGATAAAACCTGCAAAATACATTAATAACTCCAAACTAGGCCAATGGAGGGCTCACAACCCAACCATAGGCTTTCTTACAAGCCACACTCGAGCTAGGAGGCCTTCAAGGCAACACACAACAAGGATACCACTTTAAACACACACAAGAAAATACAAAGCACTCCTAACCCAAGGAGACTCACAAACACAAGAACTCATCAATGAGGGTTCAAAAGGGGGAGTAGAGTGGACTCTCTCTGACAAGGGGGAAGTAATATACCACAACTTTGCAGCAAAACTTCTTCCAACTTATTGATATCAAAAAACCATAGTCTCTTTCTATAACTTCATCATACTCAAAAGATCCAAGAATCAAGCCACTCTTGCCTAAAAACTTCACAATACTCTAAAATCACCAAGAATCAAGGCACTCTTTCCTACAAACTCCTCTCAATGAGTAGAATTCCTCTGAGAAGATTCTCACCTCTCTCAACCACAAACAAGGTATTCTCTCACACATGGAGAGATCAACACCCTTTACAACCCTTACCCATAATATATTTATAACAAACCAAGAGATAAAACCCACACAAAACATTCACAAGCATTTTTAAAGAAATGAAGAACATTGCCACATAAATACATTCTTAGAAATCTTGAGAACCTACCTCTCAAACTTCCAAGAGATTTGATGAAGAGTTGTTCAAGCCCTTCCAAGAGTTCTAACTCCAAGTTCTTATTACAACAATTATTTCTTCAAAATGCAAAGACCAAAATTCAAAAATGACAAAAGGTCCTTTCTTCACCCTATAGAGGGTGATAAATATATATTAGAATTTTAAATCCCTTCAATGGGAAGGTGACACTTGTCACCTTCCCATTTATTCCCAAGAGCACATCTTCCCACAAATGCTCTCACATGTGTGAGGCATTGGGGATTGGGAAGTAGTTGAGCACTCTTCCCACAAAAGCTTCCAATGTGTGCTCACACATGTGTTAGGCCTTGGGATCAACCCAAGCCCATACATGAACCTTGGGGAATGGTAATGGGATGGTGACAAGACACCCATCCCTCTTCCCGAAATTCAAATTTTGTCACTCCCTTCCCAAGGCACTTTGGAAGGGTCAAATCTTGGCCAAGACCAAAGATTAGTATCCCAACAAGTACCTAATCCATAGGTACTTGGTCTAGGACCTTAAAAACAATAAAACAACCAATAAATAGACTATTTAACACCTTTTAAAAATCCCTTAATTAAAAAATCAGAAATTGAACAACAAGGATGACAACACATCATACAACTCATCCTAAAAAACCTTAGGACACTCAAACAATTAAAATTTATGAAAGACTCAAACACATTTCAACATTCAAAAATCAACCAAAGACCTTAGTCCACCTTAGGGACTAGGTCGAATGGTGCCACATGATTAATTAATAGGGGTTACTTGACAAACCTTCAAATTTCTATTTTCCATGAAAAATAACTTACACACTCAATTGCACTCATCAATATATTCAACATCTTATACACAAAGCAACATAAATTGAAATCAGACACTCAGTCACATAACATATAAATGTTCATACTTTAAAAGATAATAAATTTATTTCATCAAGGTACATGTCATTAATCCAATTCAAATCCATCTCATTTCACATTGGCATCACATGTATATCATTTCAATCCTTTAACAATGATTTTCTAATACATTTGAAGCCTACTAGATTAATGAATTCATTTCTAATGACCATTGAAATAATCATAAATCACATGTTTATCCAAAATCAATCTACTCACCCCAATGTGTATCAAAAGAAATTTCAAATCAAATTATCTTCTATTGACATCATGTGTCCAATATTATGATCTATTAAACATATGTAATCAATTGCAATACAATTCAACCAAGTAGGAGGATCATTTCCAATCACAAGTGAACGACATACAAATAACACAATCAAGACATACATCTCTTATACATAATTTTATTTATAACAGAACTATCTTATAATTAGATCCACATCAACATATGCAATTTGTTGAATGCACAAGACAACTGAGTGGGGGATGAATCAGTTGTAGCTTAAAATTCCAAAACCCTCACACACATTTAGATCCACATAGATTCATTTAACCCTTAGACTATTGTGATGATTAAGCATGAAAGAAAATAATAAAAACTAAATCAAACCAACATCAAACACAAGAGAACACCAGATTTACGTGGAAAACCCAAGAAGGGAAAAACCACGGTGAGGATTAGCTCACAATATAAAGTAGTATCAATATTGATAAATAATAGGCTCACTACCAGAAGGCTCATTGCCAAAGGGCTCACTTCCTAAAAGAAAGGCTCACTTATAGAATAAAGAAGAAGAAAGAGAAGATTGTTACAAGGAGAAAACTATCTCAATGCAATAGGGAATTCCACCACAATGACATCAACACCTTTGTAGTTACACTAAAGAATTGTAGACACCTTTTGCTCACTGCATCCAGTAGTCTAACACATGAAAGGCTTATACTGCATCACACATTTTGTTAAGGGAAAATTGGAGTAAACATGAATAATCAATATATCAATATCAAAATACCCAAAACTCAGTGAAATACAGAAACAAAGAGATCAATCAAACAAAAGAACTTCAAAAACCTTTGTAAACCTCAAAGCTTCATAGCTTCCATTGGTTGCCTATCTCAATCAATCTTACATGTATGAATAAGGCCCTTAGAGAGTACACTTCCTTGCTATTCCAAGATTGTCAATGGAGAATGGCTATGATAGTTTCTCCATGAAGATGAGCTTCACAACAATGATAGTAGTGTGTAGTAATGAGTGTGATAACAAGAAATGAAGGAATTGGTGCCAAAGGCGCACTGTAATTCCTACAGAGTAACAATACTTAAAAGCTTGGATGAATGAAATGGAAGAATAGGGTTCAATTTATAGACTTGAGAGATAGAAGATCAATGGTATAGAAGAAATGAGAAGATCAACGGTATAGAATGGTTGAGAGGATGTGTACAAATAAGAAGAAGACAAGTGTCACCCAAAAGTTGTTTTGTTTGAGTTAACTACTTTCTTTTATAAAGATAAGACATGCTTTTCATAAATTAGAAAGTTTTTTTCTAATTTAAGAGATATTGATAAAAATAAGGTTGATTGAGTAGATAACTCAACTTGAGATTTGCTTTTGCATGATTTAAATAAATTTGATTTGATTTATTTAAATTTGGAGGAAGAATTGACTTTAATTTTTTTATACAACAGGGGTAAACAACCGAGTACAATATCAGGTGGGCAGGGAGGGACTGGACCTCTTGACCTCGTGCCTACCATAGGAAGCTCTCGCCAATCGAGACAGGCCCCTTGCCCCAGAATTGACTTTAATTAATTAATTAAGAATTATTTAATTGTTTGCAAGAATTTAATTAAATAAAGGATTTTATTTAATTTTGACTTTAGAAGAGGTAATTAAATATTTTGATATTTAATTAACTTAGAGGAATGTGAATCAAATAAATAAATTTGTTTATTTATTTATTGATAGAAGAATTAGAAGGGAATAAATATTAAGAATATTTATTTAGACTAAGTTGTGTCATTTTTAGGCATATACATTTTGCCCCTCTTTTATGTAATGTACTTTACAGCATTGCTTCAAAGAATAAATAGTCTAATAATGATATATGCCCCAGTTTGCCCCTAGTATAGGTTATGACAATAGGATGCCCCCTTGGGAGATTGGATGAGAAGAAGGCAGAAGGTGTGAGATGGACAATCTCATGAAGAAGAAGGTGGAAGATAGGTTGGGGTGAAGAAATTGGTTGAAGAAAGAGCTGAATGATATGTGATGCAAGATAGAATGATAACACACACAAGCAAGCAAGCAAATATGCATAAATGACACAAGAACAAATAAGGTATTGCCCTTGTCCAGTTGTAAACCAATGATATACTGATAATGATATACGATAGTGTTGTCATGGTGGGGAATGATATATCCCTAAACCAACACGGCAGGGGTATTGTAATGGCGGGGAACGATGGATCCCTAGAGAAACACAAAGGATAGTGTCTGGTTTCAGGAAATGAAGCATGTCATGTAAGACACGTGTGTTGGTCTAATTTCAACAATGTTACATCTTGTATAAGACAATTGATTGATTAATTGATCAAGTTAGTTTACGACCAGACAAGGATCAAGACCACTGATTGTGATTGGATCATTTGAAAAGATTGACTTGACTTGATTGGTATGGATTAAGGATGGACCTATATTTGGATCACTACTCAGACTGACTAGATTGAGAAGAATGGATCACAATGATAGATAGAAATTTGATCGATAGAAGAATGACTCGATAGAAGGAATCACAAGCTTTTGTAAACATTGATACTCTGAATAGAATTTTTATTGCTAGATAGTATGAGAATGCCATTGGATATGGATACAGATATGGAATGCAATTGGATACGTTATGGGTATGGATATGGAATGCAATTGGATATGGTATGGATATGGATATGGAATGCAATTGGATACGAATAGTTTTTTGACATCTTAATTTTGCAAGTATTTTGAAGTGCTTATTTCATCATTGGGCTTTTTTTGAAATGTTGTAAGAAAATAGAAGCATCTAGGTATAATTGAATAGAGATAACCTAAGTATTGCTTACATGGATTTTGATTTAGCAAGTTAATACAAGCATCTAGGTATAATTGAACCAAGATGACCTGAATATTTCTTGCGTATCAATAGACAAGGATTGCCCCCTTTCATGTTAGACCTTTGATGTCCTTGATGATCTTTTGTTGATCATGTCTTTAGACAAGGCTTCACATTACTAAATTTTAATCCACAAATAGAAAAAAAAGAATCATGCCCCCATCATAGCATCTCTAGATTTTTGGCATCCTTGAGTAGCATAGAAAGACATGATAACAAAAAATAAGATGTTATATTTTAACCATGATTCCAACCGAAAAACATGTTTGCATTTAGATGTGTTTGTTTCTTGCCATAATTTAGGTAAAATCATGTAGAATGTCTTAGGTGCTTGTTTGCTTTGCTCTAGATAGGTTGATGTCTTACGTCAAAATTTTTGCTTGAAAGTGGGATTTGCTTGTGCTTGCTTGCCTTATGAAAGGTTCCACAATCTTTATTGGTGAGACAGACCCTAAGGGACTAACCTATTGGCTCAGGGGCTCATTGCTAAATGGCCTTGCCTACGTGATGATGTAGAGGCAACGTAGTTCAGGGTAAACCCTAATGGACCTAAGACCTAGGCGATAGAAAGTGGTGTGGACTCTGATAGATAGAAGGACTAGACATGCAACATATGGGACAGCAGAGCCTCAGGGGCGCATTTGAAAATGGCCTTGCCTATGTGATAATGCAGAGGCAACATAGTTCATAGACCTGGACCATGGATGGACTAGAGAATAGACAACAAGACACAGGATGGACAGGGAGGCCTCGGGGGTGCATTGAAAATGGCCTTGCATAGATGACGACATAGAGGCAACATAGTTCATGGACCTGGACCATGTGGATACTGATGACAGACACCATGCTAGGTTGACACTATGGATAGGATATGGGATAAAACCTTGGTTGACAAGGCAACAAAGAGATAGAGTATCAAGCCATGATAGGTTAGCATTAGGATTTTATTATGGAACATATATGGATCGAATGGGACATGAGGGATAGAAGAATGGACATAAAGTGCTTGGTTTCCCAAAGATGGAAGAAGCAGTTTATCACAAGTAACACCTACTTACCATGTTTTCACCACTTGCTTTTATTTGCACGAAAGCTAGAAAGTATGCATGATGCCTGTTTGCCAAGTTTTCATCATGGTACCTATCTAATGCGCCTGTTTGCCAGGATTTCACCAATGGACAATTTTTTTGTATTTTTGTATTTTTTTTTGGTATTTTTCTAATTTTTTGATTTTTTTGTATTTTATGCTCCCCTTACATTGGGGTTCTCTTAGGTATAGAACTGGAAAAGATGCATGTTGTTGATTGGGTCATCAAATAGCTCACCCTCTAATTTTGCTAACTGATATGCCCCTGATCCATAAGCAACTATGATTACATAAGGCCCAAGCCAGTTGGGTTCGAACTTGCCTTTCTTTTCCCGATCCTATTGATTGTGGGGGTTCTCCTTAGTACTAGATCTCCAACTTTAAAGAATCTTGGGCAGACTCTGTGGCTTTAGCTTCATGACATCATTTGCTGGTATGATTTGAGATGATCAAAGGCTTTCTATCTCTTTTCCTCTAGTAACTCTAGTTCTTACAATCTAGAAACTCTGTATTCTTCATCTATTATGAAGCCTTTTAACGGCACCTTGAGAGACGGTAACTCGACTTCAACGGGGAGGATAGCTTCTGAGCCATAGACAAGGGCATAGGGGGTAGCACTTGTGGGAGTGCATATACTGGTTTTGTAGGGCCACAGAGTGAGATTGAGTTGGATGTGCTAATCATGGCTAGCATCATTAACTATTTTCTTGAGGAGTTTTAAGATAGTCTTGTTGGATGCTTCTGATTGGCCGTTGCCTTGGGGTTAATAGAGTGTGGATAAATAGTGTTGGATTTTGAATTGGTCACAGAGTTCTTGGACATCCTGGTTTTTGAAGGGTCCTCCATTATCTGTGATAATGGATGAGGGAATTTTGTATCTACAGATGAGGCAGTGTTGTGTGGTTACACAACACGCCCATTTTGATGGCAAAACAGAGACCCAACTTTTTGGCTTGTTTTGTGCTTTTTGGCGGTCTGGTAAAAGTAATTCATGCAGATCATCATGCATGGGGAGGTTGGGTAAGTCAGCATCATGAGGTCAATTTGTCAAAATTCATATTTTATTTTAGTAACCTCATATTTAGAAAGAGCATAAAATTTCATGCAGGTTTGTCTTTTGTATCACCCTGATATTCATTAAGGTGTGAAAGATATGAACGGTCAAAGTTTGAGTCAAACCTGATATTCAAAGGGGGAGGATCATATTTCTCAACATCAGTCATATTACAAAAGGTCATCCCGATCTAATTTATCACCCGATAAATCATGCAGTCCAAATGTCCGGACGTCAATTTTAGGTGATAGTGACCTCTACCCGTCAACAGCCTTATGCATTTCGCGAGGATCATATTTCTCAATGTAACCTGATATTTTTTAATATCCTCCTGCCGTGAAATATCCCCCTAAGCCATTATCCTGATGAGGTCATTCAAGTCCGATAAATGAAGAAACAAACATGATGATGATGTAATCATCATTTTTACCTCTCGAAGGCATATTTCCTAAGCATGATCCTTCTCGCATAACATGACGATGACGTCATGATGCCTTAGCGATATAACGAGTGAATATCTAGATGACATCATTTCGATATTCTAAAAGAGAGACACATAGTTTGTCCGGTCATCATCATTTTTGTAACATCACCTGATATATTGAAATATCCTCCTAACGTATTAAACATGACCAAAGGGTGCGTTCATCACCCGATCTTGTCGATGATAGTTATTCCTCTCAAGGACGAGGATCATATTACACTCAAGATGATATTTGCAAGTATCACCTGATATCTGAATACTATCATATTTTCAAATATATCCTATCATATGGATATCACCCTGCTCCCGTTACCGCCATTAACATTTAATGTGCGCAGAGGTGGTAGGTAGTTCCCGCCGACCACAAAACCTGATGAAACACCTGGTGAAATCCTGAGTTTTTGTGCAGAAAATCAACGAATAAAATCTGATGTGTCAGGCTTTGCTCTAATTTTACCCTAATTGCAAGGTTAAAAGGTAAATTCAATCGTCATTTCAAACTTCCCTGGCGATAAATTATTTTTACAGAGCACTAGCTTCTAAACCCTCATATAGGCGACACTAGTACAAACAGAGCTTACAGGCAGGGAGAAGCACGTGATTATCACCAGAATTAAGAGTATTTTCAGAAATCCACTGGTATAAAGGGATTTGCAGAACCAGGTAAGTAATTGAAAACCTCATCCTGTTGCTTCTACATAGTCAGGTATGATGTTGTTGGTTTGAAATTCTAGTTTATGCATCCCATGATAAGTTAATGCTGAATAAATACAGTAGGCATGATGATTAGTAAAGATAAAATGTTATATGCATGCATGTGAGTATCCATTGTAAGACAAGTTGTGTTAATTGTAGATATCCATGGCTGACAAGAGGTTAGCTAAGTGTGAGGCTGAGTTCAGCAAGCCCATGTTCTCATCTCCTAGAGGAATCCTGTTCAAATATGGTGCAATAATAGACACACATCAGGGGAATATCGATTTGGAGGCCTAGTCCGCCAAGATGAACGATGAGAAGAATAGAAGCACTCTGTTGGATGTAGTATTTGTATCCAGAATGTGGAATGCAGCTAGTTTTCTATACTCCATGGAGTCTCCAGAGCTGGTGATTGAATGTGCTCAGAATTACAATCCAGAAACCAGACAGGTAGTAAAGCATGGAAGAATATATGCAGACCTATCCATTAAAGGTCTTTCCAAGACATTTGGACTGCCATTGGGCAGGAAGGTTAATAGTGTAGACCAGAAGAAATCTGAAGTAGAGTATGAAAATAATAAGAAGCAGGCCAAGAAGAACAAGTATCAGTGGAGGGCCAAGAATAGCACATATCCTGCAGCTGCCAAACTTCCTGTGCACTTGTTTAAATATGATTTTGATGACGAGTATCAGTACATGATTGCATTGCTCAGTAGGGTCATAGGCTAGCCTGATGCTGGTAGTTATAAAGATTAGATGTACTGTGTAATCATGATGTGTATGTATGTAGACATCAAGCCACTATGCGGCCAGTTGATAAGTGATGCTCTACATGAGCAGCTAATGAACCTGGGAGGTTCAAATTGATCCTTTTACATGACATCATACATTGTCTACTCCTGTGCTTATAAAGGCACATTTTATGCATTGACAACAGTTGGAAAGATTGGTGGAACCACCAATGATGCCCATATCTGGGTTCATCATCCCTAATTGTAGAGAGCTAATTACCTCCGAGACTATAAATTGGTAAATGATGCATTCTCTATGCATCTGGTGAGAACCACGGAGGAGGAGAGGACAAAAAGATTGAGCATGGAAGCTCAAGAGATAATTTACAGGCATGGAGCCTGGTACATTCAATTCGCTACATTTTCTTATATGAGAATTGAGGGTTTTGAAGGACATCCCCTCATACTGCCAAGATACCCCACTGATGCAGTGATACTAATGGAATTCATAAGGCAGAGCTCCACCATGCTAAAGACATACAAGGATACTCAGAAGATCCCACCAATTCTATTTCCAGTCACCATTGGCTGGTATATGTGCCCAGATTTAGAAAGTATTAAGAAGGGGATGGTCAGTTTGAATAAAATGCAGTTGCAGCCATTCCCACTGATAAGACCATATGATCCTTATGGAAGGATACAGAAAATAATAGGGAAGCCTATTCATAAGAGGCACCTAGAAGACTTCTAGGTGGACTGTGAAGATGAAGCATAAGCCAGAAGAAGAAAATACCAAAGGTTGACACTGAATCAAATCAAAACCTTTGACTGCATCCCCATTCCTTCACAATTGAAGAAAGATGATGGTAGGATAATGGCAGATGAATATGAAGAAAATAAGATATATAATGATACCATATATGCACCTAACCTAACCATACAAGAGGATATATCTTTGGATCCTTTCATTGCCAGGACCTTACAACTAACCCAAGCTTGGGTTGATGAACAAATTGAGGCATTAAAGAAGAAAGGTGTTGCCATTACTGTGGATAACAAGAAGAAAGGACAAGATATTCCTAATGAGGAATATGATGATTTTATTAATGAAAAGAGAAAATCTAAAGGAGACAGATTGCCTCCACAACAACAACAAAGCAAAAGACCCCTTAGGGGTAAGAAAATTGATAGTGAACCCAAGGGGGTGATTATTGAGAGGGCAGTGTTTCTAGCTGAGGAGGCAACAACATCAGGATCAGGATTAGGATCAGTATCACCTCCATGGACAAGTAAACAAAAGTCCAAGAAAGATAAGACAGTAGAGGCAGTAGTTGCTGAGACCCAAGAGGAGGGTCAATCCTCATGAAAACCAATTGAAGAGGATATCCTTATGGAGGAAGAGCCTGAAGAAGAGGAGGCCCCTTTGTTATTCAAAAGGAAGAGAAAAGCTCCATAGGTGGTGGTAGCTACCCCACCTAAGAAACCAAGAACCTCCATGAGAGGTGAAATAAAGCAATCCCCTACACTGTTAAGAGGGGCAGGTAGTGAAGTTGTTCATAAGGAATTTCAGCACAATGTTCCACTTCCTACCATTGTGAAATTCAAAACTGAACTTACAGAAGAGCAGATGAAAGAAACCTCCAAGGCATTTGAAGGAGGTCATATCTCATTGGAGGAAACAATTAATCTATCTGATGATGAGGTTGTGAAGGAAGTAGCTTCACAAAAGATGGAAACCCTTGTTGCAGGTACACACATGACTCCTCATAAGACTCCATCAGTTCAAACAATATTGGAGAAAATAAAGCAAGTGGAGACCAAAAAGGAAAAGACTCCAGAGAAGATAGCTCAAGAAATAGGGTTGGATACACTAATTGCACAAGTGACAAGTCCTGTAGTGGTAGATTTGATAGGTAGACAGGATGTAAGTCCTAAACATCTAGCAGATACACTTGATAAAGGAGAACAGATAAAAGAAGTGAAGATGGCAGAACCAAAAGGCCATGCTTCAGAAATGAGCCAAGAAGATGCATCAGTGAAGCCTGCTATAGTAGAGGTTCAGGAAAAGAAAGCTGATGACAAGGGTGTAATAAAAGATCCTACTTCTAAAGTTCAGGAAGTAAGCAGTACAGGTGCAAAACAAATTGTGGTTTCAGAACAAACACCAGCACCTAAGGAGGATTCCACAATATCCACTGCTATGAATGTGCCTCAACAAGAAGAAAAGACAAAAGTGGATGAGGTAATAATGGAGAAAGATCATGATCATCATGATCATCATATGGACACGTCACAAGATCCTCCACCTCAGGAGGATGCTCCTCCGGAAAAAGAAGTTCCTCAACAGGAGGATGTACCACAGGATCACCCTCAGAGTGAGCATCATGAAGAAGAAATGAGGAAATCACCTTCTCTGTCACATATGCTGACAGATACAAGAGATAAAGGTGAACATCATGATGACGCAAAGAAACATGATCAGGTACCTCCATGGTTGGAAAAGGAAGTAAACGCAGAGGTAGATTTTGAAATTCAAGAATTTGATGTATCTACCTTGTTTTTTGGAAATATAATAAAACCAAAGAGGAAGGCCAGAATGACTTCGGCCATTAAAAGGGATCCCACAACTAGAAGGAGGATTGCACAAATTGCAATCCCTACTGTAGATAAAGAAAAAGGTAAAATTACTCTAGAGGAATTCCAGATTAATATAGTTGACCTGGGGTTTGCAAATGAAGACCAGGAGGGCCAGGAAGGTAAAGACATTATAAATTTTTTAATTCAAAAGGTTAAGAAGGAAAAAGAGAAAAATAAGCAACACAAAGAGCACATTACTCAGTTGCATGCATACATAGGTAGGCTAACTAATCCTGAAGATAGTTCCACTGAACGTGTAGTCCCATTGACTGCTATTTCCCAAGATGAGATGTATAAGTTGGATCTCATGAAACATGAGTCATCCATTTTGAGAAAGTGGATGTATTCCACATTTGATACTGTAGAAGAAGTGGTAAAAGCCTCTTTGAAGAGGTGGAGTACTCTCAGTGACTCCAGGAAAAAAGTAGACAAGTTGCAAATGCAGACAGGTAAAAGGTCTTTCCAATTGGAGAAGGTACTAGATATTCTAGGAGAAATAAGGAGGATAAATCTTCAATTGCTCATTAACCAGTAGGTGTTGAATAATAACACTACATTATTGGTTGATATATGGTATAAGGACATTCAATTTGAATGTGATGTGCTCAAAAGATGCAATAATAAGCTAAGAGAGATCAGCATAAAGCTGCATGACATGATGTCCTTTGAGGTAGAAATTTTGGAAACACTGGAAGGTAAAGTGGAAGGGAAGATATATAATCAAGATGAAGAGTTTGCAATCCAAGCTCTACATAATAACTTCCAATTTGTTGCAGATTGTCCACTAGGCCAACTAACAGAAGAAATCATGGATAAATTGGTGAGGACCAAGATGAAAATGGAACATTATAATGAGACGTTGCACAACAGGAAAAATAAGCTGGACAGCATTAGAAGTAAATACCAGGCAAATAAACATGCCATCATCAAAGCAAAGACCCAGGATGGTAGAGAAATAGATAAAATAGTGCAGTTATATGAACAGATCAGGATCAGCATGCAGCCTCATATATAGGGTCATCATCATCAGGATGATGAAGGTTCAAGAAGTGATGCACCTGGTGATGAAGCACATGAGTCAGATAAAGTAGATGATGATGCATCATAAAGTAAATATCAGCATTAGATACTTAGTGAAAATAAGTATTCCAGATAGTTGCCAGCTGGCAACTTGTGCCATTTTGATAAAGTTGACATAGTCAAAGGGAAAATCCTGACCGTAGATATTCATAGATAAATCAAGATCATAGATCTTTTGTAACGGATTCCTCACCTTGTTCTATAAAAGGTGTAGGAATGCGTCATTTCAAACATTCAAAACTTAATTGAAATCCGTCTGCTGAAATATTCAGGGCTCATTTCAAATCTTTTTGTATACATTTATATCTTTGCATACCTAATGAATGAGAAGACTTGTTTTGATTACAATTCATAGTAAATCTTGAGTAATCAGTGTATGAATCTTAGATATATGTGGTGATTTGCTGCGTCCCTTGGAGTGCATGTCTACTTGCATATGTTGTTTTCATACAATTCCTTTGAAGTTAGCATCAACTGTATCTAGCTATGGAATGTCCTGGTGAACATATGGTTTGGTTTTCTTCTCTTCATGACTGTATCTGATGTACATGTGGTTCAATAGCTAAAGATTCAACTTTAATTTGAAGTATTTCTTTCAATTTCATTTAAATTTCAGAGCATTTCACCATCATAATTGCAAATAACTGATAATCTTAAGCAAATAATGCAAATATGTGGACATCTCGTAGATAATTGAAAATATTTAGCATATTTGAAGCTAAAGCATGTATAATTGATGAATATCATGCAAATATTTGAGTATAACTGTATCATTTGATCCAACAACTGTATAAAATGACCTCTCTGTGAAGAATCCTTGCAAAAATAGTGTCATGATGATGAACTCAACATAAGGCCCCAAAATGGAAACAACAACACACATCAACCTCTGAGTAATGTCAGACGATTAAGACCTAATCACTGGAGACTTGGGATCATGAATTATCTGAATTCATCGTATCTTTCAAAATGAATAAAGGTTAATGTGTACTTTTATTCTATGCTTGTTTATGACTAACATCATGACCAACAGGTAGTTAAGGATGAATGAGGAGATTTGTTTACCTATGACAGTGGTGAGCGGGATGGCTTCAATCCACTTAGTAAAGTACTTA
The DNA here is from genome assembly GCA_027924645.1 of Cunninghamia lanceolata. Classification (NCBI taxonomy): domain Eukaryota; kingdom Viridiplantae; phylum Streptophyta; class Pinopsida; order Cupressales; family Cupressaceae; genus Cunninghamia; species Cunninghamia lanceolata. The sequence goes on from BSBN01001011.1 coordinate 4,193,784, forward strand.
GTGGTGGTTACTATGAATTTGTGGCCATTGGATGACGGTGGATGGATTTTGTCTACAAGGTCAAGTCCCCATTAACAAAAAGGCCAAGGTGTTGTTAAAGGTCTCAACTCTTGAGCTGGTGCATGTATCAGGTTTCCATGTATCTAGCACTGCTTGCACTTCTTCACAAATGGATATGAATCTATTTCCATGTTTGGCTAGTAATAACCCAAACACATGAGTTTCTTAGCTAAGGAAGGACCACTAGAGTGTGTTTCGTAGATCCCTTCATGTACGTCTTATAAGGTGGTTTGGGATTCTTCTCGTTCTAAACAACAGAGTCAAGTACCATCTAGAACACGTCAGTATAGGGTGTCGGCAATAATGGTATAATGAGAGGTTTGGCGTATAAAGGTTCATCATTGGTTTGAAGATAAGTCAGGTGGGAGGGCGTTGTCCTTGAGGTAAGTGTAAACCTTACCATACCAAGGTGAATCAGATTCAACTAATACGCATATGGAATGGGTCTCATGAAGATCATAAGCTAGTTGCTGAATTGATTCCACTAAGAACTTGTACCGTGACTCATTCTCTAGGATTTTGAGAAGAGAGGCGATGGTTGCCATGGCATCTGCTGCTTTGTTTTTAATATGAGGTATCTACTCAAAAGAGATGATCACAAAGTATTCCTTAAAGTCTTCGACCATCTTCTTATATGGAACAAGCTTCTAATCTTTGGTTTGGTAATCGTCATTGACCTAATTGATTACTAGTTGAGAATCACCATAGACATGTAGCTCTTTGATTTTCCACTCTGTTGCCATCTTGAGGCCAATGACCAAGGCTTCATATTCTTCTATGTTGTTGGTGCATGGGAATAACAGGTGGTAAGACTTCAGTATGGTGTCACCATGAGGAGTTACAAACAAGATTCTTACCCCCGATCCATGGTTTGTGTAGGACCCATCAAAGTAAAGTTTCTAGGAATGTGTTGATACATTGAATAAGGATTCATCTGGAAACTCAAATTACATTGGTGTGGTGTCTTGTAGTGGTGCATCTGCTAACTGATCAGCAATGACTTGCCCCTTGATAGCCTTTATGTCTACATACTCAATGTCGTATTCACTTAGGAGCATTACCCACTTGGCTAAGCGACCTGTTAGAGCTACTTTGCTTAGTAAGTACTTCAGTGGATCTATTTTTGCAATAAGTTTGACTAGATTTGCTAGCATATAATGTTAGATTTTTTGGGAGGAAAAAACTACTGCAAGACATGATCTTTCTATCTAAGAGTATTGCAACTCATAGCCCACCAATGTGCGACTGATGTAGTAGATAGCTCTTTCTTTACCTTCATAATCTTATTGTGTTAGAAGAGCCCCAAGAGCTATTGGTGTAGCAGATATGTATAGAAACAATGGCTTCCCTTGGATAGGAGGCTTGAGAATAGGTGGATTCATAAGATACTCTTTCAGTTTGTCAAATGCCTCTTCGCACTTCTCATCCCATCTGAATGGTATGTTCTTATGTAGGAGATGACTAAAGGGTTGACACTTGTCTGCCAGTTGTGATATGAACCTATGGATTTCTTGTAGCTTGCCCTGTAGAGATCTTAGTTGAGTAAGATTCTTGGGTGGTGGCATGTCCATAATAGCCTTGACTTTGGTGGGGTCCACCTCTATTCCATTTGTCAATACAATAAAACCTAAGAGCTTCCCTGAGGTGACTCCAAACACACATTTCTTTGGGTTCAACCTGACTTTGAATTGTTCTAGTCTCTAAAAGACTTTCTCTAACACATCCAGGTGTGATTCTTGTGAGTGACTTTGTAAGGATATCATCTACATAGTCTTCCATGGTGACATGCATCATATCATGGAATATAGTGGTCATAGCACATTGATATGTGGCCCTTGCGTTCTTTAGCCCAAATGGCATGACATTCTAGCAGAAAGTGCCCCATGGACAAGTAAAGGTTGTGTTATGCTGGTCTTCTGGTGCTATCCTAATTTGATTGTATCCTAAGAAGCCATCTATGAGAGATAACATGGTATGCCCTATTGTTAAGTCGACTATGATATCTATATTTGGCAATGGAAAATCATCCTTGCGGCAAGCTTTGTTTAGATCTCTAAAATCATTGCATAGTTTGACTTGGCCATCAGGTTTGGACATAGTACTATGTTGGAGACCCATTATGGATAGTCTATAGCTCTAATGAACCCTACATCTAGTAGTTTCTTGAGTTCTTTTACAAGAAGTGTAATGTGTGGATGCATCTTTCTAAGCTTCTGTTTCACAGGTTTCACTCCTGGATCTAGTGGAAGATGATGTAGAATCAAATATGGATCTAACCTCGGCATATATACATATGAACAAGAAAAGTTGACCTACTTTTTCTTGAAGAATGGTACAAACTTAATCTTTTCTGGTGGGGTTAGAGACTTAGCAAAGTGAATGATTTTAGGTTGTTCCTCTATTCCAATGTTAATAGGTTCTATGGGTTCCACAACAATCTGAGACTTCTCCTAGTGCATGTCATCATGGAGAGTGTCAAGTCTTCCATCGTCAAGTGCCACAGTTGGGTTTTCACCATCGAATGCATCCTTTCTTTGTACTATTTTGGGATCTGACACTGCTGCAGAGTGGTTTTCACTATTAGATCTAGTTTTTATTTTGATATTTTTGCAACTAGAAATCTTGGTACCCTCTCTAAAATAAGCCACAATATTAAGTTCAATGGCAAAGCTAGCTTTATGATCTCCTTTAGGTAGGTGGTCCCTAAGTTCCATGTAGTCAATATAGGCATCATCATTTTGGAACATATCTAGTTGCGGGGTTCCTTGTAGATCCCAGTCAATAAACTCAGGATGTACAAGGGGGAGGGAGTCAAAGGATAGATCTGATTCATTGATAGTTTGAATGGATATGCTAGGAGTATTGGTAGGGAGAGTGTTTAGGATGGTACTTTCCTCCAAATTGTTTATTACGATAGAATTCAAACCTTCCTCGAAAGTTGTATTCTCAAGGATAGGCAAATCACACTCTAATGGCCTATGCGGTAGCATTTGTCCCTCATAGTAGGGGCTATAAGTTTGAATGGTATCAACCTCTTTGTCATCATAGGAATGCTCTATCAGCTCATCCCACTCATATTCATTGGAATCTATGTCACTATCCTCTTAAAGGGTATGGATCATTTCCATAAGACAAGCATTCGCTTTAGCTTTGCCCTTATCCTAGCCAATGAGGATGAACAAGGTTGAATGGGTTCTATAATTCCTTATTTTCTAAGGGTGATGGGGCCTTGTCCTTCATAACCATTCTTTGTAGGATAGATTCACCTCACCCATAGATTTTCGTTGGGAGTTTAGGTGGTTCTTGTTGTATATTCTCTTCTTCTTTAGTGTAGAGCCATTGTAAGATATCTCTTTCCTTTGTTTCATTTGATAGGGTCACCCATTTTACAAAGGGAGCCATGGAAGGCATAGGAGGAATAGATGACTTTGGAAAATGCTTGGGTCACCCAAAGGATCTAGGAGATAGAGGCATTTTGGCTATATTGAGGTTGTGCTCAATGGAGTATTCCCCTACTCCCATTTCTTTGATGGTAATTTTCTACTCTTTGGGCTTGGATGAGGAAGCTTCAGAGGTAGAATCATGCTGTAGGGTAGGGGATGTAGATGCTCTATTGTTGGGTATGATGAAATCAAGTTTTGGAAGGATAGAGTTGCAATGCTTAAAGGGGTCAGGATCACCTTGGATGGTGACTTGCTTGCCATTATGAGGGAATTTTATGCATTGGTGATAGGTAGAAGGCACAGCTTTCATGGCATGAATCCATGGTCTACCTAGAAGAATATTATAGGCTAGTTCCCTATCTAGAACTTGGTATACAACTTCTTTTATCACCGGTCCCACTTGTATGGGTAATACCACTATTCCTTTGGTAGTTCTCTCCTCTTCATCATAGGATTTGATAGTTATCTTCTTCCTTGGATCAACTATATTTTTAGAGAACCCCAATGTAAGGACCATCTTAAACATGCAAATATTTAAACTAGCTCCCCCATCAATGAGAACCCTCTTGATGCGGTGCTTATGGATGAAGGAGACAATATGTAAAGGGGTGTTATGAGGTTGAGACACTGAGAGGTCATCTTGTTCGTTAAATGATATGGTACTTGAGGAGGTCAAATTACCTACCATGGCTTGAAACTTCTCTTGGGCCAAGTTAGTGGGTATTGTCATTTCCACTAAGGCTTTATTGAGAATCTCCTTGTGGGAAGGAGATAGACACAACAACTATAAGATAGAAATGTGGGCAAGGGTCTTCCGTAGTTGGTCTATGATGCTATACTGATGGAAGTTGGACTAAGAAGATGATGACCTTAGATGAATGGTATTCAACATGACCTTACCACTACGGGTGATGATACTACAATCAATTTTGTCTGGTTCTGATTGTTGGTTGGGTGTGACCACATTGATTTGTGCTATGTGCTCTGTTATGCAATTGATGGTATAATTGAATGGAACACTTGCATAATTAGCATTGTTATTTCCATTATTTTGATTTTGCCTGTTGTGGTTGTTGTTGTTGTTGTCATTATTGTTGTTTCCATTGTTGTTGTTGTACAACCTATCATGATTGAGAAGTGGATCTTTGTAAGCCACATGCATCTCATTAGAAGTATGTTGTTGAGTTCCTCCTTGATTTTAATTGAGCACGTCTTGAATAACATGTTTGAGATGGATACAATTGATCATCGTATGTCCTCTTCCTCTATGATACTCACAAAAGTTGGTGTCTTTCCAATAGTGAGGTTTTATTTGTGGTTCATAATCACTTGTTGGCGGTAGAGTGATTTCATTGTTGGCCAATAGCTTCCTTAATGTAGATTCTTGGGACTCACCCAACAGTGTGAACTTTCACCTTGGATTTGAGTTGAACCATAGTCTTGGCTCCTGAGAGAATGTTTTGTTGGGCGTAACATTACTTACCTTTGCTTTGAGAGTAAATATTGGTTGTTGTTTGGGAGCCACCACCTTGGCATCAACTACTCCATCATTGACGACATTTTTATTTTTAGTCCAAAACTTTGATTTGTCAGTCCTATAGTTGGAGGTAGGTGTGTCCTTGTATAACTTGATTTGTCCCTTGGCGATCATAGCTTTCTTGATGAACAATCCCATTTCAATGACCTTTGAAAATGAAGTAGGGCATTGAATTTGTATTTGATAGCTTAGATCAGAGTTGAGGTTATGGACAAACATCTCCATTAATTGCTTCTTTGGTACATCATATGAGCATTTGCTTGCTAGTTGTCTCCACCTTTGTAAGGAGGTGAATGATTCGCCACTCTTTTGCTTGGTATTGCATAGGTCAAGCATGGAGACTTCGTGTTCAATATTATACGAGAAGTGTGTGATAAATTTATTGACTAACTCATCAAAAGTTTTAATGCCCGGTGGAAGTCTTGAGAACCACTCCATGGCTTGACTACCTAGAGAACTAGGGAATAGTCTAATTAAGAAAGTCTCATTGTGAGCTACTTCCATGCATGCGACATTGAATTCCCTAATGTGATCTCTAGGGTCCCCTTTCCCTTTGTACTTGTCAAACTTAGGAACTTCGAATTGAAAGGGAAATGGTACCGTGTTCAAACTTTTATCAAAGGGGTACGATGCAATATCTTCCAAGGAGTATGTTTTAGTGTTTGTACCCATTTTGAGATCTGTCATTTGTTGCATTAGACCCTCGATTTGTTTCCTCATTTCTTCCATAGGTGTGTTTGGGTCTATGGATTTCTTTCCTTTGTCCTCACCATTGTGGTGTTCATGATTATCCTCTACAGTCTATTTGAGTTTTCTTAGATTGAAATCTGCGGGGAGCTTAATTCCAAGATTTGCAAGGTGATAAAAATACTTGTGAGGGCCCTCATGGAGCACTTTCTCTAGCAAGCGTTGGAATTTCTAATCTTAGAGGTGTCCTTGATAATCTTCGTGAGAGATTTCCTCATCACTATCATGAGGGGCGACAATATGATCAGATGATCTAGCCATTTCGAGTTGTTTTTGGTATTGAGATCTAGTAAGAACCATGCAAGGTGATGTGGGATGCGATGGGATGAAACTAGAGATTTTGGCAAGATGTCAGTTGAGACCGCTGAGAATAGGATACTTAGGACAAGATTTGGACAAGGGACTTTCCCAATCAATGATTCCAAGTAAGACAACTGATACAAGATGATAGCCACTAGTAAGGATACTTGATACCTATCTTACTGTATAGGGACTAGTTTTTCACCAAGACCACTAGCAAAGTTTTGTGACTTACTAGGGTTACTTGAATCCAAAATGATTTGAAAAAGGGGCCTATGCTAATCTGATATGGGATACTTTGACTTTGGACTAGGGAGACCTGATAGAAGGTGGATAAGATGACCAATGAGAGAGAGACTTTGATGCAAAATGGATAAAAAGGTGACTACAAGGTAAGATTTGATCTTGGAACTTGGAACTAGGATGAAATGGGTACCCAAAAATGATAAATTTTCTCTCTCAAAGACTGTGGAAGTGCTCACTATCATGCATGCGCCACATAAACTGGTAAATGCAGAAAAAGTCGGTGTATAAGAACACCACTGGCAAATTTCAAATGCACTGTAATAGGTTGCAGAAGTGTTGTAAGTCAGTACAGATGCATTGTAAGTCAGCACAAATGTGTAGCAAAAGAGGACGAATGCACCGCTCTAGTTTTTGAGTGATTTTTACAAGTTTTTAGCAATTTTTCTAATGTTTTTGGTATCTTTGTTTGCAAGAAGGTCTTTTTGATATGATTTTCTAAAATTATGGCAAGAAGACACAACAAACACAAAGAATTTTTTTAAGGTTTTTTTATTTTTTTGTGATTTTTTGACTCTTTTTGGACTAAAAGAAAGGAAGTACAAACCTAGGTTTCAAAGGATAGTATAAAACTAAATTCTCACTATCTCTAGTGAAGCATCTTCGGGAGGTGATCATCACCCTTCCCTACATTGGATTATAGGGGATTTTGGCCACTAAGAGCAAATGATGAGTAATAAAGCCAACCGTTTGAGTTGTTATACATGCGGCAGCACTACTCTCTGTTATGGAGTCTCCCAGCCTACAAGGGTTGCACCTTGGAGGGTTTTGGGGGAGGTTGGTTATCAGTATAACACAACTACACTCATTGTTTGAAGCTTTTACTCCAATTACAGTTTATTTATAGTGGATTGGTAGGGCTTGGCATCTAGCCTATTACCACTTAGGGTTGTTCCTTCTTGGATGAACGATATCCAAGAGAAGGCCCCTCTAAAGGAAAAACACATGCAAAAATGATATGTCTGGCATTTTGGTCACCCAAGATAGGGAGAGCATAGGCCTGGTATCATTCCTAAAACACAGAAGACAATGGTTTTTTCCCCCTAGTTAAAATGAGAAAAACTAGATGAGCTATCTACTTGGGCAAGCATAGAAATTTGTTAACTTTGAAGTGATAACATGATAGCGATGGTTCAATTTTACCTAGATAGCAATGATGTCTTCAATTTTATCCAAATAGCAATGTCTCTAACTTTGAAAGATAGAAATATAGAAATGATTCAATTACCTCCTTCCTAGTTAAGACTATGTGAGATTTGCATGAGCATCCATTTACTTTCTCGTTAGAAATCAAAGTGTGAGTTAAGAGGTGCAACTATATGATTCTAAACCAGTACCTAGCCTGTAAAATAGATCAAGAGTGTTCCTATAAAAAGATGTTAGTGTTAGCAAAAACTTCAAGGAAACCCTAAAAATCATTGTCTAGATCATATGCACAACTTCAGAGCTTGAATGCATAGAAATAGAGCTCAGAAGTGCCACAGTACAAATGTGTTAAGACATAGGTCAAAAGCACACAAAAACAATATATATGCACTGAATAGACAGGTGCACCGTATCAGAAGATATATGTACTATAACAGAGTCTATGTGCACTGAAAGGATGTATACGCAAGAATAAACAACAGGTGTGCTAGATCAGAGATTGTATGCGTTGAAGGAATGTATGCACCATAACAGATGCCAGATACGTGTTAGGATGTGTCAAATGCACAGTTTCCTCCTGTGTATGGCTTTCTCAAAACACAAAAACTCAGTTTTTGGGTTAAATTGGGTCTAGGCCCCACAGTGGGCACCAAAAATGTTAAGGGAAAATTGGAGTAAACATGAATAATCAATATATCAATATCAAAATACCCAAAACTCAAAGAAATACAAAAACAAAGAGATCAATTAAACAAAAGAACTTCAAAAACCTTTGCAAACCTCAAAGCTTCATAGCTTCCATTGGTTGCCTATCTCAATCGATCTTGCATGCATGAATAAGGCCCTCAGAGAGTGCACTTCCTTGCTATTCCAAGATTGTCAATGGAGAATGGCTATGATAGTTTTGCCATGAAGATGAGCTTCACAACAATGATAGTAGTGTGTAGTAATGAGTGTGATCACAAGCAATGAAGGAATTGGTACCAAAGGCACGCTATAATTCCTGCAGAGTAACAATACTTAAAAGCTTGGATGAATGAAATGGAAGAATAGGGTTCAATTTATAGACTTGAGAGAGAGAAGATCAATGATATAGAAGAAATGAGATCAAAGTTATAGAAGAAATGAGAGGATGTGCACGAATAAGAAGAAGACAAGTGTCATCCAAAAGCTACTTTGTTTGAGTTAACTACTTTCTTTTATAAAGATAAGACATGCTTTTCATAAATTAGAATTTTTTTTTCTAATTGAAGAGATATTGATAAAACCAAGGTTGATTGAGTAGATAACTCAACTTGAGATTTGCTTTTGCATGATTTGAGAGAAATTAAATAATAAATTATTCAATTTTGTGTGTGTTGGTGCTCATTTTGGCCTGGAGATTAAACTTGCTTGTTGGAGGGTTTCTTCATTTAAACCCTATGTTTTCTTGCCCATCGGCGTGACCTTGCAGGCGTTTTGGCGATCAGGTTGGTGGTAATGATGTGCCGTCGGCGTGACGTTCACCATCGGTGAAGCGTTTTCCTGTTCGACCGACGATGGATGTTTGGCCGATGAAGTGTCATCGGCATGTGTCTCGCCGACGGAGGTGGGCTATCGGTAGGAGTTGGGCCGATGGCTTGATGGGGGGTGAGTCTGTTCATCGGCAAGATTTGGCTTATCGGCAGAGGTTTTTTGTAGTTTGCCGATGGAGGGAAGTCACCCCGATCAGGAGTGCCATTGGAGTGAGATTGAGTATCGGGTCGACTTTGAGATGCTTGGCCGATGATGTTTTTCTTGCCGATCGGGAGACATCGCTGTAGCATACTTTTTCTCTAGCCGATGATGGAGTTGATGGTGGTCTTCGGTGTGACTCAGCGTATCGGCGGGGAGACTTTCGGGTTGGCCGATGGTGTTGGTCACACCGACAGCGGAGTATGGAGTAGCGTTCGGCGAGACAGTTGTCTATCGGCAAAGGTTTTTTGGGAGCTGCCGATGTGAGATGTTTGGCCGATGTGATGTTATCGGCGTGGGTCACACCGACGAAGGGGTGTTTTGAAGGTTATCGGGGTGACTTATATTATCGGCTAGGGAGTTACATGTTGCCCCGATGGATGGCAGTCTCGCCGAAGACTTTGGGGAGTGTAGTTTGCGGTCGGGAAGACTTTTGAGATCGGCAGGAGAATTGTGAGGTTGGCCGATGGCTTAAGTCTTGGCGATGGGTATTTGGCGGATGGTCATGTGTCGAGCGTAGCAAAAGGCACTCGACATCTATTGAGCATGCGGCTATGTTTATAAAGCGCTAGTGTGTTCTCCTCACCATGCATGTGGGACTATTCTTTTTCCACAATTTGAACATGCGATGTGTTTTGGCAGGATACTTCTGTTCGACTGTTGCGACGGTTTCCAAGTGAACTGCGGGTGGTTGAGACCCTTAATGGCGACTGTGCTGGGGCATGGGCGAGTTGTTGCACAGTCAGGTACCGGATTTTTGACATGAAGACTTCTAGATAGTGGCGCATGGCTCGAGGCTCCCCTTTGTCTGCTGCATTACTATTTTCTGAGCGCCATTCCTTCTGAGGACTGTATCTAGCAGATTTTTTGTAATAACCATGTAATTAATTGCTGAGGTACACTTTCTGGCTATTATAAGCAGACTGTGTTACCATTTTTTAGGTTGTTGAAAGTTGAATTTTTTGGCTCTGTAACACAATACAGTTCATTTTGGTTGCTCTGTACAGCTAAACCTGTGAGTTTATGTATCTCCAGTTGTATGTTTTTGCATGAATCCACTGATTTCATGGTTAAATTTATATGAGAAATGCTATGTAAGCATGTGTTTTGTTAATTCTATCTCCAATATTGCATGTATCTTTCTTCTGAGTCTGGGTATTTAAGGAATGTTGAGACTCTAGAACATAGAATTCCTGTGTTGAATGTCTGATCTTTTAACTTCTGCTCAAAGGTAGATTAAACTGTTTTCAGATTAAACATTGGGAAGGGTATACTGCAGTAGGGATGCCATAAGTAGAGATAACTTAACACTCTGTGTTGGGAGATATCTGTAAGGCAGGTATCATATGTATATCCCCCTGAAATCCAGTTTTAGTTGTTCATGCTGATCATTCACAGGTGTATGTCTACTGACTCCAGGCCCTGGATAGGCACCAATCTTGCTTTGTGTTTGTGTTACAACCATGTCCAGCTTTGCATCCAAACTTAAAATCAAAATTGAAATCTAAAACAACCATTAGGACATTAGAATTAGTTTTAGGATCCTCAGTCCTCTGTCTACAATTGCGAATAGGCCCAAAGCTAGCCCCTTTGCTCTTATCTTTCAGTTTTGGTCTACTTACAGGAGGACTCATCTACTTTCTGTCAGCATCCCAGCCTTAGTATGCACATTATCATGGGTGTTGAGTAGGGAATACCCCCCTAGGTTTTGCAGAGCCTGAAGAAGAAGAGGAGATAAAATATAGAGTCTATCTCCTACACTGTTGGCCCCTGGCCCAGAGATCCTGTTGATCACTGATGGCTACCTTGTAGGGAAATCTGGGAATAAGCATCCAGTCTGGGAAAAAACCAATAGAAATTGGCGACTCCGCTGGGGACTTTGTGAAAGAACCCTGGTTTTCAAAAGAAAATAGTTCCTAGTAATAGGTGGCGACTCCGAAGTAATCTCCCAACCGGTCAAAGTAAAATCTATATGCAGGGGAGAAGATCCCAACAAAATCCTTTATTTGAAGAGTTACCAGTAACAAGAAGAATGATGTACAGAAGAAAGGGAGCTGTCTCAGTCAGTCGTGAGGGTTCCCCCAGAAAAAATGATGATATGCAAGACAATCTAAGGTCTTCAGACAAGACAGTACCTTACTTTTCAAATGCAGAAGCTGATATTTAGGGTGCATATGAGAGGCAACAGGGTGGTAACATGAGAATGAGGTCAGAGGTGTTCCAAGAACGCCCATTTCTAGACCCTAGTGAAAGGTTTGAAGAGGCCGAGTCTCTAAGGGATGATGAAGATGAAGATTAGAATATGGTAAAACCATCCTCCTCTAGGCCCAGTGAGGAAGAACTAGCTGATGAAATTAGGAGCTTAAGGGCCGAGTTTGAATATCAGCAGGCAATATCAATCAGAGATGACTTGAGGAAGAAAGTGCAAGCTTTGAGGACTGCCCAGAATAATTCAATTCCTACCCTTGAGAATGCAAATGTGCAGAGACATCAACAGAGAAATGAAGTGCAACATCAGCATAATGATCAGAGACAAAATGTGAATGATGCTAGGATACCACTGAACAATGTAAGAAACCAGAATGCAAACAGAAATATTAATGTTAATCAGTTAAACAGACAGCCAATGCAGCTAGATAGGTTCAGACAGTTGGTATTTGATGGTATTCCTAGGTATCCTAACCCCATTGATAAGCATCTGAGGCTGCAAGTGCCTAAATTTTTAGGAAACAACACTGTGTCAGGAGAAGATCATCTAAAAGCCTTTCAAAATGTCATGGATAACTTTGAGGTTGAACATGAGGATGTTTTCATGAAGTCATTCATGCAATCCTTAATAGATGAGGCAAGAGAATGGTACAAGAATCTGCCTGACAGGAGTATTTCATCATGGGATGATTTTAAAAGGATGTTCAAGGAGCAATATGGTGACAAAACTAACCCTAGCTTTTTTGTAAATGAGTTCACCAGTATCACTAAAGGGTCAAATGAGCAGGTTGTAGATTTTAATGCAAGATTTACTAAAGTGTTAAACAAATTGCCACATCACATGAGGCCAAATGAACCAATGTGCATAATATTGTATATTAATGCCTTTGATGCAAAAACTGCATATGGATTAAGAGATAAAAGTCCTGCTACTCTCAGGGATGCTTTCAGAATTGCAGTGAATATTGAAAACAACAGGAAAGCATCAGGCAAGACTAACAGAAGGGATGATGTGAAAATTCTACAGAATCCAAACAAGCCTCAGAACACTCAAGGTAATACATCTGCCCCTGAAGATAAGATAGACAAATTGGCAAATGTTGTTAAGGACCTAAGCTATAAATTAGCTAGAAGTGAAAAAGGGATAGGTCCTGATAGGCAGGTCTATCAAAGGCAGGAAAAGAGGCCATCATTGCATGATATGCCTTATAATACCAATTGGCATGATGGTAAACCTATATTCCCACGTAACAACACAAATCAAAGAGCTCAACATGTCAAAGAAACTCCTGATCCTCTAAAGAAAGCTGTAAATATTGTTGATGATGCTCCATGGTGTATGATTTGCCAGATGCCACATTCACAGTTACAGTGTATGATTGCTCAGTCCTTGTGTGATAATACTACATCTTGTAATGAATGCAATGAGCCACATTATGTGCAAGATGATGATGTAAATATGATGTCCACAAGCAATGGATATACTTTTTGTGATGCTGATGCAAATGCAGATGATGAAACTCAGGGCTGCCAACAGTTCCCATATGATGAAGATGATGAAGTTAACTATGCCTATGCTCAGAACTCACACAATTTTCTGAGTAACTTACAATGACCTTCTGATGAGGAAATTAGGGCCTTCACAGCTGCAGCAGTTGCTCAGGTCAAGAGCAACTACAATTTTAGAGGTAAAAATCAAGTAAGCAGCCCATATCAGCCAGAAGGTATTTCTGTAGGTCAGCCGCTGCATGGTCATAAGGGGATGGAATTACAAAAAGGGCAGTGGGTTAATAATAAACAGAATTTCAGACATAGAATAGGTCATGAATCCTAAGGACCAGAAAATAGAATCCCTCAGGCTGAAGATCAAAGTAAAGGTTCCCAAGACAAGAATGATGATCAGGGAACTATGAAAGTAAAAGCTAAATCAGTGCAGGATAAGAACAAGATTGTGGAGCAAGCTACAACTGTTATACAAAATTATGCTCCATTTGATATAGCTCAAGTCCTCTCCCAGGTAAAAGTCTCTGTTCCACTTATGGAACTCATGAAAGTGGAAGAAATCAAGAATAGGACAATATCCCTAATTTCAGGGGTGCCTTTTCAAGCTAAACAAAATGTTCAGATCCAGGGTGAGAAACATGTCATGTGTAATGAAGAAGATGAGGCTCCTGAAGTCTATTTAGGAGTGACTATGACAAAGTGTCCTTCACAAGTGGAACCATTTTATGTTTCCCTGGTTATAAATGGAAAAATAATCAGAAATTGTATGCTTGACTCTGGAGCATCTACAAATGTCATGCCTTTAACCATCATGCAACAAGCTGGATTGAAAATTGACAAGGCATGTGGAAAATGTTATGCTATGGATGCCAGAGAGGTACCAGTTATTGGAATCATGAAGGATGTAGATTTCAAACTGGCAGCATTTCCTGAAAAGAGATATAAAATGAATATAACAGTGGTTGACATCAAGCCACAGTATGGTATGTTGTTGTCAAGAAGATGGGCAGCACTAATTGGTGGAAGTATGCAGCTGGACCTGTCATATGCCATGATTCCAATGAATGGTAGGGATGTTAAGTTAATCAGAGAACAAAGATCATCAGAGACAGTGGAAGACCAAGAAGCAGAGGAACAGATATGCTTTGTAAACACTAACTGTGATAACTTCAAGGTTGTCTCAGATGAGAGAGAAGATAGAGAGAAAAATGTCTGCATTGAAGAATTGGATCAGCAAGGTTTGTGGACCATGTTTTTTGATGGAGCTTGTGCAAAAGAAGGCTCTGGAGCTGGAGTTGTTTTCCTATCTCCAACTGGTAAGCTCCTCAAATTCTCTTTCTTGCTGAGGTTTGTTTGCACAAACAACATTGCAGAATATGAGGCTTTACTCTTAGGCCTAAATATTGCTCTCAAACATGGAATCAAAATGCTAAGAGTATTTGGGGATTCTGAGCTGATTGTATCCCAAATTAGAGATAGGTATGCTTCAAAAAATAAAAGGTTGAAACAATACAAGCATGCTGTTTGGGATACCATTGAACTATTTGATGCATTTTCAATAGGCTGGGTAGAGAGGTCAAAGAATGTTATGGCTGATTTCTTAGCCAATGTTGCAATAAGGCCAGATGACATCACTCTGTCAGATGTTACAAATGTAGAAGTTAAAATTAGGCCTGCAGTACCAGAAAACATATGCAGTTGGCAAGTGTTTAATGATGATAGGGACTTGTTAAAATTTTCGCACTGCATAGATGAATATGAGAATCAAGAAATTGATTTCCAAGCTTTTGTAGAGACTATAGATGGAAAAGAAACTCTTGTGGGAAAAGAGATAATTCAGTTGAAGACTAATAAAATCCCCAGAGGATTAGTAGCTTTGGAAAGAGCTTTTGACAGTAGAGATAAATTGGTCACAAGGACATCTCCCACAAATAAGGAAGATTTAGAAGAGATAAATTTGGGGACATCTCAGGCCCCTCAGAAGGTATACATTGGTAAACAGCTCAAACCACACATTAGGAGTATGCTGATTGCATTACTGAAAAGGTATAAACATGTTTTTGCTTGGTCATATGAGGACCTAAAAGCTTACAGGGAAGATTTATTCTAGCATGAGATCCCATTGAAGCCGGGAGCTAAGCCATTTAGACAGAGGCAAAGACCTATTAATCCTACCTTAGCTCCAAAGATGCAGGAAGAACTCAAAAGGCTCAGGGAGGCTGGAATAATTGTGCCAATCAGACATTCAACTTGGGTGTCTAACCTTGTCCCAGTAAAAAAAAAGAATGGTGATATTAGGCTTTGTGTTGATTTTAGGAACTTGAATGTATCCTCTTTAAAGGATAACTATCCACTGCCTAATATGGAAGCTATGTTGCAGAGAGTGACTGGTTGTGAACTCTTGTCCATGATGGACGGATTTTCAGGTTATAATCAGGTGAAGGTGAAGGAATCAGAACAGTATAAGACTGCCTTTACCACCCCATGGGGAACTTATGTGTATATTAGAATGCCCTTCGGACTAACCAATGCAGGTGCTACATTTCAAAGGGCAATGGATGTTGCTTTTGCAGGGTTGATTGATTCAATCCTGGCTGTGTATCAAGATGATCTGACTGCTTATTCAAAGAAAGAAGAGCAACATTGTTTGCATCTGGAGCAGATTTTCATAAGAGCACTAGAGTATGGTATTTCTTTAAATCCAAAGAAGTGTGCTTTTGGGGTGGTTGAAGGAAAACTCCTAGGGCACATTGTTTCCAAGGATGGAGTCAGGATAGATCCAGAGAGAGTGGCTGCTATTGACAGAATTCAAATGCCAAAAACTATAAAAGGAGTTCAGTCCTTCTTTGGACAGATAAATTTTGTTAGGAGATTTGTTCCCAACTTTGCAGAAACCACAAGGAACATTTCCAAGATGATGAAGAAGGATGCAACTATCCACTGGGAAAGTGAAGCAATTGAATCATTTCAGAGTATCAAAGAGGCAATCAAAATGGCCCCTGTTCTTAAATCTCCTAATTTTTCTAGGCCATTCCAATTGTTTTCATTTGCTTCCTTTCACACTGTTGCTGCATGTTTGCTACAGAAAAATGAAGATGGTTTTGAACAGCCCATCGCTTTCTTCAGTATGTCCTTGCAGGCTTCTGAGTTGAAGTATGATATTATGGAAAAATAGGCATATGCACTAGTCAGAGCCATCAAAAGTTTCAGACCATACTTGGTAGGATCATATATAATTGCATATGTACCCCATGCAGCAGTCAAAGACATATTCACTCAGCAGGAAGTGACTGGAAGAAGGTGCAGATGGATAAACAAACTGCAAGAGTTTAACATAGACATACAAATTACCAAGTTGGTAAGAGGACAAGGATTAGCCAAGATGATGGCACAGTCAAACTTGGAAGCATGCCAAGTTAATGTAGTCCAAAATGAGAATGTAAATGTATCAAGATCTGAATGGTACAAGGATATTATCTACTACTTGCAAAATCTAAATTGTCCTTCCCATTTCAGTGACAGTTAAAAGAGGACTTTGAAGTTACATGCAATCAGGTATGTTATTGCTCAAGGTGAGCTATACTAGAAAAACCCTGATGGTGTGCTGCTGAGATGTGTGGATGAGGATATGGCTAACAATGTTTTGATTGATATGCATAAAGGATTGTGTGGTGGACATTATACTGCCCAAACAACAGCTCATAAGATTCTCAGGGCAGGATATTGGTGGCCCACTCTCTTTTCAGATGCACAAAGGTTAGTGAGGAAGTGTGACCCTTGCCAAAGATTTTCAGGAAAGTTGAAATATGATGGTGCTTTACCCCTTAGAACTGTAACTGTGGATGCTCCATTTCAGCAATGGGGAATTGACTTCATAGGGGAAATTGCAGACAAATCAAGTGGGGGACACAGTTGGATTTTGGTGGCAACAGATTACTTTACCAAATGGATTGAGGCCATTCCAACTAAGAGAGCTACAAGTAAGGTGGTGATAGATTTCATGCTAGAAAATATTATCATCAGGTTTGGAGTACCATTCAAAGTAGTCACTGATAATGCTATGTGCTTCAGATCAGGTGAATTTGTTGATTTTTGCAACAGGTATGGGATAAATTTATCATATGCATCACCATATCACCCACAAGGGAATGGTCAAGCAGAATCAAGCAATAAAAGCATCATGAAAATTGTCAAGAGGATACTAGACAAGAACAAGAGAGCTTGGGACTCAAAATTAAAGTTAGCAATATGGGCTGACAGAGTGACAGTAAAAAAGGCTATTGGAATGTCACTCTTTGAGCTAGTATATGGTGCATCAGCTAGATTGCCCATAAGCAATCTCCTACCAGTTTACAAGTTCATCCAAGAAAATGATGAGGAGATTGAAGTTTCCATGACAGAAAGAGTGAACCAGCTGGTTGCAATAGATGAAAACAGAAGGAAAGCCCACCAGATTAATCTCAAGAGACAACAAGATGTGAAATATCAGTTTGACAGGAGAGCTATAAAAAGGAAGTTTCAAGTCAATGATCTGGTGCTTGTATGGAATGCAAAAGATCAGGACAAGGGTAAACATGGTAAATTCAAACCCTTATGGATGGGCCCATATCAGATTTGCAGTGCTCATGGGGAGGATTCTTATTTCCTCTAGGCCCTAGATGGTGAAGTTCTGGAATTGCCTGTGCATGGCCAATTCCTTAAGTTCTATTTTGCATAGATGACTTGTCGCTGTGCACATTTGTAAAAACATGTACATAGTGTAAATGTCTTGTGCAGTTCGTGCTTTTTGGTTTTTTGCCTGGTCTGCCCGGAGATCTGGTTCTCGCTGCAGGTTTTCACCTGCATGTCCCCATTCGGAGCCAGTGTTGGTGCTCATTTTGGCCTGGAGATTGAACTTGCTTGTTGGAGGGTTTCTTCATTTAAACCCTATGTTTTCTTTCCCATCAGCGTGACCTCGCAGGTGTTTTGGCGATCAGGTTGGTGGTAATGATGTGCCGTCAGCGTGACGTTCACCATCGGTGAAGCGTTTTCTTGTTCGACCGACGATGGATGTTTGGCCGATGAAGTGTCATCGGCATGTGTCTCGCCAACGGAGGTGGGCTATCGTAGGAGTTGGGCCGATGGCTTGATGGGGGGTGAGTCTGTTCATCGGCAAGATTTGGCTTATCGGCAGAGGTTTTTTGCAGTTTGCCGATGGAGGGAAGTCACCCCGATCAGGAGTGCCATCGGAGTGAGATTGAGTATCGGGTCGACTTTGAGATGCTTGGCCGATGATGTTTTTCTTGCCGATCGGGAGACATCGCTGTAGCATACTTTTTCTCTGGCTGATGATGGAGTTGATGGTGGTCTTCGGTGTGACTCGACGTATCGGCGGGGAGACTTTCGGGTTGGCCGATGGTGTTGGTCACACCGACAGCGGAGTATGGAGTAGCGTTCGGCGAGACAGTTGTCTATCGGCGAAGGTTTTTTGGGAGCTGTCGATGTGAGATGTTTGGCCGATGTGATGTTATCGGCGTGGGTCACACCGACGAAGGGGTGTTTTGAAGGTTATCGGGGTGACTTATATTATCGGCCAGGGAGTTACATGTTGCCTCGATGGATGGCAGTCTCGCCGAAGACTTTGGGGAGTGTAGTTTGTGGTCAAGAAGACTTTTGAGATTGGCAGGAGAATTGTGAGGTTGGCCGATGGCTTAAGTCTTGGTGATGGGTATTTGGCAGATGGTCGTGTGTCGAGCGTAGCAAAAGGCGCTCGACATCTATTGAGCATGCGGCTATGTTTATAAAGCGCTAGTGTGTTCTCCTCACCATGCATGTGGGACTATTCTTTTTCCACAATTTGAACATGCGATGTGTTTTGGCGGGATACTTCTATTCAACTATTGCGACGGTTTCCAAGTGAACTGTGGGTGGTTGAGACCCTTAATGGCAACTGTGCTGGGGCATGGGCGAGTTGTTGCACAGTCAGGTACCAGATTTTTGACATGAAGACTTCCAGATAGTGGCGCATGGCTCGAGGCTCCCCTTTGTCTGCTGCATTACTATTTTCTGAGCGCCATTCCTTCTGAGGACTGTATCTGGCGGATTTTTTGTAATAACCATGTAATTAATTGCTGTGGTACACTTTCTGGCTGTTATAAGCAGACTGTGTTACCATTTTTTAGGTTGTTGAAAGTTAAACATTTTGGCTCTGTAACACAATACAGTTCGTTTTGGTTGCTCTGTATAGCTAAACCTGTGAGTTTATGTATCTCTAGTTGTATGTTTTTGCATGAATCCACTGATTTCATGGTTAAATTTATATGAGAAATGCTATGTTAGCATGTGTTTTGTTAATTCTATCTCCAATATTGCATGTATCTTTCTTCTGAGTCTAGGTATTTAAGGAATGTTGAGACTCTAGAACATAGAATTCCTGTGTTGAATGTCTGATCTTTTAACTTCTGCTCAAATGTAGATTAAACTGTTTTCAGATTAAACATTGGGAAGGGTATACTGCAGTAGGGATGCCATAAGTAGAGATAACTTAATACTCTGTGTTGGGAGATATCTGTAAGGCAGGTATCATATGTATATCCCCCTGAAATCCAGTTTTAGCTGTTCATGCTGATCATTCACAGGTGTATGTCTACTGACTCCAGGCCCTGGATAGGCACCAATCTTGCTTTGTGTTTGTGTTACAACTATGTCCAGCTTTGCATCCAAACTTAAAATCAAAATTGAAATCTAAAACAACCATTAGGACATTAGAATTAGTTTTAGGATCCTCAGTCCTCTGTCTACAACTGCGAATAGGCCCAAAGCTAGCCCCTTTGCTCTTATCTTTCAGTTTTGGTCTACTTACAGGAGGACTCATCTGCTTTCTGTCAGCATCCCAGCCTTAGTATGCACATTATCATGGGTGTTGAGTAGGGAATACCCCCCTAGGTTTTGCAGAGCCTGAAGAAGAAGAGGAGATAAAATATAGAGTCTATCTCCTACACTGTTGGCCCCTAGCCCAGAGATCCTGTTGATCACTGATGGCTACCTTGTAGGGAAATCTGGGAATAAGCATCCAGTCTGGGAAAAAACCAACAGTGTGCATGAAGAAGAAGACTTATTTTTTGAAGATTTGGAAGATATTTGAAGATAGGAAAGTAAGAAAGCAAATTAAATAAATAAATTTATTTAATTATTGTGCATGATTTGGAAGAATAAATAAAATATTTGATTATATTTTATTTTTGGAGATTGAGAGGATTTAAATAAATTTGATTTGATTTATTTAAATTTGGAGGAAGAATTAACTTTAATTAAATAATTAAGAATTATTTAATTGTTTGGAAGAATTTAATTAAATAAAGGATTTTATTTAATTGACTTTAGAAGAGGTAATTAAATATTTTGATATTTAATTAACTTAAGGGAATGTGAATCAAATAAAAAAATTGTTTATTTATTTATTGATAGAAGAATTAGAAGAGAATAAATATTAAGAATATTTATTTAGACCGAGTCATGTCATTTTTAGGTGTATACACATTCATCCACTCTATTATTCACATTACTCTCATTGCACGCACACTTGATCATGATCCCTTAATACTTATTTATATCGTCTTCAACCTTGAATGCATTCTCCAAGGTTGGCAAATCACGTTAACCCTAAAAATTCAAATTAGGTCTGGACCTAAACATTCCTATGGTAGAAAAGAATGAAGGTGGACCACAACACACCTTATCTTGGATCTAAATTCAACCAAGCATGCCACTCCACGCTACTACGATCACTGAAGCAACTCCACAATTAGTGTAAATGCCCAAGTTCGGCCAAACCTGTGTTAACACAGTGAACTTTTAAATAAATGCTTCCTCAAACACAAAAATGACTTGTGGACCACATGCAAGGCTTCAATATAGTCTAGAGTGTTCCACAAATATCCTAAAACATCCTTGCATCCAACAAATTCCTCTGCAATAACTTTCACTTGACTGAAGTTCACATCGGAGCACTCAAACAACTCTGTCATACATTGCAACTCAAGAAGTCAACTTATGGAGCACCAAACCATGAACAACTTGAATTAAAGTAATATATAAGCATTATAAGCACAAATTTAGAATTGCAAGGTCAGAAACAAATTTGTGGAGAAACGTGGAGCAAAATAGTTTCTTCTAGACACCTTTGCAAAGCTCAGAAACATAGTCCATACACTGGTGAACACAACTTCCTCTGCACATCAAACTAGAGCACCAAATTTAGAATATAACATCTCTTAACACCTTTGAACAACTTATCCAAACCGCAAAGATAGATCTTCAACATAGAGGAAATGCAGAGCAAAACCAAACTGCTACTCTATAAACCAAAATGCTACATCAACACACTATTTCCTTTATTAATCAAATTTTCTCAAAGGTACTTGGAAACCAATCAACAAAAACATATTCTTAACATCTTCAACACCTCTTGAGAGCAACCAAATCATCCAAACAACCCATACCATTGAAACAACCTTATCTCTACTCAACCAACCTCATTATCAGAGACAGTATCCACTCAACACTGACTACTCATACTCTTGCACCATTTATTACTCACATAGTTGACATGGTTGACACCAATGAAAACACAAGGTTGTTGACATCAATGAAAACACCGACTGCACATACTTGCAACAATCTCCCCCTTTGTCATTGATGGCAATACATAATGTGAAAAACCATCAACACAATAGCATCCTCAATATTATGCTTCATACCAACAGTTCCTTTCTCCTTCTCTCCCCTCAACTTGCTACTCTCTTCCTAACAACTAACTTTTTCCTTTTTCACATTGCTCTCTCTCCCCCTTTGACATAAATGGTAAAGGGCTACACATCTCTCTTTCAATCTTATTTTTGGACAACTGCCCAACCTTGTTCCTGCTTACTATTGCTTTGTAACTTCATTTCTTTTACCGCTCTGCATACTCCCCCTTAGAAGCAACCAATCATTAGAACTTACTCCCCCTAACTACCACAACCATTATGACCACTACTTGCTCCCCCTGAGAGGTAGCCTCCAACATCAATCCAGAATAAGGAATGAATTTTTGAAATCTACTGGACTGATGCATCTCCTTATGCATCTAGTTCAAAGAAGGAGGGGCAATAACCCCTAACTTCTCCTAGAGATACTCAAATGTATCCTTAGGAAGAGCCTTGTTGAATATATCAACAATCTAATCCTTTGTAGGCACAAAATCAAGCTTCACTTCATTCTTTGCAACCTTCTCTTTTAAAATGTGATACTAGATTGATATATGTTTTGTCCTTGAGTGCATCACTGGATTCTTTGAAATGTTAATAGCACTTGTATTATCACAGAAGATAGGGATAGGTTCATCATATACAACTCTAATATCCTTAAAGTTTTGTCTCATCCACAACACCTGTGTGCAACAAGATGCTCTTGTAATGTATTCTACCTCTACAGTAGACAAAGATATTGAATCTTGTTTCTTACTTAATCATGACACCACTTTGTCTCCAAGAAAGAATGCACCACCACTAGTACTTTTCATAGCTAGCCCAATGTACATCTGTATAAGCACTTAGAACAAAGTTATCATCCTTTGGATACCACAAGCCATGATCTAGAGTGCCCTTTAAATATCTGAATATCCTCTTCACTGTTGCAACATGTGACTCTCTAAGATCTTCTTGAAATATAGCAACAAGACAAACTGCATTCTAGTAGCAATTAAATATAGCAATCCTCTAATCATTGATCTATACCTACTCTGATCAGCCTTAGGAGATTCATCATTCTTTCTCATCTTGCAACTGATTTTCATAGGGGTACATATTGGTTTAGAGTCTTCCATTCCAAACTTCTTCAACATCTCCTTAACATACTTTAATTGTGAAATGAAAATACCTTTATCTGTCTAATTGATCTGTAGCCCAAGGAAGAAGTTTATCTCACCACACATTGATATTTCAAATTTTTTCTACATTTCTTCTGCAAAACCCTTACACATACCTTTATTTCCTCCAAAGATTATGTCATCCACATATACTTCCACAATCAAAATTTGAACTTCTCTTACTTTGATGTATAGATTTCTATCTATAGAACCTTTATTGAATCATTGTTGTATTAAATGCCTATCTAACCTTGCATACCAAGATCTGGGGGCTTGCTTCAATCCATACAGTGCCTTCTTTAACCTGTAAACCATATTCGATTCATTTGATAACTCAAATCCATTAGGTTATTCTATGTATACTTCTTCCAACTCACCATTCAAGAAAGCTGACTACACATCCATTTGATATACTTTGAAATCCTTATGTGTTCTAAAAGAAAAAAACATCCTAATGGCTTCCATTCTTGCCATCAGAGCATAATTTTTCTCATAGTCTATTCCTTCTACTTGTGAGTAACCTTTACACACAAGCCTTGCCTTGTTTCTTACTACTTATCCATTCTCATTCAATTTGTTCCAGAATACCCACTTAGTTCCAATCACATTTTTTTCTAGTCTTGCGACAAGTTCCCAAGTCTAATTCTTCTCAATCTGCATTAGTTCTTCTTCCATAGCTTTGATCCAATACTCATCCTTGCATGGCTCAATTATTGTCATAGGTTCAACTTTAGAGAGTAAACATAGATTTAGCTATTCTTCAATAGCTTTCCTTCTTGTTAGCACACCTTTGTTCTTATCACCAATGATCTAATCTTTAGAATGATGCATTTGCACATACTTGGGAGTTTTAGGAGTTTTTTTCGGAGCTTCTTCCTCTACAATTTGCACTTCCATTTCCTTGGCATTTTCTTCTTCTCCGCAAGAAGATTCATCTGATTCATATCCATTCACTTCTAAATTATTTTGTAGATCTTCATCAACTTTGACATTTTCACTCTCAATAATCCTTCTTAGCCTCTTGTTGTAGCACCGATAAGCTTTACTTTTAGTAGAATACCCAAGGAAGATACCTTCATTAGGCCTTGCATCAAAATTTCATAGATTTTCTTCATCCCTTCTGATATAACATTTTCTTCCAAACACTCTGAAGTACTTGACAATAGGAATCCTTTCATACCATAACTCATAAGGAGTCTTTGTTTTGTTTTCTCTTACCTACACTCTATTTAGTATATAAAAAATAGTATGAATTACTTCTCTCTAGTAGACCTCCGAAAGGTTTTCTTCTTTTATCATTGTCCTCGTAGCTTCTTAAATAATCCTATTCTTCATTTTGACCACTCCTTTCTATTGAGGAGTCCTATGGGCAAATAGGTGCCTCTTTATTCCATAATTCTCACAAAACATGTTAAACTCATTAGAGGTGAACTCTCCACCTCTGTCATACCTCAAACATTTGATTCTTATATCCATTTTATTCTCATCCATGACTTTGAATGCTTTGAACTTATCTAGGGCTTTAGATTTTTCTTTAAGAAAAGTAACCCATGTCATCCTAGAATAATCATCAATCAATAGCATGAAATACTTGTCACCTTGAAAACTCCTTACCTTGGTAGGACCACAGAGATTTGTATGCACCAAATCCAATAGTTTGGTAGTAGATTGATCCTTGACTTTGAAACTACTTCTTTCTTGCTTTACAATTTGACATTCCTTACAAATAGCATTGATAGGATTTGTAATATTTGGTAAATCCCTCACAACTTGAGCAGAACTAATTCTTACCAGGCTATCAAAATTGATGTGAAATAATCTCCTATGCTATAGCTAACGTTCACTGATCTGAGTCATGAAGCAATAACCATCACCACCTTTGAGCTGATAAACATTTTCATCTATCATCTTTCCAGTAGCTATCACAGCTCTAGAGTCCTTTTTGATCTCACAGCCACCATCCTAAAATGCGAGATTGTATCCTTTGCTACACATTTGCCCAACACTCAATAGATTATGTTTCAAGCCCTTGATATAAAGAACATCATCAGTATTATGCTTTCCATAAAAACTAATTGAACCTCTTCCACATATCTTAGCAGATGTATCATCACCAAATCTAACTAGTCCTCCATTATATTTTTCAAGTTTAACAAACTTACTCTTAGCACCAGTCATGTGATTTGAGCATCCACTTTCAATGACCCAATAGTTCTTTTCCTGTGTAGTATGAAAAGTAGATATCAAAGTGCTTTCAACATTAAGACCTACCTCTGGAGCCTTTCCCTTCACACATTTCCCAGAGTTACTAGAAATAGTATCATCTCTTAAAGCTATGAGCAGACATTCATTTTCTTCATCATTCTCATAATTAGATTCATCATTAGATATACTTGCATGTTCTCTAACATAGTAGCTTTTCTTAGGCACTATACTTTTGTTCTCCCTGTTCTTGCTTCTCAAAATTCTTTCTGGATATCTTGAAGCATAATGACCTATCTTACCACAACTGAAACATTTGAAAGGAAACTTACCACTGTACTTACCAGTACCCAATTTCATTCTTTGAGCAAAATTAGCTTCCAAATCGTCTGAATCCTCCTAATCTAATTCCATAGTCTTCTCAGATTTGCTAGTCTTGAAGGTAGTTTTAGTCTTTGCACTACTTGTACAAAATTCTCTTAATTCAAAAGTAGTTAGGGTACCAGGCAACTAATCTTTGGTAAAATGATTCAGATTTTGTAATTCTTCAATAGCAAAAACCTTATGACTATAAGCTTTAGGAAGAGTTCTGAGTACCTTCAATACCACTTCTTTTTCATCTACATTTCTACCAAGACCTTTGATGCCATTGACAACTTCATCCACCCTCTATAAGTATCTTGTAATGTTTTCATCTTCAGACATTCACATGGACTCAAACATGAAATTCAAATTATACATTTTAGCTTGCTTGACCTTATCATCTCCTTCATAAATACTTTGTAACATTTTCTAGATTTCATTAGTAGTTTTCAAATTCATAACTTTCACTAACTCAAAATTAGTAAGACCAATTAAAAGAGCATACCTTTCTTTACCATTGGTTTCAAAGGCCTTGATCTCATTTGCAGTACTTGGACCATTTTCTGGTATAGTGTATTTAGTCTCAACGACCTTCAAGATCTCATATCCAAGAGAAATTAGATAATCTTCCATTTTTATTTTCTAGAAACCATAATACATTCCATCAAACAAAGGAACATCCTTCTTATGTGCCATCCCAGATCTACCTCGATCGGTTAAGCTCTCTTCCAAGGAACTTGGCTCTAATACCAATTATTGAATGCACAAGACAATTGAGAGGGGGGGTGAATCAGTTGTAGCTTAAAATTCCAAAACCCTCACACACATTTAGATTTACATAGATTCATTTAATCCTTAGACTGTTATGATGATTAAGCATGAATGCAAATAACACAAACTGAATCAAACCAACATCAAATACAAGAGAACACCAAATTTACATGGAAAACCCAAGAAGGGAAAAACCACGATGAGGATTAGCTCATAATATAAAGTAGTATCAACATTGAAAAACAATATGATCACTTCTAGAAGGCTCACTACTAAAGGGTTCACTGCCCAAAAGAAAGGCTTACTGCTAGAATAAAGAATAAGAAAGAGAAAATTGTTATAATGAGAAAACTATCTCAATGCAACAGGGAATTCCACTGCAACACCATCAACACCTTCACAGTTACACTAAAGAGTTGTAGACACCTTCTGCTCACTGCATCCAATAGTCTAACACATGAAAGACTTGTATTGCATCACACATTCAACCACACATTCATCCACTCTATTATTAACATTACTCTCATTGCGCACACACTTGATCATGACCCCTTGATACTTTTTTTACCATCTTCAACGTTGAACGCATTCTCCAAGGTTAGCAAATCACCTTAACCCTAAAAATTCAAATTAGGTCTGGACCTAAACATTCCTGTGGTGGAAAGGAATGAAGGCAGACCACAACACACCTTAGCTTGGATCTAAATTCATCCAAGCATGCCACTCCATGCTAATCACTGAAGCGACTCCACAATTGGTGTAAATGCCTAGGGTCAACCAAACCTGTGTTAACACAATGAAATTTTAAGTACACACTTCCTCAAATCCAAAAATGACTCACGGACTACATGCAAGGCTTCAACATAGTCTAGAATATTCCACAAACATCCTAAAACATCTTGACATCCAAGAAATTCCTCTGCAACAAATTTCACCTAACTAAACTTTACACCAAAGCAATCAAACAACTCTGTCATACATTGCAACTCAAGAAATCAACTTGCAGAGCACCAAACCATGAACAACTTGAACTAAAGAAATATATAAGCATTATAACCACAAATCTAGAACTAGAAGGTCAGAAACAAATTTGTGAAGAAATTTAGAGAAAAAAAGTTTCTCCCAGACACCTTTGCAAAGCTCAGAAACATAGTCCATACACTGGTGAACACAACTTCCTCTGTACATTGAAATAAAGCACCAAATTCAAAATATAACATCTCTTAACACCTCTAAACTATTAGATTCAGAATAGACGGGGGGTGAATTAGTTGTCCAAAACTTTCTTCCTATTAATCACTTAAATCCTTCTTATAATTTATCAGCATAATAATAAATCAATCATGGAAACATAATGCAACAATTCAAGAGTAGAAACACATTAACACATATGACACCAAGATTTTAACATGGAAAACCCAGTTAAGGGAAAAACCATGGGGTGACTAACCCAAGATTGTATTCTCTGTTAAAAGAATAAGAAGAACAAATGGCACATGCCAATTAGGGCTCACTACCCAAGCACACTGCTCATAAGAGGCCCACTGCCTACAGGAGACACATTGTCTACAGAATAATAAATATTACATACTTGAACTGAAGAATAGCATCTTCACCATGCTTGATTTAGTTCCATTTAAGTCCAATACTTCTCCTCTGCTCCTCTCTACCACACACTCATCTCTACTAAGATGCCTTTGAAATGACTTCACAACTCCTTATTTATACAAGACATCGACTTAGGGATAATCATCCAAGTCGGCATACATTACAAAGAAAATACATAAATACAACATGACTAATTACAAAAGGCTTCACATGGATCACCACACTGTCAAGCACATAGATTTGATACTCCAATATTCCTTTAGGAACACACCATTCTTCACAAAACATCTTCAAGATTATCCACAAGATGTGTAACTCATCCGGTCGGCCAAACTTAGGAAGAAGCATCATCATCCAGAAGTGATTCTTCAATTATGAGCTCAAACTTCAATGCGGACCACCAACACGAACTAGACACAATCCAAAGACCTCCACAAGCTTTCCTAAATCACCAAGAACATCCACACTACTTCTTCTTACTGAAATCTTTCTCTCCTTCATCCGGAACCTCAAGAACACAGTTTGTTGTTACTGTCATATTGGAATAGATGCTTGCAAACCTCTAGACCATGAACCAATTGAGTTGTCAATTCACATTAACTTCCTAAACATTCCACCAAATCCGTAGAACAAGATATGGCATTTCTAGATCTCACCAAACCTATCTGTGTCACTCTGTCACCTCTGAACATTTGCCATAACCAGTTTTACTCAAGTGGCCATAACTTCTTCAAATCTTCATGCAGACCTCTCAAATCTTTTCTAGATCAACTTAAGACACAAATATGTAAACCCTTTGATTTGCATCCTTTGATCTTCAACTTAGCTGGTATCTTTACCTTACTATCTTTATTGTTCTTCTCTATTCCTGATAGGACTAATTTTCTTAATATCCTCAGTATACAACTCATCCAATCCTTATCATTAATGCAATAGGAGTATGTTGACATCAATGACAACACCAGTTAGGCCCACACTTGCAACAATCTCCCCCTTTGTCATTGATGGCAACATATGATGTGAAAAATTATTTTAACCATCAAGACATGAACTTCTCCTCACTAACATAACTACCCCTATCAACAACCATCCACATGTCTTCTCTTCCTTTACTACTCCCCCTTTGATCAGCAACCACTTGTTTTTCACATGTCTTCTCTCGCCCTTTGACATCAATGGAAAAGGGCACATACTTGCATCACTTCAGAATCATACCAGCTACTCCCCCTGAGTAGTAGCTTCCCATCATCAATTTGGACCACAAGATATGACTGTGAGTTATACCAGAATGATGCACATTAGTGCACCTTAATTCAAAACTGGAGGGGTAATAACCCCTAACTTCTCCTTGAGATACTCAAAAGAGTCATGAGGTAGAGGTTTAGTAAAAATATCTACAATTTGATCCCTGGAAGGCACAAACTCCAATCTGACTTCATTCTTGTTCACTTGCTCTCTCAAAAAGTGAAACTTGATGGATATATGTTTTGTTTTTGAATGCAACACTAGATTTTGTGATATATTTATTACACTTGAATTATCACAGAAGATTGTGATAGGTTCCTCATACTCCACTCTAATGTCTCTTAGCATTTGCTTCATCCACAAAACTTGAGCGCAACTACCTACTGTTGCAATATATTTTTCTTCTGCAGTGGATAGAGATATTGCCTCTTGTTTCTTGCTTAGTCAAGAAACCAATCTCTTCCCCAAAAAGAATGCTCCACCACTAGTACTCTTCTGGTCATCCACATCTCCTACTGAATTTGCATCTATCTATGCATGAAGAGAGAAATCATGATCTCTAGGATACCACAAACCATACTCAACTTTCCCTTTTAGATATCTAAAAATTCTCTTAATTGCCATGACATGAGAATCTCTAGGATCAGCTTGGAATCTAGCAACAAGACCAACAACATTCATAATATCAGGTCTAGTTTGAGTGAGATACAATAATCCTCCAATCATTGACCTGTACTTTTTCTGATCAGCCTTAGGAGAGTCATCATCTTTTCTTAATTTATATCTGATTGCCATGGGAGTACTCATTGGTTTTGAGTCTTCCATCCCAAATTTCTTCAACAATTCTTTCACATATTTGGTCTGAGAAATGAATTTTCCTTTCTTTGTTTGAATGATTTGTAGACCCAAGAATAAATTCATTTTCCCAAACATGGACATCTCAAATTCACTTTTCATTTGATTTGCAAAATTTTTGCACATACTATCTCTTCCTCCAAAAATGATATCATCAACAAACACTTTAGCAATAAAGATATTTTCATGATTAATTTTGAAGTACAAGTTACTGTGAACAGTACCTTTGTTGAAACCAATCTTCAAAAGATGCTTATCTAATCTTTCATACTAGGCTCCTGGGGCTTGTTTGAGTCCATACAGTGCTTTCTTCAACTTGCATACCATATCACCATGATTAGACAATTGAAATCCATCCAGTTGCTCAATGTATACTTCTTCTTCCAAGTCACCATTCAGGAAGGTAGACTTGACATCCATCTGATATATTTTGAAGTCCTTGAAGGCAGCAAAGGCAAGAAATAATCTAACTGCTTCAATTCTTTCCACTAGAGCAAAAGTTTCTTCAAAATCAACTCCTACTTGAGAGTAACCCTTGTAGACCAATCTAGCTTTGTTTCTGACTACTTCACCATCTTCATTCAATTTGTTTCGGAAGACCTAGTTGGTTCCAATCACATTCTTATTTCGAGGTATGGGAACAAGATCCCAAGTGTGATTTTTCTCAATTTGCATCAGTTCTTCCTCCATTGCTTTAGTCCATCTTTCATCATTGCATGCTTCATTCACTGTCTTTGGTTCAATCTTTGAAATCAGACAATACTCTTTTGAGTCTTGACCAATCTTTCTTCTTGTTTGAACACCTTTTCTTTTATCACCTATGATCTAGTCTTTAGAGTGATTCAGTCTTACATACCTAGGAATTTTGGGACTTTCTTGTACTTCTATTTCTTGCACAGGTTCACTCAAACTTATCTCTTCTTCTTGATTCACTGGATCAATCTAGATCTAAATTTTAGAAAGGGCTTGGACTCCTTGGACCAAAACATCATTCTAATCATCTTCATCATATTCATAAAACCTTGAGGGTTTTTCAATACCTTCATCAACCTTCACATTTGTACTTTCTATAATCTTTCTCAATCTCTTGTTATAACACTAGTATGCTTTGCTTTGAGTAGAATAACCCAAGAATATTCCTTTATCACTTCTAGCATCAAATTTTCCTAGATCTCATCTCTTTTAATGTAACATTTGCTACCAAAGACTTTGAAATGCTTCATAGTGGGAGTGATGCCAAACCAAAGTTCATAAGGAGTCTTACTAGTATTGCTTCTGATTTGTACTCGATTACGAGTATAGACTGCAGTGCTTACAGCTTCTCTCTAATAGATCTGAGGAACATTTGCTTCCATCATTATGGTTCTAGATGCTTCCTGGATGGTCTAGTTCTTTCTCTCCACTACTCCATTCTGCTGTGAAGTCCTTGGAGCAGACAACTGTCTTTTTATCCCATGTTTCTCACAAAATTCTATGAACTCACCGTATGTGAATTCTCCACCTCTATCAGACCTCAAACATTTTATGTTCAATCTGGTTTCATTCTCTACCATAGCCTTGAATATTTTGAATTTTTCAAGAGCCTCTAATTTCTCTTTCAAAAAAGTCACCCACATCATCCGGGAGTGGTCATCAATTAATAGCATGAAGTATCTATCACCTTGCACACTCCTGATTCTTGTCGGACCACATAGATCAATCTGAACTAAGTCCAATAATCTGGTAGAAGACTATTTCTTACTTTTGAAAGTGACTCTACTATGCTTACCCAACTGACATTCTTTGCACAAACTATTAGTAGGTTTCACAAGTCTTGGAAGATCTCTTGCAGCCTGAGTGTTGCTTATCTTGATGATATTATCAAAACTCACATGACACATTCTCTTATGCCACAACCAACTCTGATCAATTTAAACAAATAAACAACTTTTACTAGTACCAACCAAGTGGAAGATATTACCTTTTGTTTGAGTACTGGATGCAATCTCTATTTTAGAACTTTCAAAGATCTTGCATTTTCCATTTTTGAATCAGAGATCATAGCCTTTGTCCCCCAATTGACCAACACTGAGAAGACTGTACTTCAGACGTTCAACATACAGTACATTACTAGTTTTGTTCTTTCCATCAAAAGAAATGGTTCCTCTACCTCTAATTCTGCCAGTAGAATTATCACCAAATTTTATCACTCCTCCTTCATATCTTTCCAAATCTATTAATTTATTTTTGTCACCTATCATATGGTGGGAACATCCACTATCAATGACCCAATCATCCTTTTCTTCAACTTGGGCAGCTAGATCTCTTTCTACCATTTTATGATTGATAGATTCAAAAGGCATAGGATCTTCTTCCTTGATGGTAATAAACACCTAGTCACTTCTGGATGTGTTTCCTGTCTTTGATTCATCATCTATTACTCCATCATAATCATCTTCATTAAGATAGTAATATTTCTTTTGGAATCTTGATCTATTAGGATTTGGTCTTGAAAATCTTTCCAGACATCTTGAGGCAAAATGACCAATCTTATTGCAGTTAAAACATTTACAAGGCAATTTCCCTTCATACTTACTGGATCCTCTTGGCAGTCTTTTTGCAATAAGGGCTTCAAGTTGAGCAACTTCTGCTTCATCTTCTTCTAGATCTTTTCTTATTTTTTCATACCATGATAGTTTCTTTAAAGAGTTCTCTTTTGGATCAAACTTTTGTTTCCCTTTTACAGAGGCACTAGCTTTGAATGCAGATTCAGTCTTGGGGGGGCATCTCCAAACTTAGACAATTCAAATGCAGCTAATTTACCAACCAATTGATCTCTTGTGATATTTGAAAAGGATCTGAATTCTTCAATAGAAACAACCTTATACTTATAAGAATCAGGAAGGGATCTGAGAACTTTGGCAACAATCTCATCTTCATCTAAGATTCCACCAGCACATCTAATGCCACAAACAAGCTCACTTACTCTTGGCATAAATGTAGTGATATTTTCATCTTCTCTCATCTTCAGGTTTTCAAATTTTCCTTTCAGACTCTGTAACTTGGCACATTTGACATACTTGTCTCCTTCATGCAGAAGTTCTAGTTTTTCCCAAATCTCATATGAAGTTTTTAGGTCAATAACATTTGTCAGCTCTGAATTGGATAAGGCTCTTAGTAGAGCTTCTTTGGCCCGAAGATTGTTTTTGGCATCTCTAATTTCATCTATGGTTCTCAGACCATTCTGAGGAGGAACATACTTCTTTGAAGTTATGATTCAATATTGCATTCCCATACATTGCAAGTGACATTCCATGCAGATTTTCTAAAGAGTGTAATTTGCCCCATCAAACCTTAGACTATCCTTCTTGTAACATGACATCCTAGATCTCCTCAAGTAGTTAGGCTCTTTTAGAGGAACTTGGATCTGATACCAATTGTTAGATTCAAGACGGACAACTGAGAGGGGGGTGAATCAGTTGTCCAAAAATTTCTTAATATTAATCACTTAAATCCTTCTTACAATTTATCAACATAATAATAAATCAATCATGGAAACATAATGTAGCAATTCAAGAGCAGAAACACATTAACACATATGACACCAAGATTTTAATGTGGAAAACCAAGTTAAGGGAAAAAGCATGGGGTGACTAACCCAATATTATATTCTCTATTAAAAGAATAAGAAGAACAAATGGTACATGCTAATTAGGGCTCACTACCTGAGCACACTGCTCACAAGAGGCCCACTACCTACAAGAAACACACTGTCTACAGAATAATAAATATTACATACTTGAACTGAAGAATAACATCTTCACCATGCTTGAGTTAGTTCTATTTAATCCCAATACTTCTGCTCTACCTTTCACTCTACTCCTCTCTACCACACACTCATCTCTACCAAGATGCCTTTGAAATGACTTCACAACTCCTTATTTATACAAGACATCAACTTAGGGATAATCATCCAAGTCGGCATACATTATAGAAAAAATACATAAATACAACATGACTAATTACAAAAGGCTTCACGCAGATCACCACACTATCAGCCACACAGATATGAGACTTTAATCTTCCTTTAGGAACATGCCATTCTTCACAGAACATCTTCAAGATTATCCACAGGATGTGTTACTCATCCAGTCGGCCAAACTTAGGAAGAAGCATCATCATCCGGAAGTAATTCTTCAATTACAAGCTCAACCTTCAATGTGAACAACCAACACGAACTGGACACAATCTAAAGACCTCCACAAGCTTGCCTAAATCACCAAGAACTGTTGTTATATGGAGCCTAATCAGACTCGGAGGTTATATTTACCCCACTTTTATCAGCACGGTTTACCTCACACGGTTTTTTATTATTTTATAATGCATCGGGAGTTAATTTTTTCATTGACCGACATAAGAAAACCCTATTTTGTAACCGACAAAAAGCTTGATAAAAAGTGGCTAAGGGTTAGGGTTTTGATATTGTATTGTAGCATTTGCAGCGGTATTGAGTTGCAGGGATTGCTGATTGTAATCGGTTTGATTTACTGGATAATAATATTAGACTCTCTGTTTGGTGGATGTAGCCCGAGTTTGGGTGAACCACGTTAAATCTTGTCTCTCGTTGTTATTAATTCTGTGTATTTCCATTTCTCTGTTTAATCTTTATTTGCATTTAATTGATATCTTCTGCCGGCTAACCCTATCAAGAACATCCACACTACTTCTTACTGAAATCTTTCTCTCCTTCATCCGGAACCTCAAGAACACTGTTTGTTGTTACTGTCATATTGGAATAGATGCTTGCGGACCTCCATACCATGAACCAATTGAGTTGTCAATTCACATTGACTTCCTAAACATTCCACCAAATCCGCAGAACAAGATATTGCATTTCCAGATCTCACCGGACCTATCTGTGTCACTTTGTCACCTCTGAACATCTACCAGAACCAGTTTTACTCAAGTGCCCATAACTTCTTCAAATCTTCATGTAGACCTCTCAAATCTTTTCTGGATTAACTTAAGACACAAATCTACAAACCCTTTGATCCACATGCTCTGATATTCATCTTAGCTAGTATCTTTACCTTACTGTCTTTACTATTCTTCTTTGTTCCTGATAGGACTAATTTTCTCAATATCCTTAGCATACAACTCATCCAATCCTTATCATTAATGCAACAGGAGTATGTTGACATCAATGACAACACCAGTTAGGCCCATACTTGTAACATGAACAACATATCCAAACCACAAAGATAGATTTTTAACATAAAGGAAATGCAAAGAAAAACCAGACCACTACTCTGTAAACCAAAATGCTACTTCAACACATTGTTTTCTTTATTAATCAAATTTTCTCAAAAGCACTTGGAAACCAATCAATAGAAACATATTCTTAACATCTTTAGCACCTCTTGAGAGCAACCAAATCATCCAAACAACTCATACCATTGCAATAGCCTTATCTCTGCTCAACCAATGTCATTATCAGAGACAGTATTCACTCAACACTGACTACTCATACTCTTGCACCATTTCTTACTCACACAGTTGACACCAATGACAATAGAAACTTGTTGACATCAATGACAACACCGACTACACATACTTGCAACACAATTAAATTAACTATTCCAATCCAACATTAATACTAGTATGTTCTATCAAAAAGGATCATAAGTCCATCCACCATATCTTGTACTCAGATGTATCCTAGTATAATTAAGTCTAATAGTGCAAATAAATATGTCACACAAGGGTGAGCCTCAAACCACCTCAAAGAAGTCATTCATTAATTCATTTCTCAACTTGTGGATTGAATAATTCCTTTCACAAATATCCTAAGGAAATATACAAAATTACCAAGCATGTCAACAAGATTTTGATGCTCTTAAGGAATACCTAACCAATACACTTATTCTCATGCCTATAATTCATAATCAACTATTTTTACTATATTCTTCTACTACAAATCATGATATAAATTCCCTACTTTCACAACATGAAGAAGGACAATGATTAGTATACTATGTTAGTTTAACTAAGGTCATATTGTATCTAGTTAGGATATCACCTTTACTAGGATTAACCTATTCACACTTAGCTTAAGTTTACTTAGGATTTTTAGAATTTTATCTCAACTCATATGGTTGAGACATGTGTCATCATCCTTATGAGACACCTATTGCATGTCTACTTGCCACTTCTGTGAGCACTTGTCACTTGAGCTCACAAGTGTCGCATCTTAGGAAGGTTAGTTAGTCATTGTGTTTGACCATCCTACCTTCTCTCTCATTCTTATTTATACAAGACATATTATACTCTTTTACTTATCTCTTGAATATATTATTTGGCTTATTATGTACAATTGTCTTTTGTGGAAGTTATTCTAATTTTTGCTTGCTAATCTTGGTTGCTCCAGCATGGTATTAGAGCCATGTTAGTGAAACCCTTCTTGTTTTGAGATATTCTCGTGCCAAGACACATCAAGAATTTGGTGTAGAGGTAAATGGACCTCACCATTGAGTCCAAAAGGGCCAAAGATAGGAAGAATAACCCTTTGTTCAGTGAATTTTAGTAAAGTGAATTTTTTCAAAAAAAATTACCTACCTAGGTTTTGTACAATCGTACGGCCTCCAAATCCATACCATATGGATCTTTTGTAAAAATTTGAAAAAATATCTAGTAGAGAGACAATTTTCCCCCTGCCACTAGTTTCCATAGTCAATTTTTGGTGTATACAACATTTTTGTAGGTTTATTGTCCATTGAAGAATGTCCAAATTGCTTAGGGCTTCCTTGGCCCTAGTTCTGGCTAGCCCAAATCACTCTCAAGGCCCTAGTGTTTTGCATTAATGCCCATTTTAGGGACTCTCATAGCATTCAACACCTATTTACAACACTTCTTGGGCACCTTGGCCTATTGTTTCTATGCTCTTCTTAGTGCTGTGGCCTTGGTTTAGAACTCAACAGCCCAAACCCACCCTACATGCCAAAGATTAATCTATTTCACATTGGATCTTAGGATCTATAGGCATTTGGACCCTCAATCTAGATCAATTTAGTCCTACAATTTTTTGGCATTTACTATAGCTTGTGCAGCCCTTCTTCACTAAGCATTGGCTGACCCAAAACTTATAGGCATTTGCCCTCCTTTGAAGATTGATGCTATCACAATCTCCTCTATAGATCTGGCCTTCAAAGGCTACTAGGCCCAAACTCAAGCCCTACAGTCTCCTTTGAATCTCATTTAGGATCTTTGCAGACCTTCTCATGGCCCTACAGATTGCCACAACCCTTTCATTCAGTGCTCAAAACCTAAATCTAGTTTTGCATTAGCCTTCATCAATTTAGTCTACTTTCACTTTGCGGGTCCTTCAAATCAGCTCATTCAAGCCCTCATTCACACCCTAATTCAGTCCATTAGCATCGGCCCAAGGTTTAATCTTTGTTGTTTAATTTGTTTGTTTGTTTGTATTTAAATGACTTTAGGCCCATGATTGTACTTCTAGCCCCTATCAGCCATTACAGGCCCATGATTGTACTTCTAGCCCCTATTAGCCATTATAGGCCCATGACTTGGCCTAGTTGGCCCTAAAACAATCCTTGAAGGCCTTGCAACAGTCTCCTAGGATCTTAATCTAACGCACTAAGCTTTGAATCCTACCTCAAATTAGTAAAATTAGCCCTCCAATTGGGCTCACAGGATAATTTATTTTGACTCCACCATTGACAGTGTCAATTTTGTGGCTCCACTAGCTAGCCACTAGGCCGCCACTAGGGAGCCACCAGAGCTCCACCAGCTCTGATTCTTAGCCTATAAAGAGCATTTTTTTCAAATTTCTCTATCTTTCAAATCATTTATAATCCTTTTGCAAATTTGTAATCAACATAAAGGTCTTTCCATGAACTTCTCTATGGCAGAGTTGTTTTGAAAAAAATTGCCTTTTTTGGCTAGTTTTTTATGTGACTCTCAAAGTCACTTAAACATTACATTTAAAGTTAACATATAAAGTTAGCATCTAACTACTAGCATTAAAAATTTAACATTAGCATTTGATGAAATTTCTAAGCACCTTATTCAGATGGCAACCTCTAGGTCCCCTTCAAAGTCCCTAATCTAGGGCATTTTTTTAATTTTGCAACAACTTTTGTCCATGGAGGAGAAATTTGATGTTTTTATAGTTGAAAAGAAGTTGGTTCCATCACCAACATAGTGGTGTCAAAACTTTTCCAAAATTGTGCTATTTTGTAACATTTTTTGGCCTCTGAAGTTCACTATTGTAAGTAAATTTCAACGGGGCATAACTTTCAACCTGATTATCAAAATTTTACAAACTTTTTTTTAAATATCAGAATTTCACAATGAATCTATATACACTTGTAATTTTAAGATTTGTATAGCCTATCTAATAAAATCATCATACATTATAAACAATCGATTTGGCATCCATCACACAAGTTGTAATTTCTCTTGCACATCTTTTTGGGGGGCCTATGTTTTAGCACTATTCATTTTGAAGGGAGGTTGTATGGTTTCTCTTCTTATATCAGTTTTGGGAGGAAGTATTTCTTCACATGGAGTTTATTCCTTCACTTTTTTGGGGGGTCACATTGACCTCCTCAACTTTTCTCTCCTATTGGGGAAAATATAATGTACACTAGTGTTAGAAGTGTTGCATGTGTTGTCATTGATGTCAATAGAGTTGTGCTGTGGAAGGTTGCATGTGATGTCAATAATGTGTTGATCAATGATGTCAAAAGAGTAAGTGTTCAGAAGAGAAAAAAAGGAGTGTTGACCAAAAAAGTTGTGAGGTAAAAAATATATGTCATAAACATGCTATTGATTAGTATCATCTGTACACAATTGTACCTTATCTACTAATGTTCATGGATAGGTGAAAGTTGTCAGGTTAAATGATGTGCTAACATGAAGATTCTTGTTTTTGATGAAAAGAGTTTTGAGTGTTGTGTATGGTTTTGTAATGTTTTATTCATTGTCTCTTGGTGAAAATCATTGCATAAGATATGAAAGAAAGTGTGTAAGGTTTCAAATAGTTGAAGGCACAAGAAGTTGTATTGAAGAAGCTCAAGAGAATCTCTACATTTCTCCTCATTGGAAGGTATGGCCTTATGGTTCAGATGTAAGACAAATATAGGTGTGAAGCATGCATGATCAATATTTTAGAGCATGAAGGTTACTGCAAAAGATTCTAGAGCTAGCAGAGTGAAAATAGTGGTACAGTGGTGTTGCAATTAGAAAGAGTCAAAGGAATGCTTCACATTTCTCCACATTTGAAGATGTGATCTTGTAGCTTGGAGGATAGTTGGATATAGGTGAAAGGTATTCATGATTCAAGTTCCAAATGTTACAATGTACTACAAAGGTTCTCTAGAGTTAGTAGAGTAAAAACAAATCATGTTGTTGTTTAGGGTTGTCTGAAGGAGAAAGTGAAAGCCACCGCATTTCACCACATTATGATATATGGATTTCTTATTTGGAAGATATATTCATATTGTTTGTATGTTTTATCAATTGAATTTTTAAGTGTTGATAAGTACTACAAGTCTGTGTTTCAATGTTCTATTTCAAGAACGTGTATTCAAAGTTTGCAAGAGATGTTGGGTTTAGTGTATGGTTGTTTGCACTAGAAAGATGATGCATAATTTAGAGAAATGAATGTATGGGAATGTTTTTACAAGTCATATAATGTTTTTGAAGTGATCTTTATGATGTTATTTGGTTTCTCTAGTATTACTTTAGGTCTAGAGATAATATGTGGAAGGTTAAGTGTTTGTGAAGCCAACTTGATATGTTTAGGTGATTGTGCCATGTGTTTGGAAGTGTGTGCCAGTGTGGAGATGTGCGCTAAGGTGAAATAGGTCCTAATTATCACTTGATTTGAATAGCATTGGACTTCTACATTACTATTGATGTCTTTGAGAGTCAACTTGTTGTGGTTGTTGCACATTTCATGTTACACGTTTCATCTTGGTTGACAAAGGAGAAAGTTTTTGAAGCTTGCAGAGGATATAAATGAAAGATCAATTTTGTTGTAATGTGTAAGAGTGTGTGAGGATGTATGTGTGAGTGAGTGTGTGTGTGGAAGAGTGTTGAAGATAGCATAGTTTTGTTGAGCAAAGGTGTTGAAGATATATGTTAGTGTGAAGGGTACTGATGCTACGGAGGTGATTGGTCTTGTGTAATTTGTCAAGTGTTTTGTACAAAGGTTGTAGCCTCTATCTGCAAGTGTTGTAACACTATAGGGAGTTGTAGCTTCCTTTGGTTGAAGTCATAAAAATTGTGTATCAGGGAGGTGTAGCTTCCTTTGGGTTGGAGCCCATAAAACTTGTTGTAAATCTATTTTTATGTGTGAGGTTGGATTTGGATAGTAGATCCAAGAAGTTTGCTCAACATGGTTTTCCCTTCTAGGGTTTTCCAAGTAAATATGGTGTTATGGTTGTAGTTGTGTAATTGTGCTTTGAATTGCATAGTTTGATTCTTCATTTGTTTAAGGCAATAGAAAGTTTTTGTTGATAAAGTTGAATTGGATTAATTTTGTGGTATATATTGATTCACCCCCTATTAGTATATCAGAGTGTTCTAACAAGAAGTAGTCCTTGGGGGTTATGATGAGTCCTTCTCTTCTTCTTCTTCTTCTTCTTCTTCTTCTTCTTCTTCTTCTTCTTCACTTGTATAATTTTATCTGTATCATCTCTCTTAGAGAGGGGGTTTTCCCACTAGATTTTCTCTTTTTCTCCTCTTTTGAAAAATTGTTTGTACATGGGTACCTAACATGGCCTAGTAGTCGGGACCCATTATCTTTGTATCACTTCTCCCTAAGTTGCACTTAACATGGGTGTTAGTGTATATAGTAGTGTTTGAACATCCACATGTACCACTTATTTACTAGTATATAGATTTGAGGCATTCATGTCCCTCAAGCTCAAAATTTCTTTCTTTATAGGTATCTCTTTAGGGGTTAATTAAAAATAATGTAATAGAGAGAATTGATTTCAAGAATAAGATTTTTTTGATGGATGATGTATAAATTTCTTGGAATATCTTCAAGTCTATTAGAAAAACCTTAAACATGTATGCAATCAAAGGGTATTGCAAAAAAAATTTCAAGTAGGAGACCTTATCTTATAAAAAATCTAGAAAAATGCAAATGTGAAAGAAGAGAAAAGAGGTAAATCTAGGCCTAACTAGCTCGAACCATATGAAATCACCATAATTTATGAGTTTGGAGCATATGGGATTTGAAAATTAGAAGGAATACCATTAGAAAATAGTCAATGCAACACAATTATGTCAATAAACTTAATTCCAACATTATGCATAAATGATATATATACAAGAGCATAATTTGAAACCTCAAAAAAACTTGTATACATGAATGTATGTATACATATATGTGTGTGTGTGTGTGTTTATGTCTATAAGTGTATATATATACACACACATACATATATATGTATGTATGTCTATACATGTATATATATACACACACATACATATATACGTATGTATGTGTGTGTGTATATATGTACAAACATATGATTCCCAACTTTAACCAGAAGACCTTTTGGTCTAGCCCATAGTCTTGAAAATTTTCTTCAAACCTTTGATTCCCTACTTTGCTTTAAGAAAAAAATGTTGATCTAGTGTATAATCTTAAAAAACTACTTCAATCATCTAATTTGCCACTTCACTTTAACTAAAAAACATTTTTGTCTAGTCTATAGTCTTACATAACTACGTCAAACCTCTAATTCCCCATTTTATTTTAATCAGGATAACTTTTTTGGTCTAGCCTATAGTCTTTCAAAATTGCTTCAAACCTCTAATTTCCTACTTTTCTCTAATGGGTAGATTGTTTGGTTGGACCTAAAGTCTTGCAAAACTATTTCAAACCATTGATTCCCAACTTTACTCTAACTGGAAATTTTTTTGGTCTAGCCTAAAATCTTGCAAAAATACTTTCAACCCTTAATTTCACGATTCGTACATAGTCTATAGACTTTTTGGTTCAGTTTGCATTACTACATAAATATATTATATCCCCAAAATCTTGACATTTATATCAAACTTTTTCATCTACCCTATAACATTGTTGACTTGTACCAGATCCCCAAATTCCTACTAACAACTACATGACTATGTTGAAACCCTAAAACCCTTTCAATAGTTAGCCATTTAATGTCCACATGTGTGAGTGGGTTATAAAACCCCATGATGTTTAATCTTCACCTCACTTGTCTTTTTAATGTATTTTTTTACATTTCTCTCTACCCATGTGCCCTTATCCCTATGCAAATTCATTTCCATTCTCTAATTGGTGAATCTTCACATTTTGAGTACCAAATTGGATTCAAAAGTTTGTGAGGAAACTAGAGTTTTGGTGTGCATGTGTACTTAAGGTCTTTTGCAAGCTAACTATCTCATTTTTCATGTATTCTTAGTATCCTTCTCATACTCCATTTATTAAACCTTAATTTCATTCTCCTTTTCATACTTAGGGTTAATTAGTTGGTTGTGTGTTAAATCATGGGTAAATCTTACACCCATATTTGAAACCCTAGGTCCATGATGCTAATAGACCCTCACCAAACTAAAGTTCCTTTATCATATCTATTTTAACATGCTCAACAATATGGTAATCAAATAGTTAATGCTTATTTGTTGTAGATTCATTTTTACCTTGCAATGGGGTAGTTAAAGTTTTTGTGAATAGGCTCTCCTAATCCTCACTATAAATGTAAAGAATTTCACATAGCCTTGCAATCCGACAAGACTAGAATTTTCCTCTAAAACTTGGAAACTTGTCCTATCTAGATGACCCAACCCATTTTGTCCAACTGACCTATCCCATCTTGTTTGCCTAGTCCAAGTTTTCAAACATTTTTCCATGGTCTTTTAGTCTTGCTAGATGACAAGTCTCCTTAGTATCTTTATATCCCATACTATCTAAATATCCTAGCCCATATAATGCACCTATCCTAGATGTAAACCCCTATAAAATTCCTCTGAGCTTGTCAAAATATCTACCACCCTTGATAAGCATACTATTTTAGTGTCCTTTCAACCATATAGAACTTTTCTAAAACCTTTAATTCATTTTAATTCTCTAATTGACAATATTCCCTTACTCTTATGAGGCTACAAAGATATCAAAAAATTCTAAAATAGAACCTATGGTATTTTGGTACTAATTTCTCCTATTTTCTTATGATAGTTCAAGGCTAAAGGTTATGCCTTCTCCAACCAAGATGAAATAAGAATTCAAAGGAGTTTTTCCCAAATATAAATTTATCTCTAAACTGACAAGGATATAAGGTATAGACCTAGTCCATGTCAACCTAGAGGAATGTCATAAGAGGATTTCCAAAATGAAGAAAACAAGCATTATAGAAAGGCACCTATTAGAGAGTGATCTCATAGAAGTATAACTTTTCCTATTTTAGTTTAATTAATGGACATGTTAATAATGTGTGTAAAATTCTACAATCTTTAGACAAGAGAGATTAGAAACTTAGAGTATCATGAAATCCTACAAATCATGCCACAATATGTCAAGCAAATATTGGATAAACCACCAAGGATCAATATGTTGATGTTACTACCAATGCTTCTAAGTAATTTTATGAGCTTAATTTAGATCAATGTTTGACAATAATTAATAGGAACCAAATGAAAAATCTAAGGATATCTACAACAAGACATCCAAAGGCCTTTCATAGGAGTGAATTTCATGAGGAACTAAGTTATATCATTACTTCATTGAATAGGTTTATAGGCCATGAGGATGCAAAGAAATTCCACTCTTGCATGTTTTAGTATGTGCACAAGATACTTGACAGAAAAATTATATATTTATTTGGACACATTTATTAGTGATTTATTGCATGATGAACTTATCAATGTTGAATAAAAAAGATTCTATATGACCTTGTATTTTTTATACTCTTTGGTAAAGAGAGGATTGTTTGCAGGATTGAAACTAGAGGGAAGCATGGTTATTGGGAAAAATAAACATTATGAATATTACCCTCAACTTGAGTTAAAATAAACCTCAAAGTACATCAAGAGGATAAATGATTCTTTTATATTCTTTATTATTAGAATGCTAGAAAAAGATTCTACCAAAAGAATGCCTATGGAAGTTACTACAATTGTGTCTCAATGGGAAATGGTTTCATCCAATTTTCTACATTCACATACAGAAGGATTGATGTTTCCGCTAAAGTATCTAACAAGTTACCAAAGCATGTCAATTATAAATTGGTATTGTTAGAATTATGTCATCAACTAGTAATTGTCCATAGATTTTAGTCAATTCAGGAAAATGAAATACCATATGATCAGGAGAGAGATGAACATACCATAAATATGTTGGCAGTTAGGCCATATGAGGTGGAGAGAGATTACTCTTCAGAAGAAGAAGATGGATCAGAGTATGATGTGAATCATCAAAGGCACACTAGTCATGTTGGCCAACAAGAGGTGTTCTCTGATCAAGAGGATAATATCATAATGGATACTCAAGTCTGTTCTATAAAGTCACAATCAAATCAGACTCAATTGAGAAGACCTACTGAAGAAGAAATGAAGGCACTCATGGTTACTGCTATAGCATAGGCTAGGAGCAACTACAACCTCAGGAATAGGACTACCAATGTTGATCAAGGTGTACCAGGAAGTGTGTTCATAAAGAATCCACAAGATGACAAAAAGTTTTCCCCTGAATCACAAAGGGATGGAAGAAATAGGAATACTTAGAAAGCAACTCAAAGATATGTGCCTAAAGATGTAGTAAAGGCTGATCAAAACAAGACAAGAAGTGATCCGAAGCAACACACAATGGAAGAAAAGAAGCTTGCCAAAGCATATGTGAATAAAACAGAACCTATAATACGTATGCCCTCTTTTGACATATCTCAGGCTTTGTCTCAAGTTAAATTATCTGTCCCATTACTAAAGATGATGAAAATTGATGAGTATAGGGATAGTGCCATGAAATTGATCTCAAATGTGCCAATTAAGCTTGAAATTCAT
This sequence comes from Cunninghamia lanceolata, assembly GCA_027924645.1. Lineage (NCBI taxonomy): Eukaryota > Viridiplantae > Streptophyta > Pinopsida > Cupressales > Cupressaceae > Cunninghamia > Cunninghamia lanceolata. The sequence goes on from BSBN01001011.1 coordinate 4,238,716, forward strand.
GGAAAGAATCAGAATGATTCAAAAAAGAATAAAAAGAAAGTAAATAATGTCAAAGGGGATGCCATGAAGACTAATGAGATTTATTTGGGGACTACTTTGACAAAGAATCCATCTTAGGTTGATCCCTTTTATGTCACATTGCTGATAAACAATAATTTGGTAAAAAATTGCATGATAGACTCAAGAGCTGCAATAAGCATCATGCCAATGGAAGTCATGAAAGAACTAGGTATATGGGTGTACTCCACATATGGAAAGTGCTATGCAATGGATAATAGATCAATTCTTGTCATTGGTATCATGAGAGATGTGGAAATAAAGCTTGTTGCATATCTTGAAGCCACATGCAGAACTGATATAACTGTGGTCAACATTCCACCATATTATGGCATGCTATTATCAAGATAATGGATTACTACTATTGGTGGGAATGTCCAATTAGATCTCTCATATGCAACCATACCTATAAATGGCAAAGAGGTCAAGCTATACAAAGAATCGAGATCAGAGCAAGTAATAGAAAAAAATGATCCAAATCAAATAAACTGCTTCTATGATGTTGACTTGGGAAATTGGTAATGTTGTTCAATTAGATAAAAATGATGTTTGGCAGATGTATTTTAATGGAGCCTACAACAAAGAAGGCAATGGAGTTGGTGTAGTTTATATTGCACCTAGAACTTTAAATATTCATTTCTATTATCATTTAGAGTATGAAGCATTATTGTTAGGTCTTAACTTTGCTATTAAAAATGGAATCAAAATATGCCACTAAAAACAAAAGGATCAAACAATATAAACATGTTATATGGGACACAATTGAGCAATTTGATGCATTTTCAATAGATTGGGTGGATAGGTTAAAGAATTTGATGGCCAATTTCCTTGCTAATGTTGCTCTGAGAAGAAATGATGTCACATTGACTAGTGTCTCAAAGGTGGAGTAGACCTTATATTCCTGACAACATATATAGTTGGCAAGTTTTTAATGATGATAAAGATTTGCTAAATTTCTTATTGTATTGATAAATATAAAGCTCAAGAAATAGACTTCAATGCTTTTGTTGGAAAGGTAGATGGTAAAGACACGGTATTCAGTCAGGAAGTAGTGCAATTAAAGTCAAATAAAATTCCAAAAGGTGTAGTAGCTTTGGAGCATGTTTTTGATGGGAATGATAGATAAACTATGAAGAAAACACCAGTGCATCAAGATGATATTGAAGAATTGAATCTTGGCACCAGTAATGCTCCAAAGAAAGTTTACATTGGCAAGAAAATAAGTCCAAGAATCAGGGACATGCTTATAAGCTGTTGAAATGCACTAGACAATTAAGAGGGGTGATTGAATCAATTGTCTCCAAAACTTTAACCTCTTATGAACATTAAGTCATCAAACACTTGATTACTGTTATTCAAATTTAACAATGAAAGCTTGAATTAAGAAACTTAAAACAACATCACAATCAACACATGAGAGACCAGATTTTTACATGGAAAACCCTATAAGGGAAAAACCATGGTGGGTGTTAGCCCACATAAATATATAAGTTATAAAAATATCAAAAAATAGAGGCTCACTGCCCAATATGCTCACTGCAAATGTTGAAGATCACTGCCAAGATCAGCTCACTTCCAAGGGATTGTTCACTGCCAAGGGATGGGTCACTGCAAAGGATTTGTGAACTAATTGATAGCATCTACTCCATGTCTAGATTCAGTTCCATTGAAGCACAGTATAACTCCCCTACTTTGTTCTTTTTACACCTTCACACTTACCTTTTCATTTTCATACTAGGACATCTTTTTTGCAACTTCATTACATGTTTTTATATAGTTCATCAACCTTGGAATGTATATCAAGGTCAGCATTACATTCATCAACCATTGGAACATTCTCCAAGGTTGGCATTACAAACACACATACAAATAGGTCTAGACCTACACAAGATTGGATAAGGAAAAGATATATGCAGATCATGTTATGCCTTAGCTAGGACTCAAATGCAATCTTCCACGCCATGACATGCTTCCACAATTTTTAATGCATCTTTGCAAGAAGTGAAAACAACCAAGTCAGCCAAGACTAGTGTAATCATTGGTTCTTCAAAGAACAAACTTCATCCATGATCCAAATTTCTTTTTGTGGACCAATCCAAGGGTAGGAACATGATCAGGAGACATCCACAAGTATATTGTAATCACCAAGAATCGTACGATCTCTAACCACTCTGTCAAGAAGATTCTTCAAAGTGGAGCACAAGAACAACGATGTTGGCCTTTGTCATAAAGGAAGGATAGCTTGTGAACCACCAAATCATGAACCATTGGAGTTGAAGGAACTTATCATCATTCTAGACTTAACTATAGAACCACATATCATAATACTTTAATGCAGAGGAATGCAAAGCAAAATACATTCTCCCTGTCACCAATGAATACTTAGAAGAAGTAGATTTTATTCTGGTGAACATAACTCACTCAAATCTTCATATCGGAGACTCAAACTTGGAATATAGCATCTTCAGACATGCCTATAAATAAATTCCAATCCACAAACAAAGATATTCATTCTACAAGAAATGTGGAGCAATGTATTGGACTGTTCTTTAGTAAACATAGATACTTTACAACATACTATTTCCATTGGAGGAACAAATTTTCTCAAAAGCACTTGGAAACTCAATATCAGGATCACTTATTCATTTTATCCAATACTTACATAAGCCAATACAAAGCATCAAATTCATCAAATTAGGAGCATAGTTGACACCAATGACAACACCGGTTAGGCACATACCTGCAACAATCTCCTCCTTTGTCATTCATGGAAACATATGATGTGAAAAACTGTAAAGACCATCATGACAAGATTCTCCCCCTTTCTCTTTACACATCTGCAATCTTTCTCCCCCTAAGTTTTTCACATGATTTCTCTCCCCCTTTGACATCAATGGAAAAGGGCACATACTTGCACTCTGCTACTCTAATCCAACTAAACTTTTCTCTATTATCAATCACTTTCTTTATCAGGAACATCTAGCTACTCCCACTAAGAGGTAGCTCTCAAAACATCAATCCAGGTCAATAACTGAGACACTAGACACCACTAGATTGATGCATTCTTATGCATCTTACTTTAGAGCAAGAGGAGTAATAACCCCTAACTTTTCTTTGAAATACTCAAAGGTATCCTTAGGTCTACAATCTAATCCTTTGTGGACACATATTCCATCTTTACTTCATTCTCTGTCAATTTTTCTCTTAAAAAGTGATACCTTATTGATATATGCCTTGTTCTTGAGTGCATCTGGTGCAGGAGCACCTACCTGACAGCTGGTCTTGATAAGGCAGTTAGTTGTTTTAGGTCTTGTTTATGTTTCCAAGAAGGTATGTTAAGACCAAATACATGTAATAAGGTCATGCTGATCATGATAAGATCATGCTGACCACGCTTTGCTATTTTTAGGAAGTTTGTTAGAACAGCTGTCATGATGTATGATCGGTTGGATCTCCCAGCCGCCTGGAGAGTTCCCAGCTGCTTGGAGTCAGGTCAGTAGTACTCGAAGGCAAATCTATTTAAGCATGAGGATCGGTTGATATTGGATATATCATCGATCAGACTCTGCGAGAGTGAGACGGAGAGAGAGAAACTGATCATTGTATTTGCATCTTTTGAAATCAAATAAAGCATTCCTGTTTGTGTTCATCCTCTGTTGCATTCCATTGCTTGATCAATTTGCTGGTTTGGTGGCTGTATGGATTTGCTGATCCATTCCACCGGTTGATCCGTCTGATCGGTGGAATGGCGATGTACAGTAGGTTAGGTTGTAGTTTGTTTTCTGTTTGCATGCAGGTGTGCAGGATCGCCGTCGAGAGATGTTGAAGACCCTAGCATGGGTATGTGCTAGGTCGAGCTGATAAGATAGAGTGTGGAAGATCACCCTGAGAGTGGATCGGGTCATCCCTGGAGGATCGGCGAAGTGAAATTTCGCTAAGGCTAAAAGTTTGTTAAAACGGCATCATCAGGATATTTCTGCAAATATCCTGCAGTCAGTTTGGGTATCGTCATCCGGATAAGTGAAGATGAGCATGATGCTTTCGAGTGCATGAAGTGCAAGTGCGTCGGGGTGATCATCATCAGGAGTTGCCGAGGAGTGCATCGGCATAAGGAAGAAGATCGGGTTGATCGCGGGCCGGAAAAAAACTAAGTTTGGCCAACAGCAGGATATGACGTCATCATCATCATGATATACGTCATCAGGACATTTCGGAGCGGCAGGATATTGAGAAGCTGCGGGTGACGTCATCGTCATCAGGATCTACGTCATCAGGATATTGGGTGATGCAAGCATCGAGGCTAAGGTACGAGGAGTGAAGGTTTGTCTTCATCAGGATAAATGGAAGGAACCGGATGTTCTTTATCCTGTTGATTATCATGATGCTGAATATCATGATGCTGAAGGTAGTGAAGACGGAAGTTGTCGCTGAAGTGAATAGTGGACGTCAGGAGGATGTTCGCGCTGGTTGAACATGATGATGCTGTCGATAAACGAGTAAGGTGATGCTGTTGACAGGCGAAAGTGCGAAGGCTTGTCTACAGGAGGATATCGGTCGGCAGGTGAAATATGATGATGATGCTGACAGTGAAGTCAAATATGATGATGATGAGGATGAATATGATGATGATGATGGGCTGCAGACATCCATGCTGTATGCGAAGGTTATAGTGTGGATGCCTCTGCATCATAGTGGTATCAGAGCTCAGCAAAACATCTGGGCTGTTGTGTGTTGATTCTATCACCAAAAGGGCAGAGATAGAGTTGAATTGTGTGTTGTGTGTTGATTGAAAGGTTGACAAAATGCCTCCGAAAGGTAGTGGTACTGCAAGGGAATTGCAGGAAATGAAGGAGAAACATGCTAGAGAGATGAGGAAGATGAAGGAGCTTGCTGAAGCACTTCAAGCCAGGCTTACAGCCCTGGAAAAGAACAAAAAGAGGGAAGTGGAAGACAGTGAGTCTGAAGAAGATGAAGATACTGTTGACGAGTATGAAGAGGTAGCTGAAGATCTGGATGCTGAAGACCAGAGATTGGCAAAACTGTTAAAGGCAGTGCAGAATGATAAACCTAAGGTAAAGGTTGATGTTTCCAAGTATACTGGAAGCTTGAATGAAGATGAGTTGTTGGATTGGATTGCTGCACTTGATAATCACTTTGAATGTGAAGATGTTGCTGAGGATCAGAAGGTAAAGATTGCAAAGACCAAGTTAGGAGGTCATGCTTTGGTATGGTGGGATTATGTACAATCTGAGAGAAGGAAACAAGGGAAGTCAAAGATCACTTCATGGGATAAGATGGTAGCAAGGATAAAAGGTAAATTCTTGCCAAGGGATTATGAAATCCAGATGTTTAAGAAACTGCAATTTTTAAAGTAGAAGGAAAGGGATGTGAAGGCATATACAGAGGAATTTTATAAATTGAGTATGAGATCTGGTCATCATGAGAATGAGGTAGAAAAGGTGGCTAGGTACTTGGCTGGTTTGAGATTTAACATACAGGATGAGTTAGTTTTAGCTAACCCTAAGAATGTGGAGGATTGTTATCAAATGGCAATCAGGATTGAAGAAAAGATGAATAGAGGACATGATAAGTCCATGAGAGGAAGAGGAAACCATAGGGGAAGAGGAACAACCCCTGCACAAAAGCAAACCAATGAGGGTCAAGAAGACACTGGTAAAGGACAGGGACAGTCTGATTTCAGGGGTGGATGGAAAGGTAATAGAGGAAGATTTGGGGGTGGTAGAGGTTCTACTACATTTTCAGGAAAATGTTACACCTGTGGTGAGTTTGGTCATCCATCTTTCAAATGTCCAGAAAACAAAGGTTCATCATCCAGAAATGATAGAACTAATGACAAGAGAGTACAACTTGTGCAAGAAGAGAAAGTAGAAGAAAGTGCACAGAGTTCAAACACTTATAAAGACAGAGAGCCTGATAATTATGGATATCCAGAGAGTGGAGAATCATTGATGCTAAGGAGAATTAGTTTGCAGGCATCAAAGGATATGATGCAAAGAAGAGCTCTTTTCAAGACCATATGCAAGAGCAAAGGTAAAAAATGTAAGGTTGTCATTGATACTGGTTCAACAGACAACATGGTATCTCAGGAGATGGTGGATAAACTGAATTTGGAAAGGATTCCACATCCACACCCTTACAAGACATCTTGGGTAAGTGATAGTCAATCACTTTTTGTCTCTGAATAGGCATATGTGGATTTTCAGATTGGAGCATATCATGATAGCATTTTGTGTGATATTTTGCCTATGGAATGTTGTCACCTACTGTTGGGTAGACCATGGCAATTTGACAGAAGGGTACTGTATGATGGGTATTCTAATACCTATACCATCAAGAAAGATGGGAAGACTATGAAGTTGATGCCATTGCAGGCAGATGCTGTAGCACAGGGGGCAGCCAAAATCATTTTAATGGGAAAGAAGGAGTTTGTGCAGATGCCTAGAGGAGCAGGCATGAAGGCAGATAAGGATACTGCAGGAAAAGGAGTTGTTCAGGACAACAGATTGAAGAAAGTTTTCGTTTTGACTGACAGAGGTCAGTAGCAGGTGCAGAAACAGGTTTGCAAACAGCAATCAGTTGAAAGTATTGACAAGGATGTTGTCATAGTTGGGACTATTGTTTGTCCTATACAGGTTGATAGGAAGCCAGGGTTGAACATTTCAGAAGTTCAAGAGGCCGTTCAGATAGAGGTTCTGGTCAGACAACCTGGCAAACACAGGGTATGTGAGAGAAAAGCCTATATTGACAGGCATGAGGATTTACTTGCCAGAAAGCAAGTTATAGTTCAGAAGACTTGGAGCAGCCAAGAGCCAGCAGAGGACAAAGCTGGAGCAGATCAGCATATTGCAAAGGCAAGGTGTAAAGGTGGGGGACTTCCACATACTAAACTCATGGGACATGAGTTCTTTTCTGTTGGGGAGTATGGTGCAGGAGCACCTACCTGACAGCTGGTCTTGATAAGGCAGTTAGTTGTTTTAGGTCTTGTTTATGTTTCCAAGAAGGTCTGTTAAGACCAAATGCATGTAATAAGGTCATGCTGATCATGATAAGATCATGCTGACCACGCTTTGCTATTTTTAGGAAGTTTGTTAGAACAGCTGTCATGATGTATGATCGGTTGGATCTCCCAGCCGCCTGGAGAGTTCCCAGCCGCTTGGAGTCAGGTCAGTAGTACTCGAAGGCAAATCTATTTAAGCATGAGGATCGGTTGATATTGGATATATCATTGATCAGACTCTGCGAGAGTGAGACGGAGAGAGAGAAACTGATCATTGTATTTGCATCTTTTGAAATCAAATAAAGCATTCCTGTTTGTGTTCATCCTCTGTTGCATTCCATTGCTTGATCGATTTGCTGGTTTGGTGGCTGTATGGATTTGCTGATCCATTCCACCGGTTGATTCGTCTGATCAGTGGAATGGCGATGTACAGTAGGTTAGGTTGTAGTTTGTTTTCTGTTTGCATGCAGGTGTGCAGGATCATCGTCGAGAGATGTTGAAGACCCTAGCATGGGTATGTGCTAGGTCGAGCTGATAAGATAGAGTGTGGAAGATCACCCTGAGAGTGGATCGGGTCATCCCTGGAGGATCAGCGAAGTGAAATTTTGCTAAGGCTGAAAGTTTGTTAAAACGGCATCATCAGGATATTTCTGCAAATATCCTGCAGTCAGTTTGGGTATCGTCATCCGGATAAGTGAAGATGAGCATGATGCTTTCGAGTGCATGAAGTGCAAGTGCGTCGGGGTGATCATCATCAGGAGTTGCCGAGGAGTGCATCGGCATAAGGAAGAAGATCGGGTTGATCGCGGGCCGGAAAAAAACTAAGTTTGGCCAACAGCAGGATATGACGTCATCATCATCATGATATACGTCATCAGGACATTTCGGAGCGGCAGGATATTGAGAAGCTGCGGGTGATGTCATCGTCATCAGGATCTACGTCATCAGGATATTGGGTGACGCAAGCATCGAGGCTAAGGTGCGAGGAGTGAAGGTTTGTCTTCATCAGGATAAATGGAAGGAACCGGATGTTCTTTATCCTGTTGATTATCATGATGCTGAATATCATGATGCTGAAGGTAGTGAAGACGGAAGTTGTCGCTGAAGTGAACAGTGGACGTCAGGAGGATGTTCGCGCTGGTCGAACATGATGATGCTGTCGATAAACGAGTAAGGTGATGCTGTTGACAGGCGAAAGTGCGAAGGCTTGTCTGCAGGATGATATCGGTCGGCAGGTGAAATATGATGATGATGCTGACAGTGAAGTCAAATATGATGATGATGAGGATGAATATGATGATGATGATGGGCTGCAGACATCCATGTTGTATGCGAAGGTTATAGTGTGGATGCCTCTGCATCAGCATCACTAAATTCTTTGAAATGTTTATAGCACTTGTATTGTCATAGAAGATTGTAACTAGATCTTCATACACAACTCTTATGTCCTTCAAAGTCTACTTCATCCATAACACTTGAGTACAACAACATGCTAATGCAATATACTTTGCTTCTGCAGTTGACAAGGAAATTGAATCTTGCTTCTTTCTTAGCCATGAAACCAATCTATTACCTAAAAAGAAAGCACCTCCACTTGTACTTTTTCTATCATCAACATCTCTGGCCCAATCAACATATGTATAAGCACTAAGAGTGAAATCATTATCCTATGGATACCATAAGCCATGATCTAGTGTGCCTTTTAAATACCTCAAGATTCTCTTAACTACCATCACATGTGACTCTCTTGGATCTGCTTGAAATCTTGCAACAAGATAAACTGCATGCATTATATCAAGTCTAGTTTGAGTTAGATAAATCAATCCTCCAATCATGGATTTGTACCTTTTTTTATCAGTCTTAGGTGATTCATCAGTTTTTCTCAACTTGTCGCTAGTTACCATGGGAGTACATACCAGTTTAGAGTCTTCAATCCCAAACTTCTTCAACAACTCTTTCACATACTTAGACTGAGATATGAATATTTATTTATCTGATTGGTTAATTTATAGACCCAAAAATAAATTCATTTCACCAAAAATAGACATCTCAAACTCATTTTTTATTTCACCTGTAAACTTCATGCACATGCTTTCATTTCCTCCAAAGATAATGCCATCAACAAAGACCACAACAATCAGGATCTAGTTATCATTGATTTTGAAATACAAATTGCTATCAACAGTGCTTTTACTGAATGCTAATTACAATAGATACTTGTCTAGCCTTGCATACCAAGCACTGGGGGCTTGCTTCAGTCCATACAAGGCCTTCTTCAATTTGCACACCATATCACCTTGTGATAATTGAAACCCTTCCAGTTGCTCAATGTAGACCTCTTCTTCCAACTCACCATTCAAGAATACAAACTTAACATCCATCTGATACACCTTGAAATCTTTGAATGTTGCAAAATCCAAAAACATTCTAATTGCTTCAATTATTACCACAGAAGCATAGGTCTCTTCAAAATATATTCCTTCAACCTGAGAGTATCATTTGCATACCAGCCTTGCTTTGTTCCTTACTACTTCACCATTCTCATTCATCTTGTTTTTGAAAACCCATTTGGTACCAATCACATTTTTATCAATAGGTCTAGGAACTATTCTCCAAGTTTGATTCTTTTTTATCTGTATCAGCTCATCTTCCATAGCTTTTACCTAATTTTAATCATTGTAGGATTGATTCATAGTTTTAGGTTCAACTTTTGAAAGCAAACAATAATTCACCTGTTCTTCTACATCTCTTTTCCTTGTTAATACCCCTTTGCTTTTGTCTCCTATAATCTGATCTTCAGGATGTTTGATTCTTACATACCTGGGAGTCTTGGCAATGCTTTCTAGAGCCTTTTCTTCTTCATCTTGACTATCTTCCTAATCAACTTTTTCTTCATTTGTTATAGCAGTAGGCTCATCTAATTCATAGCCACTCAAATCTGAAATTCTACCTTTGTCTTCATCCACCTTCACATTTGCACTCTCAACAATCTTTTTTAGCCTTTTATTGTAGCACCAATAGGCCTTACTCTTGGTAGAGTATCCAAGGAAGATTCCTTCATTACATCTTGCATCAAACTTCCCTAGATCTTCATCTCTTCTAATATAGCATTTGCTTCCAAAAACTTTGAAATATTTTACTGTAGGAATTCTATTGTACCACAATTCATAAGGAGTTTTAGTACCATTACCTTTCACTTGAACCCTATTTTGAATGTAGATAGTAGTATATATAGCTTCTTTCCAGAAAACTTCTGGTAGATCTCCTTCCTTCAACATTGTCCTAGTAGCCTCTTGAACTATCCTATTCTTTCTTTCCACAACTCCATTCTGCTGAGGAGTCCTAGGTGCAGACAACTGTCTCTTTATCCCTTGCTCTTTGCAGAAAATTTTGAATTCATTTGATGTGAATTCACCTCCTCTATCAGACCTTAAGCATTTGATTTTAGTTCTATTTCATTCTCCACCATTGCCTTGAAGGATTTGAACTTCTCTAGGGATTTTGATTTGTCTCTTAGAAAAGTAACCCAAGTCATTCTAGAATAGTCATCAATAAGCAACATGAAGTACCTATCACCTTGTAGACTTCTCACCCTTGTAGGACCATAAAGTTCTATATGCACTAGATCCAGCAAACTAGCAGAAAATTTCTCTTTGCTCTTGAAACTTGTTCTTGTCTTCTTCACCAACTAACATTCCTTACAAATGGTATTTGTGGGTTTCACAAGCTTTGGTAAATCTCTCACAGCTTGACCTAAACTTATCTTCGCCAAATTATCAAAGTTTATATGACACATCCTTCTATGCCACAACCAAATCTCATATTCTTGGGCCAATAAACAATAATCATTTGGTCCTCTTAACTGGTAAATGTTACCTCTAGTCTTCTTACTGGTAGCAATCATTGTTTCAGAGCTTTCCATGATTTTACACCCATTATCTTTGAATCTCAGATCATATCCTTTGTCACACAACTGACTAACACTCAAAAGATTATGCTTTAGACCCTTCACATATAAGACATTATCAATGTTGTGCTTTACATCAAAAGAAATAGATCCTTTCCCACAAATCTTACCAGTTGCATTATCTCCAAACCTAACCAGTCCTCCATCATACTTTTCCAAACTCACAAACTTACTTTTGTCACCGGTCATGTGATGTGAACATCCACTGTCAATAATCCATTCATCCTTATCTTTCTCCACCTAAACATCCAAAGCACTTTCCTCCACTGGCTTTTCCTCCTTTACACAACTAGTAGGATTAGTAGATACAGGTTCTTCTTTAATAGTAATAAACAAACATTCATGTGCACTAGTACTAGTAGCATCATCTGTCACACCTTCATCATCAAGATCTCTAACATAGTAGCATTTATTTGGAACCCTAGGTCTATTCTCAAATCTTTTTCTATTTTTTTCACTTCTTTCAGGACATCTAGAAGCATAGTGACCAACCTTACCACATGTAAAACATTTGAAGGGTAATTTTCCCTTGAACTTACTAGAACCTTACAATTTGTCAACAAAGTTTTCTTCAATTTCATCAAACTCATCATCAGGTTTCACCTTATACTTTTCATCTCTGGAGATCTTCTCTGAAGTATTGGCTTTGAAGGCAGTCTCAATATTTGGTAGAGCATCACCAAGTTCTCTCATCTTTAAGGTTGTAAGTTTTCCTAGCAACTAAACCATGGTGACTTCTTTCATTGTCATTACTTCTTCAATTGCCGCTACCTTGTGAATGTAGGATTTAGGTAATGACCTGAGAATTTTCATCACAACTTCCTTCTCCTCAATAGTTCCTCCCATAGCTTTGATTCCAGTGACAAGTTCATCAATCTTTTGCATGTAGGATGTTATGTTTTCATCTTCACCCATCTTTAAACCTTCATATTTACCTTTCAGTCCCTACAATTTGGAACTCTTTATAGATTTTTCTCCTTCATTAAGATTTTCCAACTTTTCCTAGACTTCTTGAGCAGTTTCATAATCCATGACCTTTATCAAATCAGCGTCTGTCAATGCACTTAATAGAGCATCTCTAGCTTTTATATTTAACTCATATTCTTTAATTTCATCTTCTATTATCAGACCATTCAGAGGCATAGCATATTTAGTCTCTATTGCTTTTCATACTCTATAACCTATACAAAGTAGATGGATTTTCATGTGTATCTTCCACGTTTCCACGCTGCATAATTCATTCCATCAAACTATGGAGCTTCTTTCTTATAAGACATTATGGATCTACCTCAAGCTATTAAGATTACCTCTGAGGAACCTTGCTCTAATACCAATTGTTGAAATGCACCATAAAAATGAGAGGGGGGGTGAATCATTTGTCTCCAAAACTTTAACCTCTTATGAACATTAACTCATCAAATACTTGATTACTATTATTCAGATTTAACAATGAAAGAATGAATTGAGAAACTTAACACAACACATGAGACACCAAATTTTTACGTGGAAAACCCTATAATGGAAAAACCACAGTGGGTGTTAGCCCACAGAAGTATATAAGTTATAACAATACTAAAAAACACAGGCTCGCTACCTTAGGGCTCACTACCCAATATGTTCATTGCAAATGTTGAGGCTCACTACCAAGAATGGTTCACTACCAAGGGGTGGCTCACTGCCAATGGATGATTCACTACCAAGGATTTGTGAACTGATTGATAGCATCTACTCCATGCCTAGATTCAATTCCATTGAAGCATAGTATAACTCCCTTGCTGTGCTATTTTTACACCTTCGCACTTACCTTTTCATTTTCACACTAGGACATCTTTTTTGTAACTTCATTACATGTTTTTATATACTTCATCAACCTTGGAATGCATATCAAGGTCGACATTACATTCATCAACCATTGGAACATTCTCCAAGGTTGGAATTACAAACACACATACAAATAGGTCTGGACCTACACAAGATTGCTTAAGGAAAAGATATATGTGGATCACGTTATTCCTTAGCTAGGACTCAAATGCAATCTTCCACACCATGACATGCTTCCACAATCTTCAATGCATCTCCACAAGAAGTGAAAACAACCAAGTCAGCCAAGAGTGGTGTAATCATTGGTTATTCAAAGAACATACTTCATCCATGATCTAAATTTTTCTTGTGGACCAATCCAAGGGTAGGAACACAATCAAGAGACATCCACAAGCACATTGTAATCACCAAGAACAACTGTACGATCTCTAACCTGTCATGCCCGCATCCCCCATGCAGACACGACACAAAAATGCCCAAGTCACGACCACACTTGCCATGTGGTCATGACACAGGCCACAAAAAAAAAAATTCTCCCTAACCCTAGATCCACCTCGCACGCGCTTGTGTGCTCGGTGGCAATACGCTTGAGGCATAAACATGACATCATATTCAGTTCAGTGTAGGTTGTCTAGGGGTGTGCAACACGAAGTGTATTGCTACTAGGGCTAAACTAAAAATAACCTGAAGCCTAAGTTTACTAGGCGATAAGGACTTTTGCCTACAACGTACCCCATTTAAACCTAGGTCAACAAACGATTAATTATGACGACTAGAATGGTACGTGAACAAGTTGGGATGATGCAAAGCATTAAATAAAACAATGCACTTAAAACCCTAAAAGAATCTAGTGAAATCCCCTCTTTTTTTTATGGACGTTTTCTCACTCTACCTATTTCTTGGTTGGCCTCTTGCAACATACATAAGACGACTCAAAAAAAAGTTAACACAAGGGTAATTACTTTCGTTATGAGTATTACTCTTGTTAGGTACCAATTTATCTGTAAATGGTCTAATTCTGATTCCCAAATTCCTTTGAATTAAACGGATATATGTATATATAATAATTGTCTAAATATATACATCTAAATATATAAATAATAGTCTTTTTTTTTCTTTTTCTTTTATTTAAAAAAAAATAACTATATTCATATAAATATATTTATATATATATTTATATTTCTTTATAATCCCCTAATAAGATATGCATATAATATCGTTAGTAAAAATTATCTCTCCCTTTTTTTTTTAAGAAATTCATGTTCCCCCTTATAAAATTTATACCCATAATTATTATAAATATGTTTTAAAATATCAAAAATGGAAAAAATATATATATATATGTACATATGTACATATGTACATATGTATATATGTACATATGTACATATATATATACAAAAAGAAAACAAGGGTTGATACCACAATTGATAAATATATGTGTGCATATAAATACTTATATATGTATATCATTTATGTGATTAATACCTATACTTTGTTTATGATTTTTCTTTTTTTTTTATATATTTTTATTTCTCTTTTTTTATATGTTAGGGCAAGCTAACCCTAACATTCCATTTTACTCCCAAACCTAGAGCAACCCTAATATTTTTTTGTGTCCTATCGTAACTCGTAGGGCACTGCCATGGAGACGGCGGCGAAGGAGGGCCGCGGAGATGGAGTGGCGTTGTCGAGGTGAAGTGTATGGCGGTGGAGAGGCATGCCTGCGGAGGAGAGAACGCTCAGCGGAGGCATGGCCGGAGTCTGCGTTGAGGGTGTCTTTACATTCGGTGAGAGTGCAGAGGATGGAGTACGCGTAGGGAGGAATCATTAGCAGAGGTCGCTGCGCATAGGGAAGGGAGGTCCGGTAGAGGTAGTTAATGGTGCTGGGGGAAACGAAGTGTGGCATCGGCCGGGGAAGTCTGGTGGCGCTGTGGGGGTGTGGGGGAGGCTCCATTGTTACTAAGGTTCGGGACTAAAATTTTTTTTCTCTTTTTGTTTAATTTATTTATTTATTTATTTTTCTTTCTTTAAGAAACAAAAAAAACTTAATATTTGTCTTTGTAATATAAATCAAAGTAAAATTTGTATGAATGTATGTAATATATATACAGATATATATCTATATATGTATTTGAATCAGTAACTCAGTTTCGTTACCTGCTCACAGTTTTAACAGGATGTAAGCATATTTATATTGTGTGTACATTTTATACAATAAAAGTCTAAATTTCTATGTTTCCCCTTCTTCTCTACCATATACTCAGGAATAACATATGTACCATCAACATAGTTTTATAAACTGACAGGAAACTAATGTAGATTTCTTCCTATTTCAGTTAATACTCACAACATAAACATAATGTATTATGTGTCCTTGCTACTAAAATAAAATGGAAACAACAATTTAAAAGGAATTTATTGTAACTATTTCTTTCCTTTTTTCCAACAACTAACAAAATAACCTGCAAATATCAACAGACGCAAATCTCTATTTTCTCTTTCTTGGCTTTAATAAAATTAAACTATTGCACTCTTATCTCTTTTTTTTTGTGTGAATAGATTGCAAGATTTAATGATTTAGTTTGAAAGGAGGAAGCATGAAATTTCCATGAATAAAAAAAAGAAACTGTTTTTTTTTTTTTTAATGTGATTTGCAAAACAACATAGGTTACATTTCCCTCCTTTTGTCTATCTTACTCTAACAACCATAACAACTCATGTATAAGTCTCATTTTGTTTAAAGTTTAAAAACAGAAATTTATTTATGTCTTCCCTTGCATCTCACAGAATTTGACTTACCAGAAAATAGGAGGTAGACAATGTTTAATCACATGATAGAATAACTTCATTACACTTTTTTTTTTTGAAAGGATGAAGACAACAATTCATTGTTTCATTTCTCACATTCCACTTATGCATACTCTCTTTATGGGAATAAATACATTGACAAAACCAATTCCAACACCAATTTCCCATTCAACATCAATATCTTAATCAAATCCTTACTCTTCAAAATTCTAACTCAGCCAACTCCATAGCAAGAAATATGACAGCTTTTACAAAAGGGGCAAAGTAGCCATGGCTTCAAAACAACCAACTCAAAGGACTATAAGAACACCAACTTGAGCTCCTACACAACTCATCTCCTTACTTAGAAACCTGCAGCTAAACACATCACAAGACAACAAAAAAGGCCAGCCACTAAGAAAGGAAAGCTCTCCTCCCTATCGTAGACCTGCAAGAGGGTCACCCCCGAGCTAGGGAGGTAGGGGATTTCACACAAGTGTACCAATCCACAATAGAAAACAAACACATTAACACAAAAATCAGAACATCCCATAGGTTTAACACATAACTATGCTCACAACAATGAGCTTGGTGAGGGTAGGGGATAGACATCTCAACTTAAAAGGGCTCCCAAATGTAAAGAGTATCTTAACACTTGGCCTCAAGACAAAATCCCAGAACACCTCAATCCTCAAGAACTACAACAAAATGCATGGCACTCTTGCCTTTCAATTAATTCCTCCTCAAATGATGATAAGCCCTCAAGGCATAAACACATAAACACAAACTGTGGAAGAGCCCCCAAGGATTATTCCTCTCCCCTACCCATACAAGTTGAGCATTTCCTCCATTGGAGGTGCTCTCACCATAACACCCACCCCAACATCAAATGCAAAAACAACACAATGCATACAAACATTCTTCCAGAATTCAACATAGAACATCATATAAATAAGGCAAGAAAACAAGTTAAGAGCCTACCTTCAGGGACTTGGCAATGGATGTAGAAGTTGGTGAAGAGCTCCAATCCTTCCAACTTTCAGAATCCCCCAACCTTCTCCAACTCCTCCAAACTTAGAAAAGAAAAAAAAACTCTAATTTTTGCAAGAAGTTTCAAAAATGCAAGGAAAAAGACTAGAAGAGAGGAACCCCCACTCCTCTACAAGAGGAGCTATTATAGGCCATACACTTGGCCTTGAGGGAATGAGAAGGTGACATTTGTCACCATCTCTTCCCTCCTCCTAAGCCACTTGTAAGAGTGAGAAGGTAAGAGGATGACAAATGTCCCCCTCTCCCTCCACCTCCATCTCCACCTCATCCACTTGTGCTTCCACACAAGTGGGAGGAGGACAAATGGTGAGTTGGATTCCCACTCACCCATTAACAAGACAATGGTCTTGAGTGGTGCTCCCACTCACTTGGGAGCTTGGGAGGACTCTTGGAGACCTCCCTAGTCCTCCTTGGGAATGATTCCCAAAACATAGGGATGGGAGATGAGCTCTTCCCAAGGCAAGGCCCATCCCCATCTTCCCTCTTCCCAAATTCGTCACTCTTACTCAACCATGGTTTAGGGTGACCTAAGGGGAGGCAAAACCAGGGTTAGGTGGTCCAAGTTGACCCTAGACTCATGGTTGACCACCTAGGGTAACTTTGGGACCCTAGGGGTCATGAAAGGGGTCAAAATCCACATATAAATGGCCCAAATAAAATAATAAAAATGCCAATTGACATAAATCAATTAAAATTTTACAACACTTAACATTAATCCAAAATAAGAAAGAGAAGGGGTACTAAGGCTTAAGGATAAATAAAATTTAAACCAAGCACAATAAATCATCATACAATTTTTACACATGATCCCTATCCCTCTTGGGAGTGGATTGGCTTTACCAGGAATAACATGGTGTGAATCCTCTACCTCTGATTTCCCATGGCTAGGGAACGTAAAACCTGCACATCTCTATCAAGTGTCAGTCCTGTCAGAAAGTCATAGCTGAAGCAACTTAAATTAACTCTACGCAAATTGAAATAAACAACAATACATAATTATAAGTTAAACTACATTTTCCATAACATGTCGAATAGTTCACATCACATAAATAACTAGAATCTTATAACAAAATAACATCTAATATAAATCCCATATATCGAACCACAACATATCATCAATATGACTGAATCAAATCACATATATCAAATCAATAAGATAAACCATCAAGTCTGTATGATGAAACATAGTCACAACTGAATAGCACATGATCAAAATATGGGAGGTGAAATAGTCGGCCTCACATAACCACTCTGTCAAGAAGATTCTTCAAAGTAGAGCACAAGAACAACACTATCGGCCACTATTATAAAGGAAGGATAGATTGTGGACCACCAAATCATGAACCATTGGAGTTGAAGGAACTTATCATCATTCCATACTTAACTATAGAACTGTAGATCATAATACTTTAATGTAGAGGAATGCGGAGAAAAATACATTCTCCCTATCACCAGTGAATACTCAGAAAAAGTTACAGCTTTTATTCTGGTGAACATAACTCACTCAAATCTTCATACCAGAGGCTCAAACTTGGAATATAGAATCTTTAGACATGCCTATAAATAACTTCCAATCTGTAGACAAAGATATTCATTCTATAGGAAATGCAGAGCAATCTACTGGACTATTCTTCAATAAACAGAGATACTTTACAACATACTGTTTCCACCGGAGGAACAAATTTTCTCAAAATTACTTGGAAACTCAATATCAGGATCACTTATTTATTTTATCCAACACTTACATAAGCCAATACAAAGCATGAAGCTCATCAAATTAGGAGCACAGTTGATACCAATGACAACACATATATGTTGGCATCAATGACAACACCGGTTAGGCACATACTTGCAACATAAGCTTTCTTAGGATATACAAACATGAAATCCTATGAAGATTTAAAAGCTTATAGAGAAGACCTATTCTAGCATGAAATCCCATTGAAGCCAGATGCCAAGCCTTTCAGGCAGAGATAAAGGCCAATTAATCTTGTATTGGAGCCAAAAATGCAGGAAGAATTAATGAAGCTTAGGGATGCAAGGATTATCAAGCCTATCAAGCGTTCTTCTTAGGTCTCAAACTTGGTACCTATTAGGAAGAAGAATGGAGATATAAGGTTGTGTGTGGATTTTCGTAATATGAATATTTCATCCCTGAAAGATAATTATCCACTTCCAAACATGGAAGCCATGTTGCAGAGAGTAACATGTGAATTAATTTCTATGATGGATTGGTTCTCTGGCTATAATCAAGTACAAGTCAAAGAGTTAGAGCAATACAAAACTGCTTTTACTATGCCTTGGGGTACATATGTATATCTTAGAATGCCTTTTAGTCTCACAAATGTAGGTGCTACTTTTCAAAGAGCCATGGATGTTGCATTTGCAAACCTTATCAATATCATAATGGTGGTATATCGAGATGATTTGACAACATATTCCAAGAAAGAAGAGGATCATTGCTTACATTTGGAGAAGATATTCATAAAGGCACTGGAATATGGTATTTCATTGAACCCTAAAAAGTGTCAATTTGTTGTCACATAAGGCAAACTGCTTGGGCATATTGTATCTAAGGAAGGTGTGAGGATAGATCCAGAAAGAGTTGTTGCTATTGACAAAATTCCCATCCCAAAAACAATAAAGGCCACCCAATCATTCTTTGGATAGATAAATTTTGTAAGAAGATTCATTTCTAATTTTGCAAAGATATTCAATCCTATTGCCAAGATGCTGAAAAAAGGGTCCAAAATTGATTGGACATCAGAGGCATTTGATGCATTTGCTTCCATCAAAAAGGTGATTAAAGAGGCTCCAATATTGAAATCCCCTGATTTTGGTATGCCTTTTCATGTAAATTTTTTCTTTTGCTTCTTATCACACCATAGTTGTTGTCATGTTGCAAAAAAATGAAGAAGGGCTTGAACAACCAATATCATTTTTTAGCAAATCACTTCAAGGAGATGAGCTGAAATATGATGCCACTGAGAAGCAAGCTTATGCTCTTGTAAAAGCAATTAAGACATTCAGGCCCTACTTGGTAGGAGTACAAGTAACTACTTATGTACCTAATGTTGCAGTCAAAGATGTCCTTACACAAATAGAGGTCACAAGGAGAAGGTGTAGATGGATAAACATGATTCACGAATTTAATATTAATATCCAGATCACCAAACTTGTGAGAGGACAAGGACTAGAAAAGTTAATGGTAGAATCTAATTTGGAGGATGAAGTGTCTAGAAGGATTGAATGACAATAAAAAAATGACTCTAAAATTACAAGCATCAAGGTATGTGTTCATAGAGGGTGATTTGTTTTGGAAAAACAAAGATGGTATTCTACTTTTCTATTTAGATCGGGGACAAGCAAAGAAGATCCTAAAAGAAATGCACGATGGTATTTGTGGTGGACATTTTTCTGCCAAAACCACTGCACACAAAATTCTAAGGGCATTCTATTTTTGGCCAACTATCTTTTCTAATGCTCATAAATATGTGAGGAAATTTGAATCATGCTAGAATTTTTCTAGTAAATTAAAATACCAAGGAGTTTTGCCTCTAAGGCCCATGCAGATTGATGCACCATTTCATCAATGGGGCCTTGATTTTATAGGGGAGATACAGACGAATCTAGTGGTGGGCATAGATGGATTCTTACTGCCACAAACTACTTTACTAAATGGATTGAAGCAATCCCAACAAAGCAAGCAACTAGTAAAGTAGTCATAAATTTCTTGTTGGATATATCATCACTAGATTTGGAGTTCCAGTAAGAATTGTCATAGATAATGGCATGTGCTTCATATTTGAAGATTTTAAGAAATTTTGTGATTCATGTGGAATAGTGATATCATATGCTTCTCCCTATCATCCCCAGGCAAATGATC
Source organism: Cunninghamia lanceolata (assembly GCA_027924645.1). NCBI lineage: Eukaryota > Viridiplantae > Streptophyta > Pinopsida > Cupressales > Cupressaceae > Cunninghamia > Cunninghamia lanceolata. Next base: position 4,259,305 of record BSBN01001011.1, read on the forward strand.
AAGAAGGATCCAACAAAAAAAGTATAATGAAGATAATCAAGAGGATGCTTGATAACAACAAAAGGTCATGGGATTCAAAGCTAAGGCTAGCTTTATGGGCAGACAAAATCACAACAAAAAGGGCCATTGGCAGGTCACCTTTTGAATTGCTATATGGGGCACAAGCAAGGATGCCAATGCACAATCTTTTGCCTATATACAAATTCATACTATAGGAAGATATTGAAATGTGTAAGCCAGTGGAAGAGAAGATGGACCAGTTGGTAGAACTGGATAAAATTAGGAGTCAAGCTCAGAAATAGAATGAAAAGATGTAGATACAAATAAAATACATCTTTGACAAAAGGACCAAAGATAGAAAACTTCAAGTTGATGATAAAGTCCTCATGTGGAATGCATGGAATCAGGATAAAGGAAAACATAGAAAATTTGAGGCTTTGTGGATTGGATCATTTGTCATTATTGGCAAATGTGGCGAGGATTCATACTATCTTTAGAACATGGTGGGTGAGAATCAGGAATTGCTAGTGCATGGATAATTTTTAAAACACTTCTTTTCTTAAAAGAAGATATAATTCCATGCACAATAGTTTAGGTTTCTTCCCTTCCCCTAAAATTTTGGTTTTCCTTGTTTTTGTATAGTTTTTGTTTTGGTTTGCACCTCGGAGAAGTGTCTAGGTCCTTGCAATGTCTTATCAGCCATTTATCCCCAATATGAGCCATTGTTAGGACCATTCAAAGTTCCCATAGTTCCATTTGGTTTCATACATTTTTCCTTCGATAAATCTATCTTAGAGGTCCATATTCCTTTTAAAATTGTTCTAGTAGTCATTCATAAGCATCCCTTATTAGGTCCATGTGAAAGACATTTGTATTTTAATCATTGATGTGTTTTTGTCTCTTACCGCAACCCCACAGTACATTCAAATAGCCTTGGTGGGTATGTGGGAAGCAAAGGATGTGAAGACTCAATTACTGCTTCCCCAGAGCATGCAAAAAATCTAGTTGTGGTATCACAGTATGAAGATAATAACTATCATAGTCCTATGGAGGTCTCAAGATGGAGTTGCGGGCTGGTGGTATGAAGTAAATGACATAGAGTGGTTACCGCAGCCCTGCGGCGGTCTCAAAAGTGAGTGGTGGGCCAGTGGTATAAACTTGAGTGCCATATAATGTCACCATGGTCTTGCAGTAGGTAAGAAAGCAATTGGCAACAACATGGTAAGAAGGAGCAGAGGTAAAATGTTCATCATGCCCCCATGGCAATCTCAAGTAGAGCTTGCAGCATCATAGTATAAGGAGTTCAAGTGGTCTATGTGTTGAGTACCTTGGCCCCGTGATGGTTCCAAGGAAGTATTGCGGTAGTGCGGTGAAAGATTCAAGCAATATGTGTTATTTTATTGTGGGCCCACAGCAAACAGGAAGATGACCAATGGTATGGTGGTAAGAGCTAAGCCAAAAGAGGACAACATATCGCAGCCCCATGACAGTTCTGAGAAGGTCTTGTGGGCTAGCGGTAAGTGGTAAAAGTGATATAATGTTTCTCCCACTCTCCCACCACAGTCAAATCCAGTGCTTGTGGTGATGTAGTAAACAATCAAAGGGGATGCCAAATGTATCCCGCATCCCACGATGATGTGTAACAAGGCTTACAAGGTGGTAGTTAGCATTGAAAGATCAATGTAACCATCCACAAGCTCTCATAGTCCCACAATGGATCTCAAAAGGTCTTGTGGTGATGCAGTAGAGTATTAAATGCTAAAATGACCTTAGTGCTACCCCGCGGTGGTTATCATTGAAGCCTGTAGATTGCGGTTATCAATGAAAAGACTACAAATCTTGATGTGCCCGCTCAGCCATTGGATTGGACCAAATCAATGGTCTATGTTTAAAAGACTTGAATGCTGAGATTTGTTGATTTCATGGCACAAACCAAAGTTAATGGTGAAATGACCAACTCCATAGCAGAATAAAACTAGGGATTTCTTTGTATTTCTTCATTCAAGAAAATTTAGTGGTGATTGCAGAAGGCGAATTCAAGCTCTGTGTGCTCTCCTCAAGCATTTTTCAACTGCGTAAGTCTGTCTCACAACTCTCTGCATAAAAGTTGGTATTTTATTTGTGCTATTCTTTCAACTGGTCTGTAGAGCAAGTGAATATCAAAACCCTAGTTCATAAAAGCACTAAACTATGGCACCTAAGAAATCTGAGTCAGCAAGTAAGAGCACTGAAGCCCCTATTCCCAAGAAGTAGTCTCTTCAAGAGTCCTTATTGGATATTTTTCCAAATTTGGTTGACAAGGGTTATAAGAAGTTGTTCAAGGATGTTACAGAGGGGTGTCGGGATGCCAAAATCCCTATCTTAGGATGGAACCTTTTTTGGTATTTCTGTGAGAAACAAGATTGATAGGGACCAGTTGCAAACCCATAGAATCTAAATCTTGCAAACCTTGTAGTACCAAATGTGTTCATTGATGTTGAGTTGATCAGAGTGTTGTCACAGCACTATCATCTAGCCACCAAAATAGTCAGAATGCGAAATGGGTCACCATTAGTGGTAGTGGACAAGAATGCAATCATTGATTGATTCATGTTGAACAAGCAAGCCCTCACATAGGTTGACTTCAAGAAGAGTGAACAAGAATATACCAGCCTTAGAAAAACACACATGAGTGATGAATTGCCCATGTACATGAGGAAAGGGGCCAATAATAGAAGGATTTCAATCCCAACCACTGCAGTTAATCCTTTTTCAGTTGATGACTTTGCTGTCTATTTCAACAGGACATATTTTTCTCTGTGTCAAGTGCTAGGAATTGATGGCCAAGATAGGATGCCAGTTGGCCTGATGATGGTGGCCATGAGAATTTAGAATCCAAAAACCAATGTTGAGTATGATTTCACATCATTCATTGAGAAGAAATTGCATGAGGGATTTTTGCAGGTAAGAGAAAACAAGGCACCCATTGATTTCAAATATTATTTTTTTCTATGTCATTTAATTTTGTATTAGAATAGAAGGAAGTGGCCCAGTAGGATGGATTTGAGCATGATTGATCAAATGGGATAGATATTGCCTACTCAGTGCTGGTGTTACAAGTGGGACACTCATTGCCAAAACATCAACTATGTTGTGTTTCATGATGAATTTTTAGTCAGAATAATGAATTCTCTTGGTAGTCTTTCTCCTAGACTAACCAAAGTGGTCAGGGAAATGTTGAGGCCTCTTTCTTATAGGCCAAAATAGGGTCACAAGCATAACTTTGCTGATTGGTTTTTCTTGTCAGACCATACTATAATCAGAGTATATGGGTGTACTCAGCCACCCCACATGTGTTGCCAAAGTTTGTGCCAAATAGAATTGCATTCCTTCAATTCATGTGGAAAATGATGTGGATGGAGAAAGATGTGATGAAAAGGGAAAAGAAGGGCACATTTCTTCTTGATTCCACTATGTTTGGTGAGTTGTCAATTGGCTAAAATACTTTGGAGGAGTTTCAAGCCTACTTGAAGGATAAATATTCTTTGAAAGTAGGGACATAAAGGGTTTGTGATCCAAAGGGTCACATGAACTTTGTTAGACAAGTCATTCTCACTAGAATGGGGATATCCCATCAAATCAATTTTGATGAGGATGTGATCAGAAATTGTGTCACCTTTGAAGAAGTGTATAATAGAAAGAGAAAGTGGTAAATCTTGAAGAAGATTGAGGATGACAAAACAAAATAAAACCCTAATTTTGCAATATTTTTTATTGAAGAGAAAAACACTTTGAAAATAATTGATTTGATAATTGACATTTTTGAGAGAGTATATGGCAAGTCTGAGAAGCAGCCTACAAAGGCTACCAAGATCCCTATCAAGAAGCCAATAGGAGTTGTGATTTAGGAACCTGCTCCAGATGCAATGTCAGTACAAGATCCAACTGTTCCTGATTCACCACCTGCAAAAAGGTAAAGGACTGATGATGTTTCTCCACTGGTTCCATATGAAATGACTGAAGGAGTTGGCTATATAGAGGAGGTAGCCAGTATTCTAAGGCATATGGGGGATGATGGAGAAGTTGATCAACCCCTTGTTGGTTAGGAAATAGAGGCTCACAAACCAGAAGCAAGAATGGAGGAACAGGCACAAGGTGAGCCTGAATTATAAGAAGATGAGAGGATTATAGTGTCTATGAGGTTCATGGAGGATGAAGATTTCATCCATACCCCAGAATTCAAAGACTTTTGGCTCAAAATGAAGATGAAAGAGTTTGAAGAACAGGTGGAAATAAATAAAATGGGCACTAATGAATCTCAGCATGAACAAATTGTTTCCCAAACTTTCAAGAATTTGAAGATTGATGAAATAAATGTCATCCCTGATGAGCCTAGACAAATGGTTTTGAAAAGTAATATGCTAATCATCCCTGGGCTTGAATTGAAGAAAATGTTTTTGCTAGACCAAGTGAGAAAACAGGATGACCACATGATGGTTTCTGAGTTTAACTATGAGGATGGTGTCAGTGGTTGTGGATTTGACCAAAAAATAGAAAATCTAGCAATATGGGCCACTCAAAAGAACACCACTAAGCCAAGATTGTTGAATGTAGTCCAGGAGCTAAGGGGAAAAACCATGGTGAAAACATTTCAGGATACATTAGTAGTTGAGGTAGCCACCCTTACCATGCACTTTACAATGTTCACACAAGCTATTGTAAACAAAATGGAGCAAAGATTGCTCGATTATGAAAAAACTCCAGTTGAAATGAATGATGAAGTGAACAGACTTTATTTGGAGAATGTCAAATTAAAGTAGCAATTGAAGGGTGGTGATTCTCAAGGTCAAGCAATTGTGCCTTATCAAGCCCCTATGCCACAAATAACCAGTGACAACACAGTGCCAGTAGAGCAATTGAATGCATTGAAATTGAAGTTGGAAAAGGAAATTGAAAACTTGAAGAAGTAAAATGAGAAGATAAAGGATGAAGCTAGACTAAAAATTCATGAGGTTTTTGAAAAGATTTTGGAATACAGGGTAAAATTGGTTGTTGACAAGCTTGGAGATGTGCATGAATGCTATTATTCCTTGTCTCAGGTCATTGAGTAGTTGAAAGCCAATCTTTTTGTTTTGGGTCCAATGTACAAGAAATGACAACCTACACACCACACATTGGTCACCTTGTGCAAAGTTCTACAGAGAGATCCAGGTGCTTCGGCTTCACTCAAGCCAACAAAAAAGATGGTGAAATTGATCCTAGATGAATTTCAATATGTGAATGGTGAGAGCCAGAAAATGCAGGCAAAGATTGATTCTTTTGCCACTTTCAAACACTAGTTTATCCCTTCCATTTTGATAAAAGACAAAAAAATCAAAGATTTTGATGCATGGAAAAGTGAATATGGCCAAACAGTTTCTCAGGTCATTGATTTTATGAAGAAAGATGAAAACATAAATATTCTCAGCTTCAATATCATTTTGGATAGAGTAATTGCTTTGGACGTTGGATATACAAAGTTCATTGTTGATGTCAAAGTGCTATTGGACAAAAGGTGGAAATATCACCAGGCCAATTTGCCCTAGATTCAAGAATATAAGTGTGCTAGTGATTTTGCTATATCGGTCAATGGGAGCAAAAATAATTGACAAATAAGGAATGAGCATTGAGCTAACGTCAACATGGCACTAGCAAATCTTGGACGTTCTCCTATTTTTCTTTTCTTGTTTTTATGCTTTCCAATATGCATTCAAAATATATTTGGTGGTCTTTTAAAGACATGTCAAAAGTATATATTGTAATAGGTCTATTAAGGGGTGGGTATATGAAAAGTCATTTTTTGGAATGTGAAAGGCTTGAAGCTTGTAGCTTCCTTCACCCCTATAAGAAGGAAACCAAGACCTTGAGAAAAATATTTGAGAATTTAATTTTTGAAAAAGACATTGTAAGGTCTACTCTTTAAAGATCTATCAATAATAGAAATCTGCATTTCTCTGGTGCCATATATCTAGTTCTCAATTTCTTGTTGAATGTTCATGATATACTTTATCTGGTTGTTTCCATTTTTATTTCTCCTAGTTATTTGAATTAACATATCAAGGGTATGTTTAGTTCTTCAAAACACATTTGTTGTTTTTGGGTGGTTTATCTAATTTGGGTTCCTTAAGGAGGAATTAAATTTCATTAAATAGATCACTGTAACTCAGTGGATTCAATTTAGATAATTAAGAAGATCCAAGTAAAAATAACCTTGCATGTTTATGCTAGGCATAAACAATTCCATGCCAAGTAATTCGAGTTGTGGCTAGATAGAAAGCACAAATCTTTTTGTGAAAAGACTATGTTACCCAATTGTTGAGAAAGGCACTGATCAATTCTTTTCTAGAATCATTTCCTTGTATCATATTCAAAATTCCAATTTTAATTTTCTGTTGTGTAGGAGTAGGAGTAGTAGTAGAATAGAAAAAATAAAAATCTAATTCAAATCATATTCTAGTTTTGATTAGGGTGAATTGGATGATTTAATTGATAAAATTATATAAATCCCTTAATTTTCTCTAAAGTCACTAACAAGTTTGAGGACAAATTATCCATTGGTGAAATATAAGGTAACACCCACTAGGCAAAGTAGAGCCTAAAGTGTAGAGAATTTTAACCATTTGTGTTAATTCTGTCAATTGGCCAAATTGGTTGCATGACCCAATCATAAAGCTTGGCATCCTTTTAGGGTTTTGCATACTACAAATTTGAGTACCAACAAATTGGTCACTCTACTGGGGAGAGTCACAAAGAATTCAGATTCCTGGAGCACTAGAAGACAAAGAGTCAATTTAAATATTTTCCTCTTTTTTGAAAAGGAGGTGGCAACTCTAGATAAAAATCTCCAAAGATCTCAAATTGCAATATAATATCATATCTCTCCAACATGGAGGGCAGAAAGTCTTAATAGAACTTGAATAACAAGAACCAAAAGTTTGTTAAAAATAACAAAGAAGGTTCGAAGCCCCTGCCTACTACTAGTGCTTCCAATGGTGATGGAATGAATGATGTGAATGAAACTCACAAACCCATGAGAATGTACAAGATAATCAAATGAATGTTTTAGAGAAGTCATACATTATATACAATAATCCCATGATTGAAAGTGGGGAAAAGTGAGTGATTTCAACCCAGGGATCTTTTCAATATAAATGAATCTCAAAAGGAATTTGAAGATCACCTGGAAGTAGGTATGAGATACAATGAGGTGATAAGAGACTATGAGGAAAGAATGGCACAACAACTTGTTGAGAGCTCACAAGGGTTTGTGGAACAAACTCCCAAAATAGTAAGATTTACAGAGGCCAATGTTGTTTCAACTTCTAAAGGAAATTCACTAATAGAGAGTTGAAAGAAAATGTGGAATGGTTGCAAGCACAATTTGAAAGGCTTAAATTTATGAGAAGACAGGAAGAGTTAGAACGAGAGATACTTCAATTAAATGCTTGACCTATTACAAATGCCTTGAAAAATGTACCTGGCAATAATCCAGTTACCTCTAGAAATACAACTAGACCTTTGGTTTCACAAGTAACTCATAATTTAATTGGGAGATAGGGCAATGTAAGTAATGCTTCATATGTGTAGCCCAATGTTCATGCAAGGCCAATGTCAAACCTTGCAAATGTTCTAGTGGCATCTTAGGGTAATGCTTACCCTATTCCTCCTGGTTATAATCAAGGATACAATCCATATGTAGGACAATATCAGTGTCCATATCCCCCTCCACCTCATAATGACATGGTAACATGTATCATCCTGGAGGGATGAATCACAATGTGCAAGGTAATGTAAATCCTAATACAGGGATAAATTATAATGTGCATCCAAGATTGCATCAACAACCTCAACAACAGGGACCTCAATACAATCAATATCAACCTAATCAGAGGAAAAATCTATTTGCAAGAGGCCCAATGAATGTGGATAGATTCAAACAGTTGGAATTCCCTGGTATCCAGGGATACCCAAATGACATTGATAATAAGGTAAGGAAATTAATCCCTAAATTTTCTGGTAACAATGCTATCTCTGGAGAAGACCATATAAGATCATTTGAAACTGTCATGGATAATTTTGAAATTAAACATGAATATGTATATATGAAATTATTCATGCAATCATTAGATGATGATGCAAGGGATTGGTATAGAAATTTGCCTAATGCTTCAATTAGCTCTTTGGTTGAATTCAAAAGAATGTTCAAAGAATAGTATGGAGATCATTTTGATCCCAAATTTGCTCTCCATGAGATGATAAATATCCAGAAAAATTATAATGAATCAGTGGGAGATCTCAATTCTAGGTTCATGAATGTGTATAAAAAAATCCCACATCATTTGAAACCAACAGATCCAATGTGCCTAGTCTTCTATTTGAATGTTTTTGATCCTAAAATGAGATGTGACCTTAGAAAGAGAAACCCACTGAGTCTTACAAATGCATTCAAAGCTGCTTTAAATATTGAAAACAATAGAAGAGCTTCAGGGAAAGTTGGCAGAAGGGATGAGCCTAGAATATTGCAAAACCCTAAGGTTCATCAAAGTAAGAAGCTGAAAGAAGAAGACAAATTGGAAAAGGTTTGGCATGCTGTCAAAGATTTATCATATAAGTTGGCTAGAAATGAAATAGGATTACCTTATTATAAATCAAATTATCCAATAAATGAAAGACTAAGGTTGCAAGATATTCCATATAGAACAAATTGGAAGGATGGAAGGTCTATGGTTGAAGGCCAACAGAAAAATGTCAGCAGGGATATATCTGATCAACTGAGGAGACATGGGGAAAACATGGTAGATGATACTCTATGTTGTCTGCCATGCAATTTTCCTTACTCCTCTGATTACTTTGTGGTGGCACCGTCAATTCAAGAGAATGAAATACCATATGATTAGGAGAGAGATGAACATACCATAAATATGTTGGTAGTTAGGCCATATGATGTGGAAAGAGATTACTCTTCTTCAGAAGAAGATGGACTAGAGTATGATGTGAATCATCAAAGGAACAACAATCATGTTGGCCAACAAGAGGTATTCTCTAATAAGGAGGATAATAGCATAAGGGATACTCAAGTCTTCTCTCCAAAGTCACAATCAAATTAGACTCAATTGAGAAGACCTACTGAAGAAGAAATAAAGGCACTCATGATTGCTGCTATAGCACAGGCTAGGAGCAACGCTAACCTCGGGAATAGGACTGTTAATGTTGATCAAGGTGTACTAGGAAGTGTGTTCATGAAGAATCCACAAGCTAACAAAAATTTTTCCCCTGAATCACAAAGCGATGGCAAAAACATGAATACTCAGAAAGCAACACAAAGATATGTGCCTAAAGATGCAACAAAGGCTAATCAAAACAAGACAAGAAGTGATCCCAAGCAACACACAATGGAAGAAAAGAAGCTTGCCAAAGCAGATGTGAACAAAACAAAACCTATAATAGATATGCCCTCTTTTGACATATCTTAGGCTTTGTCTCAAGTTAAATTATCTATCCCATTACTAGAGATGATGAAAATTGATGAGTATAGGGATAGTGCCATGAAATTGATCTCAAATATGCCAATTAAGCCTGAAATTCCTAGAAAGAATTAGAATGATTCAAAAAAGAATAAAAATCAAGTAAATAATGTCAAAGGAGAAGCCATGAATACTCTTGAGATTTATTTGGGGACTACTTTGACAAAGAGTCCATCTCAAGTTGATCCCTTTTATGTCACATTGCTGATAAACAATAAATTGGTAAAAAAATTGCATGATAGACTCAGGAGCTACAATAAACATCATGCCAATGGTAGTCATGAAAGAATTGGGTATGTGGGTGGACTCCACATATGGAAAGTGCTATGCAATGGACAATAGGTCAATTCCTTTCATGGGTATCATGAGAGATGTGGAAATAAAGCTTGTTGCATATCTTGAAGCCACATACAGAACTGATATAACTATGGTCAACATTCCACCATATTGTGGCATCATATTATCAAGACAATGGACTATTGCTATTGGTGAGAATGTCCAATTAGATATCTGATATGTAACCATACCTATAAATGTAAAAGAGGTCAAGTTATGCAAAGAACCAAGATCAAAGCAAGTAATAGAAAAAAATGATCCAAATCAAATAAACTGCTTTTGTGATGTTGACTTGGGAAATTTCAGGGTGGAACAATCTCAGCCTCAACTACAAAACAATGATCTAATTGGCAATGTTGTTCAATTAGATAAAAATGGTGTTTGATAGATGTATTTTGATGAAGCCTGCAACAAAGAAGGGAATGGAACTAGTGTAGTTTTTATTGCACCTAGAGGTAAGACCTTTAAATATTCATTTCTATTATCATTTGAATGCACAAATAATATAGCAGAGTATGAAGCATTGTTGTTAGGTCTTAACTTTGTTGTTAAAATGGAATCAAAATATTGACTGTAAATGGAGATTCTGAGTTAATGGTATCCCAGGACTGATCAAAATATGCCACTGAAAACAAAAAGCTCAAACAATACAAACATATTGTATGGGACACAATTGAGCTATATGATGCATTTTCAATAGGTTGGGTGGATAGGTCAAAGAATTTGATGGCTGATTTCCTTGATAATGTTGCTCTGAGAAGAAATGATGTCACATTGACTGGTGTCTCAAAGGTGGAGTTCAAGACTAGACCTTATATTCTTGACAACATATATATTGTTGGCAAGTTTTTAATGATGATAAAGATTTTCTAAATTTCTTACACTATATTGATAAATATGAAGCTCAAGATATAGACTTCAATGCATTTGTTGAAAAGGTAGATGGTAAAGACATCGTATTCGGTCAGGAAGTAGTGCAATTAAAGTCAAATAAAATTTTAAAAGGTCTAGTGGCTTTGGAGCATGTTTTTGATGGGAATGATAGATCAACTGTGAAGCAAACACTAGTGCATCAAGATGATCTTGAAGAATTGAATCCTGGCACTAGTAATGTTCCAAAGAAAGTTTACATTGGCATGAAAATAAGTCCAAGAATTAGGGACATGCTTATAAGCTTGTTCAGGAAATACAAACATGTATTTGCATGGACCTATGAAGATTTAAAAGATTATAGAGAAGACCTATTCCAGCATGAAATCCCATTGAACCCAGATGCCAAACCTTTTAGGCAGAGACAGAGGCCAATCAATCCTGTATTGGTGCCAAAAATGTAGGAAGAATTAATGAAGCTCAGGAATGTAGGTATTATCAAGCCTATCAGGCATTCTTCTTGGGTCTCAAACTTGGTACTTGTTAGGAATAAGAGTGGAGATATAAGGTTGTGTGTGGATTTTTGTAATATGAATATTTCATCCCTAAAAAATAATTATCCACTTCCAAACATGGAAGCCATGCTGCAGAGAGTAATAGGTTGTGAATTACTTTCAATGATGGATGGGTTCTTTGGCTATAACCAAGTCAAAGTCAAAGAGTCAGAGCAATACAAAATTTCCTTTACCACGTCTTGGGGTACATATGTATATGTCAGAATGCCTTTTGGTCTCACAAATGTAGGTGCTACTTTTCAAAGAGCCATGGATGTTGCATTTATAGACCTTATCAATATCATAATGGTGGTATATCAAGATGATTTGATAGCATATTCCAAGAAAGTAGAGGATCATTGCTTACATTTGGAGAAGATATTCATAAAGGCACTAGAATATGGTATTTCATTGAACCCTAAAAAGTGTCAATTTGTTGTCACAGAAGGCAAACTGCTTGGGCATATTCTATCTAAGGAAGGTGTGAGGATAGATCCAAAAAGAGTTGTTGTTATTGAAAAAATTCCCATCCCAAAAACAATAAAGGCCATCCAGTCATTCTTTGGATAGATAAATTTTGTAAGAAGATTCATTTCTAATTTTGCACAGATTGTCAAGCCTATTGCCAAGATGCTGAAAAAGGGGTCCAAAATTGGCTGGACATCAGAGGCATTTGATGCATTTGCTTCCACCAAAAAGGTGATTAAAGAGGCTCCTATCCTGAAATCCCCTAATTTTGGTATGCCTTTTCAAATTTTTTCTTTTGCTTTTTATCACACCATAGTTGTTGTCATGTTGTAGAAAAATGAAGAAGGGCATGAACAACTAATATCATTTTTTAGCAAATCACTTCAAGGAGCTGAGCTAAAATATGATGCCACTGAGAAGAAAGCTTATGTTGTTGTAAAAGTAGTTAAGACATTCAAGCCCTACTTGGTAGGAGCACAAGTAATTGCTTATGTACCTAATGCTACAATCAAAGATGTCCTTACACAAACAAAAGTCACGGGAGAAGGTGTAGATGGATAAACAGGATTCAAGAATTTAATATTAATATCTAGATCACCAAACTTATGAGAGGACAAGGACTAGCAAAGTTAATGACAAAATCTAATTTGGAGGCTACACAGGTGTGTGATGTTCAACAAGAAGAAGGTATGGTATCCAGCATAGAACATACACCATGGTACATAAACATTGTTCACTACCTTAGACATATGAAGTGTCCAAAAGGATTGAATGAAAATAAGAAAAGGACTCTAAAATTAAAAGCATCAAGGTATGTGTTCATAGAGGGTGATTTGTTTTGGAAAAACAAAGATTCTATTTGGTGCAGTCACAATAGGAGGGTTCACAAAACAGCAAGAGTAAACACAATGGAAACAACTCAAAGATATGAAATAAATGCAGATTTAGTCATTCAGTATATCATAGAATTCAATTACAAATCAGCCAGCAACATGTAGGCTTACAATTAGGACTCAAAGGCCTACTTACAGAATATCAGAATATGCACAACATATAGCTTTGAAGCTCCCTCACACAAAATCCAAACTATCAACTATTACTATTATCATGAACTTGATAACTACTTTCCTAGGGATCTATTACATCAACATATATCATCTCCAGTACAAAACATTCCTCCGTGTTGGCCAAGGAAGATCTCAAACTCTAATGAAGAGCTGTAACATGTGTACATGGATAGGTCAGACCTAATCATGTAGAACACCTCCGCAAATAAATGGAATGGTGTGTGGATCTTGGGGGAGGTCAGCCATGAACCAAACAACATTAAATGATATGTCATTAAGCTTCACAAGTTGAGGAATGCTCTGCAAGTCTTCTCCTTTAGATAATTATTAGAGACTATCAGGATGCTCTGTTCTGAGAAAATAGTAAATATTCTTGTAGCGATAACTTTCCGGTACTTGATTGAAATTCTCTAAATTCTAGATATTATTTAGATGAATGAATCTAGATGCTAAGTCCAACTCCACAATATCTGAAATACAATTGGGGTAGAAGGCAGACCAAAATACAAAAACTACTACTAACTAAACTACCTGCACTAAAATGGAAAATGAAAAGAAACAAACTGAACTACAAACAAACTAAAATGTAAATGTTTTTGATTGATGCAAGATTTCTCTTGAACAAGGATGCTCCTGCATCATACATCCAGGGTTATTGAAAAATGTGAGTCCCTCACTTTGCTACGGCTAGGGGAGAACCAAGATGGTCTTGTTACCTAATTTCACTACTAGCTCAATTAGGTAGAGCTTTTTAGTTTTTAAATAAGAGAAGGGTACATTTTTATTTCTATTGTATCATTTCCATGTGCATATATTATACAAGTTAATATTATAGTGCAATTTTGCATTATAGATGCATTTTAGATTTAAGAGATTGTATTGATCTTTTAAAAGGTAGTAATCTTTATTGAAAGCAATAAATGTATAAGGTTTCACACAAGCCATCAGACTAATTGTTTGACTGCAAATGAAAAGAGAAACTATACATTTATAGAAAACTAAAGAGATAAATATGCATATTAGATAGGGTTACTCATCATTGCCTGAATGATGAGTCTTGGTCTTGTTTGTCATGTCTAGTGTCATCCCGTGTTGTCCACTTGTCATGCATTCAACTGTTGTCTCCTTGCTTCCCCTAGTTACCTACATAAAAATTTTGAAAAACTGATGTTACAACAATGACAAGGCATCATACATCATATGATATACGTATACAAACATACAGTTTGAATTTTAGATGCAGTAAACTAGTTAATATCACATGGACCTTCGAGAAAGCAAAAAGAGAATCAAGGATATCAATCACATGCCCATGTTTTTCCTAACATGTTTGTTTCCTATGCAGGTATAGATAAAGTTATGTTACTGATTTGTTTATCTGATTTCAGCATGTGGGGTTAAATAGGTTCCCACAAGGGTTGAGCTCAACATGCTACCCTCTTTGCTTTCTAAGAGGTGTTTTTAGGTCTTTTCAAGACAGTCAACAATCAATGAAGAAGATATTGATACATGCATTAGAGGGGTAGGGACAGTCATCTCTATGACTATAGCAGTCTCTACTACATCAAATAGTTCAAAACAATTCAGTGGATGTCAAAGATCAACCTTAATAGGATGTTACAAAAAGACCAATTTTTTATTGTACTATATAGCTATCTATAGGGTTTTGATGGGAAACAACATAATAAGCATGCTAGGGATAGTCTTGTGACTATCAACAGTCAGTAATATACAATGATAGATGAAATAATAGAATGACTATAGCAAATGATAATCAACATGAAGAACAGTTACAAGGAAGTCAACAGCATGAGTTTAGTCATCCAAAGATTGAGAAGAGTAGTCCTAATGAAGAGCAATAGAAAAGATCATAAGGGACTATCTGATGACAATATTTCCTCATGAGGACATCATGACTATCAGAAAATAACTAGTAGTCATAAATTGAGATTACAAGGGTCTCAAGTCAAGGAGAACATTCATGGAGGATGACTGTTATAGAGTTCAAAGATAGTCAATAACCTGCGATGTCATATAAGGTGACTGTCAAATTGTTAAATAGCAGTATGGAATAGTCAAGTGCCAAAAAGGAAAAGATGGATGAATGCAAGGATGGTCTACAACCTAATAAGCAATCATCACTACAATGAGGTTAGAATGACAGAGAACAGTCATAGCAATGGATGTTTCATAGAGAACAAATACAATACAGAGGAGGTTTGAAGAAGACTGTTTCACAGCTATAAGGATGCAAAGGCAAAAGAGCTTCAAGTTGATACAGATGTGTCCAAACAATGTAGAGTGGTTAATGGGAGATCCAAAGAAACAATTCTTTCTAATCTTAGATATAGTCACTTCACTAGTATTGCAAAGTTCTGCAGTTTTTTCCAAATGGTTTCTTCTAGAAATATTTCTTCTGAACATGCACAAAAAGAGGCAGAGATGCAAGTCTAAAAAATTAGAGATTGTCAACATGGATAGAGAAAGTCTTAAAAGGCATAGACTATGAGATATCGTCAACAAGTCAATGGGTGCAGCAAATAGTGTAAGATTGTTATATAGTGTAACATCAGAAAATGTCCCCTTGGGGGCTTTTCCCTCATAAGGTTTAGCTCCTGGGTCTTTAGCATACATTTAGGACATCTTAGTTCATATTTTGGCATCCCAATGGAATGAGGCCTAGGTTTCATGGTGAAGTGGACCTAGGAGGACCCTTTGAGTTGTACCTTGCCCAAAATAGGGAGGAGGACTTGGGCACCCACGCCCTAGTCCTACCCTATTTTGGGGCAGCCCTAATTTCTGGGTGTTAGTTTATGATCATTAGTTGGTCCTTTTACCGACACGGTAAGTTTTGATTTTTAAAATCTTGGCGGGAGTGCTTGTAGTTGCATATATAAGCATGTTTAGGCATTCATTTGTAAACTAGATGGCAATTGTGATGTTCAAGTGTTCTCAAGGTGATTCAAGGCTTTCATTGTGTTGCAAGAGTAGACTTGTGTGTTTTGTGTGTTGATATTTGCATATTTGAGCATCAATTTCTTCATGGAATAAAGAGAATCTTCCTCCCATGAGAGATTCACTACAAAGGGAAATTATATTGTGTTTTCATCATTGATTCCTTTGGTTTTTGCCTTTGCCTCACAAGGGCACGCACTCTTTATCTGACAATGGTGTTCGGAGACTTAAGTGTCCTCCAGGGCTTGACTGAGTCAAGTCTCTAAACACCACAACTCCTAAACCATGTCTTGTGATTGTAGGTTATAGGTGTCGTATTTGGGAAAAGTGGAGTTGTAGGAAGGATTGGTAGACATCAAGGATTTGGGATCTAAAGAAAAGCAGGACATAAGAGCACTTCTAGGACTTGGGTGCTCGCTCTAGTGTCCTCCACATCTGAGTTTCAAGAAACAAAAGTTACAGGCTTGATCAGTGTCAGAAAGAGGTTTGGATTCTGTGAAGAAACTAGTACCTTGGACTTGGGTGCCTGCTCTAGTATCCCTGATTGTTCTTCTTTAGAACCCCAAAAATAGGTATTCTGTGATTTGGTATTTTACTCGCATCTACAAGAGCTTTTTCTGTTATTCTTCAATTTGTTGTTGTATTTACATAATTAGGGTTTTAATGGTTAATTGGGCATAAGAGAAGGAAAATTGATAATTAAATTCCCTAATCCAAGTTTCCCTACATTTTCAAGTGACATAGGGTATGATAGTGCTCATCACTCGACTCTAGATCCTTGATGAATGTATAGTGGAGAGGCGGATTTAAACATCTAAAATCTAGAACATTAATAAATCTAATTTTCCCCTAAAAATTTTGGTGCACCCATGTTTTTGGACATAAATTGTAACTTTCTAAGTGTGTTTCTTTAGATTTGGATTGATTTTATTCATTCATATAGTCATTCATTTTATTACATTGAGAAAAATTCAAAAAAATTGAAAATTTTGGAAAATACAAAAAAATTACATTGTTTGGTTTACTAAATTGCATCAATTCTTCTTAAATTTTCCTAATTCATGATTTTTTCATCAAATCTGATATAAACTACAGAAAAACCCAAAAATTTAGAAATTTGCATTGCATTTTCATTATTAATTTGCTAGGTTTTTGCAGAAAGTTTGACAATTCTAATATAACCTAGTAATTCCAAAATCTAGGGTTAGTAGGCAAAATATTTTTTTCAGATTTTTACACTAATTTGAGAGGCTCATTCAAATTAACATTTGTTTGTAGTCTTATATTTTAGTATAAATTTGCATTTAGATTTAAAATATTTGCTTTTTTGCATAGAAAATTTCAACAAAAACTATCAATTTTGATGCATTTTCATTAAATTTGCATGGGCACTTTGCATGTTTAAGCTTGAAAATAATTTTCATATATGAGATTATTTAATTCCCATCATAAATCAGACTTCAAAACATTCACATAGCATTTTGTCCCAAGATCTCAAACCTAGGGCTTCAAAAACAATGATTTTCACTAAATTTGGCCTTATCAACCTTATAAACTTGCACCATAGGTGTGTTGTGAAAGGTATTTTAGAATTAATTTTTTTTTATCAAGGTAATAATTTTATACCCTTCATAAAAATCTTCACAACACCCTTTTAACGGGCTCTTGTAGTGAAAATTCGGTGAAAAACTACACATTTTGGCTATTTTTACCCTAGGGTTTGACCTAGTTTGCACTCCAAGCATGTTGTGATCAATTTTATGGATTTAAGTGACTGATATTATTGATATTATTTGTTTTACCTCCTTAAATTCATTAAAACACCCTTCTTGCTAGGTCTTGGAGTTGAAAAACCGTGAAAAATAGCCTATTTTTGCTATATTTTCACTAGGGTTTTACCTTAAGTGGTACTAAAAGTGTGTTGTGTTGGATATTTTGGCACCATGTGGTTGTTATTACTGATATTATTTTCTCTCCATCATAATTTTCCTCACAACACCCTTTGTTATGCTCTGTTGCATTGAGTTTTGGTGAAAAAAGTGCCTATTTTGACATATTTTCAATATATTTTGACTTGGCATTACCTTGGATTTGCATCAACAGTGTGTTGAGAGTGATATTATTTCTGTTTTGGACTGATATCAGACATATAATTTTCTTCCCTTGATCAAAATCCTTACAACACCCTTTGGGTCATTTATTTGCATTAAAAAGTACAAAATTCCAAGCATTTTTGGTCGTCAATCATATCCTTCTCCTAGGATTTGTTCTCTTAGTTTGTGCATAGTGTGTTGTATGATTTATAAGATTTATGACATGCTGTCCTAAAAATAATATCCCTTTGAGAAGAAGTAAAAGATTAATGGGATCTAGTGCTCTTGAAGAAGTTGGTACTTTGGACACCTTCTTTACAAAGGGAGAAACTCAAATTGTGCAAGATATTATACATCCTCCAACCACAATGGAAGAACAAACTTTCCATGATGCTGATAATACTATTGAGGCAACACGATATGTATCCAATAAGAAATGTGTATATGGAAAAATGGATCAAATCTAAACTAAATAAAACCAAAGAACCCAATAACATAAAGGAAACAAATCTAAGTAAAAGCCATTATCACAAATCAAAGACAAATGACAGCTCTTACCAAAACCTGTATTGTTCCCTTTTGGAGATATGTGGATTGCTCAATGTAGTTGCAAAACCATGGCTGCAACAAGCAAGTAGTGCTCAAGAGATCAATGTCAAAAGATCGTTATAGTGCTCAATCGACGCGTTTTGTATGCTTGAAGCTCTGTTAAGTATGCCTGAGAATATGATTGAAGAGAGAGATAATGAAGGAGATGAGGGGGGTTTATATAGATTTTCAGGAAAATCGATCAACGGTCCAGATAATTCAGAAGAATCAACGGAGGAGATAAGTTGAGGAATGTGCAACGAATGAGAAGAAGACACGTGTCTTGCTTGCTTTTGCATGAGAGGAGTTATCAAAAATAGAAGAATGAGTTAACTGAAGAGATAAATCAATTAAAAGAATAAAGCAATCAGTTAAGTGATTTAAAACAAGAAGAAGAGATTTGCATGAGACAAGAAGATATTTTGCTTTATTAAATATAGAAAGCTTGAGTTATATTAGAGATAACTCAAATTTAGAAGAAAAAGCAATTTAAATAAATATTTGATTTATTTTAAATTTAGAGAAGATATTTTGGAAGAAATAATTAAATAATTAGAATTATTTAATTTAGAAGATTTGAAAGCAAATTAAATAAATAAATTTATTTAATTGTTGTGTATGATTTTGGAAGAACAATTTTGATTTAATTAAATAATTAAGAATTGTTTAATTTTAGATAAGAGGGAATTTGTTGAATTAATTAAATAATTGGATATATTTAATTAATGTAGATGTGAATTTTGGAAGGTGACAATGATCTAATTAAATAATTAAAATTATTTAATTGTGGAAGAATATAGAGGAATTTGATTTAATTAATTAAATAACAAGGATTTATTTAATTAATGTCACAATTTTGTGATTTAGAAGAATTTGGTGAAATTAATTAAATAATTAGATTATTTAAATAATGTGGGAAATGCAGGTGATTAGACAGATAACGGAATGCTAGTGATTTGACGACATGGTCATTTTAGGGTGTCTACATTTTGCCCCTCTTTGATGCAATGCAGCATGTAGCGTTGCGTCAAAGAAAATGATTGTTGAAGATGAAATACAATTTTTTGATGCCCCAGTGTAGGTAGTTGCCCCAGTGTATGCCCCCTCGAGCGGGAAGACAGGGAAGCGACAGAGGAAAGGTGTTGACGCTCGACCAGAAGAGAACACAACCAGGAAGAAGAAAAAGCAGAAGAAGGGCTGGGAAAGAAAAACTAAGGGGGGGACACTATAAATAGGTCCCATGGGGACCACAATCCTCATTTGCACCCTTGGCTAACCTAAATTTAGAGAAAAGAGAAATTCCAACCTAGGAGGAGTGAGTTGAGCAGCCAGCGAGGAGAGATACTGATTCCAGCGCACAGTCATCGAGCGGAGTTGGTGCGGACCTACAGGAGACCAG
The DNA here is from genome assembly GCA_027924645.1 of Cunninghamia lanceolata. Classification (NCBI taxonomy): domain Eukaryota; kingdom Viridiplantae; phylum Streptophyta; class Pinopsida; order Cupressales; family Cupressaceae; genus Cunninghamia; species Cunninghamia lanceolata. The sequence goes on from BSBN01001011.1 coordinate 4,279,177, forward strand.
CAGGAGCTCCGGTAACAGTAAGTGATCGAAAACCCTCTTTTCATTTGGCATTTAGGGTCGTTTAGGGCTATGTCTAGGCAGGGTCAGTCATGTCAAGCAAAAACGCTTTAGGAAGCCGCAGCACGTTTGGTATAGGATCGCAGCACTTTTGGCGCGCCGTAGCGCGGCTGGTAGTCGCCTGCAGCGCACTTGGTAAAACCGCGTCACTTTTGGTGCTAGGTGTCCACGTCGCAGCGCACTTGGGAAATCCTGTAGTGCACTTGGTTAGGCAGTGTAGCGCGCTTGGCCAAGCAGGTTAGCGCAAGTGGCGGGAAGGGGGAAAAAAATGCGTCGCACCTGGTATGGCAGAGTGGCGCGGTTGGTAGGACAGAATGGTGCAGTTGGAAAAACAAGGTGCATTTGGTTCAAAAATCATAGCGCGGCTGGTTGAACAGTATGGCGCGGTTGGTGGGGAGGGACAGCGCGTTTGTATAAAACAAAGCGCTTTTGGTTTGAATAGAAGAAAAGTTAGGGTGCAAGTAGAAGAGTGAGGCTGCCAAAGAGGAAAGGGCAAGTTGGGGGTGTTAGGGACTGATGGTAGATAGGTTTTGAGAGATGTGGAAAAGAAACTGACAAGTGATTTGCTATGGATGCAAAGGATACTGCCACCGCTGATGTCACGAGAGCGACATCACGTGATCGCGCACGAGGTGGTTCAGCTTACATGGGAGGAGGACGCATTCCTGGAGCATGCGGGACTATGGCATGTGGCACATTTGACACACATTAGGGTGAATCTCGCCCTAGTGACAGCAGTCGTGGAGAGGTATCACAGCGAGACCTCGTCCTTCCACTTTCCGACAGGAGAGGCTACAGTGACACTAGAGGATGTGTACCGCATCCTGAGGATCTGGTTAGACGAAGAGATCGTTGACTTTGACCCGGCACGGGGGGAGGCAGGCTTGGAGGAGGTCTTCTGCACAGACGACCTGTGGATCGAGGACGGGGAGATCAGATGGGCAGACGTCCCGAGACTCTACGATAGGATCAGATGGATCGTGGCATCATTGATTGGCGGCTTCCTGTGCCCGGACCAGAGATCGAGAGGACTATCAGTTGGCTAGGGGACAGTTCTATCTGGGATGTTCACCCATGGCAAACAGTATGCGTGGGGACCCTGCGTGCTGGGACAGTTGTACCATGACATGCACCATTGTGTGTACAGGAGAGGCAGGAGCCTCTCAGCAGGTGTGACCTTGTTACAGGTATGGGCATGGGAGCACATTCCAGTCATCCGACCCATGGCGCAGTGCCACCGAGACAGGGGTGAGCCATATGCCTTTCTATACGACGGGGTGATGACACACCGGAGGATGGGGTCTGTGAGCTACTGGCGGCGACAGATAGATGAGATGGATATATTCATATGGAGGCCCTGGTTACTGTGCGAGGAGTGGCCTAATGAGCATGAGCAGCTCATGTACTGTAGATAGGCTCGCTATCTGTTCGGTAGATGAATAGATATGATAGAGAGATACTTACCCGAGTGAGTTCTCAGGTAGTTTGGGTTGCCGCAGGGGTTACCGGTGGGGGAGGCCACTCATGCCAGGACACGGAGGGAGGTAGGAGACTGGGATGCCAAGATCCCATTGGCTACAGCATTGACAGAGGTGCAGGGACTTATCCCCGTGAGATGGGACTGGGATTCTGGGCTAGCAGACCCAGGGACACTGCGAGAGTACGATCAGTACTGGCAGACACCCAGGCCTATGAGATTGACTACACCGGGTGTAGCAGAGGCAGTGGGAGAGGTGCTAGTGCTTGGGGGAGAGGCCAGGATGAGGCGGCAGGCCAGGGCAGCTAGGCAGCAGGTAGCGGGCCAGCAAGCAGGTAGAGAGGGCAGCGGCCAGCAGGCCGATGTGGAGATGGCAGAGGCAGTGGGTCCGGTCGTAGAGACTGACTTACAGAGAGCAGAGCGACTGCTGCAGGAGGAGATAGCCTGGAGGACTCACTTAAAGCTCTGGATGGCGCGACTCAGGAGAGACAGGGATGCAGCGCGGGCTGATGTGATGCAGGTAGAGGCCACAGCCCAGGCACAGATGCAGGCAGCCACAGCAGCATAGACAGCCCTAGCACAGGTGCAAGCGCAGCTACAGGCACAGGTGTAGGCATACAGACAGCTGCAGGCCCAGATACAGGCACAGGCACAGACATAGGTACAGGTGCAGCCGCCAGCCGCCCCAGCAGCAGATGCAGATGAGCTAGCGCAGGCTAGGCGAGAGAGAGATGCAGAGGTGCAGCTGCGTTTGACAGCAGAGGCCACACTATTCAGAGTGAGGCGGGAGAGAGAGGAGGCACGCTGTGCGCTGGGTGCAGATCAGAGGACCTTGTACAGTGAGCTCATCCGAGTGCAGGGTGAGCTTGTATCAGCTGGCAGAGAGGCGGAGTACTATAGGGGCTTATATGTGGGTGCGGTGCCGGCAGCTCAGCAGGCACCGAGCTATAGAGACAGGAGTAGGTCGGGGGCCTCAGGATCTCAGAGGACAGGGCAGTCAGCGTCCTCAGTTAGAGGGCCACTTTTGCCGCCAGGGGGAGGAGGAGGACCATCAGGGGGACCTCCACTGAGCACAGGGGGAGGCCAGGGGCCACAGCAGGAGGGCAGCTCCACCCACTAGGGCACATTCATTTGTATTGTATCATATTGTATCATTTTGGACAGATGCCTGCGTGCATTTTGATGTATATTTTGAGGGCTCTTGATAGCCTTGATGTACTATATTGGTGTATATTTGGATGTATACACATTTTTGTATTATTGATGTAGACCCAGACACTTTGTATTATGACGGCCGTTACATGATATATATATGATGATCTGTTCGACTCACCACTATTCATGCTTTTGTGTATGCATTCGTTGATGTCATGGATGTGATGATATGTATGTAGGATTATGGATTCATGTGATGACATATGTGGCTTATATGATGATATAGATGTGATGACTAGTGATATCTGACATGTGGGTTTTGTAGATATGCACCAGAGAGGAGAACAGGAGGAGATGGAGACAGAGACTGTTGATCGATTACTGCAATGAAAGTGATATAAAGGATGTGGAAATGGATGAATGAGCTTGTTGCAATGGCTTCGCATTTGTATATAAAGAGCAATCCTTAGTTTGATATAGCACGTGGATAGTTCGCCACCAAGGTATAAAAGACCAAGGTGCAGTAATATCCGAGTGCGTGGACGTTGACTCTGCAAACAAACGGTTTGAACCTAGATCCCTTAGACATAATATAACCTTGTTGGAACATGCGAATAAGCCATAGTCTTGAACATAAATTAAACTTCCATACATGCGAATGCAAGAAGAAATATTAATATGTAAGATGCTAGGGCGTAACACACACAAGATAAATAGAATGCTAAGAAAGATACTAGAGATCATTCCTCAAACACGGCACACAGAAAGCAATGACTATGCCCCCAATCCATACTGCATCGCAACATACCAAGATTATAGATAAATCAAGGTAGTCTTGAATAGGTATGGGAATAGGGAACAAAAGATAAACCATAACACAAATTGACTGACTTACAAAGTAAACATACAGCCAACATAATCTCTTGCCAAAGAGGTTGCTCGGGATAGATTGGGTAGGAAAGATAACAGCCTTATCGTAGGAACTCTGTGTCCGTTAAAGGGGGCTATCTACCTAAGAAGACAATGTCTCACTTGCAGGAAATGCCACATGTTGTAGGAGACGCGTGTGTTGGTCTCGACAATGGAACACTTCGAAGAAGACAAGCTTGTTGATCTAGGGCTTGGTTAAGCGGTACTTAGCTGATATTGGCAATCGGTATGCAGGACAGTAGATGACTATGGAAGGAAGCTTCTTTGCTTCAGGTGTGCGAAGGACTATTGCTTTGAAAGGATGCACTAGCTTGCTGCTTGAGTTAGTCAAGTCGAGGCGAACGGATTTTGACAAACGGAAGACTAGAAGGGTGACAGTGCTAATGGATTGGGACGGGTGGAGAATGATGGATCGTGTGTGCCTGAGTACTGGATACATCCTTCGTATTCCAGACTGCCTACATACCTTGTATCCACGGGATCAAGGCACACTTATGATGGAAGATGAAAGTGATAAATATGTAGTTCTGGATAGAGTGATGACTGGGTCAAGGTGAAAGGAGGGGATCTTATGTACCTGAGTACTGGAAAATTCCTTCGTATTCCAGACTACCTACATACCCATATCCATGGGATCAAGGTACCTTAAGATTGAGAAGAGATAATATGTAGTTCTGGGTGGTGAGATGATGTGGACAAGCGTTGAGAAGATAACAACCTTATCGTAGGAACTCTGTGTCCGTTAAAGGGTGTTACCTGTGGAAGTGAGACAAGATTGAAGCATGCGTTGCGAACCACGAACAAGGAACCAATCCTAGACCAAAGCTAAGGAAAGAGTTGCCCCCATTCTGGTAGAGGAAACTGTAGGGGTGACTGCCGAAGAAGACACAGAACGACTTGACCTAGGACAAGACAGTGTTAACTGTAGACACAGATCAAGACATGGGAAGACGACGATGGACACTGACAAATTTCCAAGCTATACTAGATAGGGAGATGGAAATGCAAACAAAGTCAATGGTGTTATTATGGATGGATGGATGAGGCGTGTTGTTGCGAACTGGACAAGGAGTGGACATGACTCGATAGACGATGGATGCTAACTCTACGCATAGCGCCTGTTTGCCAGGTTTTCACTATGGTACTTATCCAAGGTGCCTGTTTGCCAGGTTTTCACCAGAGGACGGATTTTTTTGGATTTTTTGTTTTTTTATTTTTTTATTTATTTGTTTTGTTTTTATTTTTTTTATTTTATTTTTTTGGAATACTCTAAGGATCAGGCATAGAACTTCTTGAGATGGACACTGTTAAGTGGCTCATCTAGAGGAATGCCGTCAGGTGTAGCTAAAGTATAAGCTCCTGATCCATATGCTGCTGTCACAATAAAGGGACCTAACCAGTTAGGCTCAAACTTACCCTTCTTCTCTCGATCTGCTTGATTTCTCTGATTCTCCTTAAGTACAAGATCACCAACTTGAAACCGTCTTTCTTTGATCTTTTTGTTGTAATTACGCTGGAGGCAATTTTGATAGACATGGAGATGATTAAGTGCGGCAAGGCGCCTCTCATCTAGTAGTTCAAGCTCAGCTAATCTGGAAGTGCGATACTCATCTCCGCTGATCAGGTCCTGCATGGATACTCTAAGGGATGGGAGCTCGACCTCTATAGGTAGGATGGCTTCAGAGCCAAAGACCAAGGCATATGGTGTGGCACCAGTTGGTGTTCTGATACTAGTGCGGTAGGCCCATAGGGTGGGATTGAGTTGCAAGTGCCAATCACGACCAGCTTCATTGACCATTTTCTTGAGGATCTTGAGAATGGTTTTATTGGAAGCCTCAGCTTGGCCGTTACTCTGCGGATAGTAGGGAGTTGAAAAGCAATGTTGGATATTGTATTGTATGCATAAGGCATGGACATCTTGGTTCTTGAATGGTCTCCCATTATCAGTGACAATGGCTTGGGGAATACCATACCGGCATATGAGGTAGTTTAGAATAAACTTGGCTATTTGCTTACCGGTGATATAGGTCATAGGAATGGCTTCCACCCACTTCGTGAAATACTCAGTGGCAGTAATGATAAACTTGTGGCCATTGGAGGAGGAAGGGTGGATTTGTCCTACGAGGTCGAGACCCCATTGAGAAAAAGGCCATGGAGTTGTCACAGGTTGTAGCTCATGAGCTGGTGCATGAATCAAATCTCCATGCTGCTGACATTGTAGACACTTCTTAGCAAACTGTGCAGCATCTTGCTCTATTGTAGGCCAGTAATAACCTGTTCTGAGTATCTTTTTAGCAAGATTAGGACCAATAGAATGTGTGCCACAGACACCTTCGTGTATGTCTCGTAAGGTAGCTTAGGCTTCTTCCGCGTTAAGACATCGTAGGAGGATACCATCGAGACTCCGGCGATATAGTGTATCACCCAGAATGATGTAACGAGAGGATCGACGGATAAAGGTTTTGCGTTGGGTGGATGATAGATCAGGAGGAAAGGTATTGTTCTTGAGGTATTCATAGATATCTTCATACCAAGGGGAATTGGGACCAACAAGTTCGCAGATGATTTCAGTAACAGGAACATCGACGGCTGGTATCAACAATTGCTCGATCAAGAATTCACACTTCTGTGTATTAGTAGGCATGTCAATCAGTGACCCTACAGAAGCCATAGAATCTGCAGCTTTGTTATGCTCTCTTGGAATTTGCTCAAATGTGATGGTAGAAAAATGTGGTTTGTAGGCATCCACTAGTTGCTTGTAGGGGACCAACTTTTCATCCTTTGTTTGGTACTTATCCGTGACTTGGCGAATGACTAGCTGTGAGTCTCCATATACTTGTAATTCTGTGATGTCCCATTGAACTGCTGTATTGAGACCTATAAGGAGTGCTTCATACTCAGCTATGTTGTTGGTGCAAGGGAATGCAAGCCGATATGATTTTGGAATGTAGTCATTCTGAGGTGTAACAAATAAGATGTCGGCTCCTGATCCATGCTGTGTGTAAGAACCGTCAAAGTACAACTTCCACATTATGGAGGTAGTAAGAGTGAAGAGATTCTCATCAGGAAAGTCTGCTACCATAGGATGTGTATCTTTCATAGGTGCATCTGCTAGTTGATCCGCGAGGGCTTGTCCTTTGATTGCTTTACGATCCATGTACTCAATATCGAACTCACTAAGGATCATAACCCATTTAGCTAGTCTGCCTGTGAGAGCTGCTTTTGCTAGTAGATACTTCAAGGGATAAATCTTGGCTATCAGATTTGTGTGTTGGTTCAGCATGTAATGTCGCAATTTTTGGGAGGTGAACACTACTGCTAAACAAGCCCTTTCCATTGGTGAATAATTGAGCTCATATCCCACCAAGGTTCTACTGATGTAATAAATTGCATGCTCCTTTCCTGTTTCATCATTTTGTGCTAGAAGGGCCCCTAGGGCTGAATTGTTAGTGGAGATGTATAATATCAAAGGTTTGTCTGCCAATGGTGGAACCAATACAGGAGGTGTAGCTAGATACTCTTTAAGTTGATCAAACGCTGCCTGACACTTGCTGTCCCATCGAAACGAGACATCCTTTCAGAGTAAGTGCTGAAAGGGTTGACATTTATCTGCTAGCTGTGATATGAAATGCCTGATGGACTGCACCTTCCTTGGAGGCTCCTTAATGCTTTTAGGTTCTTTGGTGGAGGCATCTCCACTATAGCCTTTACTTTCACTGGATCTACTTCGATGCCTCTACGAGATACGATGTATCCCAATAGCTTCCCTGATGTTACACCGAATACACACTTCTTTGGATTGAGTCTTACTTGGTATTTTTCAAGCCTATCAAAGATCTGTCCTAGGACCTGTATGTGATCCGCCCGAGAAGATTTAGCCAATATATCATCAACATAGTCTTCCATGATGTGATGAAACAGATCGTGGAAGATCACAGTCATTACTCTCTGATAGGTTGCTCCTGCATTCTTCAGACCAAACGGCATGACACACCAACAATAATTGCCCCAAGGACAAGTAAAGGTTGTTTTATGTTGGTCTTCTTCAGCTATCCTTATCTGATTGTAACCCGAGAATCCGTCCATGAGAGAAAGCATCTCGTGACCTGTTGTCAAGTCCACTATAATGTCAATGTTTGGTAGTGGAAAGTCGTCTTTAGGACATGCCTTATTGAGATCTCTGAAATCATTACACATGCGGATGCGCCCATTAGGTTTAGACACAGGTACAATGTTTGAGATCCAATCTGAATAGTCAATAGGTTGTATAAACTTTGTGTCTAACAGCTTTTGTACTTCCACCTTCACCAAGAGAGCTATCTGTGGATGCATTTTTCTCAACTTCTGCTTGACTGGTTTCACCTTGGGATCAACTGTGAGATAATGAACTACCAGTTTAGGGTCTAGCCCTGGCATATCTGCATAGGTCCATGCAAAGTTGATGGTTTGTTGCAAGAAGAAGCTGTTAAGATTTCTGTGCTCTGTGTCAGATAATGATGCCGCTAGGAATGTTGTCTTTGGATTCTGTTCTGTACCCAGGTTGATCTCTGTAGAATCTTCCACCAGGAGAGCTGATTTCTCTTGGTACTTAGATGGTAAGGGAAGGTCAAATCCTCCATCCTCCGGTGCCACAGTTGGGTTTTCACCTTTGGATATGTCCTTTATTTTTACTATTTTATGATCAGGAGGTGCCACAGTGTGGTTTTCACCTAGAGATCTTTCTTTATTTGCACTTTTGCGACTGGAGGATTTGGCATTCTCACCAAAGTAAGCCGCGGGCTCTAGTTCCATTACAAAACCTGCCTTGTGATCGCCAAGAGGGATACCATCCCGAAGTCCCATGAACTCAGCTAGAGCTTCGTCATTCTGAAAGACATCTATAACAGGGGCCCCTTGTTGGTCCCAATCGATAAGTTCAGGGTAGACAAGCGTGATATTCTGGGTGCTGGTGGTGGAAGTTAAGGATACGGAGGATAGTGTAAAAATGGAGGATTCAGCGAATAGATTGGTCATGTGGAGGGAAGAGTCATCGGTGATATCCTCTGTAGATGTCGTATCGGCGGGAAAAGTGTCAGCTACCTCGTCGAGGATATACTCGATGTCCGAGGCGCGTGGTACCTTCTTATCAAATCCTAATCCTTTCTTGTCTAGCTTCTTGGTTACCACAATGGGCTCCATAGTGCCTTGATTCTATTTCCCAAGGCCACCTTTGCCTTTATAGCCCATGTTTTTCACTATCCTTAAGCCATTGCCATATTGCTTGACTGGTATCGTGACTGGTTCTTTCTCCTTGTAGAGCCAAGAAGAGATGTCCTCAATAGTTTCCTCTTCCAATAACCGTCCATGTTGGAATTGGGTTAGGAATGTTGGGGGAGGAATAGCTACTTTTTTGATAACTTTGGCAATGGGTGGTTGGCCGTAAGACTTTGGAGATAGAGGCATCCGCCCTACACAACAAGATTCTGAAATATCATAAGTGCCAAAGCCTATATCTTGGACACGAGCTGTGATTTTGGGGAGGGGTGTAGGTTCACTTGTGGTGGCTTGCGTGAGAGTTTCAGGGTCAACATAGAGAGGGGATTCAAGGGCTTTGTCATTTTTAGGCACTTGGTTGCAATTCTTATAGCTTCCTTGCAAGACACGGCAAAATTCAAAAGGATTAGGATCTCCTGGGATGGTGATTTCCGTACCATTGTATGGGAACTTTAGAGACTGATGGTACGTGGAGGGAACAGCTTTCATTGTATGGATCCATGGGCAGCCTAGGATAATGTTGTAAGGCAACTCAATATCAAGGACTTGGCACCTAGTTTCAAGCATGACAGGGCCCAGTTGTATAGGCAAGTGAATAACACCTTTTGAACGGCGTTCATTATCATCATATCCCTTGATTGTAATACTATGATCAGTGTTGACGTGATCCTTAGATTATCCCAATTGCTTTAGTAACTTTAAAGAACAGATGTTGAGACTAGCACCACCATCTATGAGTATCCGTTTGATTTTGCGCTTATGGATGAGAACTTCAATATGGAGGGCATCGTTGTGACAAGGATCGTGGGAGGGGAGGTCTTTCTCAGAGAAGACCATGTTGTAAGGCGAAGCAATATTACCCACTATAGCTTGGAAATCCGCGACTGCTATGTTGTTAGGAACGGACGACTCTTGGAGGGCTTTTTCTAGCACCACTCTATGTGCAGGTGATGACCGTAGAAGGTCCAAAATAGAGATCTGTGCTGGTGTTCTCCCTAGATGTTCGACAAGATTATAATCAGACTAAACCGGAAGCCTAGGTGTAGGTGCACAGATGGTGACATGACCTCGACGAGTAGTAACAGCACAATCCGTAGATTTGCCTTTGATGGTGAGGGTAGACACTCGACTCTCTTCAAAATGACCTACAATGGAATCGAAAGACGTGGACGCGTGATTGATACCTTTACCTCTATCCTGAGGAGGAGGTGGACCGTGATGAGGGAATGGTTCCTTGTACATTACGAGATCCTTGTTCATGTGTTGCGCTGGTGATTCATTCTCAAAAGTGATTTGATTACCGTCGATGAGGTTTTGGATGAGGTGCTTAAGCTTCATGCAAGACGCAGTTCGATGACCTTTGCTCCTATGAAACTCACAATACTCATTGTCTCTATAACATGCCGTTTTGTAGACAGGTTCTCCATATGGGGGAGCATCAGGTAATGTGATGAGCCCTTTCTGCAAAGCTTGCTGTAAGACCGATTCGATGGGCACTCCCAAAGGAGTAAATTGACGTCGCGGAGGGTAATCTTGTTGGGGCCGCTCTTGTTGTCGTTGCTGTTGGTTGGGATAAGGCTGCCTTTGTTGCTGCTATTGTTGGGGTGGAGCTTGACTTGGTTTGGAGAGTTGCAATGGTGTTTGCAACGTTTGGACATGCTTAGTATCGACCACCCCGTCGTTGACCATGTTTTTGTTCTTGTTCCAATATTTGGGCTTATCGTTCGACTGTTGATGAGGAGTACTATCTTTCATCTCTTTAAAGATTTTGACCACACCCTTAGCAATGAGGGCCTTCTCAATGTTGATACCCTTGTATGTGATTTCATCGAAGGTTGTAGCACTAAGAATTTGCAAATGGAAACCTAACTCTTGGTTGAGGTTCTGCACAAATATGCTAACAAGCTGTTTCTCAGGAATCTTGAAAGGGAATTTACTAGCCATTTGTCTCCATCGTTGGAGGAAAGAAATGAAAGTTTCACCATTTTTCTATTTATTGTTGTATAGGTCCATCATGGAAATCTCATGCTTTGCGTTGTAAGAAAAATGGGTGGCAAACTTCTCTGCTAGCTCGTTGAAAGACTTGATACCCATAGGTAAGTGTGAGAACCATTCTATTGCTTGACCTCCAAGACTGCGAGGAAAGAGACGCATAAGATATGTGTCGTTGTGAGAGACCTCGAAGCAAGCAAGATAGAATTCCCTAAGATGGTCTTTAGGGTCACCTTTTCCTTTGTACTTATCGAACTTGGGAATAGTGAAATTTTGAGGAAAAGGGATCATTGGTAATGACCAATCAAAAGGGTAAGGACACACTTCCTCCAACTAGAAGGTCTTTTTGGTGTGGCCAAACGTAAGATCAGATAGCTGTTGTTGCACCTCCGCAATCTTTAGTTCCATAGTCGTGGGAGGGGTTGGTAACATCTCCTGTTGTCCAAAAAGCAGTTGGTGTTGCCCATACGGAAGATTATAATGTAAGCCATGCGTACTAGTATTGTAAGGGTTGTAAGATTGATTGGGATTATATGAATTGTACGATTGGTTCAGATTGAGTTGGAATTGGAGGCCTTGATTAGGCAGAGGTGGAGGTGGCGCTAGGTAAGAATGTTGGCTTTGCGATGGTTGAAGAAAAGTATTGGGGGGAGGAAAGCTAAAGTGCGTTTGATTAGGTTGTGATGGTGGCACATAGCTTTGGGAAACCTGATGTTGGGAATGTTGAGAGTGGCTAGGCAATGTATGAAAGAAGTTGAGCGAGGATGAACGTTGTGGAGGAGGGACATAGGTAGAAGTGATTTGCGACGGTTGGGGTTGATTGAAGATGAGAGTAGAAGAATGTTGTGGTTGGGGCTGCGTGAGGACGAGAGTAGAAGAATGTTGTGGTTGGGGCTGCGTGACTCTAATTGGTTGAGAGACATGCAGGTGTGATGATATAGGAGGTGGCATTTGTTGAGACCCTTGTTGCATGGCTACATAAGTGTTTCCCAGATTGTAATTGGGTGGGAAACCTATGCGTGATGGGGTAACCAAGATTCTGCTTGCGCTTGGGGTGGACACTTTAGGGGGTGGTTGTACATTCGATCGAGCTAAGGTGGCTTGCTTAGCTAACTCTGCTTGACGTTGGAGAGTTTCTTGTTGGTTTTGATAGATCTCCATAGGAGTCAAAAGCGGTGATATGGGCCTCTCCTCTGTTGGATTTTGGAAAAGGGGATTCCTATACTGCGAGCCTTGAGTAGGTAAGGGCGTAGTCACCGTGGACATGGTTTGCACCGCTTGTATGGTTTCTTGGGTGTTGGTGCTCTCCTTGAGATTGGACACATCAAAATCCTGAGTTAACTTGGCACCTTTCTTTGCAAGCAAGCGAAAGAAATGATCCTGGTTCTCACTAAGAATTTTATCAAAGGCAGCTATAGCTCTAGGATCTTGTATAAATTCATCAAGATCTTGCCCATCTTCTTGAGAGGATTGACCTATTTCAAAGTGTCGCTCTTCTTGAGATGGGGTTTGATCTACGATATAACCTTGTGGGACAAAATCTGGAGGCAAGCTTGTGGTATACTGAGGTGCATTTAACAAAGGGGTTCTATCCTCATGAGGATTGCTTGGTTCATCTATGTGCGGCATGTTTGGAAAGCTGATTGGTTTTACCGCGGGTGTGCTAGGAGTCACCTTGGGAGTAATGTTGAGACAACCTGATTGTGGTGTGCGAGGGGGTGACTTGTGCTTCTTAGGGACAACTTGCCTAGACTTCATGGTTTGCTGTAGCCTAATGGTGACCATGGGATACACTTGGACACAAGTAATGCTGGTAATCTGTAAGATGTTTTGAAGAAACGGACAAACTCTGATGCACAAAGTACTGGACCAAAGGCGCTATACTGTTTGACCAGAGGCACAGGACTGTGCTACCAAAAGCATGCTACTGTGGGCCAGAGGTGACGGACTGAGCTACCAATAGCGAGTTACTGCTATGCCAAAGGCGAGCTATAGTGACCAAGAGTGAGCTACTGTTATACCAGGGGCGCTGAAGTAGAGTTTTTGCCAGAGGCGGGTTACTGCTATACCAAAGGTGATCTACTGTACTACCAAAGGTGAGCTGATGTAATACCAGGGGCGCTGAAGTAGTGTCTGATGTTTTTTCAAAGGCAAAATTTTTTTGTTTCTGATTGGATTGGTTTGGCAAGAGAAAACACAGCAAACAAGTGGTCAAAAAATGGCACAAGGACTGACACAACAGATAGTGTATGTTCAAGGCTCCAAACAAGCCCAATGTTTCCACAGGTCTAATACAGTTGCAATCAATAACAAGCACTTTTTATCCCTAGAGACAAGGTTTCATTGCAGTAGATCAGCTCACAGCTTAATACTCCGTCGATAAAAATATCATTCCATAAAGGTGTCAGATATTTAGTATCTTTGCGAGAGATGATAGGTAGGGATATCTCACCCTCCCCTTGGAAAGCTCAAGTAGGTCACAAGAGCTTTATGTCCAAGGGAATACTATCTCTTCTCAAGGGAGCCAATGGTGAGTATCTTAAGGGTTTAAATCAATTTCCCTTGCACTGATGATTACCGCAATGTTCGGAGGTAGGTCAGGTAGTCTCTATCTAAATTGGTTCTTAGTGACTTTGAGGGACCAACACCTTACGAGCAATGCGACAAGCTACTAAAAGCTTTAACCAATCCTACTAAGAGTTTCAAACACTTCGCTCAATGTGAAAATCGTTTCCACAAAGAGCTAGTACACCTCTTTTCAGTTTGGCACCACAAGGTAAGGCTGACATCGGTTAGGACTTGGCTTTCGCCTTATCCCTCTTATATAGCGGTTCAAAGAAAAACTCTGCTTAGGGTCATCCCTTTTGGATGAATCGCAATCCAAAAGCAGGCCCTTCTAAAGGAAGTACAAAAAAAGTAAAAGCAAGCATGTCAATCAAAGGTTCAATTGTCCCGTTATAAGAAAAATAAGGTGCAACTAAGCTATGCACACACACGATTGTAGTTGTAAATTGTCCCTTATGAAATGAAGTTTTTGGCATTCATGTCCATTGTCCTTTAGAAAATTGAGGTGTTTGTTCATACATGTCCATTGTCCCTTAAGAAATGCAGTATCTTCCTAAGACTTAAATTGCAAGAAAAGATTTGTTCAATTATCCTTTTAAGCATGCAATGTGTTTCTAAGGCTTAGTGAGATAAATCAAAAAGAGGTCTTCAACGCTCGTCATGCATAAACATATTAAGAAAACTCCTTTTGGCTCTGTGTGAGTAATAAGAAGCTGCAACAAGTGAGTTAGTTCCACCAAAATTTCACAAGTTAGCAAAAAACAAATCAATTTTAACCAAAAGTGCTGCACAATCTTACCAAAAGCGACTTACTGTATTCCGAGAGCACTGTATTGAAGACCAGAAGCACTGTATAATATTACCAGAGGCGCAGCAAAATAACCAGAAGCGCTTCACTGTGTTTTTAAAGCGCTGTGATGCAGACCAGAAGCGCACTATAATAATACCAGAAGCGCTGAATAATAGCCGTAAGCGTGAAACTGTGTTACCAAAAGCGTGAGATGATATAACCAGAAGCGTCGCGTTGTCTCAGATCACAAAGAGGGGAACTTTTTCAAAATAATCAGATCTAAAGTAAAATTCCATGATTGGTTGACTGATCTGAGAAATGATAGTTGAGAGATCTATGTTCTGCAATCGTTTAAAGAACTCAAAAAGCTATAACAACACCAAGGATTAACACAAAAAGTTGAAGGTACTCCTAAATAAATCATCTTAGGATGTCCAAAAAAAATAGGTTTGTCTGACAAATACAACAGCTTGTCCTACAAAGCAATAAGATAGATGGTGTAAAGATCTTGTAAAACAGTGAATTAGGTCAGAAACCTAATCTAGCCAAAAGCGCTATAGAATACTTCTGAAAGCGCTGTTCTGTAATGCCAGAAGCGCTGTTCTGCGCAGCCAGAAGCACTGCAGAACCTCAAAAGCACCGCACTGTGTCTGCAAAAGCGCTCAAAGATCCTGCCAGAAGCGCTGTGGAGTGTCGTTTGTGCTGTGCCGTACTGTGACTTCAAAAAAAAAAAACAAATTTCTCAAAGAAACAAAGGAATTAGTGGGTCCCACCGAGCGTGCCAGAATGTGTATGAGGACAAAATGGATTAAATCTAAACTAAATAAAACCAAAGAACCCAATAACATAAAGGAAACGAATCTAAGTAAAAGCCATTATCACAAATCAAAGACAAATGACAGCTCTTACCAAAACCTGTATTGTTCCCTTTTGGAGATATGTGGATTGCTCAATGTAGTTGCAAAGCCATGGCTGCAACAAGCAAGTAGTGCTCAAGAGATCAATGTCAAAAGATCGTTATAGTGCTCAATCGACACGTTTTGTATGCTCGAAGTTCTGTTAAGTATGCCTGAGAATACGATCAAAGAGAGAGATAATGAAGGAGATGAGGGGGGTTTATATAGATTTCCAGGAAAATCAATCAATGGTCCAGATAATTCAGAAGAATCAACGGAGGAGATAAGTTGAGGAATGTGCAATGAATGAGAAGAAGACACGTGTCTTGCTTGCTTTTGCATGAGAGGAGTTATCAAGAATAGAAGAATGAGTTAACTGAAGAGATAAATCAATTAAAGAATAAAGCAATCAGTTAAGTGATTTAAAACAAGAAGAAGGGATTTGCATGAGACAAGAAGATATTTTGCTTTATTAAATATAGAAAGCTTGAGTTATATTAGAGATAACTCAAATTTAGAAGAAAAAGCAATTTAAATAAATAATTGATTTATTTTAAATTTAGAGAAGATATTTTGGAAGAAATAATTAAATAATTAGAATTATTTAATTTAGAAGATTTGAAAGCAAATTAAATAAATAAATTTATTTAATTGTTGTGCATGATTTTGGAAGAACAATTTTGATTTAATTAAATAATTAAGAATTATTTAATTTTAGATAAGAGGGAATTTGTTGAATTAATTAAATAATTGGATATATTTAATTAATGTAGATGTGAATTTTGGAAGGTAACAATGATCTAATTAAATAATTAAAATTATTTAATTGTGGAAGAATATAGAGGAATTTGATTTAATTAATTAAATAACGAGGATTTATTTAATTAATGTCGCAATTTTGTGATTTAGAAGAATTTGGTGAAATTAATTAAATAATTAGATTATTTAATTAATGTGGGAAATGCAGGTGATTAGACAGATAACGGAATGCCAGTGATTTGACGACACGGTCATTTTAGGGTGTCTACAAGAAAATAGAAAAATTAGATAAGGAGCTAGCTGAATATCAATCATTTATGGAAAATGAGAGAATAACTGAAGAAGTTGTCCCTACAATTCACAATATAAGAGAATTGATAAAAGAGGGACAAGATGGTGTAAATGCAATTCACGGTCTAGCACAT
Organism: Cunninghamia lanceolata; assembly: GCA_027924645.1. Classification (NCBI taxonomy): domain Eukaryota; kingdom Viridiplantae; phylum Streptophyta; class Pinopsida; order Cupressales; family Cupressaceae; genus Cunninghamia; species Cunninghamia lanceolata. Next base: position 4,295,476 of record BSBN01001011.1, read on the forward strand.
ATTGTACAAACCAATATCATGCTAGTGACCGAATGTGCACAAGTGATAAATAACACTCTATCACCATCTCATACTCAAGTTTCGGCACCTATACTAACTACGGGAATATCTATTTTTACGTCAACGATCTTAACAACTAATGCAAACGCTTGTAGTAATACTACCACTAGTATTGGAGTATCTAATGGCACTAATTACAAAGTTGTGGGATTTGATTATCAAAATTTGGTTCCTAAAGGGGCCTCCTCTATGCATAATTATTCTTAACCACCTATCTATTCCACTCATTTCCAACCACCTATTACATACTTGCAACCATCTTCCACCTATCATTATGGCCAACTACCGTTAACATATTCTCAACCTCTGCCTATTGTATCTCAAGCTTATTCACCTCCTTACTTCAGTTCCAATTCCTCACAACAAACGGCATCTCCAAATGATGCCATCTTAAACCAACTTTTACAGGGCATGACTGCTTTGCAACAAAAGGTAACAAATTTTACAAATTCTTCGCAGCCTAGTTGATGCAGAGCGCACAGTGGAAGCACACAAATGATACCAATATGATAAGGAATAAAAAAGAAAATGCTTCAAAATAGGCGTGAATACCCATCAAACCTACAATACAGAGAGATTAATGCTTAATCATCTTTCAATACCCTCCTCAAGGTCCAAATGATACCGAACCACACACATTCTTCACTATTGGCAAGACAACATACCATCGGCGAGCTTAAAAATCTATCGGCCAATAGGTCAATGCCACCATGACTCTGTCTTCTCGCTTTTGACCGACACCCCATTGTTGACTCCTATCAGCCAAATAGACCACTATCGGTGAAGCCCTGACCAATGTCTGCTGATACGCCGATACAACCCGTCGTCGGTGAGACTCTAAGCATCAGTGAGGCCTTAAGTCCTTTAACCGATATACTAATGTGTTATGTTGCCTTTGGTGAGACCAAAACCATTCTGCACCGATGTACCTCCTATCGGTCCAACACCGTAGATTGGTATAACTTCCAAAAGCTTCCCCGAGGGGCTGTATCACACTGATGCCAACTTCTGTAACTCTACAACTACGTAGAGACTAAAAAAGTATACAAAAACAAAAACTCAATAGAATGGAAAACAATCTAACCCTAAGGAAGTCATTCCACTAATTTTGAAGAAATCTCAACTAGTGGAATGCTTCCAATCTACATCTCTGCAATTAAACCAAACATAACTTGTTATTGCTTCTTCTCAGAAAAAGAATATACATACATCAATTGTCTTTGCCTCTGTGTCTAAGTGTCTGTGTCTCTTAACAAACACAACCCTACTATATAGAATCTCATATCAGTAGTTACATAAGGTGGAAAGCAAATTGCCCTACAACCACCTCTGCCATTCGGTTACATCCATTCAAATCGGTTACAATCTTTAATGACACGTATACAGACTCAATGTTATACTGCTACTCAGCCAACTATGATTCAATATGGCGCTAAGGCCTTACAAAAATGACAATTTGGATAGAACAGAGCATGCATGGAATCCTCCTAATTCTTAGGTCTTAAGGTGCTCCTGTACCATACAACCAACCAACAAAGATTTCTAAGCCCCTTGGAAATGTACCTACAAAATAAAACTACCTTTTCCTACATCTCTGTCTAGCTTCATCTTTCACTCTATCTCTTCAGCTTTAGGCTTCAATCTTCACATCAATGGAATAGTGACCAACCAACCAACAATGGAAAACTACCATCAACATTTCAGAGCATCTTTAGGCTCCTTCAACTCCTAGTAATGGAGTACTCTCAGACTGATCAAATCCTCAATGACTACAACACAATGCTCAATCAGATGTTCATCCTACATGATACTTTACAGACCCATTCCTCTCGTCCAACAGCAGATCCTGGAGATGCACTACCATTCTTTCTCTTAGTGGCCTCACTCTACACCCTCTTCTAGCCAAATCTCTATTGGTGAATGGTCTTGACAGACCTCATCATCATCTGCCCACACACTATAGGAATCCTATTCCTTCTCGCAACTAGATGGCATGAGCATCTACAATAGTCTAGTAACTACTGTTAGCCTTCAAAATACTTTCTATGATCTCTATTTTCAAAATGGTCACCAACCAAACATTTTGCTTCAACTCTTCATCTGTCTTCTTAGTGACAGAAATCAAATACACAATTGCCTAGACCTTTCGCTAGCTCTGATACCAATTTGATGTAGAGCGCATAGTGGAAGTGCACAACTGATACCGATATGATGAGGAATAAAAAATAAAATGCTTCAAAATAGGGGTGAATACCCATCAAACCCACAATACAGAGAGATTAATGCTTAATCAGCTTTCAATACCCTCCTCAAGGTCCAAACGATACCGAACCACAACACATTCTTCACTATCGGCGAGACAACATACCATCAGCGAGCTTAAAAATCCATTAGCCGATAAGCTGATGTCACCATGACTCTATCTTCTCGCTTCTAACCGACACCCCATTGTTGACTCCTATCAGCCAGATAGACTGCTATCGGTGAAGCCCTGACCAATGTCTGCCATACACCAATACAACCCATCATCAGTGAGACTCCAAGCATCGGTGAGGCCTTAAGTCCTTTAACTGATATACTGATGCATTATGTACCAAATCTGTTCTGCACCGATGTACCTCCTATCGATCCAACATCGTAGATCGGTATAACTTCCAAAAGCTTCCCTGAGGGGTTGTATCACGCCGATGCCAACTTCTGTAACTCTACAACTACGTAAACACTAAACAAGTATACAAAAACAAAATCTCAATAGAACAGAAAACAATCTAACCCTGAGGAAGTCATTCCACTGATTTCAAAGAAATCTCAACCAATGGAATGCTTCTGATCTACATCTCTACAATTAAACCGAACAGAAATTTTTATTGCTTCTTCTCAAAAAAAGAATATACATACATCAATCTTCTCTGCCTCTATGTCTGAGTGTCTGTGTCCCTTAACAAACACAACCCTGCTATATAGAATCTCATATCGGCAGTTACATAACATGGAAAGTGAATCACCCTCCAACCACATCTGCCATTCAGTTACATCCATTCAAATTGGTTACAATCTTTAATGACACTTATACAGACTCAATGTTATACCGCTACTCGACCAACTATGATTCAATATGGTGCTAAGGCCTTACAAACATGACACTTTGGATAGAATAGAGCATGCATGGAATCCTCCTGATTCTTAGGTCTCGAGGTGCTCCTGCACCATACTGATACCAATTTGATGCAAAGCGCATAGTGGAAGTGTACAACTGATACAAATATGATAAGTAATAAAAAAGAAAATGCTTCAAAATAGGGGTGAATACCCATCAAACCCACAATACAGAGAGATTAATGCTTATTCAGCTTTTAATACCCTCCTCAAGGTCCAAACGATACCGAACCACACACACATTCTTCACTATCGACGAGACAACATACCATCGGTGAGCTTAAAAATCTGTCAGCCGATAGGCCAATGCCACCATGACTCTGTCTTCTCACTTCTGACTGACACCCCATTATTGACTCCTATCGGCCAGATAGACCACTATCGTGAAGCACTGACCAATGTCTGCCGATACGCCGATACAACTCGTCGTCAGTGAGACTCCAAGCATTAGCAAGGCCCTAAGTCCTTTAACTGATATACCGATGCGTTATGTTTCCTTCGGTGAGACCAAAGCCATTTTGTACCGATGTACCTCCTATCGGTCCAACACCGTAGATTGATATAACTTCCAAAAGCTTCTTCAAGGGGTTGTATCACGCCAATGCCAACTTTTGTAACTCTACAACTATACAAACACTAAACACCTATACAGAAACAAAAACTCAACAGAATGGAAAACAATCTAACCCTAAGGAAGTCATTCCACTGATTTTGAAGAAATCTCAACCAGTGGAATGCTTCTGATCTACATCTCTGAAATTAAACCGAACAAAACTTTTTATTGCTTCTTCTCAGAAAAATAATATACATACATCAATCTTCTCTACCTCTGTGTCTGAGTGTCTGTGTCCCTTAACGAACTCAACCTTGCTATATAGAATCTCATATTGGCAGCTACATAAGGTGGAAAGCGAATCGCCCTACAACCACCTCTACCATTTAGTTACATCCATTCAAATTGGTTATAATCTTTAATGACACGTATACAGACTCAATGTTATATAGTTACTTGACCAACTATGATTCAATATGGCACTAAGGCCTTACAAACATGACACTCTGGATAGAATAGAGCTTGCATGGAATCCTCCTGATTCTTAGGTCGCGAGGTGCTCCTGCACCACTAGTCTACCAACATATCATGCCCGTAATCCCCTTTCTTATGCAATCTTGAGAACTCCTATGCCTGAGAGGTTTGAGACACCCTGCTTTGAAAAATATGGTGGAAAAGGTGATCCTAATATTCATGTGGTAGCATTTATAGCTATGTGTAGTGATTTTTATTTTGAAGAGGATTTGTTACCAAAACTTTTCCCATGATCTCTCAAAGATACTACTTTAGAATGGTTTTGCTCATTGCCTCTGAATTCAATACACTCCTTTTCGCAGTTGATTGATCAATTTTTACAACATTTTCAAGCAAACATCGGATCCCTAGTCACTCTTATTGACTTGGTTCAATGCAAACAATGTCCCAAAGAAAAGTTGATTGAATTCATTAGTCAGTATCAAGGACTTTATATACAGATTTAGTATCAGATGAAAGATAAGGATGTTCAAAAGATATTCACTACAAATCTTCAACCTAATATTTGTGATAAGATCCTCTTGATGAAATATAATTCCTTCCAACATTTATGCACTACCCTTCATGATTATCAACTTTCATCTAGTCAGTATGAAAACCAAAACTCATCAGCTCAAGTTGGTCAATCCATGGGTGGATCATCACAAAATAATTTTAAGAGAAACAATAATAGGAGTTTCATCAAGATCAATGGACCAAATACGAATGTGTCTTCTATAAATAATCCAAAGAAAGCATCATACCAGCCAAGATAGTTTACCTCAATATATGAGTCCTATCATCCTATTGTGAACCAAGCTATGAGTAATAACATTCTGAAACTTCCCCCAATCAATCGTATTGATCCTAGTAAACAAGGACCTTACTTTGATGCTAATGCCTTTTGTCATTACCATCGAACACAAGGACATGACACTAAATGATGTATGCATCTTAAACATGAAATACATGACCTTATTAATTCAAATGTCATCCAGGTATCAGGTGTGAATGACAATGGAAATAAGTCAGTTGCTCTGCCGAATCAAAACTTACAAATTTTCACTAATCCTTTCCCTAAACATACTGAAAACAATATGGTGAAATAGGGTTTAATGGAAGTAGATGAGGATGATTACTTGGACTATGATAGTATCGTTGGAATGATTGAAGTGGATAAGAAACAAGTGGATAATTCACCTTGTCCATGAAGAAATGAAATTTATGCTAAGGTTCCTCCCTCGTTATCTTTGTATGGATTGGGAGACAATAAAAATGCATCAGAAAAGAAAGAACAACAAATGATATAGATGAGTAAAATGGTAAAGGATGATTCTTGTTACTATTCTAGAATGATTCAACAACAAAAACTTGCTAAAAATTGGAAAAGAGCAAGAAAACAATAAATAGTTAGAAATAATAGTGGTTCTTCCCCTCATAAGCACCAAAAAGTCTCATTTAAACAAGGATTTAAGGAACAAGCATCATATGATAATGAACAATACTTTCATAAGAACCACTCAAATTTTGTATTAAATATGATTGAATACCTCTCCAAGAGGTTCATGAGCTCCAAGATATAATACAAAGGCCCTACAGGTAAGTATCTCTAACCCTTTATCTCTCTCTCATGATGTGCTTCCCCCATGATGTGTTATGTGTTGTTTAGGCCTCCTAGGATGACCTCAGATTCTCCTGTAAGGTTTAGGATACCAGGAGAACACCTCTGTTGTGACCTTCTATTTGTATCATCATTCTTCTATATTGCCTCTCTCTGAATTCATTGTTGTGTGTTGTACCTTATGGACATAGTGTCGTGGTTGGTGACCTAGGGGAACCCTCCTACGTGATTGTCCTTAAGACACTTGTTTCTCCTCTCTTATTTATTGTCTCCCTTCCTCTAGTGTTACCATCTAGTAGGTGAATGATGACAAACATTTATACCAATGCAGACCTAGTGTCCCTTTCGAGAGCAATCAAAAAATGGACTTAGTTCTTGATATGATGATGAGGTTGTATATCTTATCCAACGCTTGGCTGGTGGAAGCACTCGTGCTTTCTGTGTAGTGAATTTTATGATGTTTCTATCACATTTACAAACCTTAACAATACTGCTTCTCCATGCACCTTTGTTTGTCTTTGAATGTAGCCTTGGCGGTACTTGATTCGGAGAGGTTCGTGATATAGCCCCACGGTTATCCTCAAACTCTAAATTCATTGTATAAACTTGGCTCTTTGTGTGGTTAATCATATGCATTGATGTTGTTGTTTATCATGATTTTGTAGACACTAACATGTTTCTTGTAGGGATGTGTTTGTGGGAACATTTGGCGATCGTAAAGTACATGTCACCTCCGGGTGGCATGGGCTTTGTAAAACTTGGTGTTCCCTTGTGTGTTTTATTCCTACCTTAACATGCTTGATATCGATAATTGATATCAACCACCTTAAGGTGGGGGCATATATAAGGTAAGTTGTTTGTTATAGATGTTAGCAATGTGTTTGACCTCAGATGCAAAGACTTGCACCCCAGAGTAGTGCATCATGTATCCTAAGTTTGCTTGCAATCAATCAATCATGTAAGCCCTTTGCAAAGGCAGGATATCAAGCATAACCTTTTTTTTTTCTTAAGCCCTTTGTGGAGGCAGGGATGGTGTACTTCTCAGAGCAGATTCCATCATCCTGTCATTTTCAAAAGTCCTTTATGGAGGCGGGGAGTGGTTCTGTGACTAACTCAACCCTTAAGCGTGTCTTCAGCGATTGTTGTCGCAAAGCCCAATTGTCTATGTGTGCCTGTAATGTGCCTAAGATGGTGTTGGACCTAGAAATAGGTACACTCCATCGCTTGTCTGTCATGTTTTCTCTGTGTCTTCAATTGTGTGTGTTTTGGCATGCTTGTTATGTGTGGCATGTTTGTTTCCCCATATGCAAAGACCAGTACCCTCGAGTAGTGCTTCCTGCATTTTGGAAGGTTTGTGTGTCTTGCATGTGTGTTGCCCCATATATACAGAGACCTGCGCCCTAAGGTAGTGCATCATGTATTATGGGAGGTTTGTTTATTTTCCAGTACTTGCATTTGCATTTCATATATATGAGAAAAAGAAAAGAAAAGATATCATTTCTATCTTCCATGCATTAATGTGTCTTCTATGCATTGATTGTATTCTCCATGTTCTGTGTGACTATAACTGTCTTCTTTGTGTTTTGCATGCATGTTACTGTCTTCTATGTGATTGGTGTGTTTGTTGTGTTTGTGACCTTACTTTAATGCATGTATTGGCCTCACGTTTATACATACATTAAAGTGGGCTCTAAATGTAACATCGAAAAATGTCCCCTTGGGGGCTTTTCCCTCATAAGGTTTAGCTCCCAGGTCTTTACCATGCATTTAGGACATCTCAGTTCATATTTTGGCATCCCAATGGAATGAGGCCTAGGTTTCATGGCAAAGTAGACCTAGGAGGACCCCTTGAGTTGTACCCTGCTCAAAATAGGGGGGAGGACTTGGGCATCTGTGCCCTATTCCTACCCTATTTTGGGGCAGCCCTAATTTTTAGGTGTCAATTTATGACCGTTAGTTGGTCCTATTGCTGACACGGTAAGTTTTGATTTTTAAAATCTTGGCGGGAGTGCTTGTAGTTGCATATATAAGTATGTTTAGGCATTCATTTGTAAACTAGATGGCAATTGTGATGTTCAAGTGCTCTCAAGGTGATTCAAGGCTTTCATTGTGTTGCAAGAGTAGACTTGTATGTTTTGTGTGTTGATATTTGTAGATTTGAGCATCAATTTCTTCATGGAATGAAGAACATCTTCCTCCCATGAGAGATTCACTACAAGGTGACATTATATTGTGTTTTCATCATTGATTCCTTTGGTTTTTGCCTCTGCCTCACAAGGGCACGCACTCTTTATCTAACAACGGTGTTCTCAGACTTAAGTGTCCTCTGGGGCTTGACTGAGGCAAGCCTCTAAACATCACAACCCACAACCCAAGTCTTGTGATTGCAGGTTATAGGTGTCGTATTTGGGAAAAGTGGAGTTGCGGGAAGAATTGGCAGGCATCAAGGATTTGGGATTTGAAGAAAAGTAGGACACATGAGCACTTCTAGGACTTGGATGATTGCTCTAGTGTCCTCCGCATCCAAGTTTTAGGAAACATAAGTTACAGGGCTGATCAATGTTGGAAGGAGGTCCGCATTCCATGAAGAAACTAGTACCTTGGACTTGGGCACCTGTTCCAATGTCCCCAACTATTTTGCTTCCGAACCCTTAAAATAGGTATTTTGTGATTTGGTATTTTACTCCCGTCTACAAGAGCTTTTTATGTTGTTCATCAATTTGTTGTTGTATTTGCATAATCAGGGTTTTAATAGTCAATTGGGCATCAGAGAAGGAAAATTGATAATTAAATTCTCTAATCCAAGTTTCCTTACATTTGCAAGTGACCTAGGGTATGATAGTGCTCATCACTGAACCCTAGATCCTTGACTGTATAGTGGAGAGGTGGATTTAAACATCTAAAATCTAGAACATTAATAAATCCAATTTTCCCCTAAACATACAGCCAATAAGAAAAAGGTCACCATTGACTATTATAACAAGGTAGAGACCATAAGAGTTATGAAGACTGTCCAAATAGTGGTGAAAAGAATGACCAAAGTTATACTTTCATGACTGGGTGATGAAAAGGGAGGCTAAGGTTTGTTCCAATAAAACCCTTATGATAATACCAGAGTTTGCTACAGCATACAAATGTAGTAGAAATGACAACTACAGAACCAAATATAAAATCAATACTTATTTTTTCACTGCCATAATACAAAAAGAGGACAGATGTCAAGAGTCATCTCTGTCAAAACGATAATAAAACCTTAGGATAGAGCTCGACAAAGAAACAAATACTTTCTTTTAACTTCTGTAGTTGCTTTAAGGAGAATGCAGCTTATCAGAGCTTGAAGAATAGTATATATGGCTGTATACTAAGAAGATATAAGATTTCTTTCACATATATTGCATATACATGACATCAAAAAAGAGAAAAACAATCACCTGTGTCTTTTATGCTATGAAAACTTAAAGAGGATATGAAGTTTCATCATTTTACACAGTATATTTTGAAAATTAATCATTTTTATACTTAGAAAAGAGAAAGAAAGTATCAGCTTACAGTGATAAGAACTTACCTGTGGCTTTTTGGAGCCTTTCACCAAAGATACAATGAGAAACCCTTCAAAACCAACAGGAAAACATCTACAGGAAACCACAAAAAACCCTCCATCGTGGCGCACATAGAAGTTGCAAGAATGAAAAAATACAAAATGAAAATGAAAGTTGAAATGTTGCATTTGTGTCTTTTAGGGTTTGGACCCTAGAAACCTGATGGGTTCTTTTTTTATTGCATTTTTAAGACTTTTGTATCTTCTCATAACATGGCTCCTGGTACAAGACTTAGGTCTAGGGCAGTATTGCTTTATGATATGCACAATGAAACATATAAGTCTTCTAAGGACTTTTCTATTACTTTATCTCCTTTTAGCTAGGGTAAACACTTATGTGTTCCCTTTTCTTTTCTTTTGCATAAATATAGAATGTAAAAACATTTAAACTTAAATGTTGGAGTTATAAACCATTTAAAGTTTATTGTTATCCTTAAATACAAAGGAGGTTGTAAAGACATACAAAGTGTTAAGTGTTTTGTCATGCCATGGTACATGCCAAGCATCTAGGAGGCAGTTGTATGAGTTGTCCAACATATGCAGGAGAATTAGGAGAAGGTTGTTTGGGTTTCATTGACTTTGGAGGGCAATTAGGAGCCATTTGTGGATAGTTTTATATGCCATCATGTTAGGCTAAGTCATGTTGGACTTTTTCACTCATTGTGACCTCTTTTGGAGTAGATTTAGGTGCTAGATTTGGGGCTTTTCTATTGTATCCATCCCCAACTATTTTTAGTTCCTCTTTTGATGGATTTTAGGAAGGAGTTGATGGATATAGTCAATATTTTGACTCATTTGTACTTAGTTCTGATTATACAATTTTTGGAGACTTGTGATTTTGCAATCCTTGCTCAAATTTTGATAATTTGTAACTCATTTTACTAGTTTACTTGATATGGAATACATGGAGACTTTGAATGCCATTGATTGGAGATTGTGCCTACTTGTCTTATGCATCTTTGTGCTTATCAACTGATTTGATAGAGTTATCTATGAAATAAGTTTTATTTCCTCTTAGCTTTTGTCTCAGGATTTAGAGCCTTTTATGCAGGAAATACTAATGTAGGTTGCAAGTTGTGTTTTAATTGTGTTTTATCTTTAAGCGTGAAATCATCTTTTCCTCTTAAGAATTCTGCATATACAAACCTACTTGTGAAATATTTATGTAGAAGTATAAGTGATAGGTTTTGCAAGAAATCTTTCAGTCATTTTAACAAGTGTTTGAATCTGGTATTTTCATGTTCCTCATTAAGTTAGGTATATCACCATTTAGAGTTAATTTCAGTTTTAGTGTATATCCTTCTCACTCTTTTCCTTGTCAATACCATAGAGTTGTCAGTCTTAGGTGATACAAAGTTTAGGAAGCTGGCCTTCTCTAGAGATTCACTTTAGTTTCTAGGTGACCCACAACCATAGGAGTGTTTCCATGTTCCTCTAGAGTACCAATTTTTAGCAAATTGGTAGGGTGCAACTTTTAGAGATTACAGTTTTTGGCATGCCTGGTGGGACTGTTAAATCAAGACAGTTTTAGTTTTCAAACTTTGCTAGCTCTGATATGTAGCCAGTATATTTTAGCCTTTAAGAGGTGTTTTCCTCCATATCTGGTGACTCTCACTGAGAATAGAACAAGTAAACTAGTGCTATTTTACTTTTATGAAAAAGAGACAAACCAGAAGTTCAAGTTCTTTTGAGTATTTATAGTTGTCTCCACCTAGAAGATAAAGTACAACTGTGAAAAGAACCCCAATTTCAAAGAGAATTCAATCATCTCCACCAAGTTTTAGACCAATAGTACCTGTATCTCCTATACTAATCCAAGCAAATCCACCTCCAGCTATTCCAATGGCAAGGAATCAACCATTTGTGGCATTTGATGGGGGCAGCCTATTAAATTTAACACAGCATGATGATATACCTATGGCAGCTTTGAAAAGTATACCTTTTTTCACAGGGGAGGATCAAACTACCCCAATTGAGCACATCAGAGATGTGGCTTCCCTATGTGGAGTTCATCATGTAACCCAAGAAATGTAGCAATCAGGCTGCTAACTGCCTCACTGAAAGGAAAGGCCTTGCAGTGGTTCAGGAGTCTACCAGTGAACACCATTAGAACATGGGATGACTTGGGTGATAAATTATATAAACAATTTCAAGATAAGTCTGGTCACTTATCATTGGTTGAATAGATAACCACAATAAAGAGAGTTCCTCAGGAGCAAATGATGGATTTCAACTTTCATTTTTAGAAAACATGGGACAAAATCTTGGCCACGGTAAGACCCTCATTAGATTATGCTTTTTTGTACTATTTAAAAGCTCTTAACAATGACATTTCCATCATGATACAATCAATGGGAGGTACTAGTTTACCAGATGCTTATGAAATATCAATTAGAGAAGAAAATAGCCTAATTCAAGATGGTAAGATAGCACCGAGGCCACCAATGCCTATTTTTCCTAAAATCTAGCCTTTTATGCCATTGCAAATTTCATCTTTTGCCTCTATACCCACTATTACAGCAGTGCCAACTGCTATCAATTCTGAGACTGCTATTTCTAGCTTATCACAAGAGCTAAAAGAGATTAAAAATAGCCAACAAAAGATTGAAAACATACTTCAAACTTTTGGAAATGAACTGGTGAACATAAAGAAGCAACAGGCCTAGAATAGGAAACCATATCAGCCACAAAATCAAGGTCAAAATCAGCCATACCAAACAAATAGACCACCATACCAAGGAAATTACCAGGGTACAAGGTAGAATGTAAACCCAAGGCCTTTTCAGCCTTATAATCCTGCACCAATTAATTCAGTTAGAGATCTTGTCCTTGTTCAAAATAACCTTGCAACAAAGTATGAATGGTGTTTTCCTTGCAATCAGCCACACAATCAAGCTACCTATTCAAATGGAGTTATTAATCAGGCATTAATGGTACAAAATGTTGCAGTTCCTCAACCTAACACATCTAATGATGGGCCTTTCTAGTAGCAAGAACAACCTCCAAATGATACTGCCTTCCTAAATTAGCAAGGTGAAGAGTTTTATGGAGTAAATAGGGATGATTCTCTGATTACAGCAGATACAAGAGCTAAAAAGAGGGGCTTTGAGATGGAACAATCAGCAAACAAAGGAAAAGAAGCTACTGGACCATCCAAATCTCAAATCCCTCACATCTTACAAAGAAATGTTCAAAGTGCTGCCAAGGAATAGCCTCACATATAGGCAAACCCTGTTGCTGCAAAGTCTCATCAAAAGGTAAATGTCACTTCACCTTTCAACATCATTGAAAATATGAAGAAAATGAATGTGACAATGTCCATGTGGGATTCCTTATCCATCCCAGGCCAAAAAGAGATGTTACAATCTACTTTATCTGATTTGAAAGTGTCTAGTGATGCAACAGTTGACCCAACTAGGACTATCCTTACAAATTCACCTCAAGACAGTAATAAAAAGCTAGGTAACGATGTCAAACATCTCCCATTTTATGTCTCATTGATAATAGGGGACAAATTAGTACATAACTGTATGGTGGATAGTGGGGCAAGTAGTTCGGTCGTGCCAAAGCAAATTGCAGATCATTTAGGATTGAAATACTAGCCTCTTAAAAAGGGAGTACTCTAGTTAGATGGAACATCTGTCAACATTGTAGGTGTGATTAAAGACTTAGGTCTCACATTACATGCTTGTCCAAATGTTTCAATCTCTCAGGAGGTGTTTATCATTGATTTACCCCCTCATTTTTCCATGTGTTTGTCAAGGGAGTTCACTGCCAAAATAGGAGGGTATTTGTCTTCAAATTGGTCCCACATGTTTTTTAGGACCAGATATGGAACAAAGGTGACTATAAAATCTGAGATGCTTGCCAAGGATCACATTGAGCCTTATGTGCTGAGTGCAATTAATGCCAATTGCACTATTTTTGATGATAGTGAGCTTGCTACTACTCAAGAATTACAGGCTGAAAGTGTACTAGAAGTACTTTTAAATGAGTGGACAGTAGAAAATGTTGTAGACAACCCTAATGATTACATTTAGGAAGCTGGTTGGGGTATTTATATGCTACATGAACCTGAAACAGTTATGCCAAACCTTGAGAAAAGTACAAAACAATAGTTGGAACAACAAGATGAGTTATGGAAAATGTACTTTAACAGTTCTAGGAGTAGAAATGGAGCTGGTGGGGGTGCAATGCTTGTGTCCCCACAAGGTAACAAGTATTATTCCACTTTCTATTTTGTTTTCTCATGTACTAACAATACTGTTGAATATGAAGGTTTGATTCGGGGATTGGAGTGGACCAGAAAGAGAAAAATCAACTATTTACAGGTATATGGGGATAGTGAACTAATTGTAAATTAGGTTAGAGGTCTGCATGTTACCAAAAATGATGTTTTGAAATCCTACAAGCATATACTGTGGGATATGATTAAAGAGTTTAGTGCTTTTAACCTGATTTCTATTCCAAAAAGTCAAAATAATCATGCAGATAGGTTAGCTGTAATAGGAGCTCAATTTGATATTCCTAATGATATAAAAAAGGAAAAGGCTCAACATTATGTTAAGGTGGTTATTAGACCTTCTATTTTTTATAACAACATTCACTAGCAAGTGTTTGAGAGTGATGAACATGTGTTGAGATTTTTACTAGAGAAGGATGAGTTTTTAGTGATGAATCAAGACAAGATTTAGAAGCACTATGAAGAACAGAGTGTTCATTTGAAGACTAACAAACTACCTAAGGGGTTAGTTACATTAGAATCCATCTTCAGCACTGATGATCAATTCAACAAGAGCAAAACCAACATGGAGGTCAAAGAGGAACATTATGAGGAGCTAGAAATTTTCAAAGGTAAGCTCCTTAAAATTGGTAAAATATGTTCACCTGAAGATAAAAAATCTTTTATTGCTCTTTGTCAAGAATTTCAAGATGTTTTTGCTTGGGAATATTTAGATTTGAAAGGGTTTGATCCTCACATTGCCCAGCATACCATAGAATTAGAGCCAAATACAAAACCTGTTAGGCAGAAATAAAGGCCTTTAAACCCAAAACTTAAGCCTCTAATGATTAAATAGTTAACCAAGCTAATTGAGGGAAATATCATTTTTCCAATCAAGCACACATCCTAGGTCTCCAATCTTGTTCCTATGAGGAAGAAGAATGGAGAAATTAGGCTTTGTGTGGATTTTAGAGACCTCAATAGAGCATCCCTGAAAGACCATTATCCATTGCCTTCAATGGAGCAAATCCTACAAGTAGTAGTTGGTTCAGAGAGATTTTCATTACTTGATGCTTATTTAGGCTATAATCAAGTTTTGGTCAAAGAAGATGACCAACATAAGACCTCTTTCACTACAAAGTGCGGTACCATGGCATATAAAAGAATGCCTTTTGGCTTATCTAATGCTGGTTCCACTTTTTAGAGAGCTATGGATATGGCCTTTAAGGGCCTGCTTTATAAGCTGGTACTTGTGTACCTTGATGACATCATAGTATTCTCCAAGAATGTGGCTGAGCATTTATTACATTTAAGACAAGTGTTTGAGAGATGTAGAGAATTTGGTATATCCCTCAATCCCAAAAAATGCATTTTTGTTGTCCATGAAGGTAAGATTTTAGGACATGTTGTGTCAAAACAAGGGGTTACCATTGATATAGAAAGAGTGAATACTATTTTGGAGCTGCCTTTACCCAACCACAAGAAAGGACTACAAAGTTTTATAGGCAGAATTAATTTTTTGTGAAGATTTATACCTAATATTGCAAACTTGTTGAAGCCACTGACTTCTATGTTAACGAAAAATGTAGTTTTCGTTGGACAAAAGAAATTAAGCTCAGTTTTGAATCCATAAAAGAAGCCTTATCAACATCACCAAATTTGGTAAATATTGATTTTCAAAAGATTTCATTTTGTCTGTTTATGGTTGTATAGACACCATTTCTGCAATTCTGGTACAGCAACAAAATGAAGGTTTTTAATAGCCCATTGCTTTCTTTAGTCAAGGCTTACAAGATTATGAACAGAGGCACATTTTTATTAAAAAGTATGTCCTTGTAGTTTTTAAGAGTTTACAGAAGTTTAGACATCTTGTTTCTAACAACAAAGTGCATTTAATGGTGGCTCACCTTGGTGTGAAAGATTTTTTGTTGAGCAAGGATGTGAATGAAAAGAGGGCTAGGTGGATTACTAAAGTCATGGAGTATGCCATGGATATTAAGATAACTAAACTTGTCAGGGGAAGAGAACATAGTGAACATCTTGCTACTAGGCTTGAAGATGAAACAAAAAAGGAAGAAGTAGTTCTAGTTACTGAAAATGAGCCTCAAAATGATACTGCAGCTATTGGAGCAAGTTGGGTTAAAGATATGACTCATTTTCTACAAACTAGTGAGTGCCCAATGGGTTTAGATAGAGCCAAAAGAAGGTATCTATTCCTTATGTTTTGGTCGATAATGTTCTTTTTAGAAAGGATCTGAATGGTGTACTCTTACGATGCATTGATAATAATCAAGTTGACAAAGTGTTTTATGAGTTCCATGATGGAACAGCTGGCGGTCATTTTGTCCTAAGAATAACTACCTAGAAGATAATTAGAGCTGGCTATTATTGGCCCAGCTTATTTAGAGATGCCCATGCATGGGCTAGAAAATGTGTAAAATGTGTCATTTTTGCAGGCAAAGAGAAGCTGCCAGCTTTACCTCTGTAGCCAATTCAAGTGGAACAACCCTTTATGAGATGGGGCATTGATTTTATAGGTGCCATTAACCCACCATCCAGTGCAGGCCATAGGTGGGTACTGTTGGTGGTGATTGTTAGTCATATACAAACATAGAATAAAAGTTACACAACAACCTTTACTCATCTTGAAAGATACGATGAATTCAGAGAATTCATGATCCCAAGTCTCCGTTGATTAGGTCTTAATCTACTGACGTTACTCAGTGGTTGATGTGTGTTGCTGTTTTCCATTCAGGGGCCTTACGTTCTTCAGTAATTTCTACAAAGTTCATCATTATTTCTCCAAATATCCTATTCTTTATGTCTGCCCTGTACAAATCTTTAACAATTCTACCTCTGCACTTATGGATTCACTCAAATAATGTGCCTACAGGCTGATATTTACATGATTTATACCAGTATTTATGATTCTTTGCATGATATTTTCAATACTATATGCATTTAACTCAAATATGCTAAGGATTTTCTATTATCTACGAGATGTCAGCATATTTCTCTGTTCTGCTTGTTATTTATCATGATTTGCAGTTATGGTGATGAATTTATGAAATTAAAATAAAGAAAAGGGTTAAAGAATGAGATTCCCAAAACTACTTGACTGAGATCACTAATCCACATATTAGCTCCCATACATGCAATGAAAAGAAAGAAACTAGAATCATACTTCACCAGGACATTCCACAAATCCGCATGATCTAGTGCAAATCTTCAAAGGAAAAGTTGACAACAACATGTAATGAAATGAAAGCGCTTCTAGTTGAACACAGCATTCACTAGTACATATCCAGAAATCAACAGGAAGATTACGTAAAATTTACAATTAGGATGTAATCTGAAACTTCATATCCATTCAGTATGCTCAAGAACAGGTACATTTACAATGATCTGAAGAAAGAACCTTGACATTTCAACAATTCAATCCTCATTAGTCTTAGTAATCCGATCTCGTATTTGATTCTACAGTAAATGGCCTTAATGTGCCAGATGTTCCAATGTATATCAATGTATATTCTTTTTTATGTCTCAGGATCTGGCTCTTATATAGAACAAATGCCAGAAAACAGTTACAATGATCCAAGGATCATGATCCTCTCAGAACAATCAATGGTCCAGATGAATAGCACGTGCTTTTCCAGTTGGCAAATGTATAGCTGGCACAGAATATTCCAGCATCTTCAACTTGATTCAGTCTCCAGCTGGCAAACAGCATATTTGACAGTATCCTCCTCACTTCTGGTTCATGTTGCCTCCATGTGCAACTTTGCAATGTTCAGCTTCAAACAGCTCTGAGCCTTCCTGCAATAAACAAACAAGCATTAAGTCCAGCATCATGACTTCCTGCAAATAAACAGACAAACATTAAGTTCATCATCATGTGGAACACAGCATGAAGTTAAAATTCACATCAAAACAAGCCCCCATGTTCAAACATATGCAATGGGTTTCAAATTCTGTGAAAACCATGCAAAAAATGCATAAACAGGGCTAAAAAATACACTGGTCAACCATCACTGACCGAAAATCAGGCTATCGGGCTTCAAATTTCTATCGCTCTGTTTTCCCGCCCATTTTCATGTATATCGGGTTCTAAATCCGCATATAGAAGCATGAAAAACAAAAATATACAAGCAATTTCCTGTATTTAACTTTTACTTGACATCCGGCGCTTGTATATTTTGAATGTATATTTCGCTCAAATCTGCATATACAACGTAAAATATACAACGATTTAACCACCATTAAATTTCTTTCGAATCCGGCCTTGTATATTATGCATGCATCCTTCGCTCTTGCATGTGAATAGTGCATTGTACATTTCGCTTGTATATTCCGCTTGTATATGAAAATATACAAGCGCCGATATACAACAACTTTGTGGCATTTGATAATCATTTCAAGTCCGCCAATGTACATGTTACATTGTATGTATCGGCGTGACGACTTATATCAGAGTGAAAAATCAAGACAGGGCCGACAGTTAAAACTACACCGATCAATAGCATATCGGCGTGACTATCTCCATCGGGGAGAAAATATAAAGCATGGCCGATATCATATGTTGGGCCGATGGACTTCCATATCAGGCAGATATATAAGATCTGGAAGACAATAACAAGCTCCACCGATGACATACCTTAGGCCGATCATCCTCCATATTATATATGACGTCACCGTCATATTTCGTTTCTGTATATTGGGGAAAGAATGACATCATCATCATCATCATGTCGAAGGAAAATAGGAGGATTTGAAATATGATCCTGCTGCTGAGAGTATCACCCCCCCTTAAAAGATAGGGTGATCATCATGATCATGCAAAAGGAGATCAGGAGGATATGATGATGTCATCATCATATTAGCGAATATCAGCAAATATGACCCTCCCTTGAAAGATCAGGATGATGACCACCCGATAGGACTTTGACATGCGCATGCAAATATGCAGATGGTGGATTTTCTAAGCAGGGTGATATTATAATATTAGCATGATATTATAATATCAGGTGATGTTATAATATCATGATGCTCGTTGTTATGAAATATGACCCTCCTAAAATCATGTTTGACCAGACCTTTGACTTGTCATAACTTTCTCATATGGACAAATTTTAGGGTGATGTAAAAGGCAAACCTGCCTAGAATTTCAAGCTCTTTCACATGGTAAGCTTTATGAGGATAGATTCAGACTTTCAAATTTGGCTCAGACTTCAAGATCACAAATATGCTTGAGATTAGGCATATGCATACTGACTGACACTGTTTTACCATTACCGCCCAGAGCACAAAAGCAAGGGAACAAGCCAGCAAAGTTGGGTCCCTGTTTTGATAATGCAAAATGGGGCGTGTTGTGTAACCACACAACAACTTGCCACCAAAGAAAACAACAAAATTCAAATAATTCAAAAGGTGAGGATAAATTAAAACATAAATTTCCAACTCCTATTAAGCATGAGCATCCTAATCCTTTCTAACTGGTATCATGTTCATCAATGTAACAATGAATTGATAAGGGATCAATTGTGTGCATGTGATTCATATACTCATCTTGAAAGTGAGTTGAATACATCAGTGACTGGTGTTAAGCTACATAGTTTGGTTCATCCCTCATAGCCAACCGAATAGAGCCTTGCTGCCAGCAGGCGTCCATAGCCCCGACAAGGTTATCGTTGCAATTCTCCTAAGTAGAGCCCCATTGCCAGCAAGCGTCTATAGCTCCGGTAGAGTTACTTAGATGACTTAATCTGGATTTTCAAAAAATCCATTTTATTATTTTATTTATTTTATACTTTGAATTTAATTCTTAAGATATAACAGTTGTAGCCTCATGATACAAGGAATGGTCACTTGTTGAAATTAAGTTGAGAATTGCAATGGTAGCAAGGGCAACCTTTAGATTTTTGACTTAACACCTACACTGATATGTTCAATAAACCCAAGGCTGTTAGGTGTGTCATTGTGAGGATCACCTTGACTCAAGAAAAGTAGTACTGATGAATATGATACCACAGACCTGATCAAGAATACCTATACTGACATGAGTTACAACCTATATAAAAACTTATATCCAACTTTTGAATTCTAACAATTTCTGCGGTGTTCTTAAGTAACAAGGTGCACCAGTTTTGCCCAACCAAAACAAAGACTCAACAACGCAAAGCAAAAAGCAACCTGTACAAACAACTAACCTACGAAAAGGAAACAACAGAAAGCAAAACAAGCAAACTGTACAAACAACTAACCTACAAAATTATATACCAACCACTACTAGGCAAACAAAAACCAGCAAACGACCCAAATACACCTGTATTTGCATACTTCTTTTGATTGTGCAGGAGCATTAAGGTATTAGTTATGGTTCTCAACCTAGCAAATTTATCTTTATATTCTGAAGAATATTCTGATATTCTGAATTCATTGTATTCAACAGAATAACTCTTGATGATCAGCAATTGAGGAAGCTCATCATGTTCATGATTAATCCATATGCATGTCTTATCTCCTGAATTTCCATAATCAAAATAGTAATCAACATCATTTACTGTGGAAAGGAGAAATACAACCTGGTGTATTTCTGATTCTGTTGGACATGCTTCTTCATTGACAGTTGGTCCTCCATTTAATTCTATATTTTCATTGCTTAGCCCAATGCCTGGTCTCACTTCAAATTGAAGGATGTATGACTCTTGATGTATTAATTCTCCATCTTTATCCAGCCTTATCCCTTCGTTCCGGATGTTCAGTTTATCTTCCAGTTCAGGAAACTTCTCAATATTTTCTTCAATTTCCTGCACATCAGCAGCTAAATAAGTATCTTTATTATCACAACCTGAGATACAGAAATTTATCATTTCTAAATCATTTGACTATAAAAGAGAAACAACTTTCACTTGATAAGGACACTCCCCTGTTTCATTCTCAAAATATTTCTGGAGTGACGTCTAATCATGCACAACAACTCCAAAGTCTTCTACATCTTCATCTTTCAGGAATTGTTTATTAAATAATTCACATCTTCTATCTATTAGAGGATCTGGTTCCATTAAGCTGTAACATTCCTGCATTTGATCATTCGATTCAAAGAAGTCAGGTAATAAATCAGCATTTATTTTCTTTTCTATGGCTCCCTGAGTTACCACTATAGGAACTTCATCATCAGCAGTGAATTTAAATTGCTCTACTATCTGTTTACACTTCTCTTTACCATAGAAAGACTCCAGGAAAGATGTTTCATCTTCTTTATCAAAAGTATTAGGATCAGAATCAAAAATATTATCCTGATGAGTAGTTTCTTCTCTAAAATTTTCACAGGATTCATACCTGCATACTGACTGATCCTTACTTGTATTAGGAAGTAGAGAACTCCTATCAATCTCACCATGGAATGAATCAAGGAAAGATGTTTCCTCTTTTTTACCTTCTGGAACTGATTCAGCCACTATATTTTTTAGAATCTTTTTCAACATGATCAAGCAGGCGTAACAATCCCTTTCTGAATGCTCTTCATCATGTAATCTGCACCAACTTTCAATCAAGACATCATCAATGGGTAAACCTAATATTTGACTACACTGTATGTTTCTAGACAAATATAATTCAAAATCTTCAGAACGATCCACTTCAGTTCCTAGACAACTAATAACTTCTGGTGCTGCGTCTGCTTGTTGTTCCAGAATTTCTTTATTTTCCTGCCAGACTTCTTCATTTTCCTGGCAAATTTCTGCCCTGAACTCATCTAGGAAGAATATCAGTCCTTTCAAATATAAATCCAACCTTGTAAGGAAAGTTAAACAATTAAATTCACTGTGTTCCGCAGTCTGGTGTATCCTGCAACAGGTAGATAAACCAAAGTTAGACAAACTGTGAGGGTAAAGCTGCCTATTCAAAGTTTCCTGAAATAAAGGAATGTTAATTTGACAATTATTTTCATATACATCCATCAAAATGAGACTCTATTTTTCAATTTTTTAGGATTTTGAAATTTTAATGAGATCTATCATATCTCAAAATAAAACTTGAAAGTTCAGAAAATGTTGGTCAAATCTTTGAGGCTTTGAGCTAGATCTTTGCAAAGGTGCAACCACAACCTCTCAGATAAGAGATATTTGTAGCCATTTAACTCACATGATGAAATATTTATGCAATACTTATAGAAATCTAGAAATCTCCTTGTTCAGGCCCTCCTTCTAGCGCCAATTTATGTTGCGTTAGAAGCGAGGGGCCTGCAGACTAATTGCAAGACTTAGGGCAAGCTGCTATACTAAGGCAGGGGATATCACTTCAATTAAACAGGATTTATTTGCTGAGAAACAGCTCATGCCCTCCTTCTAGCGCCAATTTATGTTGCGTTAGAAGCGAGGAGCCTACATAAAATGAACGATGACTGAAGCAATGGTGTCTTTTCCCGTTCGCCCTCCTTCTAGCGCCAATTTATGTTGGTGGTGATTGTTAGTCATATACAAACATAGAATAAAAGTTACACAACAACCTTTACTCATCTTGAAAGATACGATGAATTCAGAGAATTCGTGATCCCAAGTCTCCGTTGATTAGGTCTTAATCTACTGACGTTACTTAGTGGTTGATGTGTGTTGCTGTTTTCCATTCAGGGGCCTTACGTTCTTCAATAATTTCTACAAAGTTCATCATTATTTCTCCAAATATCCTGTTCTTTATGTCTGCCCTGTACAAATCTTTAACAATTCTACCTCTGCACTTATGGATTCACTCAAATAATGTGCCTACAGGCTGATATTTACATGATTTATACCAGTATTTATGATTCTTTGCATGATATTTTCAATACTATATGCATTTAACTCAAATATGCTAAGGATTTTCTATCATCTACGAGATGTCAGCATATTTCTCTGTTCTGCTTGTTATTTATCATGATTTGCAGTTATGGTGATGAATTTATGAAATTAAAATAAAGAAAAGGGTTAAAGAATGAGATTCCCAAAACTACTTGACTGAGATCACTGATCCACATACTAGCTCCCATACATGCAATGAAAAGAAGGAAACTAGAATCATACTTCACCAGGACATTCCACAAATCCACATGATCTAGTGCAAATCTTCAAAGGAAAAGTTGACAACAACATGTAATGAAATGAAAGCGCTTCTAGTTGAACACAGCATTCACCAGTACATATCCAGAAATCAACAGGAAGATTACGTAAAATTTACAATCAGGATGTAATCTGAAGCTTCATATCCATTCAGTATGCTCAAGAACAGGTACATTTATAGTGATCTGAAGAAAGAACCTTGAAATTTCAACAATTCAATCCTCATTAGTCTCAGTAATCCGATCTCGTATTTGATTCTACAATAAATGGCCTTAATGTGCCAGATGTTCCAATGTATATCAATGTATATTCTTTTTTATGTCTCAGGATCTGGCTCTTATATAGAACAAATGCCAGAAAACAGTTACAATGATCCAAGGATCATGATCCTCTCAGAACAATCAATGGTCCAGATGAATAGCACGTGCTTTTCCAGTTGGCAAATGTATAGCTGGCACAGAATATTCCAGCATCTTCAACTTGATTCGGTCTCTAGCTGGCAAACAGCATATTTGACAATATCCTCCTCACTTCTGGTTCATGTTGCCTCCATGTGCAACTTTGCAATGTTCAGCTTCAAACAGCTCTGAGGCTTCCTGCAATAAACAGACAAGCATTAAGTCCAGCATCATGACTTCCTGCAAATAAACAGATAAACATTAAGTTCATCATCATGTGGAACACAGCATGAAGTTAAAATTCACATCAAAACAAGCCCCCATGTTCAAACATATGCAATGGGTTTCAAATTCTGTGAAAACCATGCAAAAAATGCATAAACAGGGCTAAAAAATACACTGGTCAACCATCGCTGACCGAAAATCAGGCTATTGGGCTTCAAATTTCTATCGCTCTGTTTTCCCGCCCATTTTCATGTATATCGGGTTCTAAATCTGCATATAGAAGCATGAAAAACAAAAATATACAAGCAATTTCCTGTATTTAACTTTTACTTGACATCCGGCGCTTGTATATTTCGAATGTATATTTCGCTCAAATCTGCATATACAACATAAAATATACAACGATTTAACCACCATTAAATTTCTTTCGAATCCGGCCTTGTATATTATGCATGCATCCTTCGCTCTTGCATGTGAATAATGCATTGTACATTTCACTTGTATATTCCGCTTGTATATGAAAATATACAAGCGCCGATATACAACAACTTTGTGGCATTTGATAATCATTTCAAGTCCGCCAATGTACATGTTACATTGTATGTATCGGCGTGACCACTTATATCGGAGTGAAAAGTCAAGACAGGGCCGACAGTTAAAACTACGCCGATCAACAGCATATCAGTGTGACTATCTCCATCGGGGAGAAAATATAAAGCATGGCCGATATCATATGTTGGGCCGATGGACTTCCATATCAGGGAGATATATAAGATCGGGCAGACAATAACAAGCTCCACCGATGACATACCTTAGGCCGATCATCCTCCATATTATATATGACGTCACCGTCATATTTCGTTTCTGTATATTGGGGAAAGAATGACATCATCATCATCATCATCATGTCGAAGGAAAATAGGAGGATTTGAAATATGATCCTGCTGCTGAGAGTATCACCCCCCCTTAAAAGATAGGGTGATCATCATGATCATGCAAAAGGAGATCAGGAGGATATGATGATGTCATCATCATATTAGCGAATATCAGCAAATATGACCCTCCCTTGAAAGATCAGGATGATGACCCCCCGATAGGACTTTGACATGCGCATGCAAATATGCAGATGGTGGATTTTCTAAGCAGGGTGATATTATAATATTAGCATGATATTATAATATCAGGTGATGTTATAATATCATGATGCTCGTTGTTATGAAATATGACCCTCCTAAAATCATGTTTGACCAGACCTTTGACTTGTCATAACTTTCTCATATGGACGAATTTTAGGGTGATGTAAAAAGCAAACCTACCTAGAATTTCAAGCTCTTTCACATGGTAAGCTTTCTGAGGATAGATTCAGACTTTCAAATTTGGCTCAGACTTCAAGATCACAAATATGCTTGAGATTAGGCATATGCATACTGACTGACACTGTTTTACCATTACCGCCCAGAGCACAAAAGCAAGGGAACAAGCCAGCAAAGTTGGGTCCCTGTTTTGATAATGCAAAATGGGGCGTGTTGTGTAACCACACAACATGTACTCACAGAAACAAATTACTTCATGATATGGACTGAGGCAGTGGCTTTGAAAGAAGTCAATGAAAGTGTTGTCCTAAACTTTTATTACGATTTAGTACCCAGATTTGGAGTTCATGAATCAATAATTTTAGACAATGTTTTATCCTTTATTGGATTGAGAGTAAGTGACTGGGCTGTGAAGAATGGCATTTATTTAAATACATCATCAAATTATTACCCTCAAGGTAATGGTTTGGCAGAATCAACAAACAAGAACTTGATAAGGATTATCAAAAGGACTATGGAAGATAACCAGAGGACCTAGCACACCAAGCTGAAATATGCTCTATGTGCAGATAGAATAACTCCCAAAAGGTCTATTGGGAACTCTCCATATATGCTAGTTTATGGCAAAGAGTCAAGGCTACCTCTATCTATTGAGCTTCCAGCTCTTGACATCATGAATCAACTAGAAATGTTTGAAGAGGAAGATCCAATTGCTGTTAGATATGCTCAACTCATGGAGTTAGAAGAAGTAAGAGATAAGGCAATGAAAGCTATGGAGAATCATTAGCTTCAAACAAAAAAGGTATATGATAAGGAAGCCACTCCTAGAATTTTTAGAGAGGGTGACATTGTGCTTAAATGGGATGAACTAAAAAGTAGGCCAAGTAAACACTCTAAGTTTGATAGCATGTGGAGTGGCCCATTTATCATCACTGAATGCAAGGAGTATAATGCATTCTAGTTATCAAACATGGATGGATAAAACTTGCCTATCCCAGTTAATGGGATACACCTGAAAAGGTGTTTTGAGGTATGATCTACCTTTGTGAATAGTAGGTTAGGTTTCTTGTTTTCAATAAGTGTTGTTGCACCATAGTTTAGATGCTTTGTGTTTTTCCCTAAGTGTTTTCCAACACAGTTAGATAGTTGCCTTTCTCCATTTTTTCTTTTGTTTAGTTTTTCAAGTGTCTTTCACTTTGTTCTGTTGACTTGCAGAAGTCAGAAATACCTTTATCCAAATGTTTTTGAAGTCTTTGAGTGACTCCATGCCCAATGGATAAGGTCTAGGCAACTGGTCTGATATTTAGTAGGTAAACATATAGTAGACGTCGTAAAAAATGTTATCTAATTTCACTACTAGCTCAATTAGGTAGAGCTTTTCAATTTTTGAAGAAAAGAAGGGTACATTTTTATTTCTGTTAGACTGCAAATGAAAAACTAATGTTAGAGCAATGATGAGACTAACTGTTTGACTGCAAATGAAAAGAGAAACTATACATTTATAGAAAACTAAAGAGATAAATATGTATATGAAATAGGGTGACTTGTCATTGCTTGAATGACGAGTCTTGGTCATGTTTGTCGTGTCTGGTGTCATCTTGTGTTGTCCACTTGTCATACATTCAGCTACTATCTACTTTTTACCCCTAGTTACCTACATAATTTTTTTGAAAAACTAATGTTAGAGCAATGACGAGGCATCATACATCATATGATATACATCTACAAATATACAGTTTGATTTTTAGATGCAGTAAACTAGTTAATATTGTTACAAGTATGGGCCTAACTGGTGTTGTCATTGATGTCAACATACTCCTGTTGCATTGATGATAAGGATTGGATGAGTTGTATGCTGAGGATATTGAGAAAATTAGTCCTATCAGGAATAGAGAAGAACAGTGAAGACAATAAGGTAAAGATCCCAGCTAAGATGAAGATCAGAGGATGCCGATCAAAGGGTTTGTAGATATGTGTCTTAATATGATCCATTAAAGATTTGAGAGGTCCACATGAAGATCTAAAGAAGTTATGGCCACTTGAGTAAAACTAGTTTTGGCAGATGTTTAGAGGTGACAGAGTGACACAGATAGGTCCGATGAGATCTGAAAATGCAATACCTTGTTCTACATATTTGGTGGAGTGTTTAGGAAGTCAATGTGAATTGACAGCTCAATTGGTTCGTGGTCTGAAGGTCCACAAGCATCTATTCCAATATGACAGTGATGACAGACTATGTTCTTGAGGTTTCAGATGAAGGAGAGAAAGATTTCAGTAAGCAGAAGTAGTATGGATGTTCTTGGTGATTCAGGCAAGCTTGTGGAGGTCTTTGGATTGTGTCCAATTTGTGTTGGTGGTCCACATTGAAGATTGACCTCATAATTGAAGAATTACTTCTGGATGATGATGTTCTTCCTAAGTCTGGCCAACCAGATGAGTTACACATCTTGCGGATGATCTTGAAGATGTTCTATGAAGCATGGTGTGTTCCTATAAGAAGATTGAAGTCTCAGATCTGTGTAGCCAATAGTGTGTTGATCCGCATGAAGTCTTTTTGTAATTAGTCATGTTGTGTTTATGTATTTTCTCTGTAATGTATGTTGACTTGGATGATTATCCCAAAGTCAAATGTCTTGTATAAATAAGAGGTTGTGAAGTCATTTCAAATGTATCTTGTGGAGATGAGTGTGTGGTAGAGAGGAGCAGAGCAAAAGGAAGAGTAGAAGTATTGGGCTTAAATGGAACTAACTCAAGCATTGTGAAGATGCTATTCTTTAGTTCAAGTATGTAATACTTATCATTCTGTAGACAGTGTGTCTCCTATAGGCAGTGGGTCTTTTGTGAGCAATGTGCTTAGGCAGTGAGCCCTAATTGGCATATGCCATTTTGTTCTTCTTATTCTTTTAATAGAGAATACAATCTTGGGTTAGTCACCCCATGGTTTTTCCCTTAACCAGGTTTTCAACATTAAAATCTTGGTGTCTTATGTGTTAATGTGTTTCTGCTCTTGCATTGTTGCATTATGTTTCCATGATTGATTTATTATTATGTTGTTGAATTATAAGAAGTTAAGTAATTAATTGGAAGAAAGTTTTGGACAACTGATTCAGCCCCCATCTCAGTTGTCTATCCTGAATCTAACAATTGGTATCAGAACTAAGTTCCTCTAAAAGAGCTTAACCGCTTGAGGAGATCTAGGATGTCATCCTACAAGAAGGATAGTCCGATGTTTGACGGAACCAATTTTACTCTTTGGAAAAGTCATATGGAATGTCACTTGCAATGTATGGGAATGCAGTATTGGATCATGGCTTCAAAGAATATGTTCCTCCATAGAATGGTCTGAGTACCATAGATGAAATTAGAGATCTTGAAAACAATCTCCGAACTAAAGAAGTTCTACTAAGTGCCTTATCTGATTCAGAGCTGACAAATGTTATTGATCTAAAAATTGCATATGAGATTTGGCAAAAATTGGAACTTATACATGAAGGAGACAAGTATGTTAAATGTGCCAAGCTACAGAGTCTGAAAGAAAAATTCAAAAACCTGAAGATGAAAATATCACTACATTTATGCCATGAGTAAATGAGCTTGTTTGTGGCATTAGATGTGCTGGTGGAATCTTGGACGAAGATGAGATTGTTGCTAAAGTTCTCAGATCCCTTCCCGATTCTTACAAGTACAAGGTTGTTGCTATTGAAGAATTTAGATCTTTCTCAAATATCACAAGAGATCAATTGGTTGGTAAATTAGTTGCATTTGAATTGGTCAAGTTTGGAGATGCACCCCCCAAGACTGAATCTGCTTTCAAAGCTAGTGCATCTATAAAAGGAAAACAAAAGTTTGATCTGGGAGAGAACTCTTCAAAGAAACTATCATGGTATGAAAAAGCAAGAAAAGATCTAGAAGAAGATGAAGCAGTTGTTGCTCAACTTGAAGCCCTTATTGCAAAAAATTACCAAGAGAATCTCGTAAGTATGAAGGAAAATTGCCCTTCAAATGTTTTAACTGCAATTAGATTGGTCTTTTTGCCTCAAGGTGTCTAGAAATATTTTCAAGACCAAATCCTAATAGATCAAGATTCCAAAAGAAATGTTTCTATGTTCATGAAGATGATGATGATGAAGGAGTAACAGATGAAGAATTAGAGACAGGAAACAAATCCGGAAGTGACTAGGTGTTTATTGCCATCAAGGAAGAAGATCCAATGCCCTTTGAATCTGTCAATCATAAAATGGTAGAAAGAGCTTTAGCTGCCTAAGTTGAAGAAAAGGATGATTGGGTCATTGAAAGTGGATTCTCTCACCATATGATAGGTGATAAAAATAAGTTCATAGATTTGGAAAGATATGAAGGGGGAGTTGTAAAATTTGGTGATAATTCTGCTGGCAAGATCAGAGGTAGAGGAACTATTTCTTTGGATGGAAAGAACAAAACTAGTAATGTACAAGATGTTGAAGGCCTAAAGCACAATCTTCCTAGTGTTGGACTGTTGGTGGGCAAAGGCTATGATCTCTTATTCAAAAATGGAAAATGTAAGATCTTTGAAAGTTCTAGAATAGAGATTGCACCTGGTACTCAAACAAAAGGTAATATCTTCCACTTGGTTGGTACTGATAAAAGTTGTTTATTTGTTCAAAATAATTAGAGTTGGTTGTGGCATAGGAGAATGGTCATGTGAATTTTGATAATAACATCAAGATAAGAAACACTCAAGTTGTAAGAGATTTTCCTAGACTGGTAAAACCTACTAATAGTTTGTACAAAGAATGTCAGTTGGGTAAGCAGAGCAGAGTCACATTCAAAAGTAAGGAATAGTCTTCTACCGGACTGTTGGACTTGGTAAGTACTGATCTATGTGGTCCGGAAAGAATCAGGAGTTTGCAAGGTGATAGATACTTCATGTTATTAATTGATGACCATTCTTGAATGATGTAGGTGACTCTTCTAAAAGAGAAATAAGAGGCTCTTGAGAAATTCAAAATATTCAAGGCTATGGTAGAGAATGCAACTAGATTGAACATAAAATGTCTGAGTTCTGATAGAGGAGGAGAATTCACATCCATTGAGTTCATAGAATTCTATGAGAAACATAGGATAAAAAGATAGTTGTCTACTCCAAGGACTCCACAGTAGAATGGAGTAGTGGAGAGAAAGAACTGGACCATCTAGGAAGCATCTAGAACCATGATGATGGAATCAAATGTTCCCCAAATCTAATAGAGAGAAGCTGTAAGAAGTCTAGTCTATACTCTTAATCGAGTACAAATCAGAAGTAATACTAGTAAGACGCCTTAAGAACTCTGGTTTGGCATCACTCCCACTGTGAAGTATTTCAAAGTCTTTGGTAGAAAATGTTACATTAAAAGAGATGAAGATCTATGCAAATTTGATGCTAGAAGTGATGAAGGAATATTCTTGGGTTATTCTACTCAAAGCAAAGCATACCAGTGTTATAACAAGAGATTGAGAAATATTATAGAAAATACAAATGTGAAGGTTGATGAAGGTATTGAAAAACCCTCAACATTTTATGAATATGATGAAGATGATCAGAATGATTCTTTGGTCCAAGAAGCCCAAGCCCCTTCTGAGATTTAGATCCAGACTAATCTGGCAAATTAGGAAGAAGAGATAAGTTTGAATGAACCTATTAAAGAAATAGAAGTGCAAGAAAGTCCCAAAATTCCCAGGTATGTAAGACTGAATCACTCTGAAGACCAGATCATAGGTGATAAAAGCAAAGGTGTTCAA
Organism: Cunninghamia lanceolata; assembly: GCA_027924645.1. NCBI lineage: Eukaryota > Viridiplantae > Streptophyta > Pinopsida > Cupressales > Cupressaceae > Cunninghamia > Cunninghamia lanceolata. The sequence continues at coordinate 4,325,984 of BSBN01001011.1, forward strand.
ACAAGAAGAAAGATTGCTCAAGAATCAGAAGAGTATTATCTGATTTCAAAGATTGAACCAAAGTCATTGAATGAAGCATGCAATGATGAAGGTTGGACTAAAGCAATGGAGGAAGAGCTGATGTAAATTGAGAAAAATCACACTTGGGATCTTGTTCCCAGACCTAGAAACAAGAATGTTATTGGAACCAAATGGGTCTTCTAGAATAAACTAAATGAAGATGGTGAAGTAGTTAGAAACAAAGCTAGCTTGGTCTACAAGGGTTATTCTCAAGTAGAAGGAGTTGATTTTAAAGAAACTTTTGCTCCGATGGCAAGAATTGAAATAGTCAGATTATTTCTTATCTTTGTTGCCTTCAAGGATTTCAAGGTATATCAAATGGATGTCAAGTCTGCCTTCCTGAATGGTGACTTGGAAGAAGAAGTATGTATTGAGCAACTGGATGGATTTCAATTGTTTGATCATGGTGATATGGTCTGCAAGTTGAAGAAAGCACTGTATGGACTCAAACAAGCCCCAAGAGCCTACTATGAAATATTGGATAAGCATCTTTTGAAGATTGGTTTCAATAAAGGTACTGCTGACAGTAACTTATACTTTAAAATTGATAATGAAAATATCTTAATTGTTGAAGTGTTTGTTGATGATATTATTTTTGGAGGAAGAGATAGTATGTGCAAAACTTTTACAAATCAAATGAAAAGTGAATTTGAGATGTCCATGTTTGGGGAACTGAATTTCTTCTTGGGTCTACAAATCATTCAAACAAAGAAAGGAATCTTCATTTCTCAGACCAAATATGTGAAAGAATTGTTGAAGAAATTTAGGATGGAAGACTCAAAAGTAATGAGTACTCCCATGGAAACCAAATGAATTGAGCAAAGATGATGACTCTCTTAAGGCTGATCAGAAAAAGTATAGGTCAATGATTGGAGGATTATTGTATCTCACTCAAACTAGACCTGACATTATGAATGTTGTTGGTCTTTTTGCTAGATTCCAAGCTGATCCTAGAGAATCTCATGTCATGGTAATCAAGAGGATTTTTAGATATCTAAAAGGGATAGTTGAGTATGGTTTGTGGTATCCTAGAGATCATGATTTCTCTCTTCATGCATATACAGATGTGGATTTGGCAGGAGATGTGGATGACTGAAAGAGTACCAGTGGTGGATCATTCTTTTTGGGGAAGAGATTGGTTTCTTGGCTGAGCATATCTTTGTCCACTCCAGAGGTAGAATATATTGCAGCAATAGGAAGTTGCACTCAAGTTTTGTGGATGAAGCAAATGCTAAGAGACATTAGAGTGGAGCATGAGGAACCTATCACAATCTTATGTGATAATTCAAGTGCAATAAATATATCAAAAAATCTGGTGTTGCATTCAAAGACAAAACATATATCCATCAAGTTTTATTTTCTAAGAGAGCAGGTGAACAAGAATGAAGTTAGATTAGAGTTTGTGCCCTCCAACGATCAGATTGTATATAATTTTACTAAACCTCTCCCTAAGGACTCTTTTGAGTATCTCAAGGAGAAGTTAGGGGTTATTACCCCTCTTGTTCTATATTAAGGTGCACTGATATTCATCAGTCTGGTGGATCTCACAGTCATATCTTGTGGGCCAGATTGATGTTGGGAAGCTGCTACTCAGGGGGAGCAACTGATATGATTCTGAAGTGATGCAAGTATGTGCCCTTTTCCATTGATGTCAAAGGGGGAGAGAAGACATGTGAAAAACAAGTGGTTGCTGATCAAAGGGGGAGCCATAAAGGAATAAAAGACATGTGAATGGTTGTTGTTGATAGGGGGAGTTATGTCAGTGAGGAGAAGTTCTTGTCTTGATGGTTAAAACAATTTTTCACATCATATGTTGCCATCAATGACAAAGGGGGAGATTGTTGTAAATATGGGCCTAACCGGTGTTGTCATTGATGTCAACATACTCTTGTTGCATTGATGATAAGGATTGGATGAGTTTTATGCTGAGGATATTGAGAAAATTAGTTCTATCATGAATAGAGAAGAACAGTGAAGATAGTAAGGTAAAGATCCCAGCTAAGATGAAGATCAGAGGATGCAGATCAATGGGTTTGTAGATATGTGTCTTAAGTTGATCCAATAAAGATTTGAGAGGTCCATATGAAGATATGAAGAAGTTATGGCCACTTGAGTAAAACTAGTTTTGGTAGATGTTCATAAGTGATAGAGTAACACAGATAGGTCCAGTGAGATCCAGAAATACAATATCTTGTTTTGCAGATTTGGTGGAGTGTTTAGGAAGTTAATGTGAATTGACAACTCAATTGGTTCATGGTTTGAAGGTTTGCAAGCATCTATTCCAATATGACAGTGATGATAGACTATTTTCTTGAGGTTCTAGATGGAGAGAAAGATTTTAGTAAGAAGAAGTAGTATGGATGTTCTTAGTGATTCAGGCAAGCTTGTGGAGGTCTTTGGATTGTGTCTAGTTCATGTTGGTGGTCCGCATTGAAGACTAAGCTTGTAATTAAAGAATTACTTCTGGATGATGATGTTCTTCCTAAGTCTGGTTGACCGAATGAGTTACACATCCTGCGGATGACCTTGAAGATGTTATGTGAAGCATGGCATGTTCTTATAAGAAGATTGAAGTCCCAGATCTATGTAGCCAACAGTGTGTTGATCTACGTGAAGTCTTTTTGTAATTAGTCATGTTGTGTTTATGTATTTGATCTATAATGTATGCCAACTTGGATGATTATCCCAAAGCAAATGTCTTGTATAAATAAGAGGTTGTCAAGTCATTTCAAATGTATCTTGTGGAGATGAGTGTGTGGTAGAGAGGAGCAAAGTGAAAGCTAGAGCAGAAGTATTGGGCTTAAATAGAACTAACTCAAGCATTGTGAAGATGCTATTCTTCAGTTCAAGTATGTAATACTTATCATTCTATAGATAGTGTGTCTCCTATAGGTAGTGGGCCTCTTATGAGCAGTATGCTTAGGCAGTGAGCCCTAATTGGCATGTGCCATATTGTTCTTCTTATTCTTTTAATAGAGAATACAATCTTGGGTTAGTCACCCCATGGTTTTTCCCTTAACCAGGTTTTCCATGTTAAAATCTTGGTGTCTTATGTGTTAATGTGTTTCTGCTCTTGAATTGTTGCATTATGTTTCCATGATTGATTTATTATTATGCTACTGAATTATAAGAAGGATTTAAGTAATTAATTGGAAGAAAGTTTTGGACAACTGATTCACCCCCCCTCTCAGTTGTCTGTCCTGAATCTAACAAATAGCACGTGGACCTTCGAGAAAGCAACAAGAGAATCAAGAATATCAATCAAATGCCAATGTTTTTCCTAAAATGTTTGTTTCCTGTATAGGTATAGATAAAGTTATGTTACTGATTTGTTTATCTGATTTCAGCATGTAGGGTTAAATGGGATCCCACAAGGGTTGAGCCTAGCATGCTACCCTCTTTACTTTCTGAGAGGTATTTTTAGGTCATTTCAAGATCTAATAAGAACAACATGATTTATGGCCAAAGATAGTCAACAATCAATGAAGAAGATAGTAATACATGCATTAGAGGGGTAGGGACAATGATCTCTATGACTATAGCAGTCTCTACTACATCAAATATTTCAAAACAATTAAGTGACTGTCAAAGATCAACCTTGATGGATGATACAAAAAGACCAGTTTTTGACTGTACTCATAGCTATCTATAGGGTTTTGATGGGAAACAACACAATAAGCATGCTAGGGATAGTCTTGTAACTATCAACAGTCCGTAATATACAATGATAGATAAAATAATAGAATGACTGTAGCAAATGATAATCAACATGAAGAACAGTTACAAGGAAGTCAATAGCATGAGTTCAGTCATCCAAAGATTGAGAAGAGTAGTCCTGATGAAGAGCAATAGAAAAGAGCTTAAGGGACTGTCTGATGCAAATATTTCCTAATGAGGACATCATGACTATCAAAAAATAACAAGTAGCAGTCATAAATTGAGATTGCAAAGGTCTCATGTCAAGGAGAACATTCATGGAGGATGACTGTTATAGAGTTCAAAGATAGTCAATAACCTGCGATGTCATATAAGGTGACTATCAAACTGTCAAACAATAGTATGGAATAGTTAAGTGCCAACAAGGAAAAAATGGATGAATGCAAGGATAGTCTACATGCTAATAAGTAGACATCACTACAATGAGGTTAGAATGACAAAGAATAGTCATAGCAGTGGTTGTTTCATAGAGATCAAATACAATACAGAGGACGTTTGAGGAAGACGGTTTCATAGCTATAAGGTTACAAAGGTAAAAGAGCTTCAAGTTGATACAGATGTGTCCAAACAATGTAGAGTGGTTAATGGGAGATCCAAAGAAACAATGCTTTCTAATCTTAGATATAGTCACTTCACTAGTATAACAAAACTCTGCAGTTTTTTCCAAATGGTTTCTGCTAGAAATGTTTCTTCTGAACATGCACAAAAAGAGGCAAAGATGCAAGTCTAAAAAATTAGAGATTGTCAACATGGATAGAGAAAGCCTTAAAAGGCATAGACTATGAGATATTGTCAACAAGTCAATGGGTACAACAAATACTATATGATTGTTATACAACCAATAAGAAAAGGTCACCATTGATTGTTATAACAAGGTAGAGACCATAAGAGTTATGAAGACTATCCAAATAGTGGTGAAAAGAATGACCAAAGTTATACTTTCATCACTGAGTGATGAAAAGGTAAGCTAGGGTTTGTTCTAATAAAACCCTTATGATAATACCAAAGTTTGCTATAGCATACAAAGATAGTAGAAATGATACTATAGAACCAAATATAAAATCAATACTTATTTAGTCATTACCATAATGCAAAAAGAGGATAGATGTCAAGAGTCATCTCTGTCAAAAGACAATAAAACCTTAGGATGGAGCTTGACAAAGAAACAAATACTTTCTTTTAACTTATGTAGCCACTTTAAGGAGAATGTAGCTTATCATGGCTTGAAGAACAGTATATATGGACACAAACTAAGAAGATATAAGATTTCTTTCATATATATTGCAAATACATGACATCAAAAAAGAGAAAAATAGTCACCTATGTCTTTTATGCTATGAAAACTTAAGGAGGATATGAAGTTTCATCATTTTACACAGTATATTTTGAAAAATAGTCATTTTTATGCTTAGAAAAGAGAAAGAAAGTATCATCTTACAGTGACAAGAACTTACCTGTCGCTTTTTGGATCCTTTCACTAAAGATACAGTGAGAAACCCTTTGAAACTAGAAGGAAAACATCTACAGGAAACTACAAAAAACCCTCCATGGAGGCGCACACAAAAGTTGCAAGAATGAAAAAAATGCAAAATGAAAATGAAAGTTGAAATGTTGCATTTGTGTCTTTTAGGGTTGGTACCCTAGAAACCCGATGGGTTCTTTTTTTTATTGCATTTTTAAGACTTTTGTATCTTCTCATAACATGGCTCCTGGTACAACACTTAGGTCTAGGGCAGTATTGTTTTATGATATGCACAATGAAACATATAAGTCTTCTAAGGACTTTTCTATTACTTTATCTCCTTTCAGCTAGGGTAAACACTTATGTGTTCCCTTTTCTTTTCTTTTGCATAAATATAGAATGTAAAAACATTTAAACTTAAATGGTGGAGTTATAAACCATTTAAAGTTTATTGTTATCCTTAAATGCAAAGGAGGTTGTAAAGACATGCAAAGTGTTAAGTGTTTTGTCATGCCTTAGTACATGCCAAGCATCTAGGGGATTGGAGAGGGTGGATAGACACATGCCAAGCATCTAGGAGGCAGTTGTATGAGTTGTCCAACATATGCAGGAGATTTAAGAGAAGGTTGTTTGGGTTTCATTGACTTTGGAGGATAGTTAGGAGCCATTTGTGGATAATTTTATATGCCATCATGTTAGACTAAGTCATGTTGGACTTTTTCACTCATTGTGACCTCTTTTGGAGCAGATTTAGGTGCTAGATTTGGGGCTTTTGTGTTGTATTTGACCCCAACTATTTTTAGTTCCTCTTTTGATGGATTTTAGGAAGGAGCTAATGGATATAGTCAATCTTTTGACTCATTTGTACTTAGTTCTAATTATACAATTTTTGGAGACTTGTGATTTTGCAATCCTTTCTCAAATTTTGACAATTTGTAACTCATTTTACCAGTTTACTTGATATGGAATACAGTGGAGACCTTGAATGCCGTTGATTGGAGATTGTGCCTACTTATCTTATGAATATTTATGCTTATCAACTAATGTGATAGAGTTATATGTGAAGTAAGTTTTATTTCCTCTTAGCTTTTGTCTCAGGATTTAGAGCCTTTTATGCAGGAAATACTATTGCAGGTTGCAAGTTGTGTTTTAAGTGTGTTTTATCTTTAAGTGTGAAATCATCTTTTCCTCTTAAGAATTCTGCATATACAAACCTACTTGGGAAATATTTATGCAGAATTATAAGTGATAGGTTGTGCAAGAAATATTTCAGTCATTTTAACAAGTGTTTGAATCTAGTATTTTTATGTTCCTCTTTAAGTTAGGTGTATCACTCTTTAGAGTTAATTTTAGTTTTAGTGCATATCCTTCTCAGTATTTTCCTTGTCAATACCATAGAGTAATCATTCTTGGGTGATACAAAGTTTAGGAATCTGGCCTTCTTGAGAGATTCACTCTAGTTTCTAGGTGACCCACAGCCATAGGAGTGTTTCCATGTTCCTCTAAAGTACCAATTTTTGGTAAATTGGTAGGGTGCAACTTTCAAAGATAACAGGTGCACATTAACCTAAGAAATCCATGATGCATCTTCTTATGGTTTGCCTTTCCACTTCACAAGATATTCTTTGTATTGTCTTCCTCTGGTGCTATGTCCAACTCTGCTATCTAAAATGTCTTCAATCTACTTCAATGCTTGGTGTGGTAACCACTTCTTCAAGTCCTCTTCCATGCTGTCACTGAACTCTACTTCATGATACTAATATAGGTCTACAATGTTGAAAATATGTGATATGCCCAATGTCTCTGGTAGCTCCACTTCATATGTATTTCCTGAATCAAATTTTCTGAGTATCCTACAAGGTCCAAACTTCTTCATTTTAAACTTGTTATATGTCCCAATTGGAAATCTTTCTTTTCTCAAGTGTACCATCACATCATCTCCAACTACAAAATCCTTATGTCTTCTCTTCTCATCTTCTTTCTTCTTACATTTGTTGTTCATATCCTCCAAATGCTTCTTAACCTGATTATGCATTGTTTTCATGTGATTTACAAATTCTTCTGCTTCTGTACTTCTCTTTTCCTCTACACTGATATCTCTTAATTCTACTGCTCCTCTAGGATTTACTCCGGTAACAATCTCAAAAGGTGTTCTTCCGATACTCCTATTTACTAAATTATTGTATGCAAACTCTGCTTGTGAAAGAATCAAATCCCAACTTCCTATCTTTTCTCCAACCAAACATCTCGACAAGTTTCCCAAACTCCTATTCACTACCTCTGTCTATCCATCAGTCTGTGGATGAAAAGCTAAATTTAACTTCAAATCTATCTTCATATTCTTCCAAAGTGTCTTCCAAAAATATCCATGAAATCTAGTGTCTCTGTATGAAATTATGCTCTTAAGTAATCCATGTAATCACACAATCTCCTTGAAAAATAGGACAGCTACATGCATTGCATCAGTTGTCTTCTTACAAGGTATGAAATGAGCCATCTTTGAAAATTTGTCTACCACTACAAATATAGAATCATGTCCTCTCTGTGTCTTAGGCAATCCCATCACAAAATCCATTCTTATGTCTTCCCAAGGTCTCTCTGGTACTGTCAAAGGTGTATATAATCTAGTATTCTGACTACTCCCTTTTGCAACTTGACAAACTCTACAACTCTACACAAATTTCCTAACTTCCTTATGTATTTGAGGCCAAAAATAGTTTTCACTCACCGAAGCTACTGTCTTATCAATGCCAAAATGTCTTGCCAATCCACCACTATGTTTCTCCTTGATCAAATTTTCTCTAATTGAACTTCTAGGTATGCATAGCTGATTTCCTCTGAACAACATATCTTCTTGAATGAAATAATCCAACCACTTACTCCTATCTACCACAACAGGTTCCTTCCATGCTTTCCAAGGTTCTGCAAAATCAGTGTCTCCCTCATACATGTTCTTCAATTCATCAAATCCCATCACTTCAACTCTCATCTCTGTCAATAAGTTTCTTCTCTTGCTCAAGGCATCAACAACTTTGTTTGATTTAACACTCCTATGCTTCAACACAAAAGTATAACTCTGCATGAACTCTACCCATCTCATATGTCTTTGATTCAACTTACCTTGACTATTCGAATATTGCAAAGCTTGATGATCTATATACAACACAAACTCCTTAGGCAACAAATAATGTCTCCACTTCTTCAAAGCTTGAATTATGGCATAGAACTCTTGATCATAAATTGAATATCTTCTCCTTGCATCATTCAACTTCTCACTAAAATATGCAATAGGTCTTCCTTCTTGATTTAATACTACTCCAATTACATTTCCACATGCATCACAATCAACTTAAAATACCTTATTAAAATCTAGTAGTGCTAAAATAGGTTGCTCTATCACTTTCCTCTTCAACAATTCAAAACTTTTGTTTGCTCCTGATGTCCACTTAAAGTCTTTCCTATCACGTCTCATTATCTCTATCACAAGGTTATACACTAAACTGTATTTTTTTATACACTTCCAATAGAAATTAGCCAATCCATGAAATGATCTAACCTCTCCAATGCTCTTCGGTGTAGGCCATTCAACAATTGCTATTACTTTCTTAGGGTCCATCTTCAATCCTTCCGCAAAAATCACAAATCCCAAATACACTAATTCTTCCTTCATGAAACTACACTTCTTGATGTTTATTAGCAATTGCTCTTCTCTCAACCTCTATAATACTTTTCTAAGGTGTTGCAAATGTTCTTCTTTTGTCCTACTAAAAATTAGACTGTCATCCAAGTATACAATTACAAACTTACCCAAGAATTTCTTCAAGACTTCATTCATCAACCTCATGAAATTACTTGGTGCATTTGTCAATCCAAAAGGCATCACTAACCACTCATACAATCCTTCATTTGTCTTAAAAGTAGTCTTCCATTCATCTCCTTCTCTAATTTTGATATGATGGTATCCACTCTTCAAGCCTATCTTTGTGAAATATATTACTCCACTCAAACAATCCATGATATCATCCATCCTAGGTAAAGGGAATCTATACTTAACTGTGATGTTGTTTATTGCTCTAGAGTCAATACACATTCTCCACTCTCCATCTTTCTTAGGTGCTAATACTGTAGGTACTACACGAGGACTCAAACTTTCTTTGATCAAACCTTTCCTCAACAACTCTTGTATCTGTCTATTCAATTCTTCATTCTCCACTGGTGTCATTCTATGTGCTGCTTTGTTAGGAAAACTAGCTCTCGGTATAAGATCCATATGATGACTGATACTCCTTATAAGTGGCAATCCTTTAGGTACATTATCTGATATGATGTCTTCATACTCTACCAACAACTCTATTATCTCCTCCAATTGTGATTCTTTAGTCTACTTCAATGCTTCAGGCTTCTTAGGGATCAAAGCATAACATATATTCTCATGTATCAAACCATCCAGAAATTTTTTTCCATCTACCAAACAGATTCTAGCATTCCCACATAATTCACTCTTAGGATCATCCTCCAAAGGAATCAAGGTAATTCTTTTCCCATTTGATATTATAGTGTATGTATTTTTTTTCCAATCATGTAAAGCTTTTCTATCATACTACCAAGGTCTACCCAACAAGATATGACATACATCCATAGGCATAAATCACATAAGACTTCATCATGATAAGATCCAATATGAAATTTCACCAAACATTGTTCACTCACTAGTACCTTATGATCATCCTGAATCCATGCTATCTAATAGGGCTTAGGGTGTTTCAATCTTTCCAACTTCAACTTAGTCACCATCTCCTCTGAAACTAGGTTATCTAAACTACCACTATCAATAACAACTTTACAACATTTACCTCCTAATTTGCATCTTGTTCTGAACAAACTCTTCCTCTACGATGGTTCTTCATTTGTTTCTACTTAAAATAGTGCTCTCCTCATCACAAATGATTCTCCTTTCTCTAGTTTACCAACTAAACTGGGTGATCCAACAGGTTCTCCTTGAACATAGGCTACTCTTCTACCATTCTCTGTCCTCTTGCTTGTACTACCCTGATTACATTCAAATGCTCTATGTCCTTCACCTCCACACTTGAAACAAGTGCCTATGAATGTTCTCTTATCAAATCCTCTTCCTTCTCTTTTGTATCCTTCATTCCAATATGCACTAGGGTTTCCTCTTCGGTAAAAATTTATGTCATCTCTCTGGTAAGCATTATTATCTCTATCATCCTTCTTAAATGGACTATCAAGCTTCTTATGCTCTAGATGTGATTTGTCTCCTCTGTAAAATGCTCTGTCTCTCTAAAACTTACCTCCTCTTCCTATCTATCTCTGATCATGTCTCTTATTCAGCGTCTCTTCAACTTTCAGGGCAAACTGATATGCTTCCTCTAAAGATGTCATCCTCACCAGACTTAGTTCTTCTTGAATGTTCAATCTCAGTCCATTGATGTATCTATCCACTATGTCCCTACTTCCTTCACTATGTCCTATCCTTAAGATCATCTTATGAAATTCTTCAGTATACTCCTTCACAGATTTCTCCTTTTGTCTCAAGTTTTGCAATCTTTTCAACAACTCCAACTCATAGTCAGCAGGTATAAACTAATTCTTCAATTTTGTCACCATCCTAACCCACTTTGTAATATTTTCTTTTCCTCTTATATTTCTATCCAACTGAACTTCTTTCCACCATATAGCAACATGTCCTTTCAACTTTGTCTTTGCAAATTTTACCTTCTCTGGATCTTCAAGTTCTTCATACTCAAAGTATTCTTACAAGTCATTTATCTAGTCAGTTAATTCTTCAGAGTTCAAATTACAAGTGTAATTCGGTACATCAACTCTAGGTCTCTTTCCAATCTTTGAAATAGCTTGCAATATCTTTACTTGATCTGATTCTTCTTCTTCATCACCTCTAAGGTTTTGCCAATTTGTTCAACAGATTGAAATTCCTCTTCATCATCACTTTTAACATTAGGTCTAGGTGTCAATCCTCTTCGCCTATCTTCTTCAACAACATCTAATCAAATTCTCATTGTTTTCATCATTTCCATCCTCTCATCCATCCTACCAACCATTGTTCCAATAGCAACAACTCTCCTTAGCGGCATTCTTCCTAGGATGAAGTGTAAACTGCCTCAAGTTGGACGATCAGGCTACAAGGTGACAACTGCCTCACAATTAGCGATTAGTTGTGACACAAGTAACATGCCTCAATTCGGTGATCTATCCATAGAAAGATCTTATGGAATCCCCTCACCAACTTCGCTCAATTCACTCCCAAAGATTCAAAATTTCTCTCTGATACCACTTGGTGCAATCATGGTAGGAGGGTTCACACAATGAACTGTCCAAATCATGTAGCAAGAGTAAACACAATGGAAACAACTCAAAGATATGAAATAAATATAGATTCAGTCATTCAATACATCATAGAATTCAATTACAGATTGGCTGACAACATGTGGGCTTATAATTAGGGCTCAAAGGCCTACTTACAAAATATCAGAATATGCACAAGATATAGCTTTGAAGCTCCCTCATGCAAAATTCAAACTATCAACTATTACTATTATCACAATCTTGATAACTACTTTCCTAAGGACTATTACATTAATATATATCATCTTCAATACAAAAGATTCCTCTGTGTCAGCCAAGGAAGATCTCAAACTCCAATGAAGAGTTGTAACGTGTGTACACAGATAGGTTAGACCTAATCATGTAGAACACCTCCGCAAATGAATGGAATGGTGTACGGATCTTGAGGGAGCTCATCCATGAACCAAACAACATTAAATGATGTGTAATTAAGCTCCACAAGTTGAGGAATGCTCTGCAAGTCTTCTCTTTTAGTTGATTATTAGAGACTATCAGGATGCTCTGTTCTAAGAAAATAATCAATCTTCTGGTAGCGATAACTTTTTGGTACTTGATTCAAATGCTTTGAATTCTAGATATGATGTAGATGAATGAATCTAGATGCTAAGTCCAACTCTATAAGATCTGAAATGCAACTGTGATAGAATGTAGACCAAAATATAGAAACTGCTACTGACTGAACTCCCTGAACTGGACTGGAAAATGAAAAGAAACAAACTAAACTGCAAACAAACTGAAATGCAAATGTTTTTGGTTGATGTAAGATTGATCTTGAACTAGGATGCTCCTACATTAGTATTCTACTTTTATGTTTAGATCAAGGACAAGAAAAGAAGATCCTAAAAGAAATGTATGATGGTATTTGTGCTAGACATTTATCTGCCAAAACCACTGCACACAAAATTCTAAGGGTAGGCTATTTTAGGCCAATTGTATTTTTTGATGCTCATAAATATGTGAGGAAATGTGAATCATGCCATAAGTTTTCTGGTAAATATAAATACCAAGAGCTTTGCCTTTGAGGCCCATGCACATTGATGCACCATTTCATCAATGGGGCCTTGATTTTATAGGGGAGATAGCAGACAAATCTGGTGGCAGACATAGATGGATTCTTACTTCCACTAACTACTTTACTAAATGGATTGAAGCAATCCCAACAAAGCAAGCAACTAGTAAAGTAGTCATAAATTTCTTGTTGGATAATATCATCACCAAATTTGGAATTCCAATAAGAATTATCATAGATAATGGCATGTGCTTCAGATCTGAAGAGTTCAAGAAATTTTGTGATTCATATGGAATAGTGATATCATATGCTTCTCCTTATCATCCCTAGGTAAATGGTCAAGCAGAATTTAACAACAAAAGTATAATGAAAATAATCAAGAGGATGCTTGATAACAACAAAAGGTCATGGGATTCAAAGCTAAGGCTAGATTTATGGGTAGACAGAATCACAACAAAAAGGGCCATTGGTAGGTCACCTTTTGAATTGGTATATGGGGCATAAGCAAGGATGCCAATGCATAATATTTTTCTTGTATACAAATTCATACTACATGAAGATATTGATATGTCTGATCCAATGGAAGAGAGGATGGAGTAGCTAACAAAACTAGATGAAATCAGCAATCAAGCTTAGAAATAGAATGAAAAGATGTAGATGCAAATAAAATACCTCTTTGACAAAAGGGACAAAGATAGAAAATTTCAAGTTGATGATATAGTCCTCATGTGGAATGCATGTAATCAGGATAAAGGAAAACATATAAAATTTAAGGCTTTGTGGATTGGACCATTTGTCATTATTGGCAAATGTGGTGAGGATTCATACTATCTTCAGAACACCATGGGCAAGAATTAGGAATTGTCAATGCATGGACAATTTCTAAAACACTTCTTTTCTTCAAAGAAGATATAATTCTATGCACAATAGTTTATGTTTCTTCCCTTCCCCTAAAATTTTGGTTTTCCTTGTTTTTGTATAGTTCTTGTTTTGGTCTACACCTCGAAGAAGTTTCTAGGTCCTTGCAATATCTTATCAGCCATTTATCCCTAATAGGAGCCACTATTGGGACCACTCAAAATTCCCATAGTTCCATTTGGTTTCATATATTTTTCCTTCCATAAATCCATCATAGGGGTCCATATTCCTTTTAAAATTGTTCCAGCAGTCATTTATAGGCATCCCATATCAAGTCCATGTTAAAGACATTTGTATTTTTAACTGTTGATATGTTTTTGTCTCTCACTGCAACCCCATAGTACATTAAAACAGCCTTGGTGGGTATGGAGGAAGAAGAGGATGTGCAGACTCAACCAGTACTTCCTTGCAGCATGGAAAAAATCCAATTGTGTTATCACGGTATGGATATAATGACTATCACAGTCCCATGGAGGTCTCAAGATGTAGTTGTGGGCTGGCAGTATGAAGTAAATGACATTGAGTGGTTACTATGGCCCCATGGTGGTCTCAAAAGTGAATGGAAAGCCAACAATATAAACTTGAGTGGCATATGATCATGATGACCATGAGAATTTAGAATCCAAAAACCAATGTTGAGTATGATTTTGCATCATTCATTGAGAAGAAATTGCATGAGGGATTTTTGCAGGTAAGAGAAAAAAGGCACCCATTGATTTCAAATATTATTTTTTGCCATGTCATTTAATTTTGTAATAGAATAGAAGGAAGTGGCCCAACAGGATGGATTTGAGAATGAATGATCAAATGGGACAAAGATTGCCTACTCAGTGTTGGTGTTACAATTGGGACACTCATTGCCAAAATTACAACTATGTTGTCCCTCATGATGAATTCTCTTGGTAGTCTTTCTCCTAGACTAACCAAAGAGGTCAAGGAAATGTTGAGGCCTCTTGCTCATAGGCCAGAACAAGGTTTCAAGCATAGATTTGTTGATTGGTTTTTCTTGTTAGACCATACTATAATCAGAGTATATGGGTGTAGTCATCCACCCCATGTGTTGCCAAGTTTGTGCCAAATAGAATTGCATTCCTTGAATTCATGTGGTAGATGATGTGAATGGAGAAAGATGTGATGAAAAGGGCGAAGAAGGGCACATTTCTTCTTGATTCCACTATGTTTGGTGAGTTATCAATTGGCTCAGATACTTTGGAGGAGTTGCAAGCCTACTTGAAGGCTAAATATTCCTTGAAATTGGGGACAGAAAGGGGTTGTGATCCAGAGGGTCACATGAACTTTGTTAGACAAGTTATTCTTACCATAATGGGGATATCCCATCAAATCAATTTTGATGAGAATGTGATCAGAAATTGTGTCACCTTTGAAGAAGTGTATAACAGAAAGAGAAAATGGGAAATCTTGAAGAAGATTAAGGATGACAAAACAAAACAAAACCCTAATTTTGTAGGATTTTTTATTGAAGAGAAAGACCCTTTGAAAAGAATTGATTTGATAATTCACTATTTTGAGAGAATATATGGCAAGTCTGAGAAGCATCCTACAAAGGCTACCAAGCTCCCTGTCAAAAATCCAACAGGAGTTGTGATTCAAGAACCTACTCCAGATGTAATGTCAATGCAAGATCCAGTTGTTCCTGATTCGCCACATGCCAAAAGGCAAAGAACTGATGATCTTTCTCCACTGGTTCCATATGAAATGACTAAAGGAGTTGGTGATATAGAGGATGTAGCCAGTATTCTGAGGCATATGGGGGATGAAGAAGAAGTTGATCAACCCCTTGTTGGTTAGGAAATAGAGGCTCACAAACCAAAAGAAAGAATGGAGGAATAGGCACAAGGTGAGCCTAAATTACAAGAAGATGAGAGGGTTGTGCATCTATGAGGTTCGTGGAGGATGATAATTTCATCCATACCCCAGAATTCAAAGAATTGTGGCTCAAAATGAAGATGAAAGAGTTTGAAGAACAGGTGGAAATATATAAAATAGGTGTTGATGAATCTTAGCATGAATAGATTATTTCCCAAACTTTCAAGAATTTTAAGATTGATGAAATAAATGTTAGCCTTGATGAGGCTAGACAAATGATTTTGAAAAGTAATATGTTGATCATCCTTGGGCTTGAATTGAAGAAAATGAATTTTCTAGACCAAGTGAGAAATTAGAATGACCCCATGATGGCTTCTGAGTTTGACTATGAGGATGGTGTCAGTGGTTGTGGGTTTGATCCAAAAATAGAAACTCTAGCAATATGGGCCACTCAAAATAACACCAATAAGCCAAGATTGTTGAATGTAGTCCAGGAGATGAGGGGAACAACCATGGTGAAAACATTTCAAGATACATCAGTAGTTGAGGTGGTTATCCTTACCATGCACTCTGCAATGTTCACACAAGTTGTTGTAAAGAAAATGGAGCAAAGATTACTCAATTATAAAAAAACTCAAGTTTAAATGAATGATGAAGTGAACAGGCTTTAT
Organism: Cunninghamia lanceolata; assembly: GCA_027924645.1. NCBI lineage: Eukaryota > Viridiplantae > Streptophyta > Pinopsida > Cupressales > Cupressaceae > Cunninghamia > Cunninghamia lanceolata. Next base: position 4,342,032 of record BSBN01001011.1, read on the forward strand.
TTGGAGAATGTCAAATTAAAGTAGTAGTTGAATGGTGGTGATTCTCAAGGTCAAGCAATTGTGCCTTATCAAGCCCCTGTGCTACAAATAACTAGTGACAACATAGTGCCAGTAGAGAAATTGAATGCATTGAAATTGAAGTTGGAAAAGGAAATTGAAAACTTGAAGAAGCAAAATGAGAAGATAAAGGATGAAGCTAGACTAAAAATTCTTGAGGTGTTTGAAAAGATTTTGGAATAAGGGTAAAATTGGTTATTGACAAGCTTGGAGATGTGCATGAATGTTATTCTTCCTTGTCTCAGGCCATTGAGCAGTTGAAAGTCAATCTTTCTATTTTGGATCCAATCTACAAGAAATGGCAACCTACACACCACACATTGATCACCTTGTACAAAGTTCTATAGAGAGATCTAAGTGTTGCAGCTTCACTCAAGCCAACAGAAAAGATGGTGAAATTGATCCTGGATGAATTTCAATATGTGAATGGTGAGAGCCAAAAAATGTAGGCAAAGATTGATTCTTTTGCCACTTTCAAACACCAATTTATTCCTTCCATTTTGACAAAAGACAAAAAGATCAAAGATTTTGATGCATGGAAAAGTGGATATGGCCAAACAGTTTCTCAAGTCATTGATTTTTTGAAGAAAGATAAAAATTAAAATATTATCAGCTTCAATATCATTTTGGATAGAGTAATTGCTTTGGACGCTAGATATACAAAGTTCATTGTTGATATCAAAGTGCTACTGGACAAAAGGTGGAAAGATCACCAAGCCAATTTGCTTCAGATTCAAGAATATAAGTGGCTAGTGATTTTATTGTATACCAATGGGAGCAAAAATATTTGATAACTAAAGAATGAGTAGGCTAAGAATGTAGAGGAGCAATCAGCATTGAGCTGATGTCAACATGGCACCATCAAATCTTGGACATCCTCCTATTTTGTCTTTTCTTATTTTTATTCTTTCCAATATGTATTCAAAATATATTTGGCGGTCTTTTAAAGACTTGTCAAAAGTATAAATTGTAATAGGTCTATTAAGGGGTGGGTATATGAAAAGTCATTTTTTGGAATGTGAAAGGTCTGAAGCTTGTAGCTTCCTTTACCCCTATAAGAAGGAAACGAAGACCTTGGAAAAAATCTCTAGGAATTTGATTTTGGAAAAAGATATTGTAAGGCTTGCTCTTCAAAGATATATCAATAAAAGCAAACTGTATTTCTTTGGTGCCATATATCTATTTCTCAATTTCTTGTTGAATGTTCATGATATACTTTATTTGGTTGTCTCCATTTTTATTTCTCCTAGTTATTTGAATTAACATATCAAGGGTATGTTTAGTTCTTCAAAACACATTTGTTGTTTTTGGGTGGTTTGTCTAATTGGGTTTCCTCAAGGATGAATTAAATTCCATTAAATAGATTACTATAACTTGGTGGATTCAATTTGGATAATTAAGAAGAGCCAGGTAAAAATAATCTTGCATGTTTATGCCAAGCATAAATAATTCCATACCAAGTAATTCAAGTTGTGGCTAGATAGAAAGCACAAATCTTTTTGTGAAAGACTCTATTACCCAATTGTTGAGAAAGGCACCGATCAATTCTTTTCTAGAATCATTTCCTTGTATCATATTCATAATTCCAATTTTAATTTTCGGTTGTGTAGGAGTAGGAGTAGAAGTAGAACAAAAAAAATAAAAATCTAATTCAAATCATATGCTAGTTTGGATTAGGGTGAATTGGATGATTTAATTGATTAAATTATATAAATCCCTTAATCTGCTCTAAAGTCAACAAAAGTTTGAGCACAAATTATCCATTGGTGAAATATAAGGTAACACCCACCTGGGCAAAGCAGAGCCTAAAGTGTAGAGAATTTTAACCATTTGTGTTAATTCTATTAGTTGGCCAAATTGGTTGCATGACCCAATCATAAATCTTGGCATCCTTTTAGGGTTTTGCATGCTACAAATTTGAGTACCAACAAACACTACTTTAGATCCTAACACAAAATTGGACTCATATAATTGCCTTCTAAAGTCTAACTCAAAAAACTCATACACATTACATTTGACATGATGAATCATATTCAACTTTTATAGAACTCATTGAGTTCGACCTCTTTGTAAAACATATCCACATAATTAAATACTACATGCCAAATCGAAGGTCCAAAACAACTTGCTCAAATTTTCCCAATTCTAAAATTACCAGGACAAGTATTTCCACTAGTTCAAGTCATTATCTTTGTCTCTTCACATTTGCATTATGTTATTTTTGGAGTTCAACTCAACTTTGCATTATCAAATTCCAATGCATCCATAAATAGCTTGTCATGCATAAGTTTGGACCTCGAGTCCATTTTTAGCTCAACTTATATTAGGAACTCCAGTTCTTGGTCACTCACTTATTTTAATGCTTGGACTAAGAATAGAGACATCCATATTTTGGTTAGGCTATTATTAGTATGGAAAAACCATACCTTGCCTTGGAACACTATTTTTGGATTGGACTCAGATTGGTCAAGTTGTTTGTATTTATAGGACTCCATAGAATTTGGACTCTATGTATTTGGGACTTGAACAAGTCCTAGACCTAGTCCACTTTGTCTTTCACTCCTAGTTGGATTTTTAAGCTAGGTTGTCCACCTACTTGGCCTTGGACCATCTTTTGCTTGTCTAGACAAGTCATCTACTTATTTTAGAGACCAACCCTCCTTATACTCTCCTCCTACCTAAAAATGTGATACCCTCAACACTGGTACATGGCACCAGATCTACATGGGAGTTGTCCACTTGGACTTCAAGGCCATTTGGTTGAGTCCCTTTCTAGGAACTTGAGTACCTTGTCTTCATAGCTCCACAAAGATTCTGCCCTCTCCCAGGTAGCTTCATGACGAGGTCGACCTTTCCAGACCACAAGGAACTCCTAATAAGCCAATTTCTCATAGCTTCAATTGCACATTGCAATCACTTCTAAGACTTGGTGTTCCAGTCTATCCACTATGTTGATTGGACCCCAAGTTAGAATTTTCCTTAGTGGATCTTCCTTATCAGTATAGTGAGGTCACAATTGGCTCACATGGAAACTAGGTGTATCTTCATATGAGGCAGCAAGCTCAACCTGTATGCAACATTTCCAATATAGGCCACTAGCTCAAATGAGCCATCATGAAACTCAACCCCTTTGGTGGTTTGAACTAATTCAATTCCATCCTCAGTTGTACTTGGCCTCTAACACTGAACTTCAATGGCCTCTTATCTATGTCTACATATTGCTTCATTTGATCCACTACCTTTGTGAGATGTGTAGACACCTAAAAATGTCTTAACCCTTCGACCGCTCTTCGACATCATCTGCATCACCAATTTCCCATCTAATTAATTAATTAAAGTTTTAATTAATTAATTATCCTATCCAACCCCTGAACCATCCATTCATCCTCCATCAATTAATCCCTCAAATTGAATTAATTAAATTAACTCAGTATTACACCTTACTAACATCATCTTAATTAATTAAACAAATATACAAAATATTTATTCAGTTAATTTATCCACTTTCCTAAACCCAATTAATTAGGTAAAATTATACTTATCTAATTAATCTACCCTACTAATTAGCCTACACCTAGCCTAGTTGATTAAATAGTTATAAATAAATCATTATTTAATTAATCATAAACCATGATTAATCCATTCCCTAATTTTTTCCAGCCATATTAACTAAGTTAATCACCCTGATTAACTTGGTCAAATCTCACTTAACACCTTCTCCCACACCCACAAATAAAAAATTTCAAAATATACATAACCCCTCCAACTCATTTTTTCTATTTTCATGCTAAAACATCTTCCACTATTTTAGCTTACAAATGTAAGGCCCCAAACATGTGCATGTGTCACATGACCTTCACATTCCCACATAAAATGGAATTTTTAATTTCACCTCCTCCCAAGGAAATTAATTTTTAATTTACTCACACATCAAAATTACATTAAATGCAAAGTCCTCCCCAAAATGAATTTTAAATTCATTTTTATTCTCCACTCTCCAAATTCGATGATCAAATCTCAACCCTCCATCTCACATCCAATCTCATCCATTGATCTCAACAATCAATCTCCATGATTGTATCAAACTCCCCTCCAAATTGCTTAAAAATACAAGCCTCCACAAGCCATTTCATCATCCAATTTTAGAGCAAGTTTATTATGTCCAAATTTCTCCCAATTCCCATCTATCTTAGCTAGGTTATGTTGAAATTTGTAGTGCATTTGAGAGCATTTCACATTCTAAGTCCTACTTTGGATAAAGCAAGGAGCTAGTGGGTACAAGTTCCTCAACCCTATCAAGGAGCGAGGAGTGTACAAGGATTTACAAGGTATAAATTTATGTTTCTACTTTGTTTATTTCATATTTTACATCTTTCACACTTTCTCATCTTCATTTGGCATGCCCAATGGGACCCCATGGTCCCAAACTAACATTTTCTTGAAGTTTTTGTGAAGGATTTAGGCGTACATATGTTTTACCACTATATCCTCGCAGTTTAGTGCCATCTCCCCATGACGTAGCTCCATTTTTGATTGTTTCAGCGCCATCCAACATTGTTTTAGCACCCTTTTTCCATCAATTTTCTAATGTTTTTAGGCTTCTAAAAAATTGTAGTGCATATTTGAGCTTTTTATCACTTTTTATCATTTCTTGCTCTATTTTTATCAGAATATGATAGAGATAGGGAGTCCTAATGTCAAAATGGAGTTAGAAATATATTAGGGAAGTGTTTTCAAGAAAGTTTAGATCATTTATCACAAACTAAAGTGTTTTTCCTCTGCTAATCTAACATGTGATGATTATTAACTAGCTTGAGGCATTCTATTGTGAGTTGTTATTTTGAGTTGTGAGTCCTCTTTGAGCAGGTTTCACTGTTGATCTACGGATTAGTGCCATCATTGCCTAGAATTGTGCCATCGAACTAGTCGACAGAAGGTAAGACAGGTAAAATTATTTTAGTGCCATATCTCAATATTTTAGCACTATGTTGTATACTAGTGCTATTTTTCTATCATTTAGCACTATTTCTATTTTACTGTCAATTGTCTGTCTTATTTTAGAATCTAAAACATTTTAGCGCCTTTCTGTTTGTATTTAGTGCCATCTATCTATTTTTTAGCACCATTTGAATCTATTTTAGTGCCTTAGTTTACTGTTCAATGCATTCTCTACCTATTTTAGCACAATAAATATAACAAATTTTTAGAGTGTGTGCAGGGTACTAACATCTTTTTTGCAGGATAAAGAACGTAGGCCAAATATTTTTTACAAAACTACTGACTAGTTTGATGTAGGTTTCACTAGCCAAAGATTTATCTTTTCACTAGCTTAGTTGAATTAAATTAGTTAGTTGGGAAATTAACCTTTGTATGCTTTGTCTTGTCTACTTAAAGATGTATGCTCTCCCCTTGCACCTTAGGGTGATCTTGGGGATCAAAAGTCTATTTGTGGACATTTTTCATGCTTTTAAGTGTTATCCCGAAGAGGCTACTCACCTTGCATATGCTCTTCCCTCATGCCTAGTGTGATCTTGGGTGATCAAAAGTAAAGGGTAGTTTCTTCTTAGGAGGCCTTCTTGGGGATTTCATCACCCCAAGGGATGACCTCAACCGCATGTTCCAACCCAGTAAATAAGCATTGTGATTAGAAAGATAGCTTTAAAGGAAGGACCCTCTCTACCTCCAAGCAATAGACCTCTAGGATACTTGGTCTGCCAAGACTTGAGTGGTTAAGCATCAGTCAATTGGGATACCCCCTTTGACATACTTGGGCCTCAAGTACCTTGCATATGCTAGAGGATTCCCCTAGAATCTTGTAACTATCCTAGCTCCTTAAGACCTTTCAGTTGTCATACCTTATAGTGCACTATTGCAGAGGAGGGAAGATGCTCGCCGTACTGCTATATTTGAGATAGGCACTACCTTGGGCAATATGAAAGTCTCCTTGGTAATGGGGGTAAGGTGGTCCATGACCTTGCTTTCCCCATCTATTCAAACTATAGCACCTAAGGTATTAGTGGGGGTGGGAATTTGTGATTGACCCATGACCACTTCATGAGATCTACAAGGTATGATACTCCCACTTGACTAATGATAGGATTGTTCATGTGATTGGTGTGTCTTCTTGTTGAAACTTGTATAAGACAATTTATCCAAAGTCCACCTTGAGTCAAAAAAGCTAATGTGTTCTCTTTTTTGATTATTTTCTACTTGTAAAGAAACCTTATCAACTTGAATCCTTCAAAATCAAACATTTGAGACTTTGAAATCAGAACATTTAACCTTTGAAATCCAAAAAATTCTAAAAGTGAACAAAACCCTAGTAAAAATCCTAAGATCATTCACCATTCCGTGCCATAAACTCTCTATTTAGCGCCATAAAATTCCCTGTCAATGCCATTTTCTCTAGTGCCATAAACTTGTCAATTAGTGCCATATTCCACTATTTTAATGCCATCCTAAACTATTTCAATGCCATAATTCCAGGGATTAGTGCTATTTGCAGCCCATATCCTACACATGTCCTCTGACCTATTTTGAGATCCTTGAACTTTGTCCAACCTAAATACGTGGTTACCTTGTCAAAATTGTCAAAATAAAAATCCTCCATTTTGAACCCAAACCCTTGACCATATTTTTTCCATCCACAACCCTTGTCCAAGTCCACCCATGTCATTTCAATTAGACCTTAGAGAAAAATCATTTTGATTATTGGACCCTTGACCATAGCCCATTTATCCCAAATCCAAAATCAATTGTTGAGTCCAACCTTTGTCCATATTTCCATTTCCAAATTTAGTCCAACCTTTGTCCAACTTAATTTGCCACATCCCATTTGACCTTAGATAAGCATCATTTTGATATTTGATCTTTGGTCATACCCTATCCTCCAATCAAACATAGGCATCAACCTTTCACCTCATTTCCATTAATCCTTTCATCTAAAATCCTAATCCAAATCCATTATCCATAAGACTTTAGAAGAACATTTTTATTTTCATCCTTGGACCTTTGCACACCCATTCCAAAATCCATGTGAACCCAAGTCATCCCAACCCTAGTCCAAGTCCAATCAATTTCATTTCCAAACATACACCAACATTACCCAAATATTATCAACTCAATTCCAAATATCAAAATCCACATTATCCAAATCATATCCACATTATCCAAAAATCCAACATCAACATCCAAAATAAAATTTATCCAAAATCCAAAAATCAACCAACATCCAAAACCATACCTCAAATTAATTTTATGCAGGAAATAAATCTAGATCTTATCATCCTCTAATTTATAAGGTACTTAAGACTTTGTCTACCTTAAGTTCTTTTATAAATTAGCCTTTATTAACCATTGGAATAATTGATTTAGGAGCCTAGACAACTCCTAAGTTGATATATTATAAGGTATCCCATTTTGCTTCGTGGTTATTAGTCTATTCTCAAGTAAAATAATCCTTCTCTTTTTGCTTAAGGTCATTAGTCTACCTTAGGTAAGAAGGGAGATCCTCTTTATTATTCAAAGATCTATATTTATTCAAGCTCTCCTTTGATTTGAAAATCCTTTTCCAAACATCATCAAAGTCAGCCAACATCTTTAATCATCCAATCCCACCCATCCAATTCATCTAAGGTCTTCCTTGGTTGATTATCATCCAAACAATCCTAAGTATACCTTAGTCATCCATTTCTAAGTCATCATCCATTTCAAATCCATCCTAAGGATATCCTTAAAATCAACATATCCATTTCACCTTGGTCCAAGAAATCCTTTTGAGATTTAATCTCTAAGGTTATCACATACCCTTGATTCCAAAATCATTCCCAAATTTCTAAAGTCATAATCCACCCATCCATCCTTTATCTATCCTTCCACTTATCCATCCTTTTGGGTCTAATAATTTTGAAAAACCATTCACCCACTTACCTTTGATGTCTAACCTCTAAAGTTTCTCATCCAAAAACATCCTCATACCACCATCATTTATCTCACCCTTAGGTTCAAAAACATTGAGATTTATTCTCTAAGGCTAAACCTCTATCCCTTTTCATCACATCCAAACCTATCCATAACCAACATCACTCACCCTTTGGTCCAATATTTTGAAATCCATTCTCTAAGGTCTCAACCTTCACCCACACTTTAACAATCCAATCAATTCATACCCAATACATTCCATGCCCTTAACAAGGTCTCAAGTTAAGAAAAACAAGGAAATGGAACCCTTTAGAGTTAATTTTGGCATTGGGATGCCTCAAACTGATCAAAATAATATTCCCACAAGCCAACCACAATCATCCCTTGATGCAAATGCTATGTTGAATCCTTTCACCAAACAACCACTAGGCCCACCATCAAACATCAATAATGTGGATCAAGATGTTTTAGAATTTATGCAAGATGTCAATTCTATAGACATATTGGATAGACTCCTAAAATCGGATCCCACATGATATCTTGAATTCCTAATAAAAAATGGTGCTAGTATACCCAATTCAAACAATGCCACTACCTCATCACAACCATCCTCATCCCATAATATTCCTAACACATCCCAAACTTCACATATCACCACATCAACAATTCCTACTGACACATCAACCACACCAAATCCCACGACCATATCAACATCTACTATCACTACATCTACACCACAATTTACCCTTAACATTCCCAACAACACCATGCACACAATTGCTTCCACAAGTGTGCCTCAATTTGACACCAATACCATAGCCTTCATGACACAATTATTCTCCCAACCACCTTACAATATATCCAACATTCCTAACAAAAATATGTGCAACAACCCTTCATCCAACTTTACATACACACAACCTCCTATTTCCCAACCACCTATTACATCTTCCGTCCAAACCTTACAATAAAATACAAATCAAAACCAACAAATACCGCCATATGTCATGCAACAACTCCTTTCCTACCAACAACATCAAACCAAACAAAATCAAAACCAAAATCAACCCCAAAACCAAATCCTCCATTTCCTCCAACAATTAATCCATCAACAACAATCACACATGCCACAACCACCTACCCAAGATTTATCTAGCATTGTGCAAACCTTGATTCAAAAGGTTGATGATATACAACATGGACACAAGAGAAAGCAATATTATTTCAAGGATATTTGCCCATACCCATTTGATAGTAACATCCACATGCCACCCTTTCCTAATAATTTTGAAATACCAAAATTTGACAAATACAAAGGGAAAGGGGACCCTAGGGAACACCTTCGGGAGTTTTACATTGATTTCCTAGAAGTCTCATATGATGAAACATATTTAATGAGACTCTTTCCTAGAAGCCTAGGTGGTCAAGCTACTAAATGGTTTGCACACCTTCCCCTCAGTATCAAAACATTTCATGAACTTGTGGAGAAATTTGTAAATCATTTCTCCTATAAATTTGAACATAAAATATCCATGACCAACCTTTGTAACACTAAACAAAAGAATGGAAAATCCTGTTGCAAGTATGGGCATAACTAATGTTGTCACTGATGTCAACATACTCTTGTTGCATTGATGTCAAGGATTGGATGAGTTGTATGCTGAGGATATTGAGAAAATTAGTCTTATCAAGAATAGAGAAGACCAGTGAAGATAGTAAGGTAAAGATCCTAGCTAAGATGAAGATCAGAGGATGTGCATCAAAGGGTTTGTAGATATGTGTCTTAAGATGATCCAGTAAAGATTTGAGAGGTCCACATAAAGATATGAAGAAGCTATGACCACTTGAGTAAAACCAGTTCTGGAAGATGCTCAAAGGTGATAGAGTGACACAGAAAGGTCCGGTGAGATCTAGAAATACAATATCTTGTTCCGCGGACTTGGTGGAGTGTTTAGGAAGTCAATGTGATTAACAAATCAATTGGTTCATGGTCTGGAGGTCCACAAGAATCTATTCCAATATGACAGTGATGACAAACTGTGTACTTGAGGTTCCGGATGAAGGAGAGAATGATTTTAGTAAGCAGAAGTAGTGTGGATGTTCTTGGTGATTCAAGGAAGCTTGTGGAGGTCCTTGGATTGTGTCTAGTTCATGTTGGTGGTATGAATTGAAGATTGAGCTCGTAATTGAAGAATTACTTCTAGATGATGATGTTCTTCCTAAGTCTAGCCAACTAGATGAGTTACACATCCTATGGATGATTTTGAAGATGTTCTGTGAAGCATGGCATGTTCCTAAAAGAAGATTGAAGTCCCAGATTTGTGTGGCCGATAGTGTGATGATCTGCATGAAGTCTTTTGTAATTAGTCAAGTTGTATTTGTTTTATAAAGTGTGCCGACATGGATGATTATCCCTAAGTCAATGTCTTGTATAAATAAGAGTCGTGAAGTCATTTCAAAAGCATCTTGGTGGAGATGAGAGTGTGGTAGAGAGAAGAGAAGCAAAAGGCAGAGCAAAGTATTGGGCTTAAATGGAACTAACACAAGCATGGTGAAGATGCTATTCTTCAGTTCAAGTATGTAATACTTATCATTCTAAAGACAGTGTGTCTCTTGTAGGCAGTGGGCCTCTTGTGAGCAGTGTGCTCAGATAGTGAGCCCTAATTGGCATGTGTCATTTTTGTTCTTCTTATTCTTTTAACAGAGAATACAATCTTAGGTTATTCACCCCATGGTTTTTCCCTTAACCGGGTTTTCCACGTTAAAATCTTGGTGTCATATGTGTTAATATGTTTCTGCTCTTGAATTGTTGCATTATATTTCCATGTGATTGATTTATTATTATGCTATTGAATTACAAAGAGGATTTAAGTGATTAATAGGAAGAAAGTTTTGGGACAACTGATTCACCCCCCTCTTAGTTTTATGTCTTGAATCTAACAATTGGTATCAGAGCTAAGTTCCTCTAAAAGAGCTTAACCACTTGAGGAGATCTAGGATGTCATCCTACAAGAAGGATAGTCCAAGGTTTGATGGAACCAATTTTACTCTTTGGAAAAGTCATATGGAATGTCACTTGCAATGTATGGGAATGCAATATTGGATCATGGATTCAAAGAAGTATGCTCCTCCATAGAATGGTCTGAGTACCATAGATGAAATCAGAGATGCTGAAAACAATCTTTGGGCTAAAGAAGATCTTCTAAGTGCCTTATCTAATTCAAAGCTGACAAATGTTATTGATCTAAAAACTGCATATGAGATTTGGTAAAAACTGGAACTTCTGCATGAAGGAGACAAGTATGTTAAATGTGCCAAGCTACAGAGTCTGAAAGGAAAATTTGAAAACCTAAAGATGAGAGAAGATGAAAATATCACTACATTTATGCCAAGAGTAAATGATCTTGTTTGTGGCATTAGATGTGTTAATAGAATCTTGGATGAAGATGAGATTGTTGCCAAAGTTCTCAGATCCCTTCCTGATTCTTAGAAGTACAAGGTTGCTTCTATTGAAGAATTCAGATCTTTTTCAAATATCGCAAGAGATTAATTGGTTGGTAAATTAGCTACATTTGAATTGTCCAAGTTTGGAGATGTACCCCCCAAGACTAAATTTGCATTCAAAGCTAGTGCCTCTGTAAAAGGAAAACAAAAGTTTGATCCAGGAGAGAACTCAAATAAAATATCATGGTATGAAAAAGAAAGAAAAGATCTGGAAGAAGATGAAGCTGAAGCTGCTCAACTTGAAGCCCTTAATGTAAAAAGATTGCCAAAAGGATCCGGTAAGTATGAAGGGAAATTGCCTTTTAAATGTTACTATGTTCATGAAGATGATGATGATGAAGGAGTAATAGATGATGAATCAAAAATAGGAAACAAATCTAGAAGTGACTGGGTGTTTATTGCCATCAAGGAAGAAGATCAAATGCCCTTTGAATATGTCAATCATAAAATGGTAGAAAGAGCTCTGGCTGCCCAAGTTGAAGAAAAGGATGATTGGGTCATTGATAGTGGATGCTCCCACCATATGATAGGTGACAAAAATAACTTCATATATTTGGAAAGATATGAAGGAGGAGTGATAAAATTTGATGATAATTCTACTGGCAAAATCAGAGGTACAAGAACCATTTCTTTTTATGGAAAGAACAAAACCAGTAATGTAATGCATGTTGAAGGCTTGAAGCACAATCTTCTCAGTGTTGGATAGTTGGTGGGCAAAGGCTATGATCTCTTATTCAAAAATGGAAAATGTAAGATCTTTGAAAGTTCCAAAATAGAGATGGCATCTGGTACTCAAACAAAAGTAATATCTTCCACTTGGTTGGTACTCTTAAAAATTGTTTATTTGTTCAAATTGATCAGAGTTGGTTTTGGCATAAGAGAATATGTCATGTGGATTTTGATAATATCATCAAGATAAGTAACACTTAGGCTGTAAGAGATCTTCCTAGACTGGTAAAACCTACTAATAGTTTGTACAAAGAATGTCAGTTGGGTAAGCAGAGCAGAGTCACATTCAAAAGTAAGGAACAGTCTTCTACTGGATTATTAAACTTAGTTCATACTAATCTATGTGGTCTGGCAAGAATCACGAGTTTGCAAGGTGATAGATACTTCATGTTATTAATTGATGACCACTCCTGGATGATGTGGGTGACTTTTTTGAAAGAGAAATCTGAGGCTCTTGAGAAATTCAAAACATTCAAGGCTATGGTAGAGAATGAAACCAGATAGAACATAAAATGTCTAAGGTCTGATAGAGGTGGAGAATTCACATCCGGTGAGTTCATAGAATTCTATGAGAAACATGGGATAAAAAGACAGTTGTCTACTCCAAGGACTCCACAGCAAAATGAAATAGTGGAGAGAAAGAACTAGACCATCTAGGAAGCATCTAAAACCATGATGGTGGAAGCAAATGTTCCTCAGATCTACTAGAGATAACCTATAAGCACTACAATCTATACTCTTAATCGAATACAAATTAGAAGCAATACTGGTAAGACCCCTATGAACTCTGGTTTGGCATCACTCCCATTTTGAAGTATTTCAGAGTTTTTGGTAGCAAATGCTATATTAAAAGAGATGAAGACCTTGGAAAATTTGATGCTAGAAGTGATGAAAGAATATTCTTGGGTTATTCTACTCAAAGCAAAGCATACCGGTGCTATAACAAGAGATTGAAAAAGATTATAGAAAGTACAAATGTGAAGGTTGATGAAGGTATTGAAAAACCCTCAAGGTTTTATGAATATGATGAAGATGATCAAAATGATGTTTTGATTCAAAAAGTCCAAGCCCCTTCTAAAATTTAGATCCAATTTGATCTAGAGAATCAGGAAGAAGAGATAAGTTTGAGTGAACCTATTCAAGAAATAGAAGTGCAAGAAAGTCCCAAAATTCCTAGGTATGTAAGACTGAATCACTCTAAAGATCATATCATAGGTGATAAAAGCAAAGGTGTTCAAACAAGAAGAAAGATTGCTCAAGAATCAGAAGAGTATTGTCTAATTTCAAAGATTGAACCAAAGTTAGTGAATGAAGTATGCAATGATGAAAGCTAGACTAAAGCAATGAAGAGTTGATGCAATTTGAGAAAAATCACACTTGGGATCCTGTTCCCAGACCTAGAAACAAGAATGTGATTGGAACCAAATGGGTCTTCTGGAATAAACTGAATGAAGATGGTGAAGTAGTCAGAAACAAAGCTAGATTGGTCTACAAGTGTTACTCTCAAGTAGAAGGAGTTGATTTTGAAGAAATGTTTTCTCCGATGGCAAGAATTGAAGCAGTCAGATTATTTATTGCCTTTTCTACCTTCAAGGACTTCAAAGTATATCAAATGGATGTCAATTTTGCCTTCCTAAATGGTGACTTGGAAGAAGAAGTATATATTGAGCAACCGGATAGATTTCAATTATCTAATCATGGTGATATGGTCTGCAAGTTGATGAAAGCATTGTATGGACTCAAACAAGCCCCAAGAGCTTGGTATGTAAGACTGGATAAGCATTTTTTGAAGATTGGTTTCAACAAAGGTACTACTGACAGTAACTTGTACTTCAAAATTGATTGTGAAAATATCTTAATTGTTGAAGTGTTTGTTGATGATATCATTTTTGAAGGAAGAGATAGTATGTGCAAAAATTTTGCAAATCAAACAAAAAGTGAATTTGAGATGTCCATGTTTGGGGAAATGAATTTCTTCTTGGGTCTGCAAATCATTCAAACAAAGAAAGGAATCTTCATTTCACAGATCAAATATGTGAAATAATTGTTGAATAAATTTGGGATGGAAGACTCAAAACCAATGAGTACTCCCATGGCAATTGGATGTAAATTGAGAAAAGATTCAATGAATCTCCTAAGGTTAATCAGAAAAAGTATAGGTCAATGCTTGGAGGATTATTGTATCTCACTCAAACTAGACCTGACAATATGAATGCTATTGGTCTTGTTGCTAGATTCCAAGCTGATCCTAGATAATCTCATGTCATGGCAATCAAGAGGATTTTTAGATATCTAAATGGGATAGTTGAGTATGGTTTGTGGTATCCTAGAGATCATGACTTCTCTCTTCATGCATATACAGATGCGGATTGGGTAGTGTAAGGGTAAAATGGTGATCAATCAAATGAATTAAACAAGACCCAAACATCAACAGAATAGAGAAACAAGAAGGATTCAATAAACGAAGCAATGAACAAACATAGTGCAAACCTCTCCCGTTTCAAAACTTCTGTTGTTCGCCTATCACAAATCGTCCTTTTGCAGATGAGATGAGCCCTCAGAGAGTGCAATCTTTTTAGCTATTTTTAGGAAGTCGACGGTGAATGGCTATGGTGATATGCAATGAAGATGAGCTCCAATGCAAGTATGTGATCTCAAGCTTGTGGATAGTAAAAGGGTGCCAAAGGCGCGCTGGTGATATTTCTACAGAGTAACGATGTCAAAAGCCTGGATGATTAGAATGGAGGGATGAAGCTTCATTTATAGACTTGGAAGAATGGGAATCAACGGTTGAGAGGAGATATGAAGATCAACGGCTGAGGATGGTTGAGGAATGTGCAAGCAGTGGAAATGTGACAAGTGTCCCAGCTCCATCATGAAAGGGGGATTTGACAAAATTGATTGGAGAGTTAACTCCATTGACTGGTCTGTTAACAGACTTGATTGATCAGTTAGAAGAATAAATCGTGGAACTGACTGAATTGATTAAGGATTTGACTCAATTGACAGGTTAGTTAACATTTTTTATTGATTAGTTAACTAACCTCTGATTTGAGAAGAAATAGGCCATGTGGGTGAGGAAAAATAAGGTAATTAAATATTAAATATATTTAATTACATGTACAACCCGATGAGGTGGACAAGGTGAGGTGTAAAAGGTGAGGTGTAAAGGTGATGTGGATTTTTGAATTTAGAACTTAGGATAGAGGAATTTGGATTAATTAAATAATTTATGATTATTTAATCATGTAGGACATTTAGAAGAATTGTAATTAAATAAATAGATTTTATTTAATTATGGAATAGTGAATCGATTAAATAAATTTAGAATATTTATTTAATTGATAGAAGAATGGAATAAATATTTAGAATATTTATTTAGGATGATTCGTGTCATTTTTAGGCGTATACATTTTGCCCCTCTTTGATGCAATGAAGTTTACAACATTGCTTCAAAGAATTCGATAGTCCGAATGATGATACATGCCCCAGTTTGCCCCTGGTACAAGTTTAATGACGATAGGATGCCCCCTCGGGAGATTGGACAGGAAAAGGGTGAAAGATTCAGAGACGGACAATCTCACGAAGACAAAGGGGTTAGGATAGGTTGGAGGAAAAGGGACACGGTCAGGGAGGCGGGAAGAAAACGGGAAGAAAAACGGGCACGGGAAGTAGTCATAGTCATCACCTAGCCAAAATTAGGGTTTGGAGGCTATAAATAGGAGCTAGGTCCACAAGAATAGTCATTTGCACACTTGTTAACTCTGGATTGGATTGAGAGAGCTTAAAGCAAACTTGGAGCAGCATGGCAGCCAGAGCAGCAGACATTCCACGCGAGGAGCACTGGTTCGAGCGAGTCCGTCGATTCAGGCTGCCAGCAGAGGCAGGACCCCCGGTATGTGCTTCAAAAAATTTCTCCTAGGGTCGAGTTAGGATGTCATAAATGCACTTAGAAAATAGGTCAAATGCATGCGCTAAAACTCAGAACGGTGCATATGTCTCACGAAGCGGCGCATTTGTTGTTGTGCGGCGCATTTGTCATTGCACGGCACATATGCCAGTTTCAGCGGCACATACATGAAAGTTGTGCATCTGTGCACTGTAGCTGCGCATTTGTAAATTGGCGGCGCATGTGTATTTAAGCCGCGCATATGTGGAAAGTAGTGGCGCATTTGTGAATGCCGTGCATATGTCGATTTTAGGGGTGCATGCATAATATGGCGGCGCATATGCCTAATTTTGCGGCACATCTATCGGATCTGCGCATATGTGCACTGTGGCGGCGCATTTGTGTGAGGTGGCGCATATGCTAATTTTAGCGGCACATATACCAAAAAATGGTGCTTTTACCACCTGTAGTGGTGCATTTGCTGTGGATAGCAAAGGACTTAGCCAAATTGACTCGATTAGCATCCTGTTTGACGCGGTAATCGATGAGCTATCTCCGAGATTGCAGAAATCTAGTCAAGAGATGTAGTGTGCTGTTTTGATCAATTTGAAATACTAAGTTTAGTTGATATAGTTCAGTAGGTATGTTGAGTATGGTATATGTCGCTTGAGACTGACGCTTTGCCTTGCTTGCTTGCAGGAGGAGATTCGGGACACACTGCAGTCGAGGGAGACGTTTCCTATGCCCCTACTGCAGAGATATATGCTGACAGAGACTGATAGAGTGGTGCTTGGTGCCATGGGTTTGGATTATGTATGCTTCATGCCCGAGGTGCGGGCGAACCGTGAACTGCTGACAGCTGCCGTGGAGAGATTCCACAGTGAGGATGGGACCTTCCACTTTCCGACGGGAGAGATGACGGTGACCTTGGAGGACGTCTACCGGATATTGCACTTGCCTGTGGTAGGCGAGTTAGTAGAGTATGATGCACAGCGGGACGTGGGACTCGCCGAGTGCCAGCAGGTGTTTGATGGTCCCGAGCTAGCTGGACAGGTTATCCTGTGGCAGGATATATACGATTACTATGACTACTTCCCTAGGATTGTGGCTGGACTGATCGGGGGCGTTGTATGCCCGGACAGGAGATCGCATGGGTTCCCCATTGGATGGGGCAGGATCATGGAGCGGACGCTGACTGAGGGCACCTGATATGCATGGGGAGTCTATGTACTGGCCCACCTATACCACGACATGCATTAGGTGGTGTACCACCGCAGCACGAGTCTATCAGCTGGAGTGTTGCTGTTACAGTTCTGGCTGTGGGAGCACATAGCGGTGACTAGGCCGATATGTGTCTTCGTGAGGCAGCGAGGAGAGCCATACAGTTATGGCTATGCAGGAGTGATTTCCCAGCACAGGCTGGGGAAGCTATAGTACTGGAGACACACCTTGGATGGGGTAGATGTGGTCGTTTGGCGACCATATCTGGACTGCGAGCCCTGGGACGACGAGGGAGATGAGCTGCCATACTGCTTTCAGACCAGTGGCTGATAGGCCAGACACGGTACATCTTGGAGAGACAGATGGTGGGCAGGGTGCTGAGACAGTTTGGGCGGAGACAGGGTATGCCACAGGGGCAGGCTATGTTCGCACTGACGCATGCAGAGAGGGTCCGATGGGGGCCGATGGCGTCATATGAGGAGGCTCTGGTAGAGTTCCAGCAGACACCGTATGTGGCCTGGGACATGAGGAGAGAGATAGCAGATGTGGGGGCGACACAGGAGTACGAGGATTGGATCACTGCACATCCTTTCTTGAGATATTCAGGACCCGGCATGCTGGTGCCTCGTATTGATGAGGCAGACTCAGAGGAGGAGGGAGAGGCTAGCCCAGGGTGGAGGGGAGGTAGAGGAGGATGAGGACGACGGGGTGGTAGGGCCGGAGAGAGGCCGAGACAACGGAGGAGGATAGCTTAGGCTGAGCAAGCAGTGCCAGGGTAGGTAGAGGCACAGCAGCAGATACCTCAGCAGGCACAGATGCCACCACCCTAGCAGGTACCACAGCAGCAGGTGCCCCAACCACAGGGGCTAGGACAGGCAGAGGTAGCACAGGGGCCAGTACAGGGAGAGGCTCACGAGAGGACTATAGCTGGCCTGAGGGGATAGGTGCGAGAGCTGCAGGCACAGCTAAGGAGGGTAGAGCGGAGGCGAGAGACAGACGCAGCAGTGATCGTTGGGTTGACTCGTGAGAGAGATATGGCAGATGCACGGGTACGGATTATCCGTGTAGAGCGGGACACCACTGTG
This sequence comes from Cunninghamia lanceolata, assembly GCA_027924645.1. Classification (NCBI taxonomy): domain Eukaryota; kingdom Viridiplantae; phylum Streptophyta; class Pinopsida; order Cupressales; family Cupressaceae; genus Cunninghamia; species Cunninghamia lanceolata. The sequence goes on from BSBN01001011.1 coordinate 4,360,437, forward strand.
GCTGCTATGGGGACAGATGCCGCGAGTTCATTTTTGGTTGGTCAGGTGCAGCAGGCACAGGCACAGGTTGGCCAGTTGCAGATGCAGTTGGCACAGGCACAGACAGATCTAGCCAAAGCACAGTCCCAGGCGCAGTATTACCGAGGGTTATACCATGGTGCCGTGGCATCGAGCCAAAGGGTAGGGAGTTTCAGGAGTCAGTCTGGGGCGACTCATAGAGCAGGTCCATCACAGTCAGGGGCCTCCATGATGGGTCCTCAGCAGTCAGGAGCTGGCAGTGGTGGCCCACAGCAGCAGGGATAGACATAGACCAGATTTTGTACATTTTGGGACATGTATCACCATCCATTTGGATGCATATTGTATATGACACTTCTATTCCATAGATAGATGACGATTTTGTACATTTGGACCTCTTTTGTATGATAGTATATATGATGATGCAGCTTTGTGTATTTATTGCATGTGCTATGCGAAGAAGATTTACTTCTATTGTATGATGTGATGTATGTGCATAGTTAGATGGTCTATCTGATGCTTTATGATATGTTGCTATATGATGTCTATGTGATTTAATGTTTTCAAATGAATGCAAAATGTAAGATGATTTCTATGTTAGAGGCAACTTTGTTATGGGAGGTGTATATGTTCTAATGTAAATGTATGCATATGTGTTATGATTTCTATGTGATGGTGCAACTGTGTTATGGGACGTCTATACGATCTAATGCAAATGTATGTATATGTGTTATGATTTCTATGTGATGGTGCAACTGTGTTATGGGACGTCTATATGATCTAATGCAAATGTATGCGTATGTGATATGAGTTATATGTGATGGTGCAACTGTGTTTATGGGACGTCTATATGATCTAATGCAAATGTATGCGTATGTGATATGAGTTCTATGTGATGGTGCAACTGTGTTTGTGGGACGTCTATATGATCTAATGCAAATGTATGTGTATGTGATATGAGTTCTATGTGATGGTGCAACTATGTTATGGGACATCTATATGATCTAATGCAAATGTATGTATATGTGTTATGAGTTCTATGTGATGATTGATATGCTCCTATATGCTTTGTTTTTTTGTGAAGTCCAAATGTACTTGATCGACACAAGAATGACATGATAGACAGATAGACGAATGGTTGTGATAAGATGACCTAGAAACTTTACTTGATATCGTTACTCTGCATAGTTTGGAAAATGAGGATTGCATGGATGTGTATGTGGATATAGGATGGATGCTTTGCTTTTAGAGTGCTTTATTTCATCATTGGGCAGTTTGTTTTTTGGTACATTTTCTGAAATGTTGTAAGTGAATACAAGCATCGAGGTATAATTGAACTGAGATGACCTGAGTATCGCTTACATGGATTGTGATTTAGCAAGCTAATACAAGCATCTAGTCAAAATTGAATCTAGATGACCGGAGTATTTCCTTCATTTCAACAAGCAAGGATTGCCCCCGTTCATGTTAGACCTTTGATGTCCTCGATGATCTTTGGCCGATCATGTCCTTAGACAAGGCTTCACATTACTAAAGTTTAATCCACAAATAGCAAACAAAGAAAATAATCATGCCCCCATCATAGCATCTCTAGCTTTTGGCATCCTTGAGTAGCGTAGGAAGACATGATAACAAAAATCCAGACTCTGTAACTTAACCATGGTTCCAATCCACAAAACATTCTTGCATTTAGATGTGAGTTTCTTGCCATAATTTAGATAAAATCAGTTAGAAGACCTTGGATATTTGCTGTGCATTGGATAGGTTAAGATGCTCATTGTCAAGATTTCTGCTTGAGGCGCGGGTTCTGCTTGCATTTGTTTGCTTGGTGAGAAGATTGCACCATCCTTATTGGGGAGATGGACCCTAAGGGACTGACCTAGTGCCTCGGGGGCTCATTGCTAAATGGCCTTGCCTACACGACGACGCAGAGGCAACGTAGTTCGGGGTAAACCCTACTGGACCATGAATGGACTAGAAGAAAGACGACAAGAATGAAGACAAGAAGGAGGATGAATGGGATTATAGAATAAATGGAAGCCTCGGGGGTGCATTAGAATAATGGCCTTGCCTACGTGACGGCGTAGAGGCAACGTAGTTCATGGACTTGGACCATGGACACCGACGAGAGACACTATACTAGGCTCATATTGAGGAGACGGTATGGGACAAAACCTTGGTTGACAAGGCCACAAGGTGAGTATCAAGCCATGATAGGTAACTGTCAAGTGTTTATTGCGGGGTAGATATGGGTCGAATGGAAAATGAGCGAAGGAAGAATGGACCCAAGGTGATTGGATTCTCAAAGATGGAGAAGGCGGTTTATCACAAGTAATGCCTGTTTACTAGGTTTTCATCACTTGCTTTTATTTGCACGAGGAGCTAGAAAGTAACATGACGCCTGTTTGCCAGGTTTTCATCACGATACCTATCCAAGGCGCCTGTTTGCCAGGTTTTCACCAAAGGATGATTTTTTTGTATGCTTTCTATTTTTTTTCTGATTTTTCCCTTTTCAACTTTTTTGATTTTTTGATTTTTTGATTTTATTGTGCCCCCTTGCATTGGGGTTCTCCTAGGTATAGAACCGGCGAAGGTGCATGCTGTTGATTGGATCATCAAACAACTCACCCTCTAATGTGGCCAACTGATATGCCCCCGATCCGTAAGCAGCTACAATCACATAGTGCCCAAGCCAGTTAGGCTCGAACTTACCTTTCTTTTCTCTGTTCTGCTGATTGCGAGGGTTCTCTTTTAGAACGAGGTCCCCAACCTTGAAGCATCTTGGTCTAACCTTGTGGTTGTAGCTTCTTGACATCATCTGTTGATAGGCTTTGAGATGGTCAAAAGCTTTCTGGCGCCTTTCCTCTAGCAACTCTAGTTCTTGTAGCCTGGAGACTCTGTATTCTTCATCTGATATGAGACCTTTCAATGACACCCTGAGGGATGGGAGTTTGACCTCAATGGGAAGGATGGCTTTGAAACCATAGACAAGGGCGTAGGGTGTAGCACCTGTGGGAGTGCGTATACTGGTTCTGTAGGCCCACAGAGTGGGATTGAGTTGGACGTGCCAATCGCGACCAGCTTCATTGACAGTCTTCTTTAGGATTTTCAGAATGGTTTTATTCGATGCCTCAACTTGGCTGTTACCTTGGGGGTAGTATGGAGTGGAGAAACGATGTTGGATTTTGAAACACTCACAAAGTTCCTGGACATCCTAATTTTTGAATGGTCTCCCATTATCCGTTATGATGGATGAAGGGATGCCGTATCGGCAGATAATGTAATTCAGAATGAACGAGGAAATTTGTTTTCCTATGACGGTGGTTAGGGGAATGGCTTCAATCCACTTTGTGAAGTACTCAGTGGCGGTTATGATGAATTTATGGCCGTTGGAAGAAGGTGGATGAATCTTTCCCACAAGGTCAAGTCCCCACTGGCAAAAGGGCCAGGGTGTCGTTAAAGGTCTCAACTCCTGAGCAGGTGCATGAATCAGGTTCCTGTGTATCTGGCACTGTTTGCACTTTTTGACGAACTGATATGAATCCATTTCCATATTGGGCCAGTAATAACCCAAACGCATGAGTTTCTTAGCGAAGGAAGGACCGCTGGAGTGTGTTCCGCAGATCCCTTCGTGTATGTCTCACAAGGCCGTTATGGATTCTTCTTGTTCTAGACAATGGAGTAAAGTACCATCCAGACCACGTCAGTAAAGGGTATTAGCTATGATGGTGTAACGGGAGGCTTGTTGGATGAAAGTTCATTTTTGGTTGGAAGAGAGGTCCGGTGGAAGAATATTTTCCTTGAGGTAAGTGTAGGTCTTACCATACCAAGGTGAATCAGATCCTACTAGGAGGCAAATGGAATGGGTTTCGAGGAAATCATAAGCCAGTTGCCGAATGGTTTCTACTAAGAATTCATACCGTGACTCGTATTCAGGTATTTCAAGAAGAGAGGCTATGGTAGCCATTGCATCTACTACTTTGTTCTCGATCCTAGGTATTTGTTCAAAGGAGATGGTCCCAAAGTGTTCTTTGAGGTCGTCGACCATCCGTTTGTATGGGATGAGCTTCTCATCTTTGGTTTGATATTCATCGTTGACTTGATTTATGATAAGCTGAGAATCACCGTAGACACATAGTGCTTGGATTTTCCACTTGGTGGCCATCTTGAGACCAATTACCAAGGCTTCATATTCCACTATATTGTTAATGCATGGAAATAACAACCTGTAGGACTTTGGAATTGTGTTGCCTTGGGCAGTGATAAACAGGATACCTGCCCCCAATCCATGGTTGGTGTAAGACCCGTCGAAGTAGAGTTTCCAAGGAGATGTTGACAGAGTGAATAAAGATTCATCAGGAAACTCAAACTGCATTGGTGAAGTGTCTTGTAATGGTGCCTCGGCCAGTTGGTCAGCTATGATTTGCCCTTTGATGGCTTTTCTATCCACATATTCTATATCATATTCACTAAGAAGCATAACCCACTTTGCTAATCGACCTGTGAGAGCTGCTTTGCTGAGAAGATACTTTAGTGGGTCCATTTTGGCAATGAGTTTGACAGGATGTGCCAACATGTAGTGTCAGAGTTTTTGTGAAGCAAAAACCACCGCAAGGCATGATCATTCTACCTGTGAGTATTGTAACTCGTAGCCCACTAAGGTTCGACTGATGTAGTATACAGCTCTTTCCTTGTTCTCATAGTCTTGCTGCGCTAGGAGAGCCCCAAGAGCAGTAGGTGTAGCAGAAATGTAGAGAATCAAAGGTTTTCCTTGGATCAGAGGCATGAGTATAGGAGGGTTCATAAGGTACTCCTTTAGCTTGTTGAATGCCTCTTCGCACCGCTCATCCCATTTAAATGGAATATTCTTATGTAGGAGGTGACTGAAAGGTTGGTACTTGTCTGCCAACTGTGAGATGAACCTGCGGATGGCTTGCAACTTGCCCTGTAAGGATCTCAACTGTGTTAGAGTCTTGGGCGGTGGCATGTCCATTATTGCTTTGACCTTGGCTAGGTTGACCTCTATCCCGTTTGCTGACACGATGAAGCCTAGCAGCTTGCCTGAAGTCACCCCAAACACACATTTCTTCAGGTTCAATTTAACTTGGAATTGGTCCAGCCGGTGGAAGACTTTCTCTAGGATATCCAGGTGTGAGTCCCTCGTGAGAGATTTTGCTAAGATATCGTCAACATAATCCTCCATGGTCACATGCATCATGTCATGGAATATGGTTGTCATGGCCCGCTGATATGTAGCACCTGCATTTTTCAGCCCAAAAGGCATGACATTCCAGCAAAAGGTACCCCATGGACAAGTGAAAGCTGTTTTGTGTTGGTCCTCTGGTGCTATTTTGATTTGGTTATACCCAGAGAATCCATCCATGAGTGACAGCATTGTATGTCCTACCGTGAGGTCTACTATGATATCGATGTTAGGCAATGGAAAGTCATCCTTGCGGCATGCTTTGTTTAAGTCTCTAAAATCGTTGCATAGTCGAACCCTGCCATCTGGTTTAGACACTGGCACAATGTTTGATATCCATTCGGGCTAATCTATGGCTCTGATGAACCCTACATCTAGCAATTTCTTGAGTTCTTCCTTGACCAAAAGGGCTATATGGGGATGCATCTTTCTCAGTTTTTGCTTTACGGGCTTCACCCCTAGATCCAATGGCAAATGATGCAAAATCAAGTTCGGGTCTAAACCTGGCATTCAGCATATGACCAAGCAAAGCTGCCTCTTTTCTTCTTGAAGAATGGTACAAACCTGGTTTTCTCAGGTGGTGTGAGAGATTTTGCGAAGTGGATAATCTTAGGCTATTCTTCGGTTCCAATATTCACTGGCTCTGTTGGCTCCACCACAATCTGTGACCGTTCCTAATACATATCACTAGGGAGGGTGTCAAGCATTCCATCGTCAGGTGCCACAGTTGGGTTTTCACCTTCGAATACATCCTTTCTTTTTACTATTTTATGATCTGACACTGCCGCACAACGGTTTTCACCGTCAGATCCATTTTTTATTTTGATATTTTTGCGACTAGAAGGCTTGGCACCCTCCCCAAAGTAAGCCACAGTATTGAGTTCGATAGCAAAACCTGCTTTATGATCTCCTTTCGGTAAGTGATCCCTAAGTTCCATATAGTCAATGTAAGCATCATCGTTCTGGAACATATCTAATTGGGGGGTTCCTCGCAGACCCCAGTCAATAAGCTCAGGGTGCAAGAGGGGAAGGGAGTCGGATGAGAGATCTGATTCATTAATGGTGTGAATGGAGATGTTATGAGCATTGGTGGGGGTAGTGTTCTAGGTGGTACTTTCCTCCAAGTTGTTTATCGCAATAGAATCGAAACTTTCCTCGAAAGCCATAATCTCAGGGAGGGGCAAATCAGACTCCAGTTGTCTGTCCCGTTGCGTCTGTCCCTCATGGTAGGGGCTGAGAGTTTGGATGGTGTCAATCTCCTTGTCATCGTAGGAATGCTCTATTAGCTCGTCCCACTCATACTCATTCGACTCATCTGAATCTACGTCACTATCCACTTGGAGTGTTTGAATTGTCTCCACAAGGCCGGCATTTTCCTTGGCTTTACCTTTGCCTTTGTACCCTAGGCCAGTTGCATTTCTAGCTGAAGAGGATGAGGAAGGTTGTATAGGTTCAACGATTCCTTCTTTTCTGAGGCCTATGGGACCTTGTCCTTCGTACCCCATCCTGTGCAAAATGGTTTCACCCCGTCCATAGAGTTCTGTAGGGAGTCTAGGCGGCTCTTGGGGTGTGTTTTCTTCTTCGGCATAAAGCCATTGCAGGAGATCTCCCTCCTCTGTCTCATTAGATAAGGTCCCCCATTTTACAAAGGGATTTGCGGGAGTTATAGGAGGAGTAGATGGCTTTGGAAAATGCCTAGGTTGATGCTTGGGTTTGCCAAAGGAGCGAGGAGACAAAGGCATGGTGGCAAGGTTGAGGCTGTGCTCAATGGAGTACTCCCCCATGCCATTTTCTTTTATGGTAAGTTTCAGCGGTTTGGGCCTCGAGGAGGAAGCTTCGGCGGTATGGTCTTGTTGCGGAGTAGAGGAAATGTATGCCCTGTTGTTGGGAATGACACATTCAGATTTTGCTTGGAAAGAATTGCAATGTTGGTAGGGGTCAGGGTCGCCTTGTATGGTGACCTGCTTGCCATCATGTGGGAACTTAATGCATTGATGGTAGGTGGAGGGGACAGCCTTCATGGCGTGGATCCATGGTCTCCCTAGTAGAATATTGTAAGCAAGCTCCCGATCAAGGACTTGGCACACCACATCTTTAATGACCGGTCCCACTTGAATGGGTAGGACAACTGTTCCTTTGGTGGTTCATTCCTCCTCGTCATAGGCTTTGATGGTAATTTTCTATCTTAGATCAACTACCTATTCAGAGAACCCCAGTGCAAGGACTAGCTTCAAAGTACAAATATTTAAACCGGCACCCCCATCAATGAGAACCCTCTTGATGCGGTGCTTGTGCACGAATGCGACAATGTGTAGAGGGGTGTTGTGGGGTTGAGATATGGAAAGGTCATCTTGCTCCGTAAACAAGATGGAAGTGGAGGATGTCAAATTACCCACCATGGTTTGAAACTTTTCTTGGGCTAGGTTAGTGGGGACAGTAGTTTCCACTAAGGCTTTCTCAAGAATCTCCTTATGAGAAGGAGATAGACGCAAGAGCTCCAATATAGAAATGTGAGCTGGAGTTTTTTGCAACTGGTCGATGACATTGTATGGGCGGGAGTTGGACGGAGATGATGACGACCTTGGAGGGGTGGTATTGATCGTGACCTTACCACTGCGGGTAATTATACTACAACCAGTTATGTTAGGTCCTGGTTTTTGGTTGGGGGATATGACATTGATCTGCGGAATGTGCTTAGAAATGTAGTTAATGGTGTACTCGAATGGAACGCTTGCATAGTTAGCATTACTCGACCCGCTGTTCAGGTTTGGCCTATTGTGACTATTTTCATTATTGTTATTGCCATTGGAGTTGTTGCCGTTGTGACCATTGTTGCTGTTGTGGCCATTGTTGCGATTGTTGTTATACGGCCGGTTGTGGTTCAGAAGAGGATCCCGGTAGGCCACATGAGATTCATTGGAGGTATGTTGTTGTGTCCCTCCTTGATTCTGATCCAGTATATCTTGTATGACATTCTTGAGGTGGATGCAATTGTTAGTTGTGTGCCCCCTTCCTCGATGATACTCACAATAGTCTGTGTCCTTCCAATAGGGAGGTTTGACGATAGGCTCATAGTCACTTGTTGGCGGTAGAGAAATTTCATTGTTAGCCAACAACTTCCTGAGGGCGGACTCTTGAGATTCCCCCAACGGCGTGAATTTTCTCCTTGGATTTGAATTGAACCAAGGTCTAGGTTCTCGAGGGGTGGCTTGTTGAGTGCACCGGTATTTGCCTCTCCCTTAAGACTGAATATGGGTTGTTGCTTAGGGGCTGCCGCCTTGGCGTCCACTACTCCATCATTGACTACATTCTTGTTCTTGGTCCAAAACTTTGATTTATCTGTTGTGTAATTGGAAGGAGGTGTGTCCTTGTAGAGCTTGAGAGTTCCTTTAGTGATCATAGCTTTTCAATGAAGAGGCCCATTTCAATAACTTTGGCAAATGAGGTAGGGCATTGTATCTGAATCTGATAGCTAAGATCAGTGTTTAGATTGTGGAAAAACATTTCCAATAGCTGCTTCTCAGGCATATCGTAAGAACACTTACTAGCTAGCTGTCTCCATCATTGTAGGAAGGCGGCGAATGACTCACCACTCTTCTGCTTGGTGTTGCATAGATCTAGCATAGATACCTCGTGTTCTATGTTGTAAGAGAAGTGCGTTATAAATTTATTGACAAGTTCATCAAAAGTTTTGATTCCTGGTGGGAGACGTGAGAACCACTCCATAGCTTGACCACCTAAAGATCGCGGGAATAGTCTCATTAAGTAGGTCTCGTTGTGAGCTACTTCTAAACATGCTGCAGTGAATTCCCTGATATGATCTCTAGGGTCCCCCTTCCCTTTATATTTGTCAAATTTTGGAACTCCAAACTGATAGGGGAATGGTTTCATGATCAAATTTCTATCAAAGGGGTACGGTGCTATATCTTCCAAAGAGTAGTTCTTAGAACTTGTACCAGTCTTAAGGTTGGATATCTCGAGCTTTAGACTTTTGATTTGTTGTCTCACGTCTGCCATAGGAGTAGTTGGATCTACGGGTTGCTTTCCTCTCTCATTTGTATGGGGGACAGTGTCATTTGTGCCTCTCTCATGCACATGTGGGACTATGTCATTTGTGCCCCTCTCATGATCATTATCTGCATTTTCCATGATGGAGCTAATGTCAAAGTCTGCGGGGAGTTTGATTCCGAGACTAGCAAGATGATGGAAATACTTATGGGGGTCTTCAAGGATCATCTTCTCTACGACGTGTTGGAATTTTCTATCTTGCATGTGCGCCACTAATTCTTCATGAGAAATCTCTTCTTCACCATCACATGGTGGGAGAAGGTGATCAAATGAGTCGGCCATTTCGATTTGCTTGTTGTACTGGGATCGAGTAAGAACCATGCAAGGTGGGGTGGGATGAAGTGGACCAGGATTAGAAATTTTTGCAAGGTGCCGACCGAGACTATTATGAATGGGATACCTAGGATAAGACTTGGACAAAGGATTCTCTCGCTCAATGACTTCAAGTAAGACGGTTGACACAAGACTCTAGCCACGAGCAAGGGTAGTCGATACCAGTCTTACTGTGTAGGGCTTAGTCGTTCAACAAGACTACTAGCAAAGGTACTGTGACCTACTAGGCTTACGTGAATTCACTAATGAAACGAAGAAGGCCTTATGCCGAATCGATATGGGATAGGCTGACTTTGGGACAAGAGTGATGTGGACCGAAAGTGAGTGAGACAATGGACGAAAGAGAAAGATTTGGGTGAAATGGATGGAGATTGACTGCAAGGTTGACTCTGACCTCGGAAAGTGAAACTAGGCTAAAATGGGTGTTCTGATCAGGTGAAAATATCTCCTCAAAAATAGGGCAAGTGCTCACTGTCGCAAATGCGCAGAAACAGATGCGCAGCAGAAATGGGCAAATGTGCCGCAAGTCGTAGTAAATGCGCCAGTCTGGTGAATTATATATGCGCAGCAACAATGCATATATGTGCAGCAAAAAGGTATATGCGCAGCAAGTCGCTACAAAAGCGCAGCAAGTCTCTGTAAATGCGCAGCAGAAATGTGTAAATGCGCAGCTCTAAAGTTTTTGCAAAATTTTCAGTTTTTCTTCTGTTTTTGGTATTTTTTTGGCTAGAAAAGGTCTTCCTAATCTGATATTATGAATTCAATAGCCAGAAAACACAGCAAGCACAAAGAATATTTTGTAGTTTTTCATTGTTTTTGTAATTTTTTTGACTCTATTTTGGACAAAGGAAAGCACAAAATCCTAGGTGAGAAATGGATTATAAGGGATTTGGGCCACTAAAACAAGAGGTATTTAATTCGGGCAACCGTTCAAGTGGTTACACATGCGGCGGTGCTACTCTCCGTTATGGAGTCTCCCAGCCTCACAGGGTTGCGCCTGAGAGGGTTTTGGGGGAGGTTGGCCGTCGGTGTAACATAACAGCACTTGTTGCAGGAAGTTTTCACCTCAAGCACAATTTATTTTAAGTGGCTTGGTAAGGCTTGGCGTTAGCCTGTTACCACTCAGGGTCATTCCCACTTGGACAAGCGTGCATCCAAGGGCAAGCCCCTCCTAAAGGTTAAATAGATAGAATGACAAGTCTGGCACTCTGATCACCCAAAAGAGGGGAGAGCATAAGCCTATTGTCATTTGCAAGCATAGAATACACTGATTAATCCACCCTAGTTAAAAGTGAAAAACTAAATGGGCTAATCTACTCAAACAGAACTTTGAAGTGATTTCAACAATATAGCAGTGGTTCAGTTTTAAATCCCAGAAAGTAGTAGGGAGTTCAATTCTTAAACCGCGTAGCACGAGTTTGTTAACTTTGAAATTCAGGTCTCACGATATAGCAATGGTTCATTTTAACTTCAGAAAGCAGTAGTGAGTTCAATTCTTAAACCACGTAGCACGAGATTGTTAACTTTGAAATTCAGGTCTCACGATATAGCAATGGTTCATTTTAACTTCAAGATCATTGATGAGTTCAATTTTAATCTTTAGATAGCAATAACTTGGAAGGTGTTTGCAATGCAAGCAATAAATAAATCCAGTTACTTCCTCCCTAATTAGAACTAGATGAAGATTTGAATGAACATTAATTTTTACTTTCCCTTTGAAAATGAAATGTGAACTAATTAGATGCAACTACATGGAACTAAACCTGCACCTATCCTGCAAAAACGCTCCAACAAACACCTGCGGAAAGGTTAGTGTTAGCAACTTCCCCTAGAAAAGTACTAAAACCTCAGCCTGTTACAAATGCGTAGCTTCAGTGATCAGATGCGCAGAAATGATCAACATAAGTGCAACTATAATAAATGCACCGTAATATTGCACGTATGCGCGGTTAAAAGGAATGGATGCGCAGTATTAATGTATGTGCAGTAACAGTCTTTAAAAGCACAGCAGAAAAGCACAGATGCGCAGAAATAATAAAAGCGCCGTAACAGTGCACAGAAGCGCAGCAAAAATACACAGATGCGCAAAAACAACAAAAGCGCTGTAACAGTGTTTATATATGCCGTGGAAATGAACAGATGCGCTGAAGTAATCTGTGCGTGACTCTGCATGACTTGTACGGAACCTGCCTTCAAAAAAGCTCAGAAACGTAGATGACTAGAAGAGTACCAGTGGTGGAGCATTCTTTTTGGAGAAGAGATTGGTTTCTTGGCTGAGAAAGAAATAAGAGGCAATATCTCTGTCCACTGCAAAAGTAGAATATATTGCAGCAGCAGGTAGTTGCACTCAAGTTTTGTGGATGAAACAAATGCTAAGAGACATTAGAGTGGAGTATGAGGAACCTATCACTCTTTTGTGATAATTCACGTGCAATAATTATATCAAAAAATCTAGTTTTGCATTCAAAGACAAAACATATATCCATCAAGTTTCACTTTTTGAGAGGGAAAGTGAACAAGAATGAAGTCAGATTGGAGTTTATGCCTTCCAAGGATCAGATTGCAGATATTTTTACTAAACCTCTACCTAAGGACTCTTTTGAGTATCTTAGGGAGAAGTTAGGGGTTATTACCCCTCCGATTCTGAATTAAGGTGCACTGATGTGCATCAGTCTAGTGGATCTCAAAGACATATCTTGTGATCCAGATTGATGATGGGAAGTTGCTACTCAGGGGGAGCAGCTGGTATGAATCTGAAGTCATGCAAGTATGTGCCCTTTGCCATTGATGTCAAAGGGGAAGAGAAGACGTGAAAAACAAGTGGTTACTGATCAAAGGGGGAGCAGTAAAGGAAGAGAAGACATGTGAATGGTTGTTGTTGATAGGGGAAGTTATGTCAGTGAGGAGAAGTTCTCGTCTTGATGGTTAAAACAATTTTTCACATCATATGTTGCCATCAATGACAAAGGGGGAGATTGTTGCAAGTATGGGCCTAACTGGTGTTTTCATTGATGTCGACATATTCCTGTTGCATTGATGTCAAGGATTGGATGAGTTGTATGCTGAGGATATTGAGAAAATTAGTCTTATTAGGAACAGAGAAGAATAGTGAAGATAGTAAGGTAAAGATCCCAGCTAAGATGAAGATCAGAGGATGTGCATCAAAGAGTTTGTAGATATGTTTCTTAATATGATCCAGTAAAGATTTGAGAGGTCCGCATAAAAATATGAAGAAGTTATGACCACTTGAGTAAAACAGGTTCTAGTAGATGTTTAGAGGTGACAGATTGACACAGATAGGTCCGATGAGATCCGAAAATACAATATCTTATTCTATGGATTTTGTGGAGTGTTTAGGAAGTCAATCTGAATTAACAACTCAATTGTTTCATGGTCTGGAGGTCTGCAAGCATCTATTCCAATATGACAGTGATGATAGACTGTGTTCTTGAGGTTTTGGATGAAGGAGAGAATTATTTTATTAAGCAGAAGTAGTGTGGATGTTCTTGGTGATTCAGGCAAGCTTGTGGAGGTCTTTGGATTGTCTCCAATTCATGTTTGTGGTCCGCATTGAATATTGAGCTCGTAATTGAAGAATTACTTCTAGATGATGATGTTCTTCTGAAGTCTAGCTGACCAGATGAGTTACACATCCTGCGGATGATCTTGAAGATGTTTTGTGAAGCATGGCATGTTCCTAAAAGAAGATTGAAGTCCCAGATCTGTGTGGCTGATAGTGTGATGATTTGCATGAAGTCTTTTGTAATTAGTCAAGTTGTATTTTCTCTGTAAAGTGTACTAACTTGGATGATTATCCCTAAGTCAATGTCTTGTATAAATAAGAGTTGTGAAGTCATTTCAAAAGCATCTTGGCAGAGATGAGAGTGTGGTAGAGAGCAGAGAAGTGAAAGGCAGAGGAGAAGTATTGGGCTTAAATGGAACTGACTCAAGCATGGTGAAGATGCTATTCTTTAGTTCAAGTATGTAATACTTATCATTCTATAGACAGTGTGTCTCCTATAGGTAGTGGGCCTCTTGTGAGCAATGTGCTCAGGCAGTGAGCCCTAATTGGCATGTGCCATTTTTGTTCTTCTTATTATTTTAACAGAGAATACAATCTTAGGTTAGTCACCCCGTGGTTTTTCCCTTAACCGGGTTTTCCACGTTAAAATCTTGGTGTCATATGTGTTAATATGTTTCTTCTCTTGAATTGTTGCATTATGTTTCCATGATTGATTTATTATTATGCTGCTGAATTACAAAGAGGATTTAAGTGATTAATAGGAAGAAAGTTTTGGGACAATTGATTCACACCCCCCCTTCTCAGTTGTCTTTATTCAATCTAACAAATCCTTCACTTCCTTTCTACAAAGGTGGAGAAGCCTAGCAAGCAAACTCCCTTGGCCAATTCTCAAAAAACAATTAGCCACCATGTTTGTGACTAATCTCAACCAAGAAATGGGCTTTCATTTACAAATCCAATGTGCATCAACCTTTGAGGAGATTATAGACAAAGGGACAAACATTGAAAGAGCCCTTATTGCTAAAGGCTCTATCAAAATTTACAACAATGACAATAACAACAATAACAAAGTCAACAACAACACCACCAACACATCCAACATGAACAACACCCAATCCAATGACAAACCTCTCTTTTGGGGTAAGAACAAAAACACCCTCAATGATGGTGTCACCGATGTGAAGGCTATCCAAAATGTACAAAATCCCACTCCACCAAATACATCCACAAACAACAATAATGTCAATGTTCCTAGGGGACCGCCAAGACAAAACAACAACCTAAAAAGGAAATTCACACCTTTAGTGGAACCTGTTAGGGTAAAATGCGATTTAATCAAATGAACAATAATAAACCCAAACATCAATAGAATAATGAAATCAAGAAAGGTAGATCTAAATGGAGCAATGAATCGCAATGCAAACCTTCCCTATTCCAAATCTTCTATTGTTCGCCTAGTACAACCATCCTTTGCTGATGAAGTAGGCCCTCAGCGAGTGCACTCTTTTAGTTGTGTTGTAGGATGTCGGTAGTAAATGGCTATATTGATAAATATTGTTGTGAAGAGAGGCTTCAAAGAAAATGGTGATCTCAAGTAGATTGCATTGGGGGTGCCAAAGGCGCGCGGGTAGAATTCTACAGAGTAACAATACAAATAACCTGGATGAATAGAATGGAAGGATGAAGCTTCTTTTATAGACTTGGAAGAATGAGAATCAACGGTTGAGGAGAAGTATGATGATCAATGGCTGAGAATGGTTGAGGAATGTGCAACCAGTGGAAATATGACAAGTGTCTCATCTCCATCATGAAAGAGGGGACTTGACAACATTGATTGGAGAGTTAACTCCTTTAATTAATCAGTTAACAAACTTGATTAGTCAGTTGGAAGAATGAATTATGGAATTGACTGAATTGATTGAGGGATTAGATCAATTGACTGGTTAGTTAACACTTCTGATTGATTAGTTAACTAACTTTTGATTTGAGAAGAAATAGGACATGTGGGTGAGGGGGAAATTAGATAATTAAATATTTAATATATTTAATTACATGTGCAACAAGGTGAGGTGGACAAGGTGAGGTGGATTTTTGCAATTAGAACTTAGGATAGGGGGGTTTATGAACAATTAAATAATTTAAGATTATTTAATTATGTGAGACACTAGGAGAATTTAGGGAACTTAATTAAATAAATTGATTTTATTTAATTATGGAATAGTGAACTGATTAAATAAATTTAAAATATTTATTTAATTGATAGAAGAATGGAATAAATATTTAGAATATTTATTTAGAATGAATTTTGTCATTTTTAGGCGTATACATTTTGCCCCTCATTGATGCAATCCAATTTATGGCGTTGCTTCAAAGAATAAAAATTTTGATGGTGATACATGCCCCAGTTTGCCCCTGGTACAAGTTTGACGATAGGATGCCCCCTCGGGAGATTGGACAGGAAGTGGGCAGAAGGCGTGAGATGGACAATCTCACGATGAAGAAGGTTAGGTTTGGAGAAAATGGGTGAAAAAAGAGCCGAATGATACGTGATGCAAGAGAAAATGATAGCACACACAAGCAAGCGAGCAAGTATGCACAAATGATACAAGAACAAAAAAGGTATTGCCCCTGTCGAGTAGTAAACCAACGATATACTGATAATGATATACAACAATGTTGTCATGGCAGGGAATGATATATCCCTAGACGAACATGAAGGATAGTGTCTGGTTTCAAGAAATGAAGCATGTCATGTAAGACATGTGTATTGGTTTGATTTCGACAATGCAACATCCTGTATAAGACAATTGATTCATTAACTGATCGAGTTGGTTTACGACTAGACAAGGATCAAGACCACTGATTGTGATTGGATCATTTATGCAAGATTGACTTGACTTGATTGGTATGGATTAAGGATGGACCTTGCATTTGGATCATTGCTTAGACTGACTAGACAAGGATGAAAGATATGATGATAGATAGAAATCTGATTGATAAAAGAAAGACTCAATAGAAGGACTCACAAGCTTTTGTAAACATTGATACTCTTCATATTGTGGATCTTTTATTGCATGGGATATGGATGTATGGATGTATAATGGATTCTTTGCTTTTGGAGTGCTTTATTTCATCATTGGGCGATTTATTTTTGGTACTTTTTCTGAAATGTTGTAAGTTAATACAAGCATCTAGGTATAATTGAACCGAGATGACCTGAGTACTGCTTACATGGATTTTGATATAGCAAGTGAATACAAGCATCTAGTCAAACTTGAATCTAGATGACCTGAGTGTTCCTTGCATTTCAACAAACAAGGATTGCCCCCGTTCATGTTAGACCTTTGATGTCCTCAATGATCTTTTGCCAATCATGTCCTTAGACAAGGTGTCACATTACTAAAGCTTAATCCATAAATAGTAAACAAAGAAAATAATCATGCCCCCATCATAGCATCTCTAGCTTTTGGCATCCTTGAGTAGCATAGAAAGACATGATAACAAAATCAAGACTCTATAACTTAACCCTAGTTCCAATCCACAAAACATTCTTGCATTTAAATGTGTTATTCTTGCCATAATTAAGATAGAATCAGTTAGAATGCCTTGGGTATTTGCTTTGCTTTAGATAGATTAAGATGTTCATAGTCAAGATTTCTACTTGAAGCACAGGTTCTGCTTGTGCTTGCTTGCTTGGCGAGATGGACCCTAAGGGACTGACCTAGTGCCTCGGGGGCTCATTGCTAAATGGCCTTGCCTACATGACGACGTAGAGGCAACGTAGTTCAGGGTAAACCCTAATGGACCATGGATGGATTAGAAGAAAGATGATAAGAAAGGTAACAAGAAACAAGACGGATGGGACCGTGGGAGTCTCAGGGGTGCATAGGAATATGGCCTTGCCTACGTGACGATGCAAAGACAACGTAGTTCATGGACTCGGACTTTGATGGACCTAAAATATGGATCGGATGAGACACGATATGGAACATATATGGATCAGACATGGAACAAATATGGATCAGATAAGACACAATATGGAATAGATATGGATTAGACATGGAATAGATATGGATCGGATAAGACATGATATGGAATAGATATGGATCAGACATGGAACATATATGGATCAGACAAGACACAA
Source organism: Cunninghamia lanceolata (assembly GCA_027924645.1). Lineage (NCBI taxonomy): Eukaryota > Viridiplantae > Streptophyta > Pinopsida > Cupressales > Cupressaceae > Cunninghamia > Cunninghamia lanceolata. The sequence continues at coordinate 4,377,726 of BSBN01001011.1, forward strand.
TATGGAATAGATATGGATTAGGCAAGACATGATATGGAACAGATGATACTGATGACAAGGAAACACCACGGGTAGGTAGATGTACGGGTGATAAAGAATGGAATGGGTAGGTATGAGGATGGGTAATAGTGGATAGAAGGAAACAAGGATGTGATCTCCAAGGACTATGTTGCATAAGAATAACATGCCCCATTGTAGGTAGAGTACGTAGGATTTTTCATGACAATGCTAATGATGATAGGAGGATGAGAGGATAATGAAGGATTTGCATGGTGGGTTTGGAGGGATAAGGTACGTCAAGAGACATCTAAAACATTTGTCAACATTGTGCCCCCAATCTTTATCAAGACCAAAGAATAGAGGAAAGGAAAATTGGATGGATGGATGGGACAGGATAGGTATGCAATGGATAGAGGATAGGATAGGAAATGGTATGAAAGGAAACTGGTAGGAGAAAAGTGATATGCCAATGAGACAAGGTGCCCCAAGTGTAGGTGACATAGAAGATCAACTTACACATGACGCCTATTTGCCAGGTTTTCATCATGGTACTCATCCAAGGCGTCTGTTTGCCAGATTTTCACCATTGGACGAAGGGATTTTTCTTTACTTTTTTCATTTTTTCTTTCTTTTTTTTTTTTTTTGAATAGAAGGTGAATACATAAGGGAGAGACTCAAGTATCTAGTTCCTTGAAAGGTGACCGTCCTGCTAGATGGATGTTGTCGTATCGACCATGTCAAGTGTTGCTCATAGATGTTGGTAGGGGATTGCATGAAAGTGATATGGCGTACGTAGATAGTGGATTATGATGCAGAATATGGGGGGAAGGTTTATGCAAAAGCATGGACCATAGGAATAGGATGAGGAAGATATGTAGGATAACAGTGGAAGGAAAGGGAGATGGAGGTATATGAAAATGTTATGGAATGGAAGGGAATCATGACCAATGGTTGCACATACCGTGATAAACTGTGAAGCTGGTGATGGGAAAGTAGTGTAGGAAGCAACAAAGACTTTTTCTTGTGGATGAATGACTTAGGCATGTAGGGATCCATAGAGACTGAGTAGTTTTTTGATTGTTACTTCTCATGTGGGATGGAAGAATTTGAGACTTATGGATGGAATGGGAGAAAGTAGATGGTTGAGATTCTTGAGAGGTGGATGCCTCATGTAACTTGAGGGCTTTTTGCTTAGGTACCCAAACCATTTTGCTTTTAGATAGTACCTATGGAGGTATGGTCTTGGGTGTATGTAGCTTTTGTGCCACTTCAGAGGTAATTATTTGTTGGATGCGAACCCACACCTTTTTCAGTTTGGCATATAGGTGTGTGGGTGCATGTAGCTCTGGAGAAGGATGTTTCTTTGATTCTTAGCTTTTGTATCCTGGGTCATGAGGACTCTTAGGATTTTTGACTTTATAGGTAGAGGCATCCAGATTTTTATGGTTGAATTCTCTTGGGATGGTGGAAGTGGAGTTGGAGGACGTTCTTTGTTTATACAACATGTGCATTTGTTGGCCATGATTGGGATTGGTAGAAGATTCATAGATGGATGGATAAGGTTTTGGAAGAAGTGGTGGTAAAATGTATGGAGGGATATTAGGAGTTGGAAGTAGCAAAGGTAGATTGGATGGTGGAAGGTGTATGGTCACATGCTTTTGACAATTGTAGGATGATGGAGGTGGAATGGCGACATATGTTTTGGGGATATGATAGGGTTTGTGATGGAAAGTGGTAGACTTAGGAGGAGTGGAGGAAGTACCAACATCGTGAGATTGCTCACCTTGGGGTATGTATCCAAGGCCGTATGAAGGTGGAGGAACATTGACATGGATAGGTTCCAAAATACCTTGTTCATGAAGGCCTAAGCCTTTACCTTGATAGTTCATATTCTGGAGTATGTGGCGGATAGTAGGATTATGTGTAGGTGGAACACTAGACACAAGTTCTTTATTGGATGGAGAAGAAGAGATAGAGGATAATGGTTGTTGGTGTTCTAAGAAAGAACGTTCATGCATGAAGGTAGTGGACCAAGGATATAGGATAATGGATTTGCAGCTTGGTCAATAATGGATGGTGAAGGATCACTAGAATCTTGATCATCATTATGCTCTTTAGGATCTAAGTTATTAGGTTGATCATTCATGTGCACTTGGGAGGCAAGTGTCTCATCAGAGGAAGTGGAAGTTGTTGGATCATGGATGGGATTAGATGGGAGAGGGATAGAAGTAATGGAGGTTTCTTTCTCATGGATAGGTATGGGATCAAGTTGTTCAAGGACATCTTCTTCATAGGGAATATCTTGATCATAGAAGAGATATAGATTATGGACGAGTCAGAATTGGATTTCCTTCTCATGTATAAGATCAAGTTGCTCATGGATAGCTTCTTCATAGGTATTATCTTGATCATGGAAGAGATAAAGGTTATGAACGGTTTGAAATTGGATTGGGGTGTTTTGATCTTGATTTAGACAAAGGGTGGATGTTTCCACATGCTCTAAGGTGTGTTCTTGACATAGCTCTTGGTCTTCTTGGATGGAAGTGGATAGCTCTTGGATAGCTTCTTGGTTAACAACATGGATGTTTGATGGACCTTGACTTTGGTTCATAGTAGGAGGTTTTTCGATAAGCTCAAGGGGTTGCGGATGACATGAAGGGGTTGTAGGATTTGACATATTATTGGAAGCATATTTTGTAAGGTCAAGGACCAAATTTTGAGGACATGGTTGACTCTCTGCTAGTAGCCCTTGGATCACATCATTGGTAGGTGTATGGATAGGTAAATGAGGGGATTTTGCTTTCTCCCTAGCTTTTCTCTGGTTGTATAAATTTGGAAAAACTCTTTTCCACAAATCATCTGAGGATTCCTTGGTTGTCAGTTTAGAGCTTGGGGAACTCGGTGGCGATGTTGGCATAGGACTGGTATGTTTTGGAATATGTGTCTTAGAAGACGGTGAAGGAGGACTAGTAGATAGAGTGGTATACGATTTCCAACTTGAGGTGGTGCTTGCCTTGTCATGAGCATCATTAAGATGGGAAATAGATGTATGAGTTTGGGGTGAGGTGTAGCTAGTACTAACACGTTCAGCTTGTAAGATTGCTATTTCCTATTGTATGGCTTGAAGTCCTTGAGCAATTGCTATATAATCTTGGGGTGAGGCGTCGAAGTCTAATTACTCCCGCAGGTATTGGAGTTCTTGAGCAAGTTCTTCTAATTCAGATGTCATCTCCTAAAAAACTGACACAAGACTGAAATGGGTACCTAGAAAACCTGAAAGTTTTCTCTAAAAAGATGTGGAAGTACTCACTGTCATGGATGTGTCGAAATAGATGCACAACAAGAGTTGACAAATGCGCAGCAAGTCAAAGTATATGCACTGGACTGGTGAAAAATGTATGCGCAGCAACAGTCAGTGAAAGCATAGCAGGTCGTAACAAATGCGCCGCAGGTTGGCACGTATGCACAGGAAGTCGACACAAATGCACAACAGAAATGGGTATATGCACAGCTCTAGTTTTTTGGGCAAAATTTTGGAGTTTTCTGTTGTTTTTGGTATTTTTGCCTAGAAAAAGGCCTCCTTGATCTGATTTTATGAATTAACAGCAAGAAAACACAGCAAGCACAAAGAATACTTTATAGTTTTTCATTATTTTTTTGTGGTTTTTCTGACTCTATTTTGGACTAAACTAAAGAAAAGCAAGTACAAAGATCCTAGGCTAGAAATGGATTACAAGGGTTTTTGGCCACTAGAACAAGAGGTATTTAATGCAGGCAACCATTCAAGTGGTTACACATGTGGTGGCACTACTCTCCATTGTGGAGTCTCCCAGTCTCAAAGGGTTGCACCTTAGAGGGTTTTGGGGGAGGTTGGTCGTCAGTGTAACATAGCAGCACTTGTTGCAGGAGTTTTCACCTCAAGCACTTTTATTTTAAGTGGATTGGTAGGGCTTGGCTTCTAGCCTGTTTCCACTCAAGGTTGTTCCCACTTGGACAAGCGTGCATCCAAGGGCAGGCCCCTCTTAAAGGTTAAACAAATGGAATAACAAGTCTGGCACTCTAATCACCCAGTAAAGGGGAGAGCATAAGCCTATTGTCATTTGTCAAGCACAGAAGACACTGATTAATCCAACCTATTTAAAAGTAGAAAAACTGAATGGGCTAATCTACTTGGGCAAGCACAGAACTTTGAAGTGATTTTAGCAAGAAAGCATTGGTTCAGTTTTTAACCCCAGAAAGCAATGGTGAGTTCAGTTTTAATCCTCGTATAATGAAATAGATAACTTTGAAGTTTTGGTCTAATGAGATAGTAGTAGTTCAATTTTAACCTAGAAATCAATGGTGAGTTCATGTGTAGTCCTCGTAGCATGAAATAGTTAACTTTGAAGTTTTGGTCCAACAAGATAGTAGTAGTTCAATTTTAACCCAGAAATTAATGGTGAGTTCAGTTTTAATCCCATATAGCAATAACTTGGAAAGTGTTGCAATGCAAGAAACAAATGATCCAGTTACTTCTTTCCTAATTAGAGCTAGGTGAGGATTTGAATGAATATCAGTTATACTATCCTTTGGAAAGTGAAGTGTGAACTATTTAAACGCAACTATATGGAACTAAACCCGAACCTATCCTACAAAATAGCTCCAGAGAACACCTGCGAAAAGGTTAGCATTAGCAAATTTTCCTAGAAAAGTACTAAAACCATTGCTTATTACAGATGCGTAGCTTCAGTGACTAAATGCGCAGAGATAGTCAATAGAAGCATAGCAAGAACAACTACACCGCAACAGTGCGTAAAAGCGCAGCAAGAATACACAGAAGCGCAGAAATGACAAATGCACAGTAATAATGAACAGATGTGCAGGAATGATGAATGCATAGTAACAGTGTACACATGCGTAGCAAGAATGAACAGATGCGCAAGAATAACAAAAGTGTCATAACAGTGCGTAAAAGCATAGCAAGAAAGCATAGATGCGCAAAAATAATAGAAGCACCGCAGAAATGGGTATATGCACCGCAGAAATGTTTAAATGCACTGAAGTAGCCTATGTGTGACCTGTGTGGAACCTGTCTTCAAAAAAGCTCAGATTTTGATGAGATAAAGGGGCAAAGGCCCCACGGTGGGCGCCAAAAATGTTAGAGTAAAATGCGGTTTAATCAAATGAACAATAATAAACCGAAACATCAATAGAATAATGAAATCAAGAAAGGTAGATCTAAATGGAGCAATGAATCACAATTCAAACCTTCCCTGTTCCAAAGATTCTATTGTTCACCTAGTACAACCGTCCTTTGCCGATGAAGTAGGCCCTCAGCGAGTGCACTCTTTTAGCTGTGTTGTAGGATGTAGGTAGTAAATGGCCATATTAATAAATATTGCTGTGAAGAGAGGCTTCAAAGCAAATGGTGATCTCAAGTAGATTTCATTGGGGGTGCCAAAGGCGCGTGGGTAGAATTCTGCAGAGTAACAATACAAATAACCTGGATGAATTGAATGGAAGGATGAAGCTTCTTTTATAGACTTGGAAGAATGAGAATCAACGGTTGAGGAGAAGTATGATGATCAATGGCTGAGAATGGTTGAGGAATGTGCAACCAGTGGAAATATGACAAGTGTCTCATCTCCATCATTAAAGAGGGGACTTGACAACATTGATTGGAGAGTTAACTCCTTTAACTGATCAGTTAACAAACTTGATTAGTCAGTTGGAAGAATGAATTATGGAATTAACTGAATTGATTGAGGGATTAACTCAATTGACTGGTTAGTTAACACTTCTGATTGATTAGTTAACTAACTTTTGATTTGAGAAGAAATAGGACATGTGGGTGAGGGGGAAATCAGATAATTAAATATTTAATATATTTAATTACATGTACAACAGGGTGAGGTGGACAAGGTGAGGTGGAAAAGTGAGGTGTAAAGGTGAGGTGGATTTTTGCAATTAGAACTTAGGATAGGGGGATTTATGAACAATTAAATAATTTAAGATTATTTAATTGTGTGAGACATTAGAAGAATTTAGGGAATTTAATTAAATAAATTGATTTTATTTAATTATGGAATAGTGAACCGATTAAATAAATTTAGAATATTTATTTAATTGATAGAAGAATGGAATAAATATTCAGAATATTTATTTAGAATAAATTGTGGCATTTTTAGGCATATACAGAACCTATCGAAAATGTCTTGAACAACCTTCTAGAGGTAGATTTGATAACATTACCCCCTATTCGCCCTTATAATGAAAATCAATTTAAACCCTCTTGGTTTGATGAAAATGTCTATTGTGAATATCATTGTGTGAAAGGGCATAAGACATCTAACTATATGAGGTTGAAACATTACATCCAAGACCTTATAGATAGAGGTGATATAACCATTGATGAACCACCAAAACAATCACCTAATGCCAATCTAGGAGCATACAAGGATCCACTTCTAGATCATAACAAGGGAAAAGCCTCATCTTCCAACCAAACCTACAATGTCATGCCACCTCCTTCTTCCTTCAATTCAGTTGTGGGTCAAATAGAAGATTATTCCAACCATATCAACACCATCTCCATTAGAGCCAAAACACCCAATTGCACCATTACCACTCATCACAGCCATGTCTCCCCCAACTAATGATCAACCTTCTACATCTGTACCTACCAATCCACCATCCACCCACAAGTATAATCTCCTAGACCACCTTAGAAAAACTCCCACACAAATTTCCATTCTCGAATTGCTTCGTACATCCCCCTCCACAAGGACGTCCTTAACAAAGCCTTGATGGAAACACAAGTCTCTACTAACTTGAATATTGATCAATTCCAAGCCATGGTAGGCCACATCGTCTCACCTCATCACCTCACCTTCTTAGAAGAGGACCTACCCGCATTTAATGCCTCACATAATGAAGCCCTTCACATCGAAGTCCTAAGCCATAAACACACCATAAAACAAGTCTTAATAGATGATGGATCCATCCTAAATCTTTGCACTCTAAAACTATTAAAACACATGGGGTACTCCAATGTGGTTGTGTACTCTAGTTAGTGGATAACCATCAAAGGATCTATGATTATATTGAGAGATTGTTTGAAGGAACCATTAAACTTCCCATTCAAGTGGGATGAAAATTTTTGGAAACTAAATCTCAAGTTCTTGATCTCGACCTCCCATACAACATTCTCCTAGGTCGACCATGGATCCATGCCATGCAAGTCATTCCCTCCACTTTTCATCAATGCTTAAAATTTCCACACAACAGCACAGAAGTCACTATCTATGCTGATCCCCATCCTTTCCAATACTGCAGCTTCTTGGAAGGACATGATCAAACTTTCTGTCCTTACAATAAAGCCACTAAAACATCCACCTCCCACACTAATCCTACACCTTCCACTTCATACATTCATCCTTCCAACATTGCAACCACATCACAAACATCCACTCCTCCCAAGGTCAAGATCAAGATAAGTGACATGGGATTTGGTGAGCACGACCTACATGGCACATTTTGTGTGGGCCTATTACCACCATCTCCTAAGACATTTGGTACTCCTAAGGAAGATGAAGTCTCCATGCTAATCATCAAATGCAAGCCAACACCAACCTTTGAGAAAAAGCACCTTCTTGAACAAGATGTTCTCGAAGACATATCCCCTTGGCTATACAAAGATGAAGATAAACAAGAAGCTCCTATCCTTCCAAGTGAGATCTATGGAAAAGGTCCCGAGATTGTCAAATAATGGGTTACAAAGGACAAGGCGGCATATGCCTTCATGAAAAAGGAATTGTTGAACACATCCAATAAATAAGGAACCCTTATCTTCATGGGTTAGGTTATGGAAAACAATAGTCTATCCCCACTAAGCTCAAGTGTATCTTAAGTGAGGATGCTAGGTCTTTCCCTATGATTGACAATGTCAACAAAGAGGACAATCAAGACTCTTTTTCTGATTTTGTAGAACTTTTCGAATCATCCATTTGCACCATCTTCACCTTATCTACCATGCCATCAAAATCCAATGACCTACCTCTCATCTATCCCCAACTCATAGATTGGGACCAACAAGGACCCCTCGTCCTTGATGTCGCACAAAATGATGAAGCTATAGCCAAAATGATGGGGGTTAGAGATCACTTCCCCTTCGAGATCACAAGGCCGACTATATAATGGAACTAAACACTTCCACATACTTTGGGGAGACAATCCAAACTCTTAGTCACAAAAGTATGAAAATAAAAATAACATCCCCTAGTGAAAACCAATTTCTGGCACTTTCAGATGATGAAAAAATCAAAATAAAGGATGTATCCCTAGGTAGTGAAAACCTTCCCAATGTGCTAGGGAATGAGAGAATGGATCTCCCTAAAGTACCTGATCTCTATCAAGAAAGGTCACTAATCCTAGTAGAAGCATCACATGAAATGAACCTTGGAATAGAAGAAGCCCCCAAGATCACATTTTGAGCAGAATCCCTCACAACAATAGAACAAGAATCTTTCTTAGCCTTCTTCAAATAAAGGAGCCATAACTTTGCATGGACATATGCCAATATGTCAGGATTGGATCCTGCTCTAGTTATCCATCATATCACTATGCATGCTAATGTAAAACTGGTAAAATAGAAGTTAAGAAAAATGAATCCACAAGTGGTGCTCCTTGTTAAGAAAAACTCTAAAAGCTTCTAGATGTGGGATTCATCTATCCTATAGACTATCCTGAGTGGATATCAAAATTGTACCCATAGTAAAAGCCACTGGGGGCATCCATTATTACACAAACTTTCGAGATCTTAACAAGGCATGACCTAAGGATGATTTTCCACTACCTAACAAAGATATCATTGTGGATCTTACCGTAGGACATGAAATGTTATCCTTAATGGATAGATTTTTCGGTTATAACTAAATCAGGATAGTTGAAGAAGACCAACACAAGATGGTGCAGTCACGGTTAGGAGGGTCCACAGAGTGAACAATCCAAATTGTACAACAAGAGTAAACACAATGGAAACAACTCAATTGTAGAATGTAAACATAGATTTAGTAATTCAATATATCATGGATTCAAAATGCAAACAAGCTGATAACATGCAGGTTTACAATTAGGGCTCGCAGGCCTGATTCTCCAGTTACAATATATGCACAAGAGATAGCTTTGAAGTGCCTTCACAAAGAATTCAAACTATCTATCTATCTCTATGTGATTGAATTACTTTCCTATGCATCTATTACATGATTATATATCATCTTTGGATCATAAGAGTCCTCTACGTCGACCAAGGAAGATCACAAACTCCAATGAAGAGTTGTAATGTGTGTACATGGATAGGGCAGACCTAATCAGCTTGTACCCCTCCGCAAATCATTGAAACAACATGCAAATCCTAGGGAAGGTCGACCATATTCTTAACAACATTGAATGATGTGTCATTTAGCTCCGCAAGTCATGAAATGCTCCACAGGTCTTCTCCTTTAGCTGATTGTCTGCGACTATCAGGATGCTATGTTCTAAGAACTTAATCGATCTTCTAATAGTGATATCTTTCCAGTACCTGATCCAAATGATCTAAATTTTGGATATGATGTGCATGAAGGTGTCTAGATGCTAAGTCTAGCTCCACAAGGTCTGAAATGAAACTATAGCAGAATGTAGACCAAAATATAGAAACTACTACTAACTAAACTAACTGTATTGAACTCGAAAATGAACAAAAACAAACTTAAATGCAATTTTTTTTGGTTGATGCAAGATTTCTCTTGAACCAGGGATGCTCTTACATCATGGGGAACCTATTGTTGGGTTGTGATGCCTTTTGGGTTGAAAAATGTAGGAGCCATGTATCAAAGTGCTGTGATAGTTATTTTCATGACCTTTTCCATAGCATAATGGAAGATTATGTAGATGATTTGCTAGGAAAATCAAAGACTAGAGAAGACCATTTGAATGTGTTGGATAAAATATTTGACAGATTAGAACAATACAAAGTATGGCTAAATCCTAAGAAATGTGTCTTTGGAGTTACCTTTGGAAAGCTCCTAGGGTACATTGTATCAAGAAGAGGAATACAAGTTGACCCTGCTAAGGTTAAGGCTATAGTGGACATGCCTCCACCCAAAACACTCAAGCAACTTTGTAGCCTTCAAGGGAAACTTCAATCTATCCACTGCTTCATAGCACAACTTGTAGATAAATGTCAACCATTCCAACATCTTCTCTGAAAAAACACAGCATTTGTATGGGATAATGAGTGTCAGAATGCCTTTGAGTAGCTAAAGGAATATCTTGCTACGCCACCTATCCTTATTCCATCTAAGCAAGGACAACCCCTCCTTCTGTACATCTCCACAACAGAAACAACATTAGGGACCTTGCTAGCATAGCATGATGAACAAGGAAAAGAGAGAGCTATATATTATATAAGCCACACTTTGGTGACCTATGAGCTAAATTACACTCCTATTGAACGAGCATGTCTTGTCATTGTCTTTACATCATAAAATTTAAGACACTATATGCTCAATCATAAGACAAATCTCATTCCCAAAATTGATCCATTGAAATACCTATTGACTAGAGTAGCTCTCACAGGATGGATGGCTAAATGGGTCATGATCCTAAGTGAATTTTGTATTGAGTACACAGAGCAAAAGGCTATCAAAGGACAAGTAATTGTTGACCAATTGGCTGATACACCTATCCCTACAAAACAACCATTACTTTTAGAATTCCTAGATGAGTCAATATTGACAATAGTAGCCATGACAAATACTTGGAAGATGTATTTTGATGAATCCTACACACATCATGGCTTGGGGGAAGGCATTTTGTTTGTTACCCCTCAAGGAGACACTATTCCAAAGTCCTACAAAATAACATTTCCATGCACAAACAATGTAGTAGAATATGAGGCCCTTATCACAGGGCTTTGCATGGCCATCCAATGGAAGATTGAAAAGCTTATAGTTTATGGTGACTCCCAGCTAGTTATCAAAGAAGTCAATAATGAATACAAGACAAAGGATGACAAGCTCCTACCATACAAAAGAATGGTCAATGATTTTAAGGATTACTTTCATGATATCCATTTTGAACAAATACCAAGGTTGAATAACAAAGTAGCAGATGCCATGTCTACTATAGGATCCCTGGTTGACATAAAATAGGACAACAAAAAATGTGAATTCTTAATTGAAAAGCTTCCAATGTTGGGCTATGACATCCCACAACCTAAGATAGTATGCGACATAGTTGATCCCTTATCTCCATGGTACCAAGAGACCTATATGTACCTCCATGATAACATCATCTCACCCAACCTAACATTTTCCCAACACAAAACCTTCATCCGTTGAGCTTCTTGTTTCACCATCATAGGTGATACCCTCTACTGAAGAAGTCTTGATGGCATTCTTTTACAATGCCTCGATTCTAGGGAAGCTGAAGTGACCTTGTAAGAGGTACATGAAGGTATTTGTGGGGCACACTCTAGTAGACCTACTTTAGAAAAGAAGATTCTAAGGATAGGATACTACTAGCCCACTATGGAACAGGATGCCCATCAGTTTGTAAAGAAATATCTACCATGCTAGCAATATGGTGATCATATCCATGCACCATCACATGAATTGTAGCTGATAACAACTCCTTGGCCCTTTTCACAAACGGGGCTTGATCTCATAGGAAAAATTCACATACCATCATCTAGTGGCCACAAATTCATCATTACCACCACTGAATATTTCACCAAGTGGGTAGAAGCCATTCCACTCACTTATACCACCAGTATCCAAATTACAAAATTTATCCTCCACTACATAATATCTCATTATGGCATTCCTCTTTCCATCATTAATGACAATGGGAAATCATTTAAGAACCACGAATTCTGCACCCTTTGCCAAAAATTCCATATCCAACACCATTTTTCCACACCATATTACCCACAAGGTAATGGTCAAGTCGAAGCTTCCAACAAAACCATCTTACGCATTCTGAAAAAGACAGTTAATAAAGTCAGTCATGACTGGAACCTTCAACTTAATCCCAAGCCTAATGGGCTTATCGCACAAGTATTTGCACACCTACAGGAGCCACTCCATACTCTTTAGTATTTAATTTTGAAGCCATTTTGCCTATAGAGGTCGAGCTCCCCTCTCTTATAATTTCATTACAAAATGTCATCACTGAGGAAGAGTATCAAGTTGCACACCTAAATGAGCTAGAATTTTTGGATGAAAAGTGTCTGAGTGCTCTAAATCATCTCCATGCCTACCAAAATCACCTACGTAGAAGCTACAACAAAAAGATTAAGAACTACCAGTCTGAGATAGGCAACCTTGTCCTTATGGAAAATCTAAGAAACCAGAAGAACGCCACAAGAAAGGAAAATTTGAGCCTAATTGGTTGGGACCCTATGTCATCACATCTAGCTATGGATCAGGAGCTTATCAGCGTGCAACACCTGAGGGGCAGCCTTTGGATGCATCGATGAACATCATGCACCTGAAAAGGTTCTATGCCTAACCCATCAAGTATCCCAAGTCAAAAAATATAAAAAAAATTAAAAAAGCAAAAAATCCAAAAAAATCAAAAAAATCAAGAAAAACCTAAGTGCAATAAAGTCATTCAATGTTGAAAATTACTTCAATGATGCCTTGGATAAGTACCATGGTGAAAACTTGTCTTAGGCACCATGTGTAGTGGTCAGTTCTACCATCTAATAAGTCCTCTTACCCATCACATCATTCCATATCACCTACATCCCATGGCTTGGAATTCTAAAACATTCAACCCCACCCTTCATCACCCCACCCAAGGCAAATTCTTGGAAAGAGGATCCTTGTATGCTCTCCTTGTATAGCTTAAAATTTAAAAAATCCAAAAATATCACAAAGCCTAACAAAAATCCAAAAAAATTAAAAAAAAACAAAAAGCCAAAAACAATAGAAAATCCAAAAACCTCCAAAACATAAAAAAATTACAAAAAACCCAAAAACAATTCTGAATATCGAAACCATCCAACACATCATTATCCAACATCATCTTATCTACCCTGAACCATCCCTACATCATCACTGTAAACCAGAACTACATATTCATCATCACCTGCATCTTAAAGTGCCTTGATCCCATGGACACAGGGTATGTAGGTAGTCTGGAATATGAAGTATCCAGTACTCAGGTACAAAAGATGCACCCATCCAACCCGCTTGGATGGTCCCTATTTTCTGAGCTTATTAAATCCAAGAACAATACACGGGCTAAGCATACTCTTAAACACAACATATCTCTCACAAAAATTATCAATCAACAAAACCAATTACAATCATGACATATGGCCTAATATCTTTTTGCCTATCTTTCAAAATGTATCCAACAACATCCAACTGATTCTCGCCTTAACGGATATATCGTTCCTACAATAAGAAGAATCCATCATCCTATCAACACTTATCTTGGCAAGAGATATAATGGTTGTTTGTATGGTTCGTTGGTCTTTTTTATTATTGATTTTTATTTTTGGTCTCATTTTAGGGATCATTCCAAAGATACCTTGATCTCACTATATCATGGTATGTGGTGGAAAAAACCAAAAATGGGGAATGGCCATTGTTTTTGTATGTCGTGCTTGTGGGATGGTCTCATTACTCCAAGTATGGTATTCATATCTTGAAGATGTAGGGTTGGTTCTAGCATATTGTTCTCCTTTTGCATCTAAGGTAAACCATACCTTCTGTGTACTAAGGATTTATGTTGAGTCCCCTTCGCTCATCTAGGCAGGATTATACTACCTTGGGCATGCATGGGATCATCCTATTGTTTGCGAGTCTAGTCCATGCAAAGAGGGATATGTAGCATCACCTTGGTTCTTCATACCTTGGTGAAAATATCCCCTTTTTCTATACTAAATCTAGAAATGCTCTCAAAAATGTCAATACAAATACTTACTCTAGCCCTTCTACCCCCTCATCTCATATCCATCAAATCAATACCTAGGCTTTGCATTTAACCAACCCAACCTCATCAATAATCCTAACAATCTTCTATCACTTTTCCCACCCCATCCCACTTCATCCCACAACAAACTCCTCTAACAATGTTGTGTCTAGTGACCTATCCCAACCATCCCTAAAACCTATACCAACCATCCCTAAACCTATCTTCACCATCCCCAAACCTATCTTAACCACCTAACCCCATCTCCCATGGTTCTAAGCATCACAATGTATCATGACAAAAATCCATCCCACCATTTCATTATCCATTATCCATTTACCATTACATTATATATTTACCATTACATTATTCATTAATCATCGCATTATCCATTTACCATTATCCATTTATGATTGCATTATCATTACATTATCCATTATTCATTTACCATTACATTATCCATTAACCATTAATCATTCCATTATACATTATCCATTAACCATTAACCATTCCATTATCCATTATTCATTAACCATTACATTATCCATTATCTATTCACCATTACGTTAACCATTCCATTATCCATTAACCATTCCATTATCCATTATCTATTCACCATTACATTAACCATTCCATTACATTTCCATTTCATCCATACATAATATGTGTTTATTAATCTAACTATATATTCCATTACATTTTTATTACATTTCCATTTCATCCATACATAATATGTGTTTATTAATTTAAGCATATATTCCATTACATTAACCATTCCATTTCATCCATACATAAGATATGTTTATTAATCTAAGCATATATTCCATTAAATTTTCATTACATTTCCATTTCATCCATACATAATATGTGTTTATTAATATAAGCATATAATCCTCATCATAATCCACATCCATACACATAAGTTGATGCAGGAGCATCCATGGTCAATGGCAACCTTACATCACCAAAAATATTTTAATTTCTGTTTGTTTTCAATAAGGTTTATGGGCTTGCGAAATAATATTTTAATTTGCAACAAATATAATTTTCCTTGGGCATATTGGTAAATGTAATTTTTGTGGAAAAATGCCACGGTAATTTATAAATGCCTCAAATAGTGGAGAATATCTTTCCTAGGCAAAGGCATTAAATTCTATTTTAGTGGGGGCTGATTTTTGTCATAAGTGGGGTTGATTCTGTCATAAGTGGGGCTACCAAGAATCATGGAATTAATGGCACTTATTATTGTAACCATCATAGTGTAAGGAATCTTGTAAGTGGTCTTTATGGCCCATGTTGGTGGACCTAACTCCCAGAATTTTATTTTATTAAATTTTAAAATTTGTAACTCTAAGAGGGGGGTCGTAATTATGAGACCTAGTCTCGGTAAAATGAGCATAACTTTCTCATATCTTGTCGAAATCAAGAAATTAAACATGTTCTAGAAAGCTGGAAAGGAGAGGCATGAAACCCAAACCCTGTTTTAGAAAATTCCAAAAAATGAGGGCACGGTGAAAGGAATAAGTGATGAGTTTTTATTGGTGCTGGGAGAAGAACATTGAAGAGAGACCCAGATGTTGGGGAAGGAGTCTAGAGGTGGAGAAATTTATTTGTTACAGGGGTTGGATGTTTAATTCTCATAATCTCACAAGCTTCCTTATTTTTTAATGAAATTTTAGATTGAATAAATATTATTGTGCATATTTCTCTTCTTCTATTTTCTATTCCATTTTATTTTCAGTCTTCTTTCAGAGGCTTGTGAAGTGTTGTGTTGTAGATTTTTAATGGATTAGTATCCCATTGTTGCATCAATTGATGAATTAGTATCCCTCTCTGCATCATAAGCATACACCTATCAAATCATAAACAAACATCCATAATCATACATATGCATAAACCCATAAATCCATACATCAAAACATAAAAAAACATCATAACCACCAACATCCATAATAATCCATAACCACAAATGCATCCATATCATATATCGCCATAAAAATATACATCGCTCAAAATAATACATGTTATGATACAAAATGCCTAGAAAGCCAAAATACAAAGTCTAAAGGCATATAATCTCAAGAACCATGCATGGAGGATCCTCTAGTTGAATCAGTAGGAGAGCCCGGAGGAGATCTATGTGGTCTAGGAGCTAGTAGGCCCATAGGTTACTGTTGCTGCTAAGATACCTATTGTGAAGGTGGTTGTTGCTAAGGTGGTAGCTGATGTACTGACTGCTAAGATCATCTCGATCTCTATGAACCCTACATCCCTAATATATTCCTTTGGCTATGACTCAGGACTCTCTAACCCTTAGAAACCATAATACAGTAGGCTCCATAATAATTCTTGACCCTCGCTCATTGCTCTGACAATTGTTGATGTAACTATTGTATCTATTGCTAAGAGGTTGTGTAGTCCACCCATATCTAAGACATATTAGTACCAGCTATCACACCCTGCATACAGGTGATCTCAGCCTGTAACCCAACAATATGGCCCTTAGCCTGTTGTGCTCTAGCCTTAGCACTCTTTAATATCACCTTAGCTCCCTGCCACAGCACTATCTTTACATCTCACTCAGAAGTAACCTAAGCTACCTAGCCTTGCAACTATGCCTAAAGATGCCCTATCTAGGCCTGCAAAACCAAGATCTAAGGATCCCCATCGCCTCCATTGAATCCATCCAGTAGGACCCATATCCCCTTGTAACCATTGAAGCTTTGTAAGAGCACTATCCCACTCTACCCTCACTCTAGCCAGATCCTATAGCTGTCTAGCCACCTAATCCTCTAAGCTAGCTACCTGGGCCTGCAGGGTTTCCACCACCTCCTCTCCATCACCTCATGTCCATTGACACCTAATGTGAACACCAGTATCACACCCTTGTCCTGACATCCCTATGCCTAAGGGTCCTGCACTTGAAGTGCCTACCCCTAAAGTCCCAGCACCCAAAGTGTCAACCTGCTATGATACCTACTACTATATAGGTTCATGTGTTACCTACTGAGGAGGGGCATGTGGTGTCTACTAAGGTGGTGCCTATGGTGGTGCCTGTGGTGGCGGCATCTGTCCTCAGCCCTATACCTATTACTATGGTACCTACTATTGTGGCATTTATCCATGTCCTCTCCCTGCTGCTTGTCCTGCAGCTGCTGCAACCAAAACATCTATACCATCTCCCTCATCGATGGGTACCTCCTCCATGATGTACTCCATTTTCACCTCATCTCTCTCCTCTCCCTCATACTCCTCATCCTCCACCATAAAATCTAGCTCAGCCACTAGATCAGTCAATTGAACAGGCCTCCATACCTTCCACCACTAGTCATATGTTGGAGTCATGCCAACATCCACCACCTAACTCCTCTAGTCCCATTGCACTAGCTGTAGTGTCCCCCAATCCACTAATGCCACCTGGGGCTATATCTATGTCAACCATGTTGGTACATCCTGAGGCGTCCACGCAAAAATGGCCATCGCCTAAGGTAGATCTTATAATTGCCCAAACTACCGCATCACCTGTGAGGGAATGTACCAATCTATCCTATAATCTCCTCGCCCCATCAGATAGAAGGGATAGAATGTGAATGGTATATGGATGTGATCATCAGCCCATGCCTCTACATCTATATAGGGGTGCTAGATAATAGAATCTAGATCATCAAATATCTGCGACCAGTACGGTAGCTGCCCTATGTGGGTATGTGTAACAGTTGGCCTATACAAAAACACATAGGCCTCAAACTAAGCTCGATGATAAGTTGACATTGGTTGTGTAATCACTATATGCTCCCATGTCCATACATGGAGCAGTGTAACCCCAGCTGATAAGGCCCTATCCAAATGATACACTACTAGATGCATCTCATGATATAGTTGCACCAATAGACAAGGTCCTGTTGTGTGGTTACACAACACGCCCCATTTTGACTTGACAAAACAAGGACCCAACTTTTTGCTTTGCTTGGATTGTGTTTTCTGCTTGCTAGTGGTTTAGTAAAAGTAAGTCATGCAGATGATCCTACATAAGGGGGACCAGGTATGTCATCATGATGAGGTCAGTTTTCAAAGTTAATATTTCATGATAATAAACTCATGGTTGGATAGAGTACAAAATTCCATGCAGGTTTGCCTTTTGAATCACCCTGATATTCCTTAGAAAATGAGAGTTATGGTGAGTCAAAGTCCTGGTCAAACCTGATATTCTTAGGGGAGGATCATATTTCTTAACATCAGTCATATTATGAAAGATCACCCCGATCCAATTTTATCACCCGATAAATCATTTGCTCTGAACATCCGAACGTCAATTTTAGGTGATAGAAGTATCTACCTGTCAAACAACATCATATATTTTGTGAGGATCATATTCTTAAATATCATCCAATATTTGAAAATCATCCTGATATTTGAATATCATCCTGTCGCAAAATATCACCCTAAACCAATATCCTGATGATGTCATCCAAGCCTGATAAATAAGAGAATAAACATGACGATGACATCATCATCCTTTTTACCTCACAGAGGTATATTTTCAAACCTGACCCTTCCTACATAACATGACGATGACATCATAATGCCACAACGATGAACTAAACCAATATCCTGATGATGTCATCATGATATTCCAACAAGAGGTCATTTTAGTCCAGGGGTTCATCATATTTGAACATCGCCCGATATCCAAATATCACCCGATATTTGAATATCATCCTATCCTGCGAAGATCATCCCGCTTTTTGCTGCCGTGACATCAAATGTGTGCAGATTAGGTAGGTGGTTCCTACTGATTACAAACCCCATACATACACCTGGCCAGATATGGAAGTTTCATATAGAAAATTTACTGTTTCAATTAAATTTGCCCTAATTTTACCCTAATGAGGAGGTTAAAAGTGAATTCACAGACTCATTTTACACTTATCTTGCAATCAAACAAATTTTTACAGAGCTCTGAGTTTTCAAACCCTCATGCAATTACCTGCAGATGCATATAGCTTGTACTAGAATGGGATATGTGAGCATTGTGAGTATTTGAATTCCTTTCACACAATTATCAACATAATTAAGAAGATAAACACATTAGGTAAGTAATTGAAACCCTCTTGCTGTCATTTTCTGCATATCCAGGTATCATGGTGTTTATTGGTTTGAAGTTCTGAATTATGCATATCAGGATAGATGAAATATTAAAAGAGTATTCTATACATGATGAATAATGAAGATATAGCATATATGCATGCTTGTAAGGTATCAATTGTAAGACTAGTTTTGTCAATTGCAGGCATCTATAGCAGACAAGCGGCTGGCTAAGTCAGAGGCAGAGTTTCTCAAGCCCATGTTTGCTCAACCTGAAGGTGTCCAATTTAAATATGGTGCCATAACAGATACACACCAGGGAAATATAGATCTGGCTGCATGGTCAGCTAAGATGAGCGATGAAAAGAGTAACAGCACCTTGCTGGACACAGTGTTTGTATCTAGAATATGGAATGCAGCTAGTTTCCCTTACTCCATGGAAACCCGTGAGTTGGTCATTGAATGCGCAAGAAACTATAACCCGCAAACCAGGAGGCTAGAGAAGGATGGCAAAGTGTATGTTGATCTATCTATCAAGGGTCTTGCTGTCACATTCAGTTTGCCATTGGGCAGGAAGGTTGCCAACATAGATTTGAAGAAATTCAGAAGTAGAATATGAGAATAATAAGAAAACTGCTAGGAAGAAAATGTATCAATGGAGGGTGAAGAATAGTCCCTATCTTGCAATAGCTAAACTTCCAGTACACTTATACAAATATGATTTTGATAATGAATACCAGTACATGATAGCCCTGCTCAGCAGAGTGACAAGCCAGCCTGATGCTGGAAGTTTTAAAGACTCGATGTATGTAGTCATCCTGATGTGCCTTTACACAGATAACAAGCCCATGTGGGACAAGATGATAAGTGATGCTCTAGATGAGCAGCTGATGAACTTAGAAGGTCCAGATTGTTCCTTCTATATGACCTCATACATAGTTTATTCATGTGCCTACAAGGGTACATTTGATGCATTGACTATAGTTGGGAGAATTGGTGGCACAACCAATGATGCACACATATGGGATCATCATCTCCAGCTGCAAAGAGCGAATTACCTCCAAGATTATAAACTAGTGAATGATGCATTCTCTATGCATCTTGTAAGAACAATGGAGGAGGACAGAACTAAAAGACTGAGCATGGAAGCTCAGGAAGTTATATACAGGCATGGAGCCTGGTTTATTCAATATGCAATTTTCTCTTACATTAGAATTGAAGGTTTTGAGGAGGAGCCTCTCATGCTCCCAAGGTACCCTATGGATGTTGTTGTCTTAATGGAATTTTTGAGACAAATCTATACAATACTGAATGCTTATAAGGCAAACAACAAGCTTCCACCAGTATTGTTTCCAGTTACAATGGGCTGGTATATGTGCCCAAATTCTGAGAATATAAAGAAAGCCATAGCTGGCCTGACAATGATGAATTTCTAGCCTTTTCCATTGATAAGATCATATGATCCCTATGGGTGGATGAGATACCCATGGAGGAAGCAAATGATCAGGATCATGATAAAAATGCAGATGATCATAAGGATCAAATTCCTCAATGGCTTGAGAAAGAAATTGGCACAGAATTGGGTGTAGAGGTACAGGAATTTGATGTGTCCACATTATTTTTAGAAACACTCATAAAGCCTAAAAGAAAGGCTAGAATAACGTCTGCAATAAAAAGAGACCCTGTAACTGGCAGGAGGACTACGTAGGTAGTAGTCCCTACTGTGGATAAAGAAAAAGGTAAAATCACTCTAGAAGAATTCCAAATTAGCATAGTTGATTTGGGGTTTGTTAATGAAGATCAGGAGGGTCAGGAAGGCAAAGATATAATTGATTCATTAACCCAAAGGGTAAAAAGGGAAAAGGAGAAAAATAAACAACACAAAGAGCACATTGCTTAGTTGCATACTTACATTAAAAGGTTAATTAACCCTAAGGATACATCAAGTGATCATGCAATCCCATTGACTGCTGAGGTAAATAAATTGGATCTCATGAAACATGAGTCATCCATAATGAGAAAGTGGATGTTGTCTACATTTGATGGAGCAGAGGAAGTAGTAAAGGCCTCTTTGAAGAGGTGGAATTCTTTAAGTATCTCTAGGAGAAAAGTTGATAAATTACAGATGGAGATTGGTAAGAGGTCCTTCCAATTGGAGAAAGCTTTGATTGCCATGGAGGAAATAAAGAGAATTTATCCTCAAGTTCTCATAAGTAAACAAGTGTTAAATAATAGTAATGCACTATTGATAGATGTATAGTACAAAGACATCAGGTTTGAATGTGATGTGCTAAAAAGATACAATAGTAAACTAAGAGATATCAGCATGAAGCTGCATGATATGATGTCGTTTGAGGCTGAAATTTTGGAGGCATTAGAAGGAAAGGTAGAGGGCAAGATAGAAAATCAAGATGAGGAGTTTTCCATCAAAGCCTTACACAACAATTTTCAACAGGTAGCTGATGATCCCCTAAACCACTTGACGGAGGAAACTATGGATAAAATCATGAGGATCAAGGTCAAGGTGGAGGATTATAATGAAACACTAAGCAGCAGGAGGAACAAATTGGAATCCCTCTGGAGCAAGTATCAAGTGCATAAACATGCCACTGCCAAAGCAAAAACTTAAGATGGCAGAGAGATAGAGAGAATAGTACAATTATATGATAATATCCAGACATCTGTATAGGTCCATATACAAGGAGATCGTCATCAAGATGATGAGGATATAGGAAGTGATGCACCTGATGATGATGATGATGATGATGATGAGGAACCTGAAGAGTGAAAAGTAGATAAGGATGCGCCATAGAGAAGCATAAGCATCTGATACTTAATGAAAATAAGTATTTCAGATGGTTGCCAGCTGGCAACTTGTGCCACATGATAATGTTGACAAAGTCAAAGAAGAATATTCATCATATATTTTCATAGATAAATCTTGATCATTGATCAGTTGTACCTGCTCCCTCACCTTGTTCTATAAAAGGTGCAGGGACGCCTCATTTTGATTCATTCAAAAATTAATTGAAATTTGTTTGTTGAAGTTTTAGAGCTAATTTCAAAGTTGTTGTATATGTACATGTCTTTTGCATACTTAATGAAAGAGAAGAGCATTATTGATTACAAATCTTCGTAAATCTTGAGTAATCTGTGTATGAATTCTAGATATATGCTTTGATTTTCTGTGTCCCTTGGAGTGCTCATCAGTTTGCATGTATTGTCTTCATTCACTATCCTCTAAAGTTTGCATCAACTGTATATAGCTGCGGAACATCCTGGTGAACATATGGTTTGATTTCTTCTCTTGAATGATAGTATCAATTGTGTATGTGGCTCAATAGCTGAAGGTTCAACATTAATTTGAAGTATTTCTTTCAATTTCTTTTAATTTCAGAGCATTTTATCATCATAATTGCAAATAATTGACAATCTTAAGCAAATGATACAAATATGCAGACATCCCATAGATAATTGAACATATTCAGCATATTTGAGTTAAAGCATGTACAAATGACAAATATCATGCAAAGATTTGAGTATATACATATCATTTAAAGGTATATGATGTATAAAATAACTCTCTGTCTAGCATCTTTATAGAAAATAGAATCCTGATGATGAGATTCACGTAAGGCCCCAAAATGGAAACAACAACACACATCAGCCTCTGAGTAACGTCAAAAGATTAAGACCTAATCATTGGAGACTTGGGATCATAAATTCTCTGAATTCCTCGTATCTTTCAAGATGAATAAAGGTTAATGTGTACTTTTATTCTATGTTTGTTTATGATTAACATCATGATCAACATAAATTGGCACTAGAAGGAGGGCCCGAAGCTAAAGGATCATCATCAGTACTTTAGGTGATGCTAGAGATTGTAAGTTAACGCTTAGACACCGCTAAATTTCCAAGTTAGACGCAAATATTTGTTGGTCTAAGATTATACATGCTAATCCTGTGTAAAGTTTTTGAGTTTAATCATAAATATTGCAAGCTTTACGGTTGATCATCATGAATTTGCAGAAATAGGCCTTATCTCATGTAAATTTGCCCAAATAATTGAGGTAAATAGCTTGAAAACTTGATATCTTGTTGTTTTGTGACGTAGAACCTCAAATATCATCTTATATTTGCAGCATCTTTGCAAATATTCCACAAATATCTAGCCAATGCCATTTCCTGACCATAAATACAGTCCTTGCTAGTGAATTCCAACCAATCTTTGCAACAATCCAGCCAATTTTCCTCAAAATTGAGAAACCTGGCTCACAGGATAAATACCAGGTCTAGATCCACTGGAAATTTTGAAGAAATACCTATTAGAGGGTTTAGACCTAGAACTGTAGATATCCATCACACACCTGGTTCTAGTGCATTAGGAGCATCACTAGAACATCCTCTTGTGACTCCTATTGGTCTACAGATACCTACAGGATCACCTATACAACCTTAGGTTTAACTCAGCCCATCATACCTCAAGCTCAACCTCCTTCGGTTGCAATGTCATTCTTTGCAGCGGAGTCACCTTTAACCTTCACGGCATATCATGAATTACCAAAGAATCCAGACAAGCTTTGTCCAAAATATCATCTATATCAAGATGCGGATGATCATATTAGAACTTTTAAAGAAGCCTGTTGTAGAGCCAAAATAGAACATCAGGATGTTGTATGTAGATTATTTCCCTTTTCCTTAGGGGAAGAAGCCTATAGTTGGTACATTAGTCTTGGTCAATCCTCAGTCAGATCATGGGATGTTCTGGAGAAAGCCTTTCTTGATAGGTTCAAAGTACCTATTGATCCTTTGATGAACTATCACCTATTTGCCACAATTAAGCGGTTTGAGGGAGAACCTATTGCCAATTTTAATGCTAGGTTCTAGAAAATGTTATCCAAGTTAGTCACTCCTTATGTTGTAGCTAACGCAGCCACCAGGAGCATCTACTACTCAGCTCTAGATCCTTTAACTTCTATGTTCATTAGGAGGGCTCATTCTGAAATCACAACGTTAACAGGAGCTTTTTAGGAGGCTATTAAAGTCAACCAGTAGTTAGTTCCCGCCCCTACTCCAAACATAGCATTTCCCACACTTCCTGGTTATCCAGGATATCCTCCCCAGCCACAGTATAATGGAGCCATGATGCCTCCAGCCATAATACCTTCGGCTGTGATGCTGGCACCTCTACAGATACCTCCATTGAGTATAATGCCACCTCCAAATGGAAATGGCCAAATGATGTAGTATCCTGGACAAGTCCAAGCACCTCAGGTTATAGACCAGATTAATCAGAACAATAATGGATCCTCATTTTTCAAGCCTTCAACAGAAAATGTAGTAGCTAAGGCTCAGGAAGAAAAGGAAGAGATCAAAGAAATATCAGCTCAGCTAAGGAAGCTTACAACTGAGATCACTCATTTGAGAAGCCAAAACTTCTACTCCCAGCCTAACCAGAATAGGGGCTATAACAATGATAGACCAAACTGTCCTGATAGGGGGTATAATAACAATAACTACAACAATAACAATGGTAGTAACATCCCCCCTAGACCACCCAGAGTATGGAATTCTAGGCCAAATAATGGTTCCTTACCATCACCTTTAGATAGTCAGCCTCCTGGTGAAACTAAACAGACTACTAGAGTCAATCTTGCTGAGGCAGCCCGCACCAATTGGTGTAGGATACACAATACAAATGCTCATGCAGAGCTAGACTATCCTCAATTTTAAATTGTCGCTAGCATTTTTCAGACTGAAGTATCCAGTACTTCAGGAAATCAACCTCAAGTAGAAGGGAATGAGCTTGTTCCATGGGGATATGACCATGCTTTAGTGCTAGAGACATACACTCAACATCCTTATTAGTAGATAGCGTCTGCTCAACATGATCACACACTGGCTTGTGAAGAATCAGCCATGGCTTTTGAGTCAAATTATGTTTTTCCCTTTGAGGATGACAATGAGCCTGAGGAGGTACATGCTTACAAACAGCAGTACCAAGGAAAGCACAACTATAACTTGAGAAGTAATGCCAACAGACCTACTGGTGCATTGACATCTTCTCTACCTCCAAACAACTTCAATACACCTCTTGATCTTAAAGCCAGCAATAACCCTAGATTCCCCAAGGTAAATGCTCAGTATTTATCACCACCAAACACAACATCAAAAGCTTTGAGCATGCCTCATGAGTCTAACAAGTTAGTCACATATTTGGCAGATGAGATGAAGAAGATCAAAATCAGCTTATCCTTATCAGAATTGCTCAAAACTCCAGCCATTAAAAAAGCATTTATGAAATCACTGGATGATCCTGCTCCTAAAGAGGATATTCATCCATCAGGTCAGTCTAGAGGTAAGGATCTTGTTGTTAGAGATAATAATGTTAAAACTACAGTCCCAGCTACTGTTCAAGCTACAGAGACATCTCACATGACCTTGTATAGAGATAAAAGTGAATCACCTCCATTCCTCCTAACCATATGAATGTTCGGTAAAAACCTGCATAATTGTCTAATGGACTCAGGAGCATCCACGAATGTCATGCCTTTGACCATATGTAATGCTCTAGGGTTACACCCTGCTAAATCTCTGAAGAAGGTAACCCAACTAGACAAAACAGAGGTGAATGTAATAGGGGAGTTGACTCACATTCACATGCAACTAGCATCAGACCCTAGGATCCAATACTATATTGACATTCAGGTAGTGAACATATCTGATACGTATGGTATGTTACTCAGTAGAGATTGGTCCAAGACTCTCAATAGATATATGTCTACCGACTTCAGTCATATGTGGTTACCTTGGAAAGGTATACCAAACCAGATAATGGTAGATGTTGAACCAAGAATGAAACACATGATCACCGAGTACAACAAAACAAATGAGATCATGTACATGAATGTTGAACCCGGAGTATACTCCATTAGACCTCAGACTATCAGAATAGAGGAGGTCCTGATGTACGATTTTCAGGATGATCATGATCTTGATGATCATCCTCATGATGATAATGCTGTAATCTTAAGATCTGATCATGATCATGGAGATGAAACCGAAGTAGACCATTTCAAAAGTTTTGAAATATATTTGTCTAAACAGGTAGAACGCTGTCGATTGTTAGATATACCTGTTCATGATATTTTGATTGATGGTTGGTGCAGATTACACGATGAAGCACATTTTGAGAAAACTTGTGAAGCATGCATTGACATGATGGAGCTTGAAAAAATATGTGGAGAGGCATCATCATCATCATCGGAGGTAAGTTCCATATGTAGTGATGATGATCATACTGATTCTTGTTCATATGCTGCAAGAACAGGAGAAGTGTCAGTCAGAATGAGGATTTTATCTAGAAGACAGAAGAAATTCTAGTTTGCAATGAGAAGAAGGATAACAGAAATAATAAGATCACCCCTGGGAGTGATTGTTTGATGGAGTCAGATTACGAATTATTTGATGATGATAGAGGTAGCAATTTGACCAGATTTGAGAAGTTTTTATCAAAGGAAATTAAAAAAGATGATAGAACAGGAGAAACTTCCACAAGATGCACTGACTGAAGGATGGTGTAGATTGCATGAGGCACCTCACTTGGAGACTGCTTGTTCATTATGCTTGCATATCTTAAAGAAACATGTAGTGCCTAATTCAAAAGATCATCCTCCTGATGATAAAGGAAAAGAAGAAAAATCAGCTTCATAGAACAAAGGAAAGATGAAGTCTGAGAAAGCTGAAATATCCAAGTTAAAATGGATATCAAGTGGAGCAGCTACCAAAGCTGCAAAGAAGAAGGAAGGCTCAGCTGAGCCTCCTACTGAAGATAAACCATGGATCCTTAGATTTGATGGATCCAAGTCGAAACAAGGTGCTGGAGTAGGAATTGATCTCGTAAATCCATCAGGGAAGTCCTACCTAGCAGCTTATAGATTGCAATTTCCCTATACTAATAATGTAGCAGAGTATGAGGCTCTAATACATGGCATATTGTTTGCTCATAAGAAGAAAGTAAAAATTATGCATATCTATGGAGACTCAGAATTAGTGGTGAGATAGGTGAGAGGAATTTACTCCTGTAATTATAGGAAACTGTCTAACTATAGACACAGGGTGTGGGACCTAATTGAAGACTTTGACGCTTTTAATATCACCCATGTACCTAGAGAATAGAACCATAGAGCATATGCTCTAGCCCAGGCTGCTAGTACCTTAGAGCCACTGTCTATTTCAGGTTTAAAGAGATTTTTAGTAGAACTGGTATCAGTGCCTTCAGTACCTGATAATGTTACTAATCTCCAGGTGTTCGACGATGATCAGCATATCCTGGATTTCATCTCCAATCGAGATATATTTGATGCTCAGATCATAGATGAGGACAATGTGGAAGATCATGTTTGGGAAGAAGAGGAAATATTAGAGTTGCCTAGCAATAGGATTCCCAAAGATATGATTGAATTAGAAAGAGC
The DNA here is from genome assembly GCA_027924645.1 of Cunninghamia lanceolata. Classification (NCBI taxonomy): domain Eukaryota; kingdom Viridiplantae; phylum Streptophyta; class Pinopsida; order Cupressales; family Cupressaceae; genus Cunninghamia; species Cunninghamia lanceolata. The sequence goes on from BSBN01001011.1 coordinate 4,405,229, forward strand.
CTTTGACTTGGATAATATGCTGAAGCAGAAAGATCTTCCAAACGCTGATGGACGACAGTATTCACAAGTGAATATTGGACAAAATGATGACAAAAGAAATGTTTTAATAGGGAAGGTATGCATAGAAGAAGAGTTAGAAGGAATAACTCAGGCACTCAAAGACTACATCCATGTCATTGCATGGACTTATGATGAGCTGAAAACCTATGACACATCAATCATAACTCACACCATACCTCTCAAGCTAGATGCTAAACCTTTCAGATAGAAGCAAGGGCCTATCAATGCCTTACTGGAACCTATAATTTTTTAGGAGGTCAAGAAACTATTAAATGCCAGGATAATATTTCCTGTGAGACACTCCACCTGGGTTGCGAATCTAGTCCCAGTGAGAAAGAAAAATGGAGACATCAGGCTATGTGTGGACTTCAGGAACCTAAACAGAGCATCAGAGAAGGACAATTATCCTCTACCCTCCTTAGATGAAGTTCTACAAATTGTTAATGGAGCAAAAATGATGTCATTCCTGGATGGTTTTTCAGGTTATAATCAGGTAATGATTGATAAAATTGACAGACTAAAAATTGCCTTCACTTCGAAGTGGGGGATCTTTGCTTATAGATGCATGCCATTTGGGCTGATCAATGCTGGAGCAACATTCCTGCGTGTAATGGACATAGCCTTCAGAGGCTTAATAGGAAAATGCATAGTTATCTACATGGATGACTTAACAGTGTTCTCTAAAGAGAGAGGCAACCACATAGCTGATCTCAGAAATGTATTGAAAAAATGTGAAGAGTATGGGATATCCTTAAACCCCAAGAAATACATATTCAGGGTGACAACAGGAAAGTTACTGGGCCACCTAATAACAGAAAATGGAATTATCATTGATCTTGACAGGGTGGATCCCATCATGGAAATACAACTTCTTGGAAGAAAGAAAGAACTCAAGTCTTACTTTGGTAAGATAAATTTTGTCAGGAAGTTCATCACTGGCTTTGCTGAGATAGTTAGACCTTTAAATGCTATGCTAAAGAAGGATGCAAAGATTGAGTGGACATTAGAGGCTAGAGCAGCTTTTGAGGACATAAAGAAAGCTATATCTAAAGCTCTAGTGCTGGTTAGTCTAGACTACACCAAGGACTTCTATATCTATTCATTTGCTTCAGAGCATACCTCTATAGTAGTGCTGACACAAAGGAATGAAGAAAAAGAAGAGAAACCTATAGCATTCATGAGCTGTCCATTCAGAGATGTAGAACTCGGGTATATGGACGTAGAAAGGCAAGCACTTGCCTTGGTCAGAGCAGTAAAGAAATTTAGGCACTATATCCTGAGAAGCAAAGTGATTGCTTTGGTACCTGATGCAGGAGTGAATATATTATTGATGCAAAGTGAGCCAGGAGAAAGGAGGGCTAAGTGGATCACTATCTTACAGGAATATGACATGGATATCACACCCATGAAGTTGGTGAGAGGACAAGCTTTAAGCCAAATGATATCAGAAATTGATCCAAATATCACAAGTCAGCAGTATGTTATTAATGAGAAGGATAGTGGAGTGTGGTAATCAGATATCAAGCATATCCTGATTACTGGAAGATGTCCTCCTAGACTGCAGGCTTCACAAAGAAGAGCCTTGAAAACAAAGTCCCAGAAGTATATGATGAAAACAGGAGTACTTTTCAAGAAAAATTATGAAGGAATATACTTAAGATGCCTAGAGAGACCTAAAGTAGATAAAGTATTATCAGAGCTACATGACAAATTTGGAACAGCCCATGGGTCATCCTTGGCCACTACACATGCAATCCTCAGAGCAGGATACTACTGGCCCACAATTTTCAAGGATGTTGCCGAACATACCAAATGCTGCCATACATGTCAAGTAGCTGCTAACAGAGAGATATGTTGCTCAACCCCTGAAGCCAGTGATGGAAGAGTGCCCATTTGCACAATGGGGCATGGATTTCATAGGAACAATTAATCCTCCATCATCATCAAGCCACAGGTACATTTTGACCATTACTAATTACTGTACTAGGTGGAATGAAGCCACTAGCAGTAAGACCTGCAGTGCAGAAGATGTCATCAAATTTCTGGAAAGTAATATAGTCACCAGGTATGGGGTTCCCTATGCTCTGGTAAGTGATAACGGTTCTGCTTTTGCTTCCACTAAGTTGTCAAGTTGGGCTTTTGATCATGGGATCATACTAAAGTTCTCATCTAATTATTATCCCCAGGGGAATGGATTGGTAGAATCTACTAACAAAAATTTCCTGAATATCATAAAGAAGCTAGTAGACAAGAACCCTAGGGAATGGAATACACTTCTAAAATATGCCTTATGGGTAGACAGAACCAGAAACAAGGCTACATTAGGAAACTCGCCTTATCATTTAGTTTATGGGGTGGATCTCATCCTCCCTGTTAACCTGAAGATTCCTACCCTGCAGTTTGCCCAAGAATACCTAGGCATAGACAATAACCAAGAGGTCAGGTTGCTTCAGTTGATGCCCCTGGAAGAGAAAAGAAGTCAGGTAATTGATCAATTTTCCAAACATTAGGTTGTTGTCAAATGCTAGTTTGACAAAAGAGCCAAAGTCAAAGCCTTCAGGATATCTGATTTAGTCCTGATGTCGGATAAAGCCCATGAGAGGAAAGGAGACCATGGTAAGTTTGATAAATTATGGATAGGTCCCTTCCAAATTTCTAAGATATTAGGAGATAGCACTTTTAGGCTTAAGAACTTGATAGGTGAGGATGTTCCATTACTAGTTAATGGACAGTTCCTCAAACATTATTTCCAAGCCTAAGTAGCTTCATTTCAGTCATGTGTATCATAATGTATATTTGTATAGTTGTTTGTACAGTGTTTTTGTTCTTGTTTTTGCTTTGTGTGCTTGTTGAGTTTTGTTTTGGTTAATCAAGATGATGCAACTCATCACCTCAGAAAATAACAAAATTGTTAGGATTCAAGTGATGAGAACACATTTACATATAGGTTATGACCCACTTTGAGAAAGTACTTATAATCAGGTCTGTGATATCTTTTCATCAGGGTGCCTTTTCCTAACCAAAGTGATATTTTCACAATGACTCACCTAACAGCCTTGGGTTTGTTGAAAATACAAGTATAGGTGTTCAGTGAAAAATCTAAAGGGACTCCCTTGCTACCAATGCAATCTCCAACATTAAGCAGCAAGTGACCATACCTTGCATTCTAAGATTACATGATGACATCAGATATATGAAGTATAAAAAAAGAAAAAAATATATAATAAAATTAGGCCATCTAAGTAACTCTACCCGGGCTATTGACACCTACTGGCAGTGGGGCTCTACTTAGGGGGATTGTATAGATAACCTTGTCAGGGCTATGGACGCCTGCTGCCAGCAAGGCTCTATCCAGGTTGGCTATGAGGGATGATCTCCAACTATATAGCTTAACACCAGTTACTCATGTTTTCAACTTGCTTTCAAGATGAGGATAATTAATCATTTGCACACTACTGATCCTTTGTTAGCATTGTTACCATGAGGACATTTTATCATTCAGAAAGATTATGATGCTTATGCTTGAAGAGAGTTAGAATGCTATGTTAGAATGTGTTCACATCACTTGAATCATTGGAATTTTTGTGTTTTCTTTGGTGGCAAGTTGTTGGGTGGTTACACAGCATGCCTCATTTTGACTTGACAAAATAGGGACCCAACTTTTTGCTTTGCTTGGCTTGTGTTTTCTGCTTGCTGGCGGTCTAGTAAAAGTAAGTCATGCAGATGATCCTGCATAAGGGGGACCAGGTATGTCATCATGATGAGGTCAGTTTTCAAAGTTAATATTTCATGATAATAACCTCATGGTTGGATAGAGTACAAAATTCCATGCAGGTTTGCCTTTTGAATCACCCTGATATTCCTTAGAAAATGAGAGTTATGGTGAGTCAAAGTCTTGGTCAAACCTAATATTCCAAGGGGAGGATCATATTTCTTAACATCAATCATATTATGAAAGATCACCCTGATCTAATTTTATCACCCGATAAATCATTTACTTCGAACATCTGGACGTCAAGTTTAGGTGATAGAGGTATCTACCTGTCAAACAGCGTCATATATTTTGTGAGGATCATATTCTTAAATATCATCTGAAATTTGAAAATCATCCTGATATTCAAATATCATCGTGTCGCAAAATATCACCCTAAACCAATATCCTGATGATGTCATCCAAACCTGATAAATAAGAGAATAAACATGACGATGATGTCATCATCCTTTTTACCTCGCAGAGGTATATTTTCAAACCTGACCCTTCCTGCATAACATGACGATGACTTCATAATGCCACAACGATGAACTAAACCAATATCCTGATGACATCATCATGATATTCCAATGAGAGGTCATTTTAGTGTAGGGGGTCATCATATTTGAACATCGCCCCGATATCCAATTATCACTCGATATTTGAATATCACCCTATCCTGCGAAGATCATCCCACTTTTTGTTGCCATGACATTAAATGCACGCAGATTAGGTAGGTGGTTCCCGCTGATTACGAACCCCATACATACACCTGGCGAGATCCAGAAGTTTCGTACAGAAAATTAGCTATTTCAATTAAACTTGCCTTAATTTTACCCTAATGAGGAGGTTAAAAGTGAATTCACAGACTCATTTTACATTTATCTTGCGATCAAAAAAATTTTTACAGAGCTTCGAGTTTTCAAACCCTCATACGATTACCTACGGACGCATATAGCTTGTACCAGAACAAGATACATGAGAATTGTGGGTATTTGAATTCCTTTCACATAGTTATCAGCATAATTAAGAAGATAAACACATTAGGTAAGTAATTAAAACCCTTTTGCTGTCATTTTCTGCATATCCAGGTATCATGGTGTTTACTGGTTTGAAGTTCTGAATTATGCATATCAAGATAGATGAAATATTAAAAGAGTATGATATAAATGATGAATAATGAAGATAGAGCATATATGCATGCTTGTAAGGTATCAATTGTAAGACCAGTTTTGTCAATTGTAGGCATCTATGGTGGACAAGTAGCTAGCTAAGTCAGAGGCATAGTTTCTCAAGCCCATGTTTGCTCAACCCGAAGGTGTCCAATTTAAATATGGTGCCATAACAGATACACACCAGAGAAATACAGATCTAGCTGCATGGTCGGCTAAGATGAGCGATGAAAAGAGTAACAGCACCTTGCTGGATGCAGTGTTTGTATCTAGAATGTGGAATGCAGCTGGTTTCCCTTACTCCATGGAAACCCATGAGTTGGTCATTGAATGTGCAGGAAACTATAACCCACAAACCAAGAGGGTAGAGAAGCATGGCAGAGTGTATGCTGATCTATCTATCAAGGGTCTTGCTACCACATTCAGTTTGCCATTGGGCAGGAAGGTTGCCAACATAGATTTGAAGAAATCAGAAGTAGAATATGATAATAATAAGAAAACTGCTAGGAAGAAAATGTATCAATAGAGGGTGAAGAACAGTCCCTATCCTACAGTAGCTAAACTTCCAATACACTTATACAAATATGACTTTGATGATGAAACCAGTACATGATAGCCCTGCTCAGCATAGTGATAGGCCAGCCTGATACTGGAAGTTTTAAAGACTGGATGTATGCAGTCATCTTGATGTGCCTTTACATAGATAACAAGCCCATGTGGGCCAAGATGATAAGTGATGCTCTAGATGAGTAGCTGATGAACTTAGGAGGTCTAGATTGTTCCTTCTATATGACCTCATACATAGTTTATTCATGTGCCTACAAGGGTACATTTGATGCATTGACTACAGTTGGGAGAATTGGTGGCACAACCAATGATGTACACATATGAGATCATCATCCCCAGCTGCAAAGAGTGAATTACCTCCAAGATTATAAACTAGTGAATGATGCATTCTCTATGCATCTTGTAAGAACAATGGAGGAGGACAGAACTAAAAGACTGAGCATGGAAGCTCAGGAAGTTATATACAGGCATGGAGCCTAGTTTATTCAATATGCAATTTTCTCTTACATCAGAATTGAAGGTTTTGAGGAGGAGCCTCTCATATTCCCAAGGTACCCTACGGATGTTGTTGTCTTAATGGAATTTTTGAGACAAATCTATACAATACTGAATGCTTATAATGCAAACAACAAGCTTCCACGAGTATTGTTTTCAGTTACAATGGGCTGGTATATGTGCCCAGATTCTGAGAATATAAAGAAAGCCATAGCTGGCCTGACAATGATGAATTTCCAGCCTCTTCCATTGATAAGATCATATGATCCCTATGGGTGGATGAGATACCCATGGAGGAAGCAAAAGATCAGGATCATGATAAAAATGCAGATGATCAGAAGGATCAAATTCCTCAATGGCTCGAGAAAGAAATTGGCACAGAATCGGGTGTAGATGTATAGGAATTTGATGTGTCCACATTATTTTTAGAAACAATCATAAAGCCTAAAAGAAAGGCTAGAATAACATCTGCAATAAAAATAGACCCTGTAACTGGCAGGAGGACTGTGCAGGTAGCACTCCCTACTGTGGATAAAGAAAAAGGTAAAATCACTCTGGAAGAATTCCAGATTAGCACAGTTGATTTGGGGTTTGTTAATGAAGATCAGGAGGGTCAGGAAGGCAAAGATATAATTGATTCATTAACCCAGAGGGTAAAAATGGAAAAGGAGAAAAATAAACAACACAAAGAGCACATTGCTTAGTTGCATACTTACATTAAGGGGTTAATTAACCCTAAGGATACATCAAGTGATCATGCAGTCCCATTGACTGCTATTTCTCAGGATGAGGTAAATAAATTAGATCTCATGAAACATGAGTCATCCATAATGAGAAAGTGGATGTTGTCCACATTTGATGGAGCAGAGGAAGTAGTAAAGGCCTCTTTGAAGAGGTGGAATTCTTTAAGTATCTCCAGGAGAAAAGTTGATAAATTACAGAGGAGATCGGTAAGAGGTCCTTCCAATTGGAGAAAGCTTTGATTGCCATGGAGGAAATAAAGAGAATTGATCCTCAAGTTCTCATATGTAAACAAGTGTTAAATAATAGTAATGCACTATTTATAGATGTATGGTACAAAGACATCAGGTTTGAATGTGATGTGCTAAAAAGATGCAATAGTAAACTAAGAGATATCAGCATGAAGCTACATGATATGATGTCGTTTGAGGCTGAAATTTTGGAGGCATTAGAAGGAAAGGTAGAGGGCAAGATAGAAAATCAAGATGAGGAGTTTGCCATCAAAGCCTTACACATCAATTTTCAACAGGTAGCTGATGATCCCCTAAACCACTTGACGAAGGAAACTATGGATAAAATCATGAGGATCAAGGTCAAGGTGGAGGATTATAATGAAACACTAAGAAGCAGGAGGAACAAATTGGAATCCCTCTGGAGCAAGTATCAGGTGCATAAACATGCCACCACCAAAGAAAAAACTCAAGATGGCAGAGAGATAGAGAGAATAGTATAGTTCTATGATAATATCTGAATATCTTTATAGGTCCATAAACAAGGAGATCGTCATCAAGATGATGAGGATATAGGAAGTGATGCACCTGATGATGATGATGATGATGAGGAACCTAAAGAGTGAAAAGTAGATGATGATGTGCCACAGAGAAGCATAAGCATCTGATACTTAATGAAAATAAGTATTTTAGATGGTTGCCAGCTGGCAACTTGTGCCACATGATAATGTTGACAAAGTCAAAGAAGAATATTCACCGTAGATTTTCATAGATAAATCTTGATCATTGATTAGTTGTATCTGCTCCCTCACCTTGTTCTATAAAAGGTGCAGGGACGCCTCATTTTGATTCATTCAAAACTTAATTGAAATTTGTTTGCTGAAGTCTCAGAGCTAATTTCAAAGTTGTTGTATATGTACATGTCTTTTGCATACTTAATGAAAGAGAAGAGCATTATTGATTACAAATCTTTGTAAATCTTGAGTAATATGTGTATGAATTCTTGATATATGGTTTGATTTTATGCATCCCTTGGAGTGCTCATCAGTTTGCATATATTGTCTTCATTCACTATCCTCTGAAGTTTGCATCAACTGTATATAGTTGTGGAACATCCTTGTGAACATATGGTTTGATTTCTTCTCTTGAATGATATTATCAATTGTGTATGTGGCTCAATAACTGAAGGTTCAACATTAATTTGAAGTATTTCTTTCAATTTCTTTTAATTTCAGAGCATCTTATCATCATAATTGCAAATAATTGACAATCTTAAGTAAATGATACAAATATGCAGACATCCCATAGATAATTGAACATATTCAGCATATTTGAGTTAAAGCATGTACAAATGACAAATATCATGCAAAGATTTGAGTATATACATATCATTTAAAGGTATATGCTTGATCACTCTGCCCCAACCAACTAAAAAGCCCTGCGACTATTGATTTGGAAGGATGATCCCCCCAATAACTACACACACAAATAGAGTATACTGATCCACCCCAGCTAATAGAGTCTATGCATTACTCATCTACCATCGATCCTGAGTATACACTAGATGACCAGGTGTAAATGTCCTTTCCAACACTACCACCCCTGAGGGTACATCATATGTCACCCGATCTCTAACTATAGGAAGCCTCAATATCCTCCACACATCCTCTAGGGTGATGGTGATCTCACCCATAGGCAACAAAAAGGAGCATGTCTCGCTCCTCCACCTCTCCACTAGGGCCATCATCATAGCCCTATGTGCCCATATCTGGGGCATCTTAGCAACCATCTGTAATCCTATCCTACCTAATCAAGCTAATGTGGCATGGTCAAACTGTGACCACAACATCATCACTGACGGAACTTGCCGCTCCCATGATTGTAAAATCCAACATGCAATCTACATCCAAAATTTACCAAAAATCAACCTCTTTTCCCAAAATATTTCTATGGTGCTAATCCATAGCCCTATGGTGCCAATGCAGAGCTTGCCGCTAATCCTTGACAACATGGCGCTAATCCTTGACAACATGGTGCCACTTTACAAGATGGCACTAAGTCTTAAACCTTTGGTGCTAATACAAAGCTTAGCACTACAACTCACTTACATTGAGCTAAATCGCCATTAACCTCAAATTTCTTCCTATTCTCCACGCTAATGCAGAGCTTGGCACTAAAACTACCCATTATGGTGCCAATTGAGATCTTAGCACTAAAGTACCACTCTATGGAGCTAAACCAAGAACTCCCAAACCCTGGGCGCTAAACCAGAGCTTGGCACTAAACCATATGAATGAAGATTTTTATCCCTGGAGCCAAATGAGATGATGGCACCAAAACCCAGATAGATGGCACTAAACCATCTCAAAACCCCCATTTTGCCTTGGTGTTGATCCAAAGGATCACGCTAATTCACCTAATTGTGGTTCCATGCAGCTACACAATGGTGCCATTCTACCTAACTACCTATTTCCCAAACCCATAAACTACCCAAAAACACAAAATCACAAAGCTAGGGTTGGCCAACACTCCTATGGGTCTGCCATTGGTGATCTGTCATAGTCACGTACGCTCTTGGATTGGTGTCGGTAGCATGGGAATGGAGGTTGCACCATGTATTCTTCTCCTCTTCTCTTGTCCAATAACCTCAATGTATGCAAATGTTACACTTTGGGCCCACACATTCTATATATAGCTACCATGTCATAGCCCCATACACTTTTTTCTCTCCCCAGGTCACAAAATGTAACCTTTTTCACTTGTTTTTCTTCCTATCCACCTAATTTCTCATCCTCTATCTATTTTTCACTACTATCTCCTCCTTTCAAGAGTTCACCCAAAAAAACTTAATTTTTTCACCCGACCTCTCAAGGGGGCATCCCTCATCCATTTCATTCCTTCCTGGAAGCTGGGGCAAATTTTTTTGACTTGATACTATATCCCTACTAGGTCAAAATGCCACATCAAAGAGGGGCAAATGTAGACACCTAAAAATGTCTTAACCCTTCGACCGCTCTTCAACATCATCTGCATCACTAATTTCCCATCTAATTAATTAATTAATATTTTTAATTAATTAATTATCCTATGCAACCCTTGAACCATCCATTCATCCTCTATCAATTAACCCCTCAAATTGAATTAATTAAATAAATTCAACATTACACCTTACTAACATCATCCCAATTATTTAAATAAATATGCAAAATATTTATTCAGTTAATTTATCCACTTTCCTAAACCCAATTAATTAGGTAAAATCATACTTATCTAATTAATCTACCCTACTAATTAGCGTACACCTAGCCTAGTTGATTAAATAACTATTATTTAATTAGCTACCCTAGCCTACATGACCCCTAGACCTAGATTAAATAAATAAATCATTATTTAATTAATCCTAAACCATGATTAATCCATTCCCTAATTTTTTCCAACCATATTAACTAAGTTAATCACCCTGATTAACTTGGTCAAATCTCACTTAACACCTTCTCCCACACCCACATAAAAAAATTCAAAATATACATAACCCCTCCAACTCATTTTTGTCATTTTCATGCTAAAACATCTTCCACCATTTTAGCTTACAAATGTAAGGCCCCAAAAATGTGCATGTGTCACATGACCTTCACATTCCCACATAAAATGGAATTTTTAATTCCACCTCCTCCCAAGGAAATTAATTTTTAATTTGCTCACACATCAAAATCACATTAAATGCAAAGTCCTCCCTAAAATGAATTTTAAATTCATTTTTATTCTCCATCCTCCAAATTTGATGATCAAATCTCAACCCTCTATCTCACATCCAATCTCATCCATTGATCTCAATAATCAGTCTCCACCATTGGATAAAAATCCCCTCCAAATTGCCTATAAATACAAGCCTCCACAAGCCATTTCATCATCTAATTTTAGATCAAGTTTATTATGTCCAATTTTTCCCAATTTCCATCTATCTTAGCTAGGTTATGTTGAAATTTGTAGTGCATTTGAGAGCATTTCACATTCTAAGTCCTAGTTTGGGTAAAGTAAGGAGCTAGTGGGTGCAAGTTCCTCAACTCTATCAAGAAGTGAGTAGTGTGCAAGGATTTACAAGGTATAAATTTAGGTTTTTTCTTTGTTATTACATATTTTACATCTTTCACACTTTTTCATCTTCAAGATAATAGCAAGCCAAGTTGACCCTATCATTCCACTCCCTTAAATAATCAAATGATATGGAGCTTGCTCCCAAGTACCCATCTAGTATGGTATGTGGAGTCAATGGCTACTGTCCAATGGTGAGAACTAACTTAAACTTGACTTATGCAAGTTATATCTAAACTAGGTTGTATCTAATATGTAAGGTTGGTTCCCTTGGTCTAACCACACAAATGTTTGAGTTAGTCCTCTAGGATCCCATTGATCCACTCAGTTTGCCCATCCATCTGTGGATGATGGCTCATAGCATCAGGATCTTAGTCCCCATGAGTTTAAATAGCTCAGCCCAAAAATTGCTTGTGAATTTGGGGTTCCTATCTAAGATGATACTTAAGAGGATTTCCCAATACGTCACTACATTCCTAAAGAAATACTTGGCCACATCTTCTACCCTACATGGTGTCTTGCCTGCAATTAAGGTCACATATTTTGAAAACCAATCAACAATGACCATTATACTTGACATTCCACCCATTGTAGGTAACTAAGTGATAAAGTCTATGATCATGCTCAACCAAGGTCTCACTGGAGTGAGGAGAGGCTACAAAAGTCCCTAGGGCAACTTCATCACAAACTTGTCCTACTAACAAGGCATGTCTTGGCATATTCTTCAACATCCTCATGCAATTTTGGCTAATAGAAGCCCCTCTCTAACAATGTCAAAGTCCTATTTTGTTTAGGGTGTATATCCCATGTCAATTAGTGACTCTGTGATAAGTTCCCTTCTAAGTTCTTTCCATTTTGAAACATGTTGGTCTTGAGTGAAGAACAGGAGCCCATCTTTCAAATGGAATCTCCTAGTTATACCTACCTTCACTTGTCTAACTATATGTGCTACATGGGAATCCACTTCAAGGCCCTCCCAGACCCAGTATAGGACCTCCTCAGCTAGACTTATTATGCTTTCCACTAACTCTAAATTATACTCTTGTAGTGTGGTCAGTTGGGCTTTGCGACTCAACATATTCATGACTACATTCTACTTTCCTAGATTATAAGTTAGCTCCATGTTAAATTTGGCCAAATACTCCTGCCAACATGCCTACTTAGAAGTCAACTTAGCCTGAGTCTTAAAATACATTGAATATATGCTGTCTATTTTCACCACGAAAGGGACACCCAACAAGTAATGTCAACATACCCTCAAGAAATGGATGATACATTTCATACCTTTTTTGTGATTCAAGTAGTTCATATCCTCGTCATTGTTTTGTGGTTACACAACGCGCCCCATTTTGCCTTGACAAAATAGGGACCCAACTTTTTTTGTGCTGATTTGGCTTGTTGTTTTCTACTTTGGGCAGTTTGGTAAAATCAATTATGCATGTAACCCTGCAAGAGGATAGATGTTTTGCCATGATGATGTCAATTATCAAAGTCAGTAGTTCACATTATTAACCTCATGGTCGGAAAGTACGTAGAATTCCAAGCCGGTTTTCCTTTTAGATCACCCCAAAATTGTCTAAGGGGAGAAAGTTAGGATGAGTCAAAGTTTTGGTCAAACTTGATATTTGAGGGGAGGGTTCATATTTCAAGCATCAGTCATATTAGATTAGATCACCCCGATATAAGTTTATCACCTAATAATCACTTGATCCACAAAGTACAAACATCAACTTTAAGTAAGAGCTGATATCTACCTGTCAAATGACTTTAGTTGTCTTGCAGAGGGGTCATATTCTTAACATCAATCATCTTACGAATATCACCCTCTTCACAAATATCACCCTATGCCAATATGATGGTGACATCATCCAAGTCCAATGAATGACAAAATCACTCTGATGATGACATCATTGTTTCATTCTACCCCGTAGAGGTATATATCCAATGCCCATCATATTCTCTAAAATGACAGTGACGTCATTAAAATACAACTATTAAACAAAGTCGCCAACATAGTGACATCACCCTGATATTTTCCAAGGGGGGTCATTTTATATGTGGGGTCATATTTTGAACATCCCCTGATCTTAATTTCATGACCTGATATACACATGGTCAATGTTGACCACATCACCTGATCCTTTTGCATTTAGTTTTGCCGCTCAAAGGCGGGGGGTCGTTTTATCCAAAGGGGGTCATATTTTCAATATCCCCCAATCTTTCGAAGATCACCCCCCTGTTTCATGACATTGAATGCACTTAAATGTGGTAGATAAATTCCCCCCAATTGCTAATACAAATTGAACACTTGGCATCATCCATGGATTCCCTGCAGAAGATCAACGGATTTGATCGAGCCAACACAGTTTTACCCTAATTTGTCTTATTGATCTACTTTAAAGGTAAATTTTGAAGGTTATTTTCATTTACCTTACAAAAAAATGAGAAATTATAGAGCAGACAAGTCAAACCCTCATACAACTACCTATTAACGGATTGGATCCTTCAATGTAACGGAACGGGTGAACTTCAGTATTCACAGTCTTTTTCTGTAATCAGTCATCTAATCTAGGAGGAAAGCATTGTCAGGTAAGTAAATGGAAACCCTCCTATTGTCATTTTCTACATGTTCAGGTAGGGCATTTGTTCTTGCATGTGGTTTGGCTCTGTGAATATACATATCATGATGACGTGAAGAATAATAGATAGAGTATGCATGATATAGGAGTACATAATGTTGTATAAATGCATATGGATACTGTAGAGTCAAGCACATCATGTTTATTACAGGAATCCATGGAGGATCTTAGAAGGAATAGGTCTGACTCAGAGTTTCTCAAGCCTATGTTCATCCAACTCGAAGGGGTATAGTTTAAATACGGGGTTATTAGTGATACTCACCAAGGAGAGACAGACCTGGCAGCAGGGTCAACAAGGGTAGATCACAATAAGGATAGTCCCATTCTGGATGGGGTGTATGTTTTAGGAATGTGGCATGCAGCTGGTTTTCCATATGCCATGGATACCCCAGAATTGGTAGTGGAATACGCCAAGAATTATAACCCTGAAACCAGGCAGGTAGAGAAGCATGGAAGAGTATATGTAGACTTCTCAATCAAGGGGATCACCACCACTTTTAATCTGCCAGTTGGGAAGAAGGTAGTGAGTGTAGACCTACGCAAGCTAGAAATAGAATGCAAGGAAGAGGATCTACCAATGGAGGTCAAAGAGCAGCACCTATACCGCCTTAGCTAAATTACATGTACATTTATATAGGTTCAATTTTGATGATGAGTACTAGTATATGATTGCCCTACTGAGCAAGATGATAGGTAAACCTCATGCTGGAAATTTTGAGAATTGGATGTTTGGGATCATCCAGATGGTCCTATATGCAGACAACAGGCCATTATGGGCCAAGATCATTAGTGACACACTAGATGAAGGAATGAGGAACCTGGGAGGACAGAGATGTTTGTTTTATATGACCTCATATGTGGTATACTCATGTGCATATAAGGGAACTTTTGATGCCTTGAAGATAATGGGTAAGGCTAGTGGTGATGCAGATGATGTACACCTATGGGATCACTATCCCCAGTTACAATGAAAAGATTACCTCCTAGACTACAAACTGGTGAATGATGCATTGTCTATGCATCTAGTCAAAACCATGGAGGAAGATAGGACTAAAAGGTTGAGCATGGAAGCTCAGAAAGTTGTTTATGGGCATGGGGCCTAGTTTATCCATTTTACCACCTTTTCATACATAAGGATAGAAGGGTTTGAAGGACAACCTCTTATGTTGCCAAGATACCCTACTGATGGGATTGTCTTGATGGAATTTGTCAGGTAGGTGTCTACCATAGTTGAAGCCTACAAGGCACAAAAGAAGATACCTCTAGTGTTGTTCCCAATACCTATGGGCTGGTATATGTGCTCAAACTCAGAGAGCATAAAGCATGTCATGGGAGGGCTAAAATTGATGTGTCTATAGCCATTTCCTTTAGCCAGATCTTATGATCCCTATGGCAGGATGCAAAAAAAATTAGGAAAATTGATACATCAGAAGCATCTAGAAGATTTATAGACCGACTGTGAGGATGAAGCTGATTTGAGGAGAAAGAAGTACCAGAGACTCACCTTGAACCAAATAAAGACCTTTGACTGCATCCCGGTGCCAGCTCAACTGAGGAAGGATGATGGAAAGATTATGTCCAATGAATATGAGGAAAAAAAGGTGTACAAGGACACCATATCAGCCCCTAATCTTACATAGCTAGAGGATATATCCCTGGATCAGTTGATAGGTTAGGTGATACAGTTAACCCAAGCTTGGGTGGATGAGGAAATAAATATATTGAAGAAAAAGGGTGTTTCCCTTATAGTTAATGCCAAGAAGAAGAGGCAAGAAATACCTAATGAGGAATATGATGATTTCCTCAATGAGAAGAGAAAATCCAATGGGGAGAGATTGCCTACACAAAAACAAAGGAAGGGTCCCCCTAAGGGTAATAAAAGTGAAGATGAACCAAAGGGGGTGATAATTGAATAGATTGCCACGTCAGCTGCAAGTGCATCTACATCTGCATCATCTACACAACCTTTTGTTGAAAATCCAAAGACTAAGAGGATTTTGAGGCCAACTGTTGAAACTACAAAAGTGCAAAGAGAGGGCCAAGCCTTACAGAAGGAAGTAGAAGAAGGAATCCCTTTGGAAGAAGAGCAGGTAAATAAGGAACTTGAAGCTGATGACCTGATGGTGATCAATAGGGAGAGGAAGGCGATTCTGCTAACGTCACCACCCAAAAAGAAAAGAATAGCCATGAGGGGGAATATCAGGGCTGACCCTATTATACTAGGAGCTGGTGGTGAAGCATTCAGGAAGGCACTATAACATGAAGTTCTGCTTCCCACCATAATAAAGTTTAAAACTGAGAAGGCAGAGGAACAAACAAGAGAAGTAATCAAAGCAAGGCAGGGTGTTCCTTTTGTTGGCAAGAGACACTATATGGATTCATGGTTGTTGTCATTGATGGCAACAAAGGTCATCCCACATATCCGCAAGTCATGATATGTCTCTACCGGAAGTCAGATTGAAGATTGTGGTGGTCCGGTGAACAAGAACAGAGCTTGTGGCAAGGTCCGACAGATTGGTCCGGATCTCTCAGAGGAAGTGTCTTGGTGCAGTGCGGATCTGGGGAAGTCAAGAGGACTATCTTGAGTAGTATATTCCAAGGATTTAGCCTCCGGAGATGGACAAGGAAAAAGATATGAATAGTTGAGTACCGGATTCCTGAGAGACAGTGAAAACAGAGGAAGAACTGACTGACTGAGTATCAAACTACTTTCCGGATGTGTTACAGATGATGATAAAGGTTGCGGAGGCATGAATCATGTTTGGCCGACATAATTGATGATATCTACAAGTATATGCTTGATCCGCATTGCTTGGTGAGCAAGGATTCAGCCGACAGAACTAAGTTTGTAAGAAACTAGACTGTTCCGGATGCCGACTAGAAAGATGATGAAATTACTTGTGCGGATATATATAGAGGATGGATTTAGTGGTAAAGTGTGGGAATGAATGTGAGGATATGCGAACAAGTCTAGAGTAGAGCAGAAGTAACAAGAAAGATCCGGTATGTGAAAGGACAGCAGACTAAAGAACAGAGGAAAGATGAAGTGCAGCAGATCAGTATACTGAACCTAACCGGAACTGAACTCCAGCATATGCAGATGCTTCCAATCAGTTCAAGACTGTGATTCTAATCACTTTGTAAGACAGTGTGTCTTCTTGTAGGCAGTGAGCCTCTTGTGAGCAGTGTGCTCGGGCAGTGAGCCCTAATTGGCAAGTGCCATTTTTGTAATTTCCTATTCTTCTAACAGAGAATAATTCTTGGGTTAATCACCCCGTGGTTTTCTCCCTTAACAGGGTTTCCACGTCAAAAATACTGTGTCATGTGTTTCTTATTTCATGGTTTATGTTTTGTGTTTGATTTTATGCTGCTTCAAATAAAAGGAAAGTTTAATAAGGGAAATAATTAGGATAACTGATTCACCCCCCCCCCCTCTCAGTTATCAACAATTGGTATCAGAGCCAAGTTCCTCCTAATAGAGCCTAACAGCTTGAGGAAGATCTGGGATTTCAAATGGATGCATATGGTTTAAAGGAGCAACTCAAGACTGCCCTTGAGGATCTTGAACAGTCAAATTCTGAAGTCAGTGAATTAAGAGAAAGACTCAAACAGGCTGATGAATTCATGAGGGAATTAAAAGACAAATTAAGTCTCTCTATGAAAAAGAGAAAGGAGCTGCTCCAACAGTTGGCAAGACAAAGTGAAGAAAGCAATACAAATGAAGAATTGACTGAGCAAACCAAGTTATGTGAAAAGTTATCAAAAGAAGTCATTATGTTAAGACATGAAATGGAATCAGGAACTATAAAGTTCACTCAAGAGATTGAAGAAAAAAGAAAGGCTGAAGACAATCTAAAACAATCTCTCAAGGAAAAATCAGAAGAATGCCACCAGATGGACAGGATTATCAGACACCTTGAATCTGATCTTGAAGATTCCAAAGATAATGAAGGAAAACTTGAGGATCAAATTGCCTCTCTCAAAAGAGACCTTCAAACAGCAAATGAATATAAAGAGAAATTCAAGATAAGTTCTGCTCAACTTGAAGTTCTTCTTGGAAGTCAAAAGAGGACAGATGACAAATATGGCTTGGGATATGAGAAAGGAGAAAGCTCCGGATCCGGTCAGAAGAATCTTGGATCAGAAAATCCAAGGAGCAGGCCTAGAAGACCTCCGGTAAGACAGCCAAATGCTCAAAAATATCCATCCTTCAATGGATACTGCCACAGCTGCAACCATTTTGGTCACAAAGCTAATCAGTGCAGAATGAGAATGAATCAGATTAATTCATCCTTCTCCGGACAGTGCTTCAACTGCAAAAGGTATGGACACAAATCCCATGAATGCAGAATTATGCAAATAAACAAATCATTCAAAGGTAGATGCTTTACATGCAATAGAGTAGGTCATATGGCTAATCAATGCAGATCAAGGGGATATCAGTTAAATATGCAAAGAAATGTTATTTGTCAAATCTGCAATAGGTCCGGTCATAATGCTAAAGTCTGCAGAAACAAGAATCAGGACAAAAGAGGTCCGGTGTATAATCAGAATCAAGACAAGGGTAAACAAAAGATGAATGCGGATGAAGTTAGGAATCAGATGAGCAAGATTTGGGTGAAGAAAAGCTCAGAGAATGTAGAGGTTGGATCCGCACCAGATTCTGGTGCTGATATTTCTTCCGGAAATTAAAAAATGAGCTCAGGCTCAGGGGGAGACTCAAAGAAGATTCTGTTTCCCCAGCCAAACAAGTTGTGCCGGATGTGGCACAAGATGCGGATTAAAGGGTTTGTAGATATAAGTCCTGAGATGCCTCAGTCAAGTTTTCAGAGGTCCGCATGGAGTTATGAAGAAGCTGTGTTCGACTAAGTTAGACCTGTTCAGGGAGGTGCTCCGGTATGATAAAGGATTACAAAAAGGTCCGGAGAGATCCGGAAGTGCACGATCTTGTCTTGCGGATTGGACAGAGTGTTTGGGATGTTCTTGTAATATGTTACCTAGATTTATTCATGATTTAAAGATCCGGATGATATTCAGTGATCAGGACTAATCCGGGATACTCCAAGCTGTCCAGACATGGTAAACCGGAATAATGCAGGTGAAGCATTTATTGCAGACAGATATTAGGGTTTGCGGAGCAATATAAGGGATTTCTCAAAAGTTATCTGCTCATTCTACACTTGAGAAGAAGCGAATAGTGGAGCTCTGCAACAAGGTTCATCAAGCACACCAAGGATCTCCTGCCGAAGCTATTGCATAAAGAAATCAATCCAACCACTCCGTGCAAACCGAAGGCGCATAAGGTATTCTTCGTTTTTCATTGCCTCACTGCAAATCTTTGAAGAATGGCTACTCCAAACATAGTTAAGATCTCTGATAGACCTCGCCCCTCATTCAAGAAACATCCCTACAAATCTTTGGAGGTAGATCCACTAGGAGCCTTCTCTAGTGTTCCCCACGGAGTCTTACATACTGAAGATATTAGGGTTTACATACACGCAAACATTGAGGAATTTGGGGAATTCAAATTAAGAGACCTCTATCACAAGCAACTGATAGATAATGCTTTTGAGCTCAAACCAGAGTATAAGGGTATCCAGAAGAAACAGTTTGAGCAATTCATTCATTTCCCTAGCTTTGAAGAAGATGAATGGGTCCGGTATGTACTGAGCAGGATGCATGACAACTTCCTTTGGCTAGATAGACCCTGTAAGATCACAAAAGAAGCAATTAGAGCAGTAACTGGTCTATACTCTTCCGGGGGGGTACCTATCCTCAAATCTGTCAAGAACAACGTTGTAACTGAGGCCACCGGATCAAAATATGATAAGAGGGCAATGACCATTGAAGATATTTCGGATCCGGATATCAAATATGCATCAATGATAATAGGATACAAGATCTATCACTCCAGCAGGGAGAATTCTGTATCCGGAACTGCAATATACACAGCATATGAAATGCTAAGAAAGAATGCAGATTTTGATCTTTGTGAACTACTACTAAGCCAATTGATGGAAAATGTACAGAAAATCAAGAAAGACAAGAAGAACTCCTTTAAGTATGGTACTCTCATTGTATGTCTCTTCTTTTACTTCATGAATGAGCTACCCGGAACAAGTGGATGGGTATGGCAGAATGACACACCTGTTGCAGTCCAGATAAGAGACTATCTGCATGGACTTGGGGATGCAAAAGCGAGGAATACAGCTCTGTGGGGATACTTCAAAAACTTTCAGAGCATGATGCAAGCAAGAGAGAGAATTCCCCAGTCTCTCATCGAGAAATACAAGGACTCAGTATGTTTTATGGTTGACACTGATCAGTGCCTAATGGAGGCAGTGGAGCCAAGGACTGTCTGGATCATGCCCATGGGGTATGAAGTTGATGAACAGATAGTAGAGCTGCATGTTCAACACATGCTAAGTCAGCCCAAAGATCCTAAGGCAGAAAGGTTTGGAACCTTTGAGGAGCTGAGCGTGAAATTACATGTAGAACTCAGGGAACCTGAGATTAAGAGAAAAGTGAGAAAAGAAGTAGAGCACATTGCTCAAGGCCTAGGCATCTCAAAAGAGGCACTTGATGCCAGTCGGGAAAAGAGGAGAAAGGCTGAGGAAGAAGAGAAAAGCAAAGAAAGTGCTCCGGTTGAAACCCCCACCCGGACCAGATCATCAAAGAGATCTGCACCTTCCACAACCAAAAGCTCAAAACCGGAAGTCCAGGCATCCGGTAAAAGATCCAAGACAAAAGCATCAAGGGCTTATGAAAGCCAAAAGGATGAAGAGGAGACAGAATCAGATGAAGGAGTAAGAGAAGTAAAGAAACAGAAAAAGAAAGGATCCGGTAAGCCCTCCACAGGCCAAGACAAGGAGGAAATGGCAGAGGTAACTGTTGAAAAGCCCACTCTGTCACTAGAGAGCATAATCAAGTCGGTCACGGTGGATGGAAACCTTCAACCAATGACTGAATCCTATGATGACTTCAGTGAGGCAGACCAAAAGACTCTGCAGGAAGCCACAGTTAAATATCTGAACACATACAATAAGGCTTTCATTGAGATCATATCTCTCATTCCTAAAAGCCTAGAGAAGGAAATGGAAGTAAGAAAGAATAATGCTCATGCCAAAGATCTTGAGATCCGGGAGCAGATAGCTATTCAGCTATATCCTCAAATTGATCCCAAGACAATGAACATGATCTTCAAGGACTGCAGAGATGAGTTCAGAAGTAAAGCCAGGATGAATCAGCTCATGCTTGGTGAGACTGACAAAGTGGCACAAGAGACAGAAGAGATCCTCCGGAAGGCCTTCAAAAGGTTCAATCTTCCTGTTGTAGAGGACCTAGGTGCAGAAACAGCTGCTGATTTGGAATCTTCTGTTCCGGAAGAAGTGAGCCCTGAACAGACAAGTGAGGACTTGGGACCCTCTGCTCCAGAAGAAGTGGCCCATGAACAAGCAAGCATCTCTCCTCCGGTTTCCCCTACAGTCTCCGGATCCAAAGAAGAAGAGCAATTGCAGGAGAAGGAAGCAGTGGTGACAGACAAAGAGGTTGACAGTTCTAAGACTGCAGAAGAAAAGAAACATCTGTCTCCGGCAAGAGACACTGCACAAACTGTTCAACAATTTTTGAGCAAAGAAACTCTAGAGATTGATGAACCGGAGCTTCTAAAAGGTCCATTTGATTTTGACTCTCTCTCTCCGGTACAAACAATGAAGATAGCTTCATTTGCAAATGCCAAGGCAAATGAAAAGCTCCTGAAGTCTCATATGGAAGACTGTGAGTTGATAGAGGCTGCTTCCGGAGTACTTGTAAAGATCATGCCATCAATCCAAATAGATCCGACAGCCTCCACTTCCGGTAATCTAAAAACCTTAGTCAGCAGTATTGATACACATTTTAATTCTCTAGAAAAATCAGCTGAAGACAAGGTCCGGAAGGAATTTTTGGATAAGAGATTTTCTGAAATATTAGATTTAATCTCTAAGGATAGGAAGATTGTAAGCATTGGAATAAAGAGCTTAGAAAATGCTCTTAAGGATGGCGGTGACATCTACAAATTTTGTATATCTTGGTCAAAGGCAACAGCAGCAATTGACAAGAAAATAAAAGAGGAACAGGACAAGCTTCAAAGCTTATCTCAAAGTTTTGATCCTCTCTCTTCCTCTATAATAAATCAAGAATGTCAGACTATTGCAGTCTTGAATGAAATAAAGAATCTTGAGAAGGAGAGGAAGAACATTACCAACCGGATGGGAGAACTTAGAAGGATTATAGTCCCTAAGTTGGAAACGATGCATGAGGCCATCAGTGATGCCCAGACCACCGCCCATACAAAAGATCCGACAGATCTCAGGCGGGCAGAAGCTTTTGCATTTTTGTTGAGTGGTCACATTTCAATCTTGGACAGAATGAAGCTAAGTTGGGCTACTGAAATGGTTCAACTGCAGACATCCTTTGCAGACATTCTGCAGTATATGTGAGTATGTAAATATGCGGCTATATATAGAAAATTTTTGAAAATTTTGGTGTGCGGACCCTACCCTTTGCCATTGATGTCAAAGGGGGAGTGAGGAACAGTGAAAAATGAGGAATCCAACTCAGGGGGAGTTCCGGAAATTGTATATAAAGACAGAGCATCAGCAAAGGGGGAGCATAGTGTAAACACTTAGTCATTTTTCACTGAGTGTTGCCATCAATGCCAAAGGGGGAGATTGTTGGCAAGAGACACTATATGGATTCATGGTTGTTGTCATTGATGGCAACAAAGGTCATCCCACATATCCGCAAGTCATGATATGTCTCTACCGGAAGTCAGATTGAAGATTGTGGTGGTCCGGTGAACAAGAACAGAGCTTGTGGCAAGGTCCGACAGATTGGTCCGGATCTCTCAGAGGAAGTGTCTTGGTGCAGTGCGGATCTGGGGAAGTCAAGAGGACTATCTTGAGTAGTATATTCCAAGGATTTAGCCTCCGGAGATGGACAAGGAAAAAGATATGAATAGTTGAGTACCGGATTCCTGAGAGACAGTGAAAACAGAGGAAGAACTGACTGACTGAGTATCAAACTACTTTCCGGATGTGTTACAGATGATGATAAAGGTTGCGGAGGCATGAATCATGTTTGGCCGACATAATTGATGATATCTACAAGTATATGCTTGATCCGCATTGCTTGGTGAGCAAGGATTCAGCCGACAGAACTAAGTTTGTAAGAAACTAGACTGTTCCGGATGCCGACTAGAAAGATGATGAAATTACTTGTGCGGATATATATAGAGGATGGATTTAGTGGTAAAGTGTGGGAATGAATGTGAGGATATGCGAACAAGTCTAGAGTAGAGCAGAAGTAACAAGAAAGATCCGGTATGTGAAAGGACAGCAGACTAAAGAACAGAGGAAAGATGAAGTGCAGCAGATCAGTATACTGAACCTAACCGGAACTGAACTCCAGCATATGCAGATGCTTCCAATCAGTTCAAGACTGTGATTCTAATCACTTTGTAAGACAGTGTGTCTTCTTGTAGGCAGTGAGCCTCTTGTGAGCAGTGTGCTCGGGCAGTGAGCCCTAATTGGCAAGTGCCATTTTTGTAATTTCCTATTCTTCTAACAGAGAATAATTCTTGGGTTAATCACCCCGTGGTTTTCTCCCTTAACAGGGTTTCCACGTCAAAAATACTGTGTCATGTGTTTCTTATTTCATGGTTTATGTTTTGTGTTTGATTTTATGCTGCTTCAAATAAAAGGAAAGTTTAATAAGGGAAATAATTAGGATAACTGATTCACCCCCCCCCCCTCTCAGTTATCAACACCTTTCTCTTTGGAGGATACCATAGACTTATCTGACGATGAGGTGGTTCAGAGTGTGGCCTCTCAATGAATGGAGACTCTTGCTTCCAACACCCACATGACCCCTCATGGGACCCCATTAGCACAGATGGTGGTGTTTGAAGAAGTAAAACAAGGTAGCCCAGAGCGGGCAACCCAACAGATAGGGCTTGATAAATTGGTTGAGTAGGTGACTAGCCCTACCGTTGTAGATTTAACATACATGGGTGATGTAAGCCCTAAGGATAAAGTAGGTGCACCTGATGAAATAGAGAAGATTGAACTGGCCAAGCAGGTAGAAAAAGAAAGTATTACTCCTAATATGGGTTAGCAACAGCATGAGATAGACACATAACTAAAGGTAGTAGAAGTTCAATAGAGGAGTGGGGGTGATAAAGCTAAAGCAGGTGCTGATGCTGCTCACACTTAGGGAGATCCAAGGGATGCCTCAAGAATAGAGGACAAATCAAGTCAAGAGGACCCTAATCCATAGGATATTGGTGCATCAGGTACAGAACAAGAAATGACCCTTGATTAGGGTATTGCATAAGGCCAACATACACAAACATCCATAGATGTCAATATGCCTCAAGATGAGTAAAGTAATAAGGTGGATGAAAGTCTAAAAGAGGGAGTACAAGATCAAGCATAGGATCAGAATGTGAACATTCTACAGGAACCTCCTTTACAAAAGGCAACCCCTTAGCAAGAAGAAATGCAACAAGATCCCCCTCATGAAGAAACACATGAAGAAGAAATCAAGAAGGTGCCTTCTCCACCAAGAATAGAAGCAGATATGGGAGAATAGGACATACATGATGTAGACAAAGATCATCAAGGATTTATAGATGATGTGCCTCAATGACTAGAAAGAGAAATTGGTATGGAACAAGGGTCTAAGATCCAATAATTTGATGTTTCCACCTTGTTTGCGAAGACTATGATGAAGCTAGAGAGGAAGGACAGATTAACATCAGCCATAAGGAGAGATCCTGCTACAGGCAGAAGGACTGCACAAGTAGCACCTCACACGGTTGAGAAAGAGAAAGGCAAAATTAGCCTTGAAGAGTTCCAAATCACAACTGTTGATTTGGGTTTGGAAAATGAGGACCAAGAAGGTCATGAAGGGAAGGACATTATTGATTCTTTAACCCAAAGGGTGAAGAAGGAAAAGGAGAAAAATAAAATGCATAAAGAACACATTGCTCAGCTACATTCTTACATAAAAGGGTTGATTAACCCTGATAATACACCTGTTGATCCTGTAGTCCCATTGATTGTTATATCCCAAGAAGAGGTCACCAAGTTAGACCTAATGAAGCATGAGGTAATGGTCATGGAGAAATGGGTGCTGTCAGCTTGAACTGGGGCTGAGGATGTTTTGAGAACCTCCCTACAGATATGGAATTTTTGAACAGTTTAAAGAGAAAGGTATATAAAATGCAAAATGAAATAGGAAAAAGGTCATTCTAATTGGAAAAGGACCTAACTACTCTAAGTAAAATAAAGAGAATTGACCCACAAGTCTTGATAAGCAACCAAGTGTTGAATAATAATACTGCCCTGCTGATAAGCATATGGTATGAAGATATCAGGTTTGAAGGTGATATCTTGAAGAAATGTAGTAGCAAGCTCAGGGATATAAGTGTGAAGTTGCATAGCATGATGGCTTATGAAGTAGAAATCCTTGAGGCCTTGGAGGGTAAAATAGAAGGTAAGATTGAAAATCAGGATGCACACTTTGCTATCAAAGCTTTGCATGATAATTTTAAATCAGTAGCAAATGACCCCCTCACCCACCTGACAGAGGAAGTAATGGATAAAATCATGAGGATAAAAGTCAAGGTAGAAACATACAATGAGATTTTGAACAGTAGAAAAGGTAACCTGGAAGCTCTCAAGGCTAAGTTACAATCTCATAAACATGCCATAACAAAAGCCAAAATCCAAGATGGGGGAGAGGTAGATAAAAGAGTACAAACATATGAACAGATTAGGACAACGATGAAGGTCCACATACCGGAGCATGTATATCAAAGTGACAATGATGCTGAAAGTAATGAAGATGATGACAATGATGAAGAAGAAGAAAATGAAGAGGAGGAACCTAAAGAATAAATGAAGATGCATCACCAAGAGAACATATGCATAAGGTACTCATAAATAATGAGTCATACAGATGGTTTGCAGCTGGCAACCTGTACCATGAGGAAGAGTTGACTGTCATAGGGTAATTGTCAACCGTTGATCTTAATTGACAAATCTTGACTGTCGGTCAATTGTAACCACCTCCTCACCTTATTCTATAGAAGGTGCAAGGGTGCAATCTTTTGAACATTTGAAACTTAATTGAAATTGGATTGCTAAAAAATTCAAGACTCATTTCAAAGTTGTTGTAAATGTATATGTTATGCATACTAAATGAAAGAGAAGCATATTTGATTAAAAATCATCATAAATCTTGAGTAATCTGTGTTTGAAATCTGAATATATGCATTGATTAGTTGCGTCCCTTGGAGTGCTTTTTAGTCTACATGTGTTGTTTTCATTCGTAATTCCTTTAAAGTTAGCATCAACCATATCTAGCTGTGGAACATCCTGGTGATCTATGGTTTGATTTCTTCTCTCCATGAAGGTATCTTGTATGTATGTGATTCAATGACTAAAGATTCACTAAAAGTAGAAGCATTCTTTTAAATTCCTTTGAATTTCATAACAAATCATCTCCATAACTACAAATAACAGAAAATGAAAAATAAATAAAAATGAAATATGCAAATATCTCGTAGATAATTGAAAATATAGAGCATATTTAGAGTAAAAGCATGTCAAATTGATAAATATCATGCAAATTCAAACTAATATCCATGAGATACGTGCAAATATCCACTTATAGACTCATCATTTAAAGAAGATTTGTAGTGTAGAAGAAAGAGCAAGTTCATACTAATCAATGATCAAAAGAATTGATCAAAATTGCAAATATCTTAGCTATCTTTGGAAATAAAGTAGGATTAACCTCTCTGTGGAGTGAAGTTACAGGAAACAGTGTAATACTGATCATATAGACAAATGTAAGACCCCTTGAAATGGAGAACAACATGTCACATCAACCTCTGAGTAACATCAAACGAACATGACCTAATCAAAGGAGACTTGGAGTCATCAACTTATCCTAAGTTGATCATACTTTACAAGATAATAAAGGTTTGTTGTGTAAATTTTTATGCATGTTGTTATGACTAACAATCATCATCAACATAAATTGGTGCTAGAAGGAGGTCCTTCATTAGTAGATTTGTCTGA
Organism: Cunninghamia lanceolata; assembly: GCA_027924645.1. Lineage (NCBI taxonomy): Eukaryota > Viridiplantae > Streptophyta > Pinopsida > Cupressales > Cupressaceae > Cunninghamia > Cunninghamia lanceolata. The sequence goes on from BSBN01001011.1 coordinate 4,432,106, forward strand.
CTTGATGACACAGAAAGAAAGGTAATACTCATGCATCTTTGTATTTCAAGTCATATGCAAAGATTTGTTGTTTTAAGTCTGTGCATGCTTGTCCATTGCAAAATTTTCAAAATTGAGCTTAAATGTTTCAAGCTTTGTGGTTGATCACCATAATATTTAAAGATAATCTCTATTTCAAGTCTTTTTGCTAAATCTTTGAGGTAATTTGCTTAAGAGACCTGATATCCTGTTGCTTGTGTTCAAAAAGCTTCCATCACCTCATGTTTGCATCATTTCTACAAATATTACGTAAATATCTAGTCAATTTTAGTCTTTGATCATAAATACAACTTTTGCTTGAATGTTTTAGCTGATCTTTACAGTAAACAAGCCAAAATTTCCTTAAATTCAAGAAATCCTAGCTCCTAGGCCAAATACCAGGTCCAGATCCAGTGGACTCTTTGAAGAATTGCCTATCCGAGGATTTAGACCTAGAACAGTAAATATTCATCATTCTCCTAGTTCTAATCTATCAGGAGCTTCACCAGAACACACTCCAATAACTCCTATCAGGTTGCAAATACCTACAGGATCACCTGTCACACCTCTAGCCCAACGTCCACAGTCACAATGTCATTCTTTACTGTAGAGTCACCTCTAACTTTTATTGCATATCATCCTTTACCTAAAAATCTTGATAAGATTTTTCCTAAATATCATCCATATTAGGATGCTGATGATCACATTAGAACATTCAAGGAACCCTGTTGTAGGGCTAGAATTGAACATCAGGATGTGGTATGCAAGTTATTTCCATTCTCCTTAGGGGAAGAGGCATATAACTGGTATATCAGTCTTGGTCAAGGTTCAGTCGATTCATGGGCTGCCTTGGAGAAAGCCTTTAAGGATAGATTCAAAATATATATAGATCCTTCAATGAATTATTATCCGTTTGCCACAATCAAGAGAGTTGAGGGAGAACCTATTGCTAATTTCAATGCAAGATTCCAAAAGATGCTCTCAAAGCTAGTTGCTCCCTATACTGCAACAAATGAAGTTGCTAGGAGTATATACTACTCATCCTTAGATCCCCTGACTTCTATGATTATCAGGAGGACACTTCCTGGTGTCACAACCTTGACAGGAGCTTTTGAAGAAGCTGTCAAAGTCAGTCAACAGTTGATCCCTGCTCCAACACCTAATATTGCATTTCCTACACTCCCTATTTATCCTACATATCCTACTCAATAATAGACCAATGGAGCCATGATACCTTCAGCTGTGATGTCGGGTCCTTTACAGAGAATGTAGTAGCCAAAGTTTAGGAAGAAAAAAGAATAAATTAAAGAGATATTAGCACAGTTGAGGAAACTCACCACTGAGATCACTCATTTGAGGAGTCATAATTTCTATTCTCAACCAAATCATAATAGAGGATATGCTAATGGTAGATTTAATTATCCTAATAAGGGATACAATAACAATTACAATAACAACAATTATAACAATAATTATAACAATAATCCCCCTAGACAGCCTAGAGTGTGGAACACTAGGCCAAACAATGGTTCTCTACCATCACCCCTAGATAATCAGCCTCCTAGTGAACCTAAGCAGACCACTAAAGTGAATCTGGTAGAGGCAGCTCTTACAAACTGGTGTAGGATACATAATACCAATGCTCATGTAGAGTTGGATTGTCAGTTTAGGATAGCCACCAATATATTCGAAACTGAAGTATCTAACACTGTAGGTAATCCACCTTGTATTGAAGGAAATGAAATTGTCCCCTATAGATATGATTATGCCCTTGTATTAGAAAGTTTCACCAATCGTCCTCATCAACAGGTAATGTCACCTCATGAGAATTACACCTTAGCATGTGAAGAGTCAGCTATGGCTCTTGAAACCAATTATGTTTTTCCATTTGAAGATGAAAATGAACCATCAGTTGAACATGAAGAAGTACATGTTTATCAACAACAGTATCAGGGTAGACATAATTACAACCTAAGGAATAACTCCAACCAACCTACTGGTCCTTTGACAACATCCTTGCCTCCAAATAATTTCAACACTCCTCCTAATCCCAAGGCAAGCAATAACCCTAGATTTCCTAAAGTTAATGCTCAGTACTTAGCACCACAATATACAATACCAAATCTAGTAATCTACTCCCTGAGTCTGATAAATTGGTCACATACTTAGTAGATGAAATGAAAAAGATCAAGGTCAGTCTGTCATTGTCAAAACTACTCAAAACCCCAGCTATCAAAAAAGCCTTCATGAAATCCTTAGATGATCATGCTCCAAAAGAGGATAATCATACCTCAAGTCAGACTGGGAATAAAGATCATGCTAGTAAGGATATTAATGTTAAACACAAAACTTCAGCCACTGTTCAAGCTACAGATACTTCACACATGACTCTTTACAGAGATAAAGCTGAGTCACCTCCTTTTCTCCTTACCATAAGGATGTTTAGTAAGAATTTTCATAATTGCTTAGTAGATTCAGGAGCATCTACTAATGTAATGCCCATGTCCATATGTAATGCCTTAGGGTTACATCCTGCCAAGTCATTGAAGAAACTAACACAGTTAGATAAAACAGAAGTGAGTGTAGTAGGAGAATTAACTCACATCCATATGCAGTTAGCATCAGATCCAAGAATCCAATACTACATTGATATTTAGGTAGTAGATATACCTGATACCTATGGGATGTTGCTCAGCAAGGATTGGTCAAAAACACTCAATGGATACATGTCCACTAATTTCAATCACATGTGGTTACCTTGGAAAGGAATACCTAACCAAATAAGGATAGAAGTTGAACCTCGCATGAAACATATGATCACTAAATATAATAAAACCAACGAGATCATGTATGTAGATGTTGAACCCGAAGTGTACTCCATCATACCCCAAACTGTCAAGATAGAAGAGATCCTCATGTATGATGTTTAGGTCCATGATGACAATCTTCAAGATGATAAAATAATTTTAGAGTCTGATTGTAGCTCTGAAAATGAGATAGAAGTAGACCACTTCAAGAACTTTGAGATGCACTTGTCCAAAGAGGTGCAACATTGCCAATTGTTAAAGATGCCTATTGATGATGTTCTAATTGAAGGATGGTGTAGGTTACATGATGAGGCACATTCTGAAAAGACCTGTGATGCTTTCTTAGACATGATGGAACTAGAACAAGCATGCAGTGAGGCATCATCATCATCATCCAAGGTGAGTTCTACAAATAGTGATAGTGATACTAATTTTTGTTTATCCTTTACAGGAACACAAGAAAGCACATATCATGATGAAAGCCCTATCTAGATGATAGAAGAGATATTGGTGTGTAGTGAGAGTAATTCTAAGAGTAACAAAAAGATCACCCCAGGAACTGATTGCTTGGTTGAGTCAGATTATGAAATATTTGATGAAGATAGAGACAATAATTTGTCCAAGTTTGAGGAATTTTTATAAAAACAAATTCAGAAGATGATACAGCAGCAAAGATCCCCACATGATGCCCTAATTAAGGGATGGTGTGGGTTACATAAAGCACTACATTCAAAAACTACTTGTTCATTATGTTTGCATATTCTGAAAAAATAGATATTGCCTTGTCTAAAAGATCTTCCTTCTGATGACAAAGAAGAAGAAGGAACATCAGCTTCACATCAGCCAGATAAGGTGGAGTTTGAGAAGATTGAAACACCAAAATTGAAAAGGATATCAAATGGTGCAGCTGCCAGAGCTAAAAAGAAAAGAGAATGCCTAGACAAGCCTTTAACTGAAGATAAGCCATGGATCCTTGGGTTTGATGGATCCAAATCAAAACAAGGGGCTGGAGTAGGAATAGATCTTATTGATCCAACTGTTAAATCCTACTTAGCAGCATATAGATTATAATTCCCATGCATAAATAAATTGACAGAATATGAAGCTCTGATTCATGGGATATTGTTTGCACTCAAAAAGAAAGTAAAGATTTTGCATGGCTATGGAGACTCAGAATTGGTAGTAAGACAAGTAAGAGGTATATATTCCTGTAATTACAAGAAGTTGTCTAATTACAGACATAGGGTATGGGAATTGATAGAAGATTTTGATGCATTTAACACCACCCATGTACCTAGAGAACAAAATCACAGGGCAGATGCCTTGGCCCAAGCTGCAAGTACTTTGGAACCATTGTCCATAACTGGTTTGAAGAGATTTTTAGTTGAATTAGTGTCAATACCCTCTATGCCAGACAATGTAGTTAACCTTCAAGTGTTTGATGATGACCAACACATTTTAGACTTCATATCCAATAGAGATGTGTTTGATGCACAGATCATAGATGAAAAAAATGTGGAAGATCATATCTGGGAAGAAGAAGAAATCATAGAGTTGCCCAGTGACAAGATTCCTAAAGGAATGATAGAGTTGGAAAGAGTATTTGATTTAGAAAATATGCTGAAACAGAAAGATCTCCCTAAAGTAGATGGAGGAGAGTATTCACAAGTTAATATAGGACATGATGAAGAAAAAAGGAATGTCCTAATTGGAAAGGTATGTACAGAAGAAGAAATGGAAGGGATAACCCAAGCACTTAAAGATTACATTCATGTTATTGCCTAGACATATGATGAGTTAAAAACTTATGATACATCAATCATAACTCATACTATACCTTTAAAGCCAGATGTCAAACCTTTTAGACAAAAATAGAGAATTGTTAATGCTTTGCTGGAGCCCATCTTTTTTGAAGAAGTGAAGAAATTGCTTAATGTCGGGATCATATTTCCTGTGAGATATTCCACATGGGTGGCTAACTTGGTTCTAGTAAGGAAGAAGAATGGTGACATTAGATTGTGTGTAGACTTCAGAAATTTAAAAAAGGGCTTCTGAAAAGGATAATTATCCTTTGCCTTCTCTAGATGAGGTCTTGCAGATTGTAAATGGTGCTAAGATGATGGCATTTTTAGATGGTTTTTTAGGTTACAACCAAGTGATGGTAGATAAGATAGATAGATTGAAGACTACATTCACCACTAAGTGGGGAATATTCACCTATAGGCGCATGCCTTTTGGATTGATAAATGTTGGAGCCACCTTTCAGTGAACAATGGATATAGCCTTCAAAGGGCTAATGGGTAAATGTATGATCATATACATGAATGACCTGATAGTTTTCTCTAAAGAGAGAGGGAATCATGTAGAAGACCTCAATAAAGTACTAAAGAAATGTGAACATTATGGAATATCCCTAAACCCTAAGAAATGCATATTTGGGGTAACCACAGGGAAGTTATTAGGTCACCTGATAACATAGAATGGGATCATCATTGACCCTAAGAAAGTAGAATCGATCATGAAAATACAGCTCCCTGGGAGTAAGAAGGAGCGCAAATCCTACTTTGGTAAGATCAATTTGTTAGAAAATTCATTACTGGTTTTGCTTAGATTGTCAGACCATTGAATGCCATGCTCAAGAAGGATCCCAAGATTGAGTGGACAGCTAAAGCTAGAGCAACTTTTGAAGATATCAAGAAAGCCATATCTAGTGCTCCTATTCTAATTAGTCTAGATTATACCAAAGATTTCTACATATACTCATTTTCTTCAAAGCATACATCTGCATCTGTATTAACACAAAGAAATGAGGCTAAAGAAGAAAAGCCAATAGCCTTCATGAGTTGTCCTTTTAGGGATGTAAAACTCAGATACATGGATGTTGAAAGACAAGCACTTGCTCTGGTTCGAGCAGTCAAGAAGTTTAGACATTACATCTTGAGAAGTAAAGTGATCGCTATAGTACTAGATGCAGTAGTAAAGATGCTTTTAATGTAAAGTGAACCAGGTGAAAAGAGAGCCAAATGGATAACTGTCCTCCAAGAGTATGATATGGACATAACACCCATGAAATTAGTGAGAGGACAAGCCTTGAGTCAGATGATATCTAAAATTGATCCTAACATCATGAGTCAGCAATATGTCACAAATACAAAGGAATCTGGAGAATGGTAATTAGACATCAGGCATATCTTGATTACTGGAAGATACCCTTCAAGATTACAAGCCTCACAAAGGAGAACCTTAAAAATAAGATCACAAAAATACATGATAAAAGGAGGAGTCATTTTCAAGAAGAACTATGAAGGAATATACCTTAGATGCCTAGAAAGGCAAGAAGAAGACAAAGTGTTAACATAATTACATGACAAGTTTGGAACCGCCCATGGGTCATACCTAGCTACCACTCATGCTATCCTCTGGGTTGGGTATTACTAGCCCACTATTTTTAAAGATACTATTCAACACATCAAATGTTGTCATATGTGTTAGGTTTCTGCAAATAGAGAAAGGTATGCTGCTCAGCCCTTGCAACCAATGATGGAGATGTGCCCATTTTCTCAATGGGGGATGGATTTCATAGGACCTATCAACCCTCCATCATCTTCAGGCCACAAGTATGTGTTGACTGTTATTGATTATTGTACCAAGTGGACTGAAGATGTCAGTAGTAAGACTTGCAATGCTGAGGATGTGATCAAGTTCTTGGAAAGTAACATAGTGACCAGATAGTTCCTTATGCTTTAGTATGTGACAATGGGTCTGCCTTTGCACCAATAAGATTATCAAGTTGGGCTTTTGACCATGGAATTATTTTAAAGTTTTCTTCAAATTACTATCCTCAAGGGAATGGATTAGCATAATCCACAAACAAGAATTTATTGATCATAAAGAAATTGATAGAAAAGAACCCAAGGGAGTGGAACACCCTATTAAAGTATGCATTGTGGGTAGATAGAACCAGGATGAAGGCTGCATTAGGAAATTCTCCTTTTCACCTAGTATATGGGGTGGATCCCATCCTCCCTGTTAACCTAAAGATCCCCACATTACAGTTTGCACAAGAGTATCTAGGCATAGATAACAAACAAGAAGTCAAGTTGCTTCAGTCGATGCACCTAGAAGAAAAAAGGAATAGAGCAATTGATCAATTTGCTAAACATCAAGCTATTGTCAAGCATTGGTTTGACAAAAGAGCTAGAGTTAAGGCTTTTGGAATTTCAAATTTAGTTCTTATGTGGGACAAAGCACATGAAAGGAAAGGAGATCATGGTAAATTTGATAAACTTTGGATAGGTCCCTTCCAAGTTTCAAAGATTTTAGGAGACAACACCTACAGGCTTAAGACCTTAACTGGTGAGGATGTTCCATTACCAGTTAATGGATAGTTTCTCAAACATTATTTTCAAGCCTAAAATAGTATCATGCAAGTCATGTGTATCATAGTGTACATATTTGTATAGTTGTTTGTATATTTTTGGTTTTGTTTTGTTTGTTTTCTTGTTGAGTTCTATTTTGGTTAGTCAAGATGATGCAGCTCATCACCCTCAGAAAATAACCAAATTGTTAAGATTCAAGTGATGAGAACAAATTCATATATAGGTTATGACTCCTTTTGAGAAGTGTTGGTGATCAGGTTTGTGATATCTTTTCATCAGGGTGCCTTTTCTTGACCAAAGTGATTCTTTCATAATGACTCACCTAATAGCCTTGGGTTTGTGGAACACACAAGTATAGGTGTTAAGTGAAAAATCTAAAGGGACTCTCTTGCTACCAATGCAATCTCCAACCTAAATCAGTAAATGACCATGCCTTGCACATCAAGCTTACATGATGACATCATATGAATAGAAAGAGTAAATATTGAATAGAAAGATTAAATATTGAAAATCCAAAAAAAAAGGAATAAAATAAGGCCATCTAAGTAACTCTACTAGGGCTATAGATGTCTGTTGGCAGTGGAGCTCTACATAGGGGGATTGTATAGATAACCTTGTTGGGGCTATAGATGTCTGCTGGAAGCAAAGCTCTATCCAGGTTGGCTATGAGGGATACTCCCAAAATATGTAGCTTAACATCAATTAATCATCTGCACACACTTAATCCTTTGTTAGCATTATTGTCATGATGAAAACCTTATCATTCGGGAAGATTATAATACTTATACCTAGAAAGAGTTAAAATACTATGTTAGAATGTGATCACAACACTTGAATCATTGGAATTTGGTTATGTTCTTTGGTGGCATGTTTTTGTGTGGTTACACAACGCACCTCATTTTGCCTTGACAAAACAGGGACCCAACTTTTTTTCATGCTACTTTGGCTTGTTGTTTTATGCTTTGAGCGGTTTGGTAAAATCAGTTATGCATGTAACCATGCAAGAGGGTAGATGTGTTGCCATGATGAGGTCAGTTATCAAAGTCAGTAGTTCACATTATTAATCTCATAGTCAGAAAGTAAGTAGAATTCCAAGTAGGTTTGCCTTTTAGATCACCCCAAAATTTTCTAAGGGGAGAAAGTTAGGATGAGTCAAAGGTTTAGTCAAACCTAATATCTGAGGGGAGGGGTCATATTTCAAGCATCAGTCATATTAGATTAGATCACCCTGATATACGTTAATCACCTGATAACCACTTGATCCACGAAGTACAAATGTCAACTTTAAGTAAGAGCCGATATCTACCTGTCAAATGACTTCAGTTGTCTTGTGGAGGGGTCATATTCTTAACATCAATCATCTTATGAATATCACCCTCTTCAAAAATATTACCCTATGCCAATATGACGGTGACATCATCCAAGTCCAATGAATGAAGAAATCACTCTAATGATGACGGCATTGTTCCACTCTACCCCGCGGAGGTATATATATGATGCCCATCAAATTCTCTAAAATGATGGTGACATCATTAAAATACAACTATTAAACAAAGTTGTCGACACGATGACATCACCCCAATCTTTTCCAAGGGGGGAGTCATTTTATCCATGGGGTCATATTTTGCACATCCCCTTATCTTAATTTCATGACCCGATATACACGTGGTCAACATTGACCACATTACCTGATCCTTTTGCATTTAGTTTTATCGCTCAAAGGCAGGGGATCATTTTATCCAAAGGGGGTCATATTTTGAATATCCCCTGATCTTTTGAAAATCACCCTCCCCCCTATTTCCTGACATTGAATGCACTTAAATGCAATAGATAAATTCCTGTCGATTGCCAATACAAATTGAACACTTGGCATCATCCACAGATTCCCTGCAAAAGATCAATGGATTTGATCGAACCAAGCATTTTTACCCTAATTTGTCCTATTGATCTACTCTAAAGGTAAATTTTGAAGGTTATTTTCATTTACCTTGTGAAAAAATTAGAAATTACATAGTAGAGTAGTCAAACCCTCATACAACTACCTATTAATGAATTAGATCCTTTAGCGTAATGGAACGGGTGATCTTCAGTATTCACAGCCTTTTTTCGTAATCAGTCATCTAATCTAGGAGGAAAGCATTGTTAGGTAAGTAACTAGAAACCTTCCTGTTGTCATTTTTGCATGTTGAGGTAGGGCATTTGTTCTTGCATGTGGTTTGGCTTTGTGAATATACATATCATGATGAAGTGAAGAATAATAGACAGAGTATGCATGATATAGGAGTACATAATGTTGTATAAATGCATATGGATACTGTAGGGTAAAGAACATCATGTTTGTTGCAGGAATCCATGGCAGATCTTAGAAGGAATAGGTCTAACTTATAGTTTCTCAAGCCTATGTTCATCCAACCCAAAGGGGTATAGTTTAAATATGGTGTTATTGGTGATACTCACCAAGGAGATACGGACCTGGCAGCATAGTCAACAAGGGTAGATCATGATAAGGATAATCCCATTCTGGATGGGGTGTATGTTTGAGGAATGTGGCATGCAACTAGTTTTCCATATGCCATGTATACCCAGAGTTGGTAGTGGAATGTACCAGGAATTATAACCCTGAAACCAGGTGGGTGGAGAAGCATGGAAGAGTATATGCAGACTTCTCAATCAAGGGGATCACTGCTACTTTTAATTTGCTAGTTGGGAAGAAGGTACTGAGTGTAGACCTACGCAATCTAGAAACATAACACAATAATAATGCAAGGAAGAGGATCTACCAATGGAGGTCAAAGAGCAACACCTAAGACAACTCAGCTAAATTACCCGTACATTTATATAAGTTTGATTTTGATGATGAGTACCAGTATCTAATTGCCCTACTGAGCAAGATGACAGGAAAACCTCATGCTAGAAATTTTGAGAATTAGATGTTTGGGATCATCTAGATGGTCCTATATGCAGACAACAGGCCCTTATGGGCCAAGATCATCAGTGATACACTAGATGAAGGAATGAGGAACCTGGGAGGACAAACATGTTTGTTTTATATGACCTCATATGTGGTATACTCAGGTGCATATAAGGGAAATGTTGATGCCTTGAAGACAATGGGTAAGGCTGGTGGTGATGCACATGATGTACACATATGGGATCACTATCCCCAGTTACAAAGAAAAGATTACTTCCTAGACTACAAACTGGTGAATGATGCGTTCTCTATGCATCTAGTCAGAACCATGGAGGAAGACAGGATTAAAAGGCTGAGCATGGAAGCTCAAGAAGTTGTTTATAGGCATGGAGCCTAGTCTATCTAGTTTGCCACCTTTTCATACATAAGGATAGAAGGGTTTGAAGGACAACCTCTTATGTTGCCAGGATACCCTACTGATGGGGTTGTCTTGATGGAACTTGTCAGGCAAGTGTCTACCATAGTTGAAGCCTACAAGGCACAAAAGAAGATACCTCTAGTGTTATTCCCAATATCTATGGGCTAGTATATGTGCTCAGACCCATAGAGCATAAAGCATGTCATGGGAGGACTAAAATTGATGTATCTATAGCCATTTCCTCTAGCTAGATCTTGTGATCCTTATGGCAGGATGCAAAAAATATTAGGAAAAATGGTACATAAGAAGCATCTGGAAGATTTCTAGACTGACTGTGAGGATGAAGCTGAGATAAGGAGAAGGAAGTACCAGAGACTCACCTTGAACCAACTAAACACATTTGACTGCATCCCGATGCCAGCGTAGCTGAAGAAGGATGGCGGAAAGATTGTGTCCAATGAATATGAGGACAAAAAACTATACAATGACACCATATCAGCCCCTAATCTTACACAGTTAGAGGATATATCCCTAGATTAGCTGACAAGTGGGGTGATACAGTTAACCAAAGCTTGGGTGGATGAGGGAATAAAAAAATTGAAGAAAAAGGGTGTTGGCCTTACAGTTGATGCCAAGAAGAAGAGGCAAGATATGGCTGATGAGGAATATGATGATTTCCTCAATGAGAAGAGAAAATTCAATGGGGAGAGATTGCCTACACAAAAACAAAGGAAGGGTCCTCCTAAGGGTAAGAAAAGTGAAGATGAACCAAAGGGGGTGATAATTGAATGGATTTCCATGTCAGCTATAGGTACATCTACATCAGCTCAAGCATCCGCATCATCTACACAGCCTCTTGTTGAAAAGCAAAAGACTAAGAGGAATTTGAGGCCAGCTGTTGAAACTATAGAAGAACAGAGAGAGGGCCAATGCTTGTAGTAGGAAGTAGAAGAAGGCATCCCTTTGGAAGAAGAGCAGGTAAATAAGGAACCTACGGGTAATGACCTGATGGCAGTCAGTAGGAAGAGGAAGGTGATGCCACTAACATCACCACCCAAAAAGCAAAGAACAACCATGAGGGGGTACATCAGGGCTAACCCTGTCATACTAAGAGGAGTCGGTGGTGAAGCATTGAGGAAGGAACTACAAATTGATGTTCCACTTCCCACCATAATAAAGTTTAAAACTAAGAAGGTAGAGGAACAAAAAAGAGAAGTAATCAAAGCAATTCAGGTGTTCCTTTCTCTTCGGAGGATACCATAGACTTATCTGACGATGAGGTAGTTCAGAGTGTGGCCTCTCAATGAATGAAGACTCTCACTTCCAACACCCACATGACAGCTCATGGGACCCCATTAGCACAAATGGTGGTGTTGGAAGAAGTAAAACAAGGTAGCCTAGAGAGGGTAGCCCAACAGATAGGGCTTGATAAATTGGTTGAGTAGGTGACTAGCCTTGTTATTGTAGATTTAACATACAGGGGTGATGTAAGCCCTAAGGATAAAGCAGGTGCACCTGATGAAATAGAGAAGATTGAACTGGACAAGCAAGTAGAAAAAGAAAGTGCTACTTGTGATATGGGTCAGCAACATCATGAGATACCCACAGAACCAAAGATAGTAGAAGTTCAACAGAAGAGTGGGGGTGATAAAGATATATTAGGTGCTACTCCTACTCAAACTTAGGGAGATCTAGAAGATGCCTCAAGAACAGAGGATAAATTAGATCAGGAGGACCCTAAGCCACAAGATATCAGTGCATCAGGTGCAGAACAAGAAATGACCCTTGATCAAGGTGATGCATAAGGCAAACATACGTAGACATTCGTAGATGTCAATATGCCTCAAGATGAGGAAAGTAATAAGGTGGATGAAATTCTGAAGGAGGGAGTACAAGATCAAGCACAGGATCAGAATGTGAACATTCCACAGGATCCTCCTTTGCAAAAAGCAACCCCTCAGCAAGAAGAATTGTAACAAGATCCCCCTCATGAAGAAACACATGAAGAAGAAATCAAGAAGGTACCTTCTCCACCAAGAATAGAAGCAGATATGGGAGAACATGACATACATGATGTTGACAAAGATCATCAAGGATCTGGAGATGATGTGCCTCAGTGGCTAGAAAAAGAAATTGGTATGGAACAAGGGTCTGAAATCCAAGACTTTGATGTTTCCACCTTGTTCGTGGAGACTATGATGAAGCCAAAGAGGAAGTCCAGATTAACATCAGCCATAAGGAGAGATCCTGCTACAGGAAGAAGGACTGCATAGGTAGCACTTCCCATGGTTGAAAAAGAGAAAGGCAAAATTAGCCTTGAAGAGTTCCAAATCACAACTGTTGATTTGGGTTTTGCAAATGAGGACTAGGAAGGGAAGGACATTATTGATTCTTTACCCAAAGGGTGAAGAAGGAAAAGGAGAAAAATAAAATATATAAAAAGCACATTACTCAGCTACATTCTTACATAAAAGAGTTGATTAACCCTGATAATACACTAGTTGATCTTGCAGTCTCGTTGACTGTTATATCCAAAGAAGAGATCACCAAGTTAGACCTAATGCAGCATGAGGCAATGGTCATGGAGAAATGGATGTTGTCAGCTCTCACTGGGGTTGAGGATGTTTTGAGAGACACCCTACAAAGATGGAATTCTTTGAGCAGTTTAAAGAGAAAGGTAGATAAAATGTAAAATGAAATGGGAAAAAGGTCATTCCAGTTGGAAAAGGACCGGACTGCTCTAAGTGAAATAAAGAGAATTGACCCACAAGTCTTGATAAGCAACTAAGTGTTGAATAATAATACTACCCTGTTGATAAGCATATGGTATGAAGATATCAGGTTTGAATGTGATATCTTGAAGAAATGCAGTGGCAAGCATAGGGATATAAGTGTGAAGTTGCACAGCATGATGGCTTATGAAGTAGAAATCCTTGAGGCCCTGGAGGGAAAAATATAATGTAAGATTGAAAATTAGGATCCAGACTTTGCTATCAAAGCTCTGCATGATAATTTTAAATCAGTAGCAAATGACCCCCTCACCCACCTGACAGAGGAAGTAATGGATAAAATCATGAGGATAAAAGTCAAGGTAAAAACATAAAATGAGACTTTGAACAGCAGAAAAGGTAAGCTAGAAGCTCTCAAGGCTAAGTTCCAGTCTCATAAACATGCCATAACAAAAGCTAGAATTCAAGATGGGGGAGAGGTGGATAAAATAGTACAAACATATGAACAGATCAGGACAGCGATGAAGGTCCACATACAGGAGGATGTATATCAAAGTGACAGTGATGCTGAAAGTAATGAAGATGATGACATTGATGAAGAAGAAGAAAATGAAGAGGAGGAACCTAAAAAATAAAAGAAGATGCATCACCAAGAGAACATATGCATAAGGTACTCATAAATAATGAGTCATACAGATGGTTGCCAGCTGGCAACCTATGCCACAAGGAAGAGTTGTTTAATTCATAGGGTAATTGTCAACTGTTGATCTTAATTGACAAATCTTGATCATCGATCAATTGTAACCTCCTCCTCACCTTATTCTATAAAAGGTGCGGGGGTGCAATCTTTTAAACATTCAAAACTTAATTGAAATTGGATTGCTGAAAAATTTAGGACTCATTTCAAATTTTTTGTAAATGTACATGTTATGCATACTGAATGAAAGAGAAGCATATATGATTACAAATCATCATAAATTTTGAGTAATCTGTGTTTGAAATCTAAATATATGCATTGATTAGCTTCGTCCCTTGGAGTGCTTTTTAATCGACATGTGTTGTTTTCATTCCTAATTCCTTTAAAGTTAGCATCAACCATATCTAGCTGTGGAACATCCTCTCCATGAAAGTATCTTGTATGTATGTGATACAATGACTAAAGATTCACTAAAAGTAGAAGCATTCTTTTAAATTCCTTTGAATTTCATAACAAATCATCTCCATAACTATAAATATCAAAAAATCAAAAGCAAATAAAAATGAAATATGCAGATATCTCATAGATAATTGAAAATACAGAGCATATTTAGAGTAAAAGCATGTTAAATTGATAAATATCATGCAAATTCATACTAATATCCATGAGATACGTGCAAATATCCATTTATAGACTGATCATTTAAAGAAGATTTGCAGTGTAGAAGAAAAAACAAGTTCATACTAATCAATGATCAGAAGAATTGATCAAACTTTCAAATATCTCAACCATCTTTGGAAATAAAGTAGGATTAACCTCTCTGTGGAGTGAAGTTATAGGAAACAGTGCAATACTAATCATCTAGACAAATGTAAGACCCCTTGAAATGGAAAACAACATGTCACATCAACCTCTGAGTAACGTCAGACGATCATGACATTATCAACAGAGACTTGGAGTCATCAACTTATCCTAAGTTGATCGTACTTTACAAGATAATAAAGGTTTTTTGTGTAAATTTTTATGCATGTTGTTATGACTAACAATCATCATCAATAGTCATTTAACTTTCTTGATTCATAGGCCACTAAGTGGTCATCCTGCATCAAAACTCTAACCATGGCATAATCTGATGCATCCATTTCAACCTCAAATGGCTTGCCATAATTTGGCAATGACAGGACTGGTTCGGTGACCAACTTCTCCTTAAGTAAGTTGTAGGCTCTCTATTATTTATCATGTCACTTCCATACCTAATGTTTCTTCAATAGATCTTTCAAGGTACTATGATCCTAGAGTATCCTTCCATAAACTATCTTACCCACTCCATGACAAGGGTCATTGTACCTAGGCATTTAATCATATTTATGTGTCAAATCTAAGGTTGTGTCCATGGCAGTCTACAATAAGAAACTGACAATCAATAGTACTTAACAAATCTTCTAAATTGAAACTTTCATAGTTAATAAAACTCATGCTTCTAAGTATTTGCTTTGAATGAAAATCTGATCTAAGAATTGAAATAGTACTTTGCTAGAAATGATATATCTAATTACAAAAAGATGAACAGTCATTAAAACAGAAACATGATTGAATTAATAGTAATCTAATTTTTTCTATGAAAGAAGGAAAGACTACATTAAGGAATCTGAAATAACATAATAAAACAAGAAATAATACTAGCCTCCCTTATCTCAATGGGAGTGGCCCCTTGCTACACACCTTCAGAATTGAAGGGTAAATAGAGATTTCAAAATAGAAATATAATAGAATCGCCTTCCTTAAGTATTTCAAAAATAGAGTATATTCAAGAAGTATATGTTTTTGCTAAATCTGAGTTACATAAAAACTAGCTAAAAGCTATATATTATTTTGTTGTCTCCATCAAAATATATCAGTTTGTTGTCGATACCATATCTCCATAGTTAACCATCTTTTCTCTCAGTTTGACTTGAGATACAAAAGATATTGTATTCTAGAACTTAAACATGTAAATACTTCTATAAAAGTATAATAATGTAGAACATAAAAAGACTTAAGTGACATTGGAGGTGTCCTTAAATCTAGAGTTTGGCTTTTAACAAAACAGGTCATGGAGGCCCTGATAAAAAGGGATTTAACTTTTCAAAAATAGTGAACTAATAGAAGTCTCTAACTCATGCAAAATCAAATGGTAAGTGTACTATGTCCTCTTCAAACCACTAAGCTTATCTTCTCAAAAACTCTGGCCTTGATGTGGGAAACTTCGTAGCTTTACAATAGCTCCAAAGATTCTGGCAATGAAGCAGCTCCAGAGATTTTGTGCAATTCTAGAGACTCTGTACAATTACCAGTAGCTCCAAAGACCACTACAAGGCTCTTTAGGACATGTTGTGTGGTTACACAACACACCCCATTTTGGCTTGACAAAACAAGGACCCAACTTTTGCTTGGTTTGGCTTGTGTTTCTTCTACTTTTCGGCGGTCTGGTAAAAGTAGGTCATGCAAATGATCCTGCATAAGGGAGCTAGGTAAGTCATCATGATGAGGTAAGTTTGTCAAAGTTAATATTTCATATCAATAACCTCATGATTGGAAAGAGTACAAAATTCCATGCAGGTTTGCCTTTTGGATCACCCTGATATTCCTTAGGGAACGTGAGTTATGGTGAGTCAAAGTCTTGGTCAAACCTGATATTCTGAAGGGGGGTCATATTTCTGAACATCAGTCATCTTATGAAAGATCACCCTGATCCAACTTTATCACCCGATAATCATTCGATCCGACGTTCTGGATGTCAATTTTACGTGGTAGTGACGTTTACCCGTCAAACAGCTTCATATATTTTGTGGGGGTCATATTTCAAATATCACTTGATATTCTGAATATCACCTGATCTTTCAAATATCACCCTATCACAAAATATCACCCTAGAGCCAATATGTTGATGACGCCATCCAATCCTAATAAACAAGAAAATCACCCTAACGGTGACGTCATCATCCTTTTTACCTCACGGAGGTATATTTCCAACAATCACCCTTTTTACACAATATGATGATGACATCATCCTGATCTTTTGAAAAGGGGGTCACTTTAGTTTCAGGGGGTCATATTAAAAACATCACCCGACATTTTAAACATCCCCTAATTTTCAAAACATGACCCGATGGTCCAAATATCACCCGATCTATTGACATAAGTTTTCCCGCTCAAAGGTGGATGGTCATATTACACAAAGGGGGTCATATTTTGAATATCACCCAATATTCCAAATATCACCCGATCTTTCCAAGATCACCCCGCTCCTCTTGTCTAGTAACATTTAATGCACATAAATGCAATAGGTGATTCCTGCCAGAGGTGTCGATGCAATGAGAGCATGGATCACCAATTATATCTCAACTAACCCCAATGCTGATGAAAAGGAAGTAATAAAGCAAGCATTAAATTCCATGACTGGAATGGCAAGGGTAGTTTGGGATAGATTAGATGATGAGTTTATTGAAACTCTACTTGATAGTGGCACAGATCAAGTCTGTGCTCAATTAGCAAGAATGTTTGTAGGAAAGCGTGATGTTATGGAACAGCTTTCTTACCAGAAATTCATGAAAGGTAAATGTAAAGATCTGAGAAATTTCAAAGAGTATTGTAAAAAGCAATACGAACACTTTTACTTCTCAGGCAAGGAACAAGATCATGAATTCATGTACACTACTTTTCTTAAAAGTTTCAGTGGTCCCATTGGCGCATATTATCATCGCAAGGTTTTAGAGAATCTCTTGCATGATAAAGCTGATATGAAAGAATTGACATTTCCACAGATTGTCCAATTTCTTGAACAGATCAACACCGACATTTGCAATGAAGTGAAAGATCGGAAAGAGAAAAAGAAAATTCAGCCGATCTTATCCGCAGCAGTGTGCTACCAGCTGGAAAAAGGTAATGATGACTGTGTTGATTGCAAGCCATACAAGAAAAAGTATAAAAGGAAATCTGACAAAGGAAAAGATAAGGATCGCCGAAAGCCGAGAAAAAAGGGATACTTTCGTAAGAAAGACAAAAGAAGAAAAGGTAGTGCCAGGCGTAAGCCAGTCTGTTACATCTGTAAAGGTGACCACCTAGCTAACAAGTGTCCGAAAAAAGATAAGAAAAAAGGTAAAGCTAAGGTTCGTGCCGCTAAAGGAGTCGGTGTCACAGCAGATGAATATGATTATATATATGAATTATGGTGTCGGGGTTAAAAGATTTGCCCCCGCTTCCCTATAAAAGGGTGCCAGGGCCGCCTGCATTCATCATCGGTTTAGAGTCGGAGAGAGTCCTTGAGAAGATTTGTAATAGTCTTAAGTCTTAAGTTTGCAAGAGTCTTATAGTCTTCGAGTTCTGTAAGTCCTGTAATGTCAATAACAAGCTGATAGCATACAGCTTTACTTTGTAAATGGTACTTTGCATTATGAATATAATAGCGCGCATTGTTAAAGATGAACATTTCTGTTAGCTTCCTGCATGTGCTTACCGCAAATAGTTCTACAATACATATTAGAGCTAGATATACCGTTGGTATTAATGTTTGTCTATTGCAGCTTAGATTTGGTATCAGAGCCTCAGGAAACGATATTGCTGTATGTTGTTTACGTTGTTGTCTAACGTTAACTCCTCTTTTCCCTCAATATCTGTAAAGCTCCCTTACAGCCTCCCTGTATAGTCTCAGGACAACCTTGATAGTTGTAAGTCCCGATTCGTAAGTCCCGTTCAGTGCCGTTGGAAGGCTTCAGGGCAATCAGGGCAGTAATTGTTCCTTTCGAGCGCAGGTTCAAGCGAGGTTAGAGTGCAGATGGCTTCCCCTTCTACTTCTTCAGCGAAGGACAACAGTCGTTCCGATATGACAGCGGAGCGTAACTCAGAGGTTAGGTTTACTAATTTCTTTGCAAACAATGAATCTTGTTTTAGTGAAGAGTCCATAGTTAAGAATTGTTTAGAAGATATGGATAAGTATGCTGTAGCTCCCCAGGATGAGAAACCCTTTAAAGTCCCAAAAATTCCACCTCATGAGATTTATAAGGATGTTCCCAAAGGATTGGTAGATATGTTTAATAATAAGTCAATAGGTTTAAGAGATTGGTTTGGGTACAAGGCTTCTCAGAACTGTCATGTAGCAGAACTCTCTCATGTTGTCCAAGGAGGCAACGAAGGAAAATTGAATATTTTCACTGATGAGCTTGTTAAGAAGTTCAGACGAAAAGCTCTTGAAAGTAAGAAGAATCCCCAATTCATGCATCTGTCATATATCAGAATAGGTGTCATTGGTCATTATAGAAAAGGTCTTCCTATTATTGCCATGATGATGCTTAAAGATGCAAGATTTTATAAATTATCTCATTCTTTGCTTGGTGCTGGTTGTGACTCAATGGCAAAAGGTCCCTTCTTCGTAGATTGTCTTTTGGACTATTCTGTCAGTCTTCAAGATGGTAATCTTAGGGATGTGCTTGAGTATAAGTTTAAAACTATGAACTTGTTCATGAAGCAAGACTCAGTTGACCACTCACTTGCCTTCTTGGTCCATTATAGATTGTATGATAAGGTTATCCCTCTAATGGTAAATCCCAGAAATCCTAATGAAAAGGGATTAGAAGGTCTGTCAACTGTCTGGAGTTCCTCAAGCAGTACTGCCAAATTAACAGCCCCAAAAATTGTGAAGCACAAAGATATTATGATGCCCAAAGAATGGGTTATGGAATTGTGGGAGCAGGATAGTGTCAGTGAAAAGGAGATCGTAAAGAATCCACAACTTCAGGGTCTTACCCTTGAAGAAATAGATGATCAGGCAGTTATTAAGTTTGGTACATCAGATATGCGGTCTGCACGACCCCCCAATAGGACTTCTACATTTCCTGCTAGTTCAATGAAGTCTAAAGACATAGTTACTGATGTTCCTTTCTTTTATAATGAACCTAGTTCATCTGTGCCATCCACACCAAGTGTGTTACCAAAAACTTCCAGTATGAGGTTACAACCCTCTCAAGGGTTTGAGAATTTGTTTCGTATACCTTCTGTGTCAGGACAAGCCTCTTTTCAAAATAAGTTCAATCATCCGACTTGCAGTCATTCCAAATATTCTATTTTGCAAAATGGTTTATATCAATGTGAGGATTGTTCATTTGTTTTTCCTCCTGCCGAAGCCAAGTTTAGAATGATGACTACAAGAGAAATGTTTTCTGAGTACGAGGTTGCTCTTCCTGATGCCCCAATATCTGTTGTAGATTCCCAAGTTGTTAACAATCCAGGTGGTACAAATACCATTCCAGGTCGTATACCTCCTTTCCATGATTTTCTAATGTTAGATACTTCAGGAAAGTTTAAAGCACCATGTTGGCCACTTCATGTTCTGCCCTTAGGTAATAATGCCCCCTCTCAGAGTTATTTGCTTAACTAGGGAAATCTCTGTCATCGAAAGAATATGCTGTTTCAAGAAGATCAAAGGATTAGATTAGATCTTGAGTTTGTGAAACATGAACAACACTTCCAAAGTATCCATACCAACGACCACTCTATCCTTGCTAAGCTTCAGAAGCTTGAGCATCGCATCAATGAGTCATGGGTTGAAAAGGTTGGTAAAGGATTAGATGAGTTAAAAGATCTTTATCAAGCTTTTACTATCAAAGCCGAAATATGGAAGATTGAAAGAGAAGCAGCTATGCAGCAGCAGAGAGATTTGGTGAAGAACTTCCAACAGGAAGTTAAGGCAGACTTTGATTCCATCAATGCTCAGTTGGGAACTACAAATGTCCAGGTGAGACATTCTGGGCAAAGGTTACAAGAAATAACTGAGGAACTTTCTTTTCTAACAACTTCTCAGTTAAAGATTGCAGACAATCTAAAGATTGAGTCCCAGGAGACTCGTCAAGCAGTAGCTTCCGAGGCCAATAATTTGCACTTATCTCTTAATAGGATTAGAAGTCAAACAGCTAAACCTCCTCAGTTTAAGAGTTTTCCTAATAGTGCAAGTACCTATCTAGCAGCTCAGTATAGTGGTGGAAAAAGGTTACAAGTTCATGTCCCTACTTCTAATGAACCACTCCGTTATGATCCTGCTAGCGGTCAAGTTTTACCCACACAGCCCCTTCCTACTCAAGCTGAAAATCCTCCTGACCCAGTTTCTTCTCAGTCAGTTTCAGCCGCTCCTATTCAGGGTACTGTGTTGATGGCCCGGGGGAATGGTCAATATCCATTACCAGGAAGTGATCCATTTAAAAATATTCAAACTTTCAAAGCAGACACCCCTCCTATGGTCAATTTTGATAAATTTGAGGAAATAGAAAATGCCAGAGGTGTCGATGCAATGAGAGCATGGATCACCAATTATATCTCAACTAACCCCAATGCTGATGAAAAGGAAGTAATAAAGCAAGCATTAAATTCCATGACTGGAATGGCAAGGGTAGTTTGGGATAGATTAGATGATGAGTTTATTGAAACTCTACTTGATAGTGGCACAGATCAAGTCTGTGCTCAATTAGCAAGAATGTTTGTAGGAAAGCGTGATGTTATGGAACAGCTTTCTTACCAGAAATTCATGAAAGGTAAATGTAAAGATCTGAGAAATTTCAAAGAGTATTGTAAAAAGCAATACGAACACTTTTACTTCTCAGGCAAGGAACAAGATCATGAATTCATGTACACTACTTTTCTTAAAAGTTTCAGTGGTCCCATTGGCGCATATTATCATCGCAAGGTTTTAGAGAATCTCTTGCATGATAAAGCTGATATGAAAGAATTGACATTTCCACAGATTGTCCAATTTCTTGAACAGATCAACACCGACATTTGCAATGAAGTGAAAGATCGGAAAGAGAAAAAGAAAATTCAGCCGATCTTATCCGCAGCAGTGTGCTACCAGCTGGAAAAAGGTAATGATGACTGTGTTGATTGCAAGCCATACAAGAAAAAGTATAAAAGGAAATCTGACAAAGGAAAAGATAAGGATCGCCGAAAGCCGAGAAAAAAGGGATACTTTCGTAAGAAAGACAAAAGAAGAAAAGGTAGTGCCAGGCGTAAGCCAGTCTGTTACATCTGTAAAGGTGACCACCTAGCTAACAAGTGTCCGAAGAAAGATAAGAAAAAAGGTAAAGCTAAGGTTCGTGCCGCTAAAGGAGTCAGTGTCACAGCAGATGAATATGATTATATATATGACTATCCATCTGATTCTGAGGACATTGTAATTTCAAGTCCAGAGGATTCAGAATCCGAGGAAGAAGAATACTTCTCATCCCGAGAAGATCAGGCTAAAGTAAAGTTGATGAGATCACAGCCTGAAGAAAATAATTGTGATTCATCCAGTTCAGAAGAGTCAGTTCATTCAGACGACTCAGAAGTATCTTTCTATTATAGAAAGATGTCGGGTTCAATCAGAATGATGAAGGGTTCCGTTTCGGAACTTGATCAAGTGATCGGGGAGATCCTCAACATTGAGCAAAGGCTAAAAGTCATGGACATGGGTCCAGAGACTTGGAAGAAGTTGAAAGCCCGGCTCACGGATCTCAAAGCCAAGAAGTATAATCTGATGAAGCCCAAGGAACCAATTTTCATCTCTCAAAGGCCAGTCTCACAAGAAATTGTGATGGAAGAAGCAGACGAAGAAGATCATTACTTCCACCAGTCTCCAAGGCCCTATCAGACACGAGGCAGAAGTTTCATTCCAATCAGACCTCCGCGACCACAAAGTTCTGGTTATCGACCATCTCCATGGTATAACCAACCAAGAAGCTCAGTGTCATCATTGAGAGAAGCTGGTCCGAGCGACTCTGTGGTGGTTAATACAACACCAATAGAGCAGAAAGGAATTCTTGAAGCCCCTTCTCCCGGTAGCATGGCGAGAAGATTATGGCGGCGACATCGCATGGAATTCCTAGATAAGGTGCTGAAACAAGCACAAGATGAAATAGATATTCTCATGACTGAGGATCTTGAAGAAAGAAATGTTGAAGAATCTCAACGAGAATTGCAGCAGTATATCAATAGATACAACCAGACATCTCTGTCACCACTGCCGCAAGAGGTTCCAACAATTTCAGAAGGTGTCTTAATGTGCTCTGAGAAGAACTTCCAAGCTAGAGAGATTCAAACTGTTCAGCAAATCAAAGAAGAACACCTTGAAGACCCAATGCAATATTTGGGTAACGAAGCTTTTGAAGGGAGTCCCATTCGGGAAGTCATCCCAATTCAAGATGATCCATCAGTCCACAGAGGACAAAGTAGCAAAGGAAAGTACAGTGGTATGCAAGAAAAGAAGGCGTATCTTCGCGCCGCTAAAGCCACAACACACTGTCCCGGTGCTGTCCTCTTGATAACGTTTCCAGGTATTCAGGCCTATCCTTTGTCATTTTTAATTGATACTGGTGCGGATCTAAATATCGCAAGAAAGAATGCATTCCCCAAGGATGCATGGAGAGAAGGTAAAACAGATATTACCTTTGGAAATAATGAAAAATCTTTCAGTAGATTATTCTGTGTTGCTCCAATCCAGTTAGGATTTGAAGAAAAACCTCAACAAACTTTGTTTGTTCATTATGAAGTTGAGGACTATGACGGTGTCATAGGTAGCAACACTCTCAGTGAATGGCAGCCTTTCATAGTAGATCAGGATTTCCTGACATTCAAAGGTTTGTACCAGCTGCCAAGGATTCATCATCCCACCTCTTTCTCAAGAATTGAGCCAGAGGAAAAGAAGAAAAAGCCTGTAAATCAGGTATGGCTTCACAAGCAGTTCCAGGAACGCACAGAAGAAATCAAGCAAATCAAGGAGCTTTTTGCCACGACCGTCATGACCAAGGATCTAAAGAAGTTTCAAAGATCTCTTGTTTGTAATCTTCCATTGAAACGTGATGTGGACGGAGCTGAAAACATTGTAGCTGACTTTGTATCACGCGAAGGACATCAAGAACCAGAAGAAAATCCAGAAGAACCAGATCCGAAGAAGGTCAGACAGATGGAAGGTCGAGTCCGTGTTGTTCAAATCAGGATTCGAGAACATAGGTGGCATGAGCTCAGTAGAACTGAGTGGAGTACTAATCCCTTCCCCAGAAGGGAATTGCATAATTTCAGAATGGCAAACGATTTCCTTTATGATCGTTTTAAGATGCTTAAAGCCAAGATGCTGCTCACTTCTCCAGGTCTATGGTCGGAAACCCCTTTCTTCCACTTCAGTGCTGAAGCAGAACCAGTAGATCCAGACATTGGTCATGTACTAACCAACTGGTGTGGAGATTTCAGCTTACCACTCCAATTCAATAATCCTACAATTGGGAAACCTGAAGAGTGGTTGAATTTCGAAGAAGGCAAAGATCTCATCCGAGATATGTTTGCAGGACCATACCCTCCAGCGGAAAATCTGAACTTTGGTAATACAACAGCTTATACAGGTTGTATTTTCCGCCTTACTTTTAATTCAGGAGAAGATACTGTGCTCAATAGATACTTAGCACAACATTATGGACCTTGTGGCCCCGAGTCAGTTTTTGAGCATTGGACCCTTAAAAATAGATTAAGATATTTTTATGCTCACCAAGTCCCTATTTGGCTTCATGTAAAAACTTACAGGATGAACGAGGCAACCCCACTTTCAATGACTCATGGCATCTACGGGCCCTATAAGCTGAAAGTAATGAGCATCATATGGAAAGAAAGAACACCTCAGTTGATGACAGGTTGTATACCGCATGCTTCAACACAAACCTGTTACAACTGTGAAGACCATTCAGAGGATGACCCACGGGTTCCTCCACCACCTCCAAGACAGACATGTCATCATCCCGGCAAAGCTTTTTGCGGAATTTGTGCATGGGGACGACAGGATGATGATGACTCCAATAGTACTGGGTCCTAGGCTACTAAGTGGGCATGTCACTTAGCGTGGAATCTTATCTCCGCGTGACTAACGATAAGGCGTGGAACTCACCACGTTCTAAAGGGGTTACCTTTCCACCTCATTGAAAGGCTAAGATATTCCTCTTAGTTGTAAAAGGAATCGTCCGTTTGTGTCGGTCAGTCCGACCTTATCTTGTTCACAAGCAATTGGGTCCCACCTTTTGGGATGCTTTACGGATAAGGTTTGCTTCGTGTCAGCTTCTTGTGGACGGATCTGAAATGAATTATGGTGTCGGGGTTAAAAGATTTGCCCCCGCTTCCCTATAAAAGGGTGCCAGGGCCGCCTGCATTCATCATCGGTTCATAGTCGGAGAGAGTCCTTGAGAAGATTTGTAATAGTCTTAAGTCTTAAGTTTGCAAGAGTCTTATAGTCTTCGAGTTCTGTAAGTCCTGTAATGTCAATAACAAGCTGATAGCATACAGCTTTACTCTGTAAATGGTACTTTGCATTATGAATATAATAGCGCGCATTGTTAAAGATGAACATTTCTGTTAGCTTCCTGCATGTGCTTACCGCAAATAGTTCTACAATACATATTAGAGCTAGATATACCGTTGGTATTAATGTTTGTCTATTGCAGCTTAGATTTGGAATGCAATCCGCACACTTGGCAACATCCGTGGATTTCGTGCAAAAAAATTAATGGTTATGATCAATTTAATCCCGTTTTTCCCTAATTGACCTGATGAATGAGTTTAAAAATGAATTTCCAAGGTCATTTTGCATTTACCTTGTGAAGAAATGAGAATTTACAGAGCTGACCTTCAAACCCTCATATGAGCTACCTGCGGACGCTAACAACTTGCAACAGAACAAAACACATGATCATCACCGGTATCTGAACCCCTTTCTTATAATCATCAACTTAATTCAAGAGATAAGCATTATCAAGTAAGTAATTTAAAAACCCTCCTGTTGGCATTTTTTGCATGTCCAGGTAGTATACTTTTCATGTGGTTTGACGCTCTAATTATGCATATCATGATGAAATAGAGGTTAATAGGTATAGTATGCATGATGCCGTAAATGTAATGTTGTATGCATGCATGTGAGTATCAAATGGTAAGACCAGTCATGTTCATTGCAAGGTTCCATGGTGGACGTCAGGAGAAACAAGTCCGAGGCTGAATTTCTTAAGCTTATGTTTGCTCAACCAGAGGGAGTGTAGTTTAAGTATGGTGTCATTGGAGATACACACCAAGGAAACACGGATCTAGTAGCATGGTCATCCAAGATGCACAATGATAAAGAAAGTACCATCCTAGATGTTGTTTTTGTATCAGGAATGTGGTATGCAGGTAGATTTCCATATTCCATGGAAGCTCCAGAGTTGGTGATTGAATGTGCTAGAAACTACAACCCACAGACCAAGAAAGTAGAAAAACATGGTAAGGTTTATGCAGATTTGTCCATCAAAGGAATTGCAACTACTTTCAATCTACCACTTGGAAAGAAAGTAGTCAGTATGGATCTGAAGAAACTGGAGATTGAATATGAAAATAATAAGAAGAATGCAAGAAAGAGGATATATCAGTGGAGATCAAAGAATAATCCTTACACTACCTCTGCCAAACTACCAGTGCACCTGTACAAGTTTGACTTTGATGATGAATATCAATATATGATTGCCCTACTCAGCAGAATGACAGGCCAGCCTAATGCTGGAAGCTTCAAAGACTGGATGTATGGGGTTATCATAATGTGCCTCTATACAGATCACAAGCCATTATGGGCTAATATGATCAGTGATGCCCTAGATACATAGATGATGAACCTAGGAGGCCTAGAGTGTGCATTTTATATGACTTCATATATTGTATATTCATGTGCTTACAAAGGTACATTTGATGCACTTATTATAGTCAGAAAGATTGGTGGTAGTTTGAATGATGCCCATATGTGGGATCATTATCCTTAGTTGTAGAGAGAAAATTATCTCCCTAATTACAAATTAGTGAATGATGCATTTTCTATGCATCTGGTTAGAACAATGGAGGAAGATAGAACCAAAAGACTGAGCATGGAAGCTCAGAAAGTTATATACAGGCATGGTGCCTCATTTATCTAGTTTGCCACATTTTCCTACATAAGAATAGAAGGCTTTGCAAGCCAGCCATTAATGCTGCCCAGGTACCCTACTGATGGGGTAGTCTTGATGGAATTCTTGAGACAGGTATCAACTATACTGGATGCATACAAAGTAAATAATAAGATTCCTCCAGTTTTGTTTCCAGTAACTATAGGGTGGTATATGTGCCCTAATTCTAAAAATATAAAGAAAGCCATAGCCAGTCTGAACATGATGAACTTATAGCCATTCCCATTGGCCAAATCATATGACCCCTATGGGAGAATGCAAAAGATCATAGGTAAGCCCATCCATCAGAAGCACTTAGAGGATTTCTAGACAGACTGTGAGGATGAGGCTAAGGTTAGAAGGAGGAAATATCAAAGACTCACCCTCAATCAAACCAGGAAATTTGATTGTATTCCAGTGCCTGCACAAATAAAGAAAGATAACGATAAGACCATATCCAATGAATATGAGGATAAAAAGGTGTACAATGACACCATTTCAGCCCCTGACCTGACACAACTTGAAGATATTTCATTGGATTAGTTCATAGGTGGGGTGCTGTGGTTGACCCAAGCATGGGTGGATGAGCAAATAAATATCCTGAAGAAGAAGGGTGTAGCCCTCATAGTCGATAATAAGAAGAAGAGGCAGGAGATTCCTGATAAGGAATATGATGACTTTCTTGTTGAAAAGAGAAAATCTAAAGGAGAAAGAATGCCACCTCAAGAACAAAGCAAGAGATTCCCCAGAAAGAAGAAAACTGACAGTGAACCTAAAGGGGTGATAATTTAAAGAGTCGACATACCAGCTAAAGGTGCATCTGTATCAGGATAGGCATCTGCCTCATATGCACAGCCTTTAGTAGATGAATAAAGAACCAAAGGAATCTTAGGTCTAGCTGGGGAGACTGCAAGAGTGCCAGAGAAGGGCCAAACCTCACAACAAAATGCTGAGGAGGATAACCTTATTGAAGAGGAACCAATAAATAAAGAACCTGCAGAAGATGACACCATGAGGATCACAAGAAAGAGGAAAGCACCCCTAGTGGCATCACCACCTAAAAGGCAAAGAACCTCAATGAGGGGTGAAATAAGACATGACCCTGTAATATTAAGGGGAGTAGGTAGTGAAGAGTTCAAAAAAGAGTTGCAACATGATGTACCACTTCCTACCATTATTTAGTTTAAGACTGAGAAGGCTGAAGAGCAGGTAAAAGAAACCACTGGAGCAAGTCAAGGAGGTCCTTTCTCACTGGAAGAGACTATAGACCTATCAAATGATGAAGTGGTAGAGAACATAGCTTCTCAGCAAATGGAGACCCTTGCTTCAAATACTCGCATAATTCCACAAGGAACCCCATCAGCACAGATGGTGGTATTAGAAGAGTTGAAGTAAGCAGAATATGAAAAAGAGAACAACCCAGAGAGGGTAGCCCAACAAATGGGGCTTGATAAAATAGATGATCAGGTGACTAGCCCCGAGGTGATAGACTTAACATACAGGGAGGATGTAACACATCTTGAACATCAAGCAAGTGCACCTGATAAAATAGAAAATGTTGAGGAGATCAAGCTGGCAGAAACAGAAAGTAGCACTCTAGATATGGGTCAGCAACAACAAGAAATACCTGCTGAACCCAAAATAGTGGAAGTCCAGCTAAAGGGTGGGGAAGACAAAGATACATCAACTGATGATGCCCTCTAGACCCAAGAAACCTCCAGTAATAAAGATACATCAGGTCATGATGACCTAAAGACTTAGGAGGTAGATATATCAGGTGCAGATCATAATGTGATCCAAGATCAGGTAGATCCACCTAGTTCGAATACAATAATATCCATGGACACCAGTATACCTCAGGATGAGGAAATCCCTAAAATGGATGAGATACAAAAGGAGGAAGTAAAAGATCAGGATCAGCATGCAGATATACAACATGATTCCCCTCCACAAGAGAAAGTTCCTCAGAAGGAGGAAGTAGAACAAGATCACCCTCATGGAGAACATCATGAGGAAGAAATCAGGACATCACCCTCTCCACCAAGAATTGAGATTGATACTAGAGATCAAGGTGGACATGATGATGATGATAGACGACAGGAATCTGGAGACCAAATACCTCAATGGATTGAGAAAGAAATAGGTATGAAATCAGGTTTTAAGATCTAGGAATTTGATGTTTCAACATTGTTTTTAGAAACCATTATGAAGCCCAAGAGGAAGGCCAGATTAACATCTACAATAAGAAGAGATCCTACTATAGGCAGAAGGACCGCCCAGGTAGCACTTCCTACGGTTGAAAAGGAGAAAGGCAAGATCACCCTAGAAGAATTCCAGATCACTATAGTTGATTTAGGGTTTTCCAATGAAGACCAAGAAGGTCAGGAAGGGAAGGACATAATAGATTCTTTGACCCAAAAGGTGAAGAAAGAAAAGGAGAAGAATAAGCAGCATAAAGAGCACATTGCTCAGCTGCACGCATACATAAAAGGGTTGATTAACCCTGACAGTACAGTATCAGATCAGGCAGTCCCATTGACTACAATTTCCCAAGAGGAGGTCAATAAATTAGACCTTATGAGGCATGAGTCAGTGATCATGAGAAAGTGGATGTCATCTGCTCTAACAGGAACTAAGGAAGTAGTGAAAGCCTCTTTACAGAGGTGGAATTCTTTGAGTATTTCAAGGAGAAAAGTTGATAAATTGCAAATGGAGACTGGAAGGTCATTCCAGTTAGAGAAAGCCTTGAGCGCTTTGAGCGAAATAAAGAGGATTAATCCTCATGTCCTAATAAACCATTAGGTGCTAGATAATAACACTGTCATGCTGGTAGATATTTGGTACAAGGACATTAGGTTTGAATGTGATGTATTGAAGAGGTGCAACAACAAATTAAGAGATATCAGTATGAAGTTGCACGACATGATGTCATTTGAAGCAGAAATCCTGGAGGCCTTAGAGGGAAAAGTAGAAGGGAAAATTGAGAACCAAGACACAGACTTTTCCATAAAAGCTCTGCATAATACCTTCCAGCCGATGGCTGATGACCCTCTTAACTACCAGATAGAAGAAGCAATGAACAAGATCATGAGGATCAAGGTTAGGGTGGAGAACTACAATGAAACATTGAGCAGTAAGAAAAATAAATTGGAAACCCTCGGGGATAAATTCCAAGCACATTAACATGCCATCAGCAAAGCCAAAACTTAGGATGGCGAAGAAGTTGAAAGAGTAGTGGAAGCATATGAAAATATCAAGACAATCATGTAGGTCTATATACAAGGCGACAGTCATCAGGATGATGAAGACACAGAAAGCGATGATCATGATGATCATGAGGATGAAGAAGAACCTGATGAGCAGATGAAGATGTGCTACAAAGGAAACATATGCATCAGGTACTTAGAGGAAAATAAGTCACCTAGATGGTTGCTAGCTGGCAACTTGTGCCACGAGACAAAGTTGACCGAGTCAAAACGAATATGCACCATTGATCTTAATAGATAAATCTTGATCGTGGATCATTTGTAACCGCTCCCTCACCTTATTCTATAAAAGGTGTAGGGATGCCTTATTATGTTCATTTAGAAGCTTAATTAAAATTTGTTTGCTGAAATATCAGGGCCTATTTCAAAGTTATTGTATATGTACATGTTTTTGCATACTTAATGAAAGAGAAGACCATTTTGATTACAAATCATAGTAAATCTTGAGTAATATGTGTTTGGATTCTTGATACTTGCTTTGATTAGCTGCGTCCCTTGGAGTGCTCATCAGTCTCCTTGTATTGTTTTCATTCACCATCCTCTAAAGTTAGCATCATCTATATCTAGCTGTGGAACATCCTAGTGAACATATGGTTTGATTTCTTCTCCTAATGACAGTATCAAATGTGTATGTGGCTCAATAGCTGAAGATTTATCATAATTTGAAGTATTCTTTTACATTTCTTTTAATTTTAGAACAATTCACCATCACAATTGCAAATAATTGACAATTAGAAGCAAATTACATTACAATATGCAGACATCTCGTAGATAACTGTAATTTCATAGCATATTTGAAGCTAAAGCATGTGCAATTGATAAATATCATGCAAAGATTTAAGCATAGACACACTATTTGTTGAAATATACTGTTTAAAATGACCTTTCTGTGTAGAATCATTACAGGAACATAATCTTACTGATAAGCAAACGTAAGGCCCCAAAATGGAAACAACAACACACATCAACCATTGAGTAACATCAGTAGATTAAGAACTAATCCACGAAGACTTGGGATCATGAATTCTTTGAATTCATCATATCTTTTAAGATGAGTAAAGGTTGTTGTGTAACTTTTATTCTATGTTTGTTTATGACTAACATCATGATCAACATAAATTGGCGTTAGAAGGAAGGCCCGAACTGGAAAGAACACATAGTTTTAGTCATCATTCATTTTATGCAGGCTCCTCGCTCCTAAAGTGACATAAAAGGTGTGGCTAGAGACTAGAGGCTCATCATTAGTGAATTTATCAGATTTGATGATGCAGGTAGTAAGGTAACACTGGAGCACCTCCAAATTTCAAGTAATACGCAAAGATTTGTTGTATTATGCTTGCACATGCTAATCATTTGTGAATTTTTCAAAGTTGATCATAAATATTGCAAGATTTATGGTAAATCATCGTGAATTTGTAAAGATCAGTCTTATTTCAGGTAAATTTATCAAAGCTTTGAGGTAATAAGCCTTAGAAACCTGATATCCGGTTGCAAGAGTCACCAGACCTAAATATCACCCCATATTTACATTGTTCGTGCAAATATTCCATAAATATCTAGTCAGTATCCCTTGCTGACCATAAATATAGCCTTTCCTAGTCATTTTCAACTAATCTTTATAGTTAACTAGCTGATTTTCCTTAAATTTGAGAAATCCTGGCTCACAGGATAAATACCAAGTCCCAATCCACCGGACTTTTTGAAGAACTACCTGTCAGAGGATTTAGACCTAGAACTATTGACATCCATCATACTCTCAGTTCTAGTGCTTCAGGAGCATCACTAGAACGTCCTCCTGTGACTCCTATTGGTTTGTAAATACCTACAAGATCACTAGTTACACCTCAGGTCCAACCTCAGCCGGTCATACCTCAAGGTCAACCTCCTGTAGTTGTGATGTCGTTCTTTGCAGTAGAATCATCTTTAGCTTTTAATGCATATCATCCTTTACCAAAGAATCTGGATAAAATCTGTCCAAAATATCATCCATATCAAGATGCGGATGATCATATCAGAACTTTCAAAGAAGCCTGTTGTAGAGCCAGAATAGAGCATTAGGACGTTGTATGCAGATTATTTCCTTTTTCCTTAGGGGAGGAGGCTTATAATTGGTGTATTAGTCTAGGTCAGGGTTCTATCAGATCATGGGTTGTCTTGGAGAAAGCTTTCACTGATAGGTTCAAGGTACCTATCGATCCTTCAATGAACTATCACTTATTTGCCACAATTAAACAGTTTGAAGGAGAACCTATTGCCAACTTCAACGCTAGGTTCTAGAAAATGCTATCCAAGTTAGTCGCCCCATATGTTGTAGTAGATGAAGCTGCTAGGAGCATTTATTATTCATCCCTAGATCCTTTAACTTCCATGTTCATCAGGAGAGCACATCCTGAAATCACAACTTTAATAGGAGCTTTCCAAGAAGCTATCAAAGTCAATCAGCAGCTAGTTCCTGCTCCTACACCAAACATAGCATTTCCCACACTTCCTGGTTATCCAAGATATCATGTCCAACCATAGCATAATGGAGCCATGATGCCTCCAACTGTGATGCCAGCACCTCTGCAGATACCTCCATTGAGTATTATGCCACCTCCAAATAGAAATGGCTAGATGATGCAGTATCCTGGACAAATACAAGCACCTCAGGTCGTAGACCAAAACCATAACAACAATGGATCTTCTTTTTTCAAGCCTTTAATAGAAAATGTAGTGGCTAAAGGTCAAGAAGAGAAAGAAGAGATTAAAGAAATATCAGCTTAGCTAAGGAAACTTGCAACTAAGATTACTCACTTAAGGAGTCAAAACTTTTATTCCTAGCCTAACCAGAACAGAGGCTATACCAATAATAGACCAAATTATCCTGATAGGTATAGCAATAATAATGGCAATAATAATCCTCAAAGATAGCCTAGAGTGTTGAACACTAGGCCAAACAATGGTTCTTTGCCATCACCCTTAGACAATCAGCCTCCTAGTGAGCCCAAACAGACTACTAGAGTCAATCTTATAGAAGCAGCCCTCACTAATTGGTGTAGAATTCATAACACTAATGCACATGCAGAGTTAGACTGTCCTTAATTTAGAATTGCTGCTAGTATTTTCCAAACTGAAGTGTCCAATACTTCAGGAAATCAACCTCGGGTAGAGGGAAATGAACTTGTTCATTATGGATATGATTCTGCCCTAGTGCTAGAAAGTTACACTCATCATCCTTATCAATAGACAGTGCCCGCTCAACAAGATTACACCCTGGCATGTGAGGAATCAGCCATGGCCTTTGAGTCAAATTATGTTTTCCCTTTTGAGGATGAAAATGAGCCTTCAAATGAACATGAGGAGGTACATGCCTACCAATAGCAATATCAGGGTAAGCATAACTATAACCTAAGAAATAATGCCAACAGACCTACTAGTCCATTGACCTCTTCCTTGCCTCTGAATAATTTTAATACACCTCCCAATCCCAAGGCAAGTAATAACCCAGGATTCCCCTGTTGCAAGTATGAGGTGAGCCAGTGTTGTCATTGATGTCAACATACTCATATTGCATTGACAAGAAGGATTGGATGAGCTGTGTGCTGAGGATATTGAGAAAATTAGCCTCAGTCAGGAACAGTGAAGAACCGTGATGAGAAGAAGGCAAATGTATTGTATAGGTTGAGAACCGGAGGATGCGGATTAAAGGGTTTGTAGATATGAGTCTTGAGATGCTTCAGTTAAGATTTCAGAGGTCCGCATGAAGATCTGAAGGAGTTGTGGCTGTCGGTGTAGAACCAGTTCCGGCAAGTATTCAGAGGTGACAGAGGATCACAAAAAGGTCCGGTGAGGTCCGGAACTGTATAATCCTAATCTGCGGATTGGAAGGAGTCCTTGGGATGTCCTTGTGATGTGCCATCTCAAGTTGTGTATGATTTGGAGGTCCGAAAGTACCTCTTGCATTATGACAGTGGCGACAGACAGTGTTCTTGAAGTTCCGGATAAGGAAGAGAAGAGATTCCAGTAAGTAAAGAAAGTGCGGATGTACCTGGTCATTCAGGTAGGCTTGTGAAGGTTCTTGGATCATGTTGAGGTTGTGTTGTTGGTCCGCATTGATAGTAGAGCCCGGAATTGAAGTTATTCTTCCAGATGAAGTTCTTGCTCTGTTTAGCCGACCGGATGAGTTGTTCATCCTGCGAATGTTCTTGTGGTGGCCGACCGGATGTGTTATTCATCTTGCGGATACTCTTATGGTTGTTTGCTGACTTAGATGTTTGTTCCTAAGTCGATGTCTTGTATAAATAACGGTTTGTGAGTTCATTTTGTAGTGTGGATTGTGTGGATGAGTGTGGCATAGCGAAGAGAAGTGCGAAAGGCAGAGCAGAGGTTTTTGGGCTTAAATGGAACTGATCCGGACATGGTAGAGATGTCATTCTCCAGTTCAAGATTGTGATTCTTATCACTTTGTAGACAGTGTGTCTCCTTGTAGGCAATGGGCCTCTTTGTGAGCAGTGTGCTCGGGCAGTGAGCCCTAATTGGCAAGTGCCATTCTTTTTCTTATTCTTCTAACAGAGAATAATCCTTGGGTTAATCACCCCGTGGTTTTTCCCTTAACCGGGTTTTCCACGTCAAAATCTTGGTGTTCAATGTGTTGATGTTATCTGCTCTTGTGTTTATGTATTATGCTTTCATGGATGATTAATTGATATGCTGTTAACTAACAACGAAGAATCAAGTGTTTGAAAGAACAAGAAGTTTTATACAACTGATTCACCCCCCCCTCAGTTGTATGCCTTAAATCCAACATCCCCAAGGTGAATGCTCAATATTTAGCACCACAAAGGCTATAAGTCTGCCTCATGAATCTAAAAAATTAGTCACATATCTAGCTGATGAAATGAAGAAGATCAAAATCATCTTGTCTTTGTCAGAATTGCTCAAAACTCCTGCCATCAAGAAAGCGTATATGAAATCAGTAGATGATCCTGCTCCGAAAGAAGATAATCATCCCTCAGGTCAATCTAGTGGTAAGGATCATGCTGCCAGAGATAATAATGTTAAACATAAGGTGTCAGCTACTGTTCAAGCTGCAGAGACCTCCCACGTGACCTTATATAGAGATAAAAGTGAGTCGCCTCCATTCCTCCTTACAATAAGAATGTTCAATAAAAACCTGCAGAACTGTTTAGTAGATTCAGGAGTATCTACGAATGTAATGCCCCTATCTATATGCAATGCTTTAGGACTGCATCCTACTAAATCTTTGAAGAAAGTCACACAATTGGACAAAACAGAAGTAAGTGTGGTGGGAGAGCTAACTCACATTCACATGTAGCTCGCATCGGATCCTAAAATCTAAAATTATATTGACATTCAGGTAGTAGACATACCTAATACATATGGGATGTTGCTCAGTAGGGACTGGTCTAAAACCCTCAACAGATACATGTCCACAGATTTCAATCACATGTGGTTACCATGGAAGGGGATACCAAACTAAATAAGAATAGACGTTGAGCCTAGAATGAAGCACATGATCACCGAATACAACAAAACTAATGAGATCATGTATGTGGATGTGGAACCTAAAGTTTACTCCATAAGACCTCAGACTGTTAGGATAGAGGAAATCCTAATATATGACGTTCATCATCATGATGATGATCCTTAGGATGAAAAAACAATTGTAGGATCTGATAGTAACCATGAGAATAAGAATGAGGTAGATCACTTTAGGAATTTTGAGATGCATTTATTTAAGCAAGTGAAGTGATGTAAATTATTAAAAATACCCATTAATGATATTTTAATAGATGGATGGTGCAGGTTGCATAATGAGTCACATTCTGAGAAGACTTGTGAAGCATGCATAAATATGATGGAGCTAGAACAAGCATGTAGTGATGAATCACTATCATCATCATCAACAAAGGTAAGTTCTACAAACAGTGATAATGACTCTAATTTTTGTATGTCTTTTGTAGGAACAGAGGAAGGTACATGTCAAGATGAGGGTCATGTTTAGATGATAGAAGAGATACTGGTATGCAACCAAAGTAATGTTAAGAGGAAAAATAAAATCACCCCAAGGAGTGATTGTTTAGTTGAATCAGATTACGAGTTGTCTGATGAAGACAGAGGCAGCAATCTATCTAAATTTGAGGAGTTTCTATCAAAAGAGATCTAGAAAATGACACAGCAGCATAGACCTCCATAGGATGTCTTGATTGAAGGCTGGTGTAGGTTACATGAGGTACCTCACTCAGAAACTACTTGTTCACGATGTCTACATATTTTGAAAATACATACATGGCCTAATCCTGAAGATCACCCTTCTGGTGATGAAAAGAAAGAAGAGCCATTAGCTTCACAAAAGAAAGGAAAAATGAAGTTAGAGAAAGCTGAGATACCTAAGTTAAAGTGGATATCAAGTGGTTCAGCTGCCAGAGCTACAAAGAAGAAAGAAGGCTCAGATAAGCCTTTAGTTGAAGACAAGCCAGGATCCTTAGATTTGATGGATCCAAGTCAAAACAAGGAGTTGGAGTAGGGATAGATCTCGTTAATCCATTAGGAAAATCCTACTCGGTAGCATACAGACTATAGTTCCCCTGCACCAATAATGTAATAGAGTATGAGGCTCTAATTCATGGGATACTATTTGCCCTTAAGAAGAAAGTAAAAATTCTACATGTCTATGGGGACTCAGAATTAGTAGTCAGACAAGTAAGAGGAATTTACTCCTGTAATTATAAAAAACTATCTAATTACAAACACAAGGTATGGGACCTGATTGAAGACTTTGATGCATTTAATATCACCCACGTACCCAGATAACAGAACCATAGGGCAGATGCTTTAGCCCAGGCTACCAGTACATTGGAGCCACTATCTATTTCTGGTTTTAAAAGATTTTCAGTAGAGCTGGTATCAGTACCTTCTGTGCCTGACAACATAACCAACCTCCAAGTATTCGATGATGATCAGCATATCTTAGATTTCATCTCCAGCAGGGATATATTTGATGCTTAGATCATAGATGAGAACAATGTAGAGGATCATGTTTGGGAGGAGGAAGAAATCTTAGAGTTGCCCAGCAATAAGATTCCAAAAGGAATGATAGAGCTAGAGAGAGCATTGGATCTGGACAACATGTTGAAATAGAAGGATCTTCCAAAAGCTGATGGAGGATAATATTCACAGGTTAATATTGGACAGAATGATGAAAAGAAAAATGTCCTAAAAGGAAAGGTTTGCAGAGAAGAAGAGCTAGAAGGAATCACCCAGGCTCTCAAAGATTACATCCACGTCATTGCCTAGACCTATGATGAGCTAGAGACATATGACACATCAGTCATTACTCACACCATACCCCTCAAGACCGATGCCAAGACTTTCAGACAGAAGCAAAGGCCTGTCAATGCTTTGCTAGAACCAATTATTTTTGAGGAGGTTAAGAAACTGTTAAATGCCAGGATTATATTTCCTATGAGGCATTCCACTTGGGTAGCAAATCTAGTCCTAGTGAGAAAGAAGAATGGAGACATCAGACTATGTGTGGACTTCAAGAATTTGAATAGAGCATCTGAGAAGGATAATTATCCTTTACCTTCCCTAGATGAGGTCCTGCAAATTGTGAATGGTGCCAAAATGATGTCATTTCTGGATGGTTTTTCAAGCTATAACCAAGTAATGGTAGACAAGATAGATAGACTAAAAACTGCCTTCACCACAAAGTGGGGGATATTCGCCTACAAGCGCATGCTGTTTGGGCTGATAAATGCTGGAGCAACATTCCAGCAAGCAATGGACATAGCCTTTAGAGGCTTAATAGGAAAATGTATAGTCATATACATGGATGACTTAATAGTGTTCTCTAAAGATAGAGGAAACCATGTAGAAGATCTCAGAAATGTGCTTAGAAAATGTGAAGAATATGGGATATCCTTGAATCCCAAGAAATGCATATTTGGGGTGACAACAGGAAAATTACTAGGCCACCTGATAACTGAAGATGGGATTATCATTGATCCTGATAGGGTGGAGTCCATTATGACAATACAGCTTTCAAGAAGCAAAAAGGAGCTCAAATCTTACTTTGGTAAGATTAATTTTTTTAGGAAGTTTATCACTGGCTTTGCTGAAATTGTTAGACCTTTAAATGCCATGCTCAAGAAGGACACAAAAATTGAGTGGACACCAGAAGCTAGAGCTTCTTTTGAAGACATTAAAAAATCTATATCTGATGCTCTAGTGCTGATTAGTCCAGACTACACCAGGGACTTCTATATTTATTCATTTGCTTCAGAGCATACCTCTACAGCAGTGCTAACACAAAGAAATGAGGAAAAGGAAGAGAAGCCCATAGCCTTCATGAGCTGTCCTTTCAAAGATGTTGAACTAAGATATTTGGACGTTGAAAGGTAGACACTTGCTTTGGTCAAAGCAGTGAAGAAATTTAGGCACTATATACTAAGAAGTAAAGTTATTGTTGTGTTACCTGATGCAACAGTGAAAATGCTATTAATGCAGAGTGAGCTAGGTGAAAAAAGGGCTAAGTAGATCACTATCCTACAAGAATATGACATGGACATTACACCCATGAAGTTAGTGAGAGGTTAGGCTTTAAGCCAAATGATATCAAAGATAGACCCCAATATCATGAGTCAGCAATATGTTATCAATGCTAAGGACAATGGAGAGTGGTACTTAGACATCAAGCACATCCTGATTACTGGAAGATGTCCTCCAAGACTGTAGGCCTCACAAAGGAGAGCCTTAAAAATAAGGTCACAGAAGTATATGATGAAAGGGGGAGTCCTTTTCAAGAAAAATTATGAAGGAATATATCTAAGATGCCTAGAGAGGCTAGAAGTAGATAAAGTATATCAGAGCTACATGACAAGTTTGGAATAGCACATGGGTCATCCCTGGCCGCTACTTACGCTATCCTCTGGGTAGGCTACTACTGGCCCACAATTTTCAAGAATACTGCTGAGCATATTAAATGTTGTCATGTATGTCAGGTTGCTACCAACAGAGAGATATGTTGCTCAACCTTTGCAGCCAGTGATGGAGATGCACCCATTTGCACAATGGGGCATGGATTTCATAGGACCAATTAATCCTCCATCATCCTCGGGCCACAGGTATGTCTTAACAATTACTGACTACTGTACCAGGTGGACTGAGGCTGTTAGCAACAAGACCTGTAATGCTGATGATGTCATTAGATTTCTAGAAAGTAATATAGTTACCAGGTATGGAGTCCCCTACACTCTGGTATGTGACAATGGCTCTGCTTTTGCTTCAACAAAAATGTCAAGCTGGGCTTTTGATTATGGTATTATACTGAAGTTCTCCTCCAACTATTATCCCCAAGGGAATGGATTAGCATAATCCACCAATAAAAATTTGTTGAATATCATAAAAAAGTTAATAGAAAAGAACCCTAGGGAATTGAACACCCTTCTGAAATATGCCTTATGGGTAGACAAAACCAGCAACAAGGCTGCATTAGGAAACTCACCTTTCCATTTAGTATATGGGGTGGATCCCATCCTCCCTGTTAATCTAAAGATTCCTACACTGTAGTTCGCACAAGAGTACCTGGGCATAGACAGTAAGCAAGAAGTCAGGTTGCTTCAATTGATGCACCTAGAAGAGAAAATAAGTCAGGCAATTGATCAATTTGCCAAACATCAGGCTATTGTCAAATGTTGGTTTGACAAAAGAGCCAAGGTTAAAGCCTTCAGGATCTCAGATTTAGTAATGGTGTGGGACAAAGCACATGAGAGGAAAGGAGACCATGGTAAGTTTGACAAACTATGGATAGGTCCCTTCCAAATTTCTAAGATATTAGGAGACAGCACTTACAGGCTGAAAAACTTGACAAGTGAGGATGTCCCATTAGCAGTTAATGGATAATTCCTTAAACATTATTTCCAAGCCTAAGTAGCTTCATGACAGTCATGTGTATTATAGTGTATATTTGTATAGTTGTTTGTACAGCTTTGTTTTGTGTTTTTGTTTTGGTTATTCAAGATGATGTAGCTCATCACCCCAAAAAATAACTAAATTGTTAAAATTCAAGTGATGAGAACAAATTTATATATGGATTATGATTCATTCTGAGAAGTACTTATTATCAGGTCTATAATATCTTTTCATCAAGGTGCCTTTTCTTGACCAAAGTGACTCTTTCACAATGACTCACCTAACAGCCTTGGGTTTGTTGAACACACAAGTATAGGTGTTAAGTGAAAAATCTAAAGGGACTCCCTTGCTACCAATACAATTTCCAACCTAAATCAGCAAGTGACCTTACCTTGCACACTGAGCTTACATGATGATATCAAATATATAGAATTTAAAATATGAAAAAAATCAGAAAAGAATAAAATTAGGCCATCTAAGTAACTCTACCGGGGCTATAGACGCCTACTGGCAGTGGGGCTCTACTTAGGGGGATTGTATAGATAACCTTGTCGAGGCTATAGACACCTGCTGGCAGCAAGGCTCTATCCAGGTTGGCTATGAGGGATGCTCCCAAACTATGTTGCTTAACATCAGTTACTCATGCTTTCAACTTGCTTTCAAGATGAGGATAATTAATCATTTACACACACCTGATCCTTTGTTAGCATTGTTGCCATGATGAAACTTTATTATACAGAAAGATTATGATGCTTATACTTAGAAAGAGTTAGAATACTATATATGAACATGTTCACCTCACTTCAATCATTGGAATTTGTTTGTTTTCTTTGATGGCAAGTTGTTGTGTGGTTACACAACACGCCCCATTTTGACTTGACAAAACAGGGACCCAACTTTTGCTTGGTTTGGCTTGTGTTTCTTCTACTTTTCGGTAGACTAGTAAAATTAAGTCATGCAAGTCATCCTGCATAAGGGAGCTGGGTAAGTCATCATGATGAGGTAAGTTTGTCAAAGTTAATATTTCATATCAATAACCTCATGATTGGAAAGAGTACAAAATTTCATGCAGGTTTGCCTTTTGGATCACCCTGATATTCCTTAGGTAACACGAGTTATGGTGAGTCAAAGTCTTGGTCAAACCTGATATTCTGAGGGGGGGTCATATTTCTTAACATCAGTCATCTTATGAAAGATCACCCCGATCCAACTTTATCACCCAATAATCATTCGGTCTGACGTTCTGGACATCAATTTTATGTGGTAGTGATGTTTACCCGTCGAACAGCTTCATATATTTTACAGGGGTCATATTTCAAATATCACCTAATATTCTGAATATCACCCAATCTTTCAAATATCACCCTAGAGCCAATATGCTGATGACATCATCCAATCCTGATAAACAAGAAAATCACCCTGACGGTGACATCATCATCCTTTTTACCTCGTGGAGGTATATTTCCAACGATCACCCTTTTTACACAATATGACGGTGACGTCATCCTGATCTTTCGAAGAGGGGGTCACTTTAGTTTCAGGAGGTCATATTAAAAACATCACCTGACATTTTAAACATCCCCTAATTTTTGAAACATGACTCGATGGTCCAAATATCACCCGATCTATTGACATAAGTTTTCCCGCTCAAAGGCGGATGGTCATATTACACAGAGGGGGTCATATTTTGAATATCACCCGATATTCCAAATATCACCTGATCTTCTGAAGATCACCCTGCTCCTCTTGTCTCGTAACATTTAATGCACATAAATGTAGTAGGTGATTCCCGCCGATTGCAAATGCCATCCACACACCTGGCAACATCCATGGATTTCATGGTTATGATCAATTTAATCCCGTTTTACCCTAATTGACCCAATGAATGAGTTTAAAATTGAATTTCCAAGGTCATTTTGCATTTACCTTGTGAAGAAACAAGAATTTACAAAGCTGACCTTCAAACCCTCATACAAGCTACCTACGGATGCTAATAGCTTGCGGCAAAATAGAACACGTGATCATCATCGGTATCTGAACCCCTTTCTTATAATCATTAGCTTAATTCAGGAGAAAAGCGTTATCAGGTAAGTAATTTAAAAACCCTCCTATTGTCATTTTCTGCGTATCTAGGTAGTATACTTTTCATGTGGTTTTAAGCGCTGATTATGTATATCATAATGAAATAGAGGTTAATAGTTATAGTATGCATGATGCTATAAATGTAATCTTGTATGCATGCATGTGAGTATCAAATGGTAAGACCAGTCATGTTCATTGCAAGGTTCCATGGCAGACGTCAGGAGAAACAAGTCCGAGGCTGAATTTCTTAAGCCTATGTTTGCTCAACCAGAGGGAGTGTAGTTTAAGTGTGGTGTCATTGGAGATACACACCAAGGAAACATGGATCTAGTACCATGGACGTCCAAGATGCACAATGATAAAGAAAGTACCATCCTGGATGTTGTTTTTGTATCAGGAATGTGGTATGCAGTTGGATTTCCATATTCCATGGAAGCTCCAGAGTTGGTGATTGAATGTGCTAGAAACTACAACCCACAGACCAGGAAAGTGGAAAAACATGGTAGGGTTTATGCAGATTTGTCCATCAAAGGAATTGCAACTACTTTCAATCTACCACTTGGAAAGAAAGTAGTTAGTATGGATCTGAAGAAACTGGAGATTGAATATGAAAATCATAAGAAGAATGCAAGAAAGAGGATATATCAATGGAGATCAAAGAATAGTCCTTACACTGCCTCTACCAAACTACCAGTGCACCTGTACAAGTTTGACTTTGATGATGAATATCAATATATGATTGCCCTACTCAGCAGAATGACAGGCCAGCCTAATGCTGGAAGCTTCAAAGACTGGATGTATGGGGCTATCATAATGTGCCTCTATAAGATAGCAAGCCATTATGGGCTAAGATGATCAGTGATGCCCTAGATACATAGATGATGAACCTAGGAGGCTTGGAGTGTGCATTTTATATGACTTCATATATTGTATATTCCTGTTCTTACAAAGGTACATTTGATGCACTTATTACAGTTGGAAAGATTGGTGGCAGTTTGAATGATGCCCACATATGGGATCATTATCCTCAGTTGTAGAGAGCAAATTATCTCCCTAATTACAAATTAGTGAATGATGCATTTTCTATGCATCTAGTTAGAACAATGGAGGAAGATACAACCAAAAGACTAAGCATGGAAGCTCAGGAAGTTATATACAGGCATGGTGCCTAGTTTATCCTATTTGCAACATATTCCTACATAAGAATAGAAGGCTTTGCAGGCCAGCCATTGATGCTTCCCAGGTACCCTATTGATGGGGTAGTCCTAATGGAATTCTTGAGACAGGTATCAACTATACTAGATGCATACAAAGTAAACAATAAGATTCCTCCAGTTTTGTTTCCAGTAACTATAGCATGGTATATGTGCCCTGATTCTGAAAATATAAAGAAAGCCATAGCTGGTCTGAACATGATGAACTTACAGCCATTACCATTGGCCAGATCATATGACCCCTATGGGAGAATGTAAAAGATCATGGGGAAGCTCATCCATCAGAAGCACTTAGAGGATTTATGGACAGACTGCGAGGATGAGGCTGAGGCTAGAAGGAGTAAATATCAAAGACTCACCCTCAATCAGATCAGGACATTTGATTATATTCCAGTGCCTACACAAATAAAGAAAGATAACGATAAGACCATATCTAATGAATATGAGGATAAAAAGGTGTACAATGACACCATTTTAGCCCCTGACCTGACACAACTTGAAGATATTTCATTGGATTAGTTCACAGGTCGGGTGATGCGGTTGACCCAAGCATGGGTGGATGAGCAAATAAATATCCTGAAGAAGAAGGGTGTAGCCCTCACAGTGGATAATAAGAAGAAGAGGCAGGAGATTCCTGATGAGGAATATGATGACTTTCTTGTTTAAAAGAGAAAATCTAAAAAAGAAAGAATGCCACCTCAAGAACAAAGCAAGAGATGCCCTAAAAAGAAGAAAATTGATAGTGAACCTAAAGGGGTGATAATTTAAAGAATTGACATACTAGCTGAAGGTGCATCTGCATAAGGACAGGCATCTGCACAGCCTTTAGTAGATGAACCAAGAACAAAAGGAATCTTAGGGCCAGCTGGGGAGACTGTAGGATTGCCAAAGAAGGGCCAAACCTCACAGCAAAATGTGGAGGAGGATATCCTTATTGAAGAGGAACCAATAAATAAAGAACCTGCAGAAGATGACACCATGAGGATCACAAGAAACAGGAAATCACCCCTGGTGGCATCACCACCTAGAAGGAAGAGAACCTCAATGAGGGGTGAAATAAGACATGACCCTGTAATATTAAGGGGAGCAAGTAGTGAAGTGTTCAAAAAAGAGTTGCAACATGATGTACCACTTCCTACCATTATTCAGTTTAAGACTGAGAAGGTTGAAGAGTAGGTGAAAGAAACCACTGGAGCAAGTCAAGGAGGTCCTTTCTCACTGGAAGAGACTGTAGACCTATCAGATGATGAAGTGGTAGAGAACATAGCTTCTTAGTAAATGGAGATCCTTGCT
Organism: Cunninghamia lanceolata; assembly: GCA_027924645.1. Classification (NCBI taxonomy): domain Eukaryota; kingdom Viridiplantae; phylum Streptophyta; class Pinopsida; order Cupressales; family Cupressaceae; genus Cunninghamia; species Cunninghamia lanceolata. The sequence continues at coordinate 4,476,812 of BSBN01001011.1, forward strand.
TTAAGTACTCGCATAATTCCATAGGGAACCCCATCAACACAGATGGTGGTATTAGAAGAGTTGAAGCAAGTGGAACAAGAAAAAGAGAATAGCCCAGAGAGGGTAGCCCAACAAATGGGGCTTGATAAATTAGTTGATCAGGTGACAAGCCCTGAGGTGATAGACTTAACATACAAGGAGGATGTAACACATCCTGAACATTAAGCAGGTGCACCTGATAAAATAGAAAATGTTGAGGAGATCAAGCTGGCAGAAACAGAAAGTAGCACTCTGGATATGGGTCAGCAACAACAAGAAATACCTGTTTAACCCAAAATAGTGGAAGTCTAGCAAAAGGGTGGGGAAGACAAAGATACATCAACTGATGATACCCTCTGGACCGAAGAAACCTCCGGTAATAAAGATACATCAAGTCATGATGACCTAAAGACTCAGGAGGTAGATATATCAGGTGCAGATCATAATGTGATCCAAGATCAAGTAGATGCACCTAGTTTGAATACAATAATATCCATTAACACCAATATACCTTAGGATGAGGAAATCCCTAAAGTGGATGAGACACAAAAGGAGGAAGTAAAAGATCGGGATTAGCATGTAGATACACAGCATGATTCCCCTCCGCAAGAAAAAGTTCATCAGAATGAGGAAGTAGAACAAGATCACCCTCATAGAGAATGTCATGAGGAAGAAATCAGGACATCACCCTCTCCACCGAGAACTGAGACTAATACTAGAGATCAGGGTGGACATGATGATGATGATAGATGACAGGAATCTGGAGACCAAATACCTCAATGGCTCGAGAAAGAAATAGGTATGGAATCAGGTTTCGAGATCCAGGAATTTGATGTTTCTACATTGTTTTTAGAAACCATTATGAAGCCCAAGAGGAAGGCCAGATTAACATCTGCAATAAGAAGAGATCCTTCTACAAGCAGAAGGACCGCCTAGGTAGCACTTCCCACAGTTGAAAAGGAGAAAGGCAAGATCACCCTAGAAGAATTCCAGATCACTATAGTTGATTTAGGGTTTGCCAATGAAGACCAAGAAGGTCAAGAAGGGAAGGACATAATAGATTCTTTGACCCAAAAGGTGAAGAAAGAAAAGGAGAAGAATAAGTAGCATAAAGAGCACATTGCTCAGCTGCATGGATACATAAAAGGGTTGATTAACCCTGACAGTACAGTATCAGATCAGGCAGTCCCATTGACTACAATTTCCCAAGAGGAGGTCAATAAATTAGACCTTATGAGGCATGAGTCAGTGATCATGAGAAAGTGGATGTCATCCGCTCTAACATGAGCTAAGGAAGTAGTGAAAGCCTCTTTGCAGAGGTGGAATTCTTTGACTATTTCAAGGAGAAAAGTTGATAAATTGCAAACGAAGACCGGAAGAAGGTCATTCCAGTTAGAGAAAGCCTTGAGCACTTTGAGAAAAATAACAAGGATTAATCCTCAGATCCTAATAAATCATCAAGTGCTAGATAATAACACTGTCATGATGGTAGATATTTGGTACAAGGACATTAGGTTTGAATGTGATGTATTGAAGAGGTGCAGTAGAAAATTAAGAGATATCAGTATGAAGTTGCACGACATGATGTCATTTGAAGTAGAAATCCTGGAGGCCTTGGACGGAAAAGTAGAATGGAAAATTGAGAACCAAGATAGAAACTTTGCCATAAAAGCTCTACATAATAACTTCCAGCCGATGGCTGATGACCCTCTTAACTACCTGACAGAAGAAGCAATGAACAAGATCATGAGGATCAAGGTCTGGGTGGAGAGCTACAATGAAACATTGAGCAGTAGGAAAAGGAAATTGGAAACCATCAAGGCTAAATTCCAAGCACATAAGCATGCCATCAGCAAAGCCAAAACTCAGGGTGGTGGAGAAGTTGAAAGAGTAGTGGAAGCATATGAAAATATCAGGACAATCATGCAGGTCCATATACAAGGCGACAGTCATCAGGATGATGAAGACACGAAAAGTGATGATCATGATGATCATGAGGATGAAGAAGAAGAACCTGATGAGTAGATGAAGATGTGCTACAAAGGAAACATATGCATTAGGTACTTAGAGGAAAATAAGTCACCTAAATGGTTGCCAGCTAGCAACCTGTGCCACGAGACAAAGTTGACTGAGTCAAAGGAATATGCACCGTTGATCTTAATAGATAAATCTTGATCATAGATCATTTGTAACTGCTCCCTCACCTTATTCTATAAACAGTGAAGGGATGCCTTGTTATGTTCATTCAGAAGCTTAATTGAGATTTGTTTGCTAAAATATCAGGGCCTATTTCAAAGTTATTGTATATGTACATGTTTTCGCATACTTAATGAAAGAGAAGACCATTTTGATTACAAATCATAGTAAATCTTGAGTAATCTGTGTCTAGATTCTTGATACTTGCTTTGATTAGCTACGTCCCTTGGAGTGCTCATCAGTCTACTTGTATTATTTTCATTCACCATCCTCTGAAGTTAGCATCATCTGTATCTAGCTGTGGAACATCCTAGTGAACATATGGTTTGATTTCTTCTCCTAATGACAGTATCAAATGTGTATGTGGCTCAATAGCTGAAGATTCATCATAATTTGAAGTATTCTTTTACATTTCTTTTAATTTTAGAATAATTCACCATCACAATTGAAAATAATTGACAATCAAAAGCAAATTACATTACAATATGCAGACATCTCATAGATAACTGTAAATTCATAGCATATTTGAAGCTAAAGCATGTGCAATTGATAAATATCATGCAAAGATTTAAGCATAGACACACTATTTGTTGAAATATACTGTTTAAAATGACCTTTCTGTGTAGAATCATTACAAGAACATAATCTTGCTGATAAGCAAACGTAAGGCCCCAAAATGGAAACAGCAACACATATCAACCACTGAGTAACATCAGTAGATTAAGAACTAATCCATGGAGACTTGGGATCATGAATTCTTTGAATTCATCATATCTTTCAAGATGAGTAAAGGTTGTTGTGTAACTTTTATTCTATGTTTGTTTATGACTAACATCATGATTAACAGGACACAGCTCCAAAGGTCTTCATGATCACCAACCCTTCTTGTCCTGCTGCTTCAACTCCAAAGATGCTCCAATCATCTTGGGATATGTTGGAGTGTTGTGTAGTGTACCTTCTCAACTCTAAAGATAGTTAGGCTCATCTCTGAAGTCTCCCAAAAACCTTTCTCCCCTTGAGAGATAGATACCTGTGAAACAAAAGAGACATTTATGCATAATTTCGTTAGTTTCAATCCAAAACATGGGTCCTTTCATCATAATAGTAACTTCAGCATTCCATCTTTTATTAACATAATTAAACAAGATTTCACAGCTTCCATAGTACAGTTAGCAAGATGAGTAGTGCATGAAAATGGGAAAAAGGGAACAAAAATGTATGTTTAGATGAGTGCTACCTGCTACTCATCACTCCACCACCATGAAACCCCCTTCTAAGCATATCTCTCATGAAGTAAAAACAACATTAGATCATGTAGCACAGGAGAATCTTCCTCTCATGGTACTCTTACATAGTTTGATCAATTTTTGAATACGTAAAAAAGATTTACCAAGATAGTTATAGAAGAATTTTCTCAACATGATACAATGGTAATCAATCCCCCTCCTCCAAATAAGGCTATAATTGATCTTCCATCACCATAGATGTTTAAGGAGTTAGGTATGTAGAGATCATTACTCCTTTGTGTGACAAACCTAAGGAAGAGATATAGGTTTCTAATTAATAAGTGAGAAAGGTTTCCTTAGGAAAACAAACTATATAAGATATTTAGTAAACTTCCAAGTCATACATTGATCTTATGATGCCAAATATTGATAGACAATGCAATAAAGGAGGAATTTTGGGAGAAGGTTAAATATTTAAAATCATATATTCAATACCTATTTGGCCCAATAGAATCCTCTTTAGATATACCCATTCCATTTACTAAAGATTTATATAAAGATATACCTTCAAAAGGAGAATTGGGTAATATAGTTAGGTCCACTAGGGCATGGAATGATGAATTTATTTCACTATGATCCATAATCATGGAAGGTATTTTTATCTTGCACCATACGATTCTAGCTGAGATCAATTCTAGGAAAGAGTTGGAAGAAAGGTTGGATGTAAAATTTATAATTTTGAAGGAAAATTATCTTTAGGTTATTTAATTGCCCAAGGAGGACTTCCAAACTCTCTTAATGGAAGGTATTTTTTTATTGTAGAGAGCTTCATTTGCATTAAAAAAAAAAGAATATTTTTTATAAAAGGTAAAGTAGGGTTTTTAAAGTGCCCCAAACATTTACAACCAAAGAGAATAGAAAATACAACAAAACAACACAACTACAACATAACTATAGAAAAGATGCATGAGACCTAAAACTAGTAAGAAAAAAGGAAAATATAGCCAAAAGGAGGCACACCCTATAGTAACAAACACAAGACAACATATCAAATCTCATTGAAAGTAATAACCACTTCCCACTCATCCTAAAGGTCCTTGAGATGTGCACTAAGAGCATCAGCATTCATAGGATCAACCATTTTTGTTTTTCTACCTCTAGTATGTGCACTTGGGCCAACCTAAGTTTGCATCTAGCTATTCTTGACATTTTCCCCAAGTGTCTTAATATTTTTGAGGGAGTTGTAGATAGTGGCCTTGCTACAGTTAATTTTTTGAAAGGTTCCTTTGACCTTAGAACTATCAACTTCAAGCTTCCCAATTCTCTTTCCTTCTTGGCTATCTATTCCTTGAGGAGTACCATTACCACCTTCATATTCCATTCATCCATGATGAAGGTTTATGGTCTATTTATGTTGAATTTAACAAAGAACCATTTGAGAACATTATGGTGGATTTCCACCTCCTTGTGCAATTCATTTGTCTTGTCAGCAAGGAGATCAACCATAGTAGTAATATCATTTAAAAAGGAGGATGGGTAGTGAGAGAAGTCCTCCCAAGCAGGAGCTCCATGGTAATGTCTAGTGACCTCAAAATTATTTCTTCCACATTAATCTCCACCTCTTCCATCACCTTCCCCTTCCCCTTAACAATGGGATGGGTATCACTCTAAGGTGCACTATTGGTTCTTAGATAATCTTGCACCACCTAGAATTTGTGGGGGCAATTCTTCATATTTTTTCCCCTTCTTACAAGTTATTTTTCTTAGCCTATTTCAGTCAAAGGATTGAAGGGGCTATTTGAGAGATGGAATTTGAGGTTAGAAAAGGGAGAGGAGCTATAAATGGTGGAAAGGGAGGACCATTTCCTTTCTAGGGCACAACAAGATGGGGGGAACACACATAAAAGAACTAGGTGAGTGGCCAACAATAAAGGGCTAAGGTTTGAGGTTTAGTGCATGCTTAAAAAGGAGAAGGATAAATAACTAGTGAAAGGAGGAACTCTTTATGACCCATTTCACTTCCAAAATAGAATATTCAAGAGAAGGCATAAGAAAGAAGGAGAAACTCCCCTTATGGTTGTGCCTAAAATGGCTGAGAAACATAAATGGTACATGTACATATCTTGAAATTTTCATTCTAGTGTAATATATCTCATTATCTGTAGCACAATCTCCTTTTGAGGCTAGGGTAAGGATAATTTGGCATACCTAAAGTGATCCCTATTCATTATTTCACCCTCCTTCAAGAAGGAATTGATAACCTCTTCACCATTCCTTCTATCTCAATAAATTTTCCTACCCTCACTAGAAAAATGAGTTCCTTAGTTATATGTAGTTGGACACACCATGGATAGTGATGTCTCATGAGTTCCAAATGGGTACAAACTCCATGGAGAGAGTGGGGTCAAAGCCACCAATTTTTTCCATGTATGGAGTCAAACCCTTTTTTTGAGTATTCTCCAAGTCCTTTGATTTTTCTTCACAAAGTCACAAGACAGGGGATCCACCCTATTATGATATCCTCCCATAGTAGCCAAAAGCTATTGGATCATAGTAAATAGATTATACTATTATTTATTGGTGGTGTCCCTTTTGCAACTACTATTGACCCTCCTAGAACTGAAACAATGCTAAAGAATAATCCCAGGGTTGTGAATTGAAACCACTAGATTTCTCTGAACTTCAAATAACATACACCTTGAATGGTGGAAAAAATAGATTTATTTAGGCCTATACCTTAGCCCAAAGGACTATCAATTCTATGTAGAAATATTTTGAGGAAATGTTGTGCAAGTTCTATGATGATCAAGGAAATATCAATTACATTGATATATTGAAAAAGAACTTTGAGAATCTAGTAAAAGAGGAATCTTCTAATGTGTTTAGGTTTATTTATCATCAATTAATGGAATAATGAAGATAAGGATGGTATGTTAATATTTTGAGAAGAAGATGGTTGAACATGAAAAGGACCTCAGAAATTGCTAGAAATTTTCATCAATGTGGATGTTGGATTAGTATATATGATCTAGATCAAGATCTTCTAAGGGCTATTTTGGACAAGTTTATGTTATATTTCTAGAAGAATTGGAGAAAAGAGGAAGTGGATAAAGGATATGGTGATTTGCATAAGGAGTAGAGATGTGCATTTCCATGTCAAATTTTCACTTTGATGTAATGAAAACTTATAACCTAAAAATTGCAAGTTGTGATTTTTCACATTTTTATACATTCTACCTTATTTGGTTTTTAGAGGGAAGAAAATAATATTACCTACCAAAAATATCTATATATATATATATGAAGACATGATATTTGTAAATGTTGGAAATCAAACATTTTTCTTAATACAATACAATTTACTCCCTTTCTAGTACTTTTCCTTTGTTGTTGGTTTTCCAATCACCAAGTTCTTGATCTTGTTATTTTGAATTTAATTCATTAGTATTTGATAAGTTTGAATACCATTTCTATCACTGAGAGTTTGTTGAGGGTAAGTTATTTTGCATGGTCAACATGAACACCTTCATGTAGTTGCAAGATGAGGTATTTATCTTGGATGTTTGGTTATGGGAGTCATATCCTGAATCTATGCCTAGAATAGGATGGTTGTTTCCTACTACTTTCATAGTTTTCTTTCCATATATGATTGCACCTCCATTTGTGTTTGTTGTGATTGTACAGGAGGAAAAATATATGCTAATAATGCAAACCTAAGCTAGTGGACTACCTCTACCTTAGATTGGAGCATGAAAGAAAATGAAACTATAGTGATGTAAACTAATAAAAACTCAATATCTTTCATTGGGTGTGAATGATGGATCCAAATGATGAAATGTTGATGAGGATTTCTATGTTGAGTTTCACAAGTGGACTCCTTAGTATGAAAACATATACTTGTAGATTTTTCTTGATGCCTTAGATGAGGGGGAAGCTTGAATTTATGGATTTAAGGTAGAGGAATAGAGGGTTAAGATTTATTTGGATTGGATGGATAGGATTGAATGAGACAAAATAGGTAAAAATTAGAAGCTTCTAGGGAGGTATAAAAGGATGAATGTATGAGATTAAAAATGAATGGATGGATAGGATTAAATGAGAAGAATTAGGGAAAGGATGAAATCTTATAGGGATTATCCTTATGTGAATTTCTAGGATTAAAAGATGTGGTATGTGAATGAATGGTGGAGATATAAAGTTGGTTTGACTTTTGTGAGAGTGTCTAGGTTCAATGAATCTAGACAATCTTTATTTAGTCATGTGACTAGTTGAATTTTTAATTCATTTATTTAGGGGTAATGGATAAGGATGGAATTTAATTAAGATAAATGAGGGATTAGAATAGGATTTAGGATTTTTAGACTAATTAATTAAATAATCAAATTATTTAATTAATTAGTGTAGAGGGATGTTGGAAATTAGTTTCAATTAAATAAATATGATTTATTTAATTAATTTGATGATGGAGGGAATTTTAAAAGGATCATCCTAATTAGTTAATTCATTATCATTTATCTAACTAATTAGTATTAAGATGTATGTGGTTAGGATGGGATTGAGATGCTGTCGAAAGGTGTCAGAAGTATTGAAAGTGATGTTATATGTGTCAGTTAGGATGTGGTCAATTTTATGTGTTTATATTTTACCCCTTTGAAATGTCATTGTAGCTAGGAGAAGCAATGACATTTCAAAGAAAGTAAATATAGGTGCTTGGCGGGATGACATTGGTAAAAATATGCCCCAAGCATTGTAATGACTTTAAAATTGATTGGTGATTTAGACTTGATTGATTGTTTGATTAATTGGATTGATTGAAAGGATTAGATGATTGAGATTGGTTATGATATTTAAATGCTTGGAGGTATTTTGGATTCAAAATGACAATAATATTTTTTAATGATTAGGTTGAGGGATTCCCCCTCGAGAAGATAGGTAGGTTTGAAGAATATATATGTGTTCTTGAAATGAAGGAAATAAATAGTTAGTAAAGATACTAGAGATGAATGAAAAAGTTAGTTACAAATGATAGATGGAATTAGTGACATGATGAAAATATATAGGTAGTGGTGGGGGAGAGATGAATGGATGAAAGGTAGTGATAAAGAGATGGTGAAAAGGCATAGACATAAGAAGGGGGGATGATGAGAAAGGATTAATTATGCCCTAAGTATTAGGATGGAGTGAAGGATAATGATTAAGGGGATTTTGATGTGCTTATGATGTTTTATGGGAAGGGATGTTGGTGATTGCGGGTATATGCAAGGAATCATTGAGGAGATTCTAAATGTGTTGAGAAAATTCATTGCTATAGCATAAAATAGGATGCACCAAGATATAAGGATCAAGGTAACATGGTGTTTTATGCATAAAAGGACTACCTCAAAAACAAGCAAAACAAGTGAAGGGTAAATGATAAAACATGAGACAAAGAGGCCAAGGAAAAGCAAAAAAGACACGAAAGAGAGATGTCCCAACAAAATGTCCTTAAGACACAACGTAGTATGATGGACCATGGTGGCCTTAGTGCAGTATGTGGATGGGACAATGTACATATAAAGACATAAAGGCACAAAGACATACATACATATAGACATGAAAACATCAAGACAAACAAACAAATCAACAAGTTCAAGAAAGAAAATATGAAAAAGGTGGATCATCCAATGGTGCAATGTTGAAGAAAAGGGGGTTTGAGGGAAGTTATGATGGAGTTTAGGGTGGATTTGGAGGGATATTATTGTTGGCATTAGTTTTGTCATTGATGTAGGAGGGATTCAGGTTCATGGCTTTATCTTCTAAAGCATTTTCTACAAGGTGATTCATTGGAGCTTGACAAGATGAATGTATGTCTAATGTGTATTAGGGTTTCTTCTACAAAATAATGTCCTTACTACTCTGTAACTTCTTGAAATCATGCTCTGCATAAGGATTCAAGTTGTAGTCTCTGCAACTCATGGTTGTGGTTGAATTGTTACATAGACCTCATGGTTGTCAGATGACTAGGGTTTTCATATGTTAGGTTTTAAGTCCTAATCATATTTCTATAAACCCTTGAAAAAAGTTATAACAGGGTGCATAGATGGGTTCACTTTATGTTTTAATTGGATGATGACTTGTGATCACCGGTCACTAGTCACTTAAGTGATAACGTTGAGGGTTTGTAGTCATCTGGTGACCAACCCCTCAACCTAGTCAGGACCAACTTCTCCCTTGATCTCTTTGAAAAGTGGTGCCAATGTCTTTAACAATGGTGACTACTAAATCTTTTGATGGCATAAAGGTCTCCATCAACAATTATAGTTTAAACCTTAACAGCTATCTTCTAGAGTCTATATATTGACAGGTGGTTACTAGTATTGCTAGTTTACAAGAAGTTTGAATAATTTATATTAACTATTTTTAGATGTGATGCCTTTGGGGGTTTCAGCAACTATATGAGGACTGGACCCCAAGTTCTTGAAGCTGATTTATCTCTATAAATTCATCTTTTCTTGAGTGTGGTGTTTTGATGATGGAATTTTGAAGAAATAATTTTTGAAAAGTTTGTAAAACAAAGGTGTTATTGATAGATGTATACAGATCAAAGAGGGAAGAGTGGCGAATGAGTATTGTATTTACAGAAGTTGTATTTGGTTCTGAATGCCATTGTAAACAGAGCAGTGCTCTATGTATTTTTTTATTTTAAGTTGAGTTGGTGCTCTTGATTTGGTTGGAGTTGATGCTCCTAATTTGGTTGGAGTTAGTGCTCCTGATTTGGTTGGAGTTGGTTCTCCTATTTGAGAAGTGATCAGTGAGATCATTGTCAGTGAGGCATATAACATATTAGTAATAAATTTCTTTTGTGAGGTTGAATTGGTCAAATAAACCCAATTAACTCTTCACACAATCTTTTTTTCCCTTTTTAGGGTTTTCCTCATACATCCTTGTGTTATGGTGTGTTTGGTGTGGTTCTTTGGTTTTCTAAGTGCTTTGATGTTTTAACATAATAGTATTTACAATAATTCAAAAATTCGTAAAGCTAATTTCATTAGACTACTGATTCACCCCACCTCTCAGTGGTCCATTGTATTCCAACAATTGGTATCAGAGTAGCAGGTTCCTTGCAAAAGTTTAATAAACTTAGGTTGATCTTGGTAGTGGAATACTATGGCTAATTAGTAAGGATCTTCTACTTCTAAAGCACCTCTCTTTGATAGCACAAATTTTTCTTTTTTGTGTATTAGGATGGATTCGTACTTATCCTCTTTAGGATTTGATGTGGGCAGCAATAGAGAATCGGTATATTATACCTTCTTAGCCACCTTCTATTGTAGATGAAAAAAGATCCTATGAGTGCAATGCCAAGGCAAAGAATGCCACTCTTTGTGGTTTGACAAATGAAATCCTAGTTAAGGTTATGCTTTGTAAAACTGCAAAGGAAGTTTGGGACAAATTAGGTAGTATTTATCAAGGTGATGTCAAAATTAAAGAAGCCAAGTTGTAAACTTTTAGAGAAAATTTTGAAGGATTAAAAATGAATGAAGAAGAGAATCTTGTTGATTATCTTCTAAGGGTAGATGAGACAATTAATACCATTAGGGGTCTTGAAGGGGAGGTGAAAGATTCAGTATTTGTCAAAAAGGACTTAAGATCATTGCCTTCTAGATATGATTCTAAGGTGTCTGCAGTTGAAGAGGCAAGAAACTTGAACAAGCTTACTTTAGATGAGTTACATGGTATATTCACTACCTATGAAACGGGAACACACAATGAAGAATCCACAAAAAGAGAAGTTTCTTGTAAGACTATGAAGAGGAGCAAGGAAACAGATTCTGAGTCTGATGACATAGATGTAAAAGAATCAAACTTTGTTAGAAAGTTGAAGAAGGGATTAGTATGGAAGTGCAAAGGAAAACTTCCTTTCAAATGCTTCAATTGTGGCAAAATAGGACATTTTTCTGCCAAGTGTCCTTATGGTGAACCTGAAAGTGATGTGGAGGATGATGGAAAGCAAGGAAAAAAGAAGAAATATAACTTTAGAAGAAAGATTTCTTACAAAAAGAAGAAAAGTCTCTTTATCAAAGATGCTAATGTGACTGATAGAAACTCTGAAGACACTACTGATAAAGAAGGAGAAACCTTATTTATGACTATTGTAAGTTCAAATTAAGATCAAAGAGATAAACATGAAAATGAATCTGATAAGGATGAGCAAACTAAAGTTGATGAAGTTGACCTTGAAGGTGAATTGATTTGTGCCCTAAGGGAAATAAAAATATTGAAAAAGGAGGCCTCTATACAAAGAGATTAGACTTTGAAAGATAATAAAAATCTGATCATAACTATTAAAGAATCAAATCAATAGATCATCAATCTAAAAACACAACTTGAGGAAGGTAAGAGAGTTGAAGAAATGATTAGGACAGAGTTAGAAGTCAAAGTAAAAGAGTGTTAAAGTTTGGAGGCAGAAATTGTTTCTTTGAGGAAAGGTTAGAAAGATATGACAGTAGCAGTAGATTGTAAGACCTTTTGGGAAAATAAAAGAGGTTCAAAAATATGACTGGTTTGGGGTATGAAATAGGCCAAAGTTCAAAACCTTGGAATGATCAAAGCTATCAAACTCCTCCAAAAGCTGATCACATAAATCCAACCAAGGGTGTTGATGCAAAGGGTTTTACAAAAGTCAGAAATAAGAAGTTTAAAAGACCACCTATTGCAAGCACACCATTCAAGTTCAATTCATAATTTTATGGTTATTATTTTTATTGTAATCAATATGGCCACAAAGCTAGTGATTGTAGGATTGTTTCAAGAAAAAGACCTAATTTTGTTAGTAGAAATCCTTTTGATATCTTGAACAACCTAAGATGCTATAACTATCATAATTTTGGTCATATAGTCAAGTATTGTAGACCTAATCTTGATGAGCAAGGAAAGATTGGTAATACTCATCCCGTGAAGAATATGAAACTCACATATTCTAATAAGAAGCAAAACAAAGGAAAAACAATATGGAAGAAAACAGAAAATGACAAGAAAGTTGAAAAATCAATGTTGGTACAAATTGCCCTGCATGCTAAAAAGAGAGTTCTATGGGTCATAGATAGTGGATGCTTAAATCACATGACTGGTGATAAGAGCAAATTCACTAAACTTGAGGACTATACTGGAGGATTTGTTAAATTTGGAGACAATACTTCCATTCAAATCAAAGGCAAAGGAACTTTGTTTTTAGATGACAAAACACCTATTCATGATGTCTACTATGTAGAATGTCAGAAACATAACTTATTAAGTGTCAATAAGATTTGTGATAGTGGGTACAACATTGTATTGAATGCTTAAGGCTATGCGATAAAGAAAAAATTAGGAAAAATAGTGGTAGAAGGTAATCAGAACAAAAGGTAATGTATACAGTCTTAAAGGGACTAAAAACAAAGATGGTTATGGAATAATCTACCTTATGGGATAGGTGGAGGAGAGTTGGTTATGGCATAGAAGGCTTGGGCACCTAAACTTTGATAATCTAGTCAAAGTTAGTAAAAATCAAAATGTTAGAGACATGCCTCACATCACCAAACCTGTCAATAGCACATGCAAAGAGTGTCAACATGGAAAAAAGACCAAAATTAGTTTCAAGTCAAAAGAACATTCATCCACAAGACCATTGTAGTTAGTACATACAGATTTGTGTGATCCTACAAGGACAAAAGCTCTAAATGGATAAAGATACTTCAAGTTACTCAAGAATGACATGGGTAACATTCCTAAAACACAAGTTAGAGGCATTTGAAAGATTCAATATTATTTAGAAAGCTGATTGAAAAGGAATTAGACCATAAAATCAAATGCTTGAAGTTTGTTAAAGGTAGAGAATATACTTCAAGGGAGTTTGAAGACTATTGTGAGCAACATGGCATTAAAAGACATTATTCAACCTCAAGGACACCTCAACAAAATGGTGTGGTAGAAAGAAAAACTAGGACAATCAAGGGGATGGCTAGGACAATGCTAAATGAAGCCAATTTGTCAAATATTTACTAGAAAGAGGTAGTCCATACAGTTGTATACAACCTAATTAGAGTTCAATTGAGGGTAAATTCCAACACTCCATATGAGGTTTGGTATGGTAAGTTAGCTAATGTTAGTTATTTTAGAATATTTGGTAGCAAATGTTATATTAAGAGGGATGAAGAAGGCTTGGGTAGCTTTGAGTCTAGATGTGATGAAGGAATATTCCTTGGATATTCCACTCATAGCAAAGCATACAAATGTTTCAATAAGATGCTAAAAAGAATGGTTGAAAGTACTAATGTCAAAGTTGATGAACAATGGCAGCTTGACAAATAGTAGTTAGAAGATGTTGAAGAGGAATCTAAATCAGAAATAGAAATAGAAGTTCTAAAAGAAGAGTTAACACCTAAACAACCTATTGAAACTATGGTAAAGACTCTCTCAAGAACTATACAAATAAATCATCCTGAAGAGCAGATTATTGGGAACAAAGATGTAGGAGTACAAACTAGAAGAAGACTTGCCAAATCAAATGACCAAGCTTATCTTTGTTTGTTATCAGCAATAGAGACAAAAAATTACACTGAGGCTAGCAAAGATGAGTGTTGGATCAACGCCATGGAGGAGGAACTAAGTCAAATTAAGAAGAACAAAACTTGGGAACTAGTTCCTAGGCCTAAAGATAAGAATATCATTGGAGCCAAATGGCTATTTAGAAACAAATTGGATGAAAATGGTAAGGTTGTTAGAAACAAAGTAAGACTTGTCTGTAAAGGATACTCTCAGGTTGAGGGTATTGACTTTGAAGAGACATTTGCACCTATGTCTAGACTAGAGGCCATAAGAATGTTTTTAGCCTTCTTTGTCTATAAGAACTTTAAAGTGTAGCAGATGTATGTGAAATTAGCTTTTCTGAATGGGAACCTGGAAGAAGAAGTCTAAATGGAGCAACCTAAAGTTTTTAATGTGAAGGAGGACATCATTATGTTTATAGATTAAAAAAGGCCTTGTATGGTTCGAAGCAGGATCCTAGAGCAAGGTACTCTAGGTTGGACAAGTATTTGCAAGAGCAAGGATTCACTAGAGATGGAGTAGATAGCAATCTCTATTTCAAATCAAAAGGTGAGGACTTACTAGTTGTTGTAGTTTATGTGGATGACATCATATTTGGTAGTAGTGATGATGATATGTGTAAATATTTTCCTAACCTTATGAAATTAGAATTTGAAATGTCTATGCTTGGAGAGTTGTCCTTCTTTCTTGGATTGCAGGTTTCACAACTTGATAAAGGTATCCTCATCTCCCAAACTAAGTATGCAAAGGAGATGCTTAAGAGGTTTCAAATGGATGAATGCAAACCAGTCAGGACTCCCATGATAACTAGTTGTAAGTTGAGCAAGGTTGATGATTCACCTAATACAAATCAAACAATGTATAGGACAATGATAGGTAGTCTATTATACTTGATAGCATCTAGGCCTGACATCATGCAGGAAGTGTGTTTGGTAGCAAGATTTCAGTCATCTCCCAAAGAATCTCATGTGAATGCAGTGAAAAGAATCTTTAGATACCTAAAACGCACATTAGACTATGGTTTATGGTATCCTAGGATTGATGACTTCACATTACTTGTCTATACTGATGCTGATTGGGCAAGGTACATTGATGATAAGAAGAGTACTAGTGGTGGAGCATTTTTCTTAGGTGGCAGATTAGTGTCATGACATAGCAAGAAGAAAGAGTTAGTGTCTTTGTCAACTACAGAGGTTGAATACATTGTTGCTACTTCATGTTGTACTCAGGTGCTTTGGATAGTACAAGCTCTTCAAGACATCAAGGTAGAAGTTCCTAAACCTATCTCCATTCTATGTGATAATACTAGTGCCATCAATGTATCCAAAAATCTTATTATGCACTCCAGAACAAAGCATATTGCTATAAAATATCACTTC
This sequence comes from Cunninghamia lanceolata, assembly GCA_027924645.1. Classification (NCBI taxonomy): domain Eukaryota; kingdom Viridiplantae; phylum Streptophyta; class Pinopsida; order Cupressales; family Cupressaceae; genus Cunninghamia; species Cunninghamia lanceolata. The sequence goes on from BSBN01001011.1 coordinate 4,492,197, forward strand.
TTGAGAGAAAAAGTCTTAGCAAATGAAGTTACATTGGACTATATTGCTACTAAGGACCAAGTGGTAGTTATTTTACCAAACCTTTAGCTAAGGATGTGTTTAAACATTTGAGACAAAGGTTAGGTTTTCAATCTCTCTCGTCTATCCACTAGGTCAGAGTTCTGGTACAATTTTAGGGGGAGTATATGATCCTTATTCTACATCTCTAAAACTAGGGCATCCTTTGTCATTGATGTCAAAGCGGGAGTAAAGAAAATGACATTCTTTGTTGATAGTTTTTTGTATTGTATCAGTCCTCACTTGACATGATTGACCTTGTTTGATTATTCAAATACTTGTTTGTATCTGTCATGACAATGTTGATCTCTGATTGAAGTAATCTTATTTGTATCTGTCATGGCAATGATCTCTAGTATCAGTCATGACAGTGATCTCTAATTGTAGTAGTGCTCTGTTTGTAGTAGTATTTGCACTTGAAATTGATGATGGAGTGATGGAGAAATGCTATATTATTTGACTGTGATCGAAATACTATGTTGTTTGACTATGTTCATTGTAGGAGAAATGCTCTATTTGACAATTTTCATTGCAGGTGTTTGCAGCTTGACAAGAAATGTCTTTGTACATACAATGTTGGGTCTTGAGGAGATACAGGAAATGTCACACTACATGGATGGACTCAAGTCGTCTCAGTAGTTTCAATATATCAGGATGATAGGGAAGTCATCATGGAGTAGCTGATCATATATGTTGACATCATATCTCAGCCAAGTAGATGACAGAGCAATCATCATGGGGATGGACTCATAATCATGATGTGTGTTACATAGTTAGCATTAGCATAACATGTTCATCAGTGTTTAATGATCAATTAGTTTGTCAAAAATGTCAGATAGGAAGAGATGGCAAAGTGCATTTTTTACAAAGGTAAGTGCAATGGTTGACATCAATGCCAAAGGGGGAGTTTTTTGGCATTAGTTTTGTCATTGATGTCAGAGGGATTCAGGTTCATGGCTTTATCTTCTAAAGCATTTTCTACAAGGTTATTCATTGGAGCTTGACAAGATGAATGTATGCCTAATGTGTATTAGGGTTACTTCTACAAAATAATGTCCTTACTGCTCTGCAACTTATCTTGAAATCATTCTCTGCATAAGGATTCAAGTTATAGTCTCTGCAACTCATGGTTGTGATTTAATTGTTAGCAGACCTCATGGTTGTCAGATGTCTAGGGTTTTTATATGTTAGGGTTTAAGTCATAATCCTATTCCTATAAACCCTTGAAAGCAAGTTATAATAGGGTACATAGACGGGTTCACTTTATGTTTTAATTGGATGATGACTTGTGATCATCGGTCACCAGTCACTTAAGTGACAACATTGAGGGTTTGTAGTCATCTGATAACCAGCCCCTCGACCTAGTTGGGACTGGCTTCTCCCTTGACTACTTTGAAAAGTGGCACCAATGTCTTTATCGATGGTGACTATTAAATCTTTCGATGGCGTGAAGGTTTCCATCAACAGTTATAGTTTAAACCCTAATGGCTATCTTTTGGAGTCTATAGATTGACATATGATTACCAGTATTGTTAGTTTACAATCAGTTTGAACAATTTCTATTAACTATTTTTTTGATGTGATGCCTTTGGGGGTTTCAACAACTATATGAGGGTTGGACCCCGAGTTGTTGTAGGTGATTTATCTCTATAAAGTCATCTTTTCTTGAGTGTGGTGTTTTGATGATGGAATTTTGAAGAAATAATTTTTGAAAAGTTTGTAAAACAAAGGTGTTATTGATATATGTATATAGATCAAAGAGGGCAGAGTGGTAAGTGAGTAATGTATTTGCAGAAGTTGTATTTGGTTTTGAATGTCATTGTAAATAAAGTAGTACTCTATGTATTTTTTTCTTGTAAGTGGAGTTGGTGCTCTTTATTTGGTTGGAGTTGGCACTCCTGATTTAGTTGGAGTTGGTGCTCTGATTGTTTGGAGTTGGTGCTCCTATTTGAGAAGTGATCAGTGAGATCATTGTCAATGAGACATATAACATATTAGTAATAAATTTCTTTTGTGAGGTTAAATTGGTCAAATAAACCCAATCAACTCTTCAGATATTTGTTTTTTCCCTTTTTAGGGTTTTCCACATACATCCTTGTGTTATGGTGGGTTTGGTGTGGTTCTTTGGTTTTCTAAGTGCTTTGATGTTTTAACATAATAGTATTTAAAGAATTCAAAAATTAGTAAAGCTAATTTCATTAGACCACTGATTCACCCCCCCCCCTCTCAGTGGTCCATTGTATTCCAACAATTATAGGAGTTGTGGAGAAGGATAGGATGGGTCCCAAATAAGAAGTAGATAGGAGGGGGAATATAGTGCACTTTTTCCTAATGAGTAGGGAAGCCATAACAATGATGTGTGAAGAGGGAAATGATGTAGAGGGGTTGGGAGAAAGGTTAAGTTGTACAGATAGTTAGAAGACATGTGGGTATGAAAAGTGTGGGATGGTCAACCATGTGGGGGTAGACTTAAGGACATACCATGAGAGGGGTATATGTTTAGGCACCCTTCTCAAGCATGAGTTAGTGAGGCAACACCACTGGTCTAGAGAAAAGATAAGGGATGAAGCAAAGAAAAATGGCATGAATGGATGTGGGGGAGTGGGTGTTTGGGGGACATTGGTTGAGAAATAACAATGAAGGAGGAAAGGGAGAATGGGGCTCATGGAAGTATGAAGTATGGATAATGAAAAGGGATGGAGGGAATGTGATAAAAGGAGGTGACTAGGCTTGAGAAAACAACCTGAGTTGAAAGGGATCAAGAGATTGGGGGATTAGGGGGATGGGGATGAATGGTTAAAAGGTGATTAAAAGTTAGGGGAACTAGATTTTAGATGGAAGGGGGATGAGTGCTTATAGATAAGGGAGGAATAATGCTACACATGATGCCTATTTGTCATGTTTTCATCATGGCACTTGCTCAAGGTGCCATAAGAAATGGTTTTCACCATTGGACAAAATTATCTCTTTACTTTTTTTTGACAATTTTTTTTATATTTGTGATTTTTTTAATATATTTTCTAGATTTGTTTTTTCTTGTTCAAGTATGAAAACATGCTATATCAGCTTGATACACCTCTATCATGTTGTGCCAAGATTATCCTATTTTGAGTAATTAATGGGCTGGGATCCTACAACTGATGTACAACCCACAAATTTTATTATGAGCCTCATGGCGAGTTGAGTCAATTTTATCCAAGTGCAAACATCTTTAAAAAGTGCCATCATGACCCCTATGGTTGAGAGTTGCTTCTGGGATATGTCAAACTTAGGATTGTGGGTGCATAGATGTAGGTCTTGATTGGGAAGGTTGGTGTAGGCTTGTGGATTTAGGGTCATGGGATTTGAATTTATGATATGGATATTTAGAGTGGCATAGGGTAATTTTTTGATTTGATAGTGGGGATGAATTGGGGGATTGAGCATTGAAGATTAGTACCAACAACTAGACTATATTGTAAATATTGTGAAGGTGGCAAACACCTATTGTATGTAATGTGCATATTTTGATTTTGTGTTGTATTGTGCTTAATTTCTTCATTTTGTTATGGAATCTGTATTGTTTTCTTGCTTTCCTTGTGATGTTTGGATTTCTATCACCTTTTGGATTCTCTTTGATCTTTAATTTTATGCACTTGATTTTGATTTAGTGCTTGTTTTTATTCCTTGCTTCAATTTGATGCTTTACTTCATTACAATCCTTTGCTTTGTATGATGTATGAGCTTGTTGGTCCCAATTAAGGGGCTCAAGATGAGGGGGTTTGAGGTTAATAGTGAGGATGGAGGTATTGTTGAATAATTTTGTGACAACAAGATCACAAAGAATCTAGATGGACACCATTTATGTCTTCATTAGATGAAGCTTTCTTGGGAACCAAAAAAGTGTCATCAACCACATTTACATGTACTAGGGTGGCATTTGGTTGTTCTTCCCAAGGCACATATTCTACCCCATTAGTGTCATTAGTTGATGTAACCTATAGAGGATGAAGGGTTCCTTGCTCATGAAGCCTAAGGCCTTTTCCCTTGTTTTTCATGTTTCAACACATTTGCAATGGTATATGATACATGTTCTCCTTAAAATAAGATGCACATTCTCCATCTTTGTAAAGCCATGCATTATCTAAGCCCTTAATATGTTATCTACCCAAAACCTCCTTGCATGAAAGTAGTAGGTCCATATTGTAGTGTTTTGGATGGATTACTAGATGTGGTATAGGGTCAACCATAGGATCAAGGGGAAAGGAGAAGCTTGGTGATATGCAAGGCTTCATGGATTAGGTACTGACCACACCCCTTATTTATGATCTTAAAGGATGACATGATGGATACTATTTGGGGGTTGGGTTGGTGGAAGTGGATGGGAGATCATTATGGTTAACATAGGATGTGGATTTGGTCGAAGCATGATTAGGTGTTGCCTTAGAGATTGGAAAATGGTGATATTTGTTAGATTAACCCTCTAGCATTTTATAATATTGAAATGGGCGAGGGTCAATAGGGATAGTAACTTCTATACCATTATAAGGTAACTTGAGGCATTGATGATAAGTGGAAGGGATGACCCACATGGCATGGATCCATGGGTGGTGAAGGATATTGAATGGGAGATCCTAGTCGATGACATGGCATAAGGTTTTTTGCAATATGAGCCCTACCTCTATAGGGAAGTGGATAGTGTCAACTAATTCTCTTTCTACATTGTCATATGCCTTGATAGCGATAATCTATAGATGTAGGGCCTCTATTGAGTAGACAAATTGTTCCACCAATCTAAATGTGCAAAGGTTCAAGCTTGACCTATTATCTATGAGAACTCTTTTAACTTTTTGTTTGGATATGATAGTTTCAATGTAAAGAGGGAGGGTATAAAAGGGATCAATTGAATGCATGTCACTAGGGCTAAAGGTTAACTGATGGTTGCTGGAAAGGCGGCTAATGAAGGCTTGGAAGTGGGATGGATCGATATCATTAGGGACATGCAAATCTTAGAAAATGTAGTTCTAGGTATCCTTGTAAATGGGGGATGATCTAAGGAGATCAAGTATGGACATTTGGGTGGGTGTTTTCTTAAGGTGGTCAAGTAGACCATATTTCTTTTGGAGATTGGCCAGAGGGGGGCCTTGGAAGGTAACTTTACCATATCAAGTGGTAACAACATAGTTGAAGGATTTGATTTTAATGGTGTGAATGCATTCATGGGATTGCTCAATATTTCCAACAACATAATCATAATTGTAGGGTACTTTATGGTAGTTGATGTTATGGGTGTGGGTGTTTAGTGGTAAAAATGGGGAAGCAAGATAGAAGACATCAAGTACCACAATTTCACAACATAAAACATTAGGGAAGCAAAGGAGAAGTTTAGGGATAAACTACTAAGTTCATATGTTTCCTTTTCCTATTTTATAGTGTCTGTGTGACTATTTTTTATCAGGTTTTATAAGCTAGTTTCTTTCACTAAGCATGAAACCCTAATTTACCAATCAAACTGTAATAATTTAATTTTTAACATGGGTACAAATGAAATGATTACAAAAATGTAGAGAAAATAGTTCAGAGATAGTGTCCCTGGAAACAGAGGGGTTGTTGGACTAGGGCGTTAGTGGCAATGTCCCAGAAATTTTTGAATGTCTAAATTTTTTGCAACAATTGTTTCACACTCTCCAGAGGCTTCCAGATCCTGAAGAAATCACCCAATTGGATTAGGGCACTAGTGGTAGTGTCCCGAAAGTCTAGGAATCTCAAAATCCAAATTCCATGATGACTATGTTTGCAATATCTGTCTTCCTGTAGCTCCTTTCCACCGGATCTCAACGAATTCAACATGTACATGCAAAAGGAGGAAAAAGATGGTTGTGGCTATATAGGAGCTTGCCTCAGTCAAGCCATGTTTTCAGTATTCCTACCTCAACAATAGCCCAAGATAAAGATATGCAAATGTGTCTGTTCATCTAACAAATGTGCATGTATAAACATAAAACCCTAGATGACTCAAGCATCAAGGAGAGATCAACAATTTGCTTCACTCAAGGAACAAACACAAATTCACCTCAAGGAGATGAAAACAATGAAGACTTGCATGAACAAGAAGGCAATGTAGTTGTATCCATGGAGGATTCCAAACTCGATGTTGGAAGCTTTAACCCTTCTCTCGATCATGCAAAAGGTGTACAAACCTTAGGAAGAGCAAGATAGTCTCAAGATCTTGATTCCTAATCTCCATCCATTGTCTCTATGATAGTAAATTCAAATAAATTCAAAGAGCTTAAACAAATCATTGATCTTCAATGGAAATTTTGGTAGAGTTTTGGCATAAAGTTTACATATAGATTGTGTATGTTAAAATGATTTTCAAATGTCTTTAAATATCTAACCTTAGGAATTTCAAATTTTGAAATAAGATGTCAACATCGCGCAAAAAATGAAAGTTTGAAAATAGAATCCCGAAATGCACAGCGGGGGCCAACATCCCTCCAAAATTTAGGACCCTGGGAAATAGGGAAGAACAAGGGCACTAGCACCCAAGTCCAAGCCCTAATTTCCTTATCAGGACTGCCTCAAGGAGGTTAGGGGATCCCAAATCCAAGCTTGCTTTTCACCCTCAGTCTTAAGTATTCCAAAATATGACATTCGTCCAGTTAGACATAGGTCAATCAAGTTTTGGGAAGGTCAAAAATAAACTAGGTTAAAATATCACCAAAGGAGAGGAGCTAAACCATGATAAATTGTACCATTCCATATAGGAGGACAATTTCTGACATAACATTTAGCCCCCACTTTAGTGGCCATATGACACTACGGGCATATGCAACTAAAGGAAAGTAAATACATCAATCATGAAAAGGATATCCAAAAGGATACTATAGAGGATGCCAAAGTGTTGTCATAAAAGAGGAAGAATCTCCCAAGTCTATAATCCTGCAAGACCACAAAGTTAGGAACTGCAACCTGCAAAGGAACACTTGTTAGAAAATAAAAATCAAATCACCCTGCAACCACCACCAATAAGTCAGTTCATAAACACTAAGAGGATTGAGTGATGAGACGTGATGAGGTAGGAAATTAAGGGAGACATATGCCCCCTTGTTTCTACTTGCTTAGTTTGAAAAGTAGAAACAAGGAGATATCTACATGCGTCAATTTTGAGGAACCTTGATGAGAAATGCATTGTGAGAGTTGTCTGGACAAACAACATGGAAGCACAACACATTAAGTAAGATAGAGAGAAGAACCAGGATTCCAACACAATAGACGGCATGAAAATTTGAGTTTGACAGCTCGAGATAGAGGTTTAAGAAGAAAACTGTTTAATTTTGCTCCTAAATAGTGATAGAAATTCTCATCCATTTACTATATGTAAAAGGAGTTGTCACTTTTCACTATTCATTCTTACTTGTCATTGTGTAGAGGAGAGAAGGAGAAGGAGGAAGAGATCGACGATGTCAACGTGACGTCCATACCAACTTCCGTGATTGGAGATGCTCCAAGCCCGAGTGGCAAAGAGATGTTTCGAGGCTGAAGTAGATTCCTAATCCTTTCTTGTGCTCTCATTCTTTCTATATTCTTTAGGTTTTGTCATTTTATGTGTCATTTAGGACAATTCTAGGTAAGGGTCCCTATCAGGGGCACCCAAGTCCACTCAGGTCGCCCAGGTCCTCCTAGGGCACCCTAGTCCACCTAGGGCATCCAAGTCCAGAAAGGACAAGGGCCCCAAGGATAGGGCACTGCTTGCTATTGTATATACTAGGTGATGATTTTATGTTGTATACTGATTCAACTTCTTTATGTTTATTATGTAGGTTGTTCTCAGGATGCGAGAGCATACAGGCGGTCACCTGATCTTGTTTCTGTAAGATCACATCAGTACCATGACAAACACAGAGAGAGGCCATTTACAGCCAGTAGGGCTCTGGTGGGTGTTTGATATGCCCACAATTAGATTTCATTGTAATATGTTAATGGTACTGATGGAGAGGTGGAATGTAGATACTTCTACATTCCATCTGCCCATAGGGGAGATGACTATCATGCTAGAGGATGTCTACCGGATCCTGCGCTTGCCTATATGTGAGGAGACAGTGAGGGTTGTAGAGCATCACTCAGCAAAGTATACTCAAGAGAGTCAGATGTATTGTCTAGGCTACACAGTCACTCAGGCAGAGCGTGGGCACATTTATCTTTGGTTACTAGAGCAAGGATGCACTAACATCCATCTAATTCAAAGGATTATGATTGTTATAGTAGCATTAGCAGTCGCGCCAGATGGACGAGGCACACACCTTCACAGGGGCCTTGTTCACACTATTAGGGTGATGGAGGAGCATGGGAGAGTCTATGCATAGGGGCACAGTATGCTTGCACACCTCTACCATGAGTTGGGATGGTATGTTCATTATGAGGCACACAGCTTGATGTGTTGCACATTACTACAGGTATGGGCCTTTGATCATATCAGATGCACATGGCCTACAGGTTTTCCCATAAAGCTAGCATTTACCTATCCATGAGTCCATGCCTATCCTCTTGTTAGATGCTGGAGACATAGTGATCTACTATACTGGAGAGTTGTATTTGATAGACTACAGCTTGACGATATCATCTAGAGACCATATCGTGGCTATATAGCATGGCCAGGTCAGCAAAGATAGTTAGCGAGGATGTAGAGGGATTAGCTGATGGCTGGTCACCTTGATCACATTGTTGTTTGATCTTACTTTAATAGGGTAGCACGATAATTATATACCGACAGGATGTACCTATGATGCGTCCAAGCTATGCACACTCTATGCACAATGTAGTCAGGGCAAACAGTACCTGACAGTCGACATTAGCAGATGTAGCAGTTAGTAATGATGATGGTATAGAGGATGTAGAGTTGATATATGATGCTGACAATGTCAGAGTTACCTAGGCATATCAAATCGGGTGGCAGACATCGCGGCCCACACTTATCTATCCGCCTAGTCACCCTATAGGTGATCCTCGACCTTGGGTCGGTCATGTGAGTGACACATGGGTAGAGGATGACATTAGTGACTTTGCTGGCTATTACAATCTGGATGATGATGAGGAGGAGGAGGTCCCATCATGGTACGTCTTTAAGGCGAGACCAAGGCAAGATCAACATGAGGCAGACAGTGATGATGAGGTTGAGTCTCAATAACGATCAAGATCTCATGGTCCAGTCCATATGGATGTGAGAACATCTAGCTAGCATAAGCTAGGGGGGACTAGTAGTCATATGCCCCCAGCTACAGAGTTGACTACAGAGCTAGTCACACCATCAGCTATCTGAGATCCACCTTGGCGAGATGGAGATCCAGGTAGGATGCTTTTTATATACATATGCAGGTATTTGTGATTATTTATTTATGATGTCTATATGAGGTATTGATATCTATTTTGTTTTCTTTTTTGCAGTTGGGATAGATGCATGGCACGACCTAGTGAGCTGCGTCATAGCAAAGATAGTTCTAGCCGATGCGATCGAGCAGTAGGTACAAACAAGATACTCACCACAACCATCTGTAAGGTGGCATGTGGAGATCTTTATGCCTTTTGCGAGATATAGATTATTAGTAGAGTTTATTCTAGATCAAGCTATCCAGAGAGCCAAGTGTGCAGAGGTGAAGCACTAGATGCTATGAGAGTAGGTTATTGTAGTATCTGCACCTGAGGGAGATCCTATCATGAGTGATATCTTACTTCTTGAGTTGCACTAGGTGAGAGCTAACAGGGATAGGCTCTGGGACAGAGCTAGAGAGAGCCACATCTGAGAGGGATCAATATCAGCAGATGTATCGAGAGTCACATGACAAGGTGCTAGGACTAAGAAGAGAGATCAGGGGGTTACGATCACAGAGTGTCTCTAGGAGTCATTTGTGATCCATAGACACACATGGTTAGGCTTCTGTTACACACACACCATGAGGTCCTGGGGGCACAGGTGATCGAGGTTCAGCTATGTGATGTATATTATGTACTGCGATGTCCCATTTTGATGTACAGGATAGTTGACTCTGATGTTTATGTAAGCTAATGAGGATATATATAATGCTTGTCTATTGTTGTTTCTAATGTTGTCTAATATATCACATGTGATTTATATAAAATGCAACTAGTGATAAATGTTAAATGCTCATGTGGAAATGTGATTAATGATGATGTGGTACTTAAGCAATTATTTCTAGAATATAAAGTAAAAAGCACAATGATTAATGAATTTCACACATAACCATTATTCTATGCTTAACTCAATTAATACAAAGGTGATCTTTCAATAAAACATGTTTAAACATGATACAATAATGATTAACTGTAAAAGATGCTATGTTAAATGAATTAAGATAAAATAATCATATCTTGTCGAAATTGAAGCTAAGCTAAATAATAAGTTTTTCTTTATAAAGTAACATCTAACATATAATCTTAAGCATAAAATTTCTTGAGGTGTGCAGCATTAATAGGTTCTTTAATTAGCGTACCTTGTTTGTTGGCTAGATTATACACTCTTGATCCAAAGGCTTCAATAACGACATACGATCTGAGCCAATTAGTGCTGAACTTTCCTTTTTCTCTAGGAGGTGCGTTCACATTACATTGATTCTCATAAAGTACCAAGTCTCCAATATTGAATGAACAGTGTATGACACACTCATTGTAAGATCATTGTATATGCTTTTGATGGGCCTTAAGATACTCAAGAGTGTTAATACACTGTTCATCCAGCATCTCAAGTTGTTGTAATCTCTTTTCTCTTTCCATGTCATCATCAATAACATCTCTTAAGGAGACTCTTAATGAAGGAATTTTGAGTTCCAAGGGCATTACCGCGTCAGTACCATAAACAAGATTATATGGGGTAGTTCTAGTAGCCATACAAATGCTTGTTCTATAAGCCCATAACGCATAGGATAATTGAGTATGCCAATCTTTTTTATGCTTATTAATAGTTTTTCATAGAATTTGTCCTATAACCTTGTTTGAAGCTTATGCTTGGCCATTTGATTGAGGATAATAAGGAATAGAGAAGCAATGTTGAATGTGATACTTTTCTAGAAATTTCCTCACATCCTTGTTCTTGAATGGCATACCATTGTCAAAGACCAAGGAGGAAGGAATACCAAATCGAGAGATTATGTTATCTTGTATAAAACGACAAATTACTTTAGCAATCATGGATCGTAAAGGGATAGCTTCAACCCACTTTGTGAAGTAATCAATAGTGGTAATTATAAAGGTATGTCCTTGAGAAGAAGGTGGAGAAATTTTACAGATTAGATCCAAACTGCAAACAGAAAATGGCCAAGGTGAAATTTGGGCATGAAGTTCTTGGGCAGGTGCTTGGATTAACTATTGATGTTGTTGACATTGTGGGCACTTCTTGACATAATCAAAGGAATCTTGTTCCATACGTTGCCAATAATACCCCATATGTATTAGTTTTTGTACCAATGCTTTTCCTCCAAAATGTCCTCCACAAGCGCCAGAGTGAGCTTCTTCTAAAGCTATCAGAATTTCTGAATTACTAAGACATCAGAGGACACCATTATAACTTTGTCTATATAAGACATTGGATAGAATGATATAGCGTGCTACAAGTATACGTAGGCGAACTTGAGCATTTTTAGATGTTGAATTAGGGATGGTTCCATTGCGCAGATAGTTGAATATATGGGAGAACCATTCATCAGAGTTTATACCACAACAGAGATCAGTACTTGTAACTACAGGATCTTCTATGACTGGTGTTTTAAGATTATGAATAATAAAGGTAAATTCATCAAGAGAATCATCAGGGGATATGATGGAAGCTGTGCTTGCCATTGCATCCGCATGTTGATTATCTTTCCTTGGAATAGTATCAATTGAAAAGGATGTAAATCGCTTTAATAAAGACAAAGAAAAATCACGATATTGAGATAATTGTCTTGTTTATCTTAATATGATCCATTTATTTTTCTTACAATTAGTTGTGAATCACCATATATGGCTAGGTTTTTAATCTTTAGAGCCAAGGTGGCACGAAATCCTACAATGAGCTTCATACTCAGTAATGTTGTTTGTGCATGATAAGTTTAGGCAGTAAGACATAGGAATCGGCTTACGTATAGGGGGTATTAGTATGACACCAGCACTGAAGCCAGTTTGACATCTTGATCCATCAAAATACAATTCCCATTTATCTTCCTTATCAATAGCTAATATTTGATCATTAGGGAATGTCTCCTGATTTTGTATAACAAAAGGAGAGGGTGCCTCAGCTAAATGGTCGGTTAATGCTTGTCCTTTAATTGCTTTCTGAGATATAAATTTGAGATTGAATTTAGTTAACAACATAACCCATTTAGCAAGGCGACTGGAAAGATCTATTTTAGCAAATAAATGTTTCAAAGGGTCAAATTTTACTATTACATGTATTTAGCATTTAGGAGATAATGCTTAAGCTTTTGTGTTGTGACAAGAAGAGCTAAGCATTGCTTTTCAATTACAATATATCGCACTTCATAATTGAACAATGTTCGGCGGATGTAATATACAACACGTACCTTGCCTTTAATATCATGTTGTACTAATAAGGCTGTGAGAGCATTATTAGATGTTGTGGTGTAAAAGATAAAAGGTTTATCAAAAACAATAGGTTGTAAAATAGGAGGTTTAGCGAGATAACTTTTTGAGTCCTCAAAAGCCTTCTGACATTCTAAATTCCATTGAAATTTTGAATCCTTCTTCAGTAGTTGAGTAAAAGGGTGAGTCCTATCCGTGAGTTGTGAGACAAATCAGAGAATGGAATGTATCTTCCCTTGTAAACTACAAAGTTGAGATATGTTTTTAGATGCTGAAATGTTAACAATCATGTCAATCTTTTTCGTATCTACTTCAATACCATGATTTGAAACTATGAAACCCAACAATTTCCCACTGTCGACACCAAATATGTACTTACAGGGATTTAATAGCATGTTGTATTTCTTTATTCATTCAAAGATTTGTTGGAGAATAATAGTATGATCTTGGCGATTAATGGACTTCGCCAAGATGTTATCAACATAGTCTTCTAAAATATTGTGCATGTAATCATGAAATATAAGAATCATGGCACGTTGGTAAGTTGCTCCAGCATTCTTAAGTCCAAATGGCATGACTACCCAAAACAATGTTCCCCATGGTGTTATAAAAGTTGTTTTATATTAATCATGAGGATTTATGAAAATTTGATTATATCCTAAAAATCCATCCATGAAGGAAAGAAATTCATGGCTAGCTATTGAATCAAAAATCATATCAATGTTTGGAAGTGGGAAATCATCTTCCAAAGATGCAAGATTCAAATCTCTAAAATTGGTACACATGCGAATACAACCATTGGTTTTAGCGACAACCACTATATTCAAAATCCAAGCTAAATAGTCAATAGGGTAGATAAAGTTGACTTGTAGAAGCTTTTCTATCTTAGCCTTAACAAGTAATGCAATCTTAGGATTAATCTTATGAATCTTTTGTTTAAACAGCTTAGCATCTAATTTCAATACAATATTATGTGTTACAATTTGAGGATCAATACTAGGCATATCAGAATAGTTCCAAGCAAACAATTTAGAAAATTCATGTAACAACTTTGTCATATCTTCTTTTTCTTCTACATTTAAGCAATCACTTATAGGGATAACTTTTTTAGTATTGTCTTTCTCCATGAAAACATCAACAGTCTTTCCATTAAGTAGATTATTGTGGTCTAGGAGATCGGATGATTATGGTAACTCTTCAGATTTTAGATTAGTATTGATCATGCTAGTGGATTTTATAAAATATGTAACACTATTCAAACAATAAGGCAATCCACGTTTATGATGGTGATGGTGAATATTGTCGTAAGCACCTAAGAATTCAATTATCACTTCATCTGTTGAAAAGACATCTAAGGGGATCTCTCCTAGAGGACAATTAGTGTCAATCATCTCAAGAAAGATCAAATTAAGCAAAGATATTGTGTTCACATTAAGAGTAGGACATCTATGAGCTTTAGATTCCCTGAAAGGGTTATATCCAATGCCACTAGAGTAATGTCACGAAGCGGATTCTATAGGTACACAAATCCCTTGTTGATTAATACCGCAACCATTACCTACATAATCACAATTCTTATAAAGGATTTGAAATCCTTGACCATAGAGAGAAGCCATTTCTTTGGAAGGTGGGGCATCATAAGTCTCATAATCTATAGTGTAAGTGAAAGTATTATCTATATTTGTTAGTAAAAAGACTTTAGTATTTGAGAATTTAGATGAGATTGATGCAACACTTGATGTTTCAGGAGTAGAGTCGTTAATTTTATATTCACCTTGTAGAGGGGGATGTAAAATCTAATGAACCCCAATCATCACCAAGAAATGCATTCGATTTTTTTGATTCTTGCACAACATTGTCTATGACAAGAGGGTTTGATGAGTAAACTTTTAGATTGTTTAAGATCTTATGTTGAACAACTTGCTTTTGTGATTCAATTTGTAAACAAATATATGGTTCAGGATCAGCATGGATAGTATGAAGTTTATCTTTATGAACAAACTTGATTGAACGATGAAGGGTAGAAGGAACTGCCCCTAGTGCATGAATCCATGATCTACCAAGAATCATGTTGTAAGATAAAGAACAAGGCATGACATGAATCAGGGTAGGTAAAGTTATAGGCCCAATTTGTATAGATAAAGTTATGGTGCCTACGGATTGCCTTCCAATCTTATCAAAGCCACAGATGCTTATCTTATCCGGCTTAATCAAAGATGTATCAACTTTAATCTTATGTAATAAATTGATGTCACAAACATTAAGAGCTGATCCATTACCAATCATAACTCATTTAATCAATTTCATGTTTATTGTAATGAAAATAATCAAAGGATCATACTAATTTTGAACTTCAAGAGATGGCAACTCATGTTGTTGAAACAGAATGTCTTTTTTTGTCGCATGCATACAATCTAAAAGAGCTACTACATCATTAGGTTTGCAGTGGGTGGTACAATCACCTTTTGTAAAGCTTCTTGGAGCATTCCATGGTATGTAGGTGAAGTTTGTATAAGTTCCCAAAGAGATATCTTAGCAGGAGTAGCATAGAGTTGCTCAACAAGATCATAATATTGACTAACTTTTTGTGTTAAATGAGGTGCTTGAGGAAACATCGGTTGAGAATTTGGTAAAGATATTGGAATGCTCGATTGTTGTTTGCCATGTTTGTTATTCTGAGTATTGTATGTATGAGCAACCATAGTATGACTAGGTTGTTGTGAATTTAATTGTTTTATCTGTTTAGCATAGTTATAAATGTAATCAAGAGGTCAGGAAGAAGGTGAAAGACCTCTAATAGTGAGCACCAATTTAGGAGGAGGTTGAACCACATCTGAACACAAAGTGACCACTATTTTTAGTTTCATGAGTTCTTCTTGAGTTTTAGGAACATAGATTACATTTACATATCTTTGAAACAATGAAGATTTAGGAGTCATAGTGGAATAATCAATCGAGATAAAGTCCTCAAGGGCTTCATCTAACATATTGAAGTCATCACAACTAAATGGATCATCACACACATGAAAGTATTTCAAAAAGTAATATGACATTATAACATGCTCAAATTAACTCAAGACTTAAATGTAAAATAATTAAGCATAAACTTTGTGAAAATATAATAGAATGACACTATGCAACACACAAAGTTATAATTTCAATCTCTTTTAATGAAAGAATAAAGGAATCACTCAAGTTTCAATATATGTACTTTCACAAAGTAGGGTTTGCAATCTAAATATGTTTTAGGACAACAAACTAAATTGGATCTGATGTTGAAAAGGATGCTAATTCCTTAGAGCATGGGTTCACCAAAATGTTTAGTGGTAAAAATGGGGAAGAAAGATAGAAGACTTCAAGTCCCACAATTTCACAACCTAAAACATTAGGGAAGCAAAGGAAAAGTTTAAAGATAAACTATTGAGTTCCTATGTTCTCGTTTCCTGTTAATAGTGTCTGTGTGACTGCTTTTTATCAAGTTTTATAAGCTAGTTTCTTTCACTAAGCATGACACCCTAATTTTCCAATCAAATAGTAATAACTTAATTTTTGGCATAGATACAAATGAAATGACTACATAAATGCAAAGGAAATAGTTCAAAGATAGTGTACCCAAAAACAGAGGGGTTGTTGGACTAGGGCATTAGTGACAATGTCCTAGAAGTTTGTAAATCTCAGGATTTTTTGCAACAACTGTTTCACACTCTCCAAAGGCTTCCAGATCCTAAAGAAATCACCCAGTTGGACTAGGGCACTAGTGGTACTGTCCTGAAAGTCTTAGAATCTAAAAATCCAAATTCCGTGATGACTGTATCTGCAATATCTATCTTCCTATCACTCCTTTCTATCAGATCTCAATGAATTCAACCTGTACATGCAAAAGGAGGAGAAAGATGGTTGTGTCTATATAGGAGCTTGCCTTAGTCAAGCACCGTTTTTAGTATTCCTACCTCAACAATAGCCCAAGATAAATATCTACAAATGTGTGTGTTCATCTAACAAATGTGCATGCATAAACATAAAACCCTAGATGACTCAAGCATCAAGGAAAGATCAACAATTTTCTTCACTCAATGAACAAACTCAACTTCACCTCAAGGAGATGAAAATAATGAAGACTTGCATGAACAAGAAGGTGATGTAGCCATATCCGTGGAGGATTCTAAACTTGATGTTGGAAGCTTCAACCCTTCTCCCAATCATGTAAAAGGTGTAAAAACCTTACGAAGAGCAAGATAGTCTCAATATCTTGATTCATAATCTCCATACATTGTCTCTATGATAGTGAATTCAAATAACTTCAAATAGATTCAACAAATCACTAATCTTCAATGGTAATTTTGGTAGAGTTTTGGCATAAAGTTTGCATATAGATTGTGTATGTTAAAATGATTTTCAATTGTCTTTAAATATATAACTTTAGGACTTTCAAATTTTGAAATAAGATGTTGACATCACGCGAAAATGAAAGTTTGAAAACGGAATCCTAGAATGCACGGCAGGGGTCGACATCCCTCCAAAATTTAGGACCCCAGGAAATAGGGCAGGAAAAGGGTGCTAGCACCCAAGTCCAAGCCCTAATTTCCCAATCAGGACTACCTCAAGGAGGTTATGGGATCCCAAATCCAATCTTTCTTTTCACCCTCAGTCTTTAGTTATTTCAAAATACGACATTCTTCCAGTTAGACATAGATCAATCAAGGTTTAGGAAGGTCAGAAATAAACTAGGTTAAAAGGTCACCAAAGGAGAGGAGATAAACCATGAGAAATTGTACCATTCCATATAGGAGGACAATTTATGACATAACAGTGGGTATCTTGGCCTTGATTTTGCTTGTGTGTTGATTGATGATGATCATGTTTTTGGAAGTGGTTTTGGTATATACACATGTCTTTGTTAGGAGATAAATTAGAGGGTCCTACAACTTCAATCTCACAATGGTCATTAAGGTCTTTTATATAATGTTTTAATTTCATGCATTTTCCTATGGCATGTCCCTTGGTGCAAAGATAATTAAAATACTCATATTCACAGAACCATGATAGTTTAGGTTGGTTTTCATTGAAGGGTTGAGCAAGGGGAAAAGTGATCATGTTATCTTTGACAAACTTCTAGAAAATAACTTTGATAGGCTTACTGAGTGGGGTGAGTTCTCTCTTATTCTTATCTTTCTTGGGCTTCCCCAAGGGGCTAATGATGGATGAGTGTTGTAATTTTTGGACATGTTTAGAGATGATGACCCCATCACCGATGAAATTATTGTTTTCACTTAAGGATTTTGGTTTTTCATTTTGATTATGGTCTTTAGGATAGAGATTGATTGATCCTTTAACAATAAGGATTTTTCAATATTAATTCCCTTTTTAATAATCTCATTGAATGTTTCACGCAATGTACTTGTAAATGAAATGCAAATTTTGGGTTGAGGTTGGTGACGAAAACATAAACTAGTTATTTTTCCAAGATGGGCCAAGGGAATTATTTTTCTAAGCCCCTCCATCACTAGAGACAATATAAGAAACTCTTTTTGGATCATTTCTTATCATTACAAAGGTCCATCATTATCAATTTATGTTCAACATTGTAGGAGAAATATTTTACAAATTTTTCTACAAGGTCATAAAAAGTAGTAATGGACTCTTTGGGTTGGTGGAGGAACCATTATAGTGCTTGGCCTCCTAAGATTCAGGGGAAAAGTCAAAGAAAGTACATGTCCTCATGTGTGACCAAGCCATGTAAAATATTTTGATGCATTTCCTAAGGTAACCCTTACCTTTGTATTTGTTAAATTTTAGAATTTTAATGAAAGAGGGGAACAAGGTTTGTGAGATAGAATGATCAAGGGGTAATGACATAATTCCTCAAACATATAGTAGTTACGTTGTGTCCCATATTGTAACCCTTTAATGACATCTTTAATGCCTTGCCATTTGAGATCGAAAGGGGTACCATGAGGTTAGGGAAAAGGGATGTAGTTGTGTTGGTAGTGTTGGTGTTGCGAGTGATAGTTATGAGGGATGGAATGGTATTGATCATGGTTTGGGTTATTATAAGGGATATGGTTGGGGTTTAAAGTGTGGTAATAGTTGCAAATGTATATGTTTGCATAGGTATAGATTGGGATATGGCCTGGTTTTGAGTAATAGGTATAGAGTTTGGATTTTTTTTGAGTGTCAATGGTGGATGTAGGTTGGGATGTTGAAGGTGGGTTGAGGGGATCGATGTGGTGGGAAGACCTTTTTGGGTCTTCTTTTGTGTTCATCTCTTTTATCACAAGGGGTGCTTTAGGTTGATCCTTGGTGTTGAGGTAAATGTGATGGGTATTGTAATTCTCCAATCTTTCACCTAGGACATTAACCAAGAAAACATTGGACAAACAAGTTTTTCATGTTTGTAAGTATGAAATTTACATGTCGCATTGCACTCACATGTGCACAAGGTGTCATAACAAGTACAAAAAACCTAATATTACATCATCATTGCACTAGGAAAGGTGGCCTAAGTGGAAGACTTCACCCATCATGTGACAAATCACGACAATGATCATGCAAGAGAACAAATCTCACTCCATGACAATGATAAAACACCCATCTACTACCTCATTTCCTCAGGAACACATGGATTAGGATGAGGGTAACAACTACTCTAAATCGATTCCATGATGACAAAAAACATCCCAACACAAGGGAAAAATCACTCAAGAGATTGATTAAATAGGAGGTACAAGCCCTTGACCAATTGGAATGATCACATATTGATTTTGTACAAAGGAATACTTCCCAATACAAAAGAGGGAATAAATTTCAAACTAGGACACCTATCAACAAAGTGTTGGCATGGGAAGACTTAGTATACCAAGGGGAGTAACTTTTGTATACAAAGTTTCTTTGAGAAAAGTTAGGAGATGCTTGCTATCAAAGACTCCATAGATGTTTGAGTAGTTTAGAGGACTACAACACCCCATGAGGACTTCAGCACATCCCTCTAGTGTCTATTTATAGTACTAGTGTCCAATTTTGGTGCTAGGGTCCAAAACTATTACTAGTGTCCAAGTTCTGGGCTATAGTGTTGGCATAGTGTTTAAATAGAAAATTTCCCTAGAACACCTACACAGGAATTTGACCAAGCGTCCTACAAGGACTCCATTACTAAGGAATTCATCCCCAGGCCTCCTACAAATTGATCAAAGACAATACAATCTCTAGGAGATGATTCCTAGGTCTCCAAACTTGTTGATCTCCAACTAACACAAGATTGACACACTCTCCAACAAGAGAGAAGGTCACCAAGTGGAACACTCCCAAGACAAGATGGAACTTTCTATAAGACACCTATCCAAACACACTCATCTCACATGTAGAGGGTATGGTATATGGATTAAGGGTACAATCCACCCTACACAACTATTGACAACCAACTCAAGACAATTCAACATGTCGATATAGCATCATTAACCAACTACACTAAATACTAAGACAAATAACAAGATAAGAATTAAGGTATATATTCAACAACATCCACATAAGTAAATATAATAAAAGCATTGCAAAGCACTATGCCCATTCAATACCAACATTGACATGCGCTAAAAGCAATAATAGGATCCTCACCAACCTATATGGCTAGGATGTGATCCAATGCTAACACATGCATAAACATCATTTAAATCATTAAATAACTTGAAGCTAACATACACAATTATCATTATTTCATGATT
Source organism: Cunninghamia lanceolata (assembly GCA_027924645.1). Taxonomy (NCBI): domain Eukaryota; kingdom Viridiplantae; phylum Streptophyta; class Pinopsida; order Cupressales; family Cupressaceae; genus Cunninghamia; species Cunninghamia lanceolata. The sequence goes on from BSBN01001011.1 coordinate 4,512,542, forward strand.
CTAAACATGCTAACATCCTCACAAAAAAAGGTGTAGAAAAATATAAGATATCAATTTTTTATTACATTTAAAGGGTCCCATTCCAAATATGGATTAATCATAACCCACATCATAGAATATATAAAAACATGATTACAACCTTATTACAATGGTCTCATGGACCCACTTTACAAAGATATTAACATACAATAATTAAATGATAGAAGTGTATAATATACCAAAAGTCCAACACACTCTCCAAAGAGCATCCTCCAAGGTCACCTATCCCCAATGGTGGTTTAGCACCACCCAACCATGTGGTACCCTCAGCCCACCCCACTATCATAGCAGACAATAAAATTGGGTACAAGTACGATCACACAATCAAGTAGTATATGGAAACACTCATGCAATTCAAAGAATACACAAATACAAATGGCATCTCATGCCAATCAAAGCATACACCAATAAATGAAACATGTGATACAACTACCAGTCAATTACATACAAGTATGAATGGCTCACACAAGCCAACAAGCTTAATAAAATAATATCATGACATTCAAGCATAAGAGAAATTCTCACACCTTAAATGAATGCAAATTAAGGAAAAAATCAAGTGCCATCATGCATACATAAATGAGAGCACAATAATCCATCAACATACATGCAAGTGGTCTAAACACATTTTAGATACCAATTTTGAAGAAGAGATAGGATGAGAATACTAGAAATAGAACCAAGGAGTGTCATAATGATAGCATGAAAAAACCATAGATTTTGAGTAGATGGTTATCCTTCATATGGAGACTAATCTAACATTCACAAGCTCCTAGAGTTGTGAAATGTCCTTTATGATCAAAACTAGATCTTTGATAGCATACCCATTTTGTGTAGATATCTTAATTAACATGTTTTATTTTTCTCAATTTGTATTATATTAGCACTTGATTATTAAACCCTCCAAATGAATTTTTGATGATCCCTTTATATCATGAAAAATGGTGAAAGCCCACTCCTTATGCCATACCTCAGTCCTATGTCTAATGCTCCAGTTTTACAAATTGGGTTTGGCACACAAATCAATGCACAATTTTACAACATATATTTTATTTAACAACATACTCAAAAGATGTAGAACCTTAAAATAATAGGGAGACTACTCATCCCACATTATAAACCATCATATTAAAGTCTAAAACCAATTTTCATTATTTTTCTAAATGCAAGAAAACTATAAAACCCCCTGTAGACACCTAAAAATGTCTTCACCTCTTAACCGACCTCCAACATCACCAAACACATCAATTTCCCCTCTAATCAAATAATTAAATTCTTCTTTAATTAATTATCCCTTTCAACACCTGGTTTCCCATCATTTCATCCTTTAAAAGTGAATTAATTTAATTAATTCAATAGTCTAACTTAGCCAATTAATTAAATAAATGTGCAAATATTTATTTGATTTATTTCTCCTTTCCCTTAAACCCAATTAATTTAACCTACTAATTAACCTATCCCTACCCTAGTTAATTAAATAGCAATTATTTAATTACCTAGCCTAACCTACATGACCCTAGACCTAGGATTAATTAAATAAAACATTATTTAATTAATCTTAACCCCTCATTAACCCATACCCTAATTTTTTCCAGCCATATTAATTAGGCTAATTACCCTGATTAAAATGGTCAAACCTAGCTTAACACCCTTCCCCACATCCCACAAATAAAAATTGAAATATATGCCACATAAATCAATTTTTTATACACATATGTCAAACATCTCATTAATAACCCCTTACACATCATAATTGTTGGGAATTAAGGTGTTTCAACCTTGGTAATTCCTTGTATTATTTCATTGTATTTATTTATTTATTGCCTATTATTGTAATTATGATGCAAATCCTTATTGTCATCTTGTAGGAGTTGGCACGGTGATGTGTCATCCTACGTGGAAGGTGACCACATGTAAATGTGTCCTCACATGAGGAGATAGGCATCCCACTTAGTGGTAGGAATATTTTTCCATGTGTTAGCATCTTGGATAGTGTGTAAGGGAATATTGACTGAAACGGTTATGACAGATTCCTATGACAAATCTATGACTGGTAAGAGTCATAAATGGAAGATTCTATGACAGGTGAAGACATGTGTCACAAGGCATCTTTGGGTGCCCCAAGGAGGGTTATGACAAGTTGTAAGAGAATATGCTATTTTTAGCCGATGTATGATAGATTCTCTTACAGCTGTAAGATATGACAGCTATGAAGGATTCTATGACAGTCGTAAAAGTTGTAAGAGTATCTGTCATTGCCCAACTTGGGAATAGGTGACCTCTTTGGGATGGCGTGATCTAAGAAGTGTCATGAACATTCTACAGTGTTAGACAAGTGTCCCCAGGTGTGGATTTTGGGCCATGTGGCCATATTGGATGCCCATCCCAAGATAGAGTCAATTTTGCCTTATATCTTCTTTATAAATAGGTGCTTTTGAGAGGAGATGTATTATGTGATTAACAGGTACTGTTATGCTACTGGTTTATCTCTAGATACGAGTTTCAAAGACTCCTGAGAGCTTGCATTGCAAGTATATTGTAAACTATTTTAGTTTTGATAATACATTGTGCAGGTTTTAGAGTGTGGGGTTTTTCAACTGATAAGGGTTTTCCCCACGTATATCTTGTGTCTCTCTCTTCTGTCTCATTTCTGTGTGTATGTGTATTTCTACAATATCTCCATTGTTGCATTTAACATTCTATAACTATAAGCATTAAAAAGAATTTGCACTCTTCTCTCCTCTTTAGATTAGTGTAGGAAGTGATTTCCGCGTGCCTAGCTTCCTTTCAGTTGGTATCAGAGTCTGGCCAGTTTTGGTTCTAGCTGTTGAGTAGGGGTTTTTTGAGCTAATCTTAGGTTGAGTGGGAGTATGTGTAGAGTATTCTATATCTTGTTGTAGGAAGGAGATGGCAGGCACATTTGAAAGAGTAGAGGTGGAGAAGTTCAATGGCACAAATTTTGAGTTGTGGAAACTCAAGATGCAAGATCTACTTGTTGATCATGACCTATGGGAAAACGTTGATGGCACAAAACCTATGACAATGTCACAAGCTGATTGGGACCTCAAAGATTGAAAGGCTAAGGGTCTCATAAGACTCTGTCCTATTGAATGTCCATGAGGAGAAGACCATGAAAGATCTTTGGAAGAAGCTGGGATATGTTTATCAGGCCAAGTCCTTGGTGAACAAGCTTTTTCTGAAAAAGAAGTTGTTTTCTCTAAAGATGGAAGATGGAGGATCTATTGTGGACCATATGAATGCTTTCAACATGATTGTTACACAGTTGACATCTGTGGGTGTGAAAATGGAGGAGGAGGATTGATGTATGAGCCTGCTTTGTTCTTTACCAGATTTGTGGGATCATCTTTTTATGGCTATCAGGAGTACCACATCCACTTTCAAAATGGAAGATGTGGTGTCTTTGTTGTTATCTGAAGAAATACAGAGAAAGACAACCGAGACGACCAAAGCAGCTCTTGTAGTTTGTGGAAGACCCAAAGAGAAAGGGAAGAAGAAGGACAAGAAAGGTGAAAAGGGTAGATCCAAATCTCCTGGAAAGTCCAAGGCTCTCTGTTAGAACTATGGAAAAACTAGGCATTTCTGAAAGGAATGCAAAGAGGAAAAGAAAAAGAAGAAGAAGAATGCCCAAAATTTAGATTCTGACAAGTCACAATATGATGGTGATGTCTTCATCGTAGCCCTGGCCACCCATGCATCTGATGATGTGTGGTTGATAGATTCTGGTGCATCATTCCACATGACCTCACATCGAAGCTGGTTGACAAAGTATGAAGAGTTCAATGGTGGAAGATTATGCCTGGGTGACGATTCTCATTTGAAGATTGTTGGTCATGGAAGAGTCTCAATCAGATTCCCTAATGGATGAGTGAAGGGGATCATTGGGGTTATGCACATCCTAGGCTTGGCACAAAACCTGCTTAATGTAAGTATGTTGAATGATGTAGGTGTGCAAGTTGTCTTTGATCCCATAGAGATTCAGAAGCATTAGGGTGGCATTTGTTCAGGCAACTATATTCTAGTTTTTTAGTATTTTTTTTCTAGTTTTGTCTACATCCTAGTAATTGGCATTTTCAGAGGCCTTCAAAGTGGAATTTGGGGTCAAGATTTTTTTTATTGCTTTGAGTAGTAGCCGCAGGCAGGGCTCGATGCAACTCAATCTAGCTCTTTAGGAGATCTTTCCAACAAGTCTGAAATGTCTAGATTTTGACTAGCTGGCTAGAAGTTATGACCCTACCTAGTGGGGTCCAAAATTTAGTAGTTTTTTTTTTAATTTTGAAAAATTTGAAATTTTGAATTTTAGTAGTTTTGTCACCTTGCAACTATCCATTTCAAATTCTGGATAAGGTGACCTTTCACATTATTTCTCATTGCATATATCCAACTTTTGATGCAATAAGAAATCCTCTTTGGTTGCCTGCAACTTTTTACAAGTTCTGCACATTGAGCATTTTGTTTATTTTCACAATACCATAGGCTCATCACTAGGTATTGTTATATGAATTCTCCATTAAAATTTAGATCAGTGGTATCAGAGCAATTTTCTCCTATATGTCACATCGTACATGGTTTAGTTATGCAAGGTTGGGATTACAAACAAGAGACCCTTCAGATTACCTACCCTTGAGACGCACACGACCGAAGATGGGAGAACAAGGAGATGGATCTGACCCTTTCAAGGAGCTAGTACAAGAAGCTTTGGCAAAGCAACGTGAGGATATGATGACTGAATTCTCTCAAATTCTCCAACAAAATCATCAACTAGAAGGTGTAGCTGGAGCGCCATTCCATGGTCACACCCCATTCAAGGTACAAGTAAATATTGACATTCCAATTTTTGAAGGAAAAATTAATGCAGATGTTGTTGATGATTGGCTATCAAAATTAAAGAAACATTTTTCTGTAATCACTTCACATATGTTGAAAAAAATAACCTTTGCACTCCTCAAAGCTGAGGAACATGTGAAACAATCTTGGGAGGATAGACTACTAGCCAGGGATGATGGCCTTGACAGCCAAGGATTTGAAACGTTGGAGGATGACAATCCCACATGGGGAGAATTTGTGGAATACGTCAAGGAGGAATACTACCTTGAAAATTCATATGAGGAGTACATATAATGGCAATTACTTCGACAAAAGAAGGACCAATCTGTTCAAGATTATACAAATACATTTCATGCACTTTCTGCAAAATTGGGAATTCGTGACATAGAAAAGCATCAAGTATTGATGTATCATAGTGGGCTTCATTAGTATATCTAGACAAAAATGGATTTCTTACATATTGAGACCTTGGGTACCACATTCAAATATGTAGTAAAGATAGAGGAAAAATTCAAAAAAAAGGGGAAGAAGGATTATCCCTCAAACAATAAATTCAAGGGTGAAGGTGGTAACAAATTTGGTGGGAAACAAACAACCAAGGACTTTTCCTCACAAACCTCATCAACAGCAAATAAGGGTAAGCAGAAGATGTGTGAATTCCATAAGAGCCCTGGTCATAACACTAAAGACTGTAATGCCACGAATACTTTGTTGGCAGAAATCTATCAAGGAAAGATGGAATAGGAGTCACTACCTACAAATCCCTATGAACAAAATGATGGTGAACAAATCATTGAGGCTAACCCACATGCCATAGTTGCCACTACCAAAGTCATGCCCCGTGAAGATGATGAATGCTTGTTCCACTCACAGATGTGGGTAAATGGAAAGGCTCTTCATTTCATTGTTGATAGTGGAAGCCAAAAGAATTTGATCTCTACTGAAACTATGAAAAGATTGAATCTACAGACAACACGACATCCACAGCCATATCATATGGGATGAGTAAGTCAGGGACAAGACATTCTGGTGAATAAACAGTGTTGCTTACCTTATTCTATCAAGCCATTCAAAGATGAAGTAATATGTGATGTGGCACCTTTGGATGTATGTGATGTATTGTTGGGGCACCCATACATGTACAAGCGCCATGGAGTCTATCATTCAAGGCCATGCATCGTTACGATCAAGTTGGGAGAAAAGAGGTATCAAATACCTAAGGTAAGTCCTGCAGAACTAGTATCTTTGATTACTGCAAAATAATGTAAGTGTTTGATTGCTCACACTCGAAAATTTGTCCTACTAATGGTTTGACCTGAGGAGGTAAGGTCCATTGTGGCCAGCAGTCATACCAGAGTGTTCACTACCACAGTTGAACAGAAACAGATGGAGAAAATATTGTCAACATATCAGGATGTATTTAATTCACCAACAAGGGTGCCACTACACTACCAAGTCAAGCATCGGATTGATCTAATTCCAGGGACAACATTACCAAATGGGCCACTGTACAGAAGGTCAGTTTTGGAGAATGAAGAAATCAAGCAGCAGATTCAAGAGTTGATCAAGAAAGGACACATTCGCCCAAGTGCTTCACCATGTGGAAGTCCAATTGTTTTGGCCAAAAAGAAGGATGGAACATGGAGACTTTGTATTGATTATCGGGTTCTCAACAAGATCACTGTGAAGAACCAATATCCACTCCCTCGCATTGATTATTTGTTGGACCAGTTCAGGGGGCAAAATTTTTCACCAAAATTGACTTGAAATCTAGATATCACCAAGTCCCAGTTGAGCCATCAGATGTGTGGAAGACTGCTTTCAAATCCAAGGAAGGGTTGTTTGAGTGGCTAGTCATGCCTTTTGGCTTGACCAATGCCCCTACCACATTCATGAGATTGATGGATGATGTCCTCAGACCATTCATTGGTTCTTTTGTTGTCATCTATTTAGATGACATACTCATCTTCAGCAAAACATGGGGTGACCATCTGCAGCATGTTCAGCAAGTGCTTTCAACCTTGCAACAACACAAGCTATATGCTAATAGAGGTAAGTGTTCTTTTGGCATGGAGAGTATTCAGTATTTGGGATACATTGTGGATAGAACAGGTGTTCGTGTGGACCTTGAAAAGATACAGGTTCTTAACGACTGGCCATCTCCCAAAAGTCTCACAGAACTTCGTAGCTTCTTGGGTCTAGCCAATTTCTATCAGAGATTTGTACTTGGTTTTTCACATTTGGCATGGCCTATGAATTAGGCACTGAGGAGAGGACCAAGGGAAAAAAAATTCTTGACAAAGGTACAACAGAAAGCATTCCTAGAGTTGAAGAGGAGGCTATGTTCTGTACCAGTACTAGCACTCCCAGATCTGCAACAATCTTTTCAAATTGAAACAGATGCTTCAGACTATGCACTAGGGGAAGTTCTCATGCAACACGGGCATCCAGTTGCCTACCACAGTGAGACTTTCTTTGACACAGTGCATAAGTACCCCACCTATGATAAGGAGTTGTATGCTATTGTGCAAGCTTGCAAACAATGAAAACACTACATTCTGGGGAAGGAGACTATCATTCACACGGATCGTAAACCTCTGCAATTTCTACAAACACAAGGGAAGCTACAAAATGATAGGCATCAAAGATGGTCTGCCTACTTGCAACAATTTCATCTCAATATCTACCACAAGAAGGGAGCTACTAACAAAGTTGTAGACTGTTTGAGTAGACCTTCAATCACAGCCCTAATAGCGGTATTCGATTCTTATGGCCACCACACAACAGATTGGCCTTAGTTGTATGGCACAGATCCTAATTTTGCTAAGATCTACAACAATCTAGTAGAGGGAAAACAAGACACTGATTTTGTAGTGCCTCCCTAGTCCTAACCCGTTTAAGGCAACATCGAGGTATAAGTTCCAGTTTTATATGATATTGAGTTTCTGACATTTTAATTATGTTGTGACTTGATGATTAGAGCTATTGTGATTTGATTATGGGGTACTAACTGATTTGCTATGTTTATGTTGTATATTAAGAATTAGATGTACACGTGGATTCTAGAAGGGCTTTCTATCTCTAGGTGGATGCATTTACATAAGTTGCTAATAATTGCTTATATGAATGCTCATCAAATCAATTAGATACTAGGTTGCACATTTTTACAGCAGAAAATCTATGAAAGACCCCTACATGAAGCTGATTGAACATTAGTTCATCTCATTGAAAGATCAAAATATAGAATTAGTATGAACGGGTATTGAAAAGGTGCTGGATAACAGGTAAAATTAGTTGTTGAATAACTCCAACCAAAATGTCATACACTTTGCTCCATATTCCCTAATTGATATAGAATGTATACAAATTCCTAACCTTGTATTATTGGAAAATGAAGCTAAATTTCTAATGGTTCCTCTTCATTGTACCACTATTAAATGCATTGGTTAAATTATTAAGAATTACATCTTATTAGTTAGCTTAGGTCTACATTAGCAAGAAAAAGTATGGATTACAGGAAAAATTACTAATAGTGAGATGGGTTCCTCGGAACCTTGAAAAACTTTAGAAGCAAAAGTTTCCCCATTTTAGTTCAAGGTCTTCCCATCAATAAGTAGCACTAAGACTAAAAATTAATCTCATGAATGAAAATAAATCTAGCGTTTTCACATACTATCAATTGTGCTTTCATCGATAATCATTTCCAGATTCAATCGGTAAAAAAAATGCAAGAAAGTTTGGTTTCTCCCAAAAACTCAGTGCAGAGAATATTTTACTGTTGAGTTTAGGATTTTGAAATCCTGGATTCTTGTTCTTATTCAATGAATTGAGTATTTAAAAAAAAAATGAAAAGAGTAGCTTACTTACAATACAATATTTGGTATGCAGAAGAAAAAGTGGGCTTTCTACCGTCGCTATGGCTTCACTGTAAAGGCAAGTGTTTCAGAGTCCTAGGGGTCACCTTGGTGTTTGTTTTTTTCTCCTCTATTGTTATGAAGAGCATAGACTAGACACTGACCTCCCATTGCTCCTCTCAAGACGTCCAAGAACCCCCCTCGAACATCCCCTTCCCCTCACACGTTTTCTCCTATACGCCGCCTCTCCTCCTTTCCCCCCGAAGACTAGGGTTAGGTTTTTTTGTTTGAACATCTATCTGCGAATGAAGAGGAATCAAGCGCCCCCCAAAGTGGCTTCACACCAAGCTACCAGAGAGAGAATGGTATTCCCCCCCTTTTCTTTTTTTTTCTTTCCTTGTATGAGCCAATTCAATAATGACATTCCTTCCCTGTAACCTACCACTACCCTCCATGTGTAATCCTTGTTGTAGAATATTAGATATGGAAAATAGTGTTTGATGGTCAACTTCATAGTAATTTTCTATCTTAGTTCTTTGAAACCATATACAAGGGAATTTTGTCTTGGGTTTTATCCACATCTATGAGGGTAAATGGAACTTCATAGTCTTGGTAATCCATTAAGGACAAATGGTGATTAAGCCCTAACATTCTAGAAACATTTTACAAAAGCACCATGTTTGAAGAAACATGAAACCAAGGTTATTTAATGTGATATTAAGGAACCATGTAAAAGTATCTTATCTAGGTTTTAATACATAAAAATGAAACCCTACTTAAGTGCAAGGCCAAGAAAGGCTATTTAACTATTTAATACATGGTGTAAACTTGTTTGATTTAGTAGCTTAACAAAGCGATGGGACTATGACCAAGGTTTCATTGATGATAAGTTGTGTAGACTCTATATGAATATAGTCATTGGAATTGCATAAATATATGCAATGGGAGTCACAAATTAGAGCTCCAATAACCACATTGCATACCTAGGAATAGTTTTCAACATGAGTTATGCTTATTTCATACTTGTTACCATTATTTCCTTATACTTGCAGGAATATACATCAAGACTTTATTATTTTAGTTTGACAACAAACTTGAGGAAGTGGACATAATAGAATATGGGTTTTATTATGGTAGGGGAATGTTGTGGTAATTTATATGTTTACAAACTAGGCCATAATAGAACCCTTCTTGGTCAATGTGATGTGGCTAAGGACTATGTGATACTTTTATTTGACTACATCCAACTTTTATCTAGTTGAGTGCTATCAAGGTTAATATAGCTAAATTTATCTTAATGAAATGCTAATTAAAAATAATGTGATCATCATGTACCGCTTTATACCTAATATAGTAGTTTAATGACCATTCTAGTTTGGTTTGAAGATAACTATATTGTCTATTCCTTGGCTCTTGATTGGCCATAAAGTTAAAAGAACATAAATTACTTTGTTTAGAACCATGATAAAATGGACTAGAATCCTTGATTGGTTGAAAGGGAGTGGTTTATTACTAAACCATGTCTAAATGCTTAATGGAATAGTGAGCTATGACTTCAGTTGTGCATAATGATAACAATATCCAATTACTTTAAACTTCTTTGACACTACTAACATTTTCAGTATTTCTTTATTCTTGAGTTTTCCAAAAAAAGAGCTTGACAATGATTCAGCCTTATTATTATATTTATATATAGTTGCATAATGTTTTTGGGTCCACTAAACCAAAAATAGTTACAATTGGTGGCTTAAGTGATTCTATTATTATTTCTAAACTCATACATGTCAGTTAGATTCTTACAACCAATCATGCTACTATTAAAATAGGCATTTATCATCAATACAAAGATAAGTAGTGGTACAATATAATCATAATGGTACATAAAATAGTAAAACTATATTTTGAATCAATCTTTCCTTCGAATTTGTATCTCTGAAATTCAATCATCATGAAGGAATGAGTAAGGAAACAAACATTACATGTAACCTACAATTAAATCACATTGTTAGAATTTCCTTTATTCAATCAAACTATAAAGATAGGTCAATACTATCTTATTTGCAAGAATTAGATGGTGAAAAATATTATTTTTAGGGTACTATTTCTACATACAATGGAAAACCATATTAGATGGGAAATCACCCTCTTGAATAAGTCATAATTACTACTAACTGAATTTTACTGTGTTGAGGCAAGTGAATATTATGTGCAAATCATTCAAGGTGTTGAAATTGTAGTATGCCAATTAATATGGAGGTGTTCCACATGTCGAATTGACTTAGTTGTATAAATCAATTTAAATTGTTACTTATATATTGTATATGAATATTAACCATATATCAAATTAGCACATTTTGTTATAATTTATGATTAATTCGAGTATCCATATATTTTCAAGATTCATTTTGTGCATGTGTTTCTTTCTTTTATACATGTACTTTTGTATATGCAAGAATACATCCTCCATTATTAATTATGAGAATTGATTTGATGAGCATTCATATAAGCAATTATTAGCAACTTATGTAAATGCATCCACCTAGGGATAGAAAGCCCTTCTAGAATCCACGTGTACACCCAATTCTTAATATACAATGTAAACATAGCAAATTAGTTAGTACCCCATAATCAAATCACAATAGCTCTAATCATCAAGTCAAAAAATAATTAAAATGTCAAAAACTCAATATCATATAAAACTAGAACTTATACCTCGATGTCACCTCGAACGGGTTAGGACTAGGGAGGCACAACCCCAGAGTTCCCAATGTTGAAACATGGGCTCTGATACCAAATGTCTTGCCTACTTTTACCGAGTGGTCATGACATGAAAAGACCACATGTCATGCCCACATTGCCCATGTGGTCATGACATGAACCACCAAGAAAATTTTCCACCTGTCCCTAAAACTTCGTCACACAAGGTGGGGAAGGAAGATGAGGTGCAAATAAAACATCTAGGACACCTTGCCTGGTGTACCCAACCAAGGGACACAACATAAAGTGTTGATAACTAACATCAATGCAAGAAAGTCATTCAAACATCCATTCAAATAAGTTAAGGATAAATCATTCATAAGTAGAGTGATGTGATTTTGTACTTTCCATCAAATACAATATTATGAGAGTTTCAAGGCAACAGTTGTTTTAATCCATTACCACTGCACAACAAGGCAACATAAAGAGAAAAGGAGGGTTTCAACGTCCATTCTATATAAGTCAAATGTCAAAGGGGACAAAAAATTGATAATTATTTTCCTTTACATTAACAGAGATAAATATATATTAATTGATTTTCCTATACATCAATATAAATAAATATACAATAGTCAGGGTCCTCTACATCAATAGAGATATATGTACATTAATTATTTTCCTATACATCAATAGAACTAAATAAACAATAATTGTTTTCCTGAGCACATCAAAAGGGATGAAGACCAAGATTTTGCCAACCTCCAATAGAGTTCACCAAAATGAAGACCAATTGGAGATATTGCCTACCTCACAACCATATTGCCCTCGTCGAGCACAATGGATGTCCATTGTACCCTAGTCAACCCCCTAACTATGGAGAGAGGAGATCACAGAAACATAGCTGACAATGCCAACTCACACAATGAGGGTCTCAAGAAGGGACTCAAGTTCATCCACATAAATAAAACACGAGTCTTTCTTAATTTCATTCCTCAGAAAAATAAATATGTTTAATAGAAGTCCCTAGATCTTCAACTAAGAAAGTTACATTGCAATCTAGGTTGATGTTTAAAGTTAAACCAATAGTAGCACACAACAGTTGAAATATCTTATTATCATTAACATTACATAACCAACATACTGAAGACAAAAAGGATAATTAGGAAGTAGTCTGCTTGTTTGGTTTGGACATAATGGATAATGAAAACAACTAACATCCTTAAAACTAAACTAATCTCTTAACTTGCAAGTTGGCAACTGAACCAAAAATATCTGAAATGGCTAAAAACACCAGTCTTTAGTTGTTCAAATGAGGGAATTCTTAAAAAGGGTGAACCTTATCATAATATGTTATGTTATCCTCAAGATCTACTTAAACCCACAAGACAATTTATTTTTTGATTGTGCAAAATCTCAAGGCATACAAAGCTTGTACTTGAGTCCATCTAAACGCATCCCAAGGAACACCACATGATGTTGCCTCAAGGGGAAAATACCTAGACTACAACTATCCTAGAAACACGCAGAAAAAGAGCCTAAGAAGACAGGATCACAAGATGCATGAATATTCACCAACATTTATCTTATACCTTTTTGCCACAGACAAAGAAAATCACATCTCTGATGGAGGGCTATATTACAAGAAACAAGAAATGTAGATGAAACGGGAGTGGGTTCTAAGGCTTTGGGATAAGAAAGGATTTGGGTTTTATAATACATAAGATGGACTTTTTATATTTGATGAACATGCAATAGAATTAGAAATCAGTTAACTTTTGTATTCATACGAAGATGTCATATTCAGATTCTACTATTGGAATTTTCTTAACACAAGCAACTGTTTAAAGTCGTTGGGATGGAAGGGAAATCTCAAAAATCAATTAGATACTAGGTTGCATAGTTTTATAGAAGAAAATCTGTAAAAGACCCCTACATGAAGCTGATTGAACATTAGTTCATCTCATTGAAAGATCAAAATACAGAATTAGTATGAACATGTATTGAAAAGGTGCTGGATAATAGGTAAAATTAGTTATCGAATAACTCCAGCCAAAATGTCATACATTTTGCTCCATATTCCCTGATTGATATAGAATGTATACAAATTCCTAACCTTGTATTATTGGAAAATGAAGTTGAATTTCTAAGGGTTCCTCTTCATTGTACCACTATTAAAAGCATTGGTTAAATGATTAAGAATTACATATTATTAGTTAGCTTAGGTCTACATTAGCAAGCAAAAGTATGGATTATAGGAAAAATTACTAATAGTGAGATGGATTCCTCAGAACCTTGAAAAACTTTAGAAGCAAAAGTTTCCCTATTTTAGTTTAAGGTCTTCCCATCAATAAGTAGCATTGATACTAAAAATTAATCTCATGAATGAAAAGAAATCTAGCATTTTCACATACTATCAATTGTGCTTTCATCGACAATCATTTCCAGATTCAACCGGTAAAAAAAGAATGCAAGAAAGTTTGGTTTCTCCCAAAAACTCAATGCAGAGAATATTTTACTGTTGAGTTCAAGATTTTGAAAGCCTGGATTTCAAAATCCTAAACTCAACAGTAAAATATTCTCTACACTGAGTTTTTGGGAGAAACCAAACTTTCTTGCATTTTTTTTACCGATTGAATCTGGAAATGATTGTCGATGAAAGCACAATTGATAGTATGTGAAAACGCTAGATTTATTTTCTTTCATGAGATTAATTTTTAGCCTCAGTGCTACTTATTGATGGGAAGACCTTAAACTAAAATGGGGAAAAATTTTCTTCTAAAGTTTTTCAAGGTTCTGAGGAACCCATCTCACTATTAGTAATTTTACCTATAATCCATACTTTTGCTTGCTAATGATGACCTAAGCTAACTAATAAGATGTAATTCTTAATCACTTAACCAATGCATTTAATAGTGGTACAATGAAGAGGAACCCTTAGAAATTTAGCTTCATTTGCCAATAATACAAGGTTAGGAATTTGTATACATTCTATATCAATCAGGGAATATGGAGCAAAATGTATGACATTTTGGCTGGAGTTATTCAACAACTAATTTTACCTATTATCCAGCACCTTTTCAATACCTATTCATACTAATTCTATATTTTGATCTATCAATGAGATGAACTAATGTTCAATCAACTTCATGTAGGGGTCTTTCACATATTTTCTGCTATAAAAATGTACAACCTAGTATCTAATTGATTTTTGAGATTTCCCTTCCATCCCAATGACTTTAAACAGTTTCTTGTGTTAAGAAAATTCCAGTAGCAGAATCTGAATATGACATCTTCATATGAATACAAAAGTTAACTGATTTCTAATTCTATTGTATGTTAGTCAAATATAAAAAGTCCATCTTATGTATATATAAAACCCAAAGCCTTTCGTATCCCAAAGCCTTAGAACCCACTCTTGTTTCATCCGCATTTCCTGTTTCTTTTAATATAGCCCTCCATTAGAGATGTGATTTTCTTTGTCTGTGGCAAAAAGGTATAAGATAAATGTTGGTGAATATTCACGCATCTTGTGATCTTGTCTTCTCAGGCTCTTTTTCTGGGTGTTTCTAGGATAGTTGCGATCTAGGTATTTTCCCCTTGAGGCAACATCATGTGGTGTTCCATGGGATGCATTTAGATGGACTCAGGTACAAGCTTTGTATACCTTGAGATTCTACACAATCAAGAAATAAATTGTCTTGTGGGTTTAAGTAGATCTTGAGGATAACATAACATATTCTGATAAGAAAGGTTCGTCCTTTTCAAGAATTCCCTCATTTGAACAACTAAAGACTGGTATTTTTGGCCATTTCAGAGATATTTGGTTCAGGTGCCAACTTGCAAGTTAAGAGATTAGTTTTGTTTTAAGGATGTTAGTTGTTTTCATTATCCATTATGTCCAAACCAAATAAGTAGACTACTTCCTAATTATCCTTTTTGTCTTCGGTATGTTGGTTCAGTAATGTTAATGATAATAAGATATTTTGACTGTTGTGTGCTACTATTGGTTTAACTTTAAACATCAACCCAGATTGCAATGTAACTTTCTCAGTTGAAGATCTAGGGACTTCTATTAAACATATTTATTTTTCTAAGGAACAAAATTAAGAAAGACTCATGTTTTATTTATGTGGATGAACTTAAGTCCCTTCTTGAGACCCTCGTCATGTGAGTTGGCATTGTCAACTATGTTTCCTTGATCTCCTCTCTCTATAGTTTGGGGGTTGCCTAGGGCACAATGGACATCCATTGCGCTCGACGAGGGCAATATGGTTGGGAGGTAGGCAATATCCCCCATTGGTCTTCATTTTGGCGAACTCTATTGGAGGTTGGCAGAATCTTGGTCTTCATCCCTTTTTATGTGCTCAGGAAAACAATTATTGTTTATTTAGTTCTATTGATGTATACGAAAATAATTAATGTACATATATCTCTATTGATGTAGAGGAACCTGACTATTGTATATTTATTTATATTGATGTATAGGAAAATCAATTAACATATATTTATCTCTGTTAATGTAAAGGAAAATAATTATCATTTTTTTGTACCCTTTGACATTTGACTTATATAGACTGGACATTGAAACCCTCCTTTTCTCTTTATGTTGCCTTGTTGTGTAGCGATAATGGATTAAAACAACTGTTGCCTTGAAACTCTCATAATGTCGTATTTGATGGAAAGTACAAAATCACATCACTCTACTTATGAATGATTTATCTTAAACTTAGTTGAATGGATGTTTGAATGACTTTCCTACATTGATGTTTGTTATCAACACTTTATGTTGTGTCCCTTGGTTGGGTACACTAGGCAAGGTGTCCTGGATGTTTTATCTGCACCTCGTCTTCCTTCCCCACCTTGTGCGATGGGGTTTTAGGGACAGGTGGAAATTTTTTTTGGTGGTTCATGTCATGACCACATGGGCAATGTGGTCATGACATATGGTCTTTTCATGTCATGACCACTCGGTAAAAGTGGGCATGACAGATTTCTACTTGAAGGATGGGATTCTCTGTCACATGGGACACATATGTGTTCCAACCAAGGAGCGACAAAAGATGATATGGGAGGCACACTACAGCCATGTTACAGGACACTTCAGGGTGGAGAAGACTATTGCTATACTTCAAAGGTATTTTCATTGGCCCAAATTGAGACATGATGTCATTTTATACATCTGAGCTTGTACTACTTGTGCCATTGCAAAGCCTACCAATCGTAAACAAGGATTGTATACACCTTTTCCAGTCCCTGACCAACCTTGGCATTTAGTTTCAATGGATTTCATGTCCAGACTACCATCTACCAAACGTGGGTATGATTGTGTATATGTGGTGGTAGACAAGTTTTCAAAAATGGTTATCATAGTGGCTTGCAAGAAAGGAGTCTCTACGGAAGAAACTACCAAGTTTTTCTTTGAGAATGTTTGGGTACACTTTGGATTGCCACAAACCATCATATCTGATAGGGATAGTAGATTTCTTAGCAATTTTTGGTCAGCACTTTGGGCCTTGATGGACACAAAGTTGACAAAATCCACTGCCTTCCATCCCCAAACATGGGCAAACTGAGGTGGTGAATCAAATGATCATTCACATTTTGTAGATGTACCATTCCAAACATCCTTGGACTTGGGATGAAAGCTTTCCATATGTACAGCATAGTTACAATCGAGCACTACATGGTTCCACAGAGCATAGTCCATTTGTGGTATGTCTTGGCTACCAACCATTGGCTCCAATTGATGTAGCATTGTCGACTATGTTGAGTGACCCATCAACACATTTAGAAAAAGAGGTAGACAGGGAAACTAAGTTTGTGAAGAAGATATGCCATATTTAGCAACAAGTCCATGAGATACTACAATATAGTAATTAGAAATACAAGGACAAACATGATCAACATCGTACACCTCATTAGTTTAAGGTTGGGGACAAGGTTTGGCTTCATATTCAGAAAGAAAGACTTCAAGGGCCTCATAAGAAACTCTATCCTATTCGATATGGTTCATACACCATCATCAAACAAGTTGGTGAAAATGCTTTTGAACTCAATCTGCCATCTTTTCTTGGACTACATCAAGTTTTCAATGTTGAATTGTTGCGGCCATATTTTCCACCATTGTTGGACACTACAGATGTTGTAGAACATATAAGTTGCTCATATTTGAATCCAGACACTACTACCCCTCTCACATGTGATCAAATTACTGATGTTGTGGAGAAACATTGAAGAAACAACAGATTCCTCTCTATCGGGTGGTACAGGTAGGACAACTTCCACGTCAAGGAAAATGGTTCACTAAGGACCAGATTGAGAACAAATTTCCTCATCTGCTGCAATACATAGGTTCAATGGGGCCCATTTCCTCTCAAGGGGGAAGCAATGATCCTGCAGAGATCTAGAAGCATTAGGGTGGCATTTGTTCAGGTAACTATATTCTAGTTTTTCAGTGTTTTTTTTCTAGTTTTGTCTACATCCTAGTAATTGGCATTTTCAGAGGCCTTCGGAGTGGAATTTGGGGTCAAGATTTTTTTTAGTTGCATTAAGTGGTAGCCGCAGGTAAGGCTTGACGCAACTCAATCTATCTATTTAGGAGATCTTTCCAATGAGTCTGAAATGTCTAGATTTCGACTAGCTAGCTAGAAGTTATGACCCTGCTTAGTGGGGTTCAAAATTTAGTAGTTTTTTTTTTAATTTTGAAAATTTTGAAAATTTGAATTTTAGTAGTTTTGTCACCTTCCAACTATCCATTTCAAATTCTATAGATAAGGTGACCTTTCACATTATTCCTCATTGTATATATCCAACTTTTGATGTAATAAGAAATCCTCTTTGGTTGCCTATACTTTTTACAAGTTCTGCACATTGAGCATTTTGTTTATTTTCACAATACCACAGGCTCAACGCTAGGTATTGTTATATGAATTCTCCATTAAAATTTAGATTAGTCTTTTTGAAGAATGGATGCAAGATGACTAGAGGATCTATGGTGCTTGCAAAGGGTACTCAGAGAGGTACTCTATTTCAGCTGGAGGCATGCACTTGACAGCACTGCAATAGTTCTTCTGACTTGAAGAAAAGAGCTACAATCACTTCATCCCCACCATCTGAATGAGCAGTGAAGAAATCTATTGTAACAAATTCTGATGGTAGTGCTCATGCTTTGGAAGTTAAACTTCCTGTTGAAAAGACAATGTTATCACATAAGAGATTTGGCCACATTGGTGAGAAGGGTCGTAGAACCCTAAAAAATGAAAACCTCATTGAGGGGTTAAATGATTGTAATCTCGAGTTTGACTTTTACGAACATTGTATATATGGAAAGCAAAACCATGTTCAGTATTACTCTAGTTCTCACAAGTCTTCTGGTGTGTTGGACCTCATTCATTATGATGTGTTTGGTCCTGTTAGTGTTCCTTCAATTTCCAAATCTGTATATTTTGTATCTTTCATAGATGATTACAATAGAAGGACATGGATTTATTTTCTTAGAAGAAAGTTTAAAGTCTTTAGTCAGTTCAAAGAGTTTAAAGCTTTTGTTGAGAATTAGACTAGTAAAAAGATTAAGTGTTTGAGAATTGACAACAGTGGTGAGTTTTGTTTGGCAGAGTTTGATAAGTTCTGTAAAGATAAAGAGCAAGGGATTAAAATACATAATACAACTCCATACACCCCGTAGTAAAATAGAGTTGCAGAGAGGATGAATAGGACACTGATGGAGAAGGCTAGGAGTATGCTTAGTGGAGCAAGCCTCGAACAAAAGTTTTGGGTTGAAGCTATAGCCACTACTTTCTACCTGGTAAATAGGTCTCCTACATTAGCTCTTGTTGGTAAGACACCTATGGAGGTGTGGTCTAGTAAGAAGCCTTAAGTTAAACATCTTCATGTTTTTGGTTGTGAGGCATATGCACATGTGCCTAGGGAGAAATAGTCTAAATTGGAGAACAAGGTTGTTAAGTGTATTTTCATTGGCCATGGTGTTGGTGTGAAAGGATACAAGCTTTGGGATCTTGTGGCTGAAAAAGTTTTGTATAGCAGAAGTGGTATCTTCAGAGAGCTAACACCTTCCATTGTTCTACGGCCAAAACAAACAGAAAAGAAAGAGGATGTATTTTAGTTTCCTTCTACCCCTGAGAAGACTAAACTGACAGACCCTATGAGATCTAATGATGAGGAGAGCTCTAGCAGCTCTGAAAGCTCAGAAGAAGAAGCAAAACCTTAACCTGAGCCATTGAGGAGGTCTACACGAACAAGGAAGCAACCTGATAGGTTTGGTTATTCATTGCTTGATTCTAGTTTTTCTTTTGCCTTGCTTACTAACACTAATGAGCCTAGAACTGTGACAGAGGCTATGGGCATGAAAGATGTAGGTTTCTGGAAGGAGGCCATGGAAGATGAGATGGCTTCTCTAGAGAAGAATAAAACATGGGACTTGGTACCTTTGCCTAAAGGATGAAAACCTATTGGATGCAAATGGGTGTTCAAGAAGAAATTTGGTGCAGATGGTAGTGTTGAAAAGTACAAGGCTAGATTGGTTGCAAAGGGGTACTCATAAGTGGAGGGAATTGATTATGGTGAAATTTTCTCTCCCATTGCAAAGTTGACATCCATTCGGTTCTTGTTATCTCTTGAAACTACTTATGACTTAAAGGTGGAGTAGATGGATGTGAAGATAGCTTTCCTTCATGGTGATTTGGAGGAAGAGATTTACGTGTCACAACTAGAGCATTACATAGAGAAAGGTAAAGAAAATTTGGTTTCCAAACTAAAGAAGTCTTTGTATGGTTGGAAGCAGTCTCCTAGGATGTGGTATATGAAATTTGATTCCTTTGTGTTGTCGATTGGATTTCTGATATCAAAATTAGATCATTCTGTTTATTATAAGTTTGGCAATGATCACATTCTCATTATTGCATTGTATGTTGACGATATGTTGTTAATTGGGAATGGTAAGAATATGATTTTTGTTTTGAAGTCTTAGTTGTCAGTACAGTTTGAGATGAAAAATCTAAGGGTGGCTAGGTATATTCTAGGAATGGAAATCAGAAGAGACAGAGTTAATAGAAACATTTGGTTAAGCCAGAGTAAGTATGTGAAGACCATGTTGGATAGGTTCAGCATGGCAGATTGTAGACCATTGTGTGTTCCTATTTCATTAGGGACAAAGTTGTCTATTAGTGATTGTCCAAAATCTCCTAGTGAGGTGGAGGACATGAGCAAAGTACCTTATGCTAGTGTTGTTGATAGTTTGATGTATGTTATGGTCTGCACAAGACCAAACATTGCCCAAGTAGTGGGAGTCCTTAGTCAATTTATGGCTAATCCTGGACTGGTGCATTGGAATATAGTTAAGCGAGTGTTCAGATATTTGAGGGGTACTTCTGAGTATTCCATATGCTATTATGGTAATCCTATAGGACCTCCTCATTCTATTTGTATTCATGGATTCATAGATTCTAATTGGGCTGGTGACATTGACAACAGGAGATCCACCAATGCTTACGTATTTACTATGCTCGGTGGTGCAATTAGTTGGATGAGTAAGTAGCAACCTATGGTCATTTTGTCCATGACAGAAGCTAAGTATATGGCAGAAACTCATGCTTGCAAGGAAGCCATTTGGATTAAGAGACTGCATTTAGATATTGGTGTTGATGCAAGATAGATTACAATTTGTTGTGACAGTCAGAGTGCGATTTGCCTAGCAAAGAATCCAACTTTCCATGCTAGAACAAAGCATATTGATGTATAGTTTCACTTCGTGTGAAACATGGTAGAGGATGGGAAGGTGAATTTGGAGAAGGTAGACACTTCAAAGAATGTTGCAGATGCATTAACGAAACTAGTGGGCACAGAGAAGTTCAAATGGTGTTCGGAGTCTATAGGCCTCTCGGCCTATAGCAGTTAAATCCTGTTATTTCCATTGACTCTTACAATGTGTTCTATAAGTGGGAGAATGTTGATAATTAAGGCGTCTCAACCTTGGTAATTCCTTGTATTATTTCATGGTATTTATTTATTTATTGCCTATTATTGTAATTAGGATGCAAATCCTTATTGTCATCTTGTGGGACTTAGCATAGTGATGTGTCATCTTATGTGGAAGGTGACCACATGTAAATTTGTCCTCACATGAGGAGATAGGTGTCCCACTTAGTGGTAGGAATATTTTTCCACGTGTCAGTATCTTGGATAGTGTGTAAGGGAATATTGATGGAAATGGTTATGATAGATTCCTATGACAAATCTATGATGTGTAAGAGTCGTAAATGGAAGATTCTATGATAGGTTAAGACATGTGTCACAAGGCATCTTTGGGTGCCCCAAGGAGGGTTATGACAAGTTGTAAGAGAATATGCTATTTTTAGCTTGTGTATGATAGATTCTCTTATAGCTGTAAGATATGACAGCTATATGACAGATTTTATGACAGTCGTAAGAGTATCTGTCATTGTCCAACTTGAGAATAGGCAACCTCTTTGGGATGGGGTGATATGACAAGTGTCATGAACATTCTACAGTGTTGGACAAGTGTTCCTAGGCATGGATTTTGGGCCATGAGGTCATGTTGGATGTCCATCCCAAGATAGAGTCAATTTTGCCTTGTATCTTCTTTATAAACCGGTGCTTTTGAGAGGAGATGTATTATGTGATTGATAGATACTATTATGCTACTGGTTTTTCTCCAAATATGAGTGTCAAAGACTCCTGAGAGCTTGCATTGCAAGTGTATTGTAAACTATTTCAGTTTTGATAATACATTGTGCAAGTTTTGGAGTGTGGGGTTTTTCACCCGATAAGGGTTTTCCCCATGTATATCTTCTGTCTCATTTCTGTGTGTATGTGTATTGCTGCAATATCTCCATTGTTGTGTTTAACATTCTATAACTGTAAGGATTAAAAAGAATTTTCACTAGTCTCTCCTCTTTAGATTAGTATAGGAAGTGATTTCTGCACTCCTAGCTTCCTTTCAATAACTCATTTATTTGTGCTATTCCCCAAATAAATTTTTAATTCATTTTCTCTTCCCCATGTGAATTTTAAATTCACATCTAATCCATCTCACCCAACCTCATTTAATTCACCCCTTTCCCAAAATGAATTTAAAATTCATCTTTTTTCACAATCCTCCATTTTTGGAGATTAAATCTGGGCCCTCCACATCACATGCATTCACAACCATTGATCTCCAAAGTAAATCTCCATCCTTGGATCAAATCCTCTCCCAAAAAGCCTATAAATACACCATCTCTCAAGCCATTTTATCATCCTCATTTTGAGAAAAGTTATCATGCCAAAATCTCTCCTCTTGAGCTAATTTTTATTAGTGAATTGCATAGGTGTTGAGAGCATTTCACATTGTCGATTATCATTTTGGGTAAAGCTAGAGTGTTTGGGTGCAACACTCTCCACCTTATCTAGGGTTTGTGGATCACATTTGTGAAGGTATAACATTTGATTTCATTGCATTTGTTTATGTTTCACTTTCATTTTGTTTTCCATAATCTACATTGGTTATCCTCCCATCCTCCTATCTCCTAATATCCCTATCCTCAAATCCCATCTTCTATTTACGCATAAAACAACTTTTAAGCCCTCCACCCATAAATCCCCTAAAATTCCAAATCAAGCCCAACAAAAGCACACATCATCCAAAATAGAAGCTACCAACACACCCATGGGATTCAAAAGTAATAATTTGAATGCCTCAACTCACAAAGTACAAAAGCCTAAATATGCTATCCCTTCTAAGCAAAAGAAAAAATCCAAAATGCTATCAAAGCCCACACCATCAAAAGAAAAATCAAAAACAAAAATGGTGTGGCTCCCCAAACACAAAGCTAATGAGGTATCCACCTCCTAATCTACTCCAAAATCCCAAACATCCAGCTCCCTATCTAAAAATCCCATAATTCCTAAGTCTATTTGGGTCCCTAAAACCCCAAATAAACCATCCAAAAATCCCCTATCCCAATCCCCATTATTGCCCACCCCCCATCCAAAATATAATCTTAGAAATACATCACAGTGTATGCAACCGTTGGTCTTGGTTCCCCTCCACCACGGGAAATTCCCACATACCTCTATCTCTCCATCTTTCATCCACTATCCTAAATATCTCCCCCATCACATCCCTATGGTCCATGCTTTTGCATAAACCTTACATAATCCACATCATAATCTTCTATCCACCATCCATCCCATCTTCTCATATCTACCAACATCCATGTACATAATGCTATCTCCATCTACCTTACCACTATCCAACATGGGACCATCTTCTCCTTGCTATGGAAATAGACACTAGAGTCCCCACTCCATCAAAAAAAAATCAAAAAATCAAGAAAAAATAGTAAAGAGAAAAATCCATCCAATGGTGAAAACCACTCCTTGTGACACCTTGGGCATGTACCATGATGAAAATCCCATGTGGGTGTCATGCGTAATCCCTTCTCCATTCATTTTGTATCCCTACACTTGGGGGAAAAATCATACCCTTCATCCACATCCATAATATCCTTTGCACATCTTATCCACTATCTTATCCTTATCCTATCATATTCCTATCCACCATACTCCTATTTATCCTATCATTTCCCATCCATCCTATCTACCATATCTCCCTCCTTAGATCTTGATAAAGATAAGGGGAAAAATATCAACAACATGCTTTGGACACCTCTCAGCATACGTCCCTTTCCAAGCATATCCTTCATCCATCCACCTACTACAAAGTCCATTCATCCCTTCCAAGCATTTGCCGATCACACAAAATCCTAAGCATCATACCTAGAGTGGGGCATATGATTCCTTGCAACCTAGTCTTTGGTTAAAATCCTAAAACCCCCATTCATCTATCCTTCAGCCCTATCCTATCCTTATCTCTATCTTCTAATCCATCAAACATGCATCGCCTATCCATCATCTTTCATTACCAATCCCCCTATCCAACCCCATCACCTTCACCTCTAGACTTGGTGTTCCCTTATCATTGGTATCTAGAAAAAGTCTATCCAAATAAAATACAATGCAACCATCCCACAATAAAACCATACCCCATCCAAAACATTCAAAATCAAAAATCCAAAATATCAAAAAAATCCCCAAAAAATCCAAAAACACCAAAAAAATAAAAAAATTACAAAAATACCAAAAAACATCCCATAACATCATCACAATCACCCAAATCATCTTCCAACATCATCACATCTATTCTCAATCATCCCACATCATCATCATAAATCAGAACTACATATCATCACCATCCACATCTTAATGTGCCTTGATCCTATGGATACAGGGTATGTAGGCAATCTGGAATACAAAGGAAGTTTCTAGTACTTAGGTACATAAGATGCACCCATCCAACCCATTTGGATGGTCCCTATCCCTTGAGATTACACTAGATCCAAACGCAATATCCAAGTGTCACATCACCTATCAAAGCAATCATCCCTTAACAAAAATCATCAACTATCAAGTCAGCATTGACCGCAACTTGTAACCATCATATCTTGAGCCAATCTTACAACATCAACTAGGCATGATCCAATCATTAATCGATTCCTGTCTTAGGATATATCATTCCTACAATAGGAAGAATCCATCAATCATCATCCATCTTTACAAGAGATACAATGGATGTTTGTTTGGTTTGTTGGTCTTTTGGTTTTTGATTTTTATCTTTTGTCCTATTCGAAGATCACATCAAAACTACCTTGATCTCACTATATCATGGTATGTGTTAAAAACATCTAGAATGGGGCATAGTCTTACTTTTGTATGTTGTGCTTGTGGGTTGGTCTCATTACTCCAAGATAGTATTCATATCTTGTGGATCATAGGGTTGGTTCTAGCATATTAATCTCCTTATGTATCTAAGGTTCATCATACCTTTTGTGCATGAAGGACTTATGCTATGAGTCCCCTTCCCTCATCTAGACAAGGTTGTACTATCTTGGGCATGCATGAGACCACCCTCTTGTTTACGTGTCTAGTCCATGAAAATGTTGGATAAACATCATCACCCTAGTCTTCTATACCTTGGTGAAAATATCCACTTTGCTATAACAAACCTAGGATTGCTTGAAGTCATTTTTCAGCACAATAATCATCCATCAACCAATCTACACAAAATCATCAATCTTTTATCTCACTCCTTATCATCCAACCACTTCTACCAATCTGTCCCATCCATTTCAAGAGCACACTCGTGTTCTTGCAACCTGCCTATCCTCTTGAGGGGGCATCACTCTTACTAATTATCCCTAAACCTTACCCTATTCTTCTAAGCCAAAATCTTTTTCTATCTAATCCAACTCTATATTTTAAACTTCTTTGAAATAGTGTTACTTAGCCACCCGCAACACCATTTCAAAGAGGGGCAAATCTAGACACCTAAAATTAACTTGCTCTACAAACCAATTTCACATATCTCTACACCACCAATTATCCCTCCTATTAATTAAATAAATTCATTTTATTTAATTAATTTATCCCTAATCATCTACCCTTAACTATTTATCCATCCTTTGTGATCAATTAATTCATCTAATTTATCACTATACCTTACAACACTATCCCTCATTAATTAAATAAATATTCTTAATATTTATTTAGTTAATTTGTCCATCTCCCTAATCCTTATTAATTGGATAAATCATGATTATTTGATTAATCTACCCTACTAATCAACCTAAACCTAGCCTAGTTGATTAAATAACAATTATTTAATTAGCTACCCTAGCCTACCTATCCCCTAAACCTAAATTAATTAAATAAACCCTTATTTAATTAATTTTAACCTCATTAGCTCACTCACTAATTTCCTCCAGCCACATTAATCAAGCTAATCCTCTTGATTAGCTTGGTCAAACCTTTCTTAACCCATCCTCCTACACACTTTGAATAAAAATCAATTTTTTATTCAAAAGGTTGCATCTTCCTCTTTTTTAGCTTACATGTGTAAGAACCCATAATTACACGTGTCCTTGACCTTCACACTTCCACATAAGTTTGAACTTTTAATTCAACACTCCCCCATAAAATGAATTTTTAATTCATTCTCTTGTCATATCCATCTAATCTCATTTAATGCTAACTCTTCCCCAAAATGAATTTTTAATTCATTTTAATTCTCATCACTCTTCCCCATGTGAATTTAAAATTCACATTTAATCTCATCCATCCAAATTTGTTGACGAGATCTCCACCATTGATCTCATCCTCTCATCTCAACCCTTGATTCCAACTTTGAATCCTAGCCATTGGATTCAAATCCCCCTCAAATGGCCTATAAATAGAGCCCTCACCCAAGCCATTTACATCACTTCTTCATCCTATCATCACTATGCCAAAATTTCTCTCATCTCCTCTCATCATACCCTTACCATGCCAAAATCATTCTAGCCTCTTTATCCATATCCAATCTCCATCCAATCTTCTATCAATCCATAGCCAAATCTCTTCATCCACATTGTGTTGAAAGCAAGAGTAATCCACATCTACACATCCTCAAGTTGGGTAAAGCTAGGAGCTCTTGCCTGTGCAAGCTCCTCCACCTTATCGAAGGAGGAAGAAATATCAAGGTATAAATTAGTGTCTTTGTGCATTTTGTTTGTGTTTCTAACCTTGTTTGTTTTCTTTTCTCTCATTTGGCACGCCTGGTGGGACCCATAAGGTCCTAATCTAATCTTTTGTGTGAGTTTTGGTGTATAAAAGATGTGTTTTGTAGGTTGTAGCACCAATAGCTCTATGTTTGGCGCCATTTCTTCCCGCAGTGGCACTATTTCTTCATCTTGTGGCACCATTCATGACTGTTTTGGCACCTTTTCCCCACGATATTTCCACTAACCTTGGCCTCATAGCTTGACTTTCTAATACCTTTTTTTGACATTGTATGAACTTTTTGGTTAGTGTGCTCTTTGTTTTGGTAGGAAAAACACAAAAAGAGGGGGAGATAATGGCAAAATTTATTTAGAAAGATGAAGAATATGTTTTGTTTGGAACTCACTTAATTAGCTTTGTGTTAACACTTTTTAGGTGTTTGAATCTAACGTGGGGTGTTTGAATCTAACGTGGAGTGTTTACAACAAGATAGGGAGTCTTTTTATGACCTGTTAACTTTTGCCATTAACCAAAGGGATTTTTTTAGTGCCGAATAGTTGAAATCAGAGCCACCAAAAATAGCAAACAGTGCAGGCTATGAAGCCAACTAAACCACCCCATTTTTACAAAAAAAATAGTCTTAGTTAATTCACCTAAGGTTTATTTTTTAAAACCAGTAAGTTGAACTATTTCTCCAAGTAAATGATGTGTAATTAAAGCTGATTTTCTAGTAATTTATAATATATTTAAAGACCATATTTGCCATTAATAATATATTTCAACCATTAATTTTAGGCAATATAGCCATTACTAATAAATTATGATGTACATTAGGGTTGTTTGTATTTTTAATACAACTTTATTCATTAATGTAGATTATAGTTTTGATCTAATGGCTATTGTTTAATTCCGGAAGACAAAGAGCACATGCCTTTTAAAAGGCTTGCTAAGCCCCGGAATTGATTTTGGGCCACAAGATTGGTTTGATCTAATGGCTATTGTTTAATTCCGGAAGACAAAGAGCACATGCCTTTTAAAAGGCTTGCTAAGCCCCGGAATTGATTTTGGGCCACAAGATTGGATCCAATCTTGTGGCCCAAAATCAATTCTGAGGCTCAGTAAGCCTTTTAAAAGGTATGTGCTCTGTCTCCCAGAATTAAATAGTAGCCAATCGTGCAACTCAAGGCTTAACAAGAAAGGCATGAAATTTTCTTATACTTATTTTTTAGTTTAATTTTTAATTTTATATTTTTAAAATATTTAATTTATGTGTTTTTGTATTTTCAAATCATTCTTAATAGTGTATTTGTGTTTAGCTTGACTGAATATTTTGAGATAGATATTTTCTAGAAGCATTCAATATTTTATTTCATGGAAGGAAAACATGAGTTACAAAAGGAAATAAGTAAAGGATTTATTCCTTTTTCCCTTCTGAAAAAATACAATCTCCGAAAAACCTTGCATGCAACCCAAAATAATAAAAACCCTGTACAATCCTCTGCATGCAATACAAAATAATAAACCCTGTACAATCTATGAAAAATATTCTCATGCAACCCAAAACAATTAAACCATGTAGCTATAATACAATTGTTAAATAGATCTATGGAAGATTTCTTTTACCCTGTAAGCAAAGAAAAAGGAAAAACATGGACAATAAAATGAGAAGAATAAAAAAATAGGAAGAAAGGAGTAAACCCAAATGAGATATGTAAAAATTAAGATCAATAGAAATTACCTTCCACTTGCATAACCTCCTTCTCTCATGAAAATAAAACTTCATACCAAAATGATTATGAGAAAATGAAAGGGTTAGGTAGCAAAAAAAATATTTATGCAATATTTTATTATTTTAGCAAGTTTTTTTTTGGTTGATAACACACCAAAGCGGGATAGTATTAAAATATATCATAAGGTTACAAAATTCTGCTAGAGGTAGATCATCTTATCACTCTAGGGATACTAAACCTATTTCTCCCAAAATCATATATCATAGTTACAAAATTTTGCATAACTTAGACCTGCTCTTCATTTCTAGCCATGCTATATTTGATATTTTCATAACCATCCGAACTATACCTATGTCATAGAAACCTACATTGTTATACTTGTATCTATGGGAAGGGAGCAGCTGGCACTTAACAGGGGAATTCGTAGCATAGTCAAAGTGTTTTTTTCCACCCGTAGTGGAGGAGGGTTTTTCCCACCCCCTATACCTTCAATTGCCTTTACCCTAGAAGCTTCTACCAGAAGATGAAATTTCTAATGATAATTAGCCTTTTTTCCTCAAAGGCCTTCCAATCTCTTATGAAGAGTATCGGGCACTTCACTACACTCCTACCTTCATAGCAGACACCCCCAGTAACCCTTATATCATGCCCACACCATTTGTCTACACTTTGGCCATGATGTAGAGCAAGGGACATCTTCAAATCAACTCCAATGTAGCTTTGATTGATCATGCAAGAATGTGGATTGTTCCATCTACAATGCATGGCTTGGAAACTAGGTACTTGTGCTATTTCAAGGTTGGATTGCAAGGATGGTTTGTCAAACCTCTAAACCACCTTAGACCACACCAGTATGACTAGTTGACACTCACAAAACCCAACAAACCAACTGACCACTTGTCCTTCCAATGGTTCCTTCACAACTAGACCTATTTCCTTGTAGCCCTATTTGAGGTGTTTGGGGACATAACTTGAAGAATACATAGCAAAACCAAAAACTAAATGGCTTTTTTAGATACCCACTATGGAATTACACAACATATCTAGCATGCAAGTTAGGGTTCTTTGGAACAAAGGGGTCAAAAATGGATTGTTCCTGCTGCCCCAAGGGCTGATTAGGCCTCCCCTTTCAAAGCAAGTATGGTGAACTCTCACTCCCAACTTCTCTAACCTACTCCAAAACATCAAAGAGATGTAAAATAGTCTGAATCAACAGATTTCAGGGTTCTTGGTTCATTTCAAGTCTCTCATGCATCAACACAATTCTCTAACAAACCCACAAATCCTAATACATGAAGATATTAGGTTTACATTGCTGCAATAGTCACATTATCCACATCCCCTGCTTTTGTCATGAAAACCCAGTATAATACTAACCTAAACAATCCTTTTCCATCCATTATTTGATTATGTTGCATGTGGAAAAGAGTAGAAAATCATCGTTTTTGATAAAAACCCTCAAAACTAGGGTTTAAAGGCTACTTTCACAAAATTGACAATAAAATGCTTAAACTTCTATGAAAAACCCTCCAACTAGACTGAAATGAAAGGAGGTACCATTTATCACAAGGTTTCAAGCACCTTTTTCCCTTAATTGTAGTGTATAGTTGAGTATAGAATAGAGGAACAACAAAAAGAACATAAATATAACATGAAATTGAGCAATCTTTACTAAAATGTGTGTCAAATGCCTCCTACACAATGAAATCCTTTCAAACTTAGTTCACATCAAAGATAACTATGTTCCTTTTAACATGTTATGCATTTTGATCCTTAACAGTACTATACGGACCAGTACCAGGTGTTTGAACAGTAGAATATACAAAGAAATTGCAAAAAACAAGAAATTTATTATTAATTTCTTACTCAAAACATCAACTCTACCTTTTTCATGAATTCTTCAGGCATAAATAGTAGGTTTACATGTTTTTCCTTCGATCCATCACTCCACTCCTTGCTAACAAAGGAAAAAATAAGGCTAAAAATAGTGTATGCACTAAGTTGCTTAACATAGAATGTACTAACTTAAGCAAATATTGAAGCCCTACCACTAATGCATCTAGAGTGGTCATAAGAGACCTTTATTAGATCATTTATGAAGATGAAAACTCCACCTACACTCCTATTTAGACCAAAATCTCCACCTAGGCTCTTATTGACCTCAAAAAATAAAAATATAAACATGGTGCTCCTACACCATACAACCGGTCTTCAAATGTTTCCAAGTCTCTTGGAAATGAAATTGTAACTTGTTCTCCTCTAAATATTCCATGCTTCTAACCTTCTTGTACCTTTTCATTAGGTTCACCTTGACTTTGGTTTAATACCACTATCATCACTTGTATCATGCTCCATCCTCACACTCTAATCTAAGGGGTGTTCTACAACTTTTTTCATCATGACACACTACTATTATATCTTCCTTTGTTTCTACAATTGGGTTTACACCTGCTTGCACACCTACAACCAAATAATTACCTTGGGTGTCTTGAGTTATCTCCTCCTTGCATGTTTTGAATTCACCTATTTGTGCCTTCATGGACAATTCATCCTTGGTCCTTTCTTGACCTGCCTTTACCTTCATCTCATCATTCTTTATCTCTATTATAATGTCTGTAACCTCTACCTTCACTTCTTCCTATCTTTATTCTTCTTGCTTGGGCTACTCTATGTCTTTTTCTATCAATAGTTCCATCATCTTAATGTAATCAGGGTTATCAACCTATGTCATACCTGCAAACACCTTGTTCACTGTCTCAACAATATCATAAACCTCTATCTTAAT
The DNA here is from genome assembly GCA_027924645.1 of Cunninghamia lanceolata. Taxonomy (NCBI): domain Eukaryota; kingdom Viridiplantae; phylum Streptophyta; class Pinopsida; order Cupressales; family Cupressaceae; genus Cunninghamia; species Cunninghamia lanceolata. The sequence goes on from BSBN01001011.1 coordinate 4,544,104, forward strand.
GACTTTTGACTGCCTTTTTACTCCCTTCATTGCCACGGGACTCTTGACTATCCCAATCATGATTTTGTTATGCCAACCTTGTTTCTCCTCAAGCAACTCTTCTATTACTTTCTCTTGGACTGTCCTTGTCACTATTTTGTTCTCTTTACTCTACAAAATTAGACTTTCTTCCAAGTCTACTATCTTCCCATTTCTTTTCTTCCTTACCTCTACTGCACACTTAATCTATCTTTCCTCTAAAGGACAAATCACTGTCTTTATCATAGCATTATCTCTCTTTTCATTTGGAGACTCCCCAAACACACTATCTTTGGCCTTTTCTTGGCCTCTTGTTGTCAGCTTCACATCTTTAGTCACCATTGGGACTTTTTCCAAACTTACTACCTTTACCTCTTCAACTTCTTTTCCTTTTTAACCTCTACAAACTCTTCTACTAATCCTTGCCATTTTACTCTACCCACTGCACTTTCTACCTTCTTGTTTTGTACTAGACTCTTTATCTTCCTCATTACTGCATTTTTAGACTGAGAAATCATTGTGTCTGCAGTCCTCAACTGCTTATTAACTCTTTTTGAATCTAAAGGACTAAGTGATGTCCTTGTCATGGCATTATCTTCCCAAACTTGAGTCAATTCAACTATGACCCTTCCTTTATCAGTCACTGACATTAAACTATTGTTATTACCTTTCAAACTCAGATTGCACTTTACCTCTGTCATGGCAGTACTTGATTGTCCATCCTCTTTTTCTACCTATAACGGACACAACACTACCCCTATCATGATTCCTTCATGCATTACAAGCCTATCTTGGCTTACCTCAGTCCATTTACTCTTCTCTTTTTCCTTGTACCTCTTTTGGTCTTCTGTCTTCTACATTATCAGACTTCTGTTGTCCTCCATGTTCTTGTCCTTCCAGTGGACAAAATAGCTCTTCTATGGTGACCTTACGAGACCAATCTTGCCTTTCTTTGGGCAATTTGTTTGTACTCACCACAACTCTTCCTCTTACCTCTATCATGAGGGTCCTTGCCCCTTCTTCCTCTATCTTACAAACCTTTGTGTCAAATTTACATATCTCTATTTTGACAGTGTTTGACTGTCCTACAACCTCCTCTGCCTTTGCTTGACAAAATCCAGTCTCTTCCATCACTTTGTCACACTTTCCAAGCTTGACTTGGGCCTTCAAGATCATTTCACCTTTGATCTTCACTATCTCAGTCTTCATTACCCAATTATCACCCTCTGTACTCTTCAACTTTTCATCCTTGTTTTTTGCCTCAACATCTTGTTCTATTGTGGTGGTTGCTGTAACGCCCGCCTTGTACACCTCAAAGAAATACACACTTGTGCTACATGAAACAGGAACTTTTTTTTTTTTTTAAATGATTAAGATAACAAGTAATGTTAACATATCTAGTTACGACATATTCTCTAAGGATTCAAGGCTGCATTACTTTACAAACCAACTAACATAATTTAACATTCATCAGTAACTAATCTAAATCCAATGAATAATTGAATAACTGATTCATATTCATTGCATGTCGACAAATAATGTAATACAATCTACATACATAACTGAAATGCTTTTATTACACATAAGTACATCATGACATCATTACATTGCCATTTTCAGACTACATCAGAATTACATACACAGTGAATGTTCTATTTCACAAATCTGGTACAAGATTATACACATACATCTTCATCAACTGGTACAAGTACAATTGTCTGAAAACTAGGGTAAATCTTTTCTGCATATAAACTTGACAAGGAATAACCAATGGATAAAATAGCTCTTCCACCTGACCATGTGGAACCCTAAGGTCCACCCCCCGAGCTAGGAGTTAACATGAGATCCCAAATAATAACAGTCAGGTAGATATGGACTAACATAAACAAAGGATGACCAAACGCCAATACAACACATGGCAATAACATAAACAACACAACACAACTTAACTTAGCTTCCAGAGGCGACACAAAACAAATGAGGAGAGACCGAACAAGGGATGCTAGGTTGTAGTAGGGAGAGTGTCATTGCATGGTCCTAACATGGGTTATCCTGACAGCCTCTCACTAGGCGTCGGCCCCCATCTATGGTTATCCTGACAGCCTCTCACTAGGCGCCGGCCCCATAGGGTGACACACGCAGAATCAACCTTCCTTTCATGAGGACAAGGAAGTCAATCATGCCAACCAGGCCTTCTCTACCCATCCTTAGTCTATACAAGCACTACAGGCCATGGGAGAGGAATCCATTAATCTTGTTTAGTGTGAAATCTACCCTTAATCCCCCTAGTTCATTTTAGGTTATCACTTGATTAATCTACTTCCAACGGGTTATCCTGACTGCCACTTTAGGCACCGGCCCCACGTTGAAAGCCACTCTCCTTCCTAACACCTAGTAAACCCTAACCACCATACAAGGCATTAAAGCAATACACATACATGTTCATTGCAAGGCATAAACCCTCTTGCATTACAACAGAATCATAACACCAATTGTTATCCATCGCCTATAGCATTACAACATTTTACACTTTTACAGATACCAGGTCTCTCCAAACAGCAATTACGACAAAACGGATACAAGATAAATATAATTAGACGAACAACAATACATCCCCAAGGGAGTACATTCATCATTCACAATGTCTTTTATCCCAGACAAACAAATAAATCACAACATTCATGAAGAGCCTTTCTACACATCATGATGCATTTAGAATATTTACAATCTCTCACAACACCATAACCAAACTCCTTATACATGACAACAGGCGACACGACTTCAATAACTCAGGACACTTATCAACACATTACATGAAGTCGAAACACAACAACCTTGGCCTCTGGAAATGAACCCTTGACAACTTACACCTTGACCATTTCATACAATTTCAAATCACACTAACTAATTATCTAATACCTTTAATTCAAATTTCCAATACAATAATTATATACCTAATCCTTAACCCATTATCTTAACAAAAAGAAGAAACCATATTAAAACCGATGTCAATCTAAATCAAATTTCATTAACCATAATATATAATCAGAACGATTTCCTTTTAATCAAATACATAATGACAACATTATTCTAAATCCCCAATTTTATTTGGCAACTATACTTTTGAAATAATAACAATAGTAACAATAATTATTATTATTATTATTGTAATAATAACAATAAATTAAAATAATGATACCAATAATAACATTGATATTAATAGTACTACCGTTAATATACCAAGGTCATTGAACACATTGTAAGAAAAATAAACATTCCTTAGGGTTAATCTAAGCCAATCAAATGAAATGCATACAAGAAAGCACAACTACTCTAGATTAACAATGACGGGTTTCTGCAGACTAAAATTGAAACGATAAATCTTAATGCACGGAAAGTAAATAAGAAAACTCGGTTACTGCCTCCAAATATGACTTCTTCTCAGAGAAGTGCGTCAGATTCTGTGCAGTTATTATGCATGCTTCTCTTTTGTATCTAAATCAGGCACTGCTGTGAGATCCACCACTGATTTAAGGAATTCTTTATCATCTTGAAAGGCGACTGGAGCTGAATCAGATTGTAACTGTTCTTCTGCTAAGTCAGCCACTAAGAAGGCAGACTTCTTACGCAACCTCATATCACTGCTAACATTGCTCATGATAACCTGAAGCATATGAGCTCTACCTTCTGAGTAAAACACTGCCTGCCCATCAGGATTATTTCTAATTATGGCTGAAACTGCATAGAGAGCTTTAACTGCTTCTTCAGAAAAGCTTGACTTCACTAACCAAATTAATTTCGGTAAGGCCTTGAGCTCAAGTATTTGTTTTTGAACAACATGATTATTATGACTCGCTTTTCCAAGAACCCATGCAGGAAGTGTCCGTAGTTCTTTTTCTTCTCTGTTGAGTTCTTCAACAACTGCAGTGAGGCCTCCATGTTTATTTAAATCATTTGCATTGTCAATAGGTTCTACTAGCTCTAGAAGCTCATGTAGAGCTCGAGAACGGTCTTCTGTTGAAAGAGAAGAATTATTGAGTGGTGGAGAAGAATCTATTGAGGTGTCAAGTTATTTTGAGTTAAACTCATCGATCCATATTCCTTAAGAAGTGGTCTACACAAACCCAAACCGAAATGTAATTGTGGATTCAGCAAAAGATAGTTTCACGAAGATTCGGTAACAATTCATTAGAAGGCACGGAGGCCACTGAGAGTACAGAGTTGTTTCAAGAGTTCAATCTAATGCAGACCCACTCACAAGAGACTCGGCCTATGTTTCAAGAGTATTGTCTTATGTATCAAGGTGCAGGCCTTATATACAAAGGCGTAACTTTTCAAGTCACACGTACACAAGATATGGTGCCACTTGAACAAATCTGAGCCACAGTCTAAAGATTCAACCAACATCATATTCAAGGCATAAAGCCATAGACAGTAAGCCTCAGCTATTACAAATGACGCACGAGCCAAAACAGTGATGGTGCTATATTGGAAATGAGGCGCAGGCTTATACAAAACAGAATGCAACCTAGACAATGAAGGCAAATCAATCTATTAGGGCACACAGCATTTCTGAATACAGAGCTATGGCACCCTCACAATATCCATTCCTCACATACCCTCTAATCAAAACATCCCAAATAACAACATTTCGTACAGAAACTCTATTGAAAACTAATCAGCAAATCCCCTGTCAATCTACCTGATTGTTGGAGTCGCACAGACAGCTGGATACTTCTTCAATCGATGGACATTCATCATCAGCAATTGCAAGGGTTAAGTGACCAGAACTTGGCCGCAATAGATCCCATTCATCCTTATGCATAGGTCACTGTAAATGGAAAGAGGATCCAAGGGCTAATTGGGACAACGAATTCTACACATTGCAGATCCAGATTCATTATTGCTGCCACCTCATAGCCAATCCTTTCAGTCACAAGCCAAGTGATCTAAGTGAGTGACTAGCATCAACTACCATCTGAGGCCGCAACATACAGGCCAGTCATTAGTTAGTAGATCCATAACGATACATTCCAGGTGCAGATCTTGTTTACAAACATTTGATCGGGGACATTACATAGACCTGCTGTAACCCTTTTTCGCTCCTAATCTATGCAGTCAGACTATGGTAATGCAGTCCTACAGAAACTATGGCCTGCAATTGGCATTTAACCTACCACCATGATGAACCTACCACACCTCCAAGGGCAATTCCCTTGGCTACAACTAATCATTGTTACAGGATGGTCCCAGAAACTCATAAGATGATAACTAATCTTGCACTTCCCAAATTGCCATACAGGCTATACATTTGAACTAATTTGGTTTCCAATAAGATATCTGGCTCAAGCCCGTTAACAATTATGTGGGCATGGATTTTCTTCAATTCTTTGACATTATTAGATGCATGTAAGAGGTCAAAGTAAGTATGTTGACTCGAGCCAAAGCATTTCTCGATGGAAACATGAGCCCCAATTCTGCCGCGGTTTTGACATCCATGAAAAGCTGTTCAGGAACACTGCGCATGAATCCTCCAGTTTTTTTTTTTTTTTTTTGGAATATTTCGCGAGGCCATCACTGACATTGATTACAAGGGTTATACAATCCCAAAGGGATGGAGAGTAAGCTTAAATTTTTAATACTAGAGAGAAATGGAATTCGCAGGAATCTGAGGGTGTCTAAGTTAATAATGTTCGCCAAGGAGAAGACCTTGATTGCCCAAAACGTGATTGATTAAAGACTTTAGCCACACAGAGGGTAATTTTTAAAAGGAAAATGGAAGTCAAAGTGGAATTATTCCTAGATCAAGAGAGAGCCCCTTATACAGTGCACTTTGGGTTGCTCAGGGACTCCTACATAAGGTATCCACCAGAAATGTGGATAAATGCATACTGCTATTCATAAATAATGACGATCCATAGGGAAATGCTGATCTTGGGGTCAAAACAGACATGACAAGGACAACAATTTGGGTATATCAATTGAGCTTTTCCTTTTGAGTAGATCCGATGAAGAAAAAACTGAACAGGCCTTCAAAAACTGTAGGCAAGGTTTATCAAGTAATGTAAATTGCCAGTTTTTTTTTCTTTTTAAAGTAAACAGGGAAATGGCAACTTTTAAAGTGCCACATTGGATGCGATTGCAGGATAAATCGTATTTTCTAACAGTTTTTAAGCATTTTGATAGAAGTGACTCCACCAAATGCCATGCCATAGTTACAGGATATATACAAAATGGGTTTGTCGAGGAGGCTTTAAAAGCATGTAACCAAATGAAATTCGCAGGTTTAAACCCTGCCAATAATGCCAAAATGGAGTCTACAAGCCAACAACTAGCATTGATGTGTGCCTTGGCATGGGTTCTGTTGCCACTCAGATACTTCGTACCACCCAGCTCTCATTGAACACGGCCAGCAGCAACAGAATGCATTTGTGACTATCCATAGCTGAGTGGAGAAGAGAATGGAGGGTTAAGATTCATATACCATAATGGACAATCCACAACTAAACATGGAAAAGAGAGAAGAAAGTTAGTTCAAAATGAGTTTCTCCACTATAGACCGTCTTTCACAGAGCAGCAGAACTCTTCCATTTTAAGTGGCATGCATTGATAGGATTCCATCCAAGAAAAGGTGTTTGCAACGATAATCTCTGTGATAGTAAACTAGGAGATAAGGTCCATCTGATAAAGTGATGCTGCTACCCGAAGATGACCCCAGTGCAACAGATATAATAATAGCCACTAGTATACAGAAAATGGCGTTTAGCTGGAAACAGCGATCCAGCTGGAAAAAGCACGATTTGCAGGTTAAACCACTATGGACACAAGCTAATTGACAAATAGGATAGCGTTGTTCATGATTAAATCTTAATTGTGTTTCAGACTTCAGTTCTTTTCCAACTTCTACACAGAAATGGCGTAAATGGTGAAATTCTAACCGCAGAAAACAACTTAATTGCAAATTGAAATATCTCTTGAAGCATAAATTCGACCAAGACAATCCATTTAGAATCAAGGAAACAATCAACACCCACAGATTCAAAATTCAGAGAAAAGGAATTATGCATTTAAAGGAACCTGGCTGCGGCGTCAAATCGAGGAAGCTGTTCCCACTACTGCAGACCAAGCTTCTTCTCCAGTCTGCTTCTTTCACCTGTAATCCTCCTCTTTGCCTCAACAAGCCTTTTCTTTTATAACATGGCCCCTTCCTTCTTCCAAGGGACTCGGCACGTGATCCCGTGCATCTCCCTCCTCAAGATATACTTTTATTTAATTTAATGATCCCAAAGTTCTTTATTTATTTTATTGTATTTCATTTTTTAAATGAAAACACATAATTCCCGACAACATTTAATGACTTTTAGCCGACCAAGCATATTTTATTTAATAAAGTTATAACATTACAACAATCCATAATTGTACAACTTTATTTTAATTTATTTTATTAATTAATTTGTAAATCACTAATTACAACATAACTTACAACTATTTTATTTATTTAAATATTTATTATAAATAATATTATATTAAATAATACAAAATTTCTTACAATCTATATTTAACAACTATACTTCTAATAAAATAATAATTTATTTACAACAATAATCAACAATTATCGACATTATACCCCACATTATCTTTTATCAATCCATTTAATTATCAACATTATACTTTCCGTAATATAATTCTATTTAATGCACAACGACACCTTACACACTTAGACACTTTCTAACCTAGTTAGACTCCAAGGTGCAATATTACTTGTCCGCAAATCATGAATGACAGACAATGACCACAAGGGATAAACTGATAACCAGACCATACTTGACATGGGACCTCACGTTAACTCCAAACAACTAATCCATTGGCGAAGGCACGCTCAGACCTGTAATCAGGTGGAGTCGATGCCTAGTACCTGCATTCCTGCAACAACGCATGGTTAAACATTCAAGATATATATCCACATACAGTCCTATAGTGAATGGAAATCGCAGTGGTGTAGGGTACTCGAAAGCGAGTAATACAACACTGTTCCATTCACGTTTATGTATAAACAATTAACTATGTTGAACAAGGTATCTGATTACTAGTCAACAACATAAAGCATTCAATCCTCTTACAATCCAATATGTCCATACAACTTGTGAAAACATAAAATGTCAATAGTTAAAACTTCAACAGATGTCATCATAATCATGATCGAATAACACATGGAGCTGAATTAAAATAATTTATAACATCTAATATGTGCATCAAACTGTGATAACATGAAGTATCAGTGGTCAAGCATCATCCTAACATAGATTCATTATCAGTTATCATAAAACAGAGTGTCCATCACCCAATAGAGTGTCATAGTGTCCAATCCTACTTGAAAAACCATCAGTCTGACAAATGACAAGGTGAGGGGCACTACAGTTGCATCCTCATTGTTCTTGCCTTTCTCAATCTTCATGTACTCCTTCTTGCCAAACATGATTACTCTAACTTCTTTGATATGTTCCTTAGTATTCTCCTGCAGTGGTGTTAGTTTAAAAGTAGTCCCATCCTTTTCTATAGTGTAAGTATTATACCTTCCATCATATATGGCATGCCTATCATACTACCATGGTCTTCCTAATAACAAATGACAACTCATAGGTACCACATCACAAAGGATTTTATCTCTATAACCATTGATATTAAATTCAACAAAAACTTGTTCTCTTACAAAAATTGACTGATTATCATTCAACCAGGATGATTTATATGGTGCTTCATGAGGAATCCTTACTAAATTCAGCTTATCCACCATTTCTATGGAAACCATGTTATCAGTAGAACCAGAATGTATCACAACTTTACATACCTTTTCTATACATTTGCAGGCTGTCTTAAATAATGATCTCCTTGGAGTCATCTCCTTTGACTGAGCATACCTTTCTTTCAACTCTCTGATTTCTTTTGCTATGGTATCTTCTAGATGCATCTTGACTCTTCAAATTCCACTATCAAACTTCAATCTTCAACTCTTCCAATGATCTACTGCCTAAGCTCCGATACCACTTGATGCAAAGCAAGGGACATCTTCAAATCAACTCCAATGTAGATTTGATTGATCATGCAAGAATGTGGATTGTTCCATCCACAATGCATGGCTTAGAAACTAAGTACTTGTGCCATTTCAAGGTTGGATTGCAAGGATGGTTTATCAAACCTCTAAACCACCTTAGACCACACCAATATGACTGGTTGACACTCACAAAACCAAACAAACCAACTGACCACTTGTTCTTCCAATGGTTCCTTCACAACTAAACCTATTTCCTTGTAGCCCTATTTGAGGTGTTTTTAGGACATAACTTGCAGAATACATAGAAAACCCAAGAACCAAATGGATTTTTTAGATACCCACTATGGAATTACACAACATAGCTAGCATACAAGTTAGGGTTCTTTGGAACAGAGGGGTCAAAATGGACTGTTCCTATTGTCCCAAGGGTTGATTAAGCCTCCCCTTTCAAAGCAAGTATGGTGAACTCTCACTCCCAACTTCTTTGACCTACTCCAAAACATCAAAGAGATGTGAAATGGTCTAAATCAATAGATTTCAGGGTTCTTGGTTCATTTCAAGTCTCTCATGCATCAACACAATTCTCTAACAAACCCACAAATCCTAATACATGAAGATATTAGGTTTACCTTGCTACAATAGTCACATTATCCACATCCCCTACTTTTGTTATGAAAACCTAGTATAATACTAACCTAAACAATCCTATTCCATCCATTATTTGATTATGTTGCATGTGGAAAAGAGTAGAAAATTGTCATTTTTGATAAAACCCTCAAAACTAGGGTTTAAAGGCTACTTTCACAAAATTAACAATAAAGTGCTTAAACTTCTATGAAAAACCCTCCAACTAGACTGAAATGAAAGAAGGCACCATTTATCACAAGATTTCAGGCACTTTTTTCCCTTGACTGTACTGTAGGTCAAGTATAGTACAGAGGAACAACAAAAAGAACAGAAATATAACATGAAATTGAGTAGTCTTTACTAAAATGTTTGTCAAATGCCTCCTACACAATGAAATCCTTTCAAAATTGGTTCACATCAAAGATAACTCTATTCCTTTTAACATGTTATGCATTTTGTTCCTTAACAGTATTGTATGGACCAGTACCAGGTGTTTGAACAGCAGAATATATAGAGAAATTACAGAAAATAGGAAATTTGTTATTAATTTCTTACTCAAAACATCAACTCTACCTTTTTCATGAAGTCTTCAAGCATAAATAGCAGGTTTACATGTTTTTCCTTCAATCCATCACTCCACTCCTCACTAACAAAGGCAAAAATGAGGCTAAAAATAGCTTATGCACTAAACTTCTTAACATAGAATGTACTAACTTAAGCAAATATTGAAGCCCTACCACTAATGCATCTAGAGTGGTCATAATAGACCTGTATTACATCAGTTATGAAGATGAAAAATCCACCTACACTCCTATTTAGACCAAAATCTCCACCTAGGCTCTTATTGACCTCAAAAAATAAAATTATAGACATGGTACTCCTGCACCAGGCCATTTGATCTTTATAACTCTTCTAAATTCAACCCATTCACTCCCATATTAGCCAATTTATCTGTGCTAAGGTTACTCTCTATATATATATGATTGATGGTGAGATCTTCAAAGCTTCCAACTATGTCCAATGCTTGGTCTAGAAATTTTTTAATTTCTAGTTGCAGATACTTTTGGTCCGAATGGCATTAACAACCAATGTTGAATCCCCTTCTATCTCAAGTTTATTGATTCCTTTTTGCTTGCATAGATTAAGTCCATTAATAAGATTATATGGAAGGCTAGAAGGCATCAAGATCTCTGGTGAAATGGAACCCTCTACTCATCAGTAGTTTATAGATGATACACTACTCCTTGGAGCTAGGAAAAGAAAGGAGACAAGGCAATACAAGGCACTCCTTATAAAATTTGAAAGAGCATCAAGACAAATGGTAAGCAAGGAAAAATCAGCAATTTATTTTTTCAATACTGATGGTAGAACTGAATCGGATATTGCTAGGATCTTAGGCTTTGGTATTGGCAAGCTTCCCTATCCTTATCTAGGGATTCCATTAGACAAAGGTCTAAGGAATACAAAGTTGTGGGATCCTCTCAAAGAAAAAATGGAAAAATGCTTGTCCTCTTGGAAGGGTAAGTGGTTGTCTTGGGTAGGTCATTTGGTTCTATTAAAATCTATTTTATCAGCATTGCCCATCTACCTATTATCATTTTTATCTCTTCCCTGTGGAGTCAATCAGAGCTTAACACAGTGTATGCGAAAGTTCTATTGGTAAGGGCTTGAAGAAAAGAAAAAATTCACGTTGATTTCTTGGGATAAGATGTGTAGGGCCAAGGAAGAAGGAGCTGGAATTCACAATCAGATCTGGCAAAATAAGGCCTTAGGAGCAAATTTAGTATGAAAAATGTATACACAACCTCACCTAAAATTGGTAAGACTATTACAAAGCAAGTATCTTGCCAATAATGATCCCAGCAGCATCTTCAGGATAGAGGCTCCACCAATGGGATCCAAAGTTTGGAATTTCATCTTGGATTGTAGGTCAGTGTTACAAAAGCATATTTCTTGGGATATTGTTGATGGAAAAAGTGCCTTATTTTGGGAAGATTCTTGGGGGGGTTACCCAGCCATAGATAAACTCATCAATACAGGACGACTCAAACCTTATTTCAAACAGATTTGGGGATCATATGTCAGAGACTGTGCATTTTGAGGATGATTCATTTACCTCGGGATGGAAATGGAAGGAACTGGAAAATTCTCAGATGAATGTAGCTGATTTGGATAATCTAAGATAGATTTTGAAAAATGGATTAATAACATTTAGGAAGGGGCCAGATCAGGTGGTTTGGGTGAAATCTAGAAAAGGCCAATACAACACAAAAGATGGCTACATGACATTAAGTAAAGATAATCAAATGGAGGCTCTGAGACTACCAATAAAACTATGTTGGGACAAACAGTGTCTCCCGAAGGCTGGAGTTTTTTGCTTGGGTAGCCATTCAAGGAAAAATTCTCACGGCAGAATTTTTTTAAAAAGTAGGGTTTGAGGGCCCCTCTAGATGTGCCCTCTATTTGAGGGAAGAGTCAGTCAATCACATATTGTTGGGCTGTCCCTTTGCCTAGCAATGCTGGTAGTGGCTGTGTGCCAAACTTGGATGGGCTTCGACCCTTCCTTATGACATCCTATCATTGTTTAATAGCTGGCCTATTCTCAAAAGGCAGAGCCTCTTTCAAAACCTGTGGATATGCAACCCCTCAATCCTTATTTGGGAATTGTGGAAGGAGAGGAATAGGTGGATCTTTAAGGAAGTGCATATGGACTTAGAGTAGCTTTGGGCTAAAATTGAAGCCTTAATTGTAGAAGTGGTGAACAGCAGGAATAATACTCACATCAATAAAAATTGCATCTTCTCATATTGGGATAATCAAATGAGGAAAAATTAGTTCAATTTAAAGATCCCACCTTTCTTTGGGCCAGGAGGATTTGAGAGCAAAATGAAAAGAGCTCTGGCCAGCTGGACCCTCCCTAGGCATGGGTGGCATAAACTAAATTTTGATGGGGCTTCCCATGGGAACCCAAGGGTGGCAAGTGCCGGTTGCATTGTTCATGCATGGGATGGTCGAGTTGTGGCAAAAATGGCATCTTCTCTGGGTCTTGTAACCAATAATGTAGCAGAATTCTAGGCTCTTATTTATTTTAGCAAGTTTTTAATATAATAGAAATTACATAATTAGCTCATAAAATGTAGTTGACTTCACTTTAGTGGAGTATCATGCTTTTTTAATTGTTTGAAAATAGTTGCACTCGTAGTAGTATTTGTTTTAGAGTTAGAAATAAATTGTCATATTTATATTTTATTATTCCATATATAATTGAATTTTAAATATTTATTGTATTTTAAACATGAAAAGGAATTATATTTTATTAGCTTTATTCTTGTGTTAGTGTAATGAATTTTTAATTATTATTATTTTATTTGACTTAGTTGACCTCACCTTTAGTGGAGTAATTGTTTTAAAATAATTCACTCATAATAGTATTTGTTTTAGAGTTAGAAATAAATGTTTACTCAGTATAATTTTCATATTTATATTTTATTATTCCATATATAATTCAATTTTAAATATTTATTGTATTTTAAACATTAAAGGGATTTAGCTTTATCTTTTTAATGTTAGTGTAAAGAATTTTTAATTATGTTGAGAGTCCTTCTACCCTCATATCGTCGTGGAGATGAGAGCTTTTCTATGTAAATATTTAGCAAAAAAAAAAAAATTGGAATAAATAAAAAATAAAAACCAAAATTGGAAAAAATAAAAAATAAAAACCAAAAAAAGAAATTGGAAACCTTGAAGGAAAAAAAGGTGAAAAAAATCACCAAAACTATAGAACCAAAAAGAAATTGAAAAAAATAAAAAGCAAAAAGCAAAAATGAAATTAGAAAGTTGAACAAAAAAAAAGTGGAGAAATCAAAAAACTATGAAAACTCTAAAAAATAGGGAAAATAACACAAAAGCTATAGAAAACACAAAAATCACAAACAAAACAAGAACATATTTCTTGGCATACTATAGATATATTTTTTTAAATATAAATATACTAGTTATTATTATTTTATTTGACTTAGTTGACTTCACCTTTAGTGGAGTAGCGTGATTTTTTAATTGTTTTAAAATAGTTGCACTCATAGTAGTATTTGTTTTAGAGTAAGAAAAAAATGTTTACTTAGTATAATTTTCATATTTGTATTTTATTATTCCATATATAATTCAATTTTAAATATTTATTGTATTTTAAACATGAAAGGGACTTATATTTTATTAGCTTTATTTTTTTAAGGTTAGTGTAATGAATTTTTAAATTATTATTATTTTATTTGACTTACTTTATGAGTTTAAATTGCCTTAGGAAATGGGTTATATTTTAGAATTTAATTATAAATTTATCTATTAGTTACAAATTTCATTTTAATTTATTTTATTTATTAAATATTTAGACTCTAGATGAGACATCCTTTTCGTAGGAAGAGTACCTATGGTTAAATTTTCTTGGTCGAACTCATTAAACTTTAGTTGATATAAAAAAATTAGGATGCAAACCAAACTATCCTTAGGTGAGAAAACTATAATCTAGTGATAATTATTAGGTTTATAAAATTGTCTCCTGCCCCCACTTCAAAATTTTAAATATATATATATATATATATATATATATATATATATATATATATATATATATATATATATATATATATATATATATATATATATATATATATATATATATATATATATATATATATGGGGTTGACCAAATATGCAAATTTTTAAAGTAAGGATTCACCATTCTAATTAATTTCTTTAGTAATTAATCACTAAGATTTGCAAAGAAAATTAATATTTTTTTTTTAAAATGAAAGATTCACCAGGAAAATTAAAGCACTTAGCTAGGATTCGTCGGGATTTTATAACTTTTTTAGTAATGTGCATAGATTCGCCAAGAAAATTAATATTTTTTTCAAAAAAAATGAAAGATTTGCCAGGAAAATTAAAGCACTTAGGAAGTGGTCCCATGGGAGGGGGCTTCCTAAATTATCTCAATGGCATTGCTAAGATTTTTTAGGAGCATTTTGCAGTGGGTGGTCCCATGAATTTTGTAGTTACAAGTATGCTTAAAATTTCAATCTCTGAATTTTATGGAAGCTGGTGGTCTCATGAAGTAACAATAGTTTATCCTAAATAATTTAGTAGAGATTTTTTAGGAAGTTGGGAAATAAAAACATAAACTAGAAAAATTCCCTCCAAATTTTTGATGGGAATGAAAAAATTGATAGTTAACTCCCTAAGCTAGTGGGGGAAAGTTTTAGCCCCACCCCATCTGCACCTGCTCAAAAATAACCTCCTAAACATTAGCCACTCCTATTTTGGAGGAAAAGATTTTGATTGAAGCATTAGCAAATTTTTTTGAGTTTAATGGGACCCTTTGCTCCACAAAAATAGATCCTCTAGCAGCTCCATGGGACTGCTTCCTTAGCAAGGATTCACCAGGATTTTATAACATTTTTAGGGGTCTTTTCTTAAATTCATCCTTATTAACCATCTTTTCTCCAAGATTCTTAGAGCTCTACATCGTTTTGGCGCTATACACACCTAGTTTGGTGCTATTGGACTTAGTCAACAAGGTAAAAAAGGTAAAAACATAGTTTATCACCATCCTTTCATTCTTTGTAGCCATCCTCTGCTTTGGCACCATCCTCTGCTTTGGCACCATTCCCTATTTTGGTGCTATCTACCAAACCTGTGGCGCCATTCTCTGCTTTGGCACCATTTTCCAAATCTGTGATGATTTTATTTTAATGCCATTTATTTCTATTTTGGCATCTTTTTCATATCATCTTCTCAGGATCTGTGAAGGAATATAACTCATCTTTGCAGGTATCAAAAATGTTTGCCAAAGATCAAAAATCCAACTACTAACAAGTTTCCTTGCAGGTTTTCCACTTTTGTGTGTGTCTTTGCATGCTTAAATCTAGGAACATTTCATCTTGGTGCTTAAAAAGAACTTAACATTGCTTGGTGTGTTTGGTGCACTTGCACATTCTTGTCAGGTAGAACCCAAGGGATAGAATCAAAGTATCCTCTCCCCTCGCCTTCAAAAAGATCTTGGGTGAAGAGAAATGGTTCTATTCTCTTCTTTTTTATTTTCTTAGAGAAGGGCCTACCTTGGTGGGAAAAGAGGTACTCACCCCAAGTGACAACCCTAAGCGGTACTTTCCATTCAGTCCACTATATAAAATGCCTAAACAAAAGCTGAAGCTTCTTACCGACATATTCTCATTCCGATAGTTCCCCAATATCCACACACTTGTGTGTGAGATACGTCAACCCCATTCTCTCCTTGGAAAAGGATTGATGTAAGTGGTTGGGATAGGCTCTTAAGTGGGTCAATGCCTCATGAATGAGTGTCAAGTCCCCGAATGTTCTCCCACTAGAAACCTTTGTTTAGAGGCCAAAATCCTTCTATTTGCTGGTGTAGGAGGTCAAACCTCTGAAGCTGTCCCACGTTCTCACAATTCAAAGTTGAGATAGCAAATTCCTTGAGATTTTTAGGTCTTTGGGAATTCAAAGTTTGGTGTGCCTGAGAAGTGTGTCCTGTAAGGGGGAGCCAGTGCCACCAAACTTCTAAGCTATCTGCTCTGAATAAGTGAGGCTCAGATTTATCCGCAATGGGGATCTAGCAAATATTATCCTTTTCTCGCCTTAGGTTGTACAAGTGCTTGATGAATGTTCAAGATTACCACCTTTCACAACAAAACCTTTGGCCATTGTGTTCTCTTGTTTGATTATTTGTCTACTTACTAAGAAAAATCAAATTCATCCATCAATCCATCAATTTCCAAAACTTCACAGCCTTTCAGCACATTCATTCCTTTACTTTGACATCATCTTTTCATCCTTTAGCACCATCTATCTATCTTTTAGCACCATTCCCCTCTTTTTTAGTGCCATTTCCATCTGTTTTAGTTCCTTCTTCATCTGTGTCCAAAAATCGAATGTTTTCCATCAAAACCATCACTTTTATAAGCCCATTTTTCAAAATTTTCTAGTCAAGGGCTATGCCCTCAAACCCCTGTCAGCGCAGGAGTCGTAACAGCCCCCCACACCCCCCCCCCCACATTGGGATCAGTTTTTTCTTCCAACACCACTAAACCACCCACTCCATTTATCAAAATCCCATCATTTAAGCTTAATTAATCCCTATATTTGAGCTTAATCCCATATTATCCTCCTAATCACTCATCACATCTCCCTCTTTCATCTCAACCATCCTAATCATCCCCATCATCCTTAATCCAATTCACCATCATCATCTCAATCCCATTCCTTTATCCATTTGATCAATTTCATCCAAATAAAATCCAAAATCCAACTCATCTCATCCAAACCTTCATCAAGATCCTAGCCAAATCAAACCTTCATCCAAATCTATCTTCAAACTGAAATCCAACATGAATCATCCATCATCCATTATCCACTCCAATCAAATATCCCAATCCCTAATCCTAAACAACAAATCATCCATTTGCAAATCAAACTTTGGTTAAGGACTTAGTCTCCTTCATCCTCCATCAATATTTCATCCAAAATTCCAATCACAATCATCCACATCATTATCAAAATCAAAATCCAAATCAACCCAATCAAAAATCAAGACCTTACTTGATCACTATCAACCTTTATCCAAACTTTCTTGAGATCATTAGTCTATCTTAAGTAAGTCATCCAATCAACCATCTTGCTTGAGAAAATTAGTCTATCTTAAGTATAGAGAATCATCCATCCTTTGAAGCAAAACAAATCACCCTAAGGTATTGAAATTTGATCCCCAAACATCACAATCATCCATCATCCTCCATCATCCCATATCTTTCCAACAAACATGGATCCTTATGTGGCAATGCAACATTTACAAAGAATTAAATATGCCTGTGAGGATTTTGATCCTATGACTAAGGAAAAATGCAAAAACATCATTAAGGATATCCCCTTAGTACACCTCATCATTAGAGAATCCCAAGCCCCTACCCCATCCACATAATATCAACCTTCATCATACCAACCTTCATCCTATATATCTACCCCATCAACCCTATATCAACCTTCAACCCCATCAACATCATATCAACCTTCAACCTCATATAAACCTTCACCTTCATATCAATCTTCATCCCCTTATACATCTATACCATCATACCTATCCAGCCAATCAATACCTCCAACTTATCCATCTCCCAACCTTTGTCATGCTAAATTTGATCAAGCGAACACCAATCTAGCACACCTTATATCTTAAATTCAAAGCTTATATCAACAACCATTCCCCCATGCAAATTCCCCATCCCCTAATCCCCATCCTCCAATCCCCCCATCACAATATCCCTCCAATCCTATCAACATTAATACATCATCCTATATATCTCCCAATCCATCAATCCCTATCACCCATCCACCATCTAATCCACCATCAAACCTTCCAAATCTTAAGCCAAGAACACCTAATGAATCCTTGAGGGATTTTCTCCAAAGAAAAAGAGAAGCTAGAGAGTCCTCCAAATCCCCCACACCTCCAACACCACCATCTTATCCAACACCTATCCTTGAACCCATCTAAGAACCATCACTACCTAATCCCATCACCCACCTATCTAATCCCAATCCTGATCCTACACCATCCACCATCACTATCCATCCATTATATTGCTCTTCAACCCATACCCTCATGAAGGATGCCATCCATTGGCTATTAGAAAGGAATAAAACACCCTCATTCAATCCAACACCCACCAAACCTCTTGAACAAACTCCTATCATAATTCAAGAACCATCATGTAGCCATGTTCAAGAAACAATAAGTCAAGCACCTAACACATCCATCCAAGCACCCACCACATCTATCCAAATCACTTCCACTTCCATCCAAACACTCGAGCTATGTCAAGAGTCAAATCCAAAGCATGTTGAAACACCAACCCCCTATCCTAATCAAGATCTAAGCATTCCATCTAACCCCATGCCCAGTCCCCTCCCATCTAGTGATCAACTTATTGATCCCACACCATCTTCTATCACCCCTTTATCTACCAATCTCACTCTAAATCTGTCCCCTTATCCACTTGGAAAAATCACCTTCATCCGTGGTGGCTCCCTCGTAGGAGGTGAACAACTTCCATCCACTACCTATCCTTCTCCAACAAATAATGGACTTGCATTTTTTTTCCAAAGCACCAAACATCCCATTGCATGTTGCATGCTCCAACATATGAACTACCAAGGCAAAGGCTTAGGCCTTCATGAATAAGGCATCTTGGAGCCCATCCACACCACATTACATCCATCCTCACATGGCCTTGGCTATACATCCTAAGGAAAATAATCTAAACATGTTGGGAACATCCACGCATCCTCCAAAATCCATTCATCCAATTCCAAACTCGGTGCATCTCATTGCACCTCCAAATCATATGTCTCTATCCCTCCTCCGTCTTCATATCATGAGAAAAAGCATGTGACCATATATCTCCCTTCATCCAACTTACCTCCACTACTATCAACTCCTAACATCCCCATCCTCAAATCCCAATATCCTCCCATCCTCCCAACACCAAAAATCAAATCCCCTTATCCTCCCATCCTCAGAATTCCTAATATCCCTATCCTCAAATCCTATCATCTATTTACCCATAAATCCACTTTTAACCCGTCCACCCATAAATCCCCTAAAATTCCAAATCAAGACCAACAAAAGCACACATCATCCAAAATAGAAGCTAAACAACACACCCATGGGATTCAGAAGTAATAATTTGAATGCCTCAACTCATAAAGCATAAAAGCCTAAAGATGTTATCCCCTCTAAGCAAAAGCAAAAATCCAAAAGGCTATCAAAGCCCACACCATCAAAAACAAAATGGTGTGGGTCCCCAAACACAAAGCTAATGAGGTGTTGAGCAAATGTGGCACTTTAGGGCCCACTTTTCTATTTATAGTCAACCATGTCATCCTCCAACACACTTTTTCCTCCCTAGGGTGCAGATCATAACCTTTTTCGCCCATTTTTCTTCCTGTCAACCTATTTTTCCATCCTCTATCCATTTTTCACCTCTGTTTCTTCCTTTCAAAAGCTCGCCTAAAATTTTTTTTTTTTTTTCACCCAACCACTCGAGGGGGCATCCCTCACCCATTTCATTCCTTCTGGGCAGCTAGGGCATTTTTCTTTGACTTGACACCACTTCCCTACTAGGACATGACGCCACATCAAAGAGGGGCAAATGTAGACACCTAAAAATATCTTCATCTCTTAACCAACCTCTTACATCATCAAACACATCAATTTCCCTTCTAATCAATTAATTAAATTCTTATTTAATTAATTATCCCTTTCAACACTTGGTTTCCCATCGTTTCATCCTTTAAAAGTGAATTAATTTAATTAATTCAATAGTCTAACTTAGCTAATTAATTAAATAAATGTACAAATATTTATTTGATTAATTTCTCCTCTCCCTTAAACCCAATTAATTAGATAAATCATGTTTATCCAATTAATTTAACCTACTAATTAACCTATCCCTACCCTAGTTAATTAAATATTAATTATTTAATTACCTAGCCTAACCTACATGACCCTAGACCTAGGATTAATTAAATAAAACATTATTTAATTAATCTTAACCCCTCATTAACCCATTCCCTAATATTTTCCAATCATATTAATTAGGCTAATTACCCTGATTAAAATGGTCAAACCTAGCTTAACACCCTTTCCCACATCCCACAAATAAAAATTGAAATATATGCCACATAAATCAATTTTTTATACACATATGTCAAACATCTCATTAATAACCTCTTACACCCCTTACACATGTCATAACTCATTTATTTCCACTCTTCCTCAGATGAATTTTTAATTCATTTTCTCTTCTCCATGTGAATTTTAAATTCACATCTAATCCATCTCACCCAACCTCATTTAATTCACCCCTTTCCCAAGATGAATTTAAAATTCATCTTTATTCACAACCCCCCATTTTTGGAGATTAAATCTAGGCCCTCCACATCACATACATTCACAACCATTGATCTCCAAATCAAATCTCCACCCTTGGATCAAATCCTCTCCCAAAAAGCCTATAAATACACCATCTCTCAAGCCATTTTATCATCCACATTTTGAGCAAAGTTATCATGCAAAAATCTCTCCTCTTGAACTAGTTTTTATTAGTGAATTGCATAGGTGTTGAGAGCATTTCACATTTTCCATTATCATTTTGGGTAAAGCTAGAGTGTTTGGGTGCAACACTCTCCACCTTATCTAAGGTTTGTGGATCACATTTGTGAAGGTATAACATTTGATTTCATTGCATTTGTTTATGTTTTACTTTCATTTTGTTTTCCATAATCTACACCCCCCAAATCATCCAATAATGGAGCTTAGGCAAAATCTTTGAATTTTCTAAAGTTTGATTGGAGGAAAAATTAAAAAATATAATGATACCCTCTTGTTCCAAATAAGTCTACAACACATTTTTCATATAAAATTTGATAAATACTATTCCAATAAAATTTTTCCATAGTAACAACTATTTTCAAGACTTTTGAAAATTTAAAACATAACAAACATATAAATAAAACATCTCAATTAACACAAATTCAATACTTTATTCAAGAAATCCATAAAAAATCCACTTCTTGT
Organism: Cunninghamia lanceolata; assembly: GCA_027924645.1. Lineage (NCBI taxonomy): Eukaryota > Viridiplantae > Streptophyta > Pinopsida > Cupressales > Cupressaceae > Cunninghamia > Cunninghamia lanceolata. The sequence goes on from BSBN01001011.1 coordinate 4,565,448, forward strand.
GGCATTGCAATGAAAGATTTTAAATTTAAAACAAGTTTCAAAGAGGGAAAATTACCTTCCAATACAATCCTTTTTTTTGCAAACATGGAGAAAGTCTTGAAGCCAAAATGCATCTACAATTCCTTTACAACACACATCCAATATTTTTCAAGAAACCATCCATCCAAGAAAATCAAAATCCCTTCCCTTCCATCTTCTCAAAAATTCTTTCCAAAGGAGAAAGAAGAGGATTTTGGAGAAAAAATCTAAAAATGAAGAGTTAAAATGAATTAACCATCCTACTTTTTCTTTATACTTTTCAAAAATCACATTTTCTAATTCTTTTATTTCTTATTTCTATTTCCCAATTTTCTTTTGGAACAATATGCAAATTACCAATTAAATTGATGCAACTAATTCCATAAGGAAATTGCAATATAATTCAATCACATTTATTAAAATATGAATACTCATATAATTAAATTAAGTTTACTTTAAAATGCAATTCTACTATCTAAAAAGCAAATATTTCATTTCAAAGAAAGAATTGAATTCTCTTAAAATTTCTCCTACTAAAATAAAATAATGCAATAACCTTTTCCACTAAGGTAAAATTAATCATTTTCAACTCAACCATTAAAATATTTTGAAAACATGGAAAACATGCTTTTTGAGATAAATTAAAATACAATGTAAAAAGCTAAAGGAAACACACATAAGGGACTCATTCACACTTTATGGGTTTCCATAACATGCGAACTCCAAAATCACCATTGATTAAGATTTAGGTTAACATAACGATTCACAAGACTCATTTTGCACTCAACTAAGTGAGATAGAGGTTAATACACATGTTTTACCTAAGGATGACCATCTCCAATATATAACCACCATTAGGGAAATAACCCTATACCTGCACACTCATATCAAACATCAGGCATACCTGCTTCACATATAATAGTTGAAGCATCATAATCAATCCCAACATCGATTGAATAATACATGTTATAAATCATCTACAACTAGCATGATCTAGGATCACAATGCATAATCAACAACATTTCACAATGTTGAAACAATATAATAATCACAATTATAATAGATATACTAAAAACAATGAAGTTGAAAATTTGTAATGATCTATCATACACATGCACAATGTATGCATCCCATAACACAATCAAAATCCAATGTCAATACAAAACCCCATTGGAAACACCTTAATGGTCATCTATAATACACCCTTGGAACCCCTCGATAGTATAGTGGACCTCATTGGCCAGTTTAGTGCAATGACTCATAACACAAGAATCACATAATACACTAATAAACACTCATTACAGCATATAACATATGAATTGAAAAGCACACTAGGAAAACACTAGGGTAGGAATTACATCTTCCCAAACTAGAATTAGGTTTACTCTTGGAATCTTGAAAAAATATAAGAATAAGGTACCCATGGTACACAATCATTCACAAACACAACATACCTCAAAAGAAATCTCGTAGACCTTCACTAGGTCTAGGTCTCAAATCAACATAACAAGCCTCCAAAGGTGCATTAGTTAGTGTGATGGGTAAAAGTGGGATGAATAAAATTAATTAATAAACCGAAGACATCAATGAAATATGAATGTAAAAAGGATTTAATAATAAAGAAGAGATACAACCTTTACCTTTCAACTTCCATTTCTCGCCTATTCTTTCTTGATCTTGATGTGATGAAGATTGGCCCTCAGGAAGCTTTCTTCCTCACTTCAATTCCTCAAGATGACAAGGAGAAATGGCTGTGATACTTGTTGTGTTGAAGGTGAGCTTCAACACAAATGTATGTGGATGATAGATGATGTGATGGTAGGGGTGCCAATGGTGTGCTATGGTTTATGCAGCATAAGTTTACTCTAAAATTGGATATGAAATGAAGAGATAGAGGGTTGTATTTATAGAGATGTGTGAGAGAAGATCAATGGTGGAGAAGAAGTAAGAAGATCAATGGAGGAGAATGTGCGCAAATAGAAGAAGGACATGTGTCATTCAAAAAGAAGCTTTGTTGAGTTAAATGCTTTGTTGATGAGGATGAGTTTTATTTTCTTTAAATTAGAATATATTTTTCTAATTTAAGAGCAAAGTTGTTTTAAAGATGCTTTAACTCAACTTTTGCTTTTGTATGACAAGAATAATTTATTTTAGAAGATATGAAGATTTTTGAGAAGATAAGAAAACATAATTAAATAAATAAATTTATTTAATTATTTGTGGATAAGTTGGAGGAATAAATAAAATATTTAATATATTTTATTTTTGGGAGATTTAATTTAAATAAATTTACATTTTATTTAAATTAGGAAGAATGAAAGATTTAATTAAATAATTAAATTTATTTAATTTTTTTGGAAGAATAAGGTTGATGTGAAATTAATTAAATAAATGTAATTTATTTAATTAACTGGGAGGAAATGAATCAAATAAATAAATAAATTTATTTATTTATTCATAGAAGAATATTGAGATGAAATAAATATTTAAAATATTTATTTATGTAGAGTCATGTCATTTTTAGGTGTATATAGTTAGGTCAAACTAACCACCATGCCAACCAACTCCTATGAGACTACACCACTCTATCTTCCAACTGCCACTGCAAATGAGGAGATGATCTAGAAAAAAGGCCCAATTGACCACAGAAACTCAAATTCCTATAACTCAAAACTACTACTAAGTCACGTAACCTCTCAAGATCTCTACCAAGCCAAAGAAAAACCTCACAATGCTACAAGATCCACTCTCAATGAGATTTGTCAACATAGGGTTACACTCCCTATAGTCCTTGATACTGAGAACTCTACCACAACACTACGACTCAAGATCCAAGGAAACACAACTCTTAAACCCTGTAGGCACAACTACATCACCTTCATGCTCACCCAATGCATGCCTCATCTCTAGTCATAACACTATAGCTCCACACCAAAACACTAGGTTCAAACTTACGAGTTCTTAGAGGGAAGAATCTAGATCCCATCCTTCTAAAAGCATAAGCACCTCCAACAAGAAAGGCTTAGAAACTTGCTTCTCATGAGGAACACATCCAAGGAGATAACCACACACAAAACATAAGAGCAAGACTACTCTCATCACTACTTCAATGCTCAACTAACCTAGACCAAAAATCTCAAACAACACAACACAATCAAGAAATCATGATTGACTAGGCAAAATGAGACTTACTCATGTCCCAAACACCAAGTATCCATAAAATGTAATACATAGGATAGCAACTTCTTCACACAAGAATTACATCCCTTCCAGCACCACACTAAGAAAGCTCCAAATTACTAAGAAGAAGCTCTCGAAGCAACCAAATTCATAAAGATGGTAGAACAACAAGGGCAAGCCAATAATTATAATACAACAAATATATAAATAATATATGCTCATGCACTACTAATGTACCATCATACCCTACACTATGTTGAAACATGAGTATAGTTATGGAACTCACATCTAAACAACAAGATGTGCACCTTCATGTTATTTGATAACATGGCCTTTCTATCCAAAACATAGCATCATACACTCCACTAATGTTAGAACACTAGGAGGCATGGTATTATGATCAAAATAATAGAAATGAGATAATTAATAACAAACACAGTTGGTGGACTAAGTCAACACCCAGCCCTAGACAAGCTACTAAAAGCAAGATGTAATATAAATAAGTATCTCAACATAATCCATTCACATAGACAACAATCAACATTTAAGCTCATACAAGAATTAAATAGTACATCATTTGCTACTATCTAGGCATGAAATACACATCAATCAACAAGATTACTCACACCAAGTGATCCATAATAACACAAACCCATTTTGCACTTTCTCAAACATTTCACACAAGAATTACTCACATTCAACAATGAACAATGAATTCAATTTACCAGAGTTCTAATAGCAAAGACACTCAAAACATTTTTCTAAGTGAGAAATTTGAAATGAGCTCTATAAGAGGTGGGCAAGAAATAGAGTTGTAGATAGTGGTGTGCATGGAGGTCACCTAAGGGGGTCTGAATCTACTTCAAAGGTTGGTTCCTATAGGAAAAAGGTGGGATCTACTATACCTAAGTCCTTGGTACTATGGAAGGAAATTTTCAAATCTCCTCCATCAACATATGGAAGGGATGGCATTTCATTCAAGGAATCAGAGGAAAGAGTATTGTTAAAGATAAAGGATCACAAAATAGATAGGATGTTGTCTAAAATGAAGAATTTTCTTGTGGGAAATTTTTTGGAAGGAAACTAAACATAGAAATGGACCAGCACTAGATGGTTGGTTAAAAGGAATGTAGATGTTAGTGCCCTCCCGAAGGGTTTCTTTGCATTCTCTTTCTCCCAATTAGATGACTATATTTAGATCCTAATGAATGGATCATGGTTCATTGGGAAAACAAGTCTCACTCTATGCAAATGGAAACCAAGGTTTAATCTAGTGGATGCCCTATCATCCCTGGCCCGAACCTAGGTTAGACTCCTAGGGCTCCATTAAAATTTTAAGATGAGGAAATTATAGTGGGAATTATAAATTCTTTCAACCATTTCCTATCATTGGACAATGTTACTAATAATAGGAGAAGATATGTTTTTTCTATATTTTGAGTCAATGTGGAAGTCAATAAGGTGCTACCCTCCTCCATTTTTCTTGAATCTAAGCTAGGAAAGTGGACACAAGAGATTTTATATGAGAACTCTACCCTTTTTTGCCAAAATTTCTTGCGTATAGACCATTTAATCAATGTTTATCCACATTTAGCTAATGATAAGAAGAACAATGAAGAAATGATAGAGAAAAACAAAGTAGTAATAGGAGATTTAGATTTGACCAGTGTCTCAATGTCACCTCCTACTCAATAATATGATACCCCTAAAGAAGGGGAAATTGTTTCTCCCTCAAGAAAAGATGGTCTCCAAGGGGAAATGGAGCACCGCTCCTTGGGACCACTAGATGATGACACAACATATAAGGAGGACTTAGGATTAATCAATAAAGACAAGGAAGAGAAACCAATAACTAAGGAGTTATCAGAAGACCAGGTTGATAGGATATCTTCTCAAGGTCCTAACATGGTGTACACTATGCATAAGGAGCAAACTTCACGAATGACCATTCAAGACATAAAAGTTCATGTAACATACTATCCAATGTATACAATAAAAACATGAAAAGTACTTGAATTATATCCCAAAATGGTTTACTTTTAAAATTTTCAAATGAACACGAGATTTACATTTCATGACATCAAGATGTTAACCTTATATCATTCCATAGATAATCATTATGATACACTTCTATAAATGAAATATTAACAAGTTACAATATTGGATTAGGACTTCCATCCACACAATCCACCAATATACATCAAATATACAAAATTGATCATTCATTACAATAAATCTAATCACCAGTCGCAGTCTTCTCATTTGAGTACAAGCAATTTGGTTGTTAAGATGTAGGAGTGAGAGCATCATCTGAGTGCTTTACCTCCAACCACAGACCAACGGTCTCCCACACACCTTCCTCCTGGAAGTGGCCCTACCCTTCGTCGAGGGTGATAGATTGTGATGTTTGAAGTAGAACCAATATGAGAAACAACTGCAAATATAAAATGTACTCACTTGTCACATGCATCTTATCATGAACCTCTAGACCCTCTCTAGCTAACATGATATCTAACATGGACTCTATGGTATAGTAAACAAATGATGTATACAACTATAACATCACTTTGGCAAAAGCATTCAAATAATATTCATATAAGTGTGGATCATCTGTTCACAACACTACTGTCTCTTGCTCGACTCTCCCACTAGACTGTGTGATGATAATGAAAAATATAAAACCAAAAACATAAATCGACACACAAGTTGAAAACATAATTTCACCAATCTCCTAGCATACCCTACCTCTGAGATGGTCTTTATCACATAGAATTATCTAATTGTCAGTAAATATTGCCTATGAAAAGGTCCTAATGGCCTTTAGTATAAAAAGGACTATTGAGCAAGAAATATCATAATACAAATATAGGTTATCACACAATTCAATTGTCTAATGTCTACTCCTAGAATACCTTGCCCATGAGTATCATTCTCAAGCGACTCCTAGTGTCAATGCCGTTATCTAGTCTCTTCTCTAGGAATTCATTAGATATATAGGTTAAACCATCTCATAATAAAATAAGACAATGAATAATGTATAGTGTCATTCATAAAGGCTAATGATATATCATCCATACTTAAGTCCTCATCATGGAAGGTAACAATAAGTGATAAATTACCAAAATAATCTATTAGGATTCATATGAGGTTTAAAGAATTGATTATCATGAAACACCCTATCATAAATAAGAGAAGGTAGTGTCTCATAAGAATGTGTCTTTATAAGCATAAAACATCATGTGAATCTCTAGAGATAGTAGAAAGATATTTATAGTATTGCAACATAAAGAATTGAAGTCTTTCAACATTTCACTCTTTGTAATCTCTTGAATTCCTCCTTTTAGATGTTAAATTGTGCCACTATCAATTGGTACTAGAATGTACTAGTCATAGGAAATATGGTTAGGACTCTCATGGATTCCACCTTTTCCCATAAGAACTCAAAATAGACTTTCTCATGGTCCTCTTGAATTTTTCTATTTATTGTATGAACATATAAATTAGTTTATATCAAGATTTGAGATCTATTCCCCTCAAGTGTACCCAACTCATCTTATTTTGATCCATTACCCATGTGGATTCAAAACAAGATAAATACAATCTCACTTGAAATTCTATATCTAAGACTAATACATATTAGACTACAAAATTTAATATGGAAAGTAGGATGTTGTTTTCCAAAAGTAAGGTATCACATAGCTTGGATCCTCTTACCAGTGTTTTAACAACTATATTGTGCTCTTCAAATATACACAGAAGAAACACCTAATTACTTATAAAACCTCTACGAGGCATTGTCTTTAAAATGCAAGGGTTTCTAATTAAACATAAAATAGATTTGTTAAAAATGCATTAGAAACTTTTGACATTTAATTGGGATAGGCACAAAACCCACATTCCACAACTTTGGCTCATGCCTTCCTACCACATTAAGAAAAAAGTTTGAGACTAAATAAGAATATCCCTCAAGCATAAAAGTTGGAGGAAATTGTTAGATATTGTATTTGCAACTACTTGATAGTCATTAAAATAGAAATGTGAAAGCATAGGCAATATTCATGAACTCGGTGATTGCAAAATATGCATAAATAGATTTGTCAAAAGGACTTTAATAAGTTTTAAGTAAATGCAACAGACATATATGTAGCCCATTTCTCAACCCTTTTCAGCATCCTCATTGCTTGGAGCTTTAGATGAGGGTGTGGACATTCAATGGAAAGAGTAATTACAAGGAATTTTAGTAGGTGTTGTATATGCAGGAGCCCTGGAAGACCTGCATGCAAAATGCAGCAGCATAGACATGGCACATATGATGTTCTTCTCTCAAACACCGATGCAAATTTGGACAAAATAAGATTGTAGTTCAAATGGTAAGGAGTTTAATGAACAATAGAAAACTTAAAGATTTTCATTTTCCTCCTGAAAATGTGCATAAATTGCAGCTAGTGTATGTATATATATATATATATATATATATATATATATATAAGTAATCATAAACATACATACAAATATACTTTTAAAAAGGTCATGATTTTACCTCTACATAGGCCACTATAAAGTACCTCACATATTCAAAAATAAAACACCATATTTATATATATAGTGCAGGAAATTTAACACAACCAACAAGTTACATTCATAATTTAAAAATTTAACACTAAAAGTGAATACTTCCAGCTCTGCTTCATACAAACTATCATCCCCATTTGTAAGACAATCATTAGTATTTGAATTGTATATGGGAATATCAAACATGATACCCATATGTTCGTATGGTTCCTTAGTAACAACATTTTTGGAAGAAATGACCTCATGTATATTTTTGCAATTATTACCTTCAAATTTAGTTCCTACAGATTGATCATGAGCCTTACTACTTTTGTGGCAGACTTGGTTGTTTTGTTGTATCATGAGTTCTTTATTTCTATTCACCATACCAAATCCTTCCTTATTCTTATCAATCAAATAATCATGACTACTATTGTTATGAGATGGAACATCAATAACATTCTGAGGCAAAGAGAACACACCTAATGATTTACCTTGCATACCTATATGAAAGTTTTGGTGATACCCTTGATTGGCAGTTACTTTTCCCCTTATCATCCTATACTTTTGATTATTTTCTATGTCCATTGCACTTGCAAAAGCTTGACAAAGTGTAGTTGGTTCCTTATCCCTCAATATATAATTCATTTCTTCCTCTAATGCACCCAAATATACAACTAAACAAAATGCATCATTTAGCCTTATGTATTTTGGGATATTTGTGATTGCTTTTGAAAACCTTAAATTGAAAGCTAGAAGTGATTCTTTTGAATTATCATAAAATTAGTCACCAATGAAACCATATCAAATCTTTCACCAAATCGTTCTACAAATACAACTTTGAACTTAGACCATGAAGAAATAGAACATTCAGGTAAGAAAGAAAACTAGTCCTTGGCATCATTTTGCAAATTCTAGACAAAGAGTTTCATAACAACATCTTCATTCTCAATCTCATAATCAGCCATTAGATCACATAAATTTTGCAAATGTCTATCTGTTAATTCAAAATCTTTTCCATTATACCTTGTCAAACATTCTCTAACTTCACTAGGAACAACATTTGGATATCCACAAATGCTACTAAAATTCAAAGCTTTATATCTTTCAGCAATCAAGCAATTCATTTTTGTCATCTGATTTGAAAATGTTGACAAGATATAGTACCTCAGATTGTATTGCATCCTCAAACAAGTTCAAAGTTGTCACCTCAAAAGAGGACAAAATATTAGTCAAACCTTCTGGGTTAATCCTTTTAGTAGGACCCCTTTTTCAAAAGTATTTCCAAATACTGAAGCACATTCCACATCAAAAACTTTCAATATCTAACCCCAATGATCAGGTTAGACTATTTTTTGACTCTCTCCAATTGGATTACTAAGATTTCTCCCCAGTAGAGGCACCAATTTTGTTGGTTCCCAAACTTGTACACATCAAATCCTAAAGGTGTGTCAATTCTTCTGATCAAATTCAATGAGAGATTCAGCCAAAAGAGTGAGTGCTCACTTCTCACCTATCTCCCCTACACTTCAAGCTCTGCCAAACCTAAGGGTGTCCCTTATAGTAATCTACAGTTTTATCTTCTATTTACCAGGCAGAAATGTTCTCATAATCATGCACCAAGACTTGTAGAATTATCCTAAAACTAGCAAGGTCTTTGGAGATTTTCACATTGTTAGCCTTGAGAACATACATTAAAACTTACTCAAATTAAAACAAACTGAAAGATTTCAATTGATTTATATTTAGATTTTTATTCTTTCTGGACTCTTGGGCAAACAGGTTCTAGGATCAATATTTTATCAAGGGCAACATAGTAAAAAATTTACACTACAAACGTTTCCTTTCTAACATTAAACTTCATACCCAGAGGACTGATAATAGTGTTACTACATTACATTAATTATCCAAGGAAGAGTATTTTATGCAATTCTACTTCAATAATCCTGAATGTAACACACTACTTCCTATGCCTTACTCAAAGCATATTTAATCCATTCTTTAAATAGAAGTAATAGATAAGACATTCAATGCAGCAAATGTGCATAGATGAAATCCAAAACCCTTGATTCCTTCATTCACAAAAGCAATGCATACATTCAAGGAGATAATTGCAAAAAATACACATAGTTTTATTCATATATTGCAATCTGGATTGAAAATTGTCATATAAGAATTTATTCATATGCTGGCACAATTTTGTTCTACAATCTTGACAATGCACCTACTCTACTACAGAAACTATCCCCCAAGAATGTGGATATCTTGTATCCAAAGCCCAGAAAAGAATCCCTTTCCTAGCAACTAACTCCACCCTCTAAGAATGTGGATCAAAAGTGGATCAGTGGATTAGTTGACCCCTTACTATGACTTTTGAAACCCTATATATAGGCAAACTATGTTGGCCAAGATTTCCTTAGTACAACTTTTTAAGTTACATTTCATTTAATATTTGTGACTTAGGAAAATACATCATCACTCCGATTGGTGGACACTTTCTTTGTGTTATATATAAAAGGGGGGATAAGATGTTGAAGTATGGTTAAGGTAGATTTAATCCAACACTCCTTTCATAATAACATTCAGGGACAACAATCTAGCTAAGTCACTACAGATGGTCCAAAGGACTCAACTACAGGTTGGTGTCACCTAGGAATGATATGGAAAGATAGATTAGATTGCTAGATATGTCAAACCCTATTCAATTAAGCCTTAAACCCTAATTATATGATTCTGGATATAGATGAACAAGATATGACAAATGATCGCATAGGAAGGCACTAAATGCAGTTTAGAAACATACTAGGATTCAAATTTCTGAAGGCAGAAACTTCAGGGACATTGGGGTGGGCACCCTAGTCCAACAGGCCACTTTTTCTATAGATTTGGAATAGTGAGGTGATTAGGACTGCAACCTGCTTCAGATTTTGTGGAGATGTCAGTTGGGAGGACTACGGGGTAGGTTTCCTAGTCCAGTGGGTTAGGTTTTCTACAATTTCTTCTCAAATCCTGAATCTCTATCTTCTGCTCTGATCTTCTACAACTCCACTTCGCAAGATCCCACACCTATAACTTGCAATCACAAGAGAGGGGTTTGGGGGTTGTGGTGTTTAGGATCTTGCCTTGATCAAGCCCCGGAATGCCATTCAATCCTTCCAACACCACTGTTAGATAGAGTGTGTGTCCTTGGTAGACAAAGGCAAAATTAAATGATAAGATAGATTGATTGAAACACAAACAGATGTCACTTTAGAGGTGAATCACTCGTGGAAAAATGAAGATCTTTCACACTATGAGGAGATGGATTGATGAAGCCAAATATGTAACAAACAAACACAATAACAAGACAAGTCTGCTCTGCAACACAATGAATACATTGAAATCCCTTAGCTCAATATCACAAGTTTTCATTATCCATCTAGGTTTAAAATGAAGTCTTAAACATGTTTATATATGCATTCCTGCTAAACTTTTGTAATTCAAATTGAAAATACCGACAAAGGGAAACCTTTTTAAAGGTCCTATGCCAAAAACTTAAATTTAGGTCCCAGCAAAATAGGCCTGGACTAGGGCATGGGTGCCCAAGTCTAGGGGTGCTTTTTGAGTCTTAATTAATATTAAATGTGGACCCCTAGGCCCCATTTAACATGGGTTTCAGGGGAATTTGCTCTGAGATAAGTTTTAAGCATGCATAATGAAATTAAGGGGACCTAGTAGCTAAACTAGGTGGTAAAAAGTCATAGGGATACTTTTTACAACATAAGACTTTTAACCAATTCCTTTACATCAATGTTCTAGAATGTTCTAATTGGTTAAAAGTCCTCCTGGGCAATTAGAAATAGATGCCCCCTCTTTATCCCATATTCAAGCTCAAATCATAGGTTGTTCGCAAGCCAACACAACTCCCCATTTTTCAATCTTCATTCACTGGATGTCTAAGCTCTAGAACCATTGAGGTGGCTCTTAATAGTCAAACCAAAAAATGTCATCCTTGTTGAGGCAAGGACTTCTTTGACTCTAGCAATAGAGTCCCACTTTTGCACTATGGACTTGGGCATTCGAACACAATGCCCTCCCTCTGCCATTGTTCTTGATGAAAGTCATCAAAGAGAGGGGTGGCTTGAGAGAAAACTAGTATCTCTCCTCCTATGCTCTTGGATCCTAGTTCTAGTCAAGGTTGTTGCAATCCTACCCAGTTGGTCCACCCCTGAGGAACAACTACATGCAATTGGAGCATTTGGATAATCCAACTAGTTCCCAACCAGAATGACATTATTCATCTATGGTTGTGGGAAACTGGAAAGACTATTGTAGCCAAAGACTCCTTTTTTCCAATACCTCCTATTCCCTTGGCCAATACTCACTCTTTCCTTAATTTAGAATGAGCAGACCTGCAACTAGGAGAACAGGGACATACTCCTTTGGGAAAAAAAAGATAAAAACTGAAGGGAAGTATTCTACTTAGTACTCATGACAATAATTGATGTGAACAATTCATGGAAGAACTTCTATTTATAGCAAGAATGAACGAAGGTCCTTTACCTAAGAAATTTCTATTTTTCAACACCCTCCTTAATTCCATTCCAGGTGTTCACAAGCTTAACACACTTGAATTCATATCTGCAAACTTTGATTAATCTATTCACACCCTTCAAAGCATGAAATGGAGGCATGGGTTAATGTCACCTGACTACAAATGCCTCTCACATGAACAAAAAAGGTTTAGTTCATGTACCAAGATCCAACTGAAGTTCAGAAATTACTAGAGAAATGTGTTGATTGTCAAATCACCATCTTGCATACTTGAGTATCACCTCTAAGTCATAGTTGTAATCTCAAAAATCTAGGTAAAACTGTCATACCATAGTTGTTATGATGTTCATGCTAGCATGCTCAAATAAAATCCATAATTTGAACTTAGACCATTGATTCAAAACACATCAGAAAAAGCTGAGTGGCTGGAAATGAAAAAGAATCCAATGGGATCGTTGAAAAGTCATCATCCAATCAAGAGATACCAACAAAGAACACTTTTTTAATCAGAAAGTCACAATCTTTCCACATGTCATCTTATTGCAATAGTGCAAGCCCAATGGGGACCTACACTACTACCTTTGCACTTGCATGCTAGGCACTAACTTCAACTCTTTTAAGATAAAACTGGGTCCCACCCTCTAGTTGGCATATTATCGCAATAGCACAAGGAATATTCCATGGCACCTCTTCACAGCGCACTACCACGATCCAACAGGTGACAAGCACATAGTGGTTGAATCAGCAAACAAGACCTTGGGCTCACCAACTTAAAATCAATGGTCATTATATCAGCACAATCTTGAGATATCTGACAAATCTAAAGTCCATGATACCCCAATAGATGTCCTTCTGCCTCTAAAGAGCATGTGCTGAAATTTAGGAAATATTTGCATAAACAGGGGGAACCGATGACTAGGCTCAAGGGGCTAGTCACGAATGAAGATAAGGGCATTAAGTCGTAACTTATGCCTGGGGTAACCGCCTATCACAAGTCAACATAAAATTTTAACATAGGCTTTGGAAAAGGCACAAGGGCTTAGGGTTTAAGCTTCTCTGACACAAACTAAGCCAATTTCAAGGTTCAAGGCCAGGGAAATCACATGGGGGGTTCCACCAAGCACTTCTAAGGAAAAGCTTCCTCCAATCTATCTATAATTACTTTTGTGTATGTCTCTTTTTTTTTACACAAGATGGGCCTCTACGAACACATGTGTCTATCTCTATTTTTAATGGCCTTGAAAATGTATGGAGGCAATACTCTTGCATCTTTATGTTTATGAAAGATTGTATACTACTTCATGCATATGCTAGCAACAACAAATAGAAAAAAAAAACAAAAAGATAAGGGGGTACAAATACAAGTGCAAGTGCCACCTCTAAAGAAAGATAGTACCACTCCCTCCTGGATAGCATCCTCAGCCTCATAAGGTAATACTCCCTTTCATGGCATGATGGTCTAGGTCAATATACCTCCATGGCATCACCCTAATACTACATGAAAATATAGAAGTATGTTCCAAATGGATCTGTTAACTTGTATTAAAAAAATAAACTCTTATAGAAAAGAAGTTCGGTAGTTGTAAAACCAAGCTCTCCCTCCTTTGCCACGTACTCTAAAAACAAAAGTTTTCTCCCCCCGTATGCTCAACTTCCCTACTTTTTCTATGGCTTCTTCCATAATTCTCTCCTAAGCATGTTGTAACTTCTTGAACTTCATGCCTCTTGACTCTCAATGCATGCTTGCCACCCGTTCCTAAAAACAGAAGATGTGCAACATCAATCCTCATATCTCTATCTTTCTCTCTCTCTTACATTAACTATGTTTATTTCATTAAACTCCCTCTACTCCACTTCTAAATTTGTTGGAACAGGGAAGTAAATTGTTCCAAAAAACAAGTAGTGGTTGGCCATGAAGGCTATTCCAACTACAGTTTTACTCCAATTTTCCTTCATTATTATCCTACACCTAAGGGAAACCCCTTAATCTATTCTCACGAATCCCAAATTAAAGGAGAATAAAAGAATAATTGGCACAATGTTGAATTTATTAAAACTAAAAGGAAATAAAATATATCAGCTCTTTATCTAATAATAAAACAAGTTTCAAAACATTCCTATACATGACTATTGAGGTGGTATTCACTTACGCCATTGAATAAGATAATGACATGAGAAAATCTCTTCTAAAGCAAGTATAACATTGATGAATGTAGAAGCTTATCAAATTACAACTGTGAAAAAAGAAACAATCAATGTGGAAATAGACATGACAAACGCAAGTGACTACAGTTGTGCGACACCCAACTAAATGTTAAAATTACGACTTGATCCACCACTAACAAATGAGACTCAAGATTGTCAAATTTAAATCACTTATGCAAGCAAAACCATGACAGCAGAAAATACACATACCAAAATGATTTCAAAGAATGCAAGACATCCTCATGTTTAAAATTAAGTCAATGATGTAGACAAACTTGAGAAAACATCATCCAACTACCAATGCAGACAATAGAGTATGTGTGTGTGGTTCTCAAACATTCTAGTTCCACTACCAACTTTTCACCATCTATCATCCTCTCCCAGATGATACTCTCCCTCAACCTGTTAGAGGGAAACTATCTTGCATCCACCTCAAGCCAATATATCAATAATTATTCTAACAAAATATTCTAGAATATTCATTTTTAGAAATAAAAACAAAATAGAATTGCTCACATTAGAACATTAGTTTAGCTTTCTTTGAACAATTTATTTAACCAAATTAAATATCCTAAAAATAATAAGTGATAGAAAAATGGGGTGTGACAGTTCAAACTATAATCAATGATGTTCCCTATATTTTCCATATCCACGAATTCATCTTTATTCCTGGTTCATTCCTTCAGTGATGACAAATAAGCATCTCATACTACTTGTTGTCATCACTGACTGAGTGTTTAGATTATATCCACCTTTTGATCATTGGTATTCCATGCTCATTTCAACTCAAATTAGCATTATTAGAAAGATTTCTACTTTTGATTTCCATCAATAGCTTATCATAAGCTCAACATGTATCTATGCACTAGCTAGATATAAAAGAAAGATACAATTTTTGATAACTTATGCTATTATTACTCAAAATCTAGTAAAATAGTCACATGAGTTTCATTCTATTTCTACTCAACTCATGTCATAATGATTATCATAATAGAAAATAATGATAAGAAAATTATTAAAATTCCTTTATAACTAGGTTTATCATACCTTTTTATCTCTGGATACCTTTTTCTTGATGATAGTGGCCTCATAAGCATCCTTCTATCCTTAATGACATGGTCTCTTCTTCTAAGCATAACATCATATTTCTTCTTCTAAGGTTAGAAATCTAGAAAAATAGAATTAGGACCAATAAAAATACAGTTGGTATTCAAGATATAATTCATTCAATCCTTTCAATTCTTAAATATTCCTGATCAAAATGGGTTGAGCATTCTCTCAACATCAAATCCCACAAATTTCTAAGGTTAAATGTAACTTTATTGACATATCTTGTCACAAATTTATAACCATACCGAAGTTCATTAATTTGGGATACATGAAACTATATGATTTAGTCTCAATCATACACAGACAAAGCTAATAGAAAGGATATATTATTCTTTTTTTATTCATTCCCTCTTAACAAGAATCAAGACAAGCACACTTACTCCCTTATACAATCCATCAAAGACTAAACATTGCATAAAACATAGTGAGCAACCAAAATGTTCTAGTATAGCCACTGCAATAATTTTATATCAATACCAAAGTATAAGAAATTTCATTTTCAATAATAAGTCAAAAGAATGAGCTCAATTTCAACAATAAATCAATTTTTTTTTAACCAACTAGTCACAAGATAAATGTTCTTCAAAATTTTGGTGGCTAGACTATTCCAAAGATAAAGGAATAAATCAATGACAAACTTTGCAAATATTAAAATAATTTCACTTATAATCAAAATAAGCATCAAAATTTAGAGGCAAACTTACTATGCACTACGTGACTAATTAAGTCACTAACAAGGGAGTAAATTACTACACTACACTTGGATTTTCCAAAACCCACTATGAGTTAGAGATTGTGCTATAAACACACCAGATAAGTAAGTCCTTAAAAACTTCAATCATAAAAAATTTACAAAGTAGATACATAAATGTCACATAAATCAAGATTAAACGAAGATAACATTTGATTCACAAGTCAAAATGACATAACATAGTCACTCCTACTTCCTGGAGTAACTATCATTCATCATTCTGATGATATTATAAGATCCTGGCATAGTAACACAAATGGGTTAAGGTTGGAAGACAAGCCTTTTCCCATCGTTCCTCTTTACGAACCTCTATTCCCTATCTCACTGAATATGTTTCTCGTTCAAAACTTAGACAAATTAACTAAATGCCTTGGTGATAATCACATTCACCATTTCAATTGTACTTTCTATCTCTACCAAGAGGCAAAATATATAGTTCTCAACCATCTAGCCAAAATGCCATGAAAATAAATCTTTTTCTCAAAGAAACCAGTCCAATTCAAGTGTCAGAAAAGATTAGATTACTACTTAATCCTTTCTTACTTTTCCCAAAACATTATCTCAATACAAGAATATTTCTCTAGTTGGTTCATCTGAATCTTTTGTTGAAATGTACAAGACAACTAAGAGGGGGGGTGAATCAGTTGTAACCAAAACTTAACTTCTTTCAAACATCAACACATCAACCACTTAATCATTGTTATTATGATTTAACCATGAAAGCATGAAATCAGAAACTTAAACACATTCACACATGAGACACCAGATTTTTTACGTGGAAAACCCAATAAGGGAAAAAACACGGTGAGAATTAACTCACAGTATAAATGATATATCAAAATTTACAACAAGGTTCACTGCCTTAGGACTCACTACCCAGGATGCTCACTACCAAAGGAATAGGCTCACTGCCAGAAGTTGGTGAATTGAGATAATAGCATCTATACCATGCCAAGGTTTAGTTCCATTAAAGCACAATAAAACTCCTTTGCTATGCTCTACTTTTACAATTCACACTTATCTTCTCATCTTTTCATCATGATCTAATTACAACTTCATTACATGTATTTATACAATTCATCAACCTTGGAATGTACATCAAGGTCAGCATTACAATCATCAACTATTGGAATAATCTCCAAGGTTGGCATACATACATACATTAGAATAGGTCTGGACTTAAACAGGTTTTTAAAGGAAAAGAATGAATGTGGACCACACCACGCCTTAGCTAGGACTCAAATACAATCTTCCATGCAACAACACACTATCACAAACTCCAAAGCATAATCATAAGTAATGAAAACAACCAAGTTAGCCAAAACTAGTGTTAACACTAAGATCTTTAGGAACACGCTTCATGCACGATCTGATTACACTTTGCAGACCAATAAAAAAGTAGGAACATGATTTAGAGATACCCACAAGCACATTACAATCATCAAGAACTTCTATACAACCCCCAAACATTCTATCCAAAAGATTCTTCAAACCAGAGCACTTAAACATTACTATCAGCCATTATCATAAAAGAAAGATCTCTTGCAGAGCACCAAGTCACGAACCATTTCAACTAAAGGCACATAACATCATCCTAGACTTAATACTAGAACTACAGACTATAAGACTTAAATGTAGAGAAATGCAGAGTATAATACATTCTCCCTGTTGCCATTAAATACACAAAAAAATAGTTTTCACTTTGGTGAATAGAACTCACTCAAATCTTCACAGCGGAGGCTCAAACTTGAAGCATAGAAACTACAAACATCACTTAACATAACTTCCAAACTGCATACAAAGGTATTCAATTTACAGGATATGCAGAGCAAAACACTGTACTATTCTGGGAGATAGATTAATTCTGCAATTATACTGAATTCTCAAATACTTGTTCAAACTCATTCAAATTACTTCCTTAGATGTTAACCTTAGGTGTTGACATCAATGACAAAACTTATTGTTCATACTTGCAACATCTTTAGCATAAAACAATTTGGTCTTCTTTGTAAGGATCCGACTCCTTAATAACAAAATCATACTAACTCTAAATTTGAAAAATACCGAGGAAAGAAAAATTTTGATCTAATAGATACAGGAAATGTAGATTCATGAAAATTTTACTATTAAATCTATAAGAAGTGTTCAATAAATGTTATAGTAGTTATACAACTAGAGTTTAGTTTTCTAAAATCATCAAGTCTTGAAAAGTTCACCACTCTTAATCTAGTCAAGAGAGAAAGTATGCTACACAAGATAATATGTAGGAACCATGGATCAACACATACCTTAAGTCCTTCATTACATCCTATATTCATTTCTGACAACTTGTTTTTTCTCGAGTGACTCGTATCCTTATCATCTGCACAAAACTAGCTAGATAATCTCATGTTAACATGACTCAAAATCACTACATAGAAAGTTAAGATCACGATATTTATAGAAGTTAAGGATTGAATGTTTCACCATTCCTTTAAACCTGAGTACTGGAAGCTTCTTGTTAGCTAACTTGCTCTTTTATGTTTTTGAGATTACAAAGTTAATTATAAAAGAACACCCTATATCCGAGGGACCTGAGTACTAGGGGCATCCTTCGTCTTTCAGACTGCCTACATACCCTATATCCACAGGCTCAAGGCCCCCTCTAGATGCGACTGACTCTGGGGTATATGAATATGTAGTTCTATCTTGCACTATGTTTGATGCAACTGTGAGCAGGTATGTAGCCCTTTCTAGGGTGATTCCCTGCCCCAGACAGTTCTTCATCGACTGCCACCCACTCAGGTGAAATAGGGACGTAATTAAATCCACTATAACGACTACCTAAAAGGGGTGGTTGTTGTGCAGCCTTGGTGTTGAGGAATCCCTATCAGGTGTCCACTCAAGGCATTAAGTTTACCTAAGGCAAGTTTATCTCCAAATTTCATGTACTATTTTTACATCAAAGGTTTCCTAATAGATCTATTCATGATATTCCTAATCTTATTGGGAATAATACTTGCAAGGTCAAATAGTAATTCAATACCCTAAGGTCACATTGTAATTCTTGGCACATAAGTGAAAACTCTATGATTTCTGAATTCTATGAGCTTCAACCTCAAGGGTTAAGAAATGTATCAATTACTAAGAAAAGAAGATTAATTATTTTTAAATTGTCATGACTATAGCATAGCTACATATCTAGTTCCATTTAGTCAACTCAGGGAGGTAAAGGTCTCCGAGGTTATTACTGTCACAAAACTAGACTCTAGGTTATAAACGTAATTTTCTTCAAGGAGAAAACATAAGCTATATTAGTCCTACACAATGATATATTCAAGACGCTAAGAAAACTATTGCTAACAACTATTTATTTAAATTATCATCTATACTTACCAACTTTAATATACTAAAGATGTATAATCTTAATTCTACTCATAGCATGCATTATTACCTAATAAATAACCCAATTCCATTATATTGTTACAAGACCTCATAGTGATCAAAAGAAGCATATGCAATTCATCTATTTAGCTAACTCATATGATCAAGGTAATGTTCGCTATCTTCTTAAAGATGACACTGAGCTAAGACAATACACATACATTATTCGTAAAACTATTAAATTATTGCATATAAAGTTACTTGCTTAAATGAGTTACTATCATGGTATTCTTACCATGGTTGAGTATGTAGTTGTTCTTGTCTAGGTCCCTAATACTCGACAACCTACACTCAATTGATTAGTCATATGCATTCAAGTACATAAATAGAGATATAATACACGAGAAGTCATAAACCCTGGAGTTATCCATCAAATAGAAATTACTAACCACTAGTATCAGAGAGAGTATGCAATACAATGGCTGAATGGTTAACATCCAAGGTCTAATGCTAACCAATATCATAAAATTCACATGAAATAAGTGTATGACTAATTTCATAAGATGTATTTATGGTTTACTAAATTAGAAAACTCACACACTAATGCTACTAAAGAATACATTAGGTAACTATGACTATTAACAATGCTTACCATAACTTATACAATTCGCTTGATACTAAAAGACCATTTTATAGGTATAGGAATATGGACAATGTTTATAATGTGGCATACTTTTGTGTACCTAATTGACATTAATACTATATCTTCATTTTCTTTCAATAAAGGAGATAATTTGGAAACAAAGAGAAGGAAATCAATTACTAAATTAGGCATTTTCTATTAAATAATGATTCATGAATTTAGCATCAACCAATATTATTCAAAAGCTAGCATGCAATATTGAGCAAGAAAATGACTTGAAATTAAAATGCACGCTCTAATCCAACTGTCAAAATAATTCAATAAAAGAAAAGAGCATAATATTGTAAAACTTCACATAATTAATAGGAATTTAATTTCTACAAAATTTACCCAAACAAAGAATTAAAACTTAATGGTTGAATAAGACCTTAATGAACCACTTCAAACAAATGTTGTTTAAGGGTATTATTGTTGTCGACAAATTGACCTTCCTAATAATAGTTCCATGTGATTTTCTCCATCAACACATGTGAATCCATTATCATATCAATAGCATCACTATAAGTAGTTTCCATATTATTAATACCTTATTCAAGATTATAACTTATATTCAATCCCTTAATGCAGAATTATCAACTCTATACCTAAAATACCTTCATGGTAATAAATTTAACCTTTGTCATGGCCTTAATCTATGGAAGGTTATTTTAATGAATTTGAAATTCTTCTTTAAACTGATTTAGTATTCCTTGAGTAAATCAAAATATTCCTTATCTCTATTATAAAAATCCATGGCTTCATTGATAATCTTTGATATATATGTTAATAAATTATTTAACTAATACTTAGTGGCACTTGTAACATATTTCATCTCCTCTATAGGTGAAAGCTCTTCATGGAGAACCTTAGCTAGAGTAATAATAGGAGCACTAAAGGATTGAAGTGATCTAGCCAATGTTTGATCTAGGAGGATAAGTGCCTTACTTTCTCTTTCCTCACACATAAATCTTATTTATTAACTCCTTTCCTCACATTTTAGTCTTCTCTAAAAAAATAAACTAAATTATCATAAATAGTATCTTCCAAGTAAAGAAACATAAGCATATAAAGTGTCAAAGGAAAAGTAGAAAACTCATTTTAACTAGCATGGAAAGAGTGAAATATAATTAAAATCTAAATAGCATAGAAAATCTAATGTGAAACACTTAGTTCACGAGCACCGAAAACTTACAGAACAAGTTGCAAAGTATGCGGAAATCCAAGGTAGCTCAAGTATACCTATAAATAATTTTAAACAACTAAATGATTTACTCTTACAACACTCATAGAAATTTATGATGGATTTTCATTTACTTTATGTATGCCCACCTTCACATCTTCGTGTGAATTGAAATTTAAGACCTAATTATAATAATTTATTCTTCAAAAAATTATTTCATAACTTCACACTAACTATATAATTGGATCTAATTTTTAAACCTAACTAACTGAAACCTAATTTAAATCCAAAATGTTTGATAGACTGCCTCAAAGAACAACTATTAGAGTTGCTAAGAACCTATGAGTACATGTTGATTGTCACACTGCAACAAAACTTATCTCCAATATTGTTGCCCGAGATATTGTTGTGGCAGATCTGAAACATTTCCATCATTTTAAATAGGGACAGTTTACTTATGGGGTTTATTGGTGCTACTAGATGAGGCAATCTTAAAAAAATAGACTTCCTCTATAATAATGAATGGTGTCAAATCTCCAGTAATATTGAAGGGACATCCATCAAAGCAAAATGGAAGAGGGCTTTTTTGTCAGATGTAGTACTTGCAAGTGCCCTGGTAGACCTGTATGCAAAACGTGGAGTCATAGACAAGGCACGTGAACTATTTGACAAATCCTATAAAGAAGAGTGGTCTCATGGACTGCAATGATCGTAGGTTGTGCACAAATGGATTTGTTGAAAAGGTTTTAGAAATTTTCAAGAAAAGGAAATGGACAGGTGTAAACCAAATTCCCCGGCCCTTGCCAGCATCCTCCCTACATGGTACTCCCTACATGGCATCCAAAATGGATGCATTGGAAAATGGTAAGGGGGTCCTTCAAGGCATAATTGAAAGTGTCGTGGTAAACATGTATGCAAGATGTGGAAGCAAGACAAGGTGTAGGCTCATAGAATACCATGAGTACAACATATATTCAAAATGGGTTAGTTAAAAAGGCTTGGAAATTTTTGGACCAGCGAAGAAGAAAACAACTTTCTCAATTATTGCCAACGTCCTTCCTACATGTGCCAAATAGGGTAATCTCATCTATTAGGCATAATGGTTGGGGAATTTGTCAAATGTTGTAGTTGCAAGTGCCCTAGGAGCCATGCATGCACATGCATTATTTAACAAAATGCCTGAAAGAAATGCAATATCTTGGAAAGCTATGATTGTAGGGAATGTTTGAAATGAGTTTGATGAAAAGATTTTAGAAACTTACAAGAAAATGTGAGTAGCAGGTGCAAAACCTAATTCCACAGTCATTACCAGCATCCTCCCTATGCCTGCACCTCCTCTCATCTACCTCCCTTCCTCTATTTTTCCCCTACCTTCTCTCCCTCTATATATTTGTTTTTTAGTTCCCTATGGTTGTAGTCAATAGAAGTGGTCAATGGCATGTCATGTCCTCTAATCTTCCCTTTTTTTTCTATAGGGTACAAACGGTGGCTTGCATAGAAGGTCACCTCCCTTGTTTTGCAATTAATTTTCTGTCAAGACTTTTTGCTCCACTCCACTCCATTAATATTCCCTTGACTATATGCATACAATTATATATATACCCTTATATGATATTAAATAATCATATATATAGACTAATATGTAGATGTTAAATATATATATATATTCATGTATTAAATACCTATATTTTAACTAATTTCTAACCAACAATAGTCCCTATTAAAACCACAACTAATTTAGGGTCATGACATTCTTACTTAAGACCATGCACCACTTCACTTAAGGAAAAAGTTACATACACTCTACCTCTCCAAGAGTTGATCATTCAAGTACAAATGCTTTTAAGAAAACATGATGTGTACTTTAGCTAACAACGTCACGATTTGATCAATTTAATTCATTTTCTATGAATGAAGATAAACTCAATTTCTTAAAATAACTCCTTCCTTACAACTATTATGAATCAATTTTCAAGCTACATGCAGACTACTTAACAAAATGCTTCAAGGAAAAGTAGTCTTCAGAGGTAATAACTCAATCCTTTAATTAACAAAAGACTGCATGAGAGGATCATTATACTCATGTTCTCTACAACACATTAACATATTTTCCAGAAGGCTTCATGAGATACTTAAAAACTCCTATCCACTTCTTCATATGCACATCTCTTTTGTTCATGCCAATTGGTTTTCTCATGAATCTTGGAAAACAAATGCATTTCCAAGTCCTGTACCACTTTTATAGGCATTATATGCCAACGAGTCATTACTTTCCTTTATACAATCCTTCTAGTGTGCTTCCAGATAGGATAATGTAGGATCCATTCATGAAAAATAAATGTGACCATGTTTTCTTTCTTACCTAAAGATGGTACTTTGAGAAAGTCATTTTCACTATGGTCTTATTCTTAAAAGAATGTGACTTTTCATACTAAAGTTCTCACAACACCCTATGGAGTAAAGATACCATACTGGGATGATTTCATGAATCAGTAATTCATCAAGAATTAAAGCCAAAAGGTAATATTTCATAGAACAACTCCCTATTCTAGAATATGATGTCTCTTAAGAGTGTCTAATTGGTTAACTAGCATAGTGGAATTTGAAAGTTCCATTTCCCTATTTTTCAATAATAACCATTTTATTCCAATTGGTTCATTCGAAACCATCTAGGAATTAGGCAAGAACCCATCTTGTCTAGGTGTCTTCGATACAATTTTAGGATCTTCATCACTCAGTTGCTCCTACATCTTGGTTGAAAAATATCTAAGCATCTTAGAAATCTTATCCTCAGGGGAAAATAATCTAATATTGACCATAGCCAAAGCTAAGGTCTCGTTATCAAATTAATGATACTCCTCTTTCTTAAGAGGCAATTGGTTGGACTTCCTCAAACTTGATTAACTATTTCTTTCTCATTCTGGATCTGCCCATCCCTAAATTCTTGAGAAATAAGAGTACTTTGCTTTGCCTCGATTCACTTGTTCTCAAAAAGTTTTCACATCAGACACAGCAGGCTCATAGGCCCTAGTATTTCAACCCAGGATCTAGTACCACATGTAACATACTATCTAGCGTATATAATAAAAACATGAAAAGTACTTAAATTATGTCCCAAAAATGGTATACTTTTAAAATTTTCAAATGAGTTCACAACATTTACATTTCATAACATCAATATGTTAACCTTATATCATTTCATAGATCATCATCATGATACACTTCTATAAATGAAATATTAACAAGTTACAATATTGGATTAGGACTTCCATCCACATAATCTACCAATATACATCAGATATACAAAATTGATCATTCATTACAATAAATCTGATCACTAGTCTAGTCTTCTCATCTAAGTGCAAGAAATATGGTTGTTAAGCTATAGGAGGGAGAGCATCATCCCAGCGCTTTACCTCCAACCATAGACTAACGGTCTCCCACACACCTTCCTCCTGGAAGTGGCCCTACCCTTCATCGAGGGTGATAGATGGTGATATCTAAAGTAGAACCAATCTGAGAACCAAGTGTAAATATAAAATGTACTCACTTGTCACATGCAGCCTATCATGAACCTCTAGACCCTCCCTAGCTAACATGATATCTAACTAACATGGACTCTGTAGTATAGTGAACTAATGATGTATACAGCTATAACATCACTTTTTCCAAAGCATTCAAATAATATTCATATAAGTGTGGGTCATCTGTTCACAACACTACTATATCTTGATTGACTCTCTCACTAGACTGTATGATGATAATGAAAAATACAAAATCAAAAACATAAATCGACACACAAGTTGAAAACATAATTTCATCAATCTCCTAGCATACCCTGCCTCTGAGATGGTCTTTATCACATAGCATTATCTAATTGTTAGAATATATTGCCTGTGAAAAGGTCCTAATGGCCTTTAGTATAAAGAGGACTATTAAGAAAGAAATATCATAATACAAGTATAGGTTATCACATAATCAAACTATCTAACGTCTAATCCTGGCATACCTTTCCCATGAGTATCATTCTCAAGCGACTCCTAGTGTCAATGCTAGTATATAGTCTCTTCTCTAGAACCCATGAGTATCATTCTCAAGCGACTCCTAGTGTCAATGCTATTATCTAGTCTCTTCTCTATAATTTCATTAGATAGACAAGTTAAACCATCTCATAATAAAATAAGACAATGAATAACATATAGTGTCATTCATAAAGGTTGACGATATATCATCCATACTTAATTCCTCATCATGGAAGGTGATAATAAGTGATAGATTACTAAAATAATCTATTAGGATTCATATGAGTTTTAAAGAATTGATTATAATGAAACACCCTATCATAGATAAGAGAAGGTAGTGTCTCATAAGAATGTGTCTTTGTAAGCATAAAACATCATGTGAATCTCTAGAGATACTATAAAGATATTTATAGTACTGCAACATAGAGAATCAAAGTCTTTCAACATTTCACTCTTGGTAATATCTTGAATTCCTCCTTTTCGTGGTTAAATTGTGCCACTATCAATTGGTACTAGAATGTTCTAGTCATAGCAAATATGGTTAGGACTCTCATGGATTCCACCTTTTCCCATAAGAACTCAAAATAGACTTTCTCATGGTCCTCTTGAATTTTTCTATTTACTGTATGAACATATAAATTGGTTTATATCAAGATTTGAGATCTATTCCCCTCAAGTGTACCTAACTTATTTTAATTCAATCCATTACCCATGTGGATTCAAAACAAGACAAATACAATCTCACAAACTAATACATATTAGACTACAAAATCCAAAATGGAAAGTAGGATGGTGTTTTTAAAAAGTAAGGTATCACACAGCTTGGATCCTCTTACTAGTGTTTTAACACAAGGGTTTCCAATTAAGCATAAAATAGATTTGTTAAAAAAGCATTGGAAACTTTTGACATTTAATTGGGATAGGCATAAAACCCCATGTTTTCCTACCACATTAAGAAAAGAGTTTTGAGACTAAATAAGAATATCCCTCGAGCATAAAAGTTGGAGGAAATTGTTAGATATTGAAGTTGTAACTGCTTGATAGTTATGAAAATAGAAATGTGGAAGCAAAGGCAATATTCATGAACTAAATGATTGCAAAATATGCATAAATAGATTTTTCAAAAGGACTTAATAAGTTTTAAGTAAATGCAACATGTTGGGTGAATATTTTGTCGTTAACTCGCTAACGGCAAAATGGATATATCAGCCACAGCTATGATGAGACAAAGTCTCTCCTCTCAGCAAGGGGAGGTTCCCTTTAATTATTTAACTTTTGCAAATAAAACAACTTATCAAATTTATGTACACTAAAAACTATGTTGTTGGTGGTTCCATCTCATCTCATTCTCTTTTTTCAGAATAGATGTATATATTTCAAACTCTTGACATAAAACTTATAAATTATCACAAAATCACAGAAACGCAAAGTTTTCTGTTACCTCACTGATTACTTGTAAATGGAACTATTTGAAGTAGAATGCAGCCCAAAGTCTTCACTCCTCTTCAAGATGATAAAAGTAAATCAAATAGAACAACTTGCAACACAAAGTCTCCAAACTATTGTATTTTCACAAACATGAACATATAACCCACAACTGATTTGATAACACAAAGTTTACCAGAATTGAATTAAGAGCGCTCTTCGATCACTTGTAATAAACTCCACACTTCAATTATTATCAAATAAGATTATGATAGCAAGACGTAAGAACAAAACTATCACAACACAAATAATTCCAAGACAAAGATTGGAATTGAACTTCCTTTCTTGTATTGACAAATATTTGAATATTGATTTTCACAAAAAGCACAAAGTCTTGATTTGCTTCTCAATTCGCCAGAGTTTTCTTGCAATAGACAAAAGATAGATATTTACAAAAGAGGTCCCCTTTATTTATAGGGAAAGACCTTGAGAAAATCTAGGAAATCTATAACTAATTTGACTTATTCAACAAGAGAGTCCTATTTGACTTATGACTTCTCTTGTCTCACATGTAATTACATTTTGGAAAATTACATGTGTAGATGTCCAAAACAAAATTCCATTTACATAAAAACTAAGAAAAATAAGCTAAGGCATTAGCTTCCTCCATCCTTGTTCCTTAGGAAGTTCTGATACATGGTTTGAACAACTGACATCTCGCATGCATCTAGTTTTGCTGTGTTTTCAGAGATGGTGCGAGCTCGGAGGATTGAATCTTTCACTGCCTTTATTGCCTTTTCATGCTTTTCTAAATTATCCTTCAGGTTCTCTAGAGTCGAATGTTGATCATACAGGTTGTCCATTGAGAGCATAGAGGGAGCTTCCTCTTCAAATTTCTTTTGTACCATTTCTTCAAAAGAACTTATCATTTCCTGTGCCGTGAGGAAGCTATGATCTTCCCTTGTCAGGGTGCAAGGAAGTTCTTCCAGCCAATGTAGGAGTGTGACATCACTATCTTCACTAGCTTCTTGAGCTTGACACAGATCTTCAAGTAGACTCTTTATTATGAAAATACGATGAGCTAGAGTCTCCTTAGTCTTGAGATATGATTCCCTGTTGGTGACGACCCCTATGGTGATCAAATTCTTTATCTTGATCTTCTTCATATCTGTCCACTCTTCTAGACTCTCCTCCTGATCTTGCAGTTCTTGTGAAAGTAGATCCACCAGATTATCCAGCTCAGCTCTAGCCTTGTCTATCTTCTCCTTTCTTTCCATAGCAGTCTTTAGCAGAACTCGTCCTTGGGCCAACAACCGCTCCACTACATCTCCCACTATTTTGCCTCTAGCTTGGGCTTTTTCAACCTTTTGTATCAGGGGATCTTCCACTGTCACTGCCATTGGTTCCACTATCTCTGATGACTTCACTATTTTCTGAAGGACAACAGCCAGTTGTTCTGCTTTTGCTTTGTATTGCTCTTTTTCCCTTTTGGCTTCATCATACTTTTCCAGTAGAGTAGTGGCCATGGTTTGGAAATCGGCTTTGACTCCTTCATGAGTCACTTTACCAAGTTCAACCCTTGAAATGACATAACTGCTCACGTCAAAAGTATCAACTGTGGCATCTTCAGGAGGTTTAGCAATTTTGGCATATCTGATTCCTTTTTCAGTGACTAGCCTAGAAACAGTCTTAGGCTTCTTCTTTTGATTCTTAGCTTTCACAGGCAACAGCTTCTCCATGTCAATCTCATCAGGTGAGATAGCTTGTTTCTTCCTCTTTGGAGTGTAGGCGGATAGCCATGGAGGAAGTATAGATGCGTCGACAGCTGGAGGGGGATCCACTACTTGCTTGGTTGGCTCCGTGCTTATACCTGTGATGGTGACAATTGGACTTGTGTTGGTGAACACGACACCTGTATCAATCACCTTTTGTGAAGCATCAAGAAGGTTCTCCAAAATAGTCTGTTCTCTGATATCAAAAGAAGGGGAAGATAAACTCAGAATGGAACCAGAAGAATCAAAAACAGTCCCAATACTAGCCCTCATGGATTGAGGAGTATTGTCAGAAGAAACAACAAGAATGGGAGAAAGAGGAACATTAGAAATCACTGGCAAACCATCAGAAAATGAAACATGAGGAGGGGGTGTAAGAACTTGTGTATCAGAAGGAAGGTCTTTCACAGGAGTCTGCAGAGAACCATCAAATTGTTATACCCTTACCTGAACTTTCGTCTAAAAACTCTTCTGAGTCTCCATCTGACATATCAGAGCTATCACCCAATGTAGCCTCATCTGATGAATCGAAACAATCTTCAGTAGATAGAAAATAGTTACCCATTCCCGAGGACTCAAACAAAATTTGAGCTTTGGGGTTTGATGTTTGAGTAACAATGTATTTCGCCTCCTTCTCAGGAAGCAGTTTCTGCATGACACCTTTAACAGGTATCCTAGCTTCAGACAAATCCATGTTCAACTCTCCACCCACATCCTTGCAGAAATTTCATCCAAGAAGTATGCCGTATGAAGTTGGGACATCAGCTACCAAGACTGTCATCTTGATTCTCTTATCCGGAAAAGCTACAAATGCAAATTGGGCATCCTTGATTTGACCCAAAAGTGGAACTTGCTTATTCTCCATAGAGAAACACCTCCCAAAAGTTTTGGTTAAGGTGAGGCCAAGGGCATCTGCTACCTTAGCAGGCATAACATTGTCTGAAGCTCCAGAATCTATTTTGCAATTTCTCAATTTGTGACCATTCACTAGTAGGGAAACATAGAAAGGTTCAATTTTCCCAGAGGCTTCAGGAGGAGTAGTAACAAGATTGTTTTGGGTACGTTTACTTTTGGAGGAGTCATGAGTGGCTTTGGGAAGCTCTTGTCCTGCAGGGATGGCCTTATTTTTGACATATTTGGCTAATCTATCAAATTGTTCAGGATTAGCCTGTGAATATTCAACTTCAGACATTTGTATCTTAGTTCTCCTAGCATGGTCTATTATATCGAACTGCTGAAAAGAATTAGATACGGAGGAAGAAAAACCATCATTTTGATTTTTGGTAGAAACAACACTAGTCTGAGGAGTGGAAGTGGAAGGTACAAATTCATTAGAAGCACTTACTTGTTTATTGAACGCCGGGTCTTTTGACTGGAAAGGTAGCAGAGTCCCTCGTTTAGTGATTGAAATCGCCGGTTGAGATTCTTCCCTAGCCTTCCTTTTATCAGCTTGAAGAGATGACTGATTTTGAGACCTAGTGAAAACAGCATATGCTCCTTCACTCACTTCTCCTTTTTCGGCTTCATCCTGGTAGTTCAGAAAGCTGATGGTAGAGTCGCCAGCTATCTCTTCTTCTCCTTCTGTGAAGAGATTAGCACCATTTTCATATTCCAACTCAGGTTGGAAAGAAAGTTCATTTTCAGCTTCATAGTAGCCAACAGCAGAGTTGACCGGCGCTGCTTCAATAGCAAGCTTCCCCTGTGTAGGAGGAAGACGGTTTTGCTGTCCTTGATTCCTAGCAGCATTACCTTGATATGAATTATTTGGAAATGTCCTCCTTGGTATATCTTGGTAAGAAGGAGGCACAGATATTCCTTGGGACATTTGTCTTTTGAGAGCTAGCAATTCATTTGCTAGCTTTTGCACCATGGGATCTGTGGTGCTTGTGGAAGCGTTCTCAGCAGAAGAGGAACTTTTATTTCTATTAATGTCCCTTCTTATCTTACCCGCAAGGATAAGATCATCTTCCACTTCAGTTGCCAGAATCTGAGCCGCAGCAAGATCAGTAGGGGCAGCTCACCTCAATAAGAAACTCACCTCCGGAAGCTGTGTATTGATAAAGAAACATTTGAGGTTTTCCGCTGTGGGCTCAATAGTGGTGGGAATCCTGTTTCTCAATTTGTTGAACTTAGCAATGAAATCTCGCATTGGTTCATGAGGTTCCTTTTTCATCTGTGTCAGCTGTGCCAACAATGCATGAGCATCTTCCGCAGGTTTGAACCTAGCTTCAAACTTGGTTTTGAGAGTAGCCCAGTTTGTTATGGTCTGGGCTTGGAGGTGGTAGAACCAGTCTGTGACAGCGCCTTATAGTGTTTCTACAAAGAGTCGCACAGCCACGTCTTCATGCTCGACACCTATCACACCGTAGGCTATACAGAAAGCCGCAATGTGTTCATCAGGATGAACTTTTCCATCACCATAGAATTCGGGGAAATTCTTTCTTGAACTACGAGGTAGTTCATGTAATGGTGGGGTCAAATTTAGAGGACCAAAGGTATTACCCCAAGGACCTTGGGCTGCCATGACGCACTGATTGAAAGGTGGTATAACAAACCTTGGTGGCGTATGAACAACCAAAACTCTGTTAGCACTGGTAGTAGAAACTTCACCTGGTATTGGGGACCTGGTGTTTGTAGGGGGAAAACTCCTGGTGCGCTGAAGACGGGGCCGTGGAGTTAAGAATCCAAAATTATGCTGCTGCATAAACTCAAATGCAGGATCAATAATACCCTGAGCCCTCTTACTTCTGGTGTACCGGGAATCTGCCAGACTGTATTATACTAAACACAATATTGCAAGAAAACAGAAAAGAACTAAAAATGCTTCAACTAGAAGCGTGAGGCTTCAAGTTGCGCGTTCTTCCCCAGTAGAGTCGCCAAAAAACTGTTGGGTGAATATTTTGTCGTTAACTCGCTAACGGCAAAATGGATATATCAGCCACAGCTATGATGAGACAAAGTCTCTCCTCTCAGCAAGGGGAGGTTCCCTTTAATTATTTAACTTTTGCAAATAAAATAACTTATCAAATTTATGTACACTAAAAACTATGTTTTTGGTGGTTCCATCTCATCTCATTCTCTTTTTTCAGAATAGATGTATATATTTCAAACTCTTGATATAAAACTTATAAATTATCACAAAATCACAGAAACGCAAAGTTTTCTGTTACCTCACTGATTACTTGTAAACGGAACTATTTGAAGTAGAATGCAGCCCAAAGTCTTCACTCCTCTTCAAGATGATAAAAGTAAATCAAATAGAACAACTTGCAGCACAAAGTCTCCAAACTATTGTATTTTCACAAACATGAACATATAACCCACAACTGATTTGATAACACAAAGTCTACCAGAATCGAATTAAGAGCGCTCTTCGATCACTTGTAATAAACTCCACACTTCAATTATTATCAAATAAGATTATGATAGCAAGACGTAAGAACAAAACTATCACAACACAAATAATTCCAAGACAAAGATTGGAATTGAACTTGCTTTCTTGTATTGACAAATATTTGAATATTGATTTTCACAAAAAGCACAAAGTCTTGATTTGCTTCTCAATTCGCCAGAGTTTTCTTGCAATAGACAAAAGATAGATATTTACAAAAGAGGTCCCCTTTATTTATAGGGAAAGACCTTGAGAAAATCTAGGAAATCTATAACTAATTTGACTTATTCAACAAGAGAGTCCTATTTGACTTATGACTTCTCTTGTCTCACATGTAATTACATTTTGGAAAATTACATGTGTAGATGTCCAAAACAAAATTCCATTTACATAAAAACTAAGAAAAATAAGCTAAGGCATTAGCTTCCTCCATCCTTGTTCCTTAGGAAGTTCTGATACATGGTTTGAACAACTGACATCTCGCATGCATCTGGTTTTGCTGTGTTTTCAGAGATGGTGCGAGCTCAGAGGATTGAATCTTTCACTGCCTTTATTGCCTTTTCATGCTTTTCTAAATTATCCTTCAGGTTCTCCAGAGTCGAATGTTGATCATACAGGTTGTCCATTGAGAGCATAGAGGGAGCTTCCTCTTCAAATTTCTTTTGTACCATTTCTTCAAAAGAACTTATCATTTCCTGTGCCGTGAGGAAGCTATGATCTTCCCTTGTCAGGGTGCAAGGAAGTTCTTCCAGCCGATGTAGGAGTGTGACATCACCATCTTCGCTGGCTTCTCGAGCTTGACACAGATCTTCAAGTAGACTCTTTATTATGAAAATACGATGAGCTAGAGTCTCCTTGGTCTTGAGATATGATTCCCTGTTGGTGACGACCCCTATGGTGATCAAATTCTTTATCTTGATCTTCTTCATATCTGTCCACTCTTCTAGACTCTCCTCCTGATCTTGCAGCTCTTGTGAAAGTAGATCCACCAGACTATCTAGCTTAGCTTTGGCCTTGTCCATCTTCTCCTTTCTTTCCACAGCAGTCTTCAGCAGAACTCATCCTTGGGCCAACAACCACTCCACTACATCTCCCACTATTTTGCCTCTAGCTTGGGCTTTTTCAACCTTCTGTATCAGGGGATCTTCCACTATCACTGCCATTGGTTCCACTATCTCTGATGACTTCACTATTTTCTGAAGGACAGCAGCCAGTTGTTCTACTTTTGCTTTGTATTGCTCTTTTTCCCTTTTGGCTTCATCATACTTTTTCAGTAGAGTAGTGGCCGTGGTTTGGAAATCTGCTTTGACTCCTTCATGAGTCACTTTACCAAGTTCAACCCTTGAAATGACATAACTGCTCACATCAAAAGTATCAACTGTGGCATCTTCAGGAGGTTTAGCAATTTCGGCATATCTGATTCCTTTTTCAGTGACTAGCCTAGAAACAGTCTTAGGCTTCTTCTTTTGATTCTTAGCTTTCACAGGCAACAGCTTCTCAATGTCAATCTCATCAGGTGAGATAGCTTGTTTCTTCCTCTTTGGAGTGTAGGCGGATAGCCATGGAGGAAGTATAGATGCGTCGACAGCTGGAGGGGGATCCACTACTTGCTTGGTTGGCTCCGTGCTTATACCCGTGATGGTGACAATTGGACTTGTGTTGGTGAACACGACACCTGTATCAATCACCTTTTGTGAAGCATCAAGAAGGTTCTCCAAAACAGTCTGTTCTCTGATATCAAAAGAAGGGGAAGATAAACTCGGAATGGAACCAGAAGAATCAAAAACGGTCCCAATACTAGCCCTCATGGATTGAGGAGTATTGTCAGAAGAAACAACAAGAATGGGAGAAAGAGGAACATTAGAAATCACTGGCCAACCATCAGAAAATGAAACATGAGGAGGGGGTGTAAGAACTTGTGTATCAGAAGGAAGGTCTTTCACAGGAGTCTACGGAGAACCATCAAGTTGCTCTACCCTTGTACCTTCATCTTCACTTTGTTCAGCTTCATCAGATACCTTATCTTTAGACTTTTGAACATTTTGTTCTTCAGTCTCAACATCCTCAATTTCCATATGGTCATCATTGATGTCTTCCACATCTGACTTAGTGGCATCCGAAACCTCTGTGGTTTCCTTCTTCTTTCCTCCCTTGGATACGAATTTGATCTTTGGTTTGTGTACCTTGGAGGAAGAAGGGGTATCACTCTTGTTCTTGGTTCGGTTCTCCACCTTTTTACCTGTTTGCTCCTGTGTCCCTTCTTCGGATCCTGTAAGGAACTCTTTCAACTTGATCCCTTTACCTTCCAACCACAAGTTGGTGTTTGCTAAAATAGGTTGGAATCTTTTCCTGATGGATGTCTCTTCCTTGACTGACCATTTCACCTCTGGGAGAGGTGAAGCAGAGGTGAAGCTTCCACATTCTTTGCCTCATATTCATGATCTAGGACATCTTCATCATCCTCCATTCCATCTGGAATATCAGCTAGTCCTAGTTCTTCATTTTGGCTCAGATGAAGCCTACAGAAATCCAGTTTTCTAATCTCATTTTGGGTCCTGAGATCTGCCCATATGTCTTCCACCATTGGCTCATGAAAATTTGACTTCCTCTTGATCTTGTTCTGGACTCTTCTGAAGTCGAAATGATTTCTCTTCTTGTAGGTCTTCATCGTGACTAACTGCAACTCGGAGTCGATTATCTTAGCTTTGTTGGCAGACTGAACTGAATACCTCCCAATTTCA
This sequence comes from Cunninghamia lanceolata, assembly GCA_027924645.1. Classification (NCBI taxonomy): domain Eukaryota; kingdom Viridiplantae; phylum Streptophyta; class Pinopsida; order Cupressales; family Cupressaceae; genus Cunninghamia; species Cunninghamia lanceolata. The sequence goes on from BSBN01001011.1 coordinate 4,600,372, forward strand.
ATAGGAAACTTTATTCCTAACTTTTTGAGCTCCATCTATTTATTATGAACCACAATCAGTTGTCTGCAAAGCTCCATAAGAACAATGCGATCACTGGGATACCGTGGCAGCATGTAAGGGTAACCAGGATAGTATCCCACCCGAAGATAAGTGAAGGTGGGGAATTGTAGGAACAAACAACCAAAAGAATTGACAACTTGCCATGCTTCATCAGAAACTCTTCTCTGAACTATTTCACCATTCCACAAGCACATGAACACTGAGAAGAATGCATCATTAACTCTTCTGAAATGATGAATCGACCCCTTCAGAGTGATTTGGGGGTAGTATTCATATACTGGGACCAATCTCCTGTCCCCTACCTGGGTCAAACCTGGAAAGTTCCTCATACTTGCAACAGCGTAGACAAGGTAAGAGGTCATGTAAAATTTGAAAGTAGTGTTGACCCTTACGAGTTGCTCGTGCAAAGCATTACTGATCTGTTCACCCCAGAATATCTTCTGATTTCCTCGTAGAATCACCTTGATGTAAGTGTACATCCATTCTTGGAATTTGGAGGCAGAAGGAAGTCCTCTGATGCGACTCAAGAGTGTAATCAAGTCACACACTTCCTCCACAAAATCACTCCTGTGAAGGTCTTTTGGCCATCTGGTCAAAGTTGCCCTAGGAATCTTTAGCCATTTGCTATTTATGTGCCTCCTAGTAGATTCCAAATCATTGTCATAATCTTGCTGACCTTGAGCAAAATCAATTTGCCCGACATTTTCAAGTGGTGGACACATGAAGATTTTGTCCATGAACTCTGCATCCAATCTCATGATAACATTCCCATGTGAGTCTGTCATGGCTCTAGTGTCCCTATTGTAGTGGTTGGCCACTTGTAGAACAAATTTCGGATTATGAGCACTGACAGGAAAGGATGCTACCAAATGGATATTGCTGTCAATGATTTTCTGCATATGCCGGGAGGGGTTTGCTTGTTTAGTTCTATCTATGAACTCAGCCATATCCACGTGTCCAATCTCAGTGTCTCTGATTTCATCAACATTCGACTGAACTGCCGTTACCGGAAAGACACCCTGGTACTTGTACTTCATGGCTCTGGACTTTGAAGGAGATGATTCTGACATGAGCCCTGGGGAAAACTGTGAACTCGAAAACTACCACGAATGCTGACTGAGAACTGCAAAAAGCCATGATCTCGCAGTTAGGGGAAAATGGGATAAACTGGGTCACCTGCGTTTTGACGATCATGGATGGGAAAGCATGCGTTAAAAGGGCTTGAGTGCGCAAATCGAGGCCAGGGTGAAAGCGGGCTTTCGGCTTTGAAAAATGAATTTTCTAGTGTTAGGGAAAAATCAAGGAAATGTGCTTGGGCGGGTGTATTGACCGCTCTTGCAAGTTGGAAGAATTCATAGGTGTAAAAGTGGTGAAAACAGCCGCTTCTGCATGCACTTGGAGATTTGTTTAACATGCACAGGCGGTCAAAATGACCGCTCTTGCATGTAATGGGGAGTTCGAAACTTCAAATGATGGGGCGGGGGATTTCACCGCTTGTGCATGTAACTTGGCGAAAGTTTGCTCGGGCGGGGTTTTCTACCGCTCTCACAAGTTAGAAGAGTTTCGGGTTTTCGTGTAAGGGCGGGTTAAAACACCACTCAGGCAAGTAGGAAACTTTAAGGGTTTTTGGTTTGATGCAGGGGCAGCGGAAATGACCGCTATTGCATGGAATATGAAAACGATTCCTCGTGTAAAGTCGGCAAAACCACCCGCCCATACACCAGATACAAAAACCTAAGTCATGTATCAATCGGTGAATTTGGCCGATTATGCACATTGGTAAGGTGTCTCTAGCAGGGTCGGTAGAAATCACCGATTTCACACAATGGTATATGGCAAGGGTTTTTGAGGGACTAAGCGGTAAAAAACTTAGAGGTTTCTAGGCAAAATCTAGGGTAGCGAAAACAAATCCAATACATATCATAAACAGACTTTACATACAAAAAGAAAACAACCACGAAAACAACAAAACGTAACGAAAACCTAACAACAAAGATCTAAATGATACTTATTATAAACGGCGAAGAAGGGGAAAGGAAAACGAAAAATAGAAAACTTACCCATCTGAAACTTTGAGACCCTAGGTTTGATAGCGATGAATTAGGTTGATCCATTGACGGCGCGATCAAACGATGTTGGAGAAGTCTGGAGGATCGCTCGGGAGAAGAAACGAAATGATAAAATAAGACGTCAAAACACATTAAGTAACTTGATCACAAATACGAAGTGAGTGGCACGAGTGGCCATTAATGGCACTCCAGTCGAAAGATTTGAAGATCTTGTCGGAGCGGGTATTTCGGCCGCTCCTGCGAGCGCCATCGAATAAGGCATGCAAAAGTGGGCATTTCGGTCGCCGTAGCCTAAAACACAAAGTCCGACATAAGTAATAGCAGTCAAAAATGCCACTTTTACATACGATTAAAAAGAACTTTTAAAACATGCAATAGCGGTGTTTTTAACTGCTTCTACATATGACTTCAAACTTCAACATGTAAGGGTGGCTGAAATAACCGCCTTTACATGTTAAAAATCAGAAAAAAACTCTCTAACACTTGAAAATGACTAAAACTTGATCTTTTAACCAGTTTACGACTTAAACGATTCTCGCGAATATCGAGAAATCAATTCAAGGGAATGTCGCAGACGAGTTTAGAATGTCAAACGACTTCATACGAGACCAAGGAAATCTTTTCTCGATTTGCGATCTTAGAGTGTAGATTCACGAAACGGACAAGTTTCGTGGGGTTGTCTACAAAAATGAGCATAGCTGATTTTGAGAACAACACAACAGACAAATACGTAGCCCATTTCTCAACCCTTTTTAGTATCCTCGTGGCCTAGATCTTTAGATGAGGGTGTGGACATTCAATGGAAAGAGTAATTACAAGGAATTTTAGTAGGTGTTGTATATGCAGGAGCCCTTCATGACCTGCATGCAAAATGCAACAGCATAGACATGGCATATCTGATGTTCTTCTCTCAAACACTAATACAAAAGTGGACAAAATAAAATTGTGGTTCAAATGGAAAGGAGTTTAATGAACGATAGAAAACTTAAAAAAGAGTTTCATTTTCCTCCTCAAAATGTGCATAAATTGCAGCTTATATATATATATATAATAAACATACATGAAAATATATTTATAAAAAGGCCATGTTTTTACCTCTACATAGGCCACTATAAAGTACCTCACAGATTCAAAAATAAAACACAATATTTATATATATAGAGCAAGAAATTTAACACAGCCAACAAGCTACATTCATAATGTAAGTTTAAAAAGGTAGAAGGGTTATCCACATACCCATGTAAAGCATTTATTTCCTCTCACCTCCATTACATTGTTTAGGTGATGTAATAGCTAAAGATTTATTCACCAAAAAGAGTTGTTGAGAACTCTTGTGCAGGCACTTCTAAGGAAAAGCTTCCTCTAGTCTATCTATAACGCCTTTTGTGTATGTCTCTTTTATTTTACACAATATGGGGCTCTATGAACACATGTGTCTATCTATGTTTTCAATGGCCTCGAAAATGTATGGAGGCGATGCTCTTACATCTCTATGTTTATGAAATATTGTATATTGCTTCAAGCATACCCTGGCAACAACAAATGGAAAATAAAAACAAAAAGATAAGGGGGTACAAATACAAGTGCAAGTGCCACCTCTAAAGAAAGATGAAGTGCCACTCCCTTCTAGATAGTGTCCTCAGCCTCATAAGGTAATACTCCCTTTCATGGCACGACTTGGTATGGTTCAATATACCTCCATGGTGTCACCCTAATACTGCATGAAAATGTAGAAGTATGTACCAAATGGATTCGTTAACTTGTATTAAAAAATAAACTCTTCCAGAAAAGAAGTTCGGTAGTTGTAAAACTAGGCTCTCCCTCCTCTACCACGTACTCTAAAAATAAAAGTTTTCTCCCTTTGTATGCTTAGCTTCCCTACTTTTTCTATGTCTTCTTCCATAATTATCTTTTAATCATGTTGTAACTTCCTTCTTCATGCCTCTTGACTCTCAGTGCATGTTTGCCAACCGTTCCTAAAAATAAAAGATGTGTAACATCAATCCTCGTCTCTCTCTCTCTCTTGCATTAACTATGTTTATTTCATTAAACTCCCTCTACTCCACTTCTAAATTTGTTGGAAGAGGGAAATAAATTGTTCCAACAAACAAGTAGTGGTTGGCCATGAAGGCTATTCCAACTATAGTTTTACTCCAATTTTCCTTCATTACTATCCCGCCGCTGGGCTTAAACAACACACACTAAGCTTTGACTTGCTTAGGTTGTTGGTGGGCCCTTTCTCTTACTCTGTTTTGTTAATTTGTCAATAAGAGAAGGGGTCCACCAGCCACCTAAGCAAGTCAAAGCTTTGTGTGTGTTGTTTAAGCTCAGCCCTATCCCACACCTAAGGGAAACCCCTCAATCTATTCTCACGTCTCCCAAATTAAAGGAGAATAAAAGAACAATTGACACAATGTCAAATTCATTAAAACTAAAAGGAAATAAAATATATTAGCTCTTTATTTAATAATAAAACAAGTTTTAAAACATGCCTATACATAACTATTGAGGTGGTAATCACTTAATGCCATCAAATAAGTTAATGACATGAGAAAATCTCTTCTAAAGAGAGTATAACATTGACGAATGTAGAAGCTTGTCAAATTACAACTGTGACAAAAGAAACAATCAATGTGGAAATAAACATGATGAGCACAAGTGACTACAGTGGTGTGACACCCAACTAAATGTTAAAATTACAACTTGATCCACCACCAACAAATAAGATTCAACATTGTCAAATGTAAATCACTTATGCAAGCAAAACCATGATGGCAGAAAATACACATACCAAAATGACTTCAAAGAATGCAAGACATCCTCATGTTTGACATTAAGTCAATGATGTAGACAAACTTGACAAAACATCATCCAACTACAAATGGAGACAATGGAGTATGTGTGTGTGGTTGTCAGACATTCTGGTTCCATTACCATCTTGTCGCCATCTATCATCCTCTCCCGGATGATACTCTCCCTCAACCTGTTAGAGGGAAACTATCTTGCATCCACCTCAAGCCAATATTTCACTAATTAGTCCAACAAAATATTCTAGAATATTATTTTTTAGAAATAAAAAGAAAATAGAATTGCTCACATTAAAACATTAGTTTAGCTTTCTTTGAACAATTTATTTAACCAAATTAAACATTCTAAAAATAATAAGTGATGGAAAATGGGGTGTGAAAATTCAAACTATAATCAATGATGTCTCTAATTCTATCCAATAAGATATGGCCATGGCTGATAGATGGAGTTTGTATGGTCCTTCCATGGGCTCATCTCCCCCTACAAAGATTATTGCCTCTAGTTAGAATGGGGAGACTAGTGTTGAAATCTCTTGTCCTCACTAGTATCAAAAGATAAAAGGATAAAAAATGGTTACCTAGGAGCAACCCCCTCTACCCCAACAATAGATAAAGGGAAAGGAAAAATTAAAGAACAAATAAAATCGGCTAATGTAGTGTGGACTCTAAGCCCTACAAAAAATCTAGCAAGAAGACCAAATAGAAGGAAACAACTAAGTGGTAAATGGATGATAAAAAAACCCTAGAGAAGATAGGCTTCAAAGGGGGGAAAAATGAAAATAACATTTTGGAACATAAGAGAGATAAACAACCATCACAAACAGAATGTCCTAAAAACCCTACTAAACAAGCTCAAACTAGACATTCTGCTTCTTCAAGAAACAAATATAAATGTGATCACCTTCTCAGCTATCAGCAAACACAACTGGCCCTTTGTGGAATTCTTTGTGTTAGATACAAATGGTGTGTTAGGAGACATAACTATCTTGTGGAATGCTTCTAACTTGGAAGGTACGCTTCTCTCTAAAGATAAGCACTTCTTAAAAAAAACAAATTTAAAGAAAATAATGAATCATGGATCCTTTCCAACATTTGTGCACCCAACACTAAACAACAAAGAAGGAAAATTTGGGATAATCTCATTTCTTTCAAATAAAACTCCAACAATCTCAACTAGATGGTAGTAGAGGATTTTAACACCCCTCTATACCCCTTTGAGAAAATGGGAGGGAATGAGGATTATTCAGACAACATGAGTAATTTGGCCAATTTCCTTCATGATGGTAGCCTATTAGACATTGAATTGGAAGACTCTTCTTTCACCTAGTCAAACAAAAGGGTTGGAAGGAATATCATATAGGTGAATCTAGATAGAATGCTCATATATTCTAACTAGAGTATATTGCACAAGTGTAGAATCTCTACCCTCCTGAGAATTGGGTTTGACTACATACCTCTAATCTTGGATTGGGAATTGAATTTAAAAAGTAATCACACTTTCATATTTGAGAACATGTGGACTCTTCACCCTGATTTAAATACTCTTATAGAGAAATGGTGGAATTTAGAGATAAAAGGAATAGGACTTTACAAACTCATTTAAAAAATAAAAAATGTTAAGAAGAGCATGAAACATTGCAATAAATACTCATTTAGTAATATCTTTGAGAAAAAAAAAAGAATCCAAATAGATACTAAATGACATCCAAGCAGAAATGGGTTCCAAAGGAGTTACTGAAGAAATCTCCAAAAAAGAAAAAGAAACATTAACTAAGCTGCATAACTTAATTGAAAAAGAGAAAATCCTCTAGAAGCATAAATCTAGAAGGTAGTGGCTTAAAACAATGGATAGAAACACCAAGTTCTTTCACTAGTCCATCCTCAAACATAGGAAAAGTAACTGAATTATAGAACTCATAAAAAATGATGGAACAAGAATAACCAAAGAGGAGAAGATTTGGGTGAAAGGGGTCAAACACTTTCTTGAACGTCTTAATCAGATTCCCAACAGTAATAGCATAGGTGAGGAGCATCTTTTGGAGGCTATTGCCATAATCATATTTGAGGATGATTTGGAGGAGATGAGAAAAAATGTCTCAACTAATGAAGTGAAAGGTGCCCTTTTCTCTCTGGATCACAAAGCTCTAGGGCCAAATGGTTTCCCCTAGTCTTTTTCCAATAATTTTGAGAAATAGTGGGAAAATACATCATAAATGCAGCACAAAAGTTTTTCTCTGATGGTGGCTTCTTGAAAGAAATCAATAACACATTCCTAGTTCTTATACCCAAGAAGTGGGGCCAACAAAATGTCTGAATTGAAACTAATAAGCCTATGTAACATAATTTACAAAATTCTAGCTAAGATGATGGTGTTGAAGATACTGTTGCAAGTATGTGCCTAATCAGTGTTGTCATTGATGTCAACATATCTGTGTTGTCATTGGTGTCAACTGTGCTCTTATTTTGTTGAGGATATTGAGAAAATTAGCCCCTCTGGTGATAACAATGTGTTGTAGTAGAAACAATGCATTACATGCAGAAGAATAGTCCAGAACAATGCTCCTCATTTCATGTAGAATAAATATCTTTGTCTGTGGATTGGAAGTTATTTAGAAGCCTATCTAAAGTTGTTATATTTCAAGTTTGAGCCTTCGGTATGAAGAATTGAGTGAATTATGTTCACCAAAGTGAAAATACCTTTTTCTGTGTGTTTGGTGGTGATAGAGAGAAAGTGTTTTGTTCTACATTCCTCCGCATTGAAATATTTTGGTATGTGGTTCTAAAAGTAAGTTTGTGATGATGTTAAGTGCCTTCAACTGCAATGGTTCATGATTTGGTGGTCCGTATGATATCTTTCAATTATGACAGTGGTGGATAGTGTTGTTCTTGTGCTCCAGTTTGAAGAATCTTACTGATAGAGTGGGTAGAGATTGTGTGGTTGTTCCTGGTGATTATAATGTGCTTGTGGATGTATTATGATCATGATCCTACATTTGGATTGGTCTTCAAGGCATAATTCAGATCGTGCATGAAGCATGTTCTTAAATACTTGTGTTAATATCAGTCTTGGCCGACCTGATTGAATCCATCATATGCGGAGATGCATCGAAGATTGTGATAGCATGTTGTACCGTGGAAGATTGTGTTTGAGTCCCAACTAAGGCATGGCATGATCCACATACATTCTTACATCTTTTCCTTAGCTAAATTTGTATTAGGTCCAAACCTATTTTATGTATGTTTGTAATACCGACCTTGGAGATTGTTCCACTGGTTGATGACTGTAATGCCGACCTTGATGATCATTCCAAGATTGATGTAGTGTATAAATACTTGTAATTGAGTTGTGAAAATGTATCTAAGTGTGAAGATGCAAAGATAGAAGAAAAGTAAAGTAGCAAAGTAGAGGTGTTTGTGCTTCAATGGAATTGAACCTTGGCATGGAGTAGATGTTATCTCAATTCAACCTTTTGGTAGTGAGCCTCTATTTTTTGGTATTGATATAACTTATATATTTCTATGGGCTAACACCCACTGTGGTTTTTCCCTTTTAGGATTTTCCACGTAAAAATCTGGTGTCTCCTATGTTGTTTATGCTTTTGTGTTGAGCTTCTCATTTGATGCTTTCATGGTTATATCTAAATATAAGTAATTGATAAATTGATGATCATATTTGGTTAAAAGTTTTAGGACAACTGATTCACCCCCCTCCCTCTCAGTTGTCCAGTGCAATTCAACAATTGGTATTAGAGCAAGGTTCCTCTGAATAAATCCTAACAGCTTGAGGAAGATCCAAAATGTCTTATAAGAAGGAGCCTTCGCATTTTGATGGGATAAATTATGCTCTTTGGAAGGCACAAATGAAAAGACATCTTCTTTGTCTTGGTTAGAAAGTATGGAAATCTACAAAAGTAAAATATGCCATGCCTCCAAATGGCTTGATGACTGAAGATAAAATCAAAGAATATGAGGTGGATGTCAAAGCAAAGGATGCTTTTCTAAGTTTCTTAAGTGACTCTGTGCTAACAAGAGTTGTGGACCTTGAAACTGCAAATGAGCAATGGGATAAGCTGAAAAATCTATATGAAGGAGATGATTCTGTAAAAGAAGCCAAGTTGCAAAGTTTGAAAGTGAAGTATGAGGGTTTGAAGATGAATGAAGATGAAAACATAATAGCCTTTATGCAAAGAGTTGATGAACTTGTTACTGGAATAAAGGGTATGGGAGGAACTCTGGGTGATAAGGAAGTTGTGATGAAAATTCTCATATCACTACCAAAGTTGTATGGTCACATGGTAGCTGCAATTGAAGAATTCATGACTGTGAAGACTATTGATAGAGATTAGTTACTTGGAAAGCTTATAGCCTTTCAGATGAGAGAATTTGGTGATGCCTTGCCTAAAGTTGAATCAGCTTTTAAAGTCAGTACTTCAATAGAGATATCTAGAGCTAAGAAATACATGGTGGATGATGACTTTGATGAAATTGAAGCTAACTTTATTGACAAGCTTCAAAGAGGTTCCGGTAAGTTCAAAGGTAAATTACCTTTCAAATGTTTTTCTTGTGGTAAAGTAGGTCATTATACTTCTAGATGTCTTGAAAGAATTGAAAGAAATAGGAAGAAACATAAGAGCAGGCCTAGAGTCCCAAAGAAATGCTACTATGTTAGATATCTTGATGATGAAGGGGTGATGGATGATGAATCTGATGATGCTAACACTAGTGCAAATGAATGCATGTTTATTGCTATTAAAGAAGATCATGTGTCTACCAATTCTACTAGCTATGTGAAGGATGAAAACCTAGTAGAAGAAAGTGCTTTGGCTATTCCGGTTGGGAAAGATAAGGATGAATGGATTGTCGATAGTGGATGCTCACATCACATGACCAGTGACAAAAGTAAGTTTGTAAGTTTGGAAAAGTATGATGGAGGATTGGTTAGGTTTGGAGATAATGCAGGTGGTAAGATTTGTGGAAAAGGATATATTTCATTCGATGGAAAGCATAATACTGACAATGTTCTATATGTGAAGGGTTTGAAGCATAATCTTTTGAGTGTTGATCAGATGTGTGACAAAGGATATGATATAAGATTCAAATATAATGGGTACACTATCATGGAAAGCTCCAGAACTATGATTGCTACAGGTAAGAAGACAAGAGGAAACATCTCTCAATTAAGAGGAACTAATGATTATTGTTTATTGGCTCAAGAAGATGGAAGTTGGTTGTGGCATAGAAGGATGTGTCATATAAACTTTGATAGTCTGGTAAAGATAAGTTCAAGTGAGGCTGTGACAGATTTACCAAAACTTGTGAAACCCTCCAACTTAATTTGTAAGGAATGTCAGTTGGGAAAGCAGACAAGGACAAGTTTCAAGAGCAAAGAACAATTTTCTACTAGTTTGTTGGATATAGTGCATACAGATCTCTATGGTCCTACAAGGGTGAGAACTCTACCAGGTGACATGTACTTCATGTTGCTTATTGATGATTATTCTAGAATGAATTGGGTTACTTTTCTAAGAGATAAATTAGAAGCCCTGGAGAAGTTCAAATCTTTCAAGGCAATGGTTGAGAACGAAATAGATTTGAAGATCAAATGCTTGAGGTCTGATAGAGGAGATGAGTTTACATCAAATCAATTCAACATTTTCTGTGAAGAGCATGGGATAAAGAGGCAGTTGTCTACACCTAGTACTCCTCGGTAGAATGGAGTTGTGGAAAGGAAGAACAGGACAGTTCAAGAGGCTGCTAGGACAATGATGAAGGAAGAAGGTCTGTCAGAAGTCTTTTGGAAAGAAGCTATTCACACTTCTGTCTAAATTCAAAATAGAGTTCAAGTGAAAGGTAATGGTACTAAGACTCCCTTTGAATTGTGGTATGGAAGAATTTCCACAGTAAAATATTTGAAAGTCTTTGGAAGCAAATGATATATCAGGAGAGATGAAGATCTAGGAAAGTTTGATGCAAGATGTGATTCAAAGGAATCTTCCTTGGATACTCTACCAAGAGTAAGGCTTATCGGTGCTACAACAAAAGGCTCAAGAAGATTGTTGAGAGTGCAAATGTGAAGGTAGATGAAGGTAAAGAAAGAATATTAGAACTGAGTTGTTATGAACTAGATGAACCTGTGACTATAGTAATTGAAGAGAAAGATAAGAAAGAAGATAGTCATGATGAAGAAGAGGCTCTGAAAAGTGTTGTCAAGACTCCCAAGTATGTAAGGATCAATCATTCTGAAGATCAGATTATAGGTGACAAGAACAAAGGTGTGCTAATAAGAAAAAGAGCTACAGATAAACAAGTCAATTACTATTTGCTTTCAAAGATTGAACCAAAAACCATGAATGAAGCATGCAACGATGAAAATTGGGTAAAGGCAATGGAGGAAGAACTATTGCAGATATAGAAGAATGAAACTTGGGAATTAGTTCCTAGACCTACTGACAAAAATGTTATTGGAACTAAATGGGTCTTCAGGAACAAGCTAAACGAAAATGGAGAAGTTGTAAGGAATAAAGAAAGACTTGTATGTAAAGGATATTCTCAGAGTGAAGGGATAGATATTGAAGAAACCTTTGCCCCAATAGCTCAGATTGAAGCAATCAGAATGTTTTTGGCATTTGCAGCTCACAAAGATTTTAAGGTATATCAGATGGATGTGAAATCTACCTTTCTAAATGGTGAATTAGAAGAGGAAGTATACATTGAGAAATCAGAAGGATTCCAGTTGTCAAATCAAGGTGATATGGTATGCAAGTTGAAGAAAGCATTGTATGGACTCAAACAAGCTCCTAAAGCCTGGTATGCAAGGTTAGACATGTATTTATTACAATTGGGATTTAGTAAAGATACTGCAGATAGCAATCTGTACTTCAAAATCAATGATGATCAGATCTTGATTGTTGATGTCTCTATTGATGACATTATCTTTGGAGGAAATGAAAGTATGTGCATAAGGTTTACCAGTGAGATGAAAAGTGAATTTGAAATGTCCATGTTTGGTGAAATAAATTTCTTTTTGGGTCTACAAATTAATCAATCACATAAAGCAATCTTCATATCTCAATCTAAGTATGTGAAAGAGTTGTTGAAGAAGTTTGGGATGGAAGACTCTAAACTGGTATGTACTCCCATGGTGACTAGTTGCAAGTTGAGTAAAGCTAATGAATCACCTAAGGCTGATCAGAAAAAATATAGATCCATGATTGGAGGATTGCTTTATCTAACTCAAACCAAACCTAATATTATGCATGCAATTTGTCTTGTTGCAAGGTTTCAAGCTGATCCAAGAGAATCACATGTGATGGCAGTTAAGAGAATTCTGAGGTATTTGAAAGGTACTCTAAATTATGGCTTATGGTATCCAAAGGACAATGATTTCACTCTCAGTGCTTATATATATGCATATTGGGCCAGAGATGTTGATGACAAAAATAGCACAAGTGGAGGTGCCTTCTTCTTTGGTAATAGATTGGTTTCATGGCTGAGTAAGAAACAAGATTCAATCTCAAGTTGTTAACTACAGAAGTAGAGTATATTACAGTAGCATGTTGTTGTACTCAAGTGTTATGGATGAAGTAGACTTTGAAGGATATAAGAGTTGTTTATGAAGATCCAATTGCAATATTGTATGACAATACAAGTGCCATAAATATTTCCAAGAATCCAATGATGCACTCAAGAACAAAGCATATATCTATAAGGTATCACTTTTTGAGAGAGAAGGTGACAGATAATGAAGTAAAGTTGAAATATGTGTCCACAAAGGATCAAATTGCAAACATTTTCACTAAGCCTCTACCTGAATATACCTTTGAGTATCTTAGAGAAAAGTTAGGGGTCGTTACCCTTTCTATCCTGAACTAAGATGCATAGGAATGCATCAATCCAGTGGAGCTCAAGTGTCATTCTTTGATTTGGATTGATGTTTTGAGGGCTACCTCTCAGGGGGAGTAGCTAGATGTATTGGTAACAATTCAGTTGGATCAGAGCAATAGAATGCAAGTATGTTCCCTTTTCCATTGATGTCAAAGGGAGAGAGAAATCATGTGAAAAAATTGGGGGGGGAAAGAATGCAGATGTATAAAGATAAAGGGGGAGAATCTTTTCTTGATGGTCTTTTCAGTTTTTCACATCATATGTTGCCATCAATGACAAAGGGGGAGATTGTTGCAAGTATGTGCCTAATCAGTGTTGTCATTGATGTCAACATATCTGTATTTTCATTGGTGTCAACTGTGCTCTTACTTTGTTGAGGATATTGAAAAAATTATTACCTCTGGTGATAATAATGTGTTGCAGTAGAAATAGTGTATTACATACAGAAGAACAGTCCGGAAGAATGCTCTGCATTTCCTGTAGAATAAATATCTTTGTTTGTGGATTGGAAGTTATTTAGAAGCATGTTTGAAGATGTTATATTCTGATTTTGAGCCTCCAGTATGAAGAATTGAGTGAGTTACATTCACCAGGGTGAAAACAACTTTTTCGGTGTGTTTGATGGTGACAGGGAGAAAGTGTTTTGCTCCGCATTCCTCTGCATTGAAGTATTTTGGTCTGTAGTTCTGGAAGTAAGTCTATGATGATGGTAAGTTCCTTCAACTGTAATGGTTTGTGATTTGGTGGTCCACAAGCTATCTTTCACTTATGACAGTGGTGGACAGTGTTGTTCTTGTGCTCCAGTTTGAAGAATCTTACCGATAGAGTGGGTAGAGATCGTGCGATTGTTCCTAGTGATTATAATGTGCTTGTGGATGTATCCTAATCATGCTCGTACATTCAGATTGGTTTGCAAGGCATAATTTAGATCGTGCATGAAGCATGTTCTTAAATACTTGTGTTAATATTAGTCTTGGCTGACCTGGTTGATTCCATCATATGCGGAGATGCATCGAAGATTATGATAGCGTGTTGTAGCATGGAAGATTGTGTTTGAGTCCCAACTAAGGCATGGCGTGATCCACATACATTCTTACATCCTTTCCTTAGCTAAATTTGTATTAGGTCCGGACCTATTTTATGTATGTTTGTAATGCCAACCTTGGAGATTGTTCCAATAGTTAATGATTGTAATGCCGACCTTTATGATCATTCTAAGGTTGATGTAGTGTATAAATACTTGTAATTGAGTCTTGAAAATGTATTCAAGTATGAAGATGTGAAGATAGAAGAAAAGTAAATTAGCAGAGCAGAGCATAGGTGTTTGTGCTTCAATGGAACCGAACATTGGCATGGAGTAGATGATGTTATCTTAGTTCAACCTTTTGGTAGTGAGCCACCCTTTGGTAGTGAGCCATCCATAGGCAGTGAGCCTCTATTTTTTGGTATTGATATAACTTATATATTTATGTGGGCTAACACCCACCGTGGTTTTTCCATTTTAGGGTTTTCCACATAAAAATCTAGTGTCTACTGCGTTGTTTATGCTTTTGTGTTGAGCTTCTCATTTGATGCTTTCATGGTTATATCTAAACATAAGTAATTGATAAGTTGATGATCATATTTGGTTAAAAGTTTTAAGACAACTGATTCACCCCCCACCCTCTCAGTTGTCCGATGCAGTTCAACAATTGGTATCAAAGCAAGGTTCCTCTGAATAAATCCTAATAGCTTGAGGAAGATCCAGGATGTCTTATAAGAAGGAACCTCCACATTTTGATGGGACAAATTATTCTCTTTGGAAGGCACGAATGAAAAGCCATCTTCTTTGTCTTGGTTATAAAGTCTGGAAAGCTACATAAGCAAAATATACCATGCCTCCAAATGGCTTGACGACTGAAGATGAAATCAAAGAATATGAGGTGGATGTCAAAGCAAAGGATGCTTTTCTAAGTTCCTTAAGTGACTCTGTGCTGACAAGAGTTGTGGACCTTGAAATTGCAAATGAGGTATGGGATAAGCTAAAAAATCTATATGAAGGAGATGATTCTATAAAAGAAGCTAAGCTTCAAAGTCTGAAAGTAAAGTATGAGGGTTTGAAGATAAATGAAGATGAAAACATAACATCCTTTATGCAAAGAGTTGATGAACTTGTCACTGGAATAAAGGGTATGGGAGGAACTCTCGGTGATAAGGAAGTTGTGATGAAAATTCTCAGATCACTACTGAAGGCATATGGTCACATGGTAGCTACAATTAAAGAATTCATGACTGTGAAGACTATTGACAGAGATCAGTTACTTGGAAAGCTTACAGCCTTTCAGATGAGAGAATTTGGTGATGCCTTGCCTAAAGTTGAATTAGCTTTTAAAGCTATTACTTCAGTAAAGATCTCCAGAGCTAAGAAATACATGGGGAATGATGACTTTGATGAAATTGAAGCTAATTTTGTTGACAAGCTTCAAAGAGGTTTTGGCAAGTTCAAAGGTAAATTACCTTTAAATGGTTTTCTTGTGGTAAAGTAGGTCATTATGCTTCCAGATGTCCTAAAAGAATTAAAAGAAATAGGAAGAAACATAATAGCAGGCCTAGAGTCCCAAAGAAATGCTTCTATGTCAAAGATCTTGATGATGAAGGGGTGACTGATGATGAATCTGATGATGCTAACACTAGTGCAAATGAATGCATGTTTATTGCTATTAAAGAAGATCATGTGTCTACCAATTCTGCTAGCTATGTGAAGGATGAAAACCCAATAGAAGAAAGTGCTTTGGCTGTTCATGTTGGGAAAGATAAGGATGAACGGATTGTTGATGCTCACATCACATGACCAGTGACAAAAGTAAGTTTGTAAGTTTTGAAAAGTATGATGAAGGACTGGTTAGGTTTGGAGATAATGCAGGTGGTAATATTTGTGGAAAAGGATCTATTTCATTTGATGTAAAGCATAATACTAACAATGTTCTATATGTGAATGGTTTGAAGCATAATCTTTTGAATGTTGGTCAAATGTGTGACAAAGGATATGATATAAGATTCAAAGATAATGGGTACAAGATCATGGAAAGCTCCAGAACTGTGATTTCTATCAGTAAGAAGACAAGAGGAAACATCTATCAATTAAGAGGAACTAATGATTATTGTTTATTGGCTTGGGCAGATGAAAGTTTGTTGTGGCATAAAAGAATGTGTCATATAAACTTTGATAGTCTAGTAAAGATAAGTTCAAGTGAGGCTGTGAGAGATTTACCAAAACTTGTGAAACCCTCCAACTCAATTTGTAAGGAATGTCAGTTGGGAAAGCAGACAAGGACAAGTTTCAAGAGCAAACAACAATTTTCTACCGGTTTGTTGGATATAGTGCATATAGATCTCTATGGTCCTACAAGGGTGAGAAGTCTACAAGGTGATAGGTACTTCATGTTGCTTATTGATGATTATTCTAGAATGACTTGGGCAACTTCTTTTCTAAGAGATAAATCAGAAGCCCTAAAGAAGTTCAAATCTTTCAAGGCAATGGTTGAGAATGAAATAGATTTGAAGATCAAATGCTTGAGGTCGGATAGAGGAGATGAGTTCACATCAAATGAATTCAACATTTTCTATGAAGAGCATGGGATAAAGAGACATTTATCTGCACCTAGGACTCTTCAGCAGAACAAAGTTGTGGAAAGGAAGAATAGGATAGTTCAAGAGGCTGCTAGGACAATGATGAAGGAAGAAGGTCTACTGGAAGTCTTTTGGAAAGAATCTATTCACACTTCTGTCTAAATTCAAAACAATGTTCAAGTGAAAGGTAATGGTACTAAGACTCCCTATGAATTGTGGTATGGAAGAATTCCCATAGTAAAATATTTTGAAGTCTTTGGAAGCAAATGATATATCAAGAGAGATGAAGATCTAGGAAAGTTTGATGCAAGATGCAATGAAGGAATCTTCCTTGGATACTCTACCAAGAGTAAGGCTTATCAGTGCTACAACAAAAGGCTCAAGAAGATTGTTGAGAGTGCAAATGTGAAGGTAGATGAACGCAAAGAAAGAATATCAAACCTGATTTGTTATGAACCAGATGAACCTGTGACTATAGTAATTGAAGAGAAAGACAAGAAAGAAGACAGTCATGATGAAGAGAAGGCTCCGAAAAGTGTTGTCAAGACTCCCAGGTATGTAAGGATCAATCATTCTGAAGATTAGATTATATGTGACAAAAACAAAGGTGTGCTAACAAGAAGAAGACCTATAGATGAACAAGTCAATTACTGTTTGCTTTCAAAGATTGAACCAAAAACTATGGATGAAGCATGCAACGATGAAAATTAGGTAAAGGAAATGGAGGAAGAACTATTGCAGATAGAGAAGAATGAAACTTGGGAATTAGTTCCTAGACCTACTAACAAAAATGTTATAGGAACTAAATGGGTCTTCAAGAACAAGCTGAATGAAAATGGAGAAGTTGTAAGGAATAAAGCAAGACTTGTATGTAAAGGATATTCTCAGATTGAAGGGATAGATTTTGAAGAAACCTTTACCCCAATAGCTCAAATTGAAGCAATCATAATGTTTTTAGCATTTGTAGCTCACAAAGATTTTAAGGTATATCAGATGGATGTGAAATCTGCCTTCCTGAATGGTGAATTAGAAAAGGAAGTATACATTGAGCAACCGGAAGGATTCCAATTGTCAAATCAAGGTGATATGGTATGCAGGTTGAAGAAAGCATTGTATGGACTCAAACAAGCTCCTAGAGCCTAGTATGCAAGGTTAGACATGTATTTATTGCAATTGGGATTTAGTAAAGGTACTGCAGATAGCAATTTGTACTTCAAAATCAATGATGATTAGATCTTGATTGTTGAGGTCTTTGTTGATGACATTATCTTTGGAGGAAATGAAGGTATGTGCATAAGGTTTGCTGATGAGATGAAAAGTGAATTTGAAATGTCCATGTTTGGTGAAATGAATTTCTTTTTGGGTCTGCAAATTAATCAACCAAATAAAGGAATCTTCATATCTCAATCTAAGTATGTGAAAGAGTTGTTGAAGAAGTTTGGGATGGAAGACTCTAAACCGGTATGTACTCCCATGGTGACTAGTTGCAAGTTGAGAAAAGATGATGAATCACCTAAGGCTAATCAGAAAAAATATAGATCCATGATTAGAGGATTGCTTTATCTAACTCAAACTGGACCTGATATTATGCATGCAGTTTGTCTTGTTGCAAGGTTTCAAGACGATCCAATAGAGTCACATGTGATGGCAGTTAAGAGAATTCTGAGGCATTTGAAAGGCACTCGAGATTATGGCTTATGGTATCCAAAAGACAATGATTTCACTCTTAGTGCTTATATAGATGCATATTGGGCCAGAGATATTGATGACAAAAAGAGTACAAGTGGAGGCGCCTTCTTCTTAGGTAATAGATCGGTTTCATGGCTAAGCAAGAAACAAGATTCAATCTCAAGTTGTCAACTGCAAAAGTAGAGTATATTACAGTAGCATGTTGTACTCAAGTGTTATGGATGAAGTAGACTTTGAAGGATATAAGAGTTGTTTATGAAGATCCAATTGCAATCTTGTGTGACAATACAAGTGCAATAAATATTTCCAAGAATCTAGTGGTGCACTCAAGAATAAAGCATATATCTATAAGGTATCACTTTTTGAGAGAGAAGGTTACAAACAATGAAGTAAAGTTGAAATATGTGTCCACAAAGGATCAGATTGCAGACATTTTCACTAAGCCTCTGCCTAAAGATACCTTTGAGTATCTAAGAGAAAAGTTAGGGGTCATTACCCCTCCTATCCTGAACTAAGATGCATAGGAATGCATCAATCTAGTGGAGCTCAAGTGAAATTCTTTGATCTGGATTGATGTTTTGAGGGTTACCTCTCAGGGGGAGTATCTAGATGTATTGGTAACAATTCAGTTGGATCAGAGCAGCAGAATGCAAGTATGTTCCCTTTACCATTGATGTCAAAGGGGGTGAGAAATCATGTGAAAAACTTGGGGGGAGAACGAATGCAAATGCGTAAAGAGAAAGGGGGAGAATCTTTTCTTGATGGTCTTTTCAATTTTTCACATCATATGTTGCCATCAATGACAAAATGGAAGATTGTTGCAAGTATGTGCCTAATCAGTGTTGTCATTGATGTCAACATATCTATGTTGTCATTGGTGTCAACTATGCTCTTGCTTTGTTGAGGATATTGAGAAAATTAGTACCTCCGATGATAATAATGTGTTGTAGTAGAAACAGTGCATTACATGCAGAAGAATAGTTCAGAAGAATGGTCCACATTTCCTGTTGAATAAATAACTTTGTCCATGGATTGGAAGTTATTTAGAAGCCTATTTGAAGATGTTATATTCTGAGTTTGATCCTCTGGTATTAAGAATTGAGTGAGTTATGTTTACCAGAGTGAAAATAGCTTTTTCTGTGTGTTTGGTGGTGATAGGGAGAAAGTATTTTCCTCCGCATTAAAGTATTTTGGTTTGCAGTTCTAAAAGTGAGTCTGTGGTGATGTTAAGTTCCTTCAACTACAACGGTTCATGATTTGGTGATCTGCAAGCTATCTTTAACTTATGACAGTGGTGGACAGTGTTGTTCTTGTGCTCCAGTTTGAAGAATCTTACCGATAGAGTGGGTAGAGATCGTGCGGTTGTTCCTGGTGATTATAATGTGCTTGTGGATGTCGTCTAATCATGCTCCTACATTCAGATTGGTCCTTAAGGTGTAATTAAGATCTTGCATGAAGCGTATTCTTGAATACTTGTGTTTATATCAGTCTTGGCTGACCTGGTTGAATCCATCATATGCGAAGATGCATCGAAGATTGTGATAGCATGTTGTAGCATGGAAGATTGTGTTTGAGTCCCAGCTAAGGCATGGCATGATCCACATACATTCTTACATCTTTTCCTTAGCTGAATTTGTATTAGGTCCAAACCTATTTTATGTATGTTTGTAATGCCAACCTTGGAGATTGTTGCAATGGTTGGTGATTGTAATGCCAACATTGATGATCATTCCAAGGTTGATGTAGTGTATAAATACTTGTAATTGAGTCATGAAAATGTATCTAAGTACAAAGATGTGAAGATAGAAGAAAAGTAAATTAGTAGAGCAGAGCAGAGGTGTTTGTGCTTCAATGGAACTAAACCTTGGCATGGAGTAGATGATGTTATCTCAGTTCAACCTTTTGGCAGTGAGCCTTTCTTTGTAGTGAGCAATTTAGGCAGTGAGCCCTATAGACAATGAGCCTCTATTTTTTGGTATTGATATAACTTATATTTCTGTGGGCTAACACTGACCATGGTTTTTCTCTTTTAGGGTTTTCCACGTAAAAATCTGGTGTCTCCTGTGTTGTTTATGCTTTTGTGTTGAGCTTCTCATTTGATGCTTTCATGGTTATATCTAAATATAAGTAATTGATAAGTTGATGATCATGTTTGGTTAAAAATTTTAGGACAACTGATTCACCCCCCCCTCTCAGTTGTCTGGTGCAGTTCAACAGATACAACCTCATCTAGATAAGATTATACATACAAACTAGAATGGTTTTTTCCCAAGCACACAAGTTCTAGATGTTGTCATAGGTGTTCATGAAACATTCCACTCAATGGAGAAAAGTAGAAAAGAAAGAATGGCATTAAAATTGGACATCTCTAAGGCATATGACAAGGTCTCTTAGTACTTTCTACTAAAGGTTTTGTAGAAGTTTTAGTTGAAAGAAAAAATGTTAAAGCCCTTGAAAAACTACTTCACTACCTCTACTTATTCTGTTATAATCGATGGTTGTTGCAATGGGCACTTCACTTCCAAAGGGGGCTAAGATAAGGGGATCCTTTGTCCCCATATTTATTCATCATGTTGGTGCAAGTTTTGGATAGAAATATAACCTCCTATATAAGCATGGGTAGAGTCAAAGGTTTCAAACCAACATTTCCATTAAACCCCAGCTCACACCAACAATTTATGGATGACACTATTTTACTTGGAACTACACCATTGTTGAGGAAAAGAGATGGGAGAATATTTTAACCTAATATGC
This sequence comes from Cunninghamia lanceolata, assembly GCA_027924645.1. Lineage (NCBI taxonomy): Eukaryota > Viridiplantae > Streptophyta > Pinopsida > Cupressales > Cupressaceae > Cunninghamia > Cunninghamia lanceolata. The sequence continues at coordinate 4,621,244 of BSBN01001011.1, forward strand.
AAATTTTTTAGGCTAATAGATTAATCTAGACAAGAGGGGTTTTCTTCTTCAATACCTCTCTTATGCTTCAAAACAAGATAACAAACACCTTGGTCTACAAAATACAACAACTCCTTGCCACCTATCACAGTATTCCATTGAGCCCTAGAAGAATCCACAATAGTATGCGGATTAATCTTATTCAAAGGATCCAAAATAAGTTGTATGCATGGAAGGGTAGTCTCCTCAACTAGGTAGAAAAACTACAACAAATTAAATCATCCCTCCAAAGCAATCTAGTCTATCTCCTCTCCCTATTCAAAATCGCTAAATATTTTGTTGAGAAAATAGAACAAATCCAGAGAAGATTTCTTTGGTCAGGGATGGAAGAAAAGTAAAGGACATTTCTAGTCATTTGGGATGAAGTAAGATCATCAAAATGTAATGGAGGCCTAGGAATTCAAAAAATCAAAGACATGAATAGGGCTCTTGAAGCTAAAATTGGATGGAAGTTAATGACATCCAACAATGAATGGACTAGTATAATGAAAGAAAAATATATGAACAACCAGGAAGGATAGTCTCTTCTTTCCCTCACTCAAATTCTAGTAGGATCATCTCTCTAGAACACTATCACTAAATCTAAGTAACTCTTAAGAGGATAAAATTGAAGATGGTAAATGGAGAACTCATCAGATTCTAGGAGGACCACTAGATCTTTGACATCCCACTAGAACAATCTCATCCTTGCGCTAGACTCAAAAAGGAGCTAACTGAAATGCTAGGGACATTTGTCAAGGACTATCTCAACCAACAAAATGGGCTAACCACTTAGAAAATCCTTCCAAATATGATAAGTATTTTTTATTATGTTGCACTAAATGATTTAATAACCAAAATAAGTAAATATAGATTTAATTTGTTTTCTAGATATGATGAATTAATCTAGATAGTTGACCCTATAGGCACTTATATAGTCAAGACAAGCTTTAATTTTTTGGATAATACTTAGATGATAGATTTTAATTGGGACCATATATGGAACCACAATCTTATCCCCAAAATTATTTTCTTCTAGTGGACTTCCTATAATGGGAAAATCCTTTCAATTGATAATCTAAAGTCTCATGGTTTCCAACTGGCTAACAGATGCATCCTTTGCAAACAAGTGGAAGAATCGGTTCATCACCTATAAAATTGATTGTCCCTACTCCTACACGATCAGACAAAAGGTGTTAGAAAGACTCAATACTCAATAGTTTTGTCATATTGAGGTGAAACAAGTGGAAACTATGTATATTCCTCCCTTCAATCACCCTTTAATTAAGGAAATCTAGGCCCAAACTCTTCCACACATTGGTTGGTGCATATAGAAGGAAAGAAATAATCGTATCTTCATAAGTATAAATAAACCTTGGAATGTAGTGGCTAACAAGATTATACAAGGTATCTAAGAAAATGTGGAAGTAGCTCAAATAAAAAATCCCAAAATCCCTCCCATAAACATGGAGAAAAAAATACCTTCTATCTAGAAAATCCAAGACAAGGTGGAAAATGTGGATGCTCTAAAGACTCTAAAAAGAAAGAATACCAAATGGACCCCCTGACACCAAATGGAGAAAATTAAATTTTGATGGATTGTCTAGGGGTAACCTGAGTTTGATAGGTGGGGATGCTAATCAAGAAGAATCAAGGTCAACTTATAGGTTCTTTTGCTAAGAAGATTGGCATCTAGACTAAGAATTATGTTGAAGCTTTTGCAACTCTTCAAGGCATAATTTTGGCCAAGGATTATGGAATTACCAAGCTAATTGTTGAAGTACTAAAAACATCATAGAAATGTAAAATTCTAGTGTTGTTCCTCATTGGTCCTATAAGACCATAATAGAGGAAACTAAGGAAATCCTCAACACTTTTGAGAATTTAAAAATCAACCATTTATAGAGAGGGAAAACCTCCATAGACCTTCTTGCAAACATTGGTGGAATTATCAAAGGTTATAAATTTTGGAATGACAAGGAAACCCTCGCTCAAATTATCAAAGATAAAATACATGAAGAAGCAAGGTTCAATAATTAATTCCTAGCCACCATCCCTTTACTAGTGTAGTGTCAACATGAGCTTGAGGATAAAGGAAAGGACATGTATTATGATGATTTGGTACCCAAATGGGAAGGTAAGATGAAGCCTCATGATAACATGATAGAACTTGATAGAAGTAAGAAAACATTGAAGAGGACAGTGAAGAAGATTTTGGAAATTAATTCCAAAAACAACACTACTGGCAATTTCAGGTTAAGGAATAGGAAGATATCTATGGGGAGAGAGCTTAACAGAGTCGAGCCTTCCAACTACAAGAGGGTCCAAAATAATGTAGAAGTTTGGGACATATTGAGAAATTTGAATCTTACTCCCTATCTGGTGGTGCTCAACAATCATGACCCAATGTTGTCAACAAAATTTGTGACCTCATGGAAGAGCAAAACTATCTACATGAGAGAAATATCTTTAGGGTCTTTGAGGACCTAATAGCCATGGTAATTAGGATCATAATGGAGGGTGTTAAACTTAAAAAAGAAGTTAAAAATTATGACCATGAAGCCATGGACATGTTCCTAAGGCATGGTGAGAAGGTGTCAAAGTTTCTGGAAAGTGGTGGCTGAAATCCTCATGAGATACATCACACTTGAAGGTAGGTATAGAATATTTTACTCCTATTTGTTCTCTATGTTGAATCACCTAAGACATTAAATTAGAATGAATTTCCTTTTCTAGATTTTTAGTTCTTTAGAGGATTCTATCTTAAAAGTGCTATTGGGAAAGAAAGAAATACCCCTTCACCAAGGGCTCATTTACTACCTATATTTGTTCCATCTTGTTAGAACCCTAGCCCCACCCTTAATTCCAAGGATTTACAATCCCTCTTCGATCCCTCTGAAAGTCCCTACTCATAAGCCCACCATGGATTCTAAGAGAGGTAAACTAAATTTTAGTGTTATTTAAAAACTAGCCCCATACTAGTGGTGAAAATTTTTATGCCCACCTCTCAAGAGTCCCCCTCGCCTTTGCCTAGTCCCCTGACTCAATCTACCAAACCTGTGGACAAAGGAAAAGGGCTATGGTGTGAAGGCCCTTAAGACCCCTGCTCCCCTCCTAGCCCCAAAGCTATCAAGTCATCTTACATCATTCAGCTTAAGTACAAACCAAAAATGGACCAAATTTTTCCTAACCCTACACTAATTGTGGACCCCAAGGTTGCATATTTCATTCCTAAAGATCCTAAACTCCCCCCATCCCTCTAATTGATCAACAGGTTAGTCAAAATTGTAAATCTCTGAAGGATAGGATGGTAAATCTCCAAGAAAGCCTATAGTTGCACAATAATGTCATGAAATGGCTTCTTACACAACAACACACTTCAAAGAAGAGGATTTAGAAATTGGATTTGGAAGTCTTTTATCATAATAAGCAATGACAGAACTCTGAAGTTGACAATGAAATTTGGATTGAAAAGGATTTTTTTTCCACCTTTAATAGGTGGGAGGACCTGGATCAAAGCATAGTTGAGATCAAGAAGAACCAAAAGGATCTCAAGAATAACCTTGTAAAGGTGGTCACATTTAGCAGGGAGACTGTAAAGAATCCAACTACCAGTTTGTATGTGTTATAGTTAGAACTCCAAAAATGCCAAGGGAGAACTAGGATGGTCTAGCTAGAAGGACAAGAGTTTAGATTATGGAGCATAAGGAAAAGGCTAAAGTCATTAAAGTAGAACTAGATGAGGTCACATTTATTGAAAAATTGGACTTCCTTAATAAGGAATGGCAAGATGCTAGTCATCTATAGAAATTGGCAAGCATCTATCTTAATTTTTTTGTTTGTTGGTTCTATTTCTTTACTATCACATTTATGTTCTCATAGTTTATTGTTTTTTCTTGTTGTTCTAAATTGTTCTAGTTGTTTTTAGTCTCACCTCTCTCCATCTTCCTTTTGACTATTTTTGTAAAAGGGTTTGGGCCCTTCCAATCCTATTTGTACTAACATAAAAAACACACACACTAAGAACAAGTTTGTTCTCCACAATCTACTCCCTTATATAGTCCATCAAAGGCTCATAATGGATGTGATAGAGAACATTACATGATACATGACCAACATATAAAACATTCAAGCAAAGCCACCGTAATAATTAAAAAAGAACACCAAAGTGGAAGAAAAGTTGATTCCAACAATAAGGCATAAAATGAGATCAAATTCAATAATAAATCAAGAGTGACCATAAAAGTCACAAGATAAATAGATGTCAAAGTTTGATGGCTAAACGTATTCATAAACAAGAATAATAGATCAATGCTGGTGCTTACTAACATTTATAGAATTCACCAAAACTGAAAGAAAGTACCAAAATTCTAAAGGTACATATGACATGCAATACATGACTTATTCTAGCCACAAGAAAGAGAGTACAATGCTACACTACACCTAGATTTAAAACTCCAAGGTGAGTAAGAGAACATGCGTAAGAAACACCAAACAAATGAGTCTTTAAGACTCCAATCAAGCCATAAAGCATGAAATCATTTTCTCTTAACCAAGCAAACATAAATCAAGCTATCAAGAAATTGAAGTTGTATCCCATTCAAGGGAATTACAATTCACCATGCAAGATGCACACAGTCACACACTAGCAATTTGTTATGCCCAAAATATTCAATTAAGTACACCACACAAAATAGCCAAAATTACATCACAAGAGTTAACCATTTCACAACCAAATAGAAGCAACATAATTAATTTGATAACACAACAATAGGTTTCATAAAATAATACATTAGAAATTTTTAAAATCTAGTGTAAAGTTTCAAAAGTTTGAAATACAATATAGGAATTAACATGATTAAATGTAAGAACAAAGAAACCGGTCCTAAGGGCCCGACCTAGGCCTTGGGGGCTCATCCAAGATAGCCTTGCCTACATAAAGTGATTAGAGGCTTTGTAGTAAACTATTAGACTCTCAACCTGATTAGGTTGACTTAAGAACAATTGTTTAAATTAGAATAATTAGTTCCAAACTAAATCCATAACAAGATTCTAGGCTCTCTTATCTAAGCCATCAAATGGACAAAGTTACTTGACACAAGTTGATCTGTAACTAGGCCATAATAATTGTCCTAGAGGCAACTAGTTGACCAACATACACAGACCTTAGCTCTCAAGGTTGAATACATTAACAAATTACTATGTCATACAAGTACTAAGTAGTTCAACCTATAGAACTATTATAGAGTGCAAGCAGATAGACATCAAATGGTCTATTTAAAATTAATCTATAAAAGGAGACAATAGGGAGGGTATAATAAAGACAACCTAATCATTCTCCTAGACAATTATATTTAAATGATATACTAACTTTTCAACTATCATGGCAAATCCATTAGCACAACATCATAATATCTAATAACCAAAAAGGTCAAAATATGGCCATATTGCCATCTCAAACACACCAATAGTTTGTTGTTAAAGAGAGTACCCAGAACAATTATGAAGATAAGATATAAGATGTTAAGAATAATATAAAAAGAAATGAAGAAGCTTGTGTCAACAAGTTGTTCTTGAATGAAATGCCTACCTCTTCAATGACACTTTTCCCAAGGAGATAAATGGCATTTACCAAAAGGTATTAAGTATCAACTAGATCAAGATACAAATTCACTAGATCGGCATACAAATTCAATAATGCAAACCCTCAACCTATATTCAATGAAAACTTATTTAAATTGCAAGCAAAGCCCAGATCTTGGCAATTGGGAGAGCTTCTTTCATAGAAAGGATTGGATGCCATATCCGATTAAGATGAGAATGATTTAATTGAGGAAAGAGTTCTTAAGGATATCAAATTGGATGCTTATTGAGCAAGACAAGTGTTTGATGAAACTCACATAAGTTTTAGAGCTAACTTGTGATTGAAGAAGGATTTGATTTAACACCAACTAAATTAACAAAAACTTGAATGAGAACATATTTCTTTCTAACTGATGGTGGTAACTTGAGAACAATAAAATTAAGAACGAATATATATAACAGTGCCTATGTTATCATGGCAGCGAAAGGAAACACATAACCTCTCCACAGGCATACCCCTATGACAAAAATCATAGCATATATATAAACTTAAAGTAAATATCTTTGTGGGCAACATATATATCTTATTTATATTCATAAATACAAAATTATAGTGTCTTAGAATGTCTTACAAGGTAAAACTGTGAGAATGGTAGGAGTATACTATTCTCAATAAGATTCACCTATTTAGAATAACTAAGAAAATAACTAATGGCCAAAATTAGTTATTCACACTTTACAAATTAATAAAGATAGACAAATAACATCATGCACAAAATAGTTTGATGAAACAGCTTAAAAGATATTCAAGTAATTGTATTCCGCAGGGAATAAGCCACAAACCATAACCTATGCTTGAGTTTACCCTGTTTGTGCCAAGTTAGAAGCACTGGTACAGAATATGAACATCCAACAAGGCATAAAGGAAAAAAAAAGAATTTCAACTCATATTGAAGTAGCAACAGATTTAGTGAAGAAGGCACGAGAAATGTATGACAAACTGTGTTATATAAAGCAATGCAAAGATCACAAGTTATGCACAGAATGGATTGTGTTAAAGAACATTCAAGCAAGAACAATGGGCATGTAAAAATCCAAACTCGTCAACCTTTGCCAACTAAGAAGAACACACAAGGCACACAGCTGTTTGACAAAATGCCACAAATAAAAGTGATTTAATAGAAGGCCATAGAGGTCGTCATAAGCAGGATTATGTAGGCAAAGCGCTAGAAGCTTCTTCTTTTTTTAATTCAACTACAAATGAAAGTCCAAGTTCGCCACTTCTGCCCAAATTCTCACGCCTGTGCCCGAAATGGTAGCTTGAATTGGGTATGGACAACCATCAAGAATAAAGGAGAGAGGAATTTTGTTATATGTTGCGGTTGCAACTATTCTGATAGACGTGTGTAAAATGTGGAAGCATAGAAAAGGTATGTGAACTGTTTGACAAAATGCCTGGAAGGGATGTGCATCTATAGGCTGTGCACACGAACCGTTTGACAAAATGTCTCACAAAATTCAGACACAAATAAGGCATACGAACTGTTGAAAGAATGCATTTTTCCTATCTATAAGGAATGAATATGGTTCCAATCACCAAAGCAAATTCAAAGAGGAAATAATACAGTTGTGCGCTATACGCTTGCCTATTTTAACATAAATTGATCTATGTAAACAAGTGAATATCTCAACGTTCACAAGGTTTGCTGAAAAGGCATTGATCAATTTCAGACACAAGCATATCCCAACTACCATGGTTCGCATGGGAATACTCCCATTCAGGATTATGGCTCCTGAATATGGAGCAATTATCACATGTAGAGAAGAGATTATAGACCACAGAATGGTCATGTACTGGTAAGGCACGTGGTCTGCTTGGTAGAGAGCCTCAAGGAGGTGTCAACTCAACAAATGCAATGATTTCTGGAAAAACAAAAATGGTTTTTGCAATAAAGCTAAGAGTTGATATTTTTAGATATCACACAAACTGAGAGTTGATACAGCAATATAAAATTCCAAGACAAAATCTAGACTTGATATGGTGGTTTAACATCTTGAGTAGTTAAATCCTTGAGTCAAATATGAGTAACATACATAACATATGATTGAAAAGGCACCAAAGATATAAATAAAACTCACTTGGAGATTTTGAGTATGGTCAACAAAGATGTCTAAGATTTATAACCATAAATATAGTGAATGGATTCTTCATATTCAAAGTTCTATAAAATACTACCTAGAACACAGCAAAACATATATTTATATTACCATTTATATTACTACTTCAAAATGAAAGATCCCTACTTACAACGTTTTCCAAACTCATATTGAATATTCCGACCAACAACAAATTTAAGGAAAGTTCTTCATTCACAAGTCGTAAACCTCTTATGATATTTATGCTTGATCTAACTTCAAAATTCAAGTATCCTTCTTTTGTCAAAACATCATCTATCTTCTTTTCTCAAATCACAACTCAATAAATGAGTCAAAGATTAAGAAATAATAAATTAATCAACACATGCTTCCATTTGAATCTTGTAATACCCAAACAATGCTTAAATAACATAAGATCACGAGGTGAGAGTTGAGTAAGATCTCAAATAAATTTTCCCAATATTTAATTTCAACAATATAATAATTAGTATCTATAGTTTAGTTTGTAGAACCTAAAATTATACCCTATTTCAATTACTATGAGCAAATCATTTTTCGCTAAAAATCCTTACAAAAACCAACTTCAACAAACTCTAATGTCAACCATAATCAACTTCCACAAATCTCACCTCCATTAGGTTAATTTTCACATACACATGGTAACGTAATTAACTCCATTATTTAAGTAAGCATTAAAATGGTTTTCTAGTGTTAGTAACCCTATCTTGTAACCTACAATTATCGTCCATCACATGGAAATCACACTTCAACTATAGCAATATTTATCAAGGAAATGATTATGAAACCCTCACAAAGTCAAAGTATTTACACAAGATAGGATAGGCCCTACACAATTATCTAGAAAACCATTACTAAGCTAGGACATAAACAGGCTCACGAGCCAAGATATCTCAAAACATCCACTCTCACAACAAGGAGTGATTAACATTTCACACCATAGAGGGATTCACCAATCATATGGGAAATGCATTAATACATCATTTACATTTAACACATATCAATACCACAAGGAAAATTAGGTTGGGAACTAAGCTATTACCTAGTGTTCCATTCCCACAATGCTAAAATTTATCTATAACATGATGACATGCATAACTAAAATAGAATGCACACATAACAATAGTGCAAGATACAACATTACTCATATGGAAGGCTTATATCGGAGCAACACCTGAACCATGTTCTCAATGCAACAAGGTTAATCATGTTGAATTGTTGTCATTGATGTCAAAGAAAGGAAAGGAGCAATCAGCATTTAATAAGGAGCAATCGACATTTGCATTTTGTGGAGTTTGTTAAAGCTATGTGGAAGCACTATCAGCAAAATGTTCTCAATCAAATGTATTATATTAGAAACTTGGAAGCAAAGCGAAGTTGAATGACTTCTATCAGTAAACTGTTCCAAATCAGAACCAGTTTTATATCGCAAACTTTGGAGAAAAGAGAGGTAAAATGTTTTATATCGACAAAGTTTTTATTTTTCTAACTTGTTTGCCAGTTTGGCTTTTTGCCAATTTACTGACAAAGCAAAAGGTGGTATAAAAACAAGTGTTTGAAGTGTTCGTAGAAAAACATTGTCGAGAAAATCATCAATTTCCCGAACTAGTTTGTAAGTTCAGCTTTTAGCCAATTTGTCAACTAGTCAATTGAAGGTGGGCATATAATGTATTTTGAATAGGTTAAGTCTTTGGAAGTTTTGAAGAGAAACAAAGTGTTTCGTGTATTTGTCCCTATTGTCGAGAAAGTGCAACTATGACTAACTAGTTTGAAAGTTAGTATTTTGTCTAATCCGTTGACTAGGCGATGCTTGGCCGAGAATTGCATTGTGTGAAGCTAGTTTGCGATCGTTGACAATTACTGACAAAGAGAAGTTGGTAACAAAGTGTAAGTTTGAGGTTTTTCATTTTTTTCTGATAAGTTATTAAAATGTGTGCTAAAAGCCATAAGTTCAGAAAAAGCTATATTTTCTGATAAAACATACGAAGGTGAAGATAAAGGCAAAGGCTAAGGTTCTCAAATTTCAGAATTCGCTGATAACAAAGGAAACAAGAGTAAGTTTGTAATCATGTAATTTAGGGCCAATAAGTATTTGTGATTGCTTTGACAGAGGTTCAGAAAAGGTGACATTTGCTGATAAAAGCCTTTTCTACTAAGATTGTGTAAAGTAGAAGTGGCCGATAAAATGGACAAAGGACAAAGTTTATAAAAATGACTTTTTGCCAATAATGTGTGTCAAAAGAGAGTTTTGAGAAATGTATTTTTTCTAATAAAAGGCATAAAGACTTAAAAGACAAAAGTTTAGAAAGTTTAGATTTCACCGACAGGCGATAAAAGCCAATTTTGAAAAATTAACTTTTGTCGATAGAGAAGGAAGGAGCCTCAATTTTGAAAAATGAGATTTCACCGACAAAGGGCAATAGAGGCAAGTTTTGAAAAATTAAGTTTTTCCAATAAAAGAGACAAAGACCTGAGTTTGCAATATTGCATTTTTGCCAATAAAGGTATATGTTCTCTGTCTAATGTAATACTTGCAAAAATTAAGTTGGCCACATAAACGACAGATTACATGGAAGAAAAGGCCACATAAGCAATAGTATGTTTGGGATGATCTTGCTAACTCTGAAGTGAACAGAACGATGGGATATTTCACTAATAAATAATTCTGAGCCTGATCTGAATCAGTTGCACAATAGTTAACGATTTGAAATTGCCGATGTTTGGTTTGTGAGTGGCTGATGGCAGTTCAACTGATTGGGCATATGTGTTTTTATACACATTGAATCTATTGTGAACAAGTTACTCACTTAATCGAATAAGGGCAGAGTTTGCACGAACATACAGATGTTCATAGGTAGATTGTGTTGAAGGAGGGAGACTTTGTAAGAGAGTAGAGAATGTTGAGAGCATAGTGGAAGGTGAATACTATGTTAATGAAGAACACGGAGTGAAAGAGTGCTAACAAGGTGCATTTCAGGTTAAAGAAGAACCATTGATGCATATAAGAAACTATAAAAATTCAGGGGTTGTAGCCTCTTTGTTCTAGATTGGGGTTGAAGCCTCATTGTGTTGAGTTGGAGCTCGATTTAGGTGTGTGATGTACCTGTAAGTGGTAGCTTCAAAACATTATCTTGGGTGTTGGTGTACCTAAGGGTTGGTTCCTGCAAAACATATATAATCAGTGCTTATTGTGCGGTTGGATTTGAGCAGTAGACTCAAGCAACATTCTCATTGTGGTTTTTCTCGTTCTAGGTTTTCCATGTAAATATGGTGTTCTCTTGTGTGTGTGTGTGTGTGTTATTTTTATGTGTGCCTTTCATTTTTTATTATTGGTTGCATTTTAAAGTTTTAACATACACTTATTCAACCCCCCTCTCAGTGTATTAGTGTTCTTTCAACAATTGGTATCAGAGCCTTGGGTTCCTTGAAGAAAGTTTAACCACTTTAGGAAGATTTGGTCTCAAGAACACAATGGCAGGACATGAGGGTTCTTCTTCAAATAAAGCACCATTATTTGATGGATCCAATTATGTTGTTTGGAGCATCAGAATGGAGGTGTACCTGACCTCTCTTGGATATGATATTTGGCAATCTATTTTAGATGGTTACACACCATCAATAGCTACTCCCACTGCTGCTAAGAAGAAAGATTGTGAAAACAATTCCAAGGCAAAGAATGCCATAATGTGTGGTCTAACCAACACAGAATTTGTAAAATTTATGCATTGTAAGTCTACTAAAGACATATGGGATACACTACACAAAATCTATTAGGGTGATGATAAGGTCAAGCAAGCAAAACTACAAACTCAAAGAGGTAAGTTTGAGTCTCTAAAGATGAACAATGATGAGAGTATTGTATCCTACATGCTCAGGGTAGACGAGGTAGTGAATGCAATAATAGGTCTTCGAGAAGAGATAAAAGATAAGGTGGTTGTAAAGAAGGTTCTGAGGTCTCTCCCACAGAAGTATGACTCTAAAGTCTCTATAATTGAGGAAGAAAAAGATCTAGATAAGCTTACTTTAGATGAATTATTTGGGTCACTCATAGCATATGAGATGAGAAGTGAAAGTACAGGCTCAACAAGGAAAGAAGAAGCATTTAAGACTTCCAAAGCCAAGGAGACTGAAGTAGATTCAAAACAAAGTACCAGTTCAAATGAAGAAGAAGCAAATTTTGTCAGAAAATTGAAGAAGGGCTCTGGAAAATACAAAGGTAAGCTACCTTTCAAATGCTTTAATTGTGGAAAATTTGGTCACTTTGCCTCTAAATGTCCCTTAGGTGAAAAACAAAAGGGAGATAGTTCTAGGAGTCAAGAAGTCTCAAAATATAAAAGGAGAAATTTTAATAAGAAAAAGAGTCTATTTGTAGACAAAGAAAGCAGTTCTTTAGATGATTGTTCTTATGCAAGTGAAGATTATGAAATTGCTTTCATGGCTTTTGAAATTAAAAAAGATGAAAATACTCCTATAAAAGATTGTCGTGAAGACTCTGATGAGGAAGGAGAGGGTGAAGTTGATTTGGAAAGTGAATTGATTTCTGCTCTAGATGATCTAAGGTGTGAAAGAAAACAAAATGAAAAATATAAGTTAAAGATTGAAGAATCTAATAAACTTGTTGTAGATCTGAAACTACAGTTAGAAGAGTCAAAAAGGATAGAAGAGGTAACTAGTTTGAATTTGAAGAACAAACTAGACAAGTGTCAAATATTAGAGGTTGAAGTTGTCTCACTGAGGAAGGAGTTAGAAAACGTGAATGAATAGTTAAATAGAAGTCTCAAGTTTGAGAAGAGCTCAAAAATTCTTGATCAAATAATTGGTTCTCAAATATCGTTCTCCAACATGGTTGGGTTAGGATATCCTGAAAACAAGAGTTTCAAATATGTCGTCTTTAAGAAGAATGCAGAAGATAAAACTGCCAAGAAAGTCGCTCCCTTCAAAAAGCCAGTTAGAGAACAGGGTGAATCAAGCTCTACTATGCCTAAGAAACATGTTGATCCAAGGAAGCCTGAATGATTCAAGAAGAATAAGAGGAGTGAAGATTTCAGAAAAAAAGATGATGGTTTCATCAAAGTCCACAATCCAAGGAGGAGATTCAAAGATCAATTTGTAAGACAAGCTAGGTTCAATGCATTTCATGGTTATTATTTTTCATGTAATTAGTTTGGGCATAAAGCAATAGACTGCAAAATTAGGCCTAGGAGAATGGATAGGCATGATTTTGTAAGCAAAAGTCCTTTTGCCCCTTTAGTTGATATGAATGATGTTTGTTATAACTGTAACAACTATGGGCATATTGCCAAGTTTTGTAGAAGTGTGTTTATACAGCCTTCTACACAGGAGAAAAGGAGATTTACTCCTCCAAAGCAAGATAGACCTATACATGCATTTGTGCAAAAATAGCAAAAGGTACAATCCTTTGCATGTCACAAGAAAGGGTCTGCACCCCCTATTCAGGAGAAAGAACCAGCAAAGCATTCTGAGGAAAAGGAAAAAAGTTCAGAAAGGCGTTGGGTAGAAAAGAAGGATGAAAAGTCTATGTTATTTCAAACAAATTTTCATGCCAAAGGACAAGGCAATCCTTGGGCGATAGACAGTGGATGTTCTAGTCATATGGCTAGAGATAAGAACAAGTTCACTGTTTTGGAGAAATGGGATGGTGGTTCTGTCAAATTTGGTGATAACACCACTGCTAAGATAGCTGGAAAAGGCATATTATACATAGATGATAAATCTAATGCTCAAGATGTGTTGTATGTAGATGGATTACAACATAATTTGATTAGTGTCAGCCAAATGTGTGACAAAGGATATAATGTGTTATTTCATGCTAGTGGATGTGAGATAAGAAAAGCTAGCTCTGGTAGACTTGTTGATGAGGCAAATAGAACAAACAACAATCTATACCATCTAAAGGAGGTGAAGGGTGAAAGATGTTTATTAGGGCAAACTGATGAGAGTTGGTTATAGCACAAAAGGATGGGCCACATCAACTTTGACCATCTGGTGAAGGTCAGCAAGAAGAATACAGTCAGAAATAAGCCTAGTATTGGAAAGCCAGAAAATTCCTTCTGTAAAGAAGGTCAAGAAGGGAAGCAAATAAGGGCCAGTTTCAAGGTGAAGGACTATTCAACTTCAAAACCTCTTGAGCTGATACATACAAGCTTGTGTGGACAAACCAAAACCAAAAGCATCAATGGAGAAAGGTATTTCATGTTGTTGATAGATGATTATTCAAGAATGACATGGGTAACTTTTCTTAAAGATAAATCTCAAGCTTTAGAAAGATTTAAAATCTTGAAGGCCAGGGTTGAAAATGATATTGGGTCAAGGATAAAATGCTTAAGGTCTGAAAAAGGTGGAGAATTCACTTCTAATGAATTTTATCAATATTGTGAAAAGCATGGGATTAAAAGACATTTTTCTACAGCTATGACTCCTTAACAAAATGGAGTTGTTGAGAGAAAGAATAGAACTATCTAGGCTATGGCTAGAACAATGTTGAATGAAGTCAAATTGCCTAATAGATACTGGAAGGAAGTAGGTCATACTATTGTTTACATTATTAATAGATGATAGTTAAGAATAAATCATGATAAAACTCCATATGAGTTGTGGATAGGCAAACCTCCATCTGTGAAGTATTTTAGAATATTTGGAAGCAAATGTTTTATAAAAAGGGATGAAGATACCTTGAGTAAATTTGAGCCAAGGTCTAATGAGGGAATATTTATTGGTTATTCAACTACAAGCAAAGCCTATAAAATGCTATAATAAAAGGTTGCAGAAGATAGTTGAATGTGTGAATGTTAGAGTGGATGAAGACTTCTCTTAGTCCTCACATAGAAATGACTTGTACTCAAAGGTTCCTGTTTATGAAGAGGAGGAAGAAGAAGAATTTGCAAAAGAAAAGTCAAAAGAGGAGAGTGTTGTTGAAGAATAACCAAAGTCTACTCCAAAGGCTGCACCCAACTATGTCAAATGACATCATTTTTAAACTCAAATTCTTGGAAATAAATCTGATGGTGTCATGACAAGGCGAAAGCTAAAGCTAGCACAACAAGAATAGGTAAACTATTCTTTATTGTCTAGAATAGAACCCAAATCTTATGAAGAAGCTAATAAAGATGAAAGCTAGATTGAGGCCATGAAAAAAAGAAATTAGTCAAATAGAGAAAAATCAGACTTGGGAACTTGTTCCAAGGCCTGTTGATAAGAATGTTATAGGCACAAAATGGGTGTTTAGAAATCAACTAAATGAAGATGGGAAAATAACTAGAAAAAAAAGCTAGATTAGTCTACAAGGGCTATGCTTAGGTTGAGGGCATAGATTTTGATGAGACGTTTGCACCTATGGCTAGGCTTGAAGCCATTGGAATGTTTCTTGCATATTCAGTTTATAAACACTTCTAGGTGTACCAAATGAATGTGAAATTTGCATTTAACAATGCCTATTTGGATGAGGAAGTTTATATAGAGAAACCTGAAGGATTCTAGGTGATTGAAAACAAAGACTATATGTGCAGATTGAAGAAGGAACTATATTGTCTAAAACAAGCCCCTCGAGCTTGGTATGTCGGGCTGGAAAAATATCTTCAATAGCAAGGCTATAATAAAGGTATAGTTGCTAGCAATCTATATTTTAAAACTAAAGATAATAATATGATGACTGTCATTGTTTATGTTGATGATATAATATTTGGTGGAGATAATGTTAAAATGTATAGAGAGTTTTATGACGCTATGCAGAAAGAATTTGAGATGTCCATGCTAGGAGAATTAGCATTCTTTCTTTGTTTACAAGTCAATCAATTAGACACAAGGATTTTCATTTCTCAAACCAAGTATGTGAAGGAAATTTTGAAGAAATTCAAGATGGAAGATTGCAATCCAGTCAGTACACCTATGGTCATTGGGTATAAGCTTAGCAAAGATGATGAATCTAATTTAGCATATCAAACATTGTATAAATCTATGATTGGAAGTCTATTGTATCTTATAGCAACAAGGCTTGATATCATGCAAGTTGTTTGCATGGCAGCTCAGTTTCAAGCAGCTCCTAAGGAAACACATGTCAAAGTTGTGAAGAGGATATTTAAATATTTGAAGAGTACATTAGATTATTGTCTATGGTATCTTGTTGGTAATGATTTTACTTTAACTGCATACATAGATACAGATTTGGCTGGTTGTGTGGATGATAGAAAGAGCACTAGTGGTGGTGCATTCTTTATAGAAGATAAATTGGTAGCATGGTTAAGCAAGAAACAAGAATCAGTCTCTTTATCAATAACTGAAGCTAAATATATAGTTGGTGTATCTTGTTGTACTTGGGTATTATGGATGAAACAAACATTGCAAGATATCAAGGTGGATTTTAATGAGTCAGTCAACATTCTTTGTGATAATACCAATGCAATAAATATCTCAAAGAATCTAGTTATGCATAAGGACCAAGCACATATCAATTAAGTACCATTTTCTTAGAGAGAAAGTTGCTAAACAAGAAGTCAAGTTGGACTATGTGGCTACAAAAAAACAACTGGCAGATATATTTACAAAACCCCTTCCAAAGGAGACATTTGAACAACTCAGGCAGAAGTTAGGAGTTGCTCCTTCTCCTATATCTAATTGAATATAGAATGTATTCATCCAGGGGAGTATATCAGAGTATTTCTTTATCCCTGGTACTGCAGTTGTCTAGTAGGATGATTGTCCTCAGGGGGAGTAAGTTAGTATTGTTATTTTTTTGTGTCCCTTTGTAATTGATGTCAAAGGGGGGAATTTTATAGCATGTTCACATCAAAGTGCTAATGCATGTAGCAAGGGCAATAATGGTATGGTTGTCATGGTCAAATTAAGGTTAGATTTAGGTGTTTCCATCAATGACAAAGGGGGGGATTGTTGAATTGTTGTCATTAATGTCAAAGAAAGGAAAGGACCAATCAACATAATAAGGAGCAATCGACATTTACATTTTGTGGAGTTTGTCAAAGTGTTGGGTGAATATTTTATCATTAACTAACTAATGGCAAAATGGTTATATTGCCTATGATGAGAAATTTCTCTCCTCTCAGCAAGGGGAGGTTCCCTTTCCTAACTATTTCAAACTTATTTACACTAAAACTAACTTTGGGGTGATTTCATAGCATCCATTTCTCTTTTTTCAGAAATGATGTTTACAATGTTCAATACAATACTCAAAACAATTTACTATTTGAAAACCTACTTGTGTTGATAACCAAGAAACCCACGAAAACCCAAAGTTTCTCGTTGCTTCTTGTGCCGATTGAAAATGAAAGATTTCATAATAGAGTGCAGCTCAAAGTATTCACTATATGCTAAGGTAAAATGACACGATCACGAACAATAATTTGCAGCCCAAAGTCTTCAAATTACTTTTCATTCACAAACTTAAACTCTAATCTCAAATATGAAATAGCAGCACAAAGTCTACAAATTCCGATTTGAATCACCTCCCAAACACTCGATATTCATGCTCACAATTCAAACATTCATATAAGATCATGTGATAGAAAGGACATAAGAACAATTCTATAACATTCACAAACTTGCTCCAAGACAAAGATTGGATGCCAACTTGCTTCTTTATATTGCTTGAAAACTGATTTACAAAATAAGCTCAAAGTCTCAAATTGCTCTTCAAAATGGCAGTGCTTCGCTTCAATAGTCAAAAGATAAATATTACAATAGAGGCCCTCTTTATTTATAGGGAGAGGCCTTGAGAAAATTTAGGAAAAACCTAACTACTTTGACTTATTCAAAAATAAGAGTCCTTATTGACTTGGGACTTCTTATGTTTTAACATGTAATTACATATGAGAAAAGTACATATAAAAGTGTCCAAAACTAAATGAAAAGTACATATGAAAACATAAAATAAACTAAGTTATGAAAAGTTGCATCAACTTGTATTGTCATCTTTCTTCACATGAGCATCATACATGGTAAACGTTACTTGTATTCCCAAACTATCTGGACTAATAGTGTTCCTAAAGATCATCCAATCCCTAATCACTGCATCCTTGACTATGGTGGTCACCTTTACATGACTAGTTAACTTAGTCTTTAGGTTATCTAATGTTAATTGATTATCTAAGATGTTATCCACAGAATAAATTGAGAAAGTTTTATCTTCAAACTCTTTCTGGAACATATTTTTGAATTCTTGGATCATCTCATCTACAGGAAGGAAATGATGATCCTCTGATACCAAATTACATGGAAGCTCCTCCAATTTATGCAAGAGACTAACATCACTTTGATCACTTAGCTCCTTGGCACTTTCCAAATCTTTGATCAAGTCTTTCAAAACATTACTTTGATAGACCAATGCTTCTTTAGTTTCCACATATGAATCATGATTTGGAATAACACCAATTGATATTAGAATATTTACCTTCAGCTTCTTCATTTCGATCCACTTATCATAGCTACCCTCCATATATTCAATATCCTAGGAAATAGTATCAACTAGGTCATCAAGTTCTGCTCTGATCTTCTCCATCTTGTTTTTCTTTTCAGCTGTCTCTATAAGAAGAGACACTCCTTGTGCCTGCATCTTTTCCAAATACTCTTCAAGCACTTTTCCTTTTAGGTGAGTCTTCTCAGCTTTCTAAATGACAGGATCTTCTACAGAAACAGCTTCAAGAGTTATTGGCTCAAATGCTAGAGTAATTTTTCTTACCACCGCAGCTAACTATTTTGCCAATGCCTTATAGTGGTCCTTCATTTCTTTTTCCTAATCAAACTTCTGGATTAAAGAATCCATTGCAGATTGCATATCAGCTTTTGCACTTTCATGCGTGATCTTTCCAAGTTCAATTCTAGAAATGGTGTAGTCAATCATATTGAAATTCTCAACAGTGGCATCCTATGGTGTTCGAGCAATCTCCACATATTTGTGGCCTTTATCCACCAAAAGTTGAGAAAGAGTTTTGGGCTTCTTTTGAGTTTTAGCTTTCATTGGTACCAACTCGCCAAAATTAAAGTCATATGGAGAGATGGCTTGTTTCTTCCTCTTAGGTGTATATGTTGAAAGCCATGGAGGAAGCATTGATGTACTAACATTTGGGTTAGAACCCATTGTTGATGTAGAAGGAACTGTACCCACACTTGAAGTAGTAATGATAGGAGGAGTATTGGTAAACACAGCACCTGGCATATCCACATTTGAAACTTGCTTAGTACCCAAAACAAAATGATCAAAGATTGAAGAATCCCTAATGTCATAAGAGGGTGAGGACAAACTAGGAATAGATCCAGAAGAATGAAGAACATTATCAAAGGCAACTTGAGGAATGTTAAAAATTGTTCTTGAGGATGATGGTGACTTAGAAGATGGAATATTGATGGGTGACACTGGGGTAGTAGGAAGAATAGACACAGGAGTTGAAATAGATACATTAGGTAGAGGGGAAGGGGCTTCAGGCTCTTGTGGTACATCCTTCTATGAAGACATGGCTGCATCTTGTAAACCTTCTTGACCTTCTCCTTCCTCTTTCTCCTGTTCATCTATTTTCTCTTCTGAAGACTTATCCTCAATATCAATCTCCTCAGTGGCTTTCTCACCGACATCCTGTTCTTCAACTTCCATGTCTTTAGCATCAGACTCTTCCTCTACAACTTTGGCCTTTTTCCCTTTGGACACAAATTTGATCCTTGGTTTGGAAACCTTGGATGTCCATGGAGTATCACTTATATTCTTTATCCTCAATTCAACCTTCTTACCTATTTTCTCTAAGACTTCTTCCTCAGATCCAGTTATGAAATCTTTCAAAAGAATATCTTTTCTCTGAAGCCATAGATTGGTATTAGCCAGAATTGGCTCAAACCTTTTCCTCAAAGAAGTTACCTCCTTCTTTGACCATTGTACAACAAGCAAGGGAGAGTTAGCATTCTGATTGACATAGCTTGAATTGAGAACCTCTTAATCATCTGACGAGGGTCATTGTAGTCCTCATCATTTAATTTTAATAAATATCAATCCAAGGAGGTGTCCATGGCTGTATGCAAAAGGGAGAAGGAATAACTTGCATGGCAGTCTTTTCTACAGAAGGGATTTGACAACAATTGCATGAAATAAACTGGGTTTAACTCTACTAAAAAAGATAATTTAATCTAAGGAAAGCAATAACTTGAGCAGCTGATCTAATTCTAGAATAAAGGAACGTTTAAAGGAATTCTGAATAAACAAATTGCATAATAGCAAAGCAACTAAACAAACTAAGAAATGTAGTCTCTACCCTTTGGTTGGAGTGGGCCCTTGCTCCTTCCTCCAGAGAGACTCGTCAATTCTAGAAATCAACAAATTTGTAGAACAACTTCTTTTATTCAAAACCTTCAAGATCTAAAGTACATGCTGCTAAAAAAATAGTGTTCTTCTTTTTCAATTCTATTCTTTTACAACTTCCTCCCTCTATTCTACGCCATAGTTCTCTATATATAACTATGGTTATTAAATTCTAATTGAGAGTCTCTCTAGAGTAGAGAAATTATTCATGCAGCTAACTAAACTTATTTATCTAGTTAACTAAACTTATTCATTTAGTTAACTGATTATACAATTGTTGATTACAAGGCAAAACATGCAGTCTTTTAGAAAGACATGCAATGACACTAAGCGTGTATTGTTTGCATGCAATAATTACTCATAATTAGATCCATTAATTTAGGAGTAATTATAGACAATCTATCCTTCAAAAAATCTCAGAGTGTGTGTTGGTGGATTGGAAGAATTTGCAGCAACTTCATAAAGTATTTATGGAACATCTCTGGAGCTTGCAGAACAGTCAACTTCTATCATAAATTTCTCATTTTTTTATTATATCTCCTCAAATTATTTCTGGGTTTTCTTACTCTAACTTCTATCTTTCTAGATCATTTTGAATTTCTAAATTTCATTAAGAAATGAGAGATATTACAGTTTTGCTGAAACTACCTTTTTGACTTCTACATCTTCGGCACTCTGTAATAGTCAACTTCTATCATAAATTTCTCATTTGTTTTACTATATCCCCTCAACTAATTTTTGGGTTGTGTTTCTCTAACTTCTAGATTTCTAGATCATTTTGACTTTCTAAATTTCATTAAGAAACGAGAGAGATATCGTAGTTTTACTGAAACTACCTTTTTGACTTCTGCATCTCTAGTGCTCTGTGCATTTTTGGCGCTCTGTGCATCTCCAGAGCTCTGTGCATCTCTGGAGATCTGTTCATCTCCAATGCTCTGTCCATCTCTAGAGCTCTGTGCATCTCCAGAGCTCTGTCCATCTCCAAAGCTCTGTGCATCTCTGGAGATCTGTTCATCTCCAGTGCTCTGTTCATCTCCAGAGCTCTATGCATCTCCGGAGCTCTGTCCATCTCCGGTGCTTTGTGCATCTCCGGAGCTCTACAACTCTGAAACTCTACAACTTAACATAAAATAGACTTTCTCTTCACTTTATTGATAAAATAATTGCTGATCTCGAGGTGAACATGTAATATCAAGATAAACTTATGCATGGCATTGATTGTTGCATTTAGACAAGTTTATTTGATATTTAGCTAAAAATCTTCAAACCCATACTCAAGTCCACTTCAAAAACTGATTTAATGAAGAGAAAATATATGCTTTTATTTGACTAAAGATGAGACACTTTAGGGTCTCATCATCTCCCCCACACTTAAGAGGTTGCAGGTCCTCCTGCACTTCATAATCATCTTTTTGAGCTAACCTCTTTGTTTTTATTGCAGTTGCTCCGGAGATGCCTTATAGTTGTTATTCTGGTGTTTTCTGGAACAGTTCTAATGATCTTTGGATTTGCCATTTTGATAATCTTTGGAGTTGATACCCTGTTGTCCATCTCTAGAAGCTACTGTTCTGTTGATCTGTGAAGCTGCAGTTCTAAGAGCTCCAAAGATGTTGTTCTAAGAAGAGTGATGAAGATGCTCTAGAGTTGTTGTTCTGATGATCTCCAGAGTTGTTCTAAAAGCTCTGCTAATCTCCAGAGCTAGTGATCTACTGAACTTCAGAACTATTGTTTTACTGATCTCCAGAGTTGATATCTTGTTGTCCATCTCCAGAGCTAATGTTATGTTGAACTCCAGAGCTGCTGTTCTGAGTGATCTAGAGATGTTGTTTTGAGAGCTCTGGAGTTACTGTTCTAATAGCTCCAGAGTTGTTGTTTAGATTTCTAGAGTTGTTTTTAGTTGAGTCCATCTTAGTCTTCCATGTGACCATCATGCACCAGTTTGTTCTCCATCCTTTTTAGCCCATGTTTTGCATGATACATGCAAAGAGGTCTTCAACTTCTGAAAGCCAAAATATCTGCAAGAGTTCTTGGAAGTAGCAAATTGTATAAAAAAAGCATGTGCAAAGCACTTATTTGCAAAAAATAAACCTACCCTAACCTACTCTACTTAGTGATGTAGAGATAGGTTACACAAAACCATTGACTAGTTGGAGAAAATAACTTCCTTTTCTCAAAATAAGGATCCATGCATTTAACTTTCTAAAAGAAAAGGAAAACCATGAGAAGAAGATGACTGAAATTTTGAACTTTGATGCTTCACCTTCCTTTGAAATAACAGCCTCCTCCATAATTTCTGACTCTAGCACATGCATGGGTTGATTAGAGAGATCTTGCAACCCTTCCTTACATTCTGGTGCATGCATGATTAGAGGCAGATCCTTGTTGTTCATGGGATGATTAGAGAGATTTTAAAACCCATCCTCATATTCTAGTACATGCATGATTAGAGGCAACTCCATATTGTTCTTCAAATATCTGATCAGGCAGCCCTCCTTGGACATTGAAGGCATCCAAATAATACTCTGCCATACAAGCTCCTCCAATGGAGACAAGATTTCTTCATTATACTCATTATTGCAAGCAATAGGGCATCAATGTCTCCTTCTAAAATGCATTTTTCCTTGTTGGACATTGGAGTCATGGTCATCCAGTTGAAGAGGCTGCATAAGAGCTGAAATTACAAAACAACAAGATTTTTCACCTTCTTTGCATGCAAGAACCTTAATATTTGGATTTGCTATTTGGGGGATTTTTGGCATACAGATCTCTCTTGAGGAACTTCTTTTATCTACCTAGACTTTAAAACAATAAACTTAAAAAGACTACCAAACCAATTTTCCCCTCTTTTTGACCTGTTGTCACCAAATCAACAACTCCCTAATGACACCTATCCTCGGCAAGGGCGCCAAAAATGACTAGGGTCGTTGCAGTCCTCATCATTTAATTTTAATAAATATAAATCCAAGGAGGTGTCCATGGCTGTATGCAAAAGGGAGAAGGAATAACTTGCATGGAAGTCTTTTCTACATAAGGGATTTGACAACAATTGCATGAAACAAACTGGGTTTAACTCTATTGAAAAAGATAATTTAATCTAAGGAAAGCAATAACTTGAGTAACTGATCTAATTTTGGAATAAAGGAACAGCTAAAGGAATTCTGAATAAACAAATTGCATAATAGCAAAGCAACTAAACAAACTAAGAAATGTAGTCTCTGCCCTTCGGTTGGAGTGGACCCTTGCTCCTTCCTCCAGAGAGACTAATCAATTCCAGTAATCAACAAATTTGTAGAACACCTTCTTTTATTCAAAACCTTCAAGATCCAAACTACATGCTACTGAAAAAATAGTGTTCTTTTTCAATTCTATTCTTTTACAACTTCCTCCCTCTATTCTACGCCATAGTTCTCTATATATAAATATGGTTATTAAATTCTAATTGAGATTCTCTCTAGAGTAGAGAACTTATTCATACAGCTAACTAAACTTATTTATCTAGTTAACTAAACTTATTCATTTAGTTAACTGATTATACAATTGCTGATTACAAGGCAAAACATGCAGTCTTTTAGAAAGACATGCAATGACACTAAGTATGTATTCTTTGCATGGAATAATTACTCATAATTAGATCCATTAATTTAGGAGTAATTATACTCAATCTATCCTTCAGAAAATCTCTAAGTGTGTGTTGGTAGATTGGAAGAATTCGCAGCAACTTCATAAAGTATTTCTGGAACATCTCCAGAGCTTGCAGAATAGTCAACTTCTATCATAAATTGATCATTTGTTTTACCAGATCTCCTCAAATGATTTCTGGGCTTGTTTCTCTAACTTCCATATTTCCAGATCATTTTAAATTTCTAAATTTCATTAATAAATGAGAGAGATATTACAGTTTTACTGAAACTGCCTTTTTGACTTCTGCATCTTCGGCACTTTGTAATAGTCAACTTCTATCATAAATTTCTCATTTGTTTTACTATATCTCCTCAAATTATTTTAGGGTTGTTCCTCTAACTTCCATCTTTCCATATCATTTTGAATTTCTAAATTTCCTTAAGAAACAAGAGAGATATCATAGTTTTACTGAAACTGCCTTTTTGACTTCTGCATCTCCGACACTCTATGCATCTCCGGTGCTCTGTGCATCTCCGGAGCTCTATGCATCTCCAAAGCTCTATCCATCTCTGGTGCTCTATCCATCTCTGGAGCTCTGTGCATCTCCAGAGCTCTGTCCATCTTTGGTGCTCTATGCATCTCTAGAGCTCTGCAACTCTAAAACTCTGCAACTTAACATAAAATAGACTTTCTCTTCACTTTAATGATAAAATAATTGTTGATCTCAAGGTGAACATGTAATATCAAGATAAACTCATTCATGGCATTGATTGTTGCATTTAGACAAGTTTATTTGATATTTAGCTAAAAATCTTCAAACCCATACTCAAGTCCATTTCAAAAACTAATTTAATGAAGAGCAAATATATGCTTTTATTTGACTAAAGATGAGACACTTTATGGTCTCATCATCATCCATCATATCTTCTGGAATATCAGCTAGACCCAAATATTCAATTTGATTTAGAGTCAACCTGCTATAATCCAACTTTTTGATTTCCTCTTCTGTTCTCAAATCAGCCCAGATATCTTTGACCATTGGCTCATGAAATTGAGTCTTTCTCTTTATCATGTCTTTCACTCCCTTGTAATCAAATCTGAGTCTCTTCTTGAACATTTTTATTGTGACCATCTACATTTCATTTTCCATTACCTTGGCCTTAGCAATAGCTGCCACAGAATATCTACCAATCTCAATTGGAAACCTAAATCCAGGCTTCTCCAATTTCATCTATTTGTTATGGACAACAATCATTTGTCGACACAACTCCATTAGAACAAGTTTATCAGAGGGAAATCTAGGAAGCATATAGGGATAACCTTGATAAAAGCCAACTCTATGATACGTGAAAGTTGAAAATTGAACAAACATCCATAACCATTTACCACTAACCAAGCTTCATCTGAAATTCTTCTTTGCTCTAAATGAGGGTCAAAAAGGCACAAGAAAATAGTAAAGAAGGCATCATTCACCCTTCTAAAATGATGGATTGAGCCTTTCAAAGTGAGCTAAGGATAGTACTGATAAACAAGTACAACTCTCCTATCTCCATCAGATGTTAAGCCTCGGAAACTTCTCATAGAAGCTACTATGTACACCAAATAAGAAGTCATGTAGAACTTTGAAGTAGTTGACAGTTTAGTTAACTGATCATGAAGAGCATTACTTATCTATTCTCCCCAGAAGATAGTCTGCTTACCCTAAAGAATGACCTTGATGTATGGATACATCCATTCATGAAAAGTTGATGAGGAAGAAAGACCCCTAACCCTACTAAGAAGAGTTATCAAGTCACCCACTTCTTCTACAAATTCACTTCTAGCGAAACTCCTAGCCCATCTAGACAAATTAGGTCTAGTAGTTTTGAGCCACTTAGTATTTATTACCTTTTTCGCCTTTTCTACATCTTTGTCATACTCATGCTGAGCAATACCAAAATCCAGTTCTACAACATTTTCAACTGCTGGACACATGAACACCTTATCTATGAACTCTGGATCAAGCCTTATAATCACATTCCCATGAGCATCAACCACTGCTCTGGTATCTCTGTTGTAGAAATGAGCAACCTAGAGAACAAACTTCGTATTATGTGCAGCAACAGGGAATGAAGACACCAAATGAATGTTGCTCTTAACAATCTTCTGCATAAAGGAACTAGGTTTATCTAACTTTGTCCTCTCAACAAATTCAGCCATGTTCACATGGCCAATCTCTATATCCCGTATCTCATCAACATTTGATGTCACCGATGTTATGGGAAAGATGCCTTGGTATTTGTATTTCATGGCTTTGGCTTTCTTTGGAGACGGATCAGTCATTTAAGAAGAAAGCTCCTTCAAATGAGTTGAAGACCTTGGCAGCTTGCAGGAGAAACTGTAACAAAAAGTCATGATCTTGCAGTTAGGGGAAATACTGGTAATTTTGGGAAATTGCATGTTGATGATCATGATCACAGGAGTGAGCTTGAAAGGGCTAAAGAGAAAGCGGTCGAAAAAATGGAGGAAAGCAGGCTCAAGATAGCAATTCAGAAAGTTCTCCAAAGTTAGAAAATTTTAGGAGAGTGAATGCACAGGCGGCAAAATTTTCTGCCCCTACGTGTTGGGAAAAGCTTCTTTCATGTTTGAGCAGCGAAATTTACCGACTCAGCACACTTGGAAAATTTGCAAGGTTTACGCAAGACTAGCAAATTTCACCAACATTGCATATGAAAGTTCATTGGTTTGCTTTGTGTAAGGGCGGTGAATTTTGCCGCCCATACACCTTGGGATGGAAATTTCAAAAGTGCACAAGTAGCAAATTTGACCACCTGTGCGACTATGACATGGTAATATCATGTCAGGAATTTATGCACTAACGGCACTTTTTGCCGACATGGCACTGGATGAAAACTTTACAAATGTGTATCAATGGTAATATTTACCACCTTTACATGAAGGTACCATTGGGATCACATGTTTGAGCGGTGAATTTTGTCGACTCAACATGTGATGGAAGTTTTATATTTTAATGTTTAAGCGGTAACATTTACCGCTCAGACATATTTGGGAAATTCAAAGTTTTTCGTGGTTAAACGGTAAAACTTACTGCTACTACATAGGACCTTAAAATGAAAACAAAAAAATGCAAATGAAAACTTAAAACTCATGATACAAGAAAAAACATAAAAGAAAACCTAAAAAGAAGATAAAAACCTAGACAAACAATCTGTTGGTTTTTCTTTTGAATCAGCATTAGGGTTTGCCACTTCTAATGCACAGGTAGATTCAGCCAACTAATACAGGAGGTTGCGTGAGCTCCTCCCCTTCACTTCTGGTTCTGCCGCACCAAGGGGGTATCCCTATGACTCAAGATGTAACCTTGACTAGCTCAAAGATAGAAAGATCTAACTTGACAACAACAGGCAGAATACTCTCATGTATGGACCAAGATCTGTATGATAGATCACAAGGTGGGCAACGTTCTTGGACATATATGTCTGGTTAGGGATGAGAGCATTCAAGGGTTTCCTACTCCTAATCCTACAACTAACAGATGGAAGGGAGAGATGGTTTGAAATGGTGTTTGGATGCAAAGCTGGACATGGTGTATAACCTCAACATAGAGCTAGATTGGTGCCTATCCAGGGCTTGGAGTCAGTAGACATACACCTGTGAATGATCAGCATGAATAGCTAAAACTGGATTTCAGGGGGATACACATGATACCTGCCTTACAGATATCTCCCAATACAGAGTGTTAAGCTGTCGATACTTATGGCATCCCTATTGCAGGAAGAAAGATACATGCAAAAATGGAGACAGAATCAGCATAACACATGCAAACATAGCATTATTCATATAAGATTAACCATGAAATCAGTGGATTCATGCCAAAACGTACAACAGGAGATACATAAAATCACAAGTTTTGCTGCACAGAGCAACCAAAACTAGTTGTATCTTATTACAGAGCCAAAATGTCCAGTTTTCAACAACTTTCAAATGAGCAACACAACCTGCTATATACAGCAAGGAGGTGCTTAGCCTTAATTACATAGTTGACCAAAAAAACCCACCAGATACACAGTATCATCAGATTGGCGCTCAAACATTCAATGCAGCAGGTGGGAGAGGAGATAGGAAGAAATCTCGAGCCTTGCACCGCCGCCTAGGGATCCACATCTTCAATCAGGTACTAGATCTGTCCACACCATCGCCCATACCTCTACAACAATCGCCATTAATGGCGCACCAACCCGCGGCCTTGGGAAATGCAAAATACTGTGCGTCGCAACCGTTTCCCGCCAAGATACATCGTCATGATATTTGAAAATATGCAGGGTCGAATTATCCCACATGCACCCTGCAGCAACCTCCTCATCACCTTATATACTAGGTCGCGAGCATATATGATGTCGGTGCTTTTGCTCCCGACGACACTAGTATAAACCTTCATCATCATCATCCTCCAGCAGCATGATATCATGTTGCTTGAAATATCACCCTGACGTCAGCATCATCATCGCAATATCACCTACATGATAATCGCCTTCATCGGCACAACCTGATCCATCGGAGGAAGATCCTCCTACTTAGCCGATACCAAATGTCTGGCCGATGAACATCCTGATGACGTCACCGTCATATCCTGCTGACGTCATCAGCATATCTGCCTACTGCGCACCTCCTCATATCCGGATGATGTCATCGTCATATTCGCAACATTGGGGGATCTTCATAAGATGAGTAATGTTAGAAATATGACCCCCGGGACCTTGATGACGTCACCACCACATGTCGGCATCAGGATGATATTCGGAAGATAACCGGATATTTGGAAATATCATCCTGATGCACAAATATCATGCTGCACTGTAGCTCCGCTATAAGATCGGGGTGATATATGAATATGACAGATATTTGAAATGATCACCCCCCACTGGATAATGCATGAAGCCGACAGGTGGATATCTCCCTGATATCAGCATCATCATGATGCTGGAACAAACATACATCCGGGTGATATTCAAATATGAAAATATCACCCCCTCCTTCAGAAATATCATGATGCAGATAGGCAGAGAAAGAGGATATCACCCTGATGTAAGAATGACGTCAGCATCATCAGGATGATAAAACAACGAACATGAAGTGATACAACAACATCAGGATGATATTGACTAAGATCATCCTGACGTTCAAAATATGATGACCACGATGAATATCGAGTCACACTTAGAACTTTACAGCAACATCATCAGGATGATCTTAACAAAGATCACCCGATGTTAAAATATCACCCCGCGAAAGATCATGCTGACAGAAAATATGATGACCCTCGTAAGCAACATCAGGGTGATGTCTGGAAACATGATGATGATGACCTCCTCCAAAGAAAATATGATGCTGATGTTAAAACATGCTGAGGAGGCCCAAAGACTTAGAACTTTTTGGATTTTTAGGGAAGGTGCCTGCATGAAAATTGCTCAGAAACTGACAGTGAAATCAGGCACCAACACAATCCAAAAAACCAGAACACCTAGGGTTTTTGAAATGCGAAATCATAGAAGGATAAACAACGAAAATGATGAATTTAATCACACTTAATCTATTTACAAAATCCCTAAGCATGAGACGACTAGGAAAGAAAGAAAAAGAAACTAACCTGATAAAGATGAATGGAAATAACACAGTCAAACTCTGACGAAGAATGCCTCCACAATCCGCCGAACCGATTTGAACTGATGGCTTGACACACCCAGAGCAAGAAACGAAGGCAGGATAGAAAGAAAAATAGAATAAAAATGATTTAAAAGACCTTTAAAAACCTAAAACAATACTAAAATTTTGTAATTAATGTCACACGAGATAACTCAATGTGACATTAATTAAGTGTATCGACGGCCATTTTTATCGCCAAAACACTTAATAGGAAACAACATGCTATAGCGGTAAATTTTACCGCTGACGCATATAAAGGGGGAACAACATGTCAGGGTAGAGAAATTCACCACCCTTGCATGCAAAAGGGAAAACTCTAAAAACATGCATAAGCGGTGAATTTCGCTACCTTAGCATGTTAATAATAAAATATTTCTAACTCCCAAAAAGGTCAAAATTAATATTTTGACAAGCTTATAACTTGGCTAATTTTCATGAATTTCGAGGAATCATATTAGGGGAACGTTACAAGCTATTCTTAGGTGTCAAAGGACTATGCATGAGGATGAGATGACTCATCTCTATTTGCGAACTTAGAGTGCAGGCTACGGAATGGACAAGTTTCATAGGGGTCGTCCTACAAAATGACCGCAGCTGATTTTGAGGACAACACAAAGCTATGTGGAAGCACTATGTGCAAAATGTTCTCAATAAAATGTATTATATCATAAACTTGGAAACAAAACGAAGTTGAATGACTTCTATCAGCAAACTGTTCCAAATCAGAACCAGTTTTATATCTCAAACTTTGAAGAAAAGAGAGGTAAAATATTTTATATCGGCAAAGTTTTTATTTTTCTAACTTGTTTGCCAGTTCAGATTTTTGTCGATTCACCGACAAAATAGAAGGTGGTATAAAAACAATTGTTTAAAGTGTTCATAGAAAAACACTGTCGAGAAAATCTCAATTTCCTGAACTAGTTTGTAAGTTTGGCTTTTAGCCAATTTACCAACTAGCTGATTGAAGGCAGGCATATAATGTATTTTGAATAGGTTAAGTCTTTAGAAGTTTTGAAGAGAAACAAACTATTTCGTGTATTTGTCCCTGTTGTCAAGAAAGTGGAACTATGACTAACTAGTTTGAAAGTTAGTATTTTGTCTGATTCACCGACTAGGCGATGCTTGGCCGAAAATTGCATTGTGTGAAGCTAGTTTGTGATCATTGACAATCACCGACAAAGAGAAGTTAGTAACAAAGTGTAAGTTTGATATTTTTCATTTTTGCTGATAAGTTATTAAAATGTGTGCTAAAGGCCATAAGTTCAAAAAAAGCTATATTTGTCGATAAAGCATAAGAAGATGAAGATAAAGGCAAAGGTTGAGGTTATCAAATTTAAGAATTAGCCGATAATGAAGGAAACAAGAGTAAGTTCATAATCATTTACTTTAGCCAATAAATATTTGTGATTTCTTTAACAGGGGTTCAGAAAAGGTGGCATTCGCTAGTAAAAGCCTTTTATACTAAGATTGTGTAAAGTAGAATTGGCCGATAAAATGGACGAAGGACAAACTTTATAAAAATGACTTTTTGTTGATAATGTGTGTCAAAAGAGATAGTTTTGAGAAATGTATTTTTTCCGATAAGAGGCATAAAGACTTAAAAGACAAAAGTTTGGAAATTTTAGATTTCATCGACAAAGGGTGATAAAAGCCAGTTTTGAAAAATTAACTTTTGCCGATAGAGAAGGAAGGAGCCTCAGTTTTGAAAAATGAGATTTCGCTGACAAAGGGTGATAAAGGCAAGTTGTGAAAAAATATTTTTTTCCAAAAAAAGTGTCAAAGACCTGAGTTTGCAATATTGCATTTTTGCCAATAAAGGTATATGTTCTCTATCCTATGCAATACTTGCAAAAATTAAATTGGCCACATAAATGACAGATTACATGGAAGAAAAGGCCACATAAGCAATAGTATGTTTGGTATGATCTTGCTGACTCTAAAGTGAACAAAACGATGGGATATTTCACCAATAAACATTCTGAGCCTAATTTGAATTAGTTGCACAATAGTTAACAATTTAAAATTGTTGATGTTTGGTTTGTGAGCAGTTGATGGTGGTTCAACTAATTGGGCGTATGTGTTTTTATACACATTGAATCTATTGTGAATAGGTTACTCACTTAATTGAATAAGGGTAGAGTTTGCACAAACATACAGATGTTCATAGGCAGATTGTGTTGAAGGAGGGAGACTTTGTAAGAGAGCAAAGAATGTTGAGAGCATAGTGGAAGGTGAATATTGTGTTAATGAACAACACAAAGTGAAAGAGTACTGACAAGGTGCATTTCAGGTTAAAGAAGAACCATTGATGCATATAAGAAACTATAAAAAATTACGGGTTGTAGCCTCTTTGTTCTAGATTGGGGTTGAACACTCATTGTGTTGAGTTGGAGCTTGATTTAGGTGTGTGATGTACCTATAAGTGGTAGCTTCAAAACATTATCTTGGGTGTAGGTGTACCTGTGGGTTGGTGCCTACAAAAATTATGTAATCAGTGCTTATTGTGTGGTTGGATTTGAGAAGTAGACTCAAGCAACATTCTCACCGTGGTTTTTCTCATTCTAGGTTTTCCACGTAAATGTGGTTTTTTCTTGTGTGTGTGTGATTTTTATGTGTGCCTTTCATTTTTTATTATTGGTTACATTTTAAAGTTTTAGCATACACTGATTTACCCCCCCTCTCAATGTATTAGTGTTCTTTCAACAAATCACACTAACATGATACACAAGGAATGACAAGTAGTTGGGGGCTCTAGTCCATACCAACCAACAAATCTTTCAATGCACCATTCCTTTCACAAGTCAATATGCATAGTATGCAATAGGGGAGAACACAACTTAGAGTCACAAGATGTAGGGCTTACTAACACACTCAAATTTTTACACAAAAAACATCACAATTTCCCATGCCTAAAACCCTTTCACAACCCCTTTTTTTAAACTTTCAATCCATGCAATGCAACTATACACCCAAGTTCCCATGTGAATCCTAGGGAAGCATGCAATTTGGGGACATAATTCATTATCCAAGTGATCTATTCTAACAATTCAACATTTCCTTTCAAATTCTAGGCATATGAACAAACATCACCTCTTTCACAAGCAAATGGATAACTCTTAAAAGAGTACTCCAAGTTCAATCTAACATCCAAGAAGATGGAACTTCTTCTCACATAGGTGTTACATAACTACACTATCAAAAGTGATCACAATAGAACCAACATGACCCCACAAAGGTCACGCAAGCACTCACACACACTACAAAGATACTTTCCAAGCATTTAGGACATCAAGAAGGTAAAACATGCCAAAGCAACTTCTCCACAATCATAACAGTGTAACTAATCCTGCAATAATGTATTCCTCAACCACACATATGCAAGGAAACATATCAGAAACAACACATACTACTTGTAGCATGCAAAAACAAAAGGACCTCACGCATGCGTGAACACAACAAGCAGAACACACAACCCAGAGCTTGCAATGCTACAACATGAGCTCTGATACTAGCTGTAATGCCCCAATCTTTCCCCTAGGACATTAATCAAGAAAACATCGGATGAACATTTGTTTGCATTGGCAAGAGTGATATTTACATGTTGCATTTCACTCACATGCACACAATGCATTATAAAAAGTATAAAAACACCTAAGATGACATCACCATTGCACTAGGCAAGGTGGCACAAGTGGAAGAATTCACCCATTATGTGAAAAATCACCATGATGACCATGCAAGAGAATAAAGCTCACTTCACAATGATGATCAGACACCTGTCTGTGACCTTGTTTCCTTGCAAACACATGGAGTAGGATGAGGGTGGAAACTACTCAAAATCTATCTATGATGACACAAAAGAACATCCCAACACAAGTAAAAACTCACTCAAGATATTGATCAACTAGGAGGTACAAGCCCTTGACCAATTGAAATGATCATCAATTGATTTCATGTAAAGGCATGCTTTCCAATGAAAAAGAGGGAATAAATTCCAAATTGGGACACCTATCAATGAAGTGTTGGAATGGGAAGACTTAGCAAACTAAGGAGAACAACTTTTATATACAACATTTCTTTAGGAAAAGTTGGGAAGTGCTTGTTATCCAAGACCCCATGGAAATCCAATTATTTCAAAGCACTACAGTGCCCCAATAGGTCTATAGCACCCTAGGAGAATTTCAACATGTCCCTCTAATGTCCAATTCTAGAACTAGGGTTCAAAACTAGTGCTAGTATCCAAGTTTTGTGCTATAGTCTCGACATAGTGTCTAAATGGAATTTTTCCTCAAAACACCTACTCATGACTTTAACCAAGGGTCCCACAAGGACTCCACTACTAATTAATTCATTTCTAGGCCTCGTACAAACTAACAAAAGACAAAACAAGCTCCATGAGATCTGATTCCTAGGTCTCCAAACTTGTCAATCTCCAAACATCACAAGACTGGCACACTCTCCAACAAGAGATAAGGTAGCCAAGTTGAACACTCTCAAGATAAGATGGAGTACCACAAGACACCTATCTAAACACAATCTCACATGGGTATACCCACACATGGAGGAAATGGTAGATGGGTCAAGAGTACAATCCACCCCACACAACCATCAACAACCAACTCAAGATAATTCAACAAACCAATAGAACATCATTAACCAACTACCCTAAGCACTAAGACAAATAAAAAGATAAGAGTTAAGGCATTTATCCAACATCCACATAAACAAATATGATAAAAGCATTACAAAACACTATGCCCATTTGAAACCACTATTGACATGCACTAAAAGAAATAATAGTATCCTCACCACCTATATGGGTGGAATATGATCCAATACTAACACATGCATAAAAATCATTTAAATCATTAAATAACTTGAAGCTAACATATGCAATTATCATGATTTTAGCATTTTTAATATGCTAACACTCTCACAACATGAGGAGTACAAAAACACAAGATGATATCAATTATTTATTACATTTAAAGGGTCTCATCCCAAATATGGATGGATCATAACCTGCATCATAGAATATATCAAAACATGATTACAACCTTATTACAATGGTCTCATGGACCCACTTTACAAAGATATCAACATACAATAATGAAATGATACAAGTGCATAATATACCAAAAGTCCAACACACTCTCCAAAGAGCATCATCCAAGCTCACCTATCATCAATGGTGGTTTAGCACCACCCAACCATGTGGTACCCTTTGGCCCACCCCACTATCCTAAGAAATGGTTGAATTGGGTACAAGTACACTCACACAATCAAGGACTATATGGCAACACTCATGCCACTCAAAGCATGCACAAATACACATGGCATATCATGCCAATCAAATAATACACCAATACATGAAACATGTGGCACAAATACCAATCAATTAAGTACAAGTATGAATGGCTTACACAAGCCAACAAGCATAATAAAAAGATATCACAATATTCAAGCATAAGGGAAATCCTCACACCTTCAATACATGCCAAATAAGGCATAAATCATGCACCATCATGCATACATGTATGAGAGCATAATAATCCATCAACATACATGCAAGTGGTCTAAACACATTTTAGATATCAACTATAAAGAAAAGATAGGACGAGAATACTAGAAATAGAACCGAGTGTCATTATGACAGCAAGACAAACCATAAATTTTGAGTAGATGGCTATCCTACACATGAGGACTACTCTAACATTCACCAACTCCTAGAGTTGTGACATGTCCTTTATGATCAAAACTAGATCTTGGATAACATCACCGTTTTGTGTAGATACCTTAATTAACATGTTTTATTTTTCTCAGTTTGTATTGCATTATCACTTGATTATTTAACTCTCCAAATGATTTTTTGGTGATCCCTTTGTATCACAAAATATGTCAGAGCCCACTCCTTATTCTATACCTCAATCCTATGTCTAATGCTCCAATTTTACAAATTGGGTGTGGCACACAAATCAATGCACAATTTTACAACATACATATTTTTTTATAACATACTCAAAAGATGTAGAATCTTAAAATAATAAGGAGACTACTTGTCCCAAATTATAAACCATCATATTAAAGTCTAAAAAGAAAATTTCATTATTTTTCTAAATGTAAGAAAACCATAAAACCCCCAAGTCATCCATTAATGGAGCTTGGGCAAAATCATTGAATTTTCTGAATTTTGATTGGGGGAAAATTGAAAAATCTAATGATACCCTCTGGTTCCAAATATGCCCAATAACACACTTTTCATATAAAATTTGGAAAATACAATTCCAATAAGAATTTTTCATAGTAGAACTATTATTGTCACTTTTGAAAATTTAAAACATAAATAAACATATAAATGAAACATCTAAATTAACAAAAATTCAATCCTTTATTCAAGGAAGTCATAAGTAATCCACTTCTTGTAGCATTGCAATGAAAGAATTCAAACTTTAAACATGTTTCAAAGAGAGAAAAATACCTTCCAATAGAATCATTTTTTTCACAAACATAGAGAAAATCTTGAAGCCAAAATTCATCTACAATCCTTTTCCAAACACATCCAAACTTTTCCAAGCAATCATCCATCCAAGGAAATCAAAATCCTTTCCCTTCCCTCTTCTCAAAAATTCTTTCCAAAGGAGAAAGAAGAGGGTTTTAGAGAAAAAAATCCAAAAATTAAGAGTTAAAATGAAATAAGCATCCTATTTTTGCTTTATACTTTTCAAAAAGCCCTTTTTCTAATTCTTTTATTTCTTATTTCTATTTCCCAATTTTCTTTTGAAACAATAGGCAAATTGCCAATTAGATTAATGCAACTAATTATATAATACAAATGCAATATAATTCAATCACATCTAATAAAATATGAACACTCATATTTAATTAAATTAAATTTCCTTCATAATGCAATTCTACTTTTTGAAAAGCAAATATTTCATTTTGAAGAAAGAACTAAATTCTTTTAAAATTCCTCCTACTAAAATAAAATAATGCAATAAGCTTTTCCACTAAGGTAAAACTAATCCTTTTCAAATCAACCATTAAAATATTTTGAAAACAAGGAAAACCCACTTTCTAAGATAAATTAAAATATAATGCAAATAGCTAAAGGAAACACATGCAAGGGACTCATTCACACTTTACAAGTTTCCACAAAATGTAGTCTCTAGAAATGCCACCGATTCATAACCAAGTTAAGATAGGGATTCACAAGACTCGTCTCACACCCAACTAAGTGAGATAGAGGTTAACACACATGTTTTACCAAAAGATGACCATCTCCAATATAACCAAAATTGAGGAAATAACCCTGTACTTGCACACTCAAGTCAAACATCAAGCATACCTACTCCACATATAATAGTTGAAGCAACATAATCCACCCCAATGTGGCATAAATCAT
This sequence comes from Cunninghamia lanceolata, assembly GCA_027924645.1. Classification (NCBI taxonomy): domain Eukaryota; kingdom Viridiplantae; phylum Streptophyta; class Pinopsida; order Cupressales; family Cupressaceae; genus Cunninghamia; species Cunninghamia lanceolata. The sequence continues at coordinate 4,658,059 of BSBN01001011.1, forward strand.
ACATGTTATAAAATCATCACATCTATTGTAAATCATCTACAATTAATATGATCCAAGAACATGATGCATAATCAACAACATTTCATAATCTTGAAACAATATAATAATGATGCAGGAGCATCTTAGGTTGTAGAGCAATCTTACATCAACCAAAAATATTTGTGTTCTTTCTTTTCTTTCATTTTTAGTTGCAGTTCAATGATTTGCAATTCATCATTTTGTACTACATTTTTCTGCATTTTCATATCAAAGCTCATGGAGCAGGAATTATCTCCTATTACATGTCAGTTACATCATATCAAGATTTCAAGTGATTTGGATTTGTTTCCTGAGAGTTATCACTAATAGAAGATCATCAACTTTCACAGAGCATAGTATTCAGGTAGACAGTCGAGAGGAGAAGGTCTACGAAGCACTTCCATGACTTGTGGAGCCAATGAAACATCATACACGGCACATAAGGACTTGATAGACCTTCCTTGAGGTCTGCATTATGTTTCATTCATTTGCGGAGCAATGCCATATGTTGTAGGTGGACCTACATGTTTCTACATGCTACATCTTTTATTGGAGTTTGTAACCTCTTGTGTGGCCGACGTAGAGGATCATTTGAGCTTGGAGATGATATATATAGATATCTTAGATGCATTAGGAAGGAAGTTAGTTGATTTCATAAGATAGATAGTTATATTATTTCCAAACGACACTTCAATGCCATATCTTGCATATTTGTTGTAACCCAGAAAGTAGACCTGTGAGCCCTTTGATTGTAGCCCGCATGTTGCCAGCATATAAGCATTCTAATTATCTGATATATTGAGCATTTGAATTTGCCATTGCATTCTATATTTGTGTTGTTTCCGTTGTGTTTACTCTAGTTGCATGGTTTGGACAGTTCATTCTTTGAACCCTCCCACCGTGACTGCACCAAATAATCACAACTATAAAAAATATAGTGAAAATATTGAAGTTGAAACACTATGATGATCTATCATACACATGCACAATGTATGCATCCAATAACACATAGTCAAAATATAATGTCAATACAAAATGTCATTAGAAACACCTTGATGGTCACCCAGAATACACTCTTAGAAACCCTCAATGGTACAATAAACCTCATCAAAAAGTTTAGTGAAATGACTTATAACAAAAGAATCGCATAATATACTAATAAACACTCAATACAAAATATAACATATGAATCAGAAAGCACACCAAGAAAACACTAGGTTGGGCATTACAAGTGTGGTCATGGCTTTGGTTAGGAATGTGATGGTTAGGGATTGGATCTTCTGTGTGGTTATCGCCATGGTTGGGGACTTTAGATTGTACTATGTTGTCAAGGTTTAAGAGGTCACGGTTGGGAGGCAACTTATCCCCTGATTTGATTGCTTCACAAAGTGTCATTTTTGTTCATTTCAATGTACTTATTTATAATGTCATGTCCTTATTGAGAATTTAGGAATCGGTCAGGTTGGTTGGGGGCCTCACTATCATTGTCACTATCATGAGGATGGGATGACTCTCCCACATGGGGGTAGTAGGTCAAAGGAAGCAAGGGTTTCTCTTCATTGAACTCCATCCTCAACTTATTTTTTTACCTTGTGATAGGAGGCATGCAAGTGTTAGGGAAGTGGTTTAGGAAGGTTGATTTTGTTTTGATTTGGATTCTTGGTCTTGTATAAGGATTGATTCTTTGGATAGTGGACCTTGGATTTGGATCAATTTCTCCAAATGGGAAGCCCTTTGGAAAACTACTAAGATGGTTGCATGATTATTAGGTTAATTTGGATCGAGAGATGATAAACCCTAAGGATGATTAAAGGATTTATATTTTTGGATGATCAATATTGGGTGATTTTTGGTGATTTAATTTGTATGGTTTGGATGATTTGATTCAAGATTTGGGATGAAAGATCCCAATGGTGGATAAAAGATTGGATTCAAGGATTTGGATTGATTGGGTTGGATCTTTGGATGATTATTTTTGGAACCTAAGTATATCCTAAGGTTCCAAGGATAAATGTGGGATAGTTGGACTTGTGGATAGGATAATTGATCAAGTTGGATGATGTTGGGGAACTTGGACTATTGAATAGTCAAGTGTTGGATCCTTAAGATAATTGTAGGACCTAAGGATGATTAAGGTCACAATGTTGGATTGATGATGATTTTATTTTTGGAACCTAAGGATGATTAAGGTCCCAAGGATAGATAGATGATGGTTTAATTTTGGGGGTCTAAGGATGATTAAGGCCCCAAGGATAGATTGATGATGATTTCATTATTTGATTTAGGGATCCAAAGGTGATTTTCAAAGTGTCCAAGGATGGATTTCAAATGGAGGTTCTTTGTTTTAGGATGTCCTCAAGGGATGGAAGATTAGGAATTGAAAGGTGGTTTTGGTATGGTAGGATTAGAGGTGTTGTGATTAGGGTTGTCTTAAGGATGAATGGGTTTAGATTTTAGATTAGAGATTAGGGGTTGGAAAGGTGTAATAATTTGGCTTAAAATTTAGGTGGGATTGTTTTAAACTTGGGGAAATAATGTGGTGGTAAGAAATGTTTGGGATTTCAAAGGTTTTATAGATTAAGGTCCTTGGCTTCAGACATTTGCTTATGATTTATGTTCTCAAGATAATGTGATTTTGGAGGATTTATTAGTTTAAGGTTTGCCAACAAATACATCTTTTTCACAATTACAAGCAAAGAAGACACACTAACAACTTAAATTAGTGTAAAGGGTGTGTATACACTTGTAGGCCAACTATTATACCTTGTCTTGTGTAAGTCTCACAAGGAGGAGATAACCTCTTTTGATCACCCAAGATCACTCAAAAGATGCGAGGGGAGAGCATACATGACATACACACTCAGTTCTAGGGGAATGGGGTGAGTAGATTCTCAGCACTAATTGCTAACCAATGTACCACAAATATATAAGACTAAAAGGTCCTATCTAAGTTATATGAGCTTCTAGGGGATATGCTCCAAATACCAAAAGGTACGTAAGGCCTAAGTATATGAATGGAAGTCCATCTAAAAGTATGTGTTCATGGGAAAGCCTAATTCCATTTTACCTTGACTCCTTATGAAGAGGGGCGCCAAGGCTATGCTAGACACAATGTTGACTCCCTTGAGGTATAGCTTTCTCTCTCCTCTTGTTAACAGGATATAGAGCATAAAGGAGAGCCAACTAGAGGAGACTACACAATATGCAGAGGCTAGAAGCCAATAGAAGACACATCCCTACCTAGAATGGATATAGTATATATAGAGAGATAGGAGATAGTATAATGTACACAAGTATGATAGGAGAATAGGAGTATATTTTGGTGTAAGCAATGACATAGAAGTCATGTATGTAACTAATGAGGCAAAGACTCAGACCCACCAGAGGATGGACATGTGATATGTACTCTTGATGGTTGTTAATATATATATATATGGAGGTCTGGCAGTACCGGGTAACTGTGTGTGTTATTTTATTTTGATGTATATGTAATTCTCTGTTTGGTTATTCTTTATGTTTTTCTGTCAATCTCTAGCTACCTGACCGAGGTATAAATTGACTACAAAGACTTGACTGAGGATTGTATTTCTTGCTAACATTTGGTTCCATTGTTGGGACCCTAGAAGAGGGTAGTTAAAGATTGAAAGGGAAAAACATCTGAAGAAGTAGCACAAAGTTCCAAAAAAGAGAAAGGGCGAGGTTTGTGTGAAAATTTTTCAAATTACGAAGGAATTTATATCTCCTTAAGTTTCTACCTCTGTGAGAGGGGGCTAGGCACTTAAGGGGATGGCAAGTGGGAAGGGGGTAGGGTTCGTAAGGACCTTTCAAATGATGTGACTCTTCAAATAAGGATTCCATGGGATATAAGAGGACTAATAGAACACCAAATCTAGCAAACCCATGGTGAAAGTGGAACAGCAAAAGAAAAAGAAGATCAGCAAAGAAATCAAAACCGGTATGGAGATAAGCAAAGAAGAGAGATTGAAGAACACAAAGGAATGACAAGAGAGTTACCATAGAAGTATGGAAAGGGCACAAGAGATGGAGAAAGGAGTGATAATAGAAGGTGTGGAAGAAAAGATAGAAGAATTTGAAGAGTGCACAACTAAGGGTGTTGTCAGAAGGAAGGAAGAAGACAAGCACGACACAAAGGATGTTGTATAGCGTGTCAAGGAGGGTGCTATCAGAGAAAGAAGTTCAGAAGGTGAAGAGGTAGAGGATATTATGAAGAATGTTGAGGAGCGCACCACTATGGTTGTTGGTGGTGAAGAATGCAGAAGGGAAAGAGAAGAAATGGGAGAACTAGCGTTTATGCTGCAAACTACTAGAACATATGAGTTAACACCAAAGATTTTGAAGATGGATGAGGAATATATAGAGGACTTAATTTGCTAAAGTATAAAGGAGATAAGAGAAGGAGGAGAAGATGTGGTAAACATTGAAAGGAGTTTTTTAGGTTTTTGGAAGGTTATTTGAATCATCATTAGATGCCGACATGATGTCATTTACAAAGAAAATAAAATCCCCTAATTTGAAGAGACACAACCCCTAGACCATGAGTCGCCCTGAGTGCCATATAAAGTCAGGAGAATTTTAGTTGAGAAGGAAGATATTCAAGCAAACAAAGAAGCAGAGAGAATAGCAAAGATCTGGAGCAATTTTGCAGAAGTTTCAAGAGAGGAGTATTTTGAGATCTAACTACAAAGAGATAAGGGAAGAGAAGGGAAGCAAATTTAGAGAAGATAGTATAATCAGAGGAATAGATCAAAAGAAATTCACCGCAAAGTATCAGAGATTATGAGAAGATCAATCATGAATACGACTATCAAGTTACCTGTATTTGAGAAAGATACTACTGAGGAGATGAAATCAACCTATTTGACTTCATAGGCACCTTGTGGAATGAAGCATTAAAGTGGTATAGGAAGACATACCTGAAAAATGACAAGGAGTGGGATGAGATCAAGAAGGCATTTTTGGAGAATTTTGGAGTTCCAGATGTTCTGACAAAAGGGGTAAGCAAGATGAGAGATTTGATGCAATCGGAGGAAGAATAAATAAAGGATTTTGATAAAATATTCAAGGAGACAACTAGGAGATTGGAGGAACCATTGACTGAAAAGCAAAAGATAGAATGGTTTATTTTTGGAATAAACCTTGAAATAAGGTCAACTCTAGATGCAAGGATATTTGAGACATATGCAGAAGTAGTGACACTAGCCTGCCGAATAGAGTCTCAATCTTAGCGCAAATAAGATAAGATGAAATAAAACCTAGAATTAGAAAAGTTGAAGTTGGAACTAGAGACATTGAAGCTAAGGCGGGAGATATTGGTTAAACAGGAGGAGAATACATAGAAGCAAAGACCTAATATCTTGTGTTCATATTGTACAAGAGAAGGTCACTTGAGAAATGAATGCCCTAGGCTGAAAGGTGAAAGACAAGCTACTGCAATAAAAGAAGACACCAAAGCACCAATGAAAAGAGTCAATTCAGTATACTGTGGATTATGTAGAGAGTGGGATGACCATGAGACACCTGATTATCCTTCACATAATTTCCAGAAGAAAAGAGAATGTGTTGATGAAGAAGATGAAAGTTGGTACACACATTTAGCGGAGAGTAATAACATGTCCTATGTAGAGAGAAACTCATATGATCATGGCTATAAACAACCAAGTTGGAGAAATCAAAGGAATGTCAATGCAATAAAAAACTCAAATTCAAGCAGCCCATCATATGGAAATATCTATAATAATGATGAGAAAGAGTGGCTTGGACGCTACAGAGGAGGCAAAGGCCATGGAAGAAGTCAAAGAAGGGAGGATGCAACATGCTTCAATTGCAGTAAGTTAGGACACCTTTCTAATGAATGTTGGGCTAAAAAGAAAACATAGTGTTCATTTTGTAGTAATACAAAGCATGATCTATTTTCTTGTGAGAGGGCACAACAATACTTCTAGAATGCACAACCATGGTCTAAGAGTGATGAACTATAGAACTTGAATAATCAAAAAGGAGAAAGGATCATAAGAAGGGCACCAAAAGATCAAGGAGCAAGAACTTGCTGGAAGAACAACAAAGAGGAGACAGACATATCTTCAACTAAATCCACAGAAGAAGAAGAGTACTACCAAAAAAGCACACCAAAACATACTGAAAAAGAGAGGAGGAAAAGGAAGGAGAAAGCTATGTTAGTGACAAGACAAGGAACAAATACTAGAAGACATTATATCATTAAGACTAAAGAGGAAGATAGTGAGGAGGATGAAGAATGTATCCCTACTAAGAAGCAACATGAAGAAGTAGTAAAGGAGGCTAAACAAATAATAAGAAAGGAAAAAAAAAAGGAGAAGCAATACAAGCAGTTTTTCACCAGAGAAGAGGTGGATGCTCTTAAGCAATTAGCCCAATTGACATAGCAACATAGACTCATTGAGAAACTGAAGCAATTCTCTAAGTATACTTGGAATAAGGAACAAAATCAAAAGAGTCAACTCTAGAGGATGGGAATGATAGATAGAGAATAGAAGACAAAACCACTTATGGTAGATGTTCACATCAATCACAAAAAGGTTCAGAATATCATGATAGATCTAGGAATAGATGTCAACATGATCACAAAGAATCTTTGGAAGCAGTTAGAAAGACCTAAGTTAACAGAGACAAATTACAACATTATTTTGGCAGATGGATCTAACATGAAAATAATGGGCACTTGGGATCAGGTGGAAGTTAATCTAATGGGGATCAAACATGTCTTAGATTTCATTGTAGTAGCCATGAAGGATCAAGGAGAAGCTTTCAATGCACTTTTGGGCTTGAGATAGTTTGTAGATGCAAATGGTGTTATACACTCCTCGAGAGAGGAGATATCATTTGCAAATGAGAATAAGATTGTTCACATCCCTTTAATATCATCTATGGAGGAAGCATACATAGAAGAAACCAATCAGGATTAATACAGTGATAAGGATGCAAAGAATCTCTATACAATTAGAAGGTTGGAAGTAGAGGAGGTAATAGAAGAGCCTAATTCTGAGGGAGAAGTGGAGATAGAGGATGATCACTATATTACAAATAGTAAGGAGGTTTTAGAATCTTGGGTGAGAGAAGAACCATAACTAAAAACAAGAAAAATGTTAGGCTACCAGAGCATATGCATGATCAGGACTGGGAAGGAAGACATACTGCAATCCTCCACATTTCATCAAAACCCACCGCAGACCACTTGCGACACATGTAGGGAGGACAAGGAAGATATATCTCAGAAATGTTAGAAAATGAAACAAAAGAAGCAAAAAAATCAACATTCCCAGATGACTGAAGTACCAGAGATACAAGCAAGACAGTCACAAGTCAAGAGGATGAAAAATGGGAGAAAGAATGCAAGGAAAACTTTGGAGAGAGGTTTCTTAGGATATCATATCACTAGATCATCCATCTTCGGAAGAAATAAATCAATTGTGAAAAGATTCCGCCATGACAACAAACAGTATCAAAGCCCAGCCGCTAATGAGCAGTTAGACTAAAGAATATGGAGGGTAAACTATCAGCCTGATATGTGAATGGTGCTAGACTCAAGAAATATTTTCAACTGTAGCAAGACATGTCTTGAGGACAAGACATAATTTTGTGGGGGGATGATGTTAGCAGGATATAGAGCATAAAGGAGAGTTGACCAGAGGAGACTACACAATATGTGGAGACCAGAAACTGACAGAAGACATATCCCTACCTATAATAGATATAATATATATAGAGATAGGAGATAGTAGAATGTAAGCAAGTATGATAGGAGAATAGGAGTATATTCTGATGTAAGTAATGACATAGAAGTCATGTATATAACTGATGAGGTAGAGACTTAGACCTGTCAGAGGATGGGCATGTGATATGTACTCTTGATGTTTGTTAATATATATATGGAGGTCTGGTGTTACTAGGTAACTGTGTGTGTTATCTTATTTTGATGTATATGTAATGCTTTGTTTGGTTATTCTTTATGTTTTGTTGTCAATCTATAGCTACTTGACCGGGGTATAAACTAACTACAAAGACTTGATTGAGGACTGGATCTCCGGACTGATATCTCCTCTACATTTCTTATTAACACCCCCTTTGTACACCCCACTAGAACGTGTAGTTTGGGTCATCCCCTAAGGTGATGAAATCCTAAAGAAATCCCCTAAAGAGAAATAATTCCAAGTGCTTTTGATTCCTAAGATCACCTTGTGGTGTGAGGGAAGAGCATACATAACTTGGATTCTTGGCATAAACAAAAGTGGGTGAAGAGGTGTTTTTAATCCCCAAGATCACATTTCGATGTGAGGGGAGAGAATACACTCTCACTTGCTCCACATAAGCACACCAAACAAGATTAATTAACCTTAAAAATCTAAATGTGTGGTGTGAAAATCAATGTGTCCAAAGGGTGTTTTTGGTTCCCTGCAAGATCACCATTTAATGTGAGGGAAGAGCATACACACACCTTAGAACACACCAAATTTACTACACAAAGTTAATTTTAAAATAGACACACAAGTGAGGTTTTAATGATAAGTATTTTCTAATCAAACCAGTAACACACTTGTTAGTAGTTTTAAAAATGAGTCTTTAACATATGAGAATTGTTGAAATTAAAGTGTTAGTGGTACTAGTTACAAGAAAAATATGTGAAATTGTGAGTCAAATCGTTATAAATAGTGTATGTAATGATATGGGGAGAAGTTACATAACCCATGGTGAAGAGGGTAGAAGAAGCTCTCCAACGCCTATAAAAATTTAAAATATCACTACACCAACTAAAAGTTATACTAGTTTAATTAAAAAAGGTTATTAAAATATTTAGAAATATATTTAGAATCTACATAAAAAATCTTAAAAATTACTAGTTCACATCATCTTCAAATTCTTAATGGTTTTCCTATTATAAGTGACAAAGAGTGAAAATTTGGTTAAAATATTGATTTCAATGTGTCACTTAGGCCAAAAATGGAACACACTATTATGGGATCACCCATGAAGGTTATAGGAACATGTTAAGGATGAGTAGAAAGGTGATCTAATAGTATGAAAAGCTAGGGGGATTAACACTTTTCTTGGAATGTACAACATAGGAATGTTGCCCCAATGCAATATGGTGTAGAAATAGGTGCTTACAGAGACTAACTCACTAATTATTATAGTTTTTTGGCTATATAAGCCTAGTAAAAAGTTGTAGCATCAATTAGACTTTCAAGATTCAAGATAATTCTAACCTCCAACCCTCACCAATGACCACAAAGAAGAAAAATTCAATCTAAAATTTTATGATGATCAAAGATAATATCCACACTCTATATTCCAAAATGGAGGACTAAAAATTAAAGTCTAGGTGGGCATTACACTAGGCATAGAAGAAATCAAAAAAAGAATGAAAAGAATTAAGAGATGAACTGAGTTTGATAAAGAATCATTTGAGAGCCTATATTTTATAAATGAACTTAAAAATAGAAAATCCTACCAAATTTTATAATGGTGGATGTAAATGTCAAGCAATTAAGACTTATATCCAAAGCGGAGGTGGTGATTTCATGGTGACTATGGCTGTACTCCTTGAAACATGATCCAAGAACAAACATGAATGTGTTAGCCTCAATACAGCACATGAACTATCCCCTTTCTGATGGTGACCTCCAAGTCACTCTTGCTCTCATGGCAAAATCTAGTCGAGTGGAGGCGTAAACTAGGGGTGTTTATGTTCTCGTCAAAGCAGAACATCATGGAGAGCAGTTGGCCGGTCCTAAGGCCTAATATGTGTTGATGTTTATTATTCTAAGACTATGATAGTGGAGATAACCCTATGACCCAAAGGGTCACTAGTTGTCGATCTCTTGTTTGGATTCCTTAAGTTCTAATGCCTAGATGCGTGTCGATTTTTCTCGTTGATGACTCTTACGCATTCTATGTAGTTGTTGTCTTCTAATATGACTTGGGGTATGATTTCTACATTTTCAATGATCCTGAGAGCATGTTTGTGATCTTCTACCGTTTGAGGTGTTTGTTGTCTAGGACATATCGACTCTATTTCTTCAAGGATTGCCTTAACCCACTCACCTCTAACTCTTGGGCACATTCGTATGCTTGGGTGAGAAAGAGTTGACTAGAGTTGACCAAGAGTTGACTTTTTGTTTAACCTTAACTTTATGACTTGATCAAAGATTTTCTATGGATTCACTTAAATGTTGACCTTGTAATGGTATCAAGGAGTTTTCATTTATATTTTCAAGTTGACCTCACGATGAAATTGAGGGATTTGTGTACTCACTTTATTTTGACTTTCTCTTTTCTAATGTTTTTTGGGTTTTGATGTATGCAAGCTAAATGTATGCAAAGTAATGTTTTTTTTTTTTTTATTTGATAAGATGACTTAATTACTATGAATTGAAATATGAATGCAAACTTAAAATGACTTTTCTAATGCAAACCTTGTTGCAAATATGTGCCTAATCAGTGTTGTCATTGATGTCAACACATTCTTGTTGTCATAGTATCAACTGTATCTTATTCTATCACTTGTTTAGAAGATTTGTATGTTGAGGATATTGAGAAAATTAGCCTTTCCAGAAGAAACAAGTGAGTTACATATCTCTCTGTTAGAGACAGTGAGGACAGTGTAGTTCAGTGAAGTAGATTGCTTTGTATTCCTAGTGAGATAAAGATCAGAGTCTGTGGATTAAAGGGTTTGTAGAGGATTTCCTGAAGTTGCTGTAGTTAAGATTTGAGAGGTCAGCATGAAGTATTTGTGAAGTTATGGCCATTTGAGTAGAACCGGGTTTTGCAGTTGTTTAGAGGTGACAGATTGGCAGGAATTTGGTCCGGATTGCTCTGCATTGGGATATTATGGTCTGCGGATCTAGAGGTATGTTTGAGATGTTGGTGTGTATCCTCAACTCAAGTGGTTCGTGGTTTGGAGGTCCGCAAGCAATCTTTCTAGTGTGACAGTCATGACAGTTGGTGTTCTTAACTTCCTAGATGAAGATGCAAGTGTTTTTGGTGATTTGAGGTGACGCAGTTGTTCTTGTTGATTTCATTGTGCTTGTCGTGGTCTCTAGATTGTGTGCCTATTGTGTTGGTGGTCTACATTGAGAATTGAGCTTGTGGTTGAAGATTTATCCTTGATTGTTGTTGTTCTTTCTAGTCTTGGTCGACTGGATGCTTGGTGCGTGTTGCGGATGATCTAAGAAGAGTTCTATGGAGCGTGGCGTGTTGATCGAGGAAGATTTGAGTCCCAGCTATGTTTGGCCGACAATGTAAAGATTCTGATGTAGCATTTTAAGTCTTGTGATTGTAATTGCTTGTAATGCCTATCTTGGAGAATGTTCCAGATAGATTATTGTAAGGCTGACTTTGATGTTCTTTCCAAAGTCAATGTCATGTATAAATAAGTGTTGTGAAGTCGTGGATATGTGGTGTGTGAGCGAAGATGTGGATGTAGCGAGGAAGTGAGTGGGAGCAGAGTAGAGGTGTTGTGTGCTTCAATGGAACTAAATCTTGCATGAGGAAAATGATGTTTCTCAGTTCAACCTTTTAGTGTTAACATTGTGAATGTTCTTGTAGGCAGTGCGCCCAAAGGCAAGTGCCTTCCCATTTTTCTATTCTTTTAATAGAGAATAAACCTTGTGGGTTAACCCCCACTGTGGTTTTTCCCTTAACCAGGTTTCCATGTAAAAATCCTGGTGTTATGTGTGTTGATTATGTTTTTGCTCATGTGTTGTTGATTCATGCTTTCATGGTTATATCATTAATCTGTTAATAACTGATAAAGAAGATTGATTGGAGCAAAAGATAAAAGTTTTTGTGACAACTTATTCACCCTCCCTTCTCTCAGTTGTCTGCCCTAATTTCAACAGTTGGTATCAAAGTCAGTTCCTCTAAAAGAAGCTTGATCACTTGAGGAGATCCAGGATGTCGACATACAAGAAGGATAGTCCAAGATTTGACGGAACAAATTACTCTCTTTGGAAGAATCAGATGGAGTGTCATTTGCAATGTATGGGTGATCTTTATTCTTTGATAACTAAGGATGAGTATAAGCCTCTGAAGAAAGGTCCTTCAACTCCATATGAAATCAAAGATGCTAAAAACAACATTTGGGCTAAAGAAGCATTGTTGAGTGCCCTAACTGATACAGAAATGACAAATGTCCTAGAATTGAAAACTACTCATGAAATCCGGAAGAAGTTGGAAACTCTATATGAAGGTGATGTATATGTCAAATGTACTAAGTTATAGAGCCTGAAGGTTACATATGAAAGTTTGAGGATGAGTGAAGATGAGAACATCACTTCCTACATGCAAAAGGTGAATGAACTTGTGTGTAGTATCAGGTGCACTGGTGGAAAACTGGAAGAATCAGATATTGTTGGCAAGGTGCTTAGATCCTTACCTACTTCATACAAGCATAGAGTTGCTGCTATTGAGGAGATCAAGACTGTGATGACTGTTACAAGGGATCAGTTGGTTGGCAAGCTTTCAACATTTGAAATGAGTGAGTTTGGTGATTCCCTTCCTAAATTAGAATCTTCTTTTAAGGCTAGTGTTTTTGGGAAGCAGAGATTTGATCTAGGTGAAATCTCTTCAAGAAGATTAACCAATTATGAGAAGGCAAGGAAGGAACTTGAAGAAGATGAAATGGAACTTGAAGAACTTGAAGCCCTTTTTTCCAAAAGATTACCAAGAGGATCTAGTAAGTATGAAGGAAAGTTGCATTTCAAATGTTTTGCTTGCAATAAGATTGGTCATTTTGCTTCAAGATGTCCGAAGAGGGTTTCAAAGCCAAACCCTAACAGACCTAGGTTTCAGAAGAAATGCTACTATATCCAAGAAGTTGTTGATGAAGGAGTTACAGATGATGAATCTGATAAAGGAAGTACATCTAGAAATGAATGGGTGTTCATTGCTATCAAAGAAGAAAATCCAGTGCCTACTGAATCTGCTAGCTGTGTGAATGTGGAAAGTACCTTGGCTGCTCAAGTTGAAGAAAAGGATGAATGGGTGATTGAAAGTGGATGTTCTCATCATATGACAGGTGATAAGAGTAAGTTTGTAAGTATGGAAATATATGAAGGTGGGATTGTGAAGTTTGGGGATAATTCAGCTAGTAGAATCTGTGGTAGAGGATCCATCTCTCTTGATGGTAAGAATAGCACTAATGATGTTTAGTATGTAGAAGGATTGAAGCATAATCTTCTTAGTGTTGGATAGCTGGGTGACAAAGGGTATGATCTCCAATTCAAGGATGGAAAATGCAGCATTTTGGAAAGCTCCGGAACTGAGATTGCATCTGGTACACAGACTAGAGGTAATATCTTTCATTTAAGTGGTACTAGTAAAAGTTGTTTGATTGCTCAGATTGATCAGAGTTGGTTATGGCATACAAGAATGTGTCATGTAAACTTTGATAGTATTGTCAAGATAAGTACTACTCAGGTTGTGAGAGATCTTCCAAAGCTTGTAAAACCTACTAATAGTATGTGTAAGGAATGTCAATTGGGAAAATAGAACAGAATTACATTCAAAAGTAAAGAATAATTTTCAAGTGGATTGTTGGAGCTTGTGCACACTGATTTGTGTGGTCCTACCAGAGTTAGGAGTTTGCAAGGAGACAAATACTTTATGTTGCTGATTGATTATTACTCCCAGATGATGTGGGTCACTTTCTTGAGAGAGAAATCAGAGGCTCTTGACAGATTCAAGGTGTTCAAGGCTAGGGTGGAGAATGAGATTGGTGTGAAGATAAAGTGTCTTAGATCTGACAAAGTTGGAGAGTTTACCTTTGGTGAGTTTAATGCATTTTGTGAAAGTGTGGAATAAGATTACAATTATCTACTCCTAGGACTCCTCAGCAGAATGGAGTTGTGGAAAGGAAGAACCAGACTATTCAAGAGGCTGCTAGAACCATGATGATGGAAGAAAATGTTCCACATGTCTATTAGAGAGACGATGTGAGTATTATTTTCTACACTCTTAACCGAGTGCAGATCAAAGGTAATACTGGTAAAACTCCTTATGAACTATGGTTTAGTAATGCTTCTACTGTGAAATACTTCAGAGTTTTTGGTAGTAAATGCTATATCAAAAGAGATGAAGATCTAGGCAAATTTGATGCAAGGTGTGATGAAGGAATATTTTTAGGTTATTCTAACCAAAGCAAGGTATACTGGTGCTTTAACAAGAGATTGAAAAGGATTGTTGAAAATGCTAGTGTCAAGGTTGATGAAAGCAAGGAGAGTTCTTCCAAGTTTTGTGAATATGAATTAGATGATCAAAATGAAAGTCCTCAAACTCATATTCAAATTGCTCCAGAGAATCCAGTGACTCAAGAAACTAGTGCAAATGCTGAGGAACAAGTTCAAGAATCAGAAGTTCAAGAAAATCCTAAAACTCCTAGGTATGTAAGGTTGAATCATTTTGAAGATCAGATCATAGGAAATAAAAATAAAGGTGTTCAAACTAGAAGAAAAATTGTTGAAGAACAAGAGGAGTATTGTTTGATTTCAAAACTTAAACCAAAATCAGTGAATGAAGCTTGTAATGATGAAAGTTGGGTAAAAGCAATGGAAGATAAATTAATGCAAATTAAAAAGAATCATACTTGGGATCTTGTTCCTAGACCTGAAAACAAAAATGTAATTGGAACTAAATGGGTCTTCTGGAATAAATTGAATGAAAGTGGTGAAGTTGTGAGAAACAAAGCAAGATTGGTGTGCAAAGGATATCCTCAAATAGAGGGAATTGATTTTGAGGAAACTTTTGCTCTGGTGACAAGAATTGAAGCAATCAGATTATTTATTGCCTTTGCTTCTTACAAAGATTTCAAAGTTTACCAGATGGATGTTAAATCAGCATTCCTAAATGGAGATTTGGAAGGAGAAGTCTACATTGAGCAACCTGAAGGATTCCAGTTGTCTGATCAAGGAGATATGATCTGCAGGTTGAGGAAAGCATTGTATGGACTTAAACAAGCCCCAAGAGCCTGGTATGCAAGATTAGATAAGTATCTGCTAAAATTAGGTTTTAGCAAAGGCACAGCTGATAGTAATCTTTATTTCAAGATTGATCATGAACACATCTTGAATGTTGAGGTATTTGTTGATGATATCATCTTTGGTGGAAATGAGAGCATGTGTAATAAATTTGTTGATTAGATGCAAAGTGAATTTGAGATGTCCATGCTTGGTGAAATAAATTTCTTCTTGGGTCTACAAATCATTCAGTCAGATAAGGCCATCTTCATATCTCAGTCTAAGTATGTAAAAGAGTTGTTAAAAAAGTTTGGAATGGAGGATTCAAAACCAGAGATCACTCCTATGATAACCGGATGCAAGTTGAGTAAAGATGATGATTCCCCTAAGGTAGATCAAAAAATTTATAGATCAATGATTGGAGGACTTCTTTATCTAACTCATACCAGACTTGATATTATGAATGCAGTTGGCCTTGTTGCTAGATTTCAATCTGATCCTAGAGAATCTCATGTTGTAGCAATTAAAAGAATCTTTAGATATCTAAAGGGAACATCTGATTATGGCTTATGGTATCCTAAGGATGATGATTTCACTCTTCATGCATATACAGATGCTTATTGGGTAGGAGATGTGGATGATAGGAAAAGTACTAGTGGTGGTGCATTTTTCTTGGGAAAGAGATTGGTTTCATGGTTGAGAAAAAAGTAGGAGGCAATATCTCTATCTACTGCAGAGGTAGAGTATATAGCAGCAACAAGTAATTATAATCAAGTTTTGTGGATGAAGTAAATGTTGAAGGACATCAGAATTTTATTTGAAGAGCCTATTACAATCTTCTGTGATAATTCAAGTGCAATAAACATTTCAAAGAATCTGGTGTTGCATTCAAAGGCAAAGCACATATCCATCAAGTTTCACTTTTTGAGAGAGAAGGTAAATGAGAATGAAGTCAGATTGGAGTTTGTTCCTTCAAAGGATCAGATTGCGGATATCTTCACTAAGACTCTACCTAAGGACATTTTTGAGTATCTCAGAGAGAAGCTAGGGGTGATTACTCCTCCTATTTAGAACTAAGGTGCACTAGTGTGCATCAGTCTGGTGGAACTCACAGTCATATCTTGTGATCCGGATTGGTGTTAAGGGGATGCTACTCAGGAGGAGTAGTCAGTATGTTCTAAGTTTAGTTTGGTCTTGTCTAAGAAACAAAAAGGGTGAGAGATGATTACAAATATGTGCCCTTTGCCATTGATGTCAAAGGGGGAGAGAAGTCATGTGAAAAACTTGGATGGAAGTGAGTAGTTGCTGGTGAAAGGGGGAACAATGAAGAAAGTGGTTGCAGGTGTGATAAGAGAAAGGGGGAGAAGTCCTTGTCTTGGTGGTTGAATTAGTTTTTCACATCATATGTTGCCATCAATGACAAAGGGGGCGATTGTTGCAAATATGTGCCGAATCAGTGTTGTCATTGATGTCAACATATTCTTGTTGTCATTAGTGTCAACTATATCTTATTCTATCACTTGTTTAGAAGACTTGTATGTTGAGGATATTGAGAAAATTAGCCTCTTCGGAAGAAACAAGTGAGTTACATATCTCTATGTTAGAGATAGTAAAGACAATGCAGTTTAGTGAAGTAGATTACTCTGCATTCCTAGTGAGATGAAGATCAGAGTCTGCAGATTAAAGGGTTTGTAGAGGATTGCCTAAATTTTCTCCACTTAAGATTTGAGAGGTCCGCATGATGTATTTGTGAAGTTATGGCCATCTCAGTAGAACCAGGTTTTGCAGTTGTTCAGATGTGACAGAGTGGCAGGAATTTGGTCCAGATTGCTCCGCATTGGGATATTATGGTCTGTGGATCTAGAGGTATGTTTGGGATGTTGGTGTCTACCCTCAACTCAAGTGGTTCATGGTTTGGAGGTCCGTAAGCAATCTTTCTAGTGTGACATTCACAACAGTTGGTGTTCTTAAGTTCCTAGATGAAGATGCAAGTGTTTTTGGTGATTTGAGGCGATGTAGTTGTTCTTGTTGATTTCATTGTTCTTGTGGTGGTCTTTGGATTATATGCCTATTGTGTTGGTGGTCCACATTAAGAATTGAGCTCGTGGTTGAAGATTTATCCTTGAGTGTTGTTGTTCTTTCCAGTCTTGGCTACCCAAATGGTTGGTGCGTGTTGCGGATGATCTAAGAAGAGTTCTACGGAGTGTGACATGTTGATCAAGGAAGATTTGAGTCCCAACTATGTGTGGTCGATAGTGTAAAGATTCTCATGTAGCATTTTAAGTCTTGTGATTGTAATTACTTGTAATGCCTATCTTGGAGAATGTTCTAGATAGATGATTATAAGGCCGACTTTGATGTTCATTCCAAAGTCGATGTCATGTATAAATAAGTGTTGAAAAGTCATGGAAATGTGGGGTGTGAGTGAAGATGTGGATGTAGCGAGGAAGTGAGTGGGGGTAGAGCATAGGTGTTGTGTGCTTCAATGGAACTAAACCTTGCATGAGGAAGATGATGTTTCTCAGTTCAACCTTTCAGTGTTAACATTGTGAATGTTCTTGTAGGCAGTGAGCCTCCTTTGAGTAGTGAGCTCTGGGGAGTGCACTCGAAGGCAAGTGCCTTCCCATTTTTCTATTCTTTTAATAGAGAATAAATCTTGTGGGTTAACCCCCACCATGGTTTTTCCCTTAACCAGGTTTCCACATAAAAATCCTAGTGTTATGTGCGTTGATTATATTTCTACTCATGTGTTGTTGATTCATGCTTTCATGGTTATATCATTAATCTGTTAATAAGTGGTAAAGAAGATTAGTTGTAGCAAAAGATAAAAGTTTTTATGACAACTAATTCACCCCCCCTCTCAGTTGTCTGCCCTAATTTCAACAAACCTAACTATGTTTTTGTTTTTTTCAAGATCGATTTTGGAATCTTTTTCTAATAAAAGCAAATAACAATTAATCTAGTGTGATAAAGAATTTAATCTACAAAATAAAATAATGAACTAATATAATGCAAATAAGAGAAACTATACTAACAATGCATAACCTATCAAGAGTAAAGAAAAAATATTACTTTCCTCGAGCAATTTGATTATTAGCTAATTACTATGAAAGCATTAAAGAACATGTCATGAATCTAGCGCATGAGCTTTGTATGATCCTTAGGAATCCTTGTATGTTGCAACCTTTTTCTCCTTTACAGTAGCGAGGTCCTCCTCTTGGCAACAAGAATGAAGAAAGCAATTGATTTGAAATGGCTTGAGCTTTGAAAGCTAAAATTGAAATTGAGAGAGCTTGGGGAGAGATATGAATACTATGATAACACTATGTGAGCACAATGGCTATGGATTGAGAGAAAATTGAGAGCATAACAATGCTTTTGAATTTTTTGAAATCTTAGAAAACTATCCTAAACATGAAAAAAAAAAAGGCACACAAGTCCTAAAGATGCTAATGGAGAGCAAAAGCAAATCTTTTTGAATGGCTGCAACAATGAATTTGCCTCCTAAGGGAAAGCTTTGAAGCTTTGCAAAAATGGAAACTAAAGAAATGAACTAAGAGGTTCAAAGGCATGTGAAGAAGCTTGAAAAATCTTGTGAAGATGAGAAGAGCATTTTCCAATTTGAGAAATAATGAAGAGGTGAGGAGTATTTATAGATTGGGATAACTCACAAAAGTGGGGGAGTTGATTGAAGAGTTAACTCAATTGATTGATGAGTTAACAAGCTTGATTGAGGAATGAACTAGGTTTGATTGGGAATGAACAGGCTTTGATAGTCTTTCACAGAAGAAGAAATGGAATTAGCATCAGATTGATTAAGAGAAGAGTAGAATTTATTTGTGAATTAAAATGGAGTGATTGGGAGTCTTGAAATAGTCAAAACAGGTTGATGATCAATTAGGGAAGGTGGCTCATGTAATTAGGGCTTAATTTGGAGCAAATGTGGGCTAGAACTAAAGAGAAACTCATGCATGAAAACACAAGGTCGCCTAGGGGTCGCCCTGTTTGCTAATAGGGTCACTCAAGGGTCACCTAGGGGGGATATATGGGTGACTCAGAAAGGAGAGGTACTAGGAGTGATTTGAAGGATTAAGAATGGTCCTGGGAGCCTAGAGATGCCATTTGGCCACTGAAACTGACCAAAATAGTACATATGAGTGGATCTCCTAGTTTACAAGGGTAAATCTCCCCCGAGAGATCCAGAATTCAAAGGGGATGACCCAGAATCAAGGAAATGGGTATTGAAATTGATGGTTAGATATGATTTGGGAGGTCAATTGGAGGTCTCTAGATGGTTGGAATGGTTGAAACGATTTTAGGGAAAGTAAATTTCCCATGTTACGATGCTAGTAGGCCATGTCAACTAGGCCAAAGAGTGAAAAAGATGAAGTGTCGATGAAGGGGAAGTGAAGAAGGAAAAGGACCTTGAAGGGTTAACTAGGGGGTAGGAGAGAATGAATGAAGCTAAGGAAGACCATCCACATGTCACCAAGAAGAATACTATTCAAAGGTCATTTTTACATGCTTACATGTACATGTTTAGGATTACATCTCATCATTGGATCACCATGTAGGCTCATGCATGTTTTTAGTGCTTATATATTTGCCCCTCAAGGATGGTAGTCTACATGAAAGGTAGGTACCATTCCTAAACTAGGCCTTACCTATTGTTGATTTCCTACAATTGTCCTTGAAATGACAATCATTAGTTAGGTTTAATGATATCCAATAAATATTGAAAATAGAAACAAGGAAACATATCATCAATCTATGAGCCGTAAGTATACCTTAGTCACCTCACTTTTCCATGGGGACCTACAAGAATGAAAGCATGCAAAATGAGGGTGCAAGAGCACTATGAAAATAAAACATATGCTAAGGTAGAGAGAAAAATGAATTCCCCTTTTATTGCAACTTTTGAAGAGGGATTTTTTAGGCTTTTACAATTTTTTTAGGTTTTTCAACTTTCTAATTTTTATGGTTATTTCTGGAGATTTCCCAAAGGTCTAACTTGACACATTGAGGTATTTGAAAGACCTATGTTTATTGAAGATATTTCTAACCTTTCCCCCTTGCATGGGGACTTGCACGCTTGAGTGCACAGTTTTTCTCTTTTGACTTCATTGGAAGAGTGACTTGTACTTAGACATTGTTTTGCACTTATTATTGCAAGACCTAATTGGTTGAGATCTAAATGTAGCTTCAATTGATATCTTTTACTTCACTTTCCTTCTTGTTCATGTGGTTGCTTAGAGATTTTATTTTTCTTATGAGAATGCACAACTATGATGATCACACATGGATGATGCAATTTGTTTTGTCCTTTTTTGATGAGATGCAATGTGTTTGGATGTGATTCACAAATATGAAATGCAAAGTACTATGTTCTAAGTGCTATGAATGCCATGATGTTATGACATGTCTATTGTTTTCAATTTGCTCTTTGTAACATGATGTATGCAAATGAAACAAACAATGTGACCACTCTTAAACAAAATTTTTGACTCAGGGGATTGCGAGTTGACTTGGTATAGGGAGACCTATTGAACCATAGGATACTATTAGGGATTCAAGTAGGAGTGGGGAGGAGATGCAATGTTCTTATTTTTGGCTTTTCAAAAGGCTAGACACTAATCCTTATCTAGACAAAACATTTTGACAAGCTTTCAACTTAGACGAGCAACAAATTTTATTAGCACCTTCTAGACTTAGATTAGAGATGGCCAACAAGATAGACCTGGGGTAAAGGAAAGGTTCCAAAGTGGAAGATGGTCCTAATGATAGTTAGACTCTTGGATTTTCTCATATAGTGTGTGTGTGTGTGTGTGTGCTTTGTACCTTTCTTTATTATTTCCTCTAATAGATGTCACCCTCATAGCTTTGAACTTAGATTTATCTCCACTCAAGAGTACGAACATCAACAATCTTCTCTTTCTCACTCTTTTTTTGTATTGTGCAATGTCTCACTTTGATTTTCACTTTCTAATATTTTGATGCTTTGATGCTTTAATATTATCTCTTATGATCTCTCTTTTTGTCTTTCACACACTCTTATTTTTTGATCTCTCATTTTTTTACACTCATATTTTTTTGATTGCTTCCTGTAGAGTTATGATATCCCTAGTATTTTTGGCTAGGAAAGATAAGGAGCTGAGTGCCACCAAGGATTTTCACCATCCAATCAGACTTCCCTTCTACTAAGGAGGAATGGGGAAGGTCTACTTGCAAGCTTCTATTGGGTATTGTAGGTTTGAAGACTAACTTTGCTTAGACTCAGCATCATGATTCGTTAAGACTGGGATCAGTGTGAAGCTAAAAGCTAAGCTTTGATTAGGATTTATTGGGAAGTGTGATAAGGGAATAGTAATAAGTGGTAGAACATGACTATTTAGGGATCTCAAAGGTCAAGGGTCAACCTATACCTAAGAAACCTTAGACTCCTTACCAAGATGAAAATCAAACAAGAGAATGTCACTCACAAAATGCATGGCGGAATAGAATGAAGAATACAAAAAAAATATTTTTCATGATTTTATAATTTATATGAATTTTTGAATTATTTGATTTTTTTGGATTTTTAGATACTAAACTCTTTGCCTTTCATAATGCACAAGAGGTAAGGGTTATCTTTGACATCTTCCTTAACTATGTATGGACCTATCCAATTTGGTCTGAACTTCACTTGAAAGTCTTTGCAAGGACACTCAAAAGTCTAATTCCATGAGGCCTAAGGTGTTTTGATCAAAGACATTTTGATAGTTCTTGGAACTTTTTCCTTCATCTTGTGATAACGTGTCCCTTAATGGTTGATCTTTTGGGAGGTTTGATATGAAGTGATGGTATTCTCTACATGACTTGATATCATACCCCCTTTTCTTATGATATGGGTAGTATTTATCATGATTGTAATCTCAATGCTTATGATGATTGTTGTATGATTGTTTGTTGACTCTTAAGGGATAGTTGTTGACATTTTGGTTGGACCCCAAACTTGTACGACTGTCATAGTCGCAATTGTTGTTCCCTAATGGTGAAGTGTTTGTTTACCCATCTATGTTTTGATTGTTTGTCGAGGATTTGTTATTTCTTTCATGGTTTACCAACCTTCCATTGACATCATACTCCATTCTTTTTCTATCAATAGCAGCTTGGTCAATTCTTTCTTCGTATGATTTATAAGGGAGTTTTTAGACTTGTTCTTGTATGTCATTGTTGAGAGCATGTAAGAAGAGATCACAAAGTTTTTTATGATCCATGTTTGGTGCGCTAGTTTAGGACTATAGAACTTTCCTCCATCATGTGATAAAGTGTGCAACTGACTCATTGTTTTCTTTCTTGATTGTTAAAAATTCTTGTATTCCTATCTTGACCAATTTGTTTATGTCAAAGGCAACCACAAATTGATCAATGAGTTGGCTAAATAAGTGGATTGATGCTTCTGGAAGATGATAGTACCAATCCATAGTGATACCCTCAAAAGTATTTGGAAAAATCTTTGCTACCACTCCATTCCAAGAAAGGAGTTCTCGCACTACGGTGATGTAAGCCATGATATGAAATTTGGGATCACCCTCTCCTTTAAATTTTGGAATCTCAAGGAGAGGATGTGATACTATGACTTGACAAATGTTGTTATCAAGAGGATCCTTTAAATACTTAAGGTATGTTCCTAAGAGGGGATTATGTGTAGAGGGTATTGTTCCTCCTAACATTATTCCTTTGGGCGGAGCTTGTTGCACTTGTTGAAATGGTATGCTAGATTGTTGATGTCTTGAAAAAGTTGGATGGCTAGATGGTGTCATGTTTATGTTTTGAAAAATTGAGTGGGATCATTTGTGGTTGAGTTTGCAATATAGGAATCCCACCTATTTGATTGAAACTTGTCATGTTGGATGGTGAGGGCAAGGGAGGAATGAATTCTTCATTATGTGTGTTGTGAGAATGGAAGTTTAGATGAGGGGGATTTTGTGTTGCCTCCTAGTTTAATTCAATCTTGTTAATGAAATGATTTCCTTGTGCCCTAGGTTTTTTCTCAATTTTTTTTGGCAATATTGTTCAGCATTTCTAGTCTCAAGGGTCTTAATCCATTGGACCAAGGTTTCTATAAGGTTTGTGAGTGAGGGTTCCTCCATCCTTTGATTTTTCCCACCTTGTGATGGATTGCTTTGCATTGGTGTTTAATTGGCCCTATTTAATATTTCTGATGACACTTGACATGCCATAGATCTTTTATCTTCATGTGCTACATGGAGGGATTTTTGTGCCTCCCAAGCTTCTTTTAAGATCTTCTTTTGATAGATCACCTCATTGTCCATTTGGGTGGCCATTTTTCTATGGATTATTGTTACATCCCCAATTTTTGTCTTACTATACTTTGACTTTTTACTTGGACATAAGTAAATTTATTAGGATGATTAGATTAATGACAATGAAAACATGGATTATTTTGAAATTCATTTATGAAATTATGGGAATGATTATGTTATTATCGATTTAATAGTTGTATTATGAGATTTGATTTATTATTTGAATAATGATGCACTGATCATAATTTCTTTGGTATCAAGTTTGATACAGGTTTACAGGTTATCAGATGACTCTCTGAGAAAAGAGAGAGAGATTATCTTTCCAGGAGAGAGACATAGACCTCAGGTTACGAGTGGTTTATTTACCAAACCAAGTATAAGTGTTTAACTAAAATGTGAACCAATGTCATAAGAGGTAAGCCTTGTCTTGTCAGTTTACTTCTGAACCTAATCGACAGTTAGTCGATATTATTTTTAAATCTTTCTAAGTCGTAATAAGTTGTCTTAGTTGTTAATAACGTTAACGACGTCGTTTGAGTTTGATTGTGACTATTTATGTTTGACGTAAATATTATGACACTATTGTCATAAAATGGTTGTCTTTTCATTATTAGGTACCTTGAGGTGTTATCAATGATTCTTAATGTTAAGATGTTTTCGTCGAGTTAAGAAGATGTGTATATTGTCAACGGATTGTGATGGGGAGGCAAGCTCAACCCAATCACAATACTCGTAATCCTTTGTTTAAATATTATTATTATTTTGATTAAACCATAACTATCTAATATAGAGGTGATGTTATGGGGTAAGTGCAAGAAGATGGGGGGCCAAAAAGTGGCCAAATTAATTTCAAAAAAAAAAAAAGTCAAAACGCGAGCGCGTTATAACGCGAGCGCGTTATGGCTTGGTAATGACGAGCCTTAGGCTCATCAAAAACAAGCCATAACGCGATCGCGTTATAACGCGAGCGCGTTATAACGTGAGCGCGTTATAACGCGCTCGCGTTATTCTTTTCTTTGCATTTTTCCTTCTCCACAAAAGTTTGTGCTGTTTTTCATGTTTTAAATAACGCGAGCGCGTTATGTTAAACTTAAATTTTTTATGTTTAATGCTATTAATCATGTATGTATGTATGCCTATATGTATGTATGTATGTATGCCTATATGTATGTATGTATCTATGTATGCCTATATGTATGTATGTATAGTGTCGAGGGTAGAGGAGGGTAGAGATGGGAGTGAGCCAGATAGGGGAGGAGAGGGGTGGATAAGGATTGAGTGATTAAGGTTTAAGGTTAAGGGTTGAGCATTTAGGGATAGGATTTAGAGTTTAGGGATAAGGGATTAGAGTTTAGGACCTTGAGGGATTAGGGTTTAGGGTTGAGGCTTTAGGGATAGCGTTTAGGGTTAAGGGTCGAGGGATTAGGGTTAAGGTAGAGTGTTGAGGGTAGAGGGATTAGGGATAGGGTTTAGGGTTGAAAGTTTAGGGTTGAGGGATTAGGGTTTAAGGTATAGTTTAGTAGTTCTTGTGGATAGAGCCAGTAAACAATGGGAGATTATTTGCCTATTTCATAACAATATACCTCCCCCTTAAACCTCGAACCCTAATCCCTCAACCCTCAACCCTAATCCATCATCCCTCAACTCTAATCCCTCATCCCTAAACCCTAAATGCTATCCCTATTCCTAAACCCTCAACAGACTCGATACTATACCTTAAACCCTAATCCCTTATCCCTAAACCCTCCAACCCTATCCCTAATCCTTACACCCTCCACACTCTACTTTAACCCTAATCCCTTGAACCTCAACCCTATCCCTAAACCCTTGACCCTCGAACCTCAACCCTCAACCCTCGACATCAAACCCTAATCCCTCAACCCTTAACTCTAATCCCTCAACTCTCAACCCTAACCCTAAACCCTAAACACTAAACCCTCAACCCTCAACGTCAAATCCTAATCCCTCAACCCTTCACTCTAATCCCTCAACCCTAAACCCTATCCCTAAACCCTCAACACTATACCTTAAACCCTAATCCCTCAACCCTAACCCTAAACCTTGTCCCTAAACCCTAATCTGTCAACCCTCAACCCTAATCCATCATCCGTCATCCCTTAACTCTAATCCCTCATCCCTAAACCCTAAACGCTATCCCTATTCCTAGACCCTCAACAGGCTTGATACTATACCTTAAACCCTAATCCCTCTACCCTTGACACTCTTATTTAACCCTAATCCGTTGACCATTAACCCTATCCCTCAACCTCAACCCTCAACCCTCAACCCTCAACTCTCAACATTAAACCCTAATTCATCAACCCTAAACCCTAATCCCTCAAACCTAAACCCTATCCCTAAACCATCAACCCTCAACACTATACCTTAAACCCTAATCCCTATCCCTCAACCCTTAACCCTTAAAACTTAAACCCTATCCCTACACCCTCAACACTTGACACTATATCTTAAGCCTTAAACCCTCGTCCCCAAAGCCTCAACCCTCAATTCTTAAACCTTCAACCCTAAACCCTATCCCTAATCCCTCTACCCTCGACACTCTAACCCTAACCTTGACATTAAACACTAATCTGTCAACCCTAAACCTTAATCTGTCAACCCCAAACCCTCAACCCTCAACACTATACCTTAAACCCTAATCCATCAACCCTAAAACCTAATCCATCAACCCTCAACCCTAAACACTATTAATAAACCCTCAACCCTTGACACTATACTTTAAACCCTAATCCCTCAACCCTCAACCCTAATACCTCAACCCTCAACCCTAATCCCTCATCCCTAAACCCTAAACTCTATCCCTATTCCTAAACCCTCAACCCTCGACACTATACCTTAAACCCTAATCCCTTATCCCTAAACCCTAAACACTATCCCTCAACCCTTAACCCTTAAAAATTAAACCCTAAAACCTATCCATAAACCCTTGACGCTCAACACTATATTTTAAACCCCAATCCCTTAACCCTCAGCCCTAAAGCCTCAACCCTCAATCGTTAAACCTTCAACCCTAAACCCTATCCCTAATCCCTCTACCCTCAACACTCTACTTTAACCCTAATCCCTTGACCATCAACCCTATCCCTAAACCCTCAACTCTCAACATTAAACCCTAATCTGTCAACCCTAAACCCTAATCCCTAAATCCTATCCCTAAACCCTCAACCCTCAACACTATACCTTAAACCATAATCCCTCAACCCTAAACCCTAAACCCTCAACCCTAAACCCTATCCCTAAACCCTCAACACTATACCTTAAACCCTAATCCCTCAACCCTAACCCTAAACCTTGTCCCTAAACCCTAATCCCTCAACCCTCTACCCTAATCCGTCATCTGTCATCCCTCAACTTGAATCCCTCATCCCTAAACCCTAAACGCTATCCCTATTCCTAGACCCTCAATAGGCTCAATACTATACCTTAAACCCTAATCCCTCTACCCTCGACACTCTTATTTAACCCTAATCCCTTGACCATTAACCCTATCCCTCAACCTCAACCCTCAACCATCAACTGTCAACCCTCAACACTCAACTCTAAACATTAAACCCTAATTCATCAACCGTAAACCCTAATCCCTCAAACCTAAACCCTATCCCTAAATCATCAACCCTCAACACTATACCTTAAACCCTAATCCCTATCCCTTAACCCTTAAAACTTAAACCCTATCCCTGTACCCTCAACACTTGACACTATATCTTAAGCCTTAAACCCTCATCCCTAAAGCCTCAACCCTCAATTCTTAAACCTTCAACCCTAAACCCTATCCCTAATCCCTTTACCCTTGACACTCTAACCCTAACCTTGACATTAAACACTAATCCGCCAACCCTAAACCCTAATCTGTCAACCCTAAACCCTCAACACTCAACACTATACCTTAAACCCTAATCCATCAACCCTAAAACCTAATCCATCAACCCTCAACCCTAAACACTATTAATAAACCCTCAACCCTTGAAACTATACCTTAAACCCTAATCCCTCAACCCTCAACCCTAATACCTCAACCCTCAACCCTAATCCCTCATCCCTAAACCCTAAACTCTATCCCTATTCCTAAAGCCTCAACCCTCGACACTATACCTTAAACCCTAATCCCTTATCCCTAAACCCTAAACACTATCCCTCAACCCTTAACCCTTAAAAATTAAACCCTAAAACCTATCCATAAACCCTCGACGCTCAACACTATATTTTAAACCCCAATCCCTTAACCCTCAGCCCTAAAGCGTCAACCCTCAATCGTTAAACCTTCAACCCTAAACCCTATCCCTAATCCCTCTACCCTCAACACTCTACTTTAACCCTAATCCCTTGACCATCAACCCTATCCCTAAACCCTCAACCCTCAACCCTCAACTCTCAACATTAAACCCTAATCCGTCAACCCTAAACCCTAATCCCTCAACCCTAAATCATATCCCTAAACCCTCAACCCTCAACACTAGACCTTAAACCATAATCCCTAAACCCTAATCCCTCAACCCTAAACCCTAAACCCTATCCCTAAACCCAACAAAACTACTTTGCCTTATGTTAGGTTGTTAAACCCATCATTTTTGACACTCTTCTCTTAAAGATATTTGAGTTGCAAGAATATGTCAGAAAAATGGCTATGAACTTTTTTAATGTTAGTAATGTTATATGGCATGTTTTTCTGGCCCATTTGGGGTTCATTATGCCAATAGGTGTACACACTGTGAGAAAAGCTTTGCATATGGTACATCCACAGTGAGTAATTAATAGTTGAAATCAGAAGGATGATCATTATGAGAAAAGCTTTGCATTGGGGTACATCTATGTTTCTTGCTGTGCACCCCGCACTTAGGGGAGGTATATTGTTATGAAACAAGCAAATAATCTCCCATTGTTTACTGGCTCTATCCACAAGAACTACTAAACTATACCTTAAACCCTAATCCCTCAACCCTAAACTTTCAACCCTAAACCCTATCCCTAATCCCTCTACCCTCAACAGTCTACCTTAACTCTAATCCCTCGGCCCTTAACCCTAAATGCTATCCCTAAAGCCTCAACCCTAAACCCTAACCCCTCAAGGTCCTAAACTCTAATCCCTTATCCCTAAGCTCCAAATCCTATCCCTAAATGCTCAACCCTTAACCTTAAACCTTAATCACTCAATCCTTATCCACCCCTCTCCTCCCCTATCTGGCTCACTCCCATCTCTACCCTCCTCTACCGTCAACACTATACATACATACATATAGGCATACTTAGATACATACATACATATAGGCATACATAGATACATACATACATATAGGCATAGATACATACATACATACATACATACATACAGGCATACCTACATACATGATTAAAAGCCTTAAACATAAAAAAATTTAAGTTTAACATAACGCGCTCGCGTTATTTAAAACATGAAAAACAGCACAAACTTTTGTTGTAAAGGAAAAATGCAAAGAAAATAATAACGCGCTCGCGTTATAACGCGCTCGCGTTATAACGCGCTCGCGTTATAACGCGCTAGCGTTATAACGCGCTCGCGTTATGTCTTGCTTTGGGAATCCCAAGCCTTGGGCTTGGGATTTGCTTTGGATTTCCAACCCAAAGGCTTGGAGTGCCTTATGAACAGTAACAGACGTGTTTTTCCATATTCTTCAAGATTTTAGATAATTTTGTTCATGCTAACCCTCAGATTTGCACGTGTTTCAAGGTCAAACAAATCAAACACCTGGGTAATGTTAGGATTTCTCTTAGCTATCTGACGATGTAATTTTTTTCACATTTTAACAATGTTAAGCCTTTCATCTTTAATTTTTTTTATTTGTGTGTCCGTTTTTGGGCAAAAACCACTGTTTGGTCTTTTTTTCATTGTAAATTAACTATTCATTGAAATTTCAAAAAAATTACATATTTAGAAACTAGACTCCATTCTACAAATATTAAAAAAAGAAAAAAATGATTTTTGATTAGTTTTCAAAATTTATAGGGGTAGCACGGCCAAAATTCTATTTTTTAGGATGTGTCCACTTTGAAAATTAGTAAAAAATCAAATATTCATCAAATAATTATCAGAAAAATCGGGCATAAACTACATGCTATTAGCTAATTTCTCACCGAAGCGATTTTAAAAATACCAAAAAAAAGTTGACCTTTTGACGGAGCCACAAAACATGCTATGTTATGTTTTTTTGACAGAAACAACACCAATTTCTGTGGCTCCCTCTTTTGAACCCCTTAATCTATGCCATTTTCAAAAAATAATAGTAGTTTAGAAAGTAGACTCGGAGCACTACGAACATTGTTTTGGTTGCATCTCCAAATTTTGAGTGTAACTATGCTCAATTTCTCATCCAAGGCCAGTATTTCCTGATTTCAGAAAAAAAAGTGGCCACTTAAGACCCCTTTTTGGCCCCCCATCTTCCTGCACTTACCCTATGTATATTTGATATACTCAAATATAAGCATCAAGTGAGGATAATACCTCATAATGAGTTAATGATGTTAGGCTTGAGTAGTCGAAGGCTTTCATTAAAGAGGAGTCTTCAAAAATCTTAGTAGTGGATCAAACCACTTGTTAATGATCCTTTAATGGTCAGAAAAGTTTAAGCAATGTGTTGGCCTCATTTAAAGAGGAGGACAGTGATAATAATCACCACAACCAACGAGCCAAGAAAACGGCTATCTTCCATTGACAAGTGGGAACTTTACATAAAATGTGGTGACTGTTAAAACCAAAACGTTATGGATTGTTATATATTTATTAAGTTGGCAAATGTATCTTTATGAAAGGTGCGAAGTAGGGTGACTAAAAAGGAAGTCGTGCCTGAGCTTTTAAGGAGGACGACTCAGTTTGAGCCGAGTGTGGAGGATAAAAAAGGTTAGAAACTTGAGAGTAAGGCATCAAACAGGAACAAGAAAGAGGATTTGTGGCTAAGGAGACAAGGAATACGCAACAGAAGAGTTGACTTTGTGTCTTTTTGCACATACTGTCAATTCAAGCCCATTGATTACCAGGTATTCCTTAGTTTTCTGTGTATATTATCATTGAGGAAATCGTCTAAACTGTTCATACTTGTGTCTTGGGCGACTATGTGAGTACACCAAAGAGGTATAACCTCCTGTATGCTTCAGTATGTAGTTGTAAACTATTAAGTGTCAATTTAGGGAAATGCAGATAACATTTCGAGTAAACCATTTTGTTCTTTTTCAAAAACTGATAAGGCTATGAATGCAGAGTAATATGGTCGATGCTTGGTAATACAAGTGAGTACTCTATTATAGTATTCTGAATCGACCATTTTTTTATTGATTCTTAAAACCGATAATCATATCAAATCTTAGTATGAGGATAAAATGATTATCTTAGTAAGAGATTGACATAGTTGTCATGAGCTTGGAAAATAGTCTTTATACTGATTAAGTTAAAAGCAAACCAATGAAATGATTATGACAAAAACCAAACAATAGACTCTCAAATTTTATTAGAGTTGATTAAACTTTGGTAGAATACTCTTAGATCTGAGTAGAATAGTTAAGACCTTGAGTCGAGGTAATACTAATTTAAAGTATTTCTCTCATTTAGATTCTTTTTAAAGAATAACAGAAATGATTTCTATCCATGAGAACTTAGAATCATAGGTATTCTTAGACAAATATAGTACTCCTCGAATGAAGTAACCTAGAGATATTGTGGTGGACGGAAATAAGGTTTGTGGGAGAATCTTTTTGATATTATCATTCTTGGAAAGATCCAATACAATGAAGTAGGCTAAGTCTATTAGAGAATGACCTCATAGGGTTATATACTCAGGATATATTTTGTTTTTAACTCATTATCAAAGTTAATCTACGTTCCTTATATGGGCAATATTATCTATTTAAGAATTATAGCATTCTTAACCTTAGATGAGTTAATCAAGGGTTATTTGTGAACCTAGGACTCCTTGATAAAGAAATATGGTTATATTGTAGTATCATGTTAACAAAGGATAATAGGTAAACCCTAGAGTCGTTTTCAAACCAAATGAATGGTTATGTTATATAGACTTATTTAAGTCTAAAAGTATTATTATTATGAGTCATAGATTAAACTATTACATGATTAGGATGGGTAAGCGTTTTAAACTGTGAGAATACAACAGTATCCAAGTCGAGTAGGGGTGGGTGAACACAATGACTACGTTCATTATGAATGATATTGATATTGAAAACTTTGGCCAAAGTAATGCACTTGTTTTCTGCATGCATTGTCGGTTCACTGTATTCGGATTGCTCATCCTATCAGAAATCATACTTAGCTAGAGGGTATCTAGGGTTGTATGGTTGATAGAGTTGAGTAGAATACAACACTATGTACTCAGGAAAGGCAAATTACCATTGGTCACCTAAGGTCTATATTCCTCATGAAGGGTAGGGCCACTTCCTATGTGGAAGATGTGTGGGAGACAGTCAGTCTGTGGTTGGAGGTAAATCACTGAAAGATGCTCTCTCTCCAAGCAGGAAAGACTTGTGATAAAGATGTCAAATATTTAGAAGCAGTATTTATCCCAAAATTGTATATGTAATGGATTTACATTTGTAAACATTGTAAATAAGAAAGACAATATGATTTATTGTATTTTGTAAAAAGAAATCTTGTAATTGTAATTACTTGATTATATGTTGAATAAAAGAAAAATTTCTCTATCTCATTTTTTTACCTTGTTGAATTACTTTATGGTAACTTTCTGGTTTTACTATGTTTTTAGAACGTGTATGTTACAATTGTTATGGGTTGATCATGTTGGTGGATCTCAAACCGAACGTTCACTTTTCGTGTTTTGATTTGGTTGAAGTTGTGGGGCTCTTGTTGTATCCATTTTGAATTTTTGAGTTTGATTGATTTGAGAACAAAACTATTGAATTTGAACGTGTGCTAGTTTCATTAGAGGGGACATTCCCTTGGACACTATGTGATTTTGTCCTAGATTGGGGGTGTAGGAAACACCATGAAATGAATATGGAAGTGAAAGATGAACATGGAATGAAAGAAGCATGTAAGAACACAAAAGAGCCAATCAGAAGTTTTTGTTTTTCACGTCAATTTCACCAAATATGTATGGTGAATCCAGCGTCAGTTGTGAAAATGATGATGGAAGTGGGATCAAAGTAATAGAAATGCAAAAAGATCAACTAGGAGGTTTTGTTGTTCATGTCAAGTTCACCAAATATGTACTCCTTGAAATGTGACACAAGCACAAACATGAATGAGTTAGCCTCGATATAGAATATGAACTATCCCCTTGCTGATTGTGACCTCCAAGTCACTCTCTCATGGAAATAGCTAGTCGAGTGGAGGCATAACCCAAGTGTGATTTTGCTCTTGTGGAAGCAAAACATCACAAAGAATGGTTGGCCAGTCCTAGGGCCTAATATGTGTTGATGTTTGTTCTTCTAAGACTGTGATGGTGGAGATAACCCTATGACCCAAATGGTCACTAGTTGTTGATCTCCTATTTGAATTCCTTAAGTTCCAACACTTAGATGGGTGTCGATTTTGCTCGTTGATAAATCTTAGGTGTTCTATGTAGTTGTCATGTTCTAGTATGACTTGGTGTATGACTTCTACGTTTTGGATTATCCTGAGAGCATGTTTGTGCTCTTCTACCATTTGAGGTGTTTTTTGTCTAGGATGTATCAACTCTATTTCTTCAAGGATTTCCCTAACCCACTCACCTCTAACTCCTGAACACATTTGTATGCTTGGATGAGAGAGATTTGACTAAAGTTGACCAAGATTTACTTTTATTTAACCTTGACTTTGTGATGTGATCAAAGGTTTCCTATGGATTCACTTGAATGTCGACCTTGTGATGGTATCAAGGAGTTTTCAATTATAATTTCAAGTTGACCTCATGATGAAATTGAGGGATTTGTGTACTCACTTTATTTTGACTTTCTCTTTTCTAGTGTTCTTTTGGTTTTTTATGTATGCAAAGCAATGTTTTTCTTATTTTCTGATTTGATAAGATGACTTAATTACTATGCCTTGAAATATGAATGCAAACTTAAAATGGATTGAGCTTTGAAAGCTAAAATTAAAATTGAGAGAGCTTGGGGAGAGCTATGAATGCTATGGAAGCACTATGTGAGCACAATAGGTATAGCTTGAGAGAAAATTAAGAGCATAAAAATGCTTTTGAAGCTTTTGAAATCTTAGCAAACTATCCTAAACATGAAATAAAAGGCACACAAGTCCTGCAATGAGCATCAAGATGTTAATGGAGAGAAAAAGAAAAGCTTTTTGAATGGCTATAACAATGAGTTTGCCTCATAAGGGAAAGCTTTGAAGCTTTGCAAAAATGAAAACTAAAGAAATGAACTAAGAGGCTCAAAGGCCTATGGAGAAACTTTAAAAAGCTTGTGAAGATGAGAAGAGCACTCTCCAACTTGAGAAATAATGAAGAGGTGAGGGGTATTTATAGGTTGGGAGAGCTCACAAAATGGGGGAGTTGATTGAAGAGTTAACTCAATTGATTGGTGAGTTAACAAGCTTGATTGAGGAGTGAACTAGGTTTGATTGGGAGTTAACAAGCTTTGATAGCCTTTCATAGAAGAAGAAATGGAGTTAGCATGATATTGATTGAGAAAAGACTAGAATTGATTTGTGAGTTAAAATGGAGTGATTGGGAGTATTGAATTAGTCAAAAGAAGTTGATGATTAGTTAGGGAAGGTGAGTCACACAATCAAGGCTTAATTTGGAGAAAATTTGGGCCAAAACTAAAGAGAAACTCATGCATGAGAACATGATAGGGTCACCCAGGGGTCACCTTATTTGCTAGTAGGGTCACCTGAGGGAGATCTATGGGTGACTCAAAAAGGAGAGGTCTTGGGAATGATTTGAAGGATTGAGAATGGTCCTGGGAGGCTAGAGATGCCATCTGGCCCCTGAAACTAACCAAATTGATGCATATGAGTGGATCTCCTAGTTTACTAGAGCAAATCTCCCTTGAGAGATCTAGAATTCAAATGGGGCGACCCAAAATCAAGGAAATGGGCATTGAAATTGATGGTTGGAGATGGTCTAGGAGGTCAACTAGAGGACTCTAGAGGGTTGAAATGGTTGAAACAGGTTTAGGGAAAGTAAAATCCCATGTTATGACGCTAATAGGCCATGTCAACTAGGCAAAAGAGTGAAAAAGATGAAGTGTTGATGAAGGGAAGTGAAGAAGGAAAAGGACCTTCAAGGGTTAACTAGGGGGTAGGAAAAGAATGAATGCAGTGAAGGAAATACCATCCACATATCACCAAGAAGAATACTACTGAGAGGTCATTTTTACATGCTTACATGTATGCGTTTAGGATTACAGCTCATCATCGGATCATCATGTAGGCTCATGCATGTTTTAAGTGCTTACAGTGACCTCAATAGTAAATGAAATTTAATGGTAATGGAATTTATGTCATAGAATTGAAAAGTGTATCATAAATTCCAAGCAATTAAGTGCCAACCACACATAGATTATCATGGTGAATCTAATGCAAAATATTAATGAATAATGGTGTGATAATTTAACCACCACTAGACTAAATTTTGACAAAATTATGGTGAGTTGGTGCCCCTACTTGCCACAAAATAAAGCATCACCTCTTTAACTTAAACCCTAGTAAGGTGAATATTTTAAATTGAAGGATTTGGTATAACAAAGTGTTGGTTTAAAAATTAGTGTCAATAATTGAGCCAAAAGAACCAAACTATATGCTAAATCATGCATCAAAGACACCCATAGAAAATGACATAAAAATGAAAGGGCATTAGTATACACTTTTCTCCTTTATAATATGAAATACTACATAGTACTTATTATCAAACGAAAAATAAAATAAAATATTTATTACTTACAAGAAAATAATACTCTTTTTGCAACATTTTAAAAAAATTGTATATGCCTTAAAATGTATTTCTAGTAGGCAACTATACATATGGTATTGACATTTTCTATCATTTGTAGGATACTTATATGTAATTATTGTATGATAAATGAAACAATTTGGGTCTAGAAATGAGTTGCTATATTTATATCAATATATTAGACTTTAACTCGCCCTTTTTCCTAATATCTCAAATCCACTTGTAACTAAAAACCTCTAGATGTGATTATATGGTCAATAGACACCAATATTTATAAGTGCATTGACTGCACAAAATATCTCATTATAAATTAAAAAAAGATATATAATACTAAGTAAATAATTTTATAAGTATTGCTTATTATTTATTAAATTGTACCAATAAGTATTGTTTCTAGTTGTAAAGAAATAAATCACTTCACTAATAATATAGATAATTAAATAAATGTAAAAAATTAAGCACAATTAACTTAGATTAATTAGTGTTGGGTCAATAAACCAAAATGTTAATTTTATAAAATTAAATATAATGGGTCAAAGTACTTAACTTTGGGAAACAATGAAGAATTAATGTTAATTCCATGTATAATCTAATTGCCAAGGTAAAAAAATTAGTGCTCATAGTTTGATAAATGTCTCAAGAATCCCTGAGCGTCTAATATGAGTACCTTGAAAATTACCTAAGCACTTTGAGAATCGCCTAATGTGTGAGAATGATCTATGATCTCTCACCTTCTCCATGTCTACTTTTATCACAGTAGTGTTTATAAACACCTTAGATATTTTTATCAGATTGTTAAGTATCAAGTTCTCTTAGGTCAACCCACTTTATATCTAAGTGAATACTCAAAGACATAATTATCATGCATACAAATGGCCTATATAATTTTAATGTAGATTCTAATTCATTTTTGTCCCATTAGAAATGTGCGCTCTAGATATTCTTTTTATCCCAAAGATCATGTATGATAATACATACACATTGAATATTTTTAAATACAGAAACATAGCAATAAATTGCACAAACATGTTCTTAGTAAGCTCATAACAAGTATAGAAAAAGGTGGAATTTTAAAATTTAAATTTTAAGGTCAATCTCAAGCCACTTGAAATTGATCTTGAGGTTTTCAAGATTGACCTGGGATAACAAAGTACTAGATGCAATGCATAGAACCAATATATGGAAATGGGTAAGAATGTGCATTGATAAATGATGGATAAATGTATATAATTATGTGTAAATAAAGATGAAATAAAACTGAATGAACAAAAATAAGTATAAACAAGTGCCACGTAGTGGCCAGTACCTACCTTGTAGTGTTGTTATTATAGTATTTGTTTAGTTGTAATTTTTTTTTGTTGATTAGCTATTGGTTGTATATAGTATTTGTTTAGTTGTAATTTTTTTGTTGATTAGGTATTGGTTGTATAGACAAATTGCATTCCAATAATTGAAAATTTAATTTTTGAAGAGTGTTGAAATGTCTTGGGTAAATAAAATTGAAATCTCAAAAACAATCTAATTTGGTAAAAATAAAATAGGACTAAAATATTTCCTAACTATAAAACTAAACTTTTACAAAGTCTATTAAATAACACAAATATTTCCTTAAAATGTAATAATACTAATACTCTTATAATTTAAAATGCAATAAAATATTGTAAGTTTGAAGAATAAAATAAAAAATGTAATAACATGGTGAAATATTTTTTGTGATAATGTAGATTTTTAACTTTTGACTAAATAAAATTGAAATCCTATATTTTTAACTCTTACTAAATGAAATTGAAATCCCAAAAATAATCTAATTTCATAAA
Organism: Cunninghamia lanceolata; assembly: GCA_027924645.1. NCBI lineage: Eukaryota > Viridiplantae > Streptophyta > Pinopsida > Cupressales > Cupressaceae > Cunninghamia > Cunninghamia lanceolata. The sequence goes on from BSBN01001011.1 coordinate 4,695,114, forward strand.
ATAATATAGTTAATAAAATTTTAAAAATATAATGCACTTCCTTATTGTATATTTTTCCCTTTTTTATTTGATTTGATAAAACCCTAATAAAATATAGTTATAAAATATTATTAAACATAAATAAAATAATATATTAATTGCCACTCCCTTTCCATAAGGCAATATTACGGCCGTTATTGTAATGGATGCCATTAGATTAAAGAAAAATAATTTTTCAATTTGTTATAATATTTGCATCTATACAATAGCAATAGCTAAATATTTTTTAAATAGAAAAACTATTTTCATTGGTTGTAACAAGAATTATTAATAACTAGTTAAGAACATGCCTGGTTATAGTTTCCTTGGCACAAGCTCATTAACTGGAGTGAATTTGTTTTAGGGCGTGAGAAAATTTTAAATAACAACCATTGCACCAACCCAAATCAATTGAAAAACCTACACGAGCACAAGGGAATAGATAAAATCCAATTTAATATACTATGAACTATGAAAGAGTTATAGCAAAGACAATGATACTACTGGATAAAGGGGCTAAAAGGCTCGTGAACTAAAAAATAATTTTAAAAAAATTCAAATTTGTTACTACTGGATAAAGGGGCTAAAAAGCTCGTGAACTAAAAAATAATTTTAAAAAAATTCAAATTTGTTGCAACTCTATAATGTTCACATACAAAAGACTATCAAGAAACTGTTGAGCCAAAATAACAACCATTGCACCAACCCAAATCAATTGAAAAACCTGCAAGAGCAATAGATAAAATCTAATTTAATATACTATGAACTGTAAAAGAGTTATAGCAAAGACAATGATACTACTGGATAAACAATTTTTATCTTGCATAATTCTGTGCTCATCATAATTTTGATTTGGGAAATGTAGGGTATTTATAAAATTTTGGAGTAAAAGCGGTTTGGGTAGTTGAACAGTAATAGTTAGGTGAACTGCACCAGTTTTTAATATTTTCAATTTGGCAAAGTAACAAAATAGTCAGGAAATGTACGGTATTTATAAAATTTTGGAATAAAAGCGGTTTGGGTAGTTGAACAGTAATAGTTAGGTGAACTGCACCAGTTTTTAATATTGTCAATTTGGCAAAGTAACAAAATAGTCAGGGTGTACATTTAATATAATAGGAAGCTGTTTCCTATGTATTAAATATTCAATGTTCATATTTTCACTTAAAATTTAAATATAAATTTTTAAAATTAAATATTAAATATTTAAATAATATTATAATAATAATGATTAAATAATTAATTAATTAATTAATACTAATACTTTTATAATTTAAAACGTATTAAAATATTGTAAGTTTGAAGAATAAAATAAAAAAATGTAATTAAATTCATGATACTATAATTTGAAAGTTTTGACTAAATAAAATAAATAATCTAATTACATAAAATAAAATGTGTAGAACCCTAAAAATTTAGGCATGACTTAACTAGTGGGAGACAAAATTTGTGTTCATAATTTGTTTACTTGCCACATGCTCCCCTCAAACCAAAATTCTCTCTACATTTATAGTTTTTTGTTGCACTCTCCCAACAATCCGACAATCTGAGAGGAGGTCATTTTTTTTCAGCGAATGACAATACAGATAAATCATTTCTAAATAATTTTTTGTTAAAAATTTATCATGTTGACATAGGAAAAGTACAAATTTAAATCAAATTTGTCCGACAAGAAAAATAATCCTATCTTTTGATTGGTTTGCAATCAATAGATTAATAACTAGATAAGTGCGAACTCATTGCAATAGTACGAGCCTAAGGCAAGTACTAGTTAGTAAATGTAAAGTGGATAAAAAAAACATCAAAAAGAACCAAAAACATAAAAATATACTACTTATCAATATATAATTATATTAAGTCATTTGATTAAAATAAATCTAAAATTAAATAAGAATTGACATAAATATACAATTTTACCATTACTAGTTTTAAGACTATTTTTCAAATTTTCACCATTACACTAGTTTTAAGACTATTTTTCAAAATACAATTAAGGAAATTTTAAGACAAGTCTTAGGAATTGGACATGCATATAAATTAGCTAAAAAACTAGCCTTAGAATTGGACGTTCATACAAATTAGTTTATGACTAACCTTAGAGAGTTGAAACATGCATTAAATAGTTTATGACCAAACTTAGGAATTGGACGTGCATATAAATCAAAGGGAGTTTTGAAGTAAAGGGACTTAATGAAGGATGAAGAATGTAATCCAGGTTGATGGTCTTTTAAAAGCCTAATTTGTTGTTGGGATTCTGATCCGAACTAACCTTAATTAATTATTGATTAATTATTTTGTTTCAACAGTTGCAATGGTCCCTGAATGTGACTTTTGGGAATAAATAAATTCTACTTCTTTTCCAGTGGAGAAGCAGGCAGAATCTTACACACATCTCTAAACAAGATTGCAGAAGACTCCAACCAGTGGCTATTATTCCTACAACACTGCAGGTGACCTGTTCACCAGGTGTTATCCTCTGAATCTCCAGCAAATCCAGATCAGATTCTCTTGCCAAGTTTTTTTTAATTTCAACTCTAATGAGGCAGTCCAGCAAAATTGAAATAGTAACAAAGATTTTATCAATTACATTAATCCAATCATTTTTTTGATTAAGAGCAAATGAAGCTCAAATGAAACAGCAGTGAAATGCCTAGCCCAAGCAGCCACAAAAAGATAGACAACAAGGAACAACCAACACTATTTTGTAAGCAGTGTGAGATTTAGTGGGGGCCAGTAAATAAATCTGGCTCAAATGGCAATATATTTGGTATCTGCATTATAATTAAACAGTGATAAAAATTGTTCTCTAGCCAACTTGGGGCCAATTAAATTTCAATGGGAACTTCTTCAGATGCCACATAAGTCACCTTTTTGGTTGGCCTAAAGGCTAAATATACAACCCCCAATACATACAATACAATGGCTGGAACTACAATTAATCCTATCAATACAGACACTGCCTTAGGTAGATTATTATGGATTAAGCAACCAACAAAAGCTGTAATAACATAGTACATGTTTATTCCTATGATACAAAGTCCAAGACCCCAGGTAATTACTGTGATCTGCCAAAACATAAAAACATGTACATCACATTTAGCCTAGAAAAATAAATGAACTGACAAAAAATTTCTAAGTTATAAAAATGTTTCTATGCAGTCTTGGCTTACAGTAATTGAATTCTTGTGAGAACCCATCTTGGCTTTATTTCCAGTAAACTTCAGCAGGGGAATCAGCACAAATGGTAAATCAAATGACAGGATCATCTGTATGAAATATATGAACTTGCTTGGCATTAGTTTGGGACAACAGAATAATTAGAAACGAATAACATGATAGAAAGAAAAAAGGTTTTAATCTGTTTTCACAGAATAGAATTGGGGCCATGTATTCAATGCTCTGTTTTCATCTAGATATTATTTTACCGAGGAAATGATTATTAGATTTCCAGCACCAGAAGAACCGCTAATGGTAGACACTATTAAACTTGGTATGATTGCAATGCACCGTGTCATAAGATTACGAAGCCATGCCGTCAGTTTCAGATCCAGAAATCCCTACAAGCCCATATTCACAAATTGTGGTTAGATAAGAACTTAGATAACAAGCATAGAAAAAATATTAAAAGCCTAATTAGAGTGCTATGTAATCCAGATTTCATTATCAGGAGTGTTGGCACTAAGTTAACTCTCTCATAGTAGAACTTTGATGTACAGACACCTAATTGTTGCCCAAATCATTAAGTTGTAGGTAAACTGATTTCTTTTTTCAACCATGTGAGTATTTAGCTGTTGTGACTGGTGATTGGAATGGAATGGAATCCTTTTATAGTCCACGATGCCTCACGACGTAGCTTATAGGTGGCTTGTAACATATGGGACTACCTCATACTCCCATTGGTGTTGAAGGAGGCACCTAATTGTGCTTCAATATGAGGCATACATACTTGGCCCCCTGCAAAATTCAAACTTGTGACCTCCCTTTCAAGAGGAAAAGTTTTTCACCAACAGGATTTATCTCTAGACTTGGGGGTAGACAAAACCAAAATGTTCATGGGCTTAGTCAGCACATTAATAAAGTATAAACATGACAATTAAGTGATTTCATAGATAATGATTTCAGATATATAATAGATTGTTTTTTCTCTTTTTGTTTTGATGATATATGATCAGAAACATTGATATTAAATATTTTTGTACAATTATATGTTCTTGTATATGTATTTTCTTGCATTTGGTTTATTTACTTTATTGCATATATTTGAACCTAGGATAGGATAAGCTTGCCTTAGGTATCTACTAGGGTAGGTTTCACATGTGACTTGTACTTCCTTATTTGGTGGAGATGTTTTGCACACATGTGACTACATCTCCTTTATCCCATATTGATTGTACATTCATATATCTTAGTGGTGTATCCTGTACATATACCCACTTGTGCATCTCATTGTTAAGCAATCTCTTGTACAATTTGCACATGCATTGAGTTTGCATATTTCAATCCATTGATCTTTTGATCTATATTTGTGTGTCTTTAGTCTCTTGTCTTGGGTGGTTTTTATAGCCAAATCTTACATAGTATCAAAGCTTCAGATCTACCACCCCCTTCTCTTTTTTGGAGAGTTTTGGTGAAGAATTTTCACACAATGTGCCTTGGAGAAAAACAAACCTCATGATTGAATCCAAAAGGTCCAAAAACTTATAATTGATATAAAACTTGATAGGGTTTGGACATTTTTTAGATTCAACATTTTTTTAGGTTTCATCAAAATTTAGATTGTATGAAACCCAAGTCCATATGGAATATGTACAGTATGATCTAGTCATGTAATATTTTGTAGCATATTAGAGTGTCTACATCATCCTTTGCAACATCTGGATATAAGGTACATTTTTTTATAGAATTTTGAGGGTTTTTATTGGTCGTTTGTATGGATTATAGGGTATGCCTTTTCTTGACTTGTAATTCCACAAGTGTCATACCAGCATCGGCATTGCAGGTATCACAAGCAAAAAAGGGATAAAGCCTAGGTTCTATTGGTGACTATTGCCCAATCTTCGATGCTTGGCCTCGAAGCCCCTGGTTCCTCTTAGTAAATAGGGCTAAACCCTAATAGGTAGGGCTCCACCCACTCATCACTCAGATCCTTAGCTAATCTGCAACCTATGCTATGCCTGTCACCTGGTCTCTACCACCACTCCACCCAAGCAGTTCTCAGGCCAATGCAGCCCAATCCTACCCTTGTATCCCCACTCAACGAGCAATGCCACCTATTGTGCCATTGGAATAGTGATAGGGGTTGGTTTCATTTGGCATTAAAGAGTTATTTTTTCAAGAAGTATAATTTTCATCCATGGAGTCTATTTTTTTACTTCTTATAGGCATTAGAAAGCTATTTTTGAGCACTTTGCAACCATCTACTTGGTTTTTCTAGAATTTGCACTAGGTACCTATTATTTGAGTTTGAAGTCTATTTTTCTATTTTAACTTGTGCTTTTCATGATTTGCACATATGGGGCCATTATTTTTTGTTGTGGGAGGTTCCAATTTTATATGATTTGATCTCTAATTAATTAATGAGGAGTCTATCTTAGTCAAATAGTGTGTTTTTCAATTTATCCTTCTATAATCACCCTGAACAAAGTGAACTATAAGTCTTGGCAAGAGAGCATCCTGAAACATCTCAAGTGGCTTCATCTCTTCCCTATCTCTATGGACTTGTTCTTGAACCAAGTACTTAATGGAGAAAACAAACATGGGCTAACATGAATGATCATGTCTTAGGATTAATTGGTTGCAGTGTTGATTTTGACACTATGTGCTCCATCTTACATTTTGAGTGCCCTCGCATTCTGTAGACCAAAATTTGGGGGATCTATGGAGATGTTTGAATCAATCTCCATTCCGAGTAGATCCTGTTATGGACAGTCGTATACCCCTTGATGATTCTAATAACCTACCATATGATAATGATACAAGAGAGGAGCTTGTTTATTTGGAAGGTCTTGAATGTTGTGATGGCATTGAGGCTTCTCTTGATGCTTCTTCTCCTTCTATAGAGACATTCATTGGTTCTTTATCTTCTATGACTCCTAATCCAAATTTAGAGGGTTCATCTTCTTTACCTACAAGTTGGCATCCTAAGGCTAAGGACTCTTGCATTCTAGCATTGAAAAATTCATCTACAAGTGTTCATACTCAAACATCTTGTTTGGACACATCATCATGAGATGACTAGAATAGTTGGATGACATACATTGAGATCACACCTCCTACATCTCTTATTCCTTGAGAGTTCAATGTTGCTACATCCATGGCTTCTAATGATGTAGTATAGCAAGATCTTTATATTAGTCTTCTAAATACAGTTTATTGGGATGAGTACTTGACCAATATATCAGGTTTGTTTTGTGAGTCCCATTTACAAATTTAGTAGACACCATTGAGGACATTCATCTACTCTTTGATGGTAGCCCAATCACAGTTATTGTCTCTCTAACATTGCCTTTGGATCTTGTTCTACATCTATTTCCACACGGTTTTGGTTTGTCATCTTCTTCATTGATTAGGATTGGAGTTCCTGATTTGATTGTGCCATCATTTAATACCAACATAACAACACTTGAGAAGAATTTAAAGACATCATACATCACGATTTTTCTTCCCTTATATTCCTTTTTGGAATGGGAATACATCCTACATACATCTTTGGTTTTGTTTCTTTCTAAGGAGAGGAACATTGTTCAATGTTCTTGGATCTTCATCATCCTTTGTCGAGCATCCACCATCACTACAAGAGATTATACATTGTGGGGGTGTTACCTAGTCTCTCTTCTTCTCTCTTATTGGAGGACATCTATTGTATGTTGGTGATGGAAGTTAATCTGTAGGGGGTCATGTTGAGTCCTTCCTTTCTTGCACTTTTTTTTAACTTTTCTCTCTTTTGGAGAGGGGTTTTTTCCTACGGGTTTTTCTCCTTTACTTCATTTGTGAGAAATTTCTTTGTATATGAGTACCTAACATGCCCTCATAGTCGGGACCCATCTTTGCATCTTTCCATGTTTCATCATTCTCCCTAAGTTGCACTTAAGGGGGATGTTGGTGTAAGCAGGGTTTTCTATCTATTTGGTTTCCTTCTGGGATCTTTTCACACTAGTCTAGTTAACCTTACTTCAAATATTTAATATTTGTGTTTCATGTTATAGGATTAAGACAACTATCATCATCTGAATATGTCCTAAATCTCTTCCTTGCATATATATAAAGGGTTCTTTCATAATGTAATCATAGTGTATCATATAATAAAGGTTGCATTGCATGATTCTTTGCAAATCAAAGATTATCATTACTTCTCTTTTGTTGTGTTGAAGGACATTGATGTCATAGAGAATCTTGGGCTCCTAGACGTTGGAGGTCAAATGTACAAAGGTTTCAATTTGATAGGTGCATGTCAGATCCAATAGGTACCCAATCCTTCAAAGCATTTTTGGTCAAAGTTGAATCTTCCATCATACTTAAAAAGCCCAAGAACCTATAGATCAATTGTCATTTCAACAAAATCATAACACTTTGTTTGAAGCCATAAAAAAATTCCCTCATTGACCGTACAAATCATGTAGCAAAGCATATTCTCTACACATTTGAAATATTCTACAAATTATCTATTGGTGCATAGGACTACACATTTACCAGGATCCATTCATCTTCTTTCCATACCCACCTCAACTACGCTTATGGCGGAGTGTTGGTCCATATTTATTTTCTTGCATTTAGCTTATTTACTTTATTACATATTTACACCTAGGATAAGATAAGCTTCCTTAGGTAGGTATCTACTTGGGTAGGCTTCATCTGATTACATCTCCTTTATCCCACATTGGTTATACATTCACATATCTTACTATAACCACTTGAAACTCATTGTTGAATAATCTCTTGTGCATCTTGTACATGCACATACATTGAATTTGCATATTGCAACTATTGTTGAATAATCTCTTGTGATCTTTACACATATATTGAATTTGTATATTGTTTATCTATTTGTGCTTGTCTTTAGTCTTTTATCTTGAGTTATCTTGGATGGCTTTCATACCCAAATCTTACTAATACTAAATGTGAAAATATTATATCTCTTTTTAAAAGAAACCATCTCAAAAGTTATTTAATATCTTTTAAGATGAATAATTGTTTCTACTATTTTAAAAATGTTTTGGAAATGTCTATGATAAATAGTGGTAAAGTTACAGTTTTGGATTTTTTATGGGTGCCCAATGTTCAGAAAAATACAATGGATATTCTACCGACAAAGACAAAGACGGCGATTGCTTTAAACGGAACGAAAGGTTTAAAAAAATCGAGGACAGCGATTGTGTGCATAGGTAATCTTCTTCTTGGAATAAAGATTGCAGCAGGTGGTGTTTTTGAATAACTTCTTATTTTAAAAAGAAGTTATCGACGAAACGGCCACATTATGCATTAAGCGCTAAGTGAATCATTTAAGCTAACCAGAAATGGACTAAAAATATTGCTTCTGAAAGATGGGTATTTGGGAACAAGTGCAAATAGGCAGTTTAATGGCGGAAATATGATCACTAAAATAAATTTAATCATTATCAAGAAAAGACACTAATTCTAGAACAAGACACAATCCAATTTTAGAAAGTTGCTGAAAAATAGTAGGATAAGATGCAACGATGAGCTTTACCTGCATCACATACTGCCCAGCATATGTTCCTGTGATGGTTGAGCTCTGCCCTGAGGCTAGCAAGGCGATAGAAAAGACCTTTGCACTCCATCCCTCTAGAACATGCTGGTAGATGATATAGACAATTTAATAAACATAATTAGTATGACTGGATAATTATATCAAGCAATTCCAGGGCATTAACCCCAATTGCTTGTTACCCTAAATGTAAAAATATAATATAAGCTTTTGCATGGCACAGAGCCTGTAATTAATTGTCAATCGTAAAAATCCCCACAAAAGATGATGAAGTATGCATAGAAATGGAATGAAAATGGAATCTAATTATAGTCCACCATGTCTCACAACCTTTATAGATGGCTTCTAACATATGGGACTACCTCATACTTACATGGAAATGGAATGAAAATGGAATCTAATTATAGTCCACCATGTCTCACAACCTTTATAGATGGCTTCTAACATATGGGACTACCTCATACTTACATGGAAATGGAATGAAAATGGAATCTTTTTATAGTCCACCATGAAGTATGCATGGAAATGGACTGAAAATGGAATCTTGCCTCATGACCTAGTTTATAGATGGCTTCTAACATATGGGACTACCTCATACTTCCACTGGTGTTGAAGGAGGCACCTAACTGTGTTTCAATATGAAGCATACATACCCTATCCCTGCACCATTCAAACTTGTGACCTCTTTTTCAAGAGGACGATTTTTTCACCAACAGGCCAACTCAAACATGACATGAAACTTTTACTTACCAAATATATTGGATTTCAGTCAAAATCAATGTCCAATCTTACAAAGCTAGTTGTTATTAACCTTTTGGAAATAAGGTAGCAGTCAAAAATAAATTAGAAAAGAAAGTTTGGAAATAAATTGGAGTCAAGAATAAGTTAGAAAAGAAAAATGTACATAACCAACTTACTTTTAACAGAAATGATGATTTAGTGACGTCCAAGTCACTGCAGTTGTGTTTGTTTTCACTAGATAGCGTGGGGGAGTTACACAGTACTCCACTCACAGAAATAACAGCAATGTTGATCATGCACGCCAAAGATAGAGCGAATCCACTTTCCATGAGATTGTATCGGCATACTGACTGTAACTCAAATTTATCATTAAATCTAATAACATCTATGTACATACCCAGAAAAAAAGGATTCATAGTTATTTCCTATAGACAAACTCACATTGATTCCAGAAACAGATTGAGGTATTTTCCTCAAAAGAACCAGGGCTGAATGAAGAAATATATTGTGCCTAAGAATTCAAAAGCCAATGAGCTTTGAATTTGTTTAAAGTTATCTTTATGTCCTATCAACAGAAATTTAGTAGTAAAAGAATGTATCATACGGCATAACCAAGGCAACGAGTATAGATATGGCAAGACCAGTTGCTCCATTTCCTCTCAACTGAGGAACAAAGGTCCCCTTCAAAACTTGTGTGAAATTGGGCTTTGCAAATCCTAGCTCCCCAACGAAACAGCCGGCCATTGTAAATAATAAAATAGCTATTACAAACTCCAATTTTCTGATCTGCAATCTCAAAATTTACATGTGTTAACATGGACCTTTTTCGAGATTTTCATATGAACAAACAAAAACTCGATTCAGTAGAAAATATATTATCAGTGGGTAGAAAATATGGCTACCCCATATCGCTGCAATGCCAGTAGAATGAGTGTGCTGACTCCTGTTAGGAGGACCCCTCCCCATACAGGTATGCCAAACAGCATATTGAGTGCAAAAGCTGTTCCAATAACTGATAAGAGTATTCAACCAGCAAGGCAATAATTAGTTACAAACAAACCACCTATAAATGCAGGGAAAAACCCATAGGTGTTGGAAATAAGTTACACCAGACCGACAATAGACTGGCCTAAAAAGGGTCCATAATTTAGTTTATGAACTGTAGCTTAACAATTAGTATTATCAAAGATACAGGCTAAGAGCCCCAAACACCTGCAGTGATTTAAGGAGGTGTTGTTGGAAATAAGTCACACCCAGACTGACGATGGAAAGAGGCCAGTAACTAGGTAGAGCACTGCAGCAGCAAATAAAAGGTTCTAAGTTTGGGTCCTAACTAGTCCATATGAACTGTAGCTCAACAATATAGCTCAACAATAAGCACCAATATTATGAGTGTGAATCTTGCACATCTATTTGATTTGAGAGGCATTTTATGCAGGGTTATACCAATAAGTCTGCCTATTGAATGCAAAATCCCTTCCAACTTCCAATAGTCAAACACCAAAAATCAATCAGAGAGAGATTAACAGTTAGGTTTTAGCATGATCATACATTAAATTTATCCATTGCTTTAGGTCATCCAGCATAAATGAACTTAGGAATTGACCTTCAGGGATATCGGATACAATGACAGCTACTTCTGCTAGCACCCATAATATATAACCCGCTAATCTTGGGTAATCTATTCTGCAGTGTTGAGCAAGGTCCTTGCCTGCAGTATTGGCACTTGAAACAATAAGGCTTTTTTTGCAAATAAACTATTTAGATTTTGAGCCAGAGAGCAAGAACAAGCAAAATTTCTAAAATGAATGCAAAGATGGACTGACCTGTAGCGACTCCCAAGTTGGCTGCCAGCGACTGAATAATCAGGGCAAAACACGATGCCACAAGAACAATCCACAGTAACTACAAAATTAAAAAACAGTAAGATTAATCAATTTAAAACTAGATTTCCATTTTACTATCAACATCCACAGCAGTATTCAATACTCTGAATTGTTTTTTTTATACACATGTGATGTTCGCATGAGCTAAGTATCAATACTAAAACTAGCTCGATGAACAGAAAGCACTGATAAAATTAGTGAGCACAACACAAAGGTAAAACAATGGGGTTGAAACCAGTGAAATAAACGGCAAGGACTTGTGGAATATTGAACAGTAAAACCCTTGAATTATAGATTTTTCCTGATATTTAAGGGATGTTCAACTTCCAACCTCCAAGTTATGAAACCTCTTAACAATCAACAACTTATTCACAGAACTTTTTAGATACTAACTATTGTATGTTATTGACCATTTATTTTTGGAGCTTCTTAGATTGTTTAAAAAATTAGAGTTTCTATTATTCTTATGTCATTTTAAAAAATATAGAAGCAGTCAAACAGGTGAAGTTGTTGAAAGGTTTTGAATGAGCCCACCAGGAAGTAAGGAAGTAAGACTAGGGGTAAGGAAGTAAGACTAGGGTGAAATTGAAAGATTTTGAATGGTTTTGAATGAGGATCTAAACCTGACACGAGACGAGATGAGGATGAAGATGAAGCCGAGATCGTGCCCCACGAATGAATGAATTTGGGGATGAATATCGCAGCCATTGACTCTCAGGCTAAGAGGTTCAGCCTAAGAGGCTCATGCTCCCTTTCCTAAAATGAGTGAAATTAAGGGGTGACTATACTTATGAACTAAATTTAATCTCTTTAACTTACTAACGAATAGATGAGACTGATATGTAAACAAAATTGTCTCCACAATATTCTTGCAGGTTAATTCTGCTTAACAAAGATTCCTTCTACATTTAGATTTAAACAAAGACAGCTATAGAGTGATTCTAACAACCCTGTTATCAATTAATCAATACACATACACTAACACTTTATTACTATCAGTGCCTTCTTATTACTGCCTAGATAGAAAGCTCATATACCTCGTACTTGTACCGAGCTCCTGCCTGCAAATCAGATTGCACTGCAAGCAATACCCAAACCCATATCTCAAAAATAATTTAAGGTGAATGGGTATAAACTCAAAAACAAAAAACCAAAGTAACTTAAGATGAATAAATATTCATATTAACAACACAATCCAAATCACTTACAGTTTCCAGGATCAACGTATGCAATGCACACCAGAAAACCCGGTCCTACATATGCTATAAATTTTCTCCACTCACTCTTCTGCAAACTTAGAAAATGTTAGTTTCCTTAAAGAGCTCATTACTGACTTCAGAAACCATGAATTTGGAAGTATAAATTGTAAGTGGGTACCTGCAGCTTAGCAGAATTTATAGCTTGATTAGTGTCTTGGTGGCCTGCATCTTCACCACTGCTCATCTCCGAATCAATCTCTACTCCTTCTCGTTTATTCTTCCCCATCTTTTTGCATCACCTAAAACAAACATCCCCCAATTGAAGAAACATACAGCAGAATCGGGCATTTGCAAAGATAGTCAAATACTTCTTCCATTCATTTGGCATCTCAACGGTCACCTGTGATTCTTTTTAACTAATTCAAAGTTGACAGGATGCAAAACGCGTGGAAATCAAAGAACATCCAATACAAATATTTCCTATCTCGTGGCAATCAAATAATATTGTTGTGGTTGTGACTCGATCCATTCTCCTTGTGTTCGGTGCACATTCACTCAATATTAAAATAACATATTTTCAACTGTGTCGGCCAAAATAATGCCGACCAAATACCATGAGCGTCTCTTTGCACAGGTTGGGAAAGTGAAGACGCCACCATAAAGAACAACTCAGTTTCATTTAAAACATTAAGGAAGCGGTCCCATGGAGGGGGCTTCCTAAATTTTTTAGGAGCATTTTAAAACAAGTCGTCTCATGAATTTTGTAGTTGTAGGTAGGCTTAAAACTTTAAGTTCGAACATTAATGGAAGCTGGTGGTCTCATGAGGTTTTTAATTTAATGCTAATTGATTTAGCAGAGATTTTTTAGGTCCTACAAATAAAAAGATTAAAATTCATCAAATAAAAAAATTTCCCTCGAAAATGTTTCCTAAATTAAATGGAAGAAATCTAAAAACTAGTAGAAAAATTCCTAAGCTGGTGGAGAAAAGTTTTTGCCCCACCTCAAATGCACCCGCTCGAAATCAACCACCTAAAAAATAGCTATTCCTATTTTGGAGGAAAAGACTCTAATTTATGTCATAGTAATTGTTTTTGGGTTTCATGGGACCCCTTGCTCCACAAAAATAGATCCTCTAGTAGCTCCATGGGACCCCTTCCTAAAGAACCCACAAATCATTCAAAACTAACAAGAGTTGCAAAGCAGCTGGAGCCCCTACCTAAATATTGCATTACTAATTTGCAGAAAACAATCATCTTGGTTTAAAAGAAGTTTGTGAGTTAGAAAGATATTGAAAAGAGTAATAGATTTTCCAAGCTGAAATGAAATGTGATAATTGAAGCTTAAAAATAATAAAAATATATCTAATCCTTATATTTTAACACTTCGATATTGGAATTTGATAGGATTGTTATCATAGGCTTGTGAGTAAGTGGCTAAAATCATTTCTTAATCATTAGAGTTAAACTATTAGATGAATGTCAAGGGAGGGATCAATATACACATCAACATTGATGATCGGTATATGATGATGACCAGGGAAGAGATAGCCATGCCCTATATGCTAAGGTTGCTTCCTTAGTTAAAACCAAGATCAAGAAGTTGCTTAAGGTGGCACTCAACCCCACCTCTATCTAGATTCAACAACCTATCTATCTCATCTCCAATAGGCTGACTTAATTGGTTCAGAGAGGAGCAGGATAATGAAGGATGAAAACCAAAGGGTGTGAACACAAATACTAGAATACAATCACTGGTTCATGGGGAGAAAATAGGGGATAGAGAGCTTGACATGCATATAATGATTTGTTATCTTATGTTATCCTATAATATTTCACATGCATAAACCCTAATTAACCCTTTTAGTGAAAAATATGTGAAAGTTTGACTCCTTTAGGACTATGAGAGGCCTTGTAGACCTATTGAATATGTAATGCCCCAAGCTTTCACCCAAGACTTTAATTGAGAAAAAGCCAGATGAACAATTTTTTTGCATTTGCAAGTGTGATATTTGCATGTCGCATTACACTCACATGCACACAAGGTGTCATAACAAGAACAACAACAGCTAAGACATCACCATTACACTAGGCAAGGTGGCACAAGTGGAAGACTTCGCCCATCATGTGACAAATCATCATGATGAAGCTCACTCCACTACGACAATCAGACACGCGTCCACGACTTTATTTTCTTGTGAACACATGGAGTAGGATGAGGGTGACAACTACCTTGAATCTAAAAGGAACGATCACCAATCAATTTCGTACAAAGGCATGCTTCCCAATGCAAAATAGGGAATAACTTTCAAACTAGGACACCTATCAATGAAGTGTCAGCATGGGAAGACTCAACAAACCAAGGGGAACAACTTTCATATACAAAGTTTCTTCAAGAAAGGTTAGGAAATGCTCATTGTCTAGCATCCCAAAGACTACAATGTCCCAAAGGACTACAATGCCCCAAAGGACTACAATGCCCTAGAAGGACTACAAAACTTTTCTCTAGTGTCCATTTCTGGCTCTAGAGTCCAGTTCTAGCACTAAAGTCCAAACTTGCGCTACCATCCAATTCTATGTTGTCATCCTTCGACAATGTTTGAACAAAAAATTTCCTCAGAACACCTACTTAAGACTTTGACTAATGAACCCACAAGGACTCTACTACTAAGGAGTCCATTCATAGGCTTCCTACAAACTAACAGAAGATAGAACAAGCCTTAGGAGATGATTTTGAGGTCTTCAAACTTGTCAATCTCCAAACAAGCACAAGACTAGCACACTCTCCAACAAGAGAGAAGGTTGCCAAGTGAAACACTCCTAAGACATAATGGAGTGACACAAGACACCTAACCAAACACACTCAGCTCATGTGGACATACCCACACACAGAGGAGATGGTAAACGGTTCAAGGGTACAACCCACCATACACAACCATCGACAACCAACTCAAGGTGAAACGATGCACCAAAAGAGCATCTCAAACTAACCACACTAAGCACTTTTACTTTATACTCCCAAAAGCCCTTTTCATTTTTGTTTTTTTTAATTTCTTTTTCTAATTTCCCAAACATCTTTCCAGAAATATTTTTTGAAACAATATGCAATTTACCAATTAAATCTAATGCAATTACTTCCATAAGGTGAATGCAACATAATTAAATCGCATTTCAAAAATTCTAAACACTCATATAATTAAATTAAATTTCTATTAAAACACAATTTTTACCTTTTCAAGGAAAAATATTTCATTTCAAAGAAAGAATTAAACTCACTTTAATTTTCTTCTACTCGAATAAGATAATGCAATAAACTTTTCCGCTAAGGTAAAATTAATCCTTTTCGACTAAACCATTAAAATATTTCAAAACAAGAAAAACATGCTTTTCGAGATAAATTAAAATATAATGTGAAAAGCTAATGGAAGCACATGAAAAGGAATCAAACACACTTTATGGGTTTGCACAACATGTGGACTCTAGAATCACCACCGATTTGGATCCAGGTTAACACAAGGATTCACAAGACTCGTCTCACACTTAAACTAAGTGAGATAGAGGTTAACACACATGTTTTTACCCAAACACAAGCATCTCCAATATATAGCCATTGTTGGGGAAATAACCCTATACCTACACACTCAAGTCAAACATCAAGTGAACTTGTTCCACATATAATAGCTGAAGCAACATAATCCACCCCAACATGGCAAAAATCATACATGATATAAAATCATCACATTTGTTGGAGCTTGTGTCTAGTTTTCTAGTTTTATGATCATGGTTAAATTTTCAACCCAATTTGTGAAAGTGTCAACTCAATTTGAGTCCCCTTTGGTGTCATAGCTTGCCTAAACCACATCAAGAGAAAAAATCTATGTATACATTGGCCCATATCGAGAGTCTTGAGCACATGTAAAGTGTCATGTTTGCATAAAAGGTCCCCTAAAATGATCTGGTAAAATCAATTTTTTTATATCTAAAAATAGTAAGTTTTCTATTTTTCGAAAGTTTGCTTTTGAGCACATATGGACCTAAAAATTTACCCAAAGCTCCAAGAATGCTAAGTTTGCTTTAGTAAAATATTTTAATTGAAAATCATATGCAAGCAACAAGATATTAACATTTTAAATTTTTAAAATTCTCAGAAAAAGTACTAAATTGTTATTTTGAAGATTCAAGTGATTGAATTTAGCTTTAAAAACTATCCAAAAATCACCAAAATTTTCAAGCAAATTTCTATGTAGTACAAATTTTTGAGCTCTTCAATTTAAAAAAAATGGGAGATCAAACAGACACCCAAGTGAAAAGCTATAGCTCCTGAAAGTTGTGCTACATTAGACATTTCCAATCAAAATTTCAAGTTTCCGTAAAAGCAAAATAAAAGGTGACAAATTTCAAAATCAAAAGATGGATGAAATTAGAAGATTCCCAGCAACATGATGTATTTCAACTTTTCCAAAAATATTGTAACAGTTCGCCTACTTTTTTCAGAAAAGGCTCTACATATTGTAAAATCTTTTTCCTTTGTAAAAAAATTGGGAGAAAGCCTTGTGAAAAAACTCTATGATATTTCAATAATTTGTGTAATGTCCCCTTCATGGAACAATACTAATTTTACCCAAAAAAATTGAAATACCATAAGTTTAGGGTTAGGGTTTCGAAACCATCTTGTAATTAAACCCATTTACTCACTCAACTCCATTATAGTGGGATGACAAGACATTCATTGGCACATGATACCCCCATGTAGGCCCTTACGAGGGGCATGGCAAATCACATGTTTAGTTCCTCCATATAGGCCCTAACGGGGGTTTGGTAGGATCAAGCTATCATACAAAGCCTCCATACAAGCCCTTACAGGGGGGTATGGACGGAGTGCAGATCAGACTTGCCCCCAAACAAACCTTAGGGGGTATGGTAGGACTGCTTTCCTCTGGTATGTTTGTCATTTCCCTCCTATGATGGGTTGTCATATTAAAGATAACAAAGAAATATTTATATGGATTCAAAGCTAACCTATCACACAATATTCTATATGATGCTCAATCATATAATGATCTTGAATATATAAATATGCTTGCAGATCTGAATTTATGATGAGTCAGTTTGCCTTTTATATTCCACAATCCAATGGTTCTTTAATTCTAATTGCTTTCTAAGTATAATGTCCTAACTCAGAAATATTCTCTTATTTCTGCTCCCACACACTATCTACTTATATTTCTATACTCCCTTGATTGTATATATATATATATATATATATATATATATATATATATATATATATATATATTCTTAAATAAGAATATATTCTTGTTCTTAAACCTATATACTTCCATGCTCCTCATTCCCACCTTTTCTCTTCATAAATATATATTTCTTCTTCCAATATATCCCTTAATGCTCCTTATCTCCCCGTATATATACCTTTATCTCTATGATAAGAGGCATCCCTTAAAAGGGGTGATGACTCTTCAAAGAGTCACAACCCTCTACTAATCCAATGTTGCCT
Source organism: Cunninghamia lanceolata (assembly GCA_027924645.1). NCBI lineage: Eukaryota > Viridiplantae > Streptophyta > Pinopsida > Cupressales > Cupressaceae > Cunninghamia > Cunninghamia lanceolata. The sequence continues at coordinate 4,713,195 of BSBN01001011.1, forward strand.
TTGTTAGTAATCGCATGTTTGTTAATATCATGCTTTAAGCACTGTTATTATCGTTACAACCATCCGCTGCCTTTCCAAAGTCTTATAAGATCGCTACCTTAAATATTACTGTTGTTTGATAATCACTGTTGTTCCTTTTTATAATCGCATCACTATCCATGACCGTTGCCTTGTCTTACATCACTTTAAATAGGAATCGCCTTCCTTATATCTACTACGCAGTGCCATATTCAATGTTTGTTGACTTCCTTAATGATCGTTGTCTTATATCCCACGTAAGACTTGTCTTGCTGGCCACCGCTTATTATCTCCTAACAAATAATCATTGCTTTTTATTAGTTAATCATTGTCTTCACATATCTATTTGGTCTTGTCTAGAGTGAAGTCAACTTTTTGGAGGTGTGAATACCAATCCCATATTATTTTAAATCTTTAATTTAAACAATCACATATCTACTAGTCGGCTTCTAAATCTAATGTATGAGAAGGTGAAATGTCTTATTTCGGGGACATGTGACAATCTGCCCTGCCCAAGATTGCTTGCCCTCAAGAAATCACAACTAGGATGTGTCTTATCCTTAGGATCCTAAATCAATCTCTTTGAAGAATTGTTGTTAGCATACTTACCTTAGTTCCACTATCCTTATTGTTCTTTAAGATCATAAGGTTGATGATATTCTCTAAATGACACATATTCTTTTGGTTCATGTGTTTGTATTTTCCAATATCTCTTAACAACAAGCGTTGGTAACTAATGAGGTTTGTAACTTAAGATAAGTTTTCTCTTGCCCTTGCTGATAAGGGTGTGGTTCGGTGGTTATGTCGCTTGGTTGTAGTGGCGGCCACTAGAGTTCAAACCCTCATTGGGCCAACGAGCTCGCAAGCTTTACGCCTTCGCTGGGCCAATGAACTCGCGGGTTTGAAGTGTTCTTGCTAGGAGATGAGGTCCCCTGTGTTGTAGCCTCACCGATTCATTGCTCCGAGAAAAAGCATTCACGTGGAGCCAGAGGGCGTGTCATACCAGCATTGCTGGTCATGTTAAAAAGTTTACTAGGCGCATTTTTTATAAAAAAAAAAGAGTTTTCTCTTGCCCTTAGAGAGAAGGACCCAAAAGACATCTTGATCTTTGATCCCAAAATTTAGTCTTGTACTTGTCATCTTGTAGCTTTACCCTTTGATAAGGTATTAACCCAAAAGAAGAGTCATGTTCAAATCCAATGATGATAGGAAAAGATAACCATGTTTTAGAGGAATAATTGACTATATGATGTCATAGAGAGAAAATTTTTGTAAGTATTGAAACAAGGTTTGCAATAAGTTGATTTCTTATGAGGAGTTTATAGGGTTTTGAATCACTTATCTTAGCCAAATATCTGTTATATCTATATGTACAAATTGCTAAATGAAAGATGTACAATAGTTAGTCATTCCTTAGCAAGTAATAGGGCTTACCTCTATAGGTTTAACTCAATATTCAATTCTATCTTATCTTTCAATTCCATTGGGGTTTTATATATCTCTATGTTTTGGTACTAAATTTGTTTTCTCATATTTTGGGAAAGTATTTATTTTATGTAAACAATATCAATTAATTTGGGTAAAGGATAATGATCCTTACGTAACAAATTTGGTATAATTTGATGTGTATTAATTTTACCAAAGGTACTCATGAACCTAATATTGATATCCTTGATCTTTAATCATGAATGAAGGGTTACTCTAAAGAGCTTAAGAGAAAAAGTCCTTTTGGATGAAATGATCTACCCTAGTTATTACATGTAGAAAAATAAGACAAGGTTCACTAGATGAATGTTATAAGTTACAAGGTAGAGGACTGGGATGTTTCGTTATTGTTTCAATGAGTGAGTACATTTGATCTCATACTAAATGGATAGAACAACTAAGTTTGATGAATATATCTTATTATAAATTTCCACATTTCTTTTAAGATCTTTCTCCCCATTTGTGGGTTCCTAAAGAGTTGAGTTGTCTTTATTATGTCCTCTCAAAATTGTTGTTTTGGCTTATAAGAGATTGACCCTCCTAGGTCGATATGATACCTTAATGGACCTAAATCTCAATTGAATTTCTTTAATTGATGTTTTGGTTGTCTTTCTTAGATGAAATGCTCTTCCCTTTTTCACCTCAAGTTTGAGGCAGTCTCATTAGTTACAACCCAAGGAGGGTTTGACAGATGGTTTTGGTATTTTCAAAAAATTTAAGCATTAAGTAATCTTAATACACGTGGAGTAAGCTATATAGATATACATAATATATAATGCATACACAATACGTAAGTCATGAAGTATACCCCTAAATACATGTGAGGCATGAATCATACACATAAGTACACATGATACATGAAGTATACATGTATGAAGCATGAAATATGTGAAGTACACACATACAAATATATGTGATATATGAAATATACCATAAAACACAAAGCATAAATACACGTAGTACATGAAGCATACACAAAGCTTATACGCTTAATACATGGGGTATGGAACATCTGTCATGCCCACATTTCCCATGCGGTCATGACACACAACTCACATGTCATGTCCACATTTGCCATGTGGTCATGACACGAACTACAAAAAACTTTTCTACCTATCCCTAGGAACCCCCTCGCATGCGTCTGCGTGCTCGGTGGCAATATGCATAAGGCGTAAACATGTCAACATAACTGCAATGGTGAAGGTCGTCTAGGGGGTATGCGACACGTAGTGTGTCTCTTCTAGGGTTAGACTAATTTTAAATCTAAACCCTAAGTTTCCTAGGTGAAGAAGATTCTACCCACATCAAACCCTAATATAACTCAAATCGAAAAGTGATTAAATAATATGGCATGATGGCGCATGATTGAAGTGGAATGATGGATTAAAATAAATAAATAAAACACCGCATAAAATAAACCCTAGGAATCTAGCAAAATTCTGGCAGCATAACGCGTTTTCGATAAACGCAAATTTTTTTAAAAATAATTCACCAATAGGAAAATAAAATCTAAGAGTAAAATTAAATAAAACTTAAGAATAAATTTCATACGATTTAAAATATATATATATATATTAAAATAAATATTCTGCCAAGGTCGAATAAGTCAACCTGGCATAAAGGAATAAAAATTCAAAATAAATTAATAAAATAAAATAACAAGATGCCAAATAGACTCCAAATTTGAATCCGTTAATAAATATAAATTCGACATTATATTTATCGACGATTTCGGAAAAATATGGAAGGGAAGAGAATAAGATACTCATTCCCGCAAAAATAATAGTAAAATAGATAATAAATAAAAAATGTTCAAAACTCGCCAAGGAAAAATAAATTCAAGGAAAGTTTCTCCCCAGTTGAATAAAATTAAATCCCTTCCAAAATAATCTCCAAACATAAGACAAAACAAATCAAAAGCAAGCTGATCCCAATTAAAAATAAAATTAGGAACAATGTAAAGATCCCAAGAGATAAGATAAAAACAAATAAGGAATGGAGGTTTTTAATAAAGGATAAAATAAATCCCCACCATTAGAAATCCTCTCCAAAATAACATATCCCCTCAAAGAAAATACATATTGCTCCCTAAAATAAAATACATATTGCTCCCTAAAATAAAATAATTCTAATCTCATTTTAAAATTGTTGTCTAATATTTTCTATGTTGCCCTAATCCCATTTTAGGAATTGCTTTCAAGGAGGAACCCTAATCCTCTCATCTCAACATTCTTTCTTGTTTCATTTGTTAGTTTTGCCCTCTAATAACAGGTTAGGGTTTGGAGGCCACAATGGAGTCCATGGAAGAAATCCGGAGGTAAACCAACTGTTAGCAACTGTCCCAAACAACCATTCGTTTATACTGAAATCTTCTTGGTTTTATTTTTGATGTCAAATGATATACATATATATATTTTTTATTTATTGTTTATACAGTTAACACAGCAAGTGCAACTGTAAGGTTAAAGGTTAAGTGTTTTGTGCAGGGGTCGAATGGCGGAGGGCGTCAAGGGCGGCGGCTGAAGTGTGAAGTGGCTGGAGAGTGAGGAGGTCCACGGGCGGCGCCATCTGTGGAAACGTTGGAGAGAGGGGAGCCGCTGCGGATGCTGCACGGAGGGTATGGCGTGAGGTTTCGAAGGGGGGAAAGTGTGAGGGGAGCCACTGCGAGGGGTTTGCTGCGGGGGAAGTAAGGGAGTGTTGGGGTGTGGGGGAGGTGGTGCCTCCACCCACACCCTATTTCTTTTAGATATTAAGGGACTGTGGGTGCTGCCCACAGTCCCTCCTTTATTTTTTATTTTTTCTAACTTAATAACCTCAAACAATCACTCTGTGCCATAGCAATTTTTGATCTCTCCGCATTTATTTAAAATGTTTTCTGGTTTTTAAAAAAAATCTAATATATATGTAATGTATATGTATATATATATGTGTGTGTATATTTATATATATATATATATATATACATTTTCAAATAGATTTTAACAGTTTATTTAAATACTCAGCATAAACATTTTAATATGTATTGGGTAAATGGGTAAATGTGTAAGCGCACACACACACACACACACACATAAGTATATATATATATATTACATGTAATAATTATTAAATTCATGTGGTTACATCTATTCTTCTAAAAATAATACACAGTAAATAAAAAAATAAAAGAATAAACTGAGTAGAACTGAATTTTTTTTTTTTTTGCCATTGCATCTCTAAATCAAAACATATGCCTTAGCATTAACCCCTTTTTTTGAAAACTATATGAACAGAAAAAAATATATATATGTACATTTTTATTTATTTACTTTTTTTTGTTTGCTACCACATTAAAATAGAAACTACAATTTCTTTCCACCTAACAACAACTTATCAAACTTTCAATTTAATAGAATGGAAAACTAGGACTTATAGTTTCACTCTTTTGTATGCAATAAACTTCTTTTTTCTTTTGCAACTAAGTGTTTTTCCCTTCTTTTCTTTACAATAAAATCTAACAGCCATTACAACTAATGCATAATGTTTTTGAAAGAGAAATGACAAAAATATATCTATATTTTCACATGCATTTCACAACTTCTCAACTCCACAACATAAGAAGAAAATAGTATTAATAACTAACAGAATGTTTACATTTCATTATCTATCACAGCCAACTCCATGGCAATAGCTCAGCAAACTTTTACAAAAATAAATTACAAGAAGGCCACAATGGTCGTGGCTTCAACAGCCCAGAAAATACAACTATGCCACCCAAAATGAGCTCCACTACAACTCCATTTCTCCACTTAAAACCTGCAAATAAACACAACAACAAGAACAACAAAACCAGCCACTTCGAAAACCTCTCCTCCCTACCGTAGACCCGCAAAAGGGTCACTCCCGAGCTAGGGAGGTAGGGATTCACACAGGTGCAACATTCCACAACAAAAATCAAACACAAAAATCAGCCCATAGGTTTAACACAAAACTCAACTCATGAAAATGAGTTGTTGAGGGTAGGGAATGGACCCCTCTACTTCAAAGGTCACCCAAATGATAAATATCAAGCTCATGGCCTCAAGCCAAAATCTCCGAACACCACTCTCCACAAAAATCACAAATAATCTCCATGGCACACTTGCCATTCAATAATCTCCTCAATAAATAAAAGCCCTCAAGGCATAAATACATAATGTGGGAGAGACCTCAAGGAGGTTCCTTTCCCCTACCCAAACAAGTTGAGCATTACCTGCATTGGAGGTGCTCTCACCATACTCCCAGCCCAACAAAAACAATGCAAACAACAAAACAATCAAAAACTATAACACAATACATTAAATAAGCAAGGGTGAGAAAACAAGTTTAAGAGGCTTACCTTCAAAGCCCTATAATGGAAGCACGTTTGGTGAAGAGCTCCAAGCCTTCCCAAACCTTCCAATCTTCAATAAATTCCTCTAACTTTCCCAAACTCCTCCAAAATAGAAAGAAACTTAAAATTGCAAGAACCCCACACTCCTCAACAAGAGGAGATAATATAGGCCATCAATTTGGCCTTGAGGAATGAGAAGGTGACACTTGTCACCTTATCCTTCCTCCTCCCATGCCACTTGCAAGGGAGAGGAAGTGTGAGGATGACAAGTGTCATCCTCCCATTCCCTCTCAATCCTCACCTTATCCACTTGTGCTCTCACACATGTGTGAGAGGACAAGTGATGAGGTGGCATTCCCACTCACACCTTCAAGAGGATAAGGGATGCCATATGGCATCCTCTTATTCTCTCAAAGAGTCATCTCCCTCCAAGATGCTCTCACACGTGTTTGAGAGTCTTGGAGGAAGCTCCCACACACTTCGGAGTCTTGGAGACCTCCCAAGTCTTCCTTGGGAAAGGATTCCCAAACTTTGGGAAGGGAGATGAGTCTTTCCCAAGGCATGACTCATCTCCCACCTTCCCTTATTTCAAATTTCGTCACTTTAACTAAACCATAGTTTAGAGTGACCAAAAGTGAGTCAAATCTAGGGTTAGATAGTCTAAGTTGACCCTAGACTCATGGGTAACCACCTAGGGTAACTTTTGGGACACTAGGGTTCATAAAGGGGGTTAAAAATTCACTTTTAAATGGCCTCAACAAAATTAAAATAAATACCAAGTGGTGTAAATCAAGTATAATTTATACAACACTTATTATTAATCAATTTAAACAAAAAGGGTACTAAGGCCAAAATAATAAAATTAAATCAAGCACTTAAATCAACATTCAAATTCAAACATGATCCTTATCCCTCTTGGGAATGGATCAGTTTTACACGGGATAACATAGTGTGAATTCTACCTCCAATTTCCCATGGCTAGGGAATGTAAAACCTCACATCTCGATCAAGTGTCAATCATATCATGAAAAATCATAGCCGAAGCAACTAGAATTAAATTTACGCAATTGAATATAACAATAATCATCAATACATAATTCTAAATTAAACTGCATTTTTCAATCTCATGTCAAATAGTCCACATCACATAAATAACTAAAATCTCATCACAAAACATCATCACATATATATCTCATATGTCGAATCACAAAATAGCACCAAATCTGATCAAATCGAATCACATATGTCTAATCAATGTCCTATCATAATCAGGAGATAAAAATCAAGTCTGCATAATGAAACCATAGTCACTAAAAGTCTAATAATGTCGTCAACTGAAATGCATAACGATCAAAATGAGGGAGGTAAAATAATCGGCCTCACAACATCCACATAATACACAAAAGTATATGAAGCATGAACATAGTAAGTATACGCACATAAAACATATAGCATACACTTGATACACAAAGTATATGTAATACACAAGCATGAAGAATACATGCACGTAGCACATAAAGCATGAAGCATGCACGTAATTCACAAAGTATACGCACATAATGCATGAAGCATGCACGTAATTCACAAAGTATGTGCACATAATGTATGAAGCATACATGTAACATGCAAAGTATATGCACGTAATGCACATGAATACAAGTCATGAGGTGTGTACTTGAACATACATAAGTCATGGAGTATGCATTTGAACGCACATAAGTCATGTAGTATACACTCGAATACACAAAGTCATGGAGTATACACTCAAATACATAATCATAAAGTATGCACTTGAATAAAAAGTCACAGAGTATACACTCAAATACATAGTCATGAAGTATACACTTGAGTACAAGTCATAGAGTATACACTCGAATACAATTACAAATTCATAGAGTATACACTCAAATACAAAGTCATAGAGTATACACTTGAATACATAGTCATGAAGTATACACTTGAGTACAAAGTCATGAAGTATGCACTTGAATACAAAATCATAGAGTATACACTCAAATGCAAAGTCATAGAGTATACACATGAATATGTAATCATATTTGAATACAAATACATAGTCATAAAGTATACATGATCATACTTGATTAAAAGTCATAGAGTATACACATGAATACATAATCATACTTGAATACAAAGTCATAGATTATACACTCGAATACAAATACAAAGTCATAGAGTATACACTCAAATACATGTACAAAGTCATAGAGTATACACTTGAATACATAATCATACTTGAATACAAATTCATAGATTATACACTCCAATACAAATATAAAGTCATAGAGTATACACTCAAATACACATAATTCACAAGGTATACACTTGAATACACATAAGTCACAAGGTATGAATACACATAGGTTGCATTAATACATGTAAGTATACCATTGGACAACTGGGAGGGGGATTCGGTGAATCCCATACTACACCACGGATCTGTCAACCATCCTAGGTCACCAAGTATACACATGAGTACATGTAATATTAAAGTATACATAGCAAGCATGAAGCATACACGCGAATACACGTAATGAACAAAGTATTCACAGGATGGCAGGAAAAATGCTCTGATACTATTTGTAATGTCCCCTTCATGGAGCAATACTAATTTTACCTAAAAAAAATTCAAATACCACAAGTTTAGGGTTAGGTTTTTGGAACCATCGTGTAACTAAACCCATTTATTCACTCAACTCCATTATAGTGGGATGACAAGACATTCATTGGCACATGATACCCCCATGCAGGTCCTTACGAGGGGCACGACAGATCACATGTTTAGTTCCTCCATACAGGCCCTAACGAGGGTTTGGTAGGATCAAGTTGTCATAAAAAGCCTCCATACAAGCCCTTACAGGGGTATGGACGGGGTGCAGATCAAACTTGCCCCAAAACAAGCCTTAGGGGGGTATGGCAGGACTGCTTGCCTCTGGTCTATTTGTCATTTCCCTCCTATGATGGGTTGTCATATTAAAGATAACAAAGAAATATTTATATGGATTCAAAGTTGACCTATCACACAATATTCTATATGATGCTCAATCATATAACGATCTTGAATATATAAATATGCTTGCAGATCTAAATTTATGATGAGTCAGTCTGCCTTTTATATTCCACAATCCAATGGTTCTTTAATTCTACTTGCTTTCCAAGTATGCTATCCTAACTCAAAAATATTCTCTTATTTCTGCTCCCACACACTATCTACTTATATCTATTTCTATACTCCCTTGATTGTATATATATCTATTCTTAAATAAGAATATATTCTTATTCTTAAACCTATATACTTCCATGCTCCTCATTCCCACCTTTTCTCTTCATAAACTTATTTCCCAATATATAAATATATATTTCTTCCTCTAATATATCCCTTACTGCTCCTTATCTCCCCGTATATATACCTTTATCTCTATGATAAGAGGCATCCCTTAAAAGGGGTGATGACTCTTCAAAGAGTCACAACCCTCTACTAATCTAGTATTGCCTTTGTTAGTAATCGCCTATTTGTTAATATCATGCTTTAAGCGTTGTTATTATCGTTACAACCATCCATTGCCTTTCCAAAGTCTTATAAGATCGCTACCTTAAATATTACTGTTGTTTGATAATCACTGTTGTTCCTTTTTATAATTGCATCATTGTCCATGACCGTTGCCTTGTCTTATATCACTTTAAATAGGAATCGCCTTCCTTATATCTACTATGCAGTGCCATATTCGATGTTTGTTGACTTCCTTAATGATCGTTGTCTTATATCCCACGTAAGACTTGTCTTGTTGGTCGCCGCTTATTATCTCCTAACAAATAATCATTGCTTTTTATTAGTTAATTGTTGTCTTCACATATCTGCTTGGTCTTGTCTATAGTGAAGTCGGCCTTTTGGAGGTGTGAATACCAATCCCATATTGTTTTAAATCTTTAATTTAAACAATCACATATCTACTAGTCGACTTCTAAATCTAATGTATGAGAAGGTGAAATGTCTTATTTCGGGGACATGACAATTTGTTTTCCTAAGGAATAATAGATGTTTTAAAGATTGTGTTCAGTATTTTTATGTTAATGAAATTTCTCTGTTGAATTATATGAGTGAGGGTTTGGATCTGGATTGTTTCTTTTGTTGTGTTATATGTTCTTGAGAGTACATTTTCAAGGAAGATAGAAACTCATATTCACACATTTGTTGTGTGATTTACATGTTTAGTTAGTACATTTTCAAGGGGAATGATAAAGCTTTCTGAACAATAAGTGGGATGTGTAATGATTGCGAAAGATTAGTAAGTAGAATCAAGCATTTGCATATCATATTTGTGGGTTAATATCATTGTAAGGCATTGATACTTTTTGTCAAACCCCAAAGTTAAGATCTTGTTAGCATAAAATAGTGTATTAGTCTTTGACTCTTTTTTCCCAAGGAGTAGGCATTGATCTTATTCTCAATTCATTCACATATTTAAAAAATAAAATAAGAAATCATACTATGGTGTTGTATATTAGTAATTTAGGTGTTATGTTCATGCCTACCCATTAAAGGTACAAGGAATTTAATACTGCAAAATTATTTTTAGACCCCTTGTTGTATTTGCATTAACCATTTATCTATTTTTCACTGTGATAAACCCATTGTGCTATGAATATCCAATGTTGTTATTAGGTTTACCCACCTAGACTTTGCAAATTCTAATGTGCAGGAGAGATATTATCCAAATCTCTCATTTGTTGGCCCAACATCTTAGTTATTTTGAGAATAGGGATTTGCAACCCCTTAGAAATAGCTAACAATCAGTTGGAGAACCAACAACATCTATTGTAAATCATCTATGGTAGCATGATCTGGGAACATGATGCATAATCAACAATATTTCATAATGTTGAAAAATATAATAATCTCAACTATAATAGATATAGTGAAAACAGTGAAGCTAAAACATTGTAATGATCTAACATGCACAAGCACAACATAAGCATCCCATAATGCATAGTTGGAATCCAAATCCAATACAAAACCCCATTGGAAACACTTTGATGGTCATCTAGAATACACCCTCAGAACCCCTCGATGGTACAATAGACCTGATCAGCAAGTTTGGCACAATAGCTCATAACATGAAAACACATAATACACAAATAAACACCCAATACAACATATAACATATGAATTGGAAAGCACACCATACAACCACTAGGGCAGGCATTACAAAATAGATAAAATCCAGACAATTTGAAAACCTAACAATATAAGAATAAAAATATATTTTTAAAAACTCTACACAAAATTTTAGGCAAACCTTTGTGGAATGAAGTTTTGATCAAAGAAATACATGATTTAAGCCCCTAGAACCATTTCTTGTTTGATTTTTTGACCTTCTTCCATTTCATGTGGTTGTTAAAGTTGTCATAGTCAAAATACTACACACATGGATAGTGGCATTTAAGAGAAAGAGTAAAGCCAAAAAAGCAATGTCTGTTATGAACAAACCTTTTGTATCCTCTCTTCTTCTAGCCTTCTTTGCACTAGAAAATATTTTTTCTACACTCTAATAAGTGAACCACCAATTTAACAAAAAATCCATAATATATCATTTCAACTATGTGTTCTTGAGATATTACACTTTGGATACAAATAACAATTAAAGAAAAGTAGAAAATGACACTTTGTGTAGTGAGCCCATCTCTGTTAAGGAAGCATGAAAGCAAATTTTGTGGAATTTATCTTTCATATTGTTAGGAAAGGTGTCTCAGCGTTGTAATTACAAAAAGTGTGAATTTTCAGTTATAAAAAATAGAAAAATTCAATTTCTGGGCTATAGAGTTGGTTTTATGTCAAAATAAAATTTTTAGGTTGTCCCCCAGTGCGTAGATCTCTTCAAGCTCTTCAATTAAAAAAAAGGACCCAATCGGCCTCCCAGGTCAAAAGTTATGGCCTCCAAAAGTTGGGCTTCCCGTATTAAAAAATATAAAACGTGTTGGACACAAAAAGAGTTGTAAGGGGGAGTTACATGTGTTGATGTGTGTTTTGACACATCATAAGGCATCTTTGATTAGAGATAATGAAACCCTAAGAATTTGGGTGCCACTTTTGGGTGGTTTTAGCTCATGGTTTTGTAATTACCATTTGATAGTTTCATTTATTGTATCTCCTATATATTAAGTGCTTGAGATGGAGGTTGTGTGTGAGAGTCTTATAGATGTTGAGTTGCCTCTAGATCTCTAGTTGGTGATACTCCTGTTAAAGCTTTCTCTGTAAGTATATTGTAATCTTGTTGAGATTCTGAATAATATATTGGGCTACTTTTGGAGTGTGGAGTTTTTCTCCCGAAAGGGTTTTCCCCACATAAATCACTGTGTTGTATGATTGCTATTTATGTTTATTTCTATATTTAATTTTTGTAACTGTTGTAAAGATCTAAAAATCTTTACATAACCCTCCTCTCAAGATTAGTGTTGGAAATTGTTCCACTACCTTAGCTTCCTTACAAGTGGTATAAGAGCTTGATCAACTTTGGTTTCAATTGGTTTCAATTGTAGGTTGTTGGATCTTTTGAACTAGTCCAGTTTTGAGTGGGAGCTTGTGTAGAAGATACTTTGTGATCTTGTTTTAGGAATTATTAGATCGTGAGCACATTAGGGAGAATAGAGGTAGAGAAATTTTCTGGTAACAATTTTGAGATGTGGAAGCTAAAGATGGAAGATATGTTAATTGATCAAGATCTATGGAATGTTTCTGATGAGAATGTTCCAAGGCCTACATATGCTACTTTGGTTGCTCAATATGATGTTATGGACTATAAAGCCAAGGCTCTAATTAGATTGTGTCTAGTAGACTTTATTTTAATCAATATCTATGAAGAGTCCTTTATGAAGAAACTATGGAAGAAACTTAGTGAGATATATCAAGCCAAATCTTTAGTGAACAATTTTTTTAAGGAAGAAGTTGTATTCCTTGAGAATGGAAAAGGATGGACAATTTGCAAACCACCTCAAAGCATTCAATATGTTGGTGGCTCAATTGGCATCAGTTGGTGTAAAAATGGATGAGGAGGAGAGATGTCAGATCTTGCTTTGTTCTTTGTCTAATTCATGGGATTCTCTTTTTATGGCTATTGAGAGTACTTATGTTGTCTTGAAAGTTGAAGATGTTGTGGCTTCTTTGCTTTCTAAAGAGATGAGGAGGAAGGTGTCCATCAATGCCAAAGAGGCCCTAAATGTTCGTGGAAGATCTAAACAAAAAGGCAAGAAGGGCAAGAAGCATGACAAATCCAAGTTTAAGGGGATATCCAAATCTCCTAGAATGTCCAAAGTTATTTGTTGGAATTGTAGTAAGCCTAGACACTTTTGTAAGGAGTACAAAGAAGAAAAGAAGAAAAAGAAGAAATTTGATTCTAATTATGATTCCGAGAAGGAAGATAGTGATGTGTTCATTACAACTTTGGCAACTCGTGCAGGTAATAATGCATGGTTAATTGACTCAGGTGCATATTTCCATGACCCCTAATACAGATTGGTTTTTTGAATATGAAGAATTTGAAGGAGTTAAGGAGTACTTGGGTGATGATTCTCATTTAAATATTTTTGGCCATGATAAAGTTAAAATCAGATTTCTTGATGGTAGAGTAAAAAGGATTAATGGTGTGTTGCATATCCATGGGTAAGTACAAAATTCATTATCTGTGAGCAAACTAATAGATGGGGACCTGTACAGGTAGTCTTTTTTGATGCAAGATGTAAGATGGTTAAAGGTGTTATGGTGATCACTAGAGGTGTCATATTTGGCACATTATATAAGCTCGATGCATACACTATTGAGTGCAATAGTACTTCTATGAAAAGCAAGTCTGTGACTACTTCGTTGGAAAAAGTGAGGGTTTCCTCTTCAATAGATGGTCGTAGCTTTTGGGTAACTAAGGGTGCACTTTCTTCTGAATCAAAATTACCTATAGAAAATACTATGTTATGGCACTAGAGATTAGGCTACATTGGAGAAAAAGGTCTAAGGACCTTGAAAATAAAAACCTTGTTGAAGGGTTGACTATTGTAATCTTGATTTTGATTTCTATGAGCATTGCATTTTTGGTAAACAAAACCATATTTAGTTTTACTTGATTTCTCATAAATCTTGTGGTGTATTAGATCTTATTCATTCTAATGTGTTTGATTATGTAGATGTTTTTGATATTGGTAAGCTACAAACAAGGGTGCAGATCCCTATTACAAAAGCCCCACGGGTACAGCAAAAGAGGCCAGGGCCACGAATAGCAAAACAACAGCAAACTAATAGCTAACTAACATAATAGTAAAATAAGAGTACCGATACCAAAAACTATAACAAAACCATAAACTACTTAAGCAGATCATTCTAGTCATCCTTGAGAAATTCCAGAAGTTCCTCCTTGCCCGTAGTCTTTCCTTCCTTATCAGCCTATTCATTATGAGCATCCTACAGAATAGTCAGCGTCATAGCCACATAGTGGATCACCTTCAAGCACATAATAGAAAGCACCTTCACCTTGTTCTCCACAGAGAGAAGTCTCCTTTTGACATCAACCATCTCCTTGTTATGCTAGTTACTATTGACACAGTCGCTAGCACTGTCGACTTCCTTCTTAAGAGTTTCGAGGATCTCCACTTCATCCTGATTAGTCTCATAATAGGAGTTATTTAAAGACTCAAAGTGACTGGCTCCCTCTTGCTCCTCTGGTTGTTCAGGAGTTGACTTAACCTCTTTGATTTCAACCTCATCCTCTAGGTCTGAAGCTGACGAATAATCAATAATTTTTAGAACAGGCATTTTACCCCAGCCAATCTGCTTGACCTACGAATGCTATGCCTTCTCACAATGCTCCCTTTAATCTCAACAACATCTTTATTCTCTTCAGTGACATCAACCCCCTGCTCTTGGGGCTCATCATCCCCCTTATCCAATGCTGGATCAGCCACTTTCCCACCACCTGCTGAATTCTTACCTTTCTTTTTATCATCCTTCCCAGGAACAGGGTGTTCCTCAAGACTTCCTTTCCATTTTTTACCACCCAAGTGTAAAGGGTTGTTCTTCAAGCCACACAGACCCCCAATAGTAGCCTTTTGGGATTGCCATGGGGACCCAGCTACCACCCCTAAAGGAGTAACCGAGTCAGCTAGGCCTTGCAAAATAGGGTTAACTTTCTGAGAGACTAGAGGGATCTTGGTGCCCTTTATCTTGTGGGACTGGGGACCAAGATTATCAATAGACTGAATCTTAGGGTTAAGGGAGGGCCCCGTAAGGTCTTGAAGATATTTGCCAGTGGGGCCAAAAACTTTGTTTTTACTCAGACTACCATACTTTACACTTAAAGAGACATTATCCTCCGAGTCATTGCTTTCCTCAACAAGGCAAAGTTTTATAGGCTTGGTAGGGTAGAAGGCCAAGTGGAAATGGAATAGACAAAGGATTAAGCCTTGATGGAGCAAGACCGCAACCACATAAGGGTTACCTTCATGGGTCTTTTTAGCCATTTTAACAAACAACTCTAAGGAGGATAACAAATAAAAAGGAAAATTCACCAGAATCTTATGCCTAAAATGATTAAGAAGGGCGAAATGATAATGATAGTAGCACCTGAACCAACCCTTTGGGGTGATATACTTCATGATGAGGTAACAGACTCTATCCTAGGGGTTGACAAGGCTTTCTCTCTCAAAACTTCCCTACAAGCGAACATGCCTCTCCCCTTCTCTTAAAGACTTCTTCATCCCTTTAGGGTCCTGAACTTCAGTTTGCTTCTTCAACCTTTCACCATCGCAACATAGTTCCATGGCTTTGGCGATAGTTTCTTCTGAAACCTCAAACTGAACCCCACCAACACTGACTCTATGATCATCATCCCATGACATCACGAAATAAACATAGAGATTTTTGTCAAAGTCATTTAGGCATTCCAAAAATAGCGTAATCCCTCCTTCATAACATATACTCCATAGCATGGAGTTAGCCTTGAACTTTGCACAAGAGGAAGGCTTGGTTCTAACCTTTTCACCACCCATAGTCATGAACTTCACAATCCAGCAAGGGAAATCACACAACGTAAACTTAGGCACCCAGAAGAAATGCAGCTCCTCTTCGAATTGTCTAGAAACTATGATTTGTTGATCATCATTAATCCTACTCTTGAGGTCTCTCAAACCCCCATACTTGTCCTTCGAATCACCTTCATAATTTGAATCATACTTGTTATCATTATGGAACTTGTGTGAGCTTTCATTTGACAGACGAGCCACCAGGATATGACATGACCCCTTGCGACAGCTAAGCAATTGCCCAAGGGTCTCGCTAAGCTGTCTTTTGCTTATGTGGAATTCCCCGATCCTTATGGGATGAGCATATGTCATCTTAGCCAAGATGACAACAACCTTCTCATGTCTTCTCTCATGGCTAAGATTGATCATGAGAACATAGATTAGAATATAAAAATATTCATAACAAAGATGCTTTAGGGTATCCATTAATTAATATAAGGTTGGGCTTCCTTTTGGAGATAATTTCTAATGTTAGGAGGTAGATTTAGGATACTCCTCCAACATCTTACAAGAAAGAGATTAATCCCCATATTGGCCATGGCATTCACAACTTGGTTGCCTTCCCTGTAAACATGTTTAACCTCAAATCCCTCAAAGCTAAGAAGAAGTTTTTTAATATCCTGAATTATATCTTCAATCTGCCAGCTCACCCTGGCTCTTTCCTTTACAGCATCCACAATAAGTTTGGATTCCACTTCAACAAGAAGGTTTTTGATACCAATATCAAGGGCTACCTTAAGGCCCCAAAGAAGGGTCATTTCTTTAGCAACATTGTTTGTATTTTCACCAAGACCCCCAGCATAAGCCGCCACAAGTTCTCCCTTAGTCGATCTAAGGACTCCTCCACTAGCCAAGTCTGGGTTTCGTTTAGCAGCACCATCAAAATTGAGCTTCATCCAACCAGCAGCATGGGGGGCCCTTGATTCTGTAGATGTTTCTTCCATTGAAAAATCCACATATTATTTTTCATTTATTTATGATTATAGCAAAAGGACATGGGTATATTTTCTAAAGAGTAAATCTGAAGATTTTAGTTGATTTAAAAAATTTAAAGCAATGGTTAAGTTGCAGACTGGGAAGAAAATAAAATGTTTGACGACTGACAATGGTAGTGAATTTTTCTCTAATGATTTTGATAGATTCTATAAATATTGTGGCATTCAGAGACAAAGGACAACTATGTATTCTCCACAACATAATGGAGTCGCAAAAAGAATGAACAAGACACTGATGGAGAAGGCTAGGAGTATGCTTAATGGTGCTAGTCTAGAATAAAGATTTTGGGTTGAAGCAATTGCTACTGCTTGGTACCTGATTAATAGGTCTCCTACATCATCTCTTGTTTATAAAATGCTTATGGAGGCATGGTTGGGTCACAAGCCTTCACTGGGACATCTTAGAGTTTTTGGTTGTGAGGCATATGCACATGTGCCATAGGAGAAGCGAACAAAGTTGGAGAACAAATCTATGAAATGTATCATCAATTATAGTTATGGTGTGAAACAATAAAAGCTTTGGGATCTTGATGCACAGAATGTAATATATAGTAGTTCTAACTGTGATTTTTAGAGAAACTAAGCCTTCTTCTATTACATTATAGCTAGAACAAAGTGAACAAAAAGATGTGATTCAACTTCCTTCTACATCTAAGAAAGTTGAATTGAGGCCCCCGGATAGACAAGTTGAGAGCTCATCTAGATCTAAATCTTCATAAGAGGGGGAAGATCCTCCAACTCAACTTGTTTGAAGGTCTACAAGGCACAGACAACCACTTGAAAGGTATTCACCTAATGACTGGAGATGTATTTTTTCTTTGAATACTAACATAGATGAACCTAGATCTGTAGAAGAGGCATTAGGTATGAATGATGCAGAATCTTGGAAGATTTCCATGGATGAAGAAATGAAAGCTTTGAAAAAGAATGATACTATTGTGTGGTTACACAACACTCCCCATTTTGACTTGACAAAATGGGGACCCAACTTTTGCTGCTTTGGCTTGTGTTGTTTTCTGCTTCTCAATGGTTTGGTAAAAATGAGTCATGCAAATGGCCCTGCATAAAAGGGGTGGATAGGTCACCATGATGAGGTCAGTTTGTCAAAGTTAGTATTTCATATCATTGATCTCATAGTTGGAAAGTGCATGAAATTCCATGCAGGTTTGCCTTTTGGATCACCCTGATATTCAGCCAAATAAGGAAGTTATGACAAGTCAAAGTTTTGGTCAAACTTGATATTCCTGGGGGGATCATATTTATTAACATCAGTCATCTTATATAAGATCACCCCGATGCTTATTTTTATCACCCGATAATCATTTTGGTCCGCAAACTCCGAACGTCAATTTTATGTGATAGTGGTTATGGCACATCATGCAGCCTCATATATTTTGCAGGGGTCATATTTCGAACATCACCCGATCTTTCGAATATCACCCTGTCGCAAAATATCACCCCAGTGCCAATATGTTGATGACATCATCTGAACCCGATGAACAAAATAAATCACCCTGATGGTGACATCATCATTCATTTTACTCACGGGGGTCATATTTCGAACATCCCTTGATCTTGAAAACATGACCCAATATACAAAAGCTCGACATGACTGTGATGTCATCCTTCCTACAGAGTGATATTTTCTCAATATCGGGGTCATTTTTCTTAGACCCCCCCGATTTCCTTTAGCATGATCGTAGCGTCATCCCTTCACATTTGCATCAAGCTCGTCCATGATGATGACATCATCATCATATCCTGACTTAGTGAATAAAGTTAAGGTTGAAGCGCATGACCAGTTGGGTCCATCAGGTGCTCTTTTTTCAGGGTTATATGTTAAGTGCCCGAAAATCTACATGTAGGTGACAAAACCAAAAAGGTTATCAAAAGGGATTAGATACTCGTGTGCATGTAGATTCTCACGGATTCATGACCCGATATATACGTTTGCACATTCAAAGCATGATTTAATATAAATGTTTATCCTCCTACTGGTTATTTGAATGATGATGCTTAGCTTCTGTATGTTGACTGCAGGTGCGTAGGTAAGAAAAGGGGGTGCATCGGCCAAAAAGATGAGGTCGATGACACATTGTCGGCCCGCTCTGACTAAGGATGGTCATGCCGATGATTAGGATGGCGTGCATTCGCGATACAAAAATGGTGGGAAAATAGAGGCGAGAGGATTTTGAATCCATTTCAAAACCTGATGGCGTGTAGGTGGGGATGTGACAGAGCTTTAATGCCAAGGACATCTCAGGTAGCGGACCGAATCCTGAAAGGTCACAAACACACTAGGAGGAGACAAAGCTTTCAATGCGGAGGAGGATGTTGGTGGAAACATTATTGAGGGAGGGGCACTCTGTCTGGATGCTGCTCGAGATTTGGCCGAGATTTGTTTCCCAATGTCTGATGTTGCGCTTGAGGATGCTGACCATTGATCAGCTTGAGGGTTTTCTTGGGCACTGTATTGAGAATAACCAGAGATATGTATTCAGCCCCTTCACTTTGTAATGGAACAGAGGTCAATCATTAAAAATCTGACCTAGACAATTTTATAGATCGGATTACTGAGACTAGTGAGGATTGAATTGTTGAAACATCAAGGTTCTTTCTTCAGATCACTGTATATGTACTTGTTATTTAGCATACTGAATGGAGATGAAGCTCCAGATTACATCCTGATTGTAAACTTTATGTAATCTCCAAGTTGATTTCTAGATATGCAATGATGAATCCTCTGTTCAACTAGAAGCGCTTTCATTCTATTGCATGTTGTTGTCAACTTTCCCCTGAAGATTTGCACTGGATCATACAGATTTGTGGAATGTCCTAGTGAAGTATGATTCTAGTTTCCTTCTCTTCATTGTTGTATGGGAACATGTATGTGGATCAGTGATCTCAGTCAAGTAATTCTAGGAATCTCACTCTCTAACCCTTTTTCCCATTTTAATTTCATAGAAATCACTTTCATAACTTCAAATCATGATGAATATTAAGCAGAACAAAGAAATATGCTGACATCCCGTAGATAATTGAATATCATTAGCATATTTTGAGCTAGATGAATGTACTTTTGAAAATATCATGCAAATATCAGCCTGTAGACACATCATTTGAAGAAATATACTGTGTAGGGTAACCTCCCTGTGTAGCATGGTTGCAGAAATAGAATCTACTGATCTACGTAAGACCCCAAAATGGAAAACAGCAACACACATCAACCATTGAGTAACGTTAGTAGATTATGAACTAATCAACGGAGACTTGGGATCATGAATTCTTTGAATTCATCGTATCTTTCAAGATAAACAAGGGTTGCTATGTAACTTTTGTTTATGTGTTTGTTGTGTGACTAACATCCTCATCAACACATTTACTGGCACTAGAAGGAGGGCTTGAACAAGAATTTGTGGATTTCTTTAAATATTGCATCAATATTTCATCCTTTGGGTTGAATGTTTGCAAATAAGTCTCATTTTGATGGATGCGTATGAGGACAATTGTCAAGTTGATATTCCTTTATTTCAGGAAACTTTGAATAGGCAGCTTTATCCTCACAGTTTATCTAACTTTGGTTTATCCAGTTGTTGCAAAATACACCAGTCTGTGGAACACAGTGAAATTAATTGTCTAACTTTTCTTATAAGGTTGGATTTATATTTGAAAGGACTAATATTTTATTTGGATGTGTTCAGGGCTGAAGTCTACCAGGAAAATGAAGGAATTTTGGAACAGCAAGAAGAAGCAACACCTGTAATCGTGAGTTGTTTAGAAAATACAATAACTGAATCAGTTTTGGAAGAGTGTAGGTATGAATCTTTAAAAATTTGTAAAGAAGAAGCCACTTGTCAGGATAAGGTTTTTGATTCTGATCCTAATACCTTTGATAAAAATGAAGAAACATCTTTCCTTAAGTCATTTTACGGTAAGGATTGGAGTTCTCCACTTCCTAATAAGGGTGAGGCAGAGTGCAGGTATGAACCTTTTGAAAATAGTAAAGAGGAAATTACTCCCTTTTTCAGTCATTAAACAATCAGCAAGAAAGATTTGATGAGGGGGAAAATAAATGTGAAATTGATCTTGAAACTCTGGACAAATATATTGAATTATTAAATGCTTGTCAGGATCATTTTTCTGGATCTGAATTTAGTAGTTTTGAAAGAAATGAGTTGATAAAGAAGTGCAAACAGGTAGTAGAACAATTTAAAGGCACTGCTGCTGATGAAGTCCCTACTATAGCAACTAATGAAGTCATAGAAAAGAAAGTAAATCCTAATTCCATAGATGACTTCTTTAAATTGAATGATCAAATGCAAGAATGTTGCAGGGCAATGGAACCAGATACTCTACTGGATGGAAAATGTGAGTTGTTTGATGAACCATTCATGAAAGTTGAGGATACAGGGGATTATGCTATTGTTGTGCATGATCAAGTATCAGTCCAAAATCATTTTGAAAATGAAACAAGGGAGTATTCCTATCAATCAAAAGTTGTTTCACCTTTATAGTTAGATGATTTAGAAATGATAAGTTTCTGTATATCAGGTTATGATAATAAAGATACTCATTTAGATGTTGATGTGCAGAGAATTGAAGAGGACGTTGGGATGTTTCCTGAACTTGAGGATGAATTGAACATCCAGAATAAAGAAACAAAGCTGGATAAAGATGAAGAAATAATCCATCAAGAGCCATACATCCTTCAATTTGAAGTGAGACCTGACATTGAGCCAAACAACAAAAGTGCAGAGTTAAATGGAGGACTAGCTGTCAATAAACAAGCATGTCCAACAAAGCCAGAAATACATCAAGTTGTATTTTTCCTTTCCACAATGAATAATGTTGAATACTATTTTGATTATAGAAATTTGGGAGATAAGACATGCATATGGATTAATCATGAACATGATGAGCTTCCTCAGTTGCTGATTATCCAAGATTATTCTGTTAAACACAATGAATTTAGAATACAACAACATTTTTTAGAATACAAAGATGAATCTACTAGGGTCAGAACCATAACTAATGCCCTGATGCTCCTGCACAATGTAAGGAAGTATGTAAATACAGGTGTCTCTGGGTCTTTTCCTAGGTTTTATTTGCCTTGTGGGGGGTTTGTATATAGTTTGGTAGGGTATTTGTTTTGTTTCTTTTCTTTGCTTTGTTGTCTTGCTTTATGTTGTTTCCTTTTGAAGGTTGGTTGTTTGTATAGTGTTGTTTTGTTGTTTTTGTTTGTTTCATTGTTGAGTTCTATTTTTGGTTAGTCAAGATGAGGCAACTCATCAAACTAAGAAGATAACCGAATTGTTAAGATTCAAGTGATGAGAGCAAATTCATATATAGGTTGTAACTCATTTTGAGAAGTACTTGTGATCAGGTCTGTGATATCTTTTCATTAGGGCGCCCTTTCTTAACCAAAGTGATTTAGTCATGATAACTCACCTAATAGCCTTGGGTCTATTGAACACACAAGTATAGATGTTAAGTGAAAAATCTAAAGGGACTCCCTTGCTACCAATGCAATCTCCAACCTGAATCAATAAGTGACCATACCTTGCACACTAAGCTTACATGATGATATCATATGAATATAGAAGTGAATATTGAAAAAATAAAGAAATATAATAAAACCAGGCCATCTAAGTAACTCTACCAGGGCTATAGACTCCTGCTGGGAGTGGAGCTCTACTTAGGGGGATTGTGTAGAAAACCTTGTTGGGGCTATGGACACCTGCTGGCAGCAAGGCTCTATCCAGGTTGGCTATGAGGGATGTTCCCAAACTATGTAGCTTAACATTAGTTACTTGTGTTTTCAACTTGCTTTCAAGATGAGGATAATTAATCATTTGCACACACCTGATCCTTTGTTAGCATTGTTGCCATGATGAAAACCTTGTCATTCAGAAAGATTATAATGCTTATACTTAGAAAGAGTTAGAATATTATGTTAGAATGTGATCACATCACTTGAATCATTAGAATTTGGTTGTTTTCTTTGGTGGCAAGTTGTTGTGTGGTTACACAACACGCCCCATTTTGACTTGACAAAACGGGGACCCAACTTTTTCTGCTTTGGCTTGTGTTGTTTTCTGCTTCTCGACGGTTTGGTAAAAATGAGTCATGTAGATGACCCTGCATAAAAGGGGTGGATAGGTCACCATGATGAGGTTAGTTTTTCAAAGTCAGTATTTCATATCATTGACCTCATAGTTGGAAAGTGCATGAAATTCCATGCAGGTTTGCCTTTTGGATCACCCTGATATTCGGCCAAATAAGGAAGTTATGACAAGTCAAAGTTTTGGTCAAACCTGATATTCCTGGGGGGATCATATTTCTTAACATCAATCATCTTATATAAGATCACCCTGATACTTATTTTTATCACCCGATAATCATTTTAGTCCACAAACTCCGGATGTCAATTTTACGTGATAGTGGTTTTGGCCCGTCATGCAGCCTCATATATTTTGCGGGGGTCATATTTCGAACATCACCTGATATTTCAAACATCACCTAATCTTTTGAATATCACCCTATACCAAAATATCACCCTAGTGCCAATATGTCAATGACGTCATCTAAACCTGATGAACAAAAGAAATCACCCTGATGGTGACATCATCATTCATTTTACTCGCAGGGGTCATATTTCGAACATCCCCTGATCTTGAAAACATGACCCGATATACAAAAGCTTGACATGACCATGATGTCATCCTTCCTAAAGGGTGATATTTTCTCAATATCCAAGTCATTTTTCTTGGACCCCCCCCCCCCGATTTCCTTCGGTATGACCATAGCGTCATCCCTTCACATTTGCATCAAGCTCGTCCATGATGATGACATCATCATCATATCCTGACTTAGTGAATAAAGTTAAGGTTGAAGCGCATGACCAGTTGGGTCCATCGGGTGCTCTTTTTTCAGGGTTATATGTTAAGTGCCTGGAAATCTACATGCAGGTGACGGAACCGAAAAGGTTATCAAAAGGGATTAGATACTCATGTGCATGCAGATTCTCATGAATTCATGACCTAATATATACGTTTGCACATTCAAAGCATGATTTAATATAAATATTTATCCTCCTGCTAGTTATTTAAATGATGATGCTTAACTTCTGTATGTTGACCGTAGGTGCGCAGGTAAGAAAAGGGGGTGTATCGGCCAAAAAGATGAGGTCGATGACACATTGTTAGCCCGCTCCAACTAAGGATGGTCATGCTGATGATCAGGACGATGTGCATTCGTGATACAAAAAGGGAGGGAAAACAAAGGCGAGAGGGTTTTGAATCCATTTTAGAACCCGATGGCATGCAGGTGGGGATGTGACGAAGCTTTAATGGCGAGGACATCCCAACGGCGGGTCGGATCCCGAAAGGTTGCAAACACACTAGGAGGAGACAAAGCTTTCAATGTGGAGGAGGATGTTGGTGGAAACATTATTGAGGGAGCGGTGCTCTGTCTAAATGCTGTTCAAGATTTGGGCGGGATTTGTTTCCCACCGTCTGATGCTGCGCTTGAGGATGCTGACCGTTGATCAACTTGAGGATTTTCTTGGGCACTGTATTGAGAAAAACTAGAGATATATATTCAGCCCCTTCACTCTATAACAGAACGGAGGTCAATCATTAAAAATCTGACATAGACAATTTTATAGGAGATCGGATTACTGAGACTAGTGAGGATTGAATTGTTGAAACATCAAGGTTCTTTCTTCAGATCACTGTATATGTACTTGTTCTTTAGCATACTGAATGGAGATGAAGCTCCAGATTACATCCTGATTGTAAACTTTACGTAATCTTCAAGTTATTTCTGGATATGCAATGATGAATCCTGTGTTCAACTAGAAGCGCTTTCATTCTATTGCATGTTGTTGTCAACTTTCCCCTGAAGATTGTGGAATGTCCTAGTGAAGTATGATTCTAGTTTCCTTCTCTTCATTGTTGTATGGGAACATGTATGTGGATCAGTGATCTCAGTCAAGTAATTCTAGGAATCTCACTCTCTAACCCTTTTTCCCATTTTAATTTCATAGAAATCACTTTCATAACTTCAAATCATGATGAATATTAAGCAGAATAGAGAAATATGCTGACATCCCGTATGTAACTGAATATCATTAGCATATTTTGAGCTAGATGCATGTACTTTTGAAAATATCATGCAAATATCAACCTGTAGACACATCATTTGAAGAAATATACTATGTAGGGTAACCTCCCTGTGTAGCATGGTTGTAAAAATAGAATCTACTGATCTACGTAAGACCCTAAAATAGAAAATAGAAACACACATCAACCACTGAGTAACATCAGTAGATTATGAACTAATCAATGGAGACTTGGGATCATGAATTCTTTGAATTCATCGTATCTTTCAAGATAAACAAGGGTTGCTGTGTAACTTTTGTTTATGTGTTTGTTGTGTGACTAACATCCTCATCAATAGATACATGGGACCTAGTACCA
Organism: Cunninghamia lanceolata; assembly: GCA_027924645.1. Taxonomy (NCBI): domain Eukaryota; kingdom Viridiplantae; phylum Streptophyta; class Pinopsida; order Cupressales; family Cupressaceae; genus Cunninghamia; species Cunninghamia lanceolata. The sequence goes on from BSBN01001011.1 coordinate 4,738,604, forward strand.
TTGCTTGAAGGATGAAAACCTATTGGTTGCAAATGGGTGTTCAAGAAAAAGATTGGTTCAGATGGAGGTATTGAGAATTACAAAGCACAGTTGGTTGCAAAAGGTTACTCTCAGGTTGAGGGTGTTGATTATGGTGAGATATTTTCTCATGTTGTTAAAATGACATCCATTAGATTCTTGTTTTCTATTAGTGCTTCTTATGAATTAGAGGTTGAGCAAATGGATGTGAAAACAACATTCATTCATGGTGATTTAGAGGAGGATATTTATATGACACAGCTAGAGCACTACGTGGTGAAAGGTAAAAGTAATTTGGTTTGTAAATTGAAGAAATCTTTGTATGGCCTCAAATAGAGTCCTAGGATGTCGTACTAGAAATTTGATACATATGTGTTTAGTTTGGGATTTGAGCATTCTAAATCAGATCATTATGTTTATTTTAAATTTGATGGTGATTTTTTCATGTTTATTGCATTATATGTTGATGATATGTTATTTAAATGGTAAAGGGAAAGGAATGATTTCAGAACTAAAGTCTCAACTTGCAGCTAAATTTGAAATCAAAGATCTTGGTGTAGCTAGACACATTCTTGGGAAGGAAATCAAAAGAGATAGAGTGAACAGAAAACTATAGCTTGGCCAGAGTAAGTATGTCAATTCAGTTTTACAAAGGTTTAACATGCATGATTGTAGTAGACCATTGTGTGCTCCTCTTACAGTTGGAACAATATTATCTACTTCACAATGTCCAACATCCCCATCAGAGATGGAAGACATGAGAAGAGTGCATTAGTAGAGTGCAGTTAAAAGTTTGATGTATGTTATGGTATGCATTAGACTAAACATTGCCTAAGTAGTAGGAGCTCTTTCTATATATATGTCTAATGCTAGTGGAGTTCATTAGGATGCAGATAAAAGAGTCTTCAAATATTTGCAGGATACCTTAGAGTATTCCTTGTGTTATCATGGTAATTTGATAGGATACAGGCATTCCCTTGATATTCATGGTTATGTGGATTCAGACTAGGCATGTGATGTTGATAGAAGAAGATCCACTAATGCTTATGTGTTTACTTTATTTGGTGGTGCACTTAGTTGGATGAGTAAGGGATAGCTTGCGGTTGCTTTGTCTACTATTGAAGATGAGTATATGGAAGCTACTCATGCTTGTAAAGAAGCCATTTGGCTTAAGAGACTATGTTTAGATGTTGAAATAAAATAAGATGCAATGACAGTTTATTGTAACAATAAGAGTACAATATGCCTAGCTAAGAACCCAACATTTCATGTCAGGACCAAGCATATTGGTTTACAATATCATTTTGTTAGAGATATGGTCAAGGATGGCAAGGTGAAGCTGGTTAAGGTAGAGACTTTGATGAATATTGCAGATTCATTAACTAAGCATGTCAGCATAGAGAAGTTCAAATGGTGTTTGAAGTCTATGGGCCTCTCATTCATTTTTTATGGATTATGTGTGTGTAGTAAAAAAATAGTTCTTGGTTGAAAAATGCCTATTTTCCTTGGTTAAAGATGGTACTTTTTTCATTTCTAAAATATTTGAGAAAAACAATAGCCAATGCAAAAAATAATATCCCTTAAACAACTATGGAAAATGTAATGTGAGGTTAGCAACATATAAAAATAAGAACCACAAATAAATAAACAGCAGACACATACCCAGAAATGATATTTTAAGGCATCAATTGGTCAAGATTGTGGCACACAACCAAATAGAGTAAGGCTCATAGTAGAAATGTCCATGACATTCTCAAAGATATTATTTAAACACTATTATTTGTGGTGTAAACCAATTTACGTGTGTCCAAACCTTGTTTTGAGGATTCCATGCAAGACATTTTCTTAGCACATGACACCCACCAAGTCTAAACCATAGCCAAGTACACACACACATGCATACACATTACAAATAGTAAAAACCTTAGAAGGGTTGTTATTTTTTTATCCACCCTCTCCTCCATTAGACGATGTTTTCCTTGATTTTTTTAGAAATGAAGAATACTACCTTCAACCAACTAGAATAGTCAGTGCTTTCTTGTAAGACAAGAAAGAGTGTTTAGAGTTGATCAAGTGTGTTGTGTTTCTATGTCTAAGTATGCTATTTATGTCATTCAATTCTAGAAACATCTGAGTTATTTGTGGTTGTAATTCAGAAGGAAACTTGATAGTTGTAAATGCTTCTAAGAGGCACAACATGATAGAAACATAGTTGAAAATGCTTCGAAGTTGCAACCAGGTACATGACCACGTGCCCTACCTCCAACAAATAGATACAAACGTTACAAAATCTATTTAATTTTTCACTTTCCTTCTCCCATTAGATAACATTTTTCTAATCACAAATAGAAAATAGATTTGTTAACCAGGAAAATAGCAAACTCCTAATTAGAAATCCAAGAAAAATCTTTTTTTCATGTAAAAAAAACACACGGGAAGAAAAGCTTAGCCACCTTGAAATATTTTTGCTCTACAAAACATTCAAGACAAAAAAAATAGTTTGAATAAAAAACATATGTATTCCCTACCGAAGGCATGGACTAAAAAAACATATCTGCAATAGAACCACTAATAACCTATTTGGTTCTAGAATTCAATAGTATAAATATAATGCATAGAAAGTGCAGGTAATACTAATCAACTTCAAATTATTTTCACAAATCCCATGCTAATTTTATTTCATTTCTTTAAAATGTAAGCACCTGACACAGTCGCATATATAGATAAAAATGTTCCAAAAATATACACTTTTAGAGGCAAGCAATGCAAAAAAACTATACATAATTATTCCAAAGCCCATTTTCCTAAAACATTAACAACTCTAGTTTCATGAAGCTTATACCATATAAAAAATAGAAACTAAAAACAAGAAAATGCCAAACATGCAGCTAATAAATGATATTTGAATAGACATCTGATGTGTCGGTAGAAAGTCAAATGCAACAGCATTTAATCTATAAATTAGTTACTGTAAAATAGAGATATAAGTATGTATTTGTCTAAACATTAAAAGCATTCATGGTGCAAGCAAGGATTGAATTATATCTTTACATGTGACCTAGATTCTTCAAGCCATTGAGTTTGAGTGATGTAGCATATATTTGTAATTGTATTTGTTTTGATACTTGAGTGTGTAAGAGTCGTCAATGGACTCAAGACAATCCAGGATCACCTGCAACCAAAACAACCTTCCATAACAAGAGAGAAAAGAAATAAAAACACTTTATATTGCCAAGAAAATAATGGTGCATACAATATACAAGATGCAAAGCTTGACTTGATACACAGTACATTGCATGAAATGTACAATGAGATACCTTCCTTACATAGGCAAGGTTGAGAGGTAGTACAAGGCCGACATAGACATACAAAGTAAATGTCCAAGGCTGGCATAGACAAAAATATTTAAATGACAACTAGAGGATAATAAGATGCCTTCTAGATGACACAAATATTAAATGTCCTAACCACCTAAGTAAACTTAACATGTGAATAGGTCCTAATATAGAACTAATTAGGTAATATACCCCATTCACACCAACACCCCCCTTAAGTGCAACTTAGGGAGAAGTAGACAAATGCAAAGATGCAAGGATGGGTCCTGGCTACAAGGCCATGTTAGGTACCCATGAACAAAAGATCTCAAGTGGAGTAAAGGAGAAAACCTCAAGGGAAAAACTCCTCCCCAAAAGTGAGAATACATACAATTAAGTATGAACAAATGATGGAGTGATGGAAGAAGGACTCAACACAACCCCCCAAAAATAACATCCAGCATGAATATACAATCAATAACCCCCCATAAGAGGGAAAGCATGAGAAAAGATGTCCCCTCATAATGAAGTAGCTCCTATGCCAATGGCGCATGCATGAAGACAAAACACAATCTAATGCCTACAAACAACATTTCTCCCCTTGAGAAGAAATAAATACACTGGTATATGTAGAAGAAACTCCAACTCCAGAACAAGAGATGAGGGGAGAAATCTCATGAAGTATGATGTCTCTGAAAACTACTCAAGTATCCACATGCCACAATCAATAGATGCCGCAAAATTAGGAATGCCATGCTTAATCAAAGAATGTGACAATCCAAGACAATAGGAAAACTCAAGATCATCAAGCTCCAAAGACAAATATGGTGTGACAACAGCTATGCCATAACTATCATCAATGAGGAGAGATAACCCCTCAAATGTGTCCTCCAAATTAGAAATGTGAGACTCCACAAACAAGAATGATATGTCTACAAAATAAGAGTCCTAATGAGGTGGATCTAGAAAACAATAAACATCCTGCTGCAAGGAATCATTGGAAGCTGTCAAAGAAACATCATTAGACTCAGATGTAGCAACAAGTGGTGGTGAAGATGTGTCTGCACATGCTGGATTAGAAGAATTGGGCAAACTAATGCTATTGGCAATACACATCTCAACTGATGAAACTCAATTTGCAATCTTAAATCATCAATTCGCTTTTGCATGCATTCATCATCAGTATACCTTTTTCTCCCACAATAATCACATTTTAATTTCCACAAACTAGGAGACATGATTACACCAGCAAACTAAAGTGTAGAAATAATGAAGTTGATATGAAGCCCACGAAAAAAAAAAATAGAACTTCTCTAGGTGTTAGGATGTCCAAGTTATCAATCAAAATGTGATTATGCGACAAACTAAATAAAATATGTCTGGGGTTGAATATGGAAAAAGTGCATGGATGGCTATGAAGAGCTCCTCAATACCTTTCCAACACCATAAGAATATAAAAAATCAGAGATTGTGGCAAAAAATCATCAATGGACTCAAGATAGCCTAGGATCACCTACAACCAAAACAACCTTTCACAACAAGAGAGAAAAGCAATAAAAACACTTTATATTTCCAAGAAAATAATGATGCATACAATATACAAGATGCAAAGCTTGACTTTTTTTATAAGTGCTACCTAGGGGGTAGCTCCCTTTATATTATATATGTAATAGAAACATACATAGGCAAGGCTCTAGTGAGCATGCTTAACATAGTACTTAATTATTTAGCCATAGAAAGCGTAGGCCTTCCGCAAGTTTAGAGGCACGCTCTACGCAAGGTGGTGACAACAGGTCTTTATACCGACCTAGAAAGAAAGTGAAGACCTCTATATTGTTCCTATGGATTTCATCTGAAAAGAGCCTTAATGCGTATGTCTAACCTTGTTCTTCCTCGTTGTTGCAGCCTCAAAGATCCCCCCAATCATCCCCTAATTACGCTTCTTGTTGAATGCAGAAATGGCCCTGTAGGCATCCTCTCGCATCGCATCCTTAACGTAGGAGTATGCCATAGTCTTCCCATTCTATTTCCTGCCAAATATAAGGACAACCAGCATTAGAAAATCCTCATATAGAGTGTCATTGTGGATGTGTCCTTTTGGTAACTGGTTCACTCCAATGACTTGTTTGATTGCCTCAACTGCACCCTCTTTCTGTGTCTTGAAAAACCTTTGTATCTAGTCATCTAAGGACTCTGGCTCTGCTTCCTTCTCTTCCTCCTATTCCTCATCTTGGTGTTCAGTGTCCTCTTCCTCCTCTAATTCATCCTCTTCCTCTTGTTGACAGCTGCAAACATAATTGATTGACATCCTCTCGGTCATTCTATTGTCTGTATCCCTTCCATTGTCTACTACAACTATAAATAACCAGAATGTCACGGACTTCCCTTCTCTGCTTGATCAAAATGATTGTAGGAATTCTCGGATACCAAATCTTTTGCATGAAATGATTTCTCCTTGGTATTAGCAAATCCCTTTAGATTCTGTGGAGATTTGGTCACTGACATTGTATCATTAGATTTCTCCTCGGATTTATACTGGGATGTCCTTCCATTCAGAAGTGCTAGAAGATACGATCAATTCAGTTTGTAGTTCACATACCTTGTTGGCAAGGTAGTCGGCTACATAGTTCCCTTTCCCATAAGTGTGATGGATGGTAAAATTCATCCATTTTAGGATTTCCCATATGGCCTCCGCTAAGTGTCTAAGCCTCCAATTTATCACCTTCTTATGTTTAATGGTGTTAATGCATATATGTGAATCACCTTCAATGTCTATGTCCCGCAAGTTCTCCTTTTTGCCTAACTGTAAACCAGCAAAAAGTGTTAAGAACGCGGCTTGGTTGTTGGTGCCATCTAGTAGTTTTTTCATCATTGCCCAAATTATTTTACCTTCTTAATTTCTAAGGATCACTCCAGCACCTAAATTCCTTGGATTCCCCTTCGCTACTCCATCGAAATTCATTTTCAGTCTTCCAATCGGGGGAGGGCACCACTTGATGTTTGCCCTTTTAAATTTGGACTCCCCTGCTATTGTGTTATAATTTGGCAGGATTTTCAACTCTTCCCATATCTTCATGACGTCCCCATCCCATCTATAAAATGTTATTTCAGGGGAGATGCAAAGCTTGACTTGATACACATTACATTACATGAAATGTACAATGAGATGCCTTCCTTATATAGGCAAGGTTGAGAGGTAGTACAAGATGAACATAGACATAAAAATTAAATGTTTAAGGCTGACATAGACACAAATATTTAAATGACAACTAGAGGATAATAAGATGCCTTCTAGATGACACGAATATTAAATGTCCTAACCACCTAAGTAAACTTAACATGTAAATAGGTCCTAATATAAAACTAGTTAGGTAATATACCCCATTCACACCAACAGAGCAATGAAGAGTTCCAACCCTACAAAATCAATAGAGGGTCAATATTCATGCATTAATGAAAGTTAAGCAAATTTTTATCATCCCTAAATATGCATAGATAATACTGATGTAGAAACAAAATGGTTCAAAAGAGATACTCACTTGAGTAACCATTAGAAGCATTCTCAAGAATGATGGATCATAAACTTGTAGGCTTGTAAAGTAATTTGTCAAAAAAAAATAGTTACACTATGACATACCTGCTAGAGCTAAGAAATTGGAATCAATGAAGGCTTGGTCCATAAATGCATCGCCATTATCACAAAGCAGTATTATAGGCAACTATTGGATAGTCAATGTGAAACTAAAATATTAGAAAATATAGAAACAAAAAATGTAAATTGTAACTAAATTATAGTTGACCATGTCTTATAACATAGAAACAAGAAATGTGTAACTATCTCTAATAGAGCATCTCAACGAGAGTTGATATTTACTACAAAAAACTTTAACAATTTAGTCAGGCTAGTTAACATAGTATCTAAATGTTTGAGCTTAGACATGCATGCATAAACATCTTCTATTGAGTTTGTCATCTATAAAACTTTTTTCTGATTACAAAGAACCTTAGACATGCATGCATAAGTGATGGATCCAAATTCCAAGGTACCTTGGAAGTTAAAAGAAGACATAGACTTCTAGTTTTGGGCCAGGAACAATTGTCATTGCCAAGTATCTTTCTTCAAAAGATCCAAACAAAGTACATTTCATTTCAAAATTTGTATAAAATAATAAAACCCTAGACCCTTGTCATTAGGAAGGTTACTAACTAAATTTAGTGCACCATGAACAAGACCACCTTAAAGGAGCAATTACTCCTCATGCTCTCAAGGTAAAACTATAGTAAAAAACCATTAATTGCATAGAATATTGGAACATAGAGATCGCTAATTTGGATAATAGAACATACCAGAGGAAATATTTCCATTTCACCAAGAAAGAAAAATAATAAATCAAGGCTAAGTATGGTTAACCTAGATGTTGATTCATTAAACGCTTCACTTGTCCCGATCTTAAAGCATTTTGTGCACCAGGGAGAAATGTGTAGCTAGAGATGAGTTTAAAGTATTTTCTATTAAAAAATATGGTTGACCTTAATATATTTTGTATTAGTCTGTATGAATGATATAATTAACTTTTAAGCTATACCTACAAGGTTATCTTGCAAATCCTAGAAGATTACAATGAATTATTCTTAAGGTAATATCCTACCTATCAGAAAAGTAGTAAAGCAACTCTAGCTCACATGAAAGAAGAGTTATATATTATTAACAACTCACTGAACATAGATTTTATATTACTTAAACTTAAAGAACACTGAAAAATGTATTTATTGTGAACCATGAAGAGAAAACAATGCCGAGTTCACAAAATCATCATGAGACTAGCACCAAAAGAAAGAATATTTTCATACATGGATACTACTGAGGGGCATGAAACAACTAATAAATTATTATAATTTTGTGATATTTGAATTGTTTAATTCTTCACAACTAAAACATGAATCAATATTTCATATAAAAGTATTGACTTGCAAGTTCAAAGGCATACACATAGTTTGTGAAAATTGTATTTTATTAACAAAACATTATTGTTAGAATGTGTACAAGGAAGGTATCATTAACTGGAACTTCAATCTAGAGGGCTTTAAAGATCAAGTCTCTCTAGCATGGAATATACATTCTTTGTTAGAACTATCTATCAACAATGTTGGGAATTTGTAATGAGTCAATTGTTGCAAAATTTTGTTGAGCTTATACTTGTAGTGATGTTGAGCATGCTATAACCATTTCGAGGAACATGAATTCCATATGTTGTCTATAATGAAGATGCCAAAACATAATTGTATTAGAATCATTTAATTTGTGTTGACAAGTAACATGGTAATTGCAATTAAATGGCAAGACTTTAAACAAGAAACAAAGCAATGGGATTTGATTACTTGATCTATCTTGCACATGCAACAGAGTGCACCATGAGGGGTGTTTTGAACAAACAGGGAAGCATGGTATGGCTGCATTGAAACAATTTTGAATAGGCAAATTAGTCATATAACAATTGGGTGAGAATGAATGGCCCAAAGCATGTAGATGACAAATAGAGATATGCTTTAGTGCTTGCCTATGTGATGTGGCTTTACACTATATAGACATATTTCTATCTATATTTTACAAAGCTAGATTATAATTAGCTATGTGTATCATACAACATTTTCCATAGACAATAAAAGGAGTGTTTGTATATGTAAATATTTGAAAGAACATTAGAAAGGAAAGAGACTGTCATGTTCTACTATTCCTTGAAAAAATCCATAACTAGAATATAATCATATGTAGCCCAACTATGTCTGGAATTGGATTACATAAATAATATAGTTAGAGATAAAAACATAGTTGGGCTACTCAAGTTTAAACAATCTTTCTTGTCTTGGAATAAAGCATTGACTATTTTTGTTGGTTGAAGGTATGGTGCAGGAGCTTAAATTTATATTTCTTTTTCCAAATATAATATTTGATGACCTTGTTAATTTTGGTTTTATCTAAGGGCTTAGAAGCCATTTTTGATGTGTTGTAATAAGGACTTAGTCCACTTTATTTGACTAGTCCACTAGAAGGTTTGAAAGACCTATTTTATAGGTTTTTCTCTTTTAGAAACTTTTTGTTTTTATTAAAACTGCCTTTTCCATTTGATTTTCTGCCTTCCCAGGCAGTTGTACGGACAAATGGGAAGAGGAAGAGTTTTTAGAACTTCTATATACATCAGTTGTTAAAAACATGCCAATGATAAGAAAGCAAGAAGGAGTTTTTTTAAGAGAAAAAGTATGTTTTTCTATTTTTTGCTGTGAAAACAGTTTTGGTACGGCCAAGTACGGACTGCTTGGGAAGTAATTTTTTTTCAATGCTTTAGTTCTGGGTCGTGGCTTCCATTTGCAGGTGATTTGAGTTTTTGAAACAGATGGAGGTGTTAGATCTTCTCCTGTTTGTGAATATTGGATCAAACCCTCCTTACCTAGGGTTTTGAGGTAAAATGAAGTTTTGTTCCTCTATCTTTTGAAGGTGAACAGTCATCTTTTGATGAGATGGAGGAATTTAGATTAGTTTGCATGTTCTTGTTGTTAGATAAGTTGTTCTTCTTCTTTCCTAGTGGTTGGCATGTCTCTATCTAGTTAAACAGTGACTAGTTAGTCAAGAAAGATAAAAGACAGCAGAAATGTTAGAAAACAGCCAAAGATTCGATCAAATGATGTTGATCTCTGTGTATTAGAAGGTAGGCAAGTCTGCACAACATCCTCCTGGTCCAGACAAGGTGTTTGTTTGAAACATATCTTTCTCTATTCCTCAATTAGAATGATTTCTAGAAAGAACAGTTTGCTGTCATGAGGGACAATCTAATTATTATTCCATATTGACAAAGTACACCCCTGTACTTTTGTGGAAAGATAGTGAAGTTTTCATGGGTGTTGGAGTGTGTAGTTATCCTGCATGGTCTATGGAAGGAATGTTGAATTGAGATTGTGTGAAGAAACCTTAAAGAGATAGATTTCTTTGTAACACTGTTTTTGTGACAGTCAAGGATAGTTGCTGTCCACAGTCCTATTTAGGACAGAAGTTTGATCATCTGGTTAATAGTTTAATGTTGTTCCTGTCTACTGAAGGTATAAGGGAGAATGATGAGGAGAACCCTATTGATAAGGGAGTACAATACCAATTGATGGTTCATAATAGCTACAAGTTATAAGTTGTTACCACAGTACTGTCATAGGACAGTCAGTATGCCATTGCTGTCCACTATCCTCCATAAACACAATGTGGATTGTATGGATGTAAATAGTAGTTCCTTCACCTTGAAATGGTCAGTATGCATCAAGTATTGAAGTTCTTTTGAAACCTTGAGGGGGTATTTAACAAATTCCTTAAGACTTCAACCTTCTCCAACGCTGTCCTAAGAGAGCCACCTGTCGTTTTGCTGTCCACTGCCCCTTTAATCATAGTGTGGGCCTACATGTGAGTTGGTAGTTGGTCTTTCATATCTAGTATCTAGTATGCTTGTAGTATTAATGGTCCTTTGAAGTTTTGAAGGGTTAAACCTTATTCCTAACACTGTCTAAAAAAGTCTTATTGCTGCCACTGTTATTGTCTAGAGAATGCATGAAGTGATCTTTATGTCAGAAGTCTCATGATTGTCATGACAAGTATGTGTGATTACTATTGGTAGAGGTGTGGTAACAGGTTGTGAGTCCTTGAAAGGGTGTATGGTGCAAGTAGGTTGGATGGAGCAATGACTCTCCAAATAGAGAAGTGGATAGCCTGAGAGGAGGATACTAGATAGTGATCCTAGGCTTGGTCAATCTCTGTAATAGCCTTGTGTAGGCTTTGTCTTCTCATGCACTGTTGTTAACCTCTTGAAGGAAGGGATCTAAGCTTAGTGAGTGAACTCCTACTACTACATTACCTGAACCTCTGCATCATATTGGTATCAGAGCCAATATTCTGATTGGAAGCAAGTGTATGTCAGAAGAGGAAATTGAAATAGAGGCTAGTACAATGCCTCCCAAGACAATGAGTCAAGATGCCATCTAGAAGTTGGTGGAAGAGATGGTTGAAGCAAGACTGCAAGAAGCAAAATTGTAGGAAGAGAAGAAGTCTAAAGGCAAGACCAAAGAAGAAGGAAGTTCTTCAGACACAAATGAAGAAACAGAGGCAGAAGAGGATCCTCAGGAGCAGGATATGTCTGCAGATCAGAAAGCCTTCTTGAATGCACTTAAGGGTGCTCATGGAGACAGTGGTGATCCCAAGATGGAGGTGCCTACCTTCCATGGCAAGTTGGATGGAGATGTTCTCACCGACTGGATAGAAGCTATGTGCAACTTCTTTGATTACAAGGAGTTCAATGACAGCAAAAAGGTCAAATTTGCCAAGACAAGGCTAAGAGGTTCTGCACTAGTATGGTGGAACTATATGCAAAGTGAGAGGGAGAAGATTGGGAAAAGTCCCATCACTAAATGGAGCAGAATGGTGGCTATGCTCAGAAGCAAGTTTATGCCACCTGACTATGAGATTCAAATCATAAGGAGATTTCAAAATTTGAGACAAAAAGACATGGATGTGGCTACCTACACAGAAGAATTTCATAGACTCAGTATGAGAACCAATCATAATGAAGATGAAAAAGGGATGGTGGCTAGGTATCTGAATGGACTGAAATACAATCTGCAAGATGAGATAAGTTTGGTGTTACCAAAGACAGTGGATGAATGTTTCCTGTTGGCCTCCAGAGCTGAGGAAAAGCTGAGAAGGAAGGGTGATCAAAGTGCCAGAGGTAGAGGTGGCAGAAATCAAAGAGGTAGAGGCAATTTTGGCCGTGGAAAGTTCAACAAAATTGAAAATAACAGCCAACAAGAAACTCAATCAGCAACAGAGCATAGAGGAGGTTTCAGAGGTGGTAGAACTCATAATGGCAGAGGCAGAAATGGTGGAGGTGGTAGAGGACCGGGAGTCTTCACTGGAAGATGTTATGGCTGCAACCAAGTTGGCCATACAATGAACAAATGTCCAGGGAAAGCTAGCAGCTCTCATGACAGTGGAAAGAGAAATCAGTTAGTGAAAGATGATGACTGTGAAAGTGTGAATCCACCAATGGGAAGTGCTGCACCTGTTCTAGATGGAGAGAGTATGATGATAAAAAGGTCTATGCTGAAGATGCCTTTGAAGCAAGAGCCACCTCAGAGAAAGAATCTTTTCAGAACCCAAGGCCTAGCCTATGGGAAACTTTGCAAAATCATAGTGGATTCAGGGTCTACTGAGAATGTGGTATCCACTGAGATGGTTGAGAAGTGCAAGTTGAAGAGGCTGCCTCATATCAGTCCTCACAAGATTTCTTGGTTGAACAAGAACCAAAGTTTCATGGTGGAGGAACAAGCTTGGGTTGAATTTGCAATTGGTGACTACAAGGACAAAGTACTATGTGAAATCATCCCTATGGATGCATGTCACCTGCTTCTTGGTCGTCCCTGGCAGTATGATGTTAAAGCTCAGCATGATGGTGAGAAGAACACTTATGTCATCACCAAGAATGGAAGGCCATTCAAAATGGATCCTTTGTTGGAGCAGCCCAGGGGAAAGGAAAATAATAGCAGTGTCATGTTGGTGAGTGGAAATGAGTTCCTAAATATCTTGAAGGAGAATGACAACCAGGGGTATGCCTTGGTCATGAAGCCCAAGAGTGGATCAGATTAGCAAGAACAAAAATAGAAGGAGATTCCATTGGAAGTACAGCAACTCCTGGATAAGTATCAAGACCTTGTGGTAGAAGAAATTCCCAACTCCTTGCCACCCATGAGGGATATTAGTCATCAAATTGACTTAATACTTGGTGCTACATTGCCTAACAAGGCTGCATACAAGCTAACTCCACAGCAAAATGAAGAGGTGGCAAGGCAAATTCAAGATCTCCTGGAGAAAGGGCTGATTAGGAAGAGTCTAAGTCCCTGTGCAGTTCTAAGTGTACTGGCTCCTAAGAAGGATGGAAAGTGGAGGCTATGCACAGATTCCAGGGCCATAAACAAGATCACCATAAGATACAGATTTCCAATGCCAAGGATTGAAGATCTCTTGGATTACCTGGGAGGATCATGCTATTACTCAAAGATTGATTTGAAATCTGGATATCATCAAATCCGAATCAGACAGGGAGATGAATGGAAGACTGCTTTCAAGACCAATGAAGGTCTTTATGAATGGCTTTTTATGCCATTTGGTCTTAGCAATGCGCTAAGTACATTTATGTGCCTGATGAATGAGGTATTAGTTGAATTCATTGGTAAATTTGTTATTGTTTATCTTGATGACATACTAATCTTCAGTAGGACAAGGGAAGACCATGTGAAGCATGTTGGTCAGGTGTTGGAGAAGCTGCATGAGCACAAGTTGATGATCAACTTAGACAAATGTGAGTTCACGAAAATTAAACTTGTATACTTGGGATTTGTCATTTCTAATGGTTGTTTGAAGATGGATCCCTCTAAGGTTGAGGCTATTCTTAGTTGGCCTACCCCAAAAACAGTGGGAGATGTGAGAAGTTTCCATGGATTGGCGACTTTCTATAGGAAGTTTATCAGAGGGTTCAGTCACATTAGTGCTCCCATCCTCAACACCATCAAGGGTGGAGTCAAATGTAGATTCCAGTGGACAAAGGAAGCTGATGATAGTTTTGAGTTGTTGAAAACAAAGGTGGCTGAGTTACCTACCTTAGTGCTCCCTGATTTTGATAAGGTATTTGTTGTTGAGTGTGATGCAAGTCAGCAAGCTATTGGTGCTATTCTTAGCCAAGAAGGACATCCAGTGGCATTCTTTTTAGAAAAGTTGAATGAAGCCAAGCAAAGGTATTCTACATATGACTTAGAACTCTATGCAATGGTGCAAGCTCTTAAGAAGTGGCGACATTATTTGCTGCCCAAGGAATTTATTGTGTTTACTGGCAATCATGCTTTAAGCTTTCTTAATAGTCAAGACAAATTGAACCATAGACATGTTAAATGGATGGAACAGCTACAAGTTTATACTTTCACAATTAAGCACAAAAGAGGTGTCTCTAATAAGGTAGCTGATGCATTGAGTAGGAGGTTGCTTCTTGTTCATGAAATTCAGTTAGAAAGCATGGGTATTGACTATTTAAAGGAGCTGTATAAACAAGATTCTGATTTCAAAGAGGCTTATGATGTTTGTGTGAACTTGGCTAACACATTCCATGGAGAGTATGCAGATTTTGTTTTGCAGGAAGGCCTCTTGTTTAAGGGCAATTTGCTGTGTGTCCCTAAGTGCTCTATGCAGGACAACATCATCAAGGAGAAGCATAATGATTCTTTAGGAGGACATTTTGGCTTGGACAAGACACTTGAACAAGTCACAAGGTTCTATTTTTGGCCAAAGGTGCAATCAGATGTGAGAAAATATGTAGCCAGTTGTGCAATCTATCAAAGAGCCAAAGGTGTGTCTTCAAATGCAGGTCTATACTAGCCCCTACCCATTCCCAACAGACCTTGGGAAAGTATCAGCATGGACTTTGTGCTTGGGTTACCCAGGACAGCCAGAGGGGTGGATAGTGTGTTTGTCATTGTTGATAGGTTCAGCAAGATGGCTCATTTTGTGCCATGTAAATGCACAAATGATGCATCTCATGTTGCAGGTCTATTTTTCAAAGAGGTAGTAAGGATGCATGGTTTACCATTGTCCATTGTAACTGACAGAGATTCTAAGTTTGTAGGTCACTTCTGGAGGACCTTGTGGAAGAAGCTGGGCACACAATTGTCCTTTTCATCAGCCTACCATCCACAAACTGATGGTCAGACTGAGGTGGTTAATAGGTCTCTTGGAAACCTTCTAAGGTGCCTTACAAAGTAGCATGGTTTGGCATGGGACTTGGTTATCAGTCAAGCTGAATATGCCTACAATGATTCAAGGAATAGGAGCACTGGTAAAAGTCCTTTTGAGATAGTTTATGGCTTTCATCTAAGAGGGCCACTTGAGCTGAAAGATCTCCAAGGTTGGGATAGAAGGAGTGCACTTGGTGAAGAGTTTGCTGCCTCCATGAAAACAGTTCATGATCAAGTCAAGTTACAACTAGAAAAATCAGTCACAGAGTACAAAGAAAAGGCAGATTTGAAGAAAAGAGAAGTACAATTCAAAGTTGGTGACTTAGTCATGGCATCTCTGAGGAAAGAAAGGTTACCAAAGGGTCAGCCAACTAAACTCCTGATGAAGAAGATTGGACCTTGTAGGATAGTGCACAAATTCGGTCCAAATGCCTATGAGATTGAACTACCAGATGGCCTGGGTATCTCTCCTATTTTCAATGTTTGTGATCTTTTTCCTTTCAGACCTCCATTGCCTGATGAAAGTGGATCAGATGTGGTGGCTGAAGATGCTGATTGGATCAAGGATTTGCCTCCAAGCAAACCTTTATAGTTGGAGTGCATTCTGGATTCCAAAGTTATCAAGAAGACTCGGAGAGGTGTCTATAAGGACTACTTGGTGAAATGGAAGGATCTCCCTGACTTAGAGGCCACCTGGATGACTGAAGCTGATATTCTGAAGCATGGCATGACACTTCAACAATTGGTAACTCAAGGGACTTGAGTTTTTCCCACAGGGGAAGTATGGTGCAGGAGCTTAAATTTATATTTCTTTTTCCAAATATAATATTTGATGACCTTGTTAATTTTGGTTTTATCTAAGGGCTTAGAAGCCATTTTTGATGTGTTGTAATAAGGACTTAGTCCACTTTATTTGACTAGTCCACTAGAAGGTTTGAAAGACCTATATTATAGGTTTTTCTCTTTTAGAAACTTTTTGTTTTTATTAAAACTGCCTTTTCCATTTGATTTTCTGCCTTCCCAGGCAGTTGTACGGACAAATGGGAAGAGAAAGAGTTTTTAGAACTTCTATATACATCAGTTGTTAAAAACATGCCAATGACAAGAAAGCAAGAAGGAGTTTTTTTAAGAGAAAAAGTATGTTTTTCTGTTTTTTGCTGTGAAAACAGTTTTGGTACGGCCAAGTATGGACTGCTTGGGAAGTAATTTTTTTTCAATGCTTTAGTTCTGGGTCGTGGCTTCCATTTGTAGGTGATTTGAGTTTTTGAAACAGCTGGAGGTGTTAGATCTTCTCCTGTTTGTGAATATTGGATCAAACCCTGCTTACCTAGGGTTTTGAGGTAAAATGGAGTTTTGTTCCTCTGTCTTCTGAAGGTGATCAGTCATCTTTTGATGAGATGGAGGAATTTAGATTAGTTTGCATGTTCTTGTTGTTAGATAAGTTGTTCTTCTTCTTTCCTAGTGGTTGGCATGTCTCTATCTAGTCAAACAGTGACTAGTTAGTCAAGAAAGATAAAAGACAACAAAAATGTTAGAAAATAGCCAAAGATTCGATCAAATGATGTTGATCTTTGTGTATTAGAAGGTAGGAAAGTCTGCACAACATCCTCCTGGTCCAGACAAGGTGTTTGTTTGAAACATATCTTTCTCTATTCCTTAATTAGAATGATTTCTAGAAAGAACAGTTTGTTGTCATGAGGGACAATCTAATTATTATTCCATATTGACAAAGTACGGTCGTGTACTTTTGTGGAAAGATAGTGAAGTTTTCATGGGTGTTGGAGTGTGTAGTAATCCTGCATGGTCTGTGGAAGGAATGTTGAATTGAGATTGTATGAAGAAACCTTAAAGAGATAGATTTCTTTGTAACACTATTTTTGTGACAGTCAAGGATAGTTGCTGTCCACAGTCCTATTTAGGACAGAAGTTTGATCATCTGGTTAATAGTTTAATGTTGTTCCTGTCTACTGAAGGTATAAGGGAGAATGATGAGGAGAACCCTATTAATAAGGGAGTACAATACCAATTGATGGTTCATAATAGCTACAAGTTACAAGTTGTTACCACAGTACTGTCATAGGACAGTCAGTATGCCATTGCTGTCCACTGTCCTCCATAAACACAATGTGGATTGTATGGATGTAAATAGTAGTTCCTTCACCTTGAAATGGTCAGTATGCATCAAGTATTGAAGTTCTTTTGAAACCTTGAGGGGGTATTTAACAAATTCCTTAAGACTTCAACCTTCTCCAACGCTGTCCTAAGAGAGCCACCTGTTGTTTTGCTGTCCACTGCCCCTTTAATCATAGTGTGGGCCTACATGTGAGTTGGTAGTTGGTCTTTCATATCTAGTATCTAGTATGCTTGTAGTATTAATGGTCCTTTGAAGTTTTGAAGGGTTAAACCTTATTCCTAACACTGTCTAAAACAGTCTTATTGCTGCCACTGTTATTGTCTAGAGAATGCATGAAGTGATCTTTATGTCAGAAGTCTCATGATTGTCATGACAAGTATGTGTGATTACTATTGGTAGAGGTGTGGTAATAGGTTGTGAGTCCTTGAAAGGGTGTATGGTGCAAGTAGGTTGGATGGAGCAATGACTCTCCAAATAGAGAAGTGGATAGCCTGAGAGGAGGATACTAGATAGTGATCCTAGGCTTGGTCAATCTCTGTAATAGCCTTGTGTAGGCTTTGTCTTCTCATACACCATTGTTAACCTCTTGAAGGAAGGGATCTAAGCTCAGTGAGTGAACTCCTACTACTACATTACCTGAACCTCTGCATCAAAGTAGTATTTTCATTTCTAAAAAAATTAGGAAAATGTTATCCAGTGGGGAGAGGACGGGTTAAAAAATTAATAACACTTCTAAGGTTTTTCTTGTTTGTAATGTGTGTGCACCTTACTGTGGTTTGCAGTTTATGGGTGTTTAGTGGTGAGAATATGTCTAACATGGACTCCTCAAAATAGGGTTTGGACACATGTAAATTGGTTTGCAGGATAAATAACAGTGTTTAAATAAATTGTTCAAAGATGCCATGGACATTCCTATTGCAAACCTTACTTTACTTGGGCATGTGCCACAATCCTAGCTAGGTGTTACGTTAAAGTATCATTTCATGGTTGTGCATCCAACATCTATTTTTTTGTATTTTTTGTTTTTATATGTTGTTGACCTCACATTTCATTTGTCATAGTTGTTTTTTATGTGCATTGGCTATTATTTTTCTTGGATTTTAAGAAATGAAAAATACCACCTTCAAGCAGCAAAAATAGGTAGTGTCTAATCAAGAGCCATAATTTTTTTCCCATGCACACAAAATCCATAGAAAATAAAAACCTTAGCAAAATGTCACATATTCCTACCTGCATGGCAACCAAGATAACTTAAATCTCTAGAACTACAAACATAAGTATTCCCTGCTTGAAAATTTTAGAAAGTGTTAGTTGCAGGTTCTAATTTTTTGGGCTTTGTTTAGGAATATCTATTTTTTTGCAAGAAATCACTGGACACATGTTCACATCTTGTTTGGAAGATTTCATGTGAGACATATGCATTGCATGCAACACCCAACAGGTCTAAGTCATCACCATCTACACACACATGTGGCTCTATACAAGTCTTTGAGGTTTTCCAAAAATAAAGATTAGAGTTTTCAACTAGCAAAAATAGCCAGTGTACAACCATGAGCCAGGGAATTTTTTTCCATGCATGGGAGAAACAAGAGATAATGAAAACCTTAGCAAAACTATAGTTTTCCCCTTGTACAGGACAAGCAAGCCAAATAAAGAAACACAGTCTGAAAACATAAGTATTCCTTGTGCAAGGCAAGGGATTTAAAAAACTTGTAATATTACTGATAATATGTTTTTTGACTATTAATATTTAATATTTGCTATTGAATTCCAGAACCAAATGGGTTAATAGTGGCTCTATTATAGATGTGATTTTTTGTATGCATGTGAAACTATCAGTTTTAATTCCCAAGCAGAACCGTAAATAACTTAGGTGTTTATAAGATTCAATTTTTTATTTATTTGTATTTTTTTATTGGTAAGGAGGGATTATTTAGGCTAGCCCCACACCAGCGGAGGTCACAAGGGGACCTCCTCCCCATCCACATATGTTTATAGGATTCAATTACATAAATAATATAGTTAGAGATAAAAATATAGCTGGCAGACATGCCACATTAGAAATTGATCAAAGGAGCTATGTTTTTTGTCTACTACTATTTAATATATAGTATCCATTTCTAGAATCATATGGGTTATTAGTGGCTCTACTGTAGCTTTTTTTTTTCTAGTATGCACTAGTAGAATAGAAAGGACTCTTTCATTTTTGATGTAATTTCTATTGTGTATTGTGCCATGGACATGAGATATAGATATCAGTAACAATGCACTTGAACAATTACAATTTAGGTTAACTTCACTATATTACTCCTCAATAAATGAAAAATAGAAATGCAACATATAGCATGGAATCCATTACCATAGAAAGCATGAGGCTACTTCTATACAATAAATTTTAATATTTATCAACAATGCATTTGGATTGTGGACAATCACTTGGATATAGAATAGTTGTAGTCTCAAATGTTGTGCAGAGTGAAAATATTTCAAGGTGGCCAAGGTTTTCTTTCCACTTGCTTTTTTCCTATATTTAAAAAAGGTATTTCTTGGATTTCTAATTGGGTGTTTGCTATTTTTTCTAGTTAACAAATCTATTCAAACCATTTTTGGAAAAATTGGAAAAGGTTATCCAATGGAAGAGGGTTGTAGTGTCATAAATTGTCACCACTTACAATTTCACACTAGGTTTGGCACGCATTTCAACATGTATGTTTGTCTTTGCCTTATGAAATATTATGTATGCACATTTTAGTACTTTTCTAAGAGATAAGACTAAGTCCTTGGACACCTGACATTACAAGAGCCTAAACCACTAGGACACTAGCGCCTAGCACTAAAGTCCTACCAATTTGGCCCCAAAAGATATTATTTGAATGTCACCCTTTTGACTTAAGTGATGCACCTTGTCAGCCTCAACTCAACTGGGGCCTTGAAAAGTACTTTAGAATCATATATAAACAACTCTCTCCCTCATTCAAACTAGGAACTATGAACACACACTCTCTCTCTCTACATGATATCTAAAGCTCTCTACTTGTGGATTATTATTGCAATATGTACTAACCCTTGCAGGTCTATAAGGATTCTCCTCCTTCCTTCTCCATCAACTCCTTAAGGAGGTGTGTGATGTGGCATCAAGAAAACTAGGGTTTCCATGCTCATGGTAACTCCATTTCATTTATAGCAGTCCTTTATCATTTGGTTTTGCCTCTGCTCATCACAAGCACACACTCTCTATCATCATCATTTGTTGTTGTGGAGGTGGGGACATCATTCAAGAGGTTTGACTTAAGCAAGCCCTTAAACAACACCAAACACTTTTTCTCTCTTCATTTGTGTAGATTGGGATTGGGAATTGCAGGCAACGACAATCAACAGAAAGATGGAAGATATAGACACAAGGATCTTCACACAGACTTTTACCATAGCCAAACCCTAAGGACACTAGTGCCTAGTGCTAGGGTCCTCCTAGATCTGGCCTTGCTTCTAGTGACAAGTTCTAATAGCCTTGCTATGCTCTGCTTTGCTACAGTTTTATGGGTTTTCAAACCTGTCAGGTCTGTTAATCTTATTTTCATCTATTTAGTCACTTAAAACCCTATCTCCAATCTCTACTATTACAACAAATGAATAGAGCTTGGACAACTTGGATCTCCCTTGAGGATTGTAGCCAAGCGTAAAAGTCTTCGTCGGCTTGTGTTCCAATGTTTGATTGGGAAAATTGACCTAGTTGATTCATAATTGATTAAATCTCTTTTCCCCTCTTACATTTTGCTGAACCTGACGTATCTTGCACTTGTACAACCTTCTTTGTTGTGTTTGATTAGTTGATTAACTTATTAGACATTTATGTTACATATATTATTTTATCTTGTGTATTTAGAAAACAAAGCACACCCACCTTTCTCCTTCTTCAATCAACATGTCTTCTCTTTTTCTCACATCACTTTCCAACTTTTCTCAAAAGGTTTGTGAGAGTGATGTTGCATTTCAAACATATGATGGTGACTTAGCTCTTCCCTCTCCTAAAATTCCTCCTACTTGTGAGGATATTTTGGCGCAAGAGGATGAAACCATTGACACATTCCTTAACATTACTTTACCTTCTCTCTATTCTAGAGACGAGGCATTAATAGATGTTGAGTATACTATTTCTCCTTCTACCACATATTCCATAGTCCATGATGATTCCATGTCTCATCCTATTGATCTTCATCCTTTGATTGCATGTTCAAGCACCTTGAACATCACTAAGGATGTGAAGACCTCTTTCCTTCCCCCTTTCGGTTGCATGTTCAAGCCCCTTGAACATCAATAAGGATGTGAAGACCTCTTTTCTTCCTCCTTTAGTTGCATGTTCAAGCCCCTTGAACATCACTAAGGATGTGAAGACTTCAATCCCCTTGGACATCACTAAGGATGTGGAGATCTCTTTTCTTCCCCTTTTGGTTGGACGTTCAAGCTCCTTGGACATCACTAAGGGTGCATCTAAAACAAATCAACACAAATTACATTTCTGGTTCCCAAAAGGAACCTATGAAACCAAAAATTGTTTTGCACCTTCGTTCTGATGTTCTGCAACCACAATCTAATCCTATTTTAACTATTTGAGGTGTTCAAAACCCACCTTAACCTCTCGATTACATTCTCAACTTTGCAAAACAACTTACTCAAAATAAGAAACTTGTTCAAAATGTGTCTCAACAACCTAGTTACCATGTAGTTTCTCACACATATAACACTCAAAATAACAAACAAAATAAAAAAACAACATTTGTTCCAGCTTCTCTTCCACCATCTCAACCTTTTCTTCCTCCAGCACCTTATCTTTCTCAACATACCAATAGAGAATATGATCTTTTTGAGAAGCTTCACGCTACTGCAGCTAAGATCTTACTCTAGGACTTGATACAAACTTCACCTACATACCATGGAATGCTCCAAGAGGCTCTACAAAAGGTGATTGTCCCACCTTCTACTAGACTGAATGACGTAGCATCTCTGTTAGATTATATGCATGCGACAAATCTAGATATCGTCTTTCAACAAAATGAGTTACCTTCTCTTGAAGTTCAAC
The DNA here is from genome assembly GCA_027924645.1 of Cunninghamia lanceolata. Classification (NCBI taxonomy): domain Eukaryota; kingdom Viridiplantae; phylum Streptophyta; class Pinopsida; order Cupressales; family Cupressaceae; genus Cunninghamia; species Cunninghamia lanceolata. The sequence continues at coordinate 4,760,955 of BSBN01001011.1, forward strand.
AACAACATGATCCTCTCATGATTTTGGTCATCATTAATAGAATTGGAATAAAGCATACTATGGTTGATAATGGATTAGGTCTTAATGTTTGTGGCATTGACCTATTACATAAGCTCAACATAGATATCTCTCTTATCAATCCTGATACTTTTAATATTTGTGGCTTCGATAATGTTGGTAGACAATCACTAGGCACAATCACACTACCTATTGAGGTAGGACTTGTGACTTTGCCCATGCTTATTCATGTCATGCCTGGTGCTCTTTCATATAATCTTCTTCTTGGCAGACCATGGATTCATGCCATGGGAGCATTCCTGTCTACTCTTCACCATACAATGAAGTTCGTGTATAATACCAAACTCTATACGGTTGAGGGTGATCCAAATCTGGAAAGTTGCTTACAAGTAGAAGTTGGATATCAACCTCCTATTTCAAAATCTCTCAACACTTTAATTCCTTCTTCAACAAAAGTCAACCCACTATTCTCTGTTGCTAACAATAGTGATGATCAAAATAGTGCTTTGCCTTCGAGTGCATATTTCGGCGATGATTGGGGTTCACTAGATTTTATACCCTCCTTTATTGGAGAATACAAAATCCCATAATCTAAACCTGAGATCCTGAAGGTGGCTTCGATTTACTGTACACAATCTATTGCTTCTTCTAAGAAACGTAAACTCACAACTCAAACTTCTTCTACAAATTCTCAATCACCATCATTACCTTCTATCCATGATAATGTACCCTCTTCTTCTAACGCATGCCTTGGTGATGATTGTGGCTCTTTAGATTTCAACCTGCATGGACCTATTGAATCTAAGATTAACCCTCCTCACCCTGACATCTCAACACTCAACAAGGATTTGTGTCCTTACAAAAGGATCGATCCTTCTACTCATGACAATTCTGCTACAACTTCTTCTTCAACATTTGATTACACTTCTCATTTTGACAAGATTAGTAACTTGTTCGCAACCTCTCCTCCTCCATCTAATTTGGAGACACGTTATGGACTTGAATTTAAAATTCTTTCTAAACATGGATACAATGGAAATGGTTTAGGGTGCATGGAACAAGGAATTAAGGTTCCTATGAAACTGACACTGCACTTTCCTAAAGAAGGTTTAGGTTTCTGGCCTTCTCCTTTATCTACATCTCCTCTGTCATTGTCTAAGGTCTCTATGACTCCTTTTTAGAAATAAAACTTCTCTCCACAATAGAAAGGGTTGCTTCCTACTCCACCTACTTCTCTTCTATCTCAACAAGAGTACTGTTGACCCATTTTCCCCTGTCCAGAGCTAAACAGTTCACCTGGTACTTTTCCTTGAAAATCCTTTGGAAAATGTTCCTATAAAGCTTAAAGTGCCAAATTTCCTAAAAAGCCTTGCCTAAAAAAACCTTACCATTGGAAAGAGCTTGAAAAAATAGGCAGGTTTGCTTTTTACACCACCTTGAGATTCGGCCAAATAAGGAAGTTATTCATGGTCAAAGTTTTGGTCAACATACAGTTCAAATGTACATTTGGCAGGCTTGCAAATCTCTATCGGCCTTAGAAAATGATGAAAAAGGTAAGTTGTATGCATTTTGGAATGCATATCAGGCTTAGGAAGGTGCATGTACAAGGAGGAATCTTTTGCAGATTCCTGGGATATTCCCGGTTTGTATATCTGGTTGTAAGGAGAAACATGCAAGGAAAATTATACAAAGCAAGAGATACATTACAGGAATATTCCCTCAATGCATATCGGGTTTCAAATGCATACTATGTTGTATGTTTGCACATGCAATGAAAAGATACAAGGTTTGACATACAAGTGCATCCGCTACAGTGGAATGTACATTCGGCCTTGTATGTTTCTTTGCATATTTCGCTTGTATGTTTGCACATACAAGTGAAACATACAAAGAAACATACAAGGCCGAACGTACAAGAGGTGGGGCCTACGCACATACAAGGCCGATTGTATGTTAGAAGATATAAGTGAGCATGAACAGTAGAATGTATATTTCGCTTGTATGTTTGCACATACAAGCTGATATACAAAGGTTTACATACAAGCCGGACCCGATTGCATTTTTAACTTGTTTTATAAAGTCTTGGGGTCCGCATTGTATATGGGCGATTGTATATTGCGATATACAAGTCAGAGATATAAGGGTTGTATGCAAGGCAAACTTGAATCAAAGATCAAATTCAGCATTTCAGGTCTCGGGTCCGCCTTGTATATGTATAAGTGTTTTGTATGCAGGGAAATATACAAAGAAAGTGATACAAGCTGGATCCGACCCAACAGTCAAAGTAGTTGATAAATTTTTGGGGTTCGTGGCTTGTATATTTGGTGCTTGTACATTGCGATATACAAGCAAACAAACAAAGGAAGTATACAAGCCGGATTTCAACGTCTTTTCAGGCTATTTCATAAAATTTGAAGTCCACGGCTTGCATGTACAATTGTGCTTGTATATTGCAATATGCAATGGGCAGTTACAGTTTTCAGTGATGCTCCTTGAACCAGCTCAGCAATGAATCAGGCAGTGCCACGTGGCAGCAGACATACATGCAAGTTAACATACAAATGATGGGGCCCGCATATATAAAGGGAAATTGTATGCATATACAATTTTGAAATTCAAAGGGCAAATTCAAGTCCGATATACAAGGCGTCATGCATATACAAAGGAGTTGCAAAGAAGTTTTTGGATGCCGATTTAGGTGGCAAATGCAAGCGATATATACATTGATGCAAAGCGATATATACAGGCAATTGACCAAAACTTTGACCACCTATATCTCCTCCGTCTTGGAGAATTTCCACATGCTGCAAGAGGCAAAGATGCATATTTTTGTCCCTTCTTTCATTTGGCAGGGTTTTCAGGGGTTTTCTCTCACTTTCAAATTTTAGATTTGGCGTTGCATGCTTGGCCATCGTGACGTTTCAACAGCGACAGTTGCATATTCAGCTGAAGATATTTGTTGCATTCATTGCTACAAATCGATGACTCTGCAAACCACATTAATGATGAAAAATATCTTTCATCTGCCCTGTTTTCAGATCTTTTACACCATAACTTCAGGCAGATAAACATCCCTTTAGCGGTGGTATTTTCTGATAGCGCCCATGGGCGAGGATTTATTGTAACCGATTGAAAATGTAAAATGATATATATACACGTAAAACAGATGTATATAGTGTTGGTTGTTCTTCTGGGCTATTCTTTGTAATGGCTATTTGGCCTCTATGATCAAAAACTGGTATTTTGCCTCTCTTTTATTATTTTTTAGCACTGTGTCTGCTCTTTGGATTGGTAGGCTGTGTATTGTGGATAAAACGGTCCCTTTCATTCCTCCATTATTCCATTTGGACCTCTCTAAAATTAATATGAGTCTATGTAAGTCTTTCCAGCTATGAGATTATTACTGTGTCTATTCAGCTGCAGCTAAACAAATTTAAATCTGGTGTATCACTTAGTTCATTCCAGCATTTCATTTCAGCATTCCCTCTAACCCTTTTCCCAGCAAGCATTAGCACTAGGTTTAGATGTATTTCTCTGAGCTTTAGGCTTGGAAAGAGGAAGCCAGCCTTCTCCGGAGGTCTGATCTCATTTCACAAGGTCCCACACTTCGAGATCATTCCCATGTTACTCCAGATTGCTGAAAGTTTCACAACTGCATGCAAAGGGTGCAAATTTGGGTGATAACAAGTACATTTTGATAAGTTTACTCAAGGACTGCTTGATCACTCTTCCTCCTCCGATACACAAAGAGTTTTCACAAAACAATCAATCAAAACTCCCTTTTAGTGCATATCATCAAGCACTTGGCCATTCCACTAATGAATGCCAAGCTTTGCATAACAAAATTCAACAACTCTGTGACACATGTGTCATGGCACCGCTTCCAACAAGCGATGGTGAGGATCACCCTCACCTAGTTCATTTTGCATAACAAAACATTCTTTTCTCTACATTATTATGATAGAGTCTCCTTTGTTATGGCATCGAGATACCTTTGTCGTCAAATTACGGTAGACTCTTGTATTCTTTTTCACGGTTATCCTCAACCATGTTCTAAGGGGTAGCACCCTTCTTTATTCTTGGATCTCTATTCACATGTGCATCCATACATTCACCCTTCTTTATTTGCACCCCTGTCATGATGTAGCTATTAGAAACATATTGCTTGGGCATGTGTTTTCAGGAAGCTCTTGTGCATGTTTTATATTTATATCACTCTTTCTACCTTAAAGGCAATTGCTCCCTGATGGAGTTAGCAATCACTTTAAGGTGGGGGCATACATCATTCTATGCACTTTACTTTATACAAACACCACGTGATTGGTCTTGCTAACACAACACTTGTTGATCATCTTTATAACACTTATTCAGAGTCACCCAACAAACATTGCATTTTGCTTGGCCTGTAAAGCTTCGATATCACTTCTAAGGTGTTACATCTTTTCCTCCTTGAGGCATTGTTTATTTTTACACTCCATGAGGTGTCAAACAACAAATGGTCACCTAGCATAATGCAACTTACTACCATATGATCCTTGTAGTCTATGAACCATCCAACATAAAAGAACTTATTGGCCCGTGTGCTTCATATGACCTTGTTACACTCATGGTCACCTAGCATAACACAACTTGCTAGCCCATTGATGAGGTATAAATAACCTCATTTCATAATAACCAATATAACCCTTTATGTGTTACCCAATCACCCAAACCATGCCAATTTATTAATTTTATAAGCAACATATGTTTATTTTTGATAGAATGATGTACAAATCTTTGTTTCCCAATTGATTGAAGATTTCCATTGTTGCAAGTATGAGCAGTAAGTGTTTTCATTTATGTCAACACATAAGGAAGTTATTTGACAAGTATCTAAGGAATTAGTACAAGTACATAATTGCTTTATCTCTCAAGAACAGTGTAGTGTTTTGCTCCGTATATCTTGTAGATTGAATATCTTTGCCTGCAGATTGGAAGTAATGTTAAGGGATGCCTATAGATGCTATGTTTCAAGTTTGAGCCTCTAGTGTGAAGATTTAAGCATGTTGTGTTCACCAAAGTAAAAACTATTTTTCTGTGCATTTAATGGTGACAGGGAGAATGTATTATGCTCTGCATTTCTCCACATTTAAGTTTCACAGTCTGTGGTTCTAGAATTAAGTTTGTGATGATGTTATGTGCCTTCAGCTCAAATGGTTTGTGATTTGGTGCTCTACAAGTGATCTTTCCTTTATGACAGTGGCTGATAGTAATGTTCAAGTGCTCCGGTTTGAAGAACCTTATGGATAAAGTGTTTAGAGGTTGTGCGGATGTTCTTGGTGATTGTAACGTGCTTGTGGGAGTAACCAGCTCATGTTCCAATCTTTGGATTGGTCTGCAAAGTATAATCTAGATCATGCATGAAGCATGTTCCTAAAAGCCTTAGTGTTAACTCCAGTCTTGGTCAACTTGGTTGTTCTCACTACTTGCGGTTATGAATTGAAGATTGTGGAAGCATGTTGCTATGTGGAAGATTGCAATTGAGTCCCAACTAAGCCTTGGCATGATTCACATTCATTCTTTTCTCTCCTAATTCTGTTTAGGTCCAAACCTATCTTAATGTATGTATATTTTTCTGACCTTGGAAATTGTTCCAAAGGTCGATGATTGTAATGCCGACCTTGATGTAAATTCCAAGGTTGATGAATTGTATAAAAACATGAAGTGAAGTCGTGAATTTGTATGAGATGCAAAAATGAAAAGATAATTGTGAAGTGTAAAAGCAGAGCAGAGCAGAGGGTACTTATTGTGCTTCAATGGAACTGAACCTTGGCATAGTGTAGATGCTATTATCTCAATTCACCCCATTGGTAGTGAGCCTCTTCTTGTAGTGAGCAATTTTGGCAGTAAGCCTCTGATTTTCAATATTGTTATAACATATTATTTTATGAGCTAACACTCACCGTGGTTTTTCCCCTATGGGATTTTCCACATAAAAATTTGGTGTCTCCTATGTTGAATGTGTGAATGTGTTCAAGTTTCTGTTTCATGCTTTTAGGGTTAAAATACAAACACAATGTTGATTGATTAATGTGTTAATGGTTTTGAAATATTGGTTACAACTGATTCACCCCGTCTTAGTTGTATTGCACTTTTCAATAATTGGTATCAGAGCAAGGGTTCCTTGGTAAAGAGTCTAACAGCCCGAGGTAGTTCTGAGATGGCGCACAGAAGGGAGTCACCGCAATTCGACGGAACAAATTATGCCCTTTGGAAGATACAGATGAAAAGTTATCTTATCTCTCTTGGTAATAATGTCTGGAAGATAACAAAGAAAAAGTATACTATTCCTAAAAATGGTCCATCAAATGATGATGAAATCAAACAGTATGAAATTAATGGAAAAGCTAGAGATGCTCTATTAAATGCCTTATCTAACAATGAGTTTGTGAAAGTTATGGATTTAAAGACTGCTCATGAGATCTGGGATAAGTTGAAAAGTTTATTTGAAGGAGATGATTCTATAAAGAGTGCCAAATTACAAAACCTGAAGGTGAAGTATGAAGCCTTGAAGATGAGAGAAGATGAAAACATAACTATCTACATGTAGAGAATTGATGAAATTGTCAATAGAATCAAAGGTCTTGGAGGTACTACAAATGAGGATGAGGTTGCAAATGAGGATGGGGTTGTGATGAAGATTCTTAGGTCATTGCCTAAATCCTATAGTCACAAGGTGGTAGCAATTGAAGAGCTTATGATTGTACAGAAGGTTTCAAAGGATCAGTTACTCAGGAAACGTACAGCTTTTGAAATGAGAGAATTTGTTGATGCTCTGCCAAAGATTGAGACTACTTTTAAAGCTAGCACTTCAAAAAAGACTTCAAGAGCTCATAAATATGTTGTGGAATCTGATGATGACATAGATGAGGTTGAAGCCAAAATTGTGGATAGAATGCAAAGAGAGTCTATAAGTTCAAAGGCAAATTACCATTCAAATGCTTTTCTTGTGGTAAGATTGATCACTATGTATCCAGATGTCTGGAGAGAATTGAAAGAGGTAAGAAGAAATTTGAAAGCAGACCTAGAATTGTCAAGAAATGCTATTAGGTTAGAGATCTTGATGATGATGGTGTAACAGATGATGAGTCTGATGATAATAGTACTAGTGCAAATGAATGTGTGTTTATTGCTATTAAGGAAGAACCTATGTCTACTAATCCTACTAGTTGTGTGAAGGAAGAAAAACGAGTGGAACAAAGTGCTCTGTCTGTCTAGGTTGAGAAGGATAAGGATGAATGGATCATTGACAGTGGATTTTCACATCACATGACTGGTGACAAAAGTAAGTTTGTAAGTTTGGAAAAGTTTGATGGTGGATTGGTTAGGTTTGGAGATAATGCAGCTGGTAAGATCTGTGGAAGAGGATCTATTTCTTCTGATGACAAGCATAATACATATGATGTTCTCTATGTGAAAGATCTAAAGCATAATCTTCTAAGTGTTGGTCAAATGTGTGATAAAGGGTATGATCTGAGATTCAGGGACAATGCATGCAAGATCATGGAAATCTCTGAAACAGTGATTGCAACTAGTAAGAAAACTAGAGGTAATATTTATCACTTGAGGGGAACTTATAATTGTTGTCTGTTGACTTAGACAGATGAGAGTTGGTTGTGGCATAGAAGGATGTGTCATATCAATTTTTATAACTTGGTGAAGATAAGCTCAATACAAGCTATGAGAGATTTGCCTAAACTGGTGAAGCCTGCCAATATTATTTGCAAGGAATGTCAACTGGGAAAACAAACAAAGACAAGTTTCAAGAGCAAAGAATATTTTTTTGCTGGATTGCTTGAGCTGCTCCATACAAATCTATGTGGTCCTACAAGAACAAGAAGTCTACAAGGAGACATGTACTTTATGTTGCTTATTGATGATTATTCTAGAATGGCATGGGTCACTTTTATAAAAGAGAAATTAGAAGCACTAGACAAGTTCAAAGTTTTCAAGGCAATGGTTGAGAATGAGTTAGAATTGAGGATCAAATGCTTAAGGTCTAATAGAGGAGGTGAGTTTACATCAAATGAATTTAACATTTTCTGTGAAGAACATGGGATAAAGAGATAGTTGTCTGCCCCTAGGACTCTTGAGCAAAATGGAGTTGTTGAAAGAAAGAACAAGATAGTTCAAGAGGTTGCTAGGTCAATGATGATGGAGGCTAACCTACCGGAAGTGTATTGGAGAGAAGTTATACATGCTGTTGTCTACATTTAAAACAGAGTCCAAGTCAAAGGTAATGGCACTAAAACTCCTTATGAATTGTGGTATGGAAGAGTTCCCACAGTAAAATATTTCAAATTTTTTGGAAGCAAATGTTATATTAGAAGAGATCAAGAGTTAGGCAAGTTTGATGCTAGGTGTGATGAAGGAATTTTTCTTGGATACTCCACTAAGAGTAAGGCCTACCGGTGCTATAATAAGAGATTGAGAAAGATGATTGAGAATGCTAATGTGAAGGTTGATGAAGATAGGGAGATAAAATCAGACCTAAGTGGCTATGAATCAGATGAACCTGTTATTACAATCAATAAAGAAAAGGTGGGACAAAAGGATAGTCAAGTTGAAGAAGAAAGGGCTCCTGAAAGTGCTTCTAAGACTCCCAAGTATGTAAGGATTAATCATTCTGAAGATCAAATTATTAGTGACAAAGGTAAAGGAGTATTGACAAGGAAAAGAGCTACAGAGGAACAGGTGTACTACTGTCTGCTTTCACAGATTGAACCTAAAACTGTAAAGATGAAAGTTGGGTAAAAGCCATGGAAGAAGAGTTGATGCAGATAGAGAAAAATCAAACATGGAAATTGGTTCCTAGACCTGCTGATAAAAATGTGATTGGAACAAAATGGGTTTTCAAAACAAAATGAATGAAAGTGGTGAAGTGGTAAGAAACAAAGCAAGACTAGTATGCAAAGGATATTCTTGGGTTGAAGGCATAGATTTTGAAGAGACTTTTGGTCATGTGGCAAGGATTGAAGCTATAAGAATTTTTTTGGCTTTTGCTGCTCACAAAGATTTCAAGGTGTACCAGATGGATGTGAAGTCTGCCTTCTTGAATGGAGAGCTAGAAGAAGAAGTTTACATTGAACAACCGGAAGGATTTCAGTTATCAAACCAAGGTAACATGGTGTGTAGATTGAAGAAAGCCATGTATGGACTCAAGCAAGCTCCTAGAGCCTGGTATGCAAGGTTGGACAAGTATTTGATGCAGTTAGGGTTCAACAAATGTACTGCAAATAGTAGTCTCTGCTTCAAAATCAATGATGATCAAATTCTAATTGTTGTAGTATTTATTAATGATATTATCTTTGGAGGCAATGAAGGTATGTGTAAGAAATTTGGAGAAGAAATGTAAAAGGAATTTGAGATGTCTATGTTTGGTGAAATGAATTTCTTTCTAGGACTACAAATTACTCAATCAGAAAAAGGAATCTTCATTTCTCCGTCCAAGTATGTGAAAGAATTGTTGAAAAAGTTTGGAATGGAGGATTCTAAGCCAATATGTACTCCTATGGTAACTAGGTACAAGTTGAGCAAGAATGATGAATCACCTAAGACTGATCAGAAAAAATATAGGTCTATGATTGGAGGACTGCTCTATCTAACCCATACCAGACTAGACATAATGCATGCAGTCTGTCTTGTGGCAAGATTCCAAGAAGATCCCAAAGAATCACATGTCATGGCAGTCAAGAGGATCATGAGATACTTAAAAGGCACTTCAAACTATGGTTTGTGGTATCCCAAAGATATTGATTTAACTCTCAGTGCTCATACAGATGTAGATTGGGATGGAGATGTTGATGACAAAAAAAGTACAAGTGGAGGTGCTTTCCTCTTGGGTAACAGATTGGTTTCATGGCTAACCAAGAAGCAAGGATTAGTTTCATTATCTACTGTAGAAGTAGAATATATTGTTGCAGCATGTTGTTGCACTCAAGTGCTTTGGATGAAGCAGACATTGAAGGACATAAGAGTTGTATATGAAGAACCAATTTCAATCTTTTGTGACAACACAAGTGCTATAAACATTTCAAAGAATCCAGTGATGCACTTAAAGACAAATCATATATCAATAAGGTATCACTTTCTGAGAGAAGAGGTAGCAAAGAATGAAGTAAAGATGGAGTATGTGTCTACAAAGGATCAGATTGCAGACATTTTCACTAAGCCTCTGGCTAAGGATACTTTTCAGTATCTTAGGGAGAAGTAGGGGTTATTACCCCTCCTACTCTAAACTAAGATGCATAAGGAATGCATCAGTCTAGTGGTGTCTAAAGTTTCATCTTTTGATCTAGATTGATGTTTTGAAATCTACTCCTCAGGGGGGAGTAGGTAGAAGTTTATGATCAAGAGTAGTAAGTGTTGTAGTGTTGTTGACAGGGGGAGTTGTGCAGTAAAAAGAAAGAAAAGGTATGTCACCTTTTACCATTGATGTCAAAGGGGAAGAGAAGTTCATGTAAAAAACCTAAGAAGAAGATTGCAGACAGAGAAAGCATCAAGTGAGGGGGAGCAAAGAAGCAAAGAAAGATTATATGTTTTGATGGTTTTTCGCATCATGTGTTGCCATCAATGACAAAGGGGGAGATTGTTGCAAGTATGAGCAGTAAGTGTTGTCATTGATGTCAACACAAAAGGAAGTTATTTAACAAGTATCTGAGGAATTAGTACAAGTATAGAATTGCTTTATCTCTCAAGAACAATGCAATTTTTTGCTCCGCATATCCTGTAGATTGAATATCTTTGCCTGCAGATTGGAAGTAATGTTAAGGGATGTCTATAGATGCTATGTTTCAAGTTTGAGCCTCTGGTGTGAAGATTTGAGCGAGTTGTGTTCACCAAAGTAAAAACTATTTTTCTATCTATTTAATGGTGACAGGGAGAATGTATTATGCTCCGCATTTAAGTTTCATTGTCTGTAGTTCTGGAATTAAGTTTGTGATGATGTTATGTGCCTTCAGCTCAAATGGTTCATGATTTGGTGTTCCGCAAGCAATCTTTCCTTTATGACAATGGTTGACAGTAATGTTCAAGTGCTCCAATTTAAAGAATCTTATGGATAAAGTGTTTAGAGGTTGTGTGGATGTTCTTGGTGATTGTAATGTGCTTGTGGGAGTATCCAGATCATGTTCTTATCTTTGGATTGGTCCGTAAAGTATAATCTGGATCATGCATGAAGCGTGTTCCTAAAAGCCTTAGTGTTAACTCTAGTCTTGGCCGACTTGGTTGTTCTCACTACTTGTGGTTATGATTTGAAGATTGTGGAAGCACGTTGTTGCATGGAAGATTGCAATTGAGTCCCAGCTAGGCCTTGGTGTGATTTGCATTCATTATTTTCTCTCCTAATTCTGTTTAGGTCCAGACCTATCTTAATGTATGTATGTTTGCCAACTTTGGAGATTGTTCCAAAGGTTGATGATTGTAATGCCGACCTTGATGTAAATTCCAAGGTTGATGAATTGTATAAAAACATGAAATGAAGTCATGAATTTGTATGAGATGCGAAAATGAAAAGATAATTGTGAAGTGTAAAAGCAGAGCAGAGCAGAGGGTACTTATTGTGCTTCAATGGAACCGAACCTTGGCATAGTGTAGATGCTATTATCTTAGTTTACCAACTTTTGCAGTGAGCCACCCATTGGCAATGAGCCTCTTGTTGCAATGAGCAATTTTGGCAGCAAGCCTCTTCTTGCAGTGAGCAATTTTAGCAGTGAGCCTCTAATTTTTGGTATTGTTATAACATATTATATTGTGAGCTAACACTCACTGTGGTTTCTCCCCTATGGGGTTTTCCACATAAAAATTTGGTGTCTCCTATGTTGAATGTGTGAAAGTGTTCAAGTTTCTATTTTATGCTTTTATGGTTAAAATACAAACACTGTGTTGGTTAATTAATGTGTTAATAGTTTTGAAATATTGGTTACAACTGATTCACCCCCCCTCTCAGTTGTATTGCACTTTTCAACATTCCACTAATGTTGACATGATCATATGTAAATGTCTGTGTATTTATGCAGGTTTTTATGAAGAGCCTAGTGGAACTTAAAAGCAACTGAAGTTAGCAACGTCAGAATTGCAGGGCACTGGAAATCTAAGAATACATGATCGTGGAATTTATTGGTAGTTTCTTTTATTTTCTATTAAAAACACTTAAGACATTTCATGACTCCACTCAGAGCCTCTACTATGTTTGAAGACTTCTTCAAGTGGCATTAATGAGCCACTTGAAATTTAAGATTTTGGTAGTATAGATTATGAGTAATTCCTAAAATAGTGATGTTATGATATGCTATGTTTTGATATACAATATGGAGGTGATGTTCAATAGTTATGTTATGTGATATGATTTTATGCTATGGATGAATACAATCGAGCTTTGTTTTTACTCAATATATTCTAAATAATGGAAATGCGAATGGAATTATTTTGAAGCTGTAGAAATGGTGCATGTGATTTGAATCGGTAGTAGATCTCTTGAGAGCTGGCCACTAGAAGGATATAGGACTAGATAAGTATTTTAAATGTTGTGAATCTGTGTTGTTTAAACTTTGTTCTATGTTTCACATTAGTTTATATTGTATCTTGGTTATGTCTATCAAGTTCTGTGTGTTATGTAATAATTTTGAGAGCTCCTGTTCAATACAGAAATTTGTTACAGTTGATAGTGCAAATCTTTATTTAAGAAAGATCCCCATTTTCTTAGATTAATTTGTTTCTTTTGAATCTTTAGTTAAAAATTGATATGTTTCTTTCTAGTTTAAAGTTTGTATGCTTTCTTGGATAAATTCTAAATGCTTTATAGATTAAGAATTGTATGCTTCTAGCTTAGATTCATTCTATTAAAGGCTTGTTCAAAAATTTAGAAAACCATTGCTAAGATGAGATGTTCGCATCCATTCCCTATTGTAGACTGCCTTGGACACTACCCGGTCGACATAATTGACATATTTCAACTAAAGTGTTAGGACCTCATGACAAACAAGAAAATCTAGCCTCACTTGCCATGGTAGTCATCAAACAACATAGTGAAGAATTGGAAGATGAATTGGAAAACAACATGCAAAGTATTGCCATAGATTCAGGTGATGAGGAAATTTTAGAAGTTGAGGATATTTTAGGACATCCGATCCACACTGGCGATATCGAACACAGTTATGACAATAATTACACCTCCTTTACAACGTTACCTTGTCCTCTGGCTAATATCATTCCAAAAATAGATCACTTCTTTGAAAATATTGCTAGATTCCACAAAATTATACCACATAGCTGCCCTCTCAATACCTTAACGAGAGAAGTTCATATTGTCACCTCCAACCACCCAGGGACCAAAACTATCATGTTACTACCAGGAAAAACCTTAAATATTAACAGTTGGTTAACAAAAATAGATGAACTCAAGTTATTTGATGTTTTGGTGAACAGATCCAAAGCTTTTGCTTGGGATTACATAGACATGAGAGGAATACATCCAAGTGTTTGTACCCATCACATCTATACTGAAGACGTTAGACATGTTTGTCAACCACAATGAAGACTCAATCTTGCTCTCAAAGATATTGTCAAAACAAAAATTGAAAAACTCCTACAAGTAGGGTTCATCTATCCCATCTCTGACAGCAGATGGGTTTCACCTTTGGTAGTAGTCCCAAAGAAAATTGGAAAACATTTGGAGAGTGTGCATCGATTATAGAGAACTCAATAAAGCCACTTATAGAGACTACTTTCCGCTACCTTTCATAGAGTAGGTTTTGGATAATCTAGTAGGAAGAAAGTATTTCTCATTCTTGGATGGATTCAAAGGATATAACCAAATACAAGTAGCAGCAAAGGACCAAGACAAAATAACTTTTACCTATCCTTGGGGAACATTCACATATCGAGTTCTTCCCTTCGGGCTGTGTAATGCTCCTATGACATTTCAGAGAGCCATTCTAGCCATCTTTGTTGAGCTTTTAAATGATTGTGTGGAAGTTTATATGGACTTCATGGTATATGGTTCCACTTTTGATGAAGCTCTTAAAAACTTGGACAAACTATTGTAGCGATGTGAAGACCATCCGTTATCCCTGAGTCGTGAAAAGTGTCTAATAATGGTACAACAAGGGATAGTGTTGGGACACCACATCTTAGCTGAAGGGATAAAGGTAGATCCTAAGAAAATTGAAGTGATACAACAACTAGAGACTTCAAAGGACCAAACTGATGTCAGAAGTTTCTTAGGACATGCTGAATATTACCAAAGGTTCATAGAAAACTTCAGTAAGATTACAGCCCCTATGTTCTCCCTTCTTCAAAAGGACGTGGATTTTGTCTGGACAACAGAACGTCAAACATCATTTGAGATCATTAAAGAAAAACTCATTTCTGCTCTAGTTCTACATGGACCTAACTGGAGCCTTCCTTCCCATATTTATGCAGATGCTTCCAATGATGCTATTGGAGCAGTTTTAGGTCAGGAAGATGAGAATGGAGGAAAGTATGCCATATATTTCATCAGCAAGAATTTGACCCCCACTGAATGAAATTACACCACTACAGAGAAATAATTCTTAGTTGTGGTTCATACAATCAATAAATTTTGACATTACATCACAGGGTATAAGGTAATTGTGTTCACAGACCATTCAGCTATTAAGTACTTAATGAACAAACCTACAGTAAATGGGAGAATAATCAGATGGTTATTACTTCTCTGAGAATTCAATGTAACCATCATTGATAAACCTGGAAAGTTCAATGTAGTCGCAAACTTTTTATCCTGAATCAAACAGGACAATGGAGACTGTGCCCCTTGTTCAAGATGAATTTCTAGATGAAAACTTATTCGCCATCTCCATTAAAACACCCTAGTTTGCAAACATTGCCAACTATCTAGCCACCTCTGAGTTTCCACCAGATTTTACATCAAAACAAAATAAATGCCTCATTAGGGAAAGTGCTTAGTTCAAATGGATCAATGGTATGATATTCAGAAGTGGAACTGATCTGGTTTTACGTCGTTGCATCAAATCAGATGAAACATACAACATACTCAGAGCCTGCCATGATGATCCCTCCGGTGGTCATTATTCAACAAAAAGGACATCTCACGAAATCTTAGGTGGGTATGTGCAGGATCATGATGGGCCAAACTATACCTCTAAGTGGCAATGAAAATACAAAAAATCAAACTTAATCAAGTTCATGTGAAAATTTGGATGGATTATCTACATAATTTGAAAAAGATGTAAGAAAAGAACGAAATTTGTAGAGAATTGAATCTAGTTTATGACCTACTATTTTTTTTAAATAAATTTACTTAGTGAAAAAATGAATATTTCAATGAACAGCTATTAATTTTTTTAGAAAAAAAATAAAAAGTGGGTGTTTGTCCAGCCAACCTAACTATGAGCAAAAAAATATTTTTTTTGAAACTTTCAAAATAAGTAGAGGACTCATGCCCGGATGTGACGCATATTTTTTTAAAAAAAATTCCAATAAATAAATTAGTTATGATTTTTTTACTGTGAATTTTTTTAAAACTAAAGAGTAATTGTCCAGCCAACCTAACTCGATAAAAAAAATCAGAATTCAAAAAAAAAAAATTAACCTATAGCCAACAGAGCATAGAGTGTGACGCATCTTTCGGATCTAAAAAAGGTGAAAGGGTTTGAAAGTTATGGATGTTTTTCAATCACTGTATCCATCAGGATTTTAGACACACACTATATAGAAAATTATTAATAATTATTTAATAAAATGATAATCAAGAAAATATTATATTTTTAGAATGCTGACAATTTCCTCTATAAACCCTTTTTGTTTTATCAATTTTGCATTAAAAAATGTCGTTAGCACAAAGGGTGAAGTTTGAAGAAGAGAGTGAAACCAGTAAACACGTTAGAATTCAGGGAAAGTCAACTATGACAGTCCCAAGCCTAAATACAAGACAAAACCGAAGAAAAATAGATATTCGTTAATAACGGATATCCATTTTATGGAGCGGGAGAATGATTTTTCAAGGTTCTAGAAATGGATATCCATTTCTGGAACCTTAGAAAAATTGGTTATTGATATTTTTTATAAAATAATTATAAAATTTGATGAAAATTGCATGATTTAAGGGTTTTTCACTAGCTTTTCATTGCTTATCTTCACAAGACTACTCTACAAACATGTTGTAATAGAATTTGTGACTTTATCAGACTTATATCAAACCTATTTACTGCTTCCTTAGTCACATCCTTTACAACACCTTTTGTTTGACACTTTTGCATTGAAATTTGATCGAAAATTGCATGTTTTTAGGCTTTTTCACTAGGTTTGACTAGTCAACTCTCTACAAACACTCTAAAGGCGTGTTGTGTCTCATTTTTTCTCACAAGGTGACTGATTACATGGTTATTATCTGATATCCATCATAAAATTTCACACAACACCCTTTCTATCAGTTGTTTGCATGCTTTTATTGTGAAAAAATTGCATATTTTGCTTGATTTTTACTAGGGTTTGACTTGCAAACTTGTTAAACTTGCATGGCATGCATGTTGTGAAGGATATTATTGATCTAATTGACTTATATCTCTGAAATACTCTTCTTTACATCTTAAATTTTATTACGACACTCTTTATTTGGACATTTACATTCACATTTTGTGAAACAAAATTGCATATTTTTGCATAATTTCACTAGTTTTTGGACTTACAATCATTTAGGATTGCATTCAAAAGTGTGTTGTGAAGCATATCTCTGATTGAAAGGACTAATATTGATGTTATTTACTTCTTCACCTCATGAATTTGATCACAACACCTTTTCTTTACATAATTCGCATTGAAAAAAAGCATAAAAATCTAGCATCTTTAGTTCATTTACATTCATATTTTGAGCATTTGATTGCTTGCATATTTCATGGATTCCTCTTGTTATTAAATGGAATATTTATTTACATACATTAGAGACCCGGAGACCTTTTGCAAATTCATCAACATGAATCCTTGGGTCCTGCAACAAATATCATCCATCCATAACAGAGATAGGACAATAGATTCTACACATGACATTCTTCAATTTGAAAAATTTCTTACTATCTTGGGTATGTTCCCTTTGATATTGGATGATCTTACTAATTTCATGAACAACCTGTTGACCCATTTTTCCTCTGTGCAGAGTTAAATAGTTCACCTTGTATTTTCCTTGAAAATCCTTTACGAAATGACCCTACAAGGCTTAAATCTTTCAAATACTCATGTTGTTCCTTGCAAAAAATCCCAAAAATCTCACTTTAAAAATCTTTGCAGAAAAACCCAGAAATCTTTTTGCTTCAAGTATTTTCTATCACTGGGATTTCTCAAATTCATGCTTGTATTTCAATATACAATTTTAAATGTATATTTGCATATACATTCGCCATTGTATGTTTGGAACATACATTCGCAATATGCAAAGGCCTAGAAGCAATTGGCAAACATACAAGGTTGACATACAAGTGAGAATGTACAGTGGAATGTATATCACCAACATACAAGTCCAACATGCAAGGCCGATATACAAAGATAATATGCATCAGCTACAATTGATGTACATCGGCAGCGATGTACAAAGGAAGGACATACAAAGGGCAATGTATATTCGACATGCATCGGGCACATACAAAGAGATGCATACAAAAGCCTTTGTATATCAAAATATACAAGGTCAATATACAAATCAGTTTGTATATGCAAGTGGTGCAGGGGCACCTAACACAAGTCATTTAAGTTCATGTTTTGTTTTAAATCATGTTGTAATAAGGTCTATTCAACCAATGCATGTAATTTTGATTTGTAGGCCCCAAGTACTTAGGTTGTAACTGTCAAATTAAATAAGACAGTGGGTTTTCTCCCAACCGCTTGGAGATAGTTAGTTTTTCTCCCAGCCACTTAGAACCATTCTCCCAGCCGCTGGGAATAGGGTTGTAGTTCTTCTAGGCGAATCTATAAAACCAAGAGACAGGAATAGGATCAAGTATGATGATCAGTATTGTAGCCAGATCGATTGAATGTAATCAAGCATTGTTAAGGAGAATCAAACTATTTTCTATGTAGTCAAATTGCTTTCTGTTCTCTGTAAATACGAGTTGCATAGTTGTAGTTTTCTTTCCTTTTTGTTTTCCCCATTGTTTCAATATGTCGATTTGAAGCATTCCACTGATAAGATTTCTATCGAAATCAGTGGAATGGCTTCGTTGTATATATATTTGTTTTCGTTTCCTGTTTGTTTCATTGTTTCGATGGTGCAGATGTTCCATTTCGCAGGTCACGCACAGTAGTTCATCTAGCATTTTATGTGCTAGGGTTCGGTGAAGGTAGACTGTGCAACGGTGTATAGGAGTAGTGGTGAAGGAAACCCTAGGGTTTGCGGATGATTGAAATATGGTCAACGAATGTGTCTGGATGTGATATCGGCGTGATGGGTGAAACATCGACTCCGTGGTAAGCAACTAATAATCCAAGTTCCACTGACGAGTGTGGTTTGAATGTATTTGGCGAATGTACATCAAAAAGGCGTACAGGAGAATGTATGATGCGGATACGCATTGAGATTGTATGGGGCGGAACATACAAGCTGCGACTAGAATAAATGGTGAATTGGTGCGTGAGACCACCGTCAACAATCAGTTCAGCGATGTACATGAGTTGATATGATCTATTTTGTCCGCTTCCGTTGTGTGCTCTGCATCATTTTGGTATCAGAGCTAGTGAAGGGTCTACAAAAGTGTTGGCATTGTCTGTGAATGTTTATGTCAGACAGAGAAAGCGAAGGAGGGGCTAGCGAGATGCCTCCAAAGGGGATGACTGCTGAAGTGGTCAAGAAATTCAAGGAGATGGAGGATATGATCAAGAATGGAGTCAAGGAGACACTCCAGGTTGAGTTGAAGACCTTAGGAAAAGGCAAGAAATTAGATGTGGAGTCTGATGAAGAAGAAGAAGGTGGGGAAGAGGAAACAACCCCAGCATAGGCAGATATATCTGTAGATCAGAAACAATTTCTAGAGGCCATAAAATCACTTGGTAAGGAATCGTCTGAATCAAGAATGGAGATTCTGATGTTTAGCGGAAAGATGGACACAGAAGAAGTCATCGAATGCGTTGAGGCTTTGAACAATTACTTCGAGTACAAGGAGGTACCGAAGAATAGAAGAGTCAAGTTTGCAAAAACAAAATTGAAAGGCGCTGCACTCACGTGGTGGAACTACACCCAGGGAGAAAGGCTGAAGTGTGGCAAGAGCATGATCTCATCCTGGAGTCAGATGGTAGAGAGGATCAAGGCTCAGTTCCTACCAGTAGATTATGAAGTGCAGATATACAAGAAAATGCAGAACCTCAGGCAAAAGGATATGGATGTATCCACCTATACAGAGGAATTTCATAAATTGTCCCTAAGGTGCGGACATGCTGAAGATGAGAAAGGAAGAGTTGCCAGGTATATTAATGGCCTGAAGTATAGTATACAAGATGAGATTACCATCTTGACACCAGACATTGTGGACAAGTGTTTCCAGGTGGCGCTAAGAGTAGAAGAGAAATTGAAAAGAAAAGGAGAATAGCAGAACAGAGGCAGAGGTGGAAAGAATTTCAGGGGCAGAAATAGCTTTGGTGGCAAAAATCAGTTCTAGAAAAATCAAGGGGAGTCTAGTCAGCAAGAACACAGTGGAGAATCTAGTTCTAGAGAGGGTTTCAGAGGAAGGAGACCCAATGGGAGAGGCAGATTTGGTGGACCAGGCAGAGGTTCTGATGTCTTCACGGGAAGATGTTATAATTGTAACCAAATTGGGCACACAGCAGGTAGGTGTCTGAAGAAAGCCTCAAGCTCTCATGGAGGAGAGAGAAGGAACCAGCTGATTCAAGAAGAAGATTATTAGAGTGTGAACTCACCTATGAGAAGCGCAGCTCCAGCACAAGATGGAGAGAGTCTCATGATGAGAAGAACAATGCTGAAAGTGCCACAGAATAAGGAACCACCCCATAGGAAGATGCTATTCAGAACTATGTGTAACGTTTCTGGCAAAAAATGCAAGGTAATCGTTGATTCTGGTTCAACTAAATTTGAGAAGATTACCACATGTGAGTCCATACAAAGTGTCATGGCTGAACAAAGGGCAGCAAGTCTTGGTTGATGAACAAGCTTGGGTAGAATTTCAGATAGGGGAATATGAGGATAAACTTTTGTGTGATATAATTCCCATGGATGCATGCCATTTACTGCTAGGCAGACCTTGGCAGTATGATGTACAAGCCCAGCATGATGGTAAATCTAATGCCTTTGTGATCATTGAGAATGGTGAACAGTATAAGATGGATCCTTTACCAGAAGAAGGTGTAGACAAGAATGTAGGCTCAAGTATCATGTTAATGAGTGGAAAAGAGTTTCTCCATACTCTGAAAGAAGAGGGAACCCAGGGGTATGCTCTGATTTTGAAACCTAAAGACAGTTCTGATTCGTCTAAAAATAGCAAGGAAAAGGTCCCCAAGGAAGTGCAGGAATTGTTAGATAGGTATAAGGGTATCATGGTGGAGGATATGCCCAATGTACTACCCCCTGTGAGAGACATAAGTCATCAGATTGACTTCATCCTAGGATCCACATTGCCAAATAAACCAGCTTATAAAATGACACCTAATCAGAATGAGGAGATTGCTAAACAAGTACAAGAACTGTTGGATAAGGGTTTGGTGAGGAAAAGTCTTAGTACATGTGTTGTACCCACAGTTTTAGCTCCCAAGAAGGATGGAAAATGGAGGTTATGTACTGATTCAAGAGCCATAAATAAGATCACCATCAGATATAGGTTTCCTATGCCCAGAATAGAGGACCTCATGGATTGTTTGGGAGGAGCTCGATATTTTTCCAAAATCGATCTCAAGAGTGGATACCATCAGATCAAGATTAGAGAAGGGGATGAATGGAAGACATCCTTTAAGACTAATGAAGGTCTTTATGAGTGGCTGGTGGTGCCATTTGGACTGTCTAATGCTCCAAGCACTTTCATGCATCTAATGAATGAGGTATTGAAGGATTTTATTGGCAAATTTGTTGTTGTCTATCTTGATGATATTCTGGTTTCCAGCAGGACAAAAGAAGAACATTTGCAGCATTTGAATCAGGTGTTGAAGAAGCTGCATGAGGAGAAACTGGTGATCAATATGGAGAAGAGTATCTTCATGAAGGAAGAACTCACATGCCTTGGATTTGTGATATCTTAGGGTGGTTTGAAAATGGATCCAGAGAAGGTAAATGCTATTCTGTCTTGGCCAGCACCTAAAACAGTAAGTGATGTAAGGAGTTTTCTTGGGTTGGCAACTTTTTATAGGAAATTCATAAGAGGATTCAGTCATGTTTGTGCACCCATTCTGGATACCATAAAAGGAGGACAGAAATGTAAGTTTGTTTGGAATAGAACAGCTGATGAGTCTTTTGAGATTCTCAAACAGAAAATAGTAGAGAAACCCATTTTGGTTTTCCCTGATTTTAACAAGTTGTTTACTGTGGAATGTGATGCCAGTAACCTTGCCATTGGTGCTGTCTTGAGTCAGGAAGGCAGACCTGTTGCTTTCTTTAGTGAAAAGCTGAATGATGCTAAACAAAAGTATTCCACATATGATCTGGAATTATATGCAATGGTTCAAGCATTGAAAAAATGGAGACATTATCTCTTGCCCAAGGAATTCATTGTTTATACTGACAACCATGCTTTGAATTTTCTGAATTCGCAGGAGAAGCTAAATCACAGACATATGAAGTGGGTCGAACAACTCCAGGTGTATACTTTTTCCATTAAACATAAGAGGGGACAAACCAACAAGGTGGCAGATGCTTTGACCAGAAGGGTGTGCACTATACAGGAAATCCAGTTACAAAGTGTGGGAGTGGATTCTCTCAAGAATATGTACCAGGATGACGAAGACTTCAAGGAGATATATGCAGTTTGTTCACAATTTTTAGATTCCTATCATTCTGATTTTTCTAAATTTTTGCTACAGCAGGGGTTATTGTTTAAAGGCAACCAGTTGTATGTGCCTAGATGTTCCATGAGGGAGAATATCATAAAAGAGAAACACTGCGGTAGTCTTGGAGGTCATTTTGGATTGGACAAGACGTTGGAACAAGTGAGGAGGTTTTACTTCTGGCCTAAGATGCAAACAGATGTCAGAAAATTTGTAGATAGTTGTCACATTTGCCAGAGAGTAAAAGGAACTTCATCAAATGCAGGTCTCTATCAGCCACTTCCAATTCCTAAAAGGCCATGGGAGTGCATCAGTATGGATTTTGTTTTGGGTCTTCCCCAAACTCAAAAGGGATTTGACAGTGTGTTTGTGGTTGTTGACCGGTTTAGTAAAATGGCTCATTTTGTGCCATGTAAATGTACTAATGATGCTTCACACATCGCTGGTCTGTTCTTTAAAGAAATAGTTCAAATTCATGGTTTGCCATTGAATATTGTCACTGACAGAGATCCCAAGTTTGTGGGACATTTTTGGCGCACATTGTGGAAGAAACTAGGCACTCAATTATCTTTCACATCAGCATATCACCCTCAGACAGATGGACAAACTGAGGTGGTGAATAGATCACGAGGTAATCTTTTGAGGTGTTTGACTAAACAACATGGAGAAGAATGGGATATGATCATCCCACAAGCAAAGTTTGCATATAACGATTCTGTCAATCGGAGCACAGGAAAGAGTCCTTTTGAAGTTGTATATGGGATTCATCCCAGGGGAATTTTGGAGTTGAGAGATCTCCAGAACATGGAGAAAAAGAGTGCACAAGGAGAAGATTTTGTAGTAAGCATGAAGGATATCCACGATGCTGTAAGGGACACTATCCAGAAGAACACAGGGAAATACAAAGAGAGAGCTGATCAGAGGAAGAGGGACGTACAGTACAAGGTCGGTGATTTGGTGATGGCTTATCTAAAGAAGGAAAGACTTCCGAAGGGGCAGCCAACGAAGCTTCTTATGAAGAAGATAGGTCCATGCAAGGTTGTACACAAATTTGGGCCTAATGCATACGAAATTAAACTTCCTCCAGGTTCAGCAATATCACCCATTTTCAATGTGGCAGATTTGTTTCCATTCAACGGATCCAATGCAGCAAAGACAGAAGCTGAAGATGTAGAATGGATTTCTGATCTTCCACCCAGCCGGCCAGTTCAGTTGGAATGAATTTTGGAAACAAAGGTTCAGAAGAAGACTAGGCATAAAACCTACAAGCAGTATCTGGTCAAATGGCGTGGTTTACCTGATGAGGATGCAACTTGGATACATGAGGAAGACATCATCAAGCATGGGGTTACTATTTCAGACTTGGTTCCTCAAGGGACTTGAGTTCTTTTAAACCCTGGGAGTATGGTGCAGGGGCACCTAACACAAGTCATTTAAGTTCATGTTTTGTTTTAAATCATGTTGTAATAAGGTCTATTTGACCAATGCATGTAATTTTGATTGTAGGCCCCAAGTACTTAGGTTGTAATTGTCAAATTAAAATAAGACGGTGGGTTTTCTCCCAGCCGCTTGGAGATAGTTAGTTTTGCTCCCAGCCGCTTGGAACCATTCTCCCAGCCGCTGGGAATAGGGTTGTAGTTCTTCTGGGCGAATCTATAAAACCTAGAGACAGGAACAGGATTAGGCATGATGATCACTATTGTAGCCAGATCGATTGAATGTAATCAAGCATTGTTAAGGAGAATCAAACTATTTTCTATGCAGTCAAATTGCTTTCTGTTCTCTGTAAATACAAGTTGCATAGTTGTAGTTTTCTTTCCTTTCTGTTCACCCCATTGTTGCAATATGTCAATTTGAAGCATTCCATTGATAAGATTTTTGTCAAAATCAGTGGAATGGCTTCGTTGTATATATATTTGTTTTCGTTTCCTGTTTGTTTCATTGTTTCAGCGGCGCAGATGTTCCAGTTCGTGGGTCACGCATAGTAGTTCGCCTAGCATTTTATGTGCTAGGGTTCGGTGAAGGCAGACTATGCAATTGTGTATAGGAGTAGTGGCGAAGGAAACCCTGGTGTTCGCGGATGATTGAAATATGGTCGACAAATGTGTCTGGATGTGATATCGGCGTGATCGGTGAAACAGCGACTCTGTGGTAAGCAACTGATAATCCAAGTTCTGCCAATGAGTGTGGTTCGAATGTATTTGGTGAATGTACATCAAAAAGGCGCGCAGGAGAATGTATGTTGTGGATACACATTGAGATTGTATGGGGCGGGACATACAAGCTGCGACTAGAATAAATGGTGAATTGGTGCGTGAGACCACCGTCAACAATCAGTTCAACAATGTACATGAGTTGATTTGATCTATTTTGTCTGCTTTCGTTGTGTGCTCTGCATTAGCAAGTCATACATATAATAGTGAATGAACAGTGCAATGTACATTGGCAAATATGTAGGGGAGAATGTATGTTCGCATTTGTACATTGGCGAATGTACAAATGCACATACAAAAGGGCCCATACAAAAGAGAATGTATATCGGCGCACATGCAAAATTGACATACAAGGCCGAATATACAAAGGAATGTGGGGTCCACACAATGAACAAAAGAGAATGTATATTTTGCGTTGTATATTCCCAACATACAATTGAAACATACAAGGAAAAATGTACAGGGCCGACATACATTTGGTGGGGCCCACGTACATACAAAGCAGAATGCACATTGAGCGCATGCAAAGAAAATGTGCAAGGGAAAAGATACAAGGATACATTGGCGACATACAAGTCAAAGATACAAAGTCAAATGTATATCGGCAAAATATACAAGTGTGAAAAGATGCAAAGAAAGGATACAAGGAGGCTTGTATGAATGTTTTCCATTGTATATTTTGCATGTATGTTCGCACATACAAAGGGTCATATATACATTTGGTGGGGTTTGCACATACAAAGGCCGATGCATATACAAGGGACATACAAAAGCAAATCCGAGATACAAGGAAAAGTTGCATGTATGTTTGCACATACAAAGATAGATACAATTGGTGGGGTCCACCAAAGGCACAAGCAATGATACTAAAGGAGATACAAATGGTGGGGCCCACGCGTTCTATGTATATTGCTATTGTATATCTGCATATACAATGCGATATACAAGGAAAAAGATACAAGCAATATACAAAGGGCCACATACAAAGGAGAATGTATCTTGAGCACATACAAGAAAAGTTCGCAAGAAAGATACAATTGGTGGGGCCCGCCAATTGTATATAAGGTGATTATATCTTGCGATATACAAGGCGAAGATACAAAGAAAACATACAAGTCGGACCTGACCCAGCAGTCAAAAGCAGTTGATAGTCTCCTGAAGTCCGCGGCTTGTATATTAAGTGCATTGTATATTTGCTATATACAAGTCGATATACCAAGGGATACATACAAGCCGGACCCGACCCAGAAGTCAATTTTGGCAAAATACAAGGTTCAGGTCCACGGGTTGTATATTTTGCATTACATATTGCGATATACAAAGGGGAGAGATATAGGGTCCGGATTCAATTGGAGATCAAATACATCAGATAAATGTTGGAGTCCACATTGTATGTATACATGCGATTGTATATGCGATATACAATCACGATATACAAGGTCAACATACAAGGAGGAACATGCAATTTTTCAACAACGGGCTCAAGCTTCATTTCAATGACGAATCAGGTGGTGCCACGTGTCAGGGGAGATACAAGGCTGACTCAAAAGAGAAAGACCTGCGTTGTATGCAGGCGCATGCATATTCAAATGCATATACAAAGGCACTTCAAGGCCGTTTTAGATGCTGATTCAAGGGGCATATGCAAAGTGATATATACACACAGTTGACTGCAACTTTGACCGCTCGTATCTCCTTTTTAGCGAATTTCTGCATGCTGCAAAAGGCAAAAGTGCATGTTTTTGCCTCCTCTTTCATTTGGTAGTCTTTTCAGGGGTTTTTCCTCACTTTCAAATTTTAGATCTGGCATTGCATGCTTGGCCAACGTGACGCTTCAGTAGTGATAGTTGCATATTTAGCTGAAGATATTTGTTGCATTCATTGCTACAAATCGATGACTCTACATACCACATTAAAGATGAAAAATATCTTTCATCTGCTCTATTTTTAGATCTTTTACGCCATAACTTCAGGGCAGATGGACGTCCCTTTAGCAGAGATATTTTTCCTGATAGTGCCCATGGTCGAAATTGTTGTAACCGACTGAGGTCAAAAATGAAATGCTATATATACATGTAAAATAGACGTAAATGGGTGGGTTGTTCTTCTGGGCTATTCTTGGTAATGGCTACTTGGCCTCTATAATCAATAAACAGGTATTTTTGCCTCTCTCTTATTATTTGTTTGCACTGTGTCTTCTCTTCTGGACCTCTCTAAAATTAATATGAGTCTGTGTAAGTCTTTCCAGCTGTGAGATTATTACTGTGTCGATTCAGTTACAGCCAAACACATTTAAATCTAGTGTATCACTTAGTTCATTTCAGCATTCCTTCTCTCCCCTTTTCTTAGCAAGCATTAGCACTAGGTTTAGATGATTTTCTCTGAGTATTAGGCTTAGAGAGAGGAAGTCGGCCTTCTCCGGAGGTCTGATCTCATTTCGCAAGGTCCCACACTTTGAGATCATTGCCATGTTACTCCATATTGCTAAAGTTTCACAACTACAACAAAGGGTGCAAATCTAGGTGATAACACAACCAAGAGGAAAGTATTGAAAAAAATGACAATCCTTCATTTCATGATGATAAAATGAGCATTCTCTCTATGGCACATAAGGTTGAAATTGATCAAGACAATCCATGTGATGCTAGGGATCCTGTAGAGAAAAACATGATTGAGACATCCCTTGAATCCACTTTTCCCTCCTTACATGCTCTTCCTTACGAGGATGAAGCATTAGTGACTGAGCAAAGATCTCCTACACCAACACCTTTAGGGATTGATGTTGGGTATAATCAACAGAACAACAATGTTAATTCAATCTTCATTAATATACTTTGTAGCAATATTTCCAAGATGATGGTGTAGGGGGCACCTAGAGTACCTCCTTGCTTAGAACATGTAAAACTGAAGATAGTTGTCACTCCTCTCTCTCTCTCTCCACCCTAACCCTTTAACCCCAAGCAACTCTAGAGAGAGAGAGAGAGTTGCTTGGGGTTAGGGTTTAGGGGAATTATATAGGGTTTATGAGTTTAGCATTGCTCAAGTTTAGGGTTTAGGGTTTAGGGGTTTAGGGTTTAGGGTTTAAAGAGAGATAGAGAGACGGGACTGATAGAGATTGGGAGAGATAGAGGAGACAAAGGGGAGAGACAAGGAGATAGAGAGTGAGAGACATGTCCAGGGACTTAGAGAGAGATTAAGAGGTAGAGGGATGATAGAGATAGGGAGATAGAGGTTTAGGGTTGCTTGGTTTTAGTGGCATTTATTAGGGTTTGGTTTTGGGGTTAGGGGTTAAGGTTTAGAGGTTTAGGGTTTAGGGTTTAGAGAGAGATAGAAGACCAATAGGGAGAGATAGAGACCGAGGGGAGAGATAGGGAGATAGAGAATAATACCTCTAAACCCTCATCTCATACCCCCTAAACCATAAACCCTAAACCCTAAATAATGCCCCTAAACCCTAATCCCTAACCCCTAAACCATAAACCAAAGAAACCCTAAACCTTTATCTCCCTATCTGTCCCTATCTCCCTATCTCTACCATCCCTCTACCTCTCAATCTCTCTCTATGTATCTATACATGTCTCTCACTCTCTATCTCCCTATCTCTCCCAATCTTTATCAGTCCCCTCTCTCTATCTCTCTTTAAACCCTAAACCCTAACCCCTAACCCCTAAACCCTAAAATTGAGCAACACTAAACACATAAACCCTAAATAATGCCCCTAAACCCTAACCCCTAACCCTAAGCAACCCTAAACCTCTCTCTCTCTCTCAAAACCCCTAAACCCTAAATAATGCTCCTAAACCCTAACCTGTAACCCCTAAACCCTAAACCTAAGAAACCCCAAACCTCTATCTTGAAGTATTTAAAAAAAGCTTCCTTTTAATAACAAGGGGAATCCATGAAATATGCAAGCAATCAAATGCTCGAAATATGAATGTAAATGAACTAAAGATGCTATATTTTTATGCTTTTTTTTCAATGCGAATTATGTAAAGCAAAGGTGTTGTGATCAAATTTATGTGGTGTAGTGGTAAATAAAAGCAATATCAGTCCTTTCAATCAGAGATATTCTTCACAACACACTTTTGAATGCAATCCTAAATGATTGTAAGTCCAAAAACTAGTGAAATTATGCAAAAATATGCAATTTTTTCACAAAATGTGAATGTAAATGTCCAAATAAAGAGTGTTGTAATGAAATTTAAGATGTGAAGAAGAGTATGTTAGGGATATAAGTCAATTAGATCAATAATATCCTTCACAAAATGCATGCCATGCAAGTTTAACAAGTTTACAAGTCAAACCCTAGTAAAAATCAAGCAAAATATGCAATTTTTCAACAATAAAAGCATGCAAACAACTAATAGAAATGGTGTTGTGTGAAATTTTATGATGGATATCATATAATGACAATGTAATCAGTCACCTTGTGAGAAAAAATCATACACAACACGCCTTTAGAGTGTTTGTAGAGTTTTGACTAGTCAAACCTAGTGAAAAAGCCTAAAAACATGCAATTTTTGATCAAATTTCAATGCAAAAGTGTCAAACAAAAGGTGTTGTAAAGGATGTGACTGAGGGAAGTAGTAAATAGGTTTGATAAAGTCACAAATTCTGTTACAACACGCTGGTAGAGTAGTCTTGTGAAGATAAGCAAGGAAAAGCTAGTGAAAACCCTTAAATCATGCAATTTTCATCAAATTTTCAATGCAATCATGAAATGAAAAGGTGTTGTAAGGAATTTATTAGAGGGAGGTGAAGAATATGTCTGATAAAAATCCACTAAGGCCACAAAATCCACTACAACACCCCTAGAATGCAACCCTAGAGAGGAATCTAGTGCAAAACCTAGTGAAAATGCAAGTTTCAAACCCTAGGTATGAGATCTAAATGAAATTATGCAATGAAATGGAATGCTACAGGTCAAAATTAGACTTGAAAGAGTGTAAAGGATAGTAGTAAAATCTGAAACCAAATTTTAGCTACCAACCCTAGCTCATGCACAAACTAGGTCTCATAAAAACACATAATTTCAAGCAATTTTGACCAAATGGACAATGAAAATGCAATACAAATTAGCAATTGATGATGAGTTTTTTAATTTTATATCAGATGTTACAAACCCTAAACCCTAAACCTCTAAACCTAAACCCCTAATCCCTAAACAATAAAGCCTAAACACTAAATAAACCCAAACCCCTAAACAATAAACAATAAACCCTAAACCTTAAATTCAAGTTTAGGGTTTAGGGGAATTATTTAGGATTTAGGGTTTCTTAGGATTAGGGTTTACGGTTTAGGGGTTTGGGGTTTAGAGAGAGAGAGAGAGGACATTATTTAGGGTTTAGGGTTAATGGGTTTGGGGTTAGGGGTTAAGGTTTAGAGGTTTAGGGTTTAGAGAGAGATAGAGGACCAATAAGGAGATATAGAGGAGACCGGGGGGAGAGATAGAGAGATAGGGTGTGAGGGACATGGCCAGAGACATAGGGAGAGAGATTCAAAGGTAGAGAGACAAAGGTGATAGAGAGATAAGGGAGAGATAGGGAGATAGAGGCTTAGGGTTACTTGGGTTTAGGGTTTAGGGGTTTAGGGTTTCTCAGGTTTAGGGGTTAGGGGCATTATTTAGTGTTTAGGGTTTATTGTTTAGGGGTTAGGGGTTCAGGTTTAGAGGTTTAGGGTTTATTGTGGTTTAGGGTTTATTGTTTATAGAGAGAGAGAGGAATGATAGGGAGATATAGAGGAGACCAAGGAGAAAGATAGGGAGATAGAGAGTGAGGCACATGGCCAGGGACATAGGGAGAGAGATTGAGAGGTAGAGGGATGATAGAGATAGGAAGATAGAGGTTTAGAGTTGATTGGATTTAAGGTTTAGAGATTAGGGGTTAAGGTTTAGGGGCATTATTTAGGGTTTAGGGTTTATGGTTTAGGGGTTAAGGTTTAGAGGTTTAGGGTTTAGTGTTTAGAGAGAGAGGACCAATATGGAGATATAGAGAGTGAGGGACATGGCCAAGGACATAGGGAAAGAGATTGAGAGGTAGAGGAATGATAGAGATAGGGAGATAGAGTTTTAGGGTTGCTTGGGTTTAGTGTTTAGGGTTTAGGGGTTTGGGGTTTAGGGTTTCTTAGGTTTAGGGTTTAGGGGTTAGGGGCATTATTTAGGGTTTATGGTTTAGGGGTTAGGGGTTAGGGTTTAGGGTTTAGGGGCATTATTTAAGGTTTAGAGGTTTCTAGGGTTGCTTGGGTTTTGGGTTTAGGGGCATTATTCGGGGTTTACAATTGCATGTTAAAAGAAGTCTCTCTCTCTCTCTAAATCCCTCAACCCTAAATAATGCCCCTAATCCCTAACCCATAACCCCTAAACCCTAAAACTGAGCAACCCTAAACCTCTCTCTCCAGGTATCTCTCCTTTATCTCCCTCTCTCTATCATCCCTCTACCTCTCAATCTCTCTCCCTATCTCTCTAAACATCTCACTCACTCTCTATCTCCCTATCTCTCCCTCTATCTCCTCTATCTCTCCCAATATATCTCCTCTCTCTACCTATCTATCTCTCCCTATCTCTTGCCTCTCTCCCCTATCATTCCTCTATCTCCCTATCTCTCTGGACATCTCTCTCACTCTCTATCTCCCTATCTCTCCCCTATTTCTCCTCTATCTCTCCCTATCTGTCTCCTCTCTATCTCTCTCTACCTAGTTATCTCTCCCTATCTCTCTCTTTTGCCTCTCTCCCCTATCATTCCTATATCTTCCCTCTATCTCTCCCTCTCCTTTATCGATGGAGGAAATGAAAACAAGAAAACTAGGTGATATGGTGTGGAGTCTGATCAGTCTCCAAGTGGGAGATTGTTGTTATATGGAGCCTAATCAGACTCGGAGGTTATATTTACCCCACTTTTATCGGTGCGGTTTCCCCCCAAATTCCTACGGGGTCAAGGGGCAGCGCCCCTTGCGGGGGTTTGGGGGCAGCGCCCCCAAGATGGGGTCAAGGGGCAGCGCCCCTTGCGGGGTCCAAGGGCAGCGCCCCTGGCGCGTTCCCTCACACGGTTTTTTATTATTTTATAATGCACCGGGAGTTAATTTTTTCATTGACCGACATAAGAAAACCCTATTTTGTAACCGACAAAAAGCTTGATAAAAAGCGGCTAAGGGTTAGGATTTTGATATGGTATTGTAGCATTTTGCAGCGGTATTGAGTTGCAAGGATTGCTGATTGTAATCGGTTTGATTTACTGGATAATAATATTGGACTCTCTGTTTGGTGGATGTAGCCCGAGTTTGGGTGAACCACGTTAAAACTTGTCTCTCGCTATTATTATTTCTGTGTATTTCCATTTCTCTGTTTAATCTTTATTTGCATTTAATTGATATCTTCTGCCGGCTAACCCTAACACTAGGACTCTCTCTCTCTCTCTCTCTCTCTCTCTCTCTCTCTCTCTCTCTCTCTCTCTCTCTCTCTCTCTCTCTCTCTCTCTCTCTCCATGCACATACCCATTAGGTAGGCTATTTTGCATATGGTGGTAATATCCTTTAGGTCCAATCACCTCCAAACTTCACAAATAGATATAGAGCATAATTCTCAACATCTTTCATAAAGACCGCTTCTCTACATAGGTGCAACTAATACCACTTTTTCATTGTTTTCCACATTTAATGCTTATTCTTTTCCATTTTCCAAGTCCTACATGTGTCCAAGTTGTATTGTTTGTCAAGTTTTTAGTCTAATTGTTAGTCCTAACTCTCATGGATATTAAAATGTTAGTATAGTTAGACTTATCCTTAGGTAAAATTAATTTACACATTGTTGCACAAACAACCACACTAAAAAATAACATTACCTAATTAAGGTTAACCTTTAAGGTTCTTTCATTTGGTGAGCCTAACAGATCCAACTAGTTCAATCTTCTTATAGTCCATGCTTAGCCTTCCAAGAGAGTTCATGCCATGTTAACTTTGCATTATGTCCTCACTTTCCTCTTGCTAGTTGTAGTACTCTTTTTTTTCTAATCCTATCCCTATATCATACTATTGTTGACTTTTCTTTCCATCTTCATCATCATAGTCCTAGTTATCCTATTTTGAGCCTACCATTTATCCTTAGCCATGTCTTGTACTTCTTCTATTCATGTCAATTTTAATGACCTCCAAATTTTCCATAAATTCTTCTCCGCCAAACCCTAGACCCTCACCCAAATCCTTACTTTCCTAAGAAAATCCCTTCCCCAAACATCATTTGATCATGTGGCTCCTTCCATAACTAGGCAGGTGCCCCTACTTTCTATTATTCATCCAATACAATCCCAATGTCATAGCTCACATTCCCACACCTACATTCATAGACTCCATTCCCCCTATTGACACCATCATTGATAATCATTTTAAGGAGTCTCCCTTGAATAATCATTAAACCATGGATTATCCCATATCCCCATCTTACACTTTCCTCACCTTTGAACCCTTAGAAGATGACATTTAGCTATCCCCACCATTACCAATCCCACATAAGACACCTTACCCATCACTTCACCTAGGTCATCACTAATTAAATCACCTCATTACTCCATTCAACCATACCCATACCACCCCTTTCTAACTCCACACCCTGTATTAATGCATGATTCACCCCATGACATGCTACAGTTACCACAATGCCAATTCACTCTGCCATCATTCTTCATATTATCTTATGAATCACCATCCTTTCTTCCCATTCCTTGAGACATCATACCATGACACACACCAATGAAAACAATTAAAAAACTAATGAAAATAATTAAAATAAACCATTTTTATAGTTTCAGGAAATGAATATCCATTTTGGGAATATTATAGAAACGGATATCTGTTTCCTAAAACTATAAAAATGATTTTTTAAACCACAAAACGGATATTTTTAACATGCCTATGAAAGTCAAAGTTAGCCAATTCGCTAATTTGGCTAAGTAAAGACGCGATTTTTTTTTCCATTGCCACTGTTTGGCCCGTGATGATCCTGCACATACCCAGGTGCATGATATTATTGGTCCTCCATGCATAAAGATGTAACAAAATATGTTTGCTAGTATGATGAATGCCAATGAGTAGGGAGACCTACTGCATCTAGCGAGATGCCACTACAGCCACTGGTGGTTTTTGAACCTTTTGAAAAATGGGGGCTAGACTTCATAGGTCCCATAGATCCTCCTTCATAGGGTAAAGAAAACATTCTAGTCTGTACTGACTACCTGACTAAATGGGCAGAAGTCTAAGAACTAAAAGTTTCTAGGGAAGAACAAGTTGCAGATTTCCTTTATAACAAGATCTTCCTTACATTTGGAGCTCCTAGATCAATTGTCATAGATCAGGAAGCCCAGTTTATGTCTAAAGTTCTGTTAGCATTTACTGACCATTTCCAAGTAAGCCATAAGAAGTCGTCTCCCTATCACCCACAAGCAAATGGTCAAGTGGAAGTCACTAATAGAGAACTTGAAAACATCCTAACAAAAATAGTTTTGTTAGTGAGGAAGGACTGGGCTAGGAAATTGCATGAGGCAATCTGGGCCTATAACACAACCTGGAAATCAACCACTGGTCTCACTCCCTATGAATTAGTCTTTGCGAAGAAACCTCTTCTACCCATTGAACTCAAATTACAAACGCTTAGAACAACAATGGAAGTCGGCTTGGACCTTGATCAAGCCCAGGTTGAAAGAGTCCTATGACTTAATGAACTGGATGAACTCCGTCTAGAAGCCATTCACCAAAATGAGCTAGTCCAACAACAACGAAAGGCTTGGCATGACAAACATATAAAAGAAAGAGAGTTCCATAATGGTGATTGGGCACTACTATTTGACTCCAGATATAAAGACCAAAAAGGTAAACTGAGAACCCATTAGCTGGGTCCATATGAGATTTTTGAAGTATTCTCAAATGGAGTAGTACAACTTAAACCCATCAATGGTGACACTCGAACACTCCTAGTCAATGGTCATTACTTGCGAATCTACCACAAACCTATCAACAAAGAAGAATTTACAAGGATGGTAGAAATGCAAGGAGAGAACCAATGTATTGACTCTTCCTTGGCGGAGGAAAAATAATCTTTGTCAGTAAAAAAAAGTGTGGATGTGTGTGCGCATTTAGGAGTATTTTGTCCAAATTATTGTTTACCTATCTTAGTTACTTGTCTAAACTTTGTTGTTATTTTGCAGGAATTCACTTTTGGATAGTGCAGAGTTTCATTAGCACCTTCACCGGTGCTCCGAAACTTTGTTCCTGCCCATTCAAAGTTTTGCTATCATCTTTCAGCGATGCTCTGAAACTTTGTTCCTGCATTCCGATGACATCTTTCAACGATGCTCTAAAACTTTGTTCTTGCATTCTGGCAACATCTTTCAGCGATGCTCTAGAACTTTGTTCCTACATTCCAACAGTTTCTTTCAGCAATGCTCTAGAACTTTATTCCTGCATTCCGATGACATCTTTCAACGAGAGAGATAGAAAGAGATGGATGGGGAAGGAGAGAGATAGTGAGGGGTGGAAATGATCAATGAGTTTAAGGGGTAGTGCTTCTTATGGGAGTTGAGGGGGTAGCTCTCCCTCATTGGGTCAAGGGGGCAAAGCCTCTGGAATGCCTATTGAATGCATCACTTAACCTCTTCTTGACTAGGCACTCTCTTTGGGCGTAGTAGCAACAATCATGGCTTATTTCTCTCCATGATTTTCTCTAAAGAAGGTGACTTGGTCTTCAAGTTTGAAAATCTCTTGAAAAAATGCTTAGAGGACTGCCACTTTCTTGAAGCTGACTTAGTATTTTGCTTGGATTCCTTGCCAAGTCTCTTGCATAAGAATAGGTCCTCCTTTTTATAAGAAGAGGCTTGATGATGCTTTTGAATAGTTACAACTACCCTTAGACAACTGCAAGATGGTAGGAGCTTGATGATTACTAAAATTTGACTAAGTCTAAAAAATTATAGGATCCTCCAAAACCTAGAATTTGCATTATAAATCCTAGAGATTTGAAACCATTCTCGAACATCCTAAAACTATATACATGAAATATAACTTAAAACTGTATAAGAAAGTAAATGTCCATATGTAAATGTCACTTATACTTAAATGTTTATTTTATGTACATATCCCTAACCTAACCTAGACATGAGCCTACGCTAAAGTGAAATAAGTTGAAGGATTTGCTACACTTATCATCCAAAGCATTTTAACTGCTCTAAGACATGAGCGTGTTATAGTGCGCTCGCGTTATAACACGAGCGTGCTTTTGACTGATTTGGAAAATTCCAACCCTAAGGGTTGGATTTGCCTTGGGCATCCAACTCAAAGGGTTAGACATACCTTTTGGATGCCAAGGATGTGTTTTCAACAAAACTTAGAAAATCAACCAAATCTCGAGCATGCCCTCCATCAGGTTTACACGTTTTTCAATGATAATATGAAAAATGCCAAGATGACTTCAAGTTTTTTATTAGCATTCTAACCATGTATTTTTTCAAAAATCTGATAACATTAAGGTTTCCATGTTGAATATCTTTTTCTAATGTGTTCTTTTTTTTGCAGAAAACCTATGTCTAGTATTTTTGGTGTCATTTTTTACGTGTTTATCAAAATTTGAAACAAATTACATTTTTAGATTCTAGACTCAATTTGATACACATTGAATTTTTTTTATTTTTGATTATTTTTTAGAAAAATTAGGGGGGAGCACACTCAAATTTTTATTTTTCGGGATGTGTCCACTTTGAAACTTCATAAAAAATTATATATTCATTAAAAAATTAACAGAAAAATTAGTCATAAAATACATAATGTTAGCTAATTTTCCACCAAAGCGATTTGTAAAAATACTTTAAAAAAGTCAACATTTTAGAGGGAGCACACCAAACATTGTTATATTTTTCTAACAAAAACAAGAGCACTTTGTGTGCTCCCCCTATTCGAACCTCTTAATCTCCACAATTTTTAGAAAAAAAATATTAGTTGAGAAACTAGATTATGAGCACTACAAATCTTGTTCTTATCACATCTTCTAATTTTGAGCGTGGCTATCTTCAATTTCTCATCCAAGATTAGTTTTACTGATTCCAGAAAGAAAAAAAAGTGGCCACTTTTGACCCCCTTGTGGTCGCCCATTTCCATGCACATACCCATTATTAGATTTTATTAAATTGTGTAATGGGTGTATGTTTTTGTGGGCTGTAGTAAAAAAAGTAATTACATGTTAATCAATTTAAGTGAGTATACATGGTAAAACAACTAAATTGTGCTTTTGTTACATCTTGATGTAATCGAGAATTAATAAGGCTAGAAACATCTAAATGATGTAATGGGTGTATGTGGTAGTGCACACCCATTAATTAAGAGTACATGACTAATAATATCCATCCTTTAAGTTATGCACTTAAATAATTAATAGCAAGAACTACACTACATGCATACAAAAGTAGACACAAATTTCAATAATTTAGAAATAGTAAATAAAGAGCTGAGATTGTCAATAAAAAAGTGGTGGCAGTGAAACCATCCTATATAAAAGGGAGATGCATTTCTAATGGTATTATTTTTTAGATCAAAATTTTAGTTGGGTGTTTCATAAGTTTTGAAATTCAAAGTGTTAGTCCTTTGGGCAACATATTGCATCTTATTTTTGAACTCAAAGTACTTTTTGAGTTTTGAGTGCATTGCAAAGCTCTTGTCTATAGTTCTTATATTCATAATTGTAAATGTTTATACTATTTCATTTGTTTTAGGCGGGTCTTCCATAGGTTTTGAAAATTCAAAACTAAGTCCTCAAATGAGACAATTCAATAAATGTACAAGTATAAAACCCATATGCCAACAAATTATACAATCATAGATGAGTTAAATCTAGAGTGCAAATCAATGGCCAATATAAGCAATAACAACCCTTAAATGAACCAACAACAAACACTGGGCCCTAAACATGACAAATGCAATGTGGGGATTGCAACATGGAAAAACAAAAAACACAAACAAGCAAATGCTAGACGTGTAGCCAGGAAACAATATTTGAACAAATCCAGATCTAGCAGAAAGTCAAATGCGACAACATTTAAGAATGAATTATTGTTATAAAATAGAAATAGATGTATGAATTTGTTTTAACATCTAAAATATTAATGGTGCAAGTAAGGACTGAAACACATCTTTACTTGTGGCCTAGATTTTTGAGTCATTCAACTTGACTGATACAATGTAGATTTGTAATTGTAGTCGTTCCATACTTGAGTGGTGAAGAGATCCAGTCCTACAAAATTAATAGAGGGTTAATAGCCATGCTTAATGGCTACAACCACATTTTTAGAAACCATGACCAACATGTGAAAAAGTAACTATGCACGGTTCAAGTATGGCAACACAATTCCATAGATATGTTTAAACAAGGTGTTTGCAACTAATCTTAAGGGGAATCACCCTAGGCATACAAAAAACAAAAATCTAATAGCCTCACATTTGTGTACCCAACTAGATGGTTTGGTACATCCTATTTGGCACTAGGGTTAAAGATGGCACAAATTAATTCACTATATTAAAAACCATGGTTACATGCAGTAGGTAGGTTCTAATTAAGTTATAGGTTACTATTGACATTTTTGTTATGAATTGTAGCTCTAATTTAGTCTTATTCATATGTAGGGACCAACTCAATGTCAGTAATTTTGAGTCTCTTGTACCATCCACTTGAATGAGATTTTCATTTGTGGCATTTGCTAGTCCATTGCCTTCGGTTGGTAATGATTGATAAAAAATGCACCCCCCAAAAAAATCTCTGGGTGGGAATGCCAAAAGAATCAATCTCTATAGGTAGGAATGCCAAAAATATCAATCATAACATGTAGGAATGCCAAAAAAACCAATCATCACAATAGGTAGGAGTGCCAAAAAAGTAAAATAATCAACCATCTCAACATGTAGAAATGCCAAAAAAATTCAATCATCTCAATAGATAGGAATGCCTTGACATCGTGTAGTGTGAATGTTCTCCTTCATGGGAAAATGCAAGCACAAACAACAATCTTTTATACTTAAGTTGTTGGACCTTAAAAGTATGACTTGTAGGTGTAGCACATTGAAAAGTTTTCAATTTTTATTATGTTATAGCATTTTGTTTATGCAGAAGACTTTTTGCTTATAACTAAAGAACCCTCTTTTGTAGTTGATAGTGAATGTTCTAAAAGCTTATGGTTTACGTGGGAACTTGAACATGTAGGTTTGAATAACATTTCAAATATTTTATACGTGTGGAGTGAAGGCAATAACTAAGACATGTCATTAACAAACCAAACGAACTTTTTTTGTGTGTGGTGTCTATTTTTTGAATAAGATATTACAAAGAGACTAGAATACCTTCAAAAATTCCACCAAAGATTCAACCTAAGTAGGATTGTGATTCCCTAATACCAACTTCAGCAACTCATAGACACTTTCCATGTCTAGATATTTTTGTCCATCTTTTGTATGATAAAACATGTTGCAAAAAAAAATGAAAATAAAGAAAAGTAAACTAAATATTTGAATGTGATGAGACATTGAAAAGTTAGAAGGTAAATACCTATCAGACAGTATTGGAAAGAGTAAGTGTAAAATTCCTAGAAGTTTTGGGGTCTCATGACCTTAACAATGTTCACATACAATAAAATAATCATATTGAGAATAAAAGATATTACTCCACTTAAGGATTAAGTCAATTCAACATTTTCACATGCATATATGCTTCCTATGTGATCTCATATACATATTTGACATTCTTGAAGGGTTTGTAAATTCACAGACTTTCTTAAGAACAAAACCCCTTCATGTCTAGTTCTAATGTAGAAAGTGAATTCTTCAAGTTGCTAATGGTATTGAAACTTTCAATGATTGAAGGTCTATGTGCCACTCCTCCTATAGAACAACAAGCAATAAGATATAACTTTGGAAAGGCTTGTGAAGGATAATTGTAGTTGACATATGCATTTACATGGTACTGCACTTAATTAAACAAAAAACATACCAATGTAAAATATCCCTACCATTTAGATTGCATCTTCTTGAAAAGATAAGCTTTACTCTTTATAATTAAGATGCCAAATGTAGTTGTAAATTGTAAAAATGAGTAAATCCAAATACATTTGACTTACCAAGCAAGCATTATAAGTTTGACATCCATTATCTCAATTTTTAGATTTGTGCATAATCTCTCTATTGTTTCAGGGTTGCTACCCATGTTTCAAAAGTTAGATCATTTAAAGAAACATAAAATTATATAATGCATGTTACTAAATGCGAACTTGTGACCATTTCACATGTTGAACTCCATATTCCACCATTTGAAATTGTGCTTCTATGAGAGTCCTAGTTTGTCAAAGAGCACAACCTTGAGCTTTCCCAAGGATTCTAAAAACACCCACCTTTGATGAGGAGACCAAGCCTTGCAA
This sequence comes from Cunninghamia lanceolata, assembly GCA_027924645.1. Lineage (NCBI taxonomy): Eukaryota > Viridiplantae > Streptophyta > Pinopsida > Cupressales > Cupressaceae > Cunninghamia > Cunninghamia lanceolata. Next base: position 4,800,625 of record BSBN01001011.1, read on the forward strand.
TACTGGCTAAGCCACACATAGTAGCAACAAGGTTGGAGAAGACAAACATATGCTAGAAAAACTTGGTGAAAGTTAAACCCATTATAGGGCCTGATAAAATAACAATATTCAAATAAGAACTCATGGCTTCCAAAGGTATAACATGTCCTAAGAAATAGATTACAATCCTTAATAGACACAAAGGAAGAAATAGACTAAAAAAATATTATTTAATTATAATGCAAATAATCAAATTGCACAAGTAAAACAAAGCCAAAGAATTGACATACAACACAAAGAAATTGATATATATATATATATATATATATATATATATATATATATATATATATATATATATATATATATATATATATATATATATATATATATATATATATATATATATATATATATATATATATATATATTCTATGTTGAAAAGAATGAACTCAAGTGATATAAAGTCTTGGGCTCCTAACAAGGAATCCCATGTTCAAATTTCAAAGTCTTGAAATTGGGCAAAACACCACATCTAAACTCACTTGGTATGACAAGCCTAAAAAAACAAGGCTATGTGGAAGTTTAGAGTAAATTTGAAGGAAGACATATGCGTCTCATGGCAACCAAGCCCTAGGTTACTCCACAAGGTGAATCAAAAAGATAAAAATAAAAATAAACTACAAAAATGACTGAAATCTTTCCATTAAGTATATCAGGCATATACACAAATTAAAAATTCAAACCTTATAAAATACCTAATGTCACCTTTGGGGTTGGCTCATTCGCTTTGACAGTTGGTGGCCCTACTCTTGAAAGCACTTGTTGCAAATGCATCAACTAGATATGTATTCATCTTGTTACCTATTGCACAATTTACACCAAAAGCTCTTTATATTTATTAACAAACTTTAAATTAATAAAAAATAAAAGGTAACAAACATTACCACAAATAAAATCATCAATTACAGTGAAATTGTAATGTTTATAGGTATAGGGAAATAAAACGACCATACAATTAATTTAAATGGTCTAAATGGGAATGGTAAACCAACCAATCTAATTTTTAACAATTAGACTTTCAATTAATTTTAAGAGTTAAGATAGAAATATTGAGACAAATAAATAGAAATAGTTGAGATGGCTTAGGGCTTACTTGAAAATTGGGTTGATGTTGATTTTGATTGTTGAGACATTGCAACAGAAACCTAAAAGATAGAAATTGATATTAGATATGTGATCATAAATTTGAGATGAGATCTGAGAGTTCTAGGGTCACAGATAAGATCAAACCAATGATTTGGTCCACTTGATGTGATTCTATCTGTTGTACATACTGATCTTCCATACATGTAGAAGATGTTAGCTTGGGTCATATTCGTCTTAGAAAAATATGGTGGTGTGAAGGAGCATTATTGTGAACTTGCTATGAGAGTGTTGAAGTATAAAACTTCCTTAACTTTGAGTCAAACCCTTAGATTTAAATTATAACAATAATGAAAAAGAAATAAGCACTGGCAATGGATGTTCAAGTCCATTATAGACAAATGTATGATGCAAACTATGTTTGATGCATAGCTAAGTCTAATGTAAGTTTTGACTAATAGATGACTTTGTGAAGATGACAATGGATGTTGATTTGTTGATTGTCAATGCCTGATATCAACTAACAATTGATTCTTGTGAGAGGAGATGCTCTTGTGTGATATTTCTAATGATTAATCATCTATTCTTATGTGAAAGTGTTCTAAGATGACGTCTTTAAAATACACAACCTAGGCACACAATTTAAACTTTTTGGTGTTCACGCTGATTAGTAACTATCATATCTTATGATTAGCAACCTTGGACAGTGGAAAAACTAGATTTGGAAACGGGGAATAAGATCACACCTATAATCTAATCTAAAGACTAAAAGCACGACAACAATCTAATCTTAAATAGAAAAAGTGTTATAAGTCAAAAATGTTATAAGAAAACATGATTTAACTTAACAAAATAAAAAATTTAAAATCAAAGCTAATAAACATATTAAAAATCAAAATCAAAGTATATACTAAAACCATACATTGAAGGTACCCATATGAAAGAGTAAAGTATACATTTTTCCTCTACAAATGCCAATTTAATCTTTGTAAATGAGTGCTTCAGAATTTGTTTGAAAGTTAAGAAAGTAATTGCTTTTGGATTTCACTGTGTGTTTCTTTGTCTCAACATTCAGATCACACAAAGAAACACACAAAATGAAATCCAAAAGCAATTACTTTTTTAATTCTATAGACTATGGAAAACTTATGCCTAATGCTTGAAAGTTTTTTCCCTCAACATTTCAGATCACACTTCATGATCCATCATCAAGAAGATTGTAGAGAGCTAGAGAAATAGAATGATCTTTGGTTGTTGTGCACTAAGTTTGGAAGTTACAAGGTGGAAGGAGTATAACGTTACGTATCCACGGAATTCGACTGGCCGACCGTTTGAAAAACTCTCTGCCACGTGGCCTCGTCGGACCACCCTATAAAAAGGAACCTACCTAGTCAGACAATAATTCTGTCATTCTAATTCCAACACTAATCAATTATTACACAAAACGCAAAATGCTCGTAGAAAATTTAACCAGTGCAGTAAATTAATTAAATAAACGATTGAGCGAGCAAAAGCTGCAGCACGCTGTTTTCAAGGCCCCCCAAAAAAAAAATTCAGAGGATCTGAGAGAAATTGTGGGGAACCTGTTTGTAGAGCAAATAGAGCAGAGCGCCCAACGCAGGTTGGAATCGCTGGGGCGCTGATGTTGCGCCCCAGCAATTTTTGTTCTCGGCAAAATGGGCGTCATGATCACACTAAAGGAAAAGGATAGTTGCAGCGTTTGGAATCAGGTGAGTCTGATCTAGGGTTTGAACTTTTGGTTTCGGTTTTTCTTAAATTTAAGGTCGGGTTATGTCCGCTGAGTTTTAGTTGAGATTGCGACTTTCTTCCGTGTGGAATTGTGTTTTTTTGGTGCAAATGTGATTTTTAATGAGATTGTTTGATTTTAATTATGTCTATGAGGCCCACCGGTTTATGTCGCCACAAATGTTACAGTTATCTCTAGGGTTGGACGTTTAGAACAACGTTGCTTCCTTTAGAAGGTTGATCTTCTTCTATTGACTTGGATCAGAAATTTCCTTAGATTTCTTTCTGTTGTTTATTCACGGCTTTTGCTAGCTGAGGTGAAGGGCAGTACATTCTTATTGTACCCTAGGTTATTATGCTCCGTAGCTCATGCAATTTAGGTCCCAATTCATGTGAGTAACGGTAAATGTGAATCAGAAATTCGGGATTAGACCCCGAGGAAGCTTGTTTTGCCATTTTTATTTCGTTTTTGCTGGAATTTTTGTAGGGTTTCCCGATCTGTGGTGCTCTTCTCGGATTTCTCAGTACAGTTTGCAAATATTGTGAATTTTTTCATGCGATGCAATTGTTTGCTTTCAGTTAATTTGGTTTGTGACAAGAATGGGAAATTGAGAAATGGCGATGTGTGGCACGTGTTAAAAAACTAAACCTATCAATTTTTGTTGTAGGCATTTTGCTATATTTTGATGAATTTGTGCATGTAACAAAATTTTTGAACATAAACGACAGTGCTTCTTGTTTTTGGCTTTACTATTGATTGCCAATGGGCTTGATTTAAATTATCTTGTTGCTTCCTAATGGGCTTGATTTTAATGTGGGAATCCATTCCATAGACGTGGGCATTGCAGGTGATCAGTTAGAGATGTGTCAGTTACATTTGGAATTCAAATTGGTACAGAATGGATATTTTCTTGCCAAAAAATGAATGTGCAGAATTTTTATTCATTCGAAGCATATGGATGGATGTTAGTGGCGAGGTGAATGAGAATGGATGTTGTTTCAAACAAGGGAAAACAAAATATAAAAGATGATTGTGTTGCCTATGAGACACCCATAGTCGTGAATAAAAGCTTGACGACATGAGACACCCATAGTCGTGAATAAAAGTTTGATGACATGATGGCATATCCATAGTTGCTAATGCAATCATACAAAATGACTTGGCTTGCCATGTTTAAAATTAGAAAAAAGGAGCGACAACAAAAAATTGTCATGTCACACCAATTGAGCAGGAGGATCATTATCATCATTTAAAGGAACCTACCTAAAATGGCATCAAGGTTGGATTTCTTGACTGGTAGATATCTAAACTAAAATCAGGGATTTCATCGAGGATGACCCCTATCACGGCCACCTCTTCTATGTCTGGACTCTGGTCCTATTGTAAGACCTTCGTAAGGAACCTTGGTGATATGAGCAAGTGAGAAATTCCAAATGAAATCTCTGTAGAGCACAAAGATATGAAAACTCGCTTGAAATACGAGTTTGTAAGGCTAAAATTGTGGATTTAAGAGATATTGTGTTTTTTAGGAAAGTCTCTCAAACATTTACCTCCTTAGACGACTTAAAAGAAATGTACAGATTTACAAATTTACACCAACATCTAAACATAGGAGTTACAATTCATTAGACTACAAAATGTATCGATGATGGACTATGGTAGAGGAAAGCCTGCCCAAGCACAAAATTAACTAGTAGGTAAATGTGAATTATATATAGCAAAAGATGCCTTTCATCTTCTCGAAAGGCTGGTTCACAGTTTCTGAACGTTTGTTAGCTTTGGAGATGTGTTGCCTTAAAAATTACACATTGCCCTTTGTAAGAGGAATAATGAGCATCTTACGTCCTTGTTTTATAATGACATCTGTTTCTTTCTTTTATAATAATCTAGTCAGTTTCAATGAACTTTGTTGTAAGAGTTTGGCATATGTATGTGCATCATATTCTGCTTACATATAGATTCTGTAATGTAGATGTAATTACCTATTTTAGGTCTTATGATGTTGGACAAGTTCAGACACCTATCGATCACATATTAGTTTAGGTAAAATGTGTATTATCTTTGCTGAGTAAGATATAAATCTGCCTAGATGCCTGAGTTTTGTTTCTAAGTTTTGCAATTTTTAGCCGGAAAACCATAGCATTTTTATTGTTTTTTAATATGGTCTATCATGTTGCAGCAAAAGATTGGCATTTTGAGAAGAATATATTGCCATTGATTGAATTCCATTAGTTTTGTGCTTTACTCCTAGTGTCCGAGGCTTTGCATTTTTGGTTAACCATGGTGCTATATTTGGTTATTAGCTCAAGTCCTCTTTTGGAGAGGGATGGATTGTTAACATGATGAATCTAGAAGATCTAATTGAAGGATTTGTATGGCTAGGTTCCATTTGAATTTTTGGTAGTATCTGACATATACTATGAGCAATAAGTTTATTGTTTTCAACGGTTCTGAATCTTGGGGAAACTAAGGAGTGTTTATTCATTTCAGTTGCAAATGTCAATTACATTATATTTGAACATTCACAAAACATGTCCAGTTATATCTGCAATGTAATAGATGTGTAGAAAGTGTGAAATATTTAGTATATATTGCCTCAAATGAGAATGCTCCAGAGGCTTGTTTGGATTCAGCTCACACCTTGTCTTATAGTCTTGCACAAAGGCACAATTGGAACATAATTATTATCAAAACTAAAAGGGTGAGAAGGATTTCAAAGCGGTCCTTTAAAGGATCATGTATCTGAGTGCACTGTATTCCTTCTTTTCCGCTTTTCTGATAACAGTGGTTGGCATTTTTAATTAGGGTCTAACCATAGATTTGATAAGATAAGAATGAAAGCTCATTTTGAATTTAATGTAATGCATGGTACTTTTGAAACACATTATTGAATATTTGAAAACTGAATGGTTTTAGCGTTACATTTACTGGCTTTTATCAGGATACAGGTCATCCCAGTTGCAATGAGTGTAATGCAGTATCAGTGTTCTCGATGTTGAAACATGTATCTGAGTGCACTGTATTCCTTCTTTTCCGCTTTTCTGATAACAGTGGTTGGCATTTCTAATTAGGGTCTAACCATAGATTTGATAAGATAAGAATGAAAGCTCATTTTGAATTTAATGTAATGCATGGTACTTTTGAAACACATTATTGAATATTTGAAAACTGAATGGTTTTAGCGTTACATTTACTGGCTTTTATCAGGATACAGGTCATCCCAGTTGCAATGGGTGTAATGCAGTATCAGTGTTCTCGATGTTGAAACAATGTCTGTAGCTTTTTGTCTTATGTTATATACCATATGGCTTGATGAAGGAGTTGTACGTTGGTATAAGCAATGATCTGAATATTGGCATGCAATATTTATTTACAGTTTAAAATTCAGTCTGCCTTGGAAAGGCACATAAATAAGTAGAAAAAAAAGTTTGAATGGGGCTTGATCGAGTGGCTGCAGTTTTTGCTGCGACTTTGAGTCATTTCTCAGCATCATCATCTTCAGGATCTCCTGTTTCAACTTCTGCATTGCCACCATTGGGGTCTCCCTTTAGGTCTGCATGGGCTGGCCATGGAAGGACAGGTGGTTTGCGACTTTCATCATCTCTCCAAGATTTTTCAACTTATCGCAAGGTCAGTGCAGAGGAAACAGACTTAACTCTGGGAGTTGGTGCTGGTGTGCTTCGGTCAAAACCTTCACCTTTGCAGTCATTAAGGGAAGGGAATTTGGGAGGCAGTAGTTTTTCAAAGGAAAAGGCCTTGCCTTCAACATCAGCGAGAAGTCAAAGATGGCTGAAGATGGCCGTGGGGGTTTCACTTCTTTTAATACTTTTTACTGTGATTTTTTTAGGTTTTGGACGGTTAAGATCTTATTGGAGAACTGAGGCTTCACAGTTTTCTATTGTTTTGGACTGTGGGAGTACTGGTACCCGAGTTCATGTATATGAGTGGGTTCAGAATGATGGTAAGGGTCATGAAAAGCTCCCCATGGTGTTACATCCATTTCCCCAATTGGTTGATAGCAAGACAGGTCAGCAGAATGGCCGTGCCTATCATCGCATGGAAACTGAGCCTGGTTTTGATAAATTACTAAAGAATGAATCAGGATTGAGGGCTGCCATAGAACCACTGCTTCAGTGGGCAGAGAAGCAAATACCGGCTCATGCTCATAGAAATAGCCCTCTTTTCCTATTCGCTACAGCAGGGCTTCGCAGGTTGCCAACTACTGATTCAGAATGGATTCTGGACAAGGCATGGTCAATATTAGAAGAATCTTCATTTATGTGTCGAAGAAGCTGGGTTAGAATAATTACTGGAGTAGAAGAGGCTTACTATGGATGGGTGGCTCTTAATTATGATAAGAATAGATTGGGAAATTTTCCAATGCAAGAAACATTTGGTGCACTTGATTTAGGGGGCTCATCCCTACAGGTAACATTTGAGGCAGCAGAGTCAGTGCAAGGTGATGATGGTTTGAATCTGAGCATTGGAGCAATGGACTACCATCTTAATGCATATTCTCTTTCTGGTTATGGCCTGAATGATGCTTTTGAGAGGTCAATTGTTCTTCTGCTTAGAAAATTTTCAAATGTTCACAGCCGGAAAATAATTGATGGTCAACTGCAGCTGAACCATCCTTGCTTACATTCTGGATACATTCAGAAATACTCATGTTCTCAGTGTTCTTTCCTGCATCAAGACGGAAGTCCCTTAGTCAGTGGAAAGGACACAAATGGCAAAGGTTCTCAAGTGGTTATTGAGTTAATTGGTAGTCCCAACTGGGAAGAATGTGAAGCACTAGCAAAGTCCACTGTTAATGCTTCCGAATCATCACAATCAGTTGCAGGGGTAGATTGCAAGCAATACCCTTGTGCTCTCAGTAAGAATCAACCACAACCTCGGGGCCAATTCTATGCAATGTCAGGATTCTTTGTTGTATACAAGTTTTTTAACCTATCTTCTGATGCGACACTTGATGAAGTAATAGAGAAGGGTAAGTCATTCTGCAAGAAAACATGGCATGATGCTGAGAAGAGTGTAGTTAAACAGCCTTCCATAGAACAATATTGCTTTCGTGCGCCATATGTGGTATCACTCCTAAGAGATGGTTTACATTTGAAGGATCAACAAGTAGTTGTTGGGTCTGGCAGTATTACTTGGACTTTAGGTGCTGCATTGCTAGAAGCTGGAGCATTGTTCTCAGGAAAGATTAGAACAAGAAGTCAGGCTAGGCTTTACATGTTTAAAAATGGGCATTTTTTTCTAGATCTAACCACTTTAACAGCAGTGTTCTTTATATTTTTTATAATCATCATATTTGCCGTGTCTTCCACTCGCAAATGGATTTTGAGATTATGGCGTAAACCGCATTTGCCTCTCTTTGGACATTACACTTCAAGTGGCAGTCCCATTCCCAAGATTCCATCACCTTTCCGCTTCCAATCACGCAGTCCTTCCAGCAATGGAGCTTCTGCAGGACGCTCTGGTAAGCTCATTTACCAATGGTTGTTCATCTTAAACAGTTCTGTACCAGTCTTTCATAGTATATGACATCTGAAAGTAAATAAATCCTTTGGGGACATGCTTATTTTAAAGATATTGTTGTAGCATTTGTTTTAACTTTTGGTCCAAAGGGATTGCTTTGTTTAGGCGTTTTTCTGTTAATTCACTTAACAAGCTACCTATGTATCTCTGGATCTATAAGTCACTTCATTCTATTGAAGGGGAATCTTTCAATTCACAATAAGTGTTTTTGTGTTTGTAAGTTGTAACCATAATTAGATTCATTGTTTTCACTTTATATTTCAGTTTTCTTTGTGTATTTTGGTGGGCTTTGACATATTTGATATGGCAGATTTGATCTTATTTTATTTTCTTTCTACTGTTTTGGAAACTTAATTTTCATTGCATGCTTGATTAATGTCCTTTTTCTTGAAAGTTTAGAACTTTACTGGGACAGGAGGCTATCGGGTGTTCCAAATCACAGCAAATTCTGAAAAGAAAAAGTACATTTTCAGAATCAATATTTTGACTCCAATATGAACCATCTTAATCTGCGTCATACACTTTCTGATAGGCACACTTCATAATTGTACAGTATTTGTTATTAAAAGGGTAGTGGAGTGTCTAGAAACACTAAAATTATATATATTTGCAAGTTTCAAAATATAAATGTTAACAAGTTACATAGATAAAATAAAAAATGTAATTGTAAACATGCCAAGAAAATTTAAGTTAATATTGTTTAGACTCTGATGTCAATAAAGAAGAGGGTATATATTGATAGCCTATAAGTTTGGCATCACTAATAAAATAATGTTGTCCAACTGACAAAATTACATAATGATTCAATTTTGGCTTCTTCATTGGCTGAAAGTGATTCCTCTAGGTCCTCTTTCAGGAAACTGTGCGGGCACTCAACACTCTCGAGCTTTGGCCTCTCTATATATATTTATATGAGGTAAATTCTTAATGTTTTTTGGTTCTGCCTCATCCCCATCCATGCACAAAATTGTCCCATTTCTTATGCTTTCTTTGGTCCAAGTTGATTGCTCTTTAATAAGTGACTAAAGCTGTAAAACTAAATACCCATCTCCCTCTTACAGCCAGAAGAACTAGCTGTTTGTGAGAGTGCAATTTAGCAAATGTCTGCATTTTAGATTCATGCCGCTCATGAAGATGCTACCAATCTATTGGATCCTGATCCTTTTGAGAGTGTTTATTATACAAGACTTATGCTCTACTAAACAAACTGTTTCCTTATAATGGCCATTTCCCAGTTTGATGTTTTTTCTTCCCTGCAATTAAAAACCACTTCTTATCTCTCTATCATGGGAGGGAGGCTGCCTCCTGATCATGTCAATATTGCACCATTTCATATTCAAGGAATACCCAACCAGATGGAGAGGTTCATTTAGCTTATTCCATTAGCCTTATATTTGGCCTCTATTGAGATTTGTAAAGAAAGATCTATTGTGTGTGATGGTTTTGATTCTCACATATAGAGTTAGTGTTATTATAACTTCTGCCCAATTATGGGCTATCTATAGACACGAAGTGGATCATCTCACAAATAGGCTCAACAAAATCAAGCACAAATCTGACATTAGCCCAACCAACTATATGATTAACTATCTTGTCTTGACTACATTCCTAGACAAAGATTGCTTCCAAGCTGCATATTTATTACTGACTATGTTGGGACATAATGCTGCTACAAGGGGAATCATGACATAGCATTGTTTCTTGCGAAATGGTTCCTCCAAGTAATTGGCTCTATTTGCTTTCTTGAGGGGCTTGCAATAGCTTCAATTCCTGTTTTTTGGTTTGTTTTCAGATTAATTTTTAATGTCCACCTGAAGCATGAGAGCTTAAAGAAGGTACATTCCCTTCAGCTCTTTCTTGCTTGCTCACAGCATGCAATTCGCTTTGTTCGTCATTGTTTCAAATTTCCTCCATTTCCCCTTAGGATTTGGTGAAATGGGTATTAAGTTTTAACCCTTGTATAAGTGATAACTTTTTTTTCCCACGAATTTTGCAAAAGACCTATGTGATCCAACTCGGTCCCTGAGTTTGTTTGCATTCCTTTCTTAGTAAGTAAAGGGTGTCTTTACCTTTTACAGACATTCTGAACATCCTGAAAATTTAAGTTCAGAAATTGAATTTAAAGTTTTGAGAGACCTTCTGACGTCCACTGAAATCTGAAGGACAGTCTATTTAGGCAAATTACAATGCAAATGTACCCCATCTCTGTCTAGCAGTAGAGAGAAAGTCGGTAAATTGTATTTGATTAGATCTCCTAAAATGTGACTGAGAAGGGGTATCAAACCCTCTAGGCTGAATGGCTGCAATGTCCCATACATCCTATGAGTCCTGTTGTTTTAGTTCTCTGTTTCAATAAATAATTTTAACCTGTTAATGTTTAAATTTTACAATGTGCTTAATGTTAGCTTCTACAAGTTTGTTCCTCTTCCACAGTCTCATGCATACATATGTTAAGTTAAATGTTTTTATCTGGGCGAATTAATTGGTCTGGTAATTCCTTACGTAATTTCTATTCAAAACAGATTCTTGTTACAGTAAACATGTTGTAAGGATTTGTCTGTATCTAAAGAACTGCCTGGTTGATTTATTGTTTTTCAAAAGGCTCCTTCTTCCATTAAAAAACGGGAAGGCTTGGCAACTTTCTATTTAACCCTTTAGGTCAAATTATCTACAATGCCCTGTCTCCACCTCCTAGAGAGAGAAAAAGGCTATAAATCCTATCGTCTTGGTGGTTTGTCTCAATAATTATTGTTAACCTGTTAGTTTTTAAATTTTGAACTTACAATGTGCTTATTGTCCAGCTTTGACAACATGGTTCCTTTTGCTCTTTCTTGTGCATGCATAAACTAAGTTAAATGTGATTAGCAGTGCAAATTACTTGGTCTGGAAACTCCTTACAAAGATTCAATTGAAAACAAATTCTTGCAAAAGTAAACATATCCTTTTGAAAGGATTGCTGTTTCCAAAGAACTACCTGGCTCATTTCCCATTTCTCGAAAAGCTCTTTTTTACCATAAGAAAATGGGTGGAGGTTTTAGCAATCAATAATTTAACTCAACACTAAAGGAGGATTAAAAGCAAGAAACTCAGGCTTCATAAGAGTCAAAATACCTGGCTGGATTAGTGAACCAAGATACTTACAAATAACCGAATCACTTTCCATGGGATCTTGAAAAAAGACAATTATAAAAAGCCTTTGAGAATAAACTTATAGAGACATCTTTCTTCCACTACATTTAAAGATAGATTAGGAGAGGAACAGCATATTGGTGGGCAACCTGATATATCTCACAGCTGCAAGGTCTGATCTCAGTGTTGCTGTGAGCTGTACAGGTTCATGAGTGAACCAAATATGGATCAATGGGCAGCAATTAAATTAACTCTTTGCTATGTACAGTACACAATAGAGTTTGGCATTTGGTATAGTTGATTATTTTCAGTTTGTTTGTTTCACTGATGCTTGATTGGGCAGGTTCAAGAAATGATAGGACATCTACAACAGGGCATGCTTTTGGCCTAGGAACATGATTTGTTCGATGAGCTAGCAAAAGCCAAAAAACAATATACAGTTTTCTTTCCTTCAGTGAAGTGAAGAGAAAAATACTAATAAACCTATGCAAGAGAAACAATGGTAACAAAATCTTAAATACAGCAGAGAGAAATAATGGCACACTCAAAACATAACAAGAGAGTCTACTGAGTCTACTCTTGGAAATCCATTTGGGAAAAAACTTAAAAAGCTAGCACAAGTAGCATTCTCAATATTAATTCAACCGTTCACAATACAGTAAGATATTTTACACTTGTTTGAAATTCTAATCCATGCGAGTATTTATAAGCACACCAATACAGGAAACTGCTAACTGGTATTATAATAGGATGGATATAAAACCATGGGGAAAATACTGCCCATAGGTACCTAAAAAGTTTTCCTTGTTAGCTCCTGCCTCCAAACCCCCCTCATGGGGAGACTACTAGCCCTGATAATCCCAGCGAGGGGGCTGAAAGTGCTCCTTGGATCCCCCTATTGTGGCAAGGTGTGCAGTCAATAAGGAGTGTGAAATATGTAAAGTATACAACACATGTCAAACATGAAGTGGAGTATAAAGCTGCTGCCCTCGCAGCTTGTGAAGCAGTTCATTTGAGAAGATTATTTGCTGATTTGCAAGTCATTCAGTGGGAGCAATGAAGATTCATTGTGAGAATCAGAATTCAATCAAACTGATTGAGAATTCTGTCTTTTGTGCACATAAAACTATATTGAGGTTCCAAGTTACTGCTTTGGGTTTGGGTATGCGGATACATCATTTTTGGGGGGGGTTGGGCTTACCTGTAAAAAAGACATAAAATCATAAATATATACATATTGCCTTTCTAATTCTCGTACCTGTGTCCCATTAACAAGGAACACACCTCCTTTATAAAACACACATCTTCACCATTAAATCCAAGTTTAAGGTTCAAAAACATATTCCCACTTATTACATCTGTCAAAGTTTGATCCCCGATTACTAGGAGAAGTGAGTCAAGTTTATTCCACTACTTATATATACATTTCTTATTTGTGAATGGTAAAAGAAGTCCAATTTCATCTCCTCTATATTCTTAGCAAGGGAAACAATTACATACAACTACTACTAAATATTTATTACAGTAAGGAGAGGAACTATGGATCTCCATATCTCTTTTAACTTTTCACAGGGCAACATCTTTCCCACAAAGAACTTTGTAAATTAAGTCTACACCTGAAAAAAAACCAAAGAGGTGAATTATCCATGCCATTTCCCAATGGGAGGTGGCTTTATTTTATAAAATTATGAGTATGCCTTATTTTATAAAATTATGAGTATGGTCTGCAAAGAGGCAACTCTAAATTCTAATATCATAAACACTTGCCACCCAAAATTCCATATATATATATGTAAGATACATTCGACAAGTTCCCTTCTCTTATTTCCCAATACCCATACAGTTTAAAGGAATCCTTTACATTTTCCGCAGGGATTATTATTATTACATGATCTTAGTATTGGTGTGGGAAGGAGGTGAGGGTGAAATACAATGAGGATAACACCATCAGCAATCTGAAGAGGCTGGTGGCTGCCCAGAGTGGAACCCATTTTTTTGTTTTTCAGTCAAACTTCAAGTAAAAAAAAACGAATTTAAAAGAAACACATTTTTTAACTGGGGCCGCCCAGGTTTTGTCCGGTTTTGCCCAGGTTCATACTGGCCAAATCCAGGCCTGTTTAACAGGACCCTGGATGACCCCACAGGTGCACCATTCCACTGCCTGGACCTGGTTCAAATTGGACCCTGATCTGGGCTTTATACTGATGAATCAGTAACATAGCTGAGGAATATTTTCGTCATATCCAACAATTCATTGACATTGGAGAGAGACACATTATTGCAACTAAAAAACAAACAGCTGATATCTTCTATATTTCCCGGTTATTTCATATCCCTGGATGTACCCAAACTAAACCAGTCTGGGTTTGTCCTGGGCCTGTGCATTTGGCTTGGGTATGGGTTTGGATCCTGGGCCAGGTCCAGCCTGAATCAGACATACCCAATCCGAATGCACAGGCCCAGGTATGTGTTCTGTGCGTATCCAGGGCGAACCCATGCAAATCTAAAAAAATGCTTCAAAAAAAGATTACAAAAACAGCTGTGTTCTCAATTCTGTAATGTTTTGGTGCAAATTATGGTTATATTTATAAAGAATTGTTTTTGTGCAAAATATGGTTCTATATATAATATAGTTGAACCCGGGGAAAATATTGAACCCCGAACCCAAACCGACAACATAGGATATCTTTGGAAAATCACTTGTACGAGACAAGTTTTTCAAGTTTAGAGATGTATTTACAATTTTACATTGTATTGTGTACAATTGTTAAAGGAGGGTATTAAAATCAGTTGATGAAGAACACACCAAATGTAATGTAAACTTGAACATTAATGAATTAAGAATTTCTCCCTCTTCTTGCTCTATATTCTTTAGTGCTCTATATGATTCCAATGTAGAGAAGAGCAGAGAGTGACATTAATGAATGAAGCGTTGCTCCCTCATCTTGCTCTATATTCTGTAGTGTTCTATATGATTATAATGTAGAGAAGAGCAGACAGTCATCAAGCTTGAATTACTCAAAGCAAAGCGTTGGCACTTCTGCTAACCCTGCCAATCCTCCATCTACTGTGGAGATTGATCCTGACATTGTCTGCAATCAAGGGGCTGTGTTTCTTTTTTATCCAATTGCAAGGACAACTTGATTTCATTCCAGGAATTAATGTAGAAGATACTGTTATTGAAGTAATGGCAGAAGATAATTTTGAACTTTAATGCTAGCGAATTGAATGCATTTTCTTGCAGGGGAGGGGAATTTTCCCTATTTTGCCCCCATTTTTTTCCTTATTTTCTGTGTTGCATTGTTGTTCCCAGCAGGCGTTCTACTGGAGAAGCTCCTTCCTCCTAATGATAGCATACCCAGTACTTAAAGCTCAGTTAGCGAGATAGAAATTTATTTTGGTAACCAAATTAGATTCTTATTCTAACATTATTTTTGGACAAGATGTTTGCTTTTGATATGTTTATCCTATTGCATTTTATTATAAGCCAGTGAATAGATCATAATTACTTCATAATTGTTGCAAACCGTTGCAGATTGTTGTATGCTTATGATTGATAATTGTTGTATGCTACATGTAAAAAATTATTACCTTTGTTGGACACCCTATCTGTATATATTCAAAACAGGGTAAGGAAAAGGAAAATGTCAAACTCACCTATGCTGGGTCACTACTCATGGTTAGTATTGGAGGAGATTACTAAACCATGATAATATTGTTTATGTGCCATATTTCTTAACCATGATATTGCATACATGGCTTGCTCAATTTCTTTTTGATGCTGTCTGGGAAGTTTTAATGTAGTCATATGTATATGGACCTAGTTTTTGCAAGCATTCTGTCTTCTGATTTTAACACATTCTATTTTCTGTTGTGACCATCGTTTTTATCTTTATCATGCTCAGCCGATGGAAGAATAAAGATACCCCTTAGCCCTTCAACTTCTTCATGTCAGCAGCCGTTTGGACCGGGACAGACCCTTGCAGGTGGAAGTGTCCAGCTTATTGATTCTGGAATGCATCAGTCACCTACATCCATTGGAGTAACTTTCTCAAACAGTAATTTGGGGCAGGTCCAAAATGATTCTGGAACTATGTGGACACCCCATAGAAGTCAAACACGGCTGCAGAGTCGGCGCTCACAGTCCAGAGAAGATCTCATTTCATCGGTTTTAGAGAGCCACATTGCCAAGTTGTGATGACCATAGGCTATACCAAGATTTTGGAGAAGGGCCATGCTTTTCTCAAAGTTGTACAATACAGAGAAACTCTGCCTGCTTTTATGTAGTTAAAGTTTAAGCCCAGTGATCCTTTCACACTCTACCTGGGATGGTGCCTTCTGCATCTCAGAGAAAGATTTCTGCAGTGCACTTATGTTTATACTAAATTATTTTCAATAACAAGTTTGGGTTGTTCTAGCTTGTTCACATATGATTGAATGTCTTGACATCTATCTATAATGTCGCTAGATACATTGATTTTGCTTATCAGCTATGATTACCCCTTGCTGATAAATATACTATAATTGAACGATATTTAACAAGATATAAGTACCCTGATAAGTATTGTCGAATCAAGATGTGTTTCGAAAACTAGTTGTATTCTGACTTGATTATTGAAGAGTGTTTTTTCAAGAGAACTTGAAAGAACATGCATAGAACACATTCTATTTAAACATTTTGGGAGTATTGCCATAAGATATTTTAAAAGGTTATTTTTTTTCTGCTATCAAAGGTAATTTTTTTAATCGTAATATACATATGTGGCTGTCAAGAGTCTAAGAAATCAAGTAAGTTGGTTGATACATCTCTCCTTTTAACACTTGCCCAAAAAAACAAGGGTAGATAACTGAACTTTGGAATCCATTACTAACATCTGTAAGTGAATAGTTCTTTTGATACCTTGAAAGACTTGAAACATAAACTGTATTCTGATGCTACTTCATTTGTGCCTTTGTGCCCCAGGCATGAACCTTTCAAACCAATTAAATCTGCTCATGATCCAAACTAACCCTAATTAATTGTTAATTACTTATTTTGTTTCAATAGAGTCAACAACCCGTGATCACAACTTTTGGGAATAAATAAATATTACTTCCTTTCCAGTGAAGAAGACAAGCAGAAGCAGGCAGACATCTCTCAGTGAGATTGCCGGGAACTCCAACTAATTGCTGTTCACTCCTACAACACTGCAGGTGACCTGCTCACCAGGTGTTGTCCTCTGGATCTCCAGCAGATCCAGATCAGTGGTATCAGAGCCCAGGATTGATCTTGTTTACATGGAGCAAGTTGCATAAAGACCGAGGATTTGTAGGTTGACTGTGTATGCAGAAAGAAGTCTTGAAGTGAGGCCGTAGCTGCCACTACCAAAGAAACCATTAGATCACAAAAGATAAAGTGCTGCCAAAGGAGGTGGAAATTGCAAAAAGCAATAGTAAAGCGAGGTAGAAGGGGTCACTGACTAGGAGGTGTCAGATTGCATGTGAAGTAGGCAGACTGAAAAAAAGGAAATCGTAGCCTGGAGATACAAAGGTTGCTGTAGAAAATAGATAAAAAGGAAGCCGTCCTTAGGCACAACCAAAATGAAGTTTGTTTTGTTTAATTATTTTTAGAATCAGATACTCTTTTGAAGGGTTTAAGGCATCAGAGGATTAAATTAGAGTAGCAAAAAAAGGTGTGTTAAGCTAGACGGGCAGCGAACGGGCATATTTTTAGTGGTTACTCTCCAATCTAATTTATTTAGGAGTTCAGAAGATTGACTTTCAATAACCGCAATAAGGGGGTTTCAATATTGGTAGAATATTCAAAGGGATTTTACAAGCTACGGAAATAGTTGAGGAAGGAGCTGTAGATTTGGGAAGAATCCCATCACAGGTGATATGCAATAAAGCCACGCCACCTGCAAGTAAAAAGGTGAGATCACATGATTTGAGGTTGCTAAAATAGCCCGTAAGAAGACAAAAGTTGGTCTTTTGGCAGCCATAGTCTGTCACGTCACCTAGAAAAAGAAGACTTCTACTTGTGGGCAAGGGAAGACTTATGCAGATTGTTTCATTTCTTTTGCGGTAACAGAGGAAGTTGGTTTCTAATTAAAACCTAGTGTCCACAGGCTGTTCACCTCTGTATGTCACCTCGCATGAGGTTAGGTTATCGAAGATTGGGATTAGAAACACAAAATCCTTCAGACTATCTTCCTTCGAGACACACACAACCGAGAATAATGGAAGAACATGGAGATTCATCCAATACCTTAAAAGTGATGGTGGAAGATGCCTTAAAAAAACATTAGGAAATGATGAGTGAATTTTCCCAGATGCTCCAGCAGAATAGAGGAAATCAACAACCAAACAAGACAGAAATTCCATTTGGTAGTCACACTCCTTTCAAAGTACAAGTGAATTTTGATATCCCAAACTTCGAAGGAAAAATCGATACAGATGCTGTAGATGATTGGTTATCAAAATTAGAAAAATACTTTTCTATAAACCACTTCTTTGATGTTGAGAATATAACCTTTGCCCTTCTCAAAGCTGAACGCCATGTGAAACAATCATGGGAGACTAAGTGGGCATCCATAGAACTCCCTGATTTGGATTATAACCCCACATGGGGTGATTTTGTGGAATACATTTAAGGAAGAATATTTTCCTGAAGATGCATATGAAGAAACATATATGCGGTGGCAGTTGCTTCGACAGAAAAATGATCAATCCGTTCAAGATTACACCAATACCTTCCATGCATTATTTGCCAAACTTGGCATCCAAGACACGAAGAAACATCGAGTTTTGAAGTATCATAGTGGACTACACCGATATATTTAAACTAGGATGGCTTTCTTAATGTTAAAGACACTAGGCACAACCTTCAAATATGCAACAAAGATTGAAGATAAATTCAAACAAAAGGGAAAAGGTGATTATCTGGCAAGCAAATCAAAAAGGGAAGACAATAACAAGTTTGTAGGAAAACAATCCACCAAGGGTTTCTCCTCACAATCATCAACATCAGATCAAGGTACTAAAAAGATACAAAATGACACAAGCATGTGGTGTGAAATTCATAAAAGTCCTTCGCATAACACTAAAGATTGTTGAGTTGTTGAGACATTAATGGCGGAAATACATGAAGTAGAGAAAGAGGCTAATTTGTTGCCTACAGACCCTTTTGAACACAAGGATGATGAGCAGATCATTGCGGCAGACCTTTATGCCATGGTTGCCATTGCTAAAATCTTGTCTCACGAAGATGAGGAACGTTTGTTTCATTCACAGATGTGGGTGAATGGAAAGGCCTTACATTTCATTGTTGATAGTGGAAGTCAAAAGGATTTGATCTCTGCTGAAATTGTCAAAAGGTTGAACTTACCTACAACACCCCATCCACAACCATACTCTATGGGCTGGGTGAGCCAAGGGAGAAATATTCAAGTAAGCAAGCAATGTTGTTTATCCTATTCCATTAAACCATTTGAAGATGAGGTAATTTGTGATGTGGCACCTTTGGACGTATGCGATGTACTGTTGGGACAGCCATACATGTACAAGCATCATGGAATCTATGAGTCCAAACTTGCAGTGTTATTGTCAAGTTGGGTGAACGAAAGTATCGGATAACTGAGGTAGGTACTACAAAATTTGCATCTCTATTTAGTACAAAACAGTGCACATGCTTGATTGCTCCAACTAGATCTCTTGTATCAATGGTAACAATTCAACCTAAGGAGGCAAGGTCAGTCATAGCCAACACTCTTACCAAACTAGTCACCACCACCAATCAGAAAAAGTTGATGGATCATACATTGAGAATTCATTAGCTTCTGGTAAAAACTATGTAGTGCTTTTTTTGGGTCGACGTTTCAGATCACACTCCGTGATCCATCATCAGGACAAAAAAGATGAGAAAAAATGAGTTAAACTGCAGAGAGACTACCTTTAAAAAGAGAGAGTGGTTGAGTGAGGGGTATAACTCAAGGTTAAGAAATAGTAGATGTTAGGAAAAGACAAACAATCCGAGTAAAGTTAGAACAAACCAAGAAAGGAGAAAGGACAATTAGGAAAAGGAAAAAGAATGAAAGGAAACAAGAAAAATACAATGAAAACAAAAGAGAAATAAAAAGACAAGGATGAAAAAGTGAAAGCCCTAAAAAGAAATGAAAAAAGAAAGGGATAAGCCTTAAGGTGACCCGAACCCTAAGCAAACAAAGTTAAAGAACGAAAGAAGTAGAGAAAAATAAAAAGAAACAACTACCAAGAACGAAAAAATTATGTAACCCAAAATGAAATAAGGAAAGAAAAATAAATAACATTTAATAAAATAAGATAAAAAATAGATCAAGGACGTGTTGCACATAATAAAAAACAAGCACAACAACAGGATGGTAACAAAGAAAAATAGAAAAGAAATGAACGATCAATAAAAGAAAAAATAAGAAAGGAAAAATTGCGAAGAGGAAACAAAGAAAGCATATATATATATATATATATATATACTTTCTTTGTTTCTTCTATATATATAAAATATGCAAGGAGAAAAAGACATAAAAAGAAAACCTATAAAAGAGGATAAACAAGACTACAAATAAGAATAAGAAGAAATGGAGAGGGGGAGGGATGAAGAGGGAGAAGTAAAAAGAAAAGAAAAGAATCCCTATATATGTGTGTGAATACATAGGTAGGGAGAAGTAAGAAAAGGTAAGAGGAAAAACACAAACCAACAAAAAGAAAACAATCTAGACAGAAGAAAGGCTGAGGAATAAAAGCAAAATGCAGAGAGGTAGGAAGGCTAAAGGAGAAGTGGCAGGGTAGGAGGAAGGGAGGAGGCGAAAGAAGGAAAGAACATTGGAAAATAGATACAGGGGTTGAAATCAGAGGGAGAGAGAAAAACGGGGTTGAAATAGGCAAGAAACCAACTGATAGGCAAGCAGAGAGGAGAGGTAAGGAGTGGGATAAAAGAAGGAAATCGAGAGGAAAAGCGAAGAAGCAAGGAGCACCAGGGGAAAAAGACAAGACCAAACTAAAGGGGCAGAGAGAGGAGGAAAGAGAGATCAAGTGCGAGGAGGGTGGTTTCTAAGGGAATTCAATAGAGGATTCCAAGAGTGGCTCAGAGACCAACCATCATCTCTATTTAGGTTGGTGGGGTTATTTTTGATGAAGATAGCCTCTTTGAGTTTTCTCTTAAAGAAGTTGTCTTCCTTGGCAAGGACTAGGGTATCCTCGAGGCGAGATGAGTGATCTGCTAGGGCCGATTTCGTGACCCTCTCATGTCTAATATCTGCACCGTGTTCTTTGATTCTTGTGTGGATGGATCTACCTGTTTCACCAATGTAAGGGGTGCCACACGAGCAATCAATTTTATATACGCTCGAGTTTAAGAGAATGTATTCATACATTGATAAATTATCGGAATGTATTCACCTCACCAACAGAGGTTCCATTGCACTGTCAAATCAAACACTCAATTGATACAATCTCAGAAACACCATTCCCAAATGGGTCGCTGTGTAGAAAATAAGTTTTAGAGAATGACAAAATCAAGTAACCAAGTCAAGCATTAATTCAAAAGTGACATGACCATCATCTTACGTCTCATCCCTTTTCAGTCGATGACAAAGTTTGGCTTCATCTCCAGAAGGAACGCTTTTCGAGACCTAATAGGAAACTTCATCCTTTTCGATATGGGCTACACAACCCCCTCAAACATATTCAAACTTCCAACTTGAATCCAAAGACAACTGTTCCATTTACCGATGACAAGATTATTGATGTTCTTGTGATGACACTAAATAAACAATTAATCCCTCTCTATTGTGTGGTTCGCGCTGGCCAGTTACCTCATCAAGGCAAGTGGTTTACCAAGGAGCACATTGCATAACATTTTCCTCATGTGTTATTGAGCATTGATGTAATGGGACCCATTGCCTCTCAAGGGGGGAGGAATGATCCAAACTAACCCTAATTAATTGTTAATTACTTATTTTGTTTCAATAGTCACAACAGCCTGTAATCGCAACTTTTGGGAATAAATAAAAATAATCCTTCCTTCCCAGTGAAGAAGAACAGGCAGAAGCATGCAGATATAAAATTATATTGTCAACCAAGAAGAAATTATATAACAAACAAGCTGTTTGGAGTTATCTTTGTATATGATGTATGGATTGATGGATGGTCAAACACAACAATGATTAAGTGCGATTTTTAAGGATATCTTACAAGTTAGTTTCGTTGAATGCTTTAGAGTTGAAGCCAACGCTTAAATTTGACAGTTGTCTTAAATTTGACAGTTGTATAGCTGTATTTAAAGATTTTAGCTGTAAAATACAATAAAAATAAATATTTGACTGTATTGATATACAAGTAATTTATTTTTAAAACTGTAAAAAAGAAATCAATATGAAAATCTGACTGTATATATATATCTTAGATTTGTTTTTTAATAGAATATATCTCAAATTTTTTAAATTTGTTTTTAAATAGAATACATCCCAAAATTTTAGATTTGTTTTTATGAATATAATTATATATTCATTTTAAATATATATCTTTTAAATTTGTTTTTTTATGAATATAATTATATATTCATTTTAAATATATATCTTTTAGATTTATTTTTTAATAGAATATATACCAAATTTTTAGATTTGTTTTTTATGAATATAATTATATATTCATTCTAAATTATGTAATATATATTTTTTCCATTTATTTTTAAATTTTTTAAGAAAAAATTTCTCAAATAGATTTATTTTTTATAGAATATATTCATTCTAGTTATTTGTTTTTTATATTTAAATTTTCTAATAGGAATTTCTATTATTTAAGAAATAGATTTGTTTTTTAAGAATATATTCATTCTAAATATCTAGTTTTTTGTTTTTATTTTTAAATTTTTTAATAGAAACTTCTATTATTTAAGAAATAAATTTGTTTTTTATAGAACATATTCATTCTAAATTTCTATTTTTTTATTTTATTTTTATATTTTTTAATAGGAACTTCTATTATTTTAAAAAAAAATTCCTTAGATTTGTTTTTTTATAAAATATTTTCTTTATCCTAGGCTTTTTCACTTGGTAAAGCATTCACCGATTTGGGTTTTGAATTGAGAAAGCTCCAACTTTATATATAAAAATTTGACTTGCATTTAAAAAAATTAATTGTCACATGACAGGCAATACTGAAGACTAAACTGTAGGAAAAAAATTCCTTGACAGGCAAGGTGGACTGTCAAATTTAAGCCCTGGTTGAAGCATTCCCCAAGAAGAGAGGAGTCTTATGTTCGTAGCAATGTCAAAGATGTGGCCGTTATCATTGTCTATGCTATGCATCAAGCATGGTAATTTCTATGCTGTGGCCTATATTAGGCGCCATGTGACAAGAATGTTAAGATTGAGCATAGGGAGATTAAGTTAAAGACATAAATACAACACCAATTTTGAATTTAGATTCAAACAAGAAATAAACTAGTTATGTACGCAAGGAAAAAAACATAGAATTCAAATGTAGAATTCAAGCAGATAAAGTTGAAATTGAGAATTAAAAGTAAGAAAATAGTTTTGAAAGGACCTGAGGCAGTTGATCCAATGACAAGAAATTTTAACCTCTTAACCTAGTGTCAAACACCTCCAAGCACAAAAGATTTGTGCGCCAAATTCACTAAATTAAAATAGAGGTCATGGATCGACCAATTAATTAGCAAATACAAGTATGAAAATAAGAAATCTTAAAAAAAATGTGTTGGTCTCATGTAAGAAAATGTTTCTTACGAGGGGTACTGGAAAAGAACATAAATGAGTATTAGGCCACGTTTCTTAAACAACTAAGAGTAGCAACGAAGGAAAAGGATGAAGATAGAAGGGTCTTGGCAAAATTTAATTGTGCTTTTACAAATGATAAGCATATTGCACTTTGTGATTATAAGTACATAAAAGCACATAGGCTTACATGGCAGTCCGATGATGATATAGAGATCCAAATCACGGTTCATGAAGACATGAATTATACTCCTCTCAGTAATCTCACACTTGATGTGTCCCTTAGTGTTTTTCCCCTCTTGACCATTGTTTCCAACCTCCGAACTGAGTTCCAGGACTTCATAACTATCATACAACTCTTTTCAAATCCTCAATAGGAGGGTTGCCTAAGAGACCTTAGGGTCGCCCGGGCGATTTATCCTTAAGTTGCAGGGTCGCTCGGGTGACCTGCCTTGGCAAAATGGGTGACCTAGTTCTCGAAAAGGGTGATCTTGTTGTGTTTTGGCATGTGTGATTTCTTTCAGTTCCACCCATTTTACTTCCATTTTTAGATTTTAATTGAAGTTACTTCATACCTAACTGAGCCATTACTTTCACTGACTATTTGTCAACTCTCAATCACTCTTTTGTTTACTCTTGATCAATCCATAATAATCTTCCAATCACTCTACTATTTTGTCCTTTTTAGCTTTTGTGATCTCCCAATCAAACTCAATTATCTCCTCAATCAATCCTTTTTAACTCCCCACTCACTCCACCTATTGTGTTCATTTTCTACCTATAACTTGTCCCCCGTATTGTTTTAGGGGAGGTTGAGAATTATTCTTGTATTCTTGTTTTGCATAGCAACCCCCATAATATTTTTATATTCATACAAGAACCTGTGAGCCTTTTGTTTCTATTTTACTTCTAAGCCCTCAATCCCAGCAGAAGGTTGAGAATTATTCATGCATCCTCGTTTTGCATAATAGCCCCCATATCATTTATATGCTTGTACAAGGTCCCATGAGCCTTTTATTTATGTTTTGCTTCTAAGCTCTCGATCTCAACATGAGGCTGAAAATTATTCTTGTATTCTTGTTTTGCATAGCAACCTCTATAGCATTTTTATGCTCGTACAAGACTCCATGAGCCTATTGTTTCTATTTTGCGTCCAATTCCTCCTCTTCATTAATAATTATCTTATCATCTTTCCCTTGAGGAAGTGAAATTTATGTTTATTCTCTCTTGGTTAGCTTAGAGTTCGTTGCTTTTCATTGCTTTTTAGATTAGATTCATTTCCTATTTTGCTTAGAGCAATTACAAATTTTGCTTTCTTAGAATAGCTTACATTAACATCAAAACAAAGAAACAAAAAACATAGACAAAATGCATTTAGAAAAAATCATTTATATTTGCATTCATATTTCAATTTTCAGTAGTAATTAGTTTATATCTAAAAAAAACAAAAAAATTACATTAATTTAGTGTAATTGCATGTAGAGATTCATATACATTCAAAAGCATTCAAAGGAAAGTCTTCTATCTTGTCACAAGGCACACAACTCAACAAATTTCATACAAACGTACATTCAAACAAGCCCTCAATTCCATCACGAGGCACGCAAGTCAACAAATTCAACGCGAAGTGATAACAAACATCCATCTCCTCCATTTAGCACTCGATGTGCCCAGGTGTGAGAAGATTGGATTAGGATAATCTTAGAAGAAATTAGGGAAAACCTCCCCACTCAAGAAAACCCCACTAAGGAAATTGTCCAATAACAAGAAATCTTGAGGCTTATTCAACAACACAATGAACATAGAAGACGAAGAGAGGAGCTTCACAATAGAGAACTTAGGATCCTTGAAGAGCTTATCAAGCTAGCACAAGGGACACTAGATACATTTTGTCTTTATGCAACGAATGAACTAAACAAATTTAGAGAAAGTGACCCTCTGGGTCACATAACGATAACAATGACCACACCAATTCAACACTTTCATCAACATCCAAACATCACAATTGCAACAATCAACAACTGCACACACAAGTCAATAACATGATCAATTTAACCTCCATCTATGATAGTCTGCTTCCCCACGAATAAAACACCCCCTCGGCTCCACCACCACTTGACTATCTCTTGCTACAAGAGCAAGAGTGACTGAGTAGGTGCCTTTGGCAAGGATATGATTCATGTACAACATCAAAGTCTAACTCACTAGCATTAAGCCTGGGATGATTTCGAACAACATAATGACTAATTATAAGAGTATTAAGGTCTACTTTTAATTACAAGTATAGTTTCCTTTTGTTTTAAAATCTTAACAATAATGATAAACAATATTTAACAATATACTTTAAATTTCAAAATAATTGAAACTAAGCAGTTGAGATAGCATTAGAATAGAAGGCCTAAAAAGATAAGAGGGGAAATAAAACATCAACATAAGCAGTCATGTTTGGTTTCATGTGCTCATGTTTGATTTGATGCGCTAGTGTCCTCTAGGCATGTGGAAGTCCTATATGCATGTGGTGGTGTCCTCCGTGATTTTCTAACAAAACTTGTTGCAACTAATAGATTTCCTTGCACCCTTTTGTTACATCCCTAATTTCTGACTTGCTATACTTTTACTTTTTATTTGGACATAAGTAAATTTATTGTGATGTTATAGATTTATGACAAGATATGACATGGAATTATATTAAATATCATTTATGAAATCATGGAAATGATTATGTTATTATCGATTTAATATTTATATTATGAGATTTGATTTATTAGTTGAATTAATTGAATAATGATGCACTGATCACATATTGTTTGATGACAAGTGAAATAGGATTACAAGTTATCAGATGACTCTCGGAGAAGAGAGAGAGAGAGTATCTTTCGAGAAGAGAGATATAGAACTCGGATTTCGAGTGGTCTATTTGCCAAACGAGTATAAGTGTTAAACGATAATGTGATCCAATGAGTTAGAAGAGGTAAGCTTTGTCTTGTCAGTTTACTTATAAACTCAATCGACAGGTAGTCGATACCTTACGAATCTTTGAAAGTCGTAGGAAGTTGTAATAGTCGTTAGTAGCGTTAACGACGTTGTTTGAATATGAATTTTGGCTATTTACATTTAGCATAAACAAATTACGACATCTCGGTCGTAAAATGATTGTGTTATTATTCTTGAGTTACTTGAGGTTTTATTATCGATTCTTAACGTCAAGACGTTCCTGTCGAGTTAAGATGATGTGAATATTGCCAACGGATTGTGATGGGGAGGTAAACTTGACCCATTCACATCATCCATAAACCTTAGTGGTCAATTGAATTGATCGTCAAATTATTATTAATCACCTTCTCTATTATCATGTCTATCTATTCTTTTCTTGAGATTTAACGAAGAGGGAATCTCTAATCATTTAGGAGGCAATTACTGCCCACACTTTCTTCATAAGTAGTGCATGTCCTTTATTGAGGAGAAGTCCATGATTTGTGGGCACTTGTTTTAACCAACTCTGAGTGGACGAGAGTGGTTAGGATCGAATCAAAAGTCATTATTTAATGATTTAGTCGTGTTCGTTATAGCATTAAGCGGTGCTTCTAAAACTGCGAACACCTCTCAATTCATTAGATGATCCTTGTGCTATTAATGGTACACTGCTCGCTGCCTTGTAGGACGTTATTACTGTTTCGGGTAAGTGGTTATCTAGACATAGTGGGTGTTTGAGAAATAGGGACTCCGTTGTTATAAAGGCGAGCATATAAATTAGTGGGAACAGAGAGTCCTCACTATATAAATGGAGTTGTTACCAAAAACACTAAAGACGATGCCGCGACCTAGAGGATTAAGTTCTATCTGTTTGAGTGGATCTTCATTACCACGAATCCCTTAAGTGTGCATGCGAAAGTAAAGTGTAAATCCAGTTTTGAATTGGAGATATTCATGACTTTAAGGAGGTGGGGTTACTGTTAGAGAGGAGGCAACCGTTTTGGGTCAGATAAGAGTTAAATGTTAATAGAAAGGTATATACAATTGAGGGAAGAGGGTGAGAGTGAAATCTCAAAAAGAAATGAAGACACTTGAAGACGCTCAAGCTCTGGACAGAAGGACCCGACTCCTGACAAGAACAATTCAGAATACTCGAACTTGACCCAACGAAGGGTCTTCCAAAACTTGAAAACTCAGGTTCTTATCCCCATGAATAGTTTTTATATCATTTTTCTATGTCGGTTCAATGTTTTTCTATCTCTCTAAACATAGAAATTACTTCTTTAAGTTCGTAAGGCTGACGCCCATAAGAAACATCAAGGTCGAAGCTTAGAGTTTAACATGTTACTATAAACAGATATTGATTCTTCGGTGTTGCAAGCCTTTGTTGGTTGGGGGAAAATATTGCTACTTTGATCTTTAGATAGATGGTTAAGTCTTATATGGTGTCTATAAGTATGGGGAATCACGTATACATTGCATATTTATAAGATTTCTTTAGAAGTCGATTTGTAACTCTTTCAGACATTACAAGCATGATCATTGTATTCCTTTATACTGTAGAGGGTCTCTTTTCAAAGTTGTCGATTTATTAGAAAATACAGTGATATAAGAGAAGGTTCAATATTAAGATGGACCGAGAGTTGGTTATGAGATATTTTATACCGCTCTCATACATACTAGATCCATGAAGAACTATGATAGGATTTCACATAGTCGAGTAAGATGGCTCAATCCTTGAGGTGGTTCAATGGTAATATAATACCATTTTTTGATAAATCCATAAAATACCTATAATGGTTTCTTTTCAAAGAGAACTTAGGAATTTTACTAAGCTTGGGAAGCCACCTTTTATTTAAACCGAGTGATAATTCTTTGGAAATGTTTTGATAGAGATATTAAAGTCCATAGGACTATCTTTACAAACGTTTTCGGTAAATGAGAACAACTTTGTCGTAAGACCCCCTATATTGTCTATACAAGTAATTTGGATGAGTATAGTTTTATAGTACACCATTATGTCGAAAAAGACTATCTCTAACCTTATATAGAATCATATGTGATTGTAAATGAAGTGATGGTAATGACGTCACGTAGAAGTGAATTGAAAGTATTCATTTTCCTTTTGTATAGGAGTTATTATTTTTTTCAAAACCATAGTATCCTTAATCTTGGTTGAGTTAAACCATAGGTCATCTAGAAACATTAGTCTTGAAGTTTTGAGATAGGGGTATTATGATATAATGGATTATTCAAGGGTCAAGTAAAACCCTAGTTTAACCTAGAAGGGTTAAAGATTATTTGACAACACCTTTATGGTTACAAAACCTTTTAAGTTGTTTTATATGGGTAGACATTAAAGGGTCGAGAACCCTAATTTAGTAAATGTTCATGTCTATCTTATTGAAAAGAGATTTGTTGCTAGTTGACAATATTTAACCTTAGGTAGGGAAAACTTTTTGTTGAGCTACAAGACGACTTGAAATACAAGTCATAAGCCTTGAGTTTTGCAAGCATGCAAGAGGTACTATTAATGGTTAGTCAACCATAAAGTGTATTACATCTTATTGGTCACAACTTCTCGTAGCTATTTCTTGTCGATAAGGGGTGAATCTCAAATGTTGCAAAGATGCAAAGAGAGATACCCAAGAATGGATAGTCATCCCATAAAGGTCAATGCAGCAACGACAGTGTCTTATGAATTCACCTAAGTTAGAAAGACTAGGTTTGAATTAGGCAAAACTCATCAATTAAATCTTAATTTAACCTAGATATGGTGATTATTATATTAAGTCATTGAGATCATTATATAGATTGTGATTGAAGGGTCAAGTGCCCTAACTATGTATAATTACTCTTACTTGTAAGAAGGGAATTAATTTCCTAGACTATAATGCTTAACCTGGGTAAGGTTATCATCTTAGTCATTATTAATCAATCTATAATTCTTATGAGACAATAAGTCGTGGACCTCAGGTATTGCAATGATGCAATGAGAGTCCTCATAAAGAAAGAAAGTTGAATAGGTTTATGGATTATAGACAATGAAAGAAAACATGTATGGGTCGGGAAGACTAAATTGTTGAAATCATCATGACTTCATAAGTTAAACATAGTTGACCAAGTCAAATTGTAGAAATATGATAGTATCCAAGTCAATTTGGAGTGGGTGAATATTACGACAATGTTCATTGCGAACGTCAATTTATATTGAAACTATGGCCATAGTAATGCATATGTATCTGCATGCATTGTCGGTTCACTGTATCTGGATTGCACATCCTATCGGAAATCATACTTAGCTAGAGGGTATCTAGGGTTGTATGATTGATAGAGTTGTGTAGGATACAACACTATGTACTCAGAAAGGCAAATTACCACTGGTCACCTTTGGTCTATATTCCTCGTGAAGGGTAGGGCCACTTCCTATGTGGAAGATGCGTGGGAGACCGCCAGTCTGTGGATGGAGGTAAATCACTAGAAAGATACTCTCTCTCTAGCAGAAGACATGCCGAGGCTTGTGATAAATATGTCAAATTTCTGGATGCAGTATATCTTTGAGACTTTTGTTTATTGAGACTATGTAAAACATTATCTAAAGCAAATATTTGTAATTGATTTATTTTTGTAAACATTGTACTTGAGAAGGACAATATGGTTTACTATATTTAGTAGTGAGAAATCTTGTAATTGTAGTTACTTGATTATATCGAAATAAAGAAAAATTTTCTCTCTCATTTTACCTTGTTTAAATTACTTAATGGTAAATTTTTGGTTTTTACTATGTATTTAGAATGTGGATGTTACATATGGTATCAGAGCTAACCGGGTTCAACACATGGACCTATGAGCTCATTATGAGAAATCTTGTGAATATTCAACAAATTAGCTAATGTTTGAAATTGGTTTTATGTTGGAGTGACATGGAGAAGAACCATGAAAACTATTAGGAAGATTGTTTTCCCAACGCTTACTCAAGTCTATGTTAATAAAGAACCAACTGAGGAGTTAAAACTCCAAGAGAAAAACAATTCTACTGAGGTTGTGTAGTGGAAAGATTTTGAGACTTTAACTAGAAAGGTAAAACCTTGGTCAATTGCCAATCAGCCTAGGAGATCGGGTAGAGCAGTGTCTGTATGAATTCAAGATCCTAGAATTATATTAAAGATACGTAAATAAAATGAGATCTAGTTTAACTCCTAGATGGTTTGGAATGCGCCAAGTGGAATAAAAGGATCATTCAAGGACAAGTAGATATATATTGGTGTAGAATACTAAGAAAAATGGTTGAGAAATAAGTACTTGCCTCTTGGAAGAACTAGAAAGTACAATTGCAATGGTGAATGTAATCATCACCAAGATATTTAGTCAAGTTATTTAAAAGTTTTAAACAAGTAAGCTATTTAGTGAGGTAGGGAATAGAGTTTTATAAAGCAAAATGAAGAGAAGAAGTTTGTGTTTCAACTGTAGTCCCACTTGTTAAAACACCATCTTATAATATCATCTAAGTGATGAATGTTAGAAACTCCAGGAAATGGGAGTGAATGTGATATAACCTTTTTATTTGCAAATTTTTCGAGCATGATGAAGGTCTTAAGGGACTTACTTATTGTTGTGTCTATGCCACGATTTCTAACCACTGTAAGTTTTTGGAAAACCTGAGTGCAGTGCAACAATTTACTCTGTTGTCAGTGACACAGTTATGTTGATGATTGTTTTTACACAGTCATAACAAAAGTTAAAATTCATAAATGAACCTAACTATCTTGAAAGATACAAAGAAATCAACTAAGATTACTTGACCCCAAGTTTCCTTATTGGTCAGGTCTTGACCTGTTGGATCGTTCAGTAGGTTATTATGAAGCTGTAATATGCAAGGGGCCTTACGTGATTTAAAGTGGGTTTATGACTTACAGGACTCTTATTACGCAAACTAATACAAATATCAACTTTCTAATCATTCATTTGCAGAAAATCGTTACTCTACCTCAAAGATTTATATGATTTATATTCAAATATCCTTTGCTTTTCAAATATTTTATGAAGATTATCAAATATCAACTTATAAGATTCCCATTTTAGGTGACCTTTTCCCGCCAAGGCTCTTCATTTGATTTCCTCTCAAGATTCTTTGCTCTTGCCTTCTCAAATTTTCAAATATTTTTTGAAGTTGTCAATTGCACCCTCCACAAAGGTGCGGTCCCCTCCAGGACTTTTTGCTAAAATATATTCTTGCATCATCACCTTTTCTTTCAATTCCTTTTCTTCATTCTCTAAGTTTTCTCTTCTTTTCTTGTACTTCTTCATTTTGGCCTTCTCTTCCATCAATGTATCCATCATCTGCTTGCTGAGGATTGCATCAGGATTTTCTGTACAGGGTGTGAATATGGCCCTGAACTCTGTCAATGCTTTGTCTAAGTCATAGGTTGGCATCTCTGCACATTCATCCTGTAAGAGTCTTTCTATGATTTTCTTATGCATTTTAATCATCTCATCTATTTTTCTCTCCAGCCCATGCATAGCCCCCATGCATCTTTTGAGGTTATCCTCCTCAAATTTGAGCTCCAAAATCATCTGCGGCACTTGATTTGCCAATGTGACATTGAGTGCTCCCTCATTTATCAATTCTTCAGCTCTTGTGTCAATTTCAGATCTGCACTCTTCTACTCTTGCTTGACAATTATTTATTAATTCCATACATTTGTTCTTTTCTCCTATGGCCACTTTCCAGCTCTTCACAGCTTGCCTTATCATTTGTTCACCTCCTTGCAAAAAATCATGAAACCATTCATCAAAAACGTTGGCCTTGAACCTTTTCTTTTCCATGTCCTGTACTTCTTCTTTAGATACTAATGCTATGTTAGCCGGTAAGTCAGGCATTGTGGCACTGGGGTCAAATATCCCCTGAATGAATTGCTGGAGTTGGACAATGTGTCCTTTCAATACCTCCTATTTACTTTTGTCTTTCCTCAACATTTCTGCTGTCACCTGGTGCATATCTTCCCACTCAGCAATGTGTTGTTCCCTTATGGAATGCCCGAGGTCTAGATTTAGTATCTTGTATTCCTCTAAGGTAATTTCACCTTTCTCCTTTTCTTTCTGTGGTATGGCTAGGTTTAGGGTTATGGATCCATTTGGATCCCTCTGTATTGCAGACATCATCCTAGCTTTTCTCTTTTCTCTTCTTGGAGTAGTTTTCTCCCCTAATAAGCTTTTGATGTCAATAGGAGCTAGATGTATTTCTTTCTTCTCCTTCCTTATCTCTCCTTCCAGCCAGGTAGGCACCTCCTTTGTGTCTTCTACAGCCTTCTCCTCATTAATTACCTCTTCATGAGGCTTTTCAGTTTCCACTCCTCTTTGCTGTTGTTCCTGCTGTTCAGGTACCTACTGTTGTTCCTCTTCTGGAACTTGCTGCTGCTATGGAGGCTCTTGTTCTTCAGGGGCTTTCCTTTGCTCTTTGGATTCAGCTTCATTTTCCTCTTCTTCCATTTCAGTGTCCCCTCCATCCTCAGCATCTTCTTCGTGACTTTCTTCCGCGGATGACTCTTCTCTCTGTTCATCCTCTACATGCACTTGTCCTGAAGTTTCAGGTTCTGTGTGCACAGGGGAACTCTCCTTTGTTTCATCTTTTCTTTCTCCCTTCCCCTAATCATGTACACTCTCAGTGTTCCTTTCTTCTTCGCTAGGCTCTCCATACATATTCAACATATCTAAGGCATCCACACCTGGGGTGTCCTTTCTTGTTTTCACATCAGATGCCATTTTTTTGGCCTCTTCAATTTTGTGTGCTTCCTTCTGCACGTCTCTAATGATTTCTGGTGGAACTAACGTACTAAATGGATCTACTGATCCTACCTCTTCCTGTACTTGTTCTTCTTTAGGCTCCGTGTTATGCCCTGTTTCCGTTTCACCTTGAGCACTTGGCCCCATCCTCTTCACTTTGGGAATCACTGAAGGCTTCCCCTATGTCAATTTCTTTCCCTCTGAACATCACTCCTTCCTCACTGTCACTACTTACGATGTTCACAGTGTGCACAATCTGCTTGTCCTTTTGCACTTATGATTCTTGCCGTTTCTCCTCGGCCAGCTCTGTTTTCACCTTTATGAATGTTTGTCTGGGCTCCATTGGAACAAAAGTACTAGATATACTTCTCATTTTCTCCCCTACTTCTTGGGCTCCAATTGTATCTTTTGGTTTCTAAGACTCGCCCTTAGACAAACCTATTGGGATTGCCCTCATTGGTTGTTGTCCTGCCATTATACTGGCAGCGTGTGCTTCCTTTGGACTTATTTCATGGCTTATGGATTTTGGATCCACAAACATCTCTGATGCAACCGCTACTAATATTCCCAGTGCATAGGGATCCATTAGTGTAGCATTTTTATCCTTTTCTACTATCCTTGCTTCAACTATTTTTCTTTTCTTCTCATAGAAGCACTGTAAGTCTTCAGTGGGCTCTATCTTTCTTTTCCTGCCCTTTTGTGGGTATGTAACTATTATACCCTCAGCTCTAAGTTCTTCAGCCCTGTCCTTCAACCATGTTTTTGAAAACAAAATTATTGGTTCAGACAATACATCCATAGATGTATTCCATGGCTTTGACCAATCAGGCTTTGTAATGGGAGCCAGTCTTGCCTGTGCATAACTATGGTGTAACAATCTGTCATCATCTTGTACTTTAAGGGGCACATATATGTTGCCAATAGGCTTCATCTACTCAATAGTCAATCTTTTGTGGGCTCTTTTCCTCACCTCTCTGTCATTTTTGCAGTCTGCCCAAAAATCCTCAATGTGTATTTGATGTTTATAGTTTTTATTTACAAAATTTTGGATTCTGTGGAAGGGATCAAATTTCCTTGCTAAATTAAATTCTTTGAAACCATAATATCTCAGCTCCTGCTCTGAATAACTAGCAACTTCTTCACTGTAACAGGAGTTCCTCCCAATAGCCCATGGTAACTTTACATTTCCTCTATTACTAAATTTCCTCTTGTACATCCTGAAAATATTCAAGTTTTTCCTTGAAAACTCTAGCACTATTAGTTTATCAGAAGGATACCTGGGAAGCATAAATGGCTTCCCCTCAAAACCCTTAGTCCTTATGTAAGTGAACTGTTCAAATTGTATGAACCAAGAACTGTGCAATCCAATTGCATTTTCTGCATCCTTAGACAGTCTTTTGCCTAAGACTGTCTAGAAAACATCATTAACCAGAGCAAAGTTCTTCAATGCATTTTCCTCCTACAAGACAGGGTAATGCTCATATACTAACTTTTGATCTAGACCATTTCCCAGGGTACCTACCCTTTCTATTCCATGAATATGACACCCAACTGCTGCAGCACATGCATATAACATATAAGAAGATAGATAGAAGGGCAGACCTTTCTGTTGCCTCCTCATGGCCTGCCTCCAAATAGCAGTACTAATGGCCTTGGCCCAGTGGATTTGCCCTTGGTCCTTTTGTCTTGACCTTATAAATTCAATGACGGTGAACATCCATGGTTCACACCTGGTTCCATCCCTTAATCCAACTAGCCTACTCAGCATGGTGACCATCAAATAAATCTCCTCCTTGAAGTATATCCTTATTAAGTTCTTGGGTATCCTGGCCACAGCCTTTGGTTTGTTCTCTACGTTATACCACCCATGGAATATCTTCCCTTTGCATTCCTTCTCATTTGTGTAGAAGCCTTCATTGTATTTATCAATATCGATGTCCGTCATCTTATCAGTGATCTCTAACCCAAAAGTGTTAGCAATTCCTTATGGAGTCAAATCAGCAATTACTTTATCATATACAATAACCATCCTGGTATTTGGGTTATACATAATTACACAGTCTAAGCACAAATCCCTGGCTTCCATCGCCAATGGGAAACCTACAGCTCAGTATAACCCACTCTCCCAGATACACTTCATATCTGGAGTTGCATCCGCAGCGGTGATCTTCTTCAAGACATCCTTAGCATCGTAGGTCCCTATGTTTGTGTCTGTGCCTACTCCAGCTTCACTAATCAGGGACGGATAACCTTTGTGCAGAGGCAATTCTTCCTTTTCCACTTCCTTCCATGGTTTTCTCTCTTTCTTGTCTTCGTCCCCTGCGTCCTTTTGTTTTGGTGCCATCCTGTGGAAACGCACATTTCTCAATCTTCGCTTCATATTCATGTTTAGGATTTTTACTGTGTATCTCAATTTCTACCATTTTACCCTAACCTCATTTATCTTTTATGTTTTTCTCTACCCTTTAACTCCTAAGCTCTATTTAGCTGATTCATAGTTAAAACAATAACTTTTGACAAATGCATGCATTTAAAACCCAAAATTACTGAAATTAACTTCGCTTTTTACCATTAGAAATGGAAATGGCGTTTTGGATAAATACCTATTTTTCGCAACTGTTTACCGTTGTTGTTGACTTACTTTACCGTTTTCACCTTTTTTAGCTACTGTAGCTTTGCCGCTCTAGTAAATTCTGCTTAATTACTGCAACAGTCTTCTTTTCTGCAATTTTCAGTCTTAACAGTATATCTCGAAAGCAAAATAACATTAAAATTGCCCTAACCCTCGTTAAATCCTTCTTTTCTTGGATGTTAGGCCTGCGTTAATTACAGTCATTAATGCGCTACGGTTTCAGCTTTCAATTCAGTGTTTGTCTTTTTTTTAACCCTTTCTACCATTAGTCAAATTCTTCATACATTCTTTTCTATGCATATTTCATTGTATGTTCTCTTTGTATCTCTTCGTTGTATCTTAAAAAAATACAAACATTTTGTGCAAAGAACCAACTAACGCTTTTGCCTTTTCCGCTTTCCGTACCTCTTTGTATCCTTTGGTTTGTATATCTTGCTTGTATCTTCCATTGTATAAGCGCACATGCAAACACCTTATACACTTATTTCCTTACCCCTTTCCCCTCTGGGATGTGTATGATCCTTTGTATATCGGCATTGTATATTTAAACATACAAACGCCAAATATACAAAGACCATCTGTTATTTAACTCCTTTTTTTTTTAACATCCGGGGCATGTATATTAGTTTGTATCTCCGAATGTACATCTACTTGTACATCATAAAATATACATTCCCACTATACAAGCAACAAATGTACAAACATTGGGACCCACCTTACCTTTCCTTTGTATCTCGGCAATGTACAAAACTCAATGTATCTTTTAATATACAATTCGGATGTGATACATTGAATTAACTGTATTTTGATCTTCTTGAGTTCTGGCTTGTATGTGAAAAGCGATGTACATTTCGAACATACATACAAGCGGAAATATGCAACAGTTTAACTTCATTTTATAATCCCTTCGATTTTGGCTTGTATAAAGTGTTTGTATGTTCTGTTGTATATTTTGTTTCATCCAAATATACAAACCCCGATATGCAAGCGACGGACTTAACTATTTATTCACTTGAACTTTGAACCTTTCTTAATTCCACTCTATATAAAACACAATGTATATCTGATATTCATTAAGCCCTGATTCATTGTACTTACCGAAATTTGTTTTACCTCCAAACTTGCGTTGTATAAAGCGAAATGCATGCCTCCCGATACCTTGCATACAAAACCCAACGTTTACAATCATTATGCAATATTTGATAACATTTCAATTCCGCGATGTATATTATTCTTTGTATCTCATGATTGTATATTTCGCATCCGCCAAATATACAAGTGCCAAACATACATTGATTATACCAACTTTAATACCTCTTCAATTCCGCGCTATGTATAATCCCTTGTATATTTACTTGTATGTCTTCCATTTGCCAAATATACAAACTGAAACATACATAGTGGAATTCAACGTGTATACATTCCAACCTAACTCCTTCCGGGTCCACCCTGTATGTATGTATAAAACACTTATTAAATGCATACAAGGAAAAAAAGCAACAAAATAAGAAAACCCGACGACTTCTCCTTTTGCGACCAACACAAAAGCACGATATACAAATGCATTTGTATATGAGATGACCTTGCATATACAAAGAACTTTGTATATACAAGGCACAAAGCTTCTAATTGTACATTTACCCAAGACATCAATAACTTGCAAAATACAACGAATTTTAAAATTATTCAAAAAACAATCCTTGTTTATTTTCAACAAGGAATTCACCTGTACTTTGACCTGGTACTCAAATGCAAATTTTTCTCTAATTCAACAAGGTTTGAATTTTTAGTTCCTCTTCCCTTTTACCACCAAGCAAACCACACCAACCAGCAAAAAAGCAAACCAGCTTCAGCAGGGGTCCTCATTTTGCTAAGGAGTGAAATGGGGCGTGTTGTGAGCATCACAACAACTAGCAACCAAATAAAACAATTAAATTAAAACCATTAAAGAAAATTGAAATGAAATAAATTCATAATTTCCAACTATCTTTTATGCAAATCATCATTTAACTTAAGACTCAATGTATTCAATAAGGTGCATGAATTTTCATTTTCAGTTTAAGTGGGCGCACGTGATTAATTATCCCCATCTTGAAAATTAGTTGAACAGACTAGTGACTGACATTAGACTACCTAGTTGATGTCATTCTCTCATAGCCAACCGGGTAGAGCCTTGCTGCCAGCAGGCGTCCATAGCCCCGACAAGGTTATCGTTACAATTCTCCTAAGTAGAGCCCCACTGCCAATGAGTGTCTATAGCCCCAGTAGAGTTACTTAGATGACTTAACCTGGATTTCAGTAAAATCTAGTTTATTTATTTATTTATTTTATATTTTAATAAAGATTGAGATTTCATAAGATATAACAGTTGTAACTTTATGATGCAAGGAATGGTCACTTGCAGAAATTAAGCTGAGAATTGTAATGGTAGCAAGGGTGACCTCTGATTTTTCACCTAATATCTACACTGGTAGGTTCAACAAACCCAAGGATTTTAGGTGTGTCATTGTGAGAAACTTCCCTTGAATACTCAACCCATTCTTATTGAATACAAAATTTCACAAGTCAACTAACCTTCTACATTCATGACAGTCACAACAAGTTATGTATAAATTTCAAATGATTAACTTGAATGTTTCAAATTTTATATTGTTTTCAATGGTTGTTAATCTGCTCCTGTATACTCTAGAACAAGACAAGCATTCCTGCCGAAGCAACATAAAATAAACAAAACAAAGCAAAGCAAAACACAACCAAAAACAAAAACAAAAAAAGACAAACCTGTACAATTATCCACATTATGATACAACATACCAACAACCTTCACCTCAAACCTGGAAGTAGTGTTTCAAATGTTGGCCATTAACTGGTAATGGCACATCTTCTCTAGTCAAGGTTTGAGCCTAAAAGTGTTGTCCCCTATTATTTCTGACACTTGTAATGGACCCAACCATAACTTGTCAAATTTTCCATGGCTAGCTTTCTTCTCATGTGCTTTATCCCAGCACAGCACTAAGTCTGAAATCCTAAATGCTTTGACTCTTGCTCGTTTATCAAACCATCTTTTAACCACTGCTTGGTGTTTGGCAAATTTTTCAATAGCTTGGTCTCTTTTCTCATCTAATTGCATCATTTGAACAATTCTGGCTTCCCTATGATCATTGAAGCCTAAGTATTCGTTCATGAACTTCCAGATTGGTATTCTTAGATTTACTAGAAGTATGGGATCAGTCCCATAAACTAAATGGTAAGGTGTATTACCCAGAGCTGCCTTAATTTTGGTCCTATCTACCCATAGTGCATATTTTAGCAATGTGTTCCACTCTCTCGGGTTCTTCTCAATTAGCTTTTTAATTATGTCTAGCAAGATTTTATTCGTAGATTTAGCTAACCCATTCCCCTAAGGATAATAATTTGAAGAGAACTTTAAAACAATTCCATGTTCAAACGCCTATTTAGAAAATTTTAAAGAAGAAAATGTAGGGCCATTGTGACATACCAGCGAATAAGGAACTCCAAACCTAGTGATGATGTTCTCTTCAAGAAACTTGATGACTACCTCAGTAGTGGAGAATTTGCAACATGCGGCTTCAGTCCACCTTGTACAGTAATCAATCACTGTCAATATGAATTTGTGTCCTGCAGATGATGGAGGGTTTATGACTCCAATGAAATCTAAGCCCCACTGTGCAAACAGCCTAGACTCAATAACTGGCTGTAGCGGATTAGCTTGATTTCTTCCCTTATCTGTTGTAACTTGACAAATGTGACAGTTTCTGACGTGATGTTCTGTATCTTTAAACATAGTAGGCCAATAATAACCCGCTCTCAATATTTTATGTGTTCTGGCTAAATGGGAGCCATGAGCAGTCCCATACTTATCATGCAGTTCCATCAACACCTTATCTGCTTCATTTCTATTCAAACATCTTAAATAAATTCCCTCGTGGTTCTTCCTGAATAGAAGACCTCCTTGCACCATATACTTTTGTGCTTTGATCTTCAAAGCTCTCCTCTATGAGGATTTCATCTTGTTGGGGTATTTCCCTGATATTAGAAAAGTGTTGAGATCGTCATACCACCCTGATGCATCACTCGTATTTAGCACATACTGTTGCTTTACCAAATTTGGGTCTGTATTGGCTATGGTTTGTACTAAAGCTTGTCCCCTGACTAGCTTCATTGGTATGATTTCCATGTCAAATTCTTGTAAAGTGGTGATCCACTTAGCCCTTTTCTCTCCAGGCTCATTTTGCATCAGCAGCATCTTTACTGCTGCATCAGGTACCACAACTTTAACCTGACTGCGTAGAATGTAGTGCCTAAACTTTTTTACTACCCTCATTAGTGCAAATGCCTGTCTTTCTGTATCAAGGTACTTCAGCTGTGCATCCTTCAGAGGTGCACTCATAAAAGCGATAGGCCTTTCTTCATTATCTTTTTCTTTTCTGGGTCAGTGCAACTGCAACTGAATGTGAGGATGCAAATGAATAAATGTAGAATGGCTTGGTATAGTCTAGACTTGTCAACATAGGAGCATCAGAAATGGTCTCCTTGATATCTTCAAATGCGGCCTTGGCTACTGGTGTCCACTCTATCACTACATCTTTTTTCAACATGGCATTCAGCGGTTGCACGATCTCTGCAAATCCTGTAATGAACTTCCTGACAAAGTTAATTTTACCAAAAAATGATTTTAATTCTTTTCTAGTGTTTGGTAACTGTAATTTCTTTATCCCTTCTATTCTATCAGGATTAATGGATATACCATTCTCAGAAATGACATGCCCTAGTAATTTACCCTCTGTTACGCTAAATACACATTTTTTAGGGTTGAGAGAAATTCCATACCTCTCACATCTCTTAAGTATTCTTCTTAAATCCTTAGCATGAGTAGACACATCCTTAGAATACACAGTTAGATCATCCATGTAAATCACAATACACTTACCTGTTAGTCCACGAAACGCAATGTCCATGGCCCGCTGAAATGTGGCACCTGCATTGATTAGACCAAATGGCATTCTTCTGTATGCAAAATTACCCCATTTACTAGTAAAAGTGGTCTTTAGCCTATCTTCCTCATTGATTAGGACCTGGTTATAACCTAAAAAACCATCTAAAAAGGACATCATCTTGGCTCTGTTTACTGCTTGTAATACTTCATCCATGGGAGGCAGAGGATAATTGTCTTTCTCAGACGCCTTATTTAGATTCCTAAAATCTACGCATAACCGGATGTCCCCACTTTTCATCCTAATAGGCACTAAGTTAGCTACCCAAGTCAAATGTCTAACAGGGAAAATTATTCTGGTAGACAGTAGTCTTTTTACTTTCTCAAATATCAATGGCTCTAAAATTGCATTTACAGGCCTCTGCTTTTGCCTAAATGGTTTGACATCTAGTTTTAATGGTATCACATGTGTTATAATGGACGTGTCATATGTCTTTAAATCTTCATATGTCCATGCTATAACGTGTTTGTACTCCTTCAGTACATCTATGACTTCTTTTCTAATCTTCTCAGAACAGGCCTTTCCAATTTGTACATTTTGGGGATTCTGCTATGTTCCTAAGTTGTAGGGATCACACTTACCTCCCTCTGTTTTAGGTAAGTCCTTCTGTCTCACTACTCCGTCAAAGTCAAAGAGTTGCTCTAACTCTATTACCCCCTTAGGCAAGAAATTACTCTTTAAGTTGATGATGTCTTCCTCATCCCAAGACACATCAGGCCTCTCTTGTTCATCAATAATTTGGGCTTCAAATACTTCGTTGCAAGTTAGGAAATCTATAATTTGTTGGTCCCCTTCAAATACCTGAAAATGAGTTACATTGTCTAGCACACTGGGCACATTTACTAGTTCTACAACAAATCTTTTTAAACCTGACAACGTTAAAGGCTCTAAAGTGCTAGCAGCGACAGCTAGCGCATCAGGCCTATGGTTCTGTTCTTTGGGGATATGCTCTAAGTTGAAAGCATCAAATGACTCTCTTAAATCCCAGATTCTGTGTCTATAGCAAACCATTTTCTTATAATTACAAGCGTACAGCTTCCTGACCTGTCTGACTACTAACTTAGAGTCTAAAAATATTTTGATCATTCTTACCCCTTTCTTTATAGCTAAGACTAGTCCATAAATTAAAGCTTCATATTTAGCAACATTGTTAGTCAAGCAAATTGTAACCTATATGCTGCTAGATATGATTTACCATGAGGATCTATGAGCTCTACATCTGCACCTGCACCCTGTTTAGACTTAGACCCATCACATTTTAATGTCCACATGCCGTCTTTATTCTTTTGACCTTTTCCTTTGACATGTTTTCCTTTGTCTACCACATGTGCGGTGTTATCTTGTTTATCCATATGCAATTCATTCTGACTTGCTTGTTCATTTACCTTCTCAATGTGCAAATTTGAATGACAAACATCTTTGCCTGAACTTTCTCTTAACTCTGGAGTTTCTACATCTATGGGGCTCTGAAAGTACCTCTTAGGTCGACTAGAACTCACCTTTTCCATATGAAATTCCCACTCCTTTGTGCATTTTAAGTACTGATACTCAATAATGTCTCTGCACATTCCACACTTCTCTTCAGAATGTGGCTTGTCGTGGACTCTACACATATCTTTGTAGAAATTGCATTGGACTAACATATTTAGTTCCATGCACTTTTCTATTTCTTGTCTGATGACCTGACTAAAATTATTCAGTGTATTACTTTCTTCATCGGAAGAATTTCCATCAGATTCAATGAATAATTTTGTCTCCCTGCTAATAGGTCTTTCTCCAAAATTTAGCATTAAGATTTCTTCAATCTGTACCCCTTTGTTAGTGACCCTGTAAACACCAGGTTCAACAGAAGCATACAATATTTCATTCATCCTATTGTACTCTGTGATCATATGCTTCATCTTGGGTTCAGCCTCTATTCTGATTTGATTAGGCACACCCCTCCAAGGTAACCACATATGTGAAAAGTTAGTGGTCATGTACCTGTTCAGTGTTTTTGACCAATCTCTGCTTAATAACATCCCATAATTTGCAAGTATATCAACTACTTGGATGTCAATGAACTGACTTACCCTGGGGTCTAAACCTAACTGCATCTGAATATGCATCAGTTCTCCTACCACATTAACTTCAGTCTTATCTAACTGTGTGACAACTTTGGCAAACTTGGTGGGAGTCAGACCTAAGGTTTTACATATACCCAGAGGCATCACATTAGCTGAGGCACCCGAATCCACCATACAATTGT
Organism: Cunninghamia lanceolata; assembly: GCA_027924645.1. NCBI lineage: Eukaryota > Viridiplantae > Streptophyta > Pinopsida > Cupressales > Cupressaceae > Cunninghamia > Cunninghamia lanceolata. The sequence goes on from BSBN01001011.1 coordinate 4,843,568, forward strand.
GTATGTTCTTTCCACACAATCTAACAGTCAACAAGAAGGGAGGAGTATCCCTCTTATCAACATACATTACCACATTTGTGTTAGAAGGCTGCTCAACTTTCTTACTTTTTTCTTTTTGTTGTGCCTCTCTATTAGGCACAAGTACCTCAGTAGAAGTCTCTCCTGTTACAGATGTGTCCAAAGATTTTATAAAGGCCTTTCTAACCTCTGGACTCTTTAACAATTCACACAAAGGTACACTGACCTTGATTTTCTTTATTTCTTCTGATAGATAACTCATCAGTCCCAATGTTTCTGTTGTCTCAGTTTTATTTGTCTAGACCCTCTGAGTTACTGTTCCATTATTTGCATTATGATTGGATTTCAGTATAGCAGGGTTATTGCTAGCATTTTGGTCTGGGGGTGTGTTAAAATTGTTAGGAGGAGTGGAAGTGGTGAAAGGTCCTCCTGGCCTCAGATTACTTCTTAGGTTGTAAGTATGATTCTTACTTGACTGTTGGAAGGCTTGCACCTCATCTGTCTCACACACCTCATTTTCAGTTTCAAATGGAAACTAAAAAGCGTTTAATACTAAGGCTGTCTCAGGATATAGGTTTTCACAATAATAGGGTTCATCATCTAACAATTGGTCATCTTCCTCTTCTCTAAAATTAAAAGTCTCTAAAACTAGAGCAGTACCATATCCTAAGGGTACTATCTCATTACCTTTGGGAACTAAGAACTCAAAAGTAGGAGCCTGTACATCCACATTAAAAATACTTGCTGCCAGATGAAACTAAGGACAATCTATTTTAGCATGGGCACTAGAAATATGGATCCTACACCAATTCTTCAGTGCTACATTGGCCATTTGAATCTCAGTAGTTTGCTTTGTGTCCTAGTTATCCACATTCTCAAATGGAGAAGCCAGAGTGCCATTATTTGGCCCTATGTTCCAAGTTTTGGGTGGCCTAGGCTGATTTTGATTCCTGTTATTGTTATTCCAGGCTCTGTTATCTATAGCTACTCCTCTATTTTGCATTTGTTGTCCTTGATTATAATTTTGATGTTGACCATGATTTTGACCCTGATTAGAACCCTGACCTTGATTATAACCCTGATTCTGATTTTGGTTATTGTTGGGGTTGTAATGCTGGTTTTGACTCTGATTATAGTTCTGGTTACACCCCGGGTTATTTCTACTGTAGAAATTCTCATTTCTTAGCTGTGTCATCTACTGTGGTCAATCTTCTCAGATGTGTAGTGATTTCTTTGATATCTTCCCTTTCCTCTTGTGCTTTTTCTATAAATGTATCCTGAGGTGGTTGGAAAAATGATTGGCCATTATTCTGATTAAGATTGGCAGTATTACCAGTGTAAGGTACTATAGCCTGAATTGGAGCAAGGTTATACATAGGTGTGTATGTAGGGACTGGATTGACCATTGGAGCATTTTGTGTAGGAGCTCCATTCCAAGGTTGCACTTGATTTTGCATTCCAGGATTTCCTCCATTGAGGAATGGATTATAAGTCGTCTGCCTCATCTCCTGGTTCACAGAGGCCGCCTCTTTATAGGCTTTAGATACTGTATCTATGTTAGGCTTTCTCTTGACAAACATGGTAGCTAGTGGATCTAAAGCAACATAATACATAGCCAACAGTGTGTCTGGAACTACTGTGTATGGTGCTACCAACATAGAATAAGCCTTTTGAAACTGGTCATTGAAATTGTCTATCAACTCCCCTTCTCCTCTCTTAATGGTAGCCATCTTGTGATATAGGATGGAAGGGTCTATAGGTCCCCTAAATCTAGATAGAAATGCTTCCTCCATAAGTGCCCAGGAGGAAACGTAGCCATTAGGTAGATTTACATACCAGTTAGATGCTTGCTCATTGAAAGTATAAGGAAATAACCTACAGACTACATCTTCATGTTCCAACTGGGGTCTAAAGCAGGCTTCCTTAAATATCCTTATATGATCCTCTGGATCCTGGTGTAACTGGTATTTAGGGCATATTTTTTCAGGGTTCTTCGGCATCTCATGATAATCAACAAAATATATAGGCGAGTTGACATTAAAATATGCATTGCCGGTATTTGTGCCTAACCTGGACCTGTGGGAGTACCTAAATTTCTAGGTGTACTTAGGCTTCTGGGAGGACTAGGACCTCTGGGAGAACCTAAACCAAGACTTAAGGACCCAGATGAAGAATTGTTAGGACTGCCAATACTATGGGTGTAAAAAGGTGATCCAGGAGGCGTTCCAGATGAAATTCCTATATTTGATGTTTTAGGACTCCAAATTAAAGGACCCCTACTCTGTCTTCTATTAGGTAACTGCACAAATATGTCGTCAGGATTAACCCTAAACCTAGTCACCCTGTTACTGTTATGAGCCAGTTTTACTCAAACTCAACCTTAACTCCTATCGGGCCCTCCTTCTAGCGCCAAAAGCTGTTGATGATTTTTTTACACAGTCATAACAAAAGTTAAAATTCATAAATGAACCTAACTATCTTGAAAGATACGAAGAAATCAACTAAGATTACTTGATCCCAAGTTTCCTTATTGGTCAGGTCTTGACCTGTTGGACCATTCAGTAGGTTATTATGAAGTTGTAATATGCAAGGGGCCTTACGTGATTTAAAGTGGGTTTATGACTTACTGGACTCTTATTACACAAACTAATACAAATATCAAGTTTCTAATCATTCATTTGCATAAAATCGTTACTGTACCTCAAAGCTTTATATGATTTATATTCAAACATGCTTTGCTTTTCAAATATTTTATGAAGATTATCAAATATCAACTTATTGCTCTTAAAATTCCTCAAATGTTAGATAATCTCCTTTGGATTTCAACATTTAAGCTAAGTATTTCAGAGTTGTTGGGAAAAGTTAGAGAAATTTAAATCTACCATCATTCACTACAGGATCTAAATGCTCTGTTATGCACACGGTAAAAATTATAGCAGATTCAATTAAACCAGCAGACTAAATCGTTAAATGCAAATATCCTGAGTATTTTCACGAATATTGCATTCAAGATTGCGAGCTTTAAGAGAAATTATTTTAGATGCAAGGAAGAGCTAGAAGACACTCAGAAAATAGACGCAGACTTCCAGATTCACTTATATTCAAAACACAGTCATACAAGATTTATAATGTAGGAATGACTCTTAGCTTTATTAATCGAATATACCAAAAACTTATAGTGCTTTACAGATACATTAAGAAAGCTGGACATTCCACGCATTCCTTAATGCAAACAACATGCGACCTCCTCTAAACTAAAATATTCTACTCCAAAATTCTCAGAAAGAATTTACAATTACTAGCTAAATGCTAAAAATCCCTGTGTAAAATAATATACAAGTAGCACGCTTCTTATATAGAATTTGAATTCCCTCCCTTGCTACGATTACAACCTCCATTCTACGGTTACAACCTCCATTCTACGGTTACAACCACAATTCTACGGTTAAGGTCCTTTTATTACTGACCAATGGTGCGCCTTCATTTCATAACCGTGTGCCAATCCACTACTTGGCATCTTCTCCTCTCAAAGGATGCTCTTGGAATCTCTAACAAATAAGATTCCCATTTTAGGCGACCTTTTCCCGCCAAGGCTCTTCATTTGATTTCCTCTCAAGATTCTTTGCTCCTGCCTTCTCACTTTTTCAAATATTTTTTGAAGTTTTCAATTACACCCTCCACAAAGGTGCGGTCCCCTCTTGGACTTTTTGCTAAAATATATTCTTGCATCATCGCCTTTTCTTTCAATTCCTTTTCTTTATTCTCTAAGTTTTCTCTTCTTTTCTTGTACTTCTTCATTTTGGCCTTCTCTTCCATCAATTTATCCATCATCTGCTTGCTGAGGATTGCATCAAGATTTTCTGTACAGGGTGTGAATATGGCCCTGAACTCTGTCAATGCTCTGTCTAAGTCATAGGCTGGCATCTTTGCACATTCATGCTGCAAGAGTCTTTCTATGATTTTCTTATGCATTTTAATCATCTCATCTATTTTTCTCTCCAGCCCATGCATAACCGCCATGCATCTTTTGAGGTTATCCTCCTCATATTTGAGATCCAAAATCATCTGCGGCACTTGATTTGCCAATGTGACATTGAGTGCTCCCTCATTTATCAATTCTTCAACTCTTGTGTCAATTTCAGTCAATTGTTCAATTTCAGATATACACTCTTCTACTCTTGCTTGACAATTATTTATTAATTCCATACACTTGTTCTTTTCTCCTGTGGCCACTTTCCAGCTCTTCACAACTTGCCTTATCGTTTGTTTGCCTCCTTGCAAAAAATCATGAAACCATTCATCAAAAACGTTGGCCTTGAACCTTTTATTTTCCATGTCCTGTACTTCCTCTTTAGATACTACTGCTATGTTAGCTGGTAAGTCAGGCATTGTGGCACTGGGGTCAAATATCCCCTGAATGAATTGTTGGAGTTGGACAATGTGTCCTTTCAATACCTCCTATTTACTTTTGTCTTTCCTCAGCATTTCTGCTGTCACCTGGTGCATATCTTCCCACTCAGCAATGTGTTGTTCCCTTGTGGAATGCCCGAGGTCTAGATTTAGTATCTTGTATTCCTCTAAGGTAATTTCACCTTTCTCCTTTTCTTTCTTTGGTATGGCTAGGTTTAGGGTTCTGGATCCATCTGGATCCCTCTGTATTGCAGACATCGTCCTAGCTTTTCTCTTTTCTCTTCTTGGAGTAGTTTTCTCCCCTAATAAGCTTTTGATGTCAATAGGAGCTAGATGTATTTCTTTCTTCTCCTTCCTTATCTCTCCTTCCAGCCAAGTAGGCACCTCCTTTGTGTCTTCTGCAGCCTTCTCATTAATTACCTCTTCATGAGGCTTTTCAGTTTCCACTCCTCTTTGCTGTTGTTCCTGCTATTCAGGTACCTATTGTTGTTCCTCTTCTAGAACTTGCTATTGCTGTGGAGGCTCTTGTTCTTCAGGGGCTTTCCTTTGCTCTTTGGATTCAGCTTCATTTTCCTCTTCTTCCATTTCAGTGTCCCCTCCATCCTCAGCATCTTCTTCGTGACTTTCTTCCGCGGATGACTCTTCTCTCTGTTCATCCTCTACATGCACTTGTCCTGAAGTTTCAGGTTCCGTGTGCACAGGGGAACTCTCCTTTGTTTCATCTTTTCTTTCTCCCTTCCCCTGATCCTGTACACTCTCAGTGTTCCTTTCTTCTTCGCTAGGCTCTCCATACATATTCAACATATCTAAGGCATCCACACCTGGGGTGTCCTTTCTTATTTTCTCATCAAATGCCATTTTTTCGACCTCTTCAATTTTGTGTGCTTCCTTCTGCACGTCTCTGATGATTTTTGGTGGAACTAACGTACTAAATGGATCTACTGATCCTACCTCTTCCTGTACTTGTTCTTCTTCAGGCTCCGTGTTATGCCCTGTTTCCATTTCACCTTGAGCACTTGGCCCCTCCTCTTCACTTTGGGAATCACTGAAGGCTTCCCCTATGTCAATTTCTTTCCCTCTGAACATCACTCCTTCCTCACTGTCACTACTTACGATGTTCACAGTGTGCACAGTCTGCTTGTCCTTTTGCACTTTTGATTCTTGTCGTTTCTCCTCAGCTAGCTCTGTTTTCACCTTTATGAATGTTTGTCCGGCCTCCATTGGAGCAGAAGTACTAGATATACTTCTCATTTTCTCCCCTACTTCTTGGGCTCCAATTGTATCTTTTGGTTTCTAAGACTCGCCCTTAGACAAACCTATTGGGATTGCCCTCATTGGCTGTTGTCCTGCTATTATACTGGCAGCTTGTGCTTCCTCTAGACTTATTTCATGGCTCATGGATTTTGGATCCACAAACATCTCTAATGCAACCGCTACTGATATTCCCAATGCATAGGGATCCATTAGTGTAGCATTTTTATCCTTTTCTACTATCCTTGCTTCAACAATTTTTCTTTTCTTCTCATAGAAGCACTGTAAGTCTTCAGCGGGCTCTATCTTTCTTTTCCTACCCTTTTGTGGGTATGTAACTGTTATACCCTCAACTCTAAGTTCTTCAACCCTGTCCTTTAGCCATGTTTTTGAAAACAAAATTATTGGTTCAGACAATACATCCAGAGATGTATTCCATGGCTTTGACCAATCAGGCTCTGTAATGGGAGCCAGTCTTGCCTATGCATAACTATGGTGTAACAATCTATCAGGATCTTGTACTTTAAGGGGCACATATATGTTGCCAATAGACTTCATCTGCTCAATAGTCAATCTTTTGGCTCTTTTCCTCACCTCTCTGTCATTTTTGCAGTCTGCCCAGAAATCCTCAATGTGTATTTGATGTTTATAGTTTTTATTTACAAAATTTTGGATTCTGTGGAAGGGATCAAATTTCCTTGCTAAATTAAATTCTTTGAAACCATAATATCTCAGCTCCTACTCTGAATAACTAGCAACTTCTTCACTGTAACAGGAGTTCCTCCCAATAGCCCATGGTAACTTTGCATTTCCTCTGTTACTGAATTTCCTCTTGTACATCCTGAAAATATTTAAGTTTTGCCTTGAAAACTCTAGCACTATTAGTTTATCAGAAGGATACCTGGGAAGCATAAATGGCTTCCCCTCAAAACCCTTCAGTCCTTATGTAAGTGAACTGTTCAAATTGTATGAACTAAGAACTGTGCAATCCAATTGCATTTTCTACATCCTTAGACAGTCTTTTGCCTGGTTGCTCTCTTAATAACCTTACCATGTAGGTATAGAAAACATCATTAACCAGAGTAAAGTTCTTTAATGTGTTTTCCTCCTACAAGACAGGGTAATGCTCATATACTAACTTTTTATCTGGACCATTTCCCAGGGTACCTACCCCTTCTATTCCATGAATATGAGGCCCAACCGCTGCAGCACATGCATATAACATATAAGAGGATAGATAGAAGGGCAGGACTTTCTGTTGCCTCCTCATGGCCTGCCTCCAAATAGCAGTACTAAGTCTACCTCATCCACCCTATAAGTACATTCTACCACCGTACTCCTAATCCTAATCATGAGTCCACATCATCTACCCTCATTGTCCATCCACTATATTGTCCTTCCATCACCCATCTATCTACCAAGGATGTGATCCAAGGGTTACTAGCAAAGGAGTCAACCATGTCAACCATTCCCCATCCTTGAGCTTAAAAAAGATTCTTCCAACACCATGTCTAGTCCTATCAAAGACCCTACAAACCAACCATGTCATCCACAAACCCTTAAGCCAATTCAAGAGTCTCCTCTCATGAGTCCAAGTCAACCTCCATCATGCCCTTATGTGGTTTACCATCTAGAACATGTCAAACCTATTGAAGAGTCATCTACATCCACTTCAACTCAAAGTCAAAAGCTATGTCAAGATCATAATCCTAAGCATGAGGAAACATTACCCTCTCATCCACATCAAGATCAAACCCCTTCCATTGCACCCCTTCATAACACACTAGCTCCCATTTATGATCAAGATCCCCTTTATGATCAAGAAGACCACGATGATCCACTTAGCCAATGGGAAACCTGCAGCTCGGTATAACCCACTCTCCTAGATACACTTCATATCTGGAGTTGCATCTGTAGCGGTGATCTTCTTTAGGACATCCTTAGCATCGTAGGTCCCTATGTTTGTGTCTGTGCCTACTCCAGCTTCACTAATCAGGGACAGATAACCTCTATGCAGAGGCAATTCTTCCTTTTCCACTTCCTTCCATCATTTTCTTTCTTTCTTGTCTTCGTCCCCTACGTCCTTCTTTTGTTTTGGGGCCATCCTGTGGAAACATACATTTCTCAATCTTCGCTTCATATTCATGTTTAGGGTTTTTACTGTGTATCTCAATTTCTACCATTTTACCCTAACCTCATTTATCTTTTATGTTTTTCTCTACCCTTTAACTCCTAAGCTCTATTTAGCTGATTCACAATTAAAACAATAACTTTTGACAAATGCATGCATTTTAAACCCAAAATTATTGAAATTAACTTCGCTTTTTACCATTAGAAATGGAAACGGCGTTTTGGATAAATACTTGTTTTTCACGATTGTTTACCATTGCTGTTGACTTACTTTACCGTTTTCACCTTTTTTAGCTACTGTAGCTTTGCCGCTCTGGTAAATTCTACTCAATTACTGCAACAGTCTTCTTTTCTGCAATTTTTAGTCTTAACAATATATCTTGAAAGCAAAATAACATTAAAATTGCCCTAACCCTTGTTAAATCCTTCTTTTCTTGGGTGTTAGGCCTGCATTAATTACAGTCATTAATGCGCTATAGTTTCAGCTTTCAATTCAGTGTTTGTATTTTTTTTTAACCCTTTCTACCTTTAGTCAAATTCTTCATACATTCTTTTCTATGAAGTATATCATTGTATGTTCTCTTTGTATCTCTTCATTGTATCTTTAAAAACATACAAACATTTTGTGCAAAGAACCAACTAACACTTTTGCCTTTTCCGCTTTCCGTACCTCTTTGTATCCTTTGGTTTGTATATCTTGCTTGTATCTTCCATTGTATAAGCGCACATGCAAACACCTTATACACTTATTTCCTTACCCCTTTCCCCTCTGGGATGTGTATGATCCTTTGTATATCGGCATTGTATATTTAAACATACAAACGCCAAATATACAAAGACCATCTGTTATTTAACTCCTTTTTTTTTGACATCTGGGGCATGTATATTAGTTTGTATCTCCGAATGTACATCTTCTTGTACATCATAAAATATACATTCCCACTATACAAGCAACAAATGTACAAACGTTGGGACCCACCTTACCTTTCCTTTGTATCTCGGCGATGTAAATATATCTTTTAATATACAATTCGGATGTGATACATTGAATTAACTGTATTTTGATCTTCTTGAGTTCTAGCTTGTATGTGAAAAGTGATGTACATTTTGAACATACATACAAGCAGAAATATGCAACAATTTAACTTCATTTTATAATCCCTTCGATTCCGGCTTGTATAAAGTGTTTGTATGTTTTGTTGTATATTTCATTTCATCCAAATATACAAACCCTGATATGCAAGCGACGGACTTAACTATTTATTCACTTGAACTTTGAACCTTTCTTAATTCCACCCTATATAAAACACAATGTATATCTTATATTCATTAAGCCCCGATTCATTGTACTTACCGAAATTTGCTTTACCTCCAAACTTGCGTTGTATAAAGTGGAATGCATGCCTCCCGATACCTTGCATACAAAACCCAACGTTTACAATTATTATGCAATATTTGATAACATTTCAATTCCGCGATGTATATTATTCTTTGTATCTCATGATTGTATATTTCGCATCCGCCAAATATACAAGTGCCAAACATACATCGATTATACCAACTTTAATACCTCTTCAATTTCGCGCTATGTATAATCCCTTGTATATTTACTTGTATGTCTTCCATTTGCCAAATATACAAACTGAAACATACATAGCGGAATTCAATGTGTATACATTCCAACCTAACTCCTTTTGGGTCCACCCTGTATGTATGTATAAAACACTTCTTAAATGCATACAAGGAAAAAAAGCAACAAAATAAGAAAACCCAACGACTTCTCCTTTTGCGACCAACACAAAAGCACGATATACAAATGCATTTGTATTTGAGACAACCTTGCATATACAAAGAACTTTGTATATACAAGGCACAAAGCTTCTAATTGTACATTTACCCAAGACATCAATAACTTGGAAAATACAGCGAATTTTAAAATAATTCAAAAAACAACCCTTGTTTATTTTCAACAAGGAATTCACCTGTACTTTGAACTGGTACTCAAATGCAAATTTTTCTCTAATTCAACAAGGTTTGAATTTTTAGTTCCTCTTCCCTTTTACCACCAAGAAAACCACACCAACCAGCAAAAAAGCAAACCAGCTTCAGCAGGGGTCCTCATTTTGCTAAGGAGTGAAATGGGGTGTGTTGTGAGCATCACAACAAGTTAGTCATGTAGTGCATAATAAGTGTTCCTTTGAACTTTGACACTTCTTTGAATTTTTGGTAAAATTCCTTTTAATATGCATGCAACTAATAGATTTCCTTGCACCCTTTGACCTACACTTGCAATGTCTATAAATGGTGCCTAATGCATATAAGGATTTGCCTTAGATTCTTGAGTTGATTCAACATTTAGATGTGGTAAGCTTGGATGTGTGTGGTCCAAGCCTAGTTGTTGGTGCAATATGTTGCAACAAGGATTGTAACCTAAGTGTCAGGGGCTCTCTTGTGATACCTTAAAGTCTCCATGAAGTCTATATGTGTATTTCTCGTGGGTTCATTCCTTTAAACCTCCTTTAATAAATCATCCCCAACCCTTTTTGATTGTTGGAGGCAAATTAGGGTTTTAGGATATGAAAAGACAAGCATTTGGGTGGGAAAAAACTTTGGATTATGGGATATGAGTGTCCAAAGTTCTCTCTAGAAGATAGAAGTGTAACATGCTAGTGTTCTAAATGACTGAATGGCTAAAAAATGAGTTGGAGATAGGTTTTTTAGGTGTGACAGGGTCATGGGGTGTGGTTTAGAGGGTGATTCGCACTCCATAAGGCTAAAAATTTCAAAATTGTACTAATCAAAAGAGGATGCTAAACCAAATACAAAATAAGAGGGAAAAGTGTGTGCACTTTTCAACTCTACACTTTGCCCCCACTTTAGCATACTTCTTAGTTGCAGCAAATCAAGTATGCTAAATTAAATAGAAATTATAGTTGTTATGCCTAATTAAAATACTAAGAAAAATGATACCAAGAGTTCTTGCTTGATGTTGTTTGTCAGACTTTGCTTGAGCATTATCTTTAGATCTACAACACATAATAGAGAAATTAACATACATCATGACAATACCATGAAAGAAAATTTTACGTGCGTTTTAAGTTGTTTTCATCAAAATTGTTGAATTTAATATGGAGGGGGAAGAGATGATAGGGGGAGGGTTGTGGCACATGAATCATAGGGCTGGAACTGAGTGTGCCCTCAATAAAATTGAGAAGTAGAGAGAAGAAAGTAGATGCTTGACAAGTAGAGGTTGAAGGGATCATGTTGTATGTGACAATCATAGAGTTTTTACTGAGTTGGCTTCCATGAAGGATACAACTCATGATCAATAATGTTAGTGTAAGGACCACTTTAACTAAGAGTATGCAGTGTAGGGCTTATGAAGATCCACTTTGACTATAGGTGTGTAGTGTAGGACTTAGGAAGAGCCACTTTAACCATAAGCATGTAGTGTATGGCTCATGAAGAGCTACTTTAACCATTGCACAATGTTTATGAAATGCCAGGGATGATATATGCCCCCCTCAAATTGATTGTGTAGGAAAGGATGCAATTAATTTGAGCCAAAGAAATAGATAGTGGTAGAGAGAAGGAATGATGAATAAAACTGTTGTGGGAAAGGAGAATGTAAGCATCTAAACTCAAAGTAATGAGGGGAAGGATAAGAGAGTTGTCCATGTTGGCTCCCAAAGTTGTATCTCCATATTTCTAGAGGCAAGACCAATCCTCAAGGCCAGGGGAACATATCATCAAGAAGATATAGTTAGAACTCATCAACAATATGTGGACAACTAGGGACCAATTCATGAAAGTGGATTAACCTTCCTTTTTCTTTAGGCCTTGCTAAGCCAACATGGGTGTTCAATGAGGTCTTCTTAATTATGACAACTAAAGAAAAATAAAGAATAGATACAAGGCCTTAACAAACATACCCAAGGTACTACGAATCCCTAAGTTTGTCACTAAATTCATGTCAACACTGATTGCAAATAGACATATATGACTTACCTTGAGTAGATAGATAAACTCTTGTATATGTACCAAAAAATAATAGCAATTATATACCCCTACAAGTGAATCCAGTTAACCATGCACACACACATATGAGAGAGAGAGAGAGTATATTTGAGCTCATATAAAAGGAGGCATAAGTTACATCAATGGATCATAAGAGCAAGGAAGATGAAGGAACATAGCTTGCACATGCATACAAACTGTCACACCCCAAAATTTGACTATGTTTTACTTTATTACTTGCATGTAATTAGTAGTTATTTATGCATGAATTAATGATTTGACGTTATGTGAAAATGTTAGTATAAATCAATTATATCATGAATTAATGTTTATATGTTTAGAATCTAGTCATGTGATTATAAGATGCTATGATTACTTATTCATGAGATTTATAAATTGACTAACGATTCACTAATCCCAGTTTGGTGGTTGTAAGTTGTAACTAGGAAACATGTTTTCCACCCTCTGAGAAAAGAAAGGGAGAGCATCATTAGAAAGAAGAGAATAGACATATGGACAAGAACAGGTTGTTGCCATCTAAGTCTCGTGCTTTCATAGTTTAGTGAACCCTCATCGAGTTTGGTAAGTTGTGTTCGATCCATTTGGTCTAAGTTTGGTTTCGACTCAATAGTTATCGATTTGTCGTCAAGATCCATTAACTTAGGTTTTGTTGAAAAACCTTGGAGTCAGGATGGTATGACCATCAACAAGTAATGGTCGACAAGTAATGGTCGATAGTCGTTAATTCTTGTGTGATATGAATATAGATTATATTCAAGAGAAAATATTTATTAGTGGATAAACTATTTTATTATTTGTAATTCCGGATTGGAATTCTATCATGTTATTTTGTGTATTTTGACATTTATGCAAGTTAGAGAGGGGGAGAATACCTTGACCCCGTTCTAATATCTTGACGAGAGTTAGAAACAACGTAGGTATACGTTGTATACACCCTTGTTATATATATATATTAGTTTAAACCTTTTGTTGTTGTGGATTGAGCTTCTTATGTAAGGTGGTATAATAGAAAATTTATTGCAACCACTTCTTGTTAAGTAATGGATGCTTGACTCCTTTACTCCAGGACGACATGGAGAGTATGGAGGAGCTTTTATTAAGATTGGGGAGTAGTGTTAATGACCAGTCACTCCACCATCAAACTACTTTCACTATGGAGAATGATAATCAACATGATTTCAACAAGGAATCTTCGTGGGTAAGGCAAAATAAAGCCTTGTAAAGGCTATATCATCAAGGAGGAACGATAATCTTGGAAGATAGTGATATCTCTTAGTTGATAGTAGGATTTTGTAAGAGGAAAGATAGGTGATAGCACACAGTAAAACTGAGAAGAGGAGAGAGCTCTGTTAATACGGAGAGCTTCGTATAAGAAAGCAAGGACCTTATGCCTACATATGGTGCATCCCTAAAAGGGAATTAAGAGAAATAATGAAGGATTATGGAAAAGCTAAGCAGAGAAGGGAAGTTGGAAGATTTTTTGGCAAAGTCGACTCAGGAGTCTTAAACTGAAGAGATTTTGTTTTATGAAACTCATCAAAACAAGCATAGAAGACTTCAGTTAGTTGCGACCTCCAGAGAGAAGTAAATGAATATATGATGTACTTCATTGAGGTAGGTTTCTTAAATTGAATGTTTGTATGCCAGGTTTGTCTATGAACAAATTTCATCATGAGAAAAGAAACTGTTTTGTTTTCCTAAATCTTCCTCTTTTGATATTATCATAGAGAATATTTGTTTTCAACTTACAGAACCAAAGAGACATTGAAAATAACTATAGATTATTTGGATTTAGAATCCTTCTGAATATTATGTTATGTGGGGTAAAAGAGGGGGTTGAATGCAAGCATGTAAGTACACTAGATCAAACCCTCCTTTCACTATAACATTCAAGGACAAAACTGAACTAAGTCACTACAAGATGAAAGAGGAATCAACTACTAATTTTGTTCTCTTGTTTGTTATGGAAAGATGTGATTTAACCAAGCCTTTTATAAAAACCTACGTTAACAATGCACTAAACCCTAGAATTGAGATAATCAACTTATAACAGACAAACAACAACAAAAAGCTAGGATCTGAAAGTACCAGGATGATCAGTGAGATGTTGTAACTTGTTTCGTGGAAGCTGAAATGTCAGAAGACTCCGAGGCTAGCACCTGAGTCCAAAAATTCTTGATATCTGAAAAATTAGAACTGGAAAAATGTCGTAAATGATGCCTTGATGTTGTATCCAGGGTTTGTTTCAGCTGCTAGACACTGGGGCTAGCACCCAAGTTTGCTATACAGAAATTTATGCACTCTATTTTGGATCTTGAATCTCTGTCCCTTGAACAACCTCCCTGTACCTTCACTTCTGCAATTCCCGCACCTGTAACCTGCACAGAAGAAGAAAAGGGGTTTGGGGGTTGTGGTGTTTAGGGATTTGCATCAATCAAATCCTAGGTTAGCATTCAAGCTTTCCCAACACCATTGTTAGAGAGAGTGTGTCCTTGCAGGACAGAGGCTAAAGATAATCCAAATGATGATGAAATGATTCAAACACAATGATAGTGTCACCTTGGAGGTGAAGCCCTTAGGAGGATGAAGATTCTTCAACTCATAAGGATGTTGATGATGATTCCAAATCTGTAACAAACACAATACTAACACAAATCTGCAACAATAACACAATGAATGCCTTGAATGCTCTTTTGCTCAATACATAACCTTGCTATCATCAAATTGTCACAAAATTAATTCAAACACTTGGTTATATATGCTATCCCGTTAAACATTCAGAAATTAATTGAAAGAGCCAACAAGGAATGACCCATTTAAAAGTCCTATGCCAACATCCCTTAAATTTTACCCCGACCAATCACGGTGGACTTGGGCGCAGGAGCCCAAGTCCTAAGGTGCCTTTTTGGTTGGGACCTAGGCATTAAATGGGCCTCTAGTTCCCATATAACATGGGTTTCGGGGGATTTCTCATCGTGATGAATATTTTGCTTGTAGAGTGTAAACACGAGGACCTAGGAGCTAAACTAAGAAGTAAAAAGGCATGTGTCTATTTTTTACTCCATAACATTTAGCCCCCACTTTAATGTGTGTGTGATCCTACGATTTAGCACATGCATTAAAGTATGGTCAAAGCATATCAAAAATACATCAAACACATCAAATACTAGAATGAAGACACACCCTAAGCTTGAAGGACTATTTCTAGCCCCCAGACTTAGGTAAACATAAGAAAACACTTAACAATCACATAAGACACAGTGAATACAGTAAGAAAACACACAATACACAAAGAAGACAGTGAAAGCACACAATGCATGGAGAAGACTTGAAAATAGTCACGCAATATGGATGGCCTAGTTTCACATGAAATAGGTTAGAGGTAGGAATGATATCGAATGATTGTTCCAATGTTTTCTCAACTACTTTAATCAACAATGTAATCTTCTCGAAAGCTACGAGGAAATCTCCATTATGTGTCTTGACCATCATATGTGTGGGTTCATAAGATTCTTGTATCAAATCATGCATGTAGAGGAACTCTTCAATAATCACATTCATTATGCAATTAGGATCGATAAGGACCCCTCGTGAAGGATATCCACTTATACGCGCAGTGATGTAAAGAGGTCCCTCAATGTCTCCAATTGTTCTGTCATATAGTGTAAAGGTTATTTCAGGTTTAGGAGTCTTCCTCTTCTTATAAACTCAAGGAGGGACCATACCATCCTTGTTTTGATGAGAGGCCATGTATGTGAGACTGTTTCACACTAAGGCACTAGTTTGAGGAAATCGGGTTTTTGAAAATAAAAAACACACTAATTTCACTACAAACAAAGTAAGTGTGATGTAAATAGTGCTACACAACAAGGCAATATGGATGATTAAAAGTTTGCTCAAATAGTTGTGAAGAAAGTGTGTAAAACCCTTAATGTTGAAATACACACTGTGTGATTGCAAAATTTGAAAGTTTAATGCAAGAACACACAATGAAGAAACACTACAACTCAAAATCATATTTGAATGAGTGTTTTAAAGGAGCAACAAAATCTGAAATCAGATTTTGACTACAAACCCTAGCTTTTGCAGAAACTAAGTTATATGAAAAATGCAAGTTTTATAACAAAACCCTTACAAATGAGATATTCAAATGTAAGATGTGATATTATGAAATGATTAATTGATGTAATTTGTTTTAGATCTGATATAAAATTTAGAAAATCCAATGTTTCCAATGATATGCAATGAAAATAATGCAAAACTATGCCTTTATGCAAGCCTAGAATGCTTATTTTTTCAAAATTTTCAAAATGTACACAAGATTTTTCAAAGTATGATATGAATTAATGCAAGATCTGATTTCAACACTCAATAAGATGCATGTTCCTTAAAACACAGGTTCACCAAAATGTTATGTGGGGTAAAAGAAGGGGTTGAATGCAAGCATGTAAGTACACTAGATCAAACCCTCCTTTCACTATAACATTCAAGGACAAAATGAGCTAAGTCACTACAAGATGAAAGATGACTTAGCTACTAATTTTGTTCTCTTATTTTCTATGGAAAGATGTGATTCAACCAAGCCTTTTATCAAACCCTAGGTTAAAAATGCACTAAACCCTAGAATTGAGATAATCAGCTTATAACAAATAAACAACGGAAAGCCAGGATCTGAAAGTACCAAGATGATCATTGAGATGCTGTAACTTGTTCCACAGAAGCTAAAATGTTGGAAGACTTTGGGGCTAGCGTTCGAGTCCAGAAAGTCCTGATATCCAAAAACTCAAAACTGGAAAAATGTCGTAAATGATGCCTTAATACTGTATCTAGGGTCTGTTTCAGTTATTGGACACTGAGGCTAGCACCCAAGTCTGCTATAGAGGAATTTCCACACTCCATTTTCAGATCTTGAATCTCTGTCCCTTGAACAACCTCCCTATACCTTCACTTCTGTAATTCCTGCAACTGTAACCTGCACACAAGAAGAAAAGGGGTTTGGGGGTTGTGGTGTTTAGGGATTTACCTCAGTCAAATCTTGGGTTAACATTCAATCTTTCCCAACACTGTTGTTAGAGAGAGAGAGCGTGTCCTTGTAGGATAGAGGCTAAAGATAATCCAAATGATGATGAAATGATTCAAACACAATGATAGTGTCACCTTGGAGGTGAAGTCCTTAGGAGGATGAAGATTCTTCAACTCATAAGGATGTTGATGATGATTCCAAATTTGCAACAAACACAATACTAACACAATTCTGCAACAATAACACAATGAATGCCTTGAATGCTCTTTTTCTCAATATCATAACCTTGCTATCGTCAACTTGTCACAAAATGAATTCAAACACTTGTTTATATATGCTATCACGTTAAACATTCGCAAATTAACTGAAAGAGTCGACAAGGAAGGACCCATTTAAAAGTCCTATGCTGACATCCCTTAAATTTTAGCCCGACCAATTGAGGTGTACTTGGGCACTCGCGCCCAAGTCCCAAGGTGCCCTTTTGGTTGGGACCTAAGCATTAAATGGGCCCCTAGTTCCCATTTGACATGGGTTTCGAGGGATTTCTCATCGGGATGAATATTTTGCTTGTAGAGTGTAAATACGGGGACCGAGGAGATCAACTATGAGGTAAAAAGGCATGTGTCCACTTTTTATTCCATAACAATTCTGTTGTGTATACCGTGGTATGGAGGCCATGAATCAACTATACACACCTCAGCCATGGTCAAGATATTATGTGCACCAAATCACGCATGCATGTCTATGAGAGAATTTTCTAAGTTATGTTTAGGTTAGTTTAGCTTGCACCAAGTCTTAAAACCATGGTGTAATCCCTCTAGAATAGTGCGAAGTTTTGGTGTTAATTAGATTATAATTTGACCTACCTTCTCTCTTTGCATAAGATTTAAAATATGTTGAAGTATCCTCTCATCTTCCAGTTGCATTAGATGATGTTATCTAAGCCTTTATTTTACAAATCCAGTTATGCATATTCTACAATTTTTGCTTTCCGAGAGAATATCTTTAGAGGAATTCAACCAATAAGGTCGTGCACCTTGGCCATTCTATTTGTTGGATCTACCATGCCTTAGTATTGATATTGGAAGAACTTGTTGGTTAGTCATTGTATTATACTATTGCACAATTACTAGGTATAGTAAATCATTCCAAATAGTATCAAGATAGTGATTTGCATAGAAGTCCTACATTGTAAGAAAGCAGGCAAGATCAGGGACAGGGAAAAACAGAAAACAAATGAAACTAATTCCTAGTAAAGGTTTCTTAAGTAACTTTGATCTATGATCTAGAAACAACATATAATAAACCAAGAATTAAAGCTCTCTTTCCCAACATACTATTAAGCATTTGACATAATTATGATATTAATACACTCAGAAAAATAATAGTGGTATAGCATTTTATTGTGTCATAGATACATCATTGAGCTATAGTATTGGATTGTATACTACAAGTGTAGTCTACCCTTTAAGGGGAAAATTATGTTAAAAGATGCTTCGGTAGTTATATGTTATTATACTTGTAAGGATCCATAAACATTATTTAGGATTCCCATGGTACCTTATATCTTGGTTTCACCAAGATAATTTAAATTGAGAGAGATTTAATGCTTTATTTATAATATTAGAATAATGTTGAAATGTCAATAATATTATGAGGGTATAGATTCTCATTGGAGAACTAGAGTTATTATTTGAATGGTCCAAAAACCAAACATAAGGTAACATGTGATTTCAAAAAAAAAGAAATCCGGTTAACCTTATGATTAGCATCTATTTTCTTATGTTAAACCATCTCAAGAAAGAGTATGCTAGGAGACATATTTAACTTCTCCTATGTCTCAAGATTGAAACTATTAAACCAGCTCAAGGGTATATGCATACTAGAAGATGGGAAGTTATAGTTCTCAAAATATATGTTTAATAGAACTTATTTTAGTGCTAAGTGTACATAAGACAAAGTTAATCCAATGCTTGGCATCATTGTTATAATCAACTCCGAGTAGGACATGTTGGGAGATTCGAAACTCAAGCATTTATGACGGTTGTACTTATGATTGTTGATAAAGGTTTATGTGGTATATATACAAAGGATGTTATATATGAGTTCATAACCTATCTTATATCAAAATTTGATGGACTTAAGAAGACCAGGAGGTCAAAAGTATTATATTATCTTTTAGACTCAAACCTATCTAGGTTGAAAGATTGAACTTAGTCGAAAGATTAGTTATGATAATGGTAGTATTCATTAAGATGTTATATGAATGAGGATATACCTCATATACTATGTTTATACATGTTATGAGAAATGTGAATTCGAACAATGCCCAAGTGGTCAAGAGAAGACTAGAGGGTTTTGTTTTCCATATTATATTATTATAAATTCTTTTTTTTGGAAAAACAAGGGTATTTGATATTTCAATGTATTGGGTTAGAGAAGTTAAAACCCTAGAATCAACCCAGAAGGGTCTAGAAAACTTAAAACTATTAAGTCAGTTATGACATTGATTTAAGTCTATTGTAAATGATGGTCGACAGTGAAAGGTCAAGAAACCATAGATCAAGATAGTATTGTTATGTCGTAAAAAGTTTCCCTATGACTTTTTACCTCCTAGTTTAGTTCCTAGGTTCCCTTAATTTCATTGTGCATGTTTAAAACTTGCCCCGAAGAAATTTCCCCCAAAACCCATGTTAATTGGGGCCTAGGGGTTCATTTTAAAGTTTAATCAAGACTTAAAAAGTGCCTTGGGACTTGGGCGCCCACGCCCAAGTCCAAGCTAATTTGTCAGGATCTAAAGTTTAGGATGTCGACATAGGACCTTGAAAAAGGTTTCCCTTTGTCGGCCTTTTCAATTTGAATTACAAATGTTTAGCGTGAATGCATATTTAAATAGGTTTATGACTTAATTTTACTCCTAGAGGAAGAAGGAAAACTTATGATTATCAAGCAAAGAGCATTCAAGGCATTCATTGTGTTGCATAGCAGAATTATGTTGTGTTTGTATGTGCTTGTTGCAGATTTGGCTTCATCAACTCATCTCCTCATGATTTGAAGGTTCTTAATCTCTGTGAGGGTTTCACCTCTAAGGTGACATCTATTTATGCTTCAATCAATTTATCTTATCATTGGATTTGGCCTCTACACTACAAGGGCACACACTCTATCTAAAAATGGTGTTGGAAGGCTTGAATGCCATTTCAAGGCTTGACCGAGGCAAGCTCCTAAACACCACAACCCCCAAACCCCTCTCTTTGTGATTGCAAGTTACAGGTGCAGGATTTGGCGAAGTGGAGTTGTAGAGAAGAAACACAAAGGATAGAGATTCAGGATCTGGAGAAAAAGTGTAGAGAATCAACCCTACTGGACTAGGGCACCCACCCTGTAGTCCTCCTGACTGGCATTTCCAGAAACTCTGAAGCAGGTTGCAATTCGACATAGATCACTATTCTAGATTCGTAGAAAAATTGCCCTATTAGACTTGGCCACCTACCCCACTATCCCCGAACTTTCTTCCTCTAAAAATCCAAATCTTAGTATGTTTCTAATATGTATTTAGTGCCTTCCTGTGCAATCATTTGTCATATTTCATTCATTTATATATAATTTCATATAATTAGGGTTTGAGGATTAATTGAACTAAGGTTTAACAAATTCATCAATCTATTCTATATTTCCTTATCATTCCATAGTGACATCAAACATGAAGCTAATTCCTCTTGCATCAGTAGTGACTTAGCTCAGTTTATGTCCTTGAATGTTAATGTGAAGGGAGGGTTTGATTGAATCTATCTTAATTACATTTCATCTTATCCCCTTTTCACACATAACATTTTGGTGAACCCATGTTTTTACTGAACATGCATCTTGCTAAGTGTTGTAATTAGTTTTGGAATTCATTCATATCATATCCATCATCATACATTTAAAAATCTTGTATACATTTGAAAAAAATAAAAAAAAATAAGCACTCTAGGCTTCTATTAAGGCATAGTTTTGCATTATTTACCTTGCATATCTTTGAAAAGATTTAATTTTCTGATATTTGCATCAGATCTGATATTTATTACAATAATTCATCATTAATTCATATCAAATCTTGCATTTACAAGCTTCATTTGCTAGGGTTTCGCTTAAAAAGTTGCATTTTTCATATAACCTAGTCTTAGCAAAAACTAGGGTTTGTAGACAAAATTTCATTTTCATATTTTGCTACTCCTTTTCAATATTCATTCAAATCTGATTTTGAAGTGTAGTGTTGGATCATAGTTGCATTTTTCATATAACCTAGTCTTAGCAAAAACTAGGGTTTGTAGACAAAATTTCATTTTCATATTTTGCTACTCCTTTTCAATATTCATTCAAATCTGATTTTGAAGTGTAGTGTTGGATCATAGTGCATACTTTTGCATCCTAGCTTTGAAACTTCCACCTTTTTCAATTTCACATTGTGTAATTCAACAAGCATAACTATGTTGGTCCTTTTGGTTGTTCTATTAGTTTGTGCATCAAGTGTTGTATGTTTTTGTATGAGTTGTATAACCTACTACCCTAATAGAAACATCCCTCTAAGGAGAAGTTGTAGACTAATGGGTTCTAGTGCTTTGAATAGCACCGATATGCAAACATTAGAAAATCCATTGAACACTTACTTTACAAAGGGTGAAACACAAACTTTGCAAGATATCACACCTCCTACAACTACAATGGAAGAACAAACATTTCATGATTTTGAAGATCCTATTGATGTGATAACATATGTACCTGATGATCAAATCAACAAACTTGATAAAGAACTAGCTGATTTTCAAGTATTTGTGGAAAAAGAAAGGATAGCTAAAGAGGTTGTACCTATTGTTCATAATCTAAGAGAGTTACTAAAAGAAGGACAAGACTATGTTAATACACTATGTGGGATAGCTCATATAGTGGGTAACAACATTATTTCAGTGACTGACTGTGTGAATACTATTAACAATGTGTCATCACCAAAGCATACATGGGTATCGGCACCTATATCGACTACTGGAATGTCTACTTTCACATCATCAATCCTCACTACTAATACACAAACTTGTAGTAATGCTACCACTTGCATGAGAGAATCTAATGGCATTAATTCACAGAATTACAAGGTTGTGGGATTCAATTATCAAAACCTAGCACCTAGGGTGTCTTCTTATATGAATAACCATTCTCAACTACCTCTTCATTCTACCTATTCTCAACCACCTTTCACTTACAATTGTTCTCAACCACCTTTCATTACCATTCAAAACCAATCACCTCTAAATTTCATGACCACACCTTCCAATTCTTCTAACCCACAAATTGCATCACCTAATGATGCCATCTTAAACCAACTCTTGCAAGGCATGACCTCTTTACAACAGAAAGTGACAAATTTGACCAATGCTTCTTCTCAACCTAACTTACCAACATATCATGCTCATAGCCCTTTATCTTTTTCAATCCTAAGAGCTCAAATGTCTGATAAGTTTGAGACTACCCGCTTCAAAAAATACAGTGGTAAAGGTGATCTTAATACTCATGTGGTAGCATTCACAGCTATGTGTCGTGATTTCTTCTTTGAAGAGGACTTGTTAACAAAACTCTTTCTATGATCCCTCAAAGATACTGCTTTGGAATGGTTTTTCTCATTACCTCTGAATTCAATACATTCTTTCTCACAGCTTGTTGATTAATTCTTACAACATTTCCAAGCAAATATTGGACCTTCAGTCTCATTGATTGATTTAGTTCATTGTAAACAAGAACAAAAAGAGAAGTTAGCTAAGTTTATCAATCAATATCAAGCTCTTTTTGCACAAATTCAATATCTGATTATAGATGAGGATGTTCAGAAGATATTCATTACAAATTTACAACCTAACATCTATGATAAAATCCTCTTGATGAAGTATAGTTATTTTCAACATCTATGCACAACTCTTCGCAATTACCAACTTTTGTCTAGTCAGTATGAGAATCAAAATTCGTTGGCTCAAGTTGGACAATCCATAGCCGGAACATCTCAAAACAACTTTAAGACGAATTATAAGGGTTTCATCAAGATCAATGGACAACATTCAAATAATTTTCAATCACAAGTGTCCACCATTAGTAATTCTAAATGGGCACTGTTTCAAATTAGGCAATAACAAAGATAGTTTACTCCATTATTTGAATCCCTTCAATCAATTATGAATCAAGAAGTAAGAAAAAATATTTTGAAGCTTCCACCTGTGAAACCATTTGATAGTAAAAGGATACAAGGACCATCATTTGATGCTAATGCCTTTTGTCAGTATCATCACTCGACAAGACATGACACCGAACGATCTATGCATCTGAAACATGAAATTCAAGACCTCATCGATTCTAATATAATATAGGTAACTGGTGTGAATGACAATAGAAATAATTTGGTTGCCCTTCTGAATCAAAATTGGTAGATTTTCACCAATCCATTTCCTAAACATAGCGACAACAATATGGTAGAGCAAAATACAATAGAGCAGGAAGATGACTATCTTGACTATGATGAAATAGTTGGCATGATAGAAGTGTTGCAAGTATGGGCCTAACCTGTGTTGTCATTGATGTCAACATACTCCTGTTGCATTAATGATAAGGATTGGATGAGCTATGTGCTGAGGATATTGAGAAAATTAGTCTCAATCAGGAACAGTGAAGATCAGTGATGACAATAAGGCAAAAGTCCAAGATAGGAAGAGGATCAGAGGATGCAGATTAAAGGGTTTGTAGATATGTGTCTTGAAGTGATCCAATAGAGATTTTAGAGGTCCACATGAAGATATGAAGAAGTTGTGGCCACTCAAGTAAAACTAGTTCTGGTAGGTATTCAGAGGTAACAGAGCGACACAGACAGTTCCGGTGAGATCTGGAAGTATAGTTTCCTGCTCTGCGGATTTGAGGCAATGTTGAGGAAGTCCTGGTGATGTGTCAACTTGATTGGTTCATGAATTGAAGTTTTGGAAGTATCCATTCTTTGGTGACAGTGGTGACAGATTGTGTTCTTGAGGCTCTAGATGAAAGAGAGAAGGATTTCAGTATGCAGATGAAGTGCGGATGTTCTTGGTGATTCAGGAAACCTTATGAAGGACTTTGTATTATGTCCAATGTGTGTTAGTGGTCCGCATTGGAGTTGGAGCTCGCTATTGAAGAATAACCTCCGGATGATGATGTTCTTCCTGAGACTGGCCGACCGGATAAGTTACACATCTTGTTGATGTTCTGGTACATGTTTGCCAGCTTAGATGATTATTCCTAAGTTGATGTCTTGTATAAATAAGGGGTTGCAAAGTCATTTCAAATGTGTGCTTGTAGAGATGAGTGTGTGGTAGCGAGGAGAGCGAAAGGCAGAGCAGAAGTATTGGGCTTAAATGGAACTGATTCAAGCATGGTAAAGATGCTATTTTCCAGTTCAAGTAGGTGATACTTATTTCTTTGTAGACAATGTATCTCTTGTAGGCAGTGAGCCTCTTGTGAGCAGTGTGCTTGGGTAGTGATCCCTAATTGGCATGTGCCATTTTGTTCTTTCTATTCTTCTAACAGAGAATACAATCTTGGGTTAATCACCCCGTGGTTTTTCCCTTAACCAGATTTTCCACGTCAAAATCTTGGTGTCTCATGTGTTGATATGTTTCTACTCTTAATTTGTTGCATTGTGTTTCCATGATTGATTTATTATTAGACTACTAATTGCAAAGTGGAATTAAGTGTTTAATTGAGAGAAAGTTTTGCACAACTGATTCACCCCCCCCTCTTAGTTGTGTGCCCTAAGTCTAACAAGAAGTGGATAAGGACAAGATTGAAGACTCACTGTGTCCATGAGGAAAAGGTATCTACGTTTAGGTTCCTCTGTCGTTATCCCTTAAAGGATCGGGAGATAACCAAGATGCACCAGATACGCAAATTGAACAACTTCGACAAGATAATATGGTACAAGAAAAGGTTGTCACGGTGGAAAATATCACATTCCACCGTGAAAGGCTCATTCATCAAGTAAATCAAAATAAGAAAGCAAAAAATTAGAAAAGAACAAGACAACTATCATCTGTGGGAACAGGTAATGATTCCCCTCCTCGCAAGCAACTAAAAAATTCAAACATACAAAATCGTGGGAAGAGTACACTACATAGCCATTTCAACTATGACAATCGAATAAGTATGAATCTTTCACATATCTTGGAGCACTTTTCTAAGATGCTCTCAAGCTTGGCCTCCTCTTAAATATATATGATATGGTATTGTGTCATGTTGTGTTCCCCCGTGTTGTGCTATATGTTGTTTAGGTCTCCTAGGATGACCCTTGATACTCTTGTAAGGTCAAGGATACTGGGAGACAGCCTTTGTTGTGACCATTCTTCTATTTGTTTCTACATTCTTCTATCTTGCCTCCCCTCTATTTTATTGTTGTGTGTCATGCCTTAGGGGCATAGCATTGAAGAGGGTGTTTTGGGGGCATCCTCCTATGTGGTATTCCTAATGCACTTTGTCTCCTCTCTCTCACTTTTATTGTTTACCTTCTTCAGTGATCCTACCTAGTCGGCAGATGATGAAAACAAACAAATACCGATAAGGACCATGCATCTCTTCAGAAAGAAAGCAAAAATAGACCTAGTCCATATATGAAGATGGGGTTGATCTATACATATATCCAACGCTTGACTAGTAGAATCAGTCCATGTGATGTATCATCTTATGGCATTTTTTGTGACTAACATTTTACAGTCCACTCAATCTGCTCTTGTACACTTTGATTAGTATCTCACCTTGTTGCTACACTCAGTTTTGAGGTACCTATAGTATAGCCCAATAGTTATACTCGGCTCTGAAGCTATGAGTATAGCCTTGGTCCTTGATGTGATTGTTTTCATGCATAGCTTTCATGATTTGATTTGGTTATTATCTTAGAATAAAATTTCTAACCTTTCTGGTTGTTTATCTTAGCAAATCATATCAATGTGTTTGTGGGTACATTTGGTGATCGTAAGCACATGTCACCTCGGGGGCATGGGCTTTATGAGAGCTCTTGTTACCTTGCATGTTTTCTCTCTACCTTAATGTGCTTGATATCAATAAGTGACATCAACCACCGTAAGGTGGGGACATATATAATGGTATCTTCTTGATTATTTTGACACTAACAAAGCATGTTTGTAATCCCTCTCTATGAGGCGGGATGGTGTATCTCTTGAGCTAGTACACATCCTTATTTAAATTGTAATAAAAAAGCCCTCTCTGTGAGGCAGGATAACGTATCTCTTGAGCTAATGTGTATCCTTTTACACAAAGCCCTTCTACAGAAAGCGAGATGGTGCATCTCTTGAGCTAGTGCACATCCTTTTATACAAAGTCCTCATTGTGAGGTAGGGTTGGATCTTGAGTCATCCTCTCTTAAGCGTGTCTTTGGCAGTTGTGGTAGCGTAGCTCAACCATTAGGTGTGTTTGGCATGTTTTAGATGGTGGGACTTAGCAAGAAGCTCCTTCCATCGCTCGTGTTTGCCGTGTATAAGACATATAGTATGTCCATGACATGCTATATGGTGCTCATGTGTTCAGTGTGTCTTCCTTATGTATTTTTTGTATCTTCCCCTTGTGTGGTATCAAGGCATGTAGTGATGAGCTCCCCCCACATTTTATGTTTTGTATTACATGTTTTTGGCAGTTTCAAGGCGTGTAGCAATGAGCTCCCCTCGTCCCTTAGGATTTTATTTCATATATATAAAATGTTATATCAATGTATTCATTGTGTATTGCGTGAGTGCTCTCATGTCTTCATCATGTATTGCATGCTTCCACTATATTCACCATGTTTTGTGTGCTTACTACTGTATTCTCTATGTCTTGCGTGTATTCAATGTGTCTTCTAGTGCTTACCTAAGATTGGGGGCTAGAAATAGTTCCTCAATCTTTGTGTATGTCTTAGCTTCATGTGCTTGGCATGTTTGATGTGTTTTCGACCGTACTTTAATCCATGTATGGATTTGTAAGATCATACATACATTAAAGTGGGGGCTAAATGTTATGTCGTAAAAAGTTTCCCTATGACTTTTTACCTCCTAGTTTAGCTCGTAGGTCCCCTTAATATCATTGTGCATGTTGAAACTTATCCTGGAGCATTTTCCCCTAAAACACATGTTAAATGGGGCCTAGGGGTTCATTTTAAAGTTTAATCAAGACTCAAAAAGTGCCTTGGGACTTGGGTGCCCGCACCCAAGTCCAGGCTGATTTGTCAGGACCTAAATTTTAGGATGTTGGCATAGGACCTTTAAAAGGTTTCCCTTTGTCATCCTTTTCAATTTGAATTAGGAAAGTTTAGTGGGAATGCATATTTAAATAGGTTTATGACTTCATTTTACTCCTAGAGGAAGAAGGCAAACTTATGATTATCAAGAAAAGAGCATTCAAGGCATTCATTGTGTTGCAAAGTAGAATTGTGTTGTGTTTGTTGTAGATTTGGCTTCATCAACTCATCTCCTCATGATCTGAAGGCTCTTCATCTCCATGAGGGTTTCACCTCTAAGGTTGTTGGGAATTAAGGTGTCTTAACCTTGGTAATTCCTTGTATTAATTCATTGTATTTATTTATTTATTGCCTATTGTATAATTTGGATGCAAATCCTATGTTGTCATATTGTGGGAGTTGGCACGGTGATGTGTCATCCTAAATGGCATATGACCACATGTAAATTTGTCCTCGCATGAGGAGATAGGCATCCCACTTAGTGGTAGGAATATTTTTCCATGTGTTGACATCTTGGAATGTGTGTAAGGGAATATTGATCGAAACGGTCATGACAGATTCCTATGACAAAGTTATGACATGTAAGAGTTGGAAATAGAAGATCATATGACAGGTATGGACATGTGTCGAGAAGCATCTTTGAAAAATCCATCTTTGGGTGCCCCAAGGTGGACTATGACATGTTGTAAGAGAATATGTTATTTATAGCCTGTGTATGACAAATTCTCTTATAGCTGTAAGTTATGATAGCTATGACAGTTGTGAGAGTCATAAGAGCATCTGTCATAGCCCATTTTGGAAATAGGTGACCTCCTTGGGATGGGGTGACTTGACAAGTGTCAGGGACATCCTAAAGTGTTGGACAAGTGTCCATAGGCATGGGTTTTGGGCCATGAGGCCATGTTGGATGCCCATCTCAATGTGGAGCCATTTTTGCCTTATATTTGCTTTATAAATAGGTGCTTTGGAGAGGTGATGCATTATGTGATTGACAGGTACTATTATGCTACTGGATCATCTCTAGATATGAGTGTTGAAGACTCCTGCAAGAGCATTGGCTTTGTGACTGTATTGTAACCTTCATTATTTGTGGAATACATTTGAGCTGTGTTTTCGAGTGTGGGGTTTTTCACCTAATAAGGGTTTTCCCCACGTATATCTTGTGTCTCTCTTCTTCTGTCTTACATTCTTGTGTATGTTTTTGCTGCAATATCTCTGTTAGTGGGTTAACATAATCTGTAATTGTAAAGATAAAATTGAATTTGCAATCTCCTCCCCTCATTAGATTAGTGTAGGAAGCAATTTTTGCACACCTAGCTTCCTTTCAGTTGGTATCAGAGCTTGGCCAGTTTTGGTTCTAGCTGCTGGGTAGGGGTTTTTTGAGCTAATCTTAGGTTGAGTGGGAGTTTGTGTAGAGTATTTTGTATCTTGTTGCAGGAAGGAGATGGAAACCACATCCAGAAGATTAGAGGTGGAGAAATTTAATGGCACTAATTTTGAGTTGTGGAAACTGTCATGCCCACATTTTCCATGTGGTCACAACACGCGTCACACGTGTCATAGCCACATCTGTCATGTGGTTATGACATGAGCTATCAAAAATTTTCTCACGCTTCCCTAGAAACCCCCTCGCATGCATAAGCATGCTCGGTGGTGTACGCTCAAAGCGAAAACACTACAGTTGTCGGTGGGGTACAAGTACAATTGCGTGCAACCAGACGCTAGCAGGTCAACAAGGGGGTCTCTTACGACGCCATTAATGTTGCTACAAGGTTTATATTACCAAGGTTTCCTAACCCTAAATCTCGGCAGATTTCGACAGCATGCCGCCTTACGGCGTAAGTGGGAATTACTCAACACTATACTACTTACGGGGTTCCCTGATAGATTAACAACTTCCCACGACGCCTTGTTCCTACTAAACTGACTCGTGATCTCCCTAGGGGGTTATTTTTCAGCAAAGCACATTTGTCTGCCTTCTTTCTCGTTTCCTGAAATATACTCCTACTTCGAACTTAGCATTCTCAACAAGACAGTTCGTTTGCCCTCTCTTCCGTTTCTCCAGATCTTAATTTTGATTGTATTTCTATCGCACTCACCTTAACTATTTCTCTGAAGTTTTGGTTTGTTTATATTTCGGTCTCTCTCTTTTGGGTCTCTTCATTTTCTTTATGTTTATCCTGTCCTTTCTTCATATTCTACATCAATCAGAGTTATCACTGTATCTACTTTTAACTTTATTCCTAACTTCCGGTTTGTCCAGATCACATAAGCTGGTTTACTACTTCGCTGGACTCGGTCTCCTGTTTTTCTCCGATCTAGGATTCACCGTTACGGTTGTATTAATTAAACTCGTTCCTAAGCAAATTTAGCAAAAGGATCCATCAAATTAGTTCTCTTATCCCATGTGGGAAATGCCGCGCATTTTCTCCTCTATGTTTTCCAATGTTAGTTTTTCTTCTTCTTACTCTCTTGCAGGTTTTCTTCT
Source organism: Cunninghamia lanceolata (assembly GCA_027924645.1). Taxonomy (NCBI): domain Eukaryota; kingdom Viridiplantae; phylum Streptophyta; class Pinopsida; order Cupressales; family Cupressaceae; genus Cunninghamia; species Cunninghamia lanceolata. The sequence continues at coordinate 4,873,199 of BSBN01001011.1, forward strand.
CTGGATGTTTACTAACTACAGTTGAGATTAAAATGGCCTCACATGAAATGTCTATGATGGCTTCTTAAGTTTATTTCCAGTGATCTTTTAAACAAGGTGACGCGTAATTTTCCTCTTCATTTTCCTGGTTATTAAATCGCGTTGATAGTTGAAACTTCCGAGAAACTCTTCCCAGAGTATTATAGTATATTCCTTTATGCTCTCTTTAAATTATAATTTTATTTTCACTTATTATTGTAAAGAGAAAACAGCCTCTCTGAAAGTCTTAATAATTAAATAATATAAGTATGTATCGATAAATTTATATGTATATATATATAAGATTATATATATATATATATATATATATATATATAATCATATATATTCAATTATATTTCTCTTAATTATAATTACTGTTGTTATTATTACTATTATTTATTACTAATACTATTATTGCAATAGTTAGTTTATTTTATTAAGTTATTTAAATATTAATACTATATTTTTTTTTATTATTTCACTTGTTATTCTTTTATCTATTCCTTTATTTATTTAAACAATACTATGTCATCCTTTTTATATAAACCCCATACAATTTGTATTTCCTTGGAGGGCTGAAGCCCTAAATTTCTTTGTAACATTATGCATTTGAATTGTGCCCTAATTTTTTTTTTGTGTTTTTTGTATGGCAGGTTGAAGACATGGCGGCGGCCATGGAGGAGGGTTGGCTTGAGAGGGGAGGTGGTGGTTTTTAGGTGGCAGTAGCCACGCTGGGGCCACGGACAGGGAGTACTAGGAGCCGCACAGAGGAGGTGTCTGTCATGGTGGAGGGCGGAAGGTGGAGTTCGTGGTGGTGGAAGTGCAGAGAGCGGTGTTCGGGCCGTGTGGTGGAGGTCTGTCGGGAGGTAGCGGCCCGTAGGCCGCGGAAGGAGGTCGCCCGCGGAAGTTGTGGAATGGCGGGGTGTTGTGCTGTGGGGACTCCGTGGTCACACGGCCGCAGACTATGGTTTATCTTACGGGGGGGGGCTGTGGGGAGGGGCGGAGCCCCCACCCACATCCCACGTAGTGGGGTGTGGGTGGGGGCTCCGCCCCTCCCCACACCCAATGAGCGCCGACGGGGGTGGTGGGAAGGTTCAAACCCTTCCCACCACCACATCACATTGTTTTAGTATGTGCTGTGTAATACACAGCGGCCAAACTGCGATCCATTGTAATTTTATTTCTATTTTCTCTTATGAAATTTCATCTATATTATTAGCTCTTCAAATCACATTTTGATAAATTTATATATATCTATATATATAAATATATATATATATATCTATATATAAAAATATATATATATATTTATTTATTTATCCCACGACTTTCAAACAATATTTTTTTTTTACAGAGAAATTTAAAAGAAAAACAGAGAATTAAATAAGTCTATTAAATATAACTCTTTTTTTTAACAATCGTATTAATAATTTCCTTTCACGGTAACTTTATAATTACAGAGAAATGAAGACAAATAAATCTAATTTATCTTACGATCTCATTTTCATATAATAATTAAACATTTCAATTGTAGAGAACAAACAATAATTCTTTCAAATGCGATTTACAATTACAGATTCTTTAATAATTGAAAATTTTAAATGCAAAGAATGACTTAAAACTCTATTTATCTGTCATGTTCAATTTCAGTTCATTTAATATCAACTAATACTTAGCATTGTAATTACAGGGAATTAAACGTAAATTTCTTAAACTGCCATTTACACTCTACTTAAGAAATGTATAAGCAATTACGGAAATTAGACTTCATACATTTAATGTTAAACGAGGAGTCTAATAAAATCGATAATTTCACATATATATATTTTCTTTCCTTACTTCACATTTGCTAATTTCAATTTAGTGCATAATAATTTCAAATAGAAAATGAAACAAAATCATTACAATTGCATTGGCTCACAGCTACTTACAACTACAATATCTAAACGTTAACAAAATTCATAATTTCCTCCAAACACCTCCAAACAATACTATAGTTAAACTTTAACACTTTTGTCAAGATCCACATACAGTTTCACTTCTTAACAACATTTGCTCCAAATATACATAACTATCAAAACTCACAACTAACGAACAACACTGAAGGGAAGAATTTCTCTCTTTCCCCAACAATAAATTATACAACTTCAGAGGAAGAGAATCCCTCCATAATGAACTTAAACAGGATGTAGCTCAATGAACCAAACTCTTCTTATAGCAAGGATGAAGTTCTTTTCTCCCTAAATACAGTACTCCTCCAATTCCAACCATAAGCTTCAAGAGGAAACCTGTGTATCAAAGACAAACAAAGAAGAAAACACCACTCATCTAGCTCTCCTCCCTACCGTAGACCCGCAAGAGGGTCACCCCCGAGCTAGGGAGACCATTCTCACACCTGGGTAACTCAAGCATTCCATTTCACAATAGGGAACAACAACAAACCGAAAGCACACAAACACCCGTGGGTAAATTACACAACACGAAAACTCAACAACAGTGAGCTTTACAAGGGGCAGGAGAGTGGACACACTCGACTCCAGAGTGTCACCCTTACAGATATTATAACCAACACAATTCTCTTGGCCTCAAACCAAGTTTGATCACAAAATTTCCCAAGGAATCTGTATTTGACTCTCAAGTCAAAGAACCGGTCACAAATACAAGCCCTCAAGGCTTTCAACATCCCAAAAGAAGAAACCAGGTATGCACCCGAGGAGGATCACTCCTCCCCTAGCCCAAACTTGATGAGCATTTCTCCCAAGTGGGAGAAGCTCTGTCAACAACCCGACAACAGATCCCACAGAAAACAAATCTAAAACACAAACAAATAAACATCTCTCACACACTTTTCATACAACATTCAGATATACGAAAGAAAGGTAAAACCAAACCAACCTTACAAAGCCCTTCAAGAAAAGAAGTTGTTGTAGAGCTCCACTGAGATCTCTTCCAACCTTAGCCACCCACTCCCTCTTCCTTTCCCTCTCTCCAAAAGCTAACTTTCTTAATTTGGCAACCAAAAATAAAATTCTCCCAAAATTCAACTAACTCCCCTCCCATCCCAAAAATGGAAATCAAATAACCCAAACCCTTTCAGTTTTGAGGAATGGGGAGGTGACACTTGTCACCTCCTCACTCTTCCCAAAACCACTATTATGTCCCAAGGGATGAGTGGTGGCTTATGTCACTCACCCATCCTTAGAGTACTCCTTATCCCTCTCCTCATGTCATTTCTCTTACGCATGGGAGAAATAAAAGGAGTTAAAGGAGGAAAAGACAGGTGACCCATGCCTCTTCTCCCTTCCTTCAACATGGGTGACCCCACAACACATGGGGAATCTCACTAATGGTGAGGGTGACTTCAAGTCAATCCCTCTATAATGGATGGGTTTGTAGTCATCTCTTACCTTGGGGATTGAAGAGGGATGGGTTGGGTGTTGGTACAACCCATCATGTCCCCCCCATACCTCCAATTTTCGCCACCTAACTTCGGGGTGAGGTTAAGATGACCTCAAGGAAGTTACACAAGGGTTACCCATGTCAAATGGGGCCCTGGACCCATGGGGTATAACCCAGGGTCAACTTTAACCCATTCTGGACACCCATGGTCAAGGTAAAGCACAAGAAAAGGCCTCCAAGATTTAAATAAAAGAAAAGAAATTCAAATTCAATCTTTTTACAACACAAATCATAAGTCAGTGTTACAAGAGGGTAGACCAGCCCATTCAACCTTATGAAAGACCACATTACAACACCATATCAAACACAGAGTGATCTTGGTTCCTCGTGGAACCAGATCGGCTTAATAGGGAATAACAATAACAAGGTGCGGAATGATCTCCGAAATCTGTGGTTTGATTAGTAAATTCCTGCACACTAAATTGCAAGATCAGTTTCACATATAATCATCATAGCCGAAGCAACTTAAAAACATGCATAATCATGACATAGTTCTAAATAGCATAAATGAAATCATATTACAATTTTCCATCATCACCTAATTACTTTTCTGAAATGTAACTTATCCAAACATCACCCAATTAGTTTTTCCGTAATCAAAATAAAGTTTAATAGTTTGACAAATCCGGGAACTACTATCCCACACATATAAAAAGTATCAATAACAGTAATGTAAATAGTCACAAGAACAGAAGTAAAAAGGGTAGTCCTCACAGAAACTCAAGATGGAAGACCTACTTGTTGATCTTGACCTATGGGAAACTGTATCTGGTGTAAAACCTACATCAATGTCACAAGCTAATTTGGACCTCAAAGATCGGAAGGCTAAGGGTCTCATAAGACTCTGTCATGTTGAATGTCCATGAGGAGAAGAGAATGAAAGACCTTTGGAAGAAGCTGGGTGATGTTTATTAGGCCGAGTCCTTGGTGAACAAGCTTTTTTCTGAAAAAGTTGTTTGATCTGAAGATGGAAGACGGAGGATCTGTTGCGGACCATATGAATGCTTTCAACATGATCATTGCATAATTGACATATGTGGGTGTGAAAATGGAGGAGGATTGATGTATGACCATGCTTTGTTCTTTGCCAGATTCATGGGATCATCTTATCATGGCTATCGGAAGAACCATTACCACCTTCAAGATGGAGGATGTGGTGTCTTCCCTGTTATCTGAAGAGATGCGAAGAAAGTTTTTTGAGGCAGCCAAAGAGGCTCTTGCGGTTTGTGGAAGACCCAAAGAGAAAGGGAAGAAGAAGGACAAGAAAGGTGAAAATGGCATATCCAAATCATGTGGGAGATCCAAATCTCCTGGAAAGTACAAGGCTCTCTGTTGGAACTGTGGGAAAACCAGGCATTTTTTAAAGGACTGCAAAGAGGAGAAGAAAAAGAAGAAGAAGAAGAATGCTCCTGATTCAGATTCTCACAAGTCACAAGATGATGGTGATGCCTTCATTGCAGCCCTGGCCACCCATGCATCTGATGATGTGTGGTTGATTGATTCTGGTGCATCATTCCACATGACCTCGCATCGAGACTGGTTTATGAAATATGAAGAGTTTGATGGTGGAAGAGTGTACCTGGGTGACGATTCTCATCTAAAGATTGTTGGTCGTGGAAGAGTCTCAATCTAATTCCTTGATGGATGAGTGAAGGGGATCATTGGGGTTATGCACATCCCAGGCCTAGCATGGAACCTTCTTTCTGTAAGTATGTTGAATGATGCAGGTGTGCAAGTTATCTTTTCGAAAGATGGATGCAAGATGACTAAAGGATCTATGGTTCTTGCGAAGGGTACTAGGAGAGGTACTCTGTTTCATCTGGAGGCATGCACTTCACATTGCAATAGTTCTTCTGACTTGAAGAAAAGAGCTGCAGTCACTTCATCCCCACCATTTGAATGAGTAGTGAAGAAATCTGTTGTAACACATTCTAATGGTAGTGCACATGCTTTGGAAGTTAAGCTTCCTATTGAAAAGACTATGTTATGGCATTTGAGATATGGCCACATTGGTGAGAAGGGTCTTAGAACCCTGAAAAATAAAAACCTCGTTGAGGGGTTAAATGATTGTAATCTTGAGTTTGACTTTTGCAAACATTGTGTATATAGAAAGCAAAACCGTGTTTAGTTTTACTCTAGTTCTCACAAGTCTTCTAGTGTATTGGATCTTATTCATTCTGATGTGTTTGGTCCTGTTGATGTTCCTTCGATTTTCAAATCTGTATATTTTGTATCTTTCATAGATGATTACAATAGAAGGACATGGGTTTATTTTATCAGAAGCAAGACTAAAGTCTTTAGTCAGTTTAAGGATTTTAAAGCCTTTGCTAAAAATTAGACTATTAAAAAGATTAAGTGTTTGAGAACTGACAACGGTGGTGAGTTTTGTTTGATAGAGTTTGATAAGTTCTGTAAAGAGCAAGGGATTGAAAGACATAAGACAAATCCATACACCCCGCAACAAAATGGAGTTACAGAGAGGATGAACAGGACACTGATGGAGAAGGCTAGGAGTATGCTTAGTGGAGCAAGCCTCGAACAAAAGTTTTTAGCTGAAGCTGTTGCCACTACTTCCTACCTGGTAAATAGGTCTCCTACATGAGCTCTTGTTGGTAAGACACCTATGGAGGTGTGGTCTGGTAAGAAGCCTTCATTTAGACATCTTCGTGTTTTTTGTTGTGAGGCATATGCACATATGCCTAGGGAGAAACGGTCTAAATTGGAGAACAAGGTTGTTAAATGTATTTTCATTGGCTATGGTGTTGGTGTGAAAGGATACAAGCTTTGGGATCATGTGGATGAAAAAGTGTTGTATAGCAGAAGTCTTATCTTCAGAGAGCTAACACCTTCTTCTGTTGTTCTATAGCCAAAATAGACAGAAAAGAAAGAGGATGCGGTTCAGTTTCCTTCTACCCCTGAGAAGACTAAACAGACAAACCCTATGAGACCTGATGATGAGGAGAGCTCTACAACTCTGAAAGCTCAGAAGAAGAAATAGAACCTCAGCCATTGAGGAGGTCTACACGAATGAGAAAGCAACCTGATAGGTTTGGCTATTCATTACTTGATTCTAGTTGTGCTTTTGCTTTATTTACTAACACTGATGAGCCTAGAACTGTGAAAGAGGCTATGGGCATGAAAGATGTAGGTTCCTGGAAGGAGGCCATGGAAGATGAGATGGCTTCTTTGGAAAAGAATAAAACATGGGACTTGGTGCCTTTACCTGATGGATGGAAACCCATTGGATGCAAATGGGTGTTCAAGAAGAAATTCGGTGCAGATGGTAGTGTTGAAAAGTACAAGGCTAGATTGGTTGCGAAGGGGTACTCACAAGTGGAGGGAATTGATTATGGTGAAATTTTCTCTCCCGTTGTAAAGCTGACATCCATTCAATTCTTGTTATCTCTTATAGCTTCTTATGACTTAGAGGTAGAATAGATGGATGTGAAGACATCTTTCCTTCATGGTGATTTGGAGGAAGAGATTTACATGTCACAGCTAGAGCATTACATAGAGAAAGGTAAAGAAAATTTGGTTTGCAAGTTAAAGAAGTCTTTGTATGGTTTGAAGCAGTATCCTAGGATGTGGTACTTGAAGTTTGATGCCTTTGTGTTGTCGATTGGATATCTAAGATTGAAATTAGATCATTGTGTGTATTACAAATTTGACAATGATCGCATTCTCATTATTGCATTGTATGTTGACGATATGTTGTTGATTGGGAATGGTAAGAATATAATTTCTGATTTGAAGTCTCAGTTGTTAGCACAGTTTGAGATGAAAAATCTAGGGGCAACCAGGTACATTCTGGCAATCGAAATCAGAAGAGACAAAGCTAACATGAAACTTTGGTTAAGCCATAGTAAGTATGTGAAGACCGTGTTGGATAGGTTCAGCATGGCAAATTGTAGACCATTATGTGTTCTTGTTTCATTGGGGACAAAGTTGTCTATTAGTGATTGTCCAAAATCTCCTAGTGAGGCGGAAGACATGAGCAGAGTACCTTATGCTAGTGTTGTTGGCAGTTTGATGTATGCTATGGTCTGCACAAGACCAGACATTGCCCAAGCAATGGGAGTCCTTAGTCGATTTATGGCTAATCCTGGACGAGTACATTGGGATGCAGTTAAGTGACTGTTCAAATATCTAAGGGATACTTCTGAGTATTCCATATGCTATCATGGTAATGCTACAGGACCTCCACATTCAATTTGTATTCATGGATTTGTGGATTCTGATTGGGCAGGTGACATTGACAGCAGGAGATCCACTAGTGCCTATGTGTTCACAACGTTTGGTGGTGCAATTAGTTGGATGAGTAAGTGACAACCTGTGGTTACTTTGTCCACGATAGAAGTTGAGTACATGGCAGCAACTCATACTTGCAAGGAAGCCATTTGGATTAAGAGATTGTGTTCAGATATTGGTGTTGATACAGGATAAATTACAATTTGTTGTGACAGTCAGAGTGCGATTTGTCTTGCGAAGAATCCAACTTTCCATGCCAGAACAAAGCATATTGATGTTCAATTTCACTTCATGCAAAACATGGTAGAGGATGGGAAGGTAAATTTGGAGAAGGTAGATATTTTGAAGAATGTTGCAGATGCATTGACGAAGCCAGTGGGCATAGAGAAGTTCAGATGGTGTTTGGAGTCTATGGGCCTCTCGGCCTATAGCAGTTAAATCCTATTATTTCTATTAGCTCTTACAAGGTGTTCGACAAGTGGGAGAATATTGGGAATTAAGGTGTCTCAACCTTGGTAATTCCTTGTATTATTTCATTGTATTTATTTATTTATTGCCTATTGTATAATTTGAATGCAAATCCTATGTTGTCATATTGTGGGAGTTGGCAAGGTGATGTGTCATCCTACATGGCATATGACCAGATGCAAATTTGTCCTCACATGAGGAGATAGGCGTCCCACTTAGTGGTAGGAATATTTTGCCATGTGTCAGCATCTTAGAATGTGTGTAAGGGAATATTGACCGAAACAGTCATGACAGATTCCTATGACAAAGTTATGACATGTAAGAGTTGGAAATAGAAGATCCTATGACAGGTATGGACATGTGTCGAGAAACATCTTTGAAAAAGGCATATTTGGGTGCCCCAAGGTGGACTATGACATGTTGTAAGAGAATATGCTATTTATAGCCTGTGTATGACAGATTCTCTTAGAGCTATAAGTTATGACAGCTATGACAGATTCTATGACGGTTGTAAGAGTCGTAAGAGCATCTGTCATAGCCCATTTTGGAAATAGGTGACCTCCTTGGGATGGGGTGACTTGACAAGTGTCAGGGACATCCTACAGTGTTGGACAAGTGTCCATAGGTGTAGGTTTTGGGCCATGAGGCCATGTTGGACGCCCATCTCAATGTGGAGCCATTTTTGCCTTGTATTTGCTTTATAAACAGGTGCTTTGGAGAGGTGATGCATTATGTGATTGACAGGTACTGTTATGCTGCCATATCATCTCCAGATACGAGTGTCGAAGACTCCTACAAGAGCATTGGCTCTGTGACTGTATTGTAACCTTCATTGTTTGCGGAATACATTTGAGCTATGTTTTCGAGTGTGGGGTTTTTCACCCGATAAGAGTTTTCCCCACGTATATCTTGTGTCTCTCTTCTTCTGTCTTACATTCTTGTGTATGTGTTTTCTGCAATATCTCTATTAGTGGGTTAACATAATCTGTAATTGTAAAGATAAAATTGAATTTGCACTCTCCTCCCCTCATTAGATTAATGTAGGAAGCGATTTATGCACACCTAGCTTCTTTTCAAAGGTGACATCTATTTATGCTTCAATCAATTTATCTTATCATTGGATTTGGTCTCTACCCTGCAAGGGCACGTACTCTATCTAACAACGGTGTTGGAAGGCTTGAATCCCATTTTGGGGCTTGACTGAGGCAAGCTCCTAAACACCACAACCCCCAAACCCCTCTCTTTGTGATTACATGTTATAGGTGCAGGATTTGGCAAAGTGGAGTTACAAAGAAGCAAAGCAAAGGATAGAGATTCGAGATCTGGAGAAAAGTGTAGAGAATCAACCCTACTAGACTAGGGCATCCACCCTGGAGTCCTCCTAACTGGCATTTCTAAAAACTCAGAAGCAGGTTGCAATCTGACATAGATCACTATTCCAGATCCATAGAAAAGTTGCCCTATTAGACTTGGGCGCCCACACCATTGTCCCCAAAGTTTTGACCTCTAAAAATCTAAATCTTGGTATATTTCTAATTTGTATTTAGTGCCTTTTTGTGTGATCATTTATCGTATTTCATTCATCTGTATATAATTTCATATAATCAGGGTTTGAGGCTTAATTGAACTAAGGATTAACAAATTTGTTGATCTATTCTATCTCTCCTTATCATTCCATAGTGACATCAACCCTGTAGCTAAGTCCTCTTACATCAGTAGTGACTTAGCTCAGTTTATGTCCTTGAATGTTAATGTGAAGGGAGGGCTTGATTGAATCTATCTTAATTACATTTCATCTTATCCCCTTTTCACACATAACAAGTATAATTTAGGAAGAATCTGAAAAGCACTTTGTTAAATATTAAATGATTTCTTGACAAAGTCAAAATTTGTTATATTACACAAGAGTGCTCAGTCTTTGGGTCATTGAGTAGAATGCCAGGAAGTCATAGACCCTAGTATTTGCAAGTGAGCAAAGAGGGACTCTCTAAAAGGTTAAAGTCACCTAAACCCTTATATATTATGTTTATCCTAGATTAAGGATTAATTCTAAGTCAGATTGACTAGGATTTGAGTTTAGTCAAGACAAATTATGTCTAGAGATACTAGTCAAGCTAGTCAAATTGTAGAATGAAGTAGTTTCCAATTCGAGTTAGAGGTGTGTGAACACACAACTACATTTATTGCAAATGTTTATTTATATAGAAACTTTGGCCAAAGTGATGCATTTGTCTCTGAATGCATTAGTCGGTTCATAGTGTCTAGATGGCGTGACCTATTAGAATGATTATACTTAGCTAGAAGATTGTCTAGAGTTGTATGGTCGATTGAGTTACGTAGGACACAACACTAGAACTTAGATGGCATCCTATTGGTTCCTTATGTCTACTCTTCATGAAGGGTAGGGCCACTTCCAGGAAGGAAGGTGTGTGGGGGACCGACGATCTGTGGTTGGAGGTAAAGCACTCGGATGATGCTCTCCCTCTATAGTAGAAGACTTGCCGAGACTTGTCAGACAAATATCAAGATTCCAGATGTAGTGTACTTCATGATTGACATATGATTGTCAAACTTATGCAAAAACTATTCTTTTGCCAAGTGCAAATTATTTGTAAATGTAAAGTGAAGTGATTTCACTATGCTTTTGTCTTTGAATATATTGTATTTTCAAGGTTGAAAAATATTCATAAAAGATATGCATTTATTTCTATGTTATTATGCAAATGTTAATTTTTTTTTAATGTTTAATATGTTCATTTACTTTCTTAGTAAAATTTCATGAGTAATTCCAAGTAATATGAGGTGGTATGTTACACAAACCAAAATATCAAGGAAACCTACAAGTAAACATGTTTCAATAATACATCTTAAATCAATAACATCCCACATGCAACAAGAAAGGCCATCATACATTAATCTACTTCTCATTACATTAGGCCAAAAAATGTGGCAAGGGGGATTTGGTAGCTAGGTTCAAAGGATCCCATAAAATATTACACTGTGCCATGGAGACATTCATTTATAGATAAACCCTTTCTTGAATACTACTTCTATGATTTACAACACATGTTTCATCCCTTACAACACTTGACATTCATTATTTGATATATTAGATTGACTTGAGACACACTAGATCAAAAAATTGGTTCAAGGACAACCCTTTGAACATCTCACAAACATGTCTGTAGATAATTTTAGTATAATTCAATCTTGTGGATGTAGGAATTCAATAAAATCACACACATTACATCTTGACTAGCCTCAATAACACTTGACATAAATAGATCATAGTTGGAGAGAGTAGGATTGCACTTGCAATAGTAGAAAATATCCCTAAGATCAACAAACAGGTACTCTATGTAATGAAATAGCTTGCACAAGAGAAGAATATAATAGGAAATATGCTACAATTACCTGATAATACTTTAGAATAATAAGCCACTCTGAGAGGGAAAACCTCCAAAAGTCTCCAAAAAGAACACAATTTGCAATCCGGTGATAATAAACTAACCACTACCTCTTATATATACTATACTTATGCCATGGATGCCACCTAGGCTAACTTAACTACTTATATAATACTATATTGATGATCATATAACTTAATTACATGGGCTATGGTAGCCACAACTTGACTACTCATATCCCTATTCACACTATAGAATTGAGCGTGTAGCATGCTCCCCATTTCACACAAGCATTGTCCTTGACACTAAGCAATTGTGGATGTTGTTGCACAAAATCTTCATCTTCCCATGTGGCAACTTCGACAGGAAAATACTTCCAATTAATGAGGTACTCTATGATTGTCCTAGTCCTCAACTTCTTCATGCACGTTTGGAAAATTAATTAGGCTCCAAGAGGGGTCTTCTTGTTGAGGGGTGTGTTGGAAAAAGGGATAGAGAACAAGGTAAAGTTGCAGCTATGTAGATTTTAAGTGTTTTCAAATCTAAAATAAAAGCATGTGTAAATTTGAAAATTACTTTCAATTTAGATGTAACAGTATTTCTCCAATTTAATCAATGTAGTAGAAGAAAAAAAACATGATAAAAGTAGTCACAAAATTTACGTGGAGAAACCCTTGCGGGAAAAAACTCCACATCCAAAGAGATTTATTCTTGTATTAATTCATGTAAATGAGTTTACAATAATACTGAAATCTTCTTTGGATTCTGCTAGCACTCCGTTATTTATTCAATCTTCAAATATCTATCTTTCCTATCATTACCTGTTTGTAATTTGTAATGTTGTGATTCACTTTCTACCAACTCAAGGCATCATTATATAGAAGCCATGGATCTCAAACATACAATAATCTATATCCAATAGCATGAGAAGAAACCTCATGCAAATCCAAGCGCCTAATATAGCGAACTCCAAAGCTACATGGTAGAAATCAACTGTTAACTGCAAGTCTCAAACATGGGCGCCCAAGAAATCCCAATCAAACTTGGTCAACTAAAGTGTTATGTGACAACAATGAGGTACAACTGAAAGTCTCAACATGGGTGCCTGAGAAGTCAAACTGAAGTGTTATGTGACAATAACAATATTAAACTGAAAGCTTCTTCATAAGCACCTAATAACTCGCAATTAGACATAGTCAACTAAAGTATCATTGAAGTACCAACACACACCAATGCCATGCAAACAACATGCATCATTGATGCCCCCAATATTATTCTATAACATCTTATTCTATAACATGCAAGAGTCATGTAACCACATGTAGCACCATGCAAGAATTATCCAAAACTGATCTTGAGTTAGAGTGTAATGCAAGATACATGTAACACCATATAAATGACATGCAATAACATGCAAGTCCATATAACTGACATGCAACAACATGCAAGTCCATATAATTGACATGCAACAACATGCAATCACATTCAAGTGACATGCAACAACATGCAAGCACATACAAGTGACATGCAACAACATGCAAGTTCATATAAGTGACATGCAACAACATGCAAGTCCATGCAAGAACATGCAAGTCCATGCAATTAACATGCAGCACATGCAAACTCATACAAGTGGCATGCAACAACATACAAGTCCATGCAAGTAACATACAACAACATGCAAGTCCATGCAAGCTTTTATGAGTTCATGTAAGGAATATGCAAATATCATGCATCTCTAACTTCACTGTTAACTGTCGTTAACACATCATGCTCATGCAAATATCATGTGCATCTCTAACTTCACTGTTAACTACCACATCATATTCATGCAAATGTCATGGATCTCTAAATCCGTTGTTAATTGCCACATCATGTTCATGCAAATATCATGCATCTCTAACTCTACTATTAAGTGCTACATCATGTTCATGCAAAGTGTATTAACATTATCTACTCATGCACACAAAAAAACAAACTCCTAGTCTTCATTGGAAACACCTCCAAAGTGAGTGCCCAAATTGGCTCCATCTTCCTAGGAAGTATCCCAAGTCAAGGTAGACATCAAAGAGTCAACTACAAGTCTCCATGGACTCCACTTCCAAAGTGGGTGCCCAAATTGGGTCCTACCTCATAGGAGTTATCAACATGTAATAGTGCTATAATTTAATATTATTTTGTCTCTCAAGTTCCTATGTGTTGGAGAACACTTTCCAAGAACTTTGGAGACACATAAATTTGGTTAGGATTACAAAGATAATGACAAATTATCCCATTCTCCCACTTGATATTATACATTACAATTAATCTTATGAGGTAATAAAAATTTAATCACAGGGGAAAACATCCCTAGCCATCAATGTACCATTGATTCTTCAACCTGCTAATGTGCTCCAACAAGATACCTGAAAAAGCATCTGCACCAATCTCAACATGAACACAAACATCAAATCACATGATAACATAAGACTCTGAGTGTTTTCCAGACTCATACCAAATGGAAAAGCAACCACAACAAGTTGCTAGCTCATCCAAAATATCCATACCTCAAAAACAAGGGTGAATAAATCATCATAGGTAGAACTCCGTGCCATCAACATACCAAACCCAAAACTGCAATCAAGTCCCTATAAATCAATCCTTCTAATCATGCATCCTCCCATGTTAATACAACATACCAATGTACAAATGACGAAAGACAAGGCCAACAAACAAAATCTATAATAACACTGAATGGATTTGTGAATATTAACAGTCCACATCCAAGTCTTCAATGCAACCAATGGGTAAAGACAACCCACTAAACTGCACAACTCATAGATCCCAATAGTGAAACATGCAAAATCATCTTCACATCAATAACCTGCAAATTGAGACAACCAAGAAGATATCATGACAATAAAGAGAATACATATCTAGTGTTAGATGTAAAAACAAGATAGGTTGAAATGTAATTGAGATAGATTCAATCAAACCCTCCTTTCACATTAACATTCAAGGACATAAACTGAGCTAAGTCACTACTGATGCAAGAGGACTTAGCTACAGGTTTGATGTCACTATGGAACGATAAGGAAAGATAGAATAGATTGATGAATTTGTTAAACCTTAGTTAGATTAATCCCATATCTTTTCCCAAGTTCCATTAGTGGCGACTTGGCCATATGTGCATTCTAGTTTGGCAACTTCTTGCCTATATTTCCAATAGGCTTTGATTTTATCCTTGCTCAATCCTTGATCTTTCAGAGTTTTGTGGAGGCCACGTGTCATGACCTTGCTAGGGTCATATATATGCTTCCCAGTATAAAAAGCTTCCCAAGAAGAGAGGCTTTGTAGGGATCTCACATATTTCCACATAGGAATCTAGGGAATCACTAGTTTGGTGTCTTTTGGCCTCTATGCTAGGCCAACTTTAATAGACAAACCCATCTTTGATCCTTAGATTTTTTACCCAATTGACCACGAAACCGTTTGGATCATAAATTGAGTAGTTGTCCATGAGTTCCAACCCTAAGTCCACCAAATTTAATGTGAGAAGGCACTGTAAACCTCTCTTATTGATCATTATTCCCATGAAAGAGAAGGGTGTGTCATAACATGCCTTATTTTTCCTCCCTATGCCATATTCAAAGTCGATCGTGTTTGCCTAACGAACACATTCAATTGCTAGAACTCTATTTGTAAGATACTTTGGAAGTTTGAAAGCTTCCTTCTTGAAACCATGTGGCCTGATCATTATGTAATGCTGGTCAAAATACCAATCACAAGGCACATTACTATTTTTCATTATCCCCTACTATCTCTGGCTTAGCTAGGTGATGTCATCATAGTTTAGATCTATGAGGGTGGGGGCAAGGAAATTTTCCTCAAACCCATAGTAATCTAAGGTTTGAGTGAGCATGTGTCCAAGTGAATACTAGAATGACTCTTTGAGGATCAATGAAATCATCTGTAATGTTCAAATGCATGAATTCTTGGAAAACATGGACATTTTCATACTAAAGCAAGTGCACCAAGAAAAGATGAATAGCTAAACACCCATGGGGTGCTAAAATGGCTAAGTTGATAATGTATGGTATCGGCTATGAATTCTACAAAGTTAAAAAGAAAGGATTAATATTGAGTGATGATCTTCAATTTTTGGAGAACACCCAAATGGAAATCTTTTATTCTCTTGTCATCATCCAATCTAAAGATAGAAGCTAGCATGGAGCAAGCATCCCACATGTTTCAATAAAACTGGGCTATAGCAATGGGGAGGGACTTCATATTTCCTGTCTCCAAACTGAGCTAGTTATTCTTGGTATCCTAGGTCTTTTTAAAATTATTATAATTGTAGTGAAAGGCTCCCATCATATGTGGTAGTTATAGCATTACATTGATATTATCAACATTAATTCAACACCTACATAGTTTTCCCTTGGATGAGCCCTATCTTGGAGTCGTAATAGTCTGAGAAAGCTTGCACCATCTTTGGACATGGATGAACTTGGGGGAGCATATATTGGGCCAGAGTGGAGCTCCTGATCCAGATTTTAAAGGTCTAATTTCCCCTAGTTGGAGCTACTCAATCATTCATGCATGTGCTCCATCTCACAGACTCTTTGTGGGTTTTGTTAGCACATGATCAAAAAATGATTTGCTAGGTCAAAGAAAAGGGTGGAATTGGAGCACTTCCCCTTCCTCACTGATAAGTGCCATAATTGTCACTTTTAATCTCTATGTTTCCTATTTCAAAGCCACATTTCTACAAACATAAATCCATCTTTTAAGCTAAGACTCTAATTAATATCTAGACAAAGCAGTATGTTATATGTAATGTGTTTTAATGAATGTTTGTATGTTAAAGTAGTTTTCACATGTAATATGGTATGATTTTCTTATTTATCATTATCTTAGTGAGTAGGGATTTCTCTATAGGACTAACTGATTCCTACAGTAACCAAGAACAATAACTTGTAGCCAAGGATGTAGAGTTCCTGCAACCAAAGGACCAGTTGCCTGTAACTGAAGAATCTGCTTCTTGCATCCAAAGGATCAACTCCTGTAGCAAGGCACATAGTTACTTACAGTTGTCCAAATAGCGGCTAGCCCCTCCTCTACAGATAAGAATGAGTTTCAGAAATAACAAGGAGAGAGAGTGTAAAAGATGGAAAACACCTATCTTTCAGTGAGGAATGTGTAGGGATTGAAGGAATCCAAGATAATTGTCCCCATGTTTCTTAATTAGCTTGCTCGTACCACAGTCCTATTTGAAGTATTACTCCTTGGTTGTTTCAAGTTTAAGTTTCCTAGTTTGATTTTGCTTTTCTAAAATAAGATCCCTTCCCTTGTATACTGAGAAGTGGGCTGACTAGTCATTAGTTTTCATAAATGCATGAACTCTTGTTGGATGTGTATATATTGTTTTCACCCAACATATCTAGGATAGTTAGATTTTCTTCATGAATATACTAGATTGTTGCAGTTAGTAAGAAAAACAAAGTTTTCCATTACAAGTTATTTTTGTTCTTATTCTCAGAATGTGATGAGTTGATTGATGAACTCATTTTGATTAAGTAACTGATAGAATAAAAGGGATGTAATCAATTCAAGCAAGTGACCACTTGAGGTGGAGTGCAACCTATTAGTCTTAGATCTTTGCAATTAGAATTATATTTGTTTAATTCTATTTTGGTTTATTGTTCTAATTTAGTTGGTAGTTAATACAGTTAGCTTCAGAGTTTACAAGGTAGTTTCCCTATTTTCAATATTACATTCATTTTCCAGTTTGCAAAGATTATTATTTACTAGCTATACACAACCATAGTATCCAGAAATTTGTGGTTGTACACATAGTACTGACACCATACCAAGAAACACGTCCCTATATTGATAAAGTAAATGTAGTATATCATCACTCACTGAACTACTTGATATGGGATAAGGGCATCTGTTGAGTTACATGCAAGCCTTAGCTGCATTAGGTTTAATGGGAATCGATATAGCTCAACATTTTTGCCATCATTATTGGGGATGATGTCAAAGCTTTAGAAGCTTCTGGGTTTAAGATAGTTTGTTTTCCTTAAGATTTTAAATTCATTCTTTATACCTTACAGCAAATAGCTAGTCAAAAAAAATTCCAAGAATACATTCACTAACATTGTGCAACAGACGACAATAGAAGGACTGTGAGTATTGCATGTGACAAAGAAGAGACTATTTGGGAAGATTCTTTCCAAATGTCAAAAATAGTCAAGAAATAGTTGTCGAAGGTGAGGTCCCTACAGTAATAGAAGACATTGAAAATCAAGAAGATATAGCTCAAGTAATAGAAAAAATAGGTGACATTTCCATTGAAGAGAAACAAGTAAATCCATCTCACACACACCCACAAGCTAGTTTGGATCATGTCCCAATGGCTGAAGAAGAAGTGGAGAATCCTGCTAACCTGGTTACTTTTTAGTTCTTATAATTGACCACGTAAGAGCAATTGTCATGAAGAACATTCCTCCTTCTGCTCTACCAAACTTTCATGGTCTAATTACAAAGGACTCCAATACATTCCTATTTGAGTTCGACATCCTTTGTTGAATCTATGATTACACCACGGATGCACAGAAATTATAGCTCTTCCCAGTCACCCTCAAAGATGTTGCTTTGAGGTGATTTATGGGATTGGGCAGAGATGTGGTGACAAATTGGCAAACAATGAGGGAGAAGTTTTTACAGAAATATAAAGACTACTACTAAGGAAGAGATATGAGGGGAGATGATATATTCAAAATGTCACTAAAAGAAGACCAACCCCTTGAGGATTATGTAGAGAGGTTTATGTTCTGCCTGCAAAAATCATGACAAAATAGACTCTCTTCAGAATCACTCAAACTTGTATTTTTGAGAGGGGTAAATGAGGAATGTATGGGTTTTCTAGACCTCATTGGAGGAGGTGACATTTCCCAGATACTATTTGATGAAGTCTATAAAATATACAGAAACTACTCAAGGTCCATGACGAAAAAGACCCGCAACCTCAGGGCTTTGTCTTCTACAAAGACCGTTGTAGAAGTCTCTAGAGTAGAGCTCATGAACCTCCTTAAGGACATGAAGAAAGACATTATCAGTCATCTAGAAATTCAATTGGACACCTTGCATGTGATGAAAAAGAAAGAGGAACCAAAAGCAACATTGGTTGAATATTGCCCCCATTGCAAATAGAAGAAGGCTAGTTGTAAATGGAAGAGGATAGCTAGCATAGCCGAGGAAAGGCTTGAGAAACCAAAATTCAAGTTGTTCACTAGTACAGAAACAACAATATATTACTAAAAAAACTACTAAAAAATGCTTATAAATGACCAAACATGGTCACGTGACCATTAGTAGTTTATTGCCAGTCATTTATAACGCGACCAAATTGATGACTAAACCAATTTTAGTCATTTATTGGTTGTTTTGATTGATCGATTTGGTAGTATATTTAGTCATTGATTGTTGTAATCTGGTCACTTATTTAGTCATTTTTTTCACTGATATATTTAGTCATTGATTGTTGTTAACTGGTCTTATTTAGTCATTTTTATTCACTGATTTTTGTCCATTGGTAGTGTATTTAGTCATTAATTTTAATCATCATTTTGATCAATTTGGTAGTATATTTAGTCATTTTTATTCACTGATTTAACACTAGTCATATATTTAGTCATATTTATTCACTGATTTCTGTCAATTGGTAGTATATTTAGTCATATTTATTCACTGTTAATGATTTATGTCAATTGGTAGTATATTTAGTCAATTTAATTATTAATTGACGTCAATTAGTAGTATATTTAGTCATTTTAATTAACTGATATTTGAGGATTTAAACATAAAACATAGAAATACACATCAATCATCAATTAGTTGCACACAATATAAAGACAACCATTAAGAAGGCAAAATCATTGAACTTTATTAAAAGAAAGGTGTTCTTACAGCTTGCACAAGTCTAAAATATCTATCTTGCTTGAAAAATGCTTAGAAATAGAGTATTAAAATGTTTATTTTCAATCACAAGACTGAAAATCCGAGTTACAATGCACAGAAATGACAAGAAAGAAACTTCTCCAAGTTTACAATGCTTTGCCAAAAAGTGAACTGTCAGTAAATGACTCTCAACCAGCCTAATTGTTGCCACATGTCATCTAATCCACCCCATCAGTCTAGCACTTGTCCTTCTTGACTACAACCAAAGGAAATACACTGTCATATGTAGTCAGGTCTGTGATAGGATTTTCATAATGTGAAACATGGACTAGATCAGGCTTCCTTAATGAAACATCACTGTATTCTTGTGTCTTGTACTGTCACCAGCACTGCTTATGGTACATGTTTTTATTGAGTTTGAAGATATCAAGTCCTCTTAGGGCATGGAATCAGATTCTTCCTTCATTAATGCATCTTCAAAAGCCTCTTTTTGAGTCTAAACCGTTCACTTACCCTGCCTCTATTACATTGGACACTTGGTACAGGCAATCATATTTAGTGTCCTTGGTCTTCACTCATTATGGTGACTGAACTGTGCATACTTTCTTTCTAAATGATTGCCCTGCAACTTTCATATACTTGCCTTTTAATGCTAACACTGCAGTCCTTTGTTCCTTTGCTCATGCCACTGAAACCATGTTTACTATGCCTGTATCCCTGGGAACCATTGACCATTGCCACTCACCATGAACATCTTACCTCTATGCACTCATTATCTCTCTGTTATAGAACAATCACCCATAAGTATACAGAATTTAGACTTTCATTTGTAGACTATCATAGGTTTATGAAACTATCATATTCCTGCAACTATACTACCATGTAGAATATATACCTTGTAATAATAGCATTATTAGTGGTTGTCCTTTTTTCTATTTAAGACTTCTATAAATTTGTCTACTGGTTGCTTCCAAAGTCTTTGATGGGCTGTAGAATTAGTCTCTTATATGTTACTTTTTATACTCCAAAAACTTCTTTCATGGCATCCTTTAAGATATTTATCCATGTTTGCACTATGATATGTTGACCTTCTTTATACTTCTAAGACCTGAACTTATAGTATTATTGTGGAATGTGATGATCATATTATCTAATGAATGAATTAGATATAGATATGTATAAAAGTATAAATAAGATGTTTTTATGGTTAGTCATGAAGAATGCTTGTGGTATATGCTTTTGGGAATTAATTCTATATGCAGAATTGGACATGTCACAATGAGATCGAGCATTTGTAGTAGGTTGTAGACAAAGGAGTTAATAGAAGTATGAGTTTCAATGCTAAGAATGCAGAGATAGTTGAAGACAATTATGGAGCATCATGGATAGTAATAAATTATGGAGTGGATTTGTTTCAAATATGGTTATGGACATTGTTCATGAATTAGACTTCTAATTTAGGCGTGATAAATTATCAGAGTCAGTTAATTAATAAATAAGGCTCTCTCTCCATTTTGTATAGTAAGGGGGAAGATGAGATATATAAGGTAGCAGAGTCAAGTTGTTAGCAGTTCAGTTCAATTCAGTTATCATTTCCTTTTCTATGTGCAAAGACTCAAGCATGTTACATTTAAGGAATACAATCTGGATATGACAGAAAAGATTTCGTTGTTGAACACCTTGATATGAGTTGATTCTGTGTATGGAATAGGTTAAGCTTTGATATATGTTACAAAGATACGTAGAATCTGGATTAGATTTGCTTTCAGTTAAGGAAGACAGTCTCTTGAGCTAGCCACTCAAGGTATTGATTCTCTCCTTGTTTATTTTATTTCAGTTAATGTTGGTTTATTAGTTTTCTATTAAAACGTAATTTGAATTCAAGTTAGTATTATGTTTTGATCAAATAGATATAGTTCATGAACAATTGCATATTAATGTCTTCACAAATCCTCTGGAGGTCAGCAGTTAGTCATTTCATTCTTGACAATTCAATTAAGTTAATTCTACAAGTTTCCTTGTTGTAATAGTTATCTACAGACCTTGCTATAGGTACCCGTAGCAACTAGGATTTATAGTTGTTTTCATTGTTTTATAATTCTGTCAATTCTAGCAAGATAAATTTGTTTGTTTACAGTTAAGATAGAATAGTTGGGAACCATATGAGCCTTGAAGGCATATATTTTGCAAGTACCATCATAAGCTTATGCTCCTTGGTCGATAATTCAATGTAGGAATTCATAGTGATAGAGTGGATTGTTCAGATAGGTTTTCCCCTGAATTAGTTAAGTCTACAACACATTAGTTTTCCTCTATAGTCTTTATGAAATGCTAACATCATCACCTTATGACTGTAATCTTCCTCATTGATCTTTGTACATTGCCAACTGCCCTTCCTTTCTCAAAAACTAACACACCACCCTTGATCATAGCAGCTTAAGACTCATCTCACTTTGTCTATGGCATGAACTGTGTACTTTATCTCTTGCTCACTATCATTTATGCTCCTTGAGTCTTCATGACATCTCATATATGAAGCTCTCTCCTTTATGAAGCTCTCTCATTTATGCTCCTTGAGTCTTCATGACTGTCTTCATGATTGAGTGTTGATCGTGTCCCATATATGAAGCTCTCTCCTTCAATGCAGGCAACAATAACCCTAGAATCTTTTCATAAAGGCATATAAGGCAGTGATCCTGAATATTTAGGGAGGAAAAGCAACATAAAATCAAGTCCAAAAAACCTATAAGACTTAAATATGTGTCTTTGCTTTGAAAAATGTGTTACAAAGTGTGTTTCTTAGTGCTATGATTGAGAAAACTAAGTTACAATGACTTTTTTTGCTTATACAGCTCCAAAATAGACAAAAAACACTAAGATCCCTGAACAACACATTCAAACTATTGCATAAAGCAGTGGGCCAAGCTGTCTAACAACTAGTACATGATAAACATCAACTATGTCATTTTTTTCAAATATTTTAGTGGCCACCATGTGAAGGTCCCTTCTTTCTCTTTCAGACGGATAGCTCCATCTATTTTGTCTTCATAAGCAAGGGGTATGTTACTTGTGACCTTTAAAATATTTACATTTTCATCTCTTGTTCCTTTCAATTTGACTCCATGTACAATAGATAGTGAGTGAATCCGCCCAATGCCCATAGTAGCACCATCAAATAGATCCAACACCCCAACTTTATCCCCTTCTTGGAGTTTATCAATATTAAATATCTGCAAAAACAAAAAAATTACACATTATATTGAGATGTAAAACACACATTATATTGTTTTTGATAGCTGTATGTAATGTCTTATGTCTTGGAACAAATCAGTTTTTGTATGTGCTTTTTTTTATTCTATTGAATAACAAAGAAGCAACTTCTTACTCTAAAAAAAAAACTAACCCATTGCAAGGTACAAACAAATGGAGGGCAAGACTACAATAGTGCTAGACTGTATGAGTACTCCAGAAAGAGACATGGATTGGCAATGAAGTCCCCCCAACTGAGGACCATGACATCCCCAAACACAATGCACTAATGCATAGTCAAAATCTATGTATGCACTCTATTACAACTAAGCTCTATGCTTCCATATGTAAGTTATATGTTCTCCCTTATTTCCATAATCTATGTATACTAGCTAATTACACTTCACTACTATTCTAACCAACTTCTATCAAATAGGTAATGATTACCCTTATTTACATAATAAAACAACCATTACTTACTTGAATAATACTTGAATAGTACTTACTTGCATATGGTTTCATAGCACTCACCTCAAGTTCAACATGACTACTACTATGAATATCATGTGCATGCTCATCGAGTTCATCATCATAATTATCACTATCAACATTGACATGAAGTTGTACAGTTTTGCAGAGAGCTCTATTGATAGGGCCTTTTTCTTTTCATTCTACTTTCATATAATTGCTCTGCATGTGGTTTAATCATCATGCAAAAATTAATATAAGTCAAGTAAGGAATGCAAAAGCTATAAATTTTTGTCTAAAAGAACATTTTAAGCATGAAGAATTAATGACAGAACATTGGGACGGATTAACTTACAACTTAAAGAATGCAAAAGCTATAATTTTTTGTCCAAAAGAACATTTTAAATATGAAGAATGACAAACATTGGGACAGATAACTGACAACTATTATATTACCTCAACTTCAACATAACTATGATGACTGTGCTGCACATTCTTGTCTAGTTCATCATGATCACTATCAATATCGGTAGCTCTGTTGACATCATGAAGGCATTTTTGCTTTCCTGCTACTTTGATAAAATTGCTTTGCATGTGGTTTAACCATCATGCAAAAAAATATACAAAGCATTCAATAGTCAAGTAAAGAATGCAAGCTATAAATTTTCTAAAAGACCATTTTCTGGATCACTCCAACAATAAAGAAACTGGGTTGGATTCTCCTACGCATAGATTTCAATAATCTGCATATTAAGAGGCATTTGTATACAAAATTGCCAAACAAGAAGAAATGAGATCAATAGAGCCTCTTACCTCATTTGAATCCGTTGATTTATGCTCATTCCATGCAGAAATTATAGGGTTAACAGAGGCAACCAATTACAAAATTTGCTGAATGAGACCGTATATGCAATTCAGTACATGTTGGTACCCTTCATTTGAGTTGACATGATCTAGAGAGGCTGGTCCTACTGGGCATGTAACAGATGGTTGTGAAATCTTTGTTGATGAACTAGATTTCCATTTCATCCTACTCTTAGATTTACTAGGATCTAGTGCTTTCATATAATTGACAATATCTTCTGCACCTGCTTCTCTATTATTGTTTTCCACGTAAAATACAATGTCAATTTCAACATATAGTCAGTTCAATAAAAAATTAAAATAAATAACACAATGTAAATTGAACCAAAAAGCCATACACTTACTCCAAATTTGTCCATTTTGGCCTGCAACCTGCCTCGGCCAAATGTATATCTAGCCCTCACATTATCTCTTGCTCTCTTGCCTCTGTTACTCTTTGCCAAATATTCTTTGAAATGCATACTTTCTTTCAATGCCTCCCACTATTTGGGACATAGAGTGGAGTCTAACCTCTCTTTTCCCTCCATGATTTATTTTCTACAATTGTATCTAAAAATGTTCATCAAAATTCTCATCTTTGGCTTGTAATATTTTCTAGAGATTTGTCCACCAGTAGTCTCAAAAGCATTTTCCATTTTTTGGATAACATTTTCCATAGATCGTGGATCTTTCTCTACAAAACTTGATTTGCAAATATCCAAATGGGCCCTACATCTTACACCCAACTCGGAGGCCCACTTTGCAGCATTTGGCCCAATGGGCTCACCATCTCTCGATACCTCAAGCAAGAATGGCTTCTTGCCTTCTAATTTTCTTTCTTTTGCATTCCTCTTTGTAGATCTGTACAAATCTTGACTCAATCTTTGTCTTTTGAAAAAAGCGTCCACATCTTCTATTAAACAACTACCAGTATTTCTAGCTGATCCACTAGTTCCATCAAAAGTTCTAGATGCAACAAGTGCACTCTGAGGCACAATAGATGCAAGCGGTCTCTCTTCATGACTTTCATTAACTAAAACTTCATGCTCCTTGGCCACATTAGGTGTGGCATCAGTAGGTAGATCATGAGTACTAGTCTCCGTAGATTTCACGTCAAACACATCCTTTAATCTTGAATAAATCATCTGCAAACCTGTTGTTCATTTAATGCTCTGATATTTTTCAATAATCTCTCTTAGACTTTGTTCTAAGAGATCATCACAATGTTGCACATCACCATGTGCTATATTAGGCTACACATGATCACCATGTGCTATATTAAGCTGCACATCACCATGTGCTATATCACGTTGCACATCAGCATATGCTATATCAGGTTGCACATGATCATCATTGCAACTATTGTTTTCACCAACTGCATTTGTTGAATCACAAAAGCGGTGGCTTCTATGAGATGGCGACACTGTATCTTTTCTTTCCTTTTGTTTTTTCTCCGCATTTTCTTTGCACTCTTTTTGTTGCCTATAAAACAGAAAATAATATCATTTATACATAAAGCTCTTGCCTATAAAATTTTATTAAACACTAATAAACAAATAATATACTACTTAGTGGATTTACAACTTGCCTGTTTGTCAAACCAAGACTCAATAAATATTCATTATTCTTGGCCACTTTTTCTCTACGAAGGTGCTCATAATTTGTCAGTGAAGTTTCAAGATTATGATCACTATCATCTAATTTGCACCTTACAGCCCTTCTCTTCATTTCTTGAAGTCCAAATAAACAATAATGTATAAATCAACAACTTGAATCAATAAAACTTTATTGAGTTCATAAGTTGATAACTGTTGACTTTTCAATCTGTTGATAACTACAAATGAAAACTTAAAATAGACTTCAGTTTACAAATTAAAAAGAATTTGTAGTCAAAAACCAAGAAGATGTTTACAATTACAGGTATCAGACAAATTTTCCTTAGGGATATATTCACAAGAAAAGAACTCATAAAAACATAACACAAGCAGGATGAAGGAAAAACATAGTCTAGTTCATCATGAGGTGTGTTAGAACCATTCAAAATTTCACATAGTCCCACTCTGTTTCATACATTTTCCTTCCATAACTCCATAATTAGGGATTCATATTCCTTTTAGAATTATTCTAGGAGTCATTTATGAGCATCTCATATTAAGTCTATGTGAAAGAAATTTATATTTTTGACCATTGTTGTGTTTTTGTCTCTTACTGTAGTCCCGCAGTACATGCAAACAGCCTTGGCAGGAGTGCGGGAATTAGAGGATGTGAATACACAATTATCGTTTCCCCGCAGCATGTAGAAAATTCAGTTGCAGTGTTGCGGTATAAACTCAAGCGGCACATAATATGTTACCACGCCCCCGCAGCAGGTAAGGAGATGACCGGCAGCAATGCAGTACAAAGGAGTCAGGATAAAGTGTTCACTACGCCCCCATGACAGTTTCAAGTCGAGCCTACGGTGTTGCGGTATAAGGAGTTCAAGTGACCGGTAATGCTACATATCGCGGCCCTGCGATGATGATAACTTCGACTGACGGTAATGCGGTAAACAATGGATGGGAGACCATAGGCTCCCATGGCCCCGTGACAGTCAGGTCAAATCTTGGCGGTGGTGCGGTAAAAGACATAACGAATAACATGTATCCCGCCATCTCGCGGTGGTGTGCAACAAGGCTTGCGGGGTGGCGGTAAGTGGTGAAGATGAATGTAACTATCCAAGAGGTTCCGCAGTGCCGCGATTGGCCTAAGTTGGTCTTGTAGTGATGTGGTAAGGAATTAAATGTCAAAATGACTTCAGTGTTGCCCCGCAATGGTTATCATTGATTCCTGTAGGATTCCAGTTTTTGAGGAAAGGACTGCAAATCTTGAAATTCTCGCCCATCCATTGGATTGGATCAAATCAACAGTTTGTGTTTGAAAAGAAATGAATGCTGAGATTTGTTTATTTCATGGCACGAACCAGAGTTAATGGCGAAATGACCAGCTTCATGGCACAATAAAACTTGGGATTTCTTTGTATTTCTTCATTCCAGCGAATTTAGTGTTGATTACAGAAGGTGAATTCAAGCTTTGTGTGCTATCCTCAGGCATTTTCCAACCGGGTAAGTTTGCCCCATCACTCTTTGCATAAAAGTTGGTGTTTGGTTTGTGCTCTATTTTCAACTAGTCTAGTAAAGCAAGTAAAATATCAAAACCCTAGTTCGTAGAGGCACTAAATTATGACACCTAAAAAATCTCAGTCTATGAGTAAGAGCACTGACCCCCCTGCTCCCAAGAAATGATCACTTCAACAATCATTGTTGGACATCCTGCCAAATTCAGTTGACAAGGGCTCTAAGAAATTGTTCAAGGATGTTGTGGAAGGATGTCGGGATGTTGCAATCCCTATCTCTAGATGGAACCTTTTTTGGTATTTTTGTGGAAAGAAAGATGGACAGGGACCAGTTGGAAACCCATGGAATTTGGATTTGGCAAATCTTGTGGTGCCAAATGTATTTGTTGATGTGAATTTGATTAGAACATTGGTACAACACTATCACTTAGCCACCAAAACAGTTAGACTACCAAATGGGTCACCATTAGTGGCTATGGACAGGAATGTAATCATATATTGCTTCATGTTGAGCAAGCAAGCCCTCACACAAGTAGATTTGCAGAAGAGTGAGTAGGAGTACAATAGTTTGAGAAAAACACACAGAAGGGATGAGTTGCCCATGTAGATGAGGAAAGAGGCAAACAACAGAAGAATTGAAATCCCATCCACTGCAATTGAACCTTTCTCTGTTGAAGATTTTGCTGTCTATTTCAAAAGAACTTATTTTGCTTTGTGTTAGGTGTTGGGTATTGATGCCCAAAGTAGAATGCTTGTCGGCCTAATGATGATGGCCATGAGAATTCAAAATCCAGAAGCTAATGTTGAATATGATTTTGCATCATTCATTGAAAAGAAACTACATGATGGATTTTTGCAAATAAGAGAAAATAAAAAGCCCATGGATTTCAAATACTACTCTTTGTTATGTCATTTGATTTTGTATCAAAATAGAAGGAAGTGGCCCAGTGGAATGGATCTAAGCATGATTGGTGAAAAGGGATAAAGATTGCCAACACAGTGCTGGTGTTACAAATGCGATAGCCATCGCAAGAATTGTAACTATGTTGTGTTTCATGATGAATTCTCATTTAGAATAATGAATTCTCTTGGTATCTTTTCTCTCAAATTGACAAAAGAGATCATGGAAATGTTGAGGCCTCTTGCCCATAGGCCAGAATAGGGTCATAAGCATAACTATGCTAATTGCTTTTTCTTGCCAAATCATACTATAATCAGGGTATATGGGTGTACTCAGCCACCCCATGTGTTGCCCAAATTTGTGCCAAACAGAATTGCATTCCTTGAATTCATGTGGAAAATGATGTGGATGGAGAAGGATGTAATGAAGAAATAGAAGAAAGGCACATTTCTTCCTGATTCCATAGTGTTTGGTGATTGGCCCATTGGTTCTGATACTTTAGAGGATTTGCAAGCCTATTTGAAGGCTAAATATTCTTTGAAATCAGGTGTAGAGAGGGTTTGTGATCCAGAGGCTCACATGAACTTTGTCAGACAAACCATCCTCACAAGAATGGGAATATCCCACCAAATCAATTTTGATGAGGATGTGATCAAAAATCTTGTCACCTTTCAAGAAGTGTATAATAGGAAAAGAAAATGGGAGATTTTGAAAAGGATTGAGGATGATAGGAGAAAACAAAATCCTAATTTTTCTAGATTCTTTGTTGAAGAGAGGGACCCTGTGAGAAGAATAGATCTGATAATTGACAATTTTGAAAGAATATATAGAAAGTCTGAGAAGCAGCCTTCAAAGGCTACCAAGCTCAGTGTCAAAAGACCACCAAGAGTTGTGATTCAAGAGCCTACACCAGATGCAATGTCAGTACAAGATCCAACTCATGTCCCTAATTCACCACCTGCCAAAAGGCAAAGGATTGAGGATGTTTCTCCACTGGTTGCATATGAATTGATCGAAGGAGGGGGTGACACTGATGAAGTGGCTAGTATCTGTTGTGATGCTCACAACAAGCCCCATTTTACCCTTTAGCAAAATGAGGACCCCTACTGTGGCTTTTGCTTTTGGCTTGTGTGGTTTTGCTTGCTTGGCGGTAAAGGTAAAATGTCTGGGATGCTTGAAATTTGAGTTACACAATGCTTGGGTATAAGTGGCGGTTATCAATAGAATCTACATAAAAAATCAGCTAGGGTTGCCTTTTGAATCATTTGAAAATTTTGCATATTTTGAGAGTTATGCCTGTTTTTAGGAAAAGTCAACGCTGAATTGATGGTGGTCAACGTGTATCTGATATACATTGTCATTTGCATGTATATGTTATGCTTTTGGTATGTCGGGTTACTTTATTCATCGTATAATGTATATGGCATGCATTAAAGTATTTAAATCTAGACCCGGGATGGTGTTTTATAGCGAATTTATTAAACGTTGAATTCCGTAGTTGTATTTGTATATTACAACTCATGTATTAGAAATACAAATACAAAATATACATGGGAGGATGTCAAAATAAATTCAAAGTGGTGTATAAGGTCAGGGACCGTTTGTATGCTATATACATGGTTTTTTGCATGCTTTTGACATACGGATCTGAAAGTAAAATTAAATCGAATGTTGAAAAGAAAAATGAATGCATATATTTATGTATTGTTTTATGTATAACTGCATGTATCTTATATACAAATACAAAATCAGACGCGATCCAAAAGGTCAAACAAAATGAATTATAAATGGAGTCCACGTTTGTATATTCAGATGCATGTATTAGATATACAAAAGGTGAAAGATGCATTTGTGGATTTCAAACCATAATTAAATAGGGAATAAAGTGCATTCATTTGTAACAAAAGATAAGGGAAAATCATGAGTCTTTATGTATTTTGATGATTGTATATGATATACATGAGGATATACAAGGGAATTATACACAAAACCTGATGTAGTTAAAGGTTTGAATATTGTATGCTTCGGGTGGGGGTCCATGTCTGTATGTTGGAGATACATGAATGTGATATATAAAAGAGGTGATACAAAAAACTATGATGCAAAGCTGGACTTGAAATTAATTGTAATCTGTTTTATAAACTTGTTGGAGTCCGAGTTTGTATATTTTGATGATGTATAAAATATACATAGAGATATACAAAACTAAATATACAAAATTTAAAAGAGAAAAGTGGATGTATATGAGATACAAATTCAAAAGTGCAGAGAACTAATGTGTACAAGATTCAAAATATGAATTGAACAAGAAAAAGTAAAACTTAAATTGAATTGTATGCCTTAATTGCAGCATTTAATGCACATCTACCACTGAAAACCTAAATTTGAAGAAGTAAAAAGGAAATTGGATTATGTTAATCTTCACAATTGCATTCAGAGTTAAATTACAGAGCATTTTACAGAGCAAAGGTGAAAGGCAATTCAAAGGGCGAATTGAAATTTGAGAATGGTAGCTGGGTTGAATTTGAACGGTAAATTTCTTGTCAACGCTATTAGAGTCAATAGTTACAGTTCAGGTATGTACCGAAAAGCTCTTGTGATTTTACGGAATAAAATTACGGAAATTTTACAGTGATTACAATTGAATAATGGAAATGTGTTAGGCTTAAGTAATCATTATGATTAAATCGTGAAATTAAGCATAGTAAGGGAAATATGCATAATTCAAATGAAAGAGGCTTAGGGTAAAAGTTAAACAGTAAATATGTATGGTAAAAAACCCTAGTAAACATGGACATTGTTGTAAAAGAAATGTATACCTTTTCAAGATGCTGCCAAAAGGAAAGAAAATGGAGAAGACGGGTGGAAAAGCTGAAAAGAGGGAAACCAAAGTTAAAGAAGAGTTTGCAGTTAGAGGTTATAGCTCGAATATATATTGTTTACATAGGACATTGGATACTGAAATTGGGGATTTTGATTCTAAGGAGATATTGAACAAGATCCGAGAGCCTAGCATGTCTTTAGCCATGAAAAATATTTGGGATGTTGGGTTGTACAAGGTTGTAGGATTTCCATTAGCAATGGAGGCTAGGGATCAGGTTTCTGAATGTATACAGAGATATGATTTCAATTCTAGGAAGGTAAAACATAATGGAGTGGTGTTCACGGATTTGTCTATTGAAGGAATAGCAAAAACCTTCAGGCTGAAGACTACTGGAAAGATGAAAGAAGTGGACAAAGAGAAATATTTAGATGATTTTAAGAAGAATGAAGCAACGTGTAAGAGTGCAATATTCTATGGTTGGTATCATTCAGATAAGAAGCCGAAGGCAGTTGCCAGGGTACCAAAGACTTTATACATGTTAGATTTCAAGGAGGACGTATATATCATGATTACATTACTGAGTAGAGTAATGGGGTTGGAGGATGTTGCTTCATTTGAGCCTTGGATGTTTTCAGTAATTCAATTCATCAAAGAAGAAACAAGGGATGTGCATTGGGCTTTGGCTATTAGTAACACAATTTATGCACAGGCCTTGAGATTTAACAAACATAAGAAATTCTTCATGTCATCATACATTGTATATTTTTGTGCTGCAAAGATGCAATTGAATGGGATACCAAGGATTGGCACATTGGGAAATGGGCTAGGATAGAAGTTAGTGTATGATCATTACCTGGACCTACAAGTACAAAATGTAGGGAAGAATTGGATAAAGGTCAATGATATGTTTTCCATTTACTTGACAAGGATACTAACAGGAGAGAAAGATCAAAGGTTGTCTGCAATAGCAAAGAATACAATTACATTGCATAGTGCGTGGTATATTCAATACTCTACTTTCACATACATCAGAACTAAGGGATTTAAAGGCAAACCTTTTAGACTACCAAGATACTCATCAGACAAGGTGGTGTTGCTAGAGTTCACTAGACAAATATTGGATGTATATGCAATGTACAAGGCCCAATGTAACAGGGGTAACATCAAGTTCCCCTTTGTTATTGGAAGGTATTAGTGTTTCAATGAGGATGTGGCTAAAACTTTAGAGGTGGAATTGTTGTATTATGGTTTTCCTATTTTTGATCTAATCAGACCTTTTGATCCATTCAAAATGATTCACAATTTTATAGATAAGAAGTACAAGCATCAACCTCACATTGAGGAGTTTTGGTCAGACTGTGACAATGAAGCTAAAGTGAAGAGGAGAGCTCATCAAAGATTAACCCTTGATCAGATGAGAAAACTGGGGGGAATTGAAGTGCCCCAAGAGATCAGAGATGATGATGAGAATACCTTGCATACAGGGTATGACAGTACAAAGGAAATTCTGACTAAACCAGATTGGAATCAATCTGAAGAAATTTCATTGGATAATATTTCAAAGTCAGTGTTTGCATACTCAGATATATGGGTAAAAGAAAGAATAGAAGAATTAAAGGATAAGGGAATAACACTCACTTACCTGGGTAAGAAGGGTAAAAAGAGAAGTCAGGATAATGAGAAGGATTTTAATGATTTTTTGAAAAGAAAGAGGCAGGTGGTGGAAGCTAGAATAGCTAAAGCCAACACAAGAGCCACAATAATGGACCCCTATGCACTAGGGATAACAGTGGCAATACCTGCATGAACATTTGTATCTGCTAAAGAGGGAACATCTACATCTACTGTTGTTGTCACAACAAAGCAAGTTCCATTACAGGTAGTAGTACTATCACAACCACCATCAACACCTGTAGTACTTGTGTAGGCATCTCAACAAACACCTTTGGAGACACCCACAGTTGCAAAACAAACCCAACCAGAGAAAATACAGGGGTTACCAAGGTTAAACAAGAAATGACTGAAGCAATGATAACAAAGGCATCCACTGACCAAGAACCCACCAAAGAAAATGTAGAAGTTGTGGATGTAGAAGATGATGAAGAAAAGGGTGAAGATGAAGGCAATGATGATAGCCTTGAGATGAGTAGTGAAGAAGAAGAAGAGAAACAAGTACCAAAGTCTCATCTCATGCTTGGAGCATTTGGTGCAGGGGGATCATGACAGGTTGCCAAACAGTCATTACCAAATATTAAAATAATTGATCCTTTTGAGAACATGGTGCCAAGAGATCTCATGGAGGAGGTCAAGGAAGAGGCCAAAGAAATATTGAGGAATCAGGCTGAGGAAGAAGAAAATGTAGACATGGAAAAGGTACAGGATGTTCAAGAAGAGGCCCATCAAGAAAATATGCTTATAGAGGGGATGGAGGAACAAGGAGTTGATGAAGGGAAAGATCCACCACAAGAGGGTCTTAACCCTGAAGTACCTCATGGTGAGGAGCAGCAGAATGCAGAAAATGTCCAACCTCCACAACAACAACAAGAGCAAGAGCAAGAGGAAGTGCTCATAGAAGGAGGTCAAGAGGAAGTGTTGAATGAGGAAGCCACATATACAAATAAGGAGGTGCCAACTTGGTTAGAGTCTGAGATGAGATAGGACAAAGCAGTCAAAGTGGCAACAATTGATATTAAAAGCTTGTTAACTAGTGAGGCTGGGAAGAGAGGCAGAAGAAAGGCTAGAACCATGTCAGCCATAAAGAGGGATTCCTCTGGTGGAAGGACTATGCAAATAGCACTTCCCTAGGCTGATAAGGAGAAAGGAGAAATAAATGCAAAGGAATACAAGGTGATTAGTGTGGATCTCGGTCATGTTAATAGGGAGCAACACATTGAAGAATTGCAGGAAATGACTGAATTCACTGCAAACAGATTGAGAAAAGATAAGAAAAAATAAAGCATTTGAAGGGGCAAGTTGCCCAATACAAACAATTCATTCAAGGGATATTTGATCCCCTCAAAACGTACCAGAATTAGCTTCTAATTTAACTATTCTTTCTAAAGAATAGGTAGGAGAGATAGAGAGTAAAAGGCATGAAGCTAGTATGCTGGAGGATTTTGTCAAGTCGTTTATACAAAAAGGAGAGGAAGTGGTAAAAATTGCAATTAGCAATTGGAGTGTTACATTAACTGATAAAAATAATTGTGCTCACCTTGTACAAAAATGTCAAGAAAGAATAAAGAAGAACAGAGACGAGTTGAAGAAACTCAAAGCTTTGGAAGGACATACATAGTCCTTGGTGAATGAAGGGGTCATAACCCTATAGATTGTATTTCAAATCCCCAAAATGAAGATGGAGTTGAAGTTTGAAGAAGGGATACTAAGGCCTTGCTTGGCCAATATATAGGAAGTAGAAAGGAATGTTCAAGTTTTGTTGAAGAAACATGTGAATATGGTTGAACATTTGGTTAAACATCCATGCCCTCAGGTGCAAGTATTTGATGCAGACACAGCTATAAAGGAATTCAAAGGCAACTTCTTGCCGTGCATTGAAGATCCTATAAACCAGTTAGATGAGGAGGCAATCAAAAATATAATGGAGCTCAGTGCTAAAATTAGAAAATATCATAAGAAGAGAGAAGATAGAGAGAACAAAGCACAAGCATTGAAGGCAAGCATTGAAATGCAGCAGTACACTTGGGATGCTTCTCAAAGAACCAGCCATGCCTCCATATCCACTCTAACTGAAAGGTTCACAAAATACATGAGTGATAAAAATAGGGATATGTAGATAGAGGACGATAGTGATAGTGATTAGGTTGCTCGTTCAATATTTTGTTTCATGTTGTACTTTGTTGTGATTTTGTATTGGTAAATGGTCAAAGGTAAAGTCAAAAATATTTCAAAAGATTCTAAAAGCATCTTTGCACCTAAGAGAATATTCTTTTGGGATATTTTTGAAGTGACAGCTAGCATGAGAATTTGAATTTGAACTATTGATTGTCTTTATGACCATCACAGGGGATTTTGAGTCTATATAAGGGACTTTAATATGTATATTTTGACACACACGGCTGATAGAGAAAAGTACTGGAGAATTTGCAATAGAAGTGATTTGTGAAAATACTTTGAGCCTAGGGAGTTG
The DNA here is from genome assembly GCA_027924645.1 of Cunninghamia lanceolata. Classification (NCBI taxonomy): domain Eukaryota; kingdom Viridiplantae; phylum Streptophyta; class Pinopsida; order Cupressales; family Cupressaceae; genus Cunninghamia; species Cunninghamia lanceolata. The sequence goes on from BSBN01001011.1 coordinate 4,908,287, forward strand.
AGTTAGTAGTTTGCCTGTGTCTGCAGTGGAGATAATGTGGAATGTCCTGTTTCTCGCTGTATCTGGAAAATGTCTGTAAGTTTGATTTAGCTTGTTGATACTTTCAAAGACTTTGAAGTTGAAATACATTGTAAATTTGAAATGGCTTTCATATGTTAATGAATACAAACATCTAATTGCTGCGTTTATTTCAAAGTGTAATTAGATTCAAGTGTTCTTTGATATATTTCCTTTGATGATTGTAGTTATTTGATGATTGTAGTTATGTATGTTAGTTTGTGATATTTCTCTGAAGAAACATACATGAATTTAACTCCTTTGAAGTGTTACAGCTAATCAGATTTGTGTACATGAGTAGCAAAGAAATAATTCCTACATAATCAAGTTTTCTAAACCCTTTCTTTTTTAATTTTTTTCACTAAATCTTTAAATAATTAGCATGCACACAGTTATCTGAAGGAGATTGTTATAGATTTGAATAAAGAATTGTGAATTGCAAATATCTTTAACAGTTTTCATATAAATCTGAGGTACAAAGTATATTTTCATTGAAATTCATGTAAAGCTTTGTAGTAAAATGGTAAATACATGCAAAGGATCACTAGTTATAATGCAATTTGTAGTTATTTGCAAAGTGTAAGTAAAAGCAGTCAGTACATATCCCTTAAATCATGTAAGGCCCCTTAAACAAACAGCTTCACATCAAACACTGAATAAGTCCAACACAACCATGACCTGGTTACCGTAGACTTGGAATTGAGAAATATTTTAATAATTCTCCATATTCTTCAAGATAAGACAAGATTCTTTGTGAATTTTATCTATTGTTGTTTTGAATAAAATCATCATCAACAGTATCCTAAGAAATATGGGAGATGAAGGAGAAATAGATCAGCCACTTGTTGGCCAAGAAATAGAAGCACACAAACCAGAGGCCAGAATGGGCGAACAGGCACAAGAGGAGCCTGAATTAGAAGAAGATGAAAGAATTGTGGCTTCTATGAGAATAATGGAGGATGGTGATTTTATTAATTCTCCTAAATTCAAAGATTTTTGGATTAAGATGAAGATGAAAGAATTTCAAGAACAAGTGGAAATAAATAAAATGGGTGCTGATGAATCTCAGCATGAGCAAATTGTTTCACAAACTTTCAAGAATTTGAAAATAGATGAAATAAGTGTCAGCTCTGATGAGGCTAGGCAAATGGTATTAAGGGTGAGAGTTCTTCTTAGATTCAATCCATTGTACCCTTTCAAACACCTATGCCATAAGAGACCGGTGATCCCACAATGACTGCTAAACAATTCAATGTTTTGAAATTGAAGTTGGAAAAAGAAATTGAGGAATTGAAAAGCCAAAACAAGAAAACAAAGAATGAGGCGAAATTGAAAATTCTTGAAGTGTTTGAGAAAATTTTGGAATATAGAGTGAAAATGGTTGTTGACAAGTTGAGAGATGTGCATGAATGCTATTCTTCCTTGTCTCAAGCCATGGAACTGTTGAAAGTAAATTTTTCTATTTTAGATCCCTTGTATCAAAGATGGCAGTCAACACATCACACACTAATCACTCTGTGTAAAGTTCTACAACGGAATCCAAATGCTCCTACAGCTCTAAAGCCAACAGAGAAAATGATCAAGATGATATTGGATGAGTATCAGTATGTGAATGGTGAGAATCAAAAAATGCATGCAAAGATTGATTCTTTTGCCACTTTCAAACACCAGTTCATTCCATCAATCCTAACAGAGGATGAAAAGATCAAGCATTTTGATGTGTGGAAGGATGAATTTGGTCATACAGTTTCTAAGGTCATGGAATTTTTGAAAAAGGATGAAGATATCAATATTCTTAGCTTTAACATCATTCTGGACAGAGTAATTGCTTTAGATACTGGATATATAAAGTTTGTAATTGATGTCAAAGCATTGTTGGACAAAAGGTGGAAGGATCACCAGGCCAACTTGCTCCAAATTCAAGATTATAAGTGGCCTAGTGATTATGTTGTGTTTCAATGGCAGCAGAAGTATATTGAAGCTAATGAATAGATAGGCTATGTGTGCAGGGGAGAAACAAGCATCATGGCCTCATGACTACACAATATACCAATGGGAGCAAGAGCATTTGGCTCCTCTAGAAGAATAGGGCCTTGAATATGTTGCAGTGGAAGAACCAGGCCTTCAAACACTATATCATGGAGAGGGGGACTTTGCCAGATCGGGATGATCACGAGTCTCCTATGTTGATTAATGGACTACAAGTGTATTGCAAGTGTTGCGGGCTTCCAATCAATATTGTCTACTTTCTATATTTTCTCTTAATTATGTTTTAAGCAAAATTAATGTTTAGTTTATACGAAGAGGCATGAATTTTAAAAAGATGCCATATTTTGTAATGGTCTGAAGTTTGTTTCTTCTCTTATAAAAGAGAAACCAAGACCAAATTTTGATATCATCATCATAGGCATTTATATAAACATATATGAGGAGACTTTTGTTATATTGTAATATCTATTTGAAGCAATCAATGGAGAAGAAGATTTAATCCAGTGCTCGAATTCTGGTTAAGATATCTAAGAGATCATTTCTTTGTTTGTAATGAGGAGGCTTAGTTCACCTAATGTTAAGATATATATATATGTCTTATTAAATCACAGATATTCATTATTGTTTCCTTCACACAAGCATATTTAATGCATGTGGAGGCTAGAATCTATATTACAAACTAAAGCTATCATCTAGGACATACAAGAAAAGTCTAGCATCTAGATAAAATATAGGACATACAAGAAATTATATTCTAACTAAACAAAATTAATTTCAACCAAAGTAAGAAAACTAAGAAGAATGATTGAACCTAGCTTTAAATGCACTTCAAATCAGCAGTGAACATCTCAGGTTTTGTATACAATGTACCAACAGAATAATGATGATTACATTCAGAAGTGTATCAGTAAAACAACAGTGAATAAGCATACCTATACTCAGATCTTTATTACATTCAATAATAAATTATACTATACATATAACCAAAGTTTAGGTGACGAGCTAACCTCTTAAGGTGACAGGCTAGTTAAAGTAACAAAACATCATCATAATCATCTACATTGCCAGCAAGATCAGAATCCTGATCACTCGTGTCTGCATCTGCTTGATTTTCTTCCTCATCCTCATTTGTGACATGCTGGACATTCTCTCTCCCAATCTCTTCATTGGTATTCAAAATCTCTTCTTCAAACACTCCATCATCGTCTTCATCCACTTCTTCGAATGTTTCTTGTAAATTAACATATTGCCCATCAGGCATTATATCGACAACTTCCATGAATTTTTGTTTGGAACGAGACTCTATTTGAATAACATGCGACCATCCTGGGCTTTTTACATCATCAATTATAAATGATTAGTTAATTTGAAGAGGGGAAACATACAGCTCATCCATCTCTGATAAAAATTGCCATGTATTTGCGTGTACAAATCCATACTCATCAAATTATACTGTGGATGGTCGGATCCACTTACATTTTAATAATATAGGAATATTTTCACCAAAATCCACTTGAATAATTTCTTGGATGAATCCAACATAAAATGTCTTCTCAATTTCGTGAAGAAATTCAGCACTAACAACACAATCACAATTTGTATTTCCTTTGTCTTTTTCTTCCACTCTTAAATGACTACCATAGGCCCACATTCCACTAAAACACATAGCCCATATATGTGGAGATTGTGAAGGCTCACTTTCCTCTGTTGTTACATCTTGACCTTCTTCTTTTGCATCACTAAATGCATTAGCAATCCATTCCTCAAATTTTGGAAAAGAATCACCTCCAATCAAATCATGATGTATGTGCTTTTGAGGTCGATGTTGCATCCAAGTTTGATTCTCTTCTTCATATTTTCTACATAGAATATTAACGTACAAATAGTAATATTAATAATATAAATGTGTAAATGCAATTGAGTAAAAAAATTATTGTGTAAATTTTTTTTTACCTATGCCACTTATCGAACGAAGTTGTGTTTTGAAGAATATAGGCATGTATCGCACTTCTTTCTTGATGTGATAGCTTGAAGTGACATCCATTGCCTTCTAATACTTGACCAGCAACTCTTTCATCTTCATCATCATCCCATACACGTCGATTGACATTTTTAAAATCCTTCATATATTCTGTGCAAAATCCCATGGCCTCTTGCATTGAATATCCCTCAGACATGTTGCAATCCGGTTTTGCCTTAGTACGAACATTTTTTTTCAATACCTTCATATATCATTTTATAGGATACATCCATCTCGTTCTTACTGGGCCACAATGCTCTAGTTCATATTCTAGATGTATCAAAAGATGCATAGAAATGTTAAAGATTGTTGGTGGAAATTCTCGTTCCAATAGACAAAGGACTTCAACAACCTCCTCCCTCAAACTATCAAAGTTTGAAGGATCTAATACATGTAGACTCATTCTCTTTACTATTAGGCCCAACCTTATAACTTCCAATCTTGGTCACTTTGCCAAACTTAATATATTTACCACAATAGGTAAAATATTATTGATTATGACATGATAGTCATGTTGTTATATGGAGCCTAATCAGACTCGAAGGTTAAATTTTCCCCACTTTTATCGGTGCAGTTTCCCCCCAAATTATTTAACGGGGGTTTGGGGGTACCGCCCCCAAGACGAGGTCAAGGAACAGCAGGGTCAAGGGGCAGCGCCCTGAAACCTCAAACAACTTTTATTATTTTATAAAGGCATCGAGAGTTATTTTTCTATTAGCTGACATAAAAAAAACCCTATTTTGTAACCAGCATAAGTCTTGATAAAAACGGCTAAGGGTTAGGCTTTCTGTGGATATTGTATCGTAGCATTTGCAGTGGTATTGAGTTGCAAGGATTGTTGGTTGTAATTGGTTTGATTTGCTGGATAATAATATTGGACTCTCTGTTGGTGGATGTAGCCCGAGTTTGGGTGAACTACGTTAAAAATTGTCTCTCGCTGTTATTATTTCTGTGTATTTTTCATTCCTCTGTTTAATATTTATTTGCATTTAATTGATTTCTTCTGCATGTAATTCCTAACAAGTTATGGGTCTTGAGGCCTCTTAAGCCATTAATGTCAGTTTGGCTTCTAATACTACTACTTACATATCCAGTGGGAAAGCAAGTTTGAGACAACAATTGTAAGAATTGTACGTTGTTCCTTTGTCCAGACATAAGGAGCACTAGGTTTTCTATATTTTTCATCAGCACATTTTTCAACCCAAAGATTTCGACGAATCTTTAGTTGTCAAAAGTCTTCACGTGATGAAACAGTATCAAAAGCACCAAAAAGAGTTTCTATAATAGCATAGGCTATATTTTTCTCAGTATGCATAAAGTCAACATTATGCCTAATGGCTATAGCCTTAAAGTATGGCAACTTATAGAATATGCACAACCGTTTTACACCATTTTCACTACATGGATCATATCTACTACCAGCAATCCCATCATTTTCAATAAATGACATTCTTTTTTATCCATTCTCAACAATGTAATCACTTGTTATTAGCAATGGTGCTTCATGATTCTCTTCTTGACTATTGAAACGTGTTTTTTGTCGATGATATGGATGATCCATTTTAAGGTAAGCACAATGTCCACAATAAATACACTTATGCAAACTTCTTGAGTGCCTCACAAAATCCTTAAAGTTGGAAGCAGGACATCCATGGTATCCATGAACACTGAGACCAGACAATGTGCCATATGCAGGAAGATCATGAATCATAAACAATAAGGAAGCTCTTAAAGTGAATTTGATTGAATGACTATCCCTTAAAGATTGAATTGCTTTAATTCCTTTCCACAATTCCATTAGCTCATCATATAATGGCTCTAGATAAGCATCGATTGTATCTGAAGTCACACTTTTCTTTCCTGGTATAATCAATGATAGCATTAAGAAAAATGGTTTAGTTGCTAACCATGGAGGCAAGTTATAATTTATTAAAAACACTGGCCAAGTTGACCATTTAGTACTTTGATCTGAGAATGGGTTCACCCCATCTAGAGCCAAACCCAACCTTATATTACGAGGATCTTGAGAAAAATTAGGCCATCTATTATCAAATTCCATCCACATCTTAGAATCAGGCACATGTCGTTGTTTTCCATCGGTGCTCTTATTTTGGGCACGTCATTGCATAAGTTCAGCAATGTCTCTGCACCTATACATTTGAAGTAATCGTGGGATTATTGGAAAGTGGTGAAGAACCTTTCGAGGAACCACAGCTGATTTCAATCCTTGTTTATACCTTGCTTCATGACATTTCGGACATTCACTCTCACTTGCAAGATTATTGCGAAATAATACACAACCATTAACAATGTGTGGATGTTTTCATACCCTAAACCTAGCTTAGTGATTTGCTTTTTACATTGACTTCATTTTGTTGGCAATGTGGAGTCAGGTGGTAACAACAAACTTAATAATGCCAATAACTGATCTACACTCTCATTTGTCCAACCATGCACCACTTGCAAGTTAAGAATTTGAAGGATTGTTGTCAAACGACTTAACTTGCAATTAGCATACACAGGCTTTAAAGCATCCTCCATTGACTTGGCCCAATCATCGTCTAGACCCTCATTCAACATTTTATCAACTTCAAACCCTTTGTCTAACATTGTTGTCTCTTCATCTATGTTTGGTGCCACTTCATCTATGTTTGTTGCCTCTTCATCTCTCAGACTCTGTAATTCTATCATATCTTCATAATAATTGTAATCCCAAGGGGTTATACCACTATGCCCATATCTTATCATATGTCAATAAATCAAGTTTCTTTTTCTCACCTTTCCACCAAGACAGTCTTTACATGGACATGGATATTTGGCCATGTCCCTCTCATTGGCTGCTCTCTCATCAAATGCATGGTATTGATCTGTAGTCAACCTTTGACATTGATCAATTTGTAATGTTCTACACATAGAAACAAAAATCTAGCTTTTGAATGCATTTGGTTTGGTAGAATTTCATCAAGTTTTGTGCGAGATATTGCATTTTTGGTGAGTGCAAGTCTAAATCCTACCTAGGGTTTCTAGGGAGCAAAATTTGATCATGGGTAGAGTTTCCACCATCCAAAAATCTTGAAAAGTGGTGGAAAGCTCTATCCCATGCCTATCCACATCCCTGCAAGAGCACAACTCATGAATGGCATGTGTGAAGAAGATATGATTGACTGTGTGTGCAAATTTGTTGTGAGATAGTCCTAAAACCTTAGGTTCTTTCTTGCTTTGAATAATCTATGCACTGTATGTCAATGGAGGGGTGAAGAATCATAGCAGCATGTTGTTAGGGCCTACACAAGCCTAGGAATTCATATGACAAGTGTTCTTACCTTCATTTGGAGTCATCACCTTGAATGCACCTAGTGGCAACAAGGCCTAAATTGCATAAATCATTGTGTTAATCACTTGGTTAGGTCATGTACATTTGGAAACCCCTAGAAGATGTTGTAATAGGTCTGAATAAACCAAGTTGCCCATATTCCATGTTGTCTTCAATGATTGAGTGTCACTAGGGTGTTGTTTCCATGTTTTAGGCTTAAGAGCAAATTGTCAGGAATGAACAAGGGTGCATATTTGCATCAAGTGTATTGAAACTTTGTTTGGGATGTGTCAAGGTTATTGTGTGTGAGTCCTTCCTCTGCATCATGTTCTACATCTACATAAATCTCTATGGTCATTTTTGTGCATTTTTTACTTGTAGGATTCTCACAGTTAGTGAAAAAGGTAGTGTTCATGAAGGAATGGAAAAGATGCGTAGAGCCTTTGAATTATACCCGTATAGTGCAATGGCATTGAATCATTTAGAAAACCATTTTTTCTTCATAGGGCAGCATTTTCTTGTGGAACAGATGATTGAGATAGCTCTTGTTTCAACTGACCACCTTCTCATAAAATCTCATTCATATAATAATCTTGCATGATCTTATCATAGTAAAGGTGATTATGACACCACTGGCTACTACTACATGGCACCAGTCAAGGAATGCCAGAGGCCACAGGATTTTGTGGACATGTTCAATTGAAGCTGGGAGATCTTAAGAGTTCTCTCTCAAATTTTGAAAAGGTTATGGAGATCCACCCTAAGAACTGTGAAAGCTTAAAAGCAGTAGGCCATATATATGCTCAGCAAGGGCAGGTAGAGAAGGCTTTGGAAATTTTAAGAAAGGCAACTCGCATAGATCCACGTGATGCCCATGCATTTATCAAGATGGGTGAGTTATTAATATCAGCAGAGAAGAAGTACCCATTCAATTGTTAAACAACATTGGGGTTCTTCATTTTGAGTGTGATGAACTAGAGTTGGCTCAACAAACTTTCATGGAGGCATTAGGAAATGGCATTTGGGTTGAATTCATAAATAAAAGCCCCATTGCCAATTCTGTAGTTTTTCCTGTGCTCTTTAAGGATATGGAATTCTTCCATCGACTAGAAGAAGGTGGTGTTTCACTTGAGCTACCATGGGATAAAGTCACAACACTATTTAATCTTTCTAGGTTGTTTGAGTAGCTACATGGTACTAAAAAAGAAAATATTTTATACATGCTAATATTGTTCAAGTTTTCTAATTATGTGGATGCATATCTACGTCTTGCAGCCATGGCTAAGGCTCAGAATGAGATCCAACTAAGCATAGAATTGATTGGGGATGCACTTAAGGTGGATAAAAACTCATCAAATTCTTTATCTATGCTTGGCAAAATGGAACTGAAAACAAATGACTGACTTAAAGCAAAAGAAACAATTAAAGTTGCACAAAGTGAATCAGATGCAAAGAATTCTTATGTTGACATTTTACTTGGAAATTGGAATTATTTTGCAACTTTTCGCAATGAGAGGAGGGATCCAAAGGTGGAGGCACAACATCTTGAGAAGGCTAGAGAACTATATTGTAAAGTGTTGGCATAGAGACCAGGAAATGTTTATGATGCAAATGGGGTAGCCATTGTGCTAGCTGAAAGGGGTCAATTTGATATTGCAAAGGAAATTTTTACACAGGTACAAGAAGTTGCAATAGGAAACATCTTTGTTCAGATGCCTGATGTGTGGGTAAATCTAGCACATGTTTACTTTGCACAAGGACAATTTGCGCTTGCAGTGAAAATGTATCAAAATTGTTTGAGGAAATTCTATTTTGGCACCGACACCCAAATTTTATTATATTTAGCTCGAACACATTATGAAGCAAAATAGTGGCAAGATTGTAAAAGAACATTATTAAGAGCAGTAGATTGTAACTATTGTAAGTTGTCAATCACAAAGCTATAGATTTTGTGTTTATAAATGTAACACTACTAGAAAAACATAAATAAATGACTACAAAAACTACCAAAAATTGGTCATGTGACCATTAGTTTGGTCACATGACCATTGGTAGTTTATTGCTGGTCATTTATCTTGAGACCAAATTAATGACTAAACATTAATTTGGCAGTATATTTAGTCATTAATTTGTAGTATATTTAGTCATCAATTTGGTAGTATATTTAGTCATTGATTGTTGTTAATTAGTCATTGATTAAAAAATAATAAATGACTAAAAAACTACTAAAAATTGGAGTCATTTATTTAGTTATGGTAGTCATTTATTGTAGTCATTTATTTAGTCATTGTAGTCATTTATTTTAGTCATGGTAGTCATTTATTTAGTCATTGTAGTCATTTATTTGTCATGGTAGTCATTTATTTAGTCATGGTTTAGTCATTTATTTGGGTGAATCAGTGATTCAAATTACAAATCAAATATAACTTAATTAATCCTCACAAATTTATGCATATAAACTTCAAGTATCATAGATATTCAAATGTTGAGAGAAGCACCATGAAATGAAGACTAAAATGCTTGAACAAATATTCTAAAAATTTATTTCATTAAGTCTCACTGGTTACATTCAATGTGTCTCACTAGCAAAGCAAAGCCTCACTGGTTACAGCCTCACTGGCTAAACATAAATCTCATTGATTCCAGCCTCACTGGCATCACTGGCAACTTGTCTCATTGACTGTCTTACATCATTTATTGAACATTCATCTCAGCTCATTTACATCATTTACATCATTTATTAAACATTTATAAAATGTGTTTCTCCTTATTCAAAAAAATATTATCTCAGCTCATGCACTGTTAAATAGTGAATTTGTATCAGAGCATTTCACATTCAAACTCTTCCTTGCTGGTATTTACCTTTCACCTTCCAAGCTTCATCCTTTTGTGAATTTGATACATTCTGTGTACCATCAAAAGCCTACAATCAAAAAAAGGTGAGAAAACAATAACACCATTAGGTATTTTAATTTCATTAAACATGCACAAAAGTTTCGAAACTTTTTTCTAGGTCAAGTTTCGAACCCTTGACCACAAGACACATAATTTAATGTATAGAGAGAAAAGACTGCAAAAGATAAATGCCTTAGGGTCTAACTGTTTTTCAGTATAACAAAACAGAGAACAAAGAAGACATTAACACAAAACTATATACACGATTACACATATAGATTTCTATAGATGACATATCTGTAAAATAAAAAAATGGTTTAATTATCTTTTGTGACAGATCTGTTAGAAATAAACTGAATGTTACACAACAAACCCAATTCAATCCAAGCTTGGAAGACATTTTCTATTCAATCCACCTACAAAATAAGTGTCTCACTTGTTAGATTAATACTCATAAATAATTCTAGTAAATGAATGGCAGCAGATTTGAACCCAGATTCATAAAGATCATAAGAAAGGAAGGCTAATCCAAAACCCTAGAACCTACACCCAGATATGATGCCCAATAGCATATGGAGCCTAAGCATGATTCAACGTCTCATCTGGGTCACCATGGCTTATCAGCAAATTGAGAGCTTAAGCTCACCCACCTGTTGCACCCTCTCTGCTCCAATCATTCATAGCAAAAAAGAGAAGCTGAGACTAATAAGAGTAAGAAAATAAAAAGGAGATGAAATAAAATAGGTTAGGTTTTTGAGCCTTTCTGAGTTAGGGTTTACCTTTAGGGTTTCAAACAATCACCCACCTACTGCACCGGGGAGGAGGTCTGCATATGAAGGGCGGGAGAGGAATGACCGAAATGCCTTTATTCCTACCAAGATCATGTAATGGAAAAGAGGAGAATAAATTGAATTTTGTGGGTAAAATTAAAAAGGGTAGTATGGATTGGCAGTGGCATACCAAAACTGTGAGATAGGAATGTCGATTGCGTAGCCATTCATTACTCTGTTATTAGTGGCTCGTTGCCACAGCGGCCAATTATAGTCACTACTTGAGTGAATAAAATCTAGCTACATTTGTATTATTCTGCACACACCTGAGAATAATGGAGTGCAAATTGTGAGTCCTGATCATCATCCTCATTTTACTTTGTCCCACAACAATTAGCATGAAAGTGGGGTATTGGCCTGCCTATAGCTATTCTTATTTCCCTCCCTCCTTTATGGATGCCTCTCTCTACACCCATCTCCTCTACGCTTTCACAAATCTCAATCCGTAAACGTATGAGGTCACCATCTATACAGGCAACCAGGAAAGCATCACACTCTTCACCTCCACAGTCCAGAAGAGCAATCCCTCACTAAAAACCTTGCTTTCCGTCGGTGGAGGAAATGCCAAGATGGATGACTTTGCCATGATGGCTGTTGATTCTTCACTGTGCAAAAAGTTCATTGACTCGGCCATATCTCTAGCCAGGCAATATTCCTTCGACGGTCTCAATCTCGACTGGGACTATCCTCAAACCCTGGTAGACATGGAAAACTGGGGGCAGTTGTTCACAGAATGGAAAGCTGCGGTGGATGAAGAGGCCATAAGCTCTGCCAAGGATCCCCTACCACTCACCACCGTCGTCTATTTCTCAAACCAATTCTTTTAGTGGGGTGTAGTGACAGAATATCCTGTGGCTTCTATAATTTCCAATATGGACTAGGTGAACATTATGACCTACGATTTTACCAGCCCAAATCGGATTAACAACACAGGAGAGCACACAGCTCACTGACTTGGAAGGAAAAGATGAAACTTCATCTCAACTTGAGGTCTTGAAATGCAAAGGCACGGATCATATTTGTCCAGAAATCTGAGGGACAAATCAAGAGTACCTTAAGGCCTGCCATTCGGACTCCTAATCTGATAGCTCAGAAAGTGAATGGAATCGGGTGATGTGAATCCCTATCTCCGAATGAACCAGCGAGAAAGGCTTGGTCAGCGGGCTGAGTAAGAAAATAAAAAGGAGATGAAACAAAATAGGTTAATTTTGTACCTTTCCGAATTAGGGTTTACTTTAGGGTTTCAACAAATGGGCACCAAAATGAAATGAAAATTTTGGCGCCCATATTATAATATTATATTATATTATAATATAAATATTATAATATTATATAATTATATAATATAAGTATTATATTGTATTATAATATAAATATTATATAATATTATATAATATATAATAATAATATATATTATATAATATATAATTATAATATATATTATATATAATATATATTATATAATATTAAATACATTATAATATAAATATAATATTGTAATATTAATAATATAAATATTATATTATAATATTATATATATTATATAATATAATATAATATTATAGTATAGTATATTATATTATATTGTATTGTAATATAATATATTATTATTATATTATATTATAATACAATCCACTCCTTCAATTCGAAATATTTTTTTTATTATCCACTTTAATATCATATTGTCTAATTTTTATTTGTGTGACTAATTATTTAGTCATTTTTATTTGTGTATAAGTTATAAATTATACAACTTAAGTTATTAAATTATATAATTTAAATTAATTTAACTTAAATTATACTTGTGCATACTGGACTTGCAAAATTAAATAATTTATCAATATTATAGTATATTTAAAAGTTTTATAATTAATAATTTTGTCTTTATTTTATTTGTATCTATCCAGTTTGTCCATTTTCTTGTCTTATTTTTAATTTTTTTTGTATATTTCCTATTGTATGATTTGTCTTTTTTCTTCTTAACCCTTTGTTCAATCTTTCTCTCCCTTTATCCCTTTGGTCTAAGCAAACATTTATTGCCTTGTCTTGTATTGTCTTTGAATTCATGGATTATGATCAAATTGGAAAGAAATAATATAGGAGTAATAGTCATTTATTTAGTCATTTTTATTTGTCTAACCAATTATTTAGTTGTGTTTTTTGCCTGATGACCAAATTAGTCATTTATTTAGTCATATATTTGGTCATTTATTTAGTCATTTATAGTTGTGTTGCAAAAAATTAGTAGAATTTTGGTCACATGACTAAAAGTTTAGTCACCTGGTCATTTATTTGCCATATTTCTACTAGTGTAATGAGGCTTTCGAATTACCTTTGAATTCGCTGCAGAGGGTGTCCCCAAATCTGACTTCGCTGCAAAGGGCCTCGTCGACTTCGCTGCAAAGGGCCTCGCTAACTTCAAATTCGTTGCAATAAACTCTGAATTCCTTGCCTACCTTTCCAAAAGTCTCCAGGTCCTCTCCTCTTTATCGCCCATGCAAGTAGCTGTTATAACTCAAAATGCCTCAGTGCGAAGTAGCTCTGGGAAAGTACTTTGATCTCTACATTCCTGACCTTTTGTTTTTTGGTGAGTCCACCACAAGAAGCTCTGGACGGTCAGAGATATTCCAAGCTAAGTGCGTGAAGAGCATGTTAGAGTGCCTACAAGTGAAGAGTGTGATGGTGATGGTCCATAGCTATGGTGGGTTTCTAGGCTTCTGGATGGCACACGTCTGTTGCCTCGTAATTGTGAGCTCTGGTGTTTGCAACGATGATCTGCTCAATGAGCTCGGTGTCACCGATATCAGGGATGTTCTTCTTCCCAACTAATGAAGGAGGAATTCTGCAATGAACGCGGATAATGAATCATGCCAATACATCCCGCCAATAATTTCCCCAAAAAAATTTAAAAATTTTGTCTAATTTGTATTTGTGTGACTAACTATTTAGTCATTTTTATTTCTGTGACTAAATATCTTTTAGTCAATGACCAAATTAGTCATTTATTTACTCATTTATAGCTAAGTTGCAAAAAATTAGTAAAATTTAGTCATTTTTAGTTGTTGTGACTAAAAGTTTTAGTCACTTAGTCATTTATTTACCAAAACTCTACTAGTGGTTGGAGGGAGAGGATGGACACATTTTCCATGTAGCATTGCAAAAACCATGGTGACCATAACAAAGTATGTATCAAGATCCCTTGTCATATGTTACTTCATTTCCTCGTTCATTTTCAAATCCTCCCAACTGGTATAATACTCCATGGAATAACATGCCTTCTTTGGTTTGGAAAAACTTAATACCCCCTAATTGGACATCTCAACAAGGTGGATGGAAATAACAACCATACCAGTCACAAGTCCAAAACCAACAATGGCAGTCATCACCTAATGCATGACAGCAGTGATGGCATGGGAACCAGAATTGGTGCAACCCCAATGTTGCCTTCCAACAATAGCCACAACCCTTCTCATAACAACCAACACTTATGCCAAAAAATGTTACTCCTACCCCACCAAGAGCTACCCAATTACCACCTAACCCCAATAATAAGTCAGCTTAGTCGACATACACTAATGAAGCGTTCCAATACCAAACCTATGGGGTTGAGGTAAGTATTGTGCAACTTCACTCAGGAAAGCTACTTCCTGGTCCAACCACACCCATAATCATGGAACTTCCCATGGGTAATTCAACCATGGACAATAACTTCCAAGAAAATAATAAAATATTGAATCATAAGCCCAATCAATCAAATATAGAAATCATGAACCATGACCCACCATTTCTAGATAGATTGACCACAACAAGACATGAACCTCAACTGGAATTTGACCTCTTGAGACAGTTAAAGAGCGTCTGTATCAAAATTCCCTTATTTCAAGCAATAAAATATGTACCAATCTACACCAAAAATATTAGGGAAATATGTTTAAAGAAGCTAGTGAGGAAATGTAAAGAGCCACAAACTTTCTAAGTCATTGGGCAACTTGCAAATATCATGCTTGGCAATATAGTTATCCCAAATATGCAGATCTTGGTAGTCCAATTGTAAATGTTCACATTAATGGCATCCTCATACAAAACACTCTGATTGAATTAGGTGTTGTCATTAACATAATGACTAAAGAAATAATACAACTGCTACAACTTGTTGATTTACGCCCTACTCCTACAATTTTACAGTTAGCAAATCACTCCACTGTCAAGCCATAAGGGGTCATAAAAGACCTGGTCGTCACATTAGATTCATGGGAATATCAAGCTGACTTCATGCTCCTGCAACCAAAGGCCAACTTAGGAGGATATCCTCTAATACTTGGTAGGCCTTGGTTAGCGATCGCTAATGCATTTTTTGGCCGTCAATCAGGAAACATGATAATTTCCAATGGAAATGTCACTAAGAAATTAGTCTTATATCCTCTTGTAGACACCCGAAATTGGCCCATTTCACATTTAGGCACTTATCATATTTTCGCATTTGCATATAATATGTCATCTAGCACACTTGAAAGCGAAAAACCTAATTTTCTTCTATTTTCCAAAATTAATTAAATAAATTTTATTTATTTAATTAATTCTCTTCATTCTTCTATTTTCCATAGATAATTAAATAATTTTAAATTATTTAATTATGCTATCTTTCCTCTAAAGAAATAAATAAAACTAATGTTTTATTTATTTCCCTATCTGACATTATAAATTAAATAAATTTAATTTATATTTTATTCCCTCTAATATTTCCTCTCATTTAAATAATAAATTAAATAAATATAATTATTTAATTTATTATGGATTTTACCCACCCTCTATTTTTCCTCTACACATGCAACTCACCTTTGAAATAGCAACAAATCAAAAATCAATTTTTTTTTTTTTAAAAAAGCCAAGTTATCTCCAACAAAGAAATGGAAATATCCTTTTTCGAAAAAGCATCTTGGACACTTGGCACATGCACATTCGTTCTTCTCTCTCACTCGCTCTCAACCATTGATCTTCCATCTTCCCATTCTACATAAACCCTCTCCTTCTCCCATTGTGGGGTTCGAATCCATTAGCATTGGCATTATCTTTGTTCGATCCATTAGCATTGGCATTATCTTGGTTCGAATCCATTTAGCATTTGCATTATCTTTGTTCGAATCCATAAGTATCTTCATTAGCATTCTCATCATCTTGCATCTCACCTCTTAATCATTTCATAGCACAATCATGGCAGCCTCCTTCGATTTGGTTTGCATGGAGAAGCAATCTACATATGCACCAAGAAATTAAAAGCATCTGGGTGACTTTGTTTTGGTTGCATGTCATTTTTAGTCATCTAGATTGAATTTCTTGAAGATGTTAGGGTTTAATCTTATTTTTACTATTTGAATCTGTTAACATGGATTTTTTTCTTGGTATACAAAATGGCACGCCCGGTGGGACCCACTTCACTTGATCATTTTTGCAGGTTTTTGTTGTAAAAATCTTGTGTGTTTCTAACCCCTGTTGTCAAATTTTACATGTGATCTTTCACAGGTGATCTCTGGGGCTCAAACTGACTACACCATCGCGTTTAGGATGCCATTTACACAATTTTTGACTATAAACTTGATATATTTTGCTCAAGGGAAAATTCTTTGTAAAAATTTGAATTTTTTTTTTAACTTGGCAGTGGTATTGTACGGATCCGTACAACACGGACCTGCCATTAGGGTCTAAACTGCATATTTCACTATATGATTTGATCAGGGTCTGATTTTGTTTGCAGAGTAATCTTTGTTTGCAGGAAAAAAAATAATCACTGGTTTCAAGTCTTTCGACCTGCAAATACACCCCTGTCGACATGCACAAAGACCCCTTATTTCACATAGTCCAAGCCGACCATCTCACCGACCTATCGCCTTACATATACCCTTGACCAGTCCTGCCGACATCCCTTATGACTCTCGACCATCATTAACAATTGAAACCCTATGAATTCTGGTCGCTACCCTAGGATTAGTATTAAGTCTTCTACCTTGTTCCAAATGTTTGCTGCTTTTTTTTTTCAAGTTGTCGCCACCGCAAAACCCTAAATCACCGTTCATCAAAGCCATCACCACCATGCATGTATCAGTCACCACCCTATAAACCACGTCGCCATGGCTCCTCAGTCTTTGACCATCTTTCGATTGTTATCCTTTAACATTGATCACTATCTATTGAACAGTCTTTCCACCGAGGATTAGTCACAGTCTTAGGTTGTAAAGGCATGATGACTAGTCGCTATCGATAGTCGCCTATAGGCATTAAACCATCCTTTGTCGAAGCCCAAGTTAGTTTGGTTGACTCTGTCAGCTATCAAAATCTAAGTCAGCTTTTGTTGACTTTGTTGACTCAGTTTTCAAAATCAGACCTAAGTCATCCTTTAAACCGTGACAGCCAACCTCCAAAGCATAACGTTTGTGTAGTTATTAGATTTTGACATTTAGCATTAAAGGGTAGGTATTTGACATCGACAACATTTGGGTTAGGCAAAGGGGTTTTAGGCTTTAACTCTTAACATAAATAAAACTTGTAATCATCAAACACAAACAACACCTGCAAAAAACCATTAAACAATCAAAGTCAAAACTTCAAACAGACCGGTCAACTTTGGTCAACTTATCTTCTTCAAACATGCCAAAGGGGGGGTTCATTTTCTTTTTGCCATAACAAGAGCATATGGAGGCCAAATCACACAAACAAATACTTGTTGGAAAGGTAACAGGACAAACTTCACAGTGAAGTAGGTTTTCTTAGGTAATTTTATCATTTTATCAGCTCTTTTTATAGTCAAAGTTCAGCTACTTTCCAAACTTCAATCTGAAGTTTTTCTTGGAAACTAATGTTTATCTGCGCAACTTGTCAAAACACGCTTGTCAAAGAATGGAGAAAACAAACTACTGACATAGCTTCTTCAAGTTTGATCGGTCAAACAATCTTTTTCATCACTAATTTAGGCATATTTGGAATTGGTGCTTAAAATGAACCCTGCATACTCCATGTTTGTTTTCTTTTCTTTGTTTGCTTGCTGAGATTGATTGTAACCTAATTTAACAATGAGAGTATCCTCTCCCCTCGCCTAACCAATGGATCTGGGGTGTAAGATAAATCATTGTTATCTCTAGAGGGCCTACCACCCCGCTTCAAAAGGTGGGAACGACACAAGCGATAACAGGCTAAAGCCAACCCCTTCCAAGCTGCTATATAAATAATGTGTTTGTGATGAAAGTCACAAGCAACAGTTGTAGTTATGTCATACCAACGAATGTGTCCCTCAGTACCTTATGGTGCATGAAACCCTGTAGAACGTAACCTCTGCAAGTTGGGAGGCCTCCTAGTCGGAGCGAATTACCGCATGTATGGCCACCTGAATGGAAGCCCTTACTAGAAACCTTTGTCTAGAATCCAAAAACCTACTATCTGCTGGCGTAGGAGGTCAGACCTCTGAAGCCATCTCACATTCTCACAATTCATAGAAGAGATAGCAAATTCCCTCTGGGAATTTGAAGTTTGGTATGCCCGAGAAGTGAGTGCTGTGCAAGGGGGAGCCAGTGCTACCAAAATTCTAATCTATCCACTTTGAATAAGTGTGATTGGAGCATTCCAAGTGGGAATCCAGCAGATATTGTCCTTGCCTAGCCTAGGTTATACATGTTTGTGATTGCCTTGGGTGTCTGTGACTTTTGTTGTGTGTTCTCTTGCTAAAACACTAATAAACCATTACCACATCATCCTCAATCTACTTGTCATAACACACGTCCTAATCATTACACTTCATCCAATCATTCCAAGCCAAATCATTCTAGTCATTCAATCAACCAAGTCAAGATCAAAGCATCTCCAAGATCAACCAATCCATGACTTTTATGTTTTCTATGATCAAGATATTATTTATGATCATAACCCTATTCATGAGCAAAGTGATCCCATTCATAGCCAAATTAATCCTATTTACACTCACCTTTATGATCAAGATTCTATGTATGATCATGAAAACCATGATGATCCTCTTAGCCAAACTTTATGTAATTCATGGTCAAGAGGTTATCATTCCACCTATCCTTCCTCCCATGATCATCCATGAGCAAGATATCCAAATTGATCCTATCCATCCTCCACTTAGCCATATCCAAAATCGCACAACATCCACTTGTCATGATGAGACACATGCCTCCCAAGCAAGCATAGAAGATCAAACCGATAGCTTGGATCTACATGCACATAAGCAAGATCTTAATGGCCCTTCCACATCCACCATCGACCACATTTCAAATCCACCATCATATCCACTTGGTCTATCCACCTTCATTCATGAGTGTTCCTCCTTAGAACACCAACAACCATTATCCTCTATCTCACCTTCTCCATCCACTAAGGAGCTCGTGTCTAGTGTTCCACCTACACCTAATTCCACTATCCATCGTACCCTCCAAAACATGAACTATCAAGGTAAAGGCTTAGGCCTTCTTGAACAAGGAATTTTGGAGCCAATCCATGTCAAAACACCCCCACGCTCATTTGGCCTTGGATACACACCTCAAGGTAAGCAATCTAACAATGTTGGTACTTCCTCCATTCCTCCTAAATCCACCACTTTCCATCGTCAATCCCATCATGTACTCCTAAATCATATGTTGCCATTCCACCTCCATCATCTTATAAATGTCAAAAGCATGTGACCATTCATCTTCCACCATCAACTTTGCCTCTATTACTTCCAACTCCCAATATCCCTCCATCAAATCTACCTCCACTACTTCCAATACCTAATCCATCCATCCATAAATCACCTAAAAATCCTAATCATGACCAACCAATGCACACATTGTATAAACAAGGAGCTTCCACCAACCCCACTTCCACCAAACCTATGGGATTCAAAAATAAAAATTTGGATGCCTACACTCATAAAGCCAAAGATCCTACAAATCCTAATGCCTTAGGGTACAAATGCAAAGAATCAAAGCAAGGTACACTCAAAAATCCATCCAAAAAGCTACCCAAACCCATACCTCCACAAGAAAAGGTCAAAACTAAAATGATTTGGGTCCCTAAGCAAAAATCAAGCAAGTCAAAAGAGGCATCCACCTATCAAAAATCCCAACCATCCACTTCCACCTCACATTCCCACTCCATTCAAGAATCTAATATCCCATCCCACAATCAAAATATAAGTCATAAAAATACTATCTATGTGGGTACCTAAAGCACTTCGTCGCCCATCTCCTAAGCAAACAACACCATTGCTTCCTACACCACCTTCCAATCACAAGCTTCAATGTTTATCACGGTGTGTGCAACCGTTGGTCATGGTTCCCTTCCATCCCACAACATTTCCACATAGCTCCATCTCCCCACCTCTCATCCATTATCCTACATATCTTCCTCATCACTTCCCTATGGTCCATGCTTTTGCATAAGCCTTCCATCCATACGCCCTACATAATCCACATCATAATCCGCTACCTTTCCTACATAAGTCCTACATAATTCACATCATAATGCACTATCATTCCTACCACAATCCACTATCTACCTAATCCATCTTTCACGCAATCCCCTACCAACATCTATGAGCACACTTGACATGGTTCATGCGACGACATCCATCTAGCTGGACTATCACCTTCCATGGAGCTAGACACTTGAGTCCCTCATCCTTTCTATCCATATCCACCTATTTCATCCCAATATATCAAAAAAAAAAAAAGGGAAAAAGTAAAGAGAAATCCCTTCGTCCAACGGTGAAAACCTAGTAAATAGGCACCTTGGATAAGTACCATGATGAAAACCTGGCAAATAGGCATCATGTGTAGATTGATCTTCTATATCACCTGCACTTGGGGGCACCTTGTCTCATCTATACCACACTATCATTTTCCATCCTATCATGTCCTATCTTGTCATATCCTATCTTGCCATCCTTATTCATCCGCATACACATACCTATCATATTGAGTCCATTCATCATCCCTTCCTCTTTTGATCTTGATAAAGACATTGGAGGTAACAATGTTGAAACGTGCCTTGGATATCTCTTGATATACCTCACCCTTTCAAAACAATCCTAACATCATCCTTCGCCATAAGCTTTGTCATGTCAAATCATACCTAGAATGGAGCATGTTATTCCTATGCAACATAGCCTTTGGAGATCATATCCTTGCTCTCTTATGCGCACATCCTTTCCACATCCACTATTGTCTATCCTTTTATCCAATCCCACTTACCCCCCCCCCTTGCACCTAGACTTGGTCCTCCCTTGTCTTTGGTATCTAGCACAAAAGGCTACCCAAATTGTAGATCCATTGACATCCCAAAACATGTCAAAAAATACATAACATATCAAAATACAAAAACAAAAACAAAAAAATCGTAAAAGTCTTGAAGAAATACAAAAAAAAATCAAAACATTCCCAAAAATACAAAAACATCATAACATTCAAAATCCAAAAAAATCAAAACATTCCCAAAAATACAAAAAAAAATCATAAAATGTCCTGAAAAAATCCAAAAAAAATCGTAAAATGTCCTAAAAAAATACAAAAAAATAGCAAAATGTCTTGAAAAAAATTGCAAAAAAATCGCAAAATGTCTTGAAAAAAATACAAAAAAATCATCAAAATATCCCAAAATGCAAAAAATAATCAAATAGCCAAAAACAAATCCAATCCAATTATCACTACATCAAAATCACATCAATCCACTCATCACTTATCCCTATCATCTCATCGTCATCACAAAAAAAAAATCAGAACTACATCTCCTCTCTATCGTTAAGTGCCTTGATCCCGCAGATACGGGTATGTAGGCAGTCTGAGATACAAAGGAAGTAACTAGATTCAAGCACAAGACAATATACCTCCTCTACCTTCCATCCTTCTTCTGCTCATATTTATCTTCATCTTTCATCTCACTTTCTTCTATCATCCATCTCTCACATCATCATAAAACAAATCAAAACTACATCTCATCTCTATCATTAAGTACCTTGATCCCATGGACACAGGTATGTAGGCAGTCTGGAGTATGCAGGAAATACCCAGATTCAGCCAAAAGATGATACACCTCCTCTATCTTCCATCCATCTTCTGATCATCTTTCTCGTCTTCTTTCGTCTCACTTTCTTCTTCTATCATCTATCTCCCACATCATCAATAAACACCTAGAACTACATATCATCATGTCTCATCATCATCTTATGGTGCTTTGATCCCGTGGATACAGGGTATGTAGGCAGTTTGGAATACAAAGGAAGTATCCAGTACTCAAGCACCGACGATTAATTCTTCCATCTCTCCTATCTTCCATCCTCTTCTCTTTGACTAACTCAAGCAGAAGCAAACTACACAAGTTGTGATAGCTCAAGTGCTTATCAAATCAGCGATTAACTGAAGACATTTATATGCATGCCTTAAGCCAACATCTACTAAATCACTCCAACATCTTATCCTTCAACAAGATATATCTTTTCTTATAACAAGGTGCTATCCAATCTATCCAAGAGCATCCTCTTTTGGCAAGAGAACATGATGGCAGTGTCTTTTGTCTTCTTTTGATTTATCTTTTGTCCCTTTCTAATACCTAGTCAAGACTACCTTGATCTATCATATCTTGGTACGTTGCAATGAAGTATGGACTAGGGCATGGTCATTTGCTTTCGTATGCTGTGTTTTGTGGGATGATCTTATTCTCCTGTTATACCATTAATGGTATCTTGTACATGTTGGGACTAGCATCTTGCATATCAATATCTTTTGCATCTGAGAAGCTAAACAATCTCTTATGCATTAAGACTATTCTATGCTAAGACTGTTTCCCATACATATAACCAACAAGGTTTCATTATGTTTAGTGGAAATAAGTTCAAACCCTTGCTTGTAGAGTCAAAGTCCATCTTGAAACAGCTAATATTCATATCTTGTATCTTGACAAGGTTGTATTAGTCTATAGCGCATTGGATACTCGACACCTTGGTCTTTATACCTTGGTGCATAATATCTAGTGCTATATCAAACATAAGGATTGCAAATCTCTAATTTTATATGCAACCATCTGAAGTTGCCTTCACCATTCATTCTTCACCCAATTGATCAACGATTTCATCATCATTCTTCTGTTCATCACCCTCTTGGTCTTCATCATCATCTTCAGCTTGTCAAACAAGTGTGTTAGACATACATCACCCTAATTTTTCTTCTAAACCAAACCCTAATTCTTTTGTTTCATCCCCTCTTTCACCCGCCCAATCCCTATTTTCTTCCTGTCAACCTTAGCTTTTCATCCTTCTGTCCTCTTATCGCGAGTCAACCCAACCTTTTCCCAGTAGCTTGGTTTTCCTCTCGAGGGGGCATCATCTGCTAGTTTCACTAGGGCATAGCCTTTTTATCCAATGTATCTAATTTTCTTTGAAATAATGCCCTAACGGACATTGTCTCAAAGAGGGGCAAAATGTAGACACCCGAAATTGGCCCATTTCACATTTAGGCATTTATCGTATTTTTGCATTTGCATATGATATATCGTCTAGCACACTTGAAAGCGAAAAACCTAATTTTCTTCTATTTTCCATAATTAATTAAATAAATTTTATTTATTTAATTAATTCTCTTCATTCTTCTATTTTCCCTAGATAATTAAATAATTTTAAATTATTTAATTATGCTATCTTTCCTCTAAAGAAATAAATAAAACCAATGTTTTATTTATTTCCCTATCTCACATTATAAATTAAATAAATTTAATTTATTTAATTTATATTTTATTCCCTCTAATATTTCCTCTCATTTAAATAATAAATTAAATAAATATAATTATTTAATTTACTATGGATTTTACCCACCCTTTATTTTTCCTCTACACGTGCAACTCACCTATAAAATAGCAACAAATCAAAAAAAAAAAAAAGCCAAGTTATCCCTATTGACCTATTTTCCTTTGTCCAGAGTTAAATAGTTCACCTTGTATATTCCTTGAATATCCTTTAGAAGTGACCCTACAAAGTCTTAATTTTTTCAAAAAGCCATGTTGTGCCTTACAAAAATCCCCAAATCTTGCCTGGAGAATCCTTACAGAAAATCTAGAAAAACCCAGAAATCTTTTGTCTTCAATTGCCCTTTATCGCTGGGATTTCTCAGTTTTATACTTAGTCAGTCGTACATACAAAGGCAAGATACAAAGTCAGATATACAAGGCAGGATATAAAAGGGAATGTACATCAGGTTTTCTTTGTATAAATAAGTTCATATGCAAAAGGTGAATGTATATTGGCAAGATACAAAGGTGATATACAAGAGGCCATATACAAAGGATTTTCGGCGTGACATGCTTATCGGCGACTCAACTAATAGTCCCTCCGATGGCCGATAATGCAAATGCAAGAAGTACATCGGTGAGATACAATGCAGATGCAAGGCAACATACCAAGGAGAGATACAAGGGTCACATGCAATGGGTGATGCAATGTTTGTATGTGTAGGTGCAGTTGTATGCAGTTTTGCTTGTATATTCGCATTGTATATGCGATATACAAAGGCAATATACAAAGGGAAACATACAATCCGGACACGACTAGAGAATCAAATATGGCGGATAATCATTTGAAGTCCGCAGTTGTATATTGCATATACAAGGTCAAAAGGTGCATACGTACAAGATGGTAACATGCAAAGGCAGAACCCGATGTTAAGTTCAATTTGCTTTATAAAAAGTTGGGGTCCGCCTATTGTATGTATATGCGATTGTATCTCATATACAATTGTATATACAAAGGTCACATACAAAGGTTTTTCGGCGAAAGAATATGTATCGGTGGCTCATGCAAAGGTCTTTCCGATGGCCGATAAGGATGCAGCGGTGGGTCCCAGGTTCAGCTCAACGCCCAATGGAGTGATGACACGTGTCATGGTATATACAAGGGGCCGATTCAAAGGCAAATCAAGGTGAAACAAAGGTTAAAGCCGTTTTTATATGTTGGCGATTGTATATATATACATTTACACATACAAGGCATATACAAAAGGCACATGCAAGGGCATCGGCGAGACCATGCTTATCGGTAGCTCAACTTATAGTCTCCCTAACAGCCCAATATATACCACAGTTGTATATGCATATGTAAAGAGATATACAAGATGCAGTTGACTGTGGCTTTAACCATGAATATCTTCTGCATCTTAGCAATTTTCAACATGCTTCAAAAGGCAAAAGTGCTTATTTTTGCCTCCTCTTTCATCTAGCAAGATTTTAAGGGAAATTTTCTTTCAAATTTTGATTTGGCTTTGCATGCTCGGCCGACTAGACGTTTCAGTGACCTTTTTGGCGTGTGCAGAGGCTGTTTATTTTCACAGTAGCTCTAGTTGGTGAGTTTTGCGAGTGCATTCATGGCGGATGGCTTCACTCTTCAATGTGTATGGGCTCTGTGTCTTGCTAGCCGATCTTCATGTGTTGGGTAGTGACTTTGGGGGTTTCTTCTTCAATGCCCTGTCCTGTCTTGCGTTTGGGAAACCATTTTCTGTGGTTTTGCACCTGCCAGCGACATGGTTCCTGTCTATTCACCGCGCCCCTACCCATGCACCCTTGTTCCTGCATTAATGACCTCAGATCCTATGGAGCAGCGACTTCATGCCTTTCTGTGCAGGAGCTTGAACTATAAATGGCAATGTAACCTCATTATTTCAGGAGGATGGTTTTATTTTGGGTTGTTATGCTACTATTTTTCTGTAACTGAATATTCTGTAATATAATGGTTTCTAGCCTTCATGATTAATATATGCATGACTTCTTGCCTCTCTTGTGTCTTGATTTCTATGTTTTACTTGAAGTTATAATCTATTATGTGAGTAAAATGGCTCCTCTATAGGTTAGATCTTCATATCGAAGCCTCAATCAGCCCTATAAGTCTGTGTGGAATCCTCTTCATCATTGAAATTATTGTTGTGTCTAAACCAAAATCACCATCACTCAATGAATCTGGTGCATCACCCTTATTTTCAAGTTTTTCTGCTTTATCTTTTCATTTTAAAAGCATTCCTTCTAACCCTTTTCCCCTGCAAGCATTAGCACTAGATTTAGTTACATTTTTCTAAGTAATAGGCTTAGAAAGAGGAAGTCGACCTTCTCCAGAGGTCTGATCTCAATTCGCAAGGTCCCACACTTCAAGATCATTCCCATGTTTCTCCAGATTGCTGAGTTTTTTTTTTACAAACTCAGCAAGGGTGCAAATCTGAGAGACAACAGTTTTTGGCACGCCTAGTGGGACATTGTGGAATTAGAAACAGTTCAAATACTATAGTTTATTGCTAGTTTTGATGTGCAGCCAGTTATTTTCAGACCTGTAAAAGGTTAAAACCTGCATATCTGGCGACTCTGAACTTTGGTTTAGCAAAATCAGTATATTTCTGCTTATGAGAAGAATACAAACTAGAAGCAGTTCTTCATCTTTTGAATATTTGCAATTATCCCCACCTAAAAGAAGAGGGATAATAGCTGAGAAACCCAAGAAGACTCATGTCTATTCTAGGAGAGCTAAGTCTACTCCTCCTATTGTCGGAACTCATACTGTCCCAAGAATCCCAGTTACAATGATTCCTGCAGTCAGAAATCAGTCATTTGTTGGATTCAACCAAGGCAGCCCACTAAATTTAGCTCAGCATGATGATATTCCTGTCGCTGCCTTGAAAAGTTTACCATATTTTAATGGTGAAGATCAGACTACTCCAGCTGAGCACATAAAAGATATTGCAAACCTGTGTGCTGTCCATCATGTGACAGAAGAGAATGTTGCAACCAGGTTATTAGCAGCTTCCCTCAAAGGGAAGGCTTTGCAGTGGTTCAGAAGTCTATTGGTAAATTCCATAGA
Source organism: Cunninghamia lanceolata (assembly GCA_027924645.1). Classification (NCBI taxonomy): domain Eukaryota; kingdom Viridiplantae; phylum Streptophyta; class Pinopsida; order Cupressales; family Cupressaceae; genus Cunninghamia; species Cunninghamia lanceolata. The sequence goes on from BSBN01001011.1 coordinate 4,935,259, forward strand.
TTCATGGGATCGTTTGGGAGAAAAGTTGTGCAGCTTCTTTGAAGACAAATCAGACCATCTATCATTGGTGGAACAACTATCTACAATTAAAAGAGCTCCTCACAAAGTTATGTCAGACTTCAACCACCGTTTCCAAAAGACGTGGGATAGAGTCCCACCAACAATAAGGCCTACAGCTGACCATGCTTTCTTATATTTTTTGAGAGCTTTAAATAGTGATATTTCTATCATGATTCAATCTATGGGAGGAAATTCCTTACCACAAGCTTATGCCATAGCCATAAGAGCTAAAAACAGCCTCATACAGGCTGGTAAAATTGCCCCTAGGCCTCCTTTGCCAATATTCCCCAATATTTAGCCACCAATGCCAATGCATGTGCCTCCTATAGCTGTCATACCTGCCGCACCAGCATTACCAGCAACTAATACGCAGGCCAATAAATCAGAAAATGCTGCTCAAACTCAGTCTTTTGAGTTACAAGAGATCAAAGGATTGTTGCAATCTTTTGGTAACGAGCTGATGAATATCAAAAAGCAGTAGTTCCAGAATAGACAGCCTTATCAGCCACACATCCAAGGGCAAAACCAGCCATACCAAGCTAATAGGCCACCTTATCAAAGCAATTACCAAGGTGCTAGGCAAAATGTGAACCAGAGGCCTTTCCAGCCTTACAATCTTGCACCCATTAATGCAGCTAGCGACCTTGTCCTTGTTCAGAATAACCTTGCAACTGAGTATGAATGGTGTCTTCCCTGTAATCAGCCACACAGTCAGGCAACTTGTCCAAATGGAGTGATAAATCAGGCTCTAATGGTGTAAAATGCTACAATTTTATAGCCAAACGCACTTAATGATGAGGCTGTACAGCTGCAAGAGCAGCCTCATAATGATACTGCCTTCCTGAATTGGCAGGGAGATGAGTTTTGTGGTATGAACAGAGATGATACTTCAGTTGCAGCGAATACAAGAGCTAAAAAGAGGGGTTATGAGATAGATCAAGCAACAAACAAAGAAAAATGACTTGCTAATCCTTCTACGTCCCAGATTCCCCATATTTTGCAAAGGAATACTCAAGCAACTGCCAGGGAACAGCCTCATTTGTAGGCTAATATTGCTGCTGCAAAGTCGCATCAAAAGGTAAATGTTACTGCACCTTTCAATATCATTGAAAATATGAAGAAAATGAATGTGACAATATCTATGTGGGATTCCTTAGTGATCCCAAGTCAAAAGGACATGCTACAATCTACCTTATCCAATTTAAAAGTGTCAAATGATGCCACTGCTGACCCAGCTAGGGTTGTTCTTACCAATTCATCCCAGGACAGCAGCAAACAGCCAAACAAGAGTGCTAAACCACTTCCATTTTATGTGTCATTAATAATAGGAGACAAGTTAGTACCTAACTACATGGTGGATAGTGGTGCAAGTAGTTCTGTAATGCCAAAACAGATTGCAGACCAATTAGGATTGAAATATCAGCCCCTAACAAAGGGTTTGCTCCAGCTAGATGGCATAGCTGTTAACACTGTAGGTGTGATAAAAGACCTAGGTCTCACTTTGCATGCCTGTCCAAATGTTTCCATTTCTCAAGAGGTGTTCATCATAGATCTACCTCCTCATTTTGCCATGTGTTTGTCAAGAGAGTTCACAGCCAAGATAGGAGGATATTTATCCTCAGATTGGTTCCACATATTTTTTAGGACCCAATATGGCACAAAAGTGACCCTAAAATATGAATTGCTTGCCAAATATCACATAGAGCCTTATGTCCCAAGTGTTGTTAATGCAAATTATGTTATTTCTGATGATCCTGAGCTTGTTGCTGCTCAAGAACTACAAGTTGAAAGTATACCAGAGGTGTTGTTAAAGGAGTGGGCCTTAGAAAATATCTTAGATGATCCTGAAGGACACATTCAAGAAACTGGTATGGGGGTTTACATGCTGCACGAACCTGAAACAGCAATTCCAAACCTAGTAAAGGATGCAAAACAATAGATAGAACAGCAAGATAAGGTATGGAAAATGTACTTTGATGGCTCTAGGAATAGGAATGGATCTGGTGGTGGTGTAATGCTTGTGTCTCCACAAGGTGATAGATATTATTCTGCTTTCCATTTTTCTTTTTCATGTACAAATAACATTGTTGAATATGAAGGGTTGATTCAAGGTTTGCAGTGGGCAAGGAAGAGGTTTGGGGATAGTGAACTTATTGTAAATCAAGTGAGGGGACTGCATGTTACAAAGAATGATGCTTTGAAAGGCTATAAACATAGGGTATGGGATATGATTGAGGAGTTTGATGCCTTCAATCTAATCTCTATTCCAAGAGATCAGAACAATTATGCAGATAGGTTATCTGCAATTGGGGCTCAGTTCAATATCCCCAGTGATATTCAAAGAGAAAAGATACAACCTCATGTGAAAATAGTTGATAGGCCCTCTATTCCTAACAATAACATTCATTGGCAGGTTTTTGAGATTGATGAGCAGGTTCTGTGTTTCCTGTTAGAAGAGGATGAGTTTTCTATGATGAATCAGAACAAACTCAAATAGCAATATGATGATAATCAAGTTGTTCAGTTAAGGACTAATAAGCTGCCCAGAGGGTTGGTAACCTTGGAATCCATTTTTGGTATTGATGATCAGCTGAAAAAGAGCAAAACCAGCATGCTGGTCAAAGAGGAACATTATGAGGAGCTGGAAATTTTCAAAGACTTAAAAGGGTTTGACCCTCATATTGCCCAGCATACCATAGAGTTAGAGCCAGGTGCGAAACCTGTGAGGCAAAAACAAAGACCTTTAAATCTAAAACTAGAGCCTCTGATGATTAAGGAATTAACCAAGTTGATCAAGGGAAACATCATTTTTCTGATCAAGCATACTTCTTGGGTCTCCAATCTTGTTCCTGTGAGGAAGAAGAATGGAGAGATTAGGCTGTGCGTTGATTTTAGAGATCTTAATAGAGCCTCCCTAAAGGACCACTACCCGCTGCCCTCAATGGAGCAAATTCTGCAAGTAGTAGATGGTTCAAAAATATTCTCCTTACTTGATGGATATTCAGGTTATAATCAGGTATTAGTCAAGGAAGAAGATTGGTTTAAAACTACTTTTACCACAAAATGGGGCACCATGGCCTACAAAAGGATGCCTTTTAGTCTGTCAAATGCTAGCTCTACTTTTCAGAGAGTTATGGATATGGATTTTAAAGGTTTGCTTTATAAATTGGTACTTGTGTAGCTTGATGAAATCATAGTTTTCTCTAAAGATGCAGTTGAACATTTATCCCACCTCAAACAAATATTTGAGAGATGTAAAGAGTTTGGGATATCTCTCAATCCCAAGAAATGCATTTTTGTTGTGCATGAAGGCAAGCTTTTAGGACACATTGTGTCAAAGGAGGGAGTTACCATTGATAAAGAAAGAGTAAGAGCTATTTTGGAGCTGCCTTTACCCAGTCACAAGAAAGGACTGCAAAGTTTTATTGGCAGAATTAATTTTTTGCGAAGATTTATACCTGACATTGCAAATTTATTAAAACCATTGACCTCTATGTTAAATAAAAATACAGTTTTTAGTTGGATGAGAGAGGGCAAACTCAACTTTGAGTCCATAAAAGAAGTGTTATCAGCTGCACCAACTCTGGTAAATCCTGATTTCTCAAAAGATTTCATTTTGTATGCTTATGGTAGTATAGATACAATTTCTACAATTCTGGTACAGCAGCAAAATGAAGGCTTTGAGCAGCCAATCGCTTTCTTTAGTCAAGGACTGAAGGAGTATGAACAGAGGTATAGTTTCATTGAAAAACATGTCCTTGCAGTGGTAAAAAGTCTCAAGAAGTTTAGGCATCTTATTTCTAACAATAAGGTACATTTAATGGTTGCTCACCCTGGCGTGAAAGAATTTTTGTTAGGAAAGGATGTTAATGAGAAAAGGGTTGGTTGGATTACCAAAGTCATGGAATATGACGTGGACATCAAGATAACCAAGCTCATCAGAGGTAGAGGGCTCAGTGAACAGCTTGCTACTAGGTCTGAAAATGAAACAGAGAAGGAAGAAGAGGTGCTTCTGACCATTGAAGATGAACATCAGGATGATACAACAACAGTTGAAACAGGTTGGGTCAATGACATGACTCATTTTTTGCAAACTGGTGAATGTCTAGCAGGTTTAGATAGAACCAAGAGAAGATATTTTAGGTTGCAGTCTATTCCATATGTTTTAATTAATGATATCCTTTTTAGAAAGGATTTTAATGGTGTGTTGTTAAGATGCATTGATAATGATCAAACTGACAAAGTGCTACATGAGTTTCATGATGGAACAGTAGGGGGTCATTTTGCCCCAAGAACTACTGCTTGGAAAATAATGAGAGCTGGCTATTACTGGCCTAGCTTATTCAAGGATGCCCATGCATGGGCCAGAAAGTGTGTGAAATGTGCCATTTTTGTAGGTAAAGAAAGGCTGCCAGCTTTACCTCTGCAACCAATTCAAGTAGAGCAGTCCTTCATGAGATGGGGCATTGATTTTATAGGTCCCATTAACCCACCGTCAAGTGCAGGCCACAAGTGGGTACTTACAGCAACAGGCTATTTCACAAGGTGGACTAAAGCAGTGGCTCTGAAGGAATCCAATGAGAATGTTGTTTTGAACTTTTATTGTGATTTGGTATCTAGATTTGGAGTACTTGAGTCGATCATCTCAGACAATGTTTTAGCTTTCGTTGGGTTGAAGATAACTAACTGGGCTGTGAGGAATGGAATCTATTTGAACACTTTAGCAAATTATTACCCACAGGGTAATGGTTTGGCCGAATCTACAAATAAGAATCTCATAAGGATTATCAAAAGATCAATGGAGGACAACCAAAGGACCTGGCACACCAATCTAAAATCTACTTTATGGGCAGATAGAATAACTCCCAAGAGGTCTATTGGAAACTCCCCATATATGTTAGTTTATGGAAAAGAGGCAAGATTTCCTGTATCTATAGAGTTGCTAGCTCTTGATATCACGAATCAACTAGAGATGTTTGAAGAAGAAGATCCCATGGCTGTCAGATATGCTCAACTTATGGAGCTTGAAGAAATAAGAGAAGCTATGAAAGCTATGGAGTATCATCAGCTTCAGACAAAAAGAGTTTTTGATAAGAAGGCCACTCCCCGAATTTTTAGGCAGGGTGATATTGTACTCAAATGGGATGAGTTGAAAAGCAGGCCAGGGAAGCGCTCCAAGTTTGACAGCATGTGGAGTAGCCCATTTATCATTACTGAATGTATGGAGCACAATGCATTTCAGTTATCAAACATGGATGGAGAAAGTTTTCCTATCCCAATCAATGGGATACACCTGAAGAGGTGTTTTGAGGTATGAGTTGCCTTGTAAACAGTAGATTAGGTTTCTTGCTTTCAATAAGTGTTGCTGCACAATAGTTAGATGCCTTTTTGTATTCCCTAAGTGTTGTCTAACACAGTTTGTGGGTTGCTTTCAACATTTTGTTTTGGTTTTGGTCTTCCTGTGTTCTTCATTGCTGATATGCTGAGTTACTGAGGGCAGGATTGATTGTCAAAGGTTTATTTTTAAGTCTCTGTGTGACTCCATACCCAATGGATGTTTAAAGGCCACTAGTCTATATGTTTAGCAGGCAAACATCCCTGAGAGGTCACCAAATGTTGACCTATTTTCCTCTGTCCAGGGTTAAATAGTTCACCTTTTATATTCCTTGAATATCCTTTAGAAGTGACCCTACAAAGTCTTAATTTTTTCAAAAAGCCATGCTGTGCCTTACAAAAATCCCCAAATCTTGCCTGGAGAATCCTTGCAGAAAACTCAGAAAAACCCAGAAATCTTGTCTTCAATTGCCCTCTATCATTGGGATTTCTCAATTTTATACTTAGTCGTACATACAAAGGCAAGATACAAAGTCAAATATACAAGGTAGGATATAAAAGGGAATGTACATCAGGTTTTCTTTGTATATATAAGTGCATATGCAAAAGGTGAATGTATATCGGCAAGATACAAAGGCGATATACAAGAGGCCATATACAAAGGATTTTCGGCGTGACATGCTTATCGTCGGCTCAACTAATAGTCCCTCCAATGGCCGATAATGCAAAGGCAAGATGTACATCGGCGAGATACAATACAGATGCAAGGCAACATACAAAGGCGAGATACAAGGGTCACATGCAATGGGTGATGCAATGTTTGTATGTGCAAGTGCGGTTGTATGCAGTTTTGCTTGTATATTTGCATTGTATATGCGATAAACAAAGGCAATATACAAAGGGAAACATACAATCCAGACGCGACTAGAGAATCAAATATGGCGGATAATCATTTGAAGTCCATAGTTGTATATTGCATATACAAGGTCAAAAGGTGCATACATACAAGATGGTAACATGCAAAGGCCGGACCCAATGTTAAGTTCAATTTGCTTTATAAAAAGTTGGGGTCCGCCTATTGTATGTATATGCGATTATATCTCATATACAATTGCATATACAAAGGTCACATACAAAGGTTTTTCAGCGAAAGAATATGTATCGGTGGCTCATGCAAAGGTCTTTCCGATGGCTGATAAGGATGCAGCGGTGGGTCCCAGGTTCAGCTTAGCGCCCAATGGAGTGATGACACGTGTCATGGTATATACAAGGGGCCAATTCAAAGGCAAATCAAGGTGAAACAAAGGTTAAAGCCATTTTTTATATGTTGGTGATTGTATGTATATACATTTGCACATACAAAGCATATACAAAAGGCACGTGCAGGGGCATCGGTGAGACCATGCTTATCGGCAGCTCAACTCATAGTCTCCCCGACAGCCCGATATATACCACAGTTGTATATGCAGATGCAAAGCGATATACAAGATGCAATTGACCATAGCTTTGACCGTGAATATCTTTCGTATCCTGGCAATTTTCAACATGCTTCAAAAGGTAAAAGTGCTTATTTTTGCCTCCTCTTTCATCTGGTGGGATTTTAAGGGGAATTTTCTCACTTTCAAATTTTAATCTGGCTTTGCATGCTCGGCCGACTGGACATTTCAGCAACCTTTTTGGCGTGTGCAGAGGCTGTTTATTTTCACAGTAGCTCTAGTTGGTGAATTTTGCGGGTGCATTCATGATGGATGGCTTCACTCTTCAATGCGTATGGGCTTTGTGTCTTGCTGGCCGATCTTCATGTGTTGGGCGGCGACTTTGGGGGTTTCTTCTTCAATGCCCTATCCTGTCTTGCATTTGGGCAACCATTTTCTGTGGTTTTGCACCTGCCAGCGGCATGGTTCCTATCTTTTCACCACGCCCCTACCCATGCACCCTTGTTCCTGCATTAATGACCTCAGATCCTGTGGAGCAGTGACTTCATGCCTTTCTGCGCAAGAGCTTGACCTATAAATGGCAATGTAACCTCATTATTTCAGGAGGATGGTTTTATTTTGGGCTGTTATGCTGCCATTTTTTTGTAATTGAATATTCTATAATATAATGGTTTTTGGCCTTCATGATTAATATATGCATGACTTCTTGCCTCTCTTTGTCCTGATTTCTATGTTTTACTTGAAGTTATAATCTATTCTGTGAGTAAAATGGCTCCTCTATAGGTTAGATCTTCATATCGAAGTCTCAATCAGCCCTATAAGTCTATGTGGAATCCTCTTCATCATTGAAATCATTGTTGTGTCTACACCAAAATCACCATCGCTCAATGAATCTGGTGCATCACCCTTATTTTCAAGTTTTCTTGCTTTATCTTTTCATTTTAAAAGCATTCCTTCTAACCCTTTTCCCCTGTAAGCATTAGCACTAGATTTAGTTACATTTCTCTAAGTAATAGGCTTAGAAAGAGGAAGCCGGCCTTCTCTGGAGGTCTGATCTCAGTTCGCAAGGTCCCACACTTCAAGATCATTCCCATGTTTCTCCAGATTGCCAAGTTTTTTACAAAATCAGCAAGGGTGCAGATTTGAGAGACAACAATCTCCAACAAAGAAATGGAAATATCCTTTTTCGAAAAAGCATCTTGGACACTTGGCGCATGCATGTTTGTTCTTCTCTCTCACTCACTCTCAACCGTTGATCTTCCATCTTCCCATTCTATATAAACTCTCTCCTTCTCCCATTTTGGGGTTTGAATCCATTAGCATTGGCATTATCTTTGTTCAAATCCATTAGCATTGGCATTATCTTGGTTCAAATCCATTTAGCATTTATATTATCTTTGCTCAAATCCATAAGTATCTTCATTAGCATTCTTATCATCTTGCATGTCACCTCTTAATCATTTCATAGCACAATCATGGCAGCCTCCTTCGATCTGGTTTGCATGGAGAAGCAATCTACATATGCACCAAGAAATTAAAAGCATCTGGGTGACTTTGTTTTGGTTGCATGTCATTTTTAGTCATCTAGATTGAATTTCTTAAAGATGTTAGGGTTTAATCTTGTTTTTACTGTTTGAATCTGTTAACATGGATTTTTCCCTAGTATACACCTCCAACACAACCTTGTTGACTTGGAACAACCAGTATGGCCGGATCCTAAAGATAATGATCAATACTCTATTCAAACATTGATGACTATAGGGAGAATCCCTCTGATAGATACTGAGGATGAGGATACTGTAATTTCAAACATAGTGCAGAACAACTATGAAGTAGATTCTTAGATGAATAATAGTTTGACTTGTATTTTGTGCCCATTACACAATAGATTCCCTGTAGAACACTCATCAAACTATGAATATGATGTCAGCGTATTCCGTCACCTACTACCTCATAGTTGTTGTTTTAACACCTAGAATGTTTCAACATAGCCTCCATGCAATCTTTGATAAAAACAAATTGAAATCTCTTCTGGTAAGTCATTAAACATCAACAACCGGTTGACCGTGCAACAACAGGATGAGCTAATTGTTGTGTTATAGGCTCATAAAATAGCCTTTGCGTGGGACTACCATGATATGAAAGGGCTTGATCCAAACCTCTGCACACACTGCATATACATTAAAGATGACTGTAAGCCCATGAGACAACCTCAAAGGATAATGAATCTTGCAATCTATAACATTATCAAAGAGGAATTAAAGAAAATTCTAGACACTGGCTTCATTTACCCCATATCAGATAGTTAATCGATATCTCCTTTGGTAATAGTGTCGAAAAAGGGTGATAAATGGCATGTTTGCATCGACTACAGAGAAATTAATGTTGCAACATGAAAGGATCACTTTCCTCTTCCATTTATCGATAAGTTCTAGACTCCCTGGCAGGAAAAGAATACTTTTCCTTTTTGGATGGATTTAGTGGCTATAACCAAATCAGGATTACACCTGAAGACCAGGAAAAAAAACCTTCACCTGTCCTTGGGGCACCTATGCTTATGCAGTTCTTCCTTTTGGTCTATATAATGTCCCTGCCACTCTTCAAAGGTTTGTCATAAGTATCTTCTTTGATCTTACACATGACTATTTAGAGGTCTATATGGATGACTTCACATCTTATGGAAACATTTAAGAGGAAGCCTTATCCAATCTGAAAAAAGGTCCTACAAAGGTGTCAAGACCCTAACCTATCCCTCAACAATGAAAAATGCTACATGATGATGGAGGAGGGTATAGTTTTAGGACACTATGCCTCACAAGTAGGTATTCAGGTAGACCCAACTAAAATTGAAGTTATCACTAATCTTCCTATACCACAAAAACAAAAGGATGTCAGGAGTTTTCTTGGCCATGCCAGCTATTATCATATATTCATCAAAGACTTTAGCAAGATAGCTGCACCCCTATTTGTTTTGCTTACCAAACATGTTGATTTTAACTGGACACATGCATATCAAGAGGCCTTCCAATCTTTAAAAGATTCCTTAACTACAACACCTATGCTAAGAGGACCAATCTGGACAATCCCCTTTCATATACATACAAATACATATGACTATGTTGTAGGGGTTGTCCTAGGCTAGAAGGATGGTTCAGTAGAATATGCTATATTTCATTAGTAAAAATCTTCAAGTAACAAAATTGAACTATATTGTTAATGAGAAAGAACTCCTTGTCGTGATATATGTAATCAACAAGTTTCATCATTACATAACTAGATACCCTATTTTTGTTCTTATTGATCATGCATCCATAAGATATTTAATGAACAAGCATGTATTTAGTGGTTGGCTGCTATTTCTACAAGAATTTGATATCATAATTATGGATAAACTTGGTAAACCTAATGTAGTAGCAGAATTTTCTCCAGACTAAGCCTTTCTATAGATGGGTCACTCATTGTTGATGACTCATTTCCAAATGAGCATTTGTTTTCTTTAATAGTGCATACCCTATGGTATGCATATATTTCTAATTCCTTGGTTGCAAGAAGAACACCTCCTCATTTTTCACCAAGGGAAAAACATAATCTAGTAGAAAAGAGCCTGCCATATTCTTGGATCTCTGGCTATCTCTTCTACACTAGCCCTAATAATATTATGTGTAGATGTATAAGAGAAGATGAGGTTTTTATATTATGAGGTCCTATCATGATGAGCCCTATGGTGGACATTTTGTAGCCAAAATAACATCATTCAAAATACTCAAAACTAGATAGTACTAGCCAACATTGCATAAAGATGCAATTCTCTATACAAGAAGGTGTGATTGTTAGCAACAGATAGGCATGCCAACCAAGACTGATGAAATGCCCCTATAGCCATAGTTGGTTCAAGAACCCTTTGATAAATGGGGTATAGACTTCATAGGCCCAATTGATCCACCATCAAACAAGGAGTTCATACTGGTATGCACACACTACCTAACAAAATGGGTAGAAGTAAAGGTCTCCAACATGCACATGATGAAAAAGTGGTAGAGTTTCTATATGAAGAGATCTTCACCTGTTATGGAGTGCCCAAGGAGATTGTTACCAACCAAGGACCACAATTTACCTTAGAATTGATTACTACACTTGTCAAGGAATATGAACTCAGACATAGAAAGTCCACTTCATATCACCCTCAGTCCAATGACCAAGTAGAGGTTACCAACAGATAAATTGAAGCCATTATTACTAAAACTATAGCTCTACACCACAAATATTGGGCAACCTACCTCCCTGAAGCAGTATGGGCCTATAGAACCATGCAGAAGACAACAGGGTTTACACCCTATGAGCTAGTATATGGTAAGACAACAATGCTTCCTATTGAGTTTGAGCATAAGACTTTTAGGACAACAATTGAACTGGGAATAGATTTATCTAAAGCACAAAGACAAAGAGTAACTGAATTGAATACACTAGATGAACTAAGGAAAAAAAAATTCCATCACATAGAGGTTGTGTAAAAATAAAGGATCAAATGGCATGACAGATTTATTAAAACTAGGGAATTCCAAAAAGGTGATTGGGCATTGCTATATGATTCAAAATATAAAGATCACAAGGGTAAGTTGCAAACAATATGGCTAGGGCCCTATGAGATACAAGAGGTATTTCCATATGGAATAGTCACGTTAATAAACCATTGACCCCATCATATTTTCCTTAATGGTCAATGGTCATTGTCTTAAGCTGTATAAGAAGCCACTAAATAAAACCCAATTTATCCAACATTTGGAACAGACAAAAGAAAATGTTATTGCCACAAAAATTTCTAGGTCACCACCTAGCGATGAAATGGATGAGGATAAGTCTTCCAGCTCAACCAATGTCCACCATCACGTATGATTTCTTTCCATTAAAAAAAATCAAACCAATAGGGCAGGTGCAAAAAGTTGGGGGGCCAAAAAATGGCCAACCTTTTAAAAAAACTTCTAAGCCATAACGCGCTCACATTATGCTTGCCTATTTTTAAAAAAAAAAACCTACATTTTTCCTCATTTTCCCATTTCATTTTCTTCTACCAATGGCCTACAAACCCTTGAGAGAGCGCTCGCATTATTGGAGGTCAAATTCATCGCCAAATTGTCATTGATTCATCGTCAAAATGCTGCCACGACGTCGGGGAGGCCAAAGGAGTAAGTTGTATTTGGTTTTTTGTCTAAATTTGTCGTTAAATAGGTAGGTTTAAGTAGATTTTTTATGTAAATTTCTTTAATTTACAGGAAATGATAATGCACCTCCTCCTCCTCCTGAAAATCCAAAAAATCCTGAATTACCTGAACAACAAATACCTGTTGAAGAACAACCCCAAACAAACACCTCCATTCATTCCTCAACATGCCCTTGGAACATAAGAAAATCTAATGGGGTAAATTAAAAACAATAAAAAACAAATTGAGGACATAATTGCAAGGTTGAAAGATCCTGCAACTTCAACCTTGCATAGATCCACGCTTGCTCAATCTCTTGAATCTATGTTATCAAATGTAGATTCAATTAGCAAGAAAATATCTAGTTGGTCAGAAAAGAGGAGAGAATTTAGAGAGTACTATGCAGATGAGTTGTCATATGAACAAGTAAAAAATGAACAAATTATAAAATTGGACTTGTGTTCTATTTTTACAGACCCACGAACAAATCAACCTCTACCCCTTACATGCAAGAGGTTCCCTATCCATTAGTGCAACAACTAAGTGATAAGGGACAATTTTGGACAGAGGTGGTGGATGGTTTTTTACCATCCTCCATGCAACAATAATGAGGTTCCGCAATACTTTTTGAGGAAACTCTACTGTGAGTTTGTAAAAAATAATGTGCCAAACTATTTTGATATGTGGGGCTTCCAGGGTAGAGGTGGGGGGTCAGCACAAGATAGAGCAGGGGCACATGTTGACCCACAATAGCCAACGAGACGAGCACTCGCTAGACTAGCCCATGAGCACATATCTATCCCTTCCATTGTGAAGGAGAGTGTTGAGGTTGAGACACTTCAGTCCATTAGTGCCTTGACCCAGAGCATCATAGAGCATGCTTGTCCTACAACATACTGTGGGCTAGGGGAGAGTTTGAGGAGTAGGGTTCCACCCCATACTTGTCAGGCTTGCGGGTCAACCTGTGGTTATGACCCCACGGATAGTCAGGACGCAGGTGTGCAAGCTACATATGTAGCTAAGTAGATGGTGATGACAGATGCCCTCCTGAGTGAGACTTTCGGCCTTGATACTCAAGTAAATGTTAGCAAGTTCATTGAATTTAATTTATTAAATTTCATTTTTCAAATGCAAGATTAACTAATTTAGTTTGATGATTTTATTGAAACTTTAGGGTCATAGCGTTGATGCAGTTTTCAGCGGTTCTCCACTTGCATATTACACTGACATCTACTGTCGGGGTATGTAACTAGTAAACAATTATAAATATTACATGTGAATAGCATTGTTATATGAATGGTATTCTAATATCTGATTTTGGATGTTGAATAGGTTAATCTTGAAGATTTCACGGCAACACCTGCCAGTGGTGGTGGAGTTCAAAGCTTCACTCAAGTAATAAAATAAATAGTTTAACTAATGAATTGTACTTACTAGATTTTTGTATTTTATATTCATATCATTGATTACATTGCATTGCACATCTTTCAAACTCAAAGCATTACTAGACATTGCATAACTAATAACTAGATGTTGATAGATGACAAAATTTCAATTTTAATATAGTTATTTACAAAAATGCCTCCAAGAAATGTGGTCTCATGGAATGTCATGACAAGAAGATGCATAGACAAGGACATCACCATGAGACCACATTTCTTTGAGGCATCTTTTCAAACAGCTCACTGCCTTGTCTATGCCACCACATTTTCCATACATGTCTACCAAAGCTTGTTGATCCCCTCCACACTATTCTTCAACAAATTCTCTCTAATAAACTCATCCAATTACCACTAATTAGACCCTAGGACATGACACCAGAGAGGGGTACGAGCCTATGACATCTTATATAGCATATTATTGACTCCAACATCATCTAGGTTTTAGGTATTAATTATGGGGGCAACAAGTCACCCCTAACCAAAATTTTCAAATCTACACTAACCCATTCCCCTACAAACTATGTCAATCCTATTGGCTCAATTTCTTCCATCCCTACTTCTGATCCTAAATCTAACCCACCTAATTCTAATGAGGACCCTTCATTTAATACTACTATATTCTTTGAGATGAAAGAGAGCACAAAATCCTCCAAGAACTCACATAAACATGTACCAAAAGAGCACAACAGTAATGGAGACTTGAGGAAGCATAAGAAAGAGCTATAGTATATCACCAAGAGAGCCAAATCTTCACAAGAGTTCACAACTAGCTGAAGAGACAAGAGAGTTCACCATAGAATGTATGAGAATCAAAAGTGAAATTCAAAAATCCACCACATGAGATGGAAAACCTAGAGATAGAGTCAAAACAGAGACATTCTGAGCTGCAAAGAGGTGTTACTGGAATCTTGAATCATGAGCCTAATATATTCTAACAATGGACCATGACCATTTCCATCCCTACAACCTGATAATGTTTCATTAGTTTGATATGTTTATAAATGAAACTTGACTATTTTGACACAAATATCTTCACCAATGAACCACCATTGTTTCGAGCCTATAATTTAATAATTGCTTAATAGGTTGATAACTTCACCAATGAACCATGATTATTACAAACGTGCACTCTAATAAAGGTCCATGTAATTTATGTCTAAACATCAATAAACCATGACTATCTCAACACCTAAACTAAACAATTTTTCATGAACCAATATATTTTCGAATAAAATAGAACCATTTCAATGTCTACAACCTAGTATTTTCTTTTGCTAATTTCTAACTTCTTAAGGGAACCATGAACTTTTCTTAAAATTATCAAACTCCTCACTTCAAAATTTTAAAAACTTTCAACCCACTAAAGCTTAAAATTTAATATTTTTTTTTTATCAATAACACTATGTTTAAACCAATCAACCTAACCAACATTAATATCTACAACTTAATAATCAATATCAATAGACCAAAAAGCACAAGACTCTATAAAACCTTAGGGTTAAAGTAGCACAACCCCTTACCCTAACTAAACATACCACCATATTTCCAAGGTGTTGATATCATATAAATGCTCATGGCTCCTTTATTCTTCTTAAGGGCAAAGTAAAACACCTCTTTAAATACACAGGCACCTTTTCTATGGACCCCTTAACCTTTGAAATGATCAAAGTTCCCTCATATAATATACTTTAAATACTTGGAGCCTAGTAGGGTTCTAATTTCTATCCATAAGGGAGTCGATCATATCTTCCTTATCCAATATAAGTAAGAACTTATTTACAATTTCAATGATTGTTACCTCCAACATTCATAGTTCTCAACCCAAGAAGCTAGATCAATACATTAAACTCTTGGTTGTGATGTTTTTGATGCCCATACCCAAGACTTTACTATGGGAATTAATGGTGAAGAATGCATATTATGTGTCTAGTTGTATCATAGTGATGCATTGGTGACAATGAATATCTTTTTTTGGTACAATACAAAGCTTCGTTACAATATCTAGATAAAGTACATTCTACATAGTTGGATACCTTTAACATGTTATTTGTAGAGTGAGATCATGTTATGTATTTAGATGGAGCCCTTTTACATTTATCTGCTTGGTTGGAGTCCTTTCCGCATAGTCAGTGTTTTTATCACTTTTAGTAATAGGTGAAATCTCTCATCCTACTATTTTTTTATTTTTTTTTAAACAATTTAGTAAGTCGTGGTTATGCTACCCCACAACTCTACCCCACCCTACCACCAACCTAAACCTAAACTAACACCTTCAATCCCTCCCTAACTTATTAAACCTAAAATTTGATGCTACTTTGGTCCCTCCTTTGTTGACCCTTATACCACACAATAGTCATGAATCTTCATCTAATTTGTATATATGCATACATGACTTGTGTGCTTTATTGTGTGTACTTCCATGTTTAGGTGAACATGTGTGTATGTTAGGAGCCATGACCTGCGTCACTATTCAGTTTTTGTAATTGAATAATGTTGTTTTATTTTCAGATGATGCAGGTTGCAGAGACACCTCCTGAAGTTCATAGGGAAATGGAGCATGGTGTGTCCTCTGCGATTCATAGCTCCGTGCCTTTGATGGGGGTATGAGGTAGATTAGTAAATTTCAAATTACATTCGTTGTTATAGTTGTTTATTTTTGAAAAATCAAATGATTATTGATTTGAAGTTTAATTTCTATTTGGATGGTTTCTATAGGACATAACATCACCACAGCCTAATCCTGGTACTAAGGCAAATGAGGAGACAGATTTTCTAGTAGCGGTAAGTGATTATTTTGTTAAATGTTTCATTTTTTATAATGTAATTTCTATATATTAATGTCTATAGTTTTTATTGTAACAGTTACAAATCCATGAACAACTAAATAGGAGGAGCAGCCCTCGGGTTCATAGTAGACCACCCTCATACGCGTCTCCATCTTCTCGAAGATCAAAGGTTGCCCGTGATCTATTCTCTTCACCAGATAGAGGGGAATGACCTTTTATTGGGTTCCTTTGTTGTATGCCTATATGGCATTTGTGGACATATATTTTGTATTGCATATAGTTGACATTGTATGCCTATATGGCATTCTTGTAAGCCTATATGGCTATTTGTATATATGTTATACTTATATTGACAGTTATTGATGTATGCCTATATGGATATTTGGTTAATACAAATTATTTTTGTTGATGGTGTCCATATTTGCATTATAAATCCACGCTTCAATTGATATTTGTAGATGGTTTACTTCAAATATTTAAAGTCCAATTGTATTACATAGTAGGATTTTCTTGACAATGCATTATGCAACTAGTGTGGCCATTTATTTTTAGCATTTGCTATGTATTGCAACCAAACCATTTGTTATAAGAAAATGTATTTATGAAAGAATTGTATCTTGTTTATTTGTAGAAATACATGTATTGGTGTGTGACATGAGGGGTTTCCAATCTATCAATGTTGCCTTGATATTCTTGACATTTGTAAGGATTTTGTGAACTTTGAGAAATGGGAAGGTTCATCCTCGTATTGTTGATAAAATTTATCCAATTGGATAATTTTTTGGAAGCTTCTCCAAAGTTTTGTCTCATATAATGATGTAACATACATTGGGATGTCCCTTACAAGTCACAATTATCTTAGGTCACCAACAAGCAGAGTAGAGAAACCACTAAAGAATTTCTCAAGCAACCTACTATCAATTCATTCTAACAACTTTAGTCTAATGAAGCTCATTTCCTCAATATGAATGTAACAAATGAAATAATGCTTTCTTGATAAGTTGAAAGAGCTTGACCCTTAAGAGGGCTAATGTCTTTTACTAGTATGCGAAGTGCTACATGAATGGTTGATGCATTGATGTTGAAAGCAACCCAATTTATTGGGGTGAAAAATAAAAAGGATGATAATGCATGGAGAACATTTGCAAAAAGTGTTATCTTGATGTTCTCACGAATACTGATGACATTTCAAAGGTGAAAAGTTGTGACCCTTCGAATAGGAAAGACTATGACCCTTTTATAATGAAGGGCAGTGACCATGCGTAGCTTATACGTGCCCAACTAGACATGTTAGTGCTAATGGTTTGGCCCCATGAAGAACAAAACAAAAAGTAGCCTACCTTGCAACTTTACACTACATGCTTCTAATGATTTTTGGAGCAGTAGAAAATATTTCACCACAGGCAAATTCCTTAGAGATATCAAAAACTCAGAGAGGTTATGGTATAGGGGTTCTATGTGATCACATAGCCTCAGACAGAATGTTTCTAAGTGACACAATTTCTGAGTAACAACTCGTCAAAGATTGCTACCTTTTTGCACTTTGGTCTCTTAAGGGATATCACCGGTATAATATAGCTCAGACTGTTTCAGCATGTTTGGGTGTGAAACAGGACCATGCCTAGCCTAAACATACCCATCTAGACACATTGGAACTATCTGTTTGGCCACATGAGGAGCAAAACGAAAGTTACACCCCTTTGCAACTTTACACTGCATGCATCTGACCATTTTTGGAGCAGCAGAAAAACTTTCACCACGAGCAAACACCTCAGAGATATAAAAAATTGAGAGAGGTTATTGTAGAGGGACCCTATTTCATCCCATAGCCTTAGATGGAATGTTTCTAAGTGACACGGTTTCTAAGTAACAGCTCATCAAAGATTGTTGTCTTTTTGCACTTTGGTCTCTTAAGGGATATCGCCGGTACAATGTAGCTCAGACTGTTTCGACATGTTTGGGTGTGAAACAGGACCATGCCTAACCTAAACATACCCTTCCGAATGCGTTTGAATTGTCCATTTGGCCACATGAGGAGCAGAACGAAAGTTACACTACTTTGCAACTTTACACTACATGCATCTGACCATTTTTTGGAGCAGTAGAAAAATTTTCACCGTGGGCAAACACCTCAGAGATATAAAAAACTAAGAGAGGTTATTGTAGAGGGACCCTACATCATCCCTTGGTCTCAGACAAAATGTTTCTAAGTGACATGGTTTCTGAGTAATGGTTCGTCAAAGATTGTTGCCTTTTTGCACTTTGGTCTCTTAAGGGATATCATTGGTACAATGTAGCTCGGACTATTTCGACATGTTTGGGTGCGAAATAGGACCATGCCTAACCTAAACGTACCCATCCAAATGTGTTAGATCTATCCATTTGGCTGCATGAGGAGCAAAACAAAAGTTACACCCCTTTGCAACTTTACACTGCATGCATCTGACCATTTTTTGAGCAGTAGAAAAACTTTCACCACAAGAAAATGCCTCAGAGATATAAAAATTGAGAGAGGTTATTGTAGAGGGACCATACATCATCTTGTAGCCTCAGACGAAATGTTTCTAAGTGACATGGTTTCTAAGTAATAGCTCGTCAAAGATTGTTGCCTTTTTGCACTTTGGTCTCTTAAGGGATATCACCGGTACAATGTAGCTCAGACTGTTTCAACATGTTTGGGTACGAAACAGGACCATACCTAGCCTAAACATACCCATCCAGACACGTTGGAACTATCTGTTTGGCCGCACAAGGAGCAAAATAAAAGTTACGCCCCTTTGCATCTTTACACTACATGCATCTGACCATTTTTAGAGCAGCAGAAAAACTTTCACCACGGGAAAATGCCTCAGAGATATAAAAAACTGAGAGAGGTTATTGTAGAGGGACCCTACATGATCCTGTAGCCTTAGACAAAATATTTCTAACTGACACAGTTTTTAAGTAATAGCTTTTCAAAGATTACTGCCTTTTTGCACTTTGGTCTCTTAAGGGATATCACCGGTACAATGTGTTGAAAGTTATTTGTCATTGATGTCAAAAGGTCGGGAGGTGTTGATCATATCCCTATTGGTGTTGTTGTCAAAGGATCAGGATGCTTAGCTATGGTGTTCATGTTTCATGGTATGGTCTTTACAAGATGCCTTCATTCACAGAGCTCACATGCCTTTCATGCTTTAGGATGGTGTGTTCATGTTTCACAAGAACCCTGCAAGACATGTATGCAAAGTGTGAAAACAAAGCCATACAAACAAATCCATATAGGAATATATACAAAAATATACATTGGTAAAGCAATTCATACTATCATTTATATACAAAACAAAGTACAAGTAACCATCTAGGAAAGTTTTATGCATACTTACAAATTAATCCAACGAACCATCCGGGTCTGCTCTACTCTTTAATGTGTCAAGTATTGCCTCATGGTCAGACTCACGCACCTTCCACAAGGTCTTGTTCAAAGGTATACCCTGCTATTGTATCAAATGAACATTGGTTGCCACGACAAGGTTCGAGTAATGAAGAATATTTCGATGCGTGTCAAAGTCCTGAAACAACCAAACATTAACACTCTTATGTGGGTACCATCTAAGCCATGTTCCAGTAACAACCACCGAGCCTAAAGGGTATTCGATGTTTTCTCCATCTGTAATCGGGGCCTCTAATTTGTTTTTAGCCTCAACACAATGACACAAGTAATAATATGTTCCCTCTTCATTGTCTTCATCTGCAATAACTGCATAAACATGCCCTACATTGATATGTGCAGCAAATTAGATGAAATTAGTCAACATTACAAAAACACTACAAAGTAAGATAACATTAGGAATTTCAAAAACTATGCAAGTAGATATATTACCTGGTTGAACTAGATTTAATATGTGGTCAAAGTCAATCGATGATTCCATTTGTGTTAGTTTCAATATCGTCAGGGGATGATACATGTAAAGTGGGCTAAGATAACTTAACTGCCATTCGTCAACCCACTCCTTTGACTTGCACTCATTCCATGCTTGAATTGTACATGAAGAACAAAAGCACAACCATCTTCCGCATATGGATACTCCATGAACCTACAATTGAGCTTCTGAAAGAGTGTAGCTCACTTGATCTTGTAAGTGTACAACAATCCTCATTCAGTGCAATGTTAGTATCATCTATCAACCAAAAAAAATCTATGAACTGAAGACTTACCTTCATTATCTAGACCCATCAAAGCATTACACCACTCAACAATTGATTTTGCATCTATCAACTTTACATTGTCTTTATACTTTAACTCTTCTCGTGTTATGGCTCTTTTGATACATGCTCCTGCACCATCATGCTCCCTCTTTCCATGCCCAGCCTCACAAAAGTTCCACATATGCTAAACACCTATAATATTATGCTTCCTGCTCAACCAATAGAACATCCACAAGTTCTTGAATTGTGATGCACAGTTATCTGACCATATGATATGTTAACTGAATGATATGCCCCTTCTAGCCAGATCATTGTAGAACACCTAAAAGCAACTTTGCATGAACTCCATAGAATGCGTGGATCATCACTAATATAAAAATGATACTCCCTTATGATCTTTCTGTCATCCTCTGTACTATCATCCGCATGAATGAATGCGATGTGCACAAATATAGAAACCTGTGTGGAGTTGTAATATTGTGATTGCACATCACGTTGTGGCTGTAGACTATAGTTCTCTACAAAGTTGATGACTGAAACAATGCTACCAAGTGGAAATGTGTCCTTGCATAACTTGAATTGCAAGTCCAACCATTGAGCTCTATGGGTATGCCTTGCATACTCATACACTATACTGTCACGAAATGTAGACATAAACTGATACACTGGAATCTTTTGAATAACCAAATCACACATCTTTGCTTCTTTAACATATTTTGTATTGTAGGCCACTATTTTATACTTGCCAAACTCTACTAGTTCATTTCCAACTGCATGTGTGTTTTCCATATGTTCACATATTGGCATACATTGCAAGCCACTGCAATGCTGACATGTGCCATCCAAGCACAATTTCCTGTAGAATATTTGACCTTCCTCTCTTTCACATAAAATTGTTGATATGAAGTCTCTTGAAGATGTTGGTGGGGCATGTATGCCACAATCCTATAAAACATTGTTAGTATGCAAATCTAAACATATAGACCGATAAACATCAAAATGGTTAGAAAATTTAATATGTAATCTACAACAACAAGTAGTGCATGTGTGATTTATTTTGATATAGAAAGGTTTTAGCATTTCAAAATATATTTGAAAATTTTTAATTTGAGGATACATCTCTAGAAATTTACCAAAAAACTATGTTTGAGTCATATCCAAAAAATGCTTTGGATGTGGCTCACAGTTTAGACTACCGATTCTCCTTCTTACCACATCCCTTTGATTCGGAGGTACCCTTGTGTAATTCTTCCAAAAGTCTTCAATTAGTGATCTCAATGCTTCAACAATTGGTTTATCTTTTCATGGTAGTCTCCTCGAGAATGCCCATAATTCATTGGCATTAGTGTCTTCGATTCTTTAATGCTTTCCAACAGCTCTTGATAAAGTTTTTCTATTAATTCTCAATTCTTGACTTGTCTTTCTAATGAGACGAGCTTTCCTCATTTGATTACTTACTATTGTTGATGTAATGACACGTCGTGTGACATTACTATCTTTTGTGCATGAGGTGTTACCTACACTCTCATATGCACTCATTAGATTCTTGACAATAGATTTTTCATTTGAAGCCTCCGATGTTCTCAACCCAAGAATCTTCATGATGGACCTATACTTTATACTTCGCATCATTTCAACGAATAGTTGACATCTTACGATCTCATTTAACTTTTCAAAGAACACTCTCCAAATCTTACGAGCATATCTTCTACAAGTGTGTTTTGGAATCTTACCTTCCATTGGCTGCAAAATATTCTCATCAATATCAATCAAATACTTTGGCTTTCTATGCAAAATTCTAGGTTGTGTTAAGAAAGGTAAATTCATCTCAACATTAGGAATTTCATCAATATTTAAATGAGATGGGCTAGACGGTATACCTTCGATCGGAGATGGAATAGATGACATACCTTGAGGTTGAGGTGGGAACGATGGCATACCTCCTTCCTCACATGTGAGTGATGATGTACTCTCAACTTGAGATGCAGTAGATGGTGTCCCTCCATCTTGACTTGCGGTAGAGGACGTGTCTCCAATTGCGGTATTCAAATCTCTCATAGCACAAAGATTTTGCATTCGTTCCCTTTGTGCTGCCAATACCATATCTCTTGTTGATGGTTGAGGTTCCCCTTCAATTGGCATGTCTTCAACAATCGTGTCCAATTTCCTCTTCTCACGAAGTTCCCTCATAATCGTTGCTTTCTTTGCATTCTTAGTTTCTTTCTCTTCCTGTGTTGGTTTAATCCTTGATCATTTCCTCGGCATGACGAAGAATTTATCCGTAGCATGATAAAGAGACAAATATGTTAGTTCCTAAGAAATGAATATAGTTCCAAATTTTAGGTCTGCTGCCCTCAACATTTCCAGCACTTCCCACACTTTCCTTGCAGTCAAAGAAGAGTTTTCAATCACATGGTGGAGGATTTTTCAGCCCATTACCATTTTGGGTGGACAAAGAGCCCCATATAGCACCTTACAACCATCAAACCAATTCTTGGGTTGGAATATAGATATTCATTTAAGATATATGCCTCATTAATTTTATGTATCTTTGAAGGCCCTTATAAATTCCCCTTCCAAATTCATGGTCAAATTGTGACCATTTTTTATCTTTCAAGCCCTATAAATCAATTCCATTACGATGTTTTTGGGGCTCTTAGAGTTGATCATGGTGAGTGTACTAATCTTCCCTATGCCAACTTAACTTCTCATTTTAGCTTTAAGTTAGGGTGTGTAATGCAAGTATTAACATTAATTGTAAAGGGTGATATTTTCTAAAAATTAAGGCACTGAATTTTTTTATGGTGGTTTCAAATTGGTTAGTTTAGTAGTGGTTGTTGGGGGTGGTGCTTGTGGCTTATTATTAGGTGGACAAATGTAATGGCTCTTAAGTCTAATTAAGGTAGACCCCATGACTCTTTTAGGAAATGTGTAATGTCAAACAATAAACTATCTTTAATTTTTAATTGCTCCTCTCTAGCTGCCTTAAAGTTTGTCAAATCTAAGGAAGGGGTGTGGATGATGAGTGCATTGAGACTTAAAGCATATATTAGAAGTGATTTTGTGGAAAATCTAGCTACTTTCATCCCTTTAATGAAATGGTGGTTAAGGCTTCTCAAGTTTGTACTCCCAAGCCACTTTGAAGGTATGTGTTCAACACCACTAGAAAATATCTTCACAAGTAAGAACTTAGTTTTGGTTGTATGGAAATTTTTTAGGTTTTTCTATTTCTTCGGTTGGTAGCTATGTTTTTTTAATAGTTGTCAGATCATTATTAGATGTTCTATAGTTGTCTTGACTAGTTTATGTTGGAGAGGAGTGTATTGTAATCCCATTTTTTTACTTTTTGAATTTGAATAAAGGAACTCAGATTTACAGCTAGGATACTATGTTCCTATTGATCATTTTGATAAATTAATGTTTTGGATTGATGATATCTTTCATGAGCAGCTACAAGTCTGTGGGTATAAAGAAGATTTCTTTGCTTGATGTTGTGTGTAAGAGGTCTCATCCTTTGGGAATACTAGGTGCCAATATTCCAGTTGATATATTGTTGTTTGGGGGGAAATCCCAAGTAAAATGTGACTAAATTATAGCTACCTTCTAGCCCCCAAGCTAAATTGGATTAAGCCTATTGGGATTTACTTGTATGATCTTGGCACCTATTCATTTGTATTGTAACTTGTTATGACAAGATAATAGTATTTCATTATGCTAAAGGGATTGTATATTTATATGTTGTAAGGAATTATTCTTGTATAATTTGACATCATAGTATGTTAAGGTCTGTATTATTCATTATTGTACATACTTATCAAAGAGCCCAAGTGTAAGATGATGTAAGTTTATGTTGCCAAGGATTTTATTGACTCCTATAGAAAATATACATGGTACCATGTCAGATTGTAAGCTCACCTTATGGATTCTTTCAAGTAATAAAACCTAGAGATTTAACTTAAGGCTATCTATGTAGGTTTAAAGGAAACACACCATTGACAAGTTGTCATGAGGACCTAACACTTTAGTTGAAAAATATCAATTTATCGACCGGGGTAGTGTCCAAGGCTATATGCAACAGGGAGTATTGTTTGGATATCTCATCTAGAAACAATTTCCTAATTTAAAAAAAAAAAAAACTTAAACATCATATCAAACTAGAAAGCATTTGAACCCTATACTAGAAAGCATTTGAACTCTATACTAGAAAGCATGTAAACTCTATACTAGAAAGCGTATAAACTCTATACTAGAAAGCATTTGAACTCTATACTAGAAAGCATATAAACTTTATACTAGAAATTCATACATGCATTTTTTACTATGAACTTGAACAGTGACTAATCCTATAACTGCACACACATTCAAACTTCCAATTAATAGTTAACAGCAATTTAAAACCAAAGTAGATGCTCCAAAAATATTTAAACAAATATAGCTCCAAGAATTAACATTTTAAACATCACAACTTGCAAGCACACACCATAAAACTAAACATAAAATAACACTATCTGAAATAGAACATTCATGAAAACAGAAGTACTTATCTACTCTATAATCCCACGAGTGGCCAGCTCTTGGGAGAAATTCATCTTTTAACTCAGATCACATTCAATTGTTTCCATAGCAACATAATAACTCCATTCATATCTTCATAACTCAAAAGGAAATACTCAGAATAACACCATTTACATTCATGAGAATATTGCAGAACATAACTCATTGTTATTTGCCAAAAAGAGATATATTGATACTCATTCTTCACAAGGTATGATATATATCCATGTTTTGAGAAACTAACTAAAACTGAACTATTATGAAATCCTATATTCCAGATGGCGGTAAAATGCCATTGAAAAAGTCTTATAACAGAAAAATAAAAATTTAACTACTGATGTCTTTGTGGAATAAAAACATATAAAAGGCTCTGAGTGGAGCCATAAAGTCTCAGATAATCAATAGAATTAAACAAAATTAAAAAAAGTCTCCAATCAATGCACACCTAAAATTTTTGGCACCCTCAACTTTCGGTGTACTTGACCTCAACTGCATGAAGTCCACTCCTCTCGTAGGCCATGCATTAATCCTACACAATTACTCAACTCTACATACCATTATATCAACATTTAATAGTTAATTTCAATCAATTTAGGAAATAAAGATTTGTACAACATTTCATTAAAAATAGATAAATATTGCTTATAAAACAAACAAATTAGCAAGCTTAGGGTGATTGGAAAATGAAAAAAGGGTTATTTGTTTTATCAAAGGAATGAGATTGTTTATACCTCATCATCCTCCCCTTCCCCTTCTTAGCCTTGAGCAGGTCCTCCTGCTCTCTAATGAATCCTCTGCCTTTCTACATCTCTTTTCCTGTTTAACTCATCAAACTTTGAACTGAGGTCATACATTTCCTCTGCCTCCTCATCAATATGGTCAAGGTATTTCAAAAAGCCTTTGTTTAGTTTGATTCTCATCTGCCATGTATGTAAGTCTCTAGGATCTTGCTCTGCAACCACTAAGACTGCAGGGGGTGGCTGTAAAAGTAGTGGAGGCCTGTAACGCATCCCTATCCACTTAGTTTTGAGCTGCTGTAGTATCTCTGTCAATGCCTTAGCTCTTCTATAAGACCATCTAAGGTTGGTAGGGGAAATCATTTCTCTCCTTTTCAAATACATAGGTAGAGGGGTATATCTATCTTTGCAAGCACTCCAAGCTCTATTAATTAATGGCCGCCCATTAACTTTGAAGTCTTCAAAGCAGATCCTAATACTTTCATTGTACTTCTCTCTCATATGTGTATAGCTCTTAACCCTTCGAAACTAAGCTTTAAAAGCAAAAGGCTTCCGATTAGGGTATCTCATTTCTAATCCCACAATCCTTTCTGCATGGAGATACTCCCTAGTTCTATCCTGCCAATGAATCTGATTTTGCATGTTGGACATAAATGCCCTTAATTGAAACTCCCCCACAAATAGATTGATAAATAAATCATTATATTTTTCAAGAAACAGATTATGAATGAAAAATTCACATAACAAATTTTTCTGAACAGGAGGTGCTTCTTTAAATGCTTCTAGGAATTGTTGATCATCTGGGTCATGTGGTAAGTTGCAAGAAATTCTTAAGAGCTTCCATCTCAATAGTTGCTCATTAAGGAACATAGAGTACAGTCTGGATGGTTTCCTACAGGCCAATAATAGTTCTCCAATTTTACATGCATATGTCTTATCCTGATACAACCTATCATAAGATTCCTTTAATAATACCATTTCCTTTTTAAGTCTTAGCATTTTCAGCCCCAGATTGTCTTGGGAAATAGTATTTCTCCATCCATTTGGTCAACATGGGAGGAATGTAGATTTGAAACCACTCCATCTTAGTTGGCTCAGTTTGAACTTCTTTTGACTCCATAGTTGACTTGACATTGACTTCCTGTAAATCTTGTTCCAATTCAACAGTCCTACTCAAAGCTCTATTTAGTTCTAGTTTTTGTTTTTCTTGTTCCTCTGCAAATATTTTCAAACACTGCTCCAAATTGAAGGTAAAATTCTTAATTTGTTTATCCTTTTCAAATAGACTATCCAAACACTTCTTATCTCTTTCTTGAATTTGTTGCAATTGGGACTGTAATTCTTTAATGGTTTGATCTTTCTATTCCAGAAGTTCTGTTTGTTTCCCTATCTCCTGTTGTTGTTTGATTAACTGTTCCTCACTCTATTGCAGTTTATTTTTCAATTGCATAATTTATGCTTTCAATTCCTCTGTTTCTGATGTCATATACTCATTTTTGTTATCCTCTGCATCTGTAGAAAGGGGGGAAATACAAATTTATGCTTCACTATCAGACACATGTCCTTCATTAATTGCTTCTAATGGACCCTGTTCTCTGTCACCAACATTATTTAAAGGAGATAACTGTCTCACCTCATGCATTGTATCCATTCCCTAAATGTCCTCTGGTTGCTGTGAGGGATGAATTATTTTTACAAGCTCATATTCATGACCCTCTTCTTCTTCAACTAGAACATAATTGGGCATTTGTTCATTTGTTCTCTTTTGTCCTTTCTCTCCTATTTCTTTTTGTTCTTCCTTGGATGGGTCAATTCCTTGTTCAAATTCAGGGGATTTACTGCTTTCCAAGGTTTGAGCTACATTCACACAAGGCTGAGATACATTTTCATCTAGCTGGGCTACTTTTTCACAAGGCTGGGTTGTTTGTCCACAAGGATGCCTCTCTTGTCTCTTTTTCTTAGGAATAGGGGGCAATTCACAAGCTGCGGCACAACTAGATTCAGCGGCCAGCTGTTTACTCCTTCTTGGAGGAGGATGTTTTTGCAGTTTTATCTTAGGCCTCTTCTCTTTTTATGGGGCCAAATATATTCATCCTCTGAATCCACTAAATCCACATTTTCTCATTTTTTTGGGGTCTCAGGCACATTATGTGGTTTAGGTCTTTCTTCAGGGTTTGAGAGGCTTACTAGATTTTTTGGCGCCTCACCGCCAGGAGCTTGTCTGTCATTTTGAGGGACAGGGGAGAGTTCTCTCAAATTTTGGGCTACCACACTAGACGATTCACCTTCCTCAAATTGTCTTGAGGGCTCAGGGTTCTCAAATTTTTGAACAAATTTCTGCCATTTTGCATCTAGTTTTCTTTTCTTATGGAAATGATGTTTGTAAATTAAATGAACAAGACCATGATGTTTCAAGGGCCTAGACCCTATCTTGAACCTCTTTATCATACTAACAAGGGAATCATGGAGGAAGGCAGGAAGGTTAACTCTTAATTCAGGGTTTTCCAAGCCATGGCGTAGGTGGATGAGTAGCCAAAAAGGAGGGCCAACTACAGTGGTGCATTGTCCTTCACATGTGAAGTATTTAATAATCCATGCAACTATTGTTCGCCATGGTTCTGCAATAGACATTATGTGGAATCCCTTAGTTTGCCCCTAAGTGTTTATAACTAGCAATGGGTGAGGTTCCCCTTCCCGTGTAAAAAGTTCTATTATTTTCTGATAGGAAATGTTTGTGGTTTCTGAAAAATTAACACCTTCATTCTTAATACCAGACAAATTAGAGATGATTCGGGGAATTACCTTGCACTTCTTCCATCGCACAATTGATTGACTGTCTAAAAAGTTTTCTACAAATTCTTTGACCAACTGCGTATGATGTCCCTCAAATTTCTTTATAAATTCCAACCAGCCTACCCTCTGAAATAGCTCTAAAATATTCCCTAATGCCAACAATTTATCTGGTGAAGCTACCTCAGACTTGCGTTTGTCTCCTCCCATTCTATTTCTTACTAGTAATATTGCTAAGTGACTACTAAAATATCGTGGCACTCGAAAATGATAAAACTGCTCAAGCAATTGATAGGCAAATTACAGAAAATGTAGTTTTAAGGCCACTTGTACTTCGGCAATGTTGATAAGACAAGAATTAATTCAGGGTACTTGGCTTCTCAGCAGTTAATTATGACATTGCATGGGATAAAGTGAGCAAGCTGCCACCTTCTCCAATGAAGAAATAGTTTACACATTTTGCCAAATTTGGAAAAGAAAGGGGTTCATGCCAATTTATCTATTTTTATTCACAATAAATTACCTATTAAAAATAAAAGATGTACGTACCTTCCATTCTGTCATTGATTTGAAAGTTGCTTATTTCTGCTAACGTAATAGCATCCTAGGTGGTGGTACTATTTGATTCTAATGGAATGAATTTATTATGACATGATAATGAGGTGGCTGAACTTATTATGATGATAGGTTGCCATAATAATATTATTTATTATGGTAGGGAATGACAAACTCATGATGGCTTAACATGGTGTATTATGGAGGTGATAATGGGTGTGTTTTAAGAATGTAGGAACATTTACACAGAAGGGAATCACAAGCTCACAATGGTGGAGGAAGATGTCTAAGGAATAGATATACAAGATATGAACAAAATTTTGGAGCATCACCAGAAGATGCAGCTGGAATGAAGGAACGAGGTTCCAGAGCATCGCTGAAAGATGCAGCCGAAATGAAGGAACAAAGTTCCAGATCATCATTGAAAGATGCAGCCAGAATGCAGGAACAAAGTTTCAGAGCATCGCTGAAAGATACGGTCAGAATGTAGGAACAAAGTTCTGGAGCATGGCTGAAAGATGCAGCTAGAATGCAAGAACAAAGTTTTGGAGTATCGCTGAAAGATGCAGCCAGAATGCAGGAACAAAGTTCTGGAGCATCATTGAAAGATGTAGCTAGAATGTAGGAACAAAGTTCTAGAGCATCACTGAAAGATGCAGCCAGAATCCATGAACAAAGTTCCAGAGCATCGCTGAAAGATGCAGTGGGAATGAAGGAACAAAGTTCCAAAGCATCGCTGAAAGATGCAACTGGAATGTAGGAACAAGTTCTAGAGCATCGCTGAAAGATGCAACTAGAATGCAAGAACAGAGTCCTAGAGCATCGCTGAAAGATGCAGTCAGAATGCAGGAACAAAGTTCTGGAGCATCGCTGAAAGATGTAGCCAAAATGCAGGAACAAAGTTCCGAAGCATCACTGAAAGATGAAGCTGAAATGTAGGAACAAAGTTCTGGAGCATCACTGAAAGATGTAGCTGGAATGTAGGAACAAAGCTCCAGAGCATCACTGAAAGATGCATCCAGAATGAAGGAACAAAGTTCCAGAGTATTGCTAAAAGATGTAGCCATAATGTAGGAACAAAATTTTGGAGCATCGCTGAAAGATGCAGCCAGAATGCAGTAACAAAGTTCTGGAGCATCGCTGAAAGATGCAACTAGAATACTAGGACATGACAAGGGCATGGATCTTATTCGAACAAGTTCTGGAGCATCACTGGAAGATGCGCCAAAATTTGTAGTACTCTTTAGAGATGAAGCCCTACAAAACAGTGATGAAATTTAGACAAGTACAAAGATGAACATATGAATAAATGTTTCCTAAATGCATATACACATAATTTTTTTAATAGTATTTATTTACTCATTATATTGTCTCTGCTGAAGCAGAATCAACACATTGAGTTTCTCCTTGCATTTCTACCAATCGAGTAAACTCCTCTTTGTTAATAGGTTTATGGTA
Source organism: Cunninghamia lanceolata (assembly GCA_027924645.1). Classification (NCBI taxonomy): domain Eukaryota; kingdom Viridiplantae; phylum Streptophyta; class Pinopsida; order Cupressales; family Cupressaceae; genus Cunninghamia; species Cunninghamia lanceolata. Next base: position 4,965,797 of record BSBN01001011.1, read on the forward strand.
GATCCGGAGTTAATGTCCATTGACTAAGAGAGTTTGAGAATCACCATCAATGGGTTTGAGTTGTACTATTCCGTTTGGGAATACTTCAGCAATCTCATATGGACCCAACCAATGAGTTCTCAATTTGCCTTCTGGTCTTTGTATTGAGAATCAAATAGCAACGCCCAATCTCCCTCATGGAATTCTCTTTCTTTAATCTATTTATCATGTCAGGCCTTTCTTTGTTGCTAAACTAGTTCAGTTTGATGGATAGCTTCTAAGCGGAGTTCATCTAATGCACTAAGCTGCAAGACTCTCTCTACTTGAGACTAATCAAGGTCCAAATCTAACTCCATTGCTGTTTTTAGAGTTTGAAGCTCAAATTCAATGGGCAAAAGAGGTTTCTTCCCAAAGACTAATTCGTAAGGAGTAAGACCGGTGGTGGATTTCCAAGTTGTATTGTAAGCCCAAACAACTTCAGGCAATTTCCTGGCCTAGTCTCTTCTTCCTGATGAAACTATTTTTGTCAGGATATTTTCGAGCTCCCTATTAGTGACTTCTACTTGACCATTTGCTTGTGGGTGATAAGGTGACAACTTTTTATGGCTTACCTGGAAATGATCAGTAAAAGCTAACAAAACCTTAGACATAAATTAGGGTCCTTGATCTGTGACAATTGACCTAGGGGCTCCAAATCTGAGAAAAATCTTGTTATATAGGAAGTCTACAACTTGTTCTTCTCTAGAAACTTTCAATGCTTGGACTTTTGCCCACTTGGTCAGATAGTCCATACAAACCAAAATATATTCTTTTCCTTGCAAAGGGGGATCTATAGGACCGATGAAATCCAAACCCCACTTTTCAAATGGTTCAAAAACCACCTATGGCTATAGAGGCATTTTGTTGGATGTCGTAGGTCTTCCCACTCACTGGCATTCATTGCAATGGTGAACATAATTCTTCACATCCTTGTGCATAGAGGGCCAATAATATCCTGCACCTAAGATTTTATGGGAAGTCCTTTTGGTAGAGTAGTGTCCACCAGATGGATCATCATGGCAAGCTCTGAGGATGTTGTATGTTTCATCTAGATGACACAACGTCGCAGGACCAAGTCAGGGCCACATCGGAATAACATGTCATTAATTCATTTGAAGTGAGCACTTTCCTGAATGAGGTGTTTCTTTTGTTTTGATGTAAAATCTGGTGGAAGCTCAGAGGTGGCTAAGTAATTGGCAATGTCTGCAAACCAAGGTGTTTTAATGGAGATAGAGTATAAGTTTTCATCTGGAAATTCATCCTGTACAGGAGTAAAATCTCCATTATCTTATTTTATCTAGGATAGAAAGTCTGCAACTATGTTGAATTTCCTAGGTTTATCCATTATGGTCACATTGAATAATTGGAGAAGTAATAACCATCTGGTTATTCTCCCATTTACTGAGGGTTTGTTCATCAAGTATTTGATAGCTGAATGGTCTGTGAACATAGTCACTTTGTATCATGTAATGTAATGTCAGAATTTGTTTATTACATGAACTATTGCCAGAAATTCTTTCTCTGTGGTGGTGTAATTTCGTTTAGTGGGGCTCAAGTTTTTGTTGATGAAATATATAGTGTACTTTCCTCCATTCTCATCTTCTTGACCTAACACTGCTCCAATAGCATCATTGGAAGCATAAGCATAAATATAGATGGGGAGTTTCCAGTTAGGTCCCTATAGGACTGGGGCTGAGACAAGCTTTTCTTTAATAATGTCAAAGGATATTTGACATTCTTCTATTCAAACAAAATCCACATCTTTTTGAAGAAGAGAGAACATGGGATCTGTAATCTTACTAAAGTTTTCTATGAACCTCCGGTAATAACCAACATGTCCTAAGAAACTTCTGACATCGGTTTGATTCTTTGGGGTTTCCAGTTGTTGTATCACTTCAAACTTCTTAGGGTCAACCTTTATCCCTTCAACTAAGATATGATGTCCCAGCACTATACCTTGTTCTACCATTATTAGACACTTCTCATGGCTCAGAGACAGTTGATGATCTTCACATCATTGCAATACTCTATCTAAGTTTTTGAGGCCTTCATCAAAAGTGGAACCATAGATTGTGAAGTCATCCATATAGACTTCTACACAATCATTTACAAGTTCAGCAAAGATAGCTAGAACAACTCTCTAGAATGTGGCAGGAGCATTACAGAGCCCAAAGGGAAGAACTCGATATGCAAATTTTCCCCAAGGACAGGTGAAAGTAGTTTTGTCCTGGTCCTCCATTGCCACTTGTATTTGGTTATATCCACTAAATCCATCCAGGAATGAAAAATACTTCCTTCCTGCTAGATTATCCAAAACTTGATCTATGAAAGGTAGTGGGAAATAATCTTTGTAGGTCACTTTATTGATTTCTCAGTAGTTAATGCACACTCTCCATTTTTCATTTTTCTTTGGTACTACTACCAAGGGTGAAACCCATTTGTTGTCCAAGATAGGATAAATGAATCCTACTTCTAAAAGTTTCTCAATTTATGTTTTGATAATATCTTTGAGAGCAGGATTGAGTCTTTGTTGTGGTTGACGGACCAGTTTAACATCCTCAGTATAGATGTGGTGGGTAAAAACACTTGGGTGAATTCCTCTCATGTCTGTATAGTCCCAAGCAAAAGCTTTGGACCTATTCATTAAAACATCAAACAATTTGAGCTCATCTAACTTTGTAAACCAGCTATTGATATTTAAAATTTTTCCTGGTAGTAACATGATAGTCTTAGTCCCAGGGTAGTTGGAGGCGACAGTATGAACTTCTTTTGTTAAGGTGTTGAGAGGACAGTTATGTGGTATAGTTCTATGGAGACTGGCAATATCTTCAAAGAAGTGATCTGTTCTCAGAATGATATTAGCCAGGGGACAAGGTAACACCGTGAAGTTGGTGTAATCATGTTCATTGTCTTCAATGTGGATTGGATGTCCCAAAATTTCTTCCACTTCTAAAATCTCTTCATCACCTGAGTCTAAGGAAAGGTCCTGGATGTTTTCTAATTCATCTTCTAACTCTTCACCATGTTGTTTAATGACTACCATAGCAAGTGAAGCTAGATTCTCTTGTTTGTCGGATTCATCTGATTCCTCAACCCAAACTTGGTTATGCTCAACAGGTTGAGCGGGGGGATATAGGCTTAAGTGTTTGCTAGTGGGACCATGTGAAATGATCATTCCTCCTACTCTGCAGTCAATCTTGGCTGCAACTGTGGCTAACCACGGCCTGCCTAATATTACTGGGTAATTGTCCTTGGGTGTGAGGGACTGGATGATTTGGAAATCTACTGGATATTCCCAATCATTAACCTTGACAGGGACATTTTCTAGAACACCTTTGGGAATGGCTATGGATTGATTTGCCATTTGTAATATGGTAGTTGTGGGATGTAAATCAGTGAGTCCTAGTTTTTCCATAACATCCATTGTCATAATGTTAATGCTTGCTCCCAAGTCCACCAGTGCATTAGGTATTGCTACCTCATTGATTGTTATTATTATGAGTGGACTGCCTGGGTCACCATATATTGGGGTTAAGGTTTTTTCTAGCCAGAAGGTTAGTTAGATATCCATTGATGTGCACCGTATTAATCTATTTTGGTTTCCTTCCTGGTGTTTTTATGCACAACTGTTTAACTAGCTGGTTTAGTTAAGGAATTTCTTTAATCGCCTGTAACAAGGGAATCTCGATATGGATTTGTTTAATTTCTTGCATTAAAGCAGTTTCATTAGACAATGGCATTTTCGGAGAGTTCTTAGGAATAGTTTCTTTGAGATGTTCCAGAAAGGGTGCTTGAGTTTTCTTTCTTAGCATAGGATTTTTTTTGGAGCATTTGATGGTCGTTTGGCGACTTCTTCTTGAGATGATTCTATGGTAGGTGGTGAAGTTACTCAAAATTATGTTGGGGATAACTTCTCCTAATTGTTCTTGGGATCGTGCTCTGTAGGTACAAGAAGAGTCTCTGGTTCTATGTTAAGTTCCTCGTTTGGGTCTTCTGTGATTTCCACAATGGTGGGTTGATTAAGTGTTTTTCTTGACCTTAACTGTAGGTTTCCACAATAGATAGCATTAACTCCCACCATGTTATCTTGATCAACAGAATATACTGCGGCATTTTGACGTGTGTTCTTGGGATTAGGGACAGGTTGTACCAGTAATGGTGGTTGATTGACTTGTTCATTCTGTTGAGGATTCTAAGGAGCCGGATGAAGGTTCTATTGTGGATTTGGCATTCATCTTGGACCATTATAAAATTGATTTGGTAGTTGGGGCCATTGTGGAGGTTGATTGTGATGGTACCATTGTTGTTGAGGTTGGTTTGACCATGAAGGATTTCCCCAAGCTTGGTTCATCCATTTAGGTGATCCCTAAGGTGGGTAAGATCCCCAACCAGGTGGTACTAAAGGCCAAGGAGTTGTCCACTATGTATTGTTCTAATTGTTTGGAGGTCACCATGTAGGGTTGGAGTTTTGACCATAGGATAAATTTCCTCTAGGTCTTTGACCCACAAAATTGATCTCCTCCTCAGTGCGAGATGACCTTTTTTTAGGATTCTTGATTGCATTCAGGATCTCACATTGATCAGTGGCATGACTCTTTTCACAAATTTGGCAATTGTTAGCCTTATCTAAAGGGCATTCTCTTAACAGATGTTTGTTCCGACACCTAGGGCAATAGATGGATAAAGTCTTAGGATTACGTTTTTTAGCCTGTATTCCACCCAAAGTGGTGTTTAGCTGAACAAGAATATTAGTTTTCAGATTTGCTATTTCCTCTCGCAATTTACCTATTTCATTTGAACCTCTTAAAAGACTAGATTTACGGATACCTCCTCGAGTATGAGAGAAATTTCAGCATAACTCATCGATATCACCGAGTTCAAGTTGGGACACATCTCCCTTGCCCATTAAATCTAGACTTCTTCTAGCATCCTCGTCAAGTCCTTTGAGAAATATGGTCTTCAGAATTTCTGTGCTTATGGCTTCTTCACCATATCGTTTGGTTAAAAAGAGGAACCTATTAAGGTAATCTTCTAAACTCTCATCCTCTTTTTGCCTCAATTTAAACAGTTCCTCTTTCCTATCACTAATTCTGCAATAACTTTGATATTTGTCTAAAAAGACAGTTTCCATGTCATTCCATGTAGTTATTGACCCAAAAACTAATCCCATGAACCAACCCATTGCAGCGTCTCTCAGAGTGGAGGGAAAGGGTTTAAGTTTCTGGTTATCGTTCTTGTAGTCGTAAGTCTAACAGAGGACTTTAAACTCAAAGAGGAATTGGTCAGGCTCTTTAGAGGATAATCCTCTGAAAATAAGTAAAATGGATGGTGAAATGTTTTTCATTGGCTCCTCATCATCTTTGTTGAGAGCAATAGGGTAGGTAAAGGTTCGTGCTACTGGCCTTCTCAGGTTATCACCATATCCTTGGTTTGCTCTCCTATTGAGAGGGTCATTGTTGTGATTATTAGCCATGACGTCAAAAGGAATGTTCTCCTCTTCGAAAACTAGGTTTGTTGGCTGAATGATCACCTCCTCAAAGGTCTGATCTGAGGGTAGAACTTCTGGGGTATTTTGGGAGGTCTCAGGTTGATCCTGCTTGATCAATTCGTAACTTAGTTCTTCAGCCGAGACTTCTACCACCCTACTTATGGTTGGGACTACTATTGGGGGGGGTTTCGGTATAAATCTTTCATGTGGACCTCGTTTCCTGACCATGCAGAAAGAGAGGTTTGGTAACTATTTTTGGGTGTTTACTACAAGAGGTCTCCAAGCATTTCCCTAATAACACTTAGAAAAGAATCATGAGTCCTCGGCAACAGTGCCAAAAAGTGACAGGCTATCATGAGGACCTAACACTTTAGTTGAAAAATATCAGTTTATCAACCGAGGTAATGTCTAAGGTTGTATGCAATAGGGAGTATTGTTTGGATATCTCATCTAGAAACAATTTGCTAATTTAAAAAAAAAAAAACTTAAACATCATATCAAACTAGAAAGCATTTTAACTCTATACTAGAAAACATGTAAGCTCTATACTAGAAAGCATATAAACTCTATACTAGAAAGCATTTGAACTCTATACTAGAAAGCATATAAACTTTATACTAGAAATTTATATATGCAATTTTTACTATGAACTTGTACAGTGACTAATCCTATAATTGCACACATGTTCAAACTTCCAACTAATAGTTAATAGCAATTTAAAACTAAAGCAGATGCTTCAGAAATATTTAAACAAATAGAACTCCAAGAATTAATGTTTTAAACATCACAACCTGCAGGCACACACCATAAAACTAAACATAAAATAACACTATCTAAAACAGAACATTCACGAAAATAGAAATACTTATCTACTCTACAATCCCACGAGTGGCTAGCTCTTGGGAGAAATTTGTCTTTTAACTCAGATCACATTCAGTTGTTTCCATAGCAACATAGTAACTCCATTCATATCTTCATAACTCAAAAGGAAATACTCAGAATAACACTATTTGCATTCATGAGAATATTGCAAAACATAACTCATCGATTATTTTCTAAAAAGAGATATATTGATATTCATTCTTCACACAGTATGATATATATCCATGTTTTGAGCAACTAACTAAAATTGAACTATTATGAAATCCTGTATTCCAGATGGCGGTAAAATGCCATTGAAAAAATCTTATAATAGAAAAATAGAAATTTAACTACTGATGTCTTTGTGGAATAAAAACATATAAAAGGCTTTGAGTGGAGCCATAAAGTCTCATATAATCAACATAAGTAAACAGAATTAAAAAAAAAAGTCTCGAATCAATGCACACCTAAAATTTCTGGAGCCCTCAACTTTTGGCGCACTTGACCTCACCTGCATGAAGTCCACTCCTCTCGTAGGCCATGCATTAATCCTGCACAATTACTCAACTCTACATACCATTATATCAACATTTAATAGCTAATTTCAATCAGTTTAGGAAATAAAGATTTGTACAATATTTCATTAAAAATAGATAAATATTGCTTATAAAACAAACAAATTGGCAAGCCTAGGGTGATTGGGCAATGCAAAATGGGTTATTTGTTTTATCAAAGGAATGAGGTTGTTTATATCTCATCAACCGTGACTTAACAATGATATCGTGATTGTGTCTATTTTAATTAATGTTCAGCTTTGAGATATCTTTTATTATGCATACCATGAACTGATTGAACATAGTCTATTATAAGGACATAGCATAGTACTAGATCTCTACATAATAGTTTGCATGATGGGTAAATTTGTGTGTGATGACTAAGCTCTTTGGGTAGTAAGAACTATGATCCATGGATCATGATGGGTGATGTTTATTTACAGCTATTTGGGAATAAATTCAGAGCAATAGAAATTTACAGTTGTTTGGGAAGAAATTCAGATCTCGGACTGCAAATTCCCTATTAGACATGTATGCAAAATGTGGAAGCATAAACAAGGCACATGAACTATAAACACAAAATATAAACACAACTGATATAAACACAAAATATATAAACCATACAACTGATATAAACACAAAATATATAAACCATACAACTGATATAAACATGTATGATAAGGCATGATAAAGTAATTCAAATAGAATTAAGAAAAATGCAACTTAGAACATGTGTAAAGACTTGACATACCTAAAAAATGGAGATTCGAATGGCGAGAGTACCTAATTATGTAGTCTTTTTTTCTTCTTACATCAAACTCAACAATTTGAGTTTTTCACCACTTGCTTCCTTTTCAACATTCAATTGAATAACACTCAAATAGAATTTACTAACAACAATACAATTATAAAATGTATAATGTTAAATTCCTACAATTTAATCACAATTAACATTGCAACACTACAAAAATTGAAACTTGAATTGATATATATCAAATTCGATGTGAAAACTATGTTATTTCCTCCTTAAGTTGGCAAACAAGAAAAAGGTGGTGGAAAGTTCATGCAAAGGTGGTAGAATGTGAAAAATGTGCATGTGCACTTCCCAATAGCATGTAAAAGATTTTTTCTTGTCAGAACATGCGCATAACCAGAAGAAAACAGAGCATGTGGGCCTGGATCACAGGTATCCTAGCCTTTTTACCATTTTAATAGCAAGAAAAAATGTGCTCGTTATAGCTTGCTATACAAAACTCTATATTCTTCACTCTCTCATGTATTTCTTCTATCTCTCCCTTAACTCTAAACCCTAATCCCTTGTCCCCAAACCCTAAACCCTATCTCTCAACCCTAATTCCTCAACCCTAAACCCTAATCCCTTATCCCTAAAGCCTAAACCCTATCCCTAAAGCCTCAACCTTCAACGCTTAAACCTTAAATCCTAAACCCTATCCCTAAACCCTCAACACTATACCTCAAACCTTAATCCCTCAACCCTAAACCCTAATCCCTCAACCCTAAACCCTAATCCCTTATCCCTGAACCCTAAACCCTATCCCTAAAGCCTCAACCCTCAACCCTCAACCCTCAACCCTTAAATCTTAAATCCTAAACCCAATCCCTAAACCCTCAACACTATACCTCAAACCCTAATCCCTCAACCTCAAACCCTAATCCCTCAACCCTCAACCCTAAAACCTAAACCCTCAACCCTAAACCCTAAACTCTATCCCTAAAGGCTCAACCTTCAAACCTTAAACCTTAAATCCTAAACCCTCAACCCTCAACACTATATCTCAAACCCTAATCCCTCAACCCTAAACCCTATCCCTAAATCTTCAACCCTCAACACTATACCTCAAACCCTAATCCCTCAACCCTAAACCTTAATCCCTTATCCCTAAACCCTAAACCCTATCCCTAAACCCTCAACCCTCAATCCTTAAACCTTAAATCCTAAACCCTATCCCTAAACCCTCAACACTATACCTCAAACCATAATCCCTCAACCCTAATGCCGCAACCCTCAACCCTTATACCCTAAATCCTAAACCCCACCCCTAAACCCTCAACCCTCAACACTATACCTCAAACCCTAATCCCTCAACCCTAAACCATATCCCTAAACCCTTAACCCTCAACACTATACCTCAAACTCTAATCCCTCAACCCTAAACCCTAATCCCTTATCCCTAAACCCTAAACCCTATCCGTCAACCCTCAACCCTTAAACCTTAAATCCTAAACCCTCAACCCTTAACACTATACCACAAACCCTAATCCCTCAACCTCAAACCCTAATCCCTCAACCCTAAACCCTAATCCCTTATCCCTAAACCCTATCCCTAAAGCCTCAACCCTCAACCCTTAAACCTTAAATCCTAAACCCTATCCCTAAACCCTCAACCCTCCACACTATACCTTAAACCCTGATCTCTCAACCCTAAACCCTAATCCCTCAACCCTGAACCCTAATCCCTTATCCCTAAACCCTAAACACAATCCCTAAAGCCTCAACCGTCAACCCTTAAACCTTAAATCATAAACCCTATGCCTAAACTCTCAACCCTCAACACTATACCTTAAACCCTAATCCCTTGTCCCTAAACCCTGAACCCTATCCCTAAAGCCTCAACCCTAAAGGTCCTTAAACCTTAAATCCTAAACCCTATCCCTCAACCCTCAACTCTATACCTCAAACCCTAATCCCTCAACCCTAAACCCTAATCCCTCAACCCTAAACCTTAATCCCTTATCCCTGAACCCTGAACCCTAAACCCTTAAACTTTAAATCATAACCCCTATGCCTAAACCCTCAACCCTTGACACTATACCTTAAACCCTTATCCCTTATCCCTAAACCCTAAACCCTGTCCCTAAAGCCTCAACCCTCAAGGTCCTTAAACCTTGAATCCTAAACCCTATCCCTAAACCCTCAACACTATACCTCAAACCCTAATCCCTCATCCCTAAATCCTAATCCCTTATCCCTAAACCATATCCCTAAAGCCTCAACCCTCAACCCTTAAACCTTAAATCCTAAACCCTGTCCCTAAACCCTCAACCCTCAACACTATACCTTAAACCCTAATCCCTCAACCCTAAACCCTAATCCCTCAACCCTAAAGATTTAAACCCTCAACCCTTATCCACCCCTCTCCTCCCCTGTCTGCCTCACCCCATCTCTCCCCTATCTCTCAACCCTTAGCCATCTAGGTCTCTCACTTATCCCTAAATCCTCAACCCTCAACCCTTAAACCTTAAATCCTAAACCCTATCCCTAAACACTCAACCCTCAACACTATACCTTAAATCGTAATCCCTTATCCCTAAACCCTAAACCCTATCCCTAAAGCCTCAACCCTCAACGCTTAAACCTTAAATCCTAAACCCTCAAACCTCGACACTATACCTTAAATCCTAACCCCTCAACCCTAAACCCTAATCCCTCAACCCTTAAACAATTAATACCTCAACCCTTAAACCCTAAACCCTTAAATCCTCAACCCTTATCCACTCCTCTCCTCCCCTATCTACCTCACCCCCATCTCTCCCCTATCTCTCTCACCCCTCTCTCCCTAGGTTGTAGGTCTCTCACTTGTATATCTCTCATGGCTCTCTAGATATTTCCCTTCCTCTCCACTTCTCTCCCTCCTCCTTACCCATCCTTCCCTCAAGTTGTCAACTTTACTCCCTCATTTTATTATATCTCTCCCCTCACCTCTCTATCTCTCACCTTTGTCTCCCCCTCACCTCTCTACCTCTCCCCTCTCTACGTCTCTCAGTCACTCCTTGTCTACCTCTCCATCTGTCCTTAGCCTCTAGGTCTCTCTCTTAACCCTAAACCCTAAACCTTATCCTAAAGCCTCAAGCCTCAACCCTTAAACCTTAAATCCTAAACCCTATCTGTAAACCCTCAACCCTTAACATTATACCTTAAACCCTAATCCCTTCACCCGTAACCCTAAACCCTATCTCTAAAGCCTCAACCCTCAACCCTTAAACCTTAAATCCTAAACACTATCCCTAAACTCTCTACCCTCGATACTATACCTTAAACCCTAGTCCCTTAACCCTTAGCCTTAAAGCCTCAACCCTCAATCCTTAAACCTTCAACCCTAAACCCTATCCCTAATCCCTCTACCCTTGACACTATGCCTTAAACCCTAATCCCTCAACCCTTAAACCCTTAATCCCTCAAACCTTAAACCCTTAAACCCTAAACTCTGAACCCCTAGATACCCTTCAACCCTTAAATCCTATACACTTAACCTTGGACACTCAACCTTGAACATTACCCCTCAACCTTCAAACCTCTACCCTCTACCCTATACCCTCAACCCTATACTTATGCCCTAAACCCTCAACCCTCATCCATGTGCCTTATACCCTCAACCTTAAACCCTAAACCATATATCTTAGACACTCAACCTTGAAAATTATCGCTCAACTATAAGCTCTCAACCCTCTACCCTATACCCTCAACCATATACTTAAGCCCTAATCCCTCAATCCTCAACCCTATACCTTAAACCCTGAAGCCTACACCCACAAACCCTCGTCCCTATGCTCTATAACCTCACCCTTATACCCTAAACCCTGAATATTGTGCCTCAACCCTATACTTAAAACCTAAACCATACACTCTCAACCCAAGTCACCCTATGCCTTATATACCCTCAATCCATATTGTAAACCCTAAACCTAATATCCTAAACCCTAATCCCCATGCCTTACACACTTAATCTTATACACTTAACAAGCTGAATATTATCCCTCAACTATAACCCTCTACCCTCTACCCTCAACCCTCTACTCTCTACCCTCTACCTATTACTTAAGCCCTAATCCCTCAACCCTCAACCCTATACCTTAAACCCTAAACCCAAAAAACTCAACCCTCAACTCTATAAACTATACGGGCTCAGGTCCTTATATACCCTAAACCCAAAATCCTTACATACATACATACATACATACATATAGGCATACATACATACACGTACATACATACATACATGCATACATACATACATACATGTACATACATATACACATACATGCATACATACATACATACAAACATGCATACATATATACATACATACAAGCATGCATACATGTACATACATACATACAACCATACATACATATATACATATATACATACAACCATACATATATACATATATACATACATCAAACATACTTGAGAAACTTGAACATAAATCATTCAAAGGGAGACATAACGCGAGTGCGTTATGTCGAACTGGGCAAACATCGGGCAAACTTGCAAAAAAGAAAAAAATGCAAAACATAACATGAGCGCGTTATAACACACTTGCGTTATATTTTGCTTTGGGAATCCCAAGCCTTAGTCTTGGGATTTGTTTTGGATTTCCAATACAAAGGCTTGGAGTGCCTTCCCAACGTCCAAAGACGTGTTTTTGCATATTTTACAGAATTTAACTTAATTTCATTCGTGCTAACCCTCAGATTTGCATGTGTTCCAAGGTCGAACAAATCAAACACCTGGGTAATGTTAGGCTTTCTCTTAGCTATTTAACGATGTAATTTTTTCACATTTCGACAATGTTAAGCCTTTCATCTTTAATTTCTTTTGTTTGTGTGTCCATTTTTGGGCAAAAACCAGTGTTTGGTCTTTTTTTCATTATAAATTAACCATTCATTGAAATTTAAAATAAATTACATTTTTATAAACTAGACTCCATTCTACACAAATTAAATAAAAATAATTTTTAATTAGTTTTCAAAATTTACAGGGGTAGCACAACCAAAATTCTATTTTTTTAGGATGTGTCCACTTTGAAAATTAGTAAAAAATCAAATATTCATTAAAAAATTATCAGAAAAATTAGGCATAAACTACATGTTGTTAGCTAATTTCTCACTGAATCAATTTTAAAAATACCCAAAAAAAGTTAACCTTTTGAGGGAGCCACAAAACACGCTATGTTGTGTTTTTTTGATAGAAACAACACCAATTTCTGTGGCTCCCTTTTTTGAACCCCTTAATCTATACCATTTAAAAAAAAATTAGTGGTTTAGAAAGTAGACTCGGAGCACTATGAACATTGTTTTTGTTGCATCTTAAAATTTTGAGTGTAACTATGCTCAATTTCTCATCCAAGGTCAGTATTTCTTGATTTCAAAAAAAAAAGTGGCCACTTAAGACCCCTTTTTGGCCCCCCATCTTCTTGCACTTACCCAATAGTGAAAACCCTTCTAGGTGTTGTTAATCGTTCTCTCTATTCCACTTCAACAATAATGTTGCAAGACATCTTACATCCCTTCATTTCTTTCATCTTAACTAGGTTCAATAGTTCATGTAGTGTCGGTCATGATGCTTCCTGCAACATCAATATCAACAGTTCCTGCAACATCTACAACCATGCTACTTGCAACAATTATAATAGAGTTCTACCTAAACACTACTTAGGCTCCATGTATCAACTATACAGAAGATGTCTGCAGCCTCCAACGCCGGACTTCCTGCAGTCTTGTCCAAGGACTTCTTGCAGCCACTCTTTGTTAACGATCCTGCAGCAACTATTAGTACACAATTGATCCTGTCACCTACATCAATAAAAGTACTCACCACATCACCACGTCATTAATAAACAATATGCTTGTCATTCTGCATTTCCATTGTCACCAGTCATCATAATTCTGTACCACTAGTTTGACTCTTTCACCACTCGTAATGTTATGTACAACAACTTTCATACTAATTATTTTTGAATAATGATTATTTTTACTATGAATTTTGTTATACTTTACATTTAATGTCATTCTTTTTCCACTTATTATTACCTTTCACATATACTTAACTCTTCCATCAACCCATTTACTTCCCTATCTTTTCTATCACGTGAGGACACGTGCCATGCCTAGTTGGGGGGTGAATGAGAAGACTTTGTCAGCTTGTCAATTCACTAGCATGAACCACCATCCTTACCTCGCTACCCTCGTAATCTATATCATAATCCATGCACATGTAGCACATTCAAACTGAAAGTATTTGAGTATTTCCTACATTGCTTCAAACACCACAAAACCCTAGCTTACGATCTAAGAGTAGTCTGAAAATTGCAAAGTGAGTGCGCGAGTAAGAGCTAAAAATTGCAGAAGTAAATAACATTGGTAAGAGTCGAAATATTTTTGCAGGAATTTATTTGGAAATATTGTTAAAAATTACAGAACATAGAATTGGTGTGACCTTGTTCGAAGGGAACCCACGGACCATACGCTGCTCCTGAATGATTAGGAAAGTTTTCTTATATTCCAGTAGGTTGGATGGATGGAATATTTCTAAAGGTTTGAAGGATACAATGATGAAATTGTAGTTGACTTTGCACAGACCTTGAATAATGGTGAAGCAATGGTTAAAAGGGCCAAGGGTGAATGCCTCAGAAGTCACTATAATGGAAGCTACAGGGCTTCTTGCATATGGAAGAAATTTTTCAGAAAGAGGTAATGTAACCACAACTCGAAATGAATTTGTGGAGGTAGGAGAACAATGCCACCTCAGTGGGATCAGGTAGCAACTCATATCATCAAGTATATTACTTGTGAAGGTAGGCAATCTTTTCTTTATACTGTGCATTTCAAGTTATTAAGCCACCTTCGGCATGGTAGACAAGTGAATGTCCCAAATTTTGTATTTAATTTGTTGAATAGAATGACAAAAGAATACTAGAAGGGGACAATTGCTTCCTTGTCCCATCATGGTCTCATTTAGTTACTAGTAACGAAAAGTTTACATGATCAATTTCTTGATGTGACTTGGCAAGGCTTTTTGGGTTTGAACAATATTAGAAATAGGCTAGTTGTAGGGTCGCATGGTAGAAGACTTAGAATGAGACAAACCCAGGTGCCACAATCATAATATATTCAGGTAAGGGAAGAAGAAATTATGGAAGAAGAGCATGCAACATATTCACTCAACCCTATAGCCTCTTTCCAAGACCCTCAGTCTCTCATGAGCCTACAACATCTTCTTAGGATCCTGCAGCCTCTCATGAGCCTACAACATCTTCTCAGGATCCTGCAGCCTCTCATGAGCCTACAACATCACCTATGCTTGAAACATCTTCACCTGTGACTGAAACATATTTACTTGTACATGAAACACTTCCACTTGTACATACCATTTCATCTGAACAACCTAAAAGTGATATTGCTCCATCCTCCTCCATGCCAAAAAGAAAACAAAGAGTGCCTCCTTCTTCCATTAAACCAAGCAAAAAGAAACAAAAGGCTACCCCAACTCCAACACAATATTAGTCAAGGTGTTCTCAACGTCTTAAAACTAAAGGAGTAAAAACTAAGGTTGTTGCCTTGGCTTCACGAGTGGTCTTCCTGGAGATCGACATTGACTCCGAAAGGGAGGAATTATTTGTTTACATGGACCAATCTCATACATCCAGCAGCCTGGGGTTTGACCTAGATAAGGAATCAACATCTTCTTCTTCCGAGTTTCCTAGATTGGAAATGAACAGGGAATCAATCCCTATGGAGATAGAAGCAAGGGATGAATTGCAAAACGCCTTGAAGAAATTTGAACTAGAGAGACAACTTAGGGCATATGAGAAAAAGGAGAATGGATTAATAAGTTGGCTCAGTTAGGAGCAGAGGAAATTGACAAAGAATAGGGGAATGCCGAGGGACAAATATGCATGATTACTCAATATGGGGATTAGGACTTGCTCTCTACCTTAGCTATTCTTGAAGAACTCCAGTTAGCAGCCATTCAAACAGATGGACCCTCTCTTGAGCTATTGCTTTGGAAGAGGGATAAGGAAATACAATTCATGAGGAAGGCTTGAAACAAAGAAAAGAGGGAGACGAAACAACAATTTGCCAAGGAGTTAGAAGAAAATACTATTGAAAATGATAAGTTGAAAGGGAAGATTGAGCAGTTGAAGAATTAACAACACAAATCATCCAGTGTCGACCTACTGCCAGAGCGTATGCTCTGTTTCTAAAAGAGTAATTTTTGAGCTTTCAATTTATGCATATTTTTTATGACCTCCCTCACAAAGTTGATTGAGCTAGATCTTTCTTCAACATTTATTAGGCATCCATTGTTGAGCTGCAAAATTAGCTATGTGAATTTTACTTGCATGATATGGATGTCTCCTATAATTTGACATGAAACCCAATCCTATATATAGGGGATGTGCAAATCGAGGCATTGACTTCTTTTATACAGAATGAGAAGAATAGGGGAGATTGGATGCAAAAGTATAAAGAACAAGAAAAGTCTATTAAGGATCAGAGGAGAAGAAAAAGATCCAAATGAGCTTGTGGAAGAATGAATATATTTGATAGAGAAATCAACTTTGGCAAGAAAAATATACCAAGACCAGCAAGCTGCTCATTCTATGTTCCAAGAAGTGTTAAGACAGATTGGAAAAGAGTCACTGGAGCTTAGCAAAGGTCGATGGTAGGAACTTACAGTTGAACTATGCAAGAAAGAGCCTCAATCAATGTATAATTATCATGGATCTGTAAGTAGGGCACACCGCTACATCAACTTGGCTACACTAAACATACTTGCATGGCTACCACTCACCTTTTAGCCACCAATTCTTTGGTTTCCCATTCCACATTGATGTGGAAATAGAATTTACAATGCACATGGGGAGAATGCCAGATGGGAATGCATCAAGGGACAAAGATGTTTTTACTTGAAGGAAGGAGAAGGGCAGACACCACCATTTGACTTCAAGAATCTCGCCCTCATGTACAATGCATGACCATAATTGCTTGAGGACAAGCAAGATCTTAAGTTGGGGGGTTTGATGAGTGCCATAATTGTCTCTTTTAATCTTCGTGTTTCCTATTTCAAAGCCACATTTCTATAGACATTTCCATCTTTTTAAGCTAAGACTCTAATTAATATCTAGACAAAACACTATGTTACATGTGATGTGTTTTAATGAATGTATGTATGTTAAAGTAGTTTTCAAATATAATCTGGTATGATTTGCTTGTTTATCATGATCTTAATAAGTAGGGATTTCTGTATAGGACTAACTCCTTCCTGTAGCAACCAAGAATAATAACTTGCAGCTAAGATTGTAGAGTTCTTGTAGCCAAAGGACTAGTTCCCTTTAGCCGAAGAATCTGCTTCCTGCAACAAGGCACATAGTTACTTACAACTGTCTAAATAGCGACTAGACCCTCCTCTGTAGATAAGAATGAGTTTTAGAAATAATAAGGAGATAGTGTGCAACAGATGGCAAGCACCTATCTTTCAACAAGGACCGTGTAGGGATTGAAAGAATCCTAGACAACTGCCCCCATGTTTATTAATTAGTTTGCTCGTACCACAATCCTATTTGAAGTATTCCTCCTTGATTGTTTCAAGTTGAAGTTTCCTAGTTTGATTTTGCTTTTCTAAAATAAGAGCCCTTCTCTTGTATACAGGGAAGTGGGTTGATTGGTCATTAGTTTTCATAAATGCATGAACTCTTGTTAGACGTGTATATATTGTTTTCACCCAACATATTTAAGATAGTTGGATATTCTTCATGAATGTAGTTAGATTGTTGCAGTTAGTAAGAAAAAATAGAGTTTTCCATTACAAGGTGTTTTTGCTCTTATTCTTGAAATGTGATGAATTGATTTTGATTAAGTAATTGATAGAAGAAAAGGGACACAATCAATTCAAGCAAGGGCCCACTTGAGGTGGACTGCAACCTATTAGTCTTAGATCTTTGCAATCAGAATTAGATTTATTTGATTACATTTCAGTTTATTGTTCTAATTTAGTTGGTAGTTAATACAATTAGCTTTAGAGTTTACAAGGTAGTTTCCCTGTTTTCAGTATTACATTCCTTTTCCAGTTTGCAAAGAATATTATTTACTAGCTATACACAACCATAGTATCCAAAAATTTGTGGCTGTGCACATAGTATCGACACCATACCAAGAAACACGTCCCTGGATTGATAACGTAAATGTAAAATGTAGCATGTCATCACTCACTGAACCGCTTGATATGGGATGAGGACATCCATTGAGTTACATGCAAGCCTTATTTGCATTAGGTTTAATGGGAATTGATATAGCTCGACAATCACTATCTTGATATTCTCAAGAAATGAAGGAGCTTTCGTTTGTGTTGGCATTGAGGCATATGATTTACTATCTTTGAACTCAGTAGAGAGTTCATAGCATCGAGGAGGTTGGGTGTCCCTCTTTCATTTAGGCATGATTTCTTTTTTGAACACTTACATTGAGCACCTTTTTAGCCCAAGCAAATTGTAGAGAGCAGAGTAATGCTGAAGGCAAAGAATATAGAAGCGCTCAATTTTGAATTTGCAATAAGATTTCCTTGAACTGATTGATCCTCCTTTTATAGATGTTGCATGGGGGAAGATGCTTAATCATATTACTATGAGTTTGTGAATATTATATTATTATCTTTTTTAACTTTTTAAAAAGTAATAAAGACTATATATATTTTGTTTTGTTTTATATTTATATGTTTTATTTCTATATTTGATTATATCCACTATGTTTTTAATTTTATAATTATAATTTAAAAAAAAACTTATGTCACTATGTTTTAGTTGTTATGTCCACAATCACAACATACAAACCTCTAAATAAAAAAAAGGGTAACACTAGAATAATACTGATTTTTCATTGGTTAAAATATAGTAATCCTGCCTACTGGCAGAACTAAAAACTTAAAAAAGATTGTGAAGTGAAAGGTATAGGTAGTAATCCTGCCTACTGACACGAACCGAGAACTTAAAAAGTTTGTAAAGTGAAAGGTATGTCTTAATCGACAATTGCTTCTTTCTTTCCAAAGATCTGTATACTGCTATAAAAATGATCAAGAATTCAAATTAGGAGAGGAGAAAACTAACATTGATGATGAGCTTGTTGAGCCAGGGGTATTGAGTTTGAGATCTTTCCCAACAATGGCGAGCTCTTCTTCGGAGCTGAGACAGCGCAGAGGCGAAGCAACAATTAAAACTCTTCCAGACAGCGAAGATGTTCGACCTAAACCTGCAACTAGCGAGACTTCAAAGGTATTAGGATGGGGCATTCCCTTCACAGTCCTCATCGCTGTCAGAACCATCAGCGCCAGATCGAATATTATCCACGACTGTGACGAAGTTTTCAACTATTGGGAACCCCTTCATTATCTTCTCTACAAGTCGGGATTCCAGACATGGGAATACAGGTATAATTGCTTATGTTATATGCAAACAAGTGGAAATGGGTTCATTTCTTTCCTTCTGATTTGCTAAGTGATGGCTAGATATAATAGTGCAGCCAAATCCTCAACTATTGAGAAGGCTTCTGCTTTTTAGAGCAAAACTTACACTTGAAATAATCATGAGGCCAGATCACCCACAAAGAACACATTAACTCTGCCCTTTCAATGATACAAAACTTCTTATTTACCAGTCTCACCAGTGAGCACACGCACTTAGGTATATAATAGGTGAAATAGTAATGGATGTTTTTTAATGTCATGATCAAGCCAAGTCCCAATTTAGGTATCAGACCCTGTTACTGAAGCTCACAAGGGGATTCCATTATGTGTACATTATTTATAGTTCAAATTTTTGTGCGCTGGGTTTCTACAAGGTGACCAGGATCAGTGTAGACAGCTTGACACCCTCTTTCATCTGGATCTCGCTGTGGAAGCAGGCTAACTTTAGCTTTTGACCTCATCACTAAGCTTGGGATTCAACCCACCCTTGCCACACAACCTACCCCTTTGGAACCTGCATTATAGGCTTGGAGTCCTCAAGTCTCGCCTGCTTTGTTTGCTCCTAAATTTTGAGAAAAAAACGCCTTCTTTAGATTCGACTCCCCAATCTGCTGCTTAGGACCATATTCTATACCACTTGCGTTTAAGATACAATTGGAAAATGCACATTGTCCATTTATCAGGTTTTGGCACGACCCACCAAAGGTAGACTGCCTGAGTTGCTTGTCAAACCAGAATGTAGGGGCTACTTGAGCATGCTTATAGTATACGGTATAAACCCCATTAAGCCTTGTGCTGTGATGGCAACTGTCTGGACTCTGGAAAATTCTTTTTCAGCGCGGTTTAAGCATGCTGAATTCAAATTATAAAATTTATTTCTAATTTATTTTTAGTACCACACAGACCCAGGGATTTTTAGGGTAATTCATCACCAAATGGCTATGTTTTAATGATTTTCCAAAAACGAGGCTATTCAACAGAGCTTCTAAATTATTTTTTGCCTAGATAGGTATCATATATTTGCATTTGAATAGACAGACTGAAAACTATAATAAAGTTCAACAACTTGGTGAATACTTGCCAGTTTTTTGCTGTGCTGAGTTTTGTCAATGTTTACTTGCAGAATTTTCTTGGTGAGTTTTTTCAATCTTTTGGCGAGTTTTTTGGCAAGTCTGTCTTTGCGACTCATGTCGTGCACCATTTGTGCTAAAAACATGGATTAGACACTCAAAAAACGCGGATTAGACACTCAGAAAATGCGGTTTTGTGGCTTTATAAGCCCTATTGGCTCATGTTAGAAACACACACCAGCATTATAGCATTGTAGAGCAAATTGCAAGGATTTTTTAGGGGATTTAAAGAGCAATTGTTTGGAATTTCGGATTTGCAAAGGATTTCCGACTCTACTATGTGCAAGATAAATGTGGTAAAAATGTGTTTTAGACACTGCAAAAACACATTTTGGTGGCTTTATAAGCTCTATCTGCTCATGTCATGAAAATGGTTTTTGCCTTTTAAAAAATTATGAAAATGACGTGCACTATGGAGGTCTGTGTGGTTTTGAAGGTCTTCATTTGGGCTTGGTGGTGGGGGCTCTGCCCCTCAACCCTGCCCTTTACCATAACAGGGAGTGTGTGAGGGGCACTGCCTTGGGACCCTGCAAGGGGCACTGCCCCTGGACTGCCATTCTTTGTCAGATGTCTACTGGAAATGCTAGGGGCAATAGAGACGTGGGGAAAGGGGAGGTGATGTGTTCCTGTGTACCCTTGTTTAGCACACTTTATAACCAACTTAGGTCTAACGTGTACAGACACATAAGCAATCCTACTAAATCCTTAGAGTGAGGATTGGAGTATATTGTGGCAAATCTTTGATAGACACCCGTTGATGTTCATCTTTGACATCCCATTCAGTAGTTCAAGTCTTCAACCATCTCTACTATATGTATCTTACCCATTTTATATCCCTAACTGATTAACAAAGGCCTTAAATCAAATCTCAGTTGTAAGGTACCAGATGACAACGAAGACCAATTTTGCTTTACTGGGAAAAAAGTCAAGAGGCTCTTTTTTGGTACCAAGTAACCAACAAATCAAGAGGTTCTTGTGGGATTACCATGCAACTTCTAAGATTGGAGCTCTCTAAATGGTACCACATGACCACCAAGACTAGAAGTCCTTTATGGGGTACTGAGTGACAATTAAGACTAAACACAGTATATATTCTTGTTAGGTACCAAATGTTCAGTAGCTCTGAAAACGAAGTGGCACTTCATTAGTTACAATAAATTTGTCATATGAGGGCATTGCAACAATTCATTGATGTCTAAGGTCATGCTTTCTCACATTTATGCATGCCCTCAATACATTTATAAATGCAATTTCTCATAAGTTAGAACAGAGATTTTAAATAAAAATCTGAAAAAATGAGCTATGAATACTTCAAAATGAACGCCCCTTAAGAATGCTGCAGAGAAGAGAATGCCATGGTAGAAATATGCAAATAAAAATCTGGTTCTTAGTCACTGTGGATATACCTATATTGCATGCTAGGAGGGAGAGTATATAACTGCCATGGCACTCTGATGGCTCATCTTGGTGGTATATTTGTACAGGATATTTTCCTTTATTTTCCAGTCCTGTGTTGGCATGAGATGTCTCATTATGATTGCATAAAAAGACACCTTTGATTCCTCATGTGTGCTTCTTTGACTTTTTTTTACTCCTTTGAGAATTAATTAACTTGCCTTACATGAGCTGCCATCCAACCAAAGGGTTGACTCTGTAATCCAGCTGGTTTGTTGCAGGTTGATGGGTTACTGTGACTTCTTTGCCAATAAATTATCTGGTTATGTTTGCAATGGTCCTGATTAGCTACGTGGGCTTGGTTGGTCCTTTGAGTTTGCTCAACTTTATGGTACTGCCAATGAATTTCTTCATTGTTGTTTGGTTCAAGGTTATTTCTTTTCATCTTGTTAGGTTGGAACTTGCTTAGATCATATTGAAGATTCAGTTTGCTAGTTTACAGTTTATATTATTGTTTCAGGGAATACTAGATTTATTCCAGGATCATTATTGATAACTATACTACTTGCTGATGTGTTTTATAAAAGTAAAGGTATATTCCAAGATTTACTGGATTGTTATTGTTTAATTTATTACTTGCTTTTGTGTTTTTTAAAAGCAAAGGTTTATACTTGTATTCACAGAGAGACGTATAGTTTTAGTAAAAGTTATCTGTCACGTGTTGGGAATCACTTGGTATTCAACTGAAGGGTTGACCCTATAATCCAGATGGTTCATTGTGGGAAAGTAGATTGAGTTGGCTTCTTTATCCATATTCCAAATAAATGCTCTTCTTGATCGTCCTCAATAGTTCTTTGGAGTTGGCCAGTCCTATGGATCCACTTGACTTTGTGTGGCTGCCAGTGAATTTCTTCCTTATTGTTTGATTCAACTTATTGCCATTTTGAATTATTAGGTTGAGGCTTTCTTCCATCATTTTGAAGATGCAATGTGCTACATTGTGAACTGTATTATTGTTTTGGTCCATACTAGGTTTTGTCGAAAGATCTACAAGATTATTATTGATAAATTTACTACTTAATGTTGTATTTTGTGCTGAGGATGGATGGGCACATACATGGGGAACTCTTAATAATAATAAAAAACAGAGAAATATCACATGCAACCGGTGTTATAAATCAAGCTTTTCTTTGAAGGTAGCACAGTGAATACTCAAAAAATCAGGTAATGGCAATTTGGTTGTCTCTATGGACCAAGGCGATGAAGGACCTAGGAAAAGTCTATAACTAGCACAAATTCATCTTACTATGGATTTGATATGTGCTAAGAGGTATCCAAAAAGCTTGAGGTGCCAATCCAACCACAACAAAGTGTAATATCATATGACATAGGGATTGACACCTCAAGTCTTTTGGATACATCTCAGCACATATCAAATGCTAGTTCTAAAAGAAAAGGTTTATACTTGCATTCACAAGGAACCATATAGCTTAAGGAAAAGCTATCCATCACATGCACTAGTATTCAACATTGTTCCCTATCAGAATTAGATCATCCACATAGAGAAAAATAATGCAAATTTCGCGATCAGTCTTCTTAACATATAGATTGGGCTCCTTTTTAAAGTTCTTGAAGCTCAACTCCTGAAGATATTGACTAATCTTCTCATACCATGCACAAGGCGCCTGCTTCAAGCCATATGATGACTTCTTCAATCTACAAACCAAATGCTCTTCTCCTTCCTTTACAAACCCAGGAGTTTGTTGCATGAAGATCTCTTCCTTCAAATCACCATGAAGAAACACACTCATTACATCTAATTGATGCACCTGCCACTTATAATTTGTTGCAGCTGAAAGTATTGTTCTCATCGTGGTGAACCTTGCAGCTGGAGCAAATGTCTCATTATAGTCAACACCTTCAGTTTGCGAGTACCCCTTGGCCACAAGTTTAGCTTTGTATTTCTCAACTTCCCCTTCCGAAGTGAACTTGGTCTTGTAGACCCACTTGCAACCAATGACCTTGTTGAGTTTTTTAGCTCAGAGAAGAACTTCCCCACAGGTTTAGTGTGAATGTGCTGAAAGTGGTTCGAGTTATTCTATTTTGCATTTCACTTAAGTGAAAAAGTGAAAGTCTTGTATTTAGCTAATTAAGTCTAATAAAGTGTAGATATACATTAATGATTTAGACTTATCTTCCAACTCATCTCTTTTTAAGAGACAAGGAGTTTTTTGAAGATTAGATTTTTAGCTAAGTAGTATAAAGATAAGCGCAAGATAGAAGAAATATAACACAGTGATAAAATACCATGCAACTATTATTGGAGCAGTTTGTAGAGGTTTCCTTGTAAGTTTTTTGAAAGAACAAAAAGCTGATTTGAAGGTGTAATTATTTGTGTATTTGTTTATGCTTTCGCTGTTTGAAATTTTAATTGCTGTGTGATTGATGCAATGTTAAAGAATTAAATTTTTTTTTAGAGACATGATTTAAAAAAAATCTGCGGCTAGGGTTCTTTAGCAGCTCCAAAAAAAATATTCTTTTTTAAGCCTGTAGCTAGGGTTTTCAGCAGCGTGATTAGTTTTTTTCAAAGTTGCAAGGACATAGATATAGTATCAGATACACATATGGTATCGGATATGGATATGGCCATTTTTCAAGGCCTCCTAATATGGATACGACATTCATAAAAAAGCACATAGACATATATAATACAATTTTATAAGCTATTGAAAGAGATTTTCATTACTTTAGAAACAATATAGACACATATTAAAGTAAATGTAAATAAAAAATATATTAAAATTTAAATACTTGTAATTTAATAAAGAATAATAATTATAAAAATAAATTAATAAATAATAATAAAATTATAAAATTAAAATTAAATCTTAATTAAAAATTACAATAAAAATAAAGTAAATATAAATTTAAAATATATTAAAATTTAAATATTATTAATTTAAAAAAGAATAATAATTATAAAATTTTTAATAATAACTAACAATAAACTTAAAAGGTAATAAAATTAAAAGAAAAATTTAAATTAAAAAAAAAACATAAAACTTCTATAAAATTCATGAATAAATTTTTTAGATTTAGTATAAGATAAATTTATATTTTATTTTAATTTTTTTATTAAAGCTTTATACATTTAAAATTTATTTTAGTTTTTAATTTAATAACATTAAGTTGAAAACTTTTTAATTACAAACAATAGCATAAAATAAAATAGATCTGGTAAGGCAAGATAAATTTCTCTCCCAACTGGACAAAATCGCGAGCAGAGGGGATAGGGCACAGAGGCACTAAAAAGGAATGGAGGCATGTAAAAAATTAAAATCACATGTAGAGGATAGGGCATGACGTGTAGTACTAGGAAGATTAAATTTTTCTTCAAAAAATATAAATGATAAATGTCCGACTGCATTTTTTTTAAGGTTTAAGGTTTTAAGACGCCGAGTCCAGACGTATCTAACACAACCCCTAATTTTGCGTGATTTTTGGTACAAGTGGGTATGATATCCTAGCCGTATCCATGCCGTACTATACCCGTGTCCGTACCGGGTATGTTGGCACACATACCAAGGGAGAAGGTAGCGTATCCTTCAACATTAGGTTTTTTCCCAGCAACCCATGACTAGGGTTTTCAGAGCAGCAAGGGCAATTTCTTTTTAGGTATTTAAAAATCTTTTGTAATGCCCCCCTCAAAATTAAATTAAGGCTAAACCTGCATCAGTAAATTTAGTTTTAAATACTCAAAAATATTATTTTATTAAGGCAGTTTGAAAGGAGACAGCCACTACAAGATAAAATCAGCTATAAGACAAAAACAAATAAGATAAAAATAAAAGTTAATCGCAGCTTTTTCCTAACGAAAGGAAATCACAAGGTAAAAAGGTAGCCAATAAAATAATTGATTAATATTATTAAGAGAAGCTATAATTAAAATCAAAGGCATGTGAAGAGTTGTGGCTGTTAGAGAAGAAAGGTATTTAAGAGAGACCAAGCAAGGAGAAGGAACATCAATGGTGAATATATTTTATATCTGATTTTCGCTCCTTGTGGAACATGGATTGTATCTTGATTCTTAACAACCTAAGGACAAAAACCCTCAAGGCAAGAAACTTAAAGGATGAATACCTTTATCTTTTCGCGTTGAGTTTGTGGACGAAAACCCCTGATTGAGGCAGATTTGAAGTTATTTACTAAAGGCATTCATTATATTAAACTGCTGTAGACCAAAAGGAAATCGATAGTACTACAAAAATAATACCTGATATAAATCTGGGCAGATTTCTGAGTATCCAAAACAATTTAGTAGATATAATTTTAACAGTGATTATTGAAAGAAGTTAAAAATCAGGAATTCTTATTAATAATTAATTGTGCTGATATAATTGTGAGTTAGACTTTATTATATTTAAGGAAAATTAAAGAAAAATAAAAAAGGGACATTACATCTTTGGAGCAATTTTTTTTCCTACTTTCAGATCTGGGAGTTTTGAACAAATATTTTATCTTTTAAAAAATGGCATTAGCTAGCCTCAAGTTTGAGGATAGATTGGAAGGTGCTTTAAATTTCTTGCCTTGGAAAGTCAAGGGGACTTTGTTATTGGAAGAAAATGATCTATGGGATATCGTCAAGGATTAGGTGACTACACCTATAGATCTGCAAGAGTTGGCAACTCATAAAAAGAAAGAGGTAAAGGTCAATGGATGATCATGGATGTGGTAAATGATCATTTTATTCCACATTTATCTGAAAAGAAAACAACCAAGGAGATGTTCAATGCTTTGGTTAGTCTTTACCAAAGTGAGAACATAAACAGGAAAATGATATTGTGAAATAAACTCAGATCTATAGAGATGTCTAAATTGGATATAGTTACCAATTACTTGATTAAGGTCACATAGCTTCGTGACCAACTTGTAGCAGTTGGAGAAAAGCTTGAAGATGTAGAGCTAGTGAATTTGGTGTTGAATGGTTTCACATCTTCATGGCAAGCATTTGTTTAGGGTATTTGTGCTCCTGAGAATCTTCCTTCTTTTGAAATATTGTGGGATGACTCTATCGAGGAGGAAACTCGAATGGAGTCAAAATCTAGCAAGAAGGGTGGTGATGATAATTTAGTTCCAATTGGACAGATCAAGAAAAGTAAAGGAAAAGGGCCTAGTAAGGGTAAAGGAAAGGATGAGGATTCATCCTCATAACTAGAGAAGAGGGACATGAGTAAAATCAAGTGCTTCATTTGTCATAAGTTTGGTCATTATGCATCATAGTGTCTAGACAAGAAGGGCAAAGGGAAACAACAATAGAAGCAAGTGGCAGCCTCCGCCGAAACTCAAATGAATGAGTTTGCTGCCAAGTTTGAGAAGGATTTCTCAATGGTATCTTGTCTTTCTACTAGCGCGACTCTAAGGGATGCTTGGTATGTGGACAGTGGGGCATCTAGACATATGATATCAGCCCGACAGTGTTTTACCAAACTAGAAGAACACCACTCTAGAGTTTAGGTTGAGCTTGGTGATGATACCAAATATCCAGTAGTAGGAATTGGTGCAATTCCCTTTCGACCACAGTTAGGTAACTCTTAGATTTTGATGATGTTTTGTTTGTTCCTGGTCTCAGGAAGAATTTTGCTTTCAGTCTCAGTTATGGAAGATCAAGGCCGTGCAATAGAATTTAAACATCAGCAAGTTCTTATTAGGTTGAAAGAATCTAGCCAAGATACTGCACAAGTAATAGGGGTTAGAGAAGGCAATCTTTACAGGGTACAGAGTGAACCGATTCTAGCCTTGGTTCATAATAGTGACAATTTGTGCGAGTTATGGCAAAAGAGGATGGGGTATCTGCATCACAAAGCATTGCCTATTTTGAGGGAGATTGTCACAAATCTTCCAAAGTTCAGTATTGAACAACAGGAAGTATGTAGAGGATGCACACTTGGTAAGCACGCCAAGGCTACTTTCCCAAGCAGTGAGCATAGATCGAAGGAAATTCTAAACTTAGTGCATTCAAATGTTTGTGGACTAATGTCAGTCACATCAATTTCAGGAAGCATATATTATGTTTCCTTTATTGATGACTTCTCTTGCAAGACTTGGATCTACTTCTTAAAGACAAAAATGAGATCTTTAGCATGTTTCAAGAGTTCAAAGCTCTAGTTGAAAATCAACCAGGGAAGAAGATCAAAGTCTTGAGATCGGACAATGGGGGTGGGTATACCTCTAAGGAGTTCAAGGGTTCTTGCAAGGAGGCAGGGATAAAGAGGGAGTCAATTGTTCTGTACAACACATCACAAAATGGGATTGCAGAACGGAAAAATTGATCTATCATAGGGGTTGCTAAGGCTACATGACCATGATCTATCAATATTTCTCTGGGCAGAAGCATGCAATACAACAGTCTACATCCAAAACAAGTGTCCTCACAGGATCTTGGAGGACAAGACACCAAAGGCGGTATTCATTGGAGTGAAGCCAAAAGTGAGTCACTTTCGCATTTTTTGGTTGCCCAATTTATTTTCATGTACCTATAGAGAAGAGGACCAAGTTGGAACCTTCCAACAAGAAGGGTTTATTTGTGGGTTACAGTGAGACTTCTAAGGCCTACAGGGTCTATATTCTAGAGCAGAAGAAGGTTGTAATCAGCAGAGATGTAAAGTTTGAGGAGGACTTTGCATCTAGGAAGTCTTATGAACTCATTCCAGTAACAAAGGATGAGGAGCAGGAAGCTCCGAAGGTTGATTCTTTGTTTCCAGTTCAGAACGACAATCTTCAGAAGAGACTTCAACCCCTTCTTCTGTTAGGAGACCTTGATGGTTCACACAGACGTTGAGGTATGCTCAGGAGCATGTTGAGGCTCCTAGGAGCACATTCATGGAGTAGGCCTCCGAAGAAGTTTCCAAACTACATGGCATTAATGAGAAACATCATAGATTTAGAGCCTTCTAGCTTCTAGGAAGCAATAGACCAGCAAGTTTGGAGGGATGCTATGGTTCAGGAGTACACCTCCATTAGGAAAAATGATGTATGGGATATTGCACCAAGATTGGAGGGCAAATCAGTTGTGAGTTCCAAATGGCTCTAAAAAATCAAGCATGTTGTAGATGGCAGCATTGAAAAATACAAAGTGAGGTTTATGGCAAGAGGGTTCTCTCAGAAAGAGGGAATATACTATGAGGAGACATTTGGTCTAGTCACCAGATACACTTCCGTTAGAGCAGTTACGTCTTTAGTTTTATTTATGGGATGGAAGATACATCAGATGGATGTTAAGACAACTTTTTTTAATGGTATCATTGAGGAAGAAGTGTATATAGAGCAGCCTTAGGGATTTGAGGTAAATGGGAAGGAATCCCATGTTTGTAGGCTTAAGAAAGCCTTGTATGGACTCAAATAGGTATCGAGAGCATGGTATTCCAAGATAGATGGATATCTGCAAAGTATGGGCTTTATCAAAAGTGAAGGAGATCCTAATTTATCTTATATTATAGATCCTAATTGATATTATATGTAGATGACCTATTTCTTATAGTTGCAGAGTAGCTCATTGCAAGGTGCAAAGCAGATTTATTTGCTGAGTTTGAGATGAAGGACATTGACATGATGCATTACTTCTTTGGTTTGGAGGTTTAGTAGAAACCAGGGTAGATTTTCCTCGAGTAGGGTAAGTATGTAATTGAGATCCTGAAGTGATTCTAGATGGAGGATTGCAAGCCTATGGCCACACCTATGATCACTAATCTGAAGAAGGTGACAACTTCAGAGTTAGAATTGGTGGATCCCACATTGTACATGTAGTTGATAGGCTCTTTGATGTATTTGGTCAACACTAGACCAGATTTGTCTTGTAGTGAAGACCTTGAGTCAGTTCATGGTGGAACCAAGCTAGGAGCATTGGGTAGTGTTGTGACCTAATCACACATCGCCCCATTGCAAATGGGGACCCCCTTTTTTTTGAGTTTTGATGCTTTGCATTAGGGTTTTGATGATGTCTAGGATAGTTTCATGATGAAGTCAGTGGTGTTTGAATCCTATAGTCTCCTGATGACTTGATCCTGATGTTTGAAATCCTGAAAATGACTAAGTTTGAAATCTGGTGGATCCTCCAAATTCTAGATTCTACATGTTAAGTCCGGTGGATTCGAGACCTATCTCAAACATCCTGAAAGGTATATTGAAAAATATTTAAAGTATAAGATACTTAAATATATTTTTCAATATACCTTACCTCTGGGACTTCCACTTCTGGGCGCAAATTTTAGGCGCGTTTTCTCACCTCTGCAAACATCATGTTACGCCTAGGATTGAGACCCAATTATGCGCCTAAGGTAAGAACTTAGATAGGCGCCTAGAGGAGACTTCAAATAGTAGCGCCTTGGTAGAGATCACTCAAAACTTGATGTATATACTACTTCAAGGTTAGGTGCAAATTTGCTCTTGTACAACCTCATTTTGGCGCCTTCACATGAGGTGAATATCCAAGTCATTAGGATGATTGCGCCTTGACAAAGAATGGTCAAAAGTCATTAAGATGAGCGCCTAAGAGGAGACTTTCTTAAACATTCAAACATTGAGCAACAAGCATGAAGGGTTAAGGCGCAATTTGCAACTCATAAAGCCTCAAAAGGGCGCCCAACTTGGAGAGGGCATTCATTTAAGACAAGGCGCCCATTGACACCTGTTCCACCATAAAAGTGCGCCTAAGGTGGAAGGAGAACAAGCATCTAGTAAGTGAAGCGCACCTATTGTCTAAACCACTTCATTATGGCGCCCTAGCATGAGGAGTATATAAGTCAATAGGAAATGGCGCCTAGAATGCAAATGAAGGACTAAGTGGAGTTTTCAATAAGCATCAATTCACCTTGAGCTTTCGATAAATACATCAAATTGAGCCCCATAAGCCTAGGCGCCCTTTGCCTTCAAAAGAACCTTGTATTGGCGCCTTGGAGGAAATCAACTTACAATGACAAGTCTTGGAGGTTTCTCATTTTGGACGATGTCTTTTGAGATTAACTACAATGATTGAAAGTTAAGATGAGTCAAAAGAACCTATCTTGAACTTTAGGCGCCCTTCATGTAATTTCCCACCGTCATGAGCGCCTAGATCTAGGAAGGAGTGAATGAAGGATCTTAACATCAAGAAGCATGTTATCAATCAACTTGGAGAAGTCTTTGACAATAATTATGATGAATTGAGTATATGGAAGTAAAGGAAGTATATAAAGAGTCTAGGCGCCAATCCATGATAATTTCAACTCCAAAGTGTGCCCAATGATCAATAAGAAATTCTTCCAAAGCAAAGGCGCTCATTATGAATTTTCCTACTAGTTTTTGCGCCTTGAAGCTTAAGTGCTAAAGTCATTAAGATAAGCGCCTAGGGATGAGATAGTCTTCATAAGAGACTTGAGATCATCATCAAATGCCTAAAATAAGCCAAAATATCTATCTCCAATCTAGGCGTAAATTCTAGCTCCTCCCAACTAAATGAACGCCCAAGTTGAAGTCAACTTTCATTAGACACTTGGCATTTAATTGAAATCATTGAGAATTAGAAAGAATCACCTAAGGATGTTAGGCACACTTTTGCAGATGAAAGGCCATCCAATAGCGCTTAATGGTAAGGAGCTTCTCAAGAAGTTTAAACGAGTGATTGAGACCATCAAAGTGCCAAAAAACAAGCTAAGACATGTTAGGCGCACTTTTCACCCATGCAAGCCTAAAATTGCGCCTAAGGAAAATAACTTGATTTCATGTCAGTAGGTGAGTGCCCTGAGAGAGAGGATCACTCTAGGCCATTTTCAATTGTTGAGATCACAAAAATGATAAGGATAAAGGCAATTGAGTTAGGCGCACTTTAGCCTTTGAGGACACCTCAATGAGTGCCTAAGGGAGATATTGCATTGAAAGGCACCTTTTGAATGAATCTCTTAAGGGAGATTGACCTCTTTAAGCTATTACA
This sequence comes from Cunninghamia lanceolata, assembly GCA_027924645.1. Taxonomy (NCBI): domain Eukaryota; kingdom Viridiplantae; phylum Streptophyta; class Pinopsida; order Cupressales; family Cupressaceae; genus Cunninghamia; species Cunninghamia lanceolata. Next base: position 4,997,469 of record BSBN01001011.1, read on the forward strand.
ATTGTTTGAAATCATTTAAAGTGATGAATATGGGACCAACTTGTGCTAGGCGCCCTTTGTTCCTCTTTTTACCTATATATGCGCCTGGATTTGAAGTAAGATTATTGCATGTTTAAAGAAGATTCCTTTGTGTTATAAAGTGTATATCATAAGGATTGATGTGTTTCTTGGTTTGTATTGTAGGAAGATTGAAGGAAAAGAAGTATCACAAAGGTAGGAGCAAGAGCTTGGAGTTACCTAGAGTCATCATATAGCTGCTCCAAAGGAGCCTTCCACATTCATTCATGCTAGAGAGTTAAGATGGAAGTAATCACCGCCAAGGAAACACCACTTCAAGAGGTAGCTGCTTCAAGAGGTCACAACAAGATACATCTCAAGTCTTCTTCATCAATGACATCATGTTAGATCACATTAAGTTTAAGTATACTTCATCAGTTGCATCATGTTCGAAGACATCCATGCAATTTCAAGTTCCTTTGGTACATTCAAGCCTCCTTGAGAAGTCATCTATTCCACATATAAGGAAGGTGTTATCATCAATATCTACACTTCAAAGGACCCCCTTCAAGTTCATCAAGTTGCAGCACATCTTCATCTGCAAGGACATTCATCCATCCAAGCTTCAAGTTCTCTCAATCTTCAAGTATCAAAAGAGTCTCTTACTCCATGAAGCATACTTCAAGGCATTCATCCTTAAAAGTTCTTGAGAAGAGTCTTCTACTCCATGTTATCAATGAAGCTTCATCATCTACTCTACATGAAGGAAACATCATTAGCTTCATCACCTATTTTATATCATGAAGCAGCATCAATCTCTACTCTACTCTTCATTAAGAAGTATCGAAGAAGATCAACATCAATCTACCTGCAAGGAGAAATGTCACAGTGTTAGATAAATGAGCGACAAGTATCATATATCATACTACTTACAATGAACAAGGCAAGATCAACAAAGTATTCCCAAGCATTCAAGTTCAAAGCAATCACATCGAAGACATCACAAGATGATACAATTTGGGAATAAGCTGAGGTGGCACTTATAGAGCATGTACCTATCATCATTCAATCAAAGTTCGCCACATCATTTAGCTGCATTTAATGTATCTACAACAAGCAAGAAGCCAAAAGGACACCTATGTGGAAGATGCTTTAAAAGATTCCATCTTATCCTTATCTTCTTAGAAAACGTGCCTTCATTGCCTCTCATATGTACTAAAAATAGCAAGTTGTTGTAACTACCTACTGAGTTGGCATGATCTAAGCCCTTGGCTACATGAAATGATCCTAGCCATTTGTTGTATTTTGAACTCTATATAAAGGCCATGTTGCCTCATTTGTAAATTCATTAGAGAGTAGTTGTCAGTCATTAGTTTTTTAGGAGTAGAATAGAAGAGACTCTCGAAATTCTCTGAGAGGACTTGGAGATTGTTGTAAATATTTCTCAAGATTAATGCAAAAACATTGGAGTTCATTTGGTGTTAAGTGTTGTCTTGTGAAGTGACATGGTTTCTTGTATCTTGATTGAATGGAGAGATGTTTCAATTAGATTAGAAGTAGATTAGAAGCTCTTTGATGTAATGTATGTTTGTGTTGGATATTTGATCAACTCCTAGCTCATGCTTTTAACATTCATCACCAGTGAAGTGTTGTGTAAAGCTAGTCTGAGCCTCATTTGCATAAGTTCGATTGTGAATGTTTGTTTGAGCTGCGTCGTTCAAAGGGTGCTTATATGAGCCTTCACGATTTGAAAACCATTCGTTTACCTTAGGAGATTGCACCAACTCCATGTAGTTGTAGGCATCCTTGGCGAAGTGGAGTTAGGTTAATTCAGGAGTTTGTCTATTCATACATCATCATTGCTTCATTGACCTTAGATTAGTTTTCTAAACCCTTATCTTTTTTCTATTTATTTGTTATTGAGACCTTGTACATATGCTATCCACACTGAAAGGAGGAATAAGCTAAATGAAGTATGAAGAAGTCTAATGTAAGTGCCTTTGTGATTATCAGCAAGATCACATGTAATCATTGAGTTCATCCACTATGAATCATAAATAAGGAACCTTGGAGTTACTTCACTGGATCACATAGTTCAGCCTTTGAAGAGCTTTATTCAAGAGAGAGTGGGATACTCTAGTGTTTTACTCTATTGTTGACTTGTCAAAAAACAATCATCAACAGGTAGCAACAAAACATGTTCTCAGGTATTTGAGGAGCATAGTGGAGTATGGTTTGAGATATCTTGGAGATGATGTAGTGAAGTTGTAGGGCTATTCAGACTTAGATTGGGCAAGCAATGCAATAGCTATGAAGAGCACCTCAGGGTGTTGCTTTAGCTTGGGTTCAATGTTGATATCCTGGTTCAATAGGAAGTAGACTTCTGTGGCACTTAGCTCAACAGAGGCATAATACATGGTAGCTAGTACCACCAGTTGTGAGGCCATTTGGCTTCGCAAATTACTTGTAGGATTGTTTGATCAAGAGTTGGATACCATAGTCATTTATTGTGATAATCAAAGTTTTGTCAAACTT